>CAMTDV010000001.1:11963889-17576389 GCA_947069175.1 Scalesia atractyloides | reverse complement strand
TGATGAATGAAAGGTGGTTATTTTATGAGTTAAAAAAAGTCGACTGTGTTTTCTCCTTTGTGGGTTACCAGTTTGTTATCTTCCATTGCTAGCTCAAGCTTGGCCACTTGGGTGGTGTTCTTTGGACCCTAATCGTGAGTCTCGGTGGTGTTTCTGTATCTGAAAACTTCGTTTAGGTTCGCCCCGCGGAATTGATCAAGTGGTTTTTCTGTATCTTGATCAACCGTTGTCATTTGTTTCGTTTGAAATTTCGAAAATTCTATCCGTTGATATTTTATATACATCATCTGGTATCAGAGCCGAATCGCGATCTCTTTCAACTCATCTCAGTCCTACCACTACATAACATTCAAGTCTCCAACAAATTTCCAATCATGGCATACGAACAGTTAACTATGGAACAACAAATAATGGAACTACAAGATCAGCTACATGATCTAACCATTGCCATGAAAAGACAAAGAAATCATGAGCGATCTCCTACCCAATACCGACATGAAGACGAAGAAGATGAAGACAATTATTCTCAAAACAGAGACTACAATCCCTACAGGCGCCGTAACCGTAACCACAACAGCGACATCAAAGTGGACATACTCGAGTAAGATGGACGCTTGGATCCGGATGAGTTCATCGAGTGGTTATGCATGGTTGAACGAGTGTTCGATTACAGACAAACACAGAAGGAAAAAAGGATGAAGCTGGTCGCTTTGAAGCTTAGGAAATACGCCTCAACATGGTGGGCTAATGTAAGTTCACAACGGGAGAAACTGGGTAAGAGTAAGGTCCGTTCATGGCACAAAATGAAGAAGTTGCTCAAGGCCAAATTTATGCCGGTGTATTACCTCCAAGAAAGCTTTTCAAAACTCCATTTATCAAGCAAGGTATGAGATCTGTTGAAGAATTTTCTCAAGAATTTGAACATCTTCTCATGAAGTGTGATCTTGGGGAAGACGACCCTCAAACTTTGGTACGATATCTCGGTGGTATGGAGTCAAGATTTGCAAACGTTGTGGAGCTACAAACTTACTCGACTTTGGCTGAACTCAGGTTAATGGCACACAAAGTGGAGTCTCAATAGAAATCACGAGGCAAGATGGAGGCAGCCAAACAAGTTAACAAACCGGGTTTCGCACCGAATGTTTTACCCATGCCACCTCCTGAGCCATCACCTATGAAGACTGTAGATATACCTGATGGTTCCAGTACTACTTCGGAGCATTCAAGGCGTTGTTTCTGTTGCCAAGGACCTGGACATATCGCATCGGAATGTCCCAATAAACGGGTCATCACTTTAGCAGAATTTGAAGCCTTGACCGAGCCCAAGTTCGACCAAGAACCGAACCACCAACGTGATACCAACTAAACCCGACCAGCACCCTCTGCCCTAAATTTCCACTCCATTCTACCATTGTTCCGTCACCACCATCCCAATCCCTAAATCTCGTTGCCATCCACTACAACCACCGTAGCCGGATAACTTGTTTCCGGTGAGATGAATTTTAGGTTGTGTGACTACGTAAAAGGAGATGGTGTGAGTAGGTGGTTAATCTGCAGAGGAGCAGGGTGGTGGTGGGTGTTGTGATAGATGTGGGAGTGGTGGTTGCAGGTGATGATGGTTAGGGATGGTGACAGTGTTGGTGGTGGTGGTACAATGGTGGGCATCCATGTCTATAGATGGCAAATGTTATTTTTAAACATTATCCACGTAGACATCCATGGCATCCTATACTAACGGATTAAACCTCAAACCTCAGTTAAAAAAAGTCCATCTAAATATGTTAAAAAGTGAAACCATCTGGAAACCCATTTCATTAGTCGGGATTGTTACCAAGCAATTAGTAATATTTGGAATTTTAAATCCATTATTCCTTAAAACGAGTAGATACGTACAAGTCTAGTAAGAAAGGTCTATTTATTTTGAAAGGCTAGTAAGAAAGGTCAAATACAAAGTCCAACTATTAAAAAATGCACATAAAACATTCTACTAAAAAAATTTAACAAATTAGGTTTCCTGAAATTAACGAAAACTTAGGGACAGTTTGATTTGCAGGAATTTAATGAAATATAAGGGAATTGTAATCTGAATTTCATCTATTAAGATGTTTGATTCATATAATTTATTGGAATTAGAATCTTTTCAATCTTCATGAGTTTGGTTGTCAAAGAAATTAGAATTGGGTATGAATTCCTTCAAATTCCTTTAGCTAAAGGATTCAAAATCCTTCCTATATATGAGGGAATTAAAGTAAAATTCATTGGATCTTTGACCATTTCGACCCGCACCATTTCAACTCGAACAGTTTCAACCCGTACCGTTTCGACTCGAACTGTTTGACGTGAACCATTTGGGACCGAAACGTTTCGAGCCGAACTGTTTTGACCTGTACCTTTTGGAACCGAACCATTGGTTTCCACCCAAACCGTTTCGACCCGTATTGTTTCGACCCGAACTGTTTTGACGCGAATCGTTTGGAATCGAACCATTTCGACGTAAATTGTTTCGACCCAAACTGTTTCGATGCGAACCGTTTCGACCCGTACCGTTCCCATCCGAACTGGGGGTGGCGGGTGTCAGGGTGATGGATTCCAATTATTTGACAACTAAACACATAATAAATGGAATTGAGATTCTAATTCCAATTTTTAAATTCCAAATCCAATTTCTTTAAATTCTAAGTTCTATACAAATTCCAATTTTAATCCAAAATATTTCACAAACCAAACGCATGTTCATAGTAAAGTTTTCCAAAGACTTCTTTTTATATACGTCCAAAGAACCTAGAGCTCTATTATTAATTATTGTGCAATCTTGATTTTAGCCTTCGGTTGAATTGATATTTCTAGGGATTAAACATAACTATATACGTGTACTTTTAAGTGATACTTAATATATTGAGTAAATTGCTAAAATTGTCCATAAGATTTGGATATGTTTACTAGTTATATCCAAAACAATTTTTTCTATCAAATATTTGGATGAAAATAACAAAAATTCTCAAATTTCAGGGATGACTTTGGCAAAAGAAAGTTAGAAGTTTGAATAAAATTGGCAAAATGCCCCAAAAGTGAAGAATAATATGGTATAAAAAAGTTGTTTTGGATTAAATTAGCAAACTCAAACCTTAGGAACGATTTTGACAATTTACGCTAAGATATTACAATTTTTGTCATCATCAAAATATGTGAGTTGTGATTGGCAATGTATGCACCAATAATAGTGTATTAGACTATTAGCAATTTGAAATCTAGTATGTTTATTGGACAACAACATTGTGTATGCCTAGTCTCATATGTGTCATCTTCTTGTTGGCTGTGTTGTGGACCCGGATGCAGCTTTTGAGTCTTATGTGCCATCCAATGTGATGTCGACGATGCCGAAAGGGATTACTTGTCATTGTCTCGTTGGTTGGTTCGGACTTAACTAGTTTAAGAATTGTGAAAGTTAATACCTATTTTGCTAAATTTGTCGGTTAACATGCTCATTTTCATGATTTTCCCAACATAATACCATTTTCTTCTGGCTTCGGTTAACCATAAAGAAGGTTACCGAATGTGTTGCCAATTTGAAGAAGAAAAATAATGCGGGGATGATTATGCTCTTGCATCTACATGTTCATAGAACATTTTAAAACAATAACAAGAATCTGAAGGAAACAAAGAGTGTTGTTAGTTTAATCTGTATCACCATGACCATCAAAGACTTCAAAGATGCCAATTGTATCACCATCGGTACCTTGGATGGTGGATAATAAACAAATCAAGACTGCCCATATTCATCAAAATTTAACCAAATCTCCTATAATAAAGTTCAATCTTATAGATTATAGATTGTAAGCAACAAGCTTCACAACAAATTTTTGATTAATGATCATTATGTTTTAAAGGAAACTGCAACAACTTATTATTAGAGAATACACTGTTAGAGAACAACATGACATGATTTACTATTGGTAAACCGACGCAGTGCGCATAGTCAACGAATAGTGTATTATTAGAGTAATTTTTTTTAGGAAAATACTGATTTCACGATGACCCTGTAACTTTGTCGATACGAAGGGATTAGATATTTATGAGAACAAAAGCTAAAAGTGCAATCAATTGAAAGAAACGTTTATTCTAATATTAATAAAAAATATATGATAACGATAGTCTCGCCATTCGTGAGAAATACAATAGTACAATACCTAGGGCCGGCCCTGAGCCGGAGCAAGGGCTGCCGATTCAAGGCCAAAACCGTATAAGGGCGCAATTTTTTTTTAAAAAAATCTCTATATGTATATATGTACGCGTTGAATTGGAAGAAAGCATAACAAAGTGCTTGGCTTGATGGTTGATATGTTGCTTCGATAACTAGGAGTTGCATGTTCTAATCTTTGCATCCCCCACTTTAGTTAATTTTTTGGATTTTTTTTGGTAGCTGCAAATGGCATTCGTCGCCTCATTTTGTCAAAGTTACATTAAATTCAAATGGCATTGTTATTCAATTCCTAGGAATGAGAGGTTAGTTTTAGTTCATTTTCATATATTTAAAGCTTTTCTTATATATTCTTTTAGAAAGAGTTTATATTTTAGGGGCACATATTTTCTGTTTGTCTTAGGCCTCAAGATTTTCAAGGTTTTCGGGGACGACCATGACAATACTGTTTACATACCTACATGAAAATAAATATAAAATACAATTTTATGTATACCTTTATGTATACTGAATTTGATTCAAATCATGTCTTCGATGAATACTTCAACAATCATTCTCGTGGTATCCATGATTCGAGTCTACGCCACGTTGAGTCTTCAACGTTGCTTCTTGACGGCTGTTGAGGACTGTGTTTGATACGGGTCCTTTAAAACAGATTTCGCGCCTTCTTTAAGATGAATGTGTCTGTCTACTATGGTAAAACAACCATAACAATATGTGTACTTCCGGAGATGATTCTCAAACCTAAGATAACCTTGGGTTATTGGTGTTTATCAAAAGTTACTATAAAGAATGAAGTGAGGTGATCGAACAAATTTAGCGAGTGCTCCTCTCTCTAATGCTTCTGAAACCGAGACTACTCTCTACCATATGTCTATTTTTATGTGATTCTCTAATTCTTATACTTGCACACATGAAGACTTATTCAACCCTTATTTAATATATGTAATAAACATGATAATAAATCAAGTAATAAACTTAGGAGATTTATTGAACTGTCAAAGAAACTTAGGTGTTCCTGAACCTCTTCAGAGAACCTTGAGGGTTCGTTTGATTTAAATGTGAACTTAGTGTTGGAAATTTTAGTATGTGTGAATGAAGTCTCGAACTTTGTACAACAAAGTTGAGCCGAATTTAGTTGAACTCGTGTACGCCCGCACATCCTGCGGTTCCGAAAACCCGGGCCTGCGTGGGGCGGTTTTTGCACCCGTAACAGATTCTGTTGAATGAGTTTTGAAAACTGATTGATTCGTCTAGAAACTGAAACTAATGACCATTATTGGGTCAATAATTTGGTGCAATGATGGCCAGAATTCGGTTATGGTTCTGCAAGTATAAATATAGACCAAGGCAGACCAGTTGAAACACACAGCTCTCTTCTTCCTCTTTAATTTTCTCTGCAACATCTCCGGTTGTCTTTTCAGGCAAGTGTTCAAGTCCGGCAGTGCGCTGTTGCTGCTTTGGACCGGCATACCCTGGGAACAGATAACGAATCTGTTTAAGGGACTTGTATCGAACACAAGACCGGTTCACTGTTTCTTTTGTTTCTGTTTCAGATTTCCTTTACTTTATTAGCAGTTTTTTTAACAAACTTAAACAGATTTATTTTACTAATTCTTACTGCTGTTGTCTTTTCAGAATGCAAACCCAACCTATGACTACTGCTGTTTCTACTGTCGTCTCTGTGATCATGACGTCCGCTGTTGCGTC
The DNA here is from genome assembly GCA_947069175.1 of Scalesia atractyloides. Classification (NCBI taxonomy): domain Eukaryota; kingdom Viridiplantae; phylum Streptophyta; class Magnoliopsida; order Asterales; family Asteraceae; genus Scalesia; species Scalesia atractyloides. The sequence continues at coordinate 17,570,481 of CAMTDV010000001.1, read as the reverse complement.
ACAATGGTTGCACCGTTGCCTAACGCTGTCTCGCATGCCGAGAAACCTGAGAAATTCAATGGTGTGAATTTCAAACAGTGGCAACAAAAGATGTTCTTTTATCTGACCACGCTGAACCTTGTGAGGTTCTTGACTGAATCCAATCCCCATGTTGATGAAGGGGACATGGATGCTCAATCTGTGAGCGCGATTTATGCTTGGAATCATTCGGATTTCTTGTGTCGCAACTTCATTCTGAACGGTTTAGTGGATACACTATACAATGTGTATTGCAAAGCCAAGACTGCCAAAGAATTGTGGGAGTCGTTGGATCGCAAATACAAAATAGAAGATGCGGGCACTAAGAAATTCGTGGTGGCTAAGTTCTTGGACTTTAAGATGATCGATGCTAAAATTGTCATGAGCCAAGTCCAAGAATTGCAAGTTATTCTTCATGATATTCATGCGGAAGGATTGGTCCTTAGCGAGACATTCCAAGTTGCTGCAATGATTGAGAAGCTGCCACCAAGTTGGGTCGATTTCAAGAACTATCTCAAACATAAGCGAAAGGAGATGACCATTGAAGATCTTGTTGTTCGTCTTCGCATTGAAGAAGATATCAAATTGGCTTTGAAAAGGAATGATGGTCCTGAAACTGTAAAAGCCAATCTTGTTGAGCATGGCCAATCTTCAAAGTCGAAAAATAGTGGAAAGGGTGGAAAGAAAGGTCATGGCAAACGCTCCAACTTTGGTCCGAAAGGAGGCGTTGGGAAAAAGAAGTTCCAAGGAACTTGCTACAATTGTCAAAAGCAAGGCCATAAGGCCAACGAATGCAAGCTTTCGAAGAAGGAAGGTGCTCGACAGGTGAACATGTTTCTTGAAGTCGATAACCTTGTTGCCATGGTCATGGACCTCTCAATTCTGGTCACCGAAGTTAATTTGGTTGGTCAAAACAACAAGGATTCGTGGGTTGATACGGGGGCTACCCGTCATGTATGCTCCGAAAAAAGTCTTTTTAGCACTTTCAAGGAGGTGACTAATGGCGAGAAGGTTTTTATGGGAAATTCAGCCACGGTCGAAATCAAAGGCGAGAGGGACGTGGTCTTGAAGTGACTTCTGGAAAGGAACTCACTTTGTCCAACATGATGTATGTTCTAGAAATTTGGAAAAGCCTTGTGTCGGGTGGCAGTTGAACAAGTTTGAGTCGGATAATGTCGTGTTGACCAAGAATGGTATGTATGTTGGTAAAGGCTATGCCCTCAATGGAATGTTTAAACTAAATGTAATGGTTGTGAAAGCTATGAATGAAAACGCTAGTACTTCTACTTACTTGATTGAGTCTTCTAATCTTTGGCATGGTAGACTAGGTCATGTTAATTTTAATTCAATTCGTCGTTTAATTAAACTTAATTGCATACCAACATTCGATATCGAATCAAATAATAAATGTGAAACTTGCGTAGAAGCAAAACAAACGAAATCGTCCTTCAAAAAGGTCGAACGAATCACAGAACCCCTCGAGATAATACACACTGATGTGTGTGATCTAAAGGCAATTCCTACTCGTGGTGGGAATAAGTACTTCATCACGCTCATTGATGACAGTACACGGTATTGCTATGTGTACTTACTTAAGAGTAAGGACGAGGCAATTGAAAAGTTTATCTTGTTCAAAGCCGAATTTGAAAATCAACTAAATCGTAAAATTAAAATTGTAAGGAGCGACCGAGGAGGTGAATATGTTTCCCCTTTTATTGATGTGTGTGCGAAAAATGGAATCATACATGAACTCACGGCTCCTTACTCCCCTTAGTCGAATGGCATAGCGGAATGGAAAAATCGTACCTTGAAAGAAATGATGAATGCCATGATGATAAGTTCTGGTATAAACCAAAACATGTGGGGGGAAACTATCTTATCGGCAAATTATGTGTTGAACATGATACCCAATAAGAAAAAGGATGTAACGCCATATGAATTGTGGATGGGAAAGAAACCACCATATAAATAGTTGAAAGTGTGGGGGTATCTAGCTAAGGTGGTGGTCACACCACCAAAGCGCCTACTAATAGGACCCAAAACAGTAGATTGTATATTTATTGGATACACCCGTCCTTATGGTCCTTATCGTTTTATTGTGCATGATTCTAAGAACCCTAGAATATGCAAAGGCACCATAATAGAATCAAAGGATGCATCATGGTTTGAACATGTGTTCCCACACTTAAGTAGAAGTGAACGGAGTTCTTCTAGACCGGTCGAGGAAACTGTTCCTGAGGTTGAAAACAATGAACCTCGAGAACAGTCTAAGACTGAGGAAGTTGAAATCAGGAAAAGTAAACGGCAAAGGACAGAAAAATCCTTTGGGCCTGAGTTTCTTACCTACATGGTAGAAGATGAACCTCAAACGTACCAACAAGCGGTACATTCCTCAGAAGGACCTCAGTGGAAGGAGGCCATCAAAAGTGAGAGAGACTCTATCTCACAAAACCATACTTGGGAGCTAGTGGATCTTCCTCAAGGATATAAACCAATAGGATATCGATGGATCTTCAAGAAGAAGATGAAACCTGATGGAACCATCGATAAGTAGAAAGCAAGGTTAGTGACAAAGGATATAAACAACAAGAAGGTTTAGATTACTTTCATACATATTCGCTAGTCACGTGAATAATATCCATCAGGTTGGTGCTTGCCATTGCTGCCATTAGAAATTTGGAAGTTCGCCAAATGGATTTGAAAACAGCTATCCTGAATGGAAATCTAGAGGAAGAAATTTACATGGAGCAACCGGAAGGCTTCACAACCATTGGGCAAGAAAAGAAAGTGTGAAACTGTAAAATTGTTATATGTGTTGAAACATGCTCCAAAACAATGGCACCAAAATTTTATATGTTATGCTTGATGCTGGGTTCAAAATCAATGAATGTGACAAGTGTGTATATGTGAAGGACATATCCGATGGATACGTCATTTTGTGTCTATATGTAGATGATATGCTCATTGCTGGAAGTGATGACAAAATCATAAAATCTACAAAGAACATTCTAAAAGCAAGATTTAACGTGAAAGACATGGGTCTTGCGGATGTGATTCTGGGAGTTAAAATCACACGAACCCAAAGTGGACTTGTTTTAAGTCAATCCCACTATGTGGACAAATTCTTGAGAAGTTCAATGCGAATGACTCCAACGTAGCAAGGACCCCACTTGACACGAGTCAACATCTAGCCAAAAATAGAGGTGAACCTGTAAACCAGTTGGAATACTCAAGAATTATTGGTAGCTTGATGTATCTTATGAGTTTTACTAGACCAGAGATAGCATATGCTATGAGCAAGCTAAGTAGATACACGAGCAATCCAAATTCAATGCATTGGAACAATATTACTCGGCTGTTTCGATACCTTAAGATACACTTGGGAATACGGGTTGCATTATAACAGATATCCAGCAGTTATAGAAGGACACTGCGATGCAAATTGGATTTCTGACACGAATGATTCCAGAGCAACAAGTGGGTATGTATTCAAACTTGGAGGTGCTGCTATATCGTGGAAATCATCGAAACAAATGGTTATCACTAGATCCACGATGGAATCAGAGTTCATCGCTTTAGATAAAGTAGGTGAAGAAACAGAATGGCTACGTCAATTTGTTGTTGTATACATTGTGATAGCCATTCGACACTTGGCAGAGATCGTAGCACAATGTATAATGCTAGAAACAAACATATCAGACGTAGACATAATACGATACGACAACTAATCTCTACATGTATTATCACTGTTGAGTACGTGTGGTCAAAGGATAATATCACGGATCCACTAATAAGTAGAGAGTTAGTTCAGAAGTCGTCCATGGGAATGGGACTCAAGCCCTTGAAAAATGAAGTTCATATGATGGAAACCTAACTTAATAGACTGGAGATCCCAAGAATTAAGTTCAATAGGAAAACCTAATTGATTGAACTTGTAATGTCACTGTGGGGGGAGGGGGGGATTAACCCTACGCATATAAAGGGAGTTTATTATAAAGCTTAATAAACCTCCTAGTCCATTCCTTAAAGTGACAGGTGAAAGGCTGAGCCTATGGGTTTTAATGATTCGACTAAGGTAACCATACCTAGTGAATCACCTATGTGAGAGAGAAGTGGGGTCGCTTCGAAGGGTATTGTTGGGGCACAATACTTAATGGCTCTCGCAGAACCAGGCATCCTGTTCATGATCATAACGAACAGAACTATGAGGACTTGACTTTGTTAGGGAGAGTCTTGTATGAAATGTATTGTTGTCTACATAAATGGCAGATGAGTTCAAAGATATCAGTGTCTACTCAGAGCTAGTGGGGTAAGTGCATTTCATGAGCGAAGATTCAAAGGGTAACACCTACCCATCGTATGCAAAACTCAACTGCTGAAATCTAATTGGAATAATGTTGTTTGAGATCGACATCCATTAATGTGGGGGATTGTTGGAAATTTGAGTATGTGTGAATGAAGTCTTGAACTTTGTCCCACATAGATGTGGGAACAAAGTGGAAGTTAGTTTATAAGGTAATGTTTTACCTAACTAACATAACCTTGTGCCATGTTTTACCAAAACTCCTACGCGGGCGCGCAGGGGGGGGGTGCAAAAGTTGAGCCGAATTTAGTTGAACTCGTGTACGCCCGCACATCCTACAGACACGAATGTGGTTCCGAAAGCCTGGGCCCGCGCCGGGTGGTTTCTGCAACTGTAACCAATTCTGTTGAGTTAGTTTGAAAATTGACTGATTCGTTATTGATGATCATTAAGTCAATTTTCAATTTCGAAATAGTTTTTATTATTTTTAGTCTAGAAACTGATAACTAATGACCATTATTGGGTCATTAAATCGGTGCAATGATGGCCAGAATTCGGTTATGGTTCTGCAAGTATAAATACAAACCAAGGCAGACCAGTTGAGACACACCAAAACACATAACTCTCTTCTTCCTCTCTAATTTTCTCAGCAACATCTCCGGTTGTCTTTTCAGGCAAGTGTTCAAGTCCGGCAGTGCGCTGTTGCTGCTTCGGACCGCGTACCCTGGGAACAGACGACGAATCTGTTTAAGGGAATTGTGTCAAAAACAAGCCCGGTTCACTGTTTCTTTTGTTTCTGTTTTCGATTTCCTTTACTTTATTAGCAGTTTTTTTAACACTTAGCCCAATCTCTTTCTGGAACTAACGAGGAGGGCTCGGGGAATATGGACGCATAAGCTATGGTGTGTTCTCCGGGGAATCAAGGAGGGCATATGGGGCATAGTTCAAACACGAGAGCTGATATAGTCGAGTCAGAGGTAGACGCTACTGTCGAGTTAGGGAACAAGCTTGGAGATGAGTTGCAAAATCACAGACGTGCAGTTAAAGAAGCCATCACAAAAGAACGAATAATCTGGTAAGCCATGAATTTCCTTTCGGTTAATATTAGAGGTCTGGGGGTGGAAGCTAAAGTGGGGTGGGTGAAAGGTATTAGACGGGAGTATGGAGTTTCTTTTATTGCTCTCCAAGAAACGCAATTTAAGGATTTAAAGGATTTTGACGTGGCTAAATATTGGGGGAATGACTCTTTCGAGATGGATTGGGTGGCGACTAGTGGTCGTTCGGGAGGTTGTCTTAGCTTATGGGACCCGAAAGTTCTTAGGTGTGTTGATTATGTGAAACACCAGCATTACCTTTTGACGAGGGGTAGATATACAGGCTCTAATAAAGAAGTTAATATTATGAACATCTACGCCCCTCAAAAAGTTCCGGAAAAAGGGCTATATGGAAGGATATTTTGGTAGTTATGAATAATCTTCCGGGTTAGTGGAGAAAATTTACTTTCCTTGCTGATAATGGAAACAAATTAAGCAAGATTGACTGCTCTCTCGTTTGTTTTAGCTTCTTTAGTGATTGGCCTGAGGCGTGTCTCCGTGCCTTAAATAGAGGTTATTCGGATCACTCCCCTCTTCTTTTAACTATTGTTAGCAAGAACTTCGGTGCTCATCCATTTAGAGTCTTTAATTCTTAGTTAGATAAAGAAGGATATGCTGAGATGTTGGAAAAATCGGCTTAGCTTTTCAGAAGTATGGAGTTATATCCGGACCTTAATCTCTCATAAAAATTCAAGTTTATTAGAGATGCCATAAAAATGGAGGGATGATATGGGATAAAGGAAGAAAATGAAGAGGCTATGCTCAAGCAAGAACTTGATAAGCTGGATCTTATTCTTGAATATAGAAATTTAGAAGAAGAAGACCTTGGGGCGATTGAGCTGTTGGTGGGATTGGAGCTTAAAGGTTTATTCAGTTATTTTGTATTTTGGGCTTTTGGGTTAGTTTGGGCTTCCTAGTGCCAAGTGGGCCTAGGGTTGTATATTTGGGCTTTGTCATGTCTATAAATAGAGGTGTTATGTCACTTGATAAGGGGTTAGAGAGTTGATCACAAAAACTTGTATCTGACATCCTCTGGTGTATGCAAGTTATTATATTCAAGTTATTCAAGTTGTTCTTCATCCTGATCATAATTTCCACAATTGATTAGGATAGCGATACCTGTTTGATCCGTTTCACGGGACTTACAATTGGTATCAGAGGCTGCTTTTCTTATACAGGCTCCGGGTATTGCTGTTTGAAGAAGTTTTGAAGTTTATTGCTGCTGTTTGGATCGATTTCTGACATTCCGGATTATTGTTCATCGACGAAGGGTACTGTTCCCAAGAACTCGAAGAAGCTTTGCAGATTTCGGATTTGACACTGTTCCAGATCCCGAAGAACACGAAGAAGGTCTTCATAATTCGGATTTGATACTGTTCCGGATTCCGAAGAACACGAAGGAGATCATCTATTCCGGATTGATCCCTGACTGTTGCTTTATTTCGGATTACTGTTGCTGATTTTGAATTCCTTGAATTCCGGAATTCGGTTGCATAAAAGGCGGAGACACTGTCACGGATTGGGTCACTATTTCGGATTTTTAGAAAATAAGTCAGGCATTTCGGATTTTTCATTCCGGATTCTTGATTTCGTTCTCATTTCAGATGTGTTCATTCCGGATTTGCTTTTCGGATTTTATTTCGGATCTGCATTTCGGGTTTTTGTTTCGGATTTCTTCTCGGATTTTTCTTTTCGCATCTTCAAATCGGATTCTTGAATCCGGATTCTACATTCCGGATTCGTATTTCCGGATCGCTAATTTCGGATATTTCACTCAGTTTGACCATCGTTGACTCCCGGATTGCCATTCGGAAAAAAATCTTCCGGATTGAGCATATTGACTGCATAGTTGACTGTTTCGGATTGAGCACTGTTCATTAGAATCACTTAAATTAATTAAACTTTAAATCAAATTTGGTAAAATTTTAATTAATTTAGTCTCAATGGCTGGATTCATGACAGCACAGGACCTGACCAATGCCACACTGGCATCCTTGCAGTCGCAAACTTTAGCCCTCCACCAAGAGCTGGATCAGGTGATTGGAATTTCCACCAAAGTGCCGCGGTTGTTATACGGTGATGAATATTACGAGTGGAAGTTCCGCTTTGAACAGTATTGCAAGGCAAAGGAACCTTGCATGTGGAGATGAATCATGAATGGTCCAAGAACCATAGTGTATAGCACAGAGCAAGATCCTGAAACTAAAATTCCCAAGCCTATGCACTTATGGACTCCAAAGGATGTCAAAATCATAGAGGAAGATGAGAAGGCCTCTGCAACACTAACCATGGCTTTAGGACCCGATATCTCTATCGCGGTCAGGAACTGTAAAAATGCTAAAGAAGTTTGGAGTGAGTTGCAAAATCTCTACGAAGGAAACGCTGACATGAAAGCAAGTAGGGTGAACCAGCTGAATCAACAATTAAGCTCGTTCAATCACATATATGGGGAAACCATCGAAAATCAGATGCGCCGCTATGTCAAATTGGTCTCCCAGATGATTTCAGCTGAGATCACCCTCACCAACAGCGCCATGAACCAACAGTTGTTGAATTCACTGCCCAAGAGTTGGGATGCAGATGTGGGCATGATAAAAAAGACAAAGAACCTGAACGACGTCACTCTCACTGAGATGATAGCTACTATCAAATCATGTGAAATTGATAACAAACAAAGGGAGATCAATCATCAAAGCAGTCTGATGGCCGCAGGGATGACATGTAAGAATGCGGCGTTAATGTAACAGAATCTCGTCTATAGTCCTCTGCAAGGAACTGCTCAAGCACCAGGTGGATCAAATGTGGTGTACAGTCCTGTTGTCACGCCTCAAAACACTCAGTATGTGTATGGGTTTCAATCTCCAAATCCTACAATGGTCTCAGCGGCTCAAGTCCATACACAGTACCATGCTCAGTATCCTAACGTGGGGTTCAGTCCTGCAACTGCTCAAACCGTGCAACAAGGCGTTATTCCTCAATCAGGCGCACCTGTCCCTGGCTCTGCATAACCCGCGCCCAACTCTGCGTTTCTCACTAAGGAGAACGAAGAGAAGCTGGCGATTGCTGCATCAATGATCAAGAGCTTGAATGCCTTTCTGGCAGGCGATCTGACCCCTCCATCTATTCTGCCAACAGAAGTTGATCAAATCACGGAGGAAGTCCTGGATGAGATCAATGTCTCCTGGAACTTAGCAATGGCTGCTTTTCAGGTCAACAAATTTCAGAAAAAATATGGAAGGCAACCTTTGTCCAACCTGAAGACTGGTCTCACAAAGGACAAACTCAGGTGCTACCGATGTCATGAACCATGCCATTTCGCTAGGGAATGCAAGAATCCACCATCAGGGTATGTATCATCATGGGCCGCTGATATACAGAGCAGCGACAGACAGCTAGTTCCCATCTCTCCTTCCAAGTCAACTACGAGTCCATCTGGCAGGTCACGCGGGAAATCCACACCACTTGTGGCCCAACAACATGAGGGTTTACTGGGAAGATGCTGCAGCTCAAATGGAAACCTTGAATCTATCCAAAAACAACAACCACTGCATGATGACGCAGATAACTGAGACACCCGATCTTTCGGAAACGGTAAATCGAATACTTTGTTCTGATAGTTGTCGTTTTAAATTATCTCAAATGCGCGCCCACAATTCAACTCTTGTGGCTGAATATCAACAAGCTGCGTCACAGAACATCGCCCTTAAACATAAGAACAAGCTTCTTATGGAGAAGGTCGAAGCGCAGAAACAAGATGTGGCTCAGCTAAAGCTAGACTTGAACCTACAGCAATGTTGGGTCTACGACTACAAGCTAAAATTAGCTGAAAAGGACGTAGAACTTCAAGCAGTCTTAGCCAAGCTGAATTCCTTGATAGGGAAGCTTCATGAAAATGAAATAAATATTAAGAAATTTGAAACTTCCAGCAAATTAGTCAAGGACTTATGTGACCTTCAGCTTAATTATCAAAAGAATTTCACTAAGGGTCTTGGGTACAATAGGGCACCTCCACCATATAATCATAACTACACTAGAATTCCTGAAACTGAGGAAGTAATCGAAAATGCTGAAAAATGATGTATGGTAAACCGTCAGATTCTTATCTAAATCATGGACGCCCTATTATCCTAAGTTCTCCAAACCCACTGAACTCAAGAAGGATGATGTGTTTGTGGCTTCTACATAACCTCCTAGTGAAACTAGTAATCATCCATCTGAGAGTACGGTGGAGTTGGAGACAGAAGTGCCTGAGGCAGAACCATCCACATCCTCTACAACACTTAATGAAAGGGAATCTTCTGATGCTCAAACTAAATTTGTGAATGATACTAATATGTCTAATTCATGTGCAGAAGAAATTTTAGTTGAGGACATCACACATGATGATGAGGAAGAATGTCTGAATACACATTCAGACAATTCAGCTGATGATTATGCTTTTTATAAACCTGCCTTTGACATTTTAAATCACTTTCTTGCTGAACAATTTACATGCTCAAACAGTGTTGGTTGTGTTGAACATTTAGACAGTTTAAATTCTGCTACTGATGTTTTGAATGATGATAATAGCTGTAACAATTTGTGTGATGAGAAATGAGTTTAGCTGCAGAATCTACATCAACAGATGACTCATCCTCATCAGCTTCAGCTGAGGATACCGAATGTTCATCTTCAGCTGGGGATGCCGAGTGTTCATCTTCAGCTGGGGATGCTGAAAGTTCATCTTCAGCAGAGGTTCACCTTCAGAGGTCGCATCTTTTGATGCATTTCATAGGAATGACAGTGTTAACGATGACCAACCAACTGTTTCTGTCAATGTTGATGGTGACATTATTCTAGAAGATTTGAGCGACCCAATACAAGGGACTGATTCAGAAATGAAAGCATATGAACACAAATCTAAATTTGATTCAAATGCAACCTTTAAATCTGATAGTGAATCGAAATCTAAAATTTCTCTAAATTGCGAGGTTCCATCATCATCTGCTAAAATTTCTGAACATGATGTTCCTGTAGTGTCACTCGTGTCCTCTACAGAATCTGTCTCAAAGTGTGATTTGAAGAATAAGTCTAAAAAGAAAAGAACACGTAGATCTAAAAAGAATAAAACCAAAGAAGCGTCTTCAAACAATGCAAAGGAAACCGCTGAGTCCTTTCGTCAAACTGAGGAATTAACTCAGTAATCGCCCGTTTTATCTGTTCTGAAACAATCTTCATGTTCAAAATCCTGTAATTCAAATCACAAATCTAACAAGTGTGCTGATGGTTGTGCGCAGGTAACCGCCAAGCCAAAGACCGTGCAACAGCCGTCAGTAAACGCCAGCAAGAAACTGACCGACAAATTGCCCAAAATTTCCCAAGCTGAACGGACTGTTTTCTTCCAGAAGAGGCAGATCTGTTTCAACTGTGGATCTCCCGAGCACATTGCTCGAAACTGTCAAAGGACCTTTACCTCTTTCCATATTTTGTATTCAAGACATCAGAAGGCTATGCCTAATCGCCAATATAAGGCTCGATTTGTGGCTAAGTCTTCTGATCAAGATTGGAACTTGGCCAAGAAACAAAATGTTAAACCCTTAAGACCCTCGATGTCCCAGAATCCCTCTGGCACTCCTAGGAATGTGCAGAGGTCTGATTTGGTGACCTGTAGGCCTAACTTAGTGGCCAAGACTCAGTCTACTAACCCCTTGTCTAGTAAATCAAAAGCATCATCAACCTCATCCTCAACTAATATGATATTTCGTGAGGTTACTTATGTAGATGCAAAAGGCAAACCCAGATCTTCTATGGCCTGGGTTCCCGTTTCTAACTAAACCTGTTGAAATGTGAAGGAACAGCTCTGGCGCGCTCTTGTTCGATTTTGGTATAATGATAGCGGCTGTTCCAGGCACATGACAAGAGACATCTCGCAGTTGAATGACATTCAGTTTTTCGATGGCGGGTTTGTTTCCTTCCCAGGTGGAGAAACCGGGAAAATCACGATGAGAGGAACTGTTTGCAATGGAGCCCTGAGTTTTAAGAATGTCAACTATGTACCAGAATTGAAGCATAGTCTGTTGAGTGTGTCTCAACTCTGCGATAATCATCTGGATGTTCTCTTCACAAAGAAAGGATGCTATGTACTAAAACCAGGTTTAATCATTCCAGATGATTGGACTCTTCTGAAAGCTGCAAGAAAAGGAAATGCCTACGTCATTGATATGAATCAGGCTCCTTCTGACAATCTCACATGCCTTTTTTCTTCGACGGCCCAACATGACGCCATGCTATGGCATTGCAGACTGGGTCACATCAACATGAAGAATTTAAATCGTCTCGCTAAAGGTGGTTTGGTCAGAGATCCACCAGTTCGTGATTTCATGCAGATCGAAAAATGTGAATCATGTGCTCGTGGGAAATAACACCGTCAGCCACATAAAACCAAAGCCATACCCTCCACTTCTCAGGTCTTAGAACTGCTCTACATGGATCTCTTCGGTCCAACAGACATTCGCAGCATTGGAGGGAAGGCTTACTGTCTAGTTTTTGTTGATGACTACTCCCGATTCACCTGGGTTTTATTTCTTACACATAAAAGTGAAACCGTAAAGATAGTGAAACAATTTGTCACGCTTATGGAAAACCAGACAGATTCGAAGGTAAAGGCTATTTGGTGTGACAATGGGACAAAGTTTAAGAATCTTACCTTAAACTTTTTCTGCTCCTCCAAGGGAATTGACAGACAGTTCAGTGCAGCCAAAACCCCACAACAAAACGTGGTTGCAGAACGTAAAAAAAATCGCACACTCATCGAGGCGGCACGAACTATGCTTGTTGAATCCGAGCTACCTCTCATCTTCTGGGCCGAAGCAATCAACACTGCATGCTATATTCAGAATCATGCCCTGATCAACAAACGCCACATGAAGACTCCATACGAAGTGGTTGAAGATCGTAAACCTTCGGTCAAGCATTTTCGCAAATTTGGATGTCCTTGTGTACTCATGCTCATGGATGCTAAAATAAAGTTTGAAGCACGTGGAGATCCTTGCATTTTCGTTGGTTATTCTAAAAATACAACAATCGTTTTTATAACAAGATCAAGAAGATGGTGGTTGAAACCTACAATGTGGGTTGGCTGGAGGAAAATCCCAAGGACAAACGCATTGGTCCTGATTGGTTGTATGATTGCTCTACCTTATTTAATCATTTTGATGTGTCTTATAATATGTCTACAGGAAATAGTTCGACATCTTTCGCTCCAACAGTGCCCATTCCTTCCGACGATGACGCTGACGCTGCCACGCTAAATGAGACACTAAAGCAGCTAAGTGCAGATCCTCCTAGATTCAATGACACTGTCCTGCCATCCTCTACAGCTTCACAATCTCATGCCCCATCTATCTCTTCGCCAGTTCAGCCTAATCCTACTGCAGACATGGCTTCTGCTCCAGAGCCACCTACAGCAGATGCAGGACTTCCTCCTGATGTTTTGGGATCCTCCTTGTTTCCCGAGCCTACTCCCCTCGATTGTGCGGTGGATTCTTCACCACATACCTCTACACGTGCCTCGGTTGAGGGGGAGGCATCTGGAGTTGCTTCAGCTAGTGTCACCAACCTACCAACTGATATTTTGGTTCCTGCTACACCAATACCACAACGTTTACAGCGTGATCACCCCATTGAGAATATCATTGGTCCTGTAAACGCTGCTGTTCGCACACGAAGTCAATCTGGGGATATTAATACATGTCTCTATTCTTGCTTTATTTCCCAAATTGAACCTAAAAGTATTGATGTTGTCTTGCAGGAACCAAGCTGGGTGGATGCCATGCACGAAGAACTCAATCAATTTGAAAAACTTGGCGTTTGGCAACTGGTGAAACTACCTCATGGAAAGCGCGCTCTTGGAACTCGCTGGGTCTTCCGCAACTCGCTGGGTCTTCCGCAACAAGCAAGATGGTATGGTGTTATGTTTATTTTTTGTGGTATTATGAGTTGTGAATGTGTATATATATATATATATTTATTAAAAAAAGAATGTAGCCATTAATTAGTCATTGCACAACGGTTTGATTGGTCAAAAAATCTTCAACCCGGTGTTTTCATGGCCACACCCAAGCCAAAAAATACAAAAAAACACCCTGAGGGGCGGGTGGTCCGACGATTTGGACGAAAAAATGCCCAAACAACCCCCAATACGGATGGTCTTATAAAATGTAACTTCAGAGTTTGATGTATCAAAATATTTCTTTTTAGATTAAAAAGGTTAAACTAGCTAAATCACAGTACCAACAGAGTAATTTACACCATTATTTATATTAGTTCATATCCAAGAAGCTGCAAAAGTTGAGGAATATTTGCTTGCCGTTAAAAGATAAAAATAAAAGAAAACTTGGTCATATACCTACCATCATTACTTTGAATATTTGTTTCCATGTGTATAGAAAACTGGTAAATCTTTTCGCGCGTTTCAGCAGGTCTATATATATAAAATAACTCGAATTTATACCGTCTTGTGAAATCATATTATAATTTACCATACTTGTTTTCGAACAAAGTTTACGTTAGAATATAGACTAACAGAAAATGTATATAAAAGTAAGAATAAAAACATATTATATTTACCTTGACTTATATTTTGGAAGAAACTAACGTTGAAACGTAAACCAATTTGAATTTATACTGACACGTACCTAAATATAAGCACATAAGAATATAATGTCTTATTAAGCTAAAGAACGGTACGCCACGTTGTGGCGACGTTGAAACTTAAAGTAACTTGAATCTGTATTATATTTGATCAGACTCATTTTAATTTATAATCTTTTATTAAGTTAAAGAATGGTACGACACGAAAACGCATTATATTTGACCCGAATGATTTCCCAAAAAAAGATACGTCTAAACGTAAATCAACTTGAATTTAGACTGACACACACATAAAAAAAACTTGATTACGAAGTGTTTAAAAAATTGAGGAGTTATAAACATCAATGTTGAAAGTTAAAAGTAAATTTAGAAAAGAAAGATAAAGTCATAAAAAGAAAAGAAAAAAAAAACAAGTAGCTGCTTGTTATTGTAGGTATGTATAGTATTCTATGTTATCTTATTTATTGATTCCTTCATATTATATTTTGTTTGTATTTTTTTTGTTAAAAAATAATTATTTCAACAATACCACACAAATAAATGTTTTTCTGAATATTTAAATTTATTAAAATAAGAAAAAGATCCATCATTTTATAAGGAAATACTAAAATATTGTTCAATATTAAGAAAAAAGTCAATCATTTTATAAGGAAATACAAAAACATTTATCAATATAAATCTCACAAAAAAATAATACGTAAAACAGTAATAAAACTAAGAAGATCGATTCAATATCTGTTAGACCTATAAAAGAACATATGATATTTAAAAGCCTAAAACATAATCAACTGATCAAGAAATAAACAAAAGATTGAACTAGTCTCTCCTCAAAGATAGTGAATCTTGAACACATATTTAGAACATCTGTTCAAGAGCATGGCTAGCATCTGTTGAAGACCAAAGCCCTGATGAAGCCAAAGTTCTGACGAAGAAGACCAAACATCTGTTAGGCCAAATAGATGTTTGGAAAACTGCAACAGAGGATAGCTTAGATAGTGTTTTCTCAATGTAACATCAGTTTATTTCATCAAAGTTTTAGTATAGCCTAGAACAGATGATAAGGTTGCTTAGATGTTTACAAATATTTCAAAGCATTTCAAAGGAGAAAATCTCTGAATTTGCTTCCTTCAAACTCTATTTGCAATCAAAAGAATTTCTCAAAAGATTTTTCAAAATATTTGAATATTTTTTCATCATGGCTCTCGAAATCAAAACTTCACATAATTACTTGTTGTATCTTGTACATCACAACAAGAAACAGACTTCCACCCCATCATTGACATCACCAATTCATTAAAATATCTCTACATCCTCACCGTCGACCCACCCATCTACATTTCAACACTTAGAGAATTTTGGGAAAATGCAAAATTATCCTTACAAAACAAAAAGTCCTTTCTCATTACATCCATTGTCAATAAAGAACATGTGGAAATCACAGCAGAATCCATCACCACCACGTTCCATCTACATGATATGATAGGTTTGGAAACTTACCCCAAAAATGACTTATAAGCCAAGTTCATGGAAAGGGGCTATGAAGGTTAGATGGGGGGAGCAACACTTTTCCAACCAAAGTTCCCACCTAAAATGAAATTCTTTTTCCATACTCTCTTGGTTTGTCTCTCTGCTAAAACCAGTACTTTTAATGAGATTCCCCTAAAAACTCAGTATCTAGGGTATGCTATTTTGAAAAATTCAAATCATAAGCTATCCTAGACACCGTTTCTTAATTTGGTAGCAAATTTCAGGGCAATCAAGAGAGGAACTGACAATCCTTTTCTTATCTATCCAAGGCTGTTAAGCTTTTACCTAAAAAAATGTTTTAAGAAAATAAAGTTTTTGAAAAGGGTGAAGTATTACAAAGTAACAGTCTTTCTAACGAAACTTTTACCCGCATGATGGCCAAAGGTCAAGAAAATGTGGTAATTGAAAACGTTTTAGAAAACCAAGCAACAGATGTTACAACATCTATTTTGAGCCCAGTGCTCCTGGTGACCATGGTGCAAATCCTAGCACTGTGGAACCCACACCAGACATTTCCAAACAAACCTCATCCATTCCTATCCCCAAATCAAAAAGAAAAACCACAAAAAAAGTATCTCTGGGGGTTGAGATGCCAGAGATCCCTGTTGCAGCACAAAAGCAACAAACTCAAACATCTATTTAACTTCCTCACAGTAGTTGCAAACATCTCCACCAAGCCAAACTCGTCACTCTTCCTCACAAAAGGAAGGTGTTGTAAGCACGGGGACACCAATCAAGGGGGGATACATCATTTGATTATCTCTTCTCAAGTCCTTTCCTAGGGCAGCTTCTCCTTCATCACCACCACCTACATCAATAGTCCATTCACCCTTACAAAAAATTATTGATGCAATTGATACATCTGACTTGCATATACGTAGTTCCTCTCAACAACAAATCAAAGAGAGTTCACTCCAACAAGTGACTAGGGCAAATTCAGGGGTCATTGCTATACCACAAGTAGAGGAGGCTACACCTCTTGTATCCAAAGAGAAACAGGCTGGTATTTCAAGTTGGGCAACTACTACAATTGTTGAGACAACAGTCTCAGAGTTGGACAATGGTTACATCTCTAAAACCGCCTTGAAGGCAACAATTGTTGAGACAATAGGCTTTACATCAGTTGGAAGTCCCCAGTACCAAGAACAAGGGGCACTTGGTATAAAACTAAGTTTAACCACCTCTGGTAGGAATTCAGATGATCTTTTTAAAATCAAGTGATAGATTAAACTATCAAGAATTGACGGAGAGGGTAACCTACTTAGAAACATATGTTGGGTAGATCAAGGGCATGACGCAAATCCTGCTAAAAAACTCCAGACCTAGACCAACAAATGCAGAAATTGAAAAGAAATGTGGGAACATGTTCAACCTTACCTACATCTTCAAAAGCAAGATGCAGATTTAAGATATGCCATGCAGGTAGAGCTTGTCAGACAAATAGTGGATGCCAGATATCAAGATACACAGGCAGAAGTTAAAGCCATTAAAGACTTTATCTTTGCAAACACTAAACAAGTTCTCACTCTCCCAAAATATGATGATGTCAAGTGGAGGAGATAGAAGGATGCATGAGGAAGCTTCCACCTATGGTCAAAAAGGCTGGAAAAAAGGCCTGACAATGCTCCTCTTGAAAAGGCAAGAAAAGAAGAAATTGCTAAGGCAGTAGAAAAAGAAAAGAGGAGAGATACTAGGGAAGCAAATATGCATATCACAGTGCAGTAGATCATCAAAAGAAAAGAAATCCAATACAACCAAGGTTCTTCAATAGAGGTTAGTCAAAGCACTACTACAACTATCCAAACCACTGTTCCATCTATCATAACCTAAACCATTGCTCCCACCTCCACTACTCAAATCACCACCACTTCCACTACCAAAAAATATGTTGCCACTTCAAAAGTGGAAACAGAGGTTACACTACTCAAACACCATCTTCACCATTACCATTTAAGTCCCCCAAAGGAATTCTCAAAAGAAAACCAACTACACCACTTCCATAACCTTCACCAAAAAAACAAAAATCACAAACCAGAGCCAGAGCCAGGAGAATTAAATTCATTGTCCAAGAAGATGATGAAGAAACTCCTGATGCATCTCATATCATACCACAACCATTGTTACTTCATTACCATCCACCACTATAATACTAACTACCACAACTTCTGCACCCCACTATCCTTGACCCACTGGAATTAGAAAATGTATCAAAAGAGATACAATCTTTCTATTCCATAGCTGACCTTTGCCAACTAACCTTTCCATCCCTCAATGGTATCAAAAGCCCCAAAAGGTACAAGAATACCTAGAGGTGAAACTTGTGTAGGTTGAGAAGATAGTTGCTTTTAAAAGTAAGGGTAAAAGTGATAAGGAGGCTCAACAAATGATGTCTACAGAGTTCACTAAAGTGAACAGACTTGGAGATTATGCTAAAGAGATTAGTCAAAAGGCATCTTATGAACCAGTTAGCAACCCTAGTCTCAAAAAGAATCTAGGGGAAGACTATCTGGACTTCATAATGAAGAATAAGCCCTACAGAGCTTCAAGTGCTTAATACCCGGAATAAACTCAATCCAAGTATCACTCCCACTCTTCCCAACCGGACTGCAGGTAGAAAACTTATTGGCATAAAAGCAGTTGAGCTTACAAGAATGAAGGAAGCGATGGTGGCTACCAAATATGGCACTTTGAGATCAATGGCAAAATGGGATGAGCCAACAATCAGGACAACTTACAAGAAGCTTGAAGCTTTAAGAGCCAAAGATACCTTAGTCCCTAGAAAGACAAACTATAAACACTTACCTATTAGTTCAAAGGCTATCAGATCTTAACTTTCATCTGCAAGTCAAGCTTCTTCATTGGTGAGAAGCGATGTTAAAAGACAGAAGGATATGTCTGCAGAGGATGTGGAAAGATTTAAAGAATACATCATGAAGGAATGGATAAAAAATATGATTATGTGTGAAATTTCTGATTTAAATTAAGTTGATCCGATAGGTCAACTAATGGGAATGCAAATCCCCTCACCTCTTCCAATAACATAACTCTCAGTAAACCCCATTGCCTCAAAAACTCGAAAGTGGTCCTCAGACAGAGCTAGCTACGAATTGACAATAGTCAGGGCAAATGCAGAAATGCAAAAGACTTCAATGAACAACATTATGAGGTCAAGAGTTGAAGATCTACAAGATCTATTGGATCTTCCACTTGAAAGGGATGCTGATGATTCACTATCTGAAAGATTTGAGAAGAATTTCAAAGCTTAAGTCAAAGGTATGTTGAAGAAGAGGAATAAAAATCGATCCCATAATCATCTGTTTTGGCATCATCTATTCTAAAGGGAGATTGTTGGACCTATAAAAGAACAGATGATATCCAAACGGCAAAAGATGATCCACTGATCAAGAAATAAGTAAAAGATTGAACTAGTCTCTCCCCAAAGATATTGAATCTTGAACAGCTATTCATAACATATGTCAAGAGCATTACTAAGATCTGATGTAGACTTGGAACCACTATTCAAGAGTTCAAGCATCTGTTAAAAGCTAGTATCTATTGAAGACCAAAGCCCTGATCAAGCCAAAGCTCTGATGAAGAAGACCAAACATCTATTAGGCCAAACAGATGGTTGGACAACTGCAACAGAGGATAACTAAGACAATGTTTTCACAATGTAACAATACTTTATTTCATCAGAGTTTTAGTATAGTCTAGAACATCTGAGAATCTTTTTTGCTAGGAATGTTAGATGTGACTATTAGGGTGACATCAGCCAATCACTGAACAGAGCTTTCGTACTTGTATAAATAGATCACACCTGTTAGTGATATATTTATCACACACACTCACATTTTCTTTTGTACGAGCTGATTTGTTTGTGTGATTAGCTGAGGGAGGAGTCTGTAGAGTCAATCGTTTGTAAAACATTTGAATCTTTGATGATTAATGAAAAATAACCGTTGATGATGACTTCCAATATCGAGTCTAGTTATAAAATGGAAACTGAATAGACATCAACCAAAAGTCCACCACATAGTAGGGAAAAATATTTTGTTTTATTGTGTTTGGTCGATGTAAAATGCGTACTTTCATCCTTTGGACATATCACAACTTTATATTTTAGGTTTTAATACCAAGTGCTGGTATCGTATCCATACTACACTAAACCAAATCAATACCGACCGAATTTCTGCCGCAACTTACGGAGACAATTTACTAGTTGATATACAATATAAACCATGATGGTGAATAGAAGTCGTACCATTATGTGTCATTTAACCAGCGTATTTAACCAAAACCCAACCATTCAATCAATGTAATTAACAAAAACCAACAAATAAACTAACACATTTAACGGCTAAATTATCAGAGCATTTATTATATATATTGTATATATGTGTCGTATTTTGATGTTGGGATCCCATTTGGTCTGTTTGGTATATTTTAGGATGGTAGGCCATTAGCACGGGATGGAACTCGAAAGCACAATCAACCATAGTCCTAGACCTACCAGAATCGGAATTTGAAGACGTGATGGATTGGTTGAAAAGATGCAAGGTCGGATTTGCTGTCCAAGGAAACCCCATCATCTATAACACTCACATCGGCGAATTATGGACCTCAGCAAATGTATCCACTAAAACAATGAGAAAACTATCACTACAACTGTATGAAACAAGCCATTCTATATCACTGAAGCAAGGACCAGAAATGTGCTGAAGCTAAGAAACAATCCAAGAGATCCGGTGTGTGACAAAAGGCAAATAACTGGTAATTCCGTACAATCTAATCATTATTTTCATTTAATAATCTCATGCATATTATTGTAATTTAATTTAGTAACTGAGTCGTACGTCATATCGCAAGTATTAAGACAAGTAAATTAGATCATTACATATACTGGTTTCCGTTACGACGCGGAACAAACCAAATAATGCCCTAAAAGTGTTGGTAGAAAATGTTGGGCGCACTATTTGTGTCAGCAAAACCGCTAAAATGAAACAGAACAACGAATAACGACATGCTAATGCCATAATTGAGTCCATATATAAATGAAAACATTGATATGGGAACACCCATTGCAAAAATATATAACTTTCCGGTACAACGCCTAACTTGCAAAATTGTCCGTTTCGACCAAAAAGGCGACAAATTTCCGTTTGTCCGCAATAATAATTCGGCGGATTCCGAATTTCAGAATGATAACAAAACAATGTATATGAGAACGGCAAAAATGCATAAAAGATATCGTTTCCGGTCATTCCACAAACAATGCACAACTCGACTGTAAAGCGACCGTTTGTCGAACCGACGAACATTTTAGTGGCCGATAGCCTCATACAAGCATCTAGAGAACTAGTTAAGCCTCATTTGGGACTCGGAATCCTTTCAGCTATCTTGAGGCCATGGAAACACATCTTCCAGAAAAGTTCGAAGGCAAGATATATAAGTGCCGATATCGAGCGAACAATCGAACGAAAGGTATTTCGGACATTCTAACTCAACATATATTCATCTAGAGAACTAGTTAAGCCTCATTTGAGACTCGGAATCCTTTCAACTATCTTGAGGCCACAGAAACACAACTTCCGGAAAAGTTCGACGGCAAGATATATATGTGCCGATATCGAGCGAACAATCGAACGAAAGGTATTTCGGCCATTCTAACTCAACATATATTCATCTAGCGAACTAGTTAAGCATATTTCTAGATCAGGAATGCACTAAATAAATGCCATGATAATTGTGGTGGTCAAAAACCAAAGCTTCTGGTAATAAATAATAAGGTTCGTTTATTAGCGAGTATTGTGTCGATGAGCGAACTAATGACGTTTTCATCATCCGAAACTTGTATTACTTTGTCAAGTGGATTAATTATCATAGATTAACACCCTGAACCCTAATTATTTGCTAATGGTACAAGATCAACCCTCCTAATCATAACACTTAAGTTAATTACCTATAAATCTAATAAATAACCACATATTACAAAAGAAAGTTACATTTTACCCCCCCTCCATGTTGGTGGATTCAAGTGGGTCCCACACCCACTTGATTTGAGTTGAAAATATGAAGATTAGGAGCATGGTGGTGATTATGTTGTGACATGTGAATGATCGCTAAAATATATAACATAACCTACACATGATCTTTATTATTTTCACTTCAAAAAAATTGAAACCATCTCTTCCATGACTCTCTCTTCACACGGCTACCACCACCACCACCATTAAGCCACCACAAGTCCACCATTAATCACCTCATTTCACTCACTGTAAAGCCATTTCAAGACCATCCAAGATGCTAGCAAAGGTGGAGGACCATTAGGGCTTTATTGGAGCCTCAGTTTCTTCCTAGATCTTCACTAAAGTTGTGAACCCATTGTAAGACAAACCACTTCATATTCTAGCTTCTTACCATGTCTAGTGTAAGGAAGTACAAGTTGATAATTTTGAAGATGAAGAAAATATAACCTAAAAACCTTAAATCACACCTTAATAATAACACTTAATATAGTTTATTTTGTATTGATTATGTGTTTATATGTTAACTAGTTAGCATGATGATGTTGATTATGTTAAAGTAAGGTGTATAAGGTAGATGATCTTGTATGGATAAATATGAAAATGACTATTTAAACATGGTAATGTTTAAATCTAAATAAGATCAACAACTTCATGATCCATGAAGATTACTACAATCTAAAAGTAATCTTATTACACATGAGTAATTTTTATAAAGAATAAACACTATGATTTAGGATGTAACCATCTTAAAAAGTGTAGTAAACAAAGGGGTTTAAAATGAAGGACTTAATCTAATGATGTATCAAAAATGATGTTTTAAAAATGCTACTAAATGTTGAAATCTCATTATATTTTTAATAAGATTATGACTACCAAAAAGCTATGGATGATGATGTATATAAGTGGTAAACAAAATAATATGGAAGCTTTAAATTATTTGTTGATCTTGATTATGAGTCTAAACAGGGTTTAAATACGTTTTAAAAACGTGGAAAACGCCATAGTTTAGGGGAAACTATGGCGAAATTTTCTAAATATCTAATCACGATTAAAGTATGATTAACGGGGTGATTAGCGGGACTAAACGCGATTAGTAACTTAAATCGTCGTTAGATAAGTTCTAATGACAAGGGTTAAACCCTAAACACCTAAGTGTTTAACAAGTCTATATATATATATATATATATTTAACAAGTTAAAAATAAGTAATCCTTATAATATATATATATGGATGCTTTTGAAAATAAAAGTATATATACATATTTTGTCACCAAGAACTATGTGTGAGTACATGTGTATGGTATTTGTATGTATTTAGAAGATTAGGGTATTCACCATAAAAATACCCAACTATACACAAAATACTACAAACACTTGAAAATATTACCAAGGGTTGGTGACACCAACAGATACATTTTACCATACGTCGAAACCATAATCGGACAAACGAAGCAATGCGGACGAAGGGCGAACGTACACAAATACACCGACGCGTCGTCGACCAACGGATAAATCGCCGACACGAAGAGTTATTACGACGACGAGCGATTGTCGACGAGAAAAAGCATGTATTAAACGACGACGACGACAAGTCTAAAATATATATTTAGGCACTTAACACACACACACACACACACACATATATATATATATATGTATATATATGTGTGTGTGTGTGTGTGTTATTGATATCAAAACCCGGAAAGTTAAAACATAAAAGAATTTACTCAGTAATTTTATAAAAGTATAAAAATAAGTATACTTACAAATCTATACTTAGTAAAAATTATAAGTATAAGACTTACAACATAATGGACTCTTGTAAATGAATTTGGGCTAGGCCCAATTTATAAAAGACATGGGCAAGGCCCAATTGCATAAAATATATGGGACAAGGCCTAAATGTATAAAATAAATGGACAAAGCCCACAAGCATATAAATTACATGGGCTGGGCCCAATCACATAATGGGCTGGGCCCAATGATATAAATTACATGGGCTAGGCCCAATGACATAAAGACATGGGCTAGGCACAATGACATAAATTACATGGGCTAGGCCCAATGACATAAAGACATGGGCTAGGCATGCCTAATGACATGAAAACATGGGATAGGCCCAATGACATAAAGACATGGGCTAGGCCCAATGACATAAGCCCAATGACATGAAAACATGGGCTAGGCCCAATGACATAGATGACATGGGCAAGGCCCAATGACACGCGTGCAAGGCATGAGGACATGTGAAGGGCAAGGCCCGATTCACACCCGATGTAAGAAAAACAATATATATATATACATATATATATGTATATATATATATATGTATATTTAAGAAATACATGTATAAAAATATTAATCGAACAAACGAACTACCAACAATATGATAAAAGTTGTTCTAAGATAATAAAAAAATACATAACAAGAATTCAAGATGAACAACTGGTACAACGTCCAACGAGGCCTAGGTGTCTAATAAACTTAATACACATGTAGGTTACACACGTGTACGAACACCGAACTGCGAATAGAATGACATACGGAACATAAAGTTGTGAGTTCATTTCCCTCCTTTCAATTATTTCAAAGTTTTGTTTTGAAACTATCGAGGGGAAATACATGTCATAACAAATAGTATGTTAGCTATGGGTTTAGTTGATAACACAATCATTTGTGCGTAAGTAGGATGATGACAATAGTAACCATTAATCACATAGTTACCAAGGTGCAAAAGATGTAGATTTATTGAGTTTGAGACGCACTCCACTCCTGGTTAGTATACCCTTCGGAGTGCTTTTGTGATCCCAATGATGTCAAAGTTGTCTCGGTTTGGTTACTTAGTTATGGCACATATATGTCAGGGTGCTCGCGACACACTAATAGATCTTTAAAACTCCATGATGCTAATAACACACTCAGATTTCAATACTGGATTTCAAGAATGACATTTTCAACAAAAACATTAACTACATGAACTCGCCAACTTTTGTTGACTTTTAAAATTACATGTATTTCAGGACGCAAGGCATGACCTGGTGATACGATTCGGGTTATGGGAAAATGTCAAGACAACGATGTGCCATCTTTTGGAGGGTTTGCCTTTATATCCCAACTTCGTATGGGTATATAGGAGTCAAAATCTCATTACGCAGTTATGATGAAAACCATATTTTATTTTGAAGTAGTGTACTTTAAATTATGGTTATGATAACAAGTTGAAAACAATTGAAACTATGAAATCACTTTTGGTTGGTTGTAAATATTGGAATGCAACTTATTATTAGTATGGCATCGTTGTTGAATATTATTTGTATACTAAATTGGATGCAATGAATACCTAATAGTCATACACTTGCGCTTCCGCTACGACCAGGGTGTGACAGTTTGGTATCAGAGTTCCAATTGTAATGAACCGGGGGCTACAATCACCAGGGGCTCACACATGAAAACAAAGATTATAACATAACATAAATGTTTTCAAAATTATGACAAAATGACAAAAAGGTTTTCATTGTGTCACGATAACATAAGGATCTATCAAACGAGCTCAACTACAAGTAATGAGCAAGGATCAATAGTCTATCAGGGATAGACACGAAATATTAAGATTACACATGAAAACAAAAGAAAATAATTCTTGCCTTAGAAGTGGTGATTAATATAATTAGTAACATGTATATATATATATATATACATATATATGCATTGTATGGATTATTTGCCAGGACTATGTCTTCTTCATCAAGCTACGAGGAGGATCCTATGGAGTACGTGTCCGATGACGGATACGGCCCCGATGCTGAGGCCCTACCACATGAGGATGGAGCCGACCATGAGGTCCCTGACGACGAGGACCTTGACGACTTTCAGCCGTTTGCTCTTATCGATCCCATGGAGGATGATGCCCCACAGGGAGATGACGTGTTAGCCATTCCGCAGCCTCCACATGATGTTATTGTTTATGGTCATCCGGAGGGTGAGCATGCGATAGTACACTTGGTCGTACCTCTTGCCATGGTTCCTCCAGTCATTGATTTGGATGATGATGATGATGACATACCAGTGTTCCACGTCGACCATATGGAGGATGAGCTCGGAGACGACGAGGTCTTCGATAACATAGCTATACTTGAGATACCATCCCCTGTCATTTTAGTTGTGGACATCTCGTCATCCTCAGCTGCCACCCAGAGTGAGCATATGGCGGACGATGCCACTTCTGCCGCCCCAGATTCACCCGTACCGATGCACTCACCCCCTACAGCCTGACCTGCCCGTGTTAGCTCATTTCTTTCTAGTACCCCTACCCATGGACCCGCTCCCTATTCTGGACCTACACGACATTATTCACTGAGCGGTACCCCACGTGCCCCTGAGCAGCTACCCGCATTTTTCTCTAGGAGGTCCACTTATCATCCCGTTTACGACCCATTTGCAGTTGGACCCTCCCACATGGCTGGACCTTCTTTCTCAGCTGGACCACCACCCATGTATGCCACATGCACCATACCACCTACTACAGGTATGTCTACCCCGATACCCCCATCGGGCATGAGCCCGTCTGACCCCTACCATCCCTCACACTTTCCTCTGATTCCTGTGGAGGAAAGAGTGACTTCGCATGACCTTCACCTTGATCTTTCAAAGGATCTGGGAGCTAGGGACCCAGCGTACTGCTCATGCCGCTTCCAGAGCCACACCCCCATTACCATCATCGCCACTACCACCCCCACCATCATACCCACTACCATCACCACCACCACTACCACTATCACCACCACCGACCCCACCCTTCTACTGTCCATTTAACCAGTCGTCATGCCCATCTGAGGCGTGAGCGCTGGAGTTAGAGCAGTTTCAGACTGATGCCACTAGGCGCATTTCTGGCCTAGAGGAGGAGGTGGCTTATCATCGCGGCATGCTCCACTGATCACCATCTCCACCACCCCCTCCACCACAGTAGTATTTTTGTGATTATCTTTTGGGGATCAGACTTACTTTTGATGACCTAGCTCATGAAGACTCAATTATGAAGATCCCGACTTTTGAGAGACAACTTGATGACATGAAGAAGTAATGTAGAAGGAAATTTTACTTTTGTAATGTAAAAACTTGTACTGACTAGGTTTATGTATCCCTTAGTCCTTTTGGTCTTCATGAACAAAATGTAACAAGTTGTCCATTGTATAAAAGTGTATTTTCTTTATTTCACATTGTATCTCTTTTATGTTATGGTTGATAGTGTCAGGATGTGGTGATATTACAGTTGATATATTGTGCCGTGGTGATACTGTGATTTATATCTTGTGATGTGGCGACTATCTATGCGATGACTTATGTGTCTTGATAATGATGGGTGTACGTATGGCATACATATTTTTTTCCTACTTATTGTGTACCCGATGTGCTTATACATATATGTTTGACAAAAAAAAATAATAATAAATATGTATTTATTATTAAATAATTTGTCTAAATGTGAGTGACATTTTCTACTAGAAGATGATGCCGCCCCGTCGAATGAGTTCAAATAATAATACACTACCGACAACACAAGCGGAGTTAGATGAATGCATTTCTCAGGCAGTTGCGCAGTACAAAGCTAACCTCTCCGAACACAACGGTGGAACCAGAGGTTCAGGCGGAGGAAACCCTCTAACTAGTAATACATGGTTATTCATAAAACCGCACGATACCCTCATTTATTCTATTCGTGCTTTCTGGTTACTCATACTTAAATGGTGTATCCAATGATTTTAGGTTGCACTTACAAGTAGTTTCTAGACTGCAAACCTCTGAATTATGACGGTACTGAAGGTGCTGTAGCCTTTGTATGTTGGACTGAGAAGACTGACTCGGTTATTCGGATGAGCAAGTGCCCTGCTGAACAAAGAGTCACTTATGTTACTGGACTCTTTGTGGATGGAGCTTTATCTTGGTGGAACCTCCATGTCCAAACTAAGGGCCACGATGCTGCATACGCCCTGACCTGGGAGGATCTTAAAGAAATGAGGAGAAAGAAATATTGCTCGAGATCAGAATTCAGAAATTGGAGACGGAGTTCTGGAATTTAAAGATGATTGGTTCAGATATTGCTGGGTACACATAGTGATTTCATGATTTGTCTTGAGTGGTGCCATACTTAGTGGAACCCTAATTTAAGCGGATTGAGAGGTACATCTGGGGACTTGCCCCCGAAATTCTGAGCCTGGTTACCTCTTCGAAACCCACTGAAATTTGAGAAGCAATTGATCTAGCTGTCAGCCTTACTGAGGAGGCTGTACGTCAGTGGAGGTTACCTAAGTGTTGTGTGAGCAAGAAGGAAGCTACTGAAGAGACTACGGACTCCAATAAAATGAAATTCTCCCATTTCAAGAAAGGCTCTAAAGGTAATAATAACAGTTACAAGAAGCAAGCCACGAGAGAAGTCAAGGAAACAGAGGCATATGTTACCACTACCACAAACGCTGCTGCCAAGAAATCTTATACCGGGGGAGCACCGAAATGCCCTAAATGCCCTTTCCACCACTACGGGGAATGCCGAGGCCCCAAGTGTAGAAAATGTGGTAGGTTTGGACATCGCACCGATGCGTGCCGGGGAAGAAATGCTAGCGATCAAGGATGTTTTGGTTGTGGAGACAAAGGGCATTTCAAGAAAGATTGCTCTAAAGTAAAACCAAGCTCGGGAAGAGAGTTTGTGATTGGAGCTAAGGATGCTCGCAGGACCCGAATGTGGTCACCGATACGTTCCCTATCAACGATCACTTTGCATCTATTCTTTTTGATACCGAGGCGATTTCAGTTTTATTTCTAAATAGTTTAGAGATATACTTGGGGTAGAGTCGAGTAAATTAGATTTTTCGTACTCGATTGAACTAGCTAACGGGATATTGGTTGAGTTAGGGGAAATTATAAAGAAATTTACTTTAGAACTGGGTGAACAAAAGTTCGATATAGATTTATTACCAGTTAAATTGGGTAGTTTCGATGTCGTTATTGTTATGGATTGGCTATCCGGTAATCGAGACGAAATCATATGTCACGAGAAAATCATTCGTATCCCCCTACCCGACGGAGAACATTTGATGATTCATGGTGAGAAGCATGACACGCCACTACGAATCATAACTTGAATGAAAGCTCAAAAATGTTTGAGGAAAGGATGCATCGCCTTTCTTGCCCATGTGGTGGATAAAAAGGCCGAGGAGCGCAAGGTGGAGGACATACCAGTAGTAAGGGAATACACCGATATGTTTCCGGAAGACTTGCCAGGACTACCTCCAAAGCGATAAGTCAAATTCTGTATTGATTTAGTGCCAGGAGTTGCACCTGTGGCAAAAGCCCTATATCGACTAGCGCCCTCGGAGATGCAGGAACTATCTACTCAGTTGCAAGAGTTGCTTGACAAAGGTTTCATAAGACCGAGTTTCTCGCCTTGGGGAGCTCCGGTGCTGTTTGGGAAAAAGAAGGACGGAACCCTCCGAATGTGCATCGACTACCAGGAACTGAACAAGCTAACTATCAACAACCGGTACCCATTAACAAGGATCGACGACCTATTCGATCAGTTGCAAGGGTTGAGTTTTTACTCAAAGATTGATTTAAGATCCGGGTATCATCAGTTAAGAATCCAAGAGGAAAGTATTCCTAAAACGGGGTTTAGGACTCACTACGTCATTACGAGTTCCTTGTTATGCCTTTTGGCCTAACGAACGCACCTGTAGCATTCATGGATTTGATGAACCGGGTATGTAAGCCATATCTCGACAAGTTTGTGATCGTTTTTATAGATGACATATTGATATACACGTTAATTGAGGAAGAACACGAACAACACTAGAGAACTATATTGGAATTTCTAAAGAAGGAGCAATTATATGTTAAGTTCACGAAATGCAAATTTTGGATTCGCCAGGTACAATTTCTAGGTCGGGTGGTGAACGAGAACGGAATACATGTTGACCCCTCAAAAATCGAGGCTATAAAGAATTGGACCACGC
This sequence comes from Scalesia atractyloides, assembly GCA_947069175.1. Classification (NCBI taxonomy): domain Eukaryota; kingdom Viridiplantae; phylum Streptophyta; class Magnoliopsida; order Asterales; family Asteraceae; genus Scalesia; species Scalesia atractyloides. Next base: position 17,540,879 of record CAMTDV010000001.1, on the reverse strand, counting down.
CAAGAACCCCCACGGAAATACGACAATTCCTAGGTTTAGCGGGATATTACAGGAGATTTATTGAGAACTTCTCAAAAGTTGCTCAACCGCTAACCTCCCTTACACAAAAGGATAGGAAGTTTGATTGGGGAGAAAAACAAGAATCGGCATTTCAAATACTAAAAGAAAAATTATGTAAGGCACCGATTCTATCACTCCCAGACGGTACCGATGACCTTGGGGTGTACCGTGATGCATCGTATCAAGGCTTGGGTGGCGTGTTAATGCAACGTGAAAAAGTCCACCGCGTATGCGTCACGTTAGTTGAAAGTTCATGAAAGGAATTATACCACACATGACCTAGAATTAGGTGAAGTGGTATTTTCCTTGAAGATCTGGCGTCATTATTTATATGGCACTAAGTGTACCATATTCACGGATCTTAAAAGTCTTCAACATATATTCAACTAAAAGGAACTGAATATGTGCCAACGACGTTAGGTGGAACTGTTGAATGATTATGTCTGTGAGATCAAGTATCACCCGAGCAAAGAAAATGTTGTAGCAGATGCTTTGAGCAGGAAGGAACGAGTCAAAACTTTACGGGTACGAGCTTTCAAAATGACGATCCAGACGAACTTTACGGCTTGAGTGCACGATGCACAACAAGAAGCGTTGAAACCAGAAAACATTCCAGCGGAATCATTACAGGGAATGGAAAAATAGCTGGAACCGAACAAGGATGGAACTCTATATTTCATGGGAAGGATCTGGATTCCCTATTATGACGATTTGCGAGACTTGGTGCTGGATGAAGCACACAAGTCCAAATACTCGATACACCCAGGATCGGATAAAATGTACCAGGATCTAAAAGAGTATTATTGATTGCCGAATCTCAAGGGAGATATTGCAACCTATGTTGGGAAATGCCTAACTTGTGCAAAGGTCAAGGCCGAATACCAAAAACCATCTGGTTTATTGCAACAACCCGAAATCCCAGTTTGGAATTGGGAATAAATCTCAATGGATTTTATTACAAAATTACCCCGGACCTCTCGAGGTCATGACATGATCTGGGTTATCATTGACCGATTAACCAAATCAGCTCACTTCTTGCCCATCCGTGAGAAAGACAGTACAGAGAAGTTAGCTGAACTATATCTTAAGGAAATCGTGGCACGTCATGGAGTGCCAATCTCGATAATCTCTGATAGAGATGGTCACTTTGTGTCGCGGATCTGGCAATCATTTCAAACTTCGTTTGGTTCTCGCTTAGATTTAAGCACATCTTTTCACCAGCAGACTGATGGTCAAAGCGAGCGAACCATCCAAACGTTGGAAGACATGCTTCCGGCCTGTGTGATGGATTTAGGCAGACTGGGATAATCATCTACCGTTGGTAGAGTTTTCCTACAATAACAGTTATCACACCAGTATCAAGGCCGAGCCGTTCGAAGTACTATATGGACGAAAGTGCCGATCTCCACTGTGCTGGGCGGAAGTCGGCGACAGACAACTCATTGGTCCCGAACTAGTACAAGAGACCACATACAAAATATTTAAGATCCGTGAGCGTATCAAAGCGGCCCGAGATAGACAAAAGAGCTATGAAGATCGGAGACATAAACCATTATCCTTCGAGGTCGGAGACAAAGTGTTACTAAAGGTCTCACCTTGGAAAGGCATAGCTAGATTCGGGAAGTGCGGAAAACTAAACCTGAGGTACATTGGGCCTTTCGAAATTCTGGCAAAGATAGGTACAGTGGCTTACAAATTAAAACTGTCAGAGGAACTCAATAATGTCATGACACATTTCATGTGTCTAATATGAAGAAAAGCCCGACTAATGACACAGTTATCATTCCAGCGGATGAGATTCATGTTGATGATAAACTTCAATTTACCAAAGAACCCGTTGAAGTCATGGACTGGAAAGTCCAAAAGATGAGAAGAAGCCAAATCAAGCTGGTAAAAGTTCGCTGGAACTCGCATCACGGTCCCGAGTACACGTGGGAACTTGAAGATCAGATCAAGGCAAAATACCCCCACCTGTTCAAGAAGACTCCTTCAGAGGATGCCTCAAACTGAATTTCGGGACAAAGTCTTTTTAACAAGGGGAGTATGTGAAAAATGGCAAATAACCCGTAATTCCATACAATCTAATCACTATTTTTATTTCCTAATCTCATGTATATTATTGTAATTTAATTTAGTAACTGAGTCGTACATCATATCGCAAGTATTAGGACAAGAAAATCCGATCATAACATATACTGGTTTCCGTTACGACGCGGAACAAACCATATAATGCCCTAAAAGTGTTGGTAGAAAGTGTTGGGCGCACTATTTGTGGTTGCACTATTTGTGTCAGCAAAACCGCTAAAACGAAACAGAACAACGAATAACGGCATGCTAATGCCATAATTGAGTCCATATATAAATGAAAACATTGAATGAGAACACCCATTAAAAAAATATATAACTTTCCGGTACAACGGCTAACTTGCAAAATTGTCTGTTTTGGCCAAAAAGGCGACAAATTTCCGTTTGTCCGCAATACTAATTCAGTGGATTCCGGATTCCAGAATGATAACAAAACAATGTTGAACATCCTAAAATAATATAAGAATGGCATAAATGCATAAAAGATATCGTTTCTGGCCATTCCACAAACAGTGCACAACTCAACCGGAAAGCGACCGTTTGTCGAACCGACGAACATTTTAGTGGCCGATAGCCTCATACAAGCATCTAGAGAACTAGTTAAGCCTAATTTGGAACTCGGAATCCTTTCAACTATCTTGAGGCCACGGAAACACATCTTTCGAAAAAGTTTGACGGCAAGATATATAATTGCCGATATCGAGCGAACAATCGAACGAAAGGTATTTCGGCGATTCTAATTCAGCATATATTAATCTAGAGGACTAGTTAAGCCTCATTTGGAACTCGGAATCCTTTCAACTATCTTGAGGCCATGGAAACACAACTTCCGGAAAAGTTCGACGGCAAGATATATAAGTGCCGATATGGAGCGAACAAACGAACGAAAGGTATTTCGGCCATTCTAACTCAACATATATTCATCTAGCGAACTAGTTAAGCATTTTTCTAGATCGGAAATGCACTAAATAAATGCCATGACAATTGTGGTGGTCAAAAACCAAAGCTTCCGGTACTAAATAATAAGGTTCGTTTATTAGCGAATATTGTGTCGATGAGCGAACTAATGACGTTTTAGTCATCCGAAACTTATATTAATTTGTCGAGTGGACTAATTATCATAGACTAACACCCTATCTATTTGCTAATTGTACAAGATCAACCCTCCTAATCATAACACTTAAGTTAATTACCAAAAATTCTAATAAATAACCACTTGTTACAAAAGAAAGTTACATTTTACCCCCCCTCCATGTTGGCGGATCCAAGTGGGTCCCACACCCACTTGATTTGAGTTGAAAATATGAAGATTAGGAGCATGGTGGTGATTATGTTGTAACATGTGAATGATGGCTAAAATATATAACATAACCTACACATGATCTTCATTATTTTCACTTCAAAAAAATATGAAACCATCTCTTCCATGTCTCTCTCTTCACACGGCTACCACCACCACCATTAAGCCACCACAAGTCCACCATTAATCACCTAATTTCACTCACTTTAAAGCCATTTCAAAACCATCCAAGATGCTAGCAAAGGTGGAGGACCGTTAGGGCTTTCTTGGAGCTTCATTTTCTTCCTATATCTTCACTAAAGTTGTGCACCCATTGTAAGACAAATCTCTTCATATTCTAGCTTCTTACCATGTCTAGTTTAAGGAAGTACAAGTTGATCATCTTGAAGATGAAGAAAATATAACCTAAAAACCCTAACTCACACCTTAATAATAACACTTAATATAGTTTATTTTGTGTTGATTATGTGTTTATATGTTAACTAGTTAGCATGATGATGTTGATTATGTTAAAGTAAGGTGTATAAGGTAGATGATATTGTATGGATAAATATGAAAATGATGATTTAAACATGGTAACGTTTAAATCTAAACAAGATCATCAACTTCATGATCCATGAAGATTACTACAATCTAAAAGTAATCTTATTACACATGAGTAATTTTTATAAAGAATAAACACTATGATTTAGGATGTAACCATCTTAAAAAGTGTAGTAAACAAAGGAATTTAAAATGAAGGACTTAATCTAATGATGTATCAAAAATGATGTTTTAAAAATGCTACTAAATGTTGAAATCTCATTATATTTTTAATAAGATTATGACTACCAAAAAGCTATGGATGATGATGTATATAAGTGGTAAACAAAATAATATGGAAGCTTTAAATTATTTGTTGATCTTGATTATGAGTTTAAATAGGGTTTAAATACGTTTTAAAAACGTGGAAAATGCCATAGTTTAGGGGAAATTATGACGAAATTTTCTAAATATCTAATCGCGATTAAGGTATGATTAACGGGGTGATTAGCGGGACTAAACGCGATTAGTAACTTAAATCGTCATTAGGTAAGTTCTAATGACAAGGGTTAAACCCTAAACACCCAAGTGTTTAACAAGTATATATATATATATATAATATATATACAAGTTAAAAATAAGTAATCCTTATAAATATATATATGGATGCTTGTGAAAATAATAGTATATATACATATTTTGTCACCAAGAACTATGTGTGAGTACATGTGTATGGTATGTGTATGTATTTAGAAGATTAGAGTATTCACCATAAAAATACCCAACTATACACAAAATACTACAAACACTTGAAAATATTACCAAGTGTTGGTGACACCAACAAATACATTTTTACCGTACGTTGAAACAATAACCGGACAAACAAAGCAATGCGGACGAAGGGCGAACGTACACAAATACATCGACGCGTCGTTGACCAACGGATAAATCGCCGACACGAAGAGTTATTACGACGACGAGCGATTGTCGACGAGAAAAGCATGTATTAAACGATGACGACGACAAGTCATATATTTAGGAACTTAAGATATATATATATATATATATATATATATATATATATATATATATATATATATGTTATCGATATCAAAACCCGAAAAGTTAAAACATAAAAGAATTTACACGTAATTTTATAAAAGTATAAAAATTAGTATACTTACAAATCTATACTTAGTAAAAATTATAAGTATAAGACTTATAAAATAATGGGCTCTTGTAAATGAACTTGGGCTAGGCCCAATATAAAAGATATGGGCAAGGCCCAATTGCATAAAATATATGGACAAGGCCCAAATGTATAAAATAAATGGACAAAGCCCAAAAGCATATAAATTACATGGGCAGGTCCCAATCACATAATGGGCTGGGCCCAATGACATAAATTACATGGGCTAGGCCTAATGACATAAAGACATGGGCTAGGCCCAATGACATAAATTACATGGGCTAGGCCCAATGACATAAAGACATGGGCTAGGCATGCCTAATGACATGAAAACATGGGCTAGGCCCAATGACATAAAGACATGGGCTAGGCCCAATGACATAAATTACATGGGCTTGGCCCAATGATATGAAAACATGGCCTAGGCCCAATGACATTGATGACATGGGCAAGGCCCAATGACATGCGTGCAAGGCACGAGGACATGTGAAGGGCAAGGCCCGATTCACACCTGATGTAAGAAAAACAATATATATATATATATATATATATATATATATATATATATATATATGTATTTGAGAAATACATGTATAAAAATATTAATCGAACAAACGAACTACCAACACTCTGATAAAAGTTGTTCTAAGGTAATAAAGAAATACATAACAAGAATTCAAGATGAATAACTGGTACAAGGTCCAACGAGGCCTAGGTGTGTAATAAACTTAATACACATGTAGGTCACATGCGTTTACGAACACCGAACTGCGAATAGCACGACATACGGAACACAAAGCTGTGAGTTCATGTCCCTCCTTTCAATTATTTCAAAGTTTTGTTTTGAAACTATCGAGGGGAAATACATGTCATAACAAGTAGTATGTTAGCTATGGGTTTAGTTGATAACACAATCATTTGTGCGTAAGTAGGATGATGACAATAGTAACCATTAATCACATAGTGACCAAGGTGCAAAAGATGTAGATCTATTGAGTTTGAGACGCGCTCCACTCCTGGTTGATATACCCTTCGGAGTGCTTTTGTGATCCCAATGATGTCAAAGTTGTCTCGGTTTGGTTACTTACTTATGGCACATATATGTCAGGGTGCTCGCGACACACTAATAAATCCTTAAAACTCCATGATGCTAATAATATACTCAGATTTCAATCCTGGATTTCAAGAATGACATTTTCAACGAAAACATTAACTACATGAACTTGCCAACTTTTGTTGACTTTTAAAATTAAAATGTATTTCAGGACGCAAGGCATGACCTGGTGATATGATTCGGGTTTTGGGAAAATGTCAAGACAACGATGTGCCGTCTTTTGGAAGGTTTGCCTTTTATATCCCAACTTCGTATGGGTATATAGGAGTCAAAACCTCATTACGCAGTTATGATGAAAACCATATTTTATTTTGAAGTATTGAACTTTAAATTATGGTTATGATAACAAGTTGAAAACAATTGAAACTATGAAATCACTTTTGGTTGGTTGTAAATATTGGAATTCAACTTATTATTAGTATGGCATCATTGTTGAATATTATTTGTTTACTAAATTGGATGCAATGAATACCTAATAGTCACACACTTGCGCTTTCGCTACGACCAGGGTTTGACAGTTTGGTATCAGAGTTCTAATTGTAGTGAACCGGGGGCTACAATCACCTGGGGCTCACACATGAAAACAAAGATTATAACATAACATAAATGTTTTCAAAATTATGACAAAATGACAAAAAGGTTTTCATTGTGTCACGTTAACATAAGGATCTATCACACGAGCTCAACTATAAGAAATGAGCAAGGATCAATAGTCTATAAGGGATAGACACGAAACATTAAGATTACACGTGAAAACAAAAGAAAACAAGTCTTGTATGAGAAGTGGTGATTAATATAATGAGTAACATGTATATATATGCATTGTACGGATTATTTTCCAGGACAATGTCTTCTTCGTCAAGCTACGAGGAGGATCCTATGGTGTAAGTGTCCGATGATGGATACGGCCCCGATGCTGAGGCCCTACCACATGAGGATGGAGCCGACCATGAGGACCCTGACGACGAGGACCTTGACGACTTTCAGCCGTTTGCTTTTATCGATCATATGGAGGATGATGCCCCACAGGGAGATGACGTGTTAGCCGCTCCGCAACCTCACCTGCCCGTGTTAGCTCATTTCCTGCTAGTACCCCTACCCATGGACCCGCTCCCTATTCTGGACCTACACGGCACTGTTCACTGAGCGGTATCCCACCTGCCCATGAGCAGCTACCCGCATTTTTCTCTGGGAGGTCCACTTATCATCCGTTTACGACCCATTTGCAGTTGGACCCTCCCACAAGGCCGGACCTTCTTTCTCAGCTGGACCACCACCCATGTATGCCACACGCCCCATACCACCTACTATAGGTATGTCTACCCCGATACGCCCACCGGGCATGAGCCCTTCTGACCCCTACCATCCCTCACACTTTCCTCCAATTCCCGTGGAGGAAAGAGTGACTTCGCATGACCTTCAGCTCTCCTTGATCTTTTGAAGGATCTGGGAGCTAGAGACCCAACGTACTACTCATGCCATTGCCAGAGCCACACCCCCATTACCATCATCGCCACTACCACCCCCACCATCATACCCACTACCATCACCACCACCACTACCACTATCACCACCACCAACCCTACCCTTCTACTGTCCATTTCACCAGTCGTCATGCCCATCTGAGGCGTGAGTGTCGGAGTTAGAGCAGTTTTGGACTAATGCCACTAGGCGCATTTCTGGCCTAGAGGAGGAGGTGGCTTATCATCGTGGTATGCTCCACTGATCACCATCTCCATCACCGCCTCCACCGCAGTAGTATTTTTGTGATTATCTTTTGGGGATCAGACTTACTTTTGATGACCTAGCTCATGAAGACTCTATGAAGATCCTGACTTTTGGAAGACAACTTGATGACATGAAGAAGCAATGTAGAAGGAAATTTTACTTTTGTAATGTAAAAACTTGTACTGACTAGGTTTATGTATCCCTAAGTCCTTTTTATCTTCATGAACAAAATGTAACAAGTTGTCATTGTATAAAAGTGTATTTTCTTTATTTCACATTGTATCTCTTTTATGTTATGGTTGATAGTGTCATGATGTGGTGATATTACAGTTGATATATTGTGTCGTGGTGATACTGTGATTGGTATCTTGTGATGTGGCGACTATCTATGCGATGACTTATGTGTCTTTGATAATGATGGGTGTACGTATGGCATATAAATATTTTTTTCCTACTTATCGTGTACCCGATGTACTTATACATATATGTTTGACAAAAAAATAATAAATATGTATTTATTGTTAAAATAATTTGGCTAATTGTGAGCGACATTTTCTACTAGAAGACGATGCCACCCCGCCGAAGGAAATCCAACAATAATACACTACCGACAACACAAGCGGAGTTAGATGAATGCATTTCTCAGGCAATTGCGCAGTACGAAGCTAACCTCTCCGAACACAGCGGTGGAACCGGATGTTCAACCGGAGGAAACCCTCCAACCGGTAATACACGGTTATTCATAAAACCGCATGATACAAGCTCCTGTCATGATGAATCCTTCGATATATTGGTGATGAGTATATAACGCAGCTTGAGTAGTAAAGTCTTGTGCTATAAATGCATTAGCGGGTAAAGAGTACATGTGTTGAGCTACCAAAGAAGTAATAACCTCTAAAGAAGCTAGAGCAAGGCCTAATTGAACATTTATTTTATTCGTGCTTTCTAGTTACTCATACTTAAATGGTGTATCCAATGATTTTAGGTTGCACTTACAAGCATTTTCTAGACTGCAAACCTCTGAATTGTGATGGTACCGAAGGTGCTGTAGCCTTGTACGTTGGACTGAGAAGACTGACTCGGTCATTCGGATGAGCAAGTTCCCTGCTGAACAAAGAGTCACTTATGTTACTGGACTCTTCGTGGATGGAGCTTTTTCTTGGTGGAACCTCCATGTCCAAACTAAGGGCGACGATGCTGCATACGCCCTGACCTAGGAGGAACTTAAAGAAATGAGGAATGTAACTGTTATGACGTTGTTGTCATTAATGACTTCCCTAGAATTCATTTGAAAGGCACGGACATTCCCCTTCTTGCCCTCTCCAGTCTTTGCATCATTACTTTTGGGTTTCTTGGGGCAATTATACGTTAAATGCCCTTTTTCATTGCAGTTATAGCAAACTGCATCCTTAAGGTCCTTGCAATCTAAGGTCTTATGCCCTCTTCTTTTGCAGATACCACAGGATTTGGTTTGTTGATTTATGCTACACTGTCCCCAATGCCTATATTTACAGTCCTTGCACAGAGGTTTGTCATTAGATGTATGCTAGTTCTTCTTGAACCCGAAATTTCCTTTCTTTTTAAATCTTTGGGAGTCATTATCCTCCCGTTTCTCCTTTCCGTCAGTTTCAGTCCTAACTGACATTTGTCTTACCAAATCAAGGGTAAGGGAAAGAGATAGGTCTACATGGACCTATAGGTATTAGGCTGTGCAGCCTTTACCATGCCCTTTATTTCGGGAGCCAACCCATTTATAAAACGCGTAATGCATTTGGATTTGGGGGTGATCAAATAGGAAACTAACCTAGATAGGGAGTTAAGTCAGAAACGTATTTCCGGCAATCTAGGTTTTTCACTGAAAGAGACAAAAAGTTAGTCTCTAATTTCTCTACCTCATGGGGTGGGCAATAAGTTTCCTTAACAAGGTCCAGAAATTTGGACCATCCCAAATTATACAGGTGTACCTTACCTGTAGATTGGATCATGGCTTTCCACCATATTAGGGAATCGCCCTTGAAGGATTGTGATACGTACTTGACCACATCCTTATCAGCATAGTTGCTGATATCTACAATCGTTTCTATCTCGTCTAGCCACTTTAGGGCTTCTACAGCTCCTTTCTCCCTGTTAAAGTCTCGGGGCTTACAGGAGACAGAGTACTTATGGTCCCGGTCACCTTCGACCTTAACGACCTTGGAGGTTTGGACCTAGTCCCTTACCTCTGGATAGAAGGATAACTTACCTTAACTATCCTGATAGAAGACCCCTTCGTACTTAACTATCATTTCTTGGCTATGTGGTCTACGCCACTTGGCATAATCAAATCTATTAAGGTCTTTTGAAATTATATCGCAGAGCATAAATTTCGAGTAAAATCGAGACGCTCGCTTTCAAGAGGATGAATACATATATATATAATTCCAAAAGTACTTCAATAAATTTCAATAGAAATTACAATACTAGAAATATTGAAATAAACTTGTCCATGCAAGGACTTTAAAGGAATAAAAATGTCCACGCAGGGATAAAAGAAACAAAATGTCCTCGCATGGACTACTTAGTATTAGAAGAGACTTCACTCGTCCTTCTTTCCCTTAACCAACTTGGAGAGTTTCTTTAAGAACGTAGTCGTCTTCTTCTCCGTTTTCTCCGCCTGTTGTTGCATTTCTTTCATAATGGCCTCAAGTGCGTTGTGCATAACCGCCTGTATGTAGGGGTCTTGTGACCATGCTTGATAGTCTACCGGTATAGACGGGTTAAAAGGATCATGTCCAGATGTGTCTGGATATGTTGGGATTGGGTTAGTATAACCCGATGGTAGTGGTTGAACATTAGGTGTTGGTGTTGGTTCCACTATCGGTGAAACATTAGAGGGTCCACCCATTTGTGGGTCCTCTTGTATTGTGGAGTAGCAGTGGGGTAAAGGTGGCAGCAATCCCGACCTTTGTCCGGCACATACCGGCTTACGTGTTCCACGCTTCCTTCTTGGTGGTTAAGGTGGTGGTTGAGGTTGGTCCACTGGTTCCATGTGGACGTCTTCTTATATTGGTGGTGGTTGGGAATGATGAGAAGGAGTATGGGCGAAGGTGAATTGGTTCCAATATTGGTCCCACTCATTAGGACCTTGGTAGGGCGATCCGGCATAAGAGTTCGAATCGCTTGAAATTTCTATGGGATGCGTATTCGACCCCGACGGCGGCATCTCCGGGTCAGAGTCTTCGTCCATAGGGTTTGGCTGGTCCAATTGATTTTGATCTGCTGGAGGCGTGTTAAAGTAATGGTTATGGTTAAATTCTTCATGGTAAGAATGTGAATGGGAATGATGGGTATGATGTGAATGATAGGATTGGTGAGAGTGGTAAGAATTTATGGAATGTGAGGGCGAGTGTCTATGAGAGACAGAGCGTCTCGCTGGTTGCCAAGGAGATGAATCTCCTTATTCTTGGTAAGGATCTGAGTTGTGAGGTTGAGGGGGAATGCGCCTCGATGGTCCTCCACTCATTGAACCTTTTCCTCTCCCACATTTTCCTCGTACACGTGACGGCATTTTCCTGTTAAAAATCAATTTAAAAACAATACTAATAACTTAATACTGATATGAGAAATCCTAGGTCAATGCCTAGACTAGGAAGTCTAAGGAATGTGCTCGTGTAAGTTTGAGTTTAAACACAAGAAGGGTAGTGTTTAATTCTCTCAAACGTTAGCTCTGATACCAACCTGTCACACCCCGGATTTCCAACCCAAATTCATACACCGGTGGGCCTGGGTGGGAAGTATTGTGACGTCAGTTGATAATCATCATAGTCAATTAAACACGGCACAGCGGAAGTCTTGGAGTAAAATTACTATTACAAACCGAATGTTCGAAAATACAAAATAATATACAGGCTCGTAATAGAAGATCCACAAGCAGATCATAAATTGTACATGGAAAGAATATAAAACAGACTTTGGGCAGACTTAGGATTTGCAAGATCCTTTATCACTACCGAGCACTTCCAGCGTATTTTCGTATTGTACCTGCAGTTTAGTCTTTTGAAAATATGTCAGCTTTCGCTGGTAAATACACCCAACTGACTCATTTTAAAAACATTTCAAAAATGTTTTAAGTGCGTATCAGCACAAAATCTTTTTATAACTTGGGTTAATTGACCGTCAAACCTTGTTAACAGATTTACATGTTTGTCCATACATACAGGGCCCGGTACGGAGACTGAGACATGATTAACGTACACATCACTTTGGACTCACGAAGGAGTCAATTCCTCCCAACCTTGTGGGAATGCATAATTGAGCGTCTATTGGGTGTATGCCTACACCCGCGCTAAGGTCGTGGCCATTTCTATTGTATTGAGCAGAGGATATCCAGGACACGGTAGTTAACCCCTGATGTTTAAGTTATCAAACAAAACTGATTAAAACAGAATATGCGGATTTACTAGCCACAATCCGGCATTCGATTGATCCCATTTCCGACTAAGCGGTAATAATTTACCGTAACCCAAGCCAGTATAGGGGAAATAAGTCGAGAGCATTTACCTGAGCTAGTCTTCTTTTAATTTTTATAACTTAGCTGTACACAAAAGTACTAAGTGCAGATAGCATTTACCGGCAAGTCTCTAGTCTGGATTATGGCATAAACTAACCAATTAAATACTAACGGTCTTATTTAAGTCATTGACTTATTAGACCGACTAGCGTATTTGATCAAAATGTATGACGCTAGATTAAACGATGATTGGATAGAATGTAGTTTAATCCCAACAAGTACCTTGACTTGTATAGTATGGGTAAACTATAAACATTCTGGATTTTGAGACTTAAATGACAAGGTGAAACCCGTTTCGGTTAATTTTCGTAAACTTGTTACATATACTTAACCGTACGCATATCAGCGATATCCGGTAACCGGATAAGTCATGAACAAGTTCTATATGCCATTATACTTTAAATAAGTTGTAATATCAGTAGGACATCAACTTTTATGCCCGTTATGGTTTTAAATTGAAACTATGCCTCATAAGGGCATTTTGATAATTTCATACCATATAAAAGGAACTTGAATATATTTTAAGTTTATAATCATGAGAATTCTGGATAAATAGTTTATTCAGGATATAATAACAATAGGATGCCAATTATATGTGTAATTTATCTTTTATGACCAAACTATGCACCGAAGGGGCATTTTGGTCATTTTACACAAAGTTTGTAAATGATTTGGGATTATGAGTTTATAATATGTATCTAATGTAAATACATTTAAAACAAGTTTTGAAATCAGTAGGTAACAAGTCTTGGTCAATTAATATGGTTTAAAACCATACTATACGCCTAAACGACGCTTATTTCGTAAAATGGCGTATTTATGCGATTTTTATGAAAACTGATGTTAAGGTCATACTAAAATGTCTTAGATATGTTATTTAATATAATATATCAGTAGGTAAATGATTTATCTTGAAAATGTTTGATTAAAACCATTTTATAAGCCACAAGGGCTAAAATCGTCATTTATTGACATAGTTTAAGGATCTGTTCGAAAACTCAGTTTTTAACTTGGTTAAATATCCCAAATAATCCTACTTATAATATTACACCGGTAGGAAACTGATTTTCAAGTTCATTATCATTTAAAACCTTTTTTTATGCAAAAAGGGCATTTTAGTCAAAAATGGCATAATTACGGAACTTGCGCATAAACTTGGATTCTGATTATGATCATTTAATATAACCTCAGAGGGTTATGCTACATTATATTATGATCATAATGCAACTTTAGATCAGTTGGTAACTCATCTAAATCGGGACAGAATCGAAAGTCAAAGCAGAAGTCAAACTTCGCAACTTTCGGTTGCGAACCTACCCTAGAACTGAAATTGACGAGCCGAACATGTTCTTACATGTTATAATAGTTATTACAACTTGTTTAAGTGTCAAAAAAGGTTTCATAACATATAAAAGATCAATTTATGATTTTTCCGAAAAATGGCATGTTTGACTTTTTAATATCATAACTTTGACCACCATCAATTGGTCTAGCAAACGTGATCTTCAGGAGGTGCCCTTTATAGGGACTAACGCCTACCTTATTACGATCACTTAGCCATATTCATTTCGAACAATGGCTGGACCATAATGGTCTTAACCAAAAGTCAAAGCGTTTTTTGAAAAACGCTTGACTTTTGGCTATAAAAGCCTATAAACGAAAATGCACAATGATGGAACACTTACCAGTGATTCCTAGGGTGCAAAAGAACTATGTTAGATGCTCCTTTTAGCTAGAAACTTCTAGAGGAGGGAGAAGAGTATGAATGAGAAAGGTGCAAGTTGAAATGGTGAACTTAAGCACCTATTTATAGTTGGAGAACTCAAAGGAGGTGAAGCCAGGTATTTAGGGGTGTAAGAAGAAGCTTACAAGTGTCCCAAAACATGGCATAGCAGTTTGGGAAGCCATGGTTTTGATTTTAATGGTTTTGGAGTTTTGTTTGGGAGCCAAGCAAAATTTTCTACAGCAGATGTCCTCTGTCGGGCCGCAAGAGGCACAGGCCCTGCCTCTCGCGCCCCAAAGGCAGATTCTAAGTTTGACACTTTTAGCCCCTTAACTTTTAAAACCCACTAAACCTTTCTAAAAACACCTTTTTGGCACTTTTAGCCCTCCGTAGCCAATACTTGGCATACCCGGGATTATGCCCGGACATTGTCGAGCTCTCGGTTCATTAAAAGATCACTCGGAGGTAAGAATTAACATGTTGACACTTTTAATCCCTCCAATATCCAACTTTCATATATTTACAAAATTGAACCCTCTCGTCCAACAAATGGCACGCATGAGAGTTAGGATTTCGTAAAGGATCACTCAGAGGCTTATTATAAGCATGTTGACTCCGATGTCATTCAGAGGCTGGGCATGTTGACTTATCAGTCACTCAGAGGCCAAATTTCAAGCATGTTGACATATCAGTCACTCATAGGCTGTTATTTATGCATGTTGACATCGGACCGTCACTCAGAGGCACAGTTTGAGCATGTTGACGCCTTTAGTCCTTATTGGTCTTTAATATACTATATTTTAAAATACAACACGTGTCACTATACTATTGGTCACGATTTCACAGGGTGTTACATCCTCACCCCCTTAAAAGAAATCTCGACCTCGAGATTTTATTCAAAAAGATGGGGTACTTTTGTCGCATAGTGGACTCAACCTTCCATGTATACTCAGGACCTCTAAAAGCGTCCCACTTAACCTTTACTATAGGTATCATCTTTCTTTAGAGCTTCTTAGCCTTTCGATCTTTGATCAAAATTGGTTTCTCTACGAACCTGAGGTTTTCATCAATTTGCACATCCTTGTGCGACATTGCTAGCGACTCATCAGCTAGACATTTCTTAAGGTTAGATATGTGAAATACATCATGAATTCCACTAAGCTCCTCTGGCAACCTGAGCTTATAAGCTGTTGTGCCAACACATTCGACTATCTCGAATGGCCCAATATATCTTGGGCTTAATTTTCCCTTCTTTACAAAACGCATCACACCTTTCCAAGGTGATACCTTCAGCATGACCTTGTCCCCTACTTGTAACTTATGAGGTTTACGCCTCATGTCAGCATAGCTCTTCTGCCTATCCCTGGCAGCTTTGAGACGATCACAGATTTGCACAATCTTTTTCGTGGTCTCCAGGACAATCTCTGGTACTGATAGTTGCGCCTCCCCAACTTCTGCCCAACACACGGGCGTTCTACATTTTCTCCCATACAAGGCCTCAAAAGGAGCAGCCTTGAGGCTAGTATTATAACTGTTATTGTAGGAGAATTCTATTAGGGGTAAGTGGTCGTCCCAACTTCCAGCTAAATCAATCACACATGCCCTAAGCATGTCTTCCAGTGTCTAGATAGTACGCTCACTTTACCATCAGTCTACAGATGGTAAGCCGTACTAAAGTTCGATCGTGTGCCTAGGATTGTTGGAAACTTTTCCAGAAGTAAGATGTGTATCTAGTATCTCTATCAGATACAATAGATACTGGCACACCGTGTAGGGACACAATCTTGTCCACATACAACTTAGCCAATTTATCTAAATTATACGTTTCCTTAATTGGCAAGAAATGCACTGACTTAGTCAGCCTATCCACTATGACCCATATAGTGTCATTTCCACTTTTGGTTTTGGGTAACTTGGTAAGCAAGTCCATAGTTACCATTTCCCATTTCCACGTGGGAATTTCAAGATGTTGTAAAAGTCCCGACGGCTTCTGATGTTCGGCTTTAACCTGCGAACACGTCAAACACTTAGCTACATAAGTGGCTATGGATTTCTTCAAACCCATCCAACAATAATTCTTCTTTAGATCTTGATACATCTTGTCACCTCCCCCGTGAACTGAGTATCTCGAACTATGCGCTTCTTGGAGGATTACATCTCTAAGTCCTCCAAAGACTGGAACCCAGATCCTATCATTGAATCTAAGGATTTCATCCTTTCCAGGCGCTAACTGATCAATAGTTCCGCCTAACCCCTCATTAGGGATATTAGCCTCTAATAGGGCTTGCTTTTGCGCATCTAGTAGCTTCTCACTTAAGCTATTCCTGAGCTCAATGCTCTTGGCGTTAATCCTTATAGGTTTAACCCGTTCCTTGCGACTTAAGGCATCGACAACTACATTTGCCTTGCCTGGATGGTAGCGAATCTCACAATCATAATCTTAAGCGTTTCCATCCATCGACGTTGTCGCATGTTCAATTATTTTTGATTGAACAGATGCTGGAGACTTTATGGTAAGTGTATACAATACACTTTGTGCCATACAAGTAATGTCTCCACAGTTTTAGTGCAAATACAATGGCACCTAATTCCAAATCATGGGTGGTGTAATTTCTTTTGTGCACCTTTAACTGTCGTGATGCATAGGCAATCACTTTGCCTTTTTGCATTAGCACACAGCCATGCCAGTGTGCGATGCATCACAGTAGACTACAAAATCTTCAACACCCTATTGCGGGGATAACACATGAGCATTGCTCAGCTTGTGTTTAAGAACCTCAAAAGATTCTTGTTGCTTTGGACCCCAATTATACTTAACATTCTTACGGTTTAAGTTAGTTAAAGGAGTGGCTATTCTTGAAAAGTTCTCAATGAACCTCCTGTAGTAACTAGCCAATCCTAGAAAACTACGAATCTCCGATGGGGTTTTGGGTACTTCCCAATTCATGATGGCAATTGGACCTCTCTAAGCCAAAATTCACACTTAGATAATTTAGCATAAAGCTTCTCTTGCCTTAGCAGTTCTAAGATGCACCGAAGATGTTTCTCGTGATCGGCTTGATTACGAGAGTAGATAAGTATGTCGTCTATAAAGACAATGACAAACTTATCCAGATATGGCTTGCAGACTCTGTTCATGAGATCCATGAATGCTGCAGGTGCATTTGTGAGCCCAAAATGCATCACTGAGAATTCGAAGTGACCGTATCGGGTCCTGAAGGCAGTTTTAGGAACATCTTCACTTCTAACCTTCAGCTGGTGATATCCAGATCTCAGATCAATCTTAGAGAAGTAACTAGCCCCTTGAAGTTGGTCGAATAAATCGTCGATCCTGGGTAGAGGATATCTATTCTTGATTGTTAACTTGTTTAGTTCTCGGTAGTCAATGCACAACCGCATTGAACCGTCTTTCTTTTTAACGAAAAGGATAGGAGCTCCCAAGGTGAGGAACTAGGTTGTATAAAGCCTTTCCCCAAGAGTTCGTCTAGCTACGTCCTCAATTCCTTCATCTCCGTTGGTGCCAGCGTATATGGAGCTCTAGCCACTGGTGCTGATCCTGGTAGGATATCTATTCTAAACTCCACTTGCCTGTCTGGAGGTAGGCCTGGTAATTCTTCTGGGAATACATCGGGATATTCTGAGATGACTGGTAGGTCCTCTATGTTTGGCTTAGGCTCATTTATGGTAACTTTTGCCATGTAGATGACACTTCCTTTCCTCAAACACTTGGATGCCTTAAATAATGACACCTCGTCTGGCAGTCCATAGTGTGAGTCTCCGGGGATGGTGATTATTTCACCAGATGGGGTCTTAATCTCGATGAGCTTTTTATCACAGGCAATGCGGGCTTGGTTATGAGATAACCAATCCATGTCTAAGAAAACATCAAACCCCGCCAATTTCATTGGCAGAAGAGAGATAGGGATGGAATGATTCTTAATGGATATAGAGCATCCATCAAGAATGGAAGATGTTGTTTCTATCCTTCCATCAGCAAGTTCTATCTCATAAATTTTATCTAGAGTTCTTATGGGCATGTTTAATAGTTTACTAAACTTATGGTCAACAAATGATTTATCCGCACCCGAATCGAAAAGAACTCTAGCGTAAATATTGTTAATGAGGAATGTACATGTTATGACGTTGTTGTCATTAACGGCCTCCCTGGCATTCATTTGAAAGGCACGGGCATTCCCCTTCTTGGCCTCTCCAGGCTTTGCATCATTAGTTTTGGGTTTCTTGGGGCAGTTATACGTTATATGCCCTTTTTCATTGCAGTTATAGAAAACTGCATCCTTAAGATCCTTGCAATCAAAGGCCTTATGACCTCTTCTTTTGCAGATACCATAGGGTTTGGTTTGTGGATTTATGCTACACTATCCCCAATGCGTATGTTTACAGTTCTTGCACAGAGGTTTGTCATTAGACGCGTGCTGGTTCTTCTTGAACCCGAAATTTACTTTCTTTTTAAATCTTTGGGAGTTATTATCCTCCCGTTTCCTCTTTCCGTCAGTTTCAGTCCTAACTGACCTTTATCTTACCAAATCAAGGTTGAGGGAAAGAGATTGGTCTACAGCGGACCTATAGGTATTAGGCTATGCAGCCTTTACCATGCCCTTTATTTCGGGAGCCAACCCAATTATAAAACGCGTAATGCGTTTGGATTCAGGGGTGATCAAATAGGAACTAACCTAGACAGGGAGTTAAAGTCAGAAACGTATTTCCGGCAATCTAGGTTTTTCATTGAAAGAGACAAAAAGTCTGTCTCTAATTTCTCCACCTCATGGGGTGGGCAGTAGGTTCCCTTAACAATGTCCAAAATTTGGACCATCCCAAATTATACAGGTGTACCTTACCTGTAGACTGGATCATGGCTTTCCACCATATTACGGCATCGCCCTTAAAGGATTGTGATACGTACTTGACCACATCCTTATCAGCACAGTCGTTGATATCTACAATCGTTTCCATCTCGTCTAGCCACTTTAGGGCTTCTACAGCTCCTTTCTCCCCGTTAAAGTCTCAAGGCTTACAGGAGACAAAATACTTATAGGTACATCCGTTTTTAACAGAACTGGACTTTTCAGCAAAATCTGTTTTCTTTGGTTCACTCTTCGCATTTGAAGAGTGAACGGAGCTCTCCTTATGAGCTGAAGATGGGGGAATAGATAAGGGTCTAGAGCGAGTGGCACTCGACTCTCTAAGCCTTTCTATGGCCTTTCCCATGGCCTTTTCGACAACCGCATCAACGCGAGCTTGAAAATTTTCATCATCAATATTTTTGTTTTCAACTTTGTTAGATTCAACATTCATGTGGCTACTTTGTGCTTCATTTGAGTTAGCCATCTTTAAGTCTTGGGTTCTATATACCAATAAAACTTCATTTAGCCATGGTATATTAACCATATCGGCTTTCAACATTGGATATAACAATCCATTGCCTGTACTAGTGTGAATAACATCACAACTCTTAGGTTTAACATAAATATATTTGGCCTAGATATTAATAGGACCATCATAGGCAAATTACAATTTGGACGTAGTCCATATATTATTGAACAGTGGATCGCAATGTCACAACTGGCATTGTATACAGACAATTATTATAGCTCATAGGCTTGTCACTAATGGACATAATAGTTTGGCACGTCGGCCGGTCTCTTTGGTCATAATATTTGGCATATCAGCCTGTCTCTAAGGACATTCTACATGTGGCATATGAACCTGTCCCATTCGACATAAATTAGGCACATTGGCCTAAATCATATCAGATGTATATGGCATATCAGCCTGTCCCATTGGACATAAATTGGGCACATTGGCCTACACCGTATCACATGTATATGGCATATCAGCCTGTCCCATTGGACATAAATTGGGCACATTGGCCTACATCATATCAGATGTATATGGCATATCAGCCCGTCCCATTTAACATAAATTGGGCACATCAGCCTACATCATATCAGATGTATATGGCATACCAGCCTGTCCAATTTGACATAAATTGGGCACCTTGGCCTACATCATATCAGGTGCATATGGCATATCAGCCTGTCCCATTAGACATAAATTGGGCACCTTGGCCTACATCATATCAGATGTATATGGCATATCAGCCTGTCCCATTGGACATAAATTGGGCACATTGGCCTACATCATATCAGATGTATATGGCATATCAGCCTGTCCCATTGGACATAAATTGGGCACATTGGCCTACATCATATCAGATGTATATGGCATATCAGACTGTCCCATTGGACATAACTGGGCACCTTGGCCTACATCATATCAGATGTATATGGCATATCAGCCCCTCCCATTGGACACAAATTGGGCACATTGGCCTACATCATATCATATGTGTATGGCATATCAACCTGTCCCATTGGACATAAATTGGGCATATTGGTCTACATCATATCAGATGTATATGGCATATCAGCCTGTCCCATTGGTCATAAACTAGGCACATTAGCCTACATCATATCAGATGTATATGGCATATCAGCCTGTCCCATTGGACATAAATTGGGCACATTGGCCTACATCATATCAGATGTATATGGCATATCAGCCTACCCCATTGATGGCTAGTGTGGTTCCTCAAGTCACACTACCAGGAGTATGAACATTTCTTAATGTTAACATAAGAGTAACTTAATGATTGATTAATGGTCCCGGTCACCTTTGACCTTAACGACCTTGGAGGTTTGGACCTAGTCCCTTACCTCTGGATAGAAGGATAACTTCCCTTAACTATCCTGATAGAAGACCCCTTCGTACTTAACTATCATTTCTTGGCCAATATGTGGTCTACGCCACTTGGCATAATCAAATCTATTAAGGTCTTTTGGAATTATATCGCAGAGCATAAATTTAGAGTAAAATCGAGACGCTCGCTTTCAAGAGGATGAATACATATATGTAATTCCAAAAGTACTTCAATAAATTTCAATAGAAATTACAATACTAGAAATATTGAAATAAAATTGTCCATGCAAGGACTTTAAATGAATAAAAATGTCCCCGCAGGGACTAAAAAAACAACAATGTCCTTGCATGGACTACTTAGTATTATAAGAGACTTCACTCGTCCTTCTTTCCCTTGACTAACTTAGAGAGTTTCTTGAAGAACCTATTCGTCTTCTTCTCCATTTTCTCCACCTGTTGTTGCATTTCTTTCATTCGTTCCAAGGCCTCATTAATGGCCTCAAGTGGTGGCGGAGGTTGTGGTTGAGGTTGTGGCATAACCGGATACTGGTACCCATAAGTTGGATATCCTGTCGGTGGATAAGTAGGTGGGAATGGAGACGGGTAAAGTGCGTTGTGCATAACCGCCTGTATGTAGGGGTCTTGTGACCATGCTTGATAGTCTACCGGTGTAGACGGGTTAAAAGGATCATATCCGGACGTGTCTGGATATGTGGGGATTGGGTTAGTATAACCTGATGGTGGTGGTTGAACAGCATGTGTTGGTGTTAGTTCCACTATCGGTGAAACATTAGAGGGTCCACCCATTTGTGGGTCCTCTTGTATTGTGGGGTAGGAGTGGGGTAATGGTGGCAGCGATCCCGACCTTTGTCCGGCGTGTACCGACATACGTGCTCCATGCTTCCTTCTTGGTGGTTCAGGTGGTGGTTGAGGTTGGTCCACTGGTTTCATGTGGACGTCTTCTTGTATTGGGGGTAGTTGGGAATGATGAGAAGGAGTATGGGCGAAGGTGAATTTGTTCCAATATTGGTCCCACACATTAAGACCTTGGTAGGATGATCCAGCATAAGAGTTCGAATCGCTTGAAATTTCTATGGGATGCGTATTCGATCCTGACGACGACATCTCCGGGTCGGAGTCCTCGTCCATAGGTTTTCGCTGGTACAATTTATTTTGATTGGCTGGAGGCGTGTTAAAGTAATGGTTAGGTTAAATTCTTCATGGTAAGAATGTGAATTGGAATGATGGGTATGGTGTGAATGACAGGAGTGGTGAGAGTGGTAAGAATTTTGGGATGTGAGGGCGAGTGTCTATGAGAGACAGAGCGTCTCGCTGGTTGCGAAGGAGATGAATCTCCTTATTCTTAGTAAGCATCTGAGTTGTGAGGTTGAGGGGGAATGCTCCCCGATGGTCCTCCACTCATTGGACCTTTTCCTCTCCCACTTTGTCCTCGTACACGTGGCGGCATTTTCCTGTTAAAAATCAATTTAAAAACAATAATAATAACTTAACACTGAAATGAGAAATCCTAGGTCAATGCCTAGACTCAAAAGTCTAAGGAATGTGCTCGTGTAAGTTTGAGTTTAAACACAAGAAGGGTAGTGTTTAATTCTCTCAAACGTTGACTTTGATACCAACCTGTCACACCCCGGATTTCCAACCCAAATCCATACACCGGTGGCCCGGGTGGGGAGTATTGTGACGTCAGTTGATAATCATCATAGTCAATTAAACACAACACAACAGAAATCTTGGAGTAAAATTACTATTACAAACCGGATGTTCGAACATACAAATAATATATAGGCTCGTAATAGAAGATCCATAGGCGGATCATAAATTGTACATGGAAAGAATATAAAACAGACTTTGGGCAGAACTAGGATTTGCAAGATCCTCTATCACTACCGAGCACTTCCAGCCTATTTTCGTGTTGTACCTGCAGTTTAGTCTTTTGAAAATACGTCAGCTTTCGCTGGTAATACACCCAACTGACTCATTTTAAAAACATTTCAAAAATGTTTTAAGTGCGTATCAGCACAAAATCTTTTTATCACTTGTGTTAATTGACCGTCCAACCTTGTTAACATATTTACATGTTTGTCCATACATACAGGGCCCGATACGGAGACTGAGACATGAAGGAGTCAATTCCTCCTGACCTTGTGGGAATGCATAATTGAACGTCTATCGGGTGTATGCCTATACCCGCGCTAAGGCCGTGGCAATTTCTATTGTAATGAGCCGAGGATATCCAGGACACGGTAGTTAACCCCTGATGTTTAAGTTATCAAACAAAACTGATTAAAACAGAATATACAGATTTACTAGCCACAATCCGGCATTCGATTGATCCCATTTCCGACCAAGCGGTAATAATTTACCGTAACACAAGCCCGTATAGGGGAAATAAGTCGAGAGTATTTACCTGAACTAGTCTTCTTTTAATTTTTATAACTCTGCCGTACACAAAAGTACTAAGTGCAGACAACATTTACCGGCAAGTCTCTAGTCTGGATTATGTCATAAACTAACCAATAAATACTAACGGTCTTATTTAAGTCATTGATTTAGACCGACTAGCGTATTTGATCAAAACGTATGACGCTGGATTAAAGGATGATTGGATAGAATGTAGTTTAATCCAAACAAGTACCTTGACTTGTATAGTATGGGTAAACTATAAATATCCTGGATTTTGAGACTTAAATGACAAGGTTAAACCCGTTTCGGTTAATTTTTGTAAACTTGTTACATATACTTGACCGTACGCATATCAGCGATATCGGGTAACCGGATAAGTCATGGACAAGCTCTATATGCCATTATGCTTTAAATAAAGTGTAATATCAGTAGGATATCAACTTTATGCCCGTTATGGTTTTAAATTGAAACTATGCCCCATAAGGGCATTTTGGTAATTTCATACCATATAAAAGGAACTTAAATATACTTTAAGTTTATAATCATGAGTATTATGGAAAAATAGTTTATTCATGATATAATATCAGTAGGATACCAATTATATGTGTAATTTATCTTTTATGACCAAACTATGCACCGAATAGGCATTTTGGTCATTTTACACAAAGTTTGTAAATGATTTGGGATTCTGAGTTTATAACATGTACCTACTGTAAATATGTTTAAAACAAGTTTTGAAATCAGTAGGTAACAAGTATTGGTCAATTAATATGGTTTAAAACCATACTATACGCCTAAACGACGCTTATGTTGTAAAATGGCGTCTTTATACGATTTCTATGAAAACTGATGTTAAGGTCAGATTAAAATGTCTGAAAAGATTTGATTAAAACCATTTTATAAGCCACAAGGGTTAAAATCGTCATTTATTGACATAGTTTAAGGATCTGTTTGAAAACTCAGCTTATAACTTGGTTTAATATCCCAAATAATCCTACTTATACTATTACATCGGTAGGAAAATCATTTTCAACTTCATTATCATTTAAAACCTTTTTTATGCAAAAAGGGTATTTTAGTCAAAAATGGCATAATTACGGAACTTGCGCATAAACTTGGATTCTGATTATGATCATGTAATATAACCTTAGAGGGTTATGCTACATTATATTATGATCATAATGCAACTTTAGATCAGTAGGTAACTAATCTAAATCGGTTCAGAATCGAAAGTCAAAGCAAAGTCAAACTTCGCGACTTTCGGTTGCGAACCGACCCTCGAACTGAAATTGACGAGCCGAACATGTTCTCACATGTTCTAATAACTATTACCAACTTGTTTAAGTGTCAAAACAGGTTTCATAACATATATAAGATCAATTTATGATTTTTCTGAAAAATGGCCCGTGTGACTTTTTAATATCACAACTTTGACCCGTCAATTGGTCTAGCAAACGTCATCTTCATGAGGTGCCCTTTATAGGGACAAACGCCTACTTTATTACGATCACTTAGCCGTGTTCATTTCGAACAATGGCTGGACCATAATGGTCTTAACCGAAAGTCAAAGCGTTTTCCAAAAAACGCTTGACTTTTGGCTATAAAAGCCTATAAACGAAAATGCACAATGATGGAACACTTACCAGTGATTCCTAGGGTGCAAAAGAAGTATGTTGGATGCTCCTTTTAGCTAGGAACTTCCAGAGGAGGGAGAAGAGTATGAATGAGAAACGTGCAAGTTGAAATGGTGAACTTCAGCACCAATTTATAGCTGGAGAACTCAAAGGAGGTGAAGCCAGGTGTTTAGGGGTGTAAGAAGAAGCTTACAAGTGTCCCAAAACATGGCATAGCAGTTTGGGAAGCCATGGTTTCGATTTTAATGGTTTTGGAGTTTTGATTGGGAGCCAAGCAAAATTTTCTGCAGCAGATGTCCTCTGGTGGGCCGCGAGAGGCACAAGCCGTGCCTCTCGCGCCCCAAAGGCAGATTCCAAGTTTGACACTTTTAGCCCCTTAACTTTTAAAACACACTAAACCTTTATAAATACACCTTTTTGGCACTTTTAGCCCTCCGTAGCCAATACTTGGCATACCCGGGATTATGCCCGGACATTGTCGAGCTCTTGGTTCGTTAAAAGGTCACTCGGAGGTAATGATTAACATGTTGACACTTTTAATCCCTCCAATATCCAACTTTCATATATTTACAAAATTGATCCCTCTCGTCCAACAAATGGCACGCATGAGAGTTAGGATTTCGTAAAGGATCACTCAGAGCTTTATTATTAATGTTGACTCTGATGTCATTCAGAGGCTGGGCATGTTGACTTATCAGTCACTCAGAGGCCAAATTTTAAGCATGTTGACATATCAGTCACTCAGAGGCTGTTATTTATGTATGTTAACATCGGACCGTCACTCAGAGGCACAGTTTGAGCATGTTGACACCTTTAGTCCTTATTGGTCTTTAATAGACTATATTTTAAAATACAACACGTGTCACTATACTATTGGACACGATTTTATACGGTGTTACACCGGAGAAACTTACCAGAATATTGTTTGTAGGGTTGACCAAATCTCTGACATTTTGGACTTGATTGTTATAACTGAAAAGCTGATGGAATGTTTGTCTTTTTAACTAAAATTGTGTAGACAACATACCACTTTCGAAAACCAGTCTGTGCAGAAAAGGAAATTTTTCACCAACCAGCCCTGCAAAAGATTTCTCTGCGAAAACATCTGTGCGAATAACCCATCCGCACGAGGAACTAGATTGTTCGTACGAAAGACTCAGTTTTTCGCATGAAGTAGTCCTCCGTACGAAACACTTAGTTCGTACAAAGAACATATCATTCGTACGAAACAGTGGTTCGTACAAAGAACAACTCAGTCTGTTTTTCGTGTTTCAGTCAAACCTTGTGATTTCTCAAACTTTGTGATTTCTAAATTGTGAATTTTTAAAAGGGACACTGTTATTTTCAAAAAAAAATAAACTTTGAACCTTTTAAATTTTCATAATCAAGAAAAACATAATGAGTACTAATCCGTGGGATTGGAATAGTAGTTCAAGCACAAATCAAGACTCTTTGCAAAGCTCCACAATCTCATGGGTAAAATCATTGATGCCTCAACATACAGCCATAATTACTGCAAATCAATGGTCGTGTGTCGCAAACCAGAACCAGAGCATTCAGACTCTTCTGATGAGTGAGAGTGAAATCGGGAGTAATAACCGTCCACCTAAACTGAACCATATGAACGATTATCCATCCTGGAAAAGTCCTTTCCACACATATGTTCTCGGACAGAACACAGAATTATCAACATGTTTTACTACACCCTGTAAAGAACACTCGAAGAGGCAGGATCAAACCCAACCTCCTTAGCCAATCTAGATGAAGGCAATAAAAAGGTTTACGATCTAGAGAAAGGTGTTTGCTATCCTAACGCAGGCACTCCATAAAGATATTTACCATCAGTTTGTGTACTGTATGACCATGAAAAATCTATGGGATACCCTGGAAGCAAGAGGAGAGGGTAATGCTGCAACTAGAAAAATTCGGCATGATCTGCTAAAGAAGAAGTTTGAAGGTTTCATGTTCATGGAAAATGAAACATTGAATGATATGACAACACATTTCTACCATTTGCTCAGCGAAATGTACTCGTACAAAGTGTTAGCATCTCCACAAGAAATCACGATGCGCTTTGCTGACGCATTACCGCCAAAATGGGGTCAATTTATTGACTTATTAAAACATACAGGTGTTTTGGATTCAATCAGAATTTATGAATTTGTGCAGAAATTGGAAAACAAAAATGAAGAAGAACTTCGAAAGGCACAAAGAATTACTGTTCCACAAAACCCTGAGATGTACTTTGGAGGTATTAATACAAGTATTAGTGCAAGAGAGCAACCAAAGCTTCAAACCACGTTTGTGTCAAACGTGAATCCATTTCTACCACAACATGTTCAATCAAATCAGTCTACAAACTCAAGTACTCAAACCTTTGGACCAGTATTTGATCCTAAATCCTTTTTGCCACAACCACGAGATCTTACACCTCAAGTTCCATAGCAAGCTCCTCAACAAGCTTTCTATGGAAACAACTTTCAACCTGCAAATCCCAACACAATCAGACTTGACACATCACATCTTTCCAAGGTCAGCGTAGAAGTTGCTCAGGAACACATGGAACTTCTAAATACCATGGTTAGTGCCTATTGTGGATTAGTGGCTGGTCAAATCAGAAACATTAATTGACTAATGAAGACTACCAACTAATAGACAGAGATAAGATGGAGCTAATGGATATCAAGTGGGCATTTGAAAGTGCGTGGGAAGAGCTAAGGATTATATGAGTAGAACAGGAAGAAGCAGTCTGGAAAGTAAGAAAGATACAAAATATGGTTTTGATAAAAATGTTGTTACGTGCTTCAACTGTGGTGAAAGAGGTCACTTCAAGCGTGAGTGCACGAGACCCAGCAAACAAGGAAATCACAACCCCTTTCGAAATCAATCACAACCACCCAACACAGCTCAAGTTAACAATGATCAAAGAATAGTAGTTGTTAACAACCCAAACAACACCAACCAGTTAGGACCTTCAAACAATACAAACAGAGCTTTAGTAGTTCAAGCAGATGAAGGATGTGATTGGTCAGTGCAACTGGGAAATGAGAATCAAGGAGGAACTGCATGTTATGCCAAGATTATCAGTCGAATCAAACATGTTCACAGCATAGAAAATTCTGAGGATGATAGTTCGGGGTATAATGGTAGTTCTGATGAAGATTGCTCGAGTTCAGGTGGTTATGGATCAGAGCAGATATCAGGGAAGGAAGTGATGCTGAGGTCAGAGAGTTGCTGAAAGAAGCAGAAAAGCTAAAAGGTAAAAAGGCGGGTTTGATGATAAAGGCAGAAGCTGCATCAAAGGAAATAGAAAAATTCTTTACAAATAGTGCAGCCTTTTCTCATCATACTGCACTCATGGCGAATGTTTCCGGTTCGACAAATCAGGTAAATTCCGACTCTAGTTTGCAATGACTGTGCAGAATTAAAATCAAAATTTGAAACATTAACTGTCATAATCAAAGCTTAGTTGTTGAACTGTGAAAATGCAAAGAGGCGAACTTGGTTTTAACTCGAAACAAAAAAGAATTCAAACTGTAACAGAAACCCTTAAGAAAAGTGTTTCTGAGTTAACAAAGACAGTTTTGAACAGACAAACAGGAATTAATAACTACATTAATCTCCTTGAGGAAACAAAGAAAGAGTTAGCCATCGCCAAATGCGAACATGATGCGATCAAGCTAAAATTAGAAAGTTACTCTAACTCCCGATATGTGTTTGATCATATCATTGACGTACAAAAACTAAAAGGAGATGTTAAATGCATTGGGTAGAAGTCGTGTCCACCTCCGTTGAAACTCAACTATACCAAATTGCCTGATGAAAAGGAAATGCCACGCTTTGAACCCTCGGTACCTCCTAATCCTGAAGAATTTGCAGCAGGATTAGGGTTCAAGCTAGACAATTCCTCAGTTGAATCAAGAAAATCTGAGAACTCATCATCAGTTGTTGATCAGAATCCCTCTACATCAGAGGAGGATGATTCGTCAGATGATGAGTCCGAGAAAAATAATCAGGATCAATCTCTTGATGAAGAAAAGGGAATAGAAATGTCTGCTACTCCTAGTGTAAAAGTTGTCAAAAATTAAGAGAATGATCCTAAGAAATCTGTCAAGACAAAAGTGTCCAAAGATGAAAATGATAATGTTGTATACTTTGGTTGGAGATAAGAAAATCTATTCTAACAAAGACTTTCCGATCAACAATGTAAATCCAACCTATATTGATCAAGTTTTTGAAAAGACAACAACCAAATTTTTGGAGAAGAAAAACCCAATCAAGTCACAACCATTATCAAGTTCAAAAGAAAAACACCAAGAGAAACGAGTTGAAAAGCCTAAGGTACCACAACCAAAGGTTGAGACAAAAGGCACTCGCTACAAGAATAAGCTTAAAAGTTTTAAATTTGTGAGTTCTACGGGTACTGATAAAGTCGAGACTTTTGAAGGCATGTCTAATGTAGATTTTGTAAACAAAGTCAAGATTTTAAAGCGTAACAGTGACAACAACTACACCCAACATACAAATGGGTGTGATGAAAATGAACCTAGTACCTCAAGACCCGCAAGTTCAACATCAAGTCATGGAACACGATCTCCTAAATTTGTTGAAAGGAGAACATGTTTCAAATGTGGAGAGTTTGGCCACACTATCAAAAATAGTTCAAACCCAGCAAAGCCTAGATTTGTTGAGAAAGCCCCTCCTGAACCAACTTGCCAACGTCGATCTATTTCTCCAAAACAAGACAAACGGATTGTTAAAGAACAAGAAGAAAAACAGAGACGTAAACAAGTAAAAGTAATTGAAAACGCTTTAAAACCGGATTTTTCAGAAAGGAATCCAAGAATCTTCAAATTTAATGAAACCAGAAATTGTTAAAACTGTAAATAATAGTCATTCTGGTAAATTTCAAAAATCTTGGAAACCTAAAACCGGTGATGGTTCAAGAGGAGGCACACAATTTGCAAATCATCAAGAAATAAAAATCATATTTCTTGATAATAAGGGTCGACCCAAGACCACTAAGGCTTGGGTCCCCATCTCAAACTGATTAGGTTTTTGAAATGTGTAGGGTGTTCTAGGAGCAACTGTGAATATCATTGGATTGTTGACAGTGGAGCATCAAGGCACATGACAGGCGACTTACGACTCCTTTATGATGTGAAAAGCATTAGGGGTGGTTATGTTGCTTTTGCTGGTGATAAGAGCGGATACATCACTGGAGAAGGAATGGTCTCCAATGGTGTTGTGAGTTTTGACAAGATCAATTATGTTTGTCAAATTGATCACAATCTTCTTAGTGTTTCTCAAATCTGAGACAAGAAGTTCACGGTTCATTTTGATGATACCAGATGTTATGTGCTGAAACCTGGTTTCAAGATTCCCAAAGAATGGATACTCCTGTCGGCTCTAAGAATTAACGACTTGTATATTCGTGACATGAGCCAAGATATTATCACGTCTGCACAAGTCACATGTTTTGTCTCAAAAGCCACCAAAAAGGAATCAATCTCTTGGCACAGACGAATGGGACACATTCACTTGAGGAAAATGAACTCTTTAGTGAAAAACAATCTTGTGAATGGTGTGCCAGTGAAGAATTTTCATTTACAAGACGTCTGTGTATCATGCCAAAAGGGAAAGCAAACAAGAAAATCTCATCCTGTGAAGAAGATTAACATTGTGAATATGCCTCTGGAACGTCTTCATATGGACCTCTTTGGACCAATGAAACACAAGACTACCTTTGATGATTCTTATTGTTAAGTAGTTACTGATGACTACTCAAGATTTTCATGGGTGAATATGTTGGCACACAAGAGTGAAGTTCCTGAAATCCTCAAGAAGCGTCAAGAGTGAAGTTCCTGAAATCCTCAAGAATCTCCTGACGCTGCTTGAAAATTTATACAATTTGAAGATAAGGAGAATCAGAAGCGACAACAGCACTGAAATCAAGAATCAAGTTATGGATGAGTTCTGTTCTTCTAAAGGCATTCTGCATGAGTACAGTTCTCGATACACTCCATAACAAAATGGTGTCGCTGAGAGGAAAAATAGAACTCTAATTGAAACAGCAAGAACTATGCTAGTAGAATCAGAACTTCTTGTTCAATTTTGGGGAGAAGCTGTTGCTACTACATGTTATACGATGAATAGAGTTCTTACGGTGCAGAGGCACGGGAAAACATGTTTCGAGTTGTTACATAAAGGAAACTGGATGTTTCTTTCTTAGAACCTTTTGGAGCTACGTGACTATGATTGATCCACATGGTAAATTTGGTCCGAAAGCTATCGAAGGTTTCTTTCTTGGATATGCTACTCCTAATTTTAGAGTGTGGAATTTGTCAACGAAGAAGATTGAAGAATGGGGTGAAGTCAAGATTCAAAGATACACTGAATCAGTAAGAGCTCAGGGTGCTCCTTGGATGTTTGACTACGATGGGCTGTTTAACTCCTTTAATCTGCCAACTTTTGATGATGCTTCTGCAGCCGCTCAAATGCTACTGGAAAGTGATACTGCAGTTGACTCGTCATTAGTAAGACCAGTTATTGTTAACCCTCAAGTGTCTACTTCGGTTAACAATCTTGTTAAGAACGAGGAATTCGAAGATGATGTTGATTACAATATTTCGTCAAAAGATGATGAGTTCCATGATGCAAATGAAGCTACTTCTGCTCCGGTCCTAGAATTTCAGATGTCACGTCAAATATTCAGAATCTAGGGACTACTGAAGGTCATGCGTCTACATCCTCATCAAATCCAGCAAACGAATTAGTTGTTGATCTGAATATCAACAATTTGGGTATAAATTCTCGAGTTCTTGATGTTCCTGAAACTCGAATTCATAATACCCATCCTCAGCAGAATATTATAGGAGATGTCCAAAGTGGTGTGCATACTCGTAATCAGCTCAGGAATAATCAGAATGGTGGTTTGTATTCGGTCATTAGGGAATCTGGGGAATAGAATGATTGGTTTTTTGCCTACTATGTCTGCCAAGTTGAACCAAAATCTTGGAAGGAG
Source organism: Scalesia atractyloides (assembly GCA_947069175.1). NCBI lineage: Eukaryota > Viridiplantae > Streptophyta > Magnoliopsida > Asterales > Asteraceae > Scalesia > Scalesia atractyloides. The sequence goes on along the minus strand of CAMTDV010000001.1, from coordinate 17,508,810 downwards.
GCTATGAAAGAAGACTCATGGGTTGAAGTAATGCAGGAGGAACTTCAGCAGTTTCAGAAGTTAGGCGTGTGGAAATTGGTTGACAGGCCTGACAACTATAAGAAGATTGGTACAAGATGGGTTTACAAATGTAAGAAGGATGATCGAGGTGTTGTTGTGAGAAACAAAGCAAGATTGGTCATCCAGGGCTTTAATCAGGTAGAAGGCATTAATTACAATGAAGTTTATGCACCGGTAGCTCGTCTTGAGGCCATAAGAATTTTCTGGCTTATGCGTCCTACAAGAAGTTTACTGTTAACCAAATGGATGTGAAGAGTGCATTTCCTCATGGTGTGGTTGAAGAGGAGGTATATGTTGAGCAACCACCGGGTTTTGAAGATCTAATCCATCCTGACAAGGTTTGGCTTCTCAAAAAGGCGTTATAAGGTCTTCATCAAGCACCACAGGCTTGGTATGAAACGTTGTCTTCCTATCTTCTGAAGAATGGTTTTCGACGTGAATTGATCGACTGTACTCTCTTCTTCAATGAACAGAATGAGGACTTATTGCTGGTACAAGTGTATGTTGATGATATTATTTTTGGGTCGACCAACGAGAAAATATGCAAAGAATTTGAGCAGGTCATGCAGGAGAAGTTCGAGATGAGCGCTATGGGAGAAATGACTTTCTTTTTAGGATTGCAGGTTCAACAATCTAAGGAAGGGATTTTCATCCATCAAACCAAGTACGTCGGGGATATTCTCAAACGATTTCAAATGGAGGACTCAAAGCCCTTGGGAACTCCATTAGCTCAAAATCATGGGAATACTCCTGACGGAATGGGTGAACATGTGGAACCATCTCTTTATCGTGCTATGATCGGATCTCTCATGTATCTTACTGCTTTAAGACCCGATATAATGTACCTAACATGTCTTCTAGCTCGCTACAAGTCCAGTCCGAAGGTTTCTCATTTGATGGCTGTACAAAGAATCTTTCGTTATTTGAAGGGTCGCCCGGACACTGGTTTATGGTACCGTAAGGATGATAACTTCAATTTGACAGCATTCAGTGATTCTGACATGGTGGCTACAAGATCGATGCAAACTTAACATCAGCAGGATGTCAGTTCTTGGGAAATCTCCTAGTCATGTGGCAATGCAAAAAGCAGACTTGTGTAGCTACGTCAACCTGTGAGGCTGAGTATAGTTCAGCTTCTAGTTGCTGCTCTCAGGTTCTATGGATCCAACAGCAAATGCGCGACTTTAGTTTTGAATTTCTAACTACTCCTATTTTTGTTGATAACGAAGCTGCTTTACAGATCACTCGTAATCCTGTACCGCACTCAAAAACCATACACATTGAGATTAAGTATCATTTCATACGAGATTTTTATGAATAGAAACTTATCAATGTTGTTAAAATCCACACCGATCACTAACGTGCCGACCTGTTTACAAAAGCTTTTGATAAATCTCGTTTTGATTATCTACTTTTGGTCAATGGCATCAAGGTGAAACTCGAGTAATTCATCCTTGGCTAATCATTTTTCGTAAATATTTTCTTCAAAATCTAAATTTACAAAAATATTTTCTATTTTCTCTTAGTTTTATATTTTAGGGGGAGAATATTTCTCAAAAATACAAAAACATGAGAAAATGCAAAAATACAAAAATATGCCTTTTATTTAGTTTAAGCTTTTATTACCTTCTTTATTTTAGGGGGAGAAAAATTTAGAAAAATACAAAAACAATAGAAAAACCAAAAATCAAAAAATACGTTTCTTGGATAGATAAGTGAAGATGATGAAATACACCATGATCTGTCATAAACAGTTAAAAACACAAAATGAAAATTGATAAGTTGCTTTACTAATGATGTAAACATTAGTAAATGTGCAGGTTGATATCACATAACGGACTGCAAGCTAGGTGTGAACCATTCTTTGGATTATGGTCTTAGTCCTGAAATTTCATTTGATAGTATGTCGAGGATCTGAGATATGCGGTCTTTATGCTATCTTATCATCTGGGTATCATGGTTGAATCTCTTGCCGAAAAATAACGGTGATGCAAGTCTAGACTTCCATGATACCATACTTACATGTAAATACTGTATACGACCTTCAATAAGTGATAAACATATCACATCCACCCAAAAATAAGTGATAAAATATCGTAGCTTTATGCGGGAGCTAAGTTCGTCTCTTTGTCGGTATGATGGTACTAACCTGTTCACGGACTTACTCATGTGCCCAGCATGCATCTAAAAATCAAGTTCCTCAACAATAAGTGATTTAATCACATCGAGGTTGTTTTCAATGAAAATAAGTGAGTATCTCACATCATATAAGTCAAAACAGATGATAAGCAATATACTCATCGGTAAGATTTTCTCTCGTGCATATCTTGATACGGAAATGTGTCGTGAAGTGGTTGAACACTGGCTAGTAAGTATAATTCATACCTTAATCATATCTTCTAATCATGATTACATCTGATAAGCTGAGCTTACGTGGACAACAATACCGATAATCATAGTAGAATGCTTATTTAATTGTTTAATTTGATGTTTTAAACAAAACTCATTTTTGACAAGATTAAAAGCTGGAATAATTCTCTTACCTTGAAACTCTGAAAAAGATTATCTAGTAAATATATAGTTTACTCCTATCTGTTAGTAGTTATTTCAGTTTAGTTTATTTTGTTGTTTAATAAAGTTCTTTTGGAATTAGCCAAAATTGAAGCTCAAAAGTTTTCTACCAAGAGACGCCCTGAAATCAGTCGCTTTGATATCATAACTTCATAAAAGTACTTTCTTACAATGGGTAAACTCATCTCACAAGAACAAAATCTGTTTAACAAGCACTTTTCCTAACTTAACGTGTGATTAGTGTGGATCTGTGCAAAGTTCTAAACAGGTCAGCGAAAAACCTAAGACGTCGAAGAACTGAAAGTCCAGTTTTGAAAAACCTGGACTCGTACAAATCATATCATTCGTACGAGCCTTTGTGCTTCGTATGAATGACAGTTGGGTCATGTACATTTGGAGTTCTTCGTACGAGCTTAGTAATTCGCACGAGTGTCTTGATGTCGTATAAAAGGTGATGAAGTTCTTTGGTAGAACTTCACTTTCACCTTGCTCTCGTAATCTTTACACCTCTCCTTAAGTTGTTTTTGATTCCTTTAAGGTATACTTGACTATGATGGAATACATTGAAGGTGAGCAACTTAACATTATCTGACCATGACTTTAACTGAATTGAACAACAAAATTTAAGCGAAGAATCATTTTAACATAAAAACAAGTAACTTCTCTTGAATATTGTTCGTACGAACTAGATTCGCATGAATGACACTTCATTCATACGAGCTAGCTATTCGTACGAATGAAACAGTTATTTGACTTAATCAAAAGTTCGTAAAATGAGTTGTTCTTTGTACGAATAAATTGTTATTCGTATGAGTCAGTAGTTCTTTCTTCAAGGAATATATACATATAGAAAGTTTGGAATAAAACGTTTTTTGTATATTCTCTAATAAATTCTTGTTCTTATCCTAGTTGTTGTATGTGTATCGAATGGAACAAAAGGAACATAAAAGAAAACCCGCAACAAAGAGAACTGAGAAGTCAGAAGTGGAAATTATGTCTAAACCTAGACAAAACATGGTGGCCTACTTAGATCCGGAAGACAAATTTGCTGAGTACAACGGTATAATGAAGTTTTTGCGTGACTCAAGGATACATTATGCTATCACGCACAAGACTACAGTATACAAGACATTGATCAAGGAATTTTGGGATTCAGCTAAAGTTTTTGAAGTGAATGGGCAGGAACTTATCCGCGGGAAAGTAAATGACTTGAACGTAGATGTCACTGTTGAAACCATTAACTCAGTATTACAGCTTGGTGATGATCCTGAAGCTCCATTCTCAGCATCGTTGAAATTCCATCGTGGATGTTTGCTTAGAATGAAATGTGTTGGAGATTTCCTCGTGGGACAACAAAACAAAGCATGGTTATCACTCCGATACAAGTTCTTTCTACATGTTTTAATTCAGTGTTTGAGCAACAGACGAAGTGGTAATGACATGGCAAATAACGACTTGGTTGGAATTATGATAGCTTTGGCATTGAAAAACTGTTTAATGTTTCAAAGTATATTTTTGCAAACATGAAGGAAATCCTAAAAAGAACCGGATATGGTGGAAACAAGTTTTGGATGTATCCTCGTTTTCTCCAAATGATCTTGAATGTGCAACATCCGAATCTTCAAAAGAACAACAACGATGTTCTAAAGTTGAAGTTATGATGCAACATTTGTTGAAGATCTTCAGGGGTGTGGCAGCAAAAAGATACAAGGAAAGCACACCTCCTCGTAAGTTGATCGGTTTTCTGGCAAATGATCAGTATATTGCACCAGAAAACAACAAGTGGCGTCATGATGACAGTGATTTAGATAATGAAGAACCAACCTTGAAAAAGATGATTGAAGATAAGTTCGGTCATAAAAAGGGAAATGGTAATGATGATGACGGTGATAATGTGGGTAATGATGATGACGGTGATAATGTGGGTAATGATGGTGCAAGAGAACCAGTTGCAGAAGTCCAGCGTACCTTTACAACGGAGGAGACTGAACCTGCAATGACGGAACCCTCTACAATTTCTGAACCACAACCTTCAAATACCACAGCAGCTGAAACACCTTCGGCTGAAGATACTCCAGTTCGATCGCAACCTACTACTTCTTCAGCTCAACAATCCCAGTCTACATCTTATCAACAAAATGCAAAACGGAGCAGTCGTTTGTTCTCTTAAATGGAAAAGGATGAGAAAGTGGAATTTTTGTTCTCTCAGTTGCAAGTTGCGGCAATCCAGATTTACAAGCTTTCAGAGTTTATATCTTCAAATCGGAACACAGTTGTTAAACAACAAATGGAGATAAATTCTTTGAAGAGACTGTTAGAAAACAGGATTCTGAAATTGCATAGTTAAGAAAAGAAAATGAGCGGCTGAAGACTGCAGATACTGAAAGAGCAACTCAGCTACAACAGATGAGAGCAGCTGTTAACTCTTGAGGGATTGAGATAAATAGGCTGAAAGAACGTAGTGCGGCGTACAACGATCTGAGGAAACATTAACTGCTAAGCATAACGACTTGAGGGATGGTATCATTCTCGTAATGCTACACTAGTTAAAGGCTTTAATGGTATTAAAGACGTGTTTGAAACGAGCAGAAAGAGGGTGAACATCCTTGGAATGATAGATGCAAAGCGTAGGAGATCAAGCGAAAACATGATCAGGTTAACGAAGACACTGGCAATCCTGATGCTTCGGCCTCATCCCCGCAATCAAATGTTTCAGCTTCAACTCCAGTGGTAGAGCCTAATGCACAGCAGATCGTGACCGATCCAGTTACCTCTAGTGGTACTCAATAGAAAACAGGAAAGGTTTGATGTTTCTGGAAAGTTTTGAAGACCTGATGCTCTATCAACGATGGATAGCAGATCTTCATGAGGAGTATGTTGATACTCCAGGCCATTCAGTATGAAGACCAAAGACTGAAGACTGAAGACCAAGCAACAACCAAGGGGGAGTTTGTTGATACACTTTTGTGTCTGTCGCTTGTTCTTAGTTACGTCTGTAATATACGGTCTTTGTTTACCGTGTCTGTATAGTTTGGTCATGTCGACCAAATCAAGATATTCTCCTATCTTTGTTTAGTACGACGATTAGTTTGTCTGTGTAAAACAGTTGCATGTGTGCATGTAGTTGAGTCTTGTGTACATCATGTCTGTGACACAATCTCCAAAGAAGAATTTTGTGCGAGTGGAAATATTTCGTACGAGCAAGATATTGCTCGTACGAGCCATCTGCCATTCGTACAAATGAATCCCTCTAAACAAGCATATTGCTTGTTTCATACAAGCTAGTTGATGCTCGTACGAACCAACTTGTTCGTACGAGTATCTTTGGAGTATGTTCTTCGTGTGTTTTGGTGTTTCGTATGACCTGCAACATACTTCGTACTGTTGCTAGGTGTCAACACTATATAAGCAGACATGCACTTCTCAGTATTGAGTTAGACCAGTTAGTAAACGGGTAACTAGAGAGAGAGACACAAGAGCACAGAGTGTGTTGCATGAGAATGTATGAACATTGTTTGTATATGTTTATATCAGTTCTCTTTAGTTAATCAAGATATTGAATCTTTGGTTATCCTGTGTTCTTACTTTGTTTTAGTTTGCATACTTACGAGGATTCCGCACTCGTATTTGTGTTGTATAAACAGGGAAATCTTGATCCTCCAAGTGGACCTACAGATTTCAAGAATGAAATTTTCAACGAAAAAATTAACTACATGAACTCGCCAACTTTTGTTGACTTTTAAAATTACATGTATTTCAGGACGCAAGGCATGAGCTGATGATATGATTCAGGTTATGGGAAAATGTCAAGACAACGATATGCCATCTTATGGAGGGTTTGCCTTTTATATCCCAACTTCGTATGAGTATATAGGAGTCAAAACCTCATTATGTAGTTATGATGAAAACAATATCTTATTTTGAAGTAGTGTACTTTAAATTGTGGTTATGATACAAGTTGAAAACAATTGAAACTACGAAATCAATTTTGGTTGGTTGTAAATATTGGAATGCAACTTATTATTAGTATGGCATCGTTGTTGAAAATCATGTGTTTACTAAATTAGATGCAATGAATACCTAATAGTCACACACTTGCGCTTCCGCTACGACCAGGGTGTGACAGGTTGGTATCAGAGCTCCGATTGTAGTGAATCGGGGAAAAGCTTTTTATTAAAGTTTGGTCTACAATCACCAGGGGCTCACACATGAAAACAAAGATTATAACATAACATAAATGTTTCCGGAACTATGACAAAATGACAAAAAGGTTTTCATTGTGTCACGATAATATAAGGATCTATCACACGAGCTCAACTATAAGTAATGAGCAACGATTAGTACATGATTAGTCTATAAAGGATAGACACGAAACATTAAGATTACACGTGAAAACAAAAGAAAACAAGTCTTGCATGAGAAGTGGTGATTAATATAAAATATATCATAAGTAATAATAAATTACTAACATGTATATATATGCATTGTACGGATTATTTTCCAGGACTATATCTTCTTCGTCAAGCTACGAGGAGGATCCTATGGAGTACGTGTCCGATGATGGATACGGCCCCGATGCTGAGGCCCTACCACATGAGGATGGAGCCGACCATGAGGTCCCTTACGACGAGGACCTTGACCACTTTCAGCCATTTGCTCTTATCAATCCTATGAAGGATGATGCCCCACAGAGAGATGACGTGTTAGCCGTTCTGCCGCCTCCACACGACGTTATTGTTTATGGTCATCTGGAGGGCGAGCATGCGATAGTACACTTAGCCGTACCTCTTGCCATGGTTCCTATAGTCATTGATCTGGATGATGATGATGATGACATACCGGCGTTCCACGTCAACCATATGGGGGATGAGCTCGGAGACGGTGAGTTCTTCGATGACATAGCTATACTTGAGATACCATCCCCTGTCATTTCAGATGGCGACATCTCATCATCCTCAGCTGCCACCTAGAGTGAGCATATGGCGGACGATGCCTCTTTTGCCGCCCCAGATTCACCCGTACCAATGCACTCACCCCCTACCTATGGACCTGTTCCATATACTGGACCCACACGACACTATTCACTGAGCAGTACCCCACATGCCCCAGAGCAGCTATACCCATTTTTCTCTGGGAGGTCCACTTATCATCCCGTTTACGATCCATTTGCAGCTGGACCCTCCCACATGGCTGGACCTTCTTTCTCAGTTGGACCACCACCCATGTATGCCACACGCCCCATACCACATACTACAGGTATGTCTACCCCGATACTCCCACTGGACATGAGCCCTTCTGACCCCTACCATCCCTCACACTTTCCTCCGATTCCTGTGGAGGAAAGAGTGACTTCGCATGACCTTCAGCTCTCCTTGATCTTTCGAAGGATCTGGGAGCTAGAGACCCAGTGCACTGCTTATGCCACTGCCAGAGCCACACCCCCATTACCATCATTGCTACTACCACCCCACCATCATACCCACCACCACCACTACCACTATCACCACCACCACCGACCCCACCCTTCTACTGTCCATTTCACCACTCGTCATGCCCATCTGAGGCGCGAGTGCAGGAGTTAGAGCAGTTTCAGACTGATGCCACTAGGCGCATTTCTGGCCTAGAGGAGGAGGTGGCTTATCATCTCGGTATGCCTCACCGATCACCATCTCCACCACCCCCTCTACCGCATTAGTATGTTTGTGATTATATTTTGGGGATCAGACTTACTTTTGATGACCTAGCTCATGAAGACTCTATGAAGATCCCGACTTTTGGAAGACAACTTGATGACATTAAGAAGCAATGCAGAAGGAAATTTCACTTTTGTAATGTAAAAACCTGTACTGACTAGGGTTATGTATCCCTAAGTCCTTTTGATCTTCATTAACAAAATGTAACAAGTTGTCATTGTATAAAAGTGTATTTTCTTTATTTCACATTGTATATCTTTTATGTTATGGTTGATAGTGTCATGATGTGGTGATATTACGGTTGATATATTGTGTCGTGGTGATACTGTGATTGATATCTTGTGATGTGGCGACTATCTATGCGATGAGTTATGTGTCGTTGATGATGACGGGTGTACGTATGGCGTATACATATTTTTTTCCTACTTATCATGTACCGGATGTGCTTATACATATATGTTTGACAAAAAAATAATAATAAATATGTATTTATTATTAAAATAATTTGGCTAATTGCGAGCGACATTTTCTACTAGAAGATGATGCCGCCCCGACGAAGGAGTTCCAAAAATAATACACTACCGACAACACAAGCGGAGTTAGATGAACGCATTTCTCTGGCAATTGCGCAGTATGAAGCTAACCGCTCCGAACACAGCGGTGGAACCAAAGGTTTAACCGGAGGAAACCCTCCAACTAGTAATACACGGTTATTCATAAAACTGCACGATACCCTCATTTATTCTATTTGTGCTTTCTGGTTACTCATACTTAAATGGTGTATCCAATGATTTCAGGTTGCACTTACAAGCATTTTTAGACTACAAACCTATGAATTATGATGGTAAAGGAGGTGTTGTAGCCTTCGTACGTTGGATTGAGAAGACTGACTCGGTCATTCGGATAAGCAAGTGCCCTGCTAAACAAAGAGTCACTTATGTTACTGGACTCTTTGTAGATGGAGCTTTATCTTGGTGGAACCTCCAAGTCCAAACTAAGGGCGATGATGCTCCATACGCCCTAACCTGGGAGGAACTTAAAGAAATGATGAGAAAGAAGTATTGCTCGAGATCAAATATTCAAAAATTGGAGACGGAGTTCTAGAATTTAAAGATGATTGGTTCAGATATTGTTGGGTACACGTAGTGATTTCATGATTTATCTCGAGTGGTGCCATACTTAGTGGAACCCGAATTTAAGCTGATTGAGAGGTAAATCTGGGGACTTGCCCCTGAAATTCTGAATCTGGTTACCTCTTCGAAACCCACTGAATTAGAGAAGCAATTGATCTAGCTGTCAGCCTTACTTAGGAGGCTGTACGTCAGTGGAGGTTACCTAAGTGTTGTGTGAGCAAGAAGGAAGCTACTGAGGAGACTACGGACTCCAATAAAATGAAATTCTCCCATTTCAAGAAAAGCTCTCAAGGTAATAATAACAGTTACAAGAAGCAAGCCACGAGAGAAGTCAAGGAAACGGAGGCATATGTTACCACTACCACAAACGCTGCTGCCAAGAAATCTTATACCGGGGGAGCACCAAAATGCCTCAAATGCCCTGTCCACCACTACGGGGAATGTCGAGGCCCCAAGTGTGGAAAATGTGGAAGGTTTGGACATCGCACTGATGCGTGTCAGGGAACAAATGCTAGAGATCAAGGTTATTTTGGTTATGGAGACAAAGGGTATTTCAAGAAAGATTGCCCTAAAGAAAACCAAGCTCGGGGAAGAGAATTCGTGATTGGAGCTAAGGATGCTCGCCAGGACCCGAATATGATCACCGGTACGTTCCCTATCAACGATCACTTTGCATCTATTCTTTCTTATGCCCGGGCAGATTTCTTTTTTATTTCTAAAGAGTTTAGAGATATACTTGGGGTATAGTCGAGTAAATTAGATGTTCCATACTCGATTGAACTAGCTAACGGGATATTGGTAGAGTCGGGGGAAATTATAAAGAAATGTACTTTAGAACTGGGTGAACGGAAGTTCAATATAGATTTATTACCAGTTCAATTAGGTCGTTTCGATGTCGATATTGGTATGGATTGGCTATCCGGTAATCGAGCCGAAGTCATATGTCACGAGAAAATCATTCGTATCCCCGTACCCGACGAAGAACATTTGATGATTCACGGTGAGAAGCAGGACATGCCACTACGAATCATAAACTGCATGAAAGTTCAAAAATGTTTGAGGAAAGGATGCATCGCCTTTCTTGCCCATGTGGTGGATAAAAAGGCCAAGGAGCGCAAGGTGGATGACATACCAGTAGTAAGGGAATACCTCGAGGTCTTTCTGGAAGACTTGCCAGGACTACCTCCACAGCGACAAGTCGAATTCCGTATTGATTTAGTGCCAGGAGCTGCACCTGTGGTTGTGAAAATAAAAGTATATATGCATATTTTGTCACCAAGTGGACCTATAGATTTCAAGAATGACATTTTCTACGAAAACATTAACTACATGGTTGGCGCCAACTTTTGTTGACTTTTAAAATTACATGTATTTCAGGACGCAAGGCATGAACTGGTGATACGATTTGGGTTATGGGAAAATGTCACGACAACGATGTGCCATCTTTTGGAGGGTTTGCCTTTTATATCCCAACTTCGTATGGGTATATAGGAGTCAAAACCTCATTACGCAGTTATGATGAAAACAATATCTTATTTTGAAGTAGTGTACTTCAAGTTATGGTTATGATAACAAGTTGAAAACAATTGAAACTTTGAAATCACTTTTGGTTGGTTGTAAATATTGGAATGCAACTTATTATTAGTATGGCATCGTTGTTGAATATTATTTGTTTACTAAATTGGATGCAATGAATACCTAATAGTCACACACTTACGCTTCCGCTATGACTACACGATGAGAATGAAGAAAGACAATATTCTCGATGGTTTCAAGATGATGAAGTACAAATAGTGATTTCAAGAACTGAAACAAAATCAAGAAGAAAGGGCTAACGAAAGACTAGAGATTCATCTGCCGTGTCTTCGCTTTAAGCATGTATCATAGAAAGGGTGGTTTTGCAATGCTTAATCTGTACCAAAAAAGTATTCAACATTTCGGGACTAATATTTTATAACATGGTCGGCAACGTCAACAACAAAAAGACGAGATGGGCGATGTATCCAAGATTTGTGCAGATTCTCATTAACGACCAACACCCTGAGCTTCCCAACGATGGAGATACATACAGCTTTAGTCTTCCGACTAGTCTGCAATCTACTGAACTGCTAACAGATGATTGGGAGATGTTGTTCAAGTGGATGTACTAAAATGAAAGATATCCAATTGTTCTTGAGTCCTATAAAAATACCTAGAATGTGTTAAAGCTATTGAAGGACAACAGAGAGCCAATCCAGAACAAGAGGTTGTAGAGGATCCCCATGAAGCTGCAATAAAAAGATAGAGGCAAAAACATAGCTGAAGAAGGGAGATCTAAGAAAAGAAAGAAGAACGATAGTAACCTTGAAGGGATCATGGGAGATAGTACAAGGGCAAGGATAACCCCTAAAGGAATAGAGTGAATGCAAAATCTGCACACTATCAACAAAATGGAGAAGAGATTGAGAAGGGCTCAAATGTCAGAATCAGAAAGACCTGTTGTGGTCATCGAAGAAGAGGAACAATTAAACGCCTTTGTTGACGATCTTATTATTGATCCTAATCAATCAACACCATCCAAATCTCCATCTAGAAAGAAGAGAAAAATAGGTGAAGGCTCGTCAAAAGAAGGCCAGCAAGAATCCAGACCATCAACTCATCCCCCTCTTCCTAGAAGATCTAGACCATTTCAATATCTATTTGATAGATTATCAAGAGAAATCGGTTCCTTTCCTACAAACAAATTCTGTCTGATGAAGAACCATATCAATGATACAAACACGTTAAAAGAAAAGTACAATGAATTGAAGAAGAAGAAGAAGAACATAGAGCTTCACAACTTCTTTGCCAAATAGACCAGGTACTTAAATTTCAACATATTGGTATGACAAAGATGTATGATATGCTACAAGAAACATATAACATATCTGGCCTGGATCCAAGGTACAAATATGAAGAACTCTTTAATTTTGTTAAGTTTAAGAAGGAAGAGAGAAGATCAAAGTTGAAGCAGTAGTAAAGAAGAAACAGCGGTTGGTATAGCTGTAGATGATGAGATCAGAGGAAAGAGTGAGGAAGAAGAGGTTGATAGAGATGAGATGCTACCTAGTTTTGTGGAATGGGGTCTTGAAGATGATGTTGTGTATGAAGCTGAAGATGGTGAAGTGGTCTCGCCCGAGCACCCAGAATGGTTTAAACAAGAGAGATAAAGACTTCCCGATTTCTACCATATAATGAAGGTTCACAAAACCATTGAATTGCATAAGATAATCAGGTGAAGTACTGCAACTTGAAGGGAATGTTCATTGTGTATAGAAAGGGTGGAGTGATTTAATACTTCCAAAATGAGCACGATATGCAATATCTGCCAACATGGGATGCTCGTCGGCTAGGGATATTGAAGTAGATAAATCCAACAAACAACAACGTCGGCTCATACTTTGAGAGACTTTTAATGCGTTAATATTTAGGAGTTTTTGATACTTTCAAGGCTCAACGTCCAAGAAGAAGAGTCTCCAAAACCACCATTGATCCGATCACTGGAAAAGGAAAGGTCACATAGATCATCAATCTAGCCAAGGTGGTTACAAGAGTGTTGATCCCACCCGAGCAACCAAACATGATAACATAGTTCAAGAAATGGTTCTATGATGGAAAGACTGCAGAAGCGGTGATCTGACTAAACGACAATACTGACATCAGATTTTTTGATATGGTAGATGTCTTCATCTTTTGTTTATTAGACTTGAACAAGCTATATGGGCTCAAAATCCATGTGGGTACGTGTGACCAAGCATTGAGATTTTGCTCAATACTCAAACCTTGCTCAACCTTATAAGTACGTGTTATACATATTATAACTTTACCTTGAACCATTTTAATAATCAGTTTACCAATAACAAAATCTCACCCATGACCCGTTAGCCATTTGTGGCTACAATCACCTTCGACAAGCTTCAATGATCTATTTTTCCCACTTTTTTCTAACATTATTTTTTAACTCATGCGTTTGGTCAATCATTGTTGCCTAAGAACTTTTCATTAAACCGTATCTACACACCCACTTAAATGGCAGCATTTTCTTACTGGCAAGAATCGATTAACTACCTTCAACCATTTATTTAGTTATACACATAGCTACCCGATTAACAAATTTTTAAAACGTGTAGTCACTTATCTTTATCATAGAATGTGTTTCCAACTACTTGATCGAATATGATTTTAAACCGCTAATATTTTCCCTACAATTATAATTTGTTGCTATCTCATTTTTAAACCAATAAAACCTTCTCCTACAATTGTAATTTTTAAGAACTCATTCTAAAATAATAGAACCTTTTCTCACAATTTTAAACGACCTTATTATATACGGTTAACTCCTTATTCTTTCAATAATTACTTCTTAAGTCAAGTTACCTAAGCATCCCTTTTTGGTCGCCTATTTATCAAGTTATCTAAAATTGATCGCATTCCCATCACCTATACACACACGTATTTTACAACCTTTTTACACATACTTATGGATAATATATCAATCCACTTAGGATAAATGAATCACTTTTACAAACCCATTTATTAACTCTCAAATTTGTTCATCTACGCCTGTTTACCTAACCAACCAAATAGTTTAATCTTTACACTCCTCAATGAATCGTCATTTTAGCCAAAACATTCGTTAGCCGATTTAGCATGTCAACCTTTAACTTACTTTCAATTTATACACTCGCACGTAATACTTCATAGTAACTATATGACAATCTCCTTCCTAGTTAAATATTCTAACTAGTTATCACTCGTATCGAACAACTAGAATACTATCTTTTACTTCTTTCCTAGAAACCAACTCATAAATAAACTTCAGGACGAAATTTCCTCAAATAGGGAAGACTGTAACATTCTGTATTTTCTAGTCTTTATCCAATTTGTTTTAATTTCTATTTTCTTCAATCCCTTATAATTCAAAATTTGATTATAATGAAAATCATATTTTATATCATACTTGCACTATTAACCTTGCATAATATGTAAACAATCATGAGATATGCATTTTTTATTTAACCCGAGTCATACAACAAGAATATATTTTCTCGGAATGTTATTCAAACATGTTCAATCATGCATTACACATGCTTAGTTACACCTTAAACCCCTAAAATGTGATTAACATTATGTTTATTGCATAAAATAACATACCACACAACTTAAGGGACTAAAATGGAATTTATTTATTTTTTAAAGGCCTTACGGACCGCAAGACCAAACCATTTATGGTCCGTAAGGACCTTTTTTGATAATAGCTTCTCAAATTTTCAATTTTTGGCTTTTCTCTCCTCTTCTGACTCCCAACCACTTCATTTATGACCAAGCTCTAATACACAGTTATAAATATAACCCTTCCCCACCTCCTAAACACTTTCAACACCTCCAAAACACTTCTAAACTTTCTCTTATCTCTCAAATTCTTAAGCTTGGGCAGATTCACCCAAGTCCAAAACAGTGAGTTATGAGCTTGTTTATGCAACTTTTCTTCTAGTTTTCTTACTTCTCCTTCCTTGGATAACCTCGAGCAGTGTTACCACATGTTAACCAAGGTAAAAAAAAGATGGCACATCACCATTTTGAGGTCTAAATTTAGGATTTTTCTTGAATTTTGTTAAGAAATTTTAAACATGTACATCTTTCTTTAACTTTGGAACATCTTCAAGTTGCCAACAAATCCCTATGTTGGATAGGTTTAAATTGAAGTTTTGTTCCGGAAATATTGTGATTATATTTTTACATTTCATACATCCTAAGTTACTAAGTAGCTTCCAAGCAAACAAAGTGAACAAACTACACCAAGTCTCAAAACCATAACCATTGGAATGCATTCATCTAGTTGTATTCACTGGTTACCTAGTGAATTAGATTATTTAAATTATGTTCTTCATATTGTATTCATGACCATCCAATTCATCCATGTGATGATTTGTGCATTGGTGAAATGATGCTTAACAATACATAACATAACTAAATACATGACTTATACATATCCCTATATATATAGGGTAGGGATCAAGAGTGAACAACTCTCTAAGAGTGAACTGTGCGAATTGATCCAGACCGTTGATTCCTATCATCTTGAAGATTATAGTAGGGGCATGATTGTAAATAATAGAAAATGTGTTTTAAATAAAAATTAATAATAATGGTATATTGGTAAATCAACATTACTTCTAAATGATTGTAAATAACAGAAAATGTGTTTTAAATAAAAATTAAATGATATTGGTATATTGGTAAATCAACATTACATCTAAATGTATTTGAATAAAGGAAACTCAACCATTTCCATATTATGTTCCCGCATATTCAGTCTCTCGCCTCCCCTAAAATCTCGAACGGAGTATGATTTGAAGAAATCAAAATCAAGAATACACATCCTATAATCCGAATCAACTATAACCACATATGTCGCGCATCTATTTTGACAAACCTTGTGCACAAGGAAACCTAATTTTAGGGAAGAGCGGTGATTGGAGTATGCGGTTGAATCAGGCGCCGAATCAAAGGTAATCGGAGTTGTGAAGCAATATATGTTTACGGATTTTGGGTTTTTGTGTGTATTTTGGTATCATGATTCATTAATTAGACGAATCAAAAAGGTAATGGTAGATGTTTAGGGTTTTCGTATCCGTGAACCGTGTATATGTAGTTGCTTTGAAAATTCCAGGGTTCAGACATATCCTGTTCCGTAGTTTTTGTATGAGTAATTGTAAACGATTGGTTAGCACCAAAAAGCATAACTTGGTGTTTTTAGAATGACCGTTGTTAACTGGTTTCTTGAATCGTTTATTTGAGTATAGGTAGTTAGATGTTGAAGTACACATGTGGATTATGATTTTTATTATGTGATTGAGCTCCTTAAAACCGATATAACTAAGAATTTCTGATACCAAATGTATGAGAATTTAATTTTTAACGACTAGTTGTTATTAGTTATGTTATTGTGCATGATGTGTATTTATGTTTCCATTGTTGTGCATAATTTTTTGATGGTGATATGTGTTTCTGCTAGCAATTTTGGTGTAGCAAAACGATTTGTCGGTTGTAAAGATGGTTTAAGAAGGTTGGTTTTTAGGTATTTGCTTGTAAGAAAAATGTATTTCAATATGGTATAGATAGTAGAACTGTGTATTACATTTAAAGTATAAACACCATACTGTTACATATGTGTATTAGATTATGTTGGGGTTTTTTTTGTTTTACATTTGTGTATTTTTTGAGTAAGAAAAATGTATTTCAATATTGTATAGATAGTACAATTGTGTATTACATTTAAAGTATAAGCACCATACTGTAACATATGTGTATTAGATTATGTTTGGGGTTTTTTTGTTTTTTATACATTTGTGTATATTTTGAGTTCATTATGTAAAAAATATTTACTATTATTGTTCTGGCACACTAACTTTGTTTTTTATTTTGCAGTGTTAACTGAGTTTATTTTTTAAACAAACAAAGAATCGCTATGCGTAAACGTAAGTTGTTAACTTAAAAAAGTAATAAATTTTCTAGAAACTGAATGACTGCTTTGTTGACATGATTGTGTTAATGGCATTGGTACGAGAAGTGAAAGGATCGCGCGTAAGAAGGCTAGTAAGTTTAGTAATACTATCGAAGATCCAATACAGTTTACAGACGATGACAATGAAAACGAGCAAGGAGAAATAGGTAAGTACAATTTATAGATGATTACTATACGGTTTTTTTAAACAAAGAGTATAAGATAAATTAATATCCAATTCATCAATATCTGTATTTGAAATGGATTAAACACAGGATTTGTGGCTGAACAATGAGATGAAATGACGACAAAAAAAGGGATTCGGACAGTAAGCGGAGGGAAAAAGGTACAGCCAGAAAGAAGAGAAAGAGAGAAAGAACTAAACCTATCAAAGTGCCTTTCACTGGTGATGAACAAGGTATGGTTGTGTACACCCTTTAAAAAGTATGATTCAACTGGTTTGCAAAATATATATAAAGTTGTACACAATGATATGTTGTTTCCTAGACGGTCCGAAGATTGATACACCCGCCCAAAAAGGAAAAAAAACATGTAGATGGAACTGTTAACATAGCAAATGATGGATACGACGGTAATACAAAGAAGGGCGTTGAGGATGTTGATCGGGTTGACGTTACGGACAGAGATAAATAAGCTGAAGGTATAAATTTGCTATAGCTTCTAAATAGTGTTCACAAAAAAATCATAAATTCTTTAATTGTTTATTATTTTTTTCGATGATGAAACAGCCGAGCTTTTTGGTTACCGGAAAAGGCGACCACAAAAGAACCATAAGAACAAGAGTACACAAAAGAAAAAACGTTCAAAAGTTACAGATGGTTTGTTTGGCATCCGGGTTAGAACGTCCCCCAACAAACTTTATGAAGCGATGCGGGTAATGAATAAATAGCAGAAAGCGATTGTGATAGAAAGTGGGTTTGGTAAGTTGTTGGAGTTTAATGTCAGCGATGTTACAGCCCAGATCGGGCATTTTGTTATTGATAAGCTGGACACGAAGAACATGAGTATCGTTTTGGGAGAACGACAAATAACGGTCGACAAAGAGTCTGTCAAAATGATATTAGGTATTCCAAACGGTGGAATAAAAGTGTCAAAGCTGAACAATGAAGAAGCAGGACATCCTTTAAAGGAGAAGTGGATTTCCAGGTTTGATTAGCTACTGATTAGTTGTAAAAACATTGTTGACAAGATTCGGACTGATGAGTATGAGGAAATAGAAATGTTCATAATAGATTTTGTGATGTTGTTCATATCAACAATGATAGGATGCACTAAAAATGTTAGTGTTATGCACAATTTGTTGGAGTTGTTTAACCATGAGAAGGGGTTCAAGGAGCATGATTGGTGTCAATTTGTGTTGGACACTGTGAAGAAATGTAAAGACGGTTGGGTAAGGTGTGACCCTAATGTGTACTTCAGATGGCCTCTAACCTATCTGGTGGTATGTACTTACAATTCAAATTTATATATTCTATCACTATCTTCACTGTCTTAATTTTAGTACACTAGTGTCTTTTATGTGGAGAATACACCAGTGCATACTATTGAAGAAATGAAAAAAAAACCAACATTGTTTTGTTTTTTGTGCTTTATAAGGAACCTATTTCCTAATTTATCACAATCTTTACTGCTTACTTTTATTATAAATGTAATTGTTTACGTTTTTTATTGCAACAGTTGTTGTATTTGGAGTCGACACAATGCCCTGGGTTCGATCGTGCACGTAGGGAAGCTCCTCTGAGATTTTGGACACATGAATTGATGAACCAACGGAAGGAGCAGGAGCTGAAGAACGGTGGTTTTGGGCTGGGAGAAATAAGAGAGTTATATGATGTGGCAGATGATGATGAAATCAATATTGAGGGCGGTCCGGAAGACGTTGCCAAGGATAAGGGAGTGAAAAAAACAGAAGCGCAAGACACATCGATGGTAGAGGTATGATCATGTTAAGAGTTCCTGTGTTGCGTATGCTTAAAATAATGTTGGGTAATAGGTTATGGTTAGTTTATGTATATATTTAGTTATTATAATTTTCTGTAATACGCAGATGAGTGGTGCAGGCATATTATCTATATGCGAAGAAATTGAGAGTTTTAAACAACAATTAGAGGATGGAATACAAGAGCATATATCTCGCTACCCGTCACATCATTCGGTCTTACCCATTTTAGAAAGGTACAAAAAAAATTCAACAAACCCGTTATTGGTGAGACTGAAGAAAAGGAAAGCTATACGAGTCCGTGTAAGAAAGTAGCAGGTATTTAAAAACTTGTATTTTACTTTTAATTTGATTTTAAATTTTTTCGTATGATTGTATTATGCACAACAATAAACATGTTGACTATACATGTATACGGATGCGGGGGACGGTAAAGGGAAAACAAAGAGTGCAAGTTTGCAAGATTTGCAGGGAGATAATGTGACAACACCACACATCGCATCCCCAACCACAAAGATTTTTATGAAATATGCCGAAGTGATTAAGGACTACATTTCAGGTGCATATAGTACCCAACGGTTAGACGATATTCCATCGTTCAGCCTTGAAATGACACAAGATGAATGTCCCGCCAAACATAATGCGTCAGTGAGTGTGATGCAAGAAATAAATGTTGTTGATGTTGTTGAATCAGCCGGTAAGGGTAAAAGGAGAAAGACCGGCTCAAGGTATGTCCAATCGCCATTTATGGTGCGAGCTGTCAGCATCAACAGTTGGTTGAGCAAAAAAGAAAACATGCTTTAGAATTATTTGTCGATTTATGCCGATGACAAGATGTAATATTAAACTTTAATATTATATATTATTATTTTATTTTTTTATATTTAGAATACTGTTCTCTTGAGGGAATGTAATGTCCATAAATGGGGTAGCAAAGCCGAAGAACAAAAAGGTGACCGACAGGTCGATGCAAAACCATGATGTAAAAGAAGTCGCGGAGGTAGAAGCGACAAACGCGTAAGAACTCTTACCGAAATCAATATTGTTTATATGTGTGTGTGAGAATATATATATGTGTGTGTATATGAACAATATACGCCCATGCATATTCTATATAATTCCCTTTGGACATATCATAGAAATGGTTGTTTAATCATACAAGTTACACGTGTGTACTGATATTAGATATATGAAAGGTAACAACATGCACATGTGTACCATATAAAAAAGGTATGCATATGAATAATGAAGTGTTTAAGTGAAATGTTAATCAGAAAATACAATGTCATCTTATATCGCACGTGCAAAAAGTGGAATAATATATTGGAATAAATATTTATCGAAAGAAGTAAAGAGATGTTTGGCGAGTAAATGTTTGTGTAATGATATTTAATTATTGACGGTATATTAATTTATAATATTTCATGAAACAGACGATTGGTATTTGAAACGGATACGGGGGTTGGTCTATACCATTTTCAACTCAAGGATTTGCAACCTAGTCAATGGATAAATAGTGGGGTGATTAATTGTTTTACGTCGATGCTTAACCAAGAAGAAAGTCATAGAACCTCGGGGGAAAATGTTTTTGTAGGAGAGGATAAAGTTAAAGGCTCAAAGCCGCGCCTTTTTTGCCATACCGAATATTTTGTAAGTTAATCCCCGTTTGTATAAAAATTACAGTTTAAGTGGTAGTAACTGCTGGATCTTTATTTATTATTTTTTTGTTTTTTTTTGTGCAGACGAAGGATGTGTTAAATAATGTATGGTATGGAGATGTACAACGTGTGGAAAAATTAAGAAGTTCTTTGGTACACGTGGTAGACAAAAGGCCAAATTTGTTGACTTTGCCCAGTTATTGCGTAGTCTTATTTCCCATTCTTGAAAAGGGACATTTTTATCTTGTATGTTTTGATCTTGAGACGGCATTAATAGCGGTGATTGACAATATGGCTGCAACGGAAAGCCCAGTTCAACTGATAAATGATGAAAATTATTTCAAGAAGAGCACTCCATACAAAGTTATAAGATAAGTCTAGACACAGTTTCTTTTATTTTATTTTTGGCTTTAGAAAGTATATAATTAACTTTAATCTTGTAATTTTGGTTGCAGAAGGACGTGTTCACCCGGTACTTGAAACTGATGAAACACCCGAAAGTAGTAGAAATTGATAATGCAGTGCATGGAATGTTAGACTTTGAGTGGAAGACCGTAGGAAACACTGTGGATTGCAGTGTTTTTGTTATGCGTCACATGGAGACTTGGTATGGAGTCACGGCCCAAAAATGGGATTGTGGATTCCCATTAGAACCTGTCCAGAAAAAAGCAACACTGACACGGTTGCTTAAGAAATACGCGGTAAAGTTGGTGACGTCTGATGCAAACATTCACCGGGACCGGATACTAGCGGAAGCGGAACAATTTGAAAAGACATTTTACTTTAGTTAATTGTTGTGATGTTGGTTATTTCATGGAGCATGATGAAAATAATTGTGGTTTGGGTGGGGGTATTTAGTTATTTGATGGAATTTGATGAAACGCTTAAAAAACATATAACTTAGAAGACATTGTTTTTGTGGTTGTGTATGTGGAAGTTTTTATGGAACCTTTTGGGGTATCTTGTTGATGAACCTTTTGATGGCATTTGAAACCTATTGCGTATGTGTACTACATTAATATTACAGTAAACTATATTATTTCAGATACCCGATTCAGGTAGTGCATATGTGTACTACAACCTAATTTCTGTGCATATGTGTATTTCTGATAAGTGTATTTACCTGAAAAGGTACTTGTACACAACCTAATTTCTGTGCATATGTGTATTTTCTGAGCATAGGTGATAACTGGTGTGTTCCATATCAGTATATGTCAAAATAATGTGGGTAGTGTTGAATTAAGGGTTGTTCATCAGATGTGCACAAGTGCATATTATCTAGCGTTTTTCAACATAATCGCCTGATGTATGTAATTTGAAGTTCACTTGTATAGTATAAAATATTGTGGACTAAAAATTGCTGATAATACTACACTGTTTATCAACCATCCAATTTAAATTCTTATCAAATACAGTTCTAATAAATATAAAATATAGTTGCAAGAAACTGTAAACAAAATGTACCAGTTACATCAAAGGAAATATTTTGGAATATCAATCAAAATGTACCAGTTACATTCAAACGAAATATTTTGTTATGTATCATATAATTTAATTCAAATCATAGAGTCATCATCTTCGCTCTCGTGCGCTTGCGCTTCACTTCCACTATCGGTGAAGTCATCATACTCGTTTGAATCAACATCGTCTCCCTCGCCATCTTCATCTGTAGACGAATCGTCCTTTGTGATGTTGCCTTTTTTCAATGGGCAATTTCTTTTATCATGAATTCTCACCTTCTTGCCACAATAATTGCATTTTGTTTCTTGCATTGTTTTATTGCTTTCTCTCGAGGATCAATTGGACGCTTATGCTTTCCACATCCTTTGTTTAGTATTTTCTTTGGTACGGTGCATGATACCTCTTCTGGATCAGTATGATCAAGAATTTCCTGGCAAACGACAAACTTTTTTTAAGCTCCGGATCCGGTTGAACTTCACTAAAAACCTTATCTTTCAACAACTGTACTTGCTCATCTAATTCCTGTAATTTATCAATCCTACCACGAACTCTCTCTCGACACATTTCCATGTTCTCAAGTATCCTACGCCAAATTCTTCCACTATGACTCTGATCAACAGATAACCTATTTTCAACGCTATATACACTGGAAGGCAATGCGTCTCTCCTCCATCTTGAGTGAATATACCGTCCCGGAATCTTATGAACGTTATGGTGCCCAAAAACGCAGAATATATGAAGGCATATATATCCGTTTCTAGTAAAACCCATGAATTCACACAAAGCAAAGACATCTTCTTTGTTGAAGGTGACCTGTAATATGATGATACAAGATGTATAAGTTAAGAAATTTGTTCATAATAATGCACACTTGTATTCTAAGATAAGAAAAGACACTTTACTGAATGTAAAAAACCAACCTTGAACTCGTTTATAACTTCTTTCATGTGGTCTTGGTGTGCGATCACAAAGCTGCTTATACCTTCAGATACACATCGTTCAGCAATAAAACAATTTTCCTTGCTGTTGATAATTTCCTTTTGAACATCAAAAAAAATTCTCCGTGTGTATACGTCATTTGCATGCCGTTCAATAGGCCAAGATGTTTTGAATTCGGGATTAGTGGTGTCAGTTTTTTGTGTTAATTCCCTCTGTTCGTTCCATATCCCATCAATAGATGTGTCGTAACACAACATGAACTGAAACAAGGTGTTGTGAGGACTAGAATTAGATTTGAACAAGTGGTTTGCACTCTCACACCTGGAAGTGGTCTTCATTAAAGTACACATTGGTATCTCGCGGAAATAATCCGGTATCCAGTTCGCACGAATCGAATACATCTCGGACAACCAGGAATGGTCCTGTAACCCGTATTCAGCAATAAGATTCTGCCATCTACCCTCAAATGTCTGTGGTTCAATGTAAACATTCCAAACGAGCTTGTGGAACTTCTGTTTGATTTCCGCATTCCTACTGTCGTTCCCTTGATCTACATTTAAAAAAAAGAAAAAAAATTAAATACAAGACATGCTGCTTTAGAAAGATACACTTATGTACTGATAAAAAAAATTTGATTGGAGATTTAGTACCTTAACCGGCAGTTTTTGAATAATGTGCCACATACACAACCTGTGAATTGACTTGTCAAATACCTTTTCAACAGCTTGTTTCATAGCACAATCTTGATCAGTTAGCACCAGAAGTGGTTGTTTACCATCGTGTGCCTCAAGGAATTTTTGAAGTAGCCATGTATAAGACTCGATAGTCTCATTATGAAGCAACCCTACACCAAAAATTGTACACCTTTTGTGGTGATCGACCCCAGTAAACGGTACAAAAATCATATCATACCTGTTTTTACAAAAACGCATTTAGATTTGTATATTAAAAGAAAAATAATATGTTCAAAATTTCATGTACTACTCACATATTTGTATGATATGTCGAAGGCAATAACATTGTCAAATGAGTCATAGTTTGATTTCGATACCGCAGCACACCAAAAAATTAACTGAAGTTCGGTGTCAACAATGTGGGTGTTAAACGTTTAGTTTTCCTTGTTTTTTCTACGTTCCTTGAATTTGTCAATTATCATATGGGCGTCCCTATCCCCGATAAAGTCTCGGATATCACGCCCACAATTCTTGTAGTCGACAACGGTTCCGTGCACATTATGATGACCACCTTTTAAAACAACATGTACTTTGTGAGACTTGGTAGGTCCTAGGTTTGTGTTACGGCATTTTGCTATAAACTCTTGGGTAGAAAAGTCAAGCTTCCTCCTCTTAAATGATAGATAAAGATTTTCAGGGGTAGTAAAGCCATGGTTATGTTGCTCTACAAAGTCATATACTCGTACTCAGATGAATTTTTTACACGCACAAATTTAACACATGCCTTGCAGTCTGTGACTTTAACGTTCGACCGTCTTTTTGGTGAACTTGAATTTACTTGATCAGCCGTACCATCTTTTCGTTTTGGTTTGTTAGCTCTTGAACATAAAACGTATCGCCTATTAGTAACAATTTTGTCACCTATTTTTTCCTTCTGCGATGTACCAAGACGGGTCCCAAAACCGGCCAGTTGAGCATACTCTTCATACTTAGCTATAGCTTCTTCAATAGTACTAAATCTAGCTTTAATAAATGGTTTGAATCCGGGAGGGACAGTTGGTGTCCAGTACCTAGTACCATTAGGCGTTTCGTATACGTTGCTGGCAACTAATTCTGCAAATGGTTAATACCCAAACAAGTTAAAACAGTTTATGATAAAAATAAGATTACAACTTTGAATAATGTTAATTGTAAATTAGGTAAGGTAAAGAAATTTTTAAACAAGTTCATCATGTATTTTTCCTCCTCAGTCCTATATATTATTTATACACATGTGTACTGTGATATGCATATAATAGGGTACACAAGTGTACCTAACTCTGACATGTCAGTGAATACATCAGAATACAAAATACATATGTGTACTGTTCTCTAAACAGCTTGACGATTGGTGACTGTCAGATACAAAAACACATAAGTGTCATAACACTACACATCTATACTGTTTTGTAAAATAATTGACAATTAAAGAAAAGAACACAATCATATATACTACACTGAAGAAACAGTATATATGCATATGATTAATGTCTGGCATATACAAACCGCTTAGATCACCAACAAAGTGCACATGTGTACCTGTTCTGAATGCTCTAACTACAACATTCAATTAAAAATCCTAATCGCAAAACCAGCAAATAAACTCATAAGTTATAATCTGCACCGATCATACTACAACAAACATAACAACAAACACAACAACGTATAACACTCGTAAACAAATATACACTGAATTATCACATAAATATGAACTTTCAGGTAAATACATGAACGAGTATAACATCAAACAAAACTGATCGAGCGAAGAACTCAACAATTAAACAAGAATATAACATGTCTAACATACCAAATTGACGAAAAATCCAAAACTACAAACGCACCTGGTGGATCCAATGTAGTAACAAAAACATTACCGACATTATCAACGTTGACTTCATCATCGTTCACCATTGTATTGTTCATATTTGTTATGTGCTCGTCCAGATTACAAAAACAATAAGAACAAAAAGGTGTTCACAATATGCGGCTTAAAATACACAGTTCAAACTACTTGTCTAATAATTAGGGAATTATCAAAACTTTTCGAAATATGTAGATAGTAAGCATATGAACGAAAAGTGTAAGAATAATGGAATTAACAAACTTTTCGAACAAATTGGAAGATATCTGTGAAATCCCAAACGTATTTGATTGACTTTTATGTAACTGAATAACAAATACAAAAGATCCAATAATAGTTGTTTTGATTTGATTATATATAAATTTCGATTAACATACTGTTAGAACAATTTTGATGCGATCTGGATCATCTGCAATTTTTCGAAAACCTTGGTACGTAACTGATGATCAAAAATTACAGATATGGTAGATATGTTTTAATTTGATCAACTAGACAGATTAGGAAGCAATGTAACTACCTAGTATAAATTTTGTGTAAAAGAAATTGAAAATTAAAATAATAATGTTTAATTACCATCTTGTCCTTGACAACTAAAAATAGATCAACGGTCTAGATCAGTTCACACAGTTCATTATTAGAAATTTGTTCACAAATGGTCCTAATCATATATATATATATATATACACATACTTCCAAAACCTACCCATGATATCAACCAAATTCATGGTTGAATATTATGTGACTAGCTGGAAAAATATCTTAGTTTTAGATTCCTTGCTTTAGACTTCTAATGGGTGACTTAGTGCCCATGAAAAACACAACTAAAAATACTATCCAAGTAAGTGTCTAAGCAAGATATGTTTCATGTAATTTCATATATTATAAGTCCAATTTACTTTCCAATATTCACTTCATCAAACTCATACACCTTTGTTTATTATTTTTAGGGTGACTTTGGTGTTTCCATCCCCTCAAACCACTCACTCGCATTTTTAGAACTTAGCTTCGCAAACCATGAGTTCATACTTGACCAATATTTTGATTTTAAACACTATTTGGGTTGCAACATGTATCCGTATTAAATTCAAAATCACACATGCAAACAATTTTATGCAAACACAAACCTTAAACATGCTACTTGTTATGCTACTTGTTTATACATACTAGGACAAACTTGTGCATGTTATCTATCATTAACTTTAAAAAGTCACCCTAAACATGTGTAGCGCTATAGGATTAGCACATCGCCCCGTTTATTGGGTCATTGTTAAGTAATTCAATCTTTATGGTCTTGTTTACTTGGGTGACAAGATTACGCATACGGTCTTATTCACTTCGGTGATAAGATTACGCTAGTCGACACTTTGGCTTGATTTTTAGTCATTGCATGCTAGTATGATTATATAACTTAGTGTACAATTAACATGTGGATTTAAAACTTTATTCCAACTTATGCTATGTAGACAAACTAGTATGCTCATCAACATAAATTGTGTTGACGGATATTTTATACATGTTATAGGAAATATTTGATGATGCAAGAAATTTACTTAGGATGGACTTAGAAACACAACAAACTTAATTTATGCATTCTTACGTTTTAGTCATGAAATTTGAAATTGTTGTATTTCCTTTGAGACAATGTAATATTTGAATTTGGATGAAATGAAATGAAATTTAAATCTTAATTTATTATCGCAAATTTAGTGTTATGTTATCTTTGAGCAATCTCGTTTGTCCCGCCTTGATGTTTTCGCCAACGATTGGGGTGTGACATAAAAAGGGTCTCAGGCAAAGAGATTAACCAAAAACAGTGGTATGGTGGTGTTTTTCATCGGAGGCTAGGCAGTCAGTGATGGGGAAGAAAATGGGAAGAGGGGGGATTTAGTGGGTCTAGGTGGAGACTGGAGATGTATTTGGTTGCGGTGGTTGTCGGAGAAGCCGAAGGTGGGAGTTTCTATGCACATTGTATTCAATCCGTTAAAAGGGTGTTGCATTCATGGTGAAAATGAACATTTAGCATATCTTCACTATGGTGTACAACACGAATCAAATGTCGACGATTCCTGATTTTTATGAGAACAACGATAACCACATGTTTTAACATGATGGCTAACATACCGATGAGCCCGTTTCGGTACCAACAAAATATAATGGGTTTTCAAGAAAATCCACAACAAACGCCCCAAAACTACACCTTTCCCGAACAACCGGATATGATGCCTGAGACGCCACCCGACCAGGCGGGGTCCTTCATAGAGCTGCAAGAGGTCTGCATCAAACAAAAGGATTTGGAGGAGGCGCCAGTAAGGAGACCGCATATGATGTGGGCGCCGGTTGAAGAGTTCACTTTAGCGCATTATTGGCTCGACATAGCCAAAAGACCCAAAAGTTGCTAATATATTTTCATCGTTTATATTTATTTTTTTCATCTTAATATATATATATATATATATATATAGTGTATATATTCTAATTTGAATATATTAGAAATGTAATTTTTTTAAAATGATAACATTTTTTTGTTTACATTTAGCCAACTATCAAAAGGAGAATACCTTTTGGGCGCTGAAAATGAAATCATTTTTCGCTCAATAAAAAAGGGAGACGACTATCGTACCAAAGACCAAATTACAAGCAAGTGGCGAGACATAAGGACCAAAGTTGGTGTAATACCCAATCCGGTTATTACCAAATAACTTAATAATTTGCATGATTAGGTCACAAATTAAAAAAAAGAATATCAAAGACGTCTGAGATGACTGACAACCCAGACAAACCAACATAACGATTTATTACACCAATTAATACAGACGAATACAATAAGGTTTATTACACCAAAACTTTGTCATGCATGACCATACTTAAACTTTCCCGAAAGGATTCTCCTGCAGAATTGGCGGTTTAGGAGTATTCGGTTCCTCGCATGCTTGGTGGTTCGTCCATCCATGAGAAAACCAATCATAAACACTAAAAAAATTAGTGTTTAAGTTAAATGGTCAAGGGGATCTAAATCAACGAAGAAAAAAAGTTTTGCGGAAATAGTCTCTCGTCATGCCATGCAACATGACACACATGCTCCTTTGCGTGGCGCGAAGAAGGTCAGTTTCCAACAAGTTTCCTAAACTGGCAGTTTTAACCCCTGCACGGAAATTTGCTAGGATTTCACAGTTTTGCACTAAACTTGACCCTAATTGAAGTTTACCATTTTTAAAACTTTCCCCCATAGTTATACGTTTAAACCCTTGATCCGAACCCTAATCCTTTAGCTTTTTAAATCAATCTTTCGGTTCGAAGTTAATTACCCAACCGACCTATTAGAAGGCATTTCACATTCTTATTCATGCCTCCTACTTTCTTATCAATATTCTAGTTGATCAACCACAACTCAAATGTGATTGATTACATTAGAAAAACCATAACTTGTTTTTATTTTCTTCCGGTAAAACGTTTTACATTATACCTTATGTTTGGTAAGCTTGATGATCACGAATATGAGATCATGCACCGATATCATGATAAATCCTTCTTTAATTTTGGCATTTCCTTGAGATTTTAGTAGGAGTCTCCTTCCTCTCTCTCTCTCTCTCTCTCTCTCTACACACGACACACACACACACACCTTTGTGTGTGTTTTTTAATTTCTTTTCCTTTCTAGATATTTACAAATCTAGGATGTGCAATTTTAGTCCCTCCATGTTTTGTTAGTAATTAGGTAAGCCACAACCTACTTAGTTCCACCAATCTTGCCTCTTATTAACTAGGTTAAACATTCCTAGTTAATCTAGTAAGTTTAGGGAGGTTATAACCCATTTTATTTCAAGTCCCGCTAACCCGGACCTTTTATAAACTTTATTTACTAAAAATCATCCCTTCACCTTTTATTTAACATTAGATTTATTCATTTAAAAATCCTAATGTTTATAAGGTTAACTTTTATCAGTAACGGTATTTTACCCGCTCATCCCCCGTTAATTTGGTTTGATTACCAAATTCATTTTTGGGATGTTACAAGTCTACCCCCCCCCCCCCCCGTAAAGAGGTTTCGTCCCCGAAACCTTTCTTACTTTGTTCCATGGTCAAGCCCAGGGGAGTTAGTTTCAGTTTTTCACTTAAGCACAACTTAAACTTTAATCGTTCAATAATCTTATTAAGACGAGCACAATGGCTAGGTTATAAACACTATTAGACCTTTACCGGTCTTGCCGGTTAGACTCATCAGTAACTGGTCACTTTATGCCCCATCAATCAGGTATACCTACATTTTTTTACTGTGATCGCCTCATGTCATGCTTAAGTTTGACAACATTTCATTTTTCAAAATCCCCCCTTTTTAAACATTGTCTTGCATCTATAGTGTCAAAACTTGTTTCTTTTAAGTAAAACTATTTTCCAATTTATCGCTACTTCTTCACGTTCGTTAAAATTGTCGTTACTGACTAAAACCAAGTTTGAGTTCAACATTTTCTTTTTAAATTGTGTCAATTACTCTCATCAAGGAATTGACAACCAATTTTTTCTCTTTACCAATTTCATTTTACGCCGGGAATCGTAACTGATTCCCACACCTTTAACCCAATTGACCAATATGCCCTTTTTAACTTTACCCTGTTTGTTATTTCTTTAGGCATTCATTTTTATTTGTGATCCGAAGGTCACATTGGTCCCTTGGACCTTTACCACTTATCTATGACCCAAAGGTCGTGATGATCCTGTAGTTAATTCTATCCTGTAGTTATCTATGACCCAAAGGTCGTGATGATCCTGTAGTTAAGTCTTATATTCACGTATGCAAGCATCATTCATTACTTAAATGTTGCATAACACCGTTCATACAATAATTTAAAGTGTGCACTGATATACGACAAATGCAACATATAAATTATATCAAATAATGTATAAATCAACCCTTTTAGTACTAATGTTAGAAAAAGTGTGTTTCTTTGTATACTTTTGATTTCAGGATTAAAAGATCTTAAGTGTACAAAAGGAACAAATTAACGAAAAAAAAAACCAACATAACTACAGAAGAAAGAAAGATGATACACTATACCAACCCTCCGAGCTTCACCCAAGACCAAAAACAACGAATTAGAAGTCAAGCACGAGGTCATGCCTGGTCGGCATGGGGCCCTTCAAGATTCCAGAAAAGTAAAGACAAACAGAAGTAGACAAGAGACACGGGGTCGTGTCCCTTGGACATGGGCTGTGGTCAACTTCCAGATATGCAAATCTTGGATCATACAGCAAGTACAATGGTCACAGGGCCGTGTCGTTGACACACGGGGTCGTGTAGCATCTGATCAGACAAGCTCATTAAATGAAGACAGAGAAGGAGGAAGACACGGGGTCGTGTGAAGCTACTGTTTTCAGCTATAAACAGGGGTGCTTGGTTTCATTCTAACTCATCCCTTGGCAAACCATTTCTCTCACACCTGCCACCACTCAACCACCATCATCCACCATAATCATTAGAGTTTAGAGTGTGTAGTGGTCTCGGGATTCCAGATTGACACTAAGAGCTTTTGTCAAACGTCATGCTTAGCTAATCTCTTACATCATTTGGTGAAGAGAAAGCCTTTTGTGTAATAATTTTAATTTCCAATCTTTGGTTAACTTTTTAATTGGGTTTGTATTAAAGATGTTACTAACTATTTTTTTTATATTTAAAGTGAATTTTATCCTATCATTCCTTCATGTTTTGTTGATTCACTCATTCGTGTCTTTATGGTCTATATAAAGTGTGTTAATGGCCTGAAAGGGGGTTAGAAGGGAGGTTTGGGTAAAGTTCTTGTCCCGTTCAGTGTATAGATCTTGCGAGGACTTGGTTCAACCTTATTAGGACTTCCTTTTAGGCATATAACATCAAATCGGGAGAAGTAAGAACGGCTTGAATCCCTTATAAATAAACTACTATTAAAACTTTAAACCGGCCTTGCGAGACTGTATCCCTGCAGACTCGGACCAATATGGCTGAGGGTAGTGTTGCCTCCAAAAGAGTTACATGCCACATTTTGCATTAATAACTCACTTAATTATATTTCAATATTCCAGCCTTGCGGGACTGTATTCCGGCTGACTCAGACCAATATGGCCAAGGGTAGGGATGCCTCCAAAAGAGGGACTTGCCACTATAACCAAGATAATCTCTTAAAAACCCAAAGTGTGGAAATCATCAAAGGATATATAAAAGATGAGTCGGAACCAAGTGATTCTATATTGTTTCTTTGTTTCCTTTATTACTTTAGTTTACTTCTTTACTTTACTTATTAAAAATCTTTTCTCAAAATTTGGGTCGACTAGACGTTGATGATAACCCAGTATTAAAATCCCTTGTGTACATGGATGACCTCGGTATCTTACCATCACTATACTACGCCAACGATGGGTGCACTTGCCCTAACGTGTTGTAGAGAGTGATAGTGTCATATCGTGTTTAATTAATTAAAAGCTTGAGTAAACTAGTAAAGAGTACCAAAAATATTTCTAAAAATCATACACACTCCGCTCACGTCAAGTTTTTGGCATCGTTGCCGGGGACCAAGGATTTTAAGAAAGCTTAAAATCCACGGCCTAATCATTTTCTTTAGTTTTTCTGTTCATGTTTCTATTCGTTTTTCTAAAAAATTCAGTTACAGTAGCATAACAAGGGGTCGTGTTGTACTAACACGGGGCCGTGCCGAATCTGAAGTAACTGAAAACCAAACAAAACTATTTCGCAGAAGGCTAAAAAGAGGTCGTGCTTATTCGACACAGGGCCGTGTAAAAATGCCTAGTACCAAATAAATCACAGTCCTAGGCACGGGGCCGTATTCATACAACATGGGGTCGTGTAAACCTTCTGTATTCACAAAAATTTTCTGTTTTCGAGAGCCATAATCTTCTAAGTACTATCCAAACAATGGATTATGGGAGATTATGACTACTACTATGATGATGATTATGAGGAACCTTATTGTGACGTATGTGGTGAATCCCATTCGGTACAAAATTGTTACCTTTTTCAACCACCAACCTCATACACAACGTATGAGGAACCAAGGTTTGAGCTTCCAAAATCAAGGTTTGATTGGGACACTCCAACATTTGAAACGTATAAGACACCACCTATAATCGTACTAGAAGCCGAAAGCCTCATACAAAGTCTTAAAAACTTAGAATTCTTGATCAAGCAATCTCGTGCAAAAGAAAAGACCATTTGTACCAAGGAGGTGATCATAGAAGAGATAAAACCTCAAGAGCCAATAAAAGAGAAACCTCTCGAAGAAAAACCAACACATGAAGATGAAAAATCCGAACCAAGTAGCCATTCGAAAGGTAAGTTCCAAAAGGTAAATTTCAAAAAGGAACAAAAAAACCTTCAAGAAATACACATCCTACAACCTTCGTTTGAAAATAATAATTTGGTTCCATCTAATGCTAAGTTTTTAAAAGAAGTAACCAGTAATCTTAACATATAGAAATAGCAAGCGTTAACTAAAGATCAGACTTCGCTAACACAAGATGAACAAATTGGATTAAACATAAAATCGGTAACATGTTTTATTCAAAACATCTATATTAGTAACATCTCAATAGATAAAGATCTTTGCGTTAACATAATGCCAAGCTACGTATTCGAAAGATTAGGTATTGGTGATTTTCTTCCAATTAAA
Source organism: Scalesia atractyloides (assembly GCA_947069175.1). Taxonomy (NCBI): domain Eukaryota; kingdom Viridiplantae; phylum Streptophyta; class Magnoliopsida; order Asterales; family Asteraceae; genus Scalesia; species Scalesia atractyloides. The sequence continues at coordinate 17,475,581 of CAMTDV010000001.1, read as the reverse complement.
ATTCCTATCCTCTTGGCCAATCGAAAAATCAAACATCTTCGGGAGTGATTGAAGACGTTCTCATTCAAACAAATCAAACGATTGTACCAACCGACTTCTTCATCTTCGATGATGCTCTACTTGTGTGGAACAACCTTTTCTTAAAACCCATCAAGCTTTGCTCAAACAAAAACATCAAAATCTTCCCACTAAACTCGGGGCCGACAATCAAAATTTTAATATAAATAAATTAATGAAATATTCAATCAGCAATGACGACCCATTGTTGGAAGATGAAGTTGAGCCACCCGATACGGAGGAACAAAAAGACCAATTCATTGAAGAGGAAGTCGCTACCAACCAAACTGTTTCGTCCATCGACCGCGATCACGAACCAAAAACTAATCCATCTACTGAAGAACCACTTTCTTTAGAACTCAAGGAACTTCCAAAGGGCTTAGAATACGCATTCTTAGATAATCAAGGTAAACTTCCCATCATCATTTCCTCGTATCTCACTTCTCAAGAAAAAGAAAAATCACTTAATTTGCTTTAAAAATAAAAAAGCAATTGTGTGGAAATTAATGGACATAAAAGGAATATATCCTTCTGATCGGAGTATCGTGCCCCCCGGTCAAAGATAATATTTATATGCCCTAATTACCCTTAACAATGCGTTAGTGGTAGTAAGGGGTCGAACCACGAAGAGTTTGTGGTTTGCGCATGGACAAGATTGATTTTAAAGAATGTTGTCACTTTTATGAAGCTTGCTAAGAAATTGATTAATTTGTTTGTTTGAAAAAGGTGTCGGAATGTACCGATGATTTTGGTTTCGATTACCAAACTGTGAAAACTTGAATGATTGTGGTTACACGGAAACTTGCTTAAATGATTTTAAACAATAATGGAAAAACAAGGTTCACACCCGGTTCAACAATTGTTTGGACCTAGGGTTACTACACGTTTTAATTTGGTTCAATCAAATTAGTTCATTAACGGTTTTAGAATCACAAGGCTTAGGTGCCAATTGCTATCAATGTCATAGACAACAGAACACAATGCACTTCATTACCTCGGACAAGCAAATCCTATCAAAAGACAATGCAAAAATACGCATATTCATTTCATGAAGTCAAATTTCATAACTCACTCAACAATTCATAAATTTAATACAAACGTAAGACAATATCCAAGGATTCAAATGTAATTCAATTTGTCACAAACCAAATATTAAACAAATATCAAACCTTAGAAATCCTTACAAAAGTCTACACCGGGGTGAAACCGGTGAGAATTAGCCGCTCATGATGAATGGGACATGATCAACAATTTGTGAACTCTTGACTTTGAACATCTTGAAGCTTCGAATGTGATAGAGATGATGGTTAGGGTTTAGGATGGATGATGATGAATAATGGATTGGTGGAATGATGAAAACGATGATGATTAGGGTTAGGGAAGTAAGGATGGATGATTCAGAGGATTGGTATGGATTGTGAAAGATTGGAAGTGGTTGGGATGATGAACTCAGCTCCAAATGGTGTTTCAAACTCAAAATATTTGTAACCCTTTGAAAATGGTTAAAACAATGTGTTATACTCAGCCCCTAAACACTAAACAACAAAATTCGCAAAGTGGATCAGACGAGGGTGTGGCCGACGGTCCACCACGGCGTCGGCGACAACCCTTGGATATGATGGTTTCCTCCGACGTCTTATTCCACTTCCTAGGGGGTTTTTTGCTGATAGAAACATCAGGAGGGTGTCACCGACGTCACGTGCCATTCTCATTTTTTGTTTTTCCATTTTCACATTCCCGGTTGATCCGTTTTTCATCCCGATGCTCCGTATAGCTCCCGAAAAGCTCCTTAAACTCCATTAGACCTGCAAAACACAATTCCAATTAAAAGTAGGTTATTCGAAACTAAAAGTTATGTAAAAACATAAACTTAAACATAAGAGAACACCGATTTTCAACCATGCATCACCTTCCATGTGTACACACAAAATTATAATAGAAGACGCCAACAAAGCGGTAATCCAACCACAAAAAAGAGTTACTCCTAATGTCCAAGAAGTTGTAAAAATGGAGTAATAAAACTCTTAGACGTCGAACTTATCCACCCAATTTCCGATTGCCCATGGGTAAGTCCAGTCCAAGTCGTACAAAAGAAAGGAGGAATGGCAGTCATGACCAACGAAAAGAACGAACTCATAACAACAAGAACCGTCACTGGATGGAGAGTTTGCATCGATTATAAGAGACTCAGTGAAGCCACACGAAAAGACCATTTTCTTGTACCCTTCATTAATCAAATATTAAAGCGATTAACCGGTCATTAATTTTATTGTTTTGTAGATGGTTTTTCGGGTATTTTCAAATTCCCATTTCCCCCAAAGACCAAGAAAAAACTACCTTCATTTGTCCCTACGGAACTTTCACATACTGACGCATGCCATTTGGTCTTGCAACGCACCTGCAACATTCCAACAATGCATGGTAGCCATTTTTCATGATATGACATAAAAAACAATGGAAGTCTTCATGGACGATTTTTCTATCTTTGGCGATTCATTTGACCAATGTCTCGACAACCTCAAAAGAATGCTATCTAGATGTGAAGTGACTAACTTCACCCTTAATTCGGAAAAATGCCATTTCATGGTCATTGAGGGGATAGTACTCGCGCAAAAATTGATACTATTTCTCGACTTCCTCCTCCATCATCCATTCGAGCCATTCGAAGTTTTCTAGGACATGCCGGATTCTATAGGCGATTTATCAAAGACTTCTCCAAAATCACTTAACCTCTAACTAAGCTACTTGAAAAACATGCCCCATTCATCTTCGACAAGGATTGTATGACAACATTTCTTGCCCTGATGGATATGCTAGTCAAAGCACCAATCATGATTGCGCCAGACTAGAACCTACCATTTGAAATCATGTGTGATGCAAGCGAGTATGCAGTTGGAGCAGTCTTGGAACAACGAAAAGAAAAAGATTTTCATCTCATATATTACGCTAGCAAAACTCTTAATACGCTCAAGAGAATTACACAACCATTGAAAAAGAGTTATTAGCTTTAGTATTTGCATTTGATTAATTTCGTTCCTATCTCGTGCTCTCCAAAACTATAATTATACAGACCACGCAGCCATTCGATACCTTTTCAAAAAGCAGGATGCGAAGCCACGTCTCATAAGATGGATTCTTCTCCTTCAAGAATTCGACATAGAAATAAAAGACAAAAGAGGTGTAGAAGAACTCATCAACGAAGGAAGACCCTACCATGGAAGGAACTCGAGAAGAACTCATCAACGAAAAATTCACCACAAAATCCTTAGAAATGATAGAATTTAAAGAAGAACCTTGGTACGCAGATTTTGCTAACTACTTAGCCAGTGGCACTATCATCAAAGGGTTATCTTATCATCAACGAAATAAATTTTTGCGGATGTAAAACACTATTTTTGGGAAGACGCATATCTTTTCAGAATATGTGCAGACCAACTCATTCGACGATGCGTCCATGGTCGTGAAGCAAGACAAATTCTTCACCATTGTCATGGAGGATCATGTTAGTATCCGAAAATATTTCATAGATCTTGTTATTAATAGTTAGTATTATTGTTTTAAAGAGTAAATCACCAAGCCATTATCAAAAAATTGGATATTTTAAACCCATTCTATCTAACCCTTGTTCATAACCGAAAAATCTAAAAATAGAAGGGTAAAACGGGTTGGTAAGTGGAAATTGATACTTGGGGTTTGTGTTTTGGGGGAAACGCACACAGGGGACCAAAAAATTTGGATTTTTCAAAGCCGACTCGAAAAGTTGAAATCTTGGTCAGAACAATAGTCGACCACGAGGCTGTGCCTTGGAGGCACGGGGTCGTGTCCCCTATTATGTGCAGCATAGGGTCATGTCTGATAGACACAGGTCCGTACCCAGGCTTCTGTTTCTCAAATTTTTTTTATTTTTACCGCGCTAGGCTGTTTAAATGTTTGGTCTTTGCAGGAAAATGGTACCATACAAGTGGCTCAGGTTCAAAACAAAACACTCTTAATGTGAGGCATGAACGGAAATTCTCAAAACCAGCAACGAAGAGCCGCCAAGGCAAGTCTGATATGACACCTTGGACACGGTGGGGCAAAGAGACCGCTACGATAGTCTCGTGACATGACCTCTTTGACTTTTTCTTGAAGCACCGCTTCAATCGGTTTATCAATTCAATCTTGAATTCTTAAGCACTTTTTCCCTCAAGAAAGACATCGACGATATGTTCGATAATGAAGCAGTGACGATCCGATGTGGTGGTACTTGGTACGGGATTTCGGTGGCTAAGTTTGGTGTAGATGTGGGGCTCTACACCGAGGATGAGATTGTCGAACCTATCTTCAACGACAGCATCATTGAGTTGCTCGACAACACAAGAAACACATTTTGGGCAAACATTGGAGATGGGATCTACAATCCAAGAAACACCAAAAGTACCAAAATTCGGGACCCGCTCATGCGCTACCTACATTTGGGAGCACATGGGATACCGGGACGAGGAGGGTGACGAGGAGATGGACTCGGACTAGGCGATGATGGCAAACGTGATAGCAAGGAGGCGATGTAACAGGTTAATCTCTCCTCCTTTTTGATAAAATGGTGATGGTTTGCGGGCTGCGACCGTTTTGAACAATTTACTTTTCTGCATTATTTTTCTTTTTATGCTGGTGTGATGGATGATTAAACTTCAAACGATCGTAACGTAGGATTTATATTTTCTTGTTAATTTGTTTTTGTGGTGTGTATAAGCTTATAGGTACCTTGGGATGCTTGGATCCACCACTACAACACCCCAAACCCGAAACAGGAAGCCCGGCACCCTACCACCTTTTTCTTAAACTAACAGTAGCCTTACACGAGGTCGTGTCTCCCAGACACGCCCTCATGCCCCTCTTGTCGCTGAAACATTTTTCTTCTGAACTTGCCACACGGGGCTATGCTTCCCTGACACGCCCCCGAGTCAACCTTCTGTAAGTTTTTCCAAAATACTGATACTGGCACTTTTAACACGGAGTCGTGCCTCTCAAACATGCCCCCTTGCCCAGTCTCTGAATTTTGATAATTTGTTGTTTTTAACCCACATTTACACATTTAATTAATTTTAACTAATTTTGGGCACATTGAGGACAATGTGTAGTTTAAGTGGGGGGATTAAATGAAACTTGAATTTCTTTGTCCGAAACCAAGCCTTACACAAAACCCTACTTGGAACCGCTAAAACACCCCCAAAACTTTTAAAAAAAATACATTTTTAGTTTGTTTTGTCTTGTTTATAGTTTAAGTTAGAAACCGAGTTCTAAAAAGTTTAAGTTTTTACGAATTTACAATTGATAGCGTCCTGATAAAAAGAACCATATAAGAAAAATTTATAAAAAGGCATGACAATTTTTTTTAAAATTTGATTGTATATATAATTTCACACTTTTACCATTTTCTCACAAAATGTAAGTTTTGGACCTTTACCGAGCATTCAATATCATATCCTTACTAAATGCTCATTTTCGTTTCTTGTGTGAATAGCCCTATGGTTCTTACGAATCTAGAGCTTGACAAGACAATACATTCCAGGTCCTTACCAACTAATCCAAGTAAGTATATGATTGAGGCATTAGGAGTTTAACCTTTTTTTTGTTTTCAACTTTATTTTCTATTTATCTCCCCACCAAAAACAAAAATATCCCTTAGTTAACCCATTTGAGCCTAAACCTTTCATTGCAAAACCGGCAAAATATCATTTTGCACAAATCACCCGTCATCCAAAACCAATTTTATTTTTACACCCATTTATTTTATTAAAATTCGGTTCTCTTGAAATTTATATCAGAAGAAGTGACTTAGTTATCTTTGTATATCATATCCTACTATTAATTAGAATATATATATATATATATATATATATATATATATATATATATATATAGTTGCTTGAAATAAAATAAGCAAAATTATTGCTTATAAACCTTGAGTTTATACCTAAGTCACAAATAAATACATTTTCTAAAGAAAATTGACATTTTACCCTTTTAGCCACTTTTCAAATAAAACTACCTTATCCCTAGCTAAAACCTACCATTTTCAATGTCCTCTTGATATTTACAAAGATTATGTTAAAAAAGAGGAGGTTTGATTACTTGTCAAGCATATGATAGGAGTAAGTTCCATACCAGTATCGAGCGTTTCATTTATACATCTTCGGCCGAGTGTTGAGTGATTACTTGTGAGATGTTATGCCCAAAAATATTTATTTTTCTTAAAAAATGTTCTAAATAAATCATTTCGAATAGGATTGTAAATAAAATAAAAACAAGAATAAAAACAACTTAGAATCCCGACACTCTACAAACAAGACCCAAAAACTTCTTCTCTACCAATTCCATTTGGGTGTGTAATCAATATTAAAGAGTTTTGCTTGAAGACAAGCAAAGATTCAAGTGTGGGGTATTTGATATGCGCCAAATGCAACATATAAATTATATCAAAAAGGTATAAAATAAACCCTTTTTAGTACTAATGTTGGAAAAAGTGTGTTTCTTTGTATACTTTTGATTTTCAGGATTAAAAGAGCTTAAATGAACAAAAGGAACAATTAACGACAAATAAACCAGTATGAGTACAGAAGAATGAAAGATGATACACTATACCAACCCTCCGAACTTCACACAAAGACCAAAAACAATGAATCAAAAGTCAATCACGAGGCCGTGCCTTGTCAGCATGGGGCCCTGCCCCTTCAAGATTCCAGAAAGAAAAGACAAATAGAAGCAGACAAGAGACACGGGATCGTGTCCCTTGGACACGGGCCGTGGTCAACTTCCAGATATGCAAATCTTGGATCGTACAGCAAGTACAATGGCCACAGGGTCGTGCCATTGACACACGGGGCCGTGTAGCATCTGATCTGACAAGCTCATTAAATGAAGACAGAGAAGGAGGAAGACACGAGGTTGTGCCCACCGGGTACGGGGCCGTGTGAAGCTACTGTTTCCAGCTATAAAAAGGTGTGCTTGGTTTCATTCCAACTCATCCCTTGGCAAACCATTTCTCTCAAACCTTCCACCACTCAACCACCATCCTGCACCATAATCATTAGAGTTTAGAGTGTGTAGTTGTCTCGGGATCCAAGATTGATCGCAAGAGCCTTTGTCAAACTATGGCCATGCTTGGCTAATCTCTTACATCATTTGGTGAGGACAAAGACTTTGGTGTATTACTTTTGATTTCAAATCTTTAGTTAACTTTCTAATGGGGTTTATATTAATGACTTTAATAACTAGTTTGTTTTATTGAAGTGAATGTTATCCTATCATTCCTTCATGTTTTGTTAATTCACTCTTTCATGTCTTTACAGACTATATAAAGCACGTTAACTGCCTGAAAGGGGGTTAGAAGGGTGGTTTGGGTAAAGTTCTTGCCTCGTTCAGTGTATAGATCTTGCGAGGACTTGGTTCAACCTTATTAGGACTTCCATTGAGGCATATAACATCAAATCGGGAGAAGTAAGAACGGCTTAAATCCCTTATAAATAAACTACTATTAAAACTTTAAATTGGCCTTGCGAGACTGTATCCCTGTAGACTCGGACCAATATGGATGAGGGTAGTGTTGCCTCCAAAAGAGTGACATGCCATATTTTGCATTAATAACTCACTTAATTATCTTTCAATATTCCGGCCTTGCGGGACCGTATTCCGGCTCACTCAGACCAATATGGCCGAGGGTAGGGATGCCTCCAAAAGAGGGACTTGCCACTATAACCAAGATAATCCCTTAAAAATCCAAAGTGCAAAAATCATCAAAGGATACATAAAAGATGAGTCGGAACCAAGTGATTCTATCTTGTTTATTTTTTTTTATTATATTAATTTACTTATTAAAAATCTTTTCTCAAAATTTAGGTCGATTAGACGTTGACGATAATCCAATATTAAAAGCCCTAGTGTCCTTGGACGACCTCGGTATCTTACCATCACTATACTACGCTCACAATGGGTGCACTTGTCCTAACATGTTGTAGAGAGTGATAGTGTCATAACATGTTTTATAAATTTAAAGCTTGAATAAACGAGTGAAAAGTACCAAAAATATATCTAAAAATCATACACACTCCGCTCACGTCATGCACCTGGGTGATACTCGCCCTAGTAGGCTTTCATTTTCGTTCGACCTTTATTCAGTATCATTACTTGATTTAGATCCTTGGTGAGCATGCTCTACTTGTCCTACTTCAGACCATTCATCATCACATTGATGGATCATTAGATTCTCGTCATCTTCATATATGAGCATGATGTTACTGAAATGTTCACAAAGGATTAATAACTTTAAAATTAATAAGCACTCGTACTATAATACAAGGTATCCTATAATACTTGTTAACACAAGTAATTTTCTAACCATACTAGTCTTTTACCAATTCTTTTGGGGTAACGTGCGTTTACACGAGAGCCCTATGTGTTGTTTTCAAAAACTTTGAACCATGCTAGACCGTTATTATACATAATAACTTACAGGAGCATGCAACCAAGTCTTGAATCGAATACTTTAATCCCTTAAACCTTGAGCTCTGAATACCACTTGCAACACTCTATCCCGTTATTACCGAATCACTTAATAATTCGTATGATTAGGTCCCAGATTTTCTTAAAAGAATAACTAACATGTCTGGGATGACTAACAACCCAGTCGAACTGACATAATGATTTATTACACCGAAAAATTACAGACGAAAACAATAAGGTTTATTATACCAAAACTTTGTCGCGGATGATCATGCTTAAACTTTCCTGAAAGGGTACTCCCGCGGAATTGACAGTTTAGGAGTGTTTGGTTCCTCGCTGTAGTCGAGAAAAACATAGGAAAGCTGTGGTGGATGTCTAGCTGCAATCTTTGGTTTTGTTTGGCCTTGACTAGAAAGTCTCAAATCACTACGAATGATAAAGTAGGTAATGCAATTCGCACTCGAATTGGCAAAGTTGTGGGTATCACACCTTGGATAATAGAAAGTTCGGACGTCTGTCCATCCATGAGAAAACCTCTCATAAAGACTAAAAATAATTAGTGTTTAAGTTAAACGGTCAACACGATCTAAAACAACGAAGAAAACAAGTTTTGCTGAAATAGTGTCCCGTTGTACCATACGACAGGACATACATGCTTCTTTGCTAGGTGCGAAGAAGGTCAGTTTTCAGCAAGTTTCCAAAACTGGCAGTTTTAACCCCTACATAGAAAATTCAGGCAAACTACCCTTAAGGGTAGATTAAAAATGAGTCCTATAATTGGGTTACTCAACTTGCCCCACTTGAAAACAAACTTATCCCAGTCTTCTTCCATTTTAGAACTTGGCTTGCAAAACTCAGCGATATTTTCGGTTTGTGTCATCGACAAAGTGAATGACTAGCATTCGGGAACACGCTTGCACATGGGTACATTAGGCCGAGGTCGAGGTCTGTTACTGTTACACAGGGCTCCATAACACCGTCCAATGAATTTTCAACTTCTGTAACACCCACGTGAAGTTTTCCTCTTTCTCGTTGGTTATGAACGCATGGGAAATGCAAAAGGAGTGGTATGTAGGTGTGACACCGATAATCTAGACGAATGACAATTTGTACCGGCTCGTATTGTAGGTGGAGTCTATAAGCAACACATGCGGGAAGGCACACCACAACTTGTTGACTCCGGGTAGATAAAGAAAACATCTTTAAGCCGTTCGTCCTTCTCAGATGTTCGGTGGAAGAAAACAAACCCAAATTTGGTCAACCAGTGGAAATGAATCTGCATCGGAGTCTCGCCGACCTGGTCCCTTCGATCTAATTTTGCTAATGCATTGTATATTGTATTTCTTGTTGAGACATTTTTGGGGTTCTCTTTTTTTATGGCCGAAAGAATGTCGCATGGTTGCATGTTCTGATACGTCAACGTAGCCACTGTCCTCTGTTCCACTAGAGTCAGCTTCATTAAGGACGGACGTCCATTAGGATACAGAAAGGGTTCATGGTTGTGCTTGGCTTTGTCAACCCTTATAGTCCAAACTCTTGTCTTCTTTGTGTATTTCCCGATCAGATGGAACTCGCAACCGGTTTTCCTGCTTCCGCTACGTCTGACCGAGGCTATTTTCTTGTGGTGGCCGACAATCGCACTTAAGCCATATTTTTAAGGGCTGCTTTGTAAAGGTCTTGTCATAGATTGTGCGTTTAATGACTATGGCGTACCCGTGGGCGCGTCTGACTTCTCTACACCAGTCCACCAAATCATGCATGTTATTGAAGTTCTAGTGCAACACTTTGGCGTTATAAACAATTCTATTAAATGTACGATGAATAAACGTATAAATAAATGTTATACCTGGTTGGTGTGAAACTCGCTAGGTTCCTCGTCACCGTTTGGACCTCCGGGTGGCGATCCTCCACTGTGGGGAGGGGATTCTCCAAAATTGGACGGCAGTGGATTACTTCCGACATTGTTACCAAACCCAAAATCGTTGGGAATTTCACCAGCTTGATTACCCTGATAATCATCCAAACCCCCCGCTCTTGACTTGCATCCGATGCAAGACTTAGATCGAGTGGAAGATTTAAATTAAAGAACCCTTAATTGTTATTTTGATTGAAATCGCTCGTCGTATGATTCGACTCTCTTGCCAGGTCACTACCGAAAAAGTTATTATCTCCCCAAAACGACATTAATATTGTAATATAACTTGAATACATAGAGAACATGGAAGAAAAGAATTGAAGTTGAATGAAAATTAACAACATTATAGTCGTTTATATAGTAAGTTTTTACATAATATTACATCTTGTCAAATTATTAACGCACAAATCGAGAAATATTACATCGAATCAAATAACTTCATGCGTCGAATCGCACGCGTTTCGAGGAATATAACGTCGAATCAAAGAATATTATGTCGAATCAACGGATTCAAAATTAAAATAAAAAAAAACATTTGTATATGGCACGTATAATATTATACACCTGTATATAAGGGTCGTAAACAATGTATACACCACCCCAAAATCTTATTTCACATACTGTATACGGACTGTATAATGTTATGCAACTTGTATACAGTATTGAAAATAAGATTTTAAGGTGTGGGATTGTTAACTCCCTTGTTATATGTCTGCAATGAAACCATAGAAAACAGAACATTTTTAACAGTCCGGTCTTCTTTGTAACTGATTTCATGATCCTGTTGAAATCAACCCTATGCTATATGCAGCCTAAATAATTACAAACTTGAACTTTGATTGTGTATTATTTTGTGATTATGTTCTTAAGATTGCCTTTTTTTAGTATAAATAGGGTTTTTGTATTTCAATTGTATCAAACAATATGGTTAAGTCTTGTTAAATATCTAATCAGTAATCTAATAGTGATCAAGTAATAACATAAACATGTGATTTATTTTCGAGATCGGATCGTTTGACGAAGTCATTGCGATGTTCGGTATGTTGGTGGTCTAATTAAGCACTAAAACAAGTTAGGAGATTTAAATTTTATTAATCTGATGTTTTATTCTAATATGTATTTGTTATGTGTTGTAACATACACTTAATATTTTGGTTGCCGGTTCTCAGTTGCTTCTGTTTAAATTGTATAAATCTTTAATTAATCTTTAATTATCCACACGTCTTAATAAAAAGGTTTCATACTTATCTTATGAAGTCACTTTTGTATATTTTTGTCTTTACAATTTTCTTGATAGTGCGAGATAGATGGAGGCCATAAAGCAAATATGTTGGTCGTCAATTTAGGTGCATGATGATTGATGGTATCTGTTTAATATAAAATCAATTAGTATTAAGCCTTTCACTTTATGATTGTAGAATCATGCTAAATATCACCACTATTATACCATTTTTAGCAATCGTTAAACCCGAAAACCCGAAAGAACTCGTAAAACAAAAGAAATAAAAAAACAAAAAACATAAAACCGAAGGAAAGAGTTGTAAAAACGTTGAGTCATGCACGCGAAACGTAAAACGTAGAAAAACAACAACTAAGTTAATCTAAGACTCATGTATTGTGACAGGACCATTAAAAGGGAACAAATTAGGCATAAAAATATTGAACCACATACGAACAACTCGTAATACTTAGACCGAAATATAAAACGAAAAATTTATAAAAGATGAAAAGTATAGGGACCAAAGTTGAAAGTGAAAAAGTTTTGAGATTAAATTATAAAAATTGTAAAAGTATTTAGGTTAAAAGTAGAAAAGTAAAAATAAACCAAAAGTGGTACAGCAAATAAAACTAAAGGTATAACCATTAATACACAACCAAGTTGATATCTAATATACATACATATACATTATATATATACACACATATATATCTAATTCGTTTTAACACTATCTGGGGCAGATCCACTTAAGCGAATAGTCTAGTGACATCTTGGGGTGGGATAAGACTTATCCACTATAAGTTCCTGGGTTTGATTCCACAAGGGATGTTTTTCTCATATTTATTGAGTTTCCTCCTAAATTGGCGTATAGACATTATTGCCTGGTAGAGATGGATATGATCAGGTGGTTCCACTGGTGACACGATAATACTCTAGTGGTTCGTCATTGATCCAAATATACCGTTCAAAAAATTTTTGTAGTATACCTCTTTTTAGAAAGATAAACAGCCAAAATTGTTCCTTAAGGTTTGAATACAATTGTTAGATTCATCTAAAAAGATTTTTTTTCTCAACTAGAGTACTAAAGTTTCAAAATTGTTACTAAACCCATCCATTTTTTTAACCCTGATAAAAATAAACATTAAATAAGAGTTATTTTTGTCTTACTTGATTTAGATATTAAGTTAAATCGTATTTGAGTTTATTGATAACATGTTCAGGGATTCTTGTTAAACTTACGGCATTAAAATTTAAATGGTTAGGGTTGTATAAGAATTAAGTTTGAATGTTATATTTTCCTGTTATCTTATGCAATTTTGTTTCATGGATGAATTAACGGACCCGTAGCTACAAATTACTACTCTGATGGTTGTTTGTGCATAATTTTTCATACCTTTTATAAAAAAAATCATTTATTTATCACAACGATATGTCATCTCTTAACTCGTATTTTTGGTTTTTCAAATTGTGTATATATGAAACATATCCTTTCAAACTGTATACATAAAAGAAGAAGTATTCCCGATTTATTTTGTGAGCTGATGTCAAGATTGAACTTACTTATTAATTAGTCGTCACTTTTGCACTTGGTATATGTATTCAGAACCAAAATTAAATAGCACACTGTTCATATTGTATCCTTATTGTCTCTTTCGAATTGGCTACGTATCTCCAAATCTCAACAGTAGCCCATGTGATATGTTTTTTTTTTGTTTTTTAAGACCCCTTTCAAGTAATTATAGAAATTCCATGTTTGGATTAAATAAATAAAGAGATGGATTAAATTATCCCTCATTTAACTTTAGTTTTAGTTTCTAACAGAGTTAGAAAAATAAATAGATCTGGCAATAATTTTGAAACCTCAGTGATCTAGTTGAGGAAAAAAACTTTTTGGATGGAAATTGTATCCAAATCTCAATGACGATTTTGACAATTTACTCTTTTAGAAATATGATATATTTTTTAAGGAATATGATGTGATTGTAATGTATCTCTACTTATTCAAGAGGTGGATAATTTAAAGAGAAATTCACGAAAATGGTCATCGACCAACACCATTTTCAAATCTAGCTATCTGAGGCGTCTCCATGAAGACGTCTCACTAAACCCAAGCACCTGAAGCATCTCTTGCAAACGTTTCAGAACACCCAATTAAAAATGGACATGTGGCGACTACAAGGGTCATGACAAATAAATATGCAGACGTCACTAAATTCTCTTGTGGACATTTCGCAGACGTTTCCCAACTGAACCCCCAGTCAAGGTCTTCTAAACACATTCACATACATTTCCCAACTGAAACCCCATTCAAGGTATTCTTCTTTACGCCACATACGAATACACATAAACCCTAATACTCACAGCCGACAACCACACATTCACCCTTCTTTCTTTTTTAACGCTGCAAACTACAAACAAAACCCTAAACACACTCACAGTCGTTACCCACAAAATCCTTTATCTTCTTCGTTTCAATCTCTTGAGGTGTGTGAGGGAGAATGTGTCCGCTGTTGTATTGCCGATAGTAAGAACATGTTCGCCGGAATTTAAAAAATATCCTAAACAAGATGGGCGGTTGCCGGTCTGTACCGCCAAACAGTCTCTTGAGGATGGAGTAGATGGTGTATAGAGATAGTGTGTTCAAGATGATAGAGAGACGTTAAGGTTTGAAATTCTAGCGAACTTTGAATGACCGTCACTTGTGCTACTGTAATGGAGGTGAGACGTCCACACGTGGCGTAAAGAAAGACAACCACACAACTCTCTTTTTGTTATTTTCTTTCTTGACGTCACGTGTCCATTTTTTATTGGGTTTCAGTGAGACATTCACAAGAGACGCTTCAGTTGCTTAGGTTTTAGTGAGAAATTTGTATGGAGACGCCTCAGATGGCTAGATTGGAAAATCTTGTTGGTCATTGACCATTTTCATCAATTTCCCCAATTTAAATCTTACAAGATGCAATACAAGGATATTTAAATGCATGTTTAGTTTTCGTTTAAAAAGATAGAAATAAAATATGTAAAGAAGACAAATAAAAAGATAGAAATGCATTATGTAAAGACAAAACAAAACAATATAATATGAAATGAGCCAAGGAATGGAGTGGTAGGAACTTGTTCAGTTTTCTAAGAATTAAATTAAATTAGTGTACACCAAAGTTGTTATTTTCTAACTTATATATGGTAGATTTCAGTTCAAATGTCAAAGATATAAATTACTGGTTGATAATCTCACATGAAACTTTGAATACGACCAATCGATTATATTACTTTCCCATTTCAATAAGGATGCTTAAGATCCAAAGATGTATAATATTTACGCTTACTCTATAGTATGACTTCTAATTTGATGGGTGTTTCTAGTGGCGTTTTAAAATTGACCAACCCCTGGCCTCCAAACATAAATAAATTAGCTGGTTGTAATTTATAAGTTTCAATTCAAATTTAAAAGACTTGCTTTATTCGTTTGGTTTAAGGTTTGAGAAACGGGGTTTAAAGATTCACTTTACGGTTAAAAACTCGAAACTATGTAAACTAGCGGCGTCAATTTTTGACATGACCCGTCAACCCGACACGAAAAAAAGCAGGCTTGAGTTTACTAATATGACCCGTTTAAAAAAACGGGTTGGGTTCGGGTTGACCCGTATTAAAAAAGGTCGGTTTAGATTGACCCGTATAAAATGGGTTGACCCATTAACCCGTTTAACTATTTAGAAAAAAATCTTTTATATTTTTGTTTTTGTTTTTTCCGTTTCTATTTTACATGGTTACTTATAATGTGCTGGTTTTGACACATTATATTCTTTATGTGTCACACTCATACTTATCATTAAACATGTTATCGATAACTCGCTTAAAACCCAAGAACTCGCTTATAAACCGTCAACTTGTATGACTCATTTAAAAATATTGGTTATAGGAGTCAGTTTCGGGTTGACCCGAATTTATATGGGTCGGGTTAGGGTTGAAATCTTTGGCCCGATAATAATATGGGTCGGTTTCGGGTTGAATATTTCAACCCGCCAACCCGTCAACCCGCTAACCTATTAACCGGACACGATTGACACCAAACTGAACCAGTGGTTTAGATTTAGATTTCTTTTTTGGAAGCTAATGATTATGATTTAGGGAAAAAAAAAAAGAACCATGATATTCACACACCCTTGCCTTATTTCTACACCCCTTATGTGGTGCTCTTTGGCCAAAGGGTAGCGCATGTGAGTGTGGAATCCTATATGTTGCTCTTTGGTCACAGAGTAGCGTTTAGGGCTTTCACCCGACAAAAGCAGAAGTGACCTTTGACAAACAGTTGACAAGCTGACAAGGCACGGTGTCATGGGGACCTATATGCTGCGTTTTGGGCTAAGAGCAGCGCCACAATACCTACTTGCCTCATGTTGCACGGGCGGTCGCTCGAGACTTCGATCGCCGCCTCCGACGTGCAGAGCGCTATCAGATGTGACGGTTCAAACGCTGATAGAGTTACGGGAGGCTGCGGGATTGGTAGAGCTTCCACTGCTACAGTCACCACAGCCAGGGGATGACGACTAGCCTATGTTAGTTTAGTTTTTATTTTGTATTAGATATTCAGTTGTACTTTTGTTTTGTATGTACAAACTGATTATATATTTATGTAGTTGATCTGTTATTTATACGATGTTTGTTTGGATTGTTTGTAATCTGTTCGAATGTTTCTTTCGCAACGTATTGTACCGATATTTTAATTAAATATGTTTGTGTAATTTAATAAACCTTGAAGTTTTATAAATTGTCAAAATAATAAATAATATAAAACCAATGTAACAGTAAAATCGGTTAAAGTTTATAAAACAATAACATAAGTCAAATCTACAACTTTTTAAACAAAAATGTACAACTTTAAATATATATTTAAAAAAACTAAAATCGACAACTTTAAAAAAACAACTCTACATTTTGTTATCTCTATTTAGATAAATAAGTTTTAGTTGTGTGTGATTAAGTGTTAAAATACACCATGAAAACAGCCCAAACATAAAATCACAAGCCCATGCGTTGACGGGTGTCGCTGGCTGGTCGTTGACTTATTTTCTATACGCTGCTCTTAGGCAAAAATACAGCGCATGTGATGTAAAAATAGACTAGAAGGGTGTGGGAATATACCGAGCCAAAAAGAAATAACACCAGCTAACCGGACCATTTTTATCTGTTTAACCACCAATCCACTCAGCCCAATTGATTTGATTTGATTTGCTGGTTTAAATAACATTACACGACAAGTACCTTCATTTTCAAATCTGTTAATGTCTACCCAATAAAATTTAATTCAATATTCTTTTGATCGAATGAAAAATCAATTTGGTTCCGCTCTCTCAGCAGCCATAATCAAATTGGGTTGATAATGATTTATTTATTTATTTTCACATTGAAGGTAAAAATTTTAAGCATTTGATTTGTTATTATTTTTTAAAATTTCCTTGCATGTGTATGTTATCAATTTTTGGCCCATCTTCATCACCAACTCACCGGTCAACCAACCACCGGTCCACCACTTTAATATCTCTGGTCCATTTCAAGCTCAAAATGAGTTGTACTTTTTGTTATAGTACAATCATTGCATATGAAATTGTTGAGTGTGTTGTGTATTCGAATCGGTATGTTAGTGTTATATGTGCCTATTAGGAAAAAGTAATGAGAGATTTAGAAATTAAACTTTTATTTAGCGCATAATATAAGAACGAGTTGGTAAAAAAAAGAGAGAAAAAAATTAACATAAAAAGATTCCTATAACTTATTTAATAATTAAAAGAAGAGTAAACTGTCATTTTGGTACCTAACGTTTAGTCACTTTTACAACTTTAGTCCAAAACTCAAATCTTTTGCATCTGGGTCCCTGTGTTTGTAGTTTTATTGTCATTTTGGTCCAAAAGTGAAATCAGGTTTTTTATTTGTCTTATAAAATCCTGCTATTTTGTCTTTTCTTCAGAGGCAAAATGGTTATTTTTTATTTTATTTAAAGCTTTTAGTAAAGAGACTATTTGTGTAACTAGGTTCAAGTTTTGGACCAAAGTAAAAAAAATACACATGTTTTTATAAATAAATAAATACCAGATCTCTCAACCATCCATCTTTCTCTCTCTCTCTCTCTAAGTCTACAACCAGTCACCACCATCACAACCACCAAGGCACCAACCCACCACTACCAACCTCTCCACTATTGCTGAAACCACCATTGTTATTGTTGAAACGACCATTGTTAAAACTAGGGATGAGCTTTTTTTCCCAAATACTTGTACCCGTATCCATACTTATACCCGTACTGATTTTAGGTATTTGGTACATGTAGCGGTACCTAGTTTTATTGATTTTGTTATTCAGTACTTTCGGTATTGGTACAAGTAAAAACGGATACTGGTACTGAATTTTATGTAGACCTTTAAAAGGTTTTATTATTAAGTTTTATTTCGTATTATGGTATTTTAATACTCGTATTAATTTTACATATATTGTACCCGTATCGTATTGGTACTCGTACCAATTTTACCAATTTGATACTCGTGCTATATTGGTACTCATGTCAATTTTACCTATTTAATACCCGTACATGTAAAATCCAAACATACTATATAGATATATAAATACAAAATTTATATATAAACTAAAAATTTCATTATCCACTTACATTCATAATATCATTTTTTTTAAATTGTAACTAAATAGAAAATATAAACCTTAGACCATTTACAAAAGTTGTTACATCAACTTACAAAACAAGCGGAAGCCTGAAATGTAGTAATGTTTGATTCTTCTTCACGACTTGATCTTCAACCTTGAATGCTTATGATCTCATCTTTCTAAGAGTTTACAAGTTGTTAATAATATTTTGGATAACAAACAAACATAATATACCTAATTAACATATTAAATAATTTCAGAAATTTGAAATTAAAGGTGGCGTCGTCGACGACATTTTGCTGCGTCGGCGACGTTGTTCCTAAAGTTGCGTCAGAGCTTTGCAACCATAGACAGTAGTTTAAGAGGTCGGCAAACTTATTGCGTCGACGACGCTGCTTACTGCAGCACTTTTGCTGCTGAATTGTTTTTCTTGTTCGTTTGACCCGTTTCACGTTCCGTATTTTAAAACATGACTTGGGACTTGCAGAAAATGTTCGTAAAATGGTATTTCATGTTTTTCATTTATGTAATACCTTTGTTTCGAGTATTTATACTACTCGATTCTAAGTTCGTAATTCGAATAATTTTGACCCGTTTTTATATTTTGACAAACAAACTTATTTAACCAAGTCTTTTGTCTAACTCATCATTTTTATGATTACACCCAAATTCTTCGGGGTAACTTTCTTGTATTTTACGTATCCGTCATCCGGTACGCAACCAAGCTTATTCAACCCATTTAACTTTACATTCGTTAAACTTACTTATTCGGAATTCTTTTTACGAATTCTCCATTATTTAATTACGACTCTTTTTCCGAGTCCATTGACTTATAGTCAGTGTTTCCGTTACTCGGTTTATGCTTAAATTTTGATTTTACCCTTTTTACCGGGTTTAAACCCAAATAGTAGTTCACACACCATCCTAGTATATGTCACGACTTAGTTTTGACCCGTTTGGTTACCACAACGAAATCCATCGTTTTATTTAACCAAACCTTTATTCTTTTTATCATTATGACCCGTATGGTTGTCTTAGCTGAATCCATCGCTTTCATTCAACCAAACCTTTATTCTTTTTATCACATTTTAACCCGTTTGGTTGCTTTAACGAAATCCATCACTTTTATTCAACAAAATCTTTATTCTTTTTATCATTTTGACCCGTTTGGTTGCTTTAACGAAATCCATCGCTTTTATTCAACCAAACCTTTATTCTTTTTATCATTTTTACTCGTTTGGTTGTCTTAACGAAATCCATCACTTTCACTCAACCAAACCTTTATTCTTTTTATCATTTTGACCCGTTTGGTTGCTTTAACGAAATCCTTCGCTTTTATTCAACCAAACCTATTTTTTTTTATCATTTTGAATAACCATATTTCACAAGTATTGCATCCATGATCAACTTATAATTTGTCTAAATATAAGAACATTTTAAAAGGCATAAGCCACATACCTTAAAGCTTTCCTTTTTATCGTGTATCACCTCCGGCTTTATCACCCGCCTTTTCACTCGAGTTGCCTATAGTGAACAACTCGGCTAATTGTTAAATGGTCAACATAAAAGCTATTATTATCAATCTTAGTCAAGAATCAATACATATGATTCTTGTCGAATTTTCACGTTACCAAGTATAATATTTTCACTTAGGCAATTTATCAAACACCTAGTAAGAACGGATATACACGCTATATCTAGCAACACAAGTAAAGCATAATTTGTCTACACATTCTTATCATATTAAATAAGTATGTCCGACTATGATCCGATTCATATCAAAATTTCAGTTTATCAAACATCCTAAGCACAAATTAATCATGATAACATATATATATATTCCTCACTTTTCTAAAACACATTTAACACAAGTACCAATTATCATTCAAATACTTAATTTATAGCCTTTGGTTACTATTTTTCATCAAGGATTTGTCCCTTAGATTAATATAAACCTCAAATTCTGCTAACACATCTACAATTCATGCTTGAATTGAAATTTGTAATATTCATCAAACTCATAATCATCACTAAACTTTGAAATTCAACATACTTTGAGATCTCCTAGCTTGGACGATCACTAATTTCAGCTCATGCACTAATTTATGATCTGATTTCCTTTTCAATTTGAAAGATTAGGTGATTCTAGGGTTAAAGGGAGTTCTTCCATTTTCAGCTTGCATCTGGTCGACCTTGTGTGTGTTTTGAGTTTTAAGTTTCCAATTTATAACCACTAGTTTACCAAGTGTCCAAATCAGTCCTCTATGTTTTTTATCATACAAAGGCACTATCCTAATGGTTTATTAGTTATCAACAAGTAACTAACCAAGCTTTAAATTCATTAAAGAAAATCATGTGTATAATATTTACCATGAAGCTAAATATTTATTAAATATATTATATATTAGGGACGTTACAAGTCCACCCCTCCTTAAAGAGGTTCCATTAACTAGGTTAAATGCCTCTGATTATTTATAAAATTTAATATCTTTGGGGTGTTACAGTACAAGTGCTCAAAAACTAAATAAAAAAATGGTACCAAAGCGGGTACCATATCGAAAATACCCGTACTCATATCCATACCTTACCTATGTATTTGGTACTTTGGTACCCAGTTTTGTTCAAATTTGATACCGGTATTTTCGGCACCAATACGGGTTTAGGTAAGGGTACTGTATCAATCCCATCCCTAGATGAAACCACCACTAGCCAACCCCTACCACATCCCTTTTTCACTCCGTCAAACAACAATGACGGACCAAAACCGAATACCAAACAGTAACCGTCACCCCGTCACCTCCGTGCAAGACGCCGTCATCAAACGCCTCATCCAAACCCTCATCAAACAGATCAGTAAGCGTATGCTTGATTCGTTGAAGTGCAGAACTGTTGCATCGGAGACTACGACAACGGCGGAGGATAAGGACGGTCAAGTTGGTTATAATCATTCTATCCTATTCATAACATGGTTATTAGGAAAAACGTTATCGAATATCAAGTATCTGAATTTCACTACTGCTGAAACCACTACCTTCGAAATAGAGTTCATTTCAGTTTGTTGGCGGTGGTGGCTGATAGTGGTGCCGCGGTGGCTAGTAGTAACGCTAGAGAGGGGGTGGTGGTTGAGTGCTGGTGATGGTTAAGCGGGTAGTGGTGATGGGTGTGGTAAGGCGGTGGTGAGGTAGTAGTTGTGATGGTTATGGTCGTCAGGCTGTGTGGTGATGGTGGTAGTGGTGGTGAGGCTGTGGTGGCAGTGGTGGTGATGGTGGTAGTAGTGGTGGTGAGGCTATGGTGAAGATAGAGGGTGTTGCAGGTGTGCGTTTAATATATATATATATATATATATATATATATATATATATATATAATGACCATTTTGCCTCTAAGGAAAAGGACAAAATAACAGGATTTTATAAGATAAATATGACCTGATTTCACTTTTGGACCAAAATGACAATAAAACTGAAACCATAGGGATCCAGATGCAAAAGGTTTGAGTTTTGAACTAAAGTAAGAAAAGTGACCAAATATCAGGGACCAAAATGACAGTTTACTCTTAAAAGAATAGTAAACAATTGAATTTCAATACAATTTAGTTAAACATATTGGAAGTAAATTAATAAAACTAAATTCAATAAAAAAACTAACCAATAAAATGCACCTTTATGAAATAAGACGTGAAAACGGAATTAAACTATAAAAGCATTCACAATGAAAATTTTAAAAATGTGTGAGTGAGTTTAGTTATATTATAAGGAATGGTTGTTAGTGTTTTGAGTGGTTGTGAGTGAAGGAGTGAGAAAATATATAAGAAAGTTATTGTTCATCTATAAATATATGTGAAAAAATCTTAAGAGAGAAAACCTTATAATTTTTTTAATATTTTTAGAAATAGTTGTAAGTGAATGATAGATAAAAGGTAATAATAAAGGTATAAAAATATTATTCAATTGAAAAGAAAAAAAAATAGTTGTTTAAATTCATTACTAATTCAATATGAATGAATAAGTAAAAAGTGTTTTTAGTGGAAATAAATAATCACCCATATAAAATTAAATTCAAAGTAATGAAAGAATTCAATATAAATAGGTAAAAAGTGTACTTACAATTCTTTTGGCTAATATTTAAATTCAAAGTAATAAAAGAATTCAATATAAATACGCAAAAAAACTAGTCATATTTTCCGCGCTTTGCAGGGGGATTTTGGTGGATACCGGCTCGGTTTATTTAAGTTTTGGTACGATGCTCGTACTCGGTATAACAATTAAAAGATATACGCCTAAAATGATATCAGCACGTGTTTTATAATGATCGAAACCATATAAACAAATATCGGTACCGTTGTTCAAGCTGGGCTTCGGTTCGCTCACTAGCACTCGCTATAGCATAGAGTACTAAACATACTCTATTGCCAATACAACTTTATTTCTAATCGCTTTTATAGTGTCATATCGAGAGAACTATAAAAACGAATATAGTGTTGGTACCGATATAGTTCAAACAATATTGGTTAGATTCATCACCCTAAAGAACAAAGAAATCAACTATATTTACCCTTCGATTGAAAGATTTATCGAATTGTAGATAAGAATAAACATGTTGCAACGGTGTATTCAAAATTTTGTATTATGTTACTAAAAAAGGTAAACGGTGTAACTACATATAAAAAAAGCATTCAACAAATTTTGTATTACCATGTCAAGAAAACCATAAAACCGAGTACAACACCCGTCTCGATGTTTGTTCGAATAAAATTTTTTTATCAAATCATAGATAAAAGTAAACATGTCGTAATGGTATATTCAAGATTTTATTTAACGTCGTATTATTTTACTCAAATAACCATCGAATATGGTTAATGGCTTATAAAATGTCATATTATATTACTTAAATAACGAAAAGGGTAAACGAGATTATTTTACATTAATGTGTACAGCTCGATTTTAAATAAAATTTATGTTTAAACGTAGATAAAAATAAGCAAATCGCAATGTCATACTCGAAATGTATAAAATATCTATGCGAAAAAAGAAAAAAAACAAAATCAACTCAAAAGAATTATAACAATAAATATTTTATTAATTATATAAAAATAATTATAAAATAGAAAACCTAAAACTTTTGATGAATTCATCAAATAACTTTACTTAAAAAAGTAATAAAAGCAAAAAGAAAGTCAAAATATGTATTGAGCAGTTAGGATACTTACTGTATTTAAAAAAAAAAAAACAAAATCAACTCAAAAGAATTGTAACAATAAAATATTTTATTAATTATATAAAATAATTATAAAAATAGAAAACCTAAAACTTTTGATGACTTCATCAAATAACTTTACTTAAAAAACTAATAAAAGCAAAAAGAAAGTCAAAATATGTATTGAGCAGTTAGGATACTTACTGTACAAGTTCTTTCTATTTGTAAGTTATAAAAATAAAAATAAAAATAAAAATAAAAATAAGAATTGTAAGTTACAAGAATAAAATAGTTATAAGCAAAAAATATAATACGTATAAAAGTAATTTTAGCATAAAAATATTACAAAAAAAAATTATTTTAAAATAGTAAAATAAAAGCCATAATAAAAAATATTTCTAAAATCTTTTATTTTGACACTTGTAAAGCTTTAAGGAAATAATTAATTGTATTTTATTGTTAATGTCCTTTACATTCGTTGGATTATAGAATGTACTTACAATTCTTATGGCTAATTTATTTGAGATTAACTTTTATTTGAGAATTCTAATAAAGGAACACAATATCCCAACTTCATTCAAACTCCGTCATGACCATAACATAATTTCGGGAGTTTAAAATCGCACCATCACTTTAACCGTCAACAAATTTTAAATTTTAAGTTATTATCATCAATCTTTTAGTGATCTTTTTTCACAATTAAACTAAAGAGAACTTTTATAGTAACACGTAAATCTATACTATATAATAAAAGAAATTATTCAATAAACACTTGTCATCATAGTAGACAATGTATTTTTGGATTTTCTCGTTAATCTCTTATGCATAATTATTATTTATAGATAACTCTTCTACTAAATATTATTTAGTTTAATCTCTTATGCATAAAAATTATTCAGTTTAATCTCTTCTATTTAATTATAGATAATTATTATTTAGTTTAAATTTAATGTATAATTCTCATTTAAAATATTATTTATTTGGTTTTCTATATCATATTATCTTCATTGTTTATATTACCTAATGTGTCATATAACAACTACAATTTTTAGTTTCCTTTTACTCAAATTATTACTTCTTTTTAACAAACATCTGCTTTTTACTTGTAATATACAAATTTACTCTTATCTTTTCGATGATGTAATATCTCTAATAGACTTTAAAGTTTTACCATAATATATATAATGCTAGACATAAAAGCGAAAAACATTTTGGACAGCATCAATAACTTAAGACACAATATAATTATGTGTCTAATATGCGCTTTTTAATAAAATAATACCAAACAAAATTACAAATATAAAATCATTGATTTTACTAACAATAACAAAGTATTAATTTTTTTTTAAAAATAATTCAAGGAATATGTAACTTAAAACATATGACTTTATAATAAAGTTAACCGATTTATCATCATACAACCTCCCAACTATTTAATCATACTTTTTTCTATCTTATATCAACTAAATATATAAAATTAATATTAAATGTTATCCTACTTTAAATGTCGAATATAATTCTTCTATTTTTCTTATAAAATATTATCCTTAAATTTAGATTGCTAATTTAAGATATTTTTAAATAACCAAATTATTTATCACCAAAACCAAAATTTGTACTAATATATTATTTATTTTTATTTTCATTACTAAAAAAATATTATATCGATATTATTACATAATTTTTAATCAAATTGTATATAACGTTCAGTATTACTTTATATATAAAATTAGATTTATTACGTGTTTTTTAAACATGATTTATATTTTATCACTCAAATGACTGCTTATTTGCTTCTTGAGTAATATGTTTGACCACTGTATATTTTTTTCAATAATCATCTTCGCAATCACCATATCTATCGCGTACCATTAGTTTTTAAAATATAAATTTCTTATTATATGGTATATAAAATCATATTTATTCAACCCATGTAATACACGAGGGTTTTTAAGATATAATTTTTGTTATTATTTGGTAAACAATATTACATTTATTGAACATATGTGATACACATGGTTTAAAGATGTAACTCTGTTATTATTTGGTATATAAAATTACAATTATCCAACCCGTACAATAAATATGGTTCTTATCGATATAAGTATTTATTATTTAATATATAAAATTTCATTTACTCAACCCATACAATCAATGGGGTTTTTAAAGATATATTCTTTTATTATTTAATATATAAAATTTGTTTATTCAACCCGTATAACACACGTGGTTATGACCTAGTAACTCACTATATGAATATACAAAAAATAACTAAACATAGTATAACAAGTCCTTTTGAGTGTTGTCATATATACATATATATATATAATTGGTTGATTATTAAATTGGTTGATTAGTTAGCTACATGAACTTTAACTTTTTTTAACTGTCACTTTTCTTAAATTTTAATATTGACACTTACATGCCCTTCAATTTTTTAAAAACTTTGTAAAATGACATTTGACACCTACGAGTTTTACATGCTTTCTTTTATGTACCTGTCGATATATATTCAAATTAGTTTCCACTTCGTTATAATATTTTTTTAAATCATAGAATCCTTTACCGTTTAAAAAACAAAATATGATACTTTACGTTTCATAAGTCATGTCATATATACTACGTTTTGGTACTTATTTTTATGTATATTTTGAGTTAGTCTATGTTTTGACATGTACGTGTCGGTACAATTCAAATTTGTTTATGTTTCAACATAATAACATTCTGACAAACTCGAGTTTTACGTGCTTAATTTTATGTATGCATGGGTATAAATTAAATTTGTTTACATTTTGATTTTTTTTTTCAAAAATTAATCAAATAAAATATAATACGTTTTTTCTGCTTATTTTTATGTAATTTTTAAATTAATCTACTTTTGATCGATAAGTAATTAGAAAATCAGTACAATCAAGTCATGTTTAGAAAACGACACCGCAACGTGGTATATCAATTCTAGTTTTATATAAAACGTCACTGCATATGAATTTATGATCACGGGCGAATTATTGACCGGTAGCCGTATCATATATATATACTATATAATATACCCAAGAAGCCAACCAAAACATAATAACCAGAAATTTGGATTCTGCTTCACTCACACTCCGACAAATTTCTCTGCGTCTGGTAATTCAATGGATTCCAACGCAGAATCACCTCTTCTTGCCTCTAAACACATCACAACCAATGCTCATTTCACCGGTGATGCTCAAGATATCCCTCCGATAAATGGAATAAGCGATTTCTTCGTCCAATTCGGAGTTGAATCGAAGAAGCTATGGTACCTTGCAGGCCCCGCAATTTTCACTACTGTTTGTCAATACTCACTCGGGGCCATCACTCAGACGCTTGCTGGTCATGTTGGAACTCTTGATCTCGCAGCGTTTTCAATTGAAAACTCGGTTATTGCCGGGTTTTCGTTGGGGATTATGGTTAGTACATCAACGAACTCTCAACAGAAATCTCAGCAATATATTTGTGATTGATGTAACCGTTTTTTATTTATTAATTTGTTTTAGAACTGCTGACTCAGACCTTGAACTCGGGATTGAGTTTGCAAATAGCTTATTAACTTATTGTTTTTTTTAACAATCGCAAACTCACATATTTAAATCTACTTTTAAATCAACATCGATATCTAATAATTTGTGAATAATGACAGTCCTTTTTATGTTTTAATTTATTTTAAAACTGCTAACTCACACACCTTCTAAATATATTTTTATCTACTCCGATGTCTAATTATTTTGTGAATGATGAAACTGTTTTTACTTTATAATTTATTACAGAACTGTTAACTCACACACGTTTTGAATCTACTTCTAACTCTACACCAATGTCTACCTATAATATAACAGGTCGGAATGGGTAGCGCGTTGGAGACGCTATGCGGGCAAGCATACGGAGCGGGCAGTTAGACATGTTGGGAATCTATATGCAAAGGTCATGGATCATCTTATTCGTCACGGGTCTAATTATGATGTTCCTCTACATATTCGCAACCCCGATACTCCTCTTAATAGGACAAACCGAGGCCATATCACACGCGGGGGGAAGATGGCGCTGTGGATGATTCCACAGCTGTTCGCTTAAGCCGCGAACTACCCGATCGCTAAGTTTCTACAGGCGCAGTCCGGTGTAGCATTGGTTATTCATACCGTGTTTAGCTGGCTGTTTATGTTGAAGTTGGGTTGGGGGTTGTGGGGTGGAGCCATTGTGCTTAATTTTTCTTGGTGGTTCATGGTGGTGGCTCAGATGGTTTATATTATGAGTGGGACCTGTGGTCAGGCTTGGTCTGGGTTCAGTTGGGCGGCTTTTAGCAATTTGTGGGGATTTGTTAAACTTTAATTTGCCTCTGCTATAATGCTTTGGTATGTGGAATTGTGTTATCCTTTTCCTTATCGTTACATGTTTTTTTAGTGGTATCATATAAAAAAAATAATTCTATTTTATTGACGAAATTTGGCCCTATATATATCCTATAAAAGGTAAGAGGAGGAGTTCGATTTTATTTTCTCCACTGATTTGATTGATCTGTCGAAATTGGACCGGTATACGGTCGGGTGTACGGTTTAGTTTTAACGGTTTGATGGGTTACGATTTAGAACATGGAACGATTTGCTTGATAATCAATGTTTTGTTTTTTTTTCGTTTTTGAAATGTAAAATTATTATATTTATGAAAAATTCTTATGATTTTTAAAATTATTCTTTTGAAAAAAAGAAATCTTTAAAACCGCAAACCTTTTAAACCAAACAATCAAACCATGAAAACCGACAGGTTGATTTGTTTCTTTTTTTTTAAACCATAGTTCGTTGGTCAGAACAAAACTCTGATCAAAACCTGTTGAACCAAACCGTAAAATTTCCTAAGTAAAAACTATACGGTATAATGTTTATTTTATTTTCACCAGCCTTATATAATTTATTCAAAATTATATTTTCAGCTTGGAGACATGGTATTTTATGGCGTTGGTACTTTTTGCCGGATATCTAAAGAATGCTGAAATTGCAGTCGATGCACTCTCCATATGGTTAGTATTTAGTATTCTTTTTGTATAATCTTTTAATAAAAGGAGGCTTAAAATTAAGATAAATAATAAATAATATAGTAAATAAACCATAGTTTTAAATATTTATTTATTAAAAGCTAACTTAAGCAAGTTAAAAGATATTTAATTTGGTTTTATGGCCATAAATGTAACACTAAACCATTGAAAGAGAAATTATTGTCTTGAGCTTATCTAGTCAGTTTGTACCTTGTAACATTACTGAAACTTATCATGAAAATGAGTAGTCATTAAAAGTGGTTGTTATTTTTCCTTTTTTTAACGGTTGTTAGTTTTTCTAGATTGATAATTTAAATGGTGTAGATTTGTGTTCGTGTTAAAATTATAAACGTATAACCCATCAACTTGTTCAACATCCATTTAATTTATTTATTAGAAATTTTAAATTTGTTTGAATTTAAGATTTATATCTTTTACACAAATAAATATATAAGTCATGTTCAGTTTTATCAATACAATCTAAAACTCCACAAATTTTCATCTCTACACTCCCACACTCCAACTTTCCCTGGGTATCCCTTTTCTCTCCTCGTCAAAACACTACGCTGACTTTGCAATAAACCCTAACAGATTTTTCGGTCTCTCCAAACTTTAAACTTTTGTCATGTCAAAAAGAGTTTGGAAAAACAAATCTTATTATCGACAAATATTTTCACTACGTGAATCTATACGCAATACGATATTGCGTAAGTGATAAAAAATGATTTTGAACAAAATAGATAAGTTTCATGACTAAATAAATAGTTTACTTTAAACATTGATATATAGATATGAACATATAAAAACTCACTTTATGCTGTCCCCTCATAACACAAATCACGTCCAATCTTTTGAATAGTGGGTATGGTAACCAAATTATTCATCAAGTGGCGTGGGTTATCTACTCATCTAACGATATAAGGACAGAATTGTAAAGTTAGTTTTGAGCTATAAGATTTAAATATTATTCAAGACAACCCTACAATAATTTAAAATATGTAACATAATAATTATTTAATCACTTTTAACGAAAATATGCAGCACAAACATTCTTGGGTGGGCAGTTATGGTAGCAATTGGATTCAATGCAGCTGTCAGGTAAGTTTCACAATTATTTTTTTTTCAATTAAAACCATATTTATAATTAAAATAAAAAAAATAACTAATAATAACAATAGTAATATTACTAATTCTAGGCAAAAGATCAAATGCAAATACGTTTATTATACAAAACGTACGAATATGATGAAAATGTACAAGAAAACGCAGTGACATTTTCGTAAGTATTACTTATAGAGTAATCATCAAAATTACCCTACAAATGATCTTGCACAGTAATTTTGATAATTATCCTACAAGATCATCTACAAAATTACCCTATAAGATCAAAATTACCATACAATATCATTTGTAGAGTAATTTTGATAATTAACCTACAAACAATTAATTACAAAAATGTCACCGCGTTTTTTTTTTTCATGCATTTTATACGTTTTGTACTATAAGGCTCTTTGTAGCTGAACTTAACTCACTAATTCTAATAACAGTAAGTAGTAATAATAATATTATTATGTAACATTTTGAGATGTAGTGTAAGGGTGTCCAATGAACTAGGAGCAGCTCATCCAAGAACCGCGAAATTCTCAGTGGTGGTGGTGGTGATCTTCTCATTTATCGTCGGCGTTCTATTGGCCATCCTTCTTACCATTTACCGGCATCAATATCCGGCCATATTTTCCAACAACTTAGAAGTTCAACAAGCAGTTTACGCTCTTACTCCATTGCTAGCAGTCTGCCTCATCATTAACAATATCCAACCCGCACTTTCTGGTATGCATATAATCCTCAACGGCTTATGGCTTTATAGCCTAGTGGCATCTTGGGGGTGGTATAAGACTTTGGGACCAAAATAAAGGTTTTTTTTTCATATTTATTGGGTTCCTCCTGAATTGATGTATAGGCATTATGCCCACTGAAGATGGATATGATCAGGTGGTTTCGCTGGTAGCACGATGATACTTCAGTGGTTCGTCAGTGATCCAAATTCGCCATTTAAAAATAATAATAATCCTCAACGATTATTATAATTTTCACCATAATTTGCTGATTAATATTTATTTTCTTATCGAAAATACAGGGATGGCAATCGGGGCGGGCTGGCAAGCTGTGATTGCTTATATAAATATTGCATGCTACTACATTTTTGGTGTTCTTTTGGGACTAAGTTCGGGATTTGCACTAAATTGGGGTGTGAAGGTGTGATCTTTATACTCATTCATGTTGTACATTATTCATTAGTGACTATAACCATATATATCTAACATAATGAATGATGTAGGGTATATGGATAGGCATGTTAACAGGAACAGTGGTGCAAACTATTATCTTGATTTGGATGTGTTAGAACCAATTGGGAGAAAGAGGTACTTATCACTCTAATCACTTATCTCGATTGAAAACTTTTAAAATCGAGTCGTAGTTCAAAACAGATTTCTATATATTGATACGTTTTTTTGCACATGATTGTAGGCATCTATGGCTGAAGAGAGAATTAGAAAATGGTCAGGTCAAAAGGGGATTGTGGAAGAGCAATGAAAGGTTTATTGTAACCTAATTGAGTTATTATATTTGATGTTATTGGTTGATTTAGATATGGGTTGTGTTATTTTTGCTTGCTGAAATTGCATTTTAAGAGGTTTGGGGTTCAAAAATGTATTCAAGCTTTATGTAGCATTCATGGTAACCCAATAAAGAAAATTCGTCAAGGAAAGTAGCAACTTATTGAGGGTGGTGTTCCCAAAATATTAATTGAACGTGTGATATTTCGTATTTAGAACTAAAAGGCGTGTCACATGTCGTTTTCTTTTTTTAACGACAAATTTGAATCACTGACGGGACATTGAAGTATCATCCGTCACGAGCGAAACCACTCGATTATATCCAACTACACCAATTCAGGAGAAAACCCAATAAATATGAAAGAAAACCTCTTTATGAGAATCGAACCCAAAACCTATTGGTCAAAAAACTTATCCAACTCTCAAGATGCCACTAGGCTATAAAGCCATGAGCAACATGTATTCTTAGATGGTATTCCAAACCGAAAGACACGAGACTGTCGGTATTTAAAATATGGGATATTTCGTATGAATTAATGTTCGTTTTATCACAACGAATTCACAGTTTTAATTTTTTTTTGCTATCATAACTATAATGTTCCATTTCATATGAGGTCAACGGTAACACCAAGCCTAAATTTGGTTGACGTGTAATTATTTCATATTCTATAATCAAAAGCATAATTTCATAACGTGTCTAAGGTAATCATTACTCATCTCTAGTGGTGGTCAAGAGTATTTAAGTTTCATCTATGGTAGGTTCGTATAAGTTTTCCTCTCCAGGTCTTGAGTTCGAGTTTAGATGATAGGGAATTCTCACTAAAGGGTTCAAATTGAGGATCTATCCTGTGATGGGACTCTCTAGCACGGACCTAATTAAAACAACGTATGCTAAAGCTCCCGATATTCATGAGTAATTCATACCTTTCAAAAATAACGCGTCTAAGCTTCCAAATTGTGAAATAATAAATTAAATAAGCCAAAAAACTAACAACCATATATATATATATATATATAGGGGTTGATTAACGTACAATATTCCTTAACGTACGATGTGTACAAGATGAAATTACGCACGTTATAAAACTCAAAAACCTCACGCATGTTGAAAACCATAATCACAGATGAGCATAATCACACATGTTATAATTTCATCAGCATACGTTACAACATTGTACTATATATATATATAGGTCTAGGATCCTGTAAAAAAGATGAAATTTGTGAGAAGGATAAGAAAGAACATGATGATGACACGAGTCATTATTTAATTTATTAGGATAAGGGCAATTAAGTAATTTAATAAAAAACCTAGTTAAAGATAAAACTCAAAAACCCATATGCAATGCGTATGCAACTTCCCCCGCCTTTTTAAATGTCAATAACTTTTTATACGTAACTTTTAAAAAAAATTACACCATAATAACGAGTGTTTTTTTATCTTTAATATGAGTATCATATTGCTATAATTATATGCAAAAAAAAAATTACGTTTCGATCGTATGTTTTAGTCCATGGTGTTTTCTGTATATTGTTTTAATTGCATAATGATTCAAGGCATTCTGTTTACAGTAAAACACAATGAACGTGTATAAAACACCATAACATTTCAAATACCATTTACGTTCAATCTTTCAATCTCATTTTCTATGGTGTTTTATTTGAGGATTTCAAAACAGATTATGGTATCTTGTAAAAGGAAAAAATTAGCTCGTTAAATTTAATGATATTTTTATTGACAATGAAATGGTTCTTTGTATACTTGTATGGTGTGTTGTTTTCTATGGTGTTTTATTTTAGTTTCGTGGTGTTTCTATATAATAAAATGGAAGTTTGTTGAATTTAATGGTATTTGCAATGTTATGGTGTCTTATATACGTTCATGGTATTTTACTGTAAAACACAACACATTGAATCACTATATAAGTAAAACAAAATAGACAAAACACCATGGACTAAAACATCTGATCAAAACGTAATTTTTTCTCTATATAAGTATAGCAATATGGTACTCATATTAAAGATAAAAACCCTCGTTATTATGGTGTAATTTGTTTTTAAAAAAAGTTACGTATAAAAAGTTATTGATGTTTAAAAAAGACGGGGGGGGGGGGGGGGGGGGGGGGGGAGGGGGGGGTTGCATATGCATTGCATTGAGTTTACAATGTTAAATTTACATTTATACCCTTAATCTTGAAAATCAATTATTTTAAGGGTAAACGTTATTTACAATTTTGTCATTATAATCTCAACAATTAGATTATAGATCAAAGGGTGTAGATTCTTTCTTATACTTCTCACAAAACACACCATTTTTACAATAACTCTACCTTATATCTATATATATACACGCACAAACTAGAGTAAACCATAATTTATAATCCAATAGTTAGACCTTATTTACACTTTAGATCCCTCTAACTTAGAGGGGAATGAGCTCTCTAGGGTAGTACTCTAGCCCCGACCAATCTAGTAATACCAAATCAAATTTACTACAAAGTACCCTAACACTATAAAATATTGGCCTACCCTAAGTACCCTAGAACTTTTTTTTAATTTTAAATTAACTAAAATGATATTTTATATTTATTAGTAATGAGACTCCATGAATAGTGTTCAATCTTTTATCTTTTTTTTCATTGTAATATATATAATTAATTCAGAAATTTGATATAAAAGTGTTGTAGTAGTTTTGCTTCATTTCACTAAAAGCTCTTTTTTATTTTTATTTTTTTCTTTCCATCTCTTCATAATAAAACCTATATAAGATTGAATACTATTTATGAAGCCTTATCTTTAATACATACATACATATATATATATATATATATATATATATATATTGTGTGTGTTCAATCTTATATAGGTTTTATTATGATGAGATGGAAAGAAAGAAAATAAAAGAAAAAAGAGCTTTTAGTGAAATGAAGCAAAACTACTACAACACTTTTATATCAAATTTCTGAATTAATTATATATATTACAATGAAAAAAAAAGATAAAAGATTGAACACTATTCATGGAGTCTTGTTACTAATAAATATAAACATACATATACATATATACATATATATATATATATATATGTGTGTTCAATCTTATATAGGTTTTATTATGATGAGATGGAAAGAAAGAAAATAAAAGAAAAAAGAGCTTTTAGTGAAATGAAGCAAAACTACTACAACACTTTTGTATTAAATTTCTGAATTAATTATATATATTACAATGAAAAAAAAAGATAAAAGATTGAACACTAGGAGTCTCATTACTATATATATATATATATAAACAGTGTAAACCATAATTTATAATCCTATGGTTAGACCTTATTTACACTTTAGATCCCTCTAACTTAGAGGGGAATGAGCTCTCAAGGGTAGTACTATACCCTCGACCAATCCTGTAATACCAAATCAAATTTACTGCAAAATACCCTAACGCTACAAAATATTGGCCTACCCTAACTATCCTAGAACTTTTTTTAATTTTAAATAAACTAAAATGCAATTTTATATATATTAGTAATGAGACTCCATGAATAGTGTTCAATATTTTATCTTTTTTTTAATTGTAAGATATATAACTAATTTAGAAATTTGATACAAAAGTATTGTAGTGGTTTTGGTTCATTTCACTAAAGCACTTTTTTTTTTATTTTTTTCATTTCATCTCATCATAATAAAATCTTATATAAGATTGAACACTATTCATAACCTACAACTTTTTTTTTAATTTTAAATAAACTAAAATGCAATTTTATATATCAGTAATGAGACTCCACGAATAGTGTTCAATATTTTATCTTTTTTTTATTATAAGATATATAATTAATTAAGATATATAACTAATCTATATATATATATATATATATATATATTAGTAATGAGACTCCACGAATAGTTTCAATATTTTATCTTTTTTTCATTGTAAGATATATAATTAATTTAGAAATTTGATACAAAAGTGTTGTAGTGGTTTTGCTTCATTTCACTAAAAGCTCTTTTTCTTTTCATCTCGTAATAATAAAATCTTATATAAGATTGAACACTATTCATAACCTAGAACTTTTTTTTAATTTTAAATAAACTAAAATGCAATTTTATATATATCATTAATGAGACTCTACGAATAGTGTTCAATATTTTATCTTTTTTTTTCATTGTAAGATATATAATTAATTTAGAAATTTGATACAAAAGTGTTGTAGTGGTTTTGCTTCATTTCACTAAATACTCTTTTTTCTTATATTTTTTTCTTTTCATCTCATCATAATAAAATCTTATATAAGATTGAATACCATTCATAAAGCCTTCATCTTTAATAGATATATAAAATATAAAATACTCTTTTTTCTTTTATTTTATTCTTCTCATCATAATAAAATTTGATATAAGATTGAATACTATTCATAAAGCCTTCATCTTTAGAAATTTGATACAAAAGTGTTGTAGTGGTTTTGCTTCATTTCACTAAATACTCTTTTTTCTTTTATTTTTTTCTTTTCATCTCATCATAATAAAATCTTATATTAGATTGAATACCATTCATAAAGCCTTCATCTTTAATAGATATATAAAATATAAAATACTCTTTTTTCTTTAATTTTATTCTTTTCATCTCATCATAATAAAATTTTATATAAGATTGAATACTATTCATAAAGCCTTCATCTTTAATATAGAAATTTGATACAAAAGTGTTGTAGTGGTTTTGCTTCATTTCACTAAATACTCTTTTTTCTTTTATTTTTTTCTTTTCATCTCATCATAATAAAATCTTATATTAGATTGAATACCATTCATAAAGCCTTCATCTTTAATAGATATATAAAATATAAAATACTCTTTTTTCTTTAATTTTATTCTTTTCATCTCATCATAATAAAATTTTATATAAGATTGAATACTATTCATAAAGCCTTCATCTTTAATTATATAAAATATAAAATACTCTTTTTTCTTTTATTTTTTTTCTTTTCATCTCATCATAATAAAATCTTATATAAGATTGAATACTATTCATAAAGCCTTCATCTTTAATATATATATATATATATATATATAATATTATATAATATAAAAATATATATAAAATATGCTTTCGTATATATGATAGGGAATATGGTTTTTTTAATACATATGTATTGATAATGTACAAATTACTTTCTATATTTCAATAAATATTTCTTTGACGTTTTGTAAATCGGCAGATGCAAGCGCTAAGGTAGCGTTTATTATTTTTAATGGAATTGGAATTAGAATTTACATAAGAATTGAAATTTGATTTGAAATTGGTGAAGGACCATGAATACTACATGGCCTTTCATATTTTGATATATTTTTTTCTTTTTTATATCATATTTTTTAAGTTTTAACATATCTTATTTATCATTTAATTTTATTTTTTTTAATGACTTTTGTTTGTTAACTTTTTCTAAAACCTAAGTACGTAGTTTGCTTAATGATTATTCTCAGCATTCCAGTATAAATTTTGTTAAAAACGAATATTTATTCAAAATGGAGTATTTATTTGGTACCATGATAAACTAAACAGATTATAACGGTTGGACTTCTAAACAATAATCTTCATTTTAGAATAACGTTTGTTTTACATTATTCTATGCTCCATTTCGCCGTAGCGCGCGACTTAAAAAACCTAGTTAAAATTTAAATTTCATTAAAATAAAAAAGGATACATAATTCAAACAAAAAGAAATAAAAACTGAAAATAATAAAATACTGCAATTTTTTAAACTACATATCTAGTAAATGCTTCCTCAGCCAACCATATTTTTCTGCAATTTCTCGTTTGCGAGCTATAGCGATATTTTGCACTTCATGCTCTAGATGATCGTGTGGCCGGGTATATGTCTCAAAGTCTGTCCTCATCCCCTAGGCAACACTTTCACGTTGTTCCTTAATCAAGGCTCTAGATTTGAAGATATTTTGTTGTCTAGCTTCGATCAACGCTTGCGTCCTCATTTACGTCATTGACGTGTACACTTCTATTTTCTCGCTTACTCCTCCACTTTGGCTTAACGAAACGGTGTCTTGACGTGTACCATCTTCTTCAGTTGTGTTGGACTAATTTTCTCGTTCAAGTCCGACACCGACTTATCGGTTGTCCTATAATCGTCGAATACAACGAAGTTTGCTGAACCCGATGATTTCTTGAACTTCCACCGAATTCTTCGTTCCACAAAACAATTTGACACCATTTTGTGAAATCTTAAACAACCTTCCACGCCACAACGTGCTTGAAAGCTTGTTTGTATTTATCTCGATAATGTGACTCGCCTTTTCCATAGCATCCAAATCATTGCACCCGCTTTTTACGTAGGCGATCCTATAGTGTTAAACTAAAATTAATATGTTTATTAAATTTAAATAAAAATATAATGAATGTAATTAAAAATAAATATAAATTTTACCACTTGAATGAAAAAACCGTTGAATCATTTCATACTAATCAACATCGATGACCATTTTAAGTTTAGTTGATCGTTCGATCGCTCGC
Organism: Scalesia atractyloides; assembly: GCA_947069175.1. Lineage (NCBI taxonomy): Eukaryota > Viridiplantae > Streptophyta > Magnoliopsida > Asterales > Asteraceae > Scalesia > Scalesia atractyloides. The sequence goes on along the minus strand of CAMTDV010000001.1, from coordinate 17,437,875 downwards.
TACTACCCCAAGCCCTATGTAGTGTTTTAGAACGGCTTTCCATAAACTATCTTTTTTTTCGACTTTCTTTTTTCCGGTCGTACATAACGTGGATGTATGGTTGAACCAACAATACTTCTTCTTCGGTAGTTTAATCCACCCGGTTGGCTCGTTTAGCGAATTTACCCTTTTTATTCTCATTAACTTCCACCACATCATTTTCTACGTAGTCGTCAATTGCTATTTTCATTTAATTCAAGTTAGTCTCAAATTGCGTTTCATGGACGTATTCTTCATCATCGTCTTGATAATGAAGTGGTGGTTCTAGATCCATATTTTCATCTTCAAAATGATGAGATGGCTCCTTATACATCGTAAACGACTCGAAGTTATTAGTTGCTTCTTGAGAGAAATTGATCCGAACAAGTGGAACCATAGGTTGTTGATGTGGTCGAGTGTGGTTATAATTTTTGTTATATTTTAAGCACTTTTTACTCGTGTATCAAGCTTTTACTTTATAAAACACGATACAATACTATCACTCTACACACGTTAGGGCTAGTGCACCCATCGTGAACGTAGTATAGTGATCGTAAGATACCGAGGTCGTACAAGGACACAAGAGCTTTTAATACCGGCTTATCGTTAACGTTTAAGCTAACCAAATTTTGATAAGAGTTTTGAAAGTTTTAAAAGATAAAACTAAATGTAAAAACTTAAAGAAATAAATAAAAACAAATAGAAAAGAAAGAATCATTTGGTTCCGACTCCTCTTTTATGTATCCTTTCGCACTTTGGGCTTTTTAAGAAATTATCTTAGTTATAGTGGTAGGCCCCTCTTGTGAAGGCGACGTTACTCTCGGCCATATTGGTCTGAGTCAGCAGAGATACAGTCCCGCAAGGTCGGAATATTAGAAGATAATTAAGTAAGTTATTAATGCGAAAAGTGGTAGGCCCCTCTTGTGAAGGCGACGTTACCCTCGGCCATATTGGTCTAAGTCAGCAGGGATACAGTCCGCAAGGCCGGATAGAGTTTTAATAGCAGTTTATTTATAAGGGGTTCAAGCCATTTTTACTTTCCCCGATTTGATGCTATCTGCCTTAATGGAAGTCCTAATAAGCTTGAACCAAGTCCTCGTAGGATCTATACACTGAACGAGGCAACAACTTTACCCAAACACCCTTCTAACCCCCTTCTAGGCAGTTAACGCGCTTTATATAGACCGTAAAGACACGAATGAGTGAATCAACAAAACATGAAGAAATGTTTAAACAAAATTCACTTTCAATATAAAAAACTAGTTATTAAAGTCATTAATACATACCCAAATAAAAAGTTACCAAAGATTAGAAATCAAAAGTAATACATAAAAGATTTGTCTTCACCAAATGATGTAAGAGATTTAGCCAAACATGGCCTTTGTTTGACAAGAACTCTTACGATTAATCTTGGATTCCGAGAATACTACACACTCTAAAGGATGAAATATGGATGATGGTGGTGGGTGTTGGTGTTGTAGTGGTGGTGGACTGATGGCAAGTGTGAGAGAAATGGTTTGCCAATGGATGCCTTTCTCTTGAGCCAAGCAACTCTATTTATAGCTGGAAACAGAAAGCAACCACGGCCCCGTGGGCTTCACATTCTCTCCCTTCATTAATTAAAGATGTCAGATTGTGTACCAACACGCCCCTTGTCAGTGTACTTGCTGTACTATCACAGATTTTGTGAATCTTAGAGTTGACCACGGCTCATGTTGGGTTGGCACGGCTCCATGTTGGTTTGTCTTTTGCTGTTGTCTTATTCTACAAAGAATCTTGACTGGGCACGACCCCATGCTTGGTGGGCACGGCCCCATGCCTATGCTTCTGTTCTTGTTATTTTTGTTGTTTTGGATGTGGATGGGGGTTCGGTAGGTCGTGTCAATCCTTCATCTTTGTATTTGTGTTGGTTTTAGCTGTTAATTTGCTTCTTTTATTCGGTTAAGCTCTTTTGATCCTGTAAATTAAAAGTAAACACAGAAACATGCTTTTTCCAACATTAGTACCAAAAAGGGTTGATTTTATGCCTTGATTGATGTAATTTATATGTTGCATTTTGCGCATATCAGTTGTGAAAAAAAATAATTCAGTGATTGGTTATAAATATAATGAGGTTGGTGCTGTGGATTAGAAGAGGTTGTATGGGTGGGTGTGGTGTATAAATGTCACAACCAAAAATGCTAACTCTTCCCCCCTGAGTTCAAGCCTGGACCACCTACCTGCCTAGGCGCCCTGTCCCTCTTATTGTCATCTACATCCTCAACGTTTGGAAGGCGCTACACTTTACTGTAAGTCCTAGTAATCCAGATCTAACACTGATATCACACGATCACCAAGGATGGGCGGAATCCAAACTTGATAATCTTCAAGAAAAACCGAAATGACGAAGAACAATACGAATTCACTTTAACACCTTGCACACGATTCTATTACTTGAACAAGCAAAATCGTTGTGGTACAAGATGGAGGCTCTCTCTAGAGAAATCCTAAAGTCTTAACCCTAGAATTGAATAAGCTTAGCTTATATACCTAGGGTAAGGCATAACCATAATGAGCTTGCCTGGCCCACATGGCCTATGGCATGCCCAAATGACCTATAAAGGTCCTAACCTAACACAAACTAACCCAGTTAAGCCCAGTTAACTACCATAGACCGTTGTGTATATTTGATGCTTCAGTCTCACACTTCTAGGACCTAACAATCTCCCTAGACTGATGCATCAAATTGTCTTCATAGCCTGAATTCAGCAACGTCCTCGATGGAGTCTATGGTTGTCGCTATGCTGCAAGTGTTATGGAAGTCAGTCTCATACTTTTAGAACCTCACTCTTCAACGAACTCTCAGCACCGGGTCTCTTTCTTCTGCTCTTGTGGTTAGCTTCATATCAGGATCTCGATCAGCTTTGCTTGAAAACATCTTTGTCAAAAAGAATGCGAGTGGAGGAATCTCAGCAGCTCTTTCCTTCCTCAATCTTTCTCTTTCAAGCAAGCAGGTTCTCAGGTACTTCGTCAAATGTACTATCACTGTCAGACGATGACTGAACTCTAGTTCTTCTGACTCAGGTACACTTTGCTATTGTGATGCTTCATGCTTTGTCGGCAACTAACAGCATCTTAATTTTCAGCAACCCTTGTTTCTTGATCTAAATCAAGATCTGCACAATTCTCAGAAATTTATAAGCAAACATTCTTATGCAACAGGGAGAGTACCACATGAATACTTGGTACATCCAAGTACTTGTACTCGGATCAAAATTCAAATTTCTTTCATCTTTTGATGATGAGTCAAATCTTCAAGAACGGTTAATAATTTTTAGTAAAACAAATAAAGCACTCTATTTTTGGATTTTTAATTTTCTAATATTCTATTTTTTTAATTTTTAAAAAAATATAAGAATATAAACAGAAACACAAATAAACAAAGAAACTAACTCAATAGTTACAACTATACAATTGCAATGGGATCAAAATCGTTTTCAGACGGACCAAGGAACACTTTTCAGTGCGAACTTATTTAGACTGGTCTAAATGATTGCCCATATGTTTGTCCACTTAAACTTAAATGCTCAACTTTCAAACGATTTTCAACTTCATGATATGCTTAAGGTAGTATTATACTATAATACCCATGTGTCCCATACCATGACATACCCACGCGATCAAGGTAAGCACAACGATTCATCATAGCAGGTGAGTATACTGAGATCATCCTCTATATTTTACAACGTCAGACTATTGGTGAACAGGTCAGTACTTTCGTACAGCAGAGTGACCAATAGTATCTAGCTAGGGTTAGGCAAATACCTTATTTGGTATGTTTGAATTCATAGAATTTTCTCATGATGAGACTTCCTTTCTTTTAAGGTTTTGGCCCTTCTATTTTGGCTCTTTTAAAGATATCCTGACTGTGCCTAGGTCTGCATATAATCTGGATGCAACAGAAGGGCAGCCAAGATATCCCTGGATGACTCAACAACATAAAGACCCGAAACCTCAGACGTTGGTTATCTATCAACGCAGGATTTAAGACCATAAAATCATACGGCGATGGTATGTTACCCACAAGATACATAGTTCATTATGTTTATATCACTTAGTATCTTTTAATCACTTTGAGCGTTAAGCCTACCGATATATCACCTTAGATCCTAGTCTTTTCAGCTACGACACCTTACATGTGTCAGTCACGCCCTTTATCACGAATATTCATTTCATTTCCCATGACTTTTTATTTTTGGATTTTTCTGTTTTTCAAATAATGTTTTTGTATTTTTCTAATTTTCTCCCGCTCAAACAATACATATATACATATATCGCCCTATTCCCCTAAATTTGTGCATCATACTTTATGCACAAATTTACCTAATAAAGAAAAATATGCACAAAGTTTTACACAAAAGGAAAAGGAAAATATTTTTGTTGTTTTTGCTTAACCGTTCCGTCATTAGATTAAAACTAATCAATTTCAAAATTAAAGCACGAAATTCAAATTCGTACCTTTTCGCTGATCTTTTCTTACCTCATCTCCTCCAAAGGAAACATCACAATCATAAAAATTTGAACCCTTTTGCAACAGTGAGATGTTATCCTTCATGTCCTTGAAACAACCGCTACCAACATTCAAGAGATTTTCAACAGCTCCTCCTTGGTTGTTCCTGAAAAATAAGGAGATTAGTAAGACAGTGGGACCCAGGCCATCGTGGTCCTGGGTTTCCCTGAAGCATCAAAATAAGACACTTTTTTAAGACACAAGTCCCCTTTTGTTTCGAGGATTAGTGATGTTGCTGCCGCTTTGGATTTGGGTTTCTAAATCTGTTTCATTTTAACAAACGCATTTGTTGCCTTCGATTGAGCAACTTCGGATGTTTCAGGTTTATTCGTTTTAGAAACAAATTTTTGTTTCTGAACAGCCTTGCGTTTGTTTTTAGCAACATTCCAATCCCCATCAGATGGTTTAACCTTGGAATTCACATTCTTCATTGCCTTAGGTGATGATACCTTCATCGGCTTCGAATGATTTTTACCCTTAGGTGTAACCTTCTGATTTTGAACATGATACGGAACATGGGGACGATATCTGCAGTTTCGAGCGATGTGACCAGGAATGCCGCAATTGAAGCACGTTTGTCTCTTCACATGTAAAGCATTCTGATCAGCTTGATTTGCTCGTGCAGTCCTTGAAGGATGAACTGATCCCTTCTGTGCTTGATATCCTTGCACGTTTCTGCAGACGAAGATGAATTTGGATGTCTATACTTGTCGTTTGCAAGGGCCTTCTTCTGTTGTGGAGATTTCTATTGATTTTTCTTATTTTTTTAGACTACAAATCCTTTTCAGAAATCTCCCCAACCTTTCCAAAAGCTTTGCTAGCACGGTCAAAAGCTATATTTTTCACATTTTCCATTAAAACCGGCTTAACAAAGGCATTTTTCACAACACTAGCCTGTTGAGGGCTATTGCTGCCCACTGATGATTTTGGAGAGCATGATTGTCCTTGATGTTTGGACTTCTGCTTTCTTCGTCTCTAATTTGCTTGTTTATGCTCTTGTAGCTTGCTCTGAACCTTTTCATCAGAAGCAGAAGGTTCAGATTGTTCCGTTTGCGCACTTTGAGCCTTGTTCACGTCAGCTCTCTCTTGATCAGCTGAATCATTTGAAGAGTCAACAACACCAGATGGTTCGCGTGCGTCTGGCGTATAATCACTGGGTTTGCCGTACACCATATGTTGTGCTTTCTCAATATCTTCGTCGGTTTCAGGCATTGTTGTGTAGTTGTGATTATACGATGGGGTAACCAGATTGAATCCCAAACCCTTCCCTTTGTTCCCCGTATATGCTAGCTGCACATTGCACACGTCTTGAACAAGCTTGCTGGATGTATCAAACTTCTTTATAGTAACCTTGTTTTGTTGATATTTTCAGTAAGAAGTCCCAGCTCAACTCTTACCAAGTCGCATTCCATGGTTTTTGAATCTAATCTGGTTTTGTAATCACGGACCCAACATTTCTGTTGATTTACGTCTAGGTGGAGCTGAGCTATGTCTTTCTTTTGAGCTTCAATCTTTTCTTTGAGTAACTTGTTACTTTCTCGAAGGCTGATGCCCTGAGCCATTGCATTGTTGTATTCATCGGTCACTTTGGAATTAAGAGCCCTGAGTTGAGCAACCCTATTTCTGCAAGGTTCAGTGCACAAAAGATAGCTGACTATGTCAATGGGTGAGCTTGATTTGTCAGCGTTAGTTTGGGATTGAGGTCGAGTTTGGGGTGCTGGGCTGCTGATTGCTGCTTGCTGGGCTTGAGGTTTCTGCTCAGATACTTCTTCAGAAATAGACTTAGTTGATTTTGCATATAGATCTTTGAGATCTTGGTTTGATTGTAAATGATCCTACAACCAAGAAACAAAGGAGTCTTTATCATCACCTAAGAAGCTATCCATCGCATTTCTTACTTCCTCTTTACGCCTCCCACATTCAAGCAAACGCATCACTTAGTCAGCAACCGGATCAACATTGTAGTCTCCGATAAGCTCATTCAGCTTGCCTTGACTTGATCCTGCAAGTTCAGGTTTTGATTTTGTGTCTGAGGTGAGGTGCTGTTAATGGATGCTTTGGTTAGTGGGCTAAAGACAATGTTTGAAGTTGCATTCGGTTTGGAATTACAAACTGGGCTGAAGACTATGTTTGAGTTCTGAGCTTGAGCTGTAAACATCTTCAGATAAGCGAAACCGTACCGGTAAACACGATAAAACCTATCCGAAAACTGTTTTTACCAAAATGTACCATTAGACTCGTCTCGACGATACGATTCCAACGAGATATACTGTCCAATGGTGATTTTAGGAATTTTCGTGCCTTCTTTTGCCCTAAAAATCACACGAGTCTAACCGTTTAACCGGTTTGTTAAGATTGTGGATCAAATTCTGTGAATGTAAACGTTTAACTCCGGTTACATCAGCTGGTTAACTTTCCACCTTTTTGGGTACAACTCGGAACAGTACCAAATTCGGAACAGTAACTTGGATTAACAATCCGAGATGGAATCTCAAACAGCGATCCGAGATGCTAACCCGAGATGGTGATTCAGAACAGTATCCGAGATGCACTGTTTCAGTCCGGAATGAGAATCCGGAACAGTAATCCGGAATGCTATCCGATACACAACAACAGTGAGAATCCGGAACAGTAATCCGGAACAGTAATCCAGAATGCTATCAGATATACAGCAATAGTAACTCGGATAAATCCGAAATGGAGAAACAGATCCAGAATAAGAGCCTGATCCGGAATGGAAGTCTATCCGAATTTGGAATAGTTACGAATCCTGAATCTTTGAAGATTATCCGAAATCCTTGAAGATTTATCCGAAATCTATCAGAAATTCAAGATTTTTATCCATGCAGCAGATTAATCCGAAATCAATCTAAAATTCAACCAGAAAATCCGACATCCTTGAATGTTGATCCGAAATGCTTGAATCTTCTTCGTGTTCTTCGTGTCTTTCAGCAGAAACCAAACAGAATCGTGTAATATCAGATCTGAGCCTGGAAAACAGGTTCAACAGGCTCTGATACCACTTATAAGTCCTGGTAATCCGGATCTAACACTGATATCAAATGATCACCAAGGATGGGCGGAATCCAAACTTGATGATCCTTAAGAAAAACCGAAATGACGAAAAACAATACGAATTCACTTTAACACCTTGCACACGATTCTATTACTTGAACAAGCAAAATCGTTTGGTACAAGATGGAGGCTCTCTCTAGAGAAATCCTAAAGTCTTAACCCTAGAAATGAATAAGCTTAGCTTATATACCTTGGGTAAGGCATAACCTAATGGGCTTGCCTGGCCCACATGGCCTATGGCATGCCCAAATAACCTATAAAGGTCCTAACCTAACACAAACTAACCCAGTTAAGCTCAGTTAACTACCATAGACCGTTGCGTATATTTGATGCTTCAGTCTCACACTTCTAGGACCTAACATTTACAACCCTTTGTTAGTTGACTGTCATGTCGACCGTTATCAAGTGGGTGAAGCCTTCTTCTTTTATAACCAACCCAATTATTACCTGTGTTGCCCTAATTTCTTCCCCAAATTGAAGACAAGTCATTCGAGCATCATCAACATCATCAACCAGTTGATCAATTCAATCGAACATCGACCCGAAATTTATACATAATTCATTCACAATGTCACTATTGGGTTATGTAAGATATGCTGAAGATGAAAGCCAAAAACCTATGGGAACCTTTTTCCCTTCCTGATGTGTTCATGACCATCCATGGCTCCATACCATGATGAGAGCATTTCCTTTGAAGCTCTTTAAATCTATTCTAGGTATCTAAGAAAATTTCATCTTCTTCTTGCTCAAAACTGTATATATGGCTAAGTAAGCGATTTTTTTCAGCCATTTTTGTCCAAGTAGTGATAGAACCAGGGGCTAAAAAATCAAGCCATGAGTGGGCTTTTGCTACCAATGAGAATAGAAAAGGACGGAGTCTCATTGCATTGCCTGAAATATCTTCAAGTTTGAAGATTTCATAGAGTTCAAGAAATTTATTAATGTGATCGTTCGGGCCTCCGTCTGCAAGTCCATGATACTGGCACGAGCGTTGAATCATAGTGATGATTTGAGTCAGAATTGTGAAGTTGTTTGCTCCAACTCTCGATCTAGTGATGTTGTTCCTAATCGCATCTGCAGAGGGACACACATGATCTGAGATAGTTTTTTCTGCCGCCATTCCTAAGTGAGGTCTAACGCACTAAAAAGTATTAAGGCACATGAAAGAAGTAAAGAACAAACAAACACATAAAATTATGACTAAGTAAACTTAAAACCTAATTAAGTGGTTAAATTACTACTAATAAGATATATGTGAAATAGTGATGTGTCCCAGGCAATGGCGCTGCTTAGAAAGTAACAATTAAATTGACACAGAACAAAGCCGAGTTTTAAGGATAAAAACTCTATTAGTAATTACACATGTTTTAGACAAGCGTAAGTATCAGTATATGGTATAGCCTAGGTAAGTACCCAAGTATCAATCCCTAGACACTAAGATCTATTAACATATCTCTTTCGTAATATCTAACCTATGTAGCTTTTAATGATCAAGAAAACACTGAACAACCTATTTGATTTAGTTTAGAAAACAGTGGTGAGAAAATAACAGTTAGGTTGAGAATTATCTTAATACACTTGCAAAACAATTATGGTTCTTATGAAAAACTCATCATAGTTGATGATGGTGTAGTGTTAAAAAGCTAGAGCCCTCTCAGGTTAGCCCCATGTCCCCAAATAACTAGGCTATAGATACACCCAATTATCTGATTCTAAGTAACCAAGTCATTTACTAATCCCGTGTGATCTAAAAGTCTCTTGTATTGTTCTAGCAACCATAGATTAACGAATTAAGTGAATTACTATATCGGTTACTCAATTTAAAGCAAACCTATAACTAGTTTTTAAATTGTTTTTAATCAGATTCTTCCTGTAGGTGACCCATAAGAATTACCAACACCCAAACAAGTTTGTCCTTTGCCTACTAAGTATCTAGCCGTAGACTAATGATCGATATATAGCCTAAAGATAAACAAAGCAAATCTAATATACATAAACTCATAGAAAGATCTAAATCATCCATACAAGCTCATTTGAATATCAGTAATCAATATACAGATTACGCTACAATGTCATAAGCAAACCTTACTAAAAACACACTTTCATAACAAAATCAACCAATTCAATGCAAAGTTTTAAAAATCATCCCACCCTAATCGGCTATGGAGTGGTTAGCTACTCATAGTAACAAACATAACTATTGAATTCAATGAAAACATGATTGAAATTAAAAGGAAAATGATAATAAGAAGGGTCTAACTTAGTAAGGATCAATCTCTTTACCTCCTGTACGCTATCCTTCCTTGAATCTTCCTCTGAATGATCCGATCTTGAATCCTTGTTCTTCGACAACCCCTTTTTTGCTGTTCTCTTCTGAGTTCATTACTTCTTAGTGTTTCAACGACATCTCATTCCTTAAATATAATCCATGGGTAGTTTGGGTGGGTTATAACCCGTAAACAAGACCCGAGTGACCACCCGTAAACTTGCCACATGTCCTCTTCTCGCTCTAGGGTTTCCAATATTTTGGCCAGTGCACTAACTTAGAGCTCATGACTCGTACTCCGCACTCTTATATACAACCCGTAAACATGTGGATTGGGGATGCCTTCTGCTCAACTTCAATAATCTCTAATTCTGGCCTGAAAATCCTCCATTATTAGGAACCTGCAAAACACTTAGAAACAAACATTTAATTCATTCCAAGAAATATTTACAACAAACAACTATAAAAATGGGGGTTTAAACACTATGAAAATATGTTGTCTTTCAAACAGATCCGTTACTAGCAGTTCTCTCCTATATATATAGCTCTTCTTAGAAGATAATAGGCAACATTAAAAGTGGAAAAACAGAAGAACTTAGTGAGAGAGTGCTCCTGGTGAGGGGGAGTCTGATGTACATATGATTGTACTGAAGCATTGCGAATAATATGAAATCATTTTGCAATCATTCCCAAATCCAATTGTGTTAGATTGATGTGTTTATTATCATTGTTTGATTGAATTTCTTAATTTGTTCAACTGTTTTATCAAAAACACACACTACACACACTCTCGGATCAATAGACACATCATTCATCTTCATCGTCATCGAGTCCACAAGGTACGAAGAAACCAGTATAACTTGTTGACGAGAATAAGGATTTTTCGAGAAAATTGAGTTCTCGAGAAATGATAAGTTCTCTAGTTTTCGAGTTCTCTAGTCGTTCGAGTTCTCTAATTTTTCTTATGAGATAACTAGTTTTTTTATAAGATTTCGAGTTGGTGATGAGATCTCGAGTTATTTTTCCGAGTTGATGTTGAGATCTCGAGTTGGTGATGAGATCTCGATTTTTATGAGATATCAAATTATGATGAGTTCTCGGTAATTATTTAACTAGTAAGTTCTCGATTATAACTTAATACGTGAACCCGATCCCGTGAAACAATGAAGTTGATCCGATAAGTCTGGTTCAACAAACTTTAAGGGATTTTGATTATAATTTCTAAATATCTCATGCGTAGTTATCCAAGATTATTATTCTATTATAAATTATATTTATTATTCCAAACTTGAAGATAAAGGTACATAATTTTAGAAAACATAATCAAATCCTAATGTTATCCCAAAATAAGGGGATTTCTTTAAAATATAATTTTATTTACATTATTTTTTTTGAAAGGTAACCTTTATTAACAAACAAAAAACCAGCCGAAGCAAAACAACCAAAAGGCAATAAAAAAACTACATTTATGCATAGAAACTAAAATCTAGCCACTTATCCTACTCCAAAACCATCGTCTTTGAGTGATTTTTAATCCAAAGAAACCCAGTCGATCGAAGATCATCCAAGATATTTTCAATAACGACCGATTTGGAGCGAAACACTGCTTCATTCCTTATTTCCATATAATCCAGCAAGCGAGCAAGGAAACAGCGTGAGCGGCCTGTTTTTTGATCTCCGAACCATCGAAATGAAGATGCATATTTACTATATCGAGCATAGAGAAAGAAAAAAACCTGCGGAATACGGCACCACGAGGATATTTTTAGGGTGCCAACTGTACAAATACACCGAATCATTACCGGTTTCTAGACCAGCTACAACAAGTAATTTACACATCGACTGGGCAGAGAATTAACCGTATGAATGTCACACCCCGAATTTCACACCAAATCCCGGTGGGCCCGGGTGGGAAGTATCGTGAGGTAAGATTGGTATCGTTATAGTCAACAATCACAGATAACACAGCGGAATTATTGGATTTAAATTATTACAATATAAATGTCCGATTGTTTAAAATAATATACAAACGGATAGTATATGAAAAGATCCACAAGAGGATCGAAAAGTTACGAAATGAAATAATAGATTATAGGCTTCTATGCAATTGAGTTGCAAATTCCACTTAATCATTTACCGAACACATTCCAGCCTATTAACGTTATTTGCAACCTACGCTTAGTCTTTTGAAGATACGTTAGTTTTCACTTGTAGATACGAATAACCGACTCATTTTGAAGATATTTCAAAATCATTTTATGTACACAATGGTACATATATTTTCATAAATAACTTGAGACAATTATAATAATAATCCTGTATACAGTTTTACATGTCTGTCAATGCATATGGGGCTCGGTGCAGAAACCGAATAACATGATTAACCGACATACCACTTTAACCCACAAAGGGGTATCCCCAATATGGGTAAGAAAACATTTTAAATTAGCATTAGCATCTGTCAGGTGTATGCCTACACCTCGTGCTTAGTCGTGGCCATTAGCAACTTAATTGAGCCGAGGATATCCAGGACACGGTCGTGTTAACCCCCAATGTTTAAGTTATCAGACAAAATAGATTATAACGGGTTATACAGATTTTCTAGTCAAAATCCGACATATGATCCCATACCTGACCAAGCGGTAATAATTTACCGTATCCTAAGCCCGTATAGGGAAAATATGTTAAGAGTATTTACCTAGGCTAAAACTCGTCTTAATATGCAAGAATTTATAGATACCTCAGCCGTATTCAATTAACTAAGATTGGTTGCAATTTACCGGAAGGCCCTAGTCTGGAATGAATGGTTTAAATAACCAATTAGGATGTCAACAGGTCCTTTTTAAGTCGTAGACTTGGACCGGTTAACTTAAATTAACAAAAATGATATGATATGCTTGATTAAGCGATGACCGGAATAGAACGTGGTTTAAACCCAACAAGTACTAAGACTTGTATAATATGGGTAAACAATATACATTCTGGAATAGAAGTAAAAATGATAAGATTTGACCCGTTTCGGTAAACTTACGCAAATTAGTTACATAAGTTTAACCATACTCTTATAAGCGATACCGGGTAGATGGATGAGTTATAAACAAGTTCTATATGCCAATATACTTTAAATAAGTTGTAACATCAGTAGGTTATCAACTTATATGACCATTAAGGTTTTAAAATCAAAATATGTGCCATGAAGGCATTTTAGTCATTAAGTGACATAGTTTACGAACTTGCATAAAAATCTGGGTTATGATCAGTTTAATAACATCAAAATACGTTAGTTACATTAACATATCAGTACATCAGTCATTCGTTATTGATTAAAACCTTATTTCTTGCAAAAAGGCATTTCGGTTAATAAAGGAAGATCTAATATTGTAATAATTTAAATCTTGATCTAATATTAGTAAATAATTATAATAATCATATAATTAAATATAATAAATATATTTAATCTAACACTTAGAAAGAAGATATGGACTTGTTAAGTTGTATTCTTTTGGAGATTTAAAGATTCCCCTCACCCCACCCATCTACCCCACCGGTTAATAAAGGAAGATCTTTAATATATTATTCTTTATGGTAATAACGTACGACAATCTTTGTCGAGCAAGTGAGCAACTACTTTTATTCTTTTAAATCCTAAATATTTTCACTAAAAGCATAAATAATGATACACACTTGAATCTATACACTATAAAGTGGCGTGTATGAAACTAATTTAACTCATTATGATAGGAAAAATGTCATATATTTAAAATAAAAACAAAACACGAATCTTATAACTCAGTAATTCATTTCTGAGATTATTATATAGATATAGCAAAAACTATATAGATATGCATGCATCTCATAGGTACAAATGGCGACCCATCTTTTGGATAGCTTGGTTACCGACTAATTCATTGTCTTAGAGTATTTACATCTAACCCTCAGATTATATGAGGGGGATTTTATTTTATAAAAAGTGATTGTACTATTGTAGGTGGTTGTAAATGTTTGAGGGACATCGTTTACTTTTTATATATTTTTTTAATATTTTTTGAAAATAATTATAGATGGAAAAGAAAAAAATATAATGATAAAAAATATTATTTGATAAAAAAGAAAAAAGAAAAATTAGTAATTGTTAGTGTAATATAAAATAAAAATGAAAAACAAAAAGAACAAAAAATATATATATTATTCACGAACACGGTATGAGGACAAAAAATATATTTTATTTTTACCTTTAAGATTATTCAAGAACACGTGACAAAAATTTACAGACTGGAACATAAGAATTAAATAATAAATTCTAACCAAATTCTGCAGCACAAACATTCTTGGGGGAGCAATCACGGCAGTAATTGGATTCGATGCGGCTATCAGGTAATTTTTATAATTATCTTCTTTCAATAATAATAATAATAATAATAATAATAATAATAATAATAATAATAATAATAATATCAATAGCAATAATGATAATAATAATAAAATAATAATAATAATAATAATAGTTTCAATAATAATAATAATAATAATAATAATAATAATAATAGTAATAATAATAATAACAATAATAATAATAATAATAATAATAATTATTATTATTATTATTATTATTATTATTATTATTATTATTATAATAATAATAATAGCACTAGTGCAACGGTAGGATGACAGGCTGCCACTGCTTATATAATTATTGCTTGCTACTGCTACATATTTGTTCATTTGTTATTGAACTCAACTAGGGTGTAAAGGTTTCAACTTTATAAGCGAACTTGTTATACATTATTGATATTGATACTATCATTTAAAGTGTAAAGAGCCGAGCCTAAATTCACCTAAATTTGAACTTGGCAATAGTTTGGATTAAGAGAACTCAAACATGGCTCGTTTCAATCTTTATTTCTAAAACTGAATCAGCTTTTAAGTAGAATCTAAAGCTCGTTTATTATTTATTAACTAGCAATTGAGCCTGCGCTATGCTACGGGGGTTTGCTATGTTTTGACATGATCGGATTGAAGTGACCCGACCAATATGTATTATTAAATACCACACGTAGTATTAAAAGAAAAATGACTAAAAGAAAATAAAAATATTTAATTCAACTAAGTAATTGATATGAAAAACAGTATGACCTGTTATTACCCGAACCCGTTATGACTCAAACAAAAATAACTTTTTTATGTGGCCTACTTTGATGGGAGGTGTCCCCCAACCAATACGTTTTATTAAAAGAAAAATGAATACGTATTATTGAATACCATATTTTAAAAGAAAAATGAATAAAAGAAATTTAAAATTAAAATATCAAATTCAACTAATTAACATAGGACTTGCTTTGATCTGTTCCGGACTTGATTTGTTCTGGACTTGCTTCGATCTCTCTTTCTCTTTGTGACCATATAACCTAGGAATTTTCCTGCTTCTACTCCGAAATTGCATTTTGAAGGATTGAGCTTCATATTATACTAGTCTAGAATATCAAAGGCTTCTTAAAAAATCCTTGAGATGATCCTCAACTTTTCTTGATTTAACTATCATGTCATCTATGTAGACCTCCATCGTGTCCCCGAATTTCTCTTTGAATATCATTTTAACTAGCTTTGGTATGTAGCACCTGTATTTTTCAAACCAAAAGGCATCGCAGTATAACAATATGTACATGTAGGGGTCATGAAAGTAGTATCTTTCTAGTCCAAAGGCTCCATCTGGTTCTACTAGAATCCTGAAGAAGCGTCCATGAATGTTAGCATTTCATGCCCCGTCGTGGCATCCACCATTGCATCTATGTGTGGTAAGGGGAAAGGATCTTTTGGACAAGCCGTGTTAAGATCTATGAAGTCCACACACATTCTCCATTTTCCATTCTTCTTCTGGACCACAACTACGTTAGCCAACCATCTAGGAACTTGACTTCTCTTATCATCTTTGCATTCAACAGTCATGCAACCTACTCTTGGATTATCATGTTCTTTCCAGGAGCAAACTTTCTCCGTTTTTGATGTATTGGCCTAATACTGTTATCAACACCCAATTTATGAGTAATAATCTCTTTTTATATATATGTCATGTCTTCATGTTTCAAGGAAAATGTTGAGATCCTCGTTTTTAAGAAATTGATAAGTTCTTATTCAAGATCCTGAGGGATCTTCATTCATAGGAGCACTTTGATGTCAGGATCTTGAGGATCCAAGGATACTTCTTTGATATCATGTTCCTTAGCTTCCAAGACATCTTGTGTTATTTGTTGTAATTGCTATGCTTGCCTTGTCTTACTGGAAGTTTTCATCAATGAAGTGTAGCAATCCTTGGCTTCCTACTAGTCGCCCTCTATTTTGACCCAAGGGGTAGGAAGTTGAACACATTGGTGATAAGTTGAGGGTACAACCTTCATGTCATGAATCCAGAGCCTACCTAAGATGATGTTATAACACGATAAATAACCAATAATGCGGAATTTTTTTAGTAGAATTAAATCCCTCTATGTACACAGGAAGTTTTATTTCTCTCATGGTATTCTTGACTTCACCACGGAAACCTACTAGTACCGCTTGTTTTGGTCGAAAAATTAATAGTTCAACTTTTAATACCAAATTTTGAATGTGAGGATTGGCGCGTATAAAAGTTAGAAGTATGTAGTTGGAATCCTGGATGAACAGTCAGGATCCTTGTATAGAAAAAACAGTTTGAGCGATTTTAAAAACGATTGTAAAGTAAAGTTGATAAACAAAAATGAATTTCACGTGGGAAAAGACTTTGATCTTCTTCAAAAAGTTGATCTCCTAACAAAAAACCCTGGGAGCTGGAAACTACACACCTCTACAATATTAAATAAGTAAAAGTTACAATTGAAGGACTTGGATCGATCGAACTAAGTGTTACAACTGATGTGAGAGTGATTACGAATGTGAATGTAGTGAAAAATAGTGTAATAGAGCATGCAGAAGTGTCCTACATTGATCTGATCCAGTCTATTTATAGTACAACGTTCGAAATGAATCCTAACTAGAATTTTGAGATTCCCGAGATCCTGATCAAACTTGATCATTGACTGTTGCAAGTCTTCAACCTCGATTCCACACGTTTTGTTGAACCACTTTAGCTACAATTTAGGCCCAAGTTATCTTCTAGACATTTGTAATTAGAATATTCCTAAAAAATATTCTCCCAATAGAATTAATTTGTTAGGAACATATATATTCATTATCCTTGAATCTATCAGGATCCCGACTCATATAAGCACATCAGGATCCTATCACAGGCTTAATATACCCTACCCACGATCCCGACGATAGAAATTCTACCCCAAACAATTGCCCCCAATTTTATCGGTGTGTAACAGCTATAAATTTTTTTGAAATCTATTTCAAACTCATGGTTAGGATTTAAAGATGCTTATCATGTGGCTAGGGTTAGAACCGTGTTCCTTGGACTTTTTTACCCTTTGATTCGATCACTGTCAATCCTTTATAACCAACAACCACTGTATTCACTCTTCCATCATTATAACCTTCAGAGTTTCGAGAAATCAAGGTGTCACACCCCGTATTTCCAATCCAAACGCCGGTGGGCTCGGGTGGGGAATATCATGACGTAAGTTGATATCATTATAGTCAATTAAAAAAACACAGTGGAAGTCTTGGAGTTTAAATTACTATTACAAACCAAATGTTCAAAGTACGAAAAATAATATACAAACGGCTTTTAATGAAAGATCCACATGCGGATCGTAAAATGTACAAAAATGTATAACAGACTTTGGGCAGATCTAAGGATTTGCAAGATTCTCTTATATCACTACCAAGCAGCTTCAAGCCTATTTCGTATTGTACCTACAGCTTAGTCTTTTGAAAATACGTCAGCTTTCGCTGGTAAATACACCCAAATGACTCGTTTTGAAAACATTTCAAAAAAAAAAGGATTTAAGTGCACAGGGCATGAAAATCATTTATAACTTGGGAAAGTCAGCTTTGTAACCTTGTTAACAGCTTTACATGTTCGTCAATACACATGGGGCCCAGTACAGAGACCGAGACATGATTAACATACATACCACTTATGAACCCATGAAGGAGTTATCCCCAACTTGTGGGTAAAAAAAAATTTAGCATTCGCATCTGTCGGGTGTATGCATACACCTCGTGCTTTAGTCGTGGCCATTAACTAATGTAATAAGCCAAGGATATCCAGGACATGGTCGTTAACTCCCAATTTTTAAGTTATCAAACAAAACTGATCAAAACAGAATACGCGGATTTAATAGCCACAATCCGGCATTCGATTGATCCCATTTCTGACCAAGCGGTAATAATTTACCGTAACCCAAGCCCGTATAGGGAAAATAAGTCAATAGTATTTCTCGGAGCTAGTCTCGATTTAAAAATGCAAGATTTAATATCTCAGCCGTATTCAAAATGAAATAAGTGTAGATAGCATTTACTGGAAGGCTCTAGTCTGGATTATGGTATAAGCTAACCAATTAAAATGCTAATGATCTTATTCAAGTCTTAGACTTAGACCGACTAGCTTAAGGATCAAAAACGGTACGATACGCTAGATTAAGAGATGACCGGATATAATGCAGTTTAAACCCAACAAGTACGTGGGGATAACTCCTTCATGGGTTCATAAGTGGTATGTATGTTAATCATGTCTCGGTCTCTGTACTAATGTAATAAGCCAAGGATATCCAGGACATGGTCGTTGACTCCCAATTTTTAAGTTATCAAACAAAACTGATCAAAACAGAATATGCGGATTTAATAGCCACAATCCGGCATTCGATTGATCCCATTTCCGACCAAGCGGTAATAATTTACCGTAACCCAAGCCCGTATAGGGAAAATAAGTCAATAGTATTTCTCGGAGCTAGTCTCGATTTAAAAATGCAAGATTTAATATCTCAGCCGTATTCAAAATGAAATAAGTGCAGATAGCATTTACTGGAAGGCTCTAGTCTGGATTATGGTATAAGCTAACCAATTAAAATGCTAACGATCTTATTCAAGTCTTAGACTTAGACCGACTAGCTTAAGGATCAAAAACGGTACGATACGCTAGATTAAGAGATGACCGGATATAATGCAGTTTAAACCCAACAAGTACGTAAGACTTGTATAATATGGATAAACAATTAACATTCTGAAATTTGAGATTAAAATGATAAGATTAAACCCTTTTCGGTTAATTTTCATAAACTAGTTACATATACTTAACCGTATGCATATAAGCGATATCGGGTAACCGGATGAGTTATGAACAAGTTCTATGTGTCATTATACTTTAAATAAGTTGTAATATCAGTAGGATATCAACTTATATGCCCGTAGAGGTTTTAAAACGAAACTACACCTTATAAGGCGTTTTGGACCATTATATGTCGTATAAAAGGAACTTGCATGTATTATGATGTTATGATCATAAAAATTTTGGAAAAATAATTAATTTGTGATATATTATCAGTAAGAAGTCACACATAAGTGTGGTTTATGGTTTAAGACCAAACTATGCACCGAAAGGGCATTTTGGTCTTTTAAAAGCATAGTTTACGATATTATACTAAAATTAGTTTATGATCAGAATATTAACATCATAAAATGTTATTTACATTAATATATAAGCGGATAATTCATTTGAAAGTTCATTGTTGATTAAAACATTTTTTTATGTAAAAAGGGCATTTAGTCAAAATTGACATTTTAGCGGAACTTGTGCATAAACTCATATTATGATTATGATCATGTAATATAACCTCAGAGGGTTATGCTACATTATATTACGATCATAATGTGACCATAAGTCAGAAGTGAACTAATCTAAGTCGGGTCAGAATCGAAAGTCAAAGCAGAAGTCAAACTTCACGAATTTCGGTTGCGAACCGACTCTAGGACTAAAATTGACGGATCGAACATGTTCTCACATGTTCTAATAATTATTACCAACTTGTTAAGTGTCAAAAACATATTTATAATATGTATAAACATAGATTACAATATTTATAAAATCTGACCCGTTTGACTTTTTAAAACATAAACTTTGACCCGTCAATTGACCTAGTAAACGTGATCCTTAGGGGTGCCCTTTTAAGGGATTAATACCTTCCTGATTACGATTACTTAGCCATGTTCATTTCGAACAACGGCTGGACCATAATGGTCTTAACCGAAAGTGAAGGCATTTGTCGAAAATGCTTAACTTTTGGCTATTAAAAGCCTATAAAAAAAAGAAAAGAGCAGAGATGGAACACTTACAAGTGATCCAAGAGAAAGTTAGAACTCAAAGGGAAGCTCCTAAATGGGCCAGGAATTTCCAAGAGTGTAATAGAGAGGAGAAAGAGTGAATGAGCAAGGAAATGATGTGAACTAAGTGGCTATTTATAGTGCAAGAAGGTGTGTGAAAATGAAGCCACGTGTTAGAGGTGTTGTAGGATCTTCACAAGTATCTAGCAAGGTGTCAAGAGCTGCAAGAGTGTGGCATTTTGCAGGAAAGGTGGCATGTTGACAGAATTTTGGGCTTTTGACACTTTTAGTCCCTCAAAAATATTTTGTGGATTGTCATAAATTGTCCCTTGACTTATATCCAATGACATAATGATATAACTTGGTCTTTTCTTTCAACATGAGATGTATTGAAGAAGGGTACGAATACCCGAACGATAACGGATGTCACACTAGGTGTTTTTACGACTTGTAAGTGTTTACTAGCTTAAACGTGAAAGATACGAATACTTATGGTTTCGTGGGTTAAATTACCCAAGCTAGGAAGGTTAAAGGTTGGGTGAAGATGTGTGATACTCAAGAATGGTGAACCAAAAGATATCACCTTAACTGGGAGTCGTTCGGGTCGAAAATTGAATTGGTTATGCAAGGAAAATGTAATAATAAAGTCTAGGGGCCTTTGGGTTATTATTTGAAAGTTAAAATGATGTAAAAGTGAAGTTCTAGTGGCCCGCCGTAGGCTAGGTCACCAGACCGTAGCTTACGTTTTGTTTAAAACCAAACCAGAAAGCCTGGATTGTAGCTTATGGTCCGGGACGTAAGCTATGGCCAGGTTTAAAATTTGTTTATTTTTTTTAGATTTTTGGACACGTTTGAGGAGTTGAGTGGTTAACTCATTTGAGGTATTATTCGAGGGCATGTACACGTGTCGGTATATTACCGAACACAAATTTTACGAGGTGTTACATCCTCACCCATTAAAAGAAATCTTGACCTCGAGATTTTATTCAAAAAGACGGGGGTACTTTTGTCGCATAGTGGACTCAACCTCCCATGTATACTCGGGGGCCGCGAAGGGCACCCACTTAACCTTTACAATAGGTATAAATTTCCTTCGGAGCTTTTTAACCTGTCGATCCTCGATCGAAATTGGTTTCTCAATGAACCTCAGTTTTTTTCAATTTGCATATCTTGATGTGACATTGCTAGCGGTTCATCGGCTAGGCATTTCTTTAAGTTAGATATGTGGAACACATCATGGATTCCACTGAGCTCCTCAGGAAGCTTGAGCTTATAAGCTACAGAACCGACACATTCGATTACTTTGAACTGTCCAATATATCTCGGGCTTAAATTGCCCTTCCTTCCGGAGCGCATCACACCTTTCGAGGGTGATACCTTCAATAATACTTTGTCCCCTGTTTGGAACTTAAGAGGTTTTCGCCTCTTGTCTGCATAACTTTTCTGCCTATCACGAGCAGCTTTGAGATGATCATGGATTTGTATTATCTTATCCATGGTCTCTGGGACAATCTCAGGTCCAGATAGTTGGACTTCCCCAACTTCAGCCCAACAAACAGGCGTTCTACATTTTCTCCCATATAAGGCTTCAAAAAGAGCAGCCTTGATGCTTGTATGATAACTATTATTATATGAGAATTCTATTAGGGGTAAGTGGTCATCCCAACTTACACCTAAATCAATCACACATGCTCTAAGCATGTCTTCCAAAGTTTGGATAGTACGCTCACTTTGCCCATTAGTCTGTGGATGGTAAGCCGTACTAAAGTTTAATCTTGTTCCTAAAGATTGTTGGAAACTTTTCCAAAAGTGAGATGTATATCTAATATCTCTATCAGATACAATAGATACCGGCACACCATGTAGGGATACAATCTTGTCTACATATAGTTTTGCCAACTTGTCAGAATTATAAGTTTCCTTAATTGGCAAGAAATGTGCTGACTTAGTCAACCTATCCACAATTACCCAAATCGTGTCATTGCCACGTTTGGTTTTAGGTAACTTGGTAATCAAATCCATAGTTACCGTTTCCTATTTCCAAGTGGGAATCTCAAGCTGTTGTATAAGTCCTGATGGTTTCTGATGTTCGGCTTTAACTTGCGAACACGTCAGACACTTGGCTACATAAGTGGCTATGGATTTCTTCAAACCCATCTACCAATAATTTTTTTCAAATCTTGATACATCTTGTCACCACCTGGGTGAACTGAGTACCTTGAATTATGTGCTTCTTGGAGGATTAGATCTCTAAGTCCTCCAAAGATTGGAACCCAGATTCTGTCATTAAATCTAAGGATTCCATCTTTTCCAGGCACTAACTGATAAACAGTTCCGCATATTCCTTCATTAGAAATATTAGCCTCTAATAGGGATTGCTTTTGTGTATCTAATAGCTCTCATTCAAGCTATTTCTGAGCTCAATGCTCTTGGCGTTAATCCTAATAGGCTTAACTCTTTCTTTACGACTCAGGGCGTCAGCAATGACATTTGCCTTGCCGGGATGATAGCGAATTTCGCAATCACAATCATTAAGTGTTTCCATCCAGCGGCGCTGTCGCATGTTCAAATCCTTTTGATTGAACAAATGTTGGAGACTCTTATGGTCAGTGTATATAATACACTTCGTGCCATATAAGTAATGTCTCCATAACTTAAGTGCAAATACAACAACACCCAATTCCAAATTATGGGTGGTGTAATTCCTTTTGTGCACCTTTAATTGTCGTGATGCATAAGCAATTACTTTGCCTTTTTGCATTAGCACACAACCCATGACAGTGTGCGAGGCATCACAATAAACAACAGAATCCTCAATACCCTCAGGTAGAGATAACACAGGAGTATTGCTCAACTTGTGTTTTAGAATTTTAAAAGATTCTTGTTGTTTTGGACCCTAGTCAAACTTGTCATTCTTACGAGTCAAGGTAGTTAAAGGAGTGGCTATCCTCGAAAAGTTCTAAGTGAATCTCCTATAATAACCGGCTAATCCTAAGAAACTACGAATCTCCGATGGAGTCTTGGGTACTTCCCAATTCATTATGGCTTCAATCTTGGCAGGATCCACTTGGATAGCACGCTCACTTACAACATGTCCAAGAAACTGGACTTTTCTAAGCCAAAACTCGCACTTAGAGAACTTAGCATAAAGTTATTCTTGTCTTAGAAATTCTAGGATGCACCGAAGATGTTTCTCTTGATCAATATGATTACGAGAGTAGATAAGTAGGTTGTCTATGAAGACAATAACAAACTTATCTAGGTACGGCTTGCAGGCCTTATTCATGAGATCCATGAATGCTGCAGGTGCATTTGTGAGCCCAAAAGGCATCACTAGAAATTCATAATGGCCATTACGAGTCCTGAAGGCAGTCTTGGGAACATCCTCACTTCTAACCTTCAATTGCTGATATCCTGATCTTAAGTCGATCTTAGAGAAGTAACTAGCCCCTTGAAGTTGGTTGAATAAGTCGTCGATCCTGGGTAGAGGATAACGATTCTTGATTGTTATCTTGTTTAGCTCATGATAATCAATGCACAACCGCATTGAACCGTCCTTTTTCTTAACGAAAAGAATAGGAGCTCCCCAAGGTGAGGAACTAGGCTGTATGAAACCTTTCTCTAAAAGTTCGTCCAATTGAATTCTTAATTCCTTTATTTCCGTTGGTGCTAGCCGATATGGAGCTCTAGCAACAGGTGCTGCTCCTGGTAGGATGTCAATCCTAAACTCCACTTGCCTAACTAGAGGTAGACGTGGTAATTCTTCAGGAAAGACATCAGGATATTCTGATCTAACTGAAAGGTCCTCAATATTTGGCCTTGGCTCGTTAATAGTTACTTGTGCCATGTAAATGACACAACCTTTCCCCAGACACTTGGATGGCTTAAATAATGACACTTTGTCTGGTAATCCATAGTGTGAATCTCCAAGGATGGTGAGTATTTCACCGGATGGGGTTTTAATTTCAATGAATTTCTTATCACAGGCTATGCGGGCTTGGTTATGAGATAACCAATCCATGCCTAAGACAACATCCAACGCCGCCAATTTCATTGGCAGAAGAGAAATAGGAATTGAATGATTCTTAATGGATATAAAACATCCATCAAGAATAGAAGACGCTGTTTCTAAGTGGAGTCCCAAAACGGATTCGAATCACAGTTGTTGATTGTTATCACCCAAACAACTATAGATTAGTTGTTTGAATGTGTAAAAGTTAAGAAAAAACAAAGAATGAAGATGGAGATTCTTGAATGGATCAAACAACAAGTGTTGTATATGAAATCCCAAAAGATATAATCACTAGAAGCACCTGGATATTCGGATTAAGCACAAGAACAATAATCACAACACAAGAGCAATCACCAAAAATCCGTCCAAGAACCTTCGACAAGGGTTTTCATTGAAGTTCATATTTATACACAACTGACTACCCAACGTATTTAATAAATACGCGGGGAACTTAAATACGCCGCCCTGTTCCAAGTTTCACAAATTACACTATTAGCCCTTCTAGTTTAACTATCTATTACAAAACCAGCTCAAACTATTAAACTCAAGTATCAACAGTCTCAAAATGTCCTAACAGTATCCCCCCTAGACCGTTGTGTACTTGAGATTCTTTAGTCTTGTTCCGGAGCTTCAGGGCCTGCGGCTGATTCTTGATCCTTTCCTTGTGATAGAGGCGCAGCTTGATCTGTTGGTTGTTCAGTTGTTGCTTCAGAAGATGGATTAATAAAAGCTTCACTTGAGGTTGGTTGGATCTCCGTAGTGGCTTCATATGTGGATGAAACTGGAGTTTGAGATTTTGATGCAACTTGATATGGTGAGGGAGCTTTCTGCTGAGTCGATGACTTGTGTTTCCTTTTCCATTTTCTTGCTTCCTCTTTTTCTTTTTGCCTCTCGATTCTGATCACAATGTCTATCATTTCTATCTTTCTTTCTCTAGGCTGCTCCGCCGCCCTTTGAAATAACATTCCTTCCTCTCTGTATTCATTTCCGGCTCCAACGTGGATCTTGTGGCCATAAAGAATGTTAAGGTCGAAAAGACAGAACTTGGAAACATCCACCGGGTCTAAAATACGAATATCTTCGTTAGAAACAAATCTGATCAAAACTTCTCCCGTTTTCCCGTCATAGAACCATTTCTTGAAATTTGTGAGCATGACAGGTTGTTCTGGTGGGATTTTGACTCTGGTTTCAACCTTAGCAGGATCGATGACCCACGTGACCATTCCTTTTCTGGTGATGGAATCTTTTGTGGTCTTCGACACCCTTCTTCTTGGACGCTGTGGCTTGAATACTGTAAAACCCTGATTACATTCTCTCAAAATAAGTCTTTCAAAGTCAGCCCCGATACTACTGTTTGTTGGGTTTATCAATCTAGTCTGCCCAGCTCCCGTATATCCCATCTTGGAAGGCTTTTCATATCAGCTCCAGTCTTGAAATACTGAATAACTCCACTTCGTCTCTTCACAATAAACTCCCTTTGAGATTACAGTACTTCCAGCTTATTATTTTGTCGGTAACTTCAGACTTTTCGACTGTAACCACCTAATAGAAATCTGGAAGTTTTTCTCTTTCTTTCCTGAACCACTCTGGATGCATTGGAGTTACTGAATCACCATCTTCAGTCTCATAAAGGATATCTTCTTCCAAACCCCATTCGACGGAACGAGCTGGCATCTCATCTCTGATTACAATGTCTATCATTTCTATCTTTTTTTCTCTAGGCTGCTCCGCCGCCCTTTGAAATAACATTCCTTCCTCTCTATATTCATTTCCGGCTCCAACGTGGATCTTGTGGCCATAAAGAATGTTAAGGTCGAAAAGACAGAACTTGGAAACATCCATCAGGTCTAAAATACGAATATCTTCGTTAGAAACCAATCTGATCACTACTTCTCCCATTTTCCCGTCATAGAACCATTTCTTGAAATTTGTGAGCATGACAGGTTGTTCTGGTGGGATTTTGACTCTGGTTTCAACCTTAGCAGGATCGATGACCCACGTGACCATTCCTTTTCTGGTGATGGAATCTTTTGTGGTCTTCGACACCCTTCTTCTTGGACGCTGTGGCTTGAATACTGTAAAACCCTGATTACATTCTCTCAAAATAAGTCTTTCAAAGTCAGCCCCGATACTACTGTTTGTTGGGTTTATCAAATCTAGTCTGCCACTCCGTTATCCATCTGAACTTCCAGCTGAATACTGAACTCCCTCGTCTCTTCAATAATCCCTTTGAGATTACAGTGACTTCCATTTATTGTCGAATCTTCGAAACTCATCCTTGAAATCTGAGAAATTCTTCACTTGTCTCTTCCTAAACCCCTTTGAGATTACAGTATTCAGCTTATTTCTTGCTCGACTAATGAGCCCTGATCGAATTCTCTATCCTACCACCTCCTCTTCTTCACTTTCATCATCTTCATTGACATTTACAACAAATTCTAAACGCTTTTTCTTCTTCTCCGCATCCTCAGCCTTTTGCCTTTCTTCTTCAATCTTGAACTTCTCATAATCAAAGATATATGTGGATGAGAACATTGGTTGTATGTCTGCCTTGGTGCATAGCTCTCTGATCATTCGGTACATCTTTTCCATACCATCCTGCTGAAATCGCACAAATCTAGTTTGTTCTTTGATGTAAGCATGGAGCTCCTTATTTTTCTTTCTTTGCTCCCTTAGCTTTTCACGAATTACGTTCGTGTTGCTCACTTGATGTTTCAAGAGACAAATCTTTTGAGCTGGAGCTTTCCCAATATCTTTTGCCAGTTTATCGTTCAATTCTTGGAATGGGCGTGGTCTACGAGGAGCCTGTTCAGGCATCTGCCTTGGTTGAGCTTCTTTCGACGGTCCTTCCCCTATTTTCTTTCGCTTCTGAGGGGGTGGTCTGCTGGGAGCCTCTGGATCGACAATCAGCTGGTCAACAAATTCATCTAGCTGTTCCTGTTCAGTTGTGACCATCACTGGCGTTTCAGATTCTGTCATCTGTCTCCTCTTTCTTTTCGCTTCTCTTTTCTCTCTTTCTTCTGCCTAATGAATGGCATGGAGATTTTCAATGTGTTCTCGGTTTTCTCTTGTGCCTCCAGCCCGAAAGCTGCTCTCCATTAACCGCTCTTGAGAAGGGGTGTCTTTTCTTTTCTTTGATGAGTCCCCTTCTTTCATAGGTTGCTTTCCTTTATTCTTTCGAATTAATTGCTCAGTTTCTTCTTCTACCTCATCTACCTCTTCCTCAACATCTCCCTGTCTCTTTCTTTTCACACCTTCTCTATATTTCTCATAGGCAGCTTTCACAAGAGGGAATCTTTCTTCCCTATAGATCCATGGATGCAAAAACACCCACTCTTCAGTTTTTAGTTCTGTAATCTGGCGTCCTGTCGGCAACTAAAACTTGTACAAGTCGTCATCATGTGGGAGATTCGGATGCTGGTCGTTGATGAGGAGCTGAACAAAACGTGGGTACATGGCCCATGTGGAGGAGTTTGCGTTGTCAACCATGAAGTATAAGATAAGACCTGAGATATTAAATGGTTGCTTGGTGCAGAGATTGAGCATTGCAGCCGACCATTCTAAATTCAAACCATCATATCCGCCCTTTCTGTGTGATAAGCTCATAGCAAATACGTGAAGAATGAATCTCCAGTCCTTTGTAAGCCATTTTCGTTTGATCTCGTTTTTCTCTCCGAAGTCTCCAACATACCTCATTCCTTTAAACCCATCGAGGATGTCATCCTTCTTAACTCTGAGCGGGTCACTTTGGTTGTCTCCGAGGCTTAGGACTCTACGTACATTGTCCTCTGTCATTATGACTTTCTTGTTTCGTACTGTAGCTGTGATTCTTTTCACCTCGTTGACCGTTAATACCTTGGCAGTTCTCCAAAACTCTTCAATGTGAATGTTGTATATGATCGAATCGGCTTGAACAACATAGCTAATTCTGCTTGAGTTTATCCATTCCGCCACATCTTCGAACTCATTTGGCGGCGGAACCAACTTGCATGGCTGATTATGCTTTCTTGTTTTATCCGAGATAATTTCCTTCACCATTTCTGAAATATGAAAACGAGCCAAGTTAGATTTCAGTTGCAAGGCACGACAGTCAGATAGTATATATATATATATATATATATATATATATATATATATATATATCTACATATATATATATATATATATAATTGAAAATAAAAAATATATACATATTAATCTATACATAATATATATTTATATAAAAAATAAAAGTAGAATAAAAATTAAAATGAAAATTACAAATCCGCCATTTATATACGCTAGATCACTGAAGTCAAATACGCCGGACACACTACTGTATACACAAGACAAATGATTATTACGCCGAAAAGTTATTCCTCAGAAACTGTATTTACGCTTGACCAAAAAGTCCGCGTGTATTATTACGGTTTTTGACTCCGTGAGAAAGCATCACAGCGAAGATGATTAATCTAACGCATTTGCCTATTATGTTAAATACGCCGGTTCTTGAACATACGCAATCAAGACTTTAAATCCGTCAGACATTGTTTTGAATTAAATACGCCAAATTCAAGTTATATTATAACTGCATTCATAATAATTACGCTGGATTCAAGTTTTTCTTAAGATAAACCATTGAAAACGGATGAAACAATCAATAGTTTATATACAACAGACTGAAATGAAAACATTTTAATCACAAATCAATGAACATTGAAAAAAATATATATTTGATCTTAATTTAAACAGAATATTATGAATTAGTTTAGTAGATAAATTATTTAAGTATCTGAATAATCAAGGCACAATAAAAACTGACAGTATGTTTGTTCCTTTTAAATCCATGCACCTGTCTTTCAACATGCGATCAGAGAACACTTTATCATGTTGTGGTAATATTGACAAGAAATTCGATGTTCCCCCACTCACGGTGGACTGTCAGAATATTGTGCCCGTGAGTCCCACATCAGGACATACCCCCACGATCAAGGTATGCGCAAAGATTCCTCATAGTAGGTGATTATATTGACCTCATTCGTTCTTGAAATTTCAACGTTAGGCAATGGTGATCAGGTCAGTACTTCCATACAGCAAAGAGACCAAAGTCTAACGAGGGCTATGACAGATACCTTATACGGTACGAATTAAGCACATGAATGATTCTCTCATAAATTCTTCATTTGTGTGTGGGGTTTTGGCCGCATTGGCTCTTTTTGAAAAGATATCATAGTTGTGTCTAGGTCAGCATATATCTTGATGCAGTAGAAGAGCAACTATGATATCCCCGAATGAATAGTCAATATAAAGACCCAAGATCTCGGACTTTGGCAATCTTTCAACGTAAGATTTAAGACTATTAAGCCATACGCTGCAACATGTTACCCGCAAGTTGCACAACATTATGGGTATCCAGAATTCTTGTGTGATCATTAGCTTTTGTCTCATATTCGCAGTTTACTTCAATGTATTGCTGAATCTACTGACACGTCGTTGCTTGGGGCCTCAATCTGATTCTAGTTTAAGATCAAACAAAGTGTCAGCAGTTTTTCTATCATTTCTCATGCAGGTGTCAAACAAAGGATTCTATTTCAACAATATTTTCTGGAAGACTTCTCCCCTTAAAATTTTATTTTCGAGAATCCAGAGCTTGAAAAGAAATTTTAAGTTTGCATAATATCTTTTTGTTGGGCACATTTTTATGAGATTATTATTATTAAAACCTTTTTTTTCTTTTTTTTTAAATCATTTCCATTCAAGGAAATTGACAATTTCCAACCAGGTTACCAATTAGTTGAAGCGAGTTTTATCAAAGGCTTTCGTGAATATTTCAGCTTTTTGTTGCATTGTATCCACCGGGACCACTTGAATGTATCCTTTCTCATACGCATCTCTGATCGCAAGAATGTGAATTTCGATATGTTTTGTTCTGGAGTGGTGGATAGGGTTCTTCACAATTCCTAGACACGCCTCGTTGTCTGTGAATATGTGAGTTTTCATAACGTTGATTCCGTAATCCAATAACTGATTTTGTATCCAAAGAACTTGTGAACAGCAACTGTAAGCTGCCGTGTATTCAGCTTGAGTAGTAGATGCAGAGACTATTGTCTGCTTTTTGCTTTGCCACGAGATGAGATGATATCCTAAAAATTGACAGCCTCCTGAGACAGACTTTCTGTCAACTTTAGAACCTGCATGATCACTGTCAGAATAAGCAATTAAATCAAAATTACTATCTTTAGGATACCACAAACCAAGCTTAGGTGTTCCTTTCAGATAGCGAAAGATTCTTTTGACAGCAGCTTCATGAGATTCTTTCGGATCCGTATGAAATCGCGCACAGAGACAAACAACCCACATAATGCAGGCCTACTTGCGGTCAGATACATCAACGAGCCTATCATTAATCGATAGAAAGATTTGTTCACGGGTTTTCCTTGAAGATCGGAAGTAAGTTCCGTCTGAGCAGCAAAGGGAGTGCTGGCAGATTTGCAATCATTCATGCTGTACTTGGAGAGAATATATCTGATGTACTTAGCCTGATGAATAAGGATACCATCTTCTCTCTGCTTCACTTCTAATCCCAAGAAAAACGTAAGTTCTCCCATCATGCTCATCTCGAATTTTGCTTTCATAACTTTCTCGAACTCCCTGCGAAGAGCTTCATCAGTTGACCCAAAGATGATATCGTCTACATAGATCTGCACCAGCATCACATCATCTCCGATCCTTTTTGTGAAGAGAGTCATATCTATTTTCCCTCTTGAGTACCCACAATCCAGAAGATATGTTGACAAAGTCTCGTACCATGCTCGAGGAGCTTGATGAAGACCGTAGAGTGCTTTGTCAAGCTTATAGTATCTTGTAGGGAAGTGAGGATCTTCAAAACCTGGAGGTTGACAGACATAGACTTCTTCTTTCACCTTCCTATATAGAAATGCACTCTTTACATCCATCTGAAACACCTTAAAGTTTTTGAACGAAGCATAGGCTAAGAAGATTCTGATAGCTTCTATGCGTGCAACTGGTGCAAAAACTTCCTCATAGTCAATCCCCTCCTCCTGCCGAAAACCTTAAACTACCAATCTTGCCTTATTCTTGATAATACACCACGATCCTCCATCTTGTTTCGAAACACCCACTTGGTACCAATGGGATACTTTCCATCAGACAAATCAACGAGTTCCCAGACTTTAAGCTTCCTAAATTGAGCTAATTCTTCTTGCATTGCTTGTACCCAGCTAGAGTCTTGAATGGCTTCTTCTATGTCTCTTGGGACAAACTATGAGAGAAAAGCTGCATACAGTCCTGTGTTGATGGTATGTGTTTGACTACGAGTTCGAACGCCATCTTCCACAGAACCGATGAAATTTTCAATTGGATGGTTTCGGTTTGTCTTGTACCTGTGTTGGTGTGAATTTCTACTTGTTGTGGCAGGTTAGAGAAATGTTCTTCGAAGTAGATAATTGGAGTTTCGTCTTCTTTAGGTGGTTCATCCATGATCTGCTGTAAAGAAGAATCATCTTGTGCATATGCATTCTCAGCCGATGTGTCACCATTTACTTCGATAATAGGAAGGGTAGCAGAGGCAGAGGCTGGGGTGAAACGAGTTGTAAAAGGAGTGAAACCAATGTCTGAAGGATCAAACAATGGCTCTAATGGGGTTGATTCTGCAGGTTCGGATTCAGTGACCGGTTCAGCAATGTCGAAAGTGTTAATACAATGTCTACGTCATAAAACCAGTTTGGAGCGCTTCCAGTGTTAATGGAGTTTCCTTCTTGAAAATCGACGTAATATGACTCAATCACCATCTTGGTCTGTTTGTTGTAGACTCGATATGCCTTTTGAGAAGATGAGTAGCCCATGAAGTAGCACACATCACCGACCGCTTCAAATTTGATGAGATTCTCTTCAGTGTTGAGAAGTGTACATGAACATCTGAACGGTCTGAAGAAATCTATCAGAGGCTTCCTTTTGAAAAGTAATTCATAAGCTGTCTTTCCATGAGGTTTGTCAATGAGAACACGATTCAAAACGTAGCATGCTGTGTTGACTGCTTCAGCCCAGAAGATTATGGGAAGCTTGGAGTCTACAAGCATTGTTCTAGCAGCTTCGATAAGTGTTCGGTTCTTTCGTTCTGCTACCCCATTTTGCTGAGGAGTTCTGGCAGCACTGTATTGAAGGCGAATTCCTTTTTGTTCACAGAAAGAGACAAACGTATGATTCTTGAATTCTGTCCCATTGTCGCTTCTTACGGATTTCACCTTCAGCTTGATTACGTTTTCAATCATAGGGATGAAACTTTTCAGAATGGAAGCTGTCTCACTCTTCGCTTCGAGGAAATATACCCATGAAAACCTTGAGAAATCATCTGTAATTACCAAACAATAAGATCTTTTAGCTAAACTTTTAACACTTATAGGGCCGAAAAGATCCATGTGAAGAAATTGTAGTGGGGCAGATATCGTATTCACTGCTTTGGATTTATGAGGCTTTTTATGTTGCTTTCCTTGGGCACATGCGATGCATTTTTCTGAAAAAGAAAAATCTTTCATAGTTAAACCTCTTACTAGATTTAATTTGGAAAGATTATTTATATTTTTGAAGTTCACATGCCCCAAAAACCTGTGCCAAAGTAGTGATTCTGATTCAGATTCTCTTGAAATAAGACATGTCATTTGCTCATTTGATTTGGCATTTTTCATATTTAGCACATAGGTGTTGTTTTGACGGGGAGCTCTGAGCATGATCATTTCCGCAGGGACGGAGTATACGGGTTTGAGGAATAAGCACTCCATGTCATTGAACAGCACCGAAATTCCTTTGTCACAGACTTATGATACACTCATAAGGTTGTAACACATCTTTGGAATATAGTTTACATTCTCTAGAGTAAGTGCTTCAGACACGACGTCACCAATTCCGACGATCTTCCCTCCCTTTTCGTCTCCGGCAAAGGATACAAAATCACCATCGATAACTTGAAAGTTTTTGAGCAAATCCTTTAAGCCGGTCATATGCCTGGAGCATCCACTGTCAACATGCCAGATTTATTCCATGAGCATCCGAAGCCATTTTTGAAGTTTATTCTGTTAAACAACAAAAACAATAAAATATGTACAAGTTAGTTAGTTTTTGGAACCCAGACTTGCTTTACGTTAGTTCTATCATGATTTTGAGCAAGAGTATTTTCTTTTCTTTTCCAAAAACAAGTTGAGTTAACTATGCATTTCACTGATTTCTTTAGATTGTCAAATTGATCAGTGAAACTTTTAACAAGATCTTGATTAGGTTTAGAAAATTTCGTGCTTTTGCAATGTTTCGCAGTATGTCCTAAATGACCACAACGAAAGCATTGTTTGCAATTCGATCTTTTCTTCCTGGGTGCTGAGTGCGAAGATGATGTATGTGATGAGAATCTGGAGCTGCTTGAGGAATTTGATGACGTAACATGGCTTAAATCTTTGACTTTCTTCAATTTCTTGTCAAGATGATCTTCATCCTCAATGTCGTCTTCACTGACTTCACATTCAGATGACGAGATTGATTCTTGACTTTCACTTGACATTTCTCCATCACTCTGAAGTTGTTGTGCTTGAATTGTCTCTGTTGCTTTCTTCAGTGAAGTCTTTATCAATCTCTGATGTACCTGCAACTGATGGAACAAACTCGGGAATTTCCTCTGTAAGGAACTTTCCAAATATGTTTTTCTTCAATTCTGGCACAAATACAGGAGATTCAAGCATAACATTTTCATCATTAAAAACAGAGTTTAAGTCATGACTCTTAACCTCAGCATGCACTAGGTTGTGAGTCTTAAGTGTAGGCGCAAGGCCATTACAGTCATCCCGAATGTTCAATTTTGGCATAAAGCCGTTACAGTCATCCATCCTAGATAAACTATTACAGTTATCCTGAATAGAAATACTGTTTGTCTTATTGCAATTCCAGGCGAACCAGTTAACAGTTGAATAACTGTCGTCTGAGTAACCGATTCCTATTTTTGAACCTCCACAATCATCTTCCTCATCGCACACATCTTCTTGACCCTTACACAGATCTGCATTGCTTTCAGACTTGTTAGTATTGTTTAGTGGTTTATAAAAAGCATTTTGATCCAAAAGATCATTTTTATCGATTAAGTCATTTTTAGGATGAGGAGATGGCATAGGGACGTAATTTTTGCTGTGCGGAGGAGGAAATATTTTTCTTTCGTTTCCGAATTTATCCTTATATCCAATTCCATCCTTTATGAATGTCGGTCGTTGGCAGTTTACAATATCAACCAGTGCTTTTTGACTAATTTTCCATTGATCAATAATGATTTGCAATTTGTTATTTTCGTTTTGTGATTTTCTTAGTTTTTCAGTCAAATCATTTATGATAAAATCTTTTCTGAAAACAAATTCATTTAAAGTCTGCATTTCAGCTATGGTTGAATTTAACTTTCTTTGATATGCAGCTTCATTTTCTTTTATTTCTTATTAATTTTCAAAACCTTTTATTTTTCTTTAATTATGTCACGGTTGAGTGATTTGTAGTGCCACGACGTTCAAACATGGTTTGGAGCACAGCTTAGCTTTAAATTCATATGGTATGCTATTTACCAAATCCTTATCCTCGGTTTCTGACTTCATGGCAGTTGTAGAAGTTCCAACTGCTTCATTCTTGCTGCTACTGGTTGCTTCTTGAGCTGCAGGTTTCAGATCATTTATCTCAACTTTTTGTTTTCCCTTCTCTGAAGTTGGTTCAGCAGAATTGATGATGCTTTTCAGACCCTTGTCATCTTTGGGAATCCCGGCGGTTTGCTTTTCCACACGGTTTGATGCAGACGTTACAGAAACAGTGGAGATGTTTGCCATGAGGGCTTTGTCAACTTCACCTTTAGCCTCAACTATTTCCTTTGACCAGTCGTAATCTTCCACAACTAAAGCTTTTTGGTTATTTTCAGCAACACTGTTACTTCCTTCAATAGCCACCGACCTTCTTTTCTGATTGAGTTCAGCATTTTCATTCTTCAGCAAAGGGCATTCCCCCTTGAAATGACCCAGATTTTTGCAATTGTAACATCTCAGCTTTGACTTGTCAAATCCAGCTTTTCCCAGAGCTAGCCTTTTTCCTGTTTTGTCCTGAAATTTCTTCAAACGAAGAGTAATCATCACCATCTGCCACTTCAAATCCATCTCCTCCATGTCATCAGGATCCACTTGATACATGTCCTCAGCTGTGGAAAATCTCTTTTCAACTCTCCTGACATGAGAGCCTCGTAGCTGCTTAGGAAGGTGTTAAACAGAGCCACATGTTCTGTGGATATTTTAAGTGCTTGAGCATTGCTGGCCACGGTAGTCTTCTCGGTGGATGACGAGGCCTTTACAGAGCTTGCGAAAGCGTTGGGATAAAATTTGACAACACTTTGAGGATTCAATCCACATGAGGTGATGGGAGCAAGAAACGCCATATTTTTGGGAGCAGAGGTTGCAGCAGCTGATTGAGTAAGTTTCTGTGAATACCTTGTTTGGTTCATTTCTCTCTTGACAATATCCATTTCAAAGGCTTTCAGAGTGTTGATCAGTTCCGAGAGTGTGATAGGAGTTGTGTTGGTAAAGAAAGTTCTCTTAATCATCATATGCTGAAGGCTCCATTCTTTAGGGGGTGAGTCTAGCAGCTTCTTGATTGATGCATAGTTAGCAACAGGATTTCCCACTTTCTTCATTTTAGTCAGCACTCCTAGAAATCGACTGATGTGATCGGATAAGCTTTCACCATGAACACTTCCAAACATGTCGTACTCTTTCTGAACCATGTCTCTTTTGTTGTCCATGAGCTCCTCGTTTCCTACATAGTGGTCAATAAGAGCCAACCACAATTCATGTGCGGAGGTGTACCCTTCGAACAAGTTGTTATCATCCTTGGACAGGGCCATAGTAAGAGCAGCATGAGCTCTGCGGTCATGTTGAATGAGAGTTATGTCTTCTTCGGTGAACGTTGATGGATCTTCGTTGATTGTATGTGCGTGTCACGAATTATCATTGGAACGTGCGGATCCACCGTGACGGACATCCATTGAGTATAGTCGGTATACTCAAAGAAGGCTTTGATTCTGTTCTTCCAACTGCTGAAATCTTCAGATCCTTTCAACTTGGGAGGTCGTGTAGCTGTTCCTGTTTCCAACTCGGCTTGGGCAATTTGGTTAAGTTGATTGAGAGACATTTTGGTTGATCAGAGATTAAATACGCTGGGAAGTATGAAGTCAGATGGTAAATATGCTGCAAATGAATCAAATACTCTGCAAATGAATTAATTACGCTGGAGATCTTTGGCGACTTTATCCTGCGAAAATAGCTAAATCCGTTGGAACATGAAAAACAAACATAAGTTTGGTTAATTACACCGATCACTGTGATAAAATCGCTGAGGATTTTTGTCACTGACTTCAAAGTCGCCTTCGATTAAATACGCTGGCACTATTTCACTGAAAAATCAACAAATCCGCGGGTGTTAACCAGGCGTGTTTGTTAATTACGCGATCTTCAACGATAAAAACGTTGTATTCAAAGATATCTACGATGACTTCAAAAATAAATATGCCCCGATGGTTTTAAGTACGAACAAAAACCCTCTAATCACCCAAAAACGACTCGAAAACCATGTTTCTTTGTACCAAAATGACCCAAATGTTTACCAAAACACTGATTAACAACAACCCAATGGTTAAACAGACCAAATCAAGCCATTTTAAGTTCAAAAATGTGAAAAACCTTGAAACTTTGAAAACTTTTGAAAAACCTTCAAAACTTGAAGAATCTTAACAAAAATTCAAACAATCAAGTGATAAAGGCTCCGATACCAAATTGTGAGTCCCAAAACAGATTCGGATCACAGTGGTTGATTGTTATCACCTAAACAACTATAGATTAGTTGTTTGAATGTGTAAAAGTTTAGAAAAACCAAATAATGAAGATTAAGATTCTTGAAGGGATCAAACAACAAGTGTTGTTTATGAAATCCCAAAAGATATAATCACTAGAAGCACCTGGATATTCGGATTAAGCACAAGAACAATAATAACAACACAAGAGCAATCACCAAAAATCTGTCCAAGAACCTTCGACATGGCTTTCATTGAAGTTCATATTTATACACAACTGACTACCCAGCGTATTTAATAAATACGTTGGGAACTTAAATACGCCGCCCTGTTCCAAGTTTCACAAATTACACTATTAGCCCTTCTAGTTTAACTATCTATTACCAAACCAGCTCAAACTATTAAACTCAAGTATCAACAGTCTCAAAACGTCCTAACACTAAGGTTCCGTCAGCAAGTTCTACTTCATAAGTTAAGTCTAGAACTCTTATGGGTAAGTTTAATAGTTTGCTAAACTTATGGTCCACAAATGACTTATCCGCACCTGAATCAAAAAGAACTCTAGCATATACATCATTAATGAGGAATGTACCTGTTATGACTTTATCGTCATTAACAGCATCTCTAGCATTCATCTGAAAGGCCCATGCATTTCCTTTCTTAGCATCTCCAAGATTTGCATTGTTACTCTTAGGATTCTTGGGGAAGTTATTCTTAATATGCCCTATTTCATTGTAGCCGTAGCAGAGGGCATCCTTAAGATCCTTGCATTCTAGGGTCTTATGCCCCTTTTTCTTATAGATACCAAAGGGTTTAGCATGTGGATCAAAATTACACTGTCCCCAGTGTCTGCGGTTGCAGGTCTTACATGTCGGCGTCACACCCGACTTATCTTAGTTCCTTCTGAACCAAAATCTAACTTTATTCATCTTATTAAATTTTTGGGAGTTACCATCCTCTCTCTTCCTTTTCCCATCAGTCTTAGTCTTGACTGACTTTTGTCTCACTAGATCTAAAGTGAGAAAGAGAGATAGGTCAATAGCAGACCTATAAGTAGTCGGCTAAGCACCTTCACCATGCCTTTAATCTAAGGCGCTAACCCATTTATAAAACGCGCGATGCGTTTGGGTTCAGGTGAAATCAGATAAGATACTAATCTGGATAAGGAATTAAAGTAGGTAACATACTTCCGACACTCCAGAATTTTCATTGTAAGAGTCAGAAAACCTGACTCTATCTTTTCCACCTCATGAGGTGGGACGTATGTTTCCTTAACAAGGTCCACAAACTTGGTCCATCCCAAGTTATATAGGTGTACTTTTCCTGTTGACTGGACCATGGCCATCCACCATATTAGGGCATCGCCCTTAAAGGATTGGGATACAAACTTCACCACATCCTTATCAGCACAACAGCTGATATCTACAATAGTTTCCATCTTATCGAGCCATTTCAAGGCTTTTATAGCCCCTTTTTCTCCATTAAAATCTCGGGGTTTGCAGGAGATAAAGTATTTATAGGTACATCCGTCTTTGGAAGAACGGGACCTGTCATTAAATAGTATTTTCTTTGGTTCACTCTTCGCATTTGAAGAGTGAACAGAGCTCTCCTTTCGAGCTGAAGATGGTGGAATAAACAAAGGTTTGGAGTGAGTAGCACTCACTTCCTTAAATTTCTCCATGGCCTTTTCCATGGTCTTTCCAACAACTGCATCAATGCGAGCTTGGAAATCATCATTATTGATGGCTATATTTTCAGCTTTGTCAGTTTTATTATCACAGCGACTACTTTGGGCCTCATCTGAGTTAGCCGTCTCTGATGTTTGGGTACTAAATACCAAATTAAATTTACATTAGCCATGGTATTAATAACCATATAGGCTATAAAGTTTGGATATATAAATCCATTGCCTATTTGAACCAGTGTGCATAGAATCAAAACTGTCAGGCTTAACATTTTAAATGAATGTTATCTATTAATGGCCTAGGTCTCAAAAGGACCATCAGGTAAATTACAATTTGGACATTGTCCATATATATTTTAGACAATGGATCTTAATGTCACAATTGCCATTGTCATATGACAATTACAAATAGCTCATAGGCTTGTCTCATAGGATATTTAAAATATGGCTCATAGGCCTTATCCCCAAGGGTATAAAAATACAGCACATTGGCTTGTCACTTAAGGACGTAAATACCTCACTAAGACCTGTCACTGTGGACTTATTATTACGGCACATTGGCCTGTCACTTATGGACATAACTTTAGGCAGAGGGTCATATTAAACCACAACTGTCATTGTCATATTGACAATTATAACATGGCCCGTAGGCAAAATAATATAATAGATCAATTAACATCTCCTAAGATGTTAAGATAGATAATCATCGCATTGATGATATTAGTCATGATCTCATTGATCATATAGACTATGAGGCTTGAGCATAGCTCACCACCCTGGACAGGGAACCATATGGTACAACTATCGTTTTCTTAATTGACAACATAATATTGCTCGAAGGCAAATCATCACTAATGGATGTTTAATCATGGCCCGAAGGCATTACATCACTAATGGATGTTCAATTATGGCCCGTAGGCACTACATCACTAATGGATGTTTAATTATGGCCGTAGGCACTACATCACTAATGGATGTCAATTATGGCCCTAGGCACTACATCACTAATGGATGTTTATTATTATCATAGCATTAATGATATTAGCCGGGATCAAATTTGATCACATAGGCTATATAAGGTTAGGACGTAGTCCATTCACCTAGACGGCTAGTGTGGTTCCTCAAGTCACACTGCAAGGAATATTAACATTGCTTGAATGTTAACACGTGATTATCTTAATGGCCGATTAATAGTCACGGTCACCTTAGTGACTTGGAGGCTTGAACATAGTCCACCACCTCTGGATAGAAGGATTAATCTTCCTTAACTATCATGATAGAAGGCTATTCATCCTTAACTATCTTTTATAATTTGGCCAATTAATATGGACTTTGCCATTTGGCTAATCAAAACCATTTAGATCTTTTGGAATTATATAACTGATCATAAATTTCAAGTGAAATCGTGACGATCGCTTGAAGAGGATGAGTACATATATATATATATATATATAATTCCAAAATATTTCATTAAATGACAATAGAAATTACAATACTTGAAATAAATAAATAAAACTAATTGTCCATGCAAGGACTAAAAGAAATAACTTGTCCATGCAGGGACCAAAGAATAACAATGTCCACACAGGGACTAAAGAAATAATATAATGATAGAAGAGACTTTACTCGTCCTTCTTTCCCTTAACCGACTTGCAGAGCTTCTTGAAGAATTTATTCATCTTCTTCTTTATCTTCTCCGCTTGTTGTTGCATTTCCTTCATCCGCTCCAAGGCCTCATTAATGGCCTCAAGAGGTGGTGGTGGTGGAGGTTGTGGTTGTGGTTGAGGTACAACAGGATATTGGTACCCATAACTTGGGTATCCACTAGGTGGATGAGCAGGTGGGAAAGGAGACGGGTAAAGTGCATTATGCATGACCGCTGGCATATAAGGGTCATGTGATAGTACCTGGTGATTTATCGGCGTAGATGGGTTAAAAGGATACTATCCAGATATATCTGGATATGTAGGAATAGGGTTATTAAAACCCGATGGTGGTGGTTGAACCACTGGTGGTGGTGTCGGTTCCACCACAGGTGAAGCATTGGAGGGTCCACCCATTTGTGGGTCCTCATGAATGGTAGGGTAGGTTTGGGCAATGGTGGCAGCGAACCCGACCTTTGATCCGCACGTACCGACATACACGCTCCATGTTTCTTCCATGGTGGCTTAGGTGGTGGCTGAGGTCACCGGTTCCATATGAACATCGTCTTGTGTAGGTGGTGTTGGGGAGTGATGGGAAGGATTGTTAGCAAAATTGAATTGGTTCCAATATTGGTCCCATTCATTAGGACCTTGGTATGGCGATCGGCGTATGAGTTAGAATCGCTAGAGATTTCGATAGGTTGTCCAAGCGATCTTGACGGTGGCATCTCCAGGTTGGAGTCCTCGACCATTGGGTTGGGTTGATCTAACTGATTTTGATCAGTTGGGGGTGTGTTGAAGTAGTGGTTAGGGTTAAATTTTTCATGGTAAGAGTGTGAATGGGAATGATGGGATGGTGAGAGTGGTGTGAATGATAGGAGTGGTGAGAGTGGTAAGAATTTTGGGAATGTGGGGGCGAGTATCTATGAGAGACAGAGTGTCTCGCTGGTTGCCAAGGAGACGAATCTCCTGAATCTTGGTAGGAATCTGAGTTGTGAGGTTGTGAAGGGATGCAACCGGATGGTCCTCCTTTTCCTCTTCCACTTTGTACTCTAAATCTTGGCGGCATTTTCCTGCTAAAATCAAGTCTAAACAATAATAATAACTTAATAATGAGATGAGTAATCCTAAGTCAAAGCCTAGGCTTGGAAGTCTAAGGAATGTGCTATTGTGTAAGTTTGAGATTAAACACAAAAGGCTAGTGTTTAATTCTCTCAAACGTTGGCTCTGATACCAACCTGTCACAACTCGTATATCTAATCCAAACACCGGTGGGCCCGGGTGGGGAATATCGTGACGTAAGTTGATATCCATAGTCAATTAAACAAACCACAACGGAAGTCTTGGAGTTTAAATTACTATTACAAACCAAATGTTCAAAGTACGAACAATATTATACAGACGACTTGTAATGAAAGATCCATAGGCAGATCGTAAAATGTACAAAAATGTATAACAGACTTTGGGCAGATCTAAGGATTTGCAAGATCCTCTTATATCACTACCAAGCAGCTTCCAGCCTATTTCATAGTGTAGCTGCAGCTTAGTCTTTTGAAAATACGTTAGCTTTCGCTGGTAAATACACCCAACAGACTCGTTTTGAAAACATTTACTGTCACACCCCGACCCGCAGCGGAATAAGAGTCGGGGCATAATTGGGTTATCACCAAAGCTCATGATGTTTACTAATATGTTTCATATTTATTAAATTCAAATTACATCTCAAATGTTCAAGTCAAATTCATATAATACAAGGAAAGGAAAAATTAACTAAAACAATCCAAAGTCTAAACTGGTTTATTCTTCTAGGCCGTCCTATATGTTTCTTGCTTCAACTTGATCACCTGTATCATGTGTAAAAATGGGGGATTTTGGGTCAACAAAAGTTGGCGAGTGAACCTTGTTAGAAAACATTTATTATAGATTTCTTGTTGTATTTGATATGGAAAAATTGTGCAATAATCATACGTGAGCAAATGTAAATAAGCATACATTACAAACAATAACAAACAATAACATGAATGATAATGTATATGTTGGCAACGTCACGTTCACGCTCATAGGTAATGGGGAACGGACGGCCTATGATGATGTATGTGCGATCAAGGCTCAATCAAACGGAGCCGATCGTATGTTGGCAACGCCTCGTTCACGCTCATAGGTAATGGGGAACGGCTCACGCTCATAGGTAATGGGGAGCGGCGGCCTATGATGATGTATGTACTGAAAATGATAAATTTAATCTAAACATTAACCATACAAACAATTGATACATGTTGGATACACATTTGATCATGGATATGATGAATGCACAAGTGTTTAAATGTAATAATAAATAATAAGCGACACATGATACACCCCAAAATGTGATTAAAACGGGGAATTGGTAGAGATTCACTCACATTGGGTGCGTTCGTTTGATGATGTTGAATGCGCACGAGTTTAGAGTGTTGATCGACGAGGAATAACTAACCTAAATAATAACGGAAAGGTACGGTACGTAAGTGGATTTTATTAACAATTTTAATAAGGTTTTTAGATTTATTTTTGTGAGTTTAAGGTCATTTTCTAACTTTAAAAATATTATTTTTAAGTATTTTTAAATTAAATAACAAATAAAAATATAAAAAAATGTTGACTTTTTGGGTTGACCATTGACCGTTGACTGTGACTGTTGACTGTTTGACCGGTTCGAACGTGTATATGTATGCGCTGGGTGAGGCTCGAACCCGAGACCTCCCGTACGCGTGCACGCAGCTCTATCAGCTGAGCTACGTGTCTAACCCGAAATATTTCTGTTTTTAATTATATTTATACACTATTTAAATTAATCAGAAATCATTTATTTTTAAAAAGGATTTAATTACATCGGACCGGTGCACACAACAGGTCTCGAACCCGGGACCTGTGGTTTAGTGTTGCACACAGTCCCCCGCTGGACTGTGTGTCTAACTTGGTTAATATACTGATTTTTATTAAAATTAACATCTTACAGCGAGTTGATCCGGTCCGGTCTTTTTAAAAAGAACATTTTTATTTCAGAGAGTGAGGTTGTGTCAAGGATCGAACTCGAGACGTGTGTTAATCGTTTGCACACAGTCCACCACTGGACTGTGTGTCTAACCCGGTTAATATACTGATTTTTATTAAACTTATACATAAGTTCGACTTCATCTTCTTCGTTCAAAGACACAGACGACGATTATCCAACTGTTCTTGTTTAATTCGATTAACGGAATTTATAAGCGATTGAAATGTGATGGACAGAGAGGGTTTTGGGAAATGAATGTACCGAAACAGATGTCTTTCTCAAAACTCCGGCAAGGATCGTCGGCTCTATTTTGTGCACTCCGTCTGTTCGGATAAATTAACAGTTTTGATCGATTAGATGAGAAATTGAGTTACTAAACAATGATTAACAGAAGGTTTAGATGATTATACCGATTCACAGCGTGATTTTGGAAATTCCAGAAGTTTTCTGGCGAAAGCAGAATATTCCGGCTACGTCGTCTGGGATTGATTCTGGTTGATGAATTGAAGTTAGCAATAGTCTAACAATGGATTGAAACCGAAAGAGTCGAGGTATTTACCGTTTTGATGAAAGTCTCGGTTTTTCGGCGAAAGTCCTATGATTGCAGAAAATCTCCGGCGAGTGAAATTGATTCGAGAAATGGTGCGATTTTGAGCGAAATGATTTCTAGAGACTTGGGTGTGTATTTATAGGGAAGAATCACAACGAACTGGGTCTGATTTCAGTCTTGATTTGTTGGTCAGCCTTTCTCCGGCGGTTA
Organism: Scalesia atractyloides; assembly: GCA_947069175.1. NCBI lineage: Eukaryota > Viridiplantae > Streptophyta > Magnoliopsida > Asterales > Asteraceae > Scalesia > Scalesia atractyloides. Next base: position 17,393,754 of record CAMTDV010000001.1, on the reverse strand, counting down.
TGACTGATGTCGCGGGACTAGACATCGGTTATAACCGACGTCAATGTTAATACGTACGTTAAGTCAAAAGAAACCGTCGATAATTGGCGAAATCGTCGGATTTTCCGGCGACTGCGAAATGGGCGCGCTGTTGACTGATTTGATTTCGAGTTTCATTATATGTATTAATTGTTTCGATATATCAACAAATAACACAAGTGGCGGAGTGGTGGGATATGTGTGAGTTAAGTCTTTGAGGTTCACCCGGCTGACCCGGGTTCGAAACCCGGCAGCCGGTTTTCTTTTTTATTTATTTTATTTTCACTTTTTATAAATTATAGTTTTTAAATTCTTAATTGTTTATTAATTATGTATCGTTTAAAATTAAAATTAGTCATAAATACGCAACGAAATTTTTATAACTTGATATTCGATTTACAAACGAAGCGGGTTTGGAAACCCGTTTTTCGACGGATGTTACATTTACAAAAAAAGGTTTAAGTGCACAAGGCATGAAAATTTTTTTATAACTTGGGAAAGTCAGCTTTGTTACCTTATTAACAGCTTTACATGTTTGTCAATACATATGAGGCCCGGTACAGAGACTGAGACTTGATTAACGTACACACAACTTAGGAACCCATGAAGGAGTTATCCCCAACTTGTGGGTAAAAAAAAATAATTTAGCATTCGCATCTGTTGGGTGTATGCCTACACCCCGTGCTTTGGTCGTGGCCATTAACTAATGTAATGAGCCAAGGATATCCAGGACACGGTCGTTAACCCCCAATGTTTAAGTTATCAAACAAAACTGATCAAAACGGGATATACGGATTTACTAGCCACAATCCAGCATTCGATTGATCCCATTTCCGACCAAATGGTAATAATTTACCGTAACCCAAGCCCATATAGGGAAAATAAGTCAATAATATTTATCGGAGCTACTCTTGATTTAAAAATGCAAGATTTAATATCTCAGCCGTATTCAAAATGAAATAAGTGCAGATAGCATTTACTGGAAGGCTCTAGTCTGGTTTATGGCATAAGCTAACCAATTAAAATGTTAACGATCGTATTTAAGTCTTATACTTAGACCGACTAGCTTAAGGATAAAAAGTGGTACGATACGCTAGATTAAGCGATGACCGGATAGAATGTAGTTTAAACCCAACAAGTACTTAAGACTTGTATAATATGGGTAAACAATTAACATTCTGGAATATGAGATTAAAATGATAAGGTTAAACCCGTTTTCGGTTAATTTTCGTAAACTAGTTACATATACTTAACCGTATGCATATAAGCGATATTGGGTAACCGGATGAGTTACGAACAAGTTCTATATGTCATTATACTTTAAATAAGTTGTAATATCAGTAGGATATCAACTTATATGCCCGTTGAGGTTTTAAAACGAAACTACGCCTTATAAGGCGTTTTGGACCATTATATGTCGTATAAAAGGAACTTGCATGTATTCTGATGTTATGATCATAAACATTCTGGAAAAATAATTAATTTTTGATATATTATTAGTAAGAGTCACACATAAGTGTGGTTTATGGTTTAAGACCAAACTATGCACCGAGGGGCATTTTGGTCTTTTAAAAGCATAGTTTACGATATTATACTAAAATTAGTTTATGATCAGAATATTAACATCATAATATGTTAATTACCTTAACATATTAGAAGATAATTCATTTGCAAGTTCATTGTTGATTAAAACCTTATTTTATGTAAAAAGGGCATTTTAGTTAAAATTGACATTTTAGCGGAACCAATGCATAAACTCAGATTATGAGTATGATCATGTAATATAACCTCGGAGGGTTATGCTACATTGTATTACGATCATAATGTGACCATAAGTCAAAAGTAAACTAATCTAAGTCGGGTCAGAATCGAAAGTCAAAGCAGAAGTTAAACTTCACGACTTTCGGTTGCAAACCGACTCTAGGACTACAATTGACGGATCGAACATGTTCCCACATGTTCTAATAATTATTACCAACTTGTGTGAGTGTCAAAAACATATTTATAACATGTGTAAACTTAGATTACAATATTAATAAAATCTGACCCGTTTGACTTTTTAAAACATAAACTTTGACCCGCAAATTGACCTAGTAAACATGATCCTTAGGAGGTGCCCTTTTAAGGGATTAATACCTTCCTAATTACGATCACTTAGCCATGTTCATTTCGAACAATGGCTGGACCATAATGGTCTTAACCGAAAGTCAAGGCATTTGTCGAAAATGCTTGAGTTTTGACAATTAAAAGCCTACAAAAAAGAAAAGAGCAGAGATGGAACACTTACAAGTGATCCAAGGGAAACTTAGAACTCAAAGGGAAGCTCCTAAATGGTCAGGAACTTCCAAGAGTGTAACAGAGAGGAGAAAGAGTGAATGAGCAAGGAAATGAGGTGAACTAAGTGGCTATTTATAGTGCAAGAAGGTGTGTGAAGATGAAGCCAGGTGTTAGAGGTGTTGTAAGATCTTCACAAGTGTCTAGCAAGGTTTCAAGAGCTGCAAGAGTGTGGCATTTTGCAGGAGAGGTGGCATGTTGACAGAATTGTGGGCTTTTGACACTTTTAGTCCCTCAAAAATAGTTTTGTGGGTTGTCATAAATTGTCCCTTGACTTATATCCAATGACATAATGATACAAATTGGTCTTTTCATTCAACACGAGATGTATTGAAGAAGAGTATAAATAACCGAACGTTAACGGATGTCACACTAGGTGTTTTTACTACTTATAAGTGTTTACTAGGTTAAACGTGAAAGATACGAATACTTATGGTTTCATGGGTTAAATTACCCAAGCTAGTAAGGTTATAGATTCGGTGAAGACGTGTGATACTCAACAATGGTCAATCAAATAATACCACCTTAATTAGGGGTCGTCCGGGTCCAGAAATGAATTGGTTATGCAAGGAAAATGTAATAATAAAGTCTCGGGGCCTTTGGGTTATTATTTGAAAGTTAAAATGATTTAAAAGTGAAGTTCTAGTGGCCCGCCGTAGGCTACCGTCACCAGAGCGTAGCTTATGGTTGGTTTACAACCAAACCAAAAAGCCTGGACCGTAGCTTATGGTCTTTGGATATCTTGTAATTAGTAAAATGATAAACGGTTAGCGGGTTTAGTTTTGTAATAGTTAATTAGAAGTAATTGGGCTAAACTAGACACTAAACAAATCATAGTAGGCAAATTGGGCTTTAAACCCAATAGCAGTCCATGTAGGAAACCCTAGCCCTGTTGCATAACCTATCTCTATATAAAGGGAGGTTTGCATTAGGGTTTAGGTTGCTGGTTCTGTTGATCGTTTAGCTGGTTGATGGTTTAGAGAAAGAGTCTTGAATTGATTGTAAACACTTTGTGTTAGATAATCAATAGAAGACTGTTTAGAAGGAATTGTGATCGAGTTCGTGTTTCTTTGAAATCTGATCTAGAGGATTCCGCACTCTAGATTAGACAGACGATTCTGTCAAGATCCAAAAGGACTAGGAGACCTACAATTGGTATCAGCTTAGGGGGAGTCTGTTGCTGATAGAAGTTGTTAAAGCTGAAGCTATCCAAAGACCAACGTTTTTCAAAGATGCTAAAGATTGCAAGAAGACTGAAGACTAAGTTATTTTATGAAGCTATTGTCAAGGGGGAGTTTCTTGGTGCATATTTGTGACAACAGCTTAGAATTGGTCTTTGGATATCTTTTAATTAGTAAAATGATAAACGGTTAGCGGGTTTAGTTTTGTAATAGTTAATTAGAAGTAATTAGACTAAACTAGACACTAAACAGAACATGGTAGGCGAATTGGGCTTTAAACCCATTAGCAGTCCATGTAAGAAACCTTAGCCCAGTTAAATGACCTCTCTCTATATAAAAGGAGGTTTGCATTAGGGTTTAGGTTGCTGGTTCAGTTGATCGTTTAGCTGGTTGTTGGTTTAGAGAGAGAGTCTTGAATTGGTTGTAAACACTTTGTGTTAGGTAATCAATAGAAGATGTTTGAAATGAATTATGATCGTGTTCGTGTTTCTGTGAAATCTGATCTAGGGAATTCCACACTCTAGATTAGATAGACGATTCTGTCAAGATCCATAAGGACTAGGGGACCTACAATTGGTATCAGCTTAGGGGGAGTCTGTTGCTAACAGAAGCTGTTAAAGCTGAAGCTATCCAAAGACCAACGTTTTTCAAAGATGCTAAGGATTGCAAGAAGACTGAAGACTAAGTTATTTTATGAAGCTATTGTCAAGGGGGAGTTTGTTGGTGCATATTTGTGACAACACTTAGAATTGGTCTTTGGATATCTTTTATTTAGTAAATGATAAACGGTTTAGCGGGTTTAGTTTTGTAATAGTTATTTGAAGTAATTGGGCTAAACTAGACACTAAACAGAACATGGTAGCGAATTGGGCTTTAAACCCATTAGCAGTCCATGTAAGAAACCCTAGCCCAGTTGCATGACCTATCTCTATATAAAAGGAGGTTTGCATTAGGTTTAGGTTGCTGGTTCAGTTGATCGTTTAATGGTTGCTGGTTTAGAGAGAGAGAGTCTTGAATTGATTGTAAACACTTTGTGTTAGGTAATCAATAGAAGACGTTTGAAAGGAATTGTATCGTGTTCTGTTTCTGTGAAATCTGATCTAGGGGATTCCGCACTCAGATTAGATAGACGATTTGTCAAGATCCATAAGGACTAGGAGACCTACAATTGGTATCAGCTTAGGGGGAGTCTGTTGCTGACAGAAGCTGTTAAAGCTGAAGCTATCCAAAGACCAACGTTTTCAAAGATGCTAAAGATTGCAAGAAGACTGAAGACTAAGTTATTTTATGAAGCTATTGTCAAGGGGGATGTTTGTTGGTGCATATTTGCTGACAACAGCTTAGAATTGGTCTTTGGATATCTTTTAATTAGTGAAATGATAAACGGTTAGCGGGTTTAGTTTTGTAATAGTTATTTGAAGTAATTGGGCTAAACTAGACACTAAACAGAACATGGTATGCGAATTGGGCTTTAAACCCATTAGCAGTCCATGTAAGAAACCCTAGCCCAGTTGCATGACCTATCTCTATATAAAAGGAGGTTTGCATTAGGGTTTAGGTTGCTGGTTCAGTTGATCGTTTAACTGGTTGATGGTTTAGAGAGGAGAGAGGAGTCTTGAATTGATTGTAAACACTTTGTGTTACGTAATCAATAGAAGACGTTTGAAAGGAATTGTGATCGTGTTCGTGTTTCTGTGAAATCTGATCTAGGGGATTCTGCACTCAAGATTAGATAGACGATTCTGTCAAGATCCATAAGGACTAGGAGACCTACAATTGGTATCAGCTTAGGGGGAGTCTGTTGCTGACAGAAGCTGTTAAAGCTGAAGCTAATCCAAAGACCAACGTTTTCAAAGATGCTAAAGATTGCAAGAAGACTGAAGACTAAGTTATTTTATGAAGCTATTGTCAAGGGGGAGTTTGTTGGTGCATATTTGTGACAACAGCTTAGAATTGGTCTTTGGATATCTTTTAATTAGTGAAAATGATAAACGGTTAGCGGGTTTAGTTTTGTAATAGTTATTTGAAGTAATTGGGCTAAACTAGACACTAAACAGAACATGGTATGCGAATTGGGCTTTAAACCCATTAGCAGTCCATGTAAGAAACCCTAGCCCAGTTGCATGACCTATCTCTATATAAAAGGAGGTTTGCATTAGGGTTTAGGTTGCTGGTTCAGTTGATCGTTTAACTGGTTGATGGTTTAGAGAGAGAGAGAGTCTTGAATTGATTGTAAACACTTTGTGTTACGTAATCAATAGAAGACGTTTGAAAGGAATTTGTGATCGTGTTCGTGTTTCTGTGAAATCTGATCTAGGGGATTCTGCACTCAAGATTAGATAGACGATTCTGTCAAGATCCATAAGGACTAGGGAGACCTACAATTGGTATCAGCTTAGGGGGAGTCTGTTGCTGACAGAAGCTGTTAAAGCTGAAGCTATCCAAAGACCAACGTTTTTCAAAGATGCTAAAGATTGCAAGAAGACTGAAGACTAAGTTATTTTATGAAGCTATTGTCAAGGGGGAGTTTGTTGGTGCATATTTGTGACAACAGCTTAGAATTGGTCTTTGGATATCTTTTAATTAGTAAAATGATAAACGGTTAGCGGGTTTAGTTTTGTAATAGTTATTTGAAGTAATTGGGCTAAACTAGACACTAAACAGAACAATGGTAGGCGAATTGGCTTTAAACCCATTAGCAGTCCATGTAAGAAACCCTGCCCAGTTGCATGACCATCTCTATATAAAAGGGTTTGCATTAGGGTTTAGGTTGCTGGTTCAGTTGATCGTTTAACTGGTTGTGGTTTAGAGAGAGAGAGAGTCTTGAATTGATTGTAAACACTTTGTGTTAGGTAATCAATAGAAGACGTTTTGAAAGAATTGTGATCGTGTTCGTGTTTCTGTGAAATCTGATCTAGGGGATTCCGCACTCTAGATTAGATAGACGATTCTGTCAAGATCCATAAGGACTAGGAGACCTACAATTGTATCAGCTTAGGGGGAGTCTGTTGCTGACAAGAAGCTGTTAAAGCTGAAGCTATCCAAAGACCAACGTTTTTCAAAGATGCTAAAGATTGCAAGAAGACTGAAGACTAAGTATTTTATGAACTATTGTCAAGGGGGAGTTTGTTGGTGCATATTTGTGACAACAGGCTTAGAATTGGTCTTTGGATATCTTTTAATTAGTAAAATGATAAACGGTTAGCGGTTTAGTTTTGTAATAGTTATTTGAAGTAATTGGGCTAAACTAGACACTAAACAGAACATGGTAGGCGAATTGGGCTTTAAACCCATTAGCAGTCCATGTAAGAAACCCTAGCCCAGTTGCATGACCTATCTCTATATAAAAGAGGTTTGCATTAGGGTTTAGGTTGCTGGTTCAGTTGATCGTTTAGACTGGTTGTGGTTTAGAGAGAGAGAGTCTTGAATTGATTGTAAACACTTTGTGCTAGGTAATCAATAGAAGACGTTTTGAAATGAATTGTGATCGTGTTCGTGTTTCTGTGAAATCTGATCTAGGGGATTCCGCACTCTAGATTAGATAGACGATTCTGTCAAGATCCAAAAGGACTAGGAGACCTACAATTGTATCAACTTAGGGGGAGTCTGTTGCTGACAGAAGCTGTTAAAGCTGAAGCTATCCAAAGACCAAAGTTTTTCAAAGATGCTAAAGATTGCAAGAAGACTGAAGACTAAGTTATTTTATGAAGCTATTGTCAAGGGGGAGTTTGTTGGTGCATATTTGTGACAACAGCTTAGAATTGGTCTTTGGATATCTTTTAATTAGTAAAATGATAAACGGTTAGCGGGTTTAGTTTTGTAATAGTTATTTGAAGTAATTGGGCTAAACTAAACACTAAACAGATCATGGTAGGCGAATTGGGCTTTAAACCCATTAGCAGTCCATGTAGGAAACCCTAGCCCAGTTATATGACCTATCTCTATATAAAAGGAGGTTTTCATTAGGGTTTAGGTTGCTGATTCAGTTGATCGTTTAACTGGTTGCTGGTTTAGAGAGAGAGAGAGAGTCTTGAATTGATTGTAAACACTTTGTGTTAGGTAATCAATAGAAGACGTTTTGAAAGGAATTGTGATCGTGTTCGTGTTTCTGTGAAATCTGATCTAGGGGATTCCGCACTCTAGATTAGATAGACGATTCTGTCAAGATCCATAAGGACTAGGAGACCTACAATTGGTATCAGCTTAGGGGGAGTGTGTTGCTAACAGAAGCTGTTAAAGCTAAAGCAATCCAAAGACCAACGTTTTTAAAAGATGCTAAAGATTGCAAGAAGCCTGAAGGCTAAGTTATTTTATGAACCTATTGTCAAGGGGGAGTTTGTTGGTGCATATTTGTGACAACAGCTTAGAATTGGTATTTGGATATCTTTTAATTAGTAAAATGACAAACGATTAGCGGGTTTAGTTATGTAATAGTTATTTGAAGTAATTGGGCTAAACTAGACACTAAACATAACATGGTAGGCGAATTGGGATTTAAACCCATTAGCAGTCCATGTAAGAAACCCTAGCCCAGTTGCATGACCTATCTCTATATAAAAGGAGGTTTGCATTAGGGTTTAGGTTGCTGGTTCAGTTGATCGTTTTAGCTGGTTGCTGGTTTAGAGAGAGAGTCTTGAATTGATTGTAAACACTTTGTTGTAGGAAATCAATAGAAGACGTTTTAAATGAATTGTGATCGTGTTCGTGTTTCTGTGAATTCTGATCTAGGGAATTCCACACTCTAGATTAGATAGACGATTCTGTCAAGATCCATAAGGACTAGGGGACCTACTATTGGTATCAGCTTAGGGGGAGTCTGTTGCTAACAGAATCTGTTAAAGCTGAAGCTATCCAAAGACCAACGTTTTTCAAAGATTTTAAAGATTGCATGAAGACTGAAGACTAAGTTATTTTATGAAGCAATTGTCAAGGGGGAGTTTGTTGGTGCATATTTGTGACAACAGCTTAGAATTGGTCTTTGGATATCTTTTAAATAGTAAAATGATAAACGGTTAGCGGGTTTAGTTTTGTAATAGTTATTTGAAGTAATTGGGCTAAACTAGACACTAAACAGAACATGGTAGGCGAATTGGGCTTTAAACCCATTAGCAGTCCATGTAAGAAACCCTAGCCCAGTTGCATGACCTATCTCTATATAAAAGGAGGTTTGCATTAGTGTTTAGGTTGCTGGTTCTATTGATCGTTTAGCTGGTTGATGGTTTAGAGAGAGAGAGCCTTGAATTGATTGTAAACACTTTGTGTTAGGTAATCAATAGAAGACGGTTTGAAAGGAATTGTGATCGTGTTCGTGTTTTGAGAAATCTGATCTAAGGGATTCCGCACTCTAGATTAGATAGACGATTCTGTCAAGATCAATAAGGACTAGGGGACCTACAATTGGTATCAGCTTAGGGGAAGTCTGTTGCTGACAGAAGCTGTTTAAGCTGAAGCCATCCAAAGACCAACGTTTTTCAAAGATGCTAAAGATTGCAAGAAGACTGAAGACTAAGTTATTTTATGAAGCTATTGTCAAGGGGGAGTTTGTTGGTGCATATTTGTGACAACAGCTTTGAATTGGTCTTTGGATATCTTTTAATTAGTAAAATGATAAACGGTTAGCGGGTTTAGTTTTGTAATAGCTAATTAGAAGTAATTGGGCTAAACTAGACACTAAACAGAACATGATAGGCGAATTATGCTTTAAACCGATTAGCAGTCCATGTAGGAAACCCTAGTCCAGTTGCATGACCTATCTCTATATAAAAGGAGGTTTGCATTAGGGTTTAGGTTGCTGGTTCTGTTGATCGTTTAGCTGGTTGCTGGTTTAGAGAGAGAGTCTTGAATTGATTGTAAACACTTTGTGTTACGTAATCAATAGAAGACGGTTTGAAAGGAATTGTGATCATGTTCGTGTTTCTGTGAAATCTGATCTAGGGGATTTCGCACTCAAGATTAGATAGACGATTCTGTCAAGATCCATAAGGACTCGGGGACCTACAATTGGTATCAGCTTAGGGGTAGTCTGTTGCTGCAAGAAGCTGTTAAAGCTGAAGTTATCCAAAGACTAACGTTTTTAAAAGATGCTAAAGATTGCAAGAAGACTGAAGACTAAGTTTATTTTATGAAGCTATTGTCAAGGGGGAGTTTGTTGGTGCATATTTGTCACAACAGCTTAGAATTGGTCTTTCGATATCTTGTAATTAGTAAAATGATAAACGGTTAGCGGGTTTAGTTTTGTAATAGCTAATTAGAAGTAATTGGGTTAAACTAGACACTAAACAGAACATGTTAGGCGAATTTGTCTTTAAACCCATTGGCAGTCCATGTAGGAAACCCTAGCCCAGTTGCATGACCTATCTCTATATAAAAGGAGGTTTGCATTAGGGTTTAGGTTGCTGGTTCAGTTGATCGTTTAGCTGGTTGGTGGTTTAGAGAGAGAGTCTTGAATTAATTGTAAACACTTTGTGTTAGGTAATCAATAGAAGACGTTTTGAAAGGAATTGTGATCGTGTTCGTGTTTCTGTGAAATCTGATCTAGGGGATTCCACACTCTAGATTAGATAGACGATTCTGTCAAGATCCATAAGGACTAGGAGACCTACAATTGGTATCAGCTTAGGGGGAGTCTGTTGCTGACAGAAGCTTGTAAAGCTGAAGCTATCCAAAGGCCAACGTTTTTAAAAGATGCTAAAGATTGCAAGAAGACTGAAGACTAAGTTATTTGATGAAGTTATTGTCAAGGGGGAGTTTTTTGGTGCATATTTGTGACAACAGCTTAGAATTGGTCTTTGGATATCTTGTAATTAGTAAAATGATAAACGGTTAGCGGGTTTAGTTTTGTAATAGTTAATTAGAAGTAATTGGGCTAAACTAGACACTAAACAGAACATGGTAGGCAAATTGGGCTTTAAAACCATTAGCAGTCCATGTAGGAAACCCTAGCACAGTTGCATAACCTATCTCTATGTAAAGGGAGGTTTACATTAGGGTTTAGGTTGCTGGTTCTGTTGATCGTGTAGCTGGTTGCTGGTTTAGTGAGAGAGTCTTGAATTGATTGTAAACACTTTGTGTTAGATAATCAATAGAAGACTGTTTGAAAGGAATTGTGATCGTGCTCGTGTTTCTGTGAAATCTGATATAGGGGATTCCGCACTCTAGATTAGATAGACGATTCTGTCAAGATCCATAAGGACTAGGAGACCTACAATTGGTATCAGCTTAGGGGGAGTCTGTTGCTGACAGAAGCTTGTAAAGCTGAAGCTATCCAAAGGCCAACGTTTTTAAAAGATGCTAAAGATTGCAAGAAGACTGAAGACTAAGTTATTTGATGAAGTTATTGTCAAGGGGGAGTTTGTTGGTGCATATTTGTGACAACAGCTTAGAATTGGTCTTTGGATATCTTGTAATTAGTAAAATGATAAACGGTTAGCGGGTTTAGTTTTGTAATAGTTAATTAGAAGTAATTGGGCTAAACTAGACACTAAACAGAACATGGTAGGCAAATTGGGCTTTAAAACCATTAGCAGTCCATGTAGGAAACCCTAGCACAGTTGCATAACCTATCTCTATGTAAAGGGAGGTTTACATTAGGGTTTAGGTTGCTGGTTCTGTTGATCGTGTAGCTGGTTGCTGGTTTAGTGAGAGAGTCTTGAATTGATTGTAAACACTTTGTGTTAGATAATCAATAGAAGACTGTTTGAAAGGAATTGTGATCGTGCTCGTGTTTCTGTGAAATCTGATATAGGGGATTCTGCACTCTAGATTAGATAGACGATTCTGTCAAGATCCATAAGGACTAGGAGACCTATAATTGGTATCAGCTTAGGGGGAGTCTGTTGCTGACAGAAGCTTGTAAAGCTGAAGCTATCCAAAGGCCAACGTTTTTAAAAGATGCTAAAGATTGCAAGAAGACTGAAGACTAAGTTATTTGATGAAGTTATTGTCAAGGGGGAGTTTGTTGGTGCATATTTGTGACAACAGCTTAGAATTGGTCTTTGGATATCTTGTAATTAGTAAAATGATAAACGGTTAGCGGGTTTAGTTTTGTAATAGTTAATTAGAAGTAATTGGGCTAAATTAGACACTAAACAGAACATGGTAGGCAAATTGGGCTTTAAAACCATTAGCAGTCCATGTAGGAAACCCTAGCACAGTTGCATAACCTATCTCTATGTAAAGGGAGGTTTACATTAGGGTTTAGGTTGCTGGTTCTGTTGATCGTGTAGCTGGTTGCTGGTTTAGTGAGAGAGTCTTGAATTGATTGTAAACACTTTGTGTTAGATAATCAATAGAAGACTGTTTGAAAGGAATTGTGATCGTGCTCGTGTTTCTGTGAAATCTGATATAGGGGATTCCGCACTCTAGATTAGATAGACGATTCTGTCAAGATCCATAAGGACTAGGAGACCTACAATTGGTATCAGCTTAGGGGGTGTCTGTTGCTGACAAAAGCTGTTAAAGCTGAAGCTGTCCAAAGACCAACGTTTTTCAAAGATGCTAAAGATTGCAAGAAGCTTGAAGACTAAGTTATTTTATGAAGCTATTGTCAAGGGGGAGTTTTTTGGTGCATATTTGTAACAATAGCTTAGATTGGTCTTTGGATATCTTTTAATTAGTAAAATGATAAACGGTTAGCGGGTTTAGTTTTGTAATAGTTAATTAGAAGTAATTGGGCTAAACTAGACACTAAACAGAACATGGTAGGCGATTTGGGATTTAAACCCATTAGCAGTCCAAGTAAGAAACCCTAGCCCAGTTGCATGACCTATCTCTATATAAAAGGAGGTTTGCATTAGGGTTTAGGTTGCTGGTTCAGTTGATCGTTTAGCTGGTTGCAGGTTTAGAGAGAGAGAGTCTTGAATTGATTGTAAACACTTTGTGTTAGGTAGTCAATAGAAGACGTTTTGAAAGGAATTGTGATTGTGTTCGTGTTTCTGTGAAATCTGTTCTAGAGGATTCCGCACTCTAGATTAGATAGACGATTCTGTCAAGATCCATAAGGACTAGGGGACCTACAATTGGTATCAGCTTAGGGGGAGTCTGTTGCTGACAAAAGCTGTTAAAGCTGAAGCTATCCAAAGACCAACGTTTTTCAAAGATGCTAAAGATTGCAAGAAGACTGAAGACTAAGTTATTTTATGAAGCTATTGTCAAGGGTGAGTTTGTTTGGTGCATATTTGTTACAACAGCTTAAAATTGGTCTTTGGATATCTTGTAATTAGTAAAATGATAAACAGTTAGCGGGTTTAGTTTTGTAATAGTTAATTAGAAGTAATTGGGCTAAACTAGACACAAAACAGGACATGGTAGGCGAATTGGGCTTTAAACCCATTAGCAGTCCATGTAGGAAACCCTAGTCCAGTTGCATAACCTATCTCTATATAAAGGGAGGTTTGCATTAGGGTTTAGGTTGCTGGTTCTGTTTTGGAGTTTCTGACGGCTGAATTATGGTTTCGGCGGTTGTTCTTCGGTTTTCCAGCGATTTTTGATAAATTGCAAGGTATTTCGGATAGAAGGAGAGCATTTCGGATTAACAGCAAAGTATTCCGAATTAGAGACTTGAATTTCGGATCAGAAGTTATTTTGGATTAAATTTCGGATCAGAAAAGCCCATCTCGAATTCCTTTTCTGATTGGATTTCGGATTAGAAGTTATTTCTGATTGAATTTCAGATTAGAAGCTATTTCGGATTCCATTTCGGATTAAATTTCGTATCAATAGTCTATTCGGATTCCATCTCGGATCAGAACTATTCGGGATTCCATCTCGGATCAGAATAGTGCATTCCGGATTCCATCTCGGATCAGAACTATTCGGGATTACATCTCGGATCAGAACAGTGCATTCCGGATTTCATCTCAGATCACTATTCCGAATCACCATTTCGTATTAGTATTTCGGATTACTGTTCAGGATTCCTATCTCGGATTCACTATCCGAGTTACTGTTCCAGATTTGGTACTATTCCGAGTTGTATACATAAAGGTAGAAAGTTAACAGGCTGACGTAACCGGAGTTAAACGTTTTCGGACATAGATTTTGATCCATAAAGAATCTTGACAAACCGGTTGCACGGTTAGGCTCGTGATTTTTAGGACAAAAAAAAGGCACGAAAATTCCAAAATTCATAATCGGACAATATACATCATTAGAATCGTATCGTCGAGACGCGTCTAACAGTATAATTTGGAAACCACTCATTTCGGACAAGTTTTAACGTTTTTAACGAGCCAGTTCAGTAAAAATGTCGAATATGTCTAACCTAAATGAGCTATTAAGAATGGAGCATGAGGCTGGCACCACAAACAAACCTCCAAAGATGCTGAAAGTAGAGAACTATCTTACTTGGAAGGATAGGTTTCAATACTTTATTGAATATCAGGACACACGGATGTGGATCTGTATTCAAGATGGGTATGCTAACCCAACGCATGATCTTGAGGGCAGACAACGTGTTACTGCTTATGTAAACATGTTTGAAGCTGAAAAAAGGATGTATGAGTCTGAGAATAAAGCCTTAGTTGCTATAAAGATGTCGTTACCTGATGGCATAAAACATACATTCAAGCGTTATACTACATCGAAGGAGATGTGGGATGCCCTAGAGAAGATGTATGATGGCAATACCGATGTGAAGAAAAACAAGGTTGATCTGCTAAAGAAACAGTTTGCTGTATTCAAAGGAATGAGAAATGAATCCCTTGAAGATATTATCACGAGATATTATCATCTGATGTCAGAAATAGATAATTATGACATAGAGGGATACACGGATGTGGAGATAAACGACAAGTTGCTGGATGCTTTGCCTGCAAAGTGGGATATCTATACTTTGATGATAAAAGGTGAAGCTGATTATGAAAAGAAAGACTTGGAAGAGGTTGTTGGGAAATTGAGAGCTTATGAGCTCAATATGAAGAAGAATGAGACTGGATATGATCAGGTTCAAGATCCGGGATTTATAAAGGTCTTACACCTTCATCTTCCAACAATGCTTCAAGTGATAGTGCAACTGCGTTTCTCTTATGTGAGAATGAGCAGATCGTGACAAATGCTGAGGGTGAAGTTTGTTTTGTTGCTGCTTCATGAGGCTCGACAGGGGCTAATAGACAACAATCAAGTAATAATGACAGCAGTAATAGGTCTATGCCTCTGAGTGTCAAAAGTGCTGAAGATCATCTGGCATTGCTTGCTTCTTTAGTTGCTTCCTACGAGAACTATATTCAGGGAAAAATATCTGATCCTACTACGTTTGATGAAGATTATGATTAGATCGACCGTGATGACTTAGAGGAGATGGATTTGCAATGGCAGATGGCCATGATCTCTGGAAGGGTGAAGAGGTTCATGAACTTAACGGGCAGGAAGTTCGTTGGAAAGAGTGTGGGCTTTGACAAGTCGAAAGTGAAGTGTTACAATTATCACAACTACGGACATTTCGCTAGAGTGTGTCCAAGACCTAATTCTGAGTCTCGCTCTAGTTCATCCTTTCAAGATTCTCCTGATCATGGTTCTAGCAACAGGAGTGCATCAACTAACACTAGATCAAAGGCCCTAATCTCTACTGCTAGAGAGGGTTCCTATGATTGGAGTGTTCATCTGGAGAGTGATAACAATGCCTCATAGGCGTTCATGGCTGAGATAGCTCTAGTTGTTGATGAAGAAGTGAAAGCTGATGCTGAGGCAGAGCAAGAGAAGGTAGCTGAAAAGGCTGGTGGAGAACAGACTGCTACAGAGATAAAGATGGCTGCTGATTTTGCTACTTTCATGGCTGATCTAAGCAAATCAACAGGCGAGGTATGTTCTAACTCTGGTAGTTCTGTTTGTTTGAAGTGTCGTGAACTGCAAAGTGAAGTTGACACATTAACAAAGCAAAACCAAAGTCTGGCTAATGAGCTCTCAAACCTAAAAGAAGCAAACTTTTTCGTAAACGAAATGAGTCATTATACCTGAAGAAATTAAAGGTTATGAAAAAGAAATTAATATTCTTACTTGTAAGCTTAATGAAAAACTTCAAGTTATTGACTTAGCTCATGATACGATGAGTGAGAAAACAAAAGAGGTTTCTGAAAAATGCAAAGAGTTGTCGGAAGCACAACTTAAAATTTGTGAACTTGAAAAGAAATTAAATCAATTCAGAGATTCATCTTTTATCATGAAACACATGATGAATGGCTTGAAGAAGAGTAATGACAAGACATGTGTGGGCTTCAAAGGTTTAAATGAAGTTCCACCACCTCTTGGTCATGACTATTCCTTCTTGCCAGATAAAGAAGAGCTTACAGACTTTGTGTCAACTACACCTCGTAGTTCTACATCAGAGGATATTGATATGACTAAGAATGCCAAGAAGGATACTAACAGGGAACCAATTCTGAAAACAAACCAAACACACCCTAAGAATCAAAAAAAAAGTTTTTGTTAAAAAGGTTTATTTTGTTAAAGGGAGTGATTTGAATGAAGAGATCACTGTTATTACAAAAGAGTCTAATGTGCAGTTTGCTAAGAAAACAAACAAAGAAAAATCAGAAGTTAAGCAAACTAAACAAGATCCTTCAAAGGCATCATCATCATCTTCATCATCACCGTCACCTGATGAAACTAAGCAAGAGGCTTCAATTAAGAAGTCTTCGGCAAGAAAATCGTGCTTCAAATGTCACGAAAAGGGACATGTAGCTAGCTGTTGTCCTAACAAAAAGTGTGAAGCATAGGTAAGCGAGAGACAAAGAGAAAAATCACCAAAGAAAAGTGGTGATGGTGAGAAGAAGGTTAACTCACCAAAGATATCTGCTAACAGGCAACAAAGTGTTGATGTGGGTGTAAATAAGGCTGAAACAGGAACTCACCAAGTTCCTCGTTTTCAAAGAAATCAACAAAGATTTCAGCCTGCATCTACATCAGGCAGATATGAAAGACCTAGAAGTAGTTCACCAAGAATGAATAACTTTAACGGTCAATCAAATAATTTCAGAAGTCAAGGTCAATATCAAACTCGATATCAGAATGTTGGTAGTCGAAATTTTTATAACGATGGCTTTAGAAATTATCATCATCAAAATTCAGGGAACCAAAACCAAAATTTCCAAAGGTCGCAAAGTCCAAACATGTTTAGGAAACCTCAGGACCTGAGACCTAGTGGAAATCAAAAACCATTTCCATCAACAGGTCTAAGATCCAAGACTCCTGTTAGGAGTGATGGATACTGGATGAATGTTCCTGTGGTTGATGAATCTGGAAGACCCAAGCCCATTAAGGCTTGGGTCCCCAAATCTAACTAATGTTGTTGGCTTGTGCAGGATCTGCAAAGGAGGATTATCAACTTGTGGTATGTTGATAGTGGTTGCTCCAGGCACATGACGGGGGATGCGAGGTTGCTGACTGAGTTTGAGAATATAGATGGTGGTTATTTGAATTTTGTAGGTTCTAAAGGCGGGCACATTACAGGACGAGGAAAAGTAACCAATGGGAAGATCACACTGGACAAAGTGAACTATGTTGAGCAGCTGAAGCACAATCCGATGAGCGTGTCTCAAGTCTGCGACAAGGGTCACTCGGTCCACTTTACTAAGTGTGAAGCTTTGGTGTTGAAACCTGGTTTGGTGATATCGGGTGATATCGGATGATAGGATAGTGATGAGAGCGCCAAGGAGAAATGACACTTATGTCATGGGCATGGGTGCTAAGGATTCTTCGTCTGTGGTGGCGTGTTTACTATCAAAAACATTTGAGGCTGAGTCATTGTTGTGGCATAGACGCATGGCCCACATCCACTATAGAAAAATGAATTATATTATTAAAAATGGCTTAGTGGAAGGGGTGCCAGTGTAGAGGTTTCACGTGGAAGATAAATGTCTTCCATGTCAAAAGAGAAAACAATATAAGAAACCTCACAAGTCTAAAACAGTAAATTCCACAGATGCCCCTTATGAATTACTTCATATGGATCTATTCGGTCCTGTGAACGTAAGGAGCATAGGTGGAAAGTATTATTGTTTAGTTGTCACAGATGATTACTCAAGATATTCATGGGTTTTCTTTTTAGGTACAAAAGATGAGACAACGGAGATGCTGATAGATCTTTTTACAAAATTGGAAAATGTCCATGATGCACAGATCAAGAGGATAACGAGTGATAATGGCACGGGGTTCAAGAATCAAGTTCTGGATCTCTATTGTCTTCGTAAGGGAATAGAACATCAATATTCTGCTCCTTATACACCTCAACAAAATGGAGTCGCTGAGAGAAAAAACAGGACGTTGATTGAAGCTGCAAGGACTATGCTTTCTGATTCAAAGCTTCCAATTCTTTTCTGGGGAGAAGCTATGAACACAGCTTGTTATGTCCTGAACAAAGTTTTGAAGGTTAAACGGTTTAACAAAACATGTCATGAATTATTGTTTAACCGAAAACCAAACTTAAAAGGCTTTGAACCATTTGGATTACCCTGCACCATTGTGCGAATCAAAGATAAGCAAAAATTTGGTGAGGTAGCTGATGAGGGTTACTTTCTAGGCTATATGCCTGGAACACCGAATAAAAGGGTTTTTAATCTAAAAACTGGTAAAATTGAGGTTATGTTTAACATGGAAATCACTAATTATTCACCTCAACAATCAACGAGTGGTCCTGCTATATTATATGATTATGAAAGTGTTTTTAAATCATTTATATTCCTGATTTTTCTAATGCAGATGAATCTCAAGTGATCTGTACTGTGATTAGTGAAGATGGAGAGTGTGACTTCATGCCTAGATCGAGTGTATCGATGACAGATGCTCCAGAAACTTCTTCCAGTGCAGCTCCAGAGGACTCTAGTGATAGTGAGTCTGAACCTATTCAGGGGGAGGACTTCACTAATCCATTTTCTAATTCTAACATTCAGGGGGAGGTTGGATCTAATCTGGGAGATAATCTGGTTGTTGACACCATTGCTACCACACGTGTAAACAGAGATCATCCAGTTGAAAATATCATTGGTGATGCTGCTGCAGGTGTTCAGACAAGAAAAGGTGTGCTCGAAGGTTCTTGTTTGTTTACTTCGATTCAGAAGACTGGGTTGATTCATGCGTGTTGTATAGCTGCTTTATTGCCCAAGAGGATCCCAAGAATGTTCATATGGCTCTAAAAGACAATTGTTGGGTTGAAGCTATGCAAGAGGAACTAGCTCAGTTCAAGAAGTTTAAAGTTTGGGAGCTAGTTGCTTGCCTGAAGGAGAGAAGGAAATAGGCACTAAATGGGTGTTTAAGTGCAAGAAAGGCGACCGAGGGATCGTGATAAGGAATAAGGCTTGGTTGGTAGTAAAAGGGTTCAATCAGCAAGAGGGGATTGATTACAATGAAGTGTTTGCACGAGTAGCATGGTTGGAAGCAATTCGTTTGTTCCTAGATTTTGCCTCATTCAAGGGCTTCAAAGTTTACCAAATTGACGTGAAGAGTGCATTTCTTTATGGGAAAGTCCAAGAAGTGGTGTATGTCTCATAACCAGATGGGTTTACTGATCCAGACTATCCAGATCGAGTCTATCGACTTGATAAGGCATTGTATGGATTGCATCAGGCACCTAGGGCGTGCAATGAGACACTGTTAACACATTTGTTAAAACATGGTTTTCAAAGTGGACAGAATGACAGTACACTTTTCATTAAAAGGAAGAAGGAAGACTTTCTGCTGGTACAGGTATACGTAGATGTCATCATTTTTGGGTCATCGGATGAGAACATGTGTCATGATTTCGAGGAGGTAATGAAGAGCAAGTTTGAGATGAGTGCGATGGGTGAATTATCCTACATTTTGGGTTTACAAGTTGAAGAAGAAGGATGGGATGTTTATACATCAGACGAAGTATGTGTATGACATTATGTCTCGTTTCAAAATGGAGGATTGCACTACTTTCAATACACTTATCTGTGAGAATCACAATCTTGGTCCAGATCATGAGAGTGTGGAGGATGTTGATCCAACTCAATACAGGGCAATGGTTGGTTCTCTGATGTACTTGACTGCTTCAAGACCCGACATCATGTTCATAGTTTGTCTCTGTGCCAGATATCAAGGGAATCCAAAAGAGTCACACATGAAAGTGGTGAAGCGGATTCTTCGTTACTTGAAGGGGAAACCTAAACTTGGGTTATGGTATCCAGCTGCTAGTGATTTGAAGTTTCTTGCTTTCACTGATTCAGACTTTGGCGGATGCAAATCGACAAGGAAGTCTACCACAGGTGGTTGTCAGTTCTTAGGAGGGAGGCTCGTGTCATGGCAATGCAAGAGGCAGTCGTGTGTGTCTACCTCGACGTGTGAAACTGAATATATTGTTCCGGGTAGCTGTTGCTCTCAGGTTCTCTGGATCCAACAGCAGATGCGCGATTGCAGTTTGAATTTCACTCGTACTCCTATTATGATAGACAATAATGCCACTATTTCAATCACCAACAATCCCGTAAAACACAGTCGCACAAAACACATTAACATTCGTCATCATTTTATACGGGATTATGCTGAAAAGAAATTAATTGAACTGCATCGAGTCGACACATTAGATAACCTGGCAGATCTTTACACAAAAGCTTTTGACAGGGCTCGTTTTGAACATTTAGTCGAACTCAACGGGATGAGGAATCCTGAATAACCATTTTTCCATAAAATTGTTTGTAAATAATTTACTGCTTTTCAAAAATAAAAAACATGAAAAAAACATAAAAAATCAAAAATGAGTTTTCATTGTGTGAAAAAAAAAAAGAATGTTAGTACATCAGCAAGTTAGACTGTCACACTCATATTTAAAACTAAATTGCTCAAGTGTGATAGCAGCTTCATCATATGATGTACTAGTAGGCAAAAAGCATAAAATAATCAACTTATCTTTGTGATACAAATATAATAAACTGTGTATGAGTGGGTAACATATCAGTGGCGTATGCTTTTATAACCTTAATCTTGCGTTGATAGATTGCCAAAATCTGAGGTTTTAGATCTTTATATCGTTATTTCATCCAGGGTATCAAGGTTGTCCTTCTGCTGTATCCAGATATATGCTGACCTAGGCACAACCTGGATATCTTAAAAGAGCTAAAATACCAAATCCCAAAAATTGAAGAAATTCTCCTAGAGAGTCATTCAAATGTGCAAATTGCATTATTCGTACCAAAATTTGGTATTTGCTCTAACCCTCGTTGGAGATTGGTCTCTTTGCTGTACGAAAGTACTGACCTGATCACCAATTATCTAACGTTGTAATTCAAAAGGATGAATTTCAGTATACTCACCTACTACGATGAATTTTTATGCATACCTTGATCATGGGGGTATGTCCTAACGTGGGACACACTAGTATATCAGTATAAATTATCTAAACATATCACTAGGTAATGGTACTTGAAATGTTCATGTATTTTGTTTAAGTGGATAAACAGTACTGGTAATCGTCTTGAACTGCTTTTCATGAATATTGCATATAGAATAATCAGATGGTGTGAAAACAGTTTGATGTTGTTGATATGATCTTCTTAACGGTGATACTCACAAAAACCAGAGTGTTTATTATTTTGTTGTTTATTTGCTTTCAGAAAATATAAAAAACCAAAAATATTTCCTTTTCCTGTAAATTCTTAATGTACGGAATATGGTTGTTCATGGAGGAGTTGTTACCAATAGGGGGAGACGATGTTAGAAGCTAAGTTCCAAATATTTTTAGATCTTGCAGGTTCAATGTGTTTAAAATTTTGAGCATGTGTTTTGAGTTGAGAAGTGCTTAATCTGTGATACGGTTTTACTATTTCATGAATAATAATAATTCGTTTACTTGTGTTAAAAATTCTTATGGTTTCTCGAGATGTTTGTTTTATAGTATACAGATTGTAGCAGTGTGTTGCCTAGAAGTTTGCTGAAGAGGAGTTTGCTTGGATGCATGGTAGAACCTCCTTTCTACATTGCAAACAAAGTTGAAGAGTATTAAAGATTGATATGCAAGGACTAAACTAGAGTTTACACAAACGCTAACGATTTAGAAGATTTGGTAATTGGATGCATCAGCTTTAGGGGAGTCTGTTGCTGACAGAATTTGTTAAAGCTGAAGTTATTCAAAGACCAACGTTTTTCAAAGATGCTAAAGATTGTAAGACGACTGAAGACTAAGTTATTTTATGAAGCTATTGTCAAGGGGGAGTTTGTTGATGCATATTTGTGACAACAGCTTAGAATTGGTCTTTGGATATCTTGTAATTAGTAAAATGATAAACGGTTAGCGGGTTTAGTTTTGTAATAGTTAATTAGAAGTAATTGGGCTAAACTAGACACTAAACAGAACATGGTAGGCGAATTGGCTTTAACCCATTAGCAGTCCATGTAGGAAACCCTAGCCCAGTTGCATAACCTATCTCTATATAAAGGGAGCTTTGCATTAGGGTTTAGGTTGCTGGTTCTGGTGATCGTTTAGCTGGTTGCTGGTTTAGAGAGAGAGTCTTGAATTGATTGTAAAGACTTTGTGTTAGGTAATCAATAGAAGACGGGTTGAAAGGAATTGTGATCGTGTTCGTGTTCGTGTTTCTGTGAAATCTTATCTAGGGGATTCCGCACTCTAGATTAGATAGACGATTCTGTCAAGATCCATAAGGACTGGTATCAGCTTAGGGGGAGTCTGTTGCTGACAGAAGTTGTTAAAGTTGAAGCTATCCAAAGACCAACGTTTTTCAAAGATGCTAAAGATTGCAAGAAGACTGAAGACTAAGTTATTTTATGAAGCTATTTTAAAGGGGTAGTTTGTTGGTGCATATTTGTGACAACAGCTTAGAATTGGTCTTTGGATATCTTGTAATTAGTAAAATGATAAACGGTTAGCGGGTTTAATTTTGTAATAGTTAATTAGAAGTAATTGGGCTAAACTAGACACTAAACAGAACATGGAAGGCGAATTGGGCTTTAAACCCATTAGCAGTCCATGTAGGAAACCCTAGCCCAGTTGCATAACCTATCTCTATATAAACGGAGGTTTGCATTAGGGTTTAAGTTGCTGGTTCTGTTAATCGTTTAGCTGGTTGCTGGTTTAGAGAGAAAGTCTTGAATTGATTGTAAACACTTTGTGTTAGGTAATCAATAGAAGACGTTTTAAAAGGAATTGTGATCGTGTTCGTGTTTCTGTGAAATCTGATCTAGGGGATTCCGCACTCTAGATTAGATAGACGATTCTGTCAAAATCCATAAGGACTAGGGGACCTACAATTGGTATCAGCTTAGGGGGAGTCTGTTGCTGACAGAAGCTGTTAAAGCTGAAGCTATCCAAAGACTAACGTTTTTCAAAGATGCTAAAGATTGGAAGAAGACTGAAGACTAAGTTATTTTATGAGGCTATTGTCAAGGGGAGTTTGTTGGTGAATATTTGTGATAGCAGCTTAGAATTGGTCTTTTATATCTTGTAATTAGTAAAATGATAAACGGTAGCGGGTTTAGTTTTGTAATAGTTAAATAGAAGTAATTGGGCTAAACTAGACACTTAATAGAACATGGTAGGCGAATTGGGCTTTAAACAGAACGTGGAAGATAAATGTCTTCCATGTCAAAAGGGAAAACAACATAAGAAACCTCACAAGTCTAAAACAGTAAATTCCATAGATGCCCCTTATGAATTACGTCATATGGATCTATTCGGTCCTGTGAACATAAGGAGCATAGGTGGAAAGTACTATTGTTTAGTTGTCACAGATGATTACTCAAGATATTCATGGGTTTTCTTTTTAGGTACGAAAGATGAGACAGCAGAGATGCTGATAGATCTTTTTACAAAATTGGAAAATGTCCATGATGCACAGATCAAGAGGATAACGAGTGATAATGGCACGAGGTTCAAGAATCAAGTTCTGGATCTCTATTGTCTTTGCAAGGGAATAGAATATCAATATTTTGATCCTTATACACCTCAACAAAATGGAGTCGCTGAGAGGAAAAATAGGACGTTGATTGAAGCTGCAAGGCCTATGCTTTCTGATTCTAAGCTTCCAATTCTTTTCTGGGGAGAAGCTATGAACACAGCTTGTTATGTCCTGAACAAAGTTTTGACGGTTAAACGGTTTAACAAAACATGTCACGAATTATTGTTTAACCGAAAACCAAACTTAAAAGGCTTTGAACCATTTGGATTACCCTGCACCATTATGCGAATCAAAGATAAGCAAAAATTCGGTAAGGTAGCTGATGAGGGTTACTTTCTAGGCTATATGCCTGGAACACCGAATAAAAGGGTTTTTAATCTAAAAACTGGTAAAATTGAGGTTGTGTTTAACATGGAAATCACTAGTTATTCACCTCAACAATCAACGAGTGGTCCAGCTATATTATATGATTATGAAAGTGTTTTTAAATCATTTAATATTCCTGATTTTTCTAATGCAGATGAATCTCAAGTGATCTGTACTGTGATTAGTGAAGATGGAGAGTGTGACTTCATGCCTAGATCGAGTGTATCGATGACAGATGCTCCAGAAACTTCTTCCAGTGCAGCTCCAGAGGACTCCAGTGATAGTGAGTCTGAACCTATTCAGGGGGAGGACTTCACTAATCCGTTTGCTAATTCTAACATTCAGGGGGAGGTTGGATCTAATCTGAGAGATAATCTGGTTGTTGACACCATTGCTACCACACGTGTAAACAGAGATCATCCAGTTGAAAATATCATTGGTGATGCTACGGCAGGTGTTCAGACAAGAAGAGGTGTGCTCGAAGGTTCTTGTTTGTTTACTTCGATTTAGAAGACTTGGTTGATTCATGAGTGTTTGTATAGCTGCTTTATTGGCCAAGAGGAGCCCAAGAATGTTCATATGGCTCTAAAAGACAATTATTGGGTTGAAGCTATGCAAGAGGAACTAGCTCAGTTCAAGAAGTTGAAAGTTTGGGAGCTAGTTGACTTGCTGAAAAAGAGAATGAAATAGGCACTAAATGGGTGTTTAACTGAAAGAAAGACGACCGAGGGATCGTGATAAGGAATAAGGCTCGGTTGGTAGTAAAAGGGTTCAATCAACAAAAGGGGATTGATTACAATGAAGTGTTTGCACGAGTAGCAAGGTTGGAAGCAATTCGTTTGTTCCTAGCTTTTGCCTCATTCAAGGGCTTCAAAGTTTACCAAATTGACGTGAAGAGTGCATTTCTTTATGGGAAAGTCCAAGAAGTGGTGTATGTCTCAAAACCAGATGGGTTTACTGATCCAGACTATCCAGATCGAGTCTATCGACTTGATAAGGCATTGTATGGATTGCATCAGGCACCTAGGGCGTGCAATGAGACACTGTCAACACATTTGTTAAAACATGGTTTCGAAATTGGATAGATTGACAGTACACTTTTCATTAAAAGGAAGAAGGAAGACTTTCTGCTGGTACATGCATACGTAGATGACATCATTTTTGGGTCATCGGATGAGAACATGTGTCAGAATTTCGAGGAGGTAATGAAGAGCAAGTTTGAGATGAGTGCGATGGGTGAATTATCCTACATTTTGGGTTTACAAGTTGAAGAAGAAGGATGGGATGTTTATACATCAAACGAAGTATGTGTATGACATATGTCTCGTTTCAAAATGGAGGATTGCACTAATTTCAATACACCTATCTGTGAGAATCACAATCTTGGTCCAGATCATGAGAGTGTGGAGGATGTTGATCCAACTCAATACAGGGCAATGGTTGGTTCTCTGATGTACTTGACTGCTTCAAGACCCGACATCATGTTCACAGTTTGTCTCTGTGCCAGATATCAAGGGAATCCAAAAGAGTCACACATGAAAGTGGTGAAGCGGATTCTTCGTTACTTGAAGGGGAAACCTAAACTTGGGTTATGGTATCCAGCTGCTAGTGATTTGAAGTTTCTTGCTTTCACTGATTCAGACTTTGGCGGATGCAAATCGACAAGGAAGTCTACCACAGGTGGTTGTCAGTTCTTAGGAGGGAGGCTCGTGTCATGGCAATGCAAGAGGCAGTCGTGTGTGTCTACCTCGACGTGTGAAACTGAATATATTGTTTCGGGTAGCTGTTGCTCTCAGGTTCTCTGGATCCAACAGCAGATGCGCGATTGCAGTTTGATTTCACTCGTACTCCTATTATGATAGACAATAATGCCACTATTTCAATCACCAACAATCCCGTAAAACACAGTCGCACAAAACATATTAACATTCGTCATCATTTTATATGGGATTATGCTGAAAAGAAATTAATTGAACTGCATTGAGTCGACACATTAGATAACCTGGCAGATCTTTACACAAAAGCTTTTGACAGGGCTCGTTTTGAACATTTAGTCGAACTCAACGGGATGAGGAATCCTGAATAACCATTTTTCCATAAAAATTGTTTGTTATAATTTACTGCTTTTCAAAAATCAAAAACATGAAAAAAAAACATAGAAAATCAAAAATGAGTTTTCATGTTAGTACATCAGCAGGTTAGACTGTCACACTCATATTTAAAACTAAATTGCTCAAGTGTGATAGCAGCTTCATCATATGATGTACCAGCAGGCAAAAAGCATAAAATAATCAACTTATCTTTGTGATACAAATATAATAAACTGTGTATGAGTGGGTAACATATCAGTGGTGTATGGTTTTATAACCTTAATCTTGCGTTGATAGATTGCCAAAATCTGAGGTTTTAGGTCTTTATATCGTTATTTCATCCGGGGTATCAAGGTTGTCCTTCTGCTGCATCCAGATATATGCTGACCTAGGCACAACCTGGATATCTTAAAAGAGCGAAAATACCAAATCCCAAAAATTGAAGAAGCTCTCCTAGAGAGTCATTCAAATGTGAAAATTGCATTATTCGTAGAAAAATTTGGTATTTGCTCTAACCCTCGTTGGAGATTGGTCTCTTTGCTGTACGAAAGTACTGACCTGATCACCAATTATCTAACGTTGTAATTCAAAAGGATGAATTTCAGTATACTCACCTACTACGATGAATTTTTGTGCATGCCTTGATCATGGGGGTATGTCCTAACGTGGGACACACTAGTATATCAGTATAAATTATCTAAACATATCACTAGGTAATGGTACTTGAAATGTTCATGTATTTTGTTTAAGTGGATAAACAGTACTGGTAATCGTATTGAACTGCTTTTCATGAATATTGCATATAGAATAATCAGATGTATGAAGACAGTTTGATGTTGCTGAGATGATCTTCTTAACGTTGATACTCACAAAAACAGAGAGTTTATTATTTTGTTATTTATTTGCTTTTAGAAAATATAAAAAACCAAAAATATTTCCTTTTCCTGTAAATTCTTAATGTACGGAATATGGTTGTTCATAGAGGAGTTATTACCGATAGGGGGACACGATGTTAGAAGCTAAGTTCCAAATATTTTTAGATCTTGCAGGTTCAATGTGTTTAAAATTTTGAGTATGTGTTTTGAGTTGAGAAGTGCTTAATCTGTGATACGGTTTTACTATTTCTTGAATAATAATAATTTGTTTAACTTGTGTTGAAAAATTCTTATGGTTTCTCGAGATGTTTGTTTTATAGTATACAGATTGTAGCAGTTGTTGCTAAGTAGTTTGGTGAAGAGGAGTTTGCTTGGATGCATGGTAGAACCTCCTTTCTACATTGCAAACAAAGTTGAAGAGTATTGAAGATTGCTATGCAAGGACTAAACTAGAGATTAGACAAACGCTAACGATTTAGAAGATTTGGTGATTGGATGCATCAGCTTAGGGGGAGTCTGTTGCTGACAGAAGCTGGTAAAGCTGAAGCTATTCAAAGACCAATGTTTTTCAAAGATGCTAAAGATTTCAAGAAGACTGAAGACTAAGTTATTTTATGAAGCTATTGTCAAGGGGGAGTTTGTTGCTGCATATTTGTGGCAACAGCTTAGAATTGGTCTTTGCATATCTTGTAATTAGTAAAATAATAAACGGTTAGCGGGTTTAGTTTTATAATTAGTTAATTAGAAGTAATTGGGCTAAACTAGACACTAAACAGGACACGGTAGGGGAATTGGCTTTAAACCCATTAGCCGTCTATGTAGGAAACCCTAGCCCAGTTGCATAACTTATCTCTATATAAAGGGAGGTTTGCATTAGGGTTTAGGTTGCTGGTTTTGTTGATCGTTTAGCTAGTTGCTAGTTTAGAGAGAGAGTCTTGAATTGATTGTAAACAATTTGTGTTAGGTAATCAACAGAAGTCGGTTTGAAAGGAATTGTGATCGTGTTCGTGTTCGTGTTTCTGTGAAATCTGATCTAGGGGATTCCGCACTCTAAATTAGATAGACGATTTTGTCAAGATCCATAAGGACTAGGGGACCTACAATTGGTATCAGCTTAGGGGGAGTCTGTTGCTGACAGAAGCTGCTAAAGCTGAAGCTATCCAAAGACCAACGTTTTTTAAAGATGCTAAAGATTGCAAGAAGACTGAAGACTAAGTTATTTTATGAAGCTATTGTCAAGGGTGGTTTGTTGGTGCATATTTGTGACAACAGCTTAGAATTGGTCTTTGGATATTTTGTAATTAGTAAAATGATAAACGGTTAGCGGGTTTAGTTTTGTAATAGTTAATTAGAAGTGATTGGGCTAAACTAGACATTAAACAAAACATGGTAGGCGAATTGGGCTTTAAACCCATTAGAAGTCCATGTAGGAAACCCTAGCCCAGTTGCATAACCTATCTCTATATAAAGGGAGGTTTGCATTAGGGTTTAGGTTGCTGGTTTTGTTGATCGTTTAGCTGGTTACTGGTTTAGAGAGAGAGAGCCTTGAATTGATTGTAAACACTTTGTGTTAGAAAATCTATAGAAGATGGTTTGAAAGGAATTGTGATCGTGTTCATGTTTCTGTGAAATCTGATATAGGGGATTCCGCACTCTAGATTAGATAGACGATTCTGTCAAGATCCATAAGGACTAGGGGACCTACACAAAAGATAAACTCAGATGCTATAGATGTTATGAACCAGGACACTTTACTCGAGATTGCAAGAAGCCACCATCTAGTTTTGTTTCATTTAGAGTTGCCGACTTACAGATAGTGATAGACAGGTGGTTCCAGTCTCTCATTCAAAATATGCTTCAAGTTCCTTGAGCAGCTCTGGCAGAAAATCAACAGCGTTGGTAGTACAACAACATGAAGGATTCAACTGGGCAGATGCAGCAGCTCAGATGGAAACTCTAAATCTTTCTAAGAACAGCAATCACTGCATGATGGCACAGACAATTGAGACACCTGGTCTTTCGAAAATGGTAAATCGAATTCTCTGTTCAGATAGTTGTCATTTTAAATTATCCCAAATGCGCGCCCATAATTCAACTCTTGTAGCTGAATATCAGCAAGCTGCATCACAGAACATCGCTCTTAAACATAAGAACAAGCTTCTTATGGAAAAGGTAGCTCAGCTAAAGCTTGACTTGAACCAACAACAATGTTGGGTATACGACTATAAGCTAAATTAGCTGAAAAGGACGTAGAACTTCAAGCTGCTTTAGCCAAGCTAAATTCCTTGACAGGGAAGTTTCTAGAAAATGAAATAAATATTAAAAAATTTGAAAATTCCAGCAAGCTGGTCAAGGACTTGTGTGAACTACATCTTAATTATCAGAAAAATTATACAAATGGCCTTGGTTACAATAGGACTCCTCCACCATATAATCATAACTATACAAGAATACCTGAATCTGAGGCTGAACTAGAAAATGCTTAAAATATGATTTATGGTAAATCATCAAATTATCTTTCAAAACCGTGGAAGCCCTATTACCCAAAGTTCTCTAAGCCAACTGAACTCAAGAGGGATGATGTTTTCTTCCCTTCCACACCATTTTCACATGAATCTGGTGACCATCCATCTTGTAGTTCAGATGATTTAGAGAAAATGACACCTAAGGATGAGACAGCAACATCACCTACAGAATCAAAAAGTAAAAATTCTTCTGAAACTGAAACTGACTCAGGGAACGCTACTAACGTTTCTACCTCCTGTGCAGAAGAAATATTAGTTGAGGATATTGAAGATGGTTCTCAAGAAGAATGTCTGAATTCCAATTCAGACAATTCAGCTGCTGACTATGATTTTTATAAACCTGCTTTTGACATTTTGAATCAATTTCTTGTTGAACAATTTAAATTCTTCGACAGTGTTGGTTGTGTTGATAACATAGATGGTTTTAATTCTGGTTTTTCATCTAATGCTGATAATAAATGTGATAACTCTTGTGATGAAAACATAATCTTTGCTATAGATACAGCATCGACAGGTGATACGGTTTCCTCAGTTCCTACTGAAGAGACTGGAATTTCTTCTCAGGAAGTACCATCTGTTGATGCTAATCCCAGGGTTGATAGTGAAGAAAATAACCAAACAACTGAACCTGTGAAGAATGCCACTAGCATAGTACGAGAAGAATCAGGCGAATCAGCTTCTTCAAACAAAGAACGAAGGACTGATTCTGAAATGACAAAAAAATGAGCATTCTCGTCCTGGTAATTTAAATAAAAATTTTGAAACTGACTTTGAATTAGAATCTCAAACTTTTCAAAATCTAGAGATTCCTCCTGTTTTTAATGATTCCAGCTCATCTTCTAGCAATTCAGAAAAAGATGTTCTGGCTGAATCACCCGTCTCTTCTGCAGAATCTGCCACGCAAAATGGTTTGAAAACTAATAATAAGAAACGGAGAACACGTAGATCTAAAAAGAAGAAAACCAAACAGGTATCTCAGACAAATGAAAAGGCAGTTGCTGAGTCAGTTCCTTATTCTGAAAAATTGACTCAGCAACCCCAAACTGAATCTGTTAAGCAACAAGCTGAACATAAATCAGTTAAATTTGTGCCTAAGTCTACCAACTCCAAATTGTCTAATTCAAATCATAAACCTTACAAGTGTGCTGACGGTTGTGCGCAGGCTACAACCAAGACCAAACCCTTGCCCCAGCCGTCAGTACCAGAAAGCAAGAAACTGACAGACAAATTGCCTAGAATTTGCCAAGCTGAACGGACTATTTTCTTCGAGAAGAGGCAGACCTGTTTCAACTGTGGATTTCTCGGGCATATTGCACAAAATTTTCAAAGTTGGTTTACATTGTGGAAGAAAGACATGTATTTAATAAGTAATATACTGAATCATTGATTTCATTTAATCTAGATCAAATCTATTATTCATTTGTGTATCTTGTTTGTATAGATAACTAAATCTAAATATATTAAATAACTCTTTTTTCTTATATTTATATCTTTTAGAATGTTAAAACAAATCTTTCTTTTGTTTTACTCTTTATCGTATTGGGTTGACCCAATTTTAGCAATCCAAGAAAATAAAGTTTTCGCGGGCGAATATTTACTCTTTCAATTTCTATTTCAGTTCTATCATTAGTTCATAACTTTTCCGAATAGATGAATTGGTCTCTGGCCGGTTCCGCCATCCCGATCAATGAATCATTCGAATTCATTTTCACTAAAATCTTTTGAATTCATAGGTTCCATCGTTCCCATCGCTTCTTACTTAATGGTTAGGTCTGAATTTTACAACGGAGCTATTAGTTCTTGAGTCAATATTCTTAGTCTTTATTGGCTCGAAGCTCTTTATTTTTTGTGAAAGGATTTATACCATTCAAAGCATTATTCTCAAAATATATGAAAGCTATACCTAATCGCCTATATCAGGCTCGATCTGCTACGGCTAAGCCTTCTGATCTAGACTGGAACATGATCAAGAGACAAACTCACAAATCTCTAAGACATTCAGGTTCTTGAATCCTTCTAGCACTCCAAAATTTGTGTAGAAGTCTGACTCACTAACCTGGAGGCCTAAAAACTTGACCAAGGTCCAATCTCCAGCCCCAAAATCAGACAAACCAAAAGCATCATCGACCTTATCCTCAACTAATTTAATTTTCCGTGAGGTTACCTATGTTGATGCACATGGCATACCCAGATCATCAATGGCCTGGTTGCAGCTACTAACTAAAACCTGTTGAACTGTGTAGGAACAGCTCTGGCGAACTCTCGTCAGACCCTGGTATATTGACAGTCGTTGTTCCAGGCACATGGCAGGGGACATCTCGCAGTTGAATGACATTCAATTTTTCGATGGTGAGTTTGTCTCCTTCGCATTTGGTGAAACAGGTAAGATCACTATGAGAGGATCAGTATGCAACGGAGCTCTCAGTTTCAAGAATGTGAATTATGTTCTAGAGTTGAAGCATAGTCTTTTGAGTGTGTCTCAGCTCTGTGATAATCATTTGGATGTTCTTTTTACCAAGAAAGGGTGTTAACCAGGCCTCATCATTCCAGATGAATGGATTCTTCTCAAAGCGGCATGAAAAGGAAATGCATATGTCATCGACATGAACAGAGCACCAACTGACAAGCTTACTTGCTTGTTCTCGTCGACTGCTGAGCACGATGCAATGTTACGGCATAGTCAACTCGGACATATCAACATGAAGAACTTTAATAGACTTGCAAAAGGTGGTTTAGTCAGAGATCTACCAGTTCAGGACTTTATGCAGATTGAAAAGTGTGAATCATGTGCTCATGGGAAACAACATCGACAGCCGCACAAGTCTAAACCCGCACCTTCCATGTCTCAAGTCTTAGAATTGCTTCATATGGATCTTTTTGGTCCGACAGATATTCTGAGCATTGGCGGGAAGGCATATCGTCTGGTTATTATTGATAACTACTCACGATTCACTTGCGTCTTCTTTCTGGCACAAAAGAGTGAAACTGCTAAGTTAGTTAAACAGTTCATCACACTTATGGAAAACCAGGCAGACACCACCGTGAAGGCTATTCGTTGTGATAATGGAACAGAGTTTAAGAATGCTACCTTAAATTCTTTCTGCTCCTCCAAGGGTATTGATCGACAGTTATGTGCAGCCAGAACTTCTCAACAAAATGGGGTTGCAGAACAGAGAAATCGAACACTAATTGAAGCTGCACGTACTGTGTTGGTCGAATCTGAACTACCTCTTATTTTCTGTGCAGAAGCAGTCAATACCGCCTGTTCTATTCAGAATCATACCCTGATCAACAAAAGACACATGAAAACACCGTACGAAGTGGTTAAAGGTTGCAAACCTTCGGTCAAGCATTTTCGCAAGTTCGGATGCCCTTGTGTTCTTCTGCTCATGGATGCTAAGGGAAAATTTGAATCACGCGGGGATCCATGCATTTTCGTCGGATATTCTAAAAATACTTTCTATCGTGTCTATAACAAGATCAAGAAAATGGTAGTTGAAACCTACAATGTGGGTTGGCTGGAGAAGAATCCCAAGGACGCACGCATTGGTCCTGACTGGCTCTATGATTATTCATATTTGTTTAAATATGTTGATGTCCCTTCTAATGTGACTGCAAGTACAGGCAAAACTTCTGACCTTCCAACTATTCCTATCTTAATTGAGGATGATGCCGATGCTGAACAGTTGAAAGAGTCTTTCAAGCAGCTGAGTGTGGATCCACCTGGATTCAATGAAGTTATATCTACACCTTCACCAATATTGCAAAATCAGGAATGGCTTCTAAACAGATCCCTCAGAATGGTTCCCCTGAAGTTGAGGCTCCAAATACAGAACCTCCTGTGACAAATGAAGGGCTTACACCTCCTGATGTCTTAGGCTCATATCTGTTTCCTGAGCCTACACTGCCAGAATGTTCTGTTGATTCATCAGTCAACACTCCCACTGGTGCAACTAATGAGGGGGAGTCATCTGGAGTTGCCTCACCGAGTGTTACAAACTTGCAAACAGATCTCCTTGCCCTCGCTATGCTGACACCACAACGTCTACAGCGCGATCATCCAATTGAAAATTTTATTGGTCCTGTTACTGCTGCAGTTCGAACTCACAGTCAATCAGGGGATATCAATACTTGCCTTTACTCTTGCTTTATCTCACAAATTGAACTAAAAGCATTGATGTCTCCTTGTGGGAACCCGGCTGGGTTGACGCTATGCATGAAGAACTCAGTAAGTTTGAGAAGCTTGGTGTATGGAAATTGGTGAAGCTTCCTCAAGGAAAACATGCTCTTGGAACTCGCTGGGTATTTCGCAATAAACAGGATGACACTTGAGTTATTGTTAGGAACAAAGCTCGACTGGTTATTCAGGGTTTTCATGAGATCGAAAGGTTGGACTACGATGAGATTTATGCACCCGTAGCTCGATTGGAGGCTATTCGCATTTTCTTGGCATATGCATCTTACATGGACTTCACCGTCTATCAACTGGATGTCAAGACTGATTTTCTCTATGGCACGGTGAAAGAGGAGATATACGTGGCACAACCATCGGGTTTCACTGATCCTGACAAGCCAGATTATGCATACAAATAGGACAAAGATTTGTATGGATTGCATCAAGCGCCTCGCGCGTGGTATGCAACTCTAACAGAGCATTTGCTTGCTCATGGATATACTCGGGGAACCATTGATCAAACTTTGTTCATCAAACGTGTTGACAAGGACAACATTCTTGTTCAAATTTACGTAGATATTATTATTTTTAGTTATGCGGATGACGGTCTGTGTCGGGAATTTGAAGAGGTCATGAAGAAGAAATTTGAGATGAGCTCACTGGGGGAGATAACTATGTTTTTGGGACTTCAAGTTCGTCAAAGCTCGCAAGGAATCTTGATTCATCAAGGAAAATATGTAAATGATGTTCTTTGGTTCTATGGATGCAACATCAGCTTGCGGATTATGGTTTGACTTATCTAAACACAACAATTTATTGTGATAATAATGCCGCTATCCAAATTGTCAAAAACCCTGTTTTTCACTCCAAAACCAAGCACATAAATATCAAAGTTCATTTTATTCATGATTGCTATGAAAAAGGTCTCGTTAAACTTGAGCACTTCAACACCGATGCAAACGTGGCGGATTTGTTCACGAAACCCGTTAGCAACACGCGTTTTCAAGTGCTTATGGATCTCGTCAAAATGATCCGTTTTTTCTAACTAAGCATCCTCTATCTTTTCTGTTTAGTTTCTTGTCTTTCTTTTATTTGTGTTTGCTTCATAAATTTATTCATGTGTATGCACAAATTTAGGGGGAGAAATATTAAAAAAAAACCTTTTAGTTTCAAACAGTTTTTGCAATGATTGGAAAATGAAATACTTTTTTGTGATAAAGGTTTTGACTAACACATGTAAGGTGTTGTAGCGGGAAAGACTTGAATCGAAGGTGATATGTTGATAGGTCTAGATCTCAACCGGATAGTGTAAGCCAAACGATATAAACATAAAGAACTATATATTCAGTGGGTCACACTCTATAGGCGTATGATTTCATGGTCTTAAATCCTACGTTGATAGATAGCCAACGCCTGAGGTTTCGGGTCTTTATGTTGTTGAGTCATCCGGGGATATCTTGGTTGCCCTTCAGTTGCATCCAGATTATATGCAGACCTTGGCACCGTCAGGATATCTTTAAAGAGCCAAAACAGTAGGGCCAAAACCTTAAAAGGAAGGAACTCTCGCTCTGAGAATATTCCAGGAATTAAAACATACCACTTAAGGTATCTGCCTAACCCTCGTCAGATACTATTGGTCACTCTGCTGTACGAAACACTGACCTATTCACCAATAGTCTGATGTTGTAAAAGATAAAGGATGAACTCAGTATTCTCAACGGCTACGATGAATCGTTGTGCTTACCTTGATCGCGGGGGTATGTCATGGTATGGGACACAGGGGTATCATAGTATAATACTACCTCAAGCGTATCATTAAGCTAGGACTAGAAGGTTGAGTTTTATTTTTAAATGGACAAGTATATTGACAATTGCTTAGACAAGTCTGACCCAGCTCACACTAAAAAATATTCCTTAGTCGACTTTAAAAACGATTTGATCCCATAGCAAGGCTGTGTATGTGTTTTTGTTTAAATATTTTACTTGCGTTTGTAGTTGGTAAAGAGTGGTTGGATGCTTGGTTAGTTAAATAGTTGACTTTTGGTTAGATGTTTTCTGTCAAGGGATATTGGACTAGTCTGCTAAGTTTTTAAATTGGGCCAATTCAATAGAATTTCTGAAAGTCTTAAAATTGAACAAGTATGGGACAATGGTGGTACTGTTCCGGGTTGGGCTTTCAAACTCTTCCCGGATAGGCCCACTGACAATTCACTATCCCGGATTGGGCCTAACATAAGCCCAATCCGGATTGATTTGGGCCCAAAGGTTTTAGGCCCAAGTCCATTCCGGAATACTATATAAATGAATCAGAGTTACATTTCGGATCATTCACAAAAGTTTTCCGAAATCCTCTGTTCATCTCTGAATTCACTGTTCATCTTCCATTTCGGATTTCATCTTAATTTTCATCCGAATTAGGTATAAAATGCTTCTTAATTATGAAATCTAATGATAATCCTCAAATATTCATGCATTTCAGATAGCATTTCGGATTGATCTTCAAAGTGGCTGTTATCTCGGATTTCATTCCGGATGGATATTTAACTGAATTGAACGAACTCGGATCTCATCTCGGATGATGTCCATCCGGATTGATGAAAGGTTCATCCGGATTCCTGTTAAACTGTTTCAAATCTGGATTGATGAAAGGTTCATCCGGATTTATGTTGAACTGTCTCAAATCCGGATTCAAATGTCTGAACCGTTGAGCTATCTTGAACCTTTTCAAATGATCGAACCTCTAAACCGGTTTGAACCTTTCTAAATAATTGAACCTTTGAAATCTGTTTGAGCCGTCCGATTTTTGTTGACCCTTAATCCTGATGAACTCTCTTAATTCTGTCAGTTAGATTTGTTGAGATTGAGTTAACCTGGTTATTATCTCTGACAGAAATGGCGGAAGAAGCGTTTGATGCGGTTATGCTGGTGGAGGAACAATTTCACAACCAAGCAGGATATTTATCAGATCTGCTAACGGAATTTTTACAGGAGTTTAGATCCATATGGCTGGGTTAAATGAGTGCAAGATTGCATACGCCCTTCAAGCCAACCCAGTTATATATCGAGATCTTGTGCACACTTATTGGAAGAGAGCTAGATTCCATTTGAGAGGCGTTGATGGGAGGCCATACATCAGTTCACAGATTCAGGGAAAAGAGATTTTGGTGAATGAAGCCTGTGTTCGAGAAGTAATGTAGTTTGCTGACACTACAAGTGATCCAACTTTGTATGCAAAGGAGAAAGTGTTGCCTGTTCTGACTGAGATGAGTTACGAGGGAACGTATCCGCCTTTGCTCAAGAAAATGTTTCCTGCTTACTGGAGATTGTTGGTGCATGTGTTTATGCAATGTATTTCTGAGAACAAGGGAGGGTTAGACCAACCAAATCAAACCCAAACTTCGGCTATTGTGGCTCTTATTATGGATTGGAAATATAACTTCTCTGGTTATATTTTCGAGAATATGAAGAAGATCTTAGAACAATCAAAGAAGAGAATGTTTCTGCTATATTCGCGTTTTGTACAGTTGATTTTGGATGCTCGATATCCTGATATGACCAAGGATGCTTCTGATGAGAATTGTTGAATATGAAGCCAATGGGACCAACCATTTTCGGAACTATGAAGAAAAACCGATCAACATCAAAGACTATTTTCATTGGTCAATACCGTTGAAGAAGTTCGGAAGGTTTGTTGAGGTGATTGGACAGGACATCCCAGCACCTAAGCTAGTTAATGCTATGGTTGCTGAGGAACATGATATACCGATGAAAGAGAAATATGTTGAGGTTGAGGATCTGGTTACTGATGCTGATACAGATGAGGAACAAGCTTTCTTGGACGATATTATAGATTTTAATGCTATTCTGACTCTAGTTTTTCCAGAACTTACTACAGAGAACCTGAAGGCTCTAATTGCACTCTTGAAAGAGATACAAGAGCGACAAGTTGATCCTCCTCTTGTGATACCTGTTGTTGATGTTCCTATTGGTATGGTTGAGTCTGAAGAAGAGATTGACGGATGCTTCGATGATCGACTCTACTATTCCTGCTGAACCAACAGTTGCTCACATTGCTACACATTCTACGGCTGTATCTATTCCAGCGGACTCTGTATTGCAAATGATGGATTTTGGCGGTAGTTTAATGGGTGCCGAAGGATCTGGAGCAGGTGGTAGTGGTCAGGTGGTATTGTTGGTGATGCTACAGAATATTAAAGGAGATCAGAGAAACGAGCCTTTAAGTTCAGTGGTTTGGATAGCAATGATGAAGATGTAGATGTTGTTGATTTGAAGAAGAGGGTGATTGTGCTTGAACAGGAATTTGTTCTTAAAGATGCCCAGATTGCTTCATTGCAGACTCGGATAGATGTCAGGGACCAGAAGATTGATCAGTTGCAAGGGGATGCTACTATGTTGATGTCACTGGTGTTTGATTTAAAGGCAATGTTAGAGAACAAATTTGGCCGAGAATTTTCCGATCCAACCGATGATCCAATGAATATTGAACATCGCCATAGAGCAGCCGAGTAGAGAGTAGCCAAACAAAATGAAGCCGAGAGAGTAGCTGCTGAACAGTTAGATTCTGATCGTCAAGCAGGGTTGGATGATTATTTACGTGATCCAAGGAAGAAGTACACTGCTAGTCAGAAACGTTCAACGGCGCAAAAGAAAAAGCAGATGGTTCTGATGAAAAATGTGACGTGAATCCACTTGATGAGAACTTTCAGTTGAAAGATCCTTCAAACCAATCTGAGAGATAGGTCATGGAACTCGGTTCTAGTTATTACAGTAAAGTTGAAAATAAGTCAAAAGTGCTCAGTTGGATGTATGATCACGTGAAGAAGATATGGATTATCGTCAGGCAGGATGGTACTCGTGAATATTATTCGAAGGAATCTCAATTTAAAACTTGGACAAAGATTGCGTTGACTGATCTGTTAAGAGCTCCTTACACTGATGATGATACTACAGAACATGGTCCGGGTTGGAGGTTTTTCGAACGCGTGAAGCAAGAAGTGAAGACTGGTTTTAAGACGATGAAAACGGCAGCCATATTTACGAGCGGCAAAGGGGGTTCGTGATGCAAGGATTGGGAGGCGGTTTAAATCAGTAATGTGGCCTCCAACAGATAAAAGAGAAGGCATTTCGAGTAAACGATGTGGTTGATCTGGTGAGTTTTCATGATGAAGATCTGCAAGTTCTTGCTGAAAATCAAATTCAAACGGCAGAATTGTATGAAGTTTGGGCTAAAGATTGGACGGCTGCTGTGGCTGGGATAATTGCGGGGAGATTGGGAGTTGATGCACTACCTAAGGAGTAAAGCCCTAATGTTGTAAACCTAGGGGAGATTGTTGGGCTTATAATTGAAGGTTTACACATTAGTGTTACATTTGGGCTTATTAAAGGGTTTTGGGCTTCCTAGTGCCTTATGGGCCTAGGGTTGTAACAAGTGGGATATATGATTAGTATAAATACATGTATTAGGTTGTTGTTTTGGGGCTAGTTAGTGATTATTGAAAAACTTGTATCAGACACTATTCTGGTGTATGCAAGTTGGTTTGATTCAAAGATTGTTCTTCATTCTAATCTTTATTTCGCAATCGATTAGTCTTACGATACCTATTAGATCCGATTTACTGGACTTACAAGTCCTGAGCAAGGCAGACCTCAGTTCTGAAACTTGGGTCTGTTTTCCATTTTATCCCTTCTCCATTGTTTTACTTTTCTGGACCCATGGAACTAGTCGCTTCACAATCATAATCAAATCCGGACAATACCGCCCTCGTTGTTAAAATAAAACACAATGAGAAAGATTGGGAAACTAATTTTTTCTTTATCCGCCGAGATTCCCTTCCCAACGGCCAATTACTGCTATACATTGGGTTACTATGGGTAGGATCCTAGTTCATGGTCATCTTACATAACATATTGTTTTTAACACTTTATATTTGGTTGACACAACTTTTGATCTGAAAATTGTTGCCCTGCAACACAAGAACAGAGAACAGGATTTCAAAGGTGTTAGCTTTACTAGAGTTAGAGAGAACTTTCCAGCAGGATCAATCCCCCAAGCTGCTAGTTTCCAATCCCAAACTATCCATAATGTCTTAAGGTAAGTTCCTAATCCTTTCAGGTTCTCTTAGTTGTCTGGATATTCCTGATCCTAACTTTTCATAGTAGCAGCAGGAAGCCCTAAAGCTAAAGGAAGTTTTGGTCTTGATGATGTCCAGACCTATGCTCAACGTGGTGCCCTTTCAAGCAAGAAACTCCCACTGCTTCTGCTCCCAAACGTCGAGTCCCCCCCTTGATCCAAGGTTGCTTCAAGCAAAAAATGCAAGGGCCCGGAAGTGATGGACCTCGAAGCATTTGGAAACCTTGATCCTACAGAGATCACCAAAAAGATCCAAACCATGCAGAGCGTGGTAAGTATAAATCAATGTTATTTTTTCAAGATCCTTATTTTTTGCTAAAGTTTATCGCCAATGTGTAGGCGCTCTCCAAGATCTTGGCTCTCTCTAATGAAAAGATAGTTGAGCTTTAGTAGAAGATTGCGGATATGGGGACCGTAGCTGAGCATCGCGCCAAGCACTCCGAAGATCTTCGTCTCCAACTTGAGGCCACAAGAAAACAACTCAAAGACCACCAAGACACCCAATAAGAGCAAATTAAATCTCTTGAAACCTAAGCTAAGAAGTCTACCGCCTTGAGTATCTTCCAGGCCGAGATCCTAATGTACGAAAAAGCCAAGGCTAAGGGGTTCAAGATCGATACTTGGGATGTCGAGTAGTGGAAATCAATAGTGGTAAAGCTAGGAGGCAAGACCGAGGCTGTGGAGCATGAAGGAGAGAAGGCCAAGGATGTTGAAGATGGTAAGGATACTTAAGGTGAAGCTACATGTGGATAAGGTCGTAGGTGTTGATGGGGCTATGATGGATATTATTGACAAGGCCGGAGCCCAGTTTTTTAGGTGTTCATGGTAGTATAATTGTGGTTATGGTTTCAAAAACAGTTTATTTTCCTGTCTTTTTTGCTTATCCCCTGAGTGGGAATTGAACAACTTGCTGACCAAGATGACCTGGGTGGAGGAGCTCAGGTCTTGAGCAAAGCCCAGGTCACTACTAAGACTTTAACTATTTCAAACAGTTGATGGCCCGAGGTGGAGGGATCCTCACTTTAAGGATGAAGCCTTGGGTCATCTCTTTTAAATTTTTGCATATAATAACATTAATCTTTTGCATATATGACTTGTCTTGTGTGATTTATCATTCTGGAAAATTTTGTTCAATATTTGCAAAGTTAGTTTATAGTATTCAAGAAATCAAACCCTTTTAAAACCATCTTTTCAAATGCCATTAATATTAGAACAAGCCATTTCACCATGTATAATTGCATATGAAATAAAAATAAGGATAAAGGATCTAGATACACCTGATCTTGCCCCCAGTTTGCTTTTAGGACTATGAACTTCAGACTATCGGTGATCATGATCCACACAAGATCCTTGATAAGTCCAACACCTTAGGATTCTAATGTTGCCATAGGTGATTTTGATCAACATAGGATCCTTTGTAGTTTTAATATACACTAAAGACAAATTATCAATAAGATCTTGAGATAGTATGAAAATACTATATCCTTTGAGTAGTATGAAAATACTACAACCATATGATAGCATAAAATGCTATAAACTTGGTTTTAACCACTTGGGACTAGCCAAACTTTGATAGTGTGAAAACACTATGATCTTGGGACAAGCCCGGTGTGTAACATGCTCATGTTAATCCACTGACAAAATTCGCAAGAATCCTAAGCATAGCCAACAGTAACGAAATTGTCAGCCACGTATTTCTACATGAACTGGTCCCGCCACCTTGAACTATACCTAGACAACGCGCGCTCTTGACGGGGTGTTGAAACCCAATCTCGTAAGGGAGATCGAAAGGCATCTCCAAACCTTAGAAGGGATTATATACCTTAAACGTAGAAGAGATGCTAGTCTCTAACTTCGAGTAAGGATCCTCAAAGACTTTGTTCTGCAAAAACATTGAAAACTTTGTGAGGGTGGGTGTTAGTTGGCTAACACCCCTCCGATGCTTAAGTCGGTAATTTGATATGAATAAAAATAAAGAAATAAATAGAAATCGGACTATAAATCATACCAGGGTTCCTAGAGGTTTAGGATCCTAATTGCACCAGAACAGGATCTTAATTTCATGCTACATAAAGTAAAGCTAAAGATGGATAGCATTCTAGGATCTTGGAAGGATCACTCCTTCCATAGTAGCTAACCAATATGCCACGTTTCCAGCTTCTGAATCAATGAAGTATGGTCCTTCCCATTTAGGAGTAAACTTCCCATCAGCAGGATTGGTCGTATTCTAGAATGCTTTCCTAAGAACAATATCTTTGACTTGAAATTTGCGTATCCTGATTCTTGTTGTAAGTCATTGCTATCCTATGTTGGTATGCAGCAATCCTGACTTTTTCCTGCTCCCTTAACTCATATACTACTTCAAGTTCCTTAGCTAAAGCTTGATCGTTGGTTTCTTGAGATTGTAAGTAAGATCTTGCAGTAGGGATTACCATCTCTGTGGGATCATGGCTTAGGTTCCAAAAACCAAACAGAACGGTGTTTGACTAGTAGCATTCTTTGTCGTTGTTTTATCTGCCCAAAGGACAAATGGTAGTTCCTTCACCCATTTTCCTTTCTTTGCTCCCAACTTCTTCTTAAGATTGTTGATGATGATCTTGTTGCTCGATCTTAACCATCTACTTGAGGATGCACTGGTGTTGAAGTAATCATTTTGATTCCCTAGCTTTCACAAAAAATTATAGTTCTTCTTCCAATAAACTGAGATCCATTATCGCAAATATTCTCTGCATGAACTCCAAACCTTGTCAAGATGTTACGTTTAATAAAGGATATAACTTCTTTTTCCCAGACTTGGACAAAAGCTTCATGTTGGTGCATATTTGTGACAACAGCTTAGATTTGGTCTTTGGATATCTTATAATTAGTAAAATGATGAACGGTTAGCGGGTTTAGTTTTGTAATAGTGAATTAGAAGTAATTGGGATGAACTAGACACAAAATAGTGCATGGTAGGCGAATTGGGCTTTAAACCCATTAGCAGTCCATGTAAGGAAACCCTAGCCCAGTTGCATAACCTATCTCTATATAAAGGGAGGTTTGCATTAGGGTTTAGGTTGCTGGTTCTATTGTTCAGTTGCTGAGAGAATTGCTTCAGAGAGATTGAGAGAAGAGTCTTGAATTGATTGTAAAATATTTGTGTTTGATAATCAATAGAAGACAGTTTGAAGGAATTCTTTGTGTTCGTGTTCTTGTTTCTGTGAAATCTGATCTAGGGGATTCCGCACTCTAGATTAGATAGACAATTCTGTCAAGATCCATAAGGACTAGGGGACCTACAATTGGTATCAGAGCATTCGGCTCTTGATTATTGCTCGGTTCAAATCTGATCTAGGGGATTCCGCACTCTAGATTAGATAGACAATTCTGTCAAGATCCATAAGGACTAGGGGACCTACAATTGGTATCAGAGCATTCGGCTCTTGATTATTGCTCGGTTCAGAATCGTGACAGCAGAAAAAATTGGGTTTTTGGGGGGGTTTTTGGAGGCTGTTCTTGTAGTTTGTGACGGCTGTTTTAGGGTTTTGCGGGTAT
Organism: Scalesia atractyloides; assembly: GCA_947069175.1. NCBI lineage: Eukaryota > Viridiplantae > Streptophyta > Magnoliopsida > Asterales > Asteraceae > Scalesia > Scalesia atractyloides. Next base: position 17,350,647 of record CAMTDV010000001.1, on the reverse strand, counting down.
TTCGGATTTTTTGCAATGATTTCGGATTGAAGACTTGCGTTCCGGATTAAAAGAATACTATTTCGGATCAGAATCTCAAAATCAGACTTGCATCCTGGATCAAAAGGCACAGTATTCCGGATTGAAGACTTGAATTCTGGATCAGAATCTGCATTTCGGATCATCAGACTTGCAATTTGGATCTGGAAAAGTGCAATTCGGATTGAATTTCGGATTGAAATTCGGATCAGAAGCTATTTCGGATTCCATTTCGGATTGAAATTTTGAATCAGAATTGTATTCCGAATTGTATTCCGGATTCCATCTCGGATTGAGGACTATTCCGGATTCCATCTTGGATCAGAATAGTCTATTCCGGATTCTATTTCGGATCAGAACAGTGCATTCCGGATTTCATCTCGGATCACTATTCCGGATCACCATCTCGGATTAGTAATTTGGATTACTGTTCTGGATTTTCATTTCGGATTGTTAATCAGAGTTACCATTTCGGATTTTACACTGTTCCGAGTTAGACATAAAAAGGTGGAAAGATAACCAGCTGTCGTAACTAGAGTTAAACGTTGTCGGACCTAGAAATTGAACCATAAACAATTTTGACGAACCGATTGGACAGTTAGACTCGTGTGATTTTTAGGACAAAAAAGGCCCAAAAATCCCAAAAATCATAATCGGACAATATACATCATTAGAATCGTATCGTCGAGACGAGTCTAACGGTATAATTTGGTAATCACTCATTTCAGACAAGTTTTAACGTTTTTAACGAGCCGGTTCGGTAAAAATGTCGAATATGTCACACCTAAATGAGTTGTTGAGGATGGAGCACGAGGCTGGTACCATAATTAAACCTCCAAAGATGCTGAAGGTGGAGAACTATCTTACCTGGAAGGATAGGTTTCGATCCTTTATTGAATATCAGGACACACGGATGTGGATCTGTATTCAGGATGGGTACGCTAACCTAACGCATGATTTTGAGGGCAGACAACGTGTTACTGCTTACATGAATATGTCTAAAGCTGAGAAGAGAATCTATGAGTCGGAGAAGAAAGCCTTAGCTGCTATAAAGATGTCATTACCTGATGGTATCAAACATACCTTCAAGCGTTACACTACATCGAAGGAGATGTGGGATGCCCTAGAGAAAAGGTATGAGGGCAATACAGATGTGAAGAAGAATAAGGTTGATCTGCTAAAGAAACAGTTTGTTGTGTTCAAAGGAATGAGAAATGAGTCCCTAGAAGATATTATCATGAGATATTATCATCTGATGTCAGAAATAGATAATTATGACATAGAGGGATACACAGATGTTGAGATAAACGACAAGTTGCTGGATGCTTTACCTGCAAAGTGGGATATTTACACGTTGATGATAAAGGGTGAAGCTGATTATGAAAAGAAAGAATCGGAAGAGGTTGTTGGGAAATTGAGAGCTTATGAGCTCAATATGAATAAGAAGGAGACCGGATATGATCAGGTTCAAGATCCGGGTATTTATAAAGGTCTTACACCTTCATCTTCCAACAACTTTTAGTAATAGTGCAACTGTGTTTCTTTCATGTGAGAATGAGCAGATACTGACAAATATTGAGGGTGAAGTATGTTTTGTTGCTGCTTCAGGAGGCTGGTCAGGGGCTAAGAGACAACAATCAAGTAACAGCAGTTCTAAGTCTGTGCCTTTGAGTGTCAAAAGTGCTGAAGAACACCTGGCATTGCTTGCTTCTTTCGTTGCTTCTTACGAGAACAATATTCAGGGAAAAATATCTGATCCTACTACGTTTGATAAAGATTATGATCAGATCGACCCTGATGACTTAGAGGATATGGATTTGCAATGGAAGATGGCCATGATTTCTAGAAGGGTGAAGAGGTTCATGAACAGAACGAGCAGGAAGTTCGTCGGAAAGAGTATGGGCTTCAGTCTGAGTCTCGTTCTAGTTCATCCTTTCAAGATTCTCCTGGTCATGGTTCAAGCAACAGGAATGCGTCAAACAACACTGGATCAAAGGCCCTGATTTCTACTGCTAGAGAGGGTTCTTATGATTGGAGTGTTCATCTGGAGAGTGATAACAATACCTCACAGGCATTCATGGCTGAGATAGCTCCTGTTGCTGATGAAGAAGTGAAAGTTGATGCTAAGGAAGAGCAAGAGAAGGTAGCTGAAAAAGCTGATGGAGAACAGAATACCACAGAGAAGAAGATGGCTGCTGATTTTGATGCTTTCATGGCTGATCTAAGCAAATCAACAGGCGAGGTATGTTCTAACTCTAATAGTTCTGTTTGTTTGAAATGTTGTGAACTGCAAAGTGAGGTTGACACATTAACACAACAAAACCAAAGTCTGGCTAATGAGCTCTCGAACCTAAAAGAATCAAACTTTTTCTTAAAACGAAATGAGTCAATATACTTGAAGAGAATTAAAGGTTATGAAGAAGAAATTAATATTCTAACCTGTAAGCTTAACGAAAAACTTCAAGTTATTGATTTAGCTCATGATACGATGAGTGAGAAAACAAAAGAGGTTTCTGAAAAATGAAAGAGTTGTCTTAAGCACAACTTAAAATTTGTGAGCTTGAAAAAATCAATTTAGAGATTCATCTTTTGTCATGAAACACATGATGAATGGCTTGAAGAAGAGTAATGACAAGACGTGTGTGGGATTCAAAAGTTTAAATGAAGTTCCACCACCACTTGGTCATGACTATTCTTTCTTGCCAGATGAAGAAGAGCTTATAGACTTTGTGTCAACTACACATGGTAGTTCCACATCAGGAAGTGTTGATGGTTCTGAGAATGCCAAGAAGGATACTAACAGGGAACCAGTTTTGAAAACAAAAAATACACACCCTAAGAATCAGAACCAAATTTTTGTTAAAAAGGTTGATTTTGTCAAAGGGAATGACATGAATGAAGAGGTCCTTGTTATTACTAAAGAGTCTAATGTGCAGTTTGCTAAAAATAAAAATAAAGAAAAATCAGAAGTTAAGCAAACTAAACAAGATCCTTCGAAGGCATCGTCATCATCATCATCATCATCATCGCCTGATAAATCTAAGCAAGAGGCTTCTGTAAAGAAGTCTTCGGCTAGAAAATCATGCTTCAAATGTCATGAAAAGGGACATGTAGCTAGCTGCTGTCCTAACAAAAAGAGTGAAGCATAGGTAAGTGAGAGGCAAAGAGAAAAATCACCAGCAAAAAGTGGTGATGGTGAGAAGAAGGTTAACTCACCAAAGATATCTGCTACAAAGCAACAAAGTGTTGCTGTTAGTGTAGATAAGGCTGAAAAAGGAACTCACCAAGTTCCTCGCTTTCAAAGAAATCAACAAAGATTTCAGCCTGCATCTACATCAGGCAGATATGAAAGACCTAGAAGTAGTTCACCAAGAATGAATAACTTTAATGGTCCATCAAATAATTTCAGAAGTCAAGGTCAATATCAAACTCAATACCAGAATTTGGTAGTTGAAATTTTTATAATGATGGTAGAAATTATCATCATCAAAATTCATGGAACCAAAATCATAATTTCCAAAGGTCGCAAAGTTCAAACATGGTTAGGAAACCTCAGGACCACAGACCTAGTGGAAATCAAAAATCATTTCCATCAACAGGTCTAAGATCCAAGACTCCTGTTAGGAGTAATGGATATTGGATGGATGTTCCTATGGTTGATGAATCTGGAAGAACCAAGACCATTAAGGCTTGGGTACCCCAATCTAACTAATTTTGTTGGCTTGTGCAGGAGCTGCTAAGGAGGATTATCAACTTGTGGTATGTTGATAGTGGCTGCTCCAAGCACATGACGGGGGATGCGAGGTTGTTGACAGAGTTTGAGAATATAGATGGTGGTTATGTGAATTTTGCCGGTGCTAAAGGAGGACACATTAACGGTCGAGGAAAAGTGACTAACAGGAAGATCACACTGGACAAAGTGAACTATGTTGAGCAGCTGGAACACAATCCGATTAGCGTGTCTCAAGTCTGTGACAAGGGTCACTCGGTCCACTTTACAAAGTCTGAAGCTTTGGTGTTGAAACTTGGTTTGGTGATACCGGATGACTGGATAGTGATGAGAGCGCCAAGGAGAAATGACACTTATGTCATGGACATGGGTGCTAAGGATTCTTCCACTGTGGTGACGTGTTTACTATCAAAAGCATCCGAGGCTGAATCATTGTTGTGGCACAGACGCATGGCCCACATCCACTCGAAAAATGAATTATATTATTAAAAATGGTTTAGTGGAAGGGGTGCCAGTGCAAAGGTTTCACGTGGAAGATGAATGTCTTCCATGTCAAAAGGGAAAACAACATAAGAAACCTCACAAGTGTAAAACAGTAAATTCCATAGATGCCCCTTATGAATTACTTCATAGTGATCTATTCGGTCCAGTGAACATAAGGAGCATAGGTGGAAAGTACTATTGCTTAGTTGTCACTGATGATTACTCACAATATTCATGGGTTTTCTTTTTAGGTACAAAAGATGAGACAGCGGAGATGCTGATAGATCTTTTTACAAAATTGGAAAATGTCCATGATGCACGGATCAAGAGGATAAGGAGTGCTAATGGCATAAGAATCAAGTTCTAGATCTCTATTGTCTTCGCAAGGGAATTGAACATCAATATTCTGCTCCTTATACACCTCAACAAAATGGAGTCGCTGAGAGGAAGAACAGGACGTTGATTGAAGCCGCAAGGACTAGGCTTTCTGATTCAAAGCTTCCAGTTCTTTTCTAGGGAGAAGATGTGAACACAGCTTGTTATGTCCTGAACAAAGTTTTGACGGTTAAATGGTTTAACAAAACATGTCATGAACTATTGTTTAACCGAAAACCAAACTTAAAAGGCTTTGAACCATTTGGATTACCCTGCACCATTGTGCGAATCAAAGATAAGCAAAAATTCTGTGAGGTAGCCGATGAGGGTTACTTTCTAGGCCATATGCATGGAACACCGAATAAAAGGGTTTTTAATCTAAAAACTGGTAAAATTGAGGTGGTGTTTAACATGGAAATCACTAGTTATTCACCTCAACAATCAACGAGTGGTCCTCCTATATTATATGATTATGACAGTGTCTTTATATCATTTAATATTCCTTATGTTTCAAATGCAGATGAGTCTCAAGTGATCTATATTGTGATCAGTGAGGATGGAGAGTGTGACTTTATGCCTAGATCGAGTATATCGATGACAGATACTCCAGAAACTTCTACCAGTGCAGCTCTAGACGACTCCAGTGACAGTGAATCTGAACCCATTCAGGGGGAGGACTTCACTAATCCATTTGCTAATATTCAGGGGGAGTTTGGACCTAATCTGGGAGATAATCTGGTCATTGACACCATTGCTACCACACGTGTAAACAGAGATCATCCAGTTGAAAACATCATTGGTGATCCTGTTGCAGGTGTTCAGACGAGAAGAGGTGTGCTCGAAGGTTCCTATTTGTTTACTTCAATTCAGAAGACTGGGTTGATTCATGAATGTTTGTATAGCTGCTTTATTGCCCAAGAGGAGCCGAAGAATGTTCATATGGCTCTAAAAGACAATTATTGGGTGGAAGCTATGCAAGAGGAACTAGCTCAGTTCAAGAAATTGAAGGTTTGGGAGCTAGTTGATCTACCTGAAGGAGAAAGGGAAATAGGCACTAATTGGGTGTTCAAGTGCAAGAAAGACGATCGAGGGATCATGATAAGACATAAGGCTCGGTTGGTAGTGAAAGAGTTCAATCAGCAAGAGGGGATAGATTACAATGAAGTGTTTGCACCAGTAGCAAGGTTGGAAGCAATTCGTTTGTTCTTGGCTTTTGCTTCATTCAAGGGCTTCAAAGTTTACCAACTTGACGTGAAGAGTGCGTTTCTTTATGGGAAAGTCCAAGAAGTGGTGTATGTCTCACAGCCAGACGGGTTTACTGATCCAGACTATCCAGATCGAGTCTATCGACTTGATAAGGCATTGTATGGATTGCATCAGGCACCTAGGGCGTGGTACGAGACACTGTCAGCACATTTGCTAAAACATGGTTTCGAAAGAGGTCAGACTGACAGTACATTTTTCGTAAAAAAGGAAGAAGGAAGACTTTCTGCTGGTACAGGTATATATAGATGACATCATTTTTGGTCATCTGATGAGAACATGTGTCATGATTTTGAAGAGGTGATGAAGAGCAAGTTTGAGATGAGTGCGATGGGTGAATTATCCTACTTTTTGGGTTTACAAGTTGAACATAAGAAGGATGGGATGTTTATTCATCAGACGAAGTATGTGTATGATATTTTGTCTCGTTTCAAGATGGAGGATTGCGTTACTTTCAATACACCTATCTGTGAGAATCACAATCTTGGTCCAGATCATGAGAGTGTGGAGGATGTTGATCCAACTCAATACAGGGCAATGATTGGTTCTCTGATGTACTTGACTGCTTCAAGACTCGACATCATGTTCGCAATATGTCTTTGTGCCAGATATCAAGCGAATCCAAAGGAGTCCCATATGAAAGCGGTGAAGCGGATTCTTCGTTACTTGAAGAGGAAACCTAAACTTGGGTTATGGTATCCAGCTGCTAGTGATTTGAAGTTTGTTGCTTTCACTGATTCAGACTTTGGAGGATGAAAATCTACAAGGAAGTCTTCCACATGTGGTTGTCAGTTCTTAGGAGGGAGGCTCGTGTCATGGCAATGCAAGAAGCAGTCTTGCATGTCTACCTCGACGTGTGAAGCTGAATATATTGCGGCAGGTAGCTGTTGCTATCAGGTTCTCTGGATCCAACAGCAGATGCACGATTACGGTTTGAATTTCACTCGTAGTCCCATTATGATAGACAATAATGCCACTATATCAATCACCAACAATGCCGTAAAACACAGTCGCACAAAACATATTGACATTCATCATCATTTTATACAAGATTGTGCTGAAAAGAAGTTAATTGAACTGCATCGAGTCGACACACTTGATAACCTGGCAGATCTTTACAAAAAAGCATTTGACAGGGCTCGTTTTGAACATTTGGTCGAACTCAACGGGATGAGGAATCCTGAATAACCATTTTTCCATAAAAATAGTTTGTAAATAATTTACTGCTTTTCAAAAATCAAAAACATAAAATAGAAAATTCAAAAATGAGTTTTTCACTGTGTGAAAAAAGAAGAAATGATAGTACATCAGCAAGTTAGACTGTCACACTGAAATTAAAAGAAAATTGCTTAAGTGTGATAGAGGCTTCATCATATGATGTACCAGTAGGCAAACGGCATGAAATAATCAACTTACCTTTGTGATGCAAATATAATAAACTGTGTATGAGTGGATAACATATCAGTGGCGTATGGTTTTATAACCTTAAATCTTGCGTTGATAAATTGCCAAAATCTGAGGTTTAGGTCTTTATATCGTTATTTCATTCGGGGTATCAAGGTTGTCCTTCTGCTGCATCCAGATATATGCTGACCTAGGCACAACAGGGATATCTTAAAAAAGCTAAAATGCCAAATCCAAAAAAAATTGAAGAAGCTCTCCTAGAGATTCATTCAAATGTGCAAATTGCATTATTTGTACCAAAATTTAGTATTTGCCCTAACCCTCGGTGGATACTGGTCTCTTTGATGTACGAAAGTATTGACCTGCTCACCAATTATCAAACGTTGTAATTCAAAAGGATGAATTTCGGTATACTCACCTACTACGATGAATCTTTGTGCATACCTTGATCGCGGGGGTATGTCCTGAAGTAGGACACACTAGTATTTCAATATGAATTATCAAAATAGATCAAGAGGAGATAGTACTTGAAATGTTCATGTATTTTATTTAAGTGGATAAACAATACTGGTAATCGTCTTGAACTGCTTTTCATGAATATTGCATATAGAATAATCAGATAGTGTGAAACCAGTTTGATGTTGCTGATATGATCTTCTTACCGGTGATAATCACAAAAACAGAGTGTTTATTATTTCGTTATTTATTTGCTTTCAGAAAATATAAAAATCCAAAAATATTTCATTTTCTTGTAGATTTTTATTGTACCAGATATTGGTTGTTCATGGAGGAGTTGTTACCAATAGGGGGAGACGATGTTAGAAGCCGAGTTTAATATTTTTTACGATCTTGCAGGTTATGTGTGCTTAAAAATGTTGAGTATATGGTTTGAGTTGAGAAGTGCTTAATCGGTGATTCAATTTTACTATCTCTTGAATAATAATAATTTGTTTAACTTGTGATGAAAAATTCTTATGGTTTCTCGAGATGTTTGTTTTATAGTATACAGATTGTAGCAGTGTGTTGCTGAGAAGTTTGGTGAAGAGGAGTTTGCTTGGATGCATGGTAGAACCTCCTTTCTACATTGCAGACAAAGAAAGTTGAAGAGTTTTGAAGATTGCTATGCAAGGACTAAACTGGAGTTTACTCTAACGCTAACAATTTAGAAGATTTGGTGATTGGATACATCAGCTTAGGGGGAGTCTGTTACTGACAGAAGCTGTTAAAGCTGAAGCTATCCAAAGACCAACGTTTTTCAAAGATGCTGAAGATTGCAAGAATACTGAAGATTAAGTTATTTTATGAAGCTATTGTCAAGGGGGAGTTTGTTGGTGCATATTTGTGACAACAGCTTAGATTTGGTCTTTTGATATCTTGTAATTAGTAAAATGATAAACGGTTAGCGGGTTTAGTTTTGTAATAGTGAATTAGAAGTAATTGGGCTGAAGTAGACACAAAATAGTGCATGGTAGGCGAATTGGGCTTTAAACCCATTAGCAGTCCATGTAAGGAAACCCTAGTCCAGTTGCATAACCTATCTCTATATAAAGGGAGGTTTGCGTTAGGGTTTAGGTTGCTGGTTCTATTGTTCAGTTGCTGAGAGAATTGCTTCAGAGAGATTGAGAGAAGAGTCTTGAATTTATTGTAAAATGATTGCGTTTGATAATCAATAGAAGACAGTTTGAAGGAATTCTTTGTGTTCGTGTTCTTGTTTCTGTGAAATCTGATCTAGGGGATTCCGCACTCTAGATTAGATAGAAGATTCTATCAAGATCCATATGGACTAGGGGACCTACACTTCAGAATCTATCCATTTGGATAAATCTGTCATGGACAACATAAACACTTCCCTCGTGGTGCCTTTGGAAGTTTACCGACAACGTCCATTCCCCACTTCATGAATGGCCATGGAGAGATTATTTGATGCATTGGTTCAGCAGGCTGATGAAGGACGTTGTTATGTCTTTGGCAAGCATCACATTTCTGAGAATACAGCATGGTATCTCTCTTCATAGTTGGCAAGTAATATCCCATCCTTAGGATCCTGGAGAAAAGTGCTTTACTCCAGTGTGATTACCACAATCTCCTTCATGCATGTCCTTTAGAACTTCTTGTGCCTTAGGTTCCTCCAAGCACCTTAAATATGGACCTGCAATAGATTTTCTATTCAAAAAATTTGAAAAATAATAAAGCGAGATACCTTCATTTGAAAGGCCCTAGGATTCTTTTCTTCCTTAGGATCTCTCCATTTTGAATGTAATGTTTAATAGAAAACATCAAAGTTCTCTGAATTGTTTCAGGATCCTAATGCTTCATTAGGATCCTGAAGTTCTAAATTGGATACTTCATCATTTTCCCGAGTCACTGCTTTTATTGTTGGATCCAAGATGTGCAGGATATGTATTTTATTCCTTCCACGATCCGAAGGGCTAAGGCCATGTTTGCTAAAGCTTCAGTGACGTGGTCGAGTGTGGTTATAAATTTTTGTTATATTTTAGGCACTTTTTACTTGTAGATCAAGCTTTAAATTTATATAAAAAAAGAATACAATACTACCACTCTACACACGTTAGGGCGAGTGTACCCATCGTGGACGTAGCATAGTGATGGTAAGATACCGAGGTCGTCCAAGGACACAAGAGCTTTTAGTATCGGCTTATTGTTAACGTCTAATCTAACCAAATTTTGATAAAAGTTTTGAAAGTTTTAAAAGATATAAAATTAAAACCTAAATAATAGGGAAAACAAATAGACAAGAAAGAATCACTTGGTTCCGACTCCTCTTTTACATATCCTTTGATGATTTCCGCACTTTCGGCATTTTAAGAGATTATCTTAGTCATATTAGTAGGCCCCACTTGTGAAGGCGACGTTACCCTCAACCTATTGGTCTGAGTCAGCAGGGATACAGTCCCGCAAGGTCGGAATATTGGAAGATAATTAAGTAAGTTATTAATGTGAAAAGTGGTAGGCCCTTCTTGTGAAGGCGACGTTACCCTCGGTCATATTGGTTTGAGTCAGCAGAGATATAGTCCCGCAAGGCCGGATAAAATTTTAATGGTAATTTATTTATAAGGGGTTCAAGCCATTCTTACTTCCCCGATTTGATGCTATCTGCCTCAAGGGAAGTCCTAATAAGCTTGAACCAAGTCCTCACAGGATCTATACACTGAAGGAGACAAGAACTTTGTTCGTGCATAATGTCTATTGCCTACGTCTAGGATACGTTGATTTTGTTTATAGGGCTTAAAACGCCAGTTTGTATATGTTAATGTTTGTTTTATTTGTTTAGTAGATGACTCCTACGAGTGAGTCTAATGACTCGTACGAGTGAGCCTAATGACTCGTACGAGGCAACCACTCGCACGAGTCATACTCTGTTACACACTCTCCTGTGCGAGTCATGTCGACCAATAAATAGAGGAGTGTTGTGTCAGAACTATGAACTCGGTTGGTGTGGCGAAGCCCTGCTAAACTGTTTACTTGCATTGTACTTGTTCACGTATATCAATACAATCAAAGGCATTTAAGCAGTAGATCTCACTTGTTTGTTTGTCAACCTCACTAACAATGAAATTCGCCTCTGTTAGTTGAGTCAGATCGGTCCGGTGCTCATCAGAGGAGAGCTGATCCCCCATCACAAGTGGTATTAGAGCCTTGAGGCCTGATCTGCTGACAAACATCAAGTTTCTGCATACTACCAACAGTTTCAGATTCACCATTGGAGCTTTCTACTTCTACACTCTCCCATACAGATCTCGAAATTGGACGAATTCATGGACAAAATTGACTAGGATTTTAGGATATCATGTTAAAATCAATTCTAATAAATACTTGACAATTTCAAATCTAAAATCGAACTTAATCATGTCAAAATTGGTAAAATTCATCGGTTTGGTGACCTAAGTTTTTTCGTACAGTTAGAGAGACCACTCGCACGAACGACTTTCTGTACATTTGAAGTCATTCGTACGAACGAGTAAACAGAAGTTCTTAAAATCAACAAGTTAAAAAGGTTAAAAACTGTGATTCACACGAGGCATCCATTCCTATGAGCAACTCATTCGTACGAAGCAAACATCTTCAGTCGCACAAACATCTTGTTTGTGCGAGTATATTCTTTGTACGAATCATCTCGTTCGCACAAATCTTTGTGTCATACGAACTAATCTTGGTCGCATGAACTCTTCTGATATCCGCACGAAGAAATTTTTATCATTCTAATCAGTTTTTCAAAAGTGTGTTTCTAAAATCTTTGTAGAAAAATGGTAGAAGAGTTTTATAACGCATTTGCTACATCAGCGGTCATAACTACCGCAGCTCAAAACATGAACCTCGAGAATGAGATGGGTACGATGACGAAGCCACCAAAGTTGATGAACCTTGAAGACTTTGATGGTTGGAGTGAACGTTTTATGAATTGGGTTTAGGCGAATCATTTTACCTGCTGGTTTGCCATCGAAGAAAAGTATCAGTCTCCTGTTGGAGAAAATGGTCTCGAAAAGACATTGGCTCAACTCTCGGATTTTGGAAAGAGGGAAGTACATAAATGAGAAGAAAATAATGAACATTTTACAACAAGCCATCAAGGAAGACATATTGGCATTGTTACAGCATGATGACGCACAATCGTTATGGAATGCTCTTCGATTGAAATTCCAAGGGAGTGCACAGTTGTGAAAAGGATAGCGAGAATTGTTGAGTAAAGAATTTGACATCTTTACGTTGATCAAAGGAGAGACAGTGAAACAACTAATTCAAAGATACTGTCATCTGGTTGTGTAAATGAAGCGAGTGGGAATCATAAAGACGAATGAAGAATTAGTTGATAAACTCTCGGATTTCTTATCACAAGGCGAATGGTCTACCTACCTGACCATTTTGAAGAATGGAACCGAATATGGTAATTTCTCATTACCACGATTCATTGAGAGATTGGAGGGACACGAACTTGAGATGCAGAAAATGGTGAAGAACAAAGGCGCCTAAATGCAACAAGATGCTAATCTATATTACAAAGGAAGTTCTGCCGCTCAGATACAGTCTCCAAAGATCCAAATTGCCTTCAACGCTTACAACACACCGAGCCAACCATCAAGTCAACACAATGGTTTTCAATCATTTGCTACGGTCAATCCAACACGTCTCCAAGCCCATAGTCATCACATGGTTCGAGCAATCCCCAGATCAACCAGAACAATCAATCACATTTTACTCAAAGGGTGCTACAGTGCAACATCATTGTTGATTTCTAGAATGCACAAAACTTCAAAGAGAACACTGCAAAGCAACATATGTCAGTATTAGCTTCGGTTCTTGAATCTTATGACAATCTTGTAGCAGGCAAAATTGGAAATTCAGTGATGACCATAGAAGACTATGATCAGATTGATCCGGTCGAGATGGAGTTGATAGACATCAAATGGTGTATGGCATCTATTGTTAGACGAGCGCAACACTTCATGGAAATCACCGGGAAAGAGAACTTAGGAGGATTAGATGGAAAACTTGGCTTTTACAAATCAAAAGTCACATGTTTCAAGTGTCGTGAAAAGGGGCATTTTAAACGCGAATGTCTAAATGGAGAATCTCAGGGTAATCAAAACCCATTTGTCGACGACTACTACAAGAAAGCCATCTATCATCATCCTCAACCAAGAACAAGAATGGTGCAAATCAAAGATAGACAGCCATAATCCAAAGACAATGCGTTTTTGTCGTAACTCAAGAAGACGAAGGCTTTAACTGGAACAAGTATATCTCCAAGAATGAGAGTTTGGCATTCGTCGCAAAAATCATCGAAGAACCAGAAGATTATTCAGATGCATCTTTTGACAAAGCTCCCGAAGATTATTATCCACATCATCAGAAGAAGAGGGATTGTTAAACAGTGCTTTTAAACATATCTTACCGAATGATATCTTGAAAACTTTTGCAGGTTATTTTGAGCCAAGCCATCGTTCATCTTGTGAAGAAAAGAAGTAGCCGGAAGTTGAAGCAAAGAGAGTTGATGAAGAGTTGGAAAAACCGACTGATGAGACCAAGAAAGCATGTATGGCAAATGTGTCAAAAAGTGAGTCTGTGATAGAAAAAGTGTGCTTAAAATGCAACAAGCCATCCAATGAATGTGTTGTCAAAGACACACGATACAATGAGCTCAAATATCTAACAGATAATTTGTCAAGTGACTATAAAGCAACAAAAGAAGCTTATGGCAAATTAAGCAAATCTGTTAAACAATATGAGAAAGTGCTCAGAGAAAATGACGGAACACTTTCAATGCTTAAAGCGACTGTGATGGACAAACAAATGGCCATTAACATTCATTTAAACACAACCGCTGAGCTAAAAAGTGAACTTGAGAAATTGAAAATAGAAACTGAACGGGTTAACAAATTGTTAATCAGTTATCCTACAAGTTCATACATCATTGATCACATGCTACCATAGATTGAAAGCAAAGAAGAATCTGAAAATGATGAAAACAAAAGTGCATGTTACGATCGTGTTCCACCACCCATTTGGAATAGCTATGCTAGTAAAAAACCATCGGGGGTGGAAAAGGTGCTCAACTTAAAATTGAAAACTTAACAGTCAAACAAGCTGCCTACGGACATTGATGTAACTTACACAAAATTCGAAAATGAATGTGATTCTGATGTGGTTAGAAATGTGGTTGAAAGTGTTTTGAAGAGTGAATCTAAAAAATGTGAATCGGATGTTGAAACATCGGAAAATAGTTTAAACATTGATCCAAACGTCATCGTTTATAAAATGCATGGATCTGATAAACTATATTTTGATGAAGATTTCTCAATCCAAAATGTCAATCTAGATCATGTCGATAAGTTGTTCAAGCTTGTTAAGGTAAGTCATTCTGATTTAGAAAAACACGATGCAACATTTAATCTAAATCATAATGTGTTAACAGACCCAACCATCAGAGAAATAGAGATTATCCTAAGAATAGGAGGGCTGGTTTGGGTTTTCAAAAGAATAGAACAAACAACAAGTTTCAAAAGTTTAACTTTACAAAGAAAGTTAACTTTTTTTTGGAACAACTACTGAGAAAGAAAAAGAGATCATTGGTACACAATCCAATGATCAGTTCAAGAAAGAAAAAGAGAGTAGAAAACAAGTTTTGGATTCCTTTGTTCGAAAGGACAGTAGACGTGTTACAAGTGTAAAAAAGTTGGGCATATTGGACGACATTGTTCACAAAAGTATCCAAAACCTGTTTTTAACTCTAACAGATCTACCAAGGATGTGAAACAAAAGGCACCCATGGTTGTACCAAAACAAATTTTGAAAAGAAACATTGAATTCAACAAAAATGTTAAATCAACAATTCGACTTAATTCTAAATTTGAAATTGGTGAAACTTCCACCAAGAATCGTCAAAGTCAAAAGGATTCAAAGTTTTATTCAAAAAGGGCAAAATTGAAAACACAAACTTGGGTTGCGAAAATAAAACCATCTAAAGTAGATCTGAAACCATCTGTTCCAATCAAAACCGAGCCTAAATAGAATGTCAAAAACAAAGTTGGTCCGAAATTTGATATTCTGAACCCACCCAAGACCAAGCAGGCGCTCCAGCGATCGATCATATCAAAATGGATTATGGATAGTGGAGCTTCTTGACATATGACTGGAAGCTTGGGTTGTTAGATGACAACAAAGCTATCCGAGGAGTTTACATTGGTTTCGCTGGAACACAAGGTGGAAGAATTGTTGGAGAAGGTATTCTTATGAATGGAGTGGTTTCGTTTGACAAAGTGAACTACATTGCAGAGCTAGAGAACAATATTCTGAGTATTTCGCAAATTTGTGATAAAAAGTTTACAACTCATTTCAACGATAAAGACTGCTTAATCTTAAAGTTTGACAAAGTGATCTATATTGTCTGGTTGCTACAGATGATTTTTCAAGATTCTCATGGGTTTTCTTTCTGGAGAGCAAAGATGAAATGTTTGAAAGTCTAATGGTTCTCTTCAGGAAGCTTGAAAACCTTTATCGCTTTCCTATCAAGAGAATCCGCAGTGACAATGGTACAGAGTTCAAGAACAAATGGATGCTCGAATTCTGCAACAAAAAGGGGATTCTTCATGAATTCAGCGCCCCCTATACTCCTCAACAAAATGGAGTTGCTGAACGTAAGAATCGCACACTGATTGAGACTACCAGAACCATGATTGCCGATTCGAAATTGCCAATTAGTTTCTGGAGCGAAGCAGTCGCATCAGCATATTACACCTTCAATCGTGTGTTAATAGTCAAGCCTCACAACAAGACTTGTTTTGAGCTTCTAAATCAACGAAAGCCTAAGCTTCCGTTTTTGGAGCCTTTTGGATCACCGTGTACTGTATTAGACCCGGATGGTAAATTTGGAGCCAAATCCTTGGAAGGATTTTTCGTCGGTTATGCTACTCCACAAAAGCGTGTCTTCTTGCCGAGTCTGAACCAGGTTATTCTTGCACAGCATGTTGATTGTCAACGTTATACTATGCCTACGCAGAAACCTGGGGATCCATGGCTGTTCAACTATGAAGGTTTGTGGAATTCATTCGACCTACCAGACGTGCCATCTGAATAAGAACTTGTTATGCTCTTTCAATAGCATCAAATCTTTAATCAAGAACAAGTTACTAGACCGTTGGTGATTTCCCCGTCACTTCCTGTCAACACTTCTGATGTAGGTCCGAGCACTACTTTTCAAGAATCCGTCTCGGTACCTATCTTGGACACTGCTGAATCATTTGCACATCAATTGCCTAATGCCGACTCTGATTATGAACCGACTTTTGATGATAGAGGATCTAGTTCTGATGAAGGATCTGAACATATTGAAAGTTTCTTGAGTGCTCAAGCTGATCAATCAAACGTCAGGAATGAAGCAACATCTTCTGCTCCGGTTGTTGATGAAGTGATCACGAATTTGCAGACTCAAGTGGATGTTCCCAATGAAGTGATGTGGAGGACACTTTCTTATCATCCTTCGGAGAATATCATCGGCAGCTTACAAACAGGAGTGCAAACTCGCAATAAGATCAATAAGGATCTAAGCTGTTTTTATACCCGTATTGCTCCATTACAAACCCGAATTTCTTACAGTTGTTTTGTTTCACAGGTTGAACCTGGGAACCGGAAAGACACGTTAAAAGAAGAAAGTTGGGTGGAGGCAATGCACGAGGAATTGCTTCAATTCCAGAAGTTAGGAGTCTAGAAGCTTGTTGACCTACCAGATCATCACAAAAAGATAAACATTAGATGGGTCTTCAAGTGCAAACGTGATGACAGAGGGATAGTGGTACGCAACAAAGCTCGACTCGTTGTACAAGGTATTCACCAGCAGGAAGGGATAGACTACATCGAAGTCTATGCCCCAGTCGCTCGTCTCGAAGCTATCCGCTTATTCTTGGCCTTTGCTTCGTGGAAAGTTTTCTAGGTGCACCAGTTGGATGTCAAATCTGCTTTCCTATACAGCAAAGTTAAAGAGGAGGTGTATGTCGGACAACCACCAGGGTTCGTCGATCCCATACACAAAGATAAAGTTTACCTTCTAAACAAAGCCTTATATGGTCTTCATGAAGCCCCGAGAGCTTGGTATGAAACGCTGTCACGACATCTTCTAGACAATGGCTTTCTCAGAGGAACTGTAGATTCTACCCTCTTTACCAAGGAAGTGGATGATCATCTGATTATCACAAATATATGTAGATGATATCATCTTCGGATCGACAAATGATAAGTTGTGTAAAGACTTCGAAGAAGTCATGAAGCGTAAATTTGAAATGAGTACGATGGGGGAGATGAAGTGCTTTTTAGGACTTCAGGTTGATCAATTGCCTGATGGTATCTTCATCCATCAGACGAAGTATGTTCATGACATATTAGAGAAATTTGATATGACAAGAACTAAACCAGCATCTACCCCATTTGCTCCTAATCACGGCATTTATTTAGACGTTCATGGAGTCAAAATTGATGAAACATTATATCGCTCCATGATCGGATCCTTGATGTATCTAACAGCTTCCCGACATGACATCATGTATCCTACATGCCTGTGCGCCTATTTTCAGTCCAGTCCAAGAGATTCGCATCTGCTAGCCGTCAAACATATCATGAGATATTTGAAAGGATGTCCAAGCACCGGCTTGTGGTATCCTCATCACAACGACTTCAATCTTGCGGGTTACTCGGATTCTGATTCCGGTTGCTGCAAACTGAATGCCAAATCTACTACGGCTGGTTGCCAGTTATTCGGAACCCGTTTGGTAACATGGCAATGCAAGAAACAAACGTGGTCGCTCTCTCTACCTGTGAAGCTGAATACGTTTCAGCATCCAGCTGTTGTTCCCAGATTCTCTGGATTCAACAGCAGATGAGAGACTTTGGACTGCAATTTCTTAACACGCCCATATATGTAGATAATCAGGCTGCTATTGATATCACTAAAAACTCATGTCAACACTCACATACTAAACATATTGAGATTCGACACCACTTTATCCGTGACTGCTACTAGAAAAAGTTGGTTTGAAAAAATCCACGTTGATGACCAAAAAGAAGATTTTTATACCAAAGCATTTGATCGGTCAAGATTTAAAAATCTTTCAAAATTAAATGGTTTAAAAAATCTGGCATCCGGGAATATTCATGAGGTTGAGTTTGAGGATGACGAGGACTTGACGTGATTCTCATTGGTATGACATGTTTTCTGTAAATATCTTTTCTTCGAAAATCCAAAAGTATATGTTTTTTATTTTAAGGGGAGAAAGTTTGGGAAAATACAAAAACATTATAAAAGTCAAAAAGAGTATTTGTGAAAAAGGGAGATCATATTACATCAATATGATAGTCACAATATACTAAAGATATGGAATGTTAAAACAAGTAATTAAGCAAGTCTTACTGAGGATGTGCCAATAGGCTTCACTTGTTCAGTAAATTGTTTTTCAAGATATAAACCTAAAAGAAAAACTGAGTAACTTATTGGTTAACATATCTCGTATATAGGACTTAGTACTCTGAAATTTCGTTTGAGAGAATGCCAGATTCTGCGATACCAGGTCTTTATATTAATCGATATCTGGGGTATTATTCGAGTTCTTCTGATTTTACGTCAGCAATGGCCTAGAACTTGTATAATACTTTACGCATTATTCGCCTATAAAAGCTGCACAAAAAATGAGTATGTCATAAATATTTATGACATCTGCAGTTCAAAAGATTCCTTTGTGGAACACCACCTAAAGACGAGCCTTCATCTCTTTGTATATGGAAATACTAACCTGAGCTCTCAAGGTCTCGCAATTAACCTCATTTACCGATATCAATTGGATATATTCACCTATGAAATGATATTCTGGGAATCTCGATACTGGAGTATATTCTGAGATGGGAAACATATTTATTTCATGTTTATTAATATTACCTAACATATCTTGAAATAGTTGAGAAACGAGAAGAAGTTTAAGAGGATAAGTATATTGGCAATCTAATAAATTTGTTTAAGAACTTACAGTTACTACCAAAATCAACGGTACTGGTGATTTGTTTAAATACTTGATATGATCCTCTTAACACAAAACTCACAAAAATATGTTTGTATATATCTTTACTTGTTATTTCTTTTCAGAAAAATCCCAAAACGATTTTCAGCTTTTAGCAATTTATCTTAAATTTTAAGTCTACCGATGATGAAAACACCGTTAGTCCAAATCAAAGCAACGATTGTTGGAAGAAAGCTGAAGTCCACGGGTTGGGAGCTAATCATGAAAAGAAGAATTTACCTAAACGTCAACAAAGTTCATTAATTTGAAACTTTATGTTTTTAAATAAATCTGTTTTGGTCAAACAATGGTCAACCAAGGTCATTAACTTGGACTTGGTAGGCAAATCAGATAACCAGGGTCATTAACTTGGACTTGGTTAACTGAGTGGGTTATTTATCGGATAAAATTTCACAAAAAAAAAATCAAAAAGTTAACAAATGTTAGAACTGACTCGTACGAGTGACATAAGTATTCATTCGCACGAGCCATTGCTCGTACGAGCGATTATTGAATGAGTATAAAAGGGTCACTCATTCGCATGAGTCAGACTATTGACTATGTGCGGTTAAGAGAAACTTTTGTGCGAACCAGTTCTTTTACTTCATTTTCTTGATCTACGATACGTACCGATACGTTGGGGAGGTTAATTCGCACACCTCTTACAATGGGAAAGGTACTAATGCTCATTTTAAGCTGTTATAATGCCGAATTTGACCAAACGGACATAAAATGTAGATTTAGGAAAATGGGAAAGGTACTAATGCTCATTTTAAGCATCATTCGTACGAAGCAGTTTGGTCAAAATTCTTGAAAATTTTCTAAGTATTTTGGTCATTCGTACGAAGTAGTGACTCGTACGAGTGATGTTTTGACCCAAACTTGAAATTTGTTTAAGTATATGGCTCGTACGAATGGTGATTCGTACGAGTGGATCAAAGTTGGAATTTTTTGAGAAAATTTCTAAGTGTTGAAATGTCTATTCTTGCAGGTCAAGAAATCGTCTTTTTCTCCGTTCCATAATATATGTTGTCTTCCGGATGAGTCAATTCCAGAAATCGCCGCTTATCGAGAAGTTCTAGAGTTTTTGAGTAGAATTCCGATCACGAAAGCTCTTACGGATTGTCATGTAGCTTATCGTTCACATATTGAGTATTTCTGGAATGCGGTAGAGTATGATGCAGAGGAGAATACGATTGTATCTGCTGTGAAGATTAAAGATGAAGATATTCAGGTTAAGATCATCGAAGACTTGATCAGAAAAGTGCTGGAATTCAACGACAACGAAGATGACCCTACAAGATTTTCTGAATATATGGTGAAGGGATGTTTTTATCATATGGGTTATGCCGGGTTCGTAAATGCTGCTCCATTTAAGAAGGCTAACCTAAGTGCGCCATTCAGATATATCGCTCATTGTGTCATACATGCACTTAGTCATTGGAAAGGAGGATTTGATGATTTAGTAGATTATTATGATCACCGCATTCATTCTGAATCTGCCATATAACTTCTCAAAGGTGATATTTTCTCAAATGGTCCAGAACATGCAGCGAGAGAAGTTTTTGCAGTACCCACGGTTTATCCAAATGCTGCTATACCATTTGAACCCCAACCTGAAGAAAAAGAAGGACGATCTGCTGAAATTAGAGCATATGGATGTCTCGACACTGAAGAAATGAATTTACATCTCAAGACATTCCCTAACACAAAACCAGTGTTTGGAGCAATTGTTGACAAAGATCATATCGCTCCAGCACTAGGAAAGTCGAGAAAAGAAGATAGTGGTGAGGAGAATGAAGAGCTTACAGCGCTTGTCAGAAGAAACAAAAATCATGATAAAGTTCGAGACTGATTGACGAATCAGAGCCAGAGGAGAATATTGAAGCTATGGCTGCTGATATTGAAAGACATGCAGTTGGAGATAAAGAGAAAGTGGTTGAAGAAGCGTCCTCTTCCAGTACTGATTCGGAAGGCAGGATTGCTGGAGAAAAAGAAAGAGCTAAAGAGATAGAGAAAGAACGTTTAGCCGAACTACAGAGAAAAGCTGAAGAAAAGAGACGTAAAGCGATATGAGAGGATGATTCGACATATATACCTTCAGGTTCTGACTACGATACTCCTGTGCGCAAACCAACTAAGAAGAAATCTCGATGTCTGAAAAGATCGGCAGGGAGAAGCAGTGATTCTCCAAAAGAAAAATCAAAGGAAAAAGTGCAGAAACAGACTGTAGAAGAAGTGCATGCTGAGCCGACTCCACCAACACCACCGTCACTGGCTCGTCAACCAACATCACAGCCACCACCATCTCCACCACGACAGCAAGCACCACAACCACAACCACCACCGCAGCCGACGCCACAACCCACACAATCCCAACCCCAGTTTGACTTTGAGTTTGATTTTGGTGATATTCCTGGGGGGGGGATTTTACTGCTGACATATTTAACGACCCACGTGTTGAAGAATTGCAGAAGCAGGTTACGTTAAACATGGTCAAGGTTGTAGAAATTCAGGAACAGCTCAACGTTTTAAATGAAGACAAACAGCAGCTTGAAGCTATGTTAGCTAGTATTGTATCTGAAAATGAGCGTTTCAGGATTCGAATGGCCGAATACGAAGAAGAACGTCTCAGGAGTCAAAGAAAGATGAACTTATTTGAGAAGATAGTTACTAAGAAGATTGGAATTGACATTGCTACTGAAATTGACGAGATTGAGCGAGCTGAAGCACGAGAACGGGTTGCAGAGCGCAAACGTCTTGCTAAGGAATTATCTAACGCTCAAGGCAAAGGCAAAGCGAAAGTCGGTGAGGATCCGGTAACTACTACAACTGAGCCAGAAGTTGAATCTGCGCTAGTAATTACTAATATCGTGGTGTATTCGGTCTTGAAGAAGTTTGTATTAGTGGGTAAGCCAAAGGATGTTGATATTGACACGTCAAATCTTTCTGCAAGGCATTGTGAATGTCTAAACAAGAAGAAGTTACTGAGAGAGATCGAAGCTGAGGTTGATGAGTTTGTTGAAGAACCTAAAAAAGAGGCTGAAGACTTGAATAATTTTGATGATCTATTTTCTGATAAGTCTGATAACGATAGTGATGATGGTGATGATGATTTAGGTGGTACGGGTGTCCGTGTAACAGAGCCTGTTTTAAATGATGATATTGATTATTCTGTGTACTTGGACGACTCGGCAAATCAAGTGAATGAAGATGGTGATCATGGTAGATCTAAAGGCCCTACTGATGCTTAGCAGGCAGGAATTTTCTCGGTATCTACCGTTCCTGTCGTGCAAAAGCCAAGATATTATATTTAGACCCTGTGATGGACTTTTTCTCTCCCTTCATTAATCGCAGATGTCAGGTCGTTGTACCAACACGCCCTGTGGTGGCAGAGCACGACCCCGTGGTCAGTGTACTTGCTGTACTATCTAGGATTCTGCGATCTAAAAGTTTACCATGGCCCCATGTTTGTTGTCTTTTGTTGTTGTCTATTTCTAAAGAGAATCTTTGACTGGGCACGACCCCATGCCTAGTGGGCACGGCCCCGTGCCTGAGCTTCTGTCTTCATTTTGTTGTTTTGGATGTGAATGGGGGTTCGGCAAGTCGTGTCAATCCTTCTTCTTTGTATTTGTATTGGTTTATGCTGTAAGTTTGTTTCTTTTACTCGTTTAAGCTCTTTTGATCCTGTAATTTAAAAGTAAACAAAGAAACATGCTTTTTCCAATATTAGTAACGAAAAAGGGTTAATTTTATGCCTTGTTTGACGTAATTTATCTGTTGCATTTTGCGCACATCAATCAACTTCAACATTTTCATTTCTAGGAACCTGCATAATACTAAATGTTTCGGATTGTGTAGATAAAGTTTTCACAATCCCAAGATACTGAACTAACTTTTCCCTTTCATTGCATAAGATCCATTAAAATGATTAGCAATTAGTAGGGAATCTACAAAAACCTTAAGATACCTAACATTCACTTCCTTAGCTAGTTATAGACCTGCAACCAGAGCTTCATACTCTTCTTCATTGTTAATGGCTTTGTTCGTGCATAATGTGTATTGCCTACGTCTAGGATATGTCTGTAATGTATATAGAGCTTACACGTCAGTGTTTATATGTTAAAATGTAAATTTTATATGTTTTTGTTAGATTGGTTCATACGAAGCATCTAAGTGATTCGTACGAGTGTCTTATTCGTACGAAGCACAAGCTCGTATCATGGTCATGTCATTGTTATAACACACACTCCAGTACGAGTCATGTCGACCTATAAATAAGAGGAGTGTTGTGTTAGAGCTAGTTAGTGATTTGTCAGTTGGTACGGCGAAGCTCTGCCAGTTTGTTTACTCGCGTCTGTATTTGAACGTCATTAATACAACAGAAGAAGTTAAACAGTAAGTACTATCTTGTTCGTTATGTCTTCCTCTCTAGCAATGAATTCCGCCTCTGCTAGTTGAGCGATATCAGGTCGGTTGCTCATTTCAGGAGCATGATCCGCGTTCTCAAGTGGTATCAAACGACAAGTAGTTGCAGGCTACCAACTGTTTCAGACTTGGATTCACTTTCATCTTCATCATTTCCCGAACTGAACTGGATTTTGGACAAATTTATGGACGAAATGGACTAGGATTCTAGGAATTCACGTTAATCTACATTCTAATCAATCCTTAACAATTTCAGACCTAAAATCGGACTAAAATATGTTGAAATTGGTAAAAATCATCTGTTTGGAGACTTAACTGTTTCGTATAAGTTGATATTTCGTACGAACAAATACTAAAAAGTTCATAAATTTTACAAATTTCACAAAATTTCAGATTTTACTATATGTTTCGTACGAACTAGATAATCGTACGACAATCTTGCTCGTACGAACAACTTGTTCGTACAAGATTTTGTTGTGAGTTTTTAGTATTGTTTATTGAACTGTGTGATGTACGAACTCTGTCCTTCGCACGAAGTATTTGTCATCCAATCGAGGTGGAGAAAATAGAGACAGACTTCTTGTCTCTATCAATGAGAAACCTAGATTGTCGGAAATATGTTTCCGATTTTAATTCCCTATCTAGGTTAGTTTCCTATTTAATTACTCCGGAGCCCAAACGCATTTTGCATTTTATCAATGGATTAGCGCCCGAGATTAAGGGCATGGTAAAGCCTGCTCAGCCTAATACTTATAGGTCTGCTGTAGACCTATCTCTCTCTCACCCTTGATTTAGTAAGGCAGAAGTCAGTTAAGCCTGAAACTGACGGAAAAAGAAAAGAGAGAAGATGACAACTCCCATAAGTTTAATAAGAAAAATAGAGGGAGATTTGGGGTCAAAGGGAACCAAGGCAAGTCGGTTGTGATGCTATTTTGCAAGACTTGCAACCACAGACACCGGGGATAGTGTAATTCTGATTCACAAGCTAGGCCTTGTGGTATTTGTAAAAGGAGAGGGCATAAGCCCCTAGATTGTAAAGATCTTAAGGATGTTGTATGCTATATCTGCAACGAAAAAGGGCACATTGCAACTAACTGCCCTAAGAGTTCAAAGAATAATAATCCGAAACCTGGAGAGGCCAAGAAGGGGAATGCACACGCCTTTCGGCTGACTGCTAAGGAAGCTGTTAATGACAATAACATCATAACAGGTACTTTCCCCATTAATGATATTTATGCTAGAGTTCTTTTTGATTCAGGTGCGGATAAATCTTTTGTTGATCATAAGTTTAGTAAACTATTAAACTTGCCCATAAGAACTCTAGATAAAATTTATGAGATAGAACTCGCCGATGGAACCTTAGAAACCGTAACTTCCATTCTTGATGGATGCTCTATATCCATTAAGAATCATTCCATCCCTGTCTCTCTTTTTCCAATGAAATTGGCGGGGTTCAATGTTGTCTTAGGTATGGATTGGTTATCTTATAACCAAGCCCGTATTGCCTGCGATAAAAAGCTCATCGAAATTAAAACCCCATCTGGTGAAATGATCACCATCCCTGGAGACTCACACTATGGACTGCCAGACAAGGTGTCGTTATTTAAGGCATCCAAGTGTTTGAGAAGGGGCTGTGTCATCTACATGGCACAAGTTACCAAAAATGAACCACAGCCGAACCTTGAAGATCAACTAGCTATCTCGGAGTATCCCGATGTTTTCCCTGAAGAATTACCAGGCCTACCTCCAGACAGACAAGTGGAGTTCAGAATTGACATCATACCAGGATCAGCACCCGTAGCTAGAGCTCCATATAGACTAGCTCCAACCAAAATGAATGAGTTAAGAGTTCAATTGGATGAACTCTTGGAGAAAGGCTTTATTCAGCCTAGTTCCTCACCTTGGGGAGCTCCTATCCTTTTTGTAAATAAGAAATACGGTTTGATGCGAATGTGTATCGACTACCGGGAGCTAAATAAGTTAACAATCAAGAATAGATATCCTCTGCCCAGGATCGATGATCTATTCGATCAACTTCAAGGGGCTAGTTACTTCTCCAAGATCGATTTGAGATCCGGATATCATCAATTAAAGGTTAGGAACGAGGATGTTCCTAAAACAGCCTTCAGGACCGGTATGGTCACTTCGGATTCTTAGTGATGCCTTTTGGGCTCACAAATGTACCAGCAGCATTCATGGATCTCATGAATAGAGTCTGCAAACCGTATTTGGATAAGTTTGTCATTGTCTTCATAGACGACATACTTATCTATTCTCGTAATCAGGATGATCACCAGAAACATCTTCGGTGCATCCTAGAATTATTAAGGCAGGAGAAACTTTATGCAAAGTTCTTTAAATGTGAATTTTGGCTTAGAGAAGTCCAATTCCTTGGACATGTTGTAAGTTTGCGTGGTATCCAAGTGGATCCCACCAATATTGAGGCCATAATAAATTGGGAAGTGCCCAAGACCCCAACGGAGGTTCGTAGTTTCTTGGGATTGGCTGGTTATTATAGAAGGTTTATTGAAAACTTTTCAAGAATAGCCACTCCTTTGACTACCCTGACCCGTAAGAATGTTAAGTATAATTAGGGTCCAAAACAACAAGAATCTTTTGAAGTTCTTAAACACAAGTTGAGCAGCGCTCCTTTGTTATCTCTACCTGAGGGTATTGAGAATTTTGTTGTGTACTGTGATGCATCACACACCGGTATGGGTGGTGTGCTAATGCAAAATGGAAAGGTAATTGCCATGCATCACGACAATTAAAGGTGCATGAAAGGAATTACACCACCCATGATTTGGAACCGGGTGCCATTGTATTTGCACTAAAACTGTGGAGACATTACTTGTATGGTACAAAGTGTGTTATATACACAGACCATAAAAGTCTCCAGCACCTGTTCAATCAGAAAGAATTGAACATGCGACAACGTCGATGGATGGAAACACTTAATGATTACGATTGCGAGATTCGCTACCATCCCGGCAAGGCAAATGTAGTTGCTGACGCCTTAAGTCGCAAGGAAATGGTTAAACCTATTAGGATTAACGCCAAGAGCATTGAGCTCAGAAATAGCTTAAGTGAAAAACTATTAGATGCGCAAAAGCAAGCCTTATTAGAGGCTAATATTTCGGAATTGTTGATCAATTAACGCCTGGAAAGGATGGAATCCTAAGATTTAATGATAGAATTTGGGTTCCAATCTTTGGAGGACTTAGAGATCTAATCCTCCAAGAAGCACACAACACAAGATACTCAGTTCACCCAGGTGGTGACAAGATGTATCAAGACTTGAAGAAGAATTATTGGTGGATGGGTTTGAAGAAATCCATAGCCACTTATGTAGCTAAGTGTCTGACGTTTTCGCAAGTTAAGGCCGAACATCAGAAACCGTCAGGACTTCTACAACAGCTTGAAATTCCCACTTGGAAATGGGAAATGGTAACTATGGACTTGATTACCAAGTTACCTAAGAACAAAAGTGGAAATGACACTATTTGGGTCGTAGTGGATAGGCTGACTAAGTCAGCACATTTCTTGCCAATTAAAGAGACTTATAGTTCTAACAAATTGGCTAAGTTGTACGTGGACAAGATTGTGTCCCTACACGGTGTGCCGGTATCTATTGTATCTGATAGAGATACTAGATACACATCTCACTTTTGGAAAAGTTTCCAACAAGCATTAGGCACAAGATTAAACTTTAGTATGGCTTACCATCCGCAGACTGATGGTCAAAGTGAGCGTACTATCCAAACACTTGAAGACATGCTTAGGGCATGTGTGATTGATTTAGGTGGAAGTTGGGATGACCACTTACCCTTAATAGAATTCTCATATAATAACAGCTATCATACGAGCATCAAGGCTGCTTCTTTTGAGGCCTTGTATGGGAGAAAATGTAGAACGCCCGTATGCTAGCAGAAGTTGGGGAGGCCCAACTATCAGGACCAGAGATTGTCCTGGAGACCACGGAAAAGATTGTGCAAATCCGTGATCGTCTCAAAACTGCCAGGGATAGGCAGAAAAAGCTATGCTGACAAGAGGCGAAAACCTCTTCAGTTCCAAGTAGGGGACAAAGTCATGCTGAAAGTATCACCTTGGAAAGGTGTGATGCGTTTTGGAAAGAAGGGCAAGTTAAGCCCAAGATATATAGGACCCTTCAAGATAATCGAACGTGTCAGCACTGTATCTTATAGGCTCATGTTGCCTGAAGATCTTAGTGGAATCCATGATGTATTCCACATATCTAATCTTAAGAAATGTCTAGTCGATGAGTCGCTAGCAATGTCGCACAAGGATGTGCAAATTGATGAAAACCTGAGGTTCGTTGAGAAACCAATTCCGATCGAGGATCGACAGGTTAAGAAGCTCCAAAGAAAAATGATACCTATAATAAAGGTTAAGTGGGACACTTTTAGAGGTCCCGAGTATACATAGGAGGTTGAGTCCACTATGCGACAAAAGTACCCCCATCTTTTTTAATAAAATCTCGAGGTCGAGATTTCTCTTAAGGGGGTGAGGATGTAACACCCTATAAAAATGTGTCCAATAGTATAGTGACACATGTTGTATTTTAAATATAGCCTATTAAAGATCAATAAGGACTACAGGCGTCAACATGCTTAAACCGAGCCTCTGAGTGACAGTCCGATGTCAACATGGTGATATGTCAACATGCTTAAATCATTAGCCTCTGAGTAACTGATATATCAACGTGCCCAGCCTCTGAGTGACATCGGAATCAACCTGCTTATAATAAGCCTCTAAGTAATCCTTTGTGAAGTCCTAACTCTCATACTTGCCATTTGTTGGACGAGGGGGTTCAATTTTGTAAATATGTAAAAGATGGATGATGGAGGTTAAAAGTCTCAACATGTTAATTTATACCTCTGAGTGACCTTTTAATGAACCGAGAGCTCGACAATGTCCGGGCATAATCCAGGGTATGCCAAGTATTGGCTATGGATGGCTAAAAGTGTCAAAAAGGTGTTTAAAAAGGTTTTTAGAAGCTTTAATAAGTTAAGGGGTTAAAAGTGTCAAACTTTGAAACTGGCCATGAGTCGGTCGCGGGCCGCGAGAGACATGGCTGGTATCTCTCGCAGGGCGCGACAGGAGGTCTGCAGCAGAAAGTTTTGCTTGGTCTCCAAACAAAACTCCAAAACCATGTTTTCGAAACCATGGCTTCCCAAACTGATATGCCACGTTTTGGGACACTTGTAAGCTTCCTCTTACACCCCTAAACACCTGGCTTCACCTCCTTTGAGCTCTCCAACTATAAATAGGTGTTCAAGTGCTTTATTCCAACTTGCACCTTTCTTATTCACACTCTTCTCCCTCCTCTGGAAGTTCCTAACTAAAAGGAGCATCCAACTTAGTTCAATTGCATTGTAGGAATCTCTTGTAAGTGTTCCTTACTCTTGCATTTTCGTTTATAGGCTTTTATAGCCAAAAGTCAAGCGTTTTACGGAAAACGCTTTGACTTTCGGTTAAGAACATTATGGTCCAGCCATTGTTCGAAATGAACATGGTTAAGTGATCGTAATAAGGTAGGTGTTAGTCCCTATAAAGGGCACCTCCTGAAGATCACGTTTGCTAGACCAATTGACGGGTCAAAGTTAAGTTATTAAAAAGTCAAACAGGCCATTTTTCAGAAAAATCATAAATTGATCTTATATGTGTTATGAAACCTGTTTTGACACTCAAATAAGTTGGTAATAATTATTAAAACATGTAAAGACATGTTCGGCTCGTCAATTTCAGTTCTAGGGTCGGTTCGCAACCGAAAGTCGCGAAGTTTGACTTCTGCCTTGACTTTCGATTCTGGCCTGATTTAGATTAGTTACCTACTGATCTAAAGTTGCATTATGATCATAATATAATGTAGCATAATCCTCTGAGGTTATATTACATGATCATAATCAGAATCCAAGTTTATATGCAAGTTCCATAATTATGCCATCTTTGACCAAAATGCCCTTTCTACATAAATCAAGGTTTTAATGATAATAAACTTGAAAATGAGTTTCCTACTGATGTAATATTATAAGTAGGATTATTTGGGATGTTAAACCAAGTTATAAACTGAGTTTTCAAACAGGTCCTTAAACTATGTCGATAATTGACGATTTTAGCCCATATGGTTTATAAAATAGTTTTAATCAAATCTTTTCAAGGTAAATCATTTACCTACTGATATGTTATACTAAATAACATATTTTAAACATTTTAATCTGACTTTAAAATCAGTTTTCATAAACATCACTTAAAGACGTCATTTTACGACATAAACGCCGTTTCGGCGCATAGTATGGTTTTAAACCATATTATTGACCAAGACTTGTTACCTACTGATTTTAAAACTTATTTTAAACAGATTTACAGTATGTATATATTATAAACTCATAATCCTAAATAATTTATAAACTATGTGTAAAATGACCAAATGCCCCTTCGGTGCATAGTTTGGTCATAAAAGGTAAAATACACATATGAATGATATCCTACTGATATTATATCATAAATAAAATATTCTTCCAGAATACTTATGGTTAAAAACTTAAAATATGTTCAAGTTCCTTTTATACCGTATGAAATTACCAAAACGCCCTTATGAGGCATAGTTTCGTTTTAAAACCTTAACGGGCATATAAGTTGATATCCTACTGATATCTTAACCAATTTAAAGTATAATGGCATATAGAACTTGTCCATGACTTATCCGGTTACCCATTGTCGCTTTTAGGCATACGGTTGATTATGTAACTAGTTTACAGAATTTAACCGAAACGGGTTTAACCTTGTCATTTAAGTTTCAAAATCCAGAATGTTTATAGTTTACCCATATTATCGGGATTAAACTACATTCTATCCGATCATCGTTTAATCAAGCGTTATACGCAATGATCATGTACACTATTCGGTTTATAAGACCGCTAGTATTTAATTGGCTAGCTTATGCCATAATCCAGACTAGAGCCTTCCCGGTAAATGCTATCTGCACTTGGTACTTTTGTATACGGCTGAGTTATTTAAAAATAAAAGAAGAAGACTAGCTCAGGTAAATACTCTCGACTTATTTTCCCTATATGGGCTTGGGATATGGTAAATTATTACCGCTTGGTCCAAAATAGGGTCAATCGAATGCCCGCTTGTGGCTAGTAAACCCGCATATTTTGTTAAATCAGTTTTGTTTGATAACTTAAACATCAGGGGTTAAATTACTGTGTCCTGGATATCCTCGGCTCAATACATTAGTTACTGGCCACGACTTTAGCACGGGGTGTAGGCATACACCTTTTGATGCTCATATGCAATATTCCCAAGACGTTGGGGATGACTCCTTCATGAGTCCTGAGTGGTGTGTATTTAATCATGTCTCGGTTTCCGTACTGGGCCCTGTATGTATTGACAAACATGTGAATCTGATACAAGGTTGTAAGGTCAACTTTCCCAAGTTAATAAAAGATTTTGTGCCGTTTTGGACTTAAAAACTATTTTAAAGTTTTCAAAATGAGTCAATTGGGTGTATTTACCAGCGTAAGCTGACGTATCGTCCAAAGGCTAATCTGCAGGTACAATACGTAATAGGCCGGAAGCTGCTCGGTAGTGAATAAGAGGATCTTGCAAATCCTTAGATCTGCCTAAAGTCTGTTTTACATTCTTTCTTGTACATTTTAATGATCCGCATGTGGATCTTCTATTACAAGCTTGTATATTATTTTGTATTTTCAAAAATTCGGTTTGTAATAATAATTTTACTCAAAGACTTCCGTTGTGCCGTGTTTAATTGACTATGATGATTATGAACTGACGTCACGATACTCCCCACCCGGGCACATCGGCGTATGGATTTCGGGATTGGAAATACGGGGTGTGACACTCGAAACCGCCAAAGCTCCTGAACTTGGATGATTTTGATAGCTGGAGTGGCATTTCATGAACTGGGTGCAAGCTAATCACTTTACTTGTTGGTTTGCAATTGAAGCGAAATATATAGCGCCGGTTGGTGAAAATGGCCTTGAGAAGACCCTTGCTCAATTCTCAGATGTCGAACGTGAAAGGTTTATCAACAAAAAGAAAATGATGAACATTCTACAACAATCAATTAAAGAGGATATTTTGGCTTTACTTCAACATGATGATGATGATGCTCAATCATTGTGGAATGCTCTCCGACTAAAGTTCCAAGGAAGTGCTCAACTTAGAAAAAGTAAAAGGGCGTTACTGAGCAAAGAGTTTGATATTTTCACACTTATCAAAGGTGAAACTGTGAAGCAGCTGATTGAGAGATACTGTCATTTAGTGGTTCAAATGAAAAGAATGGGAATCATAAAAACCAATGAAGAACTTATTGACAAATTGGCTGATTCTCTACCGCAAGGCGAATGGTCTACTTATTTGACCATACTGAAGAATGGAACTCAGTATAGTAATTTCTCGCTACCTTGTTTCATAGAAAGACTGGAGGGTCATGAATTGGAAATGCAAAAAATGGCAAAGAACAAGACTATACAAGTTTAACAAGATGTTAATCTTTACTTCAAGAATAGTTTTGTTGCTCAAATTCAGGCACCTAAAATCCAGACTGCTTTCAGTGCTTACAACTCACCAAGCACACCACCAAATCAAACTAGTGGCTTTCAATCATTTCCAACAGTTGATCCGAACACACCATCAAGCCAACAATCATCTTACAGATCAAGTCAACCCCAGAACAACCAGACTACTTCATCATCTCAATCTAATCAAAGAGTTTTGCAATGCAATATTGCCGTCGATTTTCAGAATGCACAAAATTTCGATGAGAAGACAGCAAAGCAACACATGTCTCTACTAGTTGCAGTTCTTGAGTCGTATGATAGTCTAGTTGCTGGGAAGATCAGAAATTCTGAAATGACACGTGAAGATTATGATCAAATAGATCCGGTTGAAATGGAGTTGATAGATATAAAATGGTGTATGGCTTCGATTGTTCGTCGTGCACAGAGATTTATGGAGATTACTGGTAAAGAAAACTTGGGAGGTTTGGATGGGAAACTTGGATTTGATAAAGGTCATTTCAAGAGAGAATGTCCTAATAGAGAGGTTCAAGGAAATCATAATCCTTTCACTGATGATTACTACAAAAGAGCGATCTACCACCGACCTCAGCCAAGAACCAGAATGGTGCCGATTGAAGACAAGCAGCCTGAAACCAAAGATAAAGCATTGGTTGTTACTCAAGAAGATAAGGGATTTAATTGGAACAAGTATATTTCAAAATGAGAGAGTTTGTCTTTGATTGCTGAGATCATAGGGGAATCTGATAAAGAATCAGGGGCGTCTTTTGATGAAGGACCTGATGATGATGATTATTATTACAAAACTTCATCAGAAGAGGAGGAACTTTTGAATGGTCCATTCAAACACCTTTTTCCGAATGATATCTTAAAAACTTTTGCAGGATACTTTGCACCAAGTCAACATTCAACATGTGAAGAGCAAAATAAGTTGGTTGAAGAAGTCAAAATAGATGAGAAGATGGAAAAGTTGTCAGAAAACATCATTAAAGCTTGTATGGCCAATGGCAATGAGGTAAACAAGTCAACATCCGAGATTGTGGTTGAAAAACCTTACTTAAAATATGCAGAGCCATGTGGTGAGTGTTGTGTGAAAGACACACAATATGCTAAATTGCAAAGTTTAACAGACAATTTGTCCAACGATTACAAATCCACTAAGGAAGCCTATGACAAATTGAGTGCATCTGTTAAACAATATAATAAAGCACTCAGAGAAAAGATACAACACTTATGATGCTTAAAGCAACAGTGATGGATAAACAAATGGCTATAAACATTCATCTAAACACTATTGCTGAGCTCAAAAGTGAGCTTGAGAAAATTAAAATTGAATCTGAACGGGTTAACAAATTATTAATCAGTTATTCAACAAGCTCATACGTCATCGATCACATTTTACCCAAAATCAAAAAGAATGATGAATCTAAAAATGATGAAACAAAAAGTGCGAGTTATGATCAAGTTCCACCACCCATATGGAATAGTTATGCATGCAAAAAGCCATCTGGGGTGGAAAAGGCGCTTAATCTTAAATTGAAAACTGAATTATCCAATGAGCTGCCTTTGGATATCGATGTAACTTACACTAAAATTGATGGGGAATGTGACTCTGAGGTGGTAACAAATGTGGTTGAAAAAGTTCCAAAAAGTGAGTCTGAGATTTCTGAGTCTGAAAAACTTGCTGAGTCTAAGTCTAATGATATATCAAAAATTAGTTTAAATGTTGATCCCAATGTCATAGTTTATAAAATGAAAGGATCTGATAAACTATTTTCGAATGAGGACTTTCCGATCCAGAATTTGAAAATGGTTTGTGTGGATAAAATGTTCAAGCTAATGGAGGTAAGTTATAATGATTTGGATAAACATGATGCATCTTTCTATTCTAAATCAAAAATTGACAACCGACCCTACTATGGTAAAAATAGAGATTATCCGGAAAACAAACGAGCAGGGTTGGGTTTCCAAAAGCACATAAAAACAACAGGTCCCAAAAATTGAACTTTAAAAAAGAAAATCAATTTTATTTTTAGGACAACAACCGAGAAAGAAAAGGAGGTCATCGGAACGCAATCAAATGATGATTTTCTTAAAGAAAAAGAGAAACAGAAATAGAAACAAGTTTTGGTTACCACTATTAATAAGGACAGCAGGACATGCTTTAAATGCATATCGCACCATATTGTTCACAAGAAAGTCCAAGACAAGTTTCTTATCCGAAAAAGTTCACCAAGGATGAAATACAAAAGCACCCATGATTGTGCCGAAACAAATTCTTAAAAGAAATAATGAATCTCATCAAAATGCTAAACCAACTATTCAAACTCAATTCAAATTTGAAATTGGTGAAACATCAAACAAAAATCGTCAAGTGGATTTGAAATTTTATGTTAAACTGGCTAAACCTCAAAAGCATAAATGGGTTGCTAAAGTTGTCAACATCAAATCATCCAAGGCTGAACAAAAACCTTTTGTTCCAAACAAAACCGAGCTTAAAAAGATTGATAAAAACAAAGTGGGTCCAAAATTTGACATTCCAAACCCACCCAAGACTAAACAGGCTTGGGTTTCTTTGTTTAAATAAGTTTTGTTAATCATGTGCGCAGGGGCTCCAACGTTCAATACTGTCAAAATTGATAATGGATAGTGGAGCATCTCGCCACATGACAGGAATGCTTGTGTTGCTCAACGATGTTAAAGCTATTCGTGGAGGGTATGTAGGTTTTGCTGCAACGCAGGGAGGTAGGATCGTCGGAGAAGGGATTCTCTCAAACCGAGTTGTATCGTTTGATAAAGTGAACTATATTGCTGAGCTTGAGAACAATCTACTTAGCATCTCGCAAATTTATGACAAGAAGTTCACGACACATTTCAATGATAAAGAATGTCTAATCTTAAAACCCGGTTTCAGAATTCCGGAGGAATGGATTTTGATGCGAGCTCCAAGAGAAAATGATTTATATGTTCTTGATATGAGCATCGCTTCTACCACGTCAAAGAAAGTTCAATGCTTTGTTTTAAAAGCTACTGAGAAAGAGTCAATATTATGGCATCGAAAAATGGGGCACATTCATCTTCGCAAGATGAATTTTCTTTTGCATAACGACCTAGTGGAGGGTGTTAATCTGAAAACTTTTCATTTATCTGATGATTGTCTGAGCTGCAAAAAGGGGAAGCAGCATAAGAAATCACACCCGAGAAAGCTGTTGAATTCGATAAAGCTACCACTAGAAAGGCTACACATGGATCTCTTTGGGCCAGTCAATGTCAAAAGTATCTCTAGAGGTCTATACTGCCTTGTCGTTACAGATGATTATTCTAGACTCTCATGGGTTTTCTTTCTGGAGAGTAAGGATGAAACGTTTGAAACTCTTATGATCCTCTTCAGAAAATTAGAAAATCTATATCATTTGCCTATAAAGAGAATTCGCAGTGACAATGGAATGGAATTCAAGAACAAGAAGATGCAAGAGTTCTGCAATGAAAAGGGGATTCTTCATGAATTCAGCGCCCCCTATACTCCACAACAAAATGGAGTAGCTGAACGAAAGAATCGCACACTGATAGAGACTGCAAGAACAATCTTAGCTGATTCGAAATTATCGATCAGTTTTTGGAGTGAAGCAGTAGCGTCAGCGTGTTATACCTTAATCGTGTGTTGACAGTTAAGCCTCACAAAAAGACATGTTTTGAGTTACTGAATGAATGAAAGCCCAACCTAACATTTTGGAGCCTTTTGGATCACCGTGTACCATTCTGGACCCGGCTGGTAAATTTGGAGCCAAATCCTCGGAAGGTTTTTTCGTCGGTTACGCTACTCCTTAGAAACGTGTTTTCTTGCCGAGTCTGAACCAGGTCGTTCTAGCACAGCATGTAGATTTTCAAAGATGTACAACGCCTACGCAGAAACCTGGGGATCCGTGGCTGTTTAACTATGATGCATTGCGGGATTTGTTTGATCTACTAGATGTGCCAACAGAAGAAGAACTTGTTATGTTATTTCAACAACATCAGTTATCTAATCAAGAACAAGCTCCTAGACATTGGTGATATCTACATCAATACCGGTCAACACGTCTGATGTCGGTCAAAGCTCTTCTGATCAAGTTCCTGTTCGGGCACCAAATGTCAATACTGCTGAATCATCTGCCCAACCAAATGCTGATGCTGACTCTAATCGGGAACCAACTTTCGACGATGGAGGATCCAGTTCTGATGAAGGATCTGAACAGATTGAAAGCTTTTTGAAACAACAGGCTGGTCAGTCTAATGCTAGGAATAAAGCTTCTTCATCAGTACCAGTCGTTGATGAAATTTTAACAAATTTGCAACCGCAAGTAGATGTTCCAACCGAAGTGATACCAAGAACACTTTCATATCATCCATCAGAGAACATCATAGGCAGCTTACAAATTGGAGTGCAAACTCGTAATCAAATCAATAAAGATCTAAGTTGTTTCTATACTGGTATTGCTCCACTTCAAACTCGACTTTCTAATAGTTGTTTTGTTTCTCATGTTGAGCCGGGAAGCTGGAAAGACACGTTAAAGGAAGAAAGTTGGGTGGATGCGATGCAAGAGGAGTTGCTTCAATTCTAGAAACTTGGAGTCTGGAAGCTTGTTGACCTGCCAGATCATCACAAAAAGATTAACACAAGATGGGTCTTCAAGTGAAAAAGAGACGATCGAGGAGTTGTGGTACGCAACAAAGCTCGACTTGTGGTTCAAGGTTTTCACCAGCAGGAAGGGATAGACTATACTGAAGTCTACGCCCCAGTTGCTCGTCTTGAAGCAATTCGCATATTTTGGCCTTTGTCTCATGGAAAGGGTTCAAGGTGTACCAATTAGATGTTAAATCTGCTCTTATACGGAAAAGTGAAAGAGGAGGTGTACGTCAGCCAACCACCAGGGTTCGTTGATCCAGTGAACAAAGACAAAGTCTACCTTCTGAACAAAGCCTTATATGGTCTTCATCAAGCCCGAGAGCTTGGTATGAAACATTGTCAAGTCACCTTCTATACAACGGCTTTATCAGAGGAATAGTAGATTCTACCCTCTTCACAAAGGAAGTAGATGGGCATTTAATCATCGTACAAATATATGTGGATGATATTATCTTTGGATCGACAAATTATAAGCTGTGTAAAGACTTCGAAGAAGTTATGAAGCGCAAATTTGAAATGAGCGCAATGGGGGAGATGAAGTTATTTCTAGGACTGCAGGTTGATCAATTGCCTGATGGTATCTTTATTCATCAGACAAAGTATGTTCATGACATATTGGAGAAATTCAATATGACAGGAACTAAATCAGCATCTACCCCGTTAGCTCCAAATCACGGCATTTGTCCAGATCTTTTTGGAGAAAGAGTCGAAGAAACTTTATATCGCTCCATGATCGGATCCTTGATGTATCTTACAGCTTCTCGACCAGATATCATGTATCCAACGTGCATGTGCGCCCATTATCAGTCTAATCTAAGAGAGTCACACCTACTTGTCGTCAAACGCATAATGAGATATCTAAAGTGTTTTCCAAGCACCGGCTTGTGGTACCCTAGACATGATGATTTTAATCTTGCAGGATACTCGGATTCTGATTTTGGATGTTGTAAACTGAATACTAAGTCTACAATGGTCGGCTGCCAGTTCTTGGGAACCCGTTTGGTAACGTGGCAATGCAAGAAATAGACCGTGGTCGCTCTCTCTACTTGTGAAGCTGAATATGTTTCAGCATTCAGTTGTTGTGCCCCGATTCTTTGGATTCAACAACGAATGAGAGACTTCGGACTGCAATTTCTTTATACGCCAATATATGTAGATAATCAGGTCGCGATCGATATCACCAAAAACTCATGTCAACATTCATGCACTAAACATATCGAGATTCGACACCACTTTATCCGTGATTGCTACGAGAAAAAGTTGGTTAGAATTGAGAAAATCCACACTGATGACCAAAAGGCAGATTTTTATACCAAAGCTTTTGATAAAACAAGATTCAAAAATCTTTTAAAGTTAAATGGTTTAAAATTTCTTATTTCAGGGGATATACATGAGGTTGAGTTTGAGGATGATGATGACCTAATGTGAATTTTTCATCGGTTAAACTTTTTTTGTATAATCTTTCTTAAAAAATTCAAAAATCCAAAAATATGTTTTTGATTTTAGGGAGAGAATGTTTGGGAAAATCCAAAAACATGATAAAATCCAAAAAGAGTTGTTGTGAAAAAAGGAGATATCATATTATATCAAAAAGACAATCACAGTATACTAAAGAATTGGAATGATAAATAAGTTGATTAAACAGGTCTTACTAAGGATGTGCCAGTAGGCTTTACTCGTTGAGTAAATTGTTTTCAAGATATAAACATAAAAGGTCAAACTGAATAATTTGTGGGGTAACATCTCTTGGATATATGGACTTGGTACTCCAAAATTTGGTTTGAGAGAATGCCAGATACTACGATACTAGGTCTTTATATTTGATCGATATATAGGGTATTATCCGAGTTCTTCTGATTTTGCGGAAGCAATGGCCTAGAACTTGTATAATATTTTACGCATTATTCGCCCAAGCTCCATAAAAATGATTATGTCATAATCTTTGTGACAAATGCAGTATAAAAGATTCCATAAATGGAACACCACTGAAAGACGAGCCTTCATCTCTTTGTCTGTATGGAAATACTAACCTGAGCTCTCAAGGTCTCGCACTCACCCATTTACATATATCAATTAGAGATATTCACCTGTAAATGATATTCTGGGAATCTTGATGCGGGAGTATATTCAGAGATGGGAAAAACAGTTATTTCATGTTCGAAATTTACTTAACATATCTTGAAACAATTGAGAACGAGAAGAAGTTTTAAAGGACAAATATATTGGCAATCTAAGTAAATATGGTTAACAACTTAATGATTATACCAAGATCAACGGTACTTGTGATTTGTTATATACTTGATATGATTCTCTAAAAACACAGAACTCACAAAAATATGAATGTCATTTTTGTTAAATTTCTTTAAAAAAAAACCCAAAAAAGATTTTTAGTTTTCTTAGCTTGAGTAGATTTATTTTAGTCTACCGATGTTGAGAACACTGATAGTTGAAATCAAAGCAACATCTTGCTGAAGTGAAAACTGAAACCATGGGTTGGGAGCTAATTTTTATCGGAAATGTATCTAAACGTCAATAAAGTTCATTAATTTGAGACTTGACATGTTCAAATAAATATGTTTTGACTAAAAATGGTCATCCAAGGTCATTAACTTGGACTTGGTAGACAAAATCGGATAACCATGGTCATTAACTTGGACTTGGTTAGCCGAGTGGATTTTAAACAGATAAAAAATGGATAAAATGAAAAATTCAAAAATAAAAAATCAAAAGTTCAAAATTTCAGCAATGTTTCGTACGAAATAAACTACTTCGTATGAAATGATATTTCGTACGAACCAACAAGCTCGTACGAAGCAAGTTATCTTTATATAAACTTCTGAACTTCGTACGAAATAGAGTCATTTGTCTCTGAAGAACTGTTGAACGAATTAGAGAATTTTGTACGAAACATCTGCTGAAATCATAGTTCTTGGCTTATTTTCGATTCTAATCACATTGGGAAGGTTGATTTGCACACCTTCTACGATGGGGAAGGTAATTTTGTAGAAACCATGTTGTTATAATGTCATATCTGAACCAAATCGGACTTAGAACTTAGATCTAGGGAGATTGGACCGATAAATCTTAAAATTGAATTCAAAAATGTTAATATCGGCACTAATAACCAGAAAATCGACTATTAATTTGTTAACATCGACAAGTTTTAAGTTCTAATTATACTTGGTCATTTTGGAACAACGATTTGCTTCGTACGAAAAAATTGGATCGTACAGAATAAAGTACATTGTTTTGATATTTTGTACGAAGAAATGGATCGTACAGAGTAAAGCTCATTGTTTTGATGTTTTGTACGAAGAAATTATTTCGTACGGAGTAAACATAAAATGTTGAAGTTTAAAATTGTGTTAAGTTTTTACATTGTACAAAATGATTTTTCATACGAAGTAAAAATATAATGTTGTTTTTTAGAAATTTTGCTGAATACTTGCTTCATACAAAATCATATTTCGTACGAATGAACATGTTATTTTGTAAAGTTTAATATTTTTCTAACACTTGTTTGTTATGTTTGTGAACATGCCAAGACATCCACATTCTCACCATTTCACAATATTTGCTGTCTAACGAATGGATCAATTCCTGAAATCGCTACATTTAGAGAAATTCTCGATTTTCTGACACGTATACGGGTCACAAAAGCGCTTACAGATAGACATACTGTTTACCAGTCACACGTTGAATACTTCTGGAATGCTACAGACTTCAGTATAGAGGATAATGCTATTGTGTCGGCTGTGAAGATAAATGACGAAGATATTCCTGTCAAGATCAATGAAGAATTGATACGAACTGTGTTAGAATTCAAAGACAATGCGAATGATCCAACAGGATTTTCTGAGTACATGGTGAAAGGTTGCTTTTATCGTGTGGGATATGCTGGATTTGTCAACTCTGAACCTTTCAAGAAAGCCAACTTGAGCGCACCTTTTAGATATTTAGCTCATGTAATAGCTCACGGTCTTAGTCATCGTAAAGTTGGATATGATGATCTTGTAGATTACCAGATGTGCATGATTACTGCGTTGATACTGAATCTGCCATATAACTTTTCAAAATTTATTTTCACGCAAATGGTTCTGAACATTCAAAGGGAGAAATTTCTGCAGTATCCAAGATTTGTACAGATGATGCTCGATTATCTACATCCTGATCTGAAGAAGAGTGCAGATGATATTTTGAAGGTGGAACACATGGACGTTTCTACATTGAGAAAGATGAATTTGCACCTAAAGACTGCTCCTATTGCTAAACCTATGTTCGGTGCGATTGTTGA
The DNA here is from genome assembly GCA_947069175.1 of Scalesia atractyloides. Classification (NCBI taxonomy): domain Eukaryota; kingdom Viridiplantae; phylum Streptophyta; class Magnoliopsida; order Asterales; family Asteraceae; genus Scalesia; species Scalesia atractyloides. The sequence continues at coordinate 17,309,864 of CAMTDV010000001.1, read as the reverse complement.
TAAAGATTATGTTTCACCGGCACCAAGTAGATGGAGAAAGGATGATAGTGGTAATGAGGGTGAAGAAATTGAAGCTTTATCTATGTTTGTAGCAAAAAGAAGTCTGTGGTTTGTGAAGGATGGTGAAAAGGGAGCTAAGTGTAAAGCTGCTACAACGTCTACATCAGCTTCAAAAGTTCAGAAAAAGAAAGCTACAGCAGCCGCTGGAAGTTCTGGTCTTCGTGATGAACTAGACATTGAAGAAAACGTTGAAAATATGGCAGCAGATATTGAACGTCAAGCATTCGGTTCTGAAAAAGTAGTTGAGGATGTGTCTTCATCAAGTACTAATTCAGATGAATGTAGAGAAGGAGAAAGAAAGAGGGCGTAGAAGATAGAGAAAAAAGCGTCAAGCTGAACTTAAACGTAAGGATGAAGAACGAAAATGAAAAGCTACAGGAGAGGATGATACAACGTATGAACCATCCGAGTCTGATTCTGAAGCTTTTTTTAGTACGCCAATCAAAAGGCAAAGGAGAATGAAACGATCTGCTACTCGAAATTCTGAATCTCCAACAGTCAAAACCAAAGAGACTACTCCTGAATCAAATGTTGAAGAAGTCATGGTCGAACCATCACAAGAAATACCATCAACACCACCACGATAGACTACACAGTCTCCACCACAACAAGCTCCAAAATCTCCACCGCAACCGCAGCAGCCACCGCAGCAACCAACACCACCACAACAACAAGTTCCTCAACAAAGAACACCTCAGCCACAAAAGCAAACTCCTCATCAACCGCCACATACTTTTCAAAAATCACCGTCTGAGTTTGATCTTAACTTTGATTTTGGTGAACTCCCAGAATGTGATTTTTGTTTCAATGATCCGTGGGTAGATGAACTACAAAAGCAGATTTTGCTTAACACAGCAAAGATTGTTGAACTGCAAGAACAAATCAATGTGTTGACTGCGGAGAAACTAGAGATGGTTGAACAGATTGAACAGTTATCTGAGGAAAAGCAACAAATGGAAGCTATGTTGGCTAGTATTGTTTCAGAAAATGAGAGGTTGAGGCTTCGAATGTCAGAATATGCAGAAGAAAGATTACGAAGTGATAGGAGAATGAGTTTGTTTGAGAAGATTTTAGTGAAAAAGTTGGGTGTGAATATTGCTGAAGAAATTGACGAGATTGAAAGATCTGAAGCCCGAGAGCGTGTTGCTGAAAGAGAAAGACTTGCCAAGCAACAATCTGATGCTCAGGGTAAAGGAAAGGCGAAAATCGTGGAGGACCCTATTACTGATCATGTTGAGCCAGAAGCAGAATCTGTGCCAGTAACTTGTACGGATATAATGGTATATGTGGAGCCGAGAAATTTTATTCTGATTAGACGACCGACAGATGTTGATATTGATTCACTTGATATTTCTCAAAGACACCGTGACTGGTTGTTGAAAAAGAAGATTGAGAAAGAGGTCGATAATGCAGCTGAAGAGGTTGAAAAGGATGAAGAATTAGAGGTTGCTGATAAAGATAATATTTTTCCTAGTAGGTCTGATAAGAATGATGATAATGATGATAATGTAGGTGGTTTTGGTATTCCTGTAATAGAGTCAAAAATGAGTGAAGATGTGGATGTTTCTAAGTATCTTGATGACTCTGCTAATCAGACTGTTGAAGAGGAAAGGAAAGATCGAGGTAACGAATCTGTTGATGCTCAGCAGACAGGAATCTTCCCAGAAATTGAAATATTTTCTGTTCTTGTCGTGCCAAAACCCAAAGTATTGTATCTTGAGCATGATGTGGAAGAGGGAGAATTTGTGCATAGTTACACAAAGGAGGAAATTGCAGAGATGTTGGGAATAGATGAACGAAATTTTGAGTTCGATTTTGAAAACAAATTGAACGAGATTGATGCTTTTGAACCGAATGCGTATGTGTTTGAAGATGTTGTGGATTCTAATGAATATGATCGAGTTGTCGTGGAGGATGATTCTGATGAAGATGCTAATATTGCCAATCAGGGTACAGAGGACTTCCCAACTTTTGTCGAATTATTTGCAGCTGAAAATGCAAATATGTTAAAGCGTAAAGTTAAAGAAGCTGCAAAACAAAGAACTATTCCTCAACAATTACACAGTGCTGAAAATTGCTGAGATGAAGAAGAAATGGTTTAAAGATGTACCAACCTAGCGTAAATTCAAACGTCCCTTAGCATTCTTTACTCATAATGCTGATATTTTGCTAGGGGATATCATAAGCTAGGGTTGGATCGAAGAGTTGAAAGTTTATGCGATCAAAAGGGAGTTTGGGATTCAGTATTTTCGATAGCTCAGCGATATCAAGTCCTTGCCTTACTGGGATATTAAAGAGTTGGTGCAAACAAAGATGATTAATCTCAAGATGAAATTTCACGACCAGAGGCTTTAGAAGTTAATCAAGCTGGAAGCATTACATGTATTTACTCACTGGAAACCTCACTTTCCTAGACGTATCACAAAAATAGATCCAGTGACGAAAGAGAAAGATGTAACGCTCGTCGTAAAGAGGCTGAAAGTAATGAAAAATATGCTTATGTTACGGATGGAGCAGGATTTTTATACGGTCTTCAACTGGTGGCATTATGATTCGAATACAGGAGAGGCTGTTATATGCGTGCACCCAGACGAAGACTCGTGGAAGATTATAGAGGAGCTAACTGAAGCCGTCATAGCACATAAACGCATATACGGGCTATGGCGTGGCATTCGAGTACTAGACCCAATGTGGCTAGTAAATTGTTCAAAGAAAGATATTGAATGTCTATTTTACAATAAGATAAGCTTTGATGAAAAAGACAAGGAGCAAGCTCTCCAATTCCAGAAGATTGTCAATGTCTGCTTTGCAAATGACATACATTCTGGATCGACTTGGAAAACTTTAAGGAGGAAGCTTGAAGAAAAAGAGATAAGGAAAAAGGAAGAAAATGAACCTCGAATTGTAGAACGTGCAAGAATAGCATCGCTAAGGAGCTTTCAGTTTGTGAAACGACCTCCTCCGACAGATCAAACTCCAATTGCTTTTGAGGAGCGTCGCAAGCCAGTGAAGAGATTTTTTGGTCGTTAAAGTCAAATCTATTGAAGAATGTTTTTTGAAGTCTATCCAGACTGCGGCAACATCCAAGGGGGAGTTTGTTGGTGCATAATGTCTATTGCCTACGTCTAGGATATGTGTGTAATGTATATAGAGCTTACATGTTAATGTTTGTATGTTAAAATGTAAAATTTATATGTTTTTGTTAGATTGGTTCGTACGAAGCATCTAAGTGATTCGTACGAGTGTCTTACTCGTACAAAGCACAAGCTCGTACGAAGCATGGTCATGTCACTGTTATAACACACACTCCAGTACGAGTCATGTTGACCTATAAATAAGAGGAGTGTTGTGTTAGAGCTAGTTAGTGATTTGTCAATTGGTACGGCGAAGATCTGCCAGTTTCTTTACTCGCGTCTGTATATGAACGTCATTAATACAACAGAAGCAGTTAAACAGTAAGTACTATCTTGTTCGTTATGTCTACCTCTCTAGCAATGAATTCCGCCTCTGCTAGTTAAGCGAGATCAGGTCGGTTGCTCATTTCGGGAGCACGATCCCCGTTCCCAGGCTTGAAAATTACAATATATAGATTGGGGTTACATTTCCCCCTATGGCGACTTCAGTAGAATCCCTTCCTCTAACATTTAAAGCCCAGTCAATATATAAGACCCAATTTTCTTTATATTCTTCTAATTGTTGGACTTCTAAGTTAGCTTCTTTTTCAAGATCCTGACTTAAATCAGTCACAAAGTCTACTAGAGCCTGTGATTTTATAGTTGTTCTAGGATCATAAACTATATCGTAGGCACCTAATTTTACCGTCTGTTTAGCCATTTTTCCTGACATTTCAAGTTTCCTAAGGACATACTTAATTGGATTGTTGGTTTTAACGTGTATTCAATGTGTTTCAAAATAATGTCTTAGTTTAGTTGGCGCCATAATTAAAGCAAAAATAAGTTTTTCTAAATGAGAGTACCTGGTTTTGCCATCTAATAATCTTTTACTTACATGGTACACCGGATGTTGTTGGCCTTCATGATCCTTAACTAGGACCGCACTAACAGCATACCTTGATATCGCTAGATATAATGTTAATGGTTATTCCTTCTCTGGTTTCATCAGCAACCGGGGTCGTGGACAGGTACCCCTTAAGATCCTGAAACCCCTCTTCATGCTTCTGGTTCCATTCAAATCTCTTATTCTTCTTCAGGATCTCATAATTCTCTGCACCTTTTTGAGGATCTTGATATGAACCTGTTCATAGCTGCTATCTTCACTGTTAATCTTTGAACATCTTTGACACTGTCTAGGGTTCCCAAGTTTATGATCATCTTAATTTTCTCTGGGCTTGCTTTAATTCCTCTTTTTTGTAACCATTTATCCTAGAAACTTCCCAGCTTCAACCCCAAAATGGCACTCTTTAATATCTTTAAGATGATCTTCACCTTTCTCTGATTTCACCACCATATCATCGATGTATACTTCCATCGTGTCCTCTAGCTTGTCTTTAAACGTCATATTCAAAAACCTCAGCTAGGTTGCACCTGCATTTTTAGTCCAAAAGGCATGGATATATAACAATAAATACCTTGTAGAGTCATAAAAGCAGTATCTTCCTGTTCAGAAGGTTCCATCTGAATTTGTTGGAATCCTAAAGAAGCCTCCATGAATGTCAGCATCTCGTGCCCTGAAGTAGCATCCACCATAAAATCTATATGTGGTAATGAGAAAAGATCCTTTACAGGCTTTGTTGAGATTTGTAAAATGTACACAAACTCTTCATTTCCCGTTTCTCTTTTGGACCACCACCACATTAGCCAGCCATCTAGGGAACTTGACTTCCCTTATCATCTTTGCCTTTAGTAGTCTTTCAGATTCTTCTTGAATTATCAGGTTCCTTTTAGGAGCAAACTTTCTCCTCGTTTGATGAATTGGCTTGACACTGTTATCAATACCTAGTTTATTAGTAATAACATCTTTAGATATTCTTATCATATCCTCATGCTTCCAGGAAAATGTAGAGATCCTTTGTTTTAGGAAGTTGACTAGTTGTTGTTCAAGATCCTGCAGGATCTTGGTTCCTTGGAACACTTTGATGTTAGGATCCTACAGGTCTAGAGACACTTCTTTAATATCATGTTCCCTGGCTTCCAAGACATCTAGTGCTCCTCTCTGTAATTGCTATGTCGGCCTTGGTTTAGTAGATGTTTTCAACGAAGAAGTATAACAATCGTTAGCTTCTTGGTGATAACTTTCTATTTTCACAACTCCCCAAAGGGTGGGAAGCTTAACACATTGATGATACGTAGATGGCACTACCTTCATATCATGAATCCAAGGCCTGCCCAAAATAATTTTATAGCATGATAAAGAGTCTATGATACTAAACCTTTGCATAGAGTTCACTCACTCTATGTATATAGGAAGCTTTATCTCTCCCACTGTGTTTTTGACTTCTCCACTGAAGCCCACCAATATCGCTACTTTGGCTTCCTTGGCATGTCTTTTTGCTGCACAATAAGATGGCCACAAATGTCAGACCCACCAGATATAAAATTTATCACCTTGGCATTTAGCGGTAGGGATCTTGCCTGCTCAACGGTCTTCTTAGGATCTGACTCCTGTCCTTTTCCGACCCAAGAGTTCCTTTAAATATCCTGTACTCAGCAGATAACTAATCTCCTTTTTAAGTGCATAACAGTCTTCAGTCATATGTCCAAAATCCTCGTGATAAGCATACCACTTGGATTTCTCCTTCCAACCAGGATTCGTGTCATTTTTCCTTGGCCATCGAGCTTTATCTCCAAGATTCTACACATCATACGTTAGACCTGAAACATCGACGAAAAACAATCGTCAGAAATATTAGGATAAATTTCCTTAGGATCCTCGTCATCTACGGCATTAACTCGATGGTTATCATTTTTCGAATACGAATAATACTTATAGGATTTCTAAGGAGAACCCCATTTTCTATTGGATGATCATAAGTAACAGGGGGATTAATCCTCTGCTGGATCTTCTTATCTTCCTCAAGCCTTATGAATCTTAAGGCCCTGTGTCGAACTTCATCTAGGTTCCTACAAGGACCCATAACTAGATCTTCATATAATTGAGAATTCTTCTAAAGTCCCATTTTAAAAGCTTGCACTGTTGTAGCAGTGTCAAGATTTAGGATCTCCAAAGATTCTCAACCAAATTTACTAATGTAATCTCTTAAAGACTCGTCTTAGCCCTGTGTAACCCTGTAAAGATCACTTGTTAGTCTTAAAAAGTTCTACTACAGAAAATTGACTGTTAAACAAGTTAACCAAATAAGCAAAGTAAGTTATTAAATAGGGATGAATGCTAAGTAGCCATTTCCAGGAGAATCCACCTAATCCTTTACACAAACATGCCTTCTTAAGATCTACAGGAATAGGGTTAATTTCCATTTGTTCCTTGTACTTCGCCACATGCTCCTCAGGATCTGTAGTTCCGTCATACAGCTTCATATTGGGAATCTGAAATCTTTTCGGGATCTCCATAGTACATATCGGAGGAGCGAACCTGGAGATCTTGTGAATCTCAGGAGATACTTCAAGTATTGGTTATATTACTCCTGGTACACTTGAGATCATCTCCCTTAATCTCTTCAATTCTCTTGCCATCTCATGGGTTAACTCCTGTAACATGTAGAGACGATAGAAGTGGTTGAGGTTGACTTAGGTTGAGAAGCCGTTTTCAAAAGCAATTCGGAAAGAAGTTGATTTACAATGAATTTTAAAAGAAATTTTATAATATGTCCCATGGTGGGCGGCAAACTATTTTGGTCAAAAATTAATAGTCAACTTTTAATACCAAATTTAGAATGTGAGGATCGGCGTGTATAAAAATTAGAAGTATGTAGTTGGGATCCTAGATGAACAGTCAGGATCCTTTTATAGAAAAATAGTTTTGAACAATTTTAATAACGATTGTAAAGTAAAGTTGATGAACATAAATGATTTGTCACGGGGAAAAAGCTCTTAATCCTCTTCGAAAAGTTGATCTTTAACATAAAAAACCCTGGGAGCAGGAAACTACACAACACCGCTAATATTAAATAAGTAAAAAATTACGATTGAAGGATCTCGATCGATCAAACTAAGTGTTACAACTAAGGTGAGAGTGATTGCGAATGTGAATGTAGTGAAAAATATTGTAATCGAGTGTGCAAAAAGTGTCTACATCATTTTGATCTAGTCTATTTATGGTATAACATTCGAAATGAATCCTAACTAGAATTCCGAGATTCCCAGGAGCCTGAGCAGACTTATTCATTGACCGTTGCAAGTCTTCAACCTCGTTTCCACACGTTTTGTTGAACCACTTTAGCTACAATTTAGGCCCAAGCTATCTTCCAGCCGTTTGTAATTAGAATATTCCTGCAAAATATTCTCTCAGTAGAATTAATTTGTTAGTAACAGATATTTTCGAGATCCTTGGGCCTATCAGGATCTCGACTCAGATAAAGTACATCAGGATCCTATCACAGGCTCAGTATACCCTACCCAGGATCCTAACGATAGAAATTCTACCCCCAAATACCGCTGATTTGGCAACAATCTCTGACTCAGGAATGTTCATTCTTTTCAAAGCATCTAGTTAAATAATATTTAATGAACTTCCACCATCTACTAGGATCCTATGTAAAAAAATGGTTAGCAACATATAAAGTGTTGAATCTCTCGAACCTGATAAAAGAACATATGATTGGAAAGCCAAAATGATCTATATCATCTGATCAAGAATAAATAGTGCTTTGAATATTTAACTCCTCCCAAAGCCCAAGATATTAACATTTACTACTCAAAGGTCTGTTGAAACTAAAGTCTGTTTACAAAGACTGTTGAATACAAGCTCTGCTCAAAGCCTAATGTCTACCTGATAGAACCTCTGTTATTGAAGATAAGAACTATTGAAGCAAAGGTACGCTGGACCAATAGAGGATAAAGCTCATCAGAGGTTCCTTCAACATATGCTGGTTCAACAGAGTTTATAATTATATTTCAATGTAACAGTGTTTTAGTTTTATCAGATGTTAGAGGTTGTTAGGTCGTTAGATGTCACTATCAAGGTGACGTCATCCTAGATGCCACAGTGGTTTGATTTGTACTATCAATAGAACAGTGCATGTACTGTTCTATTCATCATTTTCCTTCTAACATTTTTGTACGAATAAATCAGAGTGATCTTAGGCTGGGGGTTGTAATATTTTCATGTATACGTGAATTAAAGTTTACAAAAACATGATGAAAACAATGTATCTATTGTTGTGATTTAAAAGTTTATTATTTCTGCTGCACTTATCATCCTTTTTTATCTTCTTTCATTTGATTTCATCTTAAACAATCACAACAATATCAAACTCAAATCCTAACAATTGGTATAAGAGCTTGGTCAATCAAATTCAATTTCACAGTCAATTTGATATAAACAGCTCAGCTCTCACTACTGATTCTTTGTTCGTTGTATTGAAAATAGAGTAAAAGTGTATTTACATTCAAAGTATTTTTAAACAAAAACCTGTTTGCAAACAATCAAAAATGTCACAAAATCCACTAGATTTAAACAACACTGGCACCATATATAAACCACTGATCCTTGTCAGATCAGAATCATAATATAATATCTAGAAAAGACGGATGGGTCACATACTTGCACAACAAAATAAGGGTTGCTAGAAATCGGTCATCTTCAGACCTCATGTTCTGATGGTACCGAATGTTGAAGAACCTAAAGTTCAAGTTCCAAAGAATCCTGAAAATTACTTCGAGCAAGATTTTCAGAAAATCGAGCTAGATGCAAAGGCATTTAGTATCATAGCTACGGCTTTGCCAAATGATATCTATGCTGGCCTTTTACATTGTAACAGTGCAAAGGAGTTGTGGGATGCTTTGAAAGAATAATTCGGTGGGATAGAGGAGGTTATTGAAAGCAATCGTGAAGTTTTAATCCAACAGTATGAAACATTTTGCCATGTTAAAGGAAAATCATTAACTCAGCAGTTTGAAAGGTTTAGTTGTCTAGAAAGTGAATTAAAATTGGTAAATGTTTAATTCAACCCAAAATAGGAGATTTTTAAGATCATTACCAAAAAATGGGACACTTTTGTAACTAGAACCGTTGTTGGGTTCAAAGGGATGAGTTTGACTCAGCTTCATGGGAGGCTTCTCACTTATGAGAGGGAGCTTAACCAAAAAAAGAAGCTACATGAGTCAGGAAAAGTTGCTAATGACTATGCCTTTGGTAGTACAACACTTTTTAGTCAAGAAGAAACTTTTGATGGTAGTAAGGATCAGAGTTTTGATCATTTTATTGATATAACATCTGGTGGAAATTTCAACTCTGATTCTAACTCACCCAATTATGCTTTTGCAGCAAATGGGGAAAACCAAATTTCTGACAACTTATCTTTTGAGTTAAATGATCTTCAACATTTTGACCCTGTTGATTTGGAAGAAATATACATCTTGCACCAACTGGCCTTGCTGAGTATTAGGACTAACAAGTTTTACAAGAAAACTGGTAGAAGGTTTCCAGGGTTGCATGGGGGTTTAAAAGTTGGGTTGGATAAGTCAAAAATCAAGTGCTATAAGTGTAATAGGCTAGGTCATTTTGCTAGAGAATGTAGGAGCCAAACAAATGGCCCTATAATTACACATCCAAGTCCTAGACCTCAAAACACTCAAAACACTGTCCATTATTCTCAATATACCGTTGCTCCACACATGCAAAACACTACTCATTTTGCACACCCTGTAAACACTGTTCTTGTCCAGTATGTCCAAACCAATGTTCCTCGGATACAATATGTTCAAGCCCCATCTCCTCATGTCCAAGTGTAACCTGCACCACAAGTTACACAAACCACTGCTCCTGCTGTTAAGTCCTAGAAGTGTGAGACTGAAGCATCAAATATACGCAACAGTCTATGGTTGTTAACTAGGCTTAACTGGGTTGGTTTGTGTTAGGTTTAGACCTTTATAGGTCATTTGGGCATGTCATAGGACATGTGGGCCAGGCAAGCCCATAGGCAAGCCCATTAGGGTTATGCCTTACCCTAGGTATATAAGCTTAGCTTATGTCATTTCTAGGATTAAGCTTTTGGGATTTCTCTTGGGAGAACCTCCATCTTGTACCTGACGATTTTGCTTATTCAAGTAATAAATTGTGTATGCTTAAGGTAGTATTATACTAAGATACCCATGTGTCCCATACCATGACATATCCTCGCGATTAAGGTAAGTACAACAATTCATCGTAGCAGGTGAATATACTGAGATCATCCTTTGTCTTTTACAACGTCAGACTATTGGTGAACATGTCAGTACTTCCGTACAGCAGAGTGACCAATAGTATCTGGCGAGGGTTATGCATATACCTTATTTGGTATGTTTGGATTCATGGAATTTTCTCATAATGAGATTTCCTTTCTTTTAAGGTTTTGGCCCTTTTATTTTGGCTCTTTTAAAGATATCATGATTGTGCCTAGGTCTACATATAATCTGGATGCAACAGAAGGGCAGCCAAGATATCCCCGGATGACTCAACAGCATAAAGACCCGAAACCTCAAATGTTGGCTATCTATCAACGCAAGATTTAAGACCATGAAATCATACGCCGATGGTATGTTACCCACAAGATACATAGTTCGTTATGTTTATATCACTTAGTATCTTTAATCACTTTGAGCGTAAAGCCTACCGGCATATCACATTAGATCCTAGTCTTTTCAACTACGACACCTTACATGTGTCAGTCACACCTTTTATCACGAATATTCATTTCATTTCCCACGACTTTTTATTTTTATTTTTTTTTATTTTTTTATTTTTGTTTCAAATAATGTTTTTGTATTTTTCAAATTTTCTCCCCCTCAAACAATACATATATACCTATATCGCCCTCTTCTATTGCTGCCTACTATAATAGATTTAAGTGGACAAGTATACTGACAGTCGCTTAGACCAACCGAACCTGCTCATATCGAAAAATGTTCTTTGGTCAGTGTTTGAAACGATTTGATCCCTTAGCAATGTTGTGTCAATTATTTATGTATATTTTAAAAAGTTTTCCTTGTGATGGTTGGATGCTTGGTTAGGTTACTTGATGAATTTTGGTGGGATGGTTTTCTGTCAAGAGATATTGGACTAGCCCAGTAGGCTTTGGGATCTGAGCCAGCCTGATGAAATTGGTTTTTAAGTCTAAACTCAAAATTAAGGTTACTGTTCCGAATTCGGATAGACTTTCATTCCGGATTACTGTTCCGGATTTTCATTCCGGACTGAAATAGTGCATCTCGGATTCCATCTTGGATAGTGTTCCAAATCACCATCTCGGATTAGTATCTCGGATCACTGATTCCGGATTCCATCTCGGATTGTTAATCCGAGTTACTGTTCCGAATTTGGTACTGTTCCGTGTTGCACCCAAAAAGGTGGAAAGTTAACCAGTTGACGTAACCGGAACGTTTTCGGACAAAGAATTTGATCACCGCATGTCATAGGCCATGTGGGCCAGGCAAGCCCATTAGGGTTATGCCTTACCCTAGGTATATAAGCTTAGCTTATGTCATTTCTAGGGTTAAGCTTTTGGGATTTCTCTAGGGAGAACCTCCATCTTGTACCTGACGATTTTGCTTATTCAAGTAATAGAATCGTGTGTAAGGTGTTAAAGTGAATTCGTATTGTTTTTCATTATTTTTAGTTTTTCTTGAAGATCACCAAGTTTGGATTCCGCCCATCCTAGGTGATTGTGTGATATCAGTGTTAGATCCGGATTAACGGGACTTACACCTGCAGAGACCAGTCAAAATAGCTTCTTTACACAAAGCTTTGTTGATTGGAGTAGCTTACCTGAGGAACTCACTGATAAAAATTTTGCTCTAGTTGCTACTTCTGATATGAAAACTGAAAATTTTGTTTTATGGCACTAGACACTATTTTGGAGGGGAATGAATCTAAGGAAATGGTGTCCAATATTGATGCGGGTTGTGAAAATATTGAAACAGATGTTACTGAATAAACTGTTGATAAAGAAAAGGTTGGTAAATTAATGATAAATCCTCTGTCTGACCCATGGGATTACAGTGTTTGTGAAGAAGAGTGTGATTGTGCCATGATGGCTGCTGCTAAGGTATCCCCTCAAGTCTTTAAAAACTTATGTTTAGACAAATGTATTATTGCTTTTACTAACATTAAAGAGGTGAATGAAAATCTTACAAGATCTTAGATGATGAAATACAGTTTGAAAAACTTACAAAAGAATTAAAATCAAAACTGTTAGAAAAGCATAGTGAAATCAGCAGTCTCAAACATGAATCAAGCATAACCAAGGATCAACTCCGAACAATGATAGAAAAATATCAAATATGTAAAAAGGAGCTTGAATCTACCCAAATCACTTGTGAGAAATGGGTAGAGTCCTACAAAGGTTATGAGTTATGTTAGAATCACAAATCAAAAGCAATGTAAAATTTGGTGTAGGTTTTAGAAAAAAAATGACCAAGTTTTACAAAACACTGTTGTAAATGATTGTGGTTTGGTTGGAATTATTCCAACAAATTTGGCTGGTCAAGAAATAAAAGTCACTGAACCAAATGGTAAGAAAATTATTTTAGAAAGACCAGAAGGATCCTCAACTTTTGAGGAGATTGAGAAATACCAATTCAAACCTACATGGTCAGATGAGTGTGACATTCTTGAAAATTTTATGCCAGTGGATTTTTCAACCATTGAAGGTGTAAAAGCACCTCAAGACAAGATTATTACTTAAAAGACCTTCCAGCAGATGTTTCATCATCTGTTGACAAAAAGGGTGAAAAGAGGAAGAAGAAAGAAAAGATAACAAACTTGTTTTGTGATTTTTGTGAAAAGAAGAATCATGTTACTAAAACTGTTTTCTTCTTAAAGCATATGACATTAACAAAACAAGTGTGATTATTGATGCACCTCACTGTACCATCTGTGGTAAGAAAAACCACAAAACTCAAGAGTGTGTTTATCTCAAAAATTTTGATGTCAATAGAAATGAGTATAAATCTAAAACACTTGAGAATTCAAGAAAAGAAAAGACCAAGCAGACCGTTGTCCCAGTCCAAACATTTCTTACCAAACAATTGAATATACCTCTGTTCCTAGAGAGGTTGTGGTAATATTTGCACCACCAGCAAGAGGATATGGCCAACCAGTTTATAAGAGTGTACCACTTGACTATGAGGTCTACAAAAGCCCCTCAAAGCCAAGAGTAAACAAGCATCCTCATGGTTATAATCATTTGGTAGGAAATGGCTCACAACATATGTTTCAAAAATTTGTTCAAAACTCTGACCATTCTCTTAGACTTGAGGCTGACATCTCTGTGACCCCATCCAAAGCCATTTTGGCTTTGGACACTCAACAAACTAACATATAACTTATGTGCAGGGAGCTTCTACATCCTTGATACTTTACGGTATATAGATAGTGAAGGCTCCAGGCACATGACAGGATGTAAAGCCCTTTTCAAAGATTTTCTAGAACGTGGAGGGGGTGATATATCTTTTGGTAACAATTCAAAAGGAAAGGTGTTGGGGTCAAGGACAGTTCAAGCAGGGAAACTCAAGTTTGAAAATGTCAATCTTATTGACAATCTTAAGTTCAATCTTCTTAGTGTATCTCAAACGAGTGACCAAGGTTATGGGTCATTCTTCACTAAGAAGCATTGTCAGGTTATTGGGCCATGACGTGATGTCGTAGTCTCACGTAAATTTAGTCCAAATACTACTAATAGTAGCGGTAAGTGGGTATCAAACACAGGGAGTTGCGGAATATGCGCTATCTAAAGTTTATACTAAATTGACTAATTTATCTAAAATGCAAGAAAATGAATTCAAGATTTTTAGTGCCTTGGTTTTAAAATTAAACAAATTGCAATTCAACTATTGGTTGTTAAAATGGATTAGAAGCAAGTAATCATCCTAAGTTTCCGGTTTCAATTAACACTTGTGTTTTAAATCCAACTAGAAAGAATCACATAGACATGACTCGTGTATGACTATTTGTTTGTGAAGAAAAGAACTAAGTACTCGGATTACAAAGATGCGAGGTTGTTACCTGATGACCAATTTAACCAATATCCAACCCTAAACCCTCTCGTGATATCTCGATTGTCAACAACACCAAGAACGTACGATTAAGGCTAAGATCAAAACATCAATCAACAGTTTACAAACAAATACTCAAACACCATAATAAACTACAAACATTGCAAGTCTATTATTCTAGAAATTAAGGATAAAAACACAATTGTTTCAAGCAAACCTTCAACCTAGGATGATCACAATGAGTTTAGCCAATCATGGTCTTACAAATCATCACACCATCAAATGTCATATTCATATGAATCATAAACACCAAACAAATGTTAGAAATTGTTCTTGAACCAAATGGGTCACTCAAAATCGCCTCTAGAACTCTGCAAAAACGTCTCCAATGATTGATATACCAAAAGCCTCTTGAAAACCGGTTTAAAGAGGGCAGTTACACTTTTCTCACAGGTCGCCACCGTAAGCTACGGTGCCCACCGTAGCTTACGGTGGTCAGAAGTTTTTCCATTTTTCTTTTCTTATCAACTCTCCATGTCTCCAACTTCTCTTGGCCAAGTTAAAGCTCCCATCAAAGCATGTTAAAATCGCTTGTTTATGCTCTTCTGTACCTGCAAAGCCATACACACCATAGTTATCAAATCCTAATAATTAACCTAAATAAGTGCGGAATATTGATCGTTTTAATGCACTTGAGGGTTTCCAATAGACCACCCGTCAGGCCAGAAGTGGATAAAAAGATTGACACAATCATTGCTGAGAGCAAAGCACAGCTTGTTACTCATAGGAGTGGCAATGTGTATGTGGTTGATATGTTGAAAGATAATCCAATGTCTAATGCATGTCTGTTCTCAGTTGCCTCAAATAAAGAGATAGAACTATGGCATAGAAGACTTAGTCACACAAATCTCAAACTACCACCACACTCTCTAAATAAGGTCTTCGGTCTTCCATCAAAACAATTCACATGTGATGAACATTGTGTTTCCTTTTTAAAAGGTACACAACATAAAAGTTCATACAAATCAATTGAAGAGTCCAAAACAAGTCGGTGTTTACAATTGTTACACATGGACTTGTTTGGCCCTGTCAAAATCATGAGTCTTAAAAAGAAGAAGTATTGTGTTGTTATAATTGATGATTTTTCAAGGTTTACATGGACTAACTTTTTGCACTCCAAAGATGAGACTATAGGTACTTTGCAGGACTTTGTAAGAAAAGTTGAAAAAACAATTTGACTTGCTAGTAAAAATCTTCAGGAGTGATAATGGAACAGAGTTTAGAAATAAGGAGTTGGATGATTTATGTGTGTCAAAAGGGATTGTGAGGCAATACAGCATCCCAAGGACACTAGAACAAAATGGGGTAGTTGAAAGGAAAAATAGAACTCTAATTGAAACTGCTAGAACAATGTTTGCAGACTCAGGTTTACCCTTGTCTTTTTGGGCAGAGGCTGTAAACACTACTTGCTATGTACAAAACAGAGTTTTAATTAACCCCAGGCATCAAAAGACTACTTATGAAACTCTATACAAGATCAAACCTCTGATCTCTTATTTCAAAATCTTTGGCTGCCCATGTTTCATTTTAAACTTAAAAGATTCTATTTCAAAATTTGCAGCCAAAGTAGATTGTGGTTATTTTCTGTGATACTCAACCACTTCCAAGGCCTATAAAGTGTTTAACACAAGGTCTAGGTGTGTGGAAGAGACCTTGAATGTAAAGTTCAATGAACTTTCTTCAATAAAAATCCCAGCAAACCCTGCTGAATTATTTGATCTAGATAAATTTACATTTGTAGATGTGTCTGTCAAGACTAACACTACAGGTGCACCACAATCTTCCCATCAAGATTATGGATATGACATTGTTGTTCCATAATACAAAGTCACTTCCACTTCTATAGGAACAGATGTTTAAAACAACTGTCAAAACTCTACCACTACTGCATCAACTGTTGTTGATCCTCAAACCACTGCCAGTTCATCAAGTCAAACCTCTGTTGATAAAAGTTCACTTTCTGTGAACAAAAGTCAACCCATGTGTACTCCTATCCCACCTATACCTCCACCTCCATTTCAAACAGATGTTGATTCTTCAAAATTGCCAATAGAGGTTGCTCAGATGATTCCTATCTACAGCCTTCACCTCTCATTGCCATAATTCCATACAAGGGAGATCTGATCTACCTTAAAGATCACCCACCAGACCAAGTTATTAGCAACATCAATGAAGGGGTCCTCACAAGAAGTCAATCCCAAAACATTTGTCTTTTTGCTGGTTTTCTATCACTCACACAACCTATCAAGTACCAAGATGCACTAAAAGACAACAATTAGGTAGAGGCTATGCAAGAAAAGCTCCTACAGTTCAAAAGACAACAAGTATGGGAATTTGTATCATTGCCTCAGGATGTATGTCCAATTGACACAAAATGGGTCTTCAAGAACATAAAGATGAAAGGGGCATTGTTGTCAAAAACAAAGCTAGGCTTGTGGTTCAAGGCTATAGACAAGAAGAGGGCATCGATTATGATGAAACTTTTGCTCCTGTTGCAAGACTTGAGGCCATCAGATTGTTCTTAGCCTTTGCTGCCAACCACAACATCAAGGTGTATCAAATGGATATAAAGTGTGCTTTCCTATATGGCACAATTGAAAAAGAGGTATATGTATGCCAACCCCTTGGTTTTGAAGATGCTTTTTATCCGGATCATGTTTACAAGCTAAACAAAGCTTTTTATGGCTTGAAACAAGCACCTAGAGCCTGGTATGAAACTCTTTCCACCTTTCTGTTATCCATAGGCTTTAGAAGAGGTAAAATTGACAAAATTTGTTTTTAAAATGGAGATGAATAGATTTGATGCTTGTCCAAATTTATGTGGATGACATCATTTTTGGATCCACATGCAATACTATGTGTGAAGAGTTTAGAGAACTCATGACAGCAGAGATTGAAATGAGTGCTATGGGTGAACTCCAATGCTTTCTTGGTCTCCAAGTTAAGCAATTGCAAAATGGTACATTCATTCATCAAAGTAAGTATGTCAAAGAACTACTTACAAAATTTGATATGAATGATTGTAAACCATGTAGCACACCTATGGCGACATCCAAATTAGTCACTGTTGATGACAAAGATGACTTGGTTGATCAAACTCTTTATGAAAGCATGATTGGGTCTTTATTGTACCTAAGTGCATCGAGGCCAGACATCATGTTTGCCACATGTGTTTGTGTCAGGTCCCAATCATCACCTAGAAAGTCAAATCTCATAGCTGTGAAAAGGATATTCAGATACCTAAAAGGTGCTCCCACACTTGGTATCTGGTATCCTGCTAATGGAACTATTGAGCTTTCAGGTTATTCAGATAGTGGCTTTGTTGGATGCCATGCAACAAGGAAGTCTACATCAGGAGGTTGTCAGTTCCTATGCAATTGCTTAGTTTCTTGGCAAAGCAAAAAAAGCAAGTTGCAGTTTCAACATCCACAGCAGAGGCTGGGTATATTGTTGTTGTAGTTGCACTGCTCAACTCTTGTGGCTTCAAAATCAATTGCTGGACTTTGGTGTAACTGCTTTAAAGACTTCTCTCATGTTAGATAGTCAAGCAGTTGAAAACATCATTAAAATCCAGTTTCACATTCCACTACCAAGCACATTACATCAGATATCACTTTGTGAGGGATTGCTATAAAAAAGATTTGATTTCTCTGCATCATGTTCCAACTAAGAATCAATTAGCAGATGTGTTGACAGAGGCTTTAGACACATCTACCTTTGAAAGTTTGATATCTAGGATTAGCATGCTAAACATGGATTAAAAGCAACATTTTGTTTTCCATGAATAAAAAGCATTAAAAAAATTTCAGAAAATCAAATTTCCATCCTTAAAAATAGTTCTAAAATTGAAAATATTCAATAAATCCTCAAAGTCTGTTTTAAACCATTGTTTTAAAACCTCTGATTGGATATAACTCTATCCACTGCTGAAAGGTATCCTCCATCTTTCATAAACCACTGTTTCTCCTAACCTCTGATATCTATCATCTGCAAAACAAACTACCTCATAACTACCTCCCCACCTTTAAGAAAAACGACAAAAATACTTCCTTTCACCCAATAATCGATGTTCTCACGTCTTCAAAATACAAAAACATCATACTTGCTGATGCACCGATATATGTGGATACTCTCCGACAATTTTGGGAAAACGTTGAAATTGAATTCCAAAACAAAAAGCCTTATGCTATACCTTCTAAGATCGGGGAGAGTCTTGTTCAAATATCCCCATCCTCTATATCCACAGTCTTTGCATTAAATGACCAAGCAAGTAAAGTTTCTTTTGAAAAGCAAGAACTCCACACTGAGTTCATAGAACGCGGGTATGAAGGTCAATGGACTGGTGTTACTACTTTTAAACCAAAATTTCCTACTATAATGCGAGATTTTTCCATACCTTGCTTATTTGTGTATCTGCCAAGACCACTGCTTTTAATGAGATTCCACAAAACATTCAAAATCTGGGATATGCTATTTTGACAAATTCTGATTTTAATCTATCCCAGGCGTTGTTTTTGGACTTGGTGGCAAATATTAATAAAATCAAAACAAATAAAGTTTTTCTTTAGTATCCTAGACTCCTAAGCTACTACCTTCATAAGCAAGTATCTGAAAAATATTTTCAACAAGGTGTGGTTTTAGGATGAAGAGTCTAACCAATGAAACTTTTACAAGAATGTTAAATCAAGAGTCAAAAGTTTTCAAAACAAAAGCAAAAGGGAATGAGCCTACTTTGGAAAGTCCACATCTACTGCTCAAACCTCTGTTGCTGAGCCTACTACTCCTGGTGATCATGACACCACAACCAGTGTCGTGAAACCCACACCAGCAAAACCCAAAAGAAAACCCCCACAATCCAAAATGCCCACCAAAACTAAACAACATAAAAAGGCACATCTAGAAGATGAGATCCTAGAGTATAACTTTGTGGTATCAAAAAAGCCACTTGAAACCACTGTTGTTACTTCCTCACAACAATTGGAAAGATCTCCACCTACAAGCCAAACTCCTCCTACTTCCTCACAAAAGGATCAGGTTGTAAGCAAAGGGTCCCCCACACTATGAAGCTGACATTTCACTTGAAAGTCTATTTTCAAGCCCCTCTCCCAGGGCTGTGTCTCTTTCCACTCCAAAACCATTTCCCACAATTCCATCCACTTTTATACCTCTGTTTCATGCAATTGATAAAACTCAGACACAAATCATTTCCTCTTAATCACATGTCAAAGAGAGTAGACCCCCACAAGTTACTGAGTCTGAGAAAAATCAAGTTGCTAACTCGGAAACAGC
Organism: Scalesia atractyloides; assembly: GCA_947069175.1. Taxonomy (NCBI): domain Eukaryota; kingdom Viridiplantae; phylum Streptophyta; class Magnoliopsida; order Asterales; family Asteraceae; genus Scalesia; species Scalesia atractyloides. Next base: position 17,290,347 of record CAMTDV010000001.1, on the reverse strand, counting down.
TGAGGAGGCTACACCCCATAAGGTACAAGTAACTCTTGGTGGTAATTTAAGTGAAGCAGCCACTACAACTAATGACACAACTGTGTCTCAGTTGGATAGTGGTTACATCAATAAGTCTTCCTTAAAAGCAACAATTGTTGAGGCTACAATTGTAACCTCTGTTCTAGTTGGAAGTCCCGGTACCAAGAAAAAGGGGGATTTAGTTCTGATAACATGGAATTTTGTTCTATTGATGATCCAAATACAACTACCTCTGGTAGGAATTTAGATGATCCTATTAAATTAGGTGATGAGTTGAGATATAAGGAATTGATGGAGAGAATGACATCAATGGTCTTCAATAGGTGAAATGAAAGATATGATGAAGCAGAAGTTACGAAATTCTCAAAGCCAGCCTTCTACACAGCAAATTGCCAATGAGCTTTGGAAATCTGTGCAACCCATCATTCAAGCTCAGGGGAATTTAGCTGATATCAACCATAACACTCACATGGAACTGATCAGAAATATGGTTATATAAAGGCCATCAGAGAAGATTTGATGAAGACTACTAGCTCTACCCCTTCAACAGTCCTTCAAGAAAAAGTAGAGGATGATTCCAAATGGGGGGAGTGTGATAAATTGAGAAATAGATTCAAAGGTGCAAAAAAAGCCAGGGTCAGCTGAAAATTAAACTTCTGCTAAGGCATCAGATGATGGTGTCCAAAAAGGGATTGATGAGACCCTTAACAAACAAGCAAAAGAAATTACCTTAGAAAAACATAAGAGAGAAATATACACTGTAAAGCAAGGCTTCCAAATTGATTGAAGAAGAACAAGCCAAGCAAATGGAAAAAGAAGATATTGGCAGTTCAAGAAAAAGAAAGTTAACTAGAAAAGTTAGACAGCTAATTCCCTCTTCTAAAACCACTACTGAGGCAACAAAAAGTGTATCCCATGTTATGCTCAAAACCAAACCAACACCAGAAAGAAACCATCACCTTCACCAAAATCACCACCAACAAATGTTGCTACAACAAATGTACCAACAAATGTTTCCTCACCACTACCAAATCAACCAACAGATGTTGATACAACAAATGTATCAACAAATGTTAACCAAACCTCTACCATGATCACCTTTCCCATCTTAACTCAACCATTAACCACACCACCAAGAATTCCTACACATCCACCCTCACCATAGATCAAATTCCAACGCAAAAGAAAAACTTTTGTTATTGATTATGATGATGAAGAGATTCCACCACCAATCCATTTGTCATCAAAACCCATTTCCACATAACCCTCATCACTACCATCTAAAACCACTTCAGTACCACCCATGAACAAAACCACCACCTGACATCCCACTGGCTACTAGATACACTCTAGAAATTCTTGTTGTTAAAACAGAAATTAAATCATTTTTCACAGCAGAGGATACTACAAAACTAGACTTCCCATCTCTCTTTGAATATAGAAAGCCAAGAAACTTAGATAAATATCTAAAATTGAAAGTTAAACAAGCTGAGAACATAGCCAAAGAGATGAGCAAAGGGAAAGATGACAAGGTTACTCAATCAATCTTATCTCATGAACTTAGCAAAGTTAGAAGAATTGAAGATTTTGCCAAAGATATGAGTAAATCCATGTCAGAAAGGCTAGTCAATGCTGAGCTGGATGAGGAGCTGAAACAGGATTATCTTAACCACATAATACAGCACAAGCCATAGAAAGTCACAAGAGCACAATTCTAAGACTGGTCATCAAATGATCTCAAGGAAGAAATTGATAGAATCCAAGAAATGCTCAAGGATCCTCTACACAAGCCAACTCCACCTGACTAGAAAAAGTACATACAAGTGGATCAAAATAGGGCTTTGAAGCTTAAAAGAATGAAAGCAGAACTAGTTGCTGCTAATTATGGCTCTGTAAGATATGTCGCAAGATGGTCAGAATCGAGAATTATAGATACATACAAGAAACGAGAAGAGCTTAAAAAGAAAGACCTTCAGCTCCAAGAAGCCAGAGTATCCAACAGTTGTTATCCCTCAACAGACCCAAACACTCAAAAAGCATTCTTCAACCACTGCCTTATCCACACTTGCCTTAAATCAAGCAAAAAGGCAAAAGAAAATGGCTGAAGATGATGAGCAAATGTTTGAAGAACATAGTAAAGAGGGAATCAAGAACCAACTGCTCTTTCATGATGCAAGTGAAAAACTAAGAGTAACAATTTCTAACCTTGTAAGCATACCTCATTTATCCAACTCATTACAAATAAATCTTCACGCAAGAAAAGCAATTGTGTCAAAAATTCTAAAATGGAAGTCATCCTCAGACACCCAAGAATTGACTTTGCTCAGATCAGATGGTGAGATTCAAAGGCTAAAAATGGAGGATGCATATGATCTGGAGCAGATGACCTCCAAGATTTATTGAACCTTGAATTACAAAGGGATTTTGAAGACATGATTTCCTTGAACTTTGAATTACAGTTCAAAGGGCAAATCAGGGAAATGTTGATAAGGAATAAAGATCAGCAATAAAAAGAGTTTTGGCATCATCTGTTCTAGGGAGAGATTGTTGGATCTATTAAACCCTATAAAAGAACAGATGATTGGAAAGCCAAAATGATCTATATCATCTGATCAAGAATAAACACTGCTTTGAATATTTAACTCCTCCCAAAGGCCAAGACATCAACATCTGCTACTCAAAGATTTGTTGAAGCTAAAGTCTGTTTACAAAGACTATTGAATACAAGCTCTGCTCAAAGCCTAAGTCTGCTAGATAGAACCTCTATTATTGAAGATAAGAACTGTTGAAGCAAAGGTCTGTTGGACCAATAGAGGATAAAGCTCATCAGAGGTTCCTTCAATAGAAGTTGGTTCAACAGAGTTTATATTTATATTTCAGTGTAACAGTGTTTTATTTTTAGCATATGTTAGATTTTCTTAGGTCGTTAGATGTCTAATAAGGTGACGTCAGCCTAGATGCCACAGTGGTTTGATTTGTACTATAAATAGAACAGTGCGTGTACTGTTCTATTCATCACTTTCCTTCTAACATTTCTTTACGAACAAATCAGAATGATTTTAGGCTGAGGGGGAGTTGTAATATTTGCATGCATACGTGAATCAAAGTTTATAAAAGCATGTTGATGAAAACAATGTCTCTATTGTTGTGATTTGAAAGTTTATTATTTCTGCTGCACTTATCATCCTATTATATATTCTTTCATTTGATTGCATATTATACAATCACAACAATATCAAACTCAGATCCTAACATAAAGTAATTACAAGCTCATCATGATGAGGATCCTACACAGCAACTTTGTCTTCTTCAGCAAAGGATATAGTCTTTTACTCTGTTAGCATTGATGTTCTTGTAGGTTTATCTCTATGTGCAACCTTTACTTCTTTTGCATGTCTTTTAGCTGTTGAATAAGAAGTGCCACATATATCAAATCCTCCAGAGGTAAAGTTGATTACTTTAGAATCTAAGGGTGGGGATTCTGCTCGCTTGGCAGACTTTTCAGGATCTTGGCTTCTCTCTTTCTTCTGACACAATAGTTCTTTTAAGTATCCCTTACTAAGGAGGTAGGTAATATCCTTCTTGAGGGCGTAACGATCTTTAGTTATATGACCGAAGTCTTCATGATAGGCACACCACTTGGAAATGTCTTTCCAACCAAGATTTTTGTCATTTTTCCTAGGGTATCAAGCTTTATCTCCTAGATTCTGCATGATATACATCAACCTAAAATGTCAATAGAAAAACAGTAGTTAGACAGTTTAGGGTAATCCTCCTCAGGATCCTCATCGTCCGCCGCATTAATCTTGTGGTTATCATTTTTGAAATACGATTTGGATGCATAGGATTTTTTAGAAGAATCCCATTTTCTATTTAGGTGGTCATATGTGGTAGGAGGTTGATCCTTTGCTGGATCTTCATGTCTTCCTCTAGTCTTATGAACCTCAAAGCCCTGTTGAGAACTTCCTCCAGGTTCCTACAAGGATTCATGACTAAATCTTCATAGAATTGAGAATCCTTTGGAGACCCTATTAAAAGCCTGAACCGTTGTAGCAATGTCAAGGTTTGGAATCTACAAGGATTCTCGACCAAATTTACTCACATAATCCCTCAAGGATTCGTCTTGGTCCTGTGTAACCCAGTAAAGATCACTGGTTAAGCTTTCAAAAGTTCTACTACAATAAAATTGGTTATTGAATAGATTTAAGTGAGCAAAAGAAGTTATAGAGTATGAAGGAATACTAAGCAGCCATTTCAAAGCTGACCCTATCGTGGACCTAAATCCTTTACACGAGCAAAATTCTTAGACATCTGATGGAATAGGATTGATCTCCATTTGTTCCTTATACTGGGCCACGTACTCCTCAGGATCAGTGGTTCTGTCATACAACTTCATATTGAGAGTTTGGAATCTCTTTGGGATCTCCGTACTGCATATTTGGGGAACAAACCTTGAGATCCCATGACTTTTTGGAGATAGCTCCGGTATTGGTTGCACCACTCCTGGTACACTATAGATCATATCCCTTAACTTTTTAAGTTTTCTTGCCATTTCGGGTTTGACTCCTGCAATCTGCACAAAATTGTAAGCATTTAGTGAATTATTATTGATAGAATTACTAGTGTTGAGATCTTGGCTCAAGGATTATGGGGTAACTCTAGAATCTTTTTTTGATGTGATCCTAAAAGAATAAGCATAACCAATTGGTTGTATAGGCATGAAATAAGCTTGGTGAACTCTTTAAGACCCTGGCGTATTGAAGTTCAGAGTTCTGGTTTGGAAAGATGTTGTACTTCTACTGAGTTCTTGGAGTTCTTTAACTCCCTCAATTCTTTGAACAATAGTTGGTTGGTCTCGTTTTGTTGTCTCATCTAGTTTTGCACCGAAGCAAACATCGACAAAATCTCATTGTTTGAAGCCAGGACTAGTCCTGTAGTGGATTTTCCTGATCTTGAATACACATTCCCTGCAACAATAGTTACTTTCCTCTAGTTTCCCGGAACAGATAGGGTAAGAGGATTATTGGTTCAAGTTGTTGCAGCAGTTACAAAGAATGTGCTTGATAAGGATTTTGGATGAGAAGCCAATTTCGAGAATAATTTTGCAAAATGTTGATTCAAAAGAAACTTTGTCAGAAATTTTATGATAAAAAGCACCACTAGCCCCACGGCGGGCGCCCAATTGTTTTGGTCAAAGATTTGTGTGATGAACTTAATAAACAAAGTTAGCAAGAGAGGTTGGGTGCTTGTGAAATGTTATATTTTATATCCAGGATCTTGAGTTTATTGTCAGGATCCTCAATTCTGAAAATGAGTTAGGTGATTATTAAACTTAGTAAAACCTTGAATTTACGACAAACAAGTATGAAAATTGTAAAGAATAAGCAACACAGACGATATCTTACGGGGAAAAAGCCCTTGATCCTCTTTGTGAATATGATCTCCGGCACAAAAAACCCCCGGAGCTGGAAGCTACACAGCTCCACTAAGATTACTATAAAACGAGTACAAAGATTGAGGCTTGATCAATCAGAACGAAGTGTTACTGCATATAACTTTGTAAATATGAGTGTGTAGAGTGATTGTTGTGTGTGATAAAATTTCCAATGTCAGGATCCTGGATATGTTAGGTCTACGATAGGATCCTGATGAAGTTTATTTTTGCCAGGATTCTGAAAAGACTTAGGATCCTAAAAGTGTTTGTTACTAATCGAATTATTTCTATATTGAAGGGATATTTTGTAGGAATATTCTTTCATAATGACTATAGAGAAACTTGTACCCAAATTATAGGAGAGTTAGCTGAAGAAAACGTTTGGGAAATAACATTGTAAGCCAGCAACGGTCGAAGACCAATTCTTTCAGGATCCCGGGAATCTCAGAATTATAGTTAGGATTTGTTTGTTACTTGTATTATAAATAGGCTTGATCAAATTAGCTAAGACACAACACACACTCGTTGAATACACTCACACATACGAAATTATCAGTTATAACACTTAGATCCGATCGATCAAGCGACAATCTTTGTACTCGTTCTCATATTAATCTTAGTGGAGCTGTGTAGTTTCCAGCTCACGAAGTGTTTTGTACCAAAGATCATCTTCCTCAAGAGGATCAAGGGTTTTTTCCCCGTAACAAACTGTTTGTGATGATTATTGTTCAACAAAACATTATTTTAAATTAATAAATTTGTATTAAACTATTATTTTTTATATAAATTATTAAATTAATATTTACTATTCATTCCCACTTACTTTAATATGTATAAATTAAATGATAATGATAATTATACATTTGGAAAACGTTTAAATGTATACTAAGTTATTAAATCTAAATTTAATTAGTAACACTATTTTAATTATTAAATTTGTTCATCAATTTCATAAATGTTTTACATAAATCCAAGGTTTTCTCCATTTAAACTTACTTTTAAGCACTGAGGATCCTGACAATAAACTCATGATCCTGAATACAATATCAAACATTTTCACAAGCACTAAAACTCACTTTCATATTTTGGTTATTAAATTCATTCTAAAGACTTTTTACCAAAACAATTGTAATGAGTGTATTGTGTGTCTAATTGATCTGATCAAGCCAATTTTTATTACAAAGTCCAAAATGAATCCTAACTGCCACTCCGAAATATTCGGGATCCTGGAAGAATTAGTTTTTGACCGTTGCTAGCTCTAACGTTACTTCTACACGTTTTCTTCAACTAACTCCACGAGAATTCAGGTACAAGCTCCCTCATAGCCGTTACGAAGGATATTCCTGCAAAATATCCCATTATCATAGAAACAATGCATTAGTAACAAATATGTTCAGGATCCTCAGTCCTCTCAAGATCCTAGCACAGTTAAACTCCAGTTAAACTACATCAGGATCCTACCCCAGACCTACTAAAGCCAAGATCCTAACTACATAAATTATTTCCCAAACAATCAGCAAAAGAGAACAAGTGAGTATGCGAGTGTGAGTGTAAGCAAAGTGTAACCCCTAGATCGATCATTCGGCCTCTTATTTATATCGATAAGAAATAACTAACTATCTGATATCCTAAGGATAATAGGAATACTCCCTAGTGAACGTTGTAAACCCGGTCTATGGTGCCAACGGTCACATTCTCCAATGGAAAGAGCGAGTCTTAGGCTTGACTTAGTCATACTCGTTCATCCTTGTATCATTTTTAACAACAAGTGCAAATACGGGTTAGTCGAAAATAAGAAATTGGTTTATATCAAACCTATCAAATATGACGGATAACCAGTCTTTGTCAAGAATATTGGTCGAAATATTCACCCATAACAAGTAGGTTGCACATTACTGGTCCCATAAATGGGGATGAGAATCATTGTTTTTGTTTCGTGGTTTTCGTTCTTAATAAATCAAGAAAGAGTCGTGGGAATTTACACAGAATCTTGATTTGTTCGCGCGATTGATATCGATATGGGCCAACATAACTTATGACAAAATATATGTGTATGTATGTGTTAATTTATGGTTTAGGCGTTAACAAAATGCATATCTTATGGTAGAATGTGTATATATATCACGAGTCTGTTTTCAGCATGGGTGGAGGGGTAGTGGACTCCTACTGAAGTTCATTATTCCCTAATATAGTTGAGGTGTTAATCTGACACAAGATTGGATTCGAAAGGAAGAAAAGAAATCAACGAAGCTGATGATTAAGAGAAATTCGACGAGTAAAAAAGCTAACTTTGCTAGTTTTGTTAAAAACTAAAATTAATAATAAAGCTTACATTTCATTTGGTTCGTTGCTTGCGTTGTTCCAAATGTGTTCCATCAAGTCCGCCTTAAGATTTTCATGTATGTACTCGTTATGTAATGAGAACAAATTCAAATCTTGTTGTTCCATACTTACCGGAGCATTATCCTCGTTAACCGCATTTTCATTGTACTCACATATCGTCTGCTTTCGTCTTCAATAATCATGTTATGCATCAAGATACACGCGTACATGCAATATTGCAACTGCTTTCGTTTAAAAGCACGTGCTGGGTTCTCAATGATATGCCGTTTTTTCTGTAAAATCCCAAAATACCATTCAATGTCCTTTCTCGCCGCTTCTTGAAACTTGGCAATCTTTTTTCTTTTTCGTCTGTCAGGTGGTGAATAGTTTTAACGATTGTAGCATGGGATGGGTATATATCATCAGCAAGATAATAATCGTGCCTGTATTCCACCCCCAATACCATAAAACTGGTGTCTGGACCGATTCCTTGTATGACATCGTTGAATACATTTGATTGGTGGATGACGTTAATGTCATTATTCGAACAAGGAACACCAAAGAAAGCGTGCCAAATCCACACATCTTGTGACGCGACGGCCTCTAGCATTATTGTTGGATGTCCATGATCGCCTCGCATAAGTTGACATCGCCATGCATTAGGGCAATTTTTCCATGCCCAGTGCATGCAATTAATGCTTTCGAGCATTCCTGGAAAACCATGATTTTGTTCGTGGAAATTTACAATTTTTTGACGTCATTGGCGTCAGATTTTCACAAATATTTCTTCTTGTACAGCTTCACCACACATTTGCAAAAGTTGTACAAGCATTTTCGTGCAGTTCTTTCCTACATTTTTTAATACTCGTCCCATGCATCGGCTGTCGTCCCGTACGCCAATTGGCGAATTGCCATTGCGCATTTCTGTAAGGTGGTGAAACCCCTTTTGCCTCTAGCATAGAACCATAATGTAAAAAAGGGGTCAATCATCGACACGTTATTGGCTATCCGTAAGAACAATTGGTGACTCATTCGGAAGCGACGTCTAAACATCGCGTCCGTGTACAACGGTTCGTCGGCAAAGTAATCGCCACCAATCTCTCGTGGGCTCCTACACGTACATAACAACAACAACAACAAAAAAAAATTACTACATAAAAATATATTAAAGACATACGAAGATAATAACGATATACAAATAAATATAAATAACATTCTCGGTCTCTGTTAATGGTCGCTTGCCTAGTCCGCGGTTGTGACGTGATTTCTTCCTCTCGTTCCTCCTCAATGATCATCTGCATTGCCTGCATTATGACGTTTACAAAAAGCTGATCTCCTTCCTCTGAAGATGACAAACACCACGAAGATGAAGACCTTGTGTCTTTTTTTAGAGAGGTTGAAATTTTATAAAATTAAAGAGGGTTTTTTTTTTAAAAAAAGTTAATGTATGAAAGTATAAGAGAGTTCGGTTGTGATTAGGTTAAAAATAGGTGAGGTTTATTTATATTGACAATAAGAATTTTTTTAATAGATTATAGTAATTTGACAACGGCTTGTTTTTGAAAAAGGGGCCATCGGCAGCGTCTTTTGGGGGATGAAGGGGACGCGACGCGGCTAAGGGGGCTGTGTGGACATTCCCTGACGGATCGGGACGTCCCCACACCCACTAGCATTATGTACCACCTTAAGTCACGAATTGCAGCAGAAGTTATTCATATATGAATGGCTTAAAACCTGAGCAGGCAGAGTTCATCATGTATGTCCCTGCAAAACTGAGATTGGATAGCGGTGCAGATAATCGGTGTAGGAGTTGAAAATTCAAATTGTTCTATTTATTTATGTCAAATAATAATTATAATAATAATAATATTTATTTAATGATTAAAACCTTCAGAATTGTTAGCTGTAGACTAAATGTGTTACTCATTTATGTTCATTTGTTTAATAAATGAACTAACTCGAACAAAAAAATGTGTTTGTTTATTTAAGTGAAGGAACATGAACATGTTTGCTGTAGACTAAATGCGTTACTCATTTATGTTCAATCGTTTATTTATGTTCGTGAACAGTAACATGTTTGTTTATGTTTATTTGTGCTTGAAAGTTTATTAGGGGTTTTTAACTTTTATTTTTTGTTTAGATACTTTAGAATTCTAAAGTAATAAAGTACATCATAAATATAAGTGTAGTGTATATTATTTAAATTATTAATAAATATAAGGTTAACATATTTGGGTGGATCTAAGTAATGTTTTTTATAAAAGATGTCAATGTTATTTGAGATTTAATATGGGTTTGTTTTTGTTCATTAACGTTTGTTTGTGTTTGTTTGGCTGTTTGTGTTTATTTGTATTCATAACCGTTTGGGGTTTATTTTCATAAACATCCATTTGTGTTTGTTAACTAAAATTAACGTACGAACACGAAGACGTTTATTTCCTTAATAAACTAACATGAATTGAGAATCTCCTCGGTAAATATTCATATTCATAATTCATATTCATAAATAGGTTTATTTCTCAACATCAAACACATACAAGATTATGTTCGTGTTATTCGATTTATTTATAGCCCTAGTGATAAAAACAAGTAAAATGAATGAGTTAAGAGCACCAAAAACCACCACATAGGTGGTGACAGACAAGTTTTTGGCTTTGCATTGTAAGGATCAGACACTAATCTGCGTGGCCATAAAAGTTATTTATTTACTATTTTCATATGCTTCTGTGTTATAAATGTTAATATATAGATATTTACAAATTCTATTTATAAACTAGTATTAAGCCTCCATAGAAGAGTGCGATGTAGCATCAATGCCATACTAATGAGCGATACTATCACCAGAATAACTAGTAAAAACAAAATAAACAAAAAAGGAAAAAAAATAATATTGAACGAAAAAACAAATGTAAAATCGTTGAACCACGCACGCCCGTTGCAGCATGTTAATGAGAAGAAATTGGACCAAAACGTAAAACAAAGAAAAGAATAACTAAGTCGATCTAAGACTCATGTGATGCGACAAACCTGTCAAACGAAGAAAAATATACGCGTTGCGACGTGCCTGTCAAACGGGAACAAATAGACAAAAAATGTTAAACCTCACACGCACGTTGCGGCATGTTAACTCGCAAAATTTAGAACAAAACGTAAAACATGCGAAAAAATGAAAAATATTAGGGACCAAAGTTAAAAAAAGTGTTGGGTTAAATTACAAAAGATGAAAAGTTTAAGGTTAAAAGTAAAAAAATCACAAAGGGTTAAAAGGTAAAAGATGAAAAACATTTGGGTTAGAAGTCAAAAATCAATTTTTTTTTTTTTTTTGAAAAACCCCATACACAAGTTACAACACTATAAAGCACCAACAATTGCTACTTAGTGGTATGAAAATTTAGAAGTTTACTAATTTAACCATTTTTAAAAAGTTAATACTTTACATAATATGTAAATATATAAACTTATTAACCTGTATGAAATAAATGAATTTATACTTTTATTAAATTTGAACCATCAAATTTCCTCCGGTATTTATAAATACAATCATCATCTTTGCAAAATTATTCACGCCTTCGGTTCTTCTCAATTTTCATATTTTTCATCTTTCAGCTTTTTTCTTTATTTCCTTTGAACAATATGAACTCAAATTCATTTTATAGTGCCATCTAGCATCAATGCCATTCCAATCAGCGATCATCAACACTTGAAAAACTCGTAAAATAAAATAAATAAAATAAGGAAAAAATAACACAGAATAAAAAGCAGACGTAAAATCGATGAACCCCGCATACCCGTTGTGGCGCGTTAATGCGAAGAAATTGGACCAAAACGTAAAACATAGAAAAGAATAACTAAATAGATCTCAGACCCGTGCATTACCTCAAACCTGTCAAATGGAGAAAAACCGACGCATTGCGACGGCCTGACAAACTGGAAAAAATAGTTGAAATAATATTGAACCTCAAGGCACGTTACGGTGTATTAACTCGCAAAATTTAGAACGAAACATAAAACGAAAAACATGTGAAAGATGAAAAGTATGGGGGCCAAAAGTTGAAAATAAGAAAATGTTGGGGTTAAATTAAAGAAGATGAAAAGTTTTGAGTTAAAAGTAAAAAAAATTGAAAGGGATTAAATTGCAGAAGACAAAAACCTTTGGATTAGAAGTGAAAAATCGTATTTTTTTAAATCCCTCATACAACACCATAAAACATCAAAAAAGTTGCTAATGGTATGAAATTTAGAAGTCTACTAATTTAGCATTTTAATAAAATTTAATACTTTACATAATTTGTAAATATATAAACTTGTTAACCTATCTAAAATAAATGAATTTGTACTTTTAATAAATTTGAACCATCAAATTTCCTCCTGTTTTTATAAATACAATAATCATCTTTACAAATTTATTCACGCCTTCGGTTCTTTTCAGTTTTCATCTATCAGCTTTTTTTTCTTATTTCCTTTGAAGAATATGAACTAAAATTCATTTTCAGTGTCGCATCAATGCCATACCAATCAACAATCACCAATACCAGAAAAACTCGTAAAAACAAACAAAAAAGGAAAAAATAATAACGAACGAAAAAGCAGACGTAAAATCCTTGAACCACACACGTCCGTTGTGTTGTGTTAATGAGAAGAAATTCGACCGAAACGTAAAACATAAAAAAATAACTAAGTAGATCTAGGACTCGTGCGTTGCGACGATCCTATCAAACGAAGAAAAATAGACGCATTGCAATGGTCCTGTCAATCTGGAAAAATAGATTTAAAAATGTTAAGCCTCACACACACGTTGCGGCGTGTTAACTCGCAAAATTTAGAACGAAGCGTAAAACGAAAAAACATGCGAAAAATGAAAAGTATGGAGGACCAAAGTTGAAATAAAAGTGTTGGGGTTCAATTACAAAAGATGAAAAGTTTTAGGTTAAAAGTAAAATAATCAAAAGGGGTTCAAATATGAAAAACCTTTGGGTTAAAAGTGAAAAATTAATTTTTTTTTAAAAATAAAAAACCCATGCATAAGGTAAAACACAATAAAGCACCAAAAATTGCTAACTAATGGTATGAAAATTTAGAAGTTTACTAATTCAAGCATTTTAATAAAATTTAATACTTCACATAATTTGTAAATATATAAACTTATTAAACTATCTAAAATAAATGAATTTATACTTTTAATAAATCTGAACCATCAAATTTCCTCCATTGTTTAAAAATACAACCATCATCTGTGAAAAATTATTCACGCCTTCAGTTCTCAATTTTCATTTTTTCATCTTTCACCTTTTTTTTTCTTATTTCCTTTGTAGTTTATGTACATATGAACTCAAATTCATTTTACACATGATTATCTTGATAATGATGAAAGAAATTGCATCCCATTTTTGGATGCAATAGACAAAGTTATATTTAAAAAATGAAAAGATCATTTATGGCCAAGTATACGTAATGGTTGATGTTATTTTTAACAATTTAAATGAACTAATGTATGGTCATTTTAGTCACATAAGGGAAGGATCATTGAAAACTGGTTGGGGGCAATAGTAGTCATTACAAAGAAGTGAATCTCGCCTCTCTATACATTTGTGTTTCCTTATTGGACAATTAGAACTAGACCCCTCTTCGATTTGATGTTTCATCTTCCTCAATTTCAAATAAGTTTGATGAATGATCATGTAAAAATGCACATATGTCATACTTCAATTGGTGGCACCAGATCATGAATAAATACTAATTGGTGAAAGAACCGCAAACGTGTACCAACATTATAAGATATGACACTCCATGACAATATTTAAGAAAACAACGCCTATTGACATCTAACGGTTACTAAAAATACATTCAATCAACATTTCTTGGTGAATCGGGTGGATGCGGTGTGCCCTTTCACCGCGCGGCAACACCGACGCCAACCCTTCCCTCACCGTTGAATTATGTTGAATTCGGTGAATGGTTACCGCACAAAGGGAGAGGAGGGAAGAGGAGAGAAGGGGTGTATAGTGGGCCTTACTATTTTCCAACCAATCATAAATTTTTCCTTTTTTTTAAACAGTTTGGGTGAAACCACCCTTGTGATTGAAGGCAAGAGGGGAATTGACATGGCAAGAAATCATTAGTAAAAGTTTACCCTCAAAAGGTGACCACCCCTCTCACCCTAAAGGCTAGTGACTGTATACATGAGTTTACCATGTATATTTGATAAGTTATGTGGCAGAAGCATTAGACTTTGCATGCATACTATGACATAGTAGGGTCTAACAATGGCATTAAGATGCTCAATCAATCTACAGGATTGACGTATCTACATTTTGTGTATTTTTTTCTGGTATCTATGTTAAATTCATGTGTCCGTTTTATTTTCTCAAAGAATGCTTATATTTCATACATTTCAAGGCAAATCCCGAAATTTATTCACAGGCAATTTGTTTAAAAAAGGAACTTAACTAAACTTGCAACCAACTAAAAAATATATTCAGTCTTCTGATTCCCTTCATTTAACGGTAGATGTACAATCAACCCGATGGTTTTAAAAAGACTACATTATGGCAGATGTACAATCAACCTGGTGGTTTTAAAAAAGACTACTTCATTACAGTATACAACTTCCGTAACATCTTCAAATACATCAAAATGGTTGGCGTATTAAGCATGTAAAGACACTTTTTATTCACTTTAATAATTAACTTGCAAATAATTAATACGTTAAAATTTGCTAGAAAGGTGTAAAATGAAAAATCATACTAATGATTTTTCATCATACACTTTTGTCGAAAATAGTAAGCAACCATGTGATGTGTACATAAAATGCTTAAACCAAAGTGAATCACTAAAAGCATAACCGTAAACAAAACAATGTTGAATGCCAATTCTAGTGCTATAAACTGATTGATAAAATGGGTCAATTATCCTTCAAAAGATCAAAGAAAACTAATTACAAAAACAGAATGATTGACGAGACGGCTTACAAATCAGCAGGCTTTGATGAACTAGACAGGTATCGCCAGCCCCTTCTTGGCCATACTATCGAGAACATCGTTCAAAGCTTGACAAAGTCCAAAAATCTGCAAAAAAAAAAACGAACAGCACGTAAATATTTAAAAGCTGATAAATGAGTTCGCTTACAACTTCTTTCTTAGATGAAAGAGTAAATTGCCATTTTAGCCCCTGAGATTTGACCCAAAATGCCACTACAGTCCAAATAGTCTTTTTTTCTGCCATTTAAGTCCAAATAGTTTTTTTCTGCCATTTTAGTCCCTGACTTTTGTCATTTTTTGCCATTTTCATCCAACCCGCTAACTCCATTCAAAAAAATCAGTTAACTTTGTGGCATTTTGGTCAAACCACATTTTTCTTTCTTTTTTTGCAAGTGCGATGGTATGGGGATGGTGGTGTGCCGATTTACAGTGAAGATGATGGCGTGGTTGCTGGTTTACGATGATGGCGGTGGTGTTGGTTGATGACGTGGGTGGCGGAAAAGTAGCCGTTGGTGGTGGTGGTGGTGGTGGTGGTGGAAATGGTGGTGGTGATGGTGGTGGGGTGGGTGGGTGGTGACGATGCAGGCAGGTGGTGGCAATGATAGAAGGTTGTGATGGGGTGGGTGGTGGGAGGTGGCGGTGGTGGTGGATGAATATTACTTGGACTAAAATGTCAGAAAAAAAACTGTGGTCAAACGTCAGGGACTAAAATGGCAAATTACTCTAGGTAAAAAGTAATCTTGACATAATGGGAGAGCCAGGCCATATAACATAACACGTGTTCGAGTCAAAACAATCGACTCGGTATTTAATGCGGTAAAATATCGGATATCGGTCAAGGACCAATATTTGAGATATCGGTTATCGCGGTGAGACATCAGTAGAATATTGGTAATTTTATTATCATGCTAAATTTATATATAGCAATTTAACACTAACAATTTAAGATACTTTCTTACCATTAACAAATTAACCTTTTGCAACTTGCAAAAATAACAATTGTAGCAAGTAGGGACTGACTAAGACTTGAAACTGTTAACATTTAACACTAACAAATAAGGCTTAAAACACTAATAGCAGCAATAAAATAAAGACGAATGGTAGAACTAAAAAGAAAGGTACTGATACCGAGAAAATCGTGATATATCAGTCAATATCGCTGATATCAGCACCGATATTCTGAAGGGGACCGATAACCAATATATCGCTAATATATTGGGATATTAACTGCATAGACAATCAATTTAAAAAAGTACCAAGATGGGTTCAACCACTATATATGTTTTATGGCGGCGGTTGTGACAGTGACCGTAAGTGGTGGCAGCACACAATCGCAGTTGGTGGTGCTGGTCCACTTGAACCCGTTCTAAGTTGGCAACTTTCATAAGGGTGGCTCATTTTGACCCTTGTATAATTTAGACCCAAAAGCAAAACCTAAACCGATAAACTATCCCAATTAACTTATTTTTTGAAGAATGGGCCATGAACTCATGATTGACTAATAGGTATAGGAAAAATGGTTATTAAAAAATAAAATAGATCATTACTAATCAAAGACACAATAATCACCTGTTGATCCCATTGTTGAAGTTCTTCATTATCATCCTCGAAATGGATAACTGCTTCTACCTGAAATTTGCAAAAACCAAACATTAATCACACGTTTCACTAACCCAAAAGATGAGTTGCCTGATTGTTTTTATTGCGTTACAACTTACGACTAAATAAAATTCACTTTGGAATCTACATAAGAATATGAACCTTTAACTGGCAAAGTTCAAGACTAACACAACCTACTTGCATGTTGTTCCTCCTAATTTGCTTAAGGGTGTTTTGGACGTTTATCAAATAGTCGAATAATTTCATCAAACCACGTGAACATTAACAAACATAACATAACTAGCTGAAAATATATGTCAAGACAAACGGGTTGAGCTGGACAAATCTCCCAAAGTTTACTACTGCATACAGCTTTCTAAATCATTGTATTACTAAAACTTTATTAACATTGTAATAATATAGAACTTTGCATTTAAATTAATTTATCACAAAATACTTAATTAACATAGTAATAAAATAGATCTTTGTAGTTGTATTTAACACGCTAATAATCTATATACTTTTTAAAATGACAAAAGGGTGCTGCAGGTCAACCCCAACCCAGCCCATTTTGATGTGTAAAGAAATATCATTTTAACCCTTTACTCAACCCACTTGACCTGCCATTTTGCCACTTTCAGTAAAAAGATATTCCAATTTGCAAATACAACAGTCAATGTTGGTAAACAGATATTTGTTCAATTATCTAATGAAAAATGCAGAAAAAAAATTGGGCAAGCATATACTACCTGATCAATGGACCCCCTCATTCTGTCTTCACAGATCATTCTTGATGCAATCTTTTCCGCCTGCAAAAAAAAACAAGTTCCATTTACTACATGCCTCCAACAAGGTAAATTTAAAAAATAAATAAATAAATAAAAACCCAGTAAAACCAAAAGCATACCTTGTGAGGCTCAATCCCAAGCAGTGTACCCAGCTCATCAAAGCTAATTTTCAAATAAAAAATAGGTGGTTAGCCATTGATGAAACATTGCAAAACTCAATAAGTGTTTTTATCATCTTAATAAAATAGATGGTAAACTATAATTTTGTAAAACAGCTTTTATTAACAGTTGGATTTTATGTTTATGATGGCATAAACACATACAATGAGCAACTTCATGAAACAACTGGAGGCCTAATAAAAAGCAACAACACTTGTATACCTTGTGTTAATGTACAACCTTATTTGCATAGAACAAACGGAGCTTAATGGAAAACAACAATATTGGTATACCTTATGTTTGTGTACAGTTTGCTTGCACTCAAGAGATTATGTTCAATCATTGCACGATCAAGCACAGTAAAATTGTCAGGTAAAAGCGCTTTCTGTTACAAAAGTGAATGTCAGAATCATATATAGCAACAACCTAATTAAGAACCAATGTACTCTTTGCCAAAAACTGTCAACACTTTTATAAATAACTAGTATCATATATGATGCCAAATTATACTAGCAACTAGTCCATTTTTTTAGTAAAACAGTTAGAAGATGTTATGAGTTTAAAATGCACTTTGGACAACTTTCGACCATTTGACTCTTTTCCTTGTAAGATAATTTTTTATTATAAAAGCTTGACCCATAAGAATAAAACATACCCCAAAACAACCGCTTTATAATAAAATGGGTCGAACTTTCATCTCTAGTCGTAACGATACCTGATGTGCTTTCAGTTCTTCGGAGAATGTGTCAATCTCAGGTTTCCTCAAGATTCTCTCTAAGTACACCTGAAAAGCTCCAAAACGTTATACCTCATATACACCTTTGCAATAAAATAATGAACTTTGCAAAAAAATTAAATTTGATCAGAGAGAGATGATACCTTTTGCAAAATTGGATAAATCTTTAGCCTTGAACACCGTTCATCCTTTAAGAAGAAATATAAACAAGTGACGTTTAATTTTTGAAATAAAAAAGCTGCCTACCGAGCGTTATGGCATATTATTAAAAAGTTTGTGATGATATCATAATACAAAAATATTTACTTTATACAAAGTTGCCAGAACACGAGAGCGCTGTGGTCCTGCAGCAGCTAAAATAGTGCAAGTCACAGCAGCAGCTAGGGCCTGCTCGAGTGCATCTTCATCAATCACTCTATGACATAACAAGACACGTGAGTCGATTGTTTAATGTATGCACATGCAAAAATAACACAAAAAATTCAAGAAAACCATGTCTAGGTTGAGCTAATAGAATACGTACTCGTCTCCAATTTGTCGCTTCCCAATTTGTGAAATGTCATAATAACGAAGTGCAGCTTCCAAGAACTTTCTTTTTAAATCTAGTATCCTTGCATAACAAACCTTAAAGAAATGGAAAAAAAAGACAATAAAACATAATAGCGTGTCAATTTAACACAAATTTAACAAGAATTCAAGTTAAATCAAAGTTCCAGAAGTCTCGACCTTGTACTGTAAATTCAATACTTCATGTTGACTGTTGCTAACCATGAATGATGCTTTGTTAATAAAAGCCTCTGCATTCACAGCATCGTCATCCTGCCAAAATGCAGTCACAAACGCTAGGTTGTCAGCATAAATAATTATGACCATTCATTCAGATTAACATATGTTCAAAGGTGAATTAAGATCATCAATTTCTAGATACACAACAGAACACTTATTCATGTAGCAAAAACATACCTCCAAGTATAGCCGGGCAATTTGCACACATTTGGTCAACCTAAATTTATCATCAATCACTCTGCAAACATGAAACAGCCAAAAAGAAGTCTGAATTAGTGGAACTAGTTTCGATTAATAGGTATTTCACCTGTGGCAGAATGCTTGCAGCATGTTACTCTCGTAGAATCCTACAGTATATA
Source organism: Scalesia atractyloides (assembly GCA_947069175.1). Lineage (NCBI taxonomy): Eukaryota > Viridiplantae > Streptophyta > Magnoliopsida > Asterales > Asteraceae > Scalesia > Scalesia atractyloides. Next base: position 17,271,166 of record CAMTDV010000001.1, on the reverse strand, counting down.
ACTAACAAAATTTTCATTCTCTCCTACCTCATTCCAGAGTCGAGATCAATACCACTAAGCATTTGTGCTGCTTTTGACCATAGCTGTTCGGACTCGTACAAATCTGCAAGCTTTTCACGTATAACAAGAACCTGAAACGTGCGGGGTCCACATTAAACTCTTGTTTATATATAATCAAAACTAACATATACAGAGATACAGCATAAGTAGGGGTCGCAAAGTGGGTAGGTTGGGTGGGTTTGGGTCATGGATTAAGATGGGTTTGGGTCATGGGTTAAGATGGGTTTGGGTCAGGATGGGTATATTAAAAAAAGATTAGGATGGGTTTGGGTCAAGATGAGATAAAAATAATAAATAATAAAAATGAAAAAATAATAAAAAATAAAAATTTAAAAATAATAAAAATTGAAAAAAATTGAAAACAAATAATAGAATATGAAATAAAAATACTAAAAATGAAAATATATATATATATATATAACAAGAAAAAGGTAAAAATAAAAATAATTTATACTTTCATTCTAATTTGCAGAGTTTACAATGGGAAGATAGGCGTAAACTTTATAATTGTACTTAACTGGATCTTGATGACATTTAATTAATACAAGTAGATCTAAAGAGCAATCCCAAACAATAATTTGGTTTGATATACAGAACATTATCACCAATCAATGAGCCAAATTCCTATAGTGATTAAGCATACTTTGTCTGATCCATTGCCTATCATTTGGAAGATATGCCTGGATAGAGTGATCATAACTGCAAGGCATTATTGCACTAAAGCATAGTTGTCAATAGCGAGCGCAAGGTTTAAAAGAACAGAAACGAGTTTCGAGGCGTTTTCCCTTCGCCTCACGAGGCGTAAGGCCGATGCGGTATTAATAAATAAATATGAAAATATATATTATAAAAATAATAATACTAACTAATTTCATTATCAGATTCATCAATATCATCAAAAATACATATAAAAAAGACATGAAATGCTTGAAATTGCACAAAAAATCGAAAACATCAAAAACAACTATCAAAATCCCCTAAGGCGCAGCCTTTCTTAGCGCCTCAGCCCCTCTAAGGCGCATATACAATAAAAACCCCATGAAGCACGCCTCAGACTCGTTTCTTGGCCGTTTCACCTCGAGGCGCGCCTTGAGGCACACGCCTCAAGCGTTTTTCAAAACCATGAGCGAGGGCAGCGATCGCTATAGCGCACTACGTAGCATATAGGTCTAGGCTCGCTATCAGGGTTGTGGCGATAGATAGCGATAATAGCGACACTTTATTTTTTTAACTTTATTTTTTAATATAAATAGCAATCAAATAAAATAGCTGGATTTTAGGTTTTTGTTAAATATGCATGTAAAATAGCATATATACCAGAGTATTTTGATATAATACACATAAATTTTTTATATTTTTTCTAGTGTATCGCTATTTATAAAATAGTTGCCCGCTATTTATCACTATTCGCTATGTAGCATATAGGTACCTTGTCGCTATTTATAGCTATTCGCCAATAACAACTATGCACTATAGTAGAAGATTATACGCATGACTTAGACATTACTGCACTACCGGCACATCACATTTAGAAGTTCCCATTTTGCCATCTGGAATATAGCCTTCAAAAGTGCATGATGAGTTCAAAACATCGGTCTTTCAAAAATTTAGCTTTGAATGAGAACATTTGGCGATTGACCTCCCATACGAGACATGAAAGATACACCTTTTTTTCATTCTTAATGTGCCAATCTTCCTTAAAAGGATAGCCAATAAGTGACTGAAATTTAGTAAAACTTCAATTTGTTTGGTATTCAAATAAACGAACATATAAGTAACATTAAATAGCATCATGAACCCACAAACGGACTATTCGTGCTCAAACCAACATTTAGACGGCAATACCAAAAACTAAACTGCATTTTCTAATCTCGCACCTATGCAACCACTGATGGCTGAAACTCTCAAAACCTGAGAGGCTCTAACTAGGATACTTAAGCATAGCTTCTAACTGATAGACTTTCTTCAGACTTCTACATCGAGATCACTAACCTACATTGTTCTCAAATGACACATAATCTAAATAGAAAAAGTAAACCAAATAACCCATGGCCTAAATTAAAAGTCCAAACGAACCCATATATTTGTCTTTGGATCAGGTTTGCCGGTTTGCCACCTCTAAGCATAAGTGTCTATTCTGATAAGTATTTCAAGTTCTAAGAAAACTCAACCACTAATAATGTGCCTCTTGACATTCGACACTGCTTGGTTTAAAAACAGCACGAAGCATTTTGGTCCCAAAAGCCAAGGCGTGAGGCATGCATCATCTATGTACAACCAAGTAAGCATTTTGGTCCCAAAAGACAAGCTGTGTTTCACATCTGTTTTAAACATATCAACCTATTAATCAAATAAACCTCCTACAAACCCTAGATTTGACAAATTATGACCCAGAACAACATGAAGCGCGCCTTTTGCCCCTGATGTGTTTCCTAAACACCTCACGCACACCTTTTTAAACCAAGCTTCACATAAGTTGTAATCACTAATTGTGAGGTATAATACACAACAATCCTTGAAACTTAGACGATAATGCAACTAAATGTAGACATGTTAAATCGTTGAACGTCAAAGAACATAATACCATCCAACCAGGAACAATAAAACACTGGGCATACAGAAACAACTCCACAAAAGTTTTCATCTAACAAAATGACTTAATCAAAACACGACATGTAAAACCACTGGCTATAGATAATCTATAAAATGGCTACATATATTATGAATATCCAACAGAAAGCTTAAAAGAACGTCCACTTAGCCCTTTACTAATACAATTATCTAAAATATGTTGCCTGGCGCAGAAACCTAACCCTAGAAACCCTAAACTTCAACAACCACCTCTAAAAGCCAATGCAGTTAACAAACACATCAAAATCCTCTAAAACGGCTACCTAACATACGCATAAACAAGATATAATACACAATTCACTAACAAACAAACCTGTTCCTCAAACGATACCACACGAGGCTGAATCTGATGAAGCGTGTAATGAGCAATCTCCTTCTGATTCTCCGGCTCCAACCGGCCTAACTCTTGCGCAAACGTCTGCAACAACTGTCTCGAAACCACCAAGGGAACATCGTCCGAAAGAACTGCAAATTTCATACAATAATCAAGCAACTTAAACAATAAATGACGTATACGGTATCGTGAATCGATTAGATGAAACCCTAACTGTGATCGATGAACTTTCTGGCCTGTAGAATGTCGTTTGAAGCGATTACTGATGAGAGAATGTGCTTGTATTCTTCGATCTTCTGGCGTTGATCGCCGATTGCAGATGCGTTTGCGAATGCACTCTCCATTTGATCGGAAATTTGAAACCCTAGAAAAAAGTGTACAAACGGGGTTTAGGAGGTCTTGGTAGAAATAATATATATTTCAATTTCAATTGATGATGAAACTTGTCCTTGAGGAAAGAGTTTGTTGCATTTGTGGTCCCTTTGAATTTTAGGGCTATCTTTTTTTCTTTTTCTTTTTCTTTTTTCGGGCTATTTACGATACAAACCATATTTATCCTAAAAACTGTGAAAACAATTCTAGCACTTAAAAAAAGTTAAATTAGCACATACGAAAAAAAATACATACATAAAAGTAACACTTTTGAATTATATTAGCACATGAAAATTAAGCAAGATAATTGATTTAAGCACATATGTGAATGATATCAGCACTTTTCTTTATAAAGAATTATATCAACATATTGAAAACAAAATAAAGATATAAATAAAGAATTAATTGCTTGTTATCATAATTATAGGAATTCAATATAATTGATATTATTTAGGTTGTTATTTCATTGTTTCTCTATAATTAGTTGGATGCCACATGACACTTTTTAAATTATTCTTACAGTTTGTATACGAAATGTGATTTGTTTTTTTTGAACGGCAAATTTCTTTTAATTCTTGTTGTATGTGGGACTTGAACCTAAGATTTTTCCCTCTACATTTTTTGACTAGTGTTATTATGTTTCAGTGTTTGGATTTTTATTAACTTGATTTCGGGTCTGAGTTTTAGGATACATTGAGTTTTAATGTGTTTGTTTTCCTTTGGGGAGGATGTGCTCGGTCTTGTATTATGTATGCAACACCCACTTTGCGAGACTTTATGTGAAATATATTTTAAATATATAAGCTAATTATGGAATTGATTAAGGGTTTACATCTTTAAAAAAAGGAGAGGGTTTTACATCTGTTCAGTAACCTTTTCTTAAAGCTTGTATATATTTTCTTGCGGGAGGATCTCGTCGATGATGCATTATATATTTTACAAGATTCTATGTGAATTATAGTTTTAATTATATAGATTATAGGCTAATAATGAAATCTATCGTTATATTTTGTTCACTGTAAGTCAGATTGTTTTTAAAAGGTTGTTGATATATTAACTAATTTAAGATTTATGCTTAAATTGTTGAATATATTAAGGCAATAATGACATTCATAAGATATAAATATTGATGGGGACATAATTAATAAACGTTAAAAGATCACCTCTTACACAAACAATAAGATTCAACCATATAAACGTTATATGGTTGGGATGAGGAATGAGATGTGAATTTGAAGTTATAAATCACTATAATTGACATGACCCTTCGAAAAGAAAATAAAAATCACTTGATCTTCAACTACTGCAAGGTTCAACCATTAACATATAAATATATAACTAGTGGAATTTCCTCGTACGTGTCGACGGGAATTCGATTAATATCGGTTCGGTTCATTACGGACTCAGTAAAACAACTAAAAACCATATAAATAAACATCAATATCGGTTCCGATAGTACCGCTATCGAGGTTGTTCGGTCGGAATTAGTTTGGTTCATCACGATACCGGTATTTACCACAACTCGCTATAACTTATGATAAAAAAATACACGTTCTTTTGTATACAACTCCGTTTTGTACATTGTTAGGGTGGAATCAGAACGAAATTTATACCGCAAGGCATAAAAATGAATATTGGTACCGCTTTCAAAATTGTTCGGACAATATAAATTCGATAGACAATAAAGAACAAAAAATAGTTAAATGTGTATATTTTATATAGTATAGTGATGAAAATGAAAAATAATAAAACCTTTTGGTGGTGGTAAAGAGTGTTTCAAATATCTTTGAGGTCTTGAGTCTGATACTTGCTTCCACCGGTTCTTTGAGGCCACCAACCCAGCGCTTGTGCCATGCTTTACGTGTTCCCCTCATTAGTCAAGTACTGAGGGACCCATAGGTTTACCACGTAAGCGGGTTCCCGTGATTATCAAAAGAAAATGAAAAGTAAAAAAAGTATTGATAAAGTTATTATATACTTCGCTCCTAGTATAAAAGGTGAAACTTAAACAAAATCTGTAACACCCCAAAATCCAATGTTTTAACAAATATGACATTTACTAGATTCATGGTGTGAGATAACTATAAGGGCCAGTTGTGACATCTTTGGAGAATTGGTGAAAGTGGTCAACAAAAGGAAAATCAGTAGTCAAAATTCGGCATTTTCTTAGTGTGTGAAGTGTGTGTGTCGACATACACTAGAATGAGAAAAGGGAGACTCAAATTGATGCAGTTAGTACAAACTGAAGAAGGACTTCAGCCTAATCTAATGCATGAATTCGTTTTTTTGATGATCTAGCCCTATTAAACATGTGGAATCATGTCAACATGGAGTCAAGCACGAAAGGCTAACGGGTCAAGATGAGGCAAGGAAGCAAGCATGAACACGGAGGCTTAAAGTAAGTGATTCCCGACTCACTTCTTAATATATAAAAGGAATCTTGCATACATACATACATATATATATATATATTGGGAACTAGTTTAAGTTCCCGCGTGTTACACAGGTTGTATAAAGAAAATACTTCTTATAATTGGAATTACATTCCATGATTTTGAAGGACGACGACCATGGGCCATGCAATATCACATGTCCACATAAGAAATGTGCCCGTCGAGTTAGTTTTTGACGAAAACGTCCTTACGGGGCTACGTGATAAAGAGATACATTTCCGGCTTCAGTATGATCTTGTGGAAGATCTACCCTACCTTAAGAAGTAAAGACTCGAAATAGTTTATTTATATTTTCATTATTTTTGTATAAAAAGATATACACTAACTTGTTAAGTAAAAAACCAATAATATTCTTAAATAAAACAAAATAATATAGTTACGATGAATTATTATTTTTTAAATCAAGAAAAAACTTTTTTAGTTACAATCAATGATAACCTTAATTTACCTTAAATAGCAAAACTATTTGCAAAATATACATTTACTACGTTAACAAAATTCACTTGCAGTTTTCAAAAAATAATAAATCCAGGAAAAATTAATGGAATTTGAAATTTGAAATTTGAATGTTGACAAAATTTTTTGAATGTTAACAAACTTTGAACACAATTAAGTAAATGCTAATAATAATGTAATTAGATTTAAGGTTTAAAAGAAAAAAAGATTGAAAGGAAACGGATTAGTAATTTAGAAAAATCGAATTTGATTGAGAGAATAAATGATACGAGATTGAATAGCAGGGGAGAGAAAAATTTTTGAGTACCCTTGTTTTCTTTACCGCTCAAATTCAGTCAATGTCTCATAATATATTGCCACGTGGCAATTAGATGTTTAAGAGAAAGTCATGTGGCCTAAGATGGTTCTGATTTATTATAATTTATAGATCATGTGAGCAGGTATAAATCATGATAGTACTAAGGTAAGTATTGTTGTAGTGGGTCAAATGCAGTTAACTATGTCGAAAATCGCATGGTAGAAACAAACGTGTAAAAAACCGAAAGTAGTGCAATAAGATGTTGATTTTGGATGTTGGAGTATGGGATTAGGGTTAAAATGATTTGGGAGCTTGGAATAATGCTAGTTTACGTTTCGGGACTCTTAGGATGCGCGAACGGGAGCCGAAACAAGCAAACGAGAGGGTCTCAGAGTGTCGCGTTAGCAGCCGGCGTTGCGTACGCCATATGGTTGGATGACGCCCCCACCGCTGTCTACACCCCGCCAATACCAGTTAGGGCGTCGGTGACGCCGGATAGGCCATCGGCGACGCCAGGGGGCCTTTTTTGCCTTGTTTCTTCGTTTTCTTCGATCCCGGATCCTGTAGCTCCATTCGCAAGCTCGATAAACTGCTAAAATATACCCCAACCTTACCAAAGAGTTAGGGACAGGTCCGTATGAGTATGAACTTATTATTAGCATGTATGAGGATGAATTAGATATGTGTGAATGTATGTATACATGAGGTTAAAGTGCATGAAGTAGAGGGGACGTGTATAAGGGTGCGTATGTATGTGTTTCGTATGAAGGGATGCATGAAGTTCAGATTTGTATGTAGTATGTAGGATGTAGATTGTATAAATGTAAATGAATAGAAGGGTATGTATAAGCGATGTGAATTTCTAATACATTTGAGTATATACGACTTGTACACGTGAATACATGGTTTGTAATATGCATGAGCTTTAATATTGCTCACTATATTGTCTTGGGGATTGAATGAAAGTGTAGGCTCCGTCGAGAGAATGCGACATGTTGCTTAAATTATGTATGTTTTAAATCATGTAAAATGTCACCAATTACTAACGATGTGGGTGTTACGGTGATTGCAGGTTACATGGATCGTCACTGTTATCATGAGATTTCAAGCAGTTGAATATCGAGTAAGGACGAGGATTGTAGGGAAACGAGGTCTTGTAGCTGTAACCTTAAGTTATATTTATCCTTGTAACTAAGAAAGAAAATTGTAGATCTTGTAAAAGAGTCGTTGTAAATGATTTTTAAGTGTGTTAGAATGTTTATAAAGAAAATTTTTTAACGGTTAGCGTCTTTTGATTAAAACGTGTTAGGGTCTTAGAAATCTTTATAGATGGTAATAATTGTGTTTGGTTTTTGTAATGTGCATTACTTAACCTGTCGACTTGTTTGTTTACCCACTTCAATATGACAATTTGGTCGTTACTATGGTTAACTATTTTACCGTTTACAATGTTATTTGAGAAGAAAAACAAATGGCATTAGCTTTTTGTGTGCAAGGTGGAAGATGTTATAAAAGACAACGGCAGGTAATAGGTAATTAATGAGTCATTATGAATTACTTACATTACGATCTTTTGTATTGGGGTGTAAACGAGTCGAACCCATTGTATTAGGGTGCAAACGAGTTCGAGCTTGGATTAGTTCGAGCTTTGTTTTCAAAGCTCGAACTCATTGGTAGTTTCTCATGTTTGAGTCCGGCTCGGGCTTGCCTCTTTTAATATCTATAAATTAATGTATTAACTATATATAATATAAATTATATACTCGTTAATGCTCGCGAGCTCGATAAGTGAAGTTCGGGCTCGAGCTCGTTTACTAAACATGCTTATTTTTTTGTTCGGGCTCTGCTCGTAAACAAGTTTTAAATAAGCCCGGCTCGGCTCGCTTACTAGACAACTTTAAATAACGAATAAATGTTGTCAAATACTAATATTACACTATGGCTTCGATAAGGCTTGACGAGCCTAACGAGTAGAGCTGTAAATCAACCGAACGTTCACCGAACAATTCGTGAACCGTTTGACGAGAAGTTCATTTATGTTCAACAAGAACACGAACATGATATTTCGTTCGTTCTATCAAATGAACGGACATGAACAAAGGTTGCGTTCGTTTGTTTATGTTCGTGAACGTTCGGTAATGTGTTCATTTATGTTCGCCCATTTATGTTTTTTTGTTTGTTCATTTGAAGGTTTTATTTGTTGTATTTTTTTTGTTTTTAAAATTTGAAACCCTAGCTATACTATATGCCTCCCCTAACATTCCTTATTTGACCATTTCAGTTTCAATTTCAATTTGTGTTAAAGCTTGACAAACTTCTTAATTTCGAATTAATCATATTTCTGATAATCATGTCAAATGTGTTCGGATTATTATGTTAAGTGTTTATTTATTTTTAATGGATTCTTCGTATCTGTGATGAAAAATGTAGTGTATTCTAAAACGAATATATGTTCATGTGTACTTATTTGATATCATAAATATTGTTTGTGTTTATTTATGTTAATCAAAATTTATTTAGAGTTCCTTTATGTTTCGTAAGTGTTCGTGAACAGTTTATGAACACGTTCATTTCCTTAATGAACGAACAAGAACAAGAAATTCCGTTCGATAAGCGACGTGAACAGTTCATGAACATATTCATTCCTTAATGAATGAACATAAACGAGACCTTGTTCGTGTCCGTTTGGTTCATATACAGCCTACTACCGAGCTTTACATGCTAGGTGTGAGTGAGACTCGATAAATAAATGAGCCCGATCTCAAGCCTGTCATGTAACGAATATAATGTCAAGTTGTTAGTTTGTGTAAGCTCAAATGTCATATGCAATGCACGTGTCTGACACTCCATAATGCATAAAAAATAAGGTTATAAGTTGCTACAAATTACATGAAGTAACAAATCTTTTATAGAAATGTGGAGTCGTGGAATTGTGGAACTTAGCAAATGCAATGAACATGAAGGATCGATCCCAAAGCGTGATTTAGAATTCATACAATATTCATAATAAGGTGTGTTAAATAGATACTTAGTCTTTTTACTTAATACACCTTCTTTGTGAGACAAAAAGTTATGGACCCACACATAAACATTTTAGAGAAGGGGATGTGTAACTAGTAAAGTAAAACAGTATTTCCCTAAATCATATGAGCGACATTATCATTTTATTAAAATGACAAAATTCAATAAAATGTTAGTATTTAATTAGATAACTATAAAGTTTTTCTCACTTGATGTAATGGGAAAGATTTTTATTCTCCTATTTTAGAAGGGGATGTGTAACTAGTAAAGTAAAACAGTATCTCCCTAAATCATATGAGCGACATTATCATTTTATTAAAATGACAAAATTCAATAAAATGTTAGTATTTAATTAGATAACTATAAAGTTTTTCTCACTTGATGTAATGGGAAAGATTTTTATTATCCTATTACATCTTCCTTACATATATACTAGAGAGTTCAAATGAGAAGAAAAGTTTTATAAGAATAAAAAGCGTAACTTTTAAACCAATAGATATTCTCCATTTACTTCATTGTATTTAATATTATGAAAAAGGGCATACAAGTAAATCTATAATTGTCATTAATTAGCTAATTAATTAAACTTGTAACTCATTTTTTTAATATATTTTTTCAAGATAAAATAATTTATGGTGAAGGACAATTTCGACATGTGTAGGATAAATTTTGAAATGTGTAGGGTAAATTTCGATAACTATAAGATATATGTAGGATAAATTTTGAATTATGTATGATATAATGTTTTTTCTTTTATTAATGAGAGATAACATAATTAATGAGAGGAGTTATAAATTATTTAATGTTTTACCATTATGCGCTTTCTTATTTTTCTTCTCACATAAAATTTCTTCTTAAATGAACATTCCCATATATATGTATATGGATGGGTTAAAATGATAACCATCTTATGTTGTGGAATTGTGAGAATTAGGTCATCCAAAAGGTTTTTCCGATTTTTTTCTCAAAAGTCATAAAAAAGACAACATGTTTTAGCAATTTTTTTTAAAAAATGCCGCATACCCACATTTACATGAGGTGTAAAAAAATATTTATCTTCATGCAAAATTTACGCCACCTCGTAAAAAAACTTGCATAAGTCAAAACTACCGACTCAACAATTTTTTTTAACTTTTTTTACAGATGTTTTATAATATTTTCCTCTACGTTTGTGCAAAAAAATTTAGCCCAACTCGTGCGGAAACAGAAAGTTCTCACGGTTCTCGTAACTCGTGGTGGTTCTCATTTGAACCAAGCCATATATATATATATATATATGTATATATATATATATGTATATATATATATATATATAAGGAGAGTATCATAAGAAAACTAAAAAACTAACTAAAAAGCCTAAAAACATACCAATTTTTTTACAATCTTTTTATAAAATATCGCTACTTTTTATGTATAAAAAACTTTAAAAAAACTTGTACTGCACATGTGCGTTATATATGTGCTACACATGTGCATTATATGATTAGATTTAGCTTTTGAGTTTAGTTTAGCTTTTAGGGTTATGTTTTTTGGGGGTTTAGGATTAGGATTATGTTTTTGGCGGTGAGGGGAGGGGGTTTAGGTTTTTGGGGGGTGCGGGTGGTGGTGGGGGGGTTAGGTTTTTTGAGGGGCACGGGTGGGGGTTTAGGTTCTTTGGGGTTTACGCTTAGGGTTTAGTTTTAGGTTTTTTTGGAGTGGGGTTTAGGTTTTTTTGGGGATTGGGGGGGGGGGGGGGGTTAGGCTTTTGGTAGGAGGGTGGATTTAGGTTTTTGGGGGTGTCGGTGGGAGGTAGGTTAGGTGGTTTAGGCTTTTTCATATTAATGTACATGTGTAGTACAACTTTTTTTTTTTTGAAAACAAGTTTTTTTATATATTATATATAGCGAATTTTATTTAAAATTTCAAAAAAAAAAAAATTTTGATATGATTTTTAGGCTTTTAGTTAGTTTTCTCATATCCATCCCATATATATATATATAGTGGGGAGTTCAAATAAGAAGAAAAATTTTATAATAATAAAAAGAATAACTTTTAAACCAATAGAAATTCTTTATTTACTTCATTTAATGTGTGTATTTAATGTTATAAAAAATGGCATATAGGTAAATCTATAATTGTCATTAATCAGCTAATTAATTAAACTTGTAACTCATTTTTTTTTCATATACTCTTTCAAGATAAAATAATTTATGATGTAAGACAATTTTCGACATGTGTATGATAAATTTTAGTATGTGTAGGATAAATTTTGAAATGTGTATGATAAATTTACATGTGTGTAGGGTAAATTCTGGTAAATATAAGACATCTGTAGGATAAATTTTGAAATGTGTATGATAAAATGTTTTTGCTTTATTAATGAGAGATAATATAATTAATGAGAGCAGTTATAAACTATTTATTGTTTTACCATTATGTCATTTCTTCTTTTTCTTCTCACATTAAAATCTTCTCATATGAACCTTCCCCTATATATATATATATATCAAATGTGCCTTATATATAGGGTGAGGTTCCTGTAAAAAGTACCTTTTTCATGAGAAGTGTGAGAAGACATAGAAATTGACGTGTAGGCATCATGTTTTCGACTTAGGCATGATGTTTTTGGTTGTTTTGCCAAGAAAAACACCAAACATAGCAATTTAAAACACAATGCAACGTATTATAGGCGTGAAATTTGAAACACAACTAAAACACACTACTTAACGTTCTTGGCATGGTGTCTTAAGTTTTAAGACTAAAATACATTGTATTGTGTCTTAAATTGTTATGTTAGATAATTTTCTTGCTAAAAAAACCCAAAACATTATGTCCAAGTCCAAAACATAATGACTACATGTTAATTCTTATGCTTTCTCACATTTCTCACGAAAAATGTACTTTTCACAGGATCCTGAATATATATATATATATATATATAAATGAAAAGAATAAAAAAATGCTAAATTATTACTAAATAACAACCATAAAAATGATCATCATTCACCATCACTCTTAACTCAAACCATTTTTAAATAGAAATAATATCAACTATAAGAATTACCTAAAAAATAATAAAAAATATTAAACATAAACATAAAATACAATGTTTTTAATATGTAGTCGTTATTGTCGTCATGTAAACGAATTGCGTACTTATATTTCATTGAAGGTATCGATTCAAGCACATGTAAAAGTCGTTTGGATTAGTTTAATGAAATTATCATGTTATAATAATTAACCTATTGATCAGAGTGTCGTGCCGGTCAAAGATAATATCTATAAATCCAAATTACCTTAAACTAATAGCTGATGATAGTCAGGAGTCGAATCACGAAAAGGTTGTAATCTGTGTCTACAGTCAATTTATTATTAATTTTGAAACACAAATCTTCCAAGTTATGATTATTAGTCAGGAGTCGAACCACGAAAAAGTTGTAATCTGTGTCTAGAGTCAATTTATTATTAATTTTGAAACACAAATCTTCCAAGTTATGATTATTTCTTTGTTTGGAGAGGTGATATCGTCATATTGTTGAAATCATTTTTGCTTGCTTCTTTTTTTCCTTGCTTCATTATGCGCATCTTCCTCTCGAATTTTAGTCGCATGCCTTTTAAACATACGTGTAATTAATTAATCGGCTACCTGTCGTCATCCTTAAATCAAAGTCACTCAAAAGTTCTTTTATATTCATTTTTAATCCATGATCTAAATAATCATTGCAGACTTAAAAAAAATTGTTTTGGTAATCATAATTCATAAATAACACATTACTACTCTCTAACAAGATTAATAAAATGAGTCGAAAAGAACATTTTTTAGGGTTAACTGTGATTTTCGTCACTGTGGTTTGTTCTCTTTTCCATTTCAGTTCAATTTAAATAAATGCACTAGTTTCCTCCCTGACATACTGGAAACGTGCCACTTTATCCAAAAATTAAAACACAATTAAGTCAGACAGATTTAATGAAGGGTATTTTTGTCCTTTCGTATTTCTTTTATTTTCGTCTTATTTTATGAAAGGACAAAATACTGTTCATTAAACCTGTCTAACTTAACTGAGTTTTAATTTTTAGATTGCAGTGGCACATTTCCAGTATGTCAGGGAGGAAACTGGTGCATTTTTAAAAATTGGACTGAAATGACAAAATTGAACAAACCACATGGACGAAAATGACAGTTGACTCTTTTTTTTTTCTTTTTTTTTTTATAATCCGAGCTCGTTTTGACACGTTGTCCGACATGCTTGAACCACCCATCTTGACAACTATATTCAGTTTAATACACCGCCAAAATTGCTTTGCACACCACAAGGTAAAATATCAACAGCAGATTGTACAATAAAACACATCTTGGAGTTTGCAAAAAAAAAACGGTGGTCTAACCATAGTATAACTTGGCATAAAATAATAAGTCTAAAACCATCAAGAGAGACTTCTGGGCATTAACTCGGATCCTCGACCGTCACTTATTAAATTTGAAGCCAAATTAATCATTCCAGTAGTGTCAAGCAAAGTTGCTCTGAATTCTCAATCACTAACTGGAGGCTGAATAAGAAAGATCAACCAGTCTGTTATTCAATAAGAATTTGTTTGAATAATAAGTAAAACTATACATGTAAACTCATAAAGTAACTATGATTTTTAAAATATAATTTTCAAAGATAGGTAGTTGAAGGCACTACACGCGTTCAAGGAGCAAATAGTGAGCCTTGGGCCTAGGATCAAGGTGCTTAAAACTATACATGTAAACTCATAAAGTAACTATAAGAAATGCATCAACATCAAATAGAAAACATCATTACTACATCCCTTGATGATTATATTTAGGGATTACACAACGGCAAAAAGAAGAACTTCTAAAACACACCATCGGGTTATCATGGGAGATTTTAACATACAAAAAAATGTTCATAAAAAGATTTTATTGCATTCTTGATCACATCCATGGTTATTAAAATACAAAAAAGTGTTCTTAAAAAGATGGTTGTTCATTTGAGACAGGCCAGCAGATTATCACTGGCCCATGAAACCTCGACCACATCCATGGTTATTAAAATACAAAAAATGTTCTTAAAAAGATGGTTGTTCATTTGAGTTAGACTAGCAGATTATCACTAACCCATGAAACCTCGACCACATCCATGGTTATTAAAATACAAAAAATGTTGTTAAAAAGATGGTTGTTCATTTGAGACAGGCCAGCAGATTATCACTGGCCCATGAAACCTCGACCACATCCATGGTTATTAAAATACAAAAAATGTTCTTAAAAAGATGGTTGTTCATTTGAGTTAGACCAGCAGATTATCACTAACCCATGAAACCTCGACCACATCCATGGTTATTAAAATACAAAAAATGTTGTTAAAAAGATGGTTGTTCATTTGAGACAGGCCAGCAGATTATCACTGACCCATGAAACCTCGACCACATCCATGGTTATTAAAATACAAAAAATGTCCTTAAAAAGATGGTTATCCTTCCACTGTCATGAGCGAGGGGTTTTCACAGCTCTGTGAAACCAGCCTTACGCAGTGCCCCCTACTATAGGGACCACATGACCCAAGCCTTCGCTCAAGCCACATGGTCCAACTTAGAACTTGGAACAGGCAAGCCAGTATGTGCACCAATGGAGCCAACCTGACTGGGCTGAATCACTGTCCAACCATCTTTAGTACCCTCACTTGAGTTACAGGCAAGCGCTACAAAGCCCGGTGACACAGGGTCTGCAAATGTGTATTACAAAACAGAGGAAAGATTTTCCTCACTCGATGTGGGATGGAAATGGTACTTTCTGAAGTAAAATATTTATAGAAATAAATTGTAACATTTATCTGAATGAGCAGTTATAATTTATGCACTTATAGTAGCTTTGCTTTCTGAATATCAACTTGCCAAAGTGATAAAATATTTGTTTTGTATATATTGGAGTAAAGTTGTGGATCTGGGAATGGCCTTTAAGTTGGCATGTTAAAGCTGACTGATTGAAATGGAAAAACAAGGGTGATCTATTGGATTATTCAACCATTTATGCCTACACAGATCTAATGGGAAATCTACCTGAGGTGGGGTGGCATTTATTTATTTGTTCGGATTTAACTTGTGTTTTTTTGCAACAATCAGCTTGAAAATCATGATCATTTGTTATTTTGAATGTGAATTCTCTTCTCAAGTCTTACAAGCTATGGCATTTGGAAGTTTTTGCCTAACAGTGTTAATCATGGTAGCATATAGCAGCTTTGAAATTCCTTTTAAAATTTCACTGGGTCTCAGTCTTTGAGTGTAGAGTGGGGCAGGGAGGAAACGGCTTGTCAATATGGGATGGGCTTTCATTGTTTTCTTTTTTCATTTTGAACGAAAACCGCCCTACTCTACTTTACACCAAATAATATAAACTACTCCCCTTGTCCATGTTTGAACCCGAGACTTCACAAACCATGCACAATTGTTCCTCTAATTTTGATTCTTAATTGTTTTTCATTTTCTATTTTTATCTCTTGCTGGTCCGGTTCAGTTTGGATCTTACCAACATGTCTGCCAAACTGTTTGAGAAGTTATGTATGTCAAGGCATCTAAAAATGTTTTAGAATTGGTATTATGGTCGAAACATCATTTTCTTAACAAAATACAAAAGGCCTAAATAGGCATGTAGATATACATAAGAACGGTAAGCCAATAATTTAGGATGGAAATGTGCAGAGCATATAATGCATGATGGAGAGGAAAATCAGTAAAGAATATTTTTATTTTAATACTCCCCCTCAAGGTGGAGCATGTAAATTTTAATGCCCAGCTTGATAAGTAGAAATTCGAGTTGTTGTGATCCCGAAGCTTCAGTGAAGAGGTCGGTTATTTGTAATTTTGTGTCGACATAAAGTGGTTCAATCTCTTGTGACTCAACTCGTTCTTTGACAAAGTAACAATCCATCTCCACATGCTTTGTTCGTTCGTGAAACACATGATTATTTGCAATGTGCCGAGCTGCTTGGTTATCACAATAAAGGGGTGTAGGTCCACTTTGTTCTGTCTCGAGGCATATAAGTAGCCAGCGCATCCATAGTACTTCACTAGTGGTGGCCGCCATAGCTCGGTATTCTGCTTCGGCCGAGGAGCGAGAAACGACAGATTGTTTCTTGGATTTCCAAGAGACGGGTGCTCCCCCAAAAGCACAAGGTATCCAGTTCGTGATCTTCTTGTGAAGGGGCATTCCAACCAATCGGCATCACAATACGTGACCAAGTTAGTTCCTCCATCTTTAGGAAAGAAGATTCCTTGCCCCGGTGTGGCCTTTAGGTACCGTAGGACCCTCATGAGTGCGTCTAGATGCTTTTGTCGTGGGTCCGAAACAAATTGACTTAGGACATTCACAGAATATGTGAGATCAGGCCCCGTGGCTTGGAGATATAGTAACCGTCCTATTAACCGTCTATACATGTTTCTATATACTCGAACATTATCATTGTCATTGTCGAGTTTTAGATTTTGTTCCATAGGAAAAGTGCACGGCCTACACCCTAGCATTCCACTATCTTCTAAGATGTCCAGGGTATATTTTTGCTGACTTAGAACCAATCCATCTTTCGTGCGTGCAGCTTCGATCCCAAGAAAGTATTTGAGGGGGCCGAGATCTTTGATAGTAAAATTTATATCAAGATGAGCCTTTGTTTCTTCTATCTTGTCTTGATCATTTCCCACAATTACAAGATCGTCGACGCATATAAGAGCACCAACGAACACCTTTCCCCTTTTGTAGGTAAAAAGTGAGTGGTCTGCAAAGGATTGTTTGAAACCAAGTTCGAGTAGAGCTGATGTGATTTTTTGGTACCAATTCCTCGAAGCTTGTTTCAAACCGTACAATGATTTTCTCAACCTACACACCTTTGTTCCTCCTCCTTTGTCATAACCAAGTGGTATTCTCATATAGACTTCCTCGTTTAGATCCCCATGCAAGAATACATTATTCACACCGAGTTGGTGAATCTGCCATTCTTTCTTAACGGCAATGGCGAGCAAGCTTCTAATCGTGACTAACTTTGCCACTGGTGCAAACGTGTCATGATAGTCGACACCTTTCATCTGTGTGTAGCCCTTTGCAACGAGTCTTGCCTTGTACCGTTCTATTTCACCGTTCGATTTGTATATATTTTGTAGACCCATTTTGAGTCTATAGCTTTCTTTCCAACTGGTAAATCTTCTATGGTCCAAGTACCATTTTGTTCAAGTGCCTTTGTTTCCTTTTGCATGGCATCTCTCCATTTTTGATCCTGCACAGCTTCCTTGAAATCTTTCGGCTCATCATTTGAACTGATGGCGGCTAAAAATGCTTTATGTGAGTCGGAAAAATTATCGTAAGAGATAAAGTTTGAAAGGGGACATACCGTTGAGGAGTTTTGATTTGAGGCGGGTTGTGCATGGTCTAATGAAGGAGGAAGCTGAACATCGTAGTCATTTAGGCGTGCTGGCTTTGACTTGTTTCGTTTCTCCCTTCCAGGCCCAACATTATTGTTTTGGGTTTCATTCTCTTCCAAGGGGTGTGGGCCTTCGGTGCTGATGGAACTTAGGTTGTTGAGGCCCAAATCCACGGTTTCGGTTTCATCTCCTTCTAAAGGTTGTGGCTCCCCGTTGTTAATTGGGTTATTAATGCCCAAGTCCTCCATTTCGTTTTCCTCAATATTGTTGAGGTGGTAAGCTAAAATGACTGGCTCAAAGTTTTCTAATCCTTCTGGTCGTTGAGCCTTTTGGGCCCACTCATCTCATAGCTTTCTTCAACAAATGGATATCTAAATATGTCCTCTTCTTTATTTTCTTTGATCTTTGTTGCAAAGGGAAACATTTTTTCTACAAACTTCACGTGTCTTTTGACACAATCATTTTTTTATGAATGGGATCATAGATTTTATATCCCTTTGTGCCATTTGGGTAGCCCATGAAGACACCTGGTCGACCTCTGATTTGAAATTTGTCACCCTTGGTTTCAAAGCTAAGATAGTATGCCATACAACCAAGTATTCTCATGTGATTATAACTTGGTTTTTGATCATATATTAGCTCATATGGCGTCCTATCTCCAATAACTTTGGAGGGAAGCCTATTAATGATGTAGGCTGCGGTTAAGACGCATTTGCCCCAAAATTTTATTGGAAGATTTGCCTCGAATTTGAGTGCCCGATCCGTTTCAAGCAAATGTCTATGCTTACGTTCCACAACTCCATTTTGTTGCGGAGTGTGTGGACACGTTGTTTCTAAAACAATTCCTTGCTCGGCATAAAATCTTAACATTTCGTTTGAAGTGAACTCCCCACCATTGTCGCTTCTTATTCTTTTGATATTTCTTTCAAATTGTGTTTGAATCATCTTGTGAAAATCAACAAGACACGTACTTGCTTCATTTTTGTGTTTTAAGAAGAAGACCCAAACCACCCTACTATAATCATCGACTATTATTAAAAAGTAGTTTGCCTTCGAAAGAGAGGGTGTTCGATACTTTCCCCATATGTCACAATGTATTAAATCAAAACAAGCACTTGTTTTTGTGGTACTAATGGGAAAAGGTTGCTTAGTCATTTTAGATTTAACACAAGAATCACAAATGTCACCATTGTCTTTGAAAGAAACATTATTGAGAAAATTTAATTGAGACAATTTTTCATCACTAGCATGGCCGAGTCTTTTGTGCCACATATCTACCGTCGTCATCATTGCTTTCCTCCTATTTCTGAACATCCCCATTTGATAAAGACCATTTTTGCACTTACCCGCTCCAATCAATCTCCTCGAACGCAAGCCCTGTATAACGAAAAATTCAGGAAAAAAGGTTACTGCACAATTTTGATCTTTGGCAAGTTTACTAACAGATAAGAGATTGCAAGTAAATTTTGGAACGTGCAAAACCCCTTGCACTTTCGTTCCATTTTGTAAGGTGCGGCTTCCTTTCCCTTCGACGGGTATGGCCTCTCCATTTGGGATAATCACTGGTGCTTCATTGATAGAGACAACTTTTTCTTCAAGGATATCTGCCCTGTTGGTTATATGCTCTGTACATCCAGAGTCAACAACCCACTCATTATCATTGTGAAATTTACCTGCCATGTTGGCTGATCTAGGCGCATCACTTTGTGTGCTTTTATTTTCAAGAGAAAAATGCTTTAGAAATTGCTCATATTGTTCTTTCGTTAAGCATGCAGTTGAGTTTGTTTCAACTTCTGTATATGCTGCTCTTGGCTTTCCTTTCTCATGTTTGTTCTTTCCCGGCCACCACTCCGGATAGCCGATGCGTTTGAAGCATCCATCACGGGTGTGTCCATCTTTGCCATAAAAGTCATATCGGTCCGTGGACTTCACATCCTTCTGTCCACTTTTGTTCAGACCTGCGTTTCGGTTTACTACGGCCTGAAAAGCCGCTGCTTCGGTAACGGTTCTCTTCCCACTGGTTATGGCTCTCTGTTGTTCGTCTTCCGCGACTAGGTGGTAAGCATTTCCTAGGGACGGGATGGGTTTCATGGCAAGGATTTGAGTTCTAATGATTGAAAACTCGTTGTCCAAGCCCATAAGAAACTCATAAAGATGTTCCTTTTCTTGGTTTTCTTTGATCGATTTTCCAAGACCACACGTACAGTTGTTACATGTGCATCTAGGAGTAGGGAGAAAAGATTGCATCTCATCCCATAGCCCCCGTAGCTTGGTATAATAGGCCGAAACCGTCAACCCGTCCTGTTTTTTGGAGATCGACCGCTTCAATTCATAAGCGCGCGGTGCACTTTCTTTGCCAAACCTTTCTTGAAGGTCTGACCAGATTTCTGCAGCGGAATTAGCATATTTCACACTTCCTCAAATCTCCTTTTCCATGGCTGTAGTAAGCCATCCCTTGATCATTGCATCACACCGCATCGAAGCCATGTATTTGCCATCGTTTTTTCTCTGGTTTCTTGATGGTTCCGTCGACGAAACCTATCTTGTTCTTAGCAAACAAGAAGTTTTCCATCTCTTGAACCCAATCAAGGTAGTTGTTGTATGTCAAAACGTCATTTACCTGCATCTGTCTTGGGTAATCGGACGGATGAAGGTAGTATGGTGTTCCGTGGTCAGATGCACCGTCATCGGTTTTCGGGTTTTTTTTGTTGTTTCATCGTCACCAGCCATGATGAGTTTGTGGTTGGGCGATTTAGGGTTTATGTTGTTTGGATCGAGCGTTGCTCTGATACCATCTAAAAATGTTTTAGAATTGGTATTATGATCGAAACATCATTTTCTTAACAAAATACAAAAGGCCTAAATAGGCATGTAGATATACATAAGAATGGTAAGCCAATAATTTAGGAGGGAAATGTGCAGAGCATATAATGCATGATGGAGAGGAAAATCAGTAAAGAATATTTGTATTTTAATAAGGCACGGTTATATTAGTAGACCTGAATCATGGTATGGAAAACTGTTATTGAGTCATTTTGGCCAAGTTAGACCGTGGGGGTGGGTTTTATATGCGAACATGTGGCATAAGGAGACTAAAAGGTAGTCATTTTTACTAAAAATCCTAGCCATGGTATCATCAAACATTTTAATTTTGTTTTCCATCATCCATTGAAACTAGGAAATTTGAACCGATTTATGTGTTATTGATTAATCGTCATGGATGTTATGCTGCCCTTTTAATCGCCTCTACGTTTCAGTGTTGGGCTTTGGGAAACCTTCTTAGCAGCCAGAACCTCACCTTCGGAGTGGGACCTTTTGCTTGAGCCCCCTTTTTCAACTCCTTCAAAGGATTTTGTTCCATGTCAGCAGGAACAGACGTCGGTGTCACAGTTGCTAGACTTTCCGCCGTTGACGCACTCCCTCCACTCACACTAGGGCTGGACTTGTCACTCTTCTTTCCACCTAAGTCATCGAGCCCAACAAGGGTGTCAAAGACAATAACATAATCATCAGAGGAAGCCTTTTTGGCGTGAGTCTAACCTTTTCTATAACCAACATCAAGAATAACAATGGGAGCTCAACTTTCTTTTTCCAAACATCAGTGATAGTCTTCTTACTCGGAACCTTCTCCGCCTTACCGCTATCTGGGCAAATGCCTAGATCACACAGCTCACTTACACATGAAACACGATGGGGAGGAGTTACTCGTGCCCTGAAGAAGCTACGGATTCCTCGCTGGAAAGGAGCACAACTTCCTCCTTAGCAAGAGTCATGCCCTACAAGGTCTAGGGTATGGAATCTGTGCACCCTCGCTTTCAGGAGTCGTTGCAACCAACACTTCGCCTCTAGGAAATATAAAATTTGTCTGGATTTGGTCATACAAGCTTTGTTCATCAGAACGTAACTTCCTCACACTCATTTTCCTTGGCGCATCCTCGTAAATGACATTCCAGATTGGTTTCTCTACACTAGAAAGGAGTCAAAAACAATTTCTCTTTTGGCAAGATGTAAACGAAGTAAAGTGCACACTTATCGATTATGTTCTCCACATATACTGGTACATGAATACTGTTAGCATCCAACCGCTCACTCATCCCAACCGCCACAACTGTATGCTCGCCCAAAGATTTGTTTGGAGCGCACATAATTTCTTGTACCAATCTTCACACTTTGGGATCAGTAGTTCCTCTTACTCAATTTCTTATATGCCCCTCAAGGTCATAGTTATGGGAATCAATGCGTCTTTTATAAAGAAAAATTTCCCCTTATAGTCATGGAACTTTGGGGGCGTGGGTAATAATTTCTTCGCGCCAGAACGCTGCACAAAGGAGTAAATCCCCTGTTGCAATGGAGTTGATAGAACACACGAAACCGGTCCACGGTAGTAGTGATGAGCTCGGTGCCAACCGATACTGAAAATCCGCAAAAGTGGGTACCGGTATTTGAGGGTAAAGACCGGTACCAAAACAATACCGAAAATGTCAAAAGTCGGTACCAAATCGGTACCTAAAATTTACCCGGTACGGTAAATTTGGTACTGGTTACCCGGTACCATTTGCTCATCCCTACACGGTCGGCTCCATATCCTGCCACTTGCAACAAAACTCAAAATGCCGTATTCAAACCATGCCTATCGGGCTTAGTTGAGAAATATGAAACAATCTTACCAAATAAATTAGTGATCAGTAACCGAAAGTTGCCATCAAAAAAGAAATCGGCGAGCAAAGTTATAAACTTGGCCGGGGCATCAGAGGCGATCTGACCAACCGCTAGGTATATTGCACCACAAAGATCTGGAAATCCAAACCCGTTGGCAATATACTCGAAGCCGAGTCAGTCCATTTTAGCAGTGGCAAACCACCAGGTTGCTCAGGCGCAATATCTTCTGGTTGCGATGAGGTCGATATATTTTAGTACTAGAAAGAGAACAAAATCTTCGAAGAAAAAGTTGAAGATTGAAAGGAGATCTTCAAGAACAAAGAAGAACAGTTGAAGATTTAAGAGAAAGTAGGAGAAAATTTGGAAGAGATACGGTTCTCGGTAACCATAAATCACCTATTTATACCCATCGCATTAATCGATGGTAACTGTGCCCATAACTTGTGGCACATGCCTAAATAGGAGTTGACACGTCAGGCTGAAAAAAGCTGAAAAAACGTTGTCACACTCGCGTGGCCGTAAATCGCCTGACACAACGATGAAATAGCACCGTTGACAACGTGATGACATCCTTCACACAATGTCAGCAGTCACATCAGCATGCTTTTCTCACCAAACCTTATCCTAAAAGATTCATTTTTTCAAATTCAATCTTTGACACCTGCGCAATCAAATTCCTTTCCCTCAAAGGAAGTAAGGTCCCATGCACCTGGCGCTTGCTGCTTGCACACATAAATAAGCAAAAGGATCATGCGCAGCACCACACAATATCGAGGGATAAGTTAGGCTTGCGCCAACCAACAAAAATGAAGACAACACTCATCTAGTCTAAAGCTCCACCCACTTG
Organism: Scalesia atractyloides; assembly: GCA_947069175.1. Classification (NCBI taxonomy): domain Eukaryota; kingdom Viridiplantae; phylum Streptophyta; class Magnoliopsida; order Asterales; family Asteraceae; genus Scalesia; species Scalesia atractyloides. The sequence goes on along the minus strand of CAMTDV010000001.1, from coordinate 17,247,644 downwards.
CCATTAGTGCATGGGAGTAGCACTGGACTGGGGGCTTGAAGGGGTATGGTCCTAAATCCTACGCGATGCATTACAAGACATGCGTGCAAAGGACCATATCAGACTTAACAACACAACACTCGGCTATCACCACAGCTAATGCGCAAGCCTTCGTCTGCACGCGCAATACACTAACATCTAATACATGTACGAATAGTACAGATGGCAGGAGCTGCAACCAATCAGCGTGTGCCAGGCTCTTCCTTCACAGCTCCCACAATGATCAATCGTGCAGGAGACAAGAAGCACAAAAGGACAACGACATGTAACCAATCAGTGTGAACCATTCGCTGCTCTATTATCTCCACTCATAGCTGGTGACAGACTCGACAACAAAGACAACCGATAGGTCACATGGCACAAATCACTGTGAGCCAATGTCTCAACCCTCTGCAAGCTCTAACTGTCATGCAAAGGAGAGAAACTGGATATTCCTTGTTAGCGACATCCGGCCCAAGGCCCACCAACCCATTTCTTTCTCCACACTCTTTGGCTATAAATACCAATCTTCAACCACTGGTTTAAGGATTGGCTCTTTCATTATCCCATTCTTAACACACACTCATTTATTGTTCTTAAACGATATTTATTCTTACACCGGAGGGCGGCTACAAAGAGAACCCCCACCTCTCCTCCTTGTAACGAGCTTGACGGTGTTGTTGTTTTGCAGATTACATTCTAACCATTAATAAAAAAAGATTAAGGATTAACCTTTTCGACGAATCCATTCCCTCATGGATAAACCCGACGGTTTAGACTTGGTGTTTCTTCATTAGTACAAATGCCACACCCCGAATTTCCAACCAAATCTATACACCGGTGGGCCCGGGTGGGGAATACCGTGACGTGAGTTGATATCATCATAGATAATTAAACACAACACAGTGGAAGTCTTGGAGTTTAAATTATATTACAAACCAAATGTTCAAAGTACCAAAATAATATACAGACGGTTCGTAATAGAAGATCCACAGGCGGATCATAAATTGTACAAAAGAAAGAATGTAAAACAGACTTTGGGCAGATCTAAGGATTTGCAAGATCCTCTTATATTACTACTGAGCAGCTTCCAGCCTATTTCGTATTGTACCTACAGCTTAGACTTTTTAAAATATGTCAGCTTTCGCTGGTAAAGACACCCAACTGATTCATTTTGAAAATATTTGAAAATGATTTTAAGTGCACGAAGGCACAAAATCTTTTATAACTTGGGAAAGTTGACGTTGCAACCTTGTTAACAGATTCACATGTTTGTCCATACATACAGGGCCCAGTACAAAAACCGAGACATGATTAACGTACACACCACTTATGAACTCACGAAGGAGTTATCCCCAACAAGTGTGGGTAGTTGCATTTGAGCGTCTGTCAGGTGTATGCCTACACCCCGCGCTAAGGTCGTGGCCATTATCTACTGTAATGAGCCGAGGATATCCAGGACACGGTAGTTAACCCCCGATGTTTAAGTTATCAAATATGCGGATTTACTAGCCACAATCCGGCATTCGATTGATCCCATTTCCGACCAAGCGGTAATAATTTACCGTAACCCAAGCCCGTATAGGGGAAATAAGTCGAGAGTATTTACCTGAGTTAGTCTTGATTTAAAAATGCAATATTTAATATCTCAGTCTTATCTAAAATGAACTAAGTGCAGATAACATTTACCGGAAGGCTCTAGACTGGATTATGGCATAAGCCAACCAATTAAATACTAACGGTCTTTCATTAAGTCATAGACTTAGACCGAGTAGTGTACATGATCAAAACCTATAACGCTTGGTTAAACGATGATCGACTAGAATGTAGTTTAACCCAACAAGTACCTTGACTTGTATTGTATGGGAAAACTATAAACATTCTGGATTTTGAAACTTAAATGACAAGGTTAGACTCGTTTCGGTTAATTTTCGTAAACTAGTTACATATGCTTAACCGTAAGCATGTCAGCGATATCGGGTAACCGGCTAAGTCATTGACAAGTTCTATATGCCATTACACTTTAAATAGGTTGTAATATCAGTAGCATAACAACTTTTATGCCCGTTATGGTTTCAAAGTGAAACTATGCCTCATAAGGGCGTTTCGGTAATTTCATTCCTTATAAAGAAACTTAATATAATTTAATGTTATAACCATAAGTATTTAGGAAAAATAACTTATTTATGATATAATATCAGTAGGATATTAATTATATGTTTGTCTTTTATGACCAAACTATGCACCGAAGGGGCATTTTGGTCATTTTACACATAGTTTATAAGTTATTTGGGCTTCTGAGTTTATATCTTGTGCCTACTATAAAAAATATTTAAAATAAGTTTTAAAATAAGTAGGTAACAAGTCTTGGTTGGTAAATATGGTTTAAAACTATATTATGCGCCGAAACGACGCTTATGTCGTAAAATGACGATTTATGTGATGTTTAAAGAAAACTGATGTTTAAGTCAGGTTAACATATCTTAGGTATGTTTTTTTAATATAGAATATCAGTAGGGAAAAGATTTACTTTAAAAAGATATGATTAAACCCGTTTTTATAAGCCACAAGGGCCTTATCGTCATTTATCGACAAAATACATGGACTTGTTTATAAACTTAGATTATAATCTGGTTTGACATCCCAAATAATCCTACTTATAATATTACAGCAGTAGGAAACTCATTTTCAAGTTCATTATCATTTAAACCTCTTTTTATGCAAAAAGGGTATTTTAGTCAAAATGGCATAATTACGGAACTTGTGCATAAACTCAGATTCTGATTATGATCATGTAATATAACCTCAGAGGGTTATACTGCATTATATTACGATCATAATGCACTTAGATCAGTAGTTAACTAATCTAAATCGGGACAGAATCGAAAGTCAAAGCAGAAGTCAAACTTCGTGACTTTCGATTGCGAACCGACCCTAGAACTGAAGAGCCGAACATGTCTTACATGTTCTAATAATTATTAATAACTTGTTTAAGTGTCAAAAAAGGTTTCATACCATATATAAGGTCAAATTATAACGTTTCCGAAAAATGGTCTGTTGACTTTTTAATATATTAACTTTGACCCGTCAATTGGTCTAACAAACGTGATCTTCAGGAGGTGTTCTTTATAGGGACTAACACCTACCTTAATACGATCACTTAGCCATGTTCGTTATAAAAAATGGTTGGACCATAATGGTCTTAACTGAAAGTCAATGCGCTTTCAGTAAAATGCTTGACTTTTGGCTATAAAAGCCTATAAACGAAAATGCAAGAGGAAGGAACACTTACAAGTGGTTCCTAGGATGTAATAGAACTAAGTTGGATGCTTCTTTCAGTTAGAAACTTCCAGAGGAGGGAGATAGAGTTGTGAATGAGAAAGGTGCAAGTTCAAATGGTGAACCTTGGCACCTATTTATAGTTGGAGAGCTTGAAGGAGGTGATGCCAGATGCTAAGGGGTGTAAGAGGAAGCTTACAAGTGTCCTAAAACATGGCATAGCAGTTTGGAAAGCCATGGTTTCGAATCAAATGGTTTTTTGGCAATTTTGTGGAGGCCAAGGCAATTTTATGCAGACACAGGCCTCTCGCGCCCCGCGAGCTGTAACATTCGTCGAAAAACGGGTTTACAAACCCGCTTCGTTTATTAATCAATAATCAGTTATAAGTTTCGTTGCGTATTTATTATTCCGATTTATTTTAAACAACACATAATTAATAAATACTTTAGAATTTAAAAACCATAATTTATAAACAATAATAAATAGTGAATAAAAAAATAAAATGGAGACGCCGGGTTTCGAACCCGGGTCACCCACAAACACAAACACACACCACACCACTCCGCCACACACTTCGTTTGTGTATAATACTGAAACAAATAACATTTATAATAAAACCGAAAGTCAAAATCTGTGAATCAGCGCGCCCAAAACTCGCACTCACCGGAAAAACCGACATTTCCGCGATTTTGGCTATCCTCCTTGACTGAAACGCATATAACTGATTTCGACATCAGTTATAACCGATGCCGGCACTCAATTCCAGTCATAACCGTCGGAAATCTTTAATCGCGAACTTTGACCTCAATTCAAACCCAATTCAGTATGTTTCCACTATAAATACCCACTTGAACTTCCTGAAAACCTTTCGCTCAGAACCACGTTCGCTTCCGAAGCATTATTCCTTCCAAAACCGTCGCCGGAGATTTCCGCATCCGCCGGACTTGCACCGAAAAACCGAGGCTTTACTTCTAATCGTTATAATTCTCGACTCTTTTGTTTGTAATCCATTATTCGGCATGTATTAACCTTAATCGGTCAACCAGAGACTGTCCCAAATAACGTCGCCGGAACTCCTCGCGCTCGCCGGAATATCACTGGAGAACCGAAGCCTCACTGCCGATCGGTATAAATCATCTAAACCTTTTTGCTATCTCTTGCTTAGTATTCTAATTGCACAACACAATGATCAAACTGTTAAACAGTTCACTCAGTCGGAAATCACAAATCAGAGCCGACGACTCTTGCCGGAAATCTGAAGAAAACACTCTGTTTTGGTACCTCTTATTCCGTAATCTTCTTTTTCTATTTCATTTCAATCAATTATAAGTTTTGTTGATCGATTAAACAGAACAGTCAGATTTCACTGTTCTGTGTTCTTGTAAACGAAGAAGATGAAGTCGAGTATATGTATTAATATAATTAAAACTGGATATTCAAACGGGTTAGACACACAGTCCAGCGGTGGACTGTGTGCAAATACAATATGCACGTCCCGAGTTCGAATCGCACACGTTACCGACTTTCAGAAATTAAACCAACATTTTTAAAACCTAATCAGATCAAGTCACATTACATACATAAAAGGAATATAATCTAGTAGTTAAACAGATTAGACACACAGCCCAACTGGTTGGGCTGTGCGCACTCGAACCGAAGGACCCGAGTTCGACTACGGGTCTCTGCAACCGGTTCGGCCATATAAATCATTTTTAATAAAAACCAATTAAGGTAAAAGTTAATCAGTATATAAATATAATTAAAACAGAGAATATTTCAGGTTAGACACGTAGCTCAGTTGGTAGAGCTGCGTACACGCATACGAGAGGTCCCGAGTTCGAACCTCACTAGCCGCATAAAATGAACACAGTCTGACCGGTCAAGACCCGGTCAAACCTGATAAAAGTCAACCTTTTTACTTTATTTTTATTTAATTATTTAATTGGAAAATTAATTAAAAATACTTAAAAATAGGATTTTTAAAGTTAGAAAATTTCCTTAAACTCACAAAAATAAATCTAAAAATCCCATTAAGAGCACTAATTAAAAATATTAATCTCAAATAAAATTTATTTATTTACCGAATCATTTTGTTATTATCTAGGTTAGTTTTTCCCTCGTCGATTGAATCATAAATTCGTGCGCCTTCATCGTCATCAAAGAACGCACCCATTATGAGTGAATCCCTACCAATTCCCCGTTTTAATCATGTTTTGGGGTGTATCATGTGTCGTATAATACTTTTATTATATATAAACACTTGTGCATACATCATATCCGTGATCAAATGTGTATCAATTGTTGTGTGGATTATATGTAGATTAGAGTTATTATTTTCAGTGCACGCATTTCATTAGGCCCATCAGTTCCCCGTGGGAGACGGGTTGAGCATCAGGAGCCTCATTAGATCGGCTCCGTTTGATTGAGCCTTGATCTCACATACATCATCATTCATGTCATATACTTATCCAAAGTGGTTTGTGTTTGTTTATCTATATATGTTTGCTCACATGTGATTATTGCACAAATTTTCCTTATTAAATAAAACAAGAAATTAGTAACAATGTTTTATCAAGGTTCACTCGCCAACTTTTGTTGACCCAAAATATCCCTCGTTTTACACATGATACAGGTGATCCAGCTGAGACAAGAAACACATAGGAAGGCCTAGAAGAATAAACAAGTTTAAGCTTTGGAATAATTATATAGTTTCATTTTCCTTGTAATTGTATGAATTTTGTTTTGGATATTTAAGTTGTAATTTGAGTTTAATAAATATGAAACATCTTAGTAAATATCATGAGCTTTGGTGATAACCCAATTATGCCCCGACTTTTATTCCGCTGCGGGTCGGGGTGTGACAGATTGGTACAGATCTTGTGACTATAGGGATATAGGATAGGTTATTAGACTCTTAGAGCCTATACTATAGTTGATTAAATTTTAATTGTTTATGCGTTACATGCAAAATTCATGATGTTTATATATTTCATGTTTATTTTCACACTCAATATTATGCAAACACGCTCATAAATACATGTTATTATACAATGCTCATCATGAATCATATCCTCATAACATATCATATCCATGAGAGCACACACCTCACGATTACCATGATTTTTGCAATGACTTTTGTATTTTTCAAATCACATCAAAGTGAGTTCTCATGACGGGCATGTAGTAACTGGAAGGGTACGAGTACTGGTAGTCGGAACGTCCTGTCTAGGCTTGGCATTCGTATAAATCCAAAATAAAGGACCAGTTTGCCTACCTGGGGATTAACGATGAGGGTACGAAGGATCTATTAGGCCAAAGCATGCTATACCAAACGTCGTGTGAGCTAATCCCACTTTCAGTTGTCATTGTGTCTACATCTGGACACCCTCCTACCATACATCTCGCAATCATATTTTATGATTTTCATTCGGGTGGTGCGAGTGTTAATCCGCCAACACCAATGTGAATCCTACCAAGCCCAATAGTCATGGGGGCCCACATGACTACACAGGCGATGGTATGGGGGACATTGGAGGCCCAAACATGAGCAAACCCAAGACATCGTAGGATGTAGTTGAATTATTGTCAGTTATGTTATTTTTCATTCTTTTTACGACACATGACACCTAGAAAATTCTTAAACTCACAATCTTCCTATATATGTTCCTGTAGATGTCGGCTAGGCAACTACGTGGAGGTAGAAAGTCAGGAAGATCAAATGAACGCTTGGCCACACAAATTGCTAAACAAATGGCCACAGTGCTTCCTGACATCGTGATTCAAGTTCAACAAGCTCTCACCGCAAATCCCATCAACCCTCCCAATCAAGAAGACCAGAGCGTCGCCAACCCTCCCTCCAAAAAGTGCTCCTACAAACACTTCAAATCTTGCGATCCCCCAAAATATGAAGGGACCGAAGGTGTTACCGCCCTCCTTCACTGGTTTGAAGAAATGGAAAACACTTTCCTCAATTGCGATTGTCCCGAGGATCTCAAGGTACGTTATGCAACTGGAAGACTGTTTGGGGTAGCCCTTACCTGGTGGAACACGGAAAAGGGTAAACGAGGAGTTGAAGATGCCATGGCCTTAACATGGGAAGAGTTAAGGGAACTCATGACAAGACGCTTCTGTCCAAGAAGCGAAATCAAAAAGCTGGAAGACGTATTCCACTCTCTGAAACAAAAGGAAGGAGATCACACCTCCTACAATAAGAGGTTTCTTGAGCTGAACCAGATGATCCCTAATTTGTTCACCCCCTTGTACCGCTTAGTCGAACACTACATTCGAGGCCTCCCCTCGAAAATCCAAGATTCGGTTTTAAGCACTTCGCCTGCAACACTTGAAGCCGCAATGGAATTAGCTACAGAACTCACTGAGAATCGCATCCGAAACGGCAAATTCAAAGATGAGAAGAAGAAAACACCCATTGAGACCCCAACTCCAAACCACCCAGTTTCCTCCTCAAAGTTGATGGTAAGAGGAAACGAAACAGCAAGAATTTTGCTGTCACTCAAACCAACCCTCCTATCACTGCTGCACCAATCACCCAAATCGCTCCCTCAGCTGTACCATTTAAAAAGCCATACACCAGCACACACCCAAAATGCAACCGTTGTCAATACCATCACCCTCCCGAAACGTTTTGCCAACATTGCACAAGTTGTGGCCGTGCAGGTCACACCATCCAAACCTGCCGTATTCTTCAACGAATGAACCGCAGTCAACCACAAACTCAAACCCAAAATCAGACAGTGGGTCAAGCCCAACAACCCTTACTTCTACCACCCACGCAACACATAGCTCAACCTTACTACCAACCCAACTACCCCATGATGCAACCCATGCGAGCTTGTTACAACTGTGGGGACCCAAACCACTTCAGAAACACTTGTCCACGCTTAGTGAACATCATCCATGCTCAAGCCCAAGCGAACCCAGTAAACCAAGCTAACCAAGCTCCTCCACCTGCCAGAGGAAGAGCTTTCAACATCAATGCCAACCAAGCTAGGGCTGACAACAACGTGGTCAACGGTACGTTTCTCATCAATGGTAGTTATGCATCCATGTTATTCGATACTGGCGCGGATAAGAGTTTTGTGTCCTTAGAATTCGAACCTATCCTCAACCAAACTCGTGTTAATCTCATGGAATCTCTAACGGTGGAAGTTGCTGACGAAAAACCCGTTTCATTAAATTCTATTATACGCAATTGTACCCTCACTCTAAACGATCACGATTTTCCAGTTGACCTCATTCCTGTGAAGTTGGGAAGTTTCGATGTTATAATCGGTATGGACTGGCTCAGCCAGCATCACGCTGAAGTAGTGTGCCGCGAAAAGTTCATTCGCATTCCTCTTGCAGACGGTCAGACCCTACGTATTTTTGGGGAAACCCCTTCGAAAGGACTCAAATTAATGTCCTGCCTTCAAGCCCGAAGATATCTCCGCAAGAACTATGTCGCATTCCTAACTCACGTCGTCAAAAAGGGAAACAAGGAGAAGAAACTCGAAGATATCCCAGTTGTGAAAGAATTCCCACAAGTCTTTCCCGACGACATTTCAGGACTCCCTCCTGTGAGAGAAGTCGAATTCCGTATCGATCTTGTACCTGGCGCTACACCAGTCGCAAAATCTCCTTATAGGTTAGCCCCATCCGAAATGCAAGAGCTGGCCAGTCAACTGCAAGAGCTGACTGACAAAGGATTCATACGTCCTAGCTCATCGCCTTGGGGTGCACCTGTTCTCTTTGTGAAGAAGAAAGATGGAACGTTTCACATGTGCATTGATTATAGAGAACTCAACAAGTTAACGGTTAAAAATCGCTATCCACTACCTCACATCGATGACCTCCTAGACCAACTTCAAGGCGCCACCTGCTTTTCAAAAATCGACCTTCGTTCTGGTTATCATCAGCTCAGAGTACATGAAGAAGATGTCCCAAAGACCGCCTTCCGGACTCGTTATGGTCATTACGAATTCATGGTCATGCCATTCGGTTTAACCAACGCCCCCGCTGTCTTCATGGATCTAATGAATAGGGTATGCAAACCCTACCTCGACCGTTTTGTCATAGTCTTCATCGACGACATCCTTATCTACTCCAAGTCTAAATCCGATCATGAACGACACCTTCGACTCATCCTTACACTCTTAAGGACTGAAAAGCTCTACGCTAAGTTCTCAAAATGCGAATTCTGTTTAGGAGAAGTACAATTCCTTGGACATGTCGTCAATGACAAGGGAATTCATGTTGATCCTTCAAAAATCAAGGCAGTGCAGGAATGGCAAGCGCTACGTACCCCTACCGAGGTAAGGTCATTTCTTGGTTTGGCTGGTTACTATCGACGCTTCATTGCCAATTTTTCCCGTATTGCTGTACCACTCACGGCTTTGACTCATAAAGGAAAACCCTTCATATGGGGACCTAAACAAGAAGAAGCCTTCCAAACTCTAAAGCAAAAACTTTGTGACGCACCTATCCTGACACTCCCTGAAGGTTTCGATGACTTTGTAGTATATTGCGACGCATCAGGGCAAGGGCTAGGCTGTGTATTAATGCAAAGAGGAAAAGTGATAGCCTATGCCTCTAGGCAACTCAAGGTTCACGAGAAGAATTACACCACCCACGACCTGGAACTTGGAGCCATTGTGTTCGCTCTCAAGATATGGAGACATTACCTCTACGGTACTAAGTGTGAAATATACACTGACCACAAGAGTCTCCAACATATCTTCAACCAAAAGGAGTTGAATATGAGGCAACGAAGATGGGTCGAACTTCTCAACGACTACGACTGTGAAATTCGGTATCATCCTGGCAAGGAAAACGTAGTGGCCGATGCGCTCAGTCGAAAAGGTTATGCGAACTCCATTCGTCTTCTCTGTTCGCAAATCATAACCGACATCAAAGATCAAATCCGAGCAGCTCAACAGGTTTCTGTAACAGAAAATGATGTGCGCGATGAACTGTCATGTGGAGCTGAACTCAAAATCGAAACCAAATCCAACGGTATTCTATACTATTTAAACCGCATATGGATTCCTGATCGCGATAACCTTCATGATTTCCTCATGAATGAGGCGCACAAAACACGGTACTCTGTACACCCAGGAGCCGACAAAGATGTATCAAGACCTACGATACACCTACTGGTGGCCTGGCATGAAAAAGGATATCGTTGTTTTTGTTTCCAAGTGCCTTACTTGTTCCAAAGTAAAAGCTGAACATCAAAGACCTTCAGGACTTCTAGTCCAACCCGAAATACCTGTATGGAAGTGGGAAAACATAACCATGGATTTCATTACCGGGTTACCTCGCACCTCCAGTGGGTATGACACCATATGGGTAATAATCGATCGTCTTACAAAGTCATCTCACTTCATTCCGATTCGCGAGGACTTCAAGAACGAGAAGTTAGCTCGTATCTACATCAGCGAGATCGTGAGCCGTCATGGTGTACCATTAAGCATCATTTCAGACCGTGATGGTCGTTTCACTTCATGAACATGGCAAGCCGCACAAACCGCTTTGGGTACACGATTAGACCTTAGTACCGCTTTTCATCCTCAAACTGATGGCCAATCTGAACGCACCATCCAAACCCTTGAAGACATGCTGCGTGCATGTGTCATAGACTTCAAAGGGAACTAGGACGCTCACCTACCATTAGTGGAATTTTCGTACAACAATAGCTATCATTCAAGTATCGGCATGGCTCCTTTCGAAGCTTTATATGGTCGTAAGTGCCGATCTCTAGTATGTTGGCACGAAATTGGGGAATCACAAATCACCGGTCCAGAATTAATTCAAGAAACAACCGACAAGGTCATTCAAATTCGAAACAATCTTCTAGCGGCTCAAAGTCGTCAAAAGAGTTATGCAGACAAACGACGAAAGCCCTTGGAGTTTGACATTGGTGATCAAGTACTTTTAAAAGTATCACCGTGGAAGGGAGTGGTTCGTTTTGGCCAAAAGGGAAAGCTAGCACCACGCTACGTAGGACCTTTCAAGATACTCGAAAGAGTAGGTCCTGTAGCATACAAGCTTGAAAAACCTACCAGAAGAACTCAAAAGAATTCATCCCACATTTCACGTATCAAACTTGAAAAAGTGCCTCGCCGATGAAAATCTCCACATTCCTCTAGAAGACATTCAAGTCGATGAATCGATGCACTTCGTTGAAAGACAGGTAGAAATCATGGACTTCGGAGAGAAGCGTTTAAGACGAAGTCGTATTCCAATTGTCAGGGTACGTTGGGAGTCGAAACGAGGACCCGAGTTTACTTGGGAACGTGAAGACTCAATGCGCGAAAAATACCCGCATCTTTTTCCAGTTACCACTACTACTTAAATTTCGGGATGAAATTCCTAAAAGTAGGGGATACTGTAACATTCGTCGAAAAACGGGTTTACAAACCCGCTTCGTTTATTAATCAATAATCAGTTATAAGTTTCGTTGCGTATTTATTATTCCGATTTATTTTAAACAATACATAATTAATAAATACTTTATAATTTAAAAACCATAATTTATAAATAATAATAAAGAGTGAATAAAAAAAATAAAATGGAGACGCCGAGTTTCGAACCCGGGTTACCCACAAACACAAACACACACCACACCACTCCGCCACACACTTCGTTTGTGTTTAATACTGAAACAAATAACATTTATAATAAAACCGAAAGTCAAAATCTGTGAATCAGCGCGCCCAAAACTCGCACTCACCGGAAAAACCGACATTTCCGCGATTTTGGCTATCCTCCTTGACTGAAACGCATATAACTGATTTCGACATCAGTTATAACCGATGCCGGCACTCAATTCCAGTCATAACCGTCGGAAATCTTTAATCGCGAACTTTGACCTCAATTCAAACCCAATTCAGCATGTTTCCACTATAAATACCCACTTGAACTTCCTGAAAACCTTTCGCTCAGAACCATGTTCGCTTTCGAAGCATTATTCCTTCCAAAACACGTCGCCGGAGATTTCCGCATTCGCCGGACTTGCACCGGAAAACCGAGGCTTTACTTCTAATCGTTATAATTCTCGACTCTTTTGTTTGTAATCCATTATTCGGCATGTATTAACCTTAATCGGTCAACCAGAGACTGTCCCAAATAACGTCGCCGGAACTCCTCGCGCTCGCCGGAATATCACTGGAGAACCGAAGCCTCACTGCCGATCGGTATAAATCATCTAAACCTTTTTGCTATCTCTTGCTTAGTATTCTAATTGCACAACACAATGATCAAAACTGTTAAACAGTTCACTCAGCCGGAAATCACAAATCAGAGCCGACGACTCTTACCGGAAATCTGAAGAAAACACTCTGTTTTGGTACCTCTTATTCCGTAATCTTCTTTTTCTATTTCATTTCAATCAATTATAAGTTTTGTTGATCGATTAAACAGAACAGTCGGATTTCACTGTTCTGTGTTCTTGTAAACGAAGAAGATGAAGTCGAGTATATGTATTAATATAATTCTGGATATTCAAACGGGTTAGACACACAGTCCAGCGGTGGACTGTGTGCAAATACAATATGCACGTCCCGAGTTCGAATCGCACACGTTACCGACTTTCAGAAATAAAACCAGCATTTTTAAAACCTAATCAGATCAAGTCACAGTATATACATAAAAGGAATATAATCCAGTAGTTAAACAGATTAGACACACAGCCCAACTGGTTGGGCTGTGCGCACTCGAACCGAAGGACCCGAGTTCGACTCCGGGTCTCTGCAACCGGTTCGGCCATATAAATCATTTTTAATAAAAACCAATTAAGGTAAAAGTTAATCAGTATATAAATATAATTAAAACAGAGAATATTTCAGGTTAGACACGTAGCTCAGTTGGTAGAGCTGCGTGCACGCATACGAGAGGTCCCGAGTTCGAACCTCACTAGCCGCATTAAATGAACACAGTCTGACCGGTCAAGACCCGGTCAAACCTGATAAAAGTCAACCTTTTTACTTCATTTTTATTTAATTATTTAATTGGAAAATTAATTAAAAATACTTAAAAATAGGATTTTTAAAGTTAGAAAATTTCCTTAAACTCACAAAAATAAATCTAAAAATCCCATTAAGAGCACTAATTAAAAATATTAATCTCAAATAAAATTTATTTATTTACCGAATCATTTTGTTATTATCTAGGTTAGTTTTTCCCTCGTCGATTGAATCATAAATTCGTGCGCCTTCATCGTCATCAAAGAACGCACCCATTGTGAGTGAATCTCTACCAATTCCCCGTTTTAATCATGTTTTGGGGTGTATCATGTGTCATATAATACTTTTATTATATATAAACACTTGTGCATACATCATATCCGTGATCAAATGTGTATTGTTGTGTGGATTATATGTAGATTAGAGTTATCATTTTCAGTGCACGCATTTCATTAGGCCCATCAGTTCCCCGTGGGAGACGGGTTAAGCATCAGGAGCCTCATTAGATCGGCTCCGTTTGATTGAGCCTTGATCTCACATACATCATCATTCATGTCATATACTTATCCAAAGTGGTTTGTGTTTGTTTATCTATATATGTTTGCTCACATGTGATTATTGCACAAATTTTCCTTATTAAATAAAACAAGAAATTAGTAACAATGTTTTATCAAGGTTCACTCGCCAACTTTTGTTGACCCAAAATATCCCCCGTTTTACACATGATACAGGTGATCCAGCTGAGACAAGAAACACATAGGAAGGTCTAGAAGAATAAACAAGTTTAAGCTTTGGAATAATTATATAGTTTCATTTTCCTTGTAATTGTATGAATTTTGTTTTGGATATTTAAGTTGTAATTTGAGTTTAATAATATGAAACATCTTAGTAAATATCAGGAGCTTTGGTGATAACCCAATTATGCCCCGACTTTTATTCCGCTGCGGGTCGGGGTGTGACACGAGCGCCTCATGGCCAGAATCAAAGTTTGACACTTTTAGCCCCTCAACTTATAAAACCTTCTAAAACACCTTTTTAGCGTATTTAACCCTCCCTAACCAATATTTGGCGTACCCAGGAGTATGCCTAGACATTGTCGAGCTCTCGGTTCGTTAAAAGGTCACTCAGAGGTATAAATTAACATGTTGTCACTTTTAACCCCTCCATTGTCCAACTTTTATATAATTATAGATTTGATCTCTCTCTCTCGTCCTACAAATGAGACATATGAGAGTTAGGACTTTGTAAAGGATCACTCAGAGGCTCATTATAAGCATGTTGACTTAGATGTCACTCAGAGGCTGGGCATGTTGACACAACGGTCACTCAAAGGCCAAGTTTTAGCATGTTGACACCCATGGTCACTCAGAGGCTATGTTTTAAGCATGTTGACGCTAATGGTCACTCAGAGGCTATGTTTTAAGCATGTTGACACTAATGCTCACTCATAGGCTTGGTTTATGCATGTTGACATCAGAAGATCACTCAGAGACTTAGTTTGAGCATGTTGACGCTTTTAGTCCCTGTTAGTCTTTATTAGACTTAAAATAAAAATACGACGCGTGTCGCTATATTATTGGACACGATTTTACAGGGTGTTACAACAAATGGGATCAAAAGCAACTTCAAGCGTTAGTAACTAGTCAACAGCACCAATGTGGGTGGCAAATAATAAATGACTTACCATTGAAATACCAGTAAATTACTGTTGGTTGGACCTGAAGAAACACTGGTTGAATAGGAAGGTATCCAGAGATATCATAATTACAACTCAACGTCTCTGCATAAAAGGTTTTCTCTCGTTTTCTCTTCGGGGTGATTTCACTTCAAGTTGACTACAAAACTAGAAACGTCGTTAGCCTCGTCACGGGAGAAAGGGGAAAGGTTTTCTCCATGACCACACTCGGCATGAGAATAAGTATCGGGTATTGCAAGTAATAAGCAATTAGTGAGTAGTAATGTGATAGTAATCTAGATGGTTTTACCTTGAGGTGTGATCCTTATTTTATTGTCGAAGAGAGGTGTGTAGGAGATGGGCTGATGAGCTTTGGGCCTGGACCCGACAACCAGGAATATCCATTGTCTCGTCTACGTCAACCGTTAATAGTCTTTGGTAGGGGATGCGCTTGGCGCATGGTGAATGGAGCCACGTATCCTGGCAGTTATCCTTGGTGTCGGACCTGTCATCAGCCGGTAGTGGAGATCGTGTGGCAGTCGCTGGCGTGAGTTGGATGGTGCCACGTGTACGTCCTTATGTACAGTCTGCCCTCTGCATGACTGTTCATCATGCGACGTGGTCTGGCACAACCTGCCGAGCGGTTATTGGATCACAGCTCTGCCACTCTGTACCCTTGTACTTGGTCAATGCCTCTTTGCGCTTCTCCCTTCTGCGTGGCTTTATCAGTGCTTTCTTGGCCAAAGCGGAGTTGTAGGGATTAAGTCCTCTTGTTCTCAAGACTAAGTATGAGTTGCTCTCATTTAAGTCTTGGTCTTGTGCAAGGTTTTAGGACTCCGCGGCTAGAGGATTGTTTGATCCGAGCAAGGTCAGGGACCTACGCTTCCAGGTCTAACTTACCATTGCGCAGTGTGCGCAAGGTTTGTTGGGCAACCTGCTAGTTTCAAGAATGGTGCACCGTTGCGCATTGCGCGCAAGGTTATCCTTGTGATCTGTTGTCAATATGATGGTATGGTTTCTTACGTAAGCGCAGAGTTTTTGGGACCATACCCCTCTAGGACCTATAAAAGAACAGATGGTTGCAAAAGCCAAAATATGCTACTAAGATCATAGAAATTATCAAGTTTGATATGCATCTCTGCCCAAACATAGTGAATACTGAACACTAACAGAGCATCTGTTTGAAGACTTCAAAGATCTGTTAAAGACATGAAACCGCTATTCAAGAGGAAGAAAAGTATGTTCATGGCAAGAGCCCTGTTGAAGATAAAGAACTAATGAAGAAGACCAAACATCTGTTCTGCCTAAAACAAATGTTTGGATAAAGCCAACAGAGGTTTAAAGAACAACACTTTCAATGTAACAGTGATTGTCTAAACAAGTGTTATAAGTATTAGAATAGTTGTTGTATTCCAAATTTTTTTTTAACATATGTGGAATCTTTTTTGTTTGGAACGTTAGATGTCGCTATTAGGGTGATATCAGCCCTGATTGCCAACAGATGTTTGTATAAAAAGATCTTAACTGTTAGAGATCTATTCATCACATCACACACATTCTTTTTATACGAACAGTCTAAGTGAGTGATCCGGCTAAAGGAAGTTTGTATAATCATTCTTGTAATAGTAATAAGTTGATTTCAATATAGAACAGTCTGAAAACTTTCCACACTTGTGTTTGATTTTAATTTCCAATGCATCCATTTCTACTTTCCATCATTCAAACCAACTTTATCTACATTTCATTAATCCATATCATAGAACAAACACAAGTGAAAACTCAGATTCTAACATTGTTATAGGTGTTCATGCTAACGGTCTTTCCTCAAATAGAAGTCACTAAAGAATAACTTAGAACATCAACTGGATTAAATGACCAACTGGCGTACTATTTAACAAAGAGTTGTGGGATTTTAATAAAAGTGTTGTGCTGGTTAAAACTGCTAAGGGGCCGTGCTTACGGATTAGCTGGTCGAACACAACACGAATATTCGTAGAATGACACGGAACGACCTGTCTCATTGGAAATAAAAAAAAGATTTTTATTAACTTTTACGTATGTTTCTTTATGTTTTATAAGCAATTGTGTTTAAAATATGCCAATATATTTTTTAATTTTTATTTAAGAAAAACAAATCCCAAAATTTCTAGTTAAACATAAACACATTTAAAAGGTGAAAACAAATAAAATGGACTAAATAGGTGAATCCAAGAACCAGTGGATTTGATGTAAACATGGCATGTTTAGCTAAATAAACTCAAATTCACGAATTTTTGTGAGGTTTTTGTTATGTCAGAAATTCACATCCTTAGGTAACGTTTTTATGAAGTAATAGATGGTGGAATGGAATGCATCATTCTAATGGAATGGAAAGAAACATGTTTGATTATCATGTGGTAATGGAATTGAGCATTCCTAAGGAATGCAACTCCTTTCAAATATAATAATTTACGTTCTTTATTAGTGGGATGTTTTTTTCATTCCTTTAAGGAATGGAAAGAAATATATTTATATTTATATTTATAATACTAATATAAATATATATCAAAACTTTATTATTAAATTTTTTTACCATTAATATATTATTAAGGCAATTATGTTTTTGTCGTTTTTAATACAATTGTGTTTCGTAACTTCTATTCACATATGAGTAACCAAACATTGTTCATTTCATTCCGTTGTCCATTCCATTATCTCATCCATTACCCCATACTAAGGGTCTATTTGGTATGGAGTAATGGGATGAACGAGTGAATAAAATTGACGAGATAATAGAATGGACAAATAAATGAAATGAATCATTACCATCTAAAGGTCTTATTTGGTTATCATAAGGGAATGAAACAAATCATTATTTTGTGTTGTTTGGTAGACAAGAATAGACGAAGGAATAAAATCATCAGTGGGTGGAAGTACTAGGTGGTGGTGGTGGTCGTAGTGGGTGGTGGCAGTGGCGGCGGATGTCGGTGGCGGTGGCTCCTGTGGTCGGTGGTGGAGGGTGGCGACGACAGTGGGTGGCGTTGGTCGGCAGCGACGACGGGGGGTGGTCGATGGCGGTTGCGAGTGGGGTGATGTTGGTTGGTGGTTTTAATGAAGGGTGAGAGAGGGAATGAAATGAAAAAAAACAAAGGGATGTGAATGGATTGAATTTGAGATTTTTAGCAGAATTGAAATGCCTTATGTAATAAGTGATTCCATTACTCAACCATACACATTTTTTAATTCCCTCGCACTAATTCATTCAATTTCGTCTCTTATTGCTGCATACCAAACATTACCTTAGTGATTGTTTCTAACTAAAGAAGAAAAGTACATGGTCTATTTCAACTTTTCCTAGTATGCGATTTCACAATAGAACTGTACTTTCTATTTAAATTATTTTGTACTTTCTATTTAAATTATTAGATTAATTTTCGATAGTGTCATCAAAATACTTGATTCTAAACGTTATCACTACATAGGACATGGTCCTGAAACATCTCGTCGACTATGGCTAGCAATGAGTCCGGTATTTGATGGATATGACTAATCTCATACCCATAACCAGTTGTAAAACCATGTCGCATGTCAGGCCCAAAACCCGTCATGTATTCATCATGTAATCACTCGTTGGGTATCGGGTATATCCGCAGGTATCAGGTATACTCATTAGGGTTTTAGAAAAAAGGCTTTGGAAATTTTGAAGTATATTTTCTTTCTTTTTCCAATTTTATGTTTTAAACTCTAAAATAAATAAAAATATAATAAATTACGTACATATCCTTATAACCATATAATATTTGACAGATCCTAAATATGTAATAATCAATGGTAATGTAAATTTCAATTAATAATTTTGTATTTGTAATATATAAATATAAGAACATCATCAAAATACATCTCAAAAGAAAAGTTTTATGTCAAAAGAATGAATCATTCCTAAACAAGAGTTATCGAAAAGTAAAATTAATTAAACACCAATTTTCTTTTGGAAATATGGTACACTTTCGGGTAATCAGATCTGACATCACTTAATCCCATATCTGCAAAATAGTTTTTTTTTTCTAATCCTATAGCAGTCCCAAATGTTTCGGGTACACCCTCCGGGGTAAGGTATTTTTGCGATATCCCAACTTGTGACCAACTTATGCTACTGAAATTGATTGGAGACCTATGATAAGTACACGAAACCAAATATTGTTACACATTTAATTTGATGAATAACCCAATCGTGGCGAAAATGCCGAACCTTCACTTTCCACCTAAAAGTCAGGAGACTCGCTTTCATTCAATTCTTTCTAAAATTAAATGATGCTTTTGTTCGAATCACTGAGCTGAGAATCTACGCAAAGGGATTGCAACATTAACTTTATTGAATCAATTATGACATAATCATGTTTCCGGTTGGCAAAATCTGACCAGTGAACCGGTATAGCGGAGGGTTCACTGACCACTTGTTTTAAAACATTTCTCAAGTATCACGAGACCAAACCCGTATCCAAGAAAACTATGGAAATATAAATCGTCTTATGGCTCAATAAGAAACCAATGGTTTAGACATTGACACTTATGATGGTTTGTAAAGTAACCACTTACATCATTAAATGAACAAGACCATACATAGTTAACAATTAAGGCGATATGAATATCTCCGTGCAAGTACGAAGATTTACATTTCGAAATCCCATGTGCTCTCGGCAGTTACTTTAGGGACTTTTAGTCCACCCTCCAAGTTGAAATTTGCTGAAACCTGGCAACAGTAAAGCAGATTAGTACTCGGTAAATACGCAAGAAGAAAATAAGAAAATATGTGTCTAGACACCAAGCTGACCCTACTTACGAAACGAGTTGTTTGAAATGGACATGGTTTGACCCATTACCCAATCAGCTCACCTCGGCTCCTTTGCCATACCCAATACATAAGTTTCCATCAACATACATAGGAAGCCGAGAAATCTAACCTTGGGGCATAGGAGTAATTTGGGGTTGCTTATCGGGTTTCGATACAGTGCATAATCAGTTTGGATTGCTTATCCCAGACTGCTAATCAACAATTAACCGTTAATCTAGTTTATATTCTAACAGCCTGATTCGTTAAGCAACGCATGGCTATGTTCAAAACGGAAGGCTGTTACTAAAATGACCGTAACATATAACATTTTAAACATGCAAAATTGTACCATTAGGTTTCATGCAGGTCACTACCAATGAATTGCAAAGTAACGGACATTTAGGTGCAATTTGTTTTTTAAGGGGTAAAATGTCTGCAGTCTACGAACCACATTTGTAGACATTTGTAGAAGAGGTGGACCAAACCTCAACAGTCTGCAAGAAGAAGGTTGTATGTTTTTTAACGTATGTAGATTTCTAAATTAAACTAGTGGTGGTGTATGGACGGTGGTGGGTGATGGACGGTGGTGGTGGGTGGTGGCGTTTAACCCTCTGCAGACCTTAGAAGATCTTAAAAGTGGTAGGGCCAAGTCTGCACCAAGAAGAGCTCGCGCAAAAACGTTTTTAATGAAACGTCTACGAAAACACAAACAGTCTGCAGATACCAATGTCTGCGCGTGGTCTACGTAGCACAGACAGAAGAGTCTGCGCAAATCTTTTTTAGAAAAACAAACACCACCTTACTGCAATTTAAATTTTTTAAAACTAACCCTTTAATTTATAATAGTTTCCAATAAACATTTGATGTATTTCAGTCTAAAATATCAACATCTGATGTATAATGTATTTTAGATTTTTAGATCTCTAGAATTTACACCTAAGGTATTTTAATTAGCAAAAACCAACATCTAATGTATTTTAGAATTTTAGTTCCCAAGAATGAACATCAAATGAATTTTAGTTCACATAAAATAACATTTAAGCAGACTCATCTAGCACCCTAGGCCTCAGGCACGTTTTTTTTAAACCAACTAGAGTCGATAAAGAAGATATACAGTTATTAATAACACAACCCGATGGAAACTACTTATCAATAAACCGCAATTTGCAATCGGAAAATGGTGCATCAAGTGTACAGTGCGCCTAGTGTGAAAACAGATGTAAAATTTTGGTGTTGTTTCTTTTTACAGGGATTATTTGGACCAGATATAATTCTTACGTAATTTGTGTCAATAGGACTAGAGGAGACAACCTTTTCGCCATCCTTAGAAGCAAAACAAATGTAAATAATTGTCACGAATCATACAATTAACTCTTTAGTCGTGTCACATGTGCTGTTTGGGTACAAGAAAAAACCTTGTACACCAAAATATCTCATTATAGTTTATTTTGGGTTCATATGTAATTTTAGTATTTGTTCGAAAAATGTTTGTTATTGTCTTTTACACTCCTCTTGTAAGTTGTGAGCAGTCCATTTAAGACCAGTAAATTAAATAAATAACCGCAATCAACTAAAAAAGGGACCAGATGTGATACCTTGTAAGATCCAATCAACTTCGACTTCGTTGCCCAATCTACCGTCAAATTTTGACTAGACGTCTGATACGCAGCCCTTAACACATGATCTGTGTAAACCTTTCTAGAAACCGCAAAATCCCACGAATCTTTCGCCAACTCATAGCTAGGCTCAAATGTAGTGACCCCTCCATGAACGTACATGTACTTCAACTTGCAATTTCCTGAACCTAGAACGTGATTAACAGATACTTTGTTATCTGAATCAATCACTAGCGTCCCATCAAGCACAGTCTTCTGATCTCCCAAACTGTGACTGTACGCCAAGTTTAATGGCTTGTCGGAAACCTTAATTGTGTTCATGAACATAAATCGGAAGTCCTGTGGTCCCAGCAAAATGCAGTCAGGAGCAGAAAATGCGTTACAGAATACTACACTGAACATGGTATGTTTCCCTTAAGTAAGTATTAGTAGTTCGTTGGTTTATAAAAAGTGTGAGACTCCGAGGTGTTTAGGTCCCAAAAGCCAAGACACACGCATCACGCACGCAAAGCATTGCTCAATGTACAACTAAATAAGCTTTATTTGCAACCAGAAGTTGTGTCTCTCTCATTAGTTTTACATATCAACGTTTTTATCAATAAAACCTTTCGTTATTTCTTCATTCCTTTGATTGTTTTTCATATCAGTCCCGTAAAAGCCCTAATTTTTTTCCAATTTTGAACCAGAAGTACATGAGACGGCAGACGCCAGTGATACTGATATGTTTTCCTGACCTCACGCCTTTTAAAACCAAGGTAGTTCATAATCATATACATCCAACGGAACTGACTGCAACCCACGTTTCCTAACTGTATTTGTAAACAAGATTCAAAACACACAAAGATGCGCGTATTTATACACAGTTTTATAAAAATCAGGATTAATAGCCGATTAATCGGTAGTTTACTGATTAAGTTTTACCTAGTTGGTCCCAAAATCAGTAGGCAGTCAAAATCAATCAAATTTCGGTGAAAAATCGATGAAAACTGGTCAAAGTTGGTCCAAATCTCTTAAGCACTTAAAACATTATACTTATTAACCCAATCTGATTAATAAGTTTAAAAAATTACGTATAAAATTAAGCTTAAAAATAATATATATATTATTTTGAGAAAAACTCTGTATGTGTGTGTGTATAAGCTTATAAGAATTGCATATTAAATTCCAATTCAATTAATCTCTATTATTAATCTGGATTAATTAATCGCTAGTCGCTACCCTACAGCTCGGTCAAAATTGATCAAAAATTCGGTCAAAATCGATGAAGATTGGTCAAAGTTGGTCAAAATCTCTGAAGTACTTGAAACATTATACTTATTAATCCAATCTGATTAACAAGTTTGAAAAAAAAACATGTATAAAATTTTGAAAAAAAACTGTGGGTGTGTGTATAAGTTTAATAAATCACATATAAAATTCCAATCCCATTAATCTCTATTAGTCTAGATCAAAATTCGATACCCCCACCGAGCCTAGCGATTTATACAACTATATTATACACATATAGAAGCAACTATTTATGACATACAATTCTGTGCATAAATAATCTAAGTTGCTCATAATTCATTAAACAGAAACCTAAATTCATCCGCACATCACAAATAACAAATCAAACAAAGCAACATGAACAACAATAATAAATCGAAACGAATATTAGGCATAATTTAAAGTAACCTTTTTAGGAACATTGTAGTCAATTAAAAAAGATCCAGGTTTGTCAACGGCTAGAGCCAAGCCGTTTAAGCTAGGGCCGTTGACGACAGTAGCGTCGGTCATGGAAGCGCGTAGTTTGACATCGCCGGCGTTGAAGGCGAGGGTGACGGCGGAGGCGGCGGTGGCTTTGTCGGCGTCGTATTTGGCTTTCAGAGACGCCTTCATTTTGTGTTTTGTGGATTGGTTTTGCCTACCGCCGGTATGTGAAGACTGTGTGTATACTTGAAGTGGACACCTTATCGTTTTCATCGACCAATATTTCTTTGTAGGGGTTTGGTTTAGTGGTTTTTTTTTTTTTAATAATTTCCACGGTGTAATATCTTATCTCTTAGCTACATTTGTGTTTGCTTTTTTTCAATACATAAAAAAATTATCAAAAACATGTGTTAAGTGTATTTTGTGCAAACATTGCTTTTTAGTATAATAATCAGAGTAGTAACCGTGTTTTGCAGCTAGTTTTCGATTAGTTTCGGTTTGGTTTAATATACATCGATCGAAAACTATAGAAACGAATAATTGGTTCGTTTATTATGGTACCGTTAACATACCGGCACTCGCTAGGGATGGCAATGGGCCGAGTATAGGCCGGGAATGACTAATCCTATACCCATACCCGACTGTAAAATCTTGTCCCATACCCGGTTCATTACCCGTTGGGTATTAGGTATACCCGTTAGGATTTTCATGTATATCTTTTTTTGCTTTCCTTTATAATTTTTATGTTTTAAAGATCTAAATAATATGTTAAATTGTAATAACATACATATCATCATCACCGTAATAATATTTGATAGATTAATATGTAAACATATTATAATATTAATGTCAAAAAATAATTTTGTATTTCATAACGTATACATATGAATTGTACCATCAAAACATATATATAAAATGAAAAGTTCATTTTTTAAACAATAAAGCTACAATAATGAAATATTACTAAACTATAGTAAAAGGAAAATAAATATAAAACTTAAAAGTTTTTGGGTAAATGGGTATATAGTTTTGGGTAATCGGGTAGGGTATCATCTAATCTCATACCGGTCCCATACCCACGAAATATTTTTTCATACACATCACCATACCTGACCCATTACCCGTCGGGTATCGAGTTTACTTGTCCCAAATACTTCGGGTATACCCGTCAAGCTAGGGTATTTTGTCATCCTCGTACTCGCAATAGGTCCCGGCACCGAAAAAAAAATACTTTATTGTGAATTCATTTTCAACAAAAGTTACCGCCACGTCATTAAAACCATAAAAACAATTACGGTAGCATTACCGATGTTCCAATGGTTTGACTTCCGTTGGCGCGGCAAAGAAAAAAACTATATATGACGTGTTCGAATAAAGTTATAAAAGGAATACAAAATATGATCACAAGTAATTATTATTATATATAAAAACATAACTTGTTGGATACAATGAACTTGGTTATGTTTAGGTTTTGACCACGTATTTTTTTGTTGGTTTTTTGCTTTAATTCCTAAGTACTTTGATAATTAAAATGAAGTCATGGATCTTATCTATACATCTATACATTATAAGAGAAACAAACTTTTGCCATTTGTATCATCTTAAACATGTTATTGCCACGTATCATCTAATTGTTTCTCCACTTTTCCTTTTGAGCGGCAATTTAAGGCGTTTCTTTTGTATCCCGCTTTCCTATTCCCACACCAAATTATTTCCTAAGTCATACACAATCATTCTCTCATATTCTCTCAAAGCAGTTTCCAAAACATGAACGAGTTTCCATCTTTAAGGAGTATTGGTATCAAAAACCCTAGATCTATAAATCTTTATGTATTCCTCTGTTTCTTCATCGATTCGGATGTTAATCGATCTTTCAATCATTATCTTAAAGAAGGAGTCAATGTGGTTGCTCAAAAGCCTTATTGATATCCTGCTGCCCAAAAAGATATCATTGAGAAGATAACTCAGGAATTATTGGACATGGTAATAATTAGAGAAAGTACAATTGCATTTGAAGCTCCTTTGTGTTGGTAAAGAAAAAGGATGGTACTTGGCGAATGTGTGTGGATTATCGAAAACTCAATGAAGCAACCATTAAAAACAGTTTTCCAATACCTTTCATAGATGAGCTACTTGATGAATTGGGTGGATGTACTATATTTTCCAAACTGGATATGAGATCCGGATATCATCAGGTTAGAATGCGTGAACCTGACATTCACAAGACAACCTTTCGAACTCACCAAGGTCACTTTGAGTTCCTACTTCTTCCTTTTGGGCTCACTAATGCACCAGCCACATTTCAAGCCCTAATGAACACTACTTTCAAACCTCTGCTTAGAAAATGTGCATTAGTATTCTTTGATGACATCTTGGTTTATAACTCTTCTTTATCACATCACTTAAAAGACTTAGAAGCTGTATTTGAACTTTTTAAATCTAATTTTTTACTAGCTAAAAAGTCTAAATGCACATTTGTTGGGTCTAGTGTTGAGTATTTAGGCCATGTGATCACTAAGGAAGGGGTAAGTACAGATCCTGGTAAAATTGAAGCAATGGTTAATTGGCTTGTTCCTACAACCACTAAACAACTGATAGGATTTTTGGGGTTGGCAAGTTATTACAGAAGATTTATTAAATCTTTTGGATCCATTGCTTAACCTCTCAATAATTTGTTAAAAAAGGATGAATTTTGCTGGACTAATGAGGCCAAGCAGGCCTTTGAACAGTTAAAAGTAGCTTTAACCTCTGTACCAGTCCTAGCTTTAGCTAATTTTTCTAAGGTATTTATCCTTGAAACTGATGCTTCTTCTAAAAGTCTAGGGGCTGTACTAATGCAAGATGGCCATCCTTTGACATATGTGAGTAGGGGTATTTTTGTCAAACAACATGCTATGTCCGTTTATGAAAAAGAGTTACTGGCCATTCTAATGGCAGTCAAACATTGGCATCGTTACCTAATGCAAAAGCACTTTATTATCAGAATAGATCAAAGAAGCCTGAAGTATTTACTGGAACAAAAGGTTAGTACACTATTACAACAGAAATGGCTAGATAAGTTTTTATGCTATGACTATGAGAATTTGTATAAAGAAGGAACTGAGAATAAAGGAGCAAATGCTTTATCTAGAGTGGAGGGGTTAGCTTTATTTGAATAAAACCTGAGTTCCATTGATCCATGTTTATAGCCTAGAATCCAGAACATGTGGCTTAATGATGGAAACTACAACAAGTTATTCCAAGATTGGCACAAAATTCCCAAGTTAAACAACGGACATGGGATGGAAATATTTTGAAGAGGAAGAATAAGGTGGTGATTGGAGAAGAGTCTTAGCTAAGACAAGATATTTTGCATTTATGCCATTCTTCTCCTGTTGGAGGCCATTCAGGCTACTATCCTACATTGTACAGGCTGAAACAATTGTTTTATTGGAAAAAAATGCGATAGTGATGTGAAGCAATGGGTCAAAGCTTGTCATGTAACGCTTCGCATTTTTGTACTTTCCTTATTTAAAATGTGTAATCGTATTTCTATTTATAGAAACTTGTATTCGTATCGTATCCGTATTTCTTTTTCACCTTTGTAATCCGAGACTTTGATCATAGTGAAATTCGTACTATATACATGCTTGTTATACTTACAATTTAATCATTTTATACGTAAACTAATACTTATTATGCGTGCCAAACCTGCACATACATTTACGATGCTCGAATCATACTTACATACGTTGTGCACACTTGAAAACACGTCAAAACACTAAGTTATTGTATGAAATGATAAGCAAACCAAAGTTTAGGGGCCGAAGTGTGAGAAAACAAACTTCAAACGGATAAGGAGGCGCCGCGCTACGCGACCCCCTTCCCCTTTCCTGTTCGCGTAACGCGAAGGCTTGCAATCCGCAATAAATTATTTCCTTGCTGCAGATTGGCCATTATCTTCCACCTCTCCTTTTCCCCAATCAACTTACAACCTCATTTAACATCAAACCCTACTCCACCATTATAAAAGCAAGCCTCCATTCACCGATTTTTTACTTTTCAAACTCATCAACACTCTCAAAACACTCCCAAATTAGTTCATCATAAAGTCAGATTATTCTAAGTGCCAAAATGAGCACTTTTCTTCATTTCATGTTTCATTACAAAGCTTGGAACACCTCTAGGAGTGTTTCCACAGGTTTACATGGTAAACCAATGTGAAACATCACCATTTTGAGGTCCAAACTTTCTGTTTTGGAAGATTATATTGCTAACTTTTATTAAAACTTATGTTTTCTTATACAATCTTGTGCTTCATTTGCTACTAACCAAGTCCGTGGTTAGTAAGCTTGCCTAATATTGATTCTTATGAGTTAGAGGTATAATTACCCTCTAAACCTTCTGTTTTATTAGGGTTCATCCAACCCACAAGTGATGAAACCATCCAAGCTTGCCTTAGCTCTTATGGTAAGACTTGTGTTTTGGTAAAGGTGGGAATACTTGGAAACCTTGGGTATCCTAATCTCATTCCACCGCCTCATTTGATGTTTTCTATGTTTAAGCAACTAAAACTTGTTCAACTTTCATTTGAGTAACAAGGCTACAACACGTCCCCAAACGTTTCCATGTTCGAGATGCACGCACCTCGCTTGCTTACTTGGTTGTTCATAGTTTTAGTTAAGTACTTTCCTTTATTCATGACCATCCGAATCATCCTTGAGGTGATTTGTGTTGGTGAATAATACAATAAGGTTTAATGGATGTTTATCATCCTACCTCCATGCATGACTTATATAAAATCTATAATAATACATGTTAGACATACTATATACTATATAATATATATAAACACATATGTTTCCTTGAAGTTAACCGGATTATGATTACTTGTCATGGCAATAGGTTATATTATCTAAGTCTTGAACCTCTCATTACGTTTCTAATGGGCAACTAGACCTATGAAATCACATCAACCCATACAGGATTCACAGTGTAAAAAACGAGTGTTAAAAACTAGATAATTACTTTCGAATACATACTTTAATTCTGAATCCAAACTCGCTACCAAATCCAAAATATTCACACACCTACGTTTCCTCATGTAGGATAACTTCGGTGTACCAAACTCTAACGTTCGCCAACTCTCGGGTTGCTAGGAAAGCTTACAAAACCATGAGTATACTCAACTCCCCTTTTCATCTTTACACTTTTGGGATGTAACATATGTATTCTAACAAAATCACTAAATCCGAATACTTATGCTTATCACAAAACAATCATTCAAACATACATGCTTAATACGAATACTTGCAAACTTGTATATGCTAGATTTGAATGCTTTATACTACGTGATTAACTTCGTACAAGCCTCCCTTAACATGTATAGCGCTATAGGATTAATGCACCGCCCGCATTCGTGAGGTCATGTTAAGTAAACAAAACGGTCTATTCATTGCTATGATTAGATTATGCTAGCGGTAAACTTTGGGTTGACACGTATAGTTGAATTGCTAGTGTTGTATGCTAGTTTTAAGTAAACGTTTATGCTATGTTGAATGTTTAGACTTTTATTATACTTAGTATCCAAACTTGTATGCTCACCAGTGCCTTGTTTTGTTGAACTATACTTTAATATATGTTGCAGGAATATGATGACGAGGATGATGCAGGGAATCTTGTAGGATGAACTAGAAAC
Source organism: Scalesia atractyloides (assembly GCA_947069175.1). Classification (NCBI taxonomy): domain Eukaryota; kingdom Viridiplantae; phylum Streptophyta; class Magnoliopsida; order Asterales; family Asteraceae; genus Scalesia; species Scalesia atractyloides. The sequence goes on along the minus strand of CAMTDV010000001.1, from coordinate 17,218,920 downwards.
CCATCTTAATTAGATTTATGTTGTACTTTGTATTTTGATTTCCTTGTTGTACTTTGAATTCGATGTCGTATTTTGTTTCCAAGTTATATACTTGCCATTATTAGTGTTATGATGTCTCTAGCAATCTACTACGTCCGTCCCGATGATTCCGCCATCGGTTGGGTGTGACATGTCAAGTATGTCACAGAACAAATTATGAGAGGGTGGCTAGTCGGTTATTACAACCTCTACTAACTCCTAATTCAGTTTTCACGGATGTCTCTGTGGACTTCATAAGTGGGTTGTCTAAGGTCAATGGGAAAGATACTATCTTGGTTATAATTGATAGGTTCACAAAGTATAGCCATTTTATACCTATATCTCATCCTTATACAACAACTCAGATAGCTCAAGTGGTGTTTGACAATGTCTTTAAGCTACACGGATGTCCTAGTACCATCGTTTCTAATAGAGATCCTATATTTGTGAGCAGATTTTGGAAAGATTTCATGAAACTACAAGGAATTTAGTTGGCATTTTCTTCTGCTTACCATCCACAATTAGATGGTTAAACAAAAGTATTAAATTGTTGTTTACAAATGTACCTTAGGTGCATGGTTATGGGTGATCCAAAGCTTGGCCTAAATGGTTGACTTTGGAAGAATGGTGGTACAACACCACAAGTCATTCAGCTATTGGGATGTCACCATATGAAGCTCTCAATGGAATATCTCCACCCCTACATATTCCATATATTCCAAATGAAACGAAGATTAAATCTTTAGAGTAGTTGTTCAAAATGCGGGAAAGAGAATGAAACAAATGGTTGATAAGCATAGATCTGATAGGCAATTCAAGGTTGGAGATTGGGTTTATGTGAAGCTGCAGCCATATGTTCAAACATCTCTTAAGCAGCATTACAATAAAAAAATGGGGCCTAAGTTTTTTGGACCCTTTGAGATTTTGGAAAAAGTAGGTTCAGTTGCTTATCGTTCGGACTTGCCTGCGGATTCAAAGATTCATCCTATATTTCATGTATCTTTACTTAAGGCAGCTCCAGGACCAGCTTCAATTGTAACGCCATTACCGGAATTGCCAACTGTAACGCTCCACATTTTTGTACTTTCCTTATTTGAAAAGTGTAAATATACTTCTATTTTTGGAAACTTGGAATCGTATTCGTATCTTTTATTTCAATCATTGTGATCCGAGATTCTGATCATAATGGAACTTTATTCAATAAATGTACATCTTTTACACATATGATTCATACTTTACAATCTTTGATATGTGACTTCATGCAACAGACTCATACTTGGAATACTCAAATGCCCAATTTTGCGTGCAATTATACTTATACATCATCTCTTATGCTTAAAATACTCGAAAATCGTCTAAAATACGTAAAAACAGCTCAAAACCAACCCACCAGTGCAAGTTGAACCCACTTCGCACGAAGTGAACCTACTTCGCATGAAGTGTATCCACTTCGCACGAAGTAAACACACTTCACACAAGTAAACACACTTCACACGAAGCAGAGCTGGCAGCTGTTTTTCCTATAAATACAGACGCACTTGACCACTTCCAACCTTCCGTACACTCTCACTCTCACTCTCAAATTTCTTGATTTTCGGCAGAATCATCTCAGATTCTTCTAAGTGAGTTTAACTCACTAACACTTTGCAATTTCATAACTTTTCTTCTGCTTTTACTTCTTTTCTTTTGTACCAAGTGTTGTAAGCTAATCTAGTTCATCATCCTTATAGGATTGGATTAGTGTTCTAGCTAGTGAGAACGTTGGGAGCTTTGGCTACCCTTTAACACCTCATAAAAATCGTGTCTAATAGTATAGTGACATGTGTCATTACTTTTATAATAAGTCCATTATGGACTAATAAGGACTAAAGGTGTCAACATGCTCAAACTAAGCCTCTGAGTGACCCTCTAATGTTAACATGCATAAATTGAGCCTCTGAGTGACCATTAGTGTCAACATGCTTAAAAACTTAGCCTCTAAGTGACCATTAGTGTCAACATGCTTAAACTTAGCCTCTGAGTGACCATTAGTGTCAACATGCTAAAACTTGGCCTCTGAGTGACCATTTGTGTCAACATGCCCAGCCTCTGAGTGACATCAGAGTCAACATGCCTATACTGAGCCTCTAAGTGATCCTTTACGAGTCCTAACTCTCATATGAGCCACTTGTTGGACGAGAGGGATTAATCCTGTATATATATAAAAGTTGGACAATGGAGGGGTTAAAAGTGTCAACTTGTTAATTTATACCTCTGAGTGACCTTTTAACGCAACCGAAAGTCGCAAGGTTTGACTTTTGCTTTGACTTTCGATTCTGACCCGATTTAGATTAGTTAGTTACTGATCTAAGGTTGCATTATGATCGTAATATAATGTAGCATAACCCTCTCAGGTTATATTACATGATCATAATCTGAGTTTATGCACAAGTTCTGTAATTATGCCAAATTTGACTAAAATGCCCTTTTTGCATAAAATAAGATTTTAAATGATAATGAACTTGAAAAAGAATTACCTATTGATGTAATATCATAAGTAAAATTACTTGGGATGTCAAGTCAGATTATAAACTGAATTTATGAACAAGTCCTTGTATTATGTCGACAAATGACGATAAAGCCCTTGTGGCACGTAAAATGGTTTTAATCATACTTTTCATATCAAAACTTTTACCTACTAATATGTTATATTAAATAACATATATAGGGCATATAAACCTAATCTTAACATCAGTTTTTACTAACTTCGCATAAATCATGATTTTACGACATAAGCGCCGTATCGGCACATAACGTGGTCTTAAACCATATTTACCAACCAAGGCTTTTACCTACTGATTTTAAAATATTTTTACAGTAGGTACACGATATAAACTCAGAATCCCAAATAAACTATCATACTATGTGTAAAATGACCAAAATGCCCCTTCGGTGCATAGTTTGGTCATAAATGATAAATTACACATACTATCATGTTTCTACTGATATTATATCATACATTAATTATTTTTCCAGAATACTTATGATAACATTAAAATATATTCAAGTTCCTTTTATACGGTATATAATTACTAAAACGCCATTATGAGGCATAGTTTTGTTTTAAAACCTTAATGGGCATATAAGTTGATATTCTACTAATATTACAACTTATTTAATATATAATGGAATATAGAACTTGTCCATGACTTATCCGGTTACCCGATATCGCTGATATGCGTGCGGTTAAGTATATGTAACTAGTTTACGGAAATTAACCGAAACGGGTTTAACCTTATCATTTTAATTTCAAATTCTAGAAAGTTAATTGTTTACCTATATTATACAAGTCTTAAGTACTTGTTGGGTTTAAACTATATTCTATCTGGTCATCGCTTAATCTAGCGTATCGTAACGTTTTTGATCTTTTACGCTAGTCGGTCTAAGTCTATGACTTAATAAAGACCGTTAGCATTTTAATTGGTTAGCTTATGCCATAATCCAGTCTAGCACCTTCCGGTAAATGCTATCTGTACTTAGTTCATTTTGGATACGGCTGAGATATTAAATCTTGCATTTTTTTTAAAATCAAGACTAGCTCAGGTAAATACTCTTGACTTATTTTCCCTATACAGGCTTGGGTTACGGTAAATTATTACCGCTTGGTCGGAAATGGGATCAATCGAATGCCAGATTGTGGCTAGTAAATCTGCATATTCTGTTTTAATCAGTTTTGTTTGATAACTTAAACATCGGGGGTTAACTACCGTGTCCTGGATATCCTTGGCTCATTACATTAGATAATGGCCACGACCTAAGCGCGGGGTGTAGGCATACACCTGACAAACGCTCATGTAAAAAACTTTACCCACAAAGTTACGGATAACTCCTTTGTGAGTTCTTAAGTGGTGACTACGTTTATCATGTCTCGGTCTCCGTACTGGCCCCTGTATGTATAGACAAACATGTGAATCTGTTAACAAGGTTACAAAGTAACTTTCCCAAGTTATAAAATATTTTGTGCCATTTGCACTTAAAATCATTTTCAAATGTTTTCAAAATGAGTCAGTTGGGTGTATTTACCAGCGAAAGCTGACGTATTTTGAAAAGACTAAGCTTGCAGGTACAGTATGAAATAGGCTGGAAGCTGCTCGGTAGATATAAGAGGATCTTGCAAATCCTTAGATCTGCCCTAAAGTCTTTTATACATTTTTGTACATTTTACGATCCGCATGTGGATCTTTTATTACAAGCCGTCTGTATATTATTTTTGTACTTTGAACATTTGGTTTGTAATAGTAATTTAACTCCAAGACTTCCACTGTGCTGTGTTTAATTGACTATGATGATATCAACTTACGTCACCATATTCCCCACCCAGGCCCACCGATGTTTGGATTGGTTGGAAATCCGGGGTGTGACATACCCGAATTAAGTTCCACACTTTATTTGAACATTTTTTCATTTCCTTTCTATACGTTCATAACCGACCGGGTTATTGCAACCTTGTGCTTTGGTGAATCATATAACAAGATTTGACCTCTCCATGCTTGACATCTATGACCAACTTGAATATCTATATACTTAAACTATACATAATTTTTTTATTTTCTTAATAAACTAGTCGGAACAGAATCTTAATCGCTTTCTGATTAAGTATTTTGGTCCTAGACTGTTCTACCTCATTGCCAATACCCTGTTCAAGAAAATTAGTGTCAAAACGGGTGCAAAATGAGCTAAAACGTTACAGAAACAAACCCTTCGCACGAAGTAATCAGTCACTTCGCACGAAGTGGTCATCTCGTACAAAGTGGCATTTTTCCGTATTTACCTTCTGTATTTTCTGCCTTCCAACCCGTATCCGAATCCAACTCTAAAACACTCACACAATTCTGTTTTCTTGTGTAGGATAACTTCGATGTCCTACCCTCCATCCTACAATTCACGGTTACTAAGGAAGCTTTGCAAAACCGTGAGTATACTCGATCCCGTTTTATCTATTATCACTTTTGGGGTGCAATACATGTACTTTATCAATTCACACAAACATGCTATGCTTAAATCACGAAACAATCCTCAAACTATGCTTTATGTGCTATACTTGAAATCACACATGCTTATACTCGAAATTCTCATACTTAGTCATTAACTTTGATCAAGCCTCCCTTAACATGTATAACGTTATAGGAGTAACGCATTGCCCGTAAACTTGAGGTCATGTTAAGTTAAACATATACGGTCTTTTCATTGCTATGATGAGATTACGCTAGCGGGAAACTTTGGGTTGACTAGTATATTTGCATGCTCGTATATTACATGTTAGCCTCGAGAATAGACATTAATGCATAAGGATTCGTTGAAAACTTTTTACTATGTTATTTATTTAAACTTGTATGCTCGCCAATGCCTTGTGTGTTGAACTATACTTTAACATGTATTGCAGGTTATATTGATGATGAGACACATGGAATCAAGTAGGACGACTTAGATACTCACCTAGAACGTATTAGAAAGTTGTATTTGTATTTTGTTCTTTTTTCATGATGTTGTAATTCAAATTTGAAACTATGTACTTGCTATTAAATCAATGAAATGAAATCTTATTATTTAAATTACTTGTCATATTTTAGCATTATGACGTCTCGAGCAATCTCGTTCGTCCCGCCCTGATGTTTCCGCCGTCGGTTGGGGTGTGACAGATTGGTATCAGAGCTATAACTATAGGGAATTAGGTAGAACTGCCATGTTTGACCTAGTCTATAGTCTAAGCACCGAAACAGACCTCCTTCGTACAAACTGAGACCCTTCATGTGAACTAAAGCACTTTGTGCGAACTGGACGCCTTCGTGCGAACTGAAACACTTCGCACGAAGAGGTACCCACTTCATACGAAGTGAGCTGATCCTCGATTTAAAACGTCTGGACTTTTCCTATTCTGCTTCTGATCTAGCCCGGTTTCTTACAATGATACCCGCCTTTTCTAAGGCTTACACAATACAAACTCGAAGACATGAAAACACTCGTACCACAAACGAGACAATCTCGCCAAATTAGGGGTGAAACCCGCACTTTGGTGATCACTCTCGACCTGCGTATCCGCTTTTGTACGAAGTTACACCATCATGTTAGGAGTGATATCCACATCTTGATGGGAAACTTCCATTTCATACTCTAGTGGGTTTCACCAACGAGTTGGAATTTGCTCCTCGTATGGTAAATATCAACCACATTTAGGGTACGATGTTAGCAAGTTAGGGGTGATACCCGCATCTTGTTGACTAATCCCACCCCTCGATTTTCAATCTTGCCAAAGCTTCAAATTTTCGATCGGTAAGGGACATGTAGTAACTAGAAGGGTAAAATGTCATTAACCACTCATCGGTGAGAGTATTTTACCTATTAGGCCAGAACATATCTCCCTAATTTGAAAGTACTTACGATTCGCTTTGGAATAGTCGAAGATTCTAAACCCGAAACACTCCCATGTTTTATCGAGCCTCCCTTTTTATGTGAATCCATTTCTATGTGTTTTACTTTGATACGTTTATCATTTCAAACACACAAATCGCACTTTCCTCGCAAACTAAAACAATGCTAATAATCATGAACAAACTAAATTTACGCTCTTTACGTTCTTTTATATGTGACTACGCCTTGAAAATACGTGTTATACTCATGCTTTATACGTGATATTTACGTGCTACATGATATACTTATGCGAAAGTATGTGAAAGCTTATGTGCTATGCGAAATACTTGTATTCTCCATGCGATCAAAACGCCACTTTACAAAATCATTATGATCAAATCTCATCTTTTCCTTCTATCGCAACCTTTTTAGATGTTTTCCGACGGTGAAAACTCGGACTCCAAAAGATCGCCAGCAACAACGGTGATTCGATGACCAAAAAGGAGATGATGAAATTTATGGCCAAGCAGATGGCCAAGATAATTCCCGATATTATCAGTCGGATTTGTAACATTCTACATAATAATAATAATAATAGTAATAACAATAATAATAATAATAATAATAATAAATAAAGTATATAAAGCTTATATTATTATTAAACGGGTAGATTACGAGTAAGTTGACAGTTAGAAATATAAGGCATCTAGACGAACATATACTTTTATAGGAACCGTTTAATAATTAATAATAAAATATATTATTATAATTTACTTATTCCGTTTTTAATGAAACTTAGGTCAAAATGTAGATAAAAATATGCTCGTTCTAATGACATATTCATCGTTTCATAAAACGTTATATATTAGATGTTATAAACGCTAAATGAGTGAAGCAGCTGAATTAATTATATATAAAATAATAATAAAAATCTTTAACACATATATGAGATTTGTATGCATACGTGTGTAGCTTTCAGGAAGATAAGAAAGAATAAAGTGACATAGAAAACTTGATAACTTCAGTATACTTCAAATATAAATAGAAGCGTGGTAGGCATCCCAAATTGCTCACACTGTTTCTCTTGCTGCTCTCTCTGCTCTGTTGCTTTTATACCCAATCCCCCTAAACTCTGCTCCGTTGTAAGTGTTTTAACCCTGATCACTGGTACGATACCCTGTTCGATTGATCTGAAACCCATCAACCGGTGTCAAAGGGCTGTCTGTATAAAGCTATACTTTGTAAACTATGTTGGGGTTTTGTCTCGTGATGTATCGTTAAAGTTTAAGTTGGGGTGTTACATAACACGCGTTGCATTGTATTTTTATCAGGAACCTAGGATTAGCACCATGAAGCTTTAAGCTAAAACTCTAAAACTACAATGTGAGTCATTCTTTCTTTTTACCAAATGCTTACAAAATCCTAAAATGTTTTTCAATTATACTTACAGTGATTAAGTTTTTGTATTCTGAAATTACTGCCGGTATGTGGGGTTTTGCATATACTACTTGATAATCTTCACTATTGGGTGAAAGCTAGACATTGAGTGATATGACCACCATTACATCGGAACTGCCACTGAGTGACAAATTCTGATTGAGTATTTGATAGATAAAAACAATGTAATCACCCTTGATACTGTAAATTATAACAATGTCTTTTTATAAAAATGAATGAACTCGCCAGTATTTTTCGCTGAAAAAATATTTTTAAACGTATTTCAGGTAACTTACTGTGAAAGTAATAGAAGCCTCTTATGGAGCACTGAAGGCTTAAATAAAGTGGCTATGACTACCTGAATAAAATATGAAATTTATGTTTTGTCATCTAGGGTTTATCCCTATAAAAATATTTGAATGAAATATGGGTTTTATCCCATTTGTTTAATATTAAACTTTGGTGTTTTTACAAACTCTGAAATATTTTCTAACTACGATCCTGATGATAAATTCTGCTGCCAGTTTAATAAACACCGATACCACCAGTAACTGGTTCACGGCTCCCGCCCAGGGTGTGGTCGGGGGTTGTGATAGAAGGTGGTATCAGAGCCACTGGTTTAAGCTATTTGTTGATGCACTTTTTGGCCATCACTGTGCGAATAAGCTAGAAAGAGTGTGTATTGAATATTGTATAGATTAGATACGAACACACGACTCAAGTGCGAACGAGTACTAGCTCATACGAGTGACATGTGCCTCGTATGAGTGACAATGTGCTGCGTACGAGTGACTTTGTTACTCGTACGAGTGACAACATCATCTCACTCATACGAATAGCCCTTCGTACGAGTGATAACATGCTCGCTTCGCACGAGCTGTCATGTCTATAAATAGGTGTTGTGTGTTCATTGTTTGTTAAGTTTTGGAAGTTCCCTTAGGGGAAACGCTGGCGGATTCTCTCAAGGAACTCCACCAGCCAGTCAAGATGTATACTCTTTCTGTATGAATGAATGAAAAGCTTCCCTGATTCTGTACCTACATATCTATTTTGTTCTACCGAATCTGTACTATCCTCAAAAAAGCTCCGTCTAGAGCCGCCGCTAACCATAGGACCACAATTGGTATCAGAGCTACGGTACCGATTCATTTAATCTAACAGTTGATGAATCACCCCTGCTCATGAATTTTGGACGTATGAGGGGTTGTAGACGTAAAACATCAAATAATCGGACAATCCACGAACATAATGTAAAATTGAAACTATAGGATTGTTAGAAACAGATTTTCGACTAGATCTGGGCAAAAATCATTTCAAAATTCGAAGAAATGAAGATTCATCGAAAAGACGTTATCAGTTTCATCCGTACGAGCGAGTCTCAGTGGCTCGTACGAGTGACAATTGGTCACTCGTACGAAGCATCACTCGTATGAAGCACCACTCGTACGTAGCCCCAAATGTACAAAGTCCAGCTCGTACGAAGTGGTGACCCAAAAAAGGCATTTTTTGATCGTATTGACGAGACGTGTGTCCAGAAAAAATTTGGTGATTAAATTTTTTTTTCGAGATTTTAACTTCTAATTCGGGCTGTTCAAGGACACCGTCTAGAGCTTCAACGTATAGATTTGATAATACGATCACAAAAGGATGAAGATTTTGCGATAGTCACTGATACCTGTGCAAAACATTGATCATCTGGTGTAGTGATTATTAATGGGCCTTAATGTTTAGTCAGCATTTGATCAAAACTACAATTTTGGAAAATTTTCGCAAAATTTGTGTACCATATGCTGCAGTCGCGCCATAATCTTCATTCTCATAAGAATTCAAGACGTCAGAATTTACAAAAATGAGGGGGAATAAAAGTTTTCACGTATATTTAAAAATTCTGGCATTTTTGAAATTCGTGACGCTGCAACAGTATCCGGGTGGTTCAGACTACAGATTATCTAGGAAACACAGAGGACCGAAGATTCATTAGAGATGAGATAACGTTTAAGTCTGTTCACGAAATAGACTATACATCTGGAAGAATGTTTCTCAGATTCAATGTATTACCAGATAGTTTGTTTCCGATGATTTACTGATTGAGAAGATTTTTGCGGATATTTATTGATTTGAAGTTTTTCGGTGTGGTATTTTGAAGTTTCTAAATTTCCGATTGGGTTTTGAAGATCGGAGGATCGAGCATCAGGGGAGTGCGCTAAACCGAATGTGGATATGCTTAACTCGAAACGGAGAAGCTGCATTATTTAATTTCAAGTTGGTGATTATTCGAGAAAATTTGTAGATCAAGCAAATCAGAGGGGGTTTTGAACTGTGCAAACAAAAGACCTGAAGATTAATTTCTGGAGAAAATTAGTTCAGGGGGAATGTTGCTTAAGTAGATAATGCAAACTCGGATCTTCAATCAAGGGGGAATTACGACGTCAACAGATACCCGATTGAAGTTGTAGAATATTCAAACACAACTCTCAGATTTCAAGTTCAAGTTCATGCTTCGACAGTGACGTCCAAGGGGGAAATTGTTGATGCACTTTATGGCCGTCACTGTGTGAATAGGCTAGAAAGAGTGTGTGTTGAATATTGTATAGATTAGATACGAACACACGACTCAAGTGCAAACGAGTACTGGCTCGTACGAGTGACATGTGCCTCGTACGAGTGACAATGTGCTGCGTACGAGTGACTTTGTTACTCGTACGAGTGACAACATCATTGTCACACTTGACCCACAGCGGAAATGGTAGTCGGGGCATGATTGGGTTTTCATCAAAGCTCATGACATTTACTATTATAAAAGTTTCATATTTATTATATCAAATTAAAAGAAATATTCCAATCAACACACAAACCATACAATCACCAAATGTTCTAAACATGACATTCAAGAAATGATTTATTCTTCTTCTAAGGCCCAATCCTATGTGTTCCTTGCTTCAACCTGATCACCTGTATCATGTGTAAAAGTAGAGTTTTGGGTCAACAAAAGTTTGCGAGTGAATATCATTTAAACATTTGAAAGAATTAGTTGTATTGATTAATTAAAAAATGTGCATAAACCAAATATGAGCATGCGTATATGTAAATCTATCCACAAATCACATAAATCAAGCAATGAACACATGAGCATGACAAATGATGAACTGTGAGATCAAGGCTCAATCGAATGGAGCCGAGAAACTGATGGGCCTAATGTGAATGATTGCACTGAAATGAGAAAATGTAACCACATATAACATCAAACAAACATTACATAACACGTTAGATCATATTATAGTAATAGCACAAGTGTTTGAATAAACGAAATATATAAACGACACATGATACACCCCAAAGTATTAATAAAAAGGGGAATTTGTAAGGATTCACTCATCGTGGGTTGACGAGTGGTCCTTTGGACAACTCGTAAGTGCGTTAAAATGATAAATATTCCATGCTTTAAACGTTTATTTGTTACGATTTGATATCTATGGTGCATCTGCCTTTGTAGGTACTGAAGAGCATAACAAGGGAACTTTAACGTGCTTTTTCGGAGAATTGCAATTGGCTAATTGAGGCTTTGGACTTGAGAGATTGAAGAGGGGCAAAATGGGAATATTTTGCTGACCACCGTAAGCTACGGTGGTCAACGTAGCTTACGGTGGAGTCTGCCCTCAAAAGCCACCGTAAGACAGACAGTCATCACCGTAAGGAAAAATTTGCCCACCGTAAGCTACGGTGGGCACCGTAGCTTACGGTGTGAGCTACGGGAATTCTGTAACTGCCCAATTTAAGAGTGTTTGAAGAGTCTTTTCATATTATCAATCATTGGAGACGAATTGCAGAGCGAAAAGGGGCGATCTTTAGTACTTTTCATTGATTCTAACAAGTTCTAAACATTATTTTGGTGTTATCGATTCGTATGAGCAAGACACTTGAAGTATGTTTGATTGTGAGAACATGAGCGGCTAGAGATTTGTGTGATCATCTTGGGTGAAGGTTTGTTGAACAATTGTGTTTGAATTCTCGATTTCTAGAATAATTACCATGTTATGGTTATTATGGTGTTGATTGATTGTTTGTAAATTGTTGGTTGATATCTTTGTCATTGCCTATTTCGTACGTTCTTGGTGTCGTTGACAATCAAGATATCACGGGAAGGTTTACGGGTTGGGTATTAACCAATTGGTCATCGGGTAACGACCTCGCATCATAATCTGAGTACTTTGTTCTCTTTTATCACAAATAGTTAATCAAACACAAGTCATGTCTATGTGACTCTTTCTAGTAGAATTGAACACATGCGTTTTGAACCGGAAGCCCAAGATGATCATTCCCTTATTAATCTGTTAAAAACCAATTTTTGAATCGCTAGTAGTTAAGTCTAAAATCCATCATTCTAAATCTGAAATTAAATTCTTGCAAATTAGGTAATTAGTTATAATAGTACAACCTTTTGATAATACTAGTTCCACAATTCCTTGTGTTCGATACCCACTTACCGCTAGCTAATAGTAGTTTTGGGATTAAATTTGCGTGTGACAACGACTACACGTCAAATTTTGGCGTCGTTTCCGAGGATTTGTGCGCAACGTGTGTTATTTCGTGTTAGTATAATTTGTTATTTTTCCGGTTTTATGCTGGTTGTGTTAGTGTGCAGGTTCTTACAGGTGTATGCATACTAGAGGATCTAACAAGCTATCACCATTGGTATTTGATCCGGAGATTGAACGAACCTTACAACGCAACAGGGTTTTGTTACGAGAGAATAAGATTAGTGGTTCCCCAACAACACCATCCAAACCTATTTCACCACTCAATACCATGGAACAACTGCCTACCACCACAAACCAAACCTCACCATCTACACCTCCACCAAATTCCACCACTCACCCAACTTCGACACACGAAGTTGACCCATCTAACACCGCATCATTAGTACCACCATTCTCATCTTTCTTTCCCACATCCGGTCAATCCTCATCCACCCAATACCCTTTACCAACTCAACCTTTACCTAGCTCCACCATTATCCATACTTCACCTACATTTCAACCATCAAACCAACCGGGTTCCCATAATCCTTCTTCACAGTTCGTGTAAACATCGGGTGTAGGAGGAGACGGGTATGATGATGGTTATGAAGAGGAATTCGGAAGTTATGAAGATGAAGGTTACTATTATGGGGGTGAAGGAGGTAACTTGGGACCACAAGGGGGAATGGGGTACCCACAAAGGCAACCTACGGGGGTGCAACAAGTTCGTCCGCAAGGGCCACCGTTCCAACAACCAATGCCTTTACAACTAGTCCAAGGTCAACACCAACAACCTCAATGTCAAAGACCGTTGCATCAACCCCAACATCAACAACACTTCGTACCTCAAGGGGTAAGACAGGGTTACACGGGTCGACCAGGAGTACCTTTAGGTGTTCTGTGAAGACATCATCGAGAAGTAGTAAGGGGGTTGAAGCACATTTTCGTCCGGTTATTGCTAATAATCCTTCTCCGGTAGTGATACCACAATGCCCGGATGGGAGAACATTTGAGGTTAGGACGACCGCATTACAAAGCTTGCCAAAGTACAAGGGTCTAGCAATGGAGGAACCATACTTCCATTTGGAAACATATGATTCCATTTGCAACACCATCGGAGGGCAAGGTTTTTCGGGGGATGATGTTAAATTGGTATTGTTTCAGTTTTCGTTGAAGGACAAAGCGAAGAGGTGGTTTCATACTTTACCGTTCGCATCTATCTATACTTGGGCCAACATGCAACAACGATTTCTCGAAGAATTCTTTTCGGCCTAAAAGATAAATGAAGCTCGTCGGAGTTTACGTAGTTTTCAACAACAACCGGGTGAGATGTTCCATGAAGCATTTGAAAGGTTTAACATGATGTTAAAGAATTGTCCTCATTATGGCATTGCACTTTGTGAATTGTTGAATGCTTTCCATGAGGGGTTGAGCTCGAGGATGCTCGTGATTTGATGTCTATCACAAACGGTACATTTGGTACAAACTTTGAAAAAGACGATTGGGCTTTCTTAGAACAAATGGTGGTCACATCAAAAAGGAAAGCTCGATCTTCACGGCGGGCTAGACATCACAAGACCTCAAGTTTATGCGGTAGATGATGGAGGGGTACAAGCCACGAATCAAGTATATGACGTTTGTACGAATTGTAATGAATTGGATCATGCGGCGGATGTGTGTTTGGTGGGTGTGCTTGAAGGTCGAGTGGAAGAGGTAAATGCTATTCAAGGGGGTGGTCAAAATTTTAAGATGAACTCGAACACATACCACCCCGGGTTAAGGAACCATCCTAATTTTCGCTATGGGAACCCGGCGAATCAAGCGAATCCAAATTTCCAAGGAGCTCAACAAAATTTCATTCCATGCCAGCAATACAATCAAGATCAAACTTCATCAAATGGCAATGAAGTTATGGATATGCTTTGGATGATGCAACAAGATATGCAAATGAGGAATCGACTAGATGACGCTCGGGCATAAAAGGATGAGATTCGAGATAAAGCCATCCAATCACTGACCACATAGATGGGGCAACTGGCTAGTGAGGTAGCAGCTTTGAAGCAACAGAATGGGAAACTTCCCAGTGATACGCAAACTAACCCGAAGAACACAAAGAACTTACAGATCAACGGCGTAAGTTCTGTTCCTAAAAATGATAATTGTTTAACTAGTTCTGTTGTTCATGTGATTGCAGGTGTGAATGAAACAAGTGTCAAGAGAAGTGGAAGTGATGCAGGGGAACCAGTTATCCCGATTCAAGTTGGGAAGTTCAAGATACACAAAGCATTGTTGGATTACGGAGCAGGGATGAACGTTCTCCCGGGTAGCTTGTACGACCAATACGACTTTGGTCCGTTACATGAGATTGATAGCATGGTGGTATTCGCGGATGCGAGTTGGAAGCAACCCCGAGGGGTTGTAAAAGACGTAGTAATACAATTGGGTAAGTTTTACTACTCGATGGATTTTATGGTGATCGACTACGCACCGTTGAAGACTTACGAGCAGCCACAGGTAGTGTTGGGTCATCCGTTCTTGTATACGAGAAACGCTCAAATCGATTGCAGAAACGGAATGGTCACCATGAACTATGAGAATCGTAAGTTGTACTTTAATGTGTTTTTAAAAACCATTCATTACGATCTTGTTAATGACTTGAGTCACACAGTTGCTACTAACGAACATGTTTCAAGTGTTCGCACAGTTAGGTCAATTGCACGTGGTGTTGAGTTGTATAGGTTTGAGTTGAAGAAAGGTGAAAATCAGGCAAGGAAGAAGGCTAGTGTGAGCAGGAAAGCGGGCAAAGGAAAGCCACCCGATGGTGGGAGTAGATGGGGTGATGAGGCTGAATTTGCTCCCAATTGGCGTGAACTGCAAACTTTCCAAGAAATTGGATGGAATATGGAGACAAATGGGAAAGAAAGGGTTCATTTGAGCCACCTTGAGTACGTCAGGTGGTATTCTTTCCTTGTATATTATTGTAGACATTATTTTGTTTTGTTTATGGTTGAGTGGAAGGGTGGCGTATTGTGTTTGATATTCATGTTAAGGGTTGTGGTAGTATTGGTGGTGTTTACATGTTTTATATATATAAAAAAAAGAAATATTGGGATTTGAGTGTTTGACCGAAAGGTGATTTTGGAGATATCTGGAGTGATAATTCCTCTAAAACCATACATTGGGGACAATGTATCCCAAGTGTGGGGATGGGGGAAATTTTTGGGCTTTGAAAATTTTTTGTGAACCGAACTAAACAATTGCCAAAGTTTGAGGTACTACCAGATTATGCATGACACATTGGTTCAATTCTATTCCTTTCTTTCTTGGTGGGGATTGAGCCACATAGATGTTTGAGGAAGTTAAGGTTTTTCATTTGATTGAGTGGCTGTGTGTATATTGTGTTAATAGAAATTGGATAATACATGCTTGTCAATACCTGAGTTTACATGCTTGTGAATATGATGAGGGCATTTAGGTAGCCTCGTCTGGATGTATATTGAGTGTGGGTTTGGGGGGTTGGACCTCATAAGTTATAAATATGAGCTTGGTAGTGAGCGGGATGGGGGTTTGGACATTAGTAGCCAAATTTGAGCTTGTAGCCTTTCAGTTGTTACCCAAAACTATGTCCTACAAAATTCTACCTTTTAATCGACCCGGTTTAGATAGTTTATTCTTGTTTGTATTTTCTTTTTCAATAGTTGTAATGCAATGGTTGTTATCTTGATGCAATATTGCCTGAAAAAAAGAGAAAAAAAAAAGGAAAAAAGAAAAAAAAAGAAGAAGGAAGTTAGTTGTACAAATAGAGTTAGTTATTTATGTGATGTAATAATAAATCGGGTCGATTAAGCAAGCTACATGAATATTTCCCACCAACTCCCACCTGTACACATAGCCTTGTTAAAAGCCGAAAAGTCCTTCTGATTCACGAGCATGTTAGACAAAATTTGTAGGTAAAGACTTGATTGTTATTCAAGCTTATTGTCGCACATTTGCATACTTGTATTGAGTGATCTAGCACAATCTTGCTAGTACTTCTTTGTCGTCTAGAGAAGAGTAAAGTGAGTGGTGTGTTATGCAATATGAAGGTAAAGTTGATGACGGGGTAACTTGTTTGTGTTTGGTTTACATGATGATCACTTGTTAGTTTAAAATTATGGTGAAAGGGTTGCTTGGGGAAAGCAACGTTTAAGTGTGGGGATGTGACAGGTGGTGTTTTGGACAACCCGTAAGTGCGTTAAAATGATAAATATTCCATGCTTTAAACGTTTATTTGTTACGATTTGATATCTATGGTGCATCTGCCTTTGTAGGTACTGAAGAGCATAACGAGGGAACTTTAACGTGCTTTTTCGGAGAATTGCAATTGGCTAATTGAGGCTTTGGACTTGAGAGATTGAAGAGGGGCAAAATGGGAATATTTTGCTGACCACCGTAAGCTACGGTGGTCAACGTAGCTTACGGTGGAGTCTGCCCTCAAAAGCCACCGTAAGACAGACAGTCATCACCGTAAGGAAAAATTTGCCCACCGTAAGCTACGGTGGGCACCGTAGCTTACGGTGTGAGCTACGGGAATTCTGTAACTGCCCAATTTAAGAGTGTTTGAAGAGTCTTTTCATATTATCAATCATTGGAGACGAATTGCAGAGCGAAAAGGGGCGATCTTTAGTACTTTTCATTGATTCTAACAAGTTCTAAACATTATTTTGGTGTTATCGATTCGTATGAGCAAGACACTTGAAGTATGTTTGATTGTGAGAACATGAGCGGCTAGAGATTTGTGTGATCATCTTGGGTGAAGGTTTGTTGAACAATTGTGTTTGAATTCTCGATTTCTAGAATAATTACCATGTTATGGTTATTATGGTGTTGATTGATTGTTTGTAAATTGTTGGTTGATATCTTTGTCATTGCCTATTTCGTACGTTCTTGGTGTCGTTGACAATCAAGATATCACGGGAAGGTTTACGGGTTGGGTATTAATCAATTGGTCATCGGGTAACGACCTCGCATCATAATCCGAGTACTTTGTTCTCTTTTATCACAAATAGTTAATCAAACACAAGTCATGTCTATGTGACTCTTTCTAGTAGAATTGAACACATGCGTTTTGAACCGGAAGCCCAAGATGATCATTCCCTTATTAATCTGTTAAAAACCAATTTTTGAATCGCTAGTAGTTAAGTCTAAAATCCATCATTCGAAATCTGAAATTAAATTCTTGCAAATTAGGTAATTAGTTATAATAGTACAACCTTTTGATAACACTAGTTCCACAATTCTTTGTGTTCGATACCCACTTACCGCTAGCTAATAGCAGTTTTGGGATTAATTTGCGTGTGAGAACGACTACACATCATGGGTGCGTTTTCTTGAGTTGATAACGAGCACGCACATTTATTGATTCCAACCGACAAGAAAACTAACCTAAGTATTCACGTAATAATTCGGTAAATATATTTCTTTTGTTCGAAATTAATATTTTTATTTTAGGACTTTTATTATATTTTTAGGAGTATTTATCACGAATTTAGAGCTTAAAAAGTCTTATTTTATAGGTATTTTTAGGAATTTTGGAGCAAAAATAAAGAAAATAGGTAATAAAAAATATGCCCCATTTTAGGGGTGAACCGGCCGAGTTTGTGATTATTCGCAGCGTGTGAGGATCGAACTCGTGACCTCCCGTATATATGCACGCAGCTCTACCAACTGAGCTACTTGTCTAACCTGAAATAAATCCACTTTTAATTATATATATATATATATATACATACTAAGTTACACCATAATCTGTTTATATTAAAATGGTTTGGTAATTTCAGAATGCGTGTAACCGAGTGGACTCGAACCCGCGACCTGAGCTTTGTGTTGCACACAGCCCGACCAATTGGGCTGTGTGTCTAACCTGGAGGATATAAGATTTTTATTACTCTTATATACTTACTAGCACAGTTCATATATAAGTTTAATTAAAAAGGTTTGAATATGGGAACGGATCGGAACATGTATGAACTCGAACCCGGGACCTTGATCTCGTACGCACACAGTCCATCCACTAGACTGTGTGTCTAACCCGGTGTATATACCGCTTTTAAATTGATGTAAACAAATTCTCACTTCGTCTTCTACATTTCAAAATTACATAAACTGAAACACCAACTAGATTTGATGAATTTCTACTATTATTTGATACTTGCTATATATGTATATATAGGATTTATATAAAACAAAAATAAAAAAGATAGAGTGAAGAATTATACCTAAATGAAGGCACTTAAAATTTCCGGCGGAATTCCGGCGAGATTCAACTTCCGGCGCGTTTTTGAGGAACAGAAGGTTGGAAAGAGTTTTAGGATGAATATGCATTCTAACTGAACTCATGACCCTCTATTTATAGTCGAATTTGGTCATAAGATTTAATTTTCTTTCGGTTTCAGTCAAACCCCATTATGGATGATGATTGTAACTCATAACTGAAAACATTTAACTCATTGATTGAGTCAGACTCTTGATTACGAATGGTTACAACACTTAATTGAAAGAAAAAAACGGCATTTGAATTTATTGCCTAAATGATTTCACCCGCTGGGCGGGATTCCGAACCAGTTTCAAAGGATGCATATATATATATAAAGGGTTATTTGATTCATACAGATGTTGGGTGTGCTGCAGTGGTGTGTATGGTGTTTGATTTGGGTGGAGACCCGGGTTCGATCCCGCGGTCCACCCTTTATTTATTTTTTGGACTAAATCCATATTATTTTTATATATTTTATTTATTATTATTATTTATTTTGCTAATACTAATAATATAACTAATTTCTTAAATAAATACATAAAGAAAAATCATAACATATACTTGAATTACAAAAACGAAGCAGGTTTTAGAACCCGTTTTTCATCAGATGTTACAATCATCTCACTCGTGCGAATGACCCTTTTACGAGTGACAACATGCTCGCTTCGCACGAGTTGTCATGTCTATAAATAGGTGTTGTGTGTTCATTGTTCGTTAAGTTTTGGAAGTTCCCTTAGGGGAAACGCTGGTGGATTCTCTCTAGGAACTCCGCCAGCCAGTCAAGATGTATACTCTTTTGGTATGAATGAATGAATAAAAAGCTTCCGCTAATTCTGTGCCTACATGTCTATTTCGTTCTGCCGAATCTGTACTATCTCCAAAACCTCTGTCTAGAACCACCGCCGACCACGGGACCACACTATTTAGGTGTTCTTTTAATACCTAAACTTGAATATTAATGTTAGGAATTTTATATAAAATGACTTGTGTGTTATATTTGTGAAAATAAAATTCAATATATATAATATAATTTTTATTTTATTTTAACTACTTCTGAGTTCACAGTATGAGTGACAAAAGTGTGTCCAATGTCTTTCAACATATGCCTAATTCGGAGATGGATGAAGGACCATCCGGAGCTGTATCAGGATATGAAGCAGATGTGGAGGAACCTTATATGTTTCAAGCTAAACCAACTAAAACCATTCGACCCAAGAATAGGGGTTGGTTTAATAAGGAAAATAGAGAAAAAAGAAGGAAAAAAGAAAACTCAGGAAGCCACTATAAAACTAGTAGATGGACCAGCCCTTATAACCTTTACTAAACCGCTATGGGAGGAATTGGACCTAAGGCTAGCAAACTGTGACCTTTTTCAACCTATAAGAAAGTGAGATAAACTTGAATCTGCTAGCAGACCCTGAACCACAATTGCTACCATTTTACACAGAGCAACCATTAGGATAGAACCTATCCAAATGAACCCATAACCAATGCCAGTATTTAACCCAGAGGAAATTCCCAGGATACCAACACCAAATCCAATGGAACAGTGGTGGACTAATGACTGAGAATTCCAAAATCTCATGCAAGACCCTTACCCCAGCAACCATAATTCCCACCATACACACTGAATGCCTATCCAGTAATGAGCCCCAAGAACGTAGCTGAGTGTAACACCTCGTAAAAATTCGTGTTCGATAATATACTGACACGTGTACATGCCCTCGAATAATACCTCAAATGAGTTAGCCACTTAACTCCTTAAACGAACCTAAAAATCTAAAAAAAAAATTTAAACCTGACTGTAGCTTACGGCCTCGGACCATACGCTACAGTCCAGGCTTTCTGGTTAGAATTTATAACTAACCAAAAGCTTCGGTCGGGCGACCGTAGCCTACGGCGAGGCCCTGAAACCTTAGTTTTTCACCATTTTAACTTTCAACTAATAACCCTAAGGCCCCTAGACTTTATTATTACATTTTCCTTACATAACCAAGTCATTTTTCAACCCGAACGACTCCCGGTTAAGGTGATATCATGTGATTCACCATTCTTGAGTATCACACATCTTCACCGAACCTTAAACCTTACTAGCTTGGGTGATTTAACCCATGAAACCATAAGGATTAGTATCTTTCATATTTAAGCTAGTAAACGCTTATAAGTCGTGAGAACACCCTGTGTGACACCCGTTAAAGTTCGGTTACTCGTACACTTCTTCAATACATCTCGTATTGAACGAAAAGACCAAGTTGTATCATTATGTCATTGGATATAAGTCAAGGGACAATTCATGACAATCCACAAAACTATTCTTGAGGGACTAAAAGTGTCAGAACCCCAAAATTCAGTCAAGATGCCACCTCTCCTGCAAAATGCCACACTCTTGCAGCTCTTAACACCTTGCTAGACACTTCTGGCTTTATCTTCACACACCTTCTTGCACTATAAATAGCCCACTAGTTCACTTCGTTTCCTTGCTCATTCATTCTTCTCTTCTCTTAGTACACTCTTGGAAGTTCCTGACCATTTAGGAGCTTCCCTTTGAGTTCTAAGTTTCCCTTGGATCACTTGTAAGTGTTCCATCTCTGCTCTTTTCTTTTCATAGCCTTTTAATAGCCAAAAGTCAAGCATTTTCGACAAATGCCTTGACTTTCAGTTAAGACCATTATGGTCTACCCATTGTTCGAAATGAACATGGCTAAGTGATCGTAATTAGGAAGGTATTAACCCCTTAAAAGGGCACCTCCTAAGGATCACGTTTAATAGGTCAATTGACGGGTCAAAGTTTATGTTTTAAAAAGTCAAACAGGTCAGATTTCATAAATATTGTAATCTAAATTTATATAAGTTATAAACATGTTTTTGACACTTAAACAAGTTGGTTATAATTATTAGAACATGTGGGAACATGTTCAATCCGTCAATTTCAGTCCTTTCGCAACCGAAAGTCGCGAAGTTTGACTTCTGCTTTAACTTTCGATTCTGACCCGACTTAGATTAGGTAACTTCTGATTTATGATCACATTATGATCGTAATACAATGTGGCATAACCCTCTGAGGTTATATTACTTGATCATAATCATAATATGAGTTTATGCACAAGTTTCGTAAAATGTCAATATCGGACTAAAATGCCCTTTTTTTTTACATAAAACAAGGTTTTAATCAAGAATGAACTTGCAAATGAATTATTTAATGATATCTTAATTTAATTAACATATTATGATGTTAATACTCTGATCATAAACTAATTTTTAGTATAATGTTGTAAACTATACTTTTAAATGACCAAAATGCCATTTCGGTGCATAGTTTGGTCTTAAACTATAAATCACACTTATGCTTGACTTCTTACTGATAATTTATCACAAATTAATTATTTTTCCAGAATGTTTATGATCATAACATCAGAATACATGCAAGTTCCTTTTATATGACATATAATTACCAAAACGCCCTTATGAGGCATGATTTCGTTTCAAAACCTATTCGGACATGTAAGTTGATATCCTACTGATATTACAACTTATATAAAGTATAATGTCATATAGAACTTGTTCATGACTCATCCGGTTACCCGATATCGCTTATATGCATACGGTTAAGTATATGTAACTAGTTTACGAAAATTAACCGAAACGGGTTTAACCTTATCATTTTAATTTCAAATTCCAGAATGTTAATTTTTACCCATATTATACAAGTCTTAAGTACTTGTTGGGGTTAAACTACATTCTATCCGGTCATCGCTTAATCTAGCGTATCGTACCGTTTTTGATCCTTTACGCTAGTCGGTCTAAGTCTATGACTTAATTAAGGCCGTTAGCATTTTAATTGGTTAGCTTATGCCATAATCTAGATTAGAGCCTTACGGTAAATGCTATCTTCACTTAGTTCATTTTGGATACGGCTGAGATATTAAATCTTGCAGTTTTTTAAAATCAAGACTAGCTCAGGTAAATACTCTTGACTTATTTTCCCTATACGGGCTTGGGTTACAGTAAATTATTACTGCTTGGTCGAAATGGGATCAATCGAATGCTGGATTGTGGCTAGTAAATCCGCATATTCTGTTTTGATCAGTTTTGTTTGATAACTTAAACATTGGGGTTAACGACTGTGTCCTGGATATCCTTGGCTCATTACATTAGTTAATGGCCACGACCAAAGCACGGGGTGTAGGCATACACCCGACATATGCGAATGTTAAATTATTTTTACCCACAAGTTGCGGATAACTCCTTCGTGGGCTCATAAGTGGTGTGTACGTTAATCATGTCTCGGTCTCTTTACTAGTAGTGATATAAGAGGATCTTGCAAATCCTTGGATCTGCCCTAAAGTCTGTTATACATTTTTGTACATTTTACGATCCGCCTATGGATCTCTCATTAGAAGCAGTCTGTATATTATTTTTCGTACTTTGAACATTTGGTTTATAATAGTAATTTAAACTCCAAGACTTCCGTTGTGCTGTGTTTAATTGACTATGATGATATCAACTTACGTCACAATATTCCCCACCCGGGCCCACCGGTGTTTGGTTGAAAGTACGGGGTGTGACTGGTTGGTGTCAGAGACAACGTTTGAGAGAATTAAACACTAGCCTTTTGTGTTTAATCTCAAACTTACACAATAGCACATTCCTTAGACTTCTGAGTCTAGGCTCTGACCTAGGATTACTCATCTCATTATTAAGTTATTATTATTGTTTTAACTTGATTTTAACAGGAAAATGCCACCAAGAGTACGAGGAAGAGGTAAAGGACCATTGAGGGGAGGACCATCAGGACACATCCCTTCACAACCCCATCACTCGAATCCCTATGAGGATTCAGGGGATTCCTGGCCCCTATCAAGACATTCACCTACCCACACTCAAAGTTTGTACCACTCGTATCATTCGCACCAATCACACCACTCTCATCATTCTCATCATTCATACCATGATGAGTTTAACCCAAACCAATACTTTAACGCACCCCCAGCTAATCAGAATCAGTTGGATCAACCCAATCCAATGGATGAGGACTCCGATCAAGAAATGCTGCCGTCAGGATCACACACACATCCCATCGAAATCTCAAGTGATTCGAACTCCTACGATGGATCTCCATACCAAGGTCCTAAGGAATGGGACTAGTATTGGAACCAATTTACTTTCGCTAACACTCCTTCTCATCACTCCCCAACACCTCCTATACAAGAAGATGTTCACATGGAACCGGTGGAACTACATCAGCCGCCAAGGAGGAAACGAGGAGCGCGTATGTAGGTACGTGCGGGTCAAAGGTCGGGTTCACTGCCACCATTGCCCAAACCTTACTCTACTATTCACGAGGACCCACAAATGGGTGGACCCTCCAATGCTTCACCTGTGGTGGAACCGACACCACCACCAGTGGTTCAACCACCACCATCGGGTTTCCTACATATCCGGATATAACTGGATATGATCCTTTTAACCCATCTATGCCGGTAAATTACCAGGCACTATCACATGACCCTTATATGCAAGCGGTCATGCATAATGCACTTTACCCGTCTCCTTTCCCACCCGCTTATCCACCTACTAGATACCCAAGTTATGGGTACCAGTATCCTGTTATGCCACAACCACAACCTCCGCCACCACTCGAGTCCATTAACGAGGCCTTGGAACGAATGAAGGAAATGCAACAACAAGCGAAGAAGACGGAGAAGAAGACGAATAAGTTCTTCAAGAATCTCTCCAAGTTGGTAAAGGGAAAGAAGGACGAGTGAAGTCTTTTCTTTTATTATGTTTAGTCCCTACGTGGACATTGTTGTTTCTTTAGTCCCTGCGTGGACAAGTTATTTCTTTTAGTCCTTGCATGCCCAGTTAGTTTTATTTATTTATTTCAAGTATTGTAATTTCTATTGTCATTTAATGAAATATTTTGGAATTATATATATGTACTCATCCTCTTCAAACGATTGTCTCGATTTTACTCGAAATTTATGAACAACTATATAATTCCAAAAGATCTTAATGGTTTTGATTAGCCAATTGGAAAAGTCCATATTAATTGGCCAAATTATAAATGATAGTTAAGGATGAATAGCCTTCTATCATGATAGTTAAGGAAGAATTATCCTTCTATCTAGAGGTGGTGGACTATGTTCAAGCCTCCAAGTCGTTAAGGTCAATATGACCGTGACTATTAATCGACCATTAAGATACTCCTATGTTAACATTCAGGAATGTTCATACTCCTGGTAGTGTGAGTTGAGGAACCACACTAACCGTCTAGGTAACTGGACTATGTCCTAACTATTATAAATCCTGTGTGATCAAATTTGATCCCGGCTAATATCATCAATGCGATAATAATAATTAAACATCCATTAGTGATGTAGTGCCTACGAACCATAATTAAACATCCATTAGTGATGTAGTGCCTACAAGCCATAATTAAACATCCATTAGTGATGTAGTGTCTACGGATCAGAACTAAACATCCGTTAGTGATGATTTGTCTTTGTGCAATATTATATTGTCAACTAAGACAATGACAGTTGTAACTTTATGAGCTATGCTCAAGCCTCATAAGTCTATATGATCAATGAGATCATGACTAATATCATCAGTGCGATGATTATCTATCTTGACATCTAGGTGATGTTAATTGATTTGTTTACAGGCCAATGTGCCGTATTTTTATGTCCATTAGTGACATGCCAATGTGCCGTATTTTTATGTCCCATAGTGACTGGCCAATGTGCCACATTCTTATATGTCCTTAGTGATAAGCCAATATGCCATATTTTAATGTCCTTCGTGACAAGCCTATGAGCTATTTATAATCATCTAATAACAATGACAGTTGTAACATTACGATCCACTGTCTAATAATATATGGACTATATCCAAATTGTAATTTGCCTTTGATGATCCTTTTGAGACCTAGGCCAATTATAAATAACATTCATTTAAAATGTTAAGCCTGCCAGTTGTGATTCTATGCACACTGGTTCAAATAGGCAATGAATTTATATATCCAAACTTTATAGCCTATATGGTTATTAATACCATGGCTAATGTAAAATTTAATTTGGTATATAGTACCCAAACATCAGAGATGGCTAACCCAGATGAGGCGCAAAGTAGTCGCCGTGATAATAGTACTGACAAAGCTGAAAATATAGCCATCAATAATGATAATTTCCATGCTCGCATTGATGCAGCTGTCGGAAAAGCCATGGAAAAGGCCATGAAAGGCCATGGAGAAATTTAAGGAAGTGAGCACTACTCGCTCCAAACCTTTATCTATTCCACCATCATCAGCTTGAAAGGAGAGCTCTGTTCACTCTTCAAATGTGAAGAGTGAACCAAAGAAACTAGAATTCAATGATAGGTCCCATTCTTCTAAAGACGGATGTACCTATAAATACTTTGTCTCCTGCAAGCCCCGAGATTTTAATGGAGAAAGGGGAGCAGAGAAGCCTTGAGATGGCTTGATGAGATGGAAACTATTGTAGATATCAGCGGATGTGCTGATAAGGATGTGGTGAAGTTTGTATCCCAATCCTTTAAGGGCAATGCCTAATATGGTGGAAGGCCATGGTCCAGTCAACGGGAAAAGTACACATGTATAACTTGGGATAAACCAAGTTTGCGGACCTTGTTAAGGAAACGTACTTCCCACCTCATGAGGTGGAGAAGATAGAGTCAGATGTTTTGACTCTTACAATGAAAAATCTGGACTGTCGGAAGTATGTTACCGACTTTAATTCCTTATCCAGATTAGTATCTTATCTGATTTCACCTGAACCCAAACGCATCGCGCATTTTATAAATGGGTTAGAGCCTGAGATTAAAGGCATGGTGAAGGCTGCTCAGCCTACTACTTATAGGTCTGTTGTTCACCTATCTCTCTTTCTCACTTTAGATCTAGTGAGATAAAAGTCAGTCAAGACTGGGACTGACGGGAAAAGGAAGAGAGAGGGTGGTAACTCCCAAAGATTTAATAAGATGAATAAGGGAGATTCAGGTTCAAAAGGAACCAAGATAAGTCAGGCGTGACGCCGACATGTAAGACCTGCAACCGCAGGCAATAGGGACAGTGTAATTTTGATCCACAGGCTAAACCCTGTGGTATGTGTAAGAAAAAGGGGCGTAAGACCCTAGAATGCAAGGATCTTAAAGATGCCGTCTGCTACGGTTGCAATGAAAAAGGCATATTAAAACTAACTGCCCTAAGAATCTCAAGAGTAATAATGCGAAGCCTGGAGAGGCCAAGAAAGGAAATGCTCGTGCCTTTCAGATGAATGCTAGAGAGGCTGTTAATGACAACGACGTCATAACAGGTACATTCCTCATTAATGACATATATGCTAGAGTTCTTTTTTATTCGGGTGCGGATAAGTCATTTGTGGACTATATGTTTAGCAAACTATTAAACTTACCCATAAGAGCTCTAGACATAATTTATGAAGTAGAACTTGCTGACGGAACCTTAGAAACAACATCTTCCATTCTTGATGGATGTTTTTTGTCCATTAAGAATCATTCAATTCCTATCTCTCTTCTGCCAATGAAATTGGCGGGGTTCAATGTAGTCTTAGGCATGGATTAGTTATCTCATAACCAAGCCCGCATTGCCTGTGATAAGAAACTCATCGAAATTAAAACCCCATCTGGTGAAATGCTCACCATCTTTGGAGATTCACACTATGGATTGCCAGACAAAATGCCGTTATTTAAGGCATCCAAGTGTCTAGGGAAAGGTTGTGTCATTTACATGGCACAACTAACTATTAACGAGCCAAAGCCAAAGATTGAAGACCTTTCAGTTATCTCAGAATATCCATATGTTTTCCCTGAAGAATTACCTGGTCTACCTCCAGATAGGCAAGTTGAGTTTAGGATTGACATCCTACCAGGAGCCGCACCTGTTGTTAGAGCTCCATATCGGCTAGCATCGACAGAGATGAAGGAATTAAGGATACAATTAGACGAACTTTTAGAGAAAGGTTTTATACAACCTAGTTCCTCACTTTGGGGAGCTCCTATTCTTTTTGTTAAGAAAAAGGATGGTTCAATGCGAATGTGCATTGATTACTGCGAACTGAACAAGATAACAATCAAGAATCGTTATCCTCTGCCCAGGATCGATGATTTGTTCGATCAACGTCAAGGGGCTAGTTATTTCTGATTTGAGATCAAGATACCATCAACTGAAGATTAGAAGTGAGGATGTTCCCAAAACTGTCTTCAGGACCCGTTATGGTCATTACGAATTTCTGGTGATGCCTTTTGGGCTCACAAATGCACCTGCAACATTCATGGATCTCATGAATAGAGTCTGCAAGCCGTACCTTGATAAGTTTGTCATTGTCTTCATAGACGACATACTTATCTACTCTCGTAATCAAGTTGATCACGAAAAACATCTTCGGTGCATCTTAGAATTGCTAAGACAAGAGAAGCTTTATGCTAAGTTCTCTAAGTGCGAGTTTTGGCTTAGGGAAGTCCAATTTCTTGGACATGTTGTAAGTGAGCGCAATATCCAAGTGGATCTCGCTAAGATTGAAGCCATAATGAATTGGGAAGTACCTAAAACTCCATCGGAGATTCATAGTTTCTTAGGATTGGTCGGTTATTATAGGAGGGTCATTGAGAAGTTTTCGAGGAGAGCCACTCCTTTAATTACCTTGACCCGTAAGAATGTCAAGTTTGACTGGGGTCCAAAACAACAGGAATCTTTTGAAATTCTAAAACACAAGTTGAGCAATGCTCCTGTGTTATCTCTACCTGAGGGTATTGAGGATTTTGTCGTTTATTGTGATGCCTCGCACACTGGCATGGGCTGTGTGCTAATGCAAAAAAGGCAAAGTGATACCTTATGCATCACGACAATTAAAGGTGCACGAAAGGAATTATACCACCCATGATTTGTAATTGGGTGTTGTTGTATTTGCACTTAGTTATGGAGACATTACTTATATGGCACAAAGTGTATTATATACACTGACCATAAAAGTCTTCAACATCTGTTCAATCAAAAGGATTTGAACATGCGACAACGCTGTTGGATGGAAACACTTAATGATTATGATTGCGAAATTCGCTATCATCCCGGCAAGACAAATGTCGTTGCTGATGCCTTGAGTCACAAGGAAAGGGTTAAGCCCATTAGGATTAACGCCAAGAGCATTGAGCTCAAAAATAGCTTAAATGAGAAGTTATTAGATGCGCAAAAGCAAGCCCTATTATAGGCTAATATTCCTAATGAGGGATTAAGCGGAACTATTGATCAGTTAACTCCTGGAAAGGATGGAATCCTTAGATTCAATGGAAGAATCTGGGTTCTAATCTTTGGAGGACTTAGAGAACTAATCCTCCAGGAAGCACATAATTCAAGATACTCAGTTCACCCGGGTGGTGACAAGATGTATCCAGATTTGAAAAAGAATTATTGGTGGATGGGTTTGAAGAAATCCATAGCACTTATGTAGCTAAGTGTCTGACGTGTTCGCAAGTTAAAGCCGAACATCAGAAACCGTCAGGACTCCTACAACAGCTTGAGATTCCCACCTGGAAATGGGAAATGGTATGGATTTGATTACCAAGTTACCTAAGACCAAACGTGGCAATGACACGATTTGGGTCATTGTGGAGAGGCTAACTAAGTCAGCACATTTCTTGCCAATCAAAGAGACTTATAATTCTGATAAGTTGGCAAAGCTATATGTGGACAAGATTGTGTCCCTACATGGTGTGCTGGTATCTATAGTATTTGATAGAGATACTTTATACATCTCACTTTTGGAAAAGTTTTCAACAATCTTTAGGCACAAGACTGAACTTTAGTACGGCTTACCACCCACAGACGGATGGACAAAGTGAGCGTACTATCCAAACTTTGGATGACATGCTTAGAGCATGTGTGATTGATTTAGGTGGAAGTTGGAATGACCACTTACCCCTAATAGAATTCTCCTACAATAATAGTTATCATATAAGCATCAAGGCTGCTCCTTTTGAAGCTTTGTATGGGACAAAATGTAGAACGCCTGTTTGTTGGGCTGAAGTTGGGGAAGCCCAACTGTCTGGACCTGAGATTGTCCTAGAAACCATGGATAAGATAATACAAATCCGTGATCGTCTCAAAGCTGCCCATGATAGGTAGAAAAGTTATGTAGATAAGAGGCGGAAACCTCTTAAGTTCCAAATAAGGGACAAAGTATTATTAAAGGTATCACACTGGAAAGGTGTGATGCGCTTCGAAAAGAAGGACAAGTTAAGCCCGAGATATATTGGACCATTCGAGGTAATAGAATGTGTCGGTTCTGTAGCTTATAAGCTCAAGCTGTCTGAGGAGCTCAGTGGAATCTATGATGTGTTCCATGTATCTAATTTAAAAAAATGTGTAGCTAATGAGTCGCTAGCAATGTCACATCAAGATGTGCAAATTGATAAAAACCTGAGGTTCACTGAGAAACCAATTTCGATCGAGGATCGACAGGTTAGAAAGCTCTGAAGGAGGTTTATACCCATTGTAAAGGTTAAATGGGATGCACTTCGAGGCCCCAAGTATACATAGGAGGTTGAGTCCACTATGCGACAAAAGTACCCCCATCTTTTTGAATAAAATCTCGAGATTGAGATTTCTTTTAAGGGGGTGAGAATGTAACACCTCGTAAAAATTCGTGTTCGGTAATATACTGACACGTGTATATGCCCTCGAATAATACCTCAAATGAGTTAGCCACTCAACTCCTTAAACGAATCCAAAAATCTAAATTTTTTTAAACCTGACCATAGCTTACGGTCCTGGACCATAAGCTACGGTCCAGGCTTTCTGGTTAGAATTTATAACTAACCAAAAGCTTCGGTCTGGCGACCGTAGCCTACGGCAAGGCCCTGAAACCTTAGTTTTTCACCATTTTAACTTTCAACTAATAACCCTAAGGCCCCTAGACTTTATTATTACATTTTCCTTGCATAACCAAGTCATTTTTCAACCCGAACGACTCCCGGTTAAGGTGCTATCTTGTGATTCACCATTCTTGAGTATCACACATCTTCACCGAACCTTAAACCTTACTAGCTTGGGTGATTTAACCCATGAAACCATAAGTATTCGTATCTTTCATATTTAAGCTAGTAAACGCTTATAAGTCGTGAGAACACCCTGTGTGACACCCGTTAATGTTCGGTTACTCGTACTCTTCTTCAATACATCTCGTATTGAACGAAAAGACCAAGTTGTATCATTATGTCATTGGATATAAGTCAAGGGACAATTCATGACAATCCACAAAACTATTCTTGAGGGACTAAAAGTGTTAAAACCCAAAATTCAGTCAAGATGCCACCTCTCCTGCAAAATGCCACACTCTTGCAGCTCTTGACACCTTGCTAGACACTTGTGAAGATCCTACAACACCTCTAACACCTAGCTTCATCTTCACACACCTTCTTGCACTATAAATAGCCCACTAGTTCACCTCATTTCCTTGCTCATTCATTCTTCTCCTCTCTTATTACACTCTTGGAAGTTCCCGACCACTTAGGAGCTTCCCCTTGAGTTCTAAGTTTCCCTTGGATCACTTGTAAGTGTTCCATCTTTGCTCTTTTCTTTTTATAGGCTTTTAATAGCCAAAACTCAAGCATTTTCGACAAATGCCTTGACTTTTAGTTGAGACCATTATGGTCTAGCCATTATTTGAAATAAACATCGCTAAGTGATCGTAATTAGGAAGGTATTAACCCCTTAAAAGGGCACCTCCTAAGGATCACGTTTAATAGGTCAATGACGGGTCAAAGTTTATGTTTTAAAAAAGTCAAACGGGTCAGATTTCGTAAATATTATAATCTGAATTTATATATGTTATAAACATGTTTTTGACACTTAAAAAAGTTGGTAATAATTATTAGAATATGTGGGAACATGTTCGATCCGTCAATTTCAGTCCTAGGGTCGGTTCGCAACCGAAAGTCGCGATGTTTGACTTCTGCTTTGACTTTCGATTCTGACCCGACTTAGATTAGTTAACTTCTGATTTATGGTCACATTATGATCGTAATACAATGTGGCATGACCCTCTGAGGTTATATTACTTGATCATAATCATAATATGAGTTTATGCACAAGTTCTGTAAAATGTCAATATTGGACTAAAATGCCCGTTTTTTACATAAAACAAGGTTTTAATCATGAATGAACTTGAAAATGAATTATTTAATGATATGTTAATGTAATTAACATATTATGATGTTAATACTCTGATCATAAACTAAGTTTTAGTATAATATTGTAAACTATACTTTTAAATGACCAAAATGCCCTATCGGTGCATAGTTTGGTCTTAAACTATAAATCACACTTATGCGTGACTTCTTACTGATAATTTATCACAAATTAAGTATTTTTCTAGAATGTTTATAAACATAACATCAGAATACATGCAAGTTCCTTTTATACGACATATAATTACCAAAACGCCCCTATGAGGCATGATTTCGTTTCAAAACCTTTTCGGGCATGTAAGTTTGATATCCTACTGATATTACAACTTATTTAAAGTATAATGGCATATAGAACTTGTTCATGACTCATCCAATTATCCGATATCGCTTATATGCATACGGTTAAGTATATGTAACTAGTTTACGAAAATTAAACGAAACGGGTTTAACCTTATCATTTTAATTTCAAATTCTCGAATGTTAATTGTTTACCCATATTATACAAGTCTTAAGTACTTGTTGGGTTTAAACTACATTCTATCCGGTCATCGCTTAATCTAGCGTATCGTACCGTTTTTTATCCTTTACGCTAGTCGGTCTAAGTCTATGACTTAATTAAGACCGTTAGCATTTTAATTGGTTAGCTTATGCCATAATCTAGACTAGAGCCTTACGGTAAATGCTATCTGCACTTAGTTCATTTTGGATACGGCTGAGATATTAAATCTTTCATTTTCTTAAAAATCAAGACTAGCTCAGTTAAATACTCTTGACTTATTTTCGCTATACAGGCTTGGGTTACGGTAAATTATTACCGCTTGGTCGGAAATGGGATCATCGAATGCCGGATTGTGGCTAGTAAATCCACATATTCCGTTTTGATCAGTTTTGTTTGATAACTTAAACATTGGGGGTTAACGACCGTGTCCTGAACATCCTTGGCTCATTACATTAGCTAATGGCCACAACCAAAGCACGGGGTGTAGGCATACACCTGACAGATGCGAATGCTAATTATTTTTACGCACAAGTTGTGGATAACTCCTTCGTGGGTTCATAAGTGGTGTGTACGTTAATCATGTCTCGGTCTCTGTACTGTGCCCCATATGTATTGACAAACATGTAAAGCTGTTAACAAGGTTACAAAGCTGAATTTCCCAAGAAAGATTTGTGTCCTGTGCACTTAAATCTAAATTTTAAAATGTTTTCAAATTGAGTCAGTCGGGTGTATTTACCTGCGAAAATTGACGTATTTTCAAAAGACTAAGATGCAGGTACAATACAAAATAGGCTGGAAGCTGCTCGGTAGTAATATAAGATGATCTTGCAAATCCTTAGATCTGCCCAATGCCTGTTATACATTTTTGTACATTTTACGATCCGCCTGTGGATCTTTCATTAGAAGCAGTCTATATATTATTTTCGTACTTTGAACATTTGGTTTGTAATAGTAATTTAAACTCCAAGACTTTCGCTGTGCTGTGTTTAATTGACTATGATGATATCAACTTACGTCACGATATTTCCCACCCGGGACCACCGGTGTTTGGTTGAAAAATACGGGGTGTGACACTGAGCTTAGGCAATATGGAGAGGAGCTGATGAGGGCAGGAAACCAGATCCGTACAATTGGGGAAAATCTTGTTTGGAAATATGACGAGTGGGAATATCAATTCTGAAGACGAGACCGGCCTACTAGGATATAATATGTATATATCTTTGTTTTCCTTGCAAAATAATAATAATAATATATCAATATACTAATATATATATATATATATACATTTATATATATATATATATATATATTTATATATATATATATATAACATATATACATATATATATCGACGCATACTAAAATTTAAAATACGGACATGTATTAGTATGGTTAATGCAAAAAAGTAGAATGTCTCAATGTTCGACGGTTTTGATCAAATTTGTTTGAATATTTGTCTGTTTTGATTTTTGTTTTTGTAATATTAGTATCTGATAATGTTTGAAATTCAGATGTCGAATGAGGTAATTCAGGAAGTTCGGAATAATATTGATAACGAAACCTACATGGATAAAAGTGCTATAGAACATATAGTAGCTCAAGGAATAAATGATGTCATGCCATTTATTATTGAAGCTATTAAGAAACCTACACCTGAAAACAACAATAATACTATAAGCAGTAAACGTACCCATACTGAACCTAGTCTCAACGTCAATGGAGATAGTAGCATTCTTGTCAAAGCTCCATTTCCTAAACGAAAGAAAACCATTGCTTAGGATTGTTCTTATAAAGAATTATTGTCTTGTAAACCAATCTAATTTTCTAGTAATGAAGGAGCCACTGCAGCTTTGCGCTGGCTGGAAAAGACTGAAGCAGTTTTAAAAATTAGTAAGTGTGCTGAAGAAGATAAAATAATGTATGCTGTAATCTTTTCAAAGATGAAGCATTAGAATAGTGGAATTCTTCAATCAAAAGGTAGTGACATGGTTTATGCCATGGAATGGAATGAGTTTAAGGAAATGACAGATCCTCCTCACGAAAAGGAACAGATAGCCAATAATATCCTAAACCATTAGATGATTGGTGTAAATTGCCGTGAATTTACTACCAAATTCTTTGAATATGCAAGGATGGTACCACCCTTGGCTTCACCAGAACCGGTATTAATCTCCCGTTATGTCTATGTCTAGGGTTTAGTTAGGGAAATCAGAGACATGGTCAAGGCAGCTAGACCACAAACTATTAAAGATGCAGTTGAACTAGCTAACACTTTAACAGATGGACTGATACGCACACGGGAAGAATACCAGAAAAAGGATTTAGCCCAAAGGATTACCCAGGAACTCATTATGGTAATTCTTACCAAAAGAAAGCAACAGGCTCATCTTCTTCACCTTTCTCTAAGTTCTGTAAAAGGAAACTTTCAGGAAAATGTATGGTATATTGCAATTTCTGCAAGATATCGGGACATAAGGAAGAAGAGTGTAGAAGGAAAATTAACGCTAAAATATGCTTTAACTACGGAGAGGCAGACCATATCCGACCAAACTGCCCGAAACTAGCTACAGCACCTAACAACAAGACAAGGACAACTGAAGGACCCAAGAAGAATGCTAGAGCCTTCGTACTGACAGCCAAAGAAGCCGAGCTGATTCCCGATGTGATAACCAATACATTTCTAGTTCATGATGTCTATGATAAAGTATTATTTGACTCTGGGGCAAACCAAAGTTTTTAAATACTACTTTTTGTCAATTTCTCAATCAACCTTTAACTAACCTTTGCCAAGAATGTACGGTGGAAACCGCAAATGCAAATTCTATAAGCATACACTAAATCCTTCAGAGAGGAAAAATAGAATTATTAGGACATAAGTTCACAGCCAACCTGTTACCGATGAATCTAGCCGGATTCGATGTTGTATTAGAAATGGATTGGTTGGTAGCCAATCATGTGCGAATCTTGTGCGATCAAGTTTCTGTTGAGGTTCGTACGCCAACAGGAGAAAGTATCACAATCAAGGGAGACAAGCCGACAACATCGACAAAATACATCTCTGTGATGAAAACTACAAGCTAAGCACGAAAAGGAGGAATAGTGTAT
Organism: Scalesia atractyloides; assembly: GCA_947069175.1. Taxonomy (NCBI): domain Eukaryota; kingdom Viridiplantae; phylum Streptophyta; class Magnoliopsida; order Asterales; family Asteraceae; genus Scalesia; species Scalesia atractyloides. The sequence goes on along the minus strand of CAMTDV010000001.1, from coordinate 17,183,444 downwards.
ATGATCTCTGCGATCACTAGCAATAAAGGAAAAGAATTACAAGATATTTCTGTAGTATCATATTTTTCAGATGTTTTCCCAGAAGTGCTACCTGGACTACCGCCTGATCTCGAGGTTGAATTTAGAATTCACCTAATAACAGGAACTGCACCGATTGCCAAAGCACCTTATAGCGCCAACAGAAATACTAGAATTGAAGAAGCAACTAGACAAACTTTTGGAAAAAGGTTTCATACAACCTAGCTCATAGCCTTGGGGAGCGCCAGTGCTATTCGTCAAGAAGAAAGATGGATCAATGCGCATGTGTATTGACTACAGAGAATTGAATAAAGTCACGATCGGTACCCGCTACCAAGAATCGATGATTTATTCAATCAACTTCAAAGATCTCGATTCTTTTCAAAGATTGATTTACGCTCAGGATATCACCAACTGAAAGTATAGGAAGAGGACATTCCTAAAACTGCTTTTAGAACAAGGTATGGACATTATGAGTTTACAGTTATGCCATTTGGTTTAACAAATGCTCCAGCTACATTTATGGACATGATGAACAGGATATGTAAACCATACCTAGATAAGTTTGTAATTGTCTTCATAGACGATATACTTATTTATTCCAAGAGCAAGGAAGAGTATCTTGAACATCTACGAGTACTTCTGACATTATTGAGAAAAGAAAAGCTTTATGCTAAATTCTCAAAATGTGAGTTCTGGTTGCTAGAGATACAAGAATTTCTTGGACATTTGATTTATCACGAAGGAATTCACATAGATCCTACAAATATTGCGGCAATTACCAAATGGAAAGTCCCTAATTCACCAACAGAAGTAAGAAGTTTTCTTGAATTGGCAGGATACTATAGATGCTTTATTCAAGATTTTTCTAGGATAGCCATTCCATTAACCAAGTTAACAAGTAAATCAGTTAAGTTTGAATGGGGACCAAAACAGGAGGAAGCTTTCAAGATACCGAAGCAAAGACTAACTAATGCGCCAATTCTTGCTTTACAAGAAGGAATTGAAGATTTCATAGTATATTGTGATGCATCAAAATTAGGATTTGGATGTGTGCTGATGCAACGTCAGAAAGTGATTGCTTACGCCTCTAGACAATTGAAAAAGCATGAAGAGAACTACACAACACATGATCTGGAATTAGGAGTGATAGTTTTTGCCCTAAAAAATTGGAGACATTATCTTTATGGTAGTAAGTTCACTGTCTTTACAGATCATAAAAGTTTAAGATATACTTTCGAGCAAAAAGAACTGAACATGAGACAAAGACACTGGATGGAAATCCTTAGTGATTATGATTGTGATATCCAATATCATGAAGGGAAAGCTAATATAGTAGCTGATGCTTTAAGTTGAAAGTATCATGAGAAGCTAAAAAGGGTACATACTCTCCGGTTAAATCTGCAGATAGATTTAATAGAACAATTAAAGAAAATCCAGGAAACAGCAATCAAGAATGATGCTGAAGGATTAAAAGGAATAATCAAAGAATTAGAAAAAGGAACAAATGGAATTTAGAAATTCCATAAGAAAAGAATTTGGGTACTTATCCAAGGAAATTTACGAAACCAAATTTTAGAAGAAGCTCATAAGTCTAAGTATACGATGCATCCCGGTAATGACAAGATGTATCGAGATTTGAGGAAGAATTTTTGGTGGATAGGAATGAAAAAGGACATAGCAATTTATGTTTCAAAATGTTTAACTTGCTCACAAGTTAAAGCTGAACATCAGAAACCTTCAGGTTACTTCAACAAATAGAGATGCTAGTTTGGAAATGGGAATTGATAACAATGGACTTTGTTACCAAACTACCCAAGACACGAAAAGGTAACGACACAATCTGGGTGATTGTGGATAGATTGACTAAGTCTGCACACTTCTTACCAATGAAGGAAACTTTCAGTATGGAACAATTAGCTAAGCTGTATGTGGATGAAATAGTCTCACTACATGGAATCCCTTTATCTATTGTGTCCGACAGAGATAGTCGTTTTACTTCTCATTTCTGGACAAGTTTCCAAAAAGCTATGGGAACTCGATTAAATCTAAGTACAACTTATCACCCTCAAACAGATGGACAAAGTGAAAGGACGATTCAGTCTCTAGAAGACATGCTTAGAGCCTGTGTAATAGACTTTGGAGGAAGTTGGGATGATCATTTACCTTACAACAATAGTTATCATACAATCATTAATGTTGCACCATTTGAAGCACTCTACGGACGAAAATGTCGAACACCTGTATGTTGGGCATAGATAGGAGAAAAGCAATTATCAGGACCCGACATTGTCCAAGAAATGACTGACAAAATAATTCAAGTCAAGGAAAGACTGAAAACGGCCCTAGATCGTCAAAAGAGTTATGCAGATAATCGTCAAAAGCCATTAGAATTTCAAGTCAGTGATAAAGTATTGCTAAAAGTTTCACCTTGGAAAGGAGTCGTCAGATTTGGTAAAAGAGGAAAGTTAAGCCCAAGGTATGTTGGACCTTTTGAAGTTATCAAACGGATAGGACCAGTAGCTTATCATTTAAACTTACCTGAAGAAATGACAGGAGTACATGATGTATTTCATGTATGTAACCTAAAGAAATGTTTAGCCGATGAATCATTGATAGTACCTCTTCAAAACATAGAGGTAAATGAGAAACTTAAATTTATTGAGAAACTCCTACAAATTGAAGATATGAGGGTCAAGAACCTCAAGCGTAAAAGATTGATTCTGGTCAAAGTGAAATGGGATTAAAAAAGAGGACCGGAATATACCTGGGAACTAGAATCGGAGATGAAAAAGAAATACCCCCACTTGTTCAAATAAATCTCGAGAACGAGATTTAAATAAAGGTAGGGAGGATGTAACATTCTAATAATAATAATAATAGTAACAATAATAATAATAGTAATAGTAATAATAATAATAATAATAATAATAATAATAACAATAATACGTAAATAAAGCATATAAAGCTTATAATATTACTAAACGGGTAAATTACGAGTAAGTTGAGAGTTCGAAATATGAGGTATCTAGACGAACATATACTTTTATAGGAACCGTATAATAATTAATAATAAAATATATTATTATAATTGACCTTACTCCGTTTTTAATGAAACTTAGGTCAAAATGTAGATAAAAATATGCTCGTTCTAATGACATATTCATCGTTTTATAAAACGTTATATTTTAGAAGTTATAAACGATAAATGAGTGAAGCAGCTGAATTAATTATATAAAATAATAATAAAAATCTTTAACACAAATATGAGATTTGAATGCATACATGTGTAGCTTTTAGGAAGATAAGAAAGAATAAAGTGACATAGCAAACTTGATAACTTCAGTATACTTCAAATATAAATAGAAGTAGTGGTAGGCATCCCAAACTACTCACACTATTTCTCTTGCTCTTTCTACTATGTTGCTTTTATACCCAATACCCTAAACTCTGCTCCGTTGTAAGTGTTTTAACCATGATCACTTGTATGATACCCTGTTCGATTGATCTGAAAACCCATCAACAGATGTCAAAGTGCTGTCTTTATAAGGCTATACTTTGTAAACTACGTTGGGGTTTTGTCTCGTGATGTATCGTTAAAGTTTAAGTTGGGGTGTTACACTAACACGGGTTGCATTGTATTTTTATTAGGAACCTAGGATTAGCACCAGGAAGCTTTAAGCTACTCTAAAACTACAATGTGAGTCATTCTTTCTTTTTACCAAATGCTTTACAAAATCCTAAAATGTTTTTCAGTTATACTTACAGTGATTGTGAGTCCCAAAACAGATTCGGATCACAGTGGTTGATGTTTTCACCCAAACAACTATGGATTAGTTGTTTGAATGTGTAAATAATAAGAAAAACCAAGAAAAGAAGATGAAGAATCTTGTTTGGATCAAACAACTAGTGTTGTATATGAAATCCCAATAACATGTGATCAATAACAGCACCTGGATATTCGGATGAGAGCACGATAGCAAAAATCACAACACAAGAAGATCACCAAAATCTGTCCAAGAAACTTGGACATAACTTCATTGAACATGGTATTTATACAGACTGATCACCCAGCGTATTTATTAAATACGCTGGGCAATTAATTACGCCGCGTACATAGATGTTTCACAAAATGACACTTTTGACCCTTTTGTTTTTCTAACTTATACGCTGGGCAATTAATTACGCCGCGTACATAGATGTTTCACAAAATGACACTTTTGACCCTTTTGTTTTTCTAACTATTAAAGAATCAGCTCAAACTATGGTTTATCAAGTACCAAAGGTCTCCAAAAGTTCCAACAATATCCCCCTAGACCTTGCGTGCTTGATTTTCTTCAATCTTGTTTCCGAGCATCAGGGTCTGCGGCTGGATCTTCGGCTTGCTGTTCGGTTGCTGCATCAGTTGATTGTTGAATAAAAGCTTCACTAATGGTTGGATGGGCCTCCATTATGACTTCATATGTGGATGAAGTCGGGGGTGGTTGAATGATCTGGATGTCTGAATCTGGAGATGGATCTTTGGTTGGAGGAGAGGATGATTCTTGTTCAGCTGCTTTCTTCTTGCTTGATGCTTCTTTTTCCTTTTTCGCTTCCATTCTGAGCAAGATTTCAATTATTTCAATCTTTCGAGCTCTAGCACGTTCGACTGCCCTCTGAAAGAGCATTCCCTCCTCAAGATATTCATTTCCGGCCCCAATGTTTATCTTATGTCCAAGCAAGATGTTCAGGTCGGAAAGACAAAACATAAAAACATCCATAGGGTCAAGAAGGCGAATGTCTTCATTTGAATCAGACCTTATGACTGCCTCACCTGTTTTGCCGTCATATAACCACTTCTTGAAATTGGTGAGCGTCACAGGTTGCTTTGGAGGAAGCTTCATCCTGGTAACCACCTTTGCTGGATTTATAACCCACGTTATCTTTCCTTTACTGGTGAACGGATCCTTGGTGGTTTTAGACACACATTTTCTGAGGCGCTGAGGCTTGAACACTGAAAATCCTCGCAAGCATTCTCTTTGTATTAATCTTTCTAAATCTCCACCTATGCTGCTGTTTGTCGGATTAATCAGCTCATGCTTGCTAAGCTCACGTATGTCCCATGTGGGCAAGCTCTGCATATCTTGAACGCTTCGAAAATATTGAATCACTCCACCTCTTCGTTTTACAACGAACCACCCGGTCAGATTGCAGTACTTCAACTAATGGTTTATTAGTAATCTCAGTTTTCTCAACTGTGATTACTTGATAAAAGTCAGGCATTTTCGCTCGTTCCTTTTTGAACCACTCTGGATGTTGTGGTTCAAATTCATCTCCCCCATCCATTTCATACACCACATCTTCTTCCAACCCCCATTCCAAGAACTTTGCAAGCATTTATGCTTTGTCAACTTCCTCTTCGTTGCTGTCGTCATCAAGGCCAACATCAACCACTGATTCAAGACGCTTTTCCTTCTTTTTAGCTTTGTCTGCTTTATTTTTCTGCTCTCTTTCTTTAAATAAGTCAAAGTTAAAGATGTCTTCATTTGAGTACTTTGGCTTTCTGTTTGCAGCACCAACCATTTCATGCAACTTCTCCATCCCTTCCTGCTGAAATCTAATGAATTATGTTTGCTTAGTAACGTATGCATGTAGTTCTTTGTTCTTCAACCTTTGCACTTTCAACTTTCTCTTGAGAACATCGGTATCATTGACTTTGTTCTTCAACAGACAGAATTCCTTGGCAGAGAAAGACCCGATTTCCTTAGATAGACGGTTGTAGAGCTCTTGAAAAGGTCTGGGTCAAGAAGGAATTTGCTGACGAGGGGGTTGTGCCGATACTGGAGGTTTGGGTGGAACGCTTGCAATGATCCTTCTCCTGATTTTCTCTTCTTTGGCGCTGCAGCTTCACTTAGAGAAGGCTCCAGTGGATCAGCAAAAAGTCCCTCTATGAATCTATCTAACTATTCTTGCTCTGATGTAACAACCTCCGGGGTTTCAAATTCGGTTATTTCCCTTCTTTTCATTCTTCTCTCCCGTCTCTCAGCCCCTGCCACTACATGAATGGCCTACATCCTTTCGATCTCTTCCCTGGTCGATCCAGCGCGAATGCTGTCAGCCATGATTTGCTCTGGGTTTGGCGTATTTTTCTTGCTCATCTTCCTCGAAGGTTCCTCTTCTACTACTTTCTTTCCTTTTTCTTTCCGCTTACGTACCAGAGGAATTTCTTCTTCTTCTTCTTCAGCTTCTTCAGAGACATCAACTGGACGACTTCCACCTTCCCTACTTTTTCTTGTTTTTTCTCGATATTTGTTGTAAGCAGCAAGAACAACTGGAAGTCTTTCCTCATGATACATCCAGTGATGCAACATCACCCACTCTTTGGTTTTTAGCTCAGTGATCTGCCTTCCTTTTGGTAACTGAAACTGGTACGTGTTTCCATCATGTGGCAAGTTTCGATGCTGATCGTCAATGAGCAATTGCACGAAACTAGGATACATCGCCCATGCACCTTTATTGATGTTGTCAATCATGCAGTAAAAAATCAATCCAGAAATGTTGAACGGCTGATTTGTACACAGATTCAGCATAGCCGCAGACCACTCTAGATTCAAGCCATCATAACCGCCCCTTCGATGACAGATGCTCATACAAAACGTGTACAAAATGAATCTCCAGTCTTTCGTTAGCCTTGACTTTTTGATTTCGTTTTTGTGACGAAAATCTCTGACGTAGTTCATTCCACGAAATCCCTCTAGAATTTCCTCCTTCTTTAGCTTCAATGGATCATTTGCATTATCTCCTAGGCTCAGAACTTTCCGAATTCGTTCCTCGGTCACTCTAATTTCTTTGTTTCTAACAGTCGCTGTGATATGTATGACGTTGTTCAGCATTCTTGCTCTTGCTGTTCTCCAAAATTCTTCTATGTGAATGGATTAAATAGTAGGATTAGCTTGGATTGCATAGCTAATTTTACTACGTGACAACCAATCCATCACGTCTTCAAAATCTGGCTCCGGAGGCACTAGAGTAATTGGTTGATTATGCTTTCTCATATCGTCCCATACCAACTGTTGAGCCATGTCTGAAATGTAGAAACGAGTCAAGTTAGATTTTCATACAACGATGTAAGTTTAGAATTTTATATACATATATATATACAAAACAATTAAAATCGCTGATAAATACGCTGAATCATCAAGAACAGATACGCAGACCAACTGGCTTGGCGGAATTAAGTGAGTTTCGGCTAACATGATTTATTACTTGTCATGACCCGCGTATTACTCTAATACGTCGGTTGCTAAAGCTTTTGTTTAAAACTTAAATCCGTCATTAGATGTCTCGAACTAATACGCTGATCATAGATGAGCGTATTTAAGTGCCAACGTAGATGACTATCTACGCTTAGCTTAGCCGGCGTATTTGACAAATACGCCGGTTGCTTGAACTCACGTTCAAGACTTAAATCCGCCAATCCTTGACCTGACTAAATACGCCATCTTTAACATAACTACGCCACATTCAAACTTAAATACGCCATATTCAAAAATTTCTTGATAAACCCTTTTACCAAACTCGAACCGGCTAGATCAAGAAAGATAGATATAAACATAACAGACTGAGATGATTTAAACACACTTAAACATATAGCAATGGACATTTGAATATCGAAATCATACCAATATCAATTCTGATCGGATTTACTGAATGCGGATTGAAAAACAGAGTACGGGTGTTTGTTGAGTTTGAAAATATTTACAAACGGTGAAAAAATTAAGTATTTATACTATTTTACATTCCAGTGTAATTATTAATTACGCTGGATAATTAATTACGCCGCTAAGATATTTTACAAGGTTTCTTCAAGCCTAAGAATTTGAAATCAAATACGCTTGAAAATTTTAACTTTTCTCGAAAAACGTGCCCCTTTTTGATAAAAAATAGTGCAAGAATTTAAAAATAAACATAAGAGAAAAGAAAAATTGCAATCTGGATCCTGAAAGTTGTTTTTGGGTCCAGAAGCCTCCTTTTTCACACAAAATTTTTGCTAACTGACTTGAATCCAGTGACTTTCCTGCAAAAGATCATACTGGTAACACTTCGTTCGTTTGAGATAAAATGTTAGATATATAAAATAATTAAGGCACAAGAAAAACTGTAAGTGTGTTTGTCCTTTTAAATCCATGCGCCTATCTTTCAACATGCGATCGGAGAGCCTTTTTATCATGTTGCGGTAATATTGACAAGAACTTCAATGTTCCCCACACATGCCGAAACAGTCAGAATGTTGTGCCCGTGAGTCCCACGTCAGGACATACCCCCGCGATCAAATCGCGCAAAGATTCCTCATAACAGGTGAATATACTGACTTCATTCGTTTTTGAGATTTCAACGTTAGACAGTTGGTGTTCAGGTCAGTACTTCCGTACAGCAGAGAGACCAAGGTCTAACGAGAGCTATGGCAGATACCAGATGCGGTACGATTTAAGCACTTGAATGATTCTCAATGAGAGCTTCAATTGTGTAGGGTTTTGGCCGCATAGGCTCTTTTTGACAAGATATCATAGCTGTGTCTAGGTCAGCATATATCTGGATGCAGCAGAAGAGCAACTATGATATCCTCGAATGATTAGCCAATATAAAGACCCGAAATCTCGGACTTTGGCAATCTATCAACGCAAGATTTAAGACCATTAAGTCATACGCCGCAACGTGTTGCCCGCAAGATGCACAACATTGTGGGTATTCAGAATTCTTGTGTGATCATTAAGGTTTGTCTCCTTTTCGCAGTTTACTTCTAGGTATTGCTGAATCTACTGACACGTCATTGCTTGAGGCCTTAATCTTTTTCTGTTTTAAGATCAGAACAGAAGTGTTAGCAGTTTTTCTATCATTTCTCTTGCAGGTGCCAAAGAAAAGATTCAGTCTCAACAATATTTTCTGGAAAACTTCCCCCCTTAAAATTTTATTTTCGAGAATCCATTGCTTGAAAAGAAATTTTAACCTTGCAGAAAATCTTTTTGTTGGGCACATTTTATGAGATTTGTTATTTATTATGAAAACCATTTTTTTTATTTTTTCTTATTTTTATTTTTTATTTATTTATTTTTTTTAAACGAAAGTCAATTCCACTCAAGGAAGTTCACCATTTCCAACCAAGTTACCAATTGGTTGAATCGAGCTTTATCGAAGGCTTTCGTAAATATATCAGCTTTTTGTTGCACTGAATCCACTGGAACCACTTGGATGTATCCTTTCTCGTAAGCATCTCTAATCGCATGAATGCGAATTTCGATGTGCTTCGTTCTGGAGCGGTGAATAGGATTCTTCACAATCCCCAGACATGCTTCATTGTCGATAAATATTGGAGTCTTCATGATGTTGATCCCATAATCCAACAACTGAGTCTGTATCCAAAGGACTTGCGAACAGCAACTGTAAGCTGCCGTGTATTCAGCCTGAGCAGTAGATGTAGAGACTGTTGTCTGCTTTTTGCTTTGCCACGAAATAAGACGATTTCCTAAGAATTGGCAGCCTCCTGAGACAGATTTTCTGTCTACTTTGCAACCTGCATGATCACTGTCATAGTAAGCAATGAGATCAAAACTACTATCTTTAGGATACCACAAACCAAGCTTTGGAGTTCCTTTGAGATAGCGAAAGATTCTCTTGATGGCAGCATCATGCGATTCTTTGGGATTCGTCTGAAAGTGGGCACAGAGACAGACAACCCACATTATGTCAGGCCTACTAGCGGCAGATACATTAACGAGCCAATCATTGAGCGATAGAAAGATTTGTTCACTGGCTTTCCTTAAAGATCTGAAGTGATTTCCGTCTGAGCGGCAAAAGGAGTGCTGGCGGATTTGCAATCATTCATGTTGTACTTGGAAAGAATATCTCTGATATATGTAGCCTGATGAATGAGAATGCCATCTTTTCTTTGCTTCACTTCTAATCCTAAGAAAAACGTGAGTTCTCCCATCATGCTCATCTCGAGCTTCGCTTTCATCACCTTCTCGAACTCTCTGCAAAGGACTTCATCAGTCGACCCAAAAATGATATCGTCTACGTAGATTTGAACCAACATCACATCTTTTCCAATCCTTTTAGTGAAGAGAGTCATGTCAATTTTGCCTCTTGAGTATCCACACTCCAGAAGATGTGTTGACAAAGTCTCATACCATGCTCTAGGAGCTTGGTGAAGACCATAGAGAGCTTTGTCAAGCTTGTAGTATTTCGTGGGAGAATGAGGATCTTCAAAACCTGGAGGTTGACAGACACAAACTTCTTCTTTCACCTTCCCATACAGAAAGGCACTCTTTACATCCATTTGAAACACCTTAAAGTTTTTGAATGAAGCATAGGCTAAGAAGATTCTGATGGCTTCTAACCATGCAACAGGTGCAAAAACTTCCTCGTAGTCAATCCCTTCTTCCTGTCGAAACCCTTAAACCACTAATCTAGCCTTATTCTTGATAACTACACCACGATCGTCCATCTTATTACGAAATACCCACTTGGTACCAATTGGATACTTTCCGACTGGTAGGTCAACGAGTTCCTAGACTTTAAGTTTCCGAAATTGGGCCAATTCTTCCTGCATAGCTTGTACCCAACTTGAATCTTGAATAGCTTCTTCGATATCTCTTGGGACAGACTGCGAAAGAAAGGTTGCATACAGTCCTGTGTTGATGGTATGTGTTTGACCACGTGTTCGAACTCCATCTTCAATAGAACTGATGACATTTTCAATTGGATGGTTTCGATTGGTCTTGTACCCTGCATTGGTGTGAGTTTCAACTTGTTGAGGCAGATTAGAAAAGTGTTCATCGACATAGATGATTGGAGTTTCGTCTTCTTTGGGTGGTTCATCCATGGTCTGCTGTGAAGAAGAATCATAATGTGCAGATGCATTCTCAGCAGATGTGTCACCATTTACTTCAAACACCGGAAGAGTAGGAGAGGCAGAGGCAGGGGTGAAACGGGTTGTAAAAGGAGTAAAACCAATGTCTGAGGCATCAAACAAAGGTTCCAACAGAGTGGATTCTGCAGGTTCGGATTCAGTGATGGGTTCATCGCTGGTGAAAGCATTGAATATAATATCCACATCATAAAACCAGTTCGGAGACGCTTCCAATGTTAGTGGAGTTTCCTTCTTGAAGATCGACGTAGTACGATTCAATCACCATCTTGGTCCGTTTGTTGTAGTCTCGATATGCCTTTTGAGAAGATGAATCGCCCATGAAGTAGCACACGTCACCGACTGCTTCAAACTTGATGAGATTGTCTTCAGTGTTGAGAAGTGTGCATGAACACCCGAACGGTTTGAAGAAATCTATTAGAGGCTTCCTTTTGAAAAGTAGTTCATAGGTTGTCTTTCCGTGAGGTTTGACGATAAGAACACGATTCAAAACATAGCATTCTGTGTTGACCGCTTCAGCCCAGAAGATTAGAGTCGACAATCATAGTTCTTGCAGCTTCGATGAGAGTTCTGTTTTTGCGTTCTACTACCCCGTTTTGCCGAGGAGTCCTGGCAGCGCTGTATTGGAGGCAATTTCCCTTATCTTCACAGAAGGAGACAAACGTATGATTTTTAAATTCAGTTCCATTGTCGCTTCTGATGGAGTTGACTTTCAGCTTGATCACGTTTTCAATCATGGGAATGAAGCTCTTCAGAATGGATGCCGTTTTGCTTTTGGCTTCAAGAAAGAATACCCATGAAAACCGTGAGAAATCATCTGTAATCACCAAACAATAAGATCTTTTAGCTAAACTTTTAACTCTAATTGGGCCGAAAAGATCCATGTGAAGTAATTATAGAGGAACAGATATCATATTCACTACTTTGGACTTATGAGGATTTTTATGCTGCTTTCCTTGGGCACATGCGATGCACTTTTCTGAAAAAGGAAAATCTTTCATAGGTAAACCTCTTACTAGATTTAATTTAGAAAGTCTATTTATGTTCTTAAAATTCACATGCCCCAAGCGCCTATGCCACAACACTGATTCTGATTCAGATGCTTTTGACATAAGACATGTCATTGGCTCATTTGATTTGGCATTCTTCATATTTAGCACGTAGGTGTTATTTTGACGGGGAGCTCTAAGCATGATCATCTCTTTTGGGATGGAGTAACCGGGTTTGAGGAATAAGCACTCCGTGTCATTGAACAACACTGTGATTCCTTTGTCACAGACTTGTGAAACACTCATAAGATTGTAACACAATTCTGGAACATAGTTCACATTCTCCAAAGTGAGTGCTTCTGACATGATGCCACCCATTCCGATGATTTTTCCTCCCTTTTCATCTCCGCCAAAGGATACAAAGTCACCATCAATAACTCCAAAGTTGGTAAGCAGATCCTTTAGCCCGGTCATGTGCCTGGAGCAACCGCTTTCAACATGCCAGATATATTCCATGAGCATCCGAAGCCATTTCTGAATCTTATTCTGTTATACAACAACAACAAAAAAAAAAATATGTACAAATTAGCTAGGTTTTGGAACCCAGACTTGCTTTACATTAGTTCTATCATGATTTTGAGCAAGAGTGTTGTCTTTTCTTTTCCAAAAAACAGGTTGAATCAACTATGAATTTTACTGATTTCTTTAAACTGTCAAATTGATCAGTAAAACTTTTAACTAGATCTTGACTAGGTTTAGAAAATTTCTTGCTTTTACAATGTTTCGCGTATGTCCTAAATGACCAGAGCAAAAACATTGTTTTTGACTCGATCTTTTCTTCCTGGGTGCTGAGTGTGAAGATGATGTATGTGATGAGAGTCTGGAGCATCTTGAGGAGTTTGATGATGTAATGTGGCTTGAATCTTTAGCTTTCTTCAGTTTCTCTTCAGGATGATGTTTATCTTCAATGTCGACTTCAATGTGCTCACTGTCTGATGAGGAAATTGATTCTTGACTTTCATCTGACCTTTCTTCATCGCTTTCTGAAGTTGTGTGTGCTTGAATCTTCAGTGAAATCTTTATCAGTCTCTGATGTACCTGCAACTGATGGAACAAATTCTGGAATTTCCTCTGTAAGGAATTTTCCAAAACTGTTTTTCTTTAACTCTGACACAAATATAGGAGATTCAAGCATAACATTTTCATCGTTGAGAGCAAAGTTTAGGTCATGACCCTCAACCTTGGAAAACCCTTGGTTGTGAGCCTTAAGTGTAGGCACATTGCCATTACAGTCATCCTGAATTGTCAATTTAGGCATACAACCATTACAATCATCCATCCTAGATAAACTATTACAGTTATCTCGAATAGAAATTTTGTTCGTCTTATCACAATTCCAGGCGAACTAGTTAACAGTTGAATAATTGTCGCCTGAATAGCCTATTCCTATTTTCATCCCTCCACAATCATCTTCCCCATCGCACACATCTTCCTTACTCTTGCACAGATCTGCATTATTTTCAGAAAGGTTAGTGTGGTTTTCGGATTTATAAAAAATACTTTGATCCAAAAGATCATTTTTATTGATTAAGTCGTTCTTAGGATGAGGAGATGGCATAGGAACATAATTTTTGCTGTTTGGAGGAGGAAATAATTTTCTTTCGTTTCCAAATTTATCTTTATATCCAATTCCATCCTTTATGAATGTCGGTCGTTGGCAGTTTACAATTTCAACCAGTGCTTTTTGGCTAATTTTCCATTTATCAATAATGATTTGTAACTTATTGTTTTCGTTTTGAGATTTTTCTAGCTTTTCGGTCAAATCATTTATGATAAAATCTTTTCTGAAAACAAATTCTTTTAGAGTCTGCATTTCAGCTATGGTTGAATTCAACTTTCACTTATATGCAGCCTCATTTTCTTTTAGTTCTTGATTTATTTTCAAAACTTTTTCTTTTTCTTTAATTATATCACGGTTGAGTGATTTATCTTTTCTGAAAACAAATTCCTTTAGAGCCAACCCCTTTCCTGTTTTATCTTGGAATTTCTTCAACCGTAGAGTGATCTTTATCATGGAATGTCGTCTGGATCTACTTGATACATGTTCTCTGCTGTTAGGAATTCTCTCTTCAACTCTCCTGACATAAGCGCCTCATAGCTACTTAAGAAAGTATTAAAAAGAGCTACATGTTCTGTGGAAATTTTAAGTGCTTGAGTGTCGCTGGCCACGGTGGTCTTCTCGGAAGATGACGAGGCCTTCACAGAGTTTGCGGAAGCATTTGAATAGGATTCGACAGCACTTTGGGGATTTGATCCACATGAGGTGACATGAGCAAAAAATGCCATATTCTTGGGCACCGAGGTTGCAGCAGCTTGCTGAGACGTCTTCTGAGAATATCCAGTTTGATTCACCTCTCGTTTCATGATGTCCATTTCAAAGGCTTTTAAAGTGTTAATCAATTCTGAGAGAGTAACTGGAGTTGTGCTGGTGAGGAAAGTTCTCTTAATCATCATGCATTGAAGACTCCATTCTTTTGGTAGAGAATCTGCAGCTTCTTGATCGATGCATAATTTGCAACTAGGTTTCCCACCTTCTTCATCTTGGTCAACACCCCCAGAAATCTACTTATGTGGTCGGACAAGCTTTCGCCACGAATACTTCCAAACATATCATATTCTTTCTGCACCATGTCTCGTTTGTTCTCCCTGAGTTCCTCATTGCCTTCATAATGGTCGATTAGAGCCAACCACAGTTCATGTGCCGAGGTGTATTCTTCAAACAGATTGTTATCATCCTTTGACAGAGCCATAGTGAGAGCAGCGTGAGCCCTCCGGTCACGTTGAATGAGTGTCCTATCTTCATCTGTGAATGTTGAAGGATCTTCATTGATATTACGGATGTCGTCACGTATTATCATGGGAACATGCGGGCCCATAGTGACTGACATCCATGAGTATAATCGGTATACTAAAAAAAAGACTTGATCCTGTTTTTACAGTTGCTGAAATCTTCCGAACCTTTCAACTTTGGTGGCCTTGTAGCGGTTCCAGTTTGTAGTTCGGCTTGAGCAATCGGATTGAGTTGATTGATAGACATGATGGATGAAAGATGATCAATTACGCTGGGATTTACTGAATCAGAGAACAATTACGCTCGCAAGGAGGTAAATACACTGGACCAGAGATTAAATACGTTGTACTTGGAAACAATTACGCTGATGGGATCGGCGATTTTGTCCTGCAAAAAGCTAAATCCGTTGGCTATTCAAAAACAAGCAAAGGTTTAGTTAATTTCGCTGAACACCATGATAAAATCGCTGAGGATTAGTATCATTGATTTCGAAGTCGCCTTCGAGTAAATTCGCTGGACAATTACGCTGACAAATTTATAACGCTGATTTAAGAACCAGCGTAGTTGTTAACTACGTGAAATTCAAGTTAAATACGCCAACTTCAAACATATATACGCTAGCTTTAACGTTAAATACGCCCAGAAGGGTTTTAGTATGAACAAAAACCCTCTAATCACCCAAAAACGACCCAAAATTCATGATTCTTTGCAGCTAAATGACCAAAATGTTTACCAAACTACTGATTAACAACAACCCAAGGATTAAATACACCAGATTAAGCCATTTTAATCCCAAAAATTTGCAAAACCATGAAACTTTGAGAACTTTTGTAAAACCTTCAAACTTGGCAAATCTTAACAAAAACTCAAACAATCAAGAGCATAAAGGCTCTGATACTAAATTGTGAGTCCCAAAACAGATTCGGATCACAGTGGTTGATTGTTTTCACCCAAACAACTATGGATTAGTTGTTTGAATGTGTAAATAATAAGAAAAACCAAGCAAAGAAGATGAAGAATCTTGTTTGGATCAAACAACTAGTGTTGTATATGAAATCCCAATAACATGTGATCAATAACAGCACCTGGATATTCAGATGAGAGCACAATAGCAAAAATCACAACACAAGAAGATCACCAAAATCTGTCCAAGAAACTTGGACATAACTTCATTGAACATGGTATTTATACAGACTGATCGCCCAGTGTATTTATTAAATACGCTGGGCAATTAATTACGCCGCGTACATAGATGTTTCACAAAATGACACTTTTGACCCTTTTGTTTTTCTAACTATTACAGAATCAGCTCAAACTACGGTTTATCAAGTACCAACGATCTCCAAAAGTTCCAACAGTGATTAAGTTTTTGTATTCTGAAATTACTGGCAGTATGTGGGGTTTTGTATACATTACTTGATAATCTTCACTATTGGACGAAAGTTAGCCAATGAGTGATATGACCACCGTCACGTCGGAACTGCCACTGCGTGACAAATACTGATTGAGTATTTGATAGATAAAAAATGTAATCACCCTTGACACTATAAATTATAACACTGTATTTTTATAAAAATGAATGAACTGGCCAGTATTTTTTGCTGACAAAATGTTTTTAAACGCATCCCAGGTTACTTACTGTGAAAGTAATAGAAGCCTGCTATGGAGCACTGGAGGCTCAAATAAAGTGGCTATGACTACCTGAATAAAAGAAGAAATTTATGTTTTGTCAACTAGGGTTTCTCCGTATGAAAACTATTTGAATGAAATATGGGTTTTATCCCATTTGTTTAACATTAAACTTTGGTGTTTTTACAAACTTTGAAATATTTCCTAACTATGATCCTGATGATAAATTCCGCTGCCAATTTAATAAACATCGATACCACCAATAACTGGTTCACGGATTCTGCCCAAGGTGTGGTCAGAGGTTGTGACTGTAACATCCGTCGAAAAACGGGTTTCCAAACCCGCTTCGTTTGTTAATCGAATATCAAGTTATAAAATTTTGTTGCGTATTTATGGTTAATTTTAATTTTAAACAATACATAATTAATAAACATTTTAGAATTTAAAAACTATAATTATTAAAAAGTAAAAATAAATTAAATAAAAAAGAAAAGGGGCTGCCGGGAAGATTTAAACATCAAACACTTAACCACTCCGCCACTTGTTGTTTTTATGTAATCAAGGAAGCAAATAAAACCTTAAGTTCACCGTGAATCTATCTGTTTGCGCCAAAACTGAAACCGATCATCGGCTTTCAACTTTCCAGACGTTTGAGTGTTCGCTATTACTGATTATAACCGATGAAACCATTACGACCCACGTTCTTAATCAAATTCAGTCTTTATTGAACTCGATTCATATGATTTTCGGGTTTAATAACCGAAATCATTTACCTCCAGTTTACACCGGTAATATCATTATCTCACAACTCAGAAATACTCGCAGAACCTCCAATTTCACTTTCGCTCTATTTTCTGTTCGTCAGAAACGCTTTCTGAAATCACCGGACTTTCGCCGGAAAACCGTGACATTCATCGAATCGGTAAATTTCTCAATTCTTTCATCTTCTATCCATTGTTAGACTTTTACTAACTCAAACCCTCAATCAGAATCGGTCCCAGACGACGTTGTCGGATAATCAGCACTCGCCGGAAAATTTCTGAAAATTCCGAAATCACGCTGTGAATCGGTATAAGCATCTAAACTCTCTGATAACTCTTGTTTAGTCACTTAATTTCACAATTAGTTAATCAAAACTGTTAATTGGTCCGCTTAGACGGAATTCGTAAACAGAGCCGACGACCTTTGCCGGAGTTCTGAGAAAAATCATCTTTCCGGTACATTCATTTCCAAAACTTTCTCTATCCGTTGCATTTCAATTATTTATAAGTTTCGTTAATTGAATTGAACAAGAACAGTCGAATATCAATTGTCTGGGTTGTTTTAACGAAGAAGATGAAGTTAGGTTGTGTATATATTTAATATAAATCGGGTTATATCTCGGGTTAGACACACAGTCTAGCGGTGGACTGTGTGCATTTGAAACATAGAGATACCGAGTTCGAGTCTGTCCTTGTTCCGATTCGTCACAATATTCAAACCTTTTTATAAAACCCAAATACGGAACCTTTCAGTTAGTATATAAGAGAAATAAAAACAAGTATTTTAACCAGGCTAGACACACAGTCCAGTGGTGGACTGTGTGCAAAGTTAAACCACAGGTCGCGGGTTCGAAACTCATCATGCACACCGGTTCGACATAATTAAAATCCTTTTTAAAATAAATGAATTCTGAATAAATTAAATAGTAAATAAATATAATTAAAAACAGAAATATTTCGGGTTAGACACGTAGCTCAGTTGGTAGAGCTGCGTGCACGCGTACGAGAGGTCTTGGGTTCGAGCCTCACCCAGTGCATACATATACAAGTCCGAACCGGTCAACAGTCAAAGTCAATGGTCAATGGTCAACGGTCAACCCAAAAAGTCAACATTTTTTTATATTTTTATTTATTTATTTAATTTAAAAATCAATTAAAATTACTTAAAAATAATATTTTTAAAGTTAGAAAATAACCTTAAACTCACAAAAATATATCTAAAAATCCTATTAAAATTATTAATAAAATCCACTTATTTACCGTACCTTTTCGTTATTATTTAGGTTAGTTAATACTCGTCGATCAACCCTCTAAACTCGTGCGCATTCAACATCATCAAACGAACGCACCCAATGTGAGTGAATCTCTACGAATTCCCCGTTTTAATCACATTTTTGGGGTGTATCATGTGTCTTATTATTTATTTCATTTAAACACTTGTGCATCCATCATATCCATGATCAAATGTGTATTCAATATGTATCAACTGTTTGTGTGGTTAATGTTTAGATTAAATTTATGATTTTCAGTACATACATCATCATAGGCCGTCTGTTCCCCATTACCTATGAGCGGAACCGTTCCCCATTACCTATGAGCGTGAACGAGGCGTTGCCAACATACGATCTGCTCCGTTTGATTGAGCCTTGATCGCACATACATCATCATAGGCCGTCCGTTCCCCATTACCTATGAGCGGAACGTGACGTTGCCAACATATACATTATCATTCATGTCATATACTCATGCAAGGTGGTTTGTTTATTGTTATTGTATGCTTATTTACGTTTGCTCACATATGATTATTGCACAATTTTTCCATATTAAATATAACAGGAAATCAATAATAAATGTTTTCTAACAAGGTTCACTCGCCAACTTTTGTTGACCTAAAAACCCCCATTTTTACACATGATACAGGTGATCCAGTTGCAGCAAGAAACATATAGGACGGCTTAGAAGAATAAATCGGTTTAGGCTTTGGATTGTTTATTTAGTTACTTTTTCCTTGTAATTGTATGAACTTGTTTGGAATATTGAAGTTGTAATTTTGAATTTAATAAATATGAAACATTAGTAAACATCATGAGCTTTGGTGATAACCCAATTATGCCCCGACTCTTATTCCGCTGCGGGTCGGGGTGTGACAGTGACAGGATCCAACCTACACCCAAACCTGCTGATACCGAAAACTTGGATGACACGACCGACACTAAGGTCGAAAAGCCTAAACCCTCCTTCACCTTCAAACAATTCAACTCCTGTAGCCCAATGCCTTTCACAGGAGAAGAAGGGCGACAAAGATGCTTCAGTGGTTCGACGCCATGGAAGTCGCTTTCCGTCGAAGTGGGTGTCCTGATCACCTGCGCACCACCAACGCCACTCGCATGTTCCGATCAAAAGCCCTCAATTGGTGGATGTCAGAACACAATATGTGTGGCAATGATGTAGCCTACGCCTTAACCTGGACCGAGTTGAAGAAACTCATGTAAGACGAGTTCTGTCCTCCCCATGAAGTCCAACTTATAAAGGTGTTTTAGAAGTTTAATAAGTTGAGGAGCTAAATGTGGCAAATTTTGAAAAGTTTTATTGACTGATCGCGGGCCGCGAGAGACAAGGCCTACTCTCTCGCGGGCTGCCAGAGGAGGTCTGCTGCAGAAAGTTTTGCTTGGCAGCCACACAAGCTGCCAAAACCCATTCAATTTGAAACCATGGGTTTCCAAACTGCTATGCCACGTTTTAGGATACTTGTAGACACCCTCTAACACCTGCTAACACCTAGCATCACCTCCTTCAAGCCCTCCACATATAAATAGGAGCATTGGTTCTTCACTTGAGCTTACACCTTTCTCATAATCATTCTATCTCCTTCCTCTGGAAGTTCCTAACTGAAAGGAGCATCCAACTTAGTTCTATTTCATCCAAGGATCACTTGTAAGTGTTCCTTTCTCTTGCATTTTCGTGTATAGGCTTTTTATAGCCAAAAGTCAAGCGTTTACGAAAAATGCTTTGACTTTCGGTTAAGACCATTATGGTCCATCCTTGTTCATAACGAGCATGGCTAAGTGATCGTAATAAGGTAGGTGTTAATCCTTATAAAGGACACCTCATAAAGATCATGTTTACTAGACCAATTGACGGGTCAAAGTTTTATTATTAAAAAGTCAAACATGCCAGATTTAGAAAATATTATAATCTGAGTTTATATATGTTATAAAACATATTTTGACACTTAAACAAGTTGGTAATAATTATTAGAACATGTGAGAACATGTTCGACTCGTCAATTTTAGTTCTAGGTTCAGTTCGCAACCGAAAGTCTCAAAGTTTGACTTCTACTTTGACTTTCGATTCTGACCCATTTAGATTAGTTAGCTACTGATCTAAGGTTGCATTATGATCGTAATATAATATAACATAACCCTTTGAAGTTATGTTACATGATCATAATCAGAATCTGAATTTATATACAAGTTCCGTTATTATGCCATTTTTTTTACTAAAATACCCTTTTTACATAAAATAAGGTTTTAATCAATAACGAACTTGAAAATAAATCTCCTACTGATGTAATATCATAAGTAAGATTATTTGGGATGTCAAGTTAGTTTATATACTGAGTTTACATATAAGTTCTTGCATTATGCCAACAAATAATAATAAAGCCCTTGTGGCGCATAAAAAGGTTTTAATCATACTTTTTATACCAAACTTTTTATTCTATTGATGTGTCATATTAAATGACATATCTAAAACATATAAACCTGATCTTAGTATCAGTTTTCATTAAACTTCGCACAAATCGTCATTTTGCGACGTAAACGCCGTTTCGGCGCATGCCATGGTTTTAAACCATATTTATCAACCAAGACTTATTACCTACTGATTTTTTTTAAAACTCATTTAAAGTATTTTACAGTAGGTACATAATGTAAACTCAGAATCCCAAATAAGTTATCAAACTATGTGTAAAATAACTAAAACGCCCATTCGGTGCATAGTTTGGTCTTAAATGATTAATTACACATATGATCAATATCTTACTGATATTATACCATAAATTAAATATTTTTTAGGAATACTTATGATCATAACATCAAAATATATTCAAGTTCCTTTTATACAATATATAATTACCAAAACGCCCTTATGAGGCATAATTTTGTTTTAAAACCTCAACAGGCATATAAGTTCATATCTTACTGATATTACAACTTATTTAAAGTATAATGACATATAGAACTTGTTCATGACTCATCCGGTTACCTGATATCGCTTATATGCGTACGGTTGAGTATATGTAACTAGTTTACGAAAAGTAACCGAATCTGGTCTAACCTTGTCATTCTAATCTCAAATTCCAAAATGTTAATTGTATACCCGTATTATTCAAGTCTTGGTACTTGCTGGGTTTAAACTACATTCTATCCGGTTATCGCTTAATCTAGCGTGGTGTACCGTTTTATTCTTTAAAGCTAGTCGGTCTAAAGTCTATGACTTAAATAAGACCGTTAGCATTATAATATGTTAGTTTATGCCACCATTCCAGACCAGAAGCCTTCCAATAAATGCTATCTGCACTATTCTAATTGATTAAACAGACGAGTTAACATAAACCTGCTTTAAAAATCAAGTAAAAGCTCGGGTAAATACTCTTGACTTATTTTCCCTATACGGGGTCGGGTTATGGTAAATTATCAGAAATGAGATGAATTGATGCCGGATTGTGGCTAGTAAATCCGCATACTCCGTTTTAATCAGTTTTGTTTGATAACTTAAACATTGGGGGTTAACGACCGTGTCCTAGATATCCTTGGCTCATTACATTAGTTAGTGGCCACGAGTTGTAGGCATACACCTGACAGATGTGAATGCTAAATTATTTTTACCCACAAGTTGGGGATAACTCCTTCGTGGGTTCGTAAGTCGTGTGTACGTTAATCATGTCTCGGTCTTTGTACTGGGCCCCATATGTATTGAAAAACACGTGAATCTATTAACAAGGTTATAAACATCACTTTCCTAAGTTATAAAAGATTTTTCGTGCCCTGTGCACTTAAATCAATTTTTGAGATGTTTTCAAAACAAGTCAGTTAATTGTATTTACCAGCGAAAGCTGACGTATTTTCAAAAGACTAAGTTGTAGGTACAATACGAAATAGGTCGAAAGCTGCTTGGTAGTGATATAAGAGGATCTTGCAAATCCTTAGATCTGCCCTAAAGTCTGTTACACATTTTTGTATATTTTAAGATCTGCCTGTGGATCTTTCACTACAAGTCTTCTGTATATTATTTTCGTACTTTGAACATTTGGTTTGTAATAGTAATTTAAACTCCAAGACTTCCGTTGTGTTGTGTTAATTGACTATGATGATATCAACTTACATCATGATATTCCCTACCTGGGCCCACCGGTGTTTGGTTGGAAATTCGGGGTGTGACACTTAGTGTCATTTGCCCTGGCTAAGTTGATTCCACTGAAAAGGCCATTGCAAAAATACATCCGAGCCTTACCCTCCTCTTTCTCCAATTACGTCTCATCTTCCCAACCCAAAACCATAGAGGACGCCTACCGCCTCGCAGCTCAATTCAACCATAACCTGATGATGGAAGGAGCCTTCGAAACGAAGGGTTCAACCAAGTCAGCTCACCAAGCCACAACTAAAAAACTTCTAAACGCATGCCTACTAAACCACCCACCAAAAACAACAGAAACGGTAAGAAGCGGAAGGCTTCGAACCAGAATTGTGTGGTTGTTACCCCGCCAAACCCCCCTCGCCAACAACTCGCCCTCACCCAAAACGCCGAGCCAACCAAGCGAGACTACACTAGGACTCAACCAAGGTGTGCGACTTGCACATACCACAATCCTGCCCATGCACCTTGTCGCCTTTGCATGACTTGCAACAGGTTCGGACACTTCAGCACGCATTGTCAAAGTGGTCTAAAACCCCAAGACAACCAAAACCAGGTTCAAGCTTCTGCTAACAACGGGTGCCCTTGCTACAAGTGTGGCAATCCGAATCATCTCGCAAATGTCTGCCCGCAATGCAACGCCAACAACAACAACAACAACCAGCAGCAGCAAGCGCCACGTAGTAAAGCTTTCGTCATCACCGCCGCTCAGGCGCAAAACAGCAACGATGTTATCTCTGGTACATTTCTTGTAAACGACATTTATGTTTCATGTTTATTTGATACTGAAGCAAATAAGAGTTTTGTATTTGTAGAATTTGGACCATTGCTTAAGTGCAAACGCTCTACATTACCAAAATCTTTCGCTGTCGAAGTCGGTAATGGTAAATCTATCAATGTCGACTCCATTCTTCCTAATTATTCTCGCAATCTCAACGATCATAAGTTTTCTATTGACCTCATACCAATGCAAATGGGTAGTTTTGATATCATAGTAGGCATGGATTGGCTCATGCTGAAGTTGTTTGTTTGGAGAAATTCATTCGTCTTCCTCTACCTTCTGGTGATTCGTTACACGTCTATGGTAAGAAACCTTCTAAAGGTCTCAAATTTATGTCGTGTACTCAAGCGAACAAATACTTATGCAAAGAGTACCTTGCTTTTCTTGCCCACGTTGTGGAAAAATAAGATAAGGGAAAAGGCGTGAGTGATAGGCATGGATTGGCTTTGTAAGGTCTGTGCTGAAGTCGTTTGTTCTGAGAATTTTATCAGTATTCCTCTTCCTTGTGGCGATTCCTTACACGTCTATGGCGAGAAACTCTCTAAAGGTCTCAAACTCATGTCGTGTACCCAAGCAAACAAATACCTGCGCAAAAAGTACTTTGCCTTTCTTGCCCACATTGTGGAAAGGAAGGATAAAGGAAAAAGCATGAGTGATGATCCTGTTGTTTGCGATTTTCCAAACGTTTTTCCTGAAGACTTACCTGGCTCTCCTCCTCCTCGTGCTGTCAACTTTTGTATTGACCTCATCCATGGGGAAACTCCTCTTGCTAAAGCTCCTTATCGTCTCGCAACATCGAAAATGCAAGAGCTATCAAGACAACTTCAAGAATTACTTGATAAAGGTTTCATACACCCTAGTACTTCCCTTGGGGCGCTCTAGTTCACTTTGTCAAGAAGGAGGAGGGATTGTTTCGCATGTGCATTGATTATCGCGAACTTAACAAACTCACTATTAAGAATTGTTACCCTCTTCCTCGAATCGATGATCTTTTCGATCAACTCCAATCGAAGAAGATATACCAAAAACTGCCTTTCGTACTCGTTATGGTCACTAAGAATTCGTAGTCATGCCTTTTTGGTTAACAAATGCACCCGCGGTTTTCATGGATTTGATGAACTGTGTGTGTAAGTTATACTGGATGGTTTTGTAATCGTTTTCATAGATGACATCCTCATCTATTCCAAAACCCAAGACGAGCATGAGCGACACTTGTGTCTAATCCTCGAACTCCTACGTGGTGAACGGCTGTACGCCAAATTCTCCAAGTGTGAATTTTGGTTGAAAGAAGTTTAGTTTCTCAAACACGTTATGAACGGGAACAGCATCCATGTGGATCCTGCCAGAATCGAAGTTTTCAAAAACTAGATTGCTCTTGTTCTAGCTCTTCCTGATGGAAACGAGGACTTTGTGGTGTATTCGATGCAGCTAACCAAGGTCTTGGTTTTGTTCTTATGCAATGAGACAAGGTTATCGCATATGCTTCAAGACAACCCAAAATCCATGAGAAGAACTACACTACTCACGAACTTGAACTTGGTGCAGTTGTTTTTGCTTTAAATATTTGGTGACACTTCCTTTATGGTACCAAGTGTGTGGTCTTCACTGACCATAAGAGCCTTCAACACATCCTTAACTAAAAAGAACTCAGCATGCGTTAACGTCGATGGGTGAATTGCTCAACGACTACGACTGCGATATTTGTTACCATCCTAGTAAGGAGAATGTTGTAGCCAACGCTCTTAGTTGTAAAACTCACGTGAAGAGTATTCGTTGCTTCCAGATTCTAAACAACCTTCATGAACGTATTCGAGAAGCACAATATTCATCTGTTAATGAGAACAACCTATCCAACGAGATGAAGTGTGGTGCCGAGAATCAGCTTATGTCCAAATCTGATGGTATTTTGTACTATCATGATCGCATGTGGATTCCCAATCGTGACAACCTTCGTGACTTCTTGATGAGGGAAGCTCACAACTCCCGGTATTCAATTCATCCTGGCGCTGACAAGATGTACCAAGATCTTCGTACGTCTTATTGGTGGCCGGGAATAAAGAAGGATATCGATGTCTACGTATCGAAATGCCTCACTTATTCCAGGGTGAAGGCTGAACCTCGACGTCCCTCTCGCTTACTCGAACAACAGAAATTCCAGTCTGGAAATGGGAAAGTATAGCAATGGATTTCATTACCAAACTCCCTCGTACTTCCTCTGGTCATGATAGCATCTGGGTAATCATTGATCGTTTGACCAAATCCGCTCACTTCCTCCCCATTCGTGAGGATTACAAAGTCGAGAAATTGGATCGTATCTACACGGATGAAGTCATTTGTCGTCATGGTATCCCTATTGACATCATCTCAGACCTTGATGCTCGTTTCACTTCGCGTCTTTGGCAAACCTTTCAGAAAGCCCTTGGTACTCATAATAATCTTAGTATAGCTTTTCGTCCTCAATCTGGCAGTCAAACTGAGCGAACCATTCAAACTCTTGAGGATACGCTTCATTCTTGCGTAATCGATTTTGGTGGCAATTGGGATGTACACTTGCCTTTGGTAGAATTCTCGTACAACAATAATTATCACGCTAGTATTCAAATGGCATAATTTGAAGCACTGTATGGATGAAAATGCCGATCGCCTATCTGTTGGCACGAGATCGATGAAGCTCAAATCACTGGTCCCGAACTCATACAAGAGACGATGGACAAGATCCTGCAAATACGTGATAACTTGCTCAAGGCTCGAAGTCGACAAAAGAGTTACGCTGGTAAGAGACATAAACCTTTGGAATTCAATGTGGGTGATCATGTACTTCTCAAGGTATCCCTTTGGAAGGGCGTAGGTCGATTTGGTAAGAAAGGTAAACTCGCTCCTCGCTTCGTAGGTCCTTTCAAGATTCTCGAAAGGATTGGCAAGGTAGCGTATTGTCTGGACCTGCCTTAAGAACTTAGCAATGTTCATCGAACTTTCCACGTTCAAATCTGAAGAAATGTCTAGCTGAAGAAGGACTTCACGTTCCACTCGATGATCTTCAAATCAATGAGTCCCTACACTTTGTGTAACCATGGTCCGAGGAACCAAGCATCTTAGGCACAATCACATTCCCATAGTCAAGGTTCGATGGGAAGGCAAACGTGGTGCTGAATTCACTTGGGAACTCGAGAGTGAAATGAAGACCATGTATCTGCATCTTTTCATTGAGTCTTCCTCTTGAAAGAATTTCGGGATGAAATTCACTAAAGTAGGGGAGACTGTAACGCCTCACATTCTTGTACTTTCCTTATTTAGAAAGTGTAATCATATTTCTATTTATGGAAACTTGTATTCGTATCTTATTCGTATTTCCTTTCCAACTTTGTAATCCGAGGCGTTGCTCATAATGAAATACATATTTTATCTATACTTGTTATACTTGCAATCAAACATCCGAATACGCGCTTACATGTGAAATATACTTAACATGCATGCAAACAATCATTCAAGTGCATACTTACATGCAAATTTATACTTACTATGGGTGCAATACTTATGCATTACCACTTTGTGCTTAGAATACCTAAAAACCAGTAGAATACAAAAACATAGCCCAAAACCAAACTCTTTGTGCGATCTGGCTCGCTTCGCACAAAGTGAACCTTGCACGAAGTGGTGTCCAACTGGTAAGAATTGACCCTGTTTCCTATAAATACCCACTCCACTCCTAAACCCTTTGCTCGCTCTGGAAATTACTCTCAAGCTACTGATCTTTCCCTCTCGTACCAGATCCGTATCAGAAGGTTTCTAAACCTTCCAACTCATTTTCTTTACTTACTTTTTGATGATTTCTTATACTCTTTTCTAATGCATGCATCTTCAAGTGTTGAATGCAACCAAGCTCATCATCCTCTATATGATTAAGCTTGTGTTGGTAGTAGTGTGAACACTAGAAGCCTTGGCTTCCGAATTAGTTCCACCACCTCAATTGTCCGTTGCATGTCATTCAAGTGGCTTTCTAGCACCAAAGTTACCTAACCCCATCTGGACTCCGACACTTAGTTAACTCTTTCCATGTCGGGAATGGCTCACCTGGGTAAATCGTAATTGGCCACTTGTATAGTTAGATTTACATTCTGTTATTCATGACCAACCGGGTTGTTACAACCTTGTGCTTTGGTGAATCATATAATGAGGTATTCGCACCCCCATGCTTGACTTCTATGACAAACTTGACAAAAAGAACATAAACTATACCTAAACTTCGTACTTTTTTAATAAACTAGCCTGAAAAGAATATTAATCGCTCTATGATTAAGTATTATGGTCCTAGACTGTTTTGTCTCGTTGCCAAATTTCCCGTTTATAGAAATTAGTGTCAAAATGGGTGCCAAACAAGAAAAATCATTCTAGAACTGTCACTTCGCACCAAGTGAGTAGTCACCTCGTACGAAGTGCAAGTCACTTCACACAAAGTGGTCAATCCACTTCGCCACGAAGTGTTTTCTACGTTTTCGATCCGTATCTGCTGAATCCTTGTCTAAATCTTTCGTTAACCACAGTTAATTCACACACCTCTGTTTACCCCTTGTAGGGTAACTTCGGTGTGCATCACTTCAATACCCCAACTCAACAACTCATGGATTTCTAGGAAGCTTGCAAAACTGTGAGTATAATTTTATCACTTTTTGGTGCAGTACATGTATGCTATCAAAATCACACAAACATGCTTATACTTAATCACAAACAATCCTTATACATGCTTACGTGACAAACTTGAATTCGTATATGCTTATACTTAATATGCTTATACCATGTCATTAACTTCGATCAAGCCCCCCTTAACATGTATAGCGCTACAGGATTAACGCACCACCCGTATTCTGAGGTCATGTTAGGTAAACAAAATAGTCTAGTTATTGCTATGATTGGATTACGCTAGCGGTAAACATTAGGTTGACACGTATAATTGCATGATAGTCTTGCCATGTTAGTCTTGAGTTTACATTTATGCATGAGGATTTGTTTATGCTTTTAGTCAAAACTTGTATACTCGCCAATGCCTTGTGTGTTGAACTATACTTTAACATGTTTTGGAGGTTGATGACAATAACGATCTCTGGAATCTAGTATGCTGGATATAGAAACGCATCTTAAATTAAATTTAAGTTGGATCGTGTTTCTTAATTGAAATTGTTGTAGTTTTTGTTGTACTTCTAATTGAAATTGATGTTGTATTTGTTTCCAAACAATGTATTTGAATTTTAAGTAATGAAATAAAATATCGTTCTTTTAAATACTTGTCACAATTTAGTGCTATGTTGTTTCGAGCAATCTATTTACATCCGCCCCGATGATTCCGCCATCGGTTGGGGTGTGACATCGTCACACATGGATAATCGGAAAGTTTTTTGCAAAATTGTGAGTATGCATGACCCTTTTTCTTCTACACTTTTGGGTGCAATACGTTATACTATTAAACACACGCAACCACTTATACTTTATACAAACACTAACAATCCAATCATACATGCTTAAATAAATGATATTCGATTTGTATTCTTGGAACATTCTTATGTGATTTACCTGTCATTAACTTTGTTTAAAGCCTCCCCTTAACATGTATAGCGCTATAGGAGTAACGCACCGCCCGTAGTCAGAGGATTGACTTGTATAATTGCATGCCATAATACATTAATCTAGTTAAAAAAAATTCATGTGGATTGTTCAAACTTTTCTTTGCATATATGATAGTACTCAAACTTGTATGCTCGCCAATACTTTTGTATTGAACTATACTTTAAAACGTATTTGTAGGATTTTGATGATGATGATGATGCATGGAACCTAGTAGGATGCTTAGAAACGCACCTTAAACTTTAATACTTGTATTTTATTTCGATCCAAACTTGTTGTAATTTCATTTTCAAACAATATACTTGATGTTAGCAATGAAATGAAATTTGTTTATTAAATACTTGTCACACTTAGCGTTATGGAGTCTCGACCAATCTATTTCGTCACGCCCATCCATACTTGATTTATGTGCTAAATTATTGAAACATCTTTTATGTGCTCATATTTATTTTCCCTATTTCAAAACATATGCCTTCCCGAATGCAACTTTACACGATTATGTGAAAAGACGAAAACACTCATATTATACAAACGAGACGACTTCACCAAAATAAGCTTGAAACCCACAATTTGGTGAATGACTCTCAATCCGCTTATTTGTTTTTGCACGAAATGTCACCATCAAGATAGGAGTGAAATCCTTACCTTAATGGAAAATTTCCAATTCAAACTCTAGTGGACCCTCGTCAATGTGTCGGAATTAATTTTCTTGACCCAACGGGTACCAACCACACTTGGGGGCGATGCTATCAAGTTAGGGTAAAACTCGCATCTTGATAACCAGTCCCACTCCTCGATTTTCAATCTCACCAACGTCTCGAACATTCGATTGACTAAGGACATGTAGTAATCGAAAGGGTAAATACCGCTAACCGAAATTTCGGTGAGAGTATTCTACCTATTAGGCCAAAGCATGCTTCCCAAACTCAAAAGAACTTTCGACCCTAGTTTAGTCAAAGTTTTGTTTCGGAACAATCTAAGTTTTAATCAAACCCCCATTTTACTAGTATAAATTTTATACTTAACACGATCCAAACTTTTCCATTTCAAAATTTTAAATTATTTTCACAATGGTTACACACACATCATGCTAAATCTTTTCAAATTTCTATACGTTATTTATATGCATGATTACAAAAACCTCACCAACAAGGAATACACTACTCGCATTCCCAAAAACGAGGGCATATAATCAAGATAGGAGTGATTCCCTTACCTTGAAGATTAGCTCCGCTCCTTTCCTTCTTACAATGACTTCACCAATGAGCTAGGAGATATTTCCTTACCTTGGTGATCGTTACCAATTCCCATTTCTCGAAGAAATCTCATCCTTGGGGTAGGAGTGATATCCACATCTCACAGAGAGATTGAATCGCAACTCGACCACTTTCATGTCAACTATTCGACTTGAAACCAATGCTTAAACCTTTTACTATTATGCCAAATTTTCTCATTTATGCATAAATCTCGAACTTTATTACTTTTATCAAGCATGTTCCTTACCCTATAAATTACTTACATAAATTACGTACGCGAAATTTCTAAGTAATGCTTTAAATATTTTCTTAATTGTTTTTCAAAATCTTACGAAATGCTACCAACCAACCTAGTCGGTCTGATGAACTTCTTGCCCACGATTTTCATATTTTGTCCAATCACTAAAACACGCTCACTATTATACTAAAGACATTTTGTTCCCAATAGGGAACCAAACAAAATTTTCTCCCACATACGTATAAAATCTTATAGATGTCGCTTTGTTAACTTCGCTTAGTTGGTAAACCTAATTAGTTCATAGACAACCTAACCAACAAATGCAAATGGCCTATTCATACACCCTCGAGACCTCGATTTCCAACAGTAGATCCTAACTTAGAACTAGCTCTCCTACCAGAAAATCCATCAGTACATTAGAACAAGGATGAAACTCTTACAACCCTCTTCTATACTCACAACCCAAGAAACTCGATACGAACCATACCTAGAGGAGCTCCCAATATCCACGACTAGTAACTTACTCATACACCATCCCGCGAACACCAAGGAATCGAGCCTATAAACACTTAGTCTAAACCTAACACCTTACCATCAAACTACCATCCAATCAACTTACCACAATCATCGCCCAAACTCACTCCCAATACACACACTAGACATAGTAACCCTACACCTACACGACTATACCAACGAAATTTGACTATCTATTAGATCATTTTGCTAAAATTCTTTTCAAAACCAAAGTTTATCACGAGAATTTCGAAATACAACTTTTCCTTTTTAATACAAGATACTCCAAATAAAGCAAGCTCACTGTTTTCAAAAATCTTTTCGGACACCGCTAATACACATTTCTAAATCCAAACACATGGGCAAGGAAACTTCATAGGAGCAGACAATCTACGACATACATAAATCCTATCCTTTTTGAAACAAAAGTGGCATTTTCTTCTTACAAAACACATCCCGCATAACAAATGGATACTTTATATCTCTTGACATTCACAAATTTGATCCCCCACTTCCGACAAACTCAAATCTATTTTGATTCAATAAAACTCAATGATTTGCTTAAGCAACTACACAATGCATATCATCATACACATTTCAGTTGATATTTCATGACAATCTCACACATATATCATACTCATGCTTATACGTTCGCACCTATACGTGAGCATAACCTGAGTGCTTCGCTTGTGTTGGTCACATGCATACTTAAACATAATCATGCTTACATGCTTAATTATCATACGCTATCATACGCGCACAATCTCAATTTTAGTGTTACTATTTACCCTGACTTGTGCACTACTAGTACAAACTATTCGGATCATGCACACGAGATTATATTGGTAGGCACATGAAAACCGTAACGGGTTCTACTGTGTATCATAACACGGAACGTAACATGACACCAAATAGCGAAACGGACGTAACATGGTGTGAACGTGGTGGATACGCTGCTGGTACTTCCTATATATAAGTGTCCCTACCATGTTACCAAACTTTCGTAAAACGTGCCATGATAAATTCGGTGTTTTCCCAAACCTTATTTTAAACGCAACTAAACAAACTTTAGTCACTCACAAATGCACTGTGAAACACGCGATACCCGATTATCCATGACAAAACCTCATCCTTAAAAAATCATTAGTCGCAATGGCTACAACTATCACTAGCATTTCTCAACGCTTTCTATTCGCATTATATCCGATAATCATACCATTCCTACCCTTACATTCATCCACCGAATCACTCATGCACTCTCACACCACGATTATTCCTGATTATTCCTTTGACATTTTATCCAAACCTTATTCACAATAAATCGACCTAAACGTTCAATCCCTTGAAATACTTCTCTATTTTTAAAACATTCTCCATTCCTTATTTTTCAAACTTTACTTAGTCGGCCCATCACCACCAAAACCTTTTGAAATCATAAATGCCTACCATTCCAGTTTCTCACCAATAAGCAAATTTCTAGAAACGTATAGTTTTACTCATACGCCTTAGAACCGATAAAAAATTTCTTACAACCTACGATGCGGGCCACACTTTTCATCAAAATACATTATGTTTTACACGAAAACCTTTCTTCTTAGGTATCATCCTTAAAATACATCTCCCATCGAATTATTCAAACTTGGTTAAACTCACTTTGCCTATACACACACATGCACGTTTTACTCATACTTACGATTGATGACCCAAATCACCTTAGTCAAAGGAACTACTTTTACAACTCTACCCTTTTTGTCCCTCAAAATTTCCTTACATTTTTAACACGCTTACACATGAACTCCACGTAGACTTCAAACTCCAAAATTCGATTTTTTTAGCCAATCATTGTAGCCAAAATGCCTTTTCTCTAGAGTCTTCCTTTTGAATAAATTTCGGGCACGGAATTTCCTAAAAAAATGGAGACTGTAATGTCTCGCTTTTAGTAGCTTTCCTTACTTAGAAAGTTTGTCTTGTATTCTATTTATGGAAACTCGTATTCTCTCGTATTCGTATTTCATTTCCAACTTTGTAATCTGAGACTTTGATCATAATGAAATTTATACCTCACTATGCTTAATATATTTACAATTCAATCGTTTATACGTAAACTGATATTTATTATACGTGTCAATACTCATACATACATTCGTAATACTCAAATTATACTTGCATGTCACACCAGCTCATAGGTGGAAGCGCACGGTGTGATCTGATTGATTCTCATTGCATACAACATAAGTGAACATACTAAATGAATAAAACAAACTCCATATGCCATTACTGATATTGTTTCAAAATGCAACATAGGCTAAGTATATTGTTTACAAACCATTAAATTGTCAAATTGTTAAATAACCAAAATGCAAGATTTTAAATACTAAGGTTTTGACCCTTATATCACCGCAAGTAGGCGGGATATACTGGGCAAATCCTTGAAAAGATGGCATTGGAGACTTGGTACTTGTTTTCTTGATTTGAACTCCTTGCATGGATCCACTAATTATATGAAATACACGTTAAGTTGAAAATCAACAAAAGTTGGCGAGTTCATGTGTTTTAGTTGCATAAGATGAATCCATAAAATGTATGATGTATTTGTATCAAAACCCGGTATGTAAAGCGTCAATGAAATCATGGTCATTAATGTTTGCAAGGACATTAATATGTGTGACGACATAGGAAGCATCCAAAACTAGACGATTTCTGTCGATTAACCTCGACTGGGACGACAAATGCACTATTTCGTGTGGGTCCATGACCAAGAGTGGGGCTCGCCAACACCCACTAGATCTAACCTTCGTACCGTGGTCTTAAACAAGATTAATGGTGCTTATGTTCACCCTATTCGCACATGATCTAGTTATTTCATTACCTAGCTTATCATACCATAGACATGTATTTCACCCCGATAGTTGTAAAGCTGTAAAACATTTAAGATGAAAATGGGGACATGAACCACTGCTTTGCTTTCTACTTTCACTGATTAACTCAAATACATTCCTTGGATTCGTATCACAACCTACAAACGCGTTAGGTTTTGTTAGACACTTCGGTCTTTGAATGATTCATGTTTATGTTTCTTGTCTTAAGTATTTATTAAGACTTGTTCAGTGTTTTGTTTCGCTTAGATGTATTTTTAATGTACGATGAACCGCTGAGATGGGTTCTCGGTGCATGATGTCAGCTGAGGTAAATTTCGGTGCATGATGTCAGCTGCAATGTATTCTCGGTGCATAATGTCAATATATATATTTCGTCAAATATATATATATATATATATATATATATATATATATATATATATATATATATATATCTTTGCATCTCCGGTGTTGCATGTATGGGCCTAGCCCGCTAGCCTCGACGATACCATCGTCGGATACGTTCCATATATGATCCTTCTTAATTATGTATAATTCCAAGCTTGATGTGTTAGTTAAAATATTTTAGTTTTACTTGTATTATTTGTATGCACCACTTATATATATATATATATATATATATATATATATATATATATATATATATATATATATCATGTGTATAGCATTTTATGGTTCACATAACCCAATGTTGAAATTGTTAAGTATTATAGTTATGTACTTCCCAAGTATAGATATACTTGTATTGGAAGTATTTGTGTACTTAAAGTTGTATTTCTATGGTTGTGTATAATACTTGCATAAGGGTATTTTTCACCAATTATTAGTGGTGTATGTTGGCATGTATTTGTACGTATAGGAATACGTATTTTTCTTGTATTTATTACCCCCCATTTTTGTGTATACTTCAAATATATAATTTTAAGATATATTCAAATTAGTACATGTATTATTATGCTTGGTAAGTGTAAGCATCCCAAAATAATATATATTTTTGTGATTAGTTCTAGAAAAATATATTTTTTAGTTTTCACTAAAAACAATATATTTTTAGGAGGTTTATGAAATATATATATTTTTATATACTTCGAAAATAATATGTTCTTAGTATCGACGAAATACGATATAGGTTATATATTTATAAAAATATATATTTTGTCACTTGTTCGGTTTTGAAAATATTACTTACCAAGCTTCGATATATTATACATTTTTAGTCCGTAATCCGTATTAAGTCTGATCGTCGAATAAATCTATATTTGTTTCCATGTATGGTTATGGATAGGTAATATGTGTATTTTGTAATTCTTGGTTTGCCACTTATTATGTATTTGTTGGTATGTTTTATTTTTCAAGTTCCTATATATATATATATATATATATATAATACAAACAATAAACACATAACTTGTGATTCTTATGATCACTCCAAAAATATATATTTATACCCATTTTTATCTTTAGGAAAACCATTCTTAGACTTATAGTTTATACAAAAACATGGGAATTTTTATGTTTATGGATTTTAAACAAGTTTACTTGTAAGAACTTATAAACATATATTTTTCTAAGTGTTTAATTTTTATAAAAAATTCGCCATAGTCTCTCTTAGATTTAATAGGTTTCTCGTGTTTTAAAACATGTGTTTAAGCTTCAAAACTCAACATTCCCAATAATTTCAACTAGTATTCCATATACATATATATGCCTTTTAGGTCATGATGAACTTGAAAGTTTACCCAAAACATGTAGTCTTTTAACCTTATGTTTAAGATGTAAATCCATCTTTAAAAATGAGTTTAGCTACTAATATTTACCAACTTGGTTAGAAATCATTTTTAACAACTTGTTTATATATATTTTTAGAAAACATCACAAATTACTTTAATCACCTTTACAAGTTCATCCATTATGTTAAAACATGTTTATCAAGACTTTTATCATTTTAACCACTTAATCATCCAACATTTCAAGAACATTATAAATTATTTTATCCACTTTAAAGAGTCCATTTATTATGTACAACAAGTTCATCATTTCTTTGATCATGGATCTTGTAAGATCCATGTGTATACTTGTTAGATCTAAGCTTCTAGCAAGTATACATATGATGGATATGATCCATAGCACAAAATAAACATCTACATCTTTATTAGAACTTTAAGATAGCTTTGTTTTCTTTAGATCAAGTTACTAGTTCATGTGTTCATCTTTTAAAGTTGATTCTTTTGTATGACATAACTTATATATTAACAAAATACTAGTAACAAGACATCAAATGAAAGATTAGGAGGCTCACTACTAGCTCTTGTGGCTATGGAAGTGGCAAGATGAACTAGTTGAAGAAGATGATGCAAAGTTGGTGGATAAAAGCTCCCCAGAGAGGTCCTTGAACTTCCAATGCTTAGCACCTCCTTAGATAGCCTTGAGACACATGCTTGGAATGGCTTGCAAATAACTTGAAGATGGAGGTGTAGTGATGGTGGTTATGGCCGTCGGTTATGGCAAGATGAAGAAGAAGAAAGTGAAATGTGAAAGTGATAAGATTTAGGTGATAATCATGTTCCTTAATGCAAGATTTTCCAACATATTAACCCTCATATAAACACAACTTCCTTCCAACATGTTGTAGATTAGGGGACAAGAGTGTTGGTGGCTTGTGGGCCCCTCTCTTGGCCGTCCATGTTGATGATGTTAACTAACTTGGTTTGTTTCCTTAGTTAAATGTTTAGTTAGGAAGTTAGGGGTTAGTTAGGGGTTTTAGTGAATTAGGGGTTTTTGATGTATTTTGAGGTATAAAATGCCATACACTAGTTTAATATTGTTAAACAATGTTAACTAGTTATATTTTATGTCTAGTTTGTGTTTGGTTGCTTAATGGGTGCTAGATTCGTTAACGGGTCCTTAAACAGAGGTTTAAGCAACTTGTAGAGATTTTAGGGATTTTTAATCAAAACAATGTATTTAATGATTTTAACTAGTTGTATGATGATAAAATATTGTTAACTAGTTCATATGCTGTATCAGATTGTGTCCCGATATTCGTTTCGTTGCCGGTTCATTAAAACGTTAAATTTCAAGTTTTATGTGATATGATATGTTTTGGTGCCAAATAATACTTCCCATATCTTTTAGATAGTGTATGATGTTTAACACTATTTCTGCATATTATATAAGCTTGTATATGCTGAATTTTGCTGAATTGCTGTTTAGATTATATTTTGGACAGTTTTCAGTGCATGTATAGTTTCCGGGAAATGTTAGCATAAATCCTTGCTTTCACACATGGGGTTTAATATACAGCTTATGTTGGACTCCCATTTAAGTCCTAAATCTACCGTTTAGCTGTGTACTGGCACTGTGCTGCCATAGCTAGTCTAATAATTGTTTTCGACGCACTATTTTAAACTGTTTTTGAATGGTAACCACTAAACAAACAATATGCATCATATAATGTATTAAATGAGCTTTCTAGATTTATGCCATGCAATTCACGCAATTTAGTTGTTCAAAACACATGATTATATCATAAATTTCATTGTTTAGTGTACAAAATTATCCCAAAAGTGACAGTTGCCACATTGCATACACTTATACTATACTTTATCACACCTTAAATACCTAAAAACATGTTAAATTACAAGTTTATGGCATAAAATAACTAAAAAACCAAGTGCAGGGGCCAAAATGGACAAAATAAACAAGTTTTGAAAACCCAGTCCCTCATGCCACGCGCCAGGCACACATGTCTCCGTCGCGTGGTGCAAGGGAGTTGTATCTGCAACCAGGTAGTTTCAGCTCGCGGGTTGGTCCATTTTTGTCACCTTTTTCACATCTAGTCACCTTCTAACTCATTTAACTCAAACCCTAATCACCCCCATTATAAATATGAGCCTCTTACACCTCATTTTCATTTTCTAAACACTTAATCACTCCCAAAATACTCCCAAATCATCCCCAAATTCTTATTTCTTGGTAGAATTGTCAAATACTA
Organism: Scalesia atractyloides; assembly: GCA_947069175.1. NCBI lineage: Eukaryota > Viridiplantae > Streptophyta > Magnoliopsida > Asterales > Asteraceae > Scalesia > Scalesia atractyloides. The sequence goes on along the minus strand of CAMTDV010000001.1, from coordinate 17,145,598 downwards.
AAAGTGAGTCAAACTCACCTTTCTTGATCTTTTCTTCATATCTTCTTCCTCTACAAAGCTTGGAACACTTCTAGGAGTGTTTCCACAAGATTACCATGGTAATCTAAGGTGGAACATCACCATTTTGAGGCCCAAACTTTCTGTTTTGGAAGAAAATTTGTTAAACCTTTATAAACTATGTTTTTCTTGATTCAATCTTGTGCCTATCTAAGGTTAGGAGACTTGTTAGGAGAAGATTCTTGTGAGTTCAAGAGGTGCAAACACCTCTAAACTTTCTATTTTTACTAGGGTTTATACAACCCACAAGTGATGAAACGATCCAGGCTTGCCATAATTTTTATGGCAAGACTTGTGTTTTGGTATAGGTGTGAATACTTGGAAGCCTTGGCTATCCTAATCTCATTCCACCGCCTCACTTGATCTTTTGCTTTACCAAGTGGCTTTCTAGTCTTAAAGTAACATAACCCCGTCTAGTCTCTAACACTTAGTTAACTCTTTCCATGTTGGGACGACTCACCCGGGTTAATCGTACTTGGCTACTTGGAGACGTATTAGTTAGTTCTGTATTTCCTTTTTATTCATGACCATCCGAATCATCCTTGTGATGATTTGTGCATTGGTGAATCATACAATGAGGTAAATACTCCTTGCTTGACTTACATGACAATCTATGAATACTCTTGATGGACTTAGCTTAGAATTATTATGTAACCTATATAATATAAATATAAAGATATATTTAACCAAGCCCTTGATGATAATCGGATGTGGTTACTTGTCATGGCAACATGTTATATTATCTAAGAATTGAACCTCTCGTTACGATTCCAATGAGCAACTTGACCCATGAAATCACATCAACCCTTACGGGATTTATAGTGTCAAAAATGGGCGTTTTAAGACTAGTTAATTACTTTGTGTATACATACTTTTGTACTTAAATTCTAGATTCCTAATTAAAATACTCCATAAACCCTGAATAACCTTATACCTTCGATTCCCCATTCTCAAACAACTAGTCACTCAAGGATAATCGGAAAACTTTTGCAAAATTGTGAGTATGCATGACCCTTTTTCTTCTATACTTTTGGGTGCAATACGTTATACTATTAAACACACACAACCACTTATAATTTATGCAAACACAAACAATCCAATCATACATGCTTAAATACATGATACTCGATTTGTATTCTTGGAACATTCTTATGTGATTTACCTGTCATTAACTTTGTTTAAAGCCTCCCCTTAACATGTATAGCGCCATAGGAGTAACGCACCGCCCGTATTCTTGAGGTCATATTAAGTTAAGTCATAAAAAAACGGTCTTATTGTTGCTACGATAAGATTACGCTAGCGGTAATTAGATGATTGACTTGTATAATTGCATGCCATGATACATTAATCTAGTTAACAATTTTTGCCATGTGGATTGTTAAAACTTTTCTTTGCATATATGCGAGTACTCAAACTTGTATGCTCGCCAATACTTTTGTATTGAACTAGACTTTAAAACATATTTGTAGGATTTTGATGATGATGATGCACGAAACCTAGTAGGATGCCTAGAAACACACCTTAAACTTGAATACTTCTTGTATTTTATTTTGATCCAAACTTGTTGTAATTTCATTTTCAAATAATGTACTTGATGTTGGCAATGAAATGAAATTTGTTTATTAAGTACTTGTCAGGCTTAGCGTTATGAAGTCTCAAGCAATCTATTTCATCCCGCCCTGATGTTTCCGCCATTGGTTTGGGTGTGACATTAATACTAGGGTTTAATTTATAATTCATTTCACTTGTATCCCGCTCTTAAATTTTCATTTGTTTCCCGCTTCCACTCTAAAACTCTCTCAATCAAATAAAAAACCTCCCTCTCAATTACCTTTCTCGTTTCGTTCTCATAGATTCACAGTCTAGCTTGGCCTCTCATATTTACCCCACCGCACCTCTTGATCCCTTTCCCTCAATTTTCATCCCTCGCATCTTCATCTTTTTCAGGTTCTATAGAATCCATGAAACCCTATTCCTCTTTAATAAAAACCATCTACCGTTGTGCATAATGGAACGACCATGGCTACTCAAGGAAAATGTAACATCCATAAAAAACGGATGCCCGAAAACTGACTCTTATTGTAAATCGGATCCTTTGGAAATAAATAAATATCAGTGTTTTATTATTTATTATTTATTTTTATATTAATGTTATCTCGTATTCGATTTAATAAAACCGAATTACGAATGTTAATTTATAACGTAACACAATTAGTTTTGTAGTGTTTATAAAACGAAACATTAACTAAGTTAAATTTTTAATTAGAATGAGTTATAAAGTATAGGGGCTAAAGGTGTCAAATGTTGAAAGTGTTTAAAAGGGGAGAATTAAAAGAAAAGAAAAGGAAGGTGGGAGACCGGAATCGAGCCTGGGTCTCCACCTGGTCCAACTAAATAGCGTGCACACCCTGACCACTAGACCAACGCTTGTTTTGTGATAAAACCCCACGCTCCTATTTATAAAACCAATCCGAACCCAAAACCTGTTACCCTTCTTCTCCACCCAACCAAACCTATGACCTGTTTTTCCGACCCGACCCTCCCAACCGAATAACTCGACATTTCCACTCCCTTTTTGGCCCATTTCGTGAGAGACCGATTTGCCTACCTCAAATCAAATTATTACCAACTTAACTCAACTAATTAATACCAATGAAACTCCCTTTTAATCCCCATTAACAACATATAGAACCATATCAATTTGAACAAAACTCGGCAATCCCATTTTATATTTTGATATCAAACGACAACTAACATTATTTCTCACAAATCCCCACTTCTTTACTTTGAAAAAATCTCTCTATAATCTGCGAATTCAAGCAAGAACAAAACTAGGGCTTGGAGCTTGATTTCACGATTTCTCCTTCATTTTTTAACCAAATCAGATAATTCCAAAGCCTTTACTTGTTAATTTTTCGAGCTCTACAACACCCCTCTATCCATTTTTGTGATAGAGGGCATATACAATCCGAATTTGATTTCTTTATATGTTAGTGTTCGTAGTTTATAGAATTTGGGGCTTTTGATCTTAGGCTTGTCTTTTGATAAAGTTGAAAGTACGATATTGTTCATTACCATGCTAGATTAGTTTGTGTAATTTTTGAGAATTTTGAGAAACTTTATGGATTTACTATGAATTTTGGTCATGATATATTATATAGGAAATGATATAAAAAATATGAATTTAATAAAATAAAATATCATAAATATTGATTTCTGATTTTTCTATGAAATACATAGAATTTTTATAATTTCATGATTTTTTTCGCAAAATTAATTTATAATAAAAGAACTAGTTAAAATATGAAACAAATTAAGACCTTTACAAATTTAATTATTTTGTATAAAACAAATGTAAGAGAAATATAAATTCTTATGTATAAATTTATCGGATGAATTTTACTAATTATATATTATATATTATATATACCTATAATTATATATACCTATAATTATACATACCTATAATTTATAACATTCTTAGGCATTGAAAGTTGTACTTTGTGCTTATGAAGTTGGATAGCGTTTTATGACAAAACCATGTGTTGTACTATGGTGACTCACTTTTTTACACTTGTGTGGGTGTTTCCAAGCCAAGTTCTAAGCATCATCATAGCTAACGGTCTCCAATAAACCATAAGTTATCTTCATCGACCCAACAAACAAACGTCACAAAGACAAACAATAGCTGTAAAACCACAAAAGATCTCCAATGAACATTATCGTTACACCTTTACAAACCCTAAAAACTCAAAAGGTCTCATCCAAACATCTAAAAAAAACTATAATCCATAATCAAGGTTAAACAACAATATCATAGATTCGATAACGAGACTCGATTAACGTAAAAAAATTGCACCAACAAATCCTTTAAATAGACATAAAACCCTGAACCATAAAATCGAAAAGCAAACAACAATGCGTAAGCTGTCGTCTACAACGAAGGAGGATCCCCCCTACCCAAAGAAGGGCATGCGACAACTAATCCTTCAAACCAACACAAAACCCCAACATTAAACGATAAACAAAATCGCCTAGGTGTAGTAAGACATTTTTAATGACAGAAAAAGGCGTAAAAATGAAACGAAGACACCAACAACAAGAATCTACCTATAAACAACGACGAGGCAAATGATTGAAGCAACTCCCGCCATCGTAGGTGGCGAACATATAAGAGGCAGTGGGTTTCGTTAGTCGTAGAGAGAAAAACTGGAAACTTCAAAGTGAAGTTAAAACAATACCCACTAAAGAAAACAACTTGCAAAGTCAAATATACAAATATAAGATGCACAATAAAGCAATAAGGCGTGAGGTATAATCAGGAGGAACATCACAAGTGTTTTACAAATTAATACAAAAATAGAGGATAAATTACATTACATTCATATTCGAATTGATTATTGCAAGTTTTGAAATCTATCCTCTACAACCACTTTATTGGCATCCGAACCGTCACCTGTTTCATGTTTTCTTGATAATTGGTCCCGATCTTCAAATCCAAACACGAAAAGCATGAAAAATGTAAAGTGGCTAGGCAGTAGCAACGTTATTGTTTAGAGAGAGAGATAGAAAGAGAAGAGTATTTAAAGAGGTGGTGGTGGTTGTAGAGGCGGGGTGATGGTGGCGGTCGTAACCGATGATGGTGATGTCAGTGGCCGTGGTGGTGGTGAGTTTGGAGATGGTGGCTACTAGTTTGTTTAGAGAAGGAGAGTTCAAAGTGCGTCAGTAGAAGAAAGTTAGAGAAAGTGAAAGAGAAAAAAAGTTTTATGTTTGTTTTCATAAGATTTTAAATATAAGGTTTCTTTTATTTATACTATAAATAATTATGTGAAATGATTAAACCATCCTTAAATACATATATTTAACTCAAAATTTTAACTTGGTTAAGTTTTCCAAATTAAAAATTATAATCATTAAAATCAAAATAGCATTCATTAGAATTCAATATAAAACAAAAAATTAATTTACCCTTAATCTTACTTCATTACTTACTACTTAATAATAAAACAAAATTCCATGATCCCCACGCATCAAATTAACAAATCACACACCATTTATCTCCCACACATATCCCAATTAACAAAAGGTTTCAAGATTCCCACACATTTTAAGCTCAATCATCCCACTAAAGATCGATTTTTGATCAATCACCAACACTTTTCCGCAATAACCCAGATCATATTTCCACCAGAGGTGCGTGTAACGAAGATTTCAACCTCTTGCGACTTAATTTGAAGTAAATATCGATGCGTATATCGTACATTTTGATCTTTTTGTTAGCATGTTTGTAATTACTGTATGTTTGTTTGAAACTGAGATCTTATTTTGTGTTTGGTTAGGATCTGTTGATTTGTTATTTATATGGGTTTGTAGAAATGTTTTTGTTTATATTCTAGTTTAGTGATGTGATGGATTGTTTGTTTTGGGGTCTGGTGGGATAAATTAGGTTTAACAATTACTTGATTGGTGTGTGTCAGAATTAGGGCTTCTTCTGATAAGAGTAAACTTAAGTAGGAAGAAGATTTGTTTGGTTGGTCTTTTGCTTTCAGCTTTGTTTTGTCTTCAAATTTGGGGCTCACATTGTTTGAAATGATTTGCTGTATGTATGGTGCTGCTTTTGTTAATGTGTGTTTGTGAAATTGAGTTGGGTTAACAGATTAGTTGGGTATACGGTATACACGAAGCCTGGCAAAACGAGCCGGTCGGGTCAGGTGAAGTTAGATAAGGCGGGTGCACATAACACATGGTTCGCCAAGAAAACTGATATTTTAATGCTTTGGTGGCACTTTTGCTAAGAGGGGTTTGAACGTGTAGCGACCCGAATTAATGTTTATTCTTTCTTAAAACGGACCGTCATGAGCTGAACCCGGTATGACCGTGTAACCAACCTGACGTGACCTGCCAGTGTTGCCAGGCTTACTCTTATTGGAAGTAGAGTCTTTAGCAATTGCGTGTTCCTTTAGTATTTTGATTAAATTAAACAAAAAAAATATATATGTAGTTGCATTGTTTGTCACTATGTCCATCTTTCGGCGTCGTGGATCTTCTCACCAACAGCAAGAACAGGAGCAACCTGAGCTCCAATCAGAATCCAAGGTAAACTATAATTTTTTGCTAATTTGACGTAATTTTTAAAATAAAATGCAGTTAATGGCATCAACAGATTGAGAATCTACACTCTTTTAACCTTTTTTTTGGAGTGATGTGATAATGTGATATCTTTGTGGTTAATGCAGGTCAATGAGCTCAAAGCCGCTCTTGGACCGCTTTCGGGGCGTAGCTTACTATACTGCACTGATGCATGCTTGAGAAGATATTTGGAAGCCCGAAACTGGAATGTAGAGAAAGCAAAAAAGATGTTGGAAGAAACACTTGCCTGGAGATCAACCTATAAGCCCGAAGAAATCCGTTGGGTTAGTGATATATAACTATGTTCACTTGTGTCGACCTATCTAAAATCGTGTAGAACTTATGCTAATGACTTGAAGTTTATCTTCTTCACCTTTTAGCATGAAGTTGCAGTTGAAGGTGAAACGGGGAAACTATTCAGAGCAAATTTCCGTGACCGGTTTGGAAGAACGGTTCTGATATTGAAACCAGGGTTGCAGGTGCGACTGAATGATCCCTAATTCTGTTGAGCCGGAACACTTTTGTCTCAAAAGATTGATTTCTTGAAAAGAATTTAATGAAAATAATCATTTTCTTCGGTGTGTTATGGCCATGTCAAAAACAATAACTCATTTAGCCATTATACGCTGAGAGTCACGTATCTACTGTTACTCACGTATCAGACTTTTTTCGTCGATAATGACTTAAACCAAAGTGATACGCTTCACCATATCACGTATAGATTCGCGTATGTATTTTCTTTCCCATGGTTTAGACAAGTACAAGTAGATACGCGAATAAAATAGATAGACAACTAAAGATTCGCTTATCTCATGGCCATAGAGGTATGACACAATTAGAAAAATGGCTACTTTTATAATTTTCTCTTTTTAAAATGGCATGTCGTATGTGATTTCAAAGTTATATTATTTTAATGATAATCAAATTTTTTTAATACAATGACTTGCATGATTTTTTTTGCTTTAAAAAGACCCTTTGGGCACCCATCTCTTTTTAAGCTATTTTTTCTTCCTTTTGCCCGTTTTCCATAGGGACTAAACATAACCCGAACAAACTGATACATAAGTAAATGGTTTAAAAAGCTAAATTTACTTGCTCCTTTTTGTTTCTACTTACGTTGATACTCTTTGTGCAGAACACAACATCAATGGACAACCAGATCAAGCATCTTGTGTACCTAATGGAAAACGCTATGCTTAATCTTCCGGAAGGCCAGGAAGAAATGGCATGGTTAATTGACTTTACCGGGTGGTCATTTACCACTAGTGTACCAGTTAGAACCGCTAAAGACACCATTAATATACTTCAAGATCATTATCCTCAGAGACTAGCAGTCGCTTTTTTATACGCGCCACCAAGAATTTTTGAAGCATTTTGGAAGGTTTGTAGAAATTTAACCTTTTTATCACAGTTTTTAAAGGCCCTATTGTTGATTTTTTTATGGATCCAAAGACATCCCAGATTGTCAAACAGGTTATATTATTTGTTGTGATTAATACTTATTTGGCATTTTAGTAACAGACAGTATTCTGGGTCAACACAATCCAAGCCGCACAAGGTCCACCCAAACTAAAAAAGTGGCCCGTTTAAACATGTTTTGACCCATTACTAGACTGCCCATCTTGTCGCCTTTTTTCATCCGAGTTTATATATGATCTACATTTCTATACATGTGAATGGGTCGGTTTGGGTTGGGTTGGGTTGTGTTTTTCAACTATGAGGGGAACAAGTCAACAGGCTCATACTTCATAGATTTGTTGTCATAATACTGTTTTTGGTATTGATTGTTCATAAATGGAAGAGTAAAATGCCATTTTCGTCCCTGAGGTTCGGCCACTTTTGCGACTTTCATCCAAAGGTTTGTTTCTTCGCATCTGGATCCGAAAGGTTTAAAATTTTGTCATTTTCATCCGGCTTGTTAACTCCATCCATTTTCTCTGTTAAATGAGGGGCATTTCCGTTTTTTAGAAATTTTTTATTAAAATAAAAACACTATAAGAAAAAAAGATCAACCTCTGTTGACTTTCTCTCCGCCCAAACCCTTTAATCATCACAAAAGTGTCTAAAAAGACGAAAATACCCCTGAATTAACGTTAAAATTGATGGAGTTAACGAGCCGGATGAAAATGACAAGATTTCAAACCTTTTGGATCCAGATGTAGAAAAAACAAACCTTTGGACAAAAGTAGCTAAAACCTCATGGACAAAAATGACATTTTACTCTAAATTAATTTTGACATATTTCTGGGTCACATTCCAACCAGGCCCGTTTTGACCCAAACTAAAGTGTCCCATCTCAACTTGTTTTGACCTATAAATGTCCCTACAGATTGTTAAATTCTTCATGGATCCAAAGACATCCCAGAAGGTGAAATTTGTGTACCCGAAGAACAAAGAAAGCGTAGAACTCATGAGATCATATTTTGATGTCGATAACCTCCCAACGGAATTTGGCGGGAAAGCAACCATGAAGTATGATCATGAAGATTTCTCGAGATTAATGGCTCAGGATGACGTTAAAGCTGCTAAATTCTGGGGTTTTGACCAGAAGACGACTTCTTCAACCGCCGGCTATGCTGCTGGAGCAGCAGTGGCTCCAGAGCCCATTGGGTAAACGGGCCAAACGAACTGAATGCTAGATATTGTAGCAGCTAGGAGTTATTATAGCAAGTGAAAGTGATTTGATTGACCATGGTACCTAGCCTTAGATGGTTTAACTTTGATAGGTATTAGATCAATGGTGGCTTGAACTCTGTTGGTCTGCTAATTTGGCTTATGATCTTTGAATTATGTGTGTTTGATTTCATTTGTGACCTTTGATACCTGTATTCCTACGTTATGGAGTCTTTGAGCCCTGTTCGTATCTTTCGTGCACAGAATTTTCACACACAGTAGGCAAGAGGGTCTAGACTAGGGGTGCAAACAAGCCGAACTTGAGCTCGTCTCGGCTTGGCTCAGGCTCGTTTCTTATTTTTTAGTTGGTTTATATTAATGATAATTATTATTTTATATAATTTAGTTATTTTTAATAGTTTTACAAAATTCTAAGTATTATTATTTAAGTATATTTAGAATATATTAACTAAAAATTATACGAACAACGAGCTTGCTTAGGCTCGCGGGCCGGCTCGAGCTCGATAAGCGAAGCTCAGGCTCGGACTCTTGAGCCTTTTTTCGAGCCAAGCTTGAATGGCTCGTGAGTAGCTCGGCTCGTTTGCACCCCTAGTCTAGACCTTCAAATCAACGGGTTTGGGTCAAAACGTGTCAACGTGTGCATTTTGTATCAAATAAGCCACCTGTACTCCAGACACAGACACAAGTGTAACCTATTAAAGTATGGGTTGCGTTAACTATCTATTTACTAAACGGGTTAGCCGATGATAAATGAGTTATCAAACTTTAACCGGAATAAACAGTCTTTATGAAAAATATATATATTTTATAATTAAACTCACGCTGCCTATGCAGGTTAACCGAACACGCCTCATTTATTAAATGGTCAAGCAAAACAATCTGAACACGACCTTTTTATTAAACAAAAAGGTTAATGAATACAACCTAAAACTTAGTTGATTTTCAACACATACACAAAATTGTTTACTCTTATAACATTTTAAGGATCAAAAAAACCTATTTACACAAAACGATAACAAACTAAACAACTAAAAACACCAATCAAATATGTTCATGCTGATGTAGTTTAACCTGTTCCAATCGGCTATGAACACGCTCTATAACATATCAAACCGCAAACAAGTAAAAAAAGAAACTTGAACAAAAGAATTACAAAAGCCGCCTTCGGAAACTTCGGGTGGTAGATTGATAAGTACGAACGAGAAGACCGACTCCAATTCCGACACCGAGACAAATTCCAAGGCCTAAATCGACACCAACCCTTACACCAGCATTGAACCAAGTGAGTTCACCATCTTCACCATCCATGTAATCATTTTGATAATGCAGACTATCGTTGTAATCATATTCGTTTTCAGGCTTGTATGGTCCATATTCTGCTTCCTGCAATGTGATTCCTTCCCTTTAGTTGACTTTTATTTTATGGGTGGGAGTGATTCTTTCTCATTCCATCATGAAGTTATTACTACTAAATGAAGTCATTAACTAATAAAGAAATTATTAGAGGCGGCAAATTGGATGGGTTAAGAGATCAAAACCGTAGGTGCGGTCGACCTAAAACACTTTTGTCCTTATATTTGAACCTTTTATAAAAAGAGTAGGGGTGTAACTGGCCAAACTGAAGCGAATCAGCGGGTTTAGCAGGTTAGAGATCCAAACTGTTCAGTTCATACTTTGGTTTTAACCGAATGACAGTTGGTCCACTTTATAAATGGCAACTAGTCATGTAAATCAAACCAGCTGTCTAGCCTTTATTATTTATGTCTACTTTTTCGGAATAGTGGATTTTCATAATCCCAACTACAGAAATATCTACTGATGGTCCCACCTTTTAACCTATTTTCTCCCAACAAGCCTTTTCTAACTAGGGTCTAACCTAATTAGCTTTTTGGTGACATGGATGTTGATCACACCTCATCATGATGGTGGTGGTGGTGAGGTGGAGTTGGAGGTGGTGACAAGATATGCAGCCACCTAATCAAATAACAAAGGTTTGTGCCACGTCAACGCCCACATCACTTAAAAACTAATTGGGTTAAGACCTTAGTTAGAAAATGCTCGTTGGGAGAAAATAGGTTAAAAGGTGGGACCATCAATACATATTTTTGTAGTTGGGATTATTAAAATCCATTATTCCTATTTTTTAGGGTATCTAGTTATGTATAAAACTGGCTGGTTTGGCTGACAACCGACCCGACCGGTTTGGTTTCTCATTCCCCTAAACTGTAGTTAGCATGTTAACCGATGATATTTGTCAAAACTGGCCGAACCAACCGTGAACACCCCTAAACTTTACAAGAGCGCCCAAATGATTTCAAAAACTATAGTATTTCAGTAATATGTTTGTTTAATGGAATGATTTCAGAAACCATATTATTTCAGTAATATGTTTAATGAAATCTTCTTTTTAGCTAAGTTTTTATTTCACCCATTGAAAATAAAGCACAACCCATATCGACCCATTCATAAGTACACGAGTTGATAATTGAAATTGCTACATCTAGTATAGATACTAGCCAAGATTTTAACTAAACTATGAAGTTTAGCAAGTACCTGAAGATCAAGTCCAGATGCAACATCTTTCCGCGATTCAGTTGTCTCCCCCTCTGGTATTGGATCTAACGCCCCTATTCGCGTTTGCTTCTTTCTAAGACTGATTTGCAAAGTCTTGGTCAAAATAACAGGCGAACCCGAAAACGAGCCCGCAACATAAACTTCAATCATTGGTGGCATCGTATCACAACCCATAATTTGTTTCCCCTTCAAAACCCGAGAATTAGCCCCAATCATCGATTCACATTGCATACTCCATCTCTCAACATCATTGTTCTTCGACTTAGCATAACCGTTATTATTCTTATCCATCTCCAACACACCCGAAAGAATCAAATCTTCACCATCAAAAACCTCAAATTTGACACTTCCCGGTAATCTTATACTGTCTGTGCTCACAAATGTGGCTTCTTCGAACTTTTTGTCTATTCGGTTTCTTTTCAAACGGCAAAAAACACCTTGCGAGTCAAGGGTGCATCTTTTGTTGTTGACTTCAAGAATGGTGTCGGGGTCTAATGGAATATGGCTGAGAGTGAGATACTCTGGCGTGTAGCCATCTACCATAAAGTTGCTGATTCGAACGTAGAATACGCGTATATCAAACCAAGCTAATAATGTTTAGTATATGGTTGGTAAGTAGGATGTTTGATGATTTGAAGGTTGTTCTTCGTTGTTCCATTCGAATTCTCCATGTTTCTAGGAGCTTAATTCTCATGGAAAGAACTCAAAGAATCAACCCTGTTTTGAAAAGCAAACATTTTTAAGTGTATCATTAAAGATTTAGATGATTGTATTCAAATGGATCACTGCAAAGTGAAAGATTTTCTACATAATTAGTTAATTAAACAAAGTATAGTGAGCAGTGATGTAAACAAGCTAAGCCGAGCCAAGTTGGGTTCGGGCTTGGCTCATTTATTTTCACAAGCAGAAATGTTGAGCTCAAGTTCGGCTTGTAATAAACTCGAGCCAGCTCATGGCGCGTGGAATTCATTTTAATAAACTTTGTATGTTTTACACATACTGATATATTTAAAACAAAAATATACTCATAATGTAGAATTTATAAACTACAATATTTATTACTTTATGTATATTAAGATTTGGGTTAAAACTTATATATTAAAGTTTTCACTTTAATTCAAACAAGCCGAACGAGCGAGCCAATGAGCCTTCTAACAAGCGAGCTTACCTTGGCTCACTTACAAAGGAGCCGATTTCAAGCGAGCCTCAAGCCGCAAGCTTTTAAACGGTCCTAATAGTTGGTGAGTAAGCAGTTTAAGGGGGTGTTTGGGCACAGAAGATAAGCAGTTTTAATTGTTTGGGTCTACTTACAGCCAATTTTAACAAGCAATCCCAAACACCCTCTCAATACACGCAACTTCTTTGACTGAAGATAATGAACACTTAATCTAGTATCTGCCAAACACACAGACTCCATTAATGAACACTTAATCCCACACAGATCACTTAATCACAGGTCAAAATTGATAAGAAAGTAGCTTGCTTACACAAACTGAAACACTCAAATAAAATTACAGCAAAAATTAGGGAAGAACCCTAATTTAGACCAGATTTCCAAAATCAAAATACCCAATTGTGAAATTCATACAAATTTAACAAAAAGAAGATTGAAAACAAACCAGAAATCAAGCATCCAAACCCACCATCTGTTCGGCTGTACCCGTTTGACTCTGTTTATCAATTTACTAATCTGAGTATCTGTCCAAATGATTTTTTTTTTATCTTTTTTTGACTAATTATATGAAAGAGAAAGATTTGAAGCCATATAATAGTCGGCAAACCCTAATACTGACAGAAACCAGAAGCAAATTCTAAAATAATTTAACTTACCGTCCACAAGGTCTCAATCTCAAATACCCACTTGTCGAATATTCAAATCGAACAGAATCAACATGTAATTTGAGATATGAATCGGGTCGACGAAATCGGTTTAGATCTGGTTATAGGGATCCCTAAAAGGGTTCGATTTTTGGTGTGAATCGGAGAAAACAGAGGGCATTGAAAAGGTGGAATGAATACAGGTAGATTTTGATGGCGATTGGCAGGGGAAAGATGGAAGGTTCGTTCGTTCCTTATCCAAAGTGGGGAGTCATGAAAATCAAATCCGGATAATTGTCTTCTATCCTAGATTTTGATATAAATGACGTGACTAATTAATATTTGCGAACACATATGTTGCTGTGGTCTCATCCCTTGACTTATTTTCCAAGATACCACTTTTTAGTTTTTAAAGAATATATGCTAAATTAAAAAAAAAAAAACCTCTTATGAATTTATGCAAATAAACAAAAGGAGAAGATACGGCCCTCGTATTCATTAGTCTTTTCCACATTTAAATGGACGTTTAGTTTTGTCATTCTAGTTAAACGAGCTTATTTATAAAGAGAGCCGTCTCTGATAATTCACGGATCCTGCTCGAGCTTGAAAAAAATGTGTTCTTCCGTAATGTTTTATTATTACTTTTTTAAAAAACATTATATTAGTATTGAGCTTAACAAACCTAATACAAAGTGACCTAAATTCTAAACCATAAAAAATGATTTGTAAATGGACCTATATTAGAATTGGTATGTATTTTACAATTTAAAAAAAATAACATATATATATATATGTCGATTTTTTTAAAAAACTGCGTACTCCCCGCACACCAACAAAGTCGCCACTGTTTATAAATATGGAGTTAAGTTCACGTATAAATAAAAGTAACATGCAAAACGTACGAATAGCGGTTTTTGACGGTGGCATTATCGTAATTATACAATCTTTACCCTTCCCCCTTTTCTACCAAAACTTTACTCAACTAAATATAACACTCCCGTTTTTTTAAGATCAAATACCTAAAACTCCAAAATTCTCTCATTCAAACTCTGCAAAACTCCAAAATTCTTCGATTCTACCATAAATCATGTCTACAAAAAATAATTTCAAATTGTTGTAGCGTAATATGTTTTGTACTGTATAATTTTTGGAATTAGGTTGTCTCAAATTGATACTCCGATATTCATCTGATCTTCATTTCGTTTTTACAAAATACAGATTCTACAACGAAAGTGAAGGATAACATCGAGAAAACATCGAAAACCGCTAATTCTGGTACATTTTTTCTTGAACTATAGATAATTTTGTTACACTTGTAGGGTAATTTTGAATGAGTTGTTTCTTGATGCACTTGTAGGGTAATTTTGAGTGTTATTTTGGTTTAGTGTATTGTTGATGAGATTGTAGAGTAACTTTGTTGCACTTGTAGGGTAATTGTGAGTGTTATTTTGGTTTAGTGTATTGTTGATAGAGTTGTAGAGTAATTTTGTTGCACTTGTAGAGTAATTTTGAATGAGTTGTTGCTTGATGCACTTGTAGGGTAATTTTGAGTGTTATTTTTGTTTGTGTATTGTTGATGAGGTTGTAGTGTAATTTTGTTGCACTTGTAGGGTAATTTTGAATGAGTTGTTGCTTGATGCACCTGTATGGTAATTTTGAGTGTTATTTTGGTTTAGTGTATTGTTGATGAGATTGTAGAGTAACTTTGTTGCACTTGTAGGGTAATTGTGAGTGTTATTTTGGTTTAGTGTATTGTTGATAGAGTTGTAGAGTAATTTTGTTGCACTTGTAGAGTAATTTTGAATGAGTTGTTGCTTGATGCACTTGTAGGGTAATTTTGAGTGTTATTTTTGTTTGTGTATTGTTGATGAGGTTGTAGTGTAATTTTGTTGCACTTGTAGGGTAATTTTGAATGAGTTGTTGCTTGATGCACCTGTATGGTAATTTTGAGTTTATTTTGGTTTTGTGTATTGTTGATGAGGTTGTAAAGTAATTTTGTTGCACTTATAGGGTAATTTTTAGTGTTATTTTGATTTAGAGTATTGTTGATGAGGTTGTAAAGTAATTATTTTGCACTTGTAGTGTAATCTTTTGAATGAGTTGTTGCTAGATGCAGTTGTAGAGTAATTTTGAGTGTTATTTTGATTTAGTGTATTGTTGATGAGGTTGTAGAGTAATTATGATATACTTGTAGGGTAATTTTTAGAATGAGAAGTTGCTTGACGTAGCTGTAGAGTAATTTTGAGTGTTTTTTTATATAGTATATTGCTGATGAGGTTGTAGAGTAATTATGCTGCCCTTGTAGTGTAAATTTTTGAATGATTAGTTATCAATTAAAATTGTGTCTTTTGTATATTTAGTTTCTATTAAAAAGAGGAGGAAAAGTGAAAGAATTTATTCGAAATCACTTAAAAATATGGAAATGTTCCAACAAATCCTGTTTGCTTTGATGTTGATCAAATTGATGATGGAGAAACATTAGCATGTTAGAAAAGGCTAAATTATGTAGACAAAATAATCTATAGCAAATATAGCAATTGATGATTTTTGCACTCTATGTTGATACAGAAAATATAGCAAAGAAAAAGGATGGGAAAAGAATCTTAATAAGAAGCAAACAACAATTTTTGATGCGAAGAACGATAGTGTGAAAGAGAAGGATGGTGCAAAACGAAAGGATGGTGTGAAAGATAACAAGGATGACATGAAAGAGAAAGACAGTAACGAAGTGAAGAAAAACACTAGAAAAGATAACAAAGTTTGTGAAAAAGAGAGTCTTAAAAGAAAACAACTGGACTCACAAGACAATTTTGAGTCACTAGTTAAACAATCAATGACTGCAAAATCTACAACGGAAAAGAATGCTACGAAAGAGAAATCTAGTAAGAATAAAAAGAAAAATGGTAAAGATGACAAAGTTTGTGAAAAGGAGAGTGGGAAAAGCAAACAAGTGGACTCTCAAAAGGATTTCGAGTCGCTAGTTAAAAAAAACAAAAACTGCAAAATCTACGAATGATACGAAAGAGAAAAAGAACAGTTTGAAAGAAGCTGTGAAAAGAAAACAAGTTGACTCTCAAGATGATTTTGAATCAACTGTTCATACCAGAAAGGAACAGTTCAGAAAGGATTCCCAGAAAGGAACTTTGTACGTTCACTAGCGATTCGCTACGCATGAAATTTAAGTCGTCTGGTCTATTAGATACTATACGTTCACTTTCAGATGAACAAAAAAAGGATGTGATAGAAATGGGGTTTGAATCTCTACTTTCACTGAAGATAACTGTTGTGCCACCAATCTTAGGATATTGGTTGGTAATGAACTATGATGAATACAAACAAGAGCTTGATACAGGAAATCATCATATAAAAACAACATCAGAGTTAGTAGAATAATGTCTCGGAATACCAAGGGGTAAGATGGAAGTGTAACATCCGTCGAAAAACGGGTTTCTAAAACCCGCTTCGTTTATTAATCGAATAGTCAGTTATAATTTTCGTTGCGTATATATTGTTCATTTTAATTTTAAACAATACATAATTAATAAACATTGTTAGAATTTTAAACCATAATTAATAAATAATAAAAATAAGAGAATAAAAAAATAAATGAGGCTGCCGGGTTTCGAACCCGGGTCAGCCGCTTCAACAAACAAACACTACACCACTCCGCCACATGACACCTTTGTGTAATTACTGAAACAAATAATACTTAAATTAAAACTCGAATTCAAAACCGGACTTCAGCGCGGCAGAACTCGCAATCACCGGAAATTCCGGCAATCCGCGAGTTTAGCCATTTTCCTTTTTACTATAACATTATAACCGACTTCGACATCGGTTATAACCGACGTCTAAACAATCAGTTACGGTCGTAACCGCCGGAGAAACTTTGACCACGAATAAAGACCAAATTCGGACTCAATACATTTTGTTTCTTCCTTATAAATACCCACCCAAACCTCCGGTAACCTTTTCGCTCAAAATCGCACAATCTCTCGAAGCTTTAGCACTCGCCGGAGATATTCTGCAATCGCCGGACTTTCACTGGAAAACCGAGACTTACTTCAAATCAGTAAATTTCTTGACTCTTTTGTTTGTAATCCATTATTAGACATATATTAACTTCAATCCTTCAACCAGAATCGGTCCCAGACAACGTTGCCGGGAATTTCTGCACTCGCCGGAAAATCACTGGAAATTCCGAAGTCTCGCTGTGAATCGGTACAATCATCTAAACCCCTGATATCCCTTGTTTAGTAACTTAATTTCACAACTCGTTGATCAAAACTGTTAATTGATTCACTCAGACGGAAGTCACAAATCAGAGCCGACGACTCTTGCCGGAAATCTGAGAAAGACATTCTGATCGGTACATTTAACTCCGTAACCCTCTTTATCCTATTCATTCCAATCAATTATATGTTCGATAACCGATTTAAACAAGAACAGTCGGACATCTTTGTTCTGTGTCTTTATAAATGAAGAAGACGAAGTCGAAATGTGTATAAGTTTAATTAAAACTGAATATTTAACCGGGTTAGACACACAGTCCAGCGGTGGACTGTGTGCAATCATAAAACGCACGTCACGAGTTCGAATCACACAACGTACCGACTTTCAGAAATAAAACCAATATTTTTAGAACTGAATCAGAACAAGTCACAGTATGTTTATAAGAGTAATATAATCCGTGAGCTAAACAGATTAGACACACAGCCCAACTGGTTGGGCTGTGCGCATACGAACCGAAGGACCCGAGTTCGACTCCGGGTCCCTGCAACCGGTTCGGCCATTTTAAATCGTTTTAATATAAACCCAATAAAATAACAATTAATTAGTATATATATATAATTAAAACAGAGAATATTTCGGGTTAGACACGTAGCTCAGTTGGTAGAGCTGCGTGCACGCGTACGAGAGGTCTCGGGTTCGAACCTCGCTCAGCGCATGAATAAACTGAATTCGACCGGTCAACGGTCAACGGTCAAAAAGTCAACATTTTTATATTTTTTTCTTTATTTATTTAATCAGAAAATTATTTAAAACTACTTAAAAACAATATTTTTAAAGTTAGAAAATGTCCTTAAACTCACAAAAATATATCTAAGAATCCTATTAAGATTATGAATTAAAAGAATTAATCTCAAATAAAATCCATTTATTTACCGAACCATTTCTTTATTATTTTAGGTTAGTTTTCCTCGTCGATCAAATCCCAAAACTCGTGCGCATCCAACGTCATCAAAAGAACGCACCCAATGTGAGTGAATCTCTACAAATTCCCCGTTTTAATCACATTTTGGGGTGTATCATGTGTCGTTTAATTCCTTATTATATTTAAAACGCTTGTGCATTCATCATATCCGTGATCAAATGTGTATCCATTATGTATCAATTGTTGTGTGAATTGTCACACCCCGACCCGCAGCGGAATATGAGTCGGGGCATAATTGGGTTATCACCAAAGCTTATGACATTTACTAATATGTTTCATATTTAATAAAGTCAAAGTTACATTTCCAAATATCCAAACATGTTCATACAATACAAAGAAATAAACCAAACATAACAATCCCAACTCTAATCATTTTATTCTTCTAGTCCAATCCTATGTGTTCCTAGCTGCTGCTGGTTCACCTCTATCATGTGTAAAAATGAGGGTTTTTGGGTCAACATAAGTTGGCGAGTGAACCTTATTAGATAAACATTTATTACTGAATTACTTGTTAGTTTATCAATGAAAAATTGTGCATAATCATAAATGAGCAAATGTAAATAATCAAGCAGTGGCAAATAGCAATCACAACTTATAACATACAATAACATATGATAGCATACATTAACATACCAACAGCATACGATAAATAACATAAATGAACTGTGCGATCAAGGCTCAATCAAACGGAGCCGATCGTATTGCATGTACTGAAAATGAAAAATGTCTGTGCGATCAAGGCTCAATCAAACGGAGCCGATCGTATGTGGGCACGCCAGGTTCAACCTCATAATGAAATGGAGAACATGCTCAACGCTCATAATGTAATGGGGAGCGGCGGCCTATGAAATTGCATGTACTGAAAATAATAACTTGCATCCAACAATAACCACACAACAGTTGAAACAAACTGAATACACAAGTTCATGATATGATGTATGCACAATAGTTTAATTATAATATATATAACAAGACACATGATACACCCCAAAACGTGATTAAAACGGGGAATTTGTAAAGATTCACTCACATTGGGTGCGTTGGATTGGAGATGGTGAGATGCGCACGAATTAGATGAGCGGAACAACGAGAAATACTAACCTAAATAATAACGGAAAAATATATTAAATGAGTGGATTTTATTAAGGATTTTAATGAAATTTTTAGATATATTTTTGTGAGTTTAAGGCTATTTTCTATCTTTAAAAATGTTATTTTTAAGTATTTTTAATTGATTTTTAAATTAAATTAAATAAATAAAAATATAAAAAAATTGTTTATTTTGCGTTGACCGTTGACCGTTGACCGTTGACCTGTTGACTTGTCGACCGGTTCGGTCAGCGAAATAGTTTGCGTCGGGTGAGGCTCGAACCCGAGACCTCCCGTACGCGTGCACGCAGCTCTACCAACTGAGCTACGTGTCTAACCCGAAATAATCTTGTTTTTAATTATATTTATATACTAATTCGGTTTAACCAAAATTCTTTTAATTTCAAAAACATTTTAATTCAACGAACCGGTGCCAGTGACAGGTTTCGAACGCGCGACATGTGACTTAGTGTTGCACACAGTCCACCGCTGGACTGTGTGTCTAACCTGGTTAATATCTCGGTTTTTATTATACTTAACAACTAACGGAGTTAACCCGGTTTAGTTTTTAAACAAAAAGGCATTTTATTACATAAGGAGTGCGTGTATCAGGGATCGAACTCGGGACATGCGTGTATATTTTGCACACAGTCCACCGCTGGACTGTGTGTCTAACCCGTTCATTTTACTGGTTTTAAATAAACTTATAACTTAACTAACTTCGTCTTCTTCATTCAAATTTCCGTCGACTGAATCACTGATCCGTTTCTTGTTTTTACGATTATCAAACATTCTTAAGGTTAAAATGAAATGACAGAAACGGTGTTGGAAGTAACATACCGTAGGAATGATATATCACAGAATTTCTGGCAAATGCGTCGGCTCTGTTTTTGTGCACCTCAACTGAACCAAAACAATTAACCATTTTGATTAGTCAATCGTGGAATTGAAGTGATAAACAAACGTTAACAGCGGGATTGAAGGTCCTTACCGTTTCACAGACGGAAATAAAAACTTTCAGGAAATTTCCGGCGAACTGGAATTATCTGATAACGGTGCCTGAATTCAATTTCAAATGGATGGTTTGAGTTAGAAACAGCCTAACAACTGTTAGATTACGATGGTATTGAAGAACTTACCGACTTGAGGACAAATACGGTTTTCCGGCGAACCTTACAGAAATTTCCGGCGAGCTGATTTAAGCGTTCTGGTGGTCTGAAAATGTGACGAAAGTGAAATGGAATGTTGGTGTGACGTTTCTGAGCCGCGAGATGGGTCAGGAGTTGAAGTAATCTGGACTTTATTATTTTTCGGTTATAAAAGCCGATAATGATGAGGATTGATGTTCAATCAATTCCGACTTGATTAAAAATCGTCGGTGCATCGGTTATAAACTGAATGTGCAAGTAATCAAGCGATTTGACGATTGATTTGCCGATTTCCGTTTCTCAGTTGGCGCAACCGGTTTAACCGAGTTTGTGTATAAATGTTATTTGTTTCCTAGAGATAACAGAAAACAACAAGTGGCGGAGTGGTGATGTGAGTGTGTGTTAAGTCGTTGGAGTTGTAAACCGGCTGACCCGGGTTCGAGTCCCGGCAGCAGCATTTCTTTTTTATTTATTTTGTTTAACTTTTTATCAAATATAATTTTTATAGTTTAGTTTATTTATTAATTATGTATCATTTTAAATCAAAATACTCATAAATATTCAACGTGACTTTTATAACTTGATATTCGATTACAAAACGGAGCGGGTTTTGGAAACCCGTTTTTGACAAATGTTACATGAATTATGTTTAGTTTGAAGTTATCATTTTCAGTACATGCATTTCATTAGGCCCATCAGCTCCCCGTGGGATACGGGTTGAGTATCAGGTGCCTCATTCGATTGGCTCCGTTTGATTGAGCCTTGATCTCACATACATCATCATTCATGTCATTCGATCGGCTCCGTTTGATTGAGCCTTGATCTCAAATACATCATCATTCATGTCATTTACTCATCCAATGTGGTTCGCGTTTATGCTATATATATATGTTTGCTCACATGTGATTATTGCACAAATTTTCAATATTAAACACAACAAGAAATTAATAACAATGTTTTATCAAGGTTCACTCGCCAACTTTTGTTGACCCAAAATATCCCCCGTTTTACACATGATACAGGTGATCCAGTTGAGGCCAGAAACACATAGGAAGGCTTAGAAGAATAAATCAGTTTAAGCTTTGGATTGTATTGCTTAGTTTCATTTTCCTTGTAATTGTATGGATTTGATTTGAATATTTAAGTTGTAATTTGAATTTAATAAATATGAAACTTTTTAGTAAACATCATGAGCTTTGGTGATAACCCAATTATGCCCCGACTCTTATTCCGCTGCGGGTCGGGGTGTGATAGATTGGTATCAGAGCCATGACTATAGGGATATAGGATAGGTTATTAGACCCTTAGAGCCTATACTATAGTTGATTAAAATTTTAAATTTGTTTATGCGTTACATACAAAATTCATGATGTTTATATGCTTTATGTTTATTGTTACATTCAATGTTATGCAAGCATGTTCATAAGTACATATTACTATACAATGCTCATCATAAATCATATCCTCATAACATATCATATCCATGAGAGCACACACCTCACAATTCCCATGATTTTTGCAATGATTTTTGTATTTTCAAATCACATCAAAGTGAGTTCTCATGACGGGCATGTAGTAACTGGAAGGGTACGAGTACCGGTAGTCGGAACGTCCTGTCTAGGCTTGGCATTCGTATAAATCCAAAATAAAGGACCAGTTTGCCTACCTGGGGACTAACGGTGAGAGTACGAAGGACCTATTAGGCCAAAGCATGCTATACCAAACGTCGTGTGAGCTAACCCCACTTTGAGTTGTCATTGTGTCTACACCTAGACACCCTCCTACCATACATCTCGCAATCATATTTCATGGTTTTTCATTCGGGTGATGCGAGTGTTAAACCGCCAACACCAATGTGAATCCTACTAAGCCAATAGTCATGGGGGCCCACATGACTATACAGGCGATGGTATGGGGGACATTGGAGGCCCAAACATGAGCAAACCCAAGACATCCTATGGATGTAGTTGCATTATTGATAATTATGTTATTTTTATTCTTTTAACGACACATGACACCAAAAAACTTCTTAAACTCACAATCTTCCTATGTATGTTCCTGTAGATGTCGGCTAGGCAACTACGTGGAGGTAGGAAGTCAGGAAGATCCAATGAACGCTTGGCCACTCAAATTGCTAAACAAATGGCCGCGGTACTTCCTGACATCGTGATTCAAGTTCAACAAGCTCTCACCGCAAATCCTATCAACCCTCCCAATCAAGAAGACCAGAGCTTCGCCAACCCTCACTCCAAAAAGTGCTCCTACAAACACTTCAAATCTTGCGATCCCCCAAAGTATGAAGGGACCGAAGGTGTTACTGCCCTCCTCCACTGGTTTGAAGAAATGGAGAACACCTTCCTCAATTGCGATTGTCCCGAGGATCGCAAGGTACGTTATGCAACAGGGAGACTGTTTGGAGTAGCCCTTACCCGGTGGAACACAGAAAAGGGTAAGCGAGGAGTCGAGGATGCCATGGCCTTATCATGGGAAGAGTTAAGGGAACTCATGACAAGGTGCTTCTGTCCAAGAAGCGAAATCAAAAAGTTGGAAGATGAATTCCACTTGTTGAAACAAAAGGAAGGAGATCACACTTCCTACAACAAAAGATTTCTCGAACTGAACCAAATGATCCCTAATCTGTTCACCCCCGTGTACCGCCTGGTTGAACACTACATTCGAGGCCTCCCCTCGAAAATTCAAGACTCGGTTCTAAGCACTTCGCCTGCAACACTTGAAGCCGCAATGGAACTAGCTACCGAACTTACCGAGAATCGCATCCGAAACGGTAAATTCAAGGATGAGAAAAAGAAAGCCCCCATTGAGGCCCAAACTTCAAACCATTCCATCTCCTCTTCAAAGTTTGCTGGTAAGAGGAAACGAAACAGCATAAATTTTGCCGTCACACACACAAACTCTCCTATCACTGCTGCACCAATCACCCAAGTCGCTCCCTCAGCTGCACCATTTAAAAAGCCATACACCGGTCCATACCCAAAATGCAACCGTTGTCAATACCATCACCTCCCGGAAACTCCTTGCCAACATTGCACCAGCTGTGGCCGTTCGGGTCACACCATCCAAACTTGTCGCACACTTCAGCGAATGAACCGCAATCAACCCTCAACCCAAACCCACCATCAGATAGTGGGTCAAGCCCAATAACCCTTACTTCTACCACCCACGCAACACATAGCTCAACCTTACTACCAACCTAACTACCCCATGATGCAACCTATGCGAGCTTGTTACAACTGTGGAGACCCAAACCACTTCAGGAACACATGTCCCCGCTTGGTGAACATCATCCATGCCCAAGCTCAAGCGAATCCGGTAAACCAAGCTAACCAAGCTCCTCCACCTGCTAGAGGAAGAGCTTTCAACATCAAACCAAGCTAGGGCTGACAACAACGTGGTTAACGGTACGTTTCTCATCAATGGTAGTTATGCATCCATGTTATTCGATACCGGCGCGGATAAGAGTTTTGTGTCTTTAGAATTTGAACCTATCCTAAACCAAACTCGTGATAATCTCATGGAATCTCTAACGGTGGAAGTTGCTGACGGAAAGGCAGTTTCATTAAATGCTATTATACGAGATTGTACCCTCACTCTAAACGATCACGATTTTCCAGTTGACCTCATTCCTATGAAGTTGGGAAGTTTCGATATTATAATCGGTATGGACTGGCTCAGCCAGCATCACGCTGAAGTAGTATGCCGTGAAAAGTTCATTCGTATTCCTCTTGCAGACGGTCAGACCCTACGTATCTTTGGAGAAACCCCTTCGAAAGGACTCAAATTAATGTCCTGTCTTCAAGCCCGAAAATATCTCCGCAAGAACTATGTCGCATTCCTAACTCACGTCGTCAAAAAGGGAACCAAGGAGAGGAAACTCGAAGACATCCCAGTAGTGAAAGATTTTACACAAGTTTTTTCCTGACGACATTCAGGACTTCCTCCCGTGAGAGAAGTCGAATTCCGCATCGATCTTATACCTGGCGCTACACCAGTCGCAAAATCTCTTTATAGGTTAGCCCCATCCGAAATGCAAGAGCTGGTCAGTCAACTGCAAGAGCTGACTGACAAAGGATTCATACGTCCTAGCTCATCGCCTTGGGGTGCACCTGTTCTTTTTGTGAAGAAGAAAGATGGAACGTTTCGCATGTGTATCGACTACAGAGAACTCAACAAGTTAACGGTCAAGAACCGCTACCCATTACCTCGCATCGATGACCTCCTAGATCAACTTCAAGGCGCCACCTGTTTTTCAAAAATCGACCTTCGTTCTGGTTATCATCAACTCAGAGTACATGAAGAAGACGTCCCAAAGACCGCCTTCCAAACTCGTTATGGTCATTACGAATTCATGGTCATGCCATTTGGTTTAACCAACGCCCCAGCTGTCTTCATGGATCTAATGAATAGGGTATGCAAACCCTACCTCGACCGCTTTGTCATAGTCTTCATCGACGACATCCTCATCTACTCAAAGTCTAAATCCGATCATGAACGACACCTTAGGCTCATCCTTACACTCTTAAAGACTGAAAAGCTCTACGCTAAGTTCTCCAAATGCGAATTCTGGTTAAGAGAAGTACAATTCCTTGGACATGTCGTCAATGACAAGGGAATACATGTCGACCCGTCAAAGATCAAGGCAGTACAGGAATGGCAAGCGCCACGTACCCCTACCGAAGTAAGATCATTTCTTGGTTTGGCTGGTTACTATCGCCGCTTCATTGCCAATTTCTCCCGTATTGCTGTACCACTCACGGCTTTGACTCATAAAGGAAAACCCTTCATATGGGGACCTAAACAAGAAGAAGCCTTCCAAACCCTTAAGCAAAAGCTTTGTGACGCACCTATCCTCACACTTCCTGAAGGTTGCGATGACTTTGTAGTATATTGCGACACATCAGGGCAAGGCTAGGTTGTGTATTAATGCAAAGAGGAAAAGTGATAGCCTATGCTTCTAGGCAACTCAAGGTTCATGAGAAGAACTACACCACCCACGACCTGGAACTTGGAGCCGTTGTGTTCGCTCTCAAGATATGGAGACATTACCTCTACGGTACCAAGTGTGAAATATACACTGACCACAAGAGTCTCCAACATATCTTCAATCAAAAGGAGTTGAATATGAGGCAACGAAGATGGGTCGAACTTCTTAACGACTACGACTGTGAAATTCGGTATCATCCTGGCAAGGCAAATGTGGTGGCTGATGCACTCAATCGAAAAGGTTATGCGAACTCGATTCGTCTTCTATGTTTGCAAATCATAACCGACATCAAAGATCGAATCCGAGAAGCTCAACATGTTTCTGTAACAGAAAACGACGAAGCGATGAACTGTCATGTGGAGCCGAACTCAAAATCGAAACCAAATCCGACGGCATCCTATACTATTTAAACCGCATATGGATTCCTGATCGCGACAACCTTCGTGATTTCCTCATGAATGAGGCACACAAAACACGGTACTCTGTACACCCAGGAGCCGACAAAATGTATCAAGACCTACGATACACCTACTGGTGGCCTGGCATGAAAAGGGACATCGCTGTTTTTGTTTCTAAGTGCCTTACCTGTTCCAAAGTAAAAGCTGAACATCAAAGACCTTCAGGACTTCTAGTCCAACCCGAAATACCTGTGTGGAAGTGGGAAAACATAACCATGGATTTCATCACCGGTTTACCTCGCACCTCCAGTGGGTATGACACTATATGGGTAATCATTGATCGTCTTGCAAAATCAGCTCACTTCATTCCGATCCGCGAGGACTTCAAAAATGAGAAGTTAGCCCGTATCTACATCAGCGAGATCGTAAGCTGCCACGATGTGCCTTTAAGCATCATTTCAGACCGTGATGGTCGTTTCACTTCACGAACATGGCGAGCCGTACAAGCCGCCTTGGGTACACGATTAGACCTCAGTACCGCTTTTCATCCTCAAACTGATGGTCAATCTGAACGCACCATCCAAACTCTTGAAGACATGCTTCGAGCATGTGTCATAGACTTCAAAGGGAATTGGGACACTCATCTACCATTAGTTGAATTTTCGTACAACAATAGCTATCATTCAAGCATCGGCATGGCTCCTTTTGAAGCTTATATGGTCGTAAGTGCTGATCCAGTATGTTGGCACGAAATTGGGGAAGCACAAATCACCGGTCCAGAATTAATTCAAGAAACAACAGACAAGATCCATCAAATTCGAAACAATCTTCTAGCGGCACAAAGTCGTCAAAAGAGTTATGCAGACAAATGACAAAAGCCCTTGGAGTTTAACATTGGTGATCAAGTACTTTTAAAAGTATCACCGTGGAAGGGAGTAGTTCGTTTTGGCCAGAAGGGAAAGCTAGCACCACGCTACGTAGGACCTTTCAAAATACTCGAAAGAGTAGGTCCTGTAGCATACAAGCTTGACTTACCAGAAGAACTCAACAGAATTCATCCCACATTCCACGTATTAAACTTGAAAAAGTGCCTCGCCGATGAAAACCTCCATATTCCTCTAGAAGACATTCAAGTCGATGAATCTATGCATTTCATTGAAAGACCAGTAGAAATTATGGACTTCGGAGAGAAGCGTTTAAGACGAAGTCGTATTCCAATTGTCAGGGTACGTTGGGAGTCGAAACGAGGACCTGAGTTTACTTGGGAACGTGAAGACTTAATGCGCGAGAAATACTCGCATCTTTTTCCTGTTACCACTACTACTTAAATTTCGGGACGAAATTTCTAAAAGTAGGGGATACTGTAACATCCGTCGAAAAACGGGTTTCCAAAACCCGCTTCGTTTATTAATCAAATAGTCAGTTATAATTTTCGTTGCGTATATATTGTTCATTTTAATTTTAAACAATACATAATTAAGAAACATTGTTAGAATTTTAAACCATAATTAATAAATAATAAAAATAAGAGAATAAAAAAATAAATGAGGCTGCCGGGTTTCGAACCCGGGTCAGCCGCTTCAACAAACAAACACTACACCACTCCGCCACATGACACCTTTGTGTAGTTACTGAAACAAATAATACTTAAATTAAAACTCGAATTCAAAATCGGACTTCAGCGCGGCAGAACTCGCAATCAACGGAAATTCCGGCAATCCGCAAGTTTAGCCATTTTCCTTTTTACTATAACGTTATAACCGACTTCGACATCGGTTATAAGCGACGTCTAAACAATCAGTTGCGGTCGTAACCGCCGGAGAAACTTTGACCACGAATCAAGACCAAATTCGGACTCAATACATTCTGTTTCTTCCTTATAAATACCCACCCAAACCTCAGGTAACCTTTTCGCTCAAAATCGCACAATCTCTCGAAGCTTTAGCACTCGCCGGAGATATTCTGCAATCGCCGGACTTTCACCGAAAAACCAAGACTTACTTCAAATCAGTAAATTTCTCGACTCTTTTGTTTGTAATCCATTATTAGACATATATTAACTTCAATCCTTCAACCAGAATCGGTCCCAGACAACGTTGCCGGGAATTTCTCGCCGGAAAATCACTGGAAATTCCGAAGTCTCGTTGTGAATCGGTACAATCATCTAAACCCCCTGATATCCCTTGTTTAGTAACCTAATTTCACAACTCGTTGATCAAAACTGTTAATTGATTCACTCAGACGGAAGTCACAAATCAAAGCCGACGACTCTTGTCGGAAATCTGAGAAAGACATTCTGATCGGTACATTTAACTCCATAACCCTCTTTATCCTATTCATTCCAATCAATTATATGTTCGATGACCGATTTAAACAAGAACAGTCAGACGTCTTTGTTCTGTGTCTTTATAAATGAAGAAGACGAAGTCGAAATGTGTATAAGTTTAATTAAAACTGAATATTTAACCGGGTTAGACACACAGTCCAGCGGTGGACTGTGTGCAATCATAAAACGCACGTCACGAGTTCGAATCACACAACGTACCGACTTTCAAAAATAAAACCAATATTTTTAGAACTCAATCAGAACAAGTCACAGTATGTTTATAAGAGGAATATAATCCGTGAGCTAAACAGATTAGACACACAGCCCAACTGGTTGGGCTGTGCGCATACGAACCGAAGGACCCGAGTTCGACTCCGGGTCCCTGCAACCGGTTCGGCCATTTTAAATCGTTTTAATATAAACCCAATAAAATAACAATTAATTAGTATATATATATAATTAAAACAGAGAATATTTCGGGTTAGACACGTAGCTCAGTTGGTAGAGCTGCGTGCACGCGTACGAGAGGTCTCGGGTTCGAACCTCACTCAGCGCATGAATAAACTGAATTCGACCGGTCAACGGTCAACGGTCAAAGGCAAAAAGTCAACATTTTTATATTTTTTTCTTTATTTATTTAATCAGAAAATTATTTAAAAATACTTAAAAACAATATTTTTAAAGTTAGAAAATGTCCTTAAACTCACAAAAATAAATCTAAAAATCCTATTAAGATTATGAATTAAAAGAATTAATCTCAAATAAAATCCATTTATTTACCGAACTATTTCGTTATTTTAGGTTAGTTTTCCTCGTCGATCAAATCCCAAAACTCGTGCGCATCCAACGTCATCAAAAGAATGCACCCAATGTGAGTGAATCTCTACAAATTCCCCGTTTTAATCATATTTTAGGGTGTATCATGTGTCGTTTAATTCCTTATTATATTTAAAACACTTGTGCATCCATCATATCCGTGATCAAATGTGTATCCATTATGTATCAATTGTTGTGTGAATTATGTTTAGTTTGAAGTTATTATTTTCAGTACATGCATTTCATTAGGCCCATCAGCTCCCCGTGGGATACGGGTTGAGTATCAGGTGCCTCATTCGATCGACTCGGTTTGAGTGAGCCTTTATCTCACATACATCATCATTCATGTCATTCGATCGGCTCCGTTTGATTGAGCCTTGATCTCAAATACATCATCAGTCATGTCATTTACTCATCCAATGTGGTTCACGTTTATGCTATATATATATATATATATGTTTGCTCACATGTGATTATTGCACAAATTTTCAATATTAAACACAACAAGAAATTAATAACAATGTTTTATCAAGGTTCACTCGCCAACTTTTGTTGACCCAAAATATCCCCCGTTTTACACATGATACAGGTGATCCAGTTGAGGCCAGAAACACATAGGAAGGCTTAGAAGAATAAATCAGTTTAAGCTTTGGATTGTATTGCTTAGTTTCATTTTCCTTGTAATTGTATGGATTTGATTTGAATATTTAAGTTGTAATTTGAATTTAATAAATATGAAACTTTTTAGTAAACATCATGAGCTTTGGTGATAACCCAATTATGCCCCGACTCTTATTCTGCTGCGGGTCGGGGTGTGACAGGAAGTACTTGAGAAGAAAAACCTAGAAAAGGTGTTGGTGAAAGAGTTGATGAATTTAAGAATTAGTTTAATAACCCGAAAATCAGTGTGATAAAAGTTAAAGATTGATAAAAGAATCTTCACAAGTAGGAAGGTTATTCAGCACAAACTTTCTTGTTGTGATCAATACTTTGTTGGGAGAACCAACAAAATCAACAACAGTCAACTAGGTTTATAATTGGTATTGAAAAAGATTCAGAAATACTAAATATGAACTAGTGTGGCTACATGCTCAAATGTTTAAAAAGATCAAAGAAAATATGGAAAGGAGGAATTGATCAATTCATTGGCCAAATAATATTACTTGCGGTATGATAATTGCTCTACTTATAATTTATAATTGATTTAGTTATTAAATACATCAAAAAAACATTGTTATTAAAACACAATTTTCGTTACTTAATGACATGTAATATTTGCACATTCATACTTCAAGAGGCATAAAAGATCGGGTTTTAAAGTTGAAACCCAAGCAGTAAAATACATTACAACGGAGCTACTGAACACTTGCAAAAACATTTCTACAATAATGGCCCATTGACAGACGATGAAGAAACAAATGATGTAGAAAATAATGAAAATCCAAACAATGTTGAATGTGATGTTGAAGATAAAAAGCAAAAAGAATGTTGAATTGTCAAATGTTGAAGCACCTGTTATTTTTTAATATAGAGTTGAACAAGGTGGCAATGCACCAAATGATGATATCATCTCATCGCGTATATAATTTCATATAACTACACTATTATGAAATCACAAATCCCAAAAAATGTTTTAACCATTTGTTGTTTTACTTGTTCTATGTAGTGTCTTATACAAAACTATCCAACTCAGCTTTAGACATCGATAATTTGGGGATTGAACAGTCAATACAAAAGCTCATGGATTATTTTGTTACACCACCAGTGTTATCTGGATTAACACCCTACTTAGGCCCTGATTATAGATCAAATGAAAAGGTAATAATTACTCTACAAACAGATAGTATACTATCAATTCAAATAGTTACTATACTTATATATTTTCATTATTAATCATGTATAGCAATGGTTGATTACTCTAGAAAACCATATTGAAAAATATGAGGAGCTAAGAGAAGTAATTAATCAAATGGTGAAGAAGGGAAAATCAAAGTTTTCATGGAATCAAAATGTACAAGACATGTGTAAAGAATGGGAAAACAAATTTCCGTTGAGTCAAAGTACCAATGATGATAATAACATCATTAGTTTGAATGATCCTCTTGAAAAAAATCAAACAAAGGATGTTGAAGAAAGATAAATTGTGGATGAGACAGTTCAAGATGGTACCAATAATACAATTTATGATCAACATGATGAAGGTATATATTTACACTAGTTTTATAAAAATAATTATCCTACAATTAACATATGTATTATTTGACAAATTTAAAGGTCACTTTGCCGAACAAGAGAAGGTCGAACAAACAATGAATACACATCATGAAGAACAGAGTCTTAATGATGGTAAAAATGAAGATGGTCAGCTAAAGGCATAATATACTCTACAAATAAGATAAACTGTTGTTATTTGTTATAGTTCTGATAATTACTCTACACATTGATATAATTACTCAACTGATAAGATCAACTGTTGTTATTTGTTATAGTTCTGAAAATTACCCTACGCATTAATATAATTACTCTACTGATAAGATCGGCTGTTGTTTTTTGTTATTATGGATGAGTACGGTACCCTTTCGGTACCGAACTGGTTTAGGTACCGGTACCGAAAAACAGGAAAAGTGGGTACCGGTACCGATTACACCGGTATTTACCGGTGTTTTACCCGTAAATACCGATACCGGTACCCGCTACGGTTCAGAACTGGTACCCGGTAACAAATGCTCATCCCTATTTGTTATAATTATGATAATTACTCTACATATTGAATGGTAATGGAGGTGACGATGAATGTGACAATACTGGTAAAAAATGATGGTAAATGTCACAACCCCGACCCTACCCTTGGCGGGAGCCATGATCAGATACAAGTGGTGTCGGTGTTTATTAAAATTATCGCAGCCGAATTTTCATCAAGACTGGGGGTCAGGAAAAATTATCAGAGTTTTCAAAACATCGTAGTTTCCATTTCATAAACTGTGGAATGAAACCCATATTTACATAAACAATTTTCATAGTGATAAACCCATGATTACAAAACACGTTTTATTCAGGTTTACATAACCACTTATTTAAACTTGAGTGCCTCATAACACTTTTCCTCTTTTAACAGTAAATCACCTGAAACTCATTTTAAAAACATTTGGTTATCGAAAAATACTAGTGAGTTCATTCAATTTTGAACTAAAACATATTGTTATAATTACAGCATTAAGAGTTTATTACATTTATTTTATCTTTCAATTACCCGCATTACTTGTCACTCGACCATTTCCATGACTGTGGTCATAATACTATTGGCTAACCCTTTGTCTAGTAGTAAAGCTTATCAAGTAATGTATACAAAACCCAATATACCGGCTGTAATTTCAAAATACACAGACTTAATCACTGTAAATACAAATTTGTAAAACATTTAGGGTTTTGAAAGAATTTAATAAAAGAGAATAACTCACATTGCAGATTTAAGGTTTACAGTAATAGCCTCCTGGTCTAATTCTTAGGTTCCAAATTAAACACATAATGCAACACGTATTAGTGTATTAACCCAATTCAAACTTTAAAGATAATCACGAGATCAAAACCACAACATAGATAACAAAGTATAGCCTTATATAGGCTGCACTTAGACATCCGTTGCTTTGGTTTCAGGATCAATCAAAAAGGGTACCGTACTAGTGATTCGGGTTAGTACGCTGGCTACGGGGCAGAGTTTAGGGGTTTAGGGGCTTCGGGTATTCGAAAAGTAGAATGAGAGGGAAAGTGTTGTCGATTTTGAATCGAACAGGTGCATTGGAACTCCTCCCAGAGTTGCCTTTATATAGCCAATCCGGGATTCTCCCACGCGTCGCGCGAGAATTAAGGGTCTCCCCCGCATGGCGCGATAACTGCCTATTAGGGCTAGGTCAGCCACGTCAACCACATAGGCTTGCCACGTGTCACAAAACGGTGCCACCTGATCTGGTACTCTCCCGCGCATCGCGAGAGAATCAGGAGTTCTTTCGCGTGGCGCCAGGGAGGTTCATTTTTTTGATTCGCGCTGGGTTTCGTTGTGCGTGTCCGGGTTTCGCTTATGGTATTTTGGGAGTTCTTACATCCTCCCCACCTTGTTTAAAATCTCGTCCTCGAGATTCTCTGAAATAAGTATAGGTATTTTCGTTTCATCTCTGTTTCTAATTCCCAAGTAGTTTCTGGTCCTTATTTCGAACCCCGTTTTACTTTGACCAGAATCAATCTCTTATGTTTGAGATTTTTAACCTTTCTATTTTTGATTTGGAGAGGTTTCACAACAAATTTTAGTTTCTCACTTACCTCTATATCTTGAAGAGGTACCATCAAAGATTCATCAACTAAGCATTTCTATAGATTACATACATGAAATACATCATGTATACTAGTCATTTCTTCTGATAACTGCAGCTGATAAGCTACTGGTCCAATTCACCTGTTAACCTTAAATGGTCCAACATATTTTGGGCTTAACTTTCCTTTCTTACCTAATCGAACTACTCCTTTCCAAGGAGAAACTTTTAACAGTACTTTGTGTCAAACTTGAAATTCCAATGGTTTACGTCGATGATCAGCATAACTCTTTTGATGATCTCGGGCTGTTTTTAACCTTTCCTTGACTTTACTTATCTCATCTGTTGTTTCTTGTACAATTCAGGACCTGATAATTGCTTTTCTCCTATTTCTACTCAACATACTGGAGTTCGGCACTTTCGTCCATAAAGTGCTTCATATGGAGCAGCATTGATGCTTGTATGATAACTATTGTTATAGGAGAATTCCATTATTGGCAATTGATCGTCCTAACTTCCTCCAAAATCTATTACATAAGCTCTTAACATGTCTTCCAGCGTTTGGATTGTCCTCTCACTTTGTCCATCAGTTTGAGGATGATAGGTTGTACTTAACTTTAGTCATGTTCCCATAGCTTTTTGGAAACTTGTCCAAACATAAGAAGTGAAGCGACTATCTCTATCAGACACCATGGATAATGGAATTCCATGTAAAGAAACTATTTCGTCTGCATATAGCTTAGCTAATCTTTCCATAAAGGTTTCCTTCATTGGTAGGAAATGATCTGACTTGGTTAATAAATCCACAATCACCCAGATTGTGTCATTACCTTTTCTTGTTTTGGGTAACTTGGTAACAAAGACCATTGTTATCAATTCCCATTTCCATATTGGCATTTCTGATTGTTGAAGTAAGCCCGAAGGTTTTTGATGTTCAACTTTAACTTACGAACAAGTTAAACACTTAGAGATGTAACTAGCTATATCCTTTTTCATTCATATCCACCAAAAATTCTTCCTGAACTCTTGATACATCTTGTCACTACCAGGATGCATCGTATACTTAGACTTATGTGCTTCTTCTAAAATTCTATGTCGTAGGTTTCCTTGGATAGGTACCAAAATTATTTTCTTATGGAATTTCCAAATTCCACCCGTTCCTTTTTCTAATTCTTTTATCATCCCATTTAACTTTTCAACATCATCCTTGATTGCGGTTTCCTGGATACTCATCAATTGTTCCATTAAATCTATCTGCAGATTTAATCTGAGAGCACACATTCTTCTTGGCTTTTCATGATACTTATGAATTAAGGCATCAGTTACCATATTAGCTTTACCTTCGTGATATTGGATATCACAATCGCAGTCACTTAAAATTCCCATCCATCGTCTTCGCCTCATGTTTAACTCTTTTTGCCTAAAAATATATCTTAAGCTTTTATGATCTGTAAAGATGGTAAACATACTACCATATAAATAATGTCTCCAAATTTTAAGGGCAAAAATTACCACTCCTAATTCTAAATCATGAGTTGTATAGTTTTCTTCATGCTTCTTCAGTTGCCTAGACGCGTAAGCAATCACCTTCTCATGTTGCATCAAAACACATCCTAATCCTAATTTAGAAGCACCACAAAAGACTACAAAATCCTTATTTCCTTCTGGTAATGCAAGTATCGGTGCATTCGTTAATCTTTAATTCAAGGTTGTGAAAGCTTCTTCCTTGCTTGGGTCCCCATTCAAACTTAACCGACTTACATGTTAACTTGGTTAATGGAACGGTTATCCGTGAAAATCTTGAATAAAGCGTCGATAGTATCCTGCTAGTCCTAGGAAACTTCTGACTTTTGTAAGTGACTTAGGGACTTTCCATTTGGTTATTGCCTCGATCTTTGTAGGATCCACATGAATTCCTTCATGATTGATCAAATGTCCAATAAATTGGTACTTCTTGCAACCAGAATTCACACTTAGAGAATTTAGCATAAAGCTTCTCTTTTCTCAGTAGTGTTAAAAGTACATGTAGATGCTTAGCATACTCTTCCTCGCTCTTGGAATAAATAAGTATATCGTCTATGAAGACAATTATAAATTTATCCAGATACGGTTTACATATCCTATTTATCATGTCCATAAATGCCGCTGGAGCATTTGTTATGCCAAATGGCATAACTGTAAACTCGTGATGACCATACCTTGTTTGAAAGTAGTTTTAGGCATATCGTCTTCCTGTACTTTCAATTGATGGTATCCTGAGCGTAAATCGATTTTGGAAAAATACCGAGCCCCTTGGAGTTGATCAAATAGATCATCAATTCTCGGTATTGGGTATCGATTATTGATTGTGACCTTATTAAATTCCCTATAATCGATACATCAAACCATCTTTCTTATTGACAAACAATATAGGTGCTCCCCAAGGGGATGAACTTGGTTGTATGAAACCTTTCTCTAGCAATTCATCTAATTGCTTCTTTAATTCCAGCATTTCCGTCGGTGCTAATCGATAAGGTGCTTTAGCAATCGGTATAGTTCCAGGTATCAGATGAATTCTGAATTTTACCTCTGGGTAGGTGGCACGCCTGGTAGGTCTTATGGGAAAACGTCAGGGTAATTCGATACTACCGGAATTTCCTTCAGTTCCTTGCCTTTAGTGTTAAGGATCACAGAGACCATATATACACTATGCCTTGCTTCCGTGCTTAACTTGCAGCTTTCATTATGAATTTGGTAGGCCTAGTTAGCTTGTCTCCTCGAATCATGTTTATTTCTCCTATTGGCGTAAAAATCTCAACATAATTTTGATCACATAGGATTCGAGCATGATTGGCTACTAACCAACCCATTCCTAATACTACATCGAATCCGGCTAGATTCATTGGTAGCAGGTTTGCCGTTAACTTATGTCCTAATGATTCTATCTTTCCTCCTTGAAGTATTTCGCGTATGTTGGTGGAGTTTCCTTCTGTTGTTTCTACCATACAAGCTTGATTAAGCTCAGTCAATGGTTGATTAAGTGCTTGACAGAATGCAGTATTTATAAAACTTTGATTTGCACCAGAGTCAAATAATACTTTAGCATATACGTCATGGACAAGAAACGTACCAGCGATCACGTTGGGAATCATCGTTGCCTCCTGCGCAGTAAGTGTGCTCGTGCGTTCTTCTTAGCTCCATCTGCTGCTTTTGCCTTGTTGTCAGGTGCTTTTTCTAACTTTGGGCAATTTGGTCGGATGTGACCAGTTTCTCCACAGCTAAAGCAAACGCTTGATTTATTCTACAATGCTCTTCTTTATGTCAAGGTGCTTTGCAAAAGTTGTAGTACCAAGCACATCTCCCAAAATGGTTCTTTTGCAAACCCTACAAAAAGGCAGTGAAGATGGCTGACCTACTCCTTTCCTCCTGTAGGTATTATCAGAACGAATTCTTGTGCAGAGTAATCCGGTAGTCAAAGTAATGGCCAATTCGACTGTTTCCTCAATAGTCTAAGGTCTAGCTACCTTGACTATATCACGGATCTAATTAATCCCTAAATATAACGAGAAATTAGTACAGGTTCTTACGAAGCCAAGGTTGGTACCATTCTTGCGTATATGAAGAATTTTGTCGTATACTCACGACAATTCACATCAACCATTCTATGATTTAAGAATTTCTTAGCAATTTGTTTCTTCTCATGAAGAGGACATAATTTCATTTCTGTCATTTCCTTAAATTCCCTCCAATTCATAGCATAGGCTATGTCACTACCTTTTGCCTGAAGAATCGTATTCAACCATTCTAATTCTTCATCTCTAAAGAGATTAGAAGCATACATTACCTTATCGTCTTCAACACATTTACTGATCTTAAGAACAACTTCAGTCTTTTCCAACCATCGCAGAGCAGCCATGGCTCCTCCACTACCTGCGAATTCACTTGGCTTACATGCTAGAAAATCTTTATAAGTACATCCAGAAGTTATTGCCTTCATTTTCTTAGGAAATGTAGCTTTGATAATAAGACCATTATCTCCATTGACACTGTGGCTAAAATCATTGCTACGGTAATGTTTGCTACTCATAACTTTATTGTTTTCTATAGACACAGGGTTTCTAACAACTTCGATAATTAAGGGTATTGCATCAGCTATTCCCTGAGCTACTATATTCTCTATGGCACTTTTATCCAAAGAGTTTCCATGATTGTTCTGGGCAGACTAATTAACTTCATTCGACATTTGTATTATAAACAAGTTTCAAATATTAATATAACAGAAGTCATTTCATTTGTTTCCTGATTACTAATTTTAAGTATTTTTACAATACTTAATTAGCTTAAACCAGTGTCTCTGATACCACCTCTGTCATAAACCCCGACCCTACTCTTGGCGGGAGCCATGATCAAATACAAGTGGCACCAGTACTTATTAAAATTAACGCAGCGGAATTTTCATCAGGACCGGGGGTCAAGAAAAAATATCAGAGTTTTCAAAACACTGTAGTTTCCATTTTAAAAACTGTGGGATGAAACCCATATTTACATAAAGGATTTTCAGAGTGATAAACCCTTGATTAAAAAATACGTTTTATTCAGGTTTACATAGCTACTTATTTAAGCTTGAGTGCCTCATAACACTTTTACTTCTCTTCACAATGAATCACCTGAAACGCTTTTTAAATACATTTGGTCAGTGAAAAATACTAGTGAGTTCATTCAATTTTTTACTAAAACATATTGTTATAATTTCCGCATTAAGAGTTTATTACATTTATTTCTATCTTTCAATTACCTGCATTACTTGTCACTCGGCCATTTCGGTGACTGTGGTCATAATACTATTGGCTAACCCTTTGTCCAGTAGTAAAGCTTATCAAGTAATGTATACAAAACCCCACAAACCGGCTGTAATTTCAAAATACAAAGACTTAATCACTGTAAATACAAATTTGGAAAAAATTTAGGGTTTTGAAAACATTTAATAAAAGAGAATGACTCACATTGCAGATTTAAAGTTTATAATAATAGCCTCCTCGTCTAATCTTAGGTTCCTAATTAAACACGCAATGCAATGCGTATTAGTGTAACCCAATTCAAACTTTAACGATAATCACGAGATCAAAACCACAACGTAGATGAGCCTTATATAGGTGTGACAACCGGCGGTTTCCGGTCTTAATTAAGCGCTTAACGAACAGTAATACTCTCAGAATTAGCGTACTTAGACGTAAATTAACTCGATCAGGCCTTTGGAAAGCCTAGGAACGTCTACTTGCTTCACGTTACGCGATATGGCGACAATCGAAGACACTAAAAGCGAAATTGAATGATAAGCGAACTAATGCCGAACAAATACTGACAACGCCTATAAATACGAATTTTGTACTTGTATTTATCATACATTCATAATTATGCGATAAATTTGGATCGTTGAACGTCGCAAAGCACAACGCGGAAGTTACGCGAAAATCGACGCACCGACAATGAAACGGAAGCCACAGACTAGAGTTACATCTAAATATTAATATATTTTGATATATCTAGCTTCTTTTTCAAATTTTAATACTCGCGGTAGAAATCGGATCGAAAAACGGATAAAAATGGTAACCGTAGCGAAATACGCAGTTTTAACGCAACCGACGGATTTACGCGTCAAACAACTACCCCCGATATAATTTTAAACGTCATCGAGTCCGAATAAATAAATTTCGATAAAACACGACTTTCAGGTTTTGAAAATGGGCTTTGGGTACGTATTGGGCCTGAATACACGATTAACGGGCTTTGGGCACGACCCACTAAAGAAAACCCTAGTATATATATGTGCTTAACCCTAAAATCTCTCATTTCACTCAAATTGAAACCCTAGCACACCATGGAACCTGCCTCTCTTCTCCTTCCTCTGCTCCGATCGTCGGAGTCCTGCGAAGGCACCGGTCGGCGCCGGTCATTTCCTCCGACCACACACCACCTGTACTCCCTTTTGTCTCCGGTCACACACACACACACACGTATATACATGCAGATAGACAGAGACCTAGAGAGAAAGTTGTGAGCAGAGAGAGAGAGCGAGCAAGGAGAAAGAAAGAGGCGGCGGCGTGAGGATTCGCCGCGTCGACCGGCGGCGGCGATGTTTTGGGTCTCAGAATCGGAAAGGCGGCGGGGCTGCAACGCCGTTTCGGGGTGCGACGGCGTCAACATCGGTTTCGAGGCTAGACAGTGGTGGTGTTTGCGGGTCTGGGAAGTGGGGTGGGTCGAGGTAGCAACGACAGCGGGTGGTTGATGGTGTTTAGGGGCAGTGGCGGCGGCTGCGTTGTTGTTTTGGGTTGGGTTGTCGGGCTGGGGGTTTTGGCGGCAGACAAATGAAGCCGCCGTGCGGTGGCAACTGCCAGCGGAAGTAGCGGCGGCGGCGGGTTTTCCGGCTCGACCGGCAGCAGTGCTTTACTTTTCAGGTTTAATCCACTTGGGTCTCGACTCAGATCCTCCAGGTTCGAACTCGGTTCAGTTCACCTTCGACTCGGGTTCGGTTTTGGGGTTCGAATAAAGTTTTGGTTATTTGGATTTGTCTCGTTTCAGTTTTGACACTGTTTGTTTCAGGTTCGGTGTTCGGTTCGGTCCGGTCAACAAAAGTCAA
The DNA here is from genome assembly GCA_947069175.1 of Scalesia atractyloides. Lineage (NCBI taxonomy): Eukaryota > Viridiplantae > Streptophyta > Magnoliopsida > Asterales > Asteraceae > Scalesia > Scalesia atractyloides. The sequence continues at coordinate 17,105,472 of CAMTDV010000001.1, read as the reverse complement.
CACGGTCAATGCGGTCAAACGCGGGTCAAACCTGGTCAACTGTCGGTCAATGAGTCAACGCAAGACTCGGTAAAAATTAATTACGACGCGAAATTTTAATTATATAGTTTTATATATATATATATATATATATATATATATATATATATATATATATATATATATATATATATATATAATTATCGCGAAACCGAGCTCGACCCGACCCGTTAACAATAACATATCGCCAAAGAGTTAAAAATAACAATTAAGTCGACGTACGTTATCTTCGAATAATTATTAATTAAAATCAAACCGGAGTTAGTTAAATATATAAATCGGAAAAACTAAATCGGCGAAACGTTATATTCGAACACGATGATAAATTATATATATTGTTTACGTACATTGCAGGTTCTGTTTTGATAAATAAATCGACAACTAGTATTTTCGGGATCGTCCAAAAACAGAGGGAACTCTGTCCGATTTTCGTAAATCCGTAAAACAAAACGCGTTATATTTCAAGGATAAAGCGTCCAATGTTCAAACGATTATTATAAAATAAATATTAACATATATATTTATTTTAACGACGCTTACGAATCGATCCGATAACATTTCAACGCGCGCGACTACAAGACAATAAGTTTCGGCAATCCATTACAATCGAAAATAATTATTTATGTTTAATTCAAACGCCGAATTCAGAAACTAAATTTCAAATGTCGATAAATTATTCGAACGATGTATAAAAATAAGTATATTGATTATATTTATTTCGAAACGCTTTTACAAGACGAATAGGCGCGTATTATTTCAAACGACAAACATTCGGACATCATATTACAAGAATATTATATATATATGAATGTCGTGGCGTTGAATACTTTTATAAAATAAATATAGTTATATTTATTTCAATCGTCGACAATATAGTTATATTTATTTCAATCGTCGACGACGCGAACACTTGCGAATACTTTCGAATGATATTATAACAATAGTATATTGTTTATATTCGATTCAAACGTCTAACAAAGTGCGACACGATACCGCAAGACTATCGCGCGAATACGAAATGTATTATCCATACGGATATATTTTCAAGTGTATATATAATATACGTTACAAAACTACGAGGAGATACTAATTATCCGTCGACGTACATAACGACTAAATATGATTTCAAGAAATATAGTTGTGTTTTTATATAAACACATATTTCAAGTCGTTCGAAAACTAAGACAATTCTAAGAAAACCATAGGTTGGTTAACCGAGTTAAGTCAATAATAATTTCATAGAATCGTATGAGTAACGATTCGGTAGAGCTCGGTATCACGTAGTATAGCTACGTCATTCTTAGAAACTTACAAGTTATTCCATTTTAGGAATACCTTAGATTGCATGCTAGCAAGACAAGTTGTAGAGACAACACTATGGAAATCACATTAAGCTAGCTTTGCACTGGATTATCCAGGGGAGTTCATAACCCCCACTTTTACTGTTTTGCACTTTATAAATGTTTTCGGGGGTGGAAAGACATGCAAGTTTTACAAAAGTACACAAGATTTCGATGAAAGGAAATTATACATTTCTAAACCATGATACGAATGAACTCCAACAAACTCAAATGGTTTACAAAAGGTTATTTCTAAACCATGTTGCAAATGAATTTCAGTAAACTCAAATGATTTATGAAAGGTTTATGTTAAACATACCGGTTTTACAAAACACTCGCGTATTTTCGAAACGTGCATGAGTTTCATGACTAGTGACGGGAAGGTCCTAGTTACTAAGGGACTAGTTTGTCCTGCTAACAAGTAAGGGACTGGTTGGTCCTGCTTACAGACACAAGGACTGGTTTGTCCTATCTACGAATAAGGGGACTGGTTGGTCCTACTACAGATTCAATGACTAGTGACGAGAAGGTCCTAGTTGCTACGGGACTGGTTTGTCCTGCATACAAATAAGAGGAAGGGTTGGTCCTGCTTATTAACACAAGGACTGGATTGTCCACTACTCAACACTAAGGGCCGTAAGGTCGCTTAAAATTGTACAGTGAAGTCCTCGCTGCTATCGGAACTGTAACCGCCTGCTAGTCTACCGGCTTGACTAAACGGTTTGGTGAGGCATTTCCTAGCTTGAGGTTGGTTATGGGCTCATGCGGGCATGTTGTCTTTGTCGTACGCGGACATTGACGGTTATTAAAATATTAAAAAAACAAGGTTTTCAATTGACATGCCGGGAAAAATGGTTTTGTTTTCTCAATAGTATTTAAACCGGTTAACAAAAAGATTTATTTAAAATCTTTTCGAACAAACTATGAACTCGCCAACTTTATGTCGATTTTTCGCATGTTCTTTCTCAGGTTATGATTACAAGTATGGCACGATTGGAATAGTGGAACCCAGTGGGCTTTCATTTACTAGAAGTCTTAGCACTCACGTTACTTCCGCTATGCAATGAAGATACCAGTTTAGTTCACACCCGGCTCTAATGGTTTTATGGGGGTGTGACAATAGGCTGCACTTAGACATCCGTTGCTTTGATTTCAGGATCAATCGGACAGGGTATCGTACCTGTGATTCGGGTTAGTACGCTGGCTATGGGGCAGAGTTTAGGGGTTTAGGGGCTTCAGGTATTTGAACAGTAGAACGAGAGGGAAAGAGTTGTCGAATCGAACAGGTGCATTTGAACTCCTCCCTGAGCTGCCTTTATATAATCAATCTGGGATTCTCCCACGCATCTTGTGAAAATCAGGAGTCTCCCTCGCGTGGCGCGGCAGCTTCATATTAGGGCTAGGTCAGCCTCGTCAATGATGTAGGATTGCCATGTGTCGCGAAACGGTGCCACGTGGTCTGGTACTCTCCCGCGCGTCACGAGAGAATCAGGGACTCTCTCGGTGGCACTAGGGAGGTCGAAATTTTTTTGATTCGTGTTGGGTTTGTCTTGCGTGTCAGGGTTTCGCTTAAGGTTTTTTAGGAGTTGTTATAGTAAGAATGAAGGTGGCCGAGAAGGTGACGATGATGTTGAAATAAAGGGGACAACGAACAAATTACTAAATGAAATGGAGATCAAATGTCAAGACACTAAAATACAACATTTGGTTGCTAAAGATGGTTCCTTGGGATTCAATAAGTTTTCTGCTTTAAACAATCAATGAAATGTAAATCCTATTGAAGGTGTTTCTTCTATAATAAAGCGTAAAGATTAAAATGAAATCACAATACAGTCAGTTTTGGACACATTACCGTTTCTTCAAATACCCATCAACCAAGAAAAAGTTGAAACCCACACTACCCCTGAACAACAAATTGAAAAGAGAATATCTAAGCCAGCTTCTGCATATAAATCAACTTATCTTAACCGAAACGTTGAACTTGTATCAAATCTGAGTGATGATGAAGAATTGATACTAGATTACATAATTTCTCCCACAGATGAATTGTAAGTACTGTTATAGTTATTTGCAAATGTTGTTTATATATCTTCTTAATTTATCTAACTTTCTTTCAAATAACAGAAAGTTTGTGTACAAGTCAGTGTATGGGATAGAATCAATCAAAGTGGTTTTTGAAGCAATGTATGATATTGTAAAAATTATGTCAAACATCATTGACAGTTGGTCTGAAGTGCTAAACAATGAGGAAAAAATGAAAAGCCGGTTTTCACTAAGTAGGTTTTTGTTTGCTCATCAATGGTATTGGTACGTTTTCAGAATTTACTCTATTAGATTCTGTTTTGCTATATATGTAAATTATTTATTATTTCTACAAATACTTATTCTGCTGTGGTAGAATTGTAAGCATGAAATTTCATTTGTATAGGAATTGTTTCAAAATAATGCCTTTTGCGAATTTGATGAGTATCCTAGGATTTGTTAGTGATGAATCTTGTGTTTAGAGATTGTTAAATCATTATGTTAAAATGATTTTAGAATATGAAAATGGCTAATTACTCTACATTTGGATACAATTACTAAATTGATAGAATCATTGTTATTGTTATATTTCATACAATTACTCTACATATAACTATAAATACTCTACTGATAAGATCAACTGTTGTTATTTGTTATAAATTTGATAAATACCCTACAAATTGATATAATCAGTCTACTGATAATTATTTCTGAAAATAAGTATTCTGCCATGGTAGAATTGTAAGCATGAAATTTCATTTGTATAGGAATAGGTTCAAAAAAACTCTAAATGTAGATATAATTACTCAACTGATAGGTCAACTATTGAGATTATTATATTTCAGATAATTACTCTACATATAGATAAAATTACCCTATTAATTGATTACTGTTGATATTGTTAATTTACAGTTAAAGGATCATTGTCAGTCGCCAAGCATAGATGAAGTTAGACTTTTGATGTTCATACAAAACATGGATCAATGGCTCAATAGTTTAAAGTCAATTTGACAAGAGATTTCGACCTACTGTTTTCCCCATTTTAGCTTCAGAACATTATTACGTCTTGTGTGTCAATATGAAGACTTAAAAAATTGTGTTGATCAACAACAGCAAAATGGGTGAAAAATTCCATGATAGATATAATAGGATCCCTAATATGTTGGTATGACTAATAATAACTTTACAATTATACTAATTTTAGAATTTTCAGAAACTAATATATTTTATTTCTGATATATTGTAGAGAAATGCATTGCGTGACTACCTCGAGTTGAAGAAACTCAAATTCACCAAAAAAACATTAAGAAGGGCAACCATCAAAAGATTGGAAATACCATGGAGGACAGATGAAAACCACATTGACTGTGACATTTATATAATGTGCCATATTGAACTTATTTTGGTGTTGGAAACTGGGATTGCGACTTCTCATTAAGTGAGAATTCTCATAAACAACAAATTTCAATTTCTGAACTGAGGAAAAAATTCTTGACAAAAATGTTGTTGTCAGAAATCAACAATGAGAAAGCTAATCTCATAAAGGATGCACTCGAATATCAAAAAATTGATGATAAAGTTAAGGCAGAATTTCAAAAGAATTTGAAGAACAAGATCAATGAAAGGCAAAGTCAGTTTGTTTGAATGTCTATTTTAATTTAGTAGTTTGAATTCATGTTAAATGTTTAGATTTAACTTTTTGAATTGTCTGACTTTTGAATATGATTTGTCTATTAAAAAATGTTGAACTTATTTTAGAAAATGGTATTTTTGTTATGCATAATTAAACTGCTTATACAATAATTACACTACGTCCAAAAAGTCATTATTCTTGTTACATATTTGCTATAATTTAATGTTTTACGCTATAACTAAACTTGTTAAATATTTTAAGATGTTTTTGTTAGACAAAATACTTAAATTTTTTTATATTTTACTCTACAATAAACATAATAACAGAATAACACTAGTACTTATACAAAAATTACTCTACTTATCAATATAACTACTCTATAATAATTATCCTATAATTAACATATACAAATTTAAAGGTCACTTTTCCGAACAAGAGTAAGTCGAACTAACAATGAATACACATCATGAAGAAGGCAATCTAGATGATGATAAAAACAAAGATGGAGGGCTAGAAGGTATATGATATAGTATCTACAGATAATTATTCTTGATATAATTACTCTACTAAAAAGATCAGCTGTTGGTATTGTTATAGTTCTAATAATTACCCTACACACTGATATAATTACTATATTGATAAGATCAACTGTTGTTATTTGTTATAATTCTGATAATTACCCTACACATTGATATAATTACTCTACTAATAAGATCAATTGTTGTTATTTGTTATAATTTTTATAATTACCCTACACATTGATATAATTACTTTAACGATAAGATCAATTGTTGGTATTGTTATAATTTTGATAATTACCTTACACATTGACATAATTACTCTACTGATAAGATCAACTATTGTTATTTGTTATAATTCTGATAATTACTCTACACATTGATATAATTACTCTACTGATAAGATCAACTCTTGTTGATGTTATAATTCTAATAATTACTCTACACATTGATATAATTACTCTACTGATAAAATTAACTGCGAATTAAAAAAAATCTATAATAAAACTATTCAATTATAACAAAAACTGTGAATCCAAAAATCCTTAAGATCGATGATAGTTTACAAAATTTCAAAAATATACTAAGCTATTACCCTCTACAACCGGATGAACAAGTGCCTTGCAAGTTCGAATATCATAGCCAATCTTCCCACATACCTTACATCCTCGACATCTTTTCCCCTACGATTGATTGTTTTTTCTTTTTTGGATTTAATTCTCCTATGTGAGCCGCGTCCATGGTTTCTAATACTAGGAGGAAGTTTAATAGATGATGTTGATGGTTGAGTATATCCAAGAAGAGAAGCCATCATATCTTTTTTCTTCAAAATCGGACTAGTCTTACTACTCTCATCTACCTATTCAATCATTCCTTTTAGTTGATCTCTAATCTCGATCAATTCTTCATTGTTTTAAAATATCAGCTACAAAGGCATTAGCTGGCAAACATAATCTCACGAACAACCTGATTTGCCATATCAATGTTGACATTCGAACTATCTTCAACAAAAAAAAAGAACAATTGGCTCTATTTGTAACTGTTTCACTTCTCCAACGCCTCAAAATATACTTCTTAGGAATTTCCTCAATTTCAAACATTCAATAACAAGGAAAGCATGTTGACATAAAACCCTATTGCTCAAAACTTTTACAAGAACACAAAGCAAAAAAGTCATCATCAGTTTTAGCTAATACCTGTCAAAATTAAACAAAAAATAATTACCCTACATATGAATACAATTAATCTACTAGTATATTCTCTGTTGGTGTTATTGTATTTCTTATAATTACCCTACATATATTTACAATTACTCTACTGATAGAATCACAGTTGGAATTGTTATGAGATTTCATATAATTACCCTACATATACATATAATTACTCTACTGAAACATCAATTGTTGATATTTCTAAATTTCAGATAATTACCCTACATTTAAATAAAATTACTCTACTAACAGATCAACTGTTGGTTGTTATACTTTAGATAATTACTCTACATATAAATAAAATTATTCTATACAAATGACATCAACAAAAAAATTACCTTAAAGAAACCATTTCCTAAATCTGAAACATCTCTAATAAAGAACCATGCATAATCTCCTTCTTCTTTGACGTTAACCGAAAAACATTTCTCAAAACTAGCAAGGATTTCTTCTTGAACGTCAAAAAATATGGCCCTCCTTAGTAGCATGTCGTTCAAGAAGAGAATCGGTCCAAAAATCAGGTTCAGTATTACGTGTATCATGATTCTTTATTTGATGATTATATCTTGAGCTTCAATTGGCGTATCAAAATGAGAAAAAACTCTACAAGAGTCAATTGTGAGTTTGAAACAAGACCAAAAAATTGATTTTCACTTTCAGACCTTGAAGTAGTACGCATAAGCCCTGACATATGCTCATCACGATAAAACGCAGGAATCCACATTGATCTTAAGTCAAACATAGTTTCTAACCAAATATTCTGTAAAAAACCAAAGTCATGGATTATTTCTTGCCATTCTTTCTCAAACAATTTCAGGTTCAACTGCATCTGTCTAAACAATATTGCAAACACGTCGTTTAAATGTATCATCATTATACAATACAGACCCAACCATTAAAGAAAAAAGTGAACAGTTAATTATTGTACACTTACTTAATTTCACTACCACAGTTATCAAATTACTCTACATTACTTAATAATTACCCTATGAACATAACTAATCAACACTTAATTCTACTACAAAAATTACTTAATTACTCAATAATAATAACCAAGTATTCTATTGATATTCCTATAAAGATATGGACCCGAGTGTCCCCATAAAAATGACTCTACATAGTTGAACAAAGATCCACAAAAATTACTCTAGACATAATTACTTTACATAATTACTCTACTGATATTCATGATATTAAACCAAAACTTTAGAAATAACTACTAATGGTAAACCAAAACTTAAGACATAATTACTCTACGTATATAAAAACAAGAAGTACATAATTACCCTATGAAACACAATTACTCAACACTTAGTACGCATAAGCCCTGACATATGCTCATCACGATAAAACGCAGGAATCCATATTGATCTTAAGTCAAACATAGTTTCTAACCAAATATTCTGTAAAAAAACAAAGTCATGGATTATTTCTTGCCATTCTTTCTCAAACATTTCAGGTTCAACTGCATCTGTCTAAACAATATTGCAAACACGTGGTTTAATGTATCATCATTATACAATACAGGCCCAACCTTAAAGAAAAAAGTGAACAGTTAATTATTGTACACTTACTTAATTTCACTACCACAATTACCAAATTATTCTACATTACTTAATAATTACGCTATGAACATAAATAATCAACACTTAATTCTACTACAAAAATTACTTAATTACTCAACAATAATAACTAAGTATTCTATTGATATTCCTGTAAAGATATGGACCCAAGTGTCCTCGTAAAAATGACTCTACATAGTTGAACAAAGATCCACAAAAATTACTCTAGACATAATTACTTTACATAATTACTCTATTGATATTCATGATATTAAACCAAAACTTTAGAAATTACTACTCTACTTATATAAAAAAAACTACATAATTACTCTACTGATATTCATGATGGTAAACCAAAACTTAAGACATAATTACTCTACGTTATTAAAATAAGAAGTACATAATTACCCTATGAAACATAATTACTCAACACTTAGTACGCATAAGCCCTGACATATGCTCATCACGATAAAACGCAGGAATCCACATTGATCTTAAGTCAAACATAGTTTCTAACCAAATATTCTGTAAAAAAAACCAAAGTCATGGATTATTTTTTGCCATTCTTTCTCAAACATTTCAGGTTCAACTGCATCTGTCTAAACAATATTGCAAACACGTCGTTTAAATGAATCATCATTATACAATACAGACCCAGCCTTTAAAGAAAAAAGTGAACAGTTAATTACTAGTTAATTACTGTACACTTACTTAATTTCACTACCACATTTACCAAATTAGTCTACATTACTTAATAATTACCCTATGAACATAACTAATCAACACTTAATTCTACTACAAAAATTACTTAATTATTCAATAATAATAACTAAGTATTCTATTGATATTCCTATAAAGATATGAACCCAAGTGTCCCATAAAAATGACTCTACATAGTTGAACAAAGATCCACAAAAATTACTCTAGACATAATTACTTTACATAATTACTCTACTGATATTCATGATGTTAAACCAAAACTTTAGAAATAACTACTCTACTTATATAAAAAACTACTTAATTACTCTACTAATATTCATGATGGTAAACCAAAACTTAAGTCATAATTACTCTACGTATATAAAACGAAGAAGTACATAATTACCCTATGAAACATAATTACTCAACACTTAATTCAACTACAAAAAATACTTAATTACTCTACAATAATATATATTACTCTTCGGTACTTTATAATTACTCTAAATAAGTTGATCAAACTAATCTTATCTACTACCTTCTTCCTAATATGCCACATATATAATCGATGTCTACGATCCGTAAAAACAGTTTCAATTGCTGTCTTCATAGCGGCATCTTGATCCGTAACTACAACCTTTGGTTGACGACCAAATGCATTAAAAAAACATGTTAATAACCACACATAAGATTCGGTAGTTTCTTTTGCAACTAGACCAGCTCCAAGATTGACATTATAAAAATGATTACAATACCAGTTGTACCTGCTCAAAAAAATAAATAATAAATAAGTAAAAAAACTAACAATAACATTAAAAATGCTAATATATATATATATATATATATATATATATATATATATATATATATATAAAATTAAGCTGCATCAAATGATATTACATCACCAAAAACCAAATAATTGTGTTTAGAACTTCATCTGCCCAAAATAAACCTGTTAGAAAACCATTTGAATCTCAAATGAAAAATCCAAAGATATTCTTTCTTATTGGTCAATCTTTGAACAATCATTTTGGCATCGTATTCTCCGATAAAACAGTTTAAATCTCTTTTAAAATTCTTGCAGTCTACAACAATTGCACCAACCTCTTCAAACCACCATATTTTGTCCTCATAATGTTAAATGATTTTACAGGACCTAGGTTTAATGTTGACATAGTAGTTTCGCATTTAGCACTTGTGACACATGTTGTGGTGCCTTTAATTGCAATAATTGGAGCTATTCATATGGCTACATTGGATAAATTGTCTTCTAAAGGCAAGAGGATTTTTTTAGAAGCAGGAAGCATTGTTGAGCAGGTGATTTTCATCTAATATTCATTAAAAATAACCCTTTAAGTGTTTCAAGAAATTGGCATCTATGAAAGGTTTTGATCAGTTTACAGGCTGTAGTCTTTTTTTAGTTTGACTCTCTCTCTATGTTTTATACACCAAGTTTGACAACTTGTTTGCAATAAGTTAATAAGGAGAAAACAAAAGTGGAAGGAGCCAAGCGCCCATATGTGGAGACAAGGATGCCCAATTATGCGGTAATAGCGAAGTCCATGTTTGGGTTCCAAAATTTATCAATATATCTAGATTGTGGGAAACTTTGCTTAATTTGATTTGAAAAAAAAAAGTGAAGGAATGTTTAAAAAGCCAATGTGATGTACATTTGAGTCCCCTTTTCTTTAGTTTTGGAAAATAAAAAAAATTGGCCAAATGGATCAATCAAAACTTGGACACTTGCATGTTACAGATATGGAAGATAGCATTGGCGATAACAGGTAACTGGACTGTTTTACATTCTCAGTACTGCCAGCAAGATATATGGAGAATGATAGCATCGGCGATATCAACTCAATTGTTACTGCTCGCCTTCATATATAGTTAAATGTTGTTAGAAACAGATTCAAGGCCAAGTTTTGATGATGGGATCATAATAAGGAGGTATGAAGTTTTCTTTTGATGTATTTGTTAACAGTATAATAAGTATAAATACCTATTTTTTTTTGTTACTTTTATTCATATTTAACCGTACTAGGTAAATTGTTTGAGTTCTATATGTTTTGTTAAAGAAAGATCATAAGCAGATAGTTTATAAAATATATACTTTTATGGTGGATGAAAAAATACAGTAACTTTTTATATTTTAAACTCGATTTTTATGGTCGATTAAAAAATACAGATAGTTTACAAGGACCTTCGTTAGCATCAACCCTAACCAAGTTTTTTGCCCATGCTAAGATTTAACCAACCCAAGTGAGGCTTTTTTTTGCCACCTATAGACTGCTAACAATTGATTTCTGTCTATGTTTATTTATCCACTAGAAATATTGCAGACATCTTTATTTAAATGCAATTTCAGCTTCATTTATTTTTTTTCAAACCTTAATTCATCCTATGGAATGTAGACACAACTAACATCATTGAAAAATTATTGTTGTTTTGAATAGTTAGGTGGTGGATCTGATCAGAAGGGAAATGCCCCTTGCTCTAACACGAGATGACGACCCGAGGAAGGAGCCGCTAAACACCTTACAAGCAAAACAAGATGAAATTGATAGGCTGGTCTACAAGTAGGTTTGATGGATCTTCTATAGCGGGTTTGGACTCTAACTAGCTCAGCTTGGGCTTTTTTTTTGGGAATTCTAACTAGCGGATCTTCTATAGCTAGTGTGTACATATACACACACACTATAAACTTACTTATTCGTTTTGAAAGTTGCATCAAATGATATTACATCATCAAAAACCAAATAATTGTGTTTAGAGACTTCATCTGCCAAAATAAACCTGTCAGACAACCATTTGAATCTATAATATATTCAAATAAAAAATCCCGAAGCTATTCTTTCTTATTGGTCAATCTTTGAACAATCATTTCAGCATCGTATTCTCAGATGAAACAGTTTAAATCTCTTTTAAAATTCTTGCAGTCTACAACAGTTGCACCAACCTCTTCAAAACCACCATATTTTGTCCTCATAATGTTAAATGATTTTACAGGACCTAGGTTTAATGTTGACATAGAATATATCCTCTTTTGTTTCATAACTGTTAAATTTCTTGATGAAGGAACAAATTGCATATCTTCTTGAGAAATCAAAGTATGATTATGTTCTTCTACAAACCTGTATATACTAAACGATTCACCATCATCAGAATATAATGCAATATGTGCGTGACAACTCGTACGGATAGAGGGCATATTCCTACCCTTTCTTGGTTTTTTTCCATCTTTAGTAACTTCTAGAGCTTCATCAAACTTCTTAAATGGCTTATGACCCTCCTTGGAACATGTATAATAATTATACGCGATGAAACCATTTTTTTTCAATTTGAGGCTCTTTCCTTACACAAAATCCTCCCTTCTTGGCATAAATTTGATAAAACTCATATGCAGCATCCAAAGATGAAAAACCATGCCATTAACCGGTGTTATAGAAGAAGATACACTAGGTTTGAAAGTCCTTTCAACAAAAGGCGACAAACGCTCAAAACTTGAAATTATACCTTATATTCCAACATCTAAAATTAAAACAAATAAACAATTACACTATAAATTAGAAATTGTTCTACTGGTATAGAAGTTACCCTACATAAATTTATATATAAAAATTACTATACTAATGTATAATTACGCTACTGATATGCATAAAATTCAAATAACACTACATAAATTACTCTACTGATACAACATTCCTATACGTATATAAATTACTCTATGTATACGTATATAAATTACTCTATTGATGTTATAGAGAGACGTTATATTCCTATAAGTTACTCTACATAGTTAAACAAGCGTCCACATAAAATTACTCTAGACATAATTGCTCTACTGATATTCATGATGTTAACCCAAACTTTAGACATACTTACTCTACTTATATAAAACAAGAACTAAATAAATTACTTCATAAAAATTACTCTATTGATGTAAGATTGCAATACGTATATAAATGTAGGTGTACGATGAAAAATTACTCAACCTATTCTAAAAACAATCATGTCTATATGTGTGGTGTTAAAATTACTCTGCATCCATATTAATTCTACAAAAAAACACTCAGTTGATGTAAAAGCTATATCAATTCCTACAATAAAAACAACACAAACCTTCCAAATTAAAATTCATATGTTCTTCAGCCATTGATGATAAAATGACGAAGTGATCAATAGAATAGAATCAGATACGTTGATTTGTAGGTTTGTATGATTTGAGATGATAGAGAATCGTAATCAAACCCTATATATAAAATGGGGCTACTCAATCTGATTAAATCATAGAAGAATTTGAAATAGAATTAGGGATGTTGATTGTAGGTTTATATGATTTTGGCATGTGAAAATAGATATTCACATAATTACCAGATTGCCACGCCACTTTTTTCTTTTTCACCTAATTCGTGTGTTTCGTACGTTAATTTTATTTGTGTTTGATCTTTTGTCTATAAATATATGTATGTGTAGTTAAATGGTTTTATAGCCATGTAAACGAAAGTGTACCTCTTGGATTTCACCTCTTAAACAAACGTATAACATCAAACCAATAGTGCCATGTGATTAGTGCGTCAGTGGTGTGTGATTAGTATGTCAGTGGTGTACCAATGAGGTGTGGTCCAATGGCAAAGGTAAAACTTTAAAACATTTGTGTTTGGGAACAGGGGAGGGGGGTCATGAATCCAAGTCTCACAGACGACATGTATTAATAGGAATTTGCCGTTAAAAAAATAGTATATCAGTGGTGTGTGATAGGGATGAGCTTGGTACCAACCAGTACCTGTATCGAAAATCCCCAAAAGTGGGTACCGGTACCGCGACTGAATATACCCGGTACGGTACGGTTCGGTACCAGTACGGCACCGATGTTTGAGGGTAAATACCGATATCAAAATTGTCGAAAGTCAGTACCAAAAATGTACCCGGTTCAGTAAATCCGATACCGTATTCGATACCATTTGCTCATCCCTGATGTGTGATTAGCCTCTCCCTTTTTAAACACAATATATATTCATTAAGGTGGTATGTATCACATATAAGATATGGTTTGAAATATTGAAATGTTTTGGGCATGTAAAGCGAAAACAAATGGTGAAAACCATTACTTGAAGGGGAAGAGAAGTAGAGGATATCCAAAGTGATGTGGCACGAGTAGATTAGACAGGACTTTCTAAAATTTCTCCTCTCCAAAGACATGATTGAGAGGAATTTGTGAGGACATCGTATTAGGTTTATAGACTATTTGAGAGTGTATAGATCCGCCTCAGAATTGCCTTAGACCTACCTAGTCTTGTCATCAGTGGCGAACATACGCTACCCCTTAACCACTCGTCGGCAGTGTAAAAAAAGTATTATTTTGATGTGTTTTTCGATTTCGCTACCCCTTGAAAAAATTTATGTTACCCCTCTTTAATATTATTACAAGTCCACGTCTGATTATGTTACCCCTCTTTAATATTATTACAAGTCCACATCTAATACTAAATAATATCCAACATCCAAAACCTATCTACAATTAGGCCCAAAACCCAAATATATGTTCATTTGTGAGTCTTTTTGTGAGATAATGAACAATACGCACATAAACATCAAATGAGCGACCAACAAGCACAATGTTGCCAACGCACAACCTAGACCACTTTCCGTCACCGAAGCACGCCGGCCGCCCCCTCTCCGCCAATCCGCCTTCATCTCTATTCTAGGGCTTATTTGGGTACTTTTCTGTTCTAATTTGGGTGTTCTCCTATCCTAATTTTTTGAGCAAATTGATTATTTGTAATTGTTTATTTGCAATTGATTATTGTTTACAAATTTACATTGATTATACTTAATGTATTTCCATATACTATAAATTTCCAAAAAAAAATTAACTTTCCACTTCTAAACTTAAGGTTTCATTTTTTAATTTTAAGCCCGTTGATTTTTTTTACTTTTAACCCAAAACTTTTCATCTTTTACAATTTAACCCCAACCTTTTTTTTATTCTCAACTTTAATTCCCCAAGCATTTCATCTTTAGCAAATTTTCATTTTACGTTTTGTTTTTGCCAGTAAACACGCCGCAAACTTGCGTGTGAGGTTTAACGTTTTTTCGTCTATTTTTTCGTTTAACAGACCCGTCGCAACGCAACTATTTTTCTCTGTTTGACAGATTCATCGCAACACGCGGGGGGGGGGGGGGTCCTAGATCGACTTAGTTATTCTTTTTTATATTTTATGTTTCAGTAAAGACTGTTCACGTTAACACGTCGCAATAGGCATGCGTGGTTCAACGGATTTACGTATACTTTTCATTCGGTGTTATTTTTTCCTTTTTATTTATTTTGTTTTTATGAGCTTTTCCGGTGTTGCTAGCCACTTGTAGTGGTGTAGCATTGGTTCTACTTGGCACTGTTTACGCCCTCCGCCACAACGCGGGGGATTAATACTAGTTGGTATTATGTGGAAATTGGAATTGATTAGGATTCGGGGCATGTTAAGTTATGTGCAATTGATTTTATTAGGATTTAGGGCTTATGTAGTTATATGCAATTGTTATTATATGCAATTGGAATTTGATTAGGATTAGCCTCTTAGGATTCGACGTGCACCATTTCGACACATATTGTTTTCGACCTTCAATTCATACCGTTACAACCCGTCTTATTTCGACCCAAACCGTTTTTAACCTTAACCATTTCGACACACATCATTTCAACCCGAACCATTTCGACTCGCACTGAACCATCGTATGAAATATGTAAAAAAATTAAAAGTTGTCCGTATAATTATTTTTTAGATCCGCCACTTTACTATAGTATAGGTGTATGGGTCTTTTTAAGGGAGTGTATAGGTAAATGCATAGGAAGTTGCTTTCTTTTTGTTTTTTTTTTCTTTTTGGTCTCTTTATGTTTTTATACGTAGTTAACCTTGCATGTCAGAGGGAGATTACAACTTCCATCCTTAGTACATTCGTTTGATGTTTTGAATTGATTCTTTTAGCTATATTTTATACTATTCAAGTAAAAAAGAGGTTTTTGGGGTTGAGATCTCAACAAGAGCAATATTGACCTCATCAAACACTTTTTATTTATTTTTTCATTATGGTAATCCATGTAATGTTTAATGTCACTTAACATTTTATTTTTCTTAAACTTATTTAAGGAGAAGAAAAAGACATGATTAATTAGCACTACAAAATAGACATGTAACATTAACATTTTTTTATTGTACCATTAATAATCAATAACCTGTCCGGACATTTTCTGCATAAAAAATTGTAAATTTAGTATTGAGGTTCTGTCGAAAAATTTTTCTTAGTTTCATCAAAATTATTTTTGATGTTTGATTACCAAACCAATTTAATTATTTGAGTAGCATTCAATTAGTGATTATAACAAATACAGGATACACAAGCCTTGGTACACTTAGATGTTTTTTTTAACGGTCGACGAATCCTTCAAATGGGCTATTGGCGAAATTCATCACATCGGGATACACTCGCGTTCGAACCGGGGAAAACCCTCACCTAGGGCCGAAGCCCGTGAACACTCGCCCGAAGGCACGACAATGCAGTGAGGTAAAACCCGCTCAGTTCAAGGATCGAACTAGCGATCTCCACCTATCGCCTAGTCCCCACCATCACCAGGTGCCGCAGAAAATAATTGGGAGGGCAGGTATCAAACTTAGGTCCCTTAGAACACCAAGTCTTTCCCTTACCACTTCACTTGTCAAATCGGTTTTTAAACAACTAATAAGTTGTTCAAACTTCTAATGTATAGAACTTTTTACAAAAGAAAAAAAAGATAAAAACTAAATGAGTAAACTCTCAAAATAGTCTTTGAGATTTGGTCACTTTTGCCAATTTAGTCTAAAACTCAAAACTTTTGAATTTGGGCTCTTGTGGTTTCAATTTTGTAATCATTTTCATCCAAAATCAAATTCTTTTTCAGTTAACATTCAGTTTTTTGTCTTTTCCTCCCTTTTAATAAAGGGCAAAATTGATCGGATTTTGCTTTTGTATGAAAAGGGTAACAAAATTGAAACCATAGGAACCCAAATTCTAAAGTGACTAAACTTTATAAACTATTCTAGCAGTTTACTCAAACTAAATAGTAAAAAGTTTAGAACATTTTACAAAACAAAAAAAAGGGTAAAAAACTAAACTAAACAGTAAAAAAGAGAAGAAAGTATGGAAGGGGTCTAAGAAAAAATCACTGGCACTGTATGATTAGTGTTGATGATTTTACTATCATCGATGTTAATTTAATGCAATCGGATAGGGTCCAAGGGGCGATGCCCTCAACAGGATCTAAGGGTTGAGTTTCATTGGAATTGCTTTGAATTTTCATGGATGGTACAAGTTGTTTCCTTTGTTCCTTGTGACAAAGCTATCATTTCTATCTGTGACTGTATGTTTGCTTAAGATGGTACCGGTGACTGTCACGTAAACTGTAAATTTTTTTTGGCTTAAATTAGTCAATATATTCTTAAATTATTTGTCGTTGTTTCTTAAAAGAAAAACGTAATTTTTATTATTTTTATGTGGTGCGGAGTTTCTACCTTTTATGCAAGAAATGCTTGAAACATCACTTTCAAATAAAAGGTGCAATTGATGAATCATTAATTATTATTCATGAGTTGGGTAGTGGAACATCAACTTATAATGGATTTGTTAGTCTTTTAATCATAATCCAATACTCCGTGTATTATACTGCATGTTTGGGCTTTTGACTTAAATATTTTAAGTAAATTGTTAAAATCGTCCATAAAGTTTAGATACAATTGTTAGATTCATTTAAAAAGTTTTTTTTTCAAATGGAGCGTTGAGATTTTAAAATCATTGCCAACTACATCCACTTTTCTAACCATGTTAAAAACTAACGTTGAATAAACGATATTTTAGACATAATCCTTATTTATTTAATTTTTCTAGTTTTTTAACCTTTTCTTTTTTCGTTTTAATATTGTATCATGTCCAAAGTGATTAGAAAATTAAGTTAGTTAGTTGGATGATGTTATAATGTGTTCTATAATCTAATGAATTGAATGGGTTAACATATACGTGTATGTAAGATTTCATAAGCCATTAGTCATACATAATTATACCAACAGTGGAAAAGGATATACTAACAAATTTATCATAAATCTTTTTTTCATTTTTAACCACTAGCAGATTACTTCTATCTCATCAGATTTTTAAATGAACTAATATTTGTTGACCTAGCTATTAGTGACATATTCTACAAGTCATGTTTACATGTATGTTTTTAAAAAATAGAACACTTGTGGAAACTGATGATTTATATTATTAAAGATTTTAATACGATGGAAATGGAAAGATTTTAGTTTAATTTACATATAAATTGAAATCTGAACTTAATTATCTCTTATTTTTATTAATCAAATGAAATAAAAATTAATTCAGAGTTTAATCTTCTATACTATATAATAAGAAAACTAATGGAGGGACACTTGTCATTATTCTAGACTATCATTAATTGTAGATAATCATTATTTAATTTAAATTATTAATTAAAATTAATATATGTTTTAAACATTTAAGAAAATTACGGATAAAGTTCCATAAAATATCTTATTATTTATTTATATTAATTATTAGGTTAGAAATTATATCTTAATTCCTTAACTGTAGATAATTATTATTTAATTAAATTATTAAATTTAATATATATTTAACATACAAAAAGAATAATAACTACATTTATCATACTAATAAATTTATCTAAAAACAACCATCCTTTTAATATGAAACTTACGTCCATATATTAAATTTTAAAGTGATATAATTTAATAATTACCGATAATTTATTCTTATCTAATTAATTTAAGTATTATTTTGTAGCTATAAGTTTATTTGATTGACTAATTGCAATATGCCTAATCTGGATAGTTCAACACTTTTTTAAAACAAATAAATTAATATCACTATTATTTAAATAAAACTTGGGTTATTAAATGTATGTTCACATGACAGTTAAAGCTCGTGAGATAGTCGATGATACAGTTTGTGTTCTAATCGATGGTTCAAATGCTTTCATATTTATAAACATGACAAACATCACAAGTTTTGATCATACATGACACGAAATTTTGTTTGGATATCAGAAAAGCGTCTTAAAAATATATTTTATTGTTAAATCTTCGTTATTAACCATTTGATTTTTTTAGTTAACCCGTGTAATACATGGGATTATAACCTACTTCTATCATAAGTCAAACTAACTCACTTTATTATCAACTTTCAAGTTTTTTTTGTTTGATTAGTTTTCTTTTAAATGGATTAATAAGATAAGATGTGACAACAAACTAAAAAGCTAGATAACGATTGTCGATTGAATTGGAATAAAAGGATCACAAGTCGTGGGGAAGAAAACTATTGTGGATTAAAATGCGATTATGGTGTTATGTATGTTGGTAATTTGGGTTATTTAGGGTTAAACAAATATAAGAGTTAAAAAGAACTGAAAAAAATACCTGATTTAACATTTGTATTTAATAGGGATAGCGGATGGATCTAGCGAAGATTTTAAAACGTCAGGGATCTAATTGAGAAAAGAAAATATTTTGGATGGATATAGTATTTATATCCAAACATCAGGCACAGTTTAGCACTTTACTTTTGATTTTTACATTAATTTGTTATTGGGGAGGAGATTTAGCTTGGGAAATATGTGAGCACTTGGTTGAATCAGTTAAAGCCCCTACTTTATTTGCTACTCCTTTTGAAGAGTTGACTACATTAGCTCATGAGAATTCTGGCCAACCTTCTAGTATAGTAAATTATCATGTCAGTGCACACAATGACTCCTTAAGCCGAAAGGTAACAATGCTTTACAAGGTTGTTTGATGCTTTAAACAATAAAATATATTTAAAAAAAAAAACAATATCTACATTTGTTCTTTAGTACAATTTGATTTTAGTTATTCAATTTGAACCAGGGCTTGTGATCAAAGTTTTGGAATCCATGTTACAGAGTTTGCAAACTTTCCTATTAGGATTTGAATCGTTTAAAGCTAGGTCAGGGAAATGATAAGAATAAAGAGCTCGATGTAGTTAGATTGGACCATGAAGCGGTATCCACCTAAACATCTTACTTATCTATCATTTTCTTAGATATTTTTTTATTCTTTGTTGTTATACGCATGGGCTAAAGTGGCCATTTACAGGAGCAAAAATAGAGATGGTAATTTTTCGATATATCATTTTAGTTTAAAGTTTAATTCTCGTAATTTTTATAGTTGCACACTTTTACCTTATGGGCATATAAATAATAAATCTCATGTATTAGTCACATTATGGGGATATAACTTAAGTTTGATGGTTGTAATATAAGTTGCGGTGGTGTATGCATTTGCATGAGAGAACCTGATTATTCTAAAGCCCAAAGGGCTCAACATCTTAAAAAATCCATGAGTTACAACTTACAAAACATGTCCAAGAAAAGAAAAGACAGCTTAATTAGGGAATTGCAAGAACATTTACTTTTTTATGCTATTTTCTTTTGTAATATAAAATGGCACAAACATCATTTCAAAGCTTTTTAACCTAATTGATATATGGTTTTCCTCTATTTGGGGGTTGCGATTCATGTTACCTTTTTTCAACAAAGAAGCTTAGGAGAATAGTGTTTATCTTCAAAAGTTAAAAGGAGTTGGTATCCATCGGGTAAACTTACAAGAAGTTCAATGTTTTTTATTCGTGTTGCTTTACTAGAATCGTTCATATTTTTGTGTTTGTTTATTGATTTGGATTTGATATGTAATATATAGAGGAATTGGGTTAATTTTATATATATAAAAAATCTAACTTGTTAGCGCCGGTAATGTTTCTGTGGTTATGATATTTGCTATCAAAGTTTTATATTTTACAAAGTCATTTGAGGAATTGAAGAGCAAGAATTGACGGAACAAACTCTACACGAAAGAGCAATCAATATTTCAAACTGGGCTAACATCTTTCTGCTTGCACTCAAGGTAATATGATTTTCTATTGAATTAATTAACTTTTCATAATTTTTATGGTTGCTAGATGTATTTTTCATGATTTTCAAAAATAAGTTATGGTGTGATTCTTGATGAAGTGCAGATTTGATGATTTATGAATGATTTATGGGTTTTTGAAATACGTAAAGATGCATCTTTTTGTTATCTAATGTAAATAAATATGTAATTTTATTTATTTTTCGTTTACTTATAGACTTATGATTTATATAATTTATATTATACTCAGGTACATTACCTAGTGAATAATAAATATTATAACATAGTAGAAAAAAATAACATACAACTTTTGCTTTCTCATTCTATAAACTCCAATAAAAAGATTAAATAATATATAAATTTCGACCAAGCTTATACGCGTCTAACTTGAGGTGATCCATAAAACTTATAAGGGTATTATCAAGTTTCGATTTTTGAACGTCTATGTTCTAACACAGCTTTGTACTGGGTCACGTCATTAAAAATTCATCAAAATCCTAATAATAACATATATTAGAATCAAGAATGAACACAATGTCGCTTACATATGTTTCAAATGATAATCAGAGGAATTATTTTTTATTGATTATTGTTTTCTGTGTATTACAAAGAAAAAAGATAGCCTCTGTTTATAAGCTTAAAAAACTTGTTATAAAAGAAACAAAGAGAATAATACGGCTGGAATTGAGAAATCATGAGTTGGCACATCGGCTATTTTTGGAGATGATTAATGTTGATCCATAATTCCCTCTAAATATAAATTTTCCTTTTTAACACTCCCCTCAAGTTGAATAGTGGGATCATCGATGTTCAACTTGTCCAAACAATTTCAAAGATTCTTCTATTTGTGGCTTTTGTTAAAATGTCTGCTAGCTGGTCTTCGAATCAAATAAAGGGAAGCTCTATGATCTTTGCCTCCAACATTTCCTTAATGAAATGCCTGTCAACCTCCACATGTTTAGTCTTATCATGTTGCACTGGGTTCTCAGAAATTTGTATGGCTGCTTCATTGTCACACATGATTTTAATAGTTTTATTTTGTAAGACACCCACCTCAGTTAAAAGTTTTCGTATCCACGGTTTCTCAGGTAGACCTCGTGCAATCCCTCTGAATTCGGCCTCAACACTAGATAGAGCAACAAACCTTTTGTTTTTTTACTTCTCCACGTGACAAGATTTCCTCCAACTAGAGTAAAGTAACCAGAGGTTGACCTTCGATCTCCTTTATCTCCTGCCCAATCTGCATCAGTGTATGCCTGAACACTAGATGCCCATTTGATCTGAATAACACTTCGTGTCCTACTGTTCCCTTAAGATATTTAATAAACCTCAGATTGCCTCCATATGAGCAGCTTGCAGTTGATGCATGAACTGACTAACTACCCTACTGCATATGCAATGTCAGGACGGGTGTGAGACATGTATATTAGTTTTCCCACCAATCATTGGTATCTTTCTCTGTCAGCTAGCACTGCTCCCTCTTCCATATGAAGTTTCAGGTTCGCTATCATCAAGGTATCCACAGGTTTACAGTCGATCATCCCATCTCTGCCAATAATTCAAGGATGTATTTTTTTCTGGCAAATGAAAATTCCATGTTTAGACCTAAGTACTTCAATACCTAAGAAATACATTAGTCTACCCAAGTCTTTCATTTCAAACTCGGCATATAAATTCTCTTTTAATTTCTTCATCTCTTCTTCGTCATTTCCCGTAATAATCATGTCATCGACATAAATAATCAGACACGCTACCAGCTTTCCTCTTTGTTTAAGAAACAAGGTATGATCAGAATTGATTTGTTTGAAACCATATTTTTTTTCATTGCCATAGTAAACCTACCAAAGCAAGCTCTAGGGGATTGTTTCAGTTCATAGAGCGATTTCTTAAGATGACAGACTTCATCGTCTTTAAAGTCTTCTGAAAAACCGAGGGGACCTTCCATATATACCTATTCTTTTAATTCTCCATGCAAGAAGGCATTTTAACATCCAGTTGATGGAGAAGCCAATCTTTTTTTGATGCTATTGAGAATAGGACTCTTATTGTAACAATTTTGGCAACTGGAGAGAAAGTTTCGGAATAATCAATCCCGTAAGTCTAAGTATCCCTTAGCCACCAATCGGGCTTTATACCGTTCAACTATCCCATCCGACTTATACTTCGTAGTAAACACCCAGTGACATCCAACATGTTTTTTCCTGGAGGTAGGCTACATCTTTCCCATGTTTCATTTTTTATTAGAGCATCCATTTTCGTCTTTATTGCTTCTTTCCAATTTTTCTAGTGCCTCATTGATCGAAGTTGGTATTTCTTCAGAGAATAGCAGACATAAATCCATTTGCTTCTTTTGTTAGATTTCCCTTTGCAATGTCTTCCATGGGGTATTTGGAGCTTTGATTTTCCCTTTCAGGAGAAATCTCTTTGGGGGAACGCCCTTGGTAGTCCGTTGTGGAAGAACATATCTTCCTGTTGCTTCTTTGGTAACATTTGGAAGTTGTTCCTCTTGTGTTGAATCAGTGGGATCAGTTGTTTCTTCACCATGACCCGCTAAAGTCTCAGAGCTACCAACATCATTAGTATTGAAAACATCGGTATTTGAATGAATATTGTCTTGAGAAGTACTTACCTCGGACATCCGGTTAGGAAGATCATATTCAATGACACTGGTTGTAGGTTCGGTAGATGGAGGTGACTCAGCTTGTGTACTATGACTAGATTCCTCGGATGATGATATCCAACTCAGCCAACTCAGTGTGTCAATATTTTCACTCTCCCCCTGACAAGTGTGTTAGGTGAGGTAAAAGTATTCAGTTTCAAGGAAGTCACAATCCATTGTAGTGTATATATGACGTTTCTTTGGATTGTAACATCGATACCCTTTCTTGTCAACACCATACCCCACAAATACACATTTCTCGATACAAGGATCGATTTTGGTACATTTAGTTTTAGGTATGTGAACAAAAACAACACATCAAAAAATGCAAGGTTCTAAGGTAAGAGTAGGAGGGATTTTTGTATGTTCGGATAAGGTTTGTAAAGGGGTTTTGAATTTAAGGATCATTGTAGGAAGCCGATTAATGAGATTGTTGTTGTGGCAAGGGCCTCTGGCCAGAAGGTAGTTAGGACTTGTGATTCGATTATGAGGGCTCGGTTATCTCTAAAAGTATACGGTTCTTCCGTTCGGCAACTCCATTTTGTTCTGGAGTATGTCGACAGGAAGTTTGGTGAATCATTCCTTTTGTTTGAAAAAATTGTTTCATGGAGGTGTTCACAAACTCTCCCCATTATCAGACCGAAGAACTTTGATATCTCGTTGAAACTGGGTTTTGATCATGGTATGAAAAATAACAAATTTATCAAACACTTCGGATTTGTTTTCAGGAAGTAAGTCCAAGACATACGAGTGCAATCATCAGCAAACAAAAGAAAGTATCAAAAATTTTGACTCCCATTAACTGGCGCAGGACCCCACACAACAGAATGAATCAAATCAAAGGGATGATCAACTCTAGTATTATTTGGTTTAAAAGTGTGCCTATGACTTTTGGCCGAAACACAAGTTTCACAGTTAATGATTTATATGAACGAAAGAGTCTAGGAAGTAAGTAACGTAAATAACCCGAAAATGGATGTCCAAGTCTTCTATGCCATAACCAGGCCTCCCTGTCAACGGTTCCATGAGCTAAAGTCACAGTACCTTGCTGAGTCACTTCATCTACATAATACAACCCTTGCCTTTCAGTGCCACGTCCAATAATCATTCCCATCCTGATGTCCTGCAGTATACAAAACGTAGGATGCATCAGAAGTGTATAATTTAACTCCTTTGTTACGTGACTTACAAATAAAAGTTTGTGAGACAAAGTTGGTATATAAATACAATTTTTTAATCTCAATGTGGGTGACAATTCTATTGTACCCCCTCCCTTCACTTGCATAACTTCTCTGTTTGCAGTTTATATGTGCGTTCTTAGGGGTTTTGAGGCAACACAAATGTCGGAAGGATCATTCATCATGGTGTTAGTGGCACCACAATCCCAAATCCAAGACCCGGATTTACAATGGTGTCTTGCCATATTGACCCTTCCAACATTTGCATTATTTGTTTTTGTCACACCCTGACCCGCAGCGGAAATTGAAGTCAGGGCATGATTGGGTTTCCATCAAACCTCAGGACATTTACTATAATTAAGTTTCATATTTATTAATTCAAATTTAAAAGAGGGTATCCCAACAAACACATAAAAACATACAAACACAAGAAAAATGTTCTAAACAGGAAATGTTTTATTGTTCTTCTAAAGCCAAATCCTAAGTGTTCCTCTCCTCAGCCTGTCCACCTATATCATGTGTAAACAAAGTTGGCGAGTGAACCTCATTTAAACATTTGAAAGAATTAGTTATATTGGTTAAATCAATAAAAATGTGCATAAACCATATATGAGCATACGTATACGTAAATCTAACCACCAATCACACAACATCAAGCAATGTACACATGAGCATGATAAATGATGAACTGTGAGATCAAGGCTCAATCAAACGGAGCCGATCTAATGAGGCACGCGATGCTCAACTCGTATCCAACGAGGAACTGATGGGCCTAATATGAATGATTGCACTGAAATAAGGAAATGTAACCACGTATAACAACAAACAAAACATTACACAAACGTTAGATCATATAATGGTAGCAGCACAAGTGTGTGAATAAAGAAGAATATGTAAACGACACATGATACACCCCAAAACATGAATAAAAAGGGGAATTTGTAATGATTCACTCACAGTGGGTGCGTATTCTTGAATTGACGACGTACGCGCACGATTTAGGATTCAACCGATGAGAGAAACTAACCTAAATAATCACGTAATAATTCGGTAATTATATAACTTTTATTTGAAATTAATAATTCTAATTAGTGCTTTTTATTAGATTTTTAGATCTATTTTTGTGGTATTTATTACAATTTTTAAACTTAAAAAGTCTTATTTTAAGTGGTTTTAAATGATTTTAAATAAAATAATAAAGAAAATAGTAATAAAAAATATACACTTTACAGGGTTGACCGGATCGACCAGTTTGACTTAAGAATTATAGGCATCGTGTGAGATTCGAACTCGTGACCTCCCATATACGTGCACGCAGCTCTACCAACTGAGCTACGTGTCTAACCCGAAATAATCTCTATTTTTATTTTATATATATACTAGTTAGCTTAAACCTATTTTGTTTTTATTTAAAAAGAATCTTTAATACTTAAAGCCGGTTGCAACAACACGTTTCGAACCCGAGACCTACAGTTCATGTGCACACAGCCCAACCAGTTGGGCTGTGTGTCGGACCCGTATAAACACTGAATTACATTAAATTTAGATACATGTTAAAGGGTGATCTGAATAGGTTTAAAAAGTTTGGTTTTTATTTCAGAAAGTCGGTAATGTGTGAGACTCGAACCCGGAACGTGCTTGTTAATATTGCTCACAGTCCACCACTGGACTGTGTGTCTAACCCGGTTTTAAAACCGTTTTTAATTATACATATACATTATTTGAACTTCATCTTTTTCAAGATTAAAACTCAGAACATCAGATCAGTAATTTGATCTGTTAAATCAAGATGTTTCATACATATACTACTATTGATTAACAAAATAAAAGATAGGAAAAGAAGAATTCACGCGATAATACCGAGGGCTGTGATCTTGGATGTTTCCAGTGAGGTCCGGCGACTGAAAACGATCTCCGGCGAGGATTTTTAAAAGTAGAGAGTTGAGCAGAGAGGTTTTGGGTAATGATTGAGAGAATGAGCGTGTTTAGAATGGTTTGAATTTGGAATTTATAGGCAAGGATAATCATTCTTTCGGTTTAAGTTTTCGGTTTTGAATCATTGTTTGAAATCGGTTTCACATCGAATTGGGTTTTAAATTCTTCGGTTATAACTGATGTTTGACATCAGTTATACATGTTTAATCATAAGGAAGGCGTAAATTTGCTTTGATTGCGAGAATTGAGCTTGTCGACAGTTCGGGTGCTGCAAGCTTTGATTTGCAAGTTTAGCTTCTTGGTTTTAATATAAAGGTTAATTGTTTCTAGTTTCAAACACAAAAGTGTGTGTAGCGTAGTGGTGTATGTTGTGTGTGTGTTTGATGGGGACCCGAGTTCGAACCCGGTTGCCCCTTAGACTTTATTTTTTTATTATTTAAAACTTCTTTTATTAATATTATTATTATTTATTCAATACTTTTATTCTTTTAATTTATTTAATAACTATAAATTAATATCTCGGTTTAAAGGGTGAATAAAATACGCAACGAGGCTTTAAATTTAATACTTGAAATATTTCACGAAGCGAGTTTTGAAACCCGTTTTACAGCGAATGTTACAGTATCCCCTACTTTTAGAAATTTCGTTCCAAAATTTAGGTAGTAGATGTAGCTGGAAAGAGATGCGGGTATTTTTCACGCATTGAGTCTTCGCGTTCCCAAGTAAACTCAGGTCCTCGTTTTGACTCCCAATGCACCCTGACGATTGGAATACGACTTCGTCTTAAATGCTTCTCACCGAAGTCCATGATTTCTACAGGTCGTTCAACGAAATGCATTGATTCATCAATCTGAATATCTTCCAACGGTATATGGAGATTTTCGTCGGCGAGACACTTTTTCAAGTTTGATACATGGAACGTGGGATGAATTCTGTTGAGTTCTTCTGGTAAGTCAAGCTTGTAAGCTACAGGACCAACTCTTTCAAGTATTTTGAATGGTTCCACATAGCGTGGTGCTAGCTTACCTTTTTTTCTAAACTACTCCCTTCCATGGTGATACTTTCAAAAGTACTTGATCGCCAACACAAAACTCAAGTGGCTTTCGTCGTTTATCAGCGTAACTCTTTTGACGACTTCGAGCTGCTAGAAGATTATTGCGGATCTGAAGAATTTTTTCAGTCATTTCTTGAATCAACTCAGGTCTAGTGATTTGTGCTTTCCCAATTTCGTGCCAACATACTGGAGATCGGCACTTACGACCATATAAGGCTTCAAAAGGAGCCATGCCGATGCTTGAATGATAGCTATTGTTGTACAAAAATTCAACTAACGGTAGATAAGTATCCCAATTTCCCTTGAAGTCTATGACACATACTCGCAACATGTCTTCAGGAGTTTGTATGGTGCGCTCAGATTGACCATCAGTTTGAGGGTGAAAGGCGGTGCTGAGATCTAAACGTGTACCCAACGCTGATTGCACAACTTGCCATGTTCATGAAGTAAAGAGGCCATCTCGATCTGAAATAATACTTAAAGGCACACCATGACGGCTTACAATTTCATCAATATAGATACGAGCTAACTTCTCGTTCTTGTAATCTTCGCGGATTGGAATGAAATGAGCTGATTTAGTGAGACGATCAATGATAACCCAAATCGTGTCATACCCACTAGAGGTGCGAGGTAACCCGGTAATGAAGTCCATGGTTATATTTTCCCACTTCCAAAGGGGTATTTCAGGTTGGACGAGTAATCCTGAAGGTCTTTGATGTTAAGCTTTAACCTTAGAACATGTGAGGCACTTGGAGACAAAAATGGCGATATCCTTCTTCATGCCAGGCCACCAGTATGAGAATCGTAGATATTGATACACCTTATCAGCACCTGGATGTATAGAGTATCGTGTTTTGTGAGCCTCGTTCATGAGAAAAACACGAATATCGTCACGATCAGGTACCCAAATACGATTTAAATAATAGAGAATACTATCGGACTTGGATCCTAGCTTGGTTTCAGCTCCACAAGACAATTTATCTCGTACATCATTTTCCGTGACAGAAATATGTTGAGCTACTCGAATTCAGTTTTGAAGATCGGTTACAATTTGGGAACACAAAAGGTGGATGGAGTTTGCATACTCTTTTCGGCTAAGAGCGTCAGATACCACATTGGCTTTGTCAGGATGACAACGGATTTCACAATCGTAATCATTTAAAAGTTCGACCCATCTTCGTTGCCTCATGTTCAACTCTTTTTTATTGAAGATGTGTTGGAGGCTCCTGTGGTCAGTGTAAATCTCACACTTGGTACCATAAAGATAGTGTCTCCATATCTTTAAAGCGAACACGACTGCTCCAAGTTCCAGGTCGTGAGTGGTATAGTTCTTTTCATGCACTTTGAGTTGCCTTGAGGCGTAGGCTATCACCTTTCCTCTTTGCATTAGGACACAACCTAGTCCCTGCCCTGATGCGTCGCAATAAACCACAAAGTCCTCACAACCATCAAAAGAGTAAGAATAAGTGCATCACAATGTTTTTGATTCAAGTTTGAAAATCCTCTCCTTGCTTGGGCCCCCAAATGAAGGGTTTGCCCTTACAAGTCAAGGCTATGAGCGGTAAAGCAATACGAGAAAAATTTGCGATGAACCGTCGATAATAACCAGCTATACCAAGAAATGATCTAACTTCGGTAGGAGTGCGTGGCGCTTGCCATTCTTGCAGTGCTTTAATCTTTGCAGGGTCGACATGGATTCCTTTGTCGTTGACGACATGACCAAGAAATTTCACTTCTTTTAATCAAAATTCACATTTTGTAAACTTAGTATAAAGCTTTTCGGTTCTCAAAAGTGTTAGGATGAGTCGAAGATGTCGTTCATGATCAGATTTGGTCTTAGAATAAATAAGAATATCATCAATGAAGACTATGACGAAACGATCGAGGTAGGGTTTACACACCCTGTTCATTAAATCCATGAAAACGGCAGGAGCATTGGTCAAACCAAAAGGCATGACCATGAACTCGTAGTGACCATATCGAGTTCGAAAAGCAGTCTTTGGAATGTCTTCTTCGCGTACTCTAAGCTGGTGATAACCAGAACGAAGATCGATTTTTGAGAAATAGGTGGCACCCTGAAGTTGACCTAGAAGATCATCGATACGAGGTAAAAGATAGGGGTTCTTGATAGTCAGCTTGTTGAGCTCTCTATAGTTGATACACATTCGAAATGTTCCATCTTTCTTCTTTACGAAAAGAACCGGCGCACCCCAAGGGGATGAGCTAGGGCGTATAAATCCCTTGTCAGTCAACTCTTGCAACTGACTAGCTAACTCTTGTATTTCGGGGGGGGGGGGCTAACCGATATGGATATTTTGCAACTGGTGTAGCACCAGGTACAAGGTCGATTCGGAATTCGACTTCTCGCACAGGAGGAAGTCCTGAAATGTCGTCGGGAAAAACTTGAGGAAATTCTTTTACGATTGGAATGTCTTCGAGCTTCTTCTCCTTGCCTTCCTTTTTGACGATGTAACTAAAAATGCGAGATAGTCTTTGCTAAGGTATCTTCGAGCTTGAAGGCATGACATCAACTTGAGTCCTTTGGATGGGGTTTCACCAAAAATACGAAGAATTTGACCGTCAGCGAGAGGATTCGAATAAACTTCTCATAACAAACAACTTCAGCGTGATGTTGACTAAGCCAGTCCATACCAATGATGACGTCGAAACTACCCAACTTTATAGGGATAAGATCAATTAGAAAGTCATGATCATTGAGAGTAAGAGTGCAATCACGAATAATTCAGTCTAACGTAATAGGTTCACCATCAGCTACTTCCACTGTGAATGATTCAGCTAGGCTAACGTGAGATAAATCAAGGATGGATTCGAACTCTAAGGACACGAAACTCTTATCCGCACCAGTGTCAAATAGAATAGATGCATAAGTACCGTTAATAAGGAATGTACTGTTAACCACTTTGTTATCCGCTCTAGCTTGATTAGCATTGATGTTAAAAGCTCTTCCTCTGGCGGGCAGATTAGCTTGGTTGGCTTGGTTCACTGGATTAGCTTTTGCTTGAGCATTTATGATGCTCACTAAGCGTGGGCAAGTGTTTCGAAAATGGGTTGGATCATCGCAATTGAAACAGGCTCTGACTGGTTGCATCATAGGGTAGTTGGGTTGGTAGTAGGGTTGAGCCATAGGTTGAACAGGTGGTAAAAGTAAAGGTTGTTGGTATTAGTCTTGGCCTACCACTTGGTTGTTGATTGGGCTTGTGGTTGATTGCGGTTTGGCCTTTGAAGAGTGCCACAAGTTTGAATCGTATAACCTGCACGGACACAACTTATGCAGTAAAGGCATGGGTTCTCAGGAGGGTGATGGTATTGGCATTGGTTGCATTTTGGGTGAGATCCTGTGTATGGTTTCTTGAATGGGGTGGCAGGAGGAGCAATTATGTGATTGGGGCAATGGTGATAGGGGGATTGGTTTGGGTAACATGGAAATTCTTTCCGTTGCACTTTCTTTTACCAGCAAACTTAGAAGATTATCCTGTTTGGGTTGGGGTTTGGGTTTCAGCAGGTGTCTTGTCTTTCTTCATCTCGTCTTTAAAATCACCATTTCTGATGCCATTTTCCGTGAGCTCAGTGGCTAGCTCCATTGCAGCCTCGAGAGTTGCAGGTGTAGTACTCATCACAGAGTCTTGAATTTTCAGGGGAAGACCTCGAATGTAATGCTCGATCAATCGGTAGAGTGGAGTGAACAAGTTGGGGACCATCTGATTCAACTCGAGGAACCTCTTATTGTAGGTTATGTGGGCTCCTTCCTTTTGTTTCAAGAATATAATTCATCCTCTAATTTCTTGATTTCGCTTCTTGGACAGAAACGTCTTGTCATAAGTTCCCTCAACGCTTCTTGTCACACCTTCAGTCCCCTCGTACTTTGGAGGGTCGCAGGAATTGAAGTGCTTATAGGTGCATCTGGTGGTGTTGGTGGGAGGATTGGCAACATTTTGACCTTCTTGATTTGTTGGGTTGATGGGATTAGCGGCAAGAGCTTGTTGGACTTGAACTACGATGTCAGGAAGTACGACGGCCATCTGTTGGGCTATTTGAGCAGCCATGCGCTCGCCAGATCTTCCTGATCTCCTACCTCCTCGTGAGTGTCTAGAAGACATCTACAGGAAATACGTAATGAAATTATGAGTTTGACGTTTTAGGTGTCATGTGTCGTATTTAAAAATCAACATTCACAAAATAAATGAGTAAATGAATTTACTACATCCATAGGATGTCTTGGGTTTTGCTCATGTTTGGGCCCCCATATGTCTCCCATAATTTGGCCTAGGTAGTCATGTGGGCCCCCATGACTACTGGGCTTTGTAGGGTTCACATTGGTGTTGGCATGTTAAGACTCGCACCACCCGAATGAAAATCGTAAAACATGATTGCGAGATATAAGGTCGGAGGGTGTCCAGGTGTAGATACAGTGACAACTCAAAGTGGGGTTAGTTCACATGACGTTTGGTGTGGCATGCTTTAGCCTAATAGGTCCTTCGTACTCTCATCGTTAGTCTACAGGTAGGCAAACTGGTCCATTATATTGGATTTATACAAATGCCAATCCTAGACAGGACGTTCCGACTACCGGTACTCTTACCCTTCCAGTTACTACATGCCCGTCGTAGAACTCACTTTGATGAGATTGAAAAACATGAAAACATCATATAATTCTTGAAAAATAAATCATGATAAATGTTCAAATATGTGAAATTGACTCGTGTGTGTTTGCATAAGCATGATATGTTGATAATACGTATACCACAATAAGTATCACACAATAACATTTAATAGTGAGAGTGCTTGCATGCAATTGTGTGTGAAATAAATATGAAACAAATAAATATCATGAGTTTGCATGTAACCAATTAACACATAAGCAATTAAAATCTAATCAACTATATTATATGCTCTAAGGGTCTAATAACCTATCCTATATCCCTATAGTCAAGAGCTCTAATACCAATCTATCACACCCTGACCCGCAGCGGAAATAGAAGTTGG
Source organism: Scalesia atractyloides (assembly GCA_947069175.1). NCBI lineage: Eukaryota > Viridiplantae > Streptophyta > Magnoliopsida > Asterales > Asteraceae > Scalesia > Scalesia atractyloides. The sequence continues at coordinate 17,072,634 of CAMTDV010000001.1, read as the reverse complement.
GGCATGATTGGGTTTCCATCAAACCCGAAACGTGCTTGTCAATATTGCACACAGTCCACCACTGGACTGTGTGTCTAACCCGGTTTTAAAACCGTTTTTAATTATACATATACATTATTTGAACTTCATCTTTTTCAAGATTAAAACTCAGAACATCAGATCAGTAATTTGATCTGTTAAATCAAGATGTTTCATACATATACTACTATTGATTAACAAAATAAAAGATAGGAAAAGAAGAATTCACGCGATAATACCGAGGGCTGTGATCTTGGATGTTTCCAGTGAGGTCCGGCGACTGAAAACGATCTCCGGCGAGGATTTTTAAAAGCAGAGAGTTGAGCAGAGAGGTTTTGGGTAATGATTGAGAGAATGAGCGTGTTTAGAATGGTTTGAATTTGGAATTTATAGGCAAGGATAATCATTCTTTCGGTTTAAGTTTTCGGTTTTGAATCATTGTTTGAAATCGGTTTCACATCGAATTGGGTTTTAAATTCTTCGGTTATAACTGATGTTTGACATCGGTTATACATGTTTAATCATAAGGAAAGCGTAAATTTGCTTTGATTGCGAGAATTGAGCTTGTCGACAGTTCGGGTGCTGCAAGCTTTGATTTGCAAGTTTAGCTTCTTGGTTTTAATATAAAGGTTAATTGTTTCTAGTTTCAAACACAAAAGTGTGTGTAGCGTAGTGGTGTATGTTGTGTGTGTGTTTGATGGGGACCCGAGTTCGAACCCGGTTGCCCCTTAGACTTTATTTTTTTATTATTTAAAACTTCTTTTATTAATATTATTATTATTTATTCAATACTTTTATTCTTTTAATTTATTTAATAACTATAAATTAATATCTCGGTTTAAAGGGTGAATAAAATACGCAACGAGGCTTTAAATTTAATACTTGAAATATTTCACGAAGCGAGTTTTGAAACCCGTTTTACAGCGAATGTTACAGTTTTATTAATAACTTGAGGGGTGGTTTCTGAACATTGGCATAATTCGTGATGATTATAAGAAACAAATGTAGGGTTTACAAATACTTCCTTATCTTTATTCCAAGTTGAGTCACCTGAGTTATCTCCATAAGTTTCAGCCACCACTGCCATAAAGGCTCCGGTCAGATTGTCATTGCCGCTGCTGGCAGCCTCAGGGTTGCCCACAGCTGCAGATATCGCCGCGTCTCCTTCTTCCTTTTTTCCTTTCTAGTGACACTCGGCCCATCATTCCAGGTAACCCACTAAAAGGAAACATTGCTCCTTTGTATGTTTGGACATGCCACAGTGGGTGAATTTCAACTTCAATTTGTCAACCCGTGTTGTATTTCCGGAGACTTTTACGCCTAAGCCGGTCCTGCACTGTGAAGCATATCCAACCCCTTCTGTTCCGGTGGTAACAAATCCGGTGGCAATGCCCTGTGAAGATGAGGAACCAGCCCCTAGAATATTTTGGTGAGCTGTTTCTTTTCGAACAACGGCGTATGCCGCCTCCGCCGTTCGTAGGGTATCCCACCTAAGAATCTCCCTTTTAAAAGGATCGAATTTTGGGTCTAGGGCATTCAGGAACTGGAAAAGTTTCTGTTTTGTCTTAATAGTGTTGTAGGATGTGATATCAACAGCACAGGTCATCGGATTTGGGTCTCGTCTTTCAATCTCGCCCCATATCCCCTGCATTACTATCGAAAAGTCTTCAAGTGGTATGCCACTCTGTTTAAACTCGTTAGCTTTAACGTGTAAATCAAACGTCTGCAACTTGTCTTTCCCGCTGCTATATGTGACCACCAGAGCATCCCATAGTGTTTTCACTGTAGGGAACTCGGTTAGGTTGCTGGCTAGCGGCGATTAGATATTTTGGAGAGCCAAGAGAACACCACCATGTCATCTTGTTCCCATTGTTCGTATTTCTCGTCTGTTTGGTCTGGTGGTTTCTTAGAAAGATGTTTCAGTAAGGCTTTTGATTTTCCGTCGATAGCCACTCGGATCATTCTCGCCCAAAGGGCATACTTCTGACTATTCAACTTGAGATTGATTTGTAGGCTATTGGACAACTTGTGGTTTGAGGTTTGGGTATTAGGGTTTTTTATGATAATGTTGGCTATTTGTGTTGAGAGAACAACGTTTTTTACCAGGTCGCCGTCGTCGGACATGGTGGCCAAAGATGGGGAGATGATGAGCAAATCGTGAGGATCTCTCACCGCTCTGATACCATGTTTCAAATGATAATCAGAGGGAATTACTTTTTATTGATTATTGTTTTCTATGTATTACAAAGAAAAAGATAGCCTCTACTTATAGGCTTAAAAAACTTGTTACAAAAGAAACAAAGAGAATAACACTGCTGGGATTGAGAAATCATGAGCTGGCACATCGGCTATTTTTGGAGATGATGAATGCTGTGTGAAATCGGCATTTTCTAGTAATTTCCGTACAACTAAACAGTCTTTTATATTATGCAACTATGTGTTTAAAACATCAATACAGCATGTTTACATTTCATACATCTAGATATCTCGCAGAATACATCGTAATAATGCATGACATTCATTTTAATGGTCGCATCTCAAAACAGTTTAAGCAATGCATTGAAACAACTAGTAGACTTACCGATTAGACTAGCTATGTCAACACGGTTTCGGTGCTCAGCTAAATGATAGATCTAGGACTCAGATGGAAGTCCAACACCAACTATATATTTATGTGGGAAAACAAGGATTATGATAACACTTTCCGAAAATAATACAAATACTAAAAACTGTCCGGAACACATCATAAGTGACAAAATCAGCAAAATTCAGCATTTGGTAATTATTACTAGATCCTGAAATAATGTTAAACAATTCAATTCATTTGAAGGGGCCTTGAAAATATCATTGAGTTACATTAACACTTCTTATCATGCAAGTCTTGTAGTTTGACACTTTAACGAACCGATAACGAAACAAACACCTGACAATACTACACACATCGTATGAACTAGTTAACATTGTTTTAATGTTATAAAGCTAGTTAAGATCATTTATCCTCTCATTTCACTTAAAAATCCCTAATACAACTAAGCCCCTAACTAAACACCTTAAATTCTAACCATTTAAGCTAACTATCATCAAAACCCAACTAGACCTCCCCCCCCCCTTGATGTGGACTGTGAACATGAGGGCCCCACTTACCCTCATGTTGTCTCCTAATGTTTACTTAAGTGTTGTTGTGCAAAAGGATTGTTTAATGGGAGAAGTGTATGCATGGAGATATAAGGAGATCTTATCCCAACATTTCTCACAACTTCCCAACACAAAATTCAAACCATCATCTCCTTCCCCTCTCCCTCTCATTCACGGCTACAACCACCTCCACTACACCTCCAATTTTCTTTCACTTTCAAGCAATTTCAAGCATAATCAAGGGTGTCTTAAGGCAAGTTAAGAAGGTGTCAAGCTTTGGAAACTCAAGAACCTCTTCAAGGAGCTTTTATCCAAGACTTTTCTCTACATCTTCATCTTATTGTTTCTCTTGTTCATCCCTAGCCACTAGAGTTAGTAGTGAGTCTTCTAAGCCTTTATTTTAACTCTTGTTAGTAGTATGATAAGGGTGTACAAGTAAACCATCAAGAAACATAATCTTAAAATGTTGAACAAGTAACATAATCTAAAGAAACTAAGCCTATTTTAAAGATGTTATGAAGATGTTGGTGTTTATTTTGTTATATGGATGATATCCATCATATGTATACTTGCTAGAAGTATGGATCTAACCAGTAACACATGGATCTTACAAGATCCATGGTGAACAAGATGATGAACTTGATGAACATGAAAGATGGACTAGTAAAGTTGTTAAAAATAATGTGTTTATGTTTATAAGCTCTTAAAATAATGGATGAACAAAGCTTTGAAAAACCATTTACTACAAGGTTTATGAAATATTAAAAGTAAGGTTATATTTTGGATGGATGAACATGTCAAAGTCTAGGGTTAAAATACTACATGTTTTTATAAACCTTCAAGTTCATCATGACATGAAAAATATGTTAGACTTGTAAAATTATTGTGGATGATTTGATGAGTTTTGAAAGCTTTAACACATGTTTTTAAACATGAGAAAACTCCTAAAACTAGAAGAAACTATGGCACAATTTTTATAAAATCTTAACACTTAGAAAAATATAGTTTTACAAGACTTTTTACTAATAAATGTTTAAAGAAGTTAAACATAGGTTTTTCCTATTTTTAAACAAAAACATAAGTTAAGAAAATAAAGTTTTTTTAAAGATTTAAAACAAGTATATATATATATATATATACATATACATATATATAGGGAATTTATAAATATTTAGTAGGCACCAAGAATTATGTGTTTATGTGTATATTATGTAGTAGTATACAAGTAGGGGATTTAATACATCGAATACTCCCACGGAGTATAAATAGAAAATACCCTCAAAATACAAAGGGGAATATTCAATAATAATATACACATGAATACCCATACATGGGTGTATGGACAAACATAGCAAAATACACATTTATATATATTTGTGATTAAATTATGGACTTTGGTCAATTGGACAATCATATGGACAATATATATTAAGCGCAAAATATATATTTACAAGAGTTGGTGCGAATTATACAAAAATCTGAAAACTGATAAAATATATATATATATATATATATATATATATATATATATATATATATATATATATATATATATATATATATATATGATGGTTATCTTGAGAACGCTAAATATTGCGAGAACCGTGAGAACAAATGAGAAAATCAATCAAAACCATTTTTTTAATACAATCATCATTTTAATTAAAATACAACATCAAAAAAAAGAAATTACAACATTAAATAATTCATTTCTCCCCTCAAAATCACTTTTATTAAATTTTTTACACATGTGTACATATAACAAATTTACACATGTGTAAATGGCAAACTTACACATGTGTAAATTTTCTTTATTTCCAAATTCACGTAAATTTAATTGTGTAAATTAAATTTCTAGAATTGTACTCGAATAATAATGACAAGTATAAAAAGAAATTTTTAATTTCACTTGTTTTTTACCAAGTTCTAGTGGTTTTTTTAATTGTTCTCACGGTTCTCGCGATATTTAGCGTTCTCATTTAAACTCTCTCCTATATATATATATAACATACAAGTCTTAAAAATAAATATTAATTTTTAAGAAATATAAATTTCGGAAAGTATAAAATCATAAGAAATTGTTCTTGTCACTTAATACAACAATACATTAGTATTACACATAAATACATGTATACTTGTCTAAGTATACATTTGGTAAAAATGACAAGTTATACAATTTATCATACAAGTATACTTTATACTATAAATAATATTGGAGGTATTATTTTGACAAAATTATTCATATTTATTCTTGAAGGTAAATACAATTATACAGCTACTTTGACTTCGTCAAAGACATCTAAAACAAGAAATACTTGAGATAGTATAAATATACACATACAATTAGACAAGGATTAAAGGTTACTTTTAAACAAGGGAATATATTTTTAAGAATATAAAAATATATCCATTGACGACATCGTCGAGATAAACGTGTGAGACCCGACTATGAGAAGTCGAGGACACATACATCTTACCCGTGCGAGACACGAAGTCAAGAGGGTTAGGCCCGTTTATACAACTCACAAGTATACAAAAATATATATTTTGTAAAATATATATATATTAACAACTCAGAAACTATCTATATAAAGCACAACTCAATAAACATCAATCCCATACAATATAATACCAGTCCTAGTAGACATTCAATTACATAGACCTAAGTGTCTAACGAAATTTAGGACGCTTGTAGGTTACGTTGCGAGACGAGGAGACGATCGGTGATTTTAGTACGCTTACGAAACGCACCTAGTGAGTTCATGTCCCCTCTTTTAAACGCTTTCTAGTTTTAAACACTCGAGGGAGATACATGTACAAATGGTATGATAAGCTAGGAAATGGAACAACATAGAACATGTGCGAATAGGGTTGTACTTAAGCACCATTAATCATCATTTTTTTTCAAACTACAGCAATTTTATGTATATACGCCATGATAAAATATATCTAAAGTAAGAAAAGTGATGTGGTGGAAAAGATGTTGGATTTTAAACCTGTTAACACAGCTTTGAATCTTGTCGTAGGTAATTCTCTTTGTTTATATATATATATATAATTATATTATACATATATGGTTGGTGAGTGTTACATGCGAGCCACGTGCTAAAGTAATATTTTTTTTTCAAACTACAGCAATTGTATGTATATACGCCATGATAAAATATATCAAAAGTAAGAAAAGTGATGTGGTGGAAAAGCTGTTGGACTTTAAACCTGTTAACATAGGTTTGAATCTTGTCGTAGGTAATTCTCTTTGTTTATATATATATATATATATATATAATAACCCACACACACAACAAATTACCAAAATACATATTTTCCATTTCATCTTTCCCACCCCTTAAAGGTGTACTTTAAATTCATTGGTATTAAAGATGACATGATGCATTCCCTCCCTATGTTAATAGGTGTTAAAATCTATCTTAGTTAACATGTTAACTTTGGCAATAAAGAATAAGAACTTAATGCTATTTATTATCAAGGTTTATATTAGCTAAAAAGTTAATGAAATAGTATTATTATTTATTTTGTATTTAATTTAATATTTAATATTAGAATAATTAGAATGAGTGAGGTAGAGTTAACAAGGTTAAACTATTTCCATCGAGGAACGGAAGGGCGTAGATCTATCGGGTTTTGACGAGTTCCACTCTTGGTCCATGTGACCCACACGGAAGAGTGCTTTTGTGTCCCAGTCGAGGGTAATCGACACAAAAATGGTCAAGGGTTGGATTGCTTCCTATGTTGTCACAAATATTAATGTCCTAGCCATACATTAATGCATCGATTTCATTGACGCTTTAACATACCGGTGTTTATACAAATACTTCTCACATTTTAGGGACTCAATTTATACAAAAACAACATGAATTCACAAACTTTTGTTGACTTTTTAAAACTTACATGTATTTTAGGCAATTAGTGGACCAGGCGCATGAACAAGACACGAATCAAGAATCAGAACTCGATGCCACTTTTGAGAGATTTGTCTATTATATACCACCTCCTTGCGGTAATATAATGGGCAAAACCTTAATCTGCGAACTTTTATTTTGCTAAATGGTGTCTTGTTAAACTTGTAATCTTTTGAAGAAAATGTAAATTGTACTTTTGCGTAGCATGGTTTTTAAAACTATCTATGACATTTGGCATTCGAGTTATTTATTTTATTTAGTATGTTGACTTATATCGTATTCAATGAGAATCATTCACGATCACATCTCGTGCTTCCGCCTATGAACAGGTGTGATAAACTGATCCATAATTCCATCTAAAAATAAATTTTCCTTTTAAACAACATAAACATTGTTTTGATTCAACTTATGATAAAAGTCTATAACCAACCTTTTTTAACATCAGATTGGTTACGTGGTCCTTAGTTAGTCAAACATGTGATGTAAGAAATGCGGCCATCACTATTTAATGGTATATATCAGATCTTCACCGTTTAGTAACGATGAACCTACCAGACCAAAGATTAAATATATAAACTTGTTCCACTTCTTACACCAATAGATAGTTTTGGTCAAATAAATGTAAATGATGAAGCATCCCAACTAGAGGTATTCGCTCGCTGTCCATGAGGGGCATGGTACTAACATAGAGGGGATAGGTAGAAGAGACTGGAAAGCATTCGTCTCCGAGGATGCCTTTGGACTAGGCCTAGCAAATTAAAGTGGGCAGGTCGAGCTGGTTTGGGTCACGGGTCAAGATGGATTTAGGTTTTGAGTCAGAATGTGTATATATATACTGCATGCGGGGCACCGAGTGAAAAAATAAAAATATAAAAGTAAAATAAATTGAATATTTACCGACAATATTGTACCGATTGTTTATCTCGCTACTAAAACTCCTTGAATCTTTGACTCTACAATTCAACTACTCTCACTCACACACAAATACTGTGAAGAATGAAAATATAAAATAAGTTGGATATCAATATTCAATTCACCGTTGAATCTTTCTTTTTCTTTTTTAAATAAAAGAGATAAAAATTTAGAACCCATGTAAACCTTCCCTACACTTGTAGAAACTGAAATTCAGTGAAGCTTCAAGTCTGGAAAATCTTGAAAACCGAAACACAAAAATAATTACCACGTTTGTTTTAATTTCAGATCGAACGCTATCCAGAAAAATTATATTTTTTTAAACACACACAAAGATTGTGAAGATTGAAAATATAAAAGTGATGTTAATTTCTGTTGTTGATTCGTTCAATAGAAATGTGAGAATGGATAGTGTGTTTAGCTCAATTGGTTATTACATGGGAAGAAAGCACTTGGTCAAAATTGGGTCGCTCTATTTTCATAATCGATTATTACGTCTTTTTACACGTCTCTCTCCACAATTAAAGGTTGTAAACAAAAGCAGTGAATGACGACGGCAGTGGGCAGTAGTGGTAGATGAAGGCGATGATAGCGATGGTAGACAAAGGCGGTGGACGACGGCCAAGGCTGTAGATATGAAGAACCCTTTCGTCAACCTGCTTTGGTCCATCCTGACCCGTTGGTCATCTGCCTCTTACCCATTTTGAACTGCTCTTCCATGTCAAAAATCTGTTAGATATACACTTTGGCCCGTCATTTACTTTTGCCAAACCCAAGAGAACCCAAAGGCAGATAATTTTTGCTCAAAATCAACCCATAAGCAGTAGTTCGGGTTGTGATTGCCAGCCCAAATTCTGACGATTGGGTAAACCCCAGCAAGGTGTGAGAGATGGTTTGTGTTTTTTAGGCTACCCATTAAAGAAGCTTTAAGAATGCAAGTGCCAGTTCGGCTGATTCTTTTGGAGGATCAGTCTTCGCAAAGGATATATGTGTCGGATGTCTGGAGTTTATACATAATATATAAAACTAATAGTACATCGTAGTTGAAAATACAAAATGCTCAACAAAGCTCTTTGATGTTCAACAAGATGTATATCAACTTTGATGATATCTGAATGAAATCTGAAAACTTCAGCTTTTTTGTAGATGAAATATCATTCTACTTGAGAAATTATATGAAGCATCAAGGACACTTGGATCTCACTGAACAGAAGGATTACATTCAACATCAGCATCATAACATAACACAGCCAAAAATCCTCATATAATTATATATATATCTATCTATCATGATGTTCACTAATAAGTAAATTACTAGAAGAATCCGTAATATAGTGATGATAGATATGTATGCATTTAAACTAAAACTAGCAAAATTTCACCTTAGATAAAGCTTTGACAAAATTTCAAACCATGTAATTCGTATCCAGTCGCAAAACAACGATGAAAGCCAACCAAATACAGGCTCTCTTGGTTGCAGAGGTTGATGTCCGAACAAATCTGCAGCCTATCCATAAACTATAAGCAAATTCAGTAGAAAGTTTTGATGAAATATGATTGCAATGATACTTTTAGAGGCGACAAATTTGACCCATTTATTATGAATGGGTCAGTTTGTGTTGCGTTTCACCTCGAACTCGAACAAATCAAACAAATGGCTAAACAAAAAATTTGTCAAAAGGGTCGAAAGTTGTCCAAAGTGTATTTTTAATGCCTAAAACCTCCTGTCACTTTATTAAAAAACTAGATTACTATAGAAATAAAATAATAAACCACAATTTTATAATCATATTTGACAGTAATTACACACACAAAAATTATTTTTTGGACAAAAGGTGTCTCGAGAATCGAGCGCAACCCAACAAAATCTGGGTCAACAAGCTTTTGTTACCCAACCTGCCCATATTGCCACAGCTACAAATTCAAATTTATTATTCAGTATAAACTATGCACTATATATGGGTAGATCAGGGTTATGTTTCATTTCTAACGCGTCAAATAGGTGTAAAAAGCTAAAAAGAAAATCGGTTGAATGGGTCACAAGTCCCCCAAAGTGTACTTTTATCGCGTTAAACCTCTTGAACCATTTTATTAAACAAAATCGAGTATTACCAAAATAATATAACTCCTGCAGTCATTTTCGACACTTACTATTTATAAAAAAAATAATAGACAAAAATCGTTTCTGGTCCACCCAATCCAACCCATGGCGTGTATCAAAAAATTACCGGTTTAGACCTGTCATCCATTCCACCCGTCTATCCCATTTTACCATACCCATTACTATTTTCCACACGATACGCACCTGATCAATTAGCGGCTTGATTTGTGATTCCTTTCTTTCTTATAGCGAGCCTGCTCCGGATCAAAACCACCTTCATTAGCTCCATAGACAGCCCATGATGGGGTAAGTGACATGTAATCATTGCTTCCAAAAGGCTTTCCCGACGCCACCTGTTTTAATATCCAAAAAACAAAATCAGATAAATATAAAAATACAAAGATTAGTAATTTGAAAAAAAAAATAAAGGTACAAACCAAGTCATGAAACTTCTCGTAGTCTATCCAAGTGTGCCATTGGCTATTAATCTTGAACTTATCCACTTTTGCTAGAAGAACACAACACGAGTGCACATGCTCACAAGCAACCTCATACTCCCCATTGCTTTTTTCGGCTAAGGCCTCTGAAAATGCTTTGACATCAGCATGCCATGGCACATTTTCCATCGTCAATTTTGATGTAGCTGACCTGTCATAATAGCAACTTTTTTCTATAAAGACCAATCACAGAAGGCAATATCAGCAGGTTAGATAACGGGTCAGGTTTCTCCAGTTTAGTTTTTGTAGGGGTGAGCAGAAAACCAAAAAAACTGATTTAACCGAATAGCCCAAAAAGTCAAAAAACGATCCGAAATTTATGGTTTGGTTACAGCTTTAGATTTTATAAAAACTGAAGCGAACCGAATAACCTAGAAATCCATTTTTTAATGTTAGCTATATATTGACTTAGAAATCATTAATTTTATTCTTGAATGTTGTGTATTTATATAAGAAATTAACCTGTTTATTTATCTTTCAAATGATTTATCCATTGCCTATAAGAAATAACAAAATTTAACATAAAAGTTAAATGATTTTTAAGTACTGTAAAAGAAAATGACTTAATAAAAACTTTGGAAAAACATAAAAATAGATTAGAAGGTTAGGTTTATGCAAACAATATTAATTAAAAATGTTAAATATAATCACAAAGATTCTTAAATCTTGGATTATAGTTTTTATTTTTGAATCTTACGTAATTTTGTTCCAAAAACTGAAAAACTGAACTGAACCGTTGCTAAAACTGAAAAAACCAAAACTGAACTGTGCACAACCCTAGTTATTTACTTATTTGTCCGATATACTTTTGGACCATTTCCTTATAAGCTGACTTTTATTGCTAACTCCTAAGACAAATGATATAAATAAGGCAAGAAAAAAACGCCAAAATGGTGTCTTTTATACTATGGCTAAGTACTTACGTTCCACAGTACGTAACGCCTTTGATTTCAACAAAATCAGGGTTTCCAATGCTAAAGAGGCTAGAATAGGCATCAATATCCTCTGTATTCCATCCTTTAACAAGAGTCAAACGATACACAGTCCTCTGTTGCTTATCTCTCAAAGCTTTCAACGAGTCCTGAAATTTAGATTAACAATGAAAAAAAGCAGATATCATCGTATCAAATCCGCTTTTATATAGAAAGAAGATAACAAGAGAAGATACATACAACAAACCGTTCCCAAAAGTCCCCAAACAGCGGTCTGTCAATTGCCTTCATATTTTCCTTTGTTGCAGCATCTACACTCACATACAACTGCACGACTCAAATAATTAGAACCATATAAACACTTAAGTCAAAGACCAAACACAACAAAAATCTCATTAACCAATATATAATGGATAAAAAACATGCTAATTAACCTGAGTGATGGGATTTAGCGACACAATCTTGTCCGGAAACTGTGCATTTGTCACAAGAAAAGTGGAAATTCGCCTTTTGTGGAGCTCATCAACAAGTGAATTGATCTCGGGATACATGATTGGCTCACCAACAAGTGACAAAGCACAATGCCGGGGCAACAGACCTTCTGACAAACGCTCTGCTGTCACACCTGCAGGCATACCGTCCCCACTTGATATTAAAATAATCAAAATTACTTATGTAGCTTATAGAAGTTTAAAATAGAAAAATCCACCTGGAACTCCTTTCATTTGCTTTATCATCTTCTTATGCTCTTCTATGGCGGCATTCACAATCATCAATGGGTCATCCATCTTCCACTGCCAACTTTTTCCGACAGGATTAGTGTGATGTCTCCAACAGAAAACACATTTATTTGCGCATGCCAAACTTGGTGTTGCCTCCATACACCTGTTACCATGAAAGTGAAATTTCAAGTTTCACTACGATTATAGAGGGTAGACAAAACAATCATCTTTTAAGTATCACAATTGCCCATCAAATGGATATGATCAAATTTAGTGATGATGATAATGACTTATGAGAAAACTGATGTGTTTTTAATTTGATCAAAGATCTGAAAGATGATGGCTAGTTTTCATCTATGCCTATGATTACTATTAACTTTTGATTATGGTGATAAATTTTTCATGCATGGTCTTCTTTCTGCTATAATAATGGAACTATATGTACTTTGATTGATTGTTTTGGTGTGAGCTTTAATCCAATGCTTGGTTTTAACCCGCGCAAGGCGGTCAGATGCGTTTTCATCCCAGAAGCTGATGGGTGAGGTGCGCGCATAATGTATGCAAGTCATTCGTTATAAAAAAAATACCATAAATTATTTATAGATAATATATTAAACACTAAAATATAAGATATTCTCATCATCTCTAGTTAGATTAGATTTGTTCAATCAATGGTCTAAATTGTTCAAATACTCATAGCCATTGTTCAATTGATGGTCAGATTCGTTCAGTATGATTCGAAAAACTCACACCCATTGCAACCGATGGTCTAATTTGGTCTAATTTGTTCAAATACTGGCTAACTGCATAACGCGCTGCATTACATGCACATCATGGAATCGCATTGCATCAACTGCACCACAATGCGTTTCCATTACCGCATCCTATGCTGCGCATTCTTCAACATAAAATACAATGTTAAATAATATACAAACAAATAACAAACCTGTGACTCTCAATTCCATAAAAAGAGTGCTTATAACAACTTCCACGCCCTCTAAGCTGCGATTTCGTCCACCTACATATCTTAACACCACTATGCGAACCAATAATCTTATAACCCTGCAACCCCCACATCAAAAACACCATTTCAGACAAAATCATACCAAATGCAATACATTTATAAACTTATAGATCGAATATCATCTACCAAACAAGCAGAAATCCAAACATACCTGTTTCGTCAAGCTAGCCCGTATCACCGGAGTCACCATCACCTTTTCTCCATTCTTCTTCCCATTACTAGTAATCATCCCCACATCCTTCTTTTTAAGCGATTTCCCCGCAATATCTTCCAAATCAACAATCTCCGTCTCCACCTCCTCTTCCTCATCCTCATCATAATCCGATTCATTGATAAACTCCTCACAATTTTCCCTAACCACTTCATTAGCTTCACCGGTTTTCAAAACCCGAACGACTTTCTCGCTCCAAACACCAAACTCCCTATCCAACTCCCCCTCATCCACATCCCCCTCACCCAAAGGAACAATCTCGACCGCTCCAAGCGCCCGCATTTTCGTCAAAAACGCCTTTCCAACTTTATTAAACATATGCCCATAACTTCTACTTCCCACCCCAAACACTGCAATCTTACACTTGTTTAACAGCAAAGACCCTACTCTAAAATCCTCAACACTTTCCGACAACCAGTCCGACAAGAACACACCGTTTGACGGCGGGTTTCCGTTTTCATAGGTAGATGCTATTATTATGACTAGGGTTTCGTTGTGGAGATCTTCTGGCTCGTAGGTTTTGGGGTTAACGAGGTCAAAGGGGAGGTTGTTGGAGATCAGGAGATTGTGTAGACGTTTGGCTAGGGCTTTGGATGTGCCGGTTTGAGAGATGAAGAAGAGTTTTCCGGGTCGGGTCGTCGGGTTTGGGGATGAGGGTTTGAGGCGGCGGGATTTGTAGAAGCAGTAGAGGGTGGTGGCGGAGAGGAGAGTGAGGATGGTTAAGTGGGTGGTGAGGGAGGTAGCGCTGGTGGTTGAGGTGGTGGTGGTGGTGGAAGACATTGTTTTGCTGGTGGCTGGTGGTGTTTTGGAAACTGTAGGTTGTCGAAGTGGAATGAGGTTACGCCAAAATTTTGGTTTTACTCGACCATGACTCTGTTTTCAAAAGTTTGTGTTGTGAACATTTATTCAAAAATTAAATTTTTTGGTTTTTTTTCGTTTGGTTTGAAAAAAAAAATCAATGTTTTAAACCGGTTCGGTTGAATCGTTTGCCGCTTATTGTTCTGGTACGGTTGTGTCACGTATAATAGGGTTTTGGTATAGTTTTTGAAGTGCCGGTATATCTAGTAATACCGGTTCATACTGGCCTACCGGTTTAATCTCGTGATCTCATACCACTTATTGGTCTAGAGATGCATGCTCACTTGACTTGGTTTAGAGTTGCGTGAACAAGTTAGGCTTGATTCAGAGCTATGCAATTTAATGGAGAGATTTGAAAGGTCGTCCTTCTGCTCTTAAAGTGCGACTTAAGAAGCATTTGAAAGTTTATACAGTGATTCGGTATACATGTAATTGCCTGCTAACAACATAAAAACGTTTAAACCTTTAACAAACACTGATTGCCTCATGAATGTCAAACATTCACCTCATTTTAGTAATTTTACGGTTAAACACAACCATTTGTGTAACTCTATTAAAATCCACTTCTTAAGCTTTTCGATATCAGCAAGGCAAATCAAAACTTATAGAACTCTAAAACATCAAACCAAACATAAATCCCAGTGTTTCTCTAGATAACTAGATTTGAAACATACACCGGACAAAAATATGAACTAGCTTCTAAGCCACCATCTTCAGAAATACTCCATATGAACACCAATTGCACTTAAAACACCATACTCCCTTCCATGAAAACCAACCACTTTCCCTGCTGATGGTGTTGAAGTATAGTAAGTACACCCAAACCCCTTTTCTTCTCCATACGTAATTGCTTCCAATCCATTATACCCTTTAACAGGTCCATAAAAACCAGAGATGCCAGTCAAGTATTCATCTTCATGATTCAAATTGACATGCAGTTATCAGCGTTTTGTTTTCAGATAAAATGAATCAAGAAGTTAGTGAAACAAAAAATAAATAAGTTTGTACTTTACATCCACCTGTTCCTCCATGGAGTTGTGATAAGAAACTTTTGCCATCCTTGTTTAGATATTCAAACTGAAGCACGTAAATCACATTGAGCTTTCCTTCAAGAACGCGTATTTGTTTGATAGTGGAGCAAAATCCATCATCCCAAGCTTTACCTCCACCTGCTCCCCATGGGTCTGCATCCCTCGGCTTTGTCATTGTCATTCTAGAGCACAATTCCTGATGTTTGACAGTGAATATAGCTTAACAACATGACAAGATGATGAAATGTTTTCCAACAAAATATGTGATATAAGTCAAAACAGAAAAGCCTTGAAGAGACTAGAGAATGAACCTCAAGCGTGAGTTTGTCTTCATATGTAGAATATGGACTTAACGCAAGCGATTTAGGCATCACATAAACTCCAATAGCATTGAGGGCATTGTTAGCATGCCCATGACATCCTACAATCACCCCGCCTAGGCCATCATATGAGAAAGTCGTGCCACTACCAATACCATACGGGCCATAACGGTTCTGGTTCGTATCAAAACATATGACATGATCACTACATCAGATCCAGTATGGTTACCAAATGTCCCACTTATTGACTTAAGATACTCATTTGGATAGTCCATGCAAATCTGTACAATCGGAAACAAATCTTATAAAATGCGAACTCAATAACATGTGTGAAGTGGAATCAACATTAATATTAGTTACCGTGTCTGTTCAGTTGCAACCCTTGCCGCCGAACGTGTAGCTTAGATTTTCACCTGTAGTGGAGTAGGTTTGGAAGTTAATGGAGTCAATAAAACGTCCATATCGAACATTAACCTTAAGCTTTTTAGTACGACCTTGAGGCATATATGTAAGATTAAATATATTATATTCATAGTATTTAATCATGTAGCCATTATAATCATTTATATTATATTAGATCAAATAATATAAATCCTATTATTTATTAGTTGGTAATTGTTGATGGACCATATTATCCTTATTAACTAATTAGGGTTTCCTTCGGGTGTATATATAAGGAGATGATTAGAGAGATTTAAGGTTAGACACTTTTACTCATAACATCAACATTATTATCGCCCATCTCTCTCTCCATAACCTAAAACCAAATTCATCCCTAGTTCGGTTATTACCATCATAATCTTACACCCTAAGGAGGAAGCAGATCACACTGACAAAGATGTCGAACTCCATGGTTGCGTCTCTGACTGGATTCTCTGCTGGCCTGTCTGCCATCACAGGTATTTCATTCATGTTTTCCATTATGTTTAAACAGAACTGATCAACATGTGGTATCAGAGCTTATGTTGATAAATTAGTTCTGTTTTGAATCCATTATTCTTGGATTAAAAATCTAGAAAACAGAATTTTGAAAACCTAATAATAATTCAAAAATATTGTTCTAGAATCACACCAAAGTGAGTTAAAATTCAGATTTTTGTTTAATGGATAAATTACTATTCCGAAATCATCAAAATCCCTGATTTCGGATTACTATCAAGAATTTAAGTTTATATTTTTTTAGGGTTCATCACATGTTCTTATGAAATTCGAAGAAATTCCTATATTTTGGAATGTAATTCGGATTATGGGGTGTTTTTCTTGGTTTTGATCTATTTTATCTAATAAAAACTTTTTGAAATCTGTTATTGTTATAAAAGGATATAATTTCCGAAATAATTAGATAAACTTAATTGACATTAAAAAGGAAACAAATTATCCCATAATCCCTTAATTTTCGAATTTCAAACTTATCACAACTAACTGACATGGTTAGAGAATTTGAAATCTTGGAGAACAAGTTTCGGATGGATCAGAGTCTCATCAGAGATGACCATCTCGGACTAATTCGAGTCTCATTAGAGATCCATTTGAGATGAACATCTCGAACTAATTCGAGTCTCATCCGAGATGCTCATCTCGGACTAATTCGAGTCTCATCCGAGATGCCCATCTCGAACTAATCCGAAACTTATCCGAGATGACCATCTCGGACTAATTCGAATCTCATCCAAGACGACCATCTCGGACTAATTCGAGTCTCATCCGAGACGACCTTCTCGGACTAATTCGAGTCTCATCCGAGACGACCATCTCGGACTAATTCGAGTCTCATCCGAGATGCCTATCTCGGACTAATTCGAAACTCATCCGAGATGTTTATCTCGGACTAATTTGAGTTTCATCCGAAATCCAATATTTTATCCCAAATCTCATTACTACATTAGGCTATTATTGTGAACTAAATTTCAGCTCGGGGCTCCGCCTCGAACCTCATGCGGGGACACGCTGTTGCCCTGCTAACAGGGGTTTGCTATTAAATAAATGGTTTTGTAAATACTTAACTAATCATAATCAAATAACTTTTTACAAAACCAAATAGCTTAACTTGAGTGAGCTTCTGATGTATCACTTCTGCCCAAAGGTGATTTGATGCATCTATTTATTGTTCAAGTATTACAAAAGCTATGTTAATTATGCATTATAAACGTGAATGTCTTATTTCTGGCCAAAGCTGATCTAATTCATTCATGTCTAGCATACTTAACAAGTGCATAATTAAAGTAATTGTCTCATTTTCTGGCCAAAGCTGATTTGTCACAATTATTTTGTACACATACTTAGATGAGTACACTTCTGGCCAAAGCTGATTTGTCTCCATTTAAGTAGAATTTTCAAATAAGTCTACTATTTTGATGTTAGTAATAGACATATCACAACTTCTTCAATAATGATCCTCACATTAATGATCCTTCATTAATCTTATGATCACATTTTGTCTACCTTATCTTTAACACCCCATAACATTACTCACCATAACTTTCTTCTATAAATCAGTATCTCATCCACTCTAATTCCTAAACCTAATATGTTTTGCTTTACTTAAAGTTTCTATAAAAAATTAGCTCTTGAATTAAATCCTTGATTATCCCTTAAGACACGTTAATCCTTTTGCTCTCTTCTGATACAAGTGCTACAGAAGCAAAGTAGAGTATGGTGAATAGGATATGTCGAACATGATGTCTCTTATGATAATCAAGAACTCATTTAACATAACTGCTATCACTAAAGTTATTCCAGACTGTTTTTCCTAAGACTAATCAATTTTTTATGGAATAATCAGAGGAACTCCTAAGGTGCATGTCTTCATTTCAAATTCTAAACTATAAAGGTTAAATGGTATCCGTGAATAAATCATAATGTACAAGACCATGATCCATAAAATAAAGGGCTTATTCATGGAAATAAGTACATTTTTCCAGTGCATTACTACTAACTTTTCCACTAGTATAATCTGATGCCTTATAAATCAACTGTAACACTCAAAAGTACGAAAGGAAAATGAGTGTGTTGATCAGCAACATACGTACAGGAAAAGAAATGCCTAAAACTAGAAAATAAGATGTAATTCACCTCACTACCACTAAAACCTAAAAGATGATACTTTTAAGGTTCATAGACAAAATACAAGTAGTAATTGGTTCTTCAAGGGAGAAACTCACTGCCTACTTGTGCCATTAGGCAAAGCAAAGAGATTATCCACAATTCAAAAGAACAGTTGGATAAAATACGTAGTCGTCTTTTAATGATCTTTAAGTCTGGTAATTTTAATATTCCAATTAACACCTGATAAGTTGACTCAAGTACTAAATGTTTCCTTACTACAATTCAACAAATAACTAACATGAGAGTTAGTGACAAAATTAAATGTTAAAGCTATAAGAACCATGAAAAGTTGTCTTCTAATTAATCTTTATGATACATTACATATTCTGAAAATTAATCAGAATTTAGTATCAATACTAAAGCTATATTATGACAGTTGTGAGGTTTGCATAGTCAACATAACGTCACACTTACCTTAAACTCTCATATTATTTGTTCTCAATATCTAAATAGAAACATTAATAAGATAAAGCTAGACGATACCTTACACTTTCACAACTTTTGTTATCATGCAAATGAGAATTTGACAAAAGAAAATGAGATCTATAAATTTCATACATTGTAACCATAATTCATGAGAAATCATGACATGGTTAGTGAGAATGATTTTTTCATCTAATCTCATTCTAAGTGATTTTAAATCATGATGTTAAAGCCCTAAAATATTATTCGGCTTAAGGAATAAGTATGGGTTCACTATAAGTTATATTTCATTGACATTCGTGAAACTTATTCAAAATGGAATATTCAGACATAATTCATTTATCAATTAAAGACTATCCACTTGTATCTAAATTTGTCTCATATGACACAAATCCTTAAAGAAATCTATTCATATATATACTTAATAAGATTTCTATTAAATATGTCCCTAAGTTTCTTATGACATCTGGACATTAAGGAAATCAAGTAAAGTCTAACATATATATGATAGGTTCCCACGTCACGTACCTCATTGAAATTTCTCTTGTAGCAATTTTATAGATATCAAAGATCAGTGGGAGCATTAAGTGTCTTAATTATAACTTGCAAAAGTTGCAAGAGGTTGGGGAGTGAAAACTTCACATTACTTCAATTTACACCTCTTGTACAAGACCGCTCCATTAGTTTCATCAAAACTTGTCTCCTTAAAATCTAATGCTACTCTTACAAAAATTTCATTGTTGCTTAATTGTGGGCACACTTAGATTTCTTACCTAAACTAATATAATCCTCAACAAGAGAAATTACAACGACTAACGTCATTAATTTGTTTCTCTATTAGAATATGTTGGTCGTTAAATATTGACCCCAAGCATGTTGAGTTCCTAAGGTCAGTGGGAGCATTAAAGTCTTTATCATGACTTGCAAGGGATACAAGAGGCGGGGGAAGAGAGTCATTAAATTTTACTCCGAATTTAACTCCATTTACACCTCTTGTACATCATATTGCACCAACTCTTACACACCTAGAATCCTGAAAAGGATAGCAACCTAACCAAGAGCTAATCTACAAAACTGAAACTTCTAATAAACCCAATAAGCAACTCAGGAGGTCGTCTAGGTTTAAAAACCTACTAACTTTGATGATTACATAACCTCCCTAACTAATGTTGAAGTGGATTTTGGAAAAGTTTACTGATCCTCTCTCTTCTAATAAACCGTTAGCGTCAATCAACCTTCTTAATGGAATAAAACTGTTTTATAGTAAAATGATTTTATATGTTCGAATAATGTTCGGGATTTGATTGAATTATCTAAGAGTGTTCATAATCAAACCAAATCCTACTATAAACGTTAAGACACCAAGATGTATGATTGATTGTCAAAGGTTATACTCAAGAACAGTATGTCTATGAGCCGATAAAATCCATATACGGTTTAATGCAAGCATCATAATGCGATGAAATCTTAACACAATTATTTTCATCAAGAACCAGGTGGATTAATGTACCTACCTCAAGATGAGTGGGAGTAACTAAAAATAAATTTGTCTATATAAAGATGACATTCTTTTGACAAGTATATGTTACATAAGTCTAAGCATTGTTAAAAGCAAATTTTGATATAATAGATCTCATAGATATCTCTTATGTAATAGATATCATAACACATCGAGATAGACCCAATGAGACATTATTTCTATTCCACAAGTTTAACTTTAAATGGGTCCTTACATATGTAACAAACATTACTGCTCTCCTTTAGAGGATAATAGGGTAAATAAGATTATTTCCTTACGCTTCCTTAATTAGAAGCCTTGTGTAGTTTAAGTCTATACTCGTTTAGATATTACTCACATTGCAACACACTAGATATATCTAGATTGATGGGAAGCATCTTATGGGGTATTAAAATATCTATAAAGGAAACGAGAGACTATAATTTAAAGAAGAAGTGAGAACTCAAACTGGTTGATTACTCTAACTTTGTAATATTCAAAGATGACAAAATGTAATTTTGGGGCATATCCTTATATCAGCAGACAAAACCTATCTCATGGAGAAGTCATAATGAACTGATAACAACAACCTAAGATATAATAACATAATATATTGTTGATCACAAAGCAATAGTCACTAAATATTGTTGAAAATTTATCAGTGGACTCATAAGTTTACTAACTCCATATAAATCATATATTGAAGAGTTATTGTGATAAAGACAGCTACCATGTCTCCTTGGACAGTAACAGTTCGAGAGGTGCTTCATTAAATTTCGATACAAAATTAATTATTCGTTTATGAACGAATTAAGGAAACTAAATCTTTGTATCGAATGCATTCATGATATGCTTAAGGATCCTATAACTGAAAGTCTATCACCCATAACTATTATGAAAGCGCTTATAATAATGACGGGTTTATTGATGACTATGTACAACTGCATATCGTACTATGAATGACTAATTATTAATTTTCCTCATCAGTTTGATTTTATATGTCTCTGACATATGTTCTGCCGGTATAATGACATATAGATAAATAGAACTACAAACCAAACGTTAAAGGGCTTACTTGCGTATTTTGATCATAACTGTTAGGTTTTAAATCGAGGCTGTAGTATGACTAATGGGGGTCTTGAGTCGAATGATGATTCAACGGTTGTATTTCTCTGCTATGGTTCTTGGTTTAAAGCTGAAATGAGTATTAACTCTGATCAGACTAATCTAATACTCATGATAAATGATTACTCGGCTAAGTGGGAGAATGTAAGATTAAATATATTATATTTATAATATTTAATCATGTAGCCATTATAATCATTTATATTATATTAGATCAAATAATATAAATCCTATTATTTATTAGTTGGTAATTGTTGATGGACCATATTACCTTTATTAACTAATTAGGGTTTCCTTCTGGGTGTATATATAAGGAGATGATTAGAGAGATTTAAGGTTAGACACTTTTACTCATAACATCAACATTATTATCGCCCATCTCTCTCTCCATAACCTAAAACCAAATTCATCCCTAGTTCGGTTATCACCATCATAATCTTACACCCTAAGGAGGAAGCATATCACACTGACAAAGATGTCGAACTCCATGGTTGCGTCTCTGACTGGATTCTCTATTGGCCTGTCTGCCATCACAGGTGTTTCATTCATGTTTTCCATTCTATTTAAACAGATCTGATCAACAATATAAACCCATTCTTCACCATATAAACCACCCCAAGGTCCATGAGCTATGCATTCTTCAAATTTGCTTGTACCTCCCTGCAAATCATATAAAATATTGGCCTGTCTGCCATCACAGGTGTTTCATTCATGTTTTCCATTATATTTAAACAGATCTGATAAACAATATAAACCCATTCTTCACCATATAAACCACCCCAAGGTCCATGAGCTATGCATTCTTCAAATTTGCTTGTACCTCCCTGCAAATCATATAAAATGGTACTAGTCTTATATATAGTTTAAACAACATAAAAATGAATAAGCATAAATGCTAAGAATAAGAACTGAACAAAATTAAAACTCTACCGTCTCAGTTTGGACCATTGCCCAACTTTGAACAATATCGACTCCCTGCAACAATAAGCCCCGTTTGGGTGACAAAAATCAATCAGGCCTTGTTTGATGGGTTGTTACCCAACATAAGACGGTCTGAGTTAACTGCCATTTTCGTCCCCGTAGTTTGTCCCGTTATGCCAGTTCCAACCAAATTTCAAATTTATACCATTTCCTTCCCTGACATTCTTGAAACAAGCCAGCTTCGTCCAAAAAAACTAAGGTTGAATCGAATATTTGGACAAACCATAGGGACGAAAATGACAGGTAACTCGTGTTTTTTTGGAAGAAACTGGTATGTTTCAAGTATGCCAGGGATGTAAATGGTACAAATTTGAAATTTGGCCTGAACTTGCATAACCGGAGAAACTATAGGGAAGAAATGACAGTTAACTCATTACGTTATTTATAAACTTGAAAAAAAAATACACAATCGTAGAATTTCCATGAAACTTAAGCTAAAAGGGTAACTTATTTGTAGTTTCAAACACACAAATATTGTTCTAATACAGCGAAAACCGCAAAACTGAAAGAACCAACACTAATCATTTCCACAGACTCATATAGATGCTTATCCTTCATTTCTCCCACAATCAAACACTATATCGTTTAGCTATCAAACCCTAAAAAGCCTACAATGCACTAGAGTTTGAGTTTTGAAACAGTAAGCATTTTGAGAGTTAATAAGATGATCAGATTAAACTTTTCTCTCATTTTAAAGTGCATTCTGACAAAACGAACTGTGCCAAATAGTACCAATGTCACACTACCGTCAGCGACCAATAACACTGACTCGACTTAGGACTTGCGTGTTGCGACAAACCTGTCAAACAGGAAAAAATAGATGTACAAATTTTGAACTACACATGCATATTGTGCCATGTTAACTCGCAAATTTGAATGAAACACAAGAAATTGAACCACACACGTACGTTACGTCGTATTAACTCGAAAAATTTAGAATGAACGTAAAACCGAAATTTGCGAAAGATAAAAAGTATAAGGGATAAAAGTTGAAAGTAAAAAGTTATGAGTTCAAATTGGAAATAATAAAAAGTTTTGGGTTCGAATTAAAAAAAATATGTGGGGTTAAAATTGCAAAAGATAAAAACTTAGAGAAGTAAAAAATCAAGTTTAAAAAAAGATTCTTAAAGCATAAGTTATAACTTCATATGCCTAAAATTATTGCTTATTAAGAGTATTAAATTTAAATTGTTTGGTTAATTACACAAATGACAATGGTCTTTATGAAAATTTCAGATTTTGTGATGCTAAAGTTCTTTTTGGTAAATAAACGGGAATATTTTAGTGAATAATTTGCAAGTTTTAGTCTATAGAGTTTTATGTGTTCATAATCCTCATGGTTCCGATAACCTTTTACATTAGCATCATGTCATCCACTTCTATTTCACCATCTAAATCATTATCTTAAGTGTGTGGTCATGACACAAACCACTATTTTCATATTTTAATTTATTGTTGTGAAAAGAAAAAAGAAATATTAAAAAAAGGAAAGGAGGCAAATGGTTGTCATGATTTAATCAACGTACCAACTGAGCTACGTGTCTAACCCGAAATATTTCTGTTTTTAATTATATTTATATACTATTTAATTTATTCCAAAATTCATTTCTTAAAAAGGATTTAAATTCTATCGAACCGGCACCTGTTGATTAACGTTGCACACAGTCCACCGCTGGACTGTGTGTCTAACCTGGTTAAAACACTTGCTTTTATTTCTCTTAT
This sequence comes from Scalesia atractyloides, assembly GCA_947069175.1. Lineage (NCBI taxonomy): Eukaryota > Viridiplantae > Streptophyta > Magnoliopsida > Asterales > Asteraceae > Scalesia > Scalesia atractyloides. The sequence continues at coordinate 17,048,099 of CAMTDV010000001.1, read as the reverse complement.
ATACTAACTGAAAGTTTTCATATTTGGGTTTTATAAAAAGTCTGAATATTGTGACGAATCGGAATAAGGACGGACTCGAACCTGGTATCGATGTGTTTCAATTGCACACAGTCCACCGCTGGACTGTGTGTCTAACCCGAGATATAATCCAATTTATATTAAATTTATATACAGACTAACTTCATCTTCTTCGTTACAATAACCCAGACAACTGATTTTCGACTGAACTTGTTCAATTCAATTAACAGGCGTAAAAGTGATTAAAATGTAACGGATAGGTAAGGTTTTGGGAATGATCATACCGGAATGATGACTTTTCTCAGAACTCCGGCAAAGTCGTCGGCTCTGTTTTTATGAACTCCGTCTGAGCGGACCAATTAACAGTTTTTGATTAACTAATTGCGGAATTGAATGATTAAACAAGAGTTATCAGAGAGTTTAGATGCTCATACCGATTCACAGCGCGATTTAGAAATTTCCAGAAGTTTTCCAGCGACTGCAGATTATCCGATATCGTCGTCTGGGACCGATTCTGATTGGAGGGTTTGAGTTAGTAAAAGTCTAACAACAGATAGAAGATGAAAGAATTTAGAAATTTACCGTTTTGATAAAAGACACGGTTTTCCGGCGAAAGTCCGGCGAGTTCAAAAAGCGATTCCGACGATCAGAAATTAGAGTAAAAGTGAAATTAGAGGTTCTGTGAATGTTATTGAGTCGCGAGATGATGATATTGATGGAGTAATTCAGAAAGTAAAAGATTTCGGTTTCTAAACCCGAACATCATATGAATTCAAGTTCATTTAAGGCTGAATTGATTAAGAATGTCGGTTCATCGGTTATAATCAAGAATCCGTGATCACTCAAAAGTCCCTGGACGTTTGGAAGCCGATATCGGTTTCAGTTTGGCGCAAACAGGTTGATTCACGGTTGCACTAATGTTTTAATTGTTTCCTAGATTTCACAAAGTCAGCTAGTGGCGGAGTGGTTATGTGATTGAGGTTTAAGGGTTCCGGCTGACCCGGGTCGAAACCCGGCAGCCCCTTATCATTTTTAATTGTTTTAATTTTATTTTTTTAACAATTTTAATTTCCATAATCTAAAATGTTTATTAGTTATATATTGTTTAAAATTAAAATAAGCATTAAATGAGCAACAAAAATTAAAACTGATTATTCGATTACTAAACGAAGCGGGTTTGGAAAACCCGTTTTTCGACAAATGTTACAGTATCCCCTACTTTTAGAAATTTCGTCCTGAAATTTAAGTAGTAGTGGTAACAGGAAAAAGATGCGGGTATTTTTCACGCATTGAGTCTTCATGTTCCCAAGTAAACTCAGGTCCCCGTTTCGACTCCCAGCGTACCCTAACAATTGGAATACGACTCCGTCTTAAACGTTTTTCTCCGAAGTCCATGATCTCTTCTGGTCTTTCAATGAAATACATAGATTCATCGATCTGATATCTTCCAGGGGAATATGGAGGTTTTCATCGGCGAGGCACTTCTTCAAGTTTGATACGTGGAATGTGGGGTGAATTCTGTTGAGTTCTTCTGGTAGATCAAGCTTGTATGCTACAGGTCCTACTCTTTCGAGTATCTTGAAAGGTCCTACGTAGCGTGGTGCTAGCTTCCCCTTCTGGCCAAAACGAACCACTCCCTTCCACGGTGATACTTTTAAAAGAACTTGGTCACCAATGTTAAATTCCAAGGGCTTTCGTCGTTTGTCTGCGTAACTCTTTTGACGACTTTGTGCCGCTGGAAGATTGTTTCGAATTTGAAGGATCTTGTCTGTGGTTTCTTGAATCAATTCTGGACCGGTGATTTGAGCTTCCCCAATTTCGTGCCAACATACTGGAGATCGGCACTTACGACCATATAAAGCTTCGAAAGGTGCCATGCCGATACTTGAATGATAGCTGTTGTTGTACGAAAATTCAACTAATGGTAGATGAGCGTCCCAATTTCCCTTGAAGTCTATGACACATGCTCGAAGCATATCTTCAAGAGTTTGAATGGTGCGTTCAGATTGTCCATCAGTTTGAGGATGATAAGCGGTACTGAGGTCTAATCGTGTACCCAAAGCAGCTTGTACGGCTTGCCATGTTCGTGAAGTGAAACGAACATCACGATCTGAAATAATGCTTAACGGTACACCATGACGGCTTACGATTTCGTTGATGTAGATACGAGCTAACTTCTCGTTCTTGAAATCTTCGCGGATCGGAGTGAAGTGAGCTGATTTTGTAAGACGATCAATGATTACCCATATAGTGTCATACCCACCAGAAGTGCGAGGTAACCCGGTAATGAAGTCCATGGTTATGTTTTCCCACTTCCATACAGGTATTTCAGGTTGGACCAGAAGTCCTGAGGGTCTTTGATGTTCAGCTTTTACCTTGGAACATGTAAGGCACTTGGAAACAAAAACAGCAATATCCTTTTTCATTCCAGGCCACCAGTAGGTGTATCGAAGGTCTTGATACATCTTGTCGGCTCCTGGGTGTATAGAGTATCGTGTTTTGTGTGCCTCATTCATAAGGAATTCACGAAGGTTGTTGTGGTCAGGAATCCATATGCGATCTAGATAGTACAGAATACCGTCGGATTTAGTTTCAATTTTAAGTTCAGCTCCACAGGATAGCTCCTTTCGTACGTCGTCTTCCGTTACTGAAACATGTTGGGCTTCTCGAATTTGATCTTTGATGTCGGTTATGATTTGCGAACATAGAAGACGAATGGAGTTCGCATAACCCTTTCGACTGAGTGCATCGGCCACCACATTTGCCTTGCCAGGATGATACCGAATTTCACAGTCGTAGTCATTAAGAAGTTCAACCCATCTCCGTTGCCTCATGTTTAACTCATTTTGGTTGAAGATATGTTGAAGACTCTTGTGGTCAGTGTATATTTTACACTTAGTACCGTAGAGGTAATGTCTCCATATCTTAAGAGCGAACACAACGGCTCCAAGTTCTGGGTCGTGGGTGGTGTAGTTCTTCTCATGAGTTTTGAGTTGTCTATAAGCATAAGCTATCACCTTTCCTCTTTGCATTAGAACACAGCCTAGTCCTTGCCCTGACGCGTCGCAATAAACCACGAAGTCATCACAACCTTCAGGAAGAGTGAGAATAGGCGCGTCATAGAGTTTTTGTTTAAGGGTTTGGAAAGCTTCTTCTTGTTTGGGTCCCCATATGAAGGGTTTTCCTTTATGTGTTAAAGCCGTGAGTGGTACAGCGATGCGGGAGAAATTTGCAATGAAACGACGATAATAACCCGCCAAACCAAGGAATGATCTTACTTCGGTTGGTGTACGTGGCGCTTGCCATTCTTGTACTGCTTTGATCTTTGAGGGGTCGACATGTATTCCCTTGTCATTGACGACACGTCCAAGGAATTGTACCTCTTTTAACCAGAATTCGCATTTGGAGAATTTGGCGTAGAGCTTTTCATTCCCTAAGAGTGTAAGGATGAGTCGAAGGTGTCGTTCATGATCAGACTTAGACTTTGAGTATATGAGGATGTCGTCGATGAAGACTATAATGAAGCGATCGAGATAGGGTTTGCAGACTTTGTTCATTAGATCCATGAAGACAGCTGGAGCGTTGGTTAGACCAAATGGCATGACCATAAATTCATAATGACCATAACGAGTTCGGAAGGCGGTCTTTGGGACATCTTCTTCATGTACTCTGAGTTGATTATAGCCAGAATGAAGGTCGATTTTCGAAAAACAGCTAGCGCCTTGAAGTTGGTCAAGAAGATCATCGATGCGAGGTAATGGGTAGCGGTTCTTGACCGTTAACTTGTTGAGTTCCCTGTAGTCGATACACATGCGAAACGTTCCATCTTTCTTCTTCACAAAAAGGACAGGTGCACCCCAAGGCGATGAGCTAGGACGTATGAATCCTTTGTCAGTCAGCTCTTGTAATTGACTGGCTAGCTCTTGCATTTCGGATGGGGCTAACCTATAAGGAGATTTTGCAACTGGCGTAGCTCCAGGTATAAGTTCAATGCGGAATTCGACTTCTCTCACGGGAGGAAGTCCTGAAATGTCGTCAGGAAAAACTTGCGGAAAATCTTTTACTACTGGGATGTCTTCAAGTTTCTTCTCCTTGGTTCCCTTTTTGACGACATGAGTTAGAAATGCGACATAATTCTTGCGGAGATATTTCGGGCTTGAAGACAGGATATTAATTTGAGCCTTTTCGAAGGGGTTTCTCCAAAGATTCGTAGAGTCTGACCGTTTGTAAGAGGAATGCGTATAAACTTTTCACGGCATACAACTTCAGCATGATGATGGCTGAGCCAGTCCATACCAATTATAATGTCAAAGCTTCCCAACTTCATAGGTATGAGGTCAACTGGAAAATCGTGATCGTTTAGTGTGAGAGTACAATTGCGTATAATAGAGTTTAATGAGACTGGTTTTCCGTCAGCAACTTCTACCGTTATGGATTCCATGAGTTTATCACGAGTTTGGTTGAGGATGGGTTCAAATTCTAAGGACACAAAACTCTTATCTGCGCCAGTATCAAATAACATGGATGCATAACTACCATTGATGAGAAACGTACCGTTAACCACATTGTTGTCAGCCCTAGCTTGATTAGCGTTGATGTTGAAAGCTCTTCCTCTTGCAGGTGGATGAGCTTGGTTAGCCTGGTTTACTGGATTAGCTTGAGCTTGGGCATGGATAATATTCACTAGGCGTGGACAGGTGTTTCTGAAATGATTTGGGTCTCCACAGTTGTAACAAGCCCGCATAGGTTGCACCATGGGATAGTTGGGTTGGTAGTAGGATTGGGCTACATGTTGGGTAGGTGGTAGTAGTAAGGGTTGTTGGGCTTGACCCATTATCTGATGGTGGGTTTGGGTTGAGGGCTGATGGCGGTTCGTTCGCTGAGGTACGCGACAGGTTTAAATGGTGTGACCTGCGCGACCACAGCCGGTGCAATGTTGGCAGGGATGATCAGGAAAGTGATGGTATTAGCAACGGTTGCACTTTGGGTATGGGCCGGAGTATGGCCTTTTATATGGTGCAGGTGAGGGGGCAACTTGGGTAATGGGTGCAACAGGGATAGGGAAATTTGTTTGTGTGACAGCAAAGTTTCTGGTGTTTCCTTTCCTCTTGTTAGCAAACTTTGAGGAGGAGGTAGAATGGTTTGAAGTTTGGCCCTCAACGGGGGCTTTCTTTTTCTCATCTTTAAATTTGCCGTTGCGAATACGATTCTCAGTAAGCTCGGTAGCTAGTTCCATAGCAGCTTCGAGTGTTGCAGGCGAAGTGCTGAGAACTGAGTCTTGAATTTTCGAGGGGAGGCCTCGAATATAGTGTTCGACTAAGCGGTAAACTGGGGTGAACAAGTTAGGGACCATTTGGTTCAACTCTAAAAACCTCTTGTTGTAGGAAGTATGATCTCCCTCCTTTTGCTTCAACGAATGAAATTCATCCTCTAACTTTTTGATCTCGCTTCTAGGATAGAAGCGTCTCGTCATGATTTCCCTTAACTCCTCCCACGTTAAGGCCATTGCATCTTCGACTCCTCTCTTCCCCTTTTCAGTATTCCACCAGGTAAGAGCTACCCCAAATAGCCTCCCGGTTGCGTAACGTACCTTGCGATCCTCGGGACAATCGCAGTTGAGGAAAGTGTTTTCCATTTCCTCAAACCAGTGGAGGAGGGCAGTGACACCTTCGTTCCCTTCAAATTTCGGGGGATCGCAAGACTTGAAATGTTTGTATGAGCACTTTTTGGAGGGAGGGTTGTCAACATTCTGGTCTTCTTGTTGGGGAGGGTTGATGGGATTTGCGGCGAGAGCTTGTTGGACTTGAACTACGATGTCAGGAAGCACCGCAGCCATTTGTTTTGCGATTTGGGTGGCCAAGCGTTCGTTTGACCTTCCTGATCTTCTACCCCCACGTGTTGCCTAGCCGACATCTACAGGAATATACATAAGAAGATTGTGAGTTTATGGAGTCTTTTTAGGTGTCATGTGTCTTAAAAAAAATAAAAATAACATAAACATCAATAATGCAACTACATCCATAGGATGTCTTGGGTTTGCTCATGTTGGGCCTCAAATGTCCCACATACCTTCACCTGTATAGTCATGTGGGCCCCCGTGACTATTGGCTTGGTAGGATTCACATTGGTATTGGCGGTTTAACACTCGCATCACCCGAATGAAAACCATGAAATATGTTTGTGAGATGTATGGTCGGAGGGTGTCCAGGTGTAGACACAATGACAACTCAAAGTGGGGTTAGCTCACACGACGTTTGGTATAGCATGCTTTGGCCTAATAGGTCCTTCGTACTCTCATCGTTAGTCCCCAGGTAGGCAAACTGGTCCTTTATTTTGGATTTATACGAATGCCAAGCCTAGACAGGACGTTCCGACTACCGGTACTTGTACCCTTCCAGTTACTACATGCCCGTCATGAGAACTCACTTTGATGTGATTTGAAAATACAAAAATCGTTGCAAAAGTAATGGATTTTGTGTGGTGTGTGCTCTCATGGATATGATATGTTATGAGAATATGATTCATGGTAGGCATTGTATAATAATATGTACTTATGAACATACTTGCATAACATTGAATGTAACAATAAACATAAAACATATAAACATCATGAATTTTGCATGTGACACACAAATAATTTTAAAAATTCTAATCAACTATAGTATAGGCTCTAAGGGTCTAATAACCTATCCTATATCCCTATAGTCATGGCTTTGATACCAATCTGTCACACCCCGACCCGCAGCGGAATAAGAGTCGGGGCATAATTGGGTTATCACCAAAGCTCATGATGTTTATTACTATGTTTCATATTTATTAAATTCAAAATTACATCCTCAATATTCCAAACAAGTTCATACAATTACAAAGAAAAATAACCAACTAAACAATCCAAAGTCTAAACCGGTTTATTCTTCTAAGCCATCCTATATGTTTCTTGCTGCATCTGGATCACCTGTATCATGTATAAAAATGGGGGTTTTTGGGTCAACATAAGTTGGCGAGTGAACCTTGTTAGAAAACATTTATATTGAATCCTTGTTATATTTATTATGGAAATTTATGCAATAATCATATGTGAGCAAACGTAAATAAACATACAATAACAATAACAATAACAAACAATAACATACAATAACAAACCACCTTGCATGAATATATAACATGAATGATACTGTATATGTTGGCAACGTCACGTTCACGCACATAGGTAATGGGGAACGGACTGTAACATCCGTCAAAAACGGGCTGCAGGTCGGGGTGTGACACGGACGACCTATGATAAATGTATGTGCGATCAAGGCTCAATCAAACGGAGCCGATCTTATGTTGGCAACGCCTCGTTCACGCTCATAGGTAATGGGGAACAGCTCAACGCTCATAGGTAATGGGGAGCGGCGGCCTATGATAATGTATGTACTGAAAATGATAAATTTAATCTAAACATTAACCACACAAACAGTTGATACATATTGAATACACATCTGATCATGGATATGATGGATGCACAATTGTTTAAATGTAATAAATAATAAGACACATTATACACCCAAAAAACGTGATTAAAACGGGGAATTTGTAGAGATTCACTCACATTGGGTGCGTTCGGTTGAAGATGTTGAATGCGTACGAGTTTAGAAGGTTGATCGACGAGGATTAACTAACCTAAATAATAACGAAAAGGTACGGTAAATAAGTGGATTTTATTAACAATTTTAATAAGGTTTTTAGGTTATTTTTGTGAATTTAAGGTTATTTTCTAACTTTAAAAACATTATTTTTAAGTATTTTTAATTGATTTTTAAATTAAATAAATAAATAAAAATATAAAAAAAATGTTGAATTTTTTTTTTGGGTTTGACCATTGACCATTGACTTTGACTTGTTGACCGGTTCGGTCGTGTATATTGTTTGCACTGAGTGAGGTTCGAACTCGTGACCTCCCGTACGCGTGCACGCAGCTCTACCAACTGAGCTACGTGTCTAACCCGAAATATTTCTGTTTTTAATTATATTTATATACTATTTAATTTATTCCAAAATTCATTTCTTAAAAAGGATTTAAATTCTATCGAACTGGCGTGCGTATCAGGTCTCGAACCCGGGACCTGTTGATTAACGTTGCACACAGTCCACCGCTGGACTGTGTGTCTAACCTGGTTAAAACACTTGCTTTTATTTCTCTTATATACTAACTGGAAGTTTTCATATTTGGGTTTTATAAAAAGTCTGAATATTGTGACGAATCGGAATAAGGACGGACTCGAACCCAGTATCGATGTGTTTCAATTGCACACAGTCCACCACTGGACTGTGTGTCTAACCCGAGATATAATCCAATTTATATTAAATTTATATACATACTAACTTCATCTTCTTCGTTACAATAACCCAGACAACTGATTTTCGACTGAACTTGTTCAATTCAATTAACAGGCGTACAAGTGATTAAAATGTAACGGATAGGAAAGGTTTTGGGAATGATCATACCGGAATGATGACTTTTCTCAGAACTCCGGCAAAGTCGTCGGCTCTGTTTTTATGAACTCCGTCTGAGCGGACCAATTAACAGTTTTTGATTAACTAATTGCGGAATTGAATGATTAAACAAGAGTTATCAGAGAGTTTAGATGCTCATACCGATTCACAGCGCGATTTAGAAATTTCCAGAAGTTTTCCGGCGACTGCAGATTATCCGATATCGTCGTCTGGGACCGATTCTGATTGGAGGGTTTGAGTTAGTAAAAGTCTAACAACAGATAGAAGATGAAAGAATTTAGAAATTTACCGTTTTGATGAAAGACACGGTTTTCCGGCGAAAGTCCGGCGAGTTCAAAAAGCGATTCCGACGATCAGAAATTAGAGTAAAAGTGAAATTAGAGGTTCTGTGAATGTTATTGAGTCGCGAGATGATGATATTGATGGAGTAATTCAGAAAGTAAAAGATTTCGGTTTCTAAACCCAAACATCATATGAATTCAAGTTCATTTAAGGCTGAATTGATTAAGAATGTCGGTTTATCGGTTATAATCAAGAATCCGTGATCACTCAAAAATCCCTGGACGTTTGGAAGCCGATATCGGTTTCAGTTTGGCGCAAACAGGTTGATTCACGGTTGCACTAATGTTTTAATTGTTTCCTAGATTTCATAAAGTCAGCTAGTGGCGGAGTGGTTATGTGATTGAGGTTTAAGGGTTCCGCCTGACCCGGGTTCGAAACCCGGCAGCCCCTTATCATTTTTAATTGTTTTAATTTTATTTTTTTAACAATTTTAATTTCCATAATCTAAAATGTTTATTAGTTATGTATTGTTTAAAATTAAAATAAGCATTAAATGAGCAACAAAAATTAAAACTGGTTATTCGATTACTAAACGAAGCGGGTTTGGAAAACCCGTTTTTCGACAAATGTTACATTTTGTCTTTTATATATATAGCTGTATTATTTTAAAATTTAACAAGAGCTATAAATTCTAATTAACAAGAAATAAATAGATTTGTAAACCTATCAGTTTTCATTTTTGTTAAAACTTAAGATTTATAGATAATAAAATCTTAAATAAAAGTTTCATAACCTTTAGCGATGTAACACCTCGTAAAATCGTGTCCAATAGTATAGCGATACGTGTTTTATTTTTTTAAAAGTGTATTAAAGACTAATAAGGACTAAAGGTGTCAACATGCTAAAAAACTTGGCCTCTGAGTGACTGATATGTCAACATGCTTAAACTTGGCCTCTGAGTGACTGATATGTCAACATGCCTAGCCTCTGAGTGACTGATATGTCAACATGCTTAAACATTGGCCTCTGAGTGACTGATATGTCAACATGCCTAGCCTCTGAGTGACTGATATGTCAATACGCATATAATGAGCCTCTGAGTGATCCTTTACAAAGTCCTAACTCTCATGCGTGCCCGTTGTTGGACGAGAGAGGTTAAATCTGCAAAAATGTGAAAGTTGGATAATGGAGGGATTAAAAGTGTCAACATGTTAATTTATACCTCTGAGTGACCTTTTAACAAACCGAGAGCTTGACAATGTCCGGGCATAATCCCGGGTACGCCAAGTATTGGCTACGGAGGGCTAAAAATGTTAAAAAGTGTTTTAGGAAGGTTTAAGAGGGTTTTATAAATTAAGGGGCTAAACGTGTCAAATTTTGAAACTGGCCATGGGACGCTCGCGGGGCGCGAGAGGCAAGGCTTGCGCCTCTCGCGGGGCGCGAGAGGCCTGTGTCTGCAGAAAATTTGCTTGGCCTCCACAAAAATTGCCAAAAACCATTTGATTTGAAACCGTGGTCTTTCAAACTGCTATGCCACGTTTCAGAACACTTGTAAGCTTCCTCTTACACCCCTTAACACCTGGCGTCACCTCCTTCAAGCTCTCCAACTATAAATAGGTCACCATTTGAGCTTGCACCTTTCTCATTTACAACTCTATCTCCCTCCTCTAGAAGTTCCTAACTGAAAGAAGCATCTAACTTAGTTCTATTGCATTCTAGAAACCTCTTGTAAGTGTTACTTGCTCTTGCATTTTCGTTTATAGGCTTTTATAGCCAAAAGTCAAGCATTTTACGGAAAACGCCTTGACTTTTGGTTAAGACCATTATGGTCCAGCCATTGTTCGTAATGAACATGACTAAGTGATCATAATAAGGTAGGTGTTAGTCCCTATGAAGGACACCTCCTGAAGATCACGTTTGCTAGACCAATTGACGGGTCAAAGTTATGATATTAAAAAGTCAAAATGCCATTTTTCGGAAAAATTATAAGTTGATCTTATATATGTTATGAAACCTCTTTTGACATTTAAGCAAGTTGGCAATAATTATTAGAACATGTAAGAACATGTTCGACTCGTCAATTTCAGTTCTACGGTCGGTTCGCAACCGAAAGTCGTGAAGTTTGACTTCTGCTTTGACTTTCGATTCTGACCCGATTTAGATTAGTTGGATACTGATCTAAAGTTGCATTATGATCGTAATATTATGTAGCATGACCCTCTGAGCTTATATTATATGATCATAATCAGAATCTGAGTTTATGCACAAGTTCCGTAATTATGCCATTTTGACTAAAATGTCCTTTTTGCATAAAAAGAGGTTTTAATGATAATGAACTTGAAAATGAGTTTCCTACTTATGTAATATTATAAGTAGGATTATTTGGGATATTAAATCAGATTATAAACTGAGTTTATGAGCAAGTCCTCGTATTATGTCGATAAATGACGATAAGGCCCTTCTGGCTTATAAAATGGCTTTAATCACATCTTTTTAAAGTAAATCTTTTACCGACTGATATGTTATATTAAATAACATATCTAAGACATATTAACCTGACATTAACATCAGTTTTCATTAAACATCACACAAATCGTCATTTTATGACATAAGCGCCATTTCGGCGCATTGTATGGTTTTAAACTATATTTATTAACCAAGACTTGTTACCTACTGATTCTAAAACTTATTTTAAATATTTTTACGGTAGGTACATGATACAAACTCAGAATCCCAAATAATTTATAAACTATGTGTAAAATGACCAAAATGCCCCTTCGGCGCATAGTTTGGTTATAAAAGATAAATTACACATATAATTAATATCCTAATGATATTATATCATAAATAAATTATTTTTCCAGAATACTTATAGTTATAACGTTAAATTATATTCAAGTTCCTTTTATACGGTATGAAATTACCGAAACGCCCTTATGAGGCATAGTTTCACTTTAAAACCATAACAAGCATAAAAGTTGATATCCCACTGATATTACAACTTAGTTAAAGTGTAATAGCATATATAACTTGTCCATGACTTATCCGGTTACCCGATGTCGCTAATATGCGTACGGTTAAGCATATGTAACTAGTTTACAAAAATTAACCGAAAAGGGTCTAAGCTTGTCATTTAAGTCTCAAAATCCAGAATGTTTATAGTTTATCCATATTACACAAGTCAAAGTACTTGTTGGGATTAAACTACATTCTATACAATCATCGTTTAATCTAGCGTTATACGTATTGATCAAGTACGCTAGTCGATCTAAGTCTATGACTTAAATAAGACCGTTAGTATTTAATTGGTTAGCTTATGCTATAATCCAGACTAGAGACATTCCGGTAAATGCTATCTGCACTTAGTGCTTTTGTGTATGGTTGAGTTAATAAATCTTGCGTTTAAACGAAGACTAGCTCAGGTAAATACTCTCGACTTATTTCCCCTATGCGGGCTTGGGTTACAGTAAACTATTACCGCTTGGTCGGAAATGGGATCAATCGAATGCATGATTGTGGCTAGTAAATCCGCATATTATGTTTTAATCAGTTTTGTTTGATAACTTAAACATCGTGGCTTAACTACCGTGTCCTGGATACCCTCGGCTCATTATATTAGTTAATGGCCACGACCTTAGCGCGGGGTGTAGGCATATACCCGACAGATGCTAAAATGCAATTACCCAAGACGTTGGGGATAACTCCTTTGTGAGTTCGTAAGTGGTGTGTAGTTAATCATGTCTCGGTTTTCGCACTGGGCCCTGTATGTATGGACAAATATGTGAATCTGTTAACAATGTTGCAATGTCAACTTTCCCAAGTTATAAAAAGATTTTATGCTGATATGCACTTAAAACATATTTTCAAATGTTTTCAAAATGAGTCAGTTGGGTGTATTTACCAGCGAAAGCTGACGTAATTTCAAAAGACTGAGCTTGCAGGTATAATACGAAATAGGCTGGAAGTGCTCGGTAGTGATAAGAGGATCTTGCAAATCCTAGATCTGCCTAAAGTCTATTTTACATTCTTTCTTTGTACGATTTATGATCCGCTTGTAGATCTTCTATTACAAGCCTGTATATTATTTTGTATTTCGAACATTTTGTATGTAATAGTAATTAAAATCCAAGACTTCCGTTGTATTGTGTTTAATTGTCTATGATGTTATCAACTTACGTCACGATATTTCTCACCCGGGCCCACTGGTGTTTGATTGGCTGTGGAAAGCCGGGGTGTGACAAGCAATCTTTATTTAACTTATTTTTTAAACAAAATTTAATTAATTAGATAAATCTATAAGCTTTATTCAACTATAAAAATACTTTTTATAAATACTCAAATCATCCAACTTCAGCCTTGACTATTCATAAACTAGATCTAGAATCCGTAGTTGTCTAAATCCTCGAATTCCCTAGTTTTTTTTTTAGGTTTTTAAGGGGTGGGGATTTAGGGTTTTGGGAGGTGGGGATGGGGGTTTAGAAGATCTCCCTTTTTGAAATGCTGAAAGTTCATTTCACCCAACTCTATTCGAGCTCTTTCTTCCTTGTTTCAGGATCGCTCAGAACAACCGACTTCATTACTCGTTTATTGCCAGATCTAAAATGCAAACTGGCTACTTCGCACATCTCTAGCCAAAGACTGGCATTCAAGACTTGAAACCTTCACTTCAGCGGTTGTGTTCCCGAAAGTGCCTTTCTTTCCTTCTTGGGGGATTAGTGGGTTTAGGTTTTTTTCGTAGTGTTACACATATGTAATACTAATTTCCTTTTTTTTTTTTCAAATTTTGTGTATTTTAAAAATGTAGATTTATTGTCAAAAATGATTTAAAAAATTGATGCATTTTTTAAAGTTTTTTTTAGAGTTTTTTTAGTTAAATGAGTAATGATCCATCCCACATATATTGTATGCAAAACTGGTAAAAGTATGTTTTATATATGATTGCAACAGATTTATTTAACAAGTATAAGGACGCGCATGGAGCTTTTAAGGAATCATTAATCGATGATGTTGAAGAAATGCTCGAGTTGTATGAGGCAACATGCTTGAGGATACAAGGCGATCGAAGTCGTACTAGACCAAGCACTTGATTTTACAAGAACTTATCTCAATGACATAGCCAAGGATACTCTTCACAACAATTCTATTATGTCTACCCATATACAGGAGGCGTTAGGGACAGCTTTTCATAAACAGATACCAAGACTAGAAGCATTGAGCTACATTCGTTTCTACGGAAAACAAGCTTCTAATGATGAATCTTTGCTTAAGTTGGCAATATTAGGGTTCAATTTGCTTTAGTCAATACATAAGAGTGTGCTTAGACAAGTTTCAAAGTAATCACATATAACCCGACCATTAATTTAACTTTTGTGCTCATAGACGTAAATATACTTTATATTAATTTATATAGGTGGTGGAAAGACATCCATACCCCAAAGAACCTACCTTATGTAAGAGATGTGGTGTATACTCTAAGCCAAAATATTCTCTTGCTAGGGCCTTCTTAGCAAAACTGAGTCAAACTGCGACACTTCTTGATGATACTTATGATGCATATGGTACTTATGAGGAAATTGAACTTTTTACGGAAGCAGTTGACAGGTATCGCTATCTAAAGTAAAATAAATGTTTTTGACCTAATATCAGTTATTACTAATCAAGCTAGTGAAACAACTCGTATATGACATGTGGTCTCTTACATGCTTAGATATGCTTCGAGAATATATGAAACTGGTGTACAAGACTTTACTAGATCTGTACCAAGAAATGGAACCAATCGTGGAAAAAGGGAATTATGGGGTGTGGAGGAGGCTAGTCCTTGGAGGATGGCCTTCCACGTCAACATCCAAGAAGGATCCAAGAATGGACCAAGAGGGTGGAGGATGAGCCTCCTCTTTTTTATATTTTTTATTTGTTTTATAAAAAAAACAACATTTTTTAAATAATTACATAACTTATAAATTATAAACATTACATAACTTAAAATAAACATTAGATAACTTTAAAAAAATTACATAACTTAAAAGAACACTAACTTAAAAAATATTAAATCAATATATATAAGATAAAATCTAATACTAATAAAAGACTCCAATAAATGCATGTGATATTCTCTCCTTCAATCTAATTTATTTTACTTTTTAAATAATTAATTAACAAATAAATATCACTTTTCATTATCTATATCTTTATCATTATTTAATCTAATTTATAATAAATACTCCAATAAATATCATAACAGCTCATATTTATATTATTATTATTACTATTATTATTATTACCATATATACCTTTGATATTTAATATCACAGGTTTCTTTATTCTAGCTATCTTTCCTTTTTAATCAATTAAAGTAACACAAATTTAATTATCTTATCAAGAAATCATATTTAGTATATAAATTTCATATGCCGTTAAAAAATTTATGTTGTTACTACTATATTGTTTTCTTTTCTAATTTCTACTATTTCAGTTAATAGCATTATTTGATATGTTGATAATAATAATTTTATATTTTTATCATCGGTTTCTTTATTGCAATATCCCTCGTATTGAAACAACCAAAACACATGTTTTTGAGAAAATCGATGAACAGAGGCCAGCAAAAATCCAATTAAAGCATACCCTAACCTGGTTCGCGCTAAAAAAAGTAATCTGCTTCGGAATCGACTGATTCAAGCAACGATGATCATCACGACAGAGACGTAGCGGAAAGAGGGTCAGTATAGGCGGCGGTGGTAGGTTAATCTGGTCTGGAGTGTAGGGAGAGGATGAATGAGCCTGATAAGAAAAAGCGTGGCTAAAGTTATTGTATTAAATTTGAAATTATGAAAATACCTTACAATGTAGCAAACATGTGTTATCAATTGATATATATATATATATAAAAAATTTTGCTTCCTTGTTTAAATAAAAAACCAATTAATTTATAGATAACAATTTTTGTTGTCATGTGTACAGATCAAAATTCAAATCTATCAATTAATATATTATTACGAATTTGAGACGCGTCACTATAATATTTTACCTCACAAATTTTACCCATGTAAACCCTTATCATGATTCAATTAAATGAATGCATTTATAAGCCTTTCTAAAAATAAAAATAAAGGGATTGGTAAACCATGATTTTTTTTCATATATTAAAATTGATATAGATGATCTTTTATATAGGTATCATTTAGTTACTTATTTAATTGTATTGCTATCTAAGTTTTGTAATACCAAACATGTTGTTAATAGCCAATAACAATATATATTGATAATGATAAAATGATAACGACATTTAATCATTTTTTATCTCTAACATTCATAAAATCATAACTATTCAAATTATAATTTAAATCAATATAATTTCAAAACATTGAAAAATTAGAAAAATCAGTATATACTTCATATAATTTTGATCCATAATGTTATATGAAATTTACTAACAAACATCTGAAAACTAATGTCCGGTACAATATTTAATTCCATTTAGACATGAACATTTAGTTCCAATAATGTTTTCTTGTATGGTGTTTTGGATTTTACTACTAATAGTAATATGTTGATTATTATTATTACAATAACGGTACAATTGTGATTGTTTTTATATTTAAAACGTATCTTTTTAGATAGTTCAAATACTTTTATATTTATAAACTTGGTAAATATTAGACGTTTTATCATATACGACACAAAATTTATTAAGATATTCAAAAAATGTCCCAAAATGTCGTTTTTTAATTTTTAAATCTTCATTTTCTTTATTTAACTCGTGTTAATAAACGGAGTTATAACCTAGTATAGGTTATAAATTCTTTAAACAAAAAGGGCAATTTCTAAAACTTTTGAAAGTTAAAATGGAATTATAGCAAAGCTATAAATTTAAATTGCCATAACACTTAAAAGGAAAGGACTAAACTGCAATTTGGCAAACCTTTTGAAAAACAAAAATAAAGCATACCCCTTCTTCTCCGGCTTTAATTCCGGCCAGTATTTTTATCGGACGACTCCAAGACCATCATGTTGACCGAATCAACTGAGTTAATTGCTAATGACTGTTTTTAAACATATTCCAAGCATAAAAGCAAAGAAAAAGGCAAAAAACCAAAAAACAAAAAACAAAAACAAAAAACAAAAAACAAAAAGAAAAGGTGGAGGAGCATCTTGGGCGTCGGAGGCAAGCCGGAGAGGATGGGGACGTACCTATGGGGTGGTGTGCTGGGGTGTTGCCGGCCCAAGGCCGCTCCGCACACCGAATAGCCTAACATCTCTTTTTAATCGTTCAAAAGAGTTTGTAAGTTTCAACAACTTTCAGTCATGTTAACATTTAAACTTATTATACGGAAAAGCAATTAATTAATGACTATGCACATTTTCATGTACAGATGATAGAGTCCATCAAAGCCTACATGATAGAAGCAACATGGGTAAAGGAGGGGCACATACCGACAACAGATGAGCATGCGTCAATTGCCTTTGTGACCGGTGGTGGTGGCTTGATGATATCATCATGTTATCTTGGCATGGGTGAGATAATCACAAATGAGGTGATCAAATGGGCTGTTACTGAACCTCCTCTTTTCAAAGCTTGTTCTGCCATCGGTAGACTCCTAAATGATATTGCCGGCTACAAGGTAAGTCATCTTCGAATTCTGATTATGCTTACAATCAACAAAATTTTAAAAAAGTATATGTAATAAAAAAAATATTCAAATTTTCGAAAACTTCAAAGATATATACATGCTCAAAGTAGCATTTATCATCCTAAACATAATTCAACTTCAAAAATCGATCGACCAAACATGAAGTAATCTTAAAAAAAATTCGTTAGAGCTGTGAGACAACACAATCACAGTCACACATAGTCAGACACAGTCACACACACAAGGGCCACACTATAAAGGGTCAACATGAAAATTCTCACTTTCGTATTCCAACTTGCATGCCCGATCCATAGTCCTGACCGTTGATTTAGATTCATCTCAATCTCTTTGTCCCAACTTTTCAATAATATCCAGCATGTTGTTAAAAAGTCATTTTCAAGAAATTGTAAAGGGAACTCCCATGAACCCTCATAGAAACTACAACCCTATCACCATTATAAATACAACCCTTAAACATAGAAAGAAAGGAAACACCAAGATTTCACCAAATACACACACACACACACAATGGAAAACAAGAAACGACTAACCACAAAGCGAAAGAGCTGCTGCATGAAACACCCGAAACACGAGCAATCTCCGGGTGTTTGCTCGTTGTGCTTACGAGAAAGATTATCAAAGATATCGGGTTCTTCATCACAGACTGTCTCGAATGTTTGTTCGTCATCTTCATCGTCTTCTATCTCTTCCGTATCTTCTGTTTCTTCGTCTCGATGCTCGTCTAATGCCCCGTCTTGTGCACCGTCTTCCACGCATGCTTATCGAAATCGAATGCATGATGTTGAAGGAAAGGGTATCTTTCTTTATTGAGAAAGAGTAGATCAATGGCTTTTGTTAGCGAAAAGATTGTGGAAAATGATGGGAAAAAGAAGAAGAAAGGAGATAGATTTTGGTCAAAATTGTTGGGGTTAAAGAGAAGTAATATGCAGAAGAGATCAATGGAAGAGGGTTCTTCAAGACTCATGCATTCAAGAACTATGAGAGAAATGTTGCCTACAAGAATTTGATTTGGCTTCCTATATATTAATTCTTTCAGTGGACAGAAAGAAACCCTTTTAGGGTTATATTATTCTTTGATTTTATTTGTACATAAATGTGTTGTATACTTGAAGAAAATTCGTTGGCAAAAAGAGTAAAAATGTACAACTAAAAAGAAAGAAAAATTTGCATTTTCTAACATATCTTAATGTTTAGGCACACATGTATACAAGTTGCTACACAAATAGGTATCAGCTACCGAGTTTTGCTACGAAAAATGATTAGTTATGGATTCGCTACCAACATATTCTGCTACGGTTTAGCTATGAATTTCCGTTGCAAAAAATATTGTAGCAAAATAGGTAGCTTTTTTTTTGCTACGAACATATTTGTTACGGTTTTGCTACGGATTTCCCATTAAAAAAAGTTTTGTAGCAAAGTCCGTTGCAAAATTAAAAAAATAAATATTTAATAAACGACTTAATATAATTCGTAGCAAAATAATGCTATGGACATATCCGGTATAGTTTAACTACGGTAAATGTGTAGAAGAAAGACATATGTAACAAAGTCCGTTGCAAATTAGGAAAATATAAAATTCATAGTAGTATTTGTAGCTCTGAAGCACAGAAACGTCCTGGAGCAGCCGTCTCCCGTCCCGGGGACTGCCAGGGGACGGAAACGCGACGGGTACGGCCGGGAAACGTCCCCGGCGGTTAGGAAACGTGGAAGAAAAGGGCAGGCGAAGGGGACGGCGAAGAACGTGCAGCGAAACGTTTCCTGCATGTTTCCGGATATATTTTTCGGTTTTAAAAAAAAAGATTATTTATTCATTCCTTTTATAAAACAAAGCCCATACGAATCTTCTATACGTAAACTCTTAAAACCCTACGCTACGGCCTATCAGTGTCCTCTATAAACGGCGATCTTCTTCTTCTCTTCTCCCATTCGAACTCCAAAAGGCAAAATAATGGCATCTAATGAAGAAACACAAGGATCATCATCATCTATAGATGAACCTCCATTGTGGGATTATGTGGAAAAACAAGAAAAGCAAGGTTCGGGAGGAACTTGGAAATTCAAGTGCAAAGTTTGTGGTGAAAATCGACAAGGATCGTATTCAAGAGTTAGAGCACACTTACTCGGTATAAAAGGTATGAAAATATGAAACCCTAGTTGTGTTCATGCTTAAACTAAGGTTAACTGTTTTGCATGAATATTATGTTTATGAGTGATCTTTACATATATATGAATGACTTTAGCATAAAAAGAGACAGCATGTTCAGAACAGATATAAATCTGAATGACTTTCAATTCACACTTTAGAAAGAGACAGCATGTTCAGAACAGATATAAATCTGAATTATCATTAGTTCAACACTGCAACTGAACTTTACTTGATGTTGACAAAATTTTCAATAGAGAAAACTACATTTGTATTGCAAGCACGTCCATGGCTGGATTAAATAAACGTCATGCAGCAAAATAGCAGATATATATTACCTAATTAGATGAGTAGGCATATTATGAGATAAATGCTTTGGTGACTTCAGTATAGTTGCATACCAAGCCTGTTCTTGGACAAGTAACTTTTCCATTATTGTTAGTTGCCATTTCCTCAAGAGCCTGTATTAAAAATAATTTATGAAAAATAATAAAAACAAACTTTTCCTGCTAATTTCACTAAATTGAGTAAAGGGTCAAAGTCAAACTGGTTATAAGATATGGGATCTTTCATTAGATGAATCGGAACTTGAAAGCGATTTGCTTGTTAACGTTTGATTAGATTAGTAAGATATGGGATTTTTTAGCTTTACATCAATATATAACTAATTTGGGTTTTTGTGTTACATTATCTTTGATATATATTTATTTTTTTATATGTTTTTATTCCCGTACCCGTCCCGTCCCCGCTTCTTAATTTTTTTAGTTTTGCCGTTTCCCGTGCCCGTCCCCGTACCCGTACCCCGTTCCCGTACCCGTCCCCGTCCCCGTCCCCGTCCCAGTGCATCATAGATTTGTAGCAAAATTCAAATAAATATATAAAAATAAGTGAATAAAATCGGTAGCAAATTTCATAGCAAAATCGAGAAAAAAGATATTAAATAACTTAACAAAGATGTAGCAAAATCCGTAAACAAAGTTATGAATATAAATGTTTAATTCAATAAGTTAATAAGTTATAAAATTAGTAGGAAAAGTGGTAGCAAACAATAATCACTTAAAAATAATAATATTCTATAAAAATTAAAATTAATACATATTTAAAAATAACTTAATAAAACTCGTCAAAAATCCATGCGAATTCAAGAAAAAAATATTTACAATAGTTGAAATAATTTAATTAAGATGTGTAGTAGAATATATAGTAAAACAAGAAATAAAAATTTAAAATAAAAAGATATATATATTAATAAAAAAACGTTGCAAAACAAGTAGACAAATAATTTTAAAAGAGTAAAATGCAATTCGCGTCTTAGTGTTTTCGGGGCGGTGTAAACTCACATCCTAAAATGAAAATTTTGACCATTGACTGCTATGTGTTGTAAAAACGTTACACTATGCGTCCCAAACCCAAACGTCTGTATGTTTAACCGTTTCAGCCAGAGATGATATCATCTTTTCACCTCTAAAATCCCTAAGTAACACAAATTGCACCTTGTGACCCCCATAATCTTCCCCATTCTCCTGTAGAAACCCCCAAAATCATTCGCTCATAAAAAAATTATGCTACATTGATGGATTGCACTAATGGCTGGAGAATGTTGAAGAGTCCGTGCCGATGATGATTATTATGATGTAGATGATTTATAATGCAAGTGATGGAGTTTAAAAATCACATTTTTATAATGAATTTTAACATTCATAGTTATAGTTTTCAATGTATTGTTCCGTTATGCCTGTCGTTTCTTCCCCTCTCGCGCCTACTAATTTCTGCAATTTTTATGGGTGATTATCTCCCACTTACCACTGCAAATGGGATCAGGGCATCTAAGCAAGAAAATTAAGGGGTCATTGTTCGAGAAGCATATATATAGAAAAAGATCGATCCTCATGGATATACCAGATATATACAGAATGTGTTTACCCGAAGCCTAACAGGTATGAGATTGAGTATGAGATTAGTTTTAATAAATTTAGCGAGTATGAGATTAGGTGATACCAATGCGATTACTCAAACCACATAGCTAGAAAAAAATTCTTTTATAATATGTATTTGATAATATTGTTTATATTTTGTACGATGTAAAGTATATAAACAAAATTATAAAAATATTATAGTGATATTATTTATATATTATAAAACTTATATCTACATAATTCATCACCATATTATTTTGCAATTGTTATATAAATAAATACTATACAATAGTTATAGAAAAGAGTAATGTACTTGGAAATCACAAGTAGTATTCTTTAAGAAACTAATGGGTATAACGATACCCGACGAGTTCTTGCTTAACAAATACGCAACGAGTATTAGGCCAGGTATGGGACTGGGATTACTGAAATCTGGTCTGAACCAACCCATTGTCATCCCTACAAAACCGGTTACCCTTATAGCGCTACTCGTTATTACTCGTCAAGGGTAAGCTATTGTTGCTCTTTGCCAACACCTATTGGCGTGGGTTCTAACTTGATCTGACCATCTTTTCAACAGAAGGTACCATCACCCACTAATTGGTAGTCATTGTACTTTAGGATAAGGTTTACTTGAGAAGATTATTTGGGGTGTGCAAAAATACCGAAATAACTGATAAAACTGAACCATATTGAAAACCAATTGGTTGGTTAATTGTTTTTTTTTTTGAAAATTGAAAGTAGTTGGTCAATTATTGTTATCAATATTCCTATACCCCCATAAGTGAACTGAACTTCACTAAACTAACATGTAATAAAATCTTTGTTGAATTTTAGACTTTTCACTATTTATTACACATTAGAACATTTGTTTGAATTTATGAATTAGATCATATCATTTTATTTGAATATTAATTAAAAATGGGTATTAGTGTTACAAATTATATGTATATTTTAAATTTTTAATGCTATGTAATATACTAATAAAAAGAAATATGTTATGACAATTATTCTATTGTAAATAAAATTTAAGCCAAACTTTCAAACCCAAAGTAATACACAATTATATTATATTGAGTTGCTTTTAGATAGGTCCATATTCATGATTAACCTTCAGAACCGATAAACCAAAACTGTTATTACTGATTGGATGTGGTTATGTTAATTCGTTAACTGACATCTTGGTTGGTCATGGTTTTGGTTTAAAATCGGCCCAGGTCGACCCATGCACAACCCTAGAAGATTTTTGGCAAAGGTCTAGGGATCAAAAAAATTTTGACATCCCCAAATATTGAAAAACAATTGAATAGATATTGCGCATTGGCGTTTTAGTCCACTTCCACCTTTGGGTATGCGTCCACTAACAAGTCAGTTGCCTAACCCATTTCTAACTTTGGCTATGTCGATCGACTTGATGTACAAGTTTAAATTTAGTTTATGACTCTTAGCTCTATCGATGACCTTGAAAAATCGATTTGCTGATGAAATCAATAAGGCTTATCAGGACATGTATGAACAGTAACAACATTTACGAGCTAACTTGCTTAACCAATGTCGAACTTGGTTATTTATAAACATAATTCATCATCCTTTTTAATGGCTCCTTAGCTACTCCATATAAATACTACCTATACATGCATCACCTGTAGGGTTTGAAACCTTACCCACCCTCATGGGAAGGAGGACACCATACCATCATTGTCACACCATATCATCAAAACAATTGTCCAATAATGATAATCCATCATCTAATACATTACTACCTAGGGCTGATCCTGATAATTCTGGTGTCCTGCCCGAGCTCTGAAAAAACGTGCCCCTTAGGCCCTTATGAAATAAATAATGTGAACTGTTTTTTGCCGTTCATTGTTATTATATATTTCAAACTAGAATAAGTATTGGGCTAATACCTATTTTGTTTTCCCCCGATTTCAAACAAAATACGTTCATTTTCCACTCCCGGTTCTCTTCTTCTTGTTGCTTCCCAGTTCCACCATTATATACATCGATGGTGATACGAGGTTACTTTCATTCTACGTCTCCTGATTCTCATCTCTCTGAAATCCTCTTCTCCGCCCTCTCATGAATATCTAGAGCAGCGGCGAAGCGGTGGTAGTGATGTATGTGCACAAGTATAAAGTTGCTTCTAAGATCTCAAACTGTGCTTACATTACATTGCTTTCATTGTTAATTCTATGTGTAATTGTGAATCAGTTACTTGTTTATGAGTAAGAATCCCGCCAACTATTCGAGGAATTTTCCTCCAACTGTTCAATTGGTTTTGATGTTTCTTCAATTGCTTCTTTGTGATGTTATTTTGTACACACTTTATTTTCCTTCATCACTTATCTTGAAGTTTATTCCTTTTTAATTCTGTTTAATTAAATAGCATTAGTGTCAGAGTGCAAACTATTTAGGAAAAAATAAGTATGATTAATTCACATATTTTCAAACAGATGTGATCTCCTATTTCTCTAGTCTTATTATTAGTTGTGTCTTTGTTATTTTTTATTTGGGTTCAAGTCATCATATAGGTTCTTCAATTATATGATCGGCGCTTTGCTACTCGAGCTATTGTGGCCCTCAATGTAAGGCATACATTAAGTGAAAATATTGATCAGCATCTACTTCCGTTGTTATTAGTTGTTACTAATTCATTTCAAAAACATATATTTGCAGGTTTGGCAGTCAAAGAAATATAATTGAAAATACACCAGTCGAAAAAGAGAAGATATAACAGGGTTGTTAATGTATTATTAATATAAGTGTCACTTCTTGAGTTTATACGGTTGTTGGCAATATTGTCGCATTCTCAAATTCCACATACAGGGTTTCACATGTGAGGGACGTGACAAATCAGGATCCAGCCACTAATCATGTAAAACAATTCACATCAAATTTAAAAAAAAGTACTTAGCTATCACAATCAACATGAATAGTGATAAAACTTTGAATGTCCAAAACAAAGGTTTAAGTTTAACAACGGAAGCAAAATGTTTAAAATGTCTAGACATAATTAAAACCACAGTTATTTATTATGATAAAAGAAAATAGTTCAACCACAAACTACGACACCCTCCAAGCTGCAACCCATTGGCGTGCGTACCTAAAGACCTGCAAGGCATGCTCAAATGTATCAACAAAGGTTGGCGTGTTCACAGTTTTAGTCTAGCAAAAGTAGTTAAGTTCAAGAGTTTTAGAAACATGTCATGGGTAGTGACGTGATGCGAGCGTGGGTGATTTTTTGATATATTTTAGGTACTTTTCACGCGTTTATTCAAGTTTTGAATTCATAAATACACGATATGCAACTATCACTCTTTACAACACGCTAGGGCAAGTGCACCCATCGTTGGCATAGTATAGTGATGGTAAGATACCGAGGTCATCCAAGGATACAAGATCTTTTAATACCGGAATATTGTCGACGTCTAATCTAACCAAATTTTTAGAAAATATTTTTAATAAGTAAACATAAAGAAATAGATTAAGTAATAAAAGAGACAAATAGACAAGATAGAATCACTTGGTTTCGACTCGTTATTTACGTATCCTTTGATGAGTTCCGCACTTTGGGTTTTTTAAAAGATTATATTTGTTAAAGTGGCAACGCTACCCTCAACCATATTGGTCTAAGTCAGCAGGGATACAGTCCTGCAAGGCCGGAATATTGAAAGAAAATTAAGTAAGTTATTAATGCAAAATATGGCATGCCCCTCTTTTGGAGGCAACACTACCCTCGGCCATATTGGTCTGAGTCAGCAGGGATACAGCCCCGCAAGGCCGGTTTAAAGTTTTAATAGTAGTTTATTTATAAGGGATTCAAGCTGTTCTTACTTCCCCCGATTTGATGCTATCTACCTCAAGGGAAGTCCTAATAAGCTTGAACCAAGTCCTCACAGGATCTGCACATTGAACGAGGCAAGAACTTTACCCAAACCACCCTTCTAAACCCCTTCCAGGTAATTAACACGCTTTATATAGGTCGTAAAGACATGAATGAGTGAATCAGCGAAACATGAAGGGATGATAGAATAAAGTTCACTTTCAATATAAAAAACTAGATATCAAAGTCATTAATACATACCCAACTAAAGTTAACCAAAGCTAGGAAATCAAAAGTTGTCACACCCCGGATTTCCAACACGAAATCCAAACACCGATGGGCCCGGGTGGGGAGTATCGTGACGTAAGTTGATAACATCATTGTCAATTAAACATAGCACAGCGGAAGTCTTGGAGTAAAATTGCTATTACAAACCGAATGTTTCAAGATAAAATAAAATAATATATAGGCTCGTAATAGAAGATCCACAGGGCGGATCGTAAAATGTACAAGAAAGAATATAAAACAGACTTTAGGCAGATCTAAGGATTTGCAAGATCCTCTTATTCACTACCGAGCAGCTTCCGGCCTATTTCGTATTGTACCTGCAGCTTAGCCTTTGGAAGATACGTCAGCTTACGCTGGTAAATACACCCAACTGACTCATTTTGAAAACTTTAAAGCGATTGTAAGTGCAAATGGCACAAAATCTTTTATTAACTTGGGAAAGTTGAAATTACAACCTTGAATCAGATTCACATGTTTGTCCATACATACAGGGCCCGGGACAGAAACCGAGACATGATTAAATACACACCACTCAGGACTCACGAAAGAGTCATCCCCAACGTCTTGGGAATATTGCATACGAGCATCAAAAGGTGTATGCCTACACCCCGTGCTAAGGTCGTGGCCAATAACTAATGTATTGAGCCGAGGATATCCAGGACACGGTAATTTAACCCCCGATGTTTAAGTTATCAAACAAAACTGATCAAAACGAAATATGGGATTTACTAGCCACAAACGGGCATTTGATTGACCCCATTTTGGACCAAGCGGTAATAATTTACCGTATCCCAAGCCCGTATAGGGAAAATAAGTCGAGAGTATTTACCTGAGCTAGTCTTCTTCTTTTATTACAAATAACTCAGCCGTATACAAAAGTACCAAGTGCGGATAGCATTTACCGGGAAGGCTCTAGTCTGGATTATGGCATAAGCTAGCCAATTAAATACTAACGGTCTTATAAACCGAATAGTGTACATGATTATTACGCATAACGCTTGATTAAACGATGATCGGATAGAATGTAGTTTAATCCCGACAAGTACTTGACTTGTATAATATAGGTAAACTATAAACATTCTGGATTTGAAACTTAAATGACAAAGTTAAACCCGTTTCGGTTAATTTTTGTAAAATAGTTACATATACTTAACCGTGCGCATAATAGCGATATCGGGTAACCGGATAAGTCATGGACAAGTTCTATATGCCATTATATTTTAAATAAGTTAAGATATTAGTAGGATATCAACTTATATGCCCGTTAAGGTTTTAAAACGAAACTATGCCTCATAAGGGCATTTTGGTAATTTCATACCATATAAAAAGAACTTGAATATAATTTAATGTTATAATTATAAGTATTCTGGAAAAATACTTTATTTATGATATAATATCAGCAGGATGTCAATTATATGTGTAAATTATCTTTTATGACCAAACTATGCACCGAAGGGGCATTTTGGTCATTTTACACATAGTTTATAAATTAATTGGGATTCTGAGTTTATAACATGTACCTACTGTAAATATGTTTAAAATAAGTTTTAAAATCAGTAGGTATCAAGTCTTGGTCAATAATATGGTTTAAAACCATACTATGCGCCGAGACGGCGCTTATGTCGTAAAATGACGTATTTAAGCGATGTTTACGAAAACTGACATTTGGATCAGATTAAAAATTTTAAAATATGTTATTTAATATAACATATCAGTAGGTGAATGATTTACCTTGAAAATATTGATACAATCATTTTATGAGTCACAAGGACTAAAACCATCATTTATCGACATAGTTTAAGGACCTGCTTGGAAACTCAGTTTATAACTTGGTTTAACATCCCAAATAATCCTACTTATAATATTACATAAGTAGGAAACTCGTTTTTAAGTTCATTATCATTTAAAACTTTGTTTTATACAAAAAGGGCATTTTGGTCAAAGATGGCATAATTATGGAACTTGCGCATAAACTTGGATTATGTTTATGATCATGTAATATAACCTCATAGGGTAACTAATCTAAATCGGGTCAGAATCCAAAGTCAACAAAGAAGTCAAACTTCGCGACTTTCGGTTGACGAGTCGAACATGTTCATACATGTTATAATAATTATTACCAACTTGTGTAAGTTTCCAAACAGGTTTCATAACATATATAAGATCAATTTAGGATTTTTCCGAAAAATGGCATGTTTGACTTTTTTTAATAACATAACTTTGACCCGTCAATTGGTCTAGCAAACGTGATCTTCAGGAGGTGCCCTTTATAGGGATTAACACCTACCTTATTACGATCACTTAGCCATGTTCATTTCGAACAATGGCTAGACCATAATGGTCTTAACCAAAAGTCAAAGCGTTTTCCGTAAAACGCTTGACTTTTGGCTATAAAAGCCTATAAACAAAAATGCACAAAGAAGGAATACTTACCAGTGATTCCTAAGGTGCAAAAGAACTATGTTGGATGCTCCTTTTAGCTAGGAACTTCCAGAGGAGGGAGAAGAGTATGAATAAGAAAGGTGCAAGTTGGAATGAAGCACTTGAACACCTATTTATAGTTGGAGAGATCAAAGGAGGTGAAGCCAGGTGTTTAGGGGTGTAAGAAGAAGCTTACAAGTGTCCCAAAACGTGGCATAGCAGCTTGGAGAAGCCATGGTTTCAAATTAATGGTTTTGGAGTTTTGTTTGGAGGCCAAGCAAAACTTTCTGCTGCAGGGCCTTTCTCGCGTTCCGCGAGAGACCCAGGCCTAGTCTCTCGCGGCCCACGACGGCCCCTTGGCAAGTTTTAAAGTTTGACACTTTTAACCCCTTAGCTTATTAAAGCTTATAAAAGCCTTCTAAATCACCTTTTTGGTACTTTTAGCCCTCCATAGCCAATACTTGGCATACCCGGGATTATGCCCGGACATCGTCGAGCTCTTGGTTCGTTAAAAGGTCACTCAGAGGTATAAATTAACATGTTGACACTTCAAATCCCTCCATTATCCAACTTTCATATATTTATGAATTTGAACCCTCTCGTCCAAAAAATGGCACGTATGAGAGTTAGGTTTTCGAAAAGGATCACTCAGAGGCTTATTATAAGCATGTTGATTTCAATGTCACTCAGAGGCTGGGCATGTTGACGTATCAGTCACTCAGAGGCCAAGTTTCAAGCATGTTGACATATCAGTCACTCAGAGGCTGTTATTTATGCATGTTGACATCGGGCTGTCACTCAGAGGCTCTATTTGAGCATGTTGACGCCTTTAGTCCTTATTGGTCTTTAATTGACTATATTTAAAATACAACACATGTCACTATACTATTGGACACGATTTTACAGGGTGTTACATCCTCACCCCCTTGAAAGAAATCTCGACCTCGAGATTTTATTCAAAAAGATGGGGGTAGTTTAGTCGCATAGTGGACTCAACCTCCCATGTATACTCGGGACCTCTAAAAGTGTCCCTCTTAACCTTTACTATAGGTATCATTTTTCTTCGGAGCTTCTAACCTGTCGATCCTCGTTCGAAATTGGTTTCTCAATGAACCTAAGGTTTTCATCAATTTGCACATCTTCGTGCGACATTGCTAGCGACTCATCGGCTAGACATTTCTTAAGATTAGATATGTGGAATACATCATGTATTCCACTAAGCTCCTCTGGCAACCTGAGCTTATAAGCTACAGTGCCGACATGTTCGATTATCTCGAAGGGTCCTATATATCTTGGGCTCAATTTGCCCTTCTTTCCAAAACGCATCACACATTTCCAGGGTGATACTTTTAGCATGACTTTGTCCCCTACTTGGAACTTAAGAGGTTTACGCCTCTTGTCAGCGTAACTTTTCTGCCTATCCTTGGCATCTTTGAGACGATCACGGATTTGTACAATCTTTTCCATGGTCTCCAGGACAATCTCAAGTTCTGATAGTTGGGCTTCCCCAACTTCTGCCCAGCACACGGCATTCTAAATTTTCTTCCATATAGGGCCTCAAAAGGAGCAGCTTAATACTAGTATGATAGCTATTATTGTAAGAGGATTCTATAGGGGCAAGTGTCATCCCAGCTTCCACCTAAATCAATCACACATGCCCGAAGCATGTCTTCCAAGGTTTGAATAGTACGCTCACTTTGACCATCAGTATGAGGATGGTAAGCCGTACTAAAGTTTAATCGTGTGCCTAACGATTGTTGGAAACTTTTCCAAAAGTGAGATGTGTATCTAGTATCTCTGTTTGATACAATAGATACTTGCACACCGTGTAGGGACACAATCTTGTCCACATACAACTTAGCCAAATTGTCAGAACTATAAGTTTCTTTAATTGGAAAAAAGTGCGCTGACTTAGTCAGCCTATTAACAATGACCCAAATCGTGTCATTACCATGTTTGGTCTTAGTAACTTGGTAATCAAGTCCATAGTTACCATTTCCCATTTCTAAGTGGGAATCTCAAGTTGTTGTAGAAGTCCTGACGGTTTTTGATGTTCGGCCTTAACTTGCGAACACGTCAGACATTTAGCTACATACGTGGCTATGGATTTCTTCAAACCCATCCACCAATAATTCTTCTTCAAATCTTGATACATTTTGTCACCACCCGAGTGAACAGAGTTTCTTGAATTATGCGCTTCCTGCAGGATTAGATCTCTAAGTCCTCCAAAGATCGGAACCCAAATTCAATCATTAAATCTTAGGATTCCATCCTTTCCAGGCGTTAATTGATCAATAGATCTGCCTAATCCCTCATTAGGAATATTAGCTTCTAACAGGGCTTGTTTTTGCGCATCTAATAGCTTCTCACTTAAGTTATTTCTGAGCTCAATGCTCTTGGCATTAATCCTTATGGGTTTAACTTTTTCTTTGCGACTTAAGGCGTCGGCAACTACATTTGCCTTGCCGGGATGGTAGCGAATCTCGCAATCATAATCATTAAGTGCTTCCATCCAACGGCGTTGTCGCATGTTCAATTCCTTCTGATTGAACAGGTGTTGAAGACTTTTATGGTCAGTGTATATAACACATTTCGTACCATACAATTAATGTCTCCACAATTTTAGTGCAAATACAACGACACCCAATTCCAAATCGTGGGTGGTGTAATTCCTTTCGTGCACTTTTAACTGTCATGATGCATAAGCAATCACTTTGCCTTTTTGCATTAGCTCAATGCCCATACCAGTGTGTGAAGCATCACAATAAACAACAAAATTCTCAATACCCTCTGATAGATAACACAGGAGCATTGCTCAACTTGTGTTTAAGAGTCAAAAGATTCTTGTTGCTTTGGACCCCAATTATACCTAACATTCTTACGGGTCAAGGTAGTTAGAGGAGTGGCTATTCTTGAAAAGTTCTCAATGAACCTTCTATAGTAACCAGCCAGTCCTAAGAAACTACGAATCTCAGACGGAGTGTTGGGTACTTCCCAATTCATTATGGCCTCAATTTTAGCGGGATCCACTTGGATGCCACGCTCACTTACAATGTGTCCAAGGAATTGGACTTCTCTAAACCAAAATTCGCATTTAGAGAACTTTGCATAAAGTTTCTCTTGTCTTAATAATTCTAGGATGCACCGAAGATGTTTCTCGTGATCAGCTTGATTACGAGAATAGATAAGTATGTCGTTTATGAAGACAATGACAAATTTATCCAAATACGGTTTGCAGACTCTATTCATGAGATCCATGAATGCTGCTGGTGCATTGGTGAGCCTAAAAGGCATCACCAGGAATTCAAAATGACCATAGCGGGTCCTGAAGGCTGTCTTAGGAACATCTTCATTCCTAACCTTCAGTTGGTGATATTTTGACCTTAAGTCGATTTTGGAGAAATAACTAGCCCCTTGAAGTTGGTCGAACAAATCATCAATCTTGGGCAGAGGATATCTATTTTTAATTGTTAACTTGTTTAGCTCCCGATAGTCGATGCACATCCGCATTGATCCGTCTTTCTTCTTAATGAAGAGGATTGGAGCTCCCCAAGGCGAGGAACAAGGTTGAATAAATCCTTTCTCCAAGCGTTCATCCAGTTGAACTCTTAACTCATTCATTTCGATTGGAGCTAGTCTATATGGAGCTCTAGCTACGGGTGCTGATCCTGGTATGATATTGATTCTAAATTCTACTTGCCTGTCTGGAGGTAGGCCTGGTAATTCTTCTGGGAAAACATCGGGACTCTGAAATAATAGGAAGATCTTCAATGTTTGGCTTAGGCTCGTTGATGGTTACTTGTGCCATATAGATGACACAACCATTTCTCAAACACTTGGATGCCTTAAATAGCGACACCTTGTCCGGCAATCCATAATGTGAGTTTCCAGGGATGGTGATCATTTCACCAGATGGGATTTTAATTTCGATGAGCTTTTCATCGCAGGCAATGCGGGCTTGGTTATGTAATAACCAATCCATGCCTAAGACAACATCGAACCCCACCAATTTCATTGGTAAAAGAGAGATAGGGATGGAATGATTCTTAATGGATATAGAGCATCCATCA
This sequence comes from Scalesia atractyloides, assembly GCA_947069175.1. Lineage (NCBI taxonomy): Eukaryota > Viridiplantae > Streptophyta > Magnoliopsida > Asterales > Asteraceae > Scalesia > Scalesia atractyloides. The sequence goes on along the minus strand of CAMTDV010000001.1, from coordinate 17,015,985 downwards.
AGAATGGAAGTTGTGGATTCTATCATTCCATCAGCAAGTTCTATCTCATAAGTTTTATCTAGAGTTCTTATGGGTAAGTTTAATAGTTTACTAAACTTATGATCAACAAAAGATTTATATGCACCCGAATAGAAAAGAACTCTAGCATAAATATCATTAATGGGGAAAGTACCTGTTATGACGTTATTGTCATTAACAGCTTCTTTAGCAGTCAATCGAAAAGTGCGTGCATTCCCCTTCTTGGCCTCTCTTGGCTTCGGATTATTATTCTTTGAATTCTTAGGCTAGTTAGTTGCAATGTGCCCTTTTTCATTTCAGAAAAAGCATACGACATCCTTAAGATCCTTGCAATCTATGGTCTTATGCCCTCTTCTTTTACATATGCCACAAGGTCTAGCTTGTGGATCAGGACTACACTGTCCCCAGTGTTTGCGGTTGCAAGCCTTACAGAATGGCATCACAGCCGACTTGCCTTGGTTCCCTCTGAACACGAATCTCCCTTTATTTTTCTTATTAAACTTATGGGAGTTGTCATCTTCTCTCTTTCTTTTTCCGTCAGTTTTCAGACTTAACTGACTTCTGCCTTACTAAATCAAGGGTGAGAGAGAGAGATAGGTCTACAGCAGACCTATAAGTATTAGGCTGAGCAGCCTTTACCATGCCCTTAATCTCGGGCGCTAATCTATTGATAAAATGCGCAATGCGTTTGGATTCTGGGGTGATTAGCTAGGAAACTAACCTAGATAGGGAATTGAAATCAGAGACATACTTCTGACAATCTAGGTTTCTCATTGAAATAGACAAGAAGTCTGTCTCTATTTTCTCCACCTCATGGGGTGGGCAGTAAGTTTCCTTAATTAGGTCCATATACTTAGACCATCCCAGATTATACAGGTATACTTTACCTGTAGATTGAATCATGACCTTCCACCATGTTAGGGCATCGCCCTTAAAGGACTGCGATACGAACTTGACCACATCCTTTTCAGCACAACCGCTGATGTCTACAATAGTCTCCATTTCATCTAGCCATTTTAGGGCTTCTAAAGCTCCTTTTCCCCATTAAAATCTTGGGGTTTACAGGAGACGAAGTATTTGTAGGTACACCCGTCTTTAGCAGAACGGGACCTATCAGCAAAGTCTACCTTCCTTGGTTCACTCTTCGCATTTGAAGAGTGAACAGAGCTCTCTTTATGAGCTAAAGATGGGGTAATTGATATTGTTTAGAGTGAGTAGCACTCGACTCTATTAACTTCTCTATGGCCTTACCCATGGCCTTTTCTACAGCCGCATCAATGCGTGCTTGGAAGTCATTATTATCTATGGCTACAATTTCGGCGTCCTTAGAGTTGACGTTCTGATGGCTACTTTGTGCCTCATTAGAATTAGCCATTCTTCAAAGCTTTGGTTCTATAATACCAAATAAAATTTCTCTTAGCCATGGTATAATAACCATATCGGCTTTTATCATTGGATATAAAAATCCATTGCCCAATTTAAACTAGTGTGGATAACACAACTCTTAGGCTTATCATAACTATATTTGGCCTTGGTCTTAATAGGACCATTAAAGGCAAATTATAATCTGGACAGAGTCCATATATTATTAGACAGGGGATCGTAGTGTCACAACTGTCGATGTCATATAGACAATTATATAGCATAAAGGCTTGTCACAAAAGACATTTAAAATATGGCACATGGGCCTGTCACTAATGGACATGAATTATGGCACATAGGTTTGTCACTAATGGACATAAGATTATGGCACATAGGCACCACATCGCTAATGGATGTTTAATTATCATCGCACTGATGATAGTAGCTGGGATCAAATAGATCACATGGGCTATATAAAATAAATCATAACCCGAAAGGGTAATACATCACTAATGGATGTTTAATTATCATCGCACTGATGATAGTAGTCGGGATCAAATAAATCACAAGGGCTATATATAAAATACATCTCTAATGGATGTTTTATTTATCACCGCACTGGTGATATCTAGCCGGGATCAAACAGATCACAATGGCTATATAAAATACATCTCTAATGGATGTTTTATTCATCACCGCACTGGTGATATTTAGCCGGGATCAAACAGATCACAAGGGCTATATAAAAATACATCTCTAATGGATGTTTTATTTATCACCGCACTGTGATATCTAGCCGGGATCAAATAGATCACAAGGGCTATATAAAATACATCTCTAGTGGATGTTTTATTCATCACCGCACTGGTGATATCTAGCCGGGATCAAATAGATCACAAGGGCTATATAAGGTTAGGACATAGTCTATTACCTTGAAGGTTAGTGTGATTCCTCAAGTCACACAACCAAGAGTATGCACATTACTTGAATGTTAACATAAGAGGATCTTAATGGTTGATTATAAGTCCCGGTCTCATTGACCTTAATGACTTAGAGGCTTGAACCTAGTCCACCACCTCTAGATAGAAGGATAACTTCGCTTAACTATTATGATAGAAGACCCTTCCGTTCTTAACTATCATTTATATATATATATATTATATATATATATATATATATATATACTGTGCCACTCAGCGAATCAAAACCATTAAGATCTTTTTGGAATTATATAGCCGATCAAAAATTCAAGTAAAATCGAGACGATCGCTTGAAGAGGATGAATATATATATATATAATTCCAAAATACTTCATTAAATTTCAAATTTAGAAATTACAATACTAGAAAATGAAATAAACTGTCCATGCAAGGACTCTAAAGAAACAAAATGTCCACGCAGGGACTAAAGAAATAACAATGTCCATGCAGGGACTACATATAATAGAAGAGACTTCACTCGTCTTTCTTTCCTTTGACCAATTCGGAGAGTTTCTTGAAGAACTTATTTGTCTTCTTCTCCGTTTTCTCCGCTTGCTGCTGCATCTCTTTCATTCTTTCTAAGGCTTCATTGATGGCCTCTAGTGGTGGCGGAGGTTGTGGTTGTGGCATCACCGGGTACTGGTACCCATAAGTTGGATATCCAGTCGGTGGATAAGTAGGTGGGAAAGGAGACGGGTAAAGAGCATTATGCATGATCGCTTGCATGTAAGGATCATGCGAGAGTGTTTGGTAATCAATAGGGTAGTTGGGTTAAAGGATCGTATCTAGTGTTATTCGGATACGTTGGGATTGGGTTATTATAACCCGATGGTGGTTGTTGAACTACGGGTGTTGGCGTCGGTTCCACCAAAGGCGAAAGGTCCACCCATTTGGGGGTCCTCTGGAATGACAGGGTAAGAATTGGGCAAAGGTAGTAGCGAACCCGACCGTTAGCCCGCACGTACCGACATACGTGCTCCACGTTTCCTCCTTGGCAGCTTAGGTGGATGTTGAGGTTGGTCCACAGGTTCCATGTGGACATCTTCCTGCACGGGAGGTGGTTGTGAATGGTGGGAAGGAGTATTTGCAAAAGTAAATTAACCCCAGTATTGGTCCCACTCATTAGGACCTTGATAAGGTGATCCAACATAAGAGTTGGAATGGCTAGAAATTTCGATAGGATGCGTGTTCGATCCTGATGGCGGCATTTCCGGGTCGGAGTCATCGTCCATAGGGTTAGGCTGATTCAACTGATTCTGATCAGCTGGAGGGGTATTTAGGTATTGGTTTGGGTTGAACTCATCATGGTAAGAATGATGAGAATGGTGGGAGTGGTGTGAATGGTAAGAATGATAAGAACTTTGAGTATGTGTAGGTGAGTGTTGGGCAAATGGCCATGAATCTCCGGAATCTTCATATGGGTTCGGGTGATGTGGATGTGAAAGGAAATGGCCGGATGGTCCTCCTCTCATAGGTCCTTTTCCGCGTCCTCGAACTCTTGGCGGCATTTCCTATTTAAAATCAATTCAAAAAACATACTAATAACTTAATAATGAAATGAGTAAATCCTAGGTCAAAGCCTAGACTCGGAAGTCTAAGGAATGTGCTTTGTAAGTTTGAGATTAAACACAAAAGGCTAGTGTTTAATTCTCTCAGACGTTAGCTCTGATACCAACCCAGTCACACCCCGGATTTCCAACCCGAAATCCAAACACCGGTGGGCCCGGGTGGGGAGTATCATGACGTAAGTTGATAACATCATTGTCAATTAAACATAGCACAGCGGAAGTCTTGGAGTAAAATTACTATTACAAACCGAATGTTTCAAGATAAAATAAATAATATACATGCTTGTAATAGAAGATCCACAGGTGGATCGTAAAATGTACAAGAAAGAATATAAAACAGACTTTAGGCAGATTTAAGGATTTGCAAGATCCTCTTATTCACTACCGAGCAGCTTCCGGCATATTTCGTATTGTACCTGCAGTTTAGCCTTTGGACGATATGTCAGCTTACGCTGGTAACTACACCCAATTGACTCATTTTGAAAACTTTAAAGCGATTGTAAGTGCAAATGGCACAAAATCTTTTATTAACTTGGGAAAGTTGAAATTACAACCTTGTATCAGATTCACATGTTTGTCCATACATACAGGGCCCGGGACAGAAACCGAGACATGATTAAATACACACCACTCAGGACTCACGAAGGAGTCATCCCCAACGTCTTGGGAATATTGCATATGAGCATCAAAAGGTGTATGCCTACACCCCGTGCTAAGGTCGTGGCCAATAACTAATGTATTGAGCCGAGGATATCCAGGACACGGTAATTTAACCCCCGATGTTTAAGTTATCAAACAAAACTGATCAAAACGAAATATGGGATTTACTAGCCACAAACGGGCATTTGATTAACCCCATTTTGGACCAAGCGGTAATAATTTACCGTATCCCAAGCCCGTATAGGGAAAATAAGTCGAGAGTATTTACCTGAGCTAGTCTTCTTCTTTTATTTTAAATAACTCAGCCGTATACAAAAGTACCAAGTGCGGATAGCATTTACCGGGAAGGCTCTAGTCTGGATTATGGCATAAGCTAGCCAATTAAATACTAACGGTCTTATAAACCGAATAGTGTACATGATCATTACGCATAACGCTTGATTAAACGATGATCGGATAGAATGTAGTTTAATCCCGACAAGTACTTGACTTGTATAATATAGGTAAACTATAAACATTCTGTATTTTGAAACTTAAATGACAAGGTTAAACCCGTTTCGGTTAATTTTTGTAAAATAGTTACATATACTTAACCGTGCGCATAATAGCGATATCGGGTAACCGGATAAGTCATGGACAAGTTCTATATGCCATTATATTTTAAATAAGTTAAGATATTAGTAGGATATCAACTTATATGCCCGTTAAGGTTTTAAAACGAAACTATGCCTCATAAGGGCATTTTGGTAATTTCATACCATATAAAAAGAACTTGAATATAATTTAATGTTATAATTATAAGTATTCTGGAAAAATACTTTATTTATGATATAATATCAGCAGGATGTCAATTATATGTGTAAATTATCTTTTATGGCCAAACTATGCACCGAAGGGGCATTTTGGTCATTTTACACATAGTTTATAAATTAATTGGGATTCTGAGTTTATAACATGTACCTACTGTAGATATGTTTAAAATAAGTTTTAAAATCAGTAGGTATCAAGTCTTGGTCAATAATATGGTTTAAAACCATACTATGCGTCGAGACGGCGCTTATGTCGTAAAATGACGTCTTTAAGCGATGTTTACGAAAACTGACATTTGGATCAGATTAAATTTTTTAAAATATGTTATTTAATATAACATATCAGTAGGTGAATGATTTACCTTGAAAATATTGATTAAAATAATTTTATGAGTCACAAGGACTAAAACCGTCATTTATGACATAGTTTAAGGACCTGCTTGGAAACTCAGTTTATAACTTGGTTTAACATCCCAAATAATCCTACTTGTAATATTACATCAGTAGGAAACTCATTTTTAAGTTCATTATCATTTAAAACTTTGTTTTATACAAAAAGGGCATTTTGTTCAAAGATGGCATAATTATGGAACTTGCGCAAAAACTTGGATTCTGTTTATGATCATGTAATATAACCTCAGAGGGTTATGCTACATTATATTGCGATCATAATACAACTTTAGATCAGTAGGTAACTAATCTAAATCGGGTCAGAATCGGAAGTCAACGTAGAAGTCAAACTTCGCGACTTTCGGTTGCGAACCGACCCTAGAACTGAAATTGACGAGTCGAACATGTTCATACATGTTATAATAATTATTACCAACTTGTGTAAGTGTCAAAACAGGTTTCATAACATATATAACATCCATTTATGATTTTTCCGAAAAATGGCTTGTTTGACTTTTTTTAATAACATAACTTTGACCCGTCAATGGGTCTAGCAAACGTGATCTTCAGGAGGTGCCCTTTATACGGATTAACACCTACCTTATTACGATCACTTAGCCATGTTCATTTCGAACAATGGCTAGACCATAATGGTCTTAACCAAAAGTCAAAGCGTTTTCTGTAAAACGCTTGACTTTTGGCTATAAAAGCCTATAAACGAAAATGCACAAAGAAGGAACACTTACCAATGATTCCTAAGGTGTAAAAGAACTATGTTGGATGCTCCTTTTAGATAGGAACTTCCAGAGGAGGGAGAAGAGTATGAATAAGAAAGGTGCAAGTTGGAATGAAGCACTTGAACACCTATTTATAGTTGGAGAGCTCAAAGGAGGTGAAGCCAGGTGTTTAGGGGTGCAAGAAGAAGCTCACAAGTGTCCCAAAACGTGGCATAGCAGTTTGGAGAAGCCATGGTTTCGAATTAATGGTTTTGGAGTTTTGTTTGGAGGCCAAGCAAAACTTTTTGCTGCAGAGCCTTTCTCGCGCCCCGCGAGAGACGCAGGCCTAGTCTCTCGCGGCCCGCGACGGCCCGATGTCCAGTTTCAAAGTTTGACACTTTTAACCCCTTAACTTATTAAAGCTTATAAAAGCCTTCTAAATCACCTTTTTGGCACTTTTAGCCCTCTGTAGCCAATACTTGGCATGCCCGGGATTATGCCCGGACATCGTCGAGCTCTCGGTTCGTTAAAAGGTCACTCAGAGGTATAAATTAACATGTTGACACTTTTAATCCCTCCATTATCCAACTTTCATATATTTACGAATTTGAACCCTCTTGTCCAACAAATGGCACGTATGAGAGTTAGGTTTTCGAAAAGGATCACTCAGAGGCTTATTATAAGCATGTTGATTCCGATGTCACTCAGAGGCTGGGTATGTTGACGTATCAGTCACTCAGAGGCCAAGTTTCAAGCATGTTGACATATCAGTCGCTTAGAGGCTGTTATTTATGCATGTTGACATCGGACTGTCACTCAGAGGCTCTATTTGAGCATGTTGACGCCTTTAGTCCTTATTGGTCTTTAATAGACTATATTTAAAATACAACAAGTGTCACTATACTACTTGACACGATTTTACAGGGTGTTACAAAAGTAATAGATGAACAACTTGTCTTCACCAAGTGATGCAACAGATTATCCGAGCATGGCCTTTTTTGACAAACTCTTATGATCAATCTTGTATCCCGAGACTACTACACACACTCTAAGGATGAAGGATGGATGAATATGGTGGATGATGGTGGTATTGTGGTGGTGGAGTGGTGACAGGTGTGAGAGAAGTGGTTTGCCAAGGGATGGATTGAAATAAAACTAAGCACCCTATTTATAGCTAGAAACAGTCTGTTCACAGGCCCGTGCCTGGTGGCCAAGGCCCCGTGTCTCCTTTTTCTCTGTCTTCATTTAATGATCTTGTTAGTCCATATGCTCACACGGCCCCTTGGCCATTGTACTTGCTGTAGTATCCAAGATTTGTAAATCTGGGAGTTGACCACAGCCTTGTATCCATGGGACATGGCCCCGTGTCTCTTATCTGCTTGTGTTTGTCTTTTTCTTTCTGGAATCTTGAGTGGGGTACGACCCCGTACCTGGGTGTTACAGCTCCGCGCCTATCTTATGACTTGTTGTTTTTGGCCTTGGGGTGAAGCTCGAAAGGTTGGTATAAAGTGTTAACTTCTCTTCTTTTGTATTTATGTTGGTTTTTGCCGTTAATTTGTTCCTTTTATGCATTTGAGCTCTTTTAATCCTGAAAATCAAAAGTAAACAAAGAAACACACCGTTTCCAACATTGGTAAAAAGGATTGATTTTATACATTACTTGATATAATTTATATGTTGCATTTGGCGCATATCAGGTAGTTAACCCTTCGTTAAGTAACTAAACTGGTAGTACCGAATACTTGACATAGTAAGTTTTTGTGCCCCACATCAATGTCTATCACCATTGATGCAATAGAAAGGTCAGAAGTTAATGCTCGGCTCCTAACACGGTGTGAGGTTTTTCAAATCTAATAGCGCTATCAATTAATACCTTGTTTGCCACGCGACAACTGATCCGTATAAAGGTAGGGACTTTCATGATAGAGTTTCGTTTAGCTTACTATAAATATGTAATTAAATGTGGTATTCCTCCCAGGAATATAAGGTATAGTCCCAAATTAGGGATACTGTAGTTCCCAAACCTGGGAAGCATGCTTTTGGAAAAAGTATTAGTGAACTCACCTGTGAGTGCTCGGTAAGAATTACGTGACTTGGATCAAGTGTGTTCAACCACGTTTTGATATGGTTACCTTTTAATCATTAGTTACTACTCACATAAACCACATAGATTCTACACGTATTCTACCACGTAAAATGTATTCATGCTGAGACTTAGTTGTTCGTTCGTGTGAGTATGTGAATGTGTAGATCCCATGTTATATTTCACGTTTAATCTGGTTCTAAACATGCAAAGCTCCTTTATACAAACTAATACTAGCATTTACAACACAAACACAACGTTTAAGCTTATACAGTTTCACATCACTTTCTGGGCTGTTTTGCGGAATTTATTTAAAATACCAAACGGACGAGAAAAATTAGGATATTTTTATGAGACATGTCATATAGTTCACTAGTATGTATATATGTATGTGTGTATATATATATATATACTAGCATTTACAACACAAACACAACGTATAAGCTTATACAGTTTCACATCACTTTCTGGGCTGTTTTGCGGAATTTATTTAAAATACTAAACGGACGAGAAAAATCAGGATATTTTATGAGACATGTCATATAGTTCACTAGTATGTATATATGTATGTGTGTATATATATATATATATCTCAGGACCTGAATGTTTACTAAAAATTAATAAAAATCATTTAGCACAGATGGGTCAGATTCATCATCTTCTGTCGACAGTTTATGATACAATTTAATCCTCGTAAATCCATTTACAAAAATTCCAGTTGAAGAATTTTATAACCTCCTAGAACTATCTACTGTGAAAATTTCACATGTTAAGTCCAAACCTAGACAAAGTTATGATTCCCAGAAAAGGCTGTAATTTCTGCAGAAAAACGCACCTTGAACCTTTAATATCGAAAAAATCTCTTGACTGACCTATACTTTTTGAATAATTATTAAACTAGTGGGATTTGAAGCGTATTTCAAAACACTATGTTTAAGGCTCAAGAAGAAAACATTTTCATTAGGTTGTGACCCTGTTACAACTATTACAAGACTGCCAAAAATTTCGAACATAATGTATTTGTTTTCAGCTTGCTACAAAAACATGTTTATGATGTCGTCTAACCCTGCCCCCTTCTACTACACCATATACATCAGATTTAACAACAATCTATCATCAACATTAAGTTATAAACAAAACTCTAGCATTCATGCATCTATACGGAACACGTAACCAACTAACATCAACAAAACTCAACCTTAATCAAACTTATCATACAAGAATCATGTATCATGTAAACATGAAATGAAATCAAAGACTCGTGTTATAAACAGGCATCGTAAGCAAGGTTAAGATGGATTATCGGAGGAGATAGAGACCGTGAAAACGTTTGAAGAACTAGAGAGTTCAGGGCCTAGTGTGTTTAGTCGTCGTTTAGAGAAGAACTGAGATGCAGAAGTGTGTTATAACTAGGGTTTGCATGTGTATATACAGAAAACATTTGACGGTGTGAAAGTTGGGCTAGGATCCGTGTTTTACGTATCTTGGTTTTAGAAATTCGTAAGTTCTGAGTTTAAGTTCGTCCGGGGTCGGGATGTTCACCTTTTGGTTTAGATTAGATTCCGGGTTTATGGGTTTGGTGCAATGCGTTCCGAGTTTAGGTTACGAGATTGGGTTGGGTTGGGTTATGGTTTCCAAGTTTGGGTTCCGGATTTAGGTTAGGTTTAGGGATCCTTATATACATATATATATTTCAAGTGTGTTAGGTGTTTATATACTTATAAATTTCAAGTGTGTTAGGTTTAAGAACCCATAACTTGTAACATCTGACGAAAAACGGGTTCAAAAACCTGCTGCATTTTTTTTTTTATAATCAAGTACATGTTATGAAAGTCCTGTTTCGAAATTTTATTAGTTGTTAGTAATTTTTGTAATATTAAATAATAAACATAATAAAGTAATAATAATAAATAAAATATAAAATATAAAGTGTATAAATAATAATAATAATAAAATAATAATAATATAATAATAATAATAATAATAATAATAATAATAATAATAATAATAATAATAATAATAATAAAACATTAAAAGAGTGGACCGCGGGTCGAACCCGGGTCTCCACTCAAGTCACAAACACTACACACCACTGCAATACACGCACAACATCTGAATGAATCCAGCGAATAAATGTTTTTAAACTATCTTACTAAGGTCATATCTTTGAAATCACCCGCCCAGTACAGGTGAATTCATCTCGGCAATCAATCAAGATTGCCGTTTCTCTGTTCAATTCATTAACAAAAACGTTTCTCAAATCATTAGTTAGACTCAATCATTGAGTCAATAACCTTCAAATCGGTTACATCATTCGGCATTTAATTGTTGACCGAAACCGAAAGTGTAATCAAGTTGCTACCTTCCCTATAAATAGGGAACTTCGAAATCATTAGAACACACACTTCCGCATACTCTCTGCAAACTCCTATTATTCTGAATCACTTCGCTGGAAAACAATTGCTTGTCGCCGGGGCATTACCGAAGAAATCAAAGGAAATCTGTGTTCGGTATAACTTCGTTTAAATTCCTTCTCATTCTTTTAATTACTTTTGATAGTAGAAGTTGTAAATATTAAATTAAGTAAGTTCTAACGGGTTAACAAACTGGATATTGAAATGAAGAAGATGAAGTAGAGTGGGTGTTTAAAAGAACTTAAAACCGGGACTTACAACGGGTTAGACACACAGTCCAGTGGTGGACTGTGTGCACATGCACTATAAGGTCGCCGGTTCGAGTCACACCTACGCTGCCGATTTCCTGAATAAAAACCAACTTTTTTAATAATCATATATAACATGACTCAGTAAGTGTATAAGTTTAATTAAAAACCAATATTCTCCGAGTTCGACACACAGCCCAATTGGTCGGGCTGTGTGCAACACGTAGCTATGGGCGTGGGTTTGAGTCCAGTTATACACAGCGTATTGTCATAAAACAAATCTTTTTAATAAATTAGAAATATGATTTATTTAAGTATGTGTATATATGTAATTAAATTCCAATTTATATCAGGTTAGACACGTAGCTTAGTTGGTAGAGCTGCGTGCACGTATACGAGAGGTCACGAGTTCGATCCCCACACGCTGCCAAAACCACCGAATTATGACCGGTTCGACCCCTGAAAGGGTTACATTTTTTTAATTAACATTTTATTTAATTTCCTCCAAAAATAACAAAAAAAATGTAATAAAAGTGAACTTTATTAAACATAAAAATTAGTGATAAATACTATAAAATTGGTCTAGAAAGCCTAATAAATTTCATTAAATAAAATACAAAATTTAAGTAAAAGAAATTTATTTACCGAATTATTACGTGAATATTTAGGTTAGTTTTCTCGTCGGTTGGAACCTTTAATCGTGCGCATTCGTTATCAATTCAAGAAAACGCACCCACTGTGAGTGAATTCTTACAAACTTCCCCTTTTTTATTCATGTTTTGGGGTGTATCATGTGTCGTTTCATTTAAATATTTTATTTAAACACTTGTGCTATTACCATTATGTGAACTAACGTGATATGTGATATTTTGTTTATTGCTATTTGTGGAATTACTTTCTCATTTCAGTCAAGCTGTCACATTAGGCCCATCAAATCCTCGTTGGATACGAGTAGAGCATCGCGTTACCTAATCAGATCGGCTCCGTTTGATTGAGCCTTGATCTCACATTCATCATTTATTTTCTCATTTCAGTCATGCATTTACAACAGGCACATCAGCTCCTTGTATAGACGGGTAGAGCATCGCGTGCCTCATCAGATCGGCTCCATTTGATTGAGCCTTGATCTCACAGTTCATCATTTATCATGCTCATGTGTACATTGCTAGATGCTTATGTGGTTTGTGAATAGTTTACATATATGTTTGCTCATATTTGATTTATGCACATTTTTATTAAATTAATTAACATATCTTTTCTTTCAAATATTTAAACGGAATTCACTCGCCAACTTTTGTTGACCCAAACCTCTATTTTTACACATGATACAGGTGAACATGTTGAAGCATGGAACACATAGGATTGGGCCTTAGAAGATAAATAAAGCATTATTTAAATGTTTTGTTTAGAACATTTTGTGCTTGTATCATTTATGTGTTTGTTGAAATTTCCACTTTTAATTTAAATTAATAAATATGAAACTTTATTATAGTAAATGTCATGAGCTTTGATGATAACCCAATCATGCCCCGACTACAATTTCCGCTGCGGGTCAGGGTGTAACATAACTTGCGTAACAAGTTACACATAAACGAATGACTAGTTTATGTTAGTTCGTCAGTTAAAATTTACATGTGTTGTGAATGCATGCATGATAGTGCTAAAACATAAATATTTTAAATGCGAAAGTTATGGTAATGACCTAAAAGTGTGAGTTGTCACATCATCCCCAAGTTAAAAGAAATTTCGTCCGTAAATTTGATAAGCAGTTAAAGTTTCTGAGGATTTTCCCCGGGCATCACATCATCCCCAAGTTGAATGGGAATTTCATCCCGGAATTCGCTAGTGGATTCGCAAGTTGAATGGGAATTTCATCCCGCAATTCGCTAGTAGATTCGCTAGTTAGCGTAACAGTTTTGAACTGCTGGGGATACTTGCGCATCATTTGATCTTCCCGCTCCCACATGAACTTCGTTCCACGTCTCGAATTCCAACGAACAATCACAATGGGGATCTTGTTGTGTTTAAGGGTTTTGACCTCCCTGTCCATGATCTCAACTAGTTCTTCGATAAGACGTAGTTGATCATCAATTTTTAGCTCTTTGAACGGAACCACAAATGTCTCATCAGATAGACACTTCTTTAGATTTGAGACATGAAATATATTATGCACGCCACTAAGTTCTTCAGGAAGATTCAGTCTATAAGGCACAGCGTCGATTCTCTCTAAAATTTCAAATGATCCAACATAACGCGGATTTAGCTTGCCCTATTTCCCAAAACGAACCACACCTTTTCCAAGGTGAGACTTTCAGCAAAACCCTATCACCCAATTGAAATTTGAATAGTTTTCTATGTTTATCAGCATAACTCTTCTTGTGGTCATGAGCTATCACCATACGATTTATGATTTGAATGATTTTCTTAGAGGTTTCAAGCACGAGTTCCTAACCAGTGATCTGTTTGTCTCCGACTTCAGCCCAACAGAGAGGGGATCGGCATTTTCGTCCGTACAATGCTTCGAACAGTGCTACCTGGATGCTAGAGTGGTAACTATTATTGTAGGAGAATTCCACCAGAGGTAGGTGTCTCTCCCAATCGTTTCCGAAATCGATAACACATGCTCGCAACATGTCATCAAGTGTTTGGATGGTACGTTCACTATGACCATCGGTTTGGGAATGATAGGTAGTGCTCATATCTAAGCGTGAACCGAAACATTTATGCATAGATTGCCATAGGTGGGATGCAAAACGAGGGTCACGATTAGAGATAATGGAGATTGGCTCTTCATGCCAAGAGACTACTTCCTTCATGTAAATGTTGGCAAGTTTGTCATACTTGTCTGTTTCTTTGATGACAAGGAAGTACGCAGATTTGGTTAGGCGATCCACCCCGATGGTCTCGTTCCCGCTTTCAGTGCTGGGTAATCCAGTAATAAAGCCCATGGAGATTTGCTCCCATTTCCACATTAGCAGCTTTAGTTGTTGAAGCCAACCAGACGGTTTTTTGTATTCGATTTTGACCCTAGCGCAGGTCAAACATTTGCTAACGTACGTGGCTATGTTAGCTTTCTAGTTTGGCCATCAATACATGGCCTTTAGATCATGATACATTTTATCAGAACCGGGGTGTATAGAATATCAAGACTTGTGTGCTTCATCCATCACAAGATTTCTCAAGTTTCCATATAGAGGGACCATATTCGCTCCATGAAATAGCGAATACCATCCGATTTGGTTTCGAGCTGTTTCTCCATGCCTCGCATGGATTCAGCTTAGAGGTTCTCCTCCTTCAAAGCTTCAACTTGAGTAGAACACATTTGATCAGGAAGGTTGGAATGAATGGTTAGTTGCAACGCTCGAACTAGCTTAGGTTTGGTTTCTTTTCAGCTAAGGGCATCAGCTACCACGTTAGCTTTACCTGGATGGTATCAGATAGCGCAATCATAGTCATTTAAATGTTCAACTCAGCAACGTTGTCGCATGTTTAGCTCCTTCTGTTCAAAGATGTATTGTACACTCTTGTGATCGGTGTAAATCGTATATTTGGTATCGTACAAGAAATGTATATCTGTTGTAAGTTTCTGAAAGACTCTTCTCGGGGAGACTCTTAAACCTCTCATATGAAGAGACATAGTTTGTTCTTTTGTTTCTTTTCATTCTTTCCTCTCCTTTACAAAGATTTTATAACTGATCCCATATTTCCTTTGTAGATGCACATGCATCTACTTGAGAGAATATGTTATTTGGAAGTGCCATTATCAAAAGTTATTTGGCCCTTTCATTAGCTTCCACCAAATCCTTATCCACTTTGCTCCAGTTTCTTTCTTGTTTTGGAGCCCAAGAGGCAGGTACTGCTGGTGTTTGATCAGTTGCTTGAACAGCTGGGATTTCAACACTAGGAATATGTGGGCCTCTCTCAGTAGATTGAATAGAGCTCGGTCATGTCCATTTAGGAAATTGATCATCCTGATTCTCCACCGGGGGTACTCCTCTCTGACCAAAGACGGAGGCTTTGACATAGACCTGATGTTGAAAGCATTATTCCATGTTTGAAAGTTTACCATTTTTAGAAAAAGTTTGAAAAGACTACGTATCAAAAAGAGATACTTGAGCAGTTGATCGTTTGAAAATAGGTTATTCAATATACTCAGATACTAATTTTTGATCCCAGATAACAATGTTTTATCTAAAGTTGGCAAATGATTTTAACAAGCATAAAATAATGTGCGAAAATAGAAATCAAAATTTCAAGAAACAATACTACAGAAGTTTCAAGTTTATATCACTTTAAAAAGGTTACAAGGTGATTGTGAGATTATTTACTAGTACAAACGAAGACTTAAAGAATTATGTGATGAAGGGCAGTGGAGTTTTGTAGTATGTATTGAATATTAAGCTAGACTCATTTTCCCTTTTGGGTTACGTTCTCTATTTGCAGAGAATGTGTGGTATGAATAAATATTTGTTTATTCATACACTTGACTATGTAAAGTAGCTTTTTGGCATATTTGTTAATTCTGTTCAAGTCCACTTGCTACTTAGAAGTTCGTGTAGAACCTTATCTTTTTGACAAGTTGTTTTCTGGTCATCCTTTCTTACTTATGATCATTTTTTATTCTTGTTGAAGATGATGCTTATCTTTCTTTTCTTATGTTCTCTTGTATTTTCTTTCTTAAGGACATGCTGACTTTGTCATATTTAAAATTGATCAGAGTGATAATATTTTTCTTCAACACTTACAAAAAGTTTCCTAACAGTTTAAGATCAATATAAACGAGAACGAATGCTCATAGCACAATCCACGAGAAACGTGATCCACCAGCCAACAGTTGTCATGTCTCAATCTCTACTTGCAGGCATTCTAACATACATGCAAAAAGTCTGTTACATTCTAACAGTTAAGTTTAGAATCAATAACCAAGACCTTTAACGTTAACACTTGATTTGGTTTAAGTTTAAAGCATCAATATTTAAGGAAGACCACCCTGGGCTGACCCAGGTTGGATGATAATGATGACACTACATCACTACCCACCATGCACCCCCTATGACTACCACCTATGTATAATCCATCATCTACCAACTCATTTCTAGACTCACCACTCGTTGCTTATGATTCACTTGTAAGACATATTTGGCCCTCGTCAAACACATGTAACTTTACCATGAAGTTGACACTCTACGCTGAAAATCACATACCAGCACGTCACCACGCAAGGTACTCAAATCAATGTCATAATAACATTGTGATATCCCGGGTTTTTCGGATAACTTACACGTGACACTTGTCGAATAATGTATATGCTAAGTATTAAACGTGCACGAGTTAAATGAATACGTGTTGTGTGTTGTGTGATTGTTTTAGTTATAGAGTAAGTAGGGTAGATATGTACACGAACTGAACCGAACCGCGACACGAACCAGCTTTGATTCATTGTGACTCTAGGAGTTAACAAAGTTTAAACTTTGAACCCAAGTCTTCGGCCAAAAGAAAACAAGGATCAAACCTAGACCTAAAGTTCTAACTACTCGGCCGAGAACAACCTAAACCGAAAACCATTGCATGCAAAACCTAGAACCATTCGGCCAAGATCAAAACCAAACCAACTCACCCTAGTCTTTGGCCGCGAGATCAAGCCCAAACCCAAACCAAACCAACCCAATTATCCTCGGCCACGAATACTTATCTAAAACCGTAACCCTTATCATCTTGTTGCACCTATATATACAACTCACATGCACTCATTCACATAAACACAAAACCCTAAAGAAAAACAGCCGTCGGCAGCTTGTTCTCGCCTCTTGTGATCGCAATCAGCTGCCTTTTCTTGTTCGTTTATTCCTCTCGGTCGCAGCAGCAGCAACAATCTCCATCTTCACCTTCATTCAATCGCGAGATCAGTCTTTGTTCACCTCTAGTCGATCAAACAGCCCACTTTATCAACATCCTTTCGGTCGCGACCTTCCTGGAACAGCAGGATACTCCTTGTCCAAGTCCCGGCTTGTTTACCTAGTTATCAAAGGTTAGAATCCAGCATATGTTGCAAGATATTATTCGGTTATATGTGTGTTGATTTTGTTGTTTGTTTCGGATTGAATGATTGAATGAAACGATTGTGTTGTTTTCGGATTATACATGTTTTAATCGGCTGATGTATCATAGTTACAAGTATGGTTGTTTTCGGAACATATAAGTTTGCCAAGTATGATTGAACGAGAAGTTAGGCTAGCCGATTTGTTAATGATGTTTACATTGGATGATTGCATTGTTTCGGATTGTTTATACTAGATTGAATGTTGTTTGAAAGCTGAATGTATAGGCTGCGATTTGGTTATAAAGACTAAAGTTATTGAGTAGGGTTTGCATGGATAGGTTGTTAGTATTAATCTATGATTAGAAATCAGTTCTAGATCGCCTAGGTTAATCGCATGAACGGGTTATACGAGTTTATGATAAAGATATGCTGAAAACAGTCTGCTGAATAATAGTTACAGCCGACTTCATCTGGCTGTAACTCGGTCGTTAGTTGTCGAAAAACGGATTTTCTGATGTCTAGAACGTAGAGAATTGAATAAGGAATCTAATGGCGCTGGATTCATAATTTTCTGAAGTCGTTTGATATTTTTAAAGGGCCAAATAAGTTCAGTAACTAAAACTGTGAAAATCCTGAAATATTGTTAGTTGTTTATCAAGTTGGATTTTAAAATCAGTAGGGAGTTGAGTCATGATTTTTGTACAGCAACTAGGTATGGAAATTTCCGGGCAACTCCAACTGGAATTTTGTTAATTGGACGATCAATGATTTTTATATAAATTCTTCCGTGGACTGCAGTCAGAAAGCAGTAAATCTGACTGCAGCCTAGCATATTAATATTTATGGTTAATTGGTAAAGATCTAGGACTTGGAAAATTTATATAAATTTCTATGGTATAGATGTCACCTACTGTAAAAATATTGGAATTTTTGGAATGTTAGAACTATTTTATAAAAATCATAGAAAACAGCTGAATAATGAGTGTTAAGCTGAAATTTGATAATTTGTGATTGTGTGCACCAAATTGTGGCATGAATTGGTTTATGGTTATGATAAGATGTTTTGATTACTATGATCACATGAGGATACTTGCATGCATGTTTGAGTGTTAGAGATGTTGTTTGTGTGTATCAATTTGTGAGTAAATTACGTGTAGAATTTGTATTGGTGTGTTCACACACTGACGTGGAATTAATTGGTTTGTTAGGACGCAACTAGCGGTCCCATCTCTTATAACATCTTTGCTACACTAACCGAGCAAATAAAGGTGAGTTCACGGCCCCTAACTTTATCCGGTTTTTAAACAACAGGGGGAGAAACATGTATACACTCTCAAACTCAATCTCTTTACGTTATACGAATTTAACGTCACATAACTATACGGTAACTAAGTTAATGTTAATGTAATGTTATGGTCACTAAGCAGCTTTATCACTTAAGTCCTCGACAATCTCCTCGGATCGTTAGTATTTGGGTTTAATAGCGGGGGAATTATAAGTAGTACTACTGGGTCTGACGAGCCCCATCCGAGCTAGTCGCGCTAGCCGACCGGGTATGGTCAACGGATGAATAATTGGCCTAACATCGCCATGGTCATGTGATAGGCCTGGCAAAACGGAGGCACAACTGTCAGCTTCGATCGCGAACTCTTACGTGACATGACTTTAGGCTAGCTACCTATATATGTTAACATTGAACTTAATTACTAATCAACTGTATTATTCCGGGTTTGGAATAATGGAAACAACACTTAATATTCCTGGTATGGAATATTGGAAACAACAACTTAATATTCCGGGTTTGGAATATTGGAAGCAACAACTTATTATTCCGGGTTGGAATAATGGAACCAATACGTTATCCCGGGTTAGGGATAACGGAGAAAACAGACTATAATCGAACAAACGAATTTATGAAAACCTGTGAACTCACTCATCTTAAATGTTGACACTTGTTTCTTTACATGTTTCTCAGGACGCTAGGAGCTCTAGGTGCACGCACATGCATTGAACAAGACATCTTTTATCGAGTCTTATCTATTAACATTTTTTTGGCATTTATCATTTGTTTTGGCGTTTGTGTTGGCGCCCGCTTCACTACTTATTTATGCTTCCGCTCAAACTTTAAAACTGATGCTTCTGCTAAATATTGGTAACTAATTTAGACAGTATAAAATCTACAACAAATGATTTTGGAAAACGTGTTATCAAATCATATAGAGTCGTTCGACGTACTAGTGTTTCAGATTCTGGTTTGTTCACACGCCTCGCGGTAAAACTCCGCAAGTGGAAATTGAGGGTGTGACAGATTGGTATCAGAGCCCCTAGCTATAGAGAACCATGTTTGCATTAGAAGTAGACCTAAACTATAGCTGATATCACGACACTAGACTTAGTCTGGCACCGAATTATTATATCTTGTTATGTAATATACCACAACAGTGTTTGGTAGATCACGCCTTCATAATAAGAAATGAAAACAACTCATAACTAACTACACGACCTAACAAGCAATGTCATCATCCTCATCGTCATCATCGTCCGACAGACTTACGCCACCAAGGGCACCAGGAAAGGCACCAATGGTGGAACCCATACCACCTTATGGCGTGGAGACACGCTCAGCAGCGAGGAAAAGGCTTGCTCTGGGGGAGGAGTCGTCGTTACGCCCAACTATTGCTGTACCGGTTGAACCGGTTAATCCTGTAGAAATAGGAATTGACATGCTTAGAATCCTGGTACATACACAACAAAAACAGTTAGAAAGAATGCAGGAAACCATCCTAGCACAAGGATGGATGATCCGACACCTTACAGGAAAGACCGACTCGCTCGAGGAAGAGCATCGTACGAGTAAGATAGCTCGTAACACCATAGCCAGAGATCTGCGTGCTGAGCAGATAAGAGCTGACTGGCTTGAGGACAGAGTCCTGGAAAATAGTTGGAACATTCAGGAGCTACAAAATCAAGCACTTGCACTAGCACCGGCCCCTCCAATGCCGGTAGAGGAGGATCCGGAAGAGGATCCAGAGGAGGACCCTGAAGAGGATCCGGAGGAGGACCCAGCCGAAGAAGCTGGAAATGCCGCACAGGATGACGGCAACGACAGTGACTTGGGGAATGGAGACCTAGACGACTGACACGTCTCGTTTATTTTATTTGTTTTCCTTCAGTTTATTTATTTTCCCACTTGTGTTTAAACTTGAGACCTTATAGTGAACTCGTATGTTTGATTTGCACTCTTGTAAGACGTTAAAATTTCAGTTAATCAAGTATTTCTTTTGACTATTTAACATATTGAGTTGGCATAACTTAATAATTATTAAAGTACGAAGTAGGATAACCATATTGGATATATAGACTTATCGGGGTGTGTTTGTGTTGTGTTTCGAAGATCTAAATGGCGACTGGAAGACGTGGAAACCTTAACTTGACGCCCGAAGAGCTAGCTGCCATGATTCAGGAGCATGTGAACGCAGCTTTAGTGGGTGTTCAGAACCAGCCGGCAGGTAACCATTATTAAATTTTCGCGTGAAAATCTAATATTGAGGCTAGTAAAATTCCTTGCTGACTTCCTGTTCTCTGTCAGCAGGAGGGGGCTTTAACCCCTACAAGATGTTCCTTGACGCAAAGCCAAGCAAATTCTCGGGGGCGGAAGGACCCATTGGATTGGTCCGCTGGATTGAAAAATCAGAATCCGTTTTTGAAATGTGCAACTGCCTAGAGGCAAACAAGGTCAAATATGCAGCCTCAACACTGGAAGATGGGGCACTGACATGGTGGAATGCCCAAGTCCAAACACGTGGACTTATAGCTGCGAATGCAATGGCATGGGCTGAGTTCAAGGCCCTAATTAAAGAGGAGTACTGTCAACGAGACAGAGTGCAACAATTGGAGCAAGCTCTATGGAACCACAAGATGGTGGGATCGGAAATTGAAGCTTACACTGCAAAACATCATGACTTAGTATTTCTGTGTCCCGATTTGGCCAAAACGGTGGAGAAAAGACTCGAGTTCTATCTCGGGGGTCTGGTTCCGGAAATTCAGGGTATGGTAATGTCTAGTAACCCTGTAACTGAACATCAAGCAATCCGATTGGCTCACAAACTCACCGATAAGGCGGTAGAACAGAAGAAACTGCCAGCACGGGGTACAACTGAAGTTGCCCCGGACAACAAAAGAAAATTTGAAGACTCCACTATTCGACAGTCTTCGTCATCTCATCCGCAGCAAGGGAACCAGAAACGGTTCAATCACTACAACAGCCACCGGGGTCATCAAAATCAGCCCGTCAACAACAACAACAACAACAACCCGAACGCAAGCGGCTATGCAGGTCGAAAGCCGCAGTGCAACCGCTGTAATCTCCACCATAATGGCCCTTGTGCCGGGAACCGTTGCCAACGATGTGGCAAGGTGGGGCATGCGGCAAAGGATTGTCGCGGGGAAATCATGTCCCGACAAAATCAGAATCAGCCCCAGGGTCAGCAGCAGGGTATAAACCGGGGATGCTATCAGTGTGGTAGTACTGCTCATTTCAGAAGAGACTGCCCACAGTTGCGTAACAACAACAATAATGGTGGAAACAACCACAACAACAATAACCACAACAACAATAATAACAACAACAATGGGAACGGTGGCACAGGAGGTGCTAAAGGTCGCGCATTTACATTGGGCCGCGGAGAGGCCAGAAACGACTCGAACGTGGTCACCGGTAAGTTTCCCCTTAATGAACATTTTGCTTCTGTGCTTTTTGATACGGGTGCGGATAGGAGCTTTATATCTGAGTCTTTTAGGAAGAACCGAAATCTCACGCTTAAACCATTAGAGACCCCTTATGTTATAGAATTAGCCGATGGTAAATCTGTAGATGTGACCCAAATCGTATCCGGCTGTCAACTCAAACTCGCGGGCCACACTTTTACCATTGATCTGATGACAACTACTCTGGGTAGTTTTGACGTGGTAGTCGGAATGGACTGGCTATCCGACGTCCGGGCTGAAGTTCTCTGCTTCGACGTATTCCGCTCTCTAACAACGAAATCTTGACGGTACAAGGCGATAAGGCAAGCGCCGTCACCAACATCATCTCTTACATGCAAGCGCAGAAGTATCTTCGGAGAAAGAACTCCTTCGCTTTACTCGCACTAATTACCGAACAGCCTAAGGACGAGAAACGTATAGAAGACATCCCTGTCGTCCGTGATTTTTCCGATGTATTCCCAGAAGAACTACCTGGCCTTCCACCACATCGACAATTGGAGTTTGAAATCGAATTGGCAAGCAATGCAACTCCTATCGCCAAGGCTCCATACCGCCTAGCTCCAGCAGAGCTGCAGGAGCTGTCTACCCCACTCCAGGAGCTATTAGAAAAAGGATTTATCCGACCAAGCGTTTCGCCATGGGGAGCTCCAGTCCTGTTTGTCAGAAGAAGAGACGGGACTTTCCGCATGTGCATCGACTATAGGGAACTCAACAAGGTTACCGTCAAGAACCGATACCCGTTACCTCGCATCGATGACCTCTTCGACCAACTTCAAGGGTCAAGCTACTACTCCAAGATTGATTTACCGTCTGGTTACCACCAGCTACGCGTCAGGGAGGAGGATATCGCCAAGACGGCATTCCGCACTCGGTATGGCCATTACGAGTTCTTGGTCATGCCCTTCGGTCTCACCAACGCACCCGCGGTGTTCATGGACCTCATGAACCGCGTGTGTAAACCATACCTCGACAAGTTTGTCATTGTGTTCATCGATGACATACTCATCTACTCCAAAAGTGAAGAAGAGCATGCTGAACATCTACGATTACTGCTAGGATTACTTCAACAGGAAAAGCTATATGCCAAACTCTCGAAGTGTGATTTCTGGATTCGGGAAGTTCAGTTTCTCGGGCATGTTGTGAACGAAAAGGGTATCCACGTAGACCCTGCCAAGATTGAGGCCATCAAAAACTGGGAAGCACCTAAGACACCGACGGAGATCCGCCAATTTTTGGGATTGGCTGGTTACTACAGACGCTTCATCGAGGGGTTTTCAAAGATCGCACAACCGCTCACTACCCTCACCCAGAAAGGCATCAAGTATGCTTGGGGTGAGAAGCAAGAAGCAGCATTTCAATTGCTCAAGCAGAAACTTTGCAGTGCACCCATTCTGTCCTTGCCGGAAGGGACAGATGACTTTGTAGTGTATTGTGATGCTTCCATTTAGGGATTGGGATGCGTACTCATGCAACGCGATAAGGTCATCGCGTATGCGTCGCGACAGCTGAAGGTTCACGAGAAAAACTATACGACCATGACCTGGAATTGGGAGCAATAGTGTTTGCACTTAAGATTTGGAGACACTACCTCTATGGAACAAAGTGCACAATCTTTACTGACCACAAAAGCCTCCAACACATCTTTGATCAGAAGGAGTTGAACATGCGACAGCGTCGCTGGGTCGAACTCTTGAACGATTATGAGTGTGCCATTCGGTATCACCCGGGTAAAGCTAACGGGTAGCTGATGCCCTCAGTAGGAAGGAACACTTGAAACCTCGTCGCGTACGAGCACTACAACTCACTATTCATTCGGGGCTACCCGATCAAATACGCGACGCCCAGTTAGAAGCAGTTAAGGAGGAAAATATCAAAGCCGAATCAGTGGGAAAAATGGAGCGCGATTGGGAAGTAAAGCCCAATGGAGCCCGGTATTTTATGAATCGCATATGGGTACCTCTCTACGGAAATCTCAGAGAGCTAGTCATGGATGAAGCTCACAAATCCCGATACTCTGTCCATCCGGGTTCGGATAAGATTTATCAAGACCTTAAAGCTGCGTATTGGTGGCCCAACATGAAAGCCGATATAGCCACCTACGTGAGTAAATGTTTGACTTGTGCAAAAGTCAAGGTGGAGTACCAAAAGCCATCGGGGCTACTCCAACAACCTGAGATCCCAGTGGGGAAATGGGATCAGATCTCAATGGATTTCATCACTAAACTCCGCGAACCTTGGGTGGTTGCGATACTATCTGGGTGATTGTGGATCGTTTAACTAAGTCCGCACACTTCCTAGCTATTAAAGAAACATATAAGATGGAGAAGTTGACTCGCATCTACATTAAGGAAGTAGTTTCTCGGCATGGAGTGCCAACGTCCATCATCTCAGACAGAGATGCTCGCTTCACGTCAAACTTCTGGCAGTCACTTCAGAAAGCGTTGGGAACCCGCCTGGATATGAGCACAGCCTATCACCCTCAGACTGATGGTCAAAGTGAAAGGACCATACAAACCTTGGAAGACATGCTTAGGGCATGCGTGGTGGACTTCGGAAATAGTTGGGAGATTCACCTGCCTCTAGTAGAATTCTCATATAACAATAGCTATCATACGAGTATATCGGCAGCACCGTTTGAGGCATTATACGGTCGTAAATGTAGATCACCGGTCTGCTGGGCAGAAGTCGGTGACAGTCAACTCACAGGCCCTGAGTTAATACTTGAGGCTACTGAAAAGATTGTACAAATCAGAAACCGCATGGCGGCGGCACGAGATCGACAGAAAAGCTACGCTGATCAACGACGCAAACCGCTCGAATTTCAAGTAGGCGATCGTGTCCTACTAAAGGTGTCACCCTGGAAGGGTGTAATCCGCTTTGGAAAACAGGGCAAACTTAACCCATGGTACGTAGGCCCGTTTGTAATCTGGAAACGTATCGGACCCGTAGCTTACCAATTAGACCTTCCTGCCGAACTCAGTGGAGTTCACAACGTATTTCACGTGTCAAATCTGAAGAAGTGTCTATCAGATGAAACTCTAGTTATCCCATTGGATGAGATCCAAGTGGATGAACAACTGCACTTTGTGGAACAGCCTATCGAGATCATGGATCGTGAGATCAAGACTCGAAGGCACAGCAAAATTCTGAGCGTTAAGGTTCGTTGGGACTCTAAGCGTGGACCGGAGTTCACGTGGGAAAGAGAGGACCAAATGAAAAGCAAATACCCACATCTCTTCGCATCTGAGCAGCAAACCAATGATACCAGTAACTAAATTTTCGGGACGAAAATTCTTTCAACATGGGGATGATGTGACAACCTGGAAACTTCTTATACTTTCGTGTACTATTGTTGACTAAATTCTTGTGCATGGCACTTGGAAACCTTTGTGTACGAAACTTGGGAACTTCTTGTAACGTTGCGTACCATCATAAACGAACTAACTCTTTGTGCGTGGCACTCTGAACATGTACGCTACATGCTAAACCGCGTTTACTCAATTTTCGGGACGAAAATTTCAACATGGATAATGTATATCGGTTTTTCGTACTTACATGACACTTGTCGAAATAATGCTAAGATTAACGTGCACGGTAAATGAATACGTGTGTTTTTGTGATTGTTTAGTTATAGAGTGATGGTAATATGTACAAGCAGAACGTGAACCGAACGAATACGAACGCTTGATTTTGTGATTAGTAGTTATAATAAAAGTTTAAACTTTGAACCCAAATGTCATTGGACCAGAGAACAAAGTTTAAACGAAAGTCTCCAAAAAAAAGATCAACCTAGACCTAAAGTTCTAACTACTCGGCAGAGAACAACCTAAACCGAAAACCATTGCATGCAAAACCTAGAACCATTCGGCCAAGATCAAAACCAAACCAACTCACCCTAGTCTTTGGCCGCGAGATCAAGCCCAAACCCAAACCAAACCAACCCAATTATCCTCGGCCACGAATACTTATCTAAAACCGTAACCCTTATCATCTTGTTGCACCTATATATACAACTCACATGCACTCATTCACATAAACACAAAACCCTAAAGAAAAACAGCCGTCGGCAGCTTGTTCTCGCCTCTTGTGATCGCAATCAGCTGCCTTTTCTTGTTCGTTTATTCCTCTCGGTCGCAGCAGCAGCAACAATCTCCATCTTCACCTTCATTCAATCGCGAGATCAGTCTTTGTTCACCTCTAGTCGATCAAACAGCCCACTTTATCAACATCCTTTCGGTCGCGACCTTCCTGGAACAGCAGGATACTCCTTGTCCAAGTCCCGGCTTGTTTACCTAGTTATCAAAGGTTAGAATCCAGCATATGTTGCAAGATATTATTCGGTTATATGTGTGTTGATTTTGTTGTTTGTTTCGGATTGAATGATTGAATGAAACGATTGTGTTGTTTTCGGATTATACATGTTTTAATCGGCTGATGTATCATAGTTACAAGTATGGTTGTTTTCGGAACATATAAGTTTGCCAAGTATGATTGAACGAGAAGTTAGGCTAGCCGATTTGTTAATGATGTTTACATTGGATGATTGCATTGTTTCGGATTGTTTATACTAGATTGAATGTTGTTTGAAAGCTGAATGTATAGGCTGCGATTTGGTTATAAAGACTAAAGTTATTGAGTAGGGTTTGCATGGATAGGTTGTTAGTATTAATCTATGATTAGAAATCAGTTCTAGATCGCCTAGGTTAATCGCATGAACGGGTTATACGAGTTTATGATAAAGATATGCTGAAAACAGTCTGCTGAATAATAGTTACAGCCGACTTCATCTGGCTGTAACTCGGTCGTTAGTTGTCGAAAAACGGATTTTCTGATGTCTAGAACGTAGAGAATTGAATAAGGAATCTAATGGCGCTGGATTCATAATTTTCTGAAGTCGTTTGATATTTTTAAAGGGCCAAATAAGTTCAGTAACTAAAACTGTGAAAATCCTGAAATATTGTTAGTTGTTTATCAAGTTGGATTTTAAAATCAGTAGGGAGTTGAGTCATGATTTTTGTACAGCAACTAGGTATGGAAATTTCCGGGCAACTCCAACTGGAATTTTGTTAATTGGACGATCAATGATTTTTATATAAATTCTTCCGTGGACTGCAGTCAGAAAGCAGTAAATCTGACTGCAGCCTAGCATATTAATATTTATGGTTAATTGGTAAAGATCTAGGACTTGGAAAATTTATATAAATTTCTATGGTATAGATGTCACCTACTGTAAAAATATTGGAATTTTTGGAATGTTAGAACTATTTTATAAAAATCATAGAAAACAGCTGAATAATGAGTGTTAAGCTGAAATTTGATAATTTGTGATTGTGTGCACCAAATTGTGGCATGAATTGGTTTATGGTTATGATAAGATGTTTTGATTACTATGATCACATGAGGATACTTGCATGCATGTTTGAGTGTTAGAGATGTTGTTTGTGTGTATCAATTTGTGAGTAAATTACGTGTAGAATTTGTATTGGTGTGTTCACACACTGACGTGGAATTAATTGGTTTGTTAGGACGCAACTAGCGGTCCCATCTCTTATAACATCTTTGCTACACTAACCGAGCAAATAAAGGTGAGTTCACGGCCCCTAACTTTATCCGGTTTTTAAACAACAGGGGAGAGAAACATGTATACACTCTCAAACTCAATCTCTTTACGTTATACGAATTTAACGTCACATAACTATACGGTAACTAAGTTAATGTTAATGTAATGTTATGGTCACTAAGCAGCTTTATCACTTAAGTCCTCGACAATCTCCTCGGATCGTTAGTATTTGGGTTTAATAGCGGGGGAATTATAAGTAGTACTACTGGGTCTGACGAGCCCCATCCGAGCTACTCGCGCTAGCCGACCGGGTATGGTCAACGGATGAATAATTGGCCTAACATCGCCATGGTCATGTGATAGGCCTGGCAAAACGGAGGCACAACTGTCAGCTTCGATCGCGAACTCTTACGTGACATGACTTTAGGCTAGCTACCTATATATGTTAACATTGAACTTAATTACTAATCAACTGTATTATTCCGGGTTTGGAATAATGGAAACAACACTTAATATTCCTGGTATGGAATATTGGAAACAACAACTTAATATTCCGGGTTTGGAATATTGGAAGCAACAACTTATTATTCCGGGTTGGAATAATGGAACCAATACGTTATCCCGGGTTAGGGATAACGGAGAAAACAGACTATAATCGAACAAACGAATTTATGAAAACCTGTGAACTCACTCATCTTAAATGTTGACACTTGTTTCTTTACATGTTTCTCAGGACGCTAGGAGCTCTAGGTGCACGCACATGCATTGAACAAGACATCTTTTATCGAGTCTTATCTATTAACATTGTTTTGGCATTTATCATTTGTTTTGGCGTTTGTGTTGGCGCCCGCTTCACTACTTATTTATGCTTCCGCTCAAACTTTAAAACTGATGCTTCTGCTAAATATTGGTAACTAATTTAGACAGTATAAAATCTACAACAAATGATTTTGGAAAACGTGTTATCAAATCATATAGAGTCGTTCGACGTACTAGTGTTTCAGATTCTGGTTTGTTCACACGCCTCGCGGTAAAACTCCGCAAGTGGAAATTGAGGGTGTGACAAACATACACACACACCATACCCACCATTTCGTCTAGCGAAATCACTTAAGGTGGGACCTAAAACACAATTTGTGGTCACGTCATGAAGACGTCACGGGAACGCGTCTAACATGGGCATTTCTATATCATATTTCATACATGGACCTTGTCATCATCATCATCATCATCATCATCATCATCTAATTTCATCTTCACCAAGAGGTGATGATTACTAGGACTTTTTTGTATCGTCTTTAATTGACAGTGGTAAAATGTTGCAAGGTTGCTACTTCAGTCATAACACATATACATACTCTAGTGGTCTAAGAATCCATCAACATTACATCATCATGAAGCTATCACGTATTCCATCTAGATATCATTAATCCACCCCTTTTTTTCTCACGAGGGACATTAGTAATCGCCCATACGTACATGTTCCATTAACATATAATCATAACTAGTCGCCTTGTACTTAGTTACTCTATAATAAGAACTCGACACATGTATATTTCTAACCTTTCATCATCTAAGCTCAAAACAACTACTTGACTCTCACATTCCTGACCTGCATGTCTCAAATCATGTAGTAAAGGTCAACCCAAATGGTATCCTATACTATCCAGTAACCCCGTTATTTCTCATGTAAAACACTACCTCTCCTGACCAACTCATGCCCACTTAAGGTTAATCAGGATCTCTTTTAACTC
This sequence comes from Scalesia atractyloides, assembly GCA_947069175.1. NCBI lineage: Eukaryota > Viridiplantae > Streptophyta > Magnoliopsida > Asterales > Asteraceae > Scalesia > Scalesia atractyloides. Next base: position 16,986,616 of record CAMTDV010000001.1, on the reverse strand, counting down.
ACACAACTCTAAAACAAACTAATTCATTGGAAAACGTTTAGTAAGTCATCACATTAGCAAAAACTCATTGTTTATCAAGATCACGCATACACATGTGTGCTAGCCCAAAACATGTAAATAGGACGATAGAACTCATTGGTTGTGAAGCTTTCTTTCCGTAAGCTATAGTCCTGCAAATGTGGATCCAAATACGAACTTGTAGTCACACATACAAGGTTATCACACATTGTGAAGTTTGTTTTAATATTAGACGCAACTCATTAAATCTGCAAAGCAACCACACCAAAAGAAGTTGAAAAATACAAATAGCCAATTACAATGAAATGGGAATGGAACCACCGATTCTCACCTAGACTTCTCAAGATATAACCTTAAGAACACGAAGTATGAGATAAACACCACTTTAGTAACACAAGGATCACCTCTTTGATGTGTGACTACTTCACAGAAACACATTTGTTTTGATCTTAACTAATCGTCTTTGAAGCCGATACTTAACTTTGTTGAAGGGTGTTCATGTAGTAAGGCACTCAAAAAGAATTTTTAATTCATTACTTCTCAAAAGCAAGACTAAGTTAAGCGATTTTACGGCAATTGATTAAGTATACTCCATAGAAATATAAGTGGGGTAACTTTTTTATTAACGACAAGCGAATTTTATTAAAAACTTGTTACAACCCAAATATGAGAACTCAGTCTAAAAGAGTTGGTAGGTGAGAGAACCTATTTGGTCTATAAACTCCACATATGTTCATACATAATGGATGTAAGAAAAGTGTCATACCTTGCAATGGTTTCGGTTCGTAACAACATCATGGGTTAGCAAGGAGCTAAAACCCAAACATACAAACATGAATCACAAATGTGAAAAACCCAAAGTAAATTCAGATGCTTGATCTATCCTAGATCAAATGAACACCATTTTGTCCAATCTAGTGCCCTATCTTTGGACCTATTTCTCACCCAAAGAAAACTCAAATACTTTGTCCATCGGAAGCTTTGAAGGAGAAATAGTGGCCTATTTGAACACCTTTTCATTATGTGATTTCCAAATGCCCAGCAAGAGCTGAAAATAATCACGTGAACCACAAGTTTTTTTTTTTGAATTTTGATATTCGGATACTATTATATAGCTATAGGAGGTTCCTGTTGGTTCACTTATGTCTAATGCCTGCGTCTTTGTTAGAGTCTATATGTTTGTATAGGTAGCATAATAAAGTTTGCTTTAGTTTTTTAAACGACTCGTTCGCGCGGATGAGTCATACGCGCGCATGAGCACCTGTGCGTAAGAGTTTTGCACGTGGGGGACCATGTCTATAAATATAGACCACCGTACGCATGAGCTCATAACTTGACATTTTGGAGCTTTTGAAAGGATTGTAAATGAAACAAGCGTGTTACTAGTTCTACATTTGGATTCCGTACTCATGTTGAACTCGTAGATTTCCGTGTGTGTTAGTTTTCAAGTCTTTTCAAGATCTATACATCACAAACCGGTCCTACAGTCCCATATAGTAATACAAATATGGGGGAAAGTTTACACCAATGACTTGTATGCTCTGTTGCAACGAAGGATCAAATGCTTTGTTGTCTCATGTGCATTGCACCGGACCGGGCATAAAACAAAAAGGAATCTGGACATTCCTATTGGATAATGCAACAAGTGAGGACAATCGTTTCAATTCACCTCGCTATGCAGGTATATTCACCTTAGAACCAATTTATTCCACTCTAATTTGTAGTTATTCCCCCTCTCTTTATCTTGATTTAACTTTTGTTTAATTTTCTTGACTGCAAAGACATCAACATCCCCATCATCCCGTACCCATTTGTCATCCATGTTTAATATTCTTGACTGCAAAGATACAAAATCTTGCAGCTCCTCATATTGAATTGCATCCAAAGGAGCTCTTTTTCATCTCCAAGACCAATTAGTAATTGCTACATGTTTCAAAAAGTAATCTGCTATGCTGCACATTTTATTAGCCATAAAGAGCGGGGAGAAATGGTGACAAAGAGGCACAGAGTCTGCCCATTTATCAATAAACAAAATCCCATCGCCACGACCGGGTAGTAATTCCTCCTATATGGGGAGATACATTGGTATAAAGCTATCAAGACACCAATGTCGAGTATAGAGAAGGAGTTGGGGGTGACCGATTGTCCCTTTGGTCAGGTTTTCAATTAAGTTTGGTCTCGGTATGCATCCGTCAATGTACTTGGTCAAGAGTTGTGCACTAAAGCTAGGCTTGGTTCGGAGCTATGCAATCCAATGGATAGATAAAAAGGGTCACCCCATTGGCTCTTAGAGCACCTCCAACAAGAGGTCCGGTGACTTGGTCTGCTCAACAAACCAGCACCCAAGTAAACTTCCTTGTTGGCGGAGGTGGTCTGGTATAGCAGACTGGTTTGGTTTGGAAGGAGTGGGAACCACCCACTCACAATAGTTCTTTCTAGTGTAAAAAGTGGGGTGTGAGGTGAAGGTTTGGAATGGTTTATTCTTCGAGGAAAAAAATAGGTTTGGAGTGGTGGTGGTTTGTAATGACGTGGCATGTTGACTAGAAGGTCTGTTGGCGTTGTAGGAGCTCTGAGTCGTTCCGTAGTCAAGCGTTTTCCAAACCGACCATGACGCTCCATGGTGCCCGGGCACACCGTCCCCGGGCGCTATGACTTCGTGCTCGTGATGGACATAACGCTTGGAACACATTTGGCTTTCTCTTACACACGTATATACATACATATATAACCCCACATCTACATAACCCACACTACACACCCATGTTATATAACCCCACGTATCACATTTTTGCCATTTATCACATAACCCCTCAAAATGGGTTATGTGATGTTACCACTACAAATGGCCTTAAAACATTACCCGAGAAGTATTCACATGTTTACAAAAATATACATGTAATTGCCCGATAATTACATGAAAACGTTTAAACCTTTAACCAACACCGGTTGCCTCACGAATGTCAAGTAATCACCTCATTTCAGTAATCTCGTTTAGATAATCAATTTCTTAACGTTTGAAAAGAAAACCCTGCATCACAACAAAGTCAATCAAAACTCGTACAACTCAATAAAATTAAACGTAACATAAATTCCCAAAGTTTAGATAATGATGATCCAGTAACCAAGATTTAAAACATACACACCAGAAAATAATGTAGAACACTTCAGACACCAACTTCAGAACTATTCCATATGAACACCGATTGCACTTAAGAAACCATTTTCCCTTCCATGAAAACCAACCACTTTCCCTGCTGATGGTGTTGAACTATAGTAAGTACACCCAAACCCCTTTTCTTCTCCATACGGCCGGTGAATCCTCTTGTTTGTGTGAAAACTTATCGATGCTATGGCTTCCAATCCATTATACCCTTTAACAGGCCCACAAAATCCAGAGATACCAGTCAAGTACTCATCGTTATGATCCAGATTAACCTGAAGTTATCACTTGTTTGTAAATTAGATGACTCAAGAAGTTAGCAAAACAAACAAAAAATGTGTTTAGTTTGTACATACCAGTTGTGGTCTACAACCACCTTTTCCTCCATGAACTTGAGACAAAAGATTTGCCATCTCTTTTTAGGTATTCAAATTGAATCGCATAAATCGTGTTCAGCTCTCCTTCATGAACGTGTATGTGTTTGATAGCAGAGAAAATACCGTCATCCCAAGGTTTACCTCCACATGCTCCCCACGGGCCTGCATCTCTTGGCATTGTCATTCTAGCCATGCTAGAGCATAACTGTAGTAATGCACATTAATCAGAACGACACCAATGACATTTCAACTTGTCAAAAAGAAAAAAAACTATTGGTAACAATCGAATTCCCGTTACCAATGACAAGACTTTTAGAGACTATAAAATGAACCTCAGGCATGAGTGTGTCTTCATATTTAGAATTTGGACCAAATGCAAGTGACTCAGGCATCACATAAACACCAATCGCATTGAGGAATTTGTCAGCATGCCCATGAAAACCTACTATCACTCCGCCTTTGCCACCATACGAGAAAACAGGGCCACTACTGGTACCGAACGGGCCATAACAGTTCTGGTTAGTACTAAAATATACTGACATCACTACTTTAGATCCATGATAGTTCCCTATTGTCCCACTTATGGACTTCAGATATTCGTTTGGATAGTCAATGCTTATCTGCAAAATTGAAATATATATTTATTATTGAATAAGTATATCAGATTAAGGTTTCTAGTATTGAGATTCGAGACTATGAGCCCATTGGGTTTCCTTGTAATTGTATATTAATTGTAAGGTAACTCATTATTCAGTGAGACAATTAGAATTGTAATGTCTATGCAAAGTGTATGACCTCAAATAGTAGTCGGAGTCTCGAACAATATGAGTTACCGTGTCTGTTCGGTTGCCACCCTTACCACCAAACGAGGAGCTTAGACTTTCACCGGTTGTGAAGTAGGTTTGGAAGTTAATGGAGTCAATAACTTCTCCATATCTAACACTAATCTTTCTTTTTTTTTTTGTAAACCCTTCAGGCATATAAACCCATTTTACACCGAATGAACTACCCCACGGTCCATGGGTTATGCAACCATCTAACATGCTTGAACCTCCCTGCAAAACAAAGTAAAAATAATAACTGTATAGTCTATGGTTACAACACAAAAAAGGGTATTAATATATGCTAAAAAGAATAAAAGAACTGAAGATACAAAAATTGACACTCTACCATCTCAACTTGGATCTAACTTCCAACACCTGCAACAATTTTTCTGCTTCCAACTGCAACAAATATAGTTTATGTATTGAATACAAATAATTAAAAACCCTAATAAACTTTCTCAAATACTCTGAAAACTCAGGAACCTAGCTGCAAAAACTACCGAAAGTGCTGAATAAAGATGAGAAGAAACTATGAAGTGTTGCAATAAATAATGAATTGAGAAACGCATAACGTGCAGACTGGAAAACGAAGAGACAAGTTGTAGAACTACACGCCATTGCAATGTCTCGTGAGATGACCAGCCATTATTCATATTGCACGGGTGGGATGAACTTTTTAACTATTTATTTGAGTTAATAAAATGTACAATGAACAATACAACAGAGAAATACATTAAGTATAAAGATTAGAAAATAACTATATTAATAAAATTACTTATTTATAATACATTATAAAACATTTTAAGATTACAAAATAACTGTATTAATACAACTATTTATTTATAATATATTATAAAGCATTTTAGATGAGTACCAAGGTAATTTTGCTACTTTTCATGTTTTGGTTTCATCCCTACCCCTCAATGTAAATACACTTATGATTTTGCACTTAGTTTTCAATGAAATCATTGTTGATCTTGAAACCCACAATTGAATGGTGGGAGAAATCATCAAAATAGTCATGTTGACTAGTAAGATTATCAAAGTAGCCATGAAAATTGTTAAATTTCCATCTCAACTAGAGATCGACATGTGTCCTTTTGGTGAGTAGGATAAAAAAGGCATAACAGAAATGGTAGCAAACAAGAGAATGGCACAAGAAAAGATGGTGTGGTGTATGGGGTGAAGGCTTTGGCGCATACGATCAAAGGTTGAAGGCGCATGAGTAGAATCCATGTTAAAGATGGTGCTGGAGAGTAATGTGTTGCGCTATACAACACAAGAGCGTGAAAGTCAAGGCTATATTGGTAAATCAAAAAGTCAAAGTATCTTCATAACTTTATTAGTTTGTGGGGCTATTATGATGATTTTCCAGAGCAATTAATGAGAATGAAAAGTGCTTTCATCTACCTCGTCGACCTCATAGTTCGATTGTTAGATGCATCCAAACGACGCGTACACATATATAGAGAGATAAAAGCCGCAAACAAGTTGATCATGGTGGAAACAAGGCAGAGTTCATCGTCATCCAAACACATGCTTTCATCACCATGTTCGTCTCCAATTCCTATAGGTAAGAGATACAAGTTATTGTAAAATTTGTAAAAATAGGGTTTGTAATTTGTGAAACTGAAAATAGGTTTTTTTTGTGTTAAATTGTGAAATTTAGTGATCGTTTGGTTTTTGAGGCAGCATCTTTGTCAACCATCGGTACGCCAGTGGAGACAATTGAGGTGGTGGTGAAGGAATCCAGTGGATGCGAGTCTTAAGAGGAAGAGGAGGTTCGATCGTCTGATCCGTGTAAGAATAATTTTATTGCTTGTGAGGATGTAACTGATGTAGATGTGCTAGAGAGGTAATGGCGTGTTTTTCATGACAATCAGTAGTGGTTGAATTAATACAGGTTTCTAGTGGGCAATCAATTTTATGGCGAAGCCTCAGCTGTGGCCTCCTCCGTTGTCGAAACTATTAGTTTCCGTCCAGAGGTTTGTATCTTTTTTACTATCTATCGTTTTTATGCTAAGGCGAGATCTTGAAGAATAGAAAGAACGCAATGAACAATACCATGAAAGTGTGTCTTCAAATCCTCTTGAAGTTGCAAGCCAAGCTTTAAAATAGGACAAGCATAGGAGACGTTTCTATACAAGTGGACCAGGTTGATTAACTCCACTATGGTTACGCACACAAACTTTAGTATGGACGAATACGACAAGGACAACCAGAGAAAAAATGTAATGGAAAGCTTCATACTAATTTTTTATTAATTATACTTATCTGAATAACAACTGCAATTACATTTGTCTTCAGACATTATGGATTATATGTTATCTAACTGGCTAGAACCACATAGACAAAGGTTTGTGTCATATTGGACCGGTCAACAACTTAACTTTGGTTAGCGTACAACCAATAGGGTGGAGAGCCAACATGCACTTTCGAAGAAATACCTTATGCTACAAAAGAAGGTTTCACATGCAAGTCTGAATCTGTTAGTTGATGAAATCAACGACATACATAATTTGCAAGATATTAATGGTAAATGCGACTTTTGTTTGTTTACTAAGTATGGGTTGCCATGCGCATGCTGGTTGTTACGGTAACTAAATAAAGGTAACATAGGTCTTATCTTACAGCATTTAGTTACACCATGATTTACACACTTTCACTTGTTTGTTGCTTTAATTTAGGTGACAGGATTTCACTAGTGTGGATGACCACTTATGGAGAAAGCTAGATATGAAGTCTTTGAAAAAAGATGTTGAGGAGGAAGATATTGACGTCGATAACAAACTCTAGAAAGTTAAACAACATATAATGAAGAAGTCGAAAGCGGTGAAGAAAAGCATGATCTCAAAGATGAAAGAGGTGGTTAATCCCTTTTTGACAAATGTAAAACAACCACTTGTGTGGAAAAACCCACGTGGCACTTTAAAGGCTTAACAACAAGAAAATACTACGTGTGTGAACAAAACAAAAGAATCATACCATGATGGGTATTATGCCTGATGAGAATTGTGTTTTCGAGCTATAGCCATGGGTTTGTCGCGTTGAGATGAGTGTCCGTTAAATTGAACAGAGCTTCTAGGTTAGTGCAACCGTTACTATGACTTATGGGACACGATAAATGATTGTGACTTTCGAGACTAATGATAGCTAAAAAATGGAATATCATCTTTCACTTAATAAGCGACATTGGTTGTGCTACGTTTTTCTCCTTATTTACGACAGCCGAAGCAAGTCTCCCTTATCAAACCGTTTCAATCATTCATGTTAATCGAAACCATTTTATCTACATCAAGTTACTATAAGATTATCGAATGCCTACCCCGTCGGTTATTGGAAACAACCAACAAAGGGTGCAGATGCAGAAAGTTGGTAAACAATGTATAAGGAACGTATGAATGATATAAGCAGATGGTCGATAGTTATAAAAGTGTAGAATATGTTGATTTAGGAGGTTTGTATTTGTATTGTTTAATGAAAATTGATTACTTATTATCGTTTTATGATCGTTCAATTCTGATCGAGTTGTTATAATCCGTTTACCAAAATGTCTGACTTAAATAGTATATAAATAAAGGAAAAAGGATTGAGTCATACACGAGTCGTATAACATTATATGACTCGTATACAATGAAAAAACAAGGCTCGGATATTCTTCTTACCAATGAATATTTAAAAAAACACTATACGGCTCGTATAACTATTTACGAGTCGTATATATGTTATACGTGGTCGTATATTAGCATATATGACCACATATCCATTCATCAATTTTCACCAAAATTCTCTCGATTGTTCTCGGCACGTCTAGCGTTCTTGGATCGTTCATGAGCCATTCTTGACGTTTCTTCCTTATTTTCATTTCACACAGTAAGTTTCTAAGTCTCGTTCGTATAATAGAATTTTGTGATTGCGTAACTAGCTAGTTAGTGTATCATATAACATAGATTAGCGTTTTGTAGATTTGATTGTTTGAAAAAAAAACCCTGAAACATATGTGTATATGAGTAGTATAATCACTATACAATCGTATATGTTTGAAGCTTTAAGCTATACGATCCTATAATGAGTATACGACTCGCAGCGTTTAAATATTCAAAGATATACGATCATTTAAGCGTTACACGACTTGTATACCTTTTGAATATTTAAAGCTATACTAGTACTACAAGCATATACAATCGTATAGCTTTGAATTTTGATTTTTTTTATTTTGTATTCGTTTATTAATCGGATAAAAGTTTATGTTAATAAATTCGAATATCGTATACGAGAGATATAAGTTTTGTACATACTGTATACGAGACGTACATTACCGTATACAGACCATACACGATCCATACAATACTTTTAAAGGTCGTATACGAGACGTATAATACTCGTATTGTCAACCCTAACCGATGGTGGAAATATCGTAGTGAGACGAAAAGGAGATTGTTTGAGACTTCATAACGACTAATTGCGGCAATAGTTTAAGTAACCAAATTTCATTTCCTTTCTAATCAAGAGTACGCCATTGGAATGGAAATTACAACGACTTGTTCAATCAAAATTAAACAAGGAAAAACAAAGCATCGTTTATAAGTGCGATTCTAATCCACCCGAAGTATATTTTTTCGAATATCATCATCAAATCCCCGCAACATATTAAAATAAAATCAACAAAAGTTGGCGATTATACAAGTTTGATTACATATCATACGTCTAAAAGATTGTCTCAAATCCAACATGGCATTTTGCATACTAGTTAAATTACATACTAGCATGCACAACCTAGATGTCAAATCATAGTTTCCACGAGCGTAATTTTGTCATTGCAATGAACAAGACTGGTTTACGATTGAATACTTAACAATGACCCTTCCTAATACATGTTAAGGTAGGCTTGCGCAAAGTTAATGATAAGTAGTTTGCATGTATGAGTGTTTGAGTATCTATCATGAATAACCTTAGCATAACAAACATAATGTTTGATGGATTGAGTGAATTCATAAGTTTGATTGTGTACATAAGTGTATTTGATTAGGTCATACATGTTACACCCCAAAAGTGATTAAAGCGTAAAAGTGGGATTCGAGTATATTTACGGTTTGAGTAAAAGTTGCAAGTATAACCACTTTGGACATCTTTTCTGGAGTTGTACCACATTGTTACACCATGGTGAATCCTAGATGCTTTCCAAGTGTTTTGAAGCAAGAATTCATGAAGAAGAGAAGGCGAGTGATTGGAAACTCACTTATAAACTTGCAAAGTTTTTGCTCAAAACTTGCTGAATTCAGATGTTTGAGAGTAATGTGAGTGAGGTTATAGTGTGAGAAAAGTGAAATGAAAGTGTGGAGAGCTTAGTTAACTAGTGGTTGATTAGGGTTAATGTGTTAATTAAGATATAAGGTGATTGGTGAAGAAAAGAGTTGGAAAAAGTGGGAAAGCTGGTTGGCCAAAACAACTCACTGTGGATTAGGTATGCTCGCGTTTTGCAGCGAGCTAAAATTAGTAGCTCGCGCAACGCGGTGTGTTCTATTCTAAGCCGGAGTTTGGCTTTTGCACATTTTAGTCCTTGAACTTTCATATGTTCGTCATTCCATGCTAAAAGTTTATTATGTTGAAGGTTTTCAAGTGTAGGAAGTGAATGTATGCATGTGTCACGTATCGTGTAAGTATGATTGATAACTCGAATGTATAATAAGTCTCGATTTTGCATGTAAACACGTATTTGATGATTGATTGCGTATGACACAAGTGTGATTGAGTCAAATAAGAATTCCCATTACTCGGATTACAAGTTTGGAAATGAAATACGAATACAAGTTTCTAAATATAAAAAGTACAAAGATACGGAACGTTACATGTATGGACCGTATACGAGACATAGAATACTTTTATGGAACGTATACGAAACAATAGTCATATATTACTTACAAACGATATTTCAGAGTCCTCTACGACTCGGCCACATAGAGTGTTGGAGGCCGGTGGGGTGGGGCACCTTGAAGTGGTCATGGGCGAGGGCGGGGGGCATGTGGGACATGAGGAGGAGGTTGCAGATGAGTAAGTGGATCTGGGGCTGCTCGTCAGTTAGATACCTCATGGCACGTAGTCTCACATGTATTTAGGAAGACTTAGGAGATGGATTTTGAGGCGCCCTGGACCATTGGTTTGACATTTCTAAAGGATGTTGGACCACTTGCCCGGTTTTGGGAGTTCATGCCAGCTACCTCCTAGTGAGCCTGATTATTTGAGTCCAACCGACACCAGGCTCACATGGAGATTACCTTAGGGTTTCTAGCAACGATTATTTTTATGGATACCCAGGGGGCGGGTTAGACCATTCCTTACGTATGCCGACCATGTTTTTTTACTTTGTGCGGGGTGTGTCGCGAGTTGATGCTCTACTGTATGCGGTGGAGATCGGACTCTACGTGACCGAGGAATCCCGGTCGCAGGCATTTTAAGATGCGTCGGTCGTCACGTCCAATGATGTGTTGTGGTCGTGGTGGTGCACTATAAGTGCTAGGGAGTTCTAGGAGCCTCTCCAACGCTCCCTGAAGCAACGAGTCAAAAAGGTTTACGAAACCCTACACTGATACCTATATCGGTATACTGCGGTGACAACTCATGGGAGGGAAGATAATAAGGAGTGGGTAACCCAAATGGCCTATTCTTCTTGCATGATTTACTTACCGGTGTGGGGGGGGGGGGAGGGGGCTTGGCATACAAGTTTGCCTTATACTTCACCAAGTATGAGTTTTGTAGGCTTTCCAACCATATTACTTGTGGGGCCTTCGTCACCACCTAACAGTGTTTTTCCACACTTGGAGCCCGAAGAGGGTTGATTTTTCTTTCACATCGTATTGATCCAGTGGTAGGGTGACAACAGTCACGATGGAGATTGTTTATGAGGTGCACCTGGACAAGGCCCGGGTGATAAGGACGTTAGATGGGGTCGTACCCAGTGGTACCAACGGCAACCATTTCCAGATGATGTTAAGGGTGACTAGTGAGGGTGAGGGTCATACAAGAGACGGAGTGTGAGACCACGTGTGGTGCCTCCGTTGGGGTTTGAGGAGAGAATGATATGGGTCAAGACGATGCAAAAGCTATACCGAGCAACGTAGATGCTATACGGAGCGACATACAGTGGGTGACATAGGCGATTATTGCAATGCATACTAGCACGACCCTCCCACCACGGGTAGGTGTTGCACCACCACCGCTACTTGCTTCACCATCGCCGCCATAGCGGATTATTGTATTTTGCTTTTGTTTGTAACAATGTATATGTCATTGTAAATATTTATCTTATTTTTTATGATTGTTATGGTATTGTTTATCTTATGCATATGTTTGTTGTTAGTGTATACTGGTCGTTAAACTAAAATTGCTATTGTAACCTAATCGGCGACATATTACAAACTCGGAATTAAACGTCTAAAGAAACGAAACTTGGTATCATAAACGTCAACATATCTAAATAATTCAACGTCTAAGGCAACTAATACGGCAAAACTTGTTTTTGCTAATACAATCGTATATTATTCAAAACTTATAACAAAAATTGCAATAAAAAGTCGTCATACGTTTTCGGTTTTACAAATTTACTAAAAAACCTTTATATTTATACGAGTTGTATAACGTTATATGACTCACATAGATGGTTAAAAGTCTCAAAAACTGATTTAAAAAACAAGAAAATATTAGAATTCGGTCGTATATTATCGTATACGACCCATATAATTTTATACGGCTCATATACATCAAGACAAACAAAACATACTCTTTTCTTTGTTTCTGTGCAATATTGTTCTATACGAGCTGTATAATGTTATATGACTCATATAGAGTCATACGGGGTGAAAATAAGAATAAAGGGTGTAGGTTTAGTGGGAGCCTATAATAATTAACTCTAACGATAATGTTCATTTATATGCTAACAAATTATATTATATCTTATTCTATTAGTATAACAATTAAGTTTATTCAGTCGCGTAAGCTTTTTTATTACCAATGATATAACTTATATGTATCAAAATCAACCTTATAATACACAGATTATAACCTAGCATTTAATATGAAGTTTTTTTTCAAAAGAGTGTGGGTGTAAAAATTATTTATCAAGTCGGTGTTTCTAAAAAAATTATTTATCTTCTTTAACAACTTGCTTGCCTTCTTCAAATCTTATTGGATAACCTATATCTCCATTAAAAGAAACATATTTTTTTTGGAAAACACAATATAAAATATATAACATTAATATTTTAATAATTTGAAAAATACACTTATTTTTTTATGTTTGGAAGATAGGTTTTATTTGGTTTTCATAAAATAAATTTAACCGTATATTATATTGTGAATTTCATTTTTCTTTTCAATCTTATGTGTCTCCCACTGTTATTAATATTTTAATATATATTTTTTCAGTTTTAACATCTAAGTTTTTGTTTTTATTTTTATTTTTCAACTCTTACGATGAATAAACTTCTAGTTTTGAATAGGTTGTAATTATGTGTTTGCAACTTCTTTTTTAGGTGAACCCATAAGTATTTGAGATCCCCTCGTCAAAAGGTTGTATTAATTTGTGCTTCAACGAGTTTGAGCCCAAATTGGTGTCTAAAATTAAAATAAGGCTGTTTAATATATATGACCTTGAGTTCAACTTGTGTGATTCAAAACGAGCATGTTTTTCATAACGCTTTATTTAATTTGTTTAATTGTTTTATACATTTTATTCAATAATAATAATTTAAAAATAAAATGTTGGTGAGAAATATATATTATTTTGTGTATATAAATTATAACTAAAATATATACAATTTTTATAACTCTATATAAATAAATAATAAATAATACAGAGTCAAGCTTAAGATTGAAAAACTACTCACAAACTGATTTTAAACTCTAAAATTTGAGCTTCAAATGATTATACATTCATTTATATTTGTTTATTTACATAGACATATTTCACATTCATTCATTTATACTTTTTTTACTTACATCCGTTTGTTTACGTTCATTGTTTACAATTATAACTTTCTTCTTTCACTTCCTTTATTCAAGTTCTAAAAAAACAAAATACACCAAGACAAAAACAAACTCATATAAAATTTGAAATTTAAAAATAAAATGTTGAATACAGATTGTAAAGTAAAATTAAAAAAAACATAAACGATAAAATCTAAATTTAAAATAAACAAACCAAATACAATTTTCCAAACGATCAAAATATTACGGTTATGAATTTAATATGTACTCAAAGTTTTGACATATAAACGACCCTTGCAATATGATGATGGCTGGTCATCTTCCCTACGTTCCCCTGGTTTACTAGAAATTGTTGTAGCCTCTGCAACTTGTCTACACTCTTGGCCTTTCCACAGATTCGTTCTTTCAGTTGCCAGATTTTCTTATCATTAGGGTTTGTGAATATTCGTGCATTTGAATCTAGAAAAATAGCTAATCATTTACCTTATAATTGTTTTTAAAATTCACCTTCTCAATTCCTCTCTAATAATCTTCGTGTTAGTTTTAGGATAAAAAATGAAAATGGTAAGCAACAGGCTTTTAGCAGCTCGCATAAGGTTCCAGGAAAAGCACCCACAACTGTTTCAGAAACTCAAACCCACACTGCTAAAGGATCAGAATAAGAAGAAGAAAGAGAAAAAGAAGAAGATCAATGATATAAAGCACAAGAAATCGGATACCAGTGACTCGAGTATGCGTTCTACCACCAAAAAACACAAGGTTTTGTTTGTTTTGGTTTTTCATTTGATGATTTTATATTGAGTTATTTAATCATGTGCTATTTTAGTTGTGAGTTTGTTTATCAGTTAATAATTTGAAGCATTAGGATTTATGTTGAAAAAAAGTTTGTACTCTTACATGTTACCAAACACCATAAACTGTCATGGACCATGGGGTGGCTCACCGAGGAAAGAATGGGTTTATATGACTAAAGGGTTCATACAATTTTGTTTAAAACCGCTTAAACTGGTCATCGGATTGATTTCATGGTCGGTTTTTCCATTCACCTTTCGGCCGGTCAGTTTCTAAAATTTTAAACCGTAACGAACGGTTTGATTTATGGTTTATACGAAAACCGGTCATATTAAACCGAGACGGACAGTAAGATTAGTATAGTTTTTTTTCGATATTTAATTATATTGTCAAATTAAGCTTATTTGTGTGTGTTTGATTCACGGCTAAGACTGCTTGGTGTGTGGGATGTCCCCAGGCCAACCTAATGCGGAGACGAGGCTGCACATCCCCCAGCCCCCCCGCGGGTTGTCCCTGTCTTCTCCGTCTCTCCCTAGACGTCGGTGTCGGGCCACTTCTCTCTTTCTTCTTTATACTCACGCGCGTGCACACACACACAATGAGAACCACCTTGAGTTGTGAGAACCGTTAGACTAGGCCATCCAAAAGGTTTTTCTAATTTTTTTTTCAAAATTCATAAAAAAAAGAGTAAACTGTCATTTTGGTCCTGAGGTTTGGTCACTTTTGCCATCTGGATCCATGTGGTTTCAGTTTTATTGTCATTGTGGTTCAAAAGTGAAATGGGGTCATATTTATCTTATAAAATCCTGCTATTTTATCCTTTTTCTCAGGGACAAAATGGTTATTATGAGTTTTATTATAACAAATTATTAATTAAAATTATAAAATTAATTAACCCCTCTCTAAACTTACTCTCTCTTTTTTCTTTCTCTCCCTCTCTCTAACACTATCGCCACCTCCTCCCCCCTTCTCACCACAGCCACCGTTCCCTTCCTCAACACCACAACCTCCACCGCCTCCACCACCTCCTTCTCACCACAGTCACCATCTCATTCTTCTCACCACAGCCACCTTTCCCTCCTCAACATCACCTAATCATCACATCATCCCCTTTTCCCCCAAAATCAAAATCGAAACCAACAACCCCCTTCAACCACCGCCCCCTGCAACCCATCCTAAACCGCAACCACAATCCCCTGTAACCCACCACCTTTAACCACCATCACCCACCAGAAACACCTAACACCACCTGTCAAAAACCACTTTTGATCGGAACCCTAGGTACCCATCTCAGATAATATCCGTTACCATACCCCTCCGCCATTGCTTCCGCTTAAACACCTCAGCCACCACCTCCCCTTTAACGCCTCCCCCATCGCCTCCTTTAAACACCTCCTCCACCGCCTTGGGTTTAACACCTCCTCCGCTACTGCCTCATCACCGCCACTGCCTCACCATGCGATTTTACAAATCTGATTGAAACGCGATTTTACAAATCTGATGGAGAGAGATGGACAGAGAGCTTAAAGATGGGGTTTGTATTAATTTTGAATTGAGATAGGTGGGGGAAACAGAACTAAGATAAAGAGAGAGATAAAGGAGGAGAAAGAACTGAGATTTGGGTTATTGCTTAAGAATAAAATAACAGGATTTAATGACCATTTTGCCCTGAGAAAAATGACAAAATAGTAGGATTTTATAAGAAAAATATGACCTGATTTCATTTTTAGAACAAAATGACAATAAAATTGAAAACACATGGACCCAGATGCAAAAGTTTTGAGTTTTGAACTAAAGTGACAAAAGTGAGCAAAACTCAGGACCAAAATGGCCGTTTACTCTAAAAAAAATCACTTGTTTCAGCAAAAAAAAAATTAAAGACATGTTGCATACCCACATTTACATGAGGCGTAAAAAAATATTTATTTTCATACAAAATTTACACTAGCGTGTAAAAAAACTTTCATTAGTCAAAACTATCTACTCGACAATTTACTAAATTATAAAGAAATAATTTTTAGAAATTAAATATATGTCCAATAACAAAAATTTACTAATATTTCTAACCAAATACGTGAAAATTAAATTGATTTTTTAATATGATACACGTAGAGATTATGTTTTATTTTTTTTAAGTCAACTCGGCCCGATTTGACCTAATAGATCCGATTATGGCCGAGGTTGACCGCGTATGGTCAATTCCGAGTAATTAGGCGGAGTTGAAGAAAATCGTCTCAGCAGTCTACCTTGGGACTACTCGGGGAGTACTCGTTCTTGAAGACCCTATTTTACAACCATGGGTTTTTGTGAACATTCCAATATAAATGTTAACTAAACTAAATATGTTTTTTTTAATTCCAATATAAATGTTAACTAAACTAAATATGTTTTTTTAAAGGTCTCGTAAGAGGCTGAGGCTGAGGCTGAGGCTGAGGCTGAGGCTGTGACATGCTTTGATCGATATACTTTAAAAAAGCAAAATATTTTTATTTAGTTGGAAAAGGTTTTATTTAATAAAAGTTGGTTGTTATAAAATAAATAACTATTTATATATATTTAATATAAATGAATTATTCAATTTTAGTTAAATTAAATTGTTTCTAAAAAGTCTAAGGAGCTCCTCCTTCCCTTTTAAAGAACTCCAGATAGAACTCTAGGAAAAAAATGTCGTGGTAAGTTGTGAACTCCAACCAAGAAGTTGAAGATACAAAGAACCAATTACATGAAATAGAATCGCACCAAAATAGAACAAGACCACCCGTTATCACCTAGACTTCTCAAGGCATAACATTAGAAACATGAGCTAGGAGATGAGCACTTTTTCGATATGTGACTAATCAACAGAAACGCGTTTGTTTTATCTACTTAATAATCTTTGAAGCCGAATACTTGAGTTTGTTGAATACCATTCATGTAGTAAGGCACTCAAAAAAGAACTTTTAATACAGCATATGTCAATCAAAACATCTAAATGATAGTGATTTTGTGGTATCTAAGTAAGCATACAGCATACCCATCAAAGTGGCATGTAAGTAAGCATACATCATATAAGTAAAATATAAGTGGACAACTACTCACTCTTTTACGAAAATAGAAGACTGATACGTTACCCTTCATTCAATCTTGAAGATCAATAATGAAAATTTAAATGCGAGGAGAACGTGTACAAGATGTGACTAATTGATAGGTAATAGAAGTATAAACCAAGTGTAACAATAAAGAGATTCGAATTTGTTCAGAATATCTATCCAAGTTAATCTCTACTCATAACGCGTCTAACTAAGGTAACTGAATAAACGACAATATATATCAAATTACTTGAAAATTTGACAAGAACCTCTACATGAACTAACCTATTGATAACCTATTACTCTACATGAACTAACCTATTAATAATTGATTAAAAGATGAGAGCATTCACTGCACATGTAACACCTAGCTAATTTAGAACCAAAACATTAAGTGGAGATCACACTTTTTTCATGTACCCTAACCTCTTCGAATTTTGCAATGCTATATCATTTTTTCTCTAAATCACCCTCAAACTACTAAAACACTGATATCACTGCTTTCAACTATCGTATAACTTTTTGTTTTTTTTAAAACAATTATAAATAACTAATCTTACATTAACATAATTAAAAATACATAACTCGATGTACCTAATAGTCATTCCACAAGCTTACAATCGCTTTCTCATAGTAATCAATGTCCAACCTGCTTATAAAGTGCTTAATAACTCTCGTCACCATCATCAATTCTTTAGAAATCTTTTTTTATAGTCTTACATTGTTAGCCAATGAAATAATAAAATGATTACAACAAAAACGACAGAGAATTTATGTCATATTTGAATCACTATAGTGTTTTAAGTATCTAAAAAACTAAAAAAAATCTTTTCACAATTTAGAACAAAAAAATCCTACATTGTTACGTTTTCATAATATATTTTAAAAGTTTTTAATATATTAGTTAATTATTGTACAATATATTAAGTTTATTAAAAAATATAAGTAACATTATAAATCTAAAATATATACATTAATATAAAAGGCATAACTATATATTATTATGTTTAACTGTTACTTCCATTCAGTTGAATATCTTTATTATTATGTTCAACCGTTACTTATATTCAGTTGAATATTTTTAATTGTAGTAATATATATAATATAATATATATATATATATATATATATATATATATATATATATATATATATATATTTATTTGTTAATAATAACAAAATATTTACAATTATCCATATAACTTTTTCTATTACTTATCCATAAATTATTTTAAATGATAATTTAATATTATAACTTGGTACCATGACAAAATGCCATGTGGCATTTGTTCAGAATGTTTTCTTAGAGTTTAGAAGATTTAAAATACACAACTTAGAAATAAGATAACTTAAAATAAAAAAAATCTAAACTTTCATTTAAATAATTAAAAATAGTAAGCAAAGTCTCTCCATTGGGGATGGGTTTCACAATCTTTCAAGTCTCAACGTGATCATATTTATTTGCCATCGTATCTCCGTTTGTTCTCACGACTACCCACATGAATCGCCTCGTTGAATAGTGGGTCAAACTTGATACTTTGCCATTGGATTATATGTCACCTTGAATAATAATCTTGTATACCATGCATGTTGTGTCACCCGTAGATGAAATACTCCAAGGACTTGAACCTACATCTCACGCGAGCTGCAAAACCTGTTCTTGGCGAGACTTAGCCAAGCCGTTGCCAATGATTTTTCCACTTGTTTGGTCCGTTCCGTCATTTCAAATAAACAAGATTGTGTTGCATGTGAACTTTGTTTGTAAAGTAAAGTGTGAAAATGGTTTGTATTCGTAGTTGAAATGATTAATGTTTGTAAAAGTTTTTTTTTTCTTTAATGTAATGGTCTAATGACTATTTAACTGTCAAAAATCCCTTCAACCATCGCAGCTACCTCTACCCTCAATCCATACCTGCTTAGCCTACCCGTGGGGATGGCGGCGGGGTAGCCGTGACGGGTTAGAACCCAGAAACCGAATCCAAGGGGCGCCCCCTCCACCCTTATTGGAGTGTTTTATGGGATTCTCACATTTCTCAACATAATATTGATTATGAAATTAGCATGCGCTAATAACACATCTGAGAAGTTTGTATTTGAACATCATATTGATTTAGAAAATAACATACACAGGTAACATAGCAGTTAAGTTTGTATTTGAATTTGACTATCAAAATATCACAATGATAAGAACGTGAATTTGAATATCCAAAAGAAAGTATATTTGAATTTGAAGTTTGAACGTGCACATATAGAATTTGAATTCAAGAGAGGATACATGGGAGTAAATTGAGCTGAAGGGTCAGTTAAACACACATAAATCAATAGCCAAAGGAAAAGAAAAAAAAGAGAAGTTTGGTGATCAATTTCCTGTGCCGATTGGGTGTGCCAAGGAAGATTTCTCACAACTGATCAAAAGGGTATCGAAACGAGGCCAACAGTTATTTTCCCAAATTGGAGATCACACATAAAAAATGTGGGTTTTATGCCAGAAGTTTAGTTATAGTCTTATGCATTGTGCTTGAGGTAAAAAGAGTAATAATTAGGTATGTTTTACATTGATGGCACATAGTAGCTAATGTCAAATTTGGATCCACAACCTATAGTTTCATTAGTTTGGAACAGAAAATCTTATATATATATAACCAAGCAAATTAAAACCAGTCATAATATGAGTTAAATGGTAAAAATCCAATATAACAAACATTTGGATGATCCGACTAAAATATAAACCAAATTCAATGTAAAATACAAGCCATGTATGCATCTTAGAGAAACATTTATGTCACCTTTCAGTCACCATCTTCAGAAGTACTCCATATGAACACCGATTGCACTTAAAAAACCATTACTCCTGCCATGAAAACCAACTACTTTCCCTGGACAAGCGGTTGAACTATAACAAGCATACCCTACGCCCCTTTCGTCTCCAAAAGGCCCATGAGTCTTCTTGTTCGTGTGAAACCTAATTGACGCTATAGCTTCCAGCCTCTCAGACCCTTTAACAGGTCCACAAAATCCGGAGATGCCAATGAGATACTCATCTTTATCATCCAAATTAACCTGCCAAAAAACCATGGTCTTGTTTCAAACTTAGATGAATCAAGAGGGTTAGTGAAACAACAAAAATAATGTGTTTTTGCACATACTTACCAGTTGTATGTTTTTTAACTCCATCTGTTCCTCCATGGATATGTGACATAGTGCTACCATCCTTTTTAAGATATTTAAACTGAAGCCCGTAAATTAAATTCAGATTTCCTTCATGAACGCGTATTTGTTTGATAGTGGAGAAAATTCCATCATCCCAAGGTTTACCTCCACCTGCTCCCCATGGGTCTGCGTCCCTTGGCATTGTGATTCTAGACATACTAGAGTATGGCTGTAGTGAAAAGATAAATATATAAAGCAGATAAAAACAAAATACATATTACAAGAAGAATATTAAAACACCAAAAAAAATAAAAAAAAATAGAACAGAATAACCAACAGAAGTCTTTTAGAGACTAGAGAATGAACCTCAAGCATGACTTCATCTTCATATGTAGAATTTGGACGTAATGCAAGTGATTCAGGCATCACATAAACTCCCACAGCATCAAGGTATTTGCTAGCATACCCATGAAATCCTACAATCATCCCTCCTTTGTAATCATTCGTGTAACCAGTACCGCCTAAAGTTTTACCAAAAGGACCATAACGGTTCTGGTATCCATCATGATGACACATTGTCACACGTATTGACTTTAAATATTCATCAGGGTAGTTGATACAAATCTACGAAATTAACAAATCAAATTTATACGATGCCAACGCTATTACGTGTGTGCAGTGACATCCAGTGGTAGTCCGAAAAGATCAGTTACCGTGTCGGTTCAATTTCCACCATCGCCACCGAAAAAGGAGCTTACAGTTTCACCTGTTGTTAGGTATGTTTGAAAGTTAATGGAGTCAACAACATGTTCATTTCGAACACTAATCTTTATCTTTTAGCAAGTAAAGCCTTTTGGCCTGTAAACCCAAGATTTTGATCCATAATAATCACCACCATTCCATAGTCTATGAGTAATACATCCTTCAACATCTCTTGTAGCTTCCTGCAAATTAGACAAGCGAATAGTTGCTTTATAGTTCTATACCATTCAAAAAATGGGCACTCATATATATATATATGTTAAGAATAAGAACAGAACAGAAGATATCAAAAATGAAACTCTACCATTGAGTCAGTTTGGATCGTTGTTTTAACTCTTAAAATTATCAACTACCTGCAATAATCAGCACAAAGGAAAATTAGTGAATATATATGTAGTTTTCATTCAATATATTCTCAACAATCTAACACTAAAAAAATTAGTTATTAATCTTTATCTCATAGTCTCAAAAAATTTAGTGATACATCCCCGAC
Organism: Scalesia atractyloides; assembly: GCA_947069175.1. Taxonomy (NCBI): domain Eukaryota; kingdom Viridiplantae; phylum Streptophyta; class Magnoliopsida; order Asterales; family Asteraceae; genus Scalesia; species Scalesia atractyloides. Next base: position 16,964,990 of record CAMTDV010000001.1, on the reverse strand, counting down.
CCTAAAAGGTTAACATTAATGCATTGTTCAGTTTTGGTGGGTACCAACATAAGACGATCGGATTGAAGTACTCTCTTTCTAAACGGATGAAAGAGCAAACAGCAAATTATCGGCAGTAGTTACAGGAAATTTAAGCTAAAAGTTAAACTTACTTTCTAGTTTCAAATGCATATATATTATAAAGTTAGTGTTAAAAAACAATGGCAATTCCGGTGGTATCAGAGCATCAAATTATTGTAATTTTAAAGACGCTTGGCTTTAGTATGAAGATTATGTGATAGCATTCATTGTAGAGAATCTCTCTCCTGCTGTGTTTCATCTTGTTCTGATACCATAAAGCGGAAGTATCAAGCTATATAACCAACTCACATGCATACAAGCTGTACATACACTTATAAACCCTAATAAACTTTTTTGATTAAATGCTCTAAGATGTGTGTGCGCTTGGGGCAAAAGTGAAAGTGCACTAATTTTTATTGTTATTTTACTAATTTTGTGAAAATAACGTGAAAAGAGGGGAATGGTTAATCATGCATCATGTGGTGGCGTTGACAGCCGAAAGACAAGGGATTACATGCACTTATCAGCCTTTGTCTTAATTGCTGAGTGTTATGTGCCTTATGTCCAAGGCTTGTTTCAAAATCACTATCGAGCTGGTGTCCTCACTGGAAGCAGCCACTCTATTCCTACGAGGTAGAGATAAGGTTGTCTACATCTAACCCTCCTCAGACCTTACGTTAGCTTTGCTATTGGTAAGATTTACTGAGTATGATGATGATTAAATGCTCTAAGATAAAGGAGACTTAAAGAATGAATCTGCACAACTACAGAAAATGCTGAAGAAACATAAAGAACACAAGGGAAAGTTTGAGGCCACACGCCTCATCAATGCCTCTTAAACCAGCGAAACGTGAAGAACACGAGGTCCTGGCATAGATAGGGAAGGAACGAGCCGGGTATATCTCAATCACATTTATAATTGTAATACTTGGTTCCATACCTAGCCATTACCCATTATTATATATATATATATATATATATATATATATATATATATATATATATATATATATATATATATATATATAAACTAGGTTACAATCTCATGTATTATACAGGCTTAATAAATAAATATTATCATAAACAAATAGTTTTAAGAATATAATATCTGTAATTTGTAGCTTATAATTATTATAAGATTGATAAATAAATAAATAAGCAGATTCGTATTTTGTTACTAATACATGAATGAGTGATACGTAACATTCTTTGGAAACTCGTATATTGCAAATTTTGAATATACATAAAAATATAAATTATAAATTTTTTTAATTAATTATTACACGGATATTACAAACCCATGTTTTACACAGGTTGACATTATTTGAAACCGTTAATTAGTGAATAATTAAAAATAGGGTAAATTTCTTTAATTAATTAATAAAAGTTAACTCTTTTAGATGTGATATATGACGAACTCATTACCCTGTATTACAACTAATAGCATATTTCAATTAGATATATCCATCGCTCATTATATTATATTGACACGTTAATATTTGTGCGTCAATATTATAAATATGTAAATTAATTTTCGGGTCCCATGTAACGATTTGTAACTAATTAAACATTTTTAACATTTTTGTTAATTAATTCATTGGATTTATTTATTAATTCATATTATTATTATTGATAAAGATAAGTGATATTCGTGTATTAATTAATTGTTAAAATGTTTTATATAAAGATAAATAATTCTTTTAGGTGAAAGAGAGAATGCATTGGAATCTTTTATTAGTATTTAGATTAGAAGATTAGATTTCGTTATATAGATATAGATAAGATATAAAGATAAATAAATATTGATGTTATATTTGGATAAGATATTATAATTAATTTAATTAAAAATAAATTTTCAATAATTAAGTACAATATAAAAGCTTTAATTATAAAGTAACTATCTATAATTAAATAGAAGATAAACGCGGTAAAACAAAAAGATAGATGGCTCTGACAAATAACACGTGTCTCCGTTGATTTACAATGTGATAACCCCGTGTATTACACGGATTGAATACATACAATTTTATATACTAATTACTAAATATTAAAAAAGTTATATCTTAAAAAACACATATATTATACTTTGATAAATATGTAATCAGTTAATACATATTAAAAAATTAAACTTTAAGAAAAAATCGTTGTATTGCACTGTACGGGTTAAACAAACTCTTGTATTACATATGTTAATAATGTAACTATTTCACATATATAATTGTTAAAATATGTTTAAAAACTAAAATTTGATGTAATATTTACTTATTAAAATACATATTAATCTGAAGATTATTAAAGTGCTCTCACTCCTTCTTTCATGACGAAGATTGATATTATTAGTCTTTAAACTATGTATTTCTTTGATTCCTGATTTCCATAATTGTATATTTATCTTAAAGTTTGTTAATGTAAATTTGGAGTGTCTATCTTTAGTTTGCATATAATTTAGATTGGTTATATATGTAAATAAATACTTCTTGTTTGCTTTGTAATCTTCTAGTAAAATCTTTTCTTGTGTGTATATCTTTGGTGATCCTTTTATGAAATTAAATGGTGTATGTTTGGCTGATATGTTATGGATGTAAATGTAGATTTACATTTTGAAATTAGTTTCTAGATAAACCAAATACTCATGTTATTGATTTGAATTTGAAAATAACATTTGAATAAATACGCGTTGTGATTATAAATAAAAAAAATATTTTCAAGTATGAGGAATATAATTTAATTTTACTTTTTAAAATTAAATTTATACCTATCATTTTATTTGAATTAGAAAGAATAATAAGTAGGGATAAATCAGAAAAAAAAAGTATACTTTAGGTGGGAAAATCTTATGGAGATTATCTCATATAGTGTCGTATGTCCTTTATTTGATTTACTTTATTATATATAAACATTTATAAAATTCTTAACTACAATAATATTTGTCCCTTTGTTATTTTTGTCTTTTGTGATTTTTTTCATTTTTCCTTTTTCTTTTCTATTTTTTGATTTTTTTCTTTTTCTTTTTTAAGTTTCATCTATTGTACATGTAACGAAGCGAATGGTGGAATAGACCAAACAACGTCAATATCAAAATTTGATATTCATTGTTATTGTTTCGATCAATGTAAACAAATCTTAATATTTTTTTATCGTATCATTACTTTTTTTTGTTTCTCTTTTGGTAAGTGTCGGTATTTTGATGAGCCGAACCAATATCAAATGTACTCCTGACATTAACGTTAACTTTTACTATTGCATCTACGTTTTCATTAACAATCGAGTCTCCCCACTGCAGAACATGAGTGTAACCCACTATATAGGCTTTATTAAGTAATTACTAAATTACATACATACATATCATCATCCCAATTACATAATTGAAATATCTAAACTACGTAAATTTCATGATAATATAAAGGGGAAATCGCCATTGTAGTTATTGGCCAACATGATTTGCCAATTTACTCCTCGAAAGCCTCTGTAGGAGAGGCCTCACCAAAAACAAAGCAGTTGAGGCCTCTCATGTAAATATTGAGACTTCAATAATCCATCAATTAAAAAGTGAGACGTGTCAATTTTGGTTTAGCTCGATGTTTCAGACGTCATAAGTTGAAGTGTCGCAAAATCAGTGGAAATGTCTGGCTTGAGCCGCTTCTATCGGCTCAAGATGGCTCAGATGTTTGGCTCGATGTTTTAGACGTCATTAGTTGCAGACGGCTTAATTGTTTTACATGCAAATGTCTCAGTTAAAAATTAAAAGATGAAAAAAATAAATAAATACTATTGAAATTTTTAAGGGTTTTTAAAAAAATAGGTTGAAGCGGCTTAGCCATACGTCTTAATAAGTCTGAGCCGTTTAAACCATTTTACTCTGAGCCTTCCTGAGCCGATGAAATCGGCTCAAGCCAGACACTTCCACTGACATTGCGGCGTTGTGGAGTCAGTCAGCCGCTTCAAAACAAAAATTGCCATGTATTGTTTTTTAAGTGGTAGATTATTGAAGCCTCTCAACATTATGCTTGAGAAGCCTCAGCTACTTGGTTGTTAGTGAGGTCTCTTACATAAACACTTTAGATGGTTAAATTGGCAAATCGTGTTGGTCAACGGCTAAAATGGTAATTCTCTTAAATATAAAATCTCAAAAGATCATAGTATACATATATAAATATCTTAAAAAAGTTTATTTTTTATAAAATAAATATAACATCCTAAATTCTAATGGAAATTTTAGGGGTAAATGCTTAATTAAAAAAAGAAACTATATTTGTACTAAGACCCATAAGGGGTAGTTTGGGTAGTTTTAGAATAATAACCCTAGCCATCAACAACATTTCATTTATTCAAAACTTACCATTTTGATCCTAAACAGAGAGAGAAACCGAGCTTAAAGCCGATTTTTAGCCAGAACCAAGGAGAGATTGAAGAGGAACTTATCAAGTTTCAAGCAAGCTAAAGATGCATTGTTCACACATTACAATAAGGTTTTGAGCTTGGTTCAGGTATTCATTACAATAAGCTAAAGGTGCATTGTTCACACATTACGATTAAAGTCCTTGATTATACAAATGGTTATGCATTGGGACTTCACATACGTCCATTTGAGACCTAAGGATTCATAAAGTTACGAACTTAACATGTGTACAGGTTTCAAAACTTCCGAGCCACTGTTGTAAATGGTTTCTCGAGAAAAAAGGTACGTTCGCGTGTCACTTTTTGTGTGCGTAAGGTGCTCTCTATGATTGATGACCTTGCACGTCCGCAAAGTACTGTATGCTAGTATTAGATCATGCTTGGTAGTAGTAGTAGTTTGCGCTTTACCCACACGCGTGTGTATATTTTGCTCATGGAGGTACTCTATGTATGTACCAAGTTTGCGCAATAAAATTGTAACGCATCACTGACTCTACGCTAAAGTGATAATCAGTTTTGGCGTAGGCCTCCGCATGTCATGATCTTTTCGTTTGCAGAGACGTGGAACAAAATTCGACAAGTGAGTTTTAAACACTTTTTTCTATAGTTTTTGCGGATGTGAGGAAACTTTTTTTATCGATTATTGTAAAGAAAGTGTTGAAAGAATAGTTAAACTGAACATGACGATATATACATATATATATAGAGAGAGAGAGTAAAATACAATAGTGCTTATCGTGCGATGTGTATGCGAGTAGGAGATTGAGACGGTATCATTCCTTATTTGTTTATAACGTGCGTGATTATGTATATAACATGCGTAAATAGGGTTTGGAAAACCCATGCGTAATTTTGAGTTTAACATGTGTAATTTGCATGTTTAGTGGCATGCAGGTTTTGATTTTTTATAGCGTGCGTAATTATGCATTATAACGTGCGTAATTATGCAAATAACGTGTGTGATTAATCCAACCCATGCATAATTATGTAATAACGTGCATAATTATGTCAAGTTAATTAATATTGTACCACCGCGTTCAGTTGAAGGCCTATGGTAGGTCAATCATGTTGCTATGATACTTGCGTACACAACACATAATAACCAATATTGTACGTTAACCGACCTATGTATATGTGTGTGTGTGTGTGTATATATATATGTAGATATAAATTTTCAAATACAATAGTGTTTAACATGCGATGCGTACGGAATTAAATCACGCATGTTCTAAAATTCAAACCCAAATCACTCATGAACAAATATAACATGCCTAATTAGGGGTTTACGTGACAACCCGTATTTTTTTCAACCATGGTTAATTATGTAAAGTTATTGATGTAAATATTATGGATTATTATTTAGTAAATAATTACTACGTATAATAGCAAACTACGGTGCGTGCAACGTGTCGTTTAACAGATGACTTTGACCAAACGATACTGATTCAACATATATCTTATATGTTTTATATATAACATACATATTCCATATACTCGTTTTAATTGTATTAATATATATCTACTTGATATAGTTATTTTATAATCATATGAGTAATTATAAGCGAGATACGAAACGTTAAGCGGGTTCTTACACGCGTTGTACGCCCACATAACCCACCCACTTTTAAACCCCATCTAACCCTAACTATATATTCATCTCTTTCTCTTTCCCCTCTTCATTTTCTGAAAAACGCTAGCCCCCACACACAAACACCTACACACAAATCTATACACAACACATATAGTTTTTGCATAAAATATAGAGAGTGAGGGAATCTGAGATAGAGAGCCGTGAGAAGGATGTGATGGTCGGCCATGTTGTTGCCCCGCATCAGCACCTGGTGGCTAAAAAGGGGACGAGGTGGTGAAGCACGGTGATGAAGGGTGGTGTGGTGTTAGTTCACGGCAGCAGCGGCGGCAGAGGCTTCTCGAGCATCAGGGGTGGCGGCGTACGGTGACTGTGGCAGAGCCAAAGTGGTGCGAAACAAGAAGGACCACCACAGGCGGCGGCGCTGTGGTGGGTGGTGTCGGGTGGTTGTGTTAAGCGAGAGAGAGGGAAACAACGAAGAAAGTGAGAGGCGGTACGGCGGTGATGGCGAGGTGGTGGTTACATTTGGCCAAGATTCGGTTCGGTTCGGGTCAAGAAGTTAGCGGGTCCGTTTCGGCGTATCGGGTTCAGATTTGGATCGTTCGGGTCAAGCACGACTTTGACGGGTCAAACTGGTCAACTCTCTAGTTCTGGTCAACACTCGGGTCATGAGTGTCAAGACAAATTCGGCTCGAGATGGTATAACGCTCATATGATTAATTATTGAATATAATTATGATTGTAAAAAATTATATAATATGTAAATTTGTGGGAATTAATCTGAGCTCTAGCGAACCTGACCTGATTTGTATTATTAGTGAATTATAAATTAATCTGACTCTAAAACACAAGACATCAAGAAGTGGAACTTGAAAATAATTATGTATATGAATATAGTTACGTTTAAATTCTAGACGAGACTTGTAATATAAGGTTGGGTATGTAATGAATTTGGAACTTGATATGTTGGGAAGAAAAAAATGTGATATTAAATGATGGACACTTGTTTATTGGGAGTTGGCGACGACTTGTGTTGTCGGGTTGGTCTAAAAACAGAGGAAATTCTGCCCGATTTTCATAAAAATCTACAATATAACTTTTGTGTCTAAAAACGAAATGCAAACGCACCAAAACTTTTATATATATAGAACATGAATATGTATACTTGTTTTGGATGATGTTTACAACTCGTGAAATAACTTGTAAACTAAGCAATTAGTGTAATATTTAGTTTGACTTATTTAGGACGATAACATAAAATAAATGTTGTATTTTATATTTTTTTCTGCTTAATATCATAATGCTTAGAACACTATATCGTGCAATTGTAAATACGTACGTACACAAAAGATTATATACATATCTTCGTATTCAAACATGTATCTTCTTATACCCGCCCACAAGGGTATCTTACTACTTCAATGCTTATACCATCGGGTCGTGCGTTTAGCGAATCGAAAGAGCTTGGTGGCACATGAAACAAGACTACTTTGATTTCGAATACTTATTATACGCTAAATTATTAGGGATGTCTTGATGAACATTGGCATGTTATGCTAGTTTGTACCGCCGACACATAACGCTTTTGGATATAAACAAGCACCCTAAGGTGAGTTTACGGCCCCTACCATTTTAAATATTTTTAAAACACAGGGGAGAAAGCATGCGTTACATTACGGTAAAGTAATATCATAACGTTACGGTAAGGTAACGTCACAACTATTAGGGTTTTTGTTATATTAGTTATGGTCACAAAGTAGCATTTATCACATAAGTCCTCACAAACCTCGGACCATTAGTATTGGGTGGATAGCGGGGGAATTTTGAGTAGTACTACTGGGCTTGACAAGCCCCACTCGAGCTAGTCGCGCTAGCTAGACCGGTAATGGTCAATGGGTGTAGAATTAGTTTAACTTATCGCCATGGTCAGTGATAGACCTGGCAAACAGAGGCAACAACAGTCAGCTTCGGTTTCGAACTCTTTCGTGACGTAACTTAGGTTAGCTACCTACAAATATAACAAGTAACTGCTAAACACTTCAACTTACTGTTTCGGGTTTGAAATAGTGGAAAACTCTTGAGAAATAGCTTTCTTTATAACAAAACTTAAAACCTGTGAACTCACTCCTCATTATGTATTGACACTTGTTCTTGCATGTCTTTCTCAGGTTGCTAAGGTATCACACATCAGGACTAGTATACATGTTGGAGTCGCATTAATTTCATCAAACTTTTAGAACCGACACTAATTACATTAGCTATTTTGGATTTGTAATTATTTACGCTTTCGCAACTTAATTGTATAAACAGTATTTTCACATTAGTGAGCTAACATGAAAATTTTTAAACTCATATAGTGGTCATTCAATATGCCTAATGACTGAGATCCTGGTTTGTCACGCACCTCGTGGTAGAACTCCGCTGGTGGAATTTGAGGGTGTGACAGTTTACCCCATGTGTGATATTCTGATTTGTCCATGTGTGATTATCTATGCGTATTATATTAATATGATTTCTTCATGCGTGATTATATGATTTGTTCATGCATGATTATGTGGTTTTATTCATGCATTATTAGGGTTGGAATTCTATAACATGCGTGATTTAATATCGTACGCATCGCATGTGAAGGACTATTGTATGTTAACCTTCCCCTGTATATATAATTGAAAGTTAAAGCAAAATGAAAAATGAGGCAAGTAAAGATACATTAATGGAATAGCGTTTGAGCGAACGAGAGCTCATCTCTAACAAATGAAAACTTGTTTTTAACAAATGAGGCAAATCAGGTAGCGAATGAAGCTAATAAAAATGAACGAAAAACAAAGAAGGAATCGGATAATATTCAAAACCTATAGAGAATGACACCAATAAGAATTTTGGCGACGGTTATGTTTCCAGTGACAATTCCGGCAGCCACCACACCGCAAAAACACTAAAAGCATTCGTTTCTTTTATTTTTCATATAGAATTTTAATCAATCGACTCAGAATCATAACACATCCTATCCAGTCAATTTTGACATTCAAACATGTTTTAAAACGAATTGATTCAAAGTTCAGTTTCACATGTATAAAACCAAGTGTTATCAATTTTGAATCAATTTTCATCAAATTCAACCACAAACCATGAGCACGGTGACCTAATCTATTGTTAGATCGATTAGATCATGAATGGTAGTTTGGATAGGATTGTAAATTTACATCTAGGATCGAAATCTATGAACATAGTGATTGATTTGATAACACAAATAGAAATTTGAGATTAACTCTACAAACTACACAAACGTTTAGATAATTGACATAGATATATTACACCGAAAGAGTTTACGTCGTAGAAGACCTGGTAGATCAAGTGTGATCTCTTTCTCATAATTGTTACAAAACAGACACATATGAACTATTTATGTAGGCCACACCTATTCGCTGAAACTCTTCTAGCATATAGGAGTTCATTCGCTAAGACTTCACTAGCAAATGGCCTCCATTCGTTAAAAACTTCTAGCAAATGACATAGTTTTATTCGTTTAATCCACACACATTCAACGTACAACTCAATCTAACATATTTGTACATCGACAGCCACACTAAAATTCACTAATGTTTTATTGTTGTGAGAAATATAGGAGATTCATTAGCTAGGTTTGAAATTTGATATGCCATTTTGAGTTGGAGGTTTGTGAAGTATAGTGTGCTCTAAATTTAACGCTTCGCATTTTGTACTTTCCCTATTTAGAAAGTGTAATCATATTTCTATTTTTAGAAACTTATAATCAAGTCGTATTCGTGGTTCATTTCCAATCTTGTAATCTGAGCCTTTGATCATAATGGAAATTCATTTTATACATATACGTGTTACCTTTCATATTGGTGTTATTTATGCAATCAATCTTTAAACACGTGTTTATACGCAAAACCGAGACTTAATAAACAGTTTGGATACCTAAAAATAAGCTAAAATACAAGAAAACGGCATAAATTAACCTAGTTACAAAGTGCATGGACTTAAAGTAAACAAAACCAAAAGGTTTTCCACCTCCTTTCTACTTCAATCACCTTCCACCTTTTTTAAGCCAATCATATTTCACCCTTCTCCACCTCCTTTTTCCTCCAATCACCTTCCACCTTTTTTTAAGTCAATCATATTTCACCCTTCTTCATCTCTTTTCTGCTCCAATCACCTTCCACCTTCATTGACTCCTAAACCCTAATCCCCACTTATAAATACAAGTCTCCATACACTCCTAAACACACTCCAAACCTCAAATCACTCTCAAATCTTCTTCGTTACTCTCTATTTTCCAAGATTTGGCAGAAAGGTGCAACCATTCTAAGTGAGTTTTAGCTCACTTTTCTTCTCATTTTATTATGTTTTCTTCTTTCTTTCTACTTGGATAACCTCTAGGAAGGTTTTCATAAGCTTGTTTTGGCAAATTAAGATGAAACCTTACCACATTTGAGGTCTAAAGTAGGATTAAAATTTTGATTTCATTTATACTTTTGTATCTTGCATTTCTTGATTAAAACTTGTTTGAATCTTGTGCCTGCTTGTTCTAAAACCTACCTAAGGTTATGAAAATTTGTTAGGAATAGATTCTTATGAGTTTAAGAGGTGCAAACACCTCTAAACTTTCTGTTTTGGCAAGGGTTTATGCATCCCACAAGTGTTGAAACCATCCGAGCTTGGCATGAAGTTGATGGCAAGACTTGTGTTTTGGTATAAGTGTGAATACCTGGAAGCCTTGGCTATCCTACCTTTATTCCACCACCTCACTTGATGTTTTACAATTGCTATCCCAAGTGGTTTGCTAGCTTGAAAGTGACATAACCCCGTCAAGCCTCCAACACTTAGTTAATTCTTTCTATGTCGGTGTCGACTCACCCGGGTTAAAAGTTACTTGGCTACTTAGTATAGTAATTATGGAACATTTCCTTTTCATTCATGACCATCTGAATCATCCTTGTGATGATTTGCGTATTGGTGAATCTTACAATGAGGTTAAAGGATGGTTATCCTCCTACCTCCATGCATGACTTATATGACAATCTATGATATCCTTGATAGACTTAGCTTAGAATTATTATATAAACTATACGATAAATATATATACATAACCAATTCCTTGATGATGATCAACATGGTTACTTGTCATGGTATTAGGTTATATTATCTAAGGCTTGAACCTCTCGTTAACGATTGTAATGGATATCTTGACCCATGAAATCACATCAACCCATACAGGAGTTATAGTGTCAAGAACTAGTGTTTAAGGCTAGATAATTATTTTCTTATATACATACTTTTGCATACTTTAATTCCAACTGAATCCTTCGTTAACATTCCGAATACTCATACACCTTCACTCTCCTATTCACATCAACTCGCCAAAACACAGATAATTGGGAAGCTTTGCAAAATTGTGAGTATACATGACCCTTTTACTTTTCGACACTTTTTTTGGTGCAATACTGATTCCTTATTAAGAATGCACACATACATTTTCAAACATGCTTACAAACAAACAATCCATCATACATGCTTAATACGTTATGCTAGAATTCATATATGCTAGAATTGTTACATATACTATGCTTTGTCATTAACTTGTTTCAAGCCTCCCTAACATGTATAGCACTCGCTATAGGAGTAATGCACCACCCATATTCGTGAGGTCATGTTAAGTAAACAAAACGGTCTAGTCATTGCTATGATTAGACTATGCTAGCGGTAAACTTTGGGTTGACACGTATAGTTGCATGCTAGTATTGTATGATAATTTAAGTTAACTATTATGCCATGTGGATTCGTTTAAACTTTTATACTTACGTTAGTATTCAAACTTGTATGCTCGCCAATACTTTTGTATTGAACTATACTTAATACGTATTGCAGGAGTTCTATGATGATGACGACGAACGGAACTTGATAGGAAGGACAAGAAACGCACCAAACTTTAAATTCATGTTTATAGATTCATCATGCAATATTTGTTATATTTTTATTTTCCAATTCATGTACTTGAACCATTAGCAATGAAATGAAATATTATTTATTAAATACTTGTCACATTTAGTGTTATGAAGTCTCGAGCAATCTAATTACGTCCGCCCTGATGAAATCACCATCTGTTGGGGTGTGACACTAAATGACACAACTACTCACTCTTTTATGAAGATAGAAGTCTAAAAGCGTTACCCTTCATTCAATCTTAATGATTAAGAAAGAATTTTTTTAAATGTGAGTTGAAGAACACATGTGACTAACAAATAACACAAGTATCTTAAAAGAAAGAAAGCCAAGTATAACGATAAATTTTTTTACAGTCAAATTTTATAACCACAAACACTAGCAAGAAGCCAGCAAACCAACATTACGACAAAAAAAGAAACAAAACCAGGACATTACATGAAATAAAAATCACTCCACTTTTCTTCATCCACCCCTAACAGACTAAGCTCTATTTTTAATCCATAACAATTCGAGAGCTTTCACCTCATTAATAACATTCTTGGGACTCGGATTTTCAGCATTAAAAATATATTCATTCCTCTCCTTCAAAATAGGCCAACAAGATAGAAGTAAAACTGAGTAGATAAGTTTCTTTCTAGTACTAGAACCATAAGTGTATCATGCATCCATAGGATATCTTTGAAGGAAAAGGTTATGATTTGTGGTATGCGGCACCAGCTAGTTATCCCCATCCCCCCAAGAGAAAAGATGCAGCCAGTAAAGAGATGGTCTTCTGTCCCTCTCCATCTCATATTATGGACATAAAGTGTTTCCCTCATTCACCTTCCTTTTGATCAAAGCATCCCTAGTTGGAAGACAATTTAACAACGCCCTACAACCAAATATATTAACTTTTAAAGGTAACTAATTGCTCCATCGAAACTTACATTGAGGCGAAACCTATGTTTGGTTAAGCATTTTCCCCTTAGAGACTTAATCGAAAATACTCCAGTATCATCTCCTTCCCATATCCATTTATCCTTCAGTCCTGAAAAACTGTTAACTTGAAACAATAAATCCCTGAACGCGTTTGTGTTTAGCTGGTCCAGTTCCTCTTATGATGCTGGGTCACGTTCCCAATGAGCACACGATGTATAGAGTCTGACACCTGCCCGGAGCTGGAAAGTCGGAAGGAGAAGTGTTATAAGCTTTGAATGGAAACCCCGGTAAACGGCGGCAATAACTCTAACTATCCTAAGGTAGCGAAATTCCTTGTCGCATAAGTAGCGACCTGCACGAATGGTGTAACGACTGCCCCGCTGTCTCCGACATGGACCCGGTGAAATTGAATTCTCCGTGAAGATGCGGAGTACCAACGGCTAGACGGTAAGGCAGAATAGCAGAGCAAGTACAAGTATTAGTAGCATAACAAAAACGCGTTCCTCGTCATTAATATGTTTGCTCGCGGCAATTGTGGCCTCTCGGTAGAATCGATGACTGCATCTTTAGAATCGATGACTGCATCTTTGATGCACTGCTAGTACTAGTACATCTGAGAATTCTTAATTGGATAGTTGTAAATAGCCCCAGGGCTATGGAACAAAGGAGTATCCCGGACCTACACCGGAGTGTTGACGGTGATTTTCAAATCTCCCCAAGTAGGATTCGAACCTACGACCAATCGGTTAACAACCGACCGCTCTACCACTGAGCTACTGAGGAACAACATGAGATTCGATCTCATAGAGTAAGAATATCGCTATCCTTCATATGAAAATACTATGACTGAAAAAAACCAAACAAAGCCCCTCGCCGGGTTTGAACTAAGGGCTTACGCGTTACCATGGGATTACTCTACCAATGAGTTAACAAAAGGGCTTGGTTCATTGAATTCCTGAACGGGTCGCTGTACTAGGTAAGTAAAATAGTTTTCTAGGGTCTATTTCTTAGTTCAAGTGCCTACTTTTGATGACATGAGATTCAAGACCCCCTTAAATAAAGTAAAGGCAGCTGATCCCGATTTCCTTGATCCTTCATCTGGCTGGGCTGTCGATAGAGTAAGCTGGATGTGCTAGTCGATCTTGTAACCCACGAAAGCTCAAGAAAGACACTGTCCTCTCAAGGCTGGTCTTTCAACCGCCTCCAACCAAAGGGGCTGTCACACCCCGACCTGCAGCGGAAAAGGTGATCGGGGCATGATTGGGTTATCATCAAAACTCATGACATTTATTATAATGTTTCATATTTATTATTTCAATTTAATAGAAGTCATACAATCATATCAAACAAATACAACATGTTCAATTCATCCTTCTAAACTTCATTATTTTTCTTCTAAGGCAATTTCATATGTTTTCCTTGCTTCATCCTGTTCACCTGTATCATATGTAAAAATGGTTTTTGGATCAACAAAAAGTTGGCGAGTGAACCTTGTTAGAAAACAGTTATTATTTATTTCTGGTTGTATTTAATATGGAAAAATCGTGCAATATTCATATATGAACAAATGTAAATAAACATACAATAACATCAATTGGCATACAACAACAAACCATTAGCATACGATATCAAACCACAACAAACAATAACATACATTAACAAACCAACAGCATACAATAACAACAATTAATAACATACATTAACAAATCAACAGCATACAATAACATATCAACAGGCATAAATAAATAACATAAATAAACTGTGCGATCAAGGCTCAATCAAACGGAGCCGATCGTATTGCATGTACTGAAAATGAAAAATGTCTGTGCGATCAAGGCTCAATCAAACGGAGCCGATCGTATTGCATGTACTGAAAATGAAAAATGTCTGTGCGATCAAGGCTCAATCAAACGGAGCCGATCGTATGTTGGCACGCCAGGTTCACGCTCATAATGTAATGGGGAACATGCTCAACGCTCATAATGTAATGGGGAGCGACGGCCTATGAAATTGCATGTACTTGAAAATAATAAATTTAATCTAAACAATAATCACACAAACAGTTTATACAAACTGAATACACATTTATTCATGATATGATGTATGCACAATGATTTAAATATAGTAAATAGTAAGACACATGATACACCCCAAAACGTGATTTAAACGGGGAATTTGTAGAGATTCACTCACAGTGGGTGCGTTCAGTGAATGATGATGAATGCGCACGAGTTTAGAGGATTGATCGTCGAGGAATAATTAACCTAATTAATAAAGGAAGTAAGGTAAATAAATGGATTTTATTAACAATTTTAATAGGATTTTCGGATATATTTTTGTGAGTTTTAGGCTATTTTCTAGCTTTAAAAATGTTATTTTTAAGTAGTTTTAATTGATTTTTGAATAAAATAAATAAATAAAAATAATAAAAATTGTTGACTTTTTGACCGTTGACTCGTTGACCATGGACTTGTTGACCGGTTTTATTGTGTATGTGTTTGCGCCGGGTGAGGCTCGAACCCGAGACCTCCCGTTCGTGTGCACGCAGCTCTACCAACTGAGCTACGCGTCTAACCCGAAATATTTCTGTTTTTAATTATATTTATATACTAATTAGATTAATCCGAAAATCATTTACTTTTAAAAAGATTTTCACATAACGACTCGGTGCGCTCCACAGGTCTCGAACCCGGGACCTGTGGTTTAGTTTGGCACACAGTCCACCGCTGGACTGTGTGTCTATCTTGGTAAATATCCTAGTTTTTATTATACTTAACATATAGCGGAGTTAACCCGGTTCAGTTTTAAACAAAAAGGCATTTTATTACTGCAAAGGTGTGTATCAAGAATCGAACTCGGGACGTGTATGTTTTTTTATTTGCACACAGTCCACCGCTGGACTGTGTGTCTAACCCGTTTATAATTCCGATTTTAATTAATCTTATGTCATATCTGAACTCGTCTTCTTCGTTCAAAACACAGACATCAGTCAAAGCAACTGATACTTGATTAATTCAGTTAATGAACAAGATGAACAATTGGAAAGTATTGAATCGAAGAGTTTGGGGAAAGAAAATACCGAACAGATCGTCTTCTTCAGAAAATCCGGCGAAGCTCGTCGGCTCTGTTTTGGAACCTTCGGCTGTTAGAATCAATTAACAGGTTGGAGGGATTAGATGTGAAATTGAACTAATGAGTAATGATTATCAGTATGTTTGAATGAGCATACCGGTTAACAGCGAGTTTCCGACAAATCCAGGAGTTTTCCGGTGAAAACAGAAAGTCCAGCAATGTCGTCTGTGGTTGATTATGAGCGATGGGTTAATGTTAGTAAGGTTCTAACAATTGATTGAAACAGTAAAGTCGAGGTATTTTACCGGTTTGAGTTGAGTCTCGGTTTTCCGGCGACTTGCAGAGAATTCCGGCGATGATCATAAAGCACTTCCGACGACCAGAAAATAGAATAAACACAAATTAGAAGCTTTGGGAATGAAATTGAATCGCGAGATGAGTGTTTTGTTGAAGTAATTTCAGAATGAAAGTTTTCGGTTATAAAAACCAAACACACCTGAATTTAAGTTCATTAACGTCGAATTGATTTTAGATAGCGGTTTTATCGGTTATGATCAAGATTCCGCGAGAGATCAAACGTCTCGATCGGTTTGAAAGCCGATATCGGTTTCAGTTGGCGTAACAGGTTGACTCTCAGTTGCACATATGACTTAATTGTTCCCCAGAACTTCACAAAATGATCAAGTGGCGGAGCGGTTGTAGAGATGTGTGTTAATGCTTTGTGTAACCTTTGGCTGACCCGGGTTCGAAACCCGGCATCAGTATTTCATTATTTTTAGTACATTTTCTAAAATAAATTTTATATTCTAATATACTTAGTAATTATGTATCGTTTAAAATTAATTTGGGCATTAAATACGCAACGAAATTTTTATCTGATTGTTCGGTTGATAAACAAAGCGGGTTTGGTAAATCCGGTTTTTTGCGGATGTTACAGGGGCAACCCATACATGACAGCCAGTAACAGACACGACAGAAGAGAGAAAGCACAGATAGGGTAGGGGCCCGCCCCCTCCTAAAGCCATGAGAGTTGGTCAGAAAAACAAACGTTCTCATAGACTATATTGAGGAGTAAGGAAAGAGCTTCCATCTATCTAAAGTTATTGCGTCTTTCACCGCTTCAATTCTGAACAAGTTTGGGAGTAGAACTGAAGAGCCTTTATCACTTTCGCACACAATTGCTCGCTTTGAGATTTAAACCTCCATTGCCATTTAGCCAAAAGAATCCGATTATAATCTTCAAGCGATGCTAGACCCAGACCTTCGTACTTCTTTGGAGAAACAATCGTGTCCCACTTCACCCAATTGATACTATTCTTATCCTCTTTACCCCCCCCCTCCCCCCACATAAAAAACTTCCTCTTAAGCCCATCAAGTTTGTGAAGGACCCTAAGCGGAGCTCTATACAAGGAGAAAAAAATAGATAGGATGGCATTAAATAACCGATTCCAAAAGAGTTACCCTCCCACCAATGAACAACACTAAAGCTTTCCACAAAGCTAGTCTACTTTCAACACCATATCTATAACCACTCTCCAACTTTAAAAAAGGTTCATATTCGCTCCCACAACAAGACCTAGATACATGAATGGAGATTTTTGTGCCTTACAACGGAATTTCCCAGCCATATCATCAACTTCCTGATCAACAACCCCAAGACCAAAGATGGAAGATTTATGATAGTTGATTTTAAGCCACGAAACCAAATAAAAAGTCTTAAGAATTCTGGTGAGATTTTCAATATTCGATTCCAACCACTTCCCAATAACAAGAACATCATCTGCATACATGAAATGTGAGATGGTTGGGCCATTATCCGAGCATCGAGTCCCGAGAACACACTAGTTTGGGTAGCTTGATTAATA
Source organism: Scalesia atractyloides (assembly GCA_947069175.1). Taxonomy (NCBI): domain Eukaryota; kingdom Viridiplantae; phylum Streptophyta; class Magnoliopsida; order Asterales; family Asteraceae; genus Scalesia; species Scalesia atractyloides. The sequence continues at coordinate 16,947,119 of CAMTDV010000001.1, read as the reverse complement.
AAACAAGTAAAAGCTTCCAGGGCAAGAACAAATAGAAAAGGCGATAGTAGGTCAGCTTGCCTAACCCCCCCGAAAACATTGAAATTCCCAGGGAGGGGAGCCATTAACAAGAATCGAAGATTTAAAAAACACAAGCATTGGACCCATCCCCGCCAAAAATCTGGAAAATCCATTTGCGCCATCACCGAATCTAAAAACTGCCAATTAAGTGAGTCATAAGCCTTTTCAAAGTCTATTTTGAATAATAACGCCTTCTTTTTGCATCTTTTCACCCAAGTCATTATTTTATTCACCATCATAGGGCCATCAAGAATATTCCTCCCTGCAAAAAATCCAGATTGGTTATCCGAGACAAGCTTTTCAGTAACTAATTTTAGCCTATTAGCTAAGACCTTGGAGATTACTTTAGAGATACAACCAACCAAACTAATAAGTCGATATTCATGTAAAGAAGCTGCATCTTTCACTTTCGGTATGAGCGCGATAAAACCGAATGCACAACCTTGAGTAATACTACTAGTATTGAAACAAAATGTTCAAGATATCAATAGAATTTTTCTCCAAAAGCTTCCATAAAGTTTTAATAAACTGAAAATTAAAACAATCTTGAACCAGGTGCGGTTCCAATCACAATCCCAGATTGCCACCTTAATCTCCGAAACCGAAAAAGGCGCCCATAGTAAAGCACAGTCTTACCCAAAAAGAGCCTTTATGTCATAACATGTAAAAGGAGGACCAACCTTAATTAGCTCCATAAATTTTTCCAAAAAGAATCTAAAAACCTCATCTTTGATATCATTCGGATTCGTACACCACCTCACTCCAACTCCAATCCGACAAGACGTGCGAAACATAGTTTGTTGTTTATAATCCTGTAAAAGTATGTCGAGTTGTCATCCCCTACAGATGCCCACCTCACTCAAGATTTCAGCCCCATATCCATCACTTGTAACCGATCCATTTCAGCTAATTTCAGCCTACAATCCATGTCTTCATGCAATTCTTCACAATTAATAAGACCCGCCTCCAAAAGCACATCAAACTAATCACACTTGACTTGCAACTCTTCACCCTCTTTACCACCTCATTTTTTAAACATCATGTTCCACTTTTTGATCGCTTATTTGAAAGCCTTCAATTTTTCCAAAAGAACTGTATCCAGTGTACCCAAAAATAACTAAATTTTACATCAGTTTCTTCACTTTGTGGTGCAATTCCGGTTTATATAACCACGAAGTATAGAATCTAAATGGAATGGCACCAAAATTTAGAGGATCTGTAATAAGAGTGATAGGACTGTGATCCGATCAGAGTCAGGGCAGAATCATGAAGCTACTGCTTCAGGCCAAGAATTTACAAATTTGGGACAAACTTGAGCCATATTATTTTACTTAGTTTGTCTGAATTACCAGCCCTAGAGGTGAATTTCCTCCGACAAATGTCATATAATCAAGGAGCCCATTATCAAAGATGAATTCATTAAACAGTTTAGTAGTTAGATGGTTGAACACCGTGTTATATCTCTCTTTTGGATATATGACCTCATTGAAATCACCTATGAAAATCCAGATCCTTGAAAAGGACTCCTTAAAAGCTTTAATTTGCTCTACAAACACTGTTTAGCCGTGTTGTCCTATGGTTCATATACGTCACCACACACATCTACTCTCCCACCCCTTTCATTCCCTGTCACTGAAGGAAATTCTGATCCTTAACCACATTAGTCTTCATAAATTTCCCACTATCCCACAAAGATACTAAACCTCCTGATTTGCCTGTAGTATCCACCTAGTCGAACTAGCAATTTTTTTTCTTCCGAAGTTGTGAAAAAAGAAACTTGGATCCCTTCCTACATAGATATTCTTGTACCATAAAAAAGAAATATTATGTTCTTTTCTAAGGCGACTTACCCTGAATCGCTTTTCAGCGATGCCAAACCCCTTAATATTTATGCTCACAATATTCATGATGACTGATTTATTGCACCTTCACCATCTACAAGCACACTAACATGTAAATTATTCTAAGCATATTTCAACCTTACCAGCAGCTTTCACAGTGGCGTTGACCTCAGTTCTTACTTCCACCTCTTCGTTTTCTATTGCATTAGTAGGAACCAGATTGTCACTTTCAACCTTCCCTATGCTATGATTCCTCGAATCGACAAACCCTTATTCGTTTTCATGAACCGAGAACCCACTTCAGTGTAACATTACCCTAATCAATATCAGTTCTCCTTTTTTAACAAAAATACCACGGTTCTACTCAATTCCATCATAATCATTCACTGGCTCCTTCCTTTTTTTGTCTGTTGTGTGCTAGTTTCCTTCCAAATAATCTCCTGGAGGCCAAAGGGGTCCTCTGAGCAAATATTAAAGTTTGGGATCAGTTCTAGAATTAGATCCAACCACACACTTCTTGGGCTTGCTTTTTTTACTGGGCTTAACTTTTTTAGGTCCCAAGTTATCTTTTGTTGGACCCCCATCAAAATAGAAACACCAGACCACTTATATCACCCATAGCGCCAGACACAGGTTCCACACAAGGTTCCTTCGACAAAACAACCCTAGGCGTTTCAAAAATAACATCTTTCTCGTCCGCATGCAAAGCATCTACTCCCCCACCAACTTTGATGATCCTTCGACTTCTACTACCTTCTCTGATTCATCTACTTTCTCACGCGTAGCGACACATCATCTTCTTCTATACCCGGCGACCAGAAACCTTCCACCTGACTCTTGCACCACGACGGCCCATCTTCTGTCTCCTCACAAATGAACGGAAAGTATGGAGAAGACCAACTGGAATTCTCCTCCACAACCCACACGATATACAATTGATGTTCCGATTGTAAAGCAATTTGCTAATCAATAGCAACACCTTTCGTAACCATAACAACAACCGTGCAAGAATATAAAATACCTTCTCTGTGAGAAGCATCAGACATGCGCACCAATCTCCCAAAATGCTCACCAACCTGGTTAAAAACATGAAAGTCCTAGAGATTTAAAGGAACACCCCTTATAGAAAGCCAGGCGATGTGCTCATATCCTACAACTTGGCAGACCACTGACAGAATTTAGAAAACCATTTTCACCAAACCTCGCGACTCGCGACGACTGTTTAGGAATAACAATGCCTTCTATAATGACAACTTTGTTTTTAAATTAATCAAAGTCTCCAAATCAATTACATTACCAGTCAAAGCCTGATTGCACCACATCTTTTTAGCTTCAGTATTCAATGGACTAAGTTGGATCAACTTCTTCCCCACTGCCCTTGAATCATCTCCTTTAACTGTATCTTTGAACATTTTTTATCCTCCATAATTCTCCCAGTTACTCTTCTCCTCTCTAATTGGTTTTGCTGATTGAACAAAATGTGCTTGCTTTGCCATTGTATGACTCTGTGCTTTCTCGAAGGATTTTCGAGTATTACTAAACCTTACGATGTTCACTTGCAATACCGCCCCATCAATCCTAACCTTCATCAGTTCTTCAGTGGTTTCCTCCTCTCTTCCTTCCACACCAGAAAACCCCTGATGAATACAAAAGCATTCCCACCCACATCTTTTTTGAATGGCCCAAAAGCATCTTCCAGAATGTCATAGTGTTGAAATGCTATCAAGAGATGACGACTATCACAACCCCAAGGAAGATTTGCAACATAGAAGGTAGTAGCATTGACCACTTCGTCCTTGTTGAAAGACCTTCCATCTCTATATCTTGATGTCTTTCTCCGCACAGCTTCCTTCCATTTATGTACTTTATTGTTTCTTTTCAGCTTTCATCTTCCGTCTTCCTTCTAGCATCTCAGGTCTAGCAGAGGACCTCCGGTTGTGGCGGCCTCTCTCCTCTCCTATCTCAAATTCAAATTTGTTTCTAATATCTATCCAAGTTTATCTCCACTCACAACCCATTTTAACTAGGTATAACACCCTGTAAAATCGTGTCCAATAGTATAGTGACACGTGTTGTATTTTAAATATAGTCTATTAAAGACCAATAAGGAGTAAAGGCGTCAACATGCTCAACCTTGGCCTCTGAGTGACTGATATGTCAACATGCCCAGCCTCTGAGTGACATCAGAGTCAACATGATTATAATAAGCCTCTGAGTGATCCTTGCGAAGTCCTAACTCTCATATGTGCCAATTGTTGGGCGAGAGGGTTCAATTTTGTAAATATGTGAAAGTTGGATAATGGAGGGATTAAAAGTGTCAACATGTTAATTTATACCTCTGAGTGGCCTTTTAACGAACCGAGAGCTCGACAATGTCCGGGCATAATCCTGGGTATGCCAAGTATTGGCTACGGAGGGCTAAAAGTGCCAAAAAGGTGTTTTAGAAGGTTTTTAGACACTTATTAAGTTAAGGGGCTAAAATTATCAAAGTTTGAAACTGACCTTAGGGCGGTCGCGGGCCGCGAGAGATTAGGCTTGGGTCTCTCGCAGGGCGCCAGAGGGCCTCTGCTGCAGAAAATTTTTCTTGGCTGCCACACAAAGCTCCAAAAAACATTTACTCGAAACCAAGGCTTCCTAAACAGCTATGCCACGTTTTGGGACACTTGTAAGCTTCCTCTTACACCCCTCAAAACCTGACATTACCTCCTTTGAGTTCTCCAACTATAAATAGGTGCTCAAGTTCACCATTTCAATTTGCACCTTTCTCATTCATTCACCCTTCTCCCTCCTCTAGCAGTTCCTAACTAAAAGGAGCATCCAACATAGCTCTTTAGCACCCGAGGAATCACTGGTAAGTGTTCCTTCCTTGTGCATTTTCGTTTATAGGCTTTTATAGCAAAAAATCAAGAGGTTTACGGAAAACGCTTTAACTTTCGGTTAAGACCCTTATGGTCCAGCCATTGTTCGAAATGAACATGCCTAAGTGATCGTAATAAGGTAGGTGTTAATCCATATAAAGGGCACCTCCTGAAGATCACGTTTGCTAGAACAATGGACATGTCAAAGTTATGATATTAAAAAGTCAAACATGCCATTTTTCGAAAAAATCATAAATTGATCTTATATATGTTATGAAACCTGTTTTGACACTTAAACAAGTTGTTAATAATTATTAGAACATGTAAGAACATGTTCGGCTCGTCAATTTTAATTCTAGAGTCGGTTCGCAACCGAAAGTCGCGAAGTTTGACTTTTGCTTTGACTTTCGATTCTTACACGATTTAGATTAGTTACCTATTGATCTAAAGTTGCATTATGATCGTAATATAATGTAGCATAATCCTCTGAGGTTATATTACATGATCATAATCAGAATCCAAGTTTATGCGCAAGTTCCGTAATTATGCCATTTTGGACTAAAATGTCATTTTTGCATAAAACAAGGTTTTAAATGATAATAAGCTTGAAAATGAGTTTCCTATTGATGTAATATTATAAGTAGTATTATTTGGGATGTTAAACCAAGTTATAAACTGAGTTTTCAAACAGGTCCTTAAACTATGTCGATAAATGACGATTTTAGCCCTTGTGGCTCATAAAATGGTTTTAATCAAATCTTTTCAAGGTAAATATTTTACCTACTGATATGTTATATGAAATAACATATCTAAGACATTTTAATATGACCCCAATATCAGTTTTCATTAAACATCGCATAAAACGTCATTTTACGACAAAAGCGCCGTTTCGGCGCATAGTATGGTTTTAAACCATATTAATTAACTAAGACTTGTTACCTACTGATTTTAAAACTTATTTTAAACATATTTACAGTAGGTACATGTTATAAATTCAGAATCCCAAATAATTTATAAACTATGTGTAAAATGACCAAAATGCCCATTCGGTGCATAGTTTGATCATAAAAGATAAATTACACATATAATTAGTATCCTACTGATATTATATCATAAATTAATTAATTTTCCAGAATACTTATTATCATAATCTTTAATTTTATTCAAGTTCCATTTGTACGGTATGAAATTACCGAAATGCCCTTATGAGGCATAGTTTCAATTTAAAACCATAACGGACATATAAGTTGATATCCTACTGATATTTTTACTTATTAAAAATATAATGGCATATAGAACTTGTCCATGACTTATCGGTTACCCATTATCGCTTATAAGCGTACGATTGATTATACGTAACTAGTTTACATAATTCGACCCAAACGGGTTTAACCTTATCATTTTAATATCAAAATCCAGAATGTTAATTGTTTACCCATATTATGCAAGTCAAATACTTGTCGGGTTTAAACTACATTCTATCCAATCGTCGTTTAATCAAGCGTAATACGTTTTGATCATGTACACTACTCGATCTAAGTCTATGACTTAATTAAAGACCCTTAGTTTTAATTGGTTAGCTTATGCCATATTCCAGACTAGAGCCTTGTCGGTAAATACTATCTGCACTTAGTACTTTTGTTTACGACTGAGTTATTAAAATTCAAAGAAGACTAGCTCAGGTAAATACTCTCGACTTATTTTCCCTATACGGGCTTGGGATACGGTAAATTATTACCGCTTGGTCAGAAATGGGATCAATCGAATGCTGGATTGTGGCTAGTAAATCCGCATATTCTGTTTTAGTCAGTTTTGTTTGATAACTTAAACATCGGGGGTTAAATTACCGTGTCCTGGATATCCTCGGCGCATTACATTAATTAATGGCCACGACATTAGCGCGGGGTGTAGGCATACACCTGGCAGATGATCAAATGCAAATTACGCAAGACGTTAGGGATAACTCCTCTGTGAGTTCTAAGTGGTGTGTATTTAATCATGTTTCGGTCTCTGTACTGGGCCATGTATGTATGGACAAACATGTGAATCTGTTAACAAGGTTACAAAGTAACTTTCCAAAGTTATAAAAGATTTTGTGCCCTGTACACTAAAAATCATTTTAAAATGTTTTCAAAATGAGTCAGTTGGGTGTATTTACCAGCGAAAGCTGACGTATCGTCCAAAGACTAAACTGCAAGTATAATACGAAATAGGCCGGAAGCTGCTCGGTAGTGAATAAGAGGATCTTGCAAATCCTTAGATCTACCCTAAAGTCTGTTTTATACTCTTTCTTTGTATATTTTACGATCCGCCTGTGGATCTTCTATTACAAGCCTGTATGTTATTTTGTATTTACGAACATTTGGTTTGTAATAGTAATTTTACTCCCAAAATTCCGTTGTGCCGTGTTTAATTAACAATGATGTTATTAACTGACATCACGATACTCCCCACCCGGGCCCACCGGTGTATGGATTTGGGTTGGAAATCCGGGGTATGACAAGGTTGGTATCAGAGCCAACGTTTGAGAGAATTAAACACTATCCTTCTTGTGTTTAATCTCAAACTTACACGAGCACATTCCTTAGACTTCCGAGTCTAGGCATTGACCTAGGATTACTCATTTCATTGTTAAGTTATTAGTATTGTTTTGGAATAGATTTAACAGGAAAATGCCACCAAGTGTAAGAGGACAAAGTGGAAGAGGAAAAGGTCCAATGAGGGGAGGACCATCGGGGTGCATCCCTTCTCAACCTCACCACTCAGATTCCTACCAAGAATCAGGAGATTCATCTCCTTGGCAACCAGTAAGACACTCTGTCTCTCATAGACACTCGCCCCCATATTCCCAAAATTCTTACCACTCTCACCACTCCTATCATTCACACTATTCTCACCATTCTCATCATTCCCATTCACATTCTTACCATGAAGAATTTAACCCTAACCATTACTTTAACACGCCTCCAGCCGATCAAAATCAGTTGGGCCAGCCAAACCCTATGGACGAGGACTCTGACCCAGAGATGCCGCCGTCGGGATCAAATACGCATCTCATAGAAATTTCAATCGATTCAAACTCTTATGCCGGATCGCCCTACCAAGGTCCTAATGAGTGGGACCAATATTGAAACCAATTTACCTTCGGCAACACACCTTCCCATCACTCTCAACCACCTCCTGTTTAAGAAGATGTCCACACGGAACCAGTGGACCAACCTTAACCACCACCTAAACCACCAAGGAGGAAGCGTGGAGCAAGTATGTCTGTACGTGCAGGACAAATGTTGGGATCACTGCCACCTTTGCCCAATTCCTAGCCACAATTCAAGAGGACCCACACATAGGTGGACCCTCTAACACCTTACCTGTGGTGGAACCAACACCAACACCCGCACCTAAAGTTCAACCACCACCATCGGGTTATAGTAACCCGATCCCTACATATCCAGATACATCTGGATATGATCCTTTTAACCCGTCTACACCGGTAGACTATCAAGCATGGTCGCAAGACCCCAATATGCAAGCAGTTATGCACAATGCACTTTACCCGTCTCCTTTCCCACCTACTTATCCACCGACTGGATATCCAACTTATGGGTACCAGTATCCGGTTATGCCACAACCACAACCTCCGCCGCCGCTTAAGGCCATTAATGAGGCCTTGGAAAGAATGAACGAAATGCAGCAGCAAGCGGAGAAAACGAAGAAGAAGACAAACAAGTTCTTCAAGAAACTCTCCAAGTTGGTCAAGAGAAAGAAGGACGGGTGAAGTCTCTTCAAATTATATGTAGTCCCTGAAAGGAAATTGTTATTTCTTTAGTCCATGTGTGGACATTTTTATAACTTTAAAGTCATTGCATGGACAGTTTATTTAATTTTTTAGTATTGAATATCTAATTGAAATTTAATGAAGTACTTTTGGAATTATATATATATATATATATATATATATATATATATATATATATATATATATATATATATATATATTCATCCTCTTCAAAGGAGCGTCTCGATTTTACTCGAAATTTATGCTCGGCGATAAAATTCCAAAAAGATCTTAATGGTTTTAGTTAGCCAAGTGGCACAGACCACACATTTGGCCAAATTATAAATGATAGTTAAGTAAGAAGGGGTCTTCTATCAGGATAGTTAAGGGAAGTTATCCTTCTATCCAGGGGTGGTGGACTTAAGTTCAAGCCTCCAAGTCGTGAAGGTCAGTGCGACCGGGACTATTAATCAACCATTAAAGTACTCTTATGTTAACATTCAGAAATGTTAATACTCTTGGTAGTGTGACTTGAGGAATCACACTAGACTTCAAGGTAATGGACTATGTCCTAACCTTATATAGCCTATGTGATTAAATTTGATCTCGGCTAATATCATCAGTGCGATGATTAAAACATCCATTAGTAATGTATTTCCCTTGGGGCTATGATTAAAACATCCATTAGTGATGTATTGCCCTTGGGGCTATGATTAAACATCCATTAGTGATGTATTTCCCTTGGGGCTATGATTAAAACATCCATTAGTGATTTATTTCTCTTGGGGCTATGACTAAACATCCATTAGTGATGTATTGCCCTTGGGGCTATGATTAAAACATCCATTAGTGATGTATTGCCCTTAGGGCTATGATTAAAACATCCATTAGTGATGCATTGCCCTTGGGGCTATGATTAAACATCCATTAGTGATGTATTGCCCTTGGGGCTATGATTAAAACATCCATTAGTGATGTATTGCCCTTGGGGCTATGATTAAAACGTCTATTAGTGATGTATTGCCCTTAGGGCTATGATTAAAACATACATTAGTGATGTATTGATGTATTGCCCTTGGGGCTATGATTAAAACATCCATTAGTGATGTATTGCCCTTGGGGCTATGATTAAAACATCCATTAGTGATGTATTGCCCTTGGGGCTATGATTCAAACGTCCATTAGTGACAGGCTTATATGCCATATTTTATGTCCATTAGTGATAGGCCTATGTGCCATATTTTATGTCCATTAGTGATAGGCCTATGTGCCATATTTATGTCCATTAGTGACAGGCCTATGTGCCATAAAATTTTATGTCTTTCGTGACAAGCTTAAAAGCTAAATGTAATTGTCAAATATGACAATGACAGTAGTGACAATGCGATCCACTATCTAGTAATATATGGACTAAGTCCAAATTGTAATTTGCCTTTGATGGTCCTATTAAGACCTAGGCCGAAATATAGATATGTTAAACCTAAGAGTTGTGATGTTATTCACACTAGTTTAGGCAATGGATTGTTATATGCAATGTTTTAAGCCCAACATTGTTGACATACCATGGCTAAATGAAGCTTTATTGGTGTATAGAACCCAAGACTTAAAGATGGCTAACTCAAATGAGGCACAAAGTAGCCACCGGAATGTTGACTCTAACAAAGCTGAAATAGAGATATCGATAACGATAATTTTGAAGCTCGCATTGATGCGGCAGTTGAAAAGGCCATGGGAAAGGCCATAGAAAGGCTTAGAGAGTCGAGTACCACTCGCTTTAGACCATTATCGGTTACCCCATCCTCAGCTCATAAGGAGTGCTCCGTTCACTCTTCGAATACGAAGAGTGAACCACAGAAAATAGATTTTGTTGAAAGGTCCCGTTCTGTTAAAGACAGATGTACCTATAAGTATTTCGTCTCCTGCAAGCCCCGAGACTTTAACAGGGAAAAATGAGCTGTAGAAGCCTTAAATTGGCTAGATGAGATGGAGACGATTGTAGATATCAGCGATTGTGCTGATAGGGATGTGGTCAAGTATGTATCACAGTCCTTTAAGGGCGATGCCCTAATCTAGTGGAAAGCCATTATTCAGTCTACAGGTAAAGTGCACCTGTATAATTTGGGATGGTCCAAATTTGTGGACCTTGTTAAGGAAACATACTGCCCACCTCATGAGGTGGAGAAATCAGAGACAGACTTTTTGTCTCTTTCCATGAAAAACCTAGATTGTCAGAAATATGTTTCTGATTTCAACTCACTATCTAGGTTAGTTTCCTATCTGATTACCACGGAACCCAAACGCATTGCGCGTTTTATTAATGGGTTAGCGCCCGAAATAAAGGGCATGGTAAAGGCTGCTCAGCCTACTACCTATAGGTCCACCGTTGACCTGTCCCTATCCCTCACCCTTGATCTAGTAAGGCAAAAGTCAGTTAAATCTGAAACTGATGGGAAAAGAAAGAGAGAAAATGACAACTCCCAAATGTTTAATAAGAAAAATAAAGGGAGATTTGGGTTCAAAAAGAACCAAGATAAGACAGCAGTAACGCCAACTTGCAAGACTTGCAACCGCAGGCACTGGGGACAGTGTAATTATGGTCCACAAGCCAAGCCCTGTGGTATCTGTAAGAGAAAAGGGCATAAGACCCTAGAATGCAAGGATCTTAAGGATGTCGTTTGTTATGTCTGCAATGAAACATGACATATTAAGACTAACTGCCCTAAGATTCTTAAGAATAATAATGCAAAGCCTGGAAAGGCCAAGAAGGGGAATGCTCGTGCCTTCCAAATAACTGCAAGAAAGGCTGTTAATGACGACAATGTCATAGCAGGTACATTCCTCATTGACAATATTTATGCTTGAGTTCTTTTTGATTCAGGTTCAGATAGATCTTTTGTTAATCATAAGTTTAGTAAACTATTAAACCCGCCCTTAAGAACTCTAGATAAAACTTATGAGATAGAACTTGTTGCTGGAATGATAAAAATAGCATCTTCCATTCTTGATGGATGCTCTATATCCATTAAGAATCATTCCATCCCTATCTCTCTTCTGCCAATGAAATTGGTGGGGTTCGATGTAGTTTTAGGCATGGATTGGTTCTCTCATAACCAAGCCCGCATTGCCTGCGATAAGAAACTCATCGAAATCAAAACCCCATCTATTGAAATGATCACCATCCCCCTGGAGACTCACACTACGGATTGCCAGACAAGGTGTCGTTATTTAAGGCATCCAAGTGTTTGAGAAGAGGCTGTGTCATCTACATGGCACAAGTCACCATAAACGAGCCTAAGCCAAATATTAAAGATTTACAAATTATCTCGGAGTATCCCGATGTATTCCCAGAAGAATTACCAGGTCTACCTCTAGATAGACAAGTGGAGTTCAGGATTGATATTATACCAGGATCAGCACCAGTAGCTAGAGCTCCATATAGGCTAGCACCAACGGAAATGAAGGAATTGAGGACACAGCTAGATGAACTCTTGGAGAAAGGCTTTATTCCGCCTAGTTCCTCGCCTTAGGGAGCTCCTACCCTTTTTGTAAAGAAGAAAGACGGTTCAATGCGGATGTGCATTGATTACCGTGAGCTGAACAAGATAGCAATCAAGAACTGTTATCCATTGCACAGGATCGACAATTTATTCGACCAACTTCAAGGGGCTAGTTATTTCTCCAAGATTGATTTAAGATCTGGATATCATCAGCTGAAGGTTAGGAGTGACGATGTTCCTAAGACAACCTTCAGGACCCGTTACAGTCACTTTGAATTCTTAGTGATGCCTTTTGGCTCACAAATGCACCTGCAGCATTCATGGATCTCATGAATTGAGTCTGCAAACCATATTTGGATAAGTTTGTCATTGTCTTTATAAACGACATACTTATCTACTCTCGTAATCAAGCCGATCACGAGAAACATCTTAGGTGCATCTTAGAACTGCTAAGGGAAGAGAAGCTTTATGCTAAATTCTCTAAGTGTGAGTTTTGGCTTAAGGAGGTCCAATTTCTTGGACATATGGTAAGTGAGCGTGGTATCTAAGTGGATCCTGCCAAAATTGAGGCCATCATGAATTGGGAAGTACCTAAAACCCCATCAGAGATTCGTAGCTTCCTAGGATTGGCTAGATACTACAGGAGTTTCATTGAGAACTTTTCAAGAATAGCCACTCCTTTAACTACCTTGACCCGTAAGAATGTCAAGTATAATTGGGGTCCAAAGCAACAAGAATCTTTTGAGGTTCTTAAACACAAGTTGAGCAATGCTCCTGTGTTATCCCTACCAGAGGGTGTTGAAGATTTTGTAGTCTACTGTGATGCATCGCACACTAGCATGGGCTGTGTGCTAATGCAAAAAGGCAATGTAACTGCCTATGCATCACGACAGTTAAAGGTGTACGAAAGAAATTACACCACCCACGATTTAGAACTGGGTGCCGTTGTATTTGCACTAAAGCTATGGAGACATTACCTGTATGGCACCACGTGTATTATATACACTGACCATAAAAGTCTCCAGCATCTGTTTAATCAGAAGGAATTGAATATGCGACAAGGCCGATGGATGGAAACGCTTAATGATGATGATTGTGAGATTCGCTACCATCCAGGTAAGGCAAATGTAGTTGCTGATGCCTTAAGTTGCAAAGAACGGGTTAAACCCATAAGGATTAACACTAAGAGCATTGAGCTCAGAAATAGCTTAAAAGAGAAGCTATCAGATGCGCAAAAGCAAGCTCTATTAGAAGCTAATGCTCCTAATGAAGAATTAGGCGGAACTGTTAATCAGTTAGCACTTGGGAAAGATGGAATCCTTAGATTCAATGAAAGGATCTGGGTTCCAGTCTTTGGGGGACTTAGAGATCTAATCCTCCAAGAAGCGCACAATTCAAGATACTCAGTTCACCCTGGAGGTGACAAGATGTATCAAGTCCTGAAAAGAAATTATTGGTGGATGGGTTTGAAGAAATCCATAGCCACTTATGTAGATAAGTGTCTGACGTGTTTGCAAGTTAAGGTCGAACATCAGAAGCCATCAGGACTTCTACAGCAATTGCAAATTCCCACCTGGAAATGGGAAACGGTAACTATGGATTTGATTACCAAGTTGCCTAAGACCAAAAGTGGAAATGACACTATTTGGGTCATTGTGGATAGGCTGACCAAGTCAGCACATTTATTGCCAATAAAGGAAACGTATAATTCAGACAAATTGGCTAAGTTGTATGTGGACAAGATTTTGTCCCTACACGGTGTGTCGGTATCTATTGTATCTGACAGAGATACTAGAAACACATCTCACTTTTGGAAAAGTTTCCAACAATCTTTAGGCACACGATTAAACTTTAGTACAGCTTACCATCCACAGACTGATGGTCAAAGTGAATGTAAAGACATGCTTAGGGCATGTGTGATTGATTTAGGTGGAAGCTGGGATGACCACTTACCCCTAATAGAATTCTCCTACAATAATAGTTATCATACAAGCATCAAGGCTGCTCCTTTTGAGGCCTTATATGGGAGAAAGTGTCGAACACCCGTGTGCTGGGCAGAAGTTGGGGAAGCCCAACTATCCGGACCAGAGATTGTCCTGGAGACCACGAAAAAGATTGTGCAAATCTGTGATCATCTCAAAGCTGCCAGGGATAGGCAAAAGAGCTATGCTGACAAGAGGCGTAAACCTCTTAAGTTCCAAGTAGGGGACAATGTCATGCTGAAAGTATCACCTTGGAAGGGTGTGTTGTGTTTTGGAAAGAAGGGCAAGTTGAGCCCAAGATATATTAGACCATTCGAGATAATCGAATGTGTCGGCACTGTAGCTTATAAGCCCAGACTGCCAGAGGAGCTTAGTGGAATCCATGATGTGTTACACATCAGTAATCTTATGAAATGTCTAGCCGATGAGTCGCTAGCAATGTCACATAAGGATGTGCAAATTGATGAAAACCTGAGGTTCGTTGAGAAAACAATTTCGATCGAGGATCGACAGGTTAAGAAGCTCCGAAGAAAAATGATACCAACAGTAAAGGCTAAATGGGACGCTTTTAGAGGTCCCGAGTATACATGGGAGGTTGAGTCCACTATGAGACAAAAGTACCCCCCATCTTTTTGAATAAAATCTCGAGGTCGAGATTTCTTTTAAGGGGGTGAGGATGTAACACCCTGTAAAATCGTGTCCAATAGTATAGTGACATGTGTTGTATTTTAAATATAGTCTATTAAAGACCAATAAGGAGTAAAGGCGTCAACATGCTCAAACTTGGCCTCTGAGTGACTGATATGTCAACATGCCCAGTCTCTGAGTGACATCGGAGTCAACATGCTTATAATAAGCCTCTGAGTGATCCTTTGCGAAGTCCTAACTCTCATATGTGCCAATTGTTGGGTGAGAGGGTTCAATTTTGTAAATATGTGAAAGTTGGATAATGGAGGGATTAAAAGTGTCAACATGTTAATTTATACCTCTGAGTGACCTTTTAACGAACCGAGAGCTCGACAAGGTCCGGGCATAATCCTGGATATGCCAAGTATTGGCTACGGAGGGCTAAAAGTGTCAAAAAGGTGTTTTAGAAGGTTTTTAGAAGCTTTATTAAGTTAAGGGGCTAAAAGTGTCAAAGTTTGAAACTGACCTTAGGACGGTCGCGGGGCGCCAGAGGGCCTCTGTTGCAGAAAATTTTTCTTGGCTGCCACACAAAGCTCCAAAAACCATTTACTCGAAACCATGGCTTTCCAAACAGCTATGCCACATTTTGGGACACTTGTAAGCTTCCTCTTACACCCCTAAACACCTGACATTACCTCCTTTGAGTTCTCCAACTATAAATAGGTGCTCAAGTTCACCATTTCAATTTGCACCTTTCTCATTCATTCACCCTTCTCCCTCCTCTAGCATTTCTAACTAAAAGGAGCATCCAACATAGCTCTTTAGCACCCGAGGAATCACTGGTAAGTGTTCCTTCCTTGTGCATTTTCGTTTATAGGCTTTTATAGCAAAAAATCAAGAGGTTTACGGAAAACGCTTTAACTTTCGGTTAAGACCCTTATGGTCCAGCCATTGTTCGAAATGAACATGCCTAAGTCATCGTAATAAGGTAGGTGTTAATCCATATAAAGGGCACCTCCTGAAGATCACGTTTGCTAGAACAATGGACATGTCAAAGTTATGATATTAAAAAGTCAAACATGCCATTTTTCGAAAAAATCATAAATTGATCTTATATATGTTATGAAACCTGTTTTGACACTTAAACAAGTTGTTAATAATTATTAGAACATGTAAGAACATGTTCGGCTCGTCAATTTTAATTCTAGAGTCAGTTCGCAACCGAAAGTCGCGAAGTTTGACTTTTGCTTTGACTTTCGATTCTTACACGATTTAGATTAGTTACCTATTGATCTAAAGTTGCATTATGATCGTAATATAATGTAGCATAATCCTCTGAGGTTATATTACATGATCATAATCAGAATCCAAGTTTATGCGCAAGTTCCGTAATTATGCCATTTTGGACTAAAATGTCATTTTTGCATAAAACAAGGTTTTAAATGATAATAAGCTTGAAAATGAGTTTCCTATTGATGTAATATTATAAGTAGTAATATTTGGGATGTTAAACCAAGTTATAAACTGAGTTTTCAAACAGGTCCTTAAACTATGTCGATAAATGACGATTTTAGCCCTTGTGGCTCATAAAATGGTTTTAATCAAATCTTTTCAAGGTAAATATTTTACCTACTGATATGTTATATGAAATAACATATCTAAGACATTTTAATATGACCCCAATATCAGTTTTCATTAAACATCGCATAAAACGTCATTTTACGACAAAAGCGCCGTTTCGGCGCATAGTATGGTTTTAAACCATATTAATTAACTAAGACTTGTTACCTACTGATTTTAAAACTTATTTTAAACATATTTACAGTATGTACATGTTATAAAATCAGAATCCCAAATAATTTATAAAGTATGTGTAAAATGACCAAAATGCCCCTTCGGTGTATAGTTTGATCATAAAAGATAAATTACACATATAATTAGTATCCTACTAATATTATATCATAAAGTAATTATTTTTCTAGAATACTTATTATCATAATCTTTAATTTTGTTCAAGTTCCATTTATACGGTATGAAATTACCGAAATGCCCTTATGAGGCATAGTTTCATTTTAAAACCATAACGGGCATATAAGTTGACATCCTACTGATATTTTAACATATTTAAAATATAATGGCATATAGAACTTGTCCATGACTCATCCGGTTATCCATTATCGCTTATAAGCGTACGGTTGATTATACGTAACTAGTTTACAGAATTCAACCAAAACGGGTTTAACCTTATCATTTTAATCTCAAAATCCAGGATGTTAATTGTTTACCCATATTGCAAGTCAAGTACTTGTCGGGTTTAAACTACATTCTATCCAATGATCGTTTAATCAAGTGTAATATGTTTTGATCATGTACACTACTCGGTCTGAGTCTATGACTTAATTAAAGACCGTTAGTATTAATTGGTTAGCTTATGGCATAATCCATACTAGAGCCTTGCCAGTAAATGCTATCTGCACTTAGTACTTTTGTATACGGCTGAGTTATTAAAATTAAAAGAAGACTAGCTCAGGTAAATACTCTCGACTTATTTTCTCTATACGGGCTTGGGATATGGTAAAATATTACCGCTTGGTCAGAAATTGGTTCAATCGAATGCCGGATGTGGCTAGTAAATCCGCATATTCTGTTTTAATCAGTTTTGTTTGATAACTTAAACATCGGGGGTTAAATTACCGTGTCCTGGATATCCTCGGCGCATTACATTAATTAGTGGCCACGACCTTAGCGCGGGGTGTAGGCATACATCTGACAGACGCTCAAATGCAAGTTACCCAAGACGTTAGGGATAACTCCTCTGTGAGTTCTAAGTGTTGTGTATTTAATCATGTCTCGGTCTCTGTATTGGGCCCTGTATGTATGGACAAACATGTGAATCTGTTAATAAGGTTACAAAGTAACTTTCCCAATTTATAAAAGATTTTGTGCCATGTGCACTTAAAATCATTTTAAAATGTTTTCAAAATGAGTCAGTGGGGTGTATTTACCAGTGAAAGCTGACGTATCGTCCAAAGACTAAACTTCAGGTACAATACGAAATAGGCCAGAAGCTGCTCGGTAGTGAATAAGAGGATCTTGCAAATTCTGAGATCTGCCCTAAAGTCTGTTTTATATTCTTTATTTGTACATTTTATGATCCGCCTGTGGATCTTCTATTACAAGCCTGTATATTATTTTGTATTTCTGAACATTTGGTTTGTAATAGTAATTTTACTTCAAAACTTCGGTTGTGCCGTGTTTAATTGACAATGATGTTATCAACTGACGTTGCTATAATCCCCACCCGGGCCCCCCGGTGTATGGATTTGAGTTGGAAATCCGGGGTGTGACACTAGCGTAACTAATTAAACGATGATGATAACGAACTACTTGAAGATTTGACATGAACATGGATAGTGTATAAGAAATCCATTTAAAACAAAGTTTTAAACGAATATGTAATATTTTTAGAACCGATATTATGTTGAGAATTGTGAGCATCGCATAGAGCATTTGTATGTTTTGCTTTAAGTGAGATACATACGTCGTTGCATAACTGCCTACGTCACTATCTCTTTAAATCATCACTGTAGTGCTTACTAGCCTCTTATGTAATTCTAGCATTTTTAAACATACTATTGGTATTGAAAAGAACGTGCACATGTAACTTTGGAACGAAGTTTGTATTTGAACATAATATTGATTATGAAAAGAGCGTTAACACATGAGATAAGTTTGAATTTGAATATCAAAATACCACAACTAACCAATAAGAACGTGAATTTGAACTTGAAAGTGTACAATTGAAATTTGAAATCAAGAGAGGACGCCAATGAGGGCATACTTAAATTAAGTGTTAGAAAAAGGGCAGTTAGGTGATCAAGTTTCACTACCGGTTGGGTGAGACAAGGAAGAAGAGTTCTCACAACGGATCTAAGGGGTTTTAAAGGGAGGCCAACATGTTAATCAAAATGATTAACATAATCCATGATCAAAAGCCTACTCTACATTTGAGTATTATTGTTAAGAGTAAATTGCACAAAACATCCTTTATGTTTTCTCAAACTTGCAGGTTTCAGCCTTAATGTTTAAAAGTTACTAAAAACAGCCTTTATGTTTATTTTTGTTGTGGGTTCAATCCTTTACAGCTAACCACGTTATTTTCTTCAGTTAAGTTCCCTCACATGCATAACATGTGAGGGTATATTCGTCATTTTGGTTGATCTTCCACCCACTTCAATTATAAAGAAAAAGAATATTTAAGTTTTAACCTAGTTTAAACAAAGTTTGGTAAAACGTACGCGACTACAGAGGAACACGATTACCGTTTGATAGTGTTTAAGTCTAACTTCGGCGTCCTAAGCGTCACCAGTTGCTGGATCCGACTACTGAACACGGTGTTACGAAGTTCTCTGATTTGACGGCATCGGAGTTCCGTGACAGGTATCTTGGGTTGAAGAGTCGTTTGTCGTTTCCATCTGATGCGAATAAGGCGCCGATTCTTCCAACTGATGATAATCCGGAAGAGTTTGATTGGCATGATCAAAATCTGTGTTAATCTTTACAGCTTAGTGGGCTAGCTTAACAAGATTCCTATCTTAATTCCGGGTTCGCCGGAATCCGGCGAAGTCGTCGGAGAAGAAGACCGGAAAAGAGGGTGTTTGGTTTTTAAAAGTTTGGTTTTATTGCACATTAGTCCCTGCGGTTAGAATTTTTTTAAAATAGGTTAAATCTTAAATATTCTTTTTTCTTATAATTGACGTGGGTGGAAGATCAACCAAAATGACGAATATACCCTCACATGTTATGCATCTGAGGGAACTTAACTGAAGAAAATAACGTGGTTAGCTGTAAAGGATTGAACCCGCAACAAAAATAAACTTAATGGCTGTTTTTAGCAACTTTTAAACATTAAGGCTGGAACCTGCAAGTTTGAGGAAACATAAAGGATGTTTTGTGCAATTTACTCTATTGTTAAAGCAGCGGAAAAGTGAGATTTGAATGGGACCTGGTTAAACCAAAACCAATAAGTTAAGAAACGTGTTAGTGGGTTGACAAGCGCAAAGGGAGTGATAACGCAGGCGTTCTCAACCCTTGTTATGGGATATCAAAGTGGGTACACGTGATTTTTCCGAATGAAAGATCAAATGCAATTTTTATGCAAAAAAATTAAATATAGCCTTGTGCATTGTGCTTGATGTAAAGACGGTTACTTATATATGTCATGTCTTATATTGATCACACATCGTGGCTAATGCCATATTTTAATCCATAGGACCATAACCTATAGTTCGTAACCGAAAATCTTTCATCACAGAGCAAACAAAAACAACTCATAATACGAGTTTAACAGTAAAAGTCCAAAAGGTATAGCAAACATTTAGATGATCCTGATTTTGGAATCCACATGTTCTAGAAAACCAAATTTGCATCATAAATCCAAAAAAGCACTAACTTATAGAAAACAGACAATCCATAAGAATCTTAGCAAAAGATTTCTGGCACCTTCAAGTCACCATGTTCAGAAGTACTCCAAATGAGCACCGATTGCACTTAAAAAACCATTACTCCGGCCATGAAAACCAACCACTTTCCCAAGAGAGGGTGTTGAACTAAAACAAACATTCCCTGCACCTCTTTCTTCTCCATAAGGTCTATGGATCCTCTTGTTTGAGTGAAATGTAATTGACACTATGGCTTTGAGTCCATCATACCCTTTAACGGGTCCATAAAACCCAGAGATGCCAGTCAAATACTCATCCCTACCATCCAAATTAACCTGCCAAAGTCATGATTTTGTTATAATTTACAGAAGAATCAATTGATAGGTGAAATGAAAAAAGAACGACGTGTTATGCACACGCATACCAGTTTCATATTTGTAACTCCATCTGTTCCACCATAAATTTGCTAACTAAATGGTGCGTGAACAAGAATGCATTACCCCAGCTAGTATGTCCGTATCACTTTAGCGATTGCTAGGGGCGTATGGATTAATCAAGATACGATATATTATATTAGTAGGGTACAATTTTTCAGTTTAACTATTAGAAGTGGAATTCCATATGAGAATTAAAGAAGATTATAATATTACAATTATAAGATACTAGTTTAGTTACATAATTTAAATAAATATAACTGTTATATAATTTGAATATTAGAATGACAGCACATCTGAGATAATGATGGGAAATTCAATCATTTGAACATTAAAAATTTAGAAAAATTCAAACTTCTTACAAATCCTTGGCCCTTCATCTACACAAGCGTCTCGGCAACAAAAGCCCACGATCATGGCTACGCAATGAGGTGCCTGTACGGCTTGTCCGTTCCTTGTGCTTAGATCGTTGTTTGTGTGTCCAGCATTGCAGGTGCTCTCATATCATTCATGGCACACATAAAAAATGGATATAACCAGATTCTATAATAAGATTGAGTAAACCTCATGGCTCATTATCAGAAAACTCTTCATATAAACAAGTCACATAAGTGTGATTTGCACTAAAATCCCAAAACAGAAACCCTTCATAAATGTGTCAATAGAAAACGCTGTAGAGTGAAATGGTAAATGTCTTTCAAAGTTAAAATTGACATGGATGCTCAATGTATACCAGAAGTTCAAAAAACGAAAATTTGCATAATAAATCAGACAAAAACATAAAATAAGTTCAATGCAGTTTAAAGAGATTCAACGACTTCTTGACATCATGGAGTTCTTAGAAAACGGTCCACACTGCTTTTATGTCATCCATCATCTTCAGAAGTACTCCATATGAACACCGATCGCACTTAAAAAACCATTATTGATCTTGCCATGAAAACCAACTACTTTCCCAGGAGAATATGGTGTTGAACTAAAATAAACATACCTTGCACCCGTTGGATCTCCATAAGGTCCAAGGATCCTCTTGTTTGTGTAGAAACTAATGGACACGATGGCTTCCAATCCATTATACCCTGCAACAGGTCCATACAACCCCGATATGCCAGTCAAATACTCATCTTTACCATCCAAATTAACCTGCCAAGGTCACGGTTTTGTATTCAGCCTCAAGGGGTTAGTGAATTGAAAAATAACAGGTCTTTGTACATACATTAACATACCAGTTGTATATTTGTAACTCCATCTGCTGCTCCGTGGACTTACGACAGAAAAGATTCACCATACTTTTTCAAATATTCAAACTGAAGCGCGTAAATCACTTTCAGCTCTCCTGCATGAATGCCTATCTGTTTAATAATGGGGAAAACTCCATCATCCCATGGTTTACCTCCACCTGCTCCCCATGGGCCTGCATCTCTCGGCATTGCCATTCTTAACACACTAGAGCATAACTGGTTAAAAAAGAACTTGAATGGTGAGGGTGGTGTTCAATGGCAAGATTATGGAATAGTTTATAACTAATAACAGGCATAAAATTGACCTCATATGTAGAATTTGGACCATATACAAGCTATGATGCACTGGGACGGGTACGGGAACGGGGTACGGGTACGGGGACGGGCACGGGAAACGGCAAAACTAAAAAAATTAAGAAGCGGGGACGGGACGGGTACGGGAATAAAAACATATAAAAAAATAAATATATATATCAAAGATAATGTAACACAAAAACCCAAATTAGTTATATATTGATGTAAAGCTAAAAAATCCCATATCTTACTAATCTAATCAAACGTTAACAAGCAAATCGCTTTCAAGTTCCGGTTCATCTAATGAAAGATCAGCAAACTCCAAATATCCTACATCTTCCATCGAGTCAAAAGCATCTCCACCCCAATCCCACATATTTACAACATCGTTAGGCGCCCTAGACAAAAGCCGAAGATTGTTGTGGACGTAAACCAAGTCTTGAGCACGACTTGTAGTCAATTTGTTCCTCCTAAGCGAGTGGATAAATGCATAGGTGCTCCAATTTCGCTCAGCACATGAAGACGAACTAGGTTGTCCAAGTAATTTAAAAGCTAAAGTTTGGAGAAGAGGGGTTTGAGCACCAAAGTTAGCCCACCATGACTTGGGTTCCATAGTATCCATCTTTGTAATACATGTTAAATCTTCAAAAGGACCAACCTTCATTGAAAACAAAGCATACTCATCCAAGACTCTATCATGCTCATCATCATTAGGAAACAATCTCTTAAAACAAGTCCGCCTCTGTTGTGAAATTTCTCCATCCCTATGAGGAGGGACTCTTTCACTATTCTCAAGTAACCATGCGTCACTATAATATCTACAACATTTAAAAGTAAAAATATAAATACATAATAGAAACCAAGCATGTAATTTTAAATCATATACCTTGGATTTAAAGAGTGTGCTAAACAATGTAGAGGAGTGTTATTCTTCGTCCACCGAGCCACTAAAACTTGATACACAACATCATAAAAGATACTACGAGTAGATAAGGGACGTTTTTCTTTCTTGTAGATCTCGGCCTTCACCTTCTCAATCATTGAATCCCACATCTCATACACGGAATGAAGACATGATTTGTCGGTGTCACAAACTCTGATCATATCATATATCGGTTTAGTAAAACTAAGAATGTATGATACTTTATCCCACCAATCGTCATCCAAAATCTTCTCTTTAATAGAGTTAGCTTTCACCGTGTCATCCTCTCTATAAGAAGCTCATTCATCATTTATGACCATAGCTTGTAGACCCTGTTTGACAAGTTTGAATCTCTTAAGCATCACAACAATTGAAGCAACACGAGTATCAGCAACCGAAAGCAATCTAAGAGGAGTAAACTTGCTTAAAATGGATAGTCTCATGTTATGGTTCATGATAAAGTTTTTAATTGCAACCGCATCCATGTGAACTTCTGTTATCCATTTGCATTCATCATATGTTAGTTGATTGGTTTCCACACTCCTTGGGGAACATATATTCTTCAATGCAAGATTAAGCGTATGTACCACGCATGGTGTCCAGTAGATGTTAGTAAACTCACTCGTGACAATCTCTCCAGCCGCCTTGCAAACTGATGCATTGTCAGTGATGATTTGCACAACATTTTCATGACCAATCTCGTTGATAACTTCTTTCATCAGATTAGCAATAAAAAACTTATCTTTGACTTCTCCAAAACAATTAACCGCCTTTAGAAATAAAGGACCATTAGTTGAGGTAGCCATGAAGTTGATTAAAGGCTTTCGTGTAGGATCTGTCCAACCATCACTGACAATAGACACACCTTTCTCTTTCCATGATAACCTAATCGGTTCCAATAACTTGTGCACATTCTCCTTTTCCTTTTGTAGCATGGTTGTTCTAAGCCTATTATAGTTAGGAGGTACATACCCTTCAATTTTGTTCTCTGCAGCAAACTGAAAAGCCCTTTGGTAGTGCGGGTTTCTTGCAAGATTGAAAGGTAGACCTCCGGTATAGAACACCCTTGCTATCTCCTCATCAAGTTGGTCCCTTATTTCCACACCAAAAGCTTTTTGAATAGGATTTGAAGCGGGTTTTCTCCTCTTTAAGGGATTGCCAGCTTCACATGGCAAACCGACTTCTTTCGCTTTTGAAATGTTTTTTCTCTCTAAATAATCATCTTCTAACTTTTTCATTGCAACTTTATCACTCTGTGTTGCTTTCTTGCAGATAGCAATCCCATTACCTTTTATACAAATCAACAATAACGAATAATCATTAAATGTACATCATATAAATACAACACATATAACATAAAGTTTATTATATTTCCTTAAAAATATAAATATATGGTTTTCTCAATCAAAAAGCATTTAAACCCCCCACTTGTCTTGCCCAATGGCTATGTTTACAGCACTAAGGTTAGATATATACTACCATTGCATAACCTTATTATTACAGTAAAATTTAGGAGACTGTATGCATTGTTGGCTGAATTTATAACCAGTTTGACTTTGACCCTTCACTCAATTTAGTGAAATTAGCAGGAAAAGATTGTTTTTATTATTTTTCATAAATTATTTTTAATGCAGGCTCTTGAGGAAATGGCAACTAACAATAATGGAAAAATTACTTGTCCAAGAACAGGCTTGGTTTGCAACTATACTGAAGTCACCAAAGCATTTATCTCATAATATGCCTACTCATCTGATTAGGTAATATATATATGCTATTTTGCTGCATGACGTTTATTTAATCCAGCCATGGACGTGCTTGCAATACAAATGTAGTTTTCTCTATTGAAAAATTTTGTCAACATCAAGTAAAGTTCAGTTGCAGTGTTGAACTAATGATAATTCAGATTTATATCGGTTCTGAACATGCTGTCTCTTTCTAAAGTGTGAATTGAAAGTCATTGAGATTTATATCTGTTCTGAACATGCTGTCTCTTTTTATGCTAAAGTCATTCATATATATGTAAAGATCACTCATAAACATAATATTCATGCAAAACAGTTAACCTTAGTTTAAGCATGAACACAACTAGGGTTTCATATTTTCATACCTTTTATACCGAGCAAGTGTGCTCTAACTCTTGGATACGATCCTTGTCGATTTTCACCACAAACTTTGCACTTGAATTTCCAAGTTCCTCCCGAACCTTGCTTTTCTTGTTTTTCCACATAATCCCACAATGGAGGTTCATCTATAGATGATGATGATCCTTGTGTTTCTTCATTAGATGCCATGATTTAGCCTTTTGGAGTTCGAATGGGAGAAGAGAAGAAGAAGATCGCCGTTTATAGAGGACACTGACAGGCCGTAGCGTAGGGTTTTAAGAGTTTACGTATAAAAGATTTGTATGAGCTTTGTTTTATAAAAGGAATGAATAAATAATCTTTTTTTTTTAAAAACCGAAAAATATATCCGGAAACATGCAGGAAACGTGTCGCTTGCACGTTTCTTCGCCGTCCCCTTCGCCTGCCCGTTTCTTCCACGTTTCCTAACCGCCGGGGACGTTTCCCGGCCGTACCCGTCGCGTTTCCGTCCCCTGGCAGTCCCCGGGACGGGAGACGGCTGCTCCAGGACGTTTCGGTGCTTCAGAGTATACAAGTGATTCAGGCATCACATAAACCCCAATAGCAGTGAGGTATTTGTCGGCACGCCCATGAAATCCTACAATCACCCCGCCTTTTCCATCATATGAGAAAGCAGTGCCGAAGTTAATACCATAGGGGCCATAACGGTTCTGGTTTGTAATAAAGCTTATCGATGTCACCACATTAAAAAATACCGTCCCACTTATTGACATCATATATTCATCAGGATGATCAATGCATATCTACGAAAAATGACACTTTTACAAGACGCAAACCCTATATCATGTCCGCAACGACATTAAACAATATTCAGAGAATATAAGTTACCGTGTCTGTTCGATTCTCCCCATTGCCCCCAAAAAAGGAGCTTTGAATTTCACCT
The DNA here is from genome assembly GCA_947069175.1 of Scalesia atractyloides. NCBI lineage: Eukaryota > Viridiplantae > Streptophyta > Magnoliopsida > Asterales > Asteraceae > Scalesia > Scalesia atractyloides. The sequence goes on along the minus strand of CAMTDV010000001.1, from coordinate 16,921,123 downwards.
TTCCAGTAGGTTTGGAATTTGATGGAGTCAACAACACCTCCATGACTAACACTTATCTTTCTAATAAAACCGTCCGGCCTGTAAACCCATTCTTTCCCGTGTGAACCGCCCCATGGTCCATGCGTTATGCATCCTTCAAACTCAATTTTAGCTCCCTGCAAATCATTCAAAAGATAAAAAGCCTTATAAAAACACAAAAATAGGCACTGTCATATGCTAAATTATGTACATAACAAGAAAAAAAATTGTAAACTACCATTTTAAATCAGATTCTCGCCTAGCTTTGAACAATCTCCACTACCTGCATCAATCAGCCATAATTATGGGGGTGTTAGGAAAAAGATCAAAATGCTTGATAGTTGAGCTATGGATATCAACACGAAGATCAACGCAGAATCATATCTGTAATCATCCTCCACTTAAGCTAAAAGTTTGACAAATAATCACAAACCTAGCTAATATGTATGGATTGAATGCTCTGGGAAATCATAAAAATGGATGAACGAACCTTACGTTACCATTATGTAAATGGCTAGCCTAGGGTGTAGACAGTAAGAAATGGGAAACGAAGAGACGAATTGCAGACAGGAGAGTCCACGGCAATGTCTTGTAAAGTAGCGATACTTATCTCGACATGTCTCGTAAAGTAGTGAAACTAATTTATTTTATACTAATGCATATATTTTAACTATTTATTTAAATTATATATCTTTTCTTTAAAATAATTTAATCGCCCACGTTTTGGGGCCGCCAGGGGTGTAAAACCTTATTAAATAGCAACCGAACGATAACTAAAACCGAGAAAAAATATAAAAATAAAAAAACGAATTTTTAACACTAAGTGACTCGTGTGACTTAAAAGTAGACGAAGTCAATTTTATATCGACATGTATTAAAAATTGGATGGGGTGAAAAAACGAGGGACTAAATGTGACAACAAACAACGTGCTGAGTAGCAAACGAATGAAAAAAATAAAAAAACGAGGGATCAAATGTGACCATCAAACACCGTTCTAAGCAGCAACCAACCAACGAAAAAATCTAGAAAAAAATGTAAAACAAAGACTAATAAAGAAACTAAACTCATTTAACTTTTGTGACAATTACAAGAAATCAAAATTTTATTACAAAACCTGAAAAAGTCTAAAATTTACTTAAAAATAAAAAAAGAACCAAACTAAAAAATGACAAAATAAATGTTACTATACATCAACATGTTTGAAATCAATATATAACATAGAAAATTATTTTTAAAAATACTGTAAAAATTAAAACTCAAGGTTTATAACTTTTTTTTAATATTTGAGTTAATTGTAGTTTTTGACCATGAAGTTTGGTTCAAAGATACAGGTTCCATCCCCTTTAAAACTTTTGGCCATACCCCTTCAAAACTTTTGGTGTACGTTGATTTAAAATTTAACTTGTTTCATCCCTATAACCGATCATGTCTGTTAACTTCTCTATTAAATCCTTCTCATGATGGTAAAAGTGGCATTTTCAAGCCTATATTCATTGTCTTTATCTACCGTAATAACACCACCATTGATTAGTTCTGCCATCGCCTCCAAACTCTCCAAATTCCCCACCACTCATCACACTCTTCATAACTGTCGTTGCTAACCCTAAGAGCGTGCAAGCTCTCTTATCCTCTCCATTGTATCATCAAACTCCTTCGATCTAGTGAAATGTGATTTCCAGAAAAGAGAACACACCCGACATGAACTTTTTTCCAACAAATATGACCAGTTGGGATTCCGATTACCCGAATTTGCTGGGGTTTTTGACCATCGGATATCTAGTTAGATTGCACCTTTTATCTCTTTAGGTTCTTGTTCATCATCGGTTATCGAATTTCTACACCTTAAGGAAGCTATCAATACTTAAACCACCATATATGAAGGGCACGACACTAAGCGAGGTGGTCGGGAACATAGTTTCGGGTGTCTCAAGGCTAATAAAAAAACTCTCGATGTGGTAGATATCTCGCACATCACACTGCCAACTCTGTGTTGTTGTTTTGATGGTATATTAATTACTTCAACCAATGAAAAGGTGACACGAAGCAAAAAAAAAACAACATATTTACATTCAAAACACTATAAATACAAAAAGACATTCAACCATTTCTTACACAAAATTTCTCTCCCAGTCTCAAGTTATATATAATCTATCATTCTCATTGGTAGAAAATTATATTAACGGTATTAATTTTTACTTATACTTTTTATTTCTTTATTTATTTTACAACAAATTGCATTTTTTTTTGTGATACTTGACCCAATGAACTGTTCAAGCTTGTGCTCCAAGATCTCTGTTCTCTCACTAGTCCACCAATCCCAATGGTATACTTTTTATTTATTAGTATTCGTTATAATTTTTTTTTCTTAAACTATAGTTTTTTTGTAATGAATTTTTTCTCTAAAATCGGAATTTAGTAGAATTATCGCCATGACAGGGAATTGGAGTCTAAAGAAACAACAAGTTAACCCGAGTGTTTATTTATGGGATTAGTGTCGTTCACAAAGGTTAATCTCCTTTCCCTCGTTGCCTAATGGTTACTTGATCGGAAACTGGTCCTGTAGAACGAACAACACTGTGAAGCTCGTTACAAGGAGAAGAGGTAGAGGGTTTCCTTTTAATCACCCTCCGGCGTGAGAATAAGATTGAGGATAATACGTGTGTGTATATGGTGAGAGAATAGGAGAAACGATCCCTGAAGGTGAAATCCTCTATTTATAGCCGGAGAGCATGGGGAAGGAGGTGGGCTAATGGGCCATAGGCCAGACGTCTCTATCAAGGAATATCCTCATTGTCTCCCATGACACGACCGTTAGCGTGTGTAGAGGATCTTGGTGTTGGCGGATGGTGATCGGAGCCACGTGGCCTGAGGATCGTCCTTAATGTCGAGTCTGCCATGAGTCATGAATGAAAACCATGGAGCAATGACAATGGAGCAGTGGTCGGCTCATTGAATGAATATATACCAATAAGTCTTGTTGGGGCATCTCGAAGGTCATCTCAAAGGTATTGGCGTCCCGTCTGAAACCATTGATAGCTTCTTTAGTCTCAGATGTACAATTTGCCTTTATCCAAAAGTGGAATATACTTGATGGTCCCTTTATTCTAAACGAAGTTATCTGGTGGGTGCGAAAGGCTAAAAAGAAGTCCCTTCTCTTTAAAATGAGTTTCAAAAAGGATTATGATTCTACAAGTTGGGCTTTTATTGACTCGGTACTTGATCAGATGGGTTTTCACGCTAGGTGTAGAATGTGGATTCGGGGCATCCTAAAATGATCGAGGGCATCGGTTTTGGTAAACGGGTCACTAACACGGGAGTTTCAATGTGACCGTGGGGTTCGACTAGGAGATCCACTCTTTCTTTTTATTTTTGTCCTTGCTTTAGAGGCCCTATCAAGTTTTGTCAAGAGTGCCAACCATGAAGGTCTACTTAAGGGGTTAACTCTCCCAAATAATGACCCGTCTATCACCTACGTATTATATGCGGATGATGCAATCATATTGGGAGAACAGACGTAATCAAACATCATGACCATAGCGAGACAAATCGACGCTCCTATTTGGTCTTAGGGCTAAAAATTAACCTAAATAAATCCACTTTATTCGGTATTGGAGTGGATGACGGGATAGTAGATCTGATGGCGGGAAGACTAGGATGTAGGCAGGGAAACACCCCCTTTACGTACCTTAGGCTTCAAGTCGGAGCTAATATGAACTTAGTGAGACATTGGCAACCGGTGATTGAGGTACGGCAATCTAGACTATCATTATGGAAAGTCAAGACATTATCAATATGAGGAAGAGCTCTTCTCCTAAAATCGGTACTAGATGCCCTTCCGATTTACTATATGTCCCTTTACAAGGTTTCAAACTTCGGTTATAAAAAAGATAGAGTCATTAAGGAAAAGTTTTTCTAGGGAGGATATGATGATAAGAATGTTACCCATTGGGTAAAATAGAAACAATTAACAACCTCAAAGAAGAAGGGGGGTTAGGCTTCGGTGCACTTCGTGACACAAATCTGGGCCTAATGGCTAAATGGTTCTGGCGTTATAAAACCGAGCAACACAAGTTGTGGTCAAAAGTTATTACGGCCATCAATCACTCGGAATGGAACTTGGCCCAATTTCCGTGTAAACCGGGCGTTGGAGGGGTCTATGGGGACTAAAAAGGACTTGAGAAATAATAATGTGCAGGTCAACCGACTGATTAAAGGTGTAACTGGATGTCGGAATGTAATAAATTCTGGACTGACACATGGAATTGGGATGAATCGCTGGAGTCATAGTTCCCAGCACTATTCAGTCTAGAATCAAACAAGTAGGTTTAGGTCATGGAAAGGATGAGAAGTCAAGGCATGAGGAAAAGTTTTCCTGGGCATGGCGGAGGCAACCGAGCCTATTAGCAGAGAGAGCAGAGCTGGAAATATGTAAATCATTGTTGCAACAGGTTTAGCTGAATGAAGGGCAGGATAAATGGGTCTGGAGTGGGGAAACAAGTGGTAAAAGCTTATTTTTCTCACACTTTCTCTCTCTCGCTCTCTCATATGCCTTACCCATTCTCGGATAATATGTTTCTCTCTCTAAAGAGAGAACCTTGAACTTCTCTGCTTCTATCTCTAAATAACTTTCAGTTGTCAACGGTGTAAGTGCGAGATGCACCATCCATTTCTACACACACCGATGCTCTTTTTCCGCCTTTTTTGTTACAACCTGAGAGGCTGTCAATCGACGGTGATGAAGTCGGTGTGGTGGCAGTGGATGTATCCGACCTATGTCATCCATCTCCGTCGGTGTGGTGGTATCGCTGATGAAACCGGAAAAGACGCCTGAAGTTGATGATTGCGGTGTGGTGGCAGTGGGTGTGTTGGCGTCTGTACTCTTTGCCTTTTGTGTTGTACGGTGGTTTTGTAAAAAACTTGTGTTGGCTTGGTGGTTTTGGTTTGGGTTTAGGTTTAAAAGCTCTGTGTGAAACATTCCGGTGTTGACAACACTGTCTGGTGGCGATCGGTTAATCCTCGGCTGATGGTTTCCCGCCACTTGGTATGACAACTTTGGTTCCAACCGTGGCGGGACTGAGCCGCAATAGATTAGGAACTTAACAATGATGCTTTAATCTGAGTGTATTGGTTTTATTTTATTTTTTCTCTCTGTTTTTTTAACCTTTCATTTTAAAAACGAAGTAATATTAAGAGTTTTGATCAAAGGTGTTGATATTATCTCGATCCATATGGGAATTTAAGAATTTGAATCTGCTCATGGGAATTATATGAAATTTGAGACCCAAATATTGTGACTTTTTAGTTTTTCTTGAATTTATGTGTATTAACAAGCTAACCAGTTCGGTAACAAATTTATGTCAACACTTGGTTTTGACTACACTTTTGTTTAACACGATTGTTTATGTAAGGTGTCAAACTAATAACTTATATGTTTTATATGATTATACTTCTTGTTGACATGGTATTTTGCAAAATATATTAGCTGTACAAGAATCACAAGTTGATATCATCTCTTCATGTGTCAAATTATGAAAAATAAGGACCTGACTTCGTAACAATGTAGTTCATGTGTTAAATATTTGGGTGTTATAGAAGTAAGAACTGAATTTGAATTATTGATCAGGGATGCTCAATGACTAGAATGATACGAGTGGTAGTTTTGCAATTAACAGGATGTGAAAGGGAAAAAATGGAAGTCCTCATTGTGGATCTTTTTTTTTTTTTCTTACAATTTACAATAAAATCAAGGTTTTTATCCTCCTTAATTTGATATGATTTAGTTATTTTTTTTGAATGACTTGCTTTTAATTGTGTTTGTTTATGTATATAACAACATATTATTATATACATTCTTATGTGTTATTATAACATGTGGTTTATACCTTAACCGATAACCGAGATTAACCAATGATATTCAATTAACTATGACAATTATGTAGGTTCGTACAACAACCAAAATGGACTCGACTCCATCAACTAAGGGCCTTACGATGGATTCTAATGTGATTTAATGTATCAAGCCTCTATAAAACGATACGCACTATCTATTCTGTTTATGACTAGAAGCACTACTTGTGGAAACATTTGAAACAAAAAAAGTGTGAATCATAAAATAAATACATTTTATAATTAGCCGAACTTGTACATGTGTATAACCGTCTAATGGGGATTTTTGTTGTGGATATAAAAATGGTTACATTATTTCTTTCTTATGTTTTTTACGAGATTTTTGAGTTTTGATGGTCACTTGTGGTGCTAATTAACATGATTTTAAGTCTCTCGCTGTAACATCGTGGCTACCGACGTAATGCGGGGTAGTTTTTCTAGGTCTTTTCTAATTTACTGCATGCTACACCGCCACCAACTACAAAAACTACTTTACCGGTTCTTTCGATATTATTTATCTTTCCGTTCATTTTTAATTCGACAGGGAAACGATTATACATTAACTGAGCAAACCAAAAAGACTATAATACAAAAAATCAATTCAAGGATCAAAACCGAGGACCATCCATGACAAATTCTAACACAAAGGTATTTAAGTCATTTTAACAAAGGGTTCTATTACTTATACCTTTTTTCTATTTTCACAAAGTGACGTGACATTATTAAATTCAAATTTGTGTTTTTCTTTTATAACTTTCAATATATAATGTTTTATAAAAAACAATATGGTTTTGAGATGTGTTTAATTTTATCTACGTTATGATATCTATTTTAAAAAAACAGAGCCGTATCAAATATAAAATTTTATAAGTTATTATAAAATTTTATATTCCGTTTTTATAAAATTTATATTAAAACGTGAATAAAAACAAACACATCCGTATTCATTTTTTAATAAAACATTTTATATCAAAAGTTATAAAAAATATAAATTTTAATTTATTAATATCAATTCATTTAGTGTAAATGAAAAAAGCTTGATGTAAGTAAAATCACCATAATTAATGTCAAATTACGAAAAAAGTTTGATTGAAGTAATATCACCTTTTAACTTATTTTTTCACTTTCGTCAAACACCAAGGATGATTCACATTAGGGACCAAACACGCAGAATGAATAAACTACAACACCATCCATGTAATTCACTTTCACTCTAATAATGAATAGTTCTATACTCGTCCGGTAAACACACATATTAATAATATTATAAAATAAGTATTTTTGTATTTGTATTCTAAACAAAACATTATTTGTTTAAAACAAAAAATGTGTGAGATTTTTAATCAAAAGCGTTCACATATAATGCAAAAAAAATAATAATAATAACAATTACTATAAACAAATAATTATATTGATACATGAAGAACAAATAGATATAAAAAAGTATGTGCGTATCATTTTCGCATGATTTTAAGGCTAATACCAGTCGTACTATTCTTCTTAGTTCTTCTCTAACTTCGAGTACCATTTTCTGCAAAATGAAAATAAATATATAGAAGATAAAAAGACTAAAAGATGGACTTTAACACTTCTCTAAAGCCGATAAAAGCTTACCATTGCATGGTAATTAATAATTTTTTTTTGTGACATTTAGGATGGTCACATGTTCACCCTGCAAAGTATCAATATCACATTTCTGAAAACCAACAAAGGAAGTGTTAACCGATTGATGATGACAACTAATATTGTAAAGGGGTAATTGCATATTTCTTCTTAGAAAACTTCTTAATTGCATATTTACCTAATTCAAAATTAAAATTGCATGTATCTCCTAAGATAACTAATAAACTTGCAAATTTACTCATTTTAATTTATTTTATTAATCATTGAAGCAATATTCACAACATGTATGGTATGGGTTCCATGAATTTCCGAAATCTGGATGAATTTCCCAATCATCATTTCTTGCCACAAATCACTCCCAAAGCTATAGCTATGAACCTATATCATACATAATCAATAAAAATCCAGCTCTCTTAATTGAACAAAACAATTAAAACAAACAACTAACCTTGGACTCTGACCGAATGGAGTCGCCGGTTGAGAGAAAAGCCAGCTGAAAGAGACACTGAGAATAGAATCGCCGGCACTGAGATACGTATGAGGGAGAGACGTCGCCTGAGATAAAGTCGCTGGCTGGAATCGCCTAAGACACGTCGTAGAAGAAATGTCATGCATTACTTTGTACCTATATTTCCGATGATAAAATCTTTTAATATTGAAAAGGGTAATTTAGTCCGTTCATTAAATAAGGGGAAATATACAATTTTAATTTTGGTTTTGGTTTGAGTAAATATGCAATTAAGAGTCTCTTTAAGGGGAAATATGCAATTAACCCTATGGTAAACACAATAAGGAAATTCTCAAATTTTTTATACGCTTGGTGGTGCCTGGAAATCGAGAAACAGCTCATAAAACGGCTTTGGTAACCGAATGGTTGGGGTGGTCACTAATGATTCCCCGCGGGGTAGGAGTTCAGCTTTTGTAGTGTGGCCAAAATCATAATCCAAACGTAGCTTGTCAGCTAAAATGGTGACATTCTCAAACTCTTCCCCATATAATGTGGGAAGATTCCTACCTAAACTGGCACAACAGATATTAAGTCATGGATAATAAGTCAAAAGGTAGTGGGGTAGCGAGTTTCAGTTTAAAAAAGCTTACCAAAAAGACCTTTTCATCTATAAGGGTGCTTGCATCTTCAGGAGTTTTGATCTCAAACGATGCAGGACTAACTTGTTTCTTTAAGTATTCGACTATACCATCAGCCTCAGTAGGGCCTTTATAGTCTTGTGAACAACTTCTCCTCGGTTTTTCAAGATCTTGATTGTGGGGAAACCTTGTATCTCAAGTTGTTCTGCAAGTCCTTTGACTTAGAAAACATAACGTGTATTATTATATATTCAAATATATTCTAAAAAACTTGAAAAATAGTAACATTGGATAATAGTGACATTCACCAACAAAATATTCTAACAGTAAGTACCTGCATGGCTAAACGTCTTGGCTGAGTACAAGCAATAATGTGTCCCCCATTAGCCCACCCTGCTTCCTTATGTTACTGCAAAATTAAAAGAAAATAGTTTATATTAAAATATTAGAAACTTTCCCAATCATAGCTCAAAATTCTCACAAAAATAAGACTAAAAATTAACATATAAGAGTTCTTAAGGACTATCAAGTTACATAAATGCTGAAAGCCAATGTCTTTCAGTATATGGATGCTTTGGAAATTTTGTAGCTGGGAATTATAACTGGATAAAAAGAACAAATCAACAAACAAATAATCAAAATCAAAATCATGAATAGTCACACATTCTGTTATTCCGTTTCCCTTCAACTATTCAATCAAGAGGTATGTATGTTCCATTCAACATTCTGTTAACCATAACCCTAACTGATTCCGTTAAATCCCTTCTCTTGCACGCTTCTGTTGCCCCCATCGGCCGGCTCACAGACGATGACGTCTAGGTTATCTTCGAGGGATGGGCCGATAAGCATGCAAAGTCTACGAAACCGTTAAAGAGAAGGAGAAGAGCGGGTTTCAGAGTTTTAAAGATATGCTCAGCTGCTTAGACAAAGATAACTCCACCTGTGATTCTTCCATGAAGGTAGGACCCACCGAGCCTCAGATTGGACCCGTGATGAGTTACGGTCGTCGTTTCCCAGGATCCTCCCCAAACATTAAGGTAACTGCGCTTGCTGTAGTTGGTTTTGTATATTGATTTTCAAAGATTGTTCATGATTGCTTTTGAACAGAACAACTTGGATCTGATTGTGATTTGAAATAATTGAGGCGTATTTTAGTGACTGATTTTGTGTGTTTGTTGTGTTCTTCTCTCTGCCTACTGCAATTTACTGTTTATATAAAATGAAGAATCATGTAATCTGCTGATTTTGCTTGTGTTATCTAAAGGACTGCTTGTTCTTTCAAAAAATGCAACATTTTCGTGTGTATAGGTTCTGCTCGTGCTACTATGTTGATTCTTGTATATTGTGTTCATTGTCGTCTTGAGGTTTAGGTTCCTTTAAAAAGGACATTAATTCGTGAGAAGTGTAAGAAGTCATAGAAATTGACATATAGGCATGATGTTTTTTGTTGTTTTGGCAAAAAAACACCAAACATAACAGTTTAAGACACAATTTTTAAGTGTTAACAGTGTGTTTTAGTTGTGTTTTAAATTTCATACATATAAGACATTGAATTGTTGTGTTTTAAATTGTTATGTTTGGTTTTTTTCCCATTCTGATAGTGAAGCTTCCCGCTGAGACAAGAATTCAACAGCAGATCGACAAACCCGCCCTGCACCTAAAAGAAGAATTGTGTTCCTCTTTTTTGAACCCTAAATGTTATATTTTTTGGAAATCCTTTAGTCCCCTTTGTAAACCTTTAAAAGAATCAAGACTTGTTGGTAATTAGAGTAATCTTGAGCATTATATATGAACTTAAACTTCTAAGAAATACTCTGATGTCATGTCACTATATTCACGCAATTTACTTTTTCTTTCAGGTACTGTTTTCATCCTAATTTACTCTGCACCTTTTGTATTCATCGAAAGATACTGGTGACATTTTGGTCCACAAGTTTCTTTTTTTTGTTCTTACTGACTACTGAGCTGTATAATGTATTTTTAAGTTAATCGTCAAACAATTTTATTTAGGAAAGTTGTATATTTTTATTATAAAGAGTAATGGTACCCTTGACACTACTAAACGTATCATAAAACTTGGTATTTGGTAATGGTGTATTTAGGCTCACTATTTTGGGGATTATGATTATTAATTATTATGTAGGACATTACCATATTCTGGTCGCAAATCCCTTTTAGTTAATCTCGACTTGGCTTGTGCATTTTTTGAACAGGCTGCAACCCTTGATGCCATAACCGAGTTTCTCATCTTCTTTAAAACATCCGTAACTCTATTGCAATTTAACCATCAAAACCACCTGTAGCAATAGCCTTAAATAAACCTTATAGGTGCAAAGAGATACCACAGTATCCATTTTGTGACGTAGAGAACTGTCAAAATTTATGAAAGATTAGACCCCAACAAAAGAATACATGCAGAAAAACTTGTAGAAATAAAAATCTCCACTATAAATCAGGTCAAGTTTGACTTTTGAAGTCAAATAAATTTCGAACGAAATAAACCTGAAGCCTTGTGATCTGCTTGAAACTTTATGCATCAAAACATTGGCTGCAAATAGTAACAAACATATAGTTGACTTCTAGTTACATAACTATGTAAATTAGGCGTGGGTTGGGCAATGGGAAAAACGATATGGTCAAAACAGATCTTAATTTGGATGGGTTATCCCAAAAAGCTTTTGTCCAAACATTTGTAAATTATTAATTCACAAATTTGAGTTATAAAAAATAGTGAAAAGTACACTTTGGGTGTTGTTCATCAACCCCTTTGACCCGTTTCTTTTTTCTATTTTGGTTATCTGACCCGTTTGACCCATTGGAGATAAAATATAACTTAAAAGTAATCCATTAATAAGTTAAGCTAAACAAGCTTAATGTACAAGCAACTAAACTCAAAAGGATTTACATGTAGGTCAAATGATGGTTAATATGTGCAGAACAGAAGTAGCATAAGTTTCTTATCACAAATTAAAAGTATATACTTTGCCATCAAGCTAACTATTGGTAAGCATTTTTTATTAGAAAATTTTTACTTAACACTTCACATTCTTATTCTATGAAATTATTGTAGGATAAACTAGTACAGGTACATCATGATTTTTGATGTATGCTTGTGTCTATTAGAATCAGTAAATCAAATAAAAGTGAACTAGAAACGAGGGCTGTGGAGAATTCAATTATGTTGACTTTTTACCTATGCATTGCAAATCTACAACTTATTACCTTGTGGTTCTAAACCAATCCAAATATAATAACAGTTCTAATAGGAAGCTAAACCTGTGATGAGTAATGCAAAATAGGTCCATAGTCATTAAAACAGTCCAGATGATACACATTTTAATTACATTACCTAAAATCACATAAACAGTTTGGAAATGAATAATTCTTGACTTGTTAGTATTAGGCTATAGGGTGTGTTCATGACCCTCCACGTCAGTGCCATGTCACCCATCTCTAATCCACCATCCAAAACCACTACCCTAAGGGTGTGGTCATGACCCAAACCACTAGCCCCTTATTTATTTTAATTTATCTTTGTCTAAAGAAAAAAGGAAACGATTTCTTGAAAAATGGAAAGGAGGACCATGGTTGCCATGGTTTAATCCATGCAAACCATGGTGGATCAAGCAAAGCGGTGGTGTAGCCTTCCATTCATGTCTCAACCATGACCTCCACACCCTTTAAATCATAAGGTTGACTTTAAAGGCAAACAAACTAATTCAAAGATCATAGATCTGCTTATGTTCAATCACTACAGATAAGGTGGTGAGTTTTTAGCTTGATGTTTTCTGCATCATAACACTTAACAGGGACACTTTTTTGTATTTTATATTTTATTTTATTCCACAAGTGGAATTCCAAACCAAATAATTATTATTTAATCATTTTTTTTTGTTTTGTTTTTTATTTCCAGGTGTCACTTTAAATCCAACCACCATTCTTGATATTAGAAGGGCAAAATGGACATAGTTGCCCACTAACTTCGCCATTTTTCACGATTATAGCAACCGACTATAGTTTTAATTTTTAAAGCAACAATTTTTTTTAATTATTTATAGCAACTGGTAAGTGGTCATCTTTTTGTCAACAGGTTAAGTTCACTGATATGGCTTTCTGTTTGTCAAATCAATGGCTGCTGACATGACATTAAATATATATGTAACATCAACAGTAACAACGAGGTAGTTTTTGCTGAGTTCTCAAGTTTGGTTGGATTTGATCTTAAGGTGCTGCGAAACGTTTCAAGTAATATGATCTGTTTGTTATAAGCATGAGGCATAATAACTTTGTATATCACAATTTCACAAACTCCATTTTGCTATTAAATACGGTTCTTGCTTTAAAGATGTTTGTTGCCTGTAAAATGTTATGTGTTTAGGCCTATGCTTCTAAAGTTGAATTGAATTGAATAAAGGGATAATGGATTTAAATAACCACAACTTTCACCAATTGGCTAATAACACTTTCAACTTTCGATCTGTACACCAGCACTCCTAACTTTCAACTTATTGGCCGATAACACTCCCTAACTAATTTCACTCTAACCCAGTTAGCTGATGTAAACTGCCACGTCATAAAAATGTCACGACATCAGATGCCATGTCATCGAAAAATGCCATGTAGACTGCCACATCAACTGCCACGTCAGCAAAATGGGCCACATCAGTAAAAACTAACTGAGTTAGGGTTCAGTTAGTTAGGGAGTGTTGTCAGCCAATAAGTTGAAAGTTGGGACTGCTGGTGTACAAATCAAAGGTTTGGAGTGTTATCAGACAATTTGTGAAAACTGAAGTTATTTAAATCCGATATCACTTAAATAAATACTGACAGTTCTCAAAGGGCAACTTTAGTGTTATGCTTCCAAAGTTTTGGCTAAAAAAATACGCAAACATAAAAAAGCATGTATCGTATAGCTAGCAATTGTTTTATTCCACATAAAAGGGCATACCAAATTATTTAATAACAATCAAAACAATCTAATTTAATCCAAACTAGGTTTTAAACCGCGAAGCGCTAAATGTGATATGGTAATGAGAGTTCGACCATTATCGGCATTCATATGAAAGTCGTTGTATGGTTTGGACACTCATAGCCGGTTCCAAAACCACTAATACAGGGACCAATGTAATTCAATGGAAATCAGTGCGGTTCATCACTGCACTGTTACTATTGTTCGCATCTATAAATCATAAATCAAGTACATTAAATATAAACATCACTACCTTGTAATGCAAAAATAAATTAACTCAAATCAATAAACATCAAACACGATTTATATAGTTGAATTAGGAGAAAGGAAGTTTGATTTTAATAAGTACTTAATCAACTACATAATAAAAGAACCATAGCTTTTTTCAATAAAGAAAATACAAAAAAAAAATACTAAACATAAAGAGTATTGACAGTATACAAAAAGGTCTTCATAATAAATAATTACTTGCTTTCTTCATAATAAATATCATAGAATAGGTGCTCCAAAATCTTGATAGGGCTGGCCGGTACTAGGATCTTCGGTGGTCGGCAAGCATGCCGGAAAATGCATCTTAAGTAAGCAACTATTAAGATCATCATTTAGTTGACTAAGAAAGATAGTCTCTTTAAGTTAGTTATATAGTAAGCAAAAGACTACTCCTTAATTCAATGAAGAAACTATAAACATAGACAAACATTAATGAGATCAACTCGACTGCATTTTTGGATCTAGTAGACCCCATAAAAAACAGATGATTAGAAAACCAAAATAGTCTACAACCTCTGATTACAAATAACAGTGCTTTGAAGATCTGCTCCTTTCAAAGGCAAAGACTCAACAATTGTTACTCTAAAGTCTGCCAAGGCCAAGATTTGTTTACAAGATCTATTAAAGACAATCACTGCTCAAAGCCAAAAGTCTGCTAAAGAGAACCTCTGCTGATGAAGATAAAGTCTGTTGAATCTAAGGTCTGCTGTGGATCAACAGATGATAAAGCTCAACAGAGGATCCTCAACATATGATGCTCTACAAAGTTTACTTGTATTATTAACGTAACAGTGTTTAGGCTCTAGCAAATGTTAGGAGTTTGTTAGGCTGTTAGATATCGCTGTCTAGGTGACGTCAGCTTAGCTGATTCAGAGGTTTAGTTTGTACTATAAATAGAACTGTGCATGTACTGTTCTATTCATCATTTTCACCTTGACATTTTTGTGCGAACAAACAATGAGTGATCAGGATGAGGGAGAGTTGTATTCTTCATACATATGTAAACTTGTGATGACGTATTTATAAAAGCATGTTGATGAAAGCAATATCTTCATTGTTGTGATTGAAAAGTTAATTATTCTGCTGTATATTTTATCTCTGTTTTATCTTCTTTCATCATTTTCATCTTAAATATCACAACAATCAAATTCAGATCCTAACAAAAACCTACTATGGGGGAAAAGGTTTTTAACCATGGGCCATAACAAAAACATTAAAACACAAAGATATATATAAAATAAAAACTCATGATACATGACAACGTCATTCGAAAGGCAACTGAATTCCAACAAATCAACTTCCTGAGTTTCGATGGTTACCTGTTACACTTACAACCAACTACACATACAAGAAACTAATAATTGTTGCTCGTCAAAGGCCAATAGACTGTGTTTAAACATACATGAGATCTGGAAATCAGTGTACGCTTTGTATCATTGTTATGTTATATTGTTTATGTTTAATGCAACAGTTTTGATGCTTTGCTGTGATTATTTTTTAAACTACCTAGATGCATTTATAAAAACTCATCAGCGTATTAAAAATGTCTAGTTGACCCATGTAAGAAAGGAGTCCCATTTGACCCGTTCAAAAAAAATAAATTATCATTCGACCTGTTTATAAAGACTGACCCGCTTGAGCCATTTAATAAAACGAAATGTTTGACCTGTTCTATAAAGCTGGACTGTTTGACCCATTTAATAGAAGTCCAGAATTTTGCAACTCACATAAAATGCTGAAAATAATCAAAGTGCTGGCGTTAGCTTATGAAAGCTCATCAGCCTACTAAAACACCACAGTAACTTTCTATGGTAACATATTTCATGAATTTACCAAGGTGATGATGACTGTATACTTAACAATGAAAATAAATTTGGTCATGACATATATATATTTACTATTAACTATTCAGAGTGAATAGTGAAAAATTATATCACCATTTTGTATACATGTAAAACTAAAATAAACAAACTGTAAAACAACATTACTTCAACAACTGACCAAACATTCTAATCAATTTAAAGAAATTTAAAAACCATATCAACATACCTTCGGACGTCTCCCAAACAATGACTCGGACAAACACCTTTCTAGAAAAAAATGGTGTTTTAGTTGACCCGTTTGAAAGGGGTACCTACAAATAGATTCAACCATCATCGATACGTGCACCATACTATCCGAATCAAAGCTTTGTATAAAAAATTCTTGACGGAGCTTTGAAAGATGTTCAAATCAAGTCAATTTGTTACTATCTGAATACTATAAAATAAATTAGAAGTCGTATAGATATATTTCAATATATGAAGAGTATACATACCAATAGGAAAAAAGGTTGAGCATCGTCAACCTTAAACCACTCTTTAATTAAGTCTCTCTGTTAAAGGCTCCGCTCCTGTTGCCGAGTTTAGTCGTAAGTTCAAGTCTCTTGTGACCAACTCTCTGCTATTGGTCATCCGGTTCATGACACCGACAAACTCCATTGGTTTCTTTGCGGTCTTGGAGCCTCGTTTGAGACTTTTTCTACGGTGGTTCGTGCCTCCAAACCACTGCCCCCTTTCCGCGAACTTATCATCCAAGCGGATAACCATGAACTTTTTCTCAAGTCTGTTCATGGCCATACTCAACCCACTGTTGCTTTCAATGCCCACATTACTTGGCCAAATATTAACTGAAACTGAGGTGGTGGTCATTACCCTTGTGGAAGTGGTTCTGGTGGTCGTGGTCGAGGCAGGCGTCCTCCCCACTGCCAACTTTGCCGAACCGATGGCCATTATGCCAATTCATGCCCTTTACTCCACACCTTTGCTTCGAAATTGGCCCTTTTGGACTCGGACCTTGCCAAAGCATTCCATGCTCAGTGCCATGTTACTTCTATGGGTCCGGATTGGACCGTTGGTTTTGGTTCCTCGGATCACATGTCCAACTCCACCAAAAATGTCACCCATGCTACACCCACTTCAGGCGATGCCAAAGTAATGTTTGGAAATGGTAATTCCATCCCGATATCTCATGTTGGCACTACTTCTATTGCACACAATATTCCCTTACACAATGTTTTAATAATTCCACATCTTACCAGGAACTTATTATCTATTAGTAAACTGACCACGGACCACCATTTGGATGTATTGTTTTCACAACCACACTTTTATAATTAGGACCACACCACCAAACAGGTCCTAGCCCAGGGCAAATGTGAAGATGGGTTATATGTTTTGAAGACGGATCCTGAAGCGTTTGTTTCTCAGCCATCAACACCCTTAAAAGGCTCTTTTGAACTGTGGCATTTATGTTTCGGACATGTGTCATTTGACACTATTTTATCTTTAAATAAAACTGGGTGTTTATTTGTTACATCTCTTTTGCCCAATCCAAGCTTATTTTCATCATGTGAATTATCTAAAAGTCATCGATTACCGTTTAATGTTAATGATAAACGTGCATCTCAACAACTAGATTTGATCCATTGTGACTTGTGGGGACCTTCACCGGTTACATCCGTGGATAACTATCGTTATTATGTTGCACTTGTGGACGATTACCAGATTTACTTGGTTCAATCCTCTTAAAACTAAATATGGATTCCAAGCTATACGACCCATTTTTATGAACTTTGTTCAAACATAATTTTCGTGAAAAATTAAGATTTTTCAAAGCGATGGAGGCACATAATTTGTTAATCACCAAGTTCACGAGGTATCTTACACTGCCGTACACCCCACAACAAAATGGGAGGGTAGAACGAAAGCATAGATGAAGAAACACTAGACCAAACTATATCAGGAGACATCTAAGTTCTGGCACAAGGTCTCTGCATATGAAGGTTATCTCTTGTTTGCTCGTCGATATGATATTGGTTCAAGCTCACTAAGAAACTGAAAACACTATTAGTCTCGTCACGGGAGAAAAGAGGAGGGTTTTCTCCGTGACCACACTCCAGCGTGAGAATAAGTGTCTAGGTTTGCAAAGGATAATGCAAGTAATTAGTAAGTGAGCAAGAATCGGTGCGTTTTACCTCGAGGTGCGATCATTTCTTTATAGCTGGAGAGATGTGAGCAGGAGATGGGCTGATGGGCCTTGGGCCTAGAACCGACAACCAGGAATATCCATCTTGTCTCTTCTGCTACGACCATTAGTGGTCCCTAGCAGGAAGAGCGCTTGGCGCACGGTGGATGGGCCCACGTGTCCTGGCAGTTGTCCTTGTTGTCTGGTCTGTGATCAGCCGTTAGTGGAGATCGTGTGACAGCCGCTGGCGTGAGCTGGTTGGTGCCACGTGTACGTCCTTGCATACTTTTTGTCCTCTGCATGACTGTTCATCATGCAACGTGGTCTGGCACAACCTGCCGAGCGGTTATTGGGTCACAGCTCTGCCCTTTGTACCTTTGTACTTGATCAAGGCCTCTTTGCGCTTCTCCTTACCGTATGGCCTTATCAGTGCTTTTTGGCCAGCGCGAACTTGTAAGGATCAAGTTCTTTTATTTCCAAGACCGTGAGCTTCTGTCGTCTTAGTCTTTGCCTTGTGCAACTCCGAAAAGGGTTACGGAATCGGCGCAAGGTTTTAGGAAGTCACAGCTAAAAGCTTGGTTAATTAGCGCATGGTCTATGACCTGCGCCTTTAGTTTACTTGCTGCTGCGCAAAGTGCGCAAGGTTTGTTAAGCAACCTGCTGTCTTCAGGATTGGCGTACCGTTGCGCGTAACGCGCAAGGTTACTCATGTGACCTGTTATCATTATGAGGGTATGGTATCTTACGCAAGCGCGGTGTTTTTGGGACCATACTCTTCCAAGTCCCCCCAGTCCAGTGATGATCCTATGCGCAGCTTAGCAAGTAGGTGGAGTGCTGGACTATAAGAACTCATGTATGTGTGCTTATTTCAATGGATACAAATCATCAAGGTCTCTGTGAGGAAAGGATTAAAGAAAAACCCTTGGGTAGAGGAAACCCTTGCTCAGAATAAGATCTTTGAAATTTGAATTTTTGTAAAGCTGACAAGTTTTTAGGCGAGTTGTTGAGAAAAAAAGTGGGGCGGAAGTGACCTCTGATGGCTTTAGTAGGCTGTCACCGGTGCAGCTGCCTTTTCATTAATGAATTGCAGAAAAAGTACCAGCCACGCGCGGGAGGCATCTGTCAGCTTCCCACTTGCCCTCGACATGTCACCTGTGGATTCGCTACTTGGTCTGCGGAGGCGTTACGCTTCCCCATCACATTAAAAGCAATTGGGTATAAATAGGTGATCCATACCCTCGGTTAGAATTCACTCATCTCTTCAGATCTCTTCTTGTTTCTCCTCTCCAAACCTTTCCGATCTCTATTTCTTCCAACTACTAACATGTCGACCAGAGAAAAGAAAAGCCTGAGAGTACCGCTGCCGTAGAAACTCCTAGTTCCTTGCCTTCGTTAAAATGGTCGATGAGTAGTTTTCAGTGACTCATCGCCGGTTTTCGGTTCCCTGAGGAATGGGGTGCCCAATACCCTTCTGAAGGGGACACCGCCGCAGACGCCCTCCTGGCTTCATCACACTTTTCTTTGACTACTTCGCTGACTGCCGGCGACAAAGTTTTTCTTGGATATCCTGGACCATTACCACTTTCATATTTCCCAGCTAAATCCGATAGGAATGTTCAGGATTAAGCACTTTGAATTTCTGTGCCGCTCTATGGGCATTCACCCAACCGTCAACCGGTTTAGGGTGTTTTACCAACTGCATTGCTCGTTGGGTTTCTACTCCTTCCAGCACTGCATATAAGCGAAGAAGATCCTGCACACTCCTCCTAAGTCATATCATGATTGGAAGCAGAAATTTTTCTTGATCAAGGCTGGTGTCATTCCTCCACAGATGCACTACAGATGCACTTCCGCGTGGCGGAAGACATCCCGATGGAGACGATGTCAATACCAGACCAAGAGTCTTGGTATCAAGATATGAAGGAGATTCCGGTGGTTCAGTTTCTAGAGAGGGCGTTGGTTGCTGCTGGCATGAGCTTAATATGGAAGTCAGATCGCCATAAAAAACCGGTGTACATGGAGGATGACAAAACATTCCACTTAATCCGGAGGAACCAACGTGGAACTCCCGGATTCTTAGGAACTTCGAGTTGCCGCGAAGTGCAGATTTAGCAGCCCCTCCTCCTGGAAGCGGTAAGCATTTATTGTCTGTTACTTGCATCCTTTCGGATTACTTAGTATGTTGCGCTATGATGCAGGTGCGCTGAAGAATTTAGGTGTTGGCCCAGAATAAAAAATGAAGAGGCCATGTTGGCATTATAAACCAACAAACACAATAACCAATTTCAATGCAGAGTTACAAGAGAATTAGAAAAGATCCACACAGGTTTGAAGTCAGAAGTACTGCATATGAACACCAATGGCAGCTAAAAAACTATTATTCCTGCCATGAAACCCAACTACTTTCCCAGAAGATGCTGTTGAACTATAAGAAACATATCCTGCACCCCTCTGTTTTCCATATGGCCCATGGACCCTCAAATTTGTATGAAAACTAATTGAAGCTATAGCTTCCATTCCATCAAACCCTCCAAGAGGCATACCGCCATGTTGACGTTCATATTTGAGGCAAAACCGAGTGGCCCGTGAAAATATTGTTGCGGCTTGTTTAGTAGTTGCGTGTACCCCATCGTATTCGGGTCGTAATCTTGGTAATTATAGGTTGGTAGCGGTTGGGTGGTGTTCGGCGATACGAGTTTGGGTTGCTTGGGCTAGACAGAACACCAAAAGGGGGAAGGAATGGTTGCATGGTATATTTTTTATAGAGGAAAAGTATAAAGTTTATAAGAAGAGGTGAAGAGTGCATAAAAAATGGGTTGAGGTGGGGTTTAAATATATGAATAAATGTAATTTTAAAAAAATGAAAATTAATTTATTTTTTTATCAATGTTACCATACAACGGTACCATTATACCCTTTAACGGGTCCATAAAACCCAGATAATCCAGTTAAACTCACCATTCTCATTCAGATTAACCTGCCAAAGTCATGGATTTTCCTTCAGCTTATAGATGAATTACCGAAATGGAATACAATATGTTTTTTGTACATACCACTAGTATATTTTTTACTCCACGGGTTCCTCCATGAATTTGTGAGAAAACAGATTTACCATCCTTTTTAAGAGATCGTTATAATTTTGTGAATCGGCTTGATCCATGGTTAAAGTTTACTTGTATTTTTATAAGAAATACTATATATTTATATAACTTTTTTTATAAGTTATAGTATACATAACTTTAGTAAACATGTATGACGGTTCGTTCGCGTTGTCCGTTTGGTTCGTGTCGTTTGTTTGGCTTGTGTCGTTTGTTTGGTCCGTGTGGTTTGTTTTGTCCATGTCGTTTGTTTTGTCCGTGTTGTTTGTATCATCTGCATGGTTTGTCTATTTTGTCCGAATTGTCCGATTTGTTTGTTTTGTCTAAGTTTGGACATATGTGTGTGTTATACTAGTCAAAATTTCAAGTATGTTTATGTTTGCGTTTTTGTAAGTGTTCAAAGTAGTATGTATTTCCTAGTGTTTCTAAATACATACACATAATTCCATCCTATTATAAACATACAATTTTTGGTAACTTAAATATATATTTTTCATTTTAATTATATATATTTAACATATTTTGTTTAAGAAAAAGTCTAGTGAATTTAGTCTTACACATTTTTACCCAAACTTGCATGTTCATGATTAAACTCCCTCATCACCTTGGGTGCGCCGGTTCTTTTCGTAAAGAAGAAAGATGGAACCTTCCGTATGTTATCGACTATAGAGAGCTCAACAAGCTGACAATCAAGAATCGCTATCATTAGCTCGTATCGATGACCTTCTAGATGAACTTCAGGGTTATGAAACTCTTTTTTAAAGAATAATAGTAGAACTTAATATAAAATAATTAAGATCTGGTTATAAAACGGGTTAGACATGCAGCCCAGCAGTAGGGCTGCGTGCACACAAACTAGTGCACGTGAGTTCGAATCCAGGGCAGGGCCTATCTTGGACCCGTTTTGAGTGTCTGAAGGTGAAACTCTTTTTTTAAAGAATAATAGTAGAACTTAATATAGAATAATTAAAATGTGGTTATGAAACGGGTTAGACACACAGCCCAGCGGTAGGGCTGCATGCACAAAAACTAGTGCACCCGAGTTCGAATCCCGGGCAGGGCCTTTCTTGGACCCGTTTTAGTGTTTGAAAATGAAACTCTTTCTTTAAAGAATAATAGTAGGACATAATATAAAATAAATAAAGTTTGGTTATGAAACGGGTTGGACGCGCAGCTCAGCGGTAGGGCTGCGTGCACACAAACTAGTGCACTCGAGTTCGAATCCCGGGCAGGGCCTGTCTTGGACCCGTTTTTAGTGTTTGAAGATGAAACTCTTTTTTAAATAATAATAGTATATAAAATAATTAAGATGTGGGTATCAAACGAGTTGATAAGTATCGCCCAGCGGTAGGGCTGCGTGCACACGTACTAGTGGACATTATAAGGGCAAAACTTTTTAATCATACGTATAAATATTGTTATTCTTTCATTTAAAAATAGACATATTTTTTATACTTTAACATTCACGGCAATAAATAAATAATAATAAAACTTTTAAATCATACACAACATTGCAACAGTTTGAGATAGAAATTAGGTTTGGTAATCTTCAATTGATAATCGTGTGATAACCTTTCGTTGTTAATTAATCAAAGTACTAAGTCCTCGTTTATCACAATCAGTTAATTAACTATCTGAATCATGTCTATGTGGTTTTCTAAATTAAAACTAATAACTTGAATCCACTTTGAATCTAAAACTTGGAGGAATCACTTTCTTTCCAACTATTTACAAACTCTGTTTTAGTAATTTTTAGTTAACCAACAACCAAACCAATTGAGTTTATACTTTCTGCAAGTTGTTAATTAGTACTTAATCAATAACACTGTCCACAAAACTCCTCTAGTTCGATACCCGACTTATTCTATCTACGTAGTTATTTCGGTTTTTGATTGACGCCAACGACAGTCATCAGTTGCAGCGCATTCATTCATCATGTGGTTGTCAGATCTGGTACAACTTTGGGTTGTTGTGTGCTTGTAGGCCAGAAAAGTATGTACGTTCTGGTAATACTTGTTAAACACGAAACAATGTTTGTTATATATGTCTGTTAATTTCCAAGCTTTCTATTTTGGAAGATGAACTTGTAAACTTTATTTAAACATACTTTTTCTAAGACAAACTTGTGCTATTTATGCCTTTAATCAAACCCATGGTTAGTGAGCTAAGCCAAGGCTGTTTCATACAAATTAGGGGGTGTAAAATACCTCCAAACTTTCTGTTGTGTAAAGGGTTTCAAACCCACAAGTGTTGAGCCATCCGAGCTTTCAAGCTTGTGATGGTGTACGTGTAATTACCTGAAGGCCTTGGCCATTCAACTATCCAATCCACACAATTATACGTAAATTAACTCGAT
Organism: Scalesia atractyloides; assembly: GCA_947069175.1. Classification (NCBI taxonomy): domain Eukaryota; kingdom Viridiplantae; phylum Streptophyta; class Magnoliopsida; order Asterales; family Asteraceae; genus Scalesia; species Scalesia atractyloides. Next base: position 16,897,811 of record CAMTDV010000001.1, on the reverse strand, counting down.
CAGGCCCATGGAGAGCCTAGGAACGTCTACTTGCTTCACGTTACGCGATTTGGCAATAATCGAAGACACTAAACACGAAATTGAACGATAAGCGAACTGATGCCAAACAAATACTGACAACATCCAAATATAAGATTTCTATACTTGTTTTTATCATATAGTTAAGATTATGCGATAAATTTGGATCGTTAAACGTTGCAAAGCACAACGCGGAAGTTACGCGTAAAACCAGAATGCACCGACAACTAAACGGAAGCCACAAACTAGAGATACGTCTAAATATAAATATATTACGATATATTTGGCTTCGTTTTCAAATTTTAATACTCGGGGTTGAAACCGGAACGAAAAATGGATCAGAAACCACAAATAGGGCAACTATGCGATTTTAACGCAACGAACAGATTACGCGTCAAACAACGACCCCTGATATAATTTTAAATGTTTTCGAGTCCGAATAAATAAATTTTGATAAATCACGAGCTTCGGGAAATGATAACAGGCTGCGAAAGACATATTGGGCTTGAACACGATTAACGGGCCTTGGCCCGACCCAATTAAAAACCCTAGATCTATATATAAACATAACATAACACCTCTCCTCATTTTGAAACCCTAGCACACACACTCACCTGCCTCTCTTTTCCCCTCGAAAGTTGTATGTGATGTACTTCAACATTCGTTGTCGTATCGTTTAACTTTCACGTATGTTTGCGCACTAGTGTTTTTGTTTCCCGTAGGCTACCTGCTCGGATAAATAAAATAGCATCGGCAATATATGTAATGTGTTTGCCCGAGTTAATAATCGTGGTGCCTACGTAATGACCTTTAATGAATAATGACATAAGTTTTCCAAAGGTCCTAAATGCAAGTTTCCAAAACCCTCAAGGCTTTGCTTACGGTATGTAATGTTTTCGTGTACCATGTATCAAACACAACACTAGTGTATGATTAAAATCATAATGTTGACTTAATGTTTTCGGCCACGGTTGGAACCCATGTTCGAGTACTAGGCATTCTGTATGTATTCAGTCTTAATGATCTAATGTTCCCAAAGGAAAGTGAGGTTAAAGCCTAGGTATCTCCATAGAAACCTAATTCGCTGAAACCTATAGCTCTGATACCACTCTGTCACACCCCCATGAACCCGAAACTTGAACCGGCGATGAACTGAATGTAGCGAAACTCAAACTTTGTGGAACCGGAACCCGAACTTTGAACCGAAACCGATTCGACTCGAATCCGAGCCGAGATCCGAAATGAAATGTTGACTGGATTGAACTAAGATCCGAGACCCGAGACCAAACCAAACTGAACCAGGGATTCAAAATACCGCAGTCGCCACTGAGACGCCGGAAAACCGCGGCCACTTGAACATCGACGCTGCCGTCTCTCTATCTCTCTCGACCGCTCTCTCTCCGATCTGCTCTCTCTCTCCCTCTCTTGTGTCTGTCTGTATGTACGCGGGTGTGTGTGTTTGCATTGTCGGAAAACGAATCCACCGCTGACCAACCGCCACTACCTCGCTCTCTGATCTGACTCTATCTCTCTCTAGCAGTCTCTCTCTGACAGTCTCTCTCTGTCTCTGTCCGTATGTATGTGTGTATATATATGCGGCTGTGTGTGTTTAAGGGGGGTACAAGGGATGTCGCAGGTGTGTGTGTGGTCGGCCGGAGGGAGAGCCGCCAGAGGTCGCCGAAATCTGGAATCCGGTGACCGGATTTTAGAGAGAGGAGTGGGGTGTCTTGTTGGGGGCTAGGGTTTCAAATGGTTAGAGATGAAAGAAAGAAAGGTTAAATAGTTAGGGTTTTTAAGGTTTCTCAAGTGCGCTTGGGCCCAAGGCCCACAAGCCCGCTTTTCGTGTTTTAAGCGGCCCACTAATGTTTCTAGAACCCGTTTTCGTTCCCAGATCTCGTATAGTGTTGTAAGATATTTATTTGGAGCCTAAACGTGTGAAATTTTAGTCGGGAGTCGGTTTTGATGCGTAAATCCGTCGGTTGCGTTTCTAAACTGTTTTTCGATCCGATTTCAGCTGCGAATAGTAAGACTTGATTACAAAGTTAAATATATCATAATATATTAATATCGAGGCGTCACTCGAGTCCGGTGCTTCCGTTTCTTTGTTGATTGCCAACGCATTCTGGTTTTTCGCGTAACTTCTGCGTTTGCGCTCCATGATGTTCAGCAATCCAAATAATTCGCATAATTATTAATATATGATAACTATGAGCACAAAATTTCTATTTTTAAGCATTGTCAGTACTTTGTTCAGGAGTGGAAAGACATGCAAGTTTTGCGAAAGCATACAATGTTTCGATGAACAGAAATCATATATTTCTAAACCATGTTACAAACAGATTTTAATTAACTCAAATGGTTTACGAAAGGTTTATGCTAAACTTACCGGTTTTCACAGCTATACAAAGCTTTTCGAAACATGCATGAGTTTTATGACTAGTGACGGGATTGTCATAGTCACAACTAGGGGGCGAGGCCCCAATTTTATTTATAACATGGGCTAGGCCCAATGACAAGAAAACATGGGATGCAATAACTTTCTCTTGTTACATTAACACACATCCTAATCCCTGATGTGATGCATTGCAATAAACTACAAACCCGTGCGTGCCATCCGGAAGTGATAGAATCATCACAAAGTTTGTCCTTAAGCAGTTGGAAAACTGCTTCTTGTTTCTCTCCCCAATCAAACTTCTTATCTTTTTGAGTAAGGGAAGTTAGAGGTTGAGGGATCTTTGAAAAGTTCCCAATGAATTTTCTATAATAACCGGCCAATCCTAAAAATCGGCGTACTTTGGTTGGCGTCTTTGGTGTGTTCCAATTCTTAATGGCTTCTATTTTAGATGGATCGACATGTATACCTTTCTCATTGACTACATGTCCCAGAAATTGAACTTCGCAAAGCCAAAAATCGCATTTAGAAAATATTGCATATAGTTTCTCCTTCTTTAACAACTCAAGAATAGTTCTAAGATGATGTTCGTGTTCATCCTTGTTTCGTGACTATATCAATATGTCATCGATAAACACTATCACGAATTTATCAAGGTATGGTTTGCACACACGGTTCATTAAGTCCATGAACATTGCTGGTGCATTTGTTAAGCCGAAAGGCATAACAAGGAACTCGTAATGACCGTAGCGAGCTCGAAATGCCGTCTTAGGAATACTTTCTTCTTGAACTCTAAGCTTTCGCATGTGCTTTGACTATCGTGAGCTCAACAAGCTTACAGTCAAGAACCGTTACCCTCTTCCTCGCATCGACGACCTTTTCGATCAGCTTCAAGGCGCAACTTATTTCTCTAAGATCGATCTTCGTTTTGGTTATCATCAACTTCGAGTCCTTGAAGAAGATATACCCAAGACTGCGTTCCGCACATGTTATGGACACTACGAGTTCGTAGTCATGCCATTCGGTCTGACCAAGGCACCCGCCGTGTTTATGGATTCGATGAATCGCGTGTGTAAGCCTTATCTTGACCGATTCATGATCGTCTTTATTGACGATATCCTGATCTATTTTAAGATGCTAGAAGAGCATGAGCGACAGTTGCGTCTTATCCTTCAGCTGTTGCAAACCCAACGTCTCTACGCGAAGTTCTCCAAGTGTGAATTTTGGTTAAAAGAGGTTCAATTTCTTAGTCATGTTGTCAACGAACTTGGTATTCATGTTGACCCTGTGAAAATCGAGGCGGTGAAAAAATTGGATTGCTCCTAAGACTCCGTCCGAAATTCGTTCGTTTCTCGGCGTAGCCAGTTATTACCGTTGATTCATTTCGAGCTTTTCAAAATTGTCGTGCCTCTCACTTCCTTGACTCACAAGGATAAACCTTTTGTTTGGGGTTCCAAACAAGAGGAGTCTTTTCAAACACTCAAGGACATGCTTTGCAATGCTCCTATCCTAACCCTTCCCGATGGTAACGACGATTTCGTCGTGTATTGCGATGCCTCAAGACTAGGTCTTGGTTGCATTCTGATGCAACGAGATAATGTTATCGCTTACGCATCACGTCAACTCAAAATTCATGAGAAAAATTATACGAACCACGACCTTGAACTTGGTGCAATTGTTTTTGCATTAAAGATATGGCGACACTACCTTTATGGTACAAAGTGTACGGTCTTCACCGACCATAAGAGACTTTAGCACATCTTTAATAAAAAATAACTCAACATGCATCAGCGTCGTTGGGTAGAGTTGTTGAACGACTATGACTACGATAACCGCTATGTAGGTCCCCTAGTCCTTATGGATCTTGACAGAATCGTCTATTTAATCTAGAGTGCGGAATCTCCTAGATCAGATTTCACAGAAAACACGAACAAGAACACTAACACAATTCCTTTAAACTGTCTTCTATTGATTATCCAACATAATGGTTTACAATCAATTCAAGAACTTAATCACCTCTTTCTTCACGACGTCTTGCATATTCAGGTTCAACCGCCTTTGAGGCTGCGCACACGGCTTGCAAAAACTTTTCCCTCTGTATGTTTTGCATCATTTGTGTGAATATAACTTTAGAGAAGTTATATGGCAGATTTAGGACCAGTGCAGTAATCATACACATTTGACAATCAACCAGATCATCAAATCCTCCCTTGCGTGACTCAGTGCGTGAGCAACAACATGAGCAATATAACGGAAAGGCGCACTGGGATTTCCTTTCTTGAGGCGCGACATTGATAAAACCAGCATTCTTCATTACAACTTCATGATATGTTTATTTTCTTTTGATCAAGTTACTAGTTCATGTGTTCATCTTTTAAAGGTGATGTTTTTAGATAATAGAACTTATATATTAACAATATACTAGTAACAAGACATCAAATGAAAGATTAGAAGGCTCACTACTAGCTCTTGTGGCTAGGGAAGTGGCAAGATGAACAGGATGATGAAGATGAAGCAAAGATGGTGGATAATAGCTCCCTAGATGGTCCTTGAACTTCCAATGCTTGACACCTTCTTGATTAACCTTGAGACACCCTTGGTTGTGCTTGGAATTACTTGGGAATGACTTCAAGATGGAGCTTAAAGACAGGTGGTTGTGGCCGTGAGGTTGAGCAAGGAAAGGAAGGATATGAAGTTTGAATTTGATGTTGGAAAAGTGAAGGAAATGTTGGTTTCGGGTTTAGTCAAGGGCTCGAGTCTCGGATCTCAGTTCAGTCTGGTTCATCTTTGGTTCAGGTTTTGGGTTCGACTTGGTTCAAACGCGGTTCAGATTTCGTTCGACACGGTTCAACCCGGTTCAAGTTCGAAACAGTTTCAATATTTCAGTTTCGTTTCAATTTGGGTTCACTTCGGTTCAGTTTAAATATATAAGTGTTTGTTTCAGGTCTCCGTTTAGGGATGTTCGGTTCGGCTCGGTCAACAAAAGTCAACTCGATATGAAATGAGCAAGTTCAAACAATTGAACTTGGTTTGACACAATCCAACAAATAATACATGATTCGACCAAGAAGTTTTGATATGATTACTACGAAAACTCATGTATGCAACTTGGAAAGAAAATGAATTTCAAGAAATTCGTTGACTCGATATCAAGGAGTCAATGCTTGCAATAATGCAGGTCATTTAGATCACAAAGCAAAATTTGAATATAGCGAACCAACCTTTGAATTTTTTATGAAATGACTATTCGAAGTGAAGACCCTGATGGTCTCCACGTATCAAGTTAACCACATGCATAACAAACAAAGCATGCGTATCATGTAAATATGTCAAAAAATGGTGCAATAGGTGTTCGCTAATAAGAAGAAATTTCCGTGACACAATGACTGTTATGAGGAGTAGAGGTGTGCAAACCTACTCCGTATATGCAAAGTTGAAATTTCAACCAAAGGAGTTCGAGGACTTTACCTGGTATTTCCTGTGATGACTTATTGTTTCGTGACATTACCACCGAATGTCGAATATGGCGTAATCACCGTTAATAAAGTAGGGGAATGTGAAGACCTGTGACTTCTTTTACAGTGCCAATTGTTGTGATTACCATTGTAACAAGTACAGACTGTTACGTATTCTCGTTTGAACGTACCTCAACGTTGTTCGTGTCGCTTACAAGACCACGTGACAATTTGGCGCATTCTGGTCAGTAGTTCTCCCGCTGACGGGACTAGCATCGTTGTCGTAAGGTCTTGCTTTCTCAATACCTCACGCATCTCGTTGAATACGTAGGTATTATCTGGCCACATGATCACAGTTCTCACGAACTATCACCTGGGCCAAGTTTTATCCAAACCAGACGTATTAGGCTGCTTAGGGAAATGGGCGATCGAATTAGGAGGACACAACATTGTGTATAAAGCATGCCCAGCTATCAAAATCTAGATATTAGCTGATTTCATCACGGAAGTCCCGAGCAAAAAAGTGCATGAATGTGACGCTGTCCAAAATCTAGCGCCTATCACGAATGCCCGCGCATGGATTCTCGACACTGACGATGCATCCAATGATGACGGCGCAGGGGCAGGTCTTCGTTTAATAAGCCCTGATAACTAGGAGTTTACCTACGCCATCAGGCTGGACTACAAAAGCACCAACAATGAAGCCGAATATGAAGTGTTTCTGGCATGCCATCGTTAGCCATCAAAATGGGTGCTAGGAATTTGGAAGCGCATGCCGACTCTTTTGGTCGTAGGGCAGATCAATAGCCTGTATGATGCAAAAGGCGAGACAATGGCCCTGTACCTCGAACAAGCGTAGTCTTTGATCAACAAATTCCACAATTTCAAAGTGACCCACATCAATCGAAGTGAGAACAAGCATGCTGATGCACTTAGTAAACTGGTGGCAACGAGCTTCAAACACCTCGCGCATGAAGTGCGCATCGAGGTGCTAAAAACCCTTCTATTCCGCTATGCCAAGTGAATGTCATAGAAATGGGAAATCCTTCTTGGATGTCTCCGATCATCATGTTCTTGCAGTCTGGGATACTCCAAGAAAACAAGGCGGAGGCAAGGAAAGTCCCAAACAAGGCGCTGAATTATGAAATGGCAGACGAAATACTTTACCGGAAGTCATACCTTGGACCACTCCTTTGTTGCGTAGATCCGCAAGACGCACATTACTTGATCCGCGAAATACATGAAAGGTTGTGCAGAATTCATGCCGGTCCATGCATGGTAGTCGCAAAGATCATGAATGCTGGATACTAATGATTGCAAGTAAATCCATTGCAAAAAACAAGTCTTTTTACCGTTGAAACCCCAAATAACTCTTCTAGTCCCAAAAGTAAAATTAAGGGTTTTCTGGTGGGTTGAAAGAGAAGTAAATAAACCAAGATAAATGAATATTTTAGCGTTTGGATGGCACAAAATCGTCATAAATTATACTGAACTTAGAAAATATTTAACAATTTAAAATCTAAATTTTAAAAAAATGTATAATTTTTTATTACTTGTTGATAGTCAAGGCTTACATCATCGCTTAACCAGCCACTACCGACGCTTGATTTCAGTGCCTAGACGTCCCCCGTACAGACCTAGACGAGGCATCTAGGGCACCAAAGGTGTCCAAATAGGCAGATGGGTGTGTGAATAGATTGAGCCAACATAAAAACTTAACAAAAAACCAGCCAGAGACTTTTAGAGGATAAAGAAAAAACCTCAGGCATGATTTTGCCTACATATGTGGAACTTGGAGCTGATACAAGAGATTCAGGCGTCACCTAAATGCCAATAGTAGTCAGGTACTTGTGAGCACGTCCATGAAACCCTAAAATCATCCACCTTTGCTATCGTATGAGAAATGGTGGCTCCTTCGATGCTTTATCGTACGACCGTTTAAGCACCATTAAACTTCGTTCTCTTTTTCATCTAACGTTGGGTGTATGTGAATCACCAAAACTGTGATTCATAGTAAATTTGGGACTCACAATTTTTTATTAGACCCTTTATGCTCATGATTAATTGCTATTAGATAAGATTTTAAAAGTTTAGAAGGTTTTTTGAAGGGTTTTTTTAAAAATGGCTTGATTTGGTGTGTTTAATGAAGAGGTTTTTGTTAACTAGTGTTTAAGTTTGTTTTTGGTTCATTTTGATATAAACGACCATGGTTTTTGTGTTGTTCTAGTGTGATTAGAGTGTTTTTGTTAGACAAACCTGTCTGGGCGTATTTATCACCGTGTTGTTCGGTGTTTTTGCTAGAGTCGTTATTTTGCTTGGTGTTGTCTGTGTATTTAAAAAATACTTCAGTCCGAGAAACCAAATCCTACAACTAGTGTATTTGTCTACACTACGCATTTCCAATCAGTCTTCAAGCTCTCACTAAACTGCGTATTTATTGCGTAATTGTGCCCAGTATCATTAAAAAAACCTAGTGTTAACATTTTGAAACTAAAATCAAATCAAATTGTCGATTAATTAACTAAGTCCAATCGCACAAACTGAACTAGAAACCAAAACTGCAACTCGTCCACCAAAATTGAAGGGATCCCCCGACTGTGGGCTATTGATTATGCAAGTTCCATTGATCATCCACACTTTCTTTAAGGGACTAGAGCCTTCAAGGGTGAGAGAACAATCCTTAGAGGCACAAGTCTAATAGCCTTGGGGTTGTAGCATGATAAGGGACCAGGTTGCAAAGAAGGGCATGCCTCAAATTAGTGAATGTGGCTCATATTTATAGGCTGATCAAAGGTAGTGGTGCACGGGCAAGGTTATAGGGCAGGATCATTCCCTGAACATGAAATCATGATAGAAACTTCAAGAATTTGTCATTTTTGTCTCCCAGGCGTCTTGGGCACGGGCATGCCTCTCATGCACTGTTGTGCATATTGAGTTGTCCTGACAATAGTTGAATGAATTATGCAGAAACTGTTGAAGTTACAGCTCACGTACGGTTGTGCAAACCATCAGCACGACCGTGCACGACTTGCAATCTCGGGAGCACTAGTAGTGCACAAGGCAGTGCAGCTGATTTCTTGGCATGCATGACCGTGCGACCCGGGTGCACTCCCGTACACTAGCTGAACACTGATCAACAGGATGTCGGAAGACCATGCATGGCCATGCGGCCCATGTGCATGACCGTGCACATCTGAAGATTTTGCTGCCCAAGCGTCTACTTGTCTGGCCCATACCCTGCAGCTGGCGTCACGCTGATGATTGCACGGGCGTTCACATAAAGTGCACGGCTGTGCGGATATGAAATTCCCTATAAAACTGGGCAGACACTACTGATCAAATTATTGGGTAATTTTCCAAGCTTCTGGGCGATTTCGGAGGTCCGAGAGCTACCTGGTTGGGATGATTTCAAGCCTCAAATTTGCAAGAAGCTCATTCGCTATCATCCGGCAAGGTAAATGTCGTTGCTGATGCCTTAAGTCACAAAGAAAGGGTTAAGCCCATTAGGACTAATGCTAAGAGTGTTGAGCTCAGAAACACCTCGAATGAAAAGCTATTAGACATTCAAAAGCAAGCCCTGTTAAGGCTAATATTCCTAATGAGGGATCAGACGGAACTGTTGAAGTTAATGCCTGGAAAAGATGGAATCCTTAGATTTAATGGAAGAATCTGGGTTTAAATCTTTGGAGGACTTAGAGATCTAATCCTCTAGGAAGCGCATAATATGAGATATTCAGTTCACCCAGGTGGTGACAAGATGTATCAAGATTTGAAAAGGAATTATTGGTTGATGGGTTTGAAGAAATCCATAGCCACTTATGTAGCTAAATGTCTGACGTGTTCGCAAGTTAAAGCTGAACATCAGAAACCGTCAGGACTTCTACAACAACTTGAGATTCCCACTTAGAAATGGGAAATGGTAACCATGGACTTGATTACCAAGTTACCTAAGATCAAACATGGTAATGACACGATTTGGGTCATTGTGGATAGATTGACTAAGTCAGCACATTTCTTGCCAATTAAAGAAACTTATAATTCTGACAAATTGGCCGTGATGACAAAGGCTTGACCGCGAGCTTGCTGCTGCTGCTGCTGATTGGTGTTGTTACGCTGCGGGTAGTTGTTGGCGAAGTGATTAATGTCTCCGCATCTGAAGCAGGCATGAGCGGCAGGAGCTAGGGGTTGATTTTGATTACGACAGGGTTTTGAGGAGGTACGGTGGTCACGGCTCGGGCTTCATTGATGGGGGCCTGAGGAGCATTCCGACATTGTTGGATAAAGTGTCCGTACCTATTGCAGATCGTGCATAGGCGGCATGGGGCGGTAAGCGGGTGATGGAAGGGACAAGTATTGCCCTTGGGATGGGGTCCGGTGTATGCTTTCTTGATGGGTTCGGGTGCGGGCAAAGCTGGCTGGTGGGGGTTTGGCGTAGTGACTACCGTGCAAATTGGGCTCAAAGCCTTCCGCTTCTTGCCCTTGATGTTGCTTCTTGGGGGTTTGGGCGAGGCAGGTTCGGTAACGGATTCGGTGGTTGCTTGGTGGGCTTGTTTAAATATAACAAGAGATCAATCAGCTTCGTAAACGAGTTCAGGATCTTGAGTTACAACGGGAGAGACACGGTAAGGAAATTGAATCGGAACCATATATGGGCCAATGTGAATGAGGAAGAGGAGCATCCTTTCTTCGATCCCTACCCCAGTTCTTCAAACCTATCTATCAGGAATTATTCGAGGGATTAAACGTTGTAAAGTCTTCATCACAAGTAACGATTCATAAACTGGAGGACCCTAGAGGATCATATAGTGAAGACTTTTGCACAACAACGTTTGATCCCTCAAATAACGAGTGTATTTTTGGATGTGATGTTCATATCATGTTACATATGCTGATGGGAACTTAAAAACCTGTTATTTCTGTAAAGATAGTGTACAACTTACTAGAACATCTGGGAATCTTCAAGATATATTAACTGTCAAACATGATCAGGAGTGTTCTGTAAGTAGTTAATTTTCTTCTGTAAATAGTTATCATTCATGATTCTTTGAAGTTGAAAACATTAATTTTATTAGAAAACCTTCCATCATCTTGTCAATGTTGATGGGTATTTGAGAACTACTCCTCATTCGTGTTCAGAAGTTGAAATTACTTTTATATCTTTCTGATTAATCTTTTAACTGCAGTTATAGTCTAATATCCAGATTTGACCATGGCGTGACAGATTCGTTCAATGGTTTCATTACCAGGGATGGTCTTCTCGAATATTCAATGACAGGAGGTAAGTTCACTTATGTTTCTGTTAATGCTGATGTGAAAACGAGTAAACTTGACAGGTTTTTGGTAACGATATGTTTATGAACCATTGGCCACTCGCTAAAGTTGAAGTCCAGACTAGGGGTGCCTCAGACCATTGCCCAATCTCTTTGTCTTCCAACCCCATCGATTTTGGTCCCATTCCCTTTAATTTTTTAACTCTTGGGTGGGGGATCCAAATTTGGTAAAAATTGTTCATAATGCCACGGCTACCTCTACTATGCGGGGCAAACACGATGTTGTGTTAGCTATGACTCTGAAACGGATCAAAGCTGAAATTAAAAAAAGTGGAGGATGGAAGCGAAAGTGGTTGAAATTAAGGAAGTCAATGCGATGCTGAAGATTATTGGAGACATTGAAAGAAAGGATGCTCTTGGGCCTATATCAGATAATGATAAAAAGACAAGAATTGATCTCAGAGTAAAGGTTAATGGTTTGGAGCTGGTCATGGCAAGAAATCTTCAGCAAAAGGCTCCGGTTAATTGGCTGAAGTTTGGTGACGAGAACAGTTCTTACTTCCACATAATTATAAATGTGAATATTGCAAGCAGTAGAATCAATGGTCTTTGGTTCAATGAAAGAACTGTCTTGGACCCCCTGGAGCTAAAGGATGAGATTAGAAGTTGGTTTAAAAACAATTCTTGGAGGGAAAGCCCTGAGACCGGACGGTTTTACCATGAAGTTTTACAAGGTCTTTTGGAATGAATTAAAACACCTCGTCATGAGGATTATGAGGGAGTTTCCGAGCAGTGGTATAATTAGTAAAGGATGCAATTCCTCTTTTGTGGCCCTTATACCCAAAACGAAAGACCCGCAAGTGTTATCGAACTTCCGCCCGATTTCTCTAGTTAGGTCGATTTACAAGATAACTACTAAAGTTTAGGCGAATCGTCTAAAGCTAGTTATTAATGAGGTGATCTCGCAGACACAATCGGCAGTTGTTGGGGAAGGAATATCTTAGATAGCCTGCTTATTATGAGTGAAACGGTAGCTTGGGCGAAAAATAACAAATTGGAGTTGTTAATCTTTAAAGTTGATTTCGAGAATGCTTACAATTCTATCAACTGGAAATTCCTCTTCCAAATGATGGAGTATATGTCTTTCCCAAAAAAATGATTTCTTGGATAAAAGGGTGCCTTATGTCGGGAATGGGCTCGGTCCTCGTGAACAGTTCGCCAACGTCCAAGTTCAAATACAAGAGGGGATTAAGACAGGGAGATCCCCTTTCTCCTTTCCTTTTTATAATCTCTATGGAAGTCATAAATTTGTTCTTCAAAAGAGGGCTATGGAATTAGGCCTATTTCATGGGTTTCAACTTCCTAACGGTGGGCCGATTATATCCTATCTTTGCTACGCAGACCATGTTCTCTTTATTGGCAAATGGTCAGATCATAAGTGGCTACTCTTAACCGTCTTTTGAGGTGGCTAAATCTAGTTACGGGTCTAAAAGTAAGTCATCGCAAGTTTAAGCTATTTGGTATAGGAGTTGAGGATAGAGAGGTGTCTAGATTGGCGAAAGTTCTTAACTACGAGTTAGGAGTCTTACCCTCACGTATTTGGGCATTCCAATTGGGGTTAACATGAAGCGGGCGAAGTCTCGTTTGCCAATAGAGTGATATGGCTAAAACAGTTCTTGGGAGCCTTTCATTGTATTACCTCTCTTTATATGATGCCCCAAAATGTATTCTCAACAAACTCGAGAAGATTCAAAGGGATTTCATATGGGGTATTACGGATATGTGCAAAAAGCTCAGATGGGTTCGCTCGGATTCGTTGCTGAAATCTAAGGTGGTGTTTCTTTTTCTAAAAAAGATATGCGCAAGCTCTTCTATCTGTGACGCCCATACATTGTCATGTGCAGACTGTTTGTTTTTGTGAAAACATTTCATTAAAAAAACATATGCTTGAGCTTTTCTTGGTGTAGATTTGGCCCAGCCACTTCTAAGATCTTCTAAGGTCTACAAAGGGTTAAACACCACCATCGTCCACCACCCACCATTGTGCATCACCACCACCACCACCCACCACCTCCACCACCAACGTCCACCACCACCATCCGTACAACACCGCCACCATCGTCCGTACACCACGACTAGTTTATTTTAGAAGTCTACAATGTTAAAAAACAAACAGTCTTCTTTCTGTACAGGTTTGGTCCACCTCTTCTTGTACAGATGTTATCCGCAGACAGTAGACATTTTATCTCTTAAAAACAAATAACACCTAAGAGAATAGGCAGTATGGGGGTAGGGAGTATCACTGATTCAATTATGCGATGTTGACGAAATGTTGGTGGAGGTTTATGTCCCACCCCGATTTTCTATGTAGCGGAAGCGTCGTGAGGTGTGGCCAGAGCGGCAATCGTTGTATTCAACCAAGTATGACAATTGTAATACGTTGTAAAATATTCATCCATACACTTTATTTAACATAAGGTTTACATACGACCTTTTTTTATCTTGAAACATACCACAAATTTAACAACATTGTTTAAAATTTAATGACGAGTTTACAAACACAATATCAAAAGACTGGATGAAATATAACATCTTGACTTCACAACATACGAACATGTTTTTCCCCAAGGCTGTCCACTAGTTTACTGTAATACATGTTAGTTTTGAAAACGACGTCAACAAAAAGCTAGTGAATTCATGTTATAAATCTTTGTATTAAAGGAATCATCAAAAACATTTGAAATAATAAATTCATTTAATATAACTTAATGAAACTTGTAAGATCATTAGTGTGTTGTAAGGACACTTATTTGTATGCCGAATAAGGTGGCAACCAACCCTTGACGATTTATTGTGTCTGAGACACTCGTTTTAGACATAAAAGCACTCAAATACGATCTGTTATTATTGTCGTAATAGAGTTGGGCTCGCCCAAACACAATAGATCTATCCCGTTGTTCATCGGTATTTGTTATTCATTAATGGTCCCAATACTTGAGCCTTATCCACATGTGATCTAAATATTTTGATTACCAAGCTATCCTAAATGTAATATGTATATATCCCCGCACGTTTAAAACCACAAAAACATTTAAATAAAAGGGAAAACATGAACTCACAGATTTGCGTTCCGTGCAAATCTCTATTCGGTTTCCGATACTTCCTTCGTTTCTCGACCTACAAGTGTTCTAATCTCGTTAGACACTTAGGCTTTCGTTCCTTTTTCGTACAAGTATTTATCTTGAATTTCATACTTGTATTTGTTGGTATATATATAATATATATATCTTTCATTTATATTTATATTCTAGATTAATTTACATGTAAATGGGTCTAGTCCATAATTTAAATGTAAAAGTTTAATCTAAAAGTTTATTACATATGGGCATAGCCCAATAGGTTTTGTAAGTACGGGCCTAGCCCAGTTTGTTTCATATGAGTGGGCCTATCCAAAATTGTTTCATGTGTGTGGGCCTAGCCCAACTTAAAAATGAAAGAGTGGGCCTAGCCCAACTTAAAAATGAAAGAGTGGGCCTAGCCCAAAGATAGTGTATGTAAATGGATTAGCCCGATTTGGTTTTATAAAAGTGGGCTTAGCCAAAGTTAATTTTATAAAAGTGGGCTTAGCCCATGTGAATTTTATAAAAGTGGGCTTAGCCCAAAGTTAATTTTATAAAAGTGGACTTAGCCCAAGTTTGATTTTTATACAAGTGGGCCTAGCCCAAATTACTTTATATGAATGGGCTAGTCCATATATTTTATAAAAATGGGTTTAGTCCAATTTATTTTTATGAAAATGGGCTTAGCCTAAAGAATTTGTTTAGTTGGGCTTAATTCGAGTTTTAAAAATATTTACTAGTAATGTTATATCTTATAATTTTTTTTTGGTAAAAACTATTAGATATAAGTTAAATTTTTATAGTCCTAGTAAATATAAAGTGTGACCGTTGATTTGTTCATTTTGAGCATTATGTTTGCGTCGACCAATTTATTCATTTCGTCTTTGTCGTTTGTTTCGTTTATACCATATACTTTATTTTGTCCGAATTGTCCAAGTTATCCTAATTGTCCGATATATTATGTTGTCAAAAGTTGAACATTTATATATTTTGTATTTGATCCTACATAATCTAAATATATAGTATTTATATAAAAAATATATGTATACATATTTGGGATTTCAAAATATATATTTTTTTATCAAAAATATATATTTATCTCCTTTTTAGTTTAAGAAAACTTAAGTAATTATATCTTTAAACTTTTTGACCCAAACTTTTGCTTAAACAAGATTAAAGTTCCTAATCACTTTTAAGCACAAAATCTTTAATTTAACCACATCTTAATCATGATTAATTTTTATAAAAATTTTGCCATAGTTTCCTTTAAAATATAAGCTTTCCCATAGTTTCCTTTAAAATATAAGCTTTCCCATGTTTATATAAACATGTTTTAAATCATTTTTCTAACTCAAATCATCATCAAATCACAAGTATTATACCATGTATTAACAAAAATATCATAAACTTGTTATAGTTAAAAAGTTTCTTAAAATGGAAACTTTATTATCACTTGTTACCAAAATTTCTAAATCATAACTTTTATTTAATAATCTATAATTTGTATGATTATCTTAAAATATAAAATCATGTTCATGACAATTTTTGTTAATAAATCTTGCTAATCTAAATATGCATGTGTTTAGATTATCTTTTTGTACATAAAAATGCAAGATTCAAGTTTACTAGTTTATGGCAATTTCAAGATCATCCATAATCCTCAAGAAAACCACATAATTATGTTAGTGATTATAGTTTTATTAGTGTTTTTCAAGTGGGTTTTTAAATATCTTCTAAGATGATCTGGTATATTTTCATGAAATATAAAGTATAAGATTAAGTTAAGGAGCTTACTACTAGCACTTGGCTAGGGATGATCAAAATGATGGTAAAAAGATGAAGAAGGGGATGATTCAAGAGCTCCAAAGCTTCCAAGTGTGCCTCCTAATCCTTGCAAACACCTTAGATTATCCTTGGATCTTCATGCAAGCTTGAATTTCTTGAGTTTGGATTTTAAAAAGTTGAAGGTGATAATGATGGTGTTTTGCCAATATTTAGAGAGCAAAAATGAAGGTGTTGTTGTGTTTTGGTGTTTGGGAAATGAAGGAAAATGACTGAATGGTAATGGTTTTGGTTTTGTGTTGGTTTAAGTCTTACACCAAAATAACACTAACAAAACTCACAATTTGCTAACACATTAAGAACATTAAGTGGAATGGGGGTTTACACCCCATGTAGCCGTGAGGGGGGGGGGGGGTGGTGGTTTGGTTAATTTTTTTTATAAAAAATTATAAATTTTTATAAAATTTATTATTTTTATACATAAGTTTTTATAAAATATAATGGCCCAAGACTTTAAAGTGATGTTATAATATGCCAAAACAACTTACTAGTCTTATTGTTTCGTTGTTCTGTTGAAAAATTTAGTTCGGGTCTTGTACCGGGTAAAATACCGACATATCGTGTTACTTATATAATTATATTTTCATAATAGTTCTAGACAATTTTTATTGTCTAGTTAATTAATCTAGCTCTCCACACTAATAAATTTGTCATTTTGAGTTCAGTTCCGGTATCGGCTTTGTTGCTTTTACTGAACAAGCCGTATAACTTTAAACAACAGGATTTACATACGGGTTTTATATTATTCTAACACCTGTTATTATTCTTAACTAAAAATATTTATTTTTGGGTTTTCGGACATTTGCTGTTTTGTGCTGCGGAATGTTGTATTTTGCTACAAAATGTTGTATTTTGCTGCAAACTTGAACAATTTGGTGTTTTAAATAAAATTTTCGTGGTATAATAGTGCAGATATATTTTATGCCTTAATTCTGCCATAACAGACTGTATGGTAACCAGTACCGATATATTTATTGCGTGTTCACGTCTTTGTCATCCGTTTAGGATGTAGTTTTATATGTTCGTGATTGTGATGAATTCATTATCATTCCAAACTATGATTTTATAGAATTCCTAGATTTTTAAGACTTAAAATAAAAAATTAAGTCACGTTGTGCGGTAATAGATAGTGTAATAGTTGTTCTGGTTGTACAGAATTACCGGAATTTTGCTGATTGTCACAGTTTAATACTAACCCGAACCAATTATGGACTAGATTGGTAGCTTCGGTCGATAAAAACAACATAGTGAACCAGTTAATCCCTATAAAAAGATCGATCCTGGGGTGTGGATAGGGGTGTGGAAGGAAATCGGTAAAATGGATTCGGAATAATCAAAATTGGGCATTAATATTAATCAGAATCTGGTTGTGGAAAACAAGATATAGAAATGGTGAAATGTGTGGAATGATTTTTATTCTGTCAAACAGGTTCGCCTTGTTATTGAAAAAGTGAAGTTGGCAAACTCCATAGAAGACCCTATTTTTGTGTGGAATAGTTGGCCTCCTCCCAAAACCAATTTCCTGCTGTGGAGAGCTCTTCTAGGTAAGATTGCGTCTAGGGAGGGGCTAGCTCGAAGGGGGGGGGGGGGGGGGGGGGTATCATTGACCAATGTCAGTTGTCCTCACTGTGGGCTGGATGTTGAAAGTCCATATCACATTTTTATAAACTGTTTATGGGCTAAATGAGTTTGGTGGAATGTGTTGGCCTGGGTCCAAATTCGTTTCCCAGAGGACTGCAAAACGACTTTGAAACTTATAAATCATATAAAAGAGAGCCCAGGTGGGAGAGTTTGGAAACGGTTAGTATATATGGTCGTCCTAGCAACGGTTCAGAGGATTTGGAGTGCGAGAAATGCGAAAGTTTTCGAAGACTGTTTTATCCCGATTAAGAAGACTATGGATCTCGTAAAGGAAGACGCTTTTTTCTGGATAAGCAATGGATCGAACTCAAGAGGCCTAAACAGAAAACTGGGTGATTTTAGATGTTGTAGACCTATTGTAACTCTATTTTTTTTTGTTTTGTCTGTTTCGTTTGTTTGGTTATTTCCTAGTTTCTTGCTGGCTCTTTATATATATATATATATATATATATATATATATAAAGTGTTCTTGGGGTTAAAAAAAAGGAGTCTCATTGCTGGTAATTGATTTTTCTCATATTTCAATAAAAAATTATTTATTAATTTACTTTTATTGTTTATTTACTTTAATAATAGTTAAGTTGATTTATCAATTTTTAACGACTTAGCTATGACCTATATAATACTTTTTAATTATTTTAATGACAAATACATTAATTTAATTACATTTTTATGTATGTTTGAATTTTATAACTTATAATATAATAGCAATAATACTAAATCCGGTCCAACCTGGACCGGTCGAACCAGTGAACCAATAAGTTGTCCGGTTTAATGTCCGATCCGGTCCTGAAAACATTGGTTATCATCCCACTCTCCTGCTCTTTCTCCTATTTCCTTGCAAGCAACAGTGATGTAGACTTTCATCTTACATATTGAATTTTGAAACCCTATTCCCAAGAAGCCACACGCCACTGTGAAATCGATCTCTAGGCGTCATCGACAAGTGCCATTGATGTGGGTGGATCAATACAATTGAATATTAGAAAAAAGAAAGGGGCAAGATAGAATATTTAGAGAGAAAGCAATTAACAAATTTTCTGCATGTTTATTGAAAATAAAGGCAGTGCCTTTTATAGGGTAACAAACAAGAATAATTCCGAAACTACTTCCTACCAAATGGGAAATAAACGTTACGAGGAAATATGGGCATTCCCATTATTTTAGCACATGATAACCGAAAGCAATTCAAATAAATAACTTTGAAAATAGAACGTCGAGATCTGCAGACTTCATGGTTTGTTCATGGCTTCATGGGCTCCTCCTTGTGCATGGGCTGCATGGGTCTAGGCACATAACAGTCACTTTTTGAAATCTATGGGAACTTCAAAGTCAGATGTCACTGTCATCCCCTCAGGTTTTCAGTTTTCTAAACAAGATGTGCAACCATGCTCCAAGCCTGATTCTTTTTCATCATCATCTTTCTTTGATCCAGATCCAGAATCGGTATGTGTATACTGTTACTTGACAAATTTGTTTGTGTATATGTGTATCTGTTTCGATTATGCCATTAGTGAATGTCAATTGTTGAGATGGCTGCTACAGTTCAGGTCTGTGTTATTATGTGTTTTGAAATCAATGAGGTTGCATCATGTTCATGCTGGATAAATTGTCTAGGGAATCATTTTCAGTCCTATTTTTAGGTTAACTGGTTCTTACTTTTGTTTATCTTTTCTAATTTGGGTTTTTTGATTTGAGGTTGCTTTATATGCAGGAAACTCATACTTTATCACAACATAAGGGAAAGAGTTTGTATGGAAAGTTATTTGTTTTAAAGCTACATGAATGAATTTGAGATATTGAGAATTATTGTTGGTGTATATATGTTTGATCATTAAAATTAATGGCTTAGATGATCTTTATGCTCTTCAGGTATGTTGAAGAAACTTTTATTTACATGTTATACCAGTCATATTCAAGTTAGCTTTTTACATAAAACTCTTATTTAGTTTTATACTCTTCAAGAGATCTAATTCTATCCTATTTTTTCGTAACATCTTTAAAGTTGACGAGATTCTTGCAGATATGAGTAACTTCACTATTGCCTTTAAGGTGCAGCATGCAAAGGAAATACCTCTTGACAAGGTAGGCCTTTTGGCCAAATATTTTTTATTTTCACTGTATATTTGTAGCTATCATATTATTTTATTTCCCTCTCATTCTAATGAGTATCTTCATTCTTTTAATCTTTCGACCTAATGTATTTTACTTCTATTATATATACAAAGTATATAT
This sequence comes from Scalesia atractyloides, assembly GCA_947069175.1. NCBI lineage: Eukaryota > Viridiplantae > Streptophyta > Magnoliopsida > Asterales > Asteraceae > Scalesia > Scalesia atractyloides. The sequence continues at coordinate 16,877,839 of CAMTDV010000001.1, read as the reverse complement.
AGCTGATTAGGAAGGAGGAGATGCACCGTATAATCCAAGCACATTGTAAGTGGTTTTAAAATTTTCCAAGATCATGTTGTCTTAGTTGATACCGATACGGGTCATGTTGTTACAACAGGACTCAAATTATCAATAAAACTAGACGTTGTGGCTCTAGAAGGTGATTTCAACAATGAAGATGATGAAGGGTGGATTGGCGAAGAATTCGAAAACCATGGTGTTAAAGAATGTGAAGGAAAACGATCATTAGACTTGCACGTTGTGCTTTAAGAAGGTGCTGGGACTTTAGTGGAGTAGACTTCACCAACAATTCAAGTTGGATTAGAAGCAGGAAGTTTAGGCTTTGGGGTTCTGTGAAAGGATTCGTGTTCAGGAAGCCAAGGTTGAAGCTTTCACTGTTATAATAATAGATGAGAATGTATGTTAGTTCATTTTATGATTGCTAAAAAGAGAAAAAAACACATTCTTAATTATTTTGTTATTTTCTCATTGACATTGACAGTGTATAAGAAGCTCTACCCACATACTTTACATGACGAGATATGGAGATTGGAGAAAATTGGCAAGGATGGATCATTCCACAAGAAGCTGAATAGCTATATATATAGGAAGTTGTATATTTGATTCCATCGCTGAGCTTCATATAAAGGTAACTTGTAATCTTTTCTATTGCTAAAGGATCCAATTTACTAAACATGCAACTTACTTACAAAATATTCCATGTTTAGGTTTGATGACAGAAGAGGGTGTTGCAAAAACAAAGTAACTCACTCGCCAAGAAGGTATGTCTACATACTAACTGAACGGTTTTCTTTTGTATGTCCCATAATCTGATTGATCTATTTATCCATAATTGGGTTAAACATGCTACTTGTATCCATTGCCCCTTCACCTACAGGATGAAAATCCCAAAACTTGCTTTTATTCCATCTACTTATCTATGCATTTTGCCAAAAACTGCGGAATTTGTTTCCGGTATTGTTAGGTCCTTAAGGTTTATGCATTAGTCTTTTAGTTTGTTTGGGCTTATTTGTATTAGAATGGGCTTGGGAAGGCTAATGGGCCTAGAGTTTGGGGTAATGGTGCACTAATCCGTTACTATAAATAGTAAATGATGTATTAGGGATAGTGGCTTTTTGGTGGCTAACATTAGCTTGTATTAGACAAATTCCAATTTGTATGCAAGTTAATCTTTTATCTATTCAATTCTATTTCATCTTATTTCTTCTATCTCGAATACATAGCTTGTTTGTGTGATTCTGCCACCGAACAAACTTAGTGTGATATTGTAGATCCAGTTTTTGGGACTTACAATTGGTATCGGAGCCTGTTGAACCTGTTTCCAGGCTCAGATCTTATATCACACTGATTCGGATTGTTACTATTGCTGATCTGCTGCTGGTTCGGTGCTGTTTAAAGATTCTGCTTGTGTTTCGGATCTTCTTCTTGAGTTTCGAATTGATCTCGGATAGTCTGCGTGCATTTCGAACCCATTTCGGATTATCTTCTTGTATCCCGATAGATTTTTGATAGATCTTCGTTGCATTTAGGATAAACTTCAAATCATTTTGGATCATCTGATTGCATTTCTGATCATCCGTGTTGAAGATCGCTTGCATTTCGGATCAACCACACAGCATTTCGGATTATCTTCATTGTATTTCGGATAATCTAGTTTATTCGAGTTCGAACCACTTTTCTGATTTCGATAAACTGTTCCGAATTGATCTGTTGCATCTTTCATTTCGAGTGGACCATTTCGATTGGACTGTTTGGACTGTTCACTGTTAATTTTAAAAATTACTTAATTCCTATCGGAAAATTTAAAATAATGAACCCGAACGATATTTTGACTGTTTTGGATCTCGCCAACACTACCTTAGCTGTTGTCCAGTCTTAGACTCTAGCATTACATCAGAAACTCGATCAGATCATCGGAACAACTACCAAAATTCTAAGGATGTTGAATGCTGACGATTACTTTGAGTGGACCTGGCTATTTGAGCAGTATTGTAAGGCGAAGGAGCCTGGGCTCTGGAGGTGTATTCGAGATGCTCCTCGTACCATTATGTACGCTACTAAAGATGATCCTCTAACTCAGATTCCTAAACTTGAGAATCTGTGGACAGACAATGATCGAAGAATCAAAGACGAAGACAATAGGCCATTGCAAATCTCACCATGGCTTTTGGTCCTGATACCACAATCATTGTTAGGAATTGCACCAATGCTAAGAAGATTTGGGATGTGCTTAAGAATCTGTATTAAGGAAACACTGACATGAAGGCTAGCAGGGTAAATATGTTAAACCAGCGGTTCAGTTCGTTCAATCACATTTATAGGGAAACCGTGGAGAATCAGATTAGAAGATTCGTCAAATTGGTCTCACAAATGATAAATGCTGGAATAACAATCACTAATAGTGGGATAAATCGTCAACTTCTAAACTCACTGCCTACAAATTAGGATGCTGATTTCTACAATCTAGTCTTGTGAGATTGACAATCAGCAAAGAGAGCTAAACCACAAGAATTCCATGATTGCTGCCGGAATGAGCAGTTCTAACACTGCCATGATGTCTCAAAGTCATTGCAACATCGTTTTCAATCTTGTTCATGGAGTGTCAAACAGTAATCCAAACATTGTTTTGAGTGCGATAACTCAAGCTTAGCTACAAGTTCAAAAGACAAACTAGGTCTATAGCATGTCTCTTCCGAAGAACTCAGCCACAACCACTACTACTCAGCAATACCCTCAGCATGCCAATGTGGTTTTCAGTCCAGTGAACCCTTCATCATCTCAAAATGTCCATCCACTCCCTCTGAAGAAAATCTAGCTTTTCTGACCAAGCAGAACGAAGAAAAGTTGGCTCTCGCAGCTTCTATGCTTAACACTCTGAACACCTTTCTCACAGGTGATCTTTTTCCCCATTCATTCTTGCAACTGAGATTAATCAGGTGGTCGAAGAAGACATAGAAGAACTGGATGCGTCTTGGAACTTGGCTATGGTAGCTTTTCGAGCAGAGAAGTTTCAGAAAAGATATAGTCCTCATCCCATGTCATATATTCGCACTGGATCCATGAAAGACAAGCTGAGGTGCTACAAATGTCATGAATCGGGACACTTTGCAAGAGATTGCAAAAAGGTACCAGTGGGATTTGAAGCCACTAAGGCTGCTGCTGCTAGAAACTCAGAAAGATCCATGGTTCCTATTACTCCAGCTCAAATTCAACTTCAACTTCAACTTCAAGATCCACTACGCAAGGAGTCACTGGAGTAGGAAAGGTGCTGATGGCACAAGATCAACGTGGATTCAGCTGGGTGGATGCTGCAGCACAATTGGAGTCTCTCAAGATATCATAAGTTGTAGAAACAAACCACCAATGCTTGATGGCGCAGACCGAGGAACCCAAAACTCTCTCCAAAACGGTAAACTCTCTTTTGTGTTCCGAACATTGTAGAAATAAAATTGCACAGATGAGAGCACAAATTTCATTCTAATCAATGATTACAATAGTGCCATGTCTAAGCGCATTGGTCTTTGAGAGAACAATAAAGTTCTCTATGAAAAGATCGATGCACTAAGGAAGGACATAGCTCAGCTCCATTTGGACGTTAATCAACAGAAATGTTAGGTCCATGATTATAAAAATAGGCTAAATATAAAACTATAGAATGCGACTATGTGAGAGCTGAGCGGGAATTTCTCACTAGAAAGTATCAACAAAATGATTTAAAATTACAAGATTGCTTCCAGGGGAACCTTTCAAATCAAAGAACGCCAAACCCACGGATTTTCAAAATCCCATGAGTTTTGTTAAAAACATTAATCAAGAATGCTTAAATGAATCAGTTAAAAATCTAGAACATGAAAAGGAGTCGATGAAATTCCATCGGAGGAATCTCAAGAAATTACATTAACTTCTGATTCTATGGACGAAATTAACTGTTTTAGTGCATGTGTAGAGTTAGTGATAGTTGAGAAGCTGTCGGAAGTGGATGATGAACCACATCCAAATGATGTTGATAATTCAGATGTTTCTTTGTGTGATAAAGATGGTATTTACGTTTAGAACTTTGTTCAGTCTTTGGTTTTGAGACTCAAGGAGTTGTTAGAACTTAAACTTTGAATGTTGTGGTTTTTATTATGATTGTGATTTAACTGTTTTACTAGAGGAGTCTGGGGCATCCAGTGCTGAATTCGATACGTCTGTTTTGAATAATTTAGATAACTGTTATAGTATGCCAAACACCTCTACTGATGCCTTAGATCTCTCGAAATGTTGTGAAGTTGAAAATATTATTGTGTCTGATTATGTGAATGAATTTGTTGATAAACAGGAGTTGTGTGATAAACTTGTCAATCTGTTGATACACTTTTGTGTCTGTCGCTTGTTCTTAGTTACGTTACTAATTGTACGGTCTTTATTTAGCGCTTTTGTATAGTTTTAGTTGTGTCGACCAAATCAAGATATCTTACTGTCTTGATTTAGTATGACGTTAGTTTGTTTGTGTTGTAAAACAGTTGCTTGCATGCAAACTGTTACTTTTTTGTTGTTTTGCTTCTTGCTGTTATGTTGTTTGCTGTATATGCTGTCTGATTGCAGCCCTTGCACGAAGAACACCTTCTTCGTGGGAGTGACCATTCACGAAGAACCATGTTTCATATATATTGGTTGTTCGTTGGATAGGCCATGATGAACTGATTCTTCGTGGGCCTATCAGGTCTTCATGGCCCATAAGTCTTCTTCGTAGGGCTTATGGGTGTTGGGACTATATAAACAGACATGCACTTCATAGTTTTGGAAAGAGAGCACAGAGAGAATACCCTAAGTCTGTATGAATATTGTGTGTATGTGCTTGTACTAGCTCTCTTCAGTTAATCAAGATAGTGAACTTTGGTTACTTTGTGTTTTTGTTATTTTGCTTTGGTTTGCATACTACATGGATTCCACACTCGTTTGTGTGTTAAATAACAAGGAAGTAGGTTATCTTGATCCTCTAAGTGGACCTATAAGTGGTATCAGAGCTTTGGCTCTCTTCCTTGTTTAAAACCAAGCATAGTGTTGTGTTTGAGCAAATTGTGAAGCTTCCTGGAAGTGTTCTTGAACTTAAAACAAGAAACTTAAGTTTTCACAAGAAAAGTGATTTTAAACTTAGGTAAAACTTGTTGTTGCAGAAAATTTTTATAAAAAGCCTTGTTAAAACACATGGAGACATGTTAGGATACGGTTTTTCTTGAAATTTTCTATCAATGTTTAGTTCGACGTATTTTCCGGTGAAGCACTTGTCGGAAAACTCACCAGAATATTCCTTGAGTGTTGATTGAATCTTAAGATTTGACTGAAAAGGTGTTTTTGGATTGTTTGTTTTTTGACCAAACATGTCTAACCAGCTACCAACTTTCTAAAAATTCACAAACCACCCTCTGCGAAGAATCCTCCTGCGAAAGACCCCCCCTGTGAAGGACTCCCTGTGAATAACCAACCTCACGAAGAACCCTAGGTTTTTCGTGACTTCAGAGGTTGTTCGTGGCTTAGGTGTTTTGTGACTTCTTAGGTTGTTCGTGGTAGTAGTTTTTCGTGACCTGTTTTTCGTGAGAACTGATGTTTCATGGTTCTTTAAATTGTGAATTTTAACAGAAGACTTTTATTTCAAGGTAATCTTTGGAATTTTAAATTTTTAAGCTGATATTCATTAACAAACAAGTAAAATGGGTACAAATCCTTGGGATTTGGGGTGTAGTTCAAGTACAAGCCAAGATTAACCACAATCTAGCTCCACAACCTCATAGGTTAAATCATTAATGCCTCAACAAATGGCCATGATTACCGCTAATCAATGGGCGTGCGTGGCAAATCAAAATCAAAACATTCAAACTCTTCTCATTAGCAAGAGTGAAACAGGAAGTAACAACCGTCCACCAAAGTTGAATCATGTAAACGATTGTCCTTCATGGAAAAGTCGTTTTCATACGTATGTTCTTGGTCAAAATACGGAGTTGTGGACATGTTTTACGACCCCATACAAGGAATCTCTTGTAGAATCAGGATCAAATCCAACCTCTCTAGCAAACTTAAATGAAAATGATAAAAAAAGGATTATGATTTAGAGAAGAAGGCATTTGCTATCCTTACACAAGTACTTCATAAGGATATATATCATCAATTCGTGTATTGTACCACCACCAAGAATTTGTGGGATACTTTGGAAGCATGAGGGGAAGGAAATGCTGCAACAAGAAAGATACGACATGATCTTCTGAAGAAAGAGTTTGAAGGTTTTCTGTTCGTGGAGAATGAGAAACTAAGCGACATGACAACTCATTTCTATCATCTGCTTAGTGAAATGTATTCATACAAGGTGAACGCATCTCCACAAGAGATTGTGATGCCTTTTGATGATGCCTTACCACCTAAGTGGAGTCAGTTTATTGACTTGCTAAAGCATATAGGTATTTTGGATGTGATCAGTATTTATGAGTTTTTTGAGAAGCTTGAGAACAAAATGAAGAAGAAATACGAAAAGCGAAAAGAGTTCTTGTTCCACAAAACCCTGAAATGTATTTTGGAGGTATTAACACAAGCGTTAGTATCAGCAACCGTGACTCCAAACAACATTTGTGTCAAATGTTAACCCTTTTCTACCACAACTAGTTCATACAGATCAATCTGCTGGTTCAAGTGCTCAAACCTATGGTCAAGCATTTGATCCAAAAGCCTTTCTTCCTTAACCACAAGTTGTTACACCTCATGTTCCACAACAAGCTTCTCAACAAGCTTTCTATGGTAACAACTTTCAATCTTCAAATCCTAATGCCATCAGACTTGATACTTCACATCTTTCCAAGGTCAATGTAGAAGTTGCTCAGGAACACATGGAACTTCTAAACACTATGGTTAGTGCATATTGTGGATTAGTAGCCAGTCAAATTGGAAGCATTAATTTGACTAATGAGGACTATTAGCAAATAGACAGGGAGGACTTGGAGTTGATGGATATTATATGGGCATTTGCAAGTGTGGTTAGAAGAGCGAAAGACTACATGAGTAGAACTGGAAGAACAAGTTTAGAAAGCAAGAAAGACACAAAGTATGTCTTTGATAATGATGCTGTTACTTGCTTCAACTATGGTGAGAAAGGTCATTTCAAACGTGAATATACTCGACCTAGAAAGCAAGGAAATCACAACCCTTTCCGAAATCAACCAAACTCATCCAACACCACTCAAGCTAACAATGAATGGGTATAGTAGCTGTTAACAACCCAAACAACTCCAACCAGTCTGGGCCTTCAAACAAAACAAGCAGAGCTTTAGTAGTGCAAGCAGATGAAGGATGTGATTGGTCAGTTTAGTTGGGAAATGAGAATCATGGAGGAACTACTTGTTATACTAAGATATGAGTCATATCAAACATGTTTATAGTATTGACTCTTCTGATGATGATGATAGTTCTAGGTATAGTGGGAGTTCTGACGAGGAAAGCTTAAGTGTGGGTGGTTATGGATCAGATTCAGATGTCAGGGAAAAGATTGATACTGAGGTCGATGAGTTGCTAAAAGAAGCAGAGAAGCTGAAAAGTCAAAAGTCAATGTTGATAAAGAAATCAGAAGTTGCATCGAAGGAAATAGAGAAATTCTTTGCCAACGATGGATCTTTTTCTCATCATCCTGCTTTTATGGCTAATGTTGCAGCTTCAACAAGTCAGGTAAAATCCGACTCTCCTAGGATATGCAATGATTGTGCTGACTTAAAAACTAAATTTGAAACAATCAACAGTCACAATCAAAGCTTAGTAGTTGAACTGTCAAAATGCAAAGAGGCAAATATGGATTTAACTCGAAATGAAAAAGAATTCAATTCTGTAATTGAGACTTTTAGTAAAGCGTGTATGAGTTAACAAAAACAATTTTGAACAAGCAAACTTGTATTAATAACTACATTAATATACTTGAAGAAACGAAAAAAGGAGTTACCCATTGCCAAATGCGAGCATGATGCAATTAAGCTAAAATTGGAGAGTTATTTTAACTCCCAATATGTGCTTGATCACATCATTGATGTTCAAAAACTTAAGGGAGATGTGAAATGTATTGGGTATAAATCGTGTCACCACCCTTGAAACACAATTATACCAAATTGCCTGACAAGGAGGAAATGCCACGTTTTGAACCATCTGTATCTCTTAATCCCGAAGAGTTTGCGGCAGGGTTAGTGTTTAAAATGGACAATTCCTCAGACAAATCCAGAAAGACAGAGAACTTATCATCGGTTGTTGATCAAAGTCCAACAACAGTAGAGGAGGATGATTCGTCAGATGATGAGTTAGACGACACTGATCAGGACCAATCTCTTGAAAAAGTGTAAGGGATAGAAATTCCAATTGCGAATCATATCTTATGTGATCCTACTACTCCTGTTGTGCCATCTGTTACAAATCAGGAGATTGATTCTGTCAAATCTGTCAAGACGCTTGTCTCTATGTTTAAGAGCATTTTGTATACTTTGATTAGTGATGAGAAAATTTAATCAAACAAGGATTTTCCGATTAAAAATGTTAATCCAACTTAAATTGATCAAGTTTTCAAAAATTCAATAACCAAATTTTTGGGAAAGAAAAATCCAATCAAACCACAACCATTAATTGCTTCTAAAAGTAGACAACAAGAAAAGTGAGCTGAAAAACCTAAGGTGTCATAACCAAAGATTAAAGCTAAACGAGCTCACAACAAGAAAAAGGGAAAGAATGTTAACTTTGTCGCCTCAAATGGTACTGATAAAGTTGAGACTTTTGAAAATATGTCAAATATTGATTTTGTAAATCAAGTCAAGATTTTAAAACGTTACAGTCGAAACAATTACACTCAACACACAAACGGGTGTGATGATAGACCAAGTACCTCTAGGCCTACAAGTTCAACATCGAGTCATCAAACAACATCTCCTAAATTTGTTGAAAGGAGATCAAGTTTTAAATGTAGGGAGTTTAGCCACATAATCAAAAATTGTACAAACTCGGCAAAACCAAGTTTGTTGAAAATGCCACTCTTGAAAGGAATTGCCAACGTCGATCTATGTCACCTAAACAAGAAAAACGTATTGTTACGGAATAAGAAGAAAAACAAAGACGTAAACAAGTCAAAGTAATTGAAAACGCATTAAAACCGGATGTTGCACAGAAGAAACCAAGTTCATCAAGCTCGTTAAAACCAGAAATGTCTAAATCTATACATAATAATCAATCTAGTAAACGTCAACAATCTCGGAAACCTAAAACCGAACTGTTTCAGAGGGAGCCACAAAATTTCCAAATCATCAAGAAATAGAAATCACATTTCTTGATGATAAGGGTCGACCCAGGACCATTAAGGCTTGGGTCCCCATCTCAAACTAATCAGGTAACGTTGGCTTGGGTCCCCATCTCAAACTAATCAGGTAACGTAATGTGCAGGGTGTTCTAGGAGGAACTATGAATAGTCATTGGATTGTTGACAGTGGAGCATCCAGGCACATGACAGGCGACTTAAGGCTCCTTTATGATGTGAAAAGCATTAGGGGAGGCTATGTTGCTTTTGCTGGAGATAAAGGTGGATACATCACTGCAGAGGGAATGATTTCCAATGGTGTTGTTAGTTTCGACAAGATCAATTGTGTTCGTCAAATTGATCACAATCAACTGAGTGTTTCTTAAATCTGCGACAAGAAGTTTACGGTTCATTTTGATGATGCCGGTTGTTACGTGCTAAAACCTGGTTTCAAGATTCCCAAAGAATGGATTCTATTGTCGGTTCCAAGGATAAATGATTAGTATATTCTTGACATGAGCCAAGCTATTACTACGTCTGCACAAGTTACATTTTTTGTCTCAAAAGCCACTGAAAAGAAGTCAATCTCTTGGCATAGACGAATGGGACATAGTCACTTGAGGAAAATAAACTCTTTGGTAAAAAAATAATCTTGTGAATGGTGTATTAGTCAAGAATTTTCATTTACAAGACGTCTGTGTATCGTGCTAAAAGGGAAAGCAAGCAAAGAAGTCTCATCCTGTGAAGAAAATTAACACCTTTAATATGCCTATGGAACATCTTCATATGGACCTTTTTGGACCTATGAAACACAAGACTACCTTTGGCAATGCATATTCTTTAGTTGTTACTGATGATTATTCAAGATTTTCATGTGTAAATGGTATGACACACAAGAGTGAAGCAGTGAACACCGCCTGCTATGTTCAAAATCATGCTCTAACCATTAAACTTCACATGAAGACGCCTTATGAAATAGTTGAAGGACAAAAACCCTTTGTACAATATTTTCGTACTAGTGCACTAATCCGTTACTATAAATAGTAAATGATGTATTAGGGATAGTGGCTTTTTGGTGGCTAACATTAGCTTGTATTAGACAAATTCCAATTTGTATGCAAGTTAATCTTTTATCTATTCAATTCTATTTCATCTTATTTCTTCTATCTCGAATACATAGCTTGTTTGTGTGATTCTGCCACCGAACAAACTTAGTGTGATATTGTAGATCCAGTTTTTGGGACTTACAATTGGTATCAGAGCCTGTTGAACCTGTTTCCATGCTCAGATCTGATATCACACTGATTCGGATTGTGACTATTGCTGATCTGCTGCTGGTTCGGTGCTGTTTAAAGATTCTGCTTGTGTTTCGGATCTTCTTCTTGAGTTTCGAATTGATCTCGGATAGTCTGCTTGCATTTCGAACCCATTTCGGATTATCTTCTTGTATCCCGATAGATTTTTGATAGATCTTCGTTGCATTTCGGATAAACTTCAAATCATTTTGGATCATCTGATTGCATTTCTGATCATCCGTGTTGAAGATTGCTTGCATTTCGGATCAACCACACAGCATTTCGGATTATCTTCATTGTATTTCGGATAATCTAGTTTATTCGAATTCGAACCACTTTTCTGATTTCGATAAACTATTCCGAATTGATCTGTTGCATCTTTCATTTCGAGTGGACCATTTCGATTTGACTGTTTGGACTGTTCACTGTTAATTTTAAAAATTACTTAATTCCTATCGGAAAATTTAAAATAATGAACCCGAACGATATTTTGACTGTTTTGGATCTCGCCAACACTACCTTAGCTGTTGTCCAGTCTTAGACTCTAGCATTACATCAGAAACTCGATCAGATCATCGGAACAACTACCAAAATTCTAAGGATGTTGAATGCTGACGATTACTTTGAGTGGACCTGGCTATTTGAGCAGTATTGTAAGGCGAAGGAGCCTGGGCTCTGGAGGTGTATTCGAGATGCTCCTCGTACCATTATGTACGCTACTAAAGATGATCCTCTAACTCAGATTCCTAAACTTGAGAATCTGTGGACAGACAATGATCGAAGAATCAAAGACGAAGACAATAGGCCATTGCAAATCTCACCATGGCTTTTGGTCCTGATACCACAATCATTGTTAGGAATTGCACCAATGCTAAGAAGATTTGGGATGTGCTTAAGAATCTGTATTAAGGAAACACTGACATGAAGGCTAGCAGGGTAAATATGTTAAACCAGCGGTTCAGTTCGTTCAATCACATTTATAGGGAAACCGTGGAGAATCAGATTAGAAGATTCGTCAAATTGGTCTCACAAATGATAAATGCTAGAATAACAATCACTAATAGTGGGATAAATCGTCAACTTCTAAACTCACTGCCTACAAATTAGGATGCTGATTTCTACAATCTAGTCTTGTGAGATTGACAATCAGCAAAGAGAGCTAAACCACAAGAATTCCATGATTGCTGCCGGAATGAGCAGTTCTAACACTGCCATGATGTCTCAAAGTCATTGCAACATCGTTTTCAATCTTGTTCATGGAGTGTCAAACAGTAATCCAAACATTGTTTTGAGTGCGATAACTCAAGCTTAGCTACAAGTTCAAAAGACAAACTAGGTCTATAGCATGTCTCTTTTGAAGAACTCAGCCACAACCACTACTACTCAGCAATACCCTCAGCATGCCAATGTGGTTTTCAGTCCAGTGAACCCCTCATCATCTCAAAATGTCCATCCACTCCCTCTGAAGAAAATCTAGCTTTTCTGACCAAGCAGAACGAAGAAAAGTTGGCTCTCGCAGCTTCTATGCTTAACACTCTGAACACCTTTCTCACAGGTGATCTTTTTCCCCATTCATTCTTGCAACTGAGATTAATCAGGTGGTCGAAGAAGACATAGAAGAACTGGATGCGTCTTGGAACTTGGCTATGGTAGCTTTTCGAGCAGAGAAGTTTCAGAAAAGATATAGTCCTCATCCCATGTCATATATTCGCACTGGATCCATGAAAGACAAGCTGAGGTGCTACAAATGTCATGAATCGGGACACTTTGCAAGAGATTGCAAAAAGGTACCAGTGGGATTTGAAGCCACTAAGGCTGCTGCTGCTAGAAACTCAGAAAGATCCATGGTTCCTATTACTCCAGCTCAAATTTCAACTTCAACTTCAACTTCAACATCCACTACGCAAGGAGTCACTGGAGTAGGAAAGGTGCTGATGGCACAAGATCAACGTGGATTCAGCTGGGTGGATGCTGCAGCACAATTGGAGTCTCTCAAGATATCATAAGTTGTAGAAACAAACCACCAATGCTTGATGGCGCAGACCGAGGAACCCAAAACTCTCTCCAAAACGGTAAACTCTCTTTTGTGTTTGGAACATTGTAGAAATAAAATTGCACAGATGAGAGCACAAATTTCATTCTAATCAATGATTACAACAGTGCCATGTCTAAGCGCATTGGTCTTTGAGAGAACAATAAAGTTCTCTATGAAAAGATCGATGCACTAAGGAAGGACATAGCTCAGCTCCATTTAGACGTTAATCAACAGAAATGTTAGGTCCATGATTATAAAAATAGGCTAAATATAAAACTATAGAATGCGACTATGTGAGAGCTGAGCGGGAATTTCTCACTAGAAAGTATCAACAAAATGATTTAAAATTACAAGATTGCTTCCAGGGGAACCTTTCAAATCAAAGAACGCCAAACCCACGGATTTTCAAAATCCCATGAGTTTTGTTAAAAACATCAATCAAGAATGCTTAAATGAATCAGTTAAAAATCTAGAACATGAAAAGGAGTCGATGAAATTCCATCGGAGGAATCTCAAGAAATTACATTAACTTCTGATTCTATGGACGAAATTAACTGTTTTAGTGCATGTGTAGAGTTAGTGATAGTTGAGAAGCGGTCGGAAGTGGATGATGAACCACATCCAAATTATGTTGATAATTCAGATGTTTCTTTGTGTGATAAAGATGGTATTTACGTTTAGAACTTTGTTCAGTCTTTGGTTTTGAGACTCAAGGAGTTGTTAGAACTTAAACTTTGAATGCTTTGGTTTTTATTATGATTGTGATTTAACTGTTTTACTAGAGGAGTCTGGGGCATCCAGTGCTGAATTCGATACGTCTGTTTTGAATAATTAGATAACTGTTATAGTATGCCAAACACCTCTACTGATGCCTTAGATCTCTCGAAATGTTGTGAAGTTGAAAATATTATTGTGTCTGATTATGTGAATGAATTTGTTGATAAACAGGAGTTGTGTGATAAACTTGTCAATCTGTTGATACACTTTTGTGTCTGTCGCTTGTTCTTAGTTACGTTACTAATTGTACGGTCTTTATTTAGCGCTTTTGTATAGTTTTAGTTGTGTCGACCAAATCAAGATATCTTACTGTCTTGATTTAGTATGACGTTGAGTTTGTTTGTGTTGTAAAACAGTTGCTTGCATGCAAACTGTTACTTTTTTGTTGTTTTGCTTCTTGCTGTTATGTTGTTTGCTGTATATGCTGTCTGATTGCAGCCCTCGCACGAAGAACACCTTCTTCGTGGGAGTGACCATTCACGAAGAACCATGTTTCATATATATTGGTTGTTCGTTGGATAGGCCATGATGAACTGATTCTTCGTGGGCCTATCAGGTCTTCATTGTCACACCCCGACCCGCAGCGGAAAAGGTGATCGGGGCATGATTGGGTTATCATCAAAGCTCATGACATTTATTTTAACGTTTCATATTCATTAATACACTTTAATGGAAAATTACAATCAATATTACAACATGTCCTAAATATCAATCTAGGCTTCATTGTTTTCTTCTAAGGCATTTCCTATGTTTTCCTTGCTTCATCCTGTTCACCTGTATCATGTGTAAAAAGGGTTTTTGGATCAACAAAAAGTTGGCGAGTGAATCCTATGGAAAACATTTGAGCAAGTTTATTTAATTGATTATGAAATAAAGTGCACAACCACACATGAGTAAAAATAGATGTAAACTTATTCATAAATCAATTTAATATTAAACAATACACACATGAACAATAATGGATCGTTTAGAGGCACGCGTTGCTCAACTCGTCTCTCACGAGGAACTGATGGGCCTAATGAATGAATTGCATAAACATGATAATATGAAAGACATAACTACAAACAATATAAACTCAATAATACACACATGAACAATAATGGATTGGTTTTGAGGCACGCGTTGCTCAACTCGTCTCCCACGAGAAACTGATGGGCTTAATGAATGAATTTCATATAAGTTGACAAAATGAAATACATATTCACAACAATATAATCAATCTAAGTTTAGATCACGATATGGTATGGCACAAGTTTAAATAAACGAGTTAATTATTTTGTGACACATGACACACCCCAAAACGTGTAATTAAAAAGGGGGAGTTGTAAGATTCACTCACAGTGGGTGCGTTCGGTTGATGATGTTGAATGCACGCGAAGTTGGTTTTAACCACGAGTGAAATTAACCTAGATAAATAGCATTATGGTTTGGTAAGTAAACGGATTTTATTAATCCATTTTAGTAGGATTGTTGGGTGAATTTTTGTGAGTTTGAGGCTATTTTCTAACCTTAAAAATGTTATTTTTAAGTATTTTTAATTGATTTTTAATTAAAATAAATAAATAAAAATAATAAAAAAAGTTGACTTTTTTGACCGTTGACCGTTGACGATTGACTGTTGACTTTGACCGGTTCGTATGCGTGTATGTGTGCGCTGAGTGAGGCTCGAACCCAAGACCTCCCGTACGCGTGCACGCAGCTCTACCAACTGAGCTACGTGTCTAACCCGAAATATTTCTGTTTTTAATTATATTTATATATTAATTAGATTAATCCGAAAATCAACTTATTTCTAAAAAGATTTTAATCAGTGACTCGGTGCGCTCCACAGGTCTCGAACCCGGGACCTGTGGGTTAAGTTAACACACAGTCCACCGCTGGACTGTGTGTCTAACTTGTTAAATAATCCGATTTATATTATACTTATGAACAAACTTCATTATTTCATTTCTGCCTTATTTTAAAAAGTTAGATAATTGTCCGAATCGGTGCAGTAGACCGGACTCGAACTCGTGACGTGGGAATAGTGTCGGGCAGCTTCCTGGCACTCCCCCATTCGACCAACCAGTTAATTATTTTATACTCACTTTAAAATTACGTTTTTGCCATCAGTTTAAATTTACGTTTTCGCCCCTAACGCAAAATAAAATTATGCTTTTGCTCTCAGCTAAAAATTATGATTTTGCCCCCGGTTAAAAGTTACTATTTGTCCGCAGCTCAAAAATATGTTTTTCCCCCCAGTTCAAAATAAAATATATTTTCATTAAAAATTATCATTTTGCCCCCAGTTCAAAATACATTTATGCTTTTGTCCCCAACTCACAGTCCACCGCTGGACTGTGTGTCTATCTTGGTTATTATTCCGGTTATTATTAAACTTAACATGTACAGCGGTGACTCCAGTTCGGTTAAAAAAAAAAGACATTTTTATTAAGGCAAGCATGCGTGGGACAATATTCGAACTCGAGACGTTTATGTGTTTAATGTGCACACAGTCCACCGCTGGACTGTGTGTCTAACCCGAGTTATAACTTGATTTAAATTAAACTTATAGACAACGGATACTTCATCTTCTTCGTTAGATTTTAACCAGAATCGGAAGTCCGACTGGTTCGAAGATTAAATCATGTTCGTTAGTGTCTGATGGTTAATTACATGTGAGATTAAATAAAAAGAATGAAGGATTAAGCGTAAGGTATACCGACTGGACTCCTCTGTTTCTCCGGCGAAACTCCGTGTGACAGCAGACACTTCCGGCGACGTGTGTCCTGCGGCAGAGAGTCTTCAGAAAGCTTGAAATGGATGTGGGTGACTTCGGTATAAGCTCTGGGGTTCAGTAAGGCTCAGAAGTGAAGGGTTCGGTTTTTCGGCGATGTGCAGAAGTTTTCCGGCGAGTGAAATTACGTCGGGTAAAGGTGCGGTTTTGAGCGAAAAAGCTTGCAGAGGTTCGAGGAGGTATTTATAGGGCAGGTCGTCGATGAATTTGGTCCGATTTCCGACTTGATTCGTCGGTTAGAAATTCTCCGGCGGTTATAGCTTGTGTCGCGGGTTCATGCGTCGGTTATAACTGATGTAGGTTTAAATGTTTACGTTAAGACTTGAAGAAACCGTCCAATCTCGCGAGATCGCCGGGATTTCCGACGACTACATTTGGGCGCGCCGATTTCGAATTCGGAAAACATGTTATGAATTAATTGATTCTAATAATTAACAAGAAACACTAGTGGCGCAGTGGTTGAGTGTGTGTGTGTTAAGTTTCTGCTGAACCGGTTGACTGACCCGGGTTCGAAACCCGGCAGTGCCATATTATTTTTATTTTCTTATTTTTAACAGTTTTTCAAAAACAAATTATATATTCCATATAATAATTAATTATGTATCGTTTAAAATTATTTTGGGCATTAAATTCGCAACGAAATTTTTAACCGATTGTTCGGTTAATAAACGGAGTGGGTTTGGTAAAATCCCTTTTTTTGACGGATGTTACAGTATCCCCTGCTTTTTAGAAATTTCGTTCCGAAATTTAAGTAGTGATATATTTGACTAAAAGAATGATGGTGTTTAGCTTGACAGTTACAGACTTAGAAGAAAAGTAAGAGTTTAAATTTTTTGTTTGAGGCGGTAACGTCCCTTGTAAGGGTTAAGTACCCTATTACAGGAATTGCTTT
The DNA here is from genome assembly GCA_947069175.1 of Scalesia atractyloides. Taxonomy (NCBI): domain Eukaryota; kingdom Viridiplantae; phylum Streptophyta; class Magnoliopsida; order Asterales; family Asteraceae; genus Scalesia; species Scalesia atractyloides. Next base: position 16,860,757 of record CAMTDV010000001.1, on the reverse strand, counting down.
TTGTTGCCTACTGTAAAAGTATTGATAAGCAGAGTTGATTCGCTAAATATGATATCATGCATAAGAGTTTGGATATGTTTGGAAGGATATGGTTATATCCTAAGGCAAAACTTCTAATACTACAACCTACATGGAACTTCTCATAACCATCTAACAATACCTCTGATCCTTTGACAAGAATACTTATATATAGGAAGTACCAGCGGCGTATCCACCATATTCTTGTCAAATTTTCATTGGTTTTATCAGTAAGTTATGATTGGTTCTATGACTATAGAACATAAATAACACAACAACCAATATTTGAATCCACATTCTGATAGCATATATGTTTGAATTGTGACAGTTCCTCTCTCGTTTGTTATGATGGAGAGGTTAGTTTATGTAGAAATGGAACACAATCTAATTTCTTTAAATAGCGAGATGATATAAATGTAACACAAATTTCAACCAAGACAATACTAAATCCTACATGGAACTTCTCATAACCGCCTGATAATGCCTCTGATCCTTTGGCAAGAATACTTATATATAGAAAGTACCAGCGGCGTATCCACCATATTCTTGTCAAATTTTCGTTGGTTTTATCCGCAAATTATGATTAGTTACCAAGAAACTACTAAATCCTACATAGAACTTCTCATAACCATCTGACAATGCCTCTGATCCTTTGACAAGAATACTTATATATAGGAAGTACCAGCGGCGTATCCACCATATTCTTGTCAAATTTTCATTGGTTTTATCAGTGAATTATGATTAGTCCTATGTGACTCTACAACCCATACAACAAACACAACATACTGAAAATGAAAAAATGTCTGTGCGATCAAGGCTCAATCAAACGGAGCTGATCGTATTGCATGTACTGAAAATGAAAATGTCTATGCGATCAAGGCTCAATCAAACGGAGCCGATCGTATTGCATGTACTGAAAATGAAAATGTCTGTGCGATCAAGGCTCAATCAAACGGAGCCGATCGTATTGCATGTACTGAAAATAATAAGTTTAATCTAAACAATAATCACACAAACAACCTATACATGGAACCTCTCATAACCGCCTGATAATGCCCCGATCCTTTGACAAGAATACTTATATATAGGAAGTACCAGCGGCGTATCCACCATATTCTTGTCAAATTTTCATTGACTTTATCCACAAGTTATGATTAGTTCTATGTGACTCTACAACAAACACAACAACCACAAGATACTGATAATGAAAATGTCTGTGCGATCAAGGCTCAATCAAATGGAGCCGATCGTATTGCATGTACTGAAAATGAAAAATGTCTGTGCGATCAAGGCTCAATCAAACGGAGCCGATCGTATTGCATGTACTGAAAATGAAAAATGTCTGTGCGATCAAGGCTCAATCAAACGGAGCCGATCGTATGTGGGCATGCCGGGTTCACGCTCATAATGAAATGGGGAACATGCTCAACGCTCATAATGTAATAGGGAGCGGCGGCCTATGAAATTGCATGTACTGAAAATAATAAACAGTAATTACTCAAACAGTTTACACATGGAACCTCTCATAACCGCCAGATAATGCTTCTGATCCTTTGACAAGAATACTTATATATAGGAAGTACCAGCGGCATATCCACCATATTCTTGTCAAAGTTTCATTGGCTTTATCCTTAAGTTATGATTGGTTCTATGTGATTCATAAAGAAAAACATAAAACTAAACGATTGGAGTTGAATCTGGATCTTCGGTGAAGAAGACTAGTTGGGTATCTTCGTTTGGGCCGTCATTATCTTCGACAGGATTGGCGTTGATGTTGAAGACTCTTCCTCTTGCTGGTGGCCTAGCGGTGGGGTTTTCTTGGTTTACTTGGTTAACTGGGTTTGATTGGGCTTGAGCGTTTATGATGTTAACCAATCGCACGTGTTTCTAAAGTGGGTAGGGTCGCCACAATTGAAACAAGCTCGAACATATGGGAACATGGGGTATTGGGGTTGTTGATAGGTTTGGATCATGTGTTGAGTAGGGGGAGAGATTTGGTTTTGAAAGGTGCGGCAACCCTTGCTCAAATGACCATAGCGTCCACAAGTTGCACATAGTCGACAAGGTAAGGTAAGGGGATGGTGATAAAAACAGTTGTTGCATCGAGGGTGAGGTCCAAGATATGGTTTCTTATTTGGGTAAGTTGAGTTGGGTGCCACTTGAGTGATTGGGATAGCTTGGATGGGTATGGCGTGTAAAACTGGTTGATTACGTTGGGTAGTAGCGAAAAGTTTCCCGTCTCTTTTTCTCTTAAAATTGGGTTGAGAAGGGGATTCGGTTTGGGTGTAGTCGGAGGTTTCAGTCGATGCTTTATCCTTCTTCTTCTCCTCCTTGAAGTCTTTGTTCCGGATTCGGTTCTCGGTGAGCTCTGTAGCTAACTCCATTGCTGCTTCCAAAGTTGCAGGCGTGGTACTTATTACAGAGTTTTGAATCTTTGACGGAAGACCTCGAATGTAGTGCTCGATCAACCGGTAGAGGGGAGTGAACAAGTTGGGAACCATCTGATGTAACTCGAGGAATCTTTTGTTGTATGTGGTGTGGTCTCCTTCCTTTTGCTTCAACGAATAAAATTCATCTTCTAATTTCTTGATTTCGCTCCTTGGGCAAAATCGTCTGGTCATGATTTCCTTCAATTCGTTCCAAGTTAAAGTCATAGCATCTTCAACACCTCGTTTGGCCTTCTCTGTATTCCACCAAGTAAGTCCTATTCCATATAAACGACCAGTAGCATATCGCACTTTGCGATCGTCAGGGCAATCGCAATTTAGAAAAGTGTTCTCCATTTCTTCAAACCAATGGAGGAGAGCAGTGACACCTTCAGTCCCTTTGTATTTCGGAGGGTCGCATGATTTGAAATGCTTGTAGGTGCATTTAGTGGTATTTGGGGGAGAGTTGATAACGTTTTGATTTTCTTGACTGACAGGATTAGCGGTAAGTGCTTGTTGTACTTGGATTACAATGTTGGGGATTACGGCAGCCATTTGTTGTGCGATTTGGGCAGCCATGCGTTCGCGGGCTTTTCCTGCTCTCATCTTCCTACGGGCATGGTTAGAAGACATCTACAAGGAATACATGTCAAGAGTATGAGTTGGATGCTTTTGGGATCATGGGTCGCATTCAGGAATGAACATTCACAAAATAATTATAGAAAAATAAATCTACTACATCCATAGGATGTCTTGGGCTTTGCTCGCCATTAGGCCCTACATGCCGCCATACTTCACCTTCGTAATCTTGTGGGCCCCATGAATACCGGGTTTTTCATATGGTTCGCATGTGTTAGCCTGGTTGCGTACACTAAAACCCGGAGAAAATCGAGAAATATGTATACAACGTGTGATATTCGGAATGTGTCCAGGTGTAGACACGGTGACACTTCAAAGTGGGTTAGTTCGAACGACGTTTGGTGTGACATGCTTTGGCCTAATAGGTCCTTCGTACTCTCATCGTTATTCCCCAGGTAGGCAAACTGATCCGTTATATTGGATTTATACGAATGCCAACCTAGACAGGACGTTCCGACTACCGGTACTTGTACCCTTCCAGTTACTACATGCCCGTCGCAGAACTTACTTTGATGAGATTTGAAAATTGCAACAAAATCTTTGAATACTGAGAGTATGAAAATGATTTGAATATATGAACATTGAAATATGTATAATGAATGTGTATGTAAGTATGTATGTTTGACTGTAAATATAAACAAATATGAAACAAATAAATATCATAAGTTTGTATGTAACCACCTAATCAATTAAAATTTAGGCAGACTATAGTATAGGCTCTAAGGGTCTAATAACCTATCCTATATCCCTATAGTCATGGCTCTGATACCAATCTGTCACACCCCGACCCGCAGCGGAAAAGGTGATCGGGGCATGATTGGGTTATCATCAAAGCTCATGACATTTATTTTAACGTTTCATATTCATTAATACACTTTAATGGAAAATTACAATCAATATTACAACATGTCCTAAATATCAATCTAGGCTTCATTGTTTTCTTCTAAGGCATTTCCTATGTTTTCCTTGATTCATCCTGTTCACCTGTATCATGTGTAAAAAGGGTTTTTGGATCAACAAAAAGTTGGCGAGTGAATCCTATGGAAAACATTTGAACAAGTTTATTTAATTGATTATGAAATAAAGTGCACAACCACACATGAGTAAAAATAGATGTAAACTTATTCATAAATCAATTTAATATTAAACAATACACACATGAACAATAATGGATCGTTTAGAGGCACGCGTTGCTCAACTCGTCTCTCACGAGGAACTGATGGGCCTAATGAATGAATTGCATAAACATGATAATATGAAAGACATAACTACAAACAATATAAACTCAATAATACACACATGAACAATAATGGATTGGTTTTGAGGCACGCGTTGCTCAACTCGTCTCCCACGAGGAACTGATGGGCTTAATGAATGAATTTCATATAAGTTGACAAAATGAAATACATAATCACAACAATATAAACAATCTAAGTTTAGATCACGATATGGTATGGCACAAGTTTAAATAAACGAGTTAATTATTTTGTGACACATGACACACCCCAAAACGTGTAATTAAAAAGGGGGAGTCGTAAGATTCACTCACAGTGGGTGCGTTCGGTTGATGATGTTGAATGCACGCGAAGTTGGTTTTAACCACGAGTGAAATTAACCTAGATAAATAGCATTATGGTTCGGTAAGTAAACGGATTTTATTAATCCATTTTAGTAGGATTGTTGGGTGTATTTTTGTGAGTTTAAGGTTATTTTCTAACCTTAAAAATGTTATTTTTAAGTATTTTTAATTGATTTTTAATTAAAATAAATAAATAAAAATAATAAAAAAAGTTGACTTTTTTGACCGTTGACCGTTGACCATTGACTGTTGACTTTGACCGGTTCGTATGCGTGTATGTGTGCGCTGAGTGAGGCTCAAACCCGAGACCTCCCGTACGCGTGCACGCAGCTCTACCAACTGAGCTACGTGTCTAACCCGAAATATTTCTGTTTTTAATTATATTTATATATTAATTAGATAAATCCGAAAATCAACTTATTTCTAAAAAGATTTTAATCAGTGACTCGGTGCGCTCCACAGGTCTCGAACCCGGGACCTGTGGGTTGAGTTAACACACAGTCCACCGCTGGACTGTGTGTCTAACTTGTTAAATAATCCGATTTATATTATACTTATGAACAAACTTCATTATTTCATTTCTGCCTTATTTTAAAAAGTTAGATAATTGTCCGAATCGGTGCAATAGATCGGACTCGAACTCGTGACGTGTGTTTAAACATTCACACAGTCCACCGCTGGACTGTGTGTCTATCTTGGTTATTATTCCGGTTATTATTAAACTTAACATGTACAGCGGTGACTCCGGTTCGGTTAACAAAAAAAGACATTTTTATTAAGGCAAGCATGTGTGGGACAAGATTCGAACTCGAGACGTTTACGTGTTTAATGTGCACACAGTCCACCGCTGGACTGTGTGTCTAACCCGAGTTATAACTTGATTTAAATTAAACTTATAGACAACGGATACTTCGTCTTCTTCGTTAGATTTTAACCAGAATCGGAAATCCGACTGGTTCGAAGATTAAATCATGTTCGTTAGTGTCTGATGGTTAATTACATGTGAGATTAAATAAAAAGAATGAAGGATTAAGCGTAAGGTATACCGATTGGACTCCTCTGTTTCTTCGTCGAAACTCTGGTGACAGCAGACACTTCCGGCGACGTGTGTCCTGCGGCAGAGAGTCTTCAGAAAGCTTGAAATGGATGTGGGTGACTTCGGTATAAGCTCTGCGGGTTCAGTAAGGCTCAGAAGTGAAGGGTTCGGTTTTCCGGCGATGTGCAGAAGTTTTCCGGCGAGTGAAATTACGTCGGGTAAAGGTGCGGTTTTGAGCGAAAAAGCTTGCAGAGGTTCGAGGAGGTATTTATAGGGCAGGTCGTCGATGAATTTGGTCCGATTTCCGACTTGATTCGTCGGTTAGAAATTCTTCGGCGGTTATAGCTTGTGTCGCGGGTTCAGGCGTCGGTTATAACCGATGTAGGTTTAAATGTTTACGTTAAGACTTGAAGAAACCATCAAATCTCGCGAGATCGCCGGGATTTCCGACGACTGCATTTGGGCGCGCCGATTTCGAATTCGGAAAACATGTTATGAATTAATTGATTCTAATAATTAACAAGAAACACTAGTGGCGCAGTGGTTGAGTGTGTGTGTGTTAAGTTTCTGCTGAACCGGTTGACTGACCCGGGTTCGAAACCCGGCAGTGCCATATTATTTTTATTTTCTTACTTTTAACAGTTTTTCAAAAACAAATTATATATTCCAATATAATAATTAATTATGTATCGTTTAAAATTATTTTGGGCATTAAATTCGCAACGAAATTTTTAACTGATTGTTCGGTTAATAAACGGAGCAGGTTTGGTAAAATCCGTTTTTTTTACGGATGTTACATTCATGACCCATAAGTCTTCTTCGTAGGGCTTATGGGTGTTGGGACTATATAAACAGACATGCACTTCATAGTTTTGGCAAGAGAGCACAGAGAGAATACCCTGAGTCTGTATGAATATTGTGTGTATGTGCTTGTACTAGCTCTCTTCAGTTAATCAAGATAGTGAACTTTGGTTACTTTGTGTTTTTGTTATTTTGCTTTGGTTTGCATACTACATGGATTCCACACTCGTTTGTGTGTTAAATAACAAGGAAGTAGGTTATCTTGATCCTCTAAGTGGACCTACAAGTGGTATCAGAGCTTTTGCTTTCTTCCTTGTTTAAAACCAAGCATAGTGTTGTGTTTGAGCAAATTGTGAAGCTTCCTGGAAGTGTTCTTGAACTTAAAACAACACAAGAAAAGTGATTTTAAACTTAGGTAAAACTTGTTGTTGCAGAAAATTTTTACAAAAAGCCTTGTTAAAACACATGGAGACATGTTAGGATACGGTTTTTCTTGAAATTTTCTATCAAAGTTTAGTTCGACGTATTTTCCGGTGAAGCACTTGTCGGAAAACTCACCAGAATATTCCTTGAGTGTTGATTGAATCTTAAGATTTGACTGAAAAGGTGTTTTTGGAATGTTTGTTTTTTAACCAAACATGTCTAACCAGCTACCAACTTTCTAAAAATTCACAAACCACCCTCTGCGAAGAATCCTCCTGCGAAAGACCCCCCCTGCGAAGGACTCCCTGTGAATAACCAACCTCACGAAGAACCCTAGGTTTTTCGTGACTTCAGAGGTTGTTCGTGGCTTAGGTGTTTCGTGACTTCTTAGGTTGTTCGTGGTAGTAGTTTTTCGTGACCTGTTTTTCGTGAGAACTGATGTTTCATGGTTCTTTAAATTGTGAATTTTAATAGAAGACTTTTATTTCAAGGTAATCTTTGGAATTTTAAATTTTTAAGCTGATATTCATTAACAAACAAGTAAAATGGGTACAAATCCTTGGGATTTGGGGTGTAGTTCAAGTACAAGCCAAGATTCACCACAATCTAGCTCCGCAACCTCATATGTTAAATCGTTAATGCCTCAACAAATGGCCATGATTACCGCTAATCAATGGGCGTGCGTGGCAAATCAAAATCAAAACATTCAAACTCTTCTCATTAGCAAGAGTGAAACAGGAAGTAACAACCGTCCACCAAAGTTGAATCATGTAAACGATTGTCCTTCATGGAAAAGTCGTTTTCATACGTATGTTCTTGGTCAAAATACGAAGTTGTGGACATGTTTTACGACCCCATACAAGGAATCTCTTGAAGAATCAGGGTCAAATCCAACCTCTCTAGCAAACTTAAATGAAAATGATAAAAAAAAGGATTATGATTTAGAGAAGAAGGCATTTGCTATCCTTACACAAGCACTTCATAAGGATATATATCATCAATTCGTGTATTGTACCACCACCAAGAATTTGTGAGATACTTTGGAAGCATGAGGGGAAGGAAATGTTGCAACAAGAAAGATACGACATGATCTTCTGAAGAAAGAGTTTGAAGGTTTTCTGTTTGTGGAGAATGAGAAACTAAGCGACATGACAACTCATTTCTATCATCTGCTTAGTGAAATGTATTCATACAAGGTGAACGCATCTCCACAAGAGATTGTGATGCCTTTTGCTGATGCCTTACCACCTAAGTGGAGTCAGTTTATTGACTTGCTAAAGCATATAGGTATTTTGGATGTGATCAGTATTTATGAGTTTGTTGAGAAGCTTGAGAACAAAATGAAGAAGAAATACGAAAAGCGAAAAGAGTTCTTGTTCCACAAAACCCTGAAATGTATTTTGGAGGTATTAACACAAGCGTTAGTACAACTCAGCAACCGTAACTCCAAACAACATTTGTGTCAAATGTTTACCGATCAATCTGCTGGTTCAAGTGCTCAAACCTATGGTCAAGCATTTGATCCAAAAGCCTTTCTTCCTTAACCACAAGTTGTTACACCTCATATTCCACAACAAGCTTCTCAACAAGCTTTCTACGGTAACAACTTTCAATCTTCAAATCCTAATGCCATCAGACTTGATACTTCACATCTTCCAAGGTCAATGTAGAAGTTGCTCAGGAACACATGGAACTTCTAAACACTATGGTTAGTGCATATTGTGGATTAGTAGCCAGTCAAATTGGAAACATTAATTTGACTAATGAGGACTATCAGCAAATAGACAGGGAGGACTTGGAGTTGATGGATATTATATGGGCATTTGCAAGTGCGGTTAGAAGAGCGAAAGAATACATGAGTAGAACTGGAAGAACAAGTTTAGAAAGCAAGAAAGACACAAAGTATGTCTTTGATAACGATGTTGTTACTTGCTTCAACTGTGGTGAGAAAGGTCATTTCAAACGTGAATATACTCGACCTAGCAGGCAAGGAAATCACAACCCTTTCCGAAATCAACCAAACTCATCCAACACAACTCAAGCTAACAATGAATGGGGTTAGTAGCTGTTAACAACCCAAACAACTCCAACCAGTCTGGGCCTTCAAACAAAACAAGCAGAGCTTTAGTAGTGCAAGCAGATGAAGGATGTGATTGGTCAGTTCAGTTGGGAAATGAGAATCATGGAGGAACTACTTGTTATGCTAAGATATGAGTCATATCAAACATGTTTATAGTATTGACTCTTCTGATGATGATGATAGTTCTAGGTATAGTGGGAGTTCTGACGAGGAAAGCTCAAGTGTGGGTGGTTATGGATCAGATTCAGATGTCAGGGAAAAGATTGATACTGAGGTCGATGAGTTGCTGAAAGAAGTAGAGAAGCTGAAAAGTCAAAAGTCAATGTTTATAAAGAAATCAGAAGTTGCATCGAAGGAAATAGAGAAATTCTTTGCCAACGATGGATCTTTTTCTCATCATACTGCTTTTTATGGCTAATGTTGCAACTTCAACAAGTCAGGTAAAATCCGACTCTCCTAGGATATGCAATGATTGTGCTGACTTAAAAACTAAATTTGAAACAATCAACAGTCACAATCAAAGCTTAGTAGTTGAACTGTCAAAATGCAAAGAGGCAAATATGGATTTAACTCGAAATGAAAAAGAATTCAATTCTGTAATTGAGACTTTTAGTAAAGCGTGTATGAGTTAACAAAAACAATTTTGAACAAGCAAACTTGTATTAATAACTACATTAATATACTTGAAGAAACGAAAAAAGGAGTTACCCATTGCCAAATGCGAGCATGATGCAATTAAGCTAAAATTGGAGAGTTATTTTAACTCCCAATATGTGCTTGATCACATCATTGATTTTCAAAAACTTAAGGGAGATGTGAAATGTATTGGGTATAAATCGTGTCACCACCCTTGAAACACAATTATACCAAATTGCCTGACAAGGAGGAAATGCCACGCTTTGAACCATCTGTATCTCTTAATCTCGAAGAGTTTGCGGCAGGGTTAGTGTTTAAAATGGACAATTCCTCAGATAAATCCAGAAAGACAGAGAACTTATCATCGGTTGTTGATCAAAGTCCAACAACAGTAGAGGAGGATGATTCGTCAGATGATGAGTCAGACGACACTGATCAGGACCAATCTCTTGAAAAAGTGTAAGGGATAGAAATTCCAATTGAGAATCATATCTTATGTGATCCTACTACTCCTGTTGTGCCATCTATTACAAATCAGGAGATTGATTCTGTCAAATCTGTCAAGACGCTTGTCTCTATGTTTAAGAGCATTTTATACTTTGATTGGTGATGAGAAATTTAATCAAACAAGGATTTTCTGATCAAAAATGTTAATCCAACTTAAATTGATCAAGTTTTCAAAAATTCAATAACCAAATTTTTGGGAAAGAAAAATCCAATCAAACCACAACCATTAATTGCTTCTAAAAGTAGACAACAAGAAAAGTGAGCTGAAAAACCTAAGGTGTCACAACCAAAGGTTAAAGCTAAACGAGCTCACAACAAGAAAAAGGGAAAGAATGTTAACTTTGTCGCCTCAAATGGTACTGATAAAGTTGAGACTTTTGAAAATATGTCAAATATTGATTTTGTAAATCAAGTCAAGATTTTAAAACGTGACAGTCGAAACAATTACACTCAACACACAAACGGTTGTGATGATAGACCAAGTACCTCTAGGCCTACAAGTTCAACATCGAGTCATCAAACAACATCTCCTAAATTTGTTGAAAGGAGATCAAGTTTTAAATGTAGGGAGTTTAGCCACATAATCAAAAATTGTACAAACTCGGCAAAACCAAGTTTGTTGAAAATGCCACTCTTGAAAAGAATTGCCAACGTCGATCTATGTCACCTAAACCAGACAAACGTATTGTTACGGAATAAGAAGAAAAACAAAGACGTAAACAAGTCAAAGTAATTGAAAAGGCATTAAAACCGGATGTTGCAAAGAAGAAACCAAGTTCATCAAGCTCGTTAAAACCAGAAATGTCTAAATCTATACATAATAATCAATCTAGTAAACGTCAACAATCTCGGAAACCTAAAACCGAACTGTTTCAGAGGGAGCCACAAAATTTCCAAATCATCAAGAAATAGAAATCACATTTCTTGATGATAAGGGTCGACCCAGGACCATTAAGGCTTGGGTCCCCATCTCAAAATAATCAGGTAACGTTGGCTTGGGTCCCCATCTCAAACTAATCAGGTAACGTAATGTGCAGGGTGTTCTAGGAGGAACTATGAATAGTCATTGGATTGTTGACAGTGGAGCATCCAGGCACATGACAGGCGACTTAAGGCTCCTTTATGATGTGAAAAACATTAGGGGAGGCTATGTTGCTTTTGCTGGAGATAAAGGTGGATACATCACCGCAGAGGGAATGATTTCCAATGGTGTTGTTAGTTTCGACAAGATCAATTGTGTTCGTCAAATTGATCACAATCTTCTGAGTGTTTCTTAAATCTGCGACAAGAAGTTTACGGTTCATTTTGATGATGCCGGTCGTTACGTGCTAAAACCTGGTTTCAAGATTCCTAAAGAATGGATTCTATTGTCGGTTCCAAGGATAAATGATTAGTATATTCTTGACATGAGCCAAGCTATTACTACGTCTGCACAATTTACATTTTTTGTCTCAAAAGCCACTGAAAAGAAGTCAATCTCTTGACATAGACGAATGGGACATAGTCACTTGAGGAAAATAAACTCTTTGGTAAAAAAATAATCTTGTGAATGGTGTACCAGTCAAGAGTTTTCATTTACAAGACGTCTGTGTATCGTGCTAAAAGGGAAAGCAAGCAAAGAAGTTTCATCCTGTGAAGAAAATTAACACCGTTAATATGCCTATGGAACATCTTCATATGGACCTTTTTGGACCTATGAAACACAAGACTACCTTTGGCAATGCATATTCTTTAGTTGTTACTGATGACTATTCAAGATTTTCATGTGTAAATGGTATGACACACAAGAGTGAAGCAGTGAACACCGCCTGCTATGTTCAAAATCATGCTCTAACCATTAAACTTCACATGAAGACGCCTTATGAAATAGTTGAAGGACAAAAACCCTTTGTACAATATTTTCGTACTTTTGGTTGTCCTTGTGTTCTTCTAACCATGGATACCAAAGGTAAATTTAAAGCGAGAGGAGATCCATGCTATTTCATCGGCTATGTTAAAAACACATCATATGGAGTATACAACAAGATCAAGAAGCAGATCATGGAGACGTACTACGTGGATTGGCTAGAAGAAAATCCAAAAGATGCTCGAATTGGACCTGATTGGTTATATGATTATTCCTCCTTGTTTAAGTTATTTAATATTCTATCTGATGTGATTGTTACTGCAGATGTCTCAAGTACACTAATACCTATTCCTGTTGTCGCTAAAGATGATGTCGTGCAGCTACAAGATGCTTTCAAGAAACTTACTATAGATCCACCATTGCTACTGAACCGCATCATACTTCACCAACTCAGGAGCCGATTCCTAAATCAACTACCACTACTTTTCCTGATGATCCAGCTCGCAAAAGTGAAGCCTCCACACAACAAACTACTACGGGTCCCTCAAATTCAAATATTCAAGGAGCTTCACTGTTTCCAGAGCCCATTCCGTCTGATTACACTGCAGATCCACCAGTGATCAACTCTGCTACTGCATCAAAATATGCGGAGCAATCTAGGATAGCATTAGGAAGTTTTTCAAATTTGCCACCAAACTTGCAGGCTCCTACTGTAGTAATTCCACAGAGTGATAAGAGAAACCATCCAATTACAAATGTTATTGGTCCTATAACTGCTGGTGTACAAACCCGCAGTAGATCAGAAACCATTAACGCATGTTTATATTCATGCTTCATTTCACATATTGAGCCTAAGAGCATTGATGTTGCCTTGAAGAAACCTGGATGGGTCGATCGCACGAAGATCTCAATCACTTCGAGAAGTTAGGTGTATGGAAATTGGTGAAGTTGCCTCAAGGAAAATGTGCTATTGGAACACGGTGGGCTTACAGTAACAAACAAGATGATACTAGAGTGATAGTAAGAAACAAAGCGCGATTAGTTCTCCAAGGTTTCAAGCAGATTGAAGGTCTGGATTATAACGAAGTGTACGCTCCCATAGCAAGACTTGAAGCCATTCCATCGTCTTGGCATATGCATCTTACATGGGATTCACCGTTTATCAGATGGATGTCAAGACAGTGTTTCTGTATGGGAAGGTCAGAAGGAAATTTATGTGGCTCAACCCCCAGGGTTTGTTGATTCAAGGAAGCAAGGATATGCACCCCAAGCACTTCGTGCATGGTATGAAACCTTAACAGAGCATCTGCTTGCACATGGATATACCTGGGGGACGATAGATCAAATGCTATTCATTAAACGCATTAACAAGGATCACTTTCTTGTTAAGATTTCTGTTGACAATATCATTTTCGGGTCAACCAAAGAAGACTTGTGCAAGGAATTTGAGGAGGTAATGAAAAAGAAGTTAGAGATGAGCTCCTTGGGTGAAATGACTATTTTCTTGGGTTTGTAAGTTCATCAAAGCAGTCAAGGAATTTTAATTCATCAAGGAAAATATGTTCAGGACATTATTGCAAAATTCGACATGACAGACTCCAAGCCATGGACTCCCCCATTGCTGAATGACCATTACTAAACGAAGATGTTGAAGGCAGTCCGGTTAATCCAACATTGTACTAATCTATTATTGGTTCGCTGATGTATTTGACTTCAAGCCGACTAGACATTATGTTTGCTGTCTATCAATGTGCTCGTTTTGAGGCCAATCCTAAATTTTCCCATCTTACTGACATTAAATGAATCTATAGATACCTGAAAGGAGCTCCAAAACTTGGACTCTAGTATCCTAGAGATTCAAACTTTGATCTGTTTTCCTGTTCTGACAGTATCCTTGGAGGGACAGATAGGGATATAAAGTATACATCAGCTGGATGCGAATACTTGGGAGACAGACTCATCTCGTGGCAATGCAAAAAGCAACAAACAGTGTCACTCTCAACTTTAGAAGTAGAATACGTTGTAGCATCCGCTTGCTGCTTCCAGGTTATTTGGATGCAGCATCAGCTCGAGGATTACGGTTTGGCTTATCTAAACACTACTATCTATTGTGATAACGATGTCGCTATCCAGCTTATCAAAAACCTCGTTTGTGACTCCAAAACCAAGCACATTGATATCAATGTTCATTTTATTCGAGATTGCTAGGAAAGAGGTCTGATTAAACTCGAAGAGATCCATACATATGCAAATACAATGGATCTTTTTACAAAACTTGTCAGCAACTCGAGATTCAAGGTGCTTGTGGATCTTTTGAAAATGATGTGTTTCAGTGACTAAGCAATTTAAAAAAGTACTAACAACAAAACCAGGGTTTTATAAATAAATTTGTGCATAAAGTATTCTACTTTTGCACAAATTTAGGGGGAGAATATTTGATTGAGGGGGAGATTTACCTGCTGGGAAGTGAGATAAATTTCCATGCTAAACAATTTGATTAACACATGTAAGCTATCGAAGCTGAAAATGCGAGGATCCACTGCGATGTGTTGATAGGCTTATCGATCAAAGGGCAAAAATATGCCAAGTGACAAAATTCTACAAGCTATATATCATGTGGGTAACATATAATCGGCGTATGATTTCATGGTCTTTAATCCTGCGTTGATAGATAGCCAACATTTGAAGTTCCGGGTCTGTATACTAATGAGACATCCGGGATACGAGGACTGCTCTTCTGTTGCATCCGGTTACATGTAGACCTAGGAACAATCAGGATATCCTTAAAAGAGCCAAAATCGAAGGCCAAAACCTTAACAAAAAGGAAATCTCATCAAGAGAAAATTTCTTGTGCTTGAAAAGTCAAATATGTCGTATAAGGTATGATGCCTAACCCTCGTCAGATATTGATTAGTCACTTTGCGGTACGATGTACTGACTTACTCACCTACAAGTCTGACGTTGTAAGAATCAAATGATGATCTCAGTATACTCACTTGCTACGATGAACTGTTGCGCTTACCTTGATCGCGGGGGTATGTCTTGTATGGGACACACGGGCGTTATAGTATTCTTAAACACATCAAGTCACGAGGTTGAAAATTGAAGTTTGAAGTAATAAGTTTAAGTGGACAAGTGTATTGGCAATTGCATGGACAAGTCTGACTAGGAAAATGCTTAAAAGTGTTTCTTAATCGGTTCAAGAATAGTTTGATCCTATAGCAACCTCCCTCATTACTATTTTACTATTATTTTACTATTATTATTATTTGGATGCCAAAAGGGTTGCTCGGTTTGTTGGATCATTGATTTTGACAAAGGGAATTATTGTTCAAAACAAGATAAGGGGGCAAAGGGGGCCCATATAGTCGAAATCACAGTTTCGAATGGGTCCACCCATCTCGGATGGATTCAGATTGGGCCAACAATATCAGATAGGCCCATTGTTTTGAAATGGGTCAGGCAAACATTTTGGACCATTGTTTCAAATTGGGCCAAGCCTAACATTTCGAATAGGCCTAATTCAAATCTATATATATGAGCATATCGAATCATTTCGAACACCTGATCATTTCGGATCTCTCCCGGACTAACCAACTCGAATGCAAAGGTTTGAATATTCGCTTGCATTTCAGATGGATCTCGGATAACCTTCATAGCATTTCGGATGTATCTCGGATAACTGCCATACATTTCAGATGGAGCTCGGATATTCTATATGCATTTCAGACATATTCCATCCGAAGTGTCATGCCATCTCGGATGCCTGAAAAGGGTTCATCCGAATTACCTTTTGAACCCTTGTCCTTTCGAAACACAATTGACCATGTCCATTCCGAATCATGTTGACCAGTTTAAACTATTTTTGAACATTTTCAATGATTGACCAGTTCAGATCTTTTTTGAACCTTTTGAATTTTTGACTTGTTTGGTTGATCCCTTGACCCCCTTATTTGAACCATGTTGACTTATTGACTTGTTAACCCGTTTGATATAGGATTGAACGATCGACAAGGTCAACCAAGTTAATTTATTGTGACGAAATTTGACGTTTTTATTTATAAGTGCAGAAAGATGGCTCAAAAGATGATGGAAAAGCGTCAGCTCGAGGTGGAACCCTTCCATAATCAAGCATGCTATTTATCGGATCCTCCGGCAGACTGTTATGAGATGTTTCACTCTATGATAGTCGGTTTAAATTCTTGTAGCAGCACACATGCCCTGAAGATAAATCCATTTATTTGTGAAGATATGGTTCAGGATTTCTTGTTGAACGCCGAAGTTAAAAGAAGTGGAGCCGGCGGCAAAGGAGCGATCGAATCCAAGATCCAAAAAAAGGATATTGTTATTTCAGAAGTAGTGGTGCGTGAGGTATTAAAGTTTGATGATCAAGCTCACCACCCAACGTCATATGCTAGAGATAATGTCGTTAAAGCTTTACGATGTATGAGCTACGAGGGTGCCTATCCAACAGTTTTGAAGAAGATGTTTCCGTCGTATTGGAGATTTCTTGTACACATCTTTCTGCAATGCATTTCAGAAAACAAAGGCGGCTTGGATCAGCTTAATCAAACCTAGACGTCTACGTCAGTTTCTTTGGTGAATAACTGAGATTACAACTTCTCCACTTTTATTTTTGATAGCATGAAGAACATGCTTGAAAACCCCAAGAAGAAAGTCTTTCTGTTGTACCCAAGATTTGTGCAAATGATTCTCGACGAGAAATATCCGGATCTAGTAAAAAGCACAAACTTTCTGAATCTGAAGCCAATGGGTCTGAGTTGCTTTGAAGAAGCATTCAAAAGTCGAGATACTGCAAAGATCAAATTTACTGGAAAGTATGCATTGGAGAAGCATGGGAAGTTTGGACCAGTTGTACCTGCACCTAAACCATTGAATGCTACAGTGGTAGAAGAACATGTTGTACAGATCATTGGTGCTAAACAAAATCCAAAACGTAAAATTGAAGATCTAGTTTCTAACGATGAAGAGACAGAGGTTGAGTTGGAACATATGGAGTCAGAGAAAGTTGAGGAGACCATTAGAGACTTGAACCTGATACCTACCGAGAATCTTTCGGCATTACTTGAATCGCTTCAGGACAGTTCCGAAAACCCTCTTTCTGAAACTGCTCCTACACAAGAAAACTTGCTGAAGATGTCTCAGATGTTGATCCAGAATCTCGAAAAAAGCAAAGAACCAAACCCGAAACCCCTAATCCCAAGCTCACAAGCTCAAGTACCATTATCGAACCTATTATGCAACATGCCCCCGAAATCACTACGGCAGATAAAGAAACAATCATTCGAGACGTTTCACTACTGGATCACAACTAGAAAGCTTTAGTGGTGGATTTACTGAGCAAGATGAAGCAGCGATGCGTTTGCTGTAGAAAAGATGAAGTTTGCTGAACAATCAGATAGTGACGATGATGATGTAAATGTCAAGAAGCTGCGAAGAAGGGTAGTGATATTAGAGCAAGACGCTGCATTAAAGATGCTTAGATTTCATCTTTACAAGCCCAAGTAACAATTAAAGATCAAGTAATAGACTAGCTTCAAGATGACATGAGTTTGTTGATGGCAGAGGTTTATGAGTTGAAGGCGAAGTTAGAAAAGAAGTTCAAAAGTGAGTTTGCTGACAAAGATGATGATCCTATGAACGTAGCTCATCATGAACGAACTGCTCAAGAAAAGGCCGCAGCTGAAGTACAACGTGAAGCTGGTCTAAATGCTTATTTAGCTGCTGAAAAAAGAAGAAGAGAAAGCTACCACAAAAGAAATAGAGCAACAAGCAAATGCTAATCATGAAAAATCAAGATGTGAACCCACTTGATGAAAACTTCCAATTGAAAGATCCAATGAAACATATGATCGGTATGTGATGGAGCTAGGATCGAGCACTTATGAAGGTGGCAAGCTGGAGGTTCGATCGCGACAAAGATATGTGGTTAATCATTCGTGAGAGCGGTCACAGACAATATTACTCGAAGTAGTCATAGTTTGAATCATCGATGAAGATCAACTTGCAAAACCTACTTCGCGCTCCTTATCATGATTCTGATCCAAATCAGAGAGATATAGGTTGGGCTTTTCGTGACAAGCTTGCGAAGGAAGTAAAGAATAACCTTCAAACAATGAAAACTGATGAATCATACTTGAAGAAGAATCCTGGAGTTCGTGATCCTCGTACCAAAAAGACAATGAAATCAGTTATCTAGCCGCCAATAGACAAAGAAAAGATCATTCCAGCTACTCCTAAATTTCCTAAGGCGGTGCTCAAGAACTTCCTCTAGGCATACGATCCAAAGATGGCTAAAGCGGTGATCATAACTAAAGAAAACTCATTCCGATTAGTAGACACATTGGATCTCATAAGCTTTCACGAGGAAGACATCAAGGTCTTAGGCCAGCATCAGATTCTAACAAATGATAAATATGAAGCTTGTGCTAAGTCATGGACAAGTGCAATCGCTCATGTGATTGGAAGCAGGTTGTATGTGGATGCAAGTCCACCATTTGGAAGCAATGGAGCTAGCGGATCTTCAAGCTAAAGGCAACACTAATGCAGTAAACCTAGGGGGAGATTGTTAGGCCCTTAAGGTTTATGCATTAGTCTTTTAGTTTGCTTGGGCTTGTTTGTATTAGAATGGGCTTAAAGGCTAATGGGCCTAGGTTTTGGGGTAATGGTGCACTAATCCCTTACTATAAATAGTAAATGATGTATTAGAGATAGTGGCATTTTGGTGGCTAACATTAGCCTGTATTAGACAAATTCCAATTTGTATGCAAGTTAATCTTTCATCTATTCTATTCTATTTCATCTTATTTCTTCTACTTCGAATCCATAGTTTGTTTGTATGATTCCGCCACCGAACAAGCTTAGTGTGATATACTATAGATCCACTTTTCGGGACTTACAGGTGTTGCTACAACTTTGTTAGGGGCAGGAAATTTCTCAAAAATTTAATTTTTTTCTTTTCAGTTTTTATTAACTTATTATGATTCATCTAGGATTATGTCTTTTGCGCCAATCTGATCATTTAGCAAAGAAGCTGTCTCTAATGGCTAACTAAGTGTTGCTATTTCGTTAAGTGATAGTGTGGCTAAAAAACGAACATCCTAATAAGGATATAAATAGATTTCAAAAATTTTAAATTGTGGTCACAGTTGCTAAGTATAAAATATTTTATGATTTATATATTTTTTTCTCTTCCTTAAATTATCAAATTTCCCTCCCTAATCTCAGAGTTCAAGTAGGAGAAGTTTGATATTTATGAGTAACAATTATACTTTTACATGTATAATTTAGAGAATCACATTTTCTCATATTATTAAAGTAAAGTACCCTACCATCAAACAGGTATAAAACGGAGGTTGCAATTAACGGTTCACATCTGATGATCGATCCATTTATGCACCAAAAAAACTCCAAGCCAGCATAAACTAAACAATCCAAATTGGATATATGACAAGTTCAGATGCGAAAGTGTAAAGGATATTGCTATTCATATTGGGTACAACTTATGGAGTCCAAAGTACAATAGACATAACATTGGCAATATACAATTGCCTTTATATTGTGTTTAATTTGCCTACATTTATTCATATACATTCCCAGGTTTGACATTTCAATATATATTTTTTAGGCATAAAAATATTAATTTTCGGAAGATTGGAAAAGTTCAAGGTTTGACTTTTTGGTCAAAGTGAACAAAAAATCAATAAAAGTCATAGGTGGGTTAATTTAACCCATGGATACGTACATGTGGATCAAGCAACAACCAACAGGTCAAAATGGGTAATCTTGAATATGGGTAGAAACGGGTCACCTGAATTTTGGTCAATTTCACCGTCTTTGCATGAACCCATCTTGGAGGTATAATTTAATCATTTAGAAGCTTTCCCATTATTATCAAAATCCTTGGCCATGTTTAATATTACGGGCCGAAATTCATGACATGTTTAATACAAACAATAAAATACTTATGTCGTTGTACCATTAAGATGTCTGTCCACCGGACAAGTATAGAAATAGTTAATGCAAGACGTGGAATATTAGGGGGAGGTACTCAAGGGTAATATGGTTGTTTCAATCTATCAATCCAGCCATGTTAAAAAAAAACATAAGAACTACCCTTTAGCCACAAAACACTAGTAGCATCTTTACCTTGCCACAAACTACTTTTTTTTTAATTTAAAGTCAAGTGGCTCTATTAATCAAAACTCACCAACAAATCCCAAAGTCATCTTTGTCACACTCGTTCATAGGCGGAAGCGCGATGTGATCTGATTATTTCTCATTGCAAACAACATAAGTGAACATACTAAATGAATGAAAACAAGCTCCAAATGCCATTACCGATATTGTTTCAAAATGCAACATAAGTTGAGTATATTGTTTACAAACCATGAAATGAAAATAAGTTGTCAAAGTGTTACACATCCAAAATGCAAGTTTTAAAATAATAAGGCTTTGACCCTTATATATATAATGGGCAAACCCTTCAAAAGTTGGCATGGAGACTTGACACTTGCTTTCCTTGACTGAAATTCCCTGCTTGGTCCACAAATTTCCTGAAATACATGTTAAGTTGAAAATCAACAAAAGTTAGCGAGTTCATGTGTTTTAACTGTATGAGATGAATCCATAAAATATACGAGCGTCAATGAAATCGTTGATCATTAATGTTTTGCAAGGACAACAAATGCCGGTGTGGGTCCATGACCAAGAGTGGGGCTCGCCAACACCCGCTAGATCTAAGCTTTGTACCGTGGTCTTAAACAAGATTAATGGTGCTTACGTCCACCCTATTTGTACATGATCTAAGTTGTTTCATTCCCTAGCTTATCATACCATAGAACATGTACTTCCGTCGATAGTTGTAAAATAATAAAACGTTTAAGATGAAAAGGGGGGCATGAACTCACTGGATTGCTTTCTGTGAACTCTGTTTATCTCACGTACTTTCCCTTGGTTTGTATTACAACCTACAAACGTGTTAGGTTTCGTTAGACGCTTCAGTCTTTGTAACGATTCATGTTCATGTTTCTTGTCTTAAGTATTTGTTTAGACTTGTTCAAGATTATATTCAGCTTAGATTTATTTTCGATGTATGATGTCAATATATATATTTCATCAAATATATATATATATATATATATATATATATATATATATATATATATATCATTGCATCTCAAGTGTTGCATGTACGAGCCTAGCCCGGTTTTCTCCGTGTCTCGCACGAGTAAGATGTATTTGTTTCATGACTTCTCATAGTCGGGTTCCACCCGTTTGCCTCAACGATGCCATCGTCGGATAGGTTCCATATATGATTCTTTTTAATTATATAAAATTCCAAGTTCGATGTATTAGTTAAAATATCACATTTTAACTTGTATGATTTGTTTGCACTATTTTATATATCAATTATGATTGTAATGGGTTTGTTAAAAATAATCTATGTTTAACATGTCTTTATATATAATTATCTGTGTGCATGGGTTTATGGTATACATGACCAAGTGTAGTAATTGTTAAGTATTATACATTTGCATCTTCTCAAGTATAGGTATACTTGTATTGTGAGTATTTGTATATTCAAAGTCGTATTCTCATGGTTATGTATAATACTTGTATAATAGTATTTTTTCCAAGTGTTAGGGGTATATGTTAGCATGTATTTGTACGTATAGGGATACGTATATTCTTGTATTCAATGCTCACAATTTTATATATTCTTAAAATATATTATTTTAAGATATGTCCAAATTAATAGATGTATATTATGCTTGGTAAGTGTGTGTATCTTAAAAAATATTTTTAATATTAGTTCTAGAAAAATATATATTTTTAGTTTCTATCAAAACAATATATTTTCAAGATGTTTATGAAATATATATTTTTAGACACTTCAAAAATAATATATTTATAGGATTGACAAAATATGGTATATTGTATATACTTGTAAAAATATATATTTTGTCACTTGTTATATTTTGAAAGTAACATTTACCAAGCTTCGATACATTATATATTTTTTGTTCGAAATCCCTAAATAGTCCGGGTGTCCAATTTGTCCATATTTTGTCTCCAAGGTATGAATATAGATATATATTTTTGTAAGTCTTTGGTTCCCAATTTTTATTGTATTTGTTGGTATGTATTATTTCAAGTCCCTAATTTTATATATAACTGATACCCATAGCACATGATTTTTATGATCACTAAATATATATTTTTCAAAATATATATTTATATCCATCTTTATTTTTAGAAAAACCATAACTTCTTTGATTTACATTTTATACAAAAATATGGGGATTTTTACACTTATTACTTTTAAACAAGTTTACTTGTAAGAACTTTGTTAAAATATATTTTTCTAAGTGTTTAAATTTTATAAAAATTTTGCCATAGTTTCCCCAAGATTTAGGAGGTTTCCCATGTTTAAAAACATGTGTTTAAGCTTTCAAAACTCATAAATTTAATCACAACAATTTCCACAAGTATAATATATGCATTTAGATGCATTTTTCATGTTATGATGAACTTAAAAGTTAACCAAACCATGTAATATTTTAACCTTGTGTTTGACATGTTCATGCAGCTTTAAAAATAGGTTTATTTCTAATATTTACTAACTTGGTAGAAAATCATCTTTAACAACTTGTTCACATATTATTTTAAGAACATCACAAATCATTTTAACCACTTTAATAAGTTCATTCATCATGTGTAACAAGCTCATCAACACTTTTATCGTGGATCTTGTAAGATCCATGTGTATACTTATTAGATCTATACATCTAGTAAGTATACATACGATGGATATCATCCATAGCACAAAATAAACAACTACATCTTCATTACAACTTCAAGATATGTTTATTTTCTTTAGAGTATGTTACTAGTTCAAGTGCTCATTTTTTAAAGGTGAAAGTTTTTGATGGTTTAACTTATACATTAACAATATACTAGTAACAAGATATAAAATGGAAGATTAGGAGGCTCACTACTAGCTCTTGTGGCTAGGGAAGTGGCAAGATGAACAAGGTGATGAAGATGAAGCAAAGATGGTGGATAATAGCTCCCTAGAGTGGTCCTTGAACTTCGAAGACTTGACACCTTCTTGATTAACCTTGAGACACCTTAGGATAAGCTTGGATTGATTGGAAATGAACACAAATGGAGGTGATAGTGGTGGTGTTGTGGCCGTGGGTATGGAGGAAGGAAGGAGAAAAAGATGAAGTTTGATTTTGGTTGGTGAATGATGTTGGGATAAGGTTACATTAAAAACTCCTTGTAATATGATCTTCCATAGGTTAATCCCTTTGCAGTAACTAACACTAGACAACTTTGTCTAACATATGGGGGCATGTGGGGCCCTCATGTTGACCGTTTGGAAGGGGGTCTTGATTTGGGTTTTAATTCTAGCTAATTAAGTAAGTTAGGATTTAGGGCTTTAATTGGGGGATTATGAATATTAGGGATTTTTGATGTATTTTATGAGGTCTTATACCATATACTAGTTTAACATTGTTAAATAATATTAACTAGTCCATAAATTATGTCTAGTTCGTGTTCGGTTGCTCAACAGGTGCTAGATTCGTTATTGTCACACCCCGGATTTTCAACCCAAATCCATACGCCGGTGGGCCCGGGTGGGGAGTATCGTGACGTCAGTTGATAATCATCATAGTCAATTAAACATGGCACAACAGAAGTCTTGAAGTAAAATTACTATTACAAACCGAATGTTCAAAAATACAAAATAATATACAGGCTCGTAATAGAAGATCCACAGGCGCATCATAAATTGTACATGGAAAGAATATAAAACAGACTTTGAGCAGATTTAGGATTTGCAAGATCCTCTATCACTACCGAGCACTTCCGGCCTATTTTCGTATTATACCTGCAGTTTAGTCGTTTGAAAATACGTCAACTTTCGCTGGTAAATACACCCAACTGACTCATTTTGAAAAGATTTCAAAAATGTTTTAAGTGCGTATCAGTACAAAATTTTTTCATAACTTGGGTTAATTGACCGTCCAACATTGTTAACAGATTTACATGTTTGTCCATGTATATAGGGCCCGGTACGGAGACCGAGACATGATTAATGTACACACCACTTTGGACTCACGAAGGAGTCAATTCCTCCGAACCACGTGGTAGTGCATAATTGAGCGTCTATCGGGTGTATGCCTACACCCGCGCTAAGGTCGTGGCCATTTCTATTGTAATGAGCCGAGGATATCCAGGACACGGTAGTTTACCCCCGATTTATCAAACAAAACTGATTAAACCAGAATATGCGGATTTAATAGCCACAATCCGGCATTTGTTTGATCCCATTTCCGACCAAGCGGTAATAATTTACCGTAACCCAAGCCCATATAGGGGAAATAAGTCGAGACTATTTACCTGAGCTAGTCTTCTTTAATTTTAATAACTCAGTCGTACACAAAAGTACTAAGTGCAGATAGCATTTACCGGCAAGTCTCTAGTTTGGATTATGGCATAAACTAACCAATTAAATACTAACGTTCTTATTTAAGTCATAGACTTAGACCGACTAGCGTGCTTGATCAAAACGTATGACGCTAGATTAAACGATGATTGGATATAATGTGGTTTAATCCCAACAAGTACCTTGACTTGTATAATATGGTAAACTATAAGCATTCTTGATTTTGAGGCTTAAATAACAAGGTTAAACCCCTTTCGGTTAAATTCCATAAACTAGTTACATATAATTAACCATACGCTTATATGCGATAATGGGTAACCGGATAAGTCATGGACAAGTTCTATATGCCATTATATTTTAAATAAGTTGTAATATCAGTAGGATATCAACTTTTATGCCCGTTATGGTTTTAAATCGAAACTATGCCTCATAAGGGCATTTTGGTAATTTCATATCATATAAAAGGAACTTGAACATATTTTAAGTTTATAACCATAAGTATTCTAGAAAAAAATTTATTTATAATATAATATCATTAGGATATCATTTATGTGTGTATTTTATCTTTTATGACCAAACTATGCACCGAAGAGGCATTTTGGTCATTTTACACCTAGTTTAAAAATTATTTGGGATTCTGAGTTTATAACATATACCTACTGTAATATGTTTAAAAATAAGTTTTAAAATCAGTAGGTAACAAGTCTTGATTAATTAATATGGTTTAAAACCATACTATGCGCCTAAACGGCGCTTATGTCGTAAAATGACGTCTTTATGCGATGTTTACGAAAAACTGATGTTAAGGTCAGATTATAATGTCTTAGATATGTTATTTAATATAACATATCAGTAGGTAAAAGATTTACATTGAAAAGATTTGATTAAAACCATTTTATAAGTCACAGGGGCTAAAATCATCATTTATCAACATAGTTTGAGGACTTGCTTGAAAACTCAGTTTATAACTTGGTTTAACATCTCAAATAATCCTACTTATAATATTACATCAGTAGAAACTCATATTCAAGTTCATTACCAATTACAACCTTATTTTATGCAAAAAGGGCATTTTGGTCAAAATGGCATATTGCGAACTTGCACATAAACTTGGATTTTGGTTATGATCATGAAATATAACCTCCAAGGGTTATGCTACATTATATTATGATCATAATGCAACTTTAGATCAGTAGCTAACTAATCTAAATCAGGTCAGAATCGAAAGTCAAAGCAGAAGTCAAACTTTGTGACTTTCGGTTGCGAACCGACCCTAGAACTGAAATTGACGAGCCTAACATGTTCTTACTTGTTCTAATAATTATTACCAACTTATTTAAGTGTCAAAACAGGCTTCATAACATATATAATATCAATTAATGATTTTTCCGAAAGTGGCCTGTTTGAATTTTTAATATCGTAACTATGACCCGTCAATTGGTCTAGTAAACATGATCTTCAAGAGGTGCCCTTTATAGGGACTAACACCTACCTTATTACGATCACTTAGCCATGTTCATTTCGAACAATGGTTGGACCATAATGGTCTTAACTAAAAGTCAAGGCTTTTTCCGTAAAACTCTTGACTTTTGGCTAAAAGCCTATAAACGAAAATGCACAAGGAACCAGTGATTCCTAAGGTGCAAAAGAACTATGTTGGATGCTCCTTTTATCTAGCAACTTCTAGAGGAGGGAGAAAAGTTATGATTTAGAAAGGTACAAGTTCAAATGGTGAACCTGATCACCTATTTATAGTTGGAGAATCAAAGGAAGTAATGTCAGGTGTTTAGGGGTATAAGAGAAAGCTTATAAGTGTCCCAAAATGTGGCATAGCTAATTACAAGTCCATAGTTTCGATTTAATGGTTTTTGGAGCTTTGTTTGGAGGCCAAGACAAACTTTCTGCAATGGAGCCTCTCTCGCGCCCCACGAGAGACCCAGGCCACGTCTCTTGCGGCCCACGACCGCCATATGGCCAGTTTCAAATCTTGACACTTTTAACCCCTTAACTTTATAAAGCTTCTAAAAGCCTTCTAAAACACATGTTTGGCACTTTTAGCCCTCTGTAGCCAATATTTGGCATACTCGGGATTATGCCCGGACATTGTCGAGCTCTCGGTTCGTTAAAAGGTCACTCGGAGGTGTAAATTAACATGTTGACACTTTTAGTCCCTCTATTATCCAACTTTCACATATATATACAAAATTGAACCCTCTCGTCCAACAATTGGCATATGTGAGAGTTAGGACTTCATAAAGTATCACTCAGAGGCTTATTATAAGCATGTTGACTCCGATGTCACTCAGAAGCTAGGCATGTTGACATATCAGTCACTCAGAGGCCAAATTTCAAGCATGTTGACATATCAGTCACTCAGAGGCTGTTATTTATGCATGTTGACATCGGACCGTCACTCAGAGGCTCAGTTTCAGCATGTTGACGCCTTTAGTCCTAATTGGTCTTTAACAGACTATATTTAAAATACAACACGTGTCACTATACTATTGGACACGATTTTTAAAGGGTGTTACATCCTCACCCCCTTAAAAGAAATCTCGACCTCGAGATTGTTTTCAAAAAGATGGGGGTACTTTTGTCGCATAGTGGACTCAACCTCCCATGCATACTCGGGACCTCTAAAAGCTCCCACTTAACCTTTACTATAGGTATCATTTTTCTTCGGAGCTTCTTAACCTGTCGATCCTCGATCGGAATCGGTTTCTCAACAAGCCTCAGGTTTTCATCTATCTGCACATCTTTGTGCGACATTTCTAGCGACTCATCGGCTAGACATTTCTTAAGGTTAGATTTGTGGAATACATCATGGATTCCACTAAGCTCCTCTGGCAACCTGAGCTTATAAGCTATAGTGTCGACGCATTCGATTATTTCGAATGGTCCTATATATCTTGGGCTCAACTTGCCCTTCTTTCCAAAGCGCATTACACCTTTCCAATGTGAAACTTTTCCAAAAGTGAGATGTATATCTAGTATCTCTATCAGACACAATAGATACCGGCACACCATGTAGGGACACAATCTTGTCCACATACAACTTAGCCAATTTGTCAGAGTTATACATTTCTTTGATTGGCAAAAAATGTGCTGACTTAGTCAGCCTATCCACTATGACCCAAATAGTGTCATTTCCACTTTTGGTCTTAGGTAACTTGGTAATTAAATCCATAGTTACCATTTCCCATTTCCATGTGGGAATTTCCAATTGTTGTAGATGTCCTAACGGCTTCTGGTGTTCGGCTCTAACTTGCTAACACGTCAGACACTTAGCTACATAAGTGGCTATGGATTCTTCAAACCCATCCACCAATAATTCTTCTTTAGATCTTGATACATCTTGTCACTCCCGGGTGAACTGAGTATCTTGAACTATGCGCTTTTTGGAGGATTAGATCTCTAAGTCCCCAAACGATTGGAACCCAGATTCTTCCATTGAATCTAAGGATTCCATCCTTTCCAGGCGCTAACTGGTCGACAGTTCCGCCTAATCCCTCATTAGGAGCATTAGCTTCTAACAGAGCTTGCTTTTGCGCATCAAGTAGCTTCTCATTTAAGCTATTTCTGAGCTCAACGCTCTTGGCGTTAATCCTTATAGGTTTAACCCGTTCTTTGCGACTTAAGGCATCAGCAACTACATTTGCTTTTCCTGGATGGTAGCGAATCTCACAATCATAGTCATTAAGCGTTTCCATCCATCGACGTTGTCGCAAGTTCATTTCCTTCTGATTGAACAAATGTTGCAGACTTTTATGCCTGTGTGCGAAGCATCAAAGTAGACTACAAAATCTTCAACACCGTCTGGTAGGGATAACACAAGAGCATTGCTCAACGTGTGTTTAAGAACCTCAAAAGGTTCTTGTTGCTTTGGACCCCAATTATACTTAACATTCTTACGGGTCAAGGTAGTTAAAGGAGTGGCTATCCTTGAAAAGTTCTCAATGAACCTCCTATAATAACCAGCTAATCCTAGAAAACTACGAATATCCGATGGGGTTTTGGGTACTTCCCAATTCATGATGGCCTCAATTTTGGCGGGATCCACTTGGATACCATGCTCACTTACCATATGTCCAAGGAATTGGACCTCTCTAAGCCAAAACTCACACTTAGAGAATTTAGCATAAAGCTTCTCTTGCTTTAGCAGTTCTAAAATGCACCGAAGATGTTTCTCGTGATCAGCTAGATTACGCGAATAAATAAGTATGTCCTCTATAAATACAATGACAAACTTATCCAGATATGGCTTGCAGACTCTATTCATGAGATCCATGAATGCTGCAGGTGCATTTATGAGCCCAAAAGGCATCACCAAGAATTCAAAATGACCATATCGGGTCCTGAAGACAGTCTTAGGAACATCTTCACTCCTAACCTTCAGCTGATGATATCCTGATCTCAAATCGATCTTGGAGAAGTAACTAGCCCCTTGAAGTTGGTCGATTTAATCGTCAATCCTGGGCATAGGATATCTATTCTTGATTGTTAACTTGTTTAGCTCTCAGTAACCGATGCACATTCGCATCAAACCGTCTTTCTTCTTTACAAAGAGGATAGGATCTCCCCAAGGCGAGGAACTAGGCTGAATAAAGCCTTTCTCCAAGAGTTCGTCTAGCTGCGTCCTCATTTCCTTCATCTCCTTTAGTGCTAGCCTGTATGGAGCTCTAGCCACTGGTGCTGATCCTGGTAGGATATCTATTCTAAACTCTACATGCCTGTCTGGAGGTAGGCCTGGTAAATCTTCTGGGAATACATCGGGATATTCGGAGATGACTGCTAGGACCTACATGTTTGGCTTAGGTTCATTTATGGTAACTTGTGCCATGTAGATGACACATCCTTTCCTCAAACACTTGGATGCTTTAAATAATGACACCTTGTCTGGCAGTCCATAGTGTGAGTCTCCTGTGATGGTGATCATTTCACCAGATGAGGTCTTACTCTCTATGAGCTTTTATCGCAGGCAATGCGGGCTTGGTTATGAGATAACCAATCCATGCCTAAGACAACATCAAACCCGGCCAATTTCATTGGCAAAAGAGAGATAGGGATGGAATGATTTTTAATGGATATAGAGCATCCATCAAAATGAAAGATGCTGTTTCTATTGTTCCATCAGCAAGTTCTATCTCATAATTTTTATCTAGGGTTCTTAAGGGCAGGTTTAATAGTTTACTAAACTTATGGTCAACAAATGATTTATCCGCACCCGAATCGAAAAGAACTCTAGCGTAAATATTGTTAATGAGGAATGTACCAGTTATGATGTTGTTGTCATTAACGGCCTCCCTGGCATTCATTTGAAAGGCACTGGCATTCCCCTTCTTGGACTCTCAAGGCTTTGCATCATTACTTTTGAGTTTCTTGGGGCAATTGTACGTTATATGCCCTTTTTCATTACAGTTGTAGCAAACTGCATCCTTAAGATCCTTGCAATCTAAGGTCTTATGCCCTTTTCTCTTGCAGATACCACAGGGTTTGGTTTGTGGATTTATGCTACACTGTCCCCAATGCCTATATTTACGGTTTGTCATTAGAAGCGTGCTGGTTCTTTTTGAACCAGAAATTTCCTTTCTTTTTAAATCTTTGGGAGTTATTATCTTTCCTTTTCCTCTTTCCGCCAGTTTCAGTCCTAACTGGCCTTTGTCTTACAAAATCAAGGGTGGGGGAAAGAGATAGGTCTACAGCAGACCTATAGGTACTAGGCTGAGCAGCCTTTACCATGCTCTTTATTTCGGGCGCCAACCCATTTATAAAACATGCAATGCATTTGGATTCGGGGGTGATTAAATAGGAAACTAGCCTAGATAGGGAGTTAAATTCAGAAACGTACTTCCGACAATCTAAGTTTTTCATTGAAAGAGACAAAAAGTCTATCTCTAATTTCTCCACCTCATGGGGTGGGCAGTAAGTTTCTTTAACAAGGTCCACAAATTTGGACCATCCCAAATTATACAGGTGTACCTTACCAATAGACTAGATCATGGCTTTCCACCATATTAGGGCATCACCCTTGAAGGATTGTGATACGTACTTGACCACATCCTTATCAGCACAATTGCTGATATCTACTTTGTTTCCATCTCGTCTAGCCATTTCACGGCTTCCACAACTCTTTTCTCCCCGTTAAAGTCTCGGGGCTTATAGGAGACGAAATACTTATAGGTACATCCATCTTTGACAGAACGGGACCTTTCAGTAAATTCCAGTTTCTTTGGTTCACTCTTCGCATTGGAAGAGTGACCGGAGCTCTCCTTATGAGCTGAAGATGGGGTAACTGTTAATGGCCTAGAGCGAGTAGCACTCGACTCTCGAAGCTTTTCTATGGCCTTTCCCATGGGCTTTTCTACTGTCGCGTCAATGCGAGCTTGAAAATTATCGTTATCAATATCTCTATTTTCGGCTTTGTTAGATTCCACATTCCTGTGGCTACTTTGTGCTTCATTTGAGTTAGCCATCTTTGAGTCTTGGGTTCTATATACCAATAAAACTTTATTTTAGCCATGGTATATCAACCATATCGGCTTTCAACATTGGATATAACAATCCATTGCTTATTCTAGTATGAATAACATCACAACTCTTAAGCTTAATATAACTATATTTGGCCTAGGTCTTAATAGGACCAACATAGGCAAATTACAATTTGGACGTAGTCCATATATCATTGGACAATGGATCGCATTATCACTACTGGCATTGTCATAATTGACAATTATATAGTTCATAGGCTTGTCCCTTAATGGACATAATAATTGGGCACATTGGCCGGTCATATTGGACATAATATATATATGGCATATCAGCCTGTCACCTTGGACATAGATTGGGCACATTGGCCTAAATCATAACAATGTATATGGCATATCAACCTATCCCATTGGACATAAATTGGGCACATTGGCCTACATCATAACATATGTATATGGCATATCAGCCTGTCACATTGGACATAAATTTGGCACATTGGCCTTCATCATTACAGATGTATATGGTATATCAGCCTGTTACATTGGACATAAATTGGGCACCTTGGCCTACATCATAACAGATGTATATGGCATATCAGCCTGTCCCATTGGACATAAA
Source organism: Scalesia atractyloides (assembly GCA_947069175.1). Lineage (NCBI taxonomy): Eukaryota > Viridiplantae > Streptophyta > Magnoliopsida > Asterales > Asteraceae > Scalesia > Scalesia atractyloides. The sequence continues at coordinate 16,829,184 of CAMTDV010000001.1, read as the reverse complement.
TTGAGCACCTTGGCTACATCATAACAGATGTATATGGCATATCAGTCTGTCCCATTGGACATAAATTGGGCACCTTGGCCTACATCATAGCAGATGTATATGGCATATCAGCCTATCCCATTGGACATAAATTGGGCACCTTGGCCTACATCATATCAGATGTATATGGCATATCAGCCTGTCCCATTGGACATAAATTGGGTACCTTGGCCTACATCATAACAGATGTATATGGCATATCAGCCTGTCCCATTGGACATAAATTGAGCACCTTGGCCTACATCATAAAAGATGTATATGGCATATTAGCCTGTCACATTGATGGCTAGTGTGGTCCCTCAAGTCTTAACATAAGAGTACCTTAATGATTGATTAATGGTCCCGGTCACCTTCGACCTTAACGACCTTGGAGGTTTGGACCTAGTCCCTTACCTCTGGATAGAAGGATAACTTCCCTTAACTATCCTGATAGAAGACCCCTTCGTACTTAACTATCATTTCTTGGCCAATATGTGGTCTAAACCACTTGGCATAATCAAATCTATTAAGGTCTTTTGGAATTATATAGCAGAGCATAAATTTTGAGTAAAATCGAGAAGCTCGTTTTCAAGAAGGTGAATACATATATATATATATATATATATATGTATATATATATAATTCCAAAATACTTCATTAAATTTCAAATTAGAAATTACAATACTAGATAATGAAATAAACTGTCCATGCATGGACTTTAAAGAAATAAAAATGTCCACGCAGGGACTAAAGAAATAACAATGTCCTCGCAGGGACTACATATTTATTAGAAGAGACTTCACTCGTCCTTCTTTCCCTTGACCAACTTGGAGAGTTTCTTGAAGAACTTGTTTGTCTTCTTCTCCGTTTTCTCCGCTTGTTGCTGCATTTCTTTCATTCTTTCTAAGGCCTCATTAATGGCCTCAAGTGGTGGCGGAGGTTGTGGTTGTGGTTGTGGCATAATCGGATACTGGTATCCATAAGTTGGATATCTAGTCGGTGGATAAGTAGGCGGGAAAGGAGACGGGTAAAGTGCGTTGTGCATAACCGCCTGCATGTAAGGGTCTTGCGACCATGCTTGATAGTCTACCGGTGTAGATGGGTTAAAAGGATCATATCCAGACGTATCTGGATATGTGGGAATTGGGTTAGTATAACCCAATGGTGGTGGTTGAACCATAGGTGTTGATGTTGGTGTTGGTTCCACTATAGGTGAAACATTAGAGGGTCCACCCATTTGTGGGTCCTCTTGAATTGTGGGGTAGGAGTTGGGCAAAGGTGGCAGCGATCCCGACCTTTTTCCGTCATGTACCGACATACGTGCTCCACGTTTTCTCCTTGGTGGTTCAGGTGGTGGTTGTTGTTGGTCCACCGGTTCCATGTGGACATCTTCTTGTATTGGGGGTGGTTGAGAATGATGAGAGGGAGTGTGGACGAAGGTGAATTGGTTCCAATATTGGTCCCACTCATTAGGACCTTGGTAGGGCGATCCGGCATAAGAGTTCGAATCATTGGAAATTTCGATGGGATGTGTGTTTGATCCCGACGGCGGTATCTCCGGATCAGAGTCCTCGTCCATAGGGTTTGGCTGGTCCAACTGATTTTGATTGGCTGGAGGCGTGTTAAAGTAGTAGTTAGGGTTAAATTCTTCATGATAAGAGTGGTGAGAGTGGTAGGAATTTTGTGAATGTGAGGGCGAGTGTCTATTAGAGACAGAGTGTCTCGCTGGTTGCCAAGGAGACGAATCTCCTGATTCTTGGTAGGCATATGAGTTGTGAGGTTGAGGGGGAATGCGCCCCGATGGTCCTCCCCTAATTGGACCTTTTCCTCTCCCACTTTGTCCTCGTACACGTGGCGGCATTTTCCTTTAAAAATCAATTTAAAACAATACTAATAACTTAATAATGAAATGAGTAATCCTAGGTCAATGCCTGGACTCGGAAGTCTAAGGAATGTGCTCATGTAAGTTTGAGATTAAACACAAAAGGCTTGTGTTTAATTCTCTCAAACCTTGGCTCTGATACAAACTTGTCACACCCCGGATTTCCAACCAAAATCCATACGCCGGTGGGCCTTGGTGGGGAGTATCGTGACGTCAGTTGATAATCATCATAGTCAATTAAACATGGCACAACAGAAGTCTTGGAGTAAAATTACAGTTTACAAAACGAATGTTTGAAAATACAAAATAACATTGAGGCTCATAATAGAAGATCCACAGGCGGATCATAAATTGTACATGGAAAGAATATAAAACAGACTTTGCGCAGATTTAGGATTTGCAAGATCCTCTATCACTACCAAGCACTTCCGGCCTATTTTCGTATTGTACCTGCAGTTTAGTCTTTTGAAAATATGCCAGCTTTCGCTGGTAAATACACCCAACTGACTCATTTTGAAAACATTTCAAAAATGTTTTAAGTGCGTATCAGCACAAAATCTTTTCATAACTTGGGTTAATTGACCGTCCAACCTTGTTAACAGATTTACATGTTTGTCCATACATACAGGGCCAGAGACCGAGACATGATTAACGTACACACCACTTTGGACTCACGAAGGAGTTAATTCCTTCTAACCTTGTGGGAATGCATAATTGAGCATCTATCGGGTGTATGCCTACACCCGCGCTAAGGTCGTGGCCATTTCTATTGTAATGAGCTGAGGATATCCAGGACACGGTAGTTAACCCCCGATGTTTAAGTTATCAAACAAAACTGATTAAAACCGAATATGCGGATTACTAGCCACGATTCGGCATTTGATTGATCCCATTTCCAACCAAGCAGTTATAATTTACCGTAACCCAAGCCCATATAGGGGAAATAAGTCGAGAGTATTTACCTGAGCTAGTCTTCTTTAATTTTAATAACTCAGCCGTACACAAAAGTACTAAGTATAGATAGCATTTACCGGCAAGTCTCTAGTCTGGATTATGGCATAAACTAACCAATTAAATACTAACAGTCTTATTTAAGTCATAGACTTTAGACCGACTAGCGTGCTTCATCAAAACGTATGACCCTAGATTAAATGATGATTGGATAGAATGTGGTTTAATCGCAACAAGTACCTTGACTTGTATAATATGGGTAAACTATAAACATTATGGATTTTGTGGCTTAAATGACAAGGTTAAACCCGTTTGGGTTAAATTCCGTAAACTAGTTACGATTAATCAACCATACGCTTATATGCGATAATGAGTAACCGGATAAGTCATGGACAAGTTCTATATGCCATTATATTTTAAATAACTTGTAATATCAGTAGGATTTCAACTTTTATGCCCGTTATGGTCTTAAATTGAAACCATGCCTCATAAGGGGATTTTGGTAATTTCATATCATATAAAAGTAACTTGAACATATTTTAAGTTTATAACCATAAGTATTCTAAAAAAATATTTTATGATATAATATCAGTAGGATATCATTTATGTGTGTATTTTATCTTTTATGACCAAACTATGCACCAAAGGGGCATTTTGGTCATTTTACACATAGTTTATAAATTATTTGGGATTCTGAGTTTATAACATGTACCTACTGTAATATGTTTAAAAATAAGTTTTAAAATCAGTAGGTAACAACTCTTGGTCAATTAATATGGTTTAAAACCATACTATGCGCTGAAACGGCGCTTATATCCTAAAATAACGTCTTTATGCGAAGTTTAAAAAAAACTGATGTTAAGGTCAGATTATGATGTCTTAGATATGTTATTTAATATAACATATCAGTAGGTAAAACATTTACCTTGAAAAGATTTGATTAAAACCATTTTATAAGCTACAGGGGCTAAAATCGTCATTTATCGACATAGTTTAAGGACTTGCTTGAAAACTCAGTTTACAACTTGTTTTAACATCCCAAATAATCCTACTTACAATATTACATCAGTAGAAACTCATTTTCAAGTTCATTACCAATTACAAACTTATTTTATGCAAAAAGGGCATTTTGGTTAAAATGGCATAATTGGGAAACTTGCGCATAAACTTGGATTTTGATTATGATCATGAAATATAACCTCAGTGAGTTATGCTCCATTATATTATGATCATAATGCAACTTTAGATCAGTAGATAACTAATCTAAATCGGGTCAGAATCAAAAGTCAAAGCTGAAGTCAAACTTTACGACTTTCGGTTGCGAACCGACCTAGAACTGAAATTGACGAGCCGGATCTCTTCTTACATGTTCTAATAATTATTACTAACTTATTTAAGTGTCAAAATAGGTTTCATAACATATATAATATCAATTTATGATTTTTCCGAAAATGGCATGTTTGACTTTTTATTATCGTAACTTTGACCCGTCAATTGGTCTAGTGAACGTGATCTTCAGGAGGTGCCCTTTATAGGGACTAACACCTACCTTATTACGATCACTTAGCCATGTTCATTTCGAAAAATGGTTAGACCATAATGGTCTTAACCGAAAATCAAAGCGTTTTCCGTAAAACGCTTGACTTTTATCTTTAAAAGCCTATAAACGAAAATGCACAAGGAAGGAACACTTACCAATGATTCTTAAGGTGCAAAAGAACTATGTTGTATGCTCCTTTTAGCTAGGAACTTCCAGAGGAGGGAGAAGAGTTATGATTTAGAAAGGTGCAAGTTCAAATGGTGAACTTGATCACCTATTTATAGTTGGAGAACTCAAAGGAGGTAATGCTAGGTGTTTAGGGGTGTAAGAGGAAGCTTACAAGTGTCCCAAAACATGGCATAGCTGATTACAAGTCCATAGTTTCGATTTAATGGTTTTTGGAGCTTTGTTTGGAGACCAAGACAAACTTTCTGCAACAGAGCCTCTCTCACGCCCCGCGAGAGACCCAAGCCAGGTCTCTCGCGCCCTTCGACCGCCATATGGCCAGTTTCAAGTCTTGAAAATTTTAACCCCTTAACTTTATAAAGCTTCTAAAAGCCTTCTAAAACACCTTTTTGGCACTTTTAGCCCTCCGTAGCCAAGTTTTGGCATACCCGGGATTATGCCCGGACATTGTCGAGCTCTTGGTTCGTTAAAAGGTCACTCAGAGGTATAAATTAACATGTTGACACTTTTAGTCCCTCCATTATCCAACTTTCACATATATATACAAAACTGAACCCACTCGTCCAATAATTGGCACGTATGAGAGTTAGGACTTCGTAAAGGATCACTCAGAGGCTTATTATAAGCATGTTGACTTCGATGTCACTCAGAGGCTAGGCATGTTGACATATTAGTCACTCAGAGGCCAAATTTCAAGCATGTTGACATATCAGTCACTCAGAGGCTGTTATTTATGCATGTTGACATCGGACCGTCACTCAGAGGCTCAATTTAAGCATGTTGACGCCTTTAGTCCTTATTGGTCTTTAATAGACTATATTTAACATACAACATATGTCACTATACTATTGGACACGATTTTTACAGGGTGTTACAGTTATCGGGTCCCTAAATGGAGGGTTTAAGTAGTTTTAGGGATTTTAAGAAAAACTATGTGTTTAATGAATTAAACTAGTTGTATGACGTTAAAATATTGGTAACTAGTTCATATGAAGTGTCTGGTTGTGTCCAGGTGTTCGTTTCGTTGTCGGTTCGTTAAAACGTTAACTTTCAAGACTTGTATGGTATGATATGTTTTTGTGCCAAATCGATATTTTTAATATCTTTCAAGTAGTGTATGGTCTTTAACACCATTTCTGAATATTACACAAGCTAGTGGATGCTGGATTTTGCTTAATTATGTTGAATTGTCGCTTAGTGTGTATTTCGGGGAGTTTTTAGTGCATGTATTGTTTCTGAAAAGTGTTAGCATGAATCTTGCTTTCCCACATGATATTTAATATACAGTTTACATTGGAAACCCATCTAAGTCCTAAATCTGTTGTTTAGATGAGTACTAAAGCTGTGCTGACACAGCTAGTCTACTAGTTGTTCCAATGCATTGTTTTAAACTGTTTTTGAATTGTAATCACTAAACGAAATAATATGCATCATGTAATGTACTCGGTAAGTTTTCTAGGTGTATGCCATGTAATTTATGCAGTTCATCCGTTCAAAACACATAATTGTATACATAAATTACTGTTTAAATGTACGGAATTTACCCGGAAGTGACAGTTGTCACAATCTTTGACATCAAACAACTCAAACGCTACCCGAAAAACCGGGCGGCCAAACAAACAAAACACTTACATAATTATATATTTACACCAGTTGTCCCACATCATAGTTTTAAACTTCGATCTACTTTTAAACCATAAGAACACGACCGTCTTTATCTCGCTAATCATGTTTCCACCCAAGTCAGCTTGTTTGAATACCTCATCTCGTTCCTAGTTCTCCATATACACCAAAAATTGATGATGATTCCATGTAAAATGGTTCTTTCTGGCTCCTTTAAACCCGAATGATTATGAAGTTCCATCTAGTCTCTCAAAGAAAACGCGAATATGTTAGGCACTCTACACCAATTGCTAACGAACTGCCAAACAATAGTCGTCATTCTACATGTAGTGAAAAGACGGTCAACTGTCTCTTCACCGTCATTACATAAATACATGTTGAGTCTTCGACGTTAATGTTTCTACATGCAGTGAAAAGATGGTTCGCTTAGATATTCAAAAACGTTAAAAACCGACTTCCAATTATTGATGCGATTCATGTTCGCCCCAACCATAATGCCCAAGTACTTGAACGGAAGATTCTCCACTTTGCATCCAACCAACAAGTCTTTAGATTCCACTTCCGTAACATTCACACCAATGCCATAAAGATTGGATTTTGATAGATTGATTTTAAGACCGAAATACATATAAAAAACCCAAAGGATTCTAACCACTTTCACAATACTGTCGAAAGACCAATCACCAAGAATAGTAGAGCATTGTCTGCGTAAAGAAGATGAGCATTGTCCGCCTAAATAAGATGAGCATCGTTTGTATAAAGAAGATGAGTTTTAACCGGGCCATTATTCGGGGTTTTTGTACCTCGAATTAAACCTTCATCGCTAGCCTTTTGCAACATGCAAGAAAGAACTTCCATTACCATAATAAACAAAAATGGTGAAATAGGATCGCCTTGTCTCATACCTTTGCCACATTGGAATTCGAACGTAGGCGCTCCAATAACCAAAATAGACGATCTTGCCGATCTAACCACCCCCATGATCCACAAACACCAAATAGGCGGAAAACCCATTTGGTTCATGTTGTCCTCAGCAAACAACCAATTGACGTTATCATATGCCTTCTCGAAATCAATTTTTGAGGATGAAAGCTTCCTTTTTTTCTTTTTGCACCAAGTTATAACTTGGTTAAGTATAAGAGGCCCATCCAAAATGTAATTACCTTTGATGAATCCCGATTCAGATTCCAAAATTACTGCGTCCACAACTTTTTTGAGCAAGTTAACAAGTATCTTCAAGATCACCTTACTAATCACCCCAATTAAGTTAATAGGATGGTAATTACTTAGGTCAACCGGGTGTTTAACTTTAGGGATAAGAGCGATCAAAGAAGAACCACTACCGCGATTGATAATCCCGTCCCTATGAAATTTATCCATTATTTTGACAAAATCACTTTCGAATAAATGCCAAAAATGTTTAATAATTTTCAAGTTAAAATTGTCTGGGCTGGGAGCCCAATCATCCCCACACTCGAACACCGCCTCCTTTATTTCCCAACCCAAAAACGGCACAGTCATGCCAATTTGTCCTCCTCCTAGAGCTTTTTAATATTATCACACTTTAAAATCAGCCTCATGGGATAGTCTTCTATGAATCTATTTTTCAAAAAAATGAACACTTCTTTTTTTACCTTTGATTAGTGACCCAATTTCCTCTCGCCGTGATGCCGGATATAGTGTTCTCCGCCTTCTGTTGTTAATAAAACCATGAAAGAATTTGGAGTTTTCATCACCTTCTAAAGCCCATTTAACACCTTGTCTCAGCTTCGAGTTTTTCTTCATGTCAATCTCTTTTAAAACCTTGTTACATTCCATAAAGGTCCACTCCTCTTCCTCCGGAAAGTATCTAATCTCCATTATTTCTTCCAGCTTTTCAGTTTCAGCCCTAGCTGCGTTTTCTTCCACGCCTTCTTTTTTCAGCGTATAATCTCTCCATTCTTTGAGTTTCTTTCTGATAAAAGATAAGTTTTTGGATAAAAACGTGTCTGGATTTGGCTGCAGTCACTACCGCCTCCTCATAACCCTGTTTATTCAACCAAGAGTTGTAAACTCGAAATGGTTTAGGCCGATTGACACGCGACATAGTTAAAATTAGAGGCCCATGATTAGAGTGCATGTGGTGAAGAACCCGTAGACAAGCCTCTTGCTACTTGTTGAAAGAGTTTGGGCAAACAAGCATTCTATCGATCTTGCTCAGCTTCCTACTGTTTGTAACATACGCCAAAAAACGGGTCTTCGAAATCCGAACCGGATTGCAAAACCGAACCCTTTCAAATTAGATAAAAACAGAAATTTTTAATAAATTTTACTATTTTTAATAGTTTATTATTTATTTAAAAATCAGACATCACGATGGATTAGAATCAGAATAAAACCTTAATTCTATAAAGGTTAGTGGTTAGTACCGTTAGATTTTTATATGGGAAGCTTCATCAAAGTTGGTTTGGTTAGTTAAATGAAATTAACAGTTAAGGGGTTGCTTTCGTAACTAATAAAATAAAGCAAATCAACTAACTAGGTTAGTCAACCCCGTAAACCCAGTTAGTATTTATAAAAGAGGTTAGCTAACTAGGTTAGTTTAGTTGTTAGTCTTATTAAAGAAACACACTATTGATTAAATATTGGAATCATCAAATCGTTCCATTTACCTTGTAACCAATGCATTAAAGATTGAAATTATTGACACCATTAAAGCTTTATGTTATCATTTTTGGTTTTATATCATTTCGGAAAATGAGACTACAAACTATACACTATTCGATCCTCTGCAAAAACCAAGCAAAACTCCACTGAGAGTTCTCTATTTCATCAACCATGCATCGCGAATTTAATCGAAGAACAAGCTAGGGCTTTTATCTTCAACTGATGATTTCTCCTTCAATTTTCAACCTTTTCAGGTGATTCCAAAGTCTAATATTATCTAATTTTCATCCTCTACAAAAATCCTATATCCATTTATGTGGTTTTGATGAAATTGAGGTAGGATACTGTTACGTATCATATTAGAATAATTGGGTAATTTTGGGAATTTTTAGACATCATTGGGATTTATTATGAATTATATGTTTATATCAATTATTAAATCAATAAAAATACAATAGAAATCAAAGTCCATAAATATTGCCACTGATTTTTATAGATTATAGAAATTCTAGGGAACCTTTATAAAACTTTTCTATAATTTTTGGGAATCTATAAATTTAAATTGGATTTATTATGGTTTATATATATTCTAATCACTTAAAAATACCATGTTATCAAAAATATATTTTATAAATATTTTTATTAATTCTTACTGATTATATAATTGTTATAGAATATTTATAGGTTATTTCTATAATTTTTGGTAACTGTTATGCAATTAAAGAATTGGTGAAATTGGTATATAAATAGTTCCCATTATAAATTTATTACTTTTAATTAAAATATGTAATAATCATTAAATCTATAATATATGATAATTAGATGAGTTTGATGAAATAATTTAATTATTGGCTTTATCAAATATTTGAAAATCATTAAAATGGTAATTTTTTTATTTTGCCATTTTAATAAATTATAGAATTATGTAATTATTAATTTGGTTGGTTTGGTAGGATAACTATAATTTGATATAAGTCTAATTTCCCAAATAGAAGAACCCAATTTTCTAAAATCATTAGGTTATCCTTTCGCTAGTATGTCGGTTATTTACAATATGGTTATTATCTTAGCTTTCACGTATTCCAATTCGTGCAGTAATTCTCGTTGAACGTTCCTTCGCAACCTGTGAGTAGATCTATTACTCTTCTCTTTATCATCACATATTTTTTTGTGTGTGTCATGCGTCGCGTCATATATGTTTCTATTTAAAACTGTGGGAAGGCCTGGTGTGCATATTGTTAGGCATGGAAGACGAAAAGGCAAGTTGCAGAGGCGATATCAATATTTTGTATTGAAAACCAGCCAAACGCAAAGAAGATGACCAGCTGAATAACCATTTTATCTTCAATTTGACTTTCTGAATTAATGCTAGGCTTTTATTTGGCATTCGTTATCCACACATCCTCCCATTTTATTTGCACATCTCTGCCCTATAGGAAGCATATAGGGTAATACGGTTGCTCTAGGTTCAAGCGTATTGAGTAATACACTTCCTATATGTGTACTTGAAGTACAAACTTTTCAGAAGATGGTCAACTAATGATTAAGAGACCATGGGAATCATATAGGGTCATACGCTCCCTAAATGATTTTTTTTTTCAAAAGATCAGGAAATCATATAGGGCCATACGTTCCCTGGAGAAATGTTTTGCAAAAGTAGCATATTTTTATTAGTATCTTTTTTAACTTTATTTTTTTAAATTAATTAAGTTCGTTTTTTTGTTATAAAATGATGTTAGTTTTTTTTAGTTATAAATTTTATAAAAGACGTAGTGAAATTAAGCAATCCAAACAAACTAAACATATCCAAATTAAACAAATATTACAAACACTTAAAATTAAATTCAATTGTTTGTACAGTACTGCATCATATAATAATAACATAAACCACTATCGTCATCAATCCTCGTCAGACTCAGCGAGCTCCTCTTCCGTAAAGTTCAGACCACACCTAGTAGAGGGTGACGAGTTGTGCCGTGACGTGCCTGAAGCCTATAAAAATTTAAACAAAATGTTCATTACATAACATTAAAATTGTTCGTAGAAAATGAAATAAAAACAAAATAACATACCTGCATTGAAAGGTCGGACAGAGGAAAGAGCGACATGGTCTTGCCGGACTGAGTAAAATGTGGCATGGAAAGGTCGGGCTGAGTATAGGACGGGCCGTAGTCCTATAAGAATTTAAACAAAATACCCATTACATAACATTAAATTGCTTGTAGATAAATGTAATAAAAAAAGATAACATATCTGCATGGACGGGATGGGCATGGTAAAGGATGGCATGGATGGGTCGGCATGCTACATAAAGAACGGGCCATGGTCCGGATAAACTCGTGGTGGTAGACGGGGTAGAACCGATATACCTATATACTTATACATTTCATCCATATCAGTCATCGGCCACTCCATGTCATCATGCATCTAGTCCATCCGGTGACGGTGGGATGTTATATCCTGACCATGCAGTGTTAGAAGTCGCATCTGCTCATCCTGGTTACGCAAAATCCTATCGGGAAGACCGTTGGTTGACCGAAGCAACCTAACTGCGCGATAAGCTCTTTGTGGATGCTAATGATCCCCCTGTTCATGCTGAGGCGGGACCTAAACATCATCCTGCCTACCCTCCTTCTCAGCCATCTAAGGCATCTGAACCTCCTCAGCCTCCAAACACGGGTGATATACCAACGGCTGCCATGTGCAATCCTGACGATTCACCCCGACAAACCTATAACCAACATTAGGAATATTTGTCGCCACTTTCCTCCCTGTCATCGACCTCATATCCAAATATTTGCAGGGAGCCGGCGGTGGATACCCATCCTCGACCCAACCAAAGTACTGACCAACACTCGGGGCTATCCGACCGATAAACGATCCTCCTTATATACTACCACGACGCTGCTTTTTCCAACGTGTGACAAAATAATTCACCAGGCAGAGATGGAGGGCACACGAGCGAGTAGTAAATAAACAATAGTGATAGAAAAGATCAGCCTTCGTTACGTGCTCGCAACTCTTGCCACGGGCCGCGATGCCTGTCCTAAAGCAACGATGCAAGTAACAAACTAATGGGTCACGAATCTCTCAATCTCCAAGGATCGGACCTCCTCTGCCTTGGTGTATGGACGGTGTATGGACCTTCACCTGGTGGGCCACCAGGCAATCAACTCATCCTCGGGCATACATTCGATAGCCGTGGTATACACGTCCTGAACCAACTCCGCATGTGTAAAAACCAGTGGTGACGGCAAACTCCTGAAGTGACATCTCAAATACGTCACCGAACAGACAGAATGTGATCTCGAGTGATGGGTCCGGCAAATTCAGATCATCAAAATCCGAGTTCGGCCGGTCATCCGGTCGAGGTCTATAGCGGAATGCGGAGAGAAACTGCACTATTTCGCTTCATACGTTTGGGAAGGGTACATCATATATGGATATTGTGAACAAACGTCACCAGCCCATGGATCTGAATCTCCCGCGCCCTCCATCTCATCATTTCATCATCTGACGCCATATCTGCAAATTTAAATGAAAAGAATTTAAGTTTGCCAAAACAAATGTTATTATTGTTATATGTATAAAAATTTTTTGGACACATGTTTATATTTTTCTTTAAAGAAAAAACAAAACCAAATTTAAGAGGACCTTAACGAATCGGTTAGATCCTAATACCAAGTAATATAAATATAAGTTGAAAAGAACTGAGTTATTAGAAGATAATTGTTGGTGACCCAATCAACTAACGATTTTTTGGTTAATATTTGAGAAGATGTTTTTATAAAAAGGATTTAGATTAGGGGACCAGGGGAACCGTATTGCTCCATACGCTTCCTATTAACCCTAGGGGAATCATATTGCCCTATAGGCTTCCTATTGGGGTCACTTTGATTATACCAATAGGAATCGTATTGCCCAATTCGCTTCCTTTGATTTAATTTGTTCACCAACCCAAGCCCTATGGGAATCGAATTGCCCTACACGCTTCCTATTAAACTTATGGGAATCATATTGGCCAATACGCTTCCTATTGGGTCACTTTTTAAACCTTTTCAGTTTGAACTACGTGAATGTCAGGGAATATCTAGGTTCATTGTACCAATAGGAACCGTATTGCCCAATACGCTTCCTATTGGTGTCGTATTTAATGCTTCGAACCATATGGGAAGCGTCTTGGGCTCTACGGTTCCTATTGAGGGATGTACACAAATATTAGGGGATGTGTAGATACTATCACCCTTTTATTTAGGGATAATTGCATGTTTCCACTTGAAAAACTTCTTAATTACATATTTACTCAACTTATTATTAAAATTGCATATACCCCCTTACTTGACTAATATAATTGCAAATTTACCCATTCTGATTTATTTTATTATAAATAAATTATATAATGACTATTTTACCATTATTTTTACTAAAACTTTAAAAATTACCTATTTATCCATTTTTACAAGTTTTTGTGGCTTTTTCATATATTTTGTTGTTTTTATCTTTTTATGTTTTGCTCCTTAGTTTTTTTTGTTTTTTGTTTGCCATTTTTACGTGCGTTTTTCTTTTTCTTTTATCACTAAATGTATGTTTTTGTAAATCAACCCAAAATCACAAAAAACTCTAGATCTATATCAATATATACTCATATATAGACATCCAAAAATGGTGACACAAACTTTTTAAAAGGTGTTATAGAATTACACCACTACCCATTTTCATTAATTATTATACACCAAATTTGCAATATATCTTTATTTACCATGGAAATATTAAAAATTACCACCCAAATTGAAAGAAGAAAAGTAAAGCATGGCATTTTTAAAAAAAAATAACTATCAAAACATAAAAATTAAAAAAAACAACAAAAATTATGGAAAAAACCACAAAAAACAAGCAAAAAATAGATAAATATGTATTTTTTTAAAGTTTTAGTATAAATAAGGTGTTAGAACTTTTGAGACCGTTGATGCTTGATTATGAATAGTTTGAGCTAGTTTGTATTAGTTAGTCAATGTTGAAGGGTCAAAAGTGTAATTGTGTGAATCTTGTAGTAGGCGGCGTATTTAATAGTCCAACGTAATTATTAATTATGCTGGATGATCAGTTTGTATAAATACTATGAACAATGAATGTATGTCCAAGTTTCTTGGACAGATTTTGGTGATCTTCTTGTGTTGTGATTTTTGCTATTGTGCTTTCATCCGAATATCCAGGTGCTGTTATTGATTACATGTTATTGGGATTTCATATACAACACTAGTTGTTTGATCCAAACAAGATTCTTCATCTTCTTTGCTTGGTTTTTCTTACTATTTGCACATTCAAACAACTAATCCATAGTTGTTTGGGTGAAAACAATCAACCACTGTGATCCGAATCTGTTTTGGGACCCACAATTTGGTATCAGAGCGGTTGATTGTTTTCACCAAAACAACTATGGATTAGTTGTTTGAATGTGCAAATACTAAGAAAAACCAAGCAAAGAAGATGAAGAATCTTGTTTGGATCAAACAACTAATGTTGTATATGAAATCCCAATAACATGTAATCAATAACAGCACCTGGATATACGTTTAAAAACTTTAAGGTGTTTTAAATGGATGTAAAGAGTGCTTTTTTGTATGGAAAAGTGAAAGAAGAAGTTTATGTTTGTCAACCTCCAGGTTTTGAAGATCCTCATTCTCCCACGAAATACTACAAGCTTGACAAAGCTCTCTATGGTCTTCACCAAGCTCCTAGAGCATGGTACGAGACTTTGTCAACATATCTTCTGGAGTGTGAATACTCAAGAGGCAAAATTGACATGACTCTCTTCACAAAATGGATTGGAGAAGATGTGATGTTGGTTCAAATCTACGTAGACGATATCATTTTTGGGTCGACAGATGAAGCCCTTTGCAGAGAATTCGAGAAGGTGATGAAAGCAAAGTTCAAGATGAGTATGATGGGAGAACTCATGTTTTTCTTAGGACTAGAAGTGAAGAAACAAAAGGATGGTATTCTCATTCATCAGGCTAAGTATAGCAGAGATATTCTTTCCAAATACAGCGTGAATGACTGCAAATCCGTAAGCACTCCTTTTGCTGCTCAGACGGAACTCAATTCAGATCTTCAAGGAAAGCCAGCGAACAAATCTCTCTATCGCTCAATGATTGGCTCGTTAATGTATCTGACCGCTAGTAGGCCTGACATAATGTGGGCTGTCTGTCTCTGTGCCTGCTTTCAGACGAATCCCAAAGAATCGCATAATGCTGCCGTCAAGAGAATCTATCGCTATCTCAAAGGAACTCCAAAGCTTGGTTTGTGGTATCCTAAAGATAGTAATTTTGATCTAATAGCTTACTCTGACAGTGATCATGCAGGTTGCAAAGTAGACAGAAAATCTATCTCCGGAGGCTGCCAATTTTGGGAAATCATCTTTTTTCGTGGCAGAGCAAAAAGCAGACAACAGCATCTACATCTACCGCTCAGGCTTAATACACGGCAGCTTACAGTTGCTGTTCACAAGTCCTTTGGATACAGAATCAGTTGTTGGATTATGGGATCAACATCATGAAGACTCCGATATTCATCGACAATGAAGCGTGTCTGGGGATTGTGAAGAATCCCATCCACCACTCAAGAACGAAACACATCGAAATTCGCATTCATGCGATTAGAGATGCGTACGAGAAAGGATATATCCAAGTGGTGCCAGTGGATTCAGTGCAACAAAAAGCTGATATATTTACGAAAGCCTTCGATAAAGCTCGATTCAACTAGTTGGTAACCTGGTTGGAAATGGTGAACTTCCTTGAGTGGAATTGACTTTCGTTTTAAAAATAGAAAAAAAAATAAATAAATAAATAAAATAAAAAATAATAAAATAAAAAAAAATGGTTTTCATAATAAATAACAAATCTCATAAAATGTGCCGAACAAAAGGATTTGATGCAAGGATAAAATTTCTTTTCAAGCAATGGGTTCTCGAAAATAAATTTTAAGGGGGGAAGTTTTCCAGAAAATATTGTTGAGACTGAATCTTTTCTTTGGCACCTGCAAGAGAAATGATAGAAAAACTGCTAACACTTCTATTCTGATCTTAAAACAGAAAAAGATTAAGGCCTCAAGCAACGACGTGTCAGTAGATTCGGCAATACCTAGAAGTAAACTGTGAAAAGGAGACAAACCTTAATGATCACACAAGAATTCTGAATACCCACAATGTTGTGCATCTTGCGGGTAACACGTTGCGGCATATGACTTAGTGGTCTTAAATCTTGCGTTGATAGATTGCCAAAGTCCGAGATTTCGGGTCTTTATATTGGCTAATCATTCAGGGATATCATAGTTTCTCTTCTGCTGCATCCAGATATATGCTGACCTAGACACAACTATGATATCTTGTCTAAAAGAGCCTATGCGGCCAAAACCCTACACAAATGAAGCTCTCATTGAGAATCATTCAAGTGCTTAAATCGTACCACATCTGGTATCTGTCAAAGCCCTCGTTAGACCTTGGTCTCTTTGTTGTACGGAAGTACTGACCTGAACACCAACTATCTAACGTTGAAATCTCAAAAACGAATGAAGTCAGTATACTCACCTGTTATGAGGAATCTTTGCGCATACCTTGATCGCGGGGGTATGTACTGACGTGGGACTCACGGGCACAACATTCTGACTGTTTCGACATGAGTGGGGAACATTGAAGTTCTTGTCAATATTACCGCAACATGTTAAAAAGGCTCTCCGATCGCATGTTAAAAGATAGGTTCATGGATTTAAAAGGACAAACATACTGACAGTTTTTCTTGTGCCTTAATCATTTTATATATCTAACATTTTAGCTTAAACGAACGAAATGTTACCAGTATGATCTTTTGCAGGAAAGTCACAGGATTCAAGTCAGTTAGCATAAATTTTATGTGAAGAAGGAGGCTTCCGGACCCAAAAACAACTTTCAGGATCCAAAATTACAACTTTCTATTTTCATTAAGCTTATTTTTAATTTCTTGCAATATTTCTAACCAAAAAGGGGACATTTTTCGAGAAAAATTGAAATTTTCGAGCGTAATTGATTTCAAATTCTTAGTCTTGAAGAAACCTTGAAAAATATCAAGGCGGCGTAATTATCTGTCCAGCGTAATAGACAACTACGCTGGATTGTAAAATAGTATATATACTTAATTTTTCACCGTTTGTAAATATTTTCGAAAAGTTATTCAAATCATCATCTTCTTCTTCACTCACCAAACACCCACACTCTCTATTTTTCTTTTCAGTCCGAAATTAGAATCGATATCGGTATGTTGTTTTTGATATTCTAATATACATCGGCCATTGTTTGAATGTATTTCAATCATCGATTTCAGTTTCCTGTTTATAGTGTTTTTGATCGGGTCAGTTCGGTTTTAAGGGGTTTATCAAGAAAAATTTGAAGTCAGCGTATTTATTATGAATGCAGCGTAGATAATTTTGAATGTGGCGTAATTATCACAAACCTGAGCCAGCGGATTTAAGTCTTGAACGCAAGTTCAAGCAACCGGTGTAATTGACAATTACGCCGGTAATTTAGCGTAGATAATCATCTTCGCTGGACTAATTCTCGTGTCAAAGTTTAAATCCGCTAGTTGTGTGCAGCGTAAATAATACTTAATCAGTGTAGGTGTGTCTAAGTCTCTTGCTTGGTCTTGTGTCCGGCGAACCTAACTATTTTGCCTAGTGTAATTATTAGCGGATTTATCAGTTTCTTTTGTATATTTCTTTATATTATTATTATATATATTTATATATACTTATACTTATATATATATATATATATATATTTCTATGAACATAAATCTAACTTAGCTTGTTTTCGATTTCAATAATGGTGAAGGAGATTACCTGGGATAAAACTCGAAAGCACAATCTGCCATGCAAGCTGTCCCACCTCCAATTGATTTTGAAGATGTAGTAGAGTGGATAAATTCAAGTAGGATCAGCTACGCTATACAAGCCGATCCGATCATCTACAACATCCACATCGAAGAGTTTTGGAAGACAGCCAAAGTGTCGACCGTAAACGAAATTAAAAGAATCACAGCTACAGTCAGAAATAAGAAGATCGTAGTTACAGAGGAAAACATTCGCAGAGTCCTCAGTCTTGGAGACAAGAACAGTGATTTGCTCAGAATGAAGAAGGACGACATTCTAGATGGGTTCAAAGGGATGAGCTATATTGGAGACTTCAGAGAGAAAAATGAGATCAAAAGAAAGGGGCTTACCAAGGACTGGAGATTCATTCTTCATGTATTCGGTATGAGCTTGGCACATAGGAAAGGAGGATATGACGGGTGGAATTTAGAATGGTCGGCTGCTATGCTTAGCCTCTGCACAAAGCAGTCATTCAATATCTATGGTCTCATTTTTTACTGCATGGTTGATAATGCTAATTCTTCCACATGGGCCATGTACCCTCGTTTTGTTCAGCTCCTCATCAATGACCAACATCCAAATCTTCCTCATGACGGTGACCTATACAAGTTCCAGCCAACAGGGCGTCAGATTACCTAGCTAAAAACTGAGGAATGGGTGTTGTTACATCAGTGGATGTGTAGAGAGGAAATATATCCTATCGTAAAAGCAGCCTATGAGAAATACAGAGAACATGTTAAGAAAAAGAGACAAGGAGATGGTGATGAGGAAGTAGAGGAGGAAGAAGAAGAAACTGAGCAGCTGGTTAGAAAGAATAAAGGAAAGAAAATCATGAAGGAAGGGGACTCCTCGAAGAAACAGAAAGATAGTGCTCCTCAAGAACGATTGATGGAAAGCAGTTTCAGGGCTAGAGGCACCAGAGAACATCGCGAGCATATAGAGAATCTCTGTGCGATTCATGAGGCCGAAGAAAGAGAGAAGAGAGAAACTAGAAGAAAGAGACGTCATATGACAGAATCTGAAACACCGGTGACGGTCACCACCGAGCAAGAGCAGTTAGACGAGTTTGTAGATCAGTTGATTGTCGATCCGGAAGCCCCAAGTCTATCTCCCCCGCAGAAACGTAAGAAAACTGGGGAAGGACCTTCGACAGAGGAACCACCAAGACAAATGCCGCAACAAGCTCCTCGAAGACCTCGTCCATTTCAGGATTTGTATGATAAGCTAGCAAAAGACATTGGGAAAGGTCCGGCTCAGGAAATCTGTCTGCTGAAACATCAAGTAAGCAACACTAAAGTTATTCATGAGAAGCTGAGGGAACAAAGAAAGAAAAACAAAGAGCTTCACGCATACATCAAAGAACAGACGAGATTTGTGAGATTTCAGCAAGATGGGATGGAAAAGATGTATCGTATGATCAGAGAACTTTGCACCAAAGTGGACATACCACCGATGTTCTCATCTCCTGATATTTTTTATTATGAGAAGTTCAAGACTGAAGAGGAAAGACAAAAAGCCGAGGCTGCAGAAAAGAAGAAAAAGCGCCTAGAATCGGCTGTGAACGTCACTGAGGATGACGAAAGTGAAGAGGAGGAGGCAGACAGAGATGAAATGCCAGCGAGATTTGTTGAGTGGGGTTTAGAAGATGATACTATTTATGAAACTGAGGATGGTGAAGCAGTAACTCCAATGCATCCAAAATGGTTCAGAAAAGAAAGGGAAAAGCTTCCAGATTTCTATCGAGTCGTCACCGTTGAAAAATCTGAAGTCACTGATAGAATAATAAGCTGGAAGTACTGCAATCTCAAAGGGATGTTCATTGTAAAGAGACGAGGTGGTGTTATTTAGCATTTTAAGACCGGAGCTGACATGAAAAGCCTTCCAAGATGGGACATTCGAGAACTGGGGAGGCTAGACCTGATAAACCCGACCAACAGCATCATCGGAGCTGACTTTGAAAGACTCATTTTAAGAGAATGCAATCGGGGCTTCATAGTTTTCAAGCCGCAACGACCTCGAAGAAGAGTGTCAAAGACGACAAAAGATCCCATCACAGGAAAAGGGATGGTTACATGGGTAATTGATCCTGCTAAGGTCGAAACAAAAGTCAAAATTCCACCTGAACAGCCTGTCATGCTTACACACTTCAAGAAATGGTTTTACGATGGGAAGACAGGAGAAGCAGTGATCCGATTAGTGTTTAACGAAGATATACGAATTCTAGACCCGATGGATGTTTTCATGTTCTGCCTCTCCGATCTCAACATTCTCTTTGATCACAAAATCCACGTAGGAACCGGAAATGAGTACAGAGAAGAAGGAATGCTATCCAAAGGGCTGTGGAACGAGCTCGAGACAGGAAGATAGAGATGATAGAAATTGTTCCCAGGATTCAGAGGCAGACAGAAAAGGAGGAGGCAAGAAAAAGAAAGAGAAAGCATAAATCATCATCACAACAGAAAGCCTCCTCACCATCTCAAGCTACATCTCACCATCAAACTCCGGTTTCATCCACATATGAAGCCACTACGGAGTTACAACAACCCTCAAGTGAAGCTATTGTTAATCTAAGCTCTGAAGAAACAATTGAAGCACCCACAGATCAACATACCGTTCAAGCTGCACAAGAATTGGGTGAAGGACCCGCCGAAGACCCAGAAGCTCGCAAGCAAAATTGAAGAAACCCAAGCACGCAACGGTCTAGGGGGGATATTGTTAGAACTTTTGAGACCGGTGATGCTTGATTATGAATAGTTTGAGCTAGTTTGTATTAGTTAGTCAATGTTGAAGGGTGAAAAGTGTAATTGTGTGAATCTTGAAGTAGGCGGCGTATTTAATAGTCCAGCGTAATTATTAATTATGCTGGATGATCAGTTTGTATAAATACTATGAACAATGAATGTATGTCCAAGTTTCTTGGACAGATTTTGGTGATCTTCTTGTGTTGTGATTTTTGCTATTGTGCTTTCATCCGAATATCCAGGTGCTGTTATTGATTACATGTTATTGGGATTTCATATACAACACTAGTTGTTTGATCCAAACAAGATTCTTCATCTTCTTTGCTTGGTTTTTCTTACTATTTGCACATTCAAACAACTAATCCATAGTTGTTTGGGTGAAAACAATCAAACACTGTGATCCGAATCTGTTTTGGGACTCACATAAGGATAAAATAATCATTATTAAATTTATTTTAATAAAATAAATCAAAATAGGTAAATTTGCAATTTTATTAGTCAAGAAAGAGAATATATGCAATTTTAATTTTATGTTGGGTAAATAAGCAATTAAGAAGCTTTTTAAGGGAAATATGCAATTTTTCCTTTTATTATTAACAAATAAATTATATTTTATTAATGGTAAACAATGGAAAAAAATCTATTGACTCAATAAGTGAATTATTAGGGACCCCTCCCAGGTTCGAACGTCGTCACCCATTCTGGTAAGGCAGGCGGGTAGGATTTGCCACAAGGAGTACCCGTGAAGAATTGTTGTTGTTCGATGCATGTGTTGACCATTGGGATTTGTGGTTGGGTTTTGGTTGGTTAAGGTATTTCATTTTATTAAAATTAAAACAAAAAAAAATTATGGCAAGAGTAAGGCCCCGTCCTTGTTTTGTGGCTAATGAGTAGTTTTTAAGATTTTTGACATGGTGAGATCTGATTGGTCGGGGCAAGGGTACTACCCTTAGTTGCCCCTTCTCCCCTAACTAACAAGTGTAGTAAGGTGTTTCGCTCCAAGTGGTGCGGGTTCTAGTTCTGTTGCGGACATTGGTATAATATTTAGGAGCACATTGATTGGATGTGTGAGTTTGTCGTAAAAAAAACCCGAAAAAAAACGTTTTAGTTTTTTTTAATATAGGGACTAATCCCTGTACCAGTACTCGAACCCTATTCAATGAAAGATAACGTCACTGAATTTGACCCTGGAGAATTTTGGGCGCCAATTGGAACAAACAGCAACGTGAAAGGTTTATCATTAACACTAAACCAATTGGGATGCTGAAGATTCCTAATAAGTAAACGGTTTTCGCATCAAAGAAGTTTATTTTAAAACGGGGTTATACATGGTGACCTATTATCCCCTTTCTTTTTCATAATCGCCATGGAATAACTTACGTAGTGTTCCCGAGTTTGATAGTTTAATAAACAATAGAAAAGAAGATAAAGGGAATTAAGGAGAAAAGAAAGGGAGTTGAGAGAAAAGATTTAATTAACTACCGTTTTCGTAAGTTCGAAAGAAATGAAAAGAAAAATAAAGATTTTATGTATTAATTATCATTTTCTTCCGAATTCCTACAATTTGGAAGGATTTGAAATGAAGGAAATAAACATAAATTTTCTTCCATTTCTTTCCTTTCAAATCTCCTCTTTTCGATTGTTAAATGGAATAACTTAAGATGAAGGATTCATGTACCGTGACGAGTTTTCTAGCAAGCCAACTGGAATCTCTTCAAAAGTTGTGTCTCTTGAAACCATCCTTGAGTAAGAAGAGTTAGTGAAGAGTTCATCCATAGGTTGCCAAAACGCTTTATCCACATGGTAGCATTGATCGAGCAGTTTGTGGATCTAAAGTCCATTGGTTATAATGATGTGGTTAGTAGGATGAAATCATATGAAGAAAGAATTATAGACAACGAGCCTCAATCAGATAACATACTAAGCTTTTGTTTGATAAATCTGATTCATCTTTTAATTCTTCATCTAGACAAAGTTCACGCAAGTCTAGCCGAGGCCGTGGAGTTGGGTCAAACAAAGGACGTAGGGGTGGTTGTGGTAGAGGTTAGTCGAATCAAAATCATGGTCAAACTGATAAGTTTAATGACGTGGATAAGTAAAAGAGAGAATCAGGATTACTCATAGTTGCGATGTTAAGAGTGCCGCAAGTGTGGTCACTTTGTTGCGAGGTGCCTAGAACGCAGAAAAACTAGCAAGTAAATATGGCCGAAACGAATAAGGTAGATCCGTCCTTATTCATGATGCAACGTATTCAAGAAACGGTGTTCTTGAATAAGGAGAAGGTTATTCCAAAGAACTACGAGAAGGGTTCGGTTGAAAAAGACTTATGGTATTTGGATAACGACGCTAGCAACCACATGATGGGTAATTTTTCTTTTTTCTCTGTAATAAATACTTGTTGGTGGTTAAGTGAAGTTCGGGGATGTCTTATGTTGACATTTTCGGGAAATGATACATTTTACTTTGTGGGCAAGACGGGGAACGGAGTGTGGTTGTGATATTCATACATTGGGCAAGCAACAAAGTGTGGTTGTCATATTGGTATGAAAGACGATTATTTACTTATGCATCATAGTCGGTAGATGTTGTTGATGAAAGTAACTTGTTAAAAGAAGTTGTTAAAAGAATGTCTTTATACAATTTAAATGAAGGCAAGGAAACCTGTGAGTTTGCAAGCACGAGTTGATAATGAACATTGGTTATGGCACGTGAGACTGGGCTCTATCCTTGCTTCAAAAGCCGTTCAATCCACAGCTTCTTAATTTTGTTTTCTTGAAAATAAGTATAATCAAATTCGTTTCTCCTTTGTCCCTTTGTTAATTACTTGCGGAGGTTGGTCTCTACGTGGTGTGGCATCGACGTCTCAGGTACGGCTTCTATTGCTCATCTGCTATCTATCACAAATTTGTCATCAATGCCTGAAGATGGTAAAAACTTCCTACATGCACTTCTTTACTTTGTTTTCTGGTTTGTTTGGAACCCATAAGTTGCCGATATTCAGGAACGTTACCTACACAATGTCAATAGTGGCGGAAACTATCATATCGCAGCTCTTCTCAAGTCTAATTAGTAATTTTCATTCGATTGGTTGGTATAATTGGAATGCTCACTGCTACAAAGTTTTTAATTGTTTTTTTGTAAGTTTCTTAGCCCTTTGGGTATTGTTTTAGATCTCCAGGATCTGTTTTGGCGCTTTTTCTGAACTGTGTCTTCCTTCTTGTATGATGTCCAGCTCCACGGTGGTTTACTTGAATGCTGATTAAAAAGACATAACATATTTCTTGTTAAGTTTGATTACTAATTGCTTAAAAAAATCTATTACTGAAGTTGTACAGATAGAGAAGGGATTGGTATACTCTTCAACATCAATCTCAACTTGGAACTTAGAAATCCGAAAACAACAAAATATGCATAACATAAACTTAGTTCAACAAGTTACAAGTGATTTATGCATCTTCAGAAATACTCCATGTGAACACCAATCGCACCTAAGAATCCATTATTCCTTCCATGAAAACCAACCACTTTTCCTGGAGAAGGTGTTGAACTAAAATAAACATACCCTGCACCCCTTTCTTCTCCAAATGGCCCATGAATCATCTTGTTTGTGTGTGAAAACTAATTGATGCTATAGCTTCCAATCCATTATATCCTTTAACAGGTCCATAAAACCCGGATATTCCAGTAAAAAACTCATCGTGATTATCCAAATTAACCTGCCAAAGTCATGGTGTTGTTTTCAGCCAAGATAAATTTAAAAGAAACATGTCTTAACACATGCATACCATTTTTGTTTCAAGTCCATCTGTTCCACCATGGATTTGTGACAAAACGGATTTACCATCCCTTTTCTTATATTCAAACTGAAGCGCGTAAATCACATTCAGCTCTCCTACATGAACATGAACTTGTTTGATAGTAGAAAAAACTCCATCATCCCAAGCTTTACCTCCGCCTGCTCCCCACGGGCCTACGTCCCTTGGCATCACCACTCTAGACATACCAGAGCATAACTGTAGTAAAAACATTAATCAGCAACATATTAATTCAACTTCAGAAAAACATGAATAGCGACAAAAAAATTAAACCTCAGACATTGTTTTGCCTTCCTTCGTAGAGTTTGGACCAGATGCATGTGATTTGGGCATCACATAAACCCCAATAGCATTGAGGTAACTGTTAGCACACCCATGAAATCCTACAACCACCCCGTCTTTCACATCATGTGAGAAGGCAGTGCCATTATTACCATTACCATAGGGTCCATAAACATCCAAATTTGTCATAAAGCATATAGATTTAACTATTTCATTTTCAATACCATCACCCGGACCACCAGTCCCCGTAGTCCCGCTTATTAAAATCAAATATTCATTAGTACCGTCAATGCAAATCTGCATAATTGGAAACAAAACTCTTATAAGATGCAAAAAAGATGCGCAATGATATCAATCAGTATTTGATTGATATTATCTACAACTTATAAACTTACAAAGTCTGATGACTTCCTGCCCGGAATACCAAAAACAGATTTCCGACCTTCACCTTCTCTGCAGTGGCTTAAAAATTCGATGGCGTCAACAACCAATCCGTGATAAATCCTTATCTTTATCTTTAAAATAGAGCCTGGAGGCATATACACCCATTTGTATCCCTTTTGACCACCCCATGGCCCAAGAGTGATGCATCCTGCAAAATCACGTGTATCTCCCTGAAAATGAAAAAAAAAAAAGAACAGTAGCTTTATAGTTTAAACTACATAAAAATGGGTGCTTCCAGATGCTAAAAATAAGATCAGAGCGAAAGTTAATAAAGATTGAAACTCTACCATCTCAATTTGGTTTCTTGCCTAGCTTTGAACAGTATCGACTACCTGCAATAATTAGCCCCAATTATGGAGGTGCTAGAAAAAAAATATGATTGATAGCGGTGTATGTATGAAATAGTGACATTACAGAATCATATTAGTATTTTTCAATCATTATATCAGTCTAAAATAAATAAATTATTGCTGGAAGTTTTCCATCTTTCTTAGGTGGATTATGATGCCAAAACCAAATTATATATATACTAACAGACATTTAAGTTGCAAGTTTAACTGACACTGTTGCCTCAGATGCACAAATAATGTATCTGATATTGTAAACCCAAATAACCTTTCCAACTGAGAAAATCAAGAAATTGGAAGAACAAACCTGCAATTACGGAGAGTGCAAAAGGAGAAAGGGTGATGACCAATTAATGGTGGAAAGGCTTATGTTGGGCATGGAAAAAGAGGAATCCACGTCCACCACAGTCGAATCAATGTCTTTTTTCTTTGTATATTATTGTTGTCGACGAACATTATTTTTTTTATTTTAACTTTTTGCTTTTTCTTTAACAGACTTTATTTCGACCGGATATCGTCACTATATTAAGGTTATGTAAGCGCCATATAAGTGAGGACTTTGTTGTTGTTATTAATTTTATTTTAAATTAGATTTCATTAAATTCCTAAACATTATAAAAATTGAGATAAAATAACATAAGTTAAAAAAATTAACTAAAGATAAAAACATAAAAAATACCATTAAAATAGAATTACTAAAAAATTATGAACCAACTTACCACTAGTCCATACTGTGATATATAACTCGGATTCAATGTTTTTGAGATTCGAAAACCACTTGGTCCGGAGGTGAGTAATGCAAAAAGTCTTTTCAGAGGAACTTGAAATCTTTTTCCATTTGTCTTTGTAGTTGCAGTTGGTGCTTGTTCCTTCATAGAGACCAATTGAGAGATTTTTCCGTCCAAATCATCTATCGATGGACTCTAGGAATTAGTTGAGGAGGTTGACCAGGCCCTTGTTGCTGCCTTGCTTCTATCAATCTTGGCTGGTCGTGTCAACTCTTGTGGTTCTTCAAAAATAAATCCGTCGATGATGTCTTGGTATAGGTTTAAATAGGAACGAGCATCCAACGCACCTTGAGATTTGGTAAGATCGGGTGTGGAGCTTGTCTTCGACTCTTTAAATGGTGGTAGAAGATGTCATTTTGGAGATTTTCGAATAAGCTCCCAACAAGGTATCATTGTAATCCCGAATTATGGGTCATTGTTATGTCCACATCGCTTGAACTGCTTTTTCATGCACGATTGTCATTGTAAATGTTATAGCTGGAGATTTTGGTTCTCATTGCCTTCCATTTGCCGAGAACGAATCGGGTGTACGACATTCACCGCGGTCGATAGTGGTGAAAAGTTTTCTTACAGATACGGCTCCAAAACACGATTTGGTCTTTGTCATTCCCTAGTTAAAATATTATAAAGTTAGTTGACAATTAAACAAATTACCAATAATCGGGCCTTCCGATCGTTGAGTCACGTCCATGACAAAGCTAGTTCTTTAGTAGGTGTCCACCTTTCGACTGACTTCGGAGCATTTTCTTGATTTGGACCCTTCTTTCGGTGTCGACGTTGTTTGGATGAAGTTAGTTGGGTTTTGGTACTATGGGTATGGGTTGGGTTTCGAGTGTGTATTATTTGATGATTTTGAAGGATACAATGATCGTAGAGAATTTTGCGTCCATTGTGCCATTTGAGTGGAATAGTAGATGAAACCGGGCACAGGTAGCTGTGATGACGGATGCAGGGATCATGGGGATGGCATGATACTCGATGTCACCTATTTGTGGGTTTATTCGGTACGGGTTTCGGGGTCCTTCGATTGAAGATTTGCAAAAAAAATGGGTGGTTCAGGCTAAACGTGGGTGAAGAAAAAAAATTGTTGAAAAGAAAGGGGGTGTTGTAGTATAAAGTGAGAAGGATTGTATGGTATAAATTGGTTAAAATTGGGGGCTTATATATAGTAGATTTATAAAAAAAAAGTATTTTTTTAAGTTACCAGATATGAAATTAATGGGGCCATTTCTGAGTGTTAGCGCTCCCCAGCCCCTTCGTGAATCCTCCTATGGCACCCCTCCAAAACGCCCCATAGCGGTGTTGGGGTGCAAAATGCAAAGGAGTTAATTTGGCAGGGGTGTGAGCCCACACCAACTAGGCTAATGGTACATTCTTTCAATTTTTTTAACGACTTTTATTATTAAAAAAACTAGCATGATGCTATGAAACACAACTAGGAATAAAACAATTACAACAGGCATTTAACCCACTCCTTCCAATCTAAGTCCTTAATGCGATATCTATTTGAAATCCACAAGAAACTTGTCACTTTGACATCTTCCACTAGAAGCCTAAAGCTCATCCTCATCTTCCATATTAGACAATATGTCGTCTAGATGATGTGATGAAGGATTTCACTTTTGCATCCGTCCAAACTATACATATTGCAAATCGAAAACAGATCATTCAATTAAAGGGCAAAGATGGGTTCTATGTTGCACCAGCCATAAATGAGTGGCCATTTTTGGGCAATGTGGAGACATGAAATCAACAGGTGCTAACTCGTCCCGTCCGCTTCCGAGCACATCTTGCACACAAGCGAATCGATGTTTACATCTTTTTCTTAGTCTCCACCATGGCAGGAAGTCTATTGAGCCCTATTTTCCAACTACAAACATTCACTTTATTCCGTATCCATTTTTTCAATGATTCACAAAACCAACAGCCACAACCACATAATGGGCATAAGGAAACGGCGAAAACCTTCAATGAATTGCCCAACCAACACCATTTATCCGGTTGCAATGAGAGATGCAATTGGGTGAACATAGCTAATAGATTTGAGAACTCGACATTCTCTCTCCCATTTCAATCAGAATCTTCCACGACCACTTCCAAGATGCCACCATGTCCACCCAAATAAAAGAGTCGATAATTTAAAGACTATTATTCTTTTCCAACTTAAAAATGTTTGGAAAAGATACTTTCCAAGGGTCCAAGGATAGCCAAGGATCAAGCAAACGAGGATTTCGTCACTCTTACCCACTCTGCCTTTGATTAAAGCACCGAGAATAACATGATTGCGAGCTAAATAATTTTCCAATTTTGCAATACTTGGCAATAGAACTGCACGTACCATATACCACTGAATCTTTTTGAATAAGGAAGGATGGGCATGAATGATTAGAATAATTTATAGAAGAGATTACCCTCCTCCATAACGCTTACGGTTCATGCTTGAACCTCCACCACCACTTCTTAAGCAATGCAATATTTACATCTCTTAACGGGGTGAGCCCCAATCCCTCAACCTTGATTAGAGTAGCCACTTTTTTCCAACTCCCCCAACTAATCTTATTTTTATCTTTGTTACCCCTAAAAAAATTTCCTCCTTTTAGCTTCCAGTTGAGATAAAATTGCTTCGGGAGTTTTGAAAAAGGAAAAGAAATAAGTAGACAGAGTTTCCATTTCCGGTTTTAGGAGAGTAAGCCTTCCCCAAAGGATAAAGCCATAACTTTCCATTAAGAAAGACGCCTATCAAATGCTTCCAATTGATTATTTTATTCATGTTAGCCCTGATTGTGAGACCAAGGTAGGGGCATGGCAAAGAACCCATCTCACAACTGGTTGAACTTGCACAAGACATCACCTCTTCCGAACCTACCATTGTTCTAAAAGCTTAGATTTTGCATAGTCGATTTTTAGACCAAACACAAGATGGAAGTATCTAAGGAGCTTGGTCATATTAAGAATGTGACACTCTCGGATTATTCATATTTTTGTACCCAATTTGTATTTGTATCCATTATAATTGTAATTCGGATCCTTATTTATGAAATAAATTTTTAATATTATATGCTTTTTTATTCAATCAAGATTTAGTTGTTACAATTTCTAATTATTGGTTCATATATGTTTTAAACGCGTTATTTTATCATGTCCAATCGTTGCTTTTATCTAATCCAAGCATTTTTAGCCTAAACAAAACTCAAGGGACTAAAAATGATAAGCTGCCAAAGTTCTAGATTCTTTACTACTCTGCGCCACGCAGAGAAACAGCTTACCTCTCCCACGATGCGCGAGAGTGCATGGGTTGACCAGTCAAACCTCATCCCTGTGCCACGTGGAGGATCCGTCTAATCCTTGCGTGACTCACAAGAGAGCTCCGACCATGTTTGAGCCATTTCACGAACTGGTCAATCTTAGCAGTTTAAATCGCATTCAAATCTCATTTTTATGATTGTTTACGGCTACCAACACGTGTCTTATGTATCTAGACTTGATTCCAAGTCTATTTCATGCATCAAATGCACCACAATCATCCTCATTGTGATTAAAATTAAGACCTATCAATTCTCATTCAAACTTGAAATTAATTCATGAGTATTATAAAAAATTTGAAACCTAAATACTGTTCCATTTCCATTTTCTAACATCGCTGCTAGAAATCCCTCTTCGAGTTCACTCAACTCCTCTACAATTTTGAAGATCAAGAATCTAGGGCTCCAATCTTCTTTCTATGGATTTAACTCAATTGTAAGCTGTTTAAGGATAACTTTTGGAACTTATTTCCAAAACTCTACAACTTGTGTTAACTTGTATTTTGGCTATCTTCACAGCTTGTGAGTATTCATAGCCCCTTTTTCATTTTAGTTTTTTGGGGGGTATTATGTATTCAAATTATTTTATGCAAAATTATACGAGTTCATTATGTTTATGTGTTAATTTGCGCTATGTGTTGAACTAATTCTATTGCTAGCCTAAGCCTTCTTCTAGCATTGATCATTAACAACCCTGTAGAAGATAATAGCCTATTGGATTGACACCCACCCAAATTTGACATGGGACGACATTTGGGTATTCAAACTTATTAAGTTCTAATTCTAGTCAACTAAGGTTTGATCATTGCTTTGTTTGTACATATATGCTAAATTATATCATTGACTATTGATTCGCTATTTTATTACTACGTGTGTCAAAACCTATGTTTACTCGGTAGTTTGTTAGTTGACTCTTTATTTTGTACATGATACTGGTGAAGCAATTTAAGATGTTATCAGGCATGATCATGACCAGACATTTAGGATGCATGAGACTTAGTTTCAAATAATAAAACTTTACTTTAGGTCATGCTATAAGACATTTTATTTTTCTTGCATTTGAATCTTTAATATGATATGATTAAATAAATAAAACTTTTAATAGTGACATGTATTATGAACAATCACACATCATGCCACGACATATTCCGCCATTGGTTGGGTGTGTGACATAGAACATTCTCTTTAGACCATTCCCTAATATAAGTGTATCATCTGCAAAAAGAAGATGGGATATATACGGGCCATTATTCGGGCAACTAAAGCCTTTGAAATCCCAACCTCCATTGCCTTTTTTAACATATAATTCAAAACGAAAAGGCAAGAGCAGGTCCCCTTGTCTTATACCCCTAGAAAAGGGAAATCCGAATGAAGGGTAATCGTACACTAGGACCAATGTGATCGCCGATTATAAAATACCCTTTAACCCAATTCTTCCATTTTAATGTGGAATTTATAAGAAAGTTCCAATGTATGTGATTAAAGGCTTTTTAAAAATCGTTTTGAACATAATTATTCTTTTCTGACCAACGGAGAATCTTGTTAATCATCAAAGTACTATCTATAATATCATTATCTTTAATAAAAGTTTGGTGTATGAAAAGAAGCGAAAAACGAGCATAAATGAAGCAAAAACCCAAGATTCTAAGGAAATCAACAAGTTGTCAAATAGGCACAGCCATCCCAGGCTATGGGCATGGCCATGCACAATACTATGCATCACAAAGTCAACCTAAGATTGGTCAACAAAAGTCTATTAGAGGCCAGGTATGCCTATGCACTTTAGGCACGCCCGTGCTCAAGGAAAAGACAAGTGACAAAGGCTTGTGATCCGACCAAGAATGCAACATGTTCAAGATTTTTCAGGACACGTCAGCATGCACGGTCATGCACCTTTGGCATGCATGTGCCTTTAACAAAATCACAATGGACTCTCTCAGAAATGGACAAGAAGGACACGCTGGTCTCCTCGAAGCTATTAATAGAAGGCCTTGGCTGCCCATTTTCACCACCCCATTTCACTCACTCCTCTTCCACGTTTCACACACTAAACCTTGCTCTTGAGAGGTCACAAGGAGTTTGGGTTCACTCCACAAAATACTTGTAATAGCTTAGTTAAAGAGAGAGAGAGAGTACTTGTAATCAACAACCCTTCTACAAGTTGTTTAAACCTATCATACTTCATCCATTATAATTCGTTCAATAATCATTGTTTGTGGACAAGCAATGACCATTATACGCTAAACCCCTTGTGTTGCTTGGGTTGAAGATGAATCTTGGTATGAATTAAATGTTTAATATTTGGCAAAGAGGTGTGTTGTGTCTTTAATAATTTCTTCTACTCTTCTTCTTTGGTAATGAACTTGTGATTCTTTTGGTCTTTGATCTTGTGGGAGTTCTTGATAACAAAAAAAAGCAAAGCTTATTAGCAATAGACTGTCATCGGGGTCTGTGCAAAAACCTACTAAAAACACTAAAACTAGTACAACGGTAAGTAGGTGTATTTCACTTAGGAGTCTATGGTTAATGCTAATTATTATTTGTTTGTAAAAAAAATTTATTGCTTTGAGAACTTGATATAAAACCATAAACAATAACTTTGCGGTTGTAAAACTAATAAGAAAACGTGATCACTCCGGAATTTTGATTCTGTAATTACTAATAACCTAGTTCTAATTTTTTGGATGCTATTGATTAAATAGTAAATCTGTTACATCTACCAATTACCTATGCGGTTCAAAATCTTAAAATCAATTCTTCAGATAAATATTAAAACAAACTTACATTGCAATCATTCAATCAACAAAAGCAAAATTGGATTCAAAACGTAACTATAACTCTAATTGTCACTCAGGATTTGTCTGTCACACAAATTACATAATCAGCAAATAGATCGACTGTCACCCGACTACAAATCCAAATCTCAATACAAAACAGAAACTAGAATCAAAAGTGTCTCATAAGAATCAGTCCTCCTAAGTGATAAAAGAAAGAAGAGCATCCGAAGTGTCAACGAGAGATTTAGTCGCGCATGCTCGTCACAATATCTTCACACTTATTGAACTCTAGAAAATAGCAATTGTAACTCCGGTGTTTCATGCGTTCCCAGTTGCGTCCAAACATGCGAACTCCCTATTATTTTCGATCTCTCTAAAATTCAGCCGTCTAACTTCCCTTGTATGCCATCCCGTTACTTGAATAACCCTTTTAATTCCATCCACATTCAACCGACTTTCCTTCTAGTGGCCCATTCACAAAACAAACCTCAGCCCAATATATCTTTTAATTCCCTCGCAATTCTCGTGGGCCTCCTGTGTCCTTCTCATGGCAACAATATAGCCATATAAACAATAAAACAATTAACTAAGTTAATATCCTTATATTCATTTCTTTTCTTTTCTGTACGTTATTTATTTCTTTTCTTTCCTGTATGTTTAAATGACAGTTTAATCTAATTCATATGACAATAAGATCAATTCAATGAAACGTTATTAAACCATTTAGTTAATTTCAAGCAAAGTTAACAGAACTTAATTCGTGTTGCTTTCGTTTTGTTCATTTATATTATCTGCTGATTAGATTAATAGAACTCTTTTAGCTCGTTTCTACCTTAAACATAACACATATAAAACCAACTAAGGTAGTATATTTTGTGACGATATCCATGCATTTTTATTATAATCAAAACAAACTAGAGTGTGCCTAAAATGCGTTGATCAGCACACTCATCTTGTCTAACAACCCATATACTAACAAGGGAAATCCAATCACGGAGAAGTTGTTGACCCATTTGTGAAAACACATCTTGTGATCAACCTTTATTTATCAAGAATATCATTTATGGCTTGCACGGTCTATATGCTAGGCCTTAACGATTAGCCAAAACTTGGTCTTGTGACTCATTGAACACGGTCTATATGTTAGACTTGGTGCAGTCTAAGAGTTGGTGAACCCATGTTAAAATACTATACATCTTTATATATTTTTTATTATTATAACGCCACCTATCAAATATAGATCAATCATCTTAATTAATCAAAATTGTCATTAGCACCCGTGGGGAGCACTTTCAAATATCATTGTCACATTTGAAATGAGACAAAGGTATGCCATATAGTGGCTGGCAATCGATGGAACCATGTAAAAGAAAGAAGAGTTAATTAACCTCTTTTTAGGGTATTGTTCCTTGAAAAGAACCCTTCTCTAAGATTGGGCAATGAATTATCTTTAATCGTCTCTAATTCTATTTTAACCCTAAAGTCACATCTTGTAACTTTAATAAAAATTCGTCCGTAACCTTAGCTAGGAGTCGGGTCTTTGAGTTAATTAACCTCACCTCTTGGTAATAAAATAACTATAATTTATCTCATGCAGATTCGGAGATCCTAAGCAACACTCTTTGTGCTCTTGATATTTCCTACTCTTGGTAATAAAATAATTAAACTAATTGGTAATTTAGAGTAACTATTAAAAACGCATTTTTTGAGTTTGATACTTGGTTCTGACCTTAAGCTCTACTACAAATGATAGGTACACTTGGCTATCGTGTGTGTCTAATCTAAGTAAAAATCATTTCTTAGACCAGTGTGTAGTCGAAGGGGGTATCGCGCCAAAGGAGGTCATAGCGCCCTATGGCGCCGCTCAACACTGCCCCTCGGGGCGCCATATTACGGAAACTAGGATGATCGCGAACATTATAGCGTGTGAAAAATTTTGGGGAATCGATATACATAACCATACGGTAATATGCATTTACTTTTTTTTAATACAAATGAAACCCTTTTATATATATATATATATATATATATATATATATATATATATATATATATATATATATATATATATATATATATATATATATATATATATATATTTATATATATATACCATTCACCTCACTTTTTTAAAACCATACTCTCTATAATCAATCTTTTACTTCATATTTTATTAAAAAAAACCTCTAGGTTTTTTGTACTACTCACTCTACCAAGTATCCCTACAATAGTGGTTTCGCTTCTAACCAATCCATTGCTTCGGTTCCCACCTGACCAACCACCTATGGAGCCGGGTTTGTCGAGTATAATCAAAATCCAATCAGCATCATGAACCTATTGAACCAACCCCTTTCATGGGACCCAAACCAATACGATTGGAATCCAAACTACAACATGGGAGGTTTTGCTCGTCACAAAGCAAGCCCGACTTCGTCCCAACCGGATGACGAAGAACCAAAGACACAGCCGAACAAAACAAACGCAACAAACAAGTGTCACATAAAAAGAAAGAAATAACCGAGACCCAAAAGAGAAAAATCGTGCAACCATGGGATGATGAAGAGGAGTACACGTTAGCTTGATCTTGGATCGACGTATCAGAGGATCCCGAAATTTGTAAGATTTCTATAGACTTTTTTTATTTTTAATTTATACATATTATTTTGTTTGTTAAAAATTGTATTTGTTTTCTTGTATCTTTTTCTAGCAAACAACCAAAATAATCCGTGTTTTGGGGACGGATCTGAGAACTATTTTTTTGTCTCATCTATTGGGGAAGATTACCGATAACCCGATTCAATATCGGGCAAATGGACCGATATTAATAACAAACGCACAAATTTTCAATCGATTTATCAACGCCAAAGAAACTGTTGGAAAAACGGCGAGAGCGACTAGGATATAATGCAATCGGCTTTAATAGAATATCAAGCCGCACGAGGGAATTTCCCATACTGAAGGTTTGGAAGCTTCTTGGTAATAGCTCTAAATGGTCCAACGTCCCTACAACGATAGGAAATTCTTCCATAAGTTTGGGAAATAGAAGGTCGACAAAGAAGTCAAAAACCTCCGCGTCGGTTGAACCTGAAATGCCAACGTCCAACGCTTGAAACATCGATATACATGATGTTAATCCATTATTTCCTAGGGAGGAAGGGGCAGATGAGTGAGAGGAAGACATTCCACGACCACCTGGTAGACGAAGTGGTGCAAAATCGAGGAGACCAGAGTCAACATCGGGGAATCCGACTTGAGTCAGTTTTTCGATATGATTCAAGAACGAGGAAGTGGTGGAGCTTATGAAGGATATAAAATTTGAGAGAGACTTTAAGTTTTACTCGAAGCCACACGATCACCTAACCGGAAAGGTGTTGGAAATGGCTCTACAAAGAAAGGTGATCAACGAAAAGAAAACTTTGAGTTTTAGAGTGTTTTTTTAATTTTATTTTAAATTTTTTTAGCTATTGTAATGTTTTTTAAATTACTGAAGTTTTATTTGTTTTTTTTTGTTTTATAGATTTAGAGATTAAACAAAAATTTAAAAATAAAAATAATTAAGTAATGATTGCTAGGGGGTTAGGTGGCTCCATCCACTACATACCCATGTTATATAACCCCCATTACACCTCACATTTCACTTTTTTGCCACTTATTGCATAACCCCCCTCCCCTAAAGGGTTATGTGGTGTTACCACTATACATGGCTTTATAAATTTAAAGCTAAGTGCAAGTCTCTAAAAGTTATTAAGTTAACACATCTTTTTATCTAATAAATGGGGATTAAAACCGATGTCATATGGACAAATTCACCAAATCTAAGGCAGAACTTATAAATGATGATGTCAATTTTTAGATCCATGATGTCATCCTTTTTTTGAATTTTAAACAATAAATAGAACAAAATTAAATTAAAAGCTTTAATTACTTTTCTAAAACTATAACTGTGCCTAATTATAATCCCTATAGCTTATTAATTGGGGCAAACCTTCTCCCCCAATTAAACTCTGATTCGTTTGCACGCCATCTCTTCCCTGGAAATCCAAATGGCTTATGGAGAAATGCATCCTATATCCACTCTTCCTTAAGTACTTAGTCATCATCTTCATATATCATCATCGTCAGTGTTCTTTTACCTCTTTCTTAGTCTTAAATCTCAACGATTATTTACCTGTATTCTACCAACAATGGATAATGATGCAACTAGTTATATTGGG
Source organism: Scalesia atractyloides (assembly GCA_947069175.1). Taxonomy (NCBI): domain Eukaryota; kingdom Viridiplantae; phylum Streptophyta; class Magnoliopsida; order Asterales; family Asteraceae; genus Scalesia; species Scalesia atractyloides. Next base: position 16,792,730 of record CAMTDV010000001.1, on the reverse strand, counting down.
CAAATCTCTACTGAGAAAGGTACATGAAAGTTGAAGGTGCGAGTATTACGTTTGTGGAAGCAAGCCTACCAGATTAACATGATTGTGATGGATGAGAAGGTATTTTGATTATTACAAGTTCTTATCTTTATGTTTTGTATGTTTTTTCTACACTGCTATAGATTTTCTATTTTATTTAGGGTTATAAGATTCAGGCGACTGTAAGGAAGGTGATGATGTTTCTGTTTGAAAGCGAGCTTAAGGAAGGTAGTATAGTCGTTCTTAGCAAGTTTGGCGTTGGTGAGATGAATGACAGGTTTCATGTCATCAAGCATTCGTATAAGCTCATCTTCTACCGTCAAACAAATGTGAAACGCTATGAAGATTTCGAAGGACCTTTACATGGTTTTAAGTTGGTTGATTTTCATCATATAATAAATCACGATGTTATCGTTGAATCAACAATTGGTTAGTATTTTTTATTGTTTTTTGCATTAAAGCTTACTAATTAGACTTGGTCATTTATTATGTTAATGTTAATTTTGTTTATGTTTATGTTTTTTGTGTTTTTAGATGTCATGGGTTATGTCGTATCTACTGCCGACATGGAAGTTTTTAGTCGCTCTGGAAAGGAAAGCAAGAGGATAAGTTTTGAGATTGTTAACTTGAGGTATCAAATTTTGCTCATGATATTATTAACTGATTATACCCTTTGCCTTTTATAATTATGTACTTTAATGTTTTAGATAATTATTTTAGTTTTATGGAACTGATTATTAACTGATTATACCCTTTGCCTTTTATAATTATGTACTTTAATGTTTTAGATAATTATTTTAGTTTTATGGAACTGATGTTTACAATTGATGTTTCATATATGTTGTAGATTTAAAAGTAGTCAATATTACACATGGGTGACCCTTAATTATGTATATGCCACTATGTTTTCTAATAGCCTTTTTATTCTGGTTATAGTGGAGAGAATACTGGTTGTACTTTGTGGGATAATTTTGCACAACAGTTTTCCATATTTATGTTGATAGACTTTTGTGTATGTCGCTTACTCTTAGTTACGTCTGTAATTGTACGGTCTTTGTTTACAGTGTCTGTATAAGTTTGGTCGTGTCGACCGAATCAAGATATCCTCCTATCTTGGTTTCGTACGATGTTTTAGTTTGTATGTGTTAAACAGTTGCATGTGTGCATACTGTTGAGTCTTGTGTACGTCATGTCTGTGACACGCTCTCCGAAGAAACCATGTGTGTGAGTAGGAATGCTTCGTACGAGCAAGATATTGCTCGTACGAGCCACGTGCTTTGTACATACCAAGAAATGTAAACAAGTGTTTCACTTGTTCGTACGAGCCAATTGATGCTTCGTACGAACCAACTTGTTCGTACGAGTATCTTTGAAGCAGTTCTTCATGTCTTTTAGTGTGTTCATATGTCTAGCAACGTACTTTGTACGAATGATTAGGAGGGACACTATATAAGTAGACATGCGCCTCTCAGTTAGGTGTTGATTACGGTGGGTCACTGGTCTAAGTTGAAACTAGCAAGCTGAGCAGAGGAAGACACAAGATCACAGATAGTTTGCATGAGTCTGTATAAGCATTGTCTGTATATGTTTGTACTATTTCTCATCAGTTAATCAACATATTGAATCTTTGGTTATCCCGTGTTCTTACTTTATTTTGGTTTGCATGCATACTTGGATTCCGTACCTATATGTGTGTTGCATGAACAAGGAAGCAGGTTTAACTTGATCATCCAGGTGGACCTACAAGTGGTATCAGAGCATTATGCTCTTCCTTTGTTCAAAACCAAGATTATTATTGTGTCTGAGCTAGTTTGAAGGTTTCTTGAGGTGTTCTTGAACTTCCAGCTGAAAACTTAAGTTTTTAAATAGATAACTAACTTAAAACTTAGTTAAAATCTGTTATATCCAGAAAATTTTTATAAAAACCTAGTTAGAATACATGGAGACATGTTAAAATCTGGTTTTTCTTAAAATTTTCTTTTGTTCAAGATTGAACACATTTGCAGAAGAAACTCACCAGAAAACTCATTGGAATAGTGTTGTAGGGTTGACCAACTTTCTGACATTTGGACTTTGACTGTTATAACTGTAAAAGCTGATGGAATGTTTGTCTCTTTAACTAAAATTGGGTAGACAACAGGCCACTTTCGAAAACCAGACGGTACAAGAAAAGGAAAGTTTTCACCAAACACAACCTGCCAAGATTCCTCTGGTAAACACTGCGAAAAACAGCCTGTGCGATCACTCATTCGCACGAAGAACCAAGCTGCTCGTGCGAATGACTAGTCATCCGCATGAACAACCTGGTTCGCACGAAGAAGTTCCTTCATACGAGTATATTGTTGTTCGTACGAAGAACATTCATCCGTACGAAACATTGGTTTGTACGAATAACCTTTCTTCAGTAAGTGTTTTTCGTGTTTTAGCTTTTCAAGATTGTTTTTTCAAAATTTGTATTTTCTTCAAAATTGTGAATTTTTAAAGGAAACTGTTATTTTTAAAATTCAACCTTTAAACGTTTCAATTTTTCATAATCAAGAAAATATAATGAGTTCAAATCAATGGGATTGGAGTAGTGGTTCAAACAAAAATCAGGAGTCTTCGCAAAGCTCCGCAACCTCATGGGCTAAGTCTTTGATGCGTCAACATACAACCATGATTTCCGCAAATCAATGGACATGTGTTGTAAACCAGAATCAGAGCATCCAAACTCTTCTATTGAGCGAGTGTGAAAGAGGGAGTAATAACCGACCACTGAAGCTAAACCACATGAACGATTATCCTTCATGGAAAAATCTCTTTCACACATATGTTCTCGGTCAGAACACAGAACTGTGGGACGTGTTTTACTACACCCTATAAAGAATCACTTGAAGAAGCCGGATCAAATCCAACCTCTTTAGCCAGTCTAGATGAGAATGACAAAAAGGTGTACGATCTACAGAAAAAGGCTTTTGCTATCCCAACACAAGCTCTTCACAAAGATATTTACCATCCGTTTGTGTGTTGTACGATCACGAAAAAATTGTGGGATACTTTGGAAGCGAGAGGAGAGGGTAATGCTGCTAAAAGAAAGATTCGGCATGATCTGCTCAAGAAGGAGTTTGAAGGTTTCATGTTTATGGAAAATGAAACGTTGAATGATATGACCACATGTTTTTATCATCTGCTCAGTGGAAATGTACTCTTACAAAGTGTTAGCAGCTCCACAAGAAATTGTGATGCGATTTGCTGACACGTTACCACCAAAATGGGGTTAATTTATTGACGTATTAAAACATGCAGGTGTTTTGGACTTAATAAGTATTTATGAATTTGTGCAGAAACTGGAGAACAAGAACGAAGACGAACTTCGAAAGGCACAGAGAGTCACTGTTCCACAAATCCCTAAGATGTACTTCGGAGGTATTAATACAGGTTTTAGTGGAAATCAGCAACCGAAGCTTCAAACCGCGTTTGTATAGAACGTGAATCCCTTTCTTCAACAACCTGTTCAACCAAGTCAGTCTGCAGGCTCAAGTTCTCAAGCTTATGGACAAGCCGTTGATCTGAAAGCTTTCCTTCCACAGCCAAGAGATTTAGCACCTCAAGTTCCACAGCAAGCTCCTCAACAAGATTTCTATGGAAACAATTTTCAATCTGTAAATCCCAACACAGTCAAACTTGACACGTCACATCTCTCCAAAGTCAGCGTAGAAGTTGCACAGGAACATATGGAACTCACAACACAATGGTCAATGCTTATTGTGGTTTAGTTGCAGGTCAAATAGGAAACATCAATTTGACTAATGAAGACTACCAAAAATTGACCGAGATGAGATGGATCTTATGGAGATTAAGTGGGCATTTGCAAGTGTTGTGAAAAAATCAAAAGATTACATGAGCAGAACAGGAAGAACCAGTTTGGAGAGCAAGAAGGATACAAAATATGGCTTTGATAAAAATGCCATTACTTGCTTCAACTGCGAAGAAAGAGGTCACTTCAAACGTGAATCTACGAGGCCCAGCAACATGGTAATCACAACCCCTTTCGAAATCAATCTCAACCATCCAACACAGCTCAATTCAACAATGATAGAAGAATAGTAGCTGTCAGCAACTCAAAAATACCAATCAATCTGGACCTTCAAATACACATAGAGCTTTGGTAGTTCAATCTGACGAAGGATGTGATTGGTTAGTACAGTTGGGAACTGAGTATAATGGAGGAACTGCCTGTTATGCAAAGATCATTAGTCAAATTAAGCATGTTCACAGCATTGATAATTCAGATGATGATGATGCTTCAGGGTATACTGGTAGTTCTAATGAAGAATGTTCAAGTTCAGGTGGTTATGGATCTGATTCTGAGATCAGAAATGGAAGTGATGCTGAGGTGAGAAAGTTGTTGAGTGATGTTGAGAAGATGAAGAGTGAAAAGGTGGGTCTGATGAGGAAAGCAGAAGCTGCAATGAAGGATACAGAGAAACTCTTTACAGATGGTGCAGCCTTCCCTCATCACACTGCCTTCATGGCAAATGTTGCAGTTTCTACAAGTCAGGTAAATTCTGACTCTCCTAAAGTTTGCAATGACTGTGTTGAATTAAAAACAAAATATGAAACAATTAACAGTCATAATCAAAATTTAGTTGTTGAACTATCAAAGTACAAAGAGGCGAACTTGGCTCTAACTCGGAATGAAAAGGAATTCAAATCTGGGATAGAAACCCTTAAGAAAAGCGATTCTGAATTGACAACAACAGTTTTGAATAAACAGACAGAATTAATAACTATATTAATCTCCTAGAAGAAACTAAGAAAGAGTTAGCCATCGCCAAATGCGAACATGATGTGATCAAGCTCAAATTGGAAAGTTATTCTAACTCCCGATATGTGCTTGATCACATCATTGGTGTTCAAAAGCTAAAGGGAGATGTAAAATGCATTGGGTATAAGTCGTGTCCACTCCCTATGAAACACAACTATACCAAATTGCCTAATGAAGAGGAGTTGCCTTGCTTTGAACCCTCCGTACCACTTAATCCTGAAGAACTTGCAGTAGGATAGGGTCAAAACTAGATAATTCCTCACAAGAACCAAGCAAACAAGACAACTCATCATCTGATGTTGATCAAAACCCATCTGAAATAGAGGAAGATGATACATCAGATGATGAGTCAATCAAAATGATCAGGATCAATCTCTTAATAAAAGGAAAGGAGTAGAACTCTATGCTGCTTCCGGTACTAAATCTGTTGAAAATCAAGAGAATGATCCTAAGAAATTTGTCAAGACAAAAGTGTCTACAGATGAAACAGATAATGTGCTGTATACTCTGGTTGGAAATAAGAAAATCTACTCTAACAAAGATTTTCCAATTAAAAACATAAATCCTATCTCTATAGATCAAGTGTTTGAAAATTCAACAACCAAATTTTTAGAGAAGGAAAAGCCAACCAAATCACAACCACTATCATTTTCAAGAGAAATACAAGAGAAGCGAGTTGAAAAGCCTAAAGTTCCACAACCAAAGGTTGAAGTAAAAGGCTCTCGCTACAAGAAGAAGCTTAAAGATGTTAAATTTGTGAGTTCTAGGGTACTGATAAAGTCGAGACTTTCGAAGGCAAGTCTAATATAGATTTTGTAAATAAAGTCAAGATTTTGAAACGAAACAGTCAAAATAATTACACTCAACGCACAAATAGGTGTGATGAAAATGAACCCAATACCTTAAGACCCACAAATTCAGCATCAAGCAGTGAAACACGATCTCCTAATTTTGTTGAAAGGAGAGCATGTTTCAAATGTGGAGAATTTGGCCACATTATAAAAAATTGTACAAATCCAGTCAAACCAAGATTTGTTGAGAGAATCCCTCGTTTACCAACTTGCCAACGTCGATATGTTTCTCCAAAACAAGACAAAAGAATTGTTAAAGAACAAGAAGAAAAACAGAGACGTAAACAAGTAAAAAGCTTTAAAACCGGATTCTTCATAAAGGAATCCAAGATCTTCAAATTTAATAAAACCAGAAATTGTTAAAACTGTAAATAATAGTAATTCTGGTAAATTTCAAAAATCTTGGAAACCAAAGATCGGTAGTGGTTCAAGAGGAGGAACTCAATTTCCAAATCATCAAGAAATAGAGATCACATTTCTTGATGATAAGGGGCGACCCAAGACCACTAAGGCTTGGGTCCCTATCTCAAACTAATATGGTTTTTGAAATGTGCAGGGTGTTCCAAGAGGAACTGTGAATAGTCATTGGATTGTCGACAGTGGAGCATCAAGGCACATGACGAGCGACTTACGGCTCATGTATGATGTGAAAAGCATTCGGGGTGGTTATGTTGCCTTTGCTGGTGATAAAGGTGGATACATCACTGGAGAGGGAATGGTCTCCAATGGTGTTGTGAGTTTTGATAAGATCAATTAAGTGCGACAAATTGATCATAATCTTCTTAGCGTTTCTTAAATCTGCGACAAGAAGTTCATGGTACATTTTGATGATACTGGCTGTTATGTGCTGAAACCCTGATTCAAGATCCCCAAAGAATGCATTCTCTTATCGGCTCCAAGAATTAATGACTTTTATATTCTTGATATGAGCCAAGCTATTACAACGTTTGCGCAAGTCACATGTGTTGTCTCAAAAGCCACCGAAAAGGAATCAATCTCTTGGCACAGACGAATGGGACACATTCACCGGAGGAAAATGAACTATTTGGTGAAGAATAATCTTTTGAATGGTGTACCGGTCAAAAATTTTCATCTTCAAGACGTCTGTGTATCGTGTCAGAAAGGAAAGCAAGCAAGAAAATTTCACCCTATGAAGAAGATCAATACAATAAATATGTCTCTGGAACGTCTTCATATGGACCTCTTTGTACCTATGAAACACAAGACCACCTTTTATGATTCATATTGTTTGGTAGTTACTGATGGTTACTCTAGATTTTCATGGGTAAATATGCTGGCACACAAGAGTGAAATTCCTAATATCCTCAAGAATCTCCTGACGCTGTTAGAAAATTTGTATAATATGAAGGTAAGGAGAATCAGAAACTACAATGGCACCGAATTTAAAAATCAAGTTATGGATGAGTACTGTTCTTCAAAGGGCATTTTGCATGAGTATAGTTCTCGCTACACTCCACAACAAAATGGTGTCGCTGAGAGGAAAATATAACTCTGATTGAAACTGCCAGAACCATGTTAGTAGAATCAGAACTTCCCGTTCAATTTTGGGGAGAAGTTGTTGCTACTGCATGTTACACAATGAATAGAGTTCTAACGGTGAAGAGACATGGGAAGACAAGCTTTGAGTTGTTACATAAATGGAAACCGGATGTTTCTTTCTTAGAACCTTTTGGACCATGCACTATGATTGATCCACATGGAAAGTTTGGTCTAAAGGCTATCGAAGGTTTCTTTCTTGGATATGCTACTCCAAATTTCAGGGTGTAGAATTTGTCTTCGAAGAAGATTGAAGAATTGGGTAAAGTCAAGGTTCAGAGATACACAGAATCAGTAAGAGCTTCGGGTGCTCCTTGGATGTTTGACTATGATGGACTGTTCGACTCCTTTAATCTGCCAACTTTTGATGATGCCTCTGCAGCTGCTCAAATGTTACTTGAAAGTGACGCTGCAATTGACTCATCATTAGTTTGACCAATTATTATTAACCCTCAAGTGTCTAAATCGGTTAACAATCTTGTTGGAAATGAGGAATTCGAAGATGCTGCGGATTTTAATGTTTCATCAGAGGATGATGAGTTTCATGATGCAAATGAAGCAACCTCTGGTGCAGTTCCTGGAATTTCTGATTTAACGTGAAATATACAACCTCAAGGGACGACTGAAGGTCATGCATCTACATTCTCATTAAATCCAGCACTCAATTTGACTGTTGATCTGAATATCAACAATCTGGGTATAAACTCTCGAGTTCTAGATGTTCCAGAAACTCGAATCCATAATACCCATCCTCAGCAGAGTATTATTGGAGATGTCCCGAGTGGTGTGCAAACTCGTAATCAAATTCGAAACAACCAGAATGCTGGACTGTATTCAGAAATAAGAGAATCTGGGGGACAGAATGATTGGTCTTTTGCCTGCTATGTTTGCCAAGTTGAACCAAAATCTTGGAAGGAGGCAATGAAAGAAGACTCTTGGGTTGAAGCCATGCAGGAAGAACTTCAGCAGTTTCAGAAGTTGGGTGTATGGAAGTTAGTTGACAGACCTGACAACTATAAGGAGATTGGCACACGATGGGTTTACAAATGCAAGAAAGATGACCGAGGTATTGTTGTGAGAAACAAAGCGCGATTGGTCGTTAAAGGCTTTAATCAGGTTGAAGGCATTGCTTACAATGAAGTTTCTGCACCGGTTGCACGACTTGAAGCCATAAGAATTTTCTTGGCTTATGTGTCCTACAAGAAGTTCACCATTTATCAAATGAATGTGAAGATTGCATTTCTTCATGGTGTGGTTGAGGAAGAGGTATATGTTGAGCAAATGCCAGGTTTTGAAGATCCAATCCATCCTGACAAGGTTTGGCTTCTCAACAAGGCGTTATATGGTCTTCATCAAGCTCCAAGGGATTGGTATGAAATGTTGTCTACCTATCTTCTGAAGAATGGTTTTCGACGATGATTGATCGACTGTACTCTCTTCATCAAGGAACGGAACAAGGATTTGCTACTAGTGCAAGTATATGTGGATGATATTATTTTTGGGTCTACCAACGTATGAATGTGCAAAGAATTCGAACAGGTTATGCAGGAGAAGTTCGAGATGAGCGTTGATGTATTGAATAATACATACATTCATCATGTAGAGTTTGTAAAGTTTTAGCACGTTTTCGTTTCGGTTTGTCAAGAATTTATCTACTTTTAATCCAAATGCGTTTTGCTGATCTTGGTTCGTGAAAATGGTTGGAAAGATGGGGAAAACGAGCTAAAATGGTAAAAATAACCAAGCCGGAACGTGACTGGATCGAAAAAGAGGAAACGAATCAAAATTATGGGTTTTTTAACCCTCTGGCGGGCCGCGACCGACAGGGCATATCCCTCTCGCGGGGCGCGAGAGGGTGATGATTATCTCCGAAAATTTACCTCGGTCGCGGTGCGCAATCGGAAGCCTTTAACCCTCTCGCGGCCGGCGAGAGGGTGTTTTATACAGAAAGTATCGAAACTGAGTTGTTTTTGGATTTGTTTGTTATTTATTGAATCATTATTGAGCTATTACACATATGGGATCAACTTGGACGAACTTAGGGCTTTTGGAGCAATTTTTCTAGAGATTCTGAGCTAGAAGAAGGAGATCTAGGCTACAGGAATCGTTCGGGTTATCAAGGAGTTTCGAGGCAGGAGCTTTAACGGTTTTATAGCAACATTCTGGAGCTTTTACTTCTTTGTTTAACTTGATTATGTATTCTTGTTCTAAACCTTGTTTAATTAGTTTTTTGAACATGATATTGGGCCAGATTTAATTCAGTTACCTAGGTTTGGATGATGGATTTTATGAAAGTTTGATTTATTTTAGAGTAACTCTTGTTTGAATGTGTAATTGGTAAAGTTCATTACTTTAATTTTCTAGTTTAGTGTATTTGCATGATCTTGATTGATTTATGATTGTTTATGTCACACCCCGACCCGCAGCGGAATAAGAGTCGGGGCATAATTGGGTTATCACCAAAGCTCATGATGTTTACTAAAATGTTTCATATTTATTAAATTCAAATTACAACTTAAATGTTCAAATCAAATCCATACAATTACAAGGAAATGAAACTAAGTAAAACAATCCCAAGCTTAAACTGATTTATTCTTCTAGGCCTTCCTATGTGTTTCTTGCCTCAACTGGATCACCTGTATCATGTGTAAAACGGGGGATATTTTGGGTCAACAAAAGTTGGCGAGTGAACCCTGATAAAACATTGTTATTAAGTTCTTGTTGTATTTAATATTGAAAAGTTGTGCAACAATCACATGTGAGCAAACGTATGTATATAACAAAACACAAACCACATTAGATGAGTATATGATATGAATGATGATGACTGTGAGATCAAGGCCCAATCAAACGGAGCCGATCGTATGACATGAATGATGATGTATGTGAGATCAAGGCTCAATCAAACGGAGCCGATCGAATGAGGCACCTGTACTCAACCCGTATCCCATGGGGAGCTGATGGGCCTAATGAAATGCTTGCACTGAAAATGATAAATCCAAACTAAACACAATTCACACAACAATTTGTACACATTTGATACACATTAGATCACAGATATGATGAATGCACAAGTGTTTATATTTATATAATAACATAATTGTACGGCACATGATACACCCCAAAACGTGATTAAAACGGGGAATTGTAGAGATTCACTCACATTGGGTGCGTTCTTTTGATGACGTTGGATGCGCACGAGTTTTGGGATTTGATCGACGAGGAAAAACTAACCTAAATAATAACGAAGTGGTTCGGTAAATAAATAGATTTTAATTCATAATCTTAATAGGATTTTTAGATTTATTTTTGTGAGTTTAAGGGCATTTTCTAACTTTAAAAATATTATTTTTAAGTATTTTTAAATAATTTTCTGATTAAATAAATAAATAAAAAAAATATAAAAATGTTGACCGTTGACGGTTTGACCGGTCGGATTCAGTTTATTCATGCGCTGAGTGAGGTTCGAACCCGAGACCTCTCGTACGCGTGCACGCAGCTCTACCCACTGAGCTACGTGTCTAACCCGAAATATTCTATGTTTTAATTATATATATATATATACTAATTAATTGTTATTTTTATTGGGTTGATATTAAAATGATTTAAAATGGCCGAACCGGTTGCAGGGACCCGGAGTCGAACTCGGGTCCTTCGGTTCGTATGCGCACAGCCCAACCAGTTGGGCTGTGTGTCTAATCTGTTTATCTTACGGATTATATTACTCTTATAAACATACTATGACTTGTTCTGATTCAGTTCTAAAAATATTGATTTTATTTCTGAAAGTCGGTACGTTGTATGATTCGAACTCGTGACGTGCGTTTATGATTGCACACAGTCCACCGCTGGACTGTGTGTCTAACCCGGTTAAATATTCAGTTTTAATTAATCTTATACACATTTCGACTTCGTCTTCTTCATTTATAAAGACACAAAACAAAGGTAACCGACTGTTCTTGTTTAAATCGGTCATCTATCATATAATTGATTGGAATGAATAGGATAAGAGGGTTACGGAGTTAAATGTACCGATCAGAGTGTCTTTCTCAGATTTCCGGCAAGAGTCGTCGGCTCTGATTTGTGACTTCCGTCTGAGTGAATCAATTAACAGTTTAGTTTCTTGTGTTATGAAATTAAGTTACTGAGTAAGAGATATCAAGAGTTTTTAGATGATTATACCGATCGACAGTGAGACCTTGATGTTTCAGTGAAATTCCGGCGAGTGTGGGATTGCCCGGCAGCGTAATCTGGGACAGATTCTGGTTGGAGGATTGAAGTTAATACATGTCTAATAATGGATTACAAGCAAAAGAGTCGAGAATTTTACCGATTTGAAGAAGTCTCGGTTTTCCGGTGAAAGTCCGGCGACTGTAAAATATCTCCGGCGAGTGCTAAAGCTTCGAGAGTTAGTGCGATTTTGAGCGAAAAGATTACCAGAGGTTTGGGTGGGTATTTATAAGGAAGAATCAGGATGAATTGAGTCTGAATTTGGTCTTGATTCGTGGTCAAGGTTTCTCCGGCGGTTACGACCGCAATTTACTGTTAGAAGTCGGTTATAACCGATGTCGACGTCGGTTATAACGTTATAGACAAAAGGAAAATGGCTAAACTCGCGGATTGCCGGATTTTCCGGTGACTGCGAGTTCTGAGCGTGGTGACACTCCGGTTTTGAATTCGGATTTCATATTAAGTATTATTTGTTTTGTAATATTCACAAAGAGGGCACGTGGCGGAGTGGTGTGTTGTTTGTTTGATCTTATGGGCGACCCGGGTTCGAAGTCGGCTTCCGCATTTTATTTTTTATTCACTATTTATTATTAATTATCAATTAAAGTTTTTTAATTATAATATATTTATTAATTATGTATCATTTAAACTTAATTTTAGCACTAAATGTTCAAATGAAAAATTATGACCGGATATTCGATTAATAAACGAAGCGGGTTTGGAAAACCCGTTTTTCGACGGATGTTACAGTATCCCCTACTTTCAGAAATTTTGTCCCGAAATTTAAGTAGTAGTGGTAACAGGAAAAAGATGTGGGTATTTCTTGCGCATTGAGTCTTCACGTTCCCAAGTAAACTCAGGTCCTCGTTTTGACTCCCAGCGTACCCTGACAATTGGAATACGACTTCGTCTTAAACGCTTCTCTCCGAAGTCCATGATTTCTACTGGTCTTTCAATGAAGTGCATAGATTCATCGATCTGGATGTCTTCTAGAGGAATATGGAGGTTTTCATCGGCGAGGCACTTCTTCAAGTTTGATACGTGGAATGTGGGATGAATTCTGTTGAGCTCTTCTGGTAGGTCAAGCTTGTATGCTACAGGTCCTACTCTTTCGAGTATCTTGAAAGGTCCTACGTAGCGTGGTGCTAGCTTGCCCTTCTGGCCAAAACGAACCACTCCCTTCCACGGTGATACTTTTAAAAGTACTTGATCACCAATGTTAAACTCCAAGGGCTTTCGTCGTTTGTCTGCATAACTCTTTTGACGACTTTGTGCCGCTATAAGATTTTTTCGAATTTGATGGATCTTGTCTGTCTTTTCTTGAATTAATTCTGGACCGTGATTTGTGCTTCTCCAATTTCGTGCCAACATACTGGAGATCGGCACTTACGACCATATAAAGCTTCGAAAGGAGCCATGCTGATGCTTGAATGATAACTATTGTTGTACGAAAATTCAACCAATGGTAGATGAGTGTCCCAATTCCCTTTGAAGTCTATGACACATGCCGAAGCATGTCTTCAAGAGTTTGGATGGTACGTTCAGATTGACCATCAGTTTGGGGATGAAAACCGGTACTGAGGTCTAATCGTGTACCCAAGGCAGTTTGTACGGCTCGCCATGTTCGTGAAGTGAAACGACCATCACGGTCTGAAATGATGCTTAAAGGTACACCATGACGGCTTACGATCTCGCTGATGTAGATACGAGCTAACTTTTCGTTTTTGAAGTCCTCGCGAATCGGAATGAAGTGAGCTGATTTTGTAAGACGATCAATGATTACACATATAGTGTCATACCCACTGGAGGTGCGAGGTAACCTGGTAATGAAATCCATAGTTATGTTTTCCCACTTCCATACAGGTATTTCGGGTTGGACTAGAAGTCCTGAAGGTCTTTGATGTTCAGCTTTTACTTTGGAACAGGTAAGGCACTTGGAAACATATACGGCGATATCCTTTTTCATGCCAGGCCACCAGTAGGTGTATCGAAGGTCTTGATACATCTTGTCGGCTCCTGGGTGTACAGAGTACCGTGTTTTATGCGCCTCATTCATAAGGAAATCATGAAGGTTATCGTGATCGGGAATCCATATGCGATTTAGATAGTATAGAATACCGTCGGATTTGGTTTCGATTTTAAGTTCCGCTCCACAGGACAGCTCATCGCGTACGTCGTTTTCTATTACAGAAACATGTTGAGCTTCTCGGATTCGATCTTTGATGTCGGTTATGATTTGCGAACATAGAAGATGAATGGAGTTCGCATAACCTTTTCGACTGAGCGCATCGGCCACCACGTTTGCCTTGCCAGGATGATACCGAATTTCACAGTCGTAGTCGTTAAGAAGTTTGACCCATCTTCGTTGTCTCATATTCAACTCCTTTTGATTGAAGATATGTTGGAGGCTCTTGTGGTCAGTGTATATTTCACACTTGGTACCGTAGAGGTAGTGTCTCCATATCTTGAGAGCGAACACAACGGCTCCAAGTTCCAGGTCGTGGGTGGTGTAATTCTTTTCATGAACTTTGAGTTGCCTAGAAGCATAGGCTATCACTTTTCCTCTTTGCATCAGTACACAGCCTAGTCCTTGCCCTGACGCGTCGCAATAAACCACGAAGTCATCACAACCCTCAGGGAGTGTGAGGATAGGTGCGTCACAGAGTTTTTGCTTTAGAGTTTGGAAGGCTTCTTCTTGTTTAGGTCCCCATATGAAGGGTTTTCCTTTATGAGTCAAAGCCGTGAGTGGTACAGCAATACGGGAAAAATTGGCAATGAAGCGTCGGTAGTAGCCAGCCAAACCAAGAAATGACCTAACTTCGGTAGGGGTACGTGGCGCTTGCCATTCCTTACTGCCTTGATTTTTTAAGGATCGACATGTATTCCCTTGTCATTGACGACATGTCCAAGGAATTGTACTTCTCTTAACCAGAATTCGCATTTTGAGAACTTTACGTAGAGCTTTTCGGTCCTTAAGAGTGTAAGGATGAGTCGAAGGTGTCGCTCGTGATCGGATTTAGACTTGGAGTAGATGAGGATGTCGTCGATGAAGACTATGACAAAGCGGTCGAGGTAGGGTTTGCATACCCTATTCATTAGATCAATGAAAACAGTTGGGGCGTTGGTTAAACCAAATGGCATGACCATGAATTCGAAGTGACCATAACGAGTTCGGAAGGCGGTCTTTGGGACGTCTTCTTCATGTACTCTGAGTTGATGATAACCAGAACGAAGGTCGATTTTTGAAAAACAAGTGGCGCCTTGAAGTTGGTCTAGAAGGTCATCGATGCGCGGTAATGGGTAGCGGTTCTTGACCGTTAACTTGTTGAGTTCTCTGTAGTCGATACACATGCGAAACGTTCCATCTTTCTTCTTCACAAAAAGAACAGGTGCACCCCAAGGCGATGAGCTAGGACGTATGAATCCTTTTTCAGTCAGCTCTTGCATGACTGGCCAGCTCTTGCATTTCGGATGGGGCTAACCTATAAGGAGATTTTGCGACTGGTGTAGCGCCAGGTATAAGATCAATGCGGAATTCAACTTCTCTCACAGGAGGAAGTCCTGAGATGTCGTCGGGAAAGACTTGTGGGAATTCTTTCACTACAGGTATATCTTCGAGTTTCTTCTCCTTGTTTCCCTTCTTGACGACGTGAGTTAGGAATGCGACATAGTTCTTACGGAGGTATTTTCGGGCTTGAAGGCAGGACATCAATTTGAGTCCTTTCGAAGGGGTTTCTCCAAAGATTCGTAGGGTCTGACCGTCTGCAAGAGGAATGCGAATGAACTTTTCGCGGCATACTACTTCAGCGTGATGTTGGCTGAACCAGTCCATACCGATTATAATATCGAAACTTCCCAACTTCATAGGAATGAGGTCAACTGGAAAATCGTGATCGTTTAGAGTGAGGGTACAATTTCGTATAATAGAGTTTAATGAGACTGGTTTTCCGTCAGCAACTTCCACCGTTAGAGATTCCATGAGATTATCACGAGTTTGGTTGAGGATAGGTTCAAATTCTAAGGACACAAAACTCTTATCCGCGCCAGTATCAAATAACATGGATGCATAACTACCATTAATGAGAAACGTACCGTTAACCACGTTGTTTTCAGCCCTAGCTTGGTTGGCGTTGATGTTGAAAGCTCTTCCTCTAGCAGGTGGGGGAGCTTGGTTAGCTTGGTTTACGGATTTGCTTGAGCTTGAGCATGGATAATGTTCACCAAGCGTAGACATGTGTTCCTGAAGTGGTTCGGGTCTCCACAGTTGTAACATGCTCGCATGGGTTGCATCATGGGGTAGTTGGTTGGTAGTAGGATTGGGCTATATGTTGTGTAGATGGTAGAAGTAAGGGTTGTTGGGCTTGACCCACTATCTGATGGTGGGTTTGGGTTGAGGGTTGATTGCGGTTCATTCGCTGAAGTGTGTGACAGGTTTGGATGGTGTGACCCGCACGGCCACAGCTGGTGCAATATTGGCAGGGATGTTCGGGAAGGTGGTGGTATTGACAATGGTTTCATTTTGGGTATGGGCCGGAGTATGGCTTTGATATGGTGTCGCCGTGGGAGCAATTTGGGTAATTGGTGCGGCAGTGAATGGAGGGTTTGTTTGTGTGACAGCAAAATTTCTGTTGTTTCGTTTCCTCTTACCAGCAAACTTTGAAGAGGAGATGGAATGGTTTGAAGTTTGGGCCTCAATGAGGGCTTTCTTTTTCTCATCCTTGAATTTACCGTTTCGGATGCGATTCTCGGTGAGTTCTGTGGCTAATTCCATTGCGGCTTCGAGTGTTGCAGGCGAAGTGCTTAGAACCGAATCTTGGATTTTCGAGGGGAGGCCTCGAATGTAGTGTTCGACTAAGCGGTATACTGGGGTGAACAAGTTGGGAATCATTTGGTTCAGCTCGAGAAATCTTTTGTTGTAGGAAGTATGATCTCCTTCCTTTTGTTTTAGCGAGTGCATTTCATCTTCCAACTTTTTGATTTCGCTTCTTGGACAGAAGCGTCTCGTCATGATTTCCCTTAACTCTTCCCATGTTAAGGCAATGGCATCTTCGATTCCTCTCTTACCCTTTTCTGTGTTCCACCAGGTAAGGGCTACCCCAAACAGTCTCCCAGTTGCGTAACGTACCTTGCGATCCTCGGGACAATCGCAATTGAGGAAGGTGTTCTCCATTTCTTCAAACCAGTGGAGGAGAGCAGTAACACCTTCGGTCCCTTCATACTTTGGGGGATCGCAAGATTTGAAGTGTTTGTAGGAGCACTTTTTGGAGGGAGGGTTGTCGACGTTCTGGTCTTCTTGATTGGGAGGGTTGATGGGATTCGCGGTGAGAGCTTGTTGGACTTGAATTACGATGTCAGGAAGCACTGCGGCCATTTGTTTTGCAATTTGGGTGGCCAAGCGTTCGTTTGATCTTCCTGACTTTCGACCACCACGTAGTTGCCTAGCCGACATCTACAGGAACATACATAGGAAGATTATGAGTTTAAGAAGTTTTTAGGTGTCATGTGTCGTTCAAAGAATAAAAATAACATAATCATCAATAATGCAACTACATCCATAGGATGTCTTGGGTTTGCTCATGTTTGGGCCTCCAATGTCCCCCATACCATCGCCTGTATAGTCATGTGGGCCCCCATGACTATTGGCTTAGTAGGATTCACATTAGTGTTGGCGGTTTAACACTCGCATCACCCGAATGAAAACCATGAGATATGATTGCGAGATGTATGGTAAGAGGGTGTCCAGGTATAGACACAATGACAACTCAAAGTGGGGTTAGCTCACACGACGTTTGGTATAGCATGCTTTGGCCTAATAGGTCCTTCGTACTCTCATCGTTAGTCCCCAGGTAGGCAAACTGGTCATTTATTTTGGATTTATACGAATGCCAAGCCTAGACAGGACGTTCCGACTACCGGTACTCGTACCCTTCCAGTTACTACATGCCCGTCATGAGAACTCACTTTGATGTGATTTGAAAAATACAAAAATCGTTGCAAAAATCATGGGAATTGTGAGGTGTGTGCTCTCATGGATATGATATGTTATGAGGATATGATTCATGATGAGCATTGTATAATAATATGTACTTATGAACATGCTTGCATAACATTGAATGTAACAATAAACATAAAGCATATAAACATCATGAATTTTGTGTGTAACGCATAAACAATTTAAAAAATTCTAATCAACTATAATATAGGCTCTAAGGGTCTAATAACCTATCCTATATCCCTATAGTCATGGCTCTGATACCAATCTGTCACACCCCGACCCGCAGCGGAATAAGAGTCGGGGCATAATGGGGTTATCACCAAAGCTCATGATGTATACTAAAATGTTTCATATTTATTAAATTCAAATTACAATATTCAAATCAAATCCATACAATTACAAGGAAATGAAACTAAGTAAAACAATCCCAAGCTTAAACTGATTTATTCTTCTAGGCCTTCCTATGTGTTTCTTGCCTCGACTGGATCACCTGTATCATGTGTAAAACAGGGGATATTTTGGGTCAACAAAAGTTGGCGAGTGAACCTTGATAAAACATTGTTATTAAGTTCTTGTTGTATTTAATATTGAAAAGTTGTGCAACAATCACATGTGAGCAAACGTATGTATATAACAAAACACAAACCACATTAGATGAGTATATGATATGAATGATGATGACTGTGAGATCAAGGCCCAATCAAACGGAGCCGATCGTATGACATGAATGATGATGTATGTGAGATCAAGGCTCAATCAAACGGAGCCGATCGAATGAGGCACCTGTACTCAACCCGTATCCCACGGGGAGCTGATGGGCCTAATGAAATGCTTGCACTGAAAATGATAAATCCAAACTAAACACAATTCACACAACAATTTATACACATTTGATACACATTAGATCACAGATATGATGAATGCACAAGTGTTTATATTTATATAATAACAGAATTGTACGGCACATGATACACCCCAAAACGTGATTAAAACGGGGAATTGTAGAGATTCACTCACATTGGGTGCGTTCTTTTGATGACGTTGGATGCGCACGAGTTTTGGGATTTGATCGACGAGGAAAAACTAACCTAAATAATAACGAAGTGGTTTGGTAAATAAATAGATTTTAACTCATAATCTTAATAGGATTTTTAGATTTATTTTTGTGAGTTTAAGGGCATTTTCTAACTTTAAAAATATTATTTTTAAGTATTTTTAAATAATTTTCTGATTAAATAAATAAATAAAAAAATATAAAAATGTTGACCGTTGACCGTTTGACCGGTCGGATTCAGTTTATTCATGCGCTGAGTGAGGTTCGAACCCGAGACCTCTCGTACGCGTGCACGCAGCTCTACCCACTGAGCTACGTGTCTAACCCGAAATATTCTATGTTTTAATTATATATATATATATATATATATATACTAATTAATTGTTATTTTTATTGGGTTGATATTAAAATGATTTAAAATGGCCGAACCGGTTGCAGGGACCCGGAGTCGAACTCGGGTCCTTCGGTTCGTATGCGCACAGCCCAACCAGTTGGGCTGTGTGTCTAATCTGTTTATCTTACGGATTATATACTCTTATAAACATACTATGACTTGTTCTGATTCAGTTCTAAAAATATTGATTTTATTTCTGAAAGTCGGTACGTTGTATGATTCGAACTCGTGACGTGCGTTTATGATTGCGCACAGTCCACCGCTGGACTGTGTGTCTAACCCGGTTAAATATTCAGTTTTAATTAATCTTATACACATTTCGACTTCGTCTTCTTCATTTATAAAGACACAAAACAAAGGTAACCGACTGTTCTTGTTTAAATCAGTCATCTATCATATAATTGATTGGAATGAATAGGATAAGAGGGTTACGGAGTTAAATGTACCGATCAGAGTGTCTTTCTCAGATTTCCGGCAAGAGTCGTCGGCTCTGATTTGTGACTTCCGTCTGAGTGAATCAATTAACAGTTTAGTTTCTTGTGTTATGAAATTAAGTTACTGAGTAAGAGATATCAAGAGTTTTTAGATGATTATACCGATCGACAGTGAGACCTTGATGTTTCAGTGAAATTCCGGCGAGTGTGGGATTGCCCGGCAGCGTAATCTGGGACAGATTCTGGTTGGAGGATTGAAGTTAATACATGTCTAATAATGGATTACAAGCAAAAGAGTCGAGAATTTTACCGATTTGAAGAAGTCTCGGTTTTCCGGTGAAAGTCCGGCGACTGTAAAATATCTCCGGCGAGTGCTAAAGCTTCGAGAGTTAGTGCGATTTTGAGCGAAAAGATTACCAGAGGTTTGGATTGGTATTTATAAGGAAGAATCAGGATGAATTGAGTCTGAATTTGGTCTTGATTCGTGGTCAAGGTTTCTACGGCGGTTACGACCGCAATTTACTGTTAGACGTCGGTTATAACCGATGTCGACGTCGGTTATAACGTTATAGACAAAAGGAAAATGGCTAAACTCGCGGATTGCCGGATTTTCCGGTGACTGCGAGTTCTGAGCGTGGTGACACTCCGGTTTTGAATTCGGATTTCATCTTAAGTATTAATTGTTTCATAATATTCACAAAGAGGGCAAGTGGCGGAGCGGTGTGTTGTTTGTTTGATCTTATGGGCGACCCGGGTTCGAAACCCGGCAGCCGCATTTTATTTTTTATTCACTATTTATTATTAATTATCAATTAAAGTTTTTTAATTCTAATATATTTATTAATTATGTATCGTTTAAAATTAATTTGAGCAATAAATGTGCAAATGAAAAATTATGACTGGATATTCGATTAATAAACGAAGCGGGTTTGGAAAACCCGTTTTTTTCGACGGATGTTACAGTTTAATTGTTTTACATGAATCTAGGTGGATGTCTTCCATAGAATAGGTTTGTGTTGCTTTTTCGTGTCTTTAGGATTCGGGAAGTTGTCGGTAAATTGGCCAATAAAACCGGGAAAACAATTGAATAAAATATGAAATCAGTTTTGTCATTATACCTAGATTAGTTATTGAGAAATAGTAATTAATTGGCTGAATTAATTAGATAAATTGTTAGGTTTAGGTTTTGAGAAATTCCCAAAACTAATTCACTTGTCAAAATTAAGTTGGTTAAGCTAAACTAGAAGTTGTAGGTGGTCTAGGTTAATTATTGAGAAATGGTTAACTAATTAGACACTTTACTAGATTAAAAGATAACTCTAAATAAACCTTTAGAACAAGTAAACAAATAATAATTGAGTTTATCATAGGTGTCTTCCTGAGAAGGGTCGCGGGTCTTGTTCGGTAAACCTTAAATTTAATATTTCAAGATCCTGGTAAAACATTCAACCTAATAAGTTATTATCAAATCAAATGAGTAGTAGTCTAAAATCCAACCTTGGTGACTAGTTCATTATTTCCTGATTTAATTCCCGATTTCCTAAAAAGTCAAAGTTTGACTTATCCCAATTTAATTATTTTAGTTTAATTAATAATTTAGAATTAGTAGCAACCCCCCCCCCCTTAAAATATATAAAGTGTCTTAATTGAGTCTAAGTTAAGTGGTCATAGTAATTAGAGAGTCTTGTGGGTTCGATAATCCAGACTTGCTTAATGTTATTCTACAATTGATCGGTCCACTTAGTTTAGTATAGTTTTGGAGTCTAGAGTTTAATTTGAGTCTAGAATTAGGGTAATTTGATTTGTTTTTAATTAACTACTTTTAGAACATCAAGTTTTTGGCGCCGTTGCCGGGGACTCTCTCATTGGCAATTGTGTTGATTACTCGATTTAGGCTTTTTTATTACACTTGTGTTTAATTGTTATTTTTTGTTTGTGTCGTATGAGTCTAAATTCTTTAAATAGTTATTAATTTACTTTTTAATATATATATTTTAATTGTTTTTGCTAATTATTGTGTTTGTCGTGTTTCCGGTTTAGTGGATGTCCCATACGCGTTCGCGAGCACCTCCACCTAAGCCGCCGACGGATACGCCTTTCTCTCCCGCACCAAAGGTTAGTGCTTCTTCCTCCACTTTTTCAAGTTCATCTCGTTCCTTTATACAATCCCGATTTCAATTTTACACCAAAGCCTTCACCACCCGGTTCCCCATCACCCCGCATAGTTCATAGAAACGTAAGCCTACCACTGCCCCCACCTAACTTTCACATGGCCAATAATAATCAAACCGTTTACCAACAGGCCACCACTGCATTCACCGGTGCAAACTCACCCATCACCCTACCCCCCGATGAACAACGATAGAGCATGGCAAATCCCTTCCTATATCATGACCGCTATCACTAATTCTTGCTAATTCCATGGTCTTCATGATGAGGATGCGCCGCACATATAAACCGCCTCACCCGTCTCTGTCACACTTTCAATATGCAGGGTGCGGGCAACGATGCCCGTTTCCTCCAAGTTTTTCCTTTTTCTCTCGGGGGTCGAGCCGCCATCTAGCTTGACACTCAACCACCCGGTACTTTTTCTACTTGGGCTGCCCTACGGGATGCTTTTCTAAAAAAATATTTCCCACCCGTTAAAGCATCTCGCCTTCGTGATCAGATCCATTCGTTCCGAATGGAACCTGACGAGCCCTACCATCTAGCTTGGGAGCGTTTCCAAACTTAGTCAGCTCTCTACATAGTCTGTCGGACTGGGCGCTTGTAGAGAAATTCTACAACGGTCTCATCCTAAGACCCGCGTGCGATTCGACACTTCTGCCGGTGGACACTTGATGGGAAAGAAAACAGTAGCCGAGTGTAACGACCTTTTTGAAAGCTTTGCCCATTCCGACGTAGATTAAAACACTGCCGGCATGAATTCAATTTCTGTTTCTCGTACGCCTCCGGTTAACCGGGGTCTACACCAAGTTAGCTTAGAAACTACGGTAGCGGCTTCCTTAGATAGCTTTAAGAGGGAGGTCACTAAGGAGATTCAGGAGCTGAAGAAAAAGGTAGATAGGTGTGAGGTGTGTCGAGGGGGTCATGACACGCTAGAGTGTCCTACACTCACAGTGGAGCAGGTAGAGTCCATCACTGGTCAGAGTCGAGGTCTGACGAATCCCTTTAATAATAATACTTCCAATTATAACCCAAACTGGCGTAATAATAATAATAATAATAACTTTCGATCTTCTGGTAACCCCCCTGGTTTCCAATCAGGTTCATATCAAAACAGGGGGCAGGGTCACTACACTAGTGGAGGGTCAGGTCATTCTAGTCAGTTTAGTGGAGGGGGTTCGAATCAGGAGGGTCAGACTAGGAGTGGAGGTTCATGGGGTAGTCTAGATAGGATTGAAGAGTTATTATCTCAATTAGTTGTTAAGGATCAGGCCACCTAGAAAACTCTCGCGGAACATGATCTTCTCTTGAAATATCAACAGTCAGCACTCTTAGATCTGCAGAGGTCAGTAGGTAGTATCACTAAGCAGCTGCAAGAGCAGCCACACGGCTTGTTCGCGGGTAATACCCAACCAAACCCGGTGAACCAACACGCGAAAGCGATCACTACACGCAGTGGTAGGAGTTTGAAAGAAGTGGGTAGAGAAGGGGTAGAGGTAGAGGCGCAGGATGAGGAAGCGGATGAGGAAATAGAGGTGGAGGCTTCACCTAGGGTGCACACCATGCTAGACCCAGCAATTCCTGCACCAACCAGTGGACCTTCAGTTGAGAGTAGGGGAGAGAGAAAACCGGTAGAGGTTAGGCCATCACCGATCGTAGATACTTCACGCCTACCCTACCCAGCACGTCTGAAACAGCAAAAATATCTCAAGGAATACTCGAATTTCCTTGACATGTTTACTCAGTTAAAAATCAATCTCTCATTCATCGAGGCCCTCCAGCATATGCCTAGATATGTCAAGTTTTTGAAGGATCTTCTAAAACGTAAAGACAGGATGGTGGAGCTCTCGAATGTCCAGTTGACTCGAGGATGATCCGCCATGGTTTTAAACAAGTTACCCGAAAAACTGACTGATCGGGGTATCTTTACGGTTACATGCCTGGTCGGCGGGTCCATTGCTCCAGCTCATGCTTTAGCCGATCTTGGGGCGAGCATAAATCTGATGCCTTTCTCACTCTACGAGCGATTAGGTTTATGGGAGCTCACCCCTACTCGTATGTCACTGTCGTTAGCCGATAGGTCTGTTAAGTATCCGAGGGGAATTGTAGAGAACTTATTCATTAAGGTTGATAGATTTGTCTTTCCCGTGGATTTCATCATCCTCGATATGGAGGCCGACGAGAAGGACCCATCATCCTAGGTCACCATTCTTGCGCACCGCAAAAGCACTCATTGATGTTCATGATGGGAAAATCACCCTTCGCGTCGGGGACGAGAACGTCACGTTCAAAATCGAAAGGTCGATGCAACACCCGAGAGGTGGCGACAACGATAGTGGCCCTTGTCACTCCGTATACTTTCTGAATTCATTCATGTCGTGCATTGATCACTGTCTATAGTATATTAGCGGAGTTGACCTAGTGAATGAGAGTTTAGTAGCTGAGGAGAGCGACAGCGAGGATATAGAGGATGACCTCTTAGGGGTTCCAGAGACCCTAGATTTCTGTGAGGTTAGTGCAGCTAGTGAGAATACACCGTTAGAGACCCCAGCCGCCATAGAGCTTAAGGTCCTCCCGTCCCACTTAGAATACGCGTTCCTAGGCGACAATTCGAGCTTACCCGTGATCATTTCTTCGAAATTGTCAACGGAGGAGAAGGAGCGTCTGATAGAGGTCCTAAAATCCAATAAGGAGGCCATCGCGTGGAAATTGTCCGATATCAAGGGAATTAGCCCTACCTTCTGTACACATAGGATCCTCATGGAGGACGTCTTTAAGCCAGTAGTGCAGCAACAGCGTCGTCTAAACCCAAATATGCAAGAAGTTGTGTGGAAAGAGGTGCTCAAGCTGATGGAAGACGGTCTCATCTACCCGATCTCCGATTCGGCATGGGTAAGCCCCACTTAGGTGTTCCCAAGAAGGGGGAATGACAGTGGTCATGAACGAGAAGAAGGAGCTTGTCCCATCGCGAACAGTCATGGGCCAACGGGTGTGCATTGATTATCATAAATTAAATGACGCCACCCGAAAGGACCACTTCCCGCTACCGTTTACCGATCACATGTCGGAACGACTCGCAGGACAGCAATTTTATTGCTTTCTTGACAGGTTCTCATGTTACTTCCAGATCCCAATTGCTCCGGAGGATCAAGAGAAGACAACCTTCACATGCCCTTACGATACTTACGCGTATCTCTGCATGCCGTTCGGGTTATGTAACGCTCCGGCTACTTTTCAGTGATGCATGGTCGATATCTTTCAGGACATGATCGAGACCTCGATGGAGGTTTTCATGGACGATTTCTCTGTCTATGGAACCACGTTCGATCAATGTCTTAGTCATCTGGATGCGATGATGAAACGGTGTGTCGAGACGAGATTAATGCTTAACCGGGAGAAATGTCACTTTATGGCGACAGAGGGAATAGTGCTAGGGCACAAGATCTTGCGGGCAGGTATAGAGGTCGATCGGGCGAAGATAGATACTATCAGCAGACTCCCTCCACCGACTAGCGTAAAGTCTAACCGTAGTTTTCTCGGTCATGCGGGCTTCTACAGACGGTTTATCAGAGATTTCTCGAAGATCACCCGCCACATGACACGACTCCTCGAAAAAGATGTACCCTTCGTCTTTGATGACGACTGCTTGAAAAGCCTTCACGATCCTTAAAGAGAAACTGATGAGTGCTCTTATCCTCGACTCACCCGACTGGAGCTTGCCCTTCGAGCTCATGTGTGATGTGAGCGACTATGCGGTCGGCGCCGTTTTGGGTCAGCGATGTGATAAACATTTTCATCCTATTTACTACGCTAGTAAAACCCTTAATGATGCTCAGGAGAACTACGCCACTACAGAAAAGAAGCTCTTTGCAGTAGTATTCGCTTTTGATAAATTCTGCTCCTAACTCATCCTTTCCAAAACCATCGTCTTTACTGACCATGCAGCTCTGCGCTTCCTCTTCCAAAAGAAGGACGCAAAGCCTCGTCTCATTCGGTGGATTCTCTTGCTTTCCGAGTTTGACATAGAAATTAGAAATAAGAAGGGAGCAGAGAACGAGGACGTTGACCATCTATCCCGATTAGAGGATCCTAGTAGAGAAGAAATTAGGGAAGAAGAGATCGGTGATAGATTTCCCCATGAGTCAGTGGAGTTTGTGGCAGCAGAGAAGGAGGGGATGCCGTGGTTTTCCGACTTTGCGAATCATCTCGCAAATGGAGTGTTACTTAAGGGTATGACCACACAGCAGAAGAAGAAATTCTTCCGCGATGTGAGGTGATACATCTGGGATGACCGGTTTCTATTTTGGGTAGGGGGAGATCAGATTCTTAGGGCTGCGTTTGTAGAGAAGAGGGGGCAGATATTTTGAGGCACGTGCACGAGGGACTGACAGGAGGTCATCATGGTCCGCACGTCACCGCATAGAAGGTTTTCGATTGCGGTTTTTATTGGCCATCAGTAGTTAAGGATGCTCAAGAGTTCATTAAGACTTGTGATCTTTGCCAGCGCACTGACAACATCTCATCCAAGGACGAGATGCCCCAACATCCGATCAAAATTCTTGAAGTTTTCAATGTATGGGGGTTGACTTCATGGGACCGTTCCCCGTCTCTAGCGGGAATCGATACATCCTTGTGGCTATTGATTATGTGTCCAAGTGGGTTGAAGCTCAAGCTTTACCCACAAACGATGCCCGAGTGGTGGTGAGATTCTTGAAGAAGCTATTCACCCGTTTTGGTACCCCACAAGCTATTATTAGTGACCGTGGCACACACTTCTACAATGCTATCATGGAAAAGGCATTGGCGCGCTACAGTATCACTCATCGCCTATCCACCGCTTATTATCCGCAGACGAGCGGCCAAGTGGAGAATGCGAACAGGGGGGTGAAACGGATCCTCGAGAAGACGGTAGGAAAAAGTCGGAAGGACTGGTCCGATAAGTTAGATGATGCTTTATGGGCGTTTCGCACCGCCTATAAGACACTGCTAGGCACCACGCCCTACATGATCGTTTATGATAAAGCCTGCCATCTCCCGGTTGAACTTGAGCATAGGGCACTCTGGGCGTTGAAAACCGTGAATTTAGACCTCACTGAAGCTGCTAAGAGACGATACTTCCAAATTCACGAGTTGGAGGCACTTCGGGATGTGGCGTATGAGCGCTCATGGAGCATTAAGGAGAAAACAAAGGCACTGCACGCCAGGAGATTGAAAAGTGTGAAAGAGTTTCAAATCGGCGACAGAATGCTCTTATACAACTCACGATTGAAACTATTTACCGGTCAGTTGAAGTCAAAATGGTCCGGCCCTTATGTGGTAAATGAGGTATTCCCGTATGGAACTATCGAGCTGAAAGATGAAGCTAACGAAGGGACGTGGAAGGTCAATGGGCATTGATTGAAGCACTATTTAGGAGGACCACTAGAACCCACCTACACGGAGGAAACTCCTCTCGAAGTTCCACCTCATACCGCATAGGTTTTTGAGTGTCAGCTCAAGTGTAGAGTATGTACATTTTGGTAGTAAATTGCATTTCATGTTTTCATTTAATTCATGTCTTCGTATTTCGTGTGTTTATGTGTGGGTCGGTTTAGCTGTTTTTGCAGGTTATATCACGCCACCATTGATGGAGAGCGGGAAAGTGCAGGTACGTTTTGTTAGTATCCGGTTACGAGCAGGGTGGTTCACTAAGTTATGATAGACAAAATGAAATTTTCAAAAAAAAAATTATAAGGCACAAAACCTGAAATTTTTCAAAACTTTCTGTGAAAACACGCTTCTCGAGAGGCGCGAGAGGCATAAGCCATCTCGCTCGCAGCCCGCGAGGGACTTGTAAAATCCAGTAACCACCACTCGGTCGCGGGGTGCGAGAGAATTCAAGGACTCTCTTGCGGCCCGCGAGAGGCCCTATCTGCATTTTAAAACCCTAGCAACCACTTTTACCCATTTTCAAACCATTTCTTCACCAATTTCACTTACGACTATTCCTCACCAAATTTCACTATTTTTAACCCACATTCACCCAAATCTTGCCCCTTTGCTTCCCTACATCAACCTTAACCCATTTTTAAGTGCAAACCTCCGTTTTTCCTCTTTCAACCGAGCTCTTTAACTGTGTTGCAACTTTTCAATTATTTGCGTACTAATTCTTATAGATCGGCGCCAAGGTATGTTTTTTCGCAACCTTTATGCTTTCATTTTCATCATATATCTAGTTGTTGCATCTATTTTGGTGTTTGATCCGGTGATAGTTGCATGTTAGGTTATTTAGCGGGTTGGGATTAACTGGGTTTGGTTTGAGTTTTGATAGTGATGGTTGTTACTTTCTGTGGGTAGATTAAGTGTACGCAGGGTATTTCTTGGTGGGTTTGGTGTGGTCCAACATTAAGTGTGGGGATTCGGGTTGGTTAATATTGGTACTAAAAAATCAGATTTTTAAGCTCTTCAACCCGTTGTTTCTACTATGTTCATACAGTTTTTATCTTTAGATTTACACTCAATGTTAGCTCATTATTCGGCACATCGTTTAATTGAGGGCAATTAAAGTGCTGGAAGGGGGGTAGTTGTATGGTTTGGATATACTTCGGGGGTTAGTAACATTTGGATGTTCATGCATATAGGATTTGGTCTCGCCCGTACTCATTCTCTATTTTGGCGAGATTCGATTTTATTAATTAATAATGTTACACAATGCTAAAATGTATCTAAATTATGTGGTAAAGTGTTTATCTTTTTCAGACCATGACCACGAATGAAATGCTATACGGTTAGTTGTTCTATGTGGTTGCTTCTTTTTAATGCTATACTTGTCTTACTTGTGCTTTATACAGATATTTGGGGAAGGTAGTTCAAGCCGTGCAGGACGGAAGAGGAGAGGGCCACCAGAGAGGTGACACCGCTGATACACCACAGCAACCTTCGTATTTCGTCGACGCAGAATCAGGTACAGGGGGAGCGGTATTCCCCACGGGCAGAGCACGAGGATAGTGGACAGTCCACTTCTTCAGTTCGATCTAGACTCCCACGAGTGGGACAGGCTTTCTAACCTAATCACTTGTGATCTACTACCCTATAGACGAATCGATTGGGATATGATTGACCATCTGGGTCAAAGGGGCAGAATTGAACAGTTGTGGGTGACAAGTTCAGGAGGGTATTGGATTGTGGGGCTAGACAGTATAAAGAGATTACCCTCGAGTTTCACTCTACGTTCGAATACAAGCAGGGTAAATTTAATGAGAGTGAAGATATCTCGTTCGCTTTTGGGAGGCAAGTTTATGAAATGACGGTTCCACAGCCTCGCAAATATACTCGTTAGAGGAGCTTCAGGCACCGGACTTCTCCACTAGTCTTTAGGGGGTCTTCAAAAGGAGGCACCCCCATAGTGTTCAAACGGATGAACTAGCTAGGTTTTGGGGTACAATCTCTTCTGCTCCATATTCAAACAATATGGTAGCAAGTGACATTATTAATCCGGTCTACTGTTAGTCCACAAGATTCTTGCTGCTACACTGGTTGGAAGAGGGGAGGGGGATAAAAAAGTAAATCAAGTAAGTTTGTTCTGTCTGATGTGCATGGTGGAAGGACGGCCGGCAAACCTGGCTACTATATTTGCATGGTCGATGAAGTGGCTGTGGAGGGGAGGCCCCGGGGGCAAGGGTGTATTGTGGGCCCTTGATTACGTGCTTAGCCAAGAGTTTAGGGGTGTTCGACAGATACCCCCAAGACAGATTGAGAGAAAGCCCCGCCCCTGCGTCATGAGTATTCGAGACCACCAGGCCACCGGGATTTTGACGACCCAAGAGCCTGTTAGCTGGGAGCCAGTCCACCAGGGACCTCAGGTGCAACCGCCTCCAGGATCTAAGGCTGCATCATCTATGAAGGCTGGCGTCCCCACTCGATATCAGCGGCCGATCACGCATCAGGAGCTGCCAGGACGATAGTATCCTCTTCGTCAGCCTCGCCCAGACCCACTGACTTTGGATTCGTCTTATGATAGGATGGAGACGGGGTACGGGGACTTGCTAGGCTATGTCGACCAACAGTTTGGTGGAGTTCGCCAAAGCATGATGGAGAGTAGGCGTATGCATGAGGCTAGCCAGCGAAGGCTGGAAGATGGGATGACGTATATGATGCAGAATTTGAACATGGGGGTTCCATCTTACTTTCAGAATCCAGGTGGTCAGTCGGGGTCAAGTCAGTTTGCTGGTATGGAGGACGTTCAACTGTATCAGGTATTCGAGGCATCGGAAGAGTCGAGGAGGACGATTGAAGCAGCAGTGGAGCTTTATCTTTATTTTTCTTTTCTACTGTTTTAATGTCTTAATGATCTGTAATTTAAACAATTTACTTTGTGGGGGGTGATGAATGGTTTGGGTATCATGGTGGACAATCTTCAAAACAATTTATTTGCTTTATCATATTATGTTTTGGAAGTGTACGGTGATAGGTCAATGTTGTATGCTGCTTCCGTTCGCATGTGAGTTTTGAAAGTGGTACGATTGAGCGCGTTCGGATTGGAGAGCATGAGTGGACTGACTGGCACATTGACTGTCTTGCATTACTAGCTAAGTCGCTTCACTTTTGTATTGTTTTTTTTCTTTATTTATTTTGTTTTGTTTTATTTTGAGTGGTAGGTTGTCTCATCCTTGCATTGGGGACAATGCAAAAAATTAAGTGTGGGGATGAGATAGTAGAGTAGTGTAGTATTTTAGTTTAAAAAAATAAAATAAAATAAAATAAATCCGAAAATGTCTTTTGAAAATGAAGTTTGCATGAAATTAAACGGAAAATGATAGAAAATATAAATTTTTATTCGGTTACAAATAATAATAATAATATGAGAAATAAAAGGGTGAGTTTGTGTCTAACTTGGGATATTTGAGTAGGCTCGATTCGGTTCTTATATTCTTTGAGATTAATATACCTAAATTGTCGATCTACTGGTGGGTACTCATCTAGGAGAAATGGGAAACTGAAACCGCCAAAAATAGTATAAGGAATGCCGTTATAAGCTAAATTCTTTATAATTTTTAATCACGTAAAAAATAGAAAAAAATAGAAAAAATGAGCTTGATTGAAAAGTAGACGAGGCCTATGGAATCTCCCTTGAGGATGGTGACTCTGATCGAGAATCCCTCTAGAATTAGTTGAAATTTTAAGTATCGAAGCCCACGTTATGGCTCTCGGGGATGGTGACTCTGGTTGAGACAGCCTCTATGTTAGATAAGCAAAAAGAAATCAAATGCTCAAACGAAAAAAAAAGAAGATTATTTGGTTTCAAATTCTTTATATTTGGTATAAAACGGTTAGGAAAGGGTTTAAATAATTCTTTCCTTTCGTTCCATAAGCTTGAGGTGGGATTAAGTGTACTGTGGATTCTAGTGTGAGACCCTAGGTAGATTGACCACACTTAAACTAAATTCACATGATGAGAGGTTTGAACCGAATTTTGAGTTTAAGTGGATCTAATATTTGCAAAAACCGAATTTTGAGTTTAAGTGGATATAATATTTGCAATCGCGGTTAACATGAATCTCATTTCTTAATGAAAATAACCTTAATTTTTGAAATCGAATAATTGTTTGGTTATGATTCCGTTTGTGCACAATTCTTTTTCGAGGGCGAAAAAAGAGCAAGTGTGGGGATATTTGATATATTGAATAATACATACATTTATCATGTAGAGTTTGTAAAGTTTTAGCATGTTTTCGTTTCGGTTTATCAATAATTTATCTACTTTTAATCCAAATGCGTTTTGCAGTTCTTGGTTCGTGAAAACGGTTGGAAGGATGGGGAAAACGAGCTAAAATGGTAAAAAGAACCAAGCCGGAACGTGACTGGATCGAAAAAGAGGAAACGAATCAAAATTATGGGTTTTTAACCCTCTGGCGGGCCGCGACCGACAGGGCATATCCCTCTCGCAGGGTGCGAGAGGGTGATGATTATCTCCGGAAACTTACCTCGGTCGTGGGGCGCGACCGGAAGCCTTTAACCCTCTCACGGCCGGCGAGTGGGTGTTTTATCCAGAAATTTCCGAAACTGAGTTGTTTTGGATTTGTTTGTTATTTATTGAATCATTATTGAGCTAAAACATATCTTGGGATCAACTTGGACGAACTTAGGGCTTTTGGAGCAATTTTTCTAGAGATTCTGAGCTAGAAGAAGGAGATCTAGGCTACAGGAATCGTTCGGGT
This sequence comes from Scalesia atractyloides, assembly GCA_947069175.1. Lineage (NCBI taxonomy): Eukaryota > Viridiplantae > Streptophyta > Magnoliopsida > Asterales > Asteraceae > Scalesia > Scalesia atractyloides. The sequence goes on along the minus strand of CAMTDV010000001.1, from coordinate 16,761,028 downwards.
TATCAAGGAGTTTCGAGGCAGGAGCTTTAACGGTTTTATCGCAACATTCTGGAGCTTTTACTGCTTTGTTTAACTTGATTATGTATTCTTGTTCTAAACCTTGTTTAATTAGTTTTTCAAACATGATATTGGGCTAGATTTAATTCAGTTACCTAGGTTTGGATGATGGATTATGAAAGTTTGATTTATTTTAGTTTAACTTTGGTTTGAATGTGTAATTGGTAAAGTTCATAACTTTAATTTTCTAGTTTAGTGTATTTGCATGATCTTGATTGATTTATGATTGTTTAATAGTTTTACATGAATCTAGGTGGATGTCTTCCATAGAATAGGTTTGTGTTGCTTTTTCGTGTCTTTGGGATTCGGGAAGTTGTCGGTAAATTGGCCAATAAAACCGGGAAAACAATTGAATGAAATATGAAATCAGTTTTGTCATTATACCTAGATTAGTTATTGAGAAATAGTAATTAGTTGGCTGAATTAACTAGATAAATTGTTAGGTTTAGGTTTTGAGAAATTCCCAAAACTAATTCACTTGTCAAAATTAAATTGGTTAAGCTAAACTAGAAGTTGGAGTTGGTCTAGGTTAATTATTGAGAAATGGTTAACTAATTAGACACTTTACTAGATTAAAAGATAACTGAAAAGAAATCTTTAGAACCGGTAAACAAATAATAATTGTAAGTTATCATAGGTGTCTTCCTGAGAAGGGTCGGGGGTCCTGTTCGGTAAACCTAGGATTTAATATTTCAAGATCCTGGTAAAACATTCAACCTGATAAGTTATTATCAAATCAAATGAGTAGTAGTCTTAAAATCCAACCTATGTGACTAGTTCATTATTTCCTGATTTAATTCCAAATTTCCTAAAAAGTCAAAGTTTGACTTATCCCAATTTAATAGTTTTAGTTTAATTAATAATTTAGAATTAGTAGCACCCCCCCCCCCCTTAAAATATAAAAGTGTCTTAGTTGAGTCTAAGTTAAGTGGTCAAAGTAATTAGAGAGTCTTGTGGGTTCGATAATCCGAACTTGCTTAATGCTATTCTACAATTGATCGGTCCACTTGCCGGTTAGTAGTTTAGTATAGTTTAGGAGTCTAGAGTTTAATTTGGGTCTAGAATTAGGGTAATTTGATTTGTTTTTAATTAACTACTTTAAGAACATCAAGCGCCATGGGAGAAATGACTTTCTTTTTTAGGTTTGCAGGTTCAACAATCTAACGAAGGGATTTTCATCCATCAAACCAAGTACGTCAGGGATATTCTCAAGCGATTTCAAATGGAAGTCTCAAGCCTTTGGGAACTCTATTAGCTCAGAATCATGGGATTACTCCTGAAGGAATGGGTGAACATGTGGAACTATCTCTCTACCGTGCTATGATCGAATCTCTCGTGTTTCTTACTGCTTCAAGACCAGATATAATGTACCCAACATGTCTTTTGGCTCACTATTAGTCTAGTCCGAAAGTTTCTCATCTGATGGCTGTGAAAAGGATCTTTCGTTATTTGAAGGGTCGCCCGGACACTGGTCTATGGTACCCAAAGGATGATAACTTTGATTTGACAGCATTCAGTGATTCTGATGATGGAAGCTACAAGATTGATGCAAAATCCACAACAGCAGGATGTCAGTTCTTGGGAAATCGCCTAGTCACGTGGCAGTGCAAGAAGCAGACTTGTGTAGCTACGTCAACCTGTGAGCTGAGTATATTTCAGCTTCCAGCTGCTCTTAGGTTCTATGGATCCAGCAGCAGATACGGGACCGGTTTTGAATTTCTAACTACTCCTATTTTTGTTGATAACGAACAGATCACTCGTAATCCTGTACAGCACTCAAAAACCAAACACATTGAGATTCAGTATCATTTCATACGTGATTGTTATGAAAAGAAATTTATCAATGTTGTTAAAATCCACACTGATCACCAATGTGCCGACCTTTTTACAAAAGCTTTTGACAAATCTAGTTTTGATTATCTACTTTTGATCAATGGCATCAAGGTGAAACCCGAGTAATTCAACTTTGGCTAATCATTTTTTTGTAAAAATTCTTCTTAAACATTCTAAAAACGCCAAAAAGATTTACTATTTTCTCTTAGTTTTATATTTTAGGGGGAGGCTATTTCTAGAAAATACAAAAACATGTCTTTTATCTCGTTAAGTTTTCATTTTATTACCTTCTTGATTTAAGGGGGAGAAAAATTTAGAAAAATACAAAAACAATAGAAAAACCAAAAATCAAAAAGGAGTTTCTTGGATAAATAAACTGAAGATAATGAAATACACAGGTAATCTGTCAGAAATGGTCAAAAGCATAAAAAGAAGATTGATTAGTAGCTTTACTAATGTTGTATCGGTAGGCTCACAATCAGACTAAAATGTGCAGGTTGATAAAAACTTACAGACAGAACACCAAAGTGGGAACCATTCATTGGCATATGGTCTTGGTACAGAAATTTCATTTGATAGTATGCCGAGGATCTGAGATATGCGGTCTTTATGCTGACTTATCATCTGGGTATCATGGTTGAATCTTTTGCCGAAAAATAACGATGGCGCAAGTCTAGAACTTCCATGATACCATACATACGTGTAAATACTACATACGACCATCAAATAAGTGATAAAAATATCACATCCACCCAAGAAAAGTGATAAAATATCACAACTTATGCGGGAGCTAAGTTAGTCTCTTTGTCGGTACGATGAAACTAACATGTTCACAGACTTACTCATGTGCCCTGCATGCATATGAAAATCAAGTTCCTCATCAATAAGTGATTTAATCACATAGGGCGTGTTTTCAAATCAAAATAAGTGATCATCTCACATAGTATCATATATGTAAAACAGATGATAAGCAGTATACTCACCGGTAAGATTTTCTCTCGTGCATATCTTGATATGGGAATGTGTCGTGAAGTGGTTGAATATCGGCTAGTAAGTATAAATCATACACTAATCATATCTCCTAATCATGATTACATCTGATAAGTCGAGCTTACGTGGACAATAATACCGATAATCATAGTAGAATATTTATTTATTAATTTGATGTTTTAACAAAACCTGTTTTTGACAAGATTAAAAGCTGGTATGATTCTTTTACCTTGAAACTCTGAAAAAGATTGTCTGGTAAATATTTAGTGTTAGAAATTATTTAGTTTAGTTTACCATGTTGTTAGATTAAGTTCCTTTTAAATTAGCCAAAGTTGAGACACAAAGGTTTTTCTACCAAGATATGCCATGAAAACCATTAGTTTTGATATCACAACTTCGCATAAGGTAATTTCTTACAACGGTAGACCTAACGGAAACATTAAGCATAACAACTTGAAAGAATGGTATCATTCTCGAAATGCTACACTGGTTAAATGCTTTAATGGTATTAAAGACATGTTTGTAGTGAGCAGAAAGCGAGTGAACATTATGTGGAATGAGAGATGCAAAGCAAAGGAAATCCAACGTCAACATGATCCGACAAAGTGAAGACCATGGCAATCCTGATGCTTCAGCCTCATCCTCGCAACCAACAATTTCTGCATCAACTCCAGTGGTAGAGTCAAATGTTTAGCAGACAGTGACCGATCCAGTTACCTCAAGCAGTTATCAAGAGGAAACAGGAAAGGTTTGATGTTCCTGGAAAGTTTGAAGACCTGATGCTCTATCAATGGATAGTAGATCTTCAGGGGGAGTTTGTTAATACTCCAGACCATTCTGGTATGAAGACCAAAGACCTAAGACCGAAGACCAGGCAACAGCCAAGGGGGGGTTTGTTGATTCACTTGTGCGTCTATCGCTTGCTCTTAGTTACGTCTGTAATTATACGATCTTTGTTTACAGTGTCTGTATAAGTTTGGTCTTGTCGACCAAATCAAGATATCCTCCTATCTTGGTTTCATACGACATTTTAGTTTGTCTGTGTTAAACAGTTGCATGTGTGCATATTGTTGAGTCTTGTGTACGTCATGTCTGTGACAAGCTCTCCGAAGAAACCATTGTGTGCGAGTAGGAATGCTTCATATGAGCAAGATATTGCTCGTACGAGCCACATGCTTCATACGAACCAAGAAATGTAAACAAGTGTTTCACTTGTTTGTACGAGCCAATTGATGCTTCGTACGAACCAACTTGTTCGTACGGGTATCTTTGAAGCAGTTCTTCGTGTCTTTTAGTGTGTTCGTACGTCTAGCAACGTACTTTGTACGAATGCTTAGCATGGACACTATATAAGCAGACATGCACCTCTCAGTTAGGTGTTGGTTACGGTGGGTCACTGGTCTAAGTTGAAACTAGCAAGTTGAGAGGAAGACACAAGATCACAGATAGTTTGCATGAGTCTGTATGAGCATTGTTTGTATATGTTTGTACTAGTTCTCATCAGTTAATCAAGATATTGATTCTTTGGTTATCCCGTGTTCTTACTTTGTTTTGGTTTGCATGCATACTTGGATTCCGCACTTGTATATGTGTTGCATAACAAGGAAGCACGTTTAACTTAATCCTCCAGGTGGACCTACAATTTCTTCAATGTTATTCAAGTGATGGAGTTGTCATAGTTCTAATTCTATTTGCCAAAGTTAAGAATTGGAAAGGTACTTTATATATATCAAATGATTATCTATAAAGGTATAGCATTTTTAAAAGATTATGACAATTATAATCCTTTACATATTTTTTTTATAATCTATTGCCAAAGTTAATAGATTTTTTCATTTTACCTTTGTAGGTAGTCCAAATATTCAAAATGCATTTTTTCGTAGTCAATTGTTTATCAACGTTGATGTTGAGGAAATTTCCAATTTCAGGAAGAGGTTAATCTTCAAGTCCTTATATATTTTATAGTCTCATTCAAGTTAGCATTGATAAGTATTGGTTTCTGTTTTTTGTAGTGTCATTCAAGTGACCATTTATAAGTATTGTTTTCTACTTTTTGTAGTCTCACTCAAGTGAGCAATGGTGAAGGTTCTTCACAGATTACACCAACTGCACTGTCAAGTCAAACTGTTTATTCTTCTTGTGAAGAATTCCTAAAGAAGAACCACAGAAAGTATGTTGAAGAGATTTGGGACATTACCAAGGTAATATCTTTTAATAAACATATAAGTATGACAACTTTGTGTTAAGTATTTTCTGTAATTGAATAAGGTCTGTAGCAGATTAAGATTTGGGACATTACCAACTTAAAGCATATCTTCAGACTTCATTGCATGAGTCGGTTTTTGTTGTTCTTGGAAGTATAAGGTCTGTTGAGGAAGATTATGGATGGTTTATGTTGCATGTTCCAAGTGTAGCAATAAGGTTATTCCAGCTTCAGAGGTTTGTGGTTTTATGAATAGATGGAGAAGTTGTTGATGATGATGTAGGTGTATTTTATTGTCCCAAGTGTGAAATTCGCTCTCCAACAATTATTCCTAGGTACGCTAAGTATAATATTTTTTAATACATCGGAAAGATGAAAAATACGTGTGAGGGTTCTAGATGCTACCAGCACTATATCATTTGTAATGTTTGACAAGGACGTTTCTAAAGTTATAGGGAGGTCTGCTCATGATATACGTGATCAACAACTTAGGGTAATTTAATTTTCTATTCGTAGTTGCTTTATATTTTACAATAAATATATCTTTAAATATTTTTTCTTTATATTTTACAATTTATTTTTATATTTATAATTTATAATAATAATACTAATAATATTGCTTTTAGGATGGAGAGGAACATGGCTGGCCAAGCCAAGTTAATCAGTTGATTGGGAAGAGATATATTTTCAACATGGAAATTTCAAATTACAATCTCATATCCAACTATCATGTTTATACTGTCTTGAAATTGTGTGATGATAATGAAATAATAAAAATCATGTTGGAAGACGATGCACCCGAGCAGGTTATCCCTAATGCTTATTTTTTTATATTCATTATACAATAAGTATAAGCATACAAACATTTTAAAGATTTATTTTAATATACATAAAGCTAACTGTTATCCTATGCTACTCAAATAAAGGATGTCGAAGATGTCTTCTGAACATGAATCTTGAGCATGTACGTGTTTGAAGATAATAACTTATAAACTCTTTATTAATTGGAGGATATCATTTTCATAAACATTTTTTTTGTTGTCACTATTTTGAGTTAGGATATTTTTAGTTTGTGTCTAGGATATCTTTTCGTTTACCAAAGATTCGGAAGTCCCAACTCATGGAGGCAAGGATGATGCCATAAGCCCTCATGTTGCCAAATGTTCATTTGATGGTTATAAGGATGAGAATTGCCAGTCTTCTTCTACCAAACAAAGCTCCAGAATGTCAAAATTGTGAAGTGTATTTAACTTTTACTCCGGTGTTGTTTTTCTATATTTTTGCTATTAGTCTATGAACAATAGACAATTTGTATTTTGATTGCATAGGTTTATATGCCCTTGCAATTTTTAAAATTAATTTTTGTTTATCCTTTTTGATGAATATTTGAAAGCTTTTTCTGTTTCTTATGCTTAAATAATGATGTTAAAATATCAATACATATGTTACTTTTAAATGTTGAAAATTGTATATCTAAAATTAAACTTTAAGAAACTTAAAACACATTCAACTTAAATTAGCTATCCGATGAATCTCATTTTCAAGAAACAATGTTTTGTTACTATTTTTTGGTAGGGATAATTTTTGTTTGTGTTTTAAATGCCTTTTCGTTTACTCACTTTTGAGTAAACTTTTAGTAACTTAAAAGATATTCACTTAGACTTGAAAAGACATTCAATTGGTAATCTAATTAATAGAGACATAATTATTAAACTTTAACTCCAACTTTTACTTAAAAGACATTCAATTAAGGCATGCAAGTATAATTACAAAAGTGATGATAATTTACATAATCAAGACAATCATTAAACTTCAAAAGCCAATGTTTATTTTCCTTTTATCAAGTTAATAGTCATATGGGCAGCACCAGTTATAGACATTATAAATTATGTGTGTAGTTTAATGTGTTTAATTAATGTGTCTTTAAAAAACTTATTAACCCCTTATATTTTAACAAACAGTCATTAGACTTTAAAAGTAACATTGGTAATTGGTAATCTAATTAATGCAGATACAATTATGAAACTTTAACTCCCACTTTTACTTAACCTTTTGTCAACTTAATACCATAGGGCCGGTGTGACAATCGTGGCGAAAACAGGTAAACCCTAATCTATACGTACGGCTTATATGGATAACGAAACGATACTAAGTAGGACTCGGAGGAATCCGAGGGTACGTTATGAGAAACATGCAAACGATAATACCTAACAGTGCGATGTGGACGCCTCAGTGTGCTAAAAACAGGTTAAATAGAAACTTTCTGTTTAACAGTTTGCAAACCAACAATAACGATTTAGATGCAAACGTAAGCGCCGGAGACTATTCTAAGAGTACAGAATTACCTAGACAAGGTACTTAGACAATAATATCAGATTTGAGGCCTTAACATGTAGTTGGCACGTTAAACGAGGCGGTTTCGATTAACGAAACGCCTTTGTTTGAACGCACACGAAAACAACCAAACATGCATTGTATGGTCAGTCAAGCCTAAAACATTACTTATCAAACACTAATATAATGTATTTAAAGAAAATACATGAAAGTGTTCAACTTTTCGTTAAAGACGGATTAGTATTTTAAAACTACGCGTGCTACGATCATTTACCAAACTGACGGGTCGAATGACAATTGGACCATGAGACTGTAACGCCTCGCTTTTCATACTTTCCTTAATTAGAAAGTATAATCGTATGTCTATTTTTGGACACTTGTATTTGTATTCTTTTCCCAATTTTGTAATCCGAGACTTTAATTATAATAAAACTTATACTTGATACATACTTGTCTTACATGCGTTCAAAAGTTTAATACATGACTGATATTTGTTATACCTATTCATACTCGACACATATACACTTCAAACGCTTAAATCATGCACAAATGAAAACTTAAACTAAAATTCAGGGACTAAAAGTGATAAAAATCAAAGAACCTTCTGGAATAACCTACCTCGTGCCGCGCAACCGAGCTCTTGTAAGTCTCACGTGGCCCGCTAGACCCCTAGCGGCCCGCGACCAAAATTCCTTCACCCTCTCGCGGCCCGCGAGAGGGACACAATCCGGAAATGTTGGTTTAAAGCTCATGGATTTGCCAATTTTGTGTTTTCTGAATTTACTACCCCTCAACTAACACCCTCCCAATCTACCTATAAATACCTCACTCCTCCTCCTCTCAAATCACACCTCAAATCATCTCTTCTCTTCTCTCTAAGCTCTAAGAGCTCTCTCTTCTCTCAAAGATCAAGGCTTCAAAAAGTGAGTTCTAACTCACCTCTCTCCTTTTGATCTTTCTTCTTCTTACCACTCGAAATACCTTTGGAATGTCTCCATAAGTCTTCCATGGAAGACCAACTTGGAACATCACCATGTCTAAGGTCCCAAGTGTAAGAATCATTTGGTTTTAATAGGGTTTTACCTACAAGTGTTGTATCCTTGCAAGCTTGTTCTCGTAACAAGACTTGAGTTGGTAGAGTGTGATCACTTGGAAGCCTTGGCTATCCTACCTCCGATGCACCACCTCACTTGATGTTTTCTTTTACTTTTGTCTTTACTTTTATTGTTATAACTTACTCATGACCATCCTTGTCGTCCTTGTGACGACTTGTGCATTGGTAAAACTATACGGAAGAGGTTCTAAAAGGAAGGTTATCCTCTTATCTCCATGCATAACTTCTATGAAATTACATGATGTTTATGATTTACTTACTGTTATACTATATAATATATATGTATATATGAATACTAACCGAACTCTTGATGGTAATCAAATGATTATCCGTTATGGTACTAGGTTACATCACCTAAGTACTTAATCTCTCGTTACGATTCTAATGGGTATCCTAACCCAAGAAAACACATCAACCCGAATGGGTCTTATAGTGTCAAAAACAAGTATTAAGTCTAGATGATTACTTTCTCGTATACATACTTTATCGTATTTAAATTCCTAATCTCCCGCTATCGTTCGTATACTTACCAACCTACGTTTCCCTCTTGTAGGATAACTCGGCGCTCATCCCATCCACCAACCACCTTTCACGAACTTGTCAAGTTTGAAGACTTTGCTAAACCGTGAGTACGCTCGACTCACTTTTCGTTTACAACCCTTTAGGGTGTAACATGTTTACTTACACCTAAACCACAACACTTAAACTTTATGAAACGCACAAACAATCCTATACACATGAATACTTGATACACTTACGTGATGCTTACATCTTGGACATTCTTTATGTGATACTTTAGTCATTAACTTGTTTTAAGCCTACGCTTGACATGTATAAGCGCTTTAGGAAGTAACGCACCCCCTCTATCGTGTAAACTTGAGGCCATGTTAAAACATCGTGATTGCGTTAAGGGTTTGACTAGTACTATTGCATGCCTTGTATATGCTCTTGTAAAATCATAGTTGCCATGAGGATTTGTTTAAACTTTATTCGTATACGTATACTATGCTTAAACTTGTGTACTCGTCTTTGCTTTTGCATTGAATTGTATTTTAAAACATGTTACAGGTTGATGAAGAGGATGCTATGAAATCAAATAGCAAGGACACATTTAGACGTTTAGGTTAATGTTGTTGTATCAATTTTGTTGTATTGTGTTATTGATGTATTTGTTTCCATGTTGTATTGTTGACAATTATTTTTAAGTGAAATTTGACTTTATTTAAATATTGTCATTATTAGCGTTGTGAGCAATAAGCAATCTATTTCGTCTCACTCCTATGTTTCCGCCATCGGTTGGGTGTGACAAAATACCTTAACCAAAAGATAGTAGTATAAGAGCCCGTTTGATAACAATCATAAAATATATTATATTTGGCCCTACTCCGTTTAAACGAAACTTAGGTCAAAATGTGAAGAAAAATAAGTTCGTCTCAATGGCATATTCATAATTTTATAATACGCTATATTTTGAAAGTTATACGAGTAAAATGAGTGAAGCAGCTGAATTAATTATAAAGTTAAAATAATAATAAAAAAAGAAACTTAACCGCCTTAAGCGAACGGATGAACAAGATATATATATGTACATTTATTTTTCTTTTTTTCAGTGGTAAAACCAAATTGCTAATCTAAGTTTTACACTTTTTCTTCAGACACAACACTCAGAACCTGCCAAGAAACATTAGGCTTCAGCTGTGATCTAAGGTATTTTGATGATTTGGATAACATTTTCTTATGATTTCCATATATTAAATATGATTTCAACAAAAGGAAAGCTTTTCATCCATAAAATCTTGAGGTTTTTGGTGGAATATTGGTTGTTGTAACATGATTAATATATAATCAGATTATACATGGTGTTTAGGGATGCAAAACATCAGCTTACGATACAAAAACGCAACCTATTCGGCAATAACCAAACAAATCAAATCCTAAGCGAAAAAGATAGGATTTAAGGCTTGATTGACATGGGTATTTGCATGTTTGTGTTGTATATAGCATATATGTACTGATCCTAGCTTAGAACAACCTTTGGAAGGGTAGAGACCGCTCATTTGATCGAGAAACGCGAGGTATAACACCCGAAAATTGAAACTAGAAGCCGTAAACTTAGTTTTTGTATAACGTTTTGTGTGGGTATTGTTAGGACTTGACAATTTACAAGATGGTCACCCATGGTGACAGTAAGACTTGATTAAAATTTTAGAATTTTCTGAATTTTTGGTGATTTTTGGTTAGTTTTTAATTGTTTTAATGGAATATTTCGGATAAAATACTAAACAAGCTCAATAAATCACCAAATATTATAGGGATGTTGAGTTTAATATGTACAATATTTTGGAAAAGTTTGGGGTCATTGACTGAGTTTGACATGGGTTTCAAATATCGTGTTGTCGCAAAGTTTGGGTAGCCGGAAAAGCTGTATAACGAATTCAGAAAAATCTCAATTTTTTCCAGGAGGTTCCCAGAAATATTGGGACACTTCTGTAAATTTTTGGGAATTTTTGAAAGTAGGATCATTTTGGATGTAAGTTGTTGGGTTAAAATACAGTTTCTCGTGAATTTATTAAGATTAATAAATTAGTTTTATAAATTCTGAAAATATTTTTCCATAATTCTATATATTTTTACCAACTTATATAAAAAATATCAGAAATTTATGAAATATTTCGATTGAGTAATGATTTTTGGAATTAAAATTCTTATTATTTTATACAAAACCGGCAGTTGTAAACGTATAACGAACCTACCGGGATTACGAACTGACCAATGACTAAATTGATAATAAGTGGAACACCAGAGTCATTCTGGACTATTCCGGGGCAAAATAGGTACTTGGGGTACGTTACACGCCAGTTTGGGAGACTTCCCGACGACGAAAAAGGAAACTTAAAATCGGGCAACCTAGAATCCCCAAACGACTGAACTCCCTTAATATAAAGTTAATCATTTCTAATGAACAATTCACTAGTACAATCCGTATGATCATACCCCTTTCCGAACATCTAAAACAAACGACTTTGACTGGCACGCAAAATGGTGCCCGAAAAACAAACTGAAATTTGACACTAAAATAATACCCATAGCTCTACTTTTAGGATATAGGTCGAGTCTCAGATGTCATCTGAGCCATAGTTATTACAGTTACCGAATTGAAAACTGTATTCGGTAATAACCAAACACAAACTGATATCAGGACCGAAGGGATAGAGCATTGATACTTACCCATCCCGTGATAGTCGTGCTATACACTAGGTGAGTTTCACTACCTCGCTTTCAAACTATTTTACTTGGAGTGAAATGCATGTTACATACGGACATACTTGCACATACATATATGTTGTGATGTGAATTATCTAAGTTATACTAACACACGAAAACTCCCCACAAACACGAGTGATCAACTATATGCCGGTGGATATGTGAATAGTATTGATCTGACGAACCCAATTGATCTGGCACAAATGCCATAACTTCTGCTGCAATTGCACATGTCCATGCAATTCTGTGAACACGCTATGTGGTGTTAGACATAGCTCTTGGGGTGGTAAAGTGTTGAGTTGTCGGTTGTGGGACACGACACTAGAGAACAGTCAAGGTTTCACTTGTGGGCTTAGTATAATTTCATGTCAAACATGCAAAATCAACCGGTTCAAACTAAATTGTAAAACACCCTAAAACGGTGAAATTTACCAGCTATTTGTAGTTGACCGTTCAAACTTAACATGTTTTCCAGGTAAAGCTAAAGAAGAATAATGTGAAGTGCGTATGGGTTTCAAGTTTTGTTGATCGAATACTACTGTATATAGAAGCATGCTTAGCAAAGACAACCGCTTTTGGAACATTAGTGCCTATACAGTGAACCTTAGTGTGTAATCAAACGTTGTAACCAATGCTTGTGGTGTGTAATACAATATCTTTTTAAATAACGTATTCATACCATGTATCTGTTGCTCCCCGCATGCGCTTCTGCTGCAAGTCGGGGTGTGTGACAGCCGGCAATCATTAATTGCGTCTTTCTAAGAGTTTAATGTGTGTGTCTTTTTAATAAAAGATAATTATGTCACTTAATAGCATGGGGCGGCCACCAAGTTTAGGCAATAAAGTAGTTAATCTCTAATCATTGTTTGCGTCTTTCTAAGAGTTTAATGTGTGTGTCTTTTTAATAAAAGATAATTATGTCACTTAATAGCATAGGACGGCCACCAAGTTCAGGCAATAAAGTAGTTAATTTCTAATTATTTAAATACTCCTTATATGTTTTAGTTTAAGTATTGCTTGAGAAGTTTTATCTTGATCATATGTATGCAGAAATGAAGAGTAATACCAGAAAACAGTCTAATTATGGCACAGCCAAACCTTCTCCTAAACGTAAATCTAGAAGTTTGTTTCGACAATCATAAGACCAGGTAAATGCTAACGCAGTAGATTCACGTCAGTTAAGAACACCTCTAATAGATGTTACCAACGGTTAGTAATATTTTTCATCTTGTATAAAGAAGTTATTCTAATTTGCAGTATATCTTAATCAGTTTGTTTATGCAGTATCTGTTGGTCATCCAATACAAAGCAGTCAGCGTGCTCCTAAACAGAATTTTAAACGGTTGTTGCAGCAACAAGCAGTGGGAGTTGATAGTGCAGCCAAAGCAATACATAGCACTAATTGTCTTCATAAAGGAAAACTATTGCACTTATACAATATATCAAAAACAGTTCACCGTATTTATCCACACCTCTTTCTGCATGTCTTTTAGATGTTCCAGTTATGTATGCTTGCTCATATGATGTTAATATTTCTTCTTTTGTAAGTCGTTCTACTGTTTTAAATGGTAGCGCTTGTGAATCAAGTCCCTTACTACCCAACATTAAATTACATCAGACTCCTTAACTCCTTCAACTAATCTTCAATCGTATCCGTTATCACCTACTTTAACACCTCCGGGTCCCTGCTCTACAAATGGTATTTTTTTATATTTCTTTAATCGTCAATAACCTTTTATTTATTTCAACAAAATTATTGTTGGTCTATATGAAACATATGCTTCTTATGAAATCCAATATTTTACACACGAAGTTCTTTGGTTGCAACTGGCTTATGTCGATCTAGAGCTCCTAACGAACCCGGTTCCAGACGGGTAAGAACATCTCTAACAGATGTTACAAATGGTTAGTATAACGATTCTAGGTTTAGTATTTGGCTTTTGTTCATGTACAGTTTTGGGCTAATTAATTAATGACTAAATTAATTTGGTGTGAGTTGGACCAACCCAATTTACATGTCTGTAGGTTTGTTCTTTAGTTTACTTATTCCACAAGGTTGTGTAATTAATGTATTATTTTAAGAAGCCAACATATAATATTAATTGTACATTTTGTTGATGCAGTTCCATGCCATGAGGAGATACATAGCATTAATCCAATTCATAAAGGAAAAATGGTTTCTGCACGTCTTTCAGATGTTCCACTTACTTATTATTCGTCATACAACGTTCATCTATGTTATTAAAAAAATTAAGAAGTTGTAAATTGTAGTGTTTATGAATCAAGTTCATTATTACCAAACTTTACGTTAGACCATACACCTTTAGCTCCTACTACTAATCTTCAATCCAATTGTTATCACCAAACTTAATAACTCTTAGAGGTTGCTCTAGAAATGGTATGTTTTACTTTTACTAATTAACAATAGCAATATAATTATTTTCAATATAATTATCTTAGAGTTAACTGTAATTTCGTCCCCGTGGTTTGTTCACTTTTATCATCTAAGTCCAATGTTAGAAAATGCGCCATTTTTCTCCCCGACGTTCTAGAAATGTGCCATTTTAATCCAAAAACTTTAACACCAGTTAAATACTATAGTTTAATGAAGGGCAAAATTGTTATTTCATATCTTCTTTTAATTTCACTTTTTTAAATCCCTTTTAGGAAATCGCCTATACTTTTCTAGTCAAACGCTATGCTATCACCATCATAATCAACTAATCACAAAATCAAGGCCCCAAAATCAATCATCCATTTCACACGCGACTAACTTCAACCTCCAGATTATACATGAGCAACAAGCATAAGACCGGTGGTGACGCCAGAGATGGCGTCTGGCTACAGATTCTCACGCCAATTATAACTACAAATCCACCTGGATCAAATCAATCCAATCTCCCGGCTTCATCTGCTTCAGTTTCATTCTCCATCGTGAAAGCGGCTCTGTGGAGGAAGACGACAACGGCGGTGTATCGACGGCGTAGTAGGGGTGCTGCAACAGTATGATTTTGACCTGATGAGAAGTCGCCGGAGTTCTGGCATGATGAAATTAACTGGACGAAAAGTCACCAACATAAATAAACCACATGCTCATAATTTTTATATAACTATCAGATATACTCAAATGAATGCAAATAATATTGAAACAATATGAAATCATGAGATATGGTAGCAACTGACAAAATCTACATTTTATACTTAACTCAAATGTTTGGAGTCTAAAAATGGCTTATAAAATGTCTAACTCTTCAATTTACAAACATGCTGATGCAATGTTTCATTGACACACTCAAACATTAAGATTGACAGAAGCAACACGCTCAACATGAGACAGTGTTTGAAGAGACGAACTACTAAAGGGGTTGCGGAGTGGCTGGAGATGAGGGTGGTCTATGAGACACGTTGGGTGATCGGATTTGTTGGAAGAGATAAACGGCATCGGAATTGAGGCAGGATTTAAAGTACTAATTGGATGTTGATGGTGGTTGGATGGTGGAGAGTAAGGTAAGAGAAGAGAGAGAAAGGTTTATTTAATTATTAGTTTTTTTTTTAATTTTGTTGTGGTATTTTTTTAAAGAGTCGAAGAAAGTGAAAAAATAACAAGAAAATATATAGAATGACCATATTATCCTTTATTAAACTAAAGTATTAAACTGTGGTTTATTTTTTGGAGTGAAATGTCATGTTTCGGGAATGTTAAGGAGGAAAATTGTGCAATTTTAAATTTGGCATGAAATGGCATAAGTGAACAAAACACAAGGACGTAAATGCACTTAATTCATTATTTTAAAATGATAAGAAACTTATAATTTCAAATAAATGCACCATATGACACAAAGTTCTTCTGTTGCTACTTTCATATGTGCAGCTGGAGCTACAAATGATAAAATGACATGTGTGACTGAGTCGACTACCGTTTCCCTAAAAATCAATGGTATTAGAATTCATATATATATATATATATATATATATATATATATATAGTTGTTCATGTCAATGCAGGCTTACATACATACACACCAACAACATATCAATTTCGAAGTTTGAGCTCAACTTTTTGTGGAACATTATTAGATAATGCTTTACCTACAACAAAAAAGCCAAATCTAGAGCTACAAAATTTAATACAATGGAGATACCTAAATTTGATCTTGATTCCGAAGAAACAGATTGTTTAGATGTTGTTCAATCTGTTTTTGGCATATCAAAGAGTAAGAAATCTATCAATTTTATTAATATAATTTATAAATATATTTTTTGTGTCAAGTTCTAATGCTTTTTATTGATATTGATTATTTTTCAGGTTAAAGATTATATTGATCATGGAGATCCTACAAATAAATGTCATAGTTGTGGGACGAAGAAAGAAGACGTGGAAATCGTGATTGTAGTAAGACAAGTTTTTCCCTTTGTTGTAATAGTGGCAATGTTGTGCTACCTAAAACCAAAGATCCTCCTAGGTTGTTATACAACTTATATCGCAATAGACATCCAAAGAGTGACCAATGCATTAATATTATTAGAGCTTATAACGTGATGTTTGCATTCACTTCAATGGTAGGGAAGGTTGATTCAACAATTAATAGGGGACGAGTCATATGAATATAAGATTAAAGGGACATATTATCACATGTTTGGTGGTTTGATGCCAACACAAGGTGATCGTCCTAAATTTGGTTAGCTTTATATTTACGAAACGGATAATGGAGTTTCTAATACAGGAAATGTTATTAGGTACTACTACTCATCATAATTATTTTCTTTCCTTTTGTATTAACAATAAATATTTCTTGGTAATCATTATTTATTTTTATTTTTTACGATTATGACATTCCTACCTATTATTATTCACAGTTCGGGACATGTTGTAAACGGTGAAAATAAAAATACTTTGGATGCTCAAATAATTAATGATCATAAGGATCTTTTAGATCATTCCTATCCATTGGTACAAAATTATCGCATTGCAAGAGATCGTTTAAATGAAAAAGGTGAAAAAAATGTACACAGGTGAAAAAAATGTACACATCAGACGACTTATTGGAAGAAGCCAAACACATGGAAGAACACATAACCTTCCTACTGCTTCTAAAGTTGCTACCATTGTAGTCGGTGACATCAATAAATGTTTTGATAAAAGGGACATTATTGTAGAGACTCAAATTGGCCAATTAAAACGCATCTCTGAACTGCACCCTTCATATCTTCCACTTTAGTATCCACTTATTTTCCCAACAGCAGAAGATGGTTACAGAACCGGTATAAAACATGGAGTCTTGAAAGATGACGCTGAGGGTTCTAGAACAGATCTTACTATGAGAAAATTCTTTGCTTACAAGATTCAAGATAGAGATACGTTTTTTAACTTTTTCTAAATGCAAGGAGACTTTTCAAGCAATTCTTGGTGGATGCATACACTATGGTGGAATCAAAAAGACTATTCTTTATTCAGCTTCAATTTCTTCAGGTAATACATATGCATCAAATAGTGGTCAAAGAGTTATATTGCCATCTTCATTTACTGGTGGTGCAAGATATATTATGTAGAAGTACTTGGATGCCATGTGTAAGTCCAGGAACTTCAATAGGATATCACAAACACAATCAAAGATGCAGAAAATAATTGAATGTGTAGAACAAGAATAAGAAATCGCTTGTTGTTATAAATTGCACACAAACTCTAGGTTTGTCTAGTACAATATGACGTTCAAAGCTAGAAACAATTAACCATCCTAACAAAACTAAGGTTCACCCTATTTATAGACTATAGGGGCGACCTAGATACATAACTGGGCCAAGCCCAAACCCAACACCAAAAATACATAACTAACCAACCCTTAGCTAGCCCAAAACAAAAAAAATACAAGACAAACGTAAACCTATCAGACCATGCCCTTACAATATCCCCTAGGTTTATGTTGTCTTGGCAATTCAAGCTCTATTTGCGTTTCTGCTTCTTTTTCTTCATATCTGATATCTTTTTTCCCACATATGGACCAAAGAGTTGTGTCTCAACCCTACCCCTAATCCCTGACCATAACTTCATATTAATCATTCGAGCAACTCCTCCTTTATAAGCTTTAGCACATACTTCATACTAAGGATCACTCTAATTTTGAGATCGACCAAGCAGATGTATATCCCCCCTTTCCGTTACTCATAAGATCACGCACATCATTGATTCGATACTCTTCGTGTTCACAAACTATGACAGCTTGCCCAGTGACAGGATCATACAACCAGAACTTGAATTCACACAAGCTATTATCGGGAAGATCTTTGAGCAATGGAATCATCTTCGCTTGTTTTGTTGGAGGCCACATCATAGTCTTTAGAGGTCGGTTTATCTTCGGATCAAGCACATCTTAATGAACTTTAACATACGATTGTTGCGGATTCATATCCCTAAAGTTCACATGTGCCTGTTGTTGCAGCTTCTTGTAAAAGTTCTACCCAATCTTGTAGTTAGGATTTCTACACTGATCATGATATGAGCATTACTCAAATCACAAAGATCAACAGAAGTCTGGGATTCAAACAAGATTGATGAATTGTAGTATTCAACTTTAGCATTCTTTCTTGTCACTAAGAACATCCTCTTTTCATCATTATACGCCCAACTTCTGATTCCAGACCTATTCCCATATCTATCATATCTGTCTCTTCCAATATTAACTACGTATCGATCAGGCATATCTTGAAATCCGTAATTCTTCTCTCTACCCACATTTCTCATAACCACTGCCTTCTGTTTCCTTTTCTAACTTACTCCACGAGCAAGATCTTGTAGATACTTGTTTAGTGCTTCCTCACATTCCTTATCCATCTGCTCCTTTTCAGCAGCAGAAGATTCTTTAGGTGGCTCAGCAAATTCCTTCCCAAATTTTCCCTCTAACTTTTGCTTCAAATCCCTCATGACAGCAGAAAATGATCCAAGATTTATTTCTAGTTCTTGAATTTGCTGATTCTTGTGGGTAATTTCCTCTAACAGGCTAGCGATCTTCACATTTTGAAAATTTTGTCTTCTTCAACAGCAGTTACCCATTTCATCAACATCCCAACATCAACATCACCAGCCAGATCCTCACTATCTGGACTGCTAACCTCCTTTTCTTGAATAGGTTTGTCTGTCGTAGCATGATCTCTCCCTACTTGTTGTAATAATGATGCTACCTTAAGCACTTCATCTGCAGAAGAGCTATTACTAGACGTTTCTCCAGGTTTAACAACAGGTATGTACATGGCAGCCCTCGGGTTGGTATGAAACTCAATGAACGCATCACTTATGGATGTTCCAGTAGCACTAGTCGGCTGTGAGGCAGTAGCTACAGGTACGGTTACTTCAAGGTTTGGACTAGATACACCAGTCACCTCACGACTAAACCTATGATCCCTTCGACGTCATTTCCTAGGTTGAAGATCAGCCGTAGGATCTTCATGTACCACTTCAGGTTCAGCAGACGCTTGTACAGGAATCTGAGTACGAGGAGGATTCGCACTTAACCCCTGGTCTTCATTCATTCTCTCTGCTGTGATGTTGTCTGTCGCAATCTCTATTTCATCTTCACCTATATTCTCTTCAATCTCTGCATCAGCCATGATATTCTCTTAAAACACATTTTCTACATCTTCTTCTTCACTCTCTATTTCAGTTAAGTCGACATTTTCAACTGGCTCTTCAACTCTTGGAGGCACATCTACGATCTCTACATCATGTTCATCAGCCACACTTGCATTTACAGGTGCAGTAGTCGGTTCGATAAACTCAGGAAATGCACCAAATTTCTCCAACGTTCTCGATACTGCACTTGAACATCTTTTCTAACTTGTTTTAACAAACTGAAAACCATGTGGTTCATCATCTAGGTGTCATAGATGCTAACAATTTGCTGTAGTGACAGATATTTGGCTTCTGGAATCATCTGAAGGAATCTTGGGAATTTAAACCAATACTTCGCATTTATCGTCTTCACATTTACCAACATGTCATCAAACCCACCTTGGAGTACTTAAACTTCCATCCTTCAACTAAAGCGACTACTCCTAAAGTTTGTCTGATTGTGAGAGTATCAATTCCACTCTTGTTTCCACTGATGCAAACCAGATACACCTGAGCTAGAAACTTCCGGTATGGATGAAGCAGTTTCTTTAATGTAGGAGGATACGTCCCTTTATAACTCATTTTTGTGAACTGGTATAATCTTCTCCTTTTCAAATTCCACAAGATCATCAGCACCATCTCCGAAAAGCAGAACTTCGCTGATTGTTTGTTCAGTAATGAGAATTTATTTTATTCTTAATCTTTGACCAAATCACAGAATCTAACTTCTGAATTGAACCGTTATTCCAGAAATCCCTAATCCAGTCTTTGCTTATAATGGGATTTTCTCGTGCTAACCCGCAAGTATTCAGTCCCACAATCATCGATTTAAGTTCTTCATGACCTTTCGGCGGTTCCCCGAGAAAGCAGGCAATATTCATGCTTTTTTCGAAACCAGGAACATGCACAGATTTATCTGCTACATCAAAAGGTTCGGATTAGATGAATATCATAAACAAGAAATTCCCAAGTTTGACCATATATACAGTCAAAATCATATATCCTTTCATCACAATTTTAAAACGTTAATTTTGAGTTCAAAAATTTAACTGATGAAATCAGTTATCTAAAAACATTCTCAAACTTAGTTTTAAAATAGTCCAGGCCCAAAGATTCTATACAGGCGCATACCGAGCCCAACTGCATGAG
Source organism: Scalesia atractyloides (assembly GCA_947069175.1). Taxonomy (NCBI): domain Eukaryota; kingdom Viridiplantae; phylum Streptophyta; class Magnoliopsida; order Asterales; family Asteraceae; genus Scalesia; species Scalesia atractyloides. The sequence continues at coordinate 16,740,481 of CAMTDV010000001.1, read as the reverse complement.
GTGTGCGGTCCACACATGAGTGTGCAAGGGCATCAATGTCTTTTAATTCAATGTGCGAGGGACTTTTCTACAAGTTCAAAGTAGATCTCACACATTTGGTTGGTCAAACAACTCAACCTTACACCCATTCTTGACAACAAAGTCAGACCGTACACTCCTTTGGTCAACTAGTCAACCCGAATGCTCCTTTTAAATGGCAAACTGGTAATAAATCCGTGTGTGAGGGACAATTTGGTCAAATCACCTGGTGTACGAAGGGCATCTAGGTCATTTTTTAGTGTGTGATCCCTTTTTCCGACACGTGCAATCCACGCGCCTCCACCTTTCTTCTTCTCCGGTCTGATTTTTCAATCCAACCACTATTCCGACCCATCTTTTAACTCCGATGTAAAATTCGGCAAACTGCAACTTGATTCTTTCATCTTATTTAATCATGTTAACCCTCATCCCATCAACCACCATTAGATTTCTATTGATGTTCAACAAAAACCTAATCGACAAGGCATCAGTTAAACAACACAATATTAAATCAATAACCCACCTTTACTCTTTGCCTTTGACATATTTTATTTTCTTAAAATAACCAGAACAATCTTGATGTTGAAGATGATTTTGAAAAATATGTAAGGATGAGAGTGCCTGTGTGAAATTCCGATTTTGAAAACAAGAGGATGAAGGACATGAGCAATCGTCAACACCCTTTTTAATAAAGCCCTGGGCCCACCAAGTGTGCGGTGGACCTAGCCATGATCACTAACACCTATTGAGATTTCGTGGGTCCCACCAAGTGTGTTATGGGCCCAGCTCGAATCCCAAGACTATAAACATGTTTTGAGGAAACGACTTTATGAAGAATTTTATGACTAAAAAACCGTCCGTTTCAATTCTTGAACGGGGCCACATTTAAAACACATTTCACGAATAAAATACTATAATAATAAACAAATATACACATAATTGTTTGCAAGCCTTTGTCTACGGGATCAAATCACGGTGTTTTGGACCAGACTACATTTATCAACACTGATTTACTTTAGGTGATCCAAGAGATTGCCAATATATTTGTCCACTTAAACTTATCTCCTTAGGCCTTTTTCATATGACGATCTATAAATTCATTATCATTTTTTGGTATATTTTATATGCACACCCAATCAAATCACAATCAAATACTGGAACCACGATCAGTACACTCTATCATGCAAGTAGTTTCCCTACCACATATTTTCACAAGTCTGTTCTAGGATTCTGAAACCTTGACTGGATTTGGTTGAGGAAAGAACAGAATAGATCATGTATAGAGACATTTGGATATAGTATACAGATCAAATGGATTTTCCAATTTGATATAGGTTTAGGGTTTCTTTGGGCACTAGAGGGCCTCTTTAGGGTGTATTTTGATCTTTAGCGCGAAAACGTACAACTAGGTCAGCATATGTCTGGATGCAGCAGAAGCTGACGTTGCCTAGCACCTCTAGGTCTTTGCCCACACAAAACAGAGGAGATACATGAGTTTGTCAGACAAGATTTCAGAACTAGACCAAAATTGTGTGCATCAGGACATCACACAAGCATTCAAATAGAAATGTAATAATTCCTAGTGACGTTCTCCCTAAGGTCATATTATAACTTTAAGTTATGCACAGAACCATCCAAAGTTTTCAGCCATCAGGATAAAGCCTAGCAACGTATCACCCTAGAGTCAGACCATTTCAATACTAGTCTTACATGAGTCAGCCTTACTCAACATAGTGAAAATTCATTTCATTTCCCGTGTTGCACCAAAGAGCTTACCAAAACACTATTTTTTGTAATTTTCTGAATTTTTTAATTTTTTGTATTTTTCTGAGACACAGACTACATCCCCCTAAATTTTTGCTTAAAATTGAAAATAAAATAAATAAACGAAAAACAATTTTAAGAAACTAATTTATATACAAACAAAAAAATATTTTTTTGTGACCAAGTCCAGTCCTCGAATTAGACCATTTTGAGCAGTTCAAGAAGTGCATTAAAAAGTGCTAGATCAACTTGTTTTATGAACAGATCCGTGACATTGTCGACACTGTGAATCTGTTCCATTAAACTTAGTCCCTGATTGTACGAGTCACGAATAAAATGAATTTTTACGGCAATGTGCTTAGTTTTCGAAAAATACACATGATTTTTCACTATTTAGATTGCTGCATCATTGTCATAATAAATAGGAGTCTGAGAGAAATTCAAACCATAATCTACCGGTTGGTGTTGGATCCATATCACCTGAGAACAGCAAGCTAAAGCATCTACATGTTCAGCCTCAGCGGTTGATAGTGACACAGTTTACTACATTTTTGCATTGCTAAGAGATAGCCTATCACCAAGGTACTAACATCCAGCTGAAGTGGACTTCATATCCCTGCCAACAGCTCCATAATTACTATTAGAAAAAGCACATAAATCAAATGGAGAATCTTTATGATACCAAAGACCAAGTCTAGGCTTGCCTTTAGATTTTTAAAAATTCTTTTGGCAGCATTCAAATGAGAGAGTTTAGGATTAGGCTGATAACATGCACACTGACACACGGCGAACATAATATCTGGTCTGCTATCGGTGAAATACATTAAAGAACCAATCATGGACTGGTACAATGTTTTCCTCAGTGAGAACCGGTCTCTCTACCATAGGAGTATTTGCTGGTTTGGCATCTTGAAGAAAGAATTTCGCAAGAATATCATCCACGTATTTTCCTTGATGGATCAAGATACCCTTGGAGTCCTGACAGAATTGTAATCCCAAAAAGAAACTGATTTCTCCCAAAGCGCTCATCTCAAACTGCTTCTTCATAACATCTTCAAATTCCTGCATAGTGCGTCACTTGTGGACCCAAAGATGATATCATCCACATAGATTTGCACTAGAATTTGGTCTTCTTCCACTTTGCAAATAAACAGGGTCTGATCAATGATTCCACAAGTGTATCCATTCGCGAGCAAGTGCTCTGTCAAGGTAGTATACCATGCACGGGGTGCTTGGTGCAACCTATACAATGCCTTGTCAAGCCTGTAGACACGCCCTGGATATCATGCATTAACAAAATAGGGTGGCTAATCAACATATATTTCCTATTTCACTTTATGGTACAAAACGCCGTCTTCACATCCATTTGATAGATTGTGAACCCTTTGAACGACGCATAAGCAAGAAAAATTCGAATGGCTTCCAATCTAGCCAACGGGGCATACACTTCATCATAGTCAAGCCCTTAAATCTGTCTAAAACCCTACACCACTAGTATTGCCTTGTTTCTTACAATCTCTCTTGTTTCGATAATCCCATCTAGTCCTAAGTGCTTTCTTTCCCGTAGGCAACTTATCTAATCTCCATACTTTAAGTTTCTCAAATTGATTCAGCTCATCCTACATTGCATCCACCCAACTTGGTTCTCAAAGGGCCATTGGGGTAGTTTTCGGTTCGATTTGTGAGATTAAGCATGAATACAAACATGTGTTGATAACTCCTATCTGACTTCTGGTCAGCACCCCAGCCCCAATGGGTCCATTCATGTTCTCCACTAGGTGGTTCCTCTAAACACTAGTGGGAACAGCAGATTCGGGAACTGTTCTTGTTGGCAGCAAGTTTGTTAAGTTCTCAATTTCAGCAGGTTCTAGGGTTCCGTCACAGGTTCCTCTACATATTCATCTACTACATAATCATCTGGAATAGGATCATGTGAGGACAGATCATCTTGATTGTTCAATGACTCTTCATCATCAGACGAATTTGAGACATCATGTTTACTATTAGGAGAATCCATATGATCTAGAACTTCTTGCGTTTCCGATACAGTTGTCGAAGTCGTTGCTGTAGTTGTGCTATCCCCCACAACTTCAGCATCCCCCTCTTTGGCAACATTATTAATTATGATCGATGAACCAGCAGAAGCGCTTGAAGTACTCGTTTTATCTGTAGGAACAACAGGTGGTAAGTTATCAAGGATATCAAATGATTTGAACAAATGTGCATGTTTCCGGCATTTGTCTTGTTTTCTTCAAGCCACTAGACATCAAATGATTTGGCAACCTGTTGTGTTGATTTAATGTACACTCTATATGCAGTTTTGTTCTCTTACGTAGCTTTAGCGGCATAACCAATAAAGTAACATTCATCCCCTCTAGCATCAAACTTTGGTATTGCGTCTAGATGCAACAGGGTACACGGACATCCAAAAGCTCGAAAGTGTCCAACTGAAGGTTTGACGCCAAAAAGAATTTCATGAGGCATCTTCATCCGTGTTTTGTTTATCAACACTTTGTTTTGAACATAACACGTTGTGTTTATCGCCTCATCCCAGAAGAAAGCGAGGAGCTTAAAGTCACACAACATAGTGCAAGCTTCAGCAATAAGGGTTCTATTCCTTCTTTTCTGTAACTCCATTTTGCTATGGAGTTCTAGCGGCACTGAATTGCCTAGTGATTCCCTTTTGAGCATAAAAGAAGTTTAGCTCCGCATTCTTGAATTTCGTGTCGTTATCACTTCGAATCCCCTTTACCTTCTTGTTGGTTTGATTTTCCATAAAGATGATGAATCTTTTGACAAGTTCTGCAGTCTCATTTTTGTTAGCTAAGAAGAAAACCCATGTAAAACATGAGAAATACACTTATAGGAACCTATACGTCACTTATACCATACACTTATAAGAACCTATACGAGACTTATACCATACACTATACGATATGATATAATACTATACGATACGATGCAATACAATACGATACTATAGGATACCATACAGCACCCGTATAGCCTATAAGCATATACAAGACCTATAGGGGGCCTATACGATACTTATAATACATTATTCGATACGATAAGATATGATACTACACCTATAGGCTACACGGGACCTAAACCACACCTATAGTCCTATACGGGACATATACTACACCTATAAGCCTACACGGGACCTAAACCACACCAATAGTCCAATAGGGGACTTATACTACACCTATAGGCCTATATGGATGTTATATCATATCGTATACTATCGCATCGTATTGTATAGTGTAGTATAAGTCTCGTGTATGCCTACGATACATCTATAGTTCTATACGAGCCTATACTACACCTATAGCCCTATACGGGTGTTATATCATATCGTATAGTGTAGTATAAGTCTCGTATATGCCTACGATACTACATCTATAGTACTATACGACCCTTGTACGATATTTATCATTTAATAATATTTAATGTTGTATAAAAATGTTTGTAAGAAATACTTACTTTTTAATATATTTAAACTAGAAAACTTTTTTTAAAAAACTTTGCTAAAATGATTAATATTGTCTAAATTTTTCTTTAAAAAAAAACCTTTATATAGTTGCGGATAGACATATACGCATAGTATATAAAGGGTCAAAAACACAATTTTACCCCTGCTTTGGGCTGCATATAGTTCCTAATCCAGGGGTAAAATGGTCTTTTTAACCCAACTTGCCCCATACATACGCCACATATATGGCTATATGCGACGTATAGTAAAAAAGACAATTTTACCCCTTAATTGGGGGCTATACGCAGCCCATTCCAGGGGTAAAACTGTCTTTTTGACCCTTTATATACGCCGCGTATAGGCCTATACGCAGCATATATGAAAGGTGGTTTTTTTGTTTTTTTAAAACCCAAACCTGTGGTAAAATTGGTTGTATATAAAGGGTCAAAAAACCCATTTTACCCCTGGTTTGGGTTGTGTATAGGCTCTAAACCAGGGGTAAAGTGGTCTTTTTGACCCTTTATATACGCCATGTATATGCCTATATGCTGCGTATTGGAAAAAAGACCTTTTACCCCTGGTTTAGGGGCTATATGCAGCCCAAAAAAGCTGGGGTAAAATGGGTTTTTTGACCCTTTATATACGTTGTGTATAGGTCTATACGCGACGTATATAAAGGTTTTTTTAATGAAACAATTATAGACATTATTTATCGTTTTAGCAAAGTTCTATTATAAGTATTTTGAAAGAACATTTTTAAGTATCGTATTGTAAAGTATAAGTCTCGTATGAACCTCATATAGGCCTATGGATATAGTATCATATCGTATCGTATAGTGTATAGTATAAGTCTCATATAGGTCTTGTATAGGCCTATACAGGACCTATAGGCCTATAAAGGACTTATAATGCACCTATAGGCTTATACGGATGTTGTATGGTATCCTCTGACCGGTACCCTCCATTGACTACCTTTTGTTGCTCCTGCTCCTTAGGCATCCTGATTCTCTCGATGTCGTCAAAGTAGTCATTATACGGGACCTGGTCTGGTTCTTGTTTCTCCCAGGATACCGCCTCTCCTCTTCTCTCATTTTGTGAAAATTGTAACTCGATGATGTGAATCATATTTGTATACCTTTATACATACTTCTAACATTACGCGGTCAAATTGATAACCCCTACACGGTCAAATAATATTAAATGATCATTGGAGGTTGATTAGTAACATTTACAAAATGTGCATTAGCTATGCCCTTAGTAAAGTATTAACGGTTGGACATTAATCTCAACTCTTTTTGTTTAAATAAGATCAGGAACATCAGCTGGTCTACTCTAATAAAAACTAGAGCATGTGGGTTAGATGCAAAAGAAAACCCTTCAAAAGATCCACATGTTACATACCTTTGGATAATATAAACCAAGTTTAATGCATCTTATTTAGATGTCCAGACAGATTTTTAAGTGATCATCTTCAAAAATACTCCATATGAACACCAATTGCACTTAAAAAACCATGATTCCTTCCATGAAAGCCAACCACTTTTCCAGGAGATGGTGTTGAACTAAAGAACCTTGCACCCAGTTCTTCTCCATAAGGTCCATGAATCCTTTTGTTTGTATGAAAACTAATGGACACAATAGCTTCCAATCCTTTATACCCTTCAACAGGTCCATAAAACCCAGATACTCCTATAATAAACTCACCTTTATCATCCAAATTAACCTGCCAAGTCATGGCTTTAATTTGCTTACAACCAAAATGAATTAAAAAATATAACATGTCTTAACACATTCTTACCATTATTATTTCAAGTCCATTAGTTCCACCATGGATTTGTGACAAAATGGATGTACCATCCCTTTTCTGATATTCAAACTGAAGGGCGTATATTACATTCAGCTCTCTTACATGAACACGAACTTGTTTGATAGTCGAGAAAACTCCATCATCCCAAGATTGACCTCCGCCTGCTCCCCGCGGGCCTACGTCCCTTGGCATCACCATTCTAGACATACTAGAGCATAACTGCAGTAAAAACAATAACCAGCATAATATAAAACATTTCCAACTTCAGAACAACATAAATAGTGAGTATATGCAAAAGACTTCTTGTGACAAAAAGTAAACCTCAGACATGATTTTGCCTTTATTCTTAGAGTTTGAATCCAATTCAAGTGATTTGGGCATCACATAAATCCCAATAGCATTGAGGTACTCGCTAGCACGCCCATGAAATCCTACAACCACTGCGTCTTTCACATTGTGTGAGAAGGCAGCACCATAAGTGGTACCATAGGGACCATAAAGGTTCAAATTTGTCATAAAGCATATGGAGGTCACTACTACAATTTTGGTACCAAACATGCAATTAGATGTCCCACTTATTGACATCAAATATTCATTAGTGTCATCAATGTAAATCTGTAAAAATTTTAAACCAAACTTTTATGAGATACAAATGCTATAACATGTGAGCAATGATATATACTAATCAGTATTCGTTGAATATTAGTTACAGTGTCCGTTAGCGTGCCATCCTGACCACCAAAAATGGATGTTTGACCTTCACCTTCACTGCAGTAAGTTTGAAGTTCGATGGAGTTAATGGAAGATCCATGTCAAACCCTAATCTGTATCTTGTTGGTGAAGGGTTGAGGCATATAAACCCATTTGTGCCCCTTTGTACCACCCCATGGGCCACGAGTTATGCACCCTTCGTAATCACCTGAAGATCCCTGCGAATCAAACAAAATAACAGTAAATTTATAGTTTAAACAATTTAAAGTAAGAAGAGATCAACGGTTGATAAAAATGAAGCCACACCGTCTCTATAGAACAGACAGATTGAAAGAGAAACTATGAGGTATTACAATATATAATGCTGGTGTGTGCTGACTGTTAAGGCATGGAAAATGAACAAGCAGACCAAATGTCTCGTCTCGTAAACCAGCGACAAGTAAGGAATATGACCAGCCATGGTTATTTGTATTTCTTGGAAACTTAATTTTAATCCTATTACCAGAGCTAGGAATGAAATCCTGAAACTTGAATTAATTACATATATGATTTTTTTTTTAACGGCAAACAACGACATACACTACAAGAAATTACCCCCTTTGGCTGTCGCCGCTATTGGTCGATCCGTATCCCATCTCTCAGTCCAAACCCCAGCCGTTGATCATTTCCAAGATCTGACGGTTGGGGATTTAACAAGCAATAGCGGCGACATATATATGGCCATTAGTGGCGACGGCGTCTCCGCTAAAGGTCCTTTAACCACAATAAACCCTAGCCACATGAATCTTATCCAAGTTAACCCAATAGCGGCGACACGTTATCAATACCGGAGTACAAAGGTATTTTCTTTTAAGTATATTTTTCTATAACAAACAAATATATATATATATATATAGAGAGAGAGAGAGAGAGAGGGAAATATATTTAATCATCTTCGTAATATACAGCTGAACTTAAAAGAGGCCACAAACGAGTGGCACGGTGATGGTACTCCGCTTGCCCCATTTCAGGAAACCTTGGGAGAGCGGAGATGATGGTACCGGGGGATGGGGCATAAACCGTCTTCAAATACGCCCCCGAATTTGTCGGCTTCCCAACCTGAGACTCAAGAACCCTTTTCTCAGGTAAACTACACAATTTATAAAATGATAAACGAACGCGTGTTTCCTTGTTAAATATATGTTGCTAGCGTTAATTAATATGCTAATATACGTTTTGATATTTATTATTGTAGGGATTTGTTGACAACTTGTTCCAAAGCTCGGCTTTCCGGAATCGACTTGACGACTACCTAAGTTCAAAAGGAAAAGCACAAGCAAACGACGACGACGACTGTTACAACCCTTATTTTGATAACGAAGAAGATGACGAAGATTAGGATGATTTCGAAGTATGGGTTGTTATTTTTATCGTTTTAGGATGATAATGTAGGACTTAAATGTTGTTTATAACTTTATTACGTTTTGTATGTGTTGTTGGAGTTTGATAAATTAGAATGAAGTTGTTTCCAGGTTGCGGTTTGATACAGGTTGCGTTTTTTCGGACAGAAACTGGTTTGGCATCTGTTTTTAGTTGTTAAAAAAAAATTTTGACTTTTAGCGGCGACAGACGTCGCCGCTATTGATAGTCCGCCAAAACCACTAAAGACAAAATAGGGTATTAGCGGCGACAGCCGGACCAATAGCGGCCCAGTAGTAGCGGCGACGCTTTAGCGGCCACGTGTCGCCGCTAAAGGTCAATAGCGGCGACAGCCGTCGCCACTAAACCTACCCTTTTCTTGTGATACCAACCACCGTGACACTGGGTACTGTGGCCAAAGTCAACTACTCAACCGTCGCCAGTCTCTTGGCTCTCCCAGATGCGCAGAAACCCGACCTCCACCCGCCCGAAGGCACGACAGTGGAATAATCGGCGTCACCCGTATTCACCCTTCACCTGGATGCTGCAGAAAATAACAGGAAGGGTGGGAGTCGAACCTGGATCACAAACAACACCAAGTTTTTCCCCCAACGCCACCACTATTTTATTTTATTTTTTAGCTGCCATATGGATTTGCTTTTCTTTAGCTTTCTCTTCAAGAAAGAAAGATGGCCTCTTCCTTTTTTATCTTCGCATAAGATTTTCAAAGGTGAGTGGAGGTGATGGGTGGTTTGTGGTGGTTTTCTATCTCCGCATAAGATTTTGGTTGCACCATTCCGGTAAAACTGAAATGGTCTTTTTTTCACCAACCGTGAATTACAGAAGAAATGTTTACTATTTTCCCTTCAACTCCCGTTTGTCTTGCGGTATCTATCACCATTTCATTAAAAAGAAATGGCATGTTAAAAATAGGGAAGTAGAAGTGTGAGGTGGCAGTGGGTCTTGTGAGGGGTTTTTTTTTTTTAGTCAAGCTTTTCAGTTTGTTCACATGGTCTTAAGAAATGATAAATATTTAGGTAACACCTTTGCTGATTATGTTTGTCAAGTGGGGAGGCGTCCCTACCATATTTTTGGTGAATGGTTAATGCTTATTTCGGTGAATACTCGGCGAGTGGGGAAGAGGAGAGAATGGACAAAGAGGGGGTTAAAGGTGGGTCCTACTCTCTTTCAACCACTTACAAATTTATCTTCTTTTTTTTTAAATTTGTTTACCACTCTTCATATGTTTGAGCACTCTTAGTGTTTGAGTGCAAAATAGGAAGTGAAAGGAGAAATTGACATGACATGATAATTATTGGTTAGAGGAAAAGTTTACCACTCTCTATTTAAGGAGATCTCTTCCACCCTTAACACATGTCTGTATTTAGTTGGTTGAAGAATTATGGTCATGAAAAGTCTGCAAGAGACGCTTCAGTTAATTCGTTTTCAGTTAGGTGTCTCCCCTATAGCCGCCTCCAATAGCTAAATTGGCAAATTGAGTTGGTTAATGGCTAAAATGTTGAATTTCCCAAAACTAATCCATTTATAAACTTTTCTTTTGGTTGAATTAATTGTTTGTTTAAATGGATTAATTTGTTTAATTGTGTTAAATTGTTTATTTTTTATTTTTATTTGTTTAATTTACTTTTTATTTTTAAAAAAATCTAAGTTAGTTGAAAGGAGTAATGGCAGTGATTTTGTGGTGTTGTGATAGTTTAAGGTAAAAATAGCATTGTAATACAAAATTAGAAGGGGCTAGGGTAGACGAAAGGAGTTCTCCCTTTAATAAAGGATTGTCAAAATGTAATTAAGAAAATCATAAAAAGTCCCTTGTCCATCAACTTCCTTTTACGTGAGAAGATCCACTAATTTCTATTTTTCCACAAAAGCCACATGGTCGTATAGAGGAGGAATATCTCCTTATACATCGATGTACCTCCATCTTATTCCCTTCCTGAAGTAGATTCCAAATCGAGAGGGAACAATTGTTGAGTCTACAATTGTATACTCAAAAACAATTGGAAGTCCCCAATATTAAAAAAGGGGGTATCTGGTTCAAAACCAGATACAACCACTTCTAATGGGAATTCAGATGATCCTATTCGCTTAGATGATGAATTAGGACACAAAGAATTGATGGGTAGAGTATCCAATCTTGAAACATCAGTGGCTGAGATAAAAGACATGATAAAGATTCTGGTACAAAACTCTACACCTCCCACAAATGCAGAGCTTGTATAGAAAGTTTGATTTTATGCCCAAACTTATCTACAACTACAAAAGTAGTCTGCAGATGCCACTTATAATTTACACATGGAGATGATAAGAAATATGGTTGAAGCTAGGTTTACAAATAACCTAGTAGAAATCAATGCTATAAAAGACTATCTCCTTCAAGCGACAGGTGCTACTCGAACTCCCAGTCATCCTACAGATGATGCCAAAAAGGTGGAGAGTAGTGATAGCCTGAAAAAGCTCCCACCTGCAAATCCAACCAAAAAGACTAAAATTACTCAAACCACTGTTCCATCAACCACTCAAACCAATGTTCCATCCACTTTTAAAACCACCGTCATTACCACTCAAATCACTATTCCACTTATCACTAAAAAAACTGCTCCTCCATCCCAAACATATGTTGGTAATACAAAAAGACCAACATATGTTACAACAATACCACTTCTTAAATCATTCCCACTTGTACCACAAACAAAGAAAAGAAAAATGATCACCTCACCTATCAAAATACCCACCAACATACTTTCCACCATAACCACAACATCCTCTATCCCATCATCATCACCAATCTCATCATCAGCACCATCTGCAAGCCTTGCTAGTCCAGCCAATGTTGAAGAATACTTGGAATTAAAGAAAAGGCAGGCCAAAAGAATGGTCTTTGAAAAAATCAAGGGAAAGATGATAAGCATATCATGCAGATCTTAACAGAAGAATACAAGACGGTAGAAGCTTTGAGAGGCTATGCCAACATGATCTGTAGAAACCTATCCCATGATCCTATTACTAATGAGATCTCAAAAAGCTGCTTAGAGCAGATTACCTTAATCACATCATGACAACAAAGCCATATGATGCTAATAAAAGATTTTAATGGATGGCCAACAGAATTCTGCTAGACGAAATAGTAAGGATAGAAAAGTTGAAGCTTTTCTTAAACATCCCTCCTTCAACCCCAAATTAGAAAAATGGGAAAAAGCCAAATGACAGAACGGCTCTAAAGATGAGAAGAATGAAAGAAGAACTAGTTGCCGCAAACAGAGGCACCATGAAAACTCTGACCAAATGGAAGACTCAAGAGAAAAGGATCCCTCATTACCAAAAAGACCAGAGTATGAGCAGCTAGACTTTCATATGAAAACACTGATTAACCCTTCAAAATCCTCATCAGCAAGAAACATAGCACAAGCTGCCAGGGGATTTCTCATAAGAAAATATGATTTGAAGAAGGATACAAGGAAAGATGTCTAGGTTGTACAATCATGGGAAGACCAGTATTTCTAAACTCATCAAAAATAACTCTGGTCTCAGCAAATCTCCCTAGTCAAAGGATTCTAAAATGGAAATCAAACAAAGACACCCATGAATTGACTTTGCTTAGGGCTAGTGGAGAGGTGTAGAAAATCACAATGAAAAGTGCCTCATGCCTAAAAGTTAAAAGATCTACAAGACTTATTAAGTCTACCACTGGAAAGAGACCCAGAAGGCATTATTTATCTTGACTTTAAATTACAATTTAAATGTAAAATAAGAGAAAATTGATGAGAAAACAAAAGATGATCAAATAACCATCTTTTTTGGCATCATCTGTTCTAGGGGAGGCATCATCTATTCTAAGGAAAGATTGTTGGACCTACAACAAACCAGAGGATATCTAAAAGCCAAAATATAATTCTCACGCAACGTTGTAAGTGTCAAAGTATGTCATTTATTCATCCTTCCTTTTGTTTATGCCAATTTGGCAATTGACTTTTAAACTCCAAATGTCATGTCACTTTTATAGCAAAAAAATTAACAGAAAAATGCAAGACAAACAAAAATCTTTCCGTTCATACCCTTTTAATTTTATATAAAAAATATTAGTTCCGGTACCACAATTAAAGTAAAAAATTACAAGTGATTATACGGTTCTCGCAGTTCCACAATTCTCTATTTAAATTTGTTTCAGCATAAAACGGGCCCACACACGCGTGTACATACATTTTTTGTGTGAGAAGGCATGTGCTTGTTGATTTATGTTCATTGCGTTCGAATGTTCACATTTAGCATCTTAAAGAATATCAAATAAGCATATGTCTAGGGATGAGCATATGGTACTCGGCATCAGTACCAGTACCGAAGTGTAATGATTTTTTTCGGTACCGGTACCTTTTTTGGCATTTTTTCAGTACCGGTACGGTACTTGTAAAATACCGAATTTTACCCTAAAATTACGGTATCGTTACCGTACAAAATATTTCGGTACCAGTACCGGTACCCAGTTTTGACGAATTTCGATACCGGTATTTTTGGTAGCGGTACCACGCTCATCCCTACATATCCCAACAAACCGACACAACCAAGAAACTTCTCTCTCTCTCTCTCTCTCTATATATATATATATATATATATATATATATATTGGGTGGGCTTTATTTGAGAACCACTCTTATTGCGAGAACCATAAGAACCAATGTAAACACAACGAAATAAACCCATTTCACTGCCACCCAAAACCTACACATCCACCCCCACCCCACCACAACCGTAAAACCTGAACTCCCCTACCCACCCCACTTCACCCCTCCTAAAAAACTATATTTTACCAAAATATCCCAAAGAAAAAACCTAACCCTCTCCCCCACTCACCCTACCCAAGCTAAATGTTAAAAACTAAAACATAAAGTTAAACCCCGCAACTAAATACTAAAAAAGTTTTTTATATATACTTTTATTAAAAATCACTAAATTTCGTCACTAGAAAAACAACAACAGTACCTGCACATGTGCATTGGTACTGGTGTTCAGCTTTCTTTTGTGACGAGATATAGCGTTTTTTTATTAAAAAAATTATTTGTGTGTGTTTTTTTTTTTTAGGTGTTTTTGATTTTATTCACATTGGTTATCACAGTTCTCGCAATAAAGGGTGGTTTGTAGCGGATCGTAATCCTATATAATACATATAGGGATAGGTTAAAATGATAACCAACTTGAGTTGCAACAACCATGAGAACTAGGCCATCCAAAAGGTTTTTCCGAATTTTTTTTCTCAAAGTTATTAAAAATATCATTTGTTTCAGCAAAAAAAGAATTAGAAAAATGCCGCATACCCACATTTACATGAGGCGTAAAAGAAATATTTATCTTCGTATAAATTTATACTAGCACGTAAAAAAATACTTTCATCAGTGAAAGTTACCGACACAAGACAATCTTTTTACCTGTTTTTTTACAGATGTTTTATAATATTTTCATCTACGTTTGTGCAAAAAAAAAATTTGACCCAACTCACACGGGAAGAAAAAGTTTTCACGGTTCTCACAACTCGTAGCGATTCTCATTTGAATCGATATATATATATATATATATATATATATATATATATATATATATATATATATATATAGGGGAGGATCATTTGAGAAGAAAATTAGATTGAGAAGAAAAAGAATAAAGGGTACAATTGTAAAATATTAAATATTTTTTCTCTTATCTAATTTATTATTATCTTTTACTAATTAATTAGTCATAAAGACTATCATTCTCCACAGTAAAGTATTTGTGTACACACATCAAAATTTATCCTTCATGTCTTAAAATTTATCCTACAAATTTTGAAATTTATCTTACACAGCTCGTAATTCATTCTACACACCTCATAATTTATCACACTTTAAATTAATTTTTTTCTTTTTTGAAAAATATATTTTTTAAAAATAAGTTATAAATTTAATATAGTTAGCTATTAAAAGAGAAGACTGTTAATCAATGATCTATCTAAGTTTGCCAATATACCCTTACGCTAGTATTAAATCCAAAAATTAAATGAAATAAAATGAAGGATATTGGTTGAAATTTCTTATTTTTTACTCTTTCAAAAAAAATTTATTATTTGAGCCTCTACTATATATGTGTGTATATATATATATATATATATATATATATATATATATATATATATATGGGTGAGAGTTGGTTACAAAGTTTATTTTTCCCACAAAGTGTAAAAAGTCATAAAACACTATAATATCAACCATAAAACATACTCAAAACCCAAAAATAACAAAGTGAAGATTACTAGAACGTCATATTTGTGGGTTTTGTGTTGTGTTTTAGATGATAAGGCTTTAAGTATCAATGACGAGCATTAGTGTGTTTTATGATAATTATCATGATGTGTTTTATAATCATAGTTCTACGATAGTGTGTTTAAAGTTTTTATGTACTGTTAGAGTTTGGATATTGTGTTTTATTGATCTTCACTCTGGTATTTGTGGGTTTTGAGTGTGTTTTATGGCTGAAGTTGTGGTATTTTATGACTTTGTACATTTTGTAGGAAAAATGGACTTTATAGCCGAACCCACCCATATACATATATATAAGGGTTAGTTAACGTACAGTTGGTCTTAACGTACGATGCGTACGCGATGAAAATATAATATGTGGATTTTATGACTAACACCTAATGTTTTATAACATGCGGATTTTATGACTAACATATGATGTTTTATTAACATGCAGATTTATGATTTTTAACATTTATAAGATCATTTGTATTCGATTATTTGTATGCAACTATGCGAGTAAATATATAGAGCCCGTTTTACTAAATCCAAGTGAAAGTGACCTTGATCAACTTGTAGGTCCCGAAGTGATCCAAAGTGCATTTTGGTAAAAAAAAATAATAAATAAATAAAATTAAGAAAATTCAAAGTTTCGGCTGATTCTATCAAGTTCACATGTTCAAATATAACATCTACTAACCCGTCATAGGATACTGTGGACCCATGAGCTTTCTAGTGACACGTTCACATGTTATCAAAAAAATAAAAAATGGTGAGCCCCATGAGCTTTCATGTTCGCAGGTTATCAAAAAATAAAAAAATGGTATAGACGCATGAAAACCAACCAGTAGTATCATATCATTATAAACAACTTTTGTACCCACGTTGGTTAAACACATTCACTCTCCTATGCTTTGATTACAACTAATTAACAATCAAACCAAACCAAACCAAACCCGCGTTTTAGGATAATTCTCAAACAATAATAATTTAAAAAAACAAGCTCTAAGCTGTGAGGTTTCAGTCATTGTGCACACGAGGTCTCAATGGTAGACAACCCTTTAAAGGTGACTGAAGAAACAGTGACGATGTTGACAAGTGTTTCTGCCTTGATGAAACCGACGCTAAGCAACTAAAACTAGTGCTTCTTAGCATTTTCTTCTCACTCTCATGCTCATACGGTAAGCAACGCGGATCATGTTGTACAGCCGATGCTTTTAGGGCTTCTGGCAACACACAGCTAAATGCCGAACCTGCATTTTCCAACATCAATCAACAAACTTGCTTTTTAAGAGCCAAATAGTAATTTATATTACATAGGATTTCATTCCATACATATTGTTTTAGTTATGAATTTACATGCACACACAAAAAAACAATTTAAATTAAATGTATGTAAATAATAACACTGCAACAACAAATTATTTAAACTTAGCTTAAATTTACTCATTTAATTACTTAGAAAATTATCTAATAACGATTCGGGCTGTAAACGAACCGAACATTCAGCGAACAGTTCATGAACTATTCGGGGGAAGTTCGTTTATGTTTGTTCGTTCAATAAATGAACAAACACGAACAAGAAATTCCATTCAATAAATTAAACAAACAAACATTAACAAAGGCTTCGTTCGTTGTTTATGTTCGTGAACGTTCGGTAATGTGTTCATTTATGTTTGCTCCTTTATGTTCATTTGTCTTTGTTCATTTATAGGTTATTTTATGTTATATTTTTAGTTCGCTGGATTTAGTTTTTTAATAATTTATGCTCGTGAATGTCTGTGTGTGTTCGTTTACGTTCGGTAAGTGTTGATGAACAGTTTATGAACATGTTCATTTCCTTAATGTCCCAACACAAACAAGAAATCACGTTTGGTAAGCGTTCATGAACCGTTCGTCAACATGTTCATTCCTCAATAAACGAACACGAACAAAAAATGACCTTTGGTAAGCATTCATGAACCGTTCGTGAATATGTTCATTCCTTAATAAACGGACAAGAACAAGGCCTTGTTCGTGTTCGTTTGGTTCGTTTATAGCCCTAACAGTACAGATGATTATGTCATCCTTGAATGGGCTCATTTTACACATCAAATTAGTTCTTTTTTTATATCAATTATCCAAAATGTGTTATTATCCACAACTGGAGGTAACTGAAAATGTTACCGAGTTTAGCGAGTCGATTAACCCATTTAGGGATTTGCTTGCCAGTCAACTTGTAGCAAATGTCGTTGCAGAAATGGTTACAGTTCTTGACAATTAGGTGATATGTGTCACCATTATAGTTTGCGGCATGATGCTCCATGAACTCACGGACCTGAGCTCGGTTTAGACGTGTTGTCCCAATTAAGATTGACCTCCTAAACTTGAACCCTGGGCATTGTCGTGGCTCGACCTCAAACACACCACTACTTGGATAGTGGTGAGCTCCAAATGCATATTCTACACCATGAACTGTCATGAATGCATTAAAAAGTTGTTATTTCATAAGAGCTAATAATCACAAGTTTATAATCATGATTGTATTTAGTGCAAATTTAAAACTTATTTGTTAAATTTGGTACAAGTACACGTCAATTAACAAGCAATAGCATGATATTGCCACACGTAGTCTTCATCATGGAAAAGCATAATATCGTATTAATAGTAGATGTGGCAATATATGCGGGTCGTGGGTCATTATGTTGGGCAATGGGTCAAAATGTTCAGGTTGAAATGGTTCTTATTTAAGCAAAGTTCGGTTGACCATTTTCTTAGTTTTTTTTCGTTAAATGCCAAAATAGTCCCCTAAGTCTGGGCTGATTTGCAAGTTACATCCAAAATAACACTTTTTGTATCTGAACACCTAATGTTTTGATTTTGTTGCCATCCAAATCACAAACCCAGTTAAAATGTATCGTTAACTCAGGTACGATTTTGGCAATTTACCCATTTATTTTTCTGTTTTTTTCTGTTTTTAAATTTATTTTTTACCTTTAAATAAAAAAATAAAATAATTATAATTACAATTATAATATATATACATATACGCATATTTATAACTACAGTTGGGTTAAAAATAACATTATCACTACCATAATGTGAATCTATAAATAAAAATATTTAGGCGGTTTTACGCATTAAAAAATATCTCTCAACAACTTTTAACCCGTTCTACTCACTTGACCTATTCCTTTTGAGCAGTTTGTTATAAAGTACAACTCAAATAGTCGAAATTGCTACCTCTAATAATCCAAAAAGAATAGATATTTGCAGGTAAGGTCGATTAAAATTTTAAACAAACAGAAGGAGCAAGAAACCTTCTACGCCAGAATGAAAGATGCCGAATCCAGCCCAATAAGCATAGCCATTCATGGGTGTCAAGTCATAAACATTGAGATAAACCGGTGTGTTTCCAGGCTCGTATTCAGCTTTTATTTTGGGAAAAAACAAAAAGGAGTGCCTGATTTTCCTTTTAAACGGAGTGGCACTATTGCCTTGAGTCCTTTCTTTGTTACAAATTTCATGGTGCTCCTAGCGGGTTGCGGTCAACACCTAAACACCGTCCTACATAAACATCCAACTTCAACATTGTTGTTAAGAAAGAACAACCACCAAGAAATAGACATCAATAACAGTATTACTTTCGGTTTTTAATACAACTTTTCGTTAAAAAAAGGAAGCCATTCAAGCTACCGGTTTGTAATATTATTCCACACAATCAGCAATAGTGACTCTACTACAACTTAGAAACTATAAGAAATTAGAACATATTAAATATTTATTTGTATTTTTCCACCAAACCAAAAGGATCAGTTGACAATCTGACAAACATATATCTTTCAATATTCCAGCTACTTATATTCCAATAAGATGCTCGAAACATAATATATTTATAACCTCTTTATGTTGACTTTAATATCTTGATGGTACACAACTACACACACATACTCTTTATGATATTATAATACATATTATGAACTTTCACCAGAAAATGCATTAGAAAGATTCTAAGGTCAAAAGGCATGAGTGGGAGCCCATGAAAAGAATCAATTATACAACCGCGTTAACCGACTGCACCTGCTTACAATTAGTAAGCAGAATAAGCTACCGTCAGAAATACCCAAACTCCTCCAGTTTGATTTCTTATTTCAACTTTTCAGTAGAGGTGCTAAACGGGTCGTGTTCACGGGTTGGCGGGTTCAACCTGACCCGAACCCAAAAATTGTGTCATATATATGAACCCAAACACGACCTGTTTAACCTGATTTTTTTTAATTTTTTTCGCAAATTAATATATTTAAACAAAAAAATTACTATTAAAAAAACACAAATATATAATACAATTAATGTCGTATTCTCTTTTTAAGTTATAATTATGATATAAAATACACATCCAATTTAATTTATGACATAAAACATAAGTAAAAAATATAATATAAATGGATTAAACGGGTCAACCTGCCAAACCAACGGGTTGACACGAACCCAACCCGTTTAGCTAAATGGGTTAGCGGGTTCAACCTGAAACTGACCCGAACCCGTTTAGACCCAAAACCCAAACCTATGAATTTCGTGTTAGGTTCAAGTCGTGTTTTCAGGTCGTGTCAGATATTCACACCCCTACTTTTCAGAACATTTCAATTATATTACCAAGTTAGCATAAAGCTCCCCATGTGGCATGTGCATTAAGACCATAAAGTATAGCCACTCTAACATCATAATTTACTTCTGGATTGAAAAAAGTATTTAATTCTTTTAGTCTAAGGAAGTATCTATTGATTGATATGAGTCAGTGAAGACTAAAGAGGACTATATATTAATGGACTCTTTGTAGATGGTCACAAGCTATAAAAATGAATAAATGCAGATGTACTATTGTACCAAGAGAAAACAATCTGTAAAGGCTCTGCCATATAGAGGGAACCAAACTGACAAAACTAATTGCACTTCAAAAAGATCTTATTTTCATCGCTTAATCACATGTGACATTAAAACATCGGTTTCTCTCCTTCCGTTACAATTGAACGAGGATTAAGTTTTCGTTCTCACTTACTCTTTCTTTGAAAATACAATTAATAACCGTTTGTTTTTTAGCGATATATACCCTTTAGGGGAAACTCATGGCCCCACCAATACCCAGCTAACGGTTAAGACTAGGTAAAGTGCAGTTTAAGCAATCACACTGAATTCTTGAATTCTTGACTTCTTGTATTTGACAACTTTTTTACATTATCACGAAACACAAACTAAACTACAAGCGCCTCGCAATCATAAAAACGAAAAAGCATATGACAAGAGCCAAAAATCAGGACCGGTTTGCTATTCAAAAGGGGTTGCAGCACAGCTAGTTGCCCGTTTAACTGCCACTCTACTGTAAATTTCTAATGGGTTAAAAGAAGATGGTTTTTGTGTTAACTGACTCAAATAGGGTCCAGAATTTTATTCGTGTTAGGAAAAAAAAAACTGACAATCAACAGCTATTTTTAGCATCATTCAGTTCCCTAAATTACAATCTCAAACGTAAACAAGAAAAAATAACACACACATTGCTTGTAAAGGTCAAAAATGGAAACAAAATACACATGTCTACTTTATTCCTGCACACAAACTTTTATCAACATACAGTAAACAAAACAATCATCAAACAAAAACTACTCAACTTCTAGCATCCTACATTAATATTATATACTCACAAATTCTAATTTTCAACATTAAAACGTCTATAATTAGAACAAAATTACTAAATTTAAAACAATTCGGTAAAAACAAACGAAAAAAAAACTATCAAATTACACCAGATCTCATATCAAACATACGGAAACAATACAAGGGATACCCGACAATTAACAGATCAAATAAACGAAACTGATGAACAAAAGTTGAAAAACTGAAACTGAAAATAACATCAATTCAGCGTTTAAGGAGGCGAAATTGTGAAACTTACAGAGTGGAAGAAGAATCGGCATTGGAGAATGCAGAGATTTATGAACAAACAGAGGCGAATTTGTGATTCAGAAGCGAAAATTGGATGAAGTTTTTCAGAATCCCGAAGCTTTTGAGGGAGTTTACACACACAAGTGTGTGTAAGAGAGAGTGACAGTAAGGAGACCCAAACCCCCTTCGTAATCCTTTTGTATATAACTGTAAATGTAAATAAAACAAACGGGAATTTTGTATTTTGTTTTTTAAATAATAATAAAGATATTCCCTTTGTTTAAAAAACAATATAAAAGAGCTCAAATTGATATGTTAATGATGATGTGATAAGTATTTTCTTAAAATACTTTTTGTTTTTTTTTTCTTGTTAGAGATAAACATGCTGTTTCAGAAATAACACTTGAAATGCGTTTGTTTAATTTGTCATAAGTGTTTATTAAGAAACAAGAGTTTTCTTATTTCTCTTACTTGTGTTTGATATACCTTGTAAGGTGTACTTGATTTGTCTTGTATCTAAGGTTGTTCGTTGTGGTGCTCGTTCCTGGGGCGTTCAGGTGCGGCAACGAGTCAGAACACCGTCCCCCGGATCGTCCCCGTCGCAATCGTCTCCCCTTAGACGTTCTCGTCGGGCCTCACTTCTTTATCCAACACACACACAACTATACATACATAGATATGTCTATATAAAGAGGCTCATCCCCCATACACGCTTACGTGGACGCCTGCGTGGAGGACTACCCTCTTCCACACCCCATAGTCTTTGTAACGTGACGACGAGGGTCAGATAATGGCCCCCTTATCTGGGCCTATTCCATCTTCACTAATAACAGCCCACCTCCCATACCAAAAGAGTTGGGCCCAGGCCCAAGGTCATTCTCTTTCTCATAAAATGAAAACCCGGTCAAAGCTGCCAGCGATCATGACCATGTCCAACGTGCTTGGGTCACTGTCCCTGTAGAAGAGCAAGCGACATGACCTCTCAGTCGCATTTAATGTCTAAGTGACGTTTGAGAGAGAAAGATGAGAAGAGGATTTGATAGGCGGTGAGCTTACTTGATGAGGAAGCTTGAATTAAATAGAGAAGATCTCGCCATCCCTGAAAAGGGAACCAATCTCTAACGAGTATCTGGACATTCCCTGTCACACCCGCTCGTAGGGAGAAACATGAGTTGTGATCATGATTAGTTCTCATTGCATATGATGTAAGTAAACATACTACATAAAATAAATATGTACGATGTTCATCCATTGCATTGATATAAAAGAAGTTTACAAGTCGCTAGTTGTTCACAAATGACACCACAAAGTTATATTGTTAAACCAAAAAGACTTGTTTACAAAATAAAGTTTAATAAATTGAGGTTTTGTATTCCATCTTTCGCTCGAGGGCGGGAGATATGAACTAAATCCTCTAAAAGGATGAAATCACTTTCTTGACATACTTGATTCTTGATTCATGTCGGCAAGGATCCACTAGTTACCTGAAATACATGTAAGTTTGAAAAGTCAACATCATGTTGGTGAATTCATGCGTTTGTTTTTGTATCAAATGAATCTTTAAAACATTTGAAAGTTCTTGTATAGAAAACCGGTATGTAAAGCGTCTATGAAAATTGATCATTAATGTTTTGCAAGGGTATTAATATGTGTGCCGACATAGGAAGCAATCCAACTCTTGACAATTTTTGTGTCGGTTGCCCTCGACTAGGACACAAAAGCACTCTAACAGATCTCACGGATCAAGAGTGGGGCTTGCCAAAACCCGATATATCTACCCCTTTCGTTCCTCGGTCTGTATATGATTAATGGTGCTTAAGTTCCACTCTATCCGCACATGATCTATGTGTGTTTCATTCCCTGCTTATCATACCATTGTAGCATGTATCCCCCAATAGTTGTAAAACTGAAAAGCGTTTAAAAGGAAAAGGGGACATGAACTCACGGTTTGCGTCCAAATGTGTAGTGTGCTAGCAAGCTTGGGTTTCCATAAATGTATCACAACCTATAAGTGTTCTAATCTCATTAGACACTTAGGTCTTTACTCAACCGTGTACAAGTCGCTCATCTTAAATATTCGTGAAGACTTGTATTTGCTTGTTTGTTTGGGAACCCAGGTTTGTTTTAATACGTTGGTATTTTGTTTATCGTTCGTTGTTAATATATACATATATATATATATATTTGTTTGTGTATTCTTGTCATGTATGACGGGCATTCATACGACTGTGAACGGGCCTAGCCCTCATGCGTTTTCGTGCCTCGCAAGAGTGTGAATGGGCCTAACCCTCATGCGTTTTTGTACCTCGCACAAGTGTTTCGCTATTATGAATTATATATATTCTTCTAATATATATATTCGTGAGTGGTGAACCTTGTTCACTTGTATATGTATGTTGGTTTCTTATGTATATATTTGTTCTTCAAATATATATATATATATATATATATATATATATATATTTACTAGATATATTTGTTAAAAATAATTATTTTTAACATTGAACTTGTGTTGGTGTACATGTATAAAGCTATCTTGTATGTGTACACTTCATCAAGTGTACTCGTGTATGTATACGTATACCATGTATGTTTACTTCACTTGTATACTTTTAATGTAGGTATTTGTGTCGTATTTATACGTATATTTGTACATGTACATTACTTGTAATCTTGTATTTTACTAAGTGTTTGTGAGGTATGTATACGTACGTGTAAGTATACTTTCATTATTCCAATTAGTTGATTTTATATAATACTTTCATTTTATGAATGATGAAATATATTAGTTAAGTGACAAAAAATAATATATTTTTAGAACTTGTTGGTAAAGTTATTTATATATATTTCTCGTCAGTGAAAATGCCTAAGTTTCGTGTCGGTAAAATATATATTCGGACAATTCAGACGATAGATATTTGTTTCTTGTCGGTGAACTATATATATTTATTTCTTACCGAGGTTTTAGTATATCTTACTTGTCGGTTTAGTGTATATATGTTATTACTTCAATATGTGTGTGTATATGTGCGTGTGTGTGTTTGTCTATCGTCTGAATTGTCCGAATATAAGTTTGGGGATATAATATAGGTGTGTTTATATATATCCTTCTTTGTGTT
The DNA here is from genome assembly GCA_947069175.1 of Scalesia atractyloides. Classification (NCBI taxonomy): domain Eukaryota; kingdom Viridiplantae; phylum Streptophyta; class Magnoliopsida; order Asterales; family Asteraceae; genus Scalesia; species Scalesia atractyloides. Next base: position 16,715,992 of record CAMTDV010000001.1, on the reverse strand, counting down.
ATACTTCCACGTATCCAAGTATGGGTATGTATATATTGTAAACATGTATTTTATATATGGTAACTTTCAAGGATTATTGTGCCATGTATTCGTGTGTATTAATATTTAGACAAGTATTCATCCTAAGTGTTCTAAATATATACAGTTTAATACACAAGTATATATACACTTATGGAGGTGTTCTAAATATACATTTTGTCCTAATATATATATATATATATATATATATATATATATATATATATATATATATATTGTGAAGAGTTTAAATGAGAAAAATTTGCAAATTAAATATAATAAGAATAAAGGGTACAAAGGTAATTTGAACAAATAATTTAATGAGTCATCCTATAAAATAGTTTTTCCCCTTACATAATAAAAACAATCATGCACATGATTCTACATATTTAACGCTTCCTAAACCATAAAAACAATGTTTTGGTGTTAACTACAAAATGTGTAGGACCCCAACGCTTTTAAATAAGTTTGTGACTCATAAAATATGTGGACACAAAACTTTTAAATAATTTTGTCACTTTTAACAAAATTGGTTAGGACCAACACATTATTGGTGGTGAAGGAGGAAATTATAGTGGCATTAATAAGATTTGAGTAACTCTTTATAATATTTATTAATATTTACATCAAGATGTCTTTCCTATCCTTATTAATTAAAGGATTAATTAAAAGTAGGCAAAAATTATATCTGGATTCATAACCATTAATCAAAAAAATATAGGACCTATATTAATTTATTTTTCTTCTTGCAAGAAGATTCTTCTCAAATGAACCTCACCATATATATATATGTGTGTGTGTGTGTGTGTATATATATAGTTCTCTTTTAGTTTAGGAAAATATTTATAAGTTTTTAACTTAAATTTTTCCCACCAAAAGTTTGCCTAATCATGATTAAGGTTGCTAATCATATTTAGTCATGTTAATCACTTGTTAATCACACCTTAATCAATGGTTAGATTTTTAGAAAATTTCGCTATAGTTTCCCCTATATTGTGAACATTTTTCCACGTTTTCAAAACGTATTTAAATCAATTTTTCACTTTCCCATAATCATCAAAACTCAAACAAGCTCATTCAACACAAAATTTTATGTAATTTCATATAATAACAACTTCAAGTATCATGAACTTTTATATATATATTTTGTCAAGATCTTTAAAAATAATCATACTTTTATGTTCATCTTCTTATTTTACCACTTTACATAAACTTGTTTACGTTGTATTTTCAAGATCACCACTTTAAACATGCATTTTTCGTGTCTTCATATACTTTACATTTTCAATATCATTTTCAAGATCATCATTTATTTCATGACACTTCAAGTTTGTAGATCTTGCTAGATCTAAACATCTACATGTTTAGATCATACTTTTAAACATAATCTTGCAAGATCTTTTAATCTAACATAATCTACACCAAAATAAACACCAAGAATCACCTAAATAACACATATTTAGGTTAGTTTATCTTGTTTACTTTATGGTTCCATGTATTTTGTTAATGAGCTTAAAGATGATCCACTTGTACAACCATGATCTACGTACTTTAAGAAGCTTAAAAGTGAGTTTAGATGTCTTACAACTATCACTAAGGCTAGGGATGAACTACAAGATGAAGATGAGGATGATGAGAGCTCCACACTTGCAAGAATGCTCCTTGAAGGCTCCTAGCACTTTGCACCACCTTAGATCATCTTCAAATGGTTGTATGATGCTTGTAATTAGGCTTGATTTTGAAGAAAATGGAGAGATGTGGGTGTGTTGTTTGGGTCGTAGGTTCAAGAGAGAGGAAGGGATGTTTTGGTGAAGTTTTGAAAGTGGTAATGTTAGAATGAAAAATGTTACGAGGTTTATAATTTCTCAAGTCCTTACTAGTCAACATAAAGATCTCAAGGCCATACCATACTTCCCATTATCATCATCACGTAGCAAGGTAGGCAAGGGGGTTGTGGCCCTTTGTCATGACCGATTTCATGGGGGGGGGGGGTAGAGTATGGTCTTTCAATTTAAAATGTAATTGGACAGGTGGGAATTTCATGAATTATATATTTAGGAGATTAGTGATATACTTGGATGATTAAATCACTAATTGTAGTTTAGGGTGCTAAATGAGTTTAACTAGTTCACTAGACTAGTTATTTTGATGTTTGGATAATAATTTCCGCACTGGTTTTGTTATCGAGTCGTTACTGGATAAGTTATGTAATGTGCATGGTAATATATGTATAAGTATCCTTGAGATACTTTTAATATATTTGAGGTCGTTTGTGATAATTAACATCATTATTGGACCTTGTCATTACCATCAAATGCTGAATTTTTGCTACGGAAGTGCTAAATTGTTATGTCATAGATTGGATCAGACAAATTAAGCGTTTAGGTACTTTTTTTCCAGAAAGCTTATATAGTATTACATGTGTTTCCCCATTTAGGGTTTTTGAATAATTGATTCATTTGATATGCTTTCTGATCCATTGTTATTTGTTTTAGGGAGTATCAGAGCTCTCCTGGCATGAATAATGTGTTCGCATAGTTACCAACGTATTTGGACATAGTTGTTTTGTTTCACGACACTACGAATACGACGATATAATATGTAATGTAATGATATGTCCTGAGATTATTAGACTTTATGAGACTTAATCATTCATAAATCAAGTCTAATGTACATAACTAAATGTATAAATGGTGATTAAGTTTTACGGAATTACCATTTATTTTGTTGGTTGTCACATTCCGTTATTCGGTGAATGCCCAACAGTCCTTAACAGAAAAAGGACCCCACCTCTATAGGTTGATCCCCACGTTATAAGCAAAGGGGATGAACAAGAAAAAGTTAAGTTATCACAAAAACCACCAATACAAGATACGGAGAACGAACTCTCAAAGCATTAAATTCGAACATTCAATCTAAGGATCCACACGAACATTTCGACCAATTAATTTTTCTCATTTACCCCCTCGGGCCCTCTGTGACGAGGCTAATGGTGTTCCCTTTTGTAGTCTTATACCGGTGAAGGATCATACATCGGTGGATCTTTGTCAATGGTTGTTCTCCATTAAACAGGGATTTGGCATGGGCGCCATCCATAGGACACGAACCTAAGACCACGTGGTGGTTGCTATTGATTATTTATCAAGTGGGTAGAAGTGAAGTCGTTGGCCAAGATCACTAGAGACCAGATGAAACAATTTGTGTTGGACAATATCGTGTGAAGGTTTAGAAACCCTCAAACCATCGTGAGCGACAATAGGGGTGCAATTTGCAAGCAAGCCTTTCAAATGTTGGTGCCAGCAAATGCAATAAAACATATATTTACTTCATTGGCGCATCCCCAAAGCAATGACCTGGTAGAGAGTGTGAATTATAGCATGGTGATGGGGATCAAGGCAAGGCTGGGAAGAAGGCAAAAGGATGGCTTGAAGAATTACCATACGTCTTGTGGGCTTACCGCACAACACCAAAGACATCAAACGGGGAAACCCCTTTTAGCTTACTTATGGATAGAAAGCAATGATCCCGACAGAGATTGAATCCCCAACTGCGCGAATGAAACTAAGAAAATAGGAGAATGAGAAGGACTTGTGGATGAACCTCAACATGCTCGAGGAGCAAAGGGAAATTGTTGTGATACAATAGGCCAAATACAAGAAACACCTAGAGAAGTACTATAACTCTAGAGTGAAGGGGCTAAGTCTGGTTCCTAGGAATTTGGTGCTCAGGGACAATGAAGCCAGCCTGTAAGAGGATAGGGGAAAACTGGGACCCAAGTGGGAAGGTCTCTACATAGTCACTTGGGACAATGGAAAAGGAACATGTAAGCTCGAAATGCTACATTGTCTTCTTTGAATTAAGCCAACAACTAGGCTCTAATATAAACTGTTAAAAGTGAGTAAGGGAAATAAATCACTTCTAACACCAAAAAACAACAAATTAAAGAAACAAGTGTATAATACTTCTTCTTTGGTGGTAGTCACAAAAAAAACACAAGGACACAAGTATTCTTGATAACAGTTCACTGTGGTCGTTGTAACAAATTCAATAATTAATATAAAATATATGGACAATAATTTGCATTGAAATTTATGTTAATGTTTTATATCTTTTCTATTCACGACATTTTTGTTTTCTAATTAAAAGCAAATTAATTAATTATTTCATCTAATAAATACCACACATTTTGGTGGACTTTGTTCATATAATATTTGTTTCTTATCTATTTTAAGTATTATAATGATTTCCTTTATCATATCAGTTATGATTTTAAATTCAAATTCCTTAAGTAATTATAATATGTAATACAGATAATATGTCGCTAGATAAATAGTAAAAATCTCAGTAAATTTATTTTCTAATGTAGTGCTTCATAATCTGGTATTATCTAAAAGAGTCATATTTTTAAACATCTAGATAATTGGTTAACTTGTTCCTTAGCTATTCTTATACATTTTATCTTATTTTTTGAAAAGCAATTTTAGTTTGTTTATATTTTTGTTACTAACAAAGCATAAATAAAAGTAAAAATAACTAAGAATTTGCTTATACTTTCAACTCTAATGTTCATATAATCATGTTGAATCTCATAATACTCTAAAGTGTATAAACATTTTGAATCTGTCATAATATATTATTATTGATTTTTCTTTTGGTTTAAATGTGAAAACACACTTGAATACACCTAGACATACCTATTGTATTTAGAAATTACAAAATTCGGGTGTTGTGCCATGTTATTTTAAAACAATGGAGTGATCTGCAAGTAAGTAGTATTGTCATATATTCATGTCTTTAGTTTGTGTTTACGATCAGATTTGATTTGTAATAACATATTTTACATAAAAGTTTTAGCTAAGTTTCTAGTTTGAATTTTATATGCATGCATATATAAGTGTATTTTTATGATTCTAAGATGTATGATTTGATGAAGTCTTACATCGTTTTCAGTTTTGTCTTTATGGAACTATAATATTTTGAAAGTCACATACTTAATGTTGGTAACATAGAAAAATCCTTGGATAAGTTGATTAAAACACTTGAAAGATTGTGAACACTGAGTATTATTGATTTAGGGATACAAATTCTATAATCATTATCTTTTATACATGTTAATCTTCTACCTTTAATTAAGATTTAACATGTTAATTGGGTTTTATTTGGTTATTATACCGTTGAAAAAACTTTGAATATTTTGTGTATAAAGGATAAAGTTATAAAATAACTTACAACTTATGCATGGAAATTAAGATGAAAGATCATACATATTTCATGTCATACTTTGTATAAGTTGAAAAACTTGAAAAGACATAATATTATATGTTATTAGTGAATACTCTAAATCATGAAGATGTTTGTATAATTTCAAGTTAGAATGACAAAATTGTGTATATGAGATATACTTATGATTGGTTATCTCGTGATGAGTTACTAGGTAAATACATACTTCATAGAAGTGATGAACGCATGTTATTTCAAAAGGTTGTATTATAAGTCATTTTATGTAATGACATGACATAAAGTTATGCATTATATAATCTAATCTTGTGTATACATTGTGTTCCATACCTTCTAAGTTTAAAAAGAACATTTGAATGACCAACGTTATGGTATACGATCACAAGTTATAAACATGATTAATTTGTGATCAAGGTTCTGTTTTAAAATATGACACCCAAAGTGTCTATAAAAGCTTGTAAGATCTTAATGATTTGATCATGTAACTTCTTCTCAATTGATATTATGTGATGAGATGGTTATTTATACATTGTTATATGAAACATGTTTTTATTATCAAAACTCAAATATACTCTTCAAGTAGCAAGATTATTAAAGAATATAATATAAGTTTTGAAATGACCATCATGAAAGTTGTGTGGTTATAATACTTTCCCTAGAGTGAATGTGAAGCTGTGTAGTTCTAATCCATTCACTAAATTAAAGGTGACGATGATCAGTGTAAACATCACTATCATGATTAGGGAAATTGTAATGATGCCACCAAGAAAGTTATGTGTTAATGATACTTTCCCTGAAATGAATGTGATGATATACTTATCGACCGGTTTAAAGTTTATGATCATAGAAATTGATAATCATAGTAATGCTCATTTTAACAATTACTTCAACCATGTTAATAATGTGATGATTATACAATGATCCTTGTAAAGGTTGTGATCATGGTAGATGAGGAAATTGCAATGATCTTCATGTTAATAATGAGTCGACCATGTAATAATGAATTTGGCCACAAGAAGTGGTGCATTAAGGGAGTGAATATACGAGAATAAAATATGGGAAATATGTTATAAGATGAAATTTTGAAATAATAATACATTATTCTCTCGTAGTTACTGTCGTATATTAGACAAACAAGAGTGCACATATATGGTTATAACCAAAAGTTTATGGATCATAATTATTTAATTAGTTGGCATGGCCGGTTAGACCATACCAAGTATTGATGATGTGAAATGTATTAAAGAACCATATCTTCTTGATAGTTAAAATGTAAGTGGAAATTAATTATTTATCAACTAAAGTAGGGTATAAATCCCTAAATATTCTGGAAATGTTAAAGGATTTGTATGTATCCTAACATGAAACCATTTAGTAATTGAAATCGATGCATCGTCTAAATGGTTATCAAGTTCACAATGTGAAGTACTGATCATTTATGGCTTAGCTAATAAGATAGCAAGCATATTATTCCAGATTGGCACATTGATTTTGTATATAATGATGAATTTGATTCCCATGTTATTAATGATCATTGGCATAAGTGCTATTGTTGAGACAATCACCTAAACGTCTACAAGTGATAAAAAACCAATGGACCATGAAGCATCATGTTTATATTTAATTTTACATGTATTCACATCAACCCAACAAGTTATCATATTTCTTCCTTGTTATAGTTGGTTTTGGTCAGGAACCTAATTTTTCCCTTCAAAGGTTTTTGGTTATATGGCATGAATATTTAAATTCATCCACCACACCACACAAAGATGGGAACTCTAAAAAGGTTGAGAATATGTTGGGTATAATTAGTTGTCTATGATTAAATATTTAAAGCCATAGTAAGGGATTTATTTACAGCCCATTGTTATCTACTTTAGTGAATGAATGTTTCCATCAATCGGGGGAGATAAAAAGCAGTTGCAAAGTGAAAAGTGGAATGAATTATCATGTTATCTTGATCCTCAGACTATAAACTATGAACCATAAGTTCAAAAGATAATTCATTTACCAATATAAAAGAATAAATGTAACGCCCTATAAAATCGTGTCCAATAGTATAGTGACACGTGTTGTATTTTAATATAGTCTGCTAAAGACCAATAAGGACTAAAGGCGTCAACATGCTCAAACTGAGCCTCTGAGTGACGGTTCAATGTCAACATGCATAAATAACAGCCTCTGAGTGACTGATATGTCAACATGCTTAAATCATTAGCCTCTGAGTGACTGATATGTCAACATGCTTGAAATTTGGCCTCTGAGTGACATCGGAATCAACATGCTTATAATAAGCCTCTGAAGGATCCTTTGCGAAGTCCTAACTCTCATACGTGCCAAAAATTGGACGGGAGAGTTCAATTTTGTAAATATGTGAAAGTTGGATGATGGAGGGATTAAAAGTGTCAACATGTTAATTTATACCTCTGAGTGACCTTTTAACGAACCGAGAGCTTGACAATGTTCGGGCATAATCCCGGGTATGCCAAGTATTGGCTACGGAGGGCTAAAAGTGCCAAAAAGGTGTTTAAAAAGGTTTTTAGAAGCTTTATAAAGTTAAGGGGTTAAAAGTGTTAAACTTTGAACTGGCCAAGGGGTGGTCGTGGGCCGCGAGAGACCTGGCCTGGGTCTCTCGCGGGGCGCGAGAAGGGGTCTGCAGCAGAGATGTTTGCTTGGCTTCCAAACAAAACTCCAAAACCATTAAAATCAAAACCATGGCTTCCCAAACTGCTATGCCACGTTTTGGGACACTTGTAAGCTCCTTCTTACACCCATAAACACCTGGCTTCACCTCCTTTGAGTTCTCCAACTATAAATAGGTGCTTAAGTTCACATTCCAACTTGCACCTTCTCATTTATTCACTCTTCTCCCTCCTCTGGAAGTTCCTAGCTAAAAGGAGCATCCAACATAGTTCTTTTGCCCCTAGGAATCACTGGTAAGTGTTCCTTCCTTGTGCATTTCCATTTATAGGCTTTTATAGCCAAAAGTCAAGCGTTTTTTTGGAAAACGCTTTGACTTTCGGTTTAGACCATTATAGTCCAGCCATTGTTCGAAATGAACATGGCCAAGTGATCGTAATAAGATAGGTGTTAATCCCTATAAAGGGCACCTCCTAAAGATCACGTTTACTAGACTAATTGACGGGTTAAAGTTATGATATTAAAAAGTCAAACAGGCCATTTTTTCGGAAAAATCATAAATTGATCTTATATATGTTATCAAACCTGTTTTGACACTTAAAAAATTGATTAGAACTTGTGAGAACATGTTCGGCTCATCAATTTCAGTTCTAGGATCGGTTCGTAACCGAAAGTCGTGAAGTTTGATTTCTGCTTTGACTTTTGATTCTGACCCGATTTAGATTAGTTACCTACTGATCTAAAGTTTCATTATGGTCGTAATATAATGTAGCATAACCCTCTGAGGTTATATTACATAACCATAATCGGAATCCAAGTTTATGCGCAAGTTCCATAATTATGCCATCTTTGACCAAAATGCCCTTTTGTATAAAACAAGGTTTCAAATGGTAATGAACTTGAAAATGAGTTTTCTACTGATATTATAAGTAGGATTATTTAGGATGTTAAACAAAGTTATAAACTGAGTTTTCAAACAGGTCCTTAAACTATGTCGATAAATGACGATTTTAGCCCTTGTGGCTTATAAAATGGTTTTAATCAAATCTTTTCAAGGTAAATCATTTACATACTGATATGTTATATTAAATAACATATTTTAAATATTTAATCTGACCTTAACATCAGTTTTCGTAAACATCGCATAAAGACGCCATTTTACGACATAAACGCCGTTTCGGCGCATAGTATGGTTTTAAACCATATTATTGACCAAGACTTGATACCTACTGATTTTAAAACTTATTTTAAACATACTTACAGTAGATACATGTTATAAACTCAGAATCCCAAATAATTTATAAACTATGTGTAAAATGACCAAAATGCCCCTTTGGTGCATAGTTTGGTCATAAAAGGTAAATTACACAAATAATTGGTATCCTACTGATATTATGTTATAAATAAAGTATTTTTCCAAAATAATCATAAATATAAACTTAAATTATGATCAAGTTCCTTTTATATGGTATGAAATTACCAAAATGCCCTTATGAGGCATAGTTTCGTTTTAAAACCTTAACGAGCATATAAGTTAATATCCTACTGATATTTTAACTTATTTAAAGTATAATGGCATATAGAACTTGTCCGTGTCTTATCCGGTTACCCGATATCGCTAATATGCGCACGGTTACGTGTATGTAACTATTTTAAGGAAATTAACCAAAACGGGTTTAACCTTGTCATTTAAGTCTCAAAATCCAGAATGTTTATAGTTTACCCATATTATACAAGTCAAGGTACTTGTTGGGATTAAACTTAATTCTATCCAATCATCGTTTAATCTAGCGTCATACGTTTTGATCAAGCACGCTAGTTGGTCTAAGTCTATGACTTAAATAAGACCGTTAGTATTTAATTGGTTAGTTTATGCTATAATCCAGACTAGAGACTTGCTGGTAAATGCTATCTGCACTTATTACTTTTATGTACGGTTGAGTTATTAAATTTAAGAAGACTAGCTCAGGTAAATACTCTCGACTTATTTCCCCTATACGGGCTTGGGTTAAGGTAAATTATTACCGCTTGGTCGGAAATGGGATCAATCGAACGCCGGTTCAGAAATAGTATATCTGCATATTCTGTTTTAGTTAGTTTTGTTTGATAATTTAAACATCAGGGGTTAACTACCGTGTCCTGGATATCCTCGGCTCATTACAATAGAAATGGCCACGACCTTAGCGCGGGTGTAGGCATACACCAGATAGACGCTCAATTATGCATTCCAACAAGGTTGGGAAGAATTGACTCCTTCGTGAGTCCAAAGTGGTGTGTACGTTAATTGTGTCTCGGCCTCCGTACCGGGCCCCGTATGTATGGACAAACACGTAAATCTGTTAACAAGGTTGGACGGTCAATTAACCAAAGTTATAAGAAGATTTTGTGCTGATACACACTTAAAACATTTTTGAAATGTTTTCAAAATGAGTCGGTTGGGTGCATTTACCAGCGTAAGCTGACATATTTTCAAAAGACTAAACTGCAGGTACAATAAAAAAATAGGCTGGAAGTGCTCGGTAGTGATAGAGGATCTTGCAAATCCTAAATCTACCCAAAGTCTGTTTTATATTCTTTCCATGTACAATTTATGATCCGCCTGTGGATCTTCTATTACGAGCCTGTATATTATTTTGTATTTTTGAACATTCGGTTTGTAATAGTAATTTTACTCCAAGACTTCCGTTGTGCCGTGTTTAATTGGCTATGATGATTATCAACTGACGTCACAATACTCCCCACCTGGGCCCACCGGTGTATGGATTTGGATTGGAAATCTGGGGTGTGACAATAAATTATCAAACGAGTTCACTAACCTAAATACAGTAACTAAGTAAGTCACCTAATCAACTGTTAATGCTCCAATTAAGTTAATTGTCCTAGAAGGACAAACCATATATTAGTAATGGGTTTCTTGCAAGCCTGAAGTACGGTAGACTAGTCGATTCCAAAAAATAAAAATAACTCGAAAAAATTTGGAGCAAGTTATGAAGAAGATGGTCAAGTCGAGGCAATAGTGAAAAGGTCTCCTGAATAGACATTAGACATGATGGTTCCAGAAGAACCTCAGATACCTGAAAATAAAGAGCTCTTAGTAAATTATATCATGTCTAGAAATGTTTTGGAACCGAAATTAAAACAACGTCTTTATACTTTTGTATATAATGTAGCGCTTTAAATAATTAAACTATGAGGATCAAAATTTAAGATCTGCCTATGAATTAATACATACATATAAATTATCGGCCAAAAGCGAAAAAAATGCAAATAAGGCAGAGTTGAATTCTCTAATAAAATGGAAAGTTTTTCGGACCAACAGTCCATACAACTAAATTTGTTGGATACAAATGGGTCACTTATGCGAATCATGTGAAAATTAAATTAAATGACATAAGGCAAAGTTGGTGGCACGAGGATTTTCGCAAAAACTCATGATTGATTATAAAGAGACGCATTCTAAAGTGGTGGATGTAGTGACTTTCTAATATTTTATTCATCTGGTAATACAAAGAGAGAATTGTTATGCGTCTTATGGATGTTGTGTATCATTTGATATTGAAATTTACATGAAGCTCCATGATGGATTTATATTATCAAAATCATGTAAAGTAAGTTCTTGAGAACACTATGATTGTTATATGCATATTAAAGTTTGAGTACTTTGTGATTATTTAATATGTTGATTATGATTGGAACTCTTGATGAGTTTCCTAAAGCAGTTGGGTGCTTAAAGTAATCTGAGACATCATAGGATTTAATTTTGTGCACCAATATGGTGATTATGATATCCTAATGTATAAGAATGGTACAATGTTCATTGGAAGTGATTTTGATGTTATCTATGTTCCAATTAATTTGCTAAATGATAAAGTTTATGTACCAAAACTCTTAAAGAGTGAATGCACATGCATAATTGGTCAAGATGGAAAAAGTTCATGATGGATCGATGATGCTGGAAGCATTAATATCAATACCCTATGAGCGTTATCTACAAAGTTAACAAAATGTGTAAGGATTAAAATAGTCGGGTTGAGTGTTTTATAACTCATGTGATATTGTGATAAAGATGGATATAAGTTTGATTAAGTTAACCATGCTTCTATCAAAATTTCACTTCTAAAAGTTTGCTGTAATCACAGTTTACAGTGACGATGTACACATCATCGAGAGAAACTTTCGAGCTTTTAGAGAGAAAATTTTTGAAAGATCTTGACTCAATGTAATTATTTCTTGACTTGTAGCTCGAGTATATGTGTAATGATATTTTTATCAATGCATCAAAGTAGATTCAGAAGCTGGTGTGACATTTTACTATGAACAAAGCTCATCCTTAAAGAACGTTTAATTTTGTTCATTACATAATACATAAAAGAAACCTTATGATCTCCAATTAAATAAATTGAAAATTTGGTCGAGAAGTACCATAGTTAAGTGCAATTGGTGCATTAATATTTCTTGTTACCCATACATGACTATAAATATTTTATTTGAATATATTGACGAAATTTAACATTTGTCAAGCGAAGAGAAGTTGAAATTAGTTAAAACAACTACTTTGATACATCTAAGGTATGAAATACTATTTTACTAACCAATTGAAACAAGTTTGGTTAGCCTTGTTCATGCAGGGAATGTAACTGTTGGGCTTGGAGCATTAAAGGTTTATTCATTAAGGATGTATTTGGGCTTTTGGGGTTAATGTGGGCTTCCTAGTGCCCAATGGGCCTAGGGTTGTAATTATGGGTTTAGTGATACTTATAAATAGTAGGGCTAGGTCATAGAGAAAGGGTTAGAGACTTGAATAGCAAAAACTTGTATTTGACATCTTTGGTGTATGCAAGTTATAATCATTGAAGTAATTCAAGTTGTTCTTCTTCCTAATCATAATTTCTGCTATTGATTAGGTTAGTGATACATGTTTGATCCGTTTTACGGGACTTTCAATTGGTATAAGAGCTTCTCATCAAACTGAGGAATCAACTCAGCAGTCGCACACTGAATCTGTTAAGCAACCAGCTGAACAGATATCAGTTAAAATTTTTCCAAAAGCTCCATGTTCAAAATCCTTCAATTCAAATCACAAAAATAAACAGTGTGCTGATGGTTGTGCCCAGGACACCGTCAAGACCAAGACCGTGCATCACCCGTCAGTACCGCCAGCAAGAAACTGACAGACAAATTGCTCAGAATTTCCCAAGCTGAACGGACTGTTTTCTTCCAGAAGAAGCAGATCTGTTTCAATTGTGGATCTCCCGGGCACATTGCTCGAAATTGTCAAAAGAATTTTACCTCTTTCATGTAACATCCGTGTAAAACGGGTTTCGAAAACCCGCTCCTTTTTGTTTCAATAAAAGAATTTTTGTATGTGTGTTTAGTTATTTATTTATATAATGAATAAATTTAGTGTTTAAAAATAAAAGATATAATCCAATAATTAATAAAACAAATCAACTAATTAATAATTATTTATAATAATTCAAAAAGATAATAAAATTAGTGAAGGAAAAACGTTTTTTTTTTAAATAAAAGGAAGGAACCGGATCGAACCCGGGTTCCCCAAATTACACACACAACACAAACACCACTGCGATACACACATCAGTTGTGTTAAATCTGAAATATCTTTACACATAGTAAATCTGTGAGAAACCTGTATCAACCGCAAGATTCCTTCGCCGGAAATCTCGGACCGTCTGCGCGTTTTCTTCAAATCAACAGCTAGCCGAATTATTTTAGGTAAACCCTTTGATTGATCATTTTGGAAATTAACCCAAAAACCGAAATTCAAGCTCTCCAAACACCCTATAAATACCAGGCCTTAATCCCCATCAAACCCACTCATATCCTCTGTTCGCACTTTATCTCGGTCGCCGGAAATTCCTGTTCCCATTGGAATTCACCCACCGGAGGTCGTGACTCCCTATTTCGGTGCATTCGGTATACCCTTATCCTCTTTTATTTGGTGTGTCATCCACATTTACATTATACACTATCATAAAACAGAAGGGAATTGAATTAATATCAAACAGGCGAGAACAGTTTGGTTCAATTACACGATGAAGAAGATGATATGCAGCATTTATATATATATATATATATATACTATAATTATAATCACAGTCGGGTTAAGCACCCAGCCCAACTGGTTGCGCCAGGTGCAAACCGAACTCACGGTCGTTGGTTCGATCCCACGCACACCCACCGGTTCAATTGATTTAATCACCTTTTTAATTTAGCACACCAGTATAAACCTATTTAGTATATAAGTATAATTAAATTTCAAGTATAATCGGGTTAGACACCCAGCCCAGTTGGTCGGGCTGGGTGCAAGTTACAGAGGAGGTCCCGGGTTTAAAACCTTTGGTGCGCACCCGGTTTGAATCGTTTATTCCCTTTTTAAATCTAATTAAAATTTAATAAACCTAACTTGTGTATAATATAATTAAAATTCAGATTCTTTCGGGTTAGACACGTAGCTCAGTTGGAAGAGCTGCGTGCACGCAACCGAGAGGTCACGGGTTCGAGCCTCACACACGCATGCTTAACACACCGAATGAACCGGTCTGACACATGTCAGACTGTTGTTTTTTATTATTTTTTTCTTTTTATTTTAGTTTACTTCTATTTTATTCTGTTTTGTTTTTACTTTTCTTTTATCATTTCAAGGTTTTATTAAAAAGGGTTTATATTTTAAAAACACATAATTATAAAGGTTTTGATATATCAATAAAACTCACAAAAATAATCTAAAAACTTACACAAATGATTATAACCTATTTAATAGCTTATTTAACCGAGTTATCATGTTATTATTTCTAGGTTAGTACTTTCTAGTCGGCAAACTCGCAACTCGTGCGCTCTCATTCCCACTCAAGAATACGCACCCAATGTGAGTGAATCTCTACAAATTCCCCGTTTTAATCATGTTTTAGGGTGTATCATGTATCGTACCATTTCTTTATTTTATTTAGCGCTTGTGCTACTATCATTTCGTGATCAAATGTGTATCGTCTGTTATGTGGTTTATACGTGGATACATTTTATCATTTCAGTGCAATCATTTCATTAGGCCCATCAGTTCCTCGTGGGATACGGGTTAAGCATCAGGTGCCTCATTAGATCGGCTCCGCTTGATTGAGCCTTGATCTCAAATACATCATCCATTATGTCATATGTTCATTCAATGTGGTTTGTGATTTGTTACATATATACATTTGCTCACATGTGATTTATGCACATTCTTATTTAACAACAATAAAATTCATTTACATAAATGTTTTATCAAGGTTCACTCGCTAACTTTTGTTGACCCAAATTCTCCTGTTTTACACATGATACAGGTGATCAAGTTGAGGAAAGAAACACCTAGGATAGCCTTAGAAGAATAATCAAGTTATTTAATTGGAACGATCGTTTGGTTTATTATTTGTGTTTGTATGAAATTTTGTGTTAGATATTTGAATTTAATAAATATGAAACTTGTTAGTAAATATCATGAGCTTTGGTGATAACCCAATCATGCCCCGACTTTTATTCCGCTACGGGTCGGGGTGTGACAGATTGGTATCAGAGGTTGTGACTATAGGGATATAGGATAGGTTATTAGACCCTTATAGCCTATACTATAGTTGATTAGATTTTAACTGTTTATGTGTTACATGCAAAATTCATGATGTTTATATGTTTCATGTTTATTTTCAAACACAATATTATGCAAGCACTCTCACAAGTATATGTTAATATGCAATGCTCATCATAGTTCATATCCTCATAACATATCATATCTATGAAAGCACACACCTCATGATTTCACAATTTCCATGATTTCTTTACAAAGTTTTTTGCAATGTTTTCATATTTTTCAAATCACATCAAAGTGAGTTTTCACGACGGGCATGTAGTAACTGGAAGGGTACGATTACCGGTAGTCGGAACGTCCTGCCTAGGCTTGGCATTCATATAAATCCAAAATAAAGGACCAGTTTGCCTACCTGGGGACTAACGATGAGAGTGCGAAGGACCTATTAGGCCAAAGCATGTTATACCAAACGTCGTGTGAACTAACCCCACTTTGAGCTGTCATTGTGTCTACACCTGGACGCCCTCCGACCTTACATCTCGCAATCATGTTTTACGATTTTCATTCGGGTGATGCGAGTGTTAACCAGCCAACACCAATGTGAACCCTACCAAGCCCAATAGTCATGGGGGCCCACATGACTATACAGGCTATGGTATGGGAGACATTTGGAGGCCCAAACATGAGCAAGCCCAAGAAATCCTATGGATGTAGTTAAGTTATTTTTAGTTAAAATATAAATGTTGTTTTCACTCTTTTTACGACGCATGACACCTCGAAAATTCTCAAACTCACAATCTCCCTACATATATTCATGTAGATGTCTGCTAGACACTTAAGAGGAGGTAGAAGGTCAGGAAAGTCAAGCGAACGCATGGCCACGCAAATTGCTCAACAAATGGCTGCGGTACTTCCTGACATCGTACTACAAGTTCAATAAGCTCTCGCCGCAAACCCCATCAACCCCCCAAGCCAAAAAGGCCAAAACTTCGCCAACCCTCCTCCCAAAACCACTAAATGCACCTACAAACACTTCAAGTCTTGCGATCCCCCAAAATATGAAGGGACTGAAGGTGTCACCGCTCTTCTCCATTGGTTTGAGGAGATGGAAAACACCTTTCTCAATTGCAACTGTCCTGAGGATCGCAAGGTACGTTACGCAACTGGAAGATTGTTTAGGGTAGCCCTTACCTGGTAGAACACGGAAAAAGGTAAGCGGGTGTGGAAGATGCTATGGCCTTATCCTAGGAGGAATTAAGTGAGATCATGACAAGATGCTTCTGCCCTAGAAGCGAGATCAAAAAGCTTGAAGATGAATTCTATTCTCTAAAGCAAAAGGAAGGGGATCACACCTCCTACAACAAGAGGTTTCTTGAATTGAACCAGATGGTTCCCAATCTGTTCACCCCATTATGCCGCTTAATTGAGCACTATATTTGGGGCCTCCCCTCGAAAATCCAAGATTCGGTTTTAAGCACTTCTCCTGCAACACTCGAAGCCGCAATGGAATTAGCTACGGAACTTACGGAAAATCGCATTCGTACTGGCGATTTTAAAGATGAAAAGAAGAGAACGACTGTTGAAACCCCAACTCCAACCTCATCTGGATCCTCCTCAAAGTTTGCTGGTAAGAGGAAGCGAAATGGCAAGAACTTCGCCATCACCAAACCAACTCTCCAATCACTGCTGCTCCAATCACCCAAGTTGCCCCTCCAGCCGCACCATACAAAAGGCCATACACTGGCCCACACCCAAAGTGTAACCGTTGCCAATACCATCACCCTCCTGAGAACCCTTACCAACATTGTACAAGTTGTGGCCGTGCAGGTCACACTATCCAAACCTGCCGTACACTTCAGCGATCAAACCGCAATCAGCCTCCAACCCAAACCTAAAACCAAATGGTGGGCCAAGCCCAACAACCCTTACTTCTACCTCCTGCCCAACCCATAGCCCAACCTTACTACCAACCCAACTACCCCATGATGCAACCCATAAGATCCTGTTATAAATATGGGGACCCAAACCACTTCAGAAATACCTGCCCACGCCTGGTAAACATCATCAATGCTCAAGCCCAAGCAAACCCGGTGAACCAAGCTAACCAAGCTCCTCCTCCTTCTAGAGGAAGGGCTTTCAATATCAACACAAACCAAGCAATGGTGGACAACAATGTGGTCAACGGTACGTTTCTCGTAAATGGTAGTTATGCATCCATATTATTCGATATTGGTGCGGATAAGAGCTTTGTATCCTTAGAATTCGAATCTATTCTCGACCTACCTCGTGTTAGTCTCGCTGAATCGCTCATGGTGGAAGTTGTGGACAGAGAACCCATTTCGTTAAATTCTATCATACGTGATTGCACACTTACCCTAAATGATCACGACTTCTCGATTGACCTAATTCCTATGAAATCGGAAAGTTTCGACGTTATCATCGGTATGGACTGGCTGAGCCAGCATCACACCGAAGTGGTGTGCCATGAAAAGTTATTCGTATTCCTCTCGCCAATGGTCAGACCCTACGTATCTTTGGAGAAAGTCCTTCGAAAGGGCTCAAATTGATGTCCTGCCTTCAAGCTCGAAGATATCTTCGCAAGGATTACGTCGGATTTCTAGCTCACATCGTCAAGAAGGAAAGAAAGGAAAGGAAGCTTGAAGATGTTCCAATCGTGAAAGAGTTCCCTCAAGTTTTTCCCGACGATGTTTCAGGACTTCCTCTTGTGCGAGAAGTCGAATTTCGAATCGATCTTGTGCCTAGCGCTACACCAGTTGCAAAATCTCCTTATTGGTTAGCCCCATCCAAAATGCAAGAGTTGGCCAGTCAGCTGCAAGAGCTGACTGACAAATGATTCATACGTCCTAGCTCGTCGCCTTGGGGCGCACCTGTCCTTTTTGTGAGGAAGAAAGATGGAACGTTTCGCATGTGCATTGACTATAGGGAACTCAACAAGTTGACCGTTAAGAATCGCTATCCTTTGCCTCGTATTGATGACCTGCTAGACCAACTTCAAGGCGCCACCTGTTTTTCCAAAATCGACCTTCGTTCTGGTTATCATCAGCTTAGGGTGCGCGAAGAAGATATCCCAAAAACTGCCTTTCGAACTCGTTATGGACATCACGAGTTCATGGTTATGCCTTTCGGATTAACCAACGCCGCCACTGTCTTTATGGATTTAATTAATAGGGTATGCAAACCCTATCTCGACCGTTTTGTTATAGTCTTCATCAACGATATCCTTATCTACTCCAAGTCCAAATCCGATCATGAGCGACATCTTCGACTCATTCTTACACTCTTAAGGATTGAAAAGCTTTACTCTAAGTTCTCAAAATGCGAATTCTGGTTAAGAGAGGTACAATTTCTTGGTCACATCGTTAATGACAAAGGAATACATGTCGATGCCTCGAAAATCAAGGCAGTACAAGAATGGCAAGCGCCACATACCCCTACCGAAGTTAGGTCATTTCTTGGCTTGGCTGGTTATTATCGACGCTTCATTGCCAATTTTTCTCGTATCGCTGTTCCGCTCACGGCCTTGACTCACAAGGGAAAACCTTTCATTTAGGGACCCAAGCTTTGAAGCAAAAGCTTTGTGATGCACTTATCCTTACACTCCCTGAGGGTTGCGAAGTCTTTGTGGTTTATTGCGACGCGTCAGGGCAAGGTCTAGGTTGTGTATTGATGCAAAGAGGAAAGGTGATAGCCTATGCCTCTAGGCAACTCAAAGTACATGAGAAGAACTACACCACCCACGACCTGGAACTTGGAGCCGTTGTGTTCGCTCTCAAGATATGGAGACATCATCTCTATGGTACCAATTGTGAAATATACACGACCACAAGAGTCTCCAACATATCTTCAATAAAAAAGAGTTGAACATGAGGCAACGACGATGGGTTGAACGTCTCAATGATTACGACTGTGAGATTCGGTATCATCCTGGCAAGGCAAACGTTGTCGCTGATGCTCTCAGTCAAAAGGGTTATGCAAATTCCATTCATCTTCTATGTTCTCAAATTATAACCGACCTCAAAGATCGAATTCGGGCAGCTCAACATACTTCTGTAACGAAAAAATGACGTACGCGATGAGCTATCTTGCGGAGCTGAAGTCAAAATCGAAACCAAATCCGACGGTATTCTGTACTATTTAAACCGTATTTGGATTCCTGATCACGACAACCTTCGTGATTTCCTCATGAAAGAGACACATAAAACACGATACTCTATACATCCAGGGGCCGGTAAGATGTATTAAGACTTACGATACACCTACTGGTGGCCTGGCATGAAGAAGGATATCGATGTTTTTGTTTCCAAGTGCCTTACGTGCTCCAAAGTGAAAGCTGAACATCAAAGACCCTCAAGACTTCTAGTCCAAACCGAAATACCTGTGTGGAAGTGGGAAAATATAACCATGGATTTCATTACCGGGTTACCTCGCACCTCCAGTGGGTATGACACCATATGGGTAATCATCGATCGTCTTACAAAATCAGCACACTTTATTCCGATTCGTGAGGACTTCAAGAACGAGAGGTTAGCTCGTATCTACATCAGCGAGATCGTAAGCCGTCATGGTGTGCCGTTAAGCATCATTTCAGACTGTGACGGTCGTTTCACTTCACGAACATGGCAAGCCGTACAAACTGCTTTGGGTACATGTTTAGACCTCAGCACCGCCTTTCACCCTCAGACTGATGGCCAATCTGAGCGCACCATCCAAACCCTCGAAGACATGCTTCAAGCATGTGTCATAGACTTCAAAGGGAATTGGGACCCTCATCTAACGTTAGTCGAGTTTTCGTATAACAATAGCTATCATTCAAGTATCGGCATGGCTCCTTTCGAAGCTTTATATGGTCGTAAATGCCGATCTCCCGTATGTTGGCATGAAATTGGTGAAGCGCAAATCACCGGACCTGAATTGATTCAAGAAACAACCGACAAAATCCTCCAAATTTGAAACAATCTTCTAGCGGCTCAAAGTCATCAAAAGAGTTATGCTGACAAACGACGAAAGCCCTTGGAGTTTGGCGTTGGTGATCAAGTACTTTTGAAAGTATCACCATGGAAGGGAGTGGTTCGTTTTAGCCAAAAGGGCAAGCTAGCACCACGCTACGTAGGACCTTTCAAGATACTCGAAAGAGTAGGTCTTGTAGCATACAAGCTTGACCTACCAGAAGAACTTAACAAAATTCACCCCACGTTCCACGTATCAAACTTGAAAAAGTGCCTCCCCGATGAAAACCTCCATATCCCTCTAGAAGACATTCAAGTTGATGAATCAATGCACTTCGTTGAAAGACCAGTAGAGATCATGGATTTCGGTGAAAAGCGTTTAAGGCGAAGTCGTATTCCAATCGTTAGGGTGCGTTGGGAGTCAAAACGAGGGCCCGAGTTTACTTGGGAACGTGAAGACTCGATGCGCGAAAAATACCCGCATCTCTTTCCAGTTGCACCCACTACTTAAATTTCGGGACGAAATTTCTAGAAGTATGGGATACTGTAACATCCGTGTAAAACGGGTTTCCAAAACCCGCTCCTTTTTTTTCAATAAAAGAATTTTTGTATATGTGTTTAGTTATTTATTTATATAATGAATAAATTTAGTGTTTAAAATTAAAAATTATAATCCAATAATTAATAAAACAAATCCACTAATTAATAATTATTTATAATAATTCAAAAAGATAATAAAATCAGTGAAGGAAAAACGTTTTTTTTTAATAAAGGAAGGAACCGGGATCGAACCCGGCTTCCACAAATTACACACACAACACAAACACCACTGCGATACACACATCAGTTGTGTTAAATCTGAAATATCTTTACACATATAGTACATCTGTGAGAAACCTGTATCAACCGCAAGATTCCCTCGCCAGAAATCTCGGACCGTCTGCGCGTTTTCTTCAATTCAACAGCTGGCCGAATTATATTAGGTAAACCCTTTGATTGATCATTCTGGAAATTAACCCAACAACCAAAATTCAAGCTCTCTAAAAACACCCTATAAATACCAGGCCTTAATCCCCATCAAACCCACTCATATCCTCTGTTCGCACTTTATCTCGGTCGCCGGAAATTCGTGTTCCCATTGGAATTAACCCACCGGAGGTCGTGACTCCCCCATTTCGGTGCATTCGGTATAACCTTATCCTCTTTTATTTTGTGTGTCATCCCCATTTACATTATGCACTATCATAAAACAGAAGGGAATTGAATTAATATCAAACAGGCGAGAACAGTTTGTTTCAATTACACGATGAAGAAGATGATATGCAGCGTTTATATATATATATATATATAATCACAATCGGGTTAAGCACCCAGCCCAACTGGTTGCGCCGGGTGCAAACCGAACTCACAGTCGTTGGTTCGATCCCACGCACACCCACCGGTTCAATTGATTTAATCACCTTTTTAATTTAGCACACCAGTATAAAACCTATTTAGTATATAAGTATAATTAAATTTCAAGTATAATCGGGTTAGACACCCAGCCTAGTTGGTCGGGCTGGGTGCAAGTTACGGAGGAGGTCCCGGGTTCGAAACCCTTGGTGCGCACCCGGTTTGAATCGTTTATTCCCTTTTTAAATCAAATTAAAATTTAATATACCTAACTTGTGTATAAATATAACAAAAATTCAGATTCTTTCGGGTTAGACACGTAGCTCAGTTGGAAGAGCTGCGTGCACGCAACTGAGAGGTCACGGGTTCGAGCCTCACACACGCATGCTTATTACACCGAATGAATCGGTCTGACACATTTCAGACTGTCATTTTTTGTTATTTTATTTATTTTTTTCTTTTTATTTTAGTTTATTTCTATTTTATTCTATTTTGTTTTTACTTTTCTTTATCATTTCAAGGTTTTATTAAAAAGGGTTTATATTTTAAAAACACATAATTATAAAGGTTTTAATATATCAATATAACTCACAAAAATAATCTAAAAACTTAAACAAAAGATTATAACCTATTTAATAGCTTATTTATTTACCGAGTTATCACGTTATTATTTCGAGGTTAGTACTTTCTCGTTGGCAAATCCGCAACTCGTGCGCTCTCATTCCCACTCAAGAATACGCACCCAATGTGAGTGAATCTCTACAAATTCCCCGTTTTAATCACGTTTTAGGGTGTATCGTGTGTCGTACCATTTCTTTATTTTTTTAACGCTTGTGCTAATATCATTTCGTGATCAAATGTGTATCGTCTGTTATGTGGTTTATATGTGGATACATTTTATCATCTCAGTGCAAACATTTCATTAGGTCCATCAGTTCTTCATGGGATACGGGTTGAGCATCAGGTGTCTCATTAGATCGGCTCCGTTTGATTGAGCCTTGATCTCAAATACATCATCCATTATGTTATATGTTTATTCAGTGTGGTTTGTGATTTGTTACATATATACATTTGCTCACATGTGATTTATGCACATTCTTATTTAAACAACAATAAAATTCATTTACATAAATGTTTTATCAAGGTTCACTTGCCAACTTTTGTTGACCCAAATTCTCCTGTTTTACGCATGATACAGGTGATCAAGTTGAGAAAAGAAACACATAGGATGGCCTTAGAAGAATAATCAAGTTATTTCGTTGGAACGATTGTTTGGTTTATTATTTCTGTGTGTATGAAATTTTGTGTTGGATATTTGAATTTAATAAATATGAAACTTGTTAGTAAATATCATGAGCTTTGGTGATAACGCAATCATGCCCCGACTTTTATTCCGCTGCGGGTCGAGGTGTGACATTTCAAAACTTTGTGCTCCAGACATCAGAAGGCTATGCCTAATCGCCCACCCGAGGCTCGATTTGTGGCTAAGTCTTCTGATCAAGACTCGAACTTGGCCAAGAAAAAATATGTTAAACCGTTGAGACCTTCAGCTTCCCAGAATCCCTCTAGCACTCCAAGGATTGTGCAGAGGTCTGATTCGGTAACCTGGAGGCCTAAGTCAGTGGCCAAGAATCAATCTACTACCCCACTGACTAATAAATTAAAAGCATCATCAACCTCATCCTCAACTAATCTGATCTTTCGTGAGGATACTTATGTTGATCCTAATAGCAAGCCTAGATCTTCTATGGCCTGGGTTCCCGTTTCTAACTAGAACCTGTTGAAATGTGCAGAAACAGCTCTGGCGTGCTCTTGTTCGATTATGGTATATTGATAGCAGTTGTTCCAGGCACATGACAGGAGACATCTCGCAGTTGAATGACATTCAGTTCTTCAATGGCGGGTTTGTTTCCTTCGCAGGTGGAGAAACAAGGAAAATCACAATGAGAGGAACTGTTTGCAATGGAGCCTTGAGCTTTAAGAATGTTAATTATGTACCAGAATTGAAGCACAATCTGTTGAGTGTGTCTCAACTCTACGACAATCATCTGGATGTTCTCTTCACAAAGAAAGGATGTTATGTGCCAAAACCGGGTTTAATCATTCTAGATGATTGGATTCTTCTGAAATCTGCAGGTAAAGGAAACGCGTGTGTAATTGATATGAACCAGGCTCCTTCTGACAAGCTCACTTGCCTTTTCTCTTCGACAGCCGAACATGATGCCATGCTATGGCATTGCAGACTGGGTCATATCAACATGAAGAATTTAAATTGTTTTGCAAAAGGTGGTTTAGTCAGAGATCTACCAGTTCGTGACTTCATGCAGATCGAACAATGTGAATCATGCGCACGTGGGAAATAACATCGACAGCCGCACAAAGCCAAAGTCGTACCCTCCACTTCTCAGGTCTTAGAACTGCTCCATATGGATCTCTTCGGTCCAACAGACATTCGCAGCATTGGAGGGAATGTTTACTGTCTGGTTATTATTGATGACTACTCTCGATTCACCTGGGTTTTCTTTCTCACACATAAAAGTGAAACCGATGAGCTAGTCAAACAATTTGTCATGCTTATGGAAAACCAGACAGATTCTACGATAAAGGCTATTCGGTGCGATAATGGGACAGAGTTTAAGAATCTTACCTTAAACTCTTTCTGCTCCTCCAAGGGAATTGACCGACAGTTTAGTGCAGCCAGAACCCCACAACAAAATGGGGTTGCATAACGGAAAATCACACACTTATTGAAGCTGCACGCACTATGCTGGTTGAATCATAGTTACCTCTCATCTTCTGGCAGAAGCAATTAACATCGCATGCTATATTCAGAATCGTGCCCTGATCAATAAACGCCACATGAAGACTCCATACAAAGTGCTTGAAGGTCGCAAACCTTCGGTCAAGCATTTCTGCAAATTCGGATGTACTTGTGTCCTCCTGCTCATGGACGCTAAAGGAAAGTTTGAAGCACGCAGGGATCCTTGCATTTTCGTTGAAATAGATCATATCACGTTTATAACAAGATCAAGAAGATGGTAGTTAAAACCTACAATGTGGGTTGGCTGGAGGAAAATCCCAAGGACAAACGCATTGGTCCTGACTGGTTGTATGACTACTCCGCTTTATTTAATCATTTTGATGTGTCTTCTAATGTGCCTACAGGTAATTGTTCGAATTCGATCCTTCCAACGGTGCCCATTACTTCTGATGACGATGCTGACGCTGTCACGCTAAATGAGACTTTAAAGCACCTAATTGTTGATCCTCCTGGATTCAATGATGCTATCTCGCCTTCCTCCACAGTTACGCATCCTCAAGAACCGACTATCTCTTCGCCTGCTCAGACGGATCCTCCTAAAGAAGTGGTTTTTGATCCAGAGCCTCCTACGACAAATGAAGGCCTTCCTCCTGATGTTTTGGGTTCCTCTTTGTTTCCCGAGCCTACTCCCCTCGATTGTGCTGTGGATTCCTCACCACATACTTCTACTGGTGCCTCTATTGAGGGGGAGACATCTGGAGTCGCTTCAGCTACTTTCACCAACATGCAAACAGATGTTTTGGTTCCTGCTACCCCAATACCACAGCATTTACAACGTGATCACCCTGTTGAGAATATTATTGGTCCTGTCAACGCTGCTGTTCGCACACGCAGCCAATCTAGGGATATCAATACATGTCTTTATTCTTGCTTTATTTCCCAAATTGAACCTAAAAATATTGATGTTGCCTTGCAGGAACCAGGCTGGGTTGATGCGATGCACAAGGAACTCAATCAATTTGAAAAGCTTGGTGTTTGGCAATTGGTGAAGCTGCCTCAGGGCAAGCGTGCTCTTGGAACTCGCTGGGTTTTCCGCAGCAAGCAGGATGACACTGGAGTTATCATTCGGAATAAAGCTAGGCTGGTGGTTCAGGGGTTTCGACAGATTGAAGGTTTAGATTATGATGAGGTCTATGCACCTACCGCGCATTTGGAGGCTATACGCATCTTCTTGGCATACGCATCTTACATGGATTTTACCGTCTATCAAATGGATGTCAAGACTGCGTTTCTATACGACAAGGTGAAAGAGGAAATCTACGTGGCACAACCACCGGGTACTGATCCTGACAAGACAGATTATGCTTACAAACTAGACAAGGCTGTGTATGGGTTGCATCAAGCGCCTCGCGCATGGTATGCTACTCTTACAGAGCATCTGCTTGCTCATGACTACACACGGAGAACCATTGACCAAACTCTGTTTATCAAACGTGTGGATACGGACATTATTCTCGTCCAAATCTACGTTGATGATATTATTTTTGGTTCCACCAATGATGGTTTGTGTCGTGAATTCAAAGAAATCACGAAGAAGAAATTTGAGATGAGCTCATTGGGGAGAGCCCACAGGGTATACTCATTCATCAAGGAAAATATGTCCACGACGTTCTTGCCAAATTCAAGCTTACAAATTCCAAGCCAATGGCTTCCCCTATTGCAGAACGGCCTCTTCTAAATGAAGATGTTGAAGGAACTCCTGTTAATCCTACTATGTATCGCTCAATGATTGGATCACTCATGTATCTCACTGCTAGTCGGCCAGATATCATGTTTGCCGTCTGCCAGTGTGCTCGTTATCAGGCTACTCCTAAACTTTCTTATTTACATGCTGTTAAAAGAATTTTTAGGTACCTCAAAGGGGCTCCATCACTGGGCCTCTGGTATCCAAAAAATTCTGAATTTGAACTGTTTGCTTTCTCTGACAGCAATCTTGGAGGTACAGATAGGGACATGCGCTCAACTTCGGCTGGTTGCCAATTTCTGGGAGATCGTTTAATTTCGTGGCAATGCAAGAAGCAACAGACGGGTTCGCTCTCCACTACTGAAGCAGAATATGCAGCCTCAGCTTGCTGCTCCCAGGTTTAATGGATGCAACATCAGCTTACAGATTACGGTTTAACTTATCTAAACACAACAATTTATTGTGATAATGATGCCGCGATCCAAATAGTTAAAAACCCTGTTTTCCACTCCAAAACCAAGCACATAAACATTAAAGTTCATTTTATCCGCGATTGCTATGAAAAGGGTCTCGTAAAGCTTGAGCAAATCCACACTGATGCAAATATGGCGGATTTGTTCACGAAACCCGTTAGCAATGCGCGTTTTCAAGTGCTTGTGGATCTTCTCAAAATGATTCGGTTTTCTACCTAGGCATCTGCTGTCTTCGTGTTTGTTTACTGTTCTTCTTTTCTTTTCATTGCTTCATAAATTCGTTCATATATATATGCACAAATTTAGGGGGAGAAATCTTTAAAAAAATGGTTTTGCAAGGATAGGGAAATGAAATGAATATTCGTGATAAAATGTTTGACTGACACATGTAAGGTATAGAAGCGGAAAAGATTTGGATCGAAAGTGATGTGTCGGTAGGTCTAAAACTCAACCGGATGGGGAAAGTCAAATGATATAAACATAACAAACTATGTACTCAGTGAGTCACTTACTGTAGGCGTATGATTTTATGGTCTTAAATCTTGCGTTGATAGATAGCCAACATCTGAGGTTTCGGGTCTTTATGCTGTTGAGTCATCCGGGGACATCTTGACTACCCTTCTGTTGTATCCAGATAATTATATACAGACCTAGGCATAGTCAGGATATCTTTGTAAAAGAGCCAAAATGGAAAGGCCAAAACCTAAAAGAACAAAAGTTTCTTCCTAAGTTCTTACGTACCTCATAAGGTATTTGCCTAACCCTCATCAGTCACTATTGGTCTCTCTGCTGTACGGAAGTACTGACCTGTTCACCAATAGCCTGATGTGGTAAAATAAAGGATGACCACGGTATACTCACCTGCTACGATGAACTGTTGTGCTTACCTTGATCGCGGGGGTATGTCATGGTATGGGACACACGTGTATCTTAGTATAATATTACCTTAAGCGTATCATAATGACTGAACTACAAGGGTTGAGTTTTAGATTTAAGTGGACAAGTATATTGACAATCGCTTAGACCAACTGAACCTGCTCATACTGAAAAATGTTCCTTAGTTAGCCTTTGAAACGATTTTATCCCTTAGCAAGGCTGTGTTGAATGTTTATGTCTATTTTAATTAGTTCTTGTGAAATGTTAACAGATGATTGGATGCTTGGTTAGTTTACTTGATGAATTTTGGTGGGGTGTTTTCTGTCAAGAGATATTGGACTAGCCCAATGTTCCTTGGAATTTGGGCCAGCCTAATGAAAGTGGTTTAAAGTCTGAAAACTAACTCATGTTACTGTTCTGAATTGGGAATCTTTGGACCAAAGGGGTTACTGTTCTGGATTGGGCTTTTCCAGAAAGGCCCATTTGGACTTTTCTGGACAGGCCCACTGTGTTACTGTTCCGGACTGGGCCTGTCACAAGCCCAATCCGGATTCAAAATCCCAGGCCCAAGCCCATTTCGGAAATATAT
This sequence comes from Scalesia atractyloides, assembly GCA_947069175.1. Lineage (NCBI taxonomy): Eukaryota > Viridiplantae > Streptophyta > Magnoliopsida > Asterales > Asteraceae > Scalesia > Scalesia atractyloides. The sequence continues at coordinate 16,687,715 of CAMTDV010000001.1, read as the reverse complement.
ATTGGCATCTCTGATTTCATTTCAGATTATCCGAAATCCGAATTAGTATTGTCTTCTCTGATTTTCTCTCTCTTTCGAATTGTGCATTTCGGACATCTCATTCCGGATTAGGTACAACTGCATTAAACATGTGTATTCGGATGAAATTAATGAATATTTCATGCATTCCGGATCGTATTCCGGATTGATCTTCAAGTTTTAAGCATTTCGGATTGGTATTCTTCCGAAATGATGAACTCGGATATCATTTTGGATTGGATCTTCATCCGGAATACCTATCCATCCGAGATACAATACATAATCCGGATTGCATCTTTGACCATGTTGTTTGACCTCCTTTAATCCGGATTGATTAAAGGGTTCATTCCAGATTCATTTTGAACTGTCAGTAATCCGGATGTGAAGCTTTTGAACCTTTTCAACTGTTGAACCCCTTAATTAATTTGAACTAGTATTAATTTGAACTTTGACTTCTGTTTGACCTATCAAGTTAGCTTTTAACTGCTATATTGTTAAACTCCGTTAACTTCCGTTAGTTGGATTTAACTTGGTTGATTTTTGACAGATATGGTGGAAGAAGCTTTTGACACGGTGATGCTGGTTGAGGAACAATTCCACAACCAGGCCGGGTATCTCTCAGACCCGCCAGGAGTTCTTACAGGAATTTTAGGGGTGAAGATGGTAGACCATTTATACGTTCGCAGATTCAAGGGAAAGAGATTGTGGTGAACGAAGCTTGTGTGAGAGAGGTGCTGCAGCTGACAGATACTTTCAGTGATCCAACCACTTACGCCAAAGAAAAGGTGCTGCCTGTACTTATGGAGATTGGATATGAGGGTTCTTATCTGCCACTGTTGAAGAAAATGTTTCCGGCGTACTGGAGGTTACTCGTGCACATGTTCATGCAGTGTGTGTCGGAAAACAAGGGCGGTCTGGAGCCAAATCAAGCCTAGACATCTGCGATAGTTTCGTTAGTCATGGACTGGAAGTATAACTATTCTGGTTATATCTTCGATAACATGAAGAAAATCTTAGAGCAGTCCAAGAAACGGATGTTTCTGTTATACCCACGTTTTATCCAGCTAATACTTGATGCCCGCTATCCTGATTTGGCGAAGGATGCTACAGATGCCAGCGTGTTGAATATGAAGCCGATGGGGCCTACTATCTTTGCCACAATGAAGAAGAACCACTCTACGTCAAAGACGGTGTTTGTAGGTCGTTTTCCTCTGAAGAAGTTCGAGAAGTTTTCTGAAGTTGTTGGTTTGCATGCTCCACCACCTCCTCTTCTGTAACATTTGTGTAAAACGAGTTTCGAAAACCCGCCCCAATTTATTAATCAAGTGTATTTATTTATGTCGATTGGTTTCAACATTCTGTTTATTGTTTTATATATTAGAATTTTATTTATATAAATAATAATAACAAATGTTTAAAATAATCTTAATGAAATAATAAAATAAATAATCAATTAAATATTAAATATTTATAACTAATAAATGATTTAATAAACTTAATCAATTAATAAAGTAAAGAAAAGCCCAAAAAGGGTAAACCGAGAAACGAACCCGGGTCACCCGGGTTGTCACACGCACCAAACACCACTACGCTACACACACAAGACATGATAGTTTCCGTGCCTTATTGCTTATGTATGCTCACTGGGCGGAGAACCTGCAACCGGCATCATCGCAGCACGGAGATCCCGCCAAATCTTCCACACGCGGCTCCCTTGACGACAGCTGTTTCAACATCTATTCAGAGTAAACCGAAATCAGACCCGGTGTCATTATCATTCATTCCAAATTTACCAAAATTAAAACCAAAACAGTTGTGATCAAATCACCTATAAATATCACCACTGCCTAGCATGGTAAGCTCACACCTTCCCTACTGCATTCGAATACACGCTGCTCCTCTCGAAAATCCTCCGTTTCTGATCTCCTGTTCGCCAGATTTAACCCGCCGGAGAAGCCATCGTCGACTGGTAGACATCCTTACTTTCTTTTTTTTATTATTCCCTTCTATAACATTTCAATATCTGTAACTGCAAAGCATAGTAATCAAAGCTTAATCAAGTTTGAAATCAAAGAAGTGCTCTGGGTAAATGTTTAAACGAAGAAGACGACGTGCAGTGTGTGTATATATATTATAACTGAATCATAAATCGGGTTAAGCACAAACCAAACCCAAGGTCGCCGGTTCGAATCCAAGCACACAAGCCGGCCTGATCACTTTAAGACCTTTTTAATTTAACCATTCCTGTACTAACTTAATTTGTGTATAAAGACAATTAAAAATCAAGTTATATTGGGTTAGACACCCAGCCCAACTGGTTGGGCTGGGTGCGAAATTCATAGAAGATCGCGGGTTCGAGACCCCTGGCACACACTGGTTCGACCCTATTAAATCCTTTTTAAATTTAATTAATTTCTGAAATAGTCTAAGGAGTGTATAAATATAATTAAAATCAGGATTCTTTCGGGTGAGACACGTAGCTCAGTTGGAAAAGCTGCGTGCACGCAACCGAGAGGTTACGGGTTCGAGTCTCAACACATGCATGCTAATTCCTTGTTCAAATCGATCTGACAGCTTGTCAGACTGACAAGTTTTTTTTTATATTATATTATTTTTTTTATTCTATGGTTTATATTAAAAGAAAAATCAATTAAAAATGCTTAAAAATATATAATTTTAAGGGTTTTAATACATCAATAAAAATCATAAAAATAACTAAAAAATCTAAACAAAGGTTTTTAACCGAATTATTAGTTTATTTATTTATCGACGTATCGCGTTATTATTTTAGGTTAGTACTCCTTCATCGGTTAAATTCTCAACCCGTGCGCACTCTTCATCAATCAAGAATACGCACCCAGGGTGAGTGAATCTCTACGAATTCCCCGTTTTAATCATGTTTTGGGGTGTATCATGTGTCGTATCTTTGTATTATTTATTTGAACACTTGTGCAAATATCATCTCGTGATCAAATGTGTATAGTTGTTGTCTGATTATTTGTGGTTACATTTTATCATTTCAGTGAAATCATTTTATTAGGCCCATTAGTTCCACGTGGGATACGGGTTGAGCATCAGGTGCCTCGTTAGATCGGCTCCGTTTGATTGAGCCTTGATCTCAAGTTCATCATTTATCATGATGTGTTCAGTGTGGATGTAATGTGGTTTGTGATTTTGGTTATGTATATGCATCTGCTCACATATGATTCATGCACAATTTTTACTTAACAACAATATAATTCAATGTTCACTCGTCAACTTTTGTTGACCCGAATCTTCTGTTTTATGCATGATACAGGTGAACAAGCTGAAGAAAGAAATACATAGGAATTGCCTTAGAAGATTAAACAAAGTTATTACGTTTTGAACAATCTTTTGATTACGTTTGTGTTTTTATGTTGAATATTTGAATTTTTAATTTCAATTTAATAAATATGAAACTTATTAGTAAATATCATGAGCTTTGGTGATAACGCAATCATGCCCCGACTTTTATTCCGCTACGGGTCGGGGTGTGACATCCTCCTCCAGTAAACGCGATAGTGGCCGAAGAACATGACATATCTGCAAAAGAAAAGGAGATCGAGGTAGAGGATTTAGTCACTGATGATGAGGATGATGTTGGCCAAGCTTTCCTTGACGATCTTGATGAGTTTAATGCCACATTGACTCCCGCTTTACTAGAGTTGTCGTCTGAGAACTTAGAAGCCTTGATCGCTCACTTGAAAGATATCCAAGAGAAATAGGGTGATCCTCCACTCGACATTCCATCTATTGTTGCACCAACCGCTCAGATTGAAGAAGATGACGAAGACGAAGAAGATGAGGTACCGTTAATCAAGAGGTTAAGAACTGGGCCGAGCATTTCATCTAGTACACCTGAAGCTCCTGTTGTTTTTACTGTTGCTGCTTCTGATTTGATCACATCTACTACTGCTGAGGTTACTGTTGCTGAGGTTACTGTCACTAAATCTATTGCTCATACGTTGATGGTTGACACACCTATTTCATCTGCACAGCAAACCGCTCCTATCATTACACAGTCCACAGTTGTGTCGATTCCTGCAGACACGGCTTTGCAAATGATGGAATTTGGAGGTAGTTCGTCAGGTGCTGGTGGTTCAAAAGCGGGTGGTAGTGGAGCTGGTTTTACTGATGATGTTGCTGACGATTATGTGCGAAGATCTGAAAAAAGGGCATTCGAGTTCGGGGGATTGGATAGTGATGACGATGATACATAGGTGGATGTAGTTGATTTGAAGAAACAGGTAGTTGTGTTGGAACAAGAGGTTATGTTAAAGGATGCTCAGATTGACTCTCTACAGAATCACTTAGACGTTCGAGATCAAACTATCGATCAGCTGCAGGGAGATGTCACGATGCTTATGACTCTTGTGTTTGATTTAAAAGGCAAGCTATAGAATAAGTTTGGAAGGGAGTTTAGTGATCCTACCGATGATTCGATGAATGTTGAAACTAGACAACGTGCGGCACAACATCGTATGGCATAAGAAACTGAAGAATAGAGGTTGGCGGCTGCGTAGTTGGCAGCCGAACTTCAAGCAGGTCTCGATGGTTATTTGAGCGATCCACGCAGAAAGTTTACCGCCAGTCAGAAACATGCTGCAGATCAGAGGAAGAAGAAGCAAATGGTTTTGATGAAGAATGTTAACGTGAATCCACTGGACGAGAATTTTCAGCTGAAAGATCCAACCAATGAATCCGAGAGATATGTGATGGAATTGGGATCAAGTTATTATAGTAAGGTGGGAAACAAGTCGAAGGTGTTGAGTTAGATGTACGATCATGTTAAAAATATGTGGATCATCGTGCGCTAGGATGGAACCAGGGAATACTATTCGAAAGAGTCGCATTTCGAGACATGGACTAAAGTTGCATTGACTGATCTTTTAAGAGCTCCATACACTGATGACGACACTACAGAGCGTGGACCGGGGTGGAGATTCTTTAAGAAGCTTGAATGTGAGGTTAGGAATGGATTTAAGAATATGAAGACTGGTGAACCGTACTTGAGAGCGGCTAAGGGAGTTCGCGATACGCACACGGGCAAGAGGTTCAAATCGGTGATGTGGCCGCCAACAGACAAAGAATTGGCTATCTCGGTTGCTCCTACCTTTCCGTGGGGAATTCTGACGAACTTCAACTTTTGGTTGTACGATCCTAGAATCAGAAGTGTTGCTATTGTGACCAAAGAGAAGGCATTTAGGGTGAACGATGTGGTGGATCTGGTTAGCTTTCATGACGAAGATTTACAAGTTATTGCATCGCATCAAATTAGAACTGCTAAGCTATCCGAGGTTTGTATTAAAGATTGGACGGCTGCGGTTGCTGGTATCATCGCTGGACGATTAGGTGTGGATACTCAACCGAAGGACCAATGAAGTAAACCTAGGGGGAGAATGTTGGGCTTGGAGCATTAAAGGTTTATTCATTAGGGATGTATTTGGGCTTTTGGGGTAAATGTGGGCTTCCTAGTGCCTAATGGGCCTAGGGTTGTAATTATGGGTTTAGTGATGCTTAAAAATAGTAGGGCTAGGTCATAGAGAAAGGGTTAGAGAGTTGAATAGCAAAAACTTGTATCTGACATCTTTGGTGTATGCAAGTTATAATCATTGAAGTTATTCAAGTTGTTCTTCTTCCTAATCATAATTTCCGCTATTGATTAGGTTAGTGATACTTGTTTGATCCGTTTTACGGGACTTTCAGTAACACAACACGGTTGTTGATCTTGTCGTATGTATATATAAGAGGAGGCAATAGAAGTTTAACATGAAGGTCATGCATCATTGCTTAGTTTAAAGAATTGCACATAAGGAGATCAAGCAACAATTCATTGACTACCAAGTTTTGACAAACTTTCAAAGACGATCGACATTGTCACTTAAAAGATACATATTAAAATGACGGGGAGTAATATACACGTTATTCGTTCCTCTTCACTCAGTTTTCCGCTATCGGGTTTTCTTAATAAGGTTCTTAACGAGTAAAAAAATATGATCCAGAAGTATTAGGAGGAGAAAATACGCGCTGCACTCTTTTTCCCTTAGCTATGGTTTTATCCCACTGGGTTTTTCTAGCAAGGTTTTTAATGAGGCAGCATCACCAAGCGTATTAGAAGAATACTATAATATTTTCATTATGTGGATAGTCAAGGGGGAGTGTTATGAATACATCATTAAGAGTGACTCTCCACATCCTTAACTCCTCTTTTGTATTTACTCTTATATTAATGTATGAGCCTATAAGTAGAGGCTTTGTATTTCATACTAACATAATAAGATATATATTTACCATTCTCTTTATCTCTATATGTTAATAGGCTAGTTGTTATACAACACTTTCAAATTTTATTTTATGAAAACCAAGTTAGGAATTCATGGAAAACACAACCAATTTCATCACCATTCTCATTTATGTCAAACAAAGTAAACAAACTTAAATGGAAACATTAAGCAAAATATGCTTACCTTCACACAAAGACAACCTAAAAACAGCCACCAATTTAAAATATATCTACTGAACATCAATATAAGAAGTCACGGTTGCCATTGATGTTGTAGGCAGTGTTTGCAACAGAGGCGGGAAGATTTATCACCTAGTGGGTTCCTGCCTAGGGGTGCTCAGGTTCGAATCTCATTTCAACCGAGCTTTGGCCATGTATAGCCCTGACTGAGATGCCGTTAAAAAACAAAGTAAATGTTGGGTGCACAATCCTAAGTAAGCAAGAAAAAAAAAATAAACCAAACCAAACCATACCAATACACAAACAAATAAACCTATTACCTATAATAAACAAAAATGACGTACATTTATCAAGCAAACCTTGACTATATTATTTCAGGGACTCCCTTAAATAAATCTCTTCTAGAATCTCAATCTTATCCCTTACTATTATAATTGTAGTTGTAAACTGCTATTCTTAATAATTGTCCATAGTAAAGTATATTAGAGTCTCAAAACTTTTGAAGGAAAATCTCATAAGCTTGTTTAGTAACACACCGGCAGTTAAACACACATCGACAAAAAAACTCAAGATAAGGTTATCATAACCATACTCGTTTAGTTTATTTAGCAATAGCTCTCTCACCATCTTTGGTTCTGAAAGCATGAATGTAAGGCCCAACAAAGTAGGTTTGCTGATAATCGCAATGCTTATAAACCTACCCAAATTCATCATAAACATGAATGTAAAACTCAAACAAAGTAGATCTGCAGATAGACGTTTTTCCTATTTTACTCAATATTCACACCAAAACATTGTATTGAATTCTTATTTATAGAATGAATTACTCTTTGGTTTTATCCGGAAGTGATAAAAAAAGACTTCTAAAACTTGTATATCCAATAACCGATAAATACTAATTACTATTACTAATTGCTAAGCTAGATATATAACTAACGTTACAACTAAAGATGAGACTAAAATTATAAATATTCATCTCAAACCTATCATATGTATAGTTATCTCTAAACTCTATGGATAACTTGAAAAATGAGTGAAAATTATGGTTTAAAATTTATAATTTTATTTTAATAATATAATAATAATAATAATAACAATAATAAAACCGTCATGGTTGAGATCACGGACTCACGGTGGGTACTTCTTCTATCATCTCTCAAACTAATCTCACTCCACCGCTTCCCACCACCGCGATCCACCGCTCTCTTCCATCATATGAACCCCAATCAATCAAACCCACCATCATAAATGGATTCAGAACTCCAAGATTTATCCTCAAAACCCCAATCTCACCCGATCCCCACGATCAAGACGACCACCCTCTTCTCAGCCCCACAACCCCCACCACCCCCACCCCACCCCCACCTCTCCCCACAATCGAAGAACTGGAGAAGAAGTACGCGGCGTACGTTAGACACGATGTGTACGGTACCATGGGGTGCGGAGAACTGCCGTGGACAGAGAAAGTTCTGTTGGGTTTTGCTGTTGTGACGCTGCTGCCGTTGCGGGTGGTTTTAGCGACAACTGTGGTGGTTTTGTATTACGTGATTTGTCGGGTTTGTACTCTGTTTGTGGTGCCCAATAGAGAGGAGTAAGATGGGCAGGAGGATTATGCGCATTTGGGTGGGTGGAGGAGGAGTGTTTTGTATTGGTCGGGTCGGGTTCTTTCGAGAGTTATGCTCTTTGTGTTTGGGTTTTATTGGATTCAGGAGAGTTGCAGGGGGTTAAATGAGGTGGGTTTGTTGAGATTATGTTACTTTGTTTGTAATTGTTGTGTTTTGTTAGTCTAATTAGGGGTGTTTGGGAAACAGTACATTAGGGGGTTTTTGTGGGTTTCATGAGTTGATGCTACTTTGTTCATAATTGTTGCCTTTTATTTGTCTAGTTATGAGTGTTTGTGATTGCTTATTGAAAGTTTGGAACTGTTTCATTTGACAAGAGTATGATGTATGATGGGATCGACTGTAAATACAGGGATTTACTATGTTTGTGGTTGTTGTGTTTTGTTAGTTTAATTACTAATTAGGGGTTTGCATTTGATTGTTTGTGTTCGATCATGTTTTTTTTTTGTTAGGTGTTAAGCTTTGGAGTTTTTTTTGGTGGAATTGTGTGATTTTATGCCTTTTAGAAATCAGATTTTAATTACGGGGTGTTTGTGATTGTTTGGTAACAAAAGTAACATTTTGTTTGGGGTTTATGAGTTTACGTTAGTTTGTTTGTGATTGCTTATTGAAAGTTTGGAATTGTTTCATTTGACAAGAGTAGATGGGTGATGGGATCGGGGTGGCTCGACTGTAAAATATAAGAATTGTGTTAGGGCTTGAGTACGTCTGATTTGCAGTTGATTCTTAGTGGCTGTTTGGCAACTTCTTAATGGTTAAGTGCTGGACCTGGAAGAGGTCTGAACCATTACTAGCCAGTTAAATGCTTAACCGTTCAGAGGAAAATGTCTGACCAATTCAAATTAGAGGTCTTAATCATTCAGACTCAGTATAATGCTTAACAATTTAGAGGCAAATGTCTGAACCATTCAGACATTTGCTCACGAAACAAACAGTCTGAACCATTAAGTGTTGAACCAGTAAGAGGTCTGAACCATTAAGAGCCCCATTAAGAGCTAAACAAACAGCCCCTTACTCTGATTGCAACTTCCTCAGCTGTCAATCTTTCGAAATCTGTTGGAATTGTATGATTTTGTGCCTTTTAGAAATCATCCTCTAATTAGGGAGTGGTTGTAAATTGTAATTGCTTAGTAAAAAAAGTAACAGTTTGTTAGGGCTGACTACGTTCAATTCGTTTTGGTTCTTGGTATGTTTGGTAATTGGATTTTGATTATCTTGGTATCTTTCATTATTCAGGTGGATTGCAATGAGCAATCTGAGGAACTTGAAAGGCCTGGAGTAATCGTATCAAACCATGTTTCACATATGGATATTTTGTATCACATGTCTTCATCGTTTCCGAGTTTTGTTGCCAAGGTATGTCTATTGACGGAACAAAAAAAAAGATAATTTCATTCAAGGTTGTGTTGTCTTTACCTGTTCGGATTATAAGTGACTTGTTTTCTTATGTTATTATTTTATCAATTTTTTTGAAGAGATCGGTGGGCAAACTTCCTCTGGTTGGCCTTATAAGGTTGGTTTAAAATTTGGATTACACCATCTTTTAGTTCTATTTGTTTACTTTTTTCTTTGGTTTTTATAATATGTGGAGTTGTTTTTTTTTAATTACCGTTTTTCGTTTTTCAGCAAATGCCTTGGTTGTGTTTATGTTCAACGAGAGTCAAAATCATCGAGTACAAAGGGTGTCTCAGGTATTTAATTATTTATATGTTTTTGCTGTTACTTCACTTACCAGATCATATATTGTGTCTTTTGTTTTTTTACATTATCTTTTTAAAAGTTGTGGGATATTATTTTTATACATGAATACAGTGATATTTTATTGAAAATATATGCATATCTCGGTCTACCTTTCTGTAGTTTTAAATTTTTTTAAGGTCTTTTATTAATGTAATTTGGTTGCATTGTTTTACTTGATGAATGCAGCGGTCGTTAACGAGAGAATTCAGGAAGCTCACAAAGACAAGTCTGCACCAATGATGATGCTCTTTCCAGGTGTGGGACACATTTGAAAAATAGTTAAAGTACACGAATGGTCCTGTGGTTAACTAAAATTTTGGATTTGGTTCCTAGCTTTTCAAAAGTTCACAAATAGTCCCTGTGGTTTGCACTTTGTAATGCACTTTGTAATGCATTTAGTCCCTAGCTAACAAATCTAAATGTTTCAGCATGTCTAAGGGACTAAATGCGTTACAAAGTGAAAACTACAAGGACCATCTATGTACTTTTGGTAAAAATTGGGGACTAAATGTGTTACGAAGTGCAAACCACAGGGACCATCCGTGTACTTTTAGAAAGCTAGGGACCAAGTCCAAAATTTTGGTCAACTACAGGGACCATCCGTGTACTTTACTCAAGTAGTTATTTTTGGCACACACAATTATTTCATTTTATTTTATTTTGTATAGAAGGGACAACTACAAATGGCGATTACATACTTCCATTTAAAACCGGTGCATTTCTGGCAAAAGCTCCTGTTCTTCTGGTTATTTTGAAATATCCATATGAACGATTTAGCCCTGCATGGGAATCAATATCAGGGGTGAGGTTTTTGAAATAGAATTTCTCATATTTTCCCGAATATTCATGTATTCTTCAATTTTCAGGCACGCCATGTGATTTTGCTGCTGTGTCAATTTGTAAATTATATGACAGTAACAAGGTTACCAGTTTATTACCTGTCACAAGAAGAGAAAGATAACCCAAAACTATATGCCGAAAATGTACGGAGATTTATGGCCCGTGAGGTATTTTTTTTCTTCCAGTTTTCATTTAACATATAAGTTACTTTATCTTTACTATTTTGTAATGTTCAATATGTCTTCAGTTTCTTTGTGATATAAGCTTCATTGAAATCAAAGTTGTATTAAAAATGAATTTTACTTGTTTATATAACGAGAACAAATAATTGCATTTTAACCCTATATCTTTAACTATTGTGATTTCAAATCACAATAATAAAGTTTTTAATGTTTAAATAAACAGATTTTTTGAAGTATTTGATTGTTTAGCGTCAGTGTTTTGTTTCGAGCTCTATGTATAAGGCTGACTGAGCTCAGCTTATTAATTGTTTTCGCAAGCTAGAGCTCGGCTTGTCTTTTATTTATAAAATTACTTAAATGTTTTATTTGTCAACATATAATGATTTATATATTTTTGTATTGATAATCATAATTTTTAATACAACAAAATATAGAGTCTTTAGTTCTCGCTATCATAGTTTTATATTTAATTATATTTGTTATATCATTTTTTATAGTCTTCTATTTATTTTTGTTATATTTATACAAATAAAAAAAATGCGAGCCCAGTACGAGCAGCTCAGCTTGTTTACACTTTAGCACGCAACCAAACACCCCGGTAATGTTCTATCATCTAATAATTATTGTTGGTTGTTCAGGGGAAGCTAATAATGTCAGACATTGGTTTGGCGGAAAAGCGAGTATACCATGCGGCCCTCAATGGTAGGTTGCGTCAGAAAGAAGATTGATAGACCGCAAAAAATGATAATATAGTACCCGTTTGGTGTACAGTTTGAAAACACAAAGCAAACCATTGTTCAAGGATGTTTCGCGTTTGTAATGTTAGGAAATTGAAACCGAATAAAAAGTGTTGTCAACGATGATTCTGGGAATTTTTTTTACCAGACTTTCTAGAAGCCGATTAAGTGCATCTATCGCAGTTGTTCCTTCATCTGAATCATCTTTTTTGTATTTATGCAGGTTTGTTATGTCAAGGGTAGACTGAGATACAACACATACAGATACAGATGCATCATCTGTAAATACATTTGTTATTTTTATATTTTTTAGAAAAAAAAGGGTTAATGATATAAGTAGTGAAAATTTAGAAAAAAAGGGTGGTCTGAACAAGTGACATAACTACTTGGAAAATGTATCACTGGATTTTGGAGTGGCTATGGAAGGTGCATCCCTACATGATTGTTGCTGCTGAAGGTTCAAATATGTTTATATAAAACACCTAAAGTTGGCTTGATTGTTGAGATTTAAATGTTAATTCTTTGAGAACTAAAACAAAATAATGTTCGAGGAAAATAGATTAATATATTATCTTTTTGGGAACTAAAACATACAACATTTGACGTTGACTTCTATATGTGAATCTGCTACCAAATTTGCTTCGCAGTTAAATTGTATTATATATATATATATATTTTTATTTTTTTATAACGGCGAACTCTCCTGTAAATCGTATTTCAAAATCTACACTTTTATCCATTACGACAGGACTAGAACTTTCACTACTTAGAGGAATACAAGTCTGGCTTCTCTTTAAACTTCTTGATCATTAACTTCTCTAGTTCTTCCCAAGTAATCTTCTTAAGATCTTGGTTTGCTTGATAGTTTCCCTCCAGAACAGAGCCAAAAGTATCATCTTTGTGACCAGTGGTGGAGCTTAACCAAAAGTTACATTAGGCCCGAAAGTCATGGCACCCAAGTTTTTTTTCCTATCGCTATGTTTCGAGTTGTATGTTCAGGGCGATGATTCGGTTCGGGTTGGGTCAAACAATAATAACTCAAAATATCTAATTAATCTTAATTCATTCAAACTTTAAAGGACATAAAAGATCTAAATGTAGTTTAACAAACAAAGTTATAAAATATTTATGATGATGCAAGAGACATGTTAAGTACCTGGAAGATTTTACTAATAGCCCCATTCTTCAAGTTTAAAACCCACTTCAATTTTAACAAACAATGACCTAGTTTAAAACTTTATTAAAAGCCCAATTCAAGTTTAAAATCAAGTATTGAACTTTTCTAATAGCCCTATTCTTCATGTTTTTTTAAACTCAATACGCCAACACCTATAGAAAATTTTGACAAGAAAATTGGCAGGTGCCGGGAATTTTTAGGCAAAACAATTAGTGGAGACCGACCTCTATACTTATAAGAATTTCAGACGAAAAAACGGAAAATTAACCGAAACGTCGACTGGGGTCGAGGCACCCCTGGGCTTTTTGTAAGCTACGCCATTGTTCGTGACCCTCGTTTTCAACAACAGCTTCCATCTCAGACATCTATTGCAAAGTGGTGGTAGTATCTTTCTTACCATCCCACGAAGGTGGGCTGCAACCCGTAAATGACTGCAACCACGAGCAGGTTTCAGTGGGTGGATCTTCTCCTTCAGGCAGGCTTTCGTCGCCGTTGACTTCTTTAGAGTTGCTATTGCTACTGGTTTCTTTCCTGGCTGCCTTTAGAGCCTTAGGCCTTAGTCAAAATTGGGAGCTAGGAGGATTGTTGTACTTGGGTAACCTAATTAGCAATTGCTTCCCTGACCTCAGCTCCAGATTGACTTTTCCCCATGATTCTCTGTAGGAGGAGACTTGTTCTCATGAACACTGTTCTCGATTTCCGAATTCTCATTAACCACTCCACTTCACCTTTTGTTGGCCTTCCCCTACGTATGGTACGACCACCACCGCGCTTACCACTTCTTTATCCTACCATTCAGTAAGTAAGTTCTGTGAAGGGTGGAACACCAATGTAGTCGTGCTAGGTAATGATTCAGAGTGCTACGAGTAATGTAAGCAACTAATATCAATATCCCATTGCCAAAACATTTCACCTTACCTTTCGAGTTCTAAATGTTTCATTTCATTAACCACATTAGCATTCACGCCTCTATCCTAACAAGCAAGGCATACTATACACACCATACTCTATGTATCCTCTCGTGGAATCAAGCTACCATACTTGCATCCTTAACTTGGTCGCATTCATAATTTTAGTCCAGACACCTACGAAACGCCAAAACGCCTGGATTTCTTAAATTATTGCTCTAATACCAACTTGGAACGCCCCAAAACCAGGGGTCTTGTATGATGGATTTACTTTTTAGCAAATAGTTCTTAAACTGATAATTTAAAAAACACTTAGCGGAAATTCATACAATCCAAACATTCAAGTCAAATACAAACCATAGTCTAAATGTTTCAATTCAAAACATAACATAGATAATCGGGATGCCAAACATTACATTAATTAATCATAAACGTTTTCTGATAGTCACAGAGGCTAACCAAAATGGTTCCATTTTCTAAAACTTTCCTTTTCATTAACTTCTATACTTCAATTTTCATGCTTTGCCTCAAAATGCTTTACCAAGTATGCATTCCCTAAAAAAAACTATCTAATAAGGGGTCTATAGCTCACCTGTGACGTTATGCCATAGATCAGTGTAATCCGAAGGATACCTACACATAGACTCCTAAGTCAAATATGGTAAAAAATCATTGGAGAAATGTTAACATATGGTTCCAAGGAAATCATTAAACAAAAAGTCTATAGACTGAGCTAACACATCTACGTTTCAAACCTTCCAGCACTAAGGCATAAAACGTTACTTGGATTTTCTATTGGGATTTACTGTGTACAATTTTTATTTTTTTTAAATATAATCATATTTTATTTATTTATTAATATCTCATAGTAATAGCGGCAGCAGGTTGTACACAATTTCATCCAATTAAATAGCATGTTAGTGATCTAATTGCGATTCGTATAAACTATTAACACAACCATAGGGTGTTCGAGAAAATCGTACCTTTTGACGAATAACGAATAACACACATGATGTAAGAAACGAACTTTACGCTAGTTGCCACGTTCACAAAATCTGAGGCACTTGAATCAACTCTTGACAAAAATCTCTTGAACCTGTAGCTCAAAACCCGTACACACGAACCCGAGAACTCTTCATGGTCCAAAACGAGTTGTAACCGCTATAACGAAACACACACCGGAAACCCGATCTTCCGGTCTCACTGGAAATGGCAACTGTGGGGCTAGCCGGCTGGAGCTGGGTGGTTACCGGCGGCAGTTGGTAGCGGTGGCTCACGATGGTTTTGGCAGAAGTGGGTGCGGCGACACAGTGGTTTCCGACAGGGATGGGTGGAGCCGACGGTGATGTGGTGTGGTTGTGGGTTGTTTTTGTCTCACTTTGATAAGTGGATTATACTAGTTTCAAAGCATCTTATGACTAAGATCCATAAAGATCGTTTTGAAGCAAGTTACTTCTAGTGTCATTCTTAGATGAATATTGGATCTCAAAGCCTTGAGCCTTTCATCTCATTAAACAACGAATCATTCATAATAGTCTTAGTTCAGATTGATTCGCATGAATCTGATGGACTACAGATATTTATAATAGACTTATTCAAGGACTGCTTAAACGCACAAAAATTGAACATTGAAACATTTATTTATAATGCATTTAACCATTAAATGAAAAAAAATGTATAATGTAACTGTTCGAAAGCACCAAATACAAATTAAGATAAAATCCATTCTCTAGAAAATCTAAGCCCTATCTTCTAGTACGCTCCTCATGTCTAACAATATATATAGGTTCAGTGAAGGTGTTTATTAAATTTTGATTCGTATGAACTTTGTTTAAAACGATGTCTCACCGGTCCAGTATATCTCGTATATAGTAGACCTTCTGAGTATGTGCTTCGTGATGTGGTGTGGTGTGACCTTGGTTCTTTTTCCTGAGTTATGGTACTAGAATTGTGGCACAGTACTCGATGGGTTTCTTTATGCTTGGTACCATGTTGAGATTAGCAATGAACTTTTTCATCCAAGCAGACTTTTTTGCAGCATCCAATGTTGCTATGTATTCAGACTCGTTGGTGGACTAAGCGACCACACTTTATTTGGAACTCTTATAAGTGATCGCTCTACCATTTAGAATAAATACGTAACCTAACTGCCATCGGGAATCATCTTGATCTGTGTGGAAGCTTGCATATGTGTAACACTTGACTGATAGCTACTCTTCTAGTCCTCCATAAGCCAAGAACATATCCTTAGTCCTTTTCAAGTACTTAAGAATGTTCTTCACTGTAGTCCAGTGATCTCTTCTAGGATTCTACTGATATATACTCATCATGCTCAAAGCACGAAACATCAAGTCTAGTACATAGCATAGCATAGCATAGCATACATGATGGAACCAATTGTAGAAGCATATGAAACCAATTCCATGTTCTTATGTTCCTCAAGCAAGCAATGGCACTTATACCTATTCAGTATCATTCGATGTGCCATTGGGAATGATCTTCGCTTAGAATCATGCATTAAAAAACGTCCAAGGACTTTATCAATGTATGTACTTCACTTAAACCTATTAGCCGCCTTCTATCTCTATAGATCTTTATTCCCATAATAAACGCCAAGATCCTTCATTACACTTTCTTAACCAAGATTTAATGTCCTTTAGCACAGGAATATTGTTTCCATTGAGTAGTATGTCATCTACATATAATATTGAGATACTTGCTTCAATCTATAAACTAATTTATGTAACTTGCATACCTTATTAGGATGCTTTAGATTTACATAACCTTCAGGTTGAACCATATCGACATCTTAAGTAAGAAGTCTATTAAGGAACACAATTTTGACATCCATTTGCCATATCACATAGTCATGATAGGTGTAAATGGCAAGCAGTATCCTAATTGACTTAAGCATGGCTACCGGTGAGAAGGTTTCCTCATAATCAATTCCTTGATTCTGAGTAAAGCCTTCACCACCAACCTTCCTTTAAAGGTTTGCACATTACCATCCATATCGGTTTCTTCTTGAAAACCCATTTGTTTCATACTGTCCGGTTCTTGGGAGGAAGGTCAACTAAGTCCCAAGCTTGGTTATTCCATGGATTGCATCTCGATGTTCATAGCCTCATGTCATTTCTCAGATTCTGAATCTTTGATTGAAGCTTTGGAAGTGCTAAGCTTAGCATGATCAACTATCATGATGTTGTCAGTCTCGTTAAGTCCAATATACCTGTCAGGTTCATGATGATTCCTAGTACTTCTATGAACACTTGGTGCCACAACCGTCTCTTAAATCCTCCCAGGTTCAAGTTCAACAACTCCTTCTCGTTAAGTCCAATATACCTATCGGGTTCATGATGATCCCTAGTACTTCTATGAACACTTGGTGCCACAACCGTCTCTTAAATCCTCCGAGGTTCAAGTTCAACAACTCCTTGTTGACCGGTTGTTTCGGCTTGTGGGGGTTCGGTTACTAGTGGGGTTCGGATCTCAATCAAATCTACAAGATTTTCTCCAATCCCACGTGATATAATTTTGTCCTCAAAGAACTAACCTCTAGGCTTTGTGAAAACCTGATTTTGAGTTAGATTGTAGAAATAGTAATCAATCGTCTATGGTATCCAGTGAAAACAACCTTTTCGCCACATGGATCGAGTTTGCCCGTAGACTCACTCGTAAAGTAATCGTTACGACCCGATACCCTAAGGTAGGTCACTTTGGGTTTCTTCCCATATGCCAAATCTTATATGGTGTTTTGTGCACCTTCTTTGTTGGAGCAATATTTAGAAATCTTTTGGCGGTTTCAAGAGCAAAGCTTCAAAAGGAGCGTAGGAGGTTTGTATGATACATCATCGATCAAACCATAACCAATAAAGTTCGATTTCTCATTTTCAACACATCACTAAGTTGTGGTGCTCTAGTTGGAGTGAGTTGAAATGTTTCCACATTTCTTAAGATGTTTGTCAAACTTATCATTAAGATATTCATCTCCTCGATCCAATTAAAATCTTAGTGGCTCTAGAAAGCTAATTTTGTACTTTGTACTCTTTGAACTTTTCAAAAGTCTCATGTTTATGCTTCATAAGAAAAACATAATCGTATTTACTGAAATCATGAGTAAATGTAATGAAGTATCTCTCCCTATTTCTACCCATTGTTCTAAAAGGACCGCATACATCTGTATGTACCAATCCTAGTAGATCCTCAGCTCCTTTTCTGACATTCATGAAAGGTGCCTTGGTTAACTTCCCACTTAAACTTGATTCACACCTCTCAAAAGAATCTTTACTAGTGGAATACGTAATTCCATCATTCTATGTTTCTTAACACGATTCTTGTTTATGTCTCCAAGTCTACAATGCCATAGGTATGAATCATTGTAAATCTAATTTCTTACATTTGAAGATATTGTATAATACGTTATATGGTTGGACCTAATCTCATATATTCGATTATGTGGCTTAGCATCATTAAAAAACCACTTATTAAAATATTCAGAAATATAATCACCACTAGAAGCATACTTAAACCCTTGTTGTCTGAATGTAGAAACTAAAATAAGATTTCTAGTAACACTAGGAATAAAGAAAACATTGTTCAAAACAATTTCAAGACCATTTGGAAGTAAAATGACATATTCTCCTACAACATTCACGCCAAGTCTTTAACTGTTGCTCGCGTGAAGTTCTAAGTCTCACTACTTCAACTTCTTAGCCTTCCTTAGTCCTTGCAAATCATTACATATGTGAGAATCACATCCAGTATCAAAAACCCAATTGGAAAAGAAAATGTTTCAATAACATATATACCTGAAGATCTGGCTTCTAAAGCCTTATTCTTCTTTTTCAGCTAAGAAAAACGCATAGGGCAATCAGACTTCTTGTGCCCATTCTTGTTGCAGTGCTAATAAGAGTCACTATTGTAGATGATGAAGATGACAATGATGATGAACCTTGGCAAGAACCAAGTAGGTTTCATAATGTGTATAAATGTAAGGTGTTACCATCCTATGTGCTTTCTCGTGGCAAGGGTAGTTCTAGAAAAGTTGCTAGTGATCAGGAAGATCTTTACTTTGTTCCTCCGGCGCCTAAGCATAAAAATCAGAAAGCAACAACAAAACCAAAGACTAAGAGGACAAAAGGGGGTTTCAAGTTCATAATCCAGATTCTACTGCACCATTTGTACATCATGTAACACCATTTTTATTAAGGTCTACTACAGTTGGTGATCCAACTAGTCGATATCAACTAGTGTTCTTGGTGTTGGTCGTCAAGTCAAGCATCGTCTAAGGGGGATCCTTCAGGAAATGAGGTAGTGGTTCTTGGTGGTAGTACAAAGCATCATGAAACACCGCTTCAAATAGGGAATGTTCTAGGATTTTCTTCTGTGATGATCTAAGAGTTGTTCATTTGTTTAAACATTGGGATGATCATGAGGAAGGTGAGATCATAAAATGTTTATCTTAGATCATATTGCCGAGTTGTTCAAGTTAAATGAGATGAAGTTGATGTTAGTGATGCTCATGTAACTAAACCGTCACAAAGTACGAGTTGTGAATATGATATAGAGGCCGATGTGGTTGAAATTTAAGACATTACTTAAGAGGAATTTCCAAATATGTATTCCAATTTAGCTAATGAGGATTTTCCTAGCTTCAATGTAAGTATGTTTACCGAAGTTGGGAAACTTTAAAAACTAAAAAACCAGAGAAGATGGTCGAAGAGAATGAAGAAATGTCGTTGTTAAGAAAGTTGAATAGAAATGGTTTAAAAAGTTTAGAGAAAGCCGCAAGCCGCCTTCAAAAGTCTCAGTATTCAGCAAAGTCAAAGAAAGTACTGGTTGGTGAGATTATTAGCTGGGCATACTTAGATGTTAAGGTGTTATGTAGTGAAATGTGTTGATGACATTCAGTATTTCAAGTGGCTAATTTCAAAAGTCTATCTTAATGGGATGTGTGTGCGTTGTCAAAGAAGAATCTTATCAATGAAGGAATGTACGGAATACTTAGAGAGACAACTGAAATATGAACGTTGGATGAAGTATATCAACATCAAGCCTCAACGTCCGAAGACATTTATATCAGAGTTGAAAGTTCACCCAATAACCAAGAAGTAGCAGGTGTTTTTGAAGTTAAAACGTCCAAATGAAGAAGTTATCATTCAAGAAGATAGAACAAGACTTTCATGAATCACTAAAGTGGTGGTATCTGATTCCATAATAGGTGAAGCTGTGATTGTTCTGAAGGATGGAAACCGGACTGTTAGATCAATAGATTATTCAAAATGTCGATATTTTATCAGACAAGGGATATTGATCAAGCTTTGAAGTTCCAGCTTGTGATTCGTGTATGTTTTGCTTTCAAGATACACGCTGGAAGGAACTGGAAGTGAAGTCTGAAGACTCTCACTGCCAACTATATCCAAGGGGGAAGTTTTTAGATGCATTTTGATGTCTATAGTCGGTAGGTAGTCGGATCGTAGGGTGTGAAAACGAGTCTAGCATAGATGGGTTTGGTTGCATGCCTTGTTGCAAAAGTTGCTATGCGCTCCCTAGTCAGTCGACCGAGGAGCTGAGAGTCCTCGGCATAGGCAGAAAGTAATCGGGGAGTACTCGGAAATGTTAAATTAGAAAAAAATAGTTTTCGGAAATTAAATATATGTCAAATAACATAAGTCTACTAATCTTTATAATAAAATACGTGAAAATGATATTCATTCTTTAATATCATAGACATAGAAATTATGTTTTAATTTTTTTTAAGTAAACTCTGCCCAAGTTAGGCCAGTAGATCCAATTCTGGCCGAGGCTAACCGCCTTTGATTGATTCAGAGTAATTAGGCGGAGTTGAATAAAGTGGCCTTGGCAACCTATCTTGTAGCGACTACTCGGGAGTACTCGTCCTTGGAAACCTTGTTTTACTACCATGGTTGTATGTCACATATGCAACAAGAAATGTTACATATGTTAACTTGGTGATTTAAAGTAAGTGATTGGGGACTCAATCGTTTGGGGATGTAAATGATTTGAGTCCATGGCTAGCGGGCTCAATCATTAACGAAAATCCTTAGCGCTTGGACATGCAACTATATATACCCAGTCACTTACAATCGCTCACAACTTTTCCAGATCTCTCAAAGTCAAATCCTCTCGTAGTGTGTGTTAGATCCATACGTTGTAAATGTGTTTTTGATTAGTGATATTGATCTGCAAAGTTTATTTGCATATGTGTTTGATTGGCGTATGTGTTGATTTGGATTCCGCACATAGTTACATATAGGAAACTATCTTGACGTATACCCATTTAAGTTTAAATCGAAAGTTAGCCATATAAAAATTTCATGAATGGATATTATTTTTTGAAACTTGTTGGACGATACCATTCATAATATAATAAACACAATAAGAGAAGGAGACAAACACAATAGAGTAGACTAAATTCATATTACAAAGTAAACAAATATAGCAAAATAAGAGGAAGATGGAGAATGGTTGAGGCCTCATGTTCGACATGGTTTCTTGAAATAGATTAACATCTCTACTCGTATATAGATCTCATATCTCTTTGCTGGTACAATAGCCAAAGAAATAGTTGTACTATCGGCATGTTGAAGTTGCTAGAATTCATGTGTGTTACTCTATTTTACAGTCTTCAAAACAAAGTTTTAAAGCTTGGTTTTACACCCCCGCCCCCAGAATTTGACTTTATTAAAATGAAAATTAAATTGCATTAAATCTAGAAAAACATTGCGTCAAATCATCTATAACATAAGTAGATAAGTAGTTTACTGTCATCATCTAAAATGTAACTATATATGTAGTAACAATAAGTAGATTTAGCTTATTGTAAATCATAATCTAAAACATAAGTAGATATGTAGTAATCAAGATCTCAAGTAAACAATCTTCTCCAGGGTTCAGGATGATATCCTGATCCTTTTAGCAGCACCTGTCTAGACTGACAAACCAAGAGAAACTTCCCACATTGATGGCCTAGAGTGAGGATTCTTTTGTAGGCATGAGAATGCAACCTCAACGATTAATTCCAATTGTTTGGCTAATTGTTCTAACGGTAAAGGTAACCGTTCGTCCAGAATTTTAGTAAGACACATGCCATTCATGTCAAGTGAGCAAGTGAGGAAATCTCCTGGATGCTTACCCATTATAATTTCTAGTGTTAGTACCCCAAAGCTGTAAACATCACATTTCTCATTCACTTCCATTGTATATGCTAGTTCTGCACATAAATGTCCAGTAATTAGTTACCATTTGTTTCAAATTTATGTTTAAATAGTTACTCATAGTTATTAAGAGTACCTGGAGCAACATAACCAACTGTTCCAGCAAATGAAGTCCAGTTTGATGAGTCTTGATCTAATACCCTTGCCGTGCCAAAATCAGATACATGAGCTACCCAGTCGGAATCCAGTAAAACATTGTTGCTTGACAAGTCCCTGTGGATAATAGGTCGTGAACAATCATGGTGCATATAAGATAATGCATTTGCAATGCCATTAACAACCATCAACCGTTTTTCCCAATCAAAGTCAACAGCGCGTTTCATGTCATTTAGTACCATCCTTAAGCTCCCTCCTACCAAGAACTCATATACCAAAAACGAGTGTCGCGGATGTAAACAAAATCCATATAGCTTTACAATGTTTTGATGACGTATAACAGTCAATGTTCGTATCTCGGCTTCAAAACTCTTGAAATTATGCATCTTGTCATCTTCTGATGCATGGAATTTTTTCACAGCAAATACTTCTGATAACAATTCTGCTTTATAAACCGTTCCAAATCCACCAACCCCAACAATATGCTTGGGGTCAAAGTCATCTAATGCATCAATAATGTTCTCATAGACCAATTTCCCATCATAGCTCCAGATTGTAAAGGGGTTTGCTTCTATCTCTTGTGGCCTTTTAGTACCATTTGGATTTATTTTATGGAGATAAAAGAATATGCTAGATATAATGACAACCAACAACAACATGCATCCCAAAGATGGAAGTACTATGATTAGCATCACCTTCAGAAACTTGTTATCATTATCTTGATTTCTTTGTTCTACTCGACAGTCCAACCCTGTGTTGTTTCCACATAACATCTTGTTATTCCTAAGTGCCTCCATTGGAGCCTCTACGAATGCGCGCATACTTGGAAGTGGGCCCTCTAGCTGGTTGAAAGATATATCAACTGTGGTTAAGCTTAACATCTGAATAAAAGTTTCTGGAATTGAGCCTACAAGGCTATTGTGGGAGAGGTTCATTGTTTCTAGTGCCTTTAGACCTCCAAGCTGTGGTGGTAGATTCCCAATCAAACTATTTTCACTAAGGTCAAGAAATTCTAACTTGTCCAACTTGGAAATATGTACGGGAATAACTCCCTCAAATCTATTATCGCTTAGATTTAAACTCCTTAACTTTAAGCACTCTCCTAGCTTTTCTTGGATCGGGCCAGTAAAAGAATTTTTTGCCAAGTTAAGGATTTCCAGGTTGTCCAAACTTCCCAATTCTGAAGTAATTGTACCTGATAACGCGTTATCGTCCAAGTACAACTTCATCAATGAGCTTAATCTTTCAAGACTCTTTGGGATTTTACCAATTAAATGATTTGATGAGAGATAAAGCTCACCTAATCGTGTTGCTCTTCCTAGCTCTACTGGTAATTTTCCTGATAGATTATTGTTCGATATCTGCAAGCTAGTTAACTTAGGACAAAAACCCCAATTACTAGACACCTCACCGTACAATTTGTTGTAGCTCAGATTTATATAATCCAACTCCTGGTATATTCCAAAATCATCAGAAATGTTACCAGTCAGTTGGTTACTTTGAAGGCGAACTCTGACCAAGCTGCTACAGTTTTTTACGCTTTTCGGTACGAATCCTGAGAAGCGATTGTAGCAAGCGCATAATTGTGTAAGTCGTCCAGAAGCACATATATTGTGTGGTAACTGACCAGAGAGCATGTTTCTACTTACTGCAAACACTTCCATCTTGGTTAGATTCATATCCTTAGGAATGGGACCTATAAGATTATTCATGAACAATTTCAAGTGAACAAGGGCTGATCTCTTTCCAAGTTCAGATGGTATGACACCACTAAAATTGTTTTTACCCAAGTCCAACCGTTCAAGATGAGTATAGTTTGCAAAATATTCAGGAATGGAGCCAGATATATTGTTATCATTGATTTCTATCCTTTCTATCCTACTAAAGTTTATGAATGAAAATGGAATGGTACCATTTAATAGGTTTTTGCTAAGCGTGAGATCTATGAGGTCCCGAGCCCGGCCAAGTTCAGATGGGATGGACCCAGAAAGAGTATTGTTATCCAGATAAAGATAGTGGAGATTGGTTAAATTTCCTATGGAGGAAGGAATGAGTCCAGTAAGTTGATTAGAAGAAAGATTAAGGAATTTAACCGAATTCAGATTCCCAATTCTTTGAGGAATGATTCCCGAGAGCGAGTTAAGTGAAAGATCCAAGTATTCAAGATGACGTAAAGACAAAGAATCAAGATTACCAAGTGTACCTCTTAAGCTTGAATTCGATAGTCGGATGCTTGTTACAACATTTTCTCCATCTGTTGTAGTGTTACTACAACCAATTCCTATCCAATCACAGCATGGGTTGCTTCCAACCCATGAAGAAAGAAATGATTGGCTTTGTTTATCAAGGCTAGATTTCCATTTCAGAAGAGAAGATGCTTCTGTAGTAATCCGAAGATTTGAAACTTCTTCAGCAGTTGCAAGTGAAAGATTAGAGAACGAGGTTAAGACTATTGCAATGGTGAGGAACATGGAAGATCTGATGATTGGAAGTAGAAAAATTTGATGAAGTGGTATACTTTTCATATTTGTTCTGCGATATCAGTATCATACTTTTAGGAGCGAAAGATCATATATGATAAATAAGAGACCCGTCTCTTTCTGTGGAAAAAACAGAATTTTCAAAGTCTTTGTTGGAGTGCTATTCTAGTCAAGATCAAAGAAAAAGTGATCTAAATCCATATTCAAATTAATTTACTGTGAATAATCATTCTAGTAAATAGATATCACGTTACTACTAGAGTATTGAGGTTCATGGTTTTAGTAGCATTGGTGATTGACCCTATAAATGTGGTGGTATTTAGAAGTATTGTTATCTTTTTAATTCTATGATTTTAAAAGTATAGCACGAAAACCGATGATTGACTTTTAACACCAACTAGGAAAATCGTAGAAAATCATTTTCAAAGTCTTTGTTGGATGTTTTCCACGTCAAGATGAAAGAATAAGTGATCTACATCCATTTGTAAGTTAGCTTCTTCTAGTAAAGGAAGAACAACCATTTGGATGGTATTATATGCAATAAATATTGATGTCAGATATCCACATTTTGATGACGTGTGTATGCGTGCTTCACATATATAAACCCACTTTCCCACCGTGTTTACTAAAAACTAATCAGCAAGTGAAGTCACTGGAAAATACTAGTATTTTCAAGCGTACCCCAAAACTAGGATAAACGAGACAAGCTGCTCAAAAGTTACTAGAAATCAACTTACTAAGAATAAGAATGCTCGGTGTGAGAACCGGGGAGGGCTCGCTGATGCCCGGCCACGTCCGGGAACACTGGACCCCGGCTCCGGTATTTTATTTTACCCCGATAAATGGGGACCTAGCACCGATCCATTGGAAAAGTGGGGAGAAGTGGACAACGGTCTTTTATTTTCAGAAAAAAAAATAATTAAAATGGTAATCCAACCGCTATGAAATTCTAACAAGCAAATACTCGAAGGTCATGAGATGAATTATAGTAGAAAAATTTTACAACTTTTCGGGCTTTCTTGAAACATCAAGGACTATAAAAAAAATAGAATAGACCAAACAATAATTTGGACCAAAGAAATAGTTAGAATAAACCAAAGACATGGAGTAGTATAGATTTTTCTTCGAAAAATCTTGACAAGTAACTAATATATTTTTCTTTGAAAAAAAATGCTTTAATCGTAACTGTAACATGCCCTATTGGAATGTTTGTGCTTCTTTGCACAAACCCCCTACCCGAGATTCACCACTTTCCCTTTCTTCACGTCCTTGCGTTTTAGGTCATTTCCATAATTGCCTATTGAAGATAGGTCATTTTCATAATATTATATTGTGTCAGCTCATGCAAAATGCTTTAATCGTAAATGTAACATGACCCATTGAAATGTCTTTTCTTCTTCTAGAGATTCACTATTTTTCCTTTTCTTCATGTCCTTGCCTTTCTTGCCTCTTAAAGATTGGTCATATTCCATAATATTTTCTTTTGTCATCTGTTACAAAATGGTTCTGTTAGACTACACGGAGTGGGAAGCGTGGGGAGGCATGGAACGCCCCTCCACGCCTGGGTGGCGTGGGGGAGGGGCTTGGGGATCTTCACGGGTGTGCGGCAAAAGGGGAGGTGAAGTGGCGCGATGTGGTTGGTTGTTGTTGTTTTGTTTTATTTTGATTGGTTGGTTTTATTTTAATTGTTTAATTTTTTATTTATTTTAAACGCCCCTTACAAGCTCCTTCCACCTTGTGGTTTTAAGGCAAAGCCTCCTCTGCTGACGTGATAGCCACGTGTCGCTCAGCGCCCCCTCAAGCCTCTTCCAGTCTGAATAGTCCTATGGATCCAGTTGGTTTCCTATTCATGCAAAGATGAACCATAACTTATTCTATAATCATCTCCTTTTGTTTGTGTTTGAGGTAGTTGTTTAAATCTACTCAAAACTTCTCAGTCATTGACCTACTTGAAACGTCTCACTTAGTATTAGACCCATGCATGCATGTTGTATAGTATAACTTGAAGTTCTTGAACTTAGTTGATCACAATATCTTTGAATAGATCATTTGTAGTCCAAGAACCAAGCTATTACAAATTTGTTGGTCCTGACATTCTCTGTTTTGTATCCGTGATCCAACCGCTCCATGGTGTGCCTATTTTCATTTTGGTCTAGTTAATTTAATAGGTCTTAGCACAATTAGGTGGGTTAAATTAATAACTTTTAAAATCCGTGTATCTAGCTTTAAATTTATAAGAAATGATTATTACTTCGACTAAATATACACAACAGGCAAGCGTACCTATCGTTTGTAGTAAAGTTTATGTAAGAACCAAGTATCGAACCCAAATGATACGATATTTACTAGTCAACTTTAAATTACCAACGAATTAATAAATTATCTTTTTCTTGTTAGTTAATTTATATTAAAACCAGAAAAAAGTAAGTAATAGAGAATTATTAGAGAATCTCAAGAACACGGAGAGTGTTGCTTTATATTATAGTTAGATTATTGGCAAGTGGTGAGGTTAAAAGCCGACTCCTAGTAAGGTTACCGACGAGTTTTTTGAGATTCGTAAATTTTGACTTTGAGGTTAAAACAAAATTCGAGCCTGTTAAAGATAATTCGTTGCCCAACCTTAAAAGAAGACTCTTTTAGGGAGCAATCCCTAATTTTGAATTGAAGACATCAAACTTAAAGATCGCCAATGAGATATCTAAGTTCTCCCTATAGGTTGCTAATGACACTTATCATTAGTTGATGTGGTTGATCTTTATATAACATGAGGTGTTATAATATATATATATATATATATATATATATATATATATAAAGACGTAACATGGGTTCACCAACTCTTGGTTCGCACCAAGTCTAACATATAGACCGTGTTAGACGAGTCGCATAACCAAGCTTTGGTTTATCATTGAAGCCTGGCATATAGATCGTGTAAGCAAACAATGATATCCTTGATAAATGGAAGTTGCTCACAAGATGTATTTTTAAAAAATGGGTCAACCACTTCTCCAAAATCGGATTTCCCTTATTAGTATATGGGTTGTTACACATCATGATTGTGTTAATAAGCTTCACCTCCCAAGTTTATCAGGAACACTCACAAGATCCAAGACCAAAGCCGATCACAAGCACCATTAACGAAGAAGAAGTGTAGAAAGAATTATCAAAGATATAACACACCACTTTGCCAAAGGTTAAACATTTAAATCATACCAAGCTTCATTTAGAACCCAAGCAACACAAAGGGTTTAGCAAGAAATGGCCATAGTAACTTGTCACAAACAATGATCATAAGTAGGATCATGATGGATCAAGTGTAAGATCAAACAACTAAATGAAGGTCGTTGAACAGGGGGCATTCTTTTCGGTTTCTGAAGCTTCTATGATTTGTCTTTAGCTAAGCATGGACGTGCCAAGATGTGCATCATGGACTTTTGTTGACAATTATTGGGTTGAATTGTTGACTTTATGCTCTTGGGTGTATGCACGGCTCTGCGCATAGTCTAGCACAGGTGTGCCTATCTGGCAACTAATTGATTTCCTTGGAATATTGTATTTTTAACTTCGTTTATGCTCGGTTTTTCACTTCTTTTCATCCTAAGACTTTGAAATCTGCATGTGTCAACCAATAATGACTTAGGTAGTATTTACAACTAAAAAGTCATTAAAGTACTTAGAATTAGGGGTTATTATACATTAATAATATGTATAATTGATCATCTAGTTGTTGCTATATTCTAGTACACGAATCCATGAAGTCATTTAACACATAGTCGAGTCACAAGAATTCACAACACTTCAAAGCATATACCATAGTCACAACTTGGCCGTTAGCCTCCTCTTTAGCATATTAGAAAGCTAATTCAGCTAAAAACTTGCAAAGTTTAGTTGCGTTACGGACGTTGATGTATATCGTGTATTGCCCACACTTGAAGTGTAAGCCATAAAATGTCTATGGTCTTCCAACATAAATACTAGTGGTGTTAGTTGTTATATCTTAATTACTCACATGTAAGATCGTCACAAAATAATGTTGTCCACGTCAACTATGAAACAGTATTCTTTTTTCCTGAACACATAAACAAGAATATGTCTTTGCACAAAACGTGTTTGACTTAAAGCCTAACCTTATAAGTTGTATAGGAAACTGTATTGAATACTATTTTACGGTATACACAACCAAGTTTTAAAGCTTGGTTTACCCCCCCCCCCCCAAACGTACACGTAAAAGCACACATAATTTGACTTTATTAAAAAGGTAAAATAAATTGCATCAAATAATCTATTACGTAAGTACATATGTAATTTACTATAGATTATCATCTAAAACATAAGTGGACATGTAGTAATCAATATCTGGAAGGAAAAAACATTCCTCTCTAAGGTACTAAAAGATATGCTGGTCCTTTTGGCAACAAATGCGTAGACTGACAAACCAAGAGACACTTCCCACATTGATGGCCTAGAGTGAGGATTGTTTTGCAGGCATGAAAATGCAACCTCAACGAGTAATTCCAATTGTTCAGCTAAGTGTTCCAATGGTGAAAGTAAGCATTGGTCCAAAAATTCAATAAGAGATGTGCCTTTCATGTCAGGTGAGACCGTGACAAAATCTCCTGGATGCTTACCCATTATAACCTCTAGTGCTAGTACCCCAAAGCTGTAAATATCACATTTCTTTCTCACTTCTACGTATATGCTAGTTCTGGACAAAAATGTTAAGTAATTAATTACCATTTGTTTCAAATTTATGTTTGAATATTAGTCATAGTTATTAAGAGTACCTGGAGCAACGTAACTAATTGTTCCTGCAAATGAAGTCCAGTTTGATTAGTCTTGATCTAATATCACATTAGCGCTTGACAAGTCCCTGTGGATAATCAGACACATGAGCAACCCAGTCCGAATCTAATAACACATTACCGCTTTACAAGTCCCCGTCGATAATCAGTTGTGAACAATCATGGTGCATATAGAATAACGCATTTACAACGCCATTAACAACCATCAACCCCTTTTTCCCAATCAAAGTCAACAACACGTTTCATGTCATTCAGTACCATCCTTAACCTCCCTCCTACCAAGAACTCATATACCAAAAACGAGTGTCGTGGATGTAAACAAAACCCATATAACTTTACAATGTTTTGATGACGTGTTTCGGACAATGTTCGTATCTCAGCTTCAAAACTCTTGAAATTATGCATCCTGTCATCTTCTAATGCATGGAACATTTTTTAAAACGAATACTTCTGATATCAATTCTGCTTTAGAAATAGTTCCAAATCCAAAACCCCAACAATATGCTTGGGGTCAAAGTCATCTAATGCATCAATGATGTTCTCATAGACCATTTTCCCATCATAACTCCAGATTGCAAAAGGGTTTGCTTCTATCTCATGTGGCCTTTTAGTACCATTTGGATTTATTTTATGGAGGTAAAAAAATATGCTAGATATAATGCCACCAACAACATGCATCCCAAAAATGAAGTACTATAATTAGCATCACCTTCAGAAACTTGTTTCCTTTATCTGAATTTCTTTGTTCCACTAGACAGTGAAACCCTGTGTTGTTTCCACATAACCGCTTATTATTCTTAATGCCTCCATTGAAGCCCCTTCGAATGCACGTATCTTTGGAAGTGGGCCTCTAGCTTGTTGGAAGATATAGTGACTGTGGTTAAGCTTAACATTTGAATGAAACTTGCTGGAATCGAGCCTACGAGGTTGTTGTGAGAGAGTTCATTACTTCTAGTGTCTTCTGACCTCCAAGTTATGGTGGTGGATTCCTAGTCAAATTATTTTCAGTAAGGTCAAGTCATTCTAACTTGTCCAACTTGGAAATATTTATAGGAATAACTCCCTCATATTCAAAATTCTTAACTTTAAGCACTCTCCTAGCTTTTCTTGGATTGGGCCGGTAAAAGACTTTTTTGCCAACTTAAAGACTTCCAAGTTGTTCAAACTTCCCAATTCCGAAGGAATTTTACCTGATAGTACGTTATCATCCAAGTACAACTTCATCAGTGAGCTTAATCTTTCAAAGCTCTTTGGGATTTTACCAACTAAATGATTTGATGAGAAAGAAAGCTCATCTAATCGTGTTGCTCTTCCTAGCTCTGTAGAGACTTTTCCTGATAGATTGTTGTTGGATATATGTAAAGTAGTTAAATTAGGACAAAGGCCCCAATTACTAGACACCTCACCATAAAATTTATTATAGCTCAAATTTATATAATCCAAGTCCTAATATATTCCAAATCATCAGAAACGTTTCCGGTCAGTTGGTTCTTTTGAAGTCTGAACAAGTGACATAACTACTTGGAAAATGTATCACTGGATTTTGGAGTGGCTATGGAAGGTGCATCCCTACATGATTGTTGCTGCTGAAGGTTCAAATATGTTTATATAAAACACCTAAAGTTGGCTTGATTGTTGAGATTTAAATGTTAATTCTTTGAGAACTAAAACAAAATAATGTTCGAGGAAAATAGATTAATATATTATCTTTTTGAGAACTAAAACATACAACATTTGACGTTGACTTCTATATGTGAATCTGCTACCAAATTTGCTTCGCAGTTAAATTGTATTATATATATATATATATATATATATATTTTTATTTTTTTATAGCGGCTAACTCACCTGTAAATCGTATTTCAAAACCTACACTTTTATCCATTACGACAGGACTAGAACTTTCACTACTTAGAGGAATACAAGTCTGGCTTCTCTTTAAACTTCTTGATCATTAACTTCTCTAGTTCTTCCCAAGTAATCTTCTTAAGATCTTGGTTTGCTTGATAGTTTCCCTCCAGAACAGAGCCAAAAGTATCATCTTTGTGACCAGTGGTGGAGCTTAACCAAAAGTTACATTAGGCCCGAAAGTCATGGCACCCAAGTTTTTTTTCCTATCGCTATGTTTCGAGTTGTATGTTCGGGGCGATGATTCGGTTCGGGTTGGGTCAAACAATAATAACTCAAAATATCTAATTAATCTTAATTCATTCAAACTTTAAAGGACATAAAAGATCTAAATATAGTTTAACAAACAAAGTCATAAAATATTTATGATGATGCAAGAGACATGTTAAGTACCTGGAAGATTTTACTAATAGCCCCATTCTTCAAGTTTAAAACCCACTTCAATTTTAACAAACAATGACCTAGTTTAAAACTTTATTAAAAGCCCAATTCAAGTTTAAAATCAAGTATAGAACTTTTCTAATAGCCCTATTCTTCATGTTTTTTTTAAACTCAATACGCCAACACCTATAGAAAATTTTGACAAGAAAATTGGTAGGGGCCGGGAATTTTTAGGCAAAACAATTAGTGGAGACCGACCTCTATACTTATAAGAATTTCAGGACAAAAAACGGAAAATTAACCGAAACGTCGACTGGGGTCGAGGCACCCCTGGGCTTTTTGTAAGCTACGCCATTGTTCGTGACCCTCGTTTTCAACAACAGCTTCCATCTCAGACATCTATTGCAAAGTGGTGGTAGTATCTTTCTTACCATCCCACGAAGGTGGGTTGCAACCCGTAAATGACTGCAACCACGAGCAGGTTTCAGTGGGTGGATCTTCTCCTTCAGGCAGGCTTTCGTCGCCGTTGACTTCTTTAGAGTTGCTATTGCTACTGGTTTCTTTCCTGGCTGCCTTTAGAGCCTTAGGCCTTAGTCAAAATTGGGAGCTAGGAGGATTGTTGTACTTGGGTAACCTAATTAGCAATTGCTTCCCTGACCTCAGCTCCAGATTGACTTTTCCCCATGATTCTCTGTAGGAGGAGACTTGTTCTCGATTTCCGAATTCTCATTAACCACTCCACTTCGTCTTTTGTTGGCCTTCCCCTACGTATGGTACGACCACCACCGCGCTTACCACTTCTTTATCCTACCATTCAGTAAGTAAGTTCTGTGAAGGGTGGAACACCAATGTAATCGTGCTAGGTAATGATTCAGAGTGCTACGAGTAATGTAAGCAACTAATATCAATATCCCATTGCCAAAACATTTCACCTTACCTTTCGAGTTCTAAATGTTTCATTTCATTAACCACATTAGCATTCACGCCTCTATCCTAACAAGCAAGGCATACTATACACACCATACTCTATGTATCCTCTCGTGGAATCAAGCTACCATACTTGCATCCTTAACTTGGTCGCATTCATAATTTTAGTCCAGACACCTACGAAACGCCAAAACGCCTGGATTTCTTAAATTATTGCTCTAATACCAACTTGGAACGCCCCAAAACCAGGGGTCTTGTATGATGGATTTACTTTTTAGCAAATAGTTCTTAAACTGATAATTTAAAAAACACTTAGCGGAAATTCATACAATCCAAACATTCAAGTCAAATACAAACCATAGTCTAAATGTTTCAATTCAAAACATAACATAGATAATCGGGATGCCAAACATTACATTAATTAATCATAAACGTTTTCTGATAGTCACAGAGGCTAACCAAAATGGTTCCATTTTCTAAAACTTTCCTTTTCATTAACTTCTATACTTCAATTTTCATGCTTTGCCTCAAAATGCTTTACCAAGTATGCATTCCCTAAAAAAAACTATCTAATAAGGGGTCTATAGCTCACCTGTGACGTTATGCTATAGATCACTGTAATCCGAAGGATACCTACACATAGACTCCTAAGTCAAATATGGTAAAAAATCATTGGAGAAATGTTAACATATGGTTCCAAGGAAATCATTAGTGAACCATCTATTTAAACAAAAAGTCTATAGACTGAGCTAACACATCTACGTTTCAAACCTTCCAGCACTAAGGCATAAAACGTTACTTGGATTTTCTATTGGGATTTACTGTGTACAATTTTTATTTTTTGTAAATATAATCATATTTTATTTATTTATTAATATCTCATAGTAATAGCGGCAGCAGGTTGTACACAATTTCATCCAATTAAATAGCATGTTAGTGATCTAATTGTGATTCGTATAAACTATTAACACAACCATAGGGTGTTCGAGAAAATCGTACCTTTTGACGAATAACGAATAACACACATGATGTAAGAAACGAACTTTACGCTAGTTGCCACGTTCACAAAATCTGAGGCACTTGAATCAACTCTTGACAAAAATCTCTTGAACCTGTAGCTCAAAACCCGTACACACGAACCCGAGAACTCTTCATGGTCCAAAACGAGTTGTAACCGCTATAACGAAACACACACCGGAAACCCGATCTTTCGGTCTCACTGGAAATGGCAACTGTGGGGCTAGCCGGCTGGAGCTGGGTGGTTACCGGCGGCAGTTGGTAGCGGTGGCTCACGATGGTTTTGGCAGAAGTGGGTGCGGCGACACAGTGGTTTCCGACAGAGATGGGTGGAGCCGACGGTGATGTGGTGTGGTTGTGGGTTGTTTTTGTCTCACTTTGATAAGAGGATTATACTAGTTTCAAAACATCTTATGACTAAGATCCATAAATATCGTTTTGAAGCAAGTTACTTCTAGTGTCATTCTTAGATGAATATTGGATCTCAAAGCCTTGAGCCTTTCATCTCATTAAACAACGAATCATTCATAATAGTCTTAGTTCAGATTGATTTGCATGAATCTGATGGACTACAGATATTTAGAATAGACTTATTCAAGGACTGCTTAAACGCACAAAAATTGAACATTGAAACATTTATTTATAATGCATTTAACCATTAAATGAAAATAAATGTATAATGTAACTGTTCGAAAGCACCAAATACAAATTAAGATAAAATCCATTCTCTAGAAAATCTAAGCCCTATCTTCTTAGTACGCTCCTCATGTCTAACAATATATATAGGTTCAGTGAAGGTGTTTATTAAATTTTGATTCGTATGAACTTTGTTTAAAACGTTGTCTCACCGGTCCAGTATATCTCGTATATAGTAGACCTTCTGAGTATGTGCTTCGTGATGTGGTGTGGTGTGACCTTGGTTCTTTTCCTGAGTTATGGTACTAGAATTGTGGCACAGTACTCGATGGGTTTCTTTATGCTTGGTACCATGTTGAGATTAGCAATGAACTTTTTCATCCAAGCAGACTTTTTTTGCAGCATCCAATGTTGCTATGTATTCAGACTCGTTGGTGGACTAAGCGACCACACTTTATTTGGAACTCTTATAAGTGATCGCTCTACCATTTAGAAAAATACGTAACCTAACTGCCATCGGGAATCATCTTGATCTGTGTGGAAGCTTGCATATGTGTAACACTTGACTGATAGCTACTCTTCTAGTCCTCCATAAGCCAAGAACATATCCTTAGTCCTTTTCAAGTACTTAAGAATGTTCTTCACTGTAGTCCAGTGATCTCTTCTAGGATTCTGCTGATATATACTCATCATGCTCAAAACACGAAACATCAAGTCTAGTACATAGCATAGCATAGCATACATGATGGAACCAATTGTAGAAGCATATGGAACCAATTCCATGTTCTTATGTTCCTCAAGCAAGCGATGGCACTTATACTTATTCAATATCATTCGATGTGCCATTGGGAATGATCTTCGCTTAGAATCATGCATTAAAAAACGTCCAAGGACTTTATCAATGTATGTACTTCACTTAAACCTATTAGCCGCCTTCTATCTCTATAGATCTTTATTCCCATAATAAACGCCAAGATCCTTCATTACACTTTCTTAACCAAGATTTAATGTCCTTTAGCACAGGAATATTGTTTCCATTGAGTAGTATGTAATCTACATATAATATTGAGATACTTGCTTCAATCTATAAACTAATTTATGTAACTTGCATACCTTATTAGGATGCTTTAGATTTACATAACCTTTAGGTTGAACCATATCGACATCTTAAGTAAGAAGTCTATTAAGGAACACAATTTTGACATCCATTTGCCATATCACATAGTCATGATAGGTGTAAATGGCAAGCAGTATCCTAATTGACTTAAGCATGGCTACCGGTGAGAAGGTTTCCTCATAATCAATTCCTTGAGTCTGAGTAAAGCCTTCACCACCAACCATCCTTTAAAGGTTTGCACATTACCATCCATATCGGTTTCTTCTTGAAAACCCATTTGTTTCATACTGTCCGGCTCTTGGGAGGAAGGTCAACTAAGTCCCAAACTTGGTTATTCCATGGATTGCATCTCGATGTTCATAGCCTCATGTCATTTCTCAGATTCTGAATCTTTGATTGAAGCTTTGGAAGTGCTAAGCTTAGCATGATCAACTATCATGATGTTGTCAGTCTCGTTAAGTCCAATATACCTATCAGGTTCATGATGATTCCTAGTACTTCTATGAACACTTGGTGCCACAACCGTCTCTTAAATCCTCCCAGGTTCAAGTTCAACAACTCCTTCTCGTTAAGTCCAATATACCTATCGGGTTCATGATGATCCCTAGTACTTCTATGAACATTTGGTGCCACAACCGTCTCTTAAATCCTCCGAGGTTCAAGTTCAACAACTCCTTGTTGACCGGTTGTTTCGGCTTGTGGGGGTTCGGTTACTAGTGGTGTTCGGATCTCAATCAAATCTACAAGATTTTCTCCAATCCCACGTGATATAATTTTGTCCTCAAAGAACTAACCTCTAGGCTTTGTGAAAACCTGATTTTGAGTTAGATTGTAGAAATAGTAATCAATCGTCTATGGTATCCAGTGAAAACAACCTTTTCGCCACATGGATCGAGTTTGCCGTAGACTCACTCGTAAAGTAATCGTTACGACCCGATACCCTAAGGTAGGTCACTTTGGGTTTCTTCCCATATGCCAAATCTTATATGGTGTTTTGTGCACCTTCTTTGTTGGAGCAATATTTAGAAATCTTTTGGCGGTTTCAAGAGCAAAGCTTCAAAAGGAGCGTGGGAGGTTTGTATGATACATCATCGATCAAACCATAACCAATAAAGTTCGATTTCTCATTTTCAACACATCACTAAGTTGTGGTGCTCTAGTTGGAGTGAGTTGAAATGGTTCCACATTTCTTAAGATGTTTGTCAAACTTATCATTAAGATATTCATCTCCTCGATCCAATTAAAATCTTAGTGGCTCTAGAAAGCTAATTTTGTACTTGGTACTCTTTGAACTTTTCAAAAGTCTCATGTTTATGCTTCATAAGAAAAACATAATCGTATTTACTGAAATCATGAGTAAATGTAATGAAGTATCTCTCCCTATTTCTACCCATTGTTCTAAAAGGACCGCATACATCTGTATGTACCAATCCTAGTAGATCCTCAGCTCCTTTTCTGACATTCATGAAAGGTGCCTTGGTTAACTTTCCACTTAAACTTGATTCACACCTCTCAAAAGAATCTTTACTAGTGGAATACGTAATTCCATCATTCTATGTTTCTTAACACGATTCTTGTTTATGTCTCCAAGTCTACAATGCCATAGGTATGAATCATTGTAAATCTAATTTCTTACATTTGAAGATATTGTATAATACGTTATATGGTTGGACCTAATCTCATATATTCGATTATGTGGCTTAGCATCATTAAAAAACAACTTATTAAAATATTCAGAAATATAATCACCACTAGAAGCATACTTAAACCCTTGTTGTCTGAATGTAGAAACTAAAATAAGATTTCTAGTAACACTAGGAATAAAGAAAACATTGTTCAAAACAATTTCAAGACCATTTGGAAGTAAAATAACATATTCTCCTACAACATTCACGCTAAGTCTTTAACTGTTGCTCGCGTGAAGTTCTAAGTCTCACTACTTCAACTTCTTAGCCTTCCTTAGTCCTTGCAAATCATTACATATGTGAGAATCACATCCAGTATCAAAAACCCAATTGGAAAAGAAAATGTTTCAATAACATATATACCTGAAGATCTGGCTTCTAAAGCCTTATTCTTCTTCTTCAGCTATGAAAAACGCATAGGGCAATCAGACTTCTTGTGCCCATTCTTGTTGCAGTGCTAATAAGAGTCACTATTGTAGATGATGAAGATGACAATGATGATGAACCTTGGCAAGAACCAAGTACGTTTCATAATGTGTATAAATGTAAGGTGTTACCATCCTATGTGCTTTCTCGTGGCAAGGGTAGTTCTAGAAAAGTTGCTAGTGATCAGGAAGATCTTTACTTTGTTCCTCCGGCGCCTAAGCATAAAAATCAGAAAGCAACAACAAAACCAAAGACTAAGAGGACAAAAGGGGGTTTCAAGTTCATAATCCAGATTCTACTGCACCATTTGTACATCATGTAACACCATTTTTATTAAGGTCTACTACAGTTGGTGATCCAACTAGTCCATATCAACTAGTGTTCTTGGTGTTGGTCATCAAGTCAAGCATCGTCTAAGGGGGATCCTGCAGGAAATGAGGTAGTGGTTCTTGGTGGTAGTACAAAGCATCATGAAACACCGCTTCAAATAGGGAATGTTCTAGGATTTTCTTCTGTGATGATCTAAGAGTTGTTCATTTGTTTAAACATTGGGATGATCATGAGGAAGGTGAGATCATAAAATGTTTATCTTAGATCGTATTGCCGAGTTGTTCAAGTTAAATGAGATGAAGTTGATGTTAGTGATGCTCATGTAACTAAACCGTCACAAAGTACGAGTTGTGAATATGATATAGAGGCCGATGTGGTTGAAATTTAAGACATTACTTAAGAGGAATTTCCAAATATGTATTCCAATTTAGCTAATGAGGATTTTCCTAGCTTCAATGTAAGTATGTTTACCGAAGTTGGGAAACTTTAAAAACTAAAAAACCA
This sequence comes from Scalesia atractyloides, assembly GCA_947069175.1. Classification (NCBI taxonomy): domain Eukaryota; kingdom Viridiplantae; phylum Streptophyta; class Magnoliopsida; order Asterales; family Asteraceae; genus Scalesia; species Scalesia atractyloides. The sequence continues at coordinate 16,649,461 of CAMTDV010000001.1, read as the reverse complement.
GAGAAGATGGTCGAAGAGAATGAAGAAATGTCGGAGTTAAGAAAGTTGAATAGAAATGGTTTAAAAAGTTTAAAGAAAGCCGCAAGCCGCCTTCAAAAGTCTCAGTATTCAGCAAAGTCAAAGAAAGTACTGGTTGGTGAGATTATTAGCTGGGCATACTTAGATGTTAAGGTGTTATGTAGTGAAATGTGTTGATGACATTCAGTATTTCAAGTGGCTAATTTCAAAAGTCTATCTTAATGGGATGTGTGTGCGTTGTCAAAGAAGAATCTTATCAATGAAGGAATGTACGGAATACTTAGAGAGACAACTGAAATATGAACGTTGGATGAAGTATATCAACATCAAGCCTCAACGTCCGAAGACATTTATATCAGAGTTGAAAGTTCACCCAATAACCAAGAAGTAGCAGGTGTTTTTGAAGTTAAAACGTCCAAATGAAGAAGTTATCATTCAAGAAGATAGAACAAGACTTTCATGAATCACTAAAGTGGTGGTATCTGATTCCATAATAGGTGAAGCTGTGATTGTTCTGAAGGATGGAAACCGGACTGTTAGATCAATAGATTATTCAAAATGTCGATATTTTATCAGACAAGGGATATTGATCAAGCTTTGAAGTTCCAGCTTGTGATTCGTGTATGTTTTGCTTTCAAGATACACGCTGGAAGGAACTGGAAGTGAAGTCTGAAGACTCTCACTGCCGACTATATCCAAGGGGGAAGTTTTTAGATGCATTTTGATGTCTACAGTCGGTAGGTAGTCGGATCGTAGGGTGTGAAAACGAGTCTAGCATAGATGGGTTTGGTTGCATGCCTTGTTGCAAAAGTTGCTATGCGCTCCCTAGTCAGTCGACCGAGGAGCTGAGAGTCCTCGGCATAGGCAGAAAGTAATCGGGGAGTACTCGGAAATGTTAAATTAGAAAAAAATAGTTTTCGGAAATTAAATATATGTCAAATAACATAAGTCTACTAATCTTTATAATAAAATACGTGAAAATGATATTCATTCTTTAATATCATAGACATAGAAATTATGTTTTAATTTTTTTTAAGTAAACTCTGCCCAAGTTAGGCCAGTAGATCCAATTCTGGCCGAGGCTAACCGCCTTTGATTGATTCAGAGTAATTAGGCGGAGTTGAATAAAGTGGCCTTGGCAACCTATCTTGTAGCGACTACTCGGGAGTACTCGTCCTTGGAAACCTTGTTTTACTACCATGGTTGTATGTCACATATGCAACAAGAAATGTTACATATGTTAACTTGGTGATTTAAAGTAAGTGATTGGGGACTCAATCGTTTGGGGATGTAAATGATTTGAGTCCATGGCTAGCGGGCTCAATCATTAACGAAAATCCTTAGCGCTTGGACATGCAACTATATATACCCAGTCACTTACAATCGCTCACAACTTTTCCAGATCTCTCAAAGTCAAATCCTCTCGTAGTGTGTGTTAGATCCATACGTTGTAAATGTGTTTTTGATTAGTGATATTGATCTGCAAAGTTTATTTGCATATGTGTTTGATTGGCGTATGTGTTGATTTGGATTCCGCACATAGTTACATATAGGAAACTATCTTGACGTATACCCATTTAAGTTTAAATCGAAAGTTAGCCATATAAAAATTTCATGAATGGATATTATTTTTTGAAACTTGTTGGACGATACCATTCATAATATAATAAACACAATAAGAGAAGGAGACAAACACAATAGAGTAGACTAAATTCATATTACAAAGTAAACAAATATAGCAAAATAAGAGGAAGATGGAGAATGGTTGAGGCCTCATGTTCGACATGGTTTCTTGAAATAGATTAACATCTCTACTCGTATATAGATCTCATATCTCTTTGCTGGTACAATAGCCAAAGAAATAGTTGTACTATCGGCATGTTGAAGTTGCTAGAATTCATGTGTGTTACTCTATTTTACAGTCTTCAAAACAAAGTTTTAAAGCTTGGTTTTACACCCCCGCCCCCAGAATTTGACTTTATTAAAATGAAAATTAAATTGCATTAAATCTAGAAAAACATTGCGTCAAATCATCTATAACATAAGTAGATAAGTAGTTTACTGTCATCATCTAAAATGTAACTATATATGTAGTAACAATAAGTAGATTTAGCTTATTGTAAATCATAATCTAAAACATAAGTAGATATGTAGTAATCAAGATCTCAAGTAAACAATCTTCTCCAGGGTTCAGGATGATATCCTGATCCTTTTAGCAGCACCTGTCTAGACTGACAAACCAAGAGAAACTTCCCACATTGATGGCCTAGAGTGAGGATTCTTTTGTAGGCATGAGAATGCAACCTCAACGATTAATTCCAATTGTTTGGCTAATTGTTCTAACGGTAAAGGTAACCGTTCGTCCAGAATTTTAGTAAGACACATGCCATTCATGTCAAGTGAGCAAGTGAGGAAATCTCCTGGATGCTTACCCATTATAATTTCTAGTGTTAGTACCCCAAAGCTGTAAACATCACATTTCTCATTCACTTCCATTGTATATGCTAGTTCTGCACATAAATGTCCAGTAATTAGTTACCATTTGTTTCAAATTTATGTTTAAATAGTTACTCATAGTTATTAAGAGTACCTGGAGCAACATAACCAACTGTTCCAGCAAATGAAGTCCAGTTTGATGAGTCTTGATCTAATACCCTTGCCGTGCCAAAATCAGATACATGAGCTACCCAGTCGGAATCCAGTAAAACATTGTTGCTTGACAAGTCCCTGTGGATAATAGGTCGTGAACAATCATGGTGCATATAAGATAATGCATTTGCAATGCCATTAACAACCATCAACCGTTTTTCCCAATCAAAGTCAACAGCGCGTTTCATGTCATTTAGTACCATCCTTAAGCTCCCTCCTACCAAGAACTCATATACCAAAAACGAGTGTCGCGGATGTAAACAAAATCCATATAGCTTTACAATGTTTTGATGACGTATAACAGTCAATGTTCGTATCTCGGCTTCAAAACTCTTGAAATTATGCATCTTGTCATCTTCTGATGCATGGAATTTTTTCACAGCAAATACTTCTGATAACAATTCTGCTTTATAAACCGTTCCAAATCCACCAACCCCAACAATATGCTTGGGGTCAAAGTCATCTAATGCATCAATAATGTTCTCATAGACCAATTTCCCATCATAGCTCCAGATTGTAAAGGGGTTTGCTTCTATCTCTTGTGGCCTTTTAGTACCATTTGGATTTATTTTATGGAGATAAAAGAATATGCTAGATATAATGACAACCAACAACAACATGCATCCCAAAGATGGAAGTACTATGATTAGCATCACCTTCAGAAACTTGTTATCATTATCTTGATTTCTTTGTTCTACTCGACAGTCCAACCCTGTGTTGTTTCCACATAACATCTTGTTATTCCTAAGTGCCTCCATTGGAGCCTCTACGAATGCGCGCATACTTGGAAGTGGGCCCTCTAGCTGGTTGAAAGATATATCAACTGTGGTTAAGCTTAACATCTGAATAAAAGTTTCTGGAATTGAGCCTACAAGGCTATTGTGGGAGAGGTTCATTGTTTCTAGTGCCTTTAGACCTCCAAGCTGTGGTGGTAGATTCCCAATCAAACTATTTTCACTAAGGTCAAGAAATTCTAACTTGTCCAACTTGGAAATATGTACGGGAATAACTCCCTCAAATCTATTATCGCTTAGATTTAAACTCCTTAACTTTAAGCACTCTCCTAGCTTTTCTTGGATCGGGCCAGTAAAAGAATTTTTTGCCAAGTTAAGGATTTCCAGGTTGTCCCAACTTCCCAATTCTGAAGTAATTGTACCTGATAACGCGTTATCGTCCAAGTACAACTTCATCAATGAGCTTAATCTTTCAAGACTCTTTGGGATTTTACCAATTAAATGATTTGATGAGAGATAAAGCTCACCTAATCGTGTTGCTCTTCCTAGCTCTACTGGTAATTTTCCTGATAGATTATTGTTCGATATCTGCAAGCTAGTTAACTTAGGACAAAAACCCCAATTACTAGACACCTCACCGTACAATTTGTTGTAGCTCAGATTTATATAATCCAACTCCTGGTATATTCCAAAATCATCAGAAATGTTACCAGTCAGTTGGTTACTTTGAAGGCGAACTCTGACCAAGCTGCTACAGTTTTTTACGCTTTTCGGTACGAATCCTGAGAAGCGATTGTAGCAAGCGCATAATTGTGTAAGTCGTCCAGAAGCACATATATTGTGTGGTAACTGACCAGAGAGCATGTTTCTACTTACTGCAAACACTTCCATCTTGGTTAGATTCATATCCTTAGGAATGGGACCTATAAGATTATTCATGAACAATTTCAAGTGAACAAGGGCTGATCTCTTTCCAAGTTCAGATGGTATGACACCACTAAAATTGTTTTTACCCAAGTCCAACCGTTCAAGATGAGTATAGTTTGCAAAATATTCAGGAATGGAGCCAGATATATTGTTATCATTGATTTCTATCCTTTCTATCCTACTAAAGTTTATGAATGAAAATGGAATGGTACCATTTAATAGGTTTTTGCTAAGCGTGAGATCTATGAGGTCCCGAGCCCGGCCAAGTTCAGATGGGATGGACCCAGAAAGAGTATTGTTATCCAGATAAAGATAGTGGAGATTGGTTAAATTTCCTATGGAGGAAGGAATGAGTCCAGTAAGTTGATTAGAAGAAAGATTAAGGAATTTAACCGAATTCAGATTCCCAATTCTTTGAGGAATGATTCCCGAGAGCGAGTTAAGTGAAAGATCCAAGTATTCAAGATGACGTAAAGACAAAGAATCAAGATTACCAAGTGTACCTCTTAAGCTTGAATTCGATAGTCGGATGCTTGTTACAACATTTTCTCCATCTGTTGTAGTGTTACTACAACCAATTCCTATCCAATCACAGCATGGGTTGCTTCCAACCCATGAAGAAAGAAATGATTGGCTTTGTTTATCAAGGCTAGATTTCCATTTCAGAAGAGAAGATGCTTCTGTAGTAATCCGAAGATTTGAAACTTCTTCAGCAGTTGCAAGTGAAAGATTAGAGAACGAGGTTAAGACTATTGCAATGGTGAGGAACATGGAAGATCTGATGATTGGAAGTAGAAAAATTTGATGAAGTGGTATACTTTTCATATTTGTTCTGCGATATCAGTATCATACTTTTAGGAGCGAAAGATCATATATGATAAATAAGAGACCCGTCTCTTTCTGTGGAAAAAACAGAATTTTCAAAGTCTTTGTTGGAGTGCTATTCTAGTCAAGATCAAAGAAAAAGTGATCTAAATCCATATTCAAATTAATTTACTGTGAATAATCATTCTAGTAAATAGATATCACGTTACTACTAGAGTATTGAGGTTCATGGTTTTAGTAGCATTGGTGATTGACCCTATAAATGTGGTGGTATTTAGAAGTATTGTTATCTTTTTAATTCTATGATTTTAAAAGTATAGCACGAAAACCGATGATTGACTTTTAACACCAACTAGGAAAATCGTAGAAAATCATTTTCAAAGTCTTTGTTGGATGTTTTCCACGTCAAGATGAAAGAATAAGTGATCTACATCCATTTGTAAGTTAGCTTCTTCTAGTAAAGGAAGAACAACCATTTGGATGGTATTATATGCAATAAATATTGATGTCAGATATCCACATTTTGATGACGTGTGTATGCGTGCTTCACATATATAAACCCACTTTCCCACCGTGTTTACTAAAAACTAATCAGCAAGTGAAGTCACTGGAAAATACTAGTATTTTCAAGCGTACCCCAAAACTAGGATAAACGAGACAAGCTGCTCAAAAGTTACTAGAAATCAACTTACTAAGAATAAGAATGCTCGGTGTGAGAACCGGGGAGGGCTCGCTGATGCCCGGCCACGTCCGGGAACACTGGACCCCCGGCTCCGGTATTTTATTTTACCCCGATAAATGGGGACCTAGCACCGATCCATTGGAAAAGTGGGGAGAAGTGGACAACGGTCTTTTATTTTCAGAAAAAAAAATAATTAAAATGGTAATCCAACCGCTATGAAATTCTAACAAGCAAATACTCGAAGGTCATGAGATGAATTACAGTAGAAAAATTTTACAACTTTTCGGGCTTTCTTGAAACATCAAGGACTATAAAAAAAATAGAATAGACCAAACAATAATTTGGACCAAAGAAATAGTTAGAATAAACCAAAGACATGGAGTAGTATAGATTTTTCTTCGAAAAATCTTGACAAGTAACTAATATATTTTTCTTTGAAAAAAAATGCTTTAATCGTAACTGTAACATGCCCTATTGGAATGTTTGTGCTTCTTTGCACAAACCCCCTACCCGAGATTCACCACTTTCCCTTTCTTCACGTCCTTACCTTTTAGGTCATTTCCATAATTGCCTATTGAAGATAGGTCATTTTCATAATATTATATTGTGTCAGCTCATGCAAAATGCTTTAATCGTAAATGTAACATGACCCATTGAAATGTCTTTTCTTCTTCTAGAGATTCACTATTTTTCCTTTTCTTCATGTCCTTGCCTTTCTTGCCTCTTAAAGATTGGTCATATTCCATAATATTTTCTTTTGTCATCTGTTACAAAATGGTTCTGTTAGACTACACGGAGTGGGAAGCGTGGGGAGGCATGGAACGCCCCTCCACGCCTGGGTGACGTGGGGGAGGGGCTTGGGGATCTTCACGGGTGTGCGGCAAAAGGGGAGGTGAAGTGGCGCGATGTGGTTGGTTGTTGTTGTTTTGTTTTATTTTGATTGGTTGGTTTTATTTTAATTGTTTAATTTTTTATTTATTTTAAACGCCCCTTACAAGCTCCTTCCACCTTGTGGTTTTAAGGCAAAGCCTCCTCTGCTGACGTGATAGCCACGTGTCGCTCAGCGCCCCCTCAAGCCTCTTCCAGTCTGAATAGTCCTATGGATCCAGTTGGTTTCCTATTCATGCAAAGATGAACCATAACTTATTCTATAATCATCTCCTTTTGTTTGTGTTTGAGGTAGTTGTTTAAATCTACTCAAAACTTCTCAGTCATTGACCTACTTGAAACGTCTCACTTAGTATTAGACCCATGCATGCATGTTGTATAGTATAACTTGAAGTTCTTGAACTTAGTTGATCACAATATCTTTGAATAGATCATTTGTAGTCCAAGAACCAAGCTATTACAAATTTGTTGGTCCTGACATTCTCTGTTTTGTATCCGTGATCCAACCGCTCCATGGTGTGCCTATTTTCATTTTGGTCTAGTTAATTTAATAGGTCTTAGCACAATTAGGTGGGTTAAATTAATAACTTTTAAAATACGTGTATCTAGCTTTAAATTTATAAGAAATGATTATTACTTCAACTAAATATACACAACAGGCAAGCGTACCTATCGTTTGTAGTAAAGTTTATGTAAGAACCAAGTATCGAACCCAAAAGATACGATATTTACTAGTCAACTTTAAATTACCAACGAATTAATAAATTATCTTTTTCTTGTTAGTTAATTTATATTAAAACCAGAAAAAAGTAAGTAATAGAGAATTATTAGAGAATCTCAAGAACATGGAGAGTGTTGCTTTATATTATAGTTAGATTATTGGCAAGTGGTGAGGTTAAAAGCCGACTCCTAGTAAGGTTACCGACGAGTTTTTGAGATTCGTAAATTTTGACTTTGAGGTTAAAACAAAATTCGAGCCTGTTAAAGATAATTCGTTGCCCAACCTTAAAAGAAGACTCTTTTAGGGAGCAAGCCCCTAATTTTGAATTGAAGACATCAAACTTAAAGATCGCCAATGAGATATCTAAGTTCTCCCTATAGGTTGCTAATGACACTTATCATTAGTTGATGTGGTTGATCTTTATATAACATGAGGTGTTATAATATATATATATATATAAAGACGTAACATGGGTTCACCAACTCTTGGTTCGCACCAAGTCTAACATATAGACCGTGTTAGACGAGTCGCATAACCAAGCTTTGGTTTATCATTGAAGCCTGGCATATAGATCGTGTAAGCAAACAATGATATCCTTGATAAATGGAAGTTGCTCACAAGATGTATTTTTAAAAAATGGGTCAACCACTTCTCCAAAATCGGATTTCCCTTATTAGTATATGGGTTGTTACACATCATGATTGTGTTAATAAGCTTCACCTCCCAAGTTTATCAAGAACACTCAAAAGATCCAAGACCAAAGCCGATCACAAGCACCATTAACGAAGAAGAAGTGTAGAAAGAATTATCAAAGATATAACACACCACTTTGCCAAAGGTTAAACATTTAAATCATACCAAGCTTCATTTAGAACCCAAGCAACACAAAGGGTTTAGCAAGAAATGGCCATAGTAACTTGTCACAAACAATGATCATAAGTAGGATCATGATGGATCAAGTGTAAGATCAAACAACTAAATGAAGGTCGTTGAACAGGGGGCATTCTTTTCGGTTTCTGAAGCTTCTATGATTTGTCTTTAGCTAAGCATGGACGTGCCAAGATGTGCATCATGGACTTTTGTTGACAATTATTGGGTTGAATTGTTGACTTTATGCTCTTGGGTGTTATGCACGGCTCTGCGCATAGTCTAGCACGGGTGTGCCTATCTGGCAACTAATTGATTTCCTTGGAATATTGTATTTTTAACTTCGTTTATGCTCGTTTTTTTCACTTCTTTTCATCCTAAGACTTTGAAAATCTGCATGTGTCAACCAATAATGACTTAGGTAGTATTTACAACTAAAAAGTCATTAAAGTACTTAGAATTAGGGGTTATTATACATTAATAATATGTATAATTGATCATCTAGTTGTTGCTATATTCTAGTACACGAATCCATGAAGTCATTTAACACATAGTCGAGTCACAAGAATTCACAACACTTCAAAGCATATACCATAGTCACAACTTGGCCGTTAGCCTCCTCTTTAGCATATTAGAAAGCTAATTCAGCTAAAAACTTGCAAAGTTTAGTTGCGTTACGGACGTTGATGTATATCGTGTATTGCCCACACTTGAAGTGTAAGCCATAAAATGTCTATGGTCTTCCAACATAAATACTAGTGGTGTTAGTTGTTATATCTTAATTACTCACATGTAAGATCGTCACAAAAATAATGTTGTCCACGTCAACTATGAAACAATATTCTTTTTTCCTGAACACATAAACAAGAATATGTCTTTGCACAAAACGTGTTTGACTTAAAGCCTAACCTTATAAGTTGTATAGGAAACTGTATTGAATACTATTTTACGGTATACACAACCAAGTTTTAAAGCTTGGTTTACCCCCCCCCCCCCCCAAACGTACACGTAAAAGCACACATAATTTGACTTTATTAAAAAGGTAAAATAAATTGCATCAAATAATCTATTACGTAAGTACATATGTAATTTACTATAAATTATCATCTAAAACATAAGTGGACATGTAGTAATCAATATCTGGAAGGAAAAAACATTCCTCTCTAAGGTACTAAAAGATATGCTGGTCCTTTTGGCAACAAATGCGTAGACTGACAAACCAAGAGACACTTCCCACATTGATGGCCTAGAGTGAGGATTGTTTTGCAGGCATGAAAATGCAACCTCAACGAGTAATTCCAATTGTTCAGCTAAATGTTCCAATGGTGAAAGTAAGCATTGGTCCAAAAATTCAATAAGAGATGTGCCTTTCATGTCAGGTGAGACCGTGACAAAATCTCCGGGATGCTTACCCATTATAACCTCTAGTGCTAGTATCCCAAAGCTGTAAATATCACATTTCTTTCTCACTTCTACGTATATGCTAGTTCTGGACAAAAATGTTAAGTAATTAATTACCATTTGTTTCAAATTTATGTTTGAATATTAGTCATAGTTATTAAGAGTACCTGGAGCAACGTAACTAATTGTTCCTGCAAATGAAGTCCAGTTTGATTAGTCTTGATCTAATATCACATTAGCGCTTGACAAGTCCCTGTGGATAATCAGACACATGAGCAACCCAGTCCGAATCTAATAACACATTACCGCTTTACAAGTCCCCGTCGATAATCAGTTGTGAACAATCATGGTGCATATAGAATAACGCATTTACAACGCCATTAACAACCATCAACCCCTTTTTCCCAAACAAAGTCAACAACACGTTTCATGTCATTCAGTACCATCCTTAACCTCCCTCCTACCAAGAACTCATATACCAAAAACGAGTGTCGTGGATGTAAACAAAACCCATATAACTTTACAATGTTTTGATGACGTGTTTCGGACAATGTTCGTATCTCAGCTTCAAAACTCTTGAAATTATGCATCCTGTCATCTTCTAATGCATGGAACATTTTTTAAAACGAATACTTCTGATATCAATTCTGCTTTAGAAATAGTTCCAAATCCAAAACCCCAACAATATGCTTGAGGTCAAAGTCATCTAATGCATCAATGATGTTCTCATAGACCATTTTCCCATCATAACTCCAGATTGCAAAAGGGTTTGCTTCTATCTCATGTGGCCTTTTAGTACCATTTGGATTTATTTTATGGAGGTAAAAAAATATGCTAGATATAATGCCACCAACAACATGCATCCCAAAAATGAAGTACTATAATTAGCATCACCTTCAGAAACTTGTTTCCTTTATCTGAATTTCTTTGTTCCACTAGACAGTGAAACCCTATGTTGTTTCCACATAACCGCTTATTATTCTTACTGCCTCCATTGAAGCCTCTTCGAATGCACGTATCTTTGGAAGTGGGCCCTCTAGCTTGTTGAAAGATATAGTGACTGTGGTTAAGCTTAACATTTGAATGAAACTTGCTGGAATCGAGCCTACGAGGTTGTTGTGAGAGAGTTCATTACTTCTAGTGTCTTCTGACCTCCAAGTTATGGTGGTGGATTCCTAGTCAAATTATTTTCAGTAAGGTCAAGTCATTCTAACTTGTCCAACTTGGAAATATTTATAGGAATAACTCCCTCATATTCAAAATTCTTAACTTTAAGCACTCTCCTAGCTTTTCTTGGATTGGGCCGGTAAAAGACTTTTTTGACAACTTAAAGACTTCCAAGTTGTTCAAACTTCCCAATTCCGAAGGAATTTTACACGTTATCATCCAAGTACAACTTCATCAGTGAGCTTAATCTTTCAAAGCTCTTTGGGATTTTACCAACTAAATGATTTGATGAGAAAGAAAGGTCAACCTAATCGTGTTGCTCTTCCTAGCTCTGTAGAGACTTTTCCTGATAGATTGTTGTTGGATATATGTAAAGTAGTTAAATTAGGACAAAGGCCCCAATTACTAGACACCTCACCATAAAATTTATTATAGCTCAAATTTATATAATCCAAGTCCTAATATATTCCAAATCATCAGAAACGTTTCCGGTCAGTTGGTTGTTTTGAAGTCGAACTCTGAATAAGCTTGTACAGGCTTTCGGTACAGGGCCTGAGAAGCAGTTGAAACATGCACATAGTTGTATAAGTCGTCCGGAAGCACATATATTATGTGGTAAGTGACCAGAGAGATTGTTTCTACTGACTGCAAACACTTCCATCTTGGTTAGATTCATATGTTTAGGAATGGGACCTATAAGATTATTCATGAACAATATCAAGTGAACAAGGGCTGATCTCTTTCCAAGTTCTGATGGTATGACACCACTAAAATTGTTTTTACCCAAGTCCAACCGTTCAAGATGAGATCTATGAGGTACCGAGCCCGGCCCAAGTTCAGATGGGTTGGACCCAGAAAGAGCATTGTTATCTAGATAAAGATAGTGGAGATTAGTTGAATTTCCAAGAGAGGAATGGATGAGTCCGGTAAGTTGATTAGAAGAAAGATTAAGGAATCTAACAGAATTCAGATTCCCAATTCTTTGAGAAATGATGCCCGAGAGCGAGTTAAGTGAAAGATCCAAGGATTCAAGATTACGTAAAGACCAAGTATCAAGATCTCCAAGTGTACCTCTTGAAATCTATAATCATACATATCCAAGTACAAGGGTTAGTTAGTATATAGTTTAAAGTTAGTTAAATGGTGGTCACAAAGTAAAAGGTGGCAAACCAAAAGTTGATAACCACCACCCCAAGGTTTGCAAAATCCCTTGGAGAGACACCCGTTCGATTTCGGCAGCAAGGAGAAGGAAGGGACATGACTATTGGAGATGCCTCTTCATATTGAATCTCATCTACTTATTCAAGAGACGCACCCATTCATGAAAGGACGTGTCTATTCACTCGCATCCATTAGAAACTATAAGTAGGGTTTATATTTCATTTGTAAAACTCTATCTATTGTATTCAAATTCATTATTCAATAAATTTTAGTTTATCATTTGCATTCTAGAGATCAAAGATCATTCTAGGCAACATATCAGAGCATCATGATCTAGTCATCTGTTAATGCACATAGTGTGATAAGTGCAGTATCTCTAATGTTCAGGGATCTTTTATGAATATTTTGTAAAGTATGTTTATTGTCCAAACTTGGTTTAACTATTCTGAGTTTAAGTTTCGAATTAGGGTGTGATACCTAATCCGAGTTTAACTGTTCCGAGTTTATGTATTCCAGACTTGGGCATGTAGTTCCCAAGTGTGGGTTTAAGTTTAAATAGTTTTCCGGACTTCTCTTTTGTTAGAAAGTCCGAGTTTTAGTTAGTTTTGGGCCTTGTTTGTTATCCGGGCAAGTGTGTTCGAATTGATCTCGTATATAACCATTTAGTGGAATAGACAAGATGGCAGTTCTTTTATGGAAAGTTTGTGCAACAAGAAAACCTTAATCGTTAGTGTGTGTTTTGTTTGGCGGCTACTGTGTGTATGACGTAATTCATCTTCTACATCAAAGAATACTCTGTGTATTCTTTGATTTCTCTCATTCATCTTGATTATTGTTACATTATCCTACAATGGTGATTGCTAGGTGCATTCCATACACCTAGTGATTGTTTTCGTGAGTGAGGTCCTTGGATTGGAGAACTTACAAGTGGTATCAGAGCGGTGTGCTCATACTAATGTAGGTGTTCTTGGTTTGAAGGTTTTTGTGAGAAAAATCATCTTTTGATTGGGTTTAGTGCTTACTAACTGAGTTTTTGTGAGTTGTTCATGATTCTTGATTTCTAGTGAGTTGATGATGGATTTTAATTTGGATAGAGCTTTTTAGGTTTTATATTCATCGGGTTTTTATAGAGGTTTATGAAGTTTTTGCTGGGTTTTGAAGGTTGGTAAAAGATTCCTATTTGATCTTTTAAAAGCTTTTCTGTGGTTAATTTACTGTTTGTGATTCCGGGATATTGGTGATCCAGTGTGAAGTCACATTGGTGAGATATCCGAAAGCTGGTTCTTTCACATCTGGAATAATCTGTCCGAATTACTAATCAATTGTGATTCCGGATTTCATATCTTGTCTGATTTTGAAAGTTTCCGAGTTTAACATCTTCTTAGACTCCTCCGAGTTTAAGAGTTGGTTATTTGTCCGGGTTTAGTGTTTATCCGAATTTGAGTCCAAGTTTTTAAAATTCAAACATTCCGAGTTTAAGTGTTTCCAAGTTTAAGGGTTTCCGAATTTGAGTCCCTCAAATTTGTCCGAGTTTAAGTGTGTGTGTGATTTCCGAATTTAAGGCATCAGGGTGTTTAGGTTCTGAGTTTAAGTCTTAAGTGGTGTGTCCGAATTTGTGTTTCAAATCAGGTTCTAGATCCGGGTTTTACCCTCTGATAAATCTCCAAACATTTCACTTCGTGCTTTTCTAATTAACTCATTGATCTCCGAACTTTCTGGACTTAGAAACATTTTCAAGCAAACTTTCTTTTTAAACCTATTTTAACCTACTGTGAACCGTCTGTCTCTTTCTAATCTCTTTCAAATGGCAAACAATCTAACTGTAATGGTTCAAAATCTCAAAAACAACGCTGAAGTGGGGAGTAACGACAAACCTCCTTTATTGATAAACGAACTGGATTTTCCAGAATGGAAAGAACATTTTGAAAGATATGTGAGAGCTAAAGATATCAAGATTTAGTTACGTATTGCAAAAGGATGTTGAGCTATACTGATTAAAACTTTAACGATTGATACTTATCCAGCACTGACAGATGAGCAGAAAAATTCTATGAATGTGAAGAAAGAGCCATGTCCATGATAACCATGGCTCTTACCCAATCCATACTCCATACATTTCGCAAAAGAAATACATCAAAAGAGTTATGGGATAGCATGATTAAGCGGTATCAAGGAAATGCAATGTATAAGAAGAGAAGTTTAGAACGTTTGAAGACTCAATTTGTTATGTTTAAAGCCTTGGAGAATAAGTCCTTTGATGACACCGTGAATAGGTATTATCACTTGCTAAGCGAGCTTGATCGAAGTGAAAAAGATCTTTACGTAGAATTTGAGAAAGTTGAAAAGTTCTTGAACTGTCTTGCTAGTGAATGGAACATGTATACTGCTTTAATTAGAGAAGGTATTCTCTATGATGAGCTTTCAATGGAAAATGTTGTTCAGAAGTTGAAGGGTTATGCTTGGAACATGGAAGATCAAGCTTCTGACTTTGAAAAGATTCAAGATCCTTAGCTATATAAGGCTTCAAAAACCATTGAAATGGGGGGCAATGGCGGAGCCGGTGTTGCTTTATGTTCAGGAAATGAAGATCCTGCAAGTCATCATACTTTTATAAGCAATAGTGCAAATGCTTCGAGTGGTAATGTTAATTCAAATCAGGGAATGTATTCATTTGATGGAAGTCAGAAATCTCAAGCAGCTGGTGTTAACATTCCAAAGTTGGATCCTAATTACTTAAAGTTAATAGAAGAAAACATGAGTCTTTTGGCATCCTTCATGACGACATATGAAAACTTTTGTCTTAGGAAGCTTGTTGAGCAATCTAATCTCGACGAAGATTTTGACCAAATAGATCAGGATGAAATGGAAGAACTTGATCTTCAACTCAATATGGCATTATTGGTAAGAAGAGCTAAGAAGTTCCTTATGAAAATAGGTAATAAATTCATTGGTGGTCAAACTAAGACTCGAATGGGGATAGATATGACAAAAGTATAGTTTTACAACTGTTATATCTATGGGCATTATGCACGGGATTGTCGAAAGCCCAAGATGGAAAGATCCAATAGAGAAAACAATTACCATTATGGAAACAACTCTAGAAGTCATACAAATTCCTCAGGTGCTTCAATGTCAAATTCTCGACCAAATGCTTCAGATAATCTTAATCCTTCATCAAACAATGCCTTGGTAGCTAAGCCTCTACAAGAAGTTACCAACCGTAAGATTGGGGATGTGCCTTGGAAAATATTTCGGGGGCTATTGTTTCACAGGCCTTTATGGCTGAAATTATTGAAGAAGTGTGTGAAAAGATTACGGAAGAAGCTAGTATAGAGGAACTTGCTGTTGCAGCTGAGGTTATGGGTAAAGAATTGGAAGTTAGTAAAGTTGTTGGAAATGAAGAAAAGCTTGAATGAAGAAGAAACAAAAGGTTCGGAAAATGAAGGAAAGATTGAAAGTTTCGAGTTCAAGATATCAAAGGCTAAAATGCAGGAATTCATTGATGCCGAAGCTACAAAAGTTGGGAGAAAGCTCCACGGGAAAGGAGGATTGTGCATTCATGGCTGGGATTGAGGTAAAATCGACTCCTGTAGATAGGCGTTGTGCTAGATGTGTAGAGTTTGTCACTAAGATCGATAGATATGCACTACATAACACAAATCTGATTACTGATCTTGAAAAATCCAGAGAACTCATTGCAGTTTTATCTTGTTCGGACAAGGAACACCAAATTAAGATGAAAGCATTGAAGAATGATATCTCTGAATCCGAAAGACGTGTTGCTCAAGCAACTCTTAAAAATCAGGAGCTAAAATCCGAACTTGAACTAAACCAAAATTGTGTTTTAGAAAAGAACAAAATCATTTTGTATATATATAATCTGATTTTAGATTTGCAAAGAAAAATTGAAAGGTTTGGTAATGCAACTGAAGTGATGAATTTTTACACTAATAGCCAACGTCTGAAAGAGACAGAGTAAGAAATGTTTGGCATTGGGTATAGTAGGCCTCCACTGACTAATAATAACTATACCTCGATGGCAAGCGTTGACCCTAAGTTGGCCAACTTTGTGCCAATGACTCCTCTAACTGTTGAACCACAAACTGAATCTAAATCTGGGCTTGAAGTAACTTCGGACTCAGAACAATCGAAGATGAATGAAGCCACAAAGAAAAGTGAACTAAAATTTGAAAACATTGAAAACTTGATAAGCAATAAAATTTTGGAAATTTTAATCAAGTTCAAAATGCTAACTCAAAACCAAAATCTCATGGGAAACCTCAAAGAATTTAAAAAAGGTTCCTAAAACTGAATTTGTAAAAAGGGGAGATTTTAATCAAGAGGTAGAGAAAATTGAAAAGCGTCGAACACTGAGTTTGTCACTCAAATTTGAAAAATCCCACAAAGGCTCAATCATCTTCGACTAGTCAGGAGGAATGTCCTAAGAATGTTACTAAAATTCGTAAATGCTATAAGTGTCGTGAGAAAGGACACTTCGCTGCGGAATGTCCAAATGACTAGGGCACATCTCTTGTTGATCCTGATCAAAAAAAGTCTTTTGTCGATAATCCTCAAACCAAAACAACAAATGTTGATAAGAAAAACAATAAAAATAAAAGGTTAAGAAAGCTAAAGTGACTAAATAAGAAACAAAAATCCAAGGCTAAATCACAACATCGTCAGGATCAATGTGAGGAACCATTCGATATTTGCCTTGGTCGTGGATTGGAAAGTTCTTCACAAAAACATGATGCTCATGAGAAAACGCCTCACCGACGCCAAATCTTGTTACTTTCCAATCACAAGAGAATGTCCAATGTTCTGGAGGATCTAATAACGACTATGTTGACCTCATGCTTAGAACCGTTTTGTTAATGACCGAAGCGCGTCCCCCCTGATTTCAAAATCAAAGAGCGCATTCGGTTAACCAACCAAGATCATTCTCAAGACCCAGTTAAGCTCCTAGTTTTGGTATAAGTTTTGAGACTCCGAGAAATCAAAATTACGGATATCAAAACCATGGAAGCCGAAATTTTGGAAACAATGGATATAAAAACAGATCGTCAATCCCGTATAATCCTTGATTTGCTGGAACCACTCCAATAGCTTTCGAAATGGAAATGTAGGACCAAGTGGTAGTGATGGTTATCTCAAGGAGTTTTCATATGTAGACGAAATGGAACAACCCAAGGCCATCATGACTTGGGTCCCACATTCTAACTGATTTCCTTGTTGGTAAGTGTATGAGCAGCTGAAAAGGGCTATCTATATTTGGTATATCGATAGTGGCTGTTCCAGACACATGACAGGGAATAAGGAGTTTTTGAATAATTTAAAACAAATTCGTGATGGATATGTTAATTGTGCTGGTGAAAAAGGTAGTTAGATCACCGGTGAAGGATCGGTGACAAATGGAAAAATAACACTGCACAAAGTGAACTACATTGAAGAACTGAAGTATAACTTGATGTCGGTATCTCAAATCTACGATAACAAGTACACGATGATGTTCACTGATGAAGCTTGCTTCGTATTGCGTCCTGGATTTGTCATTCCCGAGAATTGGATTGTTATGAGGGCTCCACGGGTGAACAACACATATATTATGGATATGCGTCCGTTGGTCAACTCATCTGCTCTAGTGACTTGTTTACTCTCGAAAGCGACTGAAGATCAATCATACCTTTGGCATAGACGAATGGGCCATGTCCACCTATGAAAAATGAAAAACGTAGTGAAAAATGATGACTTAGTGTTGGGGGGTTCCTTTACGTAGTTTTAACATGCACAATAAATGTGAATCGTATGAAAAGGGAAAATTAAGAGAAAGCCTCACAAACTGAAAATTGTTAACTCAATCCAAAAACCATTTGAATTCCTTCACATGGATCTTTTTGGCCCAATTCATGTTGCTAGCATTGGTGGAATGTCTTACTGCCTTGTTGGCACTGGCGATTTCTCACGATATTGGTGGGTATTTTTCTTAAAAACAAAGGATCAAACTCATGGTATTTTAAGAGATCTATTTAAACAACTTAGAAAAATTATTCACTTCCTATTAAGAAAATCTGAAGTGACAACGGCACTAAATATAAAATTCAACATATGGACGAGTTATGTCGGGAAATGGAATTGTTCGTTAGTTCATTGCTCCGTATGTTCCTCAACAGAATGGAGTTGAAGAACGAAATAACCATACCTTGATTGAAGTAGCCCGGACTATGCTTTCTGAATCTAAGTTACCAATTTTCTTCTGAGTTGAGGCGGTAAACACAACATTCTATGTGCTTAACGATGTGCTTACAGTCAAAAGAGAAGATAAAACATGCTATGAATTACTTGAAAACAAGAAACCTAATTTATCTGGGTTTCAACCATTTGGGATCAAATGTGTTATCAAACGCACTAAGGATTCTCCTAAAATGGGCGAACTTGGACAGATTGGTT
This sequence comes from Scalesia atractyloides, assembly GCA_947069175.1. Taxonomy (NCBI): domain Eukaryota; kingdom Viridiplantae; phylum Streptophyta; class Magnoliopsida; order Asterales; family Asteraceae; genus Scalesia; species Scalesia atractyloides. Next base: position 16,630,974 of record CAMTDV010000001.1, on the reverse strand, counting down.
TCTTTCTGGGTTATTTCAATAGAGCTATAAATAAACGTGTTTATAACATAAAAAGCGAATATTGGAGGTTGTGTATGATATAACTCCTTTGAGGTATGATCCTCCACCATCCGAATTTGGTCCTAAAAATGGGTACGATTATGAGAAGTTATTTGATTCATTTGACCTTCCTGATGTTTCAGAAGAAGATTCGAAGGTTGTCTACACACATCTAGTGGATAACGATGAAGTGGATGCTAGCTGGAGAGCAAGTATCCCTACAAATGTGACCCCAAATGTCACATTAGGTGGTCCAGTCATTGATTCTTCGATAGTAAATGATGTTGTTATTGTTCAGTTCCTAAATGAAGCTGGTCTTAGTAATTCTGAAGCTAGTAGTACTGCAAGTGCTGAGGGGGAGATTCAATCAAATTTGGGAAACAATTTACAGGCTTCGGCCATCCCTAGAACAATATCTATCATCCTGTTGATAATATTATTGGGAATCCAAATGCTGGAGTGCAAACGCGAAGAAGTATTTCAGAGATGAAGTGTCTGTTTTCTGAAATCAAGCAGTAAGAGATATACAATCTTAGTCTACACGAATGCTTTATATCTCAGATAGAACCGAAAAATTATCAGATGGCTTTGAAGGATAATTCATGGTGTGAGGCTATGCAAGAAGAGTTAGCTCAATTTGACAAGTTAAAAGTGTGGAATTTAATGGATCTTCCGAAGGGTCAACATGCAATCAACACAAAGTGGGTCTTTAAGTGCAAGAAAGACGATAAAAAAAGGGTGTTGTCGTTAGAAATAAAGCACGGTTGGTTGTTCAGGGTTTTAATCAAGAGAAAGGGATTGGATATACAGAAGTTTATACTTATACGGCAAGACTGGAAGCCATTCACTTATTTCTGGCCTTTGCTGCTCATATGTGTTTTAAGGTCTATCAGTTAGATGTTAAAAGTGTGTTCCTTTATGGAAAACTACAAGAAACTGTGTATGTATCGCAACCACCGGGGTTCGCAGCTCCAGAGTCTAAGAACAAATTCTATCTGTTAGACAAAGCGCTGTAGGTCTCCATCAGGCTCCTCATGCCTGGTATGAAACTTTATCAAAGCATCTCTTGGAGCATGGGTTCACACGTGGTGTGATTTACTCCACATTGTTCATTTTGAAGAAAGGGGGAGATTTTCTGATTGGGGGCAGATTTACGTTGATGACATAATTATCGGTTCTTCAATGAAAAATTGTGTCACGAGTTTGAGAAAGTGATAAGTTCGAAATTTGAAATGAGTGCAATGGGAGAGTTTTCATTCTTTCTTGGTCTTCAAGTGAGTCAAGAGAAGAAGGGATGTACTTGCATCAAACAAAGTATGTCTATGAGTTTCTTAAGAGATTCAGATTGGAAGACAGCTCACCTTACGACACACCATTACCGACGAATCACAAGCTAACGACTGATAAAGAGAAAGATCCTGAAGTCATCCAACTCTGTATCGAGCTATGATAGGTTCTTTTATGTATCTTACAGCTTGGCATCCCGACATTATGTTTTTTGTTTGTTTATGTGCCAGGTACAAGTCCACTTCGAAGGAGTCTCATTTGACTACTGTTAAATGCATCTTCAAATACCTTAATGGGAAATCTAAGCTGGGATTGTGGTATCCAACTGAAGGAGGTCTGGATTTGATAGCGCATGCTGATGCAGATTTCGGAGGGTGCCTAGTTAATAGAAAGTCAACCTCTAGTGGCGCACAACTGCTTGGAAACCATCTTGTGTCTTGGCAATGCAAAAAGCAAGTTGTTGTGTCGTTATCCACGTGTGAGGCCGAGTATATTGCAGCTTCAAGCTGTGGTGCTTAGGTTTTGTGGAATCAGCAACAAATGAGAGACTATGGTTTGAATTTTACTCGAATTCCAATTCTTGTCGACAATAACTCTGCCATTTCTGTAACTAATATCGGGTTAACCATTCACGCACTAAACACATAGATGTTAGGCATCATTTCATTTGCGATTTTGCTGAAAAGGGTTTAATCGAGGTGGTTAGGGTTGACACTTTGGATAATCTTGCCGACCTATTTACTAAGACATTCGTTCAGGCTAGATTTAAGGATCTGGTCCGAATGATCGGCATGATCAATCCCGAGTAAAATGCTTTTAGAAACTCGCATAGAAAATTTATTTTATATTTTATGTATAGTTCTTGCTACTTTTCAAACATTAAAAACTCAAAAAGATTTTCCTTAGTTGTAGGTTCTTTTATTTTAAAATACAAAAACATTAGAAAAATGTAAAAATGAAGTTGTGTAGAGAAATAAGGGAAATGATAGTACATTGGTTAGTCATATCTAATGCAGGATTGTGGTAGTATATAAATACTAATCGTTAACTGTAAGAGGTTCATTATACGTTGCTTCGGTAGATTTTACGTGTAAATAAGATCCTGCTTTTAGCATATAAACATAATGAACTGCGTAACTCGTGTGGTACATCTCTCAAATATATGGTCTTGGTGCCGTAATTTTGTTTGATAAATTGCCAAACTTCTGAGATAATAGGTCTTTATGTTTGTTAAATCTCTGGGGTATTATACTTGGTCTTCTGATTTTGTGTAAGTAATGGCCTAGACCTCGTATAATGCTTTGCTAAGCGCTTCGATTGTACGCAAGCCCCCTGGTGGATTTCTTTTCTGCCACAACAATCATCACCGGATTATTTGTTTGAAATTGTCATCACCGAATGTACAAATTGCATCTCTATGCCGTACATAGTATAACTGCCAAAATTCTACAGAAAAAGATACAAAACGTTGGTACACCACATTTAAATCGAGCCTTCATCTCTCTGTCTGTGCAATGACACTAACCTAAGCTCTCAAGGTATCACATTTAGCCGGAAACAGAGATTTTTCAGATATACTCACCTGTAAGATGCAATGTTTGGTAATTTTGATAAGGGAGTATATTCTGAGGTGGGTAAACATAGTTACAATCGGTAATTAATACATTTAATCGCATATCTCGAAAGTAGTATTCGAAAGTTTGCTAAAGCTTAAGTGGATCGCGATATTGTTGAAGTCTTGAACTGTTAATATTATTCTATATGCTTAATCTAAATCCTATGATCTTGTGTTGGATAGTGACAGAAAAACCGATCTGATCTCCTAGCTCCAACTTCACAAACATATAGTTAGTGGAAATATGCTCCTAGTGTTAGTTTCCTCTAGCTAGTCAAAAATGAAAAACATCAAAAAGATTTTACATTCTTGTTTCTATGTGTGAGTTGATCATCCAAAATACTCTTGGTGTTATGAATATTCTTCGAATAAGGTGTTAAACATCAGGTTAGGTAATCATAAAATAAGTCTTTTTCAATGAAAATTGGTCGTGCGAGATCTATCTAAGTGTGAAAGTCTTCTCGTCAAGAAGATGTTTGGTAAAATGATGACGAGTTGTGAATTCTTTCAAAGTTTAAGGGTTAAAAATGAAAATCTAGTTAAAATGAGAAATGTATGGGTTCCGGGTTCATGTATTTCTCTCCAGGTTTTAATATTGGGTTTGGGCTCTCAAAGTGTAGCGTTAGTTTGTTCCGGATTATTAGATCCGGGTTTAGACATTGTGTGAGTCAAATCTGGTTTCGGGTTTAAACGAAAGGAAAACTGGGTTTGGGTTTAAACAAAAAGTGAATTTGGTTCCGGATTTTGACTTCCGGTTACATTTCTTCAGACTTTCCCTTAGCTCCGGGTTTTCGTTTCTATCCAGGTTACCTAGGGATGGTCCGGGTTTGTATAAATATAAAAGGTATTCAGTAGTTATATATATATATATATCATCTATTCACTCTCTCTCAAAAAATCCAGTTGCCAATACCCTTGTTCTTGTAAATTTTGTGCAAAGTTCAAATCTTTAGTTCATCTATCATTTTATACATCATAGGTATGTCTCTTCTCTGATAATCATCTTCATCTTCACAAGATTTGATAATGTAATGTTGTCTAGAGCTCATCTTACCTTCTTAAACTTGGTGTGTTTGCTTGAATGATTGCATGATGAAGTTTCTTAGTTGAATGTTTGAAGTTATTTGTGGTTTGTATAACTTGGCTTATAGCTAATTTGAGTTAGGGTTAAGGTTTTGAATTTTGGGGTTTTTGTTTCATATGCTAGGTTTTGGTGTTCTTGATAATGGGGTTTTGAGTTTTTGAAAGGTTTTGAATGACTTTGAGATAACTTTGGTTTGTTTGGTTGTTGTGTTGCTTGTCTTTGTTGAAAATGGGTTAAATTATATTGATTCTATGCTTATTTGTTCATCTTTCTAAGTGGGTTTTTGTTGGTGTTCTTGGCGGGAGTTTTTAGATGGTATCTTCATGAGGAATACAAAGAGTTTTTAAAATTGTTACTTTTTGATCTAGTCAAAGTTTTTGTGAATTGTGTTTGTTTGTATTTTACAGAAACTGAGATTCTTCTCCGTAAGTTCGGAGAGGTTATCTACTCAGTTTTGATGAAGAAATACCAACTTGTAAGGTCTTTTGGATTTACGTTCAGATAACAGGTTCCGGGTTTCATTCTTCTCCCGGTATCTGTTATCCGAGTTTATCATAGGATCCAGATTTAACTTTTAACATCAATTTCCGGGTTTAAACTCACTCTGGCTTATCTATTTTCCGGATTTTCCATCATTTCTGGGTTTTTAAACATGTTCTGAGTTTAAGCTTTGTAGTTTATACAATTTTTTCACTTTCTAGGTTTAAACTTCCGGGTTTATACAACATGTTCTGGGTTTAAATTGATCTATTATAAACTTCCGGGTTTAGTCACCTATTTCATAAAATCCCTGATTTATTTGTCTGATGTATTTTTCTGATACATATGTTTATTTGTGTTCTCCGGTTTTGCTCTCAGTGTTTGTGGGGGGTGTGTATTATTCAGGATTTGTCTGATACATAGGTTTTACTTGTGTTCTTCGGTTTTGCTCTCGATGTTTGTGGGGGTGTGTTAGTAGAATATTTTTCACAAGTTACAATAGCAGTAAACTGTGTGCCTCATGCCTTTTGTATGCTCTTTAAACCTTGAACAATTCTGATGCACCTGTTTCTATTATGTTTGTACATGCTTACAGATATGGCAAACCAACCACTTGATCAGTAGGGAGGGCAACAGGGAGCATAACCTACGGCTGCAGCTGCAGCTGCTCAGCCTAGTCCAGTTAGATATTTCTTTGGCAAACACGATCAGATAGCATCGCTCAATGAAAATGTTCGTGGAGCTGCTAATTACGCTTAGATTATACATTTTCTATGAAATTCGAGAATTGCTTTCGCTATTTCAGAAGATGTGCATCAAGTGAGATCGTATATTCAAGATTTTTGGCGTACTGGTCGATCAGTGGGAAATACAATTAAAGCTACTATTAATGAAACTCAAATTGTTATCACAGAAGCGGTTATTCACGTTACTTTACAGTTCGGTGATGATTTGGATCATGGTGAAACTTCTTACACCAAGGATATTCGTGAACGGGGTGCTAGAGCTTTTGGATATGTAGGTTTTTTCCAGTCTAAATAGATTTTCAAAGGTATGATTATTGGGAAATAGAGGTACTTCTATCATTTGTTGATGCAGTGTATGGCTCCTCGGAAATCTGGTATGAATGGAATGGGACATGGACTTCGGTTAGCTATGATCGGTTTAACTTTCAATCAACAAAACAATTTCTCCTGTATGATTCTTCGGGCGTTTCAAACTCATCTAGCACTGCGAGTCAATGACAAACAGTTGATGATCCTTTATCCGAGATTTCTTACGCTGATCTTTCGGCACCTTATGCCGAACCTACCACTCAATAATAAGTTACCTACTTATGCTTAGAATCCTATGCATCCGCGTATCTTTAAAGACTGTGAAGGCGCAAATGAGACAAAGCATGCAACTGTTCTTCCTGTTTCTCATCCTCTGTTTGGTGCTATAGTTCAAGATAACTACAATCCTGAAAATGTTCAGACGTGGATTTATTATCCGAAATGGGGTTACGGAGATCTTTGGAGCTGGTGTAGATGAGGGTGCTCCTCAGGATAATCAAAACCCATTGATGGTTCAACGTCAGGTTGACCTTCAACAACCACTAGTCAATGAATTTGTGCTAGAACCAATAGCTTGAAAATTTGATTGTTGAAATTGGTGTTATTGATGAACCAATTGTTACTTCTTCAGCACCAGTGCTACTGAAGAAACTGATCCCTTGATTTTAGAGCTTGATGCGGCTCTAGAAGCTGGTACGTCATCTCGTGATATAGATAAAGGGAAGAGGATTGTTGATGATACAGATGATGATATGTTGTCAGAAAAGAAGTATCTTCAGTTGGTGCAAAAGGATTGAGAAACAGATTTCGCCTGATGAGAAAGAACAACTTGACTTATTCTGAGCTAAAGTAACCTCCTTCGGTCCCTCTTCCAAATGGAGCCTACATTTAGCAAGATGGAATAGAAAGTAAGATGATTTGAACTCTATTGCTTTTAGCTATTATTCAGATGATGATGATAATGATGAAGACCGTCGTCCTCCTAACTCTGGTGCTATTCGTATTACACCGTCAATCAGGACGTACAAGCGTTGAAGGGTTGTTGAAAGTTTGAATGTTCAAGTTTCTAGTGCCGAAGCTGCTCCAACAGATGTTTCCTTGAGTGCAGTCTTCACTTCGGATACTAGCGGTCTTTCTATTATGGGAAGATCAATTTCTCTTTCATCACTTACCATTTCGCTTCCAGTTACTCCTTCTGTGGAGTCCATCAGTATGTCTACTTCTGTGGGAACTTCTTCCCTTTAGTGTCTTCTGCTATACCTACCACTTTGTTGCTTGAATCGCATACTTCTCCAATGGGTTCCGGTAATTTGTTTGCCTCCTCAAGAAGTACTGCTTTGCCACCTCTTCCTTCAGTATTTGGGAACACTACCGGGTGCAACTCCTAGTTTTGTGCGACCGAGTTCTCCTGCTTCTCAAAGTACTTCAGGGGCTAAAAGGTAGAAACGGTCACCAACTAAGACCGGAGCGCCTAAGGCTCGAAATGTTCGGCCAAAGGTCGCTTTTGGTCTTAGTTCGATGAAGTAAGCAGCAATAAGACCACCTGTTCTTCAACAATTTGGTCCACGACCTTCTGGTTCTCGACTTTCTACATCTCCTTCTGTATCTATGTCCCCGGGATAGCGAGTGTTAGTGTAGGGAAAAATTTTCCTAAGTTCGTTCAATCTCAGTTTCTGGATGTCACCAATGTATTGAGAGAACATTGGGAACGGAATCAGAATCAGCAAAGAGAAATCGAGTATTATAAGTAACGGATGCAATAAGGGATCAGCAGATGACTCACTTGTTTCGTTTGACCGAGGATCAGGGTATTCAGTTGGGTAATTTCATTAAACGGGATGCTTCCTCGTCTGCCCAACAAGAGACCCTGGTCAAAGCTACGGATCAGCTACATTAGATTGTGATGGATCTTGTAAAGCTCCTTGCTACTCAGGGGGAGAGTATGGATTTACAAGTGCAGGCTCAGTGCAAAATTGATGAGCTCAAGAAATTCGTGATGATCTTGACAAAGACAAGGATCCTGAAGTTACTATGCAGGGGGAGCAGCAAAGGAGCTCACTTGCTTCTGAACCTGCAAACACTGCTAAGGCTAAAGGGGAGTCTTCGGGAGCTAGTGTTGGGGGTGACATGGGCCCCATTAATGCTGATTCGGGTTCTCTTTCTGATGCTGATGTTCCTGCTGTTGAATTAGTTTTAGATGATGGTGATGTGGTGGAAGGATTAGTAGACGACTGGAAGTCAGACGATGATCTTACTGGCAAGTTTGATTTCATTTAAACGGGTTAAGGGAAAAGTATTGAGTACAAGTCTTTGAAGGTAAACTGGATGATCTAAGAAGCTATGTGTTTGGGGATGTTATACCCGATGAAATCAAGAATCCTATTCGAATGCCTGAAGAGCTCCGTATGGCAGCTCATAAGTGGTTTAAAGCTCTTCCCGATGAAACTCAAAAGAAGAGAAATAATATCACCAGAGGTGAGTACTCAGGCCAGATTAGGAGTTGGGACTTTGATGAGTAGCATAGCTTGGTCACGATCAAATGTACTGATGGAGTTCAATACTTTAGGCCGTGGGCTAAATATTTACAAACTTTACCCGCTCGTGATTTGCATCATCTTGCTCAGTTGAATCTCAACAATGATACCAATGTTAGTTGAAGCATTAGAGATTTAATTCCTCATCTAGTTGCTAAGAGCCGGGAAAGCAAGTGGAAAACCTTCAAGCCTGCCATTGGACTAGTTGTTAAGTCCATAGATAAATTCATAGGGAAGCAGCTGATGAAGATGGTCTATCCACCAGCTAGATGTCTTCGTAAAATGCCTTTGCGAAGATTTAATCTTGAGAAGGTTAAGGATATTGGCTATTGATACCTTGATGCAAAAACTGGGGAAGCAGTGATTACTGAAAAGAAAGTGTCCGGAGAGATTGTACGGATATTAAATCCAATTTGGTTGGTTAACTTGAAGATGGAACATTTGAAAAAGCTTCGTCATCTGCCTATGCGCTATCTTGAAGAAGACCGTCCATTGGCGAATTAGTTCATCAAGGTAGTTCAGTTCTGTGTGAAATTCAAGTGTGGGCAGGAAGCGAGTACTTGAAGCATGATTGAAGATTTCAAGATCAACAACGAAGATCCTACACTAATCAAGGGGGACTTTGTTAATACACTTAGTGTGATAACTGTAGTCTCTCAAATGTTCAGGGATCTTTTATGAATATTTTGTAAAGTATGTTTATTGTCCGAACTTGGTTTAATTATTCCGAGTTTATGTTTCCGGATTAGGGTGTGATACCTAATCCAGGTTTAACTGTTCCGAATTTATGTATTCCGGACTTAGGTATGTAGTTCCCAAGTCCGAGTTTAAGTTTAAATAGTTTTCCGGACTTCTCTTTTGTTAGAAAGTCCAAGTTTTAGTTAGTTTTGGGCCTTGGGCCTTGTTTTTTTATCTAGACAAGTGTGTCCGAATTTATATTGTATATAACCATTTAGTGGAATAGACAAGATGGCAGTTCTTTTGTGGAAAGTTTGTGCAGCAAGAAACCCTAATCATTAGTGTGTGTTATGTCTGGCGGCTACTGTGTGTGTGACGTCATTTATCTTCTACATCAAAGAATACTCCGTGTATTCTTTGATTTCTCTCATTCATCTTGATTCTTGATACATTATCCTACAATGGTGATTGGTAGGTGGATTCCGCACACCCAGTGACTGTTTTCGTGAGTGAGATCCTTGGATTGGAGAACTTACAGCATTGCAGGGAATTGGTGATCAGGTTATACTTTTCAATTCGCAAGTTCAATTCATTTTTATTTTCGGTTCAATGTTATCAAACCAGGGGTTAGGAATCTATGGTTTTGATCTCAGGGTTTAGTGCGAATTAGATTGTTTTGGTTATTACGCGTTTCGGGAATTCGCGGTTAAGGATCAGAGGTTTTGGTGAAACCAAAGAAAAATAAAGTTTGTTAAAAGTGAAGATTGTTTGGTCAGAATATATGTAAGGAACAACCGGACCAACTCCATAGATAGTAATTCAAAAGGAGGGAAGTTCTCTTTCCCAAGTTCAATGTCCAATCCTGAAACCGACAAACTATATGGTTTGGGAAATTTGCATCAAAATGATTTTAGAGGCGAATGGACTTTGGGAAACGATTGAACCGACAGAAAATACACAAACAGATGTTAAGAAAAATAAGGCGGCAATTGCTTATCCGTTCCAAGCATACCGGAAGATGTTGTGTTGCAAGACTGCAAAGGAAATTTGGGAAAATTTAAAGACAAGACACGTTGGTGTTGATCTGGTACAAAAGGCTTGCTGGCAACACTAATGTCAGAGTTTGCGTTAATGCAAATGAAAGAAGATGACACTGTGGACTCTTTCACCGGAAAGATAAACACTATTGTGACATGGCTAAGTGAATTAGGACAACACTGAGTCAACCAACTCTGGTAGGCAAACTCCTAAACGCCGTGCCAGACAAGTTGACTCAGATTGTCGCCTCCATGGAATAATACTCCGATCTAGACACAATGACGCTAGAAGAAGCAGTCGGAAGGTTAAAGACTTACGAGGAAAGGCTAAGGTTAAAGAAAGGAAACCCAGGAGACAGCCAAGATAGATTGATGTTTACACATCACGACAACAACTCAGGAAAAGGAAGACAGTTTGGAAACCGCGGGTGTGGCAGGTTCAACCAACCATGTGGAAGTTGGCGAGATAATAAAGACAAGCAAAGCACCAAGAGTGAAGGATCTTCATACAGACCTAAAGGCAAAAAAATTAGAAATTGGAGGAAATTTGCAGGAGGTCAAACATACACAAGTAAGATCCAGTGTTTCAAGTGTCAGAAGTTCGGACACTTTAAGAAAGACTTTCCTGAGAAAGAAGTTGTACAAGAACACTTAAATCTCGTCGAGGAAGATGAAGCACCCGTATTGCTAATGGAAATACAAGAAGAAAACGTTGTTAATGAAAGGGTTCTGTTAAACGAAGGACGCATAGAACCGATAAGGTACGCCACAGAAGATGAAAGTCTCTGGTACTTAGACAACAGGGCAAGCAACCACATGACAGGTGTGCGAAGTCACTTTAGAGAATTAGATGAAAAGGTGACGGGGCAAGTACGTTTCGGTGACGGATCGCATGTATAGATTAAAGGCATAGGTTCAACACTGTTGGAATGTCTGAACCGAAAACAGAAGATTGTTTCTCAAGTATACTAAATTCCAAGTCTGAAAAGCAACAATTGAGCCTTATACAACTCACATAAATTGGTTGCAAAGTAGTTATGGATGGAGACTTACTAACAGTTCGCGATAGAAATAAAAAGTTATTAATGCGAGTCAGAAGAATGAGGAATAGATTATATAAAGTAAAGTTGAGGATTGGAAGGCCAATCTGCCTGCTCTCAAACACAGAAGATCTAGCATGGTTATGGCACGCAAGGTTAGGCCATTTACACTTTGATGCTATCAAAGAAATGACTCGAAAGAACTTGGTAGACGGAGTTCCTCAAATAAGTCATGCTAGTCAAGTGTGTGACGCTTATTAGGAAATATTAGGACACTATTTCCAAATCAGGTGAAATTCAGATCCTTAAAACCTTTGGATTTAGTCTATGGAGACTTGTGTGGTCCTATATCACCACCAACACATGCTGGGAAAAGTATATATTTCTACTTGTAGACGATTACACTCGCTACATGTGGGCATATCTACTAACTTCCAAGGATCAAGCATTCAAAACTTTCAAGTAGTTTAAGGAAAAGGTGGAGATAGAAACACAAACCAAATTAAAGATGCTAAGGACAGATAGAGGAGGAGAATTCACGTCGCATGAATTCAACAAGTATTGCAAAGACAACGGCATAGCAAGACAGCTTACAGCGCCGTATTCCCCACAGCAAAATGGAGTGGTAGAGAGAAGAAATAGGACGATGTTGTCAACTACTCGGAGTATGTTAAAGGCAATGAACATGCCATAGAATTTTTGGGGTGAAGCAATAAGACATACATTATATGTATCAAATCGGATTCTAACAAAGGCTTTGGTGAACAAGACCCCGTATGAAGCTTTGAAGGGAAGAAAGCCGAATCTGGAACACCTAAAGGTTTTGGTTGCATAGCATAGGTTAGGTATTACCACTTCAACAAAAGAAGTTAGATGACAGGAATGCACCTATGATATGTCTTGGAATAAATTAAGGGTCAAAGACATACAAATTATATGATCTGGGAGAGAACAAGATATGTGTTAGTAGAGATGTAAAGTTCATGGAAGGTCAACCATGAAACTAGAATAGTTATATGGAAACGGTAGATTCAGGGAATCCCGAATGGACAAACTTTTTCATTGAAGAAGATAACAACCCACTAGAGTTAGAAGAAAATGCACCAAATAGTCCTGATAGTAGCGGGCCACATCATGAAGATTCAGGAGTAGATCAGCCAGAAGAACCAGACTCCTGTGTAACCCCGCCAACACATTTGTACAATCAAAACTTATCAATAAGTTCAAGCGGATTATCAAGTGGAGGTCCATCTACATCTGAAAGTACAACAGAGAATATTAGGAACACTCTAGTAAAACTGAGAAGTCTCGAAGAACTATACAAAGAGACAGAGGAAATTCAACTAGATCCACAATAATTACTACTTCCTGAAGAAGAACCAAGGAATTACAAGGAAGCATCTAGCGACAGAAAATGGATTGAAGGAATGAAGGCTGAGTAGACTCGATAAACAAGAATAACACTTGGTGATTGACAGAGTTGCCAAGAAATCACAAGACAGTAGGTTTAAAGTGGGTATTCAGACAAAGAAAGATGCAAACGGAAATGTGGTCAGACACAAAGCAAGGCTAGTAGCAAAAGGATACGTTTAGCAACATGGGAAAGAATTTGATGAAGTCTTTGCACCAGTAGAACGCATAGAGACGGTTCGAATAATGTTGGCTTTAGCAGCATATCAAGGTTGGGAGGTACATCACTTAGACGTGAAGTCTGCATTCTTACACAAAGATCTCAAGGAGGAAGTCTATGTCTCGCAACCAGAAGGATTTGTAAAGCCAGGAGATGAAGGAAAAGTCTACAAACTATCAAAAGCACTGTATGGATTAAGACAAGCACCGTGTGCTTCGAATACGAAGTTAGATCATACCCTAAAGTCACTTAATTTCAAGAAGTGCACTTTAGAGAATGCAATCTATACAAGGACAAGTAAGACTTCTACATAGATAGTCGGGGTCTACGTCGATGATTTGATAGTCATTGGAACATCAAGGAAGGAGATAGACATTTTCAAGTTTCAGATGGAGATTGAAATGAGCGATCTAGGATTGCTAGCATATTATCTGGGAATAGAAGTTATTCAAGCAGGGGGCGAGATAGCCATCAAGCAGACATGGTATATTAACAAGATACTCAAAGACGCAGATACGTTTACCTACAACGATACAAATATTCCTATGAATCCTGGAACACAGTTAACTAAGACTGAAGAAGGAGATCTAGTAGATGCAACGCGTTACAGAAGCCTGATAGGTCCTCTAAGGTACTTATTGCATATAAGGCAAGATCTACATTACCTAGTCGGTTGGCTTAGTAGATTCATGCAAGAACCAAAGGAGCATCACTTGAAAGTAGTGAAGCAAGTACTACGTTATATCAAAGAAACTAAAGAGAATGGAATCATTTACAAGAAGCAAGGATGATGTAAGATCACAGGTTATAGTGATAGCAATTACGGAGTTAACACAGACAAAGGAAAAGGAACAACCAGTCTAGTATTCTACTTTGGAGAATCACCTATAACCTGGTGCACACAGAAGCAACAGACAGTAGCACTCTCATTATGTGAATCAGAATTCATGGCAGCCACTATAGCAGCATGTCAAGCACTATGGCTTAAAGGATTGCTAAGTGAAATTACAGGCTGGAAGGAAGAAAAGATAACACTAAGAGTGGGATAATGTTTCTACAATAGCACTCATGAGGAATCCAGTCTTTCATGGAAGAAGCAAGCACATTGATACACGCTATCATTTCATAAGGGAATGTGTGGAGAACGAGGACATTAACGTGGAACACATCAGTGGAGAACTACAATGGCCAGACATACTAACTAAGGCACTAGCAAAGGTCAAGTTTGCTACAATACGAGAACTGCTCGGAGTTCAAAATCTACAATAGCTTAAGGATATTCATGATTAGGGGGGTGAATGAAATCGATAATCATACACATCCAAGTACAATGGTTAGTTAGTATATAGTTTAAAGCTAGTTAAATGGCGGTTACAAAGTATAGGGACTAAAGGTGGCAAACCAGAAGTTGATAACCACCACCCCAAGGGTTGCGAAATCCCTTGGAGAGACGCCTGTTCAATTTCGGCAGCAAGGAAAAGGAAGGGACACGACTATTGGACATGCCTCTTCATATTGAATCTCTTCCACATATTCAAGAGACGCACCCATTCATGAAAGGACGTGTCTATTCACTCGCATCCATTAGAAACTAAAAATAGGGTTTATATTTCATTTGTAAAGCTCACTCCATTGTATTAAAATTTAGTATTCATTAAAGTTTTACTTTATCATTTGCGTTCTAGAGATCAAAGGTCATTCTGGGCAACACCTCTTAAGCTGGAATTCAATAGTCGGATGCTTGTTACAAAATTTTCTCCATCTTCTGTAGTGTTACTACAACGAATTCCTATCCAATCATGGCATGAGTTGCTTCCAACCCATGAAGAAAGATAGGATTGGCTTTGTTTATCAAGGCTAGATTTCCATTTCAAAAGAGCAGATGCTTCATTACTTGCTTCGGAAGTTGCAAGTGAAAGATTGCAGAAAGAGAATAAGATTAGTGCAATGGTGAGGAACATGGAAGAGTCTTTGATAGGATGTAGAAAAAGTTGACGGAATGGTATTTAAAATTGTGCACTCAAAAGCATGTTATTTAAGGTGTGAAAGATCATAAGTAATTTGACACATGTGTCTCTTTGTGTGGATGATTGACTTCTTTTAAAACCAAAAACTTGCATCACAAACTTGGCAAATCTTGGAAAAATATTTTTCAAAGTCTACGGTGGAGTGTTTTCGGAGTCAAAACAATATCGTAAGTGGTGTACATCAATTTTCAAATATATGATCATTTGTGAGGAAGAATAATCATTTGAATGGACGTAGGCGTGTGTATGCGTACTTCACATTATTTTGTGATGATTTTGGTCAATATTATACGCAATATTGCAATAATATTGCAATTAGTGGAAGTTTTCTGTCCATATAGCGTTATTGCTGAATAAGATAAGGTTTGAGGTAATAGAAGGTCATAGATTTAATTCCCATTGTGTACAAAATTAGCCATTCAAAAAAATTATAGATTAAGACTAAAGATAAAAGGGTAGAAGTCATAATGAGAAATACTAGTATTCACAAACATATCAAAAACACCATGTATTATGTGTGTTTTCATACTATCCCCAACGATTGATTCTTTTTCTTTTCATAGGTAAAAGATTTTGAAAGTTATATTAAATTGCAGTATTATTGTTCATATCATTATTATGGATATGGGCCAAAAGAATTATATAATAAATATGTATGGGTTATAGTGTAAATACCGTGTTATTATATTATCGGACGTTTCCAAACGTCGTGTCGTTTGGAACACATCGTTTTGTAGAAACATGAAATTATACCATATCTATACATACCTTTGACATGGAATCTTTACGATGTGTTATGTTTTTTATATAGAGACATGAAAATATACCTTATATAGAATATGTAGTTAGAAATTATATTTATTATCCCTCTATTAATTAACAGTTTTCTTTCCCCTCACAGTTTTACCGTTCAATTTACTTGCTTTCTATTTGTCCATGTTTTAACCTGCATCAGCTCAATGGTCCACGTTTTAAGTTTCTTATTCTTTCTCTCTATGTTATCCCAATGGTTCAGGCGTTAAGCAAAGCTAGCGAGAAATTCTATGGCTCACAAACCTTTCAAGTTAGGTTCTGTCGCCGGCAAACTATGGCCAGAAAATCAACCAGCCACTGTTACTACTCCCTTCCCACTTTGATCCCACAAGGTCAACACACTATTTGTTGGATCCTACCTTGGTTAACACAATCGGTCCAACTACCTCCGACCGCCTTGCTCTATTGGACCAGAGCGCAATATTTTTACATTTTTTGTGTATACCTGACTTGGTGCGAGCGTAGTATGATTTTTGATATATTTTCAAGCACTTTTACTCATTTATCAAGCTTTAAATTTATAAAACACAATATAACAATATCAATGGCGAAGCTTGAGATTTCCGATCGGGGGTCAAAAGCGTATATACCTAAAAATTTCTCTAAACCAGGGGGTCGAAAACGTATACACCCAAAAATTTATATACGAAAACTACATACTCTCCACTACTGAGCAAAAAGTTCGGGGGTCGGTCGGCCCCTCCCGCCCCCACTATGCTACGCCCCTGAACACTCTCTGCAACACGCTAGGGAAAGTGCACCAATCGTTGGCGTAGTATAGTGATGGTAAGATACCAAGGTCGTTCTAGGACACAAGAACTTTTAATACCGAAATATCTTCAACGTCTAATCTAACCGAATTTTGATAAAATATTTTTAGTAAACTAAATAAAGAAACTAAAATAAATAAAAGAAACAAATAGACAAGATAGAATCACTTGATTCCGACTCGTCTTCTATGTATCCTTTGCTGATTTCCGCACTTTGTGTTTTTTAAGAGATTATCTTGGCTATAGTGGCATATCCCTCTTTTGGAGGCAATGCTACCCTCGGTCATATTGGTCGGAGTCAGCAGAGATACAGTCCCGCAAGACCATAATATTGAAAGATAATTAAGTAAGTTATTAAAGCAAAATGTGGTATGTCCCTCTTTTGGAGACAACGCCACTCTCGGCTATATTGGTCTGAGTCAGCAAGGATACAATCCCGCAAGACCGGTTTAAAGTTTTAATAGTAGTTTATTTATAAGGGTTTCAAGCCGTTCTTACTTCCCCTGATTTGATGTTATTTGCCTCAAATGAAGTCCTCATAAGCTTGAATCAAATTCTCGTAGTATCTATACACTGGACGAGGCAAGAACTTTACCCAAACCACCCTATAGCCCCCTTCTAGGCAGTTAACATGCTTTACATAAACCGTAAAGACACGAATAAGTAAATCAACAAGACATGAAGATATGATAGAATAAAGTTCACTTTCAGTATAAAACTAGATATTGAAGTCATTAATTCAAACCCAATTAAAAGTTAACCAAAGCTTGGAAATCAGAAGTAATACATAAAAGACTTGTCTTCACCAAGTGATTTAAGAGCGTAACCAACAATGGCCTTTGTTTGACAATAGCTCTTATGATCAATCTTATATCTGGAGATTACTACACACTCTAAAGAAGGATAATGGATGAATGTGGTGCATAATGGTGGTATTATGGTGGTCAAGTGGTGGCAGGTGCAAGAGAAGTGGTTTGCCAAGTGATGGATTGCAATTGAACCAAGCACACCTATTTATAGTTGGAAACATATAGTTTACATGGCCTCGTGCCAGGAGGGCACGACCCATGCCTCATTCTTCTTTGTCTTCATTTAATGAGCTGTGTCAATCCATATGTTGACTCGGCCCCCTGTGTCAACGTCACGACCCCGTGGTACTTGTACTTGCTGTACTATCCAAGATTTACATATCTGGGAGTTGACCACGGCCCGTGTCCATGGGACACGGCCCCATGTGTCTTGTCTACTTCTGTTTGTCTTTTTCTTACTGAAATCTTGAGTGGGGCACGGCCCCGTGTGTCTTGTCTACATCCGTAGGGCTCTAAAGCACTGGAGAGAAGTTGTTCGGGTTAAGGAAGGGGAAAAGGAGGAGTCTCAATGAAGAAGAAGAATGGATTAGAGCTGAGTGTAATAGTGAGCTCATGTCTATGGAAGCTAATAGATTAAAAGACATAAGACAAAAATCAAGGGTGAATTGGTCTAGGTACGGAGATGAGAATTCAGAGTTTTTCCACAGGTATATAAAGAAAAGAAAGGCTAACAATGTTATACTAGGGCTGCATATTGAGGGAAATGGGTGACAAAACCATCGCATGTCAAAAAGGAAGTTTTTAGCTTTTTCAGAGATCATTTCAAGGAGGATCTCCCTTTAGATGAAATATTTCGTGTCCGGACATTAAAAAAATTTCTAAGCGCGATGTGATTATGTTAGAAGAGAGATTCTCGGTTATGGAGGTTAAAGAAGCCGTGCTCAGTTGTGAAGTTGATCGGGCCCGGGGTCTCAACGGTTTTAATTTTAAGTTCATTAAGAGGTTCTGGCATCTTTTCGAACTTGATTTTGGAAGCATAGTGGAGTATTATTTTGAGCATGGGATAATTAACAAGGGAGTTGGTACGTCTTTCATAACCGTTATTGCCAAAAATAATGATCCAAATAGTCTTGGTGATTACCGGCCTATAAACTTAGCACAGAGTGATAAGCAAAGTTATTTCAAAAATCATTTCTAAAGGCTTAAAAAAAGCTTTAGGTTCGGTTATCTCCAATACTCAATATGCTTTCCTAAAAGATAGAAATATTCTCGACAGGCTACTAATTGTAAATGAGTTGATTTCATGGATCAAAAAGATGAAGAAAAAATCTTTCATATTTAAAGTTGATTTTGAAAAAGCTTATGACAATGTGCATTGGAAGTTCATGGGAGACATCATGGAGTAAATGGGTTTTCCTCCTTGGTGGAATAAATGGGTTTTTGGGGTGTTGGAGTCGGCTAGGTCCTCGTTTCTTATAAACGAGCGCCTACTTTTGATTTTCAATGCTTCAAAGGAATGAGACAAGGCGATCCTCTATCTCCTTTCTTGTTCCTTATTGTCATGGAGGTGCTTGCATGTATGATGAAGAAAGCTTGCAATTTGGGAGCTTTTGATGGTTTTCATATGCCGAATAATGGCCCTTTGATATCGCACCTTCTCTAGGCGGACGATGCCATATTTATAGGTGACTTCTCACTTTTTAATATTAAGAATGTGGCTCGTTTGCTTAGATGTTTTCATGTTTGCTTGGGGCTAAAAATTAATATGTTAAAGTCAAGTATTATGGTATTAGGGTGCAGGATGCAGAGGTTGATCATATGGCCGGTATTGGGGTGCCAAACCGGTAAAATCCCTTTTATATACTTGGGTCTTTTGGTGGAGCAAATATGGACCGGATAACAAATTGGAGATCTATATATGATATTGTCGAAAATCGTATTCCAAATGGAAGGCATGCACCTTATCTATAGGTGGAAGGGTTACGCTTATCAAGTCGGTATTGGAAAGCCTTCCGACATATTATTTCTCTTTATACAAGGTGACAAAGGGATTGGAATCTATCATAAAAAAATTTTGTGGGGAAGCCATCAAAGTGGGTGTCACACCCCAACCTATGGCAGAAACATCAGGGCGGGACGAAATAGATTGCTCGAGTCAACATAACACTAGTTTGCGATAATAGTTAAGATATAAAAATTTCATTTTCATTTCAAATTCGTCAAGTATAACATAAGAAATTTGAAAGTACAACATTTAAGAGATTCAAGTACAACATGATTAACAATAAGCAACATAAATTCTAGAAGTTTCTAGGTTCGTTTCTAGGAAGTCCCTACTAGGTTTCATCAATGGCATCATCCTTAACTTGCAACATGTTAAAAGTATAGTTCAACACAAAAGTATTGGCGAGTACACAAGTTTGATATAGCATAAGTATGAAATAGTTTAAACGAACCCACATGTTAGGATAGCATACTAGATTAATGTAAACAAGTCATGAGATTTACAAATCACTCCTCAAGTTTCACCGCAAAATAGAATAAACTTAACATGACCTCAAGAATACGAGCGGTGTGTTACTCCTATAGCGTTGTACATGTTATGTGGAGGCTCGTACGAAGTTAATGACAAGTCGTATCACATAAGAATGTTCCAAGTATACAAATCGCGTATCACGTATCTTAGCATGTATGATGGATTGTTTGTGTGTTTGCATAAAAGCATAAGTGTGATTGTGTGTATTTTTTTATAGATTAAACATGTTGCACTCAAAAGTTTAAAACAAAAGGGGTGTTCGAGTGTACTCACAGTTAAGCAAGCTTCCAGGTATTTCGTGTGTAGAGTGCTTAGGTGATGCAACACGAAGTTACCCTACATTGGGTAAACAGGTGGGCGTGAGTATACTGAGTTGGACGGTAGATCCGATTCTGAAGCAGAAAGTACAGAGAGAAAACGGGAAGAATGCCACTTCGTGTGAGCTGACTTGCAACTCGTACGAGTTGACTGGTACCTCGTACGAGTTGACTTGCACCTCGTACGAGTTGACTCCTGGAACGTGTTAGCCTGTTTTGTACCCATTTCAGCACTGATTTTTGTGAACGGGGGTCGTGTTAACGAGGCAGGATAGTCCGAGTTATAACACTAGATCAGATTGTGATTAATATTATGTCTAGATCAGTCCGTAAGTAAAGTAAGTATAGCATAGTCAAGTTTGTCATAGAAGTCAAGGCATGGGGGTGCGAACACCTCATTATATGATTCACCAAAGCACAAGGTTGCAATAATCCAGTTGGTCATGAATTAAAAGAATGTAAGTCGACTAAAACGTTAACAGCCGAGTGAGCAAGCTAGGTGCGTGCATCCCGAACATATTGGTGTTTGGGGATGTGTCGTAGCCTTGTTACTCTAATGAATACCGAATCGGTTTTAGGAGTAAAAAATGTACAAACAGTGGTGGAACTTAATTCAGAAAGCCTTAGCTCCCCAATGTTCTCACACTAGCTTAACAATTAGTTATTTATAACTTGGGTTAGCTCACATGTTTATATGGAAGGAAATCGGAAAAAGTATGAAGAATTTTGGAGGATTTTGTAAGTAAAGTGAGCTAAAACTCACTTAAAAGTCAAGAATAATCTGCCAAAATCTATAATTCAAGTGGTAATGAGAGAATTTTCGGAAGGTTGGAAACAGAGGGGAAGTGTCTGATTTATAGGAGAAGGGAGCTGGCAGGAGCATTCGTGCGATGTGTCACTTTGTGCGAAGTGGTTGACCACTTCGTATGAGATGGTAGCCACGTCGTACGAAGTGTGACACTTCGTACGAAGGGCTTAGTTTGGGGCTACGTTTTCGTGTTTTAGTTAGTTTGAAGCATTTTAAGCATTAGGGTGTATCGTGTGTGCGAAGCATGTATCTTGTATGTAGTTTGCATAAGAATTACGTATTTAGACCATTGCTTATATGAATACTCAAGCATAAAAGGATGAATAGAAAATGTCGACACGTGTGTTTTGTTTGAATAATAAGTATGAAAGTATGATAAAGTTTAATTGTCTATTACGACCAACGCCTCGGTTTACGAGCATGGGATAGAAATACGAATAGGTTACGATACAAGTTTCCAAAAATAGGAATATGATTACACCTTCTAAATAAGGAAAGTACAAGAATGCGAATCGTTACAGTCTCCCCTACTTTAGGAATTTTTTTCCTGAAATTTATTTAAGAGGAAGGTGTAACGAACAGATGTGGGTACTTAGTCTTCATTTTACTTTCGAGTTCCCAAGTAAACTCAGTGCCACGTTTTTCTTCCCATCAAATTTTGAATATGGGAATTCGACTGCGCCTCAATTGCTTGATTCCTCGATCCATGACTTCGACAGGTTTCTCCACGAAGTGTAAGGTTTTGTTGATTTGAAGGTCTTCAAGTGGAACTTGGAGTCCTTCTTCAGCTAAGCATTTCTTCAAATTCGAGACGTGAAACAAAGGGTGGACATTGCTGAGTTATTGAGGTAGGTCCAGTCGATACGCTACCTTGCCAATCCTTTCGAGAATCTTGAAAGGACCTACATAGCGAGGAGCGAGTTTGCCTTTCTTACCAAATCTAACTACACCCTTCCCCAAGGGGATACCTTGAGAAATACAAAGTCACCAGCGTTGAATTCTTAAGGTTTGCGTCTCTTATCTGTGTAGCTCTTTTGTCGACTTCTAGCCTTGAGCAGATTATCACGGATTTGCAATATCTTATCCGTCGTCTCTTGTATAAGCTTGGACCGTTGATCTGAGCTTCCCTGATCTCGTGCCAACAAATAGGGGATCGGCATTTACGACCATACAATGCTTCAAACGGTGCCATTTGAATGCTAGCGTGATAGTTGTTGTTGTACGAGAATTCTACCAAAGGCAAATGCGAATCTCAATTGCCACCAAAATCGATTACGCAAGACCGAAGCATGTCTTCCAAAGTTTGAATAGTACGCTCGGTTTAACCGTCAGATTGAGGATGGAAAGCGGTTCTAAGATTGAGATGTGTACGAAGGGCTTCTGAAAGGTCTGCCAAAGACGATAGGTGAAACGAACATCACGGTTTGATATGATGTCAATGGGGATACCAAATGATTTCATCTGGGTAGGTACGAGCTAATTTCTCGACTTTATAATCTTCACGAATGAGAGAAAGTGAGCGGATTCGGTCAATCGATCGATGATTACCCAAATGCTGTCATGACCAGAGGAAGTTCGAGGAAGCTTAGTGATAAAATCTATAGTAATACTCTCCCATTTTAAGACAGGAATTTCTAGTTGTTCGAGTAAGCCAGAGGGAAGTTGATGTTCAGCTTTGACCTTAGAACAAGTGAGACATTTCGAAATGTAGGTGGCGATATCTTTCTTCATACCAGGAAACCAATAAGACGTACAAAGGTCTTGGTACATCTTGTCAGCGCCAGGATGAATGGAATATCGAGATTTTTGGGCATCCTTCATCAAGGAGTCACGAAGATTACCAGGGTTCGGAATCCAGACACGATCGGGATAGTAGAGAATACCATCGGGTTTAGACTCAAGTTGGTTTTCAGCACCACACTTCATCTCATTGTGTAAATTGTTATCGTTAATGGATGAGTATTGTGCTTCACGAATTAGATCATGAAGGTTTCCCAAAGTTTGAGAGCAATGAACACTCTTCACATGAGTTTTTTAACTGCGTGCGTCGGCCACAACATTCACCTTACCAGGGTGGTAGCGAATCTCACAGTCGTAGTCGTTTAACAACTCTACCCAACGATGTTGACACATGTGAGTTCCTTTAGATTAAAGATGTGTTGAAGGCTCTTATGATCGGTGAAGACCACACACTTGGTACCATAAAGGTAGTGTCACCATATCTTCAATGCAAAAACAACTGCACCGATTTGAAGATCGTGAGTAGTATAGTTCTTCTCATGCATTTTTTGTTGTCTCGAAGCATATGCGATAACCTTGTCTCGTTGCATAAGAACACAACCAAGACCTTGGTTTGACGCATTGCAATACACCACGAAATCATCATTACCATCGGGAAGAGCAAGGATGGGAGCATTACAAAGCATGTCCTTGAGAGTTTAGAAAAATTCTTCTTGTTCAGGACCCCAAATAAAATGCTTATCTTTTTTAGTCAATGAAGTAAGAGGAACCCCGAGTTTGGAATAATTTGAAATGAATTGACGATAGTAGCCAGCTAAACCAAGAAACGAACGAATTTCAGATGGAGGCTTAGGAGCAATCCAATTCTTCACAGCTTCGATTTTCACAGGGTCAACGTGAATGTCAAGTTCGTTGACGACATGACCAAGAAATTGGACCTCTTTTAGCCAAAATTCACACTTGGAGAATTTGGCGTAGAGACGTTCTGTACGCAAGAGTTGGAGGATAAGACACAGGTGTCGCTCATTCTCTTCTTGTGTCTTGAAGTAGATGAGGATATCGTCAATGAAGACGATCACGAAACGGTCGAGATAAGGTTTGCACACACGGTTCATCAAGTCCATGAAGACCGTAGGTGCGTTGGTTAAACCAAAAGGCATGACCACGAACTCGTAGTGACCATAGCATGTACGAAACGCGGTTTTGGATATATCTTCTTCGAGAACTCGAAGTTGATGGTAACCAGAACGGAGATCAATCTTGGAAAAACATGTCACGCCTTGTAGTTGATCGAAGAGGTCGTCAATGAGCTCACGATAGTCAATGCACATCCAAAAGGATCCATCTTTCTTTTTGATGAACAGAACGGGAGCGCCCCAAGGAGAAGTACTAGGGCGTATAAAACCTTTATCAAGTAATTCTTGAAGTTGGCTAGAAAGCTCTTACATTTCCGAGGGTGCTAGACGATACGAAGATTCTACAACAGGAGTTGCGCCGGGAATAAGATCAATGCGGAAATAAATAGGAGGAGGAGGACCAGGTAGATCTTCAGGAAAAACTTTGGGAAATTCGCAAACGAGAGGAACATCACTCAAGCTTGGACTCTTATCCTTCTTCTCACGACGTGGGTAAGAAAGGCGAAGTATTCCTTGCGTAAGTATTTGTTCGCTTCTGTACATGACATAAGCTTAATACCTTTAGAAGGTTTCTCGCCATAGACGTGCAAGGAATAACCATTGGGAAGAGGAAGATGAATAAATTTCTCAGAAAACACGACTTCAGCACAAATTTGCATAAGCCAATCCATGCCTAGTATGACGTCGAAGCTACCCCTTTGCGTGGGTATGAGGTCGATCGAGAATTTTTGGTCGTTAAGGTTGAGAGAGCAATTAGAAAGAACGAAATTGACGTTGACAGATTTACCCTAAGCGATTTCGACCGCGAAAGGTTTGGGAAACTTAGAACGTGTACACTTTAGCAAAGGTTCGAATTTACAAAACTTTTATCCGAGCCGGTATCAAATAAACACAAAGCATAGACATCATAAATGAGAAACTTACCGTTGATGACATCATTGGCATTCTGCGCTTGAGCTGCAGTGATGACGAAAGCTCTACCACGGGCTTGTTGCTGCTGTTTGTTGCGTTGCGGACAGACGTTGGCAAAATGAGTAGGATCTCCACATTTGAAGCAGGCTCGTCCAGTGGCTGCTTCAGGTTGGGCTTGGTTTGGTGCGGGGTTTTGAGTTATCGCGACAGTCTGGGTTTGGTTTGCAGGCGGTTGTAGACCACTTTGACACTGAGGGGCGAAGTGTCCAAACCTATTACAGGTGGTGCATAGGCGACATGGTGCATTAACAGGCTGGTGGTATGGGCAGGTGTTACACTTGGGATGAGGCCCAGTGTATGCCCTTTTGATAGGCTCAGGGTTGGTTGATGCAAACTGTTGGAAGGGTTGAGGGTTTGACGGAGTGACTACCGCGCAGTTTGGCTTGAAGCCTTCCCCTTCTTGCATTTTTTGTTGTTTCTGGGTGGCTTAGATGGGGTTGGCTCAATAACGGTGTCGAAGGTGGCTTGATGGGCATTCTTCGATGGAGCCTTGGTAAAGGCTTCATGAAGAACGTGGTTGTTGTTAAGTTTGGCGGCTAGCTTGTAGGTATCTTCGAGGGTTTTGAGTGAAGCGGGGCGTAGACAAGGTTCATGAGGTTAGGAGGGAGGCATCGGGTGTATTTTGCAATAGCCTTCTTGACAGAGTCTACTTGGCTAGGGCATATCACACTTAGTTGTTTAAAGCGGGCTGTGAGGCCAGCGTTGTCATTCCCAACCTCTTGGAGTTTCAGAATTTCATTGGTGCTGGAGAGCAAAAGAGGAAGCTGGTTCATGGTATTACGATTTTAGGATATTGATGCATTTGGAAAACGAGGTATGACAAGGTTTTCTCGAACAACGATTGGAAAGTTGAAGACAAAAAATAGTATGAAAGTGTCTGGGTTTCTATTTTTTAAAATAGAACTAGAAATAAGTCCATCTTATGGACGAATCGGTGTAAATTTGATTTCTTGTAATACGTACACAAAGGATGATTAATCTCTGTAGCCTAGGCGTGTTGGCTAGGTGATACTAGGCTTGTTGGCTAGTGGTGTTTGTGAATGAAATTGAACTTTCTAAAAAAATAAGTACACAAAGAAATTAATCAACGGAAATGTTCAGTTGCAGCAGTTTTAGTAATAAACAATAAGCATTAAAGGCTCATTGGTTCGATGACTTGGTTTAATATGAATTAACTTTCTGTTCATATTTTAATTAAATTTAGAAAACTTCGTGACATCTCATATTTGTTTCAATATTCAAATTCATGAAATTAATTACTATATGTAGTTATTTTGTCCGTAAATACAACTAAATCTCAAATTTTTAGAGAACTAAACAGAACTAGATTTTCTGTTCATATTTTAATTATATTTAGAAAACTTAATTAGTAGGGTAAGATGGGAATCTTTGGATTTGAACATCACAAATACATCAACCAATTATATTATAATGAACATATACTCTCATATACAATCTAATCACATTGTAAAAATACCCTTTATACATACTTGAAAATGAAAATGAAAATGAATAAAAATACTTCCGAATTATAATTTGATATAGCCATACATTATTACTATTTGAGTTAAAATTTACAAATATTCTTGAAAAGCGTTACATCCGTTCCAGGAAACAATTATTAAATTAATTTTCCACGGATGACAATACCTTCTCAAACCAAATATAATTAGTTACAGGAAAATGATATAATGATATGAATATATTTTGGATTGAACAACTACCAATTATAAGGTATGTAAAGATATAGATTTTTTATTATAAATAGTGTCATCTTAAAATTGATGGGGAATTTATTATTTTAGTTATCAAATAGAGGAATTTACTATTTTAGTCATCCAATAACGGTAGAGATGGAATAAAATGGCAAAAAAAAATTAGTTATTTTAATTTGACCCTTCATATGTTATCTTAAAATTGATGAAAATTTTTCATTTTGTACATAAAAACGCTTTAGATAGAAAGCGCTTTATATAATTAGCCGCCAAAATAATTTTTTGTTCAATACGTAACCGATTTGAATGTAACCATATATTTGGATAATTTACAACTATGATATATTATTAATACTTTTACACAATACATAAATTTATTTATAATAACAATTAATTTATACTCTTTACATGTCATCTTAATTATAGTTTACAAAGATGCCAAAATCCCTAAAATACCTCTAAAGTGTCTTAAATTTTTGAACAATATGCAAGTTTACCTCCTCTAAAATAGTTTGGCTCTCTTGTACATGTTACTTTAAAATGTGTTGAAAATGTAAAATTACCAAAAAGATAAAAATCCTAATTCTCTTAATAAAGTATTATATATATATATATATATATATGAATGTCCTTAGCTATTAAGTCCATGTTTGTGACATATTTAAATAACTAAATTTTATGGAATACGAATTATAAGCATAAGTTTAATAGTGGGACTTTTCAATATCAAAATAAAATATGCCCTTTTATATGTCCATTTTAACAAGCCATGAATTTTATATTTTTATATTTGTTGTGAAATAACGGTCTATTAGCCACTAATATATATATGTATATAAACATGAGAGCTAGACTATAAAATCATGTAGAGAATAGAACATGGAGAATTCTTATTCATTCGTCTAACATCATATACAAATGCTATTATATATAGGCACTCACATTAGTACAATAGTAAATAAGAGAAAGGGGTTATACATGTGGAATGTCACTACATAATGGATGCATTCATAGATAGGGGTTATACATGTGGAAAGTCACTACATAATGGATACATTCATAGCACTCCCCCTTGACTATCCACATGATGGAATACTATTCTTTAATACGCTTAATGGTGTTGCCTCATTAAAAACCTTGCTAGGAAAACCCAATGGGACAAAACCTTAGCTAAGGGAAAAAGAGTGCAACGCGTATTGTCTCCCCCTCAATATAATATGTATCATTTCAAGTAACAAGTGTCAATCTTCTATGAAAGTTGTTGAAAAACTTTTGTAGTGAGTGACTTGTTGCTTGATGTGCAATCTATTAATAAACTTGATGTATGATCTTCATGTAAAACTTTAATTACCTCCTCTTGTAAGTAGATACCATAAGATCCATGAATGTATTTTGTTATAATCCCTGCATTTACAAAACTAACCAAACTTGTTGATGGATTAGTAAGATATGAACCCATACCTTTCTTTCGTACCTTAAGGGTATAGAAAATAAATGTTTTACTCATTACACTATCTCCTCGTCGTACACGAGTTAAATCTTTCCAATGAATTTAATGGTATATGTTCGCGTATAGCTAGCAAGATATATTAATACAATTTGTATTGAATTATGGTACTTCATGACCAATGATCTTTGCTTCTTTGATAGAAGATGATAAAAGTCATTTTTATCTATATCAAATATTTGAACATCATTAAATGTACTTACACCAAAAGCTTTGTCCATATGAAAATGTCCAACATCTTCTAGATGTATTATGATTGATGGATTATAATATAAACGTATGTCCTACGTATCGAGCCATAAATTTGCAATATTGTATTTCATTTGCAAATTATTGCTTAAATGTTTGAGCTCTTTTTTTTCTTTTCGGAGATTCAATGACATCATCAACATATATTGCAATACATGTAAACCTCATATCGTTCTTTTAATGAAAACAAATGGACCAACTTCACCATATGTATTTTTCGAGCTCACTGGTGAGTCAATTATATCATATTTGACTCGACTATTTTAGTCCACATATTTTGTCAACTTCATATAGTATGTTCTTGAGGTTTTGACATCAATGCTTCTAGCATTATCAATCCATGAGGGAATTCGTTCCATCTTATCCATATATGAATGTGCTTTCACTCTTCAGGAGTTTTGTTATATAAATTTGCCCATTTAACACATAGATATCTATATCATGTAAAAGTGTCATGAACACTTGCTTTTATCTCCAAAATCCATATTGTACCATGCATGTACACTATTTATTGAGATATCACAGTCACTGGGTACAAGTTTTCGATGTATGTTTATTGGTACACAAGAATTACATCGTTAAGATGTTGTGATTCACCTTTAAAGAACTCAATTGCTTTAAAAAACTCATCTGGAGTTCAATCGTATTCAAAAATGAATCTGTATACAACGATCATATTGTTCTCGAGAACTTACTTTACATGAAATACATAATTTAAATCCTTCAAGGACTTGCATGTAAATTTTAGTATCTAAATGATACATAACATTTATAAGACGCATATCAATTCTCTCTTTATATTACCAAACTAATTAAATACTGGAAAGTTATGGCATCCACCACTGGAGAATACGTCTCCTTATAATTAATCATAGGTCTTTGCGAAATTCTTGTGCCATCAATTGTTGATCCACATAAAAGACCTAATTATATTAGATATATTTTACAACCTTTTTTTATGGACTACTGGCCGTAAGCTTTCCATTCCAATAGAGAATTCGACTTTGCCTCATTTGCGTCGTTCCATTTTGGCCAATCATTTCTTTGTATTTATTCATAGGCAGATTTTAAATCTTGATCCTCATCATTTCATCTTTTCAAGCGCTATATATACAAAAGTATAACGACGTCGATTTTGTTTCGATTCCATACACTTCTAGACATGATATAATTTACTAAGAGCTCTTTATTTTCAGGTACCTAAGGTTCTTCCAGAACCATCATGTCTAATGTCTCTTTAAGAAACCTTTTTTACTATAACCTCGACTTGACCATCTTCTTCATTACTTGCTCCAATTTTTCGAGTAATTTTTATTTTCTTGGAATCGACTAGTCTACCACGCTTCAAGCATGGAATAGACTCATTAATATATGGTTTTCCCTACTAGGACAATTAACTTAACTGGAGCATTAGCAGTTGACTACGTGACTTACTTAGTCACTGTATTTAGGTCAGTTAACATGTCTGGTGATTGATTCTTTAATCTAGGTAACGAATTATCTTTTGAACTTCTTGTTCACACAATTTAGTTTGAGGATCAATGATAATTCATGCATACTCATTCCTTTTCAACTGCCATTAATCTCCCCCTAATGTTGAAAATGTTAATTTACTTAAAGTAAGATTTAACGAGCCATAAATAAATCTCTCGTTAATTGCTCTAAGTATGTAATCATAAATGGTATTTTCATCCAACATATATTCCCAACATTATTTGAATTTCAATCTTTATGCGTTGTGGTGGATCAATTCCAATGTATACCGCACAATAAAAGGTTTGATGGGAAATATTTGGTTCCTAACCAAAACCAACTATAATGGGGAGAAACTATTACAACATGTTGGCTTAATGTGAAATAATGTTACCACATGTAAAATCACATGTGCTCAAATATGAACTTTTGCTCTCTTGATTATTGGCTTTGCAATCAATTTGTAGACGTTTGATTATCGTCTTCAACAAAATCAATTTGTGTCTTAAGCATTTAGAAAGTCCAATAATCATTAGTAACATAGATACTAAATTCAATGTTATAACCACCATAAATATGATAATATGGAATAATATGCTTGCTATCTCATTAGCTAAGTTACACACAACTTCAAGTTGTAAATTTGATGACCATTTAGATGACGCGTCGATTTAAAAACACTAAACTATACATCCTTCATTCATTCTATATTTTAGGGATTTATACCATTATTCGCAAACAAATAATTTCCCTTAATAGCAAACATAATATGCTATCAACTAGAAGAATCTTCAAGTTCTTCATTATATTTCACATCATCATTGACTCGGTGTGGTCTAACCGGTCATACCAATAAAGTAAATAATCATGATCCTTAAACTTATGGTTTATGATATTGTATATTTATTATTTGCACGTATGTAATACAAAACATAAGATATGAAAGAATGTATTATAACTTCAAAGTTCAAACCATCGTGCTATGTAATCACTAGTTTACCACTTTTGGTGGTCGATCTCATTATGACTATCATTATAATACTGATATTCGATCTCATTATTAGCTTGGCTATCTTATAATTTCTGATAGTTTGATCTCTTATTAACATGATGATTGTTGCACTTCTGATGGTCAATCTCATTATTAATATGATCACGATTACAACTTTCTCAATGATGCCAATGATAAATATATATTCATTTCATGCATCAGAGTAAAACTATACAATTTTTATGGTTTTCCATTATTTTCTCGAACATATAGATATACAGTCGTTTCAAACCTTATATACCCTTTAAATGATATTGCTACTTCAGGAGTATATTTGAGGTTTGACAAACAAAATTTGTTTTATCCGATTTCCCTTATAAATAAACTTCTCTTCGTATAACGTCAATTGAGAAGTAATTATATGTCCGAGTCATATAATATTTCTTTTATACTTGATAATGAGATAAAAGGAGTATGACACTTTAGGTGTCAAATCGAAGTATATTTCTACTTTTTCATGAGAATGACAATAAACCACAACTTTGGTTTAGTCGTTCTATTCGGTATTATCAATGCAAAGAAGTGATAGCATATAAAATACAAGGTATAAACCTTTTTATCACTAATAAGCAAACACATATAATTTATGTAATAACTTATTATGGTATAACCAAACATAATATCTTATATATTTTGAACACTTACTATAAAACTTAAACATATATCTCTTTCAAGTTCTCAGATCATTTATTACTTGTATTTGAAAATTTTATTTGAAAATTGTAATACTGATGAATTATATAACATACTAATTTTTTTTCTTCTCAAATATTGATATTTAAACAACTAATGACATTATATAAGCAATCTATATATTGTATATATGAAGCAATAGCAATAGTCACCATTTTAAACTAGCAATAGTAATAGTTAATATGCAAATATATTGTTAAACATTATGACATGGCATAATGAATGCATGAGAGGTACCGACATCGCTAGAAAATGTTTCTCTAAAAACAACTAATGATATCTAGCAATATTAATCTATTATATCAATTTCTTATATGCAAAATTTGTTATAACATTAACCTTAGTATAAATACCAAACGATATTTGCATAATTATGTTATAATAATAATAATAATATATTGCATTATAAGTTGTATAGTTTATTTAAAACTAAATCAATTGATGTTTATAAACATAACTCATTTATATCTAACTATGTAAAAGTCTTTTGGCATGCAATGTATTAACAATGACTAATGAAAACAATTAATTACAGAATTCATATCTATTTAAATTATAAACTATACAAAATGAAAATCTAGTATATACATCATGTATATATTACCACCAATACAAACATATATACCTAATACAATTGCATTGTTTAATCCATAAGTATTGAGTTCCATACTTTTTAATATTGAATATTGAATTTAATTGTTTTTCATGGATTCTAAAAGAACATATAATATTCTCTAGATTGCAAATGAACTTTCTCAAATCAAAATAATTCAACAATTTTATTTACAACTTAACAAAGTTAATAAAGAAGCATAAATATATGATTATGGTTGCTCAAAGAATATGTAGATGAGCATCACTAGATTGTAAGAGTCCAAACAACATATACTATAAGTAAATTAATTAAATGATAATCCAGCCAATTTAGAATAATAGAAAGGATCATTTGTAAAATATAAAAATAAAATAAATATTCGTAATATCGTCGTCGTCAACGAAAACTATAATTATTCAATTAATAATGAATATTAGAAAAAGATAAATTAGTCAATTGTAATGCTATAATTTATGATATAACATCTAAATCCTGATGAATACCAACATGCTAATATATATATATAATATATATATATATATATATATATAATAACTTCTAAAAGCAAATGAAAAATATATAGATAAGAGTTCAATCATGAGACTACATTCTAGAATTTATAGTAATGATCAGTTTAAGTTTATATATGTATATTAATAAGTGTCACCAGTAAGATTGATGTATCATCATCAAATATAATATGAAATAATCATACGAAGAATCATACCTTTATTAGTAGAGATAGTTGCATAATTATTGGGTTGCTTTCTCAACATTCGAGATTGAGTTAGGTTGGAAAATAATGCACATCAAAGGCAAGGAAAAAGGGATACCAAGGGTGGCAAAACACATAGAGCACGTTCGTGCTGATAACGTGTTGTGAAACAACGGTCTATTAGCAACTAATATATATATGTATATAAACATGAGAGCTAGACTATGAAATCATGTAGAGAATAGAACATAGAGAATTCTTATTCATTCATCTAACATCATATACAAATGCCATTATATATAGGCACTCACATTAGTACAATAGTAAATAAGACAAAGGGGTTATACATGTGGAATGTCACTACATAATGGATGCATTTATAGATAAGGGTTATGCATGTGGAAAGTCACTACATAATGGATACATTCATAACAATATTTTATATATTCCTAAATGATCTATTTTTCATTTTAGTATCATTTCATCTATAGCCATTTTATAAACTATTAACCTTATTAATTATACCATCTAGGTAGTTCGTAATAATCTGTTTTAGAGGAAGCGGTTAAAAGTTTTTTTATATAAATTCCAATTTTGCATTGTGTTATAAAATTTAATGAAATGGGATTAATCATTTAAACCAAAACTCATGTGACACCTTAAAATAGTAACTAACAAAAATGAAACCAACCTGTATAAGTTTTATTAATTTATGATTTTGATACTTAAATATCAAAAGGAAATCTCATACGTGATTTAGAAAATAAGACTTATGAAACTTGTGATATTGAGAAAATGCCACTTATGATATTGAGAAAATGTATTTTGTTTTTAGACAAACATTCTCATGATAATCGTCAACACTTAAAAGAAACTATACTATCTCAAAACACAAACTACATCTAAATCAAAACGCAAGCTATGACCTAAACCTCAAGTGCTATAAAATGCGAGAATTAACATAAAAACATGAAAAAATTAAAAAACAAATGCAAGAAGAGTAATTTTAAAACTACCTCCAAGATAAGAGTATAGAAATAAAGATTTTGATCGAGAGGGTGGTAATGCTATTTGCTTCCTTCTTGATGCTCTTGACACTTGGTAAAATTTAGGATGAAGAGATAAAACGATGGCTAAGGTTGTTAGAGAAAGGAGAAAGAAGATGAAAAAAGAAATGTTGGGAGTAGGCAATGATAGAGAATAATATATATATATATATATATATAATATGTGCTAAGGATAAGAAAGATTATGGAGGTGATATGTGTCCCTTTTTATTTTGGCAGTTTAAGGGTATAAGTGTAATTTAACTAATAAAATCTAATTATGAAATGAATATATGTAACCAATTTTTGGCAGTTATTGTAGGGATTTTCGAATTTGAAATAATACCCTAACTCATAAAAACACCACAACATGTATATTGAAGGCATACATCTTATATAGAACACAAATATAACTCATAAAAACACCCTAACTAATAAAAACACCCTAACTCATAAAAATACCACAACATGTATATTGAAGGCACACATCTTATAAAGAACATAAATATAACAAAAAAAAACACCATAACTCATAAAAACACCATAGCAGTTATATTGAAGGCACACATCTTATAAAGAACACCCAAACATTGAATATAACAAAAATAACATCCTAATATAACACCAGTCAACACTTTAATGAGAATCAAAACAAAAATAACACCCTAAATATATAAAAACAGAAATAACTCCACATAAGTATATCAATATGGTACTCATATTAAAGATAAAAAACACTCGTTATTATGGTGTAATTTTTCTTAAAAAAAGAGTTACATATAAAAAGTTATTGATGTTTAAAAAAGAAGGGGGAACTTTACATGTGTATTAATGTTAGTTTCTTAATTTAAAAATATTAAATTTACCTTTATACCCTTAATCTATAAAATTAGTTAGAGTAATAGTCAACATTATTTACAGAATTGACACTATAATCTTAACCATTAGATTAAATATCTAATGGTTTAGATTTTTTCTTATCATTCTCACACCTTTAAATTTTCTCACAATAACCTCACCAATATATATATGGAGGTTATTTTAAAAAAAATTAAATTGAGAAGAAAAAAAACAAAGGATACAATTGTAAAATATTAAATAATTTTTTATCTCACCTCATTTATTATTATCTTTAACTAATTAATTAGTCATAAAGACTATCATTCTCCACACTAAAATTTTTGCCTACGCACATCAAAACTTTTACTACACGTTTTGTAATTTATCCTAAATAACTCGTAATTCATCTTACACACCTCATTATTTATCCTATACTTTAAATTAATTTTTTATTTTTGAAAATATTATTACTTTTGAAAATAAGTTACAAATTTAATGTAGTTAGCTATTAAAATAGAAGATCAATAATCAATTAATGATCTCTAATTTTACCAATATACATTTACACTAATATTAAATACAAAAATTGAATGAAGTAAAATAAACATTTTTATTGGTTGAAATTTCTTTTTTTATATTTTTACAAAAAAATCTTCTCATTTAAACTCTATTATATGTGTGTGATATATATATATGTATATTTTTTATTTGGGAGACTATTTTCGTCTATAAATCTAGAATGCACCTGTAATA
This sequence comes from Scalesia atractyloides, assembly GCA_947069175.1. Lineage (NCBI taxonomy): Eukaryota > Viridiplantae > Streptophyta > Magnoliopsida > Asterales > Asteraceae > Scalesia > Scalesia atractyloides. The sequence goes on along the minus strand of CAMTDV010000001.1, from coordinate 16,595,930 downwards.
TTGATTTGATTTGTTGTTAATTAGTTTTATGGAGAATAATGTGAAGTAATTGAGGATTGTAAAACTAACAACTCCATTATAATTATTTGGTCAACACTTTATATAAATTATGCGATTGGCTTTTTTTTATGGAAATTTGGTCAACCCATTATATAAATTCTATAAATTGTAAAGAGAGAAGTGGGGACATGTGAATGAAGTTAGTGATTTGTTTCTTTACTTTACTTTACATTTTTTTAATCAATTTATAGCTAACTATATTACTAACTATTTTTGTTAATGTCTTTAACCCAATATATTTATTAGGTTAATTAAATTTAGCAAATTGAAAATAAATAATCCCACATTTTTAACTTTGGCCGATAATAATTCCAAGTCAGTTATTAGCCGATAATAATTCAAACTCGTCTATTTTTTTTTGTAAAATAGTCCGCTGTTAAAATAGTTTAAAGGAGTTAAGTTTGTTCGAATTACAAACCGATGTTTTAGAGCTTTTGATTAAACGAGGATACGAGCCGATTGATATAAAACTTACCTTGAAATTCTGCTCGAAATGGCTTGATTTTTGTTAATGGTAAGTTTAAACACACGAATTGAAGCATCGTTTTAGTGGGTTGGGGCGATATTTAGAGGTAAGTTTTACATCAATCTACTCGTATCCTAGTTCTGATCAAAAGCCCTAAAACATCAGTTTATAATTCGGAAAAAGCCATTTCGAGCAGAATTTCGAGGTAAGTTTTACATCAATCTACTCGTATCCTCATTCTGATCAAAAGCCCTAAAACATCAATTTATTATTCGGAAAAAAAACTTAACTTAAGCTAGGTTAACGACGGACTATTTTAGAAAAAAAATGGGCGAGTTCGGATTATTATAGGCTAATAACTGACTTGGGATTATTATAGGCCAAATTGAAAAAGTTGGAATTATTTAAATCCAATTTGCCATTAAATTCATATCCGTCCATAAATGGAAATAAAATCTTTTATTTATTCCGATAAAGATCTATTTTGCAATTCAGACACCCGTCTTTGGTAGATGTTACACAAAATATACTGTTGGTATTCAAAGTTTTCTTAAGGTCGTCGAAGCTCATCATGTGAATATAGGAGATCGATTGATATTTTGTCCTGGTGCCCGTGTACAAATTTTTAAAAATATGGTATTAAAGAAACGAACTTCCATTTTTTCAGATATGGTCTTATGCCTGAGTATTTTTGTTGGTCAAAGCGTCAGGAATCGCTTGCTAATCAAAGTACATCGTCTTTCAATATAGACAATGATAAAACGAATAATAGTGAATGATATATTGAACACGAAAATGCTAGTTTAAATGACGACAATGACAACTTTAAGGACATGTATAATGATTTAGACGCAAATATTGCTTATATTGAGCAAGAAAAATTAAGAAAATTATTTGAAGATGAGGAAAAACTGTTATACACTGGTTGTAAGAAATATGCAAAATTATGTGTTGTTTTAAGATTGTCTACTTTAAAGTTAACACACGGATGGAGTGATAAGAGTTTCACATATCTATTGGTGTTATTAAATAACATGCTTTTGGAAGGCAATGAGTTACCACTTTCGTTATACCAACCAAAAAAACTTTTATGCCCGATGGGATTGAAAGTTGAAAGATTACATCCATGTCAAAAATGATCATACATGTTTTAGTTGTGGCATGACAAGGTATATGTCTTAACTTTCCATATAATAATAGTTCACCTCTGGTGAATCCGCCACATGTCTTAAATTTCCATCATTTATAAGCTAAAATGTTGTTGTATCTTCCTATTATACCGAGACTGAAATGATTATTTTCAAATGAGAAGGAAAAAATTATTGTGTTGGCATTTAGATGACTGTATAAATAATGGAAAGTTAAGACATGTGGCAGATTCACCTCAGGAGAACTATTGATTATATGTATCCTGAATTTGGTAACAAGATCACAAATATCGGTTTGTGTAACATCCACTAAGAAGGGTATCCGTTTTGAAAAAAAATTGAATCCGAACCGTTTGTAAACTAGATCGAGCCGTTATAAATAAAATATATTATTTTTTTACTCTACTCCGATTTTTTATGAAACTTAGGTCATATCATAGAGAAAAATACGCTCGTTCCAACAGTATGTTTGAATTTTTATAAAACATTATACTTTTCAAGTTATACGAGAAAAACAAGCAGCTGAATTAATTCTTTATATATATAAAATATTATATAAAAAAATTTAACCTAATTTTTTCTTTTCGGCCGCTAAGATGAAATAAAAAAACAATATTTTTTTTTCAATCTCTTTTCAAGGCAAAATTTTATAACCTAAATTAAATATTAATATCATGCTTTTAAAAAAGCAAATCAAAACCTTATTTTTTGTCATTCCAACATCTCTATATTCTCTCTAAAAAAAAACTCTAGCTACCACCATCTCTCTCTCAAAGAAACTCTAACCACCACAATTGAAGCCTTGCAAGTTTTCTCAAACCACCAAGAAGGAGGAGCAATAATCCAACATCGTCGTCATCTCCATCTCTTTACCATCTCTTCTTCATAGGAGGTAGTTTTAATGTCATTCACTTCTTTATATTTCTTTATTCCTTATTGTTTCTTGTTCATACTTTAGTTTTCTTGCCATTTATATTTTTATAATACCTAAGGTTTAGGATAGTTTGAGTTTTGATATAGTTATAATTGTGTTCTGATTTAAAATAGAAATTGTGTTGGCAACATATTATAATTCTAAACTAGTGTCATAAAAATATTAAAATTTCATAATTTTTGCTACTAATAAAATTAGTTTCATAATCATGTTTTGAAGTTGGTTTCATTTTGATTAAATGATGGTAGTGTTTGATGTCACATGAGTTTTGACTCTCAAACGTTTATATCATTTTATTTATTTCTAAAACCTCATATAAAAAATCAGATTTTTATAAAAATATATGTATATTTGTCTTGCATACAAATATGTACAACTCAAATGGTTATATTATAATATCTTATCACCTATTAAATAGATATAGATAGAATATGCAATATGTATATTAAGGTAATTATATAAAATATGATAAATATATATTATTAGTGAGACTAATTTGTCACATAAACATTAGATATATTTACATAAGAATATTTATTTTAGGACGAAAATCCCAAGTATTAGGTTGTAGTATTTTTATACATATTTCCTTGTGTTATTTTATTTAAGTATCTTAATGTTATAATATTTAGGTGATTGTGTCTTTTGGTGTTATCTCTCTTTCGTTACTCGTGCGGATTAGTGGGTTTTAACAGAACGCAAAACTGTAAGTAGATCTTACTTTTTCCCTTTTAGTCACTTTAACTTTTTGGGGCGTTTCATGTGTCATGTTTCATATGATTCGTATACTTTTTCAATAACATGCCAAGTTAAGTGTCATGTGTGCTCATATTTGTTTTGTATGTTACATTACTTGTTATACGTGTTTACCGCTTTGTGTCATGGATTTCATAGTTTCGCTTTTCGCCTTTTGGGGGCTTAAATCGATCATTGTTTCATAGTATCGCTTTTCCCCCTTTGGGGGCTTGAATCGCATCATTGTTTCATAGTATCGCTTTTCGCCTTTCGCGGCTTGAAGCGCATCATTGTTTCATTTCTTATGTTTCGTTATGTTATGTTATATTATTAACTTATGGATTGGTCGTTGTTCGGATTAATTGATTTATGTCACCTCTTACACTTAATATTGCATGTTAAATAATTTTTATTAAATAAACTCAACTAAATTTTTAAAGTTAAATAAAAACAAATAAAGATCTATTCGCCAACTTTTGTTGACTCAAATTTCTTTTACACATGAAACATGTACACAAGGTTGATAGCTACTTGAGAAGACACATAGGATTGTGCTTTAGAATAATTAAATCAAGACGTATGTTATCTTTTGTATTTTGAATATTGTATGGTTTTATTTGAAACAATTATTTGGTTATGTGAGACAAATTAATATGATGGTAATAAATATTCAAACTTTAAATAAATGTCAAAAGCTATGAAACAATCATATCATACCCCATGTCATATCCGCTGCGGGTCGGGGTGTAACAGTTTGGACTTAGTTCGAACGGGATCAACCCTTTTGGAAACATGAGCAGTCGTCCTAGTACATGGCCAGTTCTTCTTTGCATCTATAACCTTCCACCATGGTTATACATGAAAAAAATAGATAATGATGACGTTGTTGATTCAGGGTTTGAAACATCATGGTAATAACATTGATGTTTATTTGTCTCTATGGATAGATGATCTTAAAACTCTATGGAGTCTAGGTAACGTGTATGATGCTTATAAGAAAGAATATTTTGATTTACGATCCATGATATTTTGCACCATAAGTGATTTTCCAGCATATGGTAATTGGTCAGGTTGCAGGTTATAATACGACAACTAGACTAACTTGTCATGTCTGTGAAGATGATACAAGTTTGATATGGTTAAGTAATTACAAAAAAACATATAATAATAATATTAATTATATTATAACTTTTGTAAATCTTTCATTTTAGTAAATAATAATTAGAGTAAATTATAAAAATCGTCCTTTATGTTGATACTAGATTGCAAATTATATCCTTAATCTTCAAAAAGTACAAAAAAAGGTACTTGTTTGCAAACCCTTGCACGTTACGTCCATTAGTCACAACTCTGTTACTTTTCATAGTTAAATCTGACCATGTAGACTCCACATGAGGGTGGTTCGGTCATTTTACCTATTTATATTCAGTATTTAATAAATAAAAAAATTTAAATTCAAAAAAATATATATGTATACATAATTACACTGAACATATATTTCACATTTAACTCCATTTTCTCTCTCTCAACTTTCACCCACCACCTCCCCCCTCCATCACAACCACCACTGCCGATCTACCACCACCACTCTACATGTCTCTCCACCACATCCCCTACCTTAACCACTCTTAACATCACCACCATACCTTCACCCTTAACATCACAACCACCTCCCCTGCAACCACCGACAGCCGCCCAAATACCACCATCACCGCTGCCATTAAACCCCAACCCCAACAACGTGAGTTAAATCTGCCATTAAACCCCAACCAGTACTGCCATTAAACCTTCATTTTTCAAGAACACACAATGGGTGTGTAAGAAAAAAAACAGATCTGAGGGCATAGTGTGTGAACCAGGCGTGAACTTCCGTCATATCTTCATCTGTTTTGGTTACACCAACCATCTAGATCAAAACCCTAAATTAATTTGTGGTTTGTTAGTTGGTGGTGGTGGGAGTTAGGTAGGGGTGTGCAGACGTTGTCGGATTTAGTGTGGTGGTTGTCGGATTCGGTGCGGGGTTGTCAGAATAGCGGGTGGTTATCGGATTTGGGGCGATAGTTGTCGTATTTGGGGGGTTAGTTATCATATTTGATGCGGTGGTTGGGATTTGGAAGTGGTGATACTAGGAGGGTGGTTTACGGCGGTGATGGCGCTTGGCTGGTTGTGGTGGGCAAAGAAGTTGGAGAGAGAGAGAGAACGTTGACAAAGAAGAAGAGGGTCAGAGATAATATATATATATATATAGGTATTAAACAAAAAAATATATATAAATGAGTCAAAAGACTAATATGTCTTGTGATATGGTCCAATTGGTCAGATTTAACAAAAAAATTAACTAAGTTAAGACTAAAGAACATAACGTGCAAGGGTTTGCAAACATCAAGTATGTTTTTGTACGTTTTGAAGATAAAGTATATAGTTTAAAATCCGGTATCAACATAAAAGACGACTTTTGTAATTTTTTACTCTAATAATTATCCAACAATGCTACTAATCAGATATTCATGGCCAAATCAATAATTTCATAAATCCACAATATGTCTTAATAAAGTGATATGCATTTGGTTGAAATCATCGAGGAAATAATAACAAAGAAATATTTAAGTTACTATGTCCTCTTTGTAAATATTGAATCTAAACAATATTATTTGGCCACCTAATTATTTTTATTACTATACGGTTACATCCATTTATATGAAGCAAATTTTATACATATCCACAAAATAATAAATGATTATATGAATATTTAAATAATCTAATGACATTAAAAATAATAATATGAATGTATTTATGTTGCTTTATATTTGTAAGATGTAAAAATTAAATATATTGAAAATAATTCATCTAATGAATTTATAAGCTAAACAATTATAATTATTTTGTAAAAATAGCTAAATTTGTAAAAAAAATAATAAATTTGATTTTATAAGTTGTTTAATCCTTTTATTACAAATAAACTATCAATAATTAAGATATTTAGTATAAGAAATTTTATAACCAGTATATTTTCTATAAAAATCCTATAAATAATATTGGTTATATATTATTTTGTTAAACTGGTATTTTAACATGATTTTCTAGGTAATATAAACATAACTATATTCATAATAAATCCATATGATGTCCGGAATTACTCAAATTTTTACAAACTAATCTAATATGAAAATGAACATAATCATAATTTCAATTTCATCAAAACAAGTCTCTAAGGTCAAAATCCCAATTATAGAATTCAAGAACCCTAACCAAGCATGGAGTTAAATCTGAATTCATATTCCCTCTATCAAATAAATGGATAGCCGGGTTTTGTAGAGCACGAAAAATTAAATACAATGGGCTCAAGAATCACCTAAAAATATTAAAGGAGAAATCGAGGTTGGAAGATACGAGCCCTAGAAATTTCCTTGCTTGAATTTGCGAGATTGAGTGCTTGTTGACTGGATTTGGGAGTGGGTATTTGGGTAAAATGATGTTAAGAATCAAATGGAACCGATTTCATGAATTATGGTGATCAAATTCGATATTAGGCTAAGACCCTTCAAGTTCTTGATTAAGCTTTAATGATGTGTTAAGTTTAGATTAATTAGACCCATTCTAGGTTGTTATAGCATAATCGAATGATATGCTCTCAGTTTTGTCGTAAATCCGAGAGCATTAAGTCCAATCCAAAGCTAAAAACGATGTGGCGGTCTAGTTTTGCGCCGAGTCAGGTTGTGAACCCAGTTTGGGTCTGGTCGTAAGCACTTGTTCGGGTGAGTGGGCAGTCAAAGGCGTGTAGGTGGGGCTTTGACTGGCGTGTGGCCCACGTGAAAGGAGCTGGAAGTTTGAGTTTTTTTTACATAATCAGCCCATGGAACTTGCAAGTTGATTTAACTCATAATTCTAACACAATTAATTGTTTTCTTTTATACAAACTACCGAGACTAAAACCGCGCTCTATGATAAAATATATATCTTTTACACAAAATATTTATATTAATTAAATTAATGCATGACAAAGATCAATAATAATAATAATAATAAAAGGTAATAAAAATTCGCATTTTTAGTTATTACACTCGTGATCCGGTTTACAATACGAGTCGGGTTTCTATAATCCGTTTTTCACGGACGCTACATGAATAGTAATGTTTATTCATGCTTGGATGACATTCATGTATGAATTGAAGAAACTATGGAGTGACTACAACAAAACCATCCCAAGAAATTACATACTTCATGGTGACCGAGTGTTTTGTTTTGAGTATTAGAACAATGTATTTTCTTTCATTTCTTATGTTAATCGTTAAATTTGTCAAAATTTCTTCACAACACTTGGGGGGGGGGGGGGGGGGGGGAGGATTATTAGTCCCTTTCAACAAAAGAGCATCTGATTGTAGTTTATGTATCTAAGCTTACAGTGGATGACCATATAACTACAACTAAAACAAAGATTACAGCCAAAGTTGTCAAAACCTCGCGTTCATTTTCCTTACTCGCATACCTTAATCCATATGTGTACACCTTCTTCCATCTAACACTTTATGTGAGATATGCCCCAAGTCTCAAGATGATTCTTGATACACGATTCAAAACCCATTGCTCTACCATATTAAGTTTATGTTTTTACGTGTATTTTTGTTTCGAATGGCCTACTTTGATAGAAATTGTGTTTGTACGTCTAACGGGGTTTAAGGAGCTATTCAGGATCTTTACGAGCATTGGGGAGCGATCGAGATGAACTGGACACGTGGAATGGTGAAAAAAGGAAGCCGAATTTAGGCATTGCGTCGGCGACGGTCTAAACCCGCGTCGTCGACGCATCCCTTCAACCGAATTTAGGAAGCCGTTGGAGCCATTCTACACATTCGCTTAAGACCTAATCATCTCTAATCCTCCATTGATTATCATCCACCATCAATCATTCAAATAACCATCCTCATCGTCAATCACCACCTCATCTTCACCAATCCACATTCATCATCAAACCCTAATCACCATTATCATCATCTCCTCCAAGAATCAAGGACATGGATCGTTGCTCGAGGGGGGGGGGGGGGAGGATTATTAGTCCCTTTCAACAAAAGAGCATCTGATTGTAGTTTATGTATCTAAGCTTACAGTGGATGACCATATAACTACAACTAAAACAAAGATTACAGCCAAAGTTGTCAAAACCTCGCGTTCATTTTCCTTACTCGCATACCTTAATCCATATGTGTACACCTTCTTCCATCTAACACTTTATGTGAGATATGCTCCAAGTCTCAAGATGATTCTTGATACACGATTCAAAACCCATTGCTCTACCATATTAAGTTTATGTTTTTACGTGTATTTTTGTTTCGAATGGCCTACTTTGATAGAAATTGTGTTTGTACGTCTAACGGGGTTTAAGGAGCTATTCAGGATCTTTACGAGCATTGGGGAGCGATCGAGATGAACTGGACACGTGGAATGGTGAAAAAAGGAAGCCGAATTTAGGCATTGCGTCGGCGACGGTCTAAACCCGCGTCGTCGACGCATCCCTTCAACCGAATTTAGGAAGCCGTTGGAGCCATTTTACACATTCGCTTAAGACCTAATCATCTCTAATCCTCCATTGATTATCATCCACCATCAATCATTCATCTAACCATCCTCATCGTCAATCACCACCTCATCTTCACCAATCCACATTCATCATCAAACCCTAATCACCATTATCATCATCTCCTCCAAGAATCAAGGACATGGATCGTTGCTCGAGGGGGGGGGGGGGGAGGATTATTAGTCCCTTTCAACAAAAGAGCATCTGATTGTAGTTTATGTATCTAAGCTTACAGTGGATGACCATATAACTACAACTAAAACAAAGATTACAGCCAAAGTTGTCAAAACCTCGCGTTCATTTTCCTTACTCGCATACCTTAATCCATATGTGTACACCTTCTTCCATCTAACACTTTATGTGAGATATGCTCCAAGTCTCAAGATGATTCTTGATACACGATTCAAAACCCATTGCTCTACCATATTAAGTTTATGTTTTTACGTGTATTTTTGTTTCGAATGGCCTACTTTGATAGAAATTGTGTTTGTACGTCTAACGGGGTTTAAGGAGCTATTCAGGATCTTTACGAGCATTGGGGAGCGATCGAGATGAACTAGACACGTGGAATGGTGAAAAAAGGAAGCCGAATTTAGGCATTGCGTCGGCGACGGTCTAAACCCGCGTCGTCGACGCATCCCTTCAACCGAATTTAGGAAGCCGTTGGAGCCATTTTACACATTCGCTTAAGACCTAATCATCTCTAATCCTCCATTGATTATCATCCACCATCAATCATTCATCTAACCATCCTCATCGTCAATCACCACCTCATCTTCACCAATCCACATTCATCATCAAACCCTAATCACCATTATCATCATCTCCTCCAAGAATCAAGGACATGGATCGTTGCTCGAGTTCATCATCCGGTGATCGTGTTCCTTCAACCATGAGCGGCTAATCTCCTCGGGTTTCACCCCGAAGTAGATTTTTGTAAGACTTTTTAGGGTTTCAACTTTATGTTTTTTATTTGATTTTGTGACAAGTTGTATTAATCATTTGAAACTTCTGATAATTGTCGTCCATTTGAAGTGAATTTGTGAATTGTCCAATGATGAAAAAATTTGACTTTGAAAAATGTCTTTGTACACTTATCCCTTATCAATTGATAGGATTTACATCTTCTTGGTAAAGAAGTGCGTTATGGCCTGTTCTTAAACATCGATAGCTCGTGGCACCTAAGCCATGTGACACTAAATCCGTTAATCACTATATGCAACTGAATTGAATCTATAACGTGTAGCAACCCTAGGTCTTTAATTACCGAACCGGGTGTGAAGATATATGTAGAAAGTTGTTTTGACGACAATTAGTAGACATGTTCACTAAAGGTATTGAAGAAACACTGGCTGAACCTAGAGTTACCCGGAGATATCTTAGTTACAGCCTATTATTTATGCATGAAAGGTTGTCTCTCGTTCGTCCTTCTGGGTGATCTCACTTCAAGCTAATCGCAAAACTAGCAACGTCGTTAGCCTCGTCACGAGAGAAGGGGGAGGGTTTTCTCTGTGACCACACTCCGGCGTGAGAATGACTATTTGTGATTGCAAGTAATAAGCAAGTAAGCTCAAAGAAGCATGCAATAAGTAAACTCGTATATTTCTTGATGTAAGATAACGTAGTTTTACCTTGCGGTGTACTCCTTATTTTATAGCTGAAGATAGATGCGTCAGGAGATGGGTTGATGGGCCTTGGGCCCGGCCCAGACGACCAGTGATATCCGCTCTGTCCCTCTGCATCGATCATTAATGATCTCTGGAAGGAGGTGTGCTTTGTTGGATGGTGAATGGTGCCACGTGTCATGGTAGCTGTCCCTGGTGACGGACCTATCATCAGCCGAAAATGGAGAATTAGTCGCTGGCGTGAGTGTGGTTGGTGTATAGTCAGTCCTCTGCATCAATGTTCATGTGACGCAGTCTGACACAACCTGCCGAGCGACCTTTGGGTCACAGCTCTGCCTTTTTGTACTCTTATATTGGTCAACTCCTCTTTGCGTTTTTCCCTTCCACGTGGCTTTCAGTGCTTTCTGGCCAACGCAGAGTTGTAGGGATTATATCCTTTTGTTCTGAAGACTATGAGTTGCTCTCATGTTTGTCTTGTCCTTGTGCAAGGTTTTAGGACTTCGCGGCTAGAGGGTTGTTTGATCTGTCACACCCCGACCCGCAGCGGAAAAGGTGATCGGGGCATAATTGGGTTATCATCAAAGCTCATGACATTTATTATATGTTTCATATTCATTAATACAATTTAAAGGAAATAAAATATACAACATCTTCTATCTATCAGTCTAAGCTTCTTGGTTCTCTTCTAAGGCATATCCTATGTTTTTCTTCCTTCAACCTGTTCACCTGTATCATGTGTAAAAAGGTTTTTGGATCAACATAATGTTGGCGAGTGAATCCTATGGAAAACATTTGAACAATTTACTTAAATTGATTATGAAATATGTGCACAACCATACATGAGTAAAAATAGATGTAACTTAATCGGCAATCATAGAATGTTAAATGAAACACTCATGAATAATAATGGAACAATTAAAGGCACGCGATGCTCAACTCGTCTCTTACGAGGAACTGAGGGGCCTGATGAATGAATTGCATAAACATGATAATATGAATAACACAACACACATGAACAATAATGAATTTGAAATGAAGCACGCGATGTTCTACTCGTTTCCCACGAGGAACTGATGGGCTTAATGTATGAGTTTCATGTATTTTGACAAACGGAATATAAGTAAATCACAACAATAAATTAATCTAAGTTTAAGTCACGATGTGGTATGGCACAAGTTTAAGTAAATAAATTAATTATTTCATAACACATGACACACCCCAAAACGTGTAATTTAAAAGGGGGAATTGTAAGATTCACTCACATTGGGTGCGTTCGGTTGATGACGTTGATTGCACGCGAAGTGGTTTTAACCACAAGTGAGATTAAACCTAGATAAATCGCATAAAGGTTCGGTAAGTAAACGGGTTTTATTAATCTATTTTAGTAGGATTGTTGGGTGTATTTTTGTGAGTTGGAGGCTATTTTATAACCTTAAAAATGTTATTTTTAAGTATTTATAATTGATTTTTAATTAAAATAATTAAATAAAAATAATAAAAAAAATATTTTATTTTATTGCTACAGTACGCGTTGACCGTTGACTTTGACTATCGTTGACCGGTTTATAGCATATTGTTGTGCGCCGGGTGAGGCTCGAACCCGAGACCTCCCGTACGCGTGCACGCAGCTCTACCAACTGAGCTACGTGTCTAACCCGTTATATATCCGATTTTAATTATATTATATATATTAATTAGAATTAACAGAAATCATTTATTATTAAAAACGAATTTAATCTCAATAACCGGTGCGCTCCACAGGTCTCGAACCCGGGACCTGTGGGTTAGCGGACACACACTCCACCGCTGGACTGTGTGTCACACTTGGTTGTAACTCGGTTATCAATATACTTAACATATACGCCAGGCGACTCCGGTTCAGTTTGTTAAAAAAAAGGATTTTTATCGAGGCGGCGTGTGTGAAACCGGAATCGAACTCGTGACCTTAGCGTTAAAAGTGCACACAGTCCACCGCTGGACTGTGTGTCTAACCCGGTAAATAACTTGAATTTAATTATACTTAACCATTATCGAACTTCGTCTTCTTCACCGGTTTTAACCGGAAGTGACGACGGACTGGTTCATAATGTTGATTCATGTTTCTTTAGCGTTAAATGATCATTTACAAACGAGATAAAAGTAAAAAGGAAAGGAATTAGGCGTGAAGGGTACCGACTGAGTTTACTCTGTTTTCCGGCAGAACTCCGGCGACAGAAGTCTTTTTCCGGCGACAAGTATCTTGCAGCAGAGAGTCTTCCGAAGGCTTGAAAAGGTTGTGGGTGACTTCGGTGAAGGTTTAGGGGGTTCAGTAAGCTCAGAGATTACTGATACGTTTTTCCGGCGAAGTATCAAGAATCTCCGGCGAGTGATTTTTCGCCGAGAAAGGGTGCGATTTGAGTGTGAAAAACTTCTGGCGAGTTGTGGGTGTATTTATAGGGTAGCAACGAGATGAATGGGGTCTGAATTCGGTCTATATTCGAAGTCAACTGTTCTCCGGCGATTTTGGATGATGACGCGGTTTCCAGACGTTGGCTAGCTGTCGCTGGAGTCAACTAATTGGTTAAATTGAGCGATTGCGTAATTTATGGGCGAAGTCGTCGGAATTTCCGACGACAGCTGTTTGGGGCGCGAGTTGACTGAGTTTGAATTCCGCACATCATTATTTGATTTAATAAATCTATTTACTTAACAGAAAATCAAAGTGGCGGAGTGGTTTACGGTGTGTGAGTTAAGTGTTTGGTTGAACCGGTAGAGACCCGAGTTCGAAACCCGGCATGATTCAAACATTTTTATTTTGTTATTTTTATCAGTTTTTCAAAAACTAAATATATATCCCCGCATAATAAGTGATTACGGATCGTTTAAAATTATTTTGGGCATTTAATTCGCAACGAAAAATTTGACTGACTGTTCGGTTGATAAACGGAGCGGGTTTGGTAAATCCGTTTTTGGACGGATGTTACAGTATCCCCTGCTTTTTAGAAATTTCGTCCCGAAATTTAATTAGGGATATAGTTGACTAAAAGAATGATAGTGTTGAGTTTGCCGGTTACATTTTTAGAAGAAAATTAGGGTTTAGGTTTTTGTTTGAGGCGGTAACGTTCCTTGTAAAGGTTAAGTATCCTAATACAGGAATCGCTTTTTGTTGCCTACTGTATAAGTATTGTTAAGCAGGAATGATTCGCTAAAATGATATCATGCATAAGAGTTTGAATATGCTTAGGGTTATATTCTAAGGCAGAAATTCTACAATCTACACAAATAGACACAACAACTAACAATTGTATCCACATTCTGATAGCATATATGTTTGAATGGTGACAGTTCCTCTCTCGTTCGTTATGATGGAGAGGTTAGTCTATATAAAAATGGATCACAATCCAATTTCTTTAAATAGTGAGATGATATAAATGCAACATAATTTCAACCAAGGCAATACTAAATCCTACATGGAACTTCTCATAACCGCCTGATAATGCCTCTGATCCTTCGGCAAGAATACTTATATATAGGAAGTACCAGCGGCGTATCCACCATATTCTTGCCAAATTTTCATTAGTTTTATCCACAAGTTATGATTAGTTACCAAGAACTAATAAATCCTACATAAAACTTTCCATAACCGTCCGATAAGGCCTCTGATCCTTTGACAAGAATACTTATATATAGGAAGTACCAGCGGCGTATCCACCATATTCTTGTCAAATTTTCATTGGTTTTATCAGTGAATTATGATTAGTCCTACAACTCTACAACCAATACAACAAACATAAAATACTGAAATGAAATATATCTGTGCGATCAAGGCTCAATCGAACGGAGCCGATCGTATTGCATGTACTGAAAATGAAATGGATGTGCGCTCAAGGCTCAATCAAACGGAGCCGAACGTATTGCATGTACTGAAAATGGATAACCTAACCACACAAACAGCCTATGCATGGAACCTCTCATAACCGCCTGATAATGCCTCCGATCATTTGACAAGAATACTTATATATAGGAAGTACCAGCGGCGTATCCACCATATCCTTGTCAAATTTTCATTGACTTTATCCGTAAGTTATGGTTAGTTCGATGCGACTCTACTACAAACACAACAACCACAACATACTGATAATGAAATTGTCTGTGCGATCGAGGCTCAATCAAACGGAGCCGATCGTATTGTGTGTACTGAAAATGAAAAATGTCTGTGAGATCAAGGCTCAATCGGACGGAGCCGATCTTATGTTGGCAACGCCTGGTTCACGCTCATAGGTAATGGGGAACAGCTCACGCTCATAGGTAATGGGGAGCGGCGGCCTATGAAATTGCATATACTGAAAATGAAAATAAATGTGGGCACGCCAGGTTCACGCTCATAGGTAATGGGGAACAGCTCACGCTCATAGGTAATGGGGAGCGGCGGCCTATGAAATTGCATGTACTGAAAACAATATATATAATATCCAATAATTTCTCTAACAGTCTACACATGGAAAAACATAAAACTAAACGATAGGAGTTGAATCTGGATCTCCGGCGAAGAAGACTAGCTGAGTATCTTTGTTTGGGCCGTCATTATCTTCGACAGGATTGGCGTTGATATTGAAGACTCTTCCTCTTGCTGGCGGTGGAGCGGGGTTTGCTTGGTTTACTTGGTTAACTGGGTTTGACTGGGCTTGAGTGTTGATAACGTTAACCAATTCAGGGCATGTGTTTCTAAGGTGGGTAGGGTCGCCACAATTGAAGCAAGCTCGAGCATATGGGAACGTGGGGTGTTGGGGTTGATGATAAGTTTGGGCCATGTTTTGAGTAGGAGAAGAGGTTTGGTCTTGAAAGGTGCGACAAACATTGCTCAAATGACCATAGCGTCCACAAGTTGCACATAGACGACAAAGTAGGGTAAGGGGATGGTGATAAAAACAGTTGTTGCATCGAGGGTGAGGTCCAAGATATGGTTTCTTATTTGGGTAAGTTGAGTTGGGTGCCACTTGGGTGATTGGGATAGCTCGGATGGGTATGGCGTGGAAAGCTGGGTGATTTCGTTGAGTAGCAGCGAAGAGTCGCCCGACTCTTCTTCTCTTAGGATTTGGTTGAGAAGGGGATTCGGGTTGAGTGGAGTCGGAGGTTTCAGTCGATTCTTTATCCTTTTTCTTCTCCTCCTTGAAGTCTTTGTTTCGGATTCGGTTCTCGGTGAGCTCTGTTGCTAGCTCCATTGCTGCTTCCAAAGTTGCAGGCTTGGTACTTATTACAGGGTCTTGAATCTTTGACGGAAGACCATGAATGTAGTGCTCGATCAAACGGTAGAGGGGAGTGAACATGTTGGGAACCATTTGATGTAATTCGAGGAACCTTTTGTTGTAGGTGATGTGGTCTCCTTCTATTTGCTTCAATGAGTAAAATTCATCTTCTAACTTCTTGATTTCGCTCCTTGGGCAAAATCGTCTGGTCATGATTTCCTTCAATTCGTTCCAAGTTAAGGACATAGCATCTTCAACACCTCGTTTGGCCTTCTCTGTATTCCACCAAGTAAGTGCTATCCCATATAATCGACCGGTAGCATATCGCACTTTGCGATCGTCAGGGCAATCGCAATTTAAAAATGTGTTCTCCATTTCTTCAAACCAATGGAGGAGAGCGGTGACGCCTTCAGTCCCTTTGTATTTCGGAGGGTCGCATGATTTGAAATGCTTGTAGGTGCATTTAGTGGTATTTGGGGAAGAGTTGAAAATGTTTTGGTTTGCTTGATTGATGGGATTATTGGTAAGTGCTTGTTGAACTTGGATTATAATATTGGGTATTACGGCAGCCATTTGTTGAGCGATTTGGGTAGCCATGCGTTCACGGGCTTTTCCTGCTCTCATTTTCCTACGAGCGAGGCTAGAAGACATCTACAAGGAATACATGTCAAGAGTATGAGTTGGATGCCTTTGAGATCGTGGGTCGAGTTTGGGATTGAACGTTCATAAAATAAATATAGAAAAATAAATCTACTACATCCATAGGATGTCTTGGGTTTTGCTTGCTGTTAGGCCCTTCATGCCGCCATACTTTACCTGTGTAATCATGTGGGCCCCCATGAATACCGGTTTTTCATATGGTTCGCACGGTTTCTGCCTGGTTGCGTTCACAAAACCCGGAGAAAATCGAGAGATATGTATACAACGTGTGATGTTCGGAATGTGTCCAGGTGTAGACACGGTGACATCTCAAAGTGAGGTTAGTTCGAACGACGTTTGGTGTGGCATGCTTTGGCCTAATAGGTCCGCCGTACTCTCATCGTTAGTCCCCAGGTAGGCAAACTGGTCCGTTATTTTGGATTTATACGAATGCCAACCTAGACAGGACGTTCCGACTACCGGTACTTGTACCCTTCCAGTTACTACATGCCCGTCGCAGAACTTACTTTGATGAGATTTGAAAATTGCATAAAATCTTTGGATACTGAGAGTATGAAAATAAATTGAATACATGAACATCGATATATGTATATATGTATAATGAATGAGCATGTATGTTTGACTGAAATGTAAACAAATATGAAACAAATAAATATCACAAGTTTGTATGTAACCACCTAATCAATTAAAAATTTAGGCAGACTATAGTATAGGTTTCAAGGGTCTAATAACCTATCCTATATCCCTATAGTCATGGCTCTGATACCAATCTGTCACACCCCGACCCGCAGCGGAAAAGGTGATCGGGGCATAATTGGGTTATCATCAAAGCTCATGACATTTATTATATGTTTCATATTCATTAATACAATTTAAAGGAAATAAAATATACAACATCTTCTATCTATCAGTCTAAGCTTCTTGGTTCTCTTCTAAGGCATATCCTATGTTTTTCTTCCTTCAACCTGTTCACCTGTATCATGTGTAAAAAGGTTTTTGGATCAACATAATGTTGGCGAGTGAATCCTATGGAAAACATTTGAACAATTTACTTAAATTGATTATGAAATATGTGCACAACCATACATGAGTAAAAATAGATGTAACTTAATCGGCAATCATAGAATGTTAAATGAAACACTCATGAATAATAATGGAACAATTAAAGGCACGCGATGCTCAACTCGTCTCTTACGAGGAACTGAGGGGCCTGATGAATGAATTGCATAAACATGATAATATGAATAACACAACACACATGAACAATAATGAATTTGAAATGAAGCACGCGATGTTCTACTCGTTTCCCACGAGGAACTGATGGGCTTAATGTATGAGTTTCATGTATTTTGACAAACGGAATATAAGTAAATCACAACAATAAATTAATCTAAGTTTAAGTCACGATGTGGTATGGCACAAGTTTAAGTAAATAAATTAATTATTTCATAACACATGACACACCCCAAAACGTGTAATTTAAAAGGGGGAATTGTAAGATTCACTCACATTGGGTGCGTTCGGTTGATGACGTTGATTGCACGCGAAGTGGTTTTAACCACAAGTGAGATTAAACCTAGATAAATCGCATAAAGGTTCGGTAAGTAAACGGGTTTTATTAATCTATTTTAGTAGGATTGTTGGGTGTATTTTTGTGAGTTGGAGGCTATTTTATAACCTTAAAAATGTTATTTTTAAGTATTTATAATTGATTTTTAATTAAAATAATTAAATAAAAATAATAAAAAAATATTTTATTTTATTGCTACAGTACGCGTTGACCGTTGACTTTGACTATCGTTGACCGGTTTATAGCATATTGTTGTGCGCCGGGTGAGGCTCGAACCCGAGACCTCCCGTACGCGTGCACGCAGCTCTACCAACTGAGCTACGTGTCTAACCCGTTATATATCCGATTTTAATTATATATATATATTAATTAGAATTAACAGAAATCATTTATTATTAAAAACGAATTTAATCTCAATAACCGGTGCGCTCCACAGGTCTCGAACCCGGGACCTGTGGGTTAGCGGACACACACTCCACCGCTGGACTGTGTGTCACACTTGGTTGTAACTCGGTTATCAATATACTTAACATATACGCCAGGCGACTCCGGTTCAGTTTGTTAAAAAAAAGGATTTTTATCGAGGCGGCGTGTGTGAAACCGGAATCGAACTCGTGACCTTAGCGTTAAAAGTGCACACAGTCCACCGCTGGACTGTGTGTCTAACCCGGTAAATAACTTGAATTTAATTATACTTAACCATTATCGAACTTCGTCTTCTTCACCGGTTTTAACCGGAAGTGACGACGGACTGGTTCATAATGTTGATTCATGTTTCTTTAGCGTTAAATGATCATTTACAAACGAGATAAAAGTAAAAAGGAAAGGAATTAGGCGTGAAGGGTACCGACTGAGTTTACTCTGTTTTCCGGCAGAACTCCGGCGACAGAAGTCTTTTTCCGGCGACAAGTATCTTGCAGCAGAGAGTCTTCCGAAGGCTTGAAAAGGTTGTGGGTGACTTCGGTGAAGGTTTAGGGGGTTCAGTAAGCTCAGAGATTACTGATACGTTTTTCCGGCGAAGTATCAAGAATCTCCGGCGAGTGATTTTTCGCCGAGAAAGGGTGCGATTTGAGTGTGAAAAACTTCTGGCGAGTTGTGGGTGTATTTATAGGGTAGCAACGAGATGAATGGGGTCTGAATTCGGTCTATATTCGAAGTCAACTGTTCTCCGGCGATTTTGGATGATGACGCGGTTTCCAGACGTTGGCTAGCTGTCGCTGGAGTCAACTAATTGGTTAAATTGAGCGATTGCGTAATTTATGGGCGAAGTCGTCGGAATTTCCGACGACAGCTGTTTGGGGCGCGAGTTGACTGAGTTTGAATTCCGCACATCATTATTTGATTTAATAAATCTATTTACTTAACAGAAAATCAAAGTGGCGGAGTGGTTTACGGTGTGTGAGTTAAGTGTTTGGTTGAACCGGTAGAGACCCGAGTTCGAAACCCGGCATGATTCAAACATTTTTATTTTGTTATTTTTATCAGTTTTTCAAAAACTAAATATATATCCCCGCATAATAAGTGATTACGGATCGTTTAAAATTATTTTGGGCATTTAATTCGCAACGAAAAATTTGACTGACTGTTCGGTTGATAAACGGAGCGGGTTTGGTAAATCCGTTTTTGGACGGATGTTACATGATCCGCGCAGGGTCAAGGGCATGCGCTTCTAAGTCTAACTTGTCGTTCCGCCAAGTACGCTAGGTTCGTTGTGCGACTTATATTTCCAGGTCTAACTTGCTATTGCGCTGTAAGCGCAAGGCTCGTTGTGTGACCTGCATTTCTAGGTCTAACTTGTCGTTGCGCCAAGTACGCAAGGTTCATTGTGCGACTTGTTAGTAATGTAGTACTGCTACGCGTTGCGCGCAAGGTTTGTTCAACAGCACAGGGTCAAGGGACCTGCGCTTCTAGGTCTAACTTGCCGTTGCGCCAAGTACGCAAGGCTCGTTGTGTGACCTGCTAATATCAAGAATGGCGCACCGTTGCGCATTGTGCGCAAGGTTATTCTTGTAATATGTTGTTAAGAGGGTATGGTTCCTTGCGCAGGCGCGTAATTTTTGGGACCATAGCCCTCCAAGTCCCTCAGTCCAGTGCTACTCCTATGCGCATGTTGGCAAGTAGGTGGAGTGCTGGACTATAAGAATTCTTGTATGCGCGCTTATATCAACGGGAGAAAATCAATAAGGGTTGGAGAAAACCTTCGTGTGAGGGAAACTTTGCTAATGATAGATCTTGAAATTTCGTCATGCTGATGTTGCAGGTGGGCTGGTGAGAAAAGGGGGTGCCCTGGAAGTGACATTTGATAGTTGTTGTATGCTATCAACAATGTAGCGTCTTTCATTAATGAATTGGCAGAGAAAGTGATGGTCACGTGCGCATGAAAACCGTCAAATGCCACTTGCCTGCCATGCGTCGTGCACGGATTGGTTGTTAATTCGGCGCGTGCTTCACAGTTCCCCATCGCATTAAATGCGATGGGTATTAATAAGGGTGAACCGTCTAGGGTTTCATTAAAGGCTTAAAACTTGTTCTTTCAAATTCTCTAGGTTCTTCCTTTGAGTTCTAGTGTTCAAAACTTCTTCTCTGCTTTGATCTTCATGGCAACAAGGGGTCCAGAGTCTGTTTCCATGGCAGAGGCGTCACCTCTTTGCCGGCAGTTAAGTGGAACCGGGCCAGCTTCCAACGCTTGGTTTCCGACTACCGGTTCCCTAGGGACTGGGATGCCCGGTTTTCGGCGGATGGTCAGACTTCCGCCGATGCTCAGCCGGGTACATCACTTTATTTTTTGATTTTTTCGCCTATTGTAACTTTCGGTTACCGGCAACAAAATTTTGTCTTCAGATTTTGGATTTTTACCGATTCCACATCTCCCAACTGAATCCAATGGGGATGTTGAGAATCAAATATTTTGATTTTTTTGTGCCGGTCAATAGGTGCTACCCCGACCGTTGACCGGTTTCGGATTTTTTATCAGCTCCATTGTTCCATAGGGTTTTATGCTTTCCAACATCGCATTCAAGTGAAGAAAATTTTGCTCTCTCCTCCCAAATCCTTCCATGATTGGAAGGCAAAATTTTTTTACCTCAAAGCCGGTGCCATACCCCTTTGGATGCACTTCCGGGGGGTGGAGGATATTTTGGTTGAGACTTCTCCTATACCAGAGATGGAGTCATGGTATAAGGACTTGAAGGAGATCCCGACGGTCCAACTTCCAGAAAGGGCATTGGTGGCGGCGGGCATGAGCTTAGTTTGGAAGCCCAACCGCCGGGAGAAACCCGTATATACGGAGGGGGAAGAGTAAGTACCTTACCTTATCTTTATATCTTGATTCCTCCTTGTGCGCAGACTAATTATATGTGCTTTCTTTGCAGGGGTGGCGTTGTATGTGGTCTTGTTCCAAAGGGAACTGAGGCATTTTGATAACATTGCCCTTGGCCCGGAGGAGCCCACTTGGTACGCGCAGATCCTTGGGAATTTTGAACTCCCAATGAGTGAGGATTTGGCGGCCCCTGCATCTAGGTAGGGTAAGTCTTCATAGTGTGATTTTTTATGTCTTTGCAGATCACTTATTGTGTTGCGCCATTGTGCAGGCGCGTTGAAGAGTTTGGGCATTAGCCCGGACCCCAAAAAAAGAGGCGCGCGGGGCCAAGCGCGGTGGGAGAGAAAAAGGTGGCGCAGCCCAGGGCAGACCCGACCAAAGGTATGTGCTCTGTGCCTGACACTTGGGATGACTATGTAGTTGTCTTTGATTCCTTAGAGGGTCTTACGCCTGTAGGTATGAATAAGCCAAAGCCAGAGCCCCTGGAGATCCTGGCTGCCAATCCGGACGACCCGGTGGAGGTCTAGTCCAGCCCGGAGCCCCTTAAAAGAAAGAGAGCTCCAAAAAGCGATTTTGCCGCGTAGCCTCCTATGAAGGCTGCGGGGAAATTGATATGGAAGCGCGGGAGCTTGGACGCACTCACCGCCAAACTGTCCCTAGGTAAACACCTTTTAACTTGTATTTTAAACCACTTTCCTTGTTGCATTTGTCTGACTGTTTGTCATCTTGTAGGGGGAAGTGAAGCAGTTTTTGTTGCTCCCGCCACTCCGGCCACGCCCATTGTTACTCCAATGCCCCCACCTGTGGTTGAAACAACGTATGTGTCAAGCGCACAGGGTGGGGAGTCAACTGCCGGGGCGACGGAGGTGCCGGTGGAAGTTGAGACCGTAGAGCCCGAGGCGGTGGTGGAGGAAGTTGTTGGTGAAGGTGTTGAGGCTGAGGGGTGGAGACAGAACCGATGGTTATTGTTGCCGATGAGGAGGTGGTTGAAGAAGATGCTCCACAGGGGGTTCATGTAGAAGAGCCGAGGCCCGTGGTTAAGGCCGGGGGATCTGGTAGAAGCCCTTTCGCCGAAGGATCTCCAATCCGCCCAGATGAAACCCCGGGTGACTATTACTACAGGTCGTATCATGAAGGCCGCGCTGAAGAGATCCACACCCCTGTGTGGAAGCTGAAGAAGGGAGATGACTTCTCTCACTGGCCGGCGTGTCGTGAGTGGTTTAAGTGGGCGTTCCCCTAGCAGAGGTGCACGCGCGTGCTGAACAAGGTCATCAACAAACATACCGCGCGTACCTCCAAGCATCAGCTAGCTTCGCCTCGATCACACATACGATTATCCGGGAATGGCGGAGCATGCACAAAGAAGAAGAAAAATTTGAAGCTGCCAAAGCGGATCTGGTCCTAGAGCGAGCCCAAGTGGCTGCGCAAAAATCTAAGTTGGAGGTGGACAAGGCTAAATTTGCCGAAACGCAACGAACCGAGGAGTGGTCCGTGCTGGGGTGGAAGAAGAGGGCCGAAAGCTCCGCTGCCACGCTTGCGGAGGAGCGCAAGTTGTGGAGGGAGGCTTGTGAAAGAGACAACAACGAGAAAAAATCTTTAAGGGATGAGGTGGCCCGGATGCGCGGAGAGGTAGAGTGCATAAAGAAGGAGAGGGAGGTAGCTCTGCTGCGGCCGCGGAGGCCAGGGCACACCGCGAGCGCAATGAGCAGAAGGAGGTAAAAATATGTCCCTCACATTTTTCTTTTGTATTGATCAAAGGTTTCCAGACTAACCTTGTTGTATGTAATTAGGTTGAGGCTTGCGCGGCGCTCGAGGGCGCAAAGAAGGATCTCCAGGTGGCCTTGGTGCAAAAGGCTGAATTACAACGCAGGCACCTGGAGGATAAGGAGAGGCTGCGATTGGCGGATGCCAAGGTGGGTGCGGGCGATAAAAAACTTGAAGATTCTAAAGCCGCCCGCACCATCTCTGAGTCTCTGGTGGAGTCGCTGACCAACAACATGATGTGGATGCAACAACATGGAGTTGTCAATGTAAGTACTCCATTTATATTTTCATCACTTTGACTTGATTCTTATCATGTTGTTCTTGTATTGCAGATCGCGAACTCTATCCTTAATTCGGTAGAGTTGGATGGCGCAGTGGCCAAGCTGATGGTCACTACGCGCCATGATGGTTATACGCAGGGCTACGCGGAGTGTGCACAAAATGTCACTCGCGCGCTAGATGTACAATGTGATATCAGCTGCGCTGCCACTCTTGGAGTGGATGCTGAAGCTGCCTTCTCCCAGGCTAAGCGGGAATATGACCGTCTTCAACTCCCGGTTATGGATCTAGTGAGCGAGGCGCTCCAGCACAATGACTACGTCGATCGCCTGAAAGATATATTTTCAGATGAAGCCGAGGTCGCAGGGAGTGAAGAGTAGTGTTGGATACTGAATGTAATATCCTTGAATGTAACTGCGCATTGCGCTTGTTTATACATATTTTTTATTTTAATGAAATGTTTCATTCAAGTTACAATATTTGCGTAAAAAGAACCGACTTTGTGTAGGTATAGCGAATAAAACTGGTAATGAACTTGTGTATGAACATCCCCTCCCATGTGCATGCAGTAGGTAGTGAATTTTTGCTCATAAGTGATTGTGTACCATGGTGTTTTCGCGTAGACCCAAAGTGGTTTCGCGCATTTGTAACAAAACATTTAGATAAAGAGATCCAAGTATCCATTGTCTTTATTAACAATAAGGCCTAAAAGCCATGTACATAGTAGACAATAAGATAATAGGTTTGCTAATTTACATGTAGCACCGCCGTAGTTGTTGCTCATTCCAGGTCCTAGGAATGTTTGTTCCGTCCAAACGTTTGAGGGTGTAAGCACCCTTTCCTAGGACTTCATGGATTATGTAAGGACCTTCCCACTTAGGTGCGAGTTTTCCAGGACTTTCAGCTTTAGAAGCTTCATTGTCGTGTAGAACAAAATCGCCAAGTAGGAAGGTACATATGCGGACTCACGCTTTGTAGTAGTTTTCGAGCTTGGATTTGTACTTTGCTTCATTGATAGCTGTGTTTTCACGCCTTTCTCCCAAGAGATCTAAGTCGAGTTTGTGCTCATCTTCATTGTTCTTGTTTTGGCAGCTAGCATGCGCGGTAATGGGAGGCCTATCTCTGCGGGAATCACCACTGCCTGCGTCCCATACACCAGGCTGAAAGGAGTTTCTCCTGTGCTATTTTTTGGCATGGTTCGATGAGCCCGAAGGATACTTGGCAACTCATCTACCTAGCCTCTTCACGCCGTCCCCAATCTCGTCTTAATCCCTTCAACAATGCTCTTGTTTACACTTTCCGCTTGGGCATTCCGTTGGGGATGCGCAACCGAAGTGAATACATGATCGATATGCATTTCCTTCATCCACTGTTGTAGTTCTTCAGCTGCAAAGTTGGGGCCGTTATCACTGACTATGCGCAGGGGTAAACCAAAGCGGCAAATGATGTGCTCCCAAATGAATTTCCGAACTACAATTGTTGTGGTGGATGCCAGGGGTTTTGCTTCTACCCACTTGGTGAAGTAATCGACGACGACGATTATGAACTTTACCGCACCTGGGGCATCTGGGAAGGGTCCCACCATGTCGATTGCCCATTGTTGAGAGGGCCATGTTGTTGTCACTGGGATCAAGGGATTATTGGGGCGCAATTTCTTCGGCGCTTGGCGCTGCCATGATGCGCACTTCCATAGTGTTTCGACTGCATCCAAGTGCATGTTAGGCCAATAATAGCCGGCGTTCATGATCTTTGCTACGAGCATGTGCGAACTGGCGTGAATTCCGCATAACCCTTCATGTATTTCGCGGATCAAGTATTGCGCATCTTGCGGGTCAACGCAGCAGAGAAGGGATCCAAGGTATGACTTCCAGTAAAGGATACCGTCCGCCATTTCGTAGTTGAGTGCCTTGTTCTGGACGTTTCTTGCTTCTGCCTTGTTTTCGGGAAGGGTCCCGTATTGCAAGAACATGATTGTGGGAGACATCCAGGAAGGATTGCCCATTTCAATGATGTTTACTTGATGCAAAGGAACAGAAGGTTCTTGAGTACCTCAATACGCACTTCACGCGCAAAGTGCTTGAAGCTTGTAGCGGCCAATTTGTTGAGTGCGTGGGCATGTTTATTCTCGCTTTGGTTGACATGGGTTATTTTGAAGCTTTGGAATTCGGTTATTAAGGCTTGCGCCTGTTCAAGATACAGGGCCATCGTTTCGCCTTTTACGTCGTATAGGCCGTTGACCTGTCCTGCGACCCAAAGGGAGTCGACGTGCGCTTCCAAATTCTGTGCGCCCATTTTGATTGCTAACCGAAGTCTTGCCAGAAACACTTCATACTCAGCTTCATTATTCGTACCTTTGAAATCCAACCTGATGGCGTATGTGAATTTTTTGTTATCAGGGCTTATTAGGCGGAGACCTGCCCCTGCGCCATCATCATTGGATGCGCCATCTGTGTGATGTATCCATGCGCGGTCATCTGTTGCCGACACAGGATTCTGTACAGCTTCACACTCTTGTGCTTTATTGTTGGGTACTTCTGTAATAAAATCGGCTAATATCTGGCCTTTTATAGCTAGGCGTGGTTTGTACACGATGTTGTGTCCACCAAGCTCAATCGCCCACTTTGCTAGACGACCGGATATGTCTGGTTTAGACAAAATTTGGCCTCAGTGATAGTTCGTGAGAACTGTAATCACATGGCCGGAAAAATACCGACGCAAACCGCAGGATGCGTGGACTAAAGCTAGAGCAAGCTTTTCCATCATAGGATATCTTGTCTCTGGATCAGTTAGCATTTTGCTGACGTAGTAGATTGGAGTGTGGACTCCTGCGCGCTCTACTAACAAGACTGCGCCTAGAGCGATATCTAATGCGGAGAGGTAAAGAATCAGTGGCTCGTTCTTTTGCGTTGCCGTTAGCGTAGGCAGCTGAATCAAGCACTCCTTCATTTGTGTGAAGGCTTTCCCCGCATCCGGAGTCCACTAAAACTTGTTTTGCTTTACACAATTCCGCAAAGTGCTGATGAATGGGAAGGACTTCATTACGAGGTTGGCCAAGAACCTGTTCAACGCAGCCAATCGCCCCGCAAGCCGTTGCATCTCTTTGATGGTCGATGGGGAAGGCATATGCTGAATCACTTCCACTTTCTTGGGGTTGACTTTGAAACCGTCGCGCATGACGATGAATCCCAGAAATTTGCCTTCTTCCATTCCAAATGAGCACTTGTTGGGTTCAGTTCAGGTTTGCCAAGCGTAAGGATGGGAATGTTTTTTGAACATTTGGCAGCATCTTCTCCTCCTCCGAACTCATGATGATAAGGTCATCGATGTACACTTCTACGGTTTCGCCAATGTAGCCCCCGAAGGCATGGTCTATTAAACGCTAATATGTGGCTCCTACGTTATGCAAACCGAAGGGAATCTTTGTGTAGCAAAAGATCCCCTTGTCAGTGTAGAATGCGGTCTTGTCTTCATCCTCTTTCTTCATTTGTATCTGGTGGTAGCCTTTACAACAATCAAGGAAGCATTTCCACCTGAATGAAGCGAGGGAGTCCACCTTTTTGTCGGTTTCGGGTAAGGAGTAGCAGTCCTTGGGACATGCCTTGTTTAGATCCTTGAAATCGACGCACATGCCTGATAGCGTACTTCTCGTATGATACCGGCTTGGAGGAGCTCTGAAACTTGCTCGTTCAGTGCGCGAGTCTTTTCAGGACCAAAGCTGTGCTTTTTCTGAACAATAGGCTTAACTGAAGGGAATGTGTGCAGCGCGTGCTCAACAATTTGCCTTGGTACCCATGACATATCCGTCGACGACCAAGCAAAAATATCTACATTGTGGAACAAAAGTTGTTTTAGCCGCGCCTTGACTGCGGGGGTCATGGCGGGTCCTAACAGCACTGTTTGTTCTGGGTACTTATTGTTTAGTCCCATTTCTCTGGCTCACCATAGGATGATGACTTCAGTAGCTTCGTCAGTGGTTCCTCTTTGATGGACATGATCTCCTTCCTCGCGTACATGATGGCCACCCTGGTTTCTGTTGGGAAACCGCAGGCAGCATGAGGAGTGGAAGCGATCATGCTGAACTCTCTTTGGGCGCGCCGGCCTAGCAATACGTCATGGCGCAAGGTCGTGGGCATGACCATGAAATTGACCGAGACCGTGCGCGAGTGTCGCCCATCGGAAAGAGTCACCGGGAATGAGATTTGCCCCAATGGAAAGACGGCTTCATTGCAGAAACCTGTGAGTGGGAAGTCAATTGACTCCAAGCGCGCCTTGTCTTATGGGTCCAACTGTTGGAAGCACTGTTCATATATGATGCCCATAGAGCTCCCGGGGTCTATGAACATGTAATCGGTGTGATAATGGCCAAAGATGCCTGTTATCACGACCGGACCCTCTTGCGGGCCCCCGAGAACTACGGGGAAGATGACCTGTTGCTGTAACACCCTATAAAATCGTGTCCAATAGTATAGTGACACGTGTTATATTTTGAATATAGTCTGTTAAAGACCAATAAGGACTAAAGGCGTCAGCATGCTCAAGTTGAGCCTTTGAGTGACGAACCGATGTCAACATGCATAAATAACAGCCTCTGAGTGACTGATATGTCAACATGCTTGAAATTTGGCCTCTGAGTGACCGTTGTGTCAACATGCCTAGCCTCTGAGTGACATCAGAATCAACATTCTTGTAATAAGCATCTGAGTGATCCTTTGTGAAGTCCTAACTCTCATACGTGCCGTTTGTTGGACGAGAGAGTTCAGTTTTGTAAAAATGTGAAAGTTGGATAATGGAGGGGTTAAAAGTGTCAACATGTTAATTTATACCTCTGAGTGACCTTTTAACGAACCGAGAGCTCGACAATGTCCGGGCATAATCCCGGGTATGCCAAGTATTGGCTACGAAAGGCTAAAAGTGCCAAAAAGGTGTTTAAAAAGGTTTTTAAAAGCTTTTTAAAGTTAAGGGGCTAAAGTGTCAAATTTTGAAAACTGGCCTTAGGGCGGTCGCGGGCCGCGAGAGACCTGGCCTGAGCCTTTCGCGCCCCGCGAGAACAGGTCTGATGCAGAAAGTTTTATTTGGAGACCAAGCAAAGCTCCAAAACCATTTAGACGAAACAATGGCTTCTCTAAACTGCTATGCCACGTTTTGGGACACTTGTAAGCTTCTTTTTACTCCCCTAAACACCTGGCTTCACCTCCTTTGAGTTCTCCAACTATAAATAGGTGTTCATGTGTTCATTCCAACTTGCACCTTTCTTAAACATAACTCTTCTCCCTCCTCTAGAAGTTCCTAGCTGAAAGGAGCATCCAACTTAGTTCTCTTCCATTGTAGGAACCTCTTGTAAGTGTTCCTTACTCTTGCATTTTCGTTTATAGGCTTCTATAGCCAAAAGTCAAGCGTTTTACGGCACACGCTTTGACTTTCGGTTAAGACCATTATGGTCCAGCCATTGTT
The DNA here is from genome assembly GCA_947069175.1 of Scalesia atractyloides. Classification (NCBI taxonomy): domain Eukaryota; kingdom Viridiplantae; phylum Streptophyta; class Magnoliopsida; order Asterales; family Asteraceae; genus Scalesia; species Scalesia atractyloides. The sequence goes on along the minus strand of CAMTDV010000001.1, from coordinate 16,567,122 downwards.
CGAAATGAACATGGCTAAGTGATCATAATAAGGTGGGTGTTAGTCCCTATAAAGGGCACCTCCTGAAGATCAAGTTTGCTAGACCAATTGACGGGTCAAAGTTATGTTATTAAAAAATCAAACAGACCATTTTTCGGAAAAATCATAAATTGATCTTATATATGTTATGAAACCTGTTTTGACACTTAAACAAGTTGGTAATAATTATTAGAACATATATAAACATGTTCGGCTCGTCAATTTCAGTTCTAGGGTCGGTTCGCAACCGAAAGTCGCGAAGTTTGACTTCTAATTTGACTTTCGATTCTGACCCGATTTAGATTAGTTACCTACTTATCTAAAGTAGCATTATGATCATAATATGATGTAGCATAACCCTCTGAGGTTATATTACATGATCATAATCAGAATCCAAGTTTATGCGCAAGTTCCATAATTATGCCATCTTTGACCAAAATGCCCTTTTTACACAAAACAAGGTTTTAAATGGTAATAAACTTGAAAATGAGTTTCTACTGATGTAGTATTATAAGTAGGATTATTTGGGATGTTAAGCTAAGTTATAAACTGAGTTTTCAAGCAGGTCCTTAAACTATGTCGATAAATGACGGTTTTAGTCCTTGTGACTCATAAAATGATTTTAATCAATCTTTTCAAGGTAAAATCATTACTTACTAATATGTTATATTAAATAACATATTTTAAACATTGTAGTCTAACCCTAATGTCAGTTTTCAGTAAACATCGCATAAAACGTCATTTTACGACATAAGCGCCGTTTCGGCACATAGTATCGTTTTAAACCATATTATTGACCAAAAAATTGATACCTACTGATTTTAAAACTTATTTTAAACATATTTACAGTAGGTACATGTTATAAACTCAGAATCCCAAATAATTTAAAACTATGTATAAAACGACCAAAATGCCCATTCGTTGCATAGTTTGGTCATAAAAAAAATAATAAATTACACATATAAATGACGTCCTACTGGATATTGTATCATAAATAAAATATTTTTCCAGAATACTTATGATGATAAACCTAAAATATATTCAAGTTCCTTTTATACGGTATATAATTACCAAAATGCTCTTATGAGGCATAATTTCGTTTTAAAACCTAAATGGGCATACAAGTTGATATCCTACTGATATCTTAACTTATTTAAAGTATAATGGCATATAGAACTTATCCATGACTTATCCGGTTACCCGATATCGCTATTAAGCGCATAGTTACGTATATGTAACTATTTTACGGAAATTAACCGAAACGGGTTTAACCTTGTCATTTAAGTTTCAAAATCCAGAATGTTTATAGTTTACCCATATTTTACAAGTCAAGTACTTGTCGGGATTAAACTACATTCTATCCGATCATCGTTTAATCAAGCGTCATACGTAATGATCATGTACACTATTCGGTTTATAAGACCGTTAGTATTTAATTGGCTAGCTTATGCCATAATCCAGACTAGAGCCTTCCAGGTAAATGCTATCTGCACTTGGTACTTTTGTATACGGCTGAGTTAATTAAAAATAAAAGAAGAAGACTAGCTCAGGTAAATACTCTCGACTTATTTTCCCTATACGGCCTTGGGTTACGGTAAATTATTACCGCTTGGTCCAAAATGGGGTCAAGCGAATGCCCGCTTGTTGCTAGTAATCCTGTATATTTCGTTTTAATCAGTTCTGTTTGATAACTTAAACATCGGGGGTTAAATTACCATGTCATGGATATCCTGGGCTCAATACATTAGTTATTGGCCACGACCTTAGCACGGGGTGTAGGCATACACCTTTTGATGCTCATATGCAATGTTCCCAAGACGTTGGGGATGACTCTTTAGTGAGTTCTGAGTGGTGTGTATTTAATCATGTCTTGGTTTCTGTACTGGGCCCTGTATGTATGGACAAACATGTGAATTTGATACAAGGTTGCAAGGTCAACTTTCCCAAGTTAATAAAAGATTTTGGTGCCGTTTGCACTTAAAACCAATTTAATGTTTTCAAAATGAGTCAGTTGGGTGTGTTTACCAGCGTAAGCTGATGTATCATCCAAAGGCTAATCTGCAGGTACAATACGAAATAGGCCGGAAGCTGCTCGGTAGAGAATAAGAGGATCTTGCAAATCCTTAGATCTGCCTAAAGTCTGTTTTGTATTCTTTCTTGTACATTTTATGATCCGCCTGTGGATCTTCTATTACAAGCTTGTATATTATTTTGTATTTTCGAACATTCAGTTTGTAATAGTAATTTTACTCCAAGACTTCCGTTGTGCCGTGTTTAATTGACTATGATGATTATCAACTGACGTCACGATACTCCCCACCCGGGCCCACCGGTGTATGGATTTCGGGGTTGGAAATCCGGGGCGTGACAGGGTTGGTATCAGAGCCAACGTTTGAGAGAATTAAACACTAGCCTTTTGTGATTAGTCTCAAACTTACATGAGCACATTCCTTAGACTTCCGAGTCTAGGCATTGACCTAGGATTACTCATTTCATTATTAAGTTATTATTATTGTTTTTAAATTGATTTCTAACAGGAAAATGCCGCCACGTGTACGAGGACATAGTGGACGAGGTCCAATGAGGGGAGGACCATCGGGGTGTATTCCTCAACCTCATAATTCAGATGCATATCAAGAATCAGGAGATTCGTCTCCATGGCAACCAGCGAGACGTTCCGTCTCTAATAGACACTCGCCCTCACATTCCCAAAATTCTTAACACACACCTCCCCTACCATTCTCACCATTCCCATTCTCATCACTCCTACCATGAAGAGTTTAACCCCAACCATTACTTAAACACGCCTCCAGCTGATCAAAATCAGTTGGACCACCCACATCCTATGGACGAGGACTCCGACCCGGAGATGCCACCGTCGGGATCAAATGTGCATCCCATTGAAATTTCGAGCGATTCAAACTCATATGACGGATTGCCCTACCAAGGTCCTAACGAGTGGGACCAATATTGGAATCAATTTACTTTTGCCCACACTCCTTCTCACCACTCTCAACCACCCCCTGTTCAAGAAGATGTCCACATGGAACCGGTGGACCAACCTCAACCACCACCTAAGCCACCAAGAAGGAAGCGTGGAGCACGAATGTCTGTACGTGCCGGACAAAGGTCGGGATCGCTGCCACCTTTGACCAATTCTTACCCCACCATTCAAGAGGACCCACAAATGGGTGGACCCTCTAATGTTCCACCTATTGTGGAACCAACACCAACACCTGCTGTTCAACCACCACCAACGGGTTATACTAACCCAATTCCCACGTATCCAGACACGTCTGGATAATCCATTTAACCCATCTACACCGGTAGACTATCAAGCATGGTCGCAAGACCCATACATGCAGGTGGTAATGCACAACGCACTTTACCCGTCTCCTTTCCCACCTACCTATCCACCAACTGGATATCCAACTTATGGGTACCAGTATCCGGTTATGCCACAACCTCAACCACAACCTCCGCCACCACTAGAGGCCATTAATGAGGACTTAGAAAGGATAAAAGAGATGCAGCAGCAGGCGGAGAAAACAAAGAAGAAAACGAACAAGTTCTTCAAGAAACTCTCCAAATTGGTCAAGGGAAAGAAGGACGAGTGAAGTTTCTTCTAGTTATATATAGTCCCTACAAGGACATTGTTATTTCTTTTAGTCCTTGTGTGGACATGTTTATTTCCTTTAAGTCCTTGCATGGACAATTTATTTCATTTTTCTAGTATTGTAATTTCTAAATTTAATGAAGTACTTTTGGAATTATATATATATATATATGTATTCATCCTATTGAAAACGAGCTTCTTGATTTTACTCAAATTTATGCTCTGCGATGTAATTCCAAAAAGATCTTAATGGTTTTGATTTGCTAAGTGGCACATACCACATATTTGGCCAAATATATATATATGATAGTTAAGAACGGAAGGGTCTTCTATCAAGATAGTTAAGGGAAGTTATCCTTCTATCTAGAGGTGGTGGACTAATTTCAAACCTCCAAGTCATTAAGGTCAGGGACTAATAATCAACCATTAAGGTTCTCTTATGTTAACATTCAGGTGATGTGCATACTCATGGTTGTGTGACTTGAGGAATCACGCTAACCTTCAAGGTAATGGACTATGTCCTAACCTTATAAATAGCCCTTGTGATCTATTTGATCCCGGCTAAATAGCCCTTGTGATCTGTTTGATCCCGGCTAATATCACCAATGCGGTGATTAAACATCCGTTAGAGATGTATTTTTATATAACCCTTGTGATCTCTTTGATCCCGGTTATATAGCCCTTGTGATCTGTGTGATCCCGGCTAAAAAGCCCTTATGATCTGTTTGATCCTGACTAATATCACCAATGCAGTGATTAAACATCCATTAGAGATGTATTTTTATATAACCCTTGTGATCTATTTGATCCCGGTTATATAGCCCTTGTGATCTGTTCGATCCTGGCTAATATCATCAATGCGTTGATAAAACATCCATTAGTGATGTATTACCCTTTCAGGTTATGATCTATTCTATATAGCCTATGTGATCTATCTGATCCAGACTAATATCACCAGTATGGTGACTAAACTCCATTAGTAATGTAATGCCTATGTGCCCTATTATATGTCCATTAGTGACAGGCCTATGTGCCATTTTCATGTCCATTAGTGACAGGCCTATGTGTCATATTTATGTCCATTAGTGACTGGCCTATATGCCATATTTAAATGTCCTTAGTGACAAGCCTATGTACTATATATGTAATTATCAATGATGACAATGACAGCTGTGACATTGCGATCCACTGTTCAATCATATATGGACTATGTCCAAATTGTAATTTGCCTATGATGGTCCTATTAAGACCTAGGCCAAATATAGTTATATTAAGCCTAAGAGTTGTGATGTTATTCACACTAGTATAGGCGGTGGATTTTGCTTATATCTAATGTTTAGAAGCCGATATGGTTATTATACCATGGCTAAGATAAATTTTATTTGGTATATAGAACCAAAGCTTTGAAGAATGGAAAATTCTAATGAGGCACAAAGTAGCCATCGGAACGTCAAAGACGCCGAAAATATAGCCATAAATAATAATGACTTCCAAGCACGCATTGATGCGGCTGTAGAAAAGGCCATGGGTAAGACCATAGAGAAGTTAAGAGAGTCGAGTGCTACTCGCTCTAAGCCATTATCAATTCCACCATCCTCAGCTCATAAGGAGAGCTCTGTTCACTCATCAAATGCGAAGAGTGAACCTAAGAGGATAGACTATGCTGATAGGTCCCGTTCTTCCAAGGACGGATGCACCTACAAGTACTTTGTCTCCTATAAACCCTGAGACTTTAATGGGGAAAAAGGAGCCGTAGAAGCCCTAAAGTGGCTGGATGGAATGGAGACCATTGTAGACATCAGCAGCTGTGCTGAAAGGGATGTGGTCAAGTACGTATCACAATCCTTCAAGGGCGATGCCCTAACATGGTGGAAGGCCATGATTCGATCAACAGGTAAAGTATACCTGTACAACTTGGGATGGTCCAAGTTTGTTGATTTGGTAAAGGAAACTTACTGCCCAACCCATGAGGTGGAGAAGCTAGAGACAGACTTCTTGTATCTATCAATGAAAAACCTAGACTGTCGGAAGTATGTTTCCGATTTCAATTCCCTATCTAGGTTAGTTTCCTATTTAATTACCCCTGAATCCAAACACATTGTGCGTTTTATTAATGGGTTAGCGCCCGAAATAAAGGGCATGGTAAAGGCTGTACAACCTACTACCTATAGGTCTGCTGTAGACCTATCTCTTTCTCTCACCCTTGATCAAGTGAGACAAAAGTCTGTTAAGCCTGAAACTGACGGAAAAAGGAATAAGGAAGATGACAACTCCCATAAGTTTAATAAGAAAAATAAAAGGAGATTTGGGTTAAGGCAAGTCGGCTGTAATGCCATTTTGCAAGACTTGCAACCGCAAACACTGGGGACAGTGTACTTCTGATACACAAGTTAGACCTGTGGAATTTGTAAAAGAAGAGGGCATAAGACCCTAGATTGTAAAGATCTTAAGGATGCTGTATGCTACATCTGCAACGAAAAAGGGCACATTGCAACTAATTGCCCTAAGAGTTCAAAGAATAATAATCCGAAGCCTGGAGAGGCAAAGAAAGGAAATGCACGCGCCATTCGGCTAACTTCTAAGGAAGCTGTTAATGACAATAAAGTCATAACAGGTACTTCCCCATTAATGATATTTATGCTAGAGTTCTTTTCGACTCGGGTGCGGATAAATCATTTGTTGATCATAAGTTTAGTAAACTATTAAATTTACCCATAAGAACTCTAGATAAAATTTATGAGATAGAACTCGCCGATGGAACCTTAGAAACTGCTTCTTCCATTCTTGATGGATGCTCTATCTCCATTAAGAATCATTCCATCCCTATCTCTCTTTTGCCAATGAAATTGGCAGGGTTCGATGTTGTCTTAGGCATGGATTGGTTATCTTATAACCAAGCCCGCATTGCCTGCGATAAAAAGCTCATCGAGATTAAAACCCCAGCTGGTGAAATGATCACCATCCCTAGAGACTCACACTATGGATTGCCAGACAAGGTGTCGTTATTTAAGGCATCCAAGTGTTTGAGAAGAAGCTGTGTCATCTATATGGCACAAGTTACCATAAATGAACCAAAGCCAAACCTTGAAGATCAACCAGTTATCTCGGAGTATCCCGATGTTTTCCCTGAAGAATTACCAGGCCTACCTCCAGATAGGCAAGTGGAGTTTAGGATTGATATCCTACCAGGAGCAGCACCTGTTGCTAGAGCTCCGTATCGGTTAGCACCGATGAAAATGAAGGAATTGAGGACGCAATTAGATGAACTTTTAGAAAAAGGCTTTATTCAGCCTAGTTCCTCACCATGGGGAGCTCCTATTCTGTTTGTAAAGAAGAAAGACGGTTCGATGCGAATGTGCATTGACTATCGGGAGCTGAACAAGCTAACCATTAAGAATAGATATCCTCTCCCCAGGATTGATGATTTATTCGACCAACTTCAAGGGGCTAGGTACTTTTCTAAAATAGATTTGAGATCAAGATATCATCAACTGAAGGTTAGAAGTGAAGATGCTCCTAAGACAACCTTCAGGACCCGCTATGGTCATTTTGAATTCTTAGTGATGCCTTTTGGGCTAACAAATGCACCAGCTTCATGGATCTCATGAATATATTTTGCAAGCCATATTTGGATAAGTTTGTCATTGTCTTTATTGATGACATACTTATCGATTCTCGTAATCAAGATGATCACGAGAAACATCTTCGGTGCATCCTAGAATTATTAAGGCAGGGGAAACTTTATGCGAAGTTCTCTAAATGCGAATTTTGGCTTAGAGAAGTCCAATTTCTTGGACACATGGTAAGTGAGCGTGGTATCCAAGTGGATCCCGCCAAAATTGAGGCTATAATAAATTGGGAAGTGCCCAAAACCCCAACAGAAGTTCATAGTTTCTTAGGACTGGCTGGTTACTATAGGAGGTTCATTGAGAACTTTTGAAGGATAGCCACTCCTTTAACTTCTTTGACCCGTAAGAATATTAAGTATAATTGGGGTCCAAAGCAACAGGAATCTTTTGAGGTTCTTAAACACAAGTTGAGCAACGCTCCTGTGTCATCTCTACCTGAGGATATTGAGGAATTTTAGTCTACTGTGATGCATCGCACACTGGCTTGGGCTGTGTGCTAATGCAAAAAGGCAAGGTGATTGCCTATGCATCACGACAATTGAAGGTGCATGAAAAGAGTTACACCACCCATGATTTGGAATTGGGTGCCGTTGTATTTGCACTAAAACCGTGGAGACATTACTTGTATGGCACAAAGTGTGTTATATACACAGACCATAAAAGTCTCCAGCATCTATTCAATCAGAAAGAATTGAACATGCGACAACGCGTTGGATGGAAACTCTTAATGATTATGATTGTGAGATTCGCTACCATCCAGGCAAGGCAAATGTAGTTTCCGATGCCTTAAGTCGCAAGGAGAAGGTTAAACCTATAAGGATTAACGCTAAGAGCATTGAGCTCAGAAATAGCTTGAGTGAGAAGCTATTAGATGCACAGAAGCAAGCCTTGTTAGAGGCTAACATCCCTAATGAGGGATTAGGCGGAACCATTGATCAATTAACGCCTGGAAAGGATGGAATCCTAAGATTTAATGATAGAATTTGGGTTCCGATCTTTGGAGGACTTAGGAATCTAATCCTCCAGGAAGCGCATAATTCAAGATACTCTGTTCACCCGGGTGGTGACAAGATGTATCAAGATTTGAAAAAAAATAATTGGTGGATGGGTTTGAAGCGTGTTCGCAAGTTAAGGCTGAACATCAGAAACCGTCAGGATACTACAACAATTAGAAATTCCCATTTGGAAATGGGAAATGGTAACTATGGACTTGATTACCAAGTTACCAAAGACTAAAAGTGGTAATGACACTGTTTGGGTCATTGTAGACAGACTGACTAAGTCAGCTCATTTCTTGCCAATAAAGAAAACATATTATTCAGATAAATTGGCTAAGTTGTATGTGGACAAGATAGTGTCCCTACACGGTGTGCTGGTATCTATTGTATCCGATATAGATACTAGATATACATCTCATTTTTGGAAAAGTTTCCAACAATCGAAAGGCTTAACCTTCTGATCAAAATTGGAATGCAACCAAATTAAAGAACCAAATCGTCAAAAGGGTTTTCAAAACAAGATAATTAAAGATGGAAAAGAGTTTTATTGGAAGCCCAAAAACAAGGTTGCACAATCTTCTACTGTTAAGCCTCAAGTGAAACATAAGAAACCCTTAACACTTATAAATGAAAATAATTTTGTTTGGAAAAGGGTATCATATGTAAATGATAAAGGAAAACCCAAGTCCACTATGGCTGGGTTCCTAAAACTCTCTAATCCCGCTTTTCGTACAGGAACAACTGTGGAGGACTATCGTGCGACTTTGGTACATGGATAATGGCTGTTCCAGGCACATGACAGGAGATTTGTCCCAGCTTATTAATGTTAAAGAATTTAATGGTGGACATGTCTCCTTTGCGGGAGGAGAATCAGGTAGAATCACGCTTAAAGGAACTGTGCAGAACGGCGTACTCAGCTTCGAAAATGTGAACTACGTCCCTGAGCTGAAATATAATCTGTTGAGCATTTCACATATTTGTGACAGAGGAAATATGGTTCATTTTACAAAGAAGGGATGTATGTGCTGAAGCCTGGAATTGTGATTCCTGATGACTGGGTTTTAATGACTGCAGAACGAAGAGGAAATGCCTACGTCATCGACATGAACAAGAAGCCTTGTGAAGAGATAACTTGCCTATTCTCAAAGATTTCAGAACATGATGGTCATTTGTGGCATCGTCGTCTTGGGCACGTTAACATGAAGAATCTGAATCGTATAGCCAAAGGTCAACTAGTTCGTGACCTACCAGTTAAAGACTTCATGTTGATAGAGAAATGTGTTGCTTGTGCCATGGGAAAAGCTCATCGGAAGCCTCATAGATCAAAGCCAGTACCTTCAACCAAAGCTGTGCTTGAGTTGCTTCATATGGATCTCTTTGGTCCTGTGAATGTTCTTAGCATTGGAAGGAAGTCCTACTGTCTCGTGATAGTAGATGATTATTCAAGATATACTTGGGTTTACTTCCTAAGCCACAAGAACGAGACTGCAAGCCTGGTAAAACAGTTTATTATTCTGGTTTAAAATTAAACACGTATGATGGTAAAGGCTATTCGATCTGACAATGGGACTAAATTCAAAATATCGCCTTAGATACTTTCTTCGCTGAAAAGGGAATCGCTCGACAGTATAGTGCTCCTCGAACTCCACAACAGAATGGAGTAGCTGAAAGAAGGAATCGTACTCTTATCGAGGCAGCACGAACCATGCTGGCTGACTCGAAGCTCCCTACTTTCTTTTGGGCTGAAGCTGTTAGCACGGCGTGTTACATCCAGAAGCATTCTTTAGTAAATAAACATCATATGTAAACACCTTATGAGATTCTGGAAAGACGTAAACCCTCGGTTTCACACTTCCGTATTTTTGGTTATCCGTGTGTTCTATTACTCATGGACTAAAATGGGAAGTTTGAGGTCAAGGGAGACGAGTGTTTCTTTATTAGATACGCTTTAGGGTCATCCTATAGAGTATACAATAAAGTAACGAAGAAAGTCGTCGAGTCGTGCAACATTGAGTGGCTAGAAGAAAATGCTACGGATGCTAGAGTTGGTCCAGACTGGCTTTATGATTATGCTGATTTGTTTAAATCTTTTAATATTCTGTCAAGTGTTCCCGCAGATGCAGGTGTGTCCTCATTGAAGCACCCGCTTTCATTTGGTGATACTGAAGAAGAAGAAGCAGCTGGAGGAAGTTCAAGGAGTCATACCATAGACCCACCTGGAATGGTCTTCACTGAACAACCTTCAACCACGTCCCAGGCCTCCCTTGAAGGTGCATCGTCCGGTGATTTGTTTGCTGATCGGGGGATCCTGAAGATTGCGTGACTACAACTTCTGTAGCTAACAGCACAGGTGCATCTAATGAAGGGGAGTCAAGTACCACCAATTCTACTCAAGACGTCAATGTGCCTGAACTTGCTATCCCTACGAGTGTTCAACGGAATCATCCCATTTCAAATGTGATTGGTTCCGTCCATGCTGGAGTTCAAACCAGGAGCCAATTTGGAACCATTAATACTTGCCTATATTCATGCTACATTTCTCAAATAGAACCTAAATCTGTTGATGTAGCTTTGTAGGAACCAGGCTGGGTAGATGCTATGCATGAAGAGCTGAACCAGTTTGAAAAGCTAGGAGTATGGAAGCTTGTTGAGTTGCCGAAAGGGAAACGCAAACTCAGAACTCGATGGGTATTCAGAAACAAGCAAGATTCTGCAGGAGTAATTGTTCGAAATAAAGCAAGATTAGTGGTCCAGGGGTTTAGACTGATTGGAGGTCTAGATTATGATGAAGTCTTTGCTCCGGTTGCTTGACTAAAAGCTATTCGGATCTTCTTAGCTTATGCGTCTTACATGGGATTCACTGTTTATCAGATGGATGTTAAGACTGCATTTCTGTATGGAGAAGTGAAGGAAGAGATTTTTGTTGACCAACCACCGGGTTTCGTTCATCCAGATCATCCAGATTTTGCTTACAAGCTAGACAAAGCATTATATGGTCTGCATCAAGCACCAAGGGCTTGGTATGCAACTTTGACTGAGCATCTTCTAGCCCATGGATACACTCGTGGGACAATTGATCAGACTCTGTTTATCAAAAGAGTGGGCAAGGATCAGATATTGGTTCAGATTTATGTCGATGATATCATTTTTGGATCAACTAGTGAGCATCTTTGCAGAGAATTTGAGGGAGTCATGAAGAAGAAGTTCGAGATGAGTGCTCTCGGGGAGATGACTATGTTCTTGGGTCTCCAAGTTCGCCAGGATTCTCGAGGCATTCTCATTCATCAGGGAAAATATGTGGATGATGTGCTGGCAAAATTCAAATTCACAGACGCAAAATCAGTCGAAACACCTATGGCAGAAAGACCTTTGCTGACTGAAGATGCTGAAGGATCCCGGTTGATGAACGCCTCTATAGGTCTATGATCGGATCGTTGATGTATCTCACATCGAGTCGCCCGGACATCATGTTTGCTGTCTGTAACTTCACTCGCTATCAGGCTAATCCTAAACTTTCACATCTTACTGCTGTTAAACGAATCTTTCGGTACCTTAAAGGCAGACCTCGGTTTGGCTTGTGGTACCCGAGAGATTATAGTTTTGACTTGTTTGCGTCTTCTGATAGCAATTTTGGAGGCACTGACGGTGACAGGAAATCCACATCCGCTGGTTGTCAATTTTTGGGAGATCGGCTCATTTCTTGGCAATGCAAGAAGCAGCAAACAGTGGCGATATCCACAGCTGAGGCTGAATATGTTGCGGCTTTTGCATCTTGCTCACAAGTGGTGTGGATGCAGCATCAATTGCAGGATTACGGTTTGTCTTATTCGAACACTACTATATACTGTGATAATGATGCTGCTATTCAAATTGTTAAAAATCCCGTCTTCCACTCAAAAACCAAGCACATTGATATTAAAGTTCATTTTATTCGAGATTGCTTTAACAGAGGTCTTATCAAACTGAAACAAATTGACACAGATGCAAATGCTGCCGATTTGTTCACCAAACCTGTCAGCAGCTCGAAATTTCAGGTGCTTGTGAATTTTCTGAAAATGATCCGATATACTGACTGAGCATGTTTTTGTAGGTAAATTTGTTCATAAAGTTTTCTATGCTTAGGTAGTTTTTATTTAAGCACAAAGTTAGGGGGAGAAAAATTGAAAAATACAAAAACATTGAAAATTTTGAAAAATATAAAAAGATGTACTGCATGCGGGGAAGTTAAATGTACTCTCACATTATGACAAAGGGCTGACTCATGTAAAACCAGTATCGAAATAGTTTGGCTCTACAATGATGTGTTAGTAGGATCTATCCTGAAAGCTGGAAACTAGTGATTGCTTGTTTAGAATCTAAATCAGTCTATGACCTCAGGAAAGAAAGTCACTTGGAATTAGCTCATTTCTATTTGAATGTTTGTGTGATGTCCTGATACACATGACACGAGTTGGTTCTAGTTCTGAACTCTTGTCTAAAAAGTCGTGTACCTCCTCTGTTTTTCATGAGCAAAGACCTGGAGGTGCTAGGCAGTGTTGGCTTCTGTTTTGCGAAAGCAAAGACCTAGCTGTGCGTCTGTCGCCTTGTAGATCACATTACACCCGAAAACCCCAAAAACCTATATCAAACTGAGAAAAACTCATTTGATCTGTATATTATATCATCTCTGCTTATGATCTATTCTTTTCTCTTCTCTATCTAATCTCAGATAAGATTTAATGAATCCAGAATTGACTTGTGGAAATGTGTGGTAGGAAATCTACTTGCATGATAGAGTGTGCATTGCAAAATTCCAGGATTTGATTAGTATTTGTTTGGGTGTTCATTATTAAATGATCAAAACATGATAAAATTGTTTACAGGCAGTCATATGGAAAAGGTCTAAGGAGGTGAGTTTAGATGGATAAATATACTGACAATTGTTCAGATCATTCGGTAGTAGATCAGTGTTGATAGGTGATGTCAAGCCCATAGTCTCGTGATTTGATCCCTAAGCAATTACGGTTCTTTCCTATTTATTTCATTTTTATAAATAGTTAGAAATTATTTATTTTTGTTTAATAGGTTTTTATCTCGTAAAACTTGCTCGGAAAGATAAGGATTATTTTTGAAAATTGTTTTCTCAAATGAATGGATTATCTCGACTCGGAACAGCTGGTTTCGACTCGGAACAGCGTGTCTCGACTCGGATCCACTGGTCTCGAGTTGGGCCTGATTTGTTGTCAGGGCCCGATCCATGAACAGTGGAGGTATTTAAGGGTTTCAACTCGAGATCTCCTCATTCTCTCGAAACCCTTCTCATTTTCTCTCTCGTTTCTCCGGCGATTCTCTCTTGTTCTGACGATTTCTCTTCCGTTCTGATTTTTTTTTATCTCGTTCTTGATTTCAAACAGTTACTGCGGTAGGTTCATTAAGATCAAATAATCGTTGTTATTTGAAGATTTGCAGGAACTTTTTGGAGAGCTGACGAAGATTTGAAGATCATCAAGAACCCTAATCTTGAACTTAATTTGGTGTTTAACTAAATTAAGACATGTTATTAGTGTTTGATCTTCAAGTTTGACTAGTCAAAGATGTTTGTGTGGTTTCGACTCGGGTTGAGAAAGAAGATATTGGGAACTCGAGATCTTCTTGGTTTCGACTCAAGGATTGACTTGAGATATTGGTTTCTACTGAGATCTCGACTCGAGTCTCTGTGGTTTAGACCGTGATCTCGACTCACAATCCATTTGGTTTCCTCCTGAGATCTTCTGGTCTCGACTCGAAACAAATGGTTTCGACTCGAAACCTTGAGTTGATTCCAGTTAACATTTTTGCCAGTTCCATGTTTACTCAATTTGCATTAAAATGCTAATTTAACTTATTTGTTTTGTGTAGTATCATGGATCTCAAGATTATTTCTGGTCATAATCAGGCAGCATATTTGGCTTCACCTCCAGAGAAGCACAGGAAACTATATACTTGTTTAATCAAGGGACTCAACAGCTGCAGTATTGTTCATGCCCTTCGCGATAACCCGTCATATATGTTAATCCTGTTCAGGAGTTTTGGAAGACAGCAAAATTTATCGAACAAGGAATTAATGGAGAGGGTTTGATTGAGGCTGTAGTACAAAAGAAGCATGTGATCATTTCAGAGCAAATTATTCGAGAAGTGCTAAAGTTTAAGGATAATGAAACCGATTCTATTGAAATACCAGCGAAAACAGTCGAAGAAATATTGCCAAAACAGAGCTATGAAGGAACGTATCCTCCTCTCCTTAAAAAGCTTGTACATCCTTATTGGCGCTTGTTAATGCATATGTTCATCATGTGCATGACAGAAAACAGAGGGGGAACGGATCAGTTGAACTATACACAGTCTGCTGCGTTTGTGTGTCTAATTTCCGGTGAAGCCTTCAACTATTCGAAATATGTGTTTGAAGGCATGAAGCGTGATGTGTTGGGGGTAAGGAAAACAAGTTCGTAATGTATCCGCGGTTCTTACAAATGATTTTCAATGCGAGTTATTCTGAGTTGGAAAGATCTGGTGATACATTGGATTTGAAGCCGATGGGGCCATCTTGTTTTGGTGCGTTGATGCCAAAGAAGAACACAACAGTTAAATTTATCAGAAAGTTGCCTCTAGTGAAGTTTGGGCTGTTCGCAGAAACTGAAGATGCAATGGTTGAATCAGGAGTTGCACAGGCTATTCTACCAAATGCAATGATAGCTGAAGAACATGATACGCAGATTCTTCATAACAAGCAGACTGCAACTGATGTGCAAAATATTGACTCTGATCTTGAAGAGGTGATGGTTTTCGATGGTGAAAGTGATGAGCGTCCTGTAGAGGCTGAGGTTGGTGTTGCCGTGTCTGGTAATGTTTTGATGCCAGTTATTTCTGCAGAGAACTTGGCGCTGATTTTAAAGTCTGTAAGTGAAAGAGTTGAGGATCCTCCTTCCGATTCTTTGTCACAACCTTTAAAGCACAAGAAAAAGGACCCGAGACCAGGAGTTTATATTGAAGCTGATCAAGATCAACAAATAGTAGATGATGATGATGATAATCTGGGTTTATATAATTTCAATTTTGAATCTTCGCCAGCTGCTGCTACTGAAAGAGTTTTTGATTTTGATGCTGATGCTGTTTCTTCTGATAAACCTGTTGAAGCTCCATAGCTCAAGTGGAGTGCGAAATGAAGAAAGACTAAAAATGCCGATTATTGATGATTCTAGTGATGTGGATGAGTTTGGAAGTGTTGGAGATCTAAAGAAGAGGATCATTGTGCTTGAACAAGATTCAATTCATAAGGATGCCAAGATTGCAGTTGGAAGATCTGGTCGAGCAAAAGGATCAACAAATAAATCAATTTCAAGGAGATGTGGGTTTGCTGTTCTCAATTGTCTATGATTTGCGTGGAAAATTAGAGAAGAAATTTGGGGAAGAATTTGCAGATCCCAATGATGTGGAGAAATATAAACAAGCTGCTGATGAGAATGCTGCTGAACGGGCTGAAGCTATGAATTCATATTTTTCTCAATCAGTAGATAAAGAAAAGGCAAAAGAAAAGGCAAAAGAAAAGGCTGAACGGTTGAAAAGAAAGCGAGAGTTGGTAGTGATAAAGAATAAAAATTTAAATCCAGCTGATCCAGACGTTCAAGCTACACATCATTTGATGGAGATTGGAGATAGTTTGTATGATAGGGTTGGGAACAAATCTGGTATTGCTAGCTGGGGTTTTGACCACGATTGAAAGATGTGGTGGGTTAAAAGGAAAGTTGGGCCAGTGGAGTGGTATTCCAAGCCTTCTCAATTTCAAACGTTTACAAAGGTGGATTTGGCTATGCTTGCAAATGCTCCGTATGCTGACGATAAACCGAATGGTAGAGGATTTATGTTCTTTGAAAGACTGAAACGAGAGGTGGCAAGAGGCTCTCCTTCAATGCATACTGTGGAATCCTTCTTACAGCCTGCTCATGGTGTTAAAGATCCTGCTACAAATAAGAGAATGAAGACTGTTGTTTGGCCACCTACTGACAAGGAGAAGACCATTCCATTATCAAGAAGATCCCTCCTGGTAGCTTAAAGTCAATGCATTTTTGGGCTTATGATGAATCGTTGGGGCAGGTGATTATTGTTTGTGATGGGGATTTGCAATTCAGGTTGGTTGATACGCTAGACTTGTTGAATTTGAGTATTGAGGATCTGGAAGTGCTGGCTCATAATCAAATCCGGGTAACTGAGAAATATGAAGAGTGTGCTAAAAGTTGGACCTCAGCTGTTGCTGGAGTATTACATGTGAGGAAGCAAGGTTCTGGTAAGAAGAATCATGGTGGCAGCAGATAAAGATGAAGGAACTTATGTCATAAACCTAGGGGAGAATGTTAGAACATAAAGGTTTATGCATAAGATAGAGTTGATCTTGTATTAGTGTTTATTATGTTTATTGGTCGAAATGTACATTGGGTCGCAATGTATTAGTGGTTTCGGCTGGGCCAGGTTATTTGATTGGGCTTAGGGTGGTCTCGAGTCACATAGTATATAAACATGTCTCTAGGTCAATGAGAAGGTTGATCAGTTGATAGATCAGTTTGCGCAATTGTAAGGAACTAGGCAGCCGAAACCAAGGTCTTATATCAGTCATCTTTAAGGTGAATGCAAGTATTTTGTTCTTATAGTTCATTGTGTTTCATTGCTATTATTACTTGAATCACTTTGTGTTTGATTTCCGCACTCTCACAAGGTTGTTTGATATCATTGAACGATCCTTCTTGGGTTTTACACTTACTATCCGCAGACTGATGGTCAAAGTGAACGTACTATTCAGACTTTGGAAGACATGCTTAGGGCATGTGTAATTGATTTAGGTGGAAGTTGGGATGACCACTTACCCCTAATAGAATTCTCCTACAATAACAATTATCATACTAGCATCAAGGCTGCTCCTTTTGAGGCCTTGTATGGAAGAAAATGTAGAACGCCTGTATGTTGGGCAGAAGTTGGGGAAGCCCAACTATCAGGACCAGAGATTGTCCTGGAGACCACGGAAAAGATTGTGCAAATCCGTGATCATCTCAAAGCTGCCAGGGATAGGCAGAAAAGCTATGCTGACAAGAGGCGTAAACCTCTTCAGTTTCAAGTAGGAGACAAGTCATGTTAAAAGTATCACCCTGGAAAGGTGTGATGCGTTTTGGAAAGAAGGGCAAGTTGAGCCCAAGATATATTGGACCATTCGAGATAATCGAATGTGTCAGCACTGTAGCTTATAAGCTCAGATTGCCAGAGGAGCTTAGTGGAATTCATGATGTATTCCACATATCTAATCTTAAGAAATGTCTAGCCTATGAGTCGCTAGCAATGTCACACAATGAGGTGCAAATTGATGAAAATCTGAGGTTCATTGAGAAACCAATTTCGATCTAGGAGCGACAGGTTAAGAAGTTCCGAAGAAAGATGATACCTATAGTAAAGGTTAAGTGAGTATACATGGGAGGTTGAGTCCACTATGCGACAAAAGTACCCCCATCTTTTTGAATAAAATCTCGAGGTCGACATTTCTTTTAAGGGGTGAGGATGTAACACCTATAAAATCGTGTCCAATAGTATAGTGACACGTGTTGTATTTTGAATATAGTCTGCTAAAGACCAATAAGGACTAAAGGCATCAACATGCTCAAGTTGAGCCTCTGAGTGACGAACCGATGTCAACATGCATAAATAACAGCTCTGAGTGACTGATATGTCAACATGCTTGAAATTTTGCCTCTGAATGACCGTTGTGTCAACATGCCTAGCCTCTGAGTGACATCGAAATCAACATGCTTGTAATAAGCCTCTTAGTGATCCTTTGTGAAGTCCTAACTTTCATACGTGCCGTTTGTTGAACGAGAGAGTTCAGTTTTGTAAAAATGTGAAAGTTGGATAATGGAGGGATTAAAAGTGTCAACATGTTAATTTATACCTCTGAGTGACCTTTTAACGAACCTAGAGCTCGACAATGTCCGGGTATAATCCCGGGTATGCCAAGTATTGGCTACGGAGGGCTAAAAGTGCCAAAAAGGTGTTTAAAAAGGTTTTCAGAAGCTTTTTAAAGTTAAGGGGCTAAAGTGTCAAATTTTAAAAATTGGCCTTGGGGCGGTCGCGGGCCGCGAGAGACCTGGCCTGAGCCTCTCGCGCCCCGCGAGAACAGGTCTGACACAGAAAGTTTTGTTTGGAGACCAAGCAAAGCTCCAAAACCATTTAGACGAAACCATGGCTTCTCTAAACTGCTATGCCACGTTTTGGGACACTTTTAAGCTTCTTCTTACTCCCCTAAACACCTGGCTTCACCTCCTTTGAGTTCTCCAACTATAAATAGGTGTTCAAGTGTTCACTCCAACTTGCACCTTTCTTAAACATAACTCTTTTCCCTCCTCTGGAAGTTCCTAGGTGAAAGGAGCATCCCACTTAGTTCTCTTGCATTATAGGAACCTCTTGTAAGTGTTCCATACTCTTGCATTTTCGTTTATAGGCTTCTATAGCCAAAAGTGAAGCGTTTTACAGCAAACGCTTTGACTTTCGGTTAAGACCATTATGGTCCAGCCATTGTTCGAAATGAACATGGCTAAGTGATCATAATAAGGTGGGTGTTAGTCCCTATAAAGGACACCTCCTGAAGATCACGTTTGCTAGACCAATTCACGGGCCAAAGTTATGTTATTAAAAAGTCAAACAGGCCATTTTTCAGAAAAAATCATAAATTGATCTTATATATGTTATGAAACCTGTTTTGACACTTAAACAAGTTGGTAATAATTATTAGAACATATATAAACATGTTCGGCTCGTCAATTTCAGTTCTAGGGTTGGTTCGCAACCGAAAGTCGTGAAGTTTGACTTCTGCTTTGACTTTCGATTCTGACCCGATTTAGATTAGTTACCTACTGATCTAAAGTAGCATTATGATCATAATATAATGTAGCATAACCCTCTGAGGTTATATTACATGATCATAATCAGAATCCAAGTTTATGCGCAAGTTTCATAATTATGCCATATTTGACCAAAATGCCCTTTTTATATAAAACAAGGTATTAAATGGTAATAAACTTGAAAATGAGTTTCTACCGATGTAATATTATAAGCAAGATTATTTGGGAGGTTAAACTAAGTTATAAACTGAGTTTTCAAGCAGGTCCTTAAACTATGTCGATAAATGACGGTTTTAGTCCTTGTGATTCATAAAATGATTTTAATCAATCTTTTCAAGGTAAAATCATTACTTATTAATATGTTATGTTAAATAACATATTTTAAACATTTTAGTCCGACCCTAATGTCAGTTTTCATTAAACATCGCATAAAACATCATTTTACGACATAAGCGCCGTTTCGGCACATAGTATCGTTTTAAACCATATTATTGACCAAAAACTTGATACCTACTGATTTTAAAACTTATTTTAAATATATTTATAGTAGGTACATGTTATAAGCTCAGAATCCAAAATAATTTATAAACTATGTATAAAATGACCAAAATGCCTCTTCTGTGCATAGTTTGGTCATAAAAAAATAATAAATTACACATATAAATGACGTCCTACTGATATTGTATCATAAATAAAATATTTTCCAGAATACTTATGATGATAAACCTAAAATATATTCAAGTTACTTTTATATGGTATATAATTACCAAAATGCCCTTATGAAGCATAATTTCGTTTTAAAACCTAAATGGGCATACAAGTTGATATCCTACTGATATCTTAACTTATTTAAAGTATAATGGCGTATAGAACTTTTCCATGACTTATCCGGTTACCCTATATCGCTATTAAGCGCATAGTTACGTATATGTAACTATTTTACGGAAATTAACCGAAACGGGTTTAACCTTGTCATTTAAGTTTCAAAATCCAGAATGTTTATAACTTACCCATATTATACAAGTCAAGTACTTATCGGGATTAAACTACTTTCTATCAGATCATCGTTTAATCAAGTGTTATACGTAATGATCATGTACACTATTCGGTTTATAAGACATTTAGTATTTAATTGGCTAGCTTATGGCATAATCTAGACTAGAGCCATCCCGGTAAATGCTATCTGCACTTGGTACTTTTGTATACGGCTGAGTTAATTAAAAATAAAAGAAGAAGACTAGCTCAGGTAAATACTCTCAACTTATTTTCCCTATACGGGCTTGGGATACGGTAAATTATTACCGCTTGGTCCAAAATGGGGTCAATCGAATGCCCGCTTGTGGCTAGTAAACCCGCATATTTCGTTTTAATCAGTTTTGTTTGATAACTTACATCGGGGGTTAAATTACCGTGTCCTGGATATCCTGGGCTCAATACATTAGTTATTGGCCACGAACTTAGCACGGGGTGTAGGCATACACCTTTGATGCTCATATGCAATGTTCCCAAGACGTTGGGGATGACTCTTTCGTGAGTCCCGAGTGGTGTGAATTTAATCATGTCTCGGTTTCTGTACTGGGCCCTGTATGTATGGACAAACATGTGAATCTGATACAAGGTTATAAGGTCAACTTTCCCAAGTTAATAAAAGATTTTGGTGCCGTTTGCACTTAAAACCATTTTAATGTTTTCAAAATGAGTCAGTTGGGTGTATTTACCAGCGTAAGCTGACGTATTGTCCAAAGGCTAATCTGCAGGTACAATACGAAATAGGCCGGAAGCTGCTCGGTAGAGAATAAGAGGATCTTGCAAATCCTTAGATCTGCCTAAAGTCTGTTTTGTATTCTTTCTTGTACATTTTATGATCCGCCTGTGGATCTTCTATTACAAGCTTGTATATTATTTTGTATTTTCGAACAATCGGTTTGTAATAGTAATTTTACTCCAAGACTTCCGTTGTGCTGTGTTTAATTGACTATGATGATTATCAACTGACGTCACGATACTCCCCACCCGGGCCCACCAGTGTATGGATTTCGGGGTTGGAAATCCGGGGTGTGACAGTTGCTCATGCCAGTGAGGCGTGCAACTCTTCTGATGGTCGCGCGTGCGTCGACCGGTGAGTAAGGAGGGTTCTGGTTGGGTTCCCTCCAACTCTTATTCTTTTTCCCAAAACTTTTGCTCATATCTTGGGAACGATATTACAGTAGGGGAGGCCTGCTATTAGTTAGGTTGCGCTCCGTCTATGCTTAGACCTTTGTTTCCGCCATTAATTTCTCCCAGCTTTTTGGGAGGCCAGTGGTTCCCGACAAGACTTTGATCATTTCGTCGCAGCAGACAGCATACTTGAACTATGCACGAATCAGGTCTTCGTGCACATCCTCAATTTCCAACACCTCTTTATTGTAGCGGGTGATGAAGTCTTCGAGAATTTCGTCATCACGCCGCCAGATGTTCATGACGTCAGAGGAATCTCTTATGTACCACCGTTGCTGGCTGAAATGCATCAGGAACTTGTTTTTGAGGTCGTTCCATGACGTAAGCTTACCCGTGGGCAAGTTGTCAAACCATAGGCACGCAGCGCCTGTGAGAGTTTGAACAAACAAGTGACACCACATGGGCAGCGTCCAGCCTCCGATTAGTCCTGCGCCGGTGAGCAGGCACAGGTGGTCATCTGGGTATGTCAACCCATTGTACTTTCCCATGTTGGAGGGAAGTTTCGCGCGCTCCAGTGGTGCAAGAGCAATCTCCTTGATGAACTTTGAGTGCCCGGCTGCTTCGGCCGACCAGTGGATCAAGTTATATTGTGCTCCGCCTCCGGGTTGTAAACAGCCCGTGGGGCAGACTTGTAAGCAACATGATCTTTTGGTAACCGGTGAAACACAATGGCGCTATCACGTTTGATCCTCTTCACGCTGGGTGTCCCGCCCCTCTAAAGGACACGGGCCTAACCGTGAGTGGACGGACGCTCGCCTATGAGTGTGAGACTCATGTTTAGGCAACGACTAAGAATACTCCGTTTCTCGTGTACATAGTTGTGAAGGAATGCCTGCTCCTACAGGAAAGTCATAGCTAAGTACTCGAGGTGTAGGCGAAGCATGCACATAAGTAGTAGGTGGCTGCACTTGAGCAACGGATGTGTTGGTTTGGGCACAGAGTTGCGCGTAGACAACATTCAGAGCCGTTTGAGACTTGATGTACCAAGACATCGGAGTTTCACCCAGAGGCAAAATCGAAGTGATTGGTACGCAGGGAGTCTCCATTTGAACCCCGGGAGTTACTGGAACGTTCACACGACCAGAATCGTAGTGGATGCCAGCATTTCCTTAAGAAACTTATTCCACTTGTCCGTCGGGTTGAGGCATTCAGCCCGAGAACCTCGTGGTGTGTTTGATGGAAAATCAGCCATTTGCAAGTGAGGTTTTAGGAAAAAACGAAACGAAGAAACGGATGTAAGAGAGAGTAAAAAGCATATGGCGCTAATGAAGAAACACTGGCTGGACCGAGAGGTACCCGGAGATATCTTAGTTACAACCTAATATTTATGCATGAAAGGTTGTCTCTCGTTCGTCCTTCTGGGTGATCTCACTTCAAGCTAATCTGCAAAACTAGCAACACCGTTAGCCTCGTCACGAGAGAAAGGGGAGGATTTTCTCTGTGACCACACTCCAGTGTGAGAATGAGTATTTGTGATTGCAAGTAATAAGCAAGTAAGCTCAAAGAAGCATGCAATAAGTAAACTCGTATATTTCTTGATGTAAGATAAGGTGGTTTTACCTTGCGGTGTAATCCTTATTTTATAACCGAAGATAGGTGTGTTAGGAGATGGGTTGATGGGCCTTGGGCCCGGCCCAGACGACCAGGGATATCCGTTATGTCCATCTGCATCGATCATTAATGATCTCTGGCAGGATGTGTGCTTTGTCGAATGGTGAATGGTGCCATGTGTCATGGTAGCTGTCCTGGTGTCGGACCTGTCATCAGCCGAAAGTGGAGAATGTGTGACAGTCGCTGGCGTGAGTGTGGTTGGTGTACAGTCTGTCCTCTGCATCACTGTTCATGCAACGTAGTCTCACACAACCTGCCGAGCGACCATTAGGTCACAACTCTGCCACTTTGTACCCTTGTATTGGTCAACACCTCTTTGCGCTTTTCCCTTCCGCATGGCTTTCATTGCTTTCCAGCCAGCGCAGAGTTGTAGGGATTAAGTCCTTTTGTTCTCAAGACTATGAGTTGCTCTCATGTTTGTCTTGTCCTTGTGCAAGATTTTAGGACTTCACGGCTAGAGGGTTGTTTGATCAGCGCAGAGTCAAGGGGCCTGCGCTTCTAAGTCTAACTTGTCATTGCGCCAAGTACGCAAGGTTCGTTGTGCGACTTATATGTCCAGGTCTAGCATGTCGTTGCGTCAAGTACACAAGGTTCATTGTGCGACTTGTTAGTAATGCAATACCGTTGCCCGTTGCGCGCAAGGTTTGTTTAACAGCACAGGGTCAAGGGACCTGCGCTTCTAGGTCTAACTTGCCGTTGCGCCAAGTACGCAAGGCTAGTTGTGTGACCTGCTAGTATCAAGAATGGTGCACCGTTGCACATTGCGTGCAAGGTTACGCATTGCGCGCAAGGTTGCGCATTGCGTGCAAGGTTATTCTTGTAATATGTCGTTAAGAGGGTATAGTTCCTTGCGCAGCCGCATAGTTTTTGGGACCATACCCCTGCAGGTATACTTCCACAACTTCGTAATGGTATGTGTAAGTACTTAGTATGATAAATTTGTTTGAATATAAAACGGAATGTGGATCTTGAAAATGAGTTTGACATGTCCAGTTTTATATTTTTATAGTTAATTTTATATTTTGGTTTTATTATTTTTCTCATATTTTTTGGTTTATTTTGTTATGAGGTATGAGTTTTGAAGAATTGAACTTTGGTTCAACATGGGCTATAAAGATGTTGGGTTGTGTTCATGGCCTTTGTGGCTGCTGAGTCGGAGGCTTGTTGCGGATGCGAGTGAAGACTTATTTCAGCTCATTTTAATCATTCAAGGGAAAGAAAGAGTTCCAGAATCTTCAAAGTAGATCTAGGGTTTTCTTTGTTGTTCACACCGACTCATAAATCTGATTCATGAGGTTGGTAGATTGTATGTATGGTTATTGCTTTGATGATCATTAGGTTTTGTTCATAGTGTTTAAATCTTCGTACATAGTTTGTATTTGTTAACTTTTGGATTAATAACATCTGGTTTGGGTAGATATGAGTATGACCTTTAGTTTCTGACAATCTTTAAACAACTGCTTTGCTTTTTGAACTAGCTACTTCTGTCATCAATCACTCGAGGATGTGTCTAACTTCCTTTGTCTGTATTTCTTTGATTTGTCTTCAGTGCTTATAAAATATGCCTAACATTCGTCTTCCACCATATTCCAGAAGTCTTGGGATTCATACAGTGATGATAATTTTGTCGATTTAATTTTAGAAGTTAGGTTTGAAACGTGTTGTTGTTTGATGTTGATGATGCGATTTTGCAAATTGATGTTCTTTTGTGATCTTCCAAGTAGTTGCTATGATACCACTTTGAAGAGAATAATCGTATGTATTTGACAATGAGATATATATTGATAAACCAAGAGATTCATTATGTGCGTCTAAGTGTATATATAGTTACAAATTTGGCGGTTAGAAAGTGACTAAGTTTCCAACCATTGTGATTGTTAGTTATTGGTACAAGTGGTACAAACATATGACACTTCAAAGCAATGAAAACACACATTTATTCTACATACATACTTACATAGGTTCTGTAAAGTACACACACCACACACACATACATATATATATATATACGTATATATATATATATGTATGTGTATATATATATATATATAGTTTTATGATCACTTGAACTTGTTAAGAGAAGCTACGGACTTCTTAAGTTTGTGCTTCTTAGTTGGTAATTTGACATTGGTAGCTAAGCCTAGTGCTTCAAGAAACCGTATCATATACCATCCAAAGTCAATCTGCCACTATTCTATTCCGTGTCGAGCTGAATACTTGAATGTGTGGTGATTATGTCACCCTTCACTAAAAGTAATCAATGCTACCCACATGTATCCATTCATCATGATTACTAAACAACAATCTAGATACTAAATACTAATACATCCAGGGGCCTCCCCACTAGTAATTGTGTGTGTATGGTTGTGGGGGGTCACACCCTTTAAGAATTTTCAGTATTTTTACTTGATTATATTTTTTTAATATGACACGACCCGGTTACATAGAATAAATTATTATATAGGATAGCCATACACTAAAGAATTTTCGCCACCCTTACAAAAATTCCCTGGTCCACCAATGTATACAGCAAATGCGAAATACATAAATGAATATAAAATTTTTTTTGAAAACTTATCAATTATTCTTGGAAAGATTGCCAGTGTTCCAAGCTTGGTTTCCCCATATATGACAAGCTGAGTTCTAGAAAAGTGGCATGATATCCAAATGTGGCCGAAACTCCCTACATATCATATCTTGAGCATATCAGTTACATTCCATTTGCTTCACAAAGTTGAAACAATATCAAACAAGTTCTTACCACTACTAGAAAACAGCTAAATTTACGACAAGCATATTTGTAGCAAATTTGTGGGAAATTGGCCTCAGCTACAAATTTGCAACAAACAGGTCCATGTGAAAAATACTTGTCGAAAATTGTCATTGCGACAAAACTACCACAAAATTTACTACAACTTTCCGACAAAAAATACCCATCCAAGATTTCGGACAAAATTCCTACAAACTTATTTTTATAATTTTCACACCAGCTTTCGACAAAATTGTCACAAATCCCATTTTCTAACATATTTATAATAGTTTATTTTAGTCATTTTTAATAAAAATAATTTAAGAAAACAATTAATTAAAACAAATATTTCTTACTTTGCGACAAACTTCCCACAAATTCTAAAAAAAGCTATTTTCTACAAAGTTGCCACAAATTCTTTTTTCTACAAACTTCCCACAATTCCTATTTTGGATTTGAGACAAATTTTGCTACAATGAAAAAAAAATAGTTTTTTTTTAGTATTGCAACAAGATACCTACAATTATTAGATTTTTTTGCCACAAAATACCTACAATTATTTTTTTTGCCACAAAATACCTATAATTATTTTAATGATTCGACAAATTTCCAACAGGTCTTAAGAAATTTCTTTTACCAAATTTCTACAAAATTGCAACAATTTTTTTAATAAAACAAGAATTTTTTTTTGCAAAAAATTGCATAAATTTTTTTAAAAATAGAAAAAGAAACCTGTTCACAATTTTTAAATACGGATACCAAAAAACCTAATGATAAGCACGTTTTCATATTACAAAACTAATACAATGTTAACATTTTAAAATGTAATACAAAACGAAAGTTAATATGAACGTGATTTTCTAATATGAAAAGCTCGTTTTCATATTACAAAACTAAGATGATCTTTACTTTTTTCCTAAAGTATTCATCATTTCTTCCATCTTTTTTTTGTCATGCTGCATTTGCGGCCCGCTCCTGTTGACGCTCGGCCCGCTCTTGCTCCCTCTCTTGTTCCCATTGTACAAAACGAGCTTCCAAATTTTTCGGGCCTCTCTTTCTTTGTCCAACTCTGCTTGAACTTTTTGAAGCTGGAATTTATCAAAGTATACATTATTAATACATATTAGAAAAAAAAACAAATTGTAACATTAAACACATATTTAGGGTTGATATTTAGTTACGTATTCGGTTATCGGAATATTAGGTTTAATGTGTTAAAAATAGAATGGTTATCGAGTTCAAGGTCGGGTTTGGAATGGTTCATGTATTTGGGCTGCATATTTTAAGCCATTTGCGCTGCAATTTAAATAATATTTGCAGATTGGGTTACAAAAGCACTAGCAAAACTCCAATTGTCAAATAAAACAACTTAACTTAAAAAGGTAGCAAACTCCAAGTTAATAAATAATTGTGAAATGAGTAGGCTATCTATCTTGCAGCTAACATCTTGATTTAACAGCCTAATATGGACCTCATGGATATCTATTTTGTAGCTAACTTCTTGTTTTTTAACTTGTTTCCCGTTCATGGTTTTCTATTCCATGTGGTGATCCATAATGTAAAATAATTATGGAATGAGTGGGCTCTATGTGGGCTGATTTTAATTAGTCTTGCTGCATAGATCACCTAAACCCAAGCCATAACCCAATGTGGTTAACTAACAATGCAAAAGTTCCTAAAAGTATCGGCTTTAACCCAATCCATAACCCAATGTCCTCTAGGTGTAAGGTTACAAAATGTTAGACAAGTTTCCAAAACATCGTACTCTTTTAGCATTGTACTACCATATTAAAGCAACAAATCAATAAATATCATAAACCTAAAACTTTAGATACTTGTAGTTCTATATGTGAAGGATAACGGTTCTAACTAAAAGAACAATAATAATGATGATACTCTTGTGTCTGTCTAGTATCATCATATGACCCACAAGTTGTGGAAGATGGTTTTCCGGTCACCACAAAATGAGGATTAGAAGATCCTACCCCAAACAAGTTACCACCCTTACACTTGGGATGCAAACTTTCCCATATAGCCAAATCGTCACATTCTGTTTTTTCGCCGTACATCTTTTCAAGTTGTTGCGTGTACGAGACCTAAAATTTATGAAATGAAAGCTTTGAAAACTATGACTTAAAACAATAATTATAAACAAATAAAAATTTATAACTAACATATGAATTTTTGCATGCTCAGTAATAAACTTTAAATTGCTAAAGTCATTTCCATCGATCTCCCCATCTTGTACCAGCTTTTTGCACTCCTTCGTACCGTGTGTCTGGAAGAATACTTTCCTAAATCCAACTTTTTTACCCTCTTTTTTTCCTACATCAAACGGAGTAATGTAATGATATGTACTAAACATAGGAATAGTTCCTAAAATTTATAGTTATGATTAGCTTACTAAGTTGACGCGGTGCTCATCAAATCCTATTGACCCTCCCGTATGACAACATATGTCATTTTTGCGGTTGCTTTTCCCGGCTTCAGACTTTTTTTTGCCATTCATTAGTGTTCCAAAACTGTAAGGGAAAAAATATATGTAAAATGTATAAAGATAAATAGAAATTTTAAAAAATATATATACAATAGTTTATTAAATTCCTTAAAAAATAATCATAAACATATAAAAATAGTTATTGATAAGTTACCCGAAAGCAGTCGAATAGGCGCATCTTAACATTTTGTGGGACCATTCTGAATGTGACCCAATCCCCGTCATAACATTGCTCAAATATATTCTTGACACATCTATTTACCTTCCTCTTTGTAAACCTACAATATTGGAATAACAATATACCTATATTTATAACATGAAATACATGAATAAAAAAGATAAATTAAAAAGTTAAAATTAGAGATATACTTCTTTTCGTTGCTTCGTATAAATTCCTTCTCACTCTCGTTATCATCACCACCGTCGTTGTCGTTGCCACCATCGGCGCCACCACCGTCGCTTCCACCCCCGCAGCCGCCACCATTGTTGGCGTCGCAACCACCGCCACCACCGTCGATTCCACCACCGTCGCCGCCACTATTACCACCACTGCCGCCGCCGCCACCACTAGCATCGTCATTGCTACCATCACTATCTCTACCATCATCCCCACCATCACCATCACCAAAATCCTCATCAAAATCATTATCATCGTCAACAATATCCCGTGACATATCATGTAACGACGCAATGGTATTTGATATCCCAGCTAAATCATCCATTTGATCACCCTCGTCCACTTGGCTACAACTACTAGCTCCGAATCTATGATATGCAGTTGTTTTACCTTCTGGAGATCGTATCATCACATAAGGCCCATGGGTCCATACACTACTTTTATCAACTTGTAACTTTTTATTGGGACGTTTTGGATTTGACTTTTTAGATCTTTTTTTTCCTAAGGCAACATCAGCAACATCACGTGCACCTCTACTAAGATTGAGATCAACAACAATGTCACTATCAATGCGTCTACTTACAACTTTCTTTATCTTTCCACCATGAAGACCACGACCACCACAATGAGCAACATTATCTTTACCACCATTCTTAATGTATACAACCTGCATTTTAATAGAATAAGGTCATCAGATAGATAACATATGATTGACAAACCAGGCAGATAATATAAGATTAACAAACCTACGATAGGAAATAACTTATAATGAACGTACCTAATGATAAATCTCAAATAATAACAAGTATACAACAAAAATCAATTATATTCCTAAAAAACTTCTTCTTCATCATCTGAAGGGTGATCGGAAAAAACCATTTCATCATCAGAAGAAGAACGATCAGAAGAAACCATTTCATCATCATCACCATCTTGGTCATCGTCGTCATCATCATCATAGAATGTATCATGATCTAAGGTTTCACTCGTAGTTGCATCATTCGCTAACTCAAACTGTTCATCAGTTTGAAAGAAATCGTGTGCTTCCGTGTTCCCATTTTTTGTGACATCGGTTTTAGGTGCGGTGACTTCATAAATGTGCCGCGCTTTTTTCTTGACAAATGCCCATAGATCTTTTCTTTCACGTGTGATGGCGGGGTATGGTGTGTAAAACACTTGTTCCGCTTGTGATGCCAATATAAACTTGTCATCATTTTGAGATTGGCACTTGTGTTTGATATCAACCAACTTGTTTTTGTTGACTACTACACCGCATTTGTTATCAAACCATGTACATTTAAACAGTACAACAGTTTGAGGCCCATTGCAATCATATTGGAGCTCTAGTACCTCATCCAATAAGCCATAATAGTCAGACTCTTCGGAATTATACGTTTCTCCTCTCACGCATACACTGAAGTTTGAAGTTACAAGTCCCTTGCCATGCTTTTGTGTGTGGAACTGGTAACCATTTACAAAGTAACCATTGTGAGACTGAGCATAAATAGATGGCTCTCTTGCTAAAACTTCCAAATGTCAGTGCTTCCATCAATTAAGCCATTCATTACCTACAATAAAGAGCATACACACAACGTATTGGTTAACGATGCACTAACATCAGTAATTATTGACCTTACTTACATGATTTTCAAACCAATCGGCAAAATGGTGATCTCTGAGAAGAAATTCGAACTCGTCTGGATATAATTGAGGCGCCACTTCATCAAACTTGTCAATGTAAGGGTAAACTTCTACACAATTTAGAAGAACATAGGTGTGCGCCTTTTTTAGTTCTTCTTTACTCATGCGTCTCCGTTTTCCGCCTTTTTCATATAATCGTCTCGACGGAACAACAAACACTCTCAATTGAGAACCTCCACCAAAAGAGCTAGAATGTTGTGGTGCGAAATTTTGCGGCTCTCGATTATGGCGTGTCTCAATGGATGGGTCAAAGTATAAAGAACAATATGTGGCAATTTCATTCACTAGGTGTTCCCTCACGATTGAACCCTCAACCTTTGATTTGTGTCTAATTCTTCTTTTTATTAAACCAAGCTTCCTACATTTAGAAATGATTGAGAAGTGTTAAGAGTGCTTAATGAAAATTTGAATAACATTGTTTTTCATAAAAATAAAACAATGTTATTACCTCTCGTATTGATACATCCATCTGTATTGCACTGGACCACCAAGAATAGCTTCATTAGCTAGATGTATGACCAAGTGCTCCATTGAATCAAAGAAACTAGGAGCCAATATTTTCTCCAACTTGCATATTCTTTGAACAATATTGTGCTTCATGTTAACTAAATCATCCACATGCAACTTTATTGAGCACAAGACCCGGAAGAACATGCTTAGCTCTGTTACAGTCTCATATGTCTCTTTTGAGACAAAACCTCTAATAGCAAGCGGAAGCAACCGTTGCATAAACACGTGACAATCATGACTTTTAAAGTTATGAAAAGAGTTGACTTTCATGTTTACACAACTCCCTATGTTTGATGCATACCCGTCTAGAAATTTTAGCTTTTTCAACCACGAACATACTTTTTTAACGTCATCTTATTTAGACTGTAATCTCCCCTACCTTTAGTCATTTTTCCATTTTTATCAAAGCTAGGGTTTAGAAGAGGACGATTACAAATTGTCTTTGGAATAGTTTGTGCTCATAATTATGTTAAATAGATTATCAAATACATTCTTCTCGATATGCATCACATCGAGGTTGTGTCGGATTAACAACTTACTCCAATACTGGAGTTCCCAAAAGATGCTTCTTTTTACCCAATTATGTGTAATCCCAAAACCAAGTGGTTTTCTAGATCTTTCAGTACCACGAGGTTTAACATCATAAACAATGGGAATATCTTTTATGTCCTGCCATATTTCCTCTCCAATTGGCTCTGGAATATCTCTTTTGCCTGAAATTGTTTTGTTTTTCCGAAAGTTAATCGTATCTTTAAGAAAAACATGATTTTTGGGAAGATGTTGTCTATGGCGGTCAAACCAACATGTTTTCCCTCCAAAATGAAGCTGGAAAGATCCCGATTTATTGGATCAATATGGGCAAGCTAACTTACCATGCGTACTCCATCCAGACAACATTGCATAAGCAGGGAGTCGCTAATTGTCCATAGCAATACGGCCTTCATTTGAAAATTGTCACATCGATGGGCATCATAAGTCTCAATGCCATGTGTGAATAAGAATTTAGCTCGTCTATCAAAGGCTGTAGAAAAATGTCAATATTTTGTACAGGATTATTTGGACCGAGAATCATCAAAGGAAGTTGTATGTATTTCTCTTTCAAGGCCAACCAAGGTGGAAGATTGTAAACCGTGATAAACACTGGCCAACATGAATATGGTGTCCCGCTTGTATTATTTGGACTAAATCCATCAGTACACAACCCGAGACGAATATTGCGTGTCTCTTTTGCAAAAGGCGATTTCCCAAGAACTGACATCCCGCTGATGTTGACTTTGCATCAATTTTGCAGCCACCACGATCAGAATCACTGAACGCAATCAACCCAAAGTTTTCGATTGGGTTGGCTTCTTGGAGTTGGGTGTCCAAGTTTTCAGGTTGCTTGTTTTCTTTTCTAACATTGTATCATTTGCTATGAGGAAAGACCGAGTTAAAATGGTGCCAGGCTCGACTATCACTTGGATGACTCATCTCTTCTGATAGACTACGATCTGCATGCCAAGTCAAATGTTTGGCAGTTTTTTTTAGTAGAAAAATCGTTGAAGTCTTGGTCCTATAGGCATGTAAGTCATCACCAACTTAGGTACTTTCTTCTTTTTTTCCTTATATCTGTCTTCATTACTTACTATACAACAATCCAGATCGGAATGTTGTCCATTGAATAACATGGAATGGTTTTGGCAGACATGAATCTGTTGTGATGGTAACTCTAGTGGCTTCAACATCTTTTTGGTCTCATAAAAGTTTCGAGGTAGCTTATTATAATCAGGAAGAATGTCTTTGATTATCGGAAGTAGTTTATCAAATGTGGAGTCCGAAACATTCCAATCTGATTTCCAACTCAGTAATTTGGTGGTGACAGAGAGTATGCTAGCGTCTTTACACCCTTCCCATAAAGGCTCATTGGCTTGCTCTAACATGTGGTAGAATGCTTTTGCGTTTTGATTTGGATCTTGGTGCATACATTCCATAACCATTTGATCATATTCGGTATATTCACAAAGATCTTCATCAGCATCTTGACCCACATGTTGAAACGGTCCTGGATTTTGAACATTCACTTTCATCCATCGGCTCATCAGATTCACCATGTGAGTACCATACTCGATAATCTTTCATAAATCCTTGTGAAGTTAGATGACAATCAACAACGCCTCTCGTCTTGTAGTAACGGTTTTTACATGTACTACACGGACATCTAATTAGAAACATCCACCCATTTATAGTTTCCCCTTCAATGTTATTTGCGTGTTTGTATGCATAGTCCAAGAAATAATCAACACTGTGTTGAAATTGCAAACTTATATTGGTTCTCACCCCGTACATCCACTCATTATCCATCGACATTTTTTACCGATCTATAACTCGAATCAAAATGGTCAATTTTAAAGTCCAAATACACCAAATACAAACAAGAAGAAAAGGAGTTCACTAATGACTACTAATAAGCATGCTATTTCTAGGCTTTTGCAATTGTAGGCTATTATAGACATCTTGATTCTACAAATATTAAGTAAATTAACGTAAAAGTTAACAATATATGTAGCCAACATGGCAAGTGGGACAGTTTAAGTAAAATGGCAATGATAGCAACATCTGTAACCCTGGCTCCATGAGCTCTCACTACACCAAAAGCCTGAAAAAGGTGGTTATTTTTTTCAAATCTCCAACTGGTCAAACTAGTAAAACAATAAAACTAATGAAGCTGTATGTAGAGAAAACCATTAATTTGTCAGCACCGAGAACAATAAATTATTGCATCAAATGAATGTATGAACATCGAATATAATAAATTTTGGGTGGAATGAAGGGCAACCCAATCCAAGAGAATCAATAACCTACTAAGCTACTTAAATCCTTTAGATCCTCTCATACAATGGAAAACTAAAAATTGAAACCTAAACTAAATGATACAAATCCCATGAGAGAGATTTGAGGTGTGTGGTTGTAAGTTTAATTAAATCATCATTTGGTGTTTAACAACAAAAATCTAAGAGAGAGAAATAAGATATATGGGAGTGTGCTTAACTAATTCACTAAACCTTCTCTTTTTAAATCACGTAGGTTTAAGAACAAGCACACACTACAAGCCAATTTCCTCACACACACCATGCGATCCTACACTCAACTGTGTAAGCTATTTTACTACAGCAGAGAACACCATAATTTAAGATGAAATTTGAAGCCCTAAATAACCAAACACCCCAGATTTTGAGCTAAAATAACAACTTTTTGAGATAGTTCAGAACCCTAAAAATGAAAGAATGTGCAAATGAATGTTGAAGCCGTAAATAACCAAACACCACAATTTAACATTCTAACTTAATTAGTTATCAACTATAGGTACATAATAACATATACTTGTGCTGAAACCTAATTAGGGTTACGGATTAAGATGAGAATTAAAATCAAAAGCATTAAACAAATAATTAAGCCACCAAGAACTTAAGGAACAAACTGCCACTGACCTAGCCCCAAAAGCAAGAGTGGTTAAGAGAGACACTTCATTGTCAAGTGGTTTTTATGGGGATGAATGAGTGGTTAAGAGAGAAACGTGACTTTGCTGGTGTTGGGTTTTGTTGGAGGAAGGGTTGAGACCTAATATATGTTAAAAGAGGGGAAAGAGAAGGGAGCGGGAAATAATATTTCCAGGGGAGGGAAACTTAATTGTTGGGAAGTGGTTACCAAGAATTACTCTTTGGTCACACAAACTAATATAAGTGACCATATGTGTTAGCTTTTAGTCACATCACTAATAAAAAAATGACAATTGGTCACATTTGGTCGCATGTGGCGTGGCATGGCATGGCGTGTCATGTGGTGTCGTGTGGTGTCGTGTTGTATCGTATCGTATCGTATCGTATAGTATGGTGTGGCGTGGCGTGTATCGTATCGTATCATATCATATCATATCGTATTGTATCATATCGTATCGTATAGTAGTATGGTGTGGCGTGGCGTGGCGTGGCGTGGCGTGTATCGTATCATATCGTATCGCGTGCCGTGGCGTGTCGTGTAGTGTCGTGTGGTGTCGTGTGGTGTCGTGTCGTATCGTATAGCGTGGCGTGTCGTGTCGTGTCGTGTCGTATCGTATAGTGTGGCGTGGCGTGGCGTGATGTGTATCGTATCGTATTGTATCATATCGCGTGGCATGGCGTGGCGTGGTGTGGTAGAGAGGGCATGATAAGAATATTGTGTATCTTTGTATGCTGACGGAGGATCTGGTTACAGATAAACCAATTAATCATGTTGGCGATATACAACAAAGTTTTTTATCATATAACAAATAATAGAAGAGTCTTGTGATGTGCAATTATCGGTAGGGGTATATTTGGATCCTTATATGCTTTATGTGTTGAAACTGGCTGAAAGAGGGTAGGGTTCCTCGTATTTCAAAACAACACATACACACTCTCATACACACAAATACGCTAACACTAACACATACACACATACTCATCCACATACACCAACACTAACACATATATATAAATACACATACACCCACTCCCACACCCACACCCACACCCACACATACACAAATACATGCGTATACACAAACACACATGCAAACTAACACATACACAATTTATTACATACGGGTCATACAAGTTGAAAATTTATAAGTGACTTGTATAAGTGTGACAAATAAAAATATATGTGTCAAAACTAACTTTATTACGATTAACCATGTATAACAGAAACAAAAAAAAACATAAACAAAAACATAAAATAACTTTTACTTGTAGGAAAATTATAGCAAACAAGGTCAATTTGCTACAAATTTCCCACAAATTTTATATTTTATTTTATAAAATTATTTTTTACTAAAATTAAGACATAACAAATAAAATCAGTTTTATTTGTAGGAAAATTGTAGCAAATGGGGTCAATTTGCTACACATTTCTAACAAATTTAACATTTTATTTTTTAAAATTATTTTTTTACTATAATTAAGACATAACAAATAAAATCAGTTTTCTTTGTAGGAAAATTGTAGCAAATAGGGTCAAGTTGCTACAAATTTCCGAAAAATGTAACATTTAATTTTTTAAAAATATTTTTTTACTAAAATTAAGACAAAACAAATAAAATCAGTTTTATTTGTAGGAAAATTGTAGCAAGTTCGGTCAATTTGCTACAAATTTCTGACAAATTTTACATTTTATTCTCTTAAATTATTTTTTACTAAAATTATGACATAATAAATAAAATAAGTTTATTTGTAGGAAAATTGTAGCAAAGGGTGTCAATTTGCTACAAATTTCCGACAAAATTTTAACATTTATTTTTTTTAAATGATTTTTTTACTAAATTAAGAAATAACAAATAAAATCAGTTTTATTTGTAGGAAAATTGTAACAAATAGGCTCACTAGGTCAATTTTCTATAAATTTCTGACAAATTTAACATTTATTTTTTTTAAATTATTTTTTTACTAAATTAAGACATGACAAATAAAATCAGTGTTATTTGTAGGAAAACTGTAGCAAATAGGCTCACTTTGCTACAAATTTATGACAAATTTAACGTTTTAATTTTTTAAAACTGCTTTTACTAAAATTTAAGACATAACAAATAAAATCAGTTTTATTTGTAGGAAAATTGTAGCAAATTCGGTCAATTTGCTACAAATTTCTGACAAATTTAACATTTTATTCTTTTAAATTATTTTTTATTAAAATTATGACATAACAAATAAAATAAGTTTTATTTGTAGGAAATTTGTAGCAGAGGTCAAGTTGCTACAAAATTGCTACAAATTTTTTTTCGTGGCAATTGTATAGAAAACTTGTGGAAAAATTTTGGGTTTTTTTTGTTTTTCTTTTTTGTCAGAAAATTGTAGGAAAGTTGTAGTAGAAATTGGGTTGTAAAAAATTTGTAGGAAACTTTTGTAGGTAACAATGTATTTTTCTAGTAGTGTACCACAACCCAAACGAGGTATGTAAACCCACCAAAAATGTAAGTTAGGGCAGAAACTGCAAATAAATGCAATACATAGGTTCTTTTGAGGAATCTATAGAATGCTAGTTTCTTTAAATCTTCCACATTTTTACGCTTTCGATATTGCAAAATCAACTTAAACATGTTAATTCGCCAAGAGAACACTTTTTTTCTTTTCTTTTTCAAACATTTACATACAAAGTACCTTTTCAAGAATGTAGGCGTGAATAAAGATCCAACCCATATGACTAAACCAAAATCGAATATGGAGAGTGTGGATCTTTCTCGGAATCAACATAGTGATGGTGATATCTATGAATGCTCACCCAATATATAGGATCCCTCTATCTGCATATAAGATATAAACTCGTTAGAGTTTGAATAAATTACTATAAGAAAGTTAGCGTTAGTGACACACCAAAAGGCAAACACAAGTACTATCACTCTACCTCTAATGACATTGTCAACCCATACATGCATGGACGAAACAAATAAAACA
This sequence comes from Scalesia atractyloides, assembly GCA_947069175.1. Taxonomy (NCBI): domain Eukaryota; kingdom Viridiplantae; phylum Streptophyta; class Magnoliopsida; order Asterales; family Asteraceae; genus Scalesia; species Scalesia atractyloides. Next base: position 16,529,844 of record CAMTDV010000001.1, on the reverse strand, counting down.
AACCTGAAAAGTTAGCACTCCAAGATAAGCAAAGGTGTATTCAAGCCACTTGGGCAACTTGACGCTTTGGTGTGCTAGGTTTCGGTGATACGGTATACTTATACCAAAAAGTCCACACAACACATAGCTGGCAAGGCCTGACCGGAAAGCACCCCATGTAAATGTAAATGGCGCAAAAAGTGCAAGCGAATATACAAATAAAACCATTGAACCTATTCAATTCATGAATTGTTCATGCACGACCCATGAAGAGATTTCCTTTCTTCGTAACCATAACATTGGAGAAGAGTATATTGCCATACTCAGAGTCCTTTACACCTTGTGAAACTGTGATCGCTTCACTCATGTTCGAATGGTGAATAAAATGCGTATATGGACAGTTTTGATAAAGGCTTAAGTATATATTTATATAGAAGGCCGTTGATATCTATGAAAATCCTCAAGGACAAACGGACTTTAGCCCAATTGTAAAGAAGGCCGTTGACGTCTAGTAGACAGCTGTTTTGAGCAGGATCAAGACGGAAGGTAAGGTATTTCCCTTTTTTATGCTATATTTTCATATTTCATATTTTTAGCAGGATCAAGGAGATCGTGATGTAGATCTTGTCAAACGTATGATAGCTTCTTTCCAATTTTTATAATATATTTTGTGATTATTTTTTCACGTGTTGATTATTTATTATAACAAGGTCCATTGATCTGTAAAATAACCTGGTTTGTTAGAAGAAACTGACACTATCCATCTTCATATGACTTGGTTTTCAAGAAAGAACAACGTCAATTTATATGATTTTAAGATCATTTTAGACCACTTTCATTTCCTTCAATATACTTTTTTTTCAAAATTCAAGTTTTATAAAAATAAAATGCATATTTTCTTTCGAACTAGTATTTTCTCCTTGAGTGTTGCGGCGAGGGGATGTTAATTTTATGTACATATTTTACGCTAAGTTTTATATATATATAGGGCATGGTTTAAATGAGAACGCTAAATATCGCGAGAACCGTGAGAACGAATGAAAAAAACCACTAGAACTTGATCAAAAACAAGTAAAATTCAAAATTTCTTTTTAAACTTGTCATTATTATTCGAATAAAAAATTTAATTACACATTTAAATTTACGTGAATTCGGAAAAAAAGAAAATTTACACATGTGTAAGTTTGCCATTTACACATGTGTAAATTTATTATATTTATCTTGAGAACGCTAAATATTGCGAAAACCATGAGAACGAACGAAAAAACCAATCAAAACCTTTTTTTAATACAATCGTCATTTTAATTAAAATACAACATCAAAAAAGAAATTACAACATCAAATAATTCATTTCTCCTCTCAAAATCACTATTATTAGATTTTTACACATATGTAAATATAACAAATTCACACATGTGTAAATGGCAAACTTACACATGTGTAAATTTTCTTTATTTCCGAATTCACGTAAATTTAAATGTGTAAATTAAATTTCTAGAATTGTATTCGAATAATAATAAAAAGTGTAAAAAGAAATTTTGAATTTCACTTGTTTTTTACCAAGTTCTTGTGGTTTTTTCATTCGTTCTCACGGTTTTCGTGATATTTAGCGTTCTCATGTAAACCCTCCCATGTGTGTGTGTATATATATATATATATTTGTATAGATACAAAGTAGCATAGGCGGGCATCTTGTGCGTATATCAGAGACATCATATTACGGTTATATAGGCACATATACTTTAGTTTGACCTGCCTTTGGATATCAGTAATTTGACATTTGATTACAACCTTAGGTTCAATCATGCTTCTACGATTTGCGATCATGTCTAAAAAAGGGATCGCTGGATTGTCATATTTAGTTGAAATCAGGACGAGTGGCGCTGGTCATCATTCTTTCGGTTAAAATAAGGACAATGAGTAGCACGGGTTAAGGACTTCATGTTGGGCCCGGATGACGGCGAGTATTCAGGAATTGATGTGATTCATCTCATTCATTTATCTAACTAATTTCTTTGCACTATAGATTGTGTAAGGTTAAGATTTACGGATTGGAATGTTTGAGTTAGACAAGATCTGTAATATCAAATGCTTACAAGTTTTAAAATCATTTTATTAAGTAGAATTTTTGGTGTTAGATTAATACAAGTCTTAATAGTTGTAGTGTCCATTGTCACTTCATCTATGGGGTTTGAGCTGGTGAGTTTTGTTTCTGTCATTCTAGGGCATGTTGGATTGCTTAAATTATACTAATACACATCTAAGATACAAGCAATGATACATCTCGACCCATTTGTAATAGAATAAAATAAAATGTAAAATATGTATTATTATTGCAAAGAATCAAAGATTTGTATATGGGTTATGTTTTATCCGTAAACGGGTCGAAAGTTGAGCACAAAGTGTATTTTAATGCGTATTGTTGTAATAACAATGATATTCTAAACAATAGTATTCATATCTTTTTTCAGATCAACAGGAGATTGTTGCTGATGAAGAAAGTGTACGGAAACTGAGTTTGTGTCTGAAAGAGACCGTGCTTCCAAAAATCATTTAAGGTTTTTGAACCCTTTAAGTTTCACACTGTTGATTTACTTGAATTTCTTTTAAAGTTATAGGGTGTGATTATGATCCTCAATACCACCATTAGGCTAGAGGGTGTGGTATGGCTTTATCACGCCATATCAGCGCCCCATCAGTGCCATATCACACAGAGGGCTTTAACCCCCCCCCCCCCCCCCCTTCCCTCTTTAACTTGCATGCAATGGTTTAAAGCCTCCTATTAAACAAAATACAAAAACATAAATAAAGAGAAAAAGATTTGATTGATTAAAAAGAATGGCCCCATCTACTTTTCCATTTAAAGCTCGTTACTGGGATGGCGTAGCAACGATGGCGTCCCCCCCCCCCCCCCTTTTAACGCACGGGGGTGGTTGATGGCACCCCGGGACACTAAAGTTGTTGACGTGGCGGGGCGGTGCTAAGCCACACCCTGTGGCCTTACCCTTCATGTCAACGTAATGTCACCCCACTCTCATCCACCATCCTATCTGGTGTGGTCATGACGCATACCATCATCAACATTTAAATATATATATATATATATATATATATATATATATATATATCAGGGAAGAAAGGTGCATGGTTGCCATGGTTTAATCCATGCCAGCCAGTGGCGGATTTAGAATAAAGTTGAACGGATGGCGCCAATGAAGAAGCACCGGTTGAACCTAGGGATATCCGAGGATATATAAGTTACAACCAAGGTATTTCTGCATAAAGGGTTGTTCTTTCACTTCACTTTCCAGGGTGAGCTCACTTAAGCTGATCTGCAAAACTAGCAGCGCCGTTAGTCTCGTCACGGAGAAAAGGGGTGGTTTTCTCTATGACCACTCCAGCGTGAGAATAAGTATTTTAGGATTTGTAAATAAGGTAGTGAGTTGTAAGTGTGTATGTAAATAAGTTCGTCTGTGTTTTTACCTAGAGATCCGATACTTATTTATAGACGAAAAGGTATGTTCAGGAGACGGGCTGGTGGGTCTTGGGCCCGGTCCATACAGCCAGATACATCCGTTTTGTCCCTCTGTGTCAGACATTAAATGTTCCCTGCAGGAGAATTAACGTCCACTGTCAGGAGGCATGTCATGTCGGATGTTGAGTGGTGCCACGTGTAAAAACGACCGTCTCTGGTGTCAGGCATGCTGCCAGTCGAAAGTGGAGAAGGTGGAATAGTCACTGGCAGAGATATGGTTGGTGTGCAGTCTGACGTCTTCATTACTGCTCATGAGATACTGTCACATGCAACCTGCCGAGCAACCCTTGGTCACAGTTCTGCCGCTTTGTACCCTTGAGTATGGTCAACACCTATTAGTGCTTACCCCTTCTGCGAGGCTGTCAGTGTTTTTCCCGCCAGCGCATGGTGTCAGGGGTATATCTTTTTGTCCCAAGACTATGAGGCGCTTCTCATGTGTGTCTTGTCCTTGCAAGGTTTTAGGAATCGCATCTCAGAGGGATGTTGTTCTCGCAGGGTCTAGTATCTTGCGCACGTGAGTCTAACTTGCCGTTGTGCCAAGTACATAAGGCTCGTTGTGTGACTTGTGTTATTTAGTCTAACTTGTCGTTGCGCTAAGTACGCAAGACTCGTTGTTTGACTTAATTGCATTGGTCTAATTAACTATTACGCTGAATGCGCAAGGCTCATTGTAAAACCTATTGGTGTTGGTCTAATTCACCGTTGAGCTGAGTGCGCAAGGCTTATTGTATCACCTATTGGGGTTGGTCTAAATCACCGTTGCGCTGAGTGTGCAAGGCTCATTGTATGACCTATTGGTTTTGAAGAACACGCACCATTGCATGTTGCATGTAAGGTTATCTTTGTAAAATGTAGTCAAGGGTATGGTTTTTTAGGACCATACCCCCTCAGGTAGCATGGACAAAAAAAATTGTTCCGAAGTAACCATAAAATGAAGAATGAGAAAAGAAAATTTACACTAAAAATGTAATTAGCAAACGGTGGCGGACACATAATTTTTTTTCTAGAAGAGTCGGAAATTTTTAAGAATCTTTTATCTATTGTTAAATATCGTTAAATGTAAAAAGAATTGGTCCGCTTTAGGTTGAGTTAGGTCACATACTTTAAAGATAGAACCCAATTAAGTTTTAACCAAATAATAATAATAATAATAATAATTAGTCAACTTGCAAGACCGAAGTGAATTATTTGTTAAAATTATACGAACATAAGTTAAAGCTATATATACAACATTCTACTACGAATAATTGTTGTTCAGATTTATGATTATATAATTCAACTAAAAGAAAACAAAATTTATAGTTTCTGTGTGTCGGTCAAAGGAAGGTTGGGTTGCGTAGACATACATATGACAGGCACTATACCGTTTGTTTTTAATTTTAAAAAAACTTTCAAACCCTCACACCATCCGATGCAAAATCACATCTTCTTTCACGGAAGTTTCAAACCTTAAAACGCAGAGCCCTTTTGTATCTCCGGCTAACCGGAAACCTTTAATGATATCATATTTAGTGGGTATGGGGCGAATGAGTAGCTTAACCATCTTCAGGGGCCAATCCGGTTGCACCCCCACCGGACTACATTGATCCGTCTCTGTTTGTCAAGAAAATTGAGGGTAGCACAGGCTATCCCCTCTCACTAGGTTAGCTCCGCCCCTGATGCCAACCATGATGGTTCCCTAAGAGGGTTGGTGTAACACATCATCCACCATTCTAGGTAGCAATCCATGACGCATCTCATGCTCTCCATACCCCTTACTATAATCGCCCGTTATTCTAGAAAGTAACCTATCAGTGTCTCTAATTTATAGCCTTGTTTGTTTAGGGAGATGTGTGTCATACTTGCGAGGCATGTGCCGTTAGGAACTCGATTTTTTTATAATTTCGGGGACGAAATTAATTTAATGGGGTGGTGTTGAAATAACCAGGATAATGTGTTAATAATAATAATAATAATATAGTGAAATATTAAATGATAATTTTATAAAACAAGTGACAACTTTCAATGGATTTCAAACCCCTTTTATCCTCAAGCATATCTTTTCTAACCAACACAACTAATATTTTGGCTTATTTTGAGCTTCTTTCCCACGTCCTTTTAACCGTCTAGAACCTAAAAGAAATCACGAACGCTTCTTTTAATCAGTTTCATACTCATTCCCTTGTTCACTCCATCTTTTTGTCTCAAACGATCTTCTGGTCGCTATTGTGGGAACCCATAGAGGATTTATTCTGATCCAGAACCCTCCGATTCCTTAAGGTAAATTGCCGATCCTTGTTATGTATCGTAGTACATCTTAACTCATAATGTGCTAAGGAAGAAGATGGGTAAAAACGGAAAATAAATATTAATTATGCTAATTATAGTTAACAATCTGAGATTAGCCTTAGTGACTCCTACTGTTTTTGTTTATGTAGCTTATATTTTATCCTGTTCGTCTCTTTTCAGTTCAGTTTCACACCTGTAAAACCTTCTTTTGACCCACATGAGCAGTTATTTTTTTTACCAGGTTGTACCACTTAAGTTTTAGGAGGTCATGTATAAATATTAATTGTTTTTAAAAAGTCTGATCACAACAGGAAATGGGTCAAAGGTTTTGAATAAGTGAATGAACGGGTTATAGGTTCCGTTTCTGTTCTTGTCTTTGCTGGGTCAAGTCTATATTCTCTATTATCTTCTCTGCTGACCCGTAAGTCTGAGTGAGATTATCTAATCTTAGTTTCCTCAAAACAAAATGTGTTTCAATCCAAGTTTAGGACTAATAAAAAGTAAAGAGGTTTTATATCTAGAGTCAATAGTGATTTTACTAATATACCTGTTTATGATAATTGGATTAACTAATATGGTTTAATTATTAGTTCTTGATCATATAAGGTTAGTAAATGAGTCAGAAGTCTGTTGTTTTCCTTATGATGACTATCGGTCATTTTCTGAAGTCACTACTAGGTATAGTTTAGCTAGAAAGCAAGACCAATATATTATAGTTCTAATTTAGGATATAACACTCGTTGCAGATTTCGTTAAGCACATCGGTGGACCTTTGGCTTGAGACCTTAGAAGTTCTAGACACTCTTTCAGGTACGGATGTTCCACGTTACTATTATTTACATTCGAAATGTTATGATACTTTTGAAAACTCGAGCCGCTAATCTATGACTCATTCATATGATTCACTTCCATATGTTGAGCCAACGCTATTGAAACGTCATGAAAACCTTTGCGAAGAACTTTATTTGTGATAAATTGTTTTAAAACCTTTTGGAGAAAAACTTTGTTATGATATGCTTTTCGAAAACGTACAAGTCGCTTGCGTGTTATCATTACAATTATCTTAGGATCTCTATGCATGGTGAACATACTTCGGGTGTGGGATGGATTATATGTCACACATGCGGCCATAGAACCCTAGATTTGTAGGCAGGAGATAGGGATACCGAGTCAACTACCTATGGAGGTACCATAGACATGTTGTTGTGGCGCCAATAGCATGACACGATCCGTGACGGTGTGATCAGTTCATGGCGTCTCCATTTTGTTATATGAATATATGTTTACGGATTATTATGCTCGCGGGAGAGCCTTCGGATTATTTGGAAGGCGTATGGATGCATCCTAGGATTTGATTTGAGATATGACTATTTTGCGGTTGAGTGGTGTAGTGCCATACACACCTTCCGATTTTGGGTGCACTCGAGTCGCGACTAGTGTACCATTATGATAAGTGATGATATATGAGTTATGATATGTTTGGCACCGTGGAGTGCATTTTGAATATTTGTTTCGTAGGGTACTCGGTATCAACAATCTTAACCCTTATTTTCTCAGCCTTATATTTTTGTATATATTCTGGTGTAGGTGGTGTTTATTCAACGGGAAGTTATTAAAATAAATCAAATGATATTTTTAACTAGCTCTCCTTATCATTCGAAATATTATGTTTGCCGATTGTATTCTGCATCTGTGCACTGGCAATGAGCTTTGCCGCATTTTTTCTCTTTTCGCGGCAGGTAATCAGGGTTGATCGGGATTGTGTGAAACTTGCATGTCTTTCCACCCCCGAAAACATTTATAAAAATGTAAAAAGGTAAAAAGTGGGGGTTATGAACTCACCTTGATATCCTTGTACAAAGCTAGCTTAATGTGATTTCCACAACTTGCCTTGCTAGCATGCAATCTAAGGGATTCCTAAAACGGAATAACTTGTAAGTTTCTACGAATAGCGTAGCTGTACTACGTGATACCGAGCTCTACCGAATCGTTAACCATACGATTCTATGAAATTATCATTGTCTTAACTCGGTTAACCAACCTATGGTTTTCTTAGAAACGATTCTGTTATCAAGCGACTTGAAATATATGTTTACAGAGAAGCATAGTACGACTCTTCGTGGTTTTCGTAAGATATAATGTATACATGTAATTATATCCGTATAGGTAATACATTTCGTATTCGCGCAATAGTCTTGCGGTATCGTGTTGCACTTCGTTTAGGCATTGTAATCGAATATAATCAATATATATTATTGTTATAAAATCCTTCAAAGTATTCGAGTCGTCGACGTTTGAAATAAATAATACTATGTTTATTTTATGAAAGTATTCAACGTTTCGACATTCGAATATATATAATTATATTCGCTATACGATTTCCGAACTTCTGTCGTTTCGAATAATACGCGCCTTGTATTCGTCTTGTAAAAGTTTGGCGTTTGGAAATAAGTATAAACAATATACTTATTTTTTTATCGTCGTTCGAATAAATTATCGATGCTTGAAATCTAGTTTCTGAATTTCGACGTTGAATTAAACATAAATAATTATTATTTATTATAGTCGATTAGCGAATATTGTGATCTTGTAATTCGCGCTCGTTGAAATGTTATCGGCTCAATTGTCTTAGATTTCAATAGCGTCGGTAAAAATAAATATATCTATATTTATTTTATAATAATCGTTTGTATTCGGACGTTTTATCTTTGAAATGAACGCGTTTCGTATTCCGTATTTTTGACGAAAATCGGGCAGAGTTTCCTCTGTTTTCGGACGATCCCGACAATACTAGTTGTCGCTTTATTTGTCAAAACGCAATCCACTATGTTCGCAAACAATATATATATATATATATATATATATATATATATATATATATATTCTCGACGTGTTTCGAATATAATTTTTTTTGCCAAATATTATTTCCGATTTACATTTTAACTAACGTCGGTTCGATTTTAACTAATGATTATCCGCAAGTAGCGTACATCGATCCAATTGTTATTTCTAACTTTTTGGCAATAAGTATCCGTTAACGATTCGGTTTTAAGCTCGGTTTCGCGATATATATATTGATATATATAAACTAATAAAATTTAAATTTTCGCGTCGTAATTAATTTTTACCGAGTCTCGCGCTGACTCATTGACCCGATAGTTGATCGGGTTTGACCAGAGTTTGACCGAGTTGACTTTTGTTGACCGAACCGAACCAAACCGAACACCGAACCAAACCGAACACCGAACCTGAACAAACACTTCAATGTTTAAACTGAACCGAAAATTGATTCGACTCGAATCCGAGCCGAAGGTGAACCGAAACAACCAAAACCCGAACCAACCAAAACTAAGCCGTTGACCTGTTGACTTTCGTTGACCATGTTGAACCGAATCCCGAATCGAAATCTGAACCGAGTTGAACCCGAAACCTAAACCAAATGAAACCCGAACCAAAACTTTATTCGAACTGAAGGGGAAACCGGAACTGAACTGAGCCGAAGATGAACTGAACCAAAATAACCCAAAACATGGCCGTCGCCGTCGACTAGCCGACTCAAAGCCGCCGGCGGCTGCTTCTGTCTCACTTCGTCGATATAACCCCTCGACACCACCCACCGCTGCCGTCGATCGAAACCGGAACCGGAGCCGTCGCTGTCGGCGTTTTTGTTAAGACGCGGCGACTGCTGCTGCCGTCGAAATCCCGCCGCCGCCCCTTCCTCTCTCAACCGAACTCCCTCTCTCTCTCACTGCTCTGTCTCTCTCTCTCTCATCGCTATGTCTGTATCTGTCTATATGTATGTATGCGGGTGTGTGTGTGTTACAAAGGAGAAGGGGTGTTGGTGTATGCGTGTGTAACCGGAGAAGACGACCGGAGTCGCCGGGCCGGTGGTCACCGGAATCCGGCGACCGGTTCAGAGAGAGAGAGGCAAAGGGTTTGCATTATTGGGGCTAGGGTTTCTAAAACAAAAATGAGGGAATAGGGTGATAAGTTGTTTATATACTTAGGATTTTGGGTGGGTTGGGCCTAACGCCCGTTATCGTGTATCTAAGCCCAATACGTATCCAAAGCCCATTTTCAAAACCCGAAAGTCGTATAATGCTTATTTGGAGTCTAAACGTGTGAAATTCAAGTCGAGAGTCGGTTATGACGCGTAAATCCGTCGGTTGCGTTAAAGTTGCGTATTTTGCTACGGTCACCGTTTTTCGATCTGGTTTCTAGCGCGAATACTAAAATTCAATTATGGAGCTAATACATCATAATATATTAATATCGAGGCATAACTCGAGTCCGTTGCTTCTGTTTTGTTGTCGGTGCGTTCCGGTTTTCCGCGTTGTGCTTCACGACGTTCAACGTTCCAAATTTATCGCATAATTATAACTGTATGACAAATACAAGTACAAAATTCATGTTTTTAGACGTTTTCAGTATTTGTTTGGCATCAGTTCGCTTATCGTTCAATTTCGCGTTTAGTGTCTTCGATTATCGCCAATTCACGTAACGTGAATCATGTAGACGTTCCTAGGCTCTCCAAGGGCCTGATCGAGTTAATTTACGTCTAATTATGTTGTTTATGATGATATTATTGTGCATTACGCGCTTAATTACAACCGGAAACTGCCGGTTGTCACACTTTCCCCTTGTTATAAAAATTTCGTCCTCGAAATTTAAGCTACGTTATCTCCTTAGATTTTTGTCATACGTAGGTAAGTATTAAAAATACCCAGGTAAATAACCATGTAATCGCATCGAGACTTGTCTGGATTATATGAATACAATAACAACATGAACCCACTGGTTCAACTGAATCTGTTTTCAGGATCGATGCCAAGTGAACGAAACGTAATGACATAATCACCAATGTGACTGAGTTTACATGAGGCATACAAATGAGAACCTCGACCAATAGATTTCCAAGACGTTCACAATCTGTAAATGAATTTCATAAACAATAGAAATGTCTACCAACGGAAACTAGCATCGGTTATTGGATTGGCGAGACTTAGAATCAACAAGCTCAGCTGAATTAGAAACATGAAGGTGATTTGTTAACTTTTCGAACCATAAGTTAACACTATTGAATTGCAAGGATACACCGAATTACAACCGAAGTTAGTGTGTCATTATGTTAATACATAGTGGCATTAAGACCACTTTGAATGATTAGCCCAAGCTACAAGTTTATACCGACGCCATACGGCGTCATAGCCATTGAAATGATTCAATAATAGCGGTGACCGAACAAATTCACCGTGTTTACAATTTAGTGAAAGGTTTAATCAAGTAAGTCTGAATATTTGTTCCCAATAAATCTCATAGGATTCTCAACTGAAAATGAAAGAACAAATAAATATGATTTCCGGTCGATCGTGGAAGAACAACAACAATCCCAAACTTTTCGACCTATAATGAAAGGACCGTTACGATGGTACACTGAAATAAACAATGATTTGTGTACCATCTTCTTAATACACGATTGTATTAAGAACGTTTTAAGAAAATGATCCAACAAGGGGGATTTAAGATGAATAAAAAATCAAGTAATTAAATTCGTACATGAGTTGTGAAAGCGATGTCAGCGCAAGCTTCAACTAGTGTAACGTCACCACGAAGTGTGTAACCAATAAATGACTTAATAAGGTGCAGACTGAACCAGTCTACTATGGTTCGAAACAAATGAATTGCTTGTTGCTATTACTTTGAATATGACGGCTTCAATCCATCGTATGAAATCCTTGAATTGACTTTGTATACAGTGAGCAAGTTCAAACAATTGAACTTGGTTTGACACAATCCAACAATAAATACATGATTCGAACAAGTTTCGACATGCTTACTACAAAAACCCATGTATACAACTTAGAAAGAAAATGAAATTTCAAGAAATTCGTTGACTCGATATCAAGGAGTCAATACTCACAATAACACAGGTCATCTATACTCACAATAGCGAACCAACCTTGAATTATTGATGAAATGGCAATTCGAGGTGGAGACCCCGATGGTCTCCACATATCAAGTTAACCACATGCGTAGCAACAAAGCTTGCGTATCGTATAAATTTGTCAAGAAATGATGCAATATGCGTTCGCTAATCAAGAAAGAATTTCCCGTGACACAATGACCGTTATGAGGAGTAGAGGTGTGCAAACATACTCAATATATGCAAAGTTGAAATTTAACAAAAGGAATTCGAGGACTTTACCTGGTATTTCCTGTGATGACTTATTGTTTCGTGACATTACCACCGAATGTCATATATGGCGTAATCGTCATTAATGAAGTAAGGGGAATGCGAGGACGTGTAACTTCTTTTGCAGCGCCAATTGTTGTGATTACCAGTGTAATACGTACCGACTTTTATGAAATCTCGTTTGGACGTACCTCGGCGTGTTTCGTGTCGCTTACAAGACCACTTGACAAATTGCCGCAATCTGGTCGGTAGTTCTCCCGCTGACGGGATTAGCGTCGTTGTCGTAATGTCGTGTTTCCTCAAGGCTGCGCCTCGAAAGTCGTATGTGACGTACTTCAAATCCGTTGTCGTATCGTTTAAGTTTCATGTATGTTTGCGCACTAGTGTTTCGTTTTGCGTAGGTTACCTGCTAGGGTAAATAAAATAGTAACGACAATATATGTAATGTGTTTGCCCGAGTTAATAATCGTGGTTCCTACGTAACGACCTTTAATTAATATTGACATAAGTTTCCCAAAGGTCTTAAATGCATGTTGTCAAAACTCTCAAAGTTTTACTTACGGTATGTAATGTTTTCGTGTACCGTGTATCAAACACAACACTAGTGTATGATTAAAATCATAATGTTGACTTATTGTTTTCGGCCATGGTTGGAACCCATATTCGAGTGCTAGGCGTTCTGTATGTATTCAAGTCTTATTGATCTAATGTCCCCAAAGGAACGTGAGGTTAAAGCCTGTGTATCTCCACAGAAACCTATCTGTTATCAGATCCAGGTTTGATACGTAATTCGCTAAAGCCTATAGCTCTGATACCACTCTGTCACATCCTGATAAAACCATCAGAGTCGGGCGTGATCTGACCGGTATCTTCATTCCACAGCGGAAGTGTAAAAGAAATGCTAAGACTTCTAAAGAGTGAACGCCAGCTAAGTACTCAAATCCCCATGGGTTCCACTATTCCAACCGTGCCATACTTGTAATCATAACCTGAGAAAGAACATGCGAAAAATCAACATAAAGTTGGCGAGTTCATAGTTTGTTTGTTTTGTTTCAATGAGTCATAAAACATTTGAGCATTTTGCATTCGAAAACCGGTTTGTGGGATCATAGTATCTCAAAGCATTTGAAATGTCATGACTGTATAACAGTATTGAAATGTTTTCCATGTTGTTTGCAAATCCATGCATATAACTGTTATGTTTATAAACCGGTGATAAAATGTTTTCTGTTATCTTTGTAAACCGTTGTTGAAATTGTAGTATATAGTTTTCCTATGGAATCTAAGGATCAATCAGTGTGTAGCCAATACACTGCCCTATGTGCCATAAGTAAGTAACCAAACCGAGACTTCTTTGACATTTTGGGATCACAAAAGCACTCCTAATCGGTTAACTTACAAGGAGTGGAGCGTGTCTCAAACTCGATAGATCTATACCTTTTGCACCTTGGTCACTACGTGATTAATGGTTACTATTGTCATCTTCCTACTTACGCACAGTGATCTGTTATATATTAATCCCATAGCTACATTGTCACATCCCGGTTTTCGATGTAGCGGAAGCGTGTCGCGAGGTGTGGCCAGAGCGGCAATCGTTGCATTCAACTAAGTAAATGACAATTGTATTACATTATAAAACATTCATCCATACTTTTTATTTAACCATAATTCACATATAAACTTTTGTCTTTAAAACAAACCACAAGTTCAACAACATTATTTTAAATTTAGACATAAGTTTATAAAACATAACAACAAAGACTGGATGAAACATAACATCATGACTTCACAACAAACGAACAAGATTTTTCCCCGAAGGTCATCCACTAGTTTCCTGTAATATATGTTAGTTTTGAAAACAGTGTCAACCAAAGCTGGTGAATTCATGTTATAAATTTTGTATCAAATGAATTATCAAAAACATTTGAAATAAAGTTGTTTAATATAGCTTAGTCAAACTTGCAAGATCATTAGTGTGTTGCAAGGACACTAATATGTATGCCGAATACGGTGGCAACCAAACCTTAACGATTTATTATGTGTCTGAGACACTCGTTTTAGACACAAAAGCACTCCAATACGATCTGTTATTATTGCCGTAATCGAGTGGGGCTCGTCCAAACCCAATAGATCTATCCCATTGTTCCTCGGTACTTGTCTTTCATTAATGGTCCTAATAGTTGAGCCTTATTCACATGTGATTTAAATATTTTCATTTTCCCAGCTATATTAATTGTAACATTATACATCCCCGCACGTTTAAAACCATAAAAACGTTAAAATAAAAGGGGAAACATGAACTCACTGATTTTCGTTCCGTACAAATCTCTATTCGATTCCTGATACTTCGTTCGTTTTTCGACCTAAAAGTGTTCTAATCTGTTAGACACTTAGGCTTTTGTTTTGTTTTTCATACAAGTATTTTATCTTGAATTTCATACTTGTAATATTTAATGGTAAGAATTCAATCTAAGAGTTTATTACATATGGGCCTAGCCCAATAGTTTTTGTAAGTATGGTCTAGCCCAATTTGCTTACTTTGTGGGGGCCTAGCCCAATTCGTTTCATGTATGTGGGCCTAGCCCAACCTAATTTTGTTTATTTAGTAGGTTAAGCCCAATTGGTTTACAAAAGTGGGTTTTTGCCCAAAGTTAGTTTTTATAAAATGGATTAGCCCAATTTATTTTTTATAAAAGTTGGCTTAGCCCAAAGTTATCTTTTATTTAAATCGGTCTAGCCCATGTAACCTTTTATAAAAGTGGGCTTAGCCCAAAGTTTATTTTTATAAAAGTGGGCCTTAGCTCAAAGTTTGATTTTATAAAAGTGGGCTTAGCCCAATTTTGATTTTTATACAATTGGGCCTTAGCCCAAAGTTAATTTTATGAAAGTGGGCTAGTCCATATATTTTTTGTAAAAATAGTTTTAGCCCAATATAGTTTTTATAAAAATGGGCTTAGTATAATAATTGTTTAGTTGGGCTTATAAAAAAATGTTTATTAGTATTTGTTATAACTTATAAAAAATTGTTTGTATGTACATCCTGAAATAGTTAGATTTCAAGAATCATCCATAATATATATTGTTAGATATAAATATTAATGATCATACTTAGGTAATATTATAAATAACAAACCATTTACGGGCATCTGAACTCTTGGTGGTTCTTGAACCCTTGGCTCAGCATTGCGCTCGTGATGCACAAGTGCTTCAGTTATTCGTTGATTCACTAGAGCATCGAGCTCGGCTTGGGTTGTAGGTAATGGAGATGGTCTAACTCTGGGTCTACCTCTTCCTCTAGATGCCATGATCTTCATATATGAAACATATAGAAGTGATTATACGTATATTTGAAACAAATATTGTCTTTCATGGATTAGTATTATATAATATAAGTGTATATAATATTGATATAATTCAATTTTTATGTATAGGATCCATATTATAAGCACCATAATAGATACATAAAAATGAGCAATCAACAATGCATAAATAAAAGATAAACATCAACCATTATATATATACTGTCAACTTGATACATCATTTTTATGAAGATACAAAAATAACTCAGAGTTATAACACTCCGATAAACAAGTCATACACAACACATTATAAAGTATATATTTTCCTTCACATCGTTCTTCAAAATCTTCAAATTGACGACATAGATATCTTCAAAACTTCTATCTTCAGCAAAACTGGGTATGAGTACCTACCCTAGAGGTATGACCATATACCAACTAGACAGACGGTGGAGGTGGAGGAGGAGATGAACGGATGATCCTCCGGAGGTATGCGACCTCTTCCTCGAGCGAACGGATACGCTCCTCGTGGGATGGAAATACACTGTGCACTAAAGAGTGTGGATGTGGTATAACAGGCGAAAGTGGTGATGATGTCGTTGGTAGAGATGGTGTCACGGGAGGTGTCGAAGTGGGTAATGGTGGTAACTGAGATGACAAAGATGGAGTACTCTGAGATGCTCGCAAAGTGGAAATCTGAGCCTCCAGCTCACGGATACGGCGAAATAAGATACTAATCTGTATCTCAGAAGACGTGACTCGAAACTCGGTGGTGGTTGGTGGCAAATGGCTGGGATGATAGGGATCAGATAGGCTCATACCAGGTGGAGGTGATCGAATGTGAATACCGGTATGTGAGATGATGGGTATGATGGTCCTCCAACAGTGGGTGGTCGTGAATAGGGATGGTGTCTACTCGCATACTGACTAGACTCAGGGAACATAACTCGGGAGGGTCCTGCAGTGTAAGAAGATGCATATGGATCATATGTGATAAAAGGATCTGGGATGGGTATACGCTGTATATGTAATGATCCATCAATATAGTGAAACGGTGGCTGCTCAGATGAGTAGGATGTACCTCCCAAAGAGTAATGTGAAGGTCCAGAAAAAGGATGAAGAGTGAAACGATCAGTAGTAAATGAAAAGTCTCCAGGTAAATACTGAGATCGTCCAGATGGGTAGATGTGAGCAGTAGTGATAGCATCAGATGGTATGGGATCAACAAAAGTGGGTGTAACAGAATCATCAACAGTGGGAAAAGTATCTGGAAGTGGTGGTAGAGCAGTATCAGGTGAGGGCTCGGGTGAGGGTGATCTCGGAGACGATGGAGCATATGAGGTAATATCAATGACATCAGTCTCATGTGGAGCTACCTCTAGTAGCGCGAGATCAAAATCATCTCCGATACCTAGATCATCCTCAAGGTGATCTACGTGAACAATAGGAATGACATCGTCATCTCCATCGACGTCGACAGCAAAAGGATCTACCACGTTAAGTGGTATAACATGGTGCTCCACAATGTGCTCACCTTCGGGGTAGCCAATGATAACTATCTGGTGGTCAAAGAGCGGTAAAGCTAAAACATCATCATCAGGAATATCCCCGGGAATGGGATCGATTACAGGGTAGGGTAAGGCAAAAGGCTGGAAATCATCGTCCATCTAGTCATCGTCAGAATCATTGTGATCTGACTCGTCGTCGGAAATGATAATGACTGGTGGGAGTAGATCGTCTAGTGGCATATAATCTATCTCAGGGTCAGAACTCATAGACTCGATGTCTGAAAGGCTACTATCGTAAGACATGGTCCTGGCAAACATAATCCGTACAACTTATTTTTGTTAATAAATAATTTTTTTGTTTAAAGATAAATAATCGGGCAATCGCTAAGTTTCAATGTAAGTTTTTCTAATCATAAGTTCAACTCAACTTACTGCTATTGTGTCTATCTCTCATAGACTACTTTTGTATAATGACCTTGCACTATCGTTTTTGTTTTAAACATTTGATACTAGTGGACAGTTCTCCCCGGTATGACAAACCAAAAATACTTATTTCAATTTTTGTAACGACTTACAAAAATTTATAAAAGAGCATTTTGAAATGTAGAATAGACTCAAAAGAATTTTAGTTCACTAAAATTGAAGCTCTGATACAAGGTCTGTCACACCCCGATTTTCGATGTAGCGGAAGCGTGTCGCGAGGTATGGCCAGAGCGGCAATCGTTGCATTCAACCAAGTAACGATAATTGTATTAAATTACAAAACATTCATCCATACTTTTTATTTAACCATAATTCACATATAAACTTTTGTCTTTAAAACAAACCACAAGTTTAACAACATTATTTAAAATTTAGACATAAGTTTATAAAACATAACAACAAAGACTGGATGAAACATAACATCATGACTTCACAACAAACGAACAAGATTTTTCCCCGAAGGTCATCCACTAGTTTCCTGTAATACATGTTAGTTTTGAAAACAATGTCAACAAAACCTGGTGAATTCATGTTATAAATTTTGTATCAAATGAATTATTAAAAACATTTGAAATAAACTTGTTTAATATAGTTTAATGAAACTTGTAAGATCATTAGTGTGTTGCAAGGACACTAATCTGTATGCCGAATAAGGTGGCAACCAAACCTTGACGATTTATTATGTGTCTGAGACACTCATTTTAGACACAAAAGCACTCCAATACGATCTGTTATTATTGCCGTAATAGAGTGGGGCTCATCCAAACCCAATAGATCTATCCCCTTGTTCCTTGGTACTTGTCTTTCATTAATGGCCCCAATGCTTGAGCCTTATTCACATGTGATCTAAATATTTTAATTTTCCCAGCTATATTAATTGTAACATGTATATATCCCCGCACGTTTAAAACCATAAAAACGTTAAAATAAAAGGTGAAACATGAACTCACTGATTTGCTTTCCGTACAAATCTCTATTCAATTCCTGATACTTCGTTCTTTTTTCAACCTTCAAGTGTTCTAATCTATTAGACACTTAGGCGTTCGTTTTGTTTTTCGTACAAGTATTTTGTCTTGAATTTCATACTTGTAATTGTTGGTTTTCTTGGTTGATATACACACACACACACACACACACACACATATATATATATATATATATATATATATATTATTGATTACATGTAAATGAACCTAGTCCGTTATTTAATGGTAAGAATTCAATATAAGAGTTTATTACATATGGCCTAGCCCAATAGTTTTTGTATGTATGGTCTAGCCCAATTTGCTTACTTTGTGTGGGCCTAGCCAAATTCGTTTCATGTATGTGGGCCTAGCCCAACCTAATTTCGTTTATTTAGTAGGTTAATCCCAATTGATTTATAAAAGTGGGTTTTAGCCCAAAGTGAGTTTTTATAAAATGGATTAGCCCAATTTATTTTTTTTTATAAAAGTGGGCTTAGCCCAAAGTTATCTTTTATTTAATGGGTCTAGCCCATGTAAACTTTTATAAAAGTGGGTTTAGTCCAAAGTTTATTTTTATCAAAGTGGGCCTTAGCCCAAAGTTTGATTTTATAAAAGTGGGCTTAGCCCAAGTTTGATTTTTATACAAGTGGGCCTTAGCCCAAAGTTAATTTTATGAAAGTGGGCTAGTCCATATATTTTTTTATAAAAATAGTTTTTATAAAAATGAGCTTAGTATAATAATTGTTTAGTTGGGCTTATCAAAAAATGTTTACTAGTATTTGTTATAACTTATAAAAATTTATTTATAAAAACTATAAGTTATATATATTTAAAAATTCTAGTAAATATAAAGTGTATCGTTTTATTTGTCCGTTTTGACCGTTAGGTTCGCGTAGACTATTTTATTTGTTTTGTCTTTGTCGGCTGTTTCGTTTATACCATATATTTTATTTTGTCTGAATTGTCCGAGTTTGTCCAAATTGTCTGATATATATTATTTTGTCAAAAGTTAAACACTTAAACATATTTTTATACAAAAATACATGTGCACATATAAGGTGGTTTAAAATATATATTTTATTAAAAATATATACATTTATCTCATTTTTAGTTTAAGAAAATATAAGTAATTATATTCTTAACGTTTTATCCAAATCCTTTATCTAAACATGATTAAAGTTCCTAATCACTTTTAATCACAAAATTAATAGTTTAATCATATCTTAATCAAGATTAATTTTTGTAAAAAATTTTCCATAGTTTTCTTTAAAAATATAAGTTTCCCATGTTTTTATAAATATGTTTTAAGTAATTAAACTAACTCAAATCAACATCAATCATAATTATTATATAAATGTATTAACAAAATGTCATGAACTTGTTATAATTTTAATCTTTCTTAAAATGAAAACTTTATTATCATTTACAAACAAAATTTATAAATCATATCCTTTATTTAATGATCTAGTTCATGTATGATCATCTTTAAAGTATGAGATTATGTTCATGACAAATTTTGTTAATGAATCTTGCTAATCTAAACATGCATGTGTTTAGATCACCCTTTTATTCATAATTTTGCAAGATTCAAGTTTACTAGTTCATAACAAATTTAAGATCATCAAAATTTATCAAGAAAATCACATAATTATGTTAGTGATCTTAGATTTATTAGTGTTTTTCAAGTGGATTTTTATATAATTTCTATGACGATCTTGTGAAATTTTATAAAATAAAAAGTATAACATAAGGTTTAAGATCTTACTACTAGCACAAGGCTAGGGATGATCTAAGAGTTGAAGAAAATGGATTGATCAAGATTTCCAAGCTTCCAAAGTGAGCTCTTAATCTTTTGCAAACACTTTAGATCTTCATGCATGCTTAAAGTTCTTGTTTTTGGTTTTTAAAAATTTGAAGGTGAACATGAAGGTGCCTTAGGCCGATTTTGTGAAGGGAAATGGAATGATAGTTGTGAAGTTCTTAGTGTTTAGGAAATGAATAATGAAGAAGTTATGGGTCTTTAATGTGGTGATTATAACCTTACAACACATAAGCCACTAAACACATCTACAATTAGCCAACACATCAACAAAACTTAAGTGGCTTTGGGGAATGCCCCATGTTGCCGTCAGGTGTTGGGGGGGGGGGGGGTTGGTTTACTTTTTTTTATAAATAATATATAATTTTTATAACTTTGACAAACTTTAATAAATTTATATATAAGTTTTTATAAAAACTAATGCCCCGACACTTTAAAGTGATGTTATAGTAGGCCAAAATAATTTATTAATCTTGTTGTTTAGTTGTTCGGTTGATAAAGTTAGTTCGGGTCTTGTACCGGGTAATATACAATATACTGATAATTGTGTAACTTATATAATTTTATGTTCATAATAATTCTAGTACAATTTTTATTGTCCCGTTAATTAATGTAGCTCTTCAGACTAATAGTTTTGTCATCTTGAGTTCGGTTCTGGTACCGGCTTTGTTGTCAGGTTTTTACTGAACAAAACGTTTAGCTTTAAATAATAAGATTTATATATGGGTTTTGTACTATTTTTAACACCCATTATTATTCTTCAGCTAGAAATATTTATTTTTCACTTTTTGGACAATTGCTGAATTTTGCTGCAGAATGCTGAATTTTGCTGTAGACTTGGACAATTTAGTGTTTTAAATAAATTTTTTATGGTATAATAGTGCAGAAATATTTTATATCTTAATTCTATCATATTAGATTGTACCGTAACTAGTTCTAATATTTAATACGTGTTCGCGTCGTTGTCATTCGTCTAGGATATGGTTTTATATATTCGTGATCATGACGAATCGATTATCATACCAGACTATGATTTGGTTAAATTCCTAGACTTTTAAGACTTAAAATCAAAATTAAGTCATGTTATACGATAAATAGACAATGTACTAGTTGTTCAAGTTGTTCAAGACTGGATTGAAGTTTATTCACAACCCGGAACCCAAAAAAGTTAAAATAGGTGATACTTTGTGAAGAAGCACCGGTTGAACCTAGTGATATTCGAGGATATATAAGTTACAACCAAGGTATTTCTGCATAAAGGGTGGTCCCTTCACTTCACTTTCCGGGGTGAGCTCACTCAAGCTGATCTGCAAAACTAGCAGCGTCGTTAGTCTCATCACAGGGAAAAGGGTGGTTTTCTCCGTGACCACACACCTGCATGAGAATAAGTGTTTTAGGATTGTAAGTAAGGTAGTGAGTTGTAAGTGTGTATGTAGATAAGTTCGTAAGCGTGCTTTTACCTAGAGATCCGATACTTATTTATAGCCGAAAAGGTATGTTCAGGAGATGGGCTGGTGGATTTTGGACCCGGCCCATACAGCCAGAGACATCCGTTTTGTCCCTCTGTGCCAGACATTAAATGTTCCCTGCAGGAGAATTAATGTCCACTGTCAGGAGGCGTGTCCTGTCGGATGTTGAGTGGTGGCACGTGTAAAAACGACCGTCTCTGGTGTCATGCCTGCTGCCAGCCAAAAGTGGAGAAGGTGGGACAGTCACTAGCAGAGATATGGTTGGTGTGCAGTCTGACGTCTGCACCACTGCTCATGCGATACTGTCACACGCAAACTTGCCGAGCAACCCTTGGTCACAGTTCTGCCGCTTTGTACCCTTGAGTATGGTCAACACCTCTTAGTGCTTACCCCTTCTGCGAGGCTGTCAGTGTTTTTCCCGCCAGCGCAGGGTGTCAGGGGTATATCCTTTTGTCCCAAGACTATGAGGCGCTTCTCATGTGTGTCTTGTCCTTGCAAGGTTGTAGGAATCGCATCTCAGAGGGATGTTGTTCTCGCAGGGTCTAGTATCCTGAGCGCGTGAGTCTAACTTGTCATTGTGCCAAGTACACAAGGCTCATTCTGTGACTTGTGTTATTTAGTCTAACTTTTCGTTGCGCTGAGTATGCAAGACACGTTGTTTGACTTAATTGCATTGGTCTAATTAACCGTTGCGCTGAGTGCGCAAGGTTCATTGTATGACCTATTGGTGTTGGTCTAAGTCACTGTTGTACTGAGTCCGCAAGGCTCATTGTATGACCTATTGGTGTTAGTCGAATTCACCGTTGTGCTGAGTGCGCAAGGCTCATTGTATGACCTATTGGTGTTGGTCTAATTCACCGTTGCGCTGAGTACGCTGTCACACCCTGGCCCGCAGCGGATATGGTAGTCGGGGCATGATTGGGTTTTTCATCAAAGCTCACGACATTTACTATTATAAAAGTTTCATATTTATTATTTCAAATTTTAAATAAAACATTCCAATCAATCGCATAATTCATACAAACACAAAATGTTCCAAACAAAACTTGCAAGTAACGCTTTATTTTCTTCTAAGGCCCATCTCCTACGTGATCCGTGCTTCAAACCTGTTCACCTGTATCATGTGTAAAAATAGAGTTTTGGGTCAACATAAGTTGGCGAGTGAGTCCTATGTAATCATAAAAAAATGTATGTTTATTATTTTAATAAAATGTGCATTAGCCAAACATGAGAAACGTATATGTAATCCAAATCAGAAACCATACAATCCACTAGTAATGTACATGTGAGCACGATAGGCGATGTGCTGTGAGATCAAGGCTCAATCAAACGGAGCCGATCTAGTTAATTAGGCAACGCGGCGCTCTAACCGTAACGGGGAACAAATGGGCCTAATGTGAGAGAGCATGACTGAAATGAGAAATATAAACACACGTCACAATAAACAACAATATCACAAAGTACGTTAGACACATAAATGGTAATGGCACGAGATTTATAGTAACAAAATAATAGAAGCGACACATGATACACCCCAAAAGCGTGTATAAAAGTGGAAGTTGTAAGATTCACTCACAGTGGGTGCGATTAAGCTTTGATGATGTTTGCGCACGATTGAGATGCCAAGCGACGACAAGGCTAACCTAAATATTCACATAATAATTTAGATAAATATATTCTTTTGGTTGAATTTAGTATTTTTAATTAGCTTATTACTTGTTAGATAATATAATTTGCTTGTTTTTATTATTATGACTTTACTTTTATTTACTTAGCCTCTAAAAATAGAAAATAAAATAACATATCTTTAGGGAAAATAATTAAAGGTTTTGTTTAATAAAAAAAATATTTTTTTCCCTTGGATCGAACCGGTCGGATTATAGGCAGCGTGTGTGGATCGAACTCGACACCTCTCGCTTATGTGCACGCGGCTCGACCAACTGAGCTACGTGTCTAACCCAAAATATATCTGATTTGAATTAATTTTATACACATACTACAGCCAACCATAATTTTATTTAATTAAAAAGGTTTGGTTTATTATAAGAACAATGTGTGGAACCGGTCTCGAACTTGCGTCTGTAGCTTCGTGTGCACACAGCCCGACCAATTGGGCTGTGTGTCTAACCCAAAGGATATAAGATTTTAATTAATCTTATACACTTACAGTGATGATTCATAATTGAGCATTATAAAAAGTTTGGTATAATTTAGCGGATCGGAAGCGTTTACGGACTCGAACCCGGGACCTTAACCTTATATGCACACAGTCCAACCACTGGACTGTGTGTCTAACCCGGTTTTAAACACACTTTTTATTTCTTTTAAACACATACATAATTCGTCTTCTATATTTCAAAACACAGGTTTGATAACCCGATTGAATCTTTGATTTTGATGATTCCTTTGTAAATCCTTATTAATTTTTCAAGACATATAGTAAAATGAAAGATGATTAGAAGAGTGATATACCACACAGGAGTTTCTTCTGATCTCCGGCAAAGATTTCGGTGACTAAAAGGAATTCCGGCGAAGAGGTTTTTTTTATGAATAGAAGGTGCCGAGAGTTTAGAGTAAGTATGTGCATCTTAAACGAGTCTAGAACTCACTATTTATAGCTTTTAAATTTTCCGTTTCGGTCAAACAATCATGGATGAATTGATTGTAACTCAAAATTAAATGTGTTGACTCGGTGATTGAGTCTAGATGCATGATTAGAAATGGTTTAAATGTTTAATTGTAAAGAAAACGGATCTTTGATGAACAAGGAAGGTGACTTGAGTAGGAGTGTTTAAAAAGGTTTACTTGATGGGTTCATTCAAATGTTGTGCAGGTGTTGCAGTGGTGTGTTGAGTGTGTGTGGTCTTGTGCGACCCAGGTTCGATTCCCGTAGTCAACACTTTATTTTTAAATTTTTATTTATATTATCCTTTTAGTATTTTTAATATGTATTATTTATCATTATTTATTGTTTTATTATCTTTATTATTATTATTTATGTTATTATTATACCGATATCTATTACACGATAATCATAAATTTGAAACATAACATATACTTGATTCCAAAAATGGTGTGGGTTTAAGAAACCCGTTTTTCGACAGATGTTACATGCGCAACGCTCACCTATTGGTGTTGGTCGAATTCATCGTTGCGCTGAGTGCGCAAGGCTTATTGTATGACCTATTGGTGTTGGTCTAATTCACCGTTGTGCTGAGTGCGCAAGGCTCATTGTATGACCTATTGGTGTTGAAGAACACGCACCATTGCATGTTGCATGCAAGGTTATCTTTGTAAAATATAGTCAAGGGTATGGGCTTTTGGGACCATACCCCTCACTTTGTTGAGCATAGTTTCTAAAAGGTCTGGCGCAAAGACTTCTTCTTCGATTACTTCTGATCGTTGTGCACTTGAAGGATCTTCCCCGGCCTGCCTTACTTTAGCTATGCAAAGGGTGGAGTTGGAATTGATTGTTGCTATTCCGACTTTGTTGGAAATTTTAAGGACCCATAATTGTGGAAATGATAATGCCAAAGGCACACATGCCTGGCCTTCCAAGGATGATGTTGTGCACTGATTTAGCACCTACCACTATAAAGGTTAGATGAACCGTTCTGATTAAAGCACTGGAGCCTAGAGAACGGGGAGAGTAATTTACCCGATCGGCTAAATTACTTCTTCGGAGAAGCTGATTAAGGGCAAAGACAACTGAATTAACTTTGCTTTAGTGATCGGAGCTAACTGTTTAAAGCATTGTTGATACATATTTTCGGTCGCATTGCCACTGTCCACATAGATTCTACGTATGATATGTCCGACGAAAATGACCGAGATGATTACAGGCCTTTCTTGAATATCTTTGACTGGAATAGGAGGAAAAGAGATTGGTTGTTGCATCCACGGGGCCATATGACAATTAGACCGCTTTATTCCTTGGTTGTGTTGTTTTTTTAACACCCCGATAAAACCATCAGAGTTGGGCGTGATCTGACTGGTATCTTCATTGCACAGCGGAAGTGTAAAAGAAATGCTAAGACTTCTAAAGAGTGAACGCCAGCTAAGCACTCGAATCCCCATGGCTTCCACTATTCCAACTGTGCCATACTTGTAATCATAACCTGAGAAATAACATGAGAAAAATCAACATAAAGTTGGCGAGTTCATAGTTTGTTTGTTTGTTTTATTTCAATGAGTCATAAAACATTTGAGCATTTTGCATTTGAAAACCAGTTTGTGGGATCATAGTATCCCAAAGCATTTGAAATGTCATGACTGTATAACAGTATTAAAATGTTTTCCATATTGTTTGCAAATCCATGCATATAACTGTTATGTTGGTAAACCGGTGATAAAATGTTTTCTGTTATCTTTGTGAACCGGTGTTGAAATCGTAGTATGTAGTTTTCCTATGGAATCTAATGATCAATCAGTGTGTAGACAATACACTGACCTATGTGCCATAAGTAAGTAACCAAACTGAGACTTCTTTGATATTTTGGAATCACAAAAGCACTCCTAACCGGTTAACTTACCAGGAGAGGAGCCGTGTCTCAAACTCGATCGATCTATACCTTTTGCACCTTGGTCACTACGTGATTAATGGTTACTATTGTCATCTTCTTACTTACGCACAGTGATCTGTTATAATCTAATCCTATAGCTACTTACGAATTGTTATAAATCTGTGTTATTGGGCCTAGCCCATGTTTTCTTGATCTTGGGCCTCGCCCATGTTTTCTTGTCATTGGGCCTAGCCCATGTTATAAATAAAATTGGGGCCTCGCCCCCTAGTTGTGACTATGACAATCCCGTCACTAGTCATAAAACTCATGCATGTTTCGAAAAGCTTTGTATAGCTGTGAAAACTGGTAAGTTTAGCATAAATCTTTCGTAAACCATTTGAGTTCATTTAAATCTGTTTGTAACATGGTTTAGAAATATAATATTTTCGTTCATCGACATATTTTATGCTTTTGCAAAACTTGCATGTCTTTCCACCCCGAAAACATTTATAAAAATGTAAAACGATAAAAAGTGGGGTTATGAACTCACCTTGATATCCTTGTGCAAAGCTAGCTTAATGTGATTTCCATAGTGTTGTCTCCACAACTTGCCTTGCTAGCATGCAATCTAAGGTATTCCTAAAACGGAATAACTTGTAAGTTTCTACGAATGGCGTAGCTATACTACGTGATACCGAGCTCTACCAAATCGTTATACGATTTCCGAATTTCTGTCGTTTGAAATAATACGCGCCTTGTATTCGTCTTGTAAAAGTTTGGCGTTTGGAAATAAGTATAAACAATATACTTATTTTTTTATCGTCGTTCGAATAAAGTATCGATGCTTGAAATCTAGTTTCTGAATTTCGACGTTGAATTAAACATAAATTATCGATGCTTGAAATGTTATCGGCTCGATTGTCATAGATTTCAATAGCGTCGGTAAAAATAAATATATCTATATTTATTTTATAATAATCGTTTTTATTCAGACGTTTTATCTTTGAAATGAACGCGTTTCGTATTCCGTAATTTTGACGAAAATCGGGCAGAGTTTCCTTTGTTTTCGGACGATCCGACAATACTAGTTGTCGCTTTATTTGTCAAAACGCAAATCTGCAATGTTCGCAAACAATATATATACTTTCTCGACGTGTTTCGAATATAATATTTTTTGCCAAATATTATTTCCGATTTACATTTTTAACTAACGTCAGTTTGATTTTAGCTAATGATTATCCGCAAGTAGTGTACGTCGATTCAAGTGTTATTTTTAACTTTTTGGCGATAAGTATTCGTTTACGATTCGGTTTTAAGCTCGGTATCGCGTATATATATAAACTAATATAATTTAAATTTTCGCGTCGTAATTAATTTTACCGAGTCTCGCGTTGACTCATTGACACGACAGTTGACCAGTTGACCGGGTTTGACCAGAGTTTGACCGCATTGATCGAGTTGACTTTTGTTGACCGGAGCGAACCGAACACCGAACCTGAAACAAACACTTCAATGTTTAAACTGAAGCGAAAATTGATTCGACTCGAATCCGATCCGAAGCTGAAACGAAACAACCAAAACCCGAACCAACCAAAAGTGAGCCGTTGACCTGTTGACTTTCGTTGTTGACTTTCGTTGACCATGTTGAACCGAATCCCGAACCAAAATCCGAACCGAGTTGAACAAGACCTAAACCAAATGAAACCCGAACCAAAACTTTATTTGAATCTCAAAACCGAAACCTGAACTGAAAGGGAAACCGGAACTGAACTGAGCCGGAGATGAACTGAACCAAAATAACCCAAAACACCATCCCCGCCGTCGACTGGCCGACTCAAAGCCGCCGTCGGTTGCCTCTATCTCACTTCGTCGATATAACCACTCGACACCACCCACCGCTACCATCGATCGAACCGGAACCGGAGCCGCCGCTGTCGGCGTTTTTGTTAAGACGCGGCGGCCGCTGCCGCCGTCGAAATCCCGCCGCCGCCCCTTCCTCTCTCGACCGGTCTCCCTCTCTCTCTCTCTCTCTCACTACTCTGTCTTTCTCTCTCATCTCTCTGTCTGTATCTGTCTATATGTATGTACGCGAGTGTGTGTGTGTGTTAGAAAGGAGAAGGGGTGTCGGTGTATGCGTGTGTAACCGGAGAAGACGACTGGAGTCGCCGGGCCGGTGGTCACCGGAATCCGTCAACCGGTTCAGAGTGAGAGAGGAAGAGGGTTTGCATTATTGGGGCTAAGGTTTCTAAAACAAAAATGAGGGAATAGGGTGATAAGTTGTTTATATACTTAGGGTTTGGGGTGGGTTGGGCCTAAAGCCCGTCATCGTGTATCCAAGCCCAATACGTATCCAAAGCCCATTTTCAAAACCTGAAAGTTGTTTAATGCTTATGTGGAGCCTAAACGTGTGAAATTCAAGTCGAGAGTCAGTTACGACGCGTAAATCTGTCGGTCGCGTTAAAGTTGTGTATTTTGCTACGGTCACCGTTTTTGTCCGTTTTTCGATCCGTTTTCTACCGCGAATTCTAAAATTCAATTACGGGGCTAAATATATCATACTATATTAATATCTAGGCGTAACTCGAGGCCATTGCTTCCGTTTTGTTGTCGGTGCGTTCCGGTTTTCCGCGTAACTTCCACGTTGTGCTTCGCGAAGTTCAACGATCCAAATTTATCGCATAATTATAACTGTATGACAAACACAAGTACAAAATTCATGTTTTTAGACGTTGTCGGTATTTGTTTTGCATCAATTCGCTTATCGTTCAATTTCGCGTTTAGTGTCTTCGATTATCGCCAATTCGCGTAACGTGAATCATGTAGACGTTCCTAGGCTCTCCAGGGGCCTGATCAAGTTAATTTACGTCTAATTATGTTGTTTATGATGATATTATTGTTTCGCTTAATTACAACGGAAACTGCCGGTTGTCACATTTTCCCCTTGTTATAAAAATTTCGTCCTCGAAATTTAAGCTACGTTATTTCCTTAGATTTTTTTCATACGTAGGTAAGTATTAAAAATACCCAAGTAAATAACCATGTAATCGTATCGAGACTTGTCTGGATTATATGAATACAATAACAACATGAACCCACTGGTTCAACTGAATGTCTTCAGGATCGATGCCAAGTGAACGAAACGTAATGACATAATAACCAATGTGACTGAGTTTACATGAGGCATACAAATGAGAACCTCGACCAATAGATTTCCAAGATGTTCACAATCTGTAAATGAATTTCATAAACAATATAAATGTCTGAAACTAGCATCGGTTGTTGGATTGGCGAGACTTAGAATCAACAAGCTCAACTGAATTAGAAACATGAAGATGATTTGTTAACTTTTCGAACCGTAAGTTAACACTATTGAATTGCAAGGATACACCGAATTACAACCGAAGTTAGTGTATCATTATCTTAATACATAGTTGCATTAAGACCACTTTCAATGATTAGCCCAAGCTACAAGTTTCCATTGAAATGATTCAATAATAGCGGTGACCGAACAAATTCACCGTGTTTACAATTTAATGAAAGGTTTAATCAAGTAAGTCTGAATATTTGTTCCCAATAAATCTCATGGGATTCTGAACTGAAAATGAAAGAACAAATAAATATGATTTCCGGTCGATCGTGGAAGAACAATAACTATCCCAAAATTTTCGACCGATAATGAAAGGACCGTTACGAGGTACACTGAAATAGACAATGATTTGTGTACATCTTCTTAATACACGATTGTATTAAGAACGTTTTAAGAAAATGATCCAACAAAGGGGATTTAAAATGAATAAAAAATCAAGTAATTAAATCCGTACATGAGTTGTGAAAGCAATGTTAGCGCAAGCTTCAACTAGTGTAACGCCACCACGAGGTGCCGTAACCAATAAATGACTTAATAAGGTGCAGACTGAACCAGTCTACTATGGTTCGAAACAAATGAATTGCTTGTTGATATTACTTTGAATATGACGGCCTCAATCCATCGTATGAAATCCTTGAATTGACTTTGTATACAGTGAGCAAGTTCAAACAATTGAACTTGGTTTGACGCAATCCAACAATAAATACATGATTCGAACAAGTTTCGACATGCTTACTACAAAAACCCATGTATGCAACTTAGAAAGAAAATGAAATTTCAAGAAATTCGTTGACTTGATATCAAGGAGTCAATACTCACAATAACACAGGTCATCTAGATCACAAAGCAAAAATTTGAATATAGTGAACCAACCTTGAATTATTGATGAAATGGCAATTTGAGGTGGAGACCCTGATGGTCTCCACGTATCAAGTTAACCACATGCGTAGCAACAAAGCTTGTGTATCGTATAAATTTGTCAAGAAATGATGCAATATGCGTTCGCTAATCAAGAAAGAATTTCCCGTGACACAATGACCGTTATGAGGAGTAGAGGTGTGCAAACATACTCAATATATGCAAAGTTAAAATTTCAACAAAAGGAATTCGAGGACTTTACCTGGTATTTCCTGTGATTACTTATTGTTTCGTGACATAACCACCGAATGTCATATATGGCGTAATCGTCATTAATGAAGTAGGGGGAATGCGAGGACGTGTGACTTCTTTTGCAGCGCCAATTGTTGTGATTACCAGTGTAATACGTACCGACTGTTATGAAATCTCGTTTGGACGTACCTCGGCGTGTTTCGTGTCGCTTACAAGACCACTTGACAAATTGCCGCAATCTGGTCGGTAGTTCTCCCGCTGACGGGATTAGCATCGTTGTCGTAATGTCGTGTTTCCTCAAGGCTGCGCCTCGAAAGTCGTATGTGACGTACTTCAAATCCGTTGTCGTATCGTTTAAGTTTCATGTATGTTTGCGCACTAGTGTTTCGTTTTGCGTAGGTTACCTGCTAGGGTAAATAAAATAGTAACGACAATATATGTAATGTGTTTGCCTGAGTTAATAATCGTGGTTCCTACGTAACGACCTTTAATTAATATTGACATAAGTTTCCCAAAGGTCTTAAATGCATGTTGTCAAAACTCTCAAAGTTTTGCTTACGGTATGTAATGTTTTCGTGTACCGTGTATCAAACACAACACTAGTGTATGATTAAAATCATAATGTTGACTTATTGTTTTCGGCCATGGTTGGAACCCATATTCGAGTGCTAGGCGTTCTGTATGTATTCAAGTCTTATTGATCTAATGTCCCCAAAGGAACGTGAGGTTAAAGCCTGGGTATCTCCACAGAAACCTATCTGTTATCAGATCCAGGTTTGATACGTAATTCACTAAAGCCTATAGCTCTGATACCACTCTGTCACATCCTGATAAAACTATCAGAGTCGGGCGTGATCTGACTGGTATCTTCATTGCACAGCGGAAGTGTAAAAGAAATGCTAAGACTTCTAAAGAGTGAACGCCAGCTAAGTACTCGAATCCCCATGGGTTCCACTATTCCAACCGTGCCATACTTGTAATCATAAACTGAGAAAGAACATGCGAAAATAAAGTTGGCGAGTTCATAGTTTGTTTGTTTTGTTTCAATGAGTCATAAAACATTTGAGCATTTTGCATTTGAAAACCGGTTTGTGGGATCATAGTATCCCAAAGCATTTGAAATGTCATGACTGTATAACAGTATTGAAATCTTTTCCATGTTGTATGCAAATCCATGCATATAATTGTTATGCTTATAAGCCGGTGATAAAATGTTTTCTGTTATCTTTGTAAATCGTTGTTGAAATCGTAGTATGTAGTTTTCCTATGGAATCTAAGGATCAATCAGTGTGTAGCCAATACACTGACCTATGTGCCATAAGTAAGTAACCAAACCGAGACTTCTTTGACATTTTGGGATCACAAAAGCACTCCTAACCGGTTAACTTACCTAGAGTGGAGCGTGTCTCAAACTCGATAGATCTATACCCTTAGCACCTTGGTCACGAGGTGTGGAAAGAGCGGCAATCGTTGCATTCAACCAAGTAAACGACAATTGTATTACATTACAAAACATTCATCCATACTTTTTATTTAACCATAATTCACATATAAACTTTTGTCTTTAAAACAAACCACAAGTTTAACAACATTATTTAAAATTTAGACATAAGTTTATAAAACATAATAACAAAGATTGGATGAAACATAACATCATGACTTCACAACAAACTAACAAGATTTTTCCCCGAAGGTCATCCACTAGTTTCCTGTAATACATGTTAGTTTTGAAAACAATGTCAACAAAACCTGCTGAATTCATGTTATAATTTTGTATCAAATGAATTATTAAAAACATTTGAAATAAACTTGTTTAATATAGCTTAATGAAACTTGTAAGATCATTAGTGTGTTGCAAGGAAACTGATCTGTATGCCGAATAAGGTGGAAACCAAACCTTGACGATTTATTATGTGTCTGAGACACTCGTTTTAGATACAAAAGCACTCCAATACGATCTGTTATTATTGCCGTAATAGAGTGGGGCTCGTCCAAACCCAGTAGATCCATCCCCTTATTCCTCGGTACTTGTCTTTCATTAATGGCCCTAATGTTTGAGCCTTATTCACATGTGATCTAAATATTTTCATTTTCCCAGCTATGTTAATTGTAACATGTATACATCCCCGTACATTTAAAACCATAAAAACGTTAAAATAAAAGGGGAAACATGAACTCGCTGATTTGCGTTCCGTACAAATCTCTATTCGATTCCTGATACTTCGTTCGTTTTTCGACCTACAAGTGTTCTAATCTATTACACACTTAGGGTTTCGTTTTGTTTTTCGTACAAGTATTTTATCTTGAATTTCATACTTGTAATTGTTGGTTTTCTCGGTTGATATATATATATATATATATATATATATATATATATATATATATATATATATATATATATTATTTCATATATATATTTTAGATTGATTACATGTAAATGGACCTAGTCCATTATTTAATGCTAAGAATTCAATCTAAGAGTTTATTACATATGGGCCTAGCCCAATAGTTTTTGTAAGTATGGTCTAGCCCAATTTGCTTACTTTGTGGTGGGCCTAGCCCAATTCGTTTCATGTATGTTGGCCTAGCCCAACGTAATTTCGTTTATTTAGTACGTTAAGCTCAATTGGTTTATAAAAGTGGGTTTTAGCTCAAAGTTAGTTTTTTATAAAATGGATTAGCCCATTTATTTTTTTTATAAAAGTGGGCTTGGCCCAAAGTTATCTTTTATTTAAATGAGTATAGCCCATGTAAACTTTATAAAAGTGGGCTTAGCCCAAAGTTTATTTTTATAAATGTGGGCCTTAACCCAAAGTTTGATTTTATAAAAGTGGGCTTAGCCCAAGTTTGATTTTTATACAAGTGGGCCTTAGCCCAAAGTTAATTTTATGAAAGTGGGCTAGTCCATATATTTTTTTATAAAAATAGTTTTAGCCCAATATAGTTTTTATAAAAATGGGCTTGGTATAATAATTGTTTAGTTGGGCTTATCAAAAAAAATGTTTACTAGTATTTGTTATAACTTATAAAAATTTATTTATAAAAACTATAAGTTATATATATTTAAAAATTCTAGTAAATATAAAGTGTATCGTTTTATTTGTTCGTTTTGACCGTTAGGTTCGCGTCGACTATTTTATTCATTTCCTCTTTGTCGTTTGTTTCGTTTATACCATATATTTTATTTTGTCCGAATTGTCCGAGTTTGTCCGAATTGTCCGAGTTTGTCCAAATTGTCCAATATATATTATTTTGTCAAAAGTTGAACACTTAAACGTATTTTTATACAAAAATACATGTGCACATATAAGGTGGTTTAAAATATATATATTTTATTAAAAAATATATATTTATCTCATTTGTAGTTTAAGAAAATATAAGTAATTATATTCTTAACTTTTTATCCAAATCCTTTATCTAAACATGATTAAAGTTCCTAATCACTTTTAATCACAAAATTTTTAGCTTAATCATATCTTAATCAAGATTAATTTTTATAAAAATTTTGCCATAGTTTCCTTTAAAAATATAAGTTTCCCATGTTTTTATAAACATGTTTTAAGTAATTAAACTAACTCAAATCAACATCAATCATAATTATCATATAAATGTATTAACAAAATGTCATGAACTTGTTATAATTTTAGTCTTTCTTAAAATAGAAACTTTATTATCATTTATAAACAAAATTTTTAAATCATATCTTTTATTTAATGATCTGGTTCATGTATGATCATCTTTAAAGTATGAGATTATGTTCATGACATATTTTGTTAATGAATCTTGCTAATCTAAACATGCATGTGTTTAGATCACCTTTTTATTCATAATTTTGTAAGATTCAAGTTTACTAGTTCATAACAACTTCAAGATCATCAAAATGTATCAAGAAAATCACATAATTATGTTAGTGATCTTAGATTTATTAGTGTTTTTCAAGTGGGTTTTTATATAATTTCTATGATGATCTTGTGAAATTTTATAAAATAAAAAGTATAACATAAGGTTTAAGATCTTACTACTAGCACAAGGCTAGGGATGATCTAAGAGTTGAATAAAATTGATTGATCAAGATTTCCAAGCTTCCAAAGTGAGCTCTTAATCATTTACAAAACTTTAGATCTTCATGCATGCTTAAAGTTCTTGTTTTTTGTTTTTAAAAATTTGAAGGTGAACATGAAGGTGTCTTGGCCGATTTTGTGAAGGGAAATGGAAGGATATTTGTGAAGTTCTTGGTGTTTAGGAAATGAATAATGAAGAAGTTATGGGTCTTTAATGTGGTGATTATAACCTTACAACACATAAGCCACTAAACACATCTACAATTAGCCAACACATCAACAAAACTTAAGTGGCTTTGGGGAATGCCCCATTTTGCCGTGAGGTGTTGGGGGTGGGGGGGGGGGTTGGTTTACTTATTTTTTTTATAAATAATATATAATTTTTTTAACTTTGACAAACTTTAATAAATTTATATATAAGTTTTTATAAAAGCTAATGCCCCAACACTTTAAAGTGATGTTATAGTAGGCCAAATTAATTTATTAGTCTTGTTGTTTGGTTGTTCGGTTGATAAAGTTAGTTCGGGTCTTGTACCGGGTAATATACTGATATATTGTGTAACTTATAAAATTTTACGTTCATAATAATTCTAGTACAATTTTTATTGTCCCGTTAATTAATCTAGCTTTTCAGACTAATAATTTTGTCATCTTGAGTTCGGTTCTGGCACCGGCTTTGTTGTCAGGTTTTTACTGAATAAACCGTTTAGCTTAAATAATAAGATTTATATATGGGTTTTATACTATTTATAACACCCATTATTATTCTTTAGCTAAAAATATTCATTTTTGGCTTTTCGGACACTTACTGAATTTTTCTGCAGAATGCTGAATTTTGCTGCAGACTTGGACAATTTAGTGTTTTAAATAAAATTTTTATGGTATAATAGTGCAGAAATATTTTATATCTTAATTCTATCATATTAAATTGTACCGTAACTAGTTCTGATATTTAATACGTGTTCGTGTCGTTGTCATTCGTCTAGGATATGGTTTTATATATTCGTGATCATGACGAATCGATTATCATACCAAACTATGATTTGGTTAAATTCCTAGACTTTTAAGACTTAAAATCAAAATTAAGTCATGTTATACGATAAATAGACAATGTACTAGTTGTTGAAGTTGTACAGAATTACCAGAATTTTGCCAATTGTCACATACATACCAATTGTTATAAATCTGTGTTATTGGGCCTAGCCCATGTTTTCTTGTCATTGGGCCTAGCCCATGTTATAATTAACATTGGGGCCCCACCCCCTAGTTGTGACTATGCCAATCTCGTCACTAGTCATAAAACTCATGCATGTTTAAAAAAACTTTGTATAGCTGTGAAAACCGATAAGTTTAGCATAAATCTTTCGTAAACCGTTTGAATTCATTTAAATCTGTTTGTAACATGGTTTAGAAATATAATATTTTCGTTCATCCACATATTTTATGCTTTCGCAAAACTTGCATGTCTTTCCACCCCCGAAAACATTTATAAAAATGTAAAACGGTAAAAAGTGGGGGTTATGAACTCACCTTGATATCCTTGTGCAAAGCTAGCTTAATGTGATTTCCATAGTGTTGTCTCCACAACTTGCCTTGCTATCATGCAATCTAAGGTATTCCTAAAACGGAATAACTTGTAAGTTTCTACGAATGGCGTAGCTATACTACGTGATATCGAGCTTTACCGAATCGTTAACCATACGATTCTATGAAATTATCATTGTCTTAACTCGGTTAACCAACCTATGATTTTGTTAGAAACGATTCTGTTTTCGAGCGACTTAAAATATATGTTTACATAGAAACATAGTACGACTCTTCGTCGTTTTCGTAAGATATAATGTATACATGTAATTATATTCGTATAGGTAATACATTTCGTATACGCGCAATAGTCTTGCGGTATCGTGTCGCACTTCGTTTAGGCGTTGAAATCGAATATAATCAATATATATTATTGTTATAAAATCCTTCAAAGTATTCGAGCCGTCGACGTTTGAAATAAATAATACTATATTTATTTTATAAAAGTAGTCAACGTTTCGACATTCGAATATATATAATTATATTCGTTATACGATTTCCGAATTTCTGTCGTTTGAAATAATACGCGCCTTGGATTCATCTTGTAAAAGTTTGGCGTTTCGAAATAAGTATAAATAATATACTTATTTTTTATATCGTCGTTCGAATAAATTGTCGATGCTTGAAATCTAGTTTCTGAATTTCGACGTTGAATTAAGCATAAATAATTATTATTTATTATAGTCGATTAGCGAATCTTGTGATCTTGTAATTCAAGCTCGTTGAAATGTTATCGGCTCGATTGTCATAGATTTCAATAGCGTCGGTAAAAATAAATATATCTATATTTATTTTATAATTATCGTTTTTATTCGGACGTTTTATCTTTGAAATGAACGCGTTTCGTATTCCGTATTTTTGATGAAAATCGGGCAGAGTTTCCTCTGTTTTCGGACGATCCTGACAATACTAGTTGTCGCTTTATTTGTCAAAACACAAATCTGCAATGTTCGCAAAAAATATATATATACTTTCTCGACGTGTTTCGAATATAATTTTTTTTCGCCAAATGTTATTTCCGATTTGCATTTTTAACTAATGTCAGTTTGATTTTAGCTAATGATTATCCGCAAGTAGCGTACGCAGATTCAATTGTTATTTTTAACTTTTTGGCGATAAGTATTCATTTACGATTCGGTTTTAAGCTCGGTTTCGCGCGATATATATTGATATATATAAACTAATATAATTTAAATTTTCGCATCGTAATTAATTTTTACCGAGTCTCGCGATGACTCATTGACCCGACAGTTGAACATTTGACCGGGTTTGACCATAGTTTGACCGAGTTGACTTTTGTTGACCGAACCAAACCGAACACCGAACCTAAAACAAACACTTCAATGTTTAAACTGAACCGAAAATTGATTCGACTCGAATCCGAGCCGAAGCTGAACCGAAACAACCAAAACCCGAACCAACCAAAACTGAGTCGTTGACCTGTTGAATTTCGTTGACCATGTTGAGCCGAATCCCGAACCGAAATCTGAACCGAGTTGAACCCGAAACCTAAACCAAATGAAACCCGAACCAAAACTTTATTCGAATCTCAAAACCGAAACCTGAACTGAAGGGGAAACCGGAACTGAACTGAGCCAGAGGTGAACTGAACCAAAATAACCCAAAACACCACCGTGCGGCGGCTGCCACAACTTTGCACCACCATCGCCGCCGCTATGTAGACACGGCAGCTGCCGCCGCCGCCGGCTGCCTCTGTCTCACTTCGTCGATATAACCACTCGACACCACCCACCGCTACCGTCGACCGGAACCGGAGCCGCCGCTGTCGGCATTTTTGTTGAGACGTGGCGGCTGCTGCCGCCGTCGAAATCCCGCCGCCGCCCCTTCCTCTCTCGACCGATCTCCCTCTCTCTCTCACTGCTTTGTCTCTCTCCTTCTCATCGCTCTGTCTGTATCTGTCTATATGTATGTACGTGTGTGTGTGTGTGTGTGTGTGTTAGAAAGGAGAAGGGGTGTCGGTGTATGCGTGTGTAACAGGAGAAGACGACCGAAGTCGCCGGCCGGTGGTCACCGGAATCCGGCGACCGGTTCAGAGGGAGAGAGGCAGAGGGTTTGCATTATTGGGGCTAAGGTTTCTAAAACAAAATGAGGGAATAGGGTGATAAGTTGTTTATATACTTAGGGTTTGGGGTGGGTTGAGCCTAAAGCGCGTTATCGTGTATCCAAAGCCCAATACGTATCCAAAGCCCATTTTCAAAACTCGAAAGTCGTATAATGCTTATTTGGAGCCTAAACGTGTGAAATTCAAGTCGAGAGTCGGTTACGACGCGTAAATCCGTCGGTTGTGTTAAAGTTGCGTATTTTGCTACGGTCACCGTTTTTATCCGTTTTTCGACCCGGTTTCTACCGCGAATACTAAAATTCAATTACGGAGCTAAATATATCATAATATATTAATATCAAGGCGTAACTCGAGTCCGGTGCTTCCGTTTTGTTGTCGGTGTGTTCCGGTTTTCCTCGTAACTTCCACGTTGTGCTTCGCGACGTTCAACGATCCAAATTTATCGCATAATTATAACTGTGTGACAAATACAAGTACAAAATTCATGTTTTTAGACGTTGTCGGTATTTGTTCGGCATCAATTCGCTTATCGTTCAATTTCGCGTTTAGTGTCTTCGATTATCGCCAATTCGCGTAACGTGAATCATGTAGACGTTCCTAGGCTCTCCATGGGCCTGATCAAGTTAATTTACGTCTAATTATGTTGTTTATGATGATATTATTGTTCATTAAGCGCTTAATTACAACTGGCCTGATTGTTTGGGTTATCCGGTAAGATGGAAGATATTTTTCCTTCATAAGATGGGAGAGTTTTCCAAATCATACGGCTTTCTCGATTTCTTACTTGAGTGCCCATCAATCGTCTGTGTTATGACCCTTAGCCCGATGATATTCACAGTACTTTTTGAATTTTTATCCCCGGTGGACCGTAAATTTGGAGTAGGAAAACCTGTCGCTTCTGTGCTATGGATCTC
Organism: Scalesia atractyloides; assembly: GCA_947069175.1. Classification (NCBI taxonomy): domain Eukaryota; kingdom Viridiplantae; phylum Streptophyta; class Magnoliopsida; order Asterales; family Asteraceae; genus Scalesia; species Scalesia atractyloides. Next base: position 16,490,705 of record CAMTDV010000001.1, on the reverse strand, counting down.
GCTCGGGGTTTTGGTAAGATCAGCCAAATTATGGAATCTGAAACTAAGACGACTCTTGGGGTTATTTCTATCTTCTCACCTCTATCTATCTATCTCTCTCTCCGTCCCTTTCTTTTTCGCAGCCGCCACCACCACCACCAACACCTCCTCTCCTCATATCAATGCTGATAAGGTACGGCGCCACTAGGGTTTCTGTCACACCCCGACCCGCAGCGGAATAAAAGTCGGGGCATAATTGGGTTATCACCAAAGCTCATGATATTTACTAATATGTTTCATATTTATTAAAGTCAAAATTACATTCCAAATAATCCAAACATGTCCATTCAATACAAAGAAAATAACCAAACAAAATAATTCCAAGCTCTAAATCATTTTATTCTTCTAGTCCAATCCTATGTGTTTCTGGCTGCAGCGGGTTCACCTGTATCATGTGTAAAAATGGGGGTTTTTGGGTCAACATAAGTTGGCGAGTGAACCTTGTTAGATAAACATTTATTATTGATTTACTTGTTAGTTTATCAATGAAAAATTGTGCATAATCATAAATGAGCAAATGTAAATAATCAAGCAATAGCAATAGCAATCACAACTATAACATAGAATAACATATGATAGCATACATTAACATACCAACATCATACGATAAATAACATGAATGAAACTGTGCGATCAAGGCTCAATCAAACGGAGCCGTTCGTATTGCATGTACTGAAAATGATAAATGTCTGTGCGATCAAGGCTCAATCAAACGGAGCCGTTCGTATTACATGTACTGAAAATGATAAATGTCTGTGCGATCAAGGCTCAATCAAACGGAGCCGATCGTATGTTGGCACGCCAGGTTCACGCTCATAATGTAATGGGGAACTTGCTCAACGCTCATAATGTAATGAGGAGCGGCGGCCTATGAAATTGCATGTACTGAAAATAATAAATTGAATCTAACAATAACCACACAAGCAGTTGAAACAAGCTGAATACACATGTTCATGATATGATGTATGCACAATGATTTAAATATAATATATAGCAAGACACATGATACACCCCAAAACGTGATTAAAACGGGGAATTTGTAAAGATTCACTCACATTGGGTGCGTTTGATTGGAGATGGTGAGATGCGCACGAGTTGTAAGAGCGGAACAACGAGAATTAACTAACCTAAATAATAACGGAAAATAGAGTAAATGAATGGATTTTATTAAGGATTTTAATAGAATTTTTAGATATATTTTTACGAGTTTAAGACTATTTCCTATCTTTAAAACATTATTTTTAAGTATTTTTAATTGATTTTTAAATTAAATTAAATAATTAAAAATATAAAAATATGTTGACTTTTTGGGTTGACCGTTGACTTTTTGACTTTGACTGTTTGACCGGTTTATTGTGTGACTGAAATGCGCTGGGTGAGGCTCGAACTCGTGACCTCCCGTACGCGTGCACGCAGCTCTACCAACTGAGCTACGTGTCTAACCCGAAATAATTCTGTTTTTAATTATACTTATATATTAACTCAATTTATCCAAAATCCTTTTATTTTCAAAAACATTTTAATTCGTCGAACCGGTGCCACTAACAGGTCTCGAACCGGGGACCTGTGCTTTAACGTTACACACAGTCCACCGCTGGACTGTGTGTCTAACTTGGTTAATGTACAAATTTTATTATACTTAACAACTAACGGAGTTAACCCGGTTCAGTTTTAAACAAAAAGGCATTTTATTACTGCGAAGGTGCGTGTGTCAAGAATCGAACTCGGGACGTATGCGTGTTTCACACACAGTCCACCGCTGGACTGTGTGTCTAACCCGTTCAAAATACCAATTTTGATTATTCTTATAATGTTATCACAGTTCATCTTCTTCGTTCGTTTTTACAGGCAGTAGATTACACCGTTATATCTTGTTTAGTTCGATTGATAAACATTGTACAAACTAATATGAAATGGCAGAGACGATAATTAGAAGTAAACATACCGGTGAACGATGTATTTCAGGATTCCGGCAAGGTGTCGGTCTCTGTTGTTATGAACTTCAACTGAACCAGACAATAAACCGTTTTTATTAGCTAATCGTGGAATTGAAGTGATAAACAAACGTTAACAAAGTGTTTGAATGTCCTTACCGATTCACAGATGAAAATAAAGATTTCCAGAAATTTTCCGGCGAACTGGAATTATCCGAAAGCAGCATCTGAATTTGATTTCAAGTGAAAGGTTTGAGTTAGAAATAGCTTAACAATTGTTAGACTACGACGGTTTTGAAGGACTTACCGTTTTGATGAAAAATACGGTTTTCCGGCGAACTTGCAGAATTTTCCGGCGAGTAAAATAAACTTTTCTGGTGAACTGAAAGTATGACGAAAATGAAATGGCAGGTTTGTGGAATGTTTCTGAGTCGCGAGAAAGATGTTTGATTGCAGTAATTCGGATTATTGGATAACTTCGGTTATAAAACCCATCATCATCAGAATTCAAGTCAATTCAAGTCTGAATTGATTAGAATTGTCGGTGCATCGGTTTATAAATCTGAAGTCGCGATTATTCAAACGTTTTAGACGGTTGAATAGCCGATTTCGGTTTTCAGTTGGCGCAACCGGTTCATCTAGGTTTGTATATAAGACTTATTTGTTTCCTAGAGTTGACAGAAAACAAACAAGTGGCGGAGTGGTTATGCGTGTGAGTGTTAAATCTTTGGAGTTACAACCTGGCTGACCCGGGTTCGAGTCCCGGCAGCCCCATTTTATTTTTAATTGTTTTATTTATACTTTTTATCAATTATAACTTTTATGGTTTAGTTCGTTTATTAATTATGTATCATTAAAAATTAAAATAAACATAAATAGGCAACGACACATTTATAACTTGATATTCGATTACAAACGGAGCGGGTTTGGTAAAACCCATTTTCGACAAATGTTACAGTTTCACACTAAGGACCGCCGACAATTGTAACAAAGGTGGTGAGTAGTGGTCGATGATGAGTTAAAGAACTCCGACAAGGTCCAACTCCAAAGGATCTTCACTTGTGTGTGATACTCGTGACCCAATCTACGCATCTAAGGGTATCACATTCAACTTAGTTCTACGATCTCCCAATTACGCCTTCCTCCAGCTACCCTCTCGTCTGACAAAACCATTGACCCGTTGTCGCTCCATTCTCTCCGACAACTTTCACACTGGTAATTCTGTTTGCTGTTATTATCTGAAAGCAGCGTCTGAATTTGATTTCAAGTGAAAGGTTTGAGTTAGAAATAGCTTAACAATTGTTAGACTACGACGGTTTTGAAGGACTTACTGTTTTGATGAAAAATACGGTTTTCCGGCGAACTTGCAGAATTTTCCGGCGAGTTAAATAAACTTTTCTGGTGAACTGAAAGTATGACGAAAATGAAATGGCAGGTTTGTGGAATGTTTCTGAGTCGCGAGAAAGATGTTTGATTGCAGTAATTCGGATTATTGGATAACTTCGGTTATAAAACCCATCATCATCAGAATTCAAGTCAATTCAAGTCTGAATTGATTAGAATTGTCGGTGCATCGGTTATAAATCTGAAGTCGCGATTATTCAAACGTTTTAGACGGTTGAATAGCCGATTTCGGTTTTCAGTTGGCGCAACCGGTTCATCTAGGTTTGTATATAAGACTTATTTGTTTCCTAGAGTTGACAGAAAACAAACAAGTGGCGGAGTGGTTATGCGTGTGAGTGTTAAATCTTTGGAGTTACAACCTGGCTGACCCGGGTTCGAGTCCCGGCAGCCCCATTTTATTTTTAATTGTTTTATTTATACTTTTTATCAATTATAACTTTTATGGTTTAGTTCGTTTATTAATTATGTATCATTAAAAATTAAAATAAACATAAATAGGCAACGACACATTTATAACTTGATATTCGATTACAAACGGAGCGGGTTTGGTAAAACCCATTTTCGACAAATGTTACAGTTTCACACTAAGGACCGCCGACAATTGTAACAAAGGTGGTGAGTAGTGGTCGATGATGAGTTAAAGAACTCCGACAAGGTCCAACTCCAAAGGATCTTCACTTGTGTGTGATACTCGTGACCCAATCTACGCATCTAAGGGTATCACATTCAACTTAGTTCTACGATCTCCCAATTACGCCTTCCTCCAGCTACCCTCTCGTCTGACAAAACCATTGACCCGTTGTCGCTCCATTCTCTCCGACAACTTTCACACTGGTAATTCTGTTTGCTGTTATTATCTGAAAGCAGCGTCTGAATTTGATTTCAAGTGAAAGGTTTGAGTTAGAAATAGCTTAACAATTGTTAGACTACGACGGTTTTGAAGGACTTACCGTTTTGATGAAAAATACGGTTTTCCGGCGAACTTGCAGAATATTTCGGCGAGTAAAATAAACTTTTCTGGTGAACTGAAAGTATGACGAAAATGAAATGGCAGGTTTGTGGAATGTTTCTGAGTCGCAAGAAAGATGTTTGATTGCAGTAATTCGGATTATTGGATAACTTCGGTTATAAAACCCATCATCATCAGAATTCAAGTCAATTCAAGTCTGAATTGATTAGAATTGTCGGTGCATCGGTTATAAATCTGAAGTCGTGATTATTCAAACGTTTTAGACGGTTGAATAGCCGATTTCGGTTTTCAGTTGGCGCAACCGGTTCATCTAGGTTTGTATATAAGACTTATTTGTTTCCTAGAGTTGACAGAAAACAAACAAGTGGCGGAGTGGTTATGCGTGTGAGTGGTTATGCGGGCCGATCCAGTTTTGACTTTCTTTGACTCAATCAAAACCAGGTTTAAAATATATCCTTTTGGACCAAAAACGGGTTTTATGCACCTCTTGACAGGGTGATGATGGTGTTTGGGTGATGCGCTACGATGGATGTTGATTGGGGACGGGCTATTGATCGGAATCCATGGTATTAGCGGTCGTATGAGGGTGTCAATGGTTGTGTTCCTTTTTTTTAATAACCTAGAGGGTATGATAGTTAGGGGAGTAAGCAAACCAGGCTCGGCTCGTTTAATTTTACGAGAGCTTGAGCTCGAGCTTGGCTTGTTTCATACTCTATTTCAAAAGCTCGAGCTTGACTCGTGAATAGTTTTTCAAACTCAAGTTCAGCTCGGAGTCGGCTCGTTATTATTTATTAATTAACTTCTATGCATTTATGATTAGTTTTTACACCTACATTTTTATGATAATTTTTTTAATATATATATATATAATTCAAATATTTCTATCTTAATCTTATATGTAATAATTATTATTATAACTTTATAAGTACAAATATTTAACACATTAAATAAAATCATATTAATAACAGGTTTGTTTAAAAAATTCAATTTGGATTCGAAATTCGACTCGAATTCGATTAAAAATGTTCGAATTCGAGTTGATTCATATTCGAGTCTAGTAATCGAATTAGAATCGACTACGAATTTATGATTTTGAATTCAATTCAATTCGAATTCAATTTATATATATTTTTAATATATGCCTATACACACAAACATACATATATACACACATATAACTTCTAAACCTGGCCAAAGTATGAACTACCTCCATAATAACTCATTTAGTTTCTAAAACCATAACTAATGCATTAGTTATCTATAAATCTAAATATAGCTCAACCCGATCTTTTTTAACCCTTATAAAAAGTTAATCAATTCATTATCCAACTCGTCGATCTGACAATCTCGTGCACTCTATATATTCAATCAACAGTCACAATTCTTTACTCGAAACCAAACAGTTTTACATGATAACATCCATATACATCACTTTATACAAAAGCTATACACACCTATCTGCATGACTACATATATTTCACTTGCAGAATGCTAATCCTCAAAGAATTTACCCAACCTTCAGCGACCCAGTTATCAGAAAGTTCTTTAAAGAAAAAAATATCATTTTTTCCAGATTTGAAACTATTTTCCCAGATGAATCTGACACCATCTTAGAACTATATACAGCGGGTGAATAAGGTCTGGCCCATGTACCCGCCAGCCATTGTTATCGATACATTGAACGCGAACAACTTAGGATTGTCTCGCAACACCTTAGCGGCCTTTGCATTCAAGGGATCCTTATGATTTGGTTCCTGTATAAGAAATTTAGTTGACCGAATCAAGAAATGTCAATCCAAAAACTCAAAAAGACGTATGCGTTTCATAACAGACTATCTGATTATTCACCATCTGAACTTGCAATGAGAAGTTCTAAATATTTAGATAAACATATATCGTTTTTGATTAGAAGTAAGTAGGATAATATAATTGTTTATGTAAGTAAATTAAAATTGAGAATTCTTAAAAGTAGCTGTTTTCTAAGTGTGTTATTTATACCTCTATAATCATGAGATACGCGAATGTTTGGTCGTGTCTCTACTTTTATTCGCCTTAATCCTAAATATTTTCACTCTATACACGAATAATAATACACATAGAAATAACAATACATATGCAAACTTAGCTCATTATTAATGGAGAAAAGTTTGACACACGAGTAAAAAAGTAGACACGTGACTCTCAGTCTACGTATCTCAAATGAGTGATTTGTTTCTGACATGACTATACAGATTTAACATACTTGGAAAAAAAGGTTTTTCATGATATTATTAAAATTACCCATATACTACTTTTTTTTTTCATTTAATTTGAAGTTTTTTCTTCTTTCATTTAAGTACAAATCTCCTTTTCTTCACAAAAAAACTGTCTTCTTTTGCATTTTCCCCATTATCTATTATTTCTTAGATAATCAGTATTCTAACTCTCAAATATAACCACCTCAAACAGCAGATACACATCCAAATAGCATTTTCTACAACCCCTTTATAATCACTTTCATAACACACAAAAAAGCACTACATGGGTAAATGAGATTTATTACCGTGAACAAATGATACAATCCGTAGATTATTGTGTTGATGTTCAGAATAGGATTCCAATCTTCTCGAAGAATGTTAAGGCACTCATTTCCGTCCAAGTCGATGTTAGGATGGTAAACCTAAGAGAGAACAAACTCAGTTAATATAACGAAATTTCAAGTACGGGTCGGGTTATGTTGACCCGCAATTAAAAGTATTTGTACCTTTGCTTTGCATTTGGCCTTTGGTGCTTCATGAGGATAGATGGAGGAAATCTGGAACGTGAACGTAAACATGCCACATCTGGAAGCAGATTGTTCGTCAGATCAATATTAAGTGGATAATGTTTTCCAAATAATGAACATTGCAATCATAAACGCTTAGAGACAACTATATTATAAGTATGTATTAATACTAGAAGTGGCGAGATGTGTGACGGGACAACTCAGGTAACAGGTCAAAGTTAAATTGGATCTTTGTGTTGTTCACAGAGAGAATTGGAAAGCACTTACGACTAGTATCCCTCGTCAGGCCGAATGGTTACCTCAAAGTTAATGAGGTCATCTTGTCCATTTGGGAATGATATGCTACATGCGTTTGGTAGGTTTAACTCGCTAATATCTAATATACATAACGAAAAAAATAATACAATTAGAAAAAATTATCTTGGTACATGAAAAGAAGATACTTTCTTTATCACTATCGATCAAAGATGAGTAACTGAAAGTTGACGTTTTATGTTCATTTTGGTAAACGGTTGGTCAAAAACGTCTATGTTAGTGATTTTCACATAATAATAACGCAACTCCCCTGCACTTCGAGTTTTGCCGGGAGGCTTCCCGTTGGAATTTGCAGAAAGTTCCATTTGCTTCTCCTTTATTTTGAACAATCTTATCATTTTCACTGTGGTGACCAAAATGTCTTCAAGATTAAGATAAAATGTATCTAGATAATTACACAAATTTCCAGAAAAAATAGCAAATTAATCCACATGAAAAAAAGTTGTAGCCGTAGAAAGTCTTGGTAACAAATTAATGAAAAAAGCCTAAACCCTAAACCATCGTTTTTATATGGCCATAAGCGTGATGGTTACGACAAATAATGACACATCTCAATATTTAACCTCAAGACAAGAATCGATAAACAAGAACAAGAAACGATAATTTGGCTAACTCCCAAACGTTTGTTATCAACAAAACTTCTCAAAAACTTGATTACAATGTCAGGTTTCAAACGTGCTTCTATCGCGATACCCGAATGGAAACAGATGTCTAATCCACCAAACAAGATTCAAACACAATCAAAGAAAACAACTGAATTTCATCATGATCTTGATTAAATCCCATTTTCTTCTAGCCAAAAACACAAGATTCAAGCACATCTAAAACTAGAAAGTTTCACAACATAATTAAAACATTTTATCATCAAGAATGAATATTATCCATTAGGGCACCAAAAACAGGAATCTGAACAATAAAACATGAATGTTAAAGACAAAATTAACTGAGCATTACTCCAAAACAACTAGTTTTATGATCTGATTAATAAAATGTTTACAGTATTACGTGAAATTGTTATGTAACTATGTATATGATGCATATGAAGATAAAGAAGATAACCTGTTCGACGAACTGTCGCAAAGAAGCAGGTTTCGCGTCAAAAATGTTTATCGAGAGGGTGGTGAGAGAATCTAGAAAGGAGAACTGAAGAAGAGTTTAGTTTGTGAAAAGACAAAGAAAGGATATATATATATATATATAGGGTAGGGTTCTAGAGTGAATACTAGGTGAGAGTGAACTGTGTGAACTAATCTGACCCATTGGATTATATCATCTAGATATTTTAAACAATGACAAGATTGTAATTATAATGTTGTAACTCCCCTTTAAATTAATTGACAGAATGGTATTCATTAAACAATATAATCAAAATTCCTAAAATCTTGTTAATTTTCGTATATAAAAGATACACAGTTGTTAGTATATACACATGTGTACAGTCTTGATAGTATCAGTTTATACAAGATATACAGATGTTAGTTTATACACATGTGTACAGTCTGCTAACTATCAATTTATACAAGATACACAACTGTTAGTTTATACACATGTGTACAGTCTCGCTAACTATCAGTTTATACAAAATACACAGTTGTTAGTTTATACATGTGTACAGACTTTTGATACATCTGTATATTTTGTAGTTCACGACATAGCTCCATTAGGAGTTTCATATACGGTTTGAATCTGGGAGGGACAGTTGGTATCCAATACCTAGTTCCGTTAGGAGTTTCATATACGTTATTAACAACTAATTCTACACGAGTTTAAAATAATGGAGATGCAATTAAAAATGTGTATGTGAGAGAGAGATAGAATTAATAGATGAGAAAATTAAGTGATTTTAATTAAGAGAGAGAGAGTTAATGTCAATCTTACCCTTTTAATCTAAAAAATAATCAATGGTCAAGATTAGTTCACTCAGTTCATTTTCAAGAAGTTGTTCACAAATGATCCTAATCTTATATATATATATATATATATATATATATATATATATATATTGGAGAGTTCAAATGAGTTGAAAAATTTTATATAAGAATAAAAAGAATAACTTTCAAACCAATAAAAAATCTTCATTTACTTCATTTAATGTGTGCATTTAATGTTATGGGCATATAGGTAAATCTATAATTGTTATTAATTTGCTATTTAATTAAACTTATAACTCTTTTTTTTATATACTCTTTCAAGATAAATAATTTATGGTGTAGGACAATTTTCGACATGTGTAGGATAAATTTTAGTATGTGTAAGATAAATTTTGAAATGTGTAGGGTAAATTTATGTGTGTAGGGTAAATTCTGGTAAATGTAAAACATATGTAGAATAAATTTTGAAATGTATATACATATATATATAGGGGAAGGTTCATTTGAGAAAAAATTTAATGTGAGACAAAAAAAGAAGAAATGACATAATGGTAAACACATTAAATAGTTTATAACTTCTCTCATTAATTATGTTATCCCTCATTAATAAAGCACAAACATTTTATCCTAGACATTTCAAAATTTATCCTACACATACTAAAATTTATCTCACACATGTCGAAAATTGTTCTACACCATAAATTATTTTATCTTGAAGAGTATATAAAAAAAATGAGTTACAAGTTTAATTAATTAGCTAATTAATAACAATTATAGATTTACCTATATGCCTTTTTTATAACATTAAATACACATTAAATGAAGTAAATGAAGAATATTTATTGGTTTAAAAGTTATTCTTTTTATTCTTAAAATAATTTCTTCTCATTTGAACTCTCTACTATATGTATATATACACACATATATGGGAAGGTTCATTTGAGAAGAAAAAGAAGAAATGACATAATGGTAAAACATTAAATAGTTTATAACTTCTCTCACTAATTATGTTATCTCTCATTAATAAAGTAAAAATATTTTATCCTACACATTTTAAAATGTATCCTACATATGTCTTATATTTACCGGAATTTACCCAACACACATGTAAATTTATCATACACATTTCAAAATTTATCCTACACATACTAAAATTTATCCAACACATGTCGAAAATTGTCCTACGCTATAAATTATTTTATCTTGAAAGAGTATATGAAAAAAATGAGTTACAAGTTTAATTAATTAGCTAATTAATGACAATTATAGATTTACCTATATGCCCATTTTCATAACATTAAATGAAGTAAATAGAAAATTTCTATTAGTTTAAAAGTTATTCTTTTTATTCTTACAAAAATTTTCTTCTCATTTGAACTCTTAAATATATATATATATATATATAGGGTGAGATTATTGTAAAAAAAGGTCTTTTGTGTGATAAAGGTAAGAAGAATCTAAACCATTAGATTTTTAATCTAATGGTTGAAATATTGATGGCAATCTTGTAAATAGTTTTGACTATTAAAATAATTAATTTATAGATTAAGAGTATAAGGTAAATTTAACATTTTTAAATTAAGAAACTAACATTAATGCACATGCAAATTCCTCCCTCTTTTTTAAACGTCAATAACTTTTTATACGTAAATCTTTTTTTTTTAAATTAAACCATAATAACGAGTATTTTTTTATCTTTAATTTGAGTATCATATTGATACACTTATGTAGAGAGAAAAATTACGTCTCGCTTGGATGTTTTAGTCCATGGTATTTTTTCTATGTTCATACAATGGTGTTTTGATTGTACTATGATTCAAGACGTTGTATTTTACAGTAAAACAAACTTGATTAAATTCAGTTTACAGATGTTCGAAAATTAGGAAAATAGAGAACTACAAAAAAAACACTATCCAAATCATATACTGAAGAAGCACCGGTTTAACCTAGTGATATCCGGGGATATATAAGTCACACCCAGGGTGTCTCTGCATAAAAGGTTACCCTCTCACCTCACTTTTTGGGTTGTAAGCTCTCTCCGGCTGATCTGCAAACTAGCAGCGCCGTTAGTCTCGCCACGGGGAAAAGGGTGGTTTTCTCCGTGACCACACACAGGCGTGAGAATAAGTATATGTAGGAAGGTAAGCAATTGTAAGTATAACCGAGAGCTTATGTGTGTGGTGTAAGTATTGCAAGTGTGTAAGCCTGTCTTTTACCTGGAGATCCGATACTTATTTATAGCTGAAAAGGTATGTTCAGGAGAAGTGCTGGTGGGCCTTGGGCCCGGCCCATACAGCCAGAGACATCCTTTTGTCCCTCTGCATCAGACATTAAATGTTCCCTGCAAGAGAATTAATGTCCGTTGTCAGGAGGTATGCTTTGTCAGATGCTGAGTGGTGCCACGTGTAAAGGCAGCCGTTTCTGGTGTCAGGCCTGTTGCCAGCCGAAAGTGGAGAAGGTGGAACAGTCACTGGCAGAGATGTGGTTGGTGTATGGTCTGACACTTGTCTCACTGGTCATGGGCACTCTCACACGCAACCTGCCAAGTAACATTCGGTCACAGTTCTGCCATTTCGTACCCTGAGGTATGATCAACATCTCTTAGTGCCTACCCCCTTCTGCGAGGCTGTCAAGGTTTTTCCCGCCAGCGCAGTGTGTCAGTGGTACATCCTTTTGTCTCAAGACTATGATGAGTTTCTCATGTGTGTCTTGTCCTTGCAGGTTTTGGGATTCAGCTCATAGGAATGTTGTTGTGCGCAGGGTCTAGTGACCTGCGCGCGTAAGTTTAACTTGTCATTGTGGCGAATATGTGATATCCCGGGTTTTTTCGGATAACTTACACGTGACACTTGTCGAATAATATATACGCTAAGTATTAAGCGTGCACGAATTAAATGAATACGTGTTGTGTGTTGTGTGATTGTTTTAGTAATTGAATCATTAGAGTAGATACGTACACGAACTGAACCGAACCGCGACACGAACCAAAGTGATTCATTGTGACTCTAGGAGTTAACAAGTTTTAAACCTTAACTCAAGAATTCGGCCAAGATCAAACTCAAACCCGTAACAAACCTAAAACTATTCGGCCGATCAAACCAAACCAAACCAACCCGTGTGCAACCCAAACCGATATCAAAACCTAAACCCTAAACCAAAACACTCTCGGCCACATGATCAAAACCGAGGATTTATTGAGTTCAAACCCAAACCGAACCCACCCTATTCCTTGACCGCGAGATCAAACCCAAACCTAAACCAAAGCAACCCAAGATTCTCGGCCACAATACTTATCCCAAACCGTAAACCTTATCATGTGCGCCTATAAATACAAATCATGCATGTTTCTTTCACAATCCGAAAACCCTAACAAACAAGACAGCCGTCGGCAGCTTGTTCTCGCTTATTTTGATCGCAATCAGCTGTTGTTCTTGTTCGTCTAATCCTCTCGGTAGCAGCAGCAGCAACAATCTCCATCTTCACCCTCATTCAAATCGCGAGATCAGTCCTTGTTCACCTCTGGTCGATCAAACAGCCACTTTATCAACACCCTTTCGGTCGCGACTTTCCTGGAACAGCAGGATACCCCTTGTCCAAGTCCCGGTTTGTCTACCTAGTTATTCAAGGACGCAACTAGCGGTCCCATCTCTTATAACATCTTTACTACACTAACCGAGCAAATAAAGGTGAGTTCACGGCCCCTAACTTTATCCGGTTTTTAAACAACAGGGGGAGAAACATGTATACACTCTCAAACTCAAACTCTTTACGTTATACGAATTTAACGTCACATAACTATACGGTAACTAAGTTAATGTTAATGTAATGTTATGGGCACTAAGCAGCTTTATCACTTAAGTCCTCGACAATCTCCTCGGATCGTTAGTATTTGGGTTAAATAGCGGGGGAATTATGAGTAGTACTACTGGGTCTGACGAGCCCCATCCGAGCTAGTCGCGCTAGCCGACCGGGTATGGTCAACGGGTGTATGATTGGCCTAACATCGCCATGGTCATGTGATAGGCCTGGCAAAACGGAGGCACAACTGTCAGCTTCGATCGCGAACACTTAGTGACATGACTTTAGGCTAGCTACCTATATACATTAATATTGAACTTAATTACGGAACAACTTAATATTCCGGGTTTGGAATATTGGAAACATCAACTTATTATCCCGGGTTGGGGATAATGGAAATAACAACTTAATATTCCGGGATGGGAATATTGGAAGCAACAACTTATTATTCCGGGATTGGAATAATGGAACTGATATGTTATCCCAGGTTGGGGATAACGGAGAGAACGAACTATAACCGAACAAACGAATTTATGAAAACCTGTGAACTCACTCATCTTTAATGTTGACACTTGTTTCTTTACATGTTTCTCAGGACGCTAGGAGCTCTAGGTGCACGCACATGCATTGAACAAGACATCTTTATCGAGTCTCATTTATTAATATTGTTTTGGGATTTTTCATTTGTTTTGGCGTTTGTGTTGGCGCCCGCATCATCTACTTATTTATGCTTCCGCTCAAACTTTAAAAACTGATGCTCATGCTAAATATTGGTAATATAAAATCGACACAAATGATTTTGGAAAACGTATTATCAAATCATATAGAGTCGTTCGACGTACTAGTGTTTTAGATTCTGGTTTGTTCACACGCCTCGCGGTAAAACTCCGCAAGTGGAAATTGAGGGTGTGACAGATTGGTATCAGAGCCACTAGCTATAGAGAACCAGGTTTGCATTAGAAGTAGACCTAAACTATAGCTGATATCACGACACTAGACTTAGTTTGGCACCGAATTATTATATCTTGTTATGTAATATACTACCACTGTGTTTGGTAGATTATGCCTTCATAATAAGAAGTGAAAACAACTCATAACTAACTACACGACCTAACAGGCAATGTCATCATCCTCATCGTCATCATCATCCGACAGACTTACGCCACCAAGAGCACTAGGAAAGGCACCAATGGTGGAACCCATACTACCTTATGGCGTAGAGACACGCTCAGCGGCGAGGAAAAGGCTCGCTCTGGGGGAGGAGTCGTCGTTGCGCCCAACTATTGCTGTACCGGTTGAACCGGTTAATCCGTAGAAATAGGAATCGACATGCTTAGAATCCTAGTGCATACACAACAAAAACAGTTAGAAAGAATGCAGGAAACCATCTTAGCACAAGGATGGATGATCCGACACCTTACAGGAAAGACCGACTCGCTCGAGGAAGAGCATCGTACGAGTAAGATAGCTCGTAACACCATAGCCAGAGATCTGCGTGCTGAGCAGATAAGGGCTGACTGGCTTGAGGACAGAGTTCTGGAAAATAGTTGGAACATTCAGGAACTGCAAAATCAAGCACTTGCACCAGCACCGGCCCCTCCAGTGCCGGTAGAGGAGGATCCAGAAGAGGATCCAGAGGAGGATCCTGAAGAGGATCCGGAGGAGGACCCAGCTGAAGAAGCTGAAATGCCGCACAGGATGACGGCAACGACAGTGACTTGGGGAATGGAGACGTAGACGACTGACACGTCTCGTTTACATTTGTTTTCCTTCAGTTTATTTATTTTCCCACTTGTGTTTAAACTTGAGACTTTATAGTGAATTCGTATGTGTGATTTGCACTTTTGTAAGACGTTGAAATTTCAGTTAATCAAGTATTTCTTTTGATTATTTAACATATTGAGTTGACATAACTTACTAATTATTAAAGTACGAAGTAGGATAACTATATTGGATATATAGATTGATCGGGGTGTGCTTGTGTTGTGTTTCGAAGATCTAAATGGCGACTGGAAGACGTGGAAACCTTAACTTGACGCCCGAAGAGCTAGCTGCCATGATCCAGGAGCATGTGAACGCAGCTTTAGCGGGTGTTCAGAACCAGCCGGCAGGTAACCATTATTAAATTTTCGCGTGAGAATCTAATAGTGAGGCTAGTAAAATTCCTTGCTGACTTCCTGTCCTCTGTCAGCAGGAGGGGGCTTTAACCCCTACAAGATGTTCCTTGACGCAAAGCCTAGCAAATTCTCGGGGGCGGAAGGACCCATTGGACTGGTCCGCTGGATCGAAAAATCGGAATCTGTTTTTGAAATGTGCAACTGCCTAGAGGCAAACAAGGTCAAATACGCAGCCTCAACACTGGAAGATGGGGCACTGACATGGTGGAATGCCCAAGTCCAAACACGTGGACTGTTAGCTGCAAATGCAATGGCATGGACTGAGTTCAAGGCCCTGATTAAAGAGGAGTACTGTCCACGAGACAGAGTGCAACAGTTAGAGCAAGCTCTATGGAACCACAAGATGGTAGGATCGGAAATTGAGGCTTACACCGCAAAACACCATGACTTAGTATTTCTGTGTCCTGAATTGGCCAACACGGTGGAGAAAAGACTCGAGTTCTATCTCGGGGGTCTGGTTCCGGAAATTCAGGGTATGGTGATGTCTAGTAACCCTGTAACTGAACATCAAGCAATCCGATTGGCTCACAAACTCACCGATAAAGCGGTGGAACAGAAGAAACTGCCAGCACGGGTACCACTGAAGTCGCCCCAGATAACAAAAGAAAATTTGAAGACTCCACTGTTCGACAGTCTTCGTCATCACATTCGCAGCAAGGGAACCAGAAACGGTACAATCATTACCACAGCCACCGGGGTCATCAAAATCATCCCAACAACAACAACAACAACAACTACAACAACAACAACCAGAATGCAGGCGGCTATGTAGGTCGAGAGCCGCAGTGCAACCGCTGCAATCTTCACCATAACGGCCCTTGTGCCGGAAATCGCTGCCAAAGATGTGGCAAGATGGGACATGCGGCAAAGGATTGTCGTGGGAAATCGTGTCCCGACAAAATCAGAATCAGCCTCAGGGTCAGCAGCAGGGTATAAACCGGGGATGCTATCAGTGTGGTAGCACTGCTCATTTCAGAAGAGACTGCCCACAGTTGCGCAACAACAACAACAATGGTGGAAACAACCACAACCACAACAACCACAACAATAATAACAACAACAACAATGGGAACGGTGGCACAGGAGGTGCCAAAGGTCGTGCATTTACATTGGGCCGCGGAGAGGCCAGAAACGACACGAACGTGGTCACCGGTAAGTTTCCCCTTAATGAACATTTTGCTACTGTGCTTTTTGATACGGGTGCGGATAGGAGTTTTATATCTGAGTCTTTTAGGAAGAACCTAAATCTCACGCTTAAACCATTAGAGACCCCTTATGTGATAGAATTAGCCAATGGTAAATCGGTAGATGTGACCCAAATCGTATCCGGCTGTCAACTCAAACTCGCGGGCCACACTTTTACCATTGATTTGATGACAACTACCCTGGGTAGTTTTGACGTGGTAGTCGGAATGGACTGGCTATCCGACGTCCGGGCTGAAGTCCTCTGCTTTGAAAAATCTATCCGTATTCCACTCTCGAACGACGAAATCCTGACAGTACAAGGCGATAAGGCAAGCGCCGTCACCAACATCATCTCATACATGCAAGCGCAGAAGTACCTTCGGAAAAAGAATTCCTTCGCTTTACTTGCACTAATTACCGAACAGCCTAAGGACGAGAAACGTATAGAAAACATCCCTGTCGTCCGTGATTTTTCCGATGTATTCCCAGAAGAACTACCTGGTCTTCCACCACATCGACAATTGGAGTTTTAAATCGAGTTGGCAAGCAATGCAACTCCTATCGCCAAGGCTCCATACCGCCTAGCTCCAGCCGAGCTGCAGGAGCTGTCTACCCAACTTCAGGAACTTTTAGAAAAAGGATTTATCCGACCAAGCGTTTCGCCATGGGGAGCTCCAGTCTTGTTTGTCAAGAAGAAGGACGGGACTTTCCGCATGTGCATTGACTATAGGGAACTCAACAAGGTTACCGTCAAGAACCGATACCCGTTACCTCGCATCGACGATCTATTCGACCAACTGCAAGGGTCAAGTTACTACTCTAAGATTGATTTACGGTCCGGTTATCATCAGCTACGCGTCAGGGAGGAGGATATCGCTAAGACAGCATTTCGCACTCGGTATGGCCATTACGAGTTTTTGGTCATGCCATTCGGTCTCACTAACGCACCTGCGGTGTTCATGGACCTCATGAACCGCGTGTGTAAACCATACCTCGAAAAATTTGTCATCGTGTTCATCGATGACATACTCATCTACTCCAAAAGTAAAGAAGAGCATGCTGAGCATCTACGATTACTGCTAGGATTACTTCAACAGGAAAAGCTATATGCCAAGCTCTCGAAGTGTGATTTCTGGATCCGGGAAGTTCAGTTTCTCAGGCACGTCGTGAATGAAAAGGGTATCCACGTAGACCCTGCCAAGATTGAAGCCATCAAAAACTGGGAAGCACCTAAGACACCGACGGAGATCCGCCAATTCTTAGGATTGGCTGGTTACTACAGACGCTTTATCGAGGGGTTTTCAAAGATTGCACAACCGCTCACTACCCTCACCCAGAAAGGCTTCAAGTATGCTTGGGGTGAAAAGCAAGAAGCAGCATTTCAATTGCTGAAGCAGAAACTTTGCAGTGCACCCATTCTGTCCTTGCCGGAAGGGACAGATGACTTCGTAGTGTATTGTGATGCTTCCATTCAGGGATTGGGATGCGTACTCATGCAACGCGATAAGGTCATCGCGTATGCGTCACGACAGCTGAAGGTTCACGAGAAAAACTACACGACGCATGACCTGGAATTGGGAGCAGTAGTGTTTGCACTTAAGATTTGGAGACACTACCTCTATGGAACCAAGTGCACAATCTTCACAGACCACAAAAGCCTCCAACACATCTTTAATCAGAAGGAGTTGAACATGCGACAGCGTCGCTGGGTCGAACTCTTGAACGATTATGAGTGTGCCATTCGGTATCACCCGGGTAAAGCTAACGTGGTAGCTGATGCACTCAGTAGGAAGGAACACCTAAAACCTCGTCGTGTACGAGCATTACAACTCACTATTCATTCGGGGCTACCCGATCAAATACGCGACGCCCAGTTAGAAGCAGTTAAGGAGGAAAACATCAAAGCCGAATCAGTGGGAAAAATGGAACGCGATTGGGAAGTAAAGCCCAATGGAGCCCGGTATTTCATGAATCGCATATGGGTACCTCTCTACGGAAACCTTAGAGAGCTAGTCATGGATGAAGCTCACAAATCTCGATACTCTGTCTATCCGGGTTCGGATAAGATGTATCAAGACCTTAAAGCTGCGTATTGGTGGCCTAACATGAAAGCCGATATAGCCACCTACGTGAGTAGATGTTTGACTTGTGCAAAAGTCAAGGTGGAGTATCAAAAGCCATTGGGGCTACTCCAACAACCTGAGATCCCATGTGTGGAAATGGGATCAGATCTCAATGGATTTCATCACTAAACTCCCACGAACCTTGGGTGGTTGCGATACCATCTGGGTGATAGTGGATCGTTTAACTAAGTCCGCACACTTCCTAGCTATTAAAGAAACGGATAAGATGGAGAAGTTACTCGCATCTACATTAAGGAAGTAGTTTCTCGGCACGGAGTGCCAACGTCCATCATCTCAGACAGAGATGCTCGCTTCACGTCAAACTTCTGGCAGTCACTCCAGAAAGCGTTGGGAACACGCCTTGATATGAGCACAACTTATCACCCTCAGACTGATGGTCAAAGTGAAAGGACCATACAAACCTTGGAAGACATGCTTAGAGCATGCGTAGTGGATTTCGGAAATAGTTGGGAAATCCACCTGCCTCTAGTAGAATTCTCATATAACAACAGCTATCATACGAGTATTTCGGCAGCACCGTTTGAGGCATTATACGGTCGTAAATGTAGATCACCGGTCTGCTGGGCAGAAGTCGGTGACAGTCAACTCACAGGCCCTGAATTAATACTTGAGGCCACTGAAAAGATTGTACAAATCAGAAACCGCATGGCGGCGGCACGAGATCGACAGAAAAGCTACGCTGATCAACGACGCAAACCGCTCGAATTTCAAGTAGGCGATCGCGTCCTACTAAAGGTGTCACCCTGGAAGGGTGTAATCCGCTTTGGAAAACGGGGCAAACTTAACCCACGGTATGTAGGCCCGTTTGTAATCTTGAAACGTATTGGACCCGTAGCATATCAATTAGACCTTCCTGCCGAACTCAGTGGAGTTCACAACGTATTTCACGTGTCAAATCTGAAGAAGTGTCTATCAGATGAAACTCTAGTTATTCCATTGGATGAGATCCAAGTGGATGAGCAACTGCACTTTGTAGAACAGCCTATCGAGATCATGGATCGTGAGATCAAGACTCGAAGGCACAGCAAGATTCCAATCGTTAAAGTTCGTTGGGACTCTAAGCGTGGACCGGAGTTCACGTGGGAAAGAGAGGATCAAATGAAAAGCAAATACCCACACCTCTTCGCAACTGAGCAGCAAACTAACGATACCAGTAACTAAATTTTCGGGACGAAAATTCTTTCAACAAGGGGATGATGTGACAACCTGGAAATTTTCTCATCCTTTCGTGTACTATTGTTGACTAAATTCTTGTGCATGACACTTGGAAATCTTTGTGTATGACACTTGGGAACTTCTTGTAACGTTGCGTACTATCATTAACGAACTAACTCTTTGTCCATGGCACTCTGAACATGTAGGCTACTTGCTAAACCGCGTTTACTCAATTTTCGGGACGAAAATTCTTTCAACATGGGGATAATGTGATATCTCGGGTTTTTCGGATAACTTACACGTGACACTTGTCGAATAATATATACGCTAAGTATTAAGCGTGCACGAATTAAATGAATACGTGTTGTGTGTTGTGTGATTGTTTTAGTAATTGAATCATTAGAGTAGATACGTACACGAACTGAACCGAACCGCGACACGAACCAAAGTGATTCATTGTGACTCTAGGAGTTAACAAGTTTTAAACCTTAACTCAAGAATTCGGCCAAGATCAAACTCAAACCCGTAACAAACCTAAAACTATTCGGCCGATCAAACCAAACCAAACCAACCCGTGTGCAACCCAAACCGATATCAAAACCTAAACCCTAAACCAAAACACTCTCGGCCACATGATCAAAACCGCGGATTTATTGAGTTCAAACCCAAACCGAACCCACCCTATTCCTTGACCGCGAGATCAAACCCAAACCTAAACCAAAGCAACCCAAGATTCTCGGCCACAATACTTATCCCAAACCGTAAACCTTATCATGTGCGCCTATAAATACAAATCATGCATGTTTCTTTCACAATCCGAAAACCCTAACAAACAAGACAGCCGTCGGCAGCTTGTTCTCGCTTATTTTGATCGCAATCAGCTGTTGTTCTTGTTCGTCTAATCCTCTCGGTAGCAGCAGCAGCAACAATCTCCATCTTCACCCTCATTCAAATCGCGAGATCAGTCCTTGTTCACCTCTGGTCGATCAAACAGCCACTTTATCAACACCCTTTCGGTCGCGACTTTCCTGGAACAGCAGGATACCCCTTGTCCAAGTCCCGGTTTGTCTACCTAGTTATTCAAGGACGCAACTAGCGGTCCCATCTCTTATAACATCTTTACTACACTAACCGAGCAAATAAAGGTGAGTTCACGGCCCCTAACTTTATCCGGTTTTTAAACAACAGGGGGAGAAACATGTATACACTCTCAAACTCAAACTCTTTACGTTATACGAATTTAACGTCACATAACTATACGGTAACTAAGTTAATGTTAATGTAATGTTATGGGCACTAAGCAGCTTTATCACTTAAGTCCTCGACAATCTCCTCGGATCGTTAGTATTTGGGTTAAATAGCAGGGGAATTATGAGTAGTACTACTGGGTCTGACGAGCCCCATCCGAGCTAGTCGCGCTAGCCGACCGGGTATGGTCAACGGGTGTATGATTGGCCTAACATCGCCATGGTCATGTGATAGGCCTGGCAAAACGGAGGCACAACTGTCAGCTTCGATCGCGAACACTTAGTGACATGACTTTAGGCTAGCTACCTATATACATTAATATTGAACTTAATTACGGAACAACTTAATATTCCGGGTTTGGAATATTGGAAACATCAACTTATTATCCCGGGTTGGGGAAAATGGAAATAACAACTTAATATTCCGAGATGGGAATATTGGAAGCAACAACTTATTATTCCGGGATTGGAATAATGGAACTGATATGTTATCCCAGGTTGGGGATAACGGAGAGAACGAACTATAACCGAACAAACGAATTTATGAAAACCTGTGAACTCACTCATCTTTAATGTTGACACTTGTTTCTATACATGTTTCTCAGGACGCTAGGAGCTCTAGGTGCACGCACATGCATTGAACAAGACATCTTTATCGAGTCTCATTTATTAATATTGTTTTGGGATTTTTCATTTGTTTTGGCGTTTGTGTTGGCGCCCGCATCATCTACTTATTTATGCTTCCGCTCAAACTTTAAAAACTGATGCTCATGCTAAATATTGGTAATATAAAATCGACAACAAATGATTTTGGAAAACGTATTATCAAATCATATAGAGTCGTTCGACGTACTAGTGTTTTAGATTCTGGTTTGTTCACACGCCTCGCGGTAAAACTTTGCAAGTGGAAATTGAGGGTGTGACAGAATACACAAGGTTCGTTGTATGACTTTAAAGTATTGGTCTAATTCACCGTTGCGCTGAGTGCGCAAGGTTCATTGTACGACCTGTTATTGTTGGTCTAATTCACCGTTGCGCTGAGTGCGCAAGGTTCATTGTGTGACCTTAATGTATTGGTCTAATTCACCGTTGAGCTGAGTGCACAAGGTTCATTGTACAACCTTTTATTGTTGGTCTAATTCACCATTGCGCTGAGTGTGCAAGGTTAATTGTACGATCTTTTGTTGTTGGTCTAATTCACTGTCGCGCTGAGTGCAAAAGGTTCATTGTGTGACCTATAAAATCCAAGGAAGGCGCACCATTGCACATTGCGCGCAAGGTTATCCTTGTAGAAATTTGGTCAAAGGTATGGTCATTTGGGACCATACCTCCTCAAGTCCCCCAGTCCAGTGCTGCTTCTACGCGCATGTTATAAGGTGGGAGGAGTGTTGGACTAGAAGAGTTGTTGCTTGCGCCGCTAATGGGGTGGCAAAAAATTTTGTTAAGTGTTGAGAGGAAATGTTTGTGTGAAGGAAACGTTTTGTCATCCAGCTCTTGGAATTCAAAAATCTAATCTTCTGACGCTGCAGATGAGTTGGTGAGAAAAAGTGAGAGTTGAAAAGACGTCTGACAGCTGTAGTGTGCACTCAGCCGCTCCGTCTGCCATTCATTTAATGAATTGGCAGAGAGCGTGGTAGCCACGCACGCACGCTAACCATCACCACCCACTTGTTCGCTCCGTCTGTGATTGGGTGCTATTACCACGTGTGAGACACGTTCTCTGAGCGCAGTAAATGTGAACGCTATAAATAGGGGTGCTCCGGTAGGGTTTTCTTCATTCATTCACTTTTCTTCATACTTTTTCTCTGAGTCTTGCTGAGTTCTTCAGTCCTTCAAAAAAATTTATTTTCTTTCTTTGCCTCTGATGGCATCCAGGGAGCCTGAGGCTGCTGCGGGTGCCGCTGCTCCGCCTCTTTTGTCGGCTTGTAAGTTGAGCCGGCAGGCGTTTGACGAGATTCTGTCTAGCTTTCGGTTTCCTCCCACTTAGGACGCCCGGTTGCCGGCGGAAGGTAAGACGGCCGCTAATGCTCCGGCGGGTTATATCACCTTATTTTCTGACTTCTTTGGTGAGGGGAACTTCCGCTTGCCCGCCACCAAGTTTTTCTTGGACATGATGCAGTATTATGTATTCCACCTTTCCCAGTTAAATCCGATGGGAATGGTGAGAATTAGGCACTTTGAGTTTCTTTGCCGGTCGTCTGGGTCTGTTCCCACCGTCGACCGGTTTCGTATTTTTATCAACTCCATTGCTCAATTGGGTTTTATTCTTTTCAGCACCATGCGCAACCACGAAAATTTTTGCTTTCTCCCCCAAGTCCTTCCATGATTGGAAGGCAAAATTCTTTTTTATTAAGGCCGGTGTTATACCGGCGCCTATGGTGTTCCGGGGCTGGAAGAGATTATGGCGGAGACCCTTCCAATACCAGTGCTTGAGGCCTGGTATTGTGATTTGGAGAAGATTCGGCAATTCAATTGTTGGAGAGGGTACTGGTGGCAGCGGGGATGAGCCTGGTGTGGGGACCCGACCACCGGTCTCGACTAGTGTATGCTGAGGGCAATCGTAGTAAGCATTCTTATCTTATTGTTCTTCCTTGATTATGACTTGTGGATTTGTTCATCATGCGTGTATTTTGTTTGCAGGAGCCCCATTGTTCTTGCCCACCTTCCAGAGGAAGGAAGGGCGGATGGAGAAGCTTCCCTTGGAGCCGGATAGGCCTACCTGGTACGCGCAGGTCCTGGGCAATTTTGCTCTGATCAAGGACGCGGACCTAGAGGCCCCTGCGCCACCAACTGGTGAGTCTTGATTGTTTACTTGCGCACCTTTGTAGGTGACTTATTTGTTGTCCTTGTTTAAATGCAGGCGCTCTGATAAATTTGGGTATTGGCCCAGATCACAAGAAAAAGAGATGCGCGGGGTCAAGCGCGGTGGTGAAGAGGGAGGCAGCTCAACCGGGGGCAGGCCCTCCCAAAGGTAAGCGCGTTGTCACTAACAAGTGGAAAACTTATGTGGTCATCTCTGACTCATGGGAGGGTCTTGAACCTGTAGGTGCAAAAAGGGCTGCACCAAAGCAGGCTGTTATCCCTACCGCCACACCTGCTAGCCCGGAGGAAGTTGAGGAGGTCCCAGAAGTGCCTCTGAAGCGGAAGAGGCATCCGAAGGAGAACCTCTCTATGCAACCCCCTAAAAAGGTTGCGCGGAGACATTTTAGGAAGCGGGCAGATTTGGGATCATTAACTTCTAGAATATCCATTCATAAGCCTTTGTACCCTTTGCTATTTCTCCTTCTGTTTTCGTGTTGTACATAGCTAACCCTTGTTGTTATGTAGTGGGGGATGAGCTGGTTTTTGGGGAATCCGGCACATGCACTGGGGAAGCTAATTCCCCGATGACCCAGGCCGGTGATCAAGGAGGAAATTCTGCTGCTGGGGCAGAAGAACCGGTCGGCGTGAGGGAGGGGCTTCACGTGGAGGTGGAAGGTCGTGGTATGGGTACTAATGTGGGTTCCCTGATTTTGGAAACTCCGGGTGTTCCACTAACGAAACCACAGTAGGATATTGAAGAACATGTGGTTGTTGTTGAGGAATCGCGGGTGGATCTTGGGGAACCTTCCGTGGAAGTGGAAGAATCGGGTTTGTTGTGCAAGAACCCGATGTGGTGCTGGAAGAACCCGCGCATTTGGGTAGCGCGGTTAATGTTGGTGGAGCGGGGCCGTCGGGTGCGGCGTCTGTCGAAGATGTTTAGACCGGTTCTCCACAAGGACATGTGGAAGAACTGTTACCCAGGGTCGGTGCAGAATCTGCCGCCGTTGGTTTGTCTCCCATCCGCCCGGATGAGACTCCGGGGGATTATTATTACAGGTCATTTTCCTTTGATCAAGCTAGAGAGATCCACACTCCTGTGTGGAAATTGGAGAAAGGAGATGACTATTCTCACTGGCCGGCGTGCCGTGAGTTCTTTAAAGGAGCTTTCCCCCTAGCGGAGGTTCGTTTGCTTTCTGATCGTGAAGAAGAAAAGACGTATCATACGTACCTCCAGGCAGCTGCCAGGTCCGCCTCGGTTACCTACAAGATTATTCGTGAATGGCGGGGCCTCGTGAAACAAAAGAAAAATCTTGAGGCTGCTCAAGAGACCCTTGGTAAGGAGCGAGCCCAAGTGGCTGCGCGTGAAGCTGCGGTGTTGGCAAGGGAGACTGCCTTCGCCGATGATCAACGCATTGAAGGGAGGTCTACGTAGGGGTTGAAGAATCGGGCCGAAGCCTCGGATGCCAAACTTGCTGAGGAACGCAAGTTATGGAAAGAGGCTTGTGAAAGGGATAACTGGGAGAAGAAATCCCTAAGGGATGAACTGGCCTAGTTGCGCACTGATGTGGCGCGCGAGAAGAAAGAGAAGGAGGCGGCGGCTGCCTCAGCTGCACAAGCCAGTGTGCAACGTGAGCACAGCAAGCAGAGAGAGGTACCCCCATGTCTTTGTGTTCATTCTTTGTTGATATGGTTAAGTTATGGTGCTAATCATGTTGAAATCAAACAGGTTGAAGCTTGCGCTGCTTTAGCTAGCGCTAAGAAAGATCTCCAAGCAGCCTCGGTGAAGAATGCTGACCTTGTGCGTAGGCTACAGTTGGCATAGGCGAAGGTGGAAACGGGAGAGAAAAAATTAGAGGATTCTGAAACCTCCCGCACCATCTTCGAATCGTTGGTGGAATCGCTCACCAACAGCATGATGTGGCTTCAACAGCATGGGATTGGCCATGTAAGTGTCTTCACTTGTTATTTTTCTGACCTTTATAGAATGGCTCTGATTTTTCCTTTGTATTTGCAGATTGCCAATTCCATTGTCAACTCCACGGAGTTGGATGGTGAAGTGGCTAAGCTGGTGGTTGCTGCGCGCCATAATGGGCATGCGCAAGGCTATGCTGAGTGTGTGCAACAAGTCACCCATGCCTTGGATACTCCATGGGATTCTAGCCATGCCTCCACTCATGGAGTTAATACTGGAGCTATCTTCGAGAAGGCCCAGCAGGGGTATAACCGTCTTGAAATCCTGGCCTTGGAGTTGGTAAGTGAGGCGCTTACTCATGATGACTTTGTCGACCACTTGAAGGATATCTTTCTGGAAGACGCTGAGGTTGCTGCTGAAGAAGAAAACTAGTGTAGGATCCTTGATGTAATAGTCTTGTAGGATCATTGTTTGCGTCGCGCTTTGACGCAGTTATCTGCATATTTTTCTATCCTTTAATGAAATGTTTCTTCTCTGTTACAATAATTGCAAGAACTAGACCAACCTTGTGTAAGTATAGCGAATGAAACTGGTAATGAGCTCGCGCGTGGGTATCAGCTCTTAAGCGTGCCGCGTAGGTAGTGATTTATATTTTACAAGTCATTGTGCACCAAGGTGTTTTTGCGTATACTCAAAGTGGTTACGCGCATTTGTAAGGAAACATTAAGATGAAAAAAGAAATGAAGTAACTCTTATCTATATTACATAATTGGGCGCAAGGGCCGCATTTTTGAATAGACAAGAGACTATGAACTTGGAGGTTTACATGTAGCACCGTCTTAGTTGCTGCGCATTCCATGTCCTAGGGATACTTGTTCCGTCCAAGCGCTTAAGGGTGTATGCACCTTTTTCCATGACTTCATGAATAACATAAGGACCTTCCCATTTGGGTGCTAGTTTTCCAGGACGTTCGGCATTAGATGCCTCATTGTCGCGTAGAACAAAGTCACCGGGTAAGAAGGTGCATATGCGGACTCACGCGTTATAGTATTTCTCTAGTTTGGACTTGTATTTTGCTTCATTGATGGCAGCGTTTTCACGCCTCATTGTTTTGTTTTTGCGCAGCTAACATGCGCGGTGATGGGAGGCCTCTTTCTGCAGGAATCACTGCCTCCGTCCCATACACAAGGCTAAAGGGATTTTCGCCCGTGCTAGTTTTAGGCATGGTTCGATGAGCCCATAAGATGCTTGGCAACTCATCTACCCAACCTCTGCGTGCTGTTCCCAACCTTGTCTTGATTCCCTCAACTATACTTTTGTTAATCCTTTTGACTTGGCCGTTCCCTTGGGGATGCGCGACCGAAGTGAAAACGTGTTCGATATGCATCTCTTTCATCCATTGTTGTAGTTCTTCGGCTGCGAAATTGGGGCCGTTATCGCTGACTATGCGCAGGTGTAATCCGAAACAGCATATGATGTGTTCCCAAATGAACTTTCGCACTACAGTTGCTGTGGTAGATGCGAGAGGTTTGGCTTCTACCCATTTGGTGAAATAATCGACTGCAACGATTATGGATTTCACCGTTCCTGGAGCGTTTGGGAATGGTCCTACCATATCGATTGCCCATTGCTGAAAGGGCCACTCTGTTGTTACCGGAATCAAGGGATTCTTGGGGGTAGTATCTTTGGAGCATGGCACTGGCATGATGCGCATTTTCACAATGTTTCAACCTCATCAAGGTGCATGCCAGGCCAATAATATCCGGCGTTCATGATCTTTGCTACGACCATGCGTGGGCCAGCGTGAATTCCGCATAACCCTTCATGTATTTCACGGATCAAGTACTTGGCGTCTTGCGCATCATCGCAACGGAGGAGTGCCCCAAGGTATGACTTCCGGTATAAGATACCGTCTACCATTTCATAGTTGAGTGCCTTGTTCTGGACCTTCCTTGCTTCCACTTTGTTTTTGGGAAGGCTCCCGTGTAGCAAGAACATGGTGATGGAAGACATCCAAGATGGGTTTCCCACTTCTATGATGTTGACTTGTCATAAAGGGACAAAAGGGTTTTTAGTACCTCAATGCGTACCTCGGCGCGCAAGGTGTTTGAAGCTTGTAGCAGCTAGCTTGCTAAGAGCGTCAGCATATTTGTTCTCGCTCCAGTTAACATGAGTTATCTTGAAATGTTGGAATTTGGTTATTAAGTCTTGTGTCTGTTCTAGATACAAGGCCATTACCTCGCCCTTTGCCTCATACAGGTCGTTGACCTGTCCGGCGACAAGGAGTGAGTCGACATAGGCTTCCAAATTCTGTGCACCCATCTTGATTGCTAACCGAAAACCTGCCAAGAACGCTTCGTACTCAGCTTCATTATTTGTACTTTTAAAATCCAACCTGATGGCATAGGTGAATTCTTGATCATCGGGGCTCATTAGGCGAAGACCTACCCCTGCACCATCGTTGTTGGACGTGCCATCAGTGTGAAGTATCCATGCGCGGTTATCCGTAACCGGCGCTGGATTCTGTACTTCTTCACACTCCTGCGCTTTATTCTGCGGGACTTCCGCGATAAAATCGGCCAATATCTGGCCTTTTATTGCCGGTCATGGCTTATACATAACATTGTATCCGCCAAGCTTGATCGCCCACTTTGCTAAATATCTGGCTTTGACAAAATTTGGCCTAGATGGGTTCGAGAGAACTGTTATTTCGTGGCCTGAAAAATATCGGCGCAACCGCCGGGAAGCATGGACTAAAGCTAGAGCTAGCTTTTCCATCATGGGATATCGAGTCTCTGGGTCGGTAAGCGTTTTGCTGACGTAGTAGATCGGAGTTTGAACTCCTGCGCATTCTACTAGCAGAACTGCTCCCAGAGCGACATCTGATGCGAAAAGGAAAAGTATCAGTGGCTCCTTCTTCTATGGTGCGGTGAGCGTTGGTAGCTGAATCAAGCATTCCTTCATTTGGATGAAGGCCTTCTCCGCATCTGAAGTCCACTGAAACTTGTTCTTCTTCACACAATTCCGCAGAGTGCTGATGAATGGGAAATACTTCATCGCGTGGTTGTCCAAGAACCTGTTCAGCGCAGCCAGCCGCCCTACCAACTATTGCATCTCTTTGATAGTTGAGGGTGATGGCATACGCTGAATCGCTTCCACTTTTTCGGGATTGACTTAAGCCATCGCGCGTAACGATGAATCCCAAAAATTTGCCTTCCTCTATTCCAAAAGAGCACTTGCTGGGGTTCAGCTTCAGATTTGCCTTGCGCAAAGAACAAACGTTTTTTGGATGTTTTCCATCCGAGCTCATGATGACTAGGTCATCAATATATACTTCCACGGTTTCACCAATGTCATCCCCAAAGACATGGTCCATTAAGCGCTGATAGGTGGCTCCTGCGTTGCGTAGTCCGAATGGCATTTTTGTGTAGCAATAAATGCCCTTGTCTGTTCGGAAAGCAGTCTTGTCTTCATCCTCTTTCTTCATTTGGATCTGGTGGTAGCCCTTGTAGCAATCAAGGAAACATTTCCACCTGAATGAAGCAAGAGAGTCCACCTTTTTGTCGATTTCTGGCAAGGCGTAGCAGTCCTTGGGACATGCCTTGTTGAGATCTTTGAAATCGACGCACATGCGCCAACTAACGTTGGACTTCTAGACCATGACTGGGTTGGCTACCCATGTCTGATAACGCACTTCTCGGATGATTCCTTCTTGGAGAAGCTCCGTAACTTACTCGTTCAGAGCGCGGGTCTTTTCGGGCCCAAAGTTGCGCTTCTTCTGAAAGATAGGCTGAACTGAAGGGAAGTGTGCAGGGCATGCTCTGCTATTTCCCTTGGCACCCATGTCATGTCTGCCGGTGACCATGCAAAAATATCAGAATTTTGGAACAATAGCTGTTTTAACCGCGCCTTGACTGCGAGGGTCATGGCGGGTCCCAAAAGCACGGTTTTTTCCGAGTACTTGTTGTTAAGTACCCACTTTTCTGGTTCACCGTCGGCAGATAGCTTGGGTTGCTTTATTGGTGGTTCCTCGTCCACAGACATGATTTCCTTCCTTGAATAAATGATAGCCACCCCGTTTCTGTGGGAAAACCGCAAGCGGCAGAGGGGATGGAAGTAATCATGCTGAAATCTCGCTGGGCGCGTCGTCCTAATAATACGTCATGGTGCGAGGTGGCGGGAATGACCATGAAATTGACATGGACAGTGCGGGTATGGCACCCATCAGAGAGAGTAACGCGGAAAGAAATTTATCCCAAAGGGAAAACAACCTCGTTGCAGAAAGCAGTGAGTGGGAAATCCACCGGCTCCAGGTGTGCTTTGTCCTCCGGGTCAAGTTGCTGGAAGCACAGTTCATATATGATGTCCATAGAGCTCCTAGGGTCTATGAAAATGTAGTCGGTGCGGTAGTGACCGAAAATGCCAGTTATCACTATCTATCGGTCTTCTTGTGGACCCCTGGAGACGACGGGGAAGATGACATGCTGCTCCCGCTAGTGAGATGTGAAGCTCTTTTGATGGTTACGCTTGCGCGAAGGACCACCCTGAATCATATGAACAACCTTCATTTTTTTGTTACTCGGGCCCTCGCCGCCTCGAGTAATTTGGCGCAACTCCTTGCGCACATTTTGTAATAAGTGGGTGAGCTTCCCACTTTTGAGTGCCTTCTCAATCTCCATGCGCAGGGAGATGCAATTTTCGGTTGTGTGCCCCGTGTCTTTGTGATAATCGCAGAAGAGGTTGGGGTCCCTTCTTGTTGCGCATCGGCGGTGCTTGTTTGAATTGGTGGTTTTCTATTGCTGAGGACCTCCGCCGGTGTCTTCGTCAGTGGGGTCCACTGGCGATCGCGATTATCTTTTTCTATTGCTTCCTAGTTGGCGAGCTTATTAATGGTCGCGCGAGCGTCGAACGGTGTGTGGGGAGGGTTTTGGTTGTGGTCCCTCCACCCTTTATTCTTTTTCCCAAAACTCCTGCTTAAGTCTTGGGGACGGTGGTGAAGTAGAGGAGGTCTACTGTTGTTAAAGTTGCGCTCCGTTTACGCATAGACCTTTGCCTCCGCCATAAGTTGATCCTAGCTCTTGGGGAGACCTGTAGTCCCTGACAAGAGTTTGATCATCTCGTCACAGCGTATGGCGTACTTGAACTATGCACGAACCAGGTCTTCATGCACATCCCCTATCTCCAGCACCTCCTTATTGTTGCGGGTGATGAAGTCTTCGAGGCTTTCATCATCCCGCCGCCAGATATTCAGTACATCAGAGGAATCTCTGACATAACGCCTTTGCTAACTGAAATGCGCAAGGAACTTGTCCTTCAAATTGTTCCAAGACGCAAGTTTGCCCGTGGGCAAGTTATCAAACCACAGGCGTGCAGCACCTGTGAGGGTTTGAACGAACAGGGGACACCACATCGGTAGTGTCCATCATCCAATCAGTCTTGTGCAAGTAAAAAGACGCAGGTGGTCATCCCGGTAAGTCAGCCCGTTGTATTTTCCGACGTTGGAGGGCAACTTTGCACGCTCCAACGGTGCGAGAGCTATCTCCTTGATGAACTTGGAGTGCTCGGCTGCGTCCGTCGGTCGGTAAATCAAGTTGTAATCATGCTTGGCCTCCGGGTTGTAACCGCCGCGTTGAGCGGATCTGTATGTCGCATGATTCTTGGTTAACCGGTGAAAAACGCTAGCGATATTGTTAGGTCCTAGAAGTGTGAGACTGAAGCATCAAATATACGCAACGGTCTTAGGTAGTTAACTGGAATTAACTAGGTTAGTTTGTATCAGGTTTGGACCTTGAATAGGTCTCTTGGGCATGCCATAGGCCATGTGGGCTAGGCAAAAAATATTATATCATTCCTAGGGTTGAGACTTTTGAGAATTCTCTAGAGAGAGCCTCCATCTTGTACCAGACGGTTTTGCTTGTTCAGATAATAGAATCGTGTGCAAGGTGTTAAAGTTGATTCGTGTTGTTCTTTTGTCTTTTCGGGTTTTCTTGAAGATCACCAAGTTTGGATTCCGCCCATCCTTGGTGATTGTGTGATATCAGTCTTAGATCCGGTGTATCGGGACTTACAAGTGGTATCAGAGCCTGTTGAACCAGTTTTCCAGGCTCAGATCTGATATTACATGATTCTGTTCGGTTTCTGCAGAAGAACACAAAGAACACGAAGAAGATTCAAGCATTTCGGATCAACATTCAAGGATTTCGGATTTTCTGGATACATTTCAGACCAATTTCGGATCATTCTGCTGCATTTCAGATTATTCTTTTGTATTAAAATCTTGAATTTCGGATAATCTTCAAGCATTTCAGATCATAATAGTTGCATTTCGGATCCGAATTCGTTGAAGATCATGAAGAACACGAAGAAGATCATCCATTCCGGATTACTGTTCCGGATTCTCATTCCGTACTGAAACAGTGTATCTCGGATCCCATCTCGGATACTGTTCCGAATCACCATCTCGGATTAGCATCTCGGATCACTGTTTGAGATTCCATCTCGGATTGTTAATCCGAGTTACTGTTCCGAATTTGGTACCGTTCCGAGTTGTACCCAAAAAGGTGAAAAGTTAATCAGCTTACGTAACCGGAGTTAAACATTTTCGTGCACAGAATTTGATCCACAGACAATCTTGACAAACTGATCGCACGGATAGACTCGTGTGATTTTTAAGACAAAAAAAAGACACGAAAAATCCTAAAATCACCATCGGACATTATATATCATTAGAATCGTATCGTCGAGACGAGTCTAACGGTACATTTTGGTAAAAACTGTTTTCGGACATTTTTTCGGGTTTACCGGTCCGGTTTCGATTATCCGAAGATGTTTGCAGCCCAAGCTCGGCACTCGAACATAGCTCTTAGTCCAGCACAAAATCAATACCCGAGCCTGCGGGATGAAGTGAAGGAAAAGCTGAATGAGTTTATCGGAGACTACAACGTTGATCCGGTTGCTAACTATGTGATGCGTTTGCTTGAACATGGGAGGCGAAAAGAGGAAGTAAGAGATGAGTTGGATAGCATTTTAGGAGATGACAAGGACTTCTTTGTATCTGGGTTATGGGATAGTTTACAATCAAGCCAAGATCTCCAAGATATATATGCTAAATCGACAGAGTCTCATCCTGAAGAAGGGTCTGAACAGAAATCAACAGCCCAGCAAGCAGCAATCAGCAGCCCAGCACCCCAAACTCGACCTCAAGCCCAAACTAACGCTGACAAATCACGCTCGCCCATTGACACAGTCAACTATCTTTTGTGCACTGAACCTTGCAGGAATAAGGTTGCTCAACTCAGGGCTCTAATTCCAAAATGACCGATGAATACAACAATGCATTGGCTCAGTGCATCAGCCTTCAAGAAAGTAAAAAGTTACTTAAAGAAAAGGTTGAAGCTCAAACAAAAGACATAGCTCAGCTCCACCTGGACGTAAATCAACAGAAATGTTGGGTCCATGATTACAAAACCAGATTAGATTCAAAAACCATGGAATGCGACTTGGTAAGAGTTGAGCTGGGACTTCTTACTGGAAAATATCAACAAAACGAAATCAATATAAAGAAGTTTGATACATCCAGCAAGCTTGTTCAAGACGTGTGCAATGTGCAGCTGGCATATAAGGGGAACAAAGGGAAGGGTTTGGGTTTCAATCAGGTTGCGCCACCGTATAATCACAACTACATAACAATGCCTGAAATCGACGAAGATATTGAGAAAGCACAACATATGGTGTACGGCAAACCCTGTGATTATACGTCAGACACACGGGAACCATCTGGTGCTGTTGACTCTTCTAATGATTCAGCTGGAGTGTCTGGTTCTTTATCTGATAAACCAGGACTCTCTGACTTTATCAAAGCTGATGAAGAGAGAGCTGATGTGAACAAGGCTCCAAATGTGCCAACTGAACAATCTGAACCTTTTGCATCTGATGAAAAGGAGCAAGCTAAAAGAGCAAAAACAAGCAAATCGGAGACGAAGAAAGCAGAAGTCCAAAAGTCAAGGACAATCAAGCTCTCCAAAATCATCAGTGGGCAGCAACAGCCCTCAAAAGGCTAATGTTGTGAAAAATGCTTTTGTTAAGCCGGTCTTTTATGGAAAATGTGAAAAATATGCTTTTGACCGTGCTAGCAAAGCTTTTGGAAAGGTTGGGGAGATTCTGAAAAGGATTTGCAGTCTAAACAAAATAAGAAAAATCAAAAGAAATCTCCACAATAGAAGAAGGCCCTTGCAAACGACAAGTACAGACATCCGGATTCATCTTTGTCTGCAAGAAACGTGCAAGGATATCAAGCACAGAAGGGATCAGTTCATCCTTTTAGGCCTGCACGAGCAAATCAAGCTGATCAGAATGCTTTACATGTGAAGAAACAAACATGCTTCAATTGTGGCATTCCTGGTCACATCGCTCGAAACTGCTCACATAGTCCCCATGTTCCATATCATGTTCAAAATTAGAAGGTTACACCTAAGGATAAAAATCATTCGAAGCCGATGAAGGTATCACCACCTAAGGCAATGAAGAATGTGAATCCCAAGGTTAAACCATCTGATGGGGATTTGAATGTTGCCTAAAACAAACGCAAGGCTGTTCAGAAACAAAAATCTGTTTCTAAAATAACTAAACCTGAACCAGCCAAAGTTGCACAATCAAAGGCAACAACCGCGTTTGTTAAAACGAAACAGATTTGGAAACCCAAATCCAAAGTGGCAACACTTTCACCAATCCTCGAAACAAAAGGGGACTTGTGTCTGAAAGAAGCGTCTTATTTTGATGCTTCAGGGAAACCCGGGACCACGGTGGCCTGGGTCCCACTGTCTTACTAATCTCCTTATTTTTCAGGAACAACCAAGGAGGAGCTGTTGACAATCTCTGGAATGTTGATAGCGGTTGTTCTAGGGACACATCGGATAACATCTCACTGTTGCAAAAGGTTAAAATCTTTTACGAGTGCAATGTTTGCTTTGAAGGAAATGAGGTAAGAAAAGATCAGCGAAAAGGTACAATTTAAATTTCATGCTTTAATTTTGAAATTTATTAGTTTTTAATCTAATGACGGAACGGTTAAGAAAAAACAACAAAAATATTTTCCTTTTCTTCGTTTAAAACTTTGTGCATATGTTTTCTTTACTAGGTAAATTTGTGCATAAGGTATGATGCACAAATTTAGGGGGAAGAGGGCAATATATATGTATATATGTATTGTTTGAGGGGGAGAAAATCAGAAAAATACAAAAACATTTGAAAAACAGAAAAATACAAAAGATCTTTTTGCATCAAATGGGAAATGAAATGAATTTTCGTGATAAAGGGTGTGGCTGACACATGTAAGGTGTTGTAGCTGAAAAGACTAGGATCTAATGTGATATGTCGATAGGCTTAACGCTCAAAGTGATTAAAAGATACTAAGTGATATAAACATAACGAACTATGTATCTTGTGGGTAACATACCATTGGCGTATGATTTTATGGTCTTAAATCCTGTGTTGATAGATAGCCAACATCTGAGGTTTCGGGTCTTTATGCTGTTGAGTCATCCGGGGATATCTTGGCTGCCCTTATATTGCATCCAGATTATATGCAGACCTAGGCACAGTCAGGATATTTCTTTAAAAGAGCCATAATAGAAGGTCGAAAATCTTTAAAGAAAGGAAATCTCATCATGAGAAAGTTCCATGAATTCAAACATACCACATAAGGTATTCGCCTAACCCTCGTCAGATACTATTGGTCACTCTGTTGTACGAAAGTACTGACCTGTTCACCAACATTCCGACGTTGTAAAATTTAAGGATGATCTCAGTATACTCACCTGCTACGATGAATCGTTTTGCTTACCTTGATCGGGGGGGTATGTCATGGTGTGGGACGCACGGATATTATAGTATAACACTACCTTAAGCATATCACGAAGTTGAAAAATGAAAGTTGAGCGTTAAAATTTAAGTGGACAAACATATTGGCAATCACTTAGACCAGTCTGAATAAGTTCGCACTGAAAAGTGTAACTTGGTCCGCCTGAAAACGATTTTGATCCCATTGCAATTGTATAGTTGTAACTATTGAGTTAGTTTCTTTGTTTATTTGTGTTTCTGTTTGTATTCTTATACTTTAATAAAATTAAAAATAAAAAATTCAAAAATCCAAAAATAGAGTGCTTTATTTGTTTTATTAAAAATTATTAACCGTTCTTGAAGATTTGACTAATCATCTAAAGATGAAAGAAATTTGAATTCTGATCCGAGTACAAGTACTTGGATGTACCAAGTGTTCATGCGGTACTCTCCCTGTTGCATAAGAATTATTGCTTATAAATTTATGATAATTGTGTAGATCTTGATTTAGATCAAGAAACAGGGGTTGCTGAAATTGAGATGTTGTTAGTTGCCGACAAAGCATGGAGCATCACTACAGCAAAGTGTACCTGAGTCAGAAGAACCAGATGCTAATCATTGTCTGACAGTGATAGTACATTTGAAGAAGTACCTGAGAACCTGCTTGCTTGAAAGAGAAAAATTGAAGAAGAAAAGAGCTGCTGAGGTTCCTCCTCTCGCATTCTATTTGACAAAGATGTTTCAAGCAAAGCTGATCAAGATCCTGATATGAAGCTAACCACAAGAGCTGAAGAAAGAGACCCAGTGATGAAAATTGTGAGGTCCAAGAAGTTTGAGACTGACTTCCGCAACACTTACAGCATAGCGACAACCATAGTCTCTGTTGAAGACGTTGCTAAATTTATGCTATCAAGACAATTTGATGCATTAGTCTAGGGGTAGATTGTTAGGTCCTATAAGTGTGAGACTGAAGCATCAAATATACGCAACGGTATATGGTAGTTAACTGGAATTAACTGGGTTAGTTTGTATCAGGTTTGGACCTTGAATAGGTCTCTTGGGCATGCCATAGGCCATGTGGGCCAGGCAAGCCCAAGGGAAGCCCATGAGGGGAATAGGCAAACCCTAGATATAAATAGAATATTATGTCATTCCTAGGGTTGAGACTTTTGAGAATTCTCTAGAGAGAGCCTTCATCTTGTACCAGATGGTTTTGCTTGTTCAAGTAATAGAATCGTGTGCAAGGTGTTAAAGTTGATTCGTGTTGTTCTTCGTCTTTTCGGGTTTTCTTGAAGATCACCAAGTTTGGATTCCGCCCATCCTTGGTGATTGTGTGATATCAGTGTTAGATCCGGTGTATCGGGACTTACAGCTATCACCTTCGCCGTAGGTTTTGTCTTCCTCACGTTGGGTGTACCGCTCCCCTTGGGAACGTGGGCCCAGCCGTGAATGGACAGATGCTCGTCTGAGAGAGCGAGACTCCAATTTAGGTGGAGGTTGTGTGTATTCGGTCTCCTGTGGGTGGAGACTATATGGTACGCTCGCCCCTGCTAGCGAGTCGTAACTCAAAATCCTTGGTGCAGGCGAAGCATGCACCTAAACGACGGGCTATACTGGGACAGCAGGGTGTTTGTCTGCGCACATAGTTGCGCATTGACGGCATTCAGGGCCGTCTGATACTTTATGTACCAAGACATCGGTGTCTCAACCGGGGGTAAGACGGATGTTATCGGAACAAAGGGAGTCTCCAGCTGCGCTCTGGGGGTGACCGGAATGTTTACTCGGTCAGAGCCGTGATGAGCTCCGGTAGCCTCGGAAGAGTCTTCCCTCACTTGCCCGTCGATACGAGAGGCATGAACTGGGTTCTTGCCTTCGCCTCGAGGGCCTCGTGGGGTGCTTGATGGGAAATTAGCCATAAGGAGATGAGGCTTGAAAAGGTGAAAATGGGAGGGGAAAAACTGGAAAGAGTGAGAAAACCACGGATGGCGCCAATGAAGAAGCAGCAGTTTAACCTAGTGATATCTGGGGATATATAAGTCACAACCAGGGTGTCTCTGCATAAAAGGTTACCCTCTTACCTCACTTTTTGTGTTGTAAGCTCTCTCCGGCTGATCTGCAAAACTAGCAGCGCCGTTAGTCTCGCCACGGGGAAAAGGGTGGTTTTCTCCGTGACCACACCCCGGCGTGAGAATAAGTATATGTGGGAAGGTAAGCAATTGCAAGTATAAGCGAGAGCTATATGTGTGGTGTAAGTATTGCAAGTGTGTAAGCCTGTCTTTTACCTGGAGATCTGATACTTATTTATAGCCGAAAAAGGTATGTCCATGAGAAGTGCTGGTGGGCCTTGGGCCCTGCCCATACAACTCCCTCTGCGTTAGACATTAAATGTTCCCTGCAGGAGAATTCATGTCCGCTGTCATGAGGTATGCTTTGTCAGATGTTGAGTAGTGCCACGTGTAAAGGCAGCCGTTTCTAGTGTTAGGCCTGTTGCCAGCCGAAAGTGGAGAAGGTGGAACAGTCACTGGCAGAGATGTGGTTGGTGTATGGTCTGGCACTTGCCTCACTAGTCATGGGCACTGTCACACGCAACCTGCCAAGTAACCTTCGGTTACAGTTCTGCCATTTCGTACCCTGAGGTATGATCAAAATCTCTTAGTGCCTACCCCCTTATGCAAGGCTCTCAAGGTTTTTCCCGCCAGCGCAGGGTGTCAGGGGTACATCCTTTTGTCCCAAGACTATGAGGAACTTCTCATGTGTGTCTTGTCCTTGCAAGGTTTTGGGATTCGCAGCTCAGAGGAATGTTGTTGTGCGCAGGGTCTAGTAACCTACGCGCGTAAGTCTAACTTGCTATTGTGGCGAGTACACAAGGTTTGTTGTGTGACTTTAATATATTGGTCTAATTCACAGTTGCGTTGAGTGCGCAAGGTTCATTATACGACCTTTTATTGTTGGTCTAATTCACCATGCGCTGAGTGCGCAAGGTTCATTGTGTGACCTTAATGTATTGGTCTAATTCACCTCTGTGCTGAGTGCGCAAGGGTCATTGTATAACTTTTTGGTGCTGGTCTAATTCACCGTTGCGCTTATAAAATCCAAGGAAGGCGCACTATTGCACATTGCGCGCAAGGTTATCCATGTAGAAATTTGGTCAAAGGTATGGTCATTTGGGACCACACCTCCTCATATACTGTGAAAAACACTATATATAATATAAAAAACACCCTGACTCATTGAAAACACCTATTGAATTCATCATTCACCAGAACTCTCTTAAAAAAGACACCATAACACACCCTAACTCATTGAAGACACCTATTGAATTCACCATTCACCAGAACCCTCTTAAAAAAGACACCATAACACACCCTAACTCATTGAAGACACCTATTGAATTCACCATTCACCAGAACCCTTTTAAAAAAGACACCGTAACAACCATGTAAATTACAATTATACCCTTAAACCATTAAAAAGACACCATAACACACCCTAACTCATTGAAGACACATATTGAATTCACCATTCACCA
Organism: Scalesia atractyloides; assembly: GCA_947069175.1. NCBI lineage: Eukaryota > Viridiplantae > Streptophyta > Magnoliopsida > Asterales > Asteraceae > Scalesia > Scalesia atractyloides. Next base: position 16,451,622 of record CAMTDV010000001.1, on the reverse strand, counting down.
GAACCCTCTTAAAAAAGACACCGTAACAACCATGTAAATTATAATTATACCTTTAAACCATTAAAAAGACACCATAACACACCTACCTCATTGAAGACACCTATTGAATTCACCATTCACCAGAACCCATAGCACCATACGATAAAAACACCATATATATAAAAAAACACCATGCACCTTTCAACAAACACCATATATAAGAATAAAAACACCACAATGATAATATGAACACAACATGTGCAACAAACCCACTCCCAACCACCAATGTAGAAATTAAACACCATATAAGACTGCTACTATCATTATCAACAATAACAGAAATAACACCATATAATTTAAAAACACCAAAACACGCAAAATAGTCTGTACAATAAAACCACCATTCGAAAAATAAACACCTTGTGCAAATAACATCTCACAAAAACCAATGTACAAATAAAACACCATATACATATGATACTATCATTATCAAACATAACATAACAACACCATCTTTCTTTAACCCTCAAACCCCACATACCCAACACGATTGTTTGAACAAAAAATTTGAACAATATATATAATTAATAAAGGGTATTCGTTACCGATCAACAAAAAAAATGTAGACATCAATCAAACAAAGAAACAAAAGCCACCCTAAATTTTCATACTTGGTTCATCGTTATCCATCGATCGAGATGTTAATGTATATGGTGTCGAAGATGATCAGTAAATCTCATAACCGTGAATGAAAAAATGATCAAGATGCTATAAATAAATTTTCGTTTGATATGTTGTCGAATATGATCAGTAAGTTAAAAAACAAATTAAAATTTGAATTCCCTAAAATAACTTCCAAAATCGGTTGTAAATATTCATTCCTTAATTAGATTTTATTAGTTAAATTACAATTATAACTTAAACTACCAAAATCAGAAGGGACATGTGTCATCATCAAAATCTTTCTTATACTTCTCAGACTTTTATATTTTTTTACAGGAACCTATATATATATATATATATATATATATGCAAATCTAACAACCCCTTAGTAGTGATTTGGGTATGATAAAAATGTACATTGTAACTTTTAAAGTATATTAAATTTCAATAACCAAAATATGACTTAATTTCTAATAATTTTTTTGATAATGTGATAAATTATAATCTTAGTATTGGGTGTAATCCTACTATAACAAAAACAAAGTTACTTCATGTGACATTAACGTTCATTTATTCATGACGTTTCAAAACATTGTTATTGTTTGTGATAAAATACAGTTAGTTTTCCATTAGAGCGCATAAAGTTACTTTTCCTTCGTACTATAATTGCCACTTACAACGAAAGTGAAAGATATAAATGTCATCGGTATGGTTACAAAAGTCGCAGACGTTTCCTAATCGATTGACTAGGGAGTTAAGAGTATTCGCCTTATACGGAGAGTACTCGGAGAATACTCAGACATATTAAATTATAAAAAAAATCAGAAATTAAATATATGTCAATTAATAAAAAAATATTACTAATATTTATAACAAAATATGTAAAAGATATAATAGGCACACAATTCATAATGATAGCATCCTTCATGAAAAAAGGAAAATCATGTTATTATTAATTTTACATTGTATTTTGAAAGGGAGTTGGATAACTATTTGTGTATATGTGAGGTAATTTTTTCTCATATTTTTTTACAGGTTAACTTTTCAAGAGAAGTAATTCTAATGAAATGCTCGATTTCTAGACACTAAAACTTTTAGCAACAAAATACAAAATGTTGGTATCTCAGTTGAGTCAAATATCCGAAAAAGTAAAAGGTTAAGCCTAAACATGTTGACAAAATACGGGTCGCTCACACATAAAAAGTAAAACATCATTGCCGGGGATTGAACCTTGGTCACCCGCATGACAGGCGGAAATACTCACCACTATAATACAACGACTTCGTTGAAAGACTATTGCACTTCTATTTCAAATACTTTTTATGTAAATCTATAAATCTTACGCCTTCGTATTCTAATTTTATAATATTGTTGATTTAATGATTAAATGAAAAAAAATCACTAATAAGATACAATTATGAAGATTAATACACCAACAAATTCTCGTATAATATAACATATATATATATGTATATGTATATGTATATAGAGAATCATATAAAAAAAACTAAAAGTGTGAGAAGGATAAAAAGATTATGATGGTGACACATGTCCTTTTTTATTTTGATAGTTTAAGGGTATCATTGTAATTTACTAATATATCTAATTAAAGATATAATCTTGTAACCGACATTAGTTATTTTAGGAATTTTGTTCATTAGTTATTTTAGGAATTCATTAGTTATTTTAGGAATTCATCATCAGTTTGTATAAAACACCATACGAATTCCAAAAAACACCACAACTTTAATCGTTATACAGTCGTGGTGTTCTAACATGTGTAATGATTTTTGTTATTTTTGCAGGTATAAATTACAATACAAATTCCAAAAACACTATGAATTGAATCATAATACAGTCATGGTGTTTTAACATTTAGAATGATTCTAGTGCTATTCAAGATCAGTTCATATAAAACACCATACGAATTCCAAAAAACACCACAACTTTAATCGTAATATAGTAGTGGTGTTCTAACATGTATAATGATTTATTTTTGCATGTATAAAACACCATACTGACATGATATCGTAGTCTCACGTAAATTTAATCCAAACACTACTAATAGCTAGCGGTAAGTGGGTATCGAATACAGGGAGATTGTGGAATATGTGCTATCTAAAGTTTATACTAAATTAACTAATTTATCTAATGCAAGAAAATGAATTCAAGATTTTTGGTGTTTTGGTTTTAAAATTAAACAAATTGCAATTCAACTATTGGTTATTAAAAACAGATTAGAAGCAAGTGATCATCCTAAGTTTTCGGTTTCAATTAACACTTGTGTTTTAAATCCAACAAGAAAGAATCACATAGACATGACTCGTGTATGACTATTTGTTTGTGAATAAAGAGAACTAAGTACTCGGATTACAAAGATGTGAGGTTGTTACCCGATGACCAATTAACCAATATCCAACCCTAAACCCTTCCGATATATCTCGATTGTTAACGACACCAAGAACGTACGATTAAGGATAACATTAAAACATCAATCAATAATTTACCAACAAATATTCAAACACCATATAAACTACAAACATTGCAAGTCTATTATTCTAGAAATTAAAGATCAAAACACAATTGTTTCAAGCAAACCTTCAACTTAGGATGATCACAATGAGTTTAGCCACTCATAGTCTTGCAGATCATCACACCTTCAAATGTTATGTTCACATGAATCATAAACACCAAACAAAATGTTAGAAATTGTTCTTGAACTAAATGAATCACCCAAAATCGCCTCTAGACTCTGCCAAAACGTTCCCAATGATTGATATGCCAAAAGTCCCTTTAAAACCGGTTTAAAGGGGGCAGTTACACTTTTCTCACAGGTCACCACCGTAAGCTACGGTGCCCACCGTAGCTTACGGTGGGCAAAATTGCTTACGGCCCCAAGAGACTGGCTTACAGTGCATATAAAGATCAGACACCACCGTAAGCTACGGCGCCCACCGTAGCTTACGGTGGTCAGCAGATTTTCCCTTTTTGTTCTTTTATCAACTCTCCAAGTCTTCATCTTCTTTTGGTCAAGTGCAAGCTCCCATCAAAGCACGTTAAAACCGCTTGTTTATGCTCTTCGGTACCTGCAAAGCCATATACACCGTAGTTATCAAGTCATAATAATTAACCCAATTAAGTGCGGAATATTGATCGTTTTAAAGCACTTGAGGGTTGTCCAATGGACCATCCATCACATACAAATTCCAAAAATACCATGAACTGAATCATAACACAATCATGGTGTTTTAACATTTAGAATGATTTTATTGCTATTCCAGATGTTAAAACACCATGATTGTAATCACAATACAATGTTACATACTCTAGATGTTAAAACACCATGACTTGAAAAAAACACATTTTTTTTGCAATGTTATGGTGTCTTATTTATGTTCATGGTGTTTTACTGTAAAATACAACGCCTTGAATCACAATACAATTAAAACACCATTGTATGAACATAGAAAAAACACCATGGACTAAAACATCCAATCGAGACGTAATTTTTTTCTCTACATAAGTATAACAATATGGTACTCATATTAAAGATAAAAAACACTCGTTATTATGGTGTAATTTTAAAAAAAAGAGTTACGTATAAAAAGTTATTGACGTTTAAAAAAGAAGGGGGAAATTTGCATGTGCATTGCATGTGAGTTTCTAAACTTAAAAATGTTCAATTTACCTTTATACCCTTAATCTAGAAAATTAATTATTTTAATGATAAAACTATTTACAAGATTGTCATCAAGATCTCAATCATTAGATTAAAGAACTAATGATTTAGATTCTTTCTTACCCTTCTCACAAAAAACACATTTTTTACAATAACCTCACCCCTAATGAAAAACCCGCACGTTGCGTCGGAGTCCACAATTTCCTATGTCACTAAGTTATATTATAAGAGGAGAGGGTAAAAATGTAATCCCGAAGCTTTTGAATTAAAGATGTTGATAAAATAAAATTGTTTTTGACTAATTTGATTCTCAGCTCCAACCATAAATTTGCAAGCCCTTTTAGACTCCAACTTTCAAGTTGTAGACTATTCATTTCTACGTAGCTTTGCCGACTCCACAGATGATCAACTCCTTTGATCTGAACATCACCATTTGTCCTTTTGTGCATCTTTTTTCTTCAACCGAATATCACCTTTTACTGGAACTCATAATGTAATCTGCAGTTAAAACGTCAAGCAGACTTTAATTTAATAGCATATCATACTCGGGTTTATATGGCAGCCAGTTTAACCTATGAAACCATTAAAAAATCGCCAACTCATTTGGCACGGTTAGATAAACCGGTTATACGGGGCATCTCCAGGTTACGCAAATTTAAAAGTGCTTGGGTTAGGGTTGGTGTTTACGAATAAAAATTTATAACACCAAAATTTATCCGGTCACCAAAGGCTAACCCGTGCATCTTGAATCTCTTGGTAACCCACCAGTTAGTCGTCTCCTTGGCATCTTCAACCACCTTAAACGCTAAAGTGTTTGTGCCCGTAAATAATGTTGTGATAAAAACCGGACAAATGGGTTAAACGGGTTGAAGTTATCTAAAGTGATGATGCTATCAAGATTTTCATACTTAACTGTAGCATTTTTAAGAGTAAAAATCATTACTTTCATGTCCAGTTTTGTTGCTATGAAGGTGAATAAATGAATATTAACAATGATTCAAAATATATATACACTATAATAATGTTACACAAAGTTTTGATAACATGTACTTTTGTATTTCTATCATTTGTACATTATACTCAGCTCGGTTTCGAAAAACAAATACGTAATTGTTTATGGTTCTTTTAGCCATTATACTTGCTATATAGTTGATGTCACATTTTCTCACTCGTGTTATAAAAAATAATATTACCAAAATTATATCTCTTCTCATCCTTGAGTTAAACTTTGCCGTCAATGGTCACAAAATATGCCAAGTTAGCATGTGGTGTATTAAGGTAGTGGAAAGAAACTCCTATCTTAAAACTTAAAAGTGTATGATGTTACGCCGCGCGGTAGAAGACAACGTTCGACCTCCGCTGTAACTAAACATTACAAAAACAACCAGCTTTACAAGAAGCATCAACAAACAAAGATTCATAAACGTTAAAGCCGTAAAGTAATAAAGTGTACAAAAGACGAGATGTTTGAAGTACAATTGGTAGTACAAGAGAAAAAAAATGCAAAAATGACTAATAAAAATACAAAAAAAAACATTAATAGGAAATAAGGCCGAAACAGAAAACTGCAATTCCTAGGGCCGTTTTGTTAATTAGTTATCTTGTTATTATATGAAAGTTAAAGTTAAAAACATTACGTCAAACTAGAGCCAATCGACAACCTGTCATGAGGGTTATCTAGTTGCCTAATGACTCCACTTAATTTTATTCACACTTAAATTGTTAAATCATAAATGTATGTTAACGATACATTAACCTCACCATTCACGACATCGATGATAAAAATTATATATAGATAAGATAAGGTAAGATGACAGGTTAAACTAGTGAACCAAACGGATGGATTTGAGAACAGTCGATTAGTCTACATCTCAATACCATGATACATGACAATAGAAATGATATTTATAATTATATATTTTGTTTTGGTTATTTGTGTAGTTATTACTTTTTTTTTGAACGATGACTTTCTTTTTGAGTGACCCAATGTCACACCATCTAAACATTATTTAATTTCCATATAAACATCTTGCATTATGCATTAATATAAAATCATATAGTTTTCTCTAGATTATATCTAATAACAACCAGTAGCTAACTTAGGTGGTTTGATTTATAAAACTATACAAATACGGGTATTATCTTACCGACTAGATTTACTTTTAGTGAGCAGCTTCAGTGAATGCATTTTCATATTCCAATAACGAAATAAGAAACTAATTCACAAAAATAAACAAGAATCAACTATGAAGGATATTTGAGTGTGCCTTTGAATTGTTGAAGAGAATATGTAGTATCGTTGCATAGTGTGCGAATTTTAATCTTGGGGAAGTGATTTATTAAGAGATATCATGTGCATTTGCATCATACTCCATAATATGATATTAGAGGACGTGAGGAGAGCGATTTGTCAACGTTATGAAAAAAGCGTTGAATGACCTGGATGTACACTAACCTTGGATGAGAAACTTGCTAAATGGGCAAACGTATGGTCAAATGCAATAAATCAAAACCTTTGTGCAGACTTGGTAGACCATCTTTGGTCAGAGCGTGACGAAAATGTCTATGATGACAATGGGGACAGTGAATGCGACGACGAAGATTTCGATTAGTTTTTATATTTTTGTTTACTTGTTTTAATTTTAATTCTCCTTTTTTATTTGTTTGAAACTAGTATTGTAGCCCCGTTTCGCGGTGAGGTCGTTAAAGGGTGCTGTCGATGATGTATTTGTTACATAACATATCGAGGGGTTATTATAGATCATGCATGCTTTGATTTATATGACGGTAAAAATAAGTGATCAACATGACTAAGTAAACATTTATAGAGTTATAATTAGCCTTAACTACAATAAGGTATGTAAAACAATAATTAAATTTGTTACCAGGTATATTGAAATGTTAGTTTAGACTATGTAGACTTTAGTATAAACGACGGTAAACATACACACGTAACATAGTTAAAAAACGTTTCTCTAGTTATAAGATAGCTTTAAATTAATAAGTTAAAATAAATAAAAGTAAAATTAAAAAAGAATTAAACTTATAGAAAAAATAAAAGAACAACTATTTGTAAAAAAATAACTTTATTAAACTTCAAAGCTATACGATAACTCTATTAAAGTTTGTGGATTGACACGTAACTCCTTTATAGAAAATAACTATTATTAAACTTTACTATGATAAATATTTTAATATTTAAGGGTATAGTTATTTAAAGAAAAAAACAATAATATTGTATCCTACAAACTAAAGTCAAAACCAATATGTGTTATTATATAGGACCAATAAATGTTATTATATAGAATTAGTACTATTCACAATTGTAATTGTTACTATATAGAATGTATTTCTATTTTAATTGTTTTTGTTTGATCTTTTTAAACATTATTGTAGTTTTACTTATTTGGAGAAAAGTGTCGGGATAATCCATATGATTTGTCCAGATTTCATCTATAGTCTCTGCATTTTCAAAAATAAAGTTATAGTCTCCAACTTTGATAAATTCGTTCTTGAAATTAAACTCCTAACCTACAACAAATATCCTAAACGAATCAAACTCCAAACAATCGTTGGACAAAAGTAGTAATTCTAACTCCAACCGACAAACCCATCCCTACCGCACCCCTCCGGCCGGCCAACCAACTCCGAGCACCCCAACCCCCACCATTGCGAGACCACCCACCAAAACCACGTCGACCCCCACAGCCTCTTGCTTTACACAATACCAGTTTGATCATTGTTACCGTGAAGATGATAAGATCACCTTAGTTGGTTGGTGTCGATTGGCGGGAGATCGTGTTTTGATGTACCATTACCAGAGACCACACCCTTCGCTAGAACCACCATCGTCTCAACGGACCACCGTCTTCATCACCTCTTAATTTTATTTTCGATATTGAATTTGTAGTTTACTAATGTATTGCATTATAGGTTCAATTTGGTTCTCAGTTATGAAATTGATTTTTTTTTCACTAAGAAAGGGTTTAGGAGGTATGGCGATGGGTTTTTGGAGGTATGGTGGTGGGTTGTGGCATGGGTGGTCGCAGATAGCTTATAAAGAAAGAAGAACCAGATGGCATGAAAGAAAACTAGGGTTTGCAAAAATCAAAGGATATGAGTGGACCTCACTTTTTTATTTAATGTTTAATTTTGGGTAAGGGCATTTTAGTCATTTTACATCCACTTAACACCAGAAACTAACCCTCATCCATGTTAGGGACTATCCGAGAACGAATATGAAAAACTTAAGGACTATAGCCGTAATTTTAGAAATGTACGGATTATAGGTGAAAATAGAGCAAACTACAGGGTTCGGGCATTTTTCTCATTTATTTATCTAATTTATATTATATAGAAAATAAGATTTAAACAAATAAGTAATGACTAAAAAAATGATAACGATGAGGTGAAAACTAGTGAAACCATAACAAGACGTAGTAAAAAAAAAAGTGAAAATGGTATGATGATATATTAGTAAGATGACAATTATCTTAAACTATAACACATAGCCTTGAAAAATAATTTTAGCTAACCTTATGTCTAGCACGTACGTTGAACCCACAAAATTAGACTAACCCGTCCATGAACCACCCTGGTTTAACACAACCTAACTGGTTGAGGGTACAGCCATCAATAAATTTCAAAAGAAATTACATAAATATTCATTTTTCTATATATTATCAAGGGTGACCAACAACTAAATTATAACCAAAGCATTGAACTAATTTGAAGTTGAGACAAAGATGAACTCACTAATGGTGTTAAGTCTCTTAAATTAAAATGATAATAAACAGAAAACACAAAGTGTAGTAAAAAATCTATAGAATAAGGGGATGTTTGATAATTTCTGAATAGTTAAGTGCTGAACCAGTAAGGTCTGAACCATTGAGTGCTGAATCAGTAAGAGGTCTGAATAATTAAGAGCCAATATAATGGTTGACTGTTCAGAGCCAAATGTTTGACCAATTCAGATTAGAGATCTTAACCATTCTGACTCAATATAATACTTAACCATTATAAGACAAATGTTTAAACAATTTAGACATCTACTTATGAAATAAACAATTTAAATTCTAAACCACTAAAATATCTAAACAATTAAAAGACTCATTAAATGATAAACAAACACCACACTGATGTTTAGATCTTTGTCAAACAACGCAGACAAAAGCCATAACCAACTTTACTGTATCATCATTATCTAATAAAATAAAATAAAAATTTTCGTGACTGTACGGAAATTTTGTCCGAAATACGACGAAGAGAAGCTTCTTAGAGCCGCGTTAAAAATGCATGACGTGAGCAGTACAACGTTACCGGTTCATCGAACGTCACTACATAATAACCCAATAAAATAACGCCACGTAAGCTAAGTTAACCGGCTGATCAACGGCAAAAGAACCGACCAAACAACAACTCCAGTTTAGCTCATTAAACCCTGGTTAAATTCCATCCTATAAATACCCACTTTGTTACAACCTTTCTTCATTCACTATCTCAAAAAACACACAGTTGACAGTGAAAGAGAGTGAGTGGTTTGCGCGGGAGACTCGTCGACCGTACAGGTATTCCTTCATCTTCATCGGAATATTCATACAATTTGTTGTAGTTTATCTGAATTCATATTAAATATTCCATTTGTTATGTGAATGCTGGATAATGTTTGTTTGGGGGCTTTTTAATTTGCCCTGTGTTTTCAGGGATGAAATTTGTTGGATCATGCTTTCGATTTTATGATGATTTTAGATATTTGATGTTCTTCAGGTTTTGATTATGTTGTCAGAGTGTTGATTTGAAAGAGGATAAGATGATTGTTGTTGGTCAGTTTGACCAGTTTTTTATTCAGTTCTTTGCTAGGCATTTATTTATGTAGAGGTTAATTATATCTGGTTTGAATTATCTGCTTCATGATCTGGTTTCTGTTAAGGATTATTGATTTGTAGACAAACAAAGGATGAGATGTTTGACCATAAAAAGTCAATACTGGGAAAGTAGAAGTTGTTTCACCTACAACAAGACCACTTTTTGATTCAGTTCTTTATCTTGTTTACCTTGTTTGTGTTATGCTAAAAATAAGGATTACTAAACTCTAGTTATTTCAAATCAAGGTAAGATGTTGACCTTTTAAGGCTGTGTTGACCTTTCTTTCAAGGCAAATGAGTAACTCTTACAAGTAGATGGATCATTGATATGAAATATGATTCTTATTATTTGTTTTTATGAGTCATGAAAATATGTTTTGAAGAATCTTTCTCCATTTCTAATCGAACTAAAACCGTCATCTTTTTTCATGTTGAGTCAAGATTGTGTTCATCTCGAACATAAGCTCAAATGTGTCCGTCATCATGTATACCACTTCCAGCTGAAAATGAATATTGGACCAATGAGGCAATCTTTACGTCATTGTTGAACTTTAAGATGGGAAAACCTCTGCCAGAAAATGTAACTTCAGATGTAAATCCTTACCAATATAGGCCCTCCGAGCTACCTGGTAAGCATACACTCTATATAGATATATAGTCAAAATTTGTTTATACTATATCTTGTTTTAGTCTTACCAAAGGAAATGTAACCTGCAGCCGATTTGTGGTACTTGTGGTCCGGGGTAAAAACGGATGCTGAGTGTGGATTCTGGCAGGAAACCAAGGAGCCTCGTGAGACGTTTTCTAACTCTGCTATCATTGGTTCAAGAACAACCCTTCAGTTTTACGAGGCTTGGGCCTCAGGCAGCCAAAAGACGGATTGGTTGATGCAAGAATATAGAATAACCGAGAAACGTGACAACGATACAAAGGTATGCCAGCTATTTGTTAATAGCATTGATTTGGGTATTTTAGGTGTGTTGAAATCTGAAACTAGCTTGGTTTGATAATATTCAGGATCCTAGAACATTATGCAAAGTATTTTTGGCTAAAACTGAGGCCAAAGTCTCCACTAATTTGGAGCCAAAAGCGGTTTCAACCAGTGAACTTCTGGTGAGTTGTTGGTAATGAGTTCTTTGTTCTCTCATTTGTAAACATGCACATAATTTATAATACTCTGCGTATGTTTTGCAGGGAAAGACCACAGATCCTTTTCTTGAACAATCATCTGAAATGGATTGTATTTTGAGGGGAGACTATATTGAGTTAAATGATCTTATCGATCCAGGATCACGCTCTTCCAGTTCCGCCAACTCAAGCTGTTTGACCATGACTTCAGATGAATACTTTGACTCAATGGCTCTCTTACAAGAGATAGAGAATGACATTAAGGATTCAAGTGTCAAGTTCAATCTTTCTGGACCTTTAAAGTCAACATAAGTGTTCATACTTCCTGCCACTTCAGGTATCGTGCCTTTTCTCTTCTGATAAAACTTATTTTCTTGGTTTTCGATTCGGTCTACAATGTGCTTAGTGTGTGATTTGTAAACAGTCTCTGTTATAACTGATCAAGAGTCCAAACGTTCGGGTCAAGAGACCTCCAAAGACTGCGATATTTCCAAAAGTGCATCCAAAGGGGGAAAGAAGGAGCATGTTCGTAAGGCGAAAAAGCGCAAAATGATCAAGTTTTTATGTTTCTTGGCATTTTGAAAGTTGTTTTCTTTAAGAAGATAGGATGAAGAATGAATCTAGTGGTTAAGCTTAAAGTAGGTGGGAGATTTAAATTTTGATACTGATGGAGTAGCAAGATTGATATTTATGGTCTAAGATAACTTGTAGATGGATAGGAGGGCCAATTATGTGTGTAAAGTATAAAGTGACCATATTCATGATGCAAACTTTTTATGTTTGAATGTGATAAGGCCTTCTGTGTTAAATAGCAGTTGTATATAATTTGTTTTGTTTGTGCTGTAAGAGAAAGGATTTAGATACTCACTTTATGATCTATTAAAGCCAAAAGTTTGTCATACTATTTTAATCATATTATATATGCAAAATAAGGGGGATTTAAACAAGTTATACAAGAAATAATGACCAAATTTGATGCTTTATGTTGACTGAAAATAACAAAGTTTATTGACGCATTCATTTTGATATAAGACAATAATTGAAGTATCATTTGGATTCATCAAATTCTAATCATTAATTAACCCCTGTGCAAATTGCGGCTAACCCAAATTTTATTAGTCCCTTGAGTTTTCGAGTTTTTACTATTATTAGAAATTTTGGACAAGAATGCGTGTGCTTGGATTCGCTAGATCTTTTATATATTATATCACTAACGTATCTTCATGTGACAACCATATGTGTTGTAATATAAGACGGTGACTATGATCATTTAAAAAACTTTAAAAATTTATTAATTTGATATATATATATATATATATATATATATGAAATAAAACGAAAACCCACTTCATTTGAGAAAACTCAAGAAAACCCTATGTAACATTTTTATTTTTTTCTAAAAAAATAGGGGAATGTAACATGTACTTGAACATTTTTATAAAAAAAAAATATAAAAAGCGCCTACTTGTTTTTTTAAATGTCCAAATATGTATGTTACAATTTTTTGGACATATATATTATGCAACATGAAATTTTTAACATTTTTTAAAAAATAAACTACTCGACGTTTTTTTTGTGTTTCTTTTATAAAAATGTTCAAATATATGTATGTTACATTTCCTGTTTTTTTAGAAAAAAATAAAAATGTTACATGAGCTTTTTACAAAGGTTTTTTTGAGTTTTTTCAACTTAAGTGAGTTTTCGTTTTATATTTCCCCATATATATTATTTTGATAAGATAGAATTACGTTTTTGATTTTTTTTTTTTTATAAATTACGTCCATGGACTCACACGTTTCTAGTAACACACTTGGTGCTCTTAAATTTCTACCAAATGAAACATAACTTTTTATTAAAAAATATATATCCAATTCCTAGTTTCCATCACTTTTTTCTTCTTTTGTCTTCTTTGACATATCCACCCCACTACAACCCCCCCCCCCCCCCCCACCCACACAAAAAGGTGCTAAGCTTAATACAACTTAGTTTAAATGGCTGACATTTAGACAATTTATAGAAACATTTAATTAAACAAGAAAAAATAAAGATTATAAAAGCTTTTTTTTTGTCAAGAGTTATTGAGCTAAATATATGGATGTCATTTGCCAAAAAAAGGCATGCATTGCTTGATGCAACATGTGCATTGCCTCCAAACATGGATTCACTCTAGTTATCTGTATCTCGACTACTCTTATTAACGCGTCCTTTTTTTTTCAACCCAAAGACACATAAGTTGTTGTCTTTATATAGCGACTCACTGGAATTGAAAACAAAAAAAAACATTTTTCAACAAGCTATTAAAAATAACCTATTTTTTTAAAACCAACAATTATTTAGCGCAAGATGAAGTAATACCGGAAGGCAGAAACCCATATCGTATTTCAGTTACCAACCTTTCCAGTGCAATCACTCATTCTCTCGTTAGAGATGTATATGAAACCAAGATTGAATTTGGCGGTTGAAAAAACACCAGTTGAACATAGGGATATATATAAGTTACAATCAGGAGGCTTCTGCATACAAAGGTTGTCTCTTCGCTCGTCCTTCGGGGTGATCTAACTCAGACTGATCTGCAAAACTAGTACCACCGTTAGTCTCACCACGGGGAAAAGGAAGGTTTTCTCTGTGACCACACTCCGGCGTGAGAATAAGTATCCGGTAATTGCAAGTAATAAGCTCAAGTGCTTGCTAAAGTGATAGTAGGTGGTTGTGGATGTAGATGTGTCTATTTTACTTGTGGTCGGACACTTATTTTATAGCCGGAAGTAAGTGGGCTTAGGAGATGGGCTGATGGGCCTTGGGCCCTGCCCAGGCGACCAGAGACATCTCTTTTGTCCCTTGTGTCAGACATTAAATGTCCCCTGCAGGGGAATTAATGTCTTCTGTCAGAAGGTGTGGTCTGTCGGGCACTGAATGGTGTCACGTGTAAAGACAGTAAGGACGGATATCTCTGGCGTTAGACCTGCTACCAATCGAAAGTGGAGAAGGTGGAACAGTCACTGGCGTAGATATGGTTGGTGTACAATCTGGTGTCTTCCTTACTGTTCATTTGACGCTGTCCGACGCAACCTGCCGAGCAACCATTCGTCACAGTTCTGCTACTCTGTACCCTTGAGTATAGTCAACACCTCTTAGTGCTTACCCCTTCTTCGAGGCTATCAGTGTTTTCCCGCCAGCGCAGAGTAGCAGGGATAAATCCTTTTATCCGTAAGACTATGAGGTGCTCTCATGTTTGTCTTGTCCTTGTAAGGTTTTAGGATTATGACTAGAGGGTTATATGTTCCGCGCAGGGTCTAGTAACCTGCACTTGTAAGTCTAACTTGTCGTTGCGCCAAATATACAAGGCTCGTTGTGTGACTTATTGGTGTTGGTCTAATTTACCGTTGGGCTGAGTGCGCAAGGTTCATTGTACGACCTATGGATGTTTGGTCTAATTTGTCGTTGCATTGAGTGCGCAAGGTTCATTGTATGACCATTTGGAGTTTGGTCTAATTTACCGTTGTGCTGAGTGCGCAAGGTTCATTGTATGACCATGTGGTGTTAAGGAAGGCGCACCATTGCACATTGTGCGCAAGGTTATTCTTGTAGTTATGATGTTGAGGGTATGTATCTATGCGCAGGCGCATGGTTTTTGGGACCATACCCCTCCAGCGGTAGCCTGAATTTTCAAGAGAACCGATTTTTTGTGTAAGGAGGATTTAGTATAACTAAGAGACGTTTCAAATCCTTAGATGTTGTAAAGATGTGGACACAACAACAAAGTCTCTCCCCCCCCAGTTGAATTTCCCCACGACACGCCTTGATAAAATGTTAAGTTAGACCATTTGTTGTGGTATGGCAAATCATATGCTCTTTTTCATCATGTGTCTGTCACATCAGCGTCGTCATTTCACTTGCTGCAGTGGTTCACCCACCTCTTCGTTAATTACTAAATAATTACCTAATGATTGTTTATTTTTTTTGTTATAATTAGTTACTATTTCGTAAAACATAAATAATATAACTAAAAAAGACAACATTTTAAAAAAATAACTAGGATTTAAAAAACATAGACTGAAATATATAAAATTATGCTTTCTCTTCGGCATCTTCATCGACTTTGTCATCCCGTCGTCTCATCTAAGCGTGCTGAACTAAATCCACCATTAGAGCTTCGTATGCTTAATAGTTACGGATAAATGCAGAACTTTGAATCCTTTGTTCCATAGTTGCGCTAGGTTGTTCGGCTTCTATCAATTAGGATAATAATCTTGGCAAATCGCTTTTTCCCTCGTCCTCAAGAATCATATTGCGTAAAATGAGACAACAATACATGACAGTTCTAACCTTATCCGTGTGCCATAGCCGACAAGGGTTCCTCACTATATACCAATGTTGTTATAGAACACCAAATAGCCTTTCGAGTATTTTTTCTAGCCAATTCTTGAACCTTTTTAAAATGAGCTCTCCTACCGTCAATAGGGTCTCTAAAAGTTTTTACAACAAGCGTGTATTCTGGATATATACGATTGGCCAGAAAGTAGCCGTGTGGGTATGTAAGGTCCGAAAACTCGAACTGTTTAATTCGCTAGTATGTGTCCATATATTATAGTATGAAATAAAATAACTAGGTTATTTAACCTAGTTAAATGTATGGTAAAAACTAGTAAAGGAGGAAAGTTGTGTCAATTATGTTTTAGTAGCAAACAAGAGGGACTAAAGGTGAAGATTTTAAGGTGTAGTTTTAATTAAAAAGAAAGTGCAGAATTTTGTGTGAGTGTGTGTGTGTGGCGAGATACCGAGAAAAGGGGGAAGAACACCCTCTAAAAACCTAAGCCTAAATTCAGCAAATTAAGAGAACAATTGATGGTTGATCTTGTGCATGTACATCAATCCTTGATCACCTCTACTTGCTAATCCTAAGGTATGTTACAAATTGTCTTTTGGTGAAGTTCTAGCATGATGAGAAAAGTGAAAACATCAAATTGAAATGAGTTTTGAGAAGTATGATACAAATTAAGGTAGAGATTTCGTTTAGAATCACTACATGGATGAAATATATGTATAGAAATTTTGTATGTGCTTAATATATGTTAAAACCCTCATAAAGGTGAAATGGGTTTTTAATAGGAGGGTGAAAGCATGATTAGTTCTAGTTGAATCGGGTGAATTATGTTAGATGTGATTGATTCTTATTAGTTAGATTGAGTATTGTATAGAAGTAATATGAAATTATAGTTGTTATTGACCAATGAAGGCAAGAGGTAGGAGATGAGCTCAAAAATACTTGTACATTATGCCTTAATTATGGTACGCACACCAAGTTTGATGAAATGCGTAAACGACAATACTATGTGAAAATGTATAGAATGTAACAATGAAGTAATCAATGATAGGTAAGTATCAGAAATGCGCTTTGGATGGATAACACGTTGTTATTTAGTTTGGTGAAATAATTTTAGTAAGAAATATGTTTTAGGAGCTTGTACTCTATGCTTCAATGGGTGGTGCACAACATGGGTTAGACTAATTGCTTAGTGGTATCTTAGAAGGGCATGTGTACTAAATGTATAGCATTAGAACTAACTAGTAAACGATAATAATAGAATTATGTTAAATTGGTTAACCTTGAATGTGGTTGTATGTGTATTGCATCTTGAGTGTGAAATGTATAAAGTGTCACTGGTATAGTTTACTATGATGACACGGTTTCATGAGGTTAAGTCGAAAGTTCACATGATAGACCGTTGACTTCTGAAAGTCAAACTTGCATAAGTAGTACGGTTAGACTTTTTGTCAAATTGTAATGTTATAGAAAGTCGTATGTTATGTGTTATATGTAAGGACATGGTGAATTACGTGTGTTGGAAAAGACGTGATTGTGAGATATAAATTTGATATGATCGTTAATATGTACAATCATGTATGCTAACAAGAATGTGGAAACGATGACATGAAAGTATATGGATCATGTCAAGATGGATGGAAGCATGGAAGACTAACGGGTCAAAAGGAGGCAAGGAAGCGAATGCGAATACGGACACTTAAGGTAAGTGACTTCCGTGCTCACTTCGTATTTACTTATATGAAAATAAATGCATATATTTGAATAATCGAAATCAAAGTGGAACGTACAAATAAATGGAAAATGCTAAGGTAAGATTTACGAAATGGTTGGTATGATGTTAAACCGGCAAAACCTCAAGATAGGGGTAAACGGGTCATAACCTTTAGTAGAAAGATTTTATGAAGGAGAGTATGGGGATTGGGTAACATTAAGGGAAGGATTTGGAAAGAAGTAAAACAGATAAGATATTAGAAAAAGACGTGTTTGGAAGCCTCGGTGCCAGCCTAATCAAACATGACTCGAAACGGGCTAAATAAGATGCAGGCATAAAACATCAACTGCTCACCGTAAGCTACAGCAGGTGGACCGTAGCTTACGGCAGGTTCAGATGTTACAAGTTGTTGTTGACCATAAGCTATGGCAGCTGGTCGTAGCTTACGGCAGGGGAGTTCTGTTTCAGCAGAAATTACCCACCGTAAGCTACGGCAGGTAGACCGTAGCTTACGTCGGGTCCAGGCAATAAAAGAAAATTCCTAATTTTTGGGTATATTACTGCATCTCGAACCTTCGTATCCCCTAAGGCTTATGCAATGGTTCCGATAAAACTTCCAAAAGTATCATAATATACAAAAAGGTCGTAAAAACTTAATTATGACGCACGGATACGAATAATGATTTTAGGCTCGTAAGAGTTATATACATACACACACACATAAGTATATGATTAACACTTAGATATACAAATGTGCAATACGTGCGATGGGACGAAACTTATTTATAAGTATGACTACTATCGAATGATCATATGCATGAATAGGTATGGTATGTTGGATACGATTGAGTAAAGAAGATGTTATGTAGGCATGTATATTTGGAATCATAGTAGGTATAAGTCATATTAACTAGTATGTGTGATATGTGTAGGAGTCATGTATGTATGTACATGATTATGTGAAAGGGGACATTCGCGTTGTAGTTAAATGGATGCATAATAATGGTTGGCGTTCGTTTTACGAAGATGTGGTGATTGAATATGTTGAGATTACGGGTTTGCTATCCATATTATTATTGAGTATGTTTGGAAGCGTAGGTATATAAACGTCGGTCTTTCGAAGAGTCGATACCGTATTGAAATATTTGAAAGTTGGGAGGATAATCAATTGAAGAAACTTATGCAGTTTGAATGTGTTATGGAAATTTTAGCTATACAATATTTTCTAATTGATTGTCACCACTTACTAACATGTTGGTTGTAAGTGGTGATCGCATGATTTCACCAATTTAATCAATCATCACCGAGCACAAGCGGGTGTAGATCGAGCTAAAGAGCAAGGATTGTACGGAAAGGATGATCACATAGTTGTCAATTGTATGATAATTAATTAATGCGATAAATAAAGATGAATGTTGTAATTCTTTTAGAGAAAACACAAGTCATTTTATAAATGGACCTTTAAGTATGTCAAATTAATATTAAAGAAAGAAATTTTACGATTCATATTTCCGCTGTGTCTTTTGGGTTAAAACGTGTTAAGGTGTAACTGTCACACCCCGACCGGCAGCGGAATAAGAGTCGGGCATAATTGGGTTATCACCAAAGCTAATGATGTTTACTAAGATGTTTCATATTTATTAAATTCAAATTACAACTTAAATATCCAAAACAAAATTCATACAATTACAAGAAATTGAAACTATATAATTATTCCAAAGCTTAAACTTGTTTATTCTTCTAGGCATTCCTATGTGTTTCTTGTCTCAGCTGGATCACCTGTATCATGTGTAAAATGGGGGATATTTTGGGTCAACAAAAGTTGGCGAGTGAACCTTGATAAAAACATTGTTACTAATTTCTTGTTTTATTTAATAAGGAAAAATTGTGCAATAATCACATGTGAGCAAACATATATAGATAAACAAACACAAACCACTTTGGATGAGTATATGATATTAATGATGATGAATGTGAGATCAAGGCTCAATCAAATGGAGCCGATCTTATGAGGCACCTGATGCTCAACCCGTCTCCCACGGGGAACTGATGGGCCTAATGATATGCGTGCACTGAAAATGATAAATCCAATCTACATATAATCCACACAACAATTGATACACATTTGATCACGGATATGATGTATGCACAAGTGTTTAAATATAATAAAAGAATTATACGACACATGATACATCCCAAAACATAATTAAAACGGGGAATTGGTAGAGATTCACTCACATTGGGTGCGTTCTTTGATGACGTTGGATACGCACGAATTTAGGATTCAATCGACGAGGAAAACCTAGCCTAGATAATAACAAAATGATTCGATAAATAAATAAAATTTACTTGAGATTAATATTTTTAATTAATGCTCTTAAATGGGATTTTTAGATTTATTTTTGTGAGTTTAAGAAAATTTTCTAACTTTTATAATCTTATTTTTAAGTATTTTAAATAATTTTCCAATTAAATAAATAAATAAAAAGAAATAAAAAAAGTTGACCTTTTGACCGTTGACCGTTGACCGGGTCTTGACCGGTCAGACTGTTTTTCTATGCGCTGAGTGAGGTTCGAACTCGGGACCTCTCGTATACATGCACGCAGCTCTACCAACTGAGCTACGTGTCTAACCCGAAAAATTCTCTGTTTTAATTATATTTATATACTAATTAATTTTAAACTTATTTGGTTTTTATTAAAAATGATTTATATGGCCGAACCGGTTGCAGGGACCCGGAGTCGAACTCGGGTCCTTCGGTTCGAGTGCGCACAGCCCCACCAGTTGGGCTGTGTGTCTACTCTGTTTAACTAACGGATTATATTACTCTTATAAACATTCTGTGACTTGTTTTGATTCAGTTCTAAAAATGTTGGTTTTAATTCTGAAAGTCGGTACGTGTGCGATTCAAACCCGGGACGTGCGTGTTATATTTGCACACAGTCCACCGCTGGACTGTGTGTCTAACCCGTTTAATTATCTGATTTTAATTATATTAATACACAACTCAACTTCGTCTTCTTCATTTATAAGAACTCAGAAACAGTGAAGCCGACTGCTTGTTTAATTGACCAACAACACTTATAATTTGATTGAAATGGAATAGAAAAAGAAGAATAAGGATTATGATGTACCAACTCAGAGTGGTTTCTTCAATTTCCGGCAAGAGTCGGCTCTGATTTGTGATTTCCGTTTGAGTGGACTGTTTAAACAGTTTTGATTATTGGTTTGAACAATTAAAGTATAAATCAAAAGATAGCAGAGAAGTTTAGACAGTTACACCGACCGATGAATGAATGAGGTTTTCTGACTAGCGATTCCGGCAGGATTCCGGCGAAAATGAAAATCTCCGGCGACGTGCTCTGGAAGAATCAAAGCTTCAAAAAAGTGTGCGGTTCTGAGCGAAAGGATTTCCAGAAGATTGAGTGGGTATTTATAGGGAAGAACTGGATGAATTGTGTCCGATTTTGAGTCTTGATTCGCGGTCAAAGGTTTTCCCGCGGTTATGACCGAAATTGATGGTTAGACATCGGTTATAACCGATGTCGAAGTCGGTTATCTTGTTTTAGTCAAAAGGAAAATGGCCAAAATCGCGGGTTGCCGGATTTTCCGGTGATTGCGAGTTCTGAGTGCGCGGTGATCTCTGGTTTTGAATTCAGGTTTACTTTAAGTATTATTTATTTCAGTATTGTCACAAAGAAAGTGTGTGGCGGAGTGGTGTGTTGTGTGTTTGTGCATGCGGGTGACCCGGGTTCGAAACCCGGCGTCTCCATTATTTTTTATTTACTATTTTTTTGTTATTTAATAATTATGGTTTAAAATTCTAATATATATATTAATTATGTATTGTTTAAAATTTATCTGAGCAATAAATACGCAATGAAAAATTATAACTGGGTATTTGATTAATAAACGAAGCGGGTTTGGAAACCCGTTTTTCGACGAATGTTACAGTATCCCCTACTTTTAGGAATTTCGTCCCGAAATTTAAGTAGTAGTGGTAACAGGAAAAAGATGCGGGTATTTTTCGCGCATTGAGTATTCACGTTCCCAAGTAAACTCAGGTCCTCGTTTTGACTCCCAACGTACCCTGACAATTGGAATACGACTTCGTCTTAAACGCTTCTCTCCGAAGTCCATGATTTCTACTGGTCTTTCAACGAAGTGCATAGATTCATCGATTTGAATGTCTTCTAGAGGAATATGGAGGTTTTCATCGGCGAGGCACTTCTTCAAGTTTGATACGTGGAATGTGGGATGAATTCTGTTGAGTTCTTCTGGTAGGTCAAGCTTGTATGCTACAGGACCTACTCTTTCGAGTATCCTGAAAGGTCCTACGTAGCGTGGTGCTAGCTTTCCCTTTTGGCCAAAACGAACCACTCCCTTCCATGGTGATACTTTTAGAAGTACTTGATCGCCAATGTTAACCTCCAAGGGCTTTCGTCGTTTGTCTGCATAACTCTTTTGACGACTTTGAGCCGCTAGAAGATTGTTTCGAATTTGAATGACCTTGTCGGTTGTTTCTTGAATTAGTTCTGGACCGGTGATTTGTGATTCCCTAATTTCGTGCCAACATACTGGAGATCGGCACTTACGACCATACAAAGCTTCGAAAGGAGCCATGCCGATACTTGAATGATAGCTATTGTTGTACGAAAATTCAACTAATGGTAGATGAGCGTCCCAGTTCCCTTTGAAATCTATGACGCATGCTCGCAGCATGTCTTCAAGGGTTTGGATGGTGCGTTCAGATTGACCATCAGTTTGAGGATGAAAAGCGCTACTGAGGTCTAATCGTGTACCCAAGGCAGTTTGTACGGCTCGCCATGTTTGTGAAGTGAAACGACCATCACGGTCTGAAATGATGCTTAATGGTACACCATGACGGCTTACGATCTCGCTGATGTAGATACGAGCTAACTTCTCGTTCTTGAAGTCCTCGCGAATCGGAATGAAATGAGATGACTTTGTAAGACAATCGATTATTACCCATATGGTGTCATACCCACTGGAGGTGCGAGGTAACCCGGTAATGAAATCCATGGTTATGTTTTCCCACTTCCATACAGGTATTTCGGGTTGGACTAGAAGTCCTGAAGGTCTTTGATGTTCAGCTTTTACTTTGGAACAGGTAATGCACTTGGAAACAAAAACAGCAATATCCTTTTTCATGCCAGGCCACCAGTAAGTGTATCGTAGGTCTTGATACATCTTGTCGGCTCCTGGATGTACAGAGTATCGTGTTTTGTGCGCCTCATTCATGAGGAAATCATGAAGGTTATCGCGATCAGGAATCCATATGCGATTTAAATAGTATAGAATACCATCGGATTTGGTTTCGATTTTTAGTTCAGCTCCACACGACAGTTCATTGCGTACATCATTTTCTGTTACAGAAACATGTTGAGCTGCTCGGATTCGATCTTTGATGTCGGTTATGATTTGCAAACATAGAAGACGAATGGAGTTCGCATAACCTTTTCGACTAAGCGCATCGGCCACCACGTTTGCCTTGCCAGGATGATACCAAATTTCACAGTCGTAGTCGTTAAGAAGTTCGACCCATCTTCGTTGCCTCATATTCAACTCCTTTTGGTTGAAGATATGTTGGAGACTTTTGTGGTCAGTGTATATTTCACACTTGGTACCGTAGAGGTAATGTCTCCATATCTTGAGAGCGAACACAACGGCTCCAAGTTCCTGGTCGTGGGTGGTGTAATTCTTCTCATTAACTTTGAGTTGCCTAGAAGAATAGGCTATTACTTTTCCTCTTTGCATTAATACACAGCCTAGCCCTTGCCCTGATGCGTCGCAATATACTACAAAGTCATCGCAACCTTCAGGGAGTGTGAGGATAGGTGCGTCACAAAGTTTTTGCTTTAGAGTTTGGAAGGCCTCTTCTTGCTTAGGTCCCCATATGAAGGGTTTTCCTTTATGAGTCAAGGCCGTGAGTGGTACAGCAATACGAGAAAAATTGGCAATGAAGCGTCGATAGTAACCAGCCAAACCAAGAAATGACCTTACTTAGGTAGGGGTACGTAGCGCTTACCATTCTTGCATTGCCTTGATTTTTGAAGGATCAACATGAATTCCCTTGTCATTGACGACATATCCAAGGAATTGTACTTCTCCTAACCAGAATTCGCATTTTGAGAACTTAGCGTAGAGCTTTTCAGTCCTTAAGAGTGTAAGGATGAGTCGAAGGTGTCGCTCATGATCGGATTTAGACTTGGAGTAGATAAGAATATCGTCGATGAAGACTATGACGAAACGGTCGAGGTAGGGTTTGCATACCCTATTCATTAGATCCATGAAGACAGCGGGGGCGTTGGTTAAACCGAATGGCATGACCATGAATTCGTAATGACCATAACGAGTCCGGAAGGCGGTCTTTGGGATATCTTCTTCATGTACTATGAGCTGATGATAACCAGAACGAAGGTCGATTTTTGAAAAGCAGGTGGCGCCTTGAAGTTGGTCTAGGAGGTCATCGATGCGAGGTAGTGGATAGCGATTTTTAACCGTTAGCTTGTTGAGTTCTCTATAATCAATGCACATGCGAAACGTTCCATCTTTCTTCTTCACAAAGAGGACAGGTGCACCCCAAGGCGAGGAGCTAGGACGTATGAATCCTTTGTCAGTCAGCTCTTGCAGTTGACTGGCCAGCTCTTGCATTTCGGATGAGGCTAACCTATAAGGAGATTTTGCGACTGGTGTAGCGCCAGGTACAAGATCGATGCGGAATTCGACTTCTCTTACAGGAGGGAGTCCTGAAATATCGTCGGGAAAGACTTGTGGGAATTCTTTCACAACAGGGATATCTTCGAGTTTCTTCTCCTTGTTTCCCTTTTTGACGACGTGAGTTAGGAATGCGACATAGTTCTTGGGAGATATTTTCAGGCTTGAAGGCAGGACATTAATTTGAGTCCTTTCGAAGGGGTTTCTCCAAAAATACGTAGGGTCTGACCATCTGCAAGAGGAATGCGAATGAACTTTTCGTGGCACACTACTTCAGCGTGATGCTGGCTGAGCCAGTCCATACCGATTATAACATCGAAACTTCCCAACTTCATGGGAATGAGGTCAACTGGAAAATCGTGATCGTTTAGAGTGAGGGTACAATTGCGTATAATTGAATTTAATGAAACGGGTTTTCTGTCAGCAACTTCCACCGTTAGAGATTCCATGAGTTTAACACGAGTTTGGTTGAGGATAGGTTCAAATCCTAAGGACACAAAACTCTTATCCGCGCCAGTATCGAATAACATGGATGCATAACTACCATTGATGAGAAACGTACCGTTGACCACGTTGTGTCAGCCCTAGCTTGGTTGGCATTGATGTTGAAAGCTCTTCCTCTGGCAGGTAGAGGAGCTTGGTTAGCTTGGTTTACTGGGTTCGCTTGGGCTTGAGCATGGATGATGTTCACTAAGTGTGGACAAGTGTTTCTGAAGTGGTTTGGGTCCCCACAGTTGTAACAAGCTCGCATGGGTTGCATCATGGGGTAGTTGGGTTGGTAGTAGGATTGGGCTATGTGTTGTGCAGATGGTAGAAGTAAGGGTTGTTGGGCTTGACCCACTATCTGATGGTGGGTTTGGGTTGGGGGTTGATTGCGGTTCATTCGTTGAAGAGTGCGACAAGTTTGAATGGTGTGACCCGCACGGCCACAGCTGGTGCAATGTTGGCAAAGAGTTTCGGGAGGGTGATGGTATTGACAACGGTTGCATTTTGGGTGTGGGCCGGTGTATGGCTTTTTAAATGGTGCAACTGAGGGAGCGATTTGGGTGATTGGTGCAGCAGTGATAAGAGGGTTGGTTTGAGTGACAGCAAAATTTCTGCTGTTTTGTTTCCTCTTACCAGCAAACTTTGAGGATGAGACTGAGTGGTTTGCAGTTGGGGTCTCTATGGGTGCTTTCTTCTTTTCATCTTTGAATTTGCCGTTTTGGATGCGATTCTCAGTGAGTTCTGTAGCTAATTCCATTGCGGCTTCAAGTGTTGCAGGCGAAGTGCTTAAAACCGAATTTTGGATTTTCGAGGGGAGGCCTCGGATGTAATGTTCAACCAAGCGGTACACGGGGATGAACAAATTAGGGATCATCTGGTTCAGTTCGAGAAATCTCTTGTTGTAGGAAGTGTGATCTCCTTCCTTTTGTTTTAAGCGCGTGGAATTCATCTTCCATCTTTTGATTTCGCTTCTTGGACAGAAGCGTCTGGTCATGAGTTCCCTTAACTCTTCCCATGTTAAGGCCATGGCGTCTTCCACTCCTCGTTTACCCTTTTCCGTGTTCCACCAGGTAAGGGCTACCCCAAACAGTCTTCCAGTTGCATAACGTACCTTACGGTCCTCGGGACAATCGCAATTGAGGAAAGTGTTCTCCATTTCTTCAAACCAGTGAAGGAGGGCGGTAACACCTTCGGTCCCTTCATATTTTGGGGGATCGCAAGATTTGAAGTGTTTGTAGGAGCACTTTTTGGAGGGAGGGTTGGCGACGCTCTGGTCTTCTTGATTGGGAGGGTTGACGGGATTTGCGGTGAGAGCTTGTTGAACTTGAATCACGATGTCAGGAAGCACTGCGGCCATTTGTTTAGAAATTTGTGTGGCCAAGCGTTCATTTGATCTTCCTGACTTTCTACCTCCACGTAGTTGCCTAGCCGATATCTACGGGAACATACATAGGAAGATTGTGAGTTTAAGAAGTTTCTAGGTGTCATGTGTCGTTAAAAGAACGAAAAATAACATAACTGGCAATAATGCAACTACATCCATAGGATGTCTTGGGTTTGCTCATGTTTGGGCCTCCAATGTCCCCCATACCATCGCCTGTGTAGTCATGTGGGCCCCCATGACTATTGGGCTTGGTAGGATTCACATTGGTGTTGGCGGATTAACACTCGCACCACCCGAATGAAAATCAGAAAATATAATTACGAGATGTATGGTAGGAGGGTGTCCAGGTGTAGACACAATGACAACTCAAAGTGGGGTTTGCTCACACGACGTTTGGTATAGCATGCTTTGGCCTAATAGGTCTTTCGTACTCTCATCGTTAGTCCCCAGGTAGACAAACTAGTCCTTTATTTCGGATTTATACGAATGCCAAGCCTAGACAAGACGTTCCGACTACCGGTACTCGTACCCTTCCAGTTACTACATGCCCGTCATGAGAACTCACTTTGATGTGATTTGAAAATACAAAAATCATGGCAATCGTGAGGTGTATGCTCTCATGGATATGATATGTTATGAGGATATGATTCATGATGAGCATTGTATAATATTATGTAATTGTGAGCATGCTTGCATAACATTGAGTGTAACAATAAACATAAAGCATATAAACATCATGAATTTTGTATGTAACGCATAAGCAATTTAAAATTTTAATCAACTATAGTATAGGCTCTAAGGGTCTAATAACCTATTCTATATCCCTATAGTCATGGCTCTGATACCAATCTGTCACACCCCGACCCGCAGCGGAATAAGAGTCGGGGCATAATTGGGTTTCACCAAAGCTCATGATGTTTACTAAGATGTTTCATATTTATTAAATTCAAATTACAACTTAAATATCCAAAACAAAATTCATACAATTACAAGAAATTGAAACTATATAATTATTCCAAAGCTTAAACTTGTTTATTCTTCTAGGCCTTCCTATGTGTTTCTTGTCTCAACTGGATCACCTGTATCATGTGTAAAATGGGGGATATTTTGGGTCAACAAAAGTTGGCGAGTGAACCTTGATAAAAACATTGTTACTAATTTCTTGTTTTATTTAATAAGAAAAAATTGTGCAATAATCACATGTGAGCAAACATATATATATAAACAAACACAAACCACTTTGGATGAGTATATGATATGAATGATGATGAATGTGAGATCAAGGCTCAATCAAACGGAGCCGATCTTATGAGGCACCTGATGCTCAACCCGTCTCCCACGGGGAACTGATGGGCCTAATGATATGCGTGCACTGAAAATGATAAATCCAATCTACATATAATCCACACAACATTTGATACACATTTGATACACATTTGATCACGGATATGATGTATGCACAAGTGTTTAAATATAATAAAAGAATTATACGACACATGATACATCCCAAAACATGATTAAAACGGGGAATTGGTAGAGATTCACTCACATTGGGTGCGTTCTTTGATGACGTTGGATACGCACGAATTTAGGATTCAATCGACGAGGAAAACCTAGCCTAGATAATAACAAAATGATTCGATAAATAAATAAATTTTACTTGAGATTAATATTTTTAATTAGTGCTCTTAAATGGGATTTTTAGATTTATTTTTGTGAGTTTAAGGAAATTTTCTAACTTTTATAATCTTATTTTTAAGTATTTTTAAATAATTTTCCAATTAAATAAATAAATAAAAAGAAATAAAAAAAAGTTGACTTTTTGACCGTTGACCGTTGACCGTTAACCGGGTCTTGACCGATCAGACTGTGTTTTCTATGCGCTGAGTGAGGTTCGAACTCGGGACCTCTCGTATACGTGCACGCAGCTCTACCAACTGAGCTATGTGTCTAACCCGAAATATTCTCTGCTTTAATTATATTTATATACTAATTAATTTTAAACTTATTTGGTTTTTATTAAAAATGATTTATATGGCCGAACCGGTTGCAGGGACCCGGAGTCGAACTCGGGTCCTTCGGTTCGAGTGCGCACAGCCCAACCAGTTGGGCTGTGTGTCTACTCTGTTTAACTAACGGATTATATTACTTTTATAAACATTCTGTGACTTGTTCTGATTCAGTTCTAAAAATGTTGGTTTTAATTCTGAAAGTCGGTACGTGTGCGATTCGAACCCGGGACGTGCGTGTTATATTTGCACACAGTCCACCGTTGGACTGTGTGTCTAACCCGTTTAATTATCTGATTTTAGTTATATTAATACACAACTCAACTTCGTCTTCTTCATTTATAAGAACTCAGAAACAGTGAAGCCGACTGCTTGTTTAATTGACCAACAACACTTATAATTTGATTGAAATGGAATAGAAAAAGAAGAATAAGGATTATGATGTACCAACTCAGAGTGGTTTCTTCAATTTCCGGCAAGAGTCGGCTCTGATTTGTGATTTCCGATTGAGTGGACTGTTTAAACAGTTTTGATTATTGGTTTGAACAATTAAAGTATAAATCAAAAGATAGCAGAGAAGTTTAGACAGTTATACCGACCGATGAATGAATGCGGTTTTCTGACTAGCGATTCCGGCAGGATTCCGGCGAAAATGAAAATCTCTGGCGACGTGCTCTGGAAGAATCAAAGCTTCGAAAAAGTGTGCGGTTCTAAGCGAAAGGATTTCCAGAAGATTGAGTGGGTATTTATAGGGAAGAACTGGATGAATTGTGTCCGATTTTGAGTCTTGATTCGCGGTCAAAGGTTTTCCGGCGGTTATGACCGAAATTGATGGTTAGACATCGGTTATAACCGATGTCGAAGTCGGTTATCGTGTTTTAGTCAAAAGGAAAATAGCCAAAATCGCGGATTGCCGGATTTTCCGGTGATTGCGAGTTCTGAGTGCGCGGTGATCTCCGGTTTTGAATTCGGGTTTACTTTAAGTATTATTTATTTCAATATTGTCACAAAGAAAGTGTGTGGCGGAGTGGAGTGTTGTGTGTTTGTGCATGCGGGTGACCCGGGTTCGAAACCCGGCGTCTCCATTATTTTTTTAATTAACTATTTTTTTTGTTATTTAATAATTATGGTTTAAAATTCTAATATATATATTAAATTATGTATTGTTTAAAATTTATCTGAGCAATAAATACCTAACGAAAAATTATAACTGAGTATTTGATTAATAAACGAAGCGGGTTTGGAAACCCGTTTTTCGACGAATGTTACAGTAACAGGGTAACTAGGTATTCATTTTCATTAGCCAAAAAGAAGCAATGTTACGTTACCTTCTACGTGATCCTTCATGCTAGGTGACAGCTCAAAAACGGTGATGTCATTGTCGGAACCAGGAACACCAAAAAATTCATGCCAAATCCATAGATCGTAGGACGCACCAGCTGGAAGGATGTGCGTTGGTCCTTTCTGGTCACCTCGAGTATGTGCACATCTTTAAGCCGTTAGACAATTTTTCAAACCCTAGTGCATGTAGTCAATGGCACCACTCATGTTGGGTAAACTGTGTTGATCCTCATGCACATCATATATACGTTTAGATCTTTCCATGTCGGCTTTCATAAATATTGTACCCCGTGTAGTTCAATGACACTTTTTAATATAAAAATCAAATACGAATACATTTATATATTTTAAAATAAATCATCTTATAAATCATTTTGATGTTTTGTTTGCCATTTTTAGATACCCGGCCCACGCATCGGTTGTCGTACCTATGCTAACACTCGTAGAGCCGATGTACACTTTTGTATTGCCGTAAATACCATCTTTCCTCTTGCATTGGCTCTTTGTTTGAAGTGATCATACTTCGCTTCCAACTCATTGGTAATACGTAGAAATAATCACTTACTCATTCTAAAACGACGCAATTCGTGAGAACTGTAGACAGGTTGATCACAAAAATAATCTCGCATCAACAACTTGTTCCGAGCATCACGGTCTCGTTTGATTTGTTGTCTTCTAATAATCGGACGTGGAGGTTGACTAATGATGTGTTTGTGAAAACACATTATAAATTGTATACTTTTTTACACGTTTTAGTCGTTTAAACGCGTCGTTTTCCATAGGTTTATTTCACTTATGATGAGTTGGGTTTTTTAGGTTTAAAAGGGGCTAAACAAGGTAAAGGAACATCCAAGCAGGAAAACAGGCTCAGCGGGTCAACACGGAAGCTGTAGCAAAGTTCTGGAAACAAGTCTCCTTCACACCACGCGAAGGAGTAACAGGGAGTTGTCGCATGGCGCGTCAGAGTTGTAGTCAACGAAAGTCAAACAGGTCCCCTTCGCACCACGCGAAGGGGTATTAGGTGCCTTTCGCGTGGCGCGACATCTTTTAACCTAAAAATTGCATTGGAACAATCCCATTCAACATACAGCCGTCCCGAACGATTCTAGAGATCTCCATAGGCAAATTTCAGAGTTTCTAACACCCCGCTCAACCTATTTCTTCATACAAACTCATACCGAATCAAGATCTTATGCTGCGATGACTACCTTTCGTGGCTAAACTCTTTGTGACTTCCCCCAGATGAACGATAGCTTGGTTTCATACATTAAACTTTGTTTCTAATTCTTATAACTGGTACTTTTAACCACTTGTGTTGATTTCTTGGTAAACGTTTATATATTTGAAATATTTGTCGTTTATCAAGTGTATTGGCAATTTCTTACATTGTTAGTGGGTTTGTAACAGGTGGGTAAGTAGTATATTTCACACCCCGGATTTCCAACCAAACCTCGGTGGGCCCGAGTGGGGAGTAATGTGACGTAAGTTGATGTTATCATAGTCAATTAACACAGCACAACGGAAGTCTTGGAGTTTAAAATACTATCACAAACCAAAATGTCCAAAATTCGAAAATAATATGTAGACGACTTGTAATGAAAGATCCACATGCAAGTCGTAAAATATACAAAAGATGTGTAATAGACTTTAGGGCAGATCTAAGGATTTGCAAGATCCTCTTATATCACTACCAAGCAGCTTCCAGCCTATTTCGTATTGTACCTGCAACTTAGTCTTTTGAAAATACGTCAGCTTTTGCTGGTAAATACAATTAACTGAATCGTTTTGAAAACATTTTAAAAATTGATTTAAGTGCACAGGGCACGAAAAATCTTTTATAACTTGGGAAAGTTATGCTTATAACCTTGTTAACAGATTCACATGTTTGTCAATACATATGGGGCCCAGTACAGAGACCGAGACATGATTAACTGACACACCACTTATGAACCCACGAAGAAGTCATCCCCAACTTGTGGGTAAAAATATTTTAGCATTCGCATCTATCAGGTGTATGCCTACACTCCGTGCTTTGGTCGTGGCCATTAGTAACTTAAATGAGTCGAGGATATCCAGGACACAGTCGTTAACCCCCAATGTCTAAGTTATCAAACAAAACTGGTCAAAACGGAATATGTGGATTTACTAGCCACAATCCGGCATTCAATTGATCCCATTTCTGACCAAGTGATAGTAATTTACCGTAACCCAAGCCCGTATAGGGAAAATAAGTCAAGAGTATTAACCTAAGCAAGCACTTGATTTAAATGCAAGTTTATATTAACTCAGCCGTTTAATCAATTAGATAAGTGCAGATAGCATTTACGAGAAGACTTTAGTCTGGAATAATGGCATAAGATACCAATTAGAATGCTAATGGTCCTATTTAAGTCATAGACTTAGACCGGCTAGCTTAAAAGATCAAAATGGTACAATATGCTAGATTAAGCGATGACAGGATAAAATGTAGTTTAAACCCAACAAGTACTTAAGACTTATATGTCATGGGTAAACAATTAACATTCTGGAATTTGAAATTAAAATGATAAGGTTAAACCCGTTTTGGTTAATTTTCGTAAACTAGTTACATATACCTAACCGTACGCATATAAGCGATATCGGGTAACCGGATGAGTCATGAACAAGTTCTATATGTCATTATACTTTAAATAAGTTGTAATATCAGTAGGAGATCAACTTATATGCCCGTTGAGGTATTAAAACGAAATTACGCCTTATAAGGCGTTTTGACCTTTACATGACGTATAAAAGGAACTTGCATATATTCTGATGTTTTGATCATAAACACTTTGGAAAATACTTAATTTAGGATATATCATCAGTAGGATATCACACATAAGTGTGATTCATGGTTTAGGACCAAACTATGCACTGAAAGGGCATTTTGGTCTTTTAAAAACATAAATTACGATATTGAAATAAAACTTAGTTTATGATCATAATAATAACATCATAATATGTTAATTATATTAACATATCAGTAGGTAATTCATTTGCAAGTTCGTTGTTGATTAAAACCTTGTTTTATGTAAAATAGGGCATTTTAGTCAAAGATTGACATTTAGCGAAACTTGTGCATAAACTCATATTACAATCATGATCATGTAATATAACCTCAGAGGGTTATGCTACACTATATTACGATCATAATGCGACTATAAGTCAGTAGTAAACTAATCTAAGTCGGGTCAGAATCGAAAGTCAAAGCAGAAGTCAAACTTCGCGACTTTCGGTTGCGAACCGACCCTGGGACTAAAATTGACGGATCAAATAGGTTCCCACATGTTCTAATAATTGTTACCAACTTGTTTAAGTGTTAAAAACATATTTATAACACATATAAACTCAGATTATAATTTTTATAAAATCTGACCCGTTTGACTTTTTAAAACATAAACTTTGACCCATCAACTGACCTAGTAAACGTGATCCTTAGGAGGTGCCCTTTTAAGGGATTTATACCTTCCTAATTACGATCACTTAGCCATGTTCATTTCGATCAATGGCTAGACCATAATGCTCTTAACTGAAAGTCAAGGCATTTGTCGAAAATGCTTGACTTTTGGCTACTAAAAGCCTATAAAAAGAAAAGTGCAGAGATGGAACACTTACAAGTGATCCAAGAGAAACTTTAGAACTTAAAGGGAAGCTCCTAAATGAACAGTAATTTACAAGAGTGTAATAGAGAGGAGAAAGGAAATGAGCAAGGAATAAAGTGAACTAAGTGGGCTATTTATAGTGCAAGAAGGTGTAGATGAAGCCAGGTGTTAGAGGTGTTGTAAGATCTTTATAAGTGTCTAATAAGGTGTCAAGAGCTGCAATAGTGTGGCAATTTGCAGGCTAGGTTGCACCTTGACAGAATTTTGGGGTTTTGACACATTTAGTCTCTCAAAAATAGTTTTATGGATTGTCATGAATTGTCCCTTAACTTATATTCAATGACATAATAACACATCTAGTTCCTTTCGTTCAACACGTGATGTGTTGAAGAAAAGTGTGAATAACCGAACGTTAACGAGTGTCACACAAGGTGCTTTTGTGACTTATTCGTAGTTACTAGCTTAGAATATGATAAATACGGATCCTTATGGTTTTAAAGGTTAATTTACCTAAATTAGTAAAGTTAAAGGTTTGGTGATAGCGTGGAATACTCGAGGATGGTGAATCAAAAGATATCCCATCACTCGGAAGTTGTTCGGGTTGAGAAACAATTTGTTTAAGCAAGTAATACGAAAATAATGAAGTCTAGGGGCCTTTGGGTCATTTGATGAAAGTTAAAATAGTGAAAAATGGAGGCTTTCAGTCCTCGCCGTAGCTACGGTCAGTTTTAAAATTGGTTCAGCAACATTAGACCGTAGCCTACGGTCCTAGACCGTAGGTTACGGTTAGGTATAAAAAAATTTGGACGTGTTTTAGGTTAGTTGAGTGGCTAACTCATTTGAGGTATTGTCCGATGGCATGTACACGTGTCGGTATATTACCGAACATGAATTTTACGAGGTGTTACAGTATTGTTAGGTTGTTATAGTTATTATTAAAAACTTTCCCTAATAATTTACAAAAATCATTAATTCGAAGGCCATGTCTCGGTGATGTTTGGATCAGTAAACAGGTTTTTGTGTTAAACTAGTAATCGAATTTTGGGTGGGGGTTATGTCTTCTCATTCTGATAACACTTTTCTCAACAATTTGCATTTTCTCTCAATCAAACAAACAAACCCCAAATTTAGATAGTGATAATTAATTTGTTAGTTACTAAACATTGACCACAAATTCCCTGTGGATACGACTTTACTTACCCGTACTAGTAGTGGTATTTAAGTTAAAAATACTTTCTTTTGATTAGCCAACGACAGCTACATCATCGAGGATTTCGTGCGCTTAGTGTTAAGTAGCTGTTTTTGCAATCTAAAAAACCATAAAAACCCAAAAATATTTCTTTTTGTTTGTTCTTGTTCCATTCAGTATTACGCACAATTTCTTGGTTGCTTGTGTGCAGGTGATATCTTCGTTGCATGCATACCAAGTTTTCAAGAAGGTCATCACCAGTACTCTTCAATCCAGAAATTGAAAGAACCACCAAATAGAACCGAGTTGTTCTCCATTAAGCAGTTAAAGCAAAATCATAGTCTTCAAACATGAATCCACCAAAAGAATCAACCAAACCC
Organism: Scalesia atractyloides; assembly: GCA_947069175.1. NCBI lineage: Eukaryota > Viridiplantae > Streptophyta > Magnoliopsida > Asterales > Asteraceae > Scalesia > Scalesia atractyloides. Next base: position 16,417,123 of record CAMTDV010000001.1, on the reverse strand, counting down.
GAACCAACATCCACCATAACAAGAGCCACTTCCTGAAATGCCACCTCATCCCTTTCAGCAAAATCAACCGAACCAGCCACAACACTAGAATCAAAATCAACAAAATCCACCACAGCCACAAAACCTTAATATCTGACATGCTCAACCTCCACTGGGTGAGTTTCACCTTATAGGTGGGCCATTATAATACCCACTAGAGAACCAACCACCACCACCACAGCCTAATCTGTTGCAGGCTACGAATAGAGCCAACGAGAGACACACCCGCACTGTGCGGGTGATATGTTTAATCAAGGAGATAACTAGTTGACAATTGGGATGATGGTAAGTTTGGTGATGGATACAGAGATGAAGAAGATTGGGGTGTTGATGATGGTTACATGGGGTACCAAGGTGGTCAGCTAAATCTGGCAGTGAACCGGAACTAGCCAGGATTTCAACAGAGACAACAACATGGGGGAGATGGATACCAAAAACCATGACGAGCTAACAGGGAACCGGTTATGCCTCGTTAAAGGCAGAGGGATCCTCGATTTCCAGATCCAAATATTAGAGGGGTTGATAGCCACTTTAGATTGTAGATTGCAGAACACTCATCCCAATACTCATGCCAGTATTGAAAGGGGATAGGTCATTTGACACGAAACTGCATATTCTGAACATGTTACTTGCTTTTCATGGGAAAATTATTGAGGAGCCGTATGCACATATTGCAGATTTCAATGCAATTTGTGGTAGGATTGGTGGACACGGGTTTAAACAAGATCAATTGAAGTTGGTATTATATCAGTTTTCATTGAAGGATGTTGCACGTGACTGGTTCACATCATTGCCCTATGCAAGTATTCATACATGGTAGGAGTTGCAACAATAATTTCTAGAAAAATATTAGAGGTTGTTTGTTTACCTCTTAATGGATCCATTAAAAGCCTACCTCTGAATCTGTCAGAGGAAGGGCAGTTTGGTTCACAAAAACTCCACCTCTTAATGGAACCATTAAGATCTAAATGGTTCAGCTACTCTTATATGCTGAATGAAACATTTGACACTCATACCCCTTGCCCTAACAAAGCAAACAACCATCTTTCTCCTCAACACATAGTAACACCTTCATCTTTCTCCTCCTCAGCCACCATCATCTCCTCCTCTCCTCCACAACTCCGCCGCCCTCAACCGCTCCGTCGCCCTCCACATCGGAGCCGTCCACCATCGCAGAACCTTTCACAGCTTTCGTTCTCCTCACGACGACCCTCCACAGCCTCCGTCTCTCTTCTACAGCCACTGTCCTCCTCCACATGTAACTAATCATGAACCTTTTATTAGACTATGGGCCCAGGGGCTCAGTTAGGTTTCTAGGGTTACTCATAATCCCTATATATTGTAACCTACTTTTCAATAATAATCAATCAAGTCTTTTACTATCTAACATGGTATCAGAGCCAGCCTAGGCTGTCACACCCCGACCCGCAGCGGAATAAGAGTCGGGGCATAATTGGGTTATCACCAAAGCTCATGATATTTACTAATATGTTTCATATTTATTAAAGTCAAAATTACATCCTCAATATTCCAAACATGTTCATACAAATACAAAGAAAGATAATCAACTAAAAAATCCAAAGTCTAAACCAGTTTATTCTTCTAAGCCATCCTATGTGTTTCTTGCTGCAGCTGGATCACCTGTATCATGTGTAAAAATGGGGGTTTTGGGGTCAACATAAGTTGGCGAGTGAACCTTGTTAGAAAAACATTTATTATTGATCTCTTGTTATCTTTATCATAAAAATTGTGCAATAATCATATGTGAGCAAACGTAATTAAATCATACAATAACAATAACAACAACAAACAATAACTTACAATAACAAACCAACTTGCATGAATATAACACATGAATGAAACTGTATATGTTGGCAACGTCACGTTCACGCTCATAATGTAATGGGGAACGGACGGCCTATGATAAATGTCTGTGCGATCAAGGCTCAATCAAACGGAGCCGATCGTATGTTGGCAACGCCTGGTTCACGCTCATAATGTAATGGGGAACAGCTCAACGCTCATAATGTAATGGGGAGTGGCGGCCTATGATAATGTATGTATTGAAAATGATAAATTTAATCTAAACAATAACCACACAAACAGTTGATACAAGTTGAATACACATTTGTTCATGAATATGACAGATGCACAATAGTTTAAATGTGATAAGTAATAAGACACATGATACACCCCAAAAACGAGATTAAAACGGGGAATTTGTAGAGATTCACTCACATTAGGTGCGTTCGTTTGAAGATGATGAAATGCGCACGAGTTTAGAGGATTGATCGACGAGAATTAACTAACCTAAATAATAACGAAATGTATGGTAAATGAGTGAATTTTATTAATAATTTTAATAGGATTTTTTAGATATATTTTTGTGAGTTTAAGACTATTTTCTATCTTTAAAAACATTATTTTTAAGTATTTTTAATTGATTTTTAAATTAAATAAATAAATAAAAATATAAAAAAAATGTTGACTTTTGCGTTGACCATTGACCGTTGACCGTGACTGTTGACTGTTTGACCGGTTCGCTAGTGTGCATATGTGCGCCGGGTAAGGCTCGAACCCGAGACCTCCCGTTCGCGTGCACGCAGCTCTACCAACTGAGCTACGTGTCTAACCCGAAATAATTCTGTTATTAATTATATTTATATATTGTTTTAGTTTATTCAAAATTCTTTTATTTTCAAAAAAGGATTTTAATCATCGAACCGGCGTGTGTAACAGGTCTCGAACCCGGGACCTGTGGGTTAGTGTTGCACACAGTCCACCGCTGGACTGTGTGTCTAACCTGGTTAATATATCGATTTTTATTATACTTAACATCTTCCTTGAATTAATCCGGTTCAGTTAAAAAAAGAAACTTCTTTATTACAGTAATGAGTTTGTGTCAAGGATCGAACTCGCGGCGTGTGACTAATGTGTGCACACAGTCCACCGCTGGACTGTGTGTCTAACCCGAGTTATAATCCAAATTATATTAAACTTATATACAAACTAACTTCGTCTTCTTCGTTACAATATCACAGACAACGATTTCCCTACTGTTTCTTGTTTAATTCGATTGACAAACATTCAAATGATTAAAATGAAATGGCAGGGAAGATTTTGGAAGTAAACATACCGGAGAAATGATCTTTCTCAGAGTTCCGGCGAAGTCGTCGGCTCTGTTTTTATGGACTTTGTCTGAACGGACCAATTAACAATTTTGATTAGCTAGATGTGGATTGAAGTACCGAACAAGAGTTATCAGAATGTTTAAAGGTTTATACCGTTTCACAGCGAGTTCTAGAAATTCTCAGAAATTTTCCGGCGAATGATGATTATCCGATATCGTCGCCTGGAACTGATTCTGATTGAAGGGTTTGAGTTAGCAGAAGCTTAACAACTGATAGAAGATGGAAGAATTGAGAAACTTACTGTTTAAATGGAAGACACGGTTTTCCGGCGAAAGTCCGGCGAGTTCAAAAAGCTTTTCCGACGAACTGAAAATAGAACGAAAGTGAAATTGAAGGTTCTGCGGATGATTTTGAGTCGAGAGAGGATGCTATTGTTGGAGTAATTCAGGAAATGAATATCTTCGGTTATGAGAAACCGAACATCACCAGAATTCAAGTTAGTTCAAGACTGAATTGATTAGGATCGTCGGTGCATCGGTTATAATCTAGAATCCGCGATCACTCAAACGTTTTGGACGGTTGGAAAGCCGATTACGGTTTCAGTTTGGCGCAACAGGTTGATTCATGGTTGTTCACAAGTTTTGATTGTTTCCTAGAACTCACAAAAACATCAAGTGGCGGAGTGGTTACATGTGCGCGAGTTAAGGCTTTGACTCACCCGGCTGACCCGGGTTCGAATCCAGGCAACCGGTTTTCTTTTTTATTTATTTTATTTTCACTTTTTATTAATTATAGTTTTTAAATTCTAATTTGTTTATTAATTATGCATCGTTTAAAATTAAAATAACCATAAATATGCAACGAAACATTTATAACTTGATATTCGATTACAAACGAAGCGGGTTTGGAAAACCCGTTTTTGACAAATGTTACAGTATCCCCTACTTTTAGAAATTTCGTCCCGAAATTTAAGTAGTAGTGGTAATAGGAAAAAGATGCGGGTATTTTTCGCGCATTGAGTCTTCACGTTCCCAAGTAAACTCAGGTCCCCGTTTCGACTCCCAGCGTACCCTAACTATTGGAATACGACTTCGTCTTAAACGTTTTTCTCCGAAGTCCATGATCTCTACTGGTCTTTCAATGAAATGCATAGATTCATCGATCTGAATATCTTCCAGGGGAATATGGAGGTTCTCATTAGTGAGGCACTTCTTCAAGTTTGATACGTGGAATGTGGGGTGAATTCTGTTGAGTTCTTATGGTAGATCAAGCTTGTATGCTACAGGTCCTACTCTTTCGAGTATCTTGAAAGGTCCTACGTAGCGTGGTGCTAGCTTGCCTTTCTGGCCAAAACGAACTACTCCCTTCCACAGTGACACTTTTAAAAGTACATGATCACCAATGTTAAACTCCAAAGGCTTTTGTCCTTTATCTGCATAACTCTTTTGACGACTTTGAGCCGCTAGAAGATTGTTTCGAATTTGATGGATCTTGTCTGTGGTTTCTTGAATCAATTCTGGACCGGTGATTTGAGCTTCCCCAATTTCGTGCCAACATACTGGAGATCGGCACTTACGACCATATAAAGCTTCAAAAGGTGCCATGCCGATACTAGAATGATAGCTGTTGTTGTACGAAAATTCAACTAATGTAGATGAGCGTCCCAATTTCCATTGAAGTCTATGACACATGCTCGAAGCATATCTTCAAGAGTTTGAATGGTGCGTTCAGATGGTCCATCAGTTTGAGGATGATAAGCGGAACTGAGGTCTAATCGTGTACCCAAAGCGGCTTGTACGGCTTGCCATGTTCGTGAAGTGAAACGACCATCACGATCTGAAATAATGCTTAACGGTACACCATGACGGCTTACGATTTCGCTGATGTAGATACGAGCTAGCTTCTCGTTCTTGAAATCTTCGCGGATCGGAATGAAGTGAGCTGATTTTGTAAGACGATCAATGATTACCCATATAGTGTCATACCCACCAGAAGTGCGAGGTAACCCGGTAATGAAGTCCATGGTTGTGTTTTCCCACTTCTATACAGGTATTTCAGGTTGGACCAGAAGTCCTGAGGGTCTTTCATGTTCAGCTTTCACCTTGGAACATGTAAGGCACTTGGAAACAAAAACAGTAATATCCTTTTTCATTCCAGGCCACCAGTAGGTGTATCGAAGGTCTTGATACATCTTATCGGCTCCTGGGTGTATAGAGTATCGTGTTTTGTGAGCCTCATTCAAAAGGAATTCACGAAGGTTGTTGTGGTCAGGAATCCATATGCGATCAAGATAGTACAGAATACCGTCGGATTTAGTTTCAATTTTAAGTTCAGCTCCACAGGACAGCTCCTTTCGTACGTCGTCTTCCGTTACCGAAACATGTTGGGCTTCTCGAATTTGATCTTTGAAGTCGGTTATGATTTGCGAACATAGAAGACGAATGGAGTTCGCATAACCCTTTCGACTAAGTGCATCGGCCACCACATTTGCCTTGCTAGGGTGATACCGAATTTCACAATCGTAGTCATTAAGAAGTTCGACCCATCTTCGTTGCCTCATGTTTAACTCCTTTTGGTTGAAGATATGTTGAAGACTCTTGTGGTCAGTGTATATTTCACACTTAGTACCGTAGAGATAATGTCTCCATATCTTAAGAGCGAACACAACGGCTCCAAGTTCTAGGTCATGGGTGGTGTAGTTCTTCTCATGAGTCTTGAGTTGTCTCGAAGCATAAGCTATAACCTTTCCTCTTTGCATTAGAACACAGCCTAGTCCTTGCCCTGACGCGTCGCAATAAACCACGAAGTCATCACAACCTTCAGGCAGAGTGAGGATTGGTGCATCACAGAGTTTTTGTTTAAGGGTTTGGAAGGCTTCTTCTTGCTTGGGTCCCCATATGAAAGGTTTTCCCTTATGAGTTAAAGCCGTGAGTGGTACAGCAATGCGTGAGAAGTTTGAAATGAAACGACGATAATAACCAGCCAAACCAAGGAATGATCTTACTTCGGTTGGTGTACGTGGCGCTTGCCATTCTTATACCGCTTTGATCTTTGAGGGGTCGACATGTATTCCCTTGTCATTGGAATTGTACCTCTTTTAACCAGAATTCGCATTTGGAGAATTTGGCGTAAAGCTTTTCATTCTCTAGAAGTGTAAGGATGAGTCGAAGATGTCGCTCATGATTAGACTTAGACTTTGAATAATGAGGATGTCGTCGATGAAGACTATAACAAAGCGATCGAGATAGGGTTTGCAGACTCTGTTCATTAGATCCATGAAGACAGCTGGAGCGTTGGTTAAACCAAATGGCATGACCATGAATTCATAATGACCATAACGAGTTCGGAAGGCGGTCTTTGGGACGTCTTCTTCATGTACTCTGAGTTGATGATAACCAGAACGAAGGTCGATTTTTGAAAAACAGCTGGCGCCTTGAAGTTGGTCAAGAAGATCATCAATGCGAGGTAATGGATAACGATTCTTGATTGTTAACTTGTTGAGTTCTCTGTAGTCTATGCACATGCGAAACGATCCATCTTTCTTCTTCACAAAAAGGACAGGTGCACCCCAAGGCGAGGAGCTAGGACGTATGAATCCCTTGTCAGTCAACTCTTGCAATTGACTGGCTAGCTCTTGCATTTCATAGGGGGCTAACCTATAAGGAGACTTTGCAACTGGTGTAGCACCAGGTATAAGATCAATGCGAAATTCGACTTCTCTTACGGGAGGAAGTCCTGAAATGTCGTCAGGAAAAACTTGCGGGAAATCTTTTACTACAGGGATGTCTTCAAGTTTCTTCTCCATGGTTCCCTTTTTGACGACATGAGCTAAAAACGCGACATAATTCTTGCGAAGATATTTTTGGGCTTGAAGACAGGACATTAATCTGAGCCCTTTCGACGGGGTTTCTCCAAAGATTCGTAGAGTCTGACCGTTTGAAAGAGGAATGCGTATAAACTTCTCGCGGCATACAACTTCAGCCTGATGTTGGCTGAGCCAATCCATACCAATTATAATATCAAAGCTTCCCAACTTCATAGGAATGAGGTCAACTGGAAAATCGTGGTCGTTTAAGGTGAGAGTACAGTTGCGTATAATAGAGTTTAATGAGACCGGTTTTCCGTCAGCAACTTCTACTCTTATGGATTCCATGAGCTTATCACGAATTTGGTTTAGGATGGGTTCAAACTCTAAAGACACAAAACTTTTATCCGCGCCAGTATCAAACAACATGGATGCATAACTACCATTGATAAGAAACGTACCGTTAACCACATTGCTGTCAGCTCTAGCTTGATTAGCGTTGATGTTGAAAGCTCTTCCTCTTGCAGGTGGAGGAGCTTGGTTAGCCTGATTCACCGGATTTGCTTGGGCTTGGGCATGTATAATGTTCACCAAGCATGGACAAGTGTTTCTAAAGTGGCTTGGGTCCCCACAATTGTAGCAAGCCCGCATAGGTTGCACCATGGGATAGTTGGGTTGGTAGTAGGATTGGGCTAAATGTTTGGTAGGTGGTAGTAGTAGAGGTTGTTGGGCTTGACCCATTATTTGATGGTGGGTTTGGGTTGAGGGCTGGTGGCGGTTCGTTCGCTGAGGTATGCGACAGGTTTGAACGGTGTGACCTGCGCGACCACAGCTGGTACAATGTTGGCAAGGATGATCAGGAAAGTGATGGTATTGGCAACGGTTGCATTTAGGCAAGGGCCGGAGTATGACCTTTTATATGGTGCAGGTGAGGGGGCAACTTGGGTAATGGGTGCAGCAGGGATAGGGAAATTTGTTTGTGTAACAGCGAAGTTTCTGGTGTTTCGTTTCCTCTTGTTAGAAAACTTAGAGGAGGAGGTGGAATGGTTTGAAGTTTGGCCCTCAACGGGAGCTTTCTTTTTCTCATCTTTAAATTTACCGTTGCGAATTCGATTCTCGGTAAGATCAGTAGCTAGTTCCATAGCAGCTTCAAGTGTTGCTGGCGAAGTGCTGAGAACTGAGTCTTGAATTTTCGAGGGAAGGCCTCGAATATAGTGTTCGACTAAGCGGTAAACTGGGGTGAACAAGTTAGGGACCATTTGGTTCAACTCTAAAAACCTCTTGTTGTAGGAAGTATGATCTCCCTCCTTTTGCTTCAATGAATGAAATTCATCCTCTAACTTTTTTATCTCACTTCTAGGACAGAATCGTCTCGTCATGATTTCCCTTAACTCCTCCCACGTTAAGGCCATTGCATCTTCAATTCCTCTCTTACCCTTTTCAGTATTCCACCAGGTAAGAGCTACCCCAAATAGTCTCCCGGTTGCGTATCGTACCTTGCGATCCTCAGGACAATCGCAGTTGAGGAAGGTGTTTTCCATTTCCTCAAACCAGTGGAGGAGAGCAGTGACACCTTCGGTCCCTTCAAATTTCGGAGGATCGCAAGACTTGAAATGTTTATATGAGCACTTTTTGGTAGGAGGGTTGCCGATGTTCTTGTCTTCTTGCTGGGGAGGATTGGTGGGTTTGTGGCGAGAGCTTGTTGTACTTGAACCACAATGTCAGGAAGCACCGCGGCCATTTGTTTTGCGATTTGAGTGGCCAAGCGTTCGTGTGACCTTCCTGATCTTCTACCCCCTCGTTGTTGCCTAGCCGACATCTACAGGAACATATATAAGAAGATTGTGAGCTTATGGAGTCTTTTTAGGTATCACGTGTCTTTAAAAAAAATAACATAAACATCAAGAATGCAACTACATCCATAGGATGTCTTGGGTTTGCTCATGTTGGGCCTCAAATGTCCCCCATACCTTCACCTGTATAGTCATGTGGGCCCCCATGACTATTGGCTTGGTAGGATTCACATTAGTATTGGCGGTTTAACACTCGCATCACCCGAATGAAAACCATGAAATATGTTTACGAGATGTATGGTCGGAAGGTGTCCAGGTGTAGACACAATAACAACTAAAAGTGGGGTTAGCTCACACGACGTTTGGTATAGCATGCTTTGGCCTAATAGGTCCTTCATACTCTCATCGTTGGTCCCCAGGTAGGCAAACTGGTCCTTTATTTTGGATTTATACGAATGCCAAGCCTAGACAGGACGTTCCGACTACCAGTACTTGTACCCTTCCAGTTACTACATGCCCGTCATGAGAACTCACTTTGATGTGATTTGAAAATACAAAAATCATTGCAAAAACAATCATGAAAATGATGCGGTATGTGCTCTCATGGATATGATATGTTATGAGAATACGATTCATGATAGGCATTATATAATAATATGTACTTATGAACATGCTTGCATAACATTGAATGTAACATTAAACATAAAACATATAAACATCATGAATTTTGCATGTAACACACAAAAATTTAAAAATTCTATTCAACTATAGTATAGGCTCTAAGGGCCTAATAACCTATCCTATATCCCTATAGTCATGGCTCTGATACCAATCTGTCATACCCCGACCCGCAGCGGAATAAGAGTCAGGGCATAATTGGGTTATCACCAAAGCTCATGATATTTACTAATATGTTTCATATTTATTAAAGTCAAAATTACATCCTCAATATTCCAAACATGTTCATACAAATACAAAGAAAGATAATCAACTAAACAATCCAAAGTCTAAACCAGTTTATTCTTCTAAGCCATCCTATGTGTTTCTTGTTGCAGCTGGATCACCTGTATCATGTGTAAAAATGGGGGGTTTTGGGTCAACATAAGTTGGCGAGTGAACCTTGTTAGAAAAACATTTATTATTGATCTCTTGTTATCTTTATCATAAAAATTGTGCAATAATCATATGTGAGCAAACGTAATTAAATCATACAATAACAATAACAACAACAAACAATAACTTACAATAACAAACCAACTTGCATGAATATAACACATGAATGAAACTGTATATGTTGGCAACGTCACGTTCACGCTCATAATGTAACGGGGAACGGACGGCCTATGATAAATGTCTGTGCGATCAAGGCTCAATCAAACGGAGCCGATCGTATGTTGGCAACGCCTGGTTCACACTCATAATGTAATGGGGAACAGCTCAATGCTCATAATGTAATGGGGAGCGGCGGCCTATGATAATGTATGTACTGAAAATGATAAATTTAATCTAAACAGTAACCACACAAACAGTTGATACAAGTTGAATACACATTTGTTCATGAATATGACAGATGCACAATAGTTTAAATGTGATAAGTAATAAGACACATGATACACCCCAAAAACGTGATTAAAACAGGGAATTTGTAGAGATTCACTCACATTGGTGCGTTCGGTTGAAGATGATGAAATGCGCACGAGTTTAGAGGATTGATCGACGAGAATTAACTAACCTAAATAATAACGAAAGGTATGGTAAATGAGTGAATTTTATTAATAATTTTAATAGGATTTTTTAGATATATTTTTGTGAGTTTAAGGCTATTTTCTATCTTTAAAAACATTATTTTTAAGTATTTTTAATTGATTTTTAAATTAAATAAATAAATAAAAATATAAAAAAATGTTGACTTTTGCGTTGACCATTGCCCGTTGACCATGACTGTTGACTGTTTGATCGGTTCGCTAGTGTGCATATGTCCGGGTAAGGCTCGAACCCGAGACCTCCCGTTCGCGTGCACGCAGCTCTACCAACTGAGCTACGTGTCTAACCCGAAATAATTATGTTTTTAATTATATTTATATACTGTTTTAGTTTATTCAAAATTCTTTTATTTTCAAAAAGGATTTTAATCATCGAACCGGCGTGTGTAACAGGTCTCGAACCTGGGACCTGTGGGTTAGTGTTGCACACAGTCCACCGCTGGACTGTGTGTCTAACCTGGTTAATATATCGATTTTTTTTATACTTAACATCTTCCTTGAATTAATCCGGTTCAGTTAAAAAAAGAAACTTCTTTATTACAGTTAATGAGTTTGTGTCAAGTATCGAACTCGCGGCGTGTGATTAATGTGTGCACACAGTCCACCGCTGGACTGTGTGTCTAACCCGAGTTATAATCCAAATTATATTAAACTTTATACAAACTAACTTCGTCTTCTTCGCTACAATATCACAGAAAACGATTTCCCTACTGTTTCTTGTTTAATTCGATTGACAAACATTCAAATGATTAAAATGAAATGGCAGGGAAGATTTTGGAAGTAAACATACCGGAGAAATGATCTTTCTCAGAGTTCCGGCGAAGTCGTCGGCTCTGTTTTTATGGACTTTGTCTGAGCGGACCAATTAACAATTTTGATTAGCTAGATGTGGAATTGAAGTACCGAACAAGAGTTATCAGAATGTTTAAAGGTTTATACCGTTTCACAGCGGGTTCTAGAAATTCTCAGAAATTTTCCGGCGAATGATGATTATCCGATATCGTCGCCTGGAACTGATTCTGATTGAAGGGTTTGAGTTAGCAGAAGCTTAACAACTGATAGAAGATGGAAGAATTGAGAAACTTACTGTTTTAATGGAAGACACGGTTTTCCGGCGAAAGTCCGGCGAGTTCAAAAAGCTTTTCCGACGAACTGAAAATAGAACGAAAGTGAAATTGAAGGTTCTGCGGATGATTTTGAGTCGAGAGAGGATGCTAATGTTGGAGTAATTCAGGAAATGAATATCTTCAGTTATGAGAAACCGAACATCACCAGAATTCAAGTTAGTTCAAGACTGAATTGATTAGGATCGTCGGTGCATCGGTTATAATCTAGAATCCGCGATCACTCAAATGTTTTGGACGGTTGGAAAGCCGATTACGGTTTCAGTTTGGCGCAACAGGTTGATTCATGGTTGTTCATAAGTTTTAATTGTTTCCTAGAACTCACAAAAACATCAAGTGGCGGAGTGGTTACATGTGCGCGAGTTAAGGCTTTGACTCACCCGGCTGACCCGGGTTCGAATCCCGGCAGCCGGTTTTCTTTTTTATTTATTTTATTTTCACTTTTTATTAATTATAGATTTTAAATTCTAATTTGTTTATTAATTATGTATAGTTTAAAATTAAAATAAACATAAATATGCAACGAAACATTTATAACTTGATATTCGATTACAAACGAAGCGGGTTTGGAAAACCCGTTTTTGACAAATGTTACATAGGCTCTATACCCTCTCCACTGCATCACACACAAATAACAAAACCCTAGCCATCACCACTCGAGAAAACCCTAGACAGGGCGGCATGCCGCCACTGCCGCCCTGTCCAATCTCTCTTCGTTTTTTGTTTCCTTTTTTTTCCAGTTTCGTATTTAAATGAAGCTTCGTCTTTGGTTCTAGATTAACCGGTCCTCTTACGGTCTCTTACCACACAGATGATGCTACGGCTCATCTTGTTGATTTCGCATCTCCGTCAAGCCGCCCCATGCCGTCGTGCCACCGCTGCTCATTAGACTATGGTCTTTCACCGCGCCGCCTGCAGAATTACGAGCCGCTACCAACCGCCGCTGCACTACCGTATCGGTTGCCACTTATAGGATTACGAGATCATTCAAAACTGTGGATCGAAGATGATTGAGTGAAGATTGCAAGATCATGGACCAAAATGGAAGACCATTTTTTAGGGTTTATTATTGTTTTTTTAGTCTAAGCTTCTAGTTCCATTCGTTACGACTGTGGGGGAGTATTAGACTATGGGCCTACGGACTCAGTTAGATTTTTAGAGTTACTCAAAATCCCTATATATTGTAACCTATTTATTCAATAATAATCAATCAAGTATTTTTTATCTTACACCTTTTACCTTTTCTTTAAGTTATGTTTTTATAATTTTACATTTTTTAACCTAGTTTGAATATGGGTGGAATCTTTTACCATGAAAGCTAATAATAGCATATATATGAACGTGGTTTGGTGATATGCTCTATTAGTTCAAACTTTGAAAGTATTATAATGCAATTTGTTTGATGATTTGGTTAACGTGATATGATGAAGAGATCCATTAATTTGCTTTGAATATGTATATATATGAATTGATGTGCTTTTAATTCCAACGTAGTATTATGAACAGATTGTATTTATTTGTATGGTATTATGTTCAATCTTGCCTTGTTGTGAAAGTACAATAATGTTATTATTTGGAAAGTGGTCGTATGAAAAGATTGATGGTATTATGGTATGAACAAGTTTGTATTAATTTTTCATGCTGTGCAAGTATGATAACTTTTAGAAATTGATGGTATGATCAGGTTTGTATTAATTTTAGTTATACGGAGTTTCGAATTTAAGTAGTTTTTTATGGTGTGTGTTTTCAATTATTCAAAGAAATGGCATAAAAGGGGTAGGAGTAACTGGAACCTAGAGGGTGTTGAGAAAACGTTTCATGAAACATGTTTTCAAGAGATCACACTTCATGGACGTGAAGAAAGCAGTCTTAAATAAAACTTATAGAAGAATGTAGTTGAAAAGTTGAAAATAGAACATAATTTCATAGCGAATAAAAAACAAATGAAGAACTAATATGACTATATAAAAGCAAAATTTGCAGCCTGATTATGATCCAACAACAAACACATTTAACTTATCAGAAGAAAAATGGCAAACTGAGATGAAGGTATATTTTTTTAAGTGATAATTATTATTATATTTCAGTAATCTTATAGTATTCTATAATATTTTTCACACAGTCCAACAAATTCATAGAAGTTTTGTGAAGTGCACCACTATCTTACCTCGAGCTTTGTATTCAATTGTTTGAGGGATCTACGTCGAGCGGTTTTGAAACTTGGGGTCATCTTCTACACTTCATCACCCTAATGAGTAAGTGTTTGAGCGGAATTAAAATGGTATTGAGGATGTCAAGTGCAACTCAAGGCGTTAGTGACGAGTCAATTGTTCGGTCTAAAAAAAGAGGAGAGAAGTGAGAAGATAAGGCAACAGAAGATTAGCGGTACTAGAAGTTAGAGACTGTGTTACGAAAGTGGCAAAGATTTTGATCGAGAAACATGAACTCTCTAAGTTGCGAGCTATGGATTAAAAATATGGGAGCAAAGTACGAGTTGTTCTAATAGGATTTTGTTGAACTTATTATTATTGATGTTTTTTGAATAAGATTTTGTTGAAACTATTGTTAAGGATTTTGTTGAACTTATGTTATGGATGTTTTTTTATGTTTTTTTTGATGTTATGTTATGTTATGTTATGGATGTTTTTCTTCTTATGTTGGTTTGAATTTCGACGACAACGTGCGTTAACAAAGGAAGAAAGATCCAATCATCTACACGCACAACTGAGAAATGTTATTAAGCGCTCATATGGTGTTTAGAAGGCAAGATTCCTAATCATAAAACAAATGGCTCCATTTTCTTTTTCAATACAAAGAGACATAGTGATTGCTTGTTTCGCCGTCCATAATTTTATAAGTAAATGCAATATTCATGATAAATTATTTTAGGATTAGGATGAGAACACTTTATTTTCTGAAATACAAGGTGGAGAAAGTGATAGCCAGTTCGTTCAAGACATAGAATGGGGGTCATAAGGCATTGAGTATATGAATATCTTACGTAACCATATTGCTAGTCAACTATGATCAAATGGTTCAAATTAAGATTGTACACTTAGTATTAGTTTCTATTTGGATTATAGTATGTTTCCATGCACTTTGAAGAATTTATGTGTAACTTAGATTTTCATGTTTTGTTTTTTTAAATTATTCATCATTCAGTACAGAGCGCTAAACAAAGAGATATAAGCGGTAGCATAATATTTTTTATGTAGCATTCATGTAAAACGGGTTCCAAAACCCGCTCCATTTGAGAATCAAGTATTTATTCAAAAGATTTGTTATACGTTTATTAGTGTTATTTAATTTATGTTATTATTCATGATTAATAAATATATTACATAATTAAAATAATAATCAATAAAAGAATAAGTAAATTAATAAAACCTTGAAATAATGAAAAAATGATAAAATAAATAAAAGAGGGAGCCAGGAATCGAACCCGGGTTTCCCCACAAAGTTCACACACCAAAACACCAATGGACCATACACACTTGTTGTGTAAGATGGGAATCAAATAAAATTTAAAATAAACCCGCAAGTCACCTGCAAGACCAAATCTGTAACCTCCGAAACTGATTCAAGTTAATCCTCGAAATTTAACGGTGAATTCGTAATCAAATGAGTGTAACCGATGATTAACATCAATTACAACCTCAATTCAAGACTTAATCAAGCCAAACGTTTGTCAATCATTGACCATAAATCTCGTTTCGTAACCGAAAACCAAATTCGGTTGTGTAGTCTATAAATACCCCTGCGTGGTAATTCCAACCTCGTTCACACTTTCAAATCCACACGCAAACCTCTCTGATCAAGTTTCTTCACCATCAGAAAATATCTGCACTCACCGGAAAACCTCGCCGGAAAACCGAGATCATCTCTTTATCAATAAAATCCTTTGCATTTTTCTATAATTCGTTATTTAGCAAGTTTTAACTTTAATCGCTTAACAAAAACTGATTAAACATATCTCGATCAAAATTATGATTTTGGGTTTTGATTTAATGAAGAAGATGAAGTTTTCAAGCGTATATTAATATAACTAAAATCGGTTTATACACCGGGTTAGACACACAGTCCAGTGGTGAACTGTGTGCATTTGAAACGCAAGAACCCGGGTTCGAGTCTCATGCGTGATGCTGAATTCCTTATATAAATCAAGCATTGTTATAACTTAAATTAAACAGTGTAGATAATATATAAATAAAATTAAAATCCTTAAATCTCTGGGTTAGACACCCAGCCCAGTTGGTAGGGCTGGGTGCAAAACGGAACATAGGTCGCGGGTTCGATGCGGACTCTGTGCACCGGTTCAAAGGTTTTAAAATCTTTTTAATTAAATAAAATTCAGAATTAACCTAACTGATATATATATATATATATAATCAGAGATCTTTCGGGTTAGACACGTAGCTCAATTGGTAGAGCTGCGTGCACGTATACGGGAGGTCACGAGTTCGAACCTCACACCCTGCCAATCTCACACGCATAAAAACCGGTCACACCTTGTCAGGTCTGACAAGATCCAATTTTTTTTTATAATTATTTTCTTTAATATTTAAATTAAAAATAAATTAAAAATACTTAAAAACAAGACTATTTAGGTTTAAAAACTCCATTAATTACCACAAAAACAACCTAAAAATCTAATAAAAAGTATTAATTAAGATAAAAACTTTTATTTATTTATCAAATTACTACGTTATTATTTAGGTTAGTTTGCTCTCGTGCTTAAATCCCAAACTCGTATGCGTTCGTCATCAATCAAGGAAACACACCCATCATGAGTGAATCCTTACAAATTCCCCTTTTTATTCACGTTTTAGGGTGTATCATGTGTCGTTACATATTTTAATTATTCAAATACTTGTGCTAACACCATTATGTGATCTAGTGTGTTTATTTTGTCATTGTTGTGGTTACATTATGTCATTTCAGTGCAAATCATTCATACAAGGCCCATCAGTTCCTCATTGGATACGAGTTGAGCATCGTATGCCTCATTAGATCGGCTCTGTTTGATTGAGCCTTGATCTCACAGTTCATCATTTATCATGCATGTGTACATTATGGATATTATGTGGTTTGTTTATATATATATATACGTATGCTCATATATGGTCTTTGCACAATCTTTTAAATTAATCAATGTAATTGAATTGTTTAAATGTTTAATTTAGATTCACTCGCCAACTTTTGTTGGCCCAAACTTTTATTTTACGCATGATACAGGTGGACAGGCTGAGGAGCGGAACACTTAGAATTTGCCTTAGAAGATGAATAAAATACATCATGTTTAGAACAATATTTCTTGTGTTTGTGTGTTTCTTTGTGATCGGATATTTTCTTTTAAATTTCAATTAATAAACATGAAACTTAATTATAATAAATGTCATGAGCTTTGATGAAAACCCAATCATGCCCCGATATCTACTTCCGCTGCGGGTCAGGGTGTGACAGATTGGTATCAGAGCTCTGACTATAGGGATATAGGATAGGTTATTAGACCCTTAGAGCCTATAAGTTAGTTGATTAGATTTTAAATTCTTATGTGTCACATGCAAACTCATGATGTTTACATGTTTCATATTTATTTCACATACAAATGCATTCAAGCACTTTCACTATTACATGTTATTGTGTGATATTTATTGTGGCCTATATATTCTTAACATATCATGTCTATACAAACACACACAACACAAATTCACAAATTTTCATGACTTCTTTTTCAATAATATTGTAATGATTTCATGTTTTCAATCTCATCAAAGTGAGTTCTACGATGGGCATGTAGTAACTGGAAGGGTACGAGTATCGATAGTCGAGACGTCCTGTCTAGGATTGGCATTCGTATAAATCCAATATAATGGACCAGTTTGCCTACCTGGGGACTAACGATGAGAGTACGAAGGACCTATTAGGCCAAAGCATGTCACACCAAACGTCGTGTGAACTAACCCCACTTTGAGTTGTCATTGTGTCTACACCTGGACACCCTCCGACCCTATATCTCGCAATCATGTTTTACGATTTTCATTCGGGTGATGCGAGCGTTAGCAGGCCAACACCAATGTGAACCCTACAAAGCCCAGTAGTCATGGGGCCCACATGACTACATAGGCCAAAGTATGGGAGACATTTATGGCCTAAACATGAGCAAAGCCCAAGACATTCTATAGATGTAGTAAAATTTCTTCTCAATTATTTTGTGAATGTTGTTTTCTCTTTTTACGACACATGACACCTAAAAACGATCAACTCATAAACTCGCTACGTATTTCCTGTAGATGTCTGCTAGACACTCTCGAGGTGGTAGAAGGTCAGGAAGATCTGGTGAGCGCATGGCCGCTCAAATAGCCCAACAGATGGCTGCCGTACTTCCTGACATCATCGTAGAATTTCAACAAGCTCTTGCCGCCAATCCCATCAACCCCACCAATCAAGAAGGTCAAAATGTCGCCAACCCTCCCCCTAACACCACCAAATGCACCTACAAGCATTTCAAATCCTACGATCCTCCAAAATACGAGGGACTGAAGGTGTCACCGCTCTCCTCCGTTGGTTTGAGGAGATGGAAAGCACTTTTCTCAACTGCGATTGTCCCGATGATCGCAAGGTGCGATATGCTACCAGTCATTTGTACGGGGTAGCACTTACATGGTGGAACACAGAGAAAGGAAAGCGAGGTGCTGAAGCTGCTATGGCCTTAACTTGGGAAGAGTTGAGGGAGCTCATGATAAGACGTTTCTGTCCAAGAAGCGAAATCAAGAAAGTGGAGGATGAGTTCTACTCTTTGAAACAAAAGGAGGGAGACCACACAACATACAATAGAGATTTCTCGAGTTAAATCATATGGTCCCCAACTTATTCACTCCACTCTATCGTTTAATTGTGCACTACATTCGAGGTCTTCCCTCGAAAATTCAAGATATTGTGTTGAGTACTACACCTGCAACCCTCTAAGCTGCAATGGAGCTGGCTACTGAGCTCACGGAAAATCGCATCCAAAATGGCGATTTTAAAGATGAGAAGAAGAAAGACAAGACACCTGTTGAAACCCCAACCCCAACCCAAACAGGTTCGTCCTCCAAGTTTGCTGGTAAAAGAAAACGCAATGGGAAGAATTTTGCTGTTACACAAACCAATCCCCCTATCGTTGTTGTCCCAATCACACAAGTCGCTCCCCCTGCCGCCCCAAACAAGAAACCTTACACAGGATCTCACCCAAAATGCAACCGATGCCAATATCACCACCCTCCTGAGAACCCATGTTAATATTGCACAAGTTTTGGTCGTGCAGGTCACACAATTCATACTTGTCGCATTCTCCAAAAGCCAAACCGCAATCAACCTCAAGCCCAACCCAACAATCAAGTGGTAGGACAAGCCCGATACCAACAACCTCTACTCTTACCGCCTGCTCAACCCATGGCCCAACCTTACTATCAACCCAATTACCCTATGATGCAACCAGTCAGAGCATGTTTCAACTGTGGTGATCCAACCAATTTTCAAAACACTTGCCCACGTTTGGTGAACATCATAAATGCCCAAGCTCAAACCAACCCAGTGAATCAAGCTAACCAAGCTAATCCACCCGCAAGAGGAAGAGCATTCAACATCAATGCCAATCAAGCTAGGGCTGATAATAATGCGGTTAACGGTACATTTCTCATTAACGGTAGTTATGCATCTATACTATTTGACACTGGTGCGGATAAGAGTTTTGTGTCCTTAGAGTTCGAATCTATATTCTTGATTTACCTCGCGTTAGTCTAGCCGAATCCTTCACGGTGGAAGTTGCTGATGGTGAACCTATTATGTTAGACTCAATTATTCGAGATTGCACTCTCACCCTCAATGACCATGATTTCTCAATTGATCTTATCCCTATGAAATTGGGTAGTTTTGACGTCATCATCGGTATGGACTGGCTTAGTCAACATCACACTGAAGTTGTTTGTTACGAAAAGTTTATTCGAATTCCTCTCGCTGACAGTCAAACCTTACGTATCTTTGGTGAAACCTCCTCCAAAGGGCTCAAACTGAGGTCATGCCTTCAAGCTCGAAGATACCTTCGCAAAGACTATATCGTATTTTTAGCTCACATCGTCAAAAAGGAAGGCAAGGAAAAGAAGCTCGAAGACATTCCAATCTTTAAAGATTTTCCTCAAGTTTTTCCCGATGACGTTTCAGGACTTCCTCCTGTGCGAGAAGTCGAATTCCGAATCGATCTTGTACCTTGTGCTACACCAGTCTCAAAATCTCCATATCGGTTAGCCCCATCTGAGATGCAAGAGTTAGCTAGTCAGCTGCAAGAGTTGACTGACAAGGGATTTATACGTCCTAGCTCATCACCTTGGGGAGCGCCGGTTCTTTTCGTAAAGAAGAAAGATGGAACCTTCCGTATGTGTATCGACTATAGGGAGATCAACAAGCTGACCATCAAGAACCGCTATCCTCTACCTCGTATCGATGTCTTCTAGATCAACTTCACGGTACCACCTGTTTCTCAAAAATCGATATTTGTTCCGGTTATCATCAACTTAGAGTTCGTGAAGAAGACATTCCAAAGACTAATTTTCGAACTCGTTATGGCCACTATGAATTCATGGTTATGCATTTTGGTTTGACCAATGCTCCTGCAGTTTTCATGGATTTGATGAATAGGGTATGTAAACCCTACCTCGATCGTTTTGTCATAGTCTTCATTGATGATATTCTTATCTATTCTAAGACCAAATCCGATCATGAGCGACATCTTCGACTTATCCTAACACTTTTGAGGACCGAAAGGCTTTATGCTAAGTTCTCGAAGTGCGAGTTTTGGTTAAAAGAGGACAATTTCTTGGTCATGTCGTTAATGACAAAGGGATTCATGTCGACCCTGCAAAGATCAAAGCGGTGCAAGAATGGCAACCGCCACGCACTCCTACCGAAGTTAGGTCATTTCTTGGTCTAGCTGGTTATTATCGACGTTTCATTGCAAATTTTTCGTGTATCACCGTCCCACTCACAACCTTGACTCACAAGGGTAAACCTTTCATTTGGGGGCCCAAGCAAGAAGAGGCTTTCCAAACATTGAAGCAAAAGCTTTATGATGCACCTATACTTACACTTCCTGATGGTTGCGAAGACTTTGTGGTTTATTGTGACGCGTCAGGGCAAGGTTTAGGTTGCGTTCTAATGCAAAGAGGAAAGGTGATAGCCAATGCCTCATGGCAACTCAAAGTGCATGAAAAGAACTTTATCACTCATGACCTAGAACTTGGAACAGTCGTGTTCGTTCTAAAGATATGGAGACACTATCTCTATGGTACCAAGTGTGAAATTTACACTGACCACAAGAGCCTTCAACATATCTTCAATCAAAAAGAGTTGAATATGAGACAACGACAATGGGTCGAGCTCTTAAATGATTACGATTGTGAAATTCGATATCATCCTGGCAAAGCCAATGTTGTAGCTAATGCTCTTAGTCGAAAAGAGTATGTGAACTCCATCCATCTTTTGTGTTCTCAAAATGTAACCGATCTCCAAAATCGAATGCGAGCAGCTCAACATACTTCTGTCATGGAAAATGATGTGCGGGATGAATTGTCTTGTGGAGCTGAACTCAAGATAGAAACCAAGTCCGATGGTATCCTTTACTATCTAAATCGTATTTGGATACCTGACTGCGACAATCTTCGTACTTTTCTTATGAACGAGGCTCACAAAACACGATACTCTATACATCCAGGTGCTTATAAGATTTCCCAAGATCTGCGATACTCATACTGGTGGCCTGGTATGAAGAAAGATATCGCTATATTCGTCTCCAAGTGCCTTACATGTTCTAAGGTAATGGCTGAACATCAAAGACCTTCAGGACTACTCGTCCAACCCGAAATACCTGTTAGGAAGTGCGAAAATATAACCATGGACTTTATTACCGGGTTACCTCGCACCTCCAGTGGGTATGACACAATTTGGGTTATCATTGATCGCCTTACTAAATCAGCTCATTTCATTCCAATCCGTGAGGACTACAAGAACGAGAAGTTTGCTCGTATTTATATTGATGAAATTGTAAGTTGTCATGGTGTGCCCTTAAGTATCATTTCAGATCAAGACGGCCGTTTTACTTAACGAACATGGCTAGCCGTACAGTCAGCTTTGGGTACACGATTAGATCTCAGCATTGCCTTTCACCCTCAAACTGATGGTCAATCTGAGTGCACCATACAAACCCTTTAAGACAAGTTGCGAGCATGTGTCATAGACTTCAAGGGTAATTGGGATACTCATCTACCGTTAGTTGAATTTTCGTACAACAATAGTTATCATTCTAGCATCAGCATGGCTCCTTTTGAAGCCTTATATAGTCGTAAGTGTCGATCTCCTATATGTTGGCATGGAATTGGTGAAGCGCAAATCACTGGACCTGAATTGGTCCAAGAAACGACTGCAAAATTCTTCAGATCCACAATAATCTTCTAGCAGCCCGAAGTCGTCTAAAGAGTTACGCTGATAAACGACGAAAGCCACTTGAGTTTTGTGTTGGTGATCACGTACTTTTGAAGGTATCACCGTGGAAGGGAGTGGTTTGTTTTGGTCAAAAAGGCAAGCTAGCACCACGCTATGTGAGACCATTCAAGATACTCGAAAGAGTTGGTCCTGTAGCATACAAGCTTGACCTACCAGAAGAACTCAAAAGGATTCATCCCACATTCCATGTATCAAACTTGAAAAAGTGTCTCGCCGACGAAAACCTCCATATCCCATTAGAAGATATTGAAATCGATGAATCATTGCATTTTGTTGAAAGACCTGTAGAAATCATGGATTTTGGTGAAAAGCGTTTAAGACGAAGTCATATTCCAATAGTCAGGGTGCGCTGAGAGTCAAAACGAGGACCTGAGTTTACTTGGGAATGCGAAGACACAATGCGCGAAAAATACCCACATCTTTTCCCAGTTCCAACTTCTACCTAAATTTCGGGACGAAATTTCTAAAAGTAGGGGATACTGTAACATTCATGTAAAACGGGTTCCAAAACCCCCTCCGTTTGAGAATCAAGTATTTATTCAAAAGATTCGTTACGCATTTATTAGTGTTATTTAATTTATGTTATTATTCATGATTAATAAATATATTACATAATTAAAACAATAATCAATAAAAGAATAAGTAAATTAATAAAACCTTGAAATAATGAAAAAAATAATAAAATAAATAAAAGAGGGAGCCGGGAATCGAACCCGGGTTTCCCCACAAAGTTCACACACCAAAACACCAAAATAAACCCGCGAGTCACCTGCTAGACCAAATCTGTAACCGCCGAAACTGATTCAAGTTAATCATCAAAATATAGCGGTTGAATTCGCAATCAAATGAGTGTAACCGATGATTAACATCAATTACAACCTCAATTCAAGACTTAATTAAGCCAAACGTTTGTCAATCATTGACCATAAATCTTGTTTCGTAACCGAAAACCAAATTCGGTTGCGTAGTCTATAAATACCCATGCGTGGTCATTCCAACCTCGTTCACACTTTCAAATCCACACTCAAACCTCTCTGATCAAGTTTCCTGACCGCCGGAAAATATCTGCACTCGCCGGAAAACCAAGATCATCTCTTTGTCGGTAAAATCCTTATCATTTTTCTGTAACTCGTTATTTAGCATGTTTTAACTTTAATCGCTTAACAAAAACTGATTAAACATATCTCAGTCAGAATTATGAT
Organism: Scalesia atractyloides; assembly: GCA_947069175.1. Taxonomy (NCBI): domain Eukaryota; kingdom Viridiplantae; phylum Streptophyta; class Magnoliopsida; order Asterales; family Asteraceae; genus Scalesia; species Scalesia atractyloides. Next base: position 16,393,730 of record CAMTDV010000001.1, on the reverse strand, counting down.
TCTGGGTTTTGATTTAATGAAGAAGATAAAGTTTTCAAGCGTATATTAATACAATTAAAATCGGTTTATACACCGGGTTAGACACACAATTAAAATCGGTTTATACACCGGGTTAGACACACAGTCCAATGGTGGACTGTGTGCATTTGAAACGCAAGAACCCGGGTTTTAGTCTCATGCGTGATGCCGAATTCCTTATATAAATCAAGCATTTTTATAAGTTAAATATAAAACAGTGCAGATAATATATAAATAAAATTAAAATCCTTAAATCTCCGGGTTAGACACCCAACCCAGTTGGTAGGGTTGGGTGCAAAACAGAACATAGGTCGCGGGTTCGAGGCGGACTTTGTGCACCAGTTCAAAGGTTTTAAAATCTTTTTAATTAAATAGAATTTCAGAATTAACCTAACTAATATATATATATATATATATATATATATTATATATATATATAATTAAAATCAGAGATCTTTCGGGTTAGACACATAGCTCAGTTGGTAGAGCTGCGTGCACGTATACGGGAGGTCACGAGTTCGAACCTCACACGCTGCCAATCTCACACGCATAAAAACCGGTCAGACCTTGTCAGGTCTGACAAGATCCAATTTTTTTATTATTATTTTCTTTAATATTTTAATTAAAAATCAATTAAAATACTTAAAAACAAGACTATTTAGGTTTAAAAAACTCCATTAATTACCACAAAAACAACCTAAAAATCTAATAAAAAGCATTAATTAAAATATTAACTTTTATTTATTTATCAAATAACTACCTTATTATTTAGGTTAGTTTGCTCTCGTTGTTAAATCTAAAACTTGTATGCGTTCGTCATCAATCAAGGAAACGCACCCACTGTGAGTGAATCCTTACAAATTCCCCTTTTTATTCACATTTTAAGGTGTATCATGTGTCGTTACATATTTTAGTTATTCAAATACTTGTGCTAACACCATTATGTGATCTAGTGTGTATATTTTGTCATTGTTGTGGTTACATTATGTCATTTCAGTGCCAATCATTGATACAAGGCCCAACAGTTCCTCGTTGGATACAAGTTGAGCATCGCGTGCCTCATTAGATCGGCTCCGTTTGATTGAGCCTTGATCTCACAGTTCATCATTTATCATGCATGTGTACATTATGGAGATTATGTGGTTTGTTTATATATATATATACATATGCTCATATATAGTCTTTGCACAATCTTTTAAATTAATCAATGTAATTGAATTGTTTAAATGTTTAATTTAGATTCACTCGTCAACTTTTTTTGACCCAAACTTTTATTTTACGCATGATACAGGTGGACAGGCTGAGGAGCGGAACACTTAGGATTTGCCTTAGAATATGAATAAAATACATCATGTTTAGAACAATATTTCTTGTGTTTGTGTGTTTCTTTGTGATCGGATATTTTCCTTTAAATTTCAATTAATAAATATGGAACTTAATTATAGTAAATGTCATTAGCTTTGATGAAAACCCAATCACGCCCCGACTTCTACTTCCGCTGCGGATCAGGGTGTGACAATTTAAGGGGTAACAGTTTAAAAAAACGTAAAAAAATAAAAATTTACACTATGACTAAAAAAAATGAGGGGTAGCAGGGGCTACCCCTATCTCTAAGGCAGGTCCACCCCTAATTGTAAAAATCTAAAATATTTTGAGTATCCGGATAAAACAATAAAAAAATATATATGTTTATAATATATATTATAATGAAGATATTTATATATAATGACAATATTAGGAGAAGAGATTTGATGATATTTTTTAAAACATTTATTATAATATAATAGGGATTAAGATAAGTTTAAGTGATATTCATAAATTAAATTAGAAAATAAAAATTTGTAAGATTAAAGAAACAAATGCTATGTGACATTATTTACAATCATTTATTACTATTAGATTAGATGCCATATGACATTATTTGCAATCCTTTATTAGTATTAGAGAATGCTAAATCATGATTATCTCATTTTCACTCAAATGAAATAATAATATTAAATCATAATATCCAGCTTTTCTCTTGTATATTTAATATTTTTTACTAAAATGTTTCTTTTCTTTTTTCTATATATTATCCAACATCGTGTAATACCCAAGTTTCTAACCTAATAAAAAAACAAGTAAAATATTATAACCCATACAATACACAAGTCTATAACCTAATAATAAATAATAAAATAAAGTAAAATGTTATAATAAGTAAATAGTACATCAAAGACTATTTTTTAGAAAACACATCTTTATTTACATTATACGTGTAATATATGTGTTTTTTCAACTCGTGCAACACACTAGCATATAGAATTATATTTCTCCAACATAATTATATTTCTTCAACTCGTGTAATACACGCGATTCTAACCCAATATATATATGTAGGGCTCGATTCAAATGAGAACCACCACGAGTTGTGAGAACTTTTTCTTCCTGCGCGAGTTAGGCCAAAATTTGTTTGTTCAAACGTAGATGAAAATATTATAAACACACCTGTAAGAAAACGTAAAAAAAATTGTCGAGTTGGTAGTTTTGACTAATGCAAGTTTTTTACGCGCCGGTGTAAATTTTGTACAAAGATAAATATTTTTTTACGCCTCATGTAAATGTGGGTATGCGGGATTTAAAAAATATTTTTTTGCTGAAACAAGTGGTTTATTTATGACTTTTGAGAAAAAAATTTCGAAAAAAAAGCTTTTTTGGATGGCCTAGTTCTCACGGTTCTCACAACTCGAGGTGTTTCTTATTTTAACTCATCCTTGTATATATATATATATATATATATATGTATTAAAATAGGAAACACCTTGAGTTGTGAGAACCATGAGAACTAGGCTTATATATATATATATAAGCCTAGTTCTCATGGTTCTCACAACTCAAGGTGTTTCCTATTTTAATACATATATATATATATATATATATATATATATATATATATATAGAGTCCATTTTTCCTACAAAGTCGTAAAACACCATAATTTCAGCCATAAAACACACTTAAAACCCACAAATAACAAAGTGAAAATCACTAAAACACAATATCCAAACCCTATCAATCCTTAAAAACTTCAAACATACCATCGTACAACTATGAATATAAAACACAACATGATAATTAACATAAACCACATTAATGTTAGTCATTCGATAATCAAAGCCTTATCATCCAAAATACAATACAAAACCCACAAATATGGCGTTTTAGTAATCTCCTGGTTTTTGGGCGTGTTTTATGGTTGACATTATGGTGTTTTATGACTTTTTACACTTTGTAGGAAAAATTGACTTTACAGCCAACTCCCACCATATATGTATATATAGGGCTCAGTTCAAATGAGAACCACTCTAAGTTGTGAGAACCATGAAAACTATTTCTTTTTGCGCGAGTTTGGCCAAATTTTTTTGCATAAACGTAGATTAAAATGTTATAAATACATCTGTAAAAAATTATCGAGTCGGTAGTTTTGACTAATGCAAGTTTTTTTACGCGCTAGTTTAAATTTGTACCAAGATAAATATTGTTTTTACGCCTCATGTAAATGTGGATATGTGGCATTTTTTTAATTTTTTTTGCTGAAACAAGTGATTTTTTGTGACTTTTGAAAAAAAAATTCCGAAAGAAACCTTTTGGATGGCCTAGTTCTCATAACCCAAGGTGGTTCTCATTTTAACCCATGCACATATATATATATATATATATATATATAGTGAGATTCTTGTAAAAAGGACTTTTTTCGTGAGAAGGCATAGAAATTGACAATTAGGCAACATGTTTTGGACTTAGGCATGATGTTTTGTGTTGTTTTGGCAAGGAAAACAACAAACTTAACAATTTAAAACACAATGCAATGTAATATGGGCATGAAATTTAAAACACAACAAAAGCACACTACTTAACGTTCTTGGCATAGTGTTTTAAGTTTTAGTAGTTTTTATCTTTGAGACTATATAAAACGGTTGACATATAAATAGTACATTTAGTAGTTTTTTTCTTTAATTTTCATTTGACTTTAATTTTTTATTGTTATTTTATTATCATCACTTATTTTATTTTTCGCTAAAAACTAAACCAAAAAGCGAAACCTCCAAAAAAAACCTAAAAAAAAAAAACTTAACCCCCCATCCCCTAAAAACTTAAAAACACCTAACCCCCCCCCCCCCCCCCCCCCCCACCCAAGTTAAAATATGCTGAAACTAAACCAAAAACCTAAAAAAATCTAAAAAACGCATAAAAAAAATTTATCAAAAAAATTTTTATGACAAAAAGTAGCGATTTTTTTATAAAAAGTATTAAAAAAAATTGTGTTTTTTTAGATTTTTTTAGGTATTTATGGTTGTATTCATCTTGGTTCTCGCAATAAAGGGTGGTTCATAACGGATCACTCTCCTATGTGTGTATATATATATATATATGGTAAAATAACCAAAATACCCTCACATAGGGTTCACTTGTCAGATTTAATCATAAAAACTAACTAAGTTAAGGTTAAAGGACATAACGTGTAAGAATTTGCAAACACCGAATACTTGAAGACAAATGCCACACTTTGCAATTTAGTGTTAGCATAAAGGGCGATTTTTATAATTTAGTCTTTTTAAAAAGCATCGAGTGATATACAACATGATCATCTTAAGTTTTAAGGAATTTCATGTTTCTAGATGGTGTATATTCATGTTTGTGAATTTTGGTGTATCTGACGGTGATTTGTTATTTGAGTTGATGATCTGACTGTTGTTTGTTGATTGGTGTGAAAACAAGATGAAGTTATTAGTTGGATTATGCTTTTGATTTAATGTTGTTTACAGGTTTTGGATTATGATTTGAAAGAGGATAATTGATTAAATGTTGATTAATGTACACAGTTGTCAGTTACACCCTGATATATCTGAATAAATTACCATAAAATTCATGTTTGTAGATGGTGTATATTCATGTTTGTGGTTTGATTTGTTGATTTGTGTTGATGTTTGTTCATGATGTTGTCGGTTTGACCGTAACAGGCAGTTTGACCTCTGATTGATTCAGTTATCTGCTTCATAATCTTGTTTCTGTTATGCTCAAGATAAGATTATTGATTTGTACTTTGTAGTACTAATTTTGACAAAACAGGATAAGATGTTGACGTTTTAAAGGTATTGTTGACCATTTTTAGGGCAAATGAGTAAGCTATTCAAGTAGATGGATCAATCATCTGAATTCTGAGACAAAATTTTTTGGAATTATTATTAACTAGTCGAATTAAAACTGTTGTATTCTTCATGAAGCAATAAATTTGAATCAAGATTTTGTTCATCTTGAACATATTCGATGATGAAGGACACATTAGTTGTTGATTAATATATCTGAATTGGTCAGTTTGACCATAAAAAGTCAATACTAGCTCTTTATCAGCTTTATGATCTTGTTTGTGTTATGCTCAAAATATGGATTACTGAATTCTAGTACTAGTACTAGTATTCTCAAATCTAGTTAAGATGTTGACTTTTTAGGGTTTTGTTGACCTTTCTTTTCGGGCGAATAAGTACCATTTCAAGTGGATAGATCACTGATCTTAATCGATTTACAACCGTTATCTTTTTTCATGTAGCAACAGATTTGAATAAAGATTGTGTTCATCTTGAACATAAGCTCAAATGTGTCCTTCATCATGCATTCCACTTCCAGTTGAAAACGAAAATTGGACCAATGAGGCGATCTTTATGTCATTGTTCAACTTCAAGATGGGAAAACCTCTTCCCGTAAACGTAACTTCAGATGTAAATCCTTACCAATATAGGCCCTCAGATCTACCTGGTTAGTATATAATCAAACTTTGTATATACTACTACTATATCGTGTTTTAGTCTTACCAAAGGAAATGTAACTTGCAGCCGATTTGTGGTACTTGTGGTCCGGGGTAAAAACGGATGCTGAGTGTGGATTCTGGCAGGAAACCGACGAGCCTCGGGCTACTTTTTCTAACTCTGCTATCATGGGTTCGAGAACTACCCTTCAGTTTTATGAGGGTCAGGCCTCACATAGCCGAAAGACGGATTGGTTGATGCAACAATATCAAATAACTGACATCGATACAAAGGTATGTAGGCTATCTAATAATAGCATTAAATTTGGTATTTTAGATGTCAAAATCTGTAAGTGGTTTGGTTTGATAATATGTAGGATCCTAGAGCAGTATGCAGAGTGTTTTTGGCTAACACTAAGGGAAAAACCTCCATTAATTCGGGGCCAAAAGCAGTTTCAACCAGTGAACTTGTGGTGAGTTATGTTTGTAATAAGCTCTTTCTTCTCTCGTTTGTAAACATCCAAAGAATTTAGAAGAATCTGCGTATGTTTTGTAGGGAAAGACTGCGGATCCTTTTCGTGAACAATCATCTGAAATGGATTGTATTTTGAGGGGAGACTATATCGAGTTAAACGATCTTATCGATCCAGGATCACGCTCTTCCAGTTCCGCCAACTCAAGCTGTTTGACCATGACTTCAGATGAGTACTTTGACTCAATGGCTCTCTTACAAGAAATAGAGAATGACATTAAGGTTTCAAGTGTCAAGTTCAATCTTTCTGCACCTTTAAACTCAACAGAAGTGTTCATACTTCCTGCTACTTCAGGTATTGCGCCTTTTCTCTTCTGTTAAATTTATTTTCTTGGTTTTCGATTCAATCTACTATGTGCTTAGTGCCTGACTTGTAAACACTCTCTCTTATAACCGATCAAGACTCCAAACACTCGGGTAAAGTGACCTCCAAAGACTGCGACATTTCCAAAAATACATCCAAAGAGGGAAAGAAGGAGGGTGTTAGTAGGGCGAAAAGGCGTAAAATGATGAACTATTTGTGTTTCCTAAAGTTGTTTTTCTAGAAAGAGGAGACAGTGAAGGGTGAAGATTGAATCTAGTAGAATTTTGATACAGATGGGCTGGCAAGATTAATATTTATGGTCTAGGATAGCATGTAGATAGTGTCAACTATGTGTGAAAAGTGACCACATTTAAGATGCAAACTTTTAATGTTTGAATCTGACAAGTGCTTGTTTGTTAAATAACAGATATTTTATTAAATTGTATTACTATATACTTTTATGTGACAATCACTTGATGATCTATAAACTCAACTTTTAATGGATGTCATCAAACCATTTTGATCAAGTGTGTGTATATACATATATATATACATATATACATATATATATATATATATATATATATATATATATAGAGGGAGAGAGAGAGGCCGGTTAACCTACAAGAGGCCTTATCCTACATTACGTACGCAATCATTCCGGACGTACGATCAGGTGCGAATTCACTCTTCAACATGCGATATGTGAGACAAAACAACATGCGAATTTGAATTCCATACCCATGCGATTTCTCCATAAAACCCACACATGCGATTTCACACTTATACGCATCTGCCTTTTCAATATAACATGCGATTCAAGGTCGCGTACAATCGTACGATATGGGCTCTTGTACGTTATACTTTTTCTATATATATAATAGTCTAATACTATTTTTTTAACATAATACTATTATATATGTATGCAAAATAAGGAGGACAATGCTCAAATTGAACAAAATATATTGGAGAAAACCAGGGAATAATGCCAGTTTGATACATCATAGGAAACAAACTCAATCCAGACAGCCAATTATACAAGGACAGTGACATGTTGGTGATCTTGATTTAGAAGTACTTAGTTGGTAAGAAGATTGGGGTGGGGCCACGCCGGTTTGGTACCTACAATGGAACAAATGTGACAAACTGTATTATGTAAAATTAAGGATTATCATACTTGATGTATATCGAATTCCATTGTTTTAAGTAATGGAATTGAATAAGGTTGTTTAATTAACTAGTCCGAGCTTCATTTATCGTGTTCGAGCTGGCTCGTGAACCTCAACAAGCCTTCATCAATAATTTAACATATATTAAAAATATATATATATATATATATATAGGATGAGGTTATTGTGAGAAAATTTAAAAGTGTGAAAAAGATAAGAAAGAATCTAAACCATTAGATATAATCTAATGGTTGAGATAATAGTGGCAATTCTGTAAATAATGTTAACTATTAAACTAACTAATTTTCTAGATTAAGAGTATAAATGTAAATTTAATATTTTTAAATTAAGAAACTAACATTAATACACATGCAAAGGTCACCTCTTCTTTTTTAAACATCAATAATTTTTTATATGTAACTCTTTTTTTTTTAAATTGCACCATAATAACGAGTGTTTTTTATCTTTAATATGAGTACCATATTGATATACTTATGTAGAGTTATTTCTGTTTTTATATATTTAGGGTGCTATTTATGTTTTGATTCTGATTAAAGTGTTGACTTGTGTTATATTAGGGTGTTATTTCTATTGTATTTAATGTTAGGGTGTTCTTTATAAGATGTGTGCCTTCAATATAACTGTTGCGGTGTTTTTATGAGTTATGGTGTTATTTTTGTTATATTTCTGTTCTTTATAAGATGTATGCCTTTAATATACATGTTGTGGTGTTTTTATGAGTTAGATGTTTTTTTGAGTTACGGTGTTTTTATGAGTTAGTGTGTTTTTATGAGTTATATTTCTGTTCTTTATAAGATGTATGCCTTTAATATACATGTTATGGTGTTTTTATGAGTTAGAGTGTTATTTCAAATTCGAAAATCCCTACAATAACTGCAAAAATCGGTTGCATATATTCGTTCCATAATTAGATTTTATTAGTTAAATTACACTTATACCCTTAAACTACAAAAATAAAAAAAGGACACATGGCACCTCCATAATCTTTCTTATCCTTCTTACACTTTTAAATTTTCTCACATGAACCTCTACCTATATATATATATATATAGATATAGATATATATATATATATACATATATATATATTTGTATAATTATTATATAAATTTCTGTAAAAATAACTAAATAATATATATTATGTTATGTAAAAAAATATATAATCAAAAAGAGTAAATTACAACCGGTTTCCTTTACGTTTGCATCAAATTATAACCGGTGTCTTTTAACTAAAGAAATTACAGGCTTTGTGCTTTATGTTACCGATTTTTAACACGTTATGTTCTTTAAACCTAACCTAGTTAAGTTTTTTTAGTTAAGTCTTACTATGCGCCTCTTACATGAGGGCAACATGGTCTTTTCATCTAAATTTTATATCAAAAATCGAAATAAATAAATCTCTTTTATCCCCTTCATTTTTTAGTCGATCACTCCTTTTTTTTTCAGTTAATCCAAACAAAAATATAATGCATGGTTTGGAATTGAAATTATAAAATCAAAGCAAAATATTTAAAATTGTCAGTTAATCCAAACAAAAACATAATTCATGTTAAATTGAGATAAAAAAAAAACCATGTTGCCCTCATATGAGAGGCACACGGTAAGACTTAACCAAAAAATTTAAGTAGGTTAGGGCTAAAGGACATAACATGCTTAAAATTGACAATATAAAAGACAGAGCCTGTAATTTCTTTAGTTAAAGGACACCGGTTGTAATTTACTCAATCAAAAAAAATATCTAAAACAATTATAAGCATATGTAAATTAATTAATAAATAATAAACGAGCCGAGTCTGAGCCAAACGTAAGCTTAAAAAACTACTCTCGAACCGGAATTGGGACTTGAGCTCTTGTAAGTTAGACGGTATGTACGTATTGTTGCAAGCACATAGTGCCTTAGCATAGACCGTTACCATAAACACCTAGCAAACCTTTTCTGGTGCACTATGCATTATCGATGACCATGGCTTTGGACTAATAGCCAGCTCCAACAAATAGTGATGCACGGAAATTGTACCGTACCATGTATTTTCGATACAGATACTATTACCCATTTTTGAGATCTTTGGTATCGGTTGATAATAAACTCATCCCTACATTATATAATCGTCACAAGCAATTATAAGTATAAACACTTTTTAGTGACAAGAAAAAGGTGTGCTAAGTTCCCACAAATTACTACATACATCATTACCATTTCCATACACAATGCCTACTCTTACGAGTCCAGTGAGAAATCCTCTTTCAATAATCAATATAACGCGACTAATAATGCGCTTCTTTTGAAGATACGCCCATGTCATTGCAACTAGAATTCATTTTGAGTACGTTTTCATTTTCTAGCAATTTGTCCGAATCATTATTCAAAGCATTTTTAATTCAAAGACAAATTTGTTGGTGGCAACAATTTATAAATTTATAAACAATGTATATGTTATCTCATCAAGTTAACTTGCAAAAAAAATATAAAAAACCTTTGACCGAATAACATTAAAAAGAGTAAATTGTCATTTTCGTCCCTAAGGTTTGTATCAAATTGTCATTTTAGTTCTAATAGTTTTTTTTCTTCTTTGGGTCCCTGAGTTTTTTTTTTTTTTTTGGCCATTTTGATCATATTGTCTAACTCCATTAAAAAATTTAACTTAAATCAAGGACATTTTGATCAAATTAAATATATTTTATTTATTTTGATTTTCATAATCTTCTTCAACCTTAAATGACCAGAAAGAGAGAAATGAGTTAGAGAGAGAATCAGAAAGAGAGAGGGGGAGGTTCATCGGCCTTGATCGGTGGTTCATCGGTCGTGACTGGAACCCTAACTGTTCGGAATCGCAGCTACGACTCTGATCATCGTCTGTTCACTGTTGAACTCCTTCTCCGTGTCGCCACCATGGACCATGATAACCACCGTTTAACACAGTTACACGCTACCGAACCCTAGTCGCAACTTGTGGTTGTCTGAATCGGAACCATCTCGATCTTCAGGCCGGCCCTCAGAATTCATGTACCTTATCCGAACTGAAAAACGTGCCCTTAGGCCTTAAGGAAATTGGGTATTGGGCTCATTAAAGGTTTAAACCTAATGCCAATGGACTAACAACTAATCTAAATCATAAAAATAGTTTTTATTTTATTTTAATTTTTTTTTATAAAACCGCGTTAATTGGAATGAGGTCAGGCTTCAACGTGTACAACGTTATCGGTCATCATCAAATCAATAAGACGTAGGCAAGAACATTCACCAAATCGTTCCGGTTAACTTAAGCCCCAGTTCAATTCACCGTACAAATATTTCCACACTTGATCGATCATAAACAGGCTGGATTGTACTGTGTTCTACCCTACAGGTATTTATTTATTGGATTCACCCCATCTTTTGTTTAAATTTAATTTAAATGAATGCTGATACACATATCATAGTTTCACTAAACATCATGCACAGTATGTTATGTATATATATTTGTGTGTTTATATTCCTGTTTGTTACTTTCTGAATTGTGGTGTATTTAATTAATAATAATCATGATTTGGGTTTTGATTATTGTGGGTTTGGGCCTTGTGTTTCATATTGCTATGATAATGTGATGAAAGTAATTTGAATATTCTATCATGATTCATGAATTTGGTCTTTCTGTTTTTGTTGGTAATTGAATTTGAGAAAAGAAATTTGATAATGTTTCTTATTGTTGTTCTTTAGTTTAAGAGGGATGCACACAAAAACCCCGGTTCCGGACCCAACCCGGAACCGGTTCCTACCCTACCCGACCCGCTGACACAAACCAGTTCCAGACCCGGGTTTAGAAAAAGGAACTGAACCAGAACCACCTCTACCCGGTCAAAAACCCGGACCTGAAACGGTGAAAACCAGGAAAAAAACCCTGCCAAATCGGTCAAAACCCGAACGTACCCGGAACCGGTTGTTGACCAATCCCGGACCCGGTTAGTGCACCTTTAAAAGTGATGATTTGAAACAGGATAATTGTTGATCATTGTGTATACTGTATAGTTGTCTCTTTGATCATGATCCATGGAATGGTCAGTTTGACCGTAAAAGTCAATGCTGGAAGTCACCATTTGATTCAGTTATCGCGGTTAGTAGTTATTTGTAAGTTAATTGTGATGGGTTTAGATTCATCAGTCTTGTTAATCTTGTTTTGGATGTGCTCAAAATAATGATTATTGATTACTAGTTTGTAATTTTTCAAATCAAGACTTGATTTTGACTTTTGAGTCAAAATTGCCTTGTTTACCTTTCTTTTTTAGGGATAAATCTAGCAACCTTTGTGTTCTTTTGTGCAGCAACCAATTTTGAATCAGAGTTTTTGTTCATCTTGGGTGGAATCTCCAATGTGTGCTTCATCATGCATACCATTTGCAGCCGAAAATGAATACTGGACCGATTAGGCGATATTTATGGCACTGCTCGATTTCAAAAGGGGAAAACCTCTCCTTTTAAATGTAATTTCAGATGTAAATCCTTACCAATATAGGCCCTCCGATCTACCTGGTTAGTATCAATAAAATTCCTATTTCGCATTAATATATATTTGATTTCATAATTGACATAACAAAACTCACGGGCCCCACCAACACCCTGCTAACCAATGGGACCAGGTAAAGCGCAACTTACTTTGTGCAGGCGACCTTTAACGGATTAAGGACATAATAAAAACAATGTGTTTTTAATCTTGTGTTTACCAAATGAAAATGTAACTTGCAGCTGACTTGTGGTACTTGTGCTCTTGGGTAAAAAAGGATACAGAGTGTGGATTATGGGTGCAAATTGGGGATGCTTGTGAGATATATTCAAACTCTTCCATCCTTGGTTCGAGAACTACACTACAGTTTTACGAGGGGCGAGCCTCACATGGACGAAAGACAGATTGGGTGATGCAAGAATATAGAATAACCGAGAGATGTGACAACGGTACAAAGGTATGCGCGTTATCTGTTTGCATAATTCTTTTATTTGTTTTAAAGGGTGATTAGATGTTTTACTAAACTATGAGTCATGTCAACAGTCCAATGGTCAATATTATTAATCTAAAATTACATGACACGAACCTAACACAAAAGTCGTGGGCTTGGGTTTAGTATAAATGGGTTCAGTCTAACTTGCAAACACGTTTGGCTAAACAGGGTTTATGTCATTCTGGCGGGTTCATGGGCTAACCTGTTTAACCCACTTGTGTATATAATTAATAAAATGTGTTCTACGTTTTAACTTAAAGTGATTGGGTATCTTATACCAAAATTTAAAAGTTAAAAAATTGTGAGGTTATATTTTATAATACACATTTGTATTTTCAGTTGTGAACTTGTTATTTTAGAGTTGTATTTTCAGTTGTGAACTTGTAATTTTAGAGTACCAATATGCAAAAAAAAGGGTTAAATGGGCCATGTTCGTGTCAATGCACTGTTAAGCATGTCATGTCCGTGTTCATGTGTTTGACATGAAGTTTGCACTTCAGGTTCGGCCCATGAACACGACCTGTTCAGCACCACTACTTGAGATGAATTGGTTTGATTGGATGGTATGCAGGATCACAGGGCATTATGCAGAGTGTTTTTGGCTGGTGATTATAAACACCTTCCACACATTGCATTGCTGATATTGATGTCAAAATCTCCGGTCATTCGGATCCAAATACAGTTATAAATGTCAATAGTAGAAGACATGAAAATTCATCTGATATGGACTGTATTTTGTGTGGATACTACATTGAATTAAACGACCTTATCGATCCAGGATCCCGTTCTTCCAGCTCCGCCAGTTCGAGTTGTTTGACCGTGACCTCAGATGAATACTTTGACTCATTGGCCCTCTTACAGGAACTAGACAAAGACATTCTAGATCAAAAACTGTGTGTCAAATACAATCTTTCTACACCCCCAAAGTCCAAAAAAGTGGTCATACGCCCCCCCACATCAGGTAATGCTTTTTGCTCTCCCTTGGCGAAAAGTATTGGCAAAACGGGCGGGTTGAGTTACTAGTCAACATGGGTTTGGGTTTGGGTTTGGGTTGAATAGGACATCTTTTGCAAAATGGATCAGGTGAGGTTGGGTTGATCTACAAACACTTTTATGTCCACTTTTTAAACATAAGTGCAACTATTTAGCACGTTAATTATAATTACAAAAACAATAATACTATTCAAAAGGTTGCATCAATTAAAATAGGCTTAGCCGGTGCCTATTTGGCTATATATTTGTAGGGTAAAGATCCTGTACAAATAGCTTTATCGTACAAAACGTATGAAAGGCATGAAAAGGTTAAAAAATGCAGTGACATTTTCGTAATTATTTTTACTCGTGATTACTCTATAAGATCAAAATTACTCTACAAGATTAAAATTACCTTAGAGCATTCGCAATGAATTCTCTATCCATATCCATATATTTCCACTAAAAACAACTACTTTCTCTCTTTTTTCAATTAAATAATATTTTTTATATCTTTATCATTACATTTTCTCTCTCTTTCACTCACAACTATTTCTAAAAGTATTAAAAAATTTATACAGTTTTCTCTCTCCAGATTTTTTCCCATATATTTACAGATGAACAGTAACTTTCCCATATATTTTCTCTATCCTCCACTCAGAACCACTCAAAAACACTAACAATCATTCCTTATAATATAACTAAACTCTCTCACATATTTTTAAAGTTTTCATTGTGAATGCTCTAAACAAGATCAAAATTAACCTACAAGATCATTTGTAGACTAATTATAATGCTCTACAAAATTACCCTACAAGATCAAAATTACCATACAAGGTCACTTTACAAAATTACCCTACAAGATCAAAATTACCATACAAGGTCACTTTACAAAATTACCCTACAAGATCATGTGTAGGGTAATTTTGATAATTACTCCACGAGTAAATAATTACGAAAATGTCATCGCGTTTTTTACCTTTCATGTCTTTCGTACATTTTGTATGATAAGAATCTTTGTATTTTATCTTTTGCTAATATTTGTAACTTATTATGACTTGACACGTTTGGGACTAAAAAACCAATGAAAATTTACTTTTGCTCCTGTCTAATGTGTGCTTATTGTTATATTGTTTGATAGTGTCTCTAACATACAACAAGGAGTGCATACTTTTTGCTGGAAACACTTCCAAAGTGGAAAATAGGAACGAAAGCACACCATATGGCGTTAACACAACATCGTCTTCAGGTAGTTCCAAGAATACATCCAAAGAGGGAAAGAACGAGAGTTTCCGACGGACGAACAGGCATACAATGGTGAAGTATTTATGTTCCTTGGCATCTTGAGTGGTTGCTTGTAGGACAAGGAAACTTTTCCTTTAGAAAGAAGAAACCATGAGGTAGCAAGTTTTTTTATTTGTTTTGTAACTTGTAAAATTAAAAAAAGTTCGGTTTGACATGAATTGGGTTTACACTTTACACCCGAGTTTTAGTCCTATATCGACGACCCATGATGATCTTTTATGCTATTCGTCGGATGGAAACCATGCTAGACCTGGATCGAAAGTTCATAACGATGCTTCTTTGTTTTGTCCATACCATCGTGTTTGCAAATGGCCAATGCTACTAGGGGTGAGAATAAAAACCGAAAGTCATAAACTCCAAACCAATTGACTGGTTTCGTTATTAGTTTTTTTATAATCGGGTTTTAAGGTTTAGTAGTTATATGTATGGTGTAGAGATCATGTTTCGTGTCAAGTGTAGGAGACAATATGGGATTGACAAGTGTAAAAGAGGGAAGGGTATTATGGTCATTCTTCCTTGAACCTACTTCGCCCTCGATTTTCAAACGACTATAACTTTTACATACGATAATATTTTTAATTAGACCATATTAACAAGCATCTCATTCTCTTTAATTTGAGCTGAATAAGTTTTCTTAATTTTTAAAAATTTTATTTTACAAGCTATAAAGTTACTTGATTGATGTAACGTTATGTGATTATGTTTCAATACTATATGCAAGCAATTACAAATGCTTATTGTGACCCCACATCTCTAATCACGTACCATATGTAACAAGTCACGTGATTATGTATCAATACGTAATTATGTTATTATAGTTTTTGTTTATTGTATAATGCTTTATAATAAAGTTATGCTTATTTGTGATTATAGATTCAATATAATGAGAACTTAATTGTTTTTATCGATTACGTGATTAGATATGTAATATAAGTTGTTACGTGATTATAGATGTAGTGTTATATTGAGCTTTTATTACTGTTTTTGCACACATGGCACGTGATTACATTTGTCACTGCTTTTGCACACATGGTACGTTATTCTAGATTTAGGTATACATTGAGTATCTGGTATGTGATTTAAGTATTCATTGATCATTTGGTACGTGATTATAGATGTAGTGTTACATTGAGAATTTGCACTACTTCACATATGGTATGTGATTTAGGTATTCATTGATTATGTTCATGTACGTAATTGCGTACCAGAACATAACCACGCAACGTGATACAATCACGTAACTTTATAGCTTGTAATTTTTTTTAAATTAAGAAAACTATAGCAATAGCCTACTCAAATAAAAGAGAATGAAATGCTCGTAAATACGGTGTATTTTTTTTAAATATTATCGAATAAAAAAATTATAGTTTGAAAATCATGAAGGAAGTGGTTTATAAGTCCCAAATATTTGATTTTCCTGTTTTGTCATTTTTCCCACGTCTTTTTTTTGTTTTTAGTTACGTGAATTCTAAATTTAGAAATCTTTTAATCTCAACTATTGATCTTGCAAATCAAAGGTCAAAACTGTACATTTTCAAATAATCTTCCTCTATTTGTATATTCACCTTTAACCAATTAATTTCAATTGTTTTAAACCGAAATCGAATTGTTGTGAAAATATAAATACCAAAACCTTATTATAGGTTTAGTTAGCCAATAACATAATTATATAGCTAGCAGAGGCGGAGCTTTTAGGGGGCAAGGGGGTGCACTCCGATATTGATTTCGATAATACCAATACTGATATTGTACATAAAAAACGTAAGTTAGTTTTGTAAAAACTAATAACAAATATTTGTTAAATAATATATATATAACCTTTGAAAATAGTAAATATGACAAATGAAAATTTATTTCTCAAATATAAAAATAGCGTTTTATATACTTATATATTTTTTCCAAACTGGTTAACAAAAAAACGGTAAATATGAAAAAAAAAAAAAAAAAAAAAAAGGTTAGATTTTAGCTATTATACATTCAATAGAAAAATATTTATATTACGGAAGATAAAAGGAATATATAAAATTATAAGTTTTTGGTTTTTTTTTAAAGCCGGATTTACGGAATCTGTCCAAAATAATATACTAAGTTGAAGATATATAGAAACATTGTTTACTTAACACTTATCTTTCTAACATGTATAGTAATTGTTCACCTTTGGAAGTCGGTTGTATCGTTTTGCTTTTCCAAGTGTACCGGCACTTGTCATAAATCGATAGAAAATTTCCAAGGATAGAATAAGATCAAAAAATTTTAAAAAATGTAAAAAGCTTTAATTATTAGTTTTAGCAAACTTATGTGAATTAGTCTACTAATAACTTCCTGTTCACACTTATACCAAAAAATAAAAGTACATTTGCACTATCTAATAATAGATAATAAAAATAAATTTAAAGGTAATATATTATTTATACCTCTAATATTATTTATACCTGTAGTATTAATTTTGCTTGTATGAAGTATAATAATAAGTTCTTATATATGTTACTTAAAACTACAAATTTTAATATTAATTTTTATGGATTTTCTATGTCAGACACACTACTATTTGTTTTTTCTATGTGTAAAAAGGTAAAAAGCTAAAAAGATTTGCAGCCAAGAAAATTAAACTTTAAAAGTTAAAAAAGTGTACCAATTAAAACATGACATATGAAACAATGGTGTGATAGTCCTATTAATCAATCTTACAAATGTATATATATATTTAAACTTTAAAAATTAAAAAGTGTACCAATTAAAACATGACATATAAAACAATGGTGTGATAGTCCTATTAATCAATCTTGCAAATGTATATATATATTTAAACTTTAAAAATTAAAAAGTGTACCAATTAAAACATGACATATGAACCAATGGTGTGATAGTCCTATTAATCAATCTTGCAAATGCATATCTATATTTAAACTTTAAAAATTAAAAAGTGTACCAATTAAAACATGACATATGAAACAATGGTGTTTAGTCCTATTAATCAATCTTGCAAATGTATATATATATATTTAAACTTTAAAAATTAAAAAATGTACCAATTAAAACATGACATATGAAACAATGGTGTGATAGTCCTATTAATCAATCTTGCAAATGTATATATATATTTAAACTTTAAAAATTAAAAAGTGTACCAATTAAAACATGACATATGAACCAATGGTGTAATAATCCTATTAATCAATCTTGCAAATGTATATATATATTTAAACTTTAAAAATTAAAAAATGTACCAATTTAAACATGACATATGAACCAATGGTGTGATAGTCCTATTAATCAATCTTGCAAATGTATATATATTTTAAACTTTAAAAATTAAAAAATGTACCAATTAAAACATGACATATGAACCAATGGTGTGATAGTCCTATTAATCAATCTTGCAAATGTATATATATATATATATATATATTTAAACTTTAAAAATTAAAAAATTACCAATTAAAACATGACATATGAACCAATTGTGTGATAGTCCTATTAATCAATCTTGCAAATGCATATATATATATTTAAACTTTAAAAATTAAAAAGTGTACCAATTAAAACATGACATATGAACCAATGGTGTGATAGTCCTATTAATCAATCTTGCAAATGCATATATATATATTTAAACTTTAAAAATTAAAAAGTGTACCAATTAAAACATGACATATGAACCAATGGTGTGATAGTCCTATTAATCAATCTTGCAAATGCATATATATATTTAAACTTTAAAAATTAAAAAATGTACCAATTAAAACATGACATATGAACCAATGGTGTAATAGTCCTATTAATCAATCTTGCAAATGTATATATATATTTAAACTTTAAAAATTAAAAAATGTACCAATTAAAACATGACGTATGAACCAATGGTGTGATAGTCCTATTAATCAATCTTGCAAATGTGTATATATATTTAAACTTTAAAAATTAAAAAGTATACCAATTAAAACATGACATATGAACCAATGGTGTGATAGTCCTATTAATCAATCTTGCAACTGTATATATATATATTTAAACTTTAAAAATTAATAAATGTACCAATTAAAACATGACATATAAACTAAAAAAGTATTAGTAAAACTAAAGAAATAATATTAAAATATTAATCTATTTTTCATCTACTTAGAGGAAAGTTTCACCATATTTTCGAATAAAGTTATAAATGAAAAAAAAAATATACTCAAAATATTATAATCCCATTAATGCCACTCAGAGTCATAAGCGATGATTTCAATACACTTTCATTTTTTTAATATCTAACTACTTTAAGTTCTCGTATGTTAGACGGCTTGTATAAAGAAAGATTTCTCATAAATCTATTGATAATTATCGTGTTTTGACTAATGAGCTTGAGGAAAGTTTACCAATGATACTTTTTGCTGATAAAGAAAACGTGAAATAATCGTCATATGGGACCGTTGCTTCGAAATCTATGAGTTGACCAGTCCAAATATAATAGATTTACTTGCTCAATTTTCAATATTAGATCAAATTTTATAACTTTAATTGATGTTTTAAGGGGCAACAACCTTCAAAAGCTTGCTCAAGTACATACTCCATTCTCTTGGCAAGCAGTATCTTAAAATGTAATTATAATCTAAATACCATTATGTTTGACTTCAGTAGTCAAACTGTACCCATATTGAGTTTATAATAGACATAATGCTTTTTAGGACATCATGATGCTATGTTTGACTCAAAGTCAAATTGTTGACATATTGAATCTTTAATAAAGTGTCGGACTTTTCAAAGCATCACTGCACTATAATTGATCTCATAAGTTAAGTTATCCTTATATCAAGTGTGCAATAGAGTAATTGAAGTGGTTTCAATTGTCAAACTGTACTTATATATCTATTTGTTTGACCCAAGTCAATAAGAAGATGAAAGTTCTTTTATGAAGAAAAATAAAAATATACATGGATAGTATCTACCTCTAGATTCTAAAAATTACTGAAAATATGATTAAGGTAACCGAATAAGAAGAAGATTAATTCTTTAATAAAAGTATAAACAAATACATTATTAACTAATAAGGACAACTCTTTAATAATTGATTTGTATACAAAGATAAAACTACACACACGTATAACAATAGAAACAAATAATAAGAATATAGGAAGTAACTAACCTGCTTCTATTGACTCACAATCAAATGGAGCCGATTGTAAGCGGCATACGCGTTCTTGATAACTTATAGAGGATGTGTTTGTTTGACATATAACAATAAAATGGATTGAAAATGTAGGGGGTTTAAATAAGTTATATTAAAGGGGAAAAAGTTTCTTTAGTGTAAAAAAATATTTCAATTTTAAAATCAACTCAATTATCATAGTTACCAAAGATATTTTTTTATTTCTAGTATGATATAAATCACTACTAATCAAATCTCGGATAATTTTGATAGTTGATCTTATACATTCGGAATGAGATTTTAGATATTGATGAAAAAAAATTATGATTCAATTGATTATTTAATCATTTTTTAAACTTTATTTTATTCACATTCGAAAATATTTAGTTGCTTTCTCCATTAGGATTATGATTATGATTATTTTAAAATTAAATTTTATAATTAATAAATACACGATAAACAAAGAATATTTAATTTGTAACACATTGGGAACAAAATTAATTAATATTAATACAAATATAAAGTATAAAAAATATAGATCTATAACCTATAATTGATAATTAAGTAATCAATATGAGATTTATATAAACACGTATTCATAATATATATTTTTAGTTATTAGTCATGTATGCTTAAAAAGTACAAATATTATAGAAATGAAATATATTCTTCCATTGACAAAGGTTCGAATTAAAATCGGAACCTGCATCATCCTTTTCGTTAGTGTTCAAATAGATATATATTAGACAATGCTTAGTAACATTAACAAACAATAGATATATTATAAAATAAAGTTATTCATGGATATCAAAGTTGAAAAATATCAAGCAAAAATGTAAATAAACACAAACAAATAACAAAGTCATTACTTTATATTAAAAATGAAAACATCAAACAATGTTGATCCATTAATGTTAACGAAATCTTTTTTTTAAAGTTTATTTTACTGATTGTGTAAAAATTTAGAAATTGTTATATAATACATGTTTTTATTGAAAATTGTCTTAACATTAAAAAAATATTATGAGAATGAAATGCAAATTGTATTTAATTAAAATAAGTTGACATAAATTGTATCAAACTGCTTTGAATTTAATGATAACAGAAATAAATAATTGTATGTTTTACTACCCTTAAAATGATCATTTAATTAATACAACTTTGATCATAACTACCAACACGAAGTAAAAAAGAAAACATTATTTCAGAGTAAAATAAAAAAATAACAATAAAAAACGTTATTCGTCAATATCTATCAGGAATTGATAACATTACACATACGTTGTTGTTCATTAGGAGATATATATTTCGAAGATTAAAACCGACCAACCGGTTTTTCTATACGTATGTTATTTATTTAGAGTAAATTGCACAAAACGTCCTTTAAGTTTCACCAATCTTGCTGGTTTCAGCCTTAATCTTTAAAAGTTGCCAAAACCAGCCTTTAAGATTAATTTTGTTGCAGGTTTCATCCTTTATCACTAACCCAGTTACTAATCCATGTTAAATGGCCTCACATGCATAGCATGTGAGGGTAAAACCGTCTTTTCAAAATGGAGTTTTGGAGTATCAACGATTTTCAACAGTTTATACATCAATAATACCTGCAACAAAATTATATACTCACTCTTCAACGATCTTCAACAGTTTATACATCAACGATCTTCAACCGTCTTTTCAAACGTACCTAACCAAAGGCGGGTCCGGTTTTTGGGTAAACGGAACTCCGCCACCCATTTTCCCCAGTGCCTTTGTCTCACACCCCTGTACAGCTTCATGGGTTTTGGAGGTGACCCGACTTGCTTCATGGGTACAGGATTCGGACTTAGGTAGGTATTATGGTTCTTGAGATTGATCTGAGCTTGGATCTGATGGATCTGAGATGGGGTCAAGCGGTTTAACCCAGACGGGTATCCATGGGCCGGGTACAACCCGGATTCTTGTTGGGTAGAAGAAGATCGTTGATACTCCAAAACTAAAGGTATTATTGATGTATAATCTGTACGCCAAGCTGCAGGAGATTTGTCGGAATCTGGCGGAGGGGAAGAGTATTGACGGCGGGAAGAAGAAAGGTTCGCGGCGGTCAAAGGTGGTGGAGCAGCCGGAAGTGGTGAAGGTTGAGTCATCGGAGAGTGAAGGATCTTCGCCGTCGTTCCTGGAGTTCACGGAGGAAGAAAGCGCGTGGAGATTAACGATTTTGAAAAGACTCCAAAACTCCATTTTGAAAAGACGGTTTTACCCTCACATGCTATGCATGTGAGGCCATTTAACATGGATTAGTAACTGGGTTAGTGATAAAGGATGAAACCTGCAACAAAATTAATCTTAAAGGCTGGTTTTGGCAACTTTTAAAGATTAAGGCTGAAACCAGCAAGATTGGTGAAACTTAAAGGACGTTTTGTGCAATTTACTCATTTATTTATTATGAATAAGTTATGGAGAATAAATAGTTGGTAAATTGTAACATCAACAAAAGGAATTAATTTTGTATACAATAAATAATGTTTTTATTCTTGTTAAATCGGTAAGTTTTTTAAATCTGACTATGGAAGGGAATTCATGATTAGAAGAAGAATAGGCTGTAAATGATTTTGCAGCTCAAAACATATGAATGAGTGATATTACATTGTTAAGTGGCAATAATAAGCCTAAGTTCATGACAAGTGGTTGTTAGTTTTGTTTTAGTATAGTTAATAGATTCACTCACAAACTAGTTTTAGCCATAAATCTACATCTATGTCCCTGTGGAGACTTAACCCTTAATCACACGGAGAGAAATACCTTATGAATACGCCGTAATAACTAGATCTGGCAAACGGGCCAGGTCGGGTCATGGGACAAAACGGGTTCGGGTTGAAACGGTCAATTAAAAAAAGGGTTGTTTTGGTTCGGGTCGAAACGGGTTCGGGTCAAAACGGGTTTCAGGTTGGGTCGGTTAAAAAAATATTTTTTTTAAAAAGGTTGTATATCAAGGGGGCAATTTTGTCTGGTTGAAACGGGTCCAGGTTGATTCGTGTTGAGTACGGGTGTGACACTTCGCATTTTCATACTTCCCCTTTTTAGAAAGCCTATTCGTATTGCTATTTTTAGAAACTTGTAGTCGTATCATACCCATATTCATTTCCAACATTGAAACTCGAGACCTTGATCATAATGAAAATTCCTATTTATACATACTCGTTATACATACAATCAATCATTCAAATACTTGTTTTCATGCAAGCCAACACTTATTATACGTGCAATACTCTAACGTTACAAATCTAACTTGAAATACTTGAAAACCGACTAAAATATGCAAAAACAGCCCCGAACCAACCCATTCGTGCAAGCTGAACCCACTTTGTATGAAGTGAAGTACACTTCACACAATGTGAAGCCACTTCGCACGAAGTGGAGCTGGCGACAACATGTTCTTATAAATACTAGCTCATTTCACAACTTCAATGTTTCCGAATCTTCTCACTTCCACCCCCAAACACACGAAATCTTGGCAGATTAATCTCATACTATTCTAAGTGAGTTTAACTCCCTATTACCTCGTGTTTTTATAACTCTTCTCATTTTTTCTTTTACACCAAGTGTAGGAGCTGATCAAGTTCATCATCCTCAATAGGATTGAACTTGTGTTCCAGCAAGTGTGAGAACGTTGGGAGCCTTGGCTACCCGAATTAAGTTCCACACCCCACTTGAACATATTATATTTTTGTCATTCATGACCAACCGGATTTATCAATCTTGTTGATAAACTTGTGCTTTGGTGAATCATATAACGAGGTATTCCTACCCATGCTTGACATTCATGACATAATTGTTAGACTTTGGACGTAACTAAATACGATAAAATACCTACTTTCTCATTTAGTCAAGTTCCTGATATTGACCGCGTGATGGTTAACTGTTATGAGTTAGAACTAAACTGCCTCGTCCCTAAAATCTCGTTCAACAGAACTCATTTTCGAACCGGGAGCTAAAACGAGCTAAAATTTCCAGAAACAGTCCCTTTGTACGAAGTGACCATTCACTTCGCACGAAGTGGACAGTCACTTCGCATGAAGTGGTTACTTCATACGAAGTGGCATCTTTTTCCCGTTTACCTTTCGTACCTTCTGTTTTCGAATTTGCAATCTCCGCCAACTCAGAATACCCACACAACTCTATCCCCTCACATTGAATAACCACAGTGTCCTACTCCCCAACCTAACGACTCACAGATTGCTAGGAAAGCTTTGCAAAACCGTGAGTATACATGATCCTTTTTCGTTTTAACACTTTTGGGTGCAGTATATACACTATACAAAAACTCACACAAACACTTATACGCAAACACTTTATACATGCAATCGAATCCAACTTACATGCTTACATGTTATACTTAGTAGTACATACATGCTAGAAACTTTACGTGCATAGTGCTTTGTCATTAACTTCGTAAAAGTCTCCCTTAACATGTATGTCGCTATAAGAGTAACGCACCACACGTATTCGTGAGGTCATGTTAAGTAAACAAAACGGTCTTATCGTTGCGAGATAAGATTACGCTAGCAGTAAACTTTGGGTTGACAAGTATGTTTTGCATGCTAGTTTGTGTAGAACGTCTTAGTATACGTTATTGTCATGTGGATTTCTTTAAACTCTTTTATACATATACTAGTATACTTAAACTTCTATGCTCGTCAATACTTTATGTGTTGACATGTTACTTTACTATATATTGCAGGATTGTGTCAATGACACATTGAAAAGAATTTAGTAGGAAGGACTAGAAACACACAAATTTTGAATCTTTGTTTATTAGATTAGTCTTTCGATACTTGTTGTACTTTGTTTCCTAATAATGTACTTGAATCATTAACAATCAAATGAAATTCTATTTATTAAATACTTGTCATTTATGAGCGTTATGAAGTCTCGAGCAATCTATTTACGGCTGCCCTGATGATTCCGCCATCAGTTGGGGTGTGACAACGGGTCAATACTTTTTGACACTCAATCCATGCTTATTGGCCGTAATTCTAAAATTCCATACTCATGTATGGTCTTTAATGAAAAGATGAAAGTTAACTCCATTCAACTATGTAGGGGTGCAAATGAGCCGAGCCCGAGCTCAACCAGGCTCGAGCTCGGGCTCGAGCTCGACTCGATTCGAACTTTGTTTTCAAAGCTCGAGCTCGGCTCGTTTATTATCTATTAATTAGTATATTAAATAAAATAATATAAATAATAGACTTTTTAGGCTCACGAGCTCGATAAGTGAAGCTCGGTCTCGGGCTCGTTTACTAAATAAGCTTATTTTAAGGTTCGAGGTCGCCTTGTAAACAAGTTTAAACAAGCTTTGCTCGACTCGGCTCGTTTACACTAAGGCTCGATAAAGCTCGGCGAGCCTAACGAGCTTCACATGCGAGGCTCGAGCTCGGGCTTGATAAATAAACGAGCTTTGTTTTGAGGCTCAAGCTCGGCTCGGGCTCGATAAAGCTCGGCTCGTTTCGAGCTTTTTCTCGAACCGCTCAACTCGTTTGCACCCCTAAAACCATGTAACCTGGATTAGCCAAAATGTACCTAAATGCACAGGTGGTTATATATATTTGCATACAATTCTTAGGAACGTATAACTATAAATATGGGAAATGAACTCTTTATGTCAGTGGAGGCTTGGAGTTCTTTTAGCTGTGATTAATATGATTGTGGTTTATAGATAAAAACCTAAAATCTGGACAGGTGGTTGACCCAACCTGTTTTGAGCCATTCCAAAGTTCATAAAAAATAACTAAAATCGAAAATCGTTAACAGTATACCTTTTGTTGCAAAACATAGCTCCTGTTCTCAACAAGTTGGTTCTAAATGACCAAAGTTGCAAAATAGCAGCAACTACTAAAGTTGCAAACCAACTAAAATTATTGAACAAATTATGATAAGTTAGTTAATTCAACTTCACTAATGGTTTAGTGATCAATTTATGTTTTATTTTATCAATTCATGATAAAAGTTGATACTTGAGTGGCCGCCACATATATCTTATTCTAGAAAAAAAATTATACTTATATTTATATACACACACCATTTATCATGTATAAACTAATTTATACATTCACCAATTAAATGGTGATGTTCTTTATCAAGGCTCTACTATATTTAAAAAATTGTACACAATGTGTTTGAAAATTGAAACTTTAAATATACATCATGTTTGATGCACAAATCATCAGTACAATGGGTTCAAGATTGAATCACAAGACATGCTCTTTTCTTTTTTTAATAGAAAACAGAATGCTTTAATTCTCAAAACCACAAATACAAGCCTACTAGACAGCAGCATTGATTACTACACAAGAAATTTATATTGATTCACATGGGAAAATTAAAAATGAAAGAACAAAAAAGATTTGATGATGTAATACTCTAATATCACCTCAATTTAATGCATTTAGTGGTGGATTTAGAATTTTTTTACGAGGGTGCGGAATATTTTTAAAAATTTTAGGCTCCTAGGTATATAAAAAAATTCGGTTCATATCAGGTTGGATCGGGCCAGGTCATGTAAAACAAAAGAACGTCAAACTAAAATTTATATAACTATAAAAACGCGTCAAACGTCATTATAAACATGTTTAAAATTGTGTCCTATGGGTTTTCATTTTTTTGAAATTTATGCAAAACATCATATATAGCTACTTTCCTAATGGTTCCTCTTGAAAATCTCGCCAAAACTTCCTTACTCATGATTACTACCACATATCATCGATCCATACATTCATAAAAAACACTAAACACTTAAACAATAAACAATCATGTTCAACCATAGTCCATGATTTTCAAGCTCTTACAACAAAAAAAATACATCAAAACACATAAAATTTCTCCTAAAAAACCACATAAAACAACAATAAACATAAAAAAACGAAGGCACCTTGTTAAATTTTGGATTCCGGGTGGTGGGGTGGCCGGACTCAAGCTTTTCCAGCGAGAATACAGCCACTGCCGTCGTGCCTGTTGACTGCTTTCGTGTGTCGATAGCTGTGCGATCAGAAGAGAGAGAACGGGAGAAAGAATTGGAAGGGGCGGTTGGGTTGGGTTATTTTATTTAACTTCACATTTAATTGGATTGGGTTAATTGGGCTTGGGTTACAATAGAATATTTATTAGACGAATGGCTAAATTGTTAAGTGAAAATTATTGGATTAAATTGGCTAAGTAAAGTGGTTAAAGATTAATTATATAAACTAGGTTATTTTTTATTTAATAAAAATCAGTGTGTACATTTTTTTTTTTATAAATTCATAAGATTTTTTTAAGGCGCAAAGGGTGCGGTTGAAAATTTCCAAGGGATACGGTCGGGATTTTGTGTAAAATTTAACTCTAAAAAATTACTTTTCAAGAGGTGCGGCCCCCACCCACACCAGTGGATAGGTCCGCCCCTGAATGCACTTGAAAATGCATATAAGTGTAAACTTGCCTTAAACTATGTAAAGACAAAGAAATCTATCATAATTCCACATGCAAAAGCGTTGACAAATTGTTTTTAAGCATGAAAAAGTTCACTGTATCTCAAAATTCAAAAATTTACAAATTTAATTAAAAGAATAAAAAGAAAAGAGAAAATTCAAACATCTAATAGCAAATGCACATATCTTGAGGGACTGATCTACTACTCATAATATGGGAATATTGTAACTACAACAGTTAATTAAGCTTCGAAGATGTAAAATCAAATAACCAAAACTCACATTTCATCTCACATTGTAAAATCAAATAATTGCAACAATCAATTGAGCTTCAAACTCACATTATAACTCGTAAACTAATTAAAAAAAAACACTTTCAATTTCATTTAAGCAATTTAACAAACACTTGGTGAGCAAGGATGGTGGGGGCATAAATAGTAAAACAAACTTCAACAAATATTATTGAAGAAGATGATTAATTGATTGAAAAGTTTACCTCTGGGGTATGAGACAGATGTAGAAGATGATTAATTGATTATAGATCACAGGGACTAATCAATTGTTTCTACACAAATCTATAATTGAACAATTGTTTATCTGAATCTAATCATTGAAATCATGATACGAAATCTGGTTCGAATTTTACTGATGAAACGGTACTGTGTCAGCAACTAAGATTTTAGAGATGAATCGAATAAGAAACCCAATGATTTCATAGATGAATCGATCATTCGTTCAAATGTGATTTCAAGGACCCGCTTGATTTCTTGTTCTAACCCTGTTTCACTCGTTCTGGTTTTTCTCTTGACCTGTTATGACCCGTTCCAGCCTTTTTCATTCTTTTAATGTTGCCCATTTTAACCCGTCAAAAATATTATCAAACGCAAAACAACTAAGGAACTTAATATTTTGACTCAAAAGGACCCAAAATAACTTAATGTGTTACTTTTGCCAGGCCTAGTAATAGAGTTAGGCTACAAGCCTACAAACCCTTTTGGTGCATACACTTTACCTTTTCCACTTTGTTTGGAGGAAAATAAACGAAATTTGGTTGAATTCATGATCTGACTGGAGTTGTTTGCTTGATTGTTAAATGTGATTGGGAACCTTTATACAAAAGGACCAATACTGATTTTTATGTGGTAACTGCATGCAATCATATCTTGCTTTTGCATCTTGGATCTTTCTGGTCAAAGATTCTCATTCCTTACGATTCCTCCACTATTAATCAATAATTAACCCACCATAATTTGCAAGAGTCTTTTTTCTCTACTTTTACTATTATTTTTATAACTCAATATTTTATTATATAGGCCCAATAATTGGAAAACCATGAGCAACTGTTTGATTTGATTTGGTTTTAATTTTAAGTAGTTGACATATGTTCAAAACTAGTAAACTGATCTGTGCGTTGTCATGGCTACATAAAAATAAATATGAAAACGTATCATACTTAACCCGACTTATTTTTGGGAAAAAAAATGACGTCAAAACGTAGACCAACCGAAAACGTACAAAATAATAAGCAAAAGAATATATTATATTTGACCCGACTCATTTCCGAAAAAATTACATCGAAACTTAAATTAACTTGAACTTATACCATCATGTACATAAAAATAAACACATAAAACTCGATTACAAAGTCTTTAGAAAATTAAGGGTTTGTAATGGTCAATGCTGAAAGTTGGGGGTAAAAGTATAAAAGCACAAAAAGAAAAAAAGAAAAGCAAAAACACAAAAAATACAAAAAAGTCAAAATGTTAACACACTATTCACCAACACTTGTTGATTGTAAATATACCAGTGAGATTTTCCGCGCTATGCTACGGGGTTTTGGTCAATGTCTACTTTGGTTGAGTATAGCAACCGAAAGAAATATACTCAAATGAATATCGACACATATTTAATATTGACCGAAAACTATAAAAATAAATTTTAATAGACAACATGATAAGCTGATTTTAAATTAATTGTAACTAGAAACGTAAACGCTATCTTAAATAAAACTTTAATGAAAAATGAACCTAAAACAAAAACAATAAACATAAAGAAAAGTAAAAAAATAATAAAATCCAGAAAAAAAACTCAAGAAAATATAAATAAATAAATAAATAGGATGAAAGAACCATCCACACAACTTTCTAAGTGCAATTTATGTAAAAGCATAGACTAACCGAAAATGTACATAAAAATAAGTACGGAAACTTATTATATTTGGCCCGACATATTTCCGAACAAAATTTACGACGGAACATAAACCAACTTGAACATATTTTCGACGTAAATATTGCACACAACCAGTCTATATTAAGTAACTAACCCAACTCAAGCTCTTCTAGTTTAAGAGAACTCGAGCTTGCATAAGCTAGAGCACGACTCGTTATTTAAGAGAGATTTCGAGTTCTGCTTGTTTCCAACTCTACGTCGAAAGCTCAAGTTTGGCTTTCTAATAATTTTTCAGACTCGGGCTCGGCTCTTTTATTGTATATTAAATAGTTTATTAATATTTTATCTATATGCATACAATATATATATATATATATATATAGCGAAGGTTTTAGAAAGGTGTTTTTTTGTTTTCTATTACAGTGATGGTTAATTACGAAAATGCCCATCACATGCTTTGCAAAGCATTTGACTTGGAGTTAACATCTAAGTAGATGGAGCTTGTCTTGTGGACTGAAATCGCAATTGAAACGTTGGTGTGTACTTTGTAAAACTTTTCATGTTTGTAAAATATAGCAATGTGCTATAAACCAGGGATCAAAACAAAAATTTACTCTTAAATTTGAAAGGACACTTATCAATCCTATATTGTCTCATACACTTTGCACGAAACATGATCTCTACACTATACATATAGCTACTAAACCGTAAAACCAGATTATAAAATACTAATAACCAAAGCAGTCAATTGGTTTGGAGTTCATGACTTTTAGTTTTTATTCTCACTCCTAGTGGCATTGGCCATTTGCAAACACGACGGTATGCACAAAACAAAGAAGCATCGTTATGAATTTCGATCCAGTATAGCATGGTTTCCATCCAATGAATAGCATAAAAGATCATCCTCCAATGAATAGCATAAAAGATCATCATGGGTCGTCGATATATATACTTATAATAATATTTTAAATTAATTTTTTTTATTTTTATTAAAGGATATTAAATAAATGGGGTATAAAGATGAAAATACCCTTGGGTGATTAGATATAACAAAAAAAAAATAGATTAGGCTCAAAAGACATGTTATACAAAATTTTGAAACATTAACTACAAAATTCGTCAGATTTGCGCTCAAGAACACCACATAAAAATGTAATTTACTCTTGTTATTAGAATAACATTAATGAATGACATATTGTTATTATTTTGGAATCATAATCCTAACATTTATGTTTTTATTTTTACCCCTATGGATGCAAACGAGCTAATTTGAACCCGAGTCCGAGCTAGACTAATTCTTACAAAAGTTTATATATATAGGGAAAGAGTAAAATGAGAACTAACTTGAGTTGTGAGAACTAGGTCTTACAAAAGTTTTTTAATTCTCAAAAATCTTAAAAAAATCACATTTTCCAACAAAAAAAATGTTGTCTACAAAAATTTAAATCGATAATTATCAGGGATGTCATCGTTCCGTAAAAAATACATCAAGAACGACAGTCGGCTCGACAATTTTTTTCTTTACAGATGTCTTTGTAACATTTTTATATACATTTTTACAAAAAATGATGGTCAAATTCGCGCGAAAAGTAGGAGCTTTTTTAGTTCTC
This sequence comes from Scalesia atractyloides, assembly GCA_947069175.1. Classification (NCBI taxonomy): domain Eukaryota; kingdom Viridiplantae; phylum Streptophyta; class Magnoliopsida; order Asterales; family Asteraceae; genus Scalesia; species Scalesia atractyloides. Next base: position 16,362,307 of record CAMTDV010000001.1, on the reverse strand, counting down.
ACAACTCACAGTGGTTCTTAATAGACATATATATAAGTTCTTTTTTATGGATTAATAATTCTTTATTGTTATATTATATAAAGACATTGAATAGAGGTTTGAGTTATAGTATAAGAAGCCAATATAAAGTGACAAGTGTTCAAGAAGGAATTAAGTGGGAATGGTAATTATCTTCAAGAGAAAAAAAATGTGCACATGTAAGTTACATGCTACCTGTCACACCCCGACCCGCAGCGGAAATAAGAGTCGGGCATAATTGGGTTATCACCAAAGCACATGACATTTACTATTATGTTTCATAATTAATAAAGTCAAAGTTACATTTTCAAGCATCCAAACATGTTCATTCAAAACAAAGGAAATAACCAAACATAACAATCCCAATACTAAATCGTTTTATTCTTCTAATCCAGGTCCTATGTGTTCCTAGCTGCTGCTGGTTCACCTGTATCATGTGTAAAAGGGGAGTTTTTTGGGTCAACATAAGTTGGCGAGTGAACCTTATTAGATAAACATTTGATAATGATTTTATGGTTAGTTTATCAATGAAACATGGTGCATAATCATAAATGAACAAATGTAAATAATCAAGCATTAGCAAATAGCAGTTACAAATATAACATACAATAACACTTGCTAGCATACATGAATATACCAATATCATACGATAACTAACATAAATGAACTGTGCGATCAAGGCTCAATCAAACGGAGCCGATCGTATTGCATGTACTGAAAATGTAAAATGAACTGTGCGATCAAGGCTCAATCAAACGGAGCCGATCGTATTGCATGTACTGAAAATGTAAAATGAACTGTGCGATCAAGGCTCAATTAAACGGAGCCGATCGTATTGCATGTACTGAAAATGTAAAATGAACTGTGCGATCAAGGCTCAATCAAACGAAGCCGATCGTATGCGGGCACGCCAGGTTCAACCGCATAATAAAATGGGGAACAAGCTCAGACCTCATAAATGGGGAGCGGTGGCCTCGGCAATTGCATGTACAGAAATAATAATTTGCATCCAATAATAACTACTTAACAGCAACAAACTAAATACACATGTTCATGATATGATGTATGCACAATAGTTTAGTTATAATATGTATATAAACAAAGACACATGATACACCCCAAAAACGTGATTAAAACGGGGAATTTGAAAGATTCACTCACATTGGGTGCGTTGAATTGGAGATGGTGAGATGCGCACGATTTAGATGAGCGAGTCGACGAGGAATACTAACCTAAATAATAATGGAAAAATATATTAAATGGATGGATGTTATTAAGGATTTTAATGAAATTTTTAGATATATTTTTGTGAGTTTATGGCTATTTTCTATCTTTAAAAATGTTATTTTAAGTATTTTTAATTGATTTTTAAATTAAATTAAATAAATAAAAATATAAAAAAAAATATTATTTTTTAAGCGTTGACCGTTGACCGGTTCGGTCAGCGAATATACCTGCGCCGGGTGGGATTCGAACCGGCGACCTTCCGTTCGCGTGCACGCAGCTCTACCAACTGAGCTACGTGTCTAACCCAGAATAAACTCGTTTTTAATTATATTTATACACTTATTTGAATTAACCGAAATTCCTTTATTTGCAAAAACGTTTTAATTCAATTGGACCGGTGCTCGTGACAAGTTTCGAACGCGCGACGTGTAGTTCATGTTGCACACAGTCCACCGCTGGACTGTGTGTCTAACCCGGTTATTATCTTGGTTTTTATTATACTTAACAACTATATGTTTTAACCCGGTTTAGTTCTTGATCAAAAAGGCATGTTATTACACAAGGCGTGCGTGTAGCAAGGATCGAACCCGGGACGTGTGTGTGAAATTTGCATACAGTCCACCGCTGGACTCTGTGTCTAACCCGTTTAAAATACCGTTTTTTATTAATCTTATGTTGTTATGACTTCATCTTCTTCGCCGATTTACACAGAAAGCATAATCCGACTTGTTATGATTGATTTATGACTTATACAATTTTCAGACATTAACAGTAATTCAAAAGTAGAGAATGGAGAGAGTTTAAGGAAAAGAATATACCGATTGATGTTGTTCACAGAAATCCGGCGGAGGTTCGTCGGTACTGGAAGTGAACTCCGGCTGTTGAAACCAATTAACAGCGTTGATCGATTATTCATGAAGTTGAGTCACTTAAACAAGGTTTAAAAGAAGTTTAGGGTATCATACCAGTTCACAGTGTGATTCCGGCAGTCTCAGAAATTTTCCGGCGAAGATAAGATTTTCGATAAACGTTGACTAGGATCGATTCTGATGATGGAGTTGTGTTAGAGACTGATTAATCACATGATTTAAACAGAAAGAGTCGGAGGAATTACCGTGAGAATGTGAGTCCCGGTTTTCCGGTGACTTGAAGAAATTTTCCGGCGAACTGATTCAGATGATCTTATGGTTCAAAATGCGACGAAATTGAAATTGAGTATTGATATGATAGCTCTGAATCGCGAGAATGGACTGAAGCTTGAGTTATTCAGGAATTTGATGAACTTTCGGTTTCAAATACCGAAAATGATGAAACTTTAAGTTCAATCAATTCTAACTTGATTAGAAACCGTCGTGCATCGGTTATAACTGAATGTGTGAGGTAAACAATCGATTTGACGATTGGTTTGCCGATTACCGGTTTTCAGATGGCATCATCGGTTAAACTGAGTTTGTGTATAAGTTTCATTTGTTTTCCTAGAGTTAACAGAAAACACATTGTGGCGGAGTGGTTTAGAGAATGAATGTTAAGTTGTTTAAGAGTCTTGGCTGACCCGGGTTCGAGTCCCGGCAGCTTCATATATTTTTTATTTATTTTATTTTAACTTTTTATCAAATATAATTTTTATAGTTTAGTTTATTTATTAATTATGTATCGTTTTAACTCAAAATAATCATAAATAATTAATGCAACTTTTATAACTTGGTACTTGATTACAAAACGGAGCGGGTTTTGGAGACCCGATTTTTACGAATGTTACAGTATCCCCTACTTTTAGGAATTTCGTCCCGAAATTTAAATAGTTGAAGTAGTAGGAAAAAGATGCGGGTATTTTTCACGCATTGAGTCTTCACGTTCCCAAGTAAACTCAGGTCCCCGTTTCGACTCCCAGCGTACCCTAACTATTGGAATGCGACTTCGTCGAAGACGCTTCTCCCCGTAATCCATGATCTCCACTGGTCTTTCAATAAAATGCATGGATTCATCAATCTGAATATCTTCCAGCGGAATATGGAGATTCTCATCAGCGAGGCACTTCTTCAAGTTCGACACGATGAATGTGGGATGAATCCTGTTGAGTTCTTCTGGTAAGTCAAGCTTGTATGCTACAGGACCTACTCTTTCGAGTATCTTGAAAGGTCCTACGTAACGTGGTGCTAGCTTCCCCTTTTGACCAAAACGAACTACTCCCTTCCACGGTGATACTTTTAAAAGCACATGATCACCAATGTTAAACTCTAAGGGCTTCCGTCGTTTATCTGCGTAACTCTTTTGACGACTTTGAGCCGCTAGAAGATTGTTTCGAATTTGATGGATCTTATCTATGGTTTCTTGGATCAATTCTGGACCAGTAATTTGTGCTTCCCCAATTTCGTGCCAACACACAGGAGATCGGCACTTTCGACCATATAAGGCTTCAAAAGGTGCCATGCCGATGCTCGAATGATAGATGTTGTTGTACGAAAATTCAACTAATGGTAGGTGGGTGTCCCAATTTCCCTTGAAGTCTATGACACATGCTCTAAGCATATCCTCAAGAGTTTGAATGGTGCGCTCAGACTGTCCATCAGTTTGAGGATGATAGGCGGTACTGAGATCTAATCGAGTGCCCATAGCGGATTGTACTGCTTGCCATGTTCGTGAGGTGAAACGACCATCACGATCAGAAATAATACTTAATGGTACCCCATGCCGGCTTACGATTTCGTTGATATAAATACGAGCAAGCTTTTCATTCTTGAAATCTTCTCGAATAGGAATAAAGTGAGCTGATTTTGTAAGTCGGTCTATAATCACCCATATAGTGTCATACCCACCAGAAGTGCGAGGTAACCCGGTAATGAAATCCATGGTTATATTTTCCCACTTCCATACAGGTATTTCCGGTTGGACTAGAAGTCCTGAGGGTCTTTGGTGTTCAGCCTTCACCTTAGAACATGTGAGACACTTGGAAACAAAAACGGCAATATCCTTCTTCATTCCAGGCCACCAATAGGTGTATCGTAGGTCTTGATACATCTTATCGGCTCCTGGGTGTATAGAATATCGCGTTTTGTGAGCTTCATTCATAAGAGTTTCACGAAGATTGTTGTGGTTAGGAATCCAGATACGATCTAGGTAATACAGAATACCATCTGATTTAGTTTCAAGTTTTAACTCGGCTCCACAGGACATCTCTTTTCGTACATCTTCTTCTGTTATTGAAACGTGTTGAGCTTCTCGAATTTGATCTTTAATGTCGGTTATAATTTGCGAACATAGAAGATGAATGGAGTTCGCATAACCCTTTCGACTAAGTGCATCAGCCACCACATTTGCTTTACCAGGGTGGTATCTAATTTCACAGTCGTAATCATTCAGGAGTTCGACCCATCTTCGTTGCCTCATATTTAACTCTTTTTTATTAAAGATATGTTGAAGACTCTTGTGGTCAGTGTATATTTCACACTTAGTACCATAGAGATAATGTCTCCATATCTTAAGAGCGAATACAACGGCTCCAAGTTCTAGGTCATGAGTGGTGTAGTTCTTTTCATGTGTCTTGAGTTGCCTCGAGTCATAAGCTATGACTTTTCCTCTTTGCATGAGAACGCAACCTAATCCTTGCCCTGACGCGTCGCAATAGACTACGAAATCATCACAACCTTCGGGAAGAGTGAGGATTGGTGCATCACAGAGTTTTTGTTTAAGAGTTTGAAAAGCTTCTTCTTGCTTGGGTCCCCATACGAATGGTTTTCCCTTATGGGTTAAAGCCGTGAGTGGCACAGCAATGCGAGAGAAGTTTGAAATGAACCGACGATAATAGCCAGCTAGTCCAAGGAAAGATCTTACTTCTGTTGGTGTACGTGGAGCTTGCCATTCTTGAACTGCTTTGATCTTTGAAGGGTCAACATGTATTCCTTTGTCATTGACTACATGCCCGAGGAACTGCACCTCTTTTAACCAGAATTCACATTTAGAGAACTTGGCATAAAGTTTTTCCTTTTCTAAAAGTGCAAGAACAAGTCGAAGATGACGCTCATGATCAGCTTTAGATTTTGAATAAATAAGAATATCGTCGATGAAAACTATAACAAATCGATCAAGGTAAGGTTTGCAGACTCTGTTCATTAGGTCCATGAAGACAGCTGGTGCGTTGGTTAATCCAAACGGCATAACCATGAATTCATAGTGGCCATAACGAGTTCGAAAAGCAGTCTTAGGGACGTCTTCTTCATGCACTCTAAGCTGATGATAGCCAGATCGAAGATCGATTTTCGAAAAGCAGCTGGCACCTTGTAGTTGGTCAAGAAGATCATCTATGCGAGGTAAAGGATATCGATTTTTGATGGTTAACTTGTTAAGCTCTCTGTAGTCGATGCACATACGAAAAGATCCATCTTTCTTCTTTACAAAAAGGACAGGTGCACCCCAAGGCGATGAGCTGGGACGTATGAATCCCTTGTCAGTCAACTCTTGCAATTGACTGGCTAGCTCTTGCATTTCAGAGGGGGCTAACCTATATGGAGACTTTGCAACTGGTGTAGCACCAGGTATAAGATCAATACGGAATTCGACATCCCTGATTGGAGGCAGTCCTGAAATGTCGTCAGGAAAAACTTGTGGAAAATCTTTTACTACAGGAATATCTTCAAGTTTCATCTCTGTGGTCCCCTTCTTGATGATATGGGCTAAACACGCGACAAAATTCTTGCGAAGATATTTTTGAGATTGAAGACAAGACATTAAGTTGAGCCCTTTCGACGAGGTTTCTCCAATGATTCGAAGAGTCTGACCGTTTGAAAGAGGAATACGAATAATTTTTCACGACATACAACTTCCGTATGATGTTGACTGAGCCAATCCATACCGATTATGATGTCGAAACTTCCCAGCTTCATAGAAATAAGGTCGACTGAGAAATCGTGGTCGTTTAAGGTGAGTGTACAGTTGCGTAAAATAGAGTCTAATGAAACTGGTTTTCCGTCCGCAACTTCCACCGTTATGGATTCCGCGAACTTATCCCGATTTTTGCTTAAGATAGGTTCAAATTCTAATGACACGAAACTTCTATCCGCACCAGTATCAAATAACAGAGAGGCATATCTACCATTTATAAGAAACGTACCGTTGACCACATTGTCGTCAGCTCTGGCCTGGTTCGCGTTAATATTGAAAGCTCTTCCTCTTGCAGGTGGAGGAGCTTGGTTCGCTTGATTCACAGGGTTGGCTTGGGCCTGAGCATGAATAATATTAACCAGCCTTGGACATGTGTTTCTGAAATGACTTGGGTCGCCGCAATTGAAACAAGCCCGCATAGGTTGGCCCATAGGGTAATTGGGTTGATAGTATGTTTGGGCTAAATGTTGGGTGGGTGGAAATGGTAGTTGTTGTTGTGCTTGACCCATTAACTGTTGGTGGGTTTGGGTTAAAGGTTGGTGGCGATTTGTTCGTTGAGGCATGCGGCAGTTTTGAACAGTATGTCCTGCGCGACCGCAGCCGGTGCAGTATTGGCAAGGATGCTCAGGGGAGTGGTGATACTGACAACGGTTACATTTTGGTAATGGGCTGTGTAGGGTCTTCTGTATGGCGCGGGTGAAGGAGTGACTTGAGTGATGGGTGCAGCAGGAATAGGGGTGTTGGTTTGGGTGACTGCAAAATTCCTGGTGTTACGCTTCCTCTTGTTAGCAAACTTAGAAGAAGGAATGGGGTGGTTTGAGGTTTGTCCCTCAACAGGGGCTTTCTTCTTCTCTTCTTTGAACTTCCCATTGGGAATTCGGTTTTCGGTCAGTTCAGTTGCCAACTCCATGGCAGCTTCAAGTGTTACCGGTGAAACGCTGAGAACCGAATCTTGGATTTTCGAGGGAAGTCCTCGAATATAATGTTCAATCAGGCGATAGGTTGGAGTAAATAAATTTGGAACCATTTGGTTCAACTCCAAAAACCTCTTGTTGTAAGTAGAGTGATCACCCTCCTTTTGCTTTAAGGCATGAAATTCATCCTCCAACTTCTTAATTTCACTTCTAGGACAGAAACGCCTAGTCATGATTTCCCTTAACTCCTCCCAAGTTAAGGTCATCGCATCTTCAGTTCCCCTCTTCCCTTTCTCAGTATTCCACCAAGTGAGAGCTACACCAAGTAGTCTCCCGGTGGCATAACGAACCTTGCGATCCTCAGGACAATCGCAGTTTAAGAAAGCGTTTTCCATCTCCTCGAACCAATGTAGGAGAGCAGTGACTCCCTCAGTCCCTTCGAATTTTGGAGGATCACAGGACTTAAAATGTTTGTAAGAGCACTTGTTGGTAGGAGGGTTGTCGATGTTCTGGTCCTGTTGTTGAGGAGGGTTAGTAGGATTTGTAGCAAGGGCTTGTTGTACTTGTACCACGATGTCAGGCAATATCGTGGCCATTTGTTTCGCGATATGAGTGGCCAAACGTTCCTGAGACTTTCCCGATCTTTTACCCCTTCGATGCTGTCTAGACGACATCTACAGGATCATAAAATGAGAAGATTGTGAGTTTATGGTGTCTTTTTAGGTGTCATGTGTCTTTAAGAAAATGAAAATAACATAAATATCAATAATGCAGCTATATCCATAGGATGTCTTGGGTTCGCTCATGTTGGGCCTCAAATGTCCCCCATACCTTCACCCACATAGTCATGTGGGCCCCCATGGCTATTGGCTTGGTAGGATTCACATTAGTATTGGCAATTAACACTCGCATCCCCCGACTGCAAACCACAAAATATGTTCATGAGATGTTTGGTCGGAACATGTCCAGGTGTGGACACAATGACAACTCAAAGTGGGATTAGCTCACACGACGTTTGGTATAGCATGCTTTGGCCTAATAGGTACTTCGTACTCTCATCGTTAGTCCCCAGGTAGGCAAACTGGTCCTTTATTTTGGATTTATACGAATGCCAGCCTAGACAGGACGTTCCGACTACCGGTACTAGTACCCTTCCAGTTACTACATGCCCGTCATGAGAACTCACTTTAATGAGATTTGAAAACACGAAAATCATTGTAAAATCAATCATGATGTGGTGTGTGCTTTCATGGATGTGATATGTTATGAGCATACGATTTCATGATAGGCATTATTTGATAATACATACTTATGAACATGCTTGCACAATATCAAATGTAACTTTTAACATAAAACATATAAACAGCATGAAATTTGGCATATAACACACAAAATTCTTATAAGTTTCTAATCGACTATAGTATAGGCTCTAAGGGTCTAATAACCTATCCTATATCCCTATAGTCATGGCTCTGATACCAATCTGTCACACCCCGACCCGCAGCGGAAATAAGAGTCGGGGCATAATTGGGTTATCACCAAAGCACATGACATTTACTATTATGTTTCATAATTAATAAAGTCAAAGTTACATTTTCAAACATCCAAACATGTTCATTCAAAACAAAGGAAATAACCAAACATAACAATCCCAATACTAAATCGTTTTATTCTTCTAATCCAGTTCCTATGTGTTTCTAGCTGCTGCTGGTTCACCTGTATCATGTGTAAAAGGGGAGTTTTTGGGTCAACATAAGTTGGCGAGTGAACCTTATTAGATAAACATTTGATAATGATTTTATGGTTAGTTTATCAATGAAACATGGTGCATAATCATAAATAAACAAATGTAAATAATCAAGCATTAGCAAATAGCAGTTACAAATATAACATACAATAACACTTGCTAGCATACATAAATATACCAATATCATACGATAACTAACATAAATGAACTGTGCGATCAAGGCTCAATCAAACGGAGCCGATCGTATTGCATGTACTGAAAATGTAAATGTAAAATGAACTGTGCGATCAAGGCTCAATCAAACGGAGCCGATCGTATTGCATGTACTGAAAATGTAAAATGAACTGTGCGATCAAGGCTCAATCAAACGGAGCCAATCGTATGCGGGCACGCCAGGTTCAACCGCATAATAAAATGGGGAACAAGCTCAGACCTCATAAATGGGGAGCGGCGGCCTCGGCAATTGCATGGCCTCGGCGAAGGTTTTAGAAAGGTGTTTTTTTGTTTTCTATAACAGTTATGGTTAATTACGAAAATGCCCATCACATGCTTTGCAATGCATTTGACTTGGAGTTAACATCTAAGTAGATGGAGCTAGTCTTGTGGACTGAAATCGCAATTGAAACGTTGGTGTGTACTTTGTAAAACTTTTCATGTTTGTAAAATATAGCAATGTGCTATAAACCAGGGATCAAAACAAAAATTTACTCTTAAATTTGAAAGGACACTTATCAATCCTATATTGTCTCATACACTTTGCACGAAAATGATCTCTACACTATACATATAGCTACTAAACCGTAAAACCAGATTATAAAATACTAATAACCAAAGCAGTCAATTGGTTTGGAGTTCATGACTTTTAGTTTTTATTCTCACTCCTAGTGGCATTGGCCATTTGCAAACACGACGGTATGCACAAAACAAAGAAGCATCGTTATGAATTTCGATCCAGTATAGCATGGTTTCCATCCAATGAATAGCATAAAAGATCATCCTCCAATGAATAGCATAAAAGATCATCATGGGTCGTCGATATATATACTTATAATAATATTTTAAATTAATTTTTTTTATTTTTATTAAAGGATATTAAATAAATGGGGTATAAAGATGAAAATACCCTTAGGTGATTAGATATAACAAAAAAAAAATAGATTAGGCTCAAAAGACATGTTATACAAAATTTTGAAACATTAACTACAAAATTCGTCAGATTTGCGCTCAAGAACACCACATAAAAATGTAATTTACTCTTGTTATTAGAATAACATTAATGAATGACATATTGTTATTATTTTGGAATCATAATCCTAACATTTATGTTTTTATTTTTACCCCTATGGATGCAAACGAGCTAATTTGAACCCGAGTCCGAGCTAGACTAATTCTTACAAAAGTTTATATATATAGGGAAAGAGTAAAATGAGAACTAACTTGAGTTGTGAGAACTAGGTCTTACAAAAGTTTTTTAATTCTCAAAAATTTTAAAAAAAATCACATTTTCCAACAAAAAAAATGTTGTCTACAAAAATTTAAATCGATGTAAAAAAATTATCAGTGATGTCATCGTTGCGTAAAAATATACATCAAGAACGACAGTCGGCTCGACAATTTTTTTCTTTACAGATGTCTTTGTAACATTTTTATATACATTTTTACAAAAAATGATGGTCAAATTCGCGCGAAAAGTAGGAGCTTTTTTAGTTCTCACAACTCACAGTGGTTCTTAATAGACATATATATACATATATATAAGTTCTTTTTTATGGATTATTAATTCTTTATTGTTATATTATATAAAGACATTGAATAGAGGTTTGAGTTATAGTATAAGAAGCCAATATAAAGTGACAAGTGTTCAAGAAGGAATTAAGTGGGAATGGTAATTATCTTCAAGAGAAAAAAATGTGCACATGTAAGTTACATGCTACCTGTCACACCCCGACCCGCAGCGGAAATAAGAGTCGGGGCATAATTGGGTTATCACCAAAGCACATGACATTTACTATTATGTTTCATAATTAATAAAGTCAAAGTTACATTTTCAAACATCCAAACATGTTCATTCAAAACAAAGAAAATAACCAAACATAACAATCCCAATACTAAATCGTTTTATTCTTCTAATCCAGGTCCTATGTGTTCCTAGCTGCTGCTGGTTCACCTGTATCATGTGTAAAAGGGGAGTTTTTGGGTCAACATAAGTTGGCTAGTGAACCTTATTAGATAAACATTTGATAATGATTTTATGGTTAGTTTATCAATGAAACATGGTGCATAATCATAAATGAACAAATGTAAATAATCAAGCATTAGCAAATAGCAGTTACAAATATAACATACAATAACACTTGCTAGCATACATGAATATACCAATATCATACGATAACTAACATAAATGAACTGTGCGATCAAGGCTCAATCAAACGGAGCCGATCGTATTGCATGTACTGAAAATGTAAAATGAACTGTGCGATCAAGGCTCAATCAAACGGAGCCGATCGTATTGCATGTACTGAAAATGTAAAATGAACTGTGCGATCAAGGCTCAATTAAACGGAGCCGATCGTATTGCATGTACTGAAAATGTAAAATGAACTGTGCGATCAAGGCTCAATCAAACGGAGCCGATCGTATGCGGGCACGCCAGGTTCAACCGCATAATAAAATGGGGAACAAGCTCAGACCTCATAAATGGGGAGCGGCGGCCTTGGCAATTGCATGTACAGAAATAATAATTTGCATCCAATAGTAACTACTTAACAGCAACAAACTAAATACACATGTTCATGATATGATGTATGCACAATAGTTTAGTTATAATATGTATATAAACAAAGACACATGATACACCCCAAAAACGTGATTAAAACGGGGAATTTGAAAGATTCACTCACATTGGGTGCCTTGAATTGGAGATGGTGAGATGCGCACGATTTAGATGAGCGAGTCGACGAGGAATACTAACCTAAATAATAATGGAAAAATATATTAAATGGATGGATGTTATTAAGGATTTTAATGAAATTTTTAGATATATTTTTGTGAGTTTATGGCTATTTTCTATCTTTAAAAATGTTATTTTAAGTATTTTTAATTGATTTTTAAATTAAATTAAATAAATAAAAATATAAAAAAAATATTATTTTTTAAGCGTTGACCGTTGACCGTTGACCGGTTCGGTCAGCGAATATACCTGCGCCAGGTGGGATTCGAACCGGCGACCTTCCGTTCGCGTGCACGCAGCTCTACCAACTGAGCTACGTGTCTAACCCGGAATAAACTCGTTTTTAATTATATTTATACACTTATTTGAATTAACCGAAAATTCATTTATTTGCAAAAACGTTTTAATTCAATTGGACCGGTGCTCGTGACAAGTTTCGAACGCGCGACGTGTAGTTCATGTTGCACACAGTCCACCGCTGGACTGTGTGTCTAACCCGGTTATTATCTTGGTTTTTATTATACTTAACAACTATCTGTTTTAACCCGGTTTAGTTCTTGATCAAAAAGGCATGTTATTACACAAGGCGTGCGTGTAGCAAGGATCGAACCCGGGACGTGTGTGTGAAATTTGCACACAGTCCACCGCTGGACTGTATGTCTAAGCCGTTTAAAATACCGTTTTTAATTAATCTTATGTTGTGTTATGACTTCATCTTCTTCGCCGATTTACACAGAAAGCATAATCCGACTTGTTATGATTGATTTATGACTTATACAATTTTCAGACATTAACAGTAATTCAAAAGTAGAGAATGGAGAGAGTTTAAGGAAAAGAATATACCAATTGATGTTGTTCACAGAAATCCGGCGGAGGTTCGTCGGTACTGGAAGTGAACTCCGGCTGTTGAAACCAATTAACAGCGTTAATCGATTATTCATGAAGTTGAGTCACTTAAACAAGGTTTAAAAGAAGTTTAGGGTATCATACCAGTTCACAGTGTGATTCCGGCAGTCTCAGAAATTTTCCGGCGAAGATAAGATTTTCGATAAACGTTGACTAGGATCGATTTTGATGATGGAGTTGTGTTAGAGACTGATTAATCACATGATTTAAACAGAAAGAGTCGGAGGAATTACCGTGAGAATGTCAGTCCCGGTTTTCCGGTGACTTGAAGAAATTTTCCGGCGAACTGATTCAGATGATCTTATGGTTCAAAATGCGGCGAAATTGAAATCGCGAGAATGGACTGAAGCTTGAGTTATTCAGGAATTTGATGAACTTTCGGTTTCAAATACCGAAAATGATGAAACTTTAAGTTCAATCAATTCTAACTTGATTAGAAACCGTCGTGCATCGGTTATAACTGAATGTGTGAGGTAAACAATCGATTTGACGATTGGTTTGCCGATTACCGGTTTTCAGATGGCATCATCGGTTAAACTGAGTTTGTGTATAAGTTTCATTTGTTTTCCTAGAGTTAACAGAAAACACATTGTGGCGGAGTGGTTTAGAGAATGAATGTTAAGTTGTTTAAGAGTCTTGGCTGACCCGGGTTCGAGTCCCGGCAGCTTCATATATTTTTTATTTATTTTATTTTAACTTTTTATCAAATATAATTTTTATAGTTTAGTTTATTTATTAATTATGTATCGTTTTAACTCAAAATAATCATAAATAATTAATGCAACTTTTATAACTTGGTACTTGATTACAAAACGGAGCGGGTTTTGGAGACCCGATTTTTACAAATGTTACACTACCCCCCCCCCCCCCATTGTTTAACGTCCCCAACTTTTTTATACACCGTTTCTTTAAGAAAAAAGTATACAATGGAAATAACGTAAAACATAATAAGTATTAAACTAAAAACACTGTAGAAAATTGATTAAAAGAACACAATCGATGACAATAGATAAAAAACACAATGAACAACAGACTAAAACACAATAGACATAACGCAAAATATAATGATACCACTAAAAACGCAATAGAAAGTAGAGTAAAAACACAATTGATGACAACATATAAAAGACACAATGGATAACAGATTAAAACAAAATGTACTACAGACTAAAAACACAAGGAACAATACACTAAAACACAATGAACAACAGTTTAAAACACAATGGACCAACAGATTAAAACACAATGGATATCAGACTAAATACAATGACCAGAACCTATAACACAATGTATAAAAAAAACTCACCTAGTTGAAACACACAATAATCAGAACCAACAACATAATGTGTAGAAAACCCAAATATAACACCATCTTCATTGTGTCATACATTATGTTATAGGTTCTAATAAAAACGCAATGGACAAACCCAAATTAACATTGTGTTATAAGTTTGATAATAGCACAATGTATTGTAACCCTAGTAAATACGTAATGACCAAAACTCAATTGAAAAACACAATGACCAGAACCTTTAACACAATGCAAAAAACCCAGTAAAAAATCAAATTTATTATTTTATTTTACATATCATACTCATATTAAAGATAAAAAACGTTCACTATTATGGTGAAATTTTAAAAATAAATGTCGTATGAAAAAGTTATGGATGTTTAAATTGATAGGGTTGCATGTGAAGAGAGAATGTCAATAAAAGTAGTATTACCTTTATGTCATTCCAGTATTTTCTTTTCTTTAAAACTAATCTCAACCTCCAAAGCTAAGATTAATGGACTAGAATCTTTGTTACACTTCTTATTTATTTTGACCCTTTGTATTTTATCCTAATCCACTAAATAGAAATTATATAAATTATGGGCTCGAACTTGTTTGCTAAACGAGTTTATTTTTTAGTATCAAACTCCGGCTCAAACTCATTAAATATCAACTCGTTTTGAGCTTTTATTCGAGCCAAGCTTGAATAACTCGCGTTGCTTAGTACATTTACACCCTTGTTTACGTGTATTGTGATCATATTTTAACTATGCAATATTTTGCCAAACCAATTAAGATTATTTTAACATATACACAAATTAAATAACCTAGGATACATAATAATGCATTTTAGATTTAATTTAAAAACTTGTTACTTTAAATGTCTTTAGAACGTCACAATTACATAATTGTTGTGAAACAACGGTCTATTAACAACTAATATATATGTATATAAACATGCGAGCTAGACTATGAAATCATGTAGATAATAGAACATGAATAATTCTTATTCATTCATCTAACATCATATAAAAATGCCATTATATATAGGCACTCACATTAGTACAATAATAAATAAGAGAAAGGGGTTATACATGTGGAATGTCACTACATAATGGATGCATTCGTAGATAGGGGTTATACATGTGGAAAGTCACTACATAATGGATACATTCATAACACTCCCCCTTGACTATTCACATGATGGAATACTATTCTTTAATACGCTTAATGATGTTGACTCATTAAAAACCTTGCTAGGAAAACCCAATGGGACAAAACCTCAGCTAAGGGAAAAAGAGTGCAACGCATATTATCTCCCCCTCAATATAATATGTATCATTTCAAGTAGCAAGTGCCAATCTTCTATGAAAGTTATTGAAAAACTTATGTAGTGAGTGATTTGCCGCTTGATGTGCAATCTATTAATGAACTTGATCTATGATCTTCATATAAAACTTTAATTACCTCCTCTTGTAAGTAGATACCAGAAGCTCCATGAATGTGTTTTTTTTTATAATCCCTGCATTTACAAAACTAACCAAACTTGTTGATGGGTTAGTAAAATATGAACCCATACCTTTTGTACCTTAAGGGTATAGAAAATAAATGTTTTACTCATTACACGATCTCCTCGTCGTACACGAGTTAAATCTTGTCAATGAATTTAATGGTATATGTTCGTGTATAGCTAACAAGATATATTAATACAATTTGTATTGAATTATGGTACTTCATGACCTAGGATCTTTGCTTCTTTGATAGAAGATGATAAAAGTCTTTTTTATCTATATCAAATATTTGAACATCATTAAATGTACCTACACCAAAAGCTTTGTCCATATGAAAATGTCCAACATTTTCTAGATGTATTATGATTGATGAATTATAATATAAACGTATGTCCTACGTATCGAGTCATAAATTTGCAATATTGTATTTCAATTTGCAAATTCTTACTTAAATGTTTGAGCTCTTTTTTTATTTTTCGGGAGATTCAATGACATCATCAAGATATAGTGCAATACTTGTAAACCTCATATCGTTATTTTAATGAAAACAAATAGACCAACTTCACCATATGTATTTTTCGTTTTCGAGCTCACTGGTGAGTCAATTATATCATATTTGACTCGACTATTTTAGTCCACACATATTTTGTCAACTTCATATAGTATGTTCTTGAGGGTTTTGACATCAATGCTTCTAGCATCATCAATCCATGAGGGAATTCGTTCCATCTTATCCATATATGCATGTGCTTTCACTCTTCAGGAGTTTTGCTATATAAATTTGCCCATTTAACACATAGATATCTATATCATGTAAAAGTGTCATGAACACTTGCTTTTATCTCCAAAATCCATATTGTACCATGCATGTACACTATTTATTGAGATATCACAATCACTGGGTATAAGTTTTCAATGTATGTTTATTGGTGCACAAGAATTACATCGTTAAGATGTTTTGATTCACCTTTAAAGAACTCAATTGCTTTAAGAAACTCATCAGGAGTTCAATCGTATTCAAAAATGAATCTGTATACAACGATCATATTGTTCTCGAGAACTTACTTTACATGAAATACATAATTTAAATCCTTCAAGGACTTGCATGTAAACTTTAGTATCTAAATGATACATAACATTTATTAGATGCATATCAATTCTCTCTTTATATTATCAGACTAATTAAATACTGGAAAGCTATTGCATCCACCACTGGAGAATACGTCTCCTCATAATTAATCATATGTCTTTGCGAAATCCTTGTGCCATCAATTGTTGATCCACATAAAAGACCTAATTATATTAAATATATTTTACAATTTTTTTATGGACTACTGGCCCGTAAGTTTTTCATTTCAATAGAAAATTCAACTCTGTCTCATTTGTGTCGTTCCATTTTGGCCAATAATTTCTTTGTATTTATTCATAGGCAGATTTTAAATCTTGATCCTCATCATTTCATCTTTTCAAGCGCTATATATACAAAAATATAACGATGTCGATTTTGTTTCGATTCCAAACACTTCTAGACATTATATAATTTACTAAGAGCTCTTTATTTTCAGGTAATGTCTCTTTAAGAAACCCTTTTTTACTATAACCTCGACTTGACTATCTTCTTCATTACTTGCTCCAATTTTTTGAGGAATTTTTATTTTCTTGGAATCGACTAGTCTACCACGCTTCAGGCGTGTAATAGACTCATTAATATATGGTTTGCCCTACTAGGACAATTAAATTAATTTGAGCATTAGCAGTTGACTACATGACTTACTTAGTCACTGTCTTTAGGTCAGTTAACATGTCTGGTGATTGATTCTTTAATCTAGGTAACGAATTATCTTTTGAACTTCTTGTTCACACAATTTCGTTTGAGGATCAATGATAATTCATGCATACCCATTCCTTTTCAACTGCCATTAATCTCCCCCTATGTTAAAAATGTTAATTTACTTAAAGTAAGATTTAACGAGCCATAAATAAATATCTCGTTAATTGCTCTAAGTATGTAATCATAAATAGTATTTTCAGCCAACATATATTCCCAACATTATTTGAGTTTCAATCTTTATGCGTTGTGGTGGATCAATTCCAACGTATACCGCACAACAAAAAGTTTGATGGGAAATATTTGGTTCCTGACTAAAACCAACTATAATGGAGAGAAAATATTACAACATGTTGGCTTGATGTGAAATAATGTTACTGCATGTAAAATCACATGTGCTCAAGTATGAACTTTTGCTCTCTTGATTATTGGCTTTGCAATCAATTTGTAGACATTTGATCATCGTCTTCAACATAAGCAATTTGTGTCTTAAGCATTTAGAAAGTTTAATACTTATTCTAATAATCATTAGTAACATGGATACTAAATTCAATGTTATAACCACCATAAATATGATAATATGGAATAATATGCTTGCTATCTCATTAGCCAAGCTACACACAACTTCAAGTTGTAAATTTGATGACCATTTAGACGATGCATCGATTTAAAAACACTAAACGGTATTATGTTTGGATATATACATCCTTCATTCATTCCATAATATTTTAGGGATTTACACCATTAATTGGCAAATAAATAATTTCCCTTAAGAGCAAATATAATATGCTATCAACTAGAAGAATCTTCAAGTTCTTCATTATATTTCACATCATCATTGACTCGGTGTGGTCTAACCGGTCATACCAATAAAGTAAATAATCATGATCCATAAACTTATGGTTTATGATATTGTATATGTATTACTTGCACGTATGTAATACAAAACATAAGATATGAAAGAATGTATTATAACTTCAAAGTTCAAACCATCGTGTTATGTAATCACTAGTTTACCACTTTTGGTGGTCGATCTCATCATGACTATCATTATAATACTGATATTCGATCTCATTATTAGCTTCACTATCTTATAATTTCTGATAGTTTGATCTCTTATTAACATGATGATTGTTGCACTTCTAATGGTCAATCTCATTATTAATATGATCATGATTACAACTTTCTCAATGATGCCAATGATCAATATATATTCACTTCATGCATCAGAGTAAAACTATACAATTTTTTACGGTTTTTCATTATTTTCTAAAACATATAGATATACAGTCGTTTCAAACCGTTTATACCCTTTAAATGATATTGCTACTTAGGAGTATATTTGAGGTTTGACAAACAAAATTTGTTTCATCCGATTTCCCTTATAAATAAACTTCTCTTCATATAACGTCAATTGAGAAGTAATTATATGTCCGAGTCGTATAATATTTCTTTTATACTTGATAATAAGATATAAGGAGTATGACACTTTGGGTGTCAAATCGAAGCATATTTCTATTTTTTCATGAGAATGACAATAAACCACAACTTTGGTTTAGTCGTTCTATTTGGTATTATCAATGCAAAGAAGTGATAGCATATAGAATACAAGGTATACATAGCAAAAAATCATACAATAGATGACCTTATAGCATGTCACCATATAAAAACAACTTATAATGGGCCTTTATAAAATAAGAAACTTTTTTATCACTAATAAGCAAACGCATATAATTTATGTAATAACTTATTATGGTATAACAAAACATAATATCTTATATATTTTGAACACTTACTTTAAAACTTAAACATATATCTCTTTCAAGTTCTCAGATCATTTATTACTTGTATTTACAAATTTTATTTGAAAATTGTAATACTTATGAATTACATAACATACTCATTTTTTTCTTCTCAAATATTGATATTTAAATAATTGATGACATCATATAAGCAATCTATACATTGTACATATGAAGCACTAGCAATAGCCACCATTTTATACTAGCAATAGCAATAGTTAATATGCAAATAAATTTTTAACCATTATGACATGGCATAATGAATACATGACAGGTATTGACATCGCTAGAAAATGTTTCTCTAAAAACAACTAATGATATCTAGCAATATTAATCTATTATATGAATTTCTTATATGCAAAATTTGTTATAGCATTAACCTTAGTATAAGTACCAAACGATATTTGCATAATCATGTTATAACAATAAATATAATGTAATGCATTATAAGTTGTATAGTTTATTTAAAATTAAATCAATTGATGTTTACTCACATAACTCATTTATATCTAATTATGTAAAAGTCTTTTGGCATGCTATGTATTAACAATGACTAATGAAAACAATTAATTACAGAATTCATATCCATTTAAATTGTAAACTATACAAAATGAAAATCTAGTACATACATCATGTATATATTATCACCAATACAAGCATATATACCTAATACAATTGCATTGTTTAGTCCATAAATATTGAGTTCCATACTTTATAATATTGAATATTGAATTTAATTGTTTTTCATGGATTCTAAAAGCACATATAATATTCTCTAGATTGCAAATTAACTTTCTCAAATCAAAATAATTCAACAATTTTATTTACAACTTAAAAAGGTTAATAAAGAATCATAAATATATGATTATGGTGGCTCAAAGAATATGTAGATGAGCATCACTAGATTGTAAGAGTCCTAAACAACATATATTAAATTATCTAATTAAATGATAATCCAGCCAATTTAGAATAATAGAAGGGATCATTTGTAAAAGAGAAAAATAAAATAAATATTCGTAATATCGTCGTCGTCAACGAAAACTATAGTTATTCAATTAATAATGAGTATTAGAAAAGGATAAATTAGTCAATTGTAACGTCATAATTTATGATGTAACATCTAAATCCTGATGAATACTAACATGCTAATATATATATATAACTTCTAAAATTAAATGAAAAAAATATATAGATAAGAGTTAAATCATGAGACTACATTCTATAATTTATAGTAATGATCAGTTTAAGTTTATATATATATATTAATAAGTGTCACCAGTAAGATTGATGTATCATCATCAAATATAATATGAATAATCATATGAAGAGTCATACCTTTATTAGTAGAGATAGTTGCATAATTATTGGGTTGCTTTCTCAACGTGCGAAATTGAGTTAGGTTGGAAAATAATGCACATCAAAGGCAAGGAAAAAGGGATATCAAGGGTGACAAAACACATAGAGTACGTTCGTGCTGATAACGTGTTGTGAAACAACGGTCTATTAGCAACTAATATATATGTACATAAACATGAGAGCTAGACTATGAAATCATGTAGAGAATAGAACATGAAGAATTCTTATTCATTCATGTAACATAATATACAAATGCCATTATATACAGACACTCACATTAGTACAATAGTAAATAAGAGAAAGGAGTTATACATATGGAATGTCACTACATAATAGATGCATTCATAGATAGGGGTTATACATGTGGAAAGTCACCACATAATGGATACATTCATAACAATAATAATGCATTTTATATTGAATTTAAAAACTTGTAACTTTAAATGTCTTTAAAACGTCAAAATAAATTACTTTTTATCAATCAGGATTATCTATTTTAAAACGTCACAATTAATTATGTACTTTTTAATCAATCAGGGTTTTCGATAAACATTTTTAAATTAAAATAGGCATCTAGTTAACTTTTATTATTAGATTATAAACGTTGGGTAATTTTTGTATTAATTTTATTCTGAAAAAAAAAACAGGCTTTCGTTGGGTAGTTTTTTGTATTAATTTTATTTTGAAAAATATAAGACTTTCCTTTTTTTTTCATCAGGAAGAACTAGAGCCTTACAAAAAGAAGACGACTTTGAGAAACTAGAGCCTTAGTAGCATATATTAAACCTAAATTCATGTGAGATTAATTTAAATCGTTATTATATAAACTACTATATGTTTGAACGCATTTTTAAACATACACAAATTTTTCTTCACCTTTTTTATAAAAAATTCACACCCATAGAGTCTCCACTTTAGACTTGGTTCATCAAATAATTAAAAAATAGCAATCAAGCCGAGATCTAGCTTCACTAACTACTTACTTAAAAAAATAAAGTTCAAAATGATTCGTACTTAAAAAAACCCTCAAGATGATTGTAATTTATATATGTTTAAAATGTAATTCAATAAATATATTGGTTTTTTATCAAAAAAAATCAAATATTGTATTTTGTGGCATAGCCTATTTGTGATTTTAGGTAGAGTTCATGTGAGAAAATTTAAAAGGATAAGAAAGATTATGGAGGTGACATGTGTCCCTTTTTATTTTGTTAGTTTAAGGGTATAAGTGTAATTTAACTGATAAAACTAATTATGAAATGAATATATGTAACCGATTTTTGGCAGTTATTGTAGGGATTTTCGAATTTGAAATAACACCCTAACTCATAAAAACACCACAGCATGTATATTGAAGGCATACATCTTATAAAGAACAGAAATATAACTCATAAAAACACCATAACTCATAAAAACACCACAACATGTATATTGGAGGCATACATCTTATAAAGAACAAAAATAACACCATAACTCATAAAAACACCACAATAGTTATATTGAAGGCACACATCTTATAAAGAACACACTGACATTGAATATAACAGAAATAACACCTTAATATAACACTAGACAACACTTTAATCAGAATCAAAAACAGAAATAACACCCGAAATATATAAAAACAGAAATAACTCTACATAAGTATATTAATATGGTACTCATATTAAAGATAAAAAAACGCTCGTGGTGTAATTTAAAAAAATGAGTTACGTATAAAAAGTTATTGTTGTTTAAAAAATAAGGGGAGAACTTTGCATGTGTATTAATGTTAGTTTCTTAATTTAAAAATATTAAATTTACCTTTATACCTTTAATCTAGAAAATTAATAGTTTAATAGTCAACATTATTTACAGAATTGCCACTATGATCTCAACCATTAGATTAAATATCTATTAGTTTAGATTCTTTCTTATCTTTCTCACACTTTTAAATTTTCTTACAATAATCTCATCCTGTGATTCTAAACAAACAAATTTACCTATATATACGAAAATAAGTGCGGCAATAGTTCTACCTAACAATTGGTGGAAATGGGCGGTTGCTCTTTTTTTTCATTTTCAGTATGACACATGGCACTTCCTCGTTAGTTCAGCTAAATTATGATTTTGACCTGTTTAAATTTATAGTTTTGTCATTGTTTTATTTTTTTTTCCTCCTAGCCAAATTACGGTTTTGCACTCAGTTCAAATTTAAATTTTATCATCGTTTTTTTTGTCCCTGTCAAATTACGTTTTTGTCCTCAATGTAAATTACAGTTATGGCATTCTTTTAGTTTTTTTTTTTTGACAAAACTAGGGTAATATTTTGTTTTAATTAGTTGACTCAATGTAATTTTTATTCGTGTCAGGCGGCTGCCTGGCACACACTAATTTGTCTTGAAAAATTTATCCCCAGTTTAAAGTTATAGTCTTTTCTTCATTTTAGTTTTTATTTGAGCAACAGTATGATAGTGTTTGGTTTTAATTCGTTAAACTGATATTATTGTTTTTAAGATTATATTATCAATAGTATGTACAAGTAACCGAAACATAGACGTACATGTAATAAGAAAGAAATATTTAGCTTGATACCCGCAACACTAATGAGAAAATAGCTAGTTGAAAAAAAACATGCATCAGAAGCAATAGAGAGATCTATACGCAAGTAATTGCATTATTGAGTAAAGAGGAGGCATCTTGAGTCTTGGACGTAACGAAAGATACAAAAGAGTGGTCACTTCCAAATTGTTTGGATGGCATCCTTTTTTCCATATGGACTACCACCAAATGCCTATAATTTGTTTGTAACTTATTAACAGTCACGTGTTTCTTATAAAACATTGGATCATAGAAATATACATGCCAAGAATTAGGGGTTAAGGGAACCGCGTCTGATTTATTTATATGTTTCTAGAGTCGAGCTCTCTTATGAGTATATTTTTCGACTTATTTTTTATTTATTTATATTTTTATATGTTTCTAGAGTCAAGCTTATCTCATGAGTTAATTACAATTTGTCTCCTTATGGTTTAGGGTGTTTTGTAACTTGTCTCCCGGATTCAAAGACTTTTTATACGGCCTCCCCGTGTTTTCCATTTGTATTAATCTGTCTCCCTGTCGTCAACGGACGTTAGTTTGATCGTTAGACAACAATCTGGTCTCGTTATTATTACAATCGGCCACCACCCACCTCCACCATCATCCTCATCACCACCACTATTTATTTTAAACTATATATTTACAAATTTAATAAACAAAAAACACAAATAAATTAGTGTCATCATCGTCTCCGTCTTCATACACCTACTACCACGACCGTCTTCATACCATTCGTGACCACCTGCAACAACGGTACCCAATCACCAGAACCTGAAACAATGATACGTAATTACCACCATACCACCACTATCACCGTTAACCTTCCTCTTCCATCCCGTCGCCACCATTATCTCTAATATACCATCGAGATCCAGACCCCTCGCTCGTTGCCAGAGTTCTTTGACAACAGGTCCTAGAGGTAGTTGTTAGTTGTCCATTATTGTTTGTTGTTTTGAACCTATTAGGTGGTTCAAGCTTAAATCTTCAGTTGTAGGTTTGTTTTTCCAATGATTGTGGTTGTTGTGTTGGTGGTTAACGGTGGGTGATAGTAGTGATGGAGACGATGGTGGTGGTGGTGATGATGATGATGATGATGATGATGGTGGTGGTGGTAGTAGTAGTGGTGGAATGGGGTTATAATGAAGAAGATGAGGTGAGATTACCATTTTTCCCTCCGTCAAACGGTCAAACTAACTATCTGTGACGACAGGGAGGCGAATTGCAAAATACAGAAAATACAGGAAGGCAGTACAAATTTTTTACATCCGAGAAGCAAGTTGCAAAACTCCCCAAACCCAGGGAGGAAAAATTGTAATTAACTCTTTTATATATTATCAAATACGATGAAGTGGCTTGGGGAACCACCCCGTATAAACGATCTCACAACATTTGAAATTTTCATTAAGGGTGTGAATAAATTAACATGAGAGTACTTACTGATGGGGGTTAACGCATGGTACCGGATTAAAAATGCTAGGACCTGGAACGGTGTTTAAACGGAAGTTTGGATAGAGATAATACTAATTCGGTAGAAATTTCGGCAGCATAACGTTTAGTCAACCCAATTTTATTAACTTCCATTTCATACTAAAAGAGCATACATCATATAAGCCCTGGGAGAGAACATGCACCACGATTTCCTTTGAAATCTGAAAACTTCTGAACTTATGAAGTCATGTGCATCACTACCTATTTATAGGTGTAGGACCCCAAGCGCATGACTCTTGCCGCATGCACGACTCATCCGTACGCAGGAGTCCTGCGTGCGTATGAGTCTTGCTCTCCTTTCTCACTCAATCATACTCTAAAAAATACAATATCCAACACACACTCTATCTATCCTATTCGCACGGTAACAGACACACAAAATGCACTAACAAATTCCCCATTGTCTGTTGCTGTCGGTTCTTGATTTCAAACATGAAAGCCGTAGTTTAATATTCTACAACTTCAATCAAGTATTTATTGATGTCGTACATATACGCATCAACAAATTCCCCCTCGATTGATGCTTCGGGCTTGCATCTTCACTGTAATGCCTCGTTTTTTTTTCGTACTTTCCTTAATTGGAAAGTGTAATCATATTTCTATTTATAGAAACTTGTATTCGTATCGTATTCGTATTTCTTTTCCAATTTTGTAATCCGAGACTTTGATCGTGGTGAAATTCATAATTGATACATACTTGTCTTACAAACTAATACTTGCTATACATGCTTACATACATGCAATCGCTTTGATATTTGTTATACATGCTTACATGCATGCAGTCGTTTAAACCGATACTTGTTTTACGTGTAAAAAGACTCATGCAATCACATTCGATACTCAATCATACTTATATGTTTAAAACGTGTGCAAAAATGACAAGATAAATTAAGTTCAAGGACTAAAAATAGCATAATCCGGAGAAAGTGGCTTCTTGCCCATGGATTGGTCCATTTTGTATTTGTTGCATTAAATGCACCCAACTAACAACCCCCTAACCCCATCTATAAATTCCCACCTCCTCCCACTCTCATTTCACACCTCAAACATTTATTCTCTTCTCTCTAAAGCTCTAAAGCTCTAAAGCTCTCTCTATCTAAAGGTTCAAGGCTTTCAAAAGATAGCTTGGTGTTCCTCCAACCCTCCAAACCCTTCGCGAAGTAACAAGTGAAAGCTTGCAAAACCGTGAGTACACTTGACCCATTTCCTTTTTTACACAATTTGGGTTGTAACATTTTAACTTACAAAATACACAAATACACACATTACATGCTTTATACACTCGATCCGTCATACATGCTATTGTTATGCTTAGGTTCATGCTAGATTCATACATGCTTCTTGTCATTAACTTAGCTAGCCTCAACTTAACATATGTAGCGCTATAGAGTAGCACACCGCCCGTCAGGGTAATGTTAAGCTTAAAGCTGATACCTATTCTTATTCATACTTTAGTCTCGTTACTTTGTGTGACGAGGGACACTTAATACTTGTGGACACTTGGGTTTGACAATTAGTATTGCATGCTAGCTTACCTTGTATACAATTTCCATGTGGATTCGAGTAAATACTTTTATACTTATGCTATGTACTTAAACTTGTGTACCCGCCAATACCTTTGTATTGAACTATACTTTTAACATGTTACAAGTTGATGTTGATGCTATGACGAATCTAGTAGGGACGACATAGAAACGCACCTAGAATGTTAGGATTTTATGTTGTAATTTTGTTGAAAATGTTGTATTTCGATTTATGTTGTATTTGACAATTGATCTATGAAATGAAATGAGTTTTGATTATAATATTGTCGCAAATAGTGTTATTATGTCTCGAGCAATCTGTTTCGTCTCACTCCGATGTTTCCGCCATTGGTTGGGGTGTGACAGATTGGTATTAGAGCCATAACTATAGGGAATTAGGTAGAATTACCATGTTCGACCTAGTCTATAGTTTAAGTGACCAAACTTGAACATTCTTCATTCTTGCTTAAAATATTAATTCTTCCTACCTTGCTTCTTCCTGTTTCTTTTGTTCTTAATGTATACAATATGTCTTTCCTAAGACATTTACACATTATACACACTGGAGACTTGAAGACACTCATACTAACGAGACGATCTCGCCAAAATAGGGGTGAAATCGCACTTTGATGATCACTCTCAATCCGTGTATTCGATTTTTCTTGAAATTACGCCATCAAGTTAGGAGTGATATCCATACCTTGATGGAAAATTTCTATTTCATTCTCTAGTGGACCCTTATCAACAAGTCGGAATTCGCTGCTCGTTTGGTAAGTACTAACCACGCTAAGGGTACGATGTTGTCAAGTTAGGAGTCCCGCACCTTGTCAACTAGTCTCACTCATCGATTTTTTGTATCTCGCCAAGGTTTCGATTTTTGATCAATTAGAGACGTGTAGTAACTGGAAGGGTAAAATGTTGTTAATCGCTTCTCGACGAGAGCATTTTACCTATAGGCCAAAGCACGTTTCTCTAATTTGAAAAGGATCTTCGATTCACTTTGGAATAGTCGACGCTTCTCACCCAAAGCACTCCAATATATTACTAAGCTATCTTTTATGCTATCTCAATTTCTATGTGTTTTAATACTTGATATCTCGTTTATTTCGAACCCAATGCACAATTCGTACATCTTTCGAAATAAAAAAACAATAGTAATTCTCGCAAACCAACTAAAGTTATACTCCTTGCGCAATCATACGTGATTATACTATTGAATACTTATTATGCTTATGTCACCTATGTATACTTACATGCTCAAACGTAACTTTCATAATCACTTCACGATAAAGCCTCACCCTTTCCCTATTGTCGACCACTTTCATGACAACTAATCGATTTAGATTTATACCTAAACCCTTTTTTTATCATTAAGTGAATTTCCCCACTTATGCATGAACCTCGAACCTTACTATTTTATCCAAACGATTTTTCACCCTACAACTTATTTACGTAAATCACATACACGAAACTCCTAATGATACTTTAAATGTATCTTTCCCAAATCTTCAAAATCTTATGAAAAGCTATCTATCAAACTTACACGGTCTAATGAACCTCTTGCCCACGATTTTCATAATTCGTCCAATCACTAGAACACACTCACTTTATACTATCATTCTAAAGACGTTTTGTTCCCAACGAAAACTTTCTCTCACATAAATACAAGTACGTTTTTGCAAGAATCCTTTAAAAAAAATCCAACTTTATCCATGGAATTTTCAAACGTAACTTTCCTTATTTCAATACAAAACATCTTCAATGAAGCAAGTTCACTGTTTTAAAGCCTTTTTCAAGAATGTTAATAAGCAATTCTAAATCTAAACACGTGGGCATGGAAGACTCATTAGGTTGGACAATCTTCGACATACTCAAATCCTATTTTTTTTTAAACCAAGGTAACATTTTTTTTACAAACCACATCTTACATCAAAAATTTATACTTTTCTCAATATTCACCCGACATTCACAATTTTGGTCCTTTATTCCCGACAAACCCGACTTATTTTAATTCAACCAACTCAATGTTTTGACTCGAGCAACCATACACAGGCTTATTGCCTTCCACATTTCTATTTATGCAGTCAATGTTATATGACAATATTACACATATCACTATTACACTTCGTAGTTTACACACTCGCAACTACATGGTAACTTATATCCTAAATCCCATTTTATTCCACTTATACGCTCGATACTGCATGCTAATGTTATACGTATTTGTCTTCAATCATACTCAAAATTTATGCATTCGCACTACTTGGTAGTCATACTTGAAATCTATAAGTAGGCACAACCCGAGTGGTTTCGCCTACGTTCGACACACTCATACATACATACATACAATCATGCTTACATACTTAATTTTTGTACGCTATCTTGTACACATTTTGCTTGTAATACTGCAATGAAACCTGACCCGTACACTACTAGTACAAACTATGCGGATCATGCACAAACCAAAATAATCGCGGGTGCACACGGGATTATATTGGTAGGCGCATGAAAACCATAGTGGGTTCTATTGTGTATCGCAACACAGAACGTAACATGACACCTAATAGCGAAACGATGTAACATGGTGTGAACATGGTGGATACACCGCTGGTACTTCCTATATATAAGTGTCCCTACCATGTTACTAAACTTTCGTAAAACGTGCCATGAGAAATTCAACGATTTCCCAGAACTTGATAAATACATTTGATTCATAACAAACTTTGGTGACCCCAGTTCGAAATGATTAGTACTCAATTATCCATAACAAAGCTTCATTCTCAAAATCGTTAGCTTTAACCGCTACAACTATCACTAGTATCTCTTAACATTCCATGTTCGCATTATCCGATATTCATACTATTTTTATCCCTCGCATACACCTACCGAATCGTTCACTACCATACTACGATATTCCCAATTCTTCCCTTTACCTTTCATCCAAACTTTATTTATAGTGAATCAGCCTAAACGTTCAATCCATTTAAAAAAAAACGTTCCACCGGCTCAATCTTGTCAAATGTTCCTTTTCTTTTAAAACTACCTTTTACTCTTATCTACGTGCAAACTTCAACTAGTCCGTTTATTACTACCAAAATCTTTTAGAAACCGTGAATATTTACCATCCTAGCTCTCTCCAATACATATTTTTTTACAACAAGCAATTTTACTAATACGCCTTAGAACTGACCGAACTTTTCATACAACTTACGGTACGGACCACTCATTTTAATAGAAATATATCCTAAAACCTTCCTCTCGTGCCATACTCTTATAAAATATTCCTTCCAATAAGTTGTCTAAACTCAGTCAAGCTCGCTTGTTTACACACACACATACACTTTTTTACTTATTACGGCCGTTGTCTCAAAACACCTTAGTCAAATAAATTAGCTTCACGAACCTACTGTTTTTATCCTTCAAAATTTCGATACATATTTACACACTTATGCATAAAATCCACATAGACTTTAAACTTCAAAATCTTGATTTTGGTCAAACATTTTCACCAAAATGACGCCTTTTCCAAAGTCTTCCTCTTGAATAAATTTTGGGACGAAATTTCCTAAATGAGGGGAGACTGTAACGCCTCATTTTTTTTCGTACTTTCCTTAATTGAAAAATGTAATCATATTTCTATTTATAGAAACTTGTATTCGTACCATATTCGTATTCCTTTTCCAATTTTGTAAACCGAGACTTTGATCTTGGTGAAATTCATAATTGATACATACTTGTCTTACAAACTAATACTTGTTATAAATGCTTACATACATGCAATCGCTTTGATATTTGTTATACATGCTTATATACATGTAATCATTTAAACCGATACTTGTTTTACGTGCAAAAAGACTCATGCAATCACATTCGATACTCAATCATACTTATATGTTTAAAACGTGTGCAAAAATGACAAGATAAACTAAGTTCAAGGACTAAAAATAGCATAATCCGGAGAAAGTGGTTTCTTGCCCATGGATTGGTCCATTTTGTGTTTGTTGCATTAAATGCACCCAACTAACAACCCCCTAACCCCATCTATAAATTCCCACCTCCTCCCACTCTCATTTCACACCTCAAACACTTCTTCTCTTATCTCTAAAGCTCTAAAGCTCTCTCTATCTAAAGGTTTAAGGCTTTCAAAAGATAGCTTGGTGTTCCTCCAACCCTCCAAACCCTTCGCGAAGTAACAAGTAAAAGCTTGCAAAACCGTGAGTACACTTGACCCATTTCCTTTTTTACACAATTTGGGTTGTAACATTTTAACTTACAAAATACACGAATACACACACTAAATACTTTATACGCTCGATCCGTCATACATGCTTATTGTTATGCTTAGGTTCATGCTAGATTCATGCATGCTTCTTGTCATTAACTTAGCTAGCCCCAACTTAACATATATAGCGCTATAGGAGTAGCATACTGCCCGTCGGGGTAATGTTAAGCTTAAAGCTGATACTTATTCTTATTCATACTTTAGTGTCGTTACTTTGTGTGACGAGGGACACTTAATACTTGTGGACACTTGGGTTTGACAATTAGTATTGCATGCTAGCTTACCTTGTATACAATTGTCATGTGGATTCGAGTAAATACTTTTATACTTATGCTATGTACTTAAACTAGTGTACTCGCCAATACCTTTGTATTGAACTATACTTTTAACATGTTACACGTTGATGTTGATGCTTTGACGAATCTAGTAGGGACGACATAGAAATGCACCTAGAATGTTACGCTTTTATGTTGTAATTTTGTTGAAAATGTTGTATTTCGATTTATGTTGTATTTGACAATTGATCTATGAAATGAAATGAGTTTTGATTATAATATTGTCACAAATAGTGTTATGATGTCTCGAGCAATCTGTTTCGTCTCACTCCGATGTTTCCGCCAATGGTTGGGGTGTGACATGGACATTAACGAATTCCCCGTGAATTGATGCTTCAGATCTTTATCTACATGGTTCCCATCACAATTCCCTGATCTGCTAAACTGTAATCTTCATGAACCATTTACGAACTTGGAACCAATCACGACAGCTTTTCCATTTGGACGTTAACTACATCTGAGTTCGGTTTTAATGCACTCCTTGCTCGATCACCGATCTTCAAAAACCTAACCGGTAATTGATATAAACTTTGAACACCACACTGGTCATCTTCAAATAAGCGAATACTCACGAAATCTGATTTTTTTCGTAATCAATGTTATGATTAATTGCACACCACAACCAATGGCGGAAACGCCGGAGTGAGACGAAACGAGATTGCTCAAGACTTCATAACAGGCTAAATTATCACAATAATTTAAACAAAAACATCTCATTTCATACTAAAGGGAGTAAATTGTCTTGAAATGGAAATGTACAACATTTTGCAACTTGAACATAAACAAAGATTATGAAATACAAAACATAGAAATTAAGTGTGTTTCTAATTCACCCTAAGTAGATTCTTCGAGTGTCATCATACATTTCCTGCAACATTTATTAAAGTATATGTCAATACAAAAGGTTGACGAGTATACAAGTTTGGTTTTACATAGCATATAATAAAAGGGTTCTCAAATCCAACATGGCAATTTGTATACTATGTTAAATAACATACTAGCATGCACAACCTAAGTGTCAAACCAAAGATTCCACGAGCGTAATCTTGTCAACAAGTGAACAAGAATGTTTACAACTAAATACTAAATTTAGACCACGAAAAAGGGCAATGTGCTAATCCTATAGCGCTATACATGTTAAGGTAGGCTAAGAAAGTTAATGACAAGTAGTTGCATGATTGCATATCTAGCATGAATAATCTAAGCATAGCAAATAACATGTTTGATGGTTTGAATGAATTCATTAGCTTGATTTTGTGCGTAAGTGCGTTTGATTAATTTATACATGTTACACCCAAAAGTGATTAAAACGTAAAAAGGGGGTTTCGAGTATACTCACGGTTTGCAAAGCTTCCACAAACGTGAGTTGAAGAGTCTTGAGGATTGTACATCGAAGTTACCCTACCATGGAGAAACGAAGGTGTGTGAGTTCATGGGATTGTTGTTGGATTCGGATTCAAACTTTTTAATTACTAGAAAGTATGTATTCAAGGGAAATTACATCTTGTCTAGACACTCAATTTGAACACTATATTTTAGTGTGTTTTCAGGGGTATCAAATCACCCATTAGAATGCAAAGTGAGGAATCAAGAACTAAGATGATGAATACCATAACTCATAACGTTCAACCATGAATTTGGTTGAAGTTAGGGTTTGGTTTTGTAAGTATATTTCCTATACATGTTATATGGTCATATACGGAGGTAGGATGAATTCCACCCATTTAACCTCTTATGATTTCACCAATCCACAAAACCATTACTAGGGTGATTTCGGATGGTCATGAATGTTAAAGTTAATGTAAACAACTCACCTAATTGACCAAGTAACCAAGTATCACACCCCAACCAATGGTGGAATCATCGGAGCGGACGTAAATAGATTGCTCGAGACAACATAACGCTAAATTGTGACAAGTATTTAAAGGAACACTATTTCATTTCATTACTAAAATTCAAGTACATTGATTTGGAAACAAATACAACATCAAATTCAAGTATAAGTACAACAAAAATAAAACATTTCAATTAAGAAACACGATCCTACATTAATCTAAATTAAGATGAGTTTCTATGTCCATCCTACTAGATTCCAGGGATCGTCATTGTCATCAAACTACAATACATGTTAAAGTATAGTTCAAAACACAAGGCATTGGCAAGTATACAAGTTTAACTAATAGTATAATATAAACGTTTAACAAATCCTCATGCATAAGTGTAAACTCAAGACTAACATGGCAAAGCTATCATGAAATTATACGTGTCAACCCAAAGTTTACCGCTGGCATAATCTAATCGTAGCAATGACTAGACCGGTTTGTTTACTTAACATGACCTCACGAGGTGCGTTAATCCTATACCGGTATACATGTTAAGGAAGGCTTCATCGAAGTTAATGACATAGTATAAGCATATTAAATATAAGCATGTGTAAATTCAAGTTTGTTACGTAAGCATGTATAAGGATTGTTTGTGATTAAGTATAAGCATGTTTGTGTGATTTTGATAGTTTACATGTACTGCACCCAAAAGTGATAAAAGTAAATGGGTCGAGTATACTCACAGTTTTGCAAAACTTCCTTAGTAAACCGCAAACTGTTGAGCTGGAGAGTAGGACACCGAGGTTACCCTATAAGAGGGAAACAGAGGTGTAAGTATTCTGAGTTGAGGGAAAGATTCGGGTTTGTAATCAGAAAGTACAGAAAGTATTCGTATGAAAATAAGATGTCGCGCAACTAACTGTTCACGTCGTAACGAAGTGGACTTACTTTGTGTGAAGTGACTGTGTTCACTTCATGCGAAGTGACTATTCACTTCCTACGAAGTGACAGTATAGCGTTTAGCTCGCTTTGGCACCTGTTCTGATAGTGAATCAAGTGAGCGAGGGGTCTAGGTACGAGGCAGAAACAGTCCAGATTCATAAAACCTAACCATTTTCCAGTTAACATCACGAATTAGGTCCGAGAAATAAACATATGTACATATGAATGTAGTTCTATCAAGTCCTTCAAGTTTGTCATGGAAGTCAAGTATGGGGGTGCGAACACCTCATTATATGATTCACCAAAGAACAAGGTTGTAACAACCCGGTTGGTCATGAATAACAGAATGTAAATCTAGCTATACAAGTGGCCAATTAAGATTAACCCAGGTGAGCCATTCCCGACATGAAAAGAGTTAACTATGTGTCGGAGGCCAGACGGGATTAGGTTACTTTGGTGCTAGCAAGCCACTTGAATGACATGCAATGGACAAATGAGGTGGTGGAACTAATTCGGAAGTCATGGCTTCTAGTGTTCACACTCTACCAACACAAGCTTAATCATATAGAGGATGTTGAGCTTGGTGGCATTCAACACTTGAAGATGCATGCATTAGAAAAGAGTAGAAGAAATCATCAAAAGTAAGTAGAGAAAATGAGTTGGAAGGTTTAGAAACCTTCTTATATGTAACACCCCAAAATCTTGATGTATGTGTACATATAATTAAAATTATGAACCTAGTTAGTATGTAAGTAAGGTTTAACTAGAAAGAAAGTAATAGGCCTTCCAAACTTGTAACACCCCAAATTCCATGTAGTAGTTAATAAAAATTAGTGATGAATAAGTAAGAAATAAATTGTTAGCCATTAATAATGTAAGCATCAAACTTGAGGGACCAATAATGAATAAAATGAAAGATGAATTAAATTTGTAAAAAAAACCATATGTGTTGTAGAAAGTATTCTGGTGGATAATTTGACTTAAAACATATGATATATAGTTGTGATAATGATTTGTGAAGATTGAATGATTATGTTAATCCATGGATGAACTAGGAAGAATGTGCTTTAATTACTTGTACTTTATGCTTTATTGATGGTACGCACCCCACATGTTCGATGAAATGCCTTGATTTGATTTAGTTGGGTTTTGACACAAAAACTTGTTGAATTGATGAACTAGCGTGGAAATGAAATTGTATACAGTTAATTAATATTGAAAGTCGAAGTGTGCGTATGTAATGGATATTGTAGAAACTAAACATATAATGTTTCACCTTATAGGGGTGAAGAAAGAAGAAGGTACAAGTCAGCCGAAGGCGCTTGGAACACAAGATCACCGTAAGTTCACGTGACTTCACTTTATAATAGTGTAGATTACGGCATAAGCTTTATGTTTATTTGTTACTAGGTTATAAATTATAGTTCGAAGTATGGTAAAGGTGATGTATCAAATATTGAAGAATTATGAAGTATGTATGATGACCCGTTACGAACGAGTCAGAATGAATGAATAATAAGAATCTAGAAAGGGTTACGTAATGACTCGTGGAAAACGGATCAAAACAGATGAAGTTTCAAGATGACGAAACGGTTATGAACTTATCCGTTACGAACGGTTGGATGGATTAAAAATGATGAATATGAAGGAATGGTAAATGCAGTATCCGTTCCATTTGGTATTGCTAGCATGAACGAAATGAATGGCGAATGCATGAATTATTATTTGACCTTGGTAATGGGTCAAATATGTGATGAAATGGTAGATGTAAAAATTAAGACTAAAGAATTGTACTAATAAATATTTGTGCATTGTATGATAGGAAAATCTCACCTTTGAAGATGGCGAGCTTGGATCAAACACACTGCACGACCCTTTTTACGCTTCTGGTTTATGTTTGTTTCTAAATGGGTCAAAACTCTTTTGGTTGTAAATGTTAACTTAATATTTAGGTTTCTTGTAAGTAAGTTAGGAACTTGTATTTTGCTATGGTAGTTCAGGTTAACACTCATGATGAACTCTTGATGATTGTGTTAACTTGAACTAGACAAAGGGCATTTTGGTAAACTATGTAATTAAGAAATGGAAGTTTAAAATTTTAGCATTTATCGTTGAGATTTTGACTTAACGAACTATGGGCCTTTCATTCTATGGATCTAGTACGTAGAGGGAAAGATCAGTGGCTTGAGGGTAACTTCAGGAGTGAGTAAAGGGTTTAGGAATGGAGTGGAGTGGGTATTTATAGGAAACAGGGTCAATTCGCACGCGTTGGACACCACTTCGTGCAAGGTACATTTCGTGGGAAGTGAGCCAGATGTCACACCCCGGCTTTCCACAGCCAATCCGAACACCGGTGGGCCCGGGTGGGGAATATCGTGACGTAAGTTGATAACATCATAGTCAATTAAACACAGCACAATGGAAGTCTTGGATTTAAATTACTATTACAAACCAAATGTTCAAAATACAAAATAATATACAGGCTGAAGATCCACAGACGGATCATAAATTGTATAAAAGAAAGAATGTAAAACAGACTTTGGGCAGATCTAGGATTTGCAAGATCCTCTATCACTACCGAGCACTTCCAGCCTATTTTTGCATTGTACCTGCAAGCTTAGTCTTTTGAAAATACGTCAGCTTTCGCTGGTAAATACACCCAACTGACTCATTTTGAAAACATTTAAAATATGTTTTAAGTGCGTAGCAGCACAAAATCTTTTATAACTTGGGAAAGTTGACCGTCTAACCTTGTTAACAGATTCACATGTTTGTCTAAACATACAGGGCCCGGTACGGAGACCGAGACATAATTAACGTACACACCACTTTGGACTCACGAAGGAGTCATTTCTTCCCAACCTTGTGGGTAATGCATTTTGAGCGTCTATCAGGTGTATGCCTACACCCGTGCTAAGGTCGTGGCCATTATCTATTGTAATGAGCCGAGGATATCCAGGACACGGGAGTTAACCCCCGATGTTTAACTTATCAAACAAAACTGATTAAAATGGAATATGCGGATTTATTAGCCACAATCCGACATGCGATTGATCCCATTTCCGACCAAGCGGTAATAATTTACCGTGGTATAGGGGAAATAAGTCGAGAGTATTTACCTGAGCTATTCTTCGTTTAAACGCAAGATTTATTAACTCTGCCGTACACAAAAGTACTAAGTGCAGATAGCATTTATCGGCAAGTCTCTAGTCTAGATTATGGCATAAGCTAACAAATTAAATACTAACGGTCTTATTTAAGTCATAGACTTAGACCGACTAGCGTACTTCATCAAAACGTATAACGCTAGATTAGACGATGATTGGATAGAATGTTGTTTAATCCCAACAAGTACCTTGACTTGTGTAATACGGATAAACTATAAACATTCTGGATTTTGAGACTTAAATGATAAGGTTAGACCCGTTTCGGTTAATTTTCCGTAAACTAGTTACATATGCTTAACCGTACGCATATCAGCGATATCGGGTAACCGGATAAGTCATGGACAAGTTCTATATGTCATTACACTTTAAATAAGTTGTAATATCAGTAGGATATCAACTTTTATGCTCGTTATGGTTTTAAAGTGAAACTATGCCTCATAAGGGCGTTTCGGTAATTTCATACCGTATAAAAGGAACTTGAATATAATTTAATGTTATAACTATAAGTATTCTGAAAAAATAACTTATTTATGATATAATTACAGTAGGATATTAATTGTAAGTGTAATTTGTCTTGTATGACCAAAATATGCACCGAATGTGCATTTTGGTCATTTTACACATAGTTTATAAATTATTTGGGATTCTGAGTTTATATCATGTACCTACTGTAGAAATATTTATAATAATTTTAAAAATCAGTAGGTAACAAGTCTTGGTTAATAAATATGGTTTAAAATCATACTATGCGACGAAACGGCGCTTATGTCGTAAAATGATGATTTGCGTGATGTTTAACGAAAACTAATGTTAAGGTCAGGTTAACGTGTCTTAGATATGTTATTTAATATAATCATATTATTAGGTAAAAGATTTACTTTGAAAAGATGTGATTGAAACCGTTTTATAAGCCACAAGGGCCTTATCGTCATTTATCGACATAATACAAGGACTTGTTTATAAACTCAGTTTATAATCTGGTTTGACATCCCAAATAATCCTACTTATATTATTACATCAGTAGGAAACTCATTTTCAAGTTCATTATCATTTGTACATCTTTTTATGCAAAAAGGGCATTTTAGTCAAAATGGCATAATTATGGAACTTGTGCATAAACTCAGATTCTGATTATGATCATGTAATATAACCTCAGAGGGTTATGTTACATTATATTACAATCATAATGCAACTTTAGATCAGTATCTAACTAATCTAAATCGGGTCAGAATCGAAATTCAAAGCAGTTTCAAACTTTGCGACTTTCGGTTGCGAACCGACCCTAGAACTGAAATTGACGAGCCGAACATGTTCTTACATGTTCTAATAATTATTACCAACTTGTTTAAGTGTCAAAACAGGTTTCATAACATATATAAGATCAAATTATAATATTTCCAAAAAATGGCCTGTTTGACTTTTTAATATAATAACTAGCAAACGTGATCTTCAGGAGGTGCCCTTTATAGGGACTAACACCTACCTTATTACGATCATTTAGCCATATTCGTTACGAACAATGGCTGGACCATAATGGTCTTAACCGAAAGTCAAGGCGTTTTCCTTAAAACGCTTGACTTTTTGCTATAAAAGCCTATAAACAAAAATGCAAGAGGAAGGAACACTTATAAGTGGTTCCTAGGATGCAATAGAACTTAGTTGGATGCTCCTTTCAGTTAGGAACTTCCAAAGGAGGGAGATAGAGCTGTGAATAAGAAAGGTGCAAGTTCAAATGGTGAACCTTGGCACCAATTTATAGTTGGAGAGCTTGAATGAGGTGATGCCAGGTGTTAAGGG
This sequence comes from Scalesia atractyloides, assembly GCA_947069175.1. Taxonomy (NCBI): domain Eukaryota; kingdom Viridiplantae; phylum Streptophyta; class Magnoliopsida; order Asterales; family Asteraceae; genus Scalesia; species Scalesia atractyloides. The sequence goes on along the minus strand of CAMTDV010000001.1, from coordinate 16,323,960 downwards.
GTGTAAGAGGAAGCTTACAAGTGTCCTAAAACGTGGCATAGCAGTTTGGAAACCCATGGTTTCGAATCAAATGGTTTTTGGCAATTTATGTGGGGCTATGGCAATTTTCTGCAGACACAAGTCTCTCGCGCCCCTTGTCAGTTTTCAAAGTTTGACACTTGTAGCCCCTCAACTTATAAAACCTCCTAAAACACCTTTTTAGCATATTTAGCCCTCCGTAACCAATTTTTGGCCTACTCGGGAGTATGCCCGGACATTGTCAAGCTCTCGGTTCGTTAAAAGGTCACTTAGAGGTATAAATTAACATGTTGACACTTTTAACCCCTCCATCATCCAACTTTCACATATTTACGGATTTAATCCCTCTCGTCCAACAAATGGAACATATGAGAGTTAGGACTTCGTAAAGGATCACTTAGAGGCCCACTATAAGCATGTTGACTCCGATGTCACTCAGAGGTTGGGCATGTTGACATATCAGTCACTCAGAGACCAAGTTAAGCATGTTGACATATTAGTCACTCAGAGGCTAGTGATTAAGCATGTTGACATATCAGTCACTCAGAGGCTAACGTTTAAGCATGTTGACATATCAGTCACTCAAAGGCTTACGTTTATGCATGTTGACATCAGACAGTCACTCAGAGGCTCAGTTTGAGCATGTTGACACCTTTAGTCCCTATTAGTATTTAATAGACTTAAATAAAAATACAACATGTGTCACTATACTATTGGACACGATTTTACGAGGTGTTACATCCTCACCCCCTTAAAAGAAATATTGTCCTCAAGATTTTATTCAAAAAGATGGGGGTACTTTTATCGCCTAGTGGACTCAACTTCCCATGTATACTCGCGACCTCTATAGGCGTCCCACTTAACCTTTACTATAGATATCAATTTCCTTCGGAGCTTCTTAACCTGTCGATCCTCGATCGAAATTGGTTTCTCAACGAACCTCAGGTTTTCATCTATTTGCACATCTTTGCACATCTATTTGCACATATTTGTTGGAAACTTTCCAAAATGAGAGGTATATCTAGTATCTCTATCAGATACAATAGATACTGGCACACGGTGTAGGGACACAATCTTGTCCACATACAACTTAGCCAATTTGTCAGAATTATACATTTCTTTGATTGGCAAGAAATGTGCTAACTTAGTCAGGCTATCTACAATGACCCAAATCGTGTCGTTTCCACGTTTGTTCTTAGGTAACTTGGTAATCAAGTCCATAGTTACCCTTTCCCATTTCCATGTGGGAATTTCCCATTGTTGTAGAAGTCTTGACGGCTTTTGATGTTCGGCCTTAACTTGCGAACACGTCAGACACTTAGCTACATAAGTGGATATGGATTTATTCAAAACCATCCACCAATAATTCTTTTTCAGATCTTGATACATTTGTCACCTCCTGGTTGAACTGAGTATCTCGTGTTATGCGCTTCTTGAAGGATTAGCTCTCTAAGTCCTCCAAAGATTGGAACCCGGATTCTTCCATTAAATCTAAGGATTCCATCCTTTCCAGGTGTTAACTAATTAACATTTCCGCCTAACCCCTCATTAGGAATATTAGCCTCTAATAGGGCTTGCTTCTACGCATCTAATAGCTTCTCATTCAAGCTATTTCTGAGCTCAATGCTCTTGGAGTTAATCCTAATGGGTTAAATCCTTTCCTTGCGACTTAGGGCATCTGCAATGACATTTGCCTTGCCGGGATGATAGCGAATTTCACAATCATAATCGTTAAGTGTTTCCATCCAACGGTGTTGTCGCATGTTCAATTCTTTCTGATTGAACAGATGCTGGAGACTTTTATGGTCAGTGTATATAATACACTTTGTGCCATATAAGTAATGTCTCCACAGCTTTAGTGCAAATACAACGGCACCCAATTCCAAATCATGGGTGGTGTAATTTCTTTCATGCACCTTTAACTGTCGTGATGCATAAGCAATCACCTTGCCTTTTTGCATTAGCACACAGCCCATGCAAGTGTGTGAAGCATCACAATAAACTACAAAATCCTCAATACCCCCAGGTAGTGATAACACAGGAGCGTTGCTCAACTTGTGTTTTAGAATCTCAAAGGATTCTTGTTGTTTTGGACCCCAAACAAACTTGACATTCTTACGGGTCAAGGTAGTTAAAGGAGTGGCAATTCTTGAAAAGTTCTCAATGAACCTCCTATAGTAACCAGCCAATCCTAGGAAACTACGAATCTCCGATGGGGTTTTGGGCACTTCCCAATTCATTATAGCTTCTATTTTAGCGGGATCTACTTGGATACCACGCTCGCTTACAACATGTCCAAGAAATTGGACTTCTCTAAGCCAAAATTCACACTTAGAAAATTTAGCATAAAGCTTCTCTAGCCTTAGCAGTTCTAGAATGCACCGAAGGTGTTTCTCGTGGTCAGCTTGATTACGAGAATAGATAAGTATGTCGTTTATAAAGACAATGACAAACTTATCCAAATACGGTTTGCAGACTCTATTCATGAGATCCATGAATGTTGCAGGTGCATTTGTGAGCCCAAAAGGCATCACTAGAAATTCAAATGACCATATCGGGTCCTGAAGGCAGTCTTAGGAACATCCTCGTTCCTAACCCTCAGCTGAACATATGATAGTTAGGACTTCGTAAAGGATCACTCAGAGGCCCATTATAAGCATGTTGACTCCAATGTCACTCAGAGTTGGGCATGTTGACATATCAGTCACTCAGAGGCCAAGTTAAGCATGTTGACATATTAGTCACTCAGAGGCTAGTGATTAAGCATGTTGACATATCAGTCACTCAAAGGCTAATGTTTAAGCATGTTGACATATCAGTCACTCAGAGGCTTACGTTTATGCATGTTAACATCAGACAGTCACTCAAAGGCTCAGTTTGAGCATGTTGACACCTTTGGTCCCTATTAGTCTTTAATAGACTTAAATAAAAATGCAACACGTGTCACTATACTATTGGACACGATTTTACGAGGTGTTACACCAGATCGACAAAGAATTTGGTTTTGGGCTATGTTTTCGTATTTTAGCCGGTTTTTAGGTATTTTAAGCATAAAGTTGTACCGTATAAGTATTGCACGTATAATAAGTATAAATTTGCATGTGAATATGTACTTGAATGATTGTTTGCACATATGATAAGTATTTTTCTCATGTATTCGAATGTTTGATTGCAAGTATAGCAAGTATTGATATGATAAGTATTTCATTATGCTCAATGCCTCAGAATACAAAGTTGGAAAGGAAATATGAATAAGACACGACAAGTTTCCATAAATAGTATTACGTTTACACTTTCTAAATAAGGAAAATACAAGAATGCAAGGTGTCGCACCTGTGACAAATGGCAAATAACCGATAATTCCGTACAATCTATTCGCTATTTGTATTACATAATCTCATGCATTTTATCATAATTTGATTTCGTAATTGAGTCGTACGTGATATCACAAGTATTAGGACAAGTAATCAGATCATAAAATATACTAGTTTCTGTTACGACGCGAAACAAATCAAACAATGCCCTAAAAGTGTTGGTAGAAGGTGTTGAGCGCACTATCACGGTTGCACTATTCACCGCTAAGGTGACAATTTCAAACAACGCCTAAATTACAAAATTGTCCGTTTCGACCAAAAAGGTGACAATTTCAGTTTGTCCGCAACATTAATTCGGCATTTTCCGGATTCCAGAATTATAACAAAACAATGTTGAACACCCTAATACAATATGAGATTAGCATAAATACATAAAAGACATCGTTTTCGGTCATACGGCAAACAGCGCACAACTTGACCGGAAAGCGACCGATAGTCGAACCGACGAAATTTTAATGGCCGGTAGCCTCATACATTCGTCTAGAGAACTAGTTAAGCTTCATTTGGGACTCGAAGTCCTTTCAACTATCTTGAGCTCACGGAAACACAACTTCAGGATATGTTCGACGGCAAAATATATAAGTGAGATATCGAGCGAACAACTAGACGGAAAGCTTTTCGGCCATCCTAATTCAACATATATTCGGTTAGCGAACTAGTTAAGCGTATTTCTAGGTCGGAAGTGCCCTAAATAAACGCCATGGCACTTATGGTGGTCGAAAACCAAAGCTTCTGGTACGAATTAATAAAGTTCGTATATTAGCCGATATCGTACCGATGAGCGAACTAGTGACGTTTTCGTTATCCGAAACTAATACCACTTAGTCAAGAGGACTAATTAACATTGATTAACACCCTAACCCTAATTACTTGCTAATGATACAAGATCAACCCCTAATCATCATACTTAAGCTAATTACCAAAATATCTAACAATTCATCACATGTTAAAAAAATTATATTTAACCCCCCCCCCCTTCATTTTTGGCGGGGACAATGGGTCCCACACCCACTTGATTAGTGTTAAAATGTGTAAATCTAAGTATGGTTCAACGAGTTTTGGTGATGGTTTGAAAAGATTTGTGATACATGATTTTTTATAACAACTACACCACATTCCTTATCATAACTTACACCTTCAAAACATAGACAACTCTCATCTCTCTCTCTCTCTTTCCCACGGCTCAAACCACCACCACCACCATCCACCATTTTTCAACTTTAAAACACCAAATCAAGCTTAGTTAGGACATTTTAAGATCATCCAAAGTGCTTGCAAGGATGGAGGATCATTAGGGTTTTCTTGGAGCTTCATCTTCTTCTTAATCTTGTGCAACTTTGTAAGATAACCTTTCATCATATTTAAGCTTCTTATAATGTCTAGTTTAAGGAAGTACTTGTTGATCATCTTGAAAGTAAAGAAAATGCAACTTAAAAACCCTAATCTCACCATCATAATCCACTAAATAAAGCTTATTATGTGTTGATTATGTGCTTCAGTGTTAACTAGATAGCATGATTATGTTGATTATGATAAAGTAAGGTGTTTAAAGTGGATTATCTTGTATGTATAACAATATAAATTATGATTTAAGCATGGTGATGTTTAAATCTAAACAAGATCATCAACCTCATGATCCATAAAGATTACTACAACTTAAAAATTATTCACTACACATGTGTGATTTTTAAAAGAAATAAACACCATGATTTAAGTTATAATCGTCTTAAAAAGTGTAGTACACAAAGGAGGTTAAATTGGAAATAATGATTTGAAGATGTAACTAAAAATGGTGTCATAAAGGTTCTAATAAATATATAAAGATCTCATTGTTTTTAAGAAAAGTAGTAAAAATATATTTACAAAGATCATGGAAAAATGAGGATGAATAAGTTATAAATAAAGCATAAAAAGTGATATGTAAACTTGAGTTGATGATTGATCTTGATTATAGATTTAAACTTGATTTAAATACGTTTTTGAAACGTGGAAAACGCCATAGTTTTGGGGAAACTATGGCGAAATTTTCTAAAAAAATCTAATCGCGATTAAAGTGTTATTAATGGGGTGATTAACTGACTAAACGCGATTAGTGACCTAAACCGTCATTAAGAAAGTATTAATGACAAGGGTTAAACCTTAACCATCCAAGAGTTTAACAAGTGTGTATATATACATACACACACACACACACACTTGTGGGAATAAAAACATATATATACATATTTTGTCACCAAAAGTTTATGTGTAAATACATGTGTATGTATGTGTATGTATCTAGAAGTTTAGGGTATATACCACAAAATACCCAACTTATACAAATACTTCAAACACTTGAAGGATTACCAAGTGTAGATAACATAAAGCATATACACTTTTACAATATGTCGAAACAATGATCGAACGAACGGAGTAATGCGGACGATGGACGAATGTACACGATACACCGTCGCATCGTCGACCAACGAGCAAATCGCCAACATGAAGAGTTGCTACAACGTTGGGCGATTTTCGACGCGAAAAGGTATATATTAAACGACAACGACGATATGTCTAAAATAATATATTTTAGACACTTAATGTGTATATATATATATATATATATTAACGATATCAAAATACGAAAAGTTAAAATGTATAAGAATTACTAAGTGATTTTATAAAAGTATACAAATATACTTAAAAGTCTATACTTAATAAAAATTAATAAGTGTAAGATATATAACAATTGGACTTTTGAAAACAAATTGTGCTAGGCCCGTTATATAAAAGACATGGGCAAGACCCAATTACGCAAAACATGTAATAACATGGGCTAAGCCCAAAGGCATAAAATACCTGGGTCAGGTACAAACATATAATTTCATGGGCTAGGCCCAAACACATAAAGACATGGGCTAGGCCCAATCATATGAAGACATGGGCTAGGCCCAATGGCATACATAACATGGGCTACGCCCAATGACACGCGTGCAAGGCACGAGGACATGTGAAGGGCGAGGCCCGTTCACACACGATCTAAGAATAACAACATATATATATATTAGAAATATATGTATAAAAATATTAACCGAACAAATGAACTACCAACATTATGATAACATTAAAAGTTGTTCTATTGTGATAAATATATAAAAAACAAAAATTCAAGATGAACAACTGGTACGAGGTCCAACGAGACCTAGGTGTCTAATGAAGTTAATACACATGTAGGTTACACACGTGTACGAACACCAAACTTTGATAAGTACGACGTACGGAACGCGAAGCTGTGAGTTCATGTCCATCCTTTCAATTATTTTAAAGTTTTGTTTTAAAACTATCGAGAGGAAATACATGTCATAACAAACAGTATGTTAGCTACGGGTTTAGATGATAACACAATCAAATGTGCGTAAGTAGGATGATGACAATAGTAACCATTAATCACATAATGACCAAGGTGCAAAAGATATAGATTTATTGAGTTTGAGGCGCGCTGCACTCCTGGTTGGTAAACCTTTAGGAGTGCTTTTGTGATCCCAATGATGTCAAAGTTGTCTCGGTTTGGTTGCTTACTTATGGCACATATGTCACGATGCTCGCGACACATTGATAGATCCTTAAACTCCCAGATTTCTAATAACATACTAAGATTTCATTACTGGATTACAAGGATGACATTTTATACGAAAATATTAACTACATGAACTCGCCAACTTTTGTTGACTTTTTAAAATTACATGTATTTCAGGACGCAAGGCATGAGCTAGTGATACATGTCGGGATATGGGAAATGACAAGACAACAAATGCCATCTTTAGGAGGATTTGCCTATTATATCCCAACCTCGTATTGATATATAGGGGTCAAAACCTCATTATGCATTTACCTTAAAAACAGTATTTTATCTTAAAGTAATGTATGTCAAATTATGTCTCTAATAACGAAGTGAAAACTATGAAATTACTTTTGGTAACTTATAAATGTTGGAATGAAATATTTATATCAGTATGGCATCATTGTTGGTTTATATTTGTTTACTTGATTGGATGCAATGATTACCTCATAGTCACACGTTTGCGCTTCCGCAACGACCAGGGTGTGACCGCACCAAGTGAGTCAAACTAGACGAGTGCATTCCAAACATGGCAAATGTTTGAAGATTCGGTGTAGTTTGGACACTTTGTTACTCGAAAGTTTACTTGGTGGCTTAGTATATAGAAATGGATTAACTAAAAAAGTGAGGAGGTGGAACCATAGTTGGAAAGCCAAGGCTCCAATTGTTCACACCTAATCAAAACTCAAGTCTTTCAACATTGAAAGTTGAAAGCTTTGTTGATCTCAACACCTTGTTGGTCACTTAGGACCTTTAGGGCAGTAAATAAGAGAGGTTTTGGACATCTATCTTCTAGAAATAAACCATAACATAAGCCCCACAGTATGAGTCTAGTTGGGAACAAAGCTTGGTACAAGATTCCCATAAGATGAATTTAAACATGAAAAGTTGTAAAACAAAACATAATTTTAAACTCATTTTGGAGCCTCCTATAAGTGATGTACCACCTTATTACACCTTGTGAACGTTGGGTAACATCCTTGGAGGTTGTTTAAAGAGGTTGAAGTAAGAAATAGTGAAGAAAGATGAAGGGAAGTGAGTTAGAACTCACTTTGAACACAAGGAGCTTTCAACCAAAATGTAGAATTTCTTGAAAAAATTAGAGGGATTTGGGAGTGTTGTTGAGTGTGGGAAAATGTTTGTGAGTTGGGGATGAGACCTATATATAGTGGGGTAGTTAGGGTTTGAGTTACTATGGAGTTAGATGGGGGTTAAGTGGTTGAAAAGTGGGTTTAATGGCTAAAACCACGAGCTAGGCATAATTTTTCCCGTTAGAGTCCTCTTGGGACCGCACGACATATGTCTTGTGGTTTGTAAGACATGCTAGAAAACAAAATTTCATTTTCAAACCCTAATTGTTGGTGGTTTGGTTATATTATGTAATAAACTCATATGTTACGTGTTTTTAGGACATTTTAGGGTATGTATAAACATGTGTATAATATGAATGTGTATGCACAATGTTCCGAGCATAGAATACGTAATGATAATAAGTATGGTTCGTTTTCATATAATTGCGCATTTGTGATTGACTAAACATCACGTATGTATGAACAACAAGTATGATTATAAATGTATTTCCATTATGATCAAAGTCTCGAGATTACAAAGATTGGAACGAAGTACGAATACAAGCTTGCTAAAAATAGAAAGTATGAAAATACGAAGCGTTATAGTCTCCTATACTTTAGGAAATTTCGTCCCGAAATTTATTCAAGAGGAGGACTCTAGAAAAAGATGCGGGTATTTGGCCTTCATATCACTTTCGAGTTCCCAAGTGAATTCAACACTACACTTTCCTTCCCAACGAACCTTGACGATAGGAATACGACTTCGCCTATGTTTCTTGGTTTCGTAATCCATGATTTCGACCAGTTTCTCGATGACATACATAGACACATCGATGCGTATGTCGTCGAGTGGAATGTGAAGTCATTCATTGGCTAAGCACTTTTGAGATTTTGCAAATTACGCTAAATGAACTTTTAAGTATTAAAATCTTAATTTTTGTTATCATGATAGTTTATATAACATTTTAATTTTAACAGTTTTTTGAACATTTTTATTATATTTTTAGTTTTTGATTTTTTTTATTAAAAACAATTTTACATGTATTTATAAGGAAATACACTGAAAAAATTAAGAAAAATTGATTTTTAATACGTTAAGTTGAATTTTTAAAAGTATTCTTTGATTCCCTACTTTTTAGTGTTCCCCAATAAACCTCATATTATGAGTATATACGTGTATATCTAAAATACATTCTATTTTAAAAGTTGAAAACTACAAACCACAATACTATACGTGTGAAATATTATATTGTGGTGGGAGGTGCTTTATGTTGATTGCGAAATCGGTACATATAGTGCCTTGATATTTATGTGGAAATATTTTACTATATCTTGGGTAACATGTTTAGAGGTTGTCCAAAGAGATTGAAGTAAGAAAGAGTGAAGAAAGATGAAGGGAAATGAGTTAGAACTTACTTTGATCACAAGAAAGTTTCAACCAAAATGTAGAATTTCTTGAGAGAATGAGAGGGATTTGGCAGTGTTTTTGAGTGTGGAAAAATGTTTGTGAGTTGAGGATGAGGCCTATCTATATAGCAGGGTAATTAGGGTTTAGTTATTATGGAATTAGGTGGGGGTTAAGGTGGTTGAAATACACACACTTTTTTCTTTAATTTTATTAAATTTGTTTAGTTAAACCATTACATTTAGTGAAAGCGCATTTACTTACATGGAACAACCCATGGCATGATAGGCTAGTGGCATCTTGAGGTGAGTTAAGGCTGAGAGACCATTAGGTCCTGGGTTTGATTCTTACAAGGGGGGTTTCTATATTTATTTAGTTTTCTCCTGAATTTGTGTATAGACATTATTGTCTAATGAAGATGAATATGATCCGTTAGTTCTGCTTGTGACACGATGATACTCCAGTAGCGAGTTAGTAATCCAAATTTAATTCAAATTTACGTTTAAAAGAAAAACTTATGTGGAACATGACACACAATTCTTTATTAATTTTCATCATCTACTACACATACTGTTACTTTTTTCTTACAATCATAAGTTCTCATGTATAAATAACAAACCGAGAACCCAGAAGAATCAAAAACACTTCTTCTCCGGCACCAAAGCCATCTTGCCGGTAATGGCGCTCCGAACCGCCATAAGAAAGCGTCTCTACAAACACCTTCTTCCATCATCTCAAAAATCATTAACAGCCACCGTACCAAACTTTCACCACCACCTTTTGCCGTCGCCGGAGACATCATCTTCCACCACAGACTCCATTTTCTTCCGAAGACATATAACCCGATCACCGAGGTTTAACCGGCCAGAATTGTTTTACTTTCCTGTTGGAGAGAAGTATGACATCTCTAATAGTGATCGGACAACGGAGAATGCACCGTCTGTTTCGGGTTCTGGTGGATTGTCGGTGAGTGATGCTAGGAAGATGGTGAGGTGTTTACAGCTGCAGAATGTGAGGTCTGCTGTTAAGATGATTCAGGCGAATTCGATTAGTTATGTTGAATTCGTTAACGTTTGTATGGACGTGTGTGGTAATCGCGATCAAGGGGTTGAGTTTGCGAAAGTGTTGGACGTCGCCGGAGATGTTATTGTTTCGGGGAATGTTGTGTTTCTCCGACCCGATCAGGTATGGAACTGTTACCGAATATTAGTTGGATAATGACCCGAACATGATTTTTTGTTCGTGCTCATTTATTTGTGAAAATGAATATATTTGTGTTATTTTATGTGTGAAAATAAATAATATTATAAACGAACATAAATGACGTAAATGAAGTTGCATAAAGTAACATAAATGAGAAACGAAATAAATATACACGTGTTCTTGTTCGTCCGTTCGTTAGTGAGTTGGTAATGACTAATGATTGTATACACAAAAGGAAAAGAACATAAATGAACAACAAACGAATGTGAATGAACAAACATGACATGTGTTCATGTTCATTTTATTATTAGATAAACGAATATAATGAACAATTTGTTGAGCGCTTGGTTTATTTACATGCCTAGTTCAAGAGTAGTTAGCAACAAACTTCATAAATTCCGAAAAGTCTAACAAAATCATCAAATGATAAGAATCAGCCGCAGATGCTCCCCAAAATGCATGAAACATATTGTTTCAGGTTGCAAAGTCAATAGAGAAAGTAATTTCACAATCTATAGCAATGCCAAGCGACCCAAGGAAACGAGAACTTGAAGAACTAGAACGACAAATGGCGTTGATCGATCAAAAAGCAATATCCCTAGTTCGATGTGAGCTCTATTGTGGGCTCGGGTTGTTAATCCTACAAACATTAGGGTTCATGAGATTAACATTTTGGGAACTAAGTTGGGATGTAATGGAGCCAATTTGCTTCTCTGTCACATCTTTCCATTTTGCACTTGCTTACATGTTCTTCTTGAGGACATCAAAAGAGCCTAGTTTTGAAGGTTATTTCCAACAGCGATTCAGGGTGAAGCAAAAGAAACTCATGCGTGTTCGCAGATTCGATTACAAAAGATACAACGAGCTTTGTAACATCGTTTACCCGAATTGCCGAGGTAAAATTTCTGTTTTTTTGTAATTAACAAAGGTTGTAAATACTACATGATTTGTAGACCTTAAATAAAGTGTTGTGAATTTTAATTTTACGGCAAGTTTTGTGACTTTGCTTTTCATATGTTTCTAATATGAAAACTAATCCAACCCAATATATGTTCATACAAAGATAATAATGGAAATGGTATAAATGTTTATTGGGCCGGGTTATGTTTGGGTCTTTTGAACATGCAAAATGCATATGTGTACAAATAAAGGTGTACAAAAACCGGTTCGGGCCCAAACTGAACCGGATACAAAACCGAACAAGTTTTTTAACAGGCCATACCGGTGCAGGTTATAAACCGATCTTAAGGTTGAAAATCCCGACCACTCAAAGTGATTTGGATTGGGTTCAAACCGGTTTATTTTTTAGCGGGCCCAAATCAATTTGGTTTGAAACTAGTTCTCAACACAAAGTTCCTGAACCTATGCCAAACCACCGGGTTGGGTAGGGGTCCAAAGCGGTTTGGCCCAAACTGATTCTTTTGGGATCGGTCCCAAAGCGATTTTTTATAGCTTTATGTACAAACGTTAAAGATGTGGAGTTGAATTGCCATTTGAGCAAATTTGAAGTCTCTAAATATGGTTGCAAGAAGAAAAAAAAAAGACGATTTTCTCATTTTACCCAAACAGAGGGCGATAACTAAAATCCAGTAAATATGTGGAGTAAGCTTGTAGGAAGTTTAAGTGGGTTTTTGAATCCTATACTTTGATTTCAAATTAATCATGTAGTCATTGTCCAATAATAACTTAGAAGTATCTCACATGATCATTAAAAATTGTTGGTTATGCTTGATTTTAGTTATATATTCTAACGCTATGGGGTATGGGTGGTGGATTGGATCATGAATTATCACGCGGGACATGATTCTCGTGGTACACTGTCCCTTTTCTAAGCCATGTGGTTCGCGTGGTTTAATTCATGGTAACCATGACCCTCTTTCAATTAATTAGGGGATTTGTTGTTGGAGGACGATAGTGGATTATAGTGGGGTATGGGGTGTATTATTGGATCATGGATTATCACGCGGGACATGATTCTCGTGGTACACTGTCCCCTTGCTAAACCATGTGATTCGCGTGGTTTAATCCATGGTAACCATGACCCTCTTTCAATTAATTAGGTGATTTGATTGTTGGAGGAAAATAGTGGATTATAGTGGGGATTATGGTCCACACCATATAGGGTGATGAATTAGGTTGGTGAATGATGGTGGGAAGACATGAACGGTTGTGGTGGTCATTTGGGTCTCAAAAGAATTTAGGCCCAAAATTGTGATTAAGGGGAATAGTAGAGCTAAGACTTGAACATTATTTTGAGATAGTTTTTCCATTCCAACACCGACTATTATGTATAATACATAGGTCCATATATTAAATATATTATTTACTACATATATAAAAGCTAATCTTTTGAACTCTATAAAAATTTAGGCCTTAATGACATGAGTTGGCTGACAAAAAGATGGCCCTGGTGCATGACCCCATCACTTAACCTAACCAAGAACATTTATAAATCTTTTATGGAATTTGAATTAAGAACTTTAGTTTAATTGGCTTAATATATATAAAATCTCATCAAAGTGGTGATTTTGACTTAAATTTACTCAAAATAGAGAATATTGCCAAACATACTTATGGAACTTGAATTGACCATTTGGGGAGTACATAGATTTTCCGAATCTAGTATACACTTGTCTTGTCCATTTAAAGAAAAATATTTTTGAATTGTCAAACTTCTCATACGTGTACGCATAGTCAAATTTGGTAGTTTGTTGGATTTACGATGGTGAGTTGTGATGAAAAGATACAATTCAATAATTCAAACATGTCACATATATCATTATCAAAATTATTATCAAATTTATTCTGTATCCGGTAAGGCTAACAACAATTTAATCAGTTTTACTAGGTGGTTTAAGCAAGTTGACTAGTCAACTTTATAATTTTATAAAAATGCAACTTCAACTAAAAAATAATCCAAAACTACATAATTTCATAATCATATATCAAATTTCCAATAAAGTTTTTTATTTAATAAAAGTGTATAATAGGATCATAGTATTAGAGTGTTGACTGCATCAAGTTAACGATTGCTTAAAAGATGAAATTCACAATCATTGGCATCCTCACCAATAAGAACATAACTATTTTCATTTCCTACGGTATAAACTAAGATGTTTTAGTTATCGATAATCATAATATAATAAAATTACGTAAGATAAGTAACATATATAACGAAACGTGTTATATCATCATTGTGTTTGAGAAGTCGGTTCATGCTCCTAACCAAACATGTTATATCATCATTGTGAAGTTCTCCTTCCGGCTCTTCTTCAACAACCCAAAATTCCGTATGACTAATACTTTTATAATCAACCGGATGCTAAGATCGCTTAGCATACTTGAGTCTAGAAAAACATTAACCAAAAAATAACACTTAAAAAGTAAAATACGATGTAATAAAAAGTTTAAAATAAAATGCGGGATAACACTGAAAATTGAACATGGGTATAAGCCGATTCATCAGTATGCACCATTAATACCGAATTTTCTAGCTGTTCGAAAACTAAACATGTACCCTAATTGGACCGGGCTCTATCGTACCGATGATGTCTCCGGTAGCTGATTCAACGTCAATAGCAGTCAGTTTGTACCGGTTTTTAAAACATCATGTATATATTTTTAGACTAATTCGTTTCAGATTTGTGTGGTTTTATTATTAAATTAAAATGGATCTGGGATTCGGCTTTGAAGACTTAGCTTGGCTTGTAGCAGATTGCAACTCGGCCCAAGTCTTGGAAGAATGGCCCAAGGCCCATAGCTATTATACGCGTATCGTGTTAGAAGATATTTCTTTTTTCACATTGTGTCAACACACAATTCTTCTTCTTCTTCTTCTTTTGACGTCTAGGTCAACCATTTTTGTAGTTAAACATATATATATATATATAGCTTCTCAACCATAGATATGATGTTTTAGTGAGTTTTAATTAGATTATGTATACAAGTGTAGTCGTGTATACATTCAAACTATAGTCGTGTCTTTTGAAATTAAAATTTTTGTTTGAATCCTATTTTCATCACAACTCAGAAGAAGTGTACATAATTGTGTCTTCTTGTGAGAAACCTCAAATTTACACGCTTGCATCACACAATCTTGTAATAAAGTTTACAAAATCGTGTACTTATGTAACTTTTGAAAATCCTATTTTACCAAGTTAAACTACACATAATGTATCTAAAATATACATATGCATGTGCTTTGAGTAGGTTTAGATATCAGTTGTTTTACAAAACCAATTAAAACGACGTAGTGTTGTTGTTAGTGTTGATATATCTTCACACATTATGTATGAATCACTTATATTTGCTAGATTTTTTTATTCAAACCATTGCAACAACATAACTATAATATTTAGTCATGAGTTATGAAGCAAGATCAAGCATGTACTTCAAACTATTGCAACAACATTATAAAATAATCTGTTTTATTAAAGACCTGTAAACATAAGTTGGATACGTTGTGATAGTAAGGATACATGAGTATGAATATTTTGGCCCAGGCCCAGACCCAAACCCATCCAGATTATCCTTCACAGAATCACAGTTCACAACCCAAAGGCCCAAATCAAATCCAAGCAAGGTTATCGGATTTCGCACGACCATTATTAAGCCCAATCTATTCTCTACTCGAAGACTCGAACCCATGCCCCACTCTTTGTTTAGCCATTTTAACTCATTAGTATTAGAGTAAACTATCATTTTGCTCCCTGTGGTTTGGTCACTTTAATAATTTTGCTCCAATCATTTAAAAACGACCATTTTCTTCCTTGATCTTTCGCTTTTGTCGCCAGTTTACTTCTTGACTCTAACTCAGTTAAAAATTTCAGTGAGAGGTAAGGATATTTCAGTAATTCTACTTTAGTAATTCTAAACATAAACATTTAACTCTTTATTTTAATATTAGAAAGACAAAAGTTTAATTATTTATTCATCAACACTCACTCTACATGCTCTCTCTTTTCCATCACCGAACACCACCACCGGATATCACCACCATCAACCACCGGCCACCATTTAAAAACGACCATTTTACATCACCGAACCCACCAGGAACACTCACTTTACATACTCTCTCTTTTCAACAATACCCCACAATTAATCACCACAAACCCATAAAATTTCGAGTTTAATTGCTACTAAAAGTCTAAAACACTAACAAATCTGACAAAAGCATATCTGCATCTTCACAAAACCACCAATATCCCTTACCCTTCCAAATGACTGGAACCACCCAAACCACTGCCACAAGAGAGTAGGGAGAGCGTATGTATGTATCAAAAAACATATATTTTGAACAAAACCCCAAAATATCCTCATAGTTAATAGCCATTTTAGATGGAGTTAGAGCCAGAGAACAAACTGGCGACAAGATCGAAAGATCGAGGAAAATTGTCATTTTTAATTGATTGGGGCAAAACCGTTAAAGTAACCAAACTAAAGGGAGGAAAACGAAAGTTAAGTCTTAGTTATATACAGATTATACAAGTTACTTTGGATGTCGAAAACATTTTAATAAAACTAAAACATATTATAAAGATAATATAAATCTCTATAACACGTTTTGGAATATATGATTGCACGTGAAATATAAACTTAAACGTTGAACATTTGTAAAAGAAATTATAGTTTCATTTCATATTTAGTGGGGGCATGGTGTACATGAGGCGAGCCGAGTTTGACTTGAAGCTCGACTAGTTTAGTTTAAGAGATCTTAATTTTGGCTCATTGCTTACTCTGTATCTAAAGCTCAAACTCGACAAATTTTATTACTTATTGAGTATTTAATTATTTTATTATATGTTTGTGTGTGTATATATGTATATAATTGTAATTTTATAGATGATAAACTATATATATTAATTAGTTATTTTAACCACACCTTTAATGTATAAAATTCATTATATAATTATATACTTATCACATGAATAAAAGTTTATATATCAATATAAAATAGACTTGTCTATTCTTGCGAGCTTAGTCAGACTTGGTATGTGTAGTTGACACGTGAGCTTGTTTATTAAAGAAACTTCAACTTAAGATCAAGTCTTTTAAACTCAGACGCAATTAGTTTCTAACAAGTTGATTGCAAGTAGTTCAGACCAGCAGCGAACACGGGAATTTCCTACAGGGATGGGGGGCACGATATAGGTCTTCGAATGGGTCGAGCTAAAACGAGTCAAGTAAAGTTCCATAAGATTTATATTTTTTCTAGAAAACAATTAAACTTATCTATTTTTCTAGCAGTTTTGAGCTGCCAACAGTGGAATTCTGTCCACCGTCCTAAAAGGCTAAATCCGCTACTGGTTCAAACGAAATATAGAGATTGTTGAAAAGTACCTTAATATCGTATTATAATGACCATTTAGCAAATGTTTACACGATGGTCATCCTTAACAAAAGTAGATAAAACCAGTGATATTAATTTATATAAGTGCTTAATAACAAATTAAAAGTAGATAAAACAACTAGTGATATCAGTTTTATGTAAGTGTTCGATAAAAGTAGCTATACAGCTATATATATATATATATATATATATATATATATATTGTAAAAAAAAACTACACTAATAACATGACACGTAACTATTACAAAAGGTATCCAAGTGAAAGAACTTTAAGTTGTAAAAAACTCTAAAACAATGAAAACTGAAATATTCTTTTATAATATTAAAAATCCAAAACCTTTTAGTATAAAGATGGTCAACGCAACGCAAATTATGCACCATGTGGAGTAATTATATAATCATCGGGTAAATCGTGTGACATAACGTTATTGATATCGTGCCTTTGACGTTGGCCCTAAATCCTTGTCTAAACATCTCGAAATTTCCATCCTCACACGTGTTGGATGTCAGGAAATATGTCCAATAATCATATATTTCTGTATAATATCGTAACTAAATATGTCCAATAATCATATATTTCTTTATAATATCGTAATTTCTAAGTTTCAGTTGACCAAATCTTCTTGTTTTGGAGTTCGTTATATACAAAGTCAAATAACACAAAGTTCTTATTAGTCTTTAAAGGAAGTGAAAGAGTAACCGATTATTAGTATTTAAACAAAGTTCTTGTTTTGGAGTATCCGTTATATATATAGGGTGAGGTTATTGTGAGAAAATTTAAAAGTGTGAGAAGGATAAGAAAGAATCTAAACCATTAGATATTTAATTTAATGGTTGAGATCATAGTGTCAATTTTGTAAATAATGTTGACTATTAACTGACTAATTTTATAGATTAAGGGTATAAAGGTAAATTTAATATTTTTAAATTAAGAAACTAACATTAATACACACGCAAAGTTCCCCTTCTTTTTTAAATATCAATAATTTTTTATACGTAACTCTTTTTTTAAAAAAATTACACCATAATAACGAATGTTTTTTATCTTTAATATGAGTACCATATTGATATACTTATGTAGAGTTATTTCTGTTTTTTATATTTAGGGTATTATTTATGTTTTGATTCTGATTAAAGTGTTTACTGGTGTTATTTATGTTATATTCAATGTTATGGTGTTCTTTATAAGATGTGTGCCTTCAATGTAACTGCTGTGATGTTTTTATGAGTTATGGTGTTATTTTTGTTATATTTCTGTTATTTATAAGATGTATGTCTTCAATATACATGTTGTGGTGTTTTTATGAGTTAGGGTGTTTTTATGAGTTATAAATCTGTTCTTTATAAGATGTATGCCTTCAATATACATATTGTGGTGTTTTTATGAGTTAGGGTGTTATTTCAAATTCGAAAATCCCTACAATAACTGCCAAAAATCGGTTGAATATATTCATTCCACAATTAGATTTTATTAGTTAAATTACACTTATACCCTTAAACTACCAAAATAAAAAGGGACACATGTCACCTCCATAATCTTTCTTATCCTTCTCACACTTTTAAATTTTCTCACATGAACCTCTACCTATATACCTATATATATATATATATATTAGTATTGCTTAATACAATACGGTTTTTAATTTTATCTCTTTCATTATGTTTACATATAAACGCTTATATGCTATACACAGTTCTCTACTTAAAAGTTGTGGACTTTGACCAGCATAGACGTGTACTACGTGGATTATGTGATGGATTGTAATGTCGTAATTACATGAGATTAAATTAACACGCATATTTTGTTTTCAAGTTGTAGAAAGAGTGAAAAATAGCATAAACTCACACGGTTATTCAAAAGCAATTGAGATCAGACAGTTAATGCCTTAAAAAGGCGGAATAGGCGAAAATATATAAAGTTTCCCATCTATGTAGGATTGAGATCACATAGTCATGCTATCATAGTTGATGCCCACGACTATGTCAAGGTTTCTACACATAACTACATAATTATATTCTTCATCAATCTTCTATCTATGCAAGCATGACCATGGTGAGTGGATGTCTTGTCACATGTTTTTTCATTCACGTTTTTATTGTTATGTAACCTCCTTTTCTTCTTTGTTGTATAATCTTAACGGGCCTGCGTATATGTAAATCGAGGCAAAGCCTTTTAATACACTTAAGGTTAAGGTCTTAGGTTCATATCTTACAAGTAGTAAAAATTCGCCGTTCAAAAAAAAGTATTAAACACATTTCTTTGTCCGTAAAAATAATACAAGTACAGTAACAATGACAAACAATAATGTATGATATAAATGATATTGTATAATTAATATAAAAGATTTTCATAAAAAATTGAATAATTGTAGAACATATGAATTAAATTAGTGCAACTAGTAGGCGAAATCAGCACGTTGTAACTGATTTGTTAAAATTTATAAGACTCAATTTTGACAGCATGTACATTAGTATTCATTTTGCTGTAAAAATCACTAATATAAATAATCACATAAAAATGACAAATCTTGAATCACGTTAAATCACTAATTTTAGAGGAGTTTATTAGTCGACGCATAACACCTTTAATGTTTTTAATTTTAAAGATATGAAATGCCACATCCGCTTTGTTCAATATTAATTATTTGTTTATGTAAACATGTTTTGACACATCATCAAAGGATTTACTATAATTATAATAAAAATAAGTACCATCCACCGTAATAAATAAACAAGATAGACATTATTATTATTATTATTATTATTATTATTATTATTATTATTATTATTGTTGTTGTTGTTGTTGTTATTATTATTTAACAAGTGAGCCAACAAAAAGTAAAACAGACCGTTGGGCTTTTTTGGGCTTGGTTTACCAATTTAGAAAAGAGAGCGAAATATATATATACAACTTGTAAGAAATCATTTTAAAGAGATTAAATTTCGTGATCTGATTCTTGGTACCATTGATGATCACAGTAGCTCTTAAATACGTGAAATTATATCCCAAAATCGGTTTCTATAATACCTAACTAGGTTAACCCCGTGTATTATACAGGTTGAATAAATATAACTTTATATATTAAATTAAAACAATCCATCTTTAAAAACCTCGTTTATTACACGGGTTGAACATATGTAATTTTATATATTCAATAATAAAAAATACTATATCTTTAAAAACCTCGTGTATTGTACTCAATAAATATAATTCTATATACCAAATAATAAAAAAATATCTTTAAAAACTCTGTGTATTACACGAGTTAAATAAATGTAATTTTGTATACTATATAATAAAAAAGTTACATCGTTATAAAACTCTGTGTGTTGTACGGGTTGAATAAATATAATTATATATACTACATAATAAAAAAAGTTATATCTTTAAAAACACCGTGTTTTACACGCATTAAATAAATATAATTTTGTATAACAAATAATATGCTATTGGATTCGGTTCAAAAAATCATAAATTTGGTTCAGTTTAATTCGAATCGAATCATAAATTTGGTTAAGTTAAATTCAAATTGATTAGAACCCCAGTTTGAAAAATAAAAAATAGAATTAAATTATTCGCTTCTCTTCCCATTTAGTGTTTTCTTTTTAAGTTTGGTCTCATGTCTAATAAGTTATTTTGTACATTTTGTTTGTACTTTTAATTTTTTATATAAACTTATTATTGTTTTTTAAGTTTAAGATTATTGTTTTGTGCTATTATTTAAAAAATATCTTAAATTTATAATTCAAATTTGAAGATAATATTTCATTAGAAAAGTAAAATGACTAATTTCGATATTCAAAGTAAGATAAGATTTAATATTAATTTATTATTTAATTAATTTATATAAAGATAAGTATAAAAAAGGCGAGAAATTAAAAAGCAGACGCCTTCAATGAATGACACGTGTCACTCATTTTCGTAATCATTTTACTACATTATTAAAACTACTCCACAAATTGTAGGGTAAGTTTGTAAAATGATCTTTTAGGGTAATGTTATAGAGTATCATAATTACTTTACAAACAAATTTACAAGTTTAATAATTAGTGGATGTTTTGTTTTAATCTTTAACACTAATGTATAAAGTAAACTTTATTGTTTAGGGTTACAAGTTTAATATTAAAATTTTTAAAAGTAACTAATATTTAACTACATGAATTTACGTTGTTTTAATTTATTTTAATTATTTATATAATATACAAAAATAATATACTTAAAAAGAATTTGTTTTGTGTAATGTAAAACAAAAAAAGTTTTTTTTCTAAACCGGGTATTAATATCCGATTATAACCGAACTTGATTTCATACCCTAACCTACTTGGTTACATAGGATAGAGTTTTCTCCATAGTACCTGAACCAGTTATGAAAGAATCGGGCAATTGACAACTTTGACCATCCCTTGACCGAATTTCATACTTGGAACCGAACTTTATAAAAAGCACCTCTACTCGTGCCAACTATTTCCTTTTAAATTCAATATACCATAAATCCCAGAAGATACATAACTCTTTTGAGAATGGCTAAAAGTGAAGAAGAAGAAGAAGAATAAAAACCCACCTTAAAAACCCTTCTAAATTTACGCCTAACTAACTTTACACAAGTATCCACTATGAGATTATCTACTATGAGATTATGACCCTTGATCATTTGGGACGAATACATTTACTACACACCTTGATCAGTGGCGGAACCAAGAATTTTTTCATGGGGATGCAAAATATTTTTAAAGATTTTAGGCCCTAGCTATATATAAAAAATTCGGTTCATAGCGGGTCGGGTAAGGTAAAACAAAATTACATCAAGAGCATAAAAACACGTCAAACGTCATTACAAATATATTTAAAATTTTTCCTAACTAACTATTCATGATTTCTAACTTCTTAGGACCCTAGCTATATAAAAAACGGTTCATAGTGGGTCGCATCAAAACTTCTTTACTCATGGTTTATAACTTCCTATCAAAAATAAAACAACAAAACCATTTAAACACTTAAACTCTTAAATAATCATCATCATACTTCATAATTCAATTTTAATTTTCAAGCCCTAGTTTGAATTGTTGATTACTTGTAACTAAACATTTAAACAAACAAAACTTTTACTAAAACAACAAAATCACCCTACTAAAGTTTAGAACAACAAAAAACATCAAAAGATATAAAAGTTCAAACCCCTTTTAACATCTCTTTTTCTCCTAAGAATCCACATAAAACAACATAAATAAATGAAGCATAACTGTGTGGTTTCGAACTCTGGTGATTGCAGGTGGTTTGGTGGCCCGAATTCAGTTTTCCGGTGAAAAAGGGTTGTCGTTGATGAAGTTGTTTACGTCGTTGGGGATCAGAGTGAGAATGAGAGGAGGAGCCGAGTATTGGAAAGGGTGGTTGGATTGGGTTATTTTATTTACTTCAAATTTGATTGGGTTGGGTTGGGTTTGGGCTTTGGTTAATTACAATGGATTCTTTATTAGGTTAAATTGTTAAGTGAAAGTGGTTAAAGAATAATTACATAAATTAGGTTATATTTTAATAAAAAGCAGTGTTTACAATTTTTTTATAATATTCATACGATATTTTTCTCTGGGGGGTGTGTTTCAAGGGATGCGATTGAAAAATTTTCAAGATGTGCACCCACCCATACATGACAAAGGGTGGGTCCAACCCTGACCTTGATATTGTTAAACTACAAGCCCTTTGGATACAAAAAAGTATGACTAATAATGGAAAGAAGACCTACAACGATAAATAACTTTACAAAAATCGCCATTTATGTTAACATCAGATTGTAAGCTATCTCCTTTATCGTCAAAAGTACAAAATCATATTCGATGTTTGCAAATCCTTGTGCGTTATGTCCTTTAGTCATAACCCAGATATTTTTAACTATTTAGTGAAGGGCAAGTTGGTATTTTTTTATTTAGAAAACCGTTTTTATTGATTTTAATAACTAAAACTAAAATGAATTATATATATCTACTCTCTCTCACATACTCTGTCTCTCTCTCAAACACACATACGCACTCTCTCACTATACTCTTTCTCTCTCTCAACATACATATTGGGTACCGAAAATCAAGATTTGCAACATACAAATCTCTGATGCAAAACGGTCTGATTTCCAACAACTGAATCCATGGTCTGATTTCTACGGTGGTCCAATGCCACCGTCGTAACACGTCGGTTGGTTTCTAAACTCGTTATCTCTGCAGCTTGGCGATTCAATTTGGTGTAGTTGATTGTAAACAGGTTTGACTTTTCAAGGTTTTATATCTGATGTGCATGAATTAAATATATTTTTATTGCTATGATTTTCGTTCACACAAATTAGGTTTTAAAATAGTTTTACTTAAAACCAATTACACATACAAAGGGCAAGTGTACCCGTCAGGTGGCAGTACAGTCAGTCAGTAAGAACCGGATATTAACCATGGACTCTGTGTCTCAATACTATATCTTTGTTACTTTTTAAACCTGGTTCAATGGATGAATTGATTTCTTGATTTTTTTTAAACTATCATGAAAAGATAACAATTAACTACTTGAATTAATAAAGAACAATAATTAAAAAAGGTTTGCTTAAATTTAGTATCCACTAATAAACATATGACAACATTTGAGGAAAACTAATGGTGATGCAAGTTCTAGATTCAACTAAGTTTCCATTCAAGGTTTCCTAGTTTTATAAATCTTGGAAAAATTATATGAAACAACATTTTAATCACCTAAGATTCACTCTTTTAAGTTCACTTGATAAATTGATGTCAATCTTTATGAGTTAATTGTTTGTCAAAACTCCTAACTTTACAAATTAAGGAAAACTAATATGAACAACACATTAATCACCCTAACTTGGTTTCAAGTAAATGATATCTTTAACATGTTCTTGATATGAATCACAAGCATGGTCATGCTATAAAATTTTGAACTTTTTAAAAAATATAACATAAAATTCTCATTATACCCTCTAGTTTTAATATGACAGACGCGACCACAAAATATTTCGACAACATGAATTCAAACCACTAAGTACTAAAGTTATTTCATCATCTTACAAAAGTAAATTTGGAGGCAAAATTCATCATTTACAAAACCAAAAGCAATTTAGCCCGTTTGCCATTATCTTATCCGGAAGCGTAAGGAGAGCAAAAGGTGTGTTCGTTCCAAGCGAGGCACAACGTCAAATGAAAGTTTTACCTAAACATCACAAGAGTTCGGTTAACGTTTCATGTAATAATTTATAATAATTTCAATAGCTAATCTATTATCACATTCTTTGACTTTTATAAAAGTCTTTCCTTGACATGAACATATAGTCTCATTCATATTAGCTCCACACCATAATCGTCCTTTAACTTTCGCATACTTATTTTGTTGATTGCTCGATACGATGCAACACAAATTCATACCTTTATATTCATTTTCTTACTTGGTCGACCAGTTCAAAACGCATCGACGCAAAACCATACCTTCACTTTCTTATTTCTTGTCCGGATGACCCTTTCAACATGGGTCAACGCGAACCATTCTTTTACTTTCTTATTTCTTGTCCGGTTGACCCGTTCAACATGAGTCAACGCGAACCATTCTTATATTTTCTTATTTCTTGTCCGGTTGACCCATTCAACATGAGTCAACGCGAACCATTCTTTTGGCGATTCTCTCGTCGAAACAAACAATTATATTCCTCCACAATGATGCTAAGTAATTTGTCAGAACTGACATAATATACAAATAACGTACCTCGATCTTGCGAGCTTTGGGGATTCCGGTTGCTTGAACCTTCTTCTTTCGCGCCTACAGTTATCACATTCATCCTTTAGTTCTATTGTCTCCATATCATCTCTTTGAATGTTCTCGCATTCAAATTTAAAACATAATCAATACATATCATAATTCAACACTTTTACCGACTAATGCATTTAATCGAGCACTTGGTGTGCATCGATCTTAGAATGTTTAAAATCTACGTTTCGTTATGTTATTATGTACCGTTTTCTCCCTTTACAACATCTTACTTATATTCACTATCATAAGAACCTTCAACAATAATCATCAAATCTATAACTATGATGGTTTGTTAACATAAATCTTATCTGTTTCTTCATAATCTATGATCATAACCCAAAACTCACTTCATGTATCATAGTGATTTTCTATGAGTTACTTAAACTGATCAATTGCATACGAATTAGCATTCACAATAGATTCTAATTATGTATTCTTTGTTGTCTAATACTATAATACTAACATAATTAAACAATTTATCAATTTCATCCATACTCTTCATATCAAAATCACCTAAATCGAAAATTATAACTTACCACTTGTTAAGCGAGCTTAGGTAATCATGTATTAAGGCTCATGCAAGAGATTAACCATTAATTTCCTTCCGAATTTGCTGAATTTTGAGTTTTGTTCTTGAAGGTGCTCTTCCCCTTTTCTCTAGAGCACGCCCAGAACACACACACACACGCACACACTAAATTCTGCACTTATTCTTTCTTAACTTTAACTTTTCATTTTATAACAATTGGCCCTTCATGTTTGACCCATATTTAAATTTTCATTAAATATCTTTATCTTTTATAAAGCAACATGTAATCAATTAGTTATGTTATTTTCTTACTAGGATATACTACGAAAATTGAAATAATTAAGTGTGCGCATTTTGGGGTGTTATATAAAAACTTTAATAAAATCACTTTTAATCAAGATTTTCTTATTTTTCCTTTTTCATATGTTTTTATAATTATTCGTGAAAATAAAATATACAAATATATGTAAATCGACAAACTATATATATACAGCTCCATAACTACATATATATATATACTTTATATGCATAGCTTTGCAAGCCACATATACGTAGCTTGTCAATCCACATGTATTCTTTTGTTTTTATTTCTATATTACTCACCTTAAATAATTAAAAAAATAAAAATAAAATAACTTGTTGGTAGGAGTTATTTAGGTTTTCATGCTTTTAATGGGCTTTCTAATGAAACTAGTCATATATATATATATATATAGAGAGAGAGAGAGAGTAATGTTGTTGTACAAATAAGCTTAACATATTAAACGTGAAAAGTGAAGGAGAGATTTTTTTTTAATTTTTATCTTATCTTCTCAAGCACGTATTTTAGTCTAGGAATCTAAAAAAAATGTGTATTTACACTAGTAGAGTCATTATGTAATCATTCTAGTGTAATTACACATAATTACTCTACTAGATTAAATACATGATTTTGTTTTTTTGTTTTTACAATTGTAGCTAAACATGATGCTTAAGTAAAAGAAAAAAAACTCAAAAAAGAAAATTTTCTTCACTTCCAATATGTAGTATGTTAGGATGTAGAAAGTAATTACGCATAAAGGAACTTAAAAATACACATGAAGGAAATCAAAATTACTAAAATCATTTAAACACTTTGTATGTTAATAATTTTTTGTATTTAAACTTTTTAATATATATATACACACATGGGAAAGAAATAAAAAAAATCATTTAAACACTTTGTATGTTAATATTTTTTTGTATTTAAACTTTTTAATATATATATACATACACATGGGAAAGAAATAAAACTTATGAAAGATGAACTAAAAGAGAGTGGTAGAGAAGTTTAAAAAGCCATGAAAATGAAATAAATGCAAATTCTTATTATTTTCTTGAATGTCTCTACATTGAACGAGATGCCTTCTATATATATATATATAGGTAAAAATTCTACTCTACTCCATTATTACCTCTAACAAATGTATAATAATGCTCCAAAATTATTGCAAAAATAAAAGAAAAAAAACAAAATTGCATAATTATAAAAATAAACATATCTTCTAAAATTATCTAATGTCTTCCTTCAAATGTTAATAATTGTAAATTGTGTGCATAATAATTTGAGGAGGTATGGTTTCAGATAACCATACTCTTGACTACATTTTACAAGGATAACCTGGTATTCAACATGCAATGGTGCGCCTTCCTTACAGACATCAGGTCATACAATGAGCCTTGCGCACTCAGAGCAACGGTGAATTAGACCAACAACATCAGGTCATACAATGAGCCTTGCGCACTCAATGCAACAGTGAATTAACACCAACAATATCAGGTCATACGATAAGCCTTGCACACTCAGCGTAACGGTAAATTAGACCGACAGCTTCTAGTCACACAACGAACATTGTGTACTTGGCACAACAGCAAGTTAGACTCATGCGCGTAGACTAGTAGACCCTGCGCGGGTCAACAACCCTCTTAAACATTAATCCTAAAACCTTGCAAGGACAAGACACACATGAGAACACCTCATAGTTTTGGAACAAAAGGATAAAACCCTTGACACCCTACCTGGCGGGAAAAACTCTGCCAGCCTCGAAGAAAGGGAAAGTATTAAGAGGTGTTGGCCATACTCCAGGGTACAAAGTGGCAGAACGGTGACGTAGGGTCGCTCGGCAGGTTGCGTGTAGTAGTGTCTCAGTCGTCAGACCTCACACCAACCATATCTTCGCCAGTGACTGTTCGACCTTCCCTGTTTTCTGCTAGCTGCGGGCCTGACACCAGAGAAGGTCACCTTTACACGTGGCACCACTCAACATCCGATATAACACGCCTCCTAACAGTAGACATTAATCCTCCTACAGGGAGCATTTAATGTCTAACACACAAGACAAAATGAATGTCTCTAGCTGTATAGGTCGGGCCCAAGGCCCACCAGCATATCTCCTGAACATACCTTTTCGGCTATAAGTAAGCGGGACGTTTTTTTCCATAGACGCTCACACTTGCAATTTACTTGCTTACCATCCTCAGATACTTATTCTCACGCCGGACTGTGGTCACGGAGAAAACCACATTTTCCCCGTGGCGAGACTAACGACGTTGCTAGTTTTACAGGCTAGCTAGAGTAAATAACCATGTGAAGTGGAGTGGACGGGAAACCCTTATGCAGAATCACCCTGGTTGCAATTTACATATCTCCGGATATCCCTAGGTTTAACCAATGCATCTTCATAATTGATCTTTATAAACGTTATTGCTCACATCTATACGTCTATTTGAAATCTCAGTGTGTACTGTCTATTAATGGTAGTCTGTATTTTCTTATATATATGCAGTGTGAGTTTTAATCGGGAACACTAAAAAAGTGAGGAGTCGGAGAACGATACGTTTAACATGTTAAATATACCATAAAAATTCAATTTCAAATG
The DNA here is from genome assembly GCA_947069175.1 of Scalesia atractyloides. Lineage (NCBI taxonomy): Eukaryota > Viridiplantae > Streptophyta > Magnoliopsida > Asterales > Asteraceae > Scalesia > Scalesia atractyloides. The sequence goes on along the minus strand of CAMTDV010000001.1, from coordinate 16,295,728 downwards.
CTAGAAATTATTCTTTTCAATTTTTTTTGTACCTTTACAAATAAAGATGTGTAGAAGCTATTACAATAAAAAAATTGATTTTTTTTACATTTTTAAGGGTTTTTAGAGCATTATTTTAAATATTTTAGTTTTTTATTTTTTATTAAAAAGGCTTTCTCTTGTATTTATATGCAAAAGATTTGATTTTTTTTGAAAAAATTACTTTTTAATATATTAAATTGAATTTTTATGATTTATTTAACATGCTAAATACACTATTCCCCGGTTTCCAATAATTTAGTGTTTCCTGTTAAACCAAACCCTATATATATATATATATATATATATATATATATATATTGTCAAAAAGTCCATGCACATGCTACTCACATGCCAAAGACAATTCACATACAAGTTACATGCATATTCCATCATCTTTTTTAAACTCTTGTAACTTTTTTATACGTGATTATTTTTTTTTTAAAATTACACCATAAAATCGAGTGTTTTATTATCTTTCCAATGAGCATATTATTGCTATACTTTTGAAACAAAAAAATGACATAAACTGGGTGTTCAAATAAAAAACGGCATAAAATACCAAGTTTAGAAAAACGCAATGAAAATACCCAGTTCAAAACGCCATAAAACACCCAAAACGCCATGAAAATACCCAGTTGAAAACACCATAAAACACCCAATTCAAAAGAAAAAAACATAAAAACCCAGTTGAAAACGCCATAAAAACGCTCAGTTTAGAAAACGCCATAAAAACGCTCAGTTTAGAAAACGCTATAAAAAACTAGTTGAAAATGCAATAAAAAACAAAGTTCAAAACGCCATAAAAACCCAGTTTATGTTTTCTCGAAAAATATATCAATAGTATACTCGTTGGAAAGATAAAAAAACGTTGAGTTTTATGGTGTAATTTTTTTAGAAAAATAATCACGTATAAAAAGGTTATTGATATTTAAATATGAGGGGGGGGGGGGAGGGAAATGACATGTAATTAGCATGTGCTCACTTGTTTAGATCTTTCAATTTTACATTTTTAGTATTTCTAAGGTTCTCATTATTTATAAAATGTCACTGCATCATCTTAGCCATAAATCACAAAGATTTTATGGCTGAAAATCATTCTCATCTATTTCAAACTTTTAGACGTTTTCTTTTGATCCCGTTATATATATAAAGGAAACTTCACATAAACAAAATTTGTAGCATGAAATAGCAAATCAGTAAATACAATTGTAGCATGACATAGTAAATTCATAATAATTCAGTTAATAGGAAAATCCGGTCAAATATGTCAACATGATACATTTTACACCCACAACTAACGAAAGAATATGAGTTTAAATAATAAAAATTAAATAAATATAAAAATAGGTATTGACATGGAAAAGGATGCCATAATTTATGAGAACAATGTTTAATTCACATTAAAATTTCTTATTATAATTATACTAAAATACTATATTTTCTTTCTAATTTTTAATTAAATAATAATTTTATACTTTTATCATTACCTTTTATTTTTTCCCCACTCAATTCTACTTTCAAAAAAATTTAAAAATTATATAGGTAAACATTATATTCTCCAAATTGACTAATGAACAATATTTTTATGTTTTTCTCTCTCATTCACTCACAATAATTTACAATCACTCTCACAAATATAAAGGTTATAATCACATAAATATATATGATTCATTATGAATGTTGTAAAACTTGTTTTTCCTATTCATTTGAATAAAAGCAATCATAATCAATAACACTACAACTCTCACAAAAGCAAGCATATTGTTGAAATATACGTGTTTTCTTTAAATTAAATATATTGAAAGGAATCTAAAATAGAAGTTATGAACTATATAAATTTTTATAATATACTAATGGAGATAGAGATGAAGAGAAAACCATCATGAGTTGTGAGAATTTAGAGAATTCTTACTTTTTATGCGAGTTTTGCCATATTTTTTTGCACAAACGTAGATAAACGTTTTACAAACATACCTGTAAAAAAACAAATTTCGAGTGGTGTTTTAAGCCATTTTACAACGCTAAGATTTTTTTTGGGAAGTTGGTCTTTTTGGATTTTTAATATTTCTTTAAAAGCCTTCTTTTTGGCCGAGTTTTCCAAGTTCTCACAACTCATAGGAGTTTTAATTTTACCATAACCCAATTAACCGGAGTAATATACATATGAGGGAGAGAGAGTGTATGTATTTATGCATGGAATGCAAGACTTGATGTGGGGTGTTGGCCAGTGGGGGCGCTCCGTGGTGACCCATGGTGGCTTGGTGACCATGTGTGGAACACCGTCGCCACCAAATGTGACCATGCGTGGTGGCCAAAACGCGTGCTTGTCATCACGCGTGAAGAAGAGAGGTGAACCACCGAATCTGCAGCTCTCTATCTTCATCCTTTGACCCTTGTCTACCGATAAATTCAACCACCGAATCAATCTGCAGCTCCGTCAACGCAATCTTGATCGATCAAACTCTGATTCAACCGTATCTCCTGATCGCTACTTCAACCGTTCAACTCCGGTAACGTTTTTCTTCTTTCACGTTACTTTGATTTCGATTCGTTTGTTTTGTATGATTATTGTGTGGATGAAACTGTGTAAGTATGTGTGTTTAGATGTTGTTTGTATCGGTTTGTTTAGTGGCTATGTGCTCGTTGATTGTTGTTTCAGGTTAAATCCTTCACTAGTGATGGGCATCTCCACTAAAATCCATCACTAGTGATGGAACCAAGCTTGTTGATATGGCATTTGATGATTGGATGTGATGAGTGATGAAAAGTAAAGCACCCCTATTGTTCAGCAAAAGTTGTAAGATGAGTTGATTAAAAGGATTTATACCAACTCCTTTTACATTTATAAGTGGTACACACATACACACACAAAACTTTAGCTCTTAACTAACACTATGATATATATAATATAGACTTGGATGTGAAATCTAAATACAATTCTTAGCCTTCTTAAACTCTAGTGTGACACATTCGTTTTTAGTCAAGGTGAATTTCAACGCACAATATACAAACAAACCGACTTGGAGGTGAAGCCTAAAAACAACTCTTTGCCTTCTTAGACTACTGTAACATATTTGTTTTTTGTCAAGGTGAATTTCAACACGAAATATACAAACAAATCAAGTATAGACATACATACCAAATCACACGTGTCATAGCTTAGGTCGGGCTATTCATACTTCTAAACTGAACAAGTCTAAAGCAGAATATATATGTACCCTCAATTTTTATATTCCAAATCTTTTTAGAAGATCTAATCAGCTTCACATACAAAAATTTATCACCTTATATTCAAGTTTATTTATACAATCAATATCCATATCGGCTGCAACTAATTACTAACAATAGATGTCCAGTTGGTCAGTGGGTTTTCCACTAAGTGGTTTCCTCCTGGGAAGGTCTCAGATTCGATTCCTACTAAGTGCAAATTATGTAAATATGGGAGAGCACCTCTGAGAGGGATTCGAAATTAAGGCGAGTGGTTTAAACAACATATACTGGCCCTTTAAAGTGATTTGCCGTTCAAAAAAGGATTACATGTCAATATCCATATCTGCTGCAACTAATAACCAACAATAGATTACATGAGCCAAGAGAGAAGTGCTAACATCTTTGAGGGAGTACAATTCAAGCATTTGTTCAACCAAATCATAAATAATATGATAATTAACGGTGAACCAATTTTTAAATACCATTTGAAAGGTCTAATTGACTTTTTAAGCAAATCCCTAGATACGAAACTCATAACGTAAAACATATTAGAAAGTCAATCATTTAAACACGAAGCACCAAGCGCTTAAATAGAAAATAAAAGTAGTTCAACCCTTGAGTAGTCATATACGAACCAAGCCGAACCGAATTGATTCCATCCGGGTTTTATAACATTAGTTATAATAAATCTGAAATGTTACTCTAAATAAATAAAAATTTAACAATATATTTTTGTTTTATTACCATGATGAGCATGGACTCCTCTATATGACCAGTCGTTTATCTTTTAGTGTATGACCTTTTTGTTAATCATGACTTATGAGTGGAAGTGTAAATGATTGAACCGAGCTCTTCAAGACAGGATTGCTAAAAGCTCGAATCGAATCAAGCATAAACATGCCTGTGTATAAAGTTAAGCTCGTTTAATAAACGAGTCTACCCGAGCCCGGGCTTTAATTATCGAGTTTAAGCAGACATACGGGACTAAACGACCATATTATAATAATAAATATATACAAAAATTAATAAAAATGTCTGTAAATTAATCAATAGTTAACAAATGAGCTTAGTCCAGGCCAAACTCGAACTTTAAAAACTATACATGGGCTTAGATCAAATTTCAAATATATAGCTCGAAAGGACTTGAACTCGAGCGTTTGTAAGTTACATGAGCTAAGCTCAAAGTTAGGTAAGTTTAGAATCCGCCTACTCATTTTCATCCTATGACAATCAAATATAAAACTTTGAAATATTTTAGGTCATGTAGCATTTACTGTTCATATTTTAACTACGTGAAAACTCCTCAAATTGCTAGTTTCCATCAATTTAGTGCAAAGTTTTAACATTTGTTCAATCAAATTTTTTCTTTCACTTTTCTATTTTCTAATTATGAATTTGCGAATAAAGACTCTTAATATAGTGGAGTTAAATAAAATATAAAGATAAATTGGAGTTTAATAACTCAAACGACCATTTATTGGTCAATTATATTTCATACTAACAATATAACCAGGGACACTCCTACATTTCACTTTCGTTGACAATGGCAATCACACTTTAACGAAATATTAATCTTTGCCACTAACTTTTACTTATATTGTTTCTAAATTATTTACAATATTCTGGTTATGATATAAAAAATCAGTCAGTTGTTTATTAAAGGAAAACGAAGTTAGTTTTCTATCAGTTTGGATTGTCGTTGACAACGGAAGTGAAAGTTATGAGTGTCATCGATAAGACTGCTATTATACATTATTATCGGCCAATTGATTATAGTTTGAGTTATTATATTCCAATTTCCCAAAAATATATATAGTAATAAAGTCTTTTTGATTTTGTCTCAGGCTTCTAACAATATGAATATGACCTCGATTGTAGCTTTCGAAACAATGACGTATTGTTTGAACAGTGGTCAATCATCTAGTAATTCGTTTGAAACAATGTCTAATTGTTATAGCTTTGAAAATGATATCTAGTTGTTTGAACGATAGTCTTTGATGCAACCTTTTAGCTTTGGTTATAGTGTTCGTGTGTTATGGTGCGTTTAATAAGTTAACCTTTTATATTTGACAAAAGAAAACTACAAAAACTAAAACAAAAAGATAAGATATATTTTAACAAAACATAAATCTTTAATGGTTTTGAATTTTAAGATATGTGTCACATCATTCCTATTGTTTCTACCTAGAATGATGATAGTGTTATAAGGTTGAAGAATTGTAACGTCATGCATAATTGTGAAAGACCGCATTTATTGGTTCTATAATTTTAGAGTATAGCTTGAGTGATTGTTTGATAAATAGCATGCATTTAAGCAAATCATGTGATACAATGTAATGTAATTAATGATGTATGTCCAATTAATATAACTATACGCAATTGTGTAATAAACAATCTCATACACATTCCAAAGATACACTAGTGGAATTTCTCTGCGCGTAGCAGCGTAAAGTCAGTCAATATTGATCCGATTCAATAAAGTATTGGTATCGTAATTGGTACTTTGTATAGCGATCCAAAGACAAACCCAAAAAAAGTCATGATATCTAGTTTAATTTTTTGTTTTTTAATTGGTTGTTAAAAAAGTACAAAAAAGTGAAGCATCTCTTTCATCCTATTCTATTCTATGTACTTATCAAATTCAAAGACCATCATTGATTTAGTTTTATATCATTAAAAAATTAAACTCATACCTTAGAAAAAGTTTACGGTTAATATATTGGGAACTTTTTTAAAAGAATGGAGTTCGCCTCTAATAATGGATTATTACGAGTACTCGTGTATGCGTTCGCACATGTTCACGCGCACGTGTGCACATTTGACATTTGCATGTTTTTGTTAATATGTTTTACACTTTTACTTATTGGAATATGTTATATTGTGTAGTAAAAATATTGTTTTAAATCAAAACCTAAATCTAAAAGTTAATACGCCTTACTTTTAGAAACAAACAGACTAAGCTACAATTAATTCTTTGGAGGGAGATTTTTACTTATTATTTGTTTTTGAACGGCAAAAGAGAATAACATTTCAACAAAGAAAAGCTAACAAGAAGCTAGATATATCATGAAAAAAAGCACATATTATTATGGGTGTGTAAAAATCAAATTAACCACCCTGTAACCAAATTAACCAATAAAACTGAATAAAAAAACAAACCAACTCAAAACCGATGGATCAGTCAATAGTTTTTTTTTCTTCAGAAAACCGAAAGTAGCGGCTCGGACGCTCGGTTATGATTATCAATGTCTGCATACCCGCCATAACCGAACTGACACGTAGTAAAATATTTGTCGGATTTTGGATTTTCACCAACTTTTCAATATTTGATGTTTTTAGTTGAACGTTTGTTAGAATTTATGAAGTATATCATATGGTTTTGGTTGAATGTTTGTCTGAATATATGGATTATATCATCCTGTTTTGTTTGAATGTTCAGTAATAACCGTTAGTAATATTATAGATTATATGTATATTTAATACCATGTAATACTACTAATTTGTATAAATGTGTAATAACAATTTACTTCATGGTAAAAAAAATTAGCTAGGTCAAAATTAATGGTTAGCAACCCTGCTACAACCTTCAAAACCGATCAACTAAAACCGCTATAATCGATCAGTTATGATTATAAGTATCCCTTAACCAACATCTCAATTATGTTATTGAATCAAACCGACCATGCATACCTCTACTAGTTACTTATTTAACAATGAATATCTACTTCATCAAGCAAGTTTATGTGATAAATATACTTAACGCGAATGAAATGTTTTGCCACACACAAAAGGCGTTAGTGACGACTCATGATTAATTTAGCGTAAGCCTAGTTTTTTAGTTTTTTTTTTTTTTAATATTTTATAATTATTATTGCTCCTAATTCTCAAGAATGGATAATTGGATATAGACTGGTGAGTTGTCATTGTTGGATAAAAGGAAGACTAACTAATTATTTAAAATGTCTCAATTATCGTTATATATATTAGAATATTAATATATTAAATTATATTGGAAATAATTAAAGTCAAAACATTTATTATAATTTTATTATATAATGGGCCATCGATATACCAAATCTAACTACTCTCCTAATATCGGTGATACATCGCAAGTGGACTGGATAACGACTGCTATTTCAATTTTTTAGCTCTCAATGATACCTGTTTTTCATTATATTATAAGAAGCCGAATAAATAATATAATTGGAATTAAGGCTTACCATATATTATAGTTTATAGGAAACCGAATGAATAATATAACTGGAATTAAGGCTTACCATATAGTTAATTTTTTTTATTGGAATTAAGGCTTACCATATAGTAATTGTTTTTAATTATTTTGAAATAACATATTAACACCTATGTTAAATGTTTTAGAAGCTTTTAAAAATACCAACTATATCAGCAGTTATTTAAAATGTTTATTTTTTCTATAATTTAATACAATTGTTTTTATTTTATATGTTTTCGTTCCTCGAATAAATTTTTTTGAATTCGCCACTTATTAGTTGGTGATCATATATGTACATAATAGACGAACTAAGAAGAAAACTGAAAGTCATTTTTATTTAAAAAAACGCTTATATATGTAATAAATATGTTAATAGAATTTAAGTAGAAAATTTCATAATACAATTATATATAATGTTTGACAAATGCAGACAGGATGGTAATTGATTATATAACCGTTATGTGTGTGTATTAATCTTTATGTGGTAGATACCAAACCTAACTACTATGCGAATTTGGGTTATAATATTATAGAGTTATAGTTTGGTGTACCTTTTGTTTTAGGAAGTGTTATTTGAAATATTAATACTAAATAAGTTCATATTTCTAAATTATCTTTATTTTTATAAATTAGAATAAATTGGTCTCTAACGTACAAGTATTTAAATATATTATATAAAGTAAACCTTCATTAGATAATAAATAACGTTGGTTATGACTTATGAGACGAAAGTTTATAACATGATTACTTTGGATCTAAGAATTTGGTTCTCGTGAAAATGATGGTCAAATTGTTACTTTGAAGAAGATAACATGACTTCTAGGTTACCAACCAACCATAAATCATTCGTAGTGGTTGTTTGGTAATTTATATATTCTAATATTGGATTTTTTAATTAATTTCCATTGTAATAAACTTAAATGTGTTTGCTTATAATAGCAAAAAATAAATTAAATTAAAATATAAGTAAACTTTTGTTTAACTAGTTGGAGTCAGCCCACCCACCTGATGTTCTGAATTACCTTTACCTATAACAACAAACTACATCCTATGGAATAGTATTTCTTTGTCATTAGAGGAAATGGATGGTGGGTAATAGCAAGCGATGCAATGTAAAGAAGAAGGTTTGGGTGACCTCTGGGGGAATAGCACGCCCATATAACGATATCGTGGAGATGCTGCACGGACCCGTATATATAGGAACAGAAACAAAATGACTTTTGGAGTTTGACGGTCCGTCCTCAAACCCACCTGTTGCCGATCCGACGTTGGTAACAGCATATCAAAGCGCTCGATCACGCGTAGAACGCGGCGATACGGTACGCTTTCCCGGGTACCTAGTTCTCGAATTTCAGTGATGTGCGACTCATAGGTACGTACACCTAAAAGTCGCGGGCTATGCAACTCACTCCGGATTTCTGGGTAGAGCCGCATAATACTGGAGATGAAATCACTCCTATAGGCTTGACGGACTTAAGGAGGTATTTTCTTTATCTCAACCAAAAATGCAAATCATGATCTATGGACTTCTTAATGCCGTGGAACCCGGATGGCAAGAGGCTTCAGCAAGAATGGAGAGTAGAGTGTAGTGTAATGAAGTGAAATGTACCGTTGTCACACCCCAACCGATTACGGAAACATCGGAGTGAGACAAAATAGATTGCTCAAGGCATCATAACACTATTTGCAACGATATTTAAATCAAAATTCATTTCATTTCATAGATCAATTGTCAAATACAACATAAATGGAAATACAACTTTTTCAACAAAACTACAACATAAAAGCCTAACATTCTAGGTGCGTTTCTATGTCGTCCCTACTAGATTCGTCAAAGCATCAACATCAACCTGTAGCATGTTAAAAGTATAGTTCAATCGAAAGGTATTGGCGAGTACACAAGTTTAAGTATATAGCTTAAGTATAAAAGTATTTACTTAAATCCACATGGCAATTGTATACAAGGTAAGCTAGCATGCAATACTAATTGTCAAACCCAAGTGTCCATAAGTATTAAGTGTCCCTCGTCACATAAAGTAACGAGACTAAAGTATGAATAAGAATAAGTATCAGCTTTAAGCTTAACATTACCCCGACGGGCTGTGTGCTACTCCTATAGCGCTATATATGTTAAGTTGGGGTTAACTAAGTTAATTACAAGAAGCATGTATGTATCTAGCATGAACCTAAGCATAACAATAAGCATGTATAACGGATCGAGTGTATAAAGTATGTTTTGTGTATTTGTGTATTTTGTAACATGTTACAACCCAAATTGTGTAAAAGGAAAATGGGTCAAGTGTACTCATGGTTTTGCAAGCTTCCACTTGGTACTTCCGTAAAGTGTTGGAGGGAGTTTGGAGGATGGAGGACCGAGTTATCCTATAAGAGAAAAACATGGTTGGTAAGTATTCGAATGGTAATGGAGGACTTAGGAATTTAAATACACTAAAGTATGTATACGAGAAAATAATCATCTAGACTTAATACTCGTTTTTGACACTATAAAACCCATTCGGGTGGTATGTTTTCATGGGTTAGGATACCCATTAGAATCGTAACGAAAGATTAAGTACGTAGGTGATGCAACCTAGTACCATAACGGATAATCATTCGATTACCATCAAGAGTTCAGTTAGTGTATATATATGTGTATTATATAGTATATGTAATGAATAGATCATGAACATCATGGAAACTCATAGAAGTCATACGTGGAGGTAGGAGGATAACCTTCCTTTTAACCTCTTTCGTATAGTTCACCAATACACAAGTCGTCACAAGGACGACAAGGATGGTCATGAATTAGTTAAACATAAAAAGTAAAAGACAAACAAAGTAATCAAAATCATCAAGTGAGGTGGTGGATTGAAGGTATGATAGCCAAGGCTCCAAGTAATCACACACTGCCAACTCAAGTCTTGTTTCAAGAACAAGTTTGGAAGGATACAACACTTTTGGGATGAAACCCTATTAAAACAAAAGGTTCTTACACTTGAGATCTTGAACATGGGGATGTTCCAAGTTGGTTTTCCATGGAAAAATTATGGAGACATTCCAAAAGGTGATTCAAGTGTTAAGAAGGAAGAAAGATCAAAAGGACAGAGGTAAGGGTGAGTTAGAACTCACTTTTGAAAACCTTGATCCTTTAGATGGAGAGAGCTCTTAGAGCTTTAGAGAGAAGAGAAGAAGAATGTTTAAGGTGTGAAATGAGAAGAGAATGAGGTGGGTATTTATAGATGGGGTTAGGAGGGTTGTTAGTTGAGTGTCTTAAATGCAACAAACACAAAGTTGGCCAATCCATGAGCTTGAAACCAACATTTCCGGATTATGCCCCTCTTGCGGGCCGCGAGAGGGTGAAGAAGGCTCGGTCGCGGGCCGCGAGAGTGTAACAAGGGTCCGGTCGCGGGCCGCGAGATGAGTTATTCCAGAAGTTTCTTTGGTTTTTGTCACTTTTACTCCTTGAACTTAGTTTATCTTGACGTTTTTACATGTTTTAAGTATATAACGCATAATAGTATGATGTGTATATCGAGTGTGAATGTATGAATCTTTGCACGTATAACAAGTATCAATTTGCATGTATTTAACGATTGAATGCATGTAAGACAAGTATGTATCAAGCATGTATTTTATTACGATTCTAGTCTCGGATTACAAAATTGGGGAAAAGAACTACGAATACAAGTTCCCAAAAATTGAAATACGATCATACTTTTTAATTAAGGAAAGCACGAAAAATCGAGGCGTTACAGTCTCCCCTCCTTTAGGAAATTTCATCCCGAAATTTATTCAGAGGAAGGTGTAACAAACAGATGCAGATATTTAGCCTTCATATCACTTTTGAGTTCCCAAGTAAATTCGGCGCCACGTTTACCTTCCCATCGAACCTTGACTATGGGAATTCGACTGCGCCTCAATTACTTGATGCCTCGGTCCATGATTTCAACAAGTCTCTCCACGAAGTGTAAAGTCTCATTGATTTGAAGATCTTCGAGTGGAACCTGAAGCCCTTCGTCAGCTAGACATTTCTTTAAGTTTGAGACATGGAACGTAGAATGGACATTATTGAGTTCTTGAGGTAGGTTTAGTCGATATGCTACCTTGCCAATCCTTTCGAGAATTTTAAAAGGACCTACATAGCGAGGAGTGAGTTTGCCTTTCTTACCAAATCGAACTACACCCTTCCAAGGGGATACCTTGAGAAGTACAAAGTCACCCACGTTGAATTCCAATGGTTTGCGCCGTCTATCCGCGTAACTCTTTTGTCGGCTTCTGGCTTTGAGCAAGTTGTCTCGAATTTGTAAGATCTTGTCCGTCGTCTCTTGTATAAGCTCGGGACCGGTGATTTGAGCTTCCCCGATTTCGTGCCAACAAATAGGCGATCGGCACTTACGACCATACAATGCCTCGAAAGGTGCCATTTGAATACTCACGTGATAACTGTTATTGTACGAGAATTCGATCAAAGGCAAGTGCATATCCCAGTTGCCACCAAAATTGATTATGCAAGAACAAAGCATATCCTCTAGAGTTTGGATAGTACGCTCGGTTTGCCCATCAGACTGAGGATGGAAAGCAGTACTAAGATTGAGATGAGTACCAAGAGCTTTTTGAAATGTTTGCCAAAGAAGGGAGGTGAAACGACCATCACGGTCCGAGATGATGTCGATGGGGATACCATGACGACAAATGATTTCATCCGTGTAGATTCAAGCCAATTTCTCGACCTTATAATCTTCACGTATGGGTAGGAAATGAGCGGATTTGGTCAAACGATCGATGATTACCCAAATACTATCGTGATCAGATGAGGTACGAGGGAGTTTGGTGATGAAATCCATGACATGCTCTCCCATTTCCAAATAGGAATTTCGGGTTGTTCAAGTAAGCCAGAGGGACGTTGATGTTCGACCTTTACTTTAGAACAAGTAAGGCATTTCGAAACATAGCAAGCGATATCTTTCTTCATACCAGGCCACCAATAAGACGTACGAAGGTCATGGTACATCTTATCAGCACCGGGATGAATAGAATACCGAGATTTATGAACTTCACTCATCAAAAGGTCGCGAAGGTTGTCACGGTTCGGGATCCAAATTCGACCGAGATAGCACAGGATGCCATTGGATTTGGTTACGAGTTGATTTTCGACACCGCACTTCAACTCACTATCGAGGTTACCCTCATTAACGGTTGAGTATTGTGCCTCACGAATCAGCTCTTGAAGTTTTCCCAAGGTTTGGTGACAACGTATACTCTTAACATGAGTTTTCTAACTGAGTGCATCGACCACAACATTTGCCTTACCAGGGTGGTAGCGAATATCGCAGTCATAGTCGTTTAACAATTCCACCCAACGATGTTGACGCATGTTGAGTTCCTTTTGATTGAAGATGTGTTGAATGCTCTTATGGTCGGTGAAGACCGTACACTTTGTACCGTAAAGGTAGTGTCGCCATATCTTCAATGCAAAAACAACTGCACCAAGTTCAAGGTCATGCGTAGTGTAGGTTTTCTCATGAATTTTGAGTTGTCGTGACGCGTAAGCGATAACCTTGTCTCATTGCATCAGAACGCAACCAAGACCTTTTTCGAGGCATCGCACACGACAAAATTGTCATTACCATCAGGAAGGGTTAAGATAGGAGCATTACAAAGCATGCCCTTGAGTGTTTGGAAAGACTCTTTTTGTTTGGAACCCCAAACAAAAAGTTTATCTTTTTGGGTCAAACAAGTGAGAGGAACGACGATCTTGGAGAAGTTCGAGATAAAGCAACGATAATAACCAGCTAGACCAAGAAACGAACGAATTTTGGATGGAGACTTAGGAGCAATCCAATTCTTCAAGGCTTCGATTTTCGCAGGGTCAACATGAATACCACGTTTGTTGACGACATGACCAAGGAATTGAACTTCTTTTAGCCAAAATTCACACTTGGAGAATTTGGCTTAGAGATGTTCAGTATGCAAAACCTGAAGAATAAGACGTAAGCGTCGCTCGTGCTCTTCTTGTGTCTTAGAATAGATAAGAATATCGTCAATGAAGACGATCACAAAACGATCGAGATACGGCTTGCACACACGATTCATTAAATCCATGAACATGGCGGGTGCGTTGGTCAAACCAAATGGCATGACTACGAACTCGTAATGTCCATAACGTGTATGGAATGCAGTTTTAGGTACATCTTCTTCGAGGACTCGAAGTTGATGATAACCAGAATGAAGATCGATTTTGGAGAAGCAAGTCACGTCTTGAAGTTGATCGAAGAGATCGTCAATACGTGGAAGAGGATATCGGTTTTTGATTGTAAGCTTATTGAGCTCACGATAGTCGATACACATCCGAAATGATCCATCTTTCTTCTTCACGAACAGTGACGGGAGCACCCCAAAGAGAAGTACTAGGGCGTATAAAGCCTTTATCAAGAAGTTCTTGGAGTTGGCTAGATAGCTCTTGCATCTCCGAGGGTGCTAGACGGTAAGGATATTTAGCAACAGGCGTTGCGTCGGGAATGAGATCGATTCGAAAATCAACTGAACGAGGAAGAGGCAGACCAGGGAGATCATCGGGTAACACGTCAGGAAATTCGCAAGCAATAGGAACATCACTTACGCTTGGACCCTTGTCCTTCTTTTCCATAATGTGGGCAAGAAAGGCAAAGTATTCCTTGCGCAAGTACTTGTTCGCTTGGACACACGACATAAGTTTGAGACCTTTAGAAGGTTTCTCGCCATAGACGTGTAAGGAATCTCCATTCGGAAGAGGAAGACAGATGAATTTCTCTGAACAAACGACTTTAGCACGAACTCGCCTAAGCTAATCCATGCCTACTATGACATCGAAACTCCCCATTTGCATGGGTATGAGGTCAATAGAAAACGTATGATCATTAAGTTTCAAGGAACATTTAGAAAGGGTTTTCCGTTAGCGACTTCGACTTAGAATGATTTTGGCAGTTTAGAGCGTTTACACTTACACATGGGTTCGAATTCAATGGATACAAAACTCTTATCCGCCCCAGTATCAAAAAGACATGAAGCATAGACATTGTTAACGAGAAACGTACCGGTTATGATGTCATTAGCGTTTTGCGCTTGGGCGGCGGTGATCACGAAGGCTCTGCCTCGAGTTGGTTGAGGCTGACGCGGTTGCTACTGTTGCTGGTTGCTACGTTGGGGGCATGCGTTGGCGAAGTGATTAGGATCACCACACTTGAAGCACGCTCTAATGGTAGCAGCTGAAGGTTGAGACTGGTTAAGGGCAGGGTTTGCGATGACAGGTTGATCTTGGGTAGGCCTTAGGTTTTGGTGACATTGGTCGGTGAAATGTCCAAGCCTGTTACAGGTTACGCATTTGCGACACGGGGTGTTGGCGGGATGGTGGTAGGAGCATTGGGTACACTTGGGCCATGAGCCAGCATAGTTCCTCTTTGGTGGTTCTAGGGTAGAAGTGGTGGAAACAGATTGCAAGGGTTTTCGGTTTTGCGGAGTAATGACCGCATAATTTTGATTAGAAGCCTTCCGCTTCTTACCTTTGTTGTTCCGAGGTGGCTTGGATGGGGTAGGTTCTTCGGTGGTATCGGTGATGGCTTAGTGCACATTCTTTGATGAAACCTTGTTGGAGGCTTCACGAAGGACGTGGTTGTTGTTTAATTTTGCGGCGAGGCGATAGGTATCTTTGAGGGTTTTGGGTGTGGCGGCTTCGACTAGGTTGGTGATGGATGGAGGTACGCATTCGATGTACTTCACGATAGCCTTGTCGAGGGTGTCGACCTGACTAGGGCAAAGTGCACTTAGCTGTTTGAAGCGAGCTTTGAGACTAGCATTATCGTTCCCCATGTAACATTTGTAAAAATCGGGTCTCCAAAACCCGCTCCGTTTTGTAATCAAGTACCAAGTTATGAAAGTGCATTAATTATTTATGGTTATTTTGAGTTAAAACGATACATAATTAATAAATAAACTAAACTATAAAAATTATATTTGATAAAAAGTTAAAATAAAATAAATAAAAAATATTTGAAGCTGCCGGGACTCGAACCCGGGTCAGCTGAGTCGCTCAACGACTTAACATCCATTCCCTAAACCACTCCGCCACAATGTGTTTTCTGTTAACACTAGGAAAACAAATGGAACTTATACACAAACTCAGATTAACCGATGGTGTCACCTGAAAAACGGTAATCGGCAAACCAATCGTCAAATCGATTGTTTACCTCACACAATCGGTTATAACCGACGCTTGACGGTTTCTAATCAATCGGAAATTGATTGAAATTAAAGACTCATCATTTTTTATTTTTAAAACCGAAAAAGAACTTCAAGTTCTGATTAACTCAAACACCAGACACTCTCGCGATTCAGAGATATCATACCAACACTTCAATTCCTTTTCGTCGCATTTTCAGACCATTTGAGCGCCTAAAACAGTTCGCCGGAATTCTCTGCAAAAGTCGCCGGAAAACCGTATTCAACACAAACCGGTAAAATACTTCTCCTTTACGATTTCAATCTATTGTTAGAACTTAACTAACATTAAACCATCACTCAAAATCCACCACAGACGACATTGCTGGACTTTCTGTGTTCGCCGGAAAATTTCTGGAATTGCCGGAAACTCGCTAGTTATCGGTATGCACATTCCAACGTACTGATAATCAATACTCACTAGTTCAATTTCATATCTAATCCCTTAAATCTGTTGATAGATCCTCTCAGCCGAAGGTTCAAAATCAGAGCCGACAAGTTTTCGCCGGACTCTCTGAAGAAGACAACCTGTTCGGTATCTTCATTCCCCAAACTGTTCGGTTTAATGCATTCAAACTAGTCATCATGTTTATTAACTAAATTAATCACGAATCGGATTGTTGATTGATATCTGCGTTTCGTAATGAAGAAGACGAGTTCAGTAACGAGTTAAGATTAATTAAAATCGGAAGTTTAAACAGGTTAGACACACAGTCCAGCGTTGGACTGTGTGCAAATTTCACACACACGTCCCGAGTTCGATCCTTGCTACACGCACGCCTTGTGTAATAACATGCCTTTTTGGTCAAGAACTAAACCGGGTTAAAACAGATAGTTGTTAAGTATAATAAAAACCAAGAATATAACCGGGTTAGACACACAGTCCAGCGGTGGACTGTGTGCAACATGAACTTCACGTCGCGCGTTCGAATCTTGTCATGAGCACCGGTCCAATTGAAATAAAACGTTTTTGCAAATAAAGGAATTCTCGGTTAATTCAAATAAGTGTATAAATATAATTAAAACCGAGTTTATAACGGGTTAGACACGTAGCTCAGTTGGTAGAGCTACGTGCATGTGAACGGAAGGTCGCCGGTTCGAATCCCACCCGGCGCAGAATTAACCGCTGACCGAACCGGTCAACGGTCAACGCTAAAAAAAATAATATTTTTTTATATATTTATTTATTTAATTTAATTTAAAAATCAATTAAAAATACTTAAAAATAACATTTTTAAAGATAGAAAATAGCCATAAACTACAAAAATATATCTAAAAATTTCATTAAAATCCTTAATAACATCCATCCATTTAATATATTTTTCCATTATTATTTAGGTTAGTATTCCTCGTCGACTCGCTCATCTAAATCATGCGCATCTCACCATCTCTAATTCAACGCACCCAATGTGAGTGAACCTTTCAAATTCCCCATTTTAATCACGTTTTTGGGGTGTATCATGTGTCTTTGTTTATATACATATTATAACTAAACTATTGTGCATACATCATATCATGACACGTGTATTTAGTTTGTTGCTGTTAAGTAGTTATTATTGGATGCAAATTATTATTTCAGTACATGCAATTGCCGAGGCCGCCGCTCCCCATTTTATTATGAGGTTTGAGCCTGTTCCCCATTTTATTATGCGGTTGAACCTGGTGTGCCCGCAACGATCGGCTCCGTTTGATTGTGCCTTGATCGCACAGTTCATTTTACATTTCAGTACATGCAATACGATCGGCTCCGTTTGATTGAGCCTTGATCGCACAGTTCAATTTACATTTCCAGTTCATGCAATACGATCGGCTCCGTTTGATTGAGCCTTGATCGCACAGTTCATTTATGTTAGTTATCGTATGATATTGGTATGTTCATGTATGCTATCAAGTGTTATAATTGTAACTGCTATTTGCCAATGCTTGATTACTTACATTTGCTCTTTTATGATTATGTACAATATTTCATTGATAAACTAACCATAAAATCATTATCAAATGTTTATCTAATAAGGTTCACTCGCCAACTTATGTTGACCCAAAAACTCCCATTTTACACATGATACAGGTGAACCAGCAGCAGCTAGGAACACATAGTACCTGGATTAGAAGAATAAATCGATTTAGTATTGGGATTGTTATGTTTTGGTTATTTCCTTTGTATTGAATGAACATGTTTGGATGTTTGAAAATGTAACTTTGACTTCATTAATTATGAAACATAATAGTAAATGTCATGTGCTTTGGTGATAACCCAATTATGCCCCGACTCTTATTTCCGCTGCGGGTCGGGGTGTGACACCCCACTTGCTTCAAATTCCAGAATTCGTTCTCTAGTTTCCGAAGCTCGTATGGAGGGCAAAACTCGTCCCTCATCATCTTTTGAAGGTCGGCCCAAGGGAGGGCATGCGCGGCGTCGTTTCACAAACGTTACGTTCGGAAGTCCACCAATCAAGGGCTCTTGATCGAAAACGCACGTTGCGTTAAGCGTACGTAAGTGGTCAGGACATCCACTTTGTAGGAACGTCACCTCAATGGCATCAAACCATTGGAGCAACTGAGTGGCAACCCCTTCGCCAGTGAAGGGTAAAGGGTTGCAAGAGGAAAATTGCTTATCGGTAAAAGTCGTCTTAGGTGATTCCACCTTTGAATCGACAGAGGTATGAGGCGATTCGGCGTTTGGTGTGGGTTGAACCTTGCTAACAATGTCGGGTATGATCTTAGCCATTTGCTTTGCCATAAACCTCATACAATCTTTCTTAGACATCGAGTTGGAGTTGGTCCTTGACTTCAACCTTGCACCAGAGTTCTGCCAAGACATCTATGCGATAGACAATAGAGGAAAGGATGAGACTTGATTGTAGGGTAGTGTAAAAGTCACATTAAGTAAGTAACACATATGAATTCACATAATCAAAATAAGTATTAAAATTTTAAACACGTATAATTGCGTAAGAAGTATAAATTTAGTTGGTTTGCGAGGATTATTATTGTTTTTGATTGCGATAGACGTGCGAAACGTGTGTCGAGTTGAAATGAACGAGGTAACAAGTATTAAAACACATAGAAATTGAGATAACATAAAAGATAGTCTTAGTAAAATATTGGAGTGCTTTGGGTTGAGAAGCGTTGACTATTCCAAAGTGAATTGAAGATCCTTTCAAATTGGAGGAACGTGCTTTGGCCTATAGTAAAATGCTCTCGTCGAGAAGCGATTAACGACATTTCACCCTTCCAGTTACTACATGTATCTAATTGATCGAAAAATCAAAACTTTGGCGAGATTGAAAATCGAGGAGTGGGACTAGTTGACAAGGTGCGGGTTTCACCCCTAACTTGGCAACATTGTACCCTAAGTGTGGTTGGTACTTACCAAACGAGGAGCGAATTCCGACTCGTTGGTAAGGGTCCACTAGAGTATGAAATGGAAATTTTCCATCAAGGTATGGATATCACTCCTAACTTCATGGCGTAATTTCGTGAAAAATTGAACACGCGGATTGAGAGTCGTTCACCAAAGTGTGGGTTTCACGCCTATTTTGGTGAAGTCGTCTCGTTTGTATTACGAGTGCCTTCAAGTCTTCAAGTGTGTATATTGTATAAATGTCTTAGGAAAGACACATTGTATATATTAAGACCAAAGATATAGGAAGAAGCAAGGTAGGAAGAATTAACATTTTAAGCATGAAACAAGAATGGTCGAATGTTGGTCACTTAAACTAGAGACTAGGTCGAACATGGCAATTCTACCTAATTCCCTATAATTATGTCTCTGATACCAATCTGTCACACCCCAACAGATGGCGGAAACATCGGAGTGAGAGGAAATAGATTGCTCAAGGCATCATAACACTATTTGCGACGATATTTAAATCAAAATTCATTTCATTCCATAGATCAATTGTCAAATACAACATAAATCGAAATACAACTTTTTCAACAAAATTACAACATAAAAAGCCGAACATTCTAGGTGCGTTTCTATGTCGTCCCTACTAGATTCGTCAAAGCATCAACATCAACCTGTAGCATGTTAAAAGTATAGTTCAATAGAAAGGTATTGGCGAGTACACAAGTTTAAGTACATAGCTTAAGTATAAAAATATTTACTAAAATCCACATGGCAATTGTATACAAGGTAAGCTAGCATGCAATACTAATTGTCAAAACCAAGTGTTCACAAGTATTAAGTGTCCCTCGTCACACAAAGTAACGAGACTAAAGTATGAATAAGAATAAGTATCAACTTTAAGCTTAACATTACCCTGACGGGCGGTGTGCTACTCCTATACCGCTATATATGTTAAGTTGGGGCTAGCTAAGTTAATTACAAGAAGCATGTATGTATCTAGCATGAACCTAAGCATAACAATAAGCATGTATAACGGATCGAGTGTATAAAGTATGTTGTGTGTATTTTGTAAGTTAACATGTTACAACCCAAATTGTGTAAAAGGAAAATGGGTCAAATGTACTCATGGTTTTGCAAGCTTCCACTTGGTACTTCCGTAAAGTGTTGGAGGGAGTTTGGAGGATGGAGGACCGAGTTATCCTATAAGAGAAAAACGTGGTTGGTAAGTATTCGAATGGTAATGGAGGACTTAGAAATTTAAATACACTAAAGTTTGTATTCGAGAAAATAGTCATCTAGACTTAATACTCGTTTTTTACACTATAAGGCCCATTCGGGTTGGTATGTTTACATGGGTTAGGATACCCATTAGAATCGTAACGAAGGATTAAGTACGTAGGTGATGCAACCTAGTACCATAACGGATAATCATTCGATTACCATCAAGAGTTCGGTTAGTGTATATATATGTGTATTATATAGTATACATAATGAATAGATCATAAACATCATGGAAATTCATAGAAGTCATGCATGGAGGTAGGAGGATAATTCCATGGAAAACTTATGGAGAAATTTCAAAAGGTGATTCAAGTGTTAAGAAGGAAGAAAGATCAAAAGGGGAGAGGTAAGGGTGAGTTAGAACTCACTTTTGAAAACCTTGATCCTTTAGATGGAGAGAGCTCTTAGAGCTTTAGAGAGAAGAGAAGAAGAATGTTTGAGGTGTGAAATGAGAAGAGAATGAGGTGGGTATTTATAGATGGGGTTAGGGGGGTTGTTAGTTGAGTGTCTTAAATGCAACAAACACAAAGTTGGCCAATCCATGATCTTGAAACTAACATTTTCGGATTATGCCCCTCTCGCGAACCGCGAGAGGGTGAAGAAGGCTCGGTCGTGGGCCGCGAGAGTGTAACAAGGGTCCGGTTGCGGGCCGCGAGATGAGTTATTCCAAAAGTTTCTTTGGTTTTTCTTTTATCACTTTTAGTCCTTGAACTTAGTTTATCTTGACGTTTTTGCATGTTTTAAGTATATAACGCATAATAGTATGATGTGTGTGTCGAGTATGAATGTATGAATCTTTGCACGTATAACAAGTATCAGTTTGCATGTATTTAACAATTGAATGCACGTAAGAGAAGTATGTATCAAGCATGTATTTTATTACGATTCAAGTCTCGGATTACAAAATTGGGGAAAATAAATACGAATACAAGTTCCCAAAAATAGAAATACGATCATACTTTCTAATTAAGGAAAGCACGAAAAAGCGAGGCGTTACAACCGTCACCTGAAATTTCATAAGAGAAGAAAGATCGTAGCGTAGCTATATAGTGAAAAAGTCGCGAAGCATCAATTCTCGTAGAAAAGATAAGAGAAAATGCTCCTTATTCTTTCTAGGGGGGGGGTCGCAGAAAGAATTGGGTTCGAGTCCTAGAGCCCCTGATAGTGTTTGCCAATAACAACAAATACATGATAGGGAATAGTGTTTTCTTGCCATCAGAGGAAATGGGCGGTGGGTAATAGTGTCAGACACTTTTACCCGCTATTATAGCACTTCTCCATTGGTCTAGTTAAATTACAATTTTGCCATTTGTTTTGTTTTTTTCCCTCTCAGCTAAGTTACGATTCTGCCCTTAGTTTATATTTACATTTTTGTCATAGTTTTTGTTTTTTTCTCTGTCAAATTATAATTTTGCCCCCGGTATATAAAATTACAGTTATGCGATCGTTTTAGTTTTCTTTTTTCTTTTTTTTTAACAAAGCTATGGTAGTGTGTTTTTTTAATTGGTTGACTCGGTGTAATTTTTATTCATGATAGACGGCTGCCTGACACACGATCATTTGTCCCAAAAAAAATATAATTTTGCCCTCAGTTTAAATTATAGTCTTTCCATCGTTTTAGTTTTTTTTTAAAGCAAAAATACGGTAGTGTCTTGTTCTAATTAGTTGACTCGATGTAATTTTTTTTAAGATCGTGTTATAATTATACATATAAGAAACGATTTAATTACATAAAGATCTTTTGTGTAAAACATAGAATTATGACATCAACAAAAGAATATCTACACCTCATCCTTCGCATATGAAAAACAAGAATGTAAGAAAATAACAATATAGATAATAAAAGCTACGATAACAGTAGTAATAAAAATATAAGCTATGATAACAGTAGTAATAATAAAAATACATCAGTAATCAACATTATGCTAATAAAAAGATAATAGTAATAAAGAAAGTAATAAGATTAATCCATAAAGTATGCGAATAAAAAAAATACAAATAGTAGTGAAGGATCTTTGTGAAAAAAAAAAGCAAGGGAGGTTGGAAAATGCGTGAAAAATTATGTGGTTATACACCGACATTGATAATAACGCAACATGTTAATTTTTTAAGTTAATAAATACTATAGTAACGAATTTCTCATATTAAAGAGAATAAAATACTCATATTTTTGGTATAGTTTTCTAAAAAGAAATCAAATTTAAGATAATAAAATTCTATTTATGGTGTATTTTTTAAAAGTATATCAACATATAAAAGGTATGCTTATTTAAAAATTGTTGATAAAACTTATTTTAAAAGTTAACGATATATTTAAAAGAATATAAGATATATTTTAAAAGTTGTAACTATATAAACTCTTAAAGTTATATAATCCTTTTTCTTCTCATCTGGATTATAATATAGTATAGTAAAAATATATGTTACTAACACATGAAAGAATACAAATAAAATGAATAGGTACTATTTATTTTATAGGGTAAATTTCAATTACATAATCTCCTAAAAATAGGCAGACGTAAAAAGGGTATCAAACAAACTCCAGCTGAACTCATTCAAGCGACATTGAAACCGTCTCAGGAAACTCTACGATGTGAGATTTTAGATTTTCACTTTAGGATAATTGGCTTGTAGATTTTGGAATGTATATTTAGATCATTGTGTCGTTGTATTTACCATTGTATATCTTATATATTTGCGTCATCATCTCTTTTGTGACTCATTGTACCTTTTTTCCTCGGTATGGTGTTATATTTTGCTCCACATTGTGTTATATTTTGTGATCCATTGTGTCTTTGTACCCTTCTCATTTTTAGAAGAATATGTAGAAGAATTTTACCCTTATGTTATTGAAGACATACCGGTTCTAATCCACATGGGATAGAACATATTGATAGTAGTCTTAAAATGGGATTAATCTTTAATCACTTCCAGACCACCGTGAGTTCATTACAAGAAGGAGAGCTAGGGGGTTATTCTCAAAATCACCATCCGGCATGAGAATAAGTATTGTTCTAATTGTAATAAAACATGTGTGTTAAGAGTGAGAGTGAGAGAATTCAGATCCTTCAACCTATGGTTGAGGGTTGGTATTTATAGCTGGAGGGTTTGGAGAAGGAGATGGGCCTTGGGCCAGAATTGTCGTCAATAAGAAATACCCTCTTTGTCCCCTCTGACACGACATGTAGTGTTTGTAGATGTGGAGGGATGTTGGCGCATGGTGATTGGTGCCATGTCGCCTGCCGAGTGTACTTATTGTCGAGTCTATCATCAGTTGTGAGCGGTGATCATGGAGCAGTGAATGACGCACGCTGATTGGCTACATGTCACTGTCCTCTTGTATTGTTTGTTCATTGCATGATTGTTCATCATAGGGATTATCTGGGCAGAGCCTGACGCACGCTGATTGGCTGCTAAGGGCTGCTGCCACTTTTACCGGTTGTACGTGTGTGAGCTTCTCATGGTTGCGCGTGCGCGGGTGGCTTCCACGTAGATTCCTTGGAATAAGCTGAGTGTTGTTGTAACTAAGTGTGGGTATGGTTTTGTGTGCGTATGGCTTACACGAAATTAGGACCATACCCCTTTAGTTGTATACGTAATTGGTAAATTGCCCCGCGCATTACCGCGACATTTTGAAAAACAAATAACGTCAAAACGTACACCAACTAAAGGCGTACATAAAAATAAGCATGAAAACGTGTTAATAAGCATAAGAAAAATATTATACTTGACCCGACTAATTTCTAAGAAAAATTTATGTCGAAATGTAAATCAAGTTGAATTTATACTCACATGTATATAAAAATAAACACGTAAAACTCGATTACAAAATCTTTTGAAAGTTAAAGGTTGTAAATGTTAACTGAATGTTGAGAGATAAAAATATAATAAGTACAGACTGACAAAAGAAAGGAAAGCAAAAAGACAAAAAAAAAAAAAAAACTCAAGTCACTTTTCACTCACGTTAGTAACTGTAGTATATCTATAATATGTTATAATGTATGGGTGAGTGACATTTTAAAATACCCAAAAAATTAAGAATTTTTCCCTCTTAATTTATTAATACACCTCTAAAATGAGGGTAATTGGTCTTTAAACAATAATTTAATTTTACCCCCATCTTATTACAATTAAATCTCTAAGTTTTAACATAATTGTGGGTAAATAATTACACTTTTCTCTCTCTACAACAAACTTATAATTCTTTCACGTATTCTTGTCATACTTCTTTGTAAACGTTTCGACAGTTGATTTGGTCAGTATTGATGTGTGGATTAAAAAGTACAAGTAGATGATGCCTTAGTGTACAGGTGATTAAAGCCCAACGTACTTAGTCATTATCCCAAAATGTTTAACAGCTACAAAATGTTAAGTGATTAAACTCTCATTTTAACAAAATTATAGGTAATTGGTTAGTAGTTAGACTTTATCCCCTTATAATAAAAATCTACCCCCTCGATTTTTAAACGGTCATAACTTTTTGGTACGTTTATATATATTATAAATTACACCATATAAACGATTTTTCGTACCCTCATTTAACCAAAATTATATGAACTAAACCATTCATATTTTCATATATTTCTAGCTTTTATGCCTTCAATTCATGTATTTCATATTTATACCCTTATTTCATGTGTTTATACATCCATTTCATATACTTATACATTTATTTTATGTACTTATACCTAAATTTCATATATTTTTAAATACAAGTTTTAACCCAAATTTGGTTTAGCTATTAAACGAAATTAAATGAATCAAACCTAAAAAACTGTCAATCTAACTAAATAAACTAAATCAATTAACTGAAAACAGGTTTGAAGAAACACCCGACCAATATCTATCTGGATAGATCTAGGCATGTGACACGTTTTCTGCATGTGAAGGTTGATCTCCTGTTTGACCGTCGATGTGAGGATCTCCATCCAGACTCACTGCAAAATTGAAAACCGCCTTTAGTCTCGCCATGGGGAGAAGGGGGCCTCTCCGTGACCACACTCCGGCGTGAGAATAAGTACAGAGACTCGTAGAAGATGAAGTGTAAGTAGTGATGGGTGAATTAGAGTGATCCTTGAACTTGGGGGTGAAGTCCTCTATTTATAGCCGGAGAGAATCTTGAGGTCGGCAACAAGGAATATCCATTCTGTCTCTTATGCCACGACCGTTAGTGGTCTCTAGAGAGAAGGGCGCTTGGCGCATGGTGAATGGACCCACGTCTCCTGACTATTGTCGTTGTCTGGTTTGTCATCAGCGATTAATGGAGGTCGTAGGACAGTGGTTGGTGTGAACTGATTGGTGCTACGTGTACGTCCTTGTGTACTTGTCTTCTACACGATTGTTCATCGTGCAGCATGACCCAATACGGCCTGTTGAGCGCCTATTAGCCCTCAGCTCTGTCACTTGTACCTTTCGTACTTGTTTGATGTTTCTTTGCGCTTCTCATTACAACGCGATCTTATCAGCGCTTCTGTAGCCAGCGCGAACTTGTGTAACCCAAGTCCTTTTTTCTTCAAGACTAAGTACATGAATCGTTCTCGCCTTATTCTTGACCTTGCGTGCGACTCCCGAAAGGGCTATGTAGTCGGCGCAAGGTTCGAGAAGTTGCAACTAAGTGTTTTCTTGAGTATGGTCATATGCGCAGCTGGAAGCTAGCTCGCTTAGTTGGCGCAGGGTTTGGGACCCGCGCTTTCAGGTCTGACTTACCGTTACGCAAGGTTTGTCAAGCAACCTACTATTTTCAGGCCTGACTCACCGTTGCGCATGGTGCGCAAGGTTAATCAAGCGACCTGTTGTCATTCTGATGGTACGGTATCCTGCGCCGGCGTAGGGTTTCTGGGACCATACCCCTCCAAGTGCCCCAGTCCAATGTTGCACCCATGCACAACTAGCAAGTATGTGGAGCACTGGACTATAATAAAAATCTCATATGTGCGTTTTTTACTAAGGGTCTAAGTCGTTACAGACCTCAATGATGGAGAAAATAAAAGAAAACCTCTGGGTGAAGGAAACCCAAAGCTCAGGATAAGGTTTTTGAAATTTGAAATTTCGTAAAGCTAACAGACTGGTAAGCAAGTTGTTGAGAGAAATCAGGATGAAAGTGACATCTGACGGCTGTGTGGTAAGTTGTCAACAGTGTCAGCTGCTTTTTCATTAATGAACCGCAGAAAAGTAACGACCACGCGCGCCTAGCATCTGTCAGACTTCCACTTGCCCTCCACGTGTTGTTTGTGGTTTCGTCTCCGAGTGTTTGTGGGCGTCACGTTTCCCCGTCGCATTAAATGCGATGAGTATAAATACTAGATTCGACTTATTAGAAATTCACACACTTCCTCATCTCATTGTATCTCCTCCAAAATTTTCTTCTCCAAAACCCCTCTTGATCACTGCTTCACCTAATAATAAAAAATGACGACCGAAGAAAGACCTGAAAGTACCGCCGGCGAAGAGACGACCAGCTTGCTGCCAGTATTAAAATAGTCGGAAAATAGCTTCAAGAAACTGGTCTTAGTCTTTCGCTTTCTGGAGAAATGGGATGCCCGGTATCCCGCCGAAGGAGACACTGCTTCAAATGCCCCACCAGGCTATATAACTCTATTTTTTGATCATTTTGCCGACAGGAACTTTAGGTTGTCGGTGACAAAATTTTTCTTGGACGTCCTTGATCATTATCGATTCCACATTTCCCAGTTCAACTCCATGGGGATGGTTAGGATAAAGCACTTTGAATTTGCGTGTCGGACGATGGATATTCCTTCAACCGCAAACCGGTTACGAGTTTTCTATCAACTTCACTGCTCATTAGGGTTTTATTCGTTCCAACACCACATTCAAGCGAAGAAAATCCTGCATACACCGCTCAAACCCTATCATGATTGGAAACAAAAATTTTTCTACATCAAGGCTGGCGTCATCCCCCTGAAGATGCACTTCCGTGGTGCAAAGATATTCTAGTGGAAACCTTCTCCATTCCTGACCATGAATCATGGTACCAGGACAGTAAAGAGATCCTGGCTGTTCAGCTACCGGAGAGGGCTTTGATTGCCGTAGGAATGAGTCTGTTGTGGAATTCCGATCGCCGCGAGAAACCAATTTACATGGAAGGAGACAAGAGTAAGTCCAGTTGTGTAATTTCTTTTTGCAAATCGTTGCTTAACCACGCGCTTTTTGTAGGGGTTGTGCTGTATATTGCAGCATATCAGAGAGATAATGGGCGGATGAAAAATGTTCCGCTCAAATCGGAAGAACCGACATGGTATTCCCAGATACTCGGGAATTTCGAGTGCCCCGAGATGAAGATCTAACAGCTCCTTCATCGGGTAGTGGTAAGTACTATCTGTTCGTTATTTACACATCCTTCAGATTGCTTAATGTATGCTGCGCAATGATGTAGGTGCGTTGCTGAACCTGAGCGTCGGCCCATATTCTAAGAAGAAAAGGCGCGTAGGGCCTAGTGCTGGTGTGGCCAAAAATCCTGCTCTACCCAAGGCGGATCCACCAAAAGGTACGTGCTCTGTGCCTGACACTTGGGTTGACTATGTAGTGGTGTCTGATTTCTTAGAAGGCCTTGCGCCTATAGGCTTGATGAAACCTGAGCCTCAGGATGTTGCGGAGATACTAGTTGCATGCCCCGACGACCCAATTGACCTGGACTCAAGTCCGGAACCATTGAAGATGAGATCTGAAAAAAGAACTCTCCCTAAGGACGATAACGTTGCGCAACCGCCCAAGAAAATCGCGCGAAAGAAAACTATAGGGAAACGCGGTAATCTTGATGCTCTTGCAGCAAAATTTTCACCAGGTAAAACTTTAACCTTTCGCTTGAAATTTTACTCTTCTTGTTTAACCATTTCCGCGCCTTTGTTACACAGGGAAAGATGAAATCCCAATCTTTACACCATCCATCCCTATCGTGCCCACAGAGACTGCCCCAATGCCATCACCCACTTATTAACTGAAATTAAATAAACCAAACCAAAAACCGTCAGTCTAACCGAATAAGCTTACGTAATTAACCGAAAACCGATTGGTTAATAAAATAGACTAACCGATGACTTTGGTTTTGGCTTCGATTGAGGATACTAACCAAACCAACCGAACCATGCACAACACAATGAAATGGATTACTCGAGTACTTTGCTTTTGATATATATATTTATCACAACAATGCTACAATAAATATTATATGAGTAAAAAATTACCAAAACGAGTATCGTAATGTGATGTGTCGCTTCCGCCTCATCCCGCGGGTATTCTGCTAGTATATATATAATATAATTTGATGAGTTTGGAAATCCATCCACAAGTTAATAGATGTTTAAATGGAGTAACATGATAAATCTGTGTGTGTATAGAATCATGAAATTAAATCGTGGTTAGAACTATTTGTGTAAATGTGAGGATTTCATATTAATACTTACACTTGTATTTAAAAGGCAACTTTTCATTGTCCTTCAAAAACAAGTCCTGTCAAACGTTTATTATACAACACATGTGATTTTGGTTGCAACTCTATGCCTATTTCCATATATTATGAAAATCAAACAACCACATTCTACAAAGTCTTAATTAAAAAGTGATTCCCATATTTCCTGTACTACAAACTTTTAGAATTATAAAATTATTCATAGATAATAGGAATTTATGTTTCATGTTCTAATTATATGAATGGTAAAATATTGATCCTATCTCTGTGAGCTTATATCCATCCAATCTCCAGCATAATAAAGTGCTATATATCAAGGGCGATCTTCATGTTTGAATTAACTTAATAAGGGCTTTGTAAATAGTTTTGCTAGATTTTGATATTAATATACTTTGTTAGCATATATGTGTCCCCATTTTAATACATCTTAGAATTTCAAAGGATGTGTTTAGTGTTATGATGTGACCAAGGTATTTTTTTTCTATCATTCTCATAAAATGTATCATTGAGATCATCAACGTCCGATGTCACCCAAGACAATAATGAACTTTTTCATCAAAGTGCCTCTTGTGTTGCTTATGAAGCAACAATGTATTCAACTTTTGTTGTAGATTGTGCAACAACCTTTCATTTGAAGCCTCTTCTCTTTTGGCTCCTCCAGATAAAATGAAACATATCCTGGTTGTGATCACATATCATCTCGATAGGTTTGGATATGATCTTCGATTTTTATTTGCACCAAGCTTTTCTTCCAAACCAACAATATCAAGAACATTTCGTTAGTCCTATGTACGCAATTCAAGATGTTCTTCACAGTCGATCTATGACTCTTTCCTTAATGTTGTTGACATCTCATTGTCATGTTTAAAACATACAATGACACTATGTCTATAAATTAATTTAAAACAGTGCAGTTCATTAATAAGGGGAGAGGGTGCATTTCGAACAAGTCTTTAAAATCAAATCATCTAAAAGTATACAATTTTTTAATATGACGGCGACTCATTGATGTGATAACTAGCGTTTCATTAGGGCGTTGACAAAGATGATCGAGGCACTCTAAAACGTTTTTTTTCCTACAATGAATGAAAAATGGGTACTTTTAGGGGGCATTTAGTTGTGAGTATTTAAACCTTATTATCTTATTAATGTATTTGATACAACAATATTCAATTTGAGAATGATTATGATTACTTATTAAATTCGTTATTTGTTTATTTGTGATTGATATAAATTGTCTCATGTTGTTTACACAAAAATTCTCATTCGGTAAGCTGTAAAATGATAAATTTAACAATTCATTATCGATTAGTTTTCAGGCAAAGGTTGTTTTATAGTTTTTTATTATGTTTGGATTGAGAAATAAAATCCCATCTATTCAGATACCTTCTTGTCTATTTTGACACCCCACTTGACCACTACATCGTGTTATGGCCTATACTCGGCGTATAAAGCTAACCAATACTTCGCGTTATGGCCTATACTCGGTAGGTAAGAGGTGAAACAACAAAGACTAACAGTGTTACTCTTTGTCTGACGTCTAGATCTATACTCCGAGTATAGGCCAAAATACAGAGTATTTGCCAAGTGAGATTTTTTTGGTTGGAGAGTTTGGGTGTGTTTAGGTTGTATTTGGTGAGGTATTTTTTGTTAGAATAATTTTTTTACAGAGTTTTGTTTTTAAAAAAAGTTATTTTATTTTTGTAAATATGTGTTTTAGAAAGTGACTTTTTGGCTGTGTTTTATTTTATTTTGTTTTTTGGAAATTTATTTGTTTACATATATATATATTCGGAGTATGAGGTTATACCCGACCCTTATACACCGCGTTAAGTGCATAACTCGGAGTATAAGTGTGGGCATCACTCAAACTCTCCTACTTTTTAGCCAAAAAAACCACTAGCCCAATACTCCGCGTTATGGTCTATACTTGGCGTATAGGTAGCCAATACTCCGTGTAATGGCCTATACTCAATGCATAAGTGTGGCCATCAGACGAAGGCTAACACTGTCAATCTTTGCTGGCTAACCTCATACATATACCCCACGTTTTGGGCAATACTCGGCGTATAAAGGGGGTGTGGAAATAAGATTAGGGGTGTCTAAACATCAAGGTCCAAGAAAATAACCAAAGAAATTGGTATCTTATGTAGTTATAGTAGGGGGAAAATTTCTAACACGACATGAACCTAGCAAAAAATTTATGGGTTTGGGTAATTGAGTTTGGGTTTAGTCTAATTGAGTTTGGGTTAATTTCAAGTTGACCCGTGAAAACGTATAGCTAAATACGTTGTGTGTGTCGACCTGACGGGTTCACGAGCTGGCTCATTTAACCCGTTTATTTACTTATTTGTTTTTGCAAAATGTGTTTTATGATTATTTGGGTATTTATTATGTTTAAACTTAAAAGTTATAAAAGGGATAGACATAGTTTAAACATAATTGCGTAAAATAATAATAATAATAATAATAATAATAACAACAACAATAATAATAATAATAATAATAATAATAATAATAATAATAATGATAATAATAATAATAATAATAATAATAATAGCATGTAATTAGAATTATTAATATGAAAAAAAAAGGTTAAGCAGGTTATGTCAATCCGCAAATACAAGTATCATGTTTGTGTTTACGTGTGTGACATGATTTGTGATATTGTGTTGTGTTCATGTTCATATAAAATTTTTAGGCTCGTGTCGGGTTCGACCCATCAATCTGCAAACACGATAAGTTAGTTAGTGATGGATTGTGAAATCGGTAATCAATCCCAAATCAAGTTTTTATTAAACTTACACACAATGATTTTCGAACACCACCCAACTAGAAATAGGCAAATATCAAAAATGTTTGGCATCTTAGGGATGAGATACAGCTTAGTTACCATAAGGGGTCCAAGGTTCGATTCTCACAAGGGTTTTTTCCTAGATTTATTTGGTTTCCTCCTGAATGGATGTATAAGCATTACAGCCTAGTGGATATGAATATGACTAGATGGTTCCGCTAATAACACGATGATACTCCAATAGTACGTCAGTGATCCAAAACATTTTTGTTCAAAAAAAATTGTTTGTCGTTTAATATAAGAAAGTGACTTGTGATAAATGTATAACTTATTTATAACATATTTAGAAATTGCAAAACATGAACAAAGATATCAATTAACAAAAGTATTTTGTGTGGAAATTGGTTTTGGGTTGTATAGCGACAAAGGCTGCTTTCAAGGCTCGTGGGTTTCGATAACGGATACGTGATGTAGTATTTGTGGGTTCGAGGAAGAAACCGCCTAGCACATTGTCATCTCGTGCGTCATAGTTAGAGCGGTGTGGTGGCATCATTGCGTATGGATGAAATTTCTGGTAAATACCCGAGCCGTGTCGTTTCAGGATTTGATGAACGAATTGAATAGCAATAAGGGTTCGGCTACATGGAAAAAGGTTATGGATTTAATATTTGCTGCAGCCGTATGGAAAATTTGGAAGGTTCGAAACGGATCGATTTTTGAAGGGATGCATTTTAGAGTCGCAAAAATCATGGAATAAACTAAAGAGGAATCCTTTGTGTGGATTAAAAATCACGCACCTTTCATTAAGGTCAAATGGAAGAGATGACGTTATTTTAATATTCGTGATATTATAATGTAATTTTGTTTCTTTTTCGGGATTTCCAGTCTCTTTCTAGCCCCTTCTTCTATTTTATCTATTTGAATAAAATAGCAGTTGTTCAAAAAAAAATTAACAAAAGTATTTAATCATTAGTTAAATATCCAACCTATTGTTAAAACACAAAGATAAAATTACTCGATTTAGTACAGTTTATAATTTGTAATGATGTTATTAACGTATAAATAATAAGTAGATATTTGATAGAGATATTTATGAAAAAAGTGTTTTAGTTTTAATTTTTGAAATACTGAAACTTTTAAATTATACAAAAGAAGTATTATTATTTTTAAACTTCACCTACGACCTTATTAATGGAATTGTGTTGGTAGGAGAATATGCCTGGAATTATGAAAAAGAACTTAGACCAATGATTAACAAACACATAGTTATATCCGCACCAAAAGAACAATTTAATCTTGTAATAATATATAGGAATATTAAACATGTAACGATTTTAATATAGAAACTAGTGAGTTATCATTTACGTTTTGCAACGGGTTCAAAACATAAATAAAAATAAGTAAAGATCTAAACAATAATTATAATAAAGTGTAAGGGTAAATAATGAAAATTAAAAAAGGAAACCCTATTAAAACTGAGGAGCTAAACATGTTATTATTAAAGTTGGGGACTAAGTATGTCATTACTAAAGTTGAAAGGTCAAAGTTGGTTGATATTGACAAAAGTTATGGGGTTAACATGTCATTATTAAAGTTGAAGGGCTAAATATGTCATTATCAAAGTTGAGGGCCAAATATGTCATTACAAAAGTTGAGGGACCAAAGTTGGCTGATGTTAACAAAAGTATAGAAGCTAAACATATCATTATTACAGTTAAGAGGTTAAATATGTCATTACCAAAGTTAAGGGGCTAAAGTTGGTTGATGACAAAATTGTGGGGCAAAAGTTGTTGATGTTGACAAAATAATATTTTAAATATATACGGAATATGAGACTAAATAAACAACTCGGGGGAAGGGGCTTGTCATGGTGGATACGACGTGGTACGCTGGTGGTGTGATAAGGGTTGTGGCATGGTAACACCGTCGCAACAACCCAATCATAGTAATGATGGCTTATGGCATAGTGGGCCTCACGGTGTTGATGAAATTATATGAAGGTTAGTAAACAGTCATATGCTACTAATTGCTTTATATATATATGGATAGATTACAATAAGAACCATTTTGAGTTATGAGAACCGTGAAAATTAGGCCATGCAAAAGGATTTTCTGATTTTTTTTTCAAAGTCATAAAAAATCATTTGATTCAGCAAAAATATTCTTTAAATGCTGCATACCGACATTTACATGAGGCGTAAAAAATATATTATCTTCGTAGAAAATTTACACCAACGTGTAAAAAAACTCTCATCAGTCAAAGCTACCGACTCGACAATTTTTTTTGACTTTTTTTACAAATGTGTTTATAATATTTTCATCTACGTTTTTGCAAAAAAAAAAATGGCCCAACTCGCGTGGGAAGAAAAAGTTCTCACAACTCGTGGTGGTTCTCATTTGAACCGAGCTCTATATATATAGAGAGAGAGATTCTAATGTAATGTAAATTACACCTATTTCCAAGTATAGTTTGTATAATAATTCGAGTCGTTCTGTGTCATTTTACCATTGGTTTTGTATATTATCATGTCTTGTGTGTTTTGCAGGGTTCCGAAAGTAAAAACAAGCTTAAACATTAATGAAACAAGCACTAGAAGAAGTTTTGGGCTTAATGAAGGATTTTGATGGAATGTAAATGGATATATAAGAAGATGAGATGATAGAGAATAGAATTATGAAGAAGTAGGCGAAATTGGTGAAGAAAACGAAGTTCAAGCTAAGAAGTTATAACGAAAATGGTTTTCTGTATCTAGATGCTCGTTGCGCCGCGCGGCGTCGAGACCTGGTTGGTCGTGTCAACGCGACGATAGGTTCGACCAGCGCGAAAATCTACATTTTTAAGCCTGTTTAAGCCCATAACTAACCCTAATAAGAACCCAGACAACCCTAGACGAATTAAGAAACTGAAAACGAAGATTTTGACGATCAAGAGAGCTCGGGAGTGAAGAATTGAAGCGTGGAATCGAATCTTTCGAGTATTAAGCATCTTATTACTCAGTTCTCGTTTATATTATTTTTACCATATTTGCTAAACTCTTGAAGATAATTGTTTTTGTTTTTAAGACAATGTTAGGCTAGATTTATTATCACTGCCTAGGTCATATGATGAATACACTAGTTTGATATTGTTTCTATTCGGGTTTTGATAAATTATGTGGATTTGATTAATATGACTTCAGTTTCGATGTTCTAATGTATATGCATGCTTGATCTTGTTTAAACTTATCATATGTTTCACTTGCGTTTTTGTAGATGTCTTTCAGGTATGAATGCTAGTTAGGTCGTGAACTGTGTGTTAGCAGCTAGTTTATGGTTAATAATATACGATTCCTATAGAAACTGTGATTAGGGTTTGAATAGGATTTAGTGCTCTACTACTCTCAATAGCCGGGAGGTGAGAGGTTGTTTGCTAGTCTTGAGTGATTAGGTTTCTAGGTTAGATTCTTTGTAAGAAGATCCCCTAATTCATGGTCTTTGTCTGCTAGCTAATTTAGAGTATAAACCATAGTTTTCCTAGATTTTCACGCCATGAGGTAGAGTGTCTAAGGGTGCTTTATTATCACACTAGAAGAGCTTGTGAAGGAGTCCTTTAAACCGGTAGTTAAACAACCTTGTAGGTTGCCATAGGTCTATTCTTGAGAAGGGTCGAGGGTCCTGTTCGGTTATCCTTTAGGTTTAGTATATGAAGATCCTGATTTCCACATTAGTTCCAAAACTGATAGAATATGTCATGCAAGTGTAGGATTCAAACCTAGGTAGTATGTTTTCCATCATCTGATCATATCTCCCGTTGAGTTTGTGTGTCTAGTCAGTTTTTGTTATTCTAGTTTATTTTAGTTAACTTAGTAGTTTGTTAGAAAACCTCTAATTAACAAAACAATTAAGTCAAGTCAGTCTAGTAGTTAGTCAGTCAAGTTTAGTAAACATAACTAGAGAGTCTCGTGGGTTCGATACTCGGATTTGCTTTGGTTATACTGCATTGACCGGTACACTTGTCGGTTGTGTGGTCTAGGTTATAGAGAGTCTGTTTTTATAAATTTAAAACTTAACATGTCTACTTTAAGTTAATATTAGTTAGTTTTTATTTGAACACTTCGAGCACATCATATTCCTCCTTTATATAATTCAAACTTTAACCATTTTTCAAACACAATTACACAAATCTTTTTTACTACACAACACTCTAACTTTAAAAAAAATACAAATGAAGGGTTCAAGTACTTCGTTTCCACCCCAATCTTCTGATATTAATCTTAATTTTTTTTGCAATGGTTGTTGAAGCATCATAAGAACTTGAAGATATGGTACGACCAAAGAAAAAAAAAATAATGTGCGTCATGATCAGGAAGGGACTTAAGAAGTTCTAGTAAATGATTCCTTTATCAAAAACCCAAAGTAGAATGCTGAGACGTATAAAGCGAGATTCCATTTATCAAACCAATTATTTTGGAATTGCGGGATGAAGAAACTCAGTTTTGACTACCGGTATAATGAAACACAATGGTAATTATTCTCGGTTTTCTTGATTTTGACTAATAGTAGTTTTAATTTAACTTTAGTTTTTATATTTAGGTTGTAAGTTTTTTCCTTTTAGGTTGTTTCTTTTATTTTAATTGGACTTTCATATTGAATTTATGTATTTTATAAATGCTGGTTTTTAGTTTATATCCAACTTTTTAAAAAAAGAATCAAGTGATGGAATGTGATGGTTCTGTGAATGCATTAAGTGATTCAGTGATAGTGTGATAGAATTTAGTAGAATGAGGTAGGAGATTGTGATTGGTTAGAAGATTAATGATGGTGTGATGGGTGTCCCTCCCGCCTTATTGGCTTAAATGTGACATGTAAAATGACGTTTTAGTAGTATTATGTTACAAGAAATTGAGGCTAATTTATGCGTTTGGATAAAAAATATGGTGAAGTATCACAAAATTGAGTGGAAGGATTGATGTAATTTTTCTTTCACTTGACTTGTAATTTGTTCTATAACACTACCGAGCACTAGAGGTGTACAAAAAAACCGGTTTAAGAATCGAAACCAGTTTTTTTTAACTGGTTATTCTATAACCGGTTTTAGAACCGAACCGAACGAGCGGTTATAGACCGGTTAGTGATCTTTATCTTCGAAACCGGTTTAAATCCGAAACCGGTTTAAACCGAAAAAAACCGGTTTTTTGGCATAAACCGGTTGGAAACCGGCCCTAACTGTCCCACCCCGGATTTCCAACCCAAATCCATACACCGGTGGGCCCGGGTGGGGAGTATCGTGACGTCAGTTGATAACATCATTGTTAATAAAACACGGCACAACGGAAGTCTTGGAGTAAAATTACTATTACAAACCGAATGTTCGAAATACAAAATAATATTCAGGCTCGTAATAGAAGATCCACAGGCGGATCATTAAAATGTACAAGAAAGAATATAAAACAGACTTTAGGGCATATCTAAGGATTTGCAAGATCCTCTTATTCACTGCCGAGCAGCTTCCGGCCTACTTTGTATTGTACCTGCAGTTTAGCCTTTGGACGATACGTCAGCTTTTGCTGGTAAATACACCCAACTGACTCATTTTGAAAACATTTTAAAATGATTTTAAGTGCACAGGGCACAAAATCTTGTATAACTTGGGAAAGTTACTTTGTAACCTTGTTAACAGATTCACATGTTTGTCCATATATACAGGGCCCAGTACAGAGACCGAGACATGATTAAATACACAACACTTAGAACTCACATAGGAGTTATCCCCAACGTATTGGGTAATTTGCATTTGAGCGTCTGTCAGGTGTATGCCTACACCCTGCGCTAAGGTCGTGGCCATTAACTAATCTAATGAGCCGAGAATATCCAGGACATGGTAATTTAACCCCCGATGTTTAAGTTATCAAACAAAACTGATTAAAACAGAATATGCGGATCTAATAGCCACAATCCGGCATTTGATTGATCCCATTTCTGACCAAGCGGTAATAATTTACCGTATCCCAAGCCCGTATAGGGAAAATAAGTCGAGAGTATTTACCTAAGCTAGTCTTCTTTATTAATTTCAATAACTCAGCCGTATACAAAAGTACTAACGTGCAGATAGCATTTACCAGCAAGGCTCTAGTCTGGATTATGGCATAAGCTAACCAATTAAATACCATCGGTCTTTATTTAAGTCATAGACTTAGACCGAGTAGTGTACATGATCAAGACGTATAACGCTTGATTAAAAGATGATTGGATAGAATGTAGTTTAAAGCCGACAAGTACTTTGACTTGCATAATATGGGTAAACTATAAACATTCTGGATTTTGAAACTTAAATGACAAGGTTAAACCCGTTTCGGTTAAATTCCGTAAACTAGTTACGTATAATCAACCGTATGCTTATAAGCGATAATGGGTAACTGGATAAGTCATGGACAAGTTCTATATGCCATTATATTTTAAATGAGTTAAAATATCAGTAGGATATCAACTTATATGCCCGTTAAGGTTTTAAAACGAAACTATGCCTCATAAGGGCATTTCGGTAATTTCATACCGTATAAAAGGAACTTGAATATAATTTAGTGTTATATTTATAAGTATTCTGGAAAGATAATTTATTTATGATATAATATTAGTAGGATACCAATTATATGTGTAATTTACCTTTTGTGACCAAACTATGCACCGAAGGGGCATTTTGATCATTTTACATAAAGTTTATAAATTATTTGGGATTCTGAGTTTATAAGATGTACCTACTATAAATATGTTTAAAATAAGTTTTAAAATCAGTAGGTAACAAGTCTTGGTCAATTAATATGGTTTAAAACCATACTATGCCGAAACGGCGCTTATGTCATAAAATGACGTTTTATGTGATGTTTAATGAAAACTGACACTAGGGTTAGATTTAAATGTCTTAGATATGTTATTAAATATAACATATCAGTAGGTAAAATATTTACCTTGAAAAGATTTGATTAAAACTATTTTATGAGCCATAAGGGCTAAAATCGTCATTTATCGACATAGTTTAAGGACTTGCTTGAAAACTCAGTTTATAACTTGGTATAACATCCGATGGGTAACATCCCAAATAATTCTAATTAAAATATTATATCAGTAGGTAACTCATTTTCAAGTTCATTATCATTTAAAACCTTGTTTTATGCAAAAAGGACATTTTAGTCAAAGATGGCATAATTATGGAACTTGCGTATAAACTTGGATTCTGATTATGATCATGTAATATAACCTCAGAGGGTTATGCTACATTATAATACGATCATAATGTAACTTTAGATCAGTAGGTAACTAATCTAAATCGGGTGGGAATCCAAAGTCAAAGCAGAAGTCAAACTTCGCGACTTTCGGTTGCGAACCGACCCTAGAACTGAAATTGACGAGCCGAACATGTTCTAATAACTATTACCAACTTGTTTAAGTGTCAAAACAGGTTTCATACCATATATAAGATCAATTTATGATTTTTCTGAAAAATGGTCTGTTTGACTTTTTAATATCATAACTTTGACAAGTCAATTGGTATAGCAAACGTGATCTTCAGGAGGTGCCATTTATAGGGATTAACACCTACCTTATTACGATCACTTAGCCATGTTCTTTTCGAACAATGGCTGGACCATAATGGTCTTAACTGAAAGTCAAAGCGTTTTCTATAAAACGCTTGACATTTGGCTATAAAAGCCTATAAACGAAAATGCACAAGGAAGGAAAACTTACTAGTGATTCCTAGGATTCAAAAGAACTATGTTGGATGTTTCTTTCAGTTAGGAACTTCCAGAGGATGGAGAAGAGTGTATGAATGAGAAAGGTGCAAGTTGAAATGGTGAACTTAAGCACCTATTTGTAGTTGGAGAACTCAAAGGAGGTGATGTCAGGCGTTTAGGGGTGTAAGAGGAAGATTACAAGTGTCCCAAAACGTGGCATAGCTGTTTGGAAGACCATGGTTTCGAATTCATGGTTTTTGGAGCTTTGTTTGGCAGCCAAGCAAATCTTTCTACAGCAGAGGCCTTCTCGTGCCCCGCGAGAGACCCAGGCCTGGTCTCTCGCGGCCAGCGACCGCCATATGGCCAGTTTCAAATTTTGACACTTTTAACCCCTTAACTTAATAAAGCTTCTTAAAACCTTTTAAAACACCTTTTAGGCACTTTTAGCCCTCCGTAGCCAATACTTGGCATACCCGGGATTATGCCCGGACATTGTCGAGCTCTCGGTTCGTTAAAAGGTCACTCAGAGGTATAAATTAACATGTTGACACTTTTAATCCCTCCATTTTCCAACTTTCACATATTTACAAAATTGAACCCTCTCGTCCAACAGATGGCACGTATGAGAGTTAGGACTTCGTAAAGGATCACTCAGAGGCTTATTATAAGCATGTTGACTCCAATGTCACTCAAAGGCTGGGCATGTTGACATATCAGTCACTTAGAGGCCAAATTTCAAGCATGTTGACATATCAGTCACTTAGAGGCTAATGATTTAAGCATGTTGACATCGGACCGTCACTCAGAGGCTCAGTTTGAGCATGTTGACGCCTTTAGTCCTTATTGGTCTTTAATAGACTATATTTAAAATACAACACGTATCACTATACTATTGGACACGATTTTACAAGGTGTTACATCCTCACCCCCTTAAAAGAATCTCGTCCTCGAGATTTTATTCAAAAAGATGGGGGTACTTTTGTCGCATAGTGGACTCAACCTCCCATGCACACTCGGGACCTCTAAAAGAGTCCCACTTAACCTTTACTATAGGTATCATTTTTCTTCGGAGCTTCTTAACCTGTCGATCCTCGATCGGAATCGGTTTCTCAACAAACCTCAGGTTTTCATCTATCTGCACATCTTTGTGCGACGTTGCTAGCGACTCATCGGCTAGACATTTCTTAAGGTTAGATATGTGGAATACATCATGGATTCCACTAAGCTCCTCTGGCAACCTGAGCTTATAAGCTACAGTGCCGACGCATTCGATTATTTCGAATGGTCCTATATATCTTGGGCTCAACTTGCCCTTCTTTCCAAAGCGCATTACACCTTTCCAAGGTGATACTTTTAACATGACTTTGTCCCCTATTTGGAACTCAAGAGGTTTACGCCTCTTGTCAGCATAGCTCTTCTGCCTGTCCCTGACAACTTTGAGACGATCACGGATTTGCACAATCTTTTCCGTGGTCTCCAGGACAATCTCTGGTCCTGATAGTTGGCCTTCCCTAACTTCTGCCCAACACATGGGCGTTCTACATTTTCTCCCATACAAGGCCTCAAAAGGAGCAACCTTGATGCTAGTATGATAATTGTTATTGTAGGAGAATTCTATTAGGGGTAAGTGGTCATCCCAACTTCCACCTAAATCAATCACACACGCCCTAAACATATCTTCTAGAGTCTGGATAGTACGCTCACTTTGACCATCAGTTTGCGGATGGTAAGCCGTACTAAAGTTTAATCGTGTGCCTAAAGATTGTTGGAAACTTTTCCAAAAGCGAGACGTGTATCTAGTATCACTGTCAGATACAATAGATACCGGCTGTCACACCCCGACCCGCAGCGGAATAAAATTCAGGCATGATTGGTTTATCACCAAAGCTCATGATATTTACTACGAAGTTTCATATTTATTAAATTCAAATTACAAATTCAAATATCCAATAAACAAAATTCATACAAATACAAAAAAAAAAACAAATCCAAATGTTTATTCCAATGCAATAACTTGTTTATTCTTCTAGGCCATCCTAAGTGTTTCTTTCCTCAACTGGATCACCTGTATCATGTGTAAACCAGGGAAGATTTTGGGTCAACAAAAGTTTGCGAGTGAACCTTGATAAAACATTTTAAATAATTGCTTGTTTTATTTATTGAAGAAAAGTCGTGCATAAATCACATGTGAGCAAATATATATGTAAACAATCACAAAACACATTGAATGAATATATGACATGAATGATGATGTATTTGAGATCAAGGCTCAATCAAACAGAGCCGATCTAATGAGGCACCTGATGCTCAACCCGTATCCCACGAGGAACTGATGGGCCTAATGAAATGAGTGCACTGAAATGATAAATTTAATCCACATAATAATCACACAACAACCATTACACATTTGATCACAAGATGATATAAGCACAAATGTTTAAATAAAATAAAGGAATTGTACGACACATGATACACCCCAAAACGTGATTAAAACAGGGAATTTGTAGAGATTCACTCACCTTGGGTGCGTTTATCCTTGGATTGACGACGAACTCGAACGAATTTGGATTTAACCACGAGAGGAACTAACCTAAACGATAACGTAATAATTCGATAATTAAATTTTATTTGAGATTAATATTTTCAATTAGTGCTTTTTATTGGACTTTTTAGATTTATTTATTTTTGTTGTTTTGTTACAATTTAAATTATAGAAGTCTTGTTTAAACAATTATAAGAGTAAAAATAATATAGGGAGAAAGAAAAAAATAAAATAATAAAAATTTTCTTGTCAGACCTGATAAGGGGTTTGACTGACCGGTTCGCTAAATGCTTGGTTGCATGTGGTGAGGTTCGAACTTGTGACCTCTCGGTTGCGTGCACGCAGCTCTTCCAACTGAGCTACGTGTTTAACCCGAAAGAATCTGGATTTTAATTAATTTTGTACATGTTTTAAGTCGATTCTGATTTGCTTAAATTTACAAAAAGGTTTTAACCTATCCGACCGGTGCGAGCCACAGGTTTCGAACACGCGGTCTTGGTGATGTGATGCACCCAGCCCAACCAACTGGGCTGGGTGTCTAACCCAATGAAACTTGATTTTATATTATCTTTATATACATACTACTAAATGTTATAATTCATCAAAAATAAAAACTGTTATATAACAGTTATACGGTCATGAACCAGACTCGAAACGGGGACGTGAGTGACGTGTTTGCACACAGTCCACCACTGGACTGTGTGTCTAACCCGGTTAAAACTTAGGATTTAATTACATAAAAACACTTAAGCCACCTTCATCTTCTTCATTTTAAATTGATCCCATAACATGTTCTTGGTTTCAAAACTCGATTTAACTTGCTTATACTTTTGAAGTTATCGAAATGAATGAAATAATATACGAACTGAATTAGAAAGTAAAGAACTATTACCGGTCGGCAGTGAGTTTTCCGGCGAGTTAATTCTGGCGACAGGCTGCGGTTTTCCAGTGAAACAGGGGGGTTTGAGCAGAGTAAACTTACGATTAGAGGAGAAGGAATCGAGCGAGTTGATTGAGAGAGTTCGCCTAGTATTTATAGAGAGGGGTGGCGGAGGTTCCGACTTTGCTTGATTTTGGTAAGGTTAATCGATGATTGGGAGATTAGCCAGAAGGATGACAGTCGGTCTAATCGAGTTTGCCAAGAATACATCTCGCTTAGCTGTCGTAGATTTCAAAAGAAGGAAAAGCGCGTCCTTGATTAGCTGCCAGTTGTTGCAGGTTTCAACATACATTTGAAACAAGAGCTTTAAGTTCTCACTATTCTCACAATACGTGCGTGTAGACCAGCGGTGTTGTTGTGTGTGTGTGGCTGGTGGAACCCGGGTTCGACTCCCGGTTCACCCATTCATTTTTAAAACCGTTATTTCCTTGTTTGTTTTTATTATTATAACTAGTTATTAATTGTTGATTTGTTTTTCTTGATTAATGGGTTAAATCCTTAAATTTTATAAATTTATTTTTATGCATAAATAAATATCTAAACACGAAAACAATTTATTCTATGATTGATAAAAGGGGCGGGTTTTCGAAACCTGATTTACACAAATGTTATAGTATCCCCTACTTTTAGAAATTTCGTCCCGAAATTTAAGTAGTAGTTGTAACTGGAAAAAGATGCGGGTATTTTTCGCGCATTGAGTCTTCACGTTCCCAAGTAAACTCGGGTCCTCGTTTTGACTCCCAACGTACCCTGACGATTGGAATACGACTTCGCCTTAAACGCTTCTCACCGAAATCCATGATTTCCACTGGTCTTTCAACGAAGTGTATCGATTCATCGACTTGAATGTCTTCTAGAGGAATATGGAGATTTTCGTCGGCGAGGCACTTTTTCAAGGTTGCTACGTGGAATGTGGGATGAATTCTGTTAAGCTCTTCTGGTAGGTCAAGCTTGTATGCTACAGGACCTACTCTTTCGAGTATCTTGAAAGGTCCTACGTAGCGCGGTGCTAGCTTGCCCTTCTGGCCAAAACGAACCACTCCCTTCCATGGTGATACTTTTAAAAGCACTTGATCACCAATGTCAAACTCCAAGGGCTTTCGTCGTTTGTCATCATAACTCTTTTGACGACTTTGAGCCGCTAGAAGGTTGTTTCGAATTTGAAGGATTTTGTCGGTTATTTCTTGAATCAATTCAGGTCCGGAGATTTGCGCTTCACCAATTTCGTGCCAGCATACCGGAGATCGGCACTTACGACCATATAAAGCTTCGAAAGGAGCCATGCCGATACTTGAATGATAGCTATTGTTGTACGAAAACTCGACTAACGGTAGGTGAGCGTCCCAGTTCCCTTTGAAGTCTATGACACATGCTCGAAGCATGTCTTCAAGGGTTTGGATGGTGCGTTCAGATTGACC
Source organism: Scalesia atractyloides (assembly GCA_947069175.1). Taxonomy (NCBI): domain Eukaryota; kingdom Viridiplantae; phylum Streptophyta; class Magnoliopsida; order Asterales; family Asteraceae; genus Scalesia; species Scalesia atractyloides. Next base: position 16,251,552 of record CAMTDV010000001.1, on the reverse strand, counting down.
ATCAGTTTGAGGGTGAAAGGCGGTGCTAAGGTCTAAGCGTGTACCCAAAGCAGTTTGTATGGCTCGCCATGTGCGTGAAGTGAAACGGCCATCACGGTCTGAAATGATGCTTAATGGTACACCATGACGGCGTACGATCTCGCTGATGTAGATACGAGCTAACATCTCGTTCTTGAAGTCCTCGCGAATCGGAATGAAATGAGATGATTTTGTAAAACGATCAATGATTACCCATATGGTGTCATACCCACTGGAGGTGCGAGGTAACCCGGTAATGAAGTCCATGGTTATGTTTTCCCACTTCCATACAGGTATTTCGGGTTGGACTAGGAGTCCTGAAGGTCTTTGATGTTCAGTTTTCACTTTGGAACAAGTAAGGCACTTGGAAACAAAAACAGCGATGTCCTTTTTCATGCCAGGCCACCAGTAGTTGTATCGTAGGTCTTGATACATCTTATCGGCTCCTAGGCGTACAGAGTATCGTGTTTTGTGTGCTTCATTCATGAGGAAATCACGAAGGTTATCGCGATCAGGAATCCATATGCGGTTTAAATAGTATTGAATACCGTCGAATTTGGTTTCAATTTTGAGTTCAGCTCCACATGACAGCTCATCGCGTACGTCATTTTCTGTTACAGAAACATGTTGAGCTGCCCGAATTCGATCTTTGATATCGGTTATGATTTGCGAACATAGAAGACGAATAGAGTTCGCATAACCTTTTCGACTGAGCGCATTGGCCACCACGTTTGCCTTGCTAGGATGGTACCGAATTTCACAGTCGTAGTCTTTGAGAAGTTCGACCCATCTTCGTTGCCTCATATTCAACTCTTTCTGGTTGAAGATATGTTGGAGACTCTTGTGGTCAGTGTATATTTCACACTTGGTATCGTAGAGGTAATGTCTCCATATATTGAGAGCGAACACAATGGCTCCAAGTTCCAGGTCGTAGGTGGTGTAATTCTTCTCATGAACTTTGAGTTGCCTAGAGGCTTAGACTATCACTTTTCCTCTTTGCATCAATACACAGCCTAGTCCTTGCCCTGATGCGTCGCAATAAACCACAAAGTCATCGCAACCCTTAGGGAGTGTAAGGATAGGTGCGTCACAAAGCTTTTGCTTTAAAGTTTGGAAGGCCTCCTCTTGCTTAGGTCCCCAAATGAAGGGTTTTCCTTTATGGGTCAAGGCCGTGAGCGGTACGGCGATACGGGAAAAATTGGCAATGAAGCGTCGGTGGTAACCAGCCAAGCCGAGAAAAGACCTAACTTCGGTAGGGGTACGTGGCGCTTGCCATTCTTGTACTGCCTTGATTTTTGAAGGATCGACATGAATCCCTTTGTCATTGACGACATGACCAAGAAATTGTACTTCTCCTAACTAGAATTCGCATTTTGAGAATTTAGCATAAAGCTTTTCAGTCCTTAAGAGTGTAAGAATGAGTCGAAGGTGTCGCTCATGATCGGATTTTGACTTAGAGTAGATAAGAATGTCATCGATGAAGACTATGACAAAACGGTCGAGGTAGGGTTTGCATACCCTATTCATTAAATCCATGAAGACAGCGGGGGCGTTGGTTTAAACCGAAAGGCATGACCATGAACTCGTAATGACCATAACGAGTTCGGAAGGCGGTTTTTGGGATATCTTCTTCGTTCACTCTAAGCTGATGATAACCAGAACGAAGGTCGATTTTGGAAAAGCAGGTGGGGCCTTGAAGTTGGTCTAGGAGATCATCAATGCGAGGCAGTGGATAGCATTTCTTAACCGTCAACTTGTTGAGTTCTCTATAATCAATGCACATGCGAAACGTTCCATCTTTCTTCTTCACAAAAAGAACAGGCGCACCCCAAGGCGATGAGCTAGGACGTATGAATCCTTTGTCAGTCAACTCTTGCAGTTGACTGGCCAATTCTTGCATCTCGGATGGGGCTAACCTATAAGGAGATTTTGCGAACGGTGTAGCGCCAGGCACAAGATCGATGCGAAATTTGACTTCTCTCACAGTAGGAAGTGCTGAAACGTCATCTGGAAAAACTTGTGGAAATTCCTTCACAATTGGAATATCTTCGAGCTTCCTCTCCTTGCCTCCCTTCTTGACGACATGAGCTAGAAATGCGACGTAGTTCTTGCGGAGATAACTTTGGGCTTGAAGGCAGGACATCAATTTGAGTCCTTTCGAAGGGGTTTCCCCAAAAATACGTAGTGTCTGACCGTCTGCGAGAGGAATACGAATGAATTTTTCGTGGCACACCACTTCTGCGTGATGCTGGCTGAGCCAGTCCATACCGATTATAACATCGAAACTTCCCAACTTCATAGGAATGAGGTCAATTGGGAAATCGTGATCGTTTAAGGTGAGAGTACAATCGCGTATAATATAATTTAATGAAGTGGGTTTTCCGTCAGCAACTTCCACCGTTAGAGTTTCAATGAGATTAACACGAGGTTGGTCGAGGATAGATTCGAATTCTAAGGACACAAAGCTCTTATCCGCACCAGTATCGAATAATATGGATGCATAACTACCATTGATGAGAAACGTACCGTTGACCACATTGTTGTCAGCCCTGGCTTGGTTGGCATTGATATTGAAAGCTCTTCCTCTGACAGGTGGAGGAGCTTGGTTGCCTTGGTTTACCAGGTTCGCTTGAGCTTGGGCATGGATGATGTTCACTAGGCGTGGACAAGTGTTCCTGAAGTGGTTTGGTCCCCACAAATGAAACAGGCTCGCATGGGTTGCATCATGGGGTAGTTGGGTTGGTAGTAAGGTTGGGTTGCGAGTTGAGCAGTAGGAGTAAGGGTTGTTGGGTTTGGCCCACTATTTGATTTTGGGTTTAGGTTGGAGGTTGACTACGGTTTAATCGCTGAAGGGTACGGCAGGTTTGGATGGTGTGACCCGCACGACCACAACTGGTGCAATGTTGGCAGGGGTTTTCAGGAGGGTGATGGTATTGACAACAGTTACACTTTGGGTGTGGGCCAGTGTATGGCCTTTTGAATGGTGCGGCTGGAGGGGTAACTTGGGTGATTGGTGCAGCAGTGATGGGAGGGTTGGTTTGGGTGACAACAAAATTCTTGACATTTCGCTTCCTCCTACCAGCAAACTTCGAGGATGAGATTGGGTGGTTTGGAGTTGGGGTCTCAATGGGTGTTTTCTTCTTCTCATCCTTGAATTTTCCGTTTCGAATGCGATTTTCAGTGAGTTCCGTTGCTAACTCCATTGCGGCTTCAAGTGTTGCAGGCGAAGTGCTTAAAACCGAATCTTGGATTTTCGAGGGGAGGCCTCGAATGTAGTGTTCGACTAGGCGGTATAAGGGGGTGAACAAATTGGGGATCATCTGGTTCAATTCGAGAAATCTCTTATTGTATGAAGTGTGGTCTCCTTCCTTTTGTTTCAATGCGTGAAACTCGTCCTCTAGCTTTTTGATTTCGCTTCTTGGACAGAAACGTCTCGTCATGATTTCCCTTAACTCTTCCCAGGTTAAGGCCATGGCATCTTCAACACCTCGCTTACCCTTTTCCATGTTCCACCAGGTAAGGGCTACCCCAAACAACCTTCCAGTCGCGTAACGTACCTTACGGTCCTCGGGACAATCGCAATTGAGAAAGGTGTTTTCCATCTCCTCAAACCAGTGAAGGAGGGCGGTGACATCTTCAGTCCCTTCATATTTTAGGGGATCGCAGGACTTGAAGTGTTTGTAGGTGCATTTGGGGGTTTTGGGAGGAGAGTTGGCGATGCTTTGGTCTTCTTGGTTGGGAGGGTTGATGGGATTAGCGGTGAGGGCTTGTTGAACTTGTAGCACGATGTCAGGAAGCACTGCGGCCATTTGTTTAGCAATTTGTGTGGCCAAGCGTTCATTTGACTTTCCTGACTTTCTACCTCCACGTAATTGCCTAGCCGACATCTACAGGAACATATGTAGGAAGATTGTGAGTTCAAGAATTTCCTAGGTGTCATGTGTCGTAAAAAAAAGAATGAAAACAACATAACTGAAAATAATTTAACTACATCCATAGGACGTCTTGGGTTTGCTCATGTTTGGGCCTCCAAATGTCCCCCATACCATTGCCTGTGTAGTCATGTGGGCCCCCATGACTATTGGGCTTGGTAGGATTCACATTGGTGTCGGCGGGTTAACACTCGCACCACCCGAATGAAAATCGTAAAACATGATTTCGAGATGTATGGTAGGAGGGTGTCCAGGTGTAGACACAAAGACATCTCAAAGTGGGGTTAGCTCACACGACGTTTGGTATAGCATGCTTTGGCCTAATAGGTCCTTCATACTCTCATCTTAGTCCCCAGGTAGGCAAACTGGTCCTTTATTTTTTATTTATACGAATGCCAAGCCTAGACAGGACGTTCCGACTACCGGTACTCGTACCCTTCCAGTTACTACATGCCCGTCGTGAGAACTCACTTTGATGTGATTTGAAAAATACGAAATTATTGCAAAAATCATGGAAATCGTGAGGCGTGTGCTTTCATAGATATGGCATGTTATGAGGATATGAACTATGATGAGCATTGCATATTAACATGTACTTGTGAGTGTGCTTGCATAATATTGGGTGTGAACATGAAACATATAAACATCACGAATTTTGCATGTAACACATAAACAATTAAAATTTAATCGACTATAGTATAGGCTCTAAGGATCTAATAACCTATCCTATATCCCTATAGCCACAAGCTCTGATACCAATCTATCACATCCCGACCCGCAGCGGAATAAAAGTCGGGCATGATTGGGTTATCACCAAAGCTCATGATATTTACTACGAAGTTTCATATTTATTAAATTCAAATTACAAATTCAAATATCCAATAAACAAAATTCATACAAATACAAAAAAAAACAAATCCAAATGTTTATTCCAATGCAATAACTTGTTTATTCTTCTAGGCCATCCTAAGTGTTTCTTTCCTCAACTGGATCACCTGTATCATGTGTAAAACAGGGGAGATTTTGGGTCAACAAAAGTTTGCGAGTGAACCTTGATAAAACATTTTAAATAATTGCTTGTTTTATTTATTGAAGAAAAGTCGTGCATAAATCACATGTGAGCAAATATATATGTAAACAATCACAAAACACATTGAATGAATGTATAACATGAATGATGATGTATTTGAGATTAAGGCTCAATCAAACGGAGCCGATCTAATGAGGCACCTGATGCTCAACCCGTATCCCACGAGGAACTGATGGGCCTAATGAAATGAGTGCATTGAAATGATAAATTTAATCCACATAATAATCACACAACAACCATTACACATTTGATCACAAGATGATATAAGCACAAATGTTTAAATAAAATAAAGAAATTGTACGACAAATGATACACCCCAAAACGTGATTAAAACGGAGAATTTGTAGAGATTCACTCACCTTGGGTGCGTTTATCCTTGGATTGACGACGAACTCGCACGAATTTGGATTTAACCACGAGAGGAACTAACCTAAACGATAACGTAATAATTCGATAAATAAATTTTATTTGAGATTAATATTTTCAATTAGTGCTTTTTATTAGACTTTTTAGATTTATTTATTTTTGTTGTTTTTGTTACAATTTAAATTATAAAAGTCTTGTTTAAACAATTATAAGAGTAAAAATAATATAGGGAGAAAGAAAAAAAAAATAAAATAATAAAAATTTTCTTGTCAGACCTGACAAGGGGTCTGACTGAACGGTTCGCTAAATGCTTGGCTGCGTGTGGTGAGGTTCGAACTTGTGACCTCTCGGTTGCGTGCACGCAGCTCGTCCAACTGAGCTACGTGTCTAACCCGAAAGAAGCTGGATTTTGATTAATTTTATACATGTTTTAAGTCGATTCTGATTTGCTTAAATTTACAAAAAGGTTTTAACCTATCCGACCGGTGCGAGCCACAGGTTTCGAACACGCGGTCTTGGTGATGTGATGCACCCAGCCCAACCAACTGGGCTGGGTGTCTAACCCAATGAAACTTGATTTTATATTATCTTTATATACATACTACTAAATGTTATAATTCATCAAAAATAAAAACTGTTATATAACAGTTATACGGTCATGAACCTGACTCGAAACTGGGACGTGAGTGACGTGTTTGCACACAGTCCACCACTGGACTGTGTGTCTAACCCGGTTAAAACTTAGGATTTAATTACATAAAAACACTTAAGCCACCTTCATCTTCTTCATTTTAAATTGATCCCATAACATGTTCTTGGTTTCAAAACTCGATTAAACTTGCTTATACTTTTGAAGTTATCGAAATGAATGAAATAATATACGAACTGAATTAGAAAGTAAAGAACTATTACCGGTCGGCAGTGAGTTTTCCGGCGAGTTAATTCTGGCGACAGGCTGCGGTTTTCCAGTGAAACGGGGGGTTTGAGCAGAGTAAACTTACGATTAGAGGAGAAGGAATCGAGCGAGTTGATTGAGAGAGTTTGCCTAGTATTTATAGAGAGGGGTGGCAGAGGTTCCGACTTTGCTCGATTTTGGTAAGGTTAATCGATGATTGGGAGATTAGCCAGAAGGATGACAGCCGGGCTAATCGAGTTTGCCAAGAATACATCCCGCTTAGCTGTCGGAGATTTCAAAAGAAGGAAAAGCGCGTCCTTGATTAGCTGCCAGTTGTTGCAGGTTTCAACATACATTTGAAACAAAAGCTTTAAGTTCTCACTATTCTCATAATACGTGCGTGTAGACCAGCGGTGTTGTTGTGTGTGTGTGGCTGGGGGAACCCGGGTTCGACTCCCGGTTCACCCATTCATTTTTAAAACCGTTATTTCCTTGTTTGTTTTTATTATTATAACTAGTTATTAATTGTTGATTTGTTTTTCTTGATTAATGGGTTAAATCCTTAAATTTTATAAATTTATTTTTATACATAAATAAATATCTAAACACGAAAACAATTTATTCTATGATTGATAAAAGGGGCGGGTTTTCGAAACCCGATTTACACAAATGTTACACCGGCACACCGTGTAGGGACACAATTTTGTCCCAACATACAACTTAGCCAATTGTCTGAATTATACGTTTCCTTTATTGGCAAGAAATGTGCTGACTTTGTCAGCCTATCCACAATGACCCAAATAGTGTCATTTCCACTTTTGGTCTTAAGTAACTTGGTAATCAAGTCCATTGTTACCATTTCCCATTTCCACGTGGATATTTCCAACTGCTGTAGAAGTCCTGACGGCTTCTGATGTTCGGCCTTAACTTGTGAACATGTCAGACACTTAGCTACATAAGTGGATATGGATTTCTTAAAACCCATCCACCAATAATTCTTTTTCAGATCTTGATACATCTTGTCACCTCCCGGGTGAACTGAGTATTTCGAACTATGCGCTTCTTGGAGGATTAGATCTCTAAGTCCCCCAAAGATTGGAACCTAGATTCTACCATCAAATCTAAGGATTCCATCCTTTCCAGGTGTTAACTGTTCAACATTTATGCCTAATCCTCCATTAGGAGCATTAGCTTCTAATACAGCTTGCTTCTGCGCATCTAGTAGCTTCTCATATATGCTATTTTTGAGCTTAATGCTCTTGGCGTTAATCCTTATAGGTTTAACTCGTTCCTTGCGACTTAAGGTGTCAGCAACTACATTTGCCTTGCCTAGATAGTAGCGAATCTCGCAATCATAATCATTAAGCGTTTCCATCCATCGGCGTTGTCGCATGTTCAATTCTTTCTGATTGAACAAATGCTGGAGACTCTTATGGCATGTGTATATAATACACTTTTTGCCATACAAGTAATGTCTCCACAGTTTTAGCGCAAATACAACGGCACCCAATTCCAAATCCTGGTTGGTGCAGTTCCTTTCATACACCTTTAATTGTCGTGATGCATAATCACTTTGCTTTTTTGCATTAGCACACAACCCATGCCAATGTGCGATGCATCACAGTAGACTACAAAATCTTCAACACCCTCTGGTAGGGATAACACAGGAGCATTGCTCAACTTGTGTTTAAGAACCTCAAAAGATTCTTGTTGCTTTGGACCCCAATTATACTTAACATTCTTACGGGTCAAGGTAGTTAGAGGAGTGACTATTCTTTAAAGTTCTCAATAAGCCTCCTGTAGTATCCAGCCAATCCTAGAAAACTACGAACCTCCGATGGGGTCTTGGGTACTTCCCAATTCATTATGGCTTCTATTTTGGCGGGATCCACTTGGATACCACTCTCACTTACCATATGTCCAAGAAATTGGACCTCTCTGAACCAAAACTCATACTTATAGAATTTAGCATAAAGCTTCTCTTGCCTTAGTAGTTCTAAGATGCACCTAAGATGTTTCTCGTGATCAACTTGATTACGAGAATAAATATGAAAACAATGACAAACTTATCCTGATATGGCTTGCAGACCCTATTCATGAGATCCATGAATGCTGCAGGTGCATTTGTGAGCCCAAAAGGCATCACCAAGAATTCAAAATGGCCGTAACGGGTCCTGAAGGCTGTCTTAGGAACATCCTCACTCCTAACCTTCAGCTAATGATATCCAGATCTTAAATCGATCTTGGAGAAGTAACTAGCCCCTTGAAGTTGATCAAATAAATCATCGATCCCGGGCAGAGGATATCTATTCTTGATTGTTAACTTGTTTAGCTCTCGGTAATCGATGCACCTTCGCATCAAACCGTCTTTCTTCTTTACAAAGAGGATAAGAGCTCCCCAAGGCGAGGAACTAGGCTGAATAAAGCCTTTCTCCAAGAGTTCGTCTAGCTGCATCCTCAATAACTTCCTTTCCGTTGGTGCTAGCCTATATGGAGCTCTAGCAACAGGTACTGCTCCTGGCAGGCTATCGATTCTAGACTCCACTTGTGTGTCTGGAGGTAGACCTGGTAATTCTTCTGGGAAGACATCTGAATATTCCGAGATAACTGGTAGGTCTTCTATGTATGGCTTAGGCTCATTTATAGTAACTTGTGCCATGTAGATGACACAACCTTTCCTCAAACACCTGGATGCCTTAAATAACGACACATTGTCTGGCAATCCGTATTGCGAGTCTCCAAGGATGGTGAGCATTTCACCAGATGGGGTTTTGATTTCGATGTGTTTCTTATCACAGGCGATGCGGGCTTGGTTATGAGATAACCAATCCATGCTAAAACAACATCGAACCCCGCCAATTTCATTGGTAGAAGAGAGATAGGGATGGAATGATTCTTAATGGATATAGAGCATCCATCAAGAATGGAAGATGTTGTTTCTAAACTTCCATTAGCAAGTTCTATCTCATAAGTTTTATCTAGAGTTCTTATGGGTAAGTTTAATAGTTTACTAAACTTATGGTCGACAAAAGATCTATCTGCACCCGAATCTAAAAGAACTCTAGCATAAATATTGTTAATGAGGAATGTACCTGTTATGACATTGTAGTCATTAACAGCCTCTCTTGCAGTTATTTGAAAGGCTCGAGCATTCCCCTTCTTGGCCTCTCCAGGCTTTGCATTATTATTCTTAAGAATCTTAGGACAGTTAGTCTTAATATGCCCCTTTTCATTGCAGACGTAGCAGACGGCATCCTTAAGATCCTTACATTATAGGATCTTATGCCCCTTTCTCTTACAGATGCCACAGGGTTTGGCCTGTGAACCAAAATTGCACTGTCCTTAGTGTCTGCGGTTGCAAGTTTTGCATGCTGGCATTACAGCCATATTGCCTTGGTTCCCTTTGAACCCAAACCTCCCTTTATTTTTCTTATTAAACCTATGGGAGTTATCATCTTCTCTCTTCCTCTTCCCATTAGTTTCAGATTTAACTGACTTTTGCCTCACCAAATCCATGGTGAGGGAGAGAGATAGGTCAACGGCAGACCTATAGGTAGTAGGCTGAGCATCCTTTACCATGCCCTTTGTCTCGGACACTAACCCATTAATAAAACGCGCAATGCGTTTGGGTTCCGGGGTAATCAAATAGGAAACTAACATGGATAAGGAATTAAAATTGGAAACATACTTCCGACAATCTAGGTTTTTCATTGAAAAGAGACAGGAAGTCTGTCTCTAATTTCTCCACCTCATGAGGTAGGCAGTAAGTTTCTTTAACAAGGTCCACAAACTTGGACCACCCCAAGTTATACAGGTGTACTTTACCTGTAGCCTGTATCATGGCCTTCCACCAGATTAGGGCATCACCCTTAAAGGACTGTGATACATACTTGACCACATCCTTATCAGCACAGTTGTTGATATCTACAATTGTTTCCATCTCGTCTAGCCACTTTAAGGCTTCTACAACCCCCTTCTCTCCATTGAAGTCTCGGGGCTTGCAGGAGACGAAATACTTATAGGTACATCCGTCTTTAACAGAACGGGACCCTTCAGCAAAATTTATTTTCTTTGGTTCATCCTTTGCATTTGAAGAGTGAACGGAGCTCTCCATATGAGCTGAGGATGGGGTAATCGATAATGGTTTAGAGTGAGTAGCACTCGACTCTCTAAGCTTGTCTATGGCCTTTCCCATGGCCTTTTCAACTGCCGCGTCAATGCGAGCTTGAAAATTATCATTATCGATATCTCTATTTTCGGCTTTGTTAGAATCCACATTCCGGTGGCTACTTTGTGCCTCATTTAAGTTAGCCATCCTTAAGTCTTGGGTTCTATACACCAATAAAGCTTCACTTAGCCATGGTATGACAACCATATTGGTTTAAACATTGGATATATAATCCATTGCCTATGCTAGTGTGAATAACATCACAACTCTTAGGCTTAACATAACTATATTTGGATGTTTTAATCATAGCCCCAAGGGCAATACATCACTAATGGATGTTTAATCATAGCCCCAAGGGCAATACATCACTAATGGATGTTTTAATCTTAGCCCCAAGGGCAATACATCACTAATGGATGTTTTAATCATAGCTCCAAGGGCAATACATCACTAATGGACGTTTTAATCTTAGCCCCAAGGGAAATACATCACCAATGGATGTTTTAATCATCCATTAGTGATGTATTGTCCTTGGACATAGTCCATATATTATTGGACGGTGGATCGCATTGTCATAACTGTCATTGTCATAATTGACAATTATATTTAGCTCTTAAGCTTGTCTCGAAGGACATAAAATATGGCACATAGCCTGTCACTAATGGACATAAGTTATGGCACATAGGCCTGTCACTAGTGAACATAAATTATGGCACATAGGCCTGTCACTAATGGACATGAATATGGCCCGTAGGCACTACATCACTAATGGATGTTTAATCATAGCCCCAAGGGCAATACATCACTAATGGATGTTTTAATCATAGCCCCAAGGGCAATACATCACTAATGGATGTTTAATCATAGCCCCAAGGGAAATACATCACTAATGGATGTTTTAATCTTAGCCCCAAGGACAATACATCACTAATGGATGTTTTAATCATAGCCCCAAGGGCAATACATCACTAATGGATGTTTAATCATAGCCCCAAGGGCAATACATCACTAATGGATGTTTTAATCTTAGCCCCAAGGGCAATACATCACTAATGGATGTTTTAATCATAGCTCCAAGGGCAATACATCACTAATGGATGTTTTAATCTTAGCCCCAAGGGAAATACATCACCAATGGATTTTTAATCATAGCCCCAAGGGCAATACATCACTAATGGATGTTTAATCATAGCCCCAGGGGCAATACATCACTAATGGATGTTTAATCATAGCCCCAGGGGCAATACATCACTAATGGATGTTTAATCATAGCCCAAAGGGCAATACATCACTAATGAATGTTTTATTATCATCGCACTGATGATATTAGTCGGGATCAATTTTTGATCACATGGGCTATATAAGGTTAGGACATAGTCCATTACCTTGAAGGCTAGTGTGGTTCCTCAAGTCACACTATCAGGAGTATGAACATTCCTGAATGTTAACATAAGAGTACCTTAATGGTTGATTAATAGTCCCGGTCGCACTGACCTTAACGACTTTGAGGCTTGAACTTAAGTCCACCACCTCTGGATAGAAGGATAACTTCCCTTAACTATCCTGATAGAAGACCCCTTCCTACTTAACTAACATTTATAATTTGGCCAAATGTGTGGTCTGTGCCACTTGGCTAATCAAAACCATTAAGATATTTTTGGAATTATATCGCAGAGCATAAATTTCGAGTAAAATCGAGACGCTCGTTTGAAGAGGATGAATACATATATATATAATTCCAAAATACTTCATTAAATTTCAAATTAGAAGTCACAATACTAGAAAGATGAAATAAACTGTCCATGCAAGGACTTTAAAGAAATAAAAGTGTCCACGCAGGGACTAAAGAAATAACAATGTCCTCGCAGAGACTACTTATTATTAGAAGAGACTTTGCTCGTCCTTCTTTCCCTTGACCAACTTGGAGAGTTTCTTGAAGAATTTGTTTGTTTTCTTTTCCATTTCTTCCCCTTGCTGCTGCATTTCTTTCATTCGTTCTAAGGCCTCATTGATGGCCATGAGTGGTGGCGGAGGTTGTGGTTGAGGTTGTGGCATAACCAGATACTGGTACCCATAAGTTGGATATCCAATCGGTGGAAAAGTAGATGGGAAAGGAGACGGGTAAAGTGCATTGTGCATAACTGCTTGCATATAGGGGTCTTGTGACCATGCTTGATAGTCTACCGGTGTAGACGGATTAAAAGGATCATATCCAGACGTATCTGGATATGTGGGGATTGGGTTACTGTAACCCAATGGTGGTGGTTGAACTGTAGGTGTGGGTGTTGGTTCCACCACAGGTGAGGTGTTAGAGGGTCCACCCATTTTGTGGGTCCTCTTAAATTGTGGGGTAGGAGTTGGGCAAAGGTGGCAGCGATCCCGACCTTTGTCCTGCACGTACCGACATACGTGTTGCTTCCTCCTTGGTGGTTCAGGTGGTGGTTGAGATTGGTCCACCGGTTCCGTGTGGATATCTTCTTAAACAGGGGGTGGTTGAGAGTGATGAGAAGGAGTGTGGGCGAAAGTAAATTGATTCCAATATTGGTCTCACTCATTAGGACCTTGGTAGGGTGATCCGGCATAAGAGTTCGAATCGCTAGAAATTTCTATGGGATGCGTATTCGATCCCGACGGCGGCATCTCCGGGTCGGAGTCCTCGTCCATAGGGTTTGGCTGGTCCAACTGATTTTGATCGGCTGGAGGTGTGTTAAAGTAATGGTTAGGGTCAAATTCTTCATGGTAAGAGTGTGAGTGGGAATGATGAGATTGGTGAGAATGGTGTGAATGATAGGAGTGGTGAGAGTGGTAAGAATTTTGGGAATGTGGGGGCGAGTGTTTATGAGAGACAGAGTGTCTCGCTGGTTGCCAAGGAGATGAATCTCCTGATTCTTGGTAGGCATCTGAGTTGTGAGGTTGAGGGGGAATGTGCCCCGATGGTCCTCCCCTCATTGGACCTTTTCCTCTTCCACTTTGTCCTCTTACTCATGGCGGCATTTTCCTGTTAAAAATCAATTCAAAAACAATACTAATAACTTAATAATGTAATGAGTAATACTAGGTCAATGCCTAGACTCGGAAGTCTAAGGAATGTGCTCGTGTAACTTTGAGATTAAACACAAGAAGCATAGTGTTTAATTCTCTCAAACGTTGGCTCTGATACCAACCTGTCACACCCCAGACTTCCAACCCGAATCCATACACCGGTGGGCCCGGGTGGGGAGTATCGTGACGTCAGTTGATAACATCATTGTCAATTAAACATGGCACAGCGGAAGTCTTGGAGTAAAATTACTATTACAAACCGAATGTTCGAAATATAAAATAATATACAGGCTCGTAATAGAAGATCCACAGGCGGATCATTAAAATGTACAAGAAAGAATATAAAACAGACTTTAGGGCAGATCTAAGGATTTGCAAGATCCTCTTATTCATTACCGAGCAGCTTCCGGTCTATTTCGTATTGTACCTGCAGTTTAGCCTTTGGACGATACGTCAGCTTTCGCTGGTAAATACACCCAACTGACTCATTTTGAAAACATTTAAAATGATTTTAAGTGCACAGGGCACAAAATCTTTTATAACTTGGGAAAGTTACTTTGTAACCTTGTTAACAGATTCACATGTTTGTCCATACATACAGGGCCCAGTACGGAGACATATACACACCACTTAGAACTCACAAAGGACTTATCCCCAATGTCTTGGGTAATTTGCATTTGAGCGTCTGTCAGGTGTATGCCTACACCCCGCGCTAAGGTCGTGGCCATTAACTAATCTAATGAGCCGAGGATATCCAGGACACGGTAATTTAACCCCCGATGTTTAAGTTATCAAACAAAACTGATTAAAACAGAATATGCGGATCTACTAGCCACAATCCGGCATTCGATTGATCCCATTTCTGACCAAGTGGTAATAATTATCCCAAGCCCGTATAGGGAAAATAAGTCGAGAGAATTTACCTGAGCTAGTCTTCTTTATTAATTTCAATAACTTAGCCGTATACAAAAGTACTAACGTGCAGATAGCATTTACCGGCAAGGCTCTAGTCTGGATTATGGCATAAGCTAACCAATTAAATACTATCGTTCTTTATTTAAGTCAGAGACTTAGACCGAGTAGTGTACATGATCAAGACGTATAACGCTTGATTAAAAGATGATTGGATAGAATGTAGTTTAAAGCCGACAAGTACTTTGAATTGCATAATATGGGTAAACTATAAACATTCTGGATTATGAAACTTAAATGACAAGGTTAAACCCGTTTCGGTTAAATTCCGTAAACTAGTTACGTATAATCAACCGTATGCTTATAAGCGATAATGGGTAACCGGATAAGTCATGGACAAGTTCTATATGCCATTATATTTTAAATGAGTTAAAATATCAGTAGGATATCAACTTATATGCCCGTTAAGGTTTTAAAACGAAACTATGCCTCATAAGGGCATTTCGGTAATTTCATACCGTATAAAAGGAAATTGAATATAGTTTAATGTTATAGTTATAAGTATTCTGGAAAGATAATTTACTTATGAGATAATATCAGTAGGATACCAATTATATGTGTATTTTACCTTTTATGCCCATAACTAACCCTAATAAGAACCCAGACAACCCTAGACAAATTAAGAAACTGAAAACGAAGATTTTGACGATCAAGAGAGCTCGGGAGTGAAGAATTGAAGTGTGGAAACGAATCTTTCGAGTATTAAGCATCTTATTACTCAGTTCTCGTTTATATTATTTTTACCATGTTTGCTAAACTCTTGAAGATAATTGTTTTTGTTTTTAAGACAATGTTAGGCTAGATTTATTATCACTGCCTAGGTCATATGATGAATACACTAGTTTGATATTGTTTCTATTCGGGTTTTGGACAAATTATGTGGATTTGATTAATAAAATTCATGACTTTAGTTTCGATGTTCTAATGTATATGCATGCTTAATCTTGTTTTAAACTTATCATATGTTTCACTTGCGTTTTTGTAGATGTCTTTCATGTATGAATGCTAGTTAGGTCGTGGACTGTGTGTTAGCAGAATCCAAAGAAATCTCCACAACAGAAGAAGTTCCTTGCAAACGACAAGTACAGACATCCAAATTCATCTTTGTCTGCAAGAAACGTGCAAGGAAATCAAGCACAGAATGGATCAGTTCATCCTTTAGGGCCTGCAAGAGCAAATCAAGCTGATCAGAATGTTTTATATGTGAAGAGACAAACGTGCTTCAATTGCGGCATTCTTGGTCACATTGCTCGAAACTGTACACGTGGTCCCCATGTTCCGTGTCATGTTAGAAATCAGAGGGTTACACCAAAGGATAACAATAATTCCAAGCCGATGAAGGTATCATCACCTAAGGCAATGAAGAATGTGAATTCCAAGGTTAAACCATCTGATGGGGATTGGAATGTTGCCAAAAACAAATGCAAGGCTGTTCAGAAACAAAAATTTGTTTCTAAAACGACTAAACCTGACACAGCCAAAGTTGCTCAATCAAAGGCAACTACCGCGTTTGTTAAAATAAAATGGATTTGGAAACCCAAATCCAAATCAGCAGCAACATCACCAATCCTCGAAACAAAAAGGGACTTGTGTCTTAAAGAAGTGTCTTATTTTGATGCTTCAGGGAAACCCAGGACCATGATGGCATAGGTCCCACTGTCTTACTAATCTCCTTATTTTTCAGGAACAACCAAGGAGGAGCTGTTGACAATCTCTGAAATGTTTATAACGGTTGTTCCAGGGACATGAAGGATAACATCTCACTGTTGCAAAAAGGTTCAAATTTTTATGATTGTGATGTTTCATTGGAGGAGATGAGGTAAGAAAAGATCAGCGAAAAGGTACAAATTTTAATTTCGTGCTTTAATTTTGAAACTGATTACTTTTTAATCTAATGAAGGAATGGTTAAGAAAAAACAACAAAAATATTTTCCTTTTCCTTTTGTTTAAAACTTTGTGCATATGTTTTCTTTATTAGGTAAATTTGTGCATAAAGTATGATGCACAAATTTAGGGGGGAAGGGGGCGATATATGTATATATGTATTGTTTGAGGGGGAGAAAATTAGAAAAATACAAAAACATTATTTGAAAAACAGAAAAATACAAAAAATAAAAAGTCTTGGGAAATGAAATGAATTTTCGTGATAAAGGGCGTAACTGACACATGTAAGGTGTCGTAGCTGAAAAGACTAAGATCTAATGTGATATATCGGTAGGTTTACGCTCAAATTGACTAAAATATACTAAGTGATATAAACATAATGAACTATGTATCTTGTGGGTAACATACCATCGGCGTATGATTTCATGGTCTTAAATCCTGTGTTGATAGATAGCCAACGTCTGAGGATTCGGCTCTTTATGTTGTTGAGTCATCCGGGAATATCTTGACTGCCCTTCTGTTGCATCCAGATTATATGCAGACCTAGGCATAGTCATGATATTCTTAAAAGAGCCAAATCAAACGGGCCAAAACCTTAAAAGAAAGAAAATCTCATCATGAGAAAATTTCATGAATTTAAACATACCAAATAAGGTATTTGCCTAACCCTCGCCAGATACTATTGGTCACTCTGTTGTACAGAAGTACTGACCTGTTCACCAATAGTCTGACGTTGTAAAAGATAAAGGATGATCTCAGTATACCCACTTGTTACGATGAATTGTTGTGCTTACCTTGATCGCGGGGGTATGTCATGGTATGGGACACATGGGTATTATAGTATAATACTACCTTAAGCGTATCACGAAGTTGAAAAATGAAAGTTGAGCGTTAAAGTTTAAGTGGACAAACATATTGGCAATCACTTAGACCAGTCTGAATAAGTTCGCATTGAAAAGTGTTCTTTGGTCCGCTTGAAAACGATTTTGATCCCATTGTAATTGTATAGTTGTAACTATTGAGTTAGTTTTCTTGTTTATTTGTGTTTTTGTCTATATTCTTATATTTTAAAATTTTAAAAAAATAGAAAATAAAAAAATAAAAAAATTCAAAAATAGAGTGCTTTATTTGTTTTATTAAAATTATTAACCGTTTTTGAAGATTGGACTAATCATCAAAAGATGAAAGAAATTTGGATTTTGATCCGAGTACAAGTACTGGGATGTACAAAGTGTTCATGAGATACTCTCCCTGTTGCATAAGTATGTTTGCTTATAAATTTCTGAGAATTGTGCAGATCTTGATTTAGATCAAGAAACAGGGATTGCTGAAAATTGAGATGCTGTTAGTTGCCGACAAAGCATGAAGCATCGCAATAGCAAAGTGACCTGAGTCAGAAGAACCAAATGCCAGTCATTGTTTGACAGTGATAGTACATTTGAAGAAGTACATGTGAACCTGCTTGCTTGAAAGAGAAGAATTGAAGAAGAAAAGAGCTGCTAAGATTCCTCCTCTCACATTCTTTTTGACAAAGATGTTTCAAACAAAGCTGATCAAGATCCTGATATGACACTAACCACAAGAGCAGAAGAAAAAGACCTGGTGCTGAGAGTTCGTTGAAGAGTGAGGTCCTAAAAGTATGAGACTAACTTCCACAACACTTACGGCACAGCGACAACCATAGTTTCTGTTGAAGACGTTGCTGAAGTTGCACTGTGAAGACAATTTGATGCATCAGTCTAAGGGGAGATTGTTAGGTCCTAGAACTGTGAGACTGAAGCATCAAATATATGTAAAGGTATATGGTAGTTAACTGGGTTTAACTAGGTTAGTTTGTATTAGTTTTGGACTTTTATAGGTCATTTGGGCATGCCATAGGCTATGTGGGCCAGGCAAGCCCATTAGGGTTATGCCTTACCCTAGGTATATAAGCTAAGCTTATGTCATTTCCTAGAGTTAGACTTTTGAAGACTTTGGGATTTCTCTAGAGAGAACCTTCATCTTGTACCAGACGATTTTGCTTGTTCAAGTAATAGAATCGTGTGCAAGGTGTTAAAGTGAATTCTTATTGTTCTTCATCATTTCGGTTTTTCTTGAAGATCGTCAAGTTTGGTTTCCGCCCATCCTTGGTGATCGGATTAACGGGACTTACAGTTACACTAACCGATTGGACCGGTTATTGTTTTGTGTTAAAAAAAGGTTAGTAACCGGAACCGGTTATAAAAACCAGTTATTGTTTTTGAAATGAAACCTGGTTCGGTTAATAATCGGAACCGGTTTTAAAAAAATGATTTATACACCTCTACCTAGCACCTTGCCAGTGTTGCTTGGGTTTTGTTTTATTTATAAAATTATTATGTCGTTAAAAAGAAACAAGAAAAAAAGCTTCTCTTTTTCTCCCTCTCCTATATGATTATTTTTCATGCATTCTGTACAATTGTGCGACTTTTTATTTCAAATTGGTTATGAAGGGATGCTACTCACGTATATTATATATGAGCTTAACGTTAATAATCAAACGTATTAAATTGTAAATTGTTGTGAAACAACGGTTTATTAGCAACTAATATATATGTATATAAACATGAGAGCTAGACTATGAAATTATGTAGAGAATAGAAAATGGAGAATTCTTATTCATTGATATATCTACACCATATAAAAATGCCATTATATATAGGCACTCACATTAGTACAATAGTAAATAAGAGAAAGGGGTTATACATGTGGAAAGTCACTACACAATGGATGCATTCATAGATAAGGGTTATACATGTGGAAAGTCTTTACATAATGGATGCATTCATGACACTCCCCCTTGACTATCCACATGTGGAATACTATTCTTTAATACGCTTAATGATGTTACCTCATTAAAAACCTTGCTAGGAAAACCCAATAGGACAAAACCTCAGCTAAGGGAAAAAGAGTGCAATGCGTATTGTCTCCCCCTGATACTTCTGGATCAGGTATGTTGTCTCAAAAGAAAAAACCTTACTAAAAATCCAATTGGATAAAACTTAGTGAAGGGGTAAAGAGTGCAATTTATGTAAACTCCCCCTCAATATAATATGTATCATTTCAAGTAACAAGTGCCAATCTTCTATGAAAGTTGTTGAAAAACTTTTGTAGTGAGTGACTTGTCGCTTGATGTGCAATCTATTAATGAACTTGATGTATGATCTTCATGTAAAACTTTAATTACCTCCTCTTGTAAGTAGATACCATAAGATTCATGAATGTGTTTTGTTATAATCCATGCATATACAAAACTAACCAAACTTGTTGATGCGTTAGTAAAATATGAACCCATACCTTTCGTACCTTAAGGGTATAGAAAATAAATGTTTTACTCATTACACTATCTCCTCGTTGTACACGAGTTAAATCTTGCCAATGAATTTAATGGTATATGTTCGTGTTTAGCTAGAAGATATATTAATACATTTTGTATTGAATTATGGTACTTCATGACCAAGGATCTTTGCTTCTTTGATAGAAGATGATAAAAGTCATTTTTATCTATATCAAATATTTGAACATCATTAAATGTACTTACACCAAAAGCTTTGTCCATATGAAAATGTCCAACATTTTCTAGATGTATTATGATTATGGATTATAATATAAACGTATGTCCTACGTATCAAGCCATAAATTTGCAATATTGTATTTCATTTGCAAATTCTTGCTTAAATATTTGAGCTCTTTTTTTTCTCTTCGGGAGATTCAATGACATCATCAACATATATTGCAATACTTGTAAACCTCATATCGTTCTTTTAATGAAAACAAATGGACCAACTTCACCATATGTATTTCTCGTTTTCAAGCTCACTGGTGAGTCAATTATATCATATTTGACTCGACTATTTTAGTCCACACATATTTTGTCAACTTCATATAGTATGTTCTTGAGGTTTTGACATCAATGCTTCTAGCATTATCAATCCATGAGGGAATTCGTTCCATCTTATCCATATATGCATGTGCTTTCACTCTTCAGGAGTTTTGCTATATAAATATGTCCATTTAACACATAGATATCTATATCATGTAAAAGTGTTATGAACACTTGCTTTTATCTCCAAAATCCATATTGTACCATGCGTGTACACTATTTATTGAGATATCACAATCACTGGGTACAAGTTTTCAATGTATGTTTATTGGTGCACAAGAATTACATCGTTAAGATGTTTTAATTCACCTTTAAAGAACTCAATTGCTTTAAGAAAGTCATCAGGAGTTCAATCGTATTAAAAAATGAATTTGTATACAACGATAATATTGTTCTCGAGAACTTACTTTACATGAAATACATAATTTAAATCCTTCAAGGACTTGCATGTAAACTTTAGTATCTAAATGATACATAACATTTATCAGACGCATATCAATTCTCTCTTTATATTACCAGATTAATTAAATACTGGAAAGCTATTGCATCCACCACTGGAGAATATGTCTCCTCATAATTAATCATAGGTTTTTGTGAAATCCTTGTGCCATCAATTGTTGATCCACATAAAAGACCTAATTATATTAAATATATTTTACACTTTTTTTATGGACTAATGGCTCGTAAGCTTTCCATTTCAATAGAGAATTCAACTCTGCCTCATTTGCGTCGTTCCATTTTGGCCAATCATTTCTTTGTATTTATTCATAGGCATATTTTCAATATTGATCCTCATCATTTCATCTTTTCAAGCGCTATATATACAAAAGTATAACGATGTCGATTTTGTTTCGATTCCATACACTTCTAGACATGATATAATTTACCAAGAGCTCTTTATTTTCAGGTACCTGGGGTTCTTCCAGAACCATCATGTCTAAGGTCTCTTCAAGAAACCCTTTTATTTTTTTACTATAACCTCAACTTGACCATCTTCTTCATTACTTGCTCCAATTTTTCGAGGAATTTTTATTTTCTTGGAATCGACTAGTCTACCACGCTTCAAGCGTGCAATAGACTCATTAATATATGGTTTGCCCTACTAGGACAATTAACTTAATTAGAGCATTAGCAGTTGACTACGTGATTTACTTTCACTGTATTTAGGTCAGTTAACACGTCTGGTGATTTATTCTTTAATCTAGGTAACGAATTATCTTATGAACTTCTTGTTCACACAATTTAGTTTGAGGATCAATGATAATTCGTGTGTAGCCATTCCTTTTTCAACTTCCATTAATCTCCCCCTAATGTTGAAAATGTTAATTTACTTAAAGTAAGATTAAGGAACCATAAAAAATCTCTCGTTAATTGCTCTAAGTATGTAATCATAAATTGTCATACCCCGACCCGCAGCGGAAAAGGTGATCGGGGCATGATTGGGTTTTCATCAAAGCTCATGACATTTATTATAATGTTTCATATTTATTATTACAATTTTAAAGAAGATCATACAATCAAATCATACTAGTACAACATGTTCTATACATCTTTCTAGCCTTCATTATATTTCTTC
The DNA here is from genome assembly GCA_947069175.1 of Scalesia atractyloides. Classification (NCBI taxonomy): domain Eukaryota; kingdom Viridiplantae; phylum Streptophyta; class Magnoliopsida; order Asterales; family Asteraceae; genus Scalesia; species Scalesia atractyloides. The sequence continues at coordinate 16,229,708 of CAMTDV010000001.1, read as the reverse complement.
TAAGGCACCTTTCCTATGTTTTCCTTGCTTCATCCTGTTCGCTTGTATCATGTGTAAAAATGGTTTTTGGATCAACAAAAAGTTGGCGAGTGAATCCTATGAAAAACATTTAAACGAGTTTATTGTATTGATTATAAAATAAAGTGCATAACCACATATGAGTAAATGTAGATGTAAATTTATTCACAATACACATAATATTAACTATTGCACACATATAAACAATTGATTGTTTTGAGACAAGCGTTGTTCAACTCGTCTCCCACGAGGAACTGATGGGCCTAACAAATAGTTTGCATACAACTTGACAATATGTAATACATAACAACAAACAATATTTACATGCTAAGTTTAGATCATATTATGGTATAGCACGAGTTTGAATAAGCGAATTAGTTTAAGCGACACATGATACACTCCAAAACATGAGTAAAAAAAAAGGGGAGTTTGTAAGAATTCACTCACAGTGGTTGCGTTTCTTGGATTGATGATGAATGCGCACGAATTTGGAATTAACCACGAGAGAAACTAACCTAGATATTAATATAACGGTTCGATAAATAAGCGGATTTTATTAACAATTTTAATAGGATTTTTGGATATATTTTTGTGAGTTTAAGGCTATTTTCTAACTTTAAAAACGTTTATTTTTAAGTATTTTTAATTGATTTTTAAATTAATTAAATAAATAAAAATAATAAAAAAATGTTGACTTTTTGACTTTGACCGTTGACCGTTGACCATGACTGTTGACCGTTGACCGGTTCGGTCGGTTATATTGTTGCACTGAGTGAGATTCGAACCGGTGACCTCCCGTACGCGTGCACGCAGCTATACCAACTGAGCTACGTGTCTAACCCGAAATATTTCTGTTTTTAATTATACTTATACACTATTTAATTTAATCCGAAAATCATTTATTTAAAAAGGCTTTAATTGTATCGAACCGGTGCCGTCAACAGGTCTCGAACCCGGGACCTGCGGTTTAATGTTGCACACAGTCCACCGCTGGACTGTGTGTCTAACCTGGTTAATATTCTGGTTTTTATTATACTTAACATCTTACTGTGAGTTAACCCGGTTCGGTTTTAAAAAAAAACATTTTTATTTCCGAGGATAGGGTCGTGATAGGGATCGAACTCGAGACGTGTGTGTATTGTTTGCACACAGTCCACCGCTGGACTGTGTGTCTAACCCGTTCATAATATTGATTTTAATTAATCTTATAACATAAACGACTTCGTCTTCTTCGCTCAAGAAACAGACCGCGATTATTCAGCTGTTACTTGTTAAATTAAATTAACGAACTTTATAAACGATTGTAGTGTGATGAACAGAGAGGGTTTGGGGAAAGAATGTACCGGACAGATTGTCTTTTTCAGAACTCCGGCAAAGATCGTCGGCTCTGTTTTGTGAACTCCCTCTGTTCGGATTCAATTAACAGTTTGATTGATTAGATAATGAAATTGAATTACTGAGCAACGATTATCAGGATGTTTAGATGATCATACCGATTAACAGCGTGATTTCGGAAATTCCAGCGTTTTTCCGGCGAGTATAGAATATCCGGCAGCGTTTTTCTGGGTGATGGAATGATGTTAGTAATGGTCTAACAATGGATTAAAACAGAAAAAGTCGAGGTATTTACCGTGTTGATGTGAGTCTCGGTTTTCCGGCGAAAGTCCGGTGATGACAGGAAAATTCCGGCGAGTGAAATTGATTCGAGAATCGGTGCGATTTTGAGCGAAAAGATTACCAGAGGCTAGGGTGTGTATTTATAGGAAAGAATATCGATGAATTGGGTCCGATTTCTGTCTTGATTCGTTGGTCAGCCGTTCTCCGGCAGTTACGACTGATGTCGCGGAACTAGACATCGGTATACGTACCTTAAGTCAAGAGTAACCGTCGATAATTGGCGAAATCATCGGATTTTCCGGTGTCTGCGGATTTGGGCGCGCTGAGTAATTTAATTCGATTTCCAGTTTTATTATATGTATTAATTGTTTCAATAAATCAACAAGTACACAAGTGGCGGAGTGGTTGAATGTTTGTGTGTTAAGTCTTTGAGGTTACCCGGCTGACCCGGGTTCGAAACCCGGCATCAGCATTTAATTTTTATTTCATTATTTTTAATAAATTTTCAATTATAAATTTTATATTCTAATATATTTAATAATTATGTATCGTTTAAAATTAATTTGAGCATTAAATACGCAACGAAAATTTTAACTGGATGTTCGGTTAATAAACGAAGCGGGTTTGGTTAACCCGGTTTTTGACGGATGTTACATAAATAGTATTTTCATCCAACATATATTTCACATTATTTGAGTTTCAATCTTTATGCGTTGTGGTGGATCAATTCCAATGTATACCGCACAATAAAAGGTTTGATGGGAAATATTTGGTTCATGACCAAAACCAACTATAATGGGGATAAACTATTACAACATGTTGGCTTGATGTGAAATATTATTACCGCATGTAAAATCACATGTGCTCAAATATGAACTTTTGCTCTCTTGATTATTGGCTTTGCAATCAATTTGTAGACGTTTGATCATCGTCTTTAACAAAAGCAATTTATGTCTTAAGCATTTAGAAAGTTTAATACTTATTCCAGTAATCATTAGTAACATGGATTCTAAATTCAATGTTTTAACCATCATAAATATGATAATATGAAATAATATGCTTGCTATCTCATTCGCTAAGCTACACACAACTTCAAGTTGTAAATTTGATGACCATTTAGACGATACATCGATTTAAAAACACTAAACGGTATCATGTTTGGATATATACATCCTTCATTCATTCCATAATATTTTAGGGATTCACACCGTACTTTAGTTGGTAAATAATTAACTTTTTTTGAGAGCAACTATGACATGTTTAATTATCATGAAGAATCTTCTGGTTATTCATTAAGTTTCACATCATTATTGGCTCGGTGTGTTCTAACCAGTCACGCCAACATATAATAAAGATCCATAAACTTATGGTTTATGATATTGTATATGTATTACTTGCACGTATGTAATACAAAACATAAGATATGAAAGAATGTATTATAACTTCAAAGTTCATACCATCGTGTTATGTAATCACTAGTTTACCACTTTTGGTGGTCGATCATCATGACTATCATTATAATACTGATATTCGATCTCATTAATATCTTGGCTATCTTATAATTTCTGATAGTTTGATCTCTTATTAACATAATGATTGTTGCACTTCTAATGGTCAATCTCATTATTAATATGATCACCATTACAATTTTCTCAATGATGCTCATGATTACAATGATCAATATATATTCACTTCATGAATCAGGGTAAAACCATACAATTTTTATGGTTTTCCATATTTTCTCAAACATATAGATATACAGTCGTTTCAAACCGTTTATACCCTTTAAATGATATTGCTAATTCAGGAGTATATATGAGGTTTGACAAACAAAATTTCTTTTTTCCGATTTCCCTTATAAATAAACTTCTCTTCGTATAACGTCAATTGAGAAGAAATTATATGTCCGAGTCATATAATATTTCTTTTATACTTGATAATGAGATACAATGAGTATGACACTTTAGTTGTCAAATCGAAGCATATTTCTACTTTTTCATGAGAATGACAATAAACCACAACTTTGGTTTAGTCGTTCTATTCGGTATTATCGATGCAAATAAGTGATAGTATATAGAATACAAGGTATAGATAGCAACAAATCATACAATACATAACCTTATAGCATGTCATCATATAAAAACAACTTATAATGGGCCTTTAAAAAATAAGAAACCTTTTTATCACTAATAAGCAAACGCATATAATTTATGTAATAGCTTATTATGGTATAACCAAACATAATATCTTATATATTTTGAACACTTACTTTAAAACTTAAACATATATCTCTTTCAAGTTCTCAGATCATTTATTACTTGTATTTGAAAATTTTATTTGAAAACTGTAATACTGATGAATTACATAACATACTCATTTTTTTCTTCTCAAATATTGATATTTAAACAACTGATGACATCATATAAGCAATCTATACGTTGTACATATGAAGCAATAACAACAGTCACTATTTTATACTAGCAATAGTAATAGTTAATATGCAAATAAATTGTTAAACATTATGACATGGCATAATGAATGCCTGAGAGGTACTGACATCGCTAGAAAATATTTCTCTAAAAACAACTAATGATATCTAGCAATATTAATCTATTATATCAATTTCTTATACGCAAAATTTGTTATAACATTAATCTTAGTATAAGTACTAAACAATATTTGAATAATCATGTTATAATAATAATAATAATAATAATAATAATAATAATAATAATAATAATAATAATAATAATAATAATAATATATTGCATTATAAGTTGTATAGTTTATTTAAAACTAAATCAATTGATGTTTATAAACAGAGGATTAATATCCAATAAGCACTACTCACATAACTCATTTATATCTAATTATGTAAAAGTCTTTTGACATGCTATGTATTAACAATGACTAATAAAAACAATTAATTACAGAATTCATATACATTTAAATTATAAACATACAAAATGAAAATCTAGTACATATATCATGTATATATTACCACCGTACAAGCATATATACCTAATACAATTGCATCATTTAGTCCATAAATATTGAGTTCCATACTTTGTAATACTGAATATTGAATTTAATTGTTTTTCATGTATTCTAAAAGTACATATAATATTTTCTAGATTGCAAATTAACTTCCTCAAATCAAAATAATTCAACAATTTTATTTACAACTTAACAAGGTTAATAAAGAAGCATAAATATATGATTATGGTGGCTCAAAAAATATGTAGATAAGCATCACTAGATTGTAAGAGTCCCAAACAACATATATTAAATTAACTAATTAAATGATAATCCAGCCAATTTAGAATAATAGAAGGGATCATTTGTAAAAGAGAAAAATAAACTAAATATTCGTAATATCGTCGTCATCAACGAAAACTATAGTTATTCAATTAATAATGAGTATTAGAAAAAGATGAATTAGTCAATTATAACGTCATAATTTATGATGTAACATCTAAATCCTGATGAATACCAACATGCTAATATATAAATAATAACTTCTAAAAGCAAATGAAAAAAATATATAGATAAGAGTTCAATCATGAGACTACATCCTAGAATTTATAGTAATGATCAGTTTAAGTTTATATATGTATATTAATAAGTGTCACCAGTAAGACTGATGTATCATCATCAAATATAATATGAAATAATCATAATAAAGTTGAGATTGCAGATCCGAAGATCCAATGTTTTTTCAGCAGTGGCTACGCATCTATGGTTTCCAACTGTCCATTGCATAAGAAACCCATCTTTCATCATTTTGGATAATTATTGGGTTTCAACGTGCGAAATTGAGTTAGGCTGGAAAATAATGCACATCAAAGGCAAGGAAAAAGGGATACCAAGGGTGGCAAAACACATAGAGCACGTTCGTGCTGATAACGTGTTGTAAAACAACGGTCTATTAGCAACTAATATATATGTATATAAACATGAAAGCTAGACTATGAAATCATGTAGAGAATAGAACATGTAGAATTCTTATTCATTAATATATCTACAACATATACAACCATTATATATAGGCACTCACATTAGTACAATAGTAAATAAGAGCAAATGGGTTATACATGTGGAAAGTCACTATATAATGGATGCATTCATAGATAAGGGTTATACATGTGAAAAGTCACTACATAAAGGAATGCATTCATAACTAATATTCTTATTTATTTGCTCATCTATTATTATCATCATTATTATTATTGCTATTATTATTGTTATTATTATTATTCAAACAAATATACTGAAATTACAACAATATTAACTTATACACACTCGAATTTAATCCACTTGAAATAATTAAAACTAAAAAGTTGGAAACCTGCTACTTACACGAAAATTAAAACTTGTGATCTAGAAGTTGAAGCAAGAAAAACCTTTAGATTTGGATTTAAGCCAAAACAACCCAATCTAAACTCTAAAATTATACCAACAAAAATCAAATCCTTTTTGTGCGAGTTCGAGGATATTGCTTCGCATGTCAATGGTACGGTTGAGTTTGATGTTTTTTTGGGCCATTCAAACCAATTTGCACCTATGCTAACATGTAGGTGTGTGCTAAAACCTAATGAATGAGATTTTACCAAATATCTTTACACATTCGCATTGAGACATCATTTACTTGAACTCCAATTTTAACTCATTTCCAATTGTTGTGCACATTTTTCAAGTAGAAGGTGAAACCATAGTCTATTAACCGTATATCACGAATACTTATTACTATATGTGCTCAACGACATTGAAAACCTATATTATATCTAATGTAGCGTTTGGTATGCAGAAATTAAAGATGTAATGGAATGAATTATAGTGAGAGAATAAATAAAAGGGTGTTTGGTTGATTGAGGGAATCGAATCAAATCGCCCATTACATAAAGCATGTTATTCTCTCAAAATCATTTCAACCCCACCCCTGTTATTTTCCATTCGATTCCCGATTTCACCCTTCATTAATAAAACTACAACCTACCACCGCCACTCACCGTTGCCGCCACCCACCACCACCACCTCCGCTGCCACCTACCACCAGCACCAACACCGTGACCACCGTCGCCGCCACCCACCTCTGCCCCTACCATTACCCACTTCCGCCCCTGCCACCATTCCTCGGCCTCCACCACCCACCTCTGCCCCGTTGTAACCCACCACCACTGTAACATCCGGTCCCTCGTATCACCAATATAGTCCACTTTGCCCCCGATGGGTAGCCCATTCAGGAACTTACGACTTTATTTTTGGTTGCCCTTAGTGGAGACTTCTCAGGAGGTTACCCATCCTAGTACTACTTCCACCTGAGCATGCTTATGCCCAAAACGCGTTGGTGATTTAAGAGGAATTGAATTACTTATGAACCTGAGATCTCTCCTGGCCACGGCTGATGTGGGATTTGCCTAGGGTGTTATTAACATGGAGCATTGTAACACCCTATGCAAATCCCACATCGGCCGTGACTAGAAGAGATTCTTGGTTCATAAGACATTCCCCACTTCTTAAATCACCAGTGCATTTTGGGCTTAATGATAGTGGATGAGAAGAGAACTCAACAGTTAAGCGTGCTCAGGTGAGAGTAGTAATAGGATAGGTGACCTCCTGGGAAGTCTCCACTAAAGGCAACAAAAAATAAAGTCATAAGTTTCTGGATTGGCAACCTATCAAAAGCGAAGCGGACAATTTTGATAGTACGAAGGGCCAGATGTTACAAATAATACAAACATTATCTTTGAATTCATAAAATTCTATAAAAAAAATAACTAACATTACTTTTCTAACGTGTCTCCTGACACGTATGTTAATCTTACTTGACAATCACAATACATGTATATTGTCAACAAGGAAACACTTCATACAATTTCGTCTAAGCTATTAAATTTTATCTTAAACAACTTCTAACCTAAACTGAAATTAGTTATATGTTTTGTTTGGATATGCCACCTCTATTATGTTTCTTCTTAAACAACAACCTCTAAGCTATTAAGTTTTATTTTAAAAAACAACCTTTAACCTAAGCTATGTTGGTGTCTAATACAACAAGGTATATTAGACTTCTTATAACCCTTATGTACTTTACTAAGTCATGTTTTTTTTGTTTTTCTTAGATAATCAGTGTTGGAAAATAAGGATTAAGAAAAGATTATGAAATGATTAAAATCCCAAATGATGTCTTGTTTTGATAATGGGTTGAATTTATAAGTTGTGTTAATGGTTGTTTGATGTAGTTGTAAGATACGTAATATTTTAGTGTTAAAAGACCGGTTTTAGGGGCAAATATGGTAAGAATAGATGGTTAATAATGTTTTGTTGAGATTTGCATGTAAATACTGAAAAAAGAATAATTTGGACGTGAAAGACTGAAATTGGAGCAGTAGCGAAAAGCTGAAGGAAGCTGTGAAGTTCGAGAAGCGTACGAACCATACCCGACCCATTGGATACGATTTGTAACCACCGCTAGACAGAAAGTACGAAATCCAAGTTGGGATCTTGGCCAGAGTGAACCTTGTTAGAAGATTATGGCCCGTGCCCAAAGTAAAGGTTACGACCCGTACGGTAATCGAAGCCCAAAATCAAAGCGAAATATAAAAGGAATGCAATGGAAACCCTAAAAACAAGTGGGGTGAAAAAGGAGGCTGCAAAAAGTGATTTTGCAAGGATTCAGAAGAGACATGGCACGTGACTTAAAGATCTGACACAGGGGTAAGCAAGAATTGATTCCATGTGTTAATCTTTATAGTTTTTCTAGTCTTTGACTTTTGTTTATGATGATAAATTTGATTTATGTTTTGAATTCGTTTGTTAGGTCTAGCTAAACTCTTGTATAATTGTCCGGATGAGAAGATTTATTGTTTGATTATTGATTGATGATGGATTTCTTGTTAGTATGATTTTAGTAGTTTAGTATGGTTAATCTTGTGATGCATATGCATACATGTTCATATTGGATATGATGTTAGTTGTGTGATTGCGTTGACCTTTCTATGAGGTTATGCATGCTAGATTGAATATCTTCTATCTCTAGGTTATATTGACGTCCATTAGTTTAGGGCTTGAAACCTTAATCGGTAATAGATATTTGATTGTCTGTCCATTAGTTTGGTAAAACATGTATTCTGCTTAAGGGAAATATTTGATTATAAAGGTCTAGAAACTAATTAGGGTTTTCTATAATCGTCTTACCTTGGTAGTTCGTAAACCACTATGTTCATTGTTCACCTTGACACTAGTCTAGAAACTAGTCATAAGAATCAATACTATGACTAGCTTTATTGAATTAGATTAAAGGTGTGTATATACCCTTAACCATAGTTTAATAGGAATAATCTTAACCGGTCTTTGTTCATTTTAGCACTTCGTACGCCATAGTCAAGTTAAGTTTTGAGCTGGTTTAATAAGTTACATTTATCATCAATCTAATCCATCTTCACAAATTCAAGTCTAGGATGGTTCTATTTTCTTAACCTTTCGTAACCTTTCTAAGTAATTAAAGTTCTAGTATTTTTTAAGTTTAAGTTATAATTATTCATAGATTGCATATTAAGTGGTAAATTTATGACTAGCAAATTTTGTGTCCTAGGATTAATACTTGGGTACTTACCTTAGCTATACTATATTCGGATAGGTACGCTTTTCCTAGAATTTGTATAAATAGTATTTATTTAGTTTTTACCTTAAAACTCGTCTGTGTGTGTATGTGTTTCAATTTTATTGTTACTTGCTAAGCTCTATAGACGGGTCTTGTCTTTCTTACCCTTAACTCTTTACTTTGCTATCTATTTATATTGTTGGGTTTCAAAAAAAGTTTAAACAAATCCTTACTAATTTTAAAAGAAGATAAATTTGGGAAAACCTATGCAACCCCCCCCCCCCCCACTATAGTTTCCTACAACATGTATGATCTTAAAAATTAAATTTACAGTATTAAACTATGTATTATCTAATGAGAGGAACGAAGATTCTTTTTGTTGTTATCGATGTATTAATTAAGTTGTTAAGTAATAATGCCACAGAGTTGTCTTTCGATCCTCGTGTGGCGTCCCCATTTGCCCAAGGGTAAGCCATCCATCCCGCTCTTTGTGTGGTCACTGGGTTCGTCTCGTCTTGGACTCATCGGGAGAGTAGCGACAACTCTCAACCCAGTGGTGTGTTCATCGCATAGACATGACTAGGCAAGTATGCATTCTTAATATGCTAAGGTTGTCCCTAATAAAGTCTCAGACTAGCCAATAAACCCAAGCGTTCAAGTACAACCCATAGCATAACGATCTTCGAACATTTGGCCTGTGACACTCTCCTACCATCATTTCATGCACATCCTCGTGCATGCTCACATACTTGCTTAAATAACTGGAGAATGCAACTTCCCCGTAAGTTGATCATGATTCACTTTGGTTGGGTGGAACACCCTAGTAGCATAGAAACAATGATCTTCATTCGAATCATTCAGTATATCACATCCGCTTATGTTAGTTTGACGATGATGTTCGCTGGTAGTTTCATGGAATACAGGGAACCTTGACATTGTAGCAGCTTTTAATGTGATTACGACACTGCTAGTACCGTAGTCGTTGAACTGAGTCTCGGCGGGCTTCAATGATACTATAATAGGGCAGTGCTAACGATCCCCTACTTACGGCGTAGAAAGACATTCACCGAAGTGCCCCATATTTGGTTTTCTCCCACCAGCATTGAGTAACCATACCCTTGATGTTAAGCACATTTTAGTTATGTGTCACATCCCAATGTATCCAAGAATAGACCTACTCTGAAACCACTTTATCACGGGGTTATCTTTCAATTCTCGTGTGGCGTCCCCATTTCTCTAGGGATAAACCAATCTATCACGCTCTTTGTGTGGGTCATTGGTTTCGTCCTGCCTTGGACTCAACGTATCCAAGAATCGACCTGCTCTGAAACCACTATCACGGGATTATCTTTCAATTCTCGTGTGGCATCCCCATTTCTCTGGGGATAAACCAATTTATCACGCTCTTTGTGTGGGTCATTGGTTTCGTCCTACCTTAGACTCATCTGGAGTAGATATGAGCATTGGGTACTTGGTACCTGTACCGGTATTGAATTTCTCGTACCGAACGTCACACCCCGCTTTCCCGATGGGCCTGGATGTGGGGTTTAAGTGTGACGATTGTATATCAATTTCACAACGCAATGGAAATAGGGAGTTTATGTATTAAAGTACAAGTATTGAAAATCATCAAATCATATTAGAAACTATAAAGTGTTAAATATTTGATACAAGTATCCAAAAGTAGGATCTTATGACAACTCGCATTTTCAGGTTAACACCATTAACCCTCTTAGTTAAATCTTTATAATTTACATAACATTCATATATGCATTGTGTCTCACGTGTATATTATATCTTACGGAACTAATACAAACTAGTGGGCCTAGTTTTGTACATACATCAAAGTTTAATTATAAACTTTCTATACAAGTTTCAAGGTTTAGAAACTTGGGGGACTAATTATGTGTTATAACAAAATAGAAATTGATAACTTCCTATGAAGTTTGTATGTTTAGAACTTAAGGGACTAGAAGGGTTTTTGTTAGAACTAGAGGGACTAGGGTGCGAATAATTAAACTTGTGTTATAACAAATAAGCCCAACCCTACGCCCATAACCCAACAATGATCTTTGCCTCTCTCGTTTCCCTCTCAAAATCACACACACAAATAGCCTTCACCTTCATCAATCACAACCCTCTTCTCTCGGCTTTCCAAACTTCTCGCAATCTCAATCTTATTCTCGGTAAACTATCCTAATCTTGCTTAGGGTTTCTGTTTATACGTGATTCTTAGCTGCATTTTGATGATTACATGATGTATGAAACCTAGGGTTTGCTAGAAACAAGAATCTTTATAGTTTTGAAGGTTGTTGATTTATATGGTTTGTATATATGCATGTATGCTTAGGGTTTTGGATTTATAACATGATATTAATGGTGAATTGTTGTTGAATCTGATGTATTTAGGGTTATACATGATATACGGGTTGGACTTAGGTTATAAAAAGATCAGAAACACGTTTTTATGAAGAGTTGAAAGTAAACAGTTTATGTCCGAATTTTTACAGTCGACTTGTATCGGCTTTAACGGGGTCAAAACATAACGAAATTCATTGTTTCTTTAGTCTAAGATGTAGTTCCAGAACTAGCTTTCAAACCCCACTGGAATCATAATTTTTCGACGAGTTTTGATATTTTAAAAGATTAAAACAGAAACACAAGTGCAAGCTGCATTTTCCTAAAAAATTTGCAGCATGTTACGGAAGACATAACTTCGTCTAGGATTGGACTTAACATGTGAAATGTTTATAGTAGATAGTTCTAGGATGTCATCGAATTCTCCAACTGGAATTTCATTAAAAGGATTACGAGGATTTTTAAATAAATTATACCATAAACTGTCGACAGAATCCGACGAATCTGACCCATGTGTGCTAAATCATTTTTATTAATTGTTAAGTAGACATTTAGGTCTTGAGATATATATATATATATATATATATATATATAAGTGAACTATATAACACGTCTCATTGAAATATCATAGTTTTTCAAGTCCGTTTGGTATTTTTAATAAATTCCGGAAAACAACTCAAAAACTGATGTGAAACCGAAACTGCTGAAAGTTTATGTAGATGCTTTTAAGTGTATTTATGTGTTACTACAAGGTGTTAGTTGTTGTTTAAAACCTAAATGACTACCAATAAACGTATTGCATGTTATGAGATAAACACATGCACATACCCACACAAACGGATAACTAAGTGTCAACGTGTTGCATATTATCTGATAGTTACGTGTAGAACTTAAGTGTGCACAATTTAACTAAAACGGTAACCATATCAAGACGTGGTTGACCACTGCTACTACCATACAGTTAATATTCTAGCCAAGCAAACTAAGGTGAGTTCACAACTCTTTACTAAAGCATGCATCCCTGATTGGGGACAACACACTTACTTCCTAGTTTGGGACCACATACATACTATCCACCGGATGTGGAATAGTATACATAACTAAACGCAAACTCTATCTTGAAGTCCATACACATTTTACCAATTAGTATTCCGGGTTGGCATGCGGGGTATTAGTTGATAGCGTTATTAGCTTGACAAACCTCACACCATGCTGGGAGCCGTTCGTGAACTATTTACCTTTTTATTGCATCAATGTTGATAAACATTGATGAGGGCACAAAAACTATAACGTCAGCATTTGGTACACATTTGTTTAGATACCTTGAGGAGGGTTAGCTACCCAAGTCATACTTATAACGCTTTGAATGTGAACTTACACTTATGCTTTACGCTTAACTAAAACTGTGAACCCACTAACTTTATGTTGACACACTATTGCATGCTTTGCATGACATTAGGTACAACTGCAAGGAGGCTTACAATTTGTGGAGTGTCGTGGATTATCAAACTTTACATTTTATTTATGTTATGAACTTGTGGTTTTTTATTTGCGTTTGGATTTTTAAACTTTGCTTCCGCTGTTAACTTAAACTATGTTTTGGACTTTTAAACGTTGATCACTAACCGTGTTGATTGTGATGGTTTTATAACTTTAATGATTGGTTTAACATGATTAGTGGTTGGATCTTGGTCAGTCGTATGGCTCGCGGTAAAACCTTGCATGAGGAATTTGAGGGTGTGACAGATCTAAATAAAATGGACTTGAGACATCATAGGTCTTTTACCATTGGAGTCTCAAATTCCAAATCTTTTTGACCGATCCTTATCTAGCCTACCATTGAGGTTCGTCACCCATATGTTAATCTGTAAAAATACATCAGCTTTCGCTGTTAAATACAATTAACCGACTCATTTGTAAAATATTAAAAATCATTTGTGAGTTATTGGGTTTTTCTTGTTACCAGATTTACATGCTTGTCACATTTGGGATCCAGTGTTCAAAACCGACTTTTTATTAATATACACACCATATATTTTGTGGTTGTCAGGTGTATGCCTACACCCCTCACTTACTGGCCATTACAATAAATTAATCGGGATGCCTGGATACTGTACTATTAACCCCCAAATGATTTTTTGTTAATCAAGCAATACAGATTAAAATCGGGTTATCAATATTCTCAAAGCATTTGCCCATTGCAATACCCGTACCAAGTGGTTTTGTACCATATCCCAAGTTTTATATAATAAAAGTGGTTAAAAAGTATTTACCTGTACTAGTTGTGCTTACAACATATTTGGTTCGTAGTACAGCCGAATTCAAAGTTTATTAGCCTACTGCACGATTTCTTGAGAGCTCTATAGTCCAAAGTGAATGGAAATATTAATCCATTAGGATTGTTTACGGGTCATTATAAGTCCGTTGGACTTGATCGGTTAACATAGATATGAGCACGGTTCCGCTAGATTAAGTGTTGATCGGATAGAATGTGGCTTATAGTCATACGAGTGAAGAATCTCGTGTGTCATGGTTGAATACCCTTACATTCTGATTTGAAAGTGTTTTGAAAAAGTTTTGACTCGTTATGAGTTGGTTATATGATTTATGCTATTTTAACAAGTCGTTTGCACAAATACGGGTTAGAATGGTCAAATGGGTTCGTGATTAGTCAAATATGTTAAAACATCTTTTTGTTATGTTGTACGAATTTTTTTGGTGTCAAAACATTAGATTATAATGCTTATAAGTTCATTTGCCGATATTTACACAAAGCTGAGTTTTGACTTTTTAGAATTTCAGGTTTGACTTATCATTTTGACCCACTTAGATGTGATGATCACGCAATGTAAATGTAGGATTTTATTCTCTACACTATGAAGACCATTTGGTTGAGTTTAATTTATTGACCAAAGTGGTTAGAACCGAAGGTGAAACGAAATAGTCAAACTGTTGACAATTTCGGACTTTCTAACAAAATTAAACTACTAATCTAATTGCTAATGATAAAGCTAGGGAAGGGGGACTTAGTAAAGATATTGCTTATACACCCAAATAGAATAGGTGGAGAAGAAGTTTTCGGGTCTTGTTTTAGAGTGTCGGAAATCCAAGTTTTATTTATTCTTGCTTTTACTTTATTTACAATCCTATTCGACATGATTTATTTAGAACTCTTTTTAAGAAAAATAAATATTTTTAGGCATAACATGCCCTTTAAAATTTCATTAAGCTATATATAAATTCACACACCTCACAAGTGATCACTCAACACTCGGCCGAAGATGTATAAATGATACGCTCGGTCTCGGTATGGAACTTACTCCTACCATATGCTTGACAACTAATCAAACTTCTTCCTTTTTGACATAATCTTTGTAAATATCTGTAGATCCTTTCTAGGATCCAAATGCTCATGTCTAACTATGAATAACCTAGTCTATCACGTTTTATTAGATTAGGTGATATGCAAAACAAGATTACTTTTCAATTATATGTTTCCATTCAATATTTAAACTTGTACATCCAGAAAACAACTCGACAGGGCTTCGCCGTATTGTTTGCAAAACTGTTATCGACTCAATGACCACGTTCATCTATATACAGTAACATTACCTTCGTACAAACTAGATGTTTTACCTTCGTACGAGAGTAATCTACCTTCGTACGAAGGTAATCTACCTTTGTACGATGGTAATCTACCTTTGTACGAGGGTGGTACCTTTGTACGAGGTAAGCATATTATACTCAATCAAATATTCTAACATGTAGATTCTTATTACAGACTTGATATAACTCGGTGACGTAGGCAACAGACATATGTATCAATAGTCTCCCCCTTGGATGTTGTCGCAGTCTCGATGTCACAGTCTCGATCGGTCTTCAAGAATTATTTAGTACTTTAATAAGTTTAACCTTTTTGCTTGAATAAAAACATCTTAGATCTTTGACTTTTCAGCTCAGTATATTCCATCAACAATCTCCCCCTTACTTTGAGCTTCCTCTTCATTATTCAACATTTTTAGCTTGCTCCCCTTTCTTTCAGCTTCCTGCTCAATCTCATATCATTAAAATAAACATTTCTGTTTCAAACTTTGAAATTTTCAACTCATATACTAACAAATTTTCAAATTTTAAACATTTTATCAGTTAGAACAACCCTCTTAGTTAACCAAGTCCAAGTTAATGACTTTGGTTGTTTGATTTGTGTACTAAGTTCAAGTTAATGACCTTGATTGAACATTTTGTGAACAAACTGATATTTTCTGTCAATTTGAAGTTTCAAATTAATGAATCTTTTGATCATTTCAAAATATTTTCTCATTTCAGATAAGCTCTCAACCCATTGTTCTCCAGATTTTAGTCAGCATTCAGTAGCTTCGGACTTTGAAGATCAGCTTCCATCATCGGTAGTCAAAATTAAGATGAAACAAAATCTTTTTGATTTTTTCAAAGTTTATGCTAAAACATACTGAAAATCGTTTTGGGTTTTTATGAAATAAAATAGCTATGTACAAACATATTTATAGACAGTTTTTGTGAGTTTGTGTTAGAGGATCATATCAGTTTTTTAGACTTATCACTAGTACCGTTGATCTTGATTAAACTTTAAGTTCTAAACAGATTAACTTAGATTGTCAGTATACTGGTCCACTTAAACCTCTACACATTTCTCAATTGTTTCAAGATACTGTATTAGATGTCTTAGAACTTGACTTAATTGTGTTTCCCAACCTCAGAATATACTTCCGTACCAAGATTCCCTGGATTTCATCTTATAGGTGAATATATCTAATGATATATGTATCTGGGTTGTGCAAGGCATTGAGAGCTCAGGTTAGTATCACCGTACAGACAAAGAGATGGAGGCTTGACTCAAAAGTGGTGTTCCGTATTGTGGAATCTTTTAACTGCAATTGTTAGATCTTTTGATACTTTCAATTAATTGCAGTTTAAGGTTTTTAAAGCAAAAGTATTCTACAAGTTCTAGGCCATTGCTTATGCAAATTCAAAAGAACTTGTATAATTTCCCAGATATCAATAATCTATAAAGACTTGGTATCTCAAAATCCGACAATCTCTCAAACGAAATTTCGGTGTACTAAGACCATATATCCGATAGATGTTAACCCACTAAGTAAAAAGTTTTTCTTTAAGTTTATATCTCGAAAACCATTTACTCAATGTGCGAAGTCTACTGGTGTCACACCCCAACCGATGGCGGAAACATCAGGGTGGGACGAAATAGATTAGTCGAGTCAACATAATACTAGATTGTGCAATAATTAAGACCACATAATTTCATTTCACTTCAAATATTCGATTACAAGACTTTAGAAACGAAAATACAACAATAACATGTCAAGTAGAATACATGGCCTTAGTAAAGAAATAAGTCCTACAGTACATGAGTTAAAAGCGAGTTTCTGGCCCGTCCTATTTAATTTCATCAATGTCGACATCATCAACCTGCAACATGCTAAACGTATCATTCAACACAAAAGCATTGGCGAGTACATAAGTTTGATATAGCATAAGTATGAAATAGTTTAAACAACTCCACATGTTAAAATAATATACTGGATTAATGTAAACAAGGCATGCGATTTACAAGTCAATCCTCAAATATCATAGCAAAATAGAATAAACTTATCATAACCTCAAGAATACGGGCGATGCGTTACTCCTTTAGCGCTCTATACATGTTAAGGGGAGGCTCGTACGAAATTAATGACAAGTCGTATCACATAAGAATGTTCCAAGTATACAAATCTCGTATCACGTATTTTTAGCATGTATGATGGATTGCTTGTGTGTTTGCATAAAAGTATAAGTTTGATTGTGCATTTGATAGATTAACATATTGCACCCAAAGTGTAAAGAGTAATCAAGGGTGTTCGAGTGTACTCACGGTTTTGCAAAGCTTCCTTTGTTAGTCCCGTGAAGTGTTTGAAGATTGGAGAGGCCAAGGTTACCCTACAAGGGGTAAACGAAGGTGGATAAGTAGTCTGAGTTGGATTTGAGTTATGGTTTGGACAGATTCGGGGTTGGACAAAACAGAAACAAAAGTTCGAAAAAATGACAGAAGAAGTGCCACTTCGCATGAAGTGTCCACCTCGTGCGAGGTGCAGCCCACCTCGTGCTAGGTGGCAGTCCACCTCGTGCAAGGTGACTAACCACTTCATTCGAAGGGTCTATTTCTGGTATGTTTTAGCTCGTTTGACGCTCGTTTTGATACTGTTTCGTCGAACAAGGATCTTAGGGACGAGGTTGGAAAATACTAAGTGAAGAATGTAATCAGTTTATCGTATATGTATATTTTTATAGCTTATAGAGTTCTTCAATTATGTAATAGAAGTCAAGCGTGGGGTGCGAACACCTCATTATATGCTTCACTAAATCACAAGGTTTTTCAACTCGGTTGGTCATGAATAACAGAAATGTGAAGTCGTCTAAAACGTTACAGCCGAGTGAGCAAGCTAGGTGCGTGCATGCTGAACATAATGGTGTTTGGGGACGTGTCGTAGCCTTGTCACTCTAATGAAAGTTGAATCTGTTTTAGGATTTTAAAACATATACCAATAGTGACGGAACTTAATTCGGATAGTATAGACTTCCAACGTTCTCACACTAGCTTAACACTAAGTTGCTTAGAACTTAGCTTAGCTCACTTGTTTGTACCAAGAAGGAAAAGAAAATAGAAGAAGTAAGGAAATCTTGTAAGAGTTGGATGATAACACTCACTTTGGAGCTGATAGAATCTGCCAAATACTTGAAATTCGAGTGGGAGTGAATGAGATTTCGGAAGTTTGGAAATGGGACTGAAGTGTTTGATTTATAGGAGAAGGGGGCTGGCAGAAGCATTCATGCGAGGTGAGCACATTTCATACGAGGTGAACTCAACTCGTACGAGGTACTAGGTTTTAGGCTAAGTTTTCGTGTTTTAGTCAGTTTTAAGCATTCTCAAACATCAGTAGGTATCGTGTGTGCATAACATGTATCTTGTATGTAGTTTGCATAAGAATCACATATTTAGACGATTGTTTGCATGAATGCTCGAGTATGAAAGTATGAATAGCATACGTTGACATGTATGTTTTGCTTGAATAACAAGTATAAAAGTATGCATAAAGTTTAATTGTCTATTATGATCGACGTCTTGGATTACAAGCTTGGGATAGAAGTACGAATAAGGTACGATACAAGTTTCCAAATAGAGAAATTCGAATACACTTTCTAAATAGGGAAAGTCCAAAAATGTGGAGCGTTACAACTGACACATCATCGGTGAGACCCGTTTAAACACTTTTTAACACTACATTTCTTTAGCATATTATGATAGCCCACTGATGTACTATCATTTCCTTTTTTTTACACGAAAACTCTTTTTGTCTTTTTCATGTTTTTGCACATTTTCATAATTTTTGTATGTTTTTGTATTTTTCATAACATGTTTCTCCCCCTAAAATCAAAAACATATTTTTGGATTTTTTGTTTTAAAGAAAGAATTACAAATTGACAAATCGATGAGGTCAACTTCAAATCACCATCCAATTCTGCTTTTCAAGTTTTTTCTTTATCTTTTACCCCTCACGATTACAAAAGCATTGATACCATTGATTTTAAAAACATTTTCAACTTTGTTTTATCAACTGGTTTTGTCTGTTCAACAGTGAGGGTTCTGTGAATTGTTTAATCTTTTAAAACAATAAACATTTTAATAAACCCATCATAGCAGTTTCTGGGAAAAAAAGTTCATATTAAGCTGGCCAATTCTCCTTGACATGTGTCAAGGGATCTCACTATTTGTGCTTCACTTAGCTAAGAATCCCCTGCACAAACAAACAACTGATAATTTGAATAGTGACACCCAAGTCTTTCTAGTCTTGGGTGCATTATTAGCAATTTTTGATACTTTTCATTTTCTTTTTTCTGTTTAACCTTCTCTAACTCCTCGGTTGAAACAGATTTTCAACTTTTTCAGAAAAATCTTTTTCTCTTATCTCCCATATTTGATATTTTAACATTGCTTTATGAAATAAAATGTAGAATATTTTTGTTCAAGAGTACTTAAAGATTCACCAGTTTCATAATTTGAAACTTTGATACAAACTGGTTTCACTTTATGACAAATTCTTTCTTTTGTTTCCAAACCCGAGTCGGAACAAAATTGGTGATTTTTGTTTTAAATCTTCGGAATTTTTCTTAACATTGGAAATAGGTTTTGATTTCTTTTGTGAACATCTTCTAGCAATGTGTCCAGTCTGATTACATCTAAAGCACGTCCTACTGTCTATTACAACAGGGGATCCCTCAACATGTTCTCGTTGTTGTTGAGCGAAATTTTTTTCATTAGATTGTTTTAAAAATTGACTTTCTTTTGTACTTTCAGAACTTGCAGGCACAAAAGTCGTTTTCTTTACAAACTTAGTTTTTTCAAACTTGGTATAATTTTTCTTATTATAACTCGAACCATTTCTTCCCTTGTAATGATTTTTCTGTTGATTGTTAGGGTAGAAATTTCTTGGTTTGGTATAATAAGACTTATCTTGTTTGAAGTTTGAAAAACTTTGATTTCTTAAAAAAATTTCAATTTTAGATATTTCGATCACGACAAGCTTGAAAACTTTTTCGACTCGATCTAAATTCACGTTCTGAATTGGAAATTCAGAATAAGAATATAGTTGATCAGATCCACACATTGTGTACATTATAATATTGGAATCATCATTTGAACTATTTCCTGATTTTCGAAGATAGTTATCATGAAAGCTTTCATCACTTTCAGACTGTGAACTTGAACTTTCTTTATCAAATTTTGATTGAGTGTTTTAAAAAACAATTTTATCATTTTCTTTTCCCAAAACATTCTCAACCACATTCTTAACAACTTCTGATGTAGTATCAGCATCTGATTTTGAATATGTCACATCAACGTTGTCAGGCAACTGATCATTTTGTTCAGTTTTTAACTTCAAATGCAATGCCTTTTCCACCCCATCCGGTTTTTCATTGAATAACTATTCCACATCGGGGGTGGAACACGATAATAACCCAAACCTTTGTTGTGATAATCGTATATATCTTCCTCATTTTCATCTTTTCCAGTAGGTTTGGGAAGAATGTGATCTAAGACGTAAGTAGCTATAGAAGAACTGGTCAAGTTCTTGTCAACCCGTTCCATTTTTATTCTTATAGCTTATAGCTCTTGCTTTAATTTGGAAATTGTGTCAATGTAAATGTTTATTGCCATTTGTTTATCCATGAATGTTGCCTTTAGCATAGAAAGCGTAGCATTATCTTCTCTACTCGCATCATGGTATTGGTTGATAGTTTTGGTCATTTATCATAAGCTTCTTTTGTTTATTTGAAATCACTTGATAGGTTATATGTGTGTCGTTTAGTTCTCTATACTTCTCGTCTTTCTAAAACACTACTTATACGGTTCTAAATATTTTGTGCATTGTTTTTCTTTTTCAACTTTCTCAATTTTTCTCTCTTTTTTGACTTCTTCAACCACGAATTTCTGATCAACTTTAGAAATTTCAGCTTTCTCGTTTGATTGATATATCATCACTTTCTCAGCAATAGCTTCTTCTTCAGATTGTTTTTTCTCTTCGTCGTTTTGAATGTTTTGGTTATCTTGTTGATTACTGAAGAAACCTGCAAAAGCATTAAACACGTGAGGAGGCATAGATGATATAAAAGCGTTATGAATAAAATTTTCTTCCTCATCATAAATAATACTAGCACAAACTTCCTCAAGTGCTTATTCATCAATTACTTCATCCTCAAATGGTTCAGGTTCCTCGATAATCTCGGCCAAAAGTGCACTATAACATTTGTTCTTCATATTATAAAAAATTTAGAGCAAAGAAGATTTGGTGCAAAGGAAGCTTTCTGTTAAGGTAGCTTCGTGTAAAGGTAGCTTCATGCAAAGGTAGCTCCGTGCAAAGGTTGCTTCATGCAAAGGTAGTTCTATCTTCGTGTGAAGGTAGATCTATCTTCATTCGGAGATGAATGTTTCAAAATTTTATCGTTTTTCGTTGATTTATCATGATTCTGATTGATTGTAGGTCCAATTTTCTCAAGGGTTTGTTAAAAACAGATTTTAAGTATTCTTTGAAAAATTCAGCCCATTTTGACCGTTAATTTCGTGAATAATGATAAAAAGAATGAAAAATGAGTAGAAGAGAAGTGAGAGATTGTTGAATCTTATTCTTTGTCTTTAGATTAGGCCACCGAGCTCTGATACCACTTGTAGGTCCTTTCGAGGATCCAAATGCTCAGGTCTAGGTATTAATAACTTAGTCCAACCACGTGCGGAATCTGTTTATTACATTAGGTGACATGTAAAACAAGATTACTTTTCAATTGTATATTTTCATTCAATGTTTAAACTTACACATCCAGAAAACAACTCGACAGGGCTTCGCCGTATCGTTTACAAAACTGTTACTGACTCAATGACCATGTTCATCTATATATAGTAGCATTACCTTCGTACGAACTAGATGTTTTACCTTCGTACGGGGGTGATCTACCTTCGTATGAAGGTAATCTACCTTCGTACGAGGGTGTTATCTTTGTACGAGGTAAGCATATTACACTCAATCAAATATTCTAACATGTAAATTCCTATTACAGACTTGATATGACTCGATAACGTAGGCAACAGACATATGCATCAACAACATCAAGAGGACTTTAAAGGGTAAGTTTTGGTTAGGGGTTGGGTAGTTTTATTTGAAAGGTGGCTAAAAGCGTAAAATGTCGGTTTTTTGAAAAATTTATTTATTTGTGACTTAGATATAAACTAAAGGCTTATAAGCAATAAGTTTGCTTATTTTATTTAAAGCCACCAGAGATTTTTTTTTAGAATAAATATTCACAAGATAGCTAAGTCACAAGTTTTGTATATTAAAAAGAACCGAATTTTACTAAGATAAAGGGGTGTAAAAATAAAAATGTTTTGGGTGATGGGTGATTTATGCAAAATTTGTATTTTGCGAGTTTTTGAAACGAAGGGTTTTAGTCTCAAAAGGGGTTAACTAGGGGATTTTGTTTATTTTTGGTGGGGGATAAAAAAAAGGAAAATAAGGTTGAAGAGAAAAAGTGGTTTATAGTCCTAATGCCTCAATCATTTACTTACTTGGATTAGTCGGTAAGCACCGGGAATGTATTGTCTTGTCAAGTTCTAGATTTGTAACAATCATACAGGCTATTCAAACAAGAGATGAAAAGTGAGCATTTAGTAAAGATATGATATTGAATGCTCGGTAAAGGCTCAAAACTCACAATTTGTGGGAAAAGATAAAAAGTGTGAATATATATATATATATATATATATATATATATATATATATATATATATATATATATATAGGGTGGAGTTTGTCTACAAAGTCCATTTTCCTACAAAGTGTACAAAGTCATAAAACACCACAATTTCAGCCATAAAACACACTCAAAACCTACAAATAACAGAGTGAAGATCACTAAAACACAATATCCAAACCCTAACATCCATAAAAACTTCAAACACTCCATCGTATAACTATCAATATAAAACACAAAATGATAATCAACATAAAACACACTAATGTTAGTCATTTGATAATCAAAGCCTGATCATCCAAAACACAACACAAAACCCACAATGTGACGTTATAGTAATCTTCACTTTGTTATTTGTGGGTTTTGAGTGTGTTTTATGGTTCACATTATAGTGTTTTATGACCTTTTACTCTTTATAGGAAAAATGGACTTTGTAGCCAACTCCCACCCTATATATATACACACACACAATCAAATTTTAAAAAGATTGTCATGTCCTTTTATAAATTTTCTTATATAGCTCTTTTTTTATCACATAGCAATTAGTTGTAAGCTTGTAAAAACAAAATTTCTATAACTAGGCTTTCTAACTTAAACTAAAAACAAAACAAAATAAAAAAAATATTGTGAAAAAGATTTGGGGGTGTTTTAGCGGTTCTAAGTAGAGTTTTATATAAGGCTTGTTTTAGGATAAGCAATTCAAGTTCCCCTCCCCCCCTCCCTCCCCGCTTAAGTTACACATTGTCCTCAATGTGTCCAAAATGGGTTAAATTTGATTAAATGTGTAAATGTGAGTTAAAAAAACAATATTTTTTTTCAAAAACTATGCACTCGACACAAGGGTGTATTAGGGAGGCATGGCCCTGTGTCAAAAGTATTAGTATCATGAATATTTGAAAAACTTATAGAAGACGGGCACGGGGGCGTGCCTAAGAGGCACAGCCCCGTGTGATAGTTCCAATAGCCAATTTTTATTTCAGCAGTGAAGAGGCACGGGGGTGTGCTTACCGCACACGGCCCCATGCTGAATTTATTATAATGAAGATTTCGAGGCAGAGGACTTTTGTTTTTGTTAGTGGGTTCCTAAGATCCTTTGGCTAGTTCAAATCCCCTTTGGACTGTGTTTTATTCCTTACAAAGAGAAAACTTAATCAAAAGCATTAACTAAAAACAAAACTAAATCTTAAACATGATTGTCCATTCAAAAAGGAAGACTTACTTTTGAAAGTTGAACAAGTATGTTTAAGTAAACTACTTTTATTGATTCATAGTCCACGGAATGCCTCAATGGTGCGCCACGTTTATAAGAGTCCTTGGCTAGACCCACTGTATCGGGTGGTTCTAGCTCATCTTCCAACAAGAGTTTGTCATTGCTTATTGGGTATCTCATATCGAGATTAAAGCTTCGTTTGTTGGCCCCAAGTATAGTGGGAAGATTATGATGTTTATGTTTGAGCAAAGCTTGATGGGTTTTCGTGAATGGTTGTCCCAACACGAGTGGAGCATCATCTAGGATGATAAAGTCGGTTGGTACAATCGTTTGGTGCGTTTGAATGAGAACATCCTCAAGCACCCCTGTAGTGTGTTTAGTTTTTCGATTAGCCAAGATGATAGGAATTTTGCTCGGAAGGAAATCACCAATACCTAATCCTTCAAATACGTAGCTAGGCATTATATTAACACAGAGATCTTTATCTATTGTAATATTATTAATATAGATGTTTTGAATAAAACATGTTACCGGTTTTATGTTTAATTCAATTTGTTTATCTTGTATTAGTAAAGTTTAATCTTTAGTTAAATTAATACTTGCCATTTCTTTGATGTTAGGAATTGTGTTTAATTCTTTTAAAAACTTAGCATGAGATGGAACCAAACTATAATTTTCAAAAGAAGGTTGTAAAATATGTATTTCTTGGAGGTCTTGTTATTCTTCTTCAAAATTTACCTTTGTAGACTTACCTTCCATGTGACGTGGTTTGATTTTTTCATCTTCATGCGTAGGCTTTTCTTTGAATGGTTCCTCTTCTTTTGGCTCTGAGGTTTTGCCTCTTCTATGATTACCTCCTTTGTACAAATGGTCTATTCTTTTGCATGAGATTGTAACAATCAAGAGCTCTAAGTTTTTGAAACTTTGTATGAGGCTTTCGGCTTCGGGGATGATGGTGGGTGGTGTCTCGTATGTTTCAAACGGTGGAGTGTCCCAATCAAAGCTTGATTTTGAGAGCTCAAACCTTGCTTACTCATATGTTGTGTATGAGGTTGATGGTGGAAATAGGTAACAATTTTGTACCGAATAGGATTCACCACATATGGTACAATATGGTTCCTCATAATCTTCATAATAGCAGTACTCATAATCTCCCATGTAGTAATCCATTGCTTGGATAATACCCAGAAGATCACGGCTCTGGGGAATAAAAATTTTGTGAACACAAAAGGTTTACATGGCCCCGTGTTGTTTGGACACGGCCCCGTGTCTAGGGCTGTGTTTTATTTGGTACTGGGCGTTTTTTACACAACCTTGTGTCAAATGAAACGCAACCCCGTGTGATCCTTCTGTGAAAAAGTTTTGTTGTTTTACAGTTACTGCAGATTAGACACGGCTGTCACACCCCGACCCGCAGCGGAATAAAAGTCGGGGCATAATTGGGTTATCACCAAAGCTCATGATATTTACTAAGATGTTTCATATTTATTAAATTCAAATTACAAACCTAAATACCCAAAAACAAAATTCATACAATTACAAAGGAAAATGAAACTATATATTTATTCCAAAGCATTAACTTGTTTATTCTTCTAGGCCATCCTAAGTGTTTCCTGTCTCTGCTGAATCACCTGTATCATGTGTAAAACAGGGGAGATTTTGGGTCAACAAAAGTTGGCGAGTGAACCTTGATAAAACATTTTAACTAATTTCTTGTTTTATTTATTAAAGAAAATTCGTGCATTAATCACATGTGAGCAAACATATATATGTAAACAATCACAAACCACTTTGGATGAGTATATGACATGAATGATGATGTATTTGAGATCCAGGCTCAATCAAATGGAGCCGATCTAATGAGGCTCCTGATGCTCAACCCGTATCCCAGGGGGAACTGATGGGCCTAATGAAATGCGTGCAGTGAAATGATAAATTCAATCTACATATAATTCACACAACAATCAATACACATTTGATCACGGATATGAGGTATGCACAAGTGTTTAAATAAACTAAAAGAATAGTACGACACATGATACACCCCAAAACATGATTAAAACGGGGAATTGGTAGAGGTTCACTCACAGTGGGTGCGTTCCTTGATAATGATGAATGCGCACGAATTTATGATTCAACCGACGAGGGAAAACTAACCTAAATAATAACGAAATAATTCGATAAATAAATAATTTTATTTGAGATTAATATTTTTAATTAGTGCTCTTAATGAGATTTTTAGATTTATTTTTATGAGTTTATTGCAAATTTTTAACCTTAGGAATCTTATTTTTAAGTATTTTTTTTAAATAATTTTTCAATTTAATAAGTAAAAATAAGAAAACAAAATTTAAAAAAAAATGTGTTGACCTTGTCAGGTCTGACCGGGCCTGACCGGTCGGATAGCATAAATTTCAGGCGGCGAGTGAGGTTCGAACCCGTGACCTCTCGTATACGTGCACGCAGCTCTACCAACTGAGCTACGTGTCTAACCCGAAATATTCTCTGTTTTAATTATATATATATACTAACTAGCTTTAACCTTATTTAGTTTTTATTAAAAAGGATTTAATATGGCCGAAACTGGTTACAGAACCCGGACTCGAACTCGGGATCTATGGTTCGAGTGCACACAGCCCAACCAGTTAGGTTGTGTGTCTAATCTGCATAAACACTGGATTATATTCATTTTATATATATACTGTGAATTGATCTGAATAAGTTTAAAAAGTGTTGGCTTTATTTCAGAAAATCGGAAACATGTGCGACTCGAACTCGGGACGTGTGCTTTGTAATTGCACACAGTCCACCGCTGGACTGTGTGTCTAACCCGGTTAAATACTCGTTTTTATTTATACTAAAACACTAACTTAACTTCATCTTCTTCACCATTCAAAAATCCCGACAATGATTCCGACTGATAAACTGATTAAACAGTTTTGTTTTGAGCCAATAATTTACTAATCAAAAGATAGCAAGGAGGTTTAGATGATTATACCGGTTTGGAGAACTACGGTTTTCTGGTTAGAAATTCCGGCGAGTGCGAAAATCTCCGGCGACGTGCTTTGAAAGGAATAAAGCTTCAGGAAGAGAGTGCGGTTCTGAGCGAAAAGTTTACAAGGAATTGGGTGGGTATTTATAAGTTGGACAGGCTGCTCGGTTTCGATTTAGAGGCCAAAATCACGATCAATGATTTCAATTCTCAAAAGAAACGGTTTTGACTCAATTGTGTGTTAAGCAACGGTTATAACTGATGTCGAAATCAGTTTACGCGTTTCAATCATGGGTAAAGTAGCAACAATTGCGGAGTCTCAGTCTTTGCCGGTGATTTCGAGTTCTGGGTTTGCTGATTTACGAGTTTTGACTTTACCATAAATGTTATTTGTTTAAGTATTTGAACACAAATATGTGTGTGGCGGAGTGGTGTGATGTGTGTGTGTCCACGCGGGAGACCCGGGTTCGAGACCCGGCTACCCTGTTCTGTTCTTTTATTTAATTTTATTATTATTATTTATTAATTATGGTTTTTAAATTCTAAAATATTTATTAATTATGTATTATTTAAAATAACCGGCACAATAAATATGCAACGAACTTTTAACCGAATATTTGATTATTAAACGAAGCGGGTTTTGAAACCCGTTTTACGACGAATGTTACAGTATCCCCTACTTTTAGAAATTTCGTCCCGAAATTTAAGCAGTATTGGTAGCCGGAAAAAGATGCGGGTATTTTTCGCGCATTGAGTCTTCACGTTTCCAAGTAAACTCGGGTCCTCGCTTTGACTCCCAACGTACCCTGACAATTGGAATACGACTTCGCCTTAAACGCTTCTCTCCGGTATCCATGATTTCTACTGGTCTTTCAACGAAGTGCATCGATTCATCGACTTGAATGTCTTCTAGAGGAATGTGGAGGTTTTCATCGGCGAGGCACTTTTTCAAGTTTGATACGTGGAATGTGGGATGAATTCTGTTGAGCTCTTCTGGTAGGTCAAGCTTGTATGCTACAGGACCTACTCTCTCGAGTATCTTGAAAGGTCCTACGTAGCGTGGTGCTAGCTTGCCCTTCTGGCCAAAACGAACCACTCCCTTCCACGGTGATACTTTTAAAAGTACTTGATCACCAATGTCAAACTCCAAGGGCTTTCGTCGTTTGTCAGCATAACTCTTTTGACGACTTTGAGCCGCTAGAAGATTGTTTCGAATTTGAAGGATCTTGTCGGTTGTTTCTTGAATTAATTCTAGTCCGGTGGTTTGCGCTTCCCCAATTTCGTGCCAACATACTGGAGATCGGCACTTACGACCATATAGGGCTTCGAAAGGAGCCATACCGATACTTGAATGATAGCTATTGTTGTACGAAAACTCAACTAATGGTAGGTGGGCGTCCCAGTTCCCTTTGAAGTCTATGACACATGCTCGTAGCATGTCTTCAAGGGTTTGGATGGTGCGTTCAGATTGACCATCAGTTTGAGGATGAAAAGCGGTACTGAGGTCTAATCGTGTACCTAAAGCGGTTTGTACGGCTCGCCATGTTCGTGAAGTGAAACGACCATCACGGTCTGAAATGATGCTTAATGGTACACCATGACGGCTTACGATCTCGCTGATGTAGATACGAGCTAACTTTTCGTTCTTGAAGTCCTCGCGAATCGGAATGAAGTGAGATGACTTTGTAAGACGATCGATTATTACCCATATGGTGTCTACCCACTGGAGGTGCGAGGTAACCCGGTAATGAAATCCATGGTTATGTTTTCCCACTTCCATATAGGTATTTCAGGTTGGACTAAAAGTCCTGAAGGTCTTTGATGTTCAGCTTTTACTTTGGAATAGGTAAGGCACTTGGAAACAAAAACAGCGATATCCTTTTTCATGCCAGGCCACCAGTAGGTGTATCGTAGGTCTTGATACATCTTGTCGGCTCCTGGGTGTATAGAGTATCGTGTTTTGTGCGCCTCATTCATGAGGAAATCACGAAGGTTATCGCGATCAGGAATCCATATGCGGTTTAAATAGTATAGAATACCGTCGGATTTGGTTTCGATTTTGAGTTCAGCTCCACATGACAGCTCATCGCGTACGTCATTTTCTGTTACAGAAACATGTTGAGCTGTCCGGATTCGATCTTTGATGTCGGTTATGATTTGCGAACATAGAAGACGAATGGAGTTCGCATAACCTTTTCGACTGAGCGCATCGGCCACCACGTTTGCCTTGCCAGGATGATACCGAATTTCACAATTGTAGTCGTTGAGAAGTTCGACCCATCTTCGTTGCCTCATATTCAACTCTTTCTGGTTGAAGATATGTTGGAGACTCTTGTGGTCAGTGTATATTTCACACTTGGTACCGTAGAGGTAATGTCTCCATATCTTGAGAGCGAACACAACGGCTCCAAGTTCTAGGTCGTGGGTGGTGTAATTCTTCTCATGAACTTTGAGTTGCCTAGAGGCATAGGCTATCACTTTTCCTCTTTGCATCAATACACAGCCTAGTCCTTGCCCTGACGCATCGCAATAAACCACGAAGTCATCGCAACCCTCAGGGAGTGTAAGGACAGGTGCGTCACAAAGCTTTTGCTTTAAAGTTTGGAAGGCCTCTTCTTGCTTAGGTCCCCAAATGAAGGGTTTTCCTTTATGAGTCAAGGCCGTGAGTGGTACCGCGATACGGGAAAAGTTGGCAATGAAGCGTCGATAGTAACCAGCCAAACCAAGAAATGACCTAACTTCGGTAGGGGTACGTGGCGCTTGCCATTCCTGTACTGCCTTGATTTTTGAAGGATCGACATGAATTCCCTTGTCATTGACGACATGACCAATGAATTGTACTTCTCCTAACCAGAATTCGCATTTTGAGAACTTAGCGTAAAGCTTTTCAGTCCTTAAGAGTGTAAGGATGAGTCGAAGGTGTCGCTCATGATCGGATTTAGACTTGGAGTAGATAAGGATGTCGTCGATGAAGACTATGACGAAACGGTCGAGGTAGGGTTTGCATACCCTATTCATTAAATCCATGAAGACAGCGGGGGCGTTGGTTAAACCGAAGGGCATGACCATGAACTCGTAATGACCATAACGAGTCCGGAAGGCGGTCTTTGGGATATCTTCTTCGTGCACTCTGAGCTTATGATAACCAGAACGAAGGTCGATTTTTGAAAAGCAGGTGGCGCCTTGAAGTTGGTCTAGGAGGTCATCGATGCGAGGTAGTGGATAGCGATTTTTAACCGTTAACTTGTTGAGTTCTCTATAATCAATGCACATGCGAAACGTTCCATCTTTCTTCTTCACAAAAAGAACAGGTGCACCCCAAGGTGATGAGCTAGGACGTATGAATCCTTTGTCAGTCAGCTCTTGCAGTTGACTGGCCAGCTCTTGCATCTCGGATGGGGCTAACCTATAAGGAGATTTTGCGACCGGCGTAGCGCCAGGTACAAGATCGATGCGAAATTCGACTTCTCTCACAGGAGGAAGTCCTGAAATGTCGTCGGGAAAAACTTGCGGGAATTCCTTCACAATTCGGATATCTTCGAGTTTCCTCTCCTTGTTTCCCTTCTTGACGACGTGAGTTAGGAATGCGACATAGTTCTTGCGGAGATAACTTCAGGCTTGAAGGCAGGACATCAATTTGAGTCCTTTCGAAGGGGTTTCCCCAAAAATACGTATTGTCAGACCGTCTGCAAGAGGAATGCGAATGAATTTTTCGTGGCACACCACCTCAGTGTGAAGCTGGCTGAGCCAGTCCATACCGATTATAACATCGAAACTTCCCAACTTCATTGGAATGAGGTCAATTGGAAAATCGTGATCGTTTAGGGTGAGAGTACAATTGCGTATAATAGAATTTAATGAAGTGGGTTTTCCATCAGCAACTTCCACTGTTAGAGATTCAATGAGATTAACACGAGGTTGGTCGAGGATAGGTTAGAATTCTAAGGACAAAAAGCTCTTATCCGCACCAGTATCGAATAATATGGATGCATAACTACCATTGATGAGAAACGTACCGTTGACCACGTTGTTGTCAGCCCTGGCTTGGTTGGCATTGATATTGAAAGCTCTCCCTCTGGCAGGTGGGGGAGCTTGGTTAGCTTGGTTTACTGGGTTTGCGTGAGCTTGGGCATGGATGATGTTCACTAGGCGTGGACAAGTGTTCCTGAAGTGGTTTGGGTCCCCACAGTTGAAACAAGCTCGCATGGGTTGCATCATGGGGTAGTTGGGTTGGTAGTAAGGTTGGGCTGGTGCAGGTGGTAGAAGTAAGGGTGGTTGGGCTTGGCCCACTATCTGATTTTGGGTTTGGGTTGGAGGTTGATTGCGGTTCATTCGTTGAAGGGTACGGCAGGTTTGGATGGTGTGACCTGCACGGCCACAACTTGTGCAATGTTGGCAGGGGTTTTCGGGAGGGTGATGGTATTGACAGCAGTTGCACTTTGGGTGTGGGCCAGTGTATGGCTTTTTGTATTGTGCAGATGGAGGAGCAATTTGGGTGATTGGTGCAGCAGTGATAGGAGGGTTGGTTTGAGTGACAGCAAAATTCTTGCTATTTCGCTTCCTCTTACCAGCAAACTTCGAGGATGAGACGAGGTGGTTTGGAGTTGGGGTCTCAATGGGTGCTTTCTTCTTCTCATCTTTGAATTTTCCGTTTCGAATGCGATTCTCAGTGAGTTCTGTAGCTAACTCCATTGCGGCTTCAAGTGTTGCAAGCGAAGTGCTTAAAACCGAATCTTGGATTTTCGAGGGGAGGCCTCGAATGTAGTGTTCGACTAAGCGGTACAAGGGGGTGAACAAATTGGGGATCATCTGGTTCAACTCGAGAAATCTCTTATTATATGAAGTGTGGTTTCCTTCCTTTCGTTTCAGTGCGTGGAATTCGTCTTCCAGCTTTTTTTATTTCGCATCTTGGACAGAAGCGTCTTGTCATGAGTTCCCTTAACTCTTCCCATGTTAAGGCCATGGCATCTTCAACTCCTCGCTTACCCTTTTCCGTGTTCCACCAGGTAAGGGCTACCCCAAATAGTCTTCCAGTCGCGTAACGTACCTTACGGTCCTCGGGACAATCGCAATTGAGGAAAGTGTTTTCCATTTCTTCAAACCAGTGAAGGAGGGCGGTAACACCTTCGGTCCCTTCATATTTTGGGGGATCGCAGGATTTGAAGTGTTTGTAGGTGCACCTGGGGGTTTTGGAAGGAGAGTTGGCGACGCCCTGGTCTTCTCGGTTGGGAGGGTTGATGGGATTAGCGGTGAGAGCTTGTTGAACTTGAAGCACGATGTCAGGAAGCACTGCGACCATTTGTTTAGCAATTTGTGTGGCCAAGCGTTCGTTTGACTTTCCTGACTTTCTACCTCCACATAGTTGCCTAGCCGACATCTACAGGAACATATATAGGAAGATTGTGAGTTTAAGAATTTCCTAGGTGTCATGTGTCGTAAAAAGAATGAAAACAACATAACTGAAAACAATTTAACTACATCCATAGGATGTCTTGGGTTTGCTCATGTTTGGGCCTCCAAATGTCCCCCATACCATTGCATGTGTAGTCATGTGGGCCCCCATGACTATTGGGCTTGGTAGGATTCACATTGGTGTCGGCGGGTTAACACTCGCACCACCCGAATGAAAATCGTAAAACATGATTGCGAGATGTATGGTAGGAGGGTGTCCAGGTGTAGACACAATGACAACTCAAAGTGGGGTTAGCTCACACGATGTTTGGTATAGCATGCTTTGGCCTAATAGGTCCTTCGTACTCTCATCGTTAGTCCCCAGGTAGGCAAACTAGTCCTTTATTTTGGATTTATACGAATGCCAAGCCTAGAGAGGACGTTCCGACTACCGGTACTCGTACCCTTCCAGTTACTACATGCCCGTCGTGAGAACTCACTTTAATGTGATTTGAAAAATACAAAATCATTGCAAAAATCATGGAAATCGTGAGGTGTGTGCTCTCATATATATGATATGTTATGAGGATATGAATTATGATGAGCATTGCATATTAACATGTACTTGTGAGCGTGCTTGCATAATATTGGGTGTGAAAATAAACATGAAACATTTAAACATCATGAATTTTGCATGTAACGCATAAACAATTAAAATTTAATCAACTATAGTATAGGCTATAAGTGTCTAATAACCTATCCTATATCCCTATAGTCACAAGCTCTGATACCAATCTGTCACACCCCGACCCGCAGCGGAATAAAAGTCGGGGCATAATTGGGTTATCACCAAAGCTCATGATATTTACTAAGATGTTTCATATTTATTAAATTCAAATTACAAACCTAAATACCCAAAAACAAAATTCATACAATTACAAAGGAAAATGAAACTATATATTTATTCCAAAGCATTAACTTGTTTATTCTTCTAGGCCATCCTAAGTGTTTCCTGTCTCAGCTGGATCACCTGTATCATGTGTAAAACAGGGGAGATTTTGGGTCAACAAAAGTTGGCGAGTGAACCTTGATAAAACATTTTAACTAATTTCTTGTTTTATTTATTAAAGAAAATTCGTGCATTAATCACATGTGAGCAAACATATATATGTAAACAATCACAAACCACTTTGGATGAGTATATGACATGAATGATGATGTATTTGAGATCAAGGCTCAATCAAACGGAGCCGATCTAATGAGGCTCCTGATGCTCAACCCGTATCCCACGGGGAACTGATGGGCCTAATGAAATGCGTGCACTGAAATGATAAATTCAATCTACATATAATTCACACAACAATCAATACACATTTGATCACGGATATGATGTATGCACAAGTGTTTAAATAAAATAAAAGAATAGTACGACACATGATACACCCCAAAACATGATTAAAACGGGGAATTGGTAGAGGTTCACTCACAGTGGGTGCGTTCCTTGATAATGATGAATGCGTACGAATTTATGATTCAATCGACGAGGGAAAACTAACCTAAATAATAACGAAATAATTCGATAAATTAATAATTTTATTTGAGATTAATATTTTTAGTTAGTGCTCTTAATGAGATTTTTAGATTTATTTTTATCAGTTTATTGTAAATTTTTAACCTTAGGAATCTTATTTTTAAGTATTTTTTTAAATAATTTTTCAATTTAATAAGTAAAAATAAGAAAATAAAATTTAAAAAAAATGTGTTGACCTTGTCAGGTCTGACCGGGTCTGACCGGTCGGATAGCATGAATTTCAGGCGGCGAGTGAGGTTCGAACCCGTGACCTCTCGTATACGTGCACGCAGCTCTACCAACTGAGCTACGTGTCTAACCCGAAATATTCTCTGTTTTAATTATATATATATACTAACTAGCTTTAACCTTATTTAGTTTTTATTAAAAAGGATTTAATATGGCCGAAACTGGTTACAGAACCCGGACTCGAACTCGGGATCTATGGTTCGAGTGCACACAGCCCAACCAGTTGGGGTGTGTGTCTAATCTGCATAAACACTGGATTATATTCATTTTATATATATACTGTGAATTGATCTGAATAAGTTTAAAAAGTGTTGGCTTTATTTCAGAAAATCGGAAACATGTGCGACTCGAACTCGGGACGTGTGCTTTGTAATTGCACACAGTCCACCGCTGGACTGTGTGTCTAACCCGATTAAATACTCGTTTTTATTTATACTAAAACACTAACTTAACTTCATCTTCTTCACCATTCAAAAATCCCGACAATGATTCCGACTGATAAACTGATTAAACAGTTTTGTTTTGAGCCAATAATTTACTAATCAAAAGATAGCAAGGAGGTTTAGATGATTATACCGGTTTGGAGAACTACGGTTTTCTGGTTAGAAATTCCGGTGATATTCCGGCGAGTGCGAAAATCTCCGGCGACGTGCTTTGAAAGGAATAAAGCTTCAGGAAGAGAGTGCGGTTCTGA
The DNA here is from genome assembly GCA_947069175.1 of Scalesia atractyloides. Taxonomy (NCBI): domain Eukaryota; kingdom Viridiplantae; phylum Streptophyta; class Magnoliopsida; order Asterales; family Asteraceae; genus Scalesia; species Scalesia atractyloides. The sequence goes on along the minus strand of CAMTDV010000001.1, from coordinate 16,194,672 downwards.
GCGAAAAGTTTACAAGGAATTGGGTGGATATTTATAAGTTGGACAGGCTGCTCGGTTTCGATTTAGAGGCCAAAATCACGGTCAATGATTTCAATTCTCAAAAGAAACGGTTTTGACTCAATTGTGTGTTAAGCAACGGTTATAACTGATGTCGAAATCAGTTTACGCGTTTCAATCATGGGTAAAGTAGCAACAATTGCGGAGTCTCAGTCTTTTCCGGTGATTTCGAGTTCTGGGTTTGCTGATTTACGAGTTTTGACTTTACCATAAATGTTATTTGTTTAAGTATTTGAACACAAATATGTGTGTGGCGGAGTGGTGTGATGTGTGTGTGTCCACGCGGGAGACCCGGGTTCGAGACCCGGCTACCCTGTTCTGTTCTTTTATTTAATTTTATTATTATTATTTATTAATTATGGTTTTGAAATTCTAAAATATTTATTAATTATGTATTATTTAAAATAACCGGCACAATAAATACGCAACGAACTTTTAACCGAGTATTTGATTATTAAACGAAGCGGCGCCTGAAACCCGTTTTACAACGAATGTTACAACGGCCCCGTGTTAGTGTGGCATGGCCCTGTGTAAAGCTTCTGTAACTGAAATTTTCAAAAAACGAAGAAGAATTTGGACAGTAAAACTATAAAAATGTCTAGGCCATCGATTTTAAACTTCTTAACATCCTTGTGTCCCCGTAACGATGCCAAAAACTTGACGTGGTCCGAGCGTAGTATGATTTTTAATATATTTTTAAGCACCTTTTACTCGTTTATCAAGCTTTAAATTTATAAAACGCGATATAACACTATCATTCTTTACAACACGCTAGGGCAAGTGCACCCATCGTTGGTGTAGTATAGTGATGGTACGATATCAAGGTCGTCCAAGGACACAAGAACTTTTAATACCCGAATATCGTCAACGTCTAATCTAACCAAATTTTGAGAAAAGATTTTTAGTAAACTAAATAAAGAAAATAAATAAAAAAAGAAATAGACAAGATAAAATCACTTGGTTTCGACTCATTTTTTTACGTATCCTTTGATGATTTCCACACGTTGGATTTTTTAAGAGATTATCTTGATTATAGTAGCATGTCCCTCTTTTGGAGGCAACGCTACCCTCGGCCATATTGGTCTGAGTCAGCAGGGATACAGTTTCCAAGGCCGGAATATTGAAAGATAATTAAATAAGTCATTAATTCAAAATGTGGCATGTCCCTCTTTTGGAGGCAACGCTTCACTCGACCATGTTGGTCTGAGTCAGCAGGGATACAGTACTGCAAGGCCGGATTAAAGTTTTAATAGTAGTTTATTATAAGATATTCAAGCTATTATTACTTCCCCCGATTTGATGCTATCTGCCTCAAAGGAAGTCTTAATAAACTTGAACCAAGTCCTCGCATGATCTATACACTGAACGAGACAAGAACTTTACCCAAACCACCCTTCTAACCCTCTTCCAGATAGTTAACGTGTTTTATGTAGACCGTAATTGACACGAGTGAGTGAATTAACAAAACATGAAAAGATGATAGAATAAAGTTCACTTTGAATATACAAAACTAGTAATTAAAGTCATTAATACAAACCCAATTAAAAAGTTAACCAAAGCTTGAAAATCAGAGATAATACATAAAAGATTTGTCTTCACCAAGTGATGTAAGAGATTAGCCAAGTGTGGCCATAGTTTGACAAAGGGTTTTACGATCTATCTTGGATCCCGAGGCTACTACACACTCTAAACTTTAACGATTGTGGTGGATGATAGTGTTGGAGTGGTGAAGAAGTGAGAGAGAGGGCTGCTGAGGAATGGCAAGTGTGGGAGAAGTGGTTTGCCAAGGGATGAATTGCAATTGAACTAAGCACCCATATTTATAGTTGGAAACAGACGGTTTACACATCCCCGTGCCTAGAGGGCACGACCCTGTGCCACATTCTTCTCTGTCTTCATTCAATGAGTTGCGTCGGTCCGTATGCTCACACCGGTCCCGTGTGTCAATGGTACGGCCCCATGGCCCTTGTACTTGTTGTACTATCCAAGTTCTGTGTATATGGGAGTTGACCATGGCCAGTGTCCTTGGGACACAGCCCCGTGTCTCTTGTCTACTTCTATTTGTCTTTTTCTTTCTGTAATCTTGAGTAGGGCACGACCTCATGCCTTGGTGGCACGACCCAGTGCTTGTCTTCTTATTTGTTGTTTTTGGTATTGGGGTAAAACTCAGAGGATCGGTAACTTCTTTTTTTCTGTATTAATGTTGGTTTTTACCGTTAGTTTGTTCCTTTTCTACATTTAATCTCTTTTAATCATGAAAACTAAAAGTATAAAAAGAAAATCACTTTTTCAATATTAGTACTAAAAGGGTTAATTTTATTACTTATATGATATAATTTATATGTTGAATTTGATGCATATCATAGGGAGAGAAAGTAGGAAGAAGAAGAGTAGAGAGAGATTAGAGAGAGCGAGAAATGATTTTATATAATAAAAATAAATTACTTCATTTATTAAAAATAGTACATAAAGTAAAAAAAAATAGGTAAAATAACATTAAAATTAGATGGAGTTAGTGAATTGAATGAAAATTGCAATAAATTGCAAATTTTAGGGACTCGGATACATAAAAAATCATTTTGAACGAAACAAACAAATATAACTAAATTTTAAAACGATTTTAGCATTTTACTCTTTTTATAGTCTATAGTCAACTAAAATAAATGACGTGGATTGAATAAAAACGTGGATTGAATAAAACCAAATTTGGAGGTGCCAAGCCATAGCCGATTGAAATTTGCTGCAATTAAATAACTGTAAGAGTATTCACACTAGAAGTACTTTACCGAAAATACGCTCATAGTTGAAATTAGGTAAACTAGAGAGATGTGTAAATTGTACAATTATGCACCCTACCTACAATATATTATAAATTATAAAATAAATTATAAGAGTATTTCTTATTATAAGAGTATTGCTTTATCTTCGATAATGAAATGAATTGCGAAAATAAGGTGTATCTATAAAGGTCGATCATACTAGTGCTAATTATGACAAAGATGAAAGATGGGTAACTAGAATTATATAAAATATGATAAATATTAAAATATATATAATTTAAGAACTTTTTAACCACAATATTGTTTTGTTCTTTGTGAGTTTTTTTTCATTTTTCTTTTTCTTTCCTATTTTTTGTTTTTTTTTTAAGTTTCAATCGAACCTTGTGTTGTATATGTAACAAACGAACGATCTAATGCTGATCGAACAATGTCAGTACCGAAATTGATATTCGTTTTTATTGTTTCGATCGATGTAAACACATCTCGGTATTTTTTTGGTTGTATCATGACTTTTTTATGGTTTCTCTTTCGGTAAATGTCAGTATCTTAATGAACCAAACCAATATTAAGCGAATTCCCGCCATTAACGTTATTTTTACTTTTACGTCTACGTTTTCAATAAAATTGGGTCGCCCCGCCGCAGAGCACGGGTGTAATCCACTAGTTTTTATAAAAACACATAGCTATTTTAAACATATAATAGTTATCTTTAAAAAACATCCTTATCTTGATGGTAACTAGTGTCAAATTATACGAATAATAGTGTATTTTATCTTATAAAATTTTATAAATGCTCTTAAAAGAAAATTTAAATATCCTTATGACTTTAGTAGGCCAACAACCGAAGGCTAAAACACAATTAACATCTGATTAAATTAACAACTCTAGATTAAATAACGTTTCAAATATATTATTATAATATAATATAAAGGATATAGTAATTCAAAACAAAGAAATGATTTATAGTCCAAGTTGGTAGGCTTACATTTCCCCCTATCCAAAATTAAAATACATAGAACAAGAATATAACCCAATCATATATTAACTTTTCAATAAGTCAATTTATAGTTTTAACAATTAACCTCCCAAATAACTCTCAGTATTTGTATTCTCAAAAACATAGTACTCAAATATATTCCGTATCTACATAGAGATATCATCACGCCTAATGCACTTTAATAACACATACCGTGACGGATTAATGCAATCAGTTTGTTATGAAACTAATAATTAATAATTAATTTATATAATCATGGATCAACATATAATTGAAAGTTTATTTGGTAGAAAGGATAGAAAGTGATCCTGACCGTCTATTTACTAATCAAGTGCTAAGATTAAAGAAGTGAAATTGAGCAAAAGAAAGGAGGCGGGTGAGTTTGTGAAGGGGTATTCAAGTCAATACAAATCAATAGTTTCCCTCTCCTTCAAATCCCTTCCGTTTTTTAAATGTTAATAACTCTTTCATACGACATTATTTTTTATAAAAATTGCACCATATAACGAGCGTTTTCTAATCTTTAAAACGAGTATACTACAGCTATACTTTTGAAAAAAAAATTTCGAAAACCCATATACGTAAAACGCAATGAAACCTAAAATAAAGATTTTGCAGTTGCAGGTTACGCAATGTGTGTTTCACAACATGATCATGTTTTTGTTTTAACATGATCATGTTAGTTTAGTGTACATGTCTAAAACGCAATGGATAGGTTGAGTTTCACAACATGATCATGTTTCTGTTTTAACATGATCATGTCAGCAACGTACTGGTCTAAAACGCAGGCTGGGTTTTACAACATGATCATGTTTCTGTTTTAACATGATCATGTTTGTACCTCACCCAGACACCCAAATGAGGTCTAAGACTCCAGGTCTAAAACGCAATGGGTTGCACAACATGATCATGTTTCTATTTTAACATGATCATGTCAGTTTAGTGATGTACAGATCTAAAACGCAATGAGGTTTCACAACAATAAGGTTTCACATGTTCATGTTTCTGTTCCAACACCACATTCCACACTCTACTCCAGCTCTAGTACACTCTAGATCTAAAACGCAATGTGCTAAAAATAAAACAAAATGTGTTTTTTTCATTGTGTTATAAAACGAAATGGATTAAAAGCATAAAACAAATTTCTTTTTCAGTGTGTTATAAAACGCAATGGACAAATAAAACAAAAGAAATGTGTTGTTTCTAAAACACAATAGATTAAAACACAAAGAAATGTCTTTTTTTTTTTCTAAAATGCAATGAACTAAAAACATAAAGAGAAATGTCTTTTTTCTAAAACGTAATGGACTAAAAACACAAAGAAATGTGTTGTTTCTAAAACCCAATGGACTGAAAATACAAAAAAGTGTTTTTTCATTTATTTGTAAAACGCAATGACTTAATTAAAAAACCCAGATCGTAAAACACAATTCAAAAATTTCTTACACAGATCGAAGCCGATTTCTTCAACGATTGACGGAATTTGAATGCTAGAAACATTTATCAGTGATCGAATCGAACGAATCGATTGATTTGCTTCAAAATCACAGTAAAAATGAGAAATTGTATGAAATTAAACTAGGTTTCTTCAAAAAAGTTGAAGAACACGTTGATTGGGTGTTTGAATCATTGATTGATAAGGAAAATTGTATCATGATGTAGTGATTATTGAGATAGAAAGTGAAGAAAAGTTTGAAGATAGTGGGTTTTGAAGTTATAGAGAAAGAAAAAGAAGAAGATGGGATAAGATTGAATAAAATACAATTACTCTTTATTTTTCAATTTTCCCACATGCTATAACTTTATTACTTTCTATCCTTTCTAGTCAGATTATACTTTCTATTTGATACTCTCCCATATAATCATTACTAAAACTTTAGAGTATAACCAATAACAGTACAAACTTTCATTACTAAAGAAAATTTCACTTTAATGAAAAAGCACCCTTGTCTGCAATTTACTTTCATTTACGTTGTTTCATTAAAATTTACAACATTCTAACCAACATAAAAATTATTGATTGCTCATTAGAGAGGGACATCATTACTTTTATGCTAGAGTTAAACAATTCTTTGACAATGAAAATGGACACCAAAACATAATTCATCACATTACCACTATGAATATTAGATGCAAATAAGTGGTAGTAAAGTACATGGTAATTCAATACCTATGGTTTTCCAAAATTTTGGTTTTGGTCCATATATTTTCAAAAGTACACAGATAGTTTATATGGTTTATACTTTGTAACACATTTAGTTCCCGGTCAACAAATTTAAAGGCTTTAGGAGGTTCAAGCTAGGGACTAAATCGCTACAAAGTGCAAACCATATGGACCATACATGTACTTTTGGCACCAACAGAGAACTAAATTTGTTACAAAATACAAACTACAAGAACCGACATCATATATACATTTTAAAAAAGTTAGAGATCAAATTCAAAATTTAAAAAATAAACCGTGTACTTTTCTTTTTGGTTTATTAAAATCTAACTTTTTTCTTTTAAAATTAATAAAACTACTCCAATTAGTTTGGTATCAAGTTAACAATTTTATATCATACAAATCATTACAAAATAAATTTTGTAAATATAAATATACTCCACCCACACCCACTCGTCTTTCGTCCCCATTTCTCTCTCATCGAAAACCCAACACACCTGCCCCTCAAGAACAACACACCATTAACTCCAACAAATCACTGTTCAATCCAATTCAATCCAAAACCACCAGTCTACCCCACAATTCATCAAACAAGATTCACCCCACTATCAAATTCATCGTTTTTCACTCAATTCACCCTCAAATTTCGAAACTTTTTGTTGTTTTCATCACAAGAACAGCTCGTATTCGAAAACCCAGTTATTATTTTTGTTAATAATGCGAGAAAAATTGTGGTTATTGTTAATGGTGGGTTGTCTGATCTGGGTTTTGTTGGTAGCTGTCATTTAATGTTGTTAATGGAAGATTTGAGATATTTAATGGAGTTCAAGATTGTTTTTTCTAGAAGGAAATGTTGGACTGAGCTATTAGTTCTACAGGTTATATCTTAGCTTTCTTATTTTGTTTCCTTTTTAAGAATTTTTTCGTCTTTTCATTACTGTTGATATGATAATTTTAGGGTTTGTTTCTGTTTTCCTTATTTTGTTAAAAAGATTGAAGCTTTCATATTCTTTATTTAATTTTTTCATGGATTTTTTGTTCTTAATTATTGTTTAATATGTGTTATTTGGGAGAAACTGAAGCTTTCATGGTTTTTAATACTGTTTAAAGTCTGTAATTAGGGTATTTCTGTTTGAATATAATCTTTGATTACTGTTTATTACATGGAGAAAATGTTTGGATTTTGTATACTCTGATAAGTAAAAATTAAGCCCTTTTTGGAAATTAGGGTTTGGAGTGAATTTGTCAAAATTAGATTGAGTTGAGATCTGGGTACTCATAAAAATAGAAACTTTACACAGTTCTAAAGCATTTGTTTCTCACTTGTTTCAGATTCTATTAGTTTTACTGTTTTTTGACATCATACAAGCGAAACACCACCATAGCGAATTACAACCGAGAGAGCCTGTAAAAGGCAGTGAAGATATCACATCCCATTCTTGTATCCATGATGAAATAATCGAACAAAGAAGAAAACGTTCCGGAAACAAGGTTTATTCAGTAACTCCACAAGTTTATCAAGCTGCTGATACCGAGCCTCTTCATCGCACCGGAAGGGCATTATTGGAAATCCCAAAAGTTTCTGGCTTTTCTAAAAACGCTAAACAACCCATCAGAATTTATTTGAATTATGATGCTGTGGGTCATTCGCCCGCTAGAGATTGTAGAAACATTGGTGATATAGTGAAAGTAAGTTTAGTTAACGGTTGACCAAACCATTTTTTGAAATTTTTTGAAAAAATAATTTTTTTCGGTTGTTTTGCAGCTAGGTGAACCACCTGCAGCTTCTCATTTGGGTACACCTTCATGTAATCCTCGCAATGATCCTCCAATATTTGGTGATTGTTGGTATAATTGCACTTCGGATGATATAGCTGGTGAGGATAAACGGCGTCGTCTTCGAAGGGTATTGTTTGAACTTCGATTTTTCTTGATGGGTATTCGGTTATTGGTTATTATTTTATAATAGTTTTGTTTTATGATACATATGAGAGATCAGGCTTTAGGGCAGACAGCAGACTGGTTTACGAGAGCGTTGGCTGTTGAGCGTGTACGAGGAAACCTTCGGTTAAGTGGTTACTCTGCTTGTGGTCAAGACGGCGGTGTTCAACTTCCACGCGAATATGTTGAAGGTAACCTCCACCGTTTCACCTGTTTTAGTCAGTTTTTTTGACAACGCAAATCGACCCATTCATAAGCTATGCAGTTGATATCGGTGATATATCGGTTATCGACTTATCGGCCCCCATGTAAATATCGGTGTCAAATATCGGACAGAATATCGGTACCGATATTATCGGCAATATTGACAGATGTTTGACTGATATATCACCGATTTTCCCGATATTAGTACATTTCTTCTTAGTTCTCTTTCTTCTTATTGCTAATATTAGTGTTTTAAGTCTTAATTGTTAAGTGTTAAATATTAGTGTTTTAACTTTTAAGTCTTAACTAGTTCCTACTTCTACAATTGTTGGTGTTTTGAAAGTTGCAAAAGGTTAATTTGTTAATGGTAGGAGAGTATGCTGAATTGTAGTGTTAAATTGCTTTATGTATAAATTCTGATCATATTAAAAATACCAATATCCCACCACGATAACCTATATCTCAAATATCGGTTCTTGACCAATATCCAATTATGTACTTCATTAACTGCATAGTTCGTAAGTGGGTCCAAACAGCGACTTCTACTGAATTTAATCTATATATAGCATAGAATAATTTTTTTATAATCTTTGCAGAGGGTGTTGCTGATGCTGATTTGGTTCTTTTGGTGACTACAAGGCCCACCACCGGCAATACTTTAGCATGGGCGGTAGCCTGTGAACGTGATCAATGGGGTCGTGCAATTGCCGGTAATTATGTCCCCAAAACGCTCATTAGTAAGACTTTTTATTTGAAAGGTGAAACACAAATGACCTTATAGTATTCGACTATTTGTGTATTTGTAGGACATGTGAATGTCGCCCCTCGTCACTTAACAGCGGAAGCAGAAACGTTACTTTCGGCTACCCTCAAACACGAAGTGAGTTTTTTAATATGTGTGAAACCGTTGTAAAAATACGCGTAATATTTTTTGAAAAAGTTGTTTACAAGTTTAATGTTGTCAGGTGATGCATGTTCTTGGGTTTGACCCTCACGCCTTTGCTCATTTTAGAGATGATAGAAAAAGGCGTCGAAGTCAGGTAAATGCCATTGCTTTAAATTTCTTTATAGGTTATAGAAATTTGACCGGTAGTTCATTTGGTTGATTTATTATGAGCCTTTGATTTAACCATGATTTTGTTTTTGTACAAATTTGCAGGTTACCGAACAGATAATGGATGAAAAGCTTGGGAGGATGGTGACACGTGTCGTGCTGCCACGCGTTGTTATGCATTCACGCCATCATTATGGGGTACATTACGTCGTATTTTTCTCTTCTTTTAACGTTGTTGTAGTCTATGTAGTAAAAGTGCTCCAGGCGCGCGCTTAGACATATGCTAATGGGTCAAACTGGTCCGAAAATCTTGTAAATTGTATTCCAAATGCTTAGAACTTTTGTAGGAGTATGTACACCGATGGTCCCTGTGATTTACCAAAATTTTGGATTTGATCCCTAGCTTTCCAAAAGTACACATATGGTCCCTGTTATTTGCAGTCTAACATATTTAGTCTCCAGCTTTTTCCAAAAGTACATGGATGGTCCTTGTGGTTTGCACTTTTTAAAGCATTTAGTCCCTAACTTAGACATGCTGAAACCTTTAGATTTGTTTGGTGGGGACTAAATGTGTTACAAAGTGTAAACCACAGGGACCATCCGTGTAATTTTGAAAAGCTAGGGACCAAATCCAAAACTTTGGTAAACCACAGTTACTATTCGTGTACTTTACTCAAGAACTAAATTTTTGGACCAATAATATTTATGTCGACCCAACTCGACCTGACCCATTTTGACCCGTGTTTGAACCCGCCCTTTTCCACCTCTGTTGGAAACTAAAATCAAATCAGCGAACTATCGATAAGTTAATCGTGGAAGACATTACCCATTTTGACCTTGAATTATTGACCCATGACCCAACCCGATCCGTTTTCGCAGACATTCTCTGAGAATTTCACGGGGCTGGAACTGGAAGACGGTGGGGGCCGCGGAACTTCGGGATCTCACTGGGAGAAAAGGCTTTTAATGAATGAAATTATGACGGGTTCCGTTGATACGCACTCAGTAGTTTCAAAGATGACGTTAGCTTTACTTGAAGATAGCGGTTGGTACGAGGCTAATTATAGTATGGCGGACCGTCTTGATTGGGGCCATAATCAAGGGACGGAGTTTGTTACGGGCCCTTGTAACCTCTGGAGAGGGGCTTATCATTGCAACACAACACAACTAACGGGTTGTACATATGATCGGGAAGCTGAGGGTTATTGCCCAATTGTAAATTATAGTGGCGATCTTCCTTCGTGGGCCCGTTATTTTCCTCAACCTAATAAAGGTAAGTTTGGAAGCTGTTTTCTTTTCAACTTTTCACTCCTTGAATTGATAAATGTGATAACCAAAATATATTATATTTATATTATATATACTATAAATATGCTATTTTGTCACATGAACCAACTTTGGCCCTCAATTTTGGGATTAACCAACTTTAGCCCCTCAACTATAATAATAAACAACTTTAGCCCCTCAACTTTAACAATGACATGTTTAGCCCCATAACTAAATCATCAAACAACTTTAACTCTCGCGATTTGCTTATTTTTATCTACGTTTCGAGCCCGCTGTGGGGCGCAGGTTGTAACCCACTAGTATATAATTAAAATATTTTGATTTTGGTGATTACAGGTGGACAATCGTCATTGGCTGATTTTTGCACGTATTTTGTAGCGTATTCTGATGGTTCATGTATAGACACTAACAGTGCACGAGAACCCGATAGAATGTTGGGTGAAGTACGTGGAAGTAACTCAAGGTGAGATTTTCTTTCAAAACATTTAAAACGTATGATACAATTATTTATTATTTTTGTGGTTTATATGTTTTTATTTCGTTTTTGAAGGTGTATGTCCTCGTCATTAGTAAGAAACGGCTTTGTTAGGGGTTCCATGACCCAAGGAAACGGTTGTTATCAACGAAGATGCGTAAACAATACGTTGGAGGTTTGTTTTTTTTAACACGGTGTTTAATTTTTCAAAAAGTTAAAATTACTTGGATAATGGTCGTAAAGTATGGGATAAAACATAATCAAAAGAGTAAATACACTGTGGTTTACAAAAATTTTTGGATTTGGTCCCTAGCTTTTCAATATTACATGGATGGTCCCTTTGGTTTGCACTTTGTAACACATCTAGTCCCCAACCAACAAATCTAAAGGTTTCAGTAGCTCCAAGTTAGGGGCTAAATGCATTACAAAATTCAAACCACTGGACGATCCATGTACTTTTGGCAAGGTTGGGGACTAAATGTGTTACAAGGTGTAAACCACAGGGACTATCTGTGTACTTTTGGAAAGCTAGGGACCAAATCCAAAATTCTGGTAAACCACAAGGACCATCCGTGTACTTTAGCTTTAAGTTATATTTAACGGCCTGGTTTGCCCTAACTTATATCGACACGCTACGCAAACTGATTAACCCGTTCTTGATATCGTCGTTACAGGTTGCTGTTGATGGTATCTGGAAGGTATGCCCTGAAGCCGGTGGGCCGATCCAGTTTCCGGGCTTTAACGGTAATTTTGAAAGGAAACGTTCACTCCTTTGTGACAAAATAATCTTATTTTTCTATACCTGTTTATCTTGTTGCCACTTACAGTTGTAATACGCACCTATTTTAAATTACAGGTGAACTGATCTGTCCGGCATATTACGAACTCTGTAGCGTTGACCCTATTTCGAAATCTGGGCAGTGCCCAAACATATGCAACTCCAATGGCGACTGTGTTGACGGAAAATGTCACTGTTTTATTGGGTTCGATGGCAATGATTGTAGCAAACGTAAATATCTTTTTTCTTTTTTTATTCACATACAATATATATATATATATATATATAATATTTTACCGGGTACGTTTTTTAAACCTTGTTTTACATAATTTATCTTCCAGGGTCCTGCCCTAGCAATTGTAGTGGAAACGGGAAATGCTCAAAAAACGGTGTTTGTGAATGTGCAAACGGATACACCGGGATCGATTGTTCAACCGGTGAGTTTCTTGAAGTTAAGGGCATATTGGTCATTATATGTACTATAAATATGCTATTTTGACACATCAACCAACTTTGGCATCAACTTTAGCCCCTCAACTTTAATAATGACATGTTTAGCCCTTCAACTTTGGTAATAAACATGTTAATTCCTCAACTTTGATAATGACATGTTTAGCCCCTTCTTCATTAAACAACTTTAGCCCCTCAACTTTAACAATAAACAACTTCAGCCCCTCAACTTTAATAATGACATGTTTAGCCCCTTAACTTAAACATCAAACAACTTTAACTCTCGCGATTTGCTTATTTTATCCACGTGTCGAACCCACTGGTTTTGAAAATCAACTGATTATATGATTTTTTATGCAGCTGTATGTGATGAACAATGCAGTCTTCATGGCGGAGTGTGTGATAACGGTGTGTGTGAATTCCGGTGCTCCGATTATGCAGGGTACACCTGTCGGAACACTTCGAATCTTCTTGACAGCCTGTCGATTTGTAAAGATGTTTTAGCGAACGATGGTGACGGTCAACATTGTGCACCAAGTGAATCGAGCATCTTACAACAGCTTGAGGAAGTTGTTGTCATGCCGAATTATAACCGGTTGTACCCGACGGGTGCAAGAAAAATTCTCAACATTTTTAGAGGCAGAAATTGTGATAAAGCTGCGAAACGACTAGCTTGTTGGGTAAGTTTACGTTTTAAAGAAGGCAAATGAGTCTATTTTTATGTATGAGATAATTACTTTCAAAATTAAAGTTAATTTTAAAGTAGAGTAAAATGCCATCTGGCTTGTTAATTCCCTCCATTTTTCTTTGTTAAGTTGGGTATTTTCGTTTTTTTTGTTAACTTGAAGGGAAATTCGGTCCTTTTCACTTTGTGTACAAGCCTTTAGCATAATGTACAAGTATTCAAAACCCTCTAAGTTAACAAAAAAGACGAAGATACCCCTGACTTAACAGATAAAAATGGATGGAGTTAACGAGCTAAATGAAAATGGCAAGATTACAAACCTTTTGGATGAAAGTCACAAAACTGGCCAAACCGCAGGGACTAAAATGGCAATTTACGCTATAAAGTACATTACTGAACCTAACATGATATTCATGGGTTTGGGTCAGTTTCGGGCCGAACCCACAAACACGTTTAACTAAAGGGGTTGTGTGGCAACCTTATTTTATTTTAATAATTTGTTTTAGAAAAAGTGTTTTACATAATAACTTAAACTTGTATTTTTTATGCCAAAAGGAGAAAAAAGTTAAGTTTTAAATTTATATGCGTTAAACGGGTCGCATTAGTGTCAACCCGTGAATACGGATGTTGTGTTTGGGTTTGACCCCGCTAATGCGACTGACAATATGCTCTTTTTGACCTGTTACAATCTTTTATTTAAAGCATGTTAAATAATATGGTGCTAATGTTCAATTATCTTGAATTTGAACCAGATATCAATACAAAAATGTGAAAAAGACGGTGACAACAGATTACGAGTGTGTCACTCAGCATGCCAAGCGTACAATTTGGCGTGTGGGGCCTCGTTGGATTGTTCGGATCAAACCCTTTTCAGCGAAGAAGGTGAAGGGGAGGGGGAAGGAGTGTGCACAGGTTGGGGTGAAATGGAATCATGGTTTTGAGAGATAATTTGTAACAGTGACATTCATGTAAATCATAGGTAGTTTTTTACTTTACCCGAGTTAATCGTGTTCGAGCGGGTTTAGTGTATAATTTAGGGTTTAGGTCATAGCACAAAGTGCTAATGGCTTTAGAATTAGGGTTGCAATTTCCTAACCCAAGAGTTTTTTACTTGGTGAAATGTAAGAAGAATGCTATGGATTATTACAAGGAAAAGATCAAAAAAGGGAAGATTTGCTTGCTCACTAGACTCGAATTGTTTTGTGTCTTTTTAGTGCTTGATAGTTATCGCGTTTATAAGTTGAAGCTGACTCGTTTGTTTTATGTGCGATCATGTACTTTAAGCTCGATAAAGTTTGGCCTAAATGAGCCTGAGTCAACTCGTCAAACAAACACGCTTAATGCTGACTGATTCTGAGGTAGCATTTATGCCAAACATCCCCTTACGTATGAAAGACAATGGTGACTATACGGAAAATTCTCATTCAGACCGTCAAATGGGCCATGGTGGCCTGTATTAGGACTGATCTGCAACCCGACTAGCCGCCATGCTGTGGCGTTTAACGTTTTATGCAAAACGACTTAAAAGAGTCCTTTCTCGGCGTGGTTACACACTTAGTCCCTTGGTCATCCGCTTCACCAACTTGTCCAGAGTATGCTATAATAAAGTTGTTTGAAACAACATATTCTCGCTTAGTCTTTTGGTTTTTAACTTGCATAGGAATTGACAAATTGATAACTTACAACACGACACAACGTTATATAAACAATCACCAGCTAAAACATGGAGAATATAGAGCCTTCTAAATCTATGATTAAAAATTCAACATGTAAGAAGTTATTCTTCCAATACCAGTTTAGGGTTTAGAGTTCACGGTTTTCTAAATTGACTTCTTCTGAGGTGATAACATTTTCACATATTCTAGAACTGGTAACGGATGGAAGTTAAAAGTTGTAGCTAAAGCCAGGTACACACTGGCTAAGCCAACGTATATATTGAACCAAATAGACGAGAACAAATTAAGATATGTTAATAAACAAGTGATGGCTAACACGAGCGTGCAATTTAACGAGCATTTGATTGTCGAGAGCTCTCCTTCGGTTCCTTCATTTTCAAAATGCCCATTTGCAACGAAATCCGAGAGCAAACGATCCTTATATTGGAACGTGGCTAATAGCCATTCTTCACACTCGGTTTCTGAATACAGGATATCTGCTAGAAGGATCCGGCGAACATGAACATGAACATGAACTTCAGAAGGTTCTACACCAAAAACATTGTCCAAGAAAGTGGGACACCGGGTCTTGTATGCTATTGTCACATCATACACTGGAAAGGAGAACATATTCTTAGACAAGTCTTATAACCATATAACCTGAACCTCCCACATGTAACCTGTTCGTCTCTACACGTCCAACGAGTTGGCAAGTCAAAATGGGTTGTAAATTACATGTAGTCAAGTCGTAAAATGGGGTTAAACATACTGTTGGGTTGTAAACAGGCTGTGTTCAAGTTGTAAACACGTTAAATGGGTTGGCAAGTTAGCATATAAATTACATTTCTCTTTATATTTTAAGTCTAATTTCTAAACGGGTTAAATGGATTGACAAGTTATATATTTTCAAATATTTAATTTTAATTATTAAATGCGTTGACATGTTTAACTTAGTACAGCCAGAACACGAAACAGGTTAAACGTGCCAACCCAAACACTAACTATTTATCAAACTGTAGAACCTGCATCTAAAGAGCTCCTTAAGATTTCCAAACAAGCATGAAAACCTCTTGTTTTTGGTAGCAACACATTCTTCAAAACAGGCAGCCCATTTTCAGCAGCAAATTTTTGGCTTTTCATACACTTTTCTTCCCTACTTACGTCAAGAAACGGTTACTTTTCATCAAAATAACGTGATAAAATTTTTAAAAAAATTAAAATGAGTATTAACGGATTACGAGAAATCCGTTCCTTCGGGGAAAATAGCAAGCCACAACGAGTCACACGGATCAGTAAAAGTCGACAACATCTTTCGCATCATAACTTCATCAACTTCCCACTTTCTTTCAACCGAAATAAACTCCAAAAGATGAAACCCCCAACTTCAACAAACTACTTTTAAGAACATATTTGATGCACCCTATGCAGCCTTTTCGCAACGCAAGGTCCCAAAGATACATCCAGTCAACTTCTGTTTTGTGATTAGCGATAAGTAAAACGCGTTCCTTATTTGGAACGGTTTCACCCGAAAAAACGACCTTTGTTTTGTTAATCTTTTCAAACAAAAAGGGCCATAAAGCTAACCAAAGACCAAACAAGAAGGTTGCTGTTTTTCTACTATAATGTATGCTAAAAAGCCTTAGAAAAACTGCAGCAAAAGGTCCTAAATAAACTAAAAGCATGAAGGAAGTTAAAAGATAAACTGTTAAACATGTCAAACCCCTTACTGCCCTTGTGAAAGTCAATGGGTACCTCTTTGACCCATCGTTGACTTCTGATTTTAGATTCATTTTTCTGCAAATTAAAAAAGATTTAACTTGCTTAGTGAAGAAAATTAATACTATTAGCTATGATTAGAGGATAAGACATCTTAATTCCAGATAATTTGGTGCACAATATTTATGCTTTGCTTGAAATAAGCAGAGGAATTAGTAAATGTTTATTAATTATTATACAAACAAGATGAAGTATATGCCAATTGGCCTCTTATATACTAGAACTTCTTTATATTATAGGTCACGCAAGTATGCATTTAGTTTCGTTTATACCAAATCCAAACAAAAACAAACGAATATTGCAACATGATAAAAATAACATTAGTTTTTTTTACGTTGGATTGTTGTTTATATGATAGATTTGTCGAGGGTTTTGTTACATGTTTGTACCCAAATTTGGTATAAACATAATCGGATCTCTAGATACACACTAGGGTGGCCTATAAAGTAGTTTTGATATATTGGTTACTGTATACCTACGTTTTCTCTAGATAATTACAAAGTTTCAGTTAAGTCGCTAAACAATTGAGATTCATCTAAGTTACTAAGTAGTCACCGCGTTTCATTTAAGTCACTCAACTTTCAGTCGGTTTCAAAGCTGTTAGTTTTGAGAAGGTTACGTGTATTAACGTGACGTGACCATATGTAAAATAGTTGACATCTAATAAAAATGTTGATGTAACCTTCGCCATCATAGTTTACATAATGAACATCCACGTTTTTACCTTTGTGTAACTTATTATTTTACATAATTAGCATGTGACGTAGACACATATAACGTGTTGGAAATCAGGCCCTTGAAAACATCATTAGATTCAGTTTTTGTATATTAAAACGCTCATCTTGTTTATATGCATGATTAAGAAACAACATTTGTTCATTTTATATACAACTTTTGTTAATGGATATCTACGATGGAATACTCTTATTGATATCAAAATCAAACACATCGAAAACCTCAAATATGGTCTACAATTCCATATAATGAATTTGATTACAACTCTTATAATTTTGTCTGTTCAACATTTAAATAATCACAAGAAGTACGTACCAGCAATCACGAATAAAAGATGTTCCTAAGTCGAACCCGAGTGAAGATAACGACGATGAATGGAGTATGCAAAGTGAAGGTGTACGTTAAATAGTAATGACGGATGGGTCGAGTTGAGAGTGGGTGGGTGAAGGGTGGGAGTTGGGACGGATGGAATTTGCTAAAGGTTTCATAACTTATTTAAGTAGTAGTTTTGGGATTATGATTTATGAATACTTTAGGAGTAGCGGAGTATCTAAGATAAGGGTGCAAACCAACCAACTTGTAGCTTTGTATTTAATATTTATATATATATATATATACATACACTCACATAAACTATTATCATAAACTCGAGTTTGAAATACCACTCACGAACCAATCTCGAATTTTTAAAACAGAGCTCTACATGAGCTGAGCTTGAGCCCGGTGTCTTTTTAGCCGAGCAGAGCACTCGCTTGGCTCGTGTACACCCTAGCGTAAGTCATAATTAAAAAGAAGAAGAAATAACCGTAGAAAATGGAAAATCAATTTGGCTTAAATCTATACCTAATAAACCTGCATGTAGCATGTAGACGGTTTCTTCTTTTTTTTTTTGTTAAGGTATATTGCACATTTTTACCAACCCTCAAGATTTTTACTGATCCTAAAATTTTAAACTTACTTAGAAAAGATCAATCTATAAATCTATAAATGTTGCGTTTGAAAAACAAATTGAAAAGGACAAAAGATGAATATCGAATTTGATTACTTTAGTTATCCTTTCAAAATATTTATTCATCCGTGTATTTAACATCAAAAATAAAAAAAATTCATTGTAGCGATTAGTTTTATCGGTTGTAACGACAACTAAAAATTCAGATATTGAGTTGAAAGGCATCTGGACTTTGAAAAAACCAAATCTAGTAAAAAAATCCTACAAGTTTTGTTTTTACTGTTTCAAGATATGTAATTAAGTAATTGAATCTTATTGCCTTACCTTTTGTTTTAATTTTTGAAACTAACTTTGCATGAAATTTTGATGACCATAAATTACGATACTTGGATGATGGGTAAAACCAGGGTTGCGTAATATAATAAAATTTTAAGATATTACAATGTTTTGTTAAAATATACTTGTAATATTTAAGTACTACTAGATTGTTTCCATAGCTGAGCGTTGCGATGGCAACGTCATAGCCGTTTATACGTTGCGGCATGTTAGTGATGCGTTAAGACGTATCCGATTTAACTCAATATAACGTATATAAGCCTTGTAGTTACAAAAGAAACAAAATTGAATCTGTATTGGTTCATTTAGTGAGGGTTCCATCTAACCACCACACCACCCTTAACTTTGCATCAAAACGTAGCGGTGTCAAAACGTATAGTAACTCGAATTTTCTCCATCGAATGAAAATATATTATATTTGACCCGTTTCGTTTTAAAACACAGTTTACGTCAAAACGTAGACTTACCGAAAACGTAGATAAAAATAAGCATGAAAACATATTATATTTGACAAGACTCGTTTCGAAAAAAAATTTATGTCCAAACGTTGGGAGGTTGTTTTGATCGGTGGCATTACCTTAAAAATAGTTATTATCAAATATCTTATTAAAAAATAACTAATCGTATAGTTTTAAATTATAACATATAGAAAGTTCAAACACGTACCAATTACTTAACATATAGAAATTTCAATTATAACATATAGAAATTTCAAAAAATAACTAAACGTTGGGAGTTTTCAGTTTTTGTTGATGGACTTCTAGTTTCAACCAATTACTAAACATGTTTGATCAATAAATGAATAAAAACATATGAGCTGTGAAAGAGGAAAGAAAGCACAGAGTAGTCATTTGACTTGGTCATTTAGCAAAGTTGAAGTCCTTAATGCACCTCTCTCTCCTCTCATTATATCACCAGTCATCACACCTACCTCAGCCTCCTTGAACCATCGCCATCGTGCCTCCGTCTTTAATCTCTCTTTCAGATTCCGGGAAGTTTTTCCTATCCTTTCTCGACCACATTCACCTTGTAGAGAACTTTGTTAATGTTCATTTGAAAAAAAATTTAATGTGAGAAGAAAAAGAAGAAAGGGCATAATGGTAAAACATTAAATAGTTTATAACTGCTCTGAAAAATTAAGTTATCTCTCATTAATAAAGCAAAAACATTTTGTCCTACACATTTCAAAATTTATCCTACATATGTCTTACATTTATCGGAATTTACTCTACACACATGTAAATTTACCTTACACATTTCAAAATTATCCTATACATACTAAAATTTATCCTACACATGTCGAAAATTGTCCTACACCATAACTTATTTTATCTTGAAATAGTATATGAAAAAAAATGAGTTACAGTTTAATTAATTAGCTAATTAATTATAATTATAAATTTACCTATATGCTCTTTTTCATAATATTAAATACACACATTAAATGAAGTAAATAAAGAATTTCTATTGATTTTAAAAGTTGTTCTTTTTATTCTTAAAAAAAATTTCTTTCTCATTTGAACTCTCCACAATACATATCATATCATATCATGTGGTTTAATATGGTATCAAGGTCATATTTTTAAAACCCTACAGCAAAACAACTTCTGTTGCAAGTTAACCCTATTCTGCCGCCATTCCCCTACAGCCCTTCTTCTTCCTTTTTTTTCTTGATCTCCATCACATGTAAGACCCTTAATATATAAATAAAACATTTTATAAAAATTTCGCAAATAAAAGAATTTATATGCGATTACACATCCATACGATATTTCGAGTTTCTTTAAACTTCTTAAAAATTTAAAACATTTCAACATATTATTGTTTTTCGTGATGGCTAAACAAATTGCGGAAGCTTGAACTTTGATCGTGTTCGATTCTTCGTTGAGCTTGATCATCATCCGGTGCTTCAAATCATTACCTATATTTCATAAATTATGAAATACATTACCTACAATGAGTTTATAAAGTAACCGAATAAACCCGAAGGCCCAAAAATAACAAAATCACATTTTTTTTGTAAATGTGTCCTCCGTAAGCTATGAATCTGTACAATAGCTTATGGTACATGACTCCTGTTTCGATCAGCAGCTGCCTAACATAATCTAAAGTAGGTCATCGTAGCTTACGGTGGGCTGCTACAGCCTTTTTCAAGTTTGTCGTTTTTGTTACGAAAACTTCTGTAACTTATTGAATTTTCATCTGTTTCACTCGAAACTTGTTTCTAAATGTCCGTAAAACATTTCCCTATATATTTAACTAGAAATCCTTAACCCGGATTCATAACTTTTATGAATTACGCAACCATTACCGGTTTATGCGCATAATCATTTTGACCCGTTAAGGGATTTAAGCACTTAAGCTTAAATTTCGCTCTTTCTTTCCTTATCTCCTATTTCCACCCTAAGACTTCTATTTATTTTCCACCACAACTATATTTGTGGTGGATTTGTTACCGTAAAATCATTTAATCCGAATTCTACCCTTCGGTTTGACAATTTACAAAAATGACTCGTTAAAAGGCATTAAACCAAAAAGGGTTATGCTATTTCCCTGTGAGCACAAAACTCGACAAGCGATCATTAGTTGTTATTGTCAAATGGTGATGACATCACCATTTGACTCGTTTAGCCTAAATGACCATTTTATCATAATGAGATGGTATTTATTTACCATCTCACCATTTAATCCGTTTCGGTTTACACCGTATGATCATATTACTTAAAGTCGTTTCTTAATTCGTTCGACCCATTCTGGCTTACGCCATAGGATGTCTTTTCAAAATTTAATATTTATTTGTCAACTCGTGACTGAATTACCATTTTACCCTTTTTACTCCTTATAGTTGATCCCATAAGGTAACTTTTCAAAACTCTTTGTTTATTCGTCATTACATGACTAAATTACTATTTTACCCTTTTTAACATCAAATATGGTTTATTACCATTTTCACTTGTTCCGACCCGTGTCGATTCGCGTCGAAACATTGTATTTCAAAATCTCATTCCGAATACCAAATCGCTTATTCTTAGTTAAATACATAAGTAGATGTACTATCTTAAAGATGTAAGCTTGACTTACCTTGAAATCCGATTATGTTTTCCACGCGCATTCGACTCGTTTGACCTGCTTCCTCCCAAGCTTCCACGTAGGTTATCAAGCGTCAAACTACCTTTTATCGCAAGATGGTTAGATTAGTCATCCTTTATCAAGACTATTCCAACTTACGGACTTTATATCAAAATTACCATTTGATCATGTTATAGGTTAGTTTAACTATTAAAAGTCAATTGTCTATTAACATTTGCAAATGCACAGTTAAGTTCAACGAACTCATTTAGGCATTTATCAATTACCCGGTATGCGGTATTTTAGGCTATCCCCTTATCTACATTCCCAACCAAGTTCATCTCATTTCTTTCACTTAAACAAGTTCGAGCGATTATTAACATCAAGTTAACTTAGCTTTCGATTATCAATGCTATTTATCCATTCATTATGCTAGAATTAAGGGTTTTCATCTATGTATAAAACCCATTTCGTCATATTACTAGACATTCATCTGAATACCTAATATAATCAAGTTCTACATACAAACTAATAAACAACATGATTTCAAGTACCTATCAACATTGACATAACATCAATTTCATCATATCATACAAAACCCCTTTCAATTCATGTATGAACATGTACTCAAACTCATAAATTGTTCTTATTACTATCATGTATGATGATTCTAAACACAAGTATATCATCAACTTCATCATATAATCAAAACCCACTTCATAATCGACTTGTTAATCACTTACAAGTAATCTTACATCAAATATTGCAAAATTTCTTTATGTCTAACGAAATCAGGCATACACATACACTTAATTTCATCTTGGATCATAATCCAACAACCTAATTGCAAGTATTCTACTTGTCTCAAATTATAACTTTCACCAATCTAAGTTTTTATACATACCTTATGATCCCCTAATCAAGCTGATCGATAATTCATGTTTATGCAAGACTTTGAGGTCCAATTCTCATTCAATATTGATGTTCTTGGTTGAACAAGGGTTTGCCCTTGTTGCACCTTCTGATGATTGACATATACATACACTAAGTGTGTGTTATGTGTTAATTTTTATGTTTTAATAAAACAAGTTTCCTTTTTGGCAGCTTTGGTCCCTCAAGTTTAGTTTTGATTATAAATGAGACTACAACTCATTCTCTTGTTACTTATATACATGTTATTAACTAGGTTAATTTGTTCCTAGTTATTTGGTTTACGGGTTCACTTTTACCACTAACGGTTTTTTACCCGCTTTTTAATATTAAAGTGGTTTGATTACCAAACCCATTTTGGGGGTGTTACATCACAACCACAACTAACTCCGGCTCCATGGCAATGATATCAGCATTCACAACCGCTGAGAAAACAGCCCACAACTCACATAAGTTTGCCTTCAAACTTACACCTACAAACTATGGTTTTTGGAAAAACATGATCCATCCCTTCTTAATCACCAACAATTTATATGGATATATTGATGGAACAATTCTGTGCCCACCACCTAGAACCACTGCCACCACTGACACAGCTTCCATGGATAACCCAAGCTACCTACACTAGATCGCAAACGATGCCCATGTATGCATGGTCATCATCTCCATAATTTCAGAATCTTCGTTTCAGCATGTTAAGGGTGCATCCTCTCGGGAATTATGGCTCTCACTTGAACGTGCTTATGCACCACACAACTTTTCAAGGGAATACACTCTAAAAACTTAGCTATTAAAACTTGAGATGAAGAGTGATGAAACCTCAGCCGCCTACCTCAGTCGTGCATAGGAATACGCTACAGCCCTAACTAATATTGGTGAGCCATTCAAAGACAAAGATCTGACCATGTTAACCATCTCTGGCTTACGTGATGAGTATAATGGGCTGAAAGCCAACCTTATTGCTCGTCAGCCACCCATTACCTTCATGAATTACACGGTCTTCTTAGCGACCATGAATACATGCTTCATCGTAAACTTCCCACTACACCCTAGGTTTTCATGGCCTCCACACCTATCCCAAACACAGCTGGTCTACTGCGTACTCCTATGTCCAACCCTTCTTCTAATGCAATGCTTACCTCCTTGCAACAACAAGCAGCTCAAATTGGGTATCAACTCAATCCAATCATCACTGAAAGCAACAACCACTCTCAAGCTTTTTATTCCACTCGTTCAGCAAACAATTCTGGAGGAAATCACTGTGGTAATTGCCGTGGCAGCTCACGTGGTGCAAACACTAGGGGTCGTGATTAGTTCCGTTGGACTAGTAGTCAAAGCCACACTCCACAATTTTCTTGGGCATCCACCTAAAACATAGTTTACGGTCATTGTAATCGATGCGGATAGGACACATCCCTACGCAATGCCCCAATGCTTCCTCAGTTCGTGAATCTTCACAAGTTAATTATGAGGCTTTCTCTAAGACTGGGCCAATAAACGGTTCCGTGTGGAAACCCGACACAGGGGCCAACAATCATGCTACACCAGACCTGACAAGTTTGGATAATTCTGAAGCCTACCTTGGTAACAATTCCCTTCATGTTTGCGACGGTAATCCTCTCCCTATTTGTCATATTAGTTCTTCCAAATTTTATTCTCCTAATAAAACCTTTACCCTAAATAATATCCTTCATGTTCTTAAACTTAAAAACAACCTTTTATCTGTTCAACAATTTTGCTTAAACAATAACGTTTTCTTTGAATTTCACTCCTCTTATTTTGTTGTGAAGGACGAGTCTACACATACCATCCACACGGGTCCAAATAATCAGGGTCTCTATTCGCTCCATCTTCCAAATTTGAAGTCTCTACCACATGTTTCCTTCACAACAATCAAGGCACCCTCCACCATCTGGCATCAACGTCTCGGGCATCCTCATGCTCGCGTTTTTCAATCTGTTGTTTCTCGTAGTAATTTACCTGTTTCAAATAAATTATTTTCATCGAAATCCTCTAAATTGTCCTTGAACCTTTCAAATTTTCGTTCTAATAATATCTTGGATTTGGTTTATTGTGATGTTTGGGGTCCAGCCCCATCTTTTCCTTTAATGCTTGTCGATTTTTCTTATTACGTGTTATCATCACTCACGATATATGTGGTTTTATCCACTTGCAAACAAATCTGATTTTTTTCTACCTTTAAATAATTTTTACAAATGGTCGAAAGACAATTCAACACTAAACTTAAACAGGTATAATCTGATTTGGGGGGGGGGTGAATTTCGTAACCTTGCACCGTTTTTCTCCTCACTTGACATCATTTTCCCTCACACCAGCGAACAAAATGGTCTCTTCTCCCTCATTCTCATGCTCCTCAACGTTTTTAGGATTTTGTCTTTGAGACAGTCTTTTACTTAATAAATCGGATGCCTTCACGAGACTATTCCAACACATCCCCATTTGAATGTTTGTTCCACAGATCACCTTACTACTCTTACCTTCGAGTTTTTGGGTGTGAATGTTTTCCTTACCTACGCCCATATAACCATCATAAAATGGATTTTCGATCCACTCCCTTTGTCTTCTTAGGATACAGCTCCATCCATCAAGGGTATCGTTGCCTAGACTTACAAACTGATCGTGTGTACATTGGACGTCATGTCCGGTTTAACGAGCACCTTTTCCCCTTTCAACCATCTCCTACACCTGATTCAATCAACCATGCACTTCCCTACTACTCCTCATATCTGGTCCCTTTCATTACACCGACTCAAAACTCGACACCCACCACAACCTCAACAGCTTAGACCCCCACACCTACCCATCAAACTACTACTTCACCCAGACCTACGCTTCTAACTACCATACCTCGGACCCACGGCCACATCTTCAAATAGTACCCAACCAACATCGGCCACTACTACTCCATCTCCACCACCCCGTACTCGTCCTTCTAACCTACGAAAAAATCCTAAACCCACTATTCAATTTGATCCTTCTGCTTATAATACCTCTAATGGTCCCCCTGATACTCTTGAACCTTCCTCATTTACTGTCACTAAAAAAATACCCGGAATTGCGCCAAGCCAAGGCTGAAGAGTTTGACACACTTGTTCGGAATCGGAAGTAGTCTCTTGTTCCTTGTGTTGAAAATACTATTGTTATTGATTCAAAGTGGGTTTACAGAATAAAAAAGGATGCAAATGGAGAGGTCACTCATTACAAAGCCAGATTTGTTGCTACAGGTTTTAACCAGAAACCTGAAATTGATTTCTAGGAAACGTTTAGTCGGTCGTCAAAGCCACAACCATACAGGTTCTTTTATCTTTCGTTGTGACGAATTAGTGGACTCTTCGAAAATTGGACGTTCAAAATGTTTTTCTTCATGGTGACTTAAAAGAAACTATTTACTTACAACATCCACCAGGGTTTATTGACAAATCCAAACCCGATCATGTTTGCTTGCTGCATAAGTCACTTTATGTCACACCCCGTATTTCCAACCAAAACACCAGTGGGCCCGGGTGGCGAATATTGTGACGTAAGTTGATATCATCGTAGTCAATTAACACAGCACAATGGAAGTCTTGGAGTTTAAATTACTATTACAAACCAAATGTTCAAAGTACAAAAAATAATATACAGACGGCTTGTAATGGAAGATCCACAAGAGGATCATAAAATATACAAAACTGTGTAACAGACTTTAGGCAGATCTAAGGATTTGCAAGAACCTCTTATATCACTACCAAGCAGCTTCCAACCTATTTCGTATTGTACATGCAGCTTAGTCTTTTGAAAATACGTCAGCTTTCGCTGGTAAATACACCCAACTGACTCGTTGTGAAAACATTTAAAAAATGGATTTAAGTGCACTGGGACGAAAAATCTTTTATAACTTGGGAAAGTCAGCCTTGTAACCTTGTTAACAATTTTACATGTTTGTCCATACATATGGGGCCCAGTACAGAGACCGGGACATGACTAATGCACACACCACTTATGAACCCACGAAGGAGTTATCCCCAACTAGTGGGTAAAAATAATTTAGCATGAGCATCTGTCAGGTGTATGCCTACACCCCGCGCTTTGGTCATGGCCATTAACTAATGTAATAAGCCGAGGATATTTAGGACACGGTCGTTAACCCCAATGTTTAAGTTATAAAAAAAACTGATCAAAACGGAATATGTCACACCCCGACCCGCAGCGGAAAAGGTGACCGGGGCATGATTGGGTTATCATCAAAGCTCATGACATTTATTATACGTTTCATATTCATTAAATACAATTTAATAGGAAATTTACAACTATAATTACATCAATGACCTAAACATCAATCTAAACTTCTTTGTTTTCTTCTAAGGCATTTCCTATGTTTTCCTTGCTTCATCCTGTTCACCTGTATCATGTGTAAAAGGGTTTTTGGATCAACATAAAGTTGGCGAGTGAATCCTATGGAAAACATTTGAACAAGTTTATTCAATTGATTATAAATAAAGTGCATAACCCCATATGAGTAAATGTAGACGTAAATTTATTCACATAACGCATAATATTAAATATTGCACACACATACATCAAATGATTGTTTTGAGGCACGCGTTGTTCGACTCGTCTCCCACGAGGAACTGATGGGCCTAATGAATGAGTTTTGAGGCACGCGTTGTTCTACGAACTGATGGGCCTAATGAACGAGTTTTGAGGCACGCGTTGTTCTACGAACTGATGGGCCTAATGAATGAGTTTTAAGGCACGCGTTGTTCAACTCGTCTCCCACGAGGAACTGATGGACCTAGCAAATAATTTGCATACCACTTGACAATATGTAATACATCACAACAAACAATATTTACATTCTAAGTTTAGATCATATAATGGTATAGCACGAGTTTGAATAAGCGAATTAGTTTAAGCAACACATGATACACCCTAAAACATGAATAAAAAGGGGAATTTGTAAGAATTCACTCACATTGGGTGCGTTCGGTTGATGATGTTGAATGCACGCGAAGTGGTTTTAACCACGAGTGAAATTAACCTAGATAAATAGCATTATGGTTCGGTAAGTAAACGGATTTTTATTAATCCATTTTAGTAGGATTTGTTGGGTGCATTTTTGTGAGTTTAAGGCTATTTTCTAACCTTAAAAATGTTATTTTTAAGTATTTTTAATTGATTTTTAAATAAAATAATTAAATAAAAAAATAATAAAAAATTGATTTTTTTTTGCTACAGTTGACCGTTGACTTTGACCGTTGACCGTTGACTTTGACCGGTTCGTATGTGTGTAATTGTGCGCCGGGCAGGACTCGAACCCGAGACCTCCCGTACGCGTGCACGCAGCTCTACCAACTGAGCTACGTGTCTAACCCGAAATATTTCTGTTTTTAATTATATTTATACATTAATTAGATTAAACAGAAAATCCTTTATTTTTAAAAACGATTTTAATCCAGAGAATCGGTGCGCTCCACAGGTCTCGAACCCGGGACCTGTGGTTTAGATTAACACACAGTCCACCGCTGGACTGTGTGTTTAACATGTTATATAAACCGATTTTTATTATACTTAAATACAAATTAAGTATTTTCATTTCTGACTTATTTAAAAAAGTAGATAATTGTCCGAGTCGGTGCAGCAGACCGGACTCGAACTCGCGACGTTTACGTGTTTAATGTGCACACAGTCCACCGCTGGACTGTGTGTCTAACCCGAGTTATAACTTGTTTTTAATTATACTTATATGTTACAGATACTTCATCTTCTTCGTATAGAACCCAGAAACCGGAATCTAATATGTTAAAAATGTTTTAACTGAATCTGGGTTGCATAAAAAATTAGAACGTATTAAACATAAGATATAGGAAAGTTTAGAGGCTTATACCAACTGGAAGCAAGGTTTCGGTTTTCCGGTGGCCAAATTCCGGCGAAATGCAGATAAATTCCGGCGACTGAAGGGACTTCCGGCGAACAGAACAAAGATTTTGAGTGATGAAGAAGTGTGTGGTGCGAGTTCTCTTCTGAGGGGTTGGGTTGTATTTATAGAGTAACAAGTCAATCCCTGATTTTGGTAAAGAAAATTTCGGCCGACTTGATTTCCGGGATTGGTCTTTAACTGTTCGATTGAGTCTGACCAATTGATTGAAAACGGTTTTTCTTTAGTCTCTTGATCGCGAAGAACAGAAACGGAAGCTTGATTGGTGCCTGATTTCGAGTTCGGCTGATACAGGGCGCCGGTTTTGAATTCGGAAAAAACATGATATCAATTAAATGATTCTAATAATTAACAAAAATCACAAGTGGCGCAGTGGTTGAACGGCTGGGTGTTAAGTTGTTGTTGAATCGTCTATTGACCCGGGTTCGAAACCCGGCAGAAACAAAACATTTTTATTTTCTTATTTTTGACAGTTTTTCAAAAACAAATTATATATTCCCATGCAATAGTTAATTATGTATCGTTTAAAAATATTTTGGGCATTTAATTCGCAACGAAATTTTTAACTGATTGTTCGGTTAATAAACGGAGCGGGTTTGGTAAAATCCGTTTTTGACGAATGTTACAGTATCCCCTGCTTTTTAGAATTTCGTCCCGAAATTTAAATAGTGATATATTTGACTAAAAGAATGATGGTGTTTAGTTTGACAGTTACATGCTTAGAAGAAATAAGGGTTTAAGTTTTTGTTCGAGGCGGTAACGTTCCTTGTAAGAGTTAAGTACCCTATTACAGGAATCGCTTTTTGTTGCCTACTGAAAAAGTATTGATAAGCAGAATTGATTTGCTAACTTTGATTTCATGCATAAAAGTTTGAATATGCTTAGAAGGTTAGGGTTATATCCTAAGGCAAAACTTCTAATACTACAATCTACACAAATAAAACAACAGCTAATAATTGAATCCACATTCTGATAGCATATATGTTTGAATGGTGACAGTTCCTCTCTCGTTTGTTATGATGGAGATGTTAGTTTATGTAGAAATGGAACACAATCCAATTTCTTTAAATAGCGAGATGATATAAATGTAACACAAATTTCAACCAAGGCAACACTAAATCCTACATGGAACTTCTCATAACCGCCTGATAACGCCTCTGATCCTTTGGCAAGAATACTTATACATAGGAAGTACCAGCGGCGTATCCACCATACTCTCGTCAAATTTTCATTGGTTTTACCAGTGAATTATGATTAGTCCTATGTGACTCTACAACCAATACAACAACTCATAAATACTGAAAATGATAATGTCTGTGCGATCAAGGCTCAATCAAACGGAGCCGATCGTATTGCATGTACTGAGAATGAAAATGTCTGTGCGATCAAGGCTCAATCAAACGGAGCCGATCGTATTGCATGTACTGAAAAAGATAAACTTAATCTAAACAACAATCACACAAATAGCCTATACATGGAACCTTTCATAACCGCCTGATAATGCCTTCGATCATTTGACAAGAATACTTATATATAGGAAGTACCAGCGGCGTATCCACCATACTCTTGTCAAATTTTCACTGGTTTTATCAGTAAGTTATGATTAGTTCTATGTGACTCTAAAACATAAACAAACACAACAACCAGCGCTTGAGTCTTAATTCTGATAGTATACGTGTTTGAATGATGACAATACCTCTCTTGTTTATTATGATGGAGAGGTTAGTCTATGTAGAAGTGAGACACAACTCAACTTCTTTAAATGATGAAACTGAGATACGTCGTGAGGTATGATGATATGAATATTAAATCAATGAGTATAAAATAAACTGAACTAGTAATTTGCATTAAAATTCTTGGATAAATTTCCAATTGAGATACGTGAAAATTGAGATAACATAAAGAAAAACATAAAAACTAAGTGGTTGGAGTTGAATTTTGATTCTTGGTGAGAGAAGGCTAGTTAAGTGGTTTGTTTGGACCGTTAATATATTCAACAGGATTGGCGTTGATGTTATAAACTCTTCCTCTTGCTGGCGGTGGAGCTGGGTTTGTTTGATTTGCTTGGTTAACTGGGTTTGCTTGAGCTTGGGCGTTTATGATGTTAACCAAACGAGGGCACGTGTTTCTAAAATGGGTAGGGTCGCCACAATTGAAACAAGCTCGAACATATGGGAACATGGGGTATTGAGGTTGTTGATATGTTTGGATCATGTTTTGAGTAGGGGGTGAGGTTTGGTTTTGAGAGGTGCGGCAAACCTTGCTCAAATGACCGTAGCGTCCACAATTCGCACATAGTCGACAGGGTAAGGTAGATGGATGGTGATAGAAACAGGTGTTGCATTGAGGGTGAGGTCCAATGTAAGGTTTCTTATTTGGGTAAGTTGAGTTGGGTGCTACTTGAGTGATTGGGATAGTTTGGGGAGGTACAACTTGTGAAGCTGGTTGGTTGTGTTGGGTGACGGCGAAGATTTGCCCATCTCGTTTTCTCTTAGAAATGGGTGGTGTAGAGGATTCGGTTCGGGTGGAGTTTGAGGTTTCGGTTGATGCTTTATCCTTCTTCTTCTCCTCCTTGAAATCTTTGTTCCGGATTCGGTTCTCGGTGAGCGCTGTTGCTAGCTCCATTGCTGCTTCCAAAGTTGCAGGCGAGGTACTTATTACAGAGTCTTGAATCTTTGATGGAAGACCACGAATGTAGTGCTCGATCAAACGGTAGAGGGGAGTGAACAAGTTGGGAACCATTTGATTTAACTCAAGGAATCTCTTGTTGTATGTGGTGTGGTCGCCTTCCTTTTGTTTCAAAGAATGGAACTCATCCTCCAATTTCTTGATTTCGCTTCTTGGGCAAAACCGTCTTGTCATGATTCCCTTCAACACTTCCCAAGTCAAAGTCATAGCATGTTCAACACCTCGTTTGGCCTTCTCTGTATTCCACCATGTAAGTGCTATTCCAAGTAAACGACCGGTAGCATATCGCACTTTGCGATCATCGGGGCAGTCGCAATTTAGAAAAGTGTTCTCCATTTCTTCAAACCAATGGAGGAGAGCGGTGACACCTTCAGTACCTTCGTATTTTGGAGGATCGCAGGATTTGAAATGTTTGTAGGTGCATTTAGTGACTTTTGGGGAAAGATTGACAGTGTTTTGATCTTCTTGGTGGGTTGGGTTGACGGAATTAGCGGTAAGGGCTTGTGGAACTTGAACTACGATGTTGGGTATTACGGTCGCCATTTGCTGAGCGATTTGGGCAGCCATTCGCTCACGGGATTTTCCTGCTCTTATTTTCCTACGAGCGAGGCTAGAAGACATCTACAAGGAATACATATCAAGAGTATGAGTTGGATGTTTTTGGGATCGTGGGTCGTGTTTAGGAATGAACGTTCATAAAATAAATATAGAAAAATAAATCTACTACATCCATAGGATGTCTTGGGCTTTGCTCGTAATTGGGCCTTGCATGCCGCCATACTTCACCTTCGTAATCACGTGGGCCCCCATGATTACCGGGTTTTTCATATGGTTCGCATGTGTTAGCCTGGTTACGTACACTAAAACCCGGAGAAAATCGAGAAATATGTAACGTATGATATTCGGAATGTGCCCAGGTATGGACACGGTGACATCTCAAAGTGGGGTTAGTTCGAACGACGTTTGGTGTGGCATGCTTTGGCCTAATAGGTCTGTCGTACTCTCATCGTTAGTCCACAGGTAGGCAAACTGGTCCGTTATTTTGGATTTATACGAATGCAAACCTAGACAGGACGTTCCGACTACCGGTACTTGTACCCTTCCGGTTACTACATGCCCGTCGCAGAACTTACTTTGATGAGGTTTGAAAATTGCAACAAAATCTTTGAATAATGAGAGTATGAAAATGAATTGAATATATGAACATTGATATATGTATAATGAACATGTATATAAGTATGTATGTTTGACTGTAAGTATAAACAAATATGAAACAATAAACATCATAAGTTTGTATGTAACCACCTAGACAATTAAAATTTAGGCAAACTATAGTATAGGCTCTAAGGGTCTAATAACCTATCCTATATCCCTATAGTCATGGCTCTGATACCAATCTGTCACACCCCGACCCGCAGCGGAAAAGGTGACCGGGGCATGATTGGGTTATCATCAAAGCTCATGACATTTATTATACGTTTCATATTCATTAAATACAATTTAATAGGAAATTTACAACTATAATTACATCAATGACCTAACATCAATCTAAACTTCTTTGTTTTCTTCTAAGGCATTTCCTATGTTTTCCTTGCTTCATCCTGTTCACCTGTATCATGTGTAAAAGGGTTTTTGGATCAACATAAAGTTGGCGAGTGAATCCTATGGAAAACATTTGAACAAGTTTATTCAATTGATTATAAATAAAGTGCATAACCCCATATGAGTAAATGTAGACGTAAATTTATTCACATAACGCATAATATTAAATATTGCACACACATACATCAAATGATTGTTTTGAGGCACGCGTTGTTCGACTCGTCTCCCACGAGGAACTGATGGGCCTAATGAATGAGTTTTGAGGCACGCGTTGTTCTACGAACTGATGGGCCTAATGAACGAGTTTTGAGGCACGCGTTGTTCTACGAACTGATGGGCCTAATGAATGAGTTTTAAGGCACGCGTTGTTCAACTCGTCTCCCACGAGGAACTGATGGGCCTAACAAATAATTTGCATACAACTTGACAATATGTAATACATCACAACAAACAATATTTACATTCTAAGTTTAGATCATATAATGGTATAGCACGAGTTTGAATAAGCGAATTAGTTTAAGCGACACATGATACACCCTAAAACATGAATAAAAAGGGGAATTTGTAAGAATTCACTCACATTGGGTGCGTTCGGTTGATGATGTTGAATGCACGCGAAGTGGTTTTAACCACGAGTGAAATTAACCTAGATAAATAGCATTATGGTTTGGTAAGTAAACGGATTTTTATTAATCCATTTTAGTAGGATTTGTTGGGTGCATTTTTATGAGTTTAAGGCTATTTTCTAACCTTAAAAATGTTATTTTTAAGTATTTTTAATTGATTTTTAAATAAAATAATTAAATAAAAAAATAATAATAAATTGATTTTTTTTGCTACAGTTGACCGTTGACTTTGACCGTTGACCGTTGACTTTGACCGGTTCGTATGTGTGTAATTGTGCACCGGGCAGGACTCGAACCCGAGACCTCCCGTACGCGTGCACGCAGCTCTACCAACTGAGCTACGTGTCTAACCCGAAATATTTCTGTTTTTAATTATATTTATACATTAATTAGATTAAACAGAAAATCCTTTATTTTTAAAAACGATTTTAATCCAGAGAATCGGTGCGCTCCACAGGTCTCGAACCCGGGACCTGTGGTTTAGATTAACACACAGTCCACCGCTGGACTGTGTGTTTAACATGTTATATAAACCGATTTTTATTATACTTAAATACAAATTAAGTATTTTCATTTCTGACTTATTTAAAAAAGTAGATAATTGTCCGAGTCGGTGCAGCAGACCGGACTCGAACTCGCGACGTTTACGTGTTTAATGTGCACACAGTCCACCGCTGGACTGTGTGTCTAACCCGAGTTATAACTTGTTTTTAATTATACTTATATGTTACAGATACTTCATCTTCTTCGTATAGAACCCAGAAACCGGAATCTAATATGTTAAAAATGTTTTAACAGAATCTGGGTTGCATAAAAAATTAGAACGTATTAAACATAAGATATAGGAAAGTTTAGAGGCTTATACCAACTGGAAGCAAGGTTTCGGTTTTCCGGTGGCCAAATTCCGGCGAAATGCAGATAAATTCCGGCGACTGAAGGGACTTCCGGCGAACAGAACAAAGATTTTGAGTGATGAAGAAGTGTGTGGTGCGAGTTCTCTTCTGAGGGGTTGGGTTGTATTTATAGAGTAACAAGTCAATCCCTGATTTTGGTAAAGAAAATTTCGGCCGACTTGATTTCCGGGATTGGTCTTTAACTGTTCGATTGAGTCTGACCAATTGATTGAAAACGGTTTTTCTTTAGTCTCTTGATCGCGAAGAACAGAAACGGAAGCTTGATTGGTGCCTGATTTCGAGTTCGGCTGATACAGGGCGCCGGTTTTGAATTCGGAAAAACATGATATCAATTAAATGATTCTAATAATTAACAGAAATCACAGTGGCGCAGTGGTTGAACGGCTGGGTGTTAAGTTGTTGTTGAATCGTCTATTGACCCGGGTTCGAAACCCGGCAGAAACAAAACATTTTTATTTTCTTATTTTTGATAGTTTTTCAAAAACAAATTATATATTCCCATGCAATAGTTAATTATGTATCGTTTAAAAATATTTTGGGCATTTAATTCGCAACGAAATTTTTAACTGATTGTTCGGTTAATAAACGGAGCGGGTTTGGTAAAATCCGTTTTTGACGAATGTTACAGAATATGCGGATTTACTAGCCACAATCCGGCATTCGATTGATCCAATTTCTGACCAAGCGGTGATAATTTATCGTAACCCAAGCCCGTATAGGGAAAATAAGTCAAGAGTATTTACCTGAGCTAGTCTTGATTAAAAATGAAAGATTTAATATCTTAGCCATATTCAAAATGAAGTAACTGCAGATAGCATTTACCAAAAGGCTCTAGTCTGGATTATGGCATAAGCTAACCAATTAAAATGCTAACGGTCTTAATTAAGTCATACACTTAGACCGACTAGCATAAAGGATCAAAACGGTATACTACGCTAGATTAAGCGATGACTGGATAGAATGTAGTTTAAACCCAACAAGTACTATGACTTGCATAATATGGGTAAACCATACGCATTCTAGATTTTGAGACTTAAAATGATAAGGTTAAACCCGTTTCGGTTAATTTCCGTAATCTAGTTACATATACTTAACCGTGCGCATATAAGCGATATCAGGTAACCGGATAAGTCATGAACAAGTTCTATATGCCATTATACTTTAAATAAGTTGTAATATCAGTATGATATCAACTTACATGCCCGTTAAGGTTTTAAAGGTATTATGCCTCATAAGGGCGTTTTGGTAATTATATACCGTATAAAAGGAACTTGAATATATTTTGATGTAATGATCATAAGAATTCTGGAAAAATATTTAATTTATGGTATAATATCAGTAAGATACTGATCATATGTGTAATTTATCATTTATGACCAAACTATGCACCGTAGGGGTGTTTGGGTCATTTTTACACACAATTTCATAATTTATTTGGGATTCTGAGTTTATTTATGTACCTATTGTAAAAATATTTTAAATGAGTTCTAAAATCAGTAGGTAACAAGTCTTGGTTGATAAATATGATTTTAAACCATATTATGCGCCGAAACGACGTTTATGTCGAAAAATGACGATTTGTGCAAAGTTTAATGAAAACTGATGCTAAGACCAGGTTTGTATGTTTTAGATATGTTATTTAATATAAAAAATCAGTAGATAAAAAAGTTTGGTATAAAAAGTATGATTAAAACCATTTTATGCGCCATAAGGGCTTTATCGTCATTTGTCGACATAATGCAAGGACTTGTATGCAAACTCAGTATATAAACTGACTTGACATCCCAAATAATCTTACTTATGATATTATATCAGTTGGAAATTCATTTTCAAGTTCATTATCGATTAAAACCTTATTTTATGTAAAAAAGGCATTTTAGTCAGAATTGGCATAATAACGGAACTCGTGCATAAACTCAGATTTTAATTATGATCATGTAATAAAACCTCACGGGGTTATGCTACATTATATTATGATTATAATGCAACCTTAGATCAGTAGCTAACTAATCTAAATCGGGTCAGAATCAAAAGTCAAAGCAAAAGTCAAACTTTGCGACTTTCGGTTGCAAACCGACCCTAGAACTGAAATTGACGAGTCGAACATGTTCTAATAATTATTACCAACTTGTTTAAGTGTCAAAACATGTTTCATAACATATATAAACTCAGATTATAATATTTTCAAAATCTGGCCTGTTTGACTTTTTAATAATAAAACTTTGACCCGTCAATTGGTCTAGCAAACGTGATCTTTAGGAGGTGCCCATAATAGGGATTAACGCCTACCTTATTACGATCACTTAGCCATGTTCGTTACAACAATGGCTAGACCATAATGGTCATAACCGAAAGTCAAAGCATTTTCCGTAAACGCTTGTCTTTTGGCTATAAAAAGCCTATAAACGAAAATGCAAGAGAAAGGAACACTTACAAGTGACTCTTAGGATGAAATAGAACTAAGTTGGATGCTTCTTTCAGTTAGGAACTTCTAGAGGAGGGAGATAGAATGATTTATGAGAAAGGTGCAAGTTCAAGTGATGAACCATTGCACCTATTTATAGTTGGAGAGCTTGAAGGAGGTGATGCCAGGTATTATCAAGTGTTAGAGGAAGCTTACAAGTGTCCCAAAATGTAGCATAGTAGTTTGGAAGTCTATGGTTTCGAATCAAATGGTTTTTGGCAACATGTGTGGGTGCCAAGCAAAAATTCTACAGGTATAGGCCTCTAGCAGCCCGCGAGAGACCAGGCCTATGTCTCTCGCGGCCCGCGAGCGATCTATGGTAACTTTCAAACTTTGTCAAATTTAGCCCCTCAACTTACTAAACCTCTAAAATACCTTTATAAGCATAATTAGCCCTCCGTACCCAATATTTTGCATACCTAGGAGTATGCCCGGACATTGTCAAGCTCTCAGTTCGTTAAAAGGTCACTCAGAGGTATAAATTAACATGTTGACACTTTTAACCCTCCAATGTCCAACTTTTACATATTTACAGAATTGATCCCTCTCGTCCAACCAGTGGCTCATATGAGAGTTAGGACTTCGTATAGGGTCACTCAGAGGCTCAGTGTAAGCATGTTGACACTAATGGTCACTCAGAGGCTTAGTGTAAGCATGTTGACACTAATGGTCACTCAGAGGCTCAGTTTAAGCAAGTTGACACTAATGGTCACTCAGAGGCTCATTTTAAGCATGTTGACACCTTTAGTCCTTATTAGACTTATTATAAAAGTACTGACACGTGTCACTATATTATTGGACACGATTTTACGAGGTGTTACTTCCTCACCCCCTTAAAAGAAATCTCGACCTTGAGATTTTATTTAAATAGATGGGGGTACTTTTGTCGCATAGTGGACTCAACCTCCCATGTATACTCGGGGGCCTCGAAGGGCATCCCACTTAACCTTTACTATAGGTATCTTTTTCTTTCGGGGCTTCTTAACCTGTCGATCCTCGGTCGAAATCGGTTTCTCAATGAACCTCAGGTTTTCGTCAATTTGCACATCACGATGTGACATTTCTAGCGACTCATCGGCTAGACATTTCTTTATATTACAGATGTGGAATACATCATGAATCCCACTAAGCTCTTCTTGCAGCTTCAGCTTATAAGCTACAGCGCCGACACATTCGATTATCTTGAATGGTCCAATATATCTCGGGCTTAACTTGCCCTCCTTTCCAAATCTCATTACACCTTTCCAAGGTGATACTTTCAGCATGACTTTGTCCCCTCTTTGGAACTTAAGAGGTTTACGCCTCTTGTCATCATAGCTCTTCTGCCTATCACGGGCAACTTTGAGTCTATCACGTATTTGCACAATCTTATTCGTGGTTTCCAGGACAATCTCCGGTCCTGATAGTTGGGCTTCCCCAACTTCTGCCCAACAGATAGGCGTTCGACATTTTCTCCCATACAAGGCCTCAAAAGGAGTAGCCTTGATGCTCGTATGATAAGTATTATTATAGGGAATTCTGTTAGGGGTAAGTGGTCATCCGAACTTCCACCTATATCAATCACACATGCTCTAAGCATGTCTTCCAAGGTTTGGATAATACGCTCACTTTGTCCATCCGTCTGCGGGTGGTAACCCGTACTAAAGTTTAATCTTGTGCCTAAAGATTGTTGGAAACTTTTCCAAAAATGAGATGTATATCTAGTATCTCTATCGGATACAATAGATACCGACACACCATGTAGGGACACTATCTTGTCCACGTACAACTTAGCCAATTTGTCAGAATTATACGTTTCTTTAATTGGCAAGAAATGCGATGACTTAGTCAGCCTATCCACAATGACCCTAATCATGTCATTACCATGTTTGGTCTTAGGTAACTTGGTAATCAAATCCATAGTTACCATTTCCCATTTCCAAGTGGGAATTTCAAGCTGTTGTAAAAGTGGTGACAGTTCCTGATGTCCGGCTTTAACTTGCGAACACGTCAGACACTTAGCTACATAAGTGGCTATGGATTTCTTCAAACCCATCCACCAATAATTCTTTTTCAAATCTTGATACATCTTGTCACCACCTGGGTGAACTGAGTATCTCGTATTATGCGCTTCTTGGAGGATTAGATCTCTAAGTCCTCCAAAGATTGGAACCCAGATTCTGCCATTAAATCTAAGGATTCCATCTTTTCCAGGCATTAACTGATCAACAGTTCCGCCTAATCCTTCATCAGGAATATTAGCCTCAATAGGGTTTGCCTTTGTATATCTGATACATTTTCATTTAAGCTATTTCTGAGCTCAATGCTCTTGGCGTTAATTCTTATAGGCTTAACTCTTTCCTTGCGACTTAAGGCGTCAGCAACGACATTTGCCTTGCCGGGATGATAAGCGGATTTCGCAATCATAATCATGAAGTGTTTCCATCCAGCGGCGTTGTCACATGTTCTACTCCTTTTGATTGAACAGGTGTTGGAGACTCTTATGGTCAGTGTATATAATATACTTTGTGCCATATAAGTAATGTCTCCACAACTTAAGTGCAAATACAACAGCACCCAATTCCAATCATGGGTGGTGTAATTCCTTTCGTGCACCTTTAATTGTCGTGATGCATAAGCAATCACTTTGCCTTTTTGCATAAGCACACAACCCATGCCAGTGTGCGAGGCATCACAGTAAACGACAAAATCCTCAATACCCTAAGGTAGAGATAACACAGGAGCATTGCTCAACTTGTGTTTTAAAATTTCAAAAGATTCTTGTTGTTTTGGACCCAGTCAAACTTGACATTCTTACGGGTCAAGGTAGTTAAAGGAGTAACTATCCTCGAAAAGTTCTCAACGAACCTCCTATAATAACCAGCCAATCCTAAGAAACTACGAATCTCCGATGGAGTTTTGGGTACTTCCCAATTCATTATGGCTTCAATCTTAGCGGGATCCACTTGGATACCACGCTCACTTACTACCTGTCCAAGAAATTAGACTTCTCTAAGCCAAAATTCGCATTTAGAGAACTTAGCATAATTGTCTTAGCAATTCTAGGATGCACCGAAGATGTTTCTCGTGATCAACTTGATTACGAGAGTAGATAAGTTTGTCGTCTATGAAGGCAATGACAAACTTATCTAAATACGGCTTTCAGACTCTATTTATGAGATCCATGAATGCTGCAGGTGCATTGTGAGCCCAAAAGGCATCACAAAGAATTCATAATGACCATAACGGGTCCTAAAGGCAGTTTTAGGAACATCCTCACTTCTAACCTTTAGTTGATGGTATATTGATCTCAAATCGATCTTAGAGAACTAACTAGCCCTTGGATTTGATCGAACAAGTCATTAATCCTAGGTAGAGGATAACGATTCTTGATTGTTATCTTATTTTGTTTGCGGTAATCAATGCACATCCGCATTGAACCGTCATTTTTCTTAACAAAAAGGATATGAGCTCCCCAAGGTGAGGAACTAGGCTGAATAAAGCTTTTCTCTAAAAGTTCATCTAATTGTATTCTTAATTCCTTCATTTCTGTCGGTGCTAACCGATACGGAGCTCTAGCAACAGGTGCTGATCCTGGTAGGATGTCAATCCTAAACACCACTTACCTATCTGGAGGTAGACCTGGTAATTCTTCAGGAAAGACATCGGAATATTCCGAAATGATTGAAAGGTCTTCATATTTGGCTTTAGCTCGTTAATAGTTACTTGTGCTAGGTAAATGACACAATCTTCCCCCAACACTTGGATGCCTTTAATAATGACACTTTGTCTGGCAATCCATAGTGTGAATCTCCAAGAATGGTGATCATTTCACCAGATGAGGTTAACTTCGATGAGTTTCATATCACATGCAATGCGGGCTTGGTTATGAGATAACCAATCCATGCCTAAGACTACATCGAACCCTGTCAATTTCATTGGCAAAAGAGAGATAGGAATAGAATGATTCTTAATGGATATAAAACATCCATCAAGAATGGAAAATGTTGTTTCTAAAGTTCCTCATAAGTTACGTCTAGAGTTCTTATGGGTAAGTTTAATAGTTTACTAAACTTATGGTCTACAAAGGACTTATCTGCAACCAAATCAAAAAGAACTCTAGCATATATGTCACTAATGAGGAATGTACCTGTTATGACGTTGTTATCATTAACAACCTCTCTAGCATTCATCTGAAAGGCACGTGCATTTCCTTTCTTAGCCTCTCCAGGCTTTGCATCATTACCTCTGGGGTTCTTAGGGCAATTAGGCTTAATATGCCCCTTCTCGTTACAGCCATAACAGACTGCATCTTTAAGATTTTTGCGTTCTAGGGTCTTATGCTTTTTTCTTTTGCAAATACCACAAGGTTTAGCCTGTGGGTCAGCATTGCTTCCCCCAATGCCCGTGGTTACAGGTCTTGCACAGAGGTCTATCATTAGACATGTGCTGGTTCTTCTTGAACCCAAAATTTCCTCTCTTTTTGAAATTTTGGGAGTTATCATCCTCCCGTTTCCTTTTTCTGTCAGTCTCAGTTCTAACTGACTTTTGCCTCACCAAGTCTAAGGTGAGAGAGAGAGAGATAGGTCAACAGCAGACCTAAAGGTACTAGGTTGAGCAACCTTTACCATGCCCTTAATCTCGGGCGCTAACCCATTAATGAAATGCGCAATACGTTTGGGTTCAGGAGTAATTAGATAGGAGACTAGTTTGGATAGGGAGTTGAAGTCAGAAACGTACTTCCGACAGTCTAGATTTTTCATTGTAAGAGTCAGAAAGTCCGACTCTATCTTCTCCACCTTATGAGGTGGGTAGTAAGTCTCATTGACAAGGTCAACAAACTTGGACAATCCCAAGTTGTACAGGTGTACTTTACCTATTGACTGTACCATTGCCTTCCACCAAATTAGGGCATCACCTTGAAAGATTGTGATACATACTTTACCACATCCTTATCAGCGCAACCGCTGATGTCCACTATCGTCTCCATTTCATCCAGCCATCTCAAGGCTTCTACAGCTCCCCTTTCCCCATTGAAATCTCGAGGCTTACAGGAGACGAAGTATTTATAGATACATCCGTCTTTAGAAGAATGAGTCCTATCATTAAATTCTAATATCCTTGGTTCACTCTTCGCATTTGAAGAGTGAACAAAGCTCTCCTTACGAGCTGATGATGGTGTAACAGATAAAGGTTTGGAGCGAGTAGCGCTCACTTCCTTAAATTTTGCCATGGCCTTTCCAACAGCTGCATCTATGCGAGCTTGGAAATCATCCTTATCAATGGCTATGTTTTCGGCATTGTTAGAGTTAATATATCGGTGGCTACTTTGCGCCTCATCCGAGTTAGCCATTCTTGAAGCTTTGGTTCTAAACACCAAATTAAACTTCCTT
Source organism: Scalesia atractyloides (assembly GCA_947069175.1). Taxonomy (NCBI): domain Eukaryota; kingdom Viridiplantae; phylum Streptophyta; class Magnoliopsida; order Asterales; family Asteraceae; genus Scalesia; species Scalesia atractyloides. The sequence goes on along the minus strand of CAMTDV010000001.1, from coordinate 16,152,746 downwards.
TTTGCCACGGTATTAATAACCATATTGGCTTTAAAATTGGATATATAAATCCACTTCCCATTTAAGCTTGTGTGCATATAATCACAACTTTTAGGCTTAACATTTCTATGAATGTTATCTATATTTGGCCTAGGTCTCAAAAGGACCATCATAGGCAAATTACAATTTGGACATAGTCCATATATATATTTTAGAGAGGGGATCTTAATGTCACAACTGCCATTGTCATATGAAAATTATAAATAGCTCACAGGCTTGTCTCGTAGGACATGTAAAATATGGCTCATAGGCCTTATCCCCATGGATATTAAAATACAGCACATTGGCTTGTCACTAAGGACGTAAAATATGTCACTAAGACTCGTCACTATGGACTTATTATTACGGCACATAGGCCTGCCACTATGGACATAACTTTAGGCAGAGGGTCATATTAACCACATATGTCATTGTCATATTGACAATTATAACTTGGCCCGTAGGCAAAATATATAATAAATCAATTAACATCTCCTAGATGTTAAGATAGATAATTATCCATTGATGATATTAGTCATGATCTCATTGATCATATAGACTATGAGGCTTGAGCATAACTCACCACCTTGGACAGGGAACCATAAGGTTACAACTGCCATTGTCTTAATTGACAATATAATATTGCTCGAAGGCAAATCATCACTAATGGATGTTTAATTATGGTCCGTAGACAATGTTCAATTATGGCCCGTAGGAACTGCATCACTAATGGATGTCAATTATGGCCCGTAGGCACTTACATCACTAATGGATGTTTTAATTATGGCCCGTAGGCACTTACATCACTAATGGATGTCAATTATGGCCCGTAGGCACTACATCACTAATGGATGTCAATTATGGCCCATAGGCACTTACATCACTAATGGATGTTTTAATTATTATCACCGTATTGATGATATTAGCCGGGATCAAATTTAATCACATAGGCTATATAAGGTTTAGGACATAGTCCATTACCTAGAAGGCTAGTGTAGGTTCCTCAAGCCACACTACCAAGAGTATTAACATTACTTGAATGTTAAAACAAATAATCCTACTGGTCGATTAATAGTCACGGTCTCATTGACCTTAACGACTTGGAGGCTTGAACATAGTCCACCACCTCTGGATAGAAGGATAATTCTTCCTTAACTATCATGATAGAAGGCTATTCATCCTTAACTATCATTTATAATTTTGGCATTTAATAAGGTTTGTGCCATTTGGCTAATCAAAACCATTAAGATCTTTTGGAATTATAACTCAGATCATAAATTTCGAGTAAAATCGAGATGATCGCTTGAAGAGGATAAGTACATATATATATAATTCTAACATATTTCATTAAATAACAATAAGAAATTACAATACTAGAAATAAATAAAACTAATTGTCCATGCAAGGACTTAAAAGAAATAACTTGTCCACGCAGGGACTAATGAAATAACAATGTCCACGCAGGGACTAAAGAAATAACATAATAATGGAAGAGACTTCGCTTGTACTTCTTTCCCTGAACCAACTTGGAGAGCTTCTTGAAGAACTTATTCGTCTTCTTCTCCGTCTTCTCTGCTTGCTGTTGCACTTCCTTCATTCGCTCCAAGGCCTCATTAATGACCTCAAGAGGGGGCGGAGGTTGTGGTTGAGGTACAACAGGATATTGGTACCCATAACTTGGGTATCCAGTAAGTGGATAAGCAGGTGGGAAATAAGACGGGTAAAGTGCATTATGCATGACCGCTTGCATATAAGGGTCATGCGATAGTGCCTGGTAATTTACCAGCATAGATGGGTTAAAAGGATCATATCCAGATGCATCTGGATATGTAGGGATAGGGTTATTAAAACCCAATGGTGGTGGTGTTGGTTCCACCACAGTTTAAGTATTGGAGGGTCCACCCATTTGTGGGTCATCGTGAATGGTAGGGTAGGTTTTGGGCAATGGCAGCAGCAAACCCGACCGTTGTCCCACACGTACCGACATACGTGCTCCATGTTTCCTCCTGGTGGCTCAGGCGTGGCTGAGGTTGTTCCACCGGTTCCATTTGAACATCTTCTTGTGTAGGAGGTGTTGGGGAATGGTGTGAAGGAGTGTTAACAAAAGTGAATTGGATCTAATATTGGTCCTATTCGTTAGGACCTTGGTATGGTGATCCATCGTAGGAGTTAGAATCGCTAGAGATTTCGATAGGGTGTCCATGCGATCCTAACGGTGGCATCTCCGGGTCGGAGTCCTCGTCCATAGGGTTGGGTTGATCCAACTGATTTTGATCAGCTGGGGGCATGTTGAAGTAGTGGTTAGGGTTAAACTCATCATGATATGAATGAGAATGATGAGAGTGATGAGAATGTTGAGAATGGTACGAGTTTTGTGTACGTGTAGGCGAGTGTTCTTGCAAGTTAGAATATCTGGCTATTGGCCAGGAATCTCCCGAATCCTCATAAGGATTCGAGTGATGGGGTTGTGAAGGGATACGTCTAGATGGTCCTCCCCTCAGAGGTCCTTTACCTCTTCCTCGAACTCTTGGCGGCATTTTCCTGTTAAAATCAAGTCAAAACAATAATAATAACTTAATAATGAAATGAGTAATCCTAGGTCAAAGCCTAGACTCAGAAGTCTAAGGAAGGTGCTATTGTGTAAGTTTGAGATTAAACACAAAAGGCTAGTCTTTAATTCTTTCAAACTTTGGTTCTGAGACCAACCTGTCACATCCCGTATTTCCACCCGGGCCCACCGGTGTTTTGGTTGGAAATATGGGGTGTGACACTTTATGGTCTAAAACAGGCACCACGAGCATGGTTTGAACGTCTTAGCAAAACTTTTAATAATCTTGGTTTCATGGTTCAAAGACAGATCCATCATTATTTATACTAAAGGACCGTGGTACCTTGGTGTATCTCTTGGTTAACATGGACGACATAATTGTTACAGGCAATAACGCTAAAGCCATCAATACTGTGATTGAACAATTGGGCACCTCTTTTTGCAGTTAAGGATCTCGGAAACTTGTATTATTTTTGGGCATTGAAGTTGTTAATCATGGTAAAAACCTGATCCTATCTCAGCACAAATACATTTCTGAGTTGATTGACAAAGCTGATTTATCTGACTGCAAACCTGTACCCTCTCCCATGAGTACCTCCCTGATTCTTACTCTTGGTGATAGCCCACTTATTGCTGACCCCAAGAAATACCGTCAAACAGTGGGCGCCCTTCAGTATGTGTCTTTATCTAGAACCGATATTACCTTTGTTGTGAACAAAGTATGTCAGTTCATGCAGAATCCCACAAAAAATCATTGGTCTGCTGTCAAATGGATCCTACGTTATCTTAAAGGTACCTCCCACTTTGGTCTTTTCATTCGGCATGATTCAGGATCCACACTTCATGCCTTTACCGACTTTGCGAGCATATTCTGACGCAGATTGGGCCGGGTGTCTGGATGAAGGCTCCAACCTTATCTCATGGAATGCTCAAAAACAACGTACAATATCTCGCTCATCCACTGAATCTGAGTATAAAGCTCTGGCAGACACTGTTGCAGCACTAATGTGGCTGGAGGCACTGTTACACGAACTCGGTATTGCCCCAAAGGTTACACCGACACTTTGGTGTGATAATTTAGGTGCCACGTATCTCTCTGTTAATCCTGTTTTTCATGCTCGCACGAAGCACGTTGAATGTGACTATCATTTTGCTCGCGAGAAAATTGCTCAAGGGAAATTACAAGTTCAGTTTATTTCTACACATGAGCAGATAGCCAATGTGTTTACAAAACCTCTACCGTCTCAGAGATTCTTAATGCTAAGGTCCAAGTTGCAGGTCGTTCCCCGCCCTCAACTAATTAGTACTTAGTTTGTATTTTTATGTGTATTAATTTAGTGGTACTTAAGTGTAACATCTTGTCCTATATATAGGACCTATTTGTAATCCTTTATTCATTTGAATCAATAATACGCATCATGTGGTTTTATAAGGAGGGAGGACTTGGTGGGGCGTCATAATGGTGGTGGCATCGGCGTTGATGGCCGTCGTCGAATTGATAAATGTGTTTGTGATATGGTACATGCATTCCTATAATGCACGTTAGCCAGCATTCGATGAGGAGGCATCAGTGGTTCTTCGCCTATGGTGGTCGACGTAGTCATCTCTAGTTTAATACCGGCATTACAAAGGCCAAAATGGTCATTTTAGATATCGAAGGGTATAATTGTAAATTTGGTCAGTGACAAGACCACCAACCATTGATTTTAAGATATAGTTGTTGTATATTATATAGAGAGTTCTAGTCATAACATAGTTACTTTTTGGTCGTATATTATACAGGCAAAATTCTAGACATAACATAATTATTTCTGGGAAGAAATAACAGAATAAAATATATTGTATATTTCTTTTTTTAGTTATAAGAAAATACATTTTAATTTAAAAAAAGAAATGTCAACAGATTACCAACATTATCTGTATATTATCTATATATTAATTCTTATAAATAGTAATACTACTATATATTAAAGGGTAAGTTATATTTTTCGTCTATATGTTTTTATTGAATTGCAAAATATACATTTTAACTTCAATAATTATATGCACAATCATTTATTTGTAAAACCTATTATATTCTACGTCCTTTAGCCCTAACCAAGGCTTTACCTTCATCAATGGACCACCCTCTTAATTCAACATAGCGATTTACATGAAATAAATTTGATTGCTAAGTATGTTCTTATTGTATTTTAAAACTGAAACTCTCTATTTACATTTCATTAAGTTACTGGCCTTTGAAACTATGATTTACTTATTTGTAATTTCAATAATTACATTCACAATCATTTATTTGGAAAACTCATTATACCCTACGTCCTTTAGCCCTAACCAAGACTTTACCTTCATCAATGGATCACCCTATTAATTCAACATAGCGATTTACATGAAATACATTGCTAAGTATGTTCTTATTGTATTTTAAGACTGGAACTCTCTATTTACATTTCATTAAGTTACTGGCCTTTGAAACTATGATTTACTTATTTGTAATTTCAATAATTACATTCACAATCATTTATTTGGAAAACTCATTATACCCTACGTCCTTTAGCCCTAACCAAGACTTTACCTTCATCAATGGATCACCCTATTAATTCAACATAGCGATTTACATGAAATACATTGCTAAGTATGTTCTTATTGTATTTTAAGACTGGAACTCTCTATTTACATTTCATGAAGTTACATGCCTTTGAAAATATGATTTATGATTTTCTATTTTAATTATACTACTTATTTTATTTGCGTACGGATAAAATTTTTATTCATTATTTAACGGGTCAAATGTAATGAAGTCTTTTTTTTTATCGTGATGAACCATATCGACACTATGCGAACAACTTCCGTAGCGATACAGAGTACTTTTTTAAATCATAAGCTATAGCGAGTGTTTGTACTGTACCGGTATTGTGACGAACCGAACTGATATCTCCCCAACAGTATTGGTACCACGTCGATTCCAACTAAACAAGATATTCACTTTTATGGTTTTCCATCGATGTAAACACGCGTCCATATCCATTTGGGCATATCATGATTTTTTTTTGGGTTTTATCTTTCAGTTACTATACCAAGTGTCAGTATCGTTTGAATACCTTAATAAACTAAACCAATACCAACCGAATTCCCGCACAACGCTTGAAAGAATTCTACTAGTTTTAATTTATAAAAAGAAATGTGAACAGATTACCTACACAGTGCAAACGTCACATGTAAGCTTTATTGCCTGTGCTTGTGCTAGACACATGTAATGTATAGTCCTTACATGTGTACCTAAACATTAAAAAGTGTACGCATTAGTTTAACGGTTTTTTTTATATACATTAGTTTAATGGTTTTTTTTATATACTCAGTTGTTTGTAAGTTAACAATTCAAAAATAACTTGGTATTCTGTAATGAATTTCACCATACACACTTAACATCATATTTACCAAACAGAATCGGTTAAATTTCATATCCTTATATTATAATATGATAATCTTCACTTCCAAATGTCTTGTTCCCCCTTTTAATAAATGGCAAAATGGTCAGATTTTTTTAATTTGTTATAATAAAATGTTAACATGCCATTTTGCCTTGTATTAAAAAAGAGAAAAAAGACAAAAAAAAGTTGGATGCTAACTGAAAATTCTGTCCAGATTTTGCTTTTGAATGAAGATGACAGCAAAACTGAAACCATAAGAACCCAATTTTAAAAGATTTGAGTTTTGAAAAAAATGACTAAAACTCAAATAGCATATTTTTTAATAGTATACTTTAGCATTTTCTTGACAAAGAGATCCAAATTGGAATCAGAAAGTGTTTGGGCTAGCCCATAACAAAGTTACACCAATTGGGCCAAGCCCAATCTGAAACCAATTAAGCAGATCAACTAAATGGGCCAATGTTAATAGATTCACTCACATCATCAATCAAGAATCTTCCAGAATGCAAAATCGTCACGTTCAACAATTCATAAAATACGAATCCTGAACGAACTCATCAACGATCCTCAATTTCAATCAACTATCTTCCTCCAATTCTACACGTCAAGCAACGAATATTGTCACACCGATACGACGCCGTTCACCGGCGCTGTATTTCTCCGAATATCCTTACGGTGAGTAACCCTTTGGGGATCTGTATCGTTTCGTGATCTTGATTAATATTATAATGTTTTTTTGTTCATGCATCGACATTGTTTCTGTTTGTAATTACCTTTGTTATTGATTGTGTGAAGCAATTCGGTAGTTAGAGTCGTATGAATTTTGCGAATCTGAAACCCTAGAATACTCGATTGATGCTTGTTATGTTCTGGTTCTAATTTTTTGTGTGGTTTTTGACTGATCGGTGTGGAATTGTTGAAATCATGTGATCTGATTGGCATAGTTGAGACTGTGAATTGATTTATTGTTGCGATTAGGGCTAGAAATTGTTTTATTTTACTATGGTTTAGTTGTTTTGACCTTAATTGTTTCAGCTGTGAATCAGTTCTATTGTGGAAATCATGTAATTTGAATGACAATTGAGCCTGCAGATCGATACAAATGTTTTTATTTTACTTTGATTAAGTTGTTTGAACATGAAACCCTAGAATACTTGATTATGTTAGACTGTTGATGCTTGTTTGTATAGTTTCTCGAATGATCAGCGTGGTTTTGTTAAAATCTCGTGATTGGGATTACGGTTGAGACCGTAATGGGCTTTGTTGTTGTAACTAAGACTAGAAATCGATTTATTTTACTTCGATACAGTTGTTGTTTGAACTTTGAACATGAAACCCTAGAAGACTAGATTATGCTCATTTGATCCTTCTTAGCTTCTGGTTTTTACTTGTTTGTACGGTTTTTTGATTAATCAGCTTGGTTTTGTTGAAATCATGTGATATTGTTTTCTCCATGTTCTAATCAAATCTTTTCTTTAACTTATGCCGATTTTATAGCGCACTTGAGTATTTGTTCTGAGAGAGATGTCTGCCGGTTTTGGGGAAGTGCCAAACCGCACACCCCAACGTACATCTTCGTCAAACGATAACAATCCCAACAACGGCGACGCTGGTGATTTCGAGTGCAACATATGCTTCGATTTAGCCCAAGACCCAATCGTCACATTATGCGGTCATCTCTTTTGCTGGCCATGCCTCTACAAATGGCTTCACATTCATTCACATTCTCAAGAATGTCCCGTTTGTAAAGCCCTAATCGAAGAGGAAAAGTTAGTACCTTTATACGGAAGAGGAAAAACCTCAACCGATCCAAGGTCAAAGTCCGTCCCCGGTGTCGAGATCCCACATCGGCCCGCAGGCCAGAGACCAGAAACCGCTTCCCCACCCGATAGAAACGCGTTTAATCAACACGGGTTTGGGTTAATGGGTGGTTTTGGGCCTTCGATGACTGCTAGTTTCGGGAACTTTACACTTTCGTTTGGTGGTTTGATTCCATCGATTTTCAATTTTCAGATGCACGCTTTTAGTGGGCCTGGGCCTCAAATGTATGGTAATGGTCCTCTTCCTGCCTATTCATATGGGGCCCATCAGGCCCATGGAGCCCATCAACAGAGAGCTCATCACCAACATGAAACAGGGTTTTCTGCAGCGACACCACTTTTAATAATTGGGTTCCTTTTTCTCTTGGCTTTAATTTGGAATTAAATAATGGATATAATTGTTATATCAAAGTTGATTGAGTACTTGGTTTCCTTCAATAGTTGTTTGTAAAGAAGATTGGTTGCTTTTGACAGTTATTTGTGTTTTAGTTTGCAACTTTGATTTAGTGTTTTTCTGTATTTTACTTCACAGTTGCTGTTGATACTTTAAAATGAAAGATTTGGTTGATGCATGGTGATGCATGAGTGGTGTTTTGTCAGTTAAAATGTTATGTTCACTTTAGTGGTTTACAGCTCTTAACAACTGTTTGCTTCAATGATTGATGAGTTTAGACACTGCACAACTTTGAATTTAATGCTCTGATATATTGTGTAAGCATGATGTATTACAAAAGAATCATCCAAGTTTGAATGCTGATTTTACCCTTTTGTTTTCGGTTATTATTATATGTATGTGCTGTACTGAAAAGCTGATTTAGTGGTTAGTCACTTGCTTTCTCTTCTTGAGGTTTCAAGTTTAACTCATTTGCATCATTTGAAGGATATTGGTGGTGGCAATGAAGTTTAGAACTAGACCTCTCTGGAGGTCGCTAGTTCGAAACCAAGCCGAACCGAGTTTTACCGCAGTGGGTTTTCGGACGGACGGGTTTCCCCCGGAACTGGTGGCTTGGTGGCTCGGTATGCATCCAACTCTAACTGTTATGGAGGACGTGATGCATTTGCTCGATTGAGGGCATCCCATGATGCTTATCCGTTGATATAGTTGCTCGTTAAAAAGCTTGCTCGTTCGTTATTTATTAGTTATGTGTGTGTATATAGATCGTCTTTTAATTATATATTAAACCTTTGTAATTATATATATTATATTATATTAAATAACGTTGTTATATTTATATAAAAAATAGTAATTTAAGCATTTTAGTTTGTACTCGAGTTCACGTATATTCTTTAATTCTAATGTTGAGTTCGACCTTTTTTAAGTGACGTACACTCTTTGATTCTACATCAGCTAAATGTTCATAATGTGGTTTGAACCCTCACCAAATGATTGTGGGAATACCATCAATGCCATTAGGCAAAGGCGTGTACTATGCACCAGATCCAATAAGAACTCTATAATAAAGTGACCATTGGTAAGTCAAGTTTGAACTTATAAGAAGCTATCTCAAATATTTTATGAGCGACACGATTCGTTTATAAAGGGAAAGTCATAAACTTTTGGGATTTTATGAGTCATTTCTGTACGTATATCCTTTTTTGGTCTATTTTCACAATTGCAAGTGTTTTTTTAATTTTAATGTCTTGTATATCTTTCAGTAACTAAATAATCTTTTTCTAATTATCATTTTTACTCTATAACTATAAGAATAACCTTAATAAACTTTATAAATATTTTTTTAAACCAAAATGTAAAAGATCTATAATTCACATCATCACAATGACATGTTCACATTTAAATTGGACTTTGGAGGGGAGGGGGGAATTTTAAATTTCAGTTTTTTAGTTATTATTAGTATGGAACAAAGTTGTTGCAGGGAATGTGCCCTTTTAGTCTTTATCTTGGTGGCCTTTAGTTTTTGCATGTTCTTGTCCCTTGGCCCATTTTCCATGACAATATACCCTAGTGGGGTTTTGGATATTTAACATGTAAAAAGTTAAAAACTTTCCATTACAATTGCTCATGATTACATAAGTTAGTGTCATCTTCCACTTTCTTTAATACAAGTGGTCATACCTCTATTGTGATCTCTTTTTTACCTCTACATCATAACTCCAAACTAGCTATTCTAGCATATGGATGATTTTAGATCTAAAAGGGAAAATGCACGGTACCCCTGACTGCGGGAGGGTTCTCCCTCCCCAAGCTAGCTTAGCCCCATAGCTGTCTGGCGGTTACTACCCAGCAGGATTATTCGGGTCGAGCTGGACTCGAACCCGCGTCCTCCCGTTTAGAATGGGTGAGGCTGGTCACTGGGCTGACACCCCGTGATTGATTTTAGATCTTGTTTTAGAAAAAAAAAAAAGGCCATGTGGTCAATCTGTCTTTGCATTTCGGAGTGGCGCATGTAACATTGATTGTGGTTTGTAGGGGTGACTAGTGAATGGGATCCAGATTCTATGTTTTCAAGTAGTATCTTGTTTTTGTACTATGATGGGACCATAACAGAAAATGGTCTTATCTATTATCTTCTACTGTCTTTGTAATTGCTACGTACGTATTTTAAGAGAGAGGTGTAATTTTTTTTAATAAGAATATGTGATTAATAAAATAGGTTTTGTAGCCAGACGCCTTTGTTTGATTGAACCATCATCGTTTAGAAAGATTTATTTTAACAATGAAAATTCTATGATATATAGAAAAGGGCCACAAAGACGATAAAATCCAAAGAACAATGAGAAAATAAAAACAACAAAAAAAACAATACTTTAATGTTTAGGAGGATGGATGATGATTCTAGTTGGAATTGAATACGTGAATCTTGAATTAGGAGATACAGATAAAAAGAAGGTTACAGAAAATTGTTGGTAAATTATTTTAGGGATAACTATTAGTTTAAATTAGATATGTTTATCTAATTAGATATTTATTTTTATAAATAGAGTTTGAGTCGGGTTAGGATCAGAATGAGTTTTAGTATAAATAGAGGGTTAGAGTTATTGTATTGGAGTGCTCTCATTGTTAAATAAAAAAAAAAGTCGAACCCTTCGTTTAATCTCGTGTTTGTGTGTTCAAGTTTGGGGCCTGATTTCCAACAGGAACAACGCTAGTTACGGTGATTTTTGTGAATATGTTATGTTTTTCATGTAACTAATTTTTAATTTTTAGGTATGAATGTAGCTAACATAAAAGTATAAACGTTAACTGATGCAACACCTTTTGCATTACATTAAACTATCAAAGTATTGCATCACTTTTATATAATAAAAAAGAAAAATGTTTTAATTTAAAGTTAAAGGTTTTTCCATAGATGCCCTCATGCATCACTTTAAAACATCATGCACCGTTTTCAAATTGTTGTCCATCACTTTGAAACATTATACATTGATGAACTCATGTACCATATTATAACGTTTTTATTTACTTTTATTAGACTACTTGCTGTTGATATCTTACTTCTATTTCATTAGTGGTCTTTTCTTTAGTTAAATATCTGTTGTCAGTGGCGGATCTAGCCGGAGCGTCAAGGGGTAACATTATAAAAGAAAGGGGTAACGAAATAGAAAAAACGTCAAAAAGATCAAATTTTTTCAAAATTTACACTACCGTCAGAGTGTCAAGGGGTTATACACTAGACCCGCCCCTGTCTGTTGTTTGGTCAACTTTGTGTTACTGCCAAATTGAAGTCCCATAAAATTCATATGCACCATTATATAAAGTTTTTGTTATATACTTATAGGTTGTAACTAAAGTTTTTATTACATGCTTATAACTTGTAATTAATATCTTACTTCTTTTTCACAAGAGATATTTTCTTCTTTTAATTTCTCCTAGTTTGGTCAACTTTGTGATGCTACAAATTTATAGTCACATATAATTCATATGACACAATTCAAATGTCCTTATAGAAAATAACATAAAGATCCAAATCATTTGCTTTTCTCACACCGTCCTTTAAGAATGAGCATGGTATGGTACCCTACCAAAATATTCGATACAACATGTTACTAGTATTTGAAGGAAAAATTTGATATTTTACCGAACCGTACGGAAAATACCGGTATCGAAAATGTCAAAAAGTGAGTACAAGTATCAAAAAAAATTTGGTACGGTAAGTTCGTACTAATACCCAGATCAAATGCCCATCCTACTCTCCTTGAATATAGCACCATTTTGGAAATGTTCTCACTTTGTAACGGTGTTATATCTTTAAATTCTCGTAGTTTGGTTAACTTTGTGATGCTACAAAATAAAAGTCGCATAATTTATATGACACAACTCATACACCTATACAAAAATAACAAAAGGATTTATATCTTTTACATTTTCCACACCGCAATGACTTTTGGGTAGAATCCAGATTGAACCTACAAACATCAGTTTCAAGCAGCCTTACGGAGACATAAAATGACATATTAACTAATCCTATCGTGCACAAACACATGCTCATCACATTCTATCTTGATTTGGTCAAACATTTGCTACCATTGGTTTGAAGCTCTTCCAAACCATACTTTGGCTTTACACAATTTTCATTTGTCACAAACTCCTTCCATGCAAGATACTAATTTTGCATAAATTAGGAATATTATTGTTTGTATTTAATCGTAACACTAATAGATATTTATAAATATTTAATGAAAAGTTTGAATATATTTGCTGAGGCAGGATCAAATACAAATAGATTTTAACATGAGAAACGTAGGAAAACCAGATTAAACGAACTCCAATTGAACTTATTCTAATGGCGTTGGGACCGGCTCTTTGAACCCTAAATAAATATGTTTAAGGTTTAACTTTCAGGATTTAGTGTTTAGCTTTAGAGTTTAACTTTAGAGTTTAGGGTTTAGGGTTTACAATTTAGATTTTAGGGTTTATCTTAGAGTTTAGCTTTACATATAGAACTAGGGTTTAGGGTTCGACGAGCCGGTTTAATATCGGTGTATGAGTTCAATCGAAATCCGTTTAACTTGATACTCTACATTTCTTAGGTTAAGGACTTTGGTACTGAAACAACCCCCATATTTGCTAAACTCGTTTAAAACGTCACTAATTTCTGTGATAATAAATATGCCGGACATGCTATACTTAAAAGAGTAACATAATATAAATTATAACCCCATAATAAAAATTAAACTAAATATTATTACGTTTACTTTCATACTTTTGAGTGAATAGAATATATATTACAAAATATCACCGTCATCAGATTAAAAAGAATGACAAATGCTAAATGTCCGTACACTTTTGGGTTGCAAGACTAAAATAACTACTTTTTAAAATATTAAATCTTTTATTAACAAAGTAAATAGTATCAAGATTTATGGAATCTTATTGGATATTACAAGTGTTTTGGATTTTATGCGTTCGTTGGAAGATAAGTCAAATTAGTAATAATTATAACAATAGTAATACTGAACAATTGATCAATCCTGCTGTTAAAGCTGATTTATCTTTTTAAATTCTATAAGATGCAAAGAACAAGCGATTACATTATTATTTTTTTAAACGGCAACTTTCAGTAAAAAACGCCCCCTAACAAGCCGTTAGAAATGGGCCAAGACAACATATCACAAATCGAAATCCAACCAACTTTTTTAACCTAAGTTACAAATATTAGAATGATTTTTAACCCAACTTAAGGACATAATTTCGCCCAAGATCTTCTCCGATTTCACTTGCTTGTCTTCGAAGATCGCTTTATTTCTAGCCCTCCAAATGCACTATAAAGCTACCATCATAACAACATTTATCACCTTTTTTTTCCTTTGGGCCGATCCACTAACATGGTTTACGTCTTTTGTTGACAACTGAGTGATCGTAGGAAGTTTGCACCACACTCCGACACGATGCCAAACCAAGGTCGCAATGCAACAAGATGAAAATAAATGAGTTGCCGACTCCGTTCTATCCCCACAAAGCTTAGAATTATCAATCTGATGAATGATGCCCCTGTTGAAAAGGTTGTTTATTGTAGGCAGCCTGTCTCGCAACAACCTCCAAACGAAAATATTAATTTTTTCCAGGCCCAATGATTCCACACTAGACCGATTGCAGGCTTGTTGCTATCATCCTTCAGCATCTCCTTTTTCACAGAAGCCATCGAGAACTCGGAATCGCCTTCGATGTTCCAGACCCACCCGTCGTCTCCAGATTCGAATTTATACCCGTTCAGAAGACCAAGCAGATAGGAAACTATAGGAACACGTGGTTAATAGGAAACGATGGAATAGTTTATGATTAGAAGACATTTTAAAAAGTTAAAAAAAATGTTAACTTTCATGATTCATATAGAATTTAGAAGAAGTTTTAAAAAGTAAAAAATATCTAAAAATTTGTTTTTTTAGAACAACGGGTTTTATTAGAAACAAAGATTAAACAACAAAATACATACAACTTTAGAGAAAATTAAAAGCTATCCAATTTGCCCTTTTTACAGAAGACATTTTTGTTCATTTTTTCATCCAAAGATAACTAGCAGCTTGAATATCCAATGTTTTAAATGGTTTCCTCCGCTGCATTGCATATTTGCATAACGAGCACATGACAAAGGGCAAGTTGATGTGTCTTTTTTTCCAACGCCTTTCTCGTTGGAAGCCGATCCAAGCTCATCCTCCATCCAAAAATATTAACTTTGAGCGTTACCCACCTGTTCCTATAAAAAACAAAGTCACAAGGTTCAAGATTGTTACATGAGATGGTTTTTCTCATAGATTTTACAGTGAAAGTTCTAAGATCTTCGGCCAACCAAACCCAACTATCATTCCTAGTTTTTAAAGTAATTTGTGTGAGAATGGTGATGATCATGTTCAGCTCTAGCAACTCAGTGCTTATCGATGGTACACTGTCACACCTCAACCGATGTCGAAAACATCGAGGCGAGACGTAACAGATTGTTCAAAGACGTCATAACACTAAAATTTGCGATAGATTAGGATTCAAAACAAGTACTGTTACATTGGGAAACCTCTGTTAGGACTATCATCTATTGCTTTGATCCAAACATCTGTTTGGCCAGACAGATGTTTGGTCTTCTTCATTAAACCTTTGTCTTCAACAAACTTTAGCTTCCAACAAACCTTGTTTCTTCTTGAATAGTGGTTTCAAGGCTTTGATCAGATGTTTGTTTGTCTTCAACAGATATTCTGATTTAGGTGTTCAAGATTCACTATGTTTGGGGAAAGTCTGGTACAATCCTTTGTTTATTTCTTGATCACTTGATCATGTTTTGGCTTTTAAATATCATATGTTCTTTTGTAGGTCCACATTATCCCCTAGGACAGATGATGCCAAAATAGATGTTTATTTTATCAATTTTTATTCATCTTCAATTTATCTCTGACTTGTGCTTTATTGTTTTTCAAATCTTTCTGAGAGCAAGTCATCAGCATCCCTTTCTAGTGGAAGACCTAGTAGATCTTGCAGATCTTCAATTTTCAGGCTCATCACATTATTAATTGAAGTATTTTTCACGTCTCCACTTGCCTAGACAATTGTCAATTCATGTATGGCTTTGTCTGAGGACCATTTTTTAATTTTAGAGGCAATTTAAGTTGCTGGGAACGATGTTATTGGAAGAGGTTAGGGAATATGATTTCCTAATACTTGCCCTAGCAGTTCTGCTTGATTGGCATTATATCCTTTTGTCTTTTGAGAAGACTTCTAACCATTGAAGAGAGATTTTTTGCTGACGGAAGTTTAGATGTTGTAGCCTGAGAACTGATAGGCAAATCTTTAGCTCTTAATGCTTCTAATTTCTTGTAGCTCTCTTTGTTTGTTGGCTCATCCCACCTAGTCTTAGATGGCATTGATCCATACTTTGCATCAACCATCTCATCCTTCGTTCTTCTTAGCTCAACTACTTATTGACCAACAGGTTTTCTAGCTACACCCTAGCTGGGAGGAGTGGCTTGATATCTGGATTGAGCTTTAACATCTCAATCCTTGTGATTTCTTCCAGAAGGGCTTCTATAGTCTAACCAGAGAATTGAGCTCTTAAGGCTCTATAAGGGTTACTTTTCATGATGAACTCCAGATAGTCTTCCCTTAGCTCCTTTTTAAGGTTATGGTTGCTTATTGGTCCTTGAGAAGCCTTTTGACTAAATCTTTTGCAAAATCTTCTAGTCTATTCACCTTTGTGAATTTTGTAGACATGATTTGCTGAGCTTTCTTATCATTTTTCCCTTTGCTTTTAAAAGCGGCCATCGCTTCAACGTGTTTGACTTTTAATTCAAGGTACTCTTGTACATTTAGGCTTTTGATATCTTTTGAGTGATGGAAAGGTAAGTTGGCTGATGTCAGTTGAAGAGCAGAAAGATTGTATCTCTTTTGATACATTTTCTAATACTAGTTGGTAAAGAATTTTGGTGGGTGGTTTAGTAGGTGGTGTTGTGATGGTGAGAGTTGTGGTTATGGTAATGATGGTTAAGATGTGATGGATGAAGTTAAGGTGGTAGTGGTTTTGATAGGTGATGCTCAATAGTTTTTTCATTATCATCTTGGATAATGAATTTAGTTCTCCTGGTTCTGGTGTGTGGGGTCTGTGTTTGTAATGGTGGTTGTGGAGGTAGTGTTATTGGTTTTCTTTTGAGAAGTCCTTTAGGGAAACAAATGTTTGGACAACGGAAGCAGTAGTTTGAGTGAAGGGTGTTGTGATAGTGTTTGGGATAGTAGCAGTAGTGCTTTGAGTAACCTCTGTTGGAACCTCTATTGAAGAACCTGGTTATCTTGAATTTTCTTTCTTTCAATGATCTCTTGCACTGTTATCTGCATGTTCGTTTCCCTTTTATCCCTCTTCTTTTGTTTCTCCACTTCTTTGGCAATTTCTTCTTGTCTTGCATTTTTAGTGCAGCAATGTCAGGCTTTTTTCCAGCCTTTTTGACAAGTTGTGAGAGCTTCCTCATACAATCTTCCTCCCCGTGTTTGGCATCATCTTCATACTTAGGGAGAGTCTTTGATGGCTTTAGCTTCTGCCTGATTATCTTGGTTCTTGGCATCCACTATTTTCGTATCAACTCTACTTGCATGGAATATCTTTCTTATGCAGCCTGCTTTTGAAGATGTAGGTATGGTTCATCATTTCAATGATTTCCACAACTGATGACTCCAACTTGGTGACTCTATCTGTCAATTCAGGATAGTTTAATCCATCATTAAGTTAATAGGATCGTCTGAATTCCCACCTGAGGTGGTAGTTTTGAACTAGGTACAGGTACCCCTTTTTCTTGGTACTTGGGACTTCCAACTGGTGAAAAGACTATTTTCTCAACAGTTGTTGCCTTCAAAGGGGTCTTATTCAAGGGGAGCCTAATAATGTAACCACTGTCCAACTGTGAGATTGTTGTCTCTACAGTTGTAGTAGTTACCCCACTTGAAATACCTACATGTGTCTCTTGAGACATGGAAGGTGTTGCCTCCTCTGCTTGTGGGATAACAATTGAACTTGCCCTAGTAACTTGTTGAAGTGTACTCTTTATGATTTGTTGTTGAGAAGAACTAGGTATGTGCAAGTCAGTTGTATCAATTGCATTAACTAATATTTGGAATGATGGTGGAATATTTTTAGTGGTTAGAGGTGTGGAAATAGAAGCAGCCCTGGAAGAGTGGCTTGAGTAGATATAATCAAATGAAGTATCTCCCTCTTGATTTAGGTTCCATGTGCTTGCAACAATCTCCTTTTGTGAGGATAAGTGAGGAGTTTGGATGGGTGGAGGTGTTTGCATCTGTTGTGAGTAAGTACCAATAGATGTTTGTTGCATTAGTGTTATAGTAGGTATCTCTATCATCTCAACCCCCAGCGATCCCTTCTTTTTGGTTTTTGGATTTGGGGATGGGAATGGAAATGGTTTGTGTGTAAATGTCTGGTCGGGTTCCGCAGTGCTGGGTTGTGCACCATGGTCACCAAGATCAGTGGGCTCAGCAACAGATGTTTCAACATCTGTTGCTTAGTTTTGTGAAATGTTTTTTCCCCACATTTTATTGACTTTTAGTCATTATGCGGATAAAAGTTTCATTTGAAAGACTATTACTTACAAGTATTTCACCTTGTTTAAAGCTCTCTTGTCTTAAAACACTTTTTAGGTAAAAGCTTTATAGTCTGGAAAATATAAGAAAAGGATAGCCGGTGCCCCTCTTTTTTCTTTTATATTTTCTACCAAATCCATAAATAGTGTCTGAGATTGCTTATAATATGAATTTCTCAAGATAGCATACCTCAGATACTGAGTTTTTAGCGTAATCTCATTAAAAGAAGTGCTATTTGTAGACAAGCAAACCAAGAGTGTATAGAAAAAGAATTTCATTTCTGGTGGGAATTTTGGTTTAAAAAGAGTTGTTCCCACCTAATCTTGATATCGCCTTTCTATGAACTCATTTTGGAGATCATTTTTGGAGAAAGTTTCCATACCTGGCAAATATTGTAGTCTGAACATGTTGGTGATGGATTCTGTAGTAATTTCAACATGTTCTTTATTGATGATAGAAATGTTGAGAAAGGGCTTTTTGTTTTGAAGTGAATTTTTGCATTTGCCCGAAATTCCCTGAGGGTGGTTAGATAGATGGGGGTGTTTGTAATGAGAATGTAAAGGTATTTTGTGGAATTGACGATGTCGATGATGGACTGAAAATCTGTGTTCTTGCTATGTTTTATAAGAGAGGATAAGTAGTTATGAGGGTTTTTCAGTTCGAGGGCCATGATGGACTTTAGTTCAACTGTGTTTGAAAATCTATTAAACATATGATCTTTTGATTGAATACAGAGTTTGATGAAAGCAAATTCGAAGTTTTTCTCTTTTGAAATGCTTTGATTTTGACAATAATGGAAGATAGATGTAACTCTGTGTGTCATGGGTTTTATAGAGTTAATGGAACAGAGATGCTAGCGTGGACAACAATTACCTTTTTGGTCCATGTGGTCCGTTGTTATTCGCTGTGGCAAACCAATGTTCAGAACGTGAGTCCTATTGAAGAAACCCTTTGAAGAAGAAAGGTAAGGTATGTTTGAAACCTTTGTTGTGCTCAATAGATATTTATGTCACTAAATAAGTGGTTTGAACATCTGTTTGACTTTTGGTTAACAGATGGATGAAAACCCATGAATGAAACATTTGTTGGGTTAAACAAAGTTTTGAGTGAAAACAATGTCTATTTACTGAAGCAATGGATCTGTTTAACTTTTGTAGTCAAATAGTTGTTAGAAAATCAATGGTTCTATTGTCTTAAATAGTTTTTAACTAAGGTAAAATAGAGTTTCAAACTAGTTAAACAGATGCTGCACTCTTTTGAACAGAATTTTGTTTTTGTTAATTTTATAAATCTTTTCTTGATTTTAAAAACAACAATTTTGATTTTTCTTGTTTTAAAAAAATATATTAATGTTGCAAGAACCTTTTGGTACATTTTGAAACATTTTCTTTATTTTATTAAAAGGATAGAGATACATGCTAGGGTATCATTTGTTTGCATTTTCAAATTGCCAACAGATGTTCCCTACACATAGTGGTGAATGGGTAAATTTTCAGATGACCCAAATCCTTATCTGCTTCGGGTTTTCTTTTGACATGCCCACTACATAAATATTGCCACTTCTATGAGCAACAAGTTGTGTTATGTTTTCCGCTATAATTTTGTCAATCTTTTTAACAACTTCAGGTCCAAAAATTTTACAATTTGTCTTTGTAAAAAATGAGTCATAGCCCTTGTTACTCATTTGTGAAACATTGAGTAAATTGAATTTTAAGTTGTCTATTATATTAACATATTCAAATTTTAGCTTATCAACTTGGACTGTCCCTGACCCCGTCACCTTTCTTTTAAAATTATTTCTAAAGTATATGTCACCACCTCCATGAGTATGAAAATTTTGTTGGTAGAGCTTTGCATCCAGTCATATGCCTGGATCCTCCACTATCTACATACTATAGGCTATCTATGTATGTAGATAATCCCATTTTGGTGGCCATGAATGTGCATTCGCAATTATTCTCATCTTCAGCTAAATTCCAAGGATCAATGATTTTAACAACATTATCATCTCCCTTTTCACAAACAGTTGTCTGTATTGGGTTAGATATACTCTCAACATTTTGTACGTTGAGAATTTGTTGGTTGTTTTTTTTATCAATTTCCTCAGTTTTACTGAATTTCTTTCAACTCATCCCACAACTCTATAGCACTATTACATTGTAATAGTTCTACAAAGATTTCGTTTGGTAGAGCCTTTGCAATTATAATGAGTGCTTTGGCATCTATCTCAAACTTTTTGAAATCGAGCATAGAGTAATCTTCCGATTTCTTTGGCTCATTTACATCAAGATTTTCGACACAAGGCGTCACTGGAATTGTGGCTCATACATTACAGACCTCCAACATCCTGTGTTTTGTTGAGCAAGATAGTACACCATTCGACGTTGCTAGATATTGTAATTTGATCTTTCAAACATCGGTGGTTTTCTATCACAACCAAAGATAAGGGAATCATAGTTATTGAGTGACACTCTCTTTTGGTCTTTTAGAAGAAGAACAAAGTATGTGTAAGACACTTTTGAGTTATACACTTTTTTACCAAGCTCTGATACCAATTGTTTGGTCCAAGTTTACAAGGTTTGTGATTAGAAAACAATTTAAGATCAAAACTGGATTGTATAACAGAAGGATGAATAATCATAAAAGAGAAGTTATTATCAACAATTGTTTCTTATAAAAAATCCAGTTATTACAAATGTCTTATAAATGAATTACTCTACATACTCTTCCTTGGCCGATCATTTAACAATTCTATTTGTACAAAATAAAATGTATGATGTGTAGTGATAAATAGATCACTAACATGTGCGAGCTATTTATACCAAGTACAAAAGTTTTGTTTGTGATTGGCTGACATCACCCTGATAATGACATCTAACATTCCTAGCAGAAAAGATTCCACAGATATAGCAAACATCTATGCAAATCTAACATTTGATCTAAATATGCTAAATACTGATACAAAACAAGTATTGTTAAATTGGGAAACCTCTGTTAGGGCTATCATATGTTGCTTTGATCCATACATCTATTTGGCCAAACAAATGTTTGGTCTTTTTCATCAGACCTTTGGTTTCAACAGACTTTATGTCACACCCTCAATTTCACCTGCGGGGTTTTACCGCAATGCACGTGACAAACTTAGATCCAAGACACTAGTCATATAGAACGACCACTATATGAGAGAAAACACGTTTTTCAAACCGAAGTAAGTTGCGAAAGCGTAAAGTAAAAGTAATATAAACAATGCATCAAAACAAACGCCCAAAACCAACATAAGTAAATATATAAATGCAAACACCAAAAATAGTTTTAGATTCCATGTTGTGCTCCTAGCCGTGATTGAGTACCTTAGCGACCTGAAAAAGACATGCAAGAACAAGTGTCAACACATAATGATGAGTGAGTTCATAGGTTTGGTTCACATATGTAAAATAGTTTGTTGATAAGTTGTTTACAGATTATAGTAGTGATTAGCAGTTTCTTGTTATATTTGCAGGTAGATAACCTATATGTTATGTCACTAGCGTTCGAATTCGAAATTGATTGTTTATGCGTTGTTGCCTTTGATTACCAGGTCTATTACTAACCATTGCGATGTGATAGGAAATTTAACACCCGTTCGACCATTATCGGTCAAATTAGCGCGACTAACTCAGGTGGGGCTTGTCGAGCCCAGTAGTACTACTCAAAATTCCCTCACTATAATCCAATACTAACGACCTAAGACGAAGGACTTCCTATGATAGTGTGCACTTTCGTGACCATAACTTATATAACAAAAACTCTAATCTTAGTGATGTTACTTCACCGTAACGTAAGACTTTACTTTACCATAATGTAGTACATGTTTTCTCTCCTTGTGTTTTGTAAAAGTCAAAGAGTAGGGCCGTGAACTCACCTTGGATTTGCTTGGCTAGAATTTAAGTGACTAAGGGAAGGTGTGGTCAACCACGTCCTGATATGGTTACTGTTTTAGACTCAAGAACCACACGTTTTCGTTTCGTTTTGACCAAGTTACAGCCAATACAAGTTGACGTAAAATTTTGCATAGAAATTGTTTTAAATCCGATCTTTGTAAAAACGCGTTTGTGATCATGTTATCGTACTTTTCTACTACTAATACATGTATAACAATGTGGAGATCAGTTTAGTCATCATGTTATCATCCAAATCATGTTACCATCAAAATCTTAGCATACATGCATTCAAGTACGTAACATCTCAATCAACAACCTTAATACTAGAAAGATTCTAGACAATCCTAGGTTGCATGTATTCAAGAAATCATCAAATTGATCAATCATAGTCAAGAACTCGTGTATAAAAACTATAACAAGTCTAAGATAGATTACCGGAAGCGTTTGAGATTAAGAAAGGCTTGAAGAACAAGAGAGAGTTGAGAGCTTGTGATGAACAACCATTCAGAGGTGAAAGTTGGAGTTTCGCAGAAGTGTTACAACTTGGGTTTGCATGCTATATATATATATATATATATATATATATATATATATATACAGAACCTTGAGTCGGTGTAGGTTTGTTCTAAGTTTGCATAAAAGCCCAAAGGATTTCAAGTTTGTGTTTGTGGGTTGGGAATTTCGAATTTAAGTATGGGTTTAGGGGTGTTCGGATTTTAGTGTGAGGTTAGGGAGTTCCGAATTTGTGAATTGTATAATGATATCCTTAACTTAGTTGTTCGTTGAATTAAATACACATAAGTCCCCTCAAGTTCCAAACCTTATAATCTTACACAGACAGTTAATATTTAACTTCAAGTGTATAAACGAAACTAGTGACCACTAGTTTATGGTAGTTCGTGTGTAATAACCTACACGTGTGATGTGAATGCGAGCACATAAATGTTGCAAGATCATAAAGATTTAATTGAGAAGGTTAAGGGTAATAACCTGAAAGTACGGAATGCCACACTTTAGCTTCCAACAGACCTTGCTTCTTCTTGAACAGTGGTTCCAAGGCTTTAATCAAATGTTTGTTTGTCTTCAATAGATGTTCTGATTTAGCTGTTTAAGATTCAATATATTTGGGAAGAGTCTGATTCAATACTTTGTTTATTTCTTGATCACTTAAATATGTTTTGATTTTTGAATATCATATGTTCTTTTGTAGGTCCAAATACTTAGTATAAAAAAAATATCGTGAATATCCTCATACTTGAAGTCATTATCCTTCTAAGTGTAATAAAGTCAAACATTCGTTCCCGAAAAACTTATTTAGTATTCTGTTTAATTTATTTGTTTGGCTTTTTATATCAACATAATTTTCATTAAATTATTTTATAGTGCTTGGTGCATATCCCTAAGAGCTTTTTGTCCTTAATTTCTAAGGGTGGTAGGGGCGGGTTCGGTGAAGGTGTCCGAGGAGGGGTTCGTTGCGCGGGCATGGTGCCGCCAGCAACCTTGCAGTGTTCGGTAAGTTGTTTCCACGGTGACTACTTACCGATAAGAGAGGGGGAGAGAGGGTTAATGGTGGGTGTTACTCTTTTTCAACCAATCACTCTTTTTTAAGAAATAAAATGTTTGGGTGAAGCACCACTAGTGTTTGAGTACAAAATGGGGAGTAGAGAGGGGAGTTGACATGGCATGAGTTGATTGGTTAGGTGAAGAGTTTACCACCCCCATGTGTTTGAGCACCACTTCCACCCTAATGATTCACTTCTCAAATAGGCTGGGCAAACTTAACGCTAAATTACCAATTTCTATCGCAAATATACAGTCCATAAATTTTTTGCATGAGAGCAAGAACTAGAGTGGATATGTAAAAACTTAGTGTTGTCACTATGTTTGTGATGAGTGACGGCCAATCTCGCTATAGTTAGTCAGTATTGCAATGACGGAGGTCACTTACACAAAAAGTGTCATAGAACTAAGGTAGTCACTTATTAACTTCTAGTAACCGAAAAGTCTTCACTAATTAGGAACAAAACTAATTAGCTAGGGTCGCAATTCCTGGTATAAACGTGATACATCGCATGAAAATATTCAGGCTTCGGGTTGTTATTTGTAACCCGTTGAGAAAACATATTTGTTCAGGATGACTTATATTACCAATTTAGTTGAATAGTAATGTTTAGCTTTACATGTTTAACTCGTTTAATTAAATAAGTAAGCAAGTTAACCTTTTCAAAATTATAATAAATAAAAAAATTATAAGTGTTCAACGCGTCTACAACTACTAACCCATCTACAACCCACCAACCTGTTTGACTCATTCAGATAAATGGGTTACAAGGTCGTCTTCACTTGCACCAAAATCTATATATGTTCGTATTAGGATTCATATCTGACACAAATTAATGTGCATGAATGTGATGTACCAAAAAATCTGGGGTTCCTAATGGAATAGGTAACAAAGCTACCATGCCACCCACTGCTACTAAATCACCCCCCCCCCCCCCACCCCTAAGTTAAACCGGTGCTTGCTGTTGCACAAGAAGCTGTTGCACTAGGTGCTAAAGCATGGCTGTTTTGTATCCATTGAGCAAAGACGGATTGTAGTTGGATAGCGGTATCTGAAAATATATCTTGAGGACGCCCTAAAGCGCTCATGGTATCATTATGAATATACAAACCAAAACTATGAAAGCCTAGAAATATACATGCCCATTTGAGATGTGATATGATTGCATCGCAATGCCTAAGAACACAATCTTATTGTATTAGGCATGTCTAGGTTCATCAATTCAACTCACCAACGTGAAACTGTCAACCTACTAACCTAACACGATCACCACCCCTAATTAGAGCCGTCAGACGAGTAGCAAAGATTTACGTGGATGCGTTTTGAGACACATAGACAGTCCTAATGTATTTTTATGAATGTAAGTTTAATATGAAGAAAAAAAGACACAACAATATATAATACCCACAACTCCACAATGATAGTGTTGATGGTGGTGATCAGAGATATAGAAGGTATTCTAGAGATTAAGAATCGAGTTAATACAAGGATCGGAGAATAATCCTTGTATCTTATCTGTGTACGAGATCTATCAATAAAGACAGATCGATAACACAGATTGTATATAAAAGGAATTGTTGTAATTTCTTGGTGCCCCCCAATATGAGTTTGTAATACATTTCAAATGACAGTTGGTTGGCGCCATTTAACCATCTTGTTGGTTATGAAATACACTGATTAGTCCTTTGAGTATATTTTAACTCATCTTAACTACACCTAAGTCGCAGATCAATCTTTTTTCCCAATTTTATTTTACCTCATCCCAAGGAAATGGTTTAATCCCATTAATTTCATCTTACCCTATTTTTTAGTCATTTTTTGTTTTAAAAATTAAAAAAATCATTAATTCAGTATCTTAACATCAGGTTACATGTTAACATACAACCCATTTAATCCCCCTTAACAGAAGAAGGGAGTGGTTTACAATCTCGGTTAACATTCCATGTCACCGTTAACACTCCAAATGTTATAATACACTCCATGGCCTTAAAATGAAGCGATCACAACCTATAAACTGCCGATTTCTAATCCTAATGTTTAATACATATGTTCGGAATCATAAATTATATAGATACAATAATAATAACACTAATTATAAGTCAAGTAATAGTTGGATGGCCAGTTTACAATCAAATTATGAACCCACATGACCTATTTGGACTCGTTCATAAATTAATATGTTAAAATTATCACATTTGCCGGAATGCAATAATATAGCATATCCACAAACACTTTATGATGGAAATCATTCTTCACTAAACAGCTTAGTTGCGAAGCAATAACATAATTAATAGTTAATGACAATACACCTTGTATTAATCAAATTAGCGACAACAAAAATCTATGAAGACAGCTTTGAGTTCACTAGCATATGATATTATATTGGAATATTAGATTTTAATAATCTCAATTTTTTGTTGTTGGCCGTTAAGAGTACAAACTTAAAAAAACCACTGTCAGTCCCAACTATTGACATATTGGCCACCAATGGGCCCTGACTAACAAAACCCTAACGCCGTTAGTCTCCGGTCGTCGGAAAACCATTTTAGCCAAAAAAAAGTTTCTAAAGGTCCGGTCTAAAGTTACAAAGAGGGTTTGGGACGAAGATGTTAAGTTTTCCGGCCAAAAAGTTGAGTTTTCCAGCCAAAAAGAAGTTTTCCAACGAAAAAAAGAGTTTTCCGGCGACTTCAATAGTTGAGGCTTTTACTAGAAAAAAGGTACCTAAAGGTCCGTAATAAGGTTACAAAAAGATTTGGGATGAAAATATTGACTTTTCCGGTCAAAAAAGTTTTTCCGGCGGTCGAGACTAACGACGTTAGGGTTATGTTAGTCAGGGTCTACTGATGACCAATATGTCAATAGTTGGGACTGCTAGTGGTTATTTTTTAAGCTTAAACTGTTGACAGCAAATAGAGAATAATTGAGATTATTAAAATCCAGTATTCCTATTATATTTCAAAGTCTTCCTGTTGACATATATAACTTCATCGAGTTGCCTGTTCTTGCCTAAATGTTTGGTTATGTTTAATGCATGCCACATCTCATATTTTCTTTGTTTAGTATCAAATGTTTATCTTTAAATTAAAGGATTAACCCATAAATGTATATGACTAAAAAACAATTGTTATAAGGCATGACTCGGATACTTAAAATATTGACTTTTCCGGTCAAAAAAGTTTTTCCGGCGATCGAGACTAACGACGTTAGGGTTATGTTAGTCAGGGTCTACTGATGACCAGTATGTTAATAGTTAGGACTGCTAGTGGTTATTTTTTAAGCTAAAACTGTTGACAGCAAATAGAGAATAATTGAGATTATTAAAATCCAGTATTCCTATTATATTTCAAAATCTTCCTGTTGACATATATAACTTCATCGAGTTGCCTGTTCTTGCCTAAATGTTTGGTTATGTTTAATGCATGCCACATCTCATATTTTCTTTGTTTAATATCAAATGTTTATCTTTAAATTAAAGGATTAACCCATAAATGTATATGACTAAAAAACAATTGTTATAAGGCATGACTCGGATACTTAAAAAAGAAGTAAGAAAGTAGGTGTAAAAAGATAATTTGTCATTAGGCTAAGAGATCAAAACTGAAAATTTGTAGCAATGTAACATATGATTATCAATGAAGAAAAAAAAGGATAAGTTCTAGAAGTAATTACTCAACCAAGATCCGTCCTTAATTGAACTAATTAAAAAAATCAATACAAAATAACCCATAACGGAAGCATAAACATATAGTTACAATATTTTTGTTCTTGCCTAAATGTTTGGTTATGTTTAACGCATGCCACATGTCATATTTTCTTTGTGTAATATCAAATGTTTATTTTTAAATTAAAGGATTAACCCATAAATGTATATGACTAAAAAACAATTGTTATAAGGCATGACTCGGATACTTAAAAAAGAAGTAAGACAATAGGTGTAAAAAGAAAATTTGTCATTAGGCCAAGAGATCAAAACTGAAAATTTGTAGCTACATATGATTATCAATGAAGAAAAAAAAAGGATAAGTTCTAGAAGTAATTACTCAACCAAGATCCGCCCTTAATTGAAATAATTAAAAAAATAAATACAAAATAACACATAACGGAAGCATAAACATATAATTACAATATTTTTGTTCTTGCCTAAATGTTTGGTTATGTTTAATGCATGTCACATCTCATATTTTCTTTGTTTAATATCAAATGTTTATCTTTAAATTAAAGGATTAACCCATAAATGTATATGACTAAAAAATAATTGTTATAAGGCATGACTCGGATACTTAAAAAAGAAGTAAGAAAGTAGGTGTAAAAAGATAATTTGTCATTAGGCCAAGAGATCAAAACTGAAAATTTGTAGCAATGTAACATATGATTATCAATGAAGAAAAAAAAAGGATAAGTTCTAGAAGTAATTACTCAACCAAGATCCGTCCTTAATTGAACTAATAAAAAAATCAATACAAAATAACACATAACGGAAGCATAAACATATAATTACAGTATTTTTGTTCTTGCCTAAATGTTTGGTTATGTTTAATGCATGCCACATCTCAGATTTTCTTTGTGTAATATCAAATGTTTATCTTTAAATTAAAGGATTAACCCATAAATGTATATGATTAAAAAACAATTGTTATAAGGCATGACTCGGATACTTAAAAAAGAAGTAAGACAGTAGGTGTAAAAAGAAAATTTGTCATTAGGCCAAGAGATCAAAACTGAAAATTTGTAACAATGTAACATATGATTATCAATGAAGAAAAAAAGAGATAAGTTCTAGAATTAATTACTCAACCAAGATCCGCCCTTAATTGAACTAATTAAAAAAATGAATACAAAATAACACATAACAGAAGCATAAACATATAATTACAATATTTTTGTTCTTGCCTAAATGTTTGTTATGTTTAATGCATGCCACATGTCATATTTTCTCTGTGTAATATCAATTGTTTATCTTTAAATTAAATGATTAACCCATAAATGTATATGACTAAAAAACAATTGTTATAAGGCATGACTCGGATACTTAAAAAAGAAGTAAGACAGTAGGTGTAAAATTATAATTTGTCATTAGGCCAAGAGATTTTGTAGCAATGTAACATATGATTATCAATGAAGGAAAAAAAAGATAAGTTTTAGAAGTAATTACTCAACCATGATCCGCCCTTAATTGAACTAATTAAAAAAATCAATACAAAATAACACATAACGGAAGCATAAACATATAATTACAATATTTTTGTTCTTGCTTAAATGTTTGGTTATGTTTAATGCATGCCACATCTCATATTTTCTTTGTGTAATATCAAATGTTTATCTTTAAATTAAAGGATTAACCCATAAATGTATATGACTAAAAACAATTGTTATAAGGCATGACTCGGATACTTAAAAAAGAAGTAAGACAGTAGGTGTAAAAAGATAATTTGTCATTAGGCCAAGAGATCAAAACTGAAAATTTGTAGCAATGTAACATATGATTATCAATGAAGAAAAAAAAAAGATAAGTTCTAGAAGTAATTACTCAACCAAGATCCGCCCTTAATTGAACCAATTAAAAAAATCAATACAAAATAACATATAACGGAAGCATAAACATATAATTACAATATTTTTGTTCTTGCTTAAATGTTTGGTTATGTTTAATGCATGCCACATCTCATATTTTCTTTGTGTAATATCAAATGTTTATCTTTAAATTAAAGGATTAACCCATAAATGTATATGACTAAAAAACAATTGTTAAAAGGCATGACTCGGATACTTAAAAAAGAAGTAAGACAGTAGGTGTAAAAAGATAATTTGTCATTAGGCCAAGAGATCAAAACTGAAAATTTGTAGCAATGTAACATATGATTATCAATAAAGAAAAAAAAATATAAGTTCTAGAAGTAATTACTCAACCAAGATCCGCCCTTAATTGAACTAATTAAAAAAATCAATACAAAATAACACATAACGGAAGCATAAACATATAATTAAAATATTTTTAACAGTATTTAAGGGAGAACACAGTTCATACTAATATAATTCAAGTTAAAAACACATGTATTACAAATTTACATTGAATATAGAAAATATTAAATAGTTAATAAATATTTATGAATTATAAAAAAAAATTTGAGATAAGTATTTGTGCACATTCCCTACACTTGACTCAATACAAACACGTTCAATAAACATATGTTAAAAAGATAGAAATTGTTATAAATGCTTGGTGTTTGGATTGGAGACACGAGTGTCATTTTAATCATAAGAACTTCCGTTGTGGAAGATTATATGGCATCTCCCCCTTCATCGCGCCATATAGCGGTACCGCACACCGACACATCGGGCGCTATGCACTTTCAACCCGGAGCCCTCGTGAAATCCATAACGGGTGAAACTTGCTTTGGTTGTTTAAATATTACCGTTAAGGTAATATGTAATTATTATTATTATTATTATTATTTTTAACAAAAATAACCTTATATGTATATATATATATAGGGGAATGTTCATTTGAGAAGAAATTTAATGTGAGAAGAAAAAGAAGAAAGGACATAATGGTAAAACATTAAATAGTTTATAACTTATCTCATTAATTATGTTATCTCTCATTAATAAAGCAAAAATATTTTATCATACACCTTTCAAAATTTATCCTACATATGTCTTACATTTACCGAAATTTACCCTACACACATGTAAATTTACAGTACATTTCAAAATTTATCTTACGCCTCTCCGCGCAACCACCTAAAAAGGTTGCGCGGAAGCATATGGGGAAGCGGGCGGATCTGGGGACATTAACTTCCAAGATATCGCTCGGTAACTTTCGTATTTTCTTTCGGTTTTTATGTTGTGCATGACTAACTTTTGGTGTTATACAGTGGGCGATGAGCCGGTTTTTGTGGAATCCGGCGTAAGCGCTGCGGACACTGATTCCCCTTGACCCAGGCTGGTGGTCAAGGCGGGAGCTCTGCTGCTAGGGCAGAAGAACCAGTCCCAGTGAGGGAGGGGCCTCGCGTGGTGGTGGAAGG
The DNA here is from genome assembly GCA_947069175.1 of Scalesia atractyloides. Taxonomy (NCBI): domain Eukaryota; kingdom Viridiplantae; phylum Streptophyta; class Magnoliopsida; order Asterales; family Asteraceae; genus Scalesia; species Scalesia atractyloides. The sequence goes on along the minus strand of CAMTDV010000001.1, from coordinate 16,122,405 downwards.
TTCCGGTATGGGTACTAATGCGGGTTCTCGGGTCATGGAACATCCGATGGTTCCATTGACGCAACCACAGCTGGATATTGAAGAACCTATGGTTGTTGTTGAGAAATCGCTGGTGGATTTTGAAGAACATGCGGCTGAAGAGGAAGTAACGGGGTTCGTTGTGAACGAGCTCGTTGTGGTGGCGGAAGAACGCGCGCATCCGAGTGCCGCAGCTTATGTTGGTGAGGCGGAGCCGGTAGGAACGGCTTTCGTCCAAGGTGCTCAGACCAGTGCTCCACAAGGGGAGCATGTGGAGGAACTGGCACCCGGGGATGGCACGGGGGCATCCGCCTAGGATGTGTCTCCAATCCGCCCGGATGAAACTCGAGGGGATTATTATTATAGGTCATTCTCCTCCGCTCAAGCTGAAGAGATCCACACTCCTGTGTGGAAGTTAGAGAAAGGAGAAGACTTTTCTCACTCGCCGGCGTGCCGTGAGTGGTTTAAGGGAGCTTCCCCCCCAGCGGAGGTACGTTTGCTTTCTGATCATAAAAAAGAAGCGACGTACCATACGTACCTCCAGGCAGCTGCCAGGTCCGCCTCTGTGACTTACAAGATTGTTCGTGAATGGCGGGGCCTGGTGAAGCAGAAACAAGATCTTGAGGCTGCCCAAGCGGTCCTTACTAATGAGCAAGCCCAAGTGGTTGCGCGTGAAGCTGCGATGCAGGCAAAGGAGGCTGCCTTCACCGGTAACCAGCGGATTGAAGAATGGTCCGCGCTGGGGTGGAAAAGATGGGCCGAAGCCTCGGAAGCCAAACTTGCTGAGGAGCGCAAGTTGTGGAAGGAGGCTTGTGAAAGGGATAATAGGGAGAAGAAATACCTATGGGATGAACTGGCCCAGTTGCGCGGGCGTAGCGCAGGAGAAGAGAGAGAAGGAGGTGGTGGCTGCCGCGGCTGCACAGGCTATTGTGCAACACGCACATAGTGAGCAGAGAGAGGTCCCCCCTTGTCTTTGTGTTCATTCCTTTTTTGATATTACTAAGTTATGATGCTAACCTTGTTATGAATCGAACAGGTTGAAGCTTGCACTGCTCTGGAGAGCGCCAAGAAAGACCTCCAAGCAGCCTCGGTGGAGAAAGCTGAGCTTCTGCGCAGGCTGCGGTTGGCGGAAGCAAAGGTGGAGGCGGGTTAGAAAAAAATGGAGGATTCCAAAAACTCCCGCGCCATCTCCGAGTCGTTGTTGGAATCGCTGACCAACAACATGCTGTGGCTGCAGCAGCATGGAATTGCCAATGTAAGCACTCCGTTTGTTTTTTGACCTTTATGTGATGGCTCTGAATTTTATTTGAATTTGCATATTGCCAATTCCATTGTGAATTCTGTGGAGCTAGCTGGCGCAGTAGCCAAGCTAGTGGTTGCTGCACGCCATGATGGGCATGCACAAGGCTATGCTGAGTGTGCGCAACACGTCATTCATGCCTTGGACATTCCATGGGATTCCAGCCATGCTTCCACTCATGGAGTTGATACCGGAGCTGTTTTCGAGAGGGCGCAGCAAGGGTATAACCGTCTTGATATCCCGGCGTTGGAATTGGTAAGCGAGGAGCTCACCCACGATGACTTCGTTGACCGCTTGAAGGATATCTTTCCGGAAGAAGCCGAGATCGCTACTGAAGAAGACGACTAGTGTAGGATCCTTAATGTAATATCTTTGTAGGATCTTTGCTTGTGTTGCGCGTTGTGCGGTTTTGTAAATATTTTTATCTCGTAATGAAATGTTTCTTCCTTGTTACAATATTTGCATGAAGTGGACCATCTTTGTGTAGGTATAGCGAATGAAACTGGTAAAGAACTCGCGCGTGAACATCAGCTCCTATGCGTGTTTCCTAGGTAGTGACTTAGGATTTACATTGTGCACTGAGGTTTTTTTGCGTATACCCAAAGTGGTTCCGCGCATTTGTAATTAAACACTAAGATAAAAATAAATCATGTAAATCTTGTCTTTATTACATAATGGGGTGTAAGAGCTGTATTTTAGAGTAGACAAAAGATAATGAACTTTCAAGTTTACATGTAGCATCGACTTAGCTGCTGCGCATTCCCTGTCCTAGGGATGTTTGTTCCGTTTAGGCGCTTTAGGTTGTATGTGCCTTTTCCCAGGACTTCATGGATAACATAAGGACCTTCCCATTTGGGTGCCAGTTTTCCAGGACATTCGGCGTTAGACGCCTCATTGTCGCGTTGAACAAAGTCACCATGTAAAAAGGTACATATGCGGACTCGCATATTGTAATATTTTTCGAGCTTGGACTTGTATTTTTGCCTCGTTGATGGCAACATTTTCACGCCTTTCTTCTAGTAAGTCCAAATCAAGTATGCGCTCGTCTTCATTGTTTTGTCTTTGCGCAGCTAGCATGCACGGTGATGGGAGGCCTATCTCTGCAGGAATCACTGCCTCCGTCCCATACACAAGGCTAAAAGGAGTTTCGCCCATGCTGGTTTTAGGCATGGTTCGATGAGCCCATAGGATGCTTGGCAGCTCATCTATCCAGCCTCTGCGCGCTGTACCTAATCTTGGCTTGATCCCTTCGACTATGCTTTTGTTAATTCTTTCCACTCGGTCATTCCCTTGGGGATGCGCTACCGAAGTGAATACGTGTTCGATATGCATTTTTTTCATCCATTGTTGTAGCTCTTCGGCTGCGAAATTGGGGCAGTTATCACTGACTATGCGTAGGGGTAACCCGAAGCGGCATATAATGTGTTCCCATAGGAACTTTCGCACTACAGTTGCTGTGGTGGATGCAAGGGGTTTGGCTTCTACCCATTTGGTAAAATAATCGACTGCGACGATTATGAACTTCACCGCTCCTGGAGCGTCAGGGAATGGTCCCACCATATCGATTGCCCATTGCTGAAAAGGACACGCTGTTGTCACCGGGATCAGAGGATTCTTGGGGCGCAGTGTCTTTGGAGCGTGGCGCTGACATGATGCGCACTTTCTTAATGTTTCAACCGCATCAAGGTGCATGCCAGGCCAATAGTAACCGGCGTTCATGATCTTCGCCACAACCATGCGCGGGCCGGCGTGAATTCCGCATAACCCTTCGTGTATTTCGCGGATCAAGTATTGCGGGTCTTGCGAATCAATGCGGCGGAGGAGCGGCCTAATGACTTCCGGTATAAGATACCTTCAGCCATTTTATAGTTGAGTGCCTTGTTCTAGACCTTCCTTGCTTCCGCTTTGTTTTCGGGGAGGCTCCCGTGTTGCTAGAACCTAATGATGGGGGACATCCAGGACGGATTTCCCACTTCGATGATGTTGACTTGTCACAAAGGAACAGAAGAGTTTTTTAGTACCTCAATGCGCACCTTGCGCACAAGGTGCTTGAAGCTTGTAGCGGCTAACTTGCTGAGAGCGTCGGCGTGTTTGTTCTCGCTTTGGTTGACATGGGTTATTTTGAAGTGTTGGAATTTGGTTACTAAGGCTTGCGCCTGTTCTAGATATAAGGCCATCACTTCGCCCTTTGCGTCGTACAGGCCTTTGACCTGTCCGACGACTATGAGTGAGTTGACGTGAGCCTCTAAATTCTGCGCACTCATCTTGACTGCTAATTGAAGGCTTGCCAAGAACGCTTCATACTCAGCTTCATTATTTGTACTTTTAAAATCCAACCTGATGGCATAGGTGAATTCTTAATTGTTGGGGCTTATTAGACGAAGACCTGCCCTTGCGCCATCATCGTTGGACGCGCCATCGGTGTGAAGTATCAATCCGCGGTCATTTGTGACCGGCGTTGGATTCTGTACAGCTTTACATTCTTGCGCTTTATTTTGCGGGACTTCCACGATGAAATCAGCTAGTATCTGGCCCTTTATTGCTGGGAGTGGCTTATACACGATATTTTGTCCACCAAGCTCAATCGCCCATTTTGCTAGGCGGCCAGATATGTCTGGTTTCGACAAAATTTGGCCGAAATAATAGTTCGAGAGAACTGTTATTTCGTGGCCTGAAAAATATCGCCGCTACCGCCGGGATGCATGGACCAAAGCTTGAGCAAGCTTTTCCATCATGGGATATCGAGTCTCTGGGTCAGTAAGCATCTTGCTGACGTAGTAGATCAAAGTCTAGATTCCACCGCATTCTACTAGCAGGACTGCTCCCAGAGTGATATCTGATGCGAAAAGGTAAAGTATCAGTGGCTCGTTCTTCTGCGGTGTAGTGAGCGTTGGTAGCTGGATTAAGCATTCCTTCATTTGGGTGAAGGCTTTCTCCGCATCCGGAGTCCACTGAAACTTGTTCTTTTCACACAATTTCACCGGGTGCTAATGAATGGGAAGGACTTCATTGCGTGGTTGGCCAAGAACCTGTTCAGCGCAGGCAGCCGCCCCGCCAACTGTTGCATTTCTTTGATAGTTGAGGGTGATGGCATACGCTGAATTGCTTTCACTTTATTGGGATTAACTTTGAAGTCATCGCGCGTAACGATGAATCCCAAAAATTTGCCTTCCTCCATTCCAAAAGAGCACTTGCTGGGGTTCATCTTCAGACTTGCCTTGCGCAAAGAGGCAAACGTTTTTTGAATGTTTGCCAGCATCTTCTCCTCATCCGAGCTCATGATGACTAGGTCATCAATGTATACTTCCATGGTTTCACCAATGTCATCCCCGAAGACATGGTCCATTAAACGTTGATAGGTGGCTCCTGCGTTGCGCAATCCGAAGGGCATCTTTGTGTAACAGAAAATGCCCTTGTCTGTTCAGAAAGCGGTCTTGTCTTCATCTTCTTTCTTCATTTAGATCTGGTGGTAGCCCTTGTAGCAATCAAGGAAGCATTTCCACCTGATTGAAGCAAGAGAGTCCACCTTTTTGTCGATTTCTGGTAAGGCGTAGCAGTCCTTTGGACATGCCTTGTTGAGATCCTTGAAATCGACGTACATGCGCCAATTGCCATTGGACTTTTGGACCATGACTAGGTTGGCTACCCATGTCTGATAACGTACCTCTCGGATGATTCCTGCTTGGAGAAGTTCTGTGACTTACTCGTTCAGAGCGCGGGTCTTCTCGGGACCGAAGTTGCGCTTTTTCGGAACTATCGGCTGAACTGAAGGGAATGTGTGCAATGCATGCCCAGCGATTTCCCTTGGCACCCCAGTCATATCCGCCGGTGACCATGCAAAAATATTAGAATTACGGAACAACAGCTGTTTCAACCGCGCCTTGACTGTGGGAGTCATGGCGGGCCCCAAGAGCACGGTTTGTTCCGGGTACTTGTTGTTGAGCACCCACTTTTCTGGTTCACCATTGGATGATGGCTTTGGTTGCTTTATTGGTGGTTCCTCATCAACAGACATGACTTCCTTCCTTGCATACATTATGGCAACTCCGGTTTCCTGGGAAAACCGCAAGCGACGTGGGGGATGGAAGTAATCATGCTGAAACCCGTTGAGCGTGTCGGCCTAATAGTACGTCATGGCGCGAGGTTGCGGGCATGACCATGAAGTTGACCTGGACCGTGCGAGTGTGGCGCCTATCGGAAAGAGTTACCGGGGAAGAAATTTGGGCCAAAGGAAAAACAACCTCATTGCAGAAACTAGTGAGTGGGAAATCCACCGGCTCCAGGCGTGCTTTGTCCTCTGGATTGAGTTGCTGGAAGCACTGTTCATAGATAATGTCCATAGAGCTCCCAGGGTCTATGAACATGTAGTCGGTACGTAGTGACCAAAGATGCCATTTATCACCACCGGTCGGTCTTCTTGTGGATCCCCCGGGGACAACGGGGAAGATGACCTGCTGTTCACACCAGTGAGACGTGCAATTCTTCTGGTGGTTACGCTTGCGTGAAGGACCACCCTGAATCATATGAACAGACTTCATTTTTTTGCTACTCGGCCCTCGCCGCCTCGAGTGATTTGGCGCACCTCCCTGCGCACGTTTTGAAGTAAGTGGGTGAGCTTCCCACTCTTAAGCGCTTTTTTCGATATCCATGCACAAGGAGATGCAACTATCGGTTGTGTGCTCCGTGTCTTTATGATAATCGCAGAAAAGGTTGGGGTCTTGACCTTTCTTACTGCGCATCCGCGGTGGTTGCTTGAACTGATGGTCTTCTGTACTGAGGACCTCCGCTGGTGTCTTCGTTAGTGGGGTCCACTGACGGTCGCGATTATCTTACTCCATTGCTTGCTGGGTGGCGAGCTTATTAATGGTCACGCGAGCGTCGACCGATGCGTGGGGAGGGTTCTGGCTGTGGTCCCTCCACCCTTTATTTTTCTTCCCAAAACTCTTGCTCAAGTCTTGGGGACGATGATGAGGTAGGGGAGGTCTATTACTGTTGAGGTTGCGCTCCGTCTGCGCGTAGACCTTTGCCGCTGCCATAAGTTTCTCCCAACTCTTGGGGAGGCCTGTTGTTCCTGACAAGACTTTGATCATCTCGTCACAGCGTACGGCGTACTTGAACTATGCGCGAATCAGATCTTTGTGCACGTCCCCTATCTCTAGCACCTCTTTGTTGTAGCGCGTGATGAAATCTTCAAGGCTTTCATCGTCGCGCCGCCAGATGTTCATTACGTCAGAGGAGTCTCTGACCTAACACCGTTGTTGACTGAAGTGCGTCAGGAACTTATATTTCAAGTCGTTCCATGATGCGAGTTTGCCCGGGGGCAGATTATCAAACCACAGGCGTGCAGCACCTGTCAGGGTTTGAACGAAAAGGTGACACCACATCGGTAGTGTCCATCCTCCAATCGGTCCTGCACCGGTGAAGAGACACGGGTGATCATCCAGGTCTGTCAACCCGTTGTATTTCCCAACATTGGAGGGAAGTTTTGAACGCTCCAATGGTGCGAGCGCTATCTCCTTGATAAACTTGGAATGTTCGGTCGCGCCAGCCAGCCGGTAGATCAGATTGTAATCGTGCTCCGCTTCCGGGTTGTAGCCACCCGTGGAGCGGATCTGTACGCCGCATGATTCTTTGGCAACCGGTGAAAAACGCCGGCGTTATCACCTTCGCCGTAGGTTTTGTCGTCCTCATGCTGGGTGTACCGCTCCCCTTGAGGACGCGGGCCCAACCGTGAGTGGACAGATGCTCACCTAAGAGAGTGAGACTCCGGTTTAAGCGGCGGTTGTGTGTACTCCTTCTCTTGGGGACGGAGGCTATACGGTACACTCGCCCCAGCTGGCGAGTCATAACTCAATATCCTTGGTGTAGGCGAAGCATGAACCTGAACAGCGGGCTGCACTGGGGTAGCAGGGGTGTTTATCTGCGCATAGACGGCATTCAGGGCCGTCTGAGACTTTATGAACCAAGACATCGGGGTCTCACCCGGGGGTAAGACCGATGTGATCGGTACAAAGGGAGTCTCCAGTTGGGCTCCGGGAGTGACCGAGATGTTTACACCGCAAGAGCCGTGTTGAATTCCGGCATTCTCGGAAGAAGCTTCTTCCACATGTCCGTCGATTCGAGAGGCATGAACTGGGTTCTTGCCTTCGGCTCGAGGACCTCGTGGGGTGTTTGATGGGAAATCAGCCATATGAAAGCGAGGCTTGAAAAATGGAAATGAAAGGAACTATTTGGAAAAAAGTGAGAAAATAGCGGGTGACGCCAATGAAGAAGCACCGGTTGAACCTAGGGATATCCTAGGATATCTAAGTTACAAGCAGGGTGAATCTGCATAAAGGGTTGCCCTTTCACTTCACTCTCCGGGATGAGCTCACTTAAGCTGATCTGCAAAACTAGCAGCGTCGTTGGTCTCGCCACGGGGAAAAGGGTGGTTTTCTCCGTGACCACACTCCGGCGTGAGAATAAGTATTTAGGGATTGAGAGTAAGGTAGTAAGTAAGTTGCAAGTGTGTATGCGTTGAACCTAAGCGTGTATCTGATGTGGTTTACTTGGAGATCCGATACTTATTTATAGCCGAAAAGGTATGTTCAGGAGATGGGCTGGTGGGCCTTGGGCCCGACCCATACAGCCAGAGACAGTCGTTCTGTCCCTCTACGTCAGACATTAAATGCTCCCTGCAGGAGAATTAATGTCCTTTGTCAGGAGGTATGCTTTGTCGGATGTTGAGTGGTGCCACGTCTAAAGGCAGACGTCTCTAGTGTCAGGCCCCCAGCCGAAAGCGGAGAAGGTGGGACAGTCACTGGCAGAGATGTAGTTGGTGTATGGTCTGACGTCTGCATCACTGGTCCTGGGACACTGTCACACGCAACCTGCCGAGTAACCCTTGGTCACAGTTCTGCCACTTTGTACCCTTGAGTATGGTCAACACCTCTTAGTGCTTACCCCTTCTGCGAGGCTGTCAGGGTTTTTCCCGCCAGCACAGGGTGTCAGGGGTATATCCTTTTGTTCCAAGACTATGAGGCGCTTCTCATGTGTGTCTTGTCCTTGCAAGGTTTTGGGATTCGCAACTCAGAGGAATGTTGTTCTGCGTAGGGTCTAGTATCCTGCACACGTGAGTCTAACTTGTCGTTGTGCAAGGCTCGTTGTGTGACTTGTGTTGTTTAGTCTAACTTGTCATTGTGCTGAGTGCGCAAGACTCGTTGTGTGACTTAATTATATTGGTCTAGTTCACCGTTGCACTGAGTGAGCAAGGCTCATTGCATGACCTGTTGGTGTTGGTCTAATTCAATGTTGCGCTGAGTGCGCAAGGCTCATTGTATGACCTATTGGTGTTGGTCTAATTCACCGTTGCGGTGAGTGGACAAGGCTCATTGTATGACCTATTAGCGTTGGTCTAATTCACTGTTGCGCTGAGTGCGCAAGGCTCATTGTACGACATATTGTTGTTGAAGAATACGCACCATTGCATGTTGCATGCAAGGTTATCCTTGTAAAATGTAGTCAAGGGTATGGTCATTTGGGACCATACCTCATCCCAAGTTCTACTCAAACCCCAACTCAAAAGGGTAAACAAGTTTAATAGTACTTGAACCCGAGACAAAGTGAGCCAATCCGAGTTGCTCGGTTTATTAGTCGAGCCTAAGCTTAATGTTTCAGCTTTGTTTAACATTTTAGTGCAACCAAGCTAACTTAGTTAAACTTCGAGTTGAGCCTGAGCTAGCCTTGGCACCATATTTAAAAATTATCTTCATAGTAATGAATTTTGTTTACATATTAAGTTTCTTTACTAGTTACATAGTACCTTCGAAATCCGGGTCCCTGTCCCATAATTATTGTCACTAATATGTCCTTAGGCTACGAGGTATGGAATGGAGCCCTTAGGGATCCATTGTGCCAACTCAGCTTCACTTCATCAATAGCGCTCTCCCTACCCCCCCCCCCCCTCCTAAATTTGAAGGGTATGGAATAAAGCCCCCCCCCCTCTGTTTCAATTCCCCCCTACACACATACATCCTCTTATTGCTTGCCATTGCAATAACTTTCATTCAATATGTCACACCCCGACCCGCAGCGGAAAAGGTGATCGGGGCATGATTGGGTTATCATCAAAGCTCATGACATTTATTAAACGTTTCATATTCATTAATACAAATTAAATGGAAATTTACAATAATGTTACAGCATGATCTAACTAACAATCTAACTTCTTTGTTCTCTTCTAAGGCATATCCTATGTTATCCTTGCTTCAACCTGTTCACCTGTATCATGTGTAAAAAGGTTTTTGGATCAACATAATGTTGGCGAGTGAATCCTATGGAAAACATTTGAACAATTTATTTAAATTGATTATGAAATATGTGCACAACCAAACATGAGTAAAATTAGATGTAACTTGATCAACAATCATAATATGTTAAATGAAAACACACATGAACAATAATGGAACAATTAGAGGCACGCGATGCTCAACTCGTCTCTCACGAGGAACTGAGGGGCCTGATGAATGAATTGCATAAACATGATAATATGAATAACACAACTACAAACAATATAAACTCAATGATACACACATGAATAGTAATGAATTTGATGTGAAGCACGCGATGTTCTACTCGTCTCCCACGAGGAACTGATGGGCTTAATGTATGAGTTTCATATGACTTGACAAAAGGCAATAAGTAAATCACAACAATAGAGCAATCTAAGTTTAAGTCATGATGTGGTATGGCACAAGTTTAAATAAATAAATTAATTAATTTCATAACACATGACACACCCCAAAACGTGTAATTTAAAAGGGGAATTGTAAGATTCACTCACAGTGGGTGCGTTCGGTTGATGACGTTGAATGCACGCGAAGTGGTTTTAACCACGAGTGAGATTTAACCTAGATAAATCGCATTATGGTTTGGTAAGTAAACGGATTTTATTAAACTATTTTAGTAGGATTGTTGGGTGTATTTTTGTGAGTTTGAGGCTATTTTCTAACCTTAAAAATGTTATTTTTAAGTATTTATAATTGATTTTTAATTAAAATAATTAAATAAAAATAATAAAAAAAATTATTTTTTTTCTGACCGTTGACCGGCCCGTTGACCGTTGACCGGTTCGATGGCATATTATTGTGCGCTGAGTGAGGCTCGAACCCGAGACCTCTCGTACGCGTGCACGCAGCTCTACCAACTGAGCTACGTGTCTAACCCGTTATATATCTGATTTTAATTATATATATATACTAATTAGTTTAAACTGAAAATCATTTTATTTTAAAAATAGTTTTAAGCGATTCGGAGGTGCGCGCCACAGGTCTCGAACCCGGGACCTGTGGTTTAATCTAACACACAGTCCACCGCTGGACTGTGTGTTCAACATGTTATATAACTCGATTTTTATTATACTTAAATACAATTTAGTTATTTCCTTTTTCTGCCTTATTTAAAAAGAATAGATAATTCTCCGAGTCGGTGCTGAAGACCGGACTCGAACTCGTGACCAGCGATATAAACAAACACACAGTCCACCGCTAGACTGTGTGTCTAACTTGGTTATTATTCCGGTTATTAATATACTTAACATATAACTGTATCGACTCCGGTTCAGTTAAACAAAAATTTGATTTTTATTAAGGCGGCGTGTGTGAAACGGGATTCGAACTCGAGACCTTTAGCGTTTTATGTGCACACAGTCCACCGCTGGACTGTGTGTCTAACCCGATTAATTTTTCATGATTTTAATTACACTTATAATATAACCAGTACATCGTCTTCTTCATCAAAGAATAACCAGAGAAAGTCGACTGACTGGTTCAAGGTTTTTTATCGGTTTATTAGTGTTTTACAGTCGATTAAGGTAAGATAAAAGTGAAAAGGAAAAGAAACTGGGCGGAGAAATATACCGACTGGACTCTCTGTTTTCCGGCAGAAACTCCGGCGACAGAATTCAACTCCGGCGACAGGTTCCTTATAGCAGCTAGTCTCCGGAAAGCTTGGAAAAGGTAAGGGTGACTTTGGTATAAACTTAGGAGGTTCAGAAAAGCTCGGCAGTGGGGAAACCGGTTTTCCGGCGACGAACAGATTTATTCCAGCGAGTGGAATTACGCCGTGAAAAGATGTGTTTTTGAGCGAAAAGGTTTGTCGTCGGTTGTGGGTCAATTTATAGGGGAAAAACGAGATGCACTTGGTCTGATTTCCGACTGTGTTCGTTTATTTAAATTTTCCGGCGGTTATGATTTTGGTCGCGGACTTCAAACATCGGTTATAACCGATATCTGGTTAATGGTTTACGTTATAACGTAAATTTGTAGTTAAGACTCGCGAGTTTACCGGGATTCCGACGACTGAACTGATTGGGCGCCGGTTTTGAATTCGTAAAGTCACTTTATCAATTAAATGATTCTATTATTTAACAAACGGAACAAGTGGCGCAGTGGTTTGTGTGTGAGGTGATAAGCCGCTGAGTGACTCGGTACAGACCCGGGTTCGAAACCCGGCTGAATCATTTCATTTTTATTTTTCGATTTTTGACAGTTTTTCAAAAACTAAATATATATTCCCGTATAATAATTGATTACGGATCGTTTAAAAATATTTTGGGCATTTAATTCGCAACGAAAATTTTGACTGACTGTTCGGTTGATAAACGGAGCGGGTTTGGTAAATCCGTTTTTGACGGATGTTACAGTATCCCCTGCTTGTCCCGAAATTTAAATTGTGATATATTTGACTAAAAGAATGATGATGTTTTGTTTGACAGTTGTATGCTTAACAAAATAAGGGCTTAAGTTTTTGTTCGAGGCGGTAACGTTCCTTGTAAGGGTTAAGTACCCTATTCAGGAATCGCTTTTTGTTGCCTACTGTATGAGTATTGATAAACAGGAATGATTCGCTAAAAAATGATATCATGCATAAGAGTTTAGATACGTTTGGGAAAGTATGGTTATATCCTAAGGCAAAACTTCTAACACTACAACCTGTATGGAACATAAATAAAAATACAACAGCTGATATTTGAACATAGGTAAACGCAACAGCTCATATTCGAACATGAATAAACACATCAGCAAATATTTGAACATGAATAAACACATCAGCAAATATTTGAACATGAATAAACACATCAGCAAATATTTGATCATGAATAAACACAACAGCAAATATTTGAATTCACATTCTGATAGCATATATGTTTGAATGATGGAAGTTCCTCTCTCGTTTATTATGATGGAGAGGTTAGTTTATGTAGAAATGGAACACAATCCAATCTCTTTAAATAACATGATGATATCAATGTAACACAAATTCCAACCAAGGCAATACTAAATCCTACATGGAACTTCTCATAACCGCCTGATAATGCCTCTGATCCTTTGGCAAGAATACTTATATATAGGAAGTACCAGCGGCGTATCCACCATATTCTTGCCAAATTTTCATTAGTTTTATCCACAAGTTATGATTGGTTACCAAGAAACTAATAAATCCTACATAGAACTTCTCATAACCGTCCGATAATGCCTCTGATCCTTTGACAAGAATACTTATATATAGGAAGTACCAGCGGCGTATCCACCATATTCTTGTCAAATTTTCATTGGTTTTATCAGTGAATTATGATTAGTCCTATAACTCTACAATCAATACAACAAACATAAAATACTGAAATGAAATATATCTGTGCGATCAAGGCTCAATCGAACGGAGCCGATCGTATTGCATGTACTGAAAATGAAATGGATGTGCGCTCAAGGCTCAATCAAACGGAGCCGAACGTATTGAATGTACTGAAATTGAAATTGTGTGCTCAAGGCTCAATCAAACAGAGCCGAGCGTATTGCATGTACTGAATATGAATAACTTAACCACACAAACAGCCTATGCATGGAACCTCTCATAACCGCCTGATAATGCCTCCGATCATTTGACAAGAATACTTATATATAGGAAGTACCATCGGCGTATCCACCATATCCTTGTCAAATTTTCATTGACTTTATCCGTAAGTTATGGTTAGTTCGATGCGACTCTACTACAAACACCACAACCACAAGATACTGATAATGAAATTGTCTGTGCGCTCAAGGCTCAATCAAACGGAGCCGAACGTAATGAATGAAATTGTATGTGCGCTCAAGGCTCAATCAAACGGAGCCGAACGTATTGAATGTACTGAAACTGAACAACTTAATCTAAACAACCATCACACAATCAGCCTATGCATGGAACCTCTCATAACCGCCTGATAATTCCTCCGATCATTTGACAAGAATACTTATATATAGGAAGTACCATCGGCGTATCCACCATATCCTTGTCAAATTTTCATTGACTTTATCCGCAAGTTATGGTTAGTTCGATGCGACTCTACTACAAACACCACAACCACAAGATACTGATAATGAAATTGTCTGTGCGCTCAAGGCTCAATCAAACGGAGCCGAACGTATTGCATGAACTGGAAATGTAAATTGAAATGTGCGCTCAAGGCTCAATCAAACGGAGCCGAACGTATTGCATGAACTGGAAATGTAAATTGAAATATGCGCTCAAGGCTCAATCAAACGGAGCCGAACGTATTGCATGAACTGGAAATGTAAATCGAAATATGCGCTCAAGGCTCAATCAAACGGAGCCGAACGTATTGCATGTATTGAAATGTAAAATGAAATAACCGATCAAGGCTCAAACAAACGGAGCCGATCGTGCGGGCACGCCCTGATCAACCCATAAATAAATGGGGATCAAACTCAACCTCGATGGATGGGGAGCTACGGCCTCGGCAAAAGCATATACTGAAAACAATATATAATATATAATATCCAATAATTTCTCTAACAGTCTACACATGTGATAAAGAAAAACATAAGACTAAACAATAGGAGTTGAATCTGGATCTTCGGCGAAGAGGACTAGCTGAGTATCTTCGTTTGGGCCGTCATTATCTTCGACAGGATTGGCGTTGATATTGAAGACTCTTCCTCTTGCTGGTGGCATAGTGGTTGGGTTTTCTTGGTTTACTTGGTTAACTGGGTTTGATTGGGCTTGAGTGTTGATAACATTAACCAATTGAGGGCATGTGTTTCTAAGGTGGGTAGGGTCGCCACAATTGAAGCAAGCTCGAGCATATGGGAACATGGGGTGTTGGGGTTGGTGATAAGTTTGGGCCATGTTTTGAGTAGGGGAAAAGGTTTGGTCTTGAAAGGTGCGACAAACATTGCTCAAATGACCATAGCGTCCACAAGTTGTACATAGCCGGCAAGGTAAAGTAAGGGGATGGTGATAAAAACAGTTGTTGCATCGAGGGTGAGGTCCAAGATATGGTTTCTTATTTGGGTAAGCTGAGTTGGGTGCCACTTGGGTGATTGGGATAGCTCGGATGGGTATGGCATGAAAAACGGGTTGATTTCGTTGAGTAGCAGCGAAAAGTCGCCCGACTCTTCTTCTCTTAGGATTGGGTTGAGAAAGTGATTCGGGTTGAGTGGAGTCGGAGGTTTCAGTCGATTCTTTATCCTTCTTCTTCTCCTCCTTGAAGTCTTTGTTTCGGATTCGGTTCTCGGTGAGCTCTGTTGCTAGCTCCATTGCTGCTTCCAAAGTTGCAGGCTTGGTACTTATCACAGGGTCTCGAATCTTTGATGGAAGACCACGAATGTAGTGCTCGATCAAACGGTAGAGGGGAGTAAACATGTTGGGAACCATTTGATGTAATTCGAGGAACCTTTTGTTGTAGGTGGTGTGGTCTCCTTCCATTTGCTTCAATGAGTAAAATTCATCTTCTAATTTCTTGATTTCGCTCCTTGGACAAAATCGTCTGGTCATGATTTCCTTCAATTCGTTCCAAGTTAAGGACATAGCATCTTCAACACCTCGTTTGGCCTTCTCTGTATTCCACCAAGTAAGTGCTATCCCATATAGTCGACCGATAGCATAACGCACTTTGCGATCATCAGGGCAATCGCAATTTAGAAAAGTATTCTCCATTTCTTCAAACCAATGGAGGAGTGCGGTGACACCTTCAGTCCCTTTGTATTTCGGAGGGTCGCATGATTTGAAGTGCTTGTAGGTACATTTAGTGGTATTTGGGGAAGAGTTGAAAATGTTTTGGTTTGCTTGATTGACAGGATTAACGGTAAGTGCTTGTTGAACTTGGATTACAATGTTGGGTATTACGGCAGCCATTTGTTGAGCGATTAAGGCGGCCATGCGTCGCGGGCTTTTCTTGCTCTCATCTTCCTACGGGCGAGGTTAGAAGACATCTACAAGGATTACATGACAAAAGTATGAGTTGGATGCTTTTGAGATCATGGGTCGCATTCAAGAATGAACATTCATAAAATAATTATAGAAAAATACTACATCCATAGGATGTCTTGGGCTTTGCTCACTGTTAGGCCCGTCATGCCGCCATACTTTACCTGTGTAATCATGTGGGCCCCCATGAATACCGGTTTTTCATATGGTTCGCATGGTTTCTGCCTGGTTGCATACACAAAAACCCGGAGAAAATCGAGAAATATGTATACAACGTGTGATATTCGGAATGTGTCCAGGTGTAGACACGGTGACACCTCAAAGTAGGGTTAGTTCGAACGACGTTTGGTGTGGCATGCTTTGGCCTAATAGGTCCTTCGTACTCTCATCGTTGGTCCCCAGGTAGGCAAACTGGTCCGTTATATTGGATTTATACGAATGCCAGCCTAGACAGGACGTTCCGACTACCGGTACTTGTACCCTTCCAGTTACTACATGCCCGTCGCAGAACTTACTTTGATGAGAATTGAAAATTGCACAAAATCTTTGGATAATGAGAGTATGAAAATAAATTGAATACATGAACATCGATATATGTATAATGAATATGTATATATGTATAATGAATATGTATATGAGCATGTATGTTTGACTGGAATGTAAACAAATATGAAACAAATAAATATCACAAGTTTGTATGTAACCACCTAATCAATTTAAAATTTAGGCAGACTATAGTATAGGCTCTAAGGGTCTAATAACCTATCCTATATCCCTATAGTCATGGCTCTGATACCAATCTGTCACACCCCGACCCGCAGCGGAAAAGGTGATCGGGGCATGATTGGGTTATCATCAAAGCTCATGACATTTATTAAACGTTTCATATTCATTAATACAAATTAAATGGAAATTTACAATAATGTTACAGCATGATCTAACTAACAATCTAACTTCTTTGTTCTCTTCTAAGGCATATCCTATGTTATCCTTGCTTCAACCTGTTCACCTGTATCATGTGTAAAAAGGTTTTTGGATCAACATAATGTTGGCGAGTGAATCCTATGGAAAACATTTGAACATTTTATTTAAATTGATTATGAAATATGTGCACAACCAAACATGAGTAAAATTAGATGTAACTTGATCAACAATCATAATATGTTAAATGAAAACACACATGAACAATAATGGAACAATTAGAGGCACGCGATGCTCAACTCGTCTCTCACGAGGAACTGAGGGGCCTGATGAATGAATTGCATAAACATGATAATATGAATAACACAACTACAAACAATATAAACTCAATGATACACAATGAATAGTAATGAATTTGATGTGAAGCACGCGATGTTCTACTCGTCTCCCACGAGGAACTGATGGGCTTAATGTATGAGTTTCATATGACTTGACAAAAGGCAATAAGTAAATCAAATAGAGCAATCTAAGTTTAAGTCATGATGTGGTATGGCACAAGTTTAAATAAATAAATTAATTAATTTCATAACACATGACACACCCCAAAACGTGTAATTTAAAAGGGGAATTGTAAGATTCACTCACAGTGGGTGCGTTCGGTTGATGACGTTGAATGCACGCGAAGTGGTTTTAACCACGAGTGAGATTTAACCTAGATAAATCGCATTATGGTTTGGTAAGTAAACGGATTTTATTAAACTATTTTAGTAGGATTGTTGGGTGTATTTTTGTGAGTTTGAGGCTATTTTCTAACCTTAAAAATGTTATTTTTAAGTATTTATAATTGATTTTTAATTAAAATAATTAAATAAAAATAATAAAAAAAATTATTTTTTTTCTGACCGTTGACCGGCCCGTTGACCGTTGACCGGTTCGATGGCATATTATTGTGCGCTGAGTGAGGCTCGAACCCGAGACCTCTCGTACGCGTGCACGCAGCTCTACCAACTGAGCTACGTGTCTAACCCGTTATATATCTGATTTTAATTATATATATATACTAATTAGTTTAAACTGAAAATCATTTTATTTTAAAAATAGTTTCAAGCGATTCGGCGGTGCGCTCCACAGGTCTCGAACCCGGGACCTGTGGTTTAATCTAACACACAGTCCACCGCTGGACTGTGTGTTCAACATGTTATATAACTCGATTTTTATTATACTTAAATACAATTTAGTTATTTCCTTTTTCTGCCTTATTTAAAAAGAATAGATAATTGTCCGAGTCGGTGCTGAAGACCGGACTCGAACTCGTGACCAGCGATATAAACAAACACACAGTCCACCGCTGGACTGTGTGTCTAACTTGGTTATTATTCCGGTTATTAATATACTTAACATATAACTGTATCGACTCCGGTTCAGTTAAACAAAAATTTGATTTTTATTAAGGCGGCGTGTGTGAAACGGGATTCGAACTCGAGACCTTTAGCGTTTTATGTGCACACAGTCCACCGCTGGACTGTGTGTCTAACCCGATTAATTTTTCATGATTTTAATTACACTTATAATATAACCAGTACATCGTCTTCTTCATCAAAGAATAACCAGAGATAGTCGACTGACTGGTTCAAGGTTTTTTATCGGTTTATTAGTGTTTTACAGTCGATTAAGGTAAGATAAAAGTGAAAAGGAAAAGAAACTGGGCGGAGAAATATACCGACTGGACTCTCTGTTTTCCGGCAGAAACTCCGGCGACAGAATTCAACTCCGGCGACAGGTTCCTTATAGCAGCTAGTCTCCGGAAAGCTTGGAAAAGGTAAGGGTGACTTTGGTATAAACTTAGGAGGTTCAGAAAAGCTCGGCAGTGGGGAAACCGGTTTTCCGGTGACGAACAGATTTATTCCGGCGAGTGGAATTACGCCGTGAAAAGATGTGTTTTTGAGCGAAAAGGTTTGTCGTCGGTTGTGGGTCAATTTATAGGGGAAAAACGAGATGCACTTGGTCTGATTTCCGACTGTGTTCGTTTATTTAAATTTTCCGGCGGTTATGATTTTGGTCGCGGACTTCAAACATCGGTTATAACCGATATCTGGTTAATGGTTTACGTTATAACGTAAATTTGTAGTTAAGACTCGCGAGTTTACCGGGATTCCGACGACTGAACTGATTAGGCGCCGGTTTTGAATTCGTAAAGTCACTTTATCAATTAAATAATTCTATTATTTAACAAACGGAACAAGTGGCGCAGTGGTTTGTGTGTGAGGTGATAAGCCGCTGAGTGACTCGGTACAGACCCGGGTTCGAAACCCGGCTGAATCATTTCATTTTTATTTTTCGATTTTTGACAGTTTTTCAAAAACTAAATATATATTCCCGTATAATAATTGATTACGGATCGTTTAAAAATATTTTGGGCATTTAATTGGCAACGAAAATTTTGACTGACTGTTCGGTTGATAAACGGAGCGGGTTTGGTAAATCCGTTTTTGACGGATGTTACACAATAGCGCCCCCTAATGGCGCTCACAAGATGTTTAGATGGGAGGGGGTTATTGATATTTTTGGTTGAGGTGGCATGGGGAGGACGTTGCTTTTGTCTACTATTGCAATAACTTTCATTCAATAGCGCTCCTTAATGGTGCTTGCAGTATGATAGAGGGGAGGGAAGGGAGGCACTATTAATTCTTTTCCCCTAAAATGGCATGGGGGTGATACCCCATACCATTTAGCCTTATAGTCACCAAAAATATGGGTGACTATGATAGGGATACATATGATACCCATTCAACAAATGCTCATTTATTGCGTGTTATATAGCTTGAAATAATTATTATGAGATTGCTATAGTTTTATTGTACTGTTGTGTCATTTTTTGAACATGGCCTTTTTTGCATTACTTTTATTTATGTCTCTTATTGTGGGAGTACTATATCTTGCGTAATTTATTTTTTGTTTATGTTCGTTTGGATCGTAGCGTGGCTGTCACGTTCCTAAGCTTGACTTTGGGCACGTTTTGTTGAAACTTGAAAGCATGTCTACATCGTCATGTAATATCAAGAATGAAAACAAGGGCTTTCGGAGTGTGACTAAGGGCGAGTCAAAGGGTCCATCAACCTTATGAACATCAAAATTTTTCTACGTAAAAAGTTAGTTTTGTAGGAAAACATGAGTTGAATCTTTTAAAATGTGGCCAACTAAGAAGAAACATGTTGGATATTTTAGTGTAATTTGAGATTGCGTGTGACGTTCAAATAAGAGTGCACGCTTATTTGAATGTCATCGGGACTAACGGGGGATCCAAGGGGGCAGCGCCCCTGGGAGCAGGGTCCAAGGGGCGGCAGCCCCTGGCGGGGTCCAAGGGGCAGAGCCCTAGCTGGGGTCGAGAAACTCAATTTTTATTTTGGATAAAAGTCCTTTATCAAATATGCAACAGAAACTCATTTTTGGGCTAAATGTGCAATTTGGAAACTTAAGGGACTAAAGGTGGTTTGTGCAAAATAAAAACTGCCTGGAATTTGTAAAAACTGCATATACGCTCCCAATAAAAACTGTCAAAATAAATTTGATTATTGACTCTCAATCAAAAATTGCCATACAAAAATCTAGAATTTTTCTGATTTTATTCGATCGAAGATTGGTAGCCACTCCAATTGTTTGATCTGATAGTGATTACACGACTTCAGATTTATCCAAGCAATTTCGAATTTTTCCCAACAAAGATCAAACAATTTTAGTGAAGATGACAAGTGGTGGTGAATCTACAAAGGCCATGACGAACAAATTTGCGAAATTGGACAAGTTTGAAGGGCAAGACTTTCGTCGCTGGTAAAATAAGATGCATTTTCTGTTGACGACTTTGAAAGCGGTGTACGTTCTGAGTACCCTGATGCCCGAGGAAGTGACGGATGAGCCGTTGGAACAAACTAGAAAGCGTGGAAAGTGGTTGAATGAAGATTACATCTGTCGTGGGCATATTCTGAATGGTATGTGTGACTCTCTTTTCGATATTTATCAAAATGTTGAATCTGCAAAAGAACTGTGGGAACTACTAGAGGCCAAATACATGGCTGAAGACACATCTAGTAAGAAATTCTTGGTCAGTGATTTTATGAATTATAAAATGGTTGATGGTAGACCCATCATGGAACAATACAATGAATGTCTACGAATTCTGGGTCAATTCGAACAACATGGTTTAAAGATGGATGAAGCTATTTCTGTTCCATCTATCATTGATAAACTTCCTCCTTCATGGAAAGATTTTAAACATACTTTAAAACATAAGAAGGAGGAAATGAATCTGGTTGAACTTGGATGTTGTTTTCGAATTGAGGAGTCTTGTCGGGCCATGGAAAATTTTAACAAAGACAAACACGATGGTGGGTCTTCTGTTAACATGGTGGAAGAAAGTGGTCCTAGTCTCAAAAATTCTAACAAGGGAAACAACAAAAGAAAGTATCAAAGTGGGTTTAACAAGAAGAACAAGGCTGTGAAGTATGCAAAACAGACCAATGATCAAGGCTGTTGGAAGTGTGGTAAACCAGGACACTTCAAGAGAGCTTGTCGTGTTGGTAAAGCCAAGAATGAAGCTGGCACTGGTGGATCCTCTAAGGATCCAAAGCAACAAGGTCAGAAATTAAGGATCGAAGATGGTTCAAGGACCTTACCTTAATTGAAGATGGATCTGTTTTAAAGATGGGAAATGTTGCAACCGAGCCAATCCACGGAATTGAAAGTGTAGTACTAGTATTTACTTCTGGAAAAACTCTAAGTTTAAGTAATGTATTGTATGTACCCGGCATTCGGAAAAACTTGTTATCCGGTATCGTATTAAATAATTGCGGGTACAAACAAGTGTTAGAATGTGACAAGTATATCTTGTCAAGACATGGTTCTTTTATCGGATTTGGTTATCTATGTAATGGTATGATTATGTTAAATCTAGAAGTGCCGTTTAGTGATAATTTTGTTTGTATGATTGATTCGTCATCTAGTGTAAATTCATCTAAATCTGAATTATGGCATGCTAGATTAGGACATGTATATTATAAACGACTTATGGAAATGTCTAAGATGAGCTTGATTCCGGCAGTTAATTTAACAAATGAAAAGTGCCATATCTGCAAGTTGAATAAAATAACTAGAAAACCATTCTTGCAACTTACTAGAGAAAGTAAAATGTTAGATTTGATACATAGTGATCTATGTGATTTTCATGGTACACCATCATTAGGCAACAAGAAGTATGTTGTAACCTTTATAGATGATGCTACTAGATTCTGTTACGTTTACTTGTTACATGCAAAAGATGAAGCTTTGGAAAAGTTTAAAATCTATAAACAAGAAGTAGAGCTTCATCGAAGTGAATTGATCAAAACCCTTACATACGGATAGAGGTGGTGAGTATTTTGATCCGGAATATTTCCAATCAACTGGAATAATACACCTTACCACAGCTCCTTACACACCGGAACAAAATGGTGTGGCGGAAAGAAAGAATAGGACACTAAAAGAGATGGTTAATACCATGCTGTCCCATTCGGGTCTAAATAATGGGTTTTGGGGAGAGGCTATATTGACAACCTGTTATTTGTTAAACCGGGTTCCTAATAAAAGGAACAAAACAACCCCTTTTGAGCTTTGGTATAAAAAGCCACCCGAGTTGCAAAAACTAGAGTTTGGGGTTGTAGAGCCGTGGTTAGGCTCCATGATCCTAAGATAAGAAACTTAGGGGAAAGAGGTATAAAATGCAATTTCATTGGATATGTTGAGCACTCATTTGCTCACAGGTTCTATGTAATAGAACCAAATGACCACGTTTCAGTACATACAGTTATTGAGGCAAGAAGTGGAAATGTAGAATATGATGAAGAAAGATTCACATCTATACCTAGGCCAAAGGATATGAATCCTTCTCTCCAGATTTCTAGTGGAAAAGAAATTATGCCTTCAACTAGCACTGAACCAAGAAGGAGTTCAAGAGAAAGAAAGGCCAAGTCTTATGGTGACGATTTTCAACTGTACTTAGTTGAAGGATCTAGGATTGATATTAATATTCAATATCAATATTGTTTCAATGTTGATGAGGATCCAAAGACATATAGTGAAGCAATGGCTTCAAGGGATGTTTCATTTTGGAAAGAAGCCATCCAAGATGAAATGGACTCTATTTTGCAAAATAACACTTGGAAATTGGTGGATTTACCTCCTGGTTGTAAACCACTGGGAAGTAAATGGATCTTCAAGAGGAAGAGGAAGGTGGATGGTACTATTGATAAGTTCAAAGCCAGATTAGTAATCCAAGGGTTTAGACAAAAGGAGGGTATTGACTTTTTTGACACATATGCTCCTGTAGCAAGGATATCCACCATTAGATTATTATTAGCACATGCTGCTATACATAATCTTGTAATTCACCAAATGGATGTGAAAACTGCGTTTTTAAATGGTGAATTAGATGAGGAGATTTACATGAAACAACCAGAAGGGTTTGTTATGCCTGGAAGTGAAAACAAGGTGTGTAAACTAATTAAATCTCTTTATGGCTTGAAGCAAGCACCCAAGCAGTGGCATCAAAAGTTTGATGAGATTGTATTGTCTAATGGTTTTGCTTTAAACCAAGCAGATCACTTATGTACGCTATGATCAGCACCAGACCAGATATAG
This sequence comes from Scalesia atractyloides, assembly GCA_947069175.1. Taxonomy (NCBI): domain Eukaryota; kingdom Viridiplantae; phylum Streptophyta; class Magnoliopsida; order Asterales; family Asteraceae; genus Scalesia; species Scalesia atractyloides. The sequence continues at coordinate 16,099,253 of CAMTDV010000001.1, read as the reverse complement.
CGTATGTTGTTGGAAAACTTAGTAGGTTTACTAGCAATCCTAGTACTTATCACTGGCAAGCACTAGGTCGAGTATTCAAATACTTGAAAGGAACCATGGATTATGGTCTAACTTACATTGGATTTCCTTCAGTGATTGAAGGATATTCGGATGCGAGTTGGATAAACAATAAGGAAGATCATTCTTCCACAAGTGGTTGGGCATTCCTACTTGGGGGAGGTGCCATTTCTTGGGCTTCAAAGAAACAGACTTGCATAACTGATTCAACAATGGAGTCTGAGTTTGTAGCGTTAGCCGCAGCTGGCAAAGAAGTTGAGTGGTTAAGAAACTTGATTTATGAGATTCCATTGTGGCCAAAACCAATGGCTCCCATTTTCATAAGGTGTGATAGTGAAGCTACACTGGCTAAGGCATATAGTCAAGTGTATAATGGCAAGTCAAGACACTTAGGGGTGTGACATAGCATGGTTCGTGAGCTCATCATGCATGGTGTGATTTCGGTTGAGTATGTGAGAACTCAACATAACTTGGCTGATCATTTAACCAAAGGGTTAACTAGAGATCTCGTGAAAGGATCAGCTGTGGGATTAGGGTTGAAGTCCATCTGAAAACTCTCATGTTAAGATACCCAATTCCCACCTAATATGACGTTAGGTGAAGAATTCAATGTAGAAAGCTTATCATCTAGAGTTTGGAACACAACGTTAAATTATCCCAAAGGTATGTGTTTAGACCTGCAAGTTAAGGAAGGTTGAGGTATATCTTCTTAATAGCTCTTTTGAAAAATTGCATTTGCAGGTGCAAGAGTAAAAGAGCTACCTATATGAGCATGAAGTTTAGCTGCTTCGAGAAGCTTGGACTTGGCTTTGATATGCTTATGAAGGATAGGGACATAGGCTAGTAAAAGATAGTGTCAAGTTAGATTCATGTATGTAAACTAATGTGTATATTATCTTCATGTATTCAGTATGGATATTAAGGGTTCAATCCACAGAGACACCCTTAAATTCGAATATTTGGAATGTGTAATATACTAATATGAAATTCAATCGTCACGACATTTCATTTATGCATTAGTTTGTTTGATTGCTGTGAACAAGTTAGGTAATCCTTGATTACACTAAAATGGGGGAGGTATGTTGGATATTTTAGTATAATTTGAGATTGCGTGTGACGTTTAAATAAGGGTGCACGCTTATTTGAATGTCATCGGGACTAACGGGATATCAATTGAATCAGCACCCCCTGGCGGGGGCCCGGGGGCAGCGCCCCTGGGAGCAGGGTCCAAGGGGCGGCAGCCCCTGGCTGGGGTCAAGAAACTCATTTTTTATTTTGGACAAAAGCCCTTTATCAAAAATGCAACAGAAACTCATTTTTGGGCTAAATGTGCAATTTGGAAACTTAAGGGACTAAATGTGGTTTGTGCAAAATAAAAACTGTCTGCAGTTTGTGAAAACTGCATATACGCTCTCAATGAAACCTGCCAAAATAATCAAAATTTGATTATTGACTCTCAATCAAAAATTGTCATACAAAAATCTAGAATTTTTCTGATTTTATCCGATCAAATATTGGTAGCCACTCCAATTGTTTGATCAGATAGTGATTACACAACTTCAGATTTATCCAAACAATTTCAAATTTTTCCCAACAAAACATGAGTGTTTCTTTAAAAAAGAAAAAGGAAGAAAAATATGATACTTGGGTTAAATTTGAAACTCGACTATAATTAGGTTTCTGTGGCTCTCGGCATTTTAATTGAAATTTCAACAGCAAGTAACTATTATTATTATCTATCTATCTATATATATATATATATATATAACGTTACGAGTTATGAAGAATAGTATCTATTTTGTCATTAATAAATTTTTATGTGCGTCATTTTTAGTTTATTGTTATATTTTTACCTTTTAGTTCAACCAATTTATTTTTTTCTGTCCCCGGACTTCAATGAAGTTAGTATACAACCTTTAAGCTTTTATAAAGTTATCATACAACTCCTAACCTTCAGTAAAGTTATCGGTCTAAATTCAACTTTATATACATTTTACGTCAGATGAGTTACTTGACGTTAGAAATTCATGTTTTTGTTTAACTTCTTTTTTTCTGGTTATAGTTTAGCATGCTTTTACACCCCTTGCCTCACAACACGAGGAATTTAAGACCAGTTTTAAATTAAATGAAAGTTGTTTGTTTTTATTTCAAAATTTTGGTGGTTTTATTCTCCTTACGTAATTATATTTATTAATATAAGAGAGTATCATATTTTTATCTCTTTGTTGTGCTTATCTAATAAGTTTACATAATTCTTTTATTTATGTTTTGATGTTTGATTTATACATGTAAAATAATCAAAAAGTTATAAGGCCAAAACCAATCGTAGCTTCTATTTATTTTAATAGGAAACAAGCACAAAAAAAATAAGTAAATAAATAAAATACCAATCTTAGGTCATAGGCGTCTTTTTACATGATCAAATAAATAGACTTCTGATAGTTACAAATTTGGGCATTGTTTCAATGGAATTGACGACGTTTTGTGGAAAGTCGTCACTAATGTCGGCAAATTGTGGTTCTCTTCTACAAACTTAGGTAGAAATATTATCACATTTGTTTTCGTTATTACTACACTAATATTATGGTTTTATATTGAAGCTATAAAAAAAAAATCGGATGATGGATTCATTCACATCATGCATAGACCTGGCGTGGTTGAACATACTGGTTATTAACGCATATGGTTAAACCGACGAACCATGAATCGGCATAAAAACCATCATAATCTTTTCCGGAACATTGAACCATATAATGTTATTTTTTTTTTGTTTTTATTCTATATCTTATTTAACCATCATAATCTTTTCCGGAACATTGAACCATATATTGTCAAACTATCATATGGCATTCGGTTTTCAGAAACATTGCTTCTTGATTGATTAACTTCTAGTGTTATTAAAAAATATGCACGAGGTTATCAGTCTATTATCCACTAGCCCTAGACAAAGTCAAAGTTAGGCCCTCCAAGACTTAGTATTTATGGATTTTGTATGTACATGGAAAATTATGACCAATTGTTTTTCTCTGGTTTACTTTGTTTTACTCACTTCACAACTATTTGACTACCTAGATTCTACGATAACTAGTTATCTTTGACAATATATATTTCATTCTTTGAAGTTTCAAGAAGGACCTCTCAATAAAAAACAAATGGAAGCAAAGCTACTTTAGTTTTTTATGAATTATGATTGAGCTAAACTTGTCCACGTATATAAGGTTCTTATATAACTTCAATCACCGCAAGTTAAATTATTTTAATAATTCATATAGACATGTATTCAATAACCTTAAGTTAAATGATTTATATAATTCATATAGACATGTAAAAAATAATAGTGATGTTGTTGAGTTCGTATCTATACGATATTCTATGATTAAGGAAGAGATATAACGCTCTAAATTTCAAAACTCTTTTTATAATATTATTATATATATATAACTAGTGGGTTGTCCACGCGCTTTGCAGCGGTACCATTCTATTTTTAACAAATTTTAAATAGAACGTTACACAATGATGTTTTCGGTCGACATACCAATACCAATGTTTTCGGTTGTTGACATAAGTTTGGTTCATCATGGTACCGCTATATCCACCGTAAGGCACGTCGCAACGACATACTCGTAATTTTTAAATACATCGTATATTAAAAGTTTATAAGGAAAAACAAAATATACTCAAAATGAATTATAATAAAAAAAAAGTGAATTGCAAGAATTGTCCTTTATTTTTATACATTTTTAGGCGATATCCTTTATTTTAAAATTGACGAGTTTTCGTTTTATCCTTTAGGCCTAACCCAGTTAGAATTTTTTGTTAAATCACAAAGGGTAATTTAGTCATTTGATCTATATATAAATATTTTAATTAACAATAAAACTATAACCAATTTAAGAAATTAATATAATATATATTATATTTACAAATAGTATATGCATATGTATATAGTATATAGTATATTTAATACCCAACGCAGACCTCTCTCTTTCTACTGTTCTCCCTCCCTCTATATATGTCCACCACCAATCACCACAAACAACCGCCACCCACCATCCCCTCTCTCTACATCTGTTTTCCACCGCCCCACCACCCACCGCACCACTCATAATCACCTCCCACTAACCACCACAAACAACCGCCCCACCACACCACTCGCAACTACCACCCACTTCCCCAGATCTGAGGATGAGAAGAAAGGCGGCGATGGCCACCACTGGATTTGTGGTTCGTCTCTCAACCCGATCAAAACCTGAGTTCGTTCCTTATTCGGTTTGTTCTCCAGATCTGAGAGAGATATGGTGATTCAAAGGTGTTAATTGCGAATTAGTATTTGATGAATTTGTGTCTTGACTATACTTTGGTCAGATTTAGGGAGACTACGAGGAGTCTGATGAATTTATGTCTTGATTTTAATATGAGATGTGGGATTTGATTGTGTGGGGTTTAGGAGAGAGTGAGAGGGGGAGATGGGTGGGTTTCATTGTTAATTATTGCTGGTGGGTTATGGTTGGGAGAGAGAGAGAGAGACTTTGACTGAGTGGGGTTATAGGTGATAGCAGCAGGTGATGGTTGTAGGGTGGATGGTGGTGGTGGATGTGAAGAAACACCGGTTGAACCTAGAGATATCTGGGGATATATAAGTTACAACCTAGGAGATTCTGCATAAAAGGGTTGCCTCTTCGCTCGTTCCTCAAAGTGATCTCACTCAAACTGATCTACAAAACTAGCAGCGTCGTTAGCTTCGTCACGGGAAAAGGGTGGTTTTCTCCGTGACCACACTTCGGCGTGAGAATAAGTATTTGGTGAAAGCAGGTAATAAGCGCAAATGCTTGTAAATGTGCTTGCAGGTGAACGTAGATACTTTACCTTGTGGTCTGATACTTATTTTATAGCCGAAAGTAAGTGGGCTCAAGAGATGTGTTGATGGGCCTTGGGCCCGGTGCAGACGTTCATAGACATCCAGTTTGTCCCTTTGCGTAAGACATTAAATATTCCCTGCAAGAGATTTAATGTCTTCTGTCAGGCTGTGTGCTTTGTCGGCTGTTGAGTGGTGACACGTGTAAGGGCAGTCGTCTCTGGCGTCAGACCTGCTACCAGCCGAAAGTGGAGAAGGTGGAACAGTCACTGACATAGATATGGTTGGTGTACAGTCTGATGTCTGCATTACTGCTCCTGCAACACTGTCACACGCAACCTGCGGAGCAACCATTGGTCACAGTTCTGCCACTCTGTACCCTTGAGCATGGTCAACACCTCTTAGTGCTTACCCATTCTGCGAGGTTGTCAGTGTTTTCCCGCTCGCGCAGGGTGACAGGGGTATGTCCTTTTGTCCACAAGACTATGAGGTTCTCTCATGTGTGTCTTGGCGTTGTAAGGTTTTAGGATTCGTGACTTAGAGGGTTGTTTGTTCCGCACAGGGTCCAATAGCCTGCGCGTGTAAGTCTAACTTACCATTGTGCCAAGTACACAAGGTTCGTTGTGTTACTTGTGTTGTTTGGTCTAACTTGTCATTGTGATGAGTGTGCAAGACTCGTTGTCTGACCTAAGTATTGGTCTAATTTACCGTTGCGCCTAGTGCGCAAGGTTCATTGTATGACCTACTGGTGTTGGTCTGAATTACCGTAGCGCTGAGTGCGCAAGGTTTATTGTATGACCTATTGGTATTAAGGAAGGCGCACCATTACACATTGCATGCAAGGTATTCCTTGTAGTGTGTTGTTGAGGGTATAGTTCCTTGCGTAGGCGCAGAGTTTTTGAGACCATACCCCTCCAGGATGGTTTATGGTGATGGTCAGTAAATATTAAGAGAGGGAATGGAGTGTATTTTTTTATTTTTATTCATATGTATATTATTAACTTTTAATTTATTAAATCTTTTTATTTTTAAAGTTAGTTACATAATTAGTCATGTTAAAGGTTAAATGACAAAACTGTCCTCACATGTAAGGCACATGATCAGATTTAACAGAAAAAATTAACTGGGTTAGGGTTAAAGGACATACGATGCAAGATTTTAAAACATAAAATATAAAACTTATCAATTTTAAACATAAAGGACACTGTCTGAAAATGAGCATAAAGATAAAGGACAATTCTTGCAATCCACTCTAAAAAAAACTAAATCTAAAAAAGATTTTAAATCTGCACGACGTGAATTCGGTCGTAAATTATAAAAACAAAAATAGATATCGGTACTACCGTTGTTCGGTCGATATCAAGCCGGTTTATTTTGTTACCTCTACAATACCGAATACGATAGAAAATTAAAACAAAAATAAAAACACAAAAAATGTCAAAAAAAAAAAATATTCACAAAAAGACAAAAGTTACATTGTAGTTAAGAAGCCCATCTATTATATATGTATATATATAAATTTATTAGTTACGGTGATTTTTTTTTATTTTTGTCTTTTGTGGATATTTTTTCATCTTTCATTTTTCTTTCTTTTCTATTTTTTTTGTTTTTCTTTTTTAAGTTTCAATTGAACCTGGTATGGTACATGTAACAAAATGAACGGTCTAATATTGACCGAACAACGTCAGTGTTGTGATTGATATTCGTTTTTATTGTTTTAATCGATGTATACACATCTAGGTATTTTTTTTGGTCATATCATTACTTCTTTTGTTTCTCTTTCAATAAATGTCGATATCTTAATGAACCGAACCAATATCAAATGAATTTATGCCATTAACGTTATTTTTACTATTACGTCTACGTTTCTATTAAATTGGGTCGCCCCGCTTCAAAGTACGGATGTAACCCTCTAGGTATCCCAATTTTTTTTTCAGATTATTTAAAATATAACATGTGATGAAAGGCTTAATCGGGTTGCAAAACTAACAATAATTAGTAGTTGTTCTTATTTATGCTTTGTCGGCACTTGAAAGATTGAGTGTAGATTTACATCATAACTTAATTCACAAAACCAGACCAATTTAAATCAATTAAACAAGTTAAAACAAAGACTTCAGTTTTAATTCCCCACAACTTTCATCCTCCGTTATGTTTAGGTCACATTTTAGCTCATCGTTAGTAATAGTTGAACACCAATTTCACGTGACATGTTTTAATTAAATATTTCACATTTTCTTAAATAAGACCTCAAAAAAATTATATATATATATATATATATATATGAGAAGGGTCATTTGAGAAGAAATTTAATGTGAGAAGAAAAAGAAGAAAGAGATCTCTCATTAATAAAACAAAAACATTATATCCGACACATTTCAAAATTAATCCTACACATACAAAATTTATGCTACACATGTCAAATTGTTCTACACCATAATTATTTTATCTTGAAATAGTATATGAAAAAAATGAGTTACAAGTTTAATTAATTAGTTAATTAATGACGATTATAGATTTACTAATATGCCCTTCTTCATAACATTAATGAAGTAAATGGAGAATTTCTATTGGTTTAAAAACTATTCTTTTTATTCTTACAAAAATTTTATTCTCATTTAAACTCTCCACTATATATATATAAATATAAGGTGAGGTTATTGTGAGAAAATTTAAAAGTGTGAGAATGATAAGAAAGAATCTAAATCATTATATATTTAATCTAATGGTTGAGATTATAGTGACAATTCTGTAAATAATGTTGACTATTAAACTAACTAATTTTCTAGACTAAGGGTACAAAGGTAAATTTAATATTTTTAAATTAAGAAACTAACATTAATACACATGCAAAGTTCCTCCTTTTTTTTAAACGTTAATAACTTATTATACGTAACTCTTTTTAAAAAAAATACACCATAATAACGAGTGTTTTTTAATATTTAATATGAGTACCACATTGATATACTTATGTAGAGTAATTTTTGTTTTTATATTTTTAGGGTGTTAATTCTATTTTGGTTCTGATTAAACTGTTGACTGGCGTTATATTAGGGTGTTATTTCTATTATATTCAATGTTAGGGTATTCTTTATAAGATGTGTGCCTTCAATATAGCTGTTGTGATGTTTTTATGAGTTAGGGTGTTTTTGTGAGTTATATTTCTGTTTTTTATAAGATATATGCCTTTAATATACATGCTGTGGTGTTTTTATGAGTTAGGGTGTTATTTCAAATTCGAAAATCCCTACAATAACTACCAAAAATCGGTTGCATATATTCATTCCATAATTTGATTTTATTAGTTAAATTACACTTATACCCTTAAACTACCAAAATAAAAGGGACACATGTCACCTCCATAATCTTTCTTATTCTTCTCACACTTTTAAATTTTCTCATATGAACCTCTACCTACCTCTATATATATATATATATATATCCAAATTGTTTGGTTATATGATTCGACTCGACCATTTAAACTGATTTATTCGGTTTGGTTATATGATTGAATAGGTTATTATTCAGTTTATTCAACTGAAGTCGATTCGGTTATCGAATAAGCAAGATTTGTGGAATCGAAAACCAAATTTACAATAGGTTCGATTCTTTTCTTTTCTGTTTCATATACAATTTATTTTTTTCACACCCGCATATCAGACCGGCCTAAGTTATTTGTTTGAATTAAACAAATAATAAAAGACAGATATGTACATATACAAACGGGCTATTTTTTAAAAATTCAGAAAAAAAAATATAAAACAATAAAAGTTAGACGATCTGTTGCAAGTTCTAAACTGTAGATTGAATTGTTAAACATATAAACCAATTGAATGGGTTAATTTGCTTATCAAGAGTTTTAGATAGCTTAGTCAATTTAATGGTTTATAAACATTCATACTATGAACCATTTTTTGTAATAAATCCTCTAGCACAAAATAGTTGACGAATCAATTCAAGGACATCGTGTGAAATACAAGCCTCGAACTTCCTCAATATATGAACCAATGGCAATTGAACAATAAACCAAAACGAAAAATGAATTGTGATTTGTCTAATTGTACCTAAAGCTGTATAATTTGAATAGTAGATTTGAGTCACAAAATCTTTTTATGAACGGGTGAATTTCGATTCTCTTTTTGTTTGTTACTAATAGAGGGGAAATTTCTATTTTCTTTTTGTTTGTTAGTTAAAAAGGTGATAAAGTAGATATTTCTACCATATTAACATTAGGATTTTTCTAGTCCACTTTCTTTTATCCCCGTTACTTCAAATAAAACAATATAGAACACTACATATCATGGCTGAAGTTTTGATATATTATATATTCATTCCCCTTCATCACGACCCGACCTGCCAATCATTTTGCCACAATCAATAAGATATGAATACGATTATCAAAACCATTTTGATTATAGGGAGCTAATTTTTTTATCTGATCACTTCTAGATTGTGCAATGTAAGTGCAATTATTAAAAGAAATTGTAGGGTTCATGTGTTAATCGATGTTGTGGGTAAAATGCCGCCATGGGATTTATCTTTTTCTCCAAAAGACTATGCGTATCTTTTCAATTTTCATCTTTTCCTTCTTGACTATACATCGATTAACTTTTCAAATTTCCATTTTAATACACTTATGGCTTAGAGTGTCGGACTAATGTTACACGATAATTTTGTAAGATAACAAGTAGGTGACTATAAATGGGTATTATTATTATTATTATTATTATTATTATTATTATTATTATTATTATTATTATATTATTATTATTATTATTATTATTATTATTATTTTCTGAACTAAATGTTTTCTTATAATAGCATTATTTGTCTCTTCCATAGTGCATCATCATGCATACATAGCAAAAACACATGACTTCTAGTGTGATACTATAGAGGAATTTTCAATGAACTTGTCCATTGCTAATAAGGGTGGAAGGGGTGGGTTCGGTGATTGGTTGCGGGGAGGAGTTTACCGATTGGTGATGCGTCGCAAATGGATCTTCAGTGATCAGTGAATTGGTTTCAGCGATGAGTAGTCATCGAGTGGGAAAGAGGAGTGAGAAGGGAGAGAGAGGGGGTTAGTGGTGGGTCCCACTCTATTTCAATCAATCATACATTTATCTTTTTTTAAGAAAAATTGTTTGAGTGGAGTACCTCTAGTGTTTGAGTGAAAAATAGAAAGTGAAGAATGGAGTTGACTTGACATAAGTTGATTGGCTAGGTGAAAAGTTTACCACTCTCATGTGTTTGAACACCCCTTCCACCCTAACCCTCTATTTGGCAGGGTGATTTCAATTCATCCAACATTTTAAACGATGCAATATACCTCAAGTGCGCCTAAGTTCATAGGCGCACGGATAACAAGATTTTGAATGATTTCCTTATGAGACTCTCATAGGTGTGAGACCCCTTATGGTTTCACACGCGTGCATTACTAAAAAACAATGTCACCAATGTCGTATTATTGACAACCATAGTCATTGGTATTCATCGACGGATTCCACCATAAACAAAAAAGAAATACAAGGTCAATAAAATGCCCGTCGGTAATTACCCATGGATCCATGACAAATAAACTAAATTCTCCACCCATCCCATGTTTTCTGATGGTGTAATAACGACGAATTACTAACAGATACCCCTTCAACGAGGACTTCCGATAGACATGTCCTTCGGTAAAGGTCCTTTGCGTTTATAGTGAATGTAACTTTTTTTAAATAACTTAAAACTTAAAGTTTGTGACTTTTACTTGAACTTTATTATGTTTTACAAAAGTTTGTAAACAAGTACTATTTGAAGGGAACAAAACTCTATCATTTTGTTTATTATTATTTATTATACTGAAAGCATCTTAGACGACACATAAAGAGTTGTGATACTGCTAACCATAACTAATTAACATGTTCCCACCTTTCGTAGATTTAACTTAAGGAACAAGTATAACTTTCCATCAAAATACATAATATTTCGGTTTTATTCGTTTTAAAGCTTAATCATTCTTTATAACTGTCGGTCATTAATTAAATAAAAGTCGACTCAACACAACGTCAAATTTTTTTTATTTTTGTTCTTAGGTCTAATAACAAAGTCTTGATGTATATATAAACTTGTTTTAACAAATAAGTTATATTTCTCTTAACTTAAAACCCAATTGAAAGGAGACCTTTGAACGTAAGTATTAAATCACTAGCAAATATAAGTATTGTGACGTAAATCATGAATATTTTATTTTATTTTATTTTTTTGAATTTTGCGACGGATATACGACACACATCAAGTTGTCACAATCTTGCAGCGAGATTTGCCATGGCTGTGTCGGTTGCTATATAGAGGCGACTTGCGACTAATCGTTCCTGTCACCATACAAGGGACGAAATTTGCAAGGGAAGACAAACGTGACGGAATAACAACAAAAAAACATCACCAATAAACTATGTTGCGATAGTAAACTTTTCTTATGACGATTTAACAGTTGTAAAATCACTCTCCATATGTTATCAGGAAAGGATTCATCCCTACAAAAACTTAGTTTTATTTATTTGAGTAATGTACATGGATAGTCTCTATGTTTTACCAAAAATTTGAATTTAATCCTTAATTTTTTTAAAAATGAACGGATGATTCTTGTGATTTGCGCTACGCATTGATCAGTAAAGGATTAATCCCTCCAACAACTTTTTTTTGAACGGCCAACATAGTCAATCCCGAGCATTCTCAGGACACCCACTAGACCAAACAGAGTACTCCTAGAGTAACCCGAGTCCAGCACCAATTCTGGAGAAATCTGGGTAACCCACCCGCCCGTACACACGATGGTGAAATTACCGGTAAAACTCGTTTGCCTCAAGAATCGAATTTTACCTCAAGAATCGAACCCAAGTTTCCCTGAATCTTGTATCATTGCCCATCAATCCCTACAACAACTAACTTTTTTTACATCTTCAAAAATGCAAAATAGCATGGTTGTATTGGTGGACCAATTCTAACCAGTGGCGGACCTATGAAATATTTTCAAGGGGTGTGAACGGTGGGTTTATGTCACACCCAATTTTTTTGTTAACCGAAGCGGTAATCGTTGCATTCAACCGAATAGACAAGAAATATAAAAGATAGTAAGATGTTCATCCAGATACTTTATTTAAAAACTACATTTACAATCAACGTCTTGTTTCAAAGATAAACTACAACTTCAAATATCATTATTTAAAGTTTAAACACAAGTTTACAAAACACATTAACTAAAACTGGATGACATCGCTTGACTTCATAACAACACGAATGTCACACCCCGACCCGCAACGGATAAGGTAATCAAGGCATGATTGGGTTTTCATCAAAGCTTATGACATACTATTAAAAGTTTTGATATTTATTAATTCGATTTGAATAAAAAGAAAATCCCATAAACACAATATTCAAACAAATCAACTACATAGTTTGCAATCAATTTAAATAATTTGTTTATTCGTCTAAGGCCCAATCCTAGTGATCCATTCTTCAAACTTTTTCACCTGTATCATGTGTAAAAAGAAGAAATTTTTGGGTCAACAAAAGTTGGCGAGTGAATCTCTTTGTTGTTAGGAAAATAAAATAATTAGTTTAACTCTTTTATTTAGAAAATGTGCATTAACCAATGTAAGTGAATATTTTGCATGTCATATGTCAACCTCCACAAACAATCTCAAATAATAAACCAATCAATAGTATACAAGTGTGCACGGTATTATGGTGTGCTGCAAGATCTAAGCTCAATCAAACGGAGCTGATCTCGTATGGTTGGCAACGCCGAGTTCCGCTCATAGGTAATGAGGAACAGACGGCCTTTGATGATGTAATGACTACAACGAATGTAATGCACCAAGTGACAAGCAAACAAATAACACATAACACGTATACATAACAAAATGGTAATTGCACGTAATTAAATTCTGTAAAATGAAATAATGGAATTCGACATATGATACACCCCAAAATAGTTAAATAATAAAAATATCCATATTAATTCGTTGAATTTTGATTCAAATCGGGTCGGTGTTAGAAACCCATTTTTTTTGTCGGATGTTACAACGGACTTGTTTTCCAAAGCCGTCCACTAGTTACCTGTAGTACATGTTGGGTTTGAAAATCGTCAAAAACGCTGGTGAATTCATGTATTTAGTTTTTGTATCAAATGAATCTTTAAAACATTTGAAATATTAAAATCCGGTATGTATAACGTAAATGAAACTTGTAAGATCATTAATGTTTACGTACAAATCTTTCATTTTGAATTCGTAATTAGACTTGTATTTGTTTGTTTTTCTTTGTTTATATATATATATATATATATATATATATATATATATATATATATATTATTCTTTTTGTTTTGAATGGGCCTGGCCCATAAGTTAAGTGTAAAAGCCCGGTTCATATGTTTGGTATGTATGGGCCTAGCATAATTAAATTTATATGTGTAAGCCTAGCTCATTTAATTATATAAGTAAGTCTAGCTCAAATAAATTATATAAGAGTGGACCTAGCCTAATTGGTTTATAAAAGTGGGCCTGGCCCAATTGAGATAAATAAAGGTGGGCTTAGCCTAAAGTTTATATAAATAGGCTTGGTCCATGGTTAAGATTACTTGTATTTTTATAAAAATTTAGTTTTTATAAAAAAACTATTAAATATTTTATATAACAAATTTTAAAAGTTCTAGTATATATAAACTTTAGTATATATATATATATAACATATATATTTCGTTTGACGGTTCGTATGTTCGTTTGACTGTTTCGTTCGCGTCGTTCGTTTCGTTCGTCGTTTGTTTCGTTTGCGTCATTTGTTTCGTTCGTTTTGTTTCGTCCGTGTCGTTCGTTTCGTCTGTTTTGCATATTTTGTCCGAATTGTCTGATTTATTTCAAATTTCAAGTATCTTTATGTTTGTATTTTGTAAGTATTTAAATTATATGTATTTCCTAAACTTTTATAAATACATACAAAAAAATATACACATTTACATACACATAAGTTTTGGTAATTTAAATATATATTTCATCCTAAATATATATTTAACATATTTTTAGTTTAAGAAAAGTCTAATGATATTTAATCTTAAATATTTTTAACCCAAAACTTGTATAATCATGATTAAAGTTTCTAATCATTTTTAATCAAAATAATCTTTAGTTTAAACATACTTTAACCATGATTAAATTTTCTAAAAAAATTTAACACAGTTTCCCATAAACTATGGACTTATTTTATATACTTTTTCAAATCAACAATTTTTCCGATCTTTCAATAATAACAATATAAACTAAAAGTCTTAATATGAAACATTATGAACTTTTATGTAATCTTGTCTAGTTCAAAAATCATGTTTGAATGTTTGTTTCATCTTTACTTTTACTTACATGTTCATGTATCCTTTTTAATTATATAAAATCTTATATAAACTTGTTTTACACATTTTTAAGACTTTATTTTTATAACATGATTTTTATATAAATCAATACATTACATGTTTTTATAAAAACATTTTTAAATAAGATTACAAGTTCATAATATTCATATTAATGGATCTTGTTAGATCTAAACATGCATATGTTTAGAGCATACTTTTAAACATGATTTGCAAGATCGAGTTTACTACATAAACACAACTTCATACGTTATCGAGAATCATCAAAAATAACATATAATTATATTAGTTTGTTTAGTTTTTGTTAGTGTTTCCTATGATTTTTAGATAAGCTTCAAGATGATTACTTGTACATTTGTGTTTAAACATAAAATGAGAAATTTAAGTATAAGATTTGAAGCTTACTACTAGCATTTGACTAAGGATGAATAAGTAGAAAAGATGATGAAAAGATGAAGATCCAAGAGTTTCCAAGCTTGAGAAAATGCTTTAGGTGTGCTTCCAAGTCTTGAAAATGCATTGAATCATCTTTGAACCTCCCTGGATGTATGAATTTCTAGTTTTTGGATTTTAAAAAGATGAAGATGGTGGTTGTTTGGCTTGGCCGATTTCAAGGGAAAGAAGGGGAGTTTTTGTGTGTTGAATCGTTGTTGAAAATGGAAATGAAATGGCTAATGGAAGATGTAGTGATTTGGTGTTATGGTCATGCATCCACCAAGCATACACTTAGCATACTTCACATCCTTACAACACATAACAAAGTGGATTAGTGGTTAGTTTTATAAACTTTATAAAGTTTACTTATATTTTATAAACTTGGCATATATATACATATAGTGGAGAGTTCAAATGAGAAGAAAAAATTTGTAAGAATAAAAAGAATAATTTTTAAACCAATAGAAAATTTTCATTTACTTCATTTAATGTGTGTATTTAATATTATGAAAAAGGGTATATAGGTAAATCTATAATTGTCATTAATTAGCTAATTAATTAAATTTGTAACTCATTTTTTTCATGTACTCTTTCAAGATAAAATAATTTATGGTGTAAGACAATTTTTGACATGTGTAGGATAAATTTTAGTATGTGTAGGATAAATTTTGAAATGTGTATGGTAAATTTACATGTGTGTAGGGTAACTTCCGGTAAATGTAAGACATATGTAGATTAAATTTTGAAACGTGTAGGATAAAATGTTTGCTTTATTAATGAGAGATAACATAATTAATGAGAGGAGTTATAAACTATTTAATGTTTTACCATTATGCCCTTTCTTCTTTTTCTTCTCACATTAAATTTCTTCTCAAATGAACCTTCCCCTATACATATATTTTATAAAGTTTATTATATTTATAAACTTTATAAACTTTGATAATTTAAATGGTTAGTTTTAATATAAAAACTAACAATCCAATACATTATAGTAATGTTAAAATTTGTTCAACCAGTTCATTAGACTTGTCGTTTTGTTGTTCGGATGATGGATTCGGCTTATGTTTCGTACCGGGTCAAAAACCGACAATTTATACTACTTTCATTGTTTACATATTCATATTTGTAATATTTTTTTATGTCCAAAATTCATTAACTAGTTCGTTGGACTAGTAAATTTGCTATTTTGGTCATAGTTTTTGTACCAGCTTTGTTATCGGGTGGCTACCGAATGAGTTGTGTAGCTTTAACCGGTAATGTTTATATAGGGATTTTTGTGTCATTTTTAATACCCTGTATATTGTCTATGATAAACAATATTTATTTTTAGATTTTAGACATTTGCTGTTTTGTTATGTGGAATGCTGTACATTTCTGCAGAATTGTTGAATTTGTATGCGGACAAGACAATTTAGTGTTTGTATAATTTTCTGGAAATTATTTGTTAGTTATTTCCAACTAATGTTTCTATGTAATATTTGTTGCGTACATATTTTTATGTCTTGTTTTTGCCATGTCGGGTTGTACCGCGACTAGTCCTGACATAAATAGTGTGTTCGTATTTCTGCCGCCAGTCTAGGACATAGTTTTGTACTGTTTTAAATTGTGGCGGATTTGTTATCATAATAAGCTATGATATTGTTAATTCCTATACTTTTAAGACTTAATTAAATAAAATCAAGTCAAATATGCGAAAATATATCATATAATAAATGTTTACGTTGAATGGAATTACCGGTATTTTATCGAGTGTCACAGTTTAACCAAATTTTCAAGAGGTGAGATCGAAATTTTACCCTATAAAATATACTAATTTATTTTAGAAGGGGAGCACCCGCCCACTCAGACCTCTACCTAGATACACTACTGCCAACACCATGATTATTAGAGAAAATTCGTAGGTCGATTTTATTTGTCCCGTATATAAGTCGTCCATCTAATAGCCAACCTTTCTCTTTATTGAAACATGTCACAAAATTAGATTTTTTTAATGGCACACACAAATAGATAGCTTAATAAAAGGGTTTCATGTCACATATAATTAGATAGCTTAATAACATTTATATTCTATCCATTATTTTCTATCCTATAATTATACTAAAAGTAACTATATTTTTTTATTTTTAATTAAATAATATATTTTTATACCTTTATCTTTATCTTTTCTCTCACCTCTAGTTACAACCAGTTTCAAAAAATATTAAAAAAATTTAAAGGGTGAACAATGTCCACTAAAATATACAGATGAAGAGTAATATTTTCTCTCTGCTCAACTCACAACCACTTATAACTACTTTTTATAATATAAAAACCACTCTCACAGAATTTAATGTATAGGATGTGAATACTCTAATAATAGGGTTTAACCATTAATAAAAATACATAAATAAGAATAACATAATTAAACCAAGTTATATACATAAAAATATTGCATTTAGTAAATAATTTACAAATATCAAAACTGTTTACAATTAGTCGTTGAGATCACAATTTAGTAAATGTGAAAAGTCCCTTTTTTGTTATTATTGATTTATTCGTATTTGTATTTTTATTTGCTCATTTTGACTAGTATTAAATTTAAATGTTTTTAACGTGATTATTTGACTTTTATGAATTTCTTTAGTTATTCTTGGAAAAATAACACGCAATATGTTCATACAAATCAAATTTCATTTTTTATTTAATTTAACAAATCGATCAATAATATAAAACGTATTAGTTAGAATATATTATTTTAGTTTCTTTTAAAATGATACCTAATGAGATTGAATATGTCCATCTTTCACAATAAGATGAAATTCCTATAATGATTGTGATTTGTGTTTAATTCAAATTATTTTTACAATGTATAGGCTAAGATGATTATTATTATTATTAATTTATTATTATTGTTATTAATTTATTATTATTATTATTATTATTATATTAATATCAAACAGTTATTTTTAAATATATTAATATTTTCCTAGACAATTTTTGTTGTTTTTTTTTTAAATCCAGATCTTCTTAGCATATTTGGGTATTGAACCCCCATATAAGATGTCAACAGTTTCATTCTATTTTTTTGGGGTATTGAACCCCATATAAGATGTCAACGTTTTCATTCTAATTTTTTATATAACGAAAATCAAAGCAAGATTAGAAATTAAAAAAATGACATTTGAAGCAGTACTATTAATGTTTACCTAAAAAGAACATTTCAGGGTAATTTAGTATTTACAATAAGTTGACTTGTAAACTGACTATTAAACAGTCAACATTTATCGTGTCCAAAATATGGAATAATATTAAATATCTGGTTTTAACTTTTAATTATATTTCCATATTCATTTTTAACTATTCACTTTACAAAACAATAATAGAAAATGGATAATATATTTTGATTTTACGGCGGTAATAAATAATTAAAGTCAAAAGATACACCGTATATGGGATCTTAAATTTCATGATTCAAGGATATATTTACTTTAATACCTTTTAATATCTCATAATAAAATTCACCTTTATTTTTAAATTGTTGTAAAATAAAATAAAATACAATACAATACAATATATTTGAAATTCTTTTTGTGGCTATTTTGGCTTTTAAATGTTATTTTCTTTCTGTTAGGCCGGTCAGGTCAGCTTACAGCTAATTTCCACTTTTATTATTACTCATCAACTTTAGTTATTATTATTATTCTTAATATTAAAAAAAGAACCAAAAAATACTTATTTATATTTATATTATAAAAATATTTATATTATAAAAATAAAAAAACACTTGACCAAACCGTGTGTGTGCATACTTTCATACTTCAAAATCCCCCTCTTTCCACCCCTCTTAAATATCACCAAATGACACCTTAAATCTAAAGACCCCCCCCCCCCCCCCACCCCACCCCACCCCACAAACCACCATGATCCACCACAAACCACCACTCCTCCTCATCCTCCTGATCACCGCCGCATCTGCCGCCAAAATCTCCCAACAATTCAAAGAAGCTCCGAAATTCGACAACGCGGCCGACTGCCCACCGACCGCCACCGACACCACCGCCATCCACATCGCCATGACCCTCGACGCCACCTACCTCCGTGGCTCAATGGCCGCAATCCTCTCCGTCCTCCAACACTCCTCCTGCCCACAAAACATCGTCTTCCACTTCATCACCTCCGCCACCACCACCACCTCCTCTAACCCCACGCGCCTACGCGCCACCATAACCACCTCATTCCCATACCTAAACTTCCATATCTACCCCTTCAACGACTCATTCATCCCCGGACTTATCTCCACCTCCATCCGCTCCGCCCTTGACACGCCCCTCAACTACGCCCGTACCTACCTCGCCGACATCCTCCCCCTCCACGTCACCAAAATCGTCTACCTAGACTCCGACATAATCCTTGTCGACGACATTGCCACCTTAGCCGCCACCCATCTCCCCAACGACACCGTTTTAGCCGCCCCTGAATATTGCAACGCCAACTTCACATTCTACTTCACTCCAACTTTCTGGTCAAACCCCTCGTTATCCTTAACTTTCACAAACCGCAACCCATGCTACTTCAACACCGGTGTTATGGTAATCGACTTGGAACGGTGGCGTTCAGGTATGATCAGTTTTACAATTTAAAAAGAGGTTGCAACGTAACTTACTACATATTTATCTGCCTTGAAGAAAAAAAAATTAAGGGCATAAAAAAAATTTACCTTTTACCATACATTTAAAAAATGGAGTAAAAGTTTTTTTCTTTTACTGTATAAGGATATTATGTATTTTTCAAAAAAGTAAAGAGATATGTAAAAGAAAATATTTTTTACCATACATTTACAAAATGGAGTAAAAGTTTTTTTCACTGTATGTTTAAGGATATTTTGGATTCGTCCAAAAAGTTAGAGATATGTCAAAAAATTAATTTTTTACCATATATTTACAAAATAGAATAAAAGTTTTTTACCGTATGTTTAAGAATATTTTGTATTTCGTCAAAAAAAAAAAAGAAGTTAAAGAGATATGTCAGAGAACCCTGATACTTTAATAGATCCGCCTCTGCCTCTGCTGCCGCTATTACTATGTAATTTCCCAAGGGTTTTAAAATGAGAAAGTTATTAAAACTTTTACTATTTTTATTTAGGTGACTACACAAGAAAAATAGAGGAATGGATGGAGTTGCAAAAGAGGATGAGGATATATGAGTTGGGTTCCTTGCCGGCTTTTTTGCTGGTTTTCGCGGGAAAGATAGCAGCGGTGGATCATAGGTGGAACCAGCATGGGTTAGGTGGAGACAATTACCGGGGACTTTGCCGGGATTTGCATCCGGGACCGGTTAGTTTGTTGCATTGGAGTGGGAAAGGGAAGCCATGGGTGCGGCTTGATGCGGGGAGACCCTGTCCTCTTGATGCTCTTTGGGCGCCTTATGATCTTTTGAAATCTCAAGTTTTGCTTGATTCTTGAACAACTTGTTTTGATCATGTGGGAGGAGATTTTTTTTTTTTGTGGAAATTGTACATTTGTTTAAATACTTATAAAATACTAAGATAGAAGTAGTGATATTGGGAATTTTAAATTCATGATTTTGTTGTATTTATAAAGAAGTAAGTCCAAGACTTACTATGATGTAATAAAATAAGTATATTTCAATATGTCCCTTAAAGGTTTTACACTTTTACTTTTGGTTAGTATAAAATATTTTAGTATCTATGAAGCTATTTGGTGGCAGGTCTGTCAGCAAAGAAAAGAAAGAGGGCATATGAAGCTATTTTAATGTTAATTCTATGGAGGATCTGGTAAGGCAGGAATGAAAGAAAAGCTATTTAAGAATGACAACCTCTCAACAAAATTTGGTGGAAGACATTAAAGAAAGTCATATTGGTGGATTAAAACAGAACAAAGTCATTGGGAGAACCGGAGTAGAAAGGTGGCTCAAATTCCTTTCAGTTAATGCTTTGGTGTATGTGGTTTGATGTAAAATTGGTGAAAAAAGAAAAGGTGTTATGCACTTGGTGTTTTTTGCGGCTCTTAGCTAAGTGTTCTTTTAAGACAGATGGGTGTGGTTTTAGGGAGGTGGTCGAGGCGCCTAGGAGGCACCTGCCACTTCCTCTGGTCGAGTATTCGATGAGAGGAAGAAGAAGGTTGTGAGGTGAAGGTGATATGAAGGTGGGAGAAGAGGATCATACCCCATAGTCTAATGAGATCCTCACTTGCCATTCGAAAAACATATACAGTGAAGAAAGTTGATAGAGTGAACTTAAGCATCTAGTCTTAGATTCAAAAACTCTTAAAATACGTTGTTTTAGTTAATTTTATAGGTTTAATATTTACCTATTTTAGAATTATATACCTACAAATTAATTTTCTAGTTTTACGTACTCCGAACTTTATAACTTTTTTGTCACCAAGATATTAACGTAATCACAAGTTTGGAAAATGATTCAAACTTTGTTGAAAATTTCCCATAAGATACTCATATGTATACGTGAAATTTACTTAAAAATTATTTTCTAGTTATATATGATTATAGGTATAGGTTATATGCAAAAATTTTAATTGAGTGGTGGTGGAAGGAATTCAAGTTTAAAATGGGATTCTGTTTGATCTTGACTAGGTAATTGTTGAGCTGACTCGATAAAATAATGCTTTAATTAATTTACGAGTTAAATCTCAAAACAATGAGTGCGGATTTCTATGGTTTTGCAATATATATATATATATATTGAAAAGTTTAAATGAGAAGAATTCTTTTGTAACAATAAAAAAAGAAATTTTAATCAATAGTAATACTTTAATTTGCTTCTTTAAATTTTTGTATTTAATGTCACTGTAAGGGTATATTGGTAAACTTTCATAGATTATTAAATTGTAGTCTTCCTCTTTAATAACTAACTAAATTAAATTTGTAACTTATTTTCAATATAAATATTTTTAAAAATATTTATTTTTCAAAAAAAGTTTAATTTAGAGTGCAGGATAAATTACGAGGTGTGTAGAACAAATTATGAGTTGTGTAGGATAAATTTTGGAACGTGTAAGATAAATTCCGGAATGTGTAGGATAACTTTTGATGTGTGTAGACAAAAGTTTTTAGTGTGAATGATGATAGTCTTTATGACTAATTAATTAGTCAAATAAATAATAAATGAAATGGAAGAAAAACTATTTAATTTTTTATATTTGTACCATTTGTTCTTTTTCTTCTCAATTAAAATTTCTTCTCAAATTCTCAAATATATATATATACACACACATGGTGTTGTGGCTTCTCAATCAAAACTAGGGACCAAATCATAAAAGAGGATATACATACCGGGAAGACTGTAACTAGAAGAAAGGGAAGGTAAACGAAATAAAATTAAATATATAATCTTTTATACTTTAAGCAGGATTTAATTCAACCTATTGGCTAGGACTTATAACCATTTTGGGTAGTTGTTTGGGGTAATCATTGATCGGCGGTTTATATAAGTAAAATCAAAATGTTAAAAAATTTAATAAATTTTTACCAATAAATATTCATTCCAAACATCAAATTTTTTTACATATACTTTCTTCAAACCAAAACCAAACACAAATCTTTATCCAAAAAACGAAAATGGTTCAATTGACCGAGGAGGAGGAAATAGCACTAGTGATGTCGATCGTTGACGCACAACAAACCCTATGTCACGGTCAAATCGTCTATTGGACACAAACGTTTCAGCAATACCAACAACACGTCGGGAACACGCGTCACAAATTTAACGTCAACATAAGTGGCGCGAGCTCAAACCGAAGTTGGATCAGTTTAAAGTTTGTTTCAACCGTGTCCCTGCGGGCAACCTGACCCACGACGATCGGGTGGAGATCGCGAAGATCGAGTATAAGCACGACGTAAATGCGGAATTTCATTGGGTTCCTCACTTTAATATTTACCGTACTTTGTAATTTTTTAGGATTTATTATGAAGTTATTTTAATTTTAGGATTTGTTAACTTGTTTTTTTTTTATTTTTTAGGATTCTGTAAGTAGACTTTTTTAAAATTTTTAAGGATTTTATGTAACTTTTTTTTAAAAATTAATATAAGTTTGTGTTTTTATATACATGTCACCAATATATATATATATATATATATATCCGTATGTCACCCCACGCCGGCTAGGCCACGCCGCTTCCACACCCACTTTTTTTCGGGGTGGCCTGGTGGAACCAGGGGCGGACATACCTTAGGCGCAGGGGTAGCCTCCGCTACCCCTTAGTGCTCCAGCGGTAGTGTAAATTTTGGAAAATTTTGACTTTTTTGACGTTTTTTTCGATTGCGTTACCCCTGTTTTATAAAACGTTACCCTTACGAATATTTTCTAGATCCGTCACTGGGTGAAACCCACACTCACCACGTCTCAAATCATGCCCCAAACCCAAGTACCCGTACCCCACAGTCTTATAGGGTATTTAAAGTTAACCAAAAAGATGTAGTTTAAGATGTTTTATATATAAGCAAAGATAAGTGATATTCACATATTCACCTTCCGCATATTTAATTTATTTTCACATGTACAATATTATATATACAGTCTTTTTTAAATTATATGGAATATTATAGAAAAAATTTAAAATCAAAGTACTTGGAAGTCCTATAGTTTGGTTGAAAAATATAATATTTCTTTGTTTGTAATAATCAAAAGTGTTAATGAATTATACCTTCGAACTTTTCGCTTTATAGTGGAGAGTATGTAGTTTTTGTATAGAAATTTTTGGTTATACACGTTTTCGACCCCCCGGTTTTACAGAAATTTTTAGGTTCAGTGACTTCCACTTCCCCCTCCCCCTGGTCGGAAATCTCAAGCTTCGCCACTGTATGCAGGTAATATATTGTTAACAATTGTATTGATTTGGGTTAATCGATTAAATTTGTATTGATGCTTTTAAAAAGTAATTTAGATATAATATAGCAATTTAAAAATTTAAAAACTTTTATAAAGTATGATGTTAAATGCATTAATATACATTATGTTATACCTCATTTAAACGAATAATTGTCTTCTTTAACTTTTGTATAGCAATAATTATCAAATTGACTAATATTACAATAAAAGGCAAAAAGGTTTGTTAAAGTTCGTTAGTGACATGTACCTAAGCTTGGTTTGCTAATTGACCAAAAATTCAGTAGCTATTTGAATTTAGATACAAAGTTGGCATTTACCAAACAATATCCCCATTTTAGGTGTCCATGGAACACTGTCGTAAATCCCATAGGATGGACTAATGCGTTCGGTCATATGTTCGTAAACCCGTTGATGGATGAGATATTAGGCTATGTATAGTGGTCAAGTCTCATAAGGCTACGTAAGAGGGGTTATGATAAATGGCAAAATGTGTCACATAATGAGTTATATAACCCCTTCAATTATATATATATATATATGTATGTATGTATTTTGGAGGGTTCAAATAAAAAGAAATTTTGTGTAAAAATAAAAAAAGAAATTTCAACCAATGAGAATCCTTTATTTTACTTCATTTAATTTTTGTATTTAATATTAGTGTAAGGGTATATTGGTAAATTTAAATAGAGCATTAATGGTAGTCGCTAACAACATTAAATTTGTAACTTATTCTCAAAAAATATATTTTTTCAATAAAAGAAAAAAAAATTAATTTAAAGTGTAGGATAAGCTACGAGGTGTGTAGGATGAATTACGAGCCATGTATGATAATTTTCAATATGTGTATGATACATTTCAAAATTGTAGGATAAATTTTGATATGTGTAGGCACAAATTTTAGTGTGGATGATAATAGTCTTTATGACTAATTAATTAGTCAAAAATAATAATAAAGGAAATGAGAAAAATTTATTTAATGTTTTAAAATTGTACCATTTATTTTTTTTCTTCTTAATTTGTTTTTTTCTTAAATGAACCTCCTCGTATATGTATTGATATATATGTGTGAGAGAGTAACCATTATGTCAGACGCTATACATATTATGGGGTAAATTATAAAGCCCCCATAGCGCCGACCGTAATAGTATTTTAAGACACCATGGGACTTTTTTTGTATGGGAAGGGCACCATATCCAGCCCCACTACGGAATGGCTTAAGCCTTGGGGAGCAATAATATTGCCTTTAAATAAAAAAAACTAACTTTATTCATTTTATATGTGTCATTTTCTAATAGAAAATTTGATTTTAATATCAATTGACTGGGGTTAATCCCAACTCAGAAAATATTTATCGACAGTTCCAAATTTAAACACATTTTTTAATGATTCCATACCAGCTAAAACTTTGACATTTTTTAACACATAAGCAGTCCACGCCAATAAAAGCTAATTGTGTTAACTTTCAGTTAATATAATATGAGATCACTGGAAAAAAATGTTCAAAGTTGAGATTATCGTAAACTTCTTGAGTTGGGATTTATTTTCGCCGATAGGTCAAAATTGAGATTATTACAATACAATTTACCTTTTCTATTTTAATACGTAAACAAACAAATCTATTCATTAGTTTCTTCCAAACCAACATAATAATAATAAAAAAACTCAACATATCTTTTCATTCAAATCGAGAAAATGAAATATTTTTTACACGACTCATTAACTTCTTGCAACTAAGCCGATTCTAGTCTTGAGTTTCTTGTCAAAGTAGCAGCAACAGAAGCACTTAAAGAAACATGAGGATTAAAGAAAAAATATGTGTGCGACGTGATTGTGAAGGGGCTCATCAAGTTATAATGAATAAGTACTTTTTTTACAACCCAAAGTACAATGTTGCAATGATTAGAGCAAAATTTTGTCTATCCATAGAATTATTTTTAAAACATGTAAGAGTCTTACGCTAATACAAAAATGCACATTAGTTATTCGTCAACTCACAACCGACAGTTTGAAAAAGATGAATATTTAGCTATGTATGATAGGGCTACATGAATTCCTATACTATTATTGCAATTCGATTATTATATTTTTTTAGTGTAGAGTTTTTATGTAAACCTACTAACCAAGACATTGCATGTTTGTACAACACAAATAAAACTAGATGGGGGCAATCCAAGGATCCGTGGTAGCATCAACTGTTCCCATATTGCTTATAGAATGTGTTCCACGAGTTTGCAGATGATTTATAGTTTCGGTGTGTGTACTTTGGTGTTGCAGGCAAGAACAACGATATCAACTTTCTATATCAATCCCCATTATTCAATACTGAAATGAATGGAACCGCCCCTAAGGTGTCTATTGTTATTAACTGACGATAATACATATGTGGCTACTATCTTACTGATAAATTTACCTAGCATGTTTCAAGTTTATTTATTTATTTTTTTAAATTATTGTAATTATTTTTCAATTAATAAAAAATATAAAAATGTATATTTCATTGTTTAGTTTTAATTAATAACTAAACAAAGTTAATTGAATATGGGTTTTCATTTAATTTTTGGTAAAAAGAATTGTCATGGGTTCCAAGATGGATAGCCCATCCTTTTGCTGAGATAGGTTAGGGTGGGTTTATGAACATCCTTTTGGGGCTGAGGTTAGGGCTTTAAACGAATCGAATTAACACGAATAAGATTTTGTTTGTGTTTGTTTGTTATGAAATGAGCTTGTTCATAAATTATTTATGAACGATTACCGAACGAGATTTTTTTGTCTGTGCTCGCTCATTAAGTAAATGAACGTGTTTATGAACACTTACAAACGCAAATGAACCCAAATAAATATTCATGAGCATTAAAGAACACAAACAACGTTTATAAATACAAATGAATACATGAATATATATATATATATATTTTAAAATAAAATATACATTTTTCATTACAAAGATTACGAAGAATCCAACAAATATTAAATAAACACTTAGCATAACTATTAACACACAGTTGACATAGTTATAAGAAACATGATTAACACAAAATTAAGAAGTTTGTTAAGCTTAAACACAAACTGAAATTGAAATGGTCAAATGAGAGATGTTGGGGGTGACATATAATATAACTAAGGTTTCAAATTCTTAAAAACTAAAAACTAAAAACAATAAAACAAAAATGCAACATATAAAAACCTATAAATGAACGAACGTAAATGAATGCATTACATAACGTTCACTAACATAAACGAACAAATGCAACCTCTGTTCATGTTCGTTTGTTTAAACTAATAAAATTTATTGTTCGTGTTCATTCATTTATTTATTTAACGAACGGATATAAACAAACTTCACACCGAACGATTCACGAACTGTTCACTAAACGTTTGGTTCATTTACAACATCAACTCTATTGGTTGGCTTTATGGGTTCAAATTCAAATGGCTTTCAAGATGGGTGCCTCATTTAGCCTCATATTTAAACTACCTTTTATAATTTACACCTAACAAATAAGTAACTAGTTGAGCCATATGTCATACATTTGTAAGTCAATATTGTTTTTCACATTCTTTTATTTCACCTCTTTGTATTTTATGTCTTACTGTTGTATATATATTTTACCTTAAAATATTGTTTTTTACTTGATCTTTATTATCAGCTATTTAATATTTTATAATTTTTAATTATTAATATATAGGTTTTTAAGATTGTATGTTTATATATGTATATATAAGAATATATTATTTTATAACTTTTTATTATCCAATCAGTATAATATGAAAAAGCTTGAATGTATGTATAACTTTTAAGATAGTGTGTGTGTATATATATATATATAAAAGAATATATTACAGCTAGCAAACCCGCAATACTTTATAATAAGCCAAAAATCGGGGTAATGTAGAACATGAAAGGGTAAAGAAGTGCATGGAGGTTACTAATACGTTGAATTTTAGTGTCTGCAAGATTTGAAATAATAATATTTAGGGCGTAAAAATGTAACCGTGTCCCTGGGGTTTATCCGTACGGCTAATCGGAAACCATGAAAATAACTAACGATATCGGTTCCAATAATATCAATATTTAAAGGGATATTGGATTTAAATAACCCAAACTTTTACCAATTGGCCGATTACACTCCCAACTTTTGATTTTTATACCAGCACTCCCAACTTTCTACTTATTAGCCGATAATACTCCTTAACTAACTGAACCCTAACCTAGTTAGCTAATGCCAGCTGCTACGTCATAAAAATGCCATGTCAGCCGCCACGTCAGCTGCCATGTCATAAAAAGTCACATCAGGTGCCACGTCAGCAAAAAGGGCCACATCAGATGCCACATCAGCAAAAACTAACTGAGTTAGGGTTCAATTGATTAGGGAGTGTTATCGGCCAATAAGTTGAAAGTTGGGAGTGCTGGTGTACAAATTGAAAGTTGGGAGTGTTATCGGGCAACTGGTGAAAGTTGAAGTTATTTAAATCCAATATACCATATTTAAACCTTAAACCTTAATAAATTAAACTCGTTCAACTCTTGTGGTTGAAATTATAAAAAAC
This sequence comes from Scalesia atractyloides, assembly GCA_947069175.1. Lineage (NCBI taxonomy): Eukaryota > Viridiplantae > Streptophyta > Magnoliopsida > Asterales > Asteraceae > Scalesia > Scalesia atractyloides. Next base: position 16,071,106 of record CAMTDV010000001.1, on the reverse strand, counting down.
AAACAATTTGTTACAAAATTCGAAAACCCTAAAGTATAGTATGCTTTAAAAAAACCACAACAAAATATACAAGAAGACAATTTAGACACTATTCATCCAAATGTTAGAAATTAATATATATAAACAATTTTTTTTAGATATAGGTACAAGTCATTGAATTTATATTTACATACACTACAGAATCAATAGGGGAATAGTGTCAGGCTGTTGCCTGACACTTCTCAATTGGTGCAGCTATAATACAATTTTATCTCAGTTTAAAATATGAATTTATCCTAAGCTTAAAGTTACGATTTTGCCCCTGGTTAAAAATTACAATATTGTCATCGTTTTAGCTTTTGACAAATTACACTTATACCCCAGCCCAAAATTACAATTATACCCTAGTAAAAAATTACAGTATTGCCATCAATTTAGTTTTTTAGAAGGTGAGTGAGGGAATAGTGCTAGGCTGTTGCATGCAACTCCCCCATTGGCCCAGGTATGTTACGATTTTACCCCCAGTTCAAATTTACAAATTTACCCTTGTTCAAAAAGTACGATTTTGCCCCTGGTTAAAAATTACAGTATTACTATCGCTTTAGCTTTTGGGAAATTACGATTTTACCATAGTCAAAAATTATAATTTTGCCTCAGTTCAAAATTACAGTATTGTCATCATTTTAACTTTTTAGCAAAACTGTGTATGTGTTTTATTTTAATTGGTTAACTCGATTTATTGATTGATTTATTTATTCGTGTCAATGAGCTGCCTAACACTCGCTCATTAGTCCTGACAAATTACAGTTTTGCCCCGAGCTTAAATTACGGTCTTGCTATCGTTTTAGTTTTTTTTTCTAACAAAACTATAATAATGTTTTTTAATTGGTTGAAAAATAATCGATCTAACGCCCTGCAACACGGATGAAGCATCAACTAGTTAGAAGATAAAAAACAAAACTTCAAGTCAACTTCAAATATGAAAAATCATGAATATCTCATTAGGTTACGTGTAATAGTTTAACTTTTTTTACTATCATGTTAAAATTTATGTTTTAAAATCATGTCAACTTCAAATATATCATGAATATATCGTAATAGTTTCATTTGTTTTTACCATCATGTGAAAAAAAAATATTATATCGCTTTCATAAATTTTCACTTATTTTGTTTATTTTTACTGTGTAACGATTTTATAAGCTTTCACTTATTAAAAAAAATATTTAAATGAGTTAAATAAACAAAATAAAAAAGAAAGTGTGATACCATAAAAATTATTCTGAAATTTCTGAAGTTGTAATTAAAATCTTACAAAAAACGATATATTGTTTAAATAATCTGAATAAAATTCATGTATTTGTTATTTAACGAAAACAACATTTCACCAGTATAAATAAGAGGTGGGTGGCAAAGGCAATGCTTTGTGCCCTTTCTCAAAAAGGAATAAAGTTAATGCAACAATATGATCAATCGAATATAAAGGTTGTCAAGTCAATTTTAAAACCATATATATAGCTTTATATTGTTAGTGAAAATTAGATAATATGACGCCGAATGAACTAATAAACATCAAATTTAGGTACCTTTATGTATTTCCTTGTAGTTTTTTATTATACATTATGTAAAATTAAATTTAGTTATCAGTCAATACTGATTCGAAGACATATATCCACAACAAAGGTATGAGCATACCATACGGTGGTTGCGGTTCTATACACATGACAATAGTGGCTGATGAGAATGATGTTTGTGGTGATAGGAAAAATCAGATAAAAAAGCAAAACTTGATTTATCTTTTGCCAACTAGAGTAGTCAATGAGAACAATGTTGGCGGTGTCAACAAGAACCCAAATAAAGAGGCAAAACTTGATTGTTGGTATATAAGAGATGATAGCGCGTCTCATTTCACATGATAAGATTTGTGAACGTGAACGATGTTGCCAGTGCCATCAAAAGCTAATATTTAAAAATTGAACTTTTATGTGTTTATAAGAGGTGAATAGTTCAAATCTTATAACCCATGTGCATATAAGAGGTACGATATACCTTTTTTATGTGTTTTATAAGAGTTAAAATCCAACCGTTGAATCCGTTTATGTGTTTTATAAGAGTTAAATCCAACCGTTGAATCCGGGTTACCTAGTCTTGGAATAAATCCAAGATATGATCATTGGCAGAGAATATATTTTAAACACGAGGATTTGGTTGTGAGGTTTATGAAAGAAATCTAATATTAAATTGTGATGAAGATACCAAAAAATCACGCGTTATTATAAATAAAAATAAAAAATGAAAGTCATACATATATGGTATGACACACATTGGATGCAAATCTGAACAGATTACATAATTTCTTGGACGTTGACTCTTTAAATGATGGTCAACTTATTCGTGGTACTCGAACATAGTTTTGACTTTTGAGTATAGAAGCTTTGACTGTTCTAATTGGAAGGAGAAGGCAACATTCTGATCTTTCCAAGAAATTTCTTTGTAATTAGAATTTAGAAACATCAACATATCAATTTCATTTAACATTTTTTTTTATATATATTCCTACATTTTAATGATTAGAAAAAAAGATAAACATATATATATATATATATATATATATATATTGGTATCGTATATCATACATAAAAAGTGAGACTGGGCTAGTAAATAAGTAAAGCAACCGACAAAAGAAATTACGGTCGCTTTAAGCCCCCAATTTTAAGAGGCCTCAACATTTTAAAGATTATGACCATGGTAAACAAATATGCAGATTTGTAAGTAGTATTAGGACATCCGTTGTTGGTTAACTAGAAGTGTGTTAACGTGACACGTCACCTCGTTAACTGGCGGAACATCGTGACGTGCCTTTAAATGGTATCGTTAAAGGGGATCTTGTTAAAATGTTAAAGACGTTAATGGAAGAATACGGGGAGGATGATGGGGCTCATGGTTATGGGAATCAATCACATGCCTCTTTCATTGTCTATTTTTTAGTTAATGGTTTTAGGTGTTTAGTTAACCCACAACGCATTGTTAATAGGTATTTAGTTAATGGTTAAGTTGTAACGTGACTGTGATATGGTAATGAGTTAACGAATATTTAGTTAACCCACAACCTATAGTCTTAGAGGGGGTATGTTTTAGCCATTAAAAATGTATTGATATTAAAACGACCATACAATTTTTATTTTTTAGAATTGTATTTTCTATTATGAGGAAGGCCATAACTTTGTAATTTGTTTTATATCTCAATTATATAAGTTGCAATTTACCCTCAAAATGGTTAAATTGTCCCTGATAAATAACACATAAATAATCTCCGAAGTCAGTTAACCTCAACTAATTTTTCGTTATAGAAAACGAAATCGTTACTAATAAATTGGTGTACAAGATTAAATACATTTTCAAATATTATTTTATAATGGCCGCAATGTGGAAAAATACCTGCCCATATAGAGGGTTGTTGGTGGTAAATAAAAAAACAGTTAAAAGGTACAGTTTAAGTACTTAAGCCGCGTTATAGTAATTCGACATAGAAGGGATCACTATAAGATGGATGGATATTTATTTTGTTAATTATGCCATAAACAAATGTGCAGCATATTATTAATTTAAATATTGACGTTCAAGTATATTATATAAAAACTATGAATATAATTAAGATATTAAATAAATGATTAAAAAAACTCAAACTTACAAATTTTTTGTACTCTTCAATGTTGAAGAGGTATAATCCCAAATCAGATATGGACACATGTCAAAGGGATCACACTACTCCAAGCTGGCAGCCTCGTCACATCAAAACATCCAGAAGGTTCTAGAAGCTTCTGAAAGAGGATACCTATCGACAAGTAGATGCTCCTTGCAGACAGAAAAGACGACAGGTGGCGCCAATAGTGAGACGCCAGCAGCGATCGCCAGATCCTTGGAGGACAAGACGACAGCCAATACAAATGAACGCTGACTTGGAGCGAATAACCTTGTGCCACGTTGCCTCAGAGCCTGACAACGTCAGAGGGACAAGACAAATATTCTTCCTGGTTGGACAACTGGCAGACACTGGCTAGCTGGCAGGTTTCCTCCTTCACTATTCTCCGTCTATATAGAAGACTCCACCTACAAGTTTAAGGATTCGATTTCTTATTCTCTCACTATATACACACACACTTATCTTCAAAGTGATCACTTACTCTCATGCTGGAGGGTGGTTACAAGGGGAACCCCCATCTTCTACTCCTTGTAGTGAGTCACCGGTGTTGTTGGTTTTACAGGATACCTTAGGAGAATCAGCCATTCGTCGAGTGAAGAACATAGATTGAACCCCTTCATACTAGACGACCCGACTAAATAGTATAGTGCTATTCAGTGTTTCTTCATTGGCACTCACCGCATTTTTACAACCATTTTCGTCTCTCTTCTTTTGAAACCTTCCAATGGCTGATCCGAACTCTTCTTTTCGAATCGAAGGCGAATGTTCTCCGTTTGGTCAAGCGGCGGACAACACACACATCTAAAGCCACCAAAGGGACGAGCAGATCGAAAGGGAGTTCACAGACAACGTCTTTGGTAGTGCTACCCGAGCAAACCAATAGACAACTCCTAGCGCACCAATAACAAGTACAGTCAATAAGGTTTTCCCTTCTTTACTAGAAGGAGAAACACCAGCATCCTAGTATGCTAAGTCGCAAGTTGTTCTAAACATGGCGTACGTACAGATGTGCGCGCACGCCCATTCCCAACACAGACACCAGTACAACCAACACATGTGCAGCACACATCGCCGCAAGTTTAGTCACTCCACCGGGAGTTTAGTTATGACACGGAGTCACACCGGCAAACACCCTCGCGCGGGGACACGAAACATTGGTGAACAGCGACAGCCAAGAAATAGTTATCAGAACATAAGCAGTACTCGCAATACGTATAACACCACGGGAAATCCCAACGAAACTCATCTCATACGATCCAGAGGGCGCATGCCCGTGCGCGACCGACTGGGTCCCCGCAAAATGACAGATGAATTCGAAGGCATGTCAGATGAACATGACCCAACTTACCATGAAGGAGATACCACAAGCGTGTTTAGGAGGCTCCTACTAAACCATGAAGCATATAAACCTCGCACGCGCGTAGGGTACAATTCTGCGGCAGAACACGATTTCACCTTGAGCTACAGGCGAGAAGGTGTAGCTGAAAAGTCAAAATTCATTAAAGAAATTGCTATGGCTCCTTTGGAAAAAAACAAAGTTGCCACACAACGTCGAGAAGTACAATGGCTCACAGGCCCAGACGACTATATCCAAGTATTCACGAGCACATGAGTTGTAGGAGGATGGTCACTTCCAGCATGGTGTCATCTATTTGTCCAAACCTTCGTTGGCGCAGCACGCGCGTGGGTTGATAGTTTACCTTCAGGAAAGATTAAGTCATGGATGGATTTTCAGGAGAAGTTTTTATCGCATTTCAGCCAACAGCGCGGATATACTAAAGACCTGGCCGATGTTCTAAACATCTGGCGTAAAGACAACGAGGGTATCGAAGACTTCATCACGAGGTATAACAAAGAATGTTTAGAGATTGGTAATGTAGGTGATGAGATGATAGACGCGCATTTCTTGCGAGATGTCAAATGCGATGACCTAACACGAAGACGATGGCCTGAAAAACTGGGAGACATTCATTCTTGTAGCAAAAATCATTGTACAAATAGAGAAGCACCAGACTGGCAAAAAAAGGCCGCAATACAGTCATAACCATCACGCCAATGAAGACGTAAAAGGAAAGGGCGAAATTCTGCTTGGAAAACGTCTTGTTATAATGAAAACACCCAATCTACCTAAGACGCTCGCGCAACCATCAATTGAATAGGGTATAGAAAGAGGTCAAGCAAGAAAACAGGGAACGACAATGGATACCTCTTACCAAAACCCCATCCGAAGTGTTGTCCACCGAGAACCATCAGTTCAAAGCTTCACAGCAAATGCGTAACGAAAAAGGGCAAGACCCAAATCTTTTATGTGACTATCACAAAGATTCGGGTCACTTAACGGATGATTGCATAAGTCTGAGGCAAGAAATCGAGAGAGCTTTAAAAAGCGGAAAGTTGACATACTTGATACAGAATGTTAGGAAAGACACACGCCATATCAATCAAAGAGACGAGGGGCCAGACAACAAAAAGCTCCGCCGATTAGAAATGCACCTGGTGCAAGGCGCTCCTAAGAAAGGGAAAAAGAACTACAACAAGCGAGCGCAGGATAACACATAGCGCAAGTCGTTTTTCCGTCGTTAGAGGCAGGCCGCGAGAAAAAGACCCGTTGTAATCTCAGGTGTATTTGGCTATTACCAAATAACCTACACCTTTATCGATCCCGAAAGTACCGCAGATATTATATACGAATAGTACTTCAACCAACTAGACCCAGAAGACAAGGCACGCCTAGAACCGGTTGACTTCCCTCTCACCGGCTTCTGTGTTGAGGCTGTCTTTCCTTTAAGCTAAATATCATTCCCAGTATTGTTGTTAGATGGGAAGAATTCAAGAACTGAAGACATCACGTTCATGGTGTTACCTGCCAACTCTCGCCATGACGTTCTCCTAGGACGAGAATCTCAAGGAGACTTCAACATGCTCTGTTCAGGACCTCATTCTGCGGTCGGATTCCCAACTAAAACAGGGTAGCAATCATCTATGCAAGCAAAGAAGTGCTAGTAACAGAAGAGGCACGCCTAGCGAAAGTAAGAAAATCCACTCCGGACACAAAGCCGGAGAAGTGGATCCTTAACAGGAAATACCTAGAGCAAAAGATCACGCTTGGGCATGCGATTTCCGAGAACATTCGTTCGTTTTTGAAGCAACTGTTGTGTAAAAACATGGATATTTTTGCCTAGACCCCTATAGACATGGTGGGTATCCCACGAGATATCACAGATAATCAATTAAATGTTTAAAAAATATTAAACCTGTCGTACAGACAAAGCAAAATTTAGGCCTAGAAAAGAATGAGACAATGAAAGAGCAAGTACTAGAGTTAGTGAACGCCAATATTCTACGCGAAGTGCGCTACAAACTTGGGTTGCAAATCGAGTGATGGTTCAGAAGGCAAATGGAGGGTGGCACATGTACGTTGACTATAAAGATTTGAACAAAGCGTGCCCAAGGGATTGCTATTCGTTACCCGAATTAACGAAAAAATTGACTCCTTGGCCGCTTTAAGGTGGAAATGTTTTCTTGATTGCTACAAAGGTTATCACCAAGTTCAAATGGCCTTAGAGAATGAAGACAAAATAGCATTCTACATAGCAATGGGCTTGTACTACTATACCAAGATGCTTTTCAGACCGCGCAATGCAGGGGCCACGTTCCAGCGTATGATGAACGAGTTGTTTGGAGACGATGTCGGTAAACATGTAGAAGTCTACATGGACGATCTAGTAATTATGAGCAAAGAGGAAGATCAAATGCTACAAAACATCGAAAAAACGTTCAATACATTGCGCAAGGCGAACATGAAGCTCAACTCGATCAAGAGTTCATTCAGTATGGAGGAAGGAAAATTCTTGGGGTTCATAGTTACGAAATACGGATTCAAAGTAAACCCAGAAAAGGTGCAAGCAATTGAGCGCATGCCGTCACCTTCAATGATCAAGGAAATGCAAACCTTGGCAGGATGATTAGCCGCGTTAAATCATTTCATAGCTAATCACGCAGCAAACCCTCACAACCCCAATGAAAGAAGAACCAGTGATAATGTACTTGTCGGCCTCTAAAAAGGCGGTCGGAGCAGCCCTCCTGGTTGAACGCGATGGCGTACAAACCCTAGTATATTATGTCAGCCATACCCTGAATGTTCTCGAAACTCGATATTCAATGATGGAAAAGCTGGTCTTAACCCTCGTCCACGCTTCTAGGCGATTGCGCTGATACTTCTTAAGTCATGTTATCCATGTTCTCACTAATTACAACATTGGTCATAGCAAACCAAAAATTTCAGGAAGATTGACCAAGTGGGCCATCGAATTAGGAGGGCACAATGTGGTTTTTAGACCAAGGCCAGCAATTAAAGGGCAAGTTCTCGTAGATTTCACCATAGAAGTCCCACACGAGAAAGACGAAGAGTGCAAAGCAATGGAAGAACCTAAAACAAGGGTCACATATGAAGTTTGGCTGTTATATACAAACGGCGCATCCAACGACGATGGAGCAGGGGCAGGATTGCGATTGGTTAGCCCAGAAAAGCAAGAGTTTACATACGCAATACGCTTAGAGTTCAAAAACACCAACAACGAGGCCGAATATGAAGCGTTCTTAGCAGGCCTCCGTTTAGCAATAAAAATGGGCGTTAGGAATCTCGAGGCACATGTAGATTCGTAGCTGGTGGCAAGTCAGATAAATTGATTTATGATGCAAAAGGAGAGGTCATGGCCGTCTATCTAGAACAGGCAAATCATTGGTTCAATAATTCGAGTCGTTCTAAATCACTCACATTAATAGGAGTGAAAACTAACCAGTCGACGCACTAAGCAAGCTTGCTTCAACAAGTTTCCAACATCTAGACAAAGATGTGCGCGTCGTAGTGCTAAAAACCCATTTATCCCACTTAGGCAAGTCAATGTCATAAAGTTAGGATCCTCATCCTGGATGTTGCCGAATATCATGCACTTACAATCAGGAAGACTACCAGCAAACAAAGCTAAAGCAAGGAAAGTTCAATACAAAGCCCTACATTACCAAATGTTTAACGGTATATTATACATGCGATCATACCTAGGACCCTTGTTGCGGTGTGTAGATCTAGAGGATGCGAATTACCTTATCAGAGAGATACACGAGGGTATTTGCGAGATTCATGCTGGCCCACGCATGGTTGTCGCAAAGGTAATGAGCACGGGTTATTACTGGCCGCGGATGCATTTGGATGCAGTAAAAATTCTGAGAAAATGTGACGCCTGCAAACGTCATGCACCCCAAGAACGCCCTAGTTCCGATCACGACGACATGGCCATTCCAACAATGAGGAATAGATACGGTTGGCCCATTCCCAGACGCCCCCGGGTGGTTAAATTCATAATAGTGGCAGTCGACTACTTTACCAAATGGGTGGAGGCTAAAGCTTTGACTTCTACGACATCGATAGTAGTACGGAAGTTCATATGGGAGCATATCATATACAGGTTTGGTTTACCTATGCGAATAGTCACCGATAACGGCACCAACTTCGCAGCAGAAGACTTGCAAAACTGGTTCAATGACCAAGTCGAAAGTGAGATTAAGAAGATGCTCCTTGTAGACAGAAAGGACAGCTGGCAGACATCGGCTAGCTGGCAGGTTTCCTCATTCACTATTCTCCGGCTATAAATAGAAGACTCAACCTACAGGTTTAAGGATTCGATTTCTTATTCTCTCACTATATACACACACTTATCTTCAAAGGATCACTTACTCTCACGCTAGAGGGTGGTTACAAGGAGAACACCCCCAACTTATGCTCCTTGTAGCGAGTCACCAGTGTTGTTCATTTTACAGGATACCTTAGGTGAATCAGCCATTCGTCGAGTGAAGAATATAGATTAAATCCCTTTATATAAGACGTCCTGACTAAATAGTATAGTGCTATTCAGTGTTTCTTCAAAGGTATAAGAAAACAAATGAAAAAAGGTATAACCTTAAAAAGAAAACAAATGAAAATCATGAAATGACTATTTTAAAGAAGTTTTTTTATTTAATACATAAATAATCCTTTAATCCTACTGGTTTGAAACCTTAGATGGAGGGTCAATTGGTCACAACCGAAGTAAAAAAGAAAAATATATTACAGTTTAACTATCAAAATTCTATCGGTTAAACAAGTAAAGGGAACAAATTTTGCTTTGTGTAGCCTAAAATTTTCTAAACCCTGGTTTTTAAACAATATTGGATTGGATTTAGTAATGGTTCAAGCAATTGAACCAGGTTATATCTAGCAGTTTAACTAGATTAATAAATTAACCCTTTAATCCCATAAATGCAACTTAACTAAAAAAATAATCTAAAAGTAGATGATTCCAATATAAAAAATAGTCAACAAGTTAAACCATCATAAAAAACAATCAACAAGTTAAACCATAATAAAAATGTAATAAAAAGGTACTCAGTTTTTCACAATGTTTTTTTTTCAAATAAAAGTGTACAATTAGGGTTGTTCACGAGTCGAACCGAGCGGATCTTTGCTCATGCTTGACTCATTTACAAACCGAACCGAGCGAAGTCGCTCATTTAAAAGCGAGCCTAAAATTAACCTGGCATTTTCCGATCACTAAATATTCCGAGCGAGCGTCGAGCGAACTTCAAGCGATTTTGACAACTGGGTCACCCGATTTAGATTTGCGGAGAGAGATAGTGACAATGTTGGGTCTTAAGTTTTTATGTCTTTTAAAAAACAGATACATTTCATGTCAAAATATTTTTCTTAAGAATAATAACGTTGTTACTGATGAGGCGAAGATCATATTGCACAAACAATGACGTTGAGAGTATGAGATGATCAACTTAGGGTAACAACCTGAGACATTGAGGATTAGTGGTTTATGATTTAACTTTTAGATTTGGAATATTTTTATTGGCGTGAATAGGCTAGTACATATAGATATATTTGTAAATTTGTATATAGTGGACCAAAATCTAATAGAGTGGTATATATAAAATTATAAATTTAATTTATATTTATGCAAATATGTATGTATGTATATACATCGGTGTGTGTGTATATATATGCATAATTTATATTTGTTTATATGTAGTTATATATGTATGTGTATATGTATTTATATTGTAACACTTCAAAAACGGGTTTGGTAATCAAACCACATTAATATTAAAGAGCGGGTAAAATACCGTTAGTGGTAAAAGTGAACTCGTGAACGAAATAACTAGGAACAAATTAGCCTAGTTAGTAACAAGTAGAAAGATTATAAAACAATGAGTAGTAGTAGCTTCACTTAAACAAAACTAAACTTGAGGGGCTAAAAAGGGGAGAAACCTAAAGTTAGGTTTAATATAGATTAAAACACAAAACACACAACTAAGTGTGTGTGTGTCGACTACGGCTGGAGAACAAGGAGCAAACCCTTGTTCATCTTAAATCTTAAAATTAGAGGATGAATCGAACCCATAATCGATGCATGAACGCATTATAATGATCACCCGAACTAGGGGGTTATGAGGTATGTCAAAAATCCCAATTTGGTGACATTGTGAATTTAAGTAGATTTCATGGATTTCAATCCATGTATGAATTTCAGTATTTGAAGTAAGATAAGGGATGAATACTTGCTTAGGAACAAAATCTTATTGAAAATTTTGAATAGATTGCTATAAATTAGGTGTTTGGATGATTTACCACACCTAGTTAAATGGATATTGATAACATGATGAAATTGATGATAAACTTGTGTTTAGAGTCATCATACATGGTAGCAATAGGAAGATACTTGAACAATTTATGTGTTTGAGCACATGTTCATACTTGTAATGAAATTGGTTTTTGTACAATATGATGAAATAGATGATATATTCATGTTAAATGATGTTTGAAATCATCATGTGTTTATGAATATTTAAAGTTTTGGCTAAGTTTGATGTTTGGGTAAATCCCATATATATGATGCAAATGGTTGATTTATAATGATGAAACAATCCCAAGTTCTTTTATGAGATTGATAGATTAGCATACGATGATTGAAATTATGTTAATTGATATTAACGATTGTATGAACTTAGTTGGGAATTTAGTTATTATGGTAGCCTAGAAATAACGCTTACCGGGTATTTGATGAAATGCCTAAGTAAGTTCGTTGAACCTATTTGTGCATTTACATATGTTAATAGACAGTTGACTTTTACAAGTCAAACTGATCTATAATAAGATCAAATGGTAATTTTGAAAAAAAAAACGTAAGATGGGATAATCGTGATAGAAGATGACTAATCTAACCTCTTGCGAATGATGAATGATAGTTTAACTCTTGACAAGCTAGGTGGAAGCTTGGGAGAAAGCGGGTCAAACGGATTAAGTACGCATGAAAAGCATAATTGGATGCAAGGTAAGTAAAGCTTACATCCTCAAAATAATACATCTACTTATGTGTTTGACTAAGAATAAGCGATTCGGTATTCGGAACGAGTTTTTGGAACACAAGGTCCCGACGCGAATCGATACGGTGCCAGAATAAGTGAAAATGGTAATAAACCATATTTGATGGTAAAAAAGGGGTAAAACAGTAATTTAGTCATGTAATGACAAATAAACCATAAGGAGTAAAAAGGATAAAATGGTAATTTAGTCATGAATCGATAAATAAATATTAAATTTTGAAATAGATACCCTATGGCGTAAGCCATAATGGATCGAATGAATTGAGAAACAAATTTAAGTATTATGATCATGCGGTGTAAACCGAAACGGATTAAATGGTGAGATGGTAATAAATACCATCTCATAATGATAAAGTGGTCATTTAGACCAAAGGAGTCAAAAGGTGATGTTATCACCATTTGACAGTAATGACTAATAGTTGCTTGTTGAGTTTTGTACTCACAGGGAGAAGAGCGTATGGCTTGTATTGCTATTAATTGGCAATTAATAGTGCAAGGTAATAAAACGGGTCATTGCTATGACCCGAGCCAGGTATGTATAATGATCCAAACTCTCACTGAGAACTTAAGGTCAAATGAGAGTTAAACGGATTGTGAATGAACATTGGATTACTTAAAGTAAGGTAAATCTAACAATTTAAATTGTATACATTTTGTTCTTAGGAACATAATGATTTTAAATGGGTTATGGTTAAAATGGGTACATTAGGTCAAAGTATGCTATTAAAAGTTCTTCGTTGTAAAAAGAGGCTAAAGTTGACCAAAACGCCCTCGTATGATAAAACAAGCAAACGACCCTTGAGGTAGTTTAAAAATTAGTTTTATAAGTAAGTATACCCTTTCGGTAGTGTAAAAGCAAATGGCATAAGCCATTTTTGTTTAGTGCCTTATAACAGGTTTTTTTCTTAAATTGTCAAACCGAAGGGTAGAATTTAGAAATATATGATTTTCTATAGCAAATCCACCGCAAATGTAGTTGTGGTGGAAAATAAATAGATATCTTAGTGTGGAAATAAGAAGTAAGGAAAGAGGAAGTAAGATTTAAGCTTAAGTGCTTAAATCTCCTAACGGGTCAAAATGAATATGCGCATAAACCGGGAATGGATGCGTAATTCATAAGAATTAAGAATTCGGGTTAAGGATTTCTAGTTAAATATGTAGGTAAACAAATTACGGACATTTAGAAACAAGTTTCAAGTAAAACGAATGAAAATTGAATAAGTTACGGAAGTTCTTGTAACTAAAACGGCAAACTTGAAAAGGCTGCTGCGGCTCATCGTAAGCTACGGTGGCCTAGTGTAGCTTACGGTAGGCAACTGCTGATCTAAATAGAAACCACAGACCGTAAGCTACAGTCCGGAGCCGTAGCTTACGGTCGGTAATTTAAAAAAATGTTATTTTTAATATTTTAGGCCTCCGGGTTTATCCGGTTATGTTATAATCTATTTATAACTAATGTACTTAAAAAATTATGAAATATAGGTAATGGTTGGGAGCACCGGAGGAGGACCAAGCTCTACGAAGAACCGAACATGATGAAAGACGAAGCTTCCGCGTTTGGATTAAATCTTTTATCAAATCAAACTAAATGTATATTTTAAAATATTTTGAAATAATTGTAAAGTTCAAATTAATCTGTAATTTTGAATCATTAAGTTTTTGTGTTATGCTTATATTACCGCATAACTTTTATAAAAGTTATGTTATAAGAGAATGGATCTTACATATATATATGTATGTGTATATGTATATGTATATATATACTAATTAAATATAATTGTTCGAGCCGAACTGAGCTGAGCGGACCTTCGCTCATGCTAGGATCGGTTACAAACCGAACCGAGCAGAGCGGCTCGTTTACAACCGAGCCTCAAATCGAACTTGCATTTTCAAAGCGAGCGACGAGCGGTATGGATGACCCAATGTACAATAGGTTTATGTCATTGGAGTGTACCAAAATATCATAATTTTGTAAATTGAAAAATGAACCGGTTTAATAGTTTAAAACATTATAACCGAATTTATTGGCAGTTTAGACCTCCTCGTAAAACTGGCCTTAAATGTATTAGGGCCGTGTCCAATGTAACCGGTATTACCGCCAAGTTCATATTTGTTTTTAAAACATTGCCTAAAACCATGCCAGTTTGGTTTATGGTTAAGTTGTGCATCACATGATAGTTGTTTTGGGATTGGTCTTCTCTTAAGCTTAGAGTCCCAGTTTAACTTAGCATCAATAGTGGGTTGTCATGTAGAAGGTAACACCCTAATCCATTTAACAGAAAACATGCAGCAGAAAATAAGAACCTTAAAGTTCTTGCTTTATAAAACATTCTATAACATTTGGAAACCAATTTACAAAATATTAAAGTACTTCTTCCATTCTTTCTTATGGTAATCAATAAAACACAACTTCAACTAACTAGTTGACCATGCCCTGTACTATAAGTGTCCTGACTAGATCTTCAACCATATCTCGTTTTGTATGGAAGACCTGTATAACCTATAGTCAACATACACCCATCATTAGAAAAGTCACTAATTTCATACATTACATAAACAATGTATAAATAAACTTTTAACGAAAAAAAAATACCACATCAAATTCCCTCTACAAGTGCTAATTCACCCAGTTACAATCTCGGATTTGATCTTCAGATTCTAAATTCAACTTTCAAGAGCCAAACCTTAATATACCTGCACTTTCATTTCCATTCTCATGACAATATGGTTAATAACATTTAAGATGCATCCAAAACATACATACGTACAAGTCCCATTCACATACGTACACATAAATCCCATACACACATGAATACATACATACATACATACATACATACATACATACATACATACATACATACATACATACATACACACACACACACACATACATACACACATACATACATATAAATCCCATACACACATGCATACATACAAGTCTCTCCTACATACATACATACATACATACATACATACATACATACATACATACATACATACATACATACATACATACATACATACATACATAGTACGTACGTACGTACATACATACATACATACATACATACAAACATACGTACACACATACATACGTACACACATACATACACACACACATACACACACACACACACATACATACACACACACATACACACACGCATACATACACACACGCATACGTACACACACACATACACACACGCATACATACACACACGCATACGTACACACACATACATACATACATACATACATACATACATACATGCATGCATACATACATACATACATACATACATACATACATACATACACACATACATACATACAAACATAGATACACACACACATACATGCCTTAACCGATATTCCATCCTTCTTCATCAAGCTACTATAACCAAACTTGTGTTTCATGCCCAACAAATAAGAGAGCTCTTGAATGCACTACTTTGATATGGTTTTAGGTGCATTTTGGAAGCTTAATGAAGCTTTGGAATGGAGCTAAGGGGACAGGAATAGAAGAAACATAGGAATTTTTGCGATGGGATTCAGACCCGTCACCAACTCCATATAGCCAGTAGGCCAACCCCATAGGGCTTAACCTATCTACGATGGGCTTAAGCCCCGTTGGCGATGGGCATGTTTGATTCAAATGCGGAGTTTCAGCTTTTTCCATTCAATTCGAGTTTAACTCCTTGATTTAACCATGATTGGAAATGGGGAATGATAAGGAGGTTCTTGGAGCCTTTTCTCATCATTTTTTATCCTTCTAAACACCCAATTAAATATTTTGTTATGCTATTTCCATTATTCATGACCTGTTTCTCCCACCCCATGGATTCATGTTTAGATAAACTAAGGGGATGTTTGTTAAGCTCTTAATGGGGCTCTTAATGGTTCAGAATTGTTACTGGTTCAACACTTAATGGTTTGTTACTGGTTCAACACTTGATGGTTCAGACATTTGCCTCTGAATGGTTAAGCGTTATATTAAGTCTGAATGGTTAAGACCTATAATTTGAATTGGTCATACATTTGCCTCGGAACGGTTAACCACTATACTGGCTCTTAATGGTTCGGACCTCTTACTGGTTCAACACTTAATGGTTCAACACTTAATGGTTCATACGTGTTACTAGTTCTGTACTTATCCATTCACAAGTTGCCAAACAACCCCTAAGTTGATCCATTACAACATTCCTTACCTTGGCACCACTATAAATGATCCATCCCTTTGTGATTCCCAATCTTCTTCCACATATCAATTCATTTACATAAACATAAATTAAGCTTGGAAATCATTTACCTCGAGTTGCCATGTCCGTGCTTGCTTCCTTGCCTTCTCTTGACCCGTTAGCCTTCCATTCTTGAGTCCATCTTAATATAATTCCTATTATTTCATGCCATCATGTTCAAAACACTATTAGAATACATGATTATTCATATCAACGATAATTCCAACTCATACGTGACATTGACTTTCATTGGTTAACTACTAACATACATAAGATAATGATCCACTACCACATTGTTCATACTCAAGCAATTCAGCTTATCATCAGGGTATGCCACATACATAATCTAACATGTATCACATGATCTCCTTAATCTCACAATCGTGTTAGGAAGTCGAACCTTGTTATTCATACATTGTTGACTTTATAGAAAATCAACTGTCAAGCATATAAACTTTCAACTTATGAACATATATCTATATTGATACACTAGACCATACTAATGATACGACACAGATTTCATTCCCATGTTGTAGGACATATACAATCTCGTGATCACTTAGTTACATGCATATACACACAATCAATTCTACATATTCTATTGTGCTCATGATTATACAATTGATAACTACATCCAAGGTGAGCGAGCTAATACAACATTATTCGTTACTAGTAAGTTCATATGCTTCACATATAGACACATTCATTTCTTAATCAAAATCAAGCAATTAATCTAACACATGGTGTGCATCACACTCAAGCACATGGTACAAAATCCTAGTGCATGTTTCCACCGAATAATAAAATTAAATTGTGTTCCTACACACATTCCATCAAAGACACATTCCTAACGTTAGTTTACCAATAATTACATCAATATTCACATTCCATTCACATTTGTTTAGTTCTTGCATAAAGTTTCATACATTATCATCATCTAGCCATTTCATCAAACACTTGGTGTGTGTACAACATTTAAGGCACAATGCACAAGTAATTTATGCCAACCTTCCTAGCTCATAGCATCATCACCATGTTTTCTTACTGAATTTCCAAGAAATTAACATGCATTTAGGCTCTATTAACAATTACAAAACAATTTATACATGACTTCATATAACACTTATAATAGAACCATAATATCTTCATCATACAATAACCCTAAGCAAGTTCCTACCATCAACATGAACCCACTCAATAAAGTGATGGATTCCATTCCTACATATCCAATCATATGAAGTTTCTAAATGATTAACATCATAAAAGACCATAATTTCATTCACCTTCATCAAAACCCACTTGTATTTGTTAGGATCTGAGTTTTAGTTTGTGTGCTTTTGTGTGTGAAAAAATGAAGTGTTTGATTAATTAAATGAGCATAAATGAAAATGATAAGATGAATTGCAGTGGAATTAAAGAAACACATAAACTTGGAAAGTTATCCTACTATTTTCTATTATAATCCAAATGATTACAAATGACAAGTATGATTATACACTCTCCCACAGCCTGATCACACAACTTTCTGTTCATAAAAAAAGATGTAAGGTGATAACTAGATCTCTAATATGTGAGATCTATTTATGTAGGTACTAACATCTGTTGGCAATCAGGACTGACATCACCATGATAGCGACATCTAACATTCCTGACAAAAAGATTCCACAGATGTTAGAAACATCTTATAGAACCTAACATCTATTCTAAGACAAACAAACACTATTATACAGATGATTGTTCTATTGGTTGACCTTTGTTTATTGATTCCAAACATCTGTTCAGCCCTAAATAGATATCTGGTCTTCTTCATTAGTGCTTCAACCTTCAATAGGGCTTTGGCCTTGAACATACTTTTGGTTTTCTCCAACAGTGCTTTCATGTCTTCAACAGATCTTTGAAGTCTTGAAACTGATGCTCTGTTAGAGTTCAAGATTCACTATCTTTGGGTAGAGATTATCATCATAGCTTGCTTATTTATTGATTAGGATATCTTGTTTTGGTTTTTGCAATCATCTGTTCTTTTGTAGGTTCAACATTCCCACAAAAAAGAAAGAACATGTATGATGAAGGATACTATACTTACATTGGAGGTAATGGTCCTAAGAATCGGATTATATGACTTCATGCTGAAGATTTTCACTCAAAATCCAAGAACTTCTCCATTCTTTCCTTTCCTTTTCTTCTTCTTCCTATCGCCATTCTCCACACTCAAAACGACAATCTAATTTTGATCTTAATTCTCTCAACTTTGACCATTTATGTTAGTGCAGTTTATGTCCATATCTTAGAAATCACATATGCATATAATGTATAAACGTCTTGAGTAGTTTACATTCATTATATTGTTTTTTCATTTTAAAACCATAAATACTTTTAGTGTATTTTTGCAAAAGTATGTAAATGTAAAAAAGATTTTACATGTTAATTTGTTTTCGATAACCGATGTTGGAATACTAAATCTTTTATCAAAACAAAAATAAAAGATCACGAGTTCTATCATCCAATTGCTATCAAAACTAACAAAAAACTCAGAATAAGTGTTGCAGGTTTGACCACAATGCTTTGAAGTCAAGCATTACAATCGAAGAGGCTGGAATGTTGATTATTCAGAGTCAAATCATTACAATGATCTTAGAAGGAGGAGTGATGCGTATTACATGTCGAATTAATGCTATGAATTGAATGAGTGGTTTGATAGAAAAGAATGGTGTGTTAATAGAATATGCTTTAATTGTGGTCTGATTGGACATATTGTTGTGTATTGTGTGCACCCGGAAGAAGTGAAAGAAACGGGAAAGACATGAGGAGTTGATTCAAATGTTAAAGTAAAGGCCATGTCCTTAGAGATTGTATGAAGAGATTGAAGGGAAGATCGTCAGATGAATCTCATGGGGAGATATAGAAAATTGTGAAAAAGGATGTACAGATAAAAGAAATGCCCAAATAACATGAAGTCAAATTATTGAAAGGGTAGAAAGATAAATTGAGGAAAAAGAGAAAGAAGGCGAGGGAGTATTTAAAGAAGATTTTCTTTGGATGTCTCACTCGAAATAAGTTCTAAAGAATCGTTTTTTACGACGAAAAGTTATAATTCAAGTAAAACGTGTTCTACAGATACAAATATGAGGATAGAAAAAAGTTAGTCAAGAAAACAGTTGAAAAGAACATCAAACAGTTTCGAAACTGAAGCAGATTTGGAAAGCTAAGGTTTTAGATGAAATTTCTACCCCAATAGAAGTTTCTAAATTGTTCGATAACAAGAGGGACTGTGATCTCTTATGTTGATAAAAATGCTCAACTCAATTCCAATATGGATTGGGCTCCAATTATAACTAATCAGTAGGGCTGTTCAAAAAGCTCGTGGTTTGAGACTCGCTCAAAGTTCGCTCGAAAAAAGTTTGAAGTAAGCTCGGTTTTAAACGAGCAGGCTCGGATCGGTTTGTAGACGAGTCGAGCCCGAGCCAAGGTAGGTTCAATTTGTGGCTCGCTGTTAGTTGGCTCGTTGGCTAGCTTGTTTGGCTTGTTTAAATCAAACCCCAAATTATATGTGTGTATTCTAATATGTTTAAGAAATGCTGTTTAATTAGTAACATGCTTACTTTTTTATTCAAAGAAATAGATTATTAAGCTATAGTTTTAATTAGTAATATTGACTTAAAAAATGTATTGGGGATAGTAACATAGAATCTTTTCTTGTTCGTTTTATTTATAGTTTGCCTAAAATTACTATTCTATTAGCCTAAAAAATGTGTGTTTATTGTTTTTTTTTGTTTTGTGTATATCATTATGTGTAAAAAATACAAAAATATAAACCTTTTTTAAACAAACGAGCCGGCTCAAGGTTTTGACAACTCAAGGCCGAGCCGAACTTTCCAGGTCGTTAAGAAAAATGAGCCGGCTTGGCTTGATTCAATTTTTAAATGAGCGGAGCCTGATCCCACCTTGGTTCGATTTGGCTCGTTTACAGCCCTACTAATTAGTATGTTTACGTGTGTGCAGGATAACCAAGCTGCGAGTAAAAGTATATATAGGTGTAGTGGTTATTCGTGTAGAGTTTAGAGAAGTGAAAAGTTGAGACGGGATAAAAGGTTTGTGTGGAATGTGTTTTATTTCTTGTTTTGTTTAAACATTAGACTTTCTCTATGTATCGAAAGATCAACCTGATTATTAATGTTTAAACATTCTAATTTCTATTTACACATATCACAGTTGATGACGTTTAAAGACATTACTTGAGTAGGTTTATTACATGATGAGGGGATATGCTGAGATTGCGGGTTCTATAAGAACTTAGTGCATCTAATGTACCTTAATCGTATCGCTAATCATTACGAAAGTTTTAGATTAAGTTTAAATGGGTAAACAATGTCGACAATCCATGTGAATTGTTTAAACTGAGTGAGTCTTAAAAGATCAACGGTGCAACTAATATGTCTTATAAATTGATATGATCCTCTAGCATATTTTCTCACAAAAATATAAACTATAAATATTACATTTCAGTGTGTTTACATTTTTGCATTCAATATTAAATATCCAAAAAGATTTTCTTTCAAAAATCTTCCATGGAAGCCTGACAATGTTAATGTGAGCCGGACCAACGAGACTGCCGAGAAACTATTTGTGTGTGGGAACGTGTGATTGAGCACTAGAGTTAAATCTAATAAGATATTCAGAGCATCATTCAAGGGAGAGAATGTGGTTTCACTTGAAGATGTTATCCAAGACAGATCAAGACATAAAATCACAGATTTCTAGCTATGTCTAAGGGGGGAGTCTGTTAGTGCAGTTTATGTCCATAGCTTAGAAATCACATATGAATATAATGTACAAACGTCTTGAGTCTGTATGTATCCGGATAGAGGTTTCGCTAAGGTTTCATTAGTGTGTCGTTTCGGTGTCGCTAAGTTGCGTTAAGTTGTTTATGAATATATGGTGATGCATGAAGAAATGACATTATCATTAGAACCAAAAGCTACACATCATTAATGATGATATACAGCTACAACATGCATGTGATCTTCAACAACTTATATACTTCACAAGTCAATACATTAACTCCTACGCATGGAATCCTAAGACAACATACGAAGGACTCATGCGCATTAATGGGAACGCAAGACTCCTACATTCTTGGAGTCATGTGTTGGCTCTTCATCATCTATAAATAGCAAGGTGTCCTGCACTCTATTTAGAACTCTGGTTCCGAATTCGAGCACGCTTTTTAGAAAGGAGTTGTCTAGAGTTGAAGCTCTATCCGGTTTTCATCTGATTGATAACAAAGCATAAACATTGTATTTACGATAACATGTACACGATTATGATTTCGTTTAATGGATTCCGTATGTTACACGAGATTAAACGCAGATCTAGTGTTCTTCGATGAATTGTTACCAATCCTACAATTTATTTAACTTTTATAAAATGTTACAAATCTTCCCCGCACTTTTTTTCATTCTTTCTACTTAACAACGCATATTAACTAGGTTAATCAGCCTAGTTAATTTTTTCATGCAATGGAACTGGTAAACACCATATTCAACAAAATTTAAGGTCTGGGGCATTACAATATGATTAAACTTTTAATTCAGCCCCTCGTGTTTGCAATATGATCCCTTTTGTCATAAACTCCATCCCTTTCTATTAAACTTATACCCTAACTAAGTTAGATAGCTTAGTTATTTTTGTTCATGCCAAAGCGTAAGAAAATATACTAATAAATTAAAAATTAAGGTTTTGGGGCGTTACATAGAGTTGCAATGCGGCAGGTAACAATGTACAAATGGTGGGTTTACAGTTTCAAAATGAGTGTGGTGGAAAGTTGGGTGTTCATGCAATATATTAGGTGATTGATTACCCAGTTCACCATGATTGGCCTTAATCAGCCTTTATATGCCTTAATAATGAGTTATGTTAGGTGATAAAAAAGTCATTATAAGTGTTACTTAGTTATATTAGTTAATTCGGTTTTTTATTAATGAGCCTTGTTAATTACTAATGAGTTACTTTGATGATAACAAGTCATGCTAGGTGGTAATGTATTATATTAGATGATACATTGCCTAATTCATAGGCTTTATTAACTATAACCCAGTTAATTTTTGATGATGATAAGTCATGTTTGCTTTTAAATGAAGAGTAAAGTACAATTTGCGTTCCTGTGGTATGCTGCAAAATAAACCTAAGTCTCTGTTTTCAAAAAAATAGATTGAGTCCTTGTGGTTTCCAATTCTCTAATCCCTGGATCCTTTTGTTAGTTTGACGTTTGAAAATGGTTGAGAAGTTTATTTTACCCATGATTCATTTTGTGAAAAGTCTATTTTACTTATTATTATTATTATTATTATTATTATTATTATTATTATTATCATCATTATTATTATAATTATTATTAACCTTTTGTGAGTTTGAAACCCTAAATCACATCATCAACACATCCACCACCCTCTCTGATCCACCATCACTTCTGGACCACCACATATCACTGCCACACTGCACCCTCATGACCACCATCAATGTTGGCCACATACTACCATATCAACACAAAATCAATTTGCAAACACCTCTATCTAAAATTAGACATGGATCTGGAAAACTGATCTAGATCACTGATGTACGCAAAATGTAACATTTAAATTACATCAATCAAGGCATAAAATCAACCCTTTTTTGGTACTAATATTAGAAAAAAATCATGTTTCTTTGTTTACTTTTATATTACAGGATCAAAAGAGCTTAAAAGAGTAAAAGGAACAAATTAACAGAAGAAACCAACATAAACACAAAGAGGAAGGATTGACGCAACATGCCGAACCCCATCCACATCCAAAACAACAAAAATCACAAGAACAGAAGCTTAGGCACGGGGCCGTGCCCAGTTAAGATTCTCGGCAGAACAAGACAACAACAAAAGACAAACCAACACGGGGCCGTACCAACCCATCATGGGCCGTGGTCAACTCTAAGATTCATAGAATATATGATAGTACAACAAGTACACTGACCACAGGGCCCGTGCCATGTCACCATGGGACGTGTTGGTACACAATATGATATTTGTAGTTAATGAAGGGAGAGAATGTGAAGCCCACGGGGCCGTGGACGCCTTCTGTTTCCAATTATAAATAGAGGTGCTTGGCTCAAGAGAAAGGCATCCCTAGGTAAACCATTTCTATCACACTTGCCATCAGTCCACCACCACTACAACACCAACACCCACCACCATCATCCATATTTCATCCTTTAGAGTATGAAGTAGTCTCGGGATCCAATATTGATCGTGAGAGTTCTTGTCAAACAAAGGCAACGCTTGGCTAAATCTCTTACATCACTTGGTGAAGACGAATATTTTATGTATTACTTTTGATTTCCAATCTTTGGCAACTTTATTTGGGTATGAATTAATGACTTTAATAACTAGTTTTTTATATTGAAAGTGAACTTTGGTTAAACATTTCTTCATGTTTTGTTGATTCACTCATTCGTGTCTTTACAGTCTATATAAAGTGCGTTAACTGCCTAGAAGGGGTTTAGAAGGGTGTTTGGGTAAAATTCTTGCCTCGTTCAGTGTATAGATACTGCGAAGACTTGGTTCAAGCTTAATAGAACTTCCCTTGAGGCAGATAGCCTTAAATCGGGGGAGGCAAGAACGGCTTGAATCCCATATGAATAAACTACTATTAAAACTTTACTCGGCCTTGCGAGATTGTATCCTTGCTGACTCAGACCAATATGGTCGAAGGTAACGTCACCTTCACAAGAGGGGCCTACGACATTTCGCATTAATAACTTATTTAATTATCTTTCAATATTCCGGCCTTGCGGGACTGTATCCCTGCTGACTCAGGCCAATATGGCGGAGGGTAACGTCGCCGTCACAAAAGGGGCCTACCACTTTAACTAAGATAATCTCTTAAAAAGCCCAAAGTGCGGAAATCATCAAAGGATACATAAAAGAGGAGTCGGAACCAAGTGATTCTTTTTTGTCTAATTGTTTTTATTTATTTCTTTACGTTTTTACATTTAGTTTTATCTTTAAAACTTTTATCAAAATGTGGTTAGATTAGACGTTAACGATAAGCCGATATTAAAAGCTCTTGTGTCCTTGGACGATCTCGGTATCTTAGCATCACTATACTACATCTACGATGGGTGCACTTGCCCTCACATGTGTAGAGTGGTAGTATTGTATCGTATTTTTATAAATTTAAAGCTTGACCCCGAGTAAAAAGTGCTTAAAATATAACAAAAATTATAACCACACTCAACCACGTTAAGTTTTTGGTGCCGTTGCCGGGGACACAAGGATTTTGAGGAAGCTTAAAATTAACGGCTTAATCAAATTTTTTATCTTTTTATTTTAATTTTTAGGATTTCTCTTTGTTTTCTACATTTTTTTTGCTTTTTGCAGACTGAAGCACGGGGTTATGCTAGATCAGACACGGGCCGTGCCCAGATTTAAAACAGAAAAGGTTTTGTTTTCTGAGCTATAGAGGAACAAACACGGGGCCGTGCCCGACACCTAGTAGTTGGGGATCCAGAAAACATAAAACTTTAATCTAACATGGGGCCGTGTTCGTTGAACACGAAGCCATGTTGAACCTTCTGATAGACAAAATTTTGTGTTTTTTACCACTAGAGGAAACCGAGCGCTTTTTAAGAAAAAGATTAAAAGACAAAAATCAACAAAAAGCCTCGGGCCAAAACCTTCTCATGGCGGATCAACATACTTTAATGGATTACTTACGGCCTAGGGTCGGTAATCTTAAAGCCGCTATTAACCCGCCAAATGTCGATGATAACAACTTTGAGCTTCGACCCCATTTAATTCAAATCCTCCAAAATTCCACCACCTTTCACGACCTAGCTGACGAAGATCCCCATTTGCATATTACCAATTTCTTGGAAATATATGATACCTTTCAGATCAACGTTTCCATTCGGCTCCGTATGTTCCCATTTTCACTGAAAGATCGAGCCAAGACCTGGCTTAATATCCTCTGAAGTGGATTTGTCCAAACTTGGGATGAACTTGCCCAAAATTTTCTATACAAATACTTTCCTCCCGCTAAAACGGCTAAACAAATAACTGATATTAATTCGTATTCTCAAAAGGACAGGGAATCTTTGTATGAGACTTGGGAAAAGTTAAAAAGTTGTGACAAAAATGCCCTAATCATGGCTTAGAAGTGTGGCACCAAGTCTCAACATTCTATAATGGATTTTTGCCACACACAAGACATATACTTGACTCAAACTCTGGGGTCTCCTTGGTAATCATCGTCCCACCGAAATTAATAATTAAATTGAAGAAATTGCTCAAAATAGTTTTCGAAAACACTTCTTTACAAGCCTAAATCAAAGTTGATGAAAACACTTCTTTACAAGCCCAAATCGAAGCTCTTTCTACAAAAAATAAAAAAAATATAGAATTATCAAAAAACACTTTGGTTATGGCTTATGAAGGGTGTGGTGGACCATACAAAAACTTGAGTTGTCTGAAAGATGGGGAAAATCAAACAGAAATAGTGAACTACCTTAACAATCGCCCTCGTCCACCAGGTAGTCAAAATAACACCTTCAACCCCGAACGGTGAAATCAGTACATGTCACACCCCGGATTTCCAACCCAAATTCATACACTGGTGGGTCCGGGTGGGGATTATCGTGACGTCAGTTGATAACATCATTGTCAATTAAAAAAGGCACAACGGAAGTCTTGGAGTAAAATTACTATTACAAACCGAATGTTTGAAATACAAAAATAATATACAGGCTCGTAATAGAAGATCCACAGGCGGATCATAAATTGTACATGGAAAGAATATAAAACAGACTTTGGGCAGATCTAGGATTTGCAAGATCCTCTATCACTATCGAGCACTTCCAGCCTATTTTCGTATTGTACCTGCAAGCTCAGTCTTTTGAAAATACGTCAGCTTTCGCTGGTAAATACACCCAACTGACTCATTTTGAAAACATTTCAAAAATGTTTTAAGTGCGTATCAGCATAAAATCTTTTATAACTTGGGAAAGTTGACCGACCAACCTTGTTAACAGATTTACATGTTTGTCCATATATATACAGGGCCCGGTACAGAGACCGAGACATGATTAACGTACACACCACTTTGGACTCACAAAGGAGTCAATTCCTCCCAACCTTGTGGGAATGTATTATTGAGCGTCTATCGGGTGTATGCCTACACCCGCGCTAAGGTCGTGGCCATTTCTATTGTAATTAGCCGAGGATATCCAGGACATGGTAGTTAACCCCCGATGTTTAAGTTATTAAACAAAACTGATTAAAACAGAATATGCGGATTTACTAGCCACAATCCGGCGTTCGATTAATCCCATTTCCGACCAAGCGGTAATAATTTACTGTAAGCCAAGCCCGTATAGGGGAAATAAGTCGAGAGTATTTACCTGAGCTAGTCTTTTTATAATTTTAATAACTCAGCCGTACACAAAAGTACTAAGTGCAGATAGCATTTACCGGCAAGTCTCTAGTCTGGCTTATGGTATAAACTAACCAATTAAATACTAACGGTCTTATTTAAGTCATAGACTTAGACCAACTAGCGTACTTGATCAAAACGTATGACGCTAGATTAAAGGATGATTGGATAGAATGTATTTTAATCCCAACAAGTACCTTGACTTGTATAATATGGATAAACTATAAACATTCTGGATTTTGAGACTTAAATGACAAGGTTAAACCCGTTTCGGTTAATTTTCGTAAACTTGTTACATATACTTAACCGTACGCATATCAGTGATATCGGGTAACCGGATAAGTCATGGACAAGTTCTATATGCCATTATATTTTAAATAAGTAGTAATATCAGTAGGATATCAACTATGGCCGTTATGGTTTTAAATTTAAACTATGCCTCATAAGGGCATTTTGGTAATTTCATACCATATAAAAGGAACTTGATTATAATTTAAGTTTACAATCATGATTATTTCAGAAAAATAGTTTATTTATGATATAATATCAGTAGGATATCAATTATATGTGTATTTTATCTTTTATGACCAAACTATGAACCGAAGGGGCATTTTGGTCATTTTACACACAGTTTGTAAATTATTTGGAA
The DNA here is from genome assembly GCA_947069175.1 of Scalesia atractyloides. Lineage (NCBI taxonomy): Eukaryota > Viridiplantae > Streptophyta > Magnoliopsida > Asterales > Asteraceae > Scalesia > Scalesia atractyloides. The sequence continues at coordinate 16,043,647 of CAMTDV010000001.1, read as the reverse complement.
TTCTGAGTTTATAACATGTAACTAATGTAAATATGATTAAAATAAGTTTTAAAATCAGTAGGTAACAAGTCTTGGTCAAATAATATGGTTTAAAACCATACTATGCGCCGAAACGGCGCTTATGTCGAAAATGACGTTGTATGTGATGTTTAATGAAAACTGACGTTAAGGTCAAATTAAAATGTTTTAGATATCCTATTTAATATAACATATCAGTAGGTAAAGTATTTATCTTGAAAAGATTTGATTAAAATCTTTTTATGAGCCACAAGGGCTAAAATCGTCATTTATCGACATAGTTTAAGGATCTGTTCGAAAACTCAGTTTATAACTTGGTTTAACATCCCAAATAATCCTATTTATAATATTACATCAGTAGAAAACTCATTTTCAAGTTCATTATCATTTAAAACCTTGTTTTATGCAAAAATGACATTTTAGTAAAAAATGGCATAATTATGGAACTTGCGCATAAACTCATATTCTGATTATGATCATGTAATATAACCTCAAAGGGTTATGCTACACTATATTATGATCATAATGCAACTTTAGATCAGTAGGTAACTAATCTAAATCGGGCCAGAATCGAAAGTCATAGCAGAAGTCAAACTTCGCGACTTTCGGTTGCGAACCGACCCTAGAACTGAAATTGACGAGCCGAACATGTTCTAATAATTATTACAAACTTGTTTAAGTGTCAAAACAGGTTTCATAACATATATATAAGATATATTAATGATTTTTCCGACAAATGGCCTGTTTGACTTTTTGATAACATAACTTTGACCTGTCAATTGGTCTAACAAACGTGATCTTCAGGAGGTGCCCTTTATAGGGACTAACACCTACCTTATTACGATCACTTAACCTGTCGATCCCCAGTCAAAATTGGTTTCTCAACGAACCTCAGGTTTTCATATATCTGCACATCTTTGTGCGACATTGCTAGCGACTCACCAGCTAGACATTTCTTAAGGTTAGATATGTGGAATACATCATTGATTCCACTAAGCTCCTCTGGCAACCTGAGCTTGTTAGCTACAGTTTCGACACATTTGATTATCTCGAATGGTCCAATATATCTTTGGCTCAACTTGCCCTTCTTTCCAAAATGCATCACACCTCTCCAGGGTGATACTTTTAACATGACTTTGTCCCCTATTTGAAACTTGAGAGGTTTACACCTCTTGTCAGCATAGCTCTTCTGCCTATCCCTGGTAGCTTTGAGACGATCACGGATTTGCACAATCTTTTCCATGGTCTCCAGGATAATCTCTTGTCCTGATAGTTGGGCTTCCCCAACTTCTACCCAGCACATGGGCGTTCGACACTTTCTCCCATACAAGGCCTCAAAAGGAGCAACCCTGATGCTCGTATGATAACTATTATTGTAGGAGAATTCTATTAGGGGTAAGTGGTCATCCCAACTTTCACCTAAATCAATCACAGATGCCCTAAGCATGTCTTCCAGTGTCTTGATAGTACGCTCACTTTGACCATCAGTCTGCGGATGGTAAGCCGTACTAAAGTTTAATCGTGTGCCTAAAGATTGTTGGAAACTTTTCCAAAAGTGAGATGTGTATCTAGTATCTCTATCAGATACAATAGATACCGGCACACAGTGTAAAGACACAATCTTGTCCACATATAACTTAGCCAATTTGTCTGAATTTTACGTTCCTTTAATTGGCAAGAAATGTGTTGATTTGGTCAGTCTATATCCACTATGACCTAAATAGTGTCATTAACACGTTTAGTCTTTGCTAACTTGGTAATCAAATCCATATTTACCATTTCCCATTTCCACATGGGAATTTCTAATTGTTGTAGAAGTTCTGACGGCTTTTGATGTTCAGCCTTAACTTGCAAACACGTCAGACACTTAGCTACATAAGTGGCTATGGATTTCTTCAAACCCATCCACCAATAATTCTTCTTCAGATCTTGATACATCTTGTCACCTCCTGGGTGAATGGAGTATCTCGAACTATGTGCTTCTTGGAGGATTAGATCTCTAAGTCCCCCAAAGATTGGAACCCAGATTCTTCCATTGAATCTAAGGATTCCATCCTTTCCAGGCGCTAACTGATCCACAATTCCGCCTAATCCTTCCTTTTGGAGTATTAGTCTCTAATAAGGCTTGCTTTTGCGCATCTAATAGCTTCTCACTTAAGCTATTTCTGACCTCACTGCTCTTGGCATTAATCCTTATAGGTTTAACTCGTTCCTTGCGACTTAAGGCATCAACAACTACATTTGCTTTGCCTGGATGGTAGCGAATCTCGCAATCATAGTCATTAAGTGTTTCCATCCATCGGTGTTGTCGCATGTTCAATTCCTTCTGATTGAACAGATGCTAGAGACTTTTATGATCTGTGTATATAATACACTTTGTGCCATATAAGTATGTCTCCACAGTTTTACTGCAAATACAACGACACCCAGTTCCAAATCGTGGGTGGTGTAATTCCTTTCGTGTACCTTTAACTATCGTGATGCATAGGCAATCACCTTGCCTTTTTTGCATTAGCACACAGCCCATGCCGGTGTGCGATGCATCACAGTATACTACAAAATCTTCAACACCCTCTGGTAGGGATAACACAGGAGCATTGCTCAACTTGTTTTTAAGAACCTCAAAAGATCTTGTTGTTTTGGACCCCAATTATACTTAACATTCTTATGGGTCAAGGTAGTTAAAGGAGTGACTATTCTTGAAAAGTTCTCAATCAACCTCCTATAGTATCCAGCCTATCCTAGGAAGCTACGAATCTCCGATGGGGTCTTGGGCACTTCCCAATTCATTATGTCCTCAATTTTGGCGGGATCCACTTGGATATCACGCTCACTCACCATGTGTCCAAGAAATTGGACTTCTCTAAGCCAAAACTCACAGTTAGAGAATTTGGCATAAAGCTTCTTTTGCTGTAGCAATTCTAAGATGCACCAAAGATGTTTCTCGTGATCAGTTTGATTACGAGAATAAATAAGTATGTCGTCTATGAAGACAATGACAAACTTATCTAAATATGGTTTGCAGACTCTATTCATGAGATCCATGAATGCTGCTGGTGCATTCGTGAGCCCAAAAGGCATCACCAAGAATTCAAAATGACCATAACGGTTCCTAAAGACTGTCTTAGGAACATCCTCACTCCTAACCTGCAGCTGATGATATCCAGATCTTAAATCAATCTTGGAGAAATAACTAGCCCCTTGAAGTTGGTCGAATAAATCGTCGATCCTGGGCAGAGGATATCTATTCTTGATTGTTAACTTGTTCAGCTCACGGTAATCAATGCACATCCGCATTGAACCGTCTTTCTTCTTAACAAAGAGGATAGGAGCTCCCCAAGGTGAGGAACTAGGTTGTATAAAGCCTTTTCCTAATAGTCCATCTAATTGTGTCCTCAACTCCTTAATTTCCGTAGGTGCTAGCCTATATGGAGCTCTGGCAACAGGTGCTGATCCTGGCAGAATATCAATTCTACACTCCACTTGTCTGTCTGGAGGTAGGCCTGGTAGTTCTTCGGAATATTCAGAAATAACTCGGAGGTTTTCAATGTTTAGCTTAGGCTCATTGATAGTGACTTATGCCATGTAAATGACACAACCTTTTCTCAAACACTTGGATTCCTTAAAGAACGGCACCTTGTCTGGCAATCCATAGTGTGAATTTCTAGGGATGGTGATTGATTCACCTGATGGGGTTTTAATCTCGATAAGTTTCTTATCGCATGCAATGCGGGCTTGGTTATGAGATAACCAATCCATGCCTAAAACTACATCGAACCCCGCCAATTTCATTGGCAAAAAGAGATAGGGATTGATTGATTCTTAATGGATATAGAACACCCATCAAGAATGGAAAACGCTGATTCTAAACTTCCATCAGCAAGTTCTATCTCATAAGTTTTATCTAGAGTTCTTATGGGTAAGTTCAATAGTTTACTAAACTTATGATCAACAAATGATTTATCCGCACCTGAATCAAAAAGAACTCTAGCGTAAATATTGTTATTCAGGAATGTACCTGTTATGACATTGTTGTTATTAACGGCCTCCCTGGCATTCATCTGGAAGGCACTAGCATTCCCTTTCTTAGCCTCTGCAGGCTTTTCATTATTACCTTTGGGGTTCTTGGGGCAATTGAACTTAATATGCCCTTTTTCATTGCAGATGTAGCAAACTGCATCCTTAAGATCCTTGCAATAGGGTCTTATGCCCTTTTCTTTTGCAGATACCACAAGGTTTAGTCTGTGGGTTTATACTACACTATCCCCAATGTCTATCTTTACAGTTCTTGCACAGAGGTTTGTCATTAGATGCATGCTGGTTATTATTGAACCCGAAATTTCCTTTCTTTTTAAATCTTTGGGAGTTATTATCCTCCCGTTTCCTCTTTCCGTCAGTTTCAGTCGTAACTGACCTTTGTCTTACCAAATCAAGGGTAAGGGAAGAGATAGGTTTACAGCGGACCTATAGGTACTAGGCTGAGCAGCCTTTACCATGCCCTTTATCTCGGGCGCCAATCCATTTATAAAACGCGCAATGAGTTTGGATTCGGGAGTAATCAAATAGGAAACTAACCTAGATAGGGAGTTAAAGTCAGAAACATACTTCCGACAATCTAGGTTCTTCATTGAAAGAGACAAAAAGTCTGTCTTTAATTTCTCCACTTCATGGGTGTGGGCAGTAAGTTTCCTTAACAAGGTCCACAAACTTGGACCATCCCAAGTTATACAGGTGTACTTTACCTGTAGACTGAATCATCGCTTTCCACCAGATTAGAGTATCGCCCTTGAAGGACTGTGATACATACTTGACCACATCCTTATCAGCACAACCGCTGATATCTACAATCTTCTCCATCTCATCAAGCCATTTTAAGGCTTCCACAGCTCCTTTTTCCCCATTAAAGTCTCGGGGCTTGCAGGAGACGAAATACTTATAGGTAACCGAAGAGTGAACGGAGCTCTCCTTATGAGCTGAGGATGGGGTAACCGATAATGGTCTAGAGCGAGTAGCACTCGTCTCTCTATGCTTTTCTATGGCCTTTCCCATGGCCCTTTCTACAGCCGCATTAATGCGAGCTTGGACATTATCACCATCAATATCTCTGTTTTCGGATTTGTTAGAGTCATCATTCTGGTGGCTACTTTGTGCCTCATTTGATTTAGCCATCTTCAAGGCTTGGTTTCTATATATCCATAAAACTTCATTTAGCCATGGTATATAAACCATATTGTCTTTCAACATTGGATATAACAATCCATTGCCTATACTAGTGTGAATATCATCACAACCCTTAGGCTTAACATATCTATATTTGGCCTAGGTCTTAATAGGACCATCAAAGGCAAATTACAATTTGGACATAGTCCATATATAATTGGATAGTGGATCACATTGTCACAACTGTCATTGTCACAATTGATAATTATATTTAGCTCATAAGCTTGTCACTAATGGACATAATAATTGGGCACATTGGCCGGTCACATTGGACATAATATATATATGGCATATCAGCCTATCACTTAGGACATAATACATATGGCATATCAGCCTGTCACATTGGACATAAATTACGCACATTAGCATACATCATAACAGATATAATTCATGGCATATCAACCTGTCCCATTGGACATAAATTGGGCACATTGGCCTACATCATAACAGATGTAATTCATGGCATATCAGCCTGTCCCATTGGACATAAATTGTGCACATTGACCTACATCATAACAGATGTAATTCATGGCATATCAGCCTGTCCCATTGGACATAAATTGGGCACCTTGGCCTACATCATAACAGATGTAATTCATGGCATATCAGCCTGTCCCATTTGACATAAATTTGGCACATTGGCCTACATCATAACAGAAGTAATTCATGGCATATCAGCCTGCCCCATTGATGGCTAGTGTGGTTCCTCAAGTCACACTACCAGGAGTATGAACATTTCTCAATGTTAACATAAGACTACCTTAATGATTGATTAATGGTCCCGGTCACCTTCGACCTTAACGACCTTGGAGGTTTGGACCTAGTCCCCACCTCTGGATAGAAGGATAACTTCCCTTAACTATCCTGATAGAAGACCCCTTCGTACTTATCTATCATTTCTTGGCCAATATGTGGTCTACGCCACTTGGCATAGTCAAATCTATTAAGGTCTTTTGGAATTATATAGCAGAGCATAAATTTAGAACAAAATCGAGGCACTCGTTTTCAAGAGGATGAATACATATATATAATTCCAAAATACTTCATTAAATTTCAAATAGAAATTACAATACTAGAAAATGAAATAAATTGTCCATGAAAGGACTTTAAAGAAATAAAAATGTCCACGCAGGGACTAAAGAAATAACAATGTCCTCGCAGGGACTACATATTATTAGAAGAGACTTCACTCGTCCTTCTTTCCCTTGACCAACTTGGAGAGTTTTTTGAAGAACTTGTTCATCTTCTTCTCCGTTTTCTCCACCTGTTGCTACATTTCTTTCATTCTTTCTAAGGCCTCATTAATGGCCTCAAGTGGTGGCAGAGGTTGTGGTTGTGGTATTACAGAATACTGGTACCCATAAGTTGGATATCCAGTCGGTGGATAAGTAGGTGGGAAAGGAGATAGGTAAAGTGCGTTGTGCATAACGCCTGCATGTACGGGTCTTGCGACCATGCTTGATAGTCTACTGGTGTTGATGGGTTAAAAGGATCATATCCAGCCGTATCCGGATATGTGGGAATTGGGTTAGTATTACCCGACGGTGGTGGTTGAACCATAGGTGTTGGTGTTGGTTCCACCACAGGTGAAGTGTTAGAGGGTCCACCCATTTGTGGGTCCTCTTGAATTGTGGGGTAGGAGTTGGGCAAAGGTGGCAGCGATCCCGACCTTTGTCCTGCACGTACAGACATTCGTGCTCCACGCTTCCTCCTTGGTGGTTCAGGTGGTGGTTGAGGTTGGTCCACCGGTTCCATGTGGACATCTTCTAGAACAGGAGGTGGTTGAGAGTGATGGGAAGGTGTGTTGGTGAAGGTAAATTGGTTCCAATATTGGTCCCACTCTTAGGACCTTGGTAAGGCAGTCCCGCATAAGAGTTCGAATCGCTTGAAATTTCTATAGGATGCGCGTTCGATCCTGACGGCGGCATCTCCGGGTCAGAGTCCTCGTCTGGAGGCGTGTTAAAGTAATGGTTAGGGTTAAATTCTTCATGGTAAGAGTGTGAATGGGAATGATGAGAATGGTGTGAATGATAGGAGTGCTGAGAGTGGTAAGAATTTTGGGAATGTAGGGGCGAGTGTCTATGAGAGACAGAGCGTCTCGCTGGTTGCCAAGGAGACGAATCTCCTGATTCTTGGTAGGAATCTGAGTTGTGAGGTTGTGAAGTGATGCGCCCCGATGGTCCTCCCCTCATTGGACCTTTTCCTCTTCCACTTTGTCCTCTTACTTTTGGCGGCATTTTCCTGTTAAAAATCAATTTAAAACAATACTATTAACTTAATAGTGAAATGAGTAATCCTAGGTCAATGCCTAGACTCGGAAGTCTAAGGAATGTACTCACGTAAGTTTGAGATTAAACACAAAAGGCTAGTGTTTAATTCTCTCAAATGTTGGCTCAGATACCAACCTGTCACACCCCGGATTTCCAACCCAAATCCATACACCGGTGAGCCCGGGTGGGGAGTATCGTGACGTCAGTTGATAACATCATTGTCAACTAAACAAGGCACAGCGGAAGTCTTGGAGTAAAATTACTATTACAAACCAAATGTTCGAACTACAAAAATAATATACAGGCTCGTAATAGAAGATCCACAGGCGGATCATAAATTGTACATGGAAAGAATATAAAACAAACTTTGGGCAGATCTAGGATTTGCAAGATCCTCTATCACTACCGAGCACTTCCAGCCTATTTTCGTATTGTACCTGCAAGCTCAGTCTTTTGAAAATACGTCAGCTTTCGTTGGTAAATACACCCAGCTGACCCATTTTGAAAACATTTCAAAAATGTTTTAAGTGTGTATCAGCACAAAATCTTTTTATAACTTGGGAAAGTTGACCGTCCAACCTTGTTAACAGATTTACATGTTTGTCCATACATACAGGGCCGAGTATGGAGACCGAGACATGATTAACGTACACACCACTTTGGACTCACGAAGGAGTAAATTCCTCCCAACCTTGTGGGAATGCGTTATTGAGCGTCTATCGGGTGTATGCCTACACCCGCGCTAAGGACGTGGCCATTTCTATTGTAATGAGCCGAGGATATCCAAGACACGGTATAGTTAACCCCGATGTTTAAGTTATCAAACAAAACTGATTAAACAGAATATGCGGATTTACTAGCCACAATCCGACATTCGATTGATCTCATTTCCGACCAAGCGGTAATAATTTACCGTAACCCAAGCCCGTATAGAGGAAATAAGTCGAGAGTATTTACCTGAGCTAGTCTTCTTTTAATTTTAATAACTCAGCCGTAAACAAAAGTACTAAGTGCAGATAGCATTTACCGGCAAGTCTCTAGTCTGGATTATGGCACAAACTAACCAAATAATACTAACGGTCTTATTTAAGTCATAGACTTAGACCGACTAGCATACTTGACCGACTAGCGTCATACGTTTTGATCAAGTACGCTAGTCGGTTTAAGTCTATTACTTAAATAAGACCGTTAGTATTTAATTGGTTAGTTTATGCATAATCCAGACTAGAGACTTGCTGGTAAATGCTATCTTCACTTAGTACTTTTGTGTACGGCTGGGTTATTAAAATTAAAAGAAGACTAGCTCAGGTAAATACTCTCGACTTATTTCCCCTATACGGGCTTGGGTTACGGTAAATTATTACCGCTTGGTCAGAAATGGGATCAATCGAATGCCGGATTGTGGCTAGTAAATCCGCATATTCTTTTTTAATTAGTTTTGTTTTATAACTTAAACATCGGGGTTAACTATACCGTGTCTTGGATATCCTCGGCTCATTACAATAGAAATGGCCACGACCTTAGCGCGGGTGTAGGCATACACCCGATAGACGCTCAATAACGCATTCCCACAAGGTTGGGAGGAATTGACTCCTTCGTGAGTCCAAAGTGGTGCGTACGTTAATCATGTCTCGGTCTCCGTACTCGGCCCTGTATGTATGGACAAACATGTAAATCTGTTAACAAGGTTGGACGATCAACTTTCCCAAGTTATAAAAAGATTTTGTGCTGATACACACTTAAAAACATTTTTGAAATGTTTTCAAAATGAGTCAGCTGGGTGTATTTACCAGCGAAAGCTGGCGTATTTTCAAAAGACTGAGCTTGCAGGTACATTACGAAAATAGGCTGGAAGTGCTCGGTAGTGATAGAGGATCTTGCAAATCCTAGATCTGCCCAAAGTGTGTTTTATATTCTTTCCATGTACAATTTATGATCCGCCAGTGGATCTTCTATTACGAGCCTGTATATTATTTTTGTAGTTCGAACATTTGGTTTGTAACAGTAATTTTACTCCAAGACTTCCGATGTGCCTTGTTTAGTTGACAATGATGTTATCAACTGACGTCACGATACTCCCCACCCGGGCTCACCGGTGTATGGATTTGGGTTGGAAATCCGGGGTGTGACAGTACAACTTTGTTTGGAGGGATTTGGGGGGTAGTAACCAAACAAAACCAAAACCAACGATCCAACTTTCAACAACCCCGGAACAAGCAACGAGGCTTCAAACCACAACAACAAGGAAGAAGAGAAAGGCTTGAGGATCTCATCTCTCGCCATTTCTCCGAATCCGATAAAAAGTACTCGGAAAGGTTCCTACAAATCGAAGCCAAAATTAGGAACCAACGGGCTAGCATGCAAAATATCGAAAAACAAGTAAGCCAACTTGCCCAAATTTCTCCGAGAGACCACAAGTAGCGTTTCCTAGTAACATCGAAACAAACCCAAAAGCCCAAGTAAACGTAATCAACTTGAGAAGCCGGAAGATAGGACCCGAAAATGAACCAACACCACAAAAACCCGATTTACTCTATACAAAAATACCCATTGCCAATAACCAGGAAAATACTCAACCCTAAAATACTGAAACAACCAAACCACCCCAAGTTCCTTACCTCCGGTCGTTTACTACGGCAAAAGACCGACGAGCAATTCACTAAATTTGTAAGTTTACTCAAAACAACTTCACATCAATCTCCCTTTTGTGGAAGTCCTCACTCAAATGCCAAAATACTCCAAGTTTATGAGAGACTTTCTCACTCATAAAAGAAAGATTAAATCCATTCAACAAGTTAACTTAAGTGAAAAATGCTCAACAACACTGCCCAACAATCTCCCTCAAAAGAAGATTGATCCCGGAAGCTTCACCATTCCTTGCTCCATTGGAGGATCACCATTAAGCAATGCACTATCCGACTTAGGGGGCTAGCATTAACCTAATGTCCGCCTCTATGTTCAATTGACTCGGGCTAGGCAAACCACACCCTACCAGGATTAGCATACAACTTGCGGATATGTCGGTAAAATACCCTCAAGGTGTCATAGAGAATCTGTGGGTAAAGGTCGGGGAATCTGTTTTTCTGCCCGACTTCATAATCCTGGATATGGAGGAATACTGAAATCCCACTCATATTAGGAAGACCCTTCCTTGCTACCACATGGGCCATGGTAGATATGAGCGATGGGAGATTAACATTGAGGGTTGGTGACAAGTAAATCAAGTTTAAAGTAGGATAAGGAGCAGAGGATAATCCGGTCAACTACATCAAGGCAATAGACTCGAGTCTCGACTACGCCCTTCAACGAAGCAACTCGGGATGTGAGTCATCCCACTTGGGTACCATTTGACCGACTTAGGGTCTAGCCAAGGACCCTTATAAACGTGGCGCATCATGAAGGCATTTCATGGAACTATGATAAAATCAATTAGTATAAAATGTAGTTTAAAATTTAATGCATTTTGTTTAAGTTTTTTAGTTGTCGGAATAAAAGCACACTTTAAATGGTGGAATGTTGTGAAAAACTAAGAAAAAAGGGACCCCATGCACGTAAAACAAGAGCCTCCCGTTTCAAAAACTTCAATGCAGAACCTGTAGCACGGGGGTGTGCCCATCAGGCACGCCCCTGTGCCCAACTGTCTAATGCAAAAACCTTGAATCTTTCGTTCTAAAAACAAGCTTTACACAAAATTCGCCTTGGAAAACCGCCAATTACCCCAAATATTTTTAAAAAATTTACATTTTTACTTATCTTGGTTTAGTTTTGGAAAAATAAGTTCTAGTAATTATGTTTTTACAAATTTGCACCTGATAGCGTCGTGATAAAAAGAAGTGATTAAGTAAATTACAAAAACGGGAATAACAAATCTTTGTAAAATTTGATTATATATACACTTTTACACTACACCATTTTCTCACAAAAAAATGAGTTTTGAGCCTTTACCAAACATAAAATACATATCTATACTAATTGCTCAATTTTTCGTTTCTTGTAAATAGCCCATTTGGTTCTTACAAATCTGGAACTTGCCAAAGCAATACATTCCTAGTACTTACCGACACTGATCCAAGTAAGTAAATAATGGAGGCACTAGGACTATAACCCAATTTTTATTTTAAACCTTTATTTTCCTTTTCATATCCTCCTAGTTAAACTTCTATAAGCCTTAACCCTTTCGTTTCTAAAATTTTGCAAAAACAACCACCCACATCCCCAAAAAATTATTTTTATTTACACCATTTCTTTTAGTAAAAAGTTCGGTTATAAATAACAAGTTTGGCTTAGTTTTAATTTTGGCTAAAGTTAAAAAAAAAACCATTGTTAAAGTTTTTTTTCTAAGCCACAAAAATTGCTCGAAAAAAAAACAGACATATTTTTACGCTTTCACCATTTTACCCAAAAATACCTACCTCTAGCCAAAACCTACCATTTTAAAGCCCTCTTGATATTTACAAGGATTAAACGTTGCAAAAGATCAGGTTTGATTGTTTGTCAAGTCTATGTTAGGCGTAAACTCCACACCGGGTCCGAGCGCTTTCACTTAAACATCTTCGCCCGAGTGTTGAGTGACCACTTGTGAGGTGTGCAAGTTTATATAAAACTAAATAGAATTTTAGAAAGGCATGTTCTGCCCAAAATATATAATTCTTCTTAGAATGTGTGCTAAATAAATCATGACGAATAAGATTGTAAATAAAATAAAAAACAAAATTAATTTAGAACTTGGATTCCCGACACTCTAAAGATAAACCCAAAACTTCTCTTCTACCAATTCCATTTGGGTGTGTAAGCCACATTATATAGTTTTGCTTGAGCACTAGAAAAGATTCAAGTGTGGGGGTATTTGATGTGCGCAAAATTCAACATATAAATTACATCAATCAATGCATAAAATAACCGTTTTTCGGTACTAATGTTGGAAAAAGCATTTTTCTTTGTTTACTTTTAAATTCTAGAGGTGTGGGGGTTTTGATGGTCGCCTTATGTTTCCAGCTATAAATAGAGGTGCTTGGCTCGAGAGAAAGGCCTCCCTTGGCAAACTATTTCTCTCACACTTGCCATCAGTCCACCACCACTACAACACCAACACCACTACCATCCTCCATATTTCATCCTTTAGAATATGTAGTAGTCTCGGGATACAAGATTGATCATAAGAGTTCTTGTCAAACAAAGGCCATGCTTGTGTAAATTTCTTACATCACTTGGTGAAGACGAATCTTTTATGTATTACTTTTGGTTTCCAATCTTTGGCAACTTTTTATTAGGGTATGTATTAGTGACTTTAATAACTAGTTTTTTATATTGAAAGTGAACTTTGGTTAAACAATTCTTAATGTTTTGTTGATTTACTCATTCATATCTTTACGGTCTATATAAAGCGCGTTAACTGACTGGAAGAGGGTTAGAAGGGTGTTTGGGTAAAGTTCTTAGCTCGTTCAGTGTATAAATACTGCGAGGATTTAATTCAAGCTTAATAGGACTTCCCTTGAAGCAGATAGCATCAAATCAGGGGAAGTAAGAATGGCTTGAACCCCTTATAAATAAACTCCTATTAAAACTTTACCCGGCCTTATGGGACTGTATCATGTTGACTCAGATCAATATGGTCTAGGGTAACGTCACCTTCAAAAGAGGGGCCTACCACTTTTCGCATTAATAACTTATTTAATTATCTTCAATATTACGGCCTTGTGGGACTGTATCCCTGCTGACTCATACCAATATGGCCAAGGGTAACGTCGCCTTCACAAAAGGGGCTACCACTTTAACTAAAATAATATCTTAAAAGTCCAAGTGCGAAAATCATCAAAGGATACATAAAAAAAGAGTCGGAACCAAGTATTCTATTTTGTCTATTGGTTTTTATTTATTTCTTTACGTTTTTACATCTAGTTTTATCTTTAAAAACTTTTATCAAAATTTGGTTAGATTAGACGTTAACGATAAGCCGGTATTAAAAACTCTTGTATCATTGGACGATCTCGGTATCTTACCATCACTATACTACGTCTACGATGGGTGCACTTGCCCTAACGTGTGTAGAGTGGTAGTATTGTATCGTATTTTTATAAATTTAAAGCTTGATCCCTAAGTAAAAAGTGCTTAAAATATAACAAACGTTATAACCACACTCGACCAAATCAATCACAAACACCAAACTACCACACCTTTGAATTTGTTCACCAAGCTACAACTCAAATGGTAATAGTGATGGTGATGAACAATATACACCTTTGAATTTGATATGTGGCAATAGTGGCTGAGGGGTCATCAATGTATGGACGGATGATGATGACGTTGATGACGGCATCATCAGTATCTTACCTTCGTTATACTATTCCAACAATGTGTGTAGTTGCCCTTGTGTATTGTAGTGAGTGATAGAATCTTATCGTGTTATAGATTTAAAGCTTAATATTATGTTATAATTATCTAAAATTGGATATTATTATATAGTACATAAAACACATCAATAATTTGAATTAAAATTTGAATCGAACTGAAAATCATAAATTTATATTCTCTTCGAATTCAAAATTTTAAAATCTGATTCGAATCTTGAATTAAATTTGAATCGAGTCGTATTTCAAGTTTTTCAAATCTACATTGATTACTAAACACCCCTTTGTTTGATTGTACTATGATCATTGCCGGTGAAATTTTAAACAAGGGGATTTGTAAATCAGATTTTAAAACAAGAAATCTAATATTAAATTGTGCTAAAGATACCAATTAATAATAAAAGTCTTAAATTTATGGTACAATACCATTGGATGAAAATCTGAACAAATTATATAATTTCTTTGTTGTCGACTCACTTTCATGAGGTCAGCTGAATGCAGGTTCTCGAATATAATTTTGACATTTGAGTATGGATACTTGGACTTTTCTATCAAAGGTAGAAGACAGCATCCTGATCTTTCCAAGAACCTTTGTTTACGTGGTTTATTTGTTACTTCACCTATGGAAAAAACATACTAGTTGGTATTAAATAATTATCTATTATATAAAAACACACATGGTTTTAGAAAATAATAAAATTTTTATCATTTTATGATTGGTAATTTTAGTTTGACAAAACTCTAACCAAATATATTAATATATAACCAAGTTCAGTTTTTCTTTTCTTTTTTTTGATTAACATAATGGTTTTAGAAAATAATGGAATTATCGTCATTTTATCATTGGTAATTTTCGTTAAATGAACTTTAACCAAATATATTAATATATAACCAAGTTCAATGTTTCTTTTATATTGATTAAGATTAGTTATAACCAAAATTTAGTAATGTCTTTGTAATAGGTGAGTATAACCAACAAGACAATGAAAAGAAAATCTGCAACTGTAAATATGGGTGTTTAGTATTTGAATTTATTTGAAATTGGTTTCATTTGAATTTGAATTTTCAAGGTTTGAATTCGGTTTTCTAAAATTCGAATTAAATCCGAAAAAGTTTAATCATTTTAGGGTCACATAAACAAAGTATGCATCTAATTTCAACTTTAACTAAATCTTAAATAACGTGAACACACCTAATTTCAACTTTAATTATGTCTAGTCTCAATTTTAAAGTTTGAATGAAAATAAAAAACTAATTTTTATGTGACATTTGACATTTTCAGGTTAAAACCATTAACACAACTTTATGATTTTTAACGCTATCACAAAAATTCATATATGCATTACACTTGATTATGGTTAATTAAGTGTGTTAGTGATTATAGGAACACTCACATAACGGTAATTCGGAGAAATACTGTACGTTGGTGATTAAGTGAAATAACAATTTTGGAAAAACAAAATAATTATAAATTAGTTGAAATTATATTTTTCGGTATTTACATGCACTGTGCGTAATTGCGTGATCTTTCGTGAAATCACGTGTTTTTACGCGAATTACTTGGTTTCGTATTTTATGATATTGTGGGATTTTTTTGAAAAATGAGACGAAATACCGTATGTTAGTGATTAAGTGAAATAACAATTCTGGAAAAATAAAATAATTATAAATTATGTGAAATTATATTTTTTTCGGTATTTACGTGCATTGTGTGTAATTGTGTGAACTTTCATAAAATCGCGTGTTTTTACACGTAATTACTTGGTTTCGTATTTTATGATATTGTGGAAATTTGAAAAAATGAAACTATGGGGAATTCTTGTTAATAGAGTGTTTTTATTAGAAAAATGGCCATGGTATTATGAAAACCCATCTCAAAGCCCATGGACTTCCCTTAGAGTTTAAAAAAATAATAATAAAACCCCAACCAACCAACCTATACCCCACGTCGCAGCCCATACACCTCACAACTTCTCTCCCTCTCTTCATAATCACGACACACACAAACTCCAAACCTTAATCTACCATTTTTGAGCTTGGATCTTGCAATTTCTTGGATTTTTTTATCTACTCAAGGCATTCTAAATGCAATCTAGTAAGTTTTAACCATTGATTTCGTCTTTTTATAAGTTCTTGATGATTATTGATGAAACCCTAGTTTTTCTAAACATGACTTTTGTGAATCAAAACAAGTGTCTAGTGATGAATTTTGTATTTGTATGATATGTAGATGTAATTTCATTGATAGAAACCCCGGTTTGATCTCTTGA
Organism: Scalesia atractyloides; assembly: GCA_947069175.1. Classification (NCBI taxonomy): domain Eukaryota; kingdom Viridiplantae; phylum Streptophyta; class Magnoliopsida; order Asterales; family Asteraceae; genus Scalesia; species Scalesia atractyloides. The sequence goes on along the minus strand of CAMTDV010000001.1, from coordinate 16,027,522 downwards.
TGTAACACCCAGTAAAATCGTGTCCAATAGTATAGTGACACGTGTTGTATTTTAAATATAGTCTATTAAAGACCAATAAGGACTGGCGTCAACATGCTCAAATCTGAGCCTCTGAGTGACGGTCCGATGTCAACATGCTTAAAATTTGGCATCTGAGTGACTGATATGTCAACATGCCTAGCCTCTGAATGACATCGGAATCAACATGCTTATAATAAGCCTCTGAGTGATCCTTTACGAAGTCCTAACTCTCATACGTGCCATTTGTTGGACGAGAGGGTTCAATTTTGTATATATACGAAAGTTGGATAATGGAGGGATTAAAAGTGTCAACTTGTTAATTTATACCTCTGAGTGACCTTTTAACGAACCGAGAGCTCGACAATGTCCGGGCATAATCCCGGGTATGCCAAGTATTGGCTACGGAGGGCTAAAAGTGCCAAAAAGGTGTTTTAAAAGGTTTTTAGAAGCTTTTTAAAGTTAAGGGGCTAAAGTGTCAAACTTTGAATCTGGCCAAGGGGCGGTCGCGGGCTGCGAGAGACCAGGCCTGGGTCTCTCGCGGGGCGCGAGAGACCAGGCCTGGGTCTCTCGCGGGGCGCGAGAGAGGCTCTGCTGTAGAAAGTTTTCTTTGCTTCCAAACAAAAATGCCAAAAACCATTGAATCGAAACCATGGCTTCCCAAACTGCTATGCCACGTTTTGGGACACTTGTAAGCTTCCTCTTACACCCCTAAACACCTAGCTTCACCTCCTTTGAGTTCTCCAACTATAAATAGGTGCTTAAGTTCACCATTCCAACTTGCACCTTTCTCATTTATTCACTCTTCTCCCTCCTCTGGAAGTTCCTAGCTGAAAGGAGCATCCAACTTAGTTCTTTTGCACCCTAGGAATCACTGGTAAGTGTTCCTTCTTTGTGCATTTTCGTTTATAGGCTTTTATAGCCAAAAGTCAAGCGTTTTACGGAAAACGTTTTGACTTTCGGTTAAGACCATTATGGTCCAGCCATTGTTCGAAATGAACATGGCTAAGTGATTGTAGTAAGGTAGGTGTTAACCTCTATAAAGGGCACCTCCTGAAGATCACGTTTACTAGACCAATTGACGGGTCAAAGTTATGATATTAAAAAGTCAAACAGACCAGTTTTCGGAAAAATCATAAATTGATCTTATATATGTAATGAAACCTGTTTTGATACTTAAAAAGTTGGTAATAATTATTAGAACATGTGAGAACATGTTCGGCTCGTCAATTTCAGTTCTAGGGTCGGTTCGCAACCGAAAGTCGCGAAGTTTGACTTCTGTTTGACTTTCGATTCTAACCCGATTTAGATTAGTTACCTACTGATCTAAAGTAGCATTATGATCGTAATATAATGTAGCATAACCATATTAGGTTATATTACATGATCATAATCAGAATCTAAGTTTATACGCAAGTTCCATAATTATGCCATCTTTGACAAAAATGTCCTTTTTGCATAAATCAAGGTTTTAATGATAATGAACTTGAAAATAAGTTTGCTACTGATATAATATTATAAGTAGGATTATTTGGGATGTTAAACCAAGTTATAAACTGAGTTTTCAAGCAAGTCTTTAAACTATGTCGATAAATGACGATTATAGCCCTAATGGCTCATAAAATAGTTTTAATCAAATCTTTTCAAGGTAAATCTTTTACCTACTGATATTTTATGTTAAATAACATATCTAAGACATTTTAATCTGACCATAATGTCATTTTTATTAAACATCACATAAAACGTCATTTTACGACATAAGCGCCGTTTCGGCGCATAGTGTGGTTTAAAACCATATTATCGACCAAGACTTGATACCTACTGATTTTAAAACTTAATTTAAACATATTTAAAGTAGGTACATATTATAAACTTAGAATCCCAAATAATTTATAAACTATGTGTAAAACGATCAAAATGCCCATTCGGTGTATAGTTTGGTCATAAAAGATAAATTACACATATAATTATCATCCTACTGATATTATATTATAAATAAATTATTTTTCCAGAATACTTATAACAATAGCATTAAATTATATTCAAGTTTCTTTTATACAGTATGAAATTACCGAAATGCCCTTATTAGGCATAGTTTCGTTTTAAAACCTTAACGAGCATATAAGTTGATATCCTACTGATATTTTAACTTATTTAAAATATAACGGCATATAGAACTTGTCCATGACTTATCCGGTTACCCATTATCGCTTATAAGTGTATGGTTGATTATACGTTACTAGTTTGCAGAATTTAACCGAAACGGGTTTAACCTTATCATTTTAATCTCAAAATACAGAATCTTAATTGTTTACCCATATTATGCAAGTCATAGTACTTGTCGGGTTTAAACTGCGTTCTATCCAATCATCGTTTAATCAAGCGTTATACGTTTTGATCATGTACACTACTCGGTCTAAGTCTATGACTTAAATAAAGACCGTTAGTATTTATTTGGTTAGCTTATGCCATAATCCAGACTAGAGCCTTGCCGATAAATGCTATCTGCATGTTAGTACTTTTATATACGGCTGAGTTATTGAAATTAAAAGAAGACTAGCTCAGGTAAATACTCTCGACTTATTTTCCCTATACGGGCTTGGATACAGTAAACTATTACCGCTTGGTCAGAAATGGGATCAATCAAATGCCAGATTGTGGCTAGTAAATCCACATACTCTGTTTTAATCAGTTTTGTTTGATAAATTAAACATCAGGGGTTAAATTACCGTGTCCTGGATATCCTCGGCTCATTAGATTAGTTAATGGCCACGACCTTAGCGCGGGGTGTAGGCATACACCTAACAGACGCTCAAATGCAAATTACCCAAGACGTTGGGGATAACTCCTCTGTGAGTTCTAAGTGGTGTGTATTTAATCATGTCTTGGTCTCTGTACTGGGCCCTGTATGTATGGACAAACATGTGAATCTATTAACAAGGTTACAAAGTAACTTTCCAAGTTATAAAAAGATTTGTGCCTTGTGCACTTAAATCTAATTTTAAATGTTTTCAAAATGAGTCAGTCGGGTGTATTTACCAGCGAAAGCTGACGTATCTCCAAAGACTAAACTGCAGGTACAATACGAAATAGGCCGGAAGCTGCTCGGTAGTGAATAAGAGGATCTTGCAAATCCTTAGATCTGCCGTAAAGTCTGTTTATATTCTTTCTTGTACATTTTAATGATCCGGCTGTGGATCTTCTATTACGAGCCTGTATATTATTTTATTTCGAACATTTGGTTTGTAATAGTAATTTTACTCCAAGACTTCCGCTGTGTCGTGCTTAATTGACTATGATGTTATCAACTGATGTCACAATACTCCCCACCCGTGTATGGATTTGGGTTGGAAATCCGGGGTGTGACAGGTTGGTATCAGAGCCAACATTTGAGAGAATTAAACACTAGCCTTTTGTGTTTAATCTCAAACTTACACGTGCACATTCCTTAGACTTCCGAGTCTAGGCATTGACCTAGGATTACTCATTACATTGTTAAGTTATTAGTATTGTTTTTGAATTGATTTTTAACAGGAAAATGCCGACACGCGTGAGAGGACAAAGTGGAAGAGGAAAAGGTCCAATGAGACGGGACGCATCCCTCCTCAACCTCACAACTCAGATTCATACCAAGAATCGCGAGATTCATTTCCTTGGCAATCAACGAGACACTCTGTCTCCCATAGACACTCGCCCCCACATTCTCAAAATTCTTATCACTCTCACCACTCCTATCATTCACACTATTCTTACCATTCCCATCATTCCTATCATGGAGAATTTAACCCTAACCACTATTTTAACACGCCTCCAGCCGATCAAAATCAGTTGGACTAGCCAAACCCTATGGATGAGGACTCCGGCCCAGAGATGCCACCGTCAGGATCGAATACGCATCCTATAGAAATTTCAAGCGATTCGAACTCTTACGCCGGATCGCCTTACCAAGGTCCTAATGAGTGGGACCAATATTGGAACCAATTCACCTTCGCCCACACTCATTCTCATCACTCTCAACCACCCCCAATACAAGAAGATATCCACATGGAACCAGTTGACCAACCGCAACCACCACCCGAACCACCAAGAAGGAAGCGTGGAGCACGTATGTCGGTACGTGCAGAACAAAGGTCGGGATCGCTGCCACCTTTGCCCAATTCCTACCCCACAATTCAAGAGGACCCACAAATGGGTGGACCCTCTAATGTTTCACCTATAATGGAACCAACACTAACACCTATTGTTCAACCACTACCATCGGGTTACATATCCAGACACATCTGGATATGATCCTTTTAACCCGTCTACACCAGTAGACTATCAAGCATGGTCGCAAGACCCCTATATGCAAGCAGTTATGCACAATGCACTTTACCCGTCTCCTTTCCCACCTACTTATCCACCGACTTGATATCCAACTTATGGGTACCAGTATCCTGTTATGCCACAACCACAACCACAACCTCCGCCGCCACTTGAGGCCATTAATAAGGCGTTGGAACAAATGAAAGAAATGCAGAAGCAGGCGGAGAAAACGGAGAAGAAGACAAACAAGTTCTTCAAGAAACTCTCCAAGTTAGTCAAAGGAAAGAAGGACGAGTGAAGTCTCTTCTAATTATATGTAGTCCCTACGAGGACATTGTTATTTCTTTAGTCCCTGCGTGGACATTTTTATTTCTTTAAAGTCCTTGCATGGACAGTTTATTTCATTTTTCTAGTATTGTAATTTCTAATTTGAAATTTAATGAAGTACTTTTGGAATTATATATGTATTCATTTTCTTCAAACGAGCGTCTTGATTTTACTCAAAATTTATGCTCTGCGATATAATTCCAAAAAGATCTTAATGGTTTTGATTAGTCAAGTGGCACAGACCACACATTTGGCCAAATTATAAATGATAGTTAAGTACGAAGGGGTCTTCTATCAGGATAGTCAAGGGAAGTTATCCTTCTACCCAGAGGTGGTGGACTTAAGTTCAAGCCTCCAAGTCGTTAAGGTCAGTGCGACCGGGACTATTAATCAACCATTAAGGTACTCTTATGTTAACATTCAGAAATGTTCATACTCTTGGTAGTGTGACTTGAGGAATCACAATGACCTTTAAGGTAAAAGACTATGTCCTGACCTTATATAGCCTATCTGATCAAAATTGAACCTGGCTAATATCATCAGTGTGATGATAATAAACATCCATTAGTGATGTATTGCCCTTGGGGCTATGATTAAACATCTATTGGTGATGTATTGCCCTTGGGGCTATGAATTAAACATCCATTAGTGATGTATTGCCCTTGGGGCTATGATTAAAACATCCATTAGTGATGTATTGCCCATGGGGCTATGATTAAACATCCATTAGTGATGTATTGCCCTTGGGGCTATGATTAAAACATCCATTAGTGATGTATTGCCCTTGGGGCTATGATTAAAACATCCATTAGTGATGTATTGCCCTTGGGGCTATGATTAAACATCCATTAGTGATGTATTGCCATTGTAGCTATGATTAAAACATCCATTAGTGGTGTATTGCCCTTGGGGCTATGATTAAAACATCCATTAGTGATGTATTTCCCTTGGGGTTATGATTAGACATCCATTAGTGATGTATTGCCCTTGGGGCTATGATTAAAACATCCATTAGTGATGTATTGCCCTTGGGGCTATGATTAAAACATCCATTAGTGATGTATTGCCCTTGGGGCTATGATTAAACATCCATTAGTGATGTATTGCCCTTGGGGCTATGATTAAAACATCCATTAATGATGTATTGCCCTTGGGGCTATGATAAAACATCCATTAGTGATGTAGTGCCTACGGGCCATATTTATGTCCATTAGTGACAGGCCTATGTGCCATATTTCATGTCCATTAGTGACAGGCCTATGTGCGGTGTTTTATGTCCATTAGTAATAAGCCTATGTGCCATGTTTTATGTCCTTCGTGACAAGCTTAAGAGCTAAATATAATTTTCAAGTATGACAATGACAATTGTGACAATACAATCCACTGTCTAACAATGTATGGACTATGTCTAAATTATAATTTGCTTTTGATGGTCCTATTAAGACCTAGGCCAAATATAATTATGTTAAGCCTAAGAGTTGTGATGTTATTCACACTAGAATAGGCAATAGATTGTTATATCCAATGTTTTAAGGCTAATATGGTTAACATACCATGTCTAAGTGAAGCTTTATTGGTGTATAGAACCCAAGGCTTAAAGATGGCTAACTCGAATGAGGCACAAAGTAGCCACCAGAATGTGGAATCTAACATTGCTGAAAATAGAGCAATTAATAATGACGACTTTCATGCTCGCATTGACGCGACTGTTGAAAAGGCCATGGGAAAGGCCATAGAAAAGCTTAGAGAGTCGAGTGCTACTCGCTCTAGACCCTTATCTATTCCACCATCTTCAGATCATAAGGAGAGCTCCGTTCACTCTTCAATTGCGAAGAGTGAACCAAGGAGAATAGATTTTGCTGAAAGGTGCTGTTCTGTCAAAGACGGATGTACCTATAAGTATTTCGTCTCCTATAAGCCACGAGTTTTTACTGGGGAAAAAGGAGTTTTGGAAGCTCTAAAGTGGCTAGACGAGATGGAAACGATTGTAGATATCAGCAACTGTGCTGATAACGATGTGGTCAAGTATGTATCACAGTTCTTTAATGGTGATGCCCTAATCAGGTGGAAAGCCATGATCGAATATACAGGTAAAGTACACCTGTATAATTTGGGGTGGTCCAAGTTCGTGGACCTTGTTAAGGAAACATACTACCCACCCCATGAGGTGGAGAAATTAGAGACAGACTTTTGTCTCTTTCCATGAAAAACCTAGATTGTCGGAAATATGTTTCCAATTTTAATCCCTATCTAGGTTAGTTTCCTATTTGATTACCCCGGAGCCCAAACGCATTGTGCGTTTCATTAATGGGTTAGCGCCCGAGATAAAGGGCATGGTAAAGGCTGCTCAGCCTACTACCTATAGGTCTGCTGTTGGCCTATCTCTCTCCCTCACCTTTGATCTAGTGAGACAAAAGTCAGTTAAGTCTGAAACTGACGTAAAAAAGAAGAGGGAAGTTAACAACTCCCATAGGTTTAATAAGAAAAATAAAGGGAGATTTGGTTCAAAGGGAACTAAGGCAAGACGGCTGTGATGCCAACATGCAAAACTTGCAACCGCAGACACTGGGGACAGTGTAATTTTGGTTCACAGGCCAAACCCTGTGGCATCTGTAAAAGAAAGGGGCATAAGACCCTAGAATGTAAGGATCTTAAGGATGTCGTCTGCTACTTCTGCAATGAAAAAGGGCATATACAAACTAACTGCCCTAAGGTTTTTAAGAATAATAATGCGAAGCCTAGAGAGGCCAAGAAGGGGAATGCTCGACCCTTTCAGATAATGGCAAGGGAGGCTGTTAATGACGACAATGTCATAACAAGTACATTCCTCATTAACAATATTTATGCTAGAGTTCTCTTTGATTCGGGTGCAGATAGATCTTTTGTTGATCATAAGTTTAGTAAACTTTTAAACTTGCCCTTAAGAACTCTAGATAAAACTTATGAGATAGAACTTGCTGATGGAAGTTTAGAAACAACAACTTCCATTCTTGATGTATGCTCTATATCTATTAAGAATCATTCTATCCCTATCTCTCTTCTGCCAATGAAATTGGCGGGGTTCGATGTTGTCTTAGGCATGGATTGGTTATCTCATTACCAAGCCCGTATCGTTTGTGATAAAAAACTCATTAAAATTAAAACCCCATCTGGTGAAATGATCACCATCCCCGGAGACTCACACTATGGACTGCCAGACAAGGTGTCATTATTTAAGGCATCCAAGTGTTTGAGAAAAGGTTGTGTCATCTACATGGCACAAGTCACTATAAATGAGCCTAAGCCAAATATGGAAGACCTCCCAGTCATCTCAGAGTATCCCGATGTATTCCCAGAAAAATTACCAGGCCTACCTCTAGACAGACAAGTGGAGTTCAGGATTGATATTATACCAGGGGTAGAACCCGTAGCTAGAGCTCCATATAGGCTAGCACCAACGGAATTGAAGGAATTGAGGACGCAGCTAGACGAACTCTTGGGGAAAGGCTTTATTCAGCCTAGTTCCTCGCCTTGGGGAGCTCATATTATGTTTGTAAAGAAGAAAGACGGTTTAATGCGAATGTGCATCGACTACCGAGAGCTGAAAAAGTTAACAATCAAGAATAGATATCCTCTGCCCATGATCGATGATTTATTTGACCAACTTCAAGGGGCAAGTTACTTCTCCAAGATCGATTTAAGTTCTGGATATCATCAGCTGAAGGTTAGGAGTGGGGATGTTCCTAAGACAGCCTTCAGGACCCGTTACGGTCACTTTGAATTCTTGGTGATGCCTTTTGGGCTCACAAATGCACCAGCAGCATTCATGGATCTCATGAATAGAGTTTGCAAGCCATATTTGGATAAGTTTGTCATTGTCTTTATAAATGACATACTTATCTACTCTCGTCATCAAACTGATCACGAGAAACATCTTCGGTGCATCTTAGAATTGCTAAGGCAAGAAAAGCTTTATGCTAAATTCTCTAAGTGTGAGTTTTGGCATAGAGAGATCCAATTTCTTGGACACATGGTAAGTGAGCATGGTATCCAAGTGGATCCTGCCAAAATTGAGGCCATAATAAATTGGGAAGTCCCAAGACCCCAACAGAAATTCGTTGTTTCCTAGGATTGGCTGGTTAATATAGGAGGTTCATTGAGAACTTTTCAAGAATAGCCACTCCTTTAACTACCTTGACCCGTAAGAATGTAAAGTATAATTGGGGTCCAAAGCAACAAGAATCTTTTGTGATTCTTAAACACAAGTTGAGCAATGCTCCTGTGTTATCTCTACCTGAGGCTATTGAGGAATTCATAGTCTACTGTGATGCATCGCACACTTGCATGGGTTGTGTGCTAATGCGAAAAGGCAAAGTGATTGCCTATGCATCACGACAGTTAAAGGTGCACGAAAGGAATTACACCACCCACGATTTGGAATTGGGTGCCGTTGTATTTGCACTAAAACTATGGAGACATTACTTGTATAGCACAAAGTGTATTATATACACAAATCATAAAAGTCTCCAGCATCTATTCAATCAGAAGGAATTGAACATGCGACAACGTCGATGGATTAAAACGCTTAATGACTATGATTGCGAGATTCGCTACCATCCAGGTAAGGCAAATGTAGTTACCGATGCCTTAAGTCGCAAGGAACAGGTTAAACCTATAAAGATTAATGCCAAGAGCATTGAGCTAAGAAATAGCTTAAGTGAGAAGCTATTAGATACGCAGAAGCAAGCATTATTGGAAGCTAATGCTCCTAAGGAAGGATTGGGCGGAACTGTCAATCAGTTAACGCTTGGAAAGGATGGAATCCTTAGATTTAATGATAGAATTTGGGTTCCAATCCTTGGAGGACTTAGAGATCTAATCCTCCAAGAAGCGCACAACACAAGATACTCAGTTCACCCAGGTGGTGACAAAATGTATCAAGACATGAAGAAGAATTATTGGTGGATGGGTTTGAAGAAATCCATAGCCACTTATGTAGCTAAGTGTCTGACGTGTTCGCAAGTTAAGGCCGAACATCAAAAGCCGTCAGGACTTCTACAACAATTAGAAATTCCCACGTGGAAATGGGAAGTGGTAACTAGGATTTGATTACCAAGTTACCAAAGACCAAACGTGGTAATGACACTATTTGGGTCATAGTGGATAGACTGACCAAATCAGCACATTTATTGCCAATTAAAGAAACATATAATTCAGACAAATTGGCTAAGTTATATGTGGACAAGATTGTGTCCCTACACTGTGTGCCGGTATCTATTGTATCTGATAGAGATACTAGATACACATCTCACTTTTGGAAAAGTTTCCAACAATCTTTAGGCACACGATTAAACTTTAGTACGGCTTACCATCCGCAGACTGATGGTCAAAGTGAGCGTACTATCCAGACACTGGAAGACATGCTTAGGGCATGTGTGATTGATTTAGGTGGAAGTTGGGATGACCACTTACCCCTAATAGAATTCTCCTACAATAATAGTTGTCATACGAGCATCAGGGCTGCTCCTTTTGAGGCCTTGTATGGGAGAAAGTGTCGAACGCCCGTGTGATGGGCAGAAGTTGGGGAAGCCCGACTATCAGGACCAGAGATTATCCTGGAGACCACGGAAAAGATTGTGCAAATCCATGATCGTCTCAAAGCTGCCAGGGATAAGCAGAAGAGCTATACTGACAAGAGGCGTAAACCTCTCAAGTTCCAAATAGGAGACAAAGTCATGTTAAAAGTATCACCCTGGAAAGGTGTGATGCATTTTGGAAAGAAAGGCAAGTTGAGCCCAAGATATATTGGACCATTCGAGATAATCGAATGTGTCGGCACTGTAGCTTACAAGCTCAGGTTGCCAAGGAGCTTAGTGGAATCCATGATGTATTCCAAATATCTAACCTTAAGAAATGTCTAGCTGATGAGTCGCTAGCAATGTCGCACAAATATGTGCAGATAGATGAAACCCTGAGGTTCGTTGAGAAACCAATTTTGATTGAGGATCGACAGGTTAAGAAGCTCTGAAGAAAGATGATACATATAGTAAAGGTTAAGTGGGACGCTTTTAGAGATCCTGAGTATACATGAGAGGTTGAGCCCACTATGTGACAAAAGTACCCCCCATCTTTTTTGAATAAAATCTCGAGGTCAAGATTTCTTTTAAGGGTGTGAGGATGTAACACCCTGTAAAACCGTGTCCAATAGTATAGTGACACGTGTTGTATTTTAAATATAGTCTATTAAAGACCAATAAGGACTAAAGGCGTCAACATGCTCAAATATGAGCCTCTGAGTGACGGTCCGATGTCAACATGCTTAAAACTTGGCCTCTGAGTGACTGATATGTCAACATGCCCAGCCTGTGAGTGACATCGGAATCAACATGCTTATAATAAGCCTCTGAGTGATCCTTTACGAAGTCCTAACTCTCATACGTGCTATTTCTTGGACGAGAGGGATCAATTTTGTATATATACGAAAGTTGGATAATGGAGAGATTAAAAGTGTCAACTTGTTAATTTATACCTCTGATGTAACAATTGTGTAAAACGGGTTTCAAAAACCCGCACCCATAATTATTCAAAGTGTTGTTTAAATGTTTGTAGGGTAATTATTAGTGTTGTTTATTTTAAGTTGTCATAAGTGACACCTATTATTAAAAATTTAATCTATAAATAAAACAATAATTAAGTTAAATAAATCTTTAAAATAAATCAGCAATTAAAATAAAAAAAATGATAAATAGGAGCAAACCGGAATCGAACCCAGGTCTCCCACACGCGCACACACACTAAACACCACTACACCACACACATCTTAGTGTTTTTTTGTGGAGCAAATAAGTCTTATAGTCGAATTAGACCAGCAACTCAATGAAAGCTTCATCTTCGGAACTGTCAAGACCAAATCAAAATGTGTAACATTCAATCCCAGTCTTAAACGGATATAACTGATGTTTAATGTCAGTTATAACCGAAAATTTTAAATCCTATTCATCATGAACCTTCGAATCATAACCGAAAACATTAAAGGTGATTGATCACATCATTGCTTATAAATATCATATGCAAACCACTCCCAAAGCTCTCACATACTTCCAATTGCTTTTCGAAAAGACACTGCTCAATCAAGAATCTAGTTTCCTTCGCCGAAATTTTCGTTTCTGTTCGCCGGAATTGCCGCCGGGACACCTCAGTCGCCGGTAAACCTTTAATTTTGTTATTGGAAATTGTTTTGTTCTGCTTTGATTCAACGTATAGCATTATCGTTGTTTTTTTGTGGGATCGTTAAACCGAATCTGGGTTTTCCAGATGAAGAAGACGAAGTTAAACACTTTATATGTATAATTAAATATGGATTTTTAAGTGGGTTAGACACATAGTCCAGTGGTGGACTATGTGCAATGTTAAAGCACAGGTCTTGGGTTCGACTAGATTAAACATCCGGTTCCAACTCCAACAAAGCAATTTTTTTAAAAGAAAAGGTTTCGCAGAACACTCTCTGTTAGTAATTAAGTTTAATTGAAATCATAAAATAAATGAGTTAGACACCCATCCCTACTAGTTCAATCCCCGCTATGCACAACTGGTCAAGTGATTTTAAAAACCTTTTGAATTAAATAAAATCCTGATAATCTTAAAGAGTGTATAAGAATAATTAAAAACCAAATCTAAATGGGTTAGACACGTAGCTTAGTTGGAAGAGCTGCGTGCACGCAACCGAGAGGTCACAAGTTCGAGCCTCACCACACGCATCCTAATTCCACTCGAACCGGTCAGGTCTGACAGATCTAACAATATATTTTTTTAATATTATTTTTTATTCCATTTTAATTATTTATATCAAATATATATTGTTATTTCAGCTAAAATCAAATAAAAATACTTAAAAAAAATACAATGTTAAAGGTTTTATAATCTAAATAAAAACCATTATGTGATCAAATGTGTATTTTTTTGGTGTGGTTATATGTGGATATATTTTATCATTTCAGTGAAACTATTCATTTAAGGTCCATCAGTTACTCATGGGATACGAGTTGAGCATCAGGTGCCTCATTAGATCAGCTCCGTTTGATTGAGCCTTGATCTCAAGTTTCATCATTTATCATGTCATGTGTTCTTCTTGAATCTTATGTGGTTATATATATATATATATATATATATATATGCATTTGCTCACTTATGATTCATGCACAACTTTTATTTAAATATCAAATATATAAATGCTACAAATGACTTACTATGATTCACTCGCCAACTTTTGTTGACCCAAACCTTTGTTTTACGCATGATACAGGTGAACAAGCTAAGGAGAGAAACACATAGGAATGGTCTTAAAAGGTTAAACAAAACTATTATGTTCTGAACAATGTTTTGGTTTTATTTGTGCTTGTATGACTCATTGTGTTTGAATGTTTGAAGTTTTAATTTCAATTTAATAAATATGAAACTTATTAGTAAATGTAATGAGCTTTGGTGATAACCCAATTATGCCCCGAATTCTATATCCGCTGCGGGTCGGGGTGTGACATATTGGTATCAGAGCTTGCGACTATAGGGATATAGGATAGGTTATTAGACCCTTAGATCCTATACTATAGTTGATTACATTTTAATTGTTTATGTGTTATATGCAAAACTCATGATGTTTATATGTTTCATGTTTATTTTTCACACACCAATACATGCAAGCACTCTCACTAATACATGCTAATATGTAATGTTCATTATAGTTTATATGTTGTTAACCCATCATACATACGCAAGCACCCACATCACGATTTTCATGATTTCTTCTCAAATACTTTGCAATGTTTTCATGTTTTTCTTTTCAATCGCATCAAAGTGAGTTCTACGACGGGTATGTAGTAACTGGAAGGGTACGAGTACTGGTAGTCGGAACGTCCTATCTAGGCTTGGAATTCGTATAAATCCAAATAATGGACCAGTTTGCCTACCTGGGGACTAACGATGAGAGTACGAAGGACCTATTAGGCCAAGCATGCCACACCAAACGTCATGTGAACTAACCCCACTTTGAGTTGTCATTGTGTATGTACCTGGACACACTCGGACCTTATACCTTACAATTATGTTTTATGATTTTCATGCGGGTGATGCCAGCATTAGCAGGCCAACACCAATGTGAACCCTACCAAGCCCAGTAGTCATAGGGGCCCACGTGACTACCAAGGCTGAAGTACGGGAAACATTTGGAGGCCCAATCTTAAGGAAGCCCAAGACATCTTATGGATGTAGTTAAATTCATGTTTCATTTATTTTATGTTGTTTTCATTTTTTTTGCGACACATGACACCTAAGAACATTCAATTCATAATCTCGCTTCGTATTTCCTGTAGATGTCTGCTAGACACTCTCGAGGCGGTAGAAAGGTCAGGAAGATCCAACGAGCGTATGGCCACTCACATCGCTCAACAGATGGCTGCCGTACTTCCTGATATTGCTGTGCAAGTTCAACAAGCACTTGCCGCCAATCCCACTAACCCCACCAACCAAGACGGGCAAAATGTTGCCAACCCTCCAACCAACACCATCAAATGTACCTACAAGCATTTCAAGTCCTGCGATCCCCCGAAATATGAAGGGACTGAAGGTGTCACTGCTCTCCTTCGTTGGTTTGAGGAGATGGAAAACACTTTTCTCAATTGTGATTGTCCCGATGATCGCAAGGTGCGATATGCTACTGGTCGGTTGTTTGGAGTAGCACTTACCTGGTGGAACACCGAAAAGGGCAAGCGAGGTGCTGAAGCTGCTATGGCCTTGACTTGGGATGTGTTGAGGGAAATCATGACGAGACGCTTCTGTCCACTAAGCGAAATCAAGAAACTGGAAGACGAGTTTTATTCATTAAAGCAAAAGGAGGGAGACCACACCACTTACAACAAGAGATTCCTCGAGTTAAATCAGATGGTCCCTAACCTGTTCACTCCTCTTTATCGTCTAATTGAGCATTACATTCGAGGTCTTCCCTCGAAAATTCAAGATTCGGTGTTAAGTACTTCACCTGCAACACTCGAAGCTACCATGGAACTGCTACTGAACTAACAGAAATTCGCATTTGAAATGGCGATTTTAAGGATGCGAATAAGAAAGAAAAGGCACCTGCTGAAACCCCAAACCCAACTCCAACAGGTTCGTCTTCTAAATTTGCTGGCAAAAGGAAGCGTAATGGGAAAATTCGCCGTTACCCAAACCAATTCTCCTATCACTGCTACCCCAATTACGCAAGTCGCCCCTCAAGCCACCCCATTCAAGAAGCCATACACTGGTCCACACCCAAAATGCAACCAATGTCTACCATCATCCCCCTAAGAACCCTTGCCAATACTGCACAAGTTGTAGTCGTGGAGGTCACACAATTCAAACTTGTCGTATCCTCCAAAAGCCAAACCACAACCAGCCTCAAGCCCAAATCAATAATCAAGTGATGCGCCAAGCCCAAAACCAACAACCCTGACTCTTACCACCTGCTCAACCCATGGCTCAACCCTACTATCAACCCAATTACCCATTGATGCAACCCGTCAGAGCATGCTTCAACTGTGGCAATCCAACCCATTTTCGTAACACATGCCCACGCCTGGTGAACATCATAAATGCCTAAGCTCAAGACAATCCGATGAACCAAGCCAATCAAACTAATCCACCTGCTAGAGGAAGGGCTTTCAACATCAACGCCAACCAAGCTAGGGCTAATAACAATGTGGTTAATGATACGTTCCTTATTAACGGTAATTATGCATCCATACTCTTTGATACTGGTGCAGATAAGAGTTTTGTGTCCTTAAATTCGAATCCATTCTTGATTTATCACGCGTTAGTCTCGCAGAACCATTCATGGTGGAAGTTGCTGATGGTGAACCTATTGCGTTAGACTCGATCATTCGTGATTGTACCCTTACTCTTAATGGCCACGACTTCTCAATTGATCTTATTCCTATGAAGTTGGGTAGTTTCGATATTATCATCGGTAAGGACTGGCTTAGCCAACAACACGCCGAAGTTGTTTGTCACGATAAGTTTATTCGAATTCCTCTCGTTGACGGTCAAACCTTGAGTATCTTTGGAGAAACTTCTTCTAAAGGGCTTAAATTGATGTCATGCCTCCAAGCTCATAGATATCTTCGCAAAGACTATATCGCGTTCCTAGCTCATATCGTCAAGAAGGAAGGCAAGGAAAGGAAGCTCGAAGATATTCCCGTCGCTAAAGAATTTCCTCAAGTTTTCCCCGATGACGTTTCAGGACTTCCTCCAGTGCGAGAAGTCAAATTTTTAATCGATCTTGTACCTGGTGCTACACCAATCGCAAAATCTCCTTATCGGTTAGCCCCATCTGAGATGCAAGAGTTAGCTAGCCAGCTGCAAGTGTTGACTGACAAAGGATTCATACGTCCTAGTTCGTCGCCATGGGGTGCACCTGTTCTTTTTGTAAAGAAGAAAGATGGAACTTTCCGCATGTGTATTGATTATAGAGAGCTCAACAAGCTGACCATCAAGAATCGCTATCCACTAACGCGAATTGATGATCTTCTAGATCAACTTCAGGGTGCCACCTGTTTTTCAAAGATCGACCTTCGTTCTGGTTATCATCAACTTAGAGTGCGTGAAAAAGATATTCCTAAAAATGCTTTTCGAACTCGTTATGGTCATTATGAATTTATGGTTATGCCTTTTGGGCTGACCAACGCCCCTGTTGTTTTCATGGATTTGATGAATAGGGTATGCAAGCCTTATCTCGATCGTTTTGTCATAGTTTTCATTGATGATATCCTTATCTACTCCAAGACCAAATCTGACCATGAGCGTCATCTTCGACTCATTCTAATACTCTTAAGAACTGAAAAGCTTTATGCTAAGTTCTCGAAATGTGAGTTTTGGTTAAAAGAAGTGCAATTTCTTGGCCATGTCGTTAACGACAAAGGGATTCATGTTGACCCTGCAAAGATCAAAGCGGTACAAGAATGGCAAGCACCACGTACACCTACTGAAGTTAGGTCATTTCTTGGTCTCGCTGGTTATTATCGTCGTTTCATCGCGATTTTTTCTCGTATCGTCGTTCCACTCACAGCCTTAACTCATAAGGGAAAACCCTTTATTTGGGGACCCAAGCAAAAAGAGGCTTTTTCAAACCTTGAAGCAAAAACTCTGTGATGCACCGATCCTTACACTTCCTGATGGTTGCAAAGATTTTGTGGTATATTGCGATGCGTCAGGGCAAGGTTTAGGATGTGTTCTAATGCAAAGAGGAAAGGTTATGGCCTATGCCTCAAGGCAACTCAAAATTCATGAAAAGAACTATGCCACTCACGACCTAGAACTTGGAGCTGTCGTGTTCGCCCTTAAGATATGGAGACATTACCGCTATGGTACCAAGTATGAAATCTACACTGATCACAGGAGTCTCCAGCATATCTTCAATCAAAAGGAATTGAACATGAGGCAACGTCGATGGGTCGAACTTCTAAATGATTATGATTGTGAAATTCGATATCATCCAGGCAAGGCTAATGTTGTGGCTGACGCCCTCAGTCTAAAGGAGTATGCAAACTCCATCCGTCTTTTGTGTTCCCAAATTGTGTCAGATCTTCAAAACCGAATTAGAGCAGCTCAACATGTTTCTGTCACGGAAAATGATGTACGAGATGAACTGTCTTGTGAAGCTGAAACCAAACTAGAATCCAAATCGGATGGTATTCTCTACTACTTGAATCATATTTGGGTACCTGATCGTGATAATCTCTGAGTTTTTCTCATGAATGAGATGCACAAAACTCGGTACTCTATACACCCAGGAGCCGATAAAATGTATCAAGATCTACGATACTCTTACTGGTGGCCTAGCATGAACAAAGATATCGCTATATTCGTTTCCAAATGCCTCACATGTTCCAAAGTGAAGGCTGAACATCAAAGACCTTCAGGACTCCTTGTTCAACCAGAAATACCTGTATGGAAGTGGGAAAATATAACCATGGATTTCATTATCGGGTTACCTCGCACCTTCAGTGGGTATGACACCATTTGGGTTATCATTGATCGTCTCACTAAATGAGCTCATTTCATTCCAATCCATGAAGATTTCAAGAACGAGAAATTATCTCGTATCTATATCAATGAAATCGTAAGTCGTTATGGTGTACCCTTAAGTATCATATCAGATCGAGACGGCCGTTTTACTTCGCGAACATGGCAAGCCGTGCAATCCGCTATGGGTACACGTCTAGATCTCAGCACTGCCTTTCACCCTCAAACCGATGGCCAATCGGAGCGTACCAGACAAACCCTTGAAGACATGTTGCGAGCATGTGTGATAGACTTTAAAGGTAATTGGGACACTCACCTACCATTAGTTGAATTCCCGTACAACAATAGTTATCATTCAAGCATCGGTATGGCTCCTTTTGAAGCCTTATAAGGTCGTAAATGCCGATCTCCTGTATGTTGGCACGAATTGGTGAAGCGCAAATCACTGGACCTGAGTTGATTCAAGAAACGACTGACAAAATTCTTCAAATTCGAAATAATCTTCTAGCCGCTCAGAGTCGTCAAAAGAGTTACGCGGATAAGCGACGAGAACCATTGGAGTTTCGTGTTGGTGATCAAGTACTTTTGAAAGTTTCACCGTGGAAGGGAGTGGTTCGTTCGGTCAAAAAGGCAAGCTCGCACCACGCTATGTGGGACCCTTCAAGATACTCGAAAGAGTAGGTCCTATAGCATACAAGCTTGACCTACCAGAAGAACTCAACAGAATTCATCCCACGTTCACGTATCAAACTTGAAAAAGTGTCTCGCCGACGAGAATCTCCATATTCCTTTAGAAGATGTTCAAATTGATGAATCAATGCACTTCGTTGAAAGACCAGTAGAGGTCATGGATTTCGGTGAAAAGCGTTTAAGGCGAAGTCGTATTCCAATAGTCAGGGTGCGATGGAAGTCAAAGTGAGGACCTGAGTTTCCCTGGGAACGCAAAGACTCAATGCGCGAAAAACACCCGCATCTCTTTCCAGTTGCAGCTACTACTTAAATTTCGGGACAAAATTTCTAAAAGTAGGGGATACTGTAACAATTTTGTAAAACGGGTTTCAAAAACCCGCACCCATAATTATTCAAAGTGTTGTTTAAATGTTTGTAGGGTAATTATTAGTGTTGTTTATTTTAAGTTGTCATAAGTGACACCTATTATTAAAAATTTAATCTATAAATAAAACAATAATTAAGTTAAATAAATCTTTAAAAATAAATCAGCAATTAAAATAAAAAATAATAAATAGCAACAAACCGATTTCAAACCCGGGTCTCCCACACGCGCACACACACTAAACACCACTACACCATACACATCTTAGTGTTTTTTCTGGAGCAAATAAGTCTTATAGTCGAATTAGACCTGCAACTCAATGAAAGCTTCATCTTCGGAACTGTCAAGACAAAATCGAAATGTGTAACGTTCAATCCCAGTCTTAAACGGATATAACTGATGTTTAATGTCAGTTATAACCGAAAATTTAAATCCTATTCATCATGAACCTTCGAATCATAACCGAAAACATTAAAGGTGATCGATCACATCATTGCTTATAAATATCATATGCAAACCACTCCAAAAGCTCTCACATACTTCCAATTGCTTTTCGAAAAGACACTGCTCAATCAAGAATCTAGTTTCGTTCGCCGGAATTTTCGTTTTCGTTAGCCGGAATTGCCGTCGGGACACCTCAGTCGCCGGTAAACCTTTAGTTTTGTAATTGGAAATTGTTTTGTTCTGTTTTGATTCAACGTTATAGCATTATCGTCGTCTTTTTTTGTGGGATTGTTAAACCGAATCTGGGTTTTCCAGATGAAGAAGATGAAATTAACACTTTATATGTATAATTAAATATGGGTTTTTAAGTGGGTAAGACACATAGTCCATTGGTGGACTATGTGCAATGTTAAAGCACAGGTCTTGGGTTCGACTTGATTAAACATTCGGTTCCAACTCCAACAAAACAATTTTTTTAAAGAAAAGGTTTCGCAGAACACTCTCTGTTAGTAATTAAGTTTAATTGAAATCATAAAATAAATGGGTTAGACACCCAGCCCAACTGGTTGGGCTGGGTGCCAAACAAGTTGAAGGCCTAGGTTCGATCCTCGCTATGCACAACTGGTCAAGTGATTTTAAAAACCTTTTTAATTAAATAAAATCCTGATAATCTTAAAGAGTGTATAAGAATAATTAAAAACCAAATCTAAATGGGTTAGACATATAGCTCAGTTGGAAGAGCTGCGTGCACGTAACCGAGAGGTCACAAGTTCGAGCCTCATCACACGCATCCTAATTCCACCCGAACCGGTTAGGTCTGACAGACCTGACAATATATTTTGTAATATTATTTTTTATTCCATTTTGATTATTTATATCAAATATATTGTTATTTAAGCTAAAATCAAATAAAAATACCTAAAAATACAATGTTAAATTTTAAAATCTAAATAACCCCCCCCCCCCCCCAATAAACTAAAATGATAACAAAAAGTATTAAGTCAAGACATTAATTGGTTTATAATTATCGATTTATCACGTTATTATTTTAGGTTAGTATCCATTTGTCGATCAACTACTCAATTCGTGCGCACCCACCATCATCCAAGAAAACGCACCCACTGTGAATGAATCCTTACATACTCCTTTTTTTAATCATATTTTGGGTTGTATCATGTGTCGTACATGTTTTATTTAATTATTTAGACACTTGTGCCAAAATCATTATGTGATCAAATGTGTATTTTTTTGGTGTGGTTATGTGTGGATATATTTTATCATTTCATTGAAATCATTCATTTAAGGCCCATCAGTTCCTTGTGGGGGACGAGTTGAGCATCAGGAGCCTCACTAGATCGGCTCCGTTTGATTGAGGCTTGATCTCAAGTTTCATCATTTATCATGTCATGTGTTCATCTTGAATCTTATGTGGTTTGTGGTTATATATATATATATATGCATTTGCTCACTTATGATTCATGCACAACTTTTATTTAAATATCAAATATATAAATACTACAAATGATTTACTATGATTCACTCGCCAACTTTTGTTGACCCAAACATTTGTTTTACGCATATACAGGTGAACAAGCTGAGGAGAGAAACACATAGGAATGGCCTTAGAAGATTAAACAAAACTACTATGTTCTAAACAATGTTTTGGTTTTATTTGTGCTTGTATGACTCATTGTGTTTGAATGTTTGAAGTTTTAATTTCTATTTAATAAATATGAAACTTATTAGTAAATCTCATGAGCTTTGGTGATAACCCAATTATGCCCCGACTTTTATATCCGCTGCGGATCGGGGTGTGACATTTGAGTGACCTTTTAACGAACCGAGAGCTCGACAATGTCCGGGCATAATCCCGGGTATGCCAAGTATTGGCTACGGAGGGCTAAAAGTGCCAAAAAGGTGTTTTAAATGGGTTTTAGAAGCTTTTTAAAGTTAAGGGGCTAAAGCGTCAAACTTTGAATCTGCTCAAGGGGCGGTCGCGGGTCGTGAGAGACCAGGCCTGGGTCTCTCGCGGGGCGCGAGAGAGGCTCTGCTGCAGAAAGTTTTCTTGGCTTCCAAACAAAAATGCCAAAAACCATTAAATCGAAACCATGGCTTCCCAAACTGCTATGCCACGTTTTGGAACACTTGTAAGCTTCTTCTTACACCCCTAAACACCTGGCTTCACCTCCTTTGGGTTCTCCAACTATAAATAGGTGCTGAAGTTCACCATTCCAACTTGCACCTTTCTTATTTATTCACTCTTCTCCCTCCTCTGGAAGTTTCTAGCTGAAAGGAGCATCCAACTTAGTTCTTTTGCACCCTAGGAATCACTACTAAGTGTTCCTTCTTTGTGCATTTTCGTTTATAGGGTTTTATACCCAAAAGTCAAGCGTTTTACGGAAAACGCTTTGACTTTCGGTTAAGACCATTATGGTCCAGCCATTGTTCGAAATGAACATGGCTAAGTGATCGTAATAAGGTAGGTGTTACTCCCTATAAAAGGCGCCTCCTGAAGATCACGTTTACTAGACCAATTGACGGGTCAAAATTATGATATTAAAAAGTAAAACATGCCATTTTCCATAGAAATCATAAATTGATCTTATATATGTTATGAAACCTGTTTTGACACTTAAACAAGTTGGTAATAATTATTAGAACATGTGAGAACATGTTCGGCTCGTCAATTTTAGTTCTAGGGTTGGTTCGCAACCGAAAGTCGCAAAGTTTGACTTCTGCTTTGACTTTCGATTCTGACCCGATTTAGATTAGTTACCTAATGATATAAAGTTGCATTATGATCATAATATAATGTAGCATAACCCTCTGAGGTTATATTACATGATTATAATCAGAATCTAAGTTTATGCGCAAGTTACATAATTATGTCATCTTTGACAAAAATGCCCTTTTTTGCATAAATCAAGGTTTTAATGATAATAACTTGGAAATAAGTTTCCTACTGATATAATATTATAAGTAGGATTATTTGGGATGTTAAACCAACTTATAAACTGAGTTTTCAAGCAAGTCTTTAAACTATGTAGATAAATGACGATTTTAGCATTTGTGGCTCATAAAATAGTTTTAATCAAATCTTTTCAAGGTAAATCTTTTACCTACTAATATGTTCTATTAAATAACATATCTAAGATATTTTGATCTAACCCTAATGTCATTTTTATTAAACATCGCATAAAACGTCATTTTACGACATAAGCGTCGTTTCGGCGCATAGTATGGTTTTAAAACCATATTATCGACCAAGAGTTGATACCTACTAGTTTTAAAACTTAATTTAAACATATTTAAAGTAGGTACATATTATAAACTCAGAATCCCAAATAATTTATAAACTATGTGTAAAATGACCAAAATGCCCCTTCGGTGCATAGTTTGGACAAAAAAGATAAATTACACATATAGTTATCATCCTACTGATATTATATCATAAATAAATTATTTTTCCAGAATACTTATAACAATAACATTAAATTATATTCAAGTTTCTTTTATACGGTAGGAAATTACCGAAATGCCCTTATGAGGCATAGTTTCGTTTTAAAACCTTAACGGGCATATGAGTTGATATCCTACTGATATTTTAACTTATTTAAAAATATAATGGCGTATAGAACTTGTCCATGACTTATCCGGTTACCCATTATCGCTTATAAGTGTACGGTTGATTATACGTAACTAGTTTACGGGTTTAACCTTATCATTTTAATCTCAAAATCCAGAATGTTAATTGTTTACCCATATTATGCAAGGCAAGTACTTGTCGGGTTTAAACTACATTCTATCCAATCATCGTTTAATCAAGCGTTATACGTTTTGATCATGTACACTACTCGGTCTAAGTCTATGACTTAAATAAAGACCGTTAGTATTTAATTGGTTAGCTTATGCCATAATCCAGACTAGAGCCTTGCTGGTAAATACTATCTGCACGTTCGTACTTTTGTATACGGCTGAGTTATTGAAATTAAAAGAAGACTAGCTCAGGTAAATACTCTCGACTTATTTTCCCTATACGGGCATGGGATACGGTAAACTATTACCGCTTGGTCAGAAATGGGATCAATCGAATGTCGGATTGTGGCTAGTAAATTCGCATACTCTGTTTTAATCAGTTTTGTTTGATAACTTAAACATCGGGGGTTAAATTACCGTGTCCTGGATATCCTCGGCTCATTAGATTAGTTAATGGCCACGACCTTAGCGCGGGATGTAGGCATACACCTAACAGACGCTCAAATGCAAATTACCCAAGACGTTGGGATAACTCCTCTGTGAGTTCTAACTGGTGTGTATTTAATCATGTCTCGGTCTCTGTATTGGGCCCTGTATGTATGGACAAACATGTGAATCTGTTAACAAGGTTACAAAGTAACTTTCCCAAGTTATAAAAAGATTTGTGTCCTGTGCACTTAAATCTAATTTTAAATGTTTTCAAAATGAGTCAGTCGGGTGTATTTACCAGCGAAAGCTGACGTATCTCCAAAGACTAAACTGCAGGTACAATACGAAATAGGCCGGAAGCTACTCGGTAGTGAATAAGAGGATCTTGCAAATCCTTAGATCTGCCCTAAAGTCTGTTTTATATTCTTTCTTGTGCATTTTAATGATCCGCCTGTGGATCTTCTATTACGCGCCTGTATATTATTTTATTTCGAACATTTGGTTTGTAATAGTAATTTTACTCCAAGACTTCGTTGTGCCGTGTTTAATTGACTATGATGTTATCATCTGACGTCACAATACTCCCCACCCGGGTCCACCGGTGTATGAATTTGGATTGGAAATCCGGGGTGTGACATGTTCATACGTTGCCTAAAGAGGAAACTTTGTAGGTAATGAGTTTTGTTTAGGCAATTTTATGCATGTATGATGTTCGGTGTTGACTGTTATGATGTTTATAAGTATAGTTAGGCATATTAACATTTTAAAAACAACGGATTTGATAATTGATCACAGTGTTCATAACTTGCCATTAATGTAAACTTTTGTGATACTAGTACGTGTAGGATCGCATGTTAGATACAATTGATGATCAAACCTGGTTTATATGTGTTAGTTAGGACGTATGAAACTATTTGGTGTGATCAAAATTACATGATTGATACTAGATTACCTAAGGATTCCTAAAAGGGAAACTTTATTGAACTCGGATGTTCTAACTTGAGTGTTAGAGTTGCATGAACTTATAGGATGATACTAATGCGTTACATGAACTGTATAAGCATGTTTCACATGTGAAAAGTTGTGAAATTGCGTGTTAGTTCATGGATTGCCAAAATTGGAAACTTTGTTATCCTAGATGTGTGGGATTGGTGAAATTGACATGAATGATCATGTGAAATGTTCTAGATGTGTTATATAGGATACAATTAGATGTTTAGAAGTGTTGATGTGTAGAGTTCATGGGGATTAGAGTTCCATGCACACCCTGCTAAAAGGGAAACTTTATTGGTAATAAAGTTTAGATATAAATCCTATGTAAAATGTGATGTATGTTATTGTTTGATTATGATTGTATTAACATGAATAAACCCTAATTCACTTAATGAGTCACCAAATAGTCGTCAGGTCAACTTGGTCAAATATGTGAGTCTCTAGTTTGAAACTTACGCAATGGGATTGTTTAGATACAAAGGTCCTATGATCAACATGAACTCACACTTATAAATATCATATAGTAATAGGTAGCTGTTAGTGGGCTACTTATTCTTTATTGCTTTTGTTGGATATTTTTACACTCACGCTAAGGTGAGTTTCATTATCTCTTTTACGTATGCTTTTCTGGGAGAAAACATGAATACAACTTTTTGATTTTATAGTTTCCTTTATATCACTTGTATACTAAATGCAACTTATATCATGAAAGTCCTTACATACTGAACCATTAATATAGGCAGTTAGCGAGGTAATTTGAGTAGCATGACTGGGGAACGGGTGTAACATTGACCTAACATTTGCACGATCTTTTATGATAGACGTGGTGCAAGGCAACAAACACATTCAATTAACTTCAGTTCAAAACGTTTAGTAACTTGTAACAAGCTAGCTACCTAAGGTATATTACATTGTCTGACCACTTTATTTACTACTGAAACTTGTGAATTCACCAACCTTGTGTTGACACTTTTTAGCATGCTTTGGTAAGTCGCTAGGTATGCACGTGATATAGGGCATCTCATGGAGTCTCATTATTATCAAATATTTTAGCTTGTTTTTCAAAGTTTATTATGTGGTATTTTGGGCGCGTTGTTTTGCGCCTATAACGTTTAAACTTTTATTTTGTTTGCGCTTCCGCATTTCATTTAAACTTTCAAACACAACGACATTTTATAAAGATCATTTAGAGTTCGTTCGAAGTAGCCAATGGCAATGATCCTAGTTTGTCACACGCCTCGCAGTAAAACCCTGCAGGTGGAATTTGAGGGTGTGACATTTTACTCATGTTTAATCAGCCCTAGCTCCCATCTTTGATCAGAAATTTAGAATCGATCATACTGGCTCTTCAGTTATTCGTTCCTGCATTCCACTTAAGGCTTACCGACTCTTCAGTTTACCTATCTCCGATCGTAACTCACGAGGGACTACGTTCGTATTTGGTGGTCTTTTTATATTTAGGTTAAATAATTAGAATTCGTTAATTAGGCCTTTAATTGGTTATCGGCTTACAAACATATAAATAAGACATGGGGTTTTGTGGATTAAAGTGGACTATATGCCAGATGAAATTAAGAATTTAGGCTTAATTAGTAAACTATAAAAAAAGTATTAGGCAAAACGATTATTTAACTTTCATCTTTAGTAATATACATATATATATAGAGAGAGAGAGTGTGTATTTTTCATGCCAATGGGTTCAACTTTTTTTTTTCTAACAAAATCAATGGTGTTAAATCGTAAAAAACACTGGTGTCTTTCAAAAATTTCCTATTACACATGGAATAAGTTGGTGCCGATGACCCTGACCTTGACCCTCTTTGCACATAGCCCGATCTCTCCTTCCTCGCCCCATCTACAATGTTCTTCCTTCTCTCTTCCATGCCTAACGTCCGTGGAGTTCACAATTGGTAGGCTCTAAGCCTTAAACCAATAATTATTTGGGGATCTTGTCATTAACTAGTTTCTTGTACTTAAAATGTAGTACTTTAACTTAAAGAAACATTGCTTCAAGTTTATCATTAAAGAATACTATTCGGATGAAGTCGTAGACAAAGTTAAAGATGGAGCTGAAACAATGAGTAGAGTCAACCGCTGACATACGTTTTAGTGTGGAATCCTCAAAAAGTTGAGACACTAACAAACAGGGTAAAATGGTTTATGTGCTCATTAAGAAATTCATACGTCGCTAGTTATTAATATATCACCGATGGATACCATAATCTAGTCGCCTATTGAGCCTCTCGGTAACTGTCAGTTGTCACTCGGTAAGCTACGTTCGTAATCTGTCAGAATATGCATAACCCACGTCATGTTTTCCGATAGAGTATTCCTAACAAGACACCCTTCACCTATGTATATGTCTGTCCGTTTAAGTAATCACTTTCGCAATCTTTGTCCCTAGAAATAATAGTTTGGAATATGTTTACTGTTGATACATCAATAATATAATTAACTATTTAAATATAATTTATCAAAACACGTTTTGTAATAATTTATTATTGATACATCAATAATATAATTAATATTTAAAAAGTGTATAGTATTTATTCAAAACCCTTATCCATTCTACTAGTACAATGTCTTTGGTGTAGCACTACCAATCATATAAATAATATTTAAAGTGGATTGCATTTTAAGGCAACTAATTGGAGTTTCATCCGTGTTGATTATAACAGATGTCCCATGCTAAACCCAGATGGTTATTAGCCTTTCTCGATATTACATTATTAGAGATATTTAACTTTACACTTTTGTTTTATGATTGTTATTATTTTATTTTCGATATAGTACCTAAGAACAGAGGAGGTTCTTACAAAGGAGGTTAATAGTTAGGGCCCAATCCCTAGGGGCGTTAAAAAGTATCCGAATCCGAAAATCTGATCCGAAGTATCCGAAAATTTGAATATCCAAAATTTCGGATATGGGATATCCGTATTTTACGGATCCGAATAGTGATCCATAAATTTATAAATTTATTTTCGGATATCCGAAATATATTTCGGATATCCGAATTATCCGAAAATATCCGAAATATTTGACAGTATATTCGGATATCTGAAAATTTATATTCAGATAGCCGAAATATCCGATTTAAAATAAATAAGAAAAAAGAAATAAATTAATAAATGGATATTAGGATATCCGAACTTTTGGATACGGATTCAGATAGCGAAACTAGGTATCCGAAAATTTCGGATATCCGGTTTTGAACCCCCCCACCTCCTGTTTTTTCACTTCGAAATGTATATTTTACCGAAAATTTCTGTAAGTTTTATATGTATTGAGTCCGGCCTCACTTGTTTTCTTCTTTAAAACTTTCAGCCCATATTTAAAAATTCAAGATCCACCATTGCCTAAGAATTCCATTAAAAAAGAACAATTTCTGAGAAGAGTAGAGGCAAATAAACATGAGGAACGCCCATGATCCGTCATGCCAAGATTCAAGGTGGAATGAGGATCATGAGTTGTAGTTCATTACTTTGTTAAGTATCGAGTTAGGGATTTCCAAAAGCATGCGCACTACCTTAAGAAAAAGTGCGTATCTATATAGAGTTTTGCCATTGATGATAAGTTATTGCTTTATATGATCGTATTGTCGCTTAGCTACCTTGCCAAGATGGTTCAAGGACGAAGTCTGACATAGGTTATACGCTACGTCCTATGGGACCTTTAACGCGTATAGACTCTTGTTAAGCACAAGTTTTGTTCTTATAGGATGCCAATTGCCAAGGTATATGATACTTTAACTTACTAAATGGTCTTTGGTAGTTTAGTTCAATGATATAAGTGAACCCTTACAAATTTTTATATCATAAACTCCAAACTTACCATAGCTTTTTATTAAATATTCCCTACAAATTTTTATATCATAAACTTCAAACTTACCAATGACTAATATATATTTCATCATGCAACCAAATTCGTTAGTTATAATGTTAGGTACATAAGATCCTTTCAACATATAAACATTATCTATAACAGCCGCAAAGTGGAAAAAATACCTGGCCATATAAGAGGGTGTTGTAGGTAGATAAATATACAATATATATATATATATATATATATATATATATTAAAGGTACAGTTTAAGTACATAAACAGGGTTACAATATAACTTGACATTGCAGGGACCACGTAAGACGGGTCATGGGTGGATGTTTATCTGGGTTATATACTTAAATATTCGGTCCATATGTAATAGACAAATGCATTATATCATTATTAAGTTATACATTAGAAATTATTTTTATTAAATATAAAAAAATGGGTAGTTAATTAAATAAACGAAAAAAACAAAGCGAAGGTACCAACTATTGTTGTATTATTCAGTATACATGGTATAACTACTTAACTAACTCTTTTAACAAAACAAAACTTAAGAGTTTTAGTTTAGACTTTACTAATTAAAATGGAAAAATTATGGAAATAAACGTTATGAATAAAACTTAAGAGTTTTATTTTAGACTTATTATGCCTTAATGAGTGTTATATAAGGTGATCATAACCATGTTAGGTGTTAATGAATTATATATGGTAACAATAACACAGGTTATGAGTTAATGAGTTATATTAGGTTATAATAAGTAATGTTAGGTGCTAACTAGTTATAATGTGTGATACAATAACGTAATTTAACATGATGAGCGTTATAACGTAATTCAACATGATGAGCCTTAATGAGTTGACTCTAGTGATAATAAGTCATGTTCAATGTTAATGAGTTTGTATTAAGTAATACACGACTTAATTGACCATGTTAGGTCTTGTTTGAAGTTGATATGTTATATTGGATGGTATAAGTCATGTTAGGTGTTAATTAGTTTTATTTAATGATACTAAAGTACGATACAAATTGTGATGGGTTTGGCGTAAACTTCCTCAAAACCATTGCTAGTTCAGTCGCCAAAGTTATACTGTAAGTTATTATTTAAAAGGAATTCATGTGAAAACGACCATGGACTTACCAAGGCTTTTGAGTATGTCTTCTGCTAATTTAAATTAGTTTCTTTTTATGTTTGTACTGACACATTAAGGCGTAAGACAACTTATATAACCTAATATAGCACACTAAAACACAATAAGGTAAGTATTTTCTATTACAACTTATTAACACTTAACATTACTTATAATCAATATAACTCAATAGCACCTGATTTAACTCGTTAAGTTGACATGATGTGATCTCAAGTGGTGATTTTGTACCAAAGATCCCCAAAACATGCAATAACCTACTTAATTTTTGTCATATTTGATTTGGTTATGTATATCATTTGTCTGATTATATAATTCACTAGAAATTTTGGATGACACACTCGTTATGTAATCAAGATAATTGGTACTCAAGCTACCGATGACAAAGAGGATTTTTTTTTTTTTTTAATTACGTTATTTATCAAATATCTTGTATTTTCTTCAGCATATCCGGAACACTTTGATTGCACAAAGAATAATGCCGTTGTATGTGCTCACATAAATTTTCTTTAGGTTTAATGGGTATTTTGTGGTTTAATCCATTAGTTTCTTAAGATTTTTATTAAAATAACAATGGTAGAATGTGTAACGTGCTGATGAATGGAAGGTTTGTAAAATTCATTGACTCAACTTAACCTTCAATTTAAATATTTTAGTTGACATAAAGATTTAAGAAACCATGCATATTTTTTTGTGTTTTTATATTCGGTTAATTAGTACAAGGTACCTTGAAATGAGTATAAGATGGTTAAACATGCTTCTAAGACTCCGATATTTTTCTAAGTATTTTGTTAATACTAGTCCAACTATCCCAATATCTGTTGGGCCTGGAGTGATGAGTTCGGAATGCAACTTAATCGTGTCATTGATATTGTATGTGCACATATACACATAGAGGTGCACATAAGACCTATATCCGGAAATGGATCTGATAAAAAACCTTAAACCATTTACTTTTGTACCCGGGTATTGAATACCCGTAACTGAACATGACTCTACCCGTAGGGTATGGATAGAGCATACATTTTGTGCTCAATACCCATAACCGAAACCATGCCCGATTTATACCCGAAAATACCGGAACCGGCCATACCTTATACCCGAACCCGGTTATACCCTATACCCGATACCGTTTTTTTAATTCGCAATAGAATACCCGAATTTTTAAGGTATATTTTTATGTTTACAACTTTTATATTTAAGTTTTTTTTTAAAAACGCATATTATAAAACAAATAATTGTATTTTAGTGAATTTATGTTAATGTAATTTGTTTAATTACTTTTACAAATTACTAACCAAATTCAATTCTAGACGCATTTATTTTTATGTAAAATTAAAAAAAACATATTTTTTTAAAACGGTATTAATACCCGGCCCCAATACTAGGTTATACCCGAACCCGATTATACCCTACCCGAGTACATAGGGTGTGACTTTTCTCTTCAATACCTGTACTCGAACCCTACCCAGTTTCTCTTAATACCCGATCATACCCAAAACCGAACATAAACAAAAACCCGATTTATGCACCTCTATATACACACACTTGTTCACTCTACCAGTGTAAGTGTAACTGATACAATATATAAATATGTAGATACATTCAGGGGCAGAACTACCTCAAACCGTAGGGTATCAGGCACCCACCTTAATTTTTTAATGTTATATATGCGAGAACTAGAAGATCCCCTTGGCTTCTCCGAAAAAAAATTTCAATCCCCCTCCTAAAACTTTTCAGACTGCCCCTAAGAAAATCAAATTAGTTATTTATACATTTTTTAAAAATAAAATTAATATAAGCACTAGTTATTAATGTAAGCTAGATAGTTAAGTAACTAAACATAGTTTATAAGAGTTGGCCCATAATTAGCGATTAGCCCATATAAGAGTTGGCTCATAAATAGCTCAACCCAAATTATTTGTTCAAGCCCATTTTGAAAAGATTTAACTTAATAATAAAAATAATAAAGCCTATATTCTTTCCCCTCCAGAAACCCGACCTCCAATTTCAGAATTGCCGGAACTTCGACCAACAACATGTAAGACATCGACAAACAAGCTTCCATTCGATATTTTATTTAAATTTTGTTTTATGACTTTTGACTTGAGAGACTAGGGCTATGAAGTATCTATGGGACTATGGAGTATCAAGTATGGACTATGATTATGGTTAGATAATAATGATTTCTTTTGATTTTAATCTGGAAATATGAGTACAATTATGTAATAATTTCTCAAAATGAAAGGTGGAGAATCTTCTTCTAAAACTCTCGAATATGTTGACATGGATACTCTTTCTTCAGCTGGAGTTCGAAAACCAATTTCATCGCAGATCGGAAACCAATTTCGTCATATAACGTTAATGAATGAGATGAAATTAGGAGGTCATACATACTTAGAGGACCATGTCAACCAAGAAATATAGACTTCTCAAAATCAATATGACATGGTAATAGGAAACGAGTTTTAATCTTCCTAGTGCCAAACAAGCAGATGGACTTCAAGAGAATATGAAAAAATACGACTTCGTATTTTACACACACTTAATGTTGCATGATCTGGACATCACACACACATTGTCCCAAAGCGTCAAAGAAAAGAGCAAGATATGTTGAACGTGGTTTCATTGGTTTCTTCAACCAAACGCCAACTGAAGAAGTTTAGATTGGAAAGTTTTAATGAATTGTTGAGAAAGTTAACTATTTTTGTTAAAAGTATGAACTTGATGTGCAAAACATGGATGATGAATAAATTAACCGAAAGTGGTCAAGAAGAAAAACAAGCATCACATATTGGCATTATTATGGGTATAAGTGTTTCACCGTTGTTGTAGATATGCAACATCGGACTTACTTGTATGTATGAGTACTTTGAGTCAATGTGATAATTTTGGTGGTTTTGACATTCCAAAAAGATTGAGACTAGCCGAGATGTATCTATATGTTATCGATGAAGACGATAAAAGTAGACTTCGGGTTAACCTTGTGACCTACATATGTAATTTAAAAGCGAATACACAATTTCCCAACTTGGATGGTTTGTCAAGTCTTGTAAAGTTAATGGTTTCAACTAATAACACCTATCATTTACATTGGTGTATCATTTATTGAAGCTTGCTCTCGTATTACTCATTATAACTGCAACCGTTAAAAGATGTTTTCGGCATTGATGCACGTGAAGTCTGTCTTGTGTAATTGGATTGGCGATGAGAATCTTAGCAATAGTTGTATATGTTATATTGAGAAAGACTTACATAGAAAAATATTTCTAGATGATGCTATGGTTATATTTCAAAAAATAAAAAAAAAACATAGGGAACATGTTTAAATATATTTATATTTACATTATGCAATTGTAATGACGATTTTTTTTAACATGACCCGACATAATCCAACCCACTATGGACCAAAGAAATTATTATATAGCTAGGGGCATAGAATCCTTAACCCCCCTCTCCCCTCTCTAGAAAAAAAATTTATAGAATTTGCCAATGTATATACTAGTAAGTGTTAGAGTTATCTTTTAAGTGAATCAATAACACTTACCAATGACGAATATATATTTTTTTTCTTTGTGAAGAGGCACAAATGAATCAGGAAAAAAAATATGATAAAATAATATAGTTAATTAAATATTTAAATAATAATATAAAAATAACTCTATTATAATTATAGTCAAAGTACAAAACGAAGAAAAATAAGTCATAACATTATATTAATTATATAAAATATAATAAGAATCTGTTTAGTATGAGTTAATGGAATGGCCAAAGTAATGAAATGGATAAGTTAATGTAATGGACAAATGAATAAAATGAATTATTACCATTACATAGTCTTGTTTGGTTACCATGTAGGAATGCAATGAATTATTAAATTGTTTTGTATGGTAGGCATGAAAAAAGAAGGAATAAAATCGGCGATAAATGGTGGTTGTGGATGTTGACGGTGGTCGATGGTGGCAGTGAGTGCCGACGACGGTGGCTGTGTTCAGTGTGGGTGGTGCCGACAGCGGCGAGTAGTGGCAGCTTTGGTGGTGGCGGCGGCAGTTGTGGGTGGTGGCAGCGATGACGCTGGTGTTCAGTGGCGAAGGGTAGTGATGGTTGGTGGTAGTGCTGGTGTATGGTGGTGGAGGGTGGCAGCGGTGGTTGGTAGTGGCGACGGCGGTCGGTGGTGGGTTGTGGCAGCGGGTGGCGCCGGTGTTTGGTGGCGATGGCAACAACAACGCCGGTGTTCAGTGGTGGTCGGAAGTGGTGTCGATGTTCGGTGGCGGTAATGGCGGATGGCAATGGTGGTCGACGGTGTAGGGTGAGAGCAGCGGTGGGTGGCAATGGTTGCGGTGGGTGGCTAGTGGTAGAGGTGTTAGTCATGAAGGTGAGAGTGGGAATGGAATGAAAAAAAACAAGAGATAAGATGGAATAAATTTGAGGGAATGGAATACCCCTTAACCAACCAAATATATTTTTTATTCATTTGTAATAGTTTATTCTATTCCGCCTCTCCTTCCTGCAAACCAAACGCTACCCTAAAGATTATCCGAATGAATCCAAGACCAATAATTACAAAATTTTACTTACCAGATGGTATAACACATAGTAAAATATGTAGGTTTCGTGAGACAAAGGAAACAAATTGTTGTTTCAGGTGTCAAAACATAAATGAATATTTCATTTTTTGTTTGAATTGGTTCATGGTGGGTTGCCACTTATGTTTGGTTTTTCGATGCTATATATAGATCATAGATAATATTATCAATAGATTCAGCAACAGCTAATGAGGTAGTGGTGGAATGATTGTGGAAAGATTTAGTATTCTTTATTATCTAGGTTCGACGCCCACTCTCCCCATTATTTTCTGTGGCGTCCAGGTGAAGGGTGAATACGGGTGGCGTCGGTTCGTCTTGGATGGGAGTCGAGATTTTACCGATTATTCAACTTCGTGCCTTCGGGAGGGTGGAGGTCGAGTTTCCGCACATTTGGGAGAGCCAAGGGGCTGGCAGTGGTCGAGTAGTCGACCTTGGCCACAGTGCCCAGTGTCACGGTGGTTGACACGTCGTTCCTTAACTGTTTGAAGCGGGTGGTGTAGGCAAGGTTATTATTACCCTCTTGCTTGAGATGCCAGAATTCTTCCTCGAGCTTTTCTTGCTCATGAGGAGGGAAAAATTCGGCTAGCATAAGTTGCTTAACCTCGGGCCAGGATAAGGCGTAGGCTTCTTCATTCCCACGGATGTTACGCTCGTTCGTCCACCAGTCGAGAGCTCTTGACTTGAAGACTCTCGTATCACTTTAGGTTTTGAGAAGGTCAAGACACTCGCTGTTAATGAACGTCACCTCGATGCTATTAAACCACTCTAGCATCTTGGTGGCACCCTCGTTACAAGTGAAAGACTTGGGATGACAAGTAGTAAAGTGCTTATAGTTAAAGGTAATAGGTTTAGGGGTAGTGACTTTGGAATCAACCAAAACATTTAGGCTAGAGCTGGCTTGGATCTAGCTGACAATGTCAAATATAACCTTGGCCATTTGCTTGGCCATGAAGGCTAACATTTTCTTGTTAGTGCTTTGGTTGGAACCTCTTCGTGAGTAGGAATGACGGCTAGAAGACACCTACAATATGACATAAGAGGGTGATGAGACTTTGATCAAATGAGTTTTATTAAAATTTATTCAATTTGTGACATAATTGTGTGTATAAATGTTTACATGTTTCACATAAGCATGTAGTGGTTCACATATTGCATGTAGGCACGTGTGATTTCAAATAGTTTCACATAATGAATCATATAGTCATGTTGACATAAATAATGAGACATGAAGGAGTATAAATTTAGTTTGTTCTCGATTATTGTTAAGTGTTTTAGATTGCAGGAGACGTGATTCGTGTAATAATTTGAAACGAGTAGCGATAAATGTAAAACACAATGAAATTGATGTAACATAAAAGAGATTTCGATGCATAAAACGTGGAGAGTCTCGGAACGAAACTATGACTAAGCCGAAGTATTCGAAAGTTCTCTTGACTCCGGGAATACACTTTGGCCTAATAGGTAGGATACTCTCGTCGAAAATTCGATTAACGGTATTCACCCTTCCAGTTACTATGTGTCCCTAGTCAATCGAAAATTCAAGACTTTGGTGAGATGGAAAATCGAGTAATAGAACTAATCGTCAAGATGTGGATTTCACTCCTAGCTTGACGATGTTGTTCCTAAGTGTGGTTAGTTATTACCAATGAGAAGATAATTTTGATTCATTGGCAAGGTCCACTAGAGTAAGAATGAGAAATTTCCATCAAGGTAAGGAAATCACTCCGAACTTGATGGTAGAATTTCGTGAAAATAACATGTAAGACGGATTGAAAGTCGTCACAAATGTCGGAATCACCCCTATTTTGGTAAGTCGTTTCGATTGTGGAATAAAAGTGTCTTCATGCAATCATGTCATTGTGTAAAGTACCTTAGGAAAGGTATGTAACTTGAGACAAAAGAAGAGATAGAAGCAATTTAGAAAGAAAATTAGTAATTTTAACATTATAATCAAGAATGATCAGATAAGGTTCTTAACTATAGACTATGTCGATCATAGCAATTTTTTCTAATTCACTATAGTTATAGCTCTGATACCAATCTGTGACACCCCAACCGATGGCGGAATCATCGGGGCATGAGCGAATGGATGATAACTCAAAGCATCATAACAATTGAAAATGGCAATATTTAAATAAACCATTTATATTTCATAACTCAAATTCGTATATTGTCAAAAGAAAGGAAATTACATCAATTTCAAACAGAAGAAAACTAATTTATTCGTGCGTTTCTAATTCCACCTAAGTAGATTTCTTGAACATCATCAATTTCCTGCAATATATGAATAATAAAGGTCAACAAAATAGTTTGTGAACATACAAGTTTGGTCTACATAATATAGAATAAAAGGTCTCAATCTAACATGACAATTTGTATACTATTAGCATGTGTAAATTATCAATTAAACCAAGTGTCCACTAGCATACCCTTTCCACATAAGGGAACAGGCCGTATAAGATTGAATACTTAACAATACCACATAACGCAATGTGCTACTGCTATAGCGCTTAATTGTTAAGGTAGGCAATTGAGTACACAAGATTCACTTCTAGCATGTATGTATGACAAATAGCATGTAAACGTAGATTGAGTGTTTGAATAATGTGATTAATTGTGTGTAGGTGAATTTCTATAATTCTATATATTGCAACCCGAAGTGTGTTTAAAGGAAAAAGCGTTCGAGTATACTCACAATTTGCAAATGATTTCCACAAACGTGAGATGATCGTCTTGAGAGGTTGAAGCACCAAATTGTCCTAACAAGGATGAACAAAGTGTGTAAGTACAAGGATTTAGAAGTTGGAATGTAACTAGGATTTGAATAAGAGATAATAATAATAATAATAATAATAATAATAATAATAATAATAATAATAATAATAATATATGAAAACACATAAAAATATTATCTTGACTAAACTCTCACTTTGGACACTATTAATTTATGTGTATTTCGTGGGCACAAATTCACTCACTAGAAGTCCATGTGTGTGGAATTTAGTCTAAGATAAGTGTTTTACCTTTGCGCACAACTTTCCACCATAAGTTGGTTGGTTTCATATAATAATAAATAATGGATTGACAATGATAATTAAATTGCAAGTCTAAATAAATAAATTTAAAGGAGTTAGTACTTTTATATATTTTTAGTATGTAATAATAATTAATGAATTAGTAATAATGATCTAATTAGAAGACTAAATAGGTAAATGAAAAAATTAAAAGAGTTAATTTTATACATTTTTAGTATGTATAATAACTAATGAATTGGTAATTATGATGTAACTGTGAGACTAAATAAGTAAATTACAAAAGTAAAAGAGTTATAGTATGATTAGAAAAGTTAGTAGTTAGTAGCATGATTAAAAAAGTTAGCATGGTTAGTAATGTTAGACATGGTAATAATATGTGAGTTAATAATGTTATGTAGGTTAGGCATGAATAATAATAATAAGTTAGATAATATAATAGTAATTAGTAATGGGTTAATAATGTAATGACCATGTTATAGAGGTAGGATAATTGTTATCCATTGTACCCCTTTGTTACACCAAGAATCATCTACTTAGGTGATGACCTTGGTTGGTCATGTATAAGATATAAATAACATACAATAATAAAATGTTGAAAGTTATAGAAATAAACCCAAGATTGATCCTTATTTTGGTGATGTACCATCTTTGTTTACCATGGCAAATATTGAGTGACATTCCATAAGGATTTCTCCAAGATGGGAAGTATGAAAACAAAAAAAAAAACAAGAGAAAAAAAGAAGAAGAAGAAGAGAAGCGGGTGAAAGGAGATTGGGAGGGAAGAATAATTCTTTGAGAAATGGCAAAGAAAAGTAATAGAATGAGCGTGGTATTTATAGATGAGGGATTAGGGTTTAAGGTAGTGGAAAAAATATGAAAAGTTGAAAATTGGCATATTAATATTTTTTTTGGCCTAATGTCATGGGCTTATTTGTTTATGCATTTCGTTTTTTTGTTATTTGTATGAATTTGAGTTTCCAACATAATTTATAAAAATAGTATGACAAAGTAGTTGATTGGTTGGGTCTCAAATACCGAATTTACACAACATAATTCGGTTTTTGAATAATTTAATCGTTTCCTGATGATTATATGAATAACACATATGTTTTATTTAACAATTATTGATAAAAAAATAAAATAAAATAAAATGAATTTATGATCGTAAGTCTCGAATTACAATGGTTGAATACGAAAAAAACACGGAAACGAATAATACAATAATTACGGAATGTTACAATCAAGGGGGTTGTTCACAAATGAATCTAACCCTTAGCACTTGATGGTTAGGTTCATTTGTGAGCAACCCATTGATAGTGAACACTATTGAATTAATCCTAGTCCTTGATTATCATTACACAAGTGTAAATCAATGGCTCTGATTTGACGATGAAAATACACTAGTGTATTGTAAGATTTAATGATGTAGATCAATAGCCAGGATTTGTTCACTCAGTTTACAAATACACCAGTGTTCACTCTAGAACCTCACCGTATATATATATATATATATATATATATATAGAGAGAGAGAGAGAGAGGGAGAGAGAGAGAGAGTCGGGTTCATTTGAGAACCACTCTTATTACGAGAAGTACGAGAACCAATGTGAACACAACAAAATAAACCCATCCCACCACCACCCAAAAACCTAAACACCCCCCCCCCCCCCTAAAGAAAACTATACCTCATCAAAAAAACCCCTTAAAAACCTAATCCTCCCCACTCGCCCACTCCACCCAAGCTAAATGCTAAAAACTAAACCATAAAACTAAACCCCACAACTAAATGCTAAAAAAGTTTTTTTAATTAAAATTCGCTAAATTTCGTCGATAAATTTTTTTAGGGGCGTAAGTTAGCAATTTTTAATAAAAAAAATATATTTGTGTGTTTTTACTTTGTTTTTAGGTATTTTTTTTGTGTTCACACTGGCTCTCGTAATAAAGGGTGGTTTCTAATAGATCCTTCTCATATGTGTGTATGTATGTATGTTTGTATGTATGTATGTATGTATGTATGTATGTATGTATGATATACTAACTATAAGCATTTTTGTTATCTATGCATTTGAGTATTAATTTTTATATACATTTTGATATTTTGTTTATATACATTGTAGTTATTGATATATTTTTATTGTGATAATGCTAAATATAATGGATTAGTAGTTACTTGATAGATGGTTGACGGGTTTTAGGTTGGATATACCCAACGCGTAATTTTTTTTAAATAAACGGGTTTATCTGAAACCATGGGTATACTTGATACCCGATAAAATGTCGGCGGGTTTTGAGACGGACTTGGAACAAGCTTATCTAATCGGGTTTAAAGTTGGGATTACCTAAACCCATCCCAAACACACCTCATTTCTCATCCTAACGACGAGGTGGCAGACAAGCTGCGATGAGGGTGACGTCCTGTTGAGGGTCCATTGACACAAACCACATTAGAACTTGTTTTGTGGCCTCCACTCCAAGCCTCTCTCTCACACAAATACCTTTACATATATTATATTGTAAATTTTAATAAGAGTTTAGAGGTTTGGTGTTACATAAAAAAATAAGAGTTTTTGAGTGATGTTCGAAATCTGATATGAAACGATGAGGTGGAGGTTTGTAACTCTTACTAATACCGCGCTCTTATTCCGTATATATAATTGTACATGAACGAACAGGATTGTCGGTTAAGGAAAAAGTCTTCAAGGCTAAGAACTTGGACAACAAATAAAAACATATTTAATGATGATGTCGAGTTTCAAGTTTGTAGTGTTTATTCATTTTACAGTTCCTAGCAAAAGACAAATCAATAATTTTTGAACTATTCACCATATTTGCCAATAGTTTTACATTACAACATTCTTCTTCCACATACAACCTACAGTAGTCTGTAAATTAATCTGAATTTTAACCAAAGAAGACACTATCTCATCCATGCTTGGTCTACTTTCCTGATCATGTTTCAAGCAATTTACACTTAACTTCACCACTTGTACTGCATAATCCATGCTTCCAATTTCTTCATTTCCTAAATCAATCATGCCCCAAATTTCACTTTCTGCATTCTCTCCCTCCATGATTGCACCAATAGCTGCTTTAAGCAGCATTTCTTGACTTTCATCTCTAAACACATCATCTTTTCCAGTCATTAGTTCCAGCAACACCACTCCAAACGAATAAACATCGACTTTCGACATAATTAAGCCACTTTCCAAATACTCAGGAGCCATATACCCTCTAGTCCCCACAATTCTAGTGTCGTTCACATCGTCAATCTTTCTTGCAAGGCTGACATTTGAAATCTTTGCTCTTAGTTTGCCATCAAGAAGTATGTTGTTGGTGTTAAGGTTGTTATGCACATACCCTGGTAAAAGAATTCATAAGAACTGAAAAACTATTGATAAATCTTATTTTTTATACTAACTAACAAATAAACTTAAAGATTAATAATAAACACGATAGATAATAAACGCGGTCAACACCTGGCTTAGTGAAATTATGAAGATAACGAAGTCCATTAGCTACATCAATCGCGATCTGGACCCTTCTGCGCAAACTATGAGTTTGTTTAAGCCATTCTTTTAGTGAACCCATCTCCATGTACTCAAAAACAAGGTACCATGAATCTTGATGCTTGCAAAAACCATACAATTTTACCAGATTAATATGGTTACTCTTGCTCAACATGTTCACTTGCTTGCACACATCAGTACCAATCTTTTTAACAGCTAAAATCTGGTTTCCAAACACTCCCCTATACACAGATCCTTTTATTCAACGTTTATGAGCAAAGTTTTCTGTAGCTGTTTGCAGCTCCTTAAAGCTATAAACTTTAATAATTCGCTCAAAGCTCGCGATTTTCATAAGGAGATCCTCAGGAAGTATCTCGTTCTCTGTCATATTTTCGTTCTTCTGTTTCCTCCTCATGTAAAGAACTCCTAGTATAGTAACTAAAACGACTGAAGTAACAAGAAATGAACACATTACAGCAATTCCAACTATTATCGATTTGCTTGCTTTCGACCTTCTTGCAGGAGATAATGAAGATGGTGGATTGTACCTGAAAAAATTCAAAAGAACTATAAAACTGTATCGGTGAATAATATTTTTTGTGTCGGTTGAAAAAAATGAAAACTATATCTTTATAAAGATATTACAATGAAAAGGATAATGATAATGATAAAACGTCATAACCATCCAAATAATTAACTAAGAGACAAACTTAAAGATAAATGATAAATCAAATAATATTAGCTATAACAGATAATAAACTCCGCTAACAGTACCTTTGGATTACTATCTCGGAGATTGAACGTTTATCCGGCAAAGGAATCAACAATGTACTGAAAGGGTACAAAGGGTTAGTTTTACTAATCCGGTTTGCTTTTACCAAACTTTTCGCGGTAATGTTAAATCTACTAGCAACAAGATTCACGGTATCTCCAAAACTAAGCCGGAAAGTCAACAAATATTTCGTGCCATTCAAGATTTGATCTTTTGTAGGACAGGCACAACGAAGAGGGACTTTAAGTTCGAACCCATCTTTTAACTCGTATTCATTGTAGGGATTTGCATGTATCAACGAACCACATGTCGATAAACCCTGAAACGTAAGGTTTGCTACAACAAAATAGGTTAGTGATTGTGGTGTAATATGGTAACTAGTGGTTGCTTGATAGTATTGCTGGTTGCAAGAACAGTTTACTGGAATTATGATCTCTTTGTCACGTGGGAAAACGGTGGTGTTCGAGACTTTGTTGATAAGCGCAAGCTCGGATGGGTTAGTGGACATCAAGGCGGCGATGGTGGCGACCGAGTTGTATGGTGATTGGGATTTGAAAATGAGAAATGAGGTGCAAGAAGGGTCTTGGCCATTGCAAGTGTAGAGTGATTTATGTGTGCATTTGAAAGCTTCATTTGCTGAATAATGTTGTTGGGATTTGATGCATGTAGATTGGAAACTGATGAACATGAAGAAATTGAGCATAGCCCACTTCATGTTTTTATTATGTTTTGAATGAAAATGGAATGAAAAGATTGGTGTTGGGTGGGTGTAAAGAATATCACGGGTGTTTTTGATTTATATAATTTGGAAATTGGGGTGATAGGTAAGTAAATATAGTTTATTTCTCTTACAGAAAATAGGTAAGTAGTGTGTTTGTTGACCTGGTTTTTAATACCTTATAGTATGTAGTCACAGACTATCCATGAGAAAAGATGACAGATTATGTGAGATAGATAGATAGATATGAGAGATGTCTATTTAACACAAAGAAGAATACAACAAAATGCAACTATTTTGGTTTTTCTTAATTTTGCGATAAGTAGGTATCAAAGGGCTTGTAGTCTAGCAGTACTAAGGTGTATAAGATTAACAAATGTATAGGTTTGAGAGTAGGAGTAAATTGTGTGTAAGATGGATTTTCCTATTAGGTTTTCCTTTCTGTAACCATGATTACATGCCCCTTTCAAAATATGAAGCTAGACATGTTAACAAATTTTAGTAAGTGTATAGTCACACCAACAAGTGAAACTAGATCGTTTAGAAATTTTACTAAGTGTGTAGTCACACCAGCAAATTTTATGATTTCGTTACAAATTTCTACATAATTACCCAAAAAAATAATAATTCGTTATTATATTCATAAAACCATCATAATAAAAGGAATGTGTGGCTACCTTGTATCTTATAATTCATTATACTTAGGCAGATTACATTTTTATTAGCATATGTGTAGAAAACGATAAACCTATTAAGCCATTAACTATAAAATTAAATAATTCTTTTTATTATAGATTAGATGCATTAATGTAAGTTATTGTGTGTGTATTGGTGAGCGAAGATGTTTTGCCGTTAAAAAGAAAAGGCAAAGATGTTTAAGAAAGAAATGAACGATTGGTTTACTTGACAAAACTACTAGAGGGTTTCAAAGGTATAGCTTGCCAATTGCCTCTATTGAACATTTTTTACACTATTGTCCACAATTAATTAATAGGATTCCAACACTCAACGTCGTATAGAAATATATCATTTTCAACACTTGGATATTGCTAGGCCGAAGGACTTTGATCTATCATACAAGTAACCCTAAATGAAAATCTTTTTTTATAATTTATTTAATTGAAAGCTTTATTGATTTAGAGATATCAAGAGGGAGAAATGAACGGGAGATGGAACTATTACACTTCACAATAGTTCAAATGAATGGGAGAAATGAATGTGACGCAGCTTGTTGCCGGTTTACCTATCATTTCTTTGTAAGTTGTTATTTTGTCTAAGTAAATTAACATTGTAATATATCCACTAATCATCATCTAAGAAAGAAAAACTAATAAATAAGTGTTTGTGATTCAGATAAAAATATAGATGAGAAATGAGATGTGATAGATTAATTTTAATATTTAAAACAAAATGATATTTAGTTAATTTATAGAGATAGAATATATACGCACTAATGTTGTATGGTTCAATTGTCGTTCCAGTTTTGCAACAATTGATGACGAGTACTATTGTAATAAAATATATTTTTGTTATAAGAATATAAATAAGTAATAAAACTTGGATGATTCTTTAAACAAGAAATCAAAGGATATGGCGAAGAGAACATAACATGGGTACCACGACAGCTATAGGTTATATGATGTGTGGGGGTGTGTGTGTGTGTGTGGGGGGGGGGGGGGGGTTGTGCTATACCCAAAAACCAGACAATAATGATGATGACTAATTTTAAAAATAACAGGTGATTTGTGCTTAATAAATTCTACATAAATGATATATAAATTAGTAAACAACAAATATGTAAATATTTTAAGTTGGAAGTTTGTTTTATAGACTAATTTTATTATACGTAAATCATCTCCTTTGTTAAGAAAAGTTATCAAGTATAACATATGTTAGGTTCAACACACTGATCACTTATAAAAATGTAGTGTTTGGTTAACATGTCTAACATGCTTAAGAAAAAAAATTGTGCTCGGGTTATACAAAATTTAACGTTTTAGAATTATCATAAAAATTAAAATATATAGTTTACAACTTTAGCATGTTAATGTGTTTACGGCGCTTAACTAATTTACTAATCTCTTACGATCCTAACT
This sequence comes from Scalesia atractyloides, assembly GCA_947069175.1. Lineage (NCBI taxonomy): Eukaryota > Viridiplantae > Streptophyta > Magnoliopsida > Asterales > Asteraceae > Scalesia > Scalesia atractyloides. The sequence goes on along the minus strand of CAMTDV010000001.1, from coordinate 15,983,480 downwards.
CATTTACAGCATGTCAACTTTTCTTCTCCTATCAACTTGTGGCTGTTAAAATTAATAATAACTGGTATTAAGCACCTTTGCGTTGCGGCGGGGGCGTCAAACCGTGTCAGATAGCATCAATGTCACATCACGTGAGTGACAACCAACATTGAATTTGCGGCGTGCTAATGCGAAGAAATTATAACGAAACATAAAACATAGAAAATTATAACTAAGTCGATCTAGGATCCACACGTTTTGACGAACCTGTCAAACGGTAAAATAGACGACATTAAAACGTCGAATCATACAATCACGTTGCGTTATGTTAAGTCGCAAAACTTAAAACGAAGCATAAAAACCTTGAACCCCACACACATCTTGCACTGTGTTAACACGTAAAATTTAGAACGATCGCAAAACAGCAAAGTTGCGAAAGATAAAAAGTATAAGGAACCATATTTAAAAGTAAAATAATTGTGATGTTAAATTGTAAAAGATGAAAAGATTTGGATTAAAAGTATAAATAGTTTTTGGTTTAAAATATTTTATCAAATACTTTTTGGACTAAAAGTAAAAAAATCATTTTTTTAAAACTCCCCAAACATTAGGTACAACACCTCTAAACGCAAGTAAATTGCTAATTTATAATATTTTAATTAAATTAAATGCTTTTGTACAACTATTGCATGCACAAAACACTAATATACCATAGGGTACAACCTCTAATGCAAATATTTAAGTTAAATGCTTTTGTACAACAATTGCATGCATAAAACACCAACATAGCATGGTGTACAACCTCTAATGCAAATATTTAAGTTAAATATTTTTGTACAATTATTGCATGCACAAAACACTAATATAGCATGATGTACAACCTCTAATGCAAATATTTAAGTTAAATGCTTTTGTATAGCCATTACATATATAAAACACCAGCATAGCATGGTGTACAACCTCTAATAGAATAAAATATTGCAAAATATAGTATTATATAATATAATATAGTATTATATAATGGGTTACATGCATGAGCTTTGCAAGTGTTTTAAGTGTGTTTGGATTAAAATAAATATCTTCCAAATAGATAAATATGTGAGTCATGTTTGATTTTATTAATTTTAACATGTAATAAACCCACCAAAATTTTACAAGATTACTATCGTTATCAGGGCCGGACCGATAGGCTTGGCATTCTTGGCGAAGATCTAGGGTCATTAAAAAATAGGGGCCTCCAATTTTTTTATATATTACATGTGTATGTGTATTTGGCCCATATGAATAAACACATAATGACCCAAAGAAATAAATAGTCTACATCCAAAACTTGAAGGATTATTGGCCAAATTTCTTTTTTTAATCAATAGGTTACCGGTCCTTTTTTTTCTTAAACGTAATTATGCGTCCTCTGCTGATGGGGAAAACTATGAGTAATCGATTGCTTCTGATGGTGTGATCTGCAATTGATCAATAACCATAAAAAACAATTCTGCGATTTGATATTCGCAATTATATGATTTGATATTGCGATTTGCAATTGCCATTTAATATTATTTTAAATTTAATTCTCACAAGAACCCTGAATTTGTAATTCACTTGAGAATTTTGAAAACATTAGAACACCCTGACAGCTACCAATAACCAAGACATGAAACATTCCAAGTAACCAATAAGTCTTCGGGTTTTGTTTTTTTCTTATTGTACTAATATGACCTAATTTCACAGAATCTTGCCTAATATATGGATTTGGCTTTTATCTATTTAGAAATGGTCAAAGCAGAATAAATCTGAGATTATTTTTTATTTTTTTTTTTTGAAAAGCAGAATAATAGTTACTTTAGTAGTTCGGTTATGTATTTTATTAATTCAACTGTAAGTAGAATTGAATCGATCAACGTTGCATTATTGTTGATGTACATGTGTAAGACGACGTGTCGCATTATATTTCTAGAAAACCATTGATTGTTATATCATGTTATCAAATGATATAATAGTACTGTAACCATTGTTTTAACTGTACAGTTAACATATAACAAAATAAGTATACTGATGAAATTGCTTCATGAAAAAATATATTAATGAGACATAGGGATTATATAATGTTAATTTCAGTTTAAGAAAATAAGCATACTAGTTTGGTTATGTAGTTGTTAAGTAACATACTTGTTCAAGCTCTAGCTCGAACTTAAATGATTTAGCTCGGCTGGGCTCGGCTCATTATAATCGAGTTGAAAAGTCGAGCTCAAGCTCATCTCGTAAAATGTTCGAGCCAAATCGAGCCAACTCTTTAATTTTTTATTATATTTTCTACTAGCTTACAAACCCGTGTATTACACGGGTTAAATCTAAAAAAAATATAAATCATATTTATATATAATTATTATCAATGAGATGACTTATTACAAACATGAGTGAAACAAAATGAAAAGTGATATTTTTAGCTATCCAAATATATTTTTTATGATTTCAGCTTTTTTGAGTCACTATAATTCATCTTATTCGTTGTGGTTATAAAACACTAACACTAAAAAAAATAAGACTGTGAGTGTTGTAAAAAATAAACTGTAAGTTATTAGTTTTTAACAAATTAATTTTGACTAAGTTCTATTATGTATATTGATGATATAATAAATATAATTTAATATAAATGTTATCTAAGGAAATAGGGATAATGAGAGGCGATACGAATATCATTCTAATATATAAAAGGTTAAAAGTATACTTTGATATAAATGTTCTCTAAGGAAAAAGGGATAATGAGAGGCGATACGAACACCATTCTAATATATAAAATGTTACATATTAGAATACTTATAATATAAATAAAATGTGGGTTAAAAGATAGAACTAAAGTTATTAAAACGATAACTTTGATGATCAAAAGAACCGCTTAATTTAGAAGTCATGTTGATGTTTTGTTAGTACAAAATATCTTTCTGAAAAGTTTTTATTTTATGGTTGAGGTAATTTCTATTCAAATTAATATTATTTTGTAGTGTCATATACGTTAATGTAATATTATTTAATATTATTTATTGTTTTGTGGGAACATAAAAACAGGTGATTGTGTGGGGTTAACAAAGAAGATATTTTTTTGAATGACAAATGTTACTCCTATTATAACTTACACGAGTACATCTAAATTATACTCGTGCCTAGGTTGAACCTAAGATCATCCTAATAAGAGACATAAGCGTATATCAAATGAGATATCCCATATTTGTAAAGAATTAATCCAAATTTAGACTTAATTACGATTTAACCCATGACGTTAACGTTTTTATGTGAGGTAAAATAATGTAAACAAAGAATTAAACCATATTTACCTTATTTTAACTTACAAATTAACTCGCTAATTCTTTTTATTGGACCAGTACAACCCACAAAAGATTTTGATACATCTTAGGTTACTTGTTAATATCATAGATTCTGTTGTCATACAATTAGGTTACTTATTTATGTTTGCTAGTTATAAATATATATTATAACTAAATTTAAATATTATGTTTATGAAAATACAATTATGTTATTTATGTGACACTGTTTATCTGTAAGATTTTGATCTATTTATATTTAAAACTAAATTTAAATATAATGTTTATAAAAATAAATTTAAGTATATAACATAGCTTACTTGTTGATAAGATTTTGGTATATGTTATTGGACGAAATTATTTTAGACATTTATATTAGTTGTAGAAAATCATTTAAATTATGATAGATATTTAAGTATTTGATATATTTTATATTAGTTATAGGTAATCATTAAATTAAGAAAATTATTATTTAATATTATTATTTATGGGTGAGGAGAAACCATAAAGTCACACATATCCAAAAAAGATTATCATTTATTAGTTTAGAAAGATTTTTTTTACATTTATTCATAACATAAAAAACAAAAATAAATAAAATGACACATGTATCTATATGGAGAAAAATGTCCAGATAGCCCCTATTGTTTGCCACGATACCCATGTCACACCCCAATCGACGGTGGAAACATCGGAATGAGACGAACTAGATTGCTCTAGATATCGTAATACTATTTGTGACAATATTTAATTAAACAACCCATTTCATTTCAAAGCATCAAATTGTCAAATTACAACATTATTCAAATACAAAGTAATAATAACGAAATAAGTTCAATAAAAACATAATAATTAACAACATTATTCAAATACAAAGTAAATACACCCGACTGACTCATTTTGATAACATTTTAAAACTTAAATTTAAGTGCACAAGGCATAAATCTTTTATAAGTTGGGAAAGTTGACTTTGCAACCTTGTTAACAGATTCACACGTTTATCCATACATACAGGGCCCAGTACAAAAACCGAGACATAATTAACGTACACACCACTTATGAACTCGCGAAGGAGTTATCCCCAACAAGTGTGGGTAGTTGCATTTGAGCGTCTGTCAGGTGTATGCCTACACCCTGCGCTAAGGTCGTGGTCATTATCTAATGTAATGAGCCGAGGATATCCAGGACACGGTAGTTAACCCTGATGTTTAAGTTATCAAACAAATTTGACTAAAACAGAATACGCGGATTTACTAGCCACTAATCGGCATTGATTGATCCCATTTCTGACCAAGCGGTAATAATTTACCGTATCCCAAACCCGTATAGGGTAAATAAGTCAAGAGCATTTACCTGAGCTAGTCTTGATTAAAATGCAATATTTATATCTCAGCCGTATTCAAAATGAACTAAGTGCAGATAGCATTTACCGGAAGGCTCTAGTCTGGATTATGGCATAAGCTAACCAATTAAAATGCTAACGGTCTTATTTACGTCATAGACTTAGACCGACTAGCGTAATGGATCAAAAACGGTACGATACGCCAGATTAAGCGATGACCGGATAGAATGTAGTTTAAACCCAAAAAGTACTTAATACTTGTATAATATGGGTAAACAATTAACATTCTGGAATTTGAGATTAAAATGATAAGGTTAAACCCGTTTCGGTTAATTTTCGTAAACTAGTTACGTATACTTAACCGTAGGCATATAAGCGATATCGGGTAACCGGATGAGTCATGAACAAGTTCTATATGTCATTATACTTTAAATAAGTTGTAATATCAGTATGATATCAACTTATGTGCCCGAAAAGGTTTTGAAATGAAATTATGCCTCATAAGGGCGTTTTGGTAATTGTATGTCGTATAAAAGGAACTTGCATGTATTCTGATGTTATGATCATAAACATTCTGGAAAAATACTTAATTTATGATATAATATCATTAAGATAGCACACATAAGTCTGGTTTGTGGTTTAAGACCAAACTATGCACCGAAAGGGTAGTTTGGTCATTCAAAAGCATAGTTTACGATATTATACTAAAATAAGTATATGATCGGAATATTAACATCATAATATGTTAATAACATTAACACATCAGTAGGTACTTCATTTGTACGTTCATTGTTGATTAAAACCATGTTTTATGTAAAAAGGGCATTTTAGTCAAATTTTGACATTTTACGGAACTTGTGTATAAACTCGGATTATGATTATGATCATGTAATATAACCTCAGAGGGTTATTCTACATTGCATTACGATCATAATGTGACCTTGATACAGAGGTTAACTAATCTAAGTCGGGTCAGAATCGAAAGTTAAAGCAGAAGTCAAACTTCGCGACTTTCGGTTGCGAACCGACTCTATGACTGAAATTGACGGATCGAACATGTTCTCACATGTTCTAATAATTATTACCAACTTGTTTAAGTTTTAAAAACATGTTTATAACATATATAAACTTAGATTATAATATTTATGAAATCTGACCCGTTTGACTTTTTAAAACATAAACTTTGACCCGCCAATTGACCTAGTAAACGTGATCTTTAGGAGGTGCCCCTTTAAGGGGTTAATACCTCCTAATTACGATCACTTAGCAATGTTCATTTCGAACAATGGCTGGACCATAATGGTTTTAACCGAAAGTCAAGGCATTTGTCGAAAATGCTTGACTTTTGGCTATTAAAAGCCTATAAAAAGAAAAGGGCAGAGATGGAGCACTTACAAGTGATCCAAGGGAAACTTAGAACTCAAAGGAAAGCTCCCAAATGGTCAGGAACTTCCAAGAGTGTAATAGAGAGGAGAAGAAGTGAATGAGCAAAGAATGAGGTGAACTAGTGGGCTATTTATAGTATAAAGAGGTGTGTGAAGATGAAGCCAGATGTTAGAGGTGTTCTAGGATCATCACGAGTGTCTAGCAAGATGTCAAGAGCCGTAAGAGTGTGGCATTTTGCAGGAGAGGTGGCATCTTGACAGAATTTTGGAGTTTTGACACTTTTAGTCCTTTAAGAATAGTTGTGTAGATTGTCATGAATTGTCCCTTGACTTATATCCAATGACATAATGATACAACTTGGTCTTTTCATTCATTACGAGATGTATTGAAGAAGAATAAGAGTAACCAAACATTAATGGGTGTCACACTATGTGTTCTTACGACTTATAAGCGTTTACTAGCTTAAATGTGAAAGATACGATTATTATGGTTTAATGGGTTAAACCACCCAAGCTAGTAAGGTTTAAGGTTCGGTGAAGATGTGTGATACTCAAGAATGGTGAATCACAAGATATCACCTTAACCGAGAGTCGTTCGGGTCGAAAAATGACTTATTTATGCAAGGAAAAGGTTATAATAAAGTCTAGGGGCCTTAGGGTCATTAGTTGAAAGTTTATATGGTGCAAAACTGAAGTTCTAAGGCTTCGCTGTAGGCTACGGTCGCCAGACAATAGCTTACGGTTAGTTAAAATTTTCTAACAGAAAGTCTGGACCGTGGTCACGAACCGGCTACTGTCAGGTTTAAAAGTTTTTTTTTAGATTTTTGGATTTGTTTAAGGAGTTGAGTGGCTAACTTATTTGAGGTATTTATATTTTGTATTTATTTATTTTATTTTATTTTATTTATTTATTTATTTATTTTATTTTTTTAAGTGTATATACACGTGTCGGTTTATTACCGAACACGAATTTTATGAGGTGTTACATACTCACCCCTTAAAAGAAATCTCGTCCTCGATATTTTATTCAAAAAGATGGGGGTACTTTTGTCGCATAGCGGACTCAACCTCCCATGTATACTCGGGGCCTTGAAGGGCATCCCACTTAACCTTTACAATAGGTATAAACTTCCTTCGGAGCTTTTTAACATGTCGATCATCAAAAACATATTATATTTTTTTTGGATTTTAGTTTTTAAGAAATATTAAACTAGAAAGATATTTACAAACCATACAAACCTATGCGGATTACGTGAATTCGTCATCCGATCCGTATTCAAGCTCAGCTTCCGCACATGTAAGCAAATTTTTAATACCGTTAAGCCGCATTAGATATTTAAATCTTGTTAATGGAAATGCTTTGGTATAAAATCAGCCCTTTGTTTGTCGGTGTGGATTTTTTCTATTCGAACCAATTTATTTTCCTAACAGTCACAATTGAAATAGTATTGAATTTCAATGTGTTTTGTACGTGAGTGATGAACCGGATTTTTAGTTATATCAATGGCTGCTTTACTTTATAAAGTAACTTTCATTAGTCATATGTGTACATAAAATTATGTTTTTATATTATTATACAAGGGTTAGGATATAATAGGAAGTTTGTATAGGTTGAAAGGCTAAGAAATAATCTTGACCATTTATTTATGAATCAAGAGCTAAGATTAAATGGGTGAAATTGAAGAAGAAAAAGATGCACGTGAGTTTGTTGAGGGGTATTGTAGTCAATCCAAGGTATTGAAATTGGTTTCTCAGTGAACCTCAGGTTTTTATTAATTTGCACATCTTGATGTGACATTGCTAGCGAATCATCGGCTAGACATTTCTTTAAATTAGATACATGGAACACATCATAGATTCCACTTAGCTCCTCAGGCAGCTTGAGCTTGTAAGCTACAGAACCGACAAATTCGATTACCTCGAATGGTCTAATATATCTTAGGCTCAACTTGCCCTTCTTTCCGAAGTGCATCACACCTTTCCAGGGTGATACCTTCAATAATACTTTGTCCCCTATTTGGAACTTAAGAGGTTTTCGCCTCTTGTCTGCATAACTTTTCTGCCTATCACGGGCAGCTTTGAGACGATCACGGATTTGTATTATCTTATCCGTGGTCTCTAAGACAATCTTAGGTCCAGACAGTTGGGCTTCCCCAACTTCAGCCCAACAAACAGGCGTTCTACATTTTCTCCCATACAAGGCTTCAAAAGGAACAGCCTTGATGCTTGTATGATAACTATTACTGTAGGAGAATTCTATTAGGGGTAACTGGTCATCCCAGCTTCCACCTAAATCAATAACACATGCCCTAAGCATGTCATCCAATGTCTGGATAGTACGCTCACTCTGACCATCAGTCTGCGGATGGTAAGCCGTACTAAAATTTAATCATGTGCCTAACGATTGTTGGAAGCTTTTTCAAAAGTGAGATGTGTATCTAGTATCTCTATCAGATACATTAGATATCGGCACACCGTGTAGAGACACAATCTTGTCCACATATAGCTTTGCCAACTTATCAGAATTATAAGTCTGTTTAATTGGCAAGAAATGTGCTGACTTAGTCAGCCTGTCCACAATGACCCAAATCGTGTCATTGTCACATTTGGTCTTAGGTAACTTGGTAATCAAATCCATAGTTACCATTTCCCATTTCCAGGTGAGAATCTCAAGCTGTTGTAGGAGTCCTGAAGGTTTCTGATGTTCGGCTTTAACTTGCGAACACGTCAGACACTTAGCTACATAAGTGGCTATGGATTTCTTCAAACCCATCTACCAATAGTTCTTTTTCAAATCTTGATACATTTTGTCACCACCTGGGTGAACTGGGTATCTCAAATTATGTGCTTCTTGGAGGATTAGTTCTCTAAATCCTCCGAAGATTGGAACCCAGATTCTTCCATTGAATCTAAGGATTCCATCCTTTCCAGGCGTTAACTGATCAACAGTTCCGCCTAATCCCTCATTAGGGATATTAGCCTCTAATAGGGCTTGTTTTTTGCGCATCTAATAACTTCTCATTCAAGCTATTTTTGAGCTCAATGCTCTTGGCGTTAATCCTAATGGGCTAAACTCTTTCCTTGCGACTCAAGGAATCAGCAACGACATTTGCCTTTCTGGGATGATAGCAAATTTCGTAATCATAATCATTAAGTGTTTCCATCCAACGGCGTTGTCGCATGTTCAATTCCTTCTGATTGAACAGATGTTGAAGGCTCTTATGGTCAGTGTATATAATACACTTTGTGCCATATAAGTAATGTCTCCATAATTTAAGTGCAAATACAACAGCACCCAATTCCAAATCATAGGTGGTGTAATTTCTTTCGTGCACCTTTAACTGTCGTGATGCATAAGCAATCACTTTGCCTTTTTGCATTAGCAAACAGCCCATGCCAGTGTGTGAGGCATCACAATAAACGACAAAATCCTCCATACCCTCAGGTAGAGATAACACAGGAGCATGCTCAACTTGTGTTTCAGAATCTCAAAAGATTCTTGTTGTTTTGGACCCCAGTTAAACTTGACATTCTTACGAGTCAAGGTTGTTAAAGGAGTGGCTATCCTCGAAAAGTTCTCAATGAACCTCCTATAATAACCGGCCAATCCTAAACAACTACGAATCTCCGATGGAGTTTTGGGTACTTCCCAATTTATTATGGCTTCAATCTTAGCGGGATCCACTTGGATACCACGCTCACTTACAACATGTCCAAGAAATTGGACTTCTCTAAGCCAAAACTCGCACTTAGAGAACTTAGCATAAAGCTTTTCTTGCCTTAGTAATTCTAGGATGCACCGAAAATGTTTCTCGTGATCAACTTGATTTCGAGAGTAGATAAGTATGTCGTCTATGAAGACAATGACAAACTTATCTAGGTACGGCTTGCAGACTCTATTCATGAGATCCATGAATGCTGCAGGTGCATTTGTGAGCCCAAAAGGCATCACCAGAAATTCGTAATGACCATAACGAGTCCTGAAGGCAGTCTTGGGAACATCCTCACTTCTAACCTTCAATTGATGATATTCTGATCTTAAGTCGATCTTAGAGAAGTAACTAGCCCCTTGAAGTTGATCGAACAAATCATCAATCCTGGGCAGAGGATAACGATTCTTGATTATTATCTTGTTTAGTTCGCGGTAATCAATGCACATTCGCATTGAACCGTCCTTTTTCTTAACAAAAAGAATAGGAGCTCCCCAAGGTGAGGAACTAGGTTGAATAAATCCTTTCTCCAAGAGTTCATCCAATTGAACTCTTAACTCATTCATTTCGGTTGGTGCTAGCCTATATGGAGCTCTAGCTACGGGTGCTGACCTTAGTAGGATGTCAATCCTAAACTCCACTTGCCTATCTAGAGGTAGGCCTGGTAATTCTTCTGGGAATACATCGGGATACTCCGAGTTAACTGGTAAGTCTTCAATATTTGGCTTAGGCTCGTTTATAGTGACTTGTGCCATGTAGACGACAAAACATTTTCTCAAACACTTGAATGCCTTAAATAACGACACCTTGTCTGGCAATCCATAGTGCGAGTCTCCAAGGATGGTGAGCATTTCACCAGATGGGGTTTTAATTTCGATGAGTTTCTTATCACAGGCAATGCGAGCTTGGTTATGGGATAACCAATCCATGCCTAAGACTACATCGAACCCCACCAATTTCATTGGCATAAGAGAGATAGGAATTGAATGATTCTTAATGGATATAAAACATCCATCAGAATGGAAGATGCTGTTTCTAAGGTGCCGTCGGCAAATTCTATCTCATAGGTTTTATCTAGAGTTCTTTTGGGTAAGTTTAATAGTTTACTAAACTTATGATCAACAAACGATTTATCTGCACCCGAATCGAAAAGAACTCTAGCATAAATATCATTAATGGGGAAAGTACCTGTTATGACGTTGTTGTCATTAACAGCTTCCTTAGAAGTCAATTGAAAAGCACGAGCACTCCCCTTCTTGGCCTCTCTAGGCTTGGCCTCGTTACTTCTAAGATTCTTTGGGCAATTAGGTTTAATATGCCCTTTCTCATTACAGCCAAAACAAACGGCATCTTTAAGATTTTTGCACTCGTGGGTCTTATGCCCTTTCCTCTTGCAAATACCACAGGGTCTAATCTGGGGGTCGGTATTGCATTGCCCCGATGCCTGCGGTTACAGGTTTTGCACAAAGGTCTATCTTCAGACTTGTGCTGGTTCTTCTTGAACCCAAAATTTCCTTTCTTTTTAAACCTTTGGAAGGTATCATCCTCCCGCTTGACTTTTGCCTCAGTAGATCAAGGGGGAGGGAGAGAGATAGGTCAACAGCAGACCTATAGGTATTAGGCTGAGCAGCCTTTACCATACCCTTAATCTCGGGCGCCAACCCATTAATAAAACGCGCAATGCGTTTGGTCTCATGGGTGATTAGATAGGAAACTAACCTAGATAGGGAATTGAAATCGGAGACGTACTTCCGACAATCTAGGTTTTTCATCGAAAGAGACAAGAAGTCTGTCTCTAATTTCTCCACCTCATGAGGTGGGCAGTATGATTCCTTAACAAGGTCCGCAAACTTGGTCCATCCCAAGTTATCAGGTGTACTTTTCCTGTTGAGTGGACCATGGCCTTCCACCATATTAGGGCATCGCCTTTGAAGGATTGGGATACAAACTTCACCACATCCTTATCAGCACAACTGCTGATATCTACAATAGTTTCCATTTCATCAAGCCATCTCAAAGCTTCTACTGCTCCCCTTTCTCCATTAAAATCTCGGGGCTTGCAGGAGACAAAGTATTTATATGTACATCCGTCTTTAGAAGAACGGGACTTATCATTGAATTCTAGTTTCTTTGGTTCACTCTTCGCATTTGAAGAGTGGACAGAGCTCTCCTTTCGAGCTGATGATGGTGGAATAGATAAAGGTTTGGAGTGAGTAGCGCTCACTTCCTTAAATTTCTCCATGGCTTTTCCGACAGCTGCATCAATGCGAGCTTGGAAATCATCATTATTGATGGCTATATTTTCAGCTTTGTCAGCACTATTATCACGGCGATTACTTTGCGCCTCATCTGAGTTAGCCATCTCTGATGTTTGGGTACTATATACCAAATTAAATTTTATATTAGCCATAGTATTAATAACCATATAGGCTATAAAGTTCGGATATATAAATCCATTGCCTATTTGAACCAGTGTGCATGGAATCACACCTGTCAGGCTTAACTTTTAAATGAATGTTATCTATATTTGGACTAGGTCTCAAAAGGACCGTCAAAGGCAAATTACAATTTGGACATATATTATTAGACAGTGGATCGTAATGTCACAACCGTCATTGTCATCAGAAAATTATAAATAGCTCGTAGGCTTGTCACGAAGGACCTTTAAAATATGGCTCAAAGGCCTGTCATTAATGGACATATGATTGTGGCACACGGGCCTGTCACTAATGGACATATGATTATGGCACAAAGGCTTGTCACTATGGACATTAATTACGGCACACTGGCCTGTCACTAATGGACATAAAATATGGCACACGGGCCTGTCACTAATGGACATATGATTATGGTACACGGGCCTATCACTAATGGACATTAATATGACACATTGGCATGTCACTAATGAACATAAAATATGGCACACGGGCCTGTCACTAATGGACATAAGATATGGCACATTGGCCTGTCACTAATAGACATTAATTACGGCACATTGGCCTGTCACTAATGGACATAAAATACAGCACACGGGCCTGTCACTAATAGACATATGATTATGGCACATAGGCCTGTCACTAATGGACATTAATTATGGCACATTGGCCTGTCACTAATGGACATAAAGATATGGCCCGTAGGCACTATATCACTAATGGATGTTTAACATAGCCCCAAGTGCAATACATCACTAATGGATGTTTAATTATAGCCCCAAGGGTAATACATCACTAATGGATGTTTAATCATCGCACTGATGATATTAGCCGAGATCGAATTTGATCACGTAGGCTTTATAAGGTTAGGACATAGTCCATTACCTAGACGGTTAGTGTGGTTCCTCAAGTCACACTACTTGGAGTATGAACATTCTTGAATGTTAACATAAGAGTACCTTAATGGTTGATTAATAGTCCCAGTCGCATTGACCTTAACGACTTGGAGGCTTGAACTTAAGTCCACCACCTCTGGATAGAAGGATAACTTCCCTTAACTATCATGATAGAAGACCCCTTCGTACTTAACTATCATTTATAAATTGGCCAAATGTGTGGTCTGTGCCACTGGCTAATCAAAACCATTAAGATCTTTCTGGAATTATATCGCAGAGCATAAATTTCGAGTAAAATCGAGACGCTCGTTTGAAGAGGATGAATACATATATATATAATTTCAAAATACTTCATTAAATGATAATAGAAAGTACAATACTTGAAATAAATAAATGAAACTGATTGTCCATGTAAGGACTAAAAGAAACAAAAATGTCCACGCAGTGACTAAAGAAATAACAATGTCCACGTAGGGACTAAACATAATAAAAGAAAAGACTTCACTCGTCCTTCTTTCCCTTAACCAACTTGGAGAGCTTCTTGAAGAACTTATTCGTCTTCTTCTCTATCTTCTCTTCTTGTTGCTGCATTTCTTTCATTCGTTCCAAGGCCTTGTTAAAGGCCTCGAGTTGTGGCGGAGGTTGTGGTTGTGGTTGTGGCATCAAGGATACTGGTACCCATAAGTTGGATATCCAATAGGTGGATAAGCAGGTGAGAAAGGAGACGGGTAAAGCGCGTTATGCATGACTGCTTGCATATAAGGGTCATGCGAAAGTGCTTGATATTCTACCGGTGTAGACGGGTTAAAAGGATCATATCCAGTTATATCCGGATATGTAGGAATAGGGTTATTAAAATCCGATGGTGGTGGTGTCGGTTCCACCACAGGTGAAGCATTGGAGGGTCCACCCATTTATGGATCCTCATGAATGGTTGGATAAGGTTTGGGCAAAGGTGGTAGCGATCCCGACCGTTGGCCCGCACGTACCGACACGCGTGCTCCTCTTTTTCCCTTGGTGGCTCAGGTGGAGGTTGGGGTTGGTCCACGGGTTCCATGTAGACATCTTCCTGTATGGGAGGTGGTTGAGAGTGATGGGAAGGAGTATTAGCAAAGGCAAATTGACTCCAATATTGGTCCCACTCATTAGGGCCTTGATATGGCGATCCGGCATAGGAGTTGGAATCGCTCGAGATTTCAATAGGATGTGCGTTCGATCCTGACGGTGGCATCTCCGGGTCGGAGTCTTCTTCCATTGAGTTTGGTTGGTCCATCTGATTTTGGTCAGCTGGAGGTGTGTTGAAATAGTGATTAGGGTTAAATTCTCCATGGTAAGAGTGTGAATGGGAATGATGGGAATGGTGAGAATGGTGTGAATGATAGGAGTGGTGAGAGTGGTAAGAATTTTGGGAATGTGGGGGCGAGTGTCTATAAGAGACAGAGTGTCTCACTGGTTGCCAAGGAGACGAATCTCCTGATTCTTGGTAGGAATCTGAGTTGTGAGGTTGTGAAGGAATGCACCCCGATGGTCCTCCCCTCATTGGACCTTTTCCTCTTCCACTTTGTCCTCCTACTCTTGGCGGCATTTTCTTGTTAAAAATCAAATTTAAAACAACACTAATAACTTAATAATGAGATGAGTGATCCTAGGTCAAAGACTAGAATCGGAAGTCTAAGGAATGTGCTTGTGTAAGTTTGAGATTAAACACAAGAAGGCTAGTGTTTAATTCTCTCAACGTTGGCTCTGATACCAACCTGTCACACCCCGTATTTTCAACCAAACACCGGTGGGCCCGGGTGGGGAATATCGTGACGTAAGTTGATATCATCATAGTCAATTAAACATAGCACAGCGGAAGTCTTTGGGTTTAAATTACTATTAGAAACCAAATGTTCAAAGTACGAAAATAATATACAGACGGCTTGTAATGAAAGATCCACAGGCGGATCGTAAAATGTACAAAAATGTATAACAGACTTTGGGCAGATCTAAGGATTTGCAAGATCCTCTTATATCACTACCGAGCAGCTTCCAGCCTATTTCATATTGTACCTGCAACTTAGTCTTTTGAAAATACGTCAGCTTTCGCTGGTAAATACACCAGACTGACTCATTTTGAAAACATTTTAAAAATTAAATTTAAGTGCACAAGGCACAAATCTTTTATAACTTGGGAAAGTTGACCTTGCAACCTTGTTAACAGATTCACATTTTTGTCCATACATACAGGGTCCAGTACAAAAACCGAGACATGATTAACGTACACACCACTTATGAACTCACGAATGAGTTATCCCCAACAAGTGTGGGTAGTTGCATTTGAGCGCCTGTCAAGTGTATGCCTACACCCTTCGCTAAGGTCGTGGCCATTATCTAATGTAATGAGCCGAGGATATCCAGGACACGGTAGTTAACCCCCGATGTTTAAGTATTGAAACAAAACTGATTAAAACAGAATACGCGGATTTACTAGCCACTAATCGGCATTGATTGATCTCATTTCCGACCACGCGGTAATAATTTACCGTATCCCAAACCCGTATAGGGTAAATAAGTCAAGAGCATTTACCTGAGCTAGTCTTGATTAAAATGCAAGATTTATATCTCAGCCGTATTCAAAATGAACTAAGTGCGGATAGCATTTACCGGAAGGCTCTAATCTGGATTATGGCATAAACTAACTAATTAAAATGCTAACGGTCTTATTTAAGTCATAGACTTAGACCGACTAGCATAATGGATCAAAAACGATACGATACGCTAGATTAAGCGAGACCGGATAGAATGTAGTTTAAACCCAACAAGTACTTAAGACTTGTATAATATGGGTAAACAATTAACATTCTGGAATTTGAGATTAAAATGATAAGGTTAAACCCGTTTCGGTTAATTTTCGTAAACTAGTTATATATACTTAACCGTATGCATATAAGCGATATCGGGTAACCGGATGAGTCATGAACAAGTTCTATATGTCATTATACTTTAAATAAGTTGTAATATCAGTAGGATATCAACTTATGTGCCCGAAAAGGTTTTGAAACGAAATTATGCCTCATAAGGGCGTTTTGGTAATTATATGTCGTATAAAATGAACTTGCATGTATTCTGATGTTATGATCATAAACATTCTGAAAAAAATACTTAATTTGTGATATAATATCAGTACGATAGCACACATAAGTGTGGTTTATGGTTTAAGACCAAACTATGCACCAAAAGGGTAGTTTGGTCATTCAAAAGCATAGTTTACGATATTATACTAAAATAAGTATATGATCAGAATATTAACATCATAATATGTAAATTACATTAACATGTCAGTAGTTACTTCATTTGTACGTTCATTGTTGATTAAAACCATGTTTTATGTAAAAAGGGCATTTTAGTCAAATTTTGACATTTTATGGAACTTGTGTATAAACTCGGATTATGATTATGATCATGTAATATAACCTCAGAGGGTTATTCTACATTGCATTACGATCATAATGTGACCTTGATACAGAGGTTAACTAATCTAACTCGGGTCAGAATCGAAAGTTAAAGCAGAAGTCAAACTTCGCGACTTTCGGTTGCGAACCGACTCTACGACTGAAATTGACGGATCGAACATGTTCCCACATGTTCTAATAATTATTACCAACTTGTTTAAGTGTTAAAAACATGTTTATAACATATATAAACTCAGATTGTAATATTTATGAAATCTGACCCGTTTGACTTTTTAAAACATAAACTTTGACCCGTCAATTGACCTAGTAAACGTGATCTTTAGGAGGTGCCCCTTTAAGGGGTTAATACCTTCCTAATTACGATCACTTAGCCATGTTCATTTCGAACAATGGCTGGACCATAATGGTTTTAACCGAAAGTCAAGGCATTTGTCGAAAATGCTTGACTTTTGGCTATTAAAAGCCTATAAAAAGAAAAGAGCAGAGATGGAGCACTTACAAGTGATCCAAGGGATTAGAACTTAAAGGAAAGCTCCCAAATGGTCAGGAACTTCCAAGAGTTTAATAGAGAGGAGAAGAAGTGAATGAGCAAAGAATGAGGTGAACTAGTGGGCTATTTATAGTATAAAGAGGTGTGTGAAGATGAAGCCAGATGTTAGAGGTGTTCTAGGATCATCACGAGTGTCTAGCAAGATGTCAAGAGCCGTAAGAGTGTGGCATTTTGCAGGAGAGATGGCATCTTGACAGAATTTTGGAGTTTTGACACCTTTTGTCCCTTAAGAATAGTTGTGTGGATTGTCATGAATTGTCCCTTGACTTATATCCAATGACATAATGATACAACTTGGTCTTTTCGTTCAATACGAGATGTATTGAAGAAGAATAAGAGTAACCGAACATTAATGGGTGTCACACTAGGTGTTCTTACAACTTATAAGCGTTTACTAGCTTAAATGTGAAAGATACGATTACTTATAGTTTAACGGGTTAAATCACCCAAGCTAGTAAGGTTTAAGGTTCGGTGAAGATGTATGATACTCAAGAATGGTGAATCACAAGATATCACCTTAACCAGGAGTCGTTCGGGTCGAAAAATGACTTAATTATGCAAGGAAAAGGTTATAATAAAGTCTAGGGGCCTTAGGGTCATTAGTTGAAAGTTTATATGGTGCAAAACTGAAGTTCTAAGGCTTCGTCGTAGACTACGGTCGCCAGACCGTAGCTTACGGTTAGTTAAAATTTTCTAACAGAAAGTCTGGACCGTAAGCTACGGTCACGGACCGGCTACTGTCAGGTTTTTAAAAAAATTAAATTTTTGGCTTTGTTTAAAGAGTTAAGTGGCTAACTTATTTGAGGTATTTATATTTTATATTTAGTTATTTTATTTTATTTTATTTATTTATTTATTTTTTAAGGGTATATACACCTGTCGATTTATTACCGAACACGAATTTATGAGGTGTTACACATAGGGCTTAGCAAACAATATTGAGGAAGAAAACATAAAGAAAACTTCGAAAATCTTAAAGGTTAAAAAGATAAAAATGAGCAGAAAGTTAACATACTTTTGGACCTCAAAATTGTGGGGTTTCACCTTAGTTTGCCTAAGCAAACTTGTGAGAACCTTCCTAGAAGTTATCCAAGGGTCTTAGAAGGAAAAACAAGTCTTGAAGAAGAAGAGAAGTGAGTTGAAACTCAATTGCAAACTGTTTTATTTCAGCAGAAAGTTTCTGAAGTTAGGGAGGTTGTTTGGAATGTTTAGAGGCTTGTAAAAGTGAGAAACGGGTGGGGGAAGGCTTGATTACATAGGGAAGCAATTAGGGTTGCAATTAATGGGGTTTGGTGAAGATTTGAATTAAAACAAAGAGGGAACAAGCCTTACCAGCTTTGCGGCTGCAAGCTGTTAGGTTATATATATATACATATATATATATATATATATATTGTTCTTTCACTTATATATTTGGTATATATTGCATACATTTGCGATATTTTAGGTGTGCTACAAAGTAGGTTGCTTGGAAGACTTAAATCAATGTTAGGGGCCTTACATGAACTAAGAAAAAAAGACTTGATTATCGTTGAAGTGTTACATAATTTCTTTTCAAGTTTTATGATACCGAAAGCTTGAATAGTTTGCATTAGAATCACAAATCATCTTGCTTGACTTGAATTTCAAGGTTTACAAATGTGAAATAAGCATTTATGAGTTACTTTAAATTGATTATCGAACAACAATGTAACGTACGTTCATAAGTTTAAGCAAGTATAAAGTTTGTGAAATTTGCGAAATTGATCAACTTGATTACAATCAAAGCCTTAGATTTACAATGATTTGGAAGTAGAAGTACGATTACAAGGTTGGGACTTTCCAAAACTGAAACATGAAGCAATCTTATTAAAAACGGAAAGTTACAAATGCGAAGCATTACAGTCTCCCCTCCTTTAGGGAATTTCGTCTCGAAATTTAGGAAGATGCAGCGAACAAATGCGGATACTTAGTCTTTATGTCGCTTTTAAGTTCCCAAGTAAATTCAGCGCCACGTTTTCCTTCCCATCAAAACTTCACGATAGGAATTCGACTGCACCTTAGTTGCATAGTGCCTCGATCCATGATTTCGACTGGTTTCTCCACGAAGTGTAAGGTCTCATTGATTTGAAGATCTTCAATTGTAACTTGGAGTCCTTCTTCGGCGAGGCATGTTTTCAAGTTTGAGAAGTGGAAGGTAGGATGAACGTTGTTGAGCTCTTGCGGTAGGTCCAGTCGGTAGGCTACCTTGCCAATACTTTCGAGAATCTTGAAAGGACCCACATAGCGAGGAGCGAGCTTTCCCTTTTTCCCGAAACGAACCACACCCTTCCAAGCGATACCTTGAGAAGTACAAAGTCACCAACGTTAAATTCCAAAGGCTTGCATCTTTTATCTGCGTAGCTCTTTTGTCGGCTTCTAGCTTTGAGCAAGTTGTCCCGAATCTGCAAAATCTTGTCCGTCGTCTGTTGTATAAGCTTGGGACCGGTGATTTGAGCTTCCCTGATCTCGTGCCAACAAATAGGCGATCGGCACTTGCGTCCATACAATGCCTCGAATGGTGCCATTTGAATACTCGCATGGTAACTGTTTTTGTACGAGAATTTGACCAAAGGCAAGTGCATGTCCCAATTGCCACCAAAATCGATTACGCAAGAACGAAGCATGTCCTCTAGAGTTTGGATAGTACGCTTGGTTTGACCATCAGAGTGAGGATGGAAAGCAGTACTGAGATTGAGTTGAGTACCAAGCGCCTTTTGAAATGTTTGCCAAAGACGAGAAGTGAAACGACCATCACGGTCTGAGATAATGTCAACGGGGACACCGTGACGATAGAGGACTTCATCCGTGTAGATACGAGCCAATTTCTCGACTCGGTAGTCTTTACGTATGGGAAGGAAATGAGCAGACTTGGTCAGACGGTCGATGATTACCCAAATACCATCGTAACTAGACGATGTACGAGGGAGTTTGGTTATGGAATCCATAGCAATACTCTCCCATTTCCAAACAGGGATTTTCGGTTGTTCGAGTAAGCCAGAGGGTCGTTGATGCTCGGCCTTTACCTTAGAGCAAGTAAGGCACTTCGAAACGTAATAGGCGATATCTTTCTTCATACCGGGCCACCAATACGACGCTCGGAGGTCGTGATACATCTTATCGGTGCCAGGATGAATAGAATACCGAGACTTATGAGCTTCACCCATCAAGAGGTCACGAAGATTATCACGGTTTGGAATCCAAATACGGTCAAGGTAGCACATGATGCCATTGGGTTTGGTCACAAGTTGGTTTTCAGCACCACACTTCTACTCATCATCGAGGTTACCCTCATTAACGGTCGAGTATTGTGCCTCAAGAATCATCTCTTGAAGCGTTCCCAAGGTTTGATAGCAACTTACACTCTTAACATGAGTTTTCCTACTAAGTGCGTCGGCCACAACATTCACTTTACCGGGGTGGTAGCGGATATCGCAGTCGTAGTCGTTTAATAATTCCACCGAACGACGCTGACATGTTGAGCTCTTTTTGATTAAAGATATGCTGGAGGCTCTTATGGTCGGTGAAGACCGTACACTTTGTACCATAAAGGTAGTGTCGCCATATCTTTAATGCAAAAACAACTGCACCAAGTTCAAGGTCGTGTGTGGTATAATTTTACTCATGAATCTTAAGTTGTCGTGACGCGTAAGCGATAACCTTGTCCCTTTGCATAAGAACGCAACCAAGACCTTGTCTTGAGGCATCGCAGTACCTTATCTTAATGTTTAGAAAGATAAAAATGGGCAGAAAGTTAATACACTTTTGGACCTTAAAATGATGGGGTTTCACCTTAGTTTGCCCAAGCAAACTTGTGAGAACCTTCGTAGAGGTTATCCAAGGGTGTTGGAAGGAAAAACAAGGCTTGAAGAAGTAGAGAAGTGAGTTGAAACTCACTTGCAAACTGTTTTGTTTCAGCAGAAAGTTTCTGAAGTTAGGGAGGTTTGGAGGCTTGTAAAAGTGAGAAATGGGTGGGGGAAGGCTTGATTATATAGGGAAGCAATTAGGGTTAAGATTAGGGTTGCAATTAATGGGGTTAGGTGGAGATTTGAATTAAAACAAAGAGGGAACAAGCCTTAACAGCTTGTGGCCGAAAGCTGTTAGGTTTTATATATATATATATATATATATATATATAGTTTTTTCACTTATATATTTGGTATATATTGCATAAATTTGCTATATTTTAGGTGTGCTACAAATGTAGGTTGCTTGGAAGACTTAAATCAAAGTTAGGGGCCTTACATGAACTAAGAAAAAAAACTTGATTATCGTTGAAGTGTTACATAATTTCTTTACAAGTTTTATGATACCGAAAGCTTGAATAGTGTGCATTAGAATCACGAATCATCTTGCTTGACTTGAGTTTCAAGATTTACAAATGTGAAATAAGCATTTACGAGTTACATTGAATTGATTTATCGAACAACCATGTAACGTACGTTCATAAGTTTAAGCAAGTATAAAGTTTGTGAAATTCGCGAAATTGATCAACTTGATTACAATCAAAGCCTTAGATTTACAATGATTTGAAAGTAGAAATACGATTACAAGGTTGGGACTTTCCAAAATTAGAAACATGAAGTAATCTTATTAAAAACAGAAAGTTACAAATGCGAAGCGTTACAACCCAATTGATCTTAAAGTTATCACTTTTACCTCCTCGTAAGAAATTCCTTCTCAATTTTTCAAGAGTTCCTATGACGTGGCCCAGGGCCCTATAAAGGGATAAATAGTACAACGGAACGGAATCCAACACTACATTAATCATGGTTAGTCGTCCTTTTATGGATAACGACTTGGCTTTTCGTTTTGATAAACGAGAAGCAAAAATATACAATAATGGCTCATAATGCTCCATTTTTACTCCATCCTGCAATCCAAAATACTTGAAAGAAAAAAAAGTTTATGCTTTACAAATGATGATAGAAGACCTGTTGTGAACAACAACATTATCCATCCAAACTATGGAAAGTATATTTTTAACATACTTATTTTGAGCTCGGATTGTAAGTAGAAGCCTCCCAGAATTTTACATAGATTTCTTGCATTGGATTCTAGCTAGTAAACTTGAAGGATAACATCATCAACATATAAAACGTGAGTAATTAGCCGATCAACAATCGTCAGCCATGTAAATTAAAGAAAACTTGTCAGTAATAAGAATTTGGTCGAAGTCCCTCTTAATTCCATGCAAAATCAGCCTAAAAATTGTTGTGGAGCCTTTCTTTCGTGTGTCGCACCTAGAGGGGGACACATATGGTTTTTTTTTTTTTGGCAAACCTGATTAGTTTGTAAACCAAATCAGTTTGGTTAACTTTTGTGAAAATCAGTTTGAGGAGGAACCAGATCGGGTCATAAACCAGTTTGGGTGAAAAATGATCGAACCATTTTCAAATTTGTTTGGGTCGGGCTGAATTCGGTTTGGGTAATAAACCGGTACCACAACTAGTATTTTAAAAAATTCAAAAAATTTGGGTCAGTTTAAAGCCGGTTTGGATCAAATTGGTTCGGGTTGAAATCCTTTGAATGACATGAGGGAGAACCGGGATACAAGCTGACGATTCAGGTCGGGCTGAAAATGATTTTGATAGTGCAATAACCGGGTCATTTATTTTTTTATTATTATTATTATATATCAAAACGATTGCACCAATAGGTTTTCATTTTTTAGGTTTTGGCCACACATCATAATCCGTAGACAAAAATCATCATTCTAGAGGTGAGCAAGAAAACCAAAATAATCGAATCGTAACCAATTAATCGAAATAACTGAATCGAAAAAATCAAACTGAAACAAAAACTGATGGTTCGATTTTTGGATTTTTAATAACTGAAAATCTCGGTTTGGTTTTCAAATAAGCATTTTTATATAATCGAAAAAACCGTACCGAACCAATAAGTTAAAATCTATATATTTTTATGTTTAAGTTTAAATTGTTTAAGAGTAATGCTAGTAGAAAATATTAATTTTATTCTTGAATGTTAAGTGTTTATAATAAAAACATTATGTGTTTATTTATAATTGAAATGATTTATTTATTATTGTCACACCCCGGATTTCCAACCCGAAATCCATGCACCGGTGGGCCCGGGTGGGGAGTATCGTGACATATGTTGATATTCGTCATAGTCAATTAAACACGGCACAGCGGAAGTCTTGGAGTAAAATTACTATTACAAACCCGAATGTTTGAAAATACAAAACAATATACAGGATCGTAATAGAAGATCCACAGGCGGATCATAAATTATACACGGAAAGAATATAAAACAGACTTTGGGCAGATTTAGGATTTGCAAGATCCTCTTTCACTACCGAGCACTTCCAGCCTATTTTCGTATTGTACCTGCAGATTAGTCTTTTGAATATACGTCAGCTTTCGCTGGTAAATACATCCAACCGACTCATTTTGAAAACATTTCAAAATGTTTTAAGTACGTATCAGCACAAAATCTTTTTATAACTTGGGTTAATTGACCGTCCAACCTTGTTAACAGATTTACATGTTTGTCATACATACGGGGCTCGGTACAAAGACCGAGACACAATTAACGTACACACTACTTTGGACTCACAAAGGAGTCAATTCCTCCCAACCTTGTGGGAATGCATAATTGAGAGTCTATCGGGTGTATGCCTACACCCGCGCTAAGGTCGTGACCATTTCTATTGTAATGAGCCGAGGATATCCAGGACACGGTAGTTAACCCCCGATGTTTAAATTATCAAACAAAACTGATTAAAACAGAATATACGGATTTACTATCCCCGAACCGGCGTTCGATTGAATCCCATTTCCGACCAAGCGGTAGTAATTTACCGTAACCCAAGCCCGTATAGGGGAAATCTGGTCGAGAGTATTTACCTGAGCTAGTCTTCTTTAATTTTTAATAACTCAGCCGTACACAAAAAGGACTAAGTGCAGATAGCATTTACCGGCAAGTCTCTAGTCTAGATTATGGCATAAACTAACCAATTAAATACTAACGGTCTTATTTAAGTCATTGACTTAGACCGACTAGCGTACTTGATCAAAACGTATGACGCTAGATTAAACAGTGATTGGATAGAATGTAGTTTAATCCCAACAAGTACCTTGACTTGTATAATATGGGTAAACTATAAACATTCTGGATTTTGAAACTTAAATGACAAGGTTAAACCCGTTTCGGTTAATTTCCGAAAAATAGTTACATATACGTAACCGTGCGCATATTAGCGATATCGGGTAACCGGATAAGTCATGGACAAGTTCTATATGCCATTATGTTTCAAATAAGTTAAGATATCAGTAGGATATCAACTTATATGCCCGTTAAGGTTTTAAAACGAAATTATTCCTCATAAGGGCATTTCGTAATTATATACCGTATAAAAGGAACTTGAATATATTTTAAGTTTATCATCATAAGTATTCTGGAAAAATATTTTATTTATGATATAATATCAGTAGGATACCAACTACATGTGTAATTTACCTTTTATGACCAAACTATGCACCGAATGGGCATTTTGGTCATTTTACACAAAGTTTATAAATTATTTGGGATTTTGAGTTTATAACATATACCTAATGTAATTATGTTTAAAATAAGTTCTAAAATCAGTAGGTATCAAGTTTTGTCAATGATATGGTTTAAAACCATACTATGCGCCGAAATGGCGCTTATGTCGTAACATGACGTCTTTAAGCGATGTTTACGAAAACTGATGTTAAGGTCAGATTAAAATGTTTTAAATATGTTATTTAATATAACATATCAGTAGGTAAATACCTTTGAAAATATTTGATTAAAACCATTTTATGAGTCGCAGGGGCTAAAATCGTCATTTATCGACATAGTTTAAGGACTTGCTTGCAAACTCAGTTTATTACTTGGTTTAACATCCCAAATAATCCTGATTATAATATTAAATCAGTAGGGAACTCATTTTCAAGTTCATTACTATTTGAAACCTTGTTTTATGCAAAAAGGACATTTTGGTCAAAGATGGCATAATTATGGAACTTGCGCATAAACTTGGATTCTGATTATGATCATTTAATATAACCTCAGAGGGTTATGCTACATTATATTATGATCATAATGAAACTTTAGATCAGCAGGTAGCTAATCTAAATCGGGTCAGAATCGAAAGTCAAAGTAGAAGTCAAACTTCGCTAGGGTCGGTTGCGAACCGACCCTAGAACTGAAATTGACGAGCCAAACATGTTCTTACATGTTCTAATAATTATTACTAACTTGTTTAAGTGTCCAACAGGTTTCATAACATATATAAGAATAATTTATGATTTTCCTAAAAATGGCATGTTTGACTTTTTAATATCATAACTTTGACCCGTCAATTGGCCTAGCAAACGTGATCTTCAGGAGGTGCCCTTTATAGGGACTAACACCTACCTTATTACGATCACTTAGCCATATTCATTTCGAAAAATGGCCGGACCATAATGGTCTTAACCGAAAGTCAAAGCGTTTTCCACAAAACGTTATACAAGCCTATAAACAAAAATGCACAAGGAAGGAACACTTACCAGTGATTCATAGGGTGCAAAAGAACTATGTTGGATGCTCCTTTTAGCTAGGAACTTCTAAAGGAAGGAGAAGAGTGAATAAATGAGAAGATGTAAGTTGGAATGGTGAACTTGATCACCTATTTATAGTTGGAGAACTCAAAGAAGGTGAAGCCAGGTGTTTAGGGGTGTAAGAGGGAGCTTACAAGTGTCCCAAAACGTGGCATAGCTGATTACAAGTCCATAGTTTCGATCAAATGGTTTTGGAGCTTTGTTTGGGGACCAAGCCAAAACTTTCTACTGCAGACCCCTTCTCGCGCCCCACGAGAGACCCAGGCCAGGTCTCTCGCGGCCCCCGACCGCCCCTTGGCCAGTTTCAAAGTTTGACACTTTTAACCCCTTAACTTATTAAAGCTTCTAAAAACCTTTTTAAACACCTTTTTGGCACTTTTAGCCCTTCGTAGCTAATACTTGGCATACTTGGGATTATGCCCGGACATTGTCGAGCTCTCGGTTCGTTAAAAGGTCATTTAGAGGTATAAATTAACATGTTGACACTTTTAATCCCTCCATCATCCAACTTTCACATATTTACAAAATTGAACCCTCTCGTCCAACAAATGGCACGTATGAGAGTTAGGACGTCACAAAGGATCACTCAGAGGCTTATTATAAGCATGTTGATTCCGATATCACTCAGAGGCAGGGCATGTTGATATATCAGTCACTCATAGGCTAAATTTCAAGCATGTTGACATATCAGTCACTCAGAGGCTGTTATTTATGTGTAACATCCGTCAAAAAACGGATTTACCAAACCCGCTCCGTTTATCAACCGAACAGTCAGTTAAAATTTTCGTTGCGAATTAAATGCCCAAAATAATTTTAAACGATACATAATCAATTATTATACGGGAATATATAATTAGTTTTTGAAAAAACTGTTAAAAATCGCAAAATAAAAATACTTTGTTTCTGCCGGGTTTCGAACCCTGGTCAGTCACGGTCCAGCAAACGACTTAACACACGCGCACTAAACCACTGCTCCACTGATGTTCCTTGTTAAATAATGGAATCATTTAATTCATATCTTGACTTTCCGAATTCAAAACCGGCGCCCAAAAGTTCAGTCGTCGGAAATCCCGGTAATCTCGCGAAACTTAACGTTTCTTTCAGTTATAACGTAAAACATAAACGCAACATCGGTTATAACCGACGTCTGAGTCCGCGACCAAAGTTATAACCGCCGGAGAAATTCAAACCAATGAATCCAGTTGGAAATCGGGCCAAATACATCGACGATTTGCCCTATAAAAACCACCTCGAACTTCTGCAAACCTTTTCGCTCAAAACCGCACTCTTTCTCGGCGAAAACTCACTCGCCGGAATATTTCTGCTCGTCGCCGGAAAACCGAACCTTCCACTTCTAAACCTTACTAAACCCTCTGAGCTTATACCGAAGTCACCCACACCCTTTGTAAGCTTTCTGAAGATTCTCTGCTGCAAGACACTCGTCGCCGGAAGGGATTGCTGTCGCCGGAGTTCTGCCGGAAAACAGAGGAAAGCTAGTCGGTATACCTCACGCCTAATTTCCTTTCTTTTTACTTTTATCTCATCGGTAATTAACCTAAAACGCTAAAGAAACCTGAATAAAAACTCGAATCAGTCAGACATCATCTCTGGTTAAAACTCAACGAAGAAGACGATGTTACGGTAGTATATAAGTATAATTTAAATCAAGAAATAACTCGGGTTAGACACACAGTCCAGCGGTGGACTGTGTGCACATTAAACACACAAAGGTCTCGAGTTCGAATCTTGTTCCACACACGCTGCGTAAATAAAAATGTTTTTTTTGTTAACTGAACCGGATTCATTTTATATATATGTTAAGTATATTAATAACCGGAATAATAACCAAGTTAGACACACAGTCCAGCGGTGGACTGTGTGTATTTTAATCAAAGCACACGAGTTCGAGTCCGGTCTTCTCCATCGACCCGGACAATTATTTACCTTTTTAAAATAAGACAGAAAGGAAAATGTTCAGTTTGTATTTAAGAATAATAAAAATCAATTAAGTTAACAAGTTGGACACACAGTCCAGCGGTGGACTGTGTGTTAGTTTAAGCCACAGGTCCCGGGTTCGAGACCTGTGGACCGCACCGTCCGAATCAAATTAAATCGTTTTTAAACAAAAGGATTTTCTGTTTAAATTAATTAATATATAAATATAATTAAAAACAGATATATGACGGGTTAGACACGTAGCTCAGTTGGTAGAGCTACGTGCACGCGTACGGGAGGTCTCGGGTTCGAGCCTCACACAGCGCACAACAATACGCATTCGAACCGGTCAACGGTCAAGTCAACGGTCAAAGTCAAAGTCAACTGTAGCAAAAAAATCAAATCTTTTTATTATTTTTATTTATTTATTTTAATTAAAAAAATCAATTAAATATACTTAAAAATAACATTTTTAAGGTTAGAAAATAGCCTTAAACTCACAAAAATACACCCAACAATCCTACTAAAATAAATTAATAAAATCCGTTTACTTACCAAACCATAATGCGATTTATCTAGGTTAATCTCACTCGTGGTTAAAACCACTTCGCGTGCATTCAACATCATCAACCGAACGCACCCACTGTGAGTGAATCTTACAACTCCCCCTTTTAATTACACGTTTTGGGGTGTGTCATGTGTCTCAAATAATTAACTCGTTTATTTAAATTTGTGCCATACCATATCATGACCTAAACTTAGATTGTTTATATTGTTGTGATTACTTATTTCATTTCGTCAAATTATATGAAATTCATTCATTAGGCCCATCAGTTCCTCGTGAGAGACGAGTTGAGCAACGCGTGCCTCTAAATGTTCCATTATTGTTCATGTGTGCTTTATTTAATATCTTATGATTGTTGAATAAGTTTACATCTATTTTTACGCATGTTTGGTTGTGCACATATTTCATAATCAATTTAAATAAACTTGTTCAAATGTTTTCCAAAGGATTCACTCGCCAACTTTATGTTGATCCAAAACCTTTTTACACATGATACAGGTGAACAGGTTGAAGCAAAGAAAACATAGGAAATACCTTAGAAGAGAACAAAGAAGCTTAGATTGATAGTTAGAACATGTTGTAACATTTATTGTAAATTTCCATTAAATTGTATCTAATGAATATGAAACGCATAATAAATGTCGTGAGCTTTGATGATAACCCAATCATACCCCGATCACCTTTTCCGCTGCGGGTCGGGGTGTGACATTATGCATGTTGACATCGGACCGTCACTCAGAGGCTCCGTTTGAGCATGTTGACGCCTTTTGTCCTTATTGGTCTTTAAAAGACTATATTTAAAATACAACACGTATCACTATACTATTGGACACGATTTTATAGGGTGTTACAATTACCTATAAGAAATGAACCGTAACCAATTAATCGAAATAACCGAATCGAAAAAACCAAACTGAAACAAAAACTGATGGTTCGATTTTTGGATTTTTAATAACTGAAAATTTCGGTTCGGTTTTTGAATAAGCATTTTTATATAATCGAAAAAACCGTACCAAACCAATAAGTTAAAATCTATATATTTTTGTGTTTAAGTTTAAATTATGTAAGAGTTTAACCCAATGCTAATAGAAAACATTAATTTTATTCTTGAATGTTAAGTGTTTAATAAAAATATTATGTGTTTATTTATAATAGAAATGATTTATTTATTACCTATAAGAAATAACAAAATTTAATATAAAAATTAAATGTGATCTTCAAATTATTATAAAAGAAAATATCTTAATAAAAACTTTAAAAAAACATAAAAATTGATTAGAAGGTTAGGTTGATATAAACAATATTAACTAAAGAGGTTAACCATATAGTAACTTAAATTTAAAGATATAAAAAGATTGTTATAACCGAAAAAGCCGAAACTGAACGGTTTTTAAAAAGCGAAAATTGACATTTCGGTTTCGGTATTGATTTTGCCTAAAAACCGAACCCAAGCGAAAATTGACACTGTTCCCACCATGGTCCACCTATCTCTTTCACCTTTCTCTCTCTAGAAGTTACAGCATCAAATGCACCACTCCGAGAAACTGAATCGGAAGTTGAAAGAACGCAGAACGAAAAGCGGCAGCGAACCGTATGGAACCACCATCACCACAGCCAACCCATAACATTCTACCACCTATCAACGCTGCAACCACCAAGGGAGCTAATAAAAAAAATCTTCAGATTTGTTCCAGTTTGATTATTTTGTGGTTTCATAAATTATAAATTTAGCATTGTTTACATCAATATTTATTTCATTTGTGAAGGTTTAAACCTGAGATTTTTTTCCAAATTAAGAGACACGTGCCTCTCTTAACTGAGCTACCCCATATTTATAGACATTGTCGTCGTAAAGATAAATTTATGAACATACTTATTTCATTTCATGGAGTAATATAACTATTTTTGTATATTATACTAACAACCATATATCTGAATTTGATAATATACATACAAAAAATCTTTATTTTCATGATGCTTGAAAATAATATTTTTAATTATGAAAATAAAGATTTTTAATTATGATTCCCGCTGCTATTAAACTTCGAATATTCGAAACACGAATCCTAATATGTTATTGATGAACCGAACCAACACCGACATCGATAGCATTTGTTTTTATGTTACTTGACGGATGTTAAAAATGTGTCGTAACTCTTTTAGACATATCACGACTTTATTTTTTTTGTTTTTCCTTTCGATCGATATATCAAGTGTCGGTACTGTATCAATGCTATAATAAACCGAACCGATACTTACCGAATTTCCGCGCATCGCGCAGAGGAATTCAACTAGTTCCCCCTTAAATTGCCTACTTCTTTTGTTTTCTTTTGAGGTGGTCCACTACTCTAGTCTACAAGATGTCCATCCATTTGGCCCACTAATGTGATCAAAACATATGGATTAATAAAGCCCATCTTCAATTTAACTGGATTTAACTGTTAGGCTCTTAGCCCACGTAATCAATTGTTTTTCTAGATTTCATCCAATACATTTCAACCTTCAATTTATTTACCTTAATGCTTGATGATTTCTCCCAATTCACAGCCACCTCTTCATTATCAATTAGATCGATAAGCATCACATTTTTATCATCTTAGCTCGTTATTATAGTTACCTCATGTTTAATTTTTTTTAATTGACGTTGTTTACCCATTTTAATATTCTATTAATATACTGTAATGCTTTATAAAATTTTGAAAATGTCGTTATAACGTGCTTATTTTTATCTATGTTTCAATAAAAGTTTGGTCAAAATCGAACAAGTCAAATATAATTGATTTTTGTTCACCGTGATGAATTGTACTGATATTGTTCGAATAACTTTGGTAGCGTATCAGTATTCATTTGTGTGGTTTCTGGTATAAACTCACTGAAATTAGAGTTATATCACAATAGAGTACATTTTTTATATTGTAAGCTATAGGGATTATCGATACCAGGCTCAAATGAACTTCGATTGAACTCATTCCAATGGCGTTAGACCAACTCAAACATGAAACATAGAACCCGAGTTCATGGTTCCTTTGGGTTATATGAGGCGTTTTCTTGAGAAATTAGATTCTATAAATTTTGTAATATCAATAAAAACTGAATTATATCAATTGACATGCTATTCACTAGGGGTGAGCATAGTGCGGTTCGGTTTGGTTCAGTTATTACCTAAAATCGAAACCATAACTGCACACTGCGGTTATCAAAAAATCATAACCGTTCAGTTTCAGTTAATGAGGTTTCGGTTAATCGGTTATTGGTGGTTAATGCGGTTTCGGTTCGGTATTGGTCGTTTTTTTCGTTGTTTTTTAAGTTGGGCTTTAAATTTGTGGCTCATGCAAAACTAATGCGCAAACAATAATATACAAAGTTAAAGTTTGTAGAATTATCAATTATATTTCACTAACACATGGTTAAACACTAACTTGAAAACCTATGGTCCTGTGGATTTGGCCATGTTTAAAACATTCGGTTCGGTTATTTTCGGTTATGAAAATAAGGACAACCATAACCGAATCCCAACAACTGGTTATTGAAAATATAAATAACCGACCCTTCCATTTTTTCGGTTTTCGGTTATTTCAGTTCGGTTTTTTCGGTTATTTCTGTTGTAGTTTGGTTAATTCGGTTTTATGCTCACCACTACTGTTTACAAGTTAATGGAAATAAATATTGGAATTGGAATTTGCAAATTTAAAAAATTATTGGTTAGAAAATAACTAAAGGAAACGTCGAATTGATGTGATTCCACGGTCAACCCAATATGTATGCATGCATGTGAACAAAATTTGGGTGGATTTGGTAGCAAAAGTGATTTAGGTGGCCCGAAACATAAAGTGTTGTTATAAAATCCCTTAACAACCCAAAACATCATAAATCTTCATTATGCTTTCTAACACGTTAATATTTTGTGTTTCCGTATCATTAGCAATACTTGTGGTCATACTTTTGGCCACGCTCTCACCACTACCCCATCGAAAACCATCATCAAAGCCGTGGTTGGCGTTATCTTTATACATCCAACAACCACAAACCGCAGGTGTGCCAAATGTGCACACGGTGGCACCACAGGACGCTGCCGCCCTGATCTTCCACCGTGTGTTAACAGAAGAACCAAAGAATACTTCAAAAGTTATTGGGAAAGCTCAAGGCTTCATCCTACCGGTTGAGCAATTTGCACACTCGGGATTCAATATTATTTATCTTACTTTCGACACGCATGAATATTCGGGTAGTGTTAGTATTCAGGCAAAAGGTTGGGGCACTGATCGTAGAGATGAACTTAGAGTTGTTGGGGGTACCGGTTCTTTTGCTTTTGTACGTGGGATCGCTGTTTTAACACAGAAGGATGATCGTAATACCAATCTTGTTGTACCGTATCATATTAGACTGCATCTGAAGTACCCGAATCGGTCTAAAACGATACCAGGATGAGTTAAACGTTATGGGTTTTTTTTTCTTATCAGTTTTTAATAACTTTTAGGAACCTTATATGAAGATCAAGCATGTTTTCATCTATTACATACACCCAAATAACTAAACTTAGAAAACTGTACCCTCCATCTAACAAAGTCATCTCATTATTTAGCTTTCTTGGAGGCTAGCTATTATTTGGACTCATTAATAAAGGGCGTTTGCGTCTTAGTTGTTATTATTTTGAAAAGTTGATCCAATAAGTTAACTATTGAGTTGTAATGATCCGTTGGAACAATAATAAAGATTTTGTAGAAAATTATATATTATTGAAACAATAAAGAGAAAAACTAACCGATAAATGCTTCGGGTAGTGATCTTGGGAGGGGAAGGTTTTGAATTCAAATCCTACCGTCGACATGAGTAAAAATTTGCCATTCAAAAAAAAATTATGAAACTTAAAAAGTTTATATTTTATTAAGAACATTCACATCTCATCTGGCATAGCCTTTCATATCTTTATATTTTTAGAAAATCATTCAAAAACACTTTCCGTCGCATCCCCTATCTTTCCTGTTTTTTTAAGGTAAAAACCTCGATTAAGAAGGGCCCATATTCAACACCCCTAAAGTTTTTTGTTATTTCTTTAGTTTTTATTAAAAAGTAATTATCTATACTATATTATAATACATATAATGAGGGGTATTGTTATAATTTTTAAATTAAAAGAAAAACTAAAATGTTATATGATTAGTGTTTGTGTTCCTTGCCAAATCACACACACTCCTTAGTGTGTATGTGTGTGTGTTTCTTTATATAAATTCAAATATACACTCGTAAGCGTTTGTTTTTATCTTTGCTTTGATATAAATTTTATAAAAAAATAAGTCGTATTCGGTTTATAAAAATACTTATAGAATATGACTCAAATTCTTATGAATATTATATTACAACATAGATAAAAATACACACAACGTAGTGAAGAGATGAATTAGCTCATTTAACTAAGTACTTGAGGATGAATTATAATCGTCCTTTGTTATCAAGACACTACTACAAAAATATGCATTTGTTACGGCCAAATCCGTAGCAAACACCCTTTTTGCAATGAATTTTGCTACGGATTTTGTTCATAGCTACAAGTCCGTCGCAAAGTTATTTGCTACGAACTTTAGCTATCGAAATTATGTTTGCGGCAAAATTAGCTAAAAAATGATGTTGCTATTTTAGCCACGAATTTACTATGAAGAAGGTTGCTACGAAATTTCGTTATGGCTTTTAGCTGCGGTTGTTTTTTGCTACGGATACTTTTAGCTACGGAGTAGCTTTGCTACGAATGTTGGCTATGATTTGCAATGTTTTTGCTACAAAATTGAACTATGAACTTGCTATCGTTTGGCTACGAGAATTCGCTAACGTTTTTGCTACCCATTACGCTAGATTACTACAAATTCGCTAGGAATCCAACAATGTATTTCGAAAAAAGTTTGCTACAAATTTAAGGTTTTTGCTAGACAATTTTGTTTGAAATTCTTCACAATTTTTATTTTTTTTATATTAGTTTCTATATGTTTTATGTAAAATCAGTTCAAATTTAAAATACATTTATACAAATCACACCAAAGATGAATATACAAACGAAATAGGAAAAAAATATCAAACTTATTGAAACGTAACAATACAAAGATACAAATTTTCTCCTTCTTTTTTTTTCTTGTTTCAACTCTGCTATTTGATCCTTCAACTGTGGCGCAAGTACTAATACATTAGCACATCACCATCAATAACACATTAATACCAAAGTTTGTCACTTTCTAACAAACCTAGAAATCAAGCGCAACCATCCATCTAGGTGAATGGTTTAAAAGTGCCCAGTTTCCATAATCTCCTTGGTTTTGAAAGAACCCATACTCGATGATGATTATCTATCCAATTTTGTGTGACGTTAACGTATCTGGCGAATGCAATCTGCATAATAACTTAGTAACTGAATAATGTGAGTACATGAAAACAAATTAAAATTCAAGATTATAATGAATGCATTGCTCCTTATTTGATTAAGTCCATGGCATTCAAAAGCCAATGATGTGGAGCCTATATCTATCAAGAAATATATAGTGGGTGTTTGGGTTAGCTTATTTTGGAGCTACTTTTAACTTATTGACTTATAAAAAGTTAATAAGTCCTTTTGAAAGTGTTTGGATAAAGATTGAGAAGGAGTTTTATGGCTTGAAAAAAGAAAAATGAGAAGTTAGTTCTAACTTCTGACTTTTGACTTAGAAGAAGTTAATAAGTTATACGTTAAAGAAATCCCAAACACCCATGATTTTTTTCAGAATAATTAGATTAAATATACATTATAAACCAAAACATGTCAAATTTTCTTCAATGGTCTGGTCCTCAACTCAAAAATTGTAGTAATTGATAAAATAATTGCCAATGTATAAGTAACTCATATGAACAACTTACCAAGTGAAGAGAATTAGTAAGAAAACAAAGAGTAGAAAAAAATAAAGAAAGTGCTATTATCACAAATTACATCGAACTTATTGTAAGACAGTTTCACAAATATAATAGATAAAGATGAAATATATATATATATATATATATATATATATATATATATATATATATATATATATATATATGAAAGTGACAAATAATAAAACGAGAAAAGGAAAAATAGAAAAAAAAAATACCTTCATTGTAGTATCTGATTGCTTCCTCATCAACCGTTTCTCATCACCATTGGTTTGAACATACGAAACTTATGATTACGAGAATAATAAACATACCTTAACACACATAATATGGTGCTCAATACATAATAAACTAAAAGTCACCCACAAAACCTCTCTTACGTCCAAAACTGATTTCAAACAAAGAAACACTTTACCTCTGATTTGACAAAACTCGAAGCCTTAAGATTGTTTAAGATTTTTGTGGGTCACCGGAAACTCCCAAGCGGTTAAGGGTGTAGATCAAGGGGTAGTTTTCCTCCATAAGGAGTCTCGTCCCCGTCTTGTTCCCTTGAAAGTTCCGGCAACTGCACCAGGCTAAAGAGGGAAGATTAGAAAGAGTAAAAGAGTGATCTGGGGACGGGGATAAAAGGAAGAATGAAAAATTGAGAGTATCAACAAGGATATTAGCAGGGTGAAACTAAATTAAAACTGGAATTT
The DNA here is from genome assembly GCA_947069175.1 of Scalesia atractyloides. Classification (NCBI taxonomy): domain Eukaryota; kingdom Viridiplantae; phylum Streptophyta; class Magnoliopsida; order Asterales; family Asteraceae; genus Scalesia; species Scalesia atractyloides. The sequence goes on along the minus strand of CAMTDV010000001.1, from coordinate 15,947,716 downwards.
GAGGAAATTTAATTATTTAGGGAGGACAATGGGAGGGAATTCACAATTTGAGGTTTGAATAGGAGGGAACAAGTGATAAGAATTATATTTAAAACTATGTTTTAGTTATTTATTTTGGGTTGGAATGGGAGGGAACATGTAATATGGAATTATATTTAAAAGTATGTTTTAGTTATTTATATTAATAATTAAATTAAACAACAAGGTTTAGATATCAAATTACATAAATATAAGATTACGTTTTTAGTGAAATATTAAAAATTTATACGTATTGTGTAGTTATGTAAGCTAGTTAATTCTAAAACCGGTTGTGATTGACCGTCACACACTTTCTTTTATTGATTACCAATAAAGTTTTATGTAAATGGGCATGACAACTAACATTTAACTAGTTTCTGAACATATAAATGTTTAAATGTCTCGTGTACGGTATTTATGATTATGACTTGTTAATTTGACTTTGATCAGTCATACTTGAAGAACGACTAATATCAAATTTTGTTTGGCCAAGTTACATTTTGATCATTATGTGTAACTAAACCGAAAAGGTAAATTGGGTTTTAGCGAGTCACATGGAGTCTTACTAGGTTGTATTGGGTTTTAATGAGTTGTATTGAAATTGAAATGTAATGAGTAATATTGACTTATAATGGGTTGTAACAAAATCATATTTGGATGCAGTGTTTATATAGAAGCTCATTTAATAAATGAGTTCGACTTAGACTTGCGAGTTTAAATGAGCTTGCCTAGACGTGTGACTTTAAACAAGCTTACCTAGACGTGCAGGTTTAAATGAGTTTGACCAGAGCCACGAGCATAAACAAGTTTGACCAGACGTGTAGGTTCAAACAAGCTTGACTAGATTCGTGAGTATAAATGATCTTAACTAAACGTGTGGGTCTAAACGAGTTTGGCTAGACATGCGGGTTTAAACAAGCTTGACTAGACATGGGAGTTTAAACGAGCTACGCTAGACCCATGAGTTTAAACGAGCTTGACTAGACGTGCGAGTTTAAACGAGCTTGACTAGACTTGCGAATATAAACGAGCTTAACTAGACTCACGAGCATAAATGAGGTTGACTAGACGTGTGGGTTAAACGAGCTTGACTAGAATCATGAGCATAAATGAGGTTGACAAGACATGTGGGTTTAAACGAGCTTGACTAGACTCGCAAGTATAAAGGAGCTTCACTAGATCGACGTGTGAGTTCAAACGAGCTTGGCTAGACTCACTAGTTAAAACGAGATTGCAATTGCTTCAAAGTTCTAAACCTTATGGTTCCTTCTCAATCTGATCACCTTCTTCATCTGCAAATCGCCCTAAATTTGCCCAGTAGTCGTCTGGAAATGGAAAAGTGCGAACTAGGGTTGAAAAATAGGTTATAATTGAACTTTTGCCAACTTTACTATCCGCTGAGTGTCGCTAAAGAGAAGGAATTAAGGCCTCGTAATGCACCAAGCCCCATAAGGAGACAAAATAGTCGCGGAGGCATTCTTGTAATTTCTCCAAACTTTTAAACGCTTCGCGTGTCGCCACAAGCAACTCATCATTTGTTCACAACGAACATGTGATTTCCTCATAAATTTCATTTAATCTCTAGACTTCCTCTGTTGTTTATTTCTTTGTTATTTTAGCTCATTTTCATGCGAACACTTGCCAAAACACAAATCACATTACCTCTCATGAGATTACTACCCCTACCACCACCGCGTATGTGATCCACACCACTATCCACACTTGAAAACACCACCACCCTACCTCCCACCCATCAAAAAACCCCACCATCAGAAATCCAATCATCATCGCTGTCCACTTCCCATCATCGTCTGTCTACCTCTCTTCTTCAACTTTCGCAGTATCTATTGCCTGCTATGAAGGGGCTGCTATGCAGATCCAGTTCTGATCAGGTCATCCCGCCTTAAAGGAGAGAACTTAGGTGTTTCTCGATACCCGATTAGTTAAGGGGTGATTTCAAAGGAAGAGTACCATAAATGAAAGGTTAAATCGAATTTAACTGATTTTGGGTTTGCTTTTTTGTTTCATCTTGTTTGATTGGTGGAGACGGTTAAAGAAAAGACGATGGGAATTGGTTGTGATGGTGGGTGTTGGTGGTGATGGTGATGAGAAGATGGAGGTTGATCCCACCTTAAGAGAAAAGTATTAAATACGATTTGTTTTTAACTCATGGATAGGGATATACCGGATATTTTTAAAGCTTTAACTAATAAACTTAACCCCCATCAAGTCAGGGACCACCTATGTTGTAATAATCACATCATCGTTACAATTATAGAAAGCTGAGGACCAAACCTGCTAACCTGTAATTTTTGAAACCATAGAGACCATCTAGGCAATTAACTTCTAAAATGATTTTGCTAAGGGTTTTAATAAACCATTTGTCTAACTTATTTTTTTTTCTAGATTTTAATAAATCATGTGTGTATTGTTTTGCTACAAAATTCCCTATACATTTTGCTACATAATTTAAAACTCTATTTTTAATAATTATGTAAATAGTCATTTATGATTTTGCTATGGATTTTTACATTATTTTCTAAATATTTATTTTATGAGTTTGCTACGGATTTTGTTAGAAGTTTTTTTTAATATTTATTTTCTCTATTTTGTTACTGATTTTATTGCGTTATGTTTTAAATATTTATTTTCTCAAGTTTGCTATAGATTTTATTTCATTATTTTATAAATATTTATTTTCTCAAGGTTTTTACGAATCTCTTTAAAAAAACTGAATATTTATTTTCTTGGTTTTGCTACAAATTTTGCTACGGATTTAGTTAGCGATGAAATATTCATAGTAAAACCATAGCAAAAAGTGTCCATAGCTAATCCATAATTAATTCGTAGCAAATGTCCATGACAAAAAAAAGCCGTAGCAAATGCCTGATTTTGCTACGGATTTTATCTAATTGTTTTTAGTTAATTTATATATATTTATTTTCATAGTTTTGCTATGGATTTTGCTACTAATTTTTCTACATTATGTTTTATATTTACTTCCTCATTTTTTATACGAATGTTGCTCCATGTTTTTTCTACATTTGATTTTAGATATTTTAATTCTAGATTTTGCTACGAGCTTTGCTAGACATTTTATTTAATTATATTTTAAATACTTATATTCTCAACTTTGCTACAGATCTTGCTACGGATTTGATTTTACCTTTTTAGTTAATTTGTAAAAAACTTATTTTCATCATGGTTTTGCTACTGATTTTGCTACCTTAATTTGTTTTATATTTATTTTCACAATTTTTCTATCGATTTTGCTACAAAATTTATTTTACTTTTTTAGTTTATTTCTAAATACTTATTTTCTGGTTTTGCTACGGATTTTGCTACCGGTTTTGCTACATTATATGTTTTATATTCATTTCCTCAATTTTGCTAAAGATTTGCTACGAGTTCTGCTATGAAATTCATTTGCGACGAAAGTTCGTAGCTAATTGTAGCAAAATATGTTCATAGTTTTTTCGTAGCTAACTCGTAGCAAAATTTGCCACCATTTTTTTCCTGTAGCAAAATTTCATAGCAAATCTCTCTTTTTGTAGTAGTGAGATCAACATCTGAGTAACCCGTAAAGATACTCGATTAACATCCATAAATAAGTTAGTCAAACTTTTATAAAATTTGTTAGGAATCAATTTTAGAATAAACTGATAACAAGACAAAATAGTAAGTAGTTAAAATTTTAAATAGAAGAAAGAGAAAAAAAAGAATATAGAGAATGAGATGTGGGAGGTTTTAAAAGATAAACATTAGAGAAAGTGTACTTATTAGTTAAATTATAGAGGTGTTGATGGTGGATGAAATATGATGGTTTCAATAGAATCCATATTTGACGATTTGAATGTTTATCTAAGCCAAAAGGCACAAACACTTTTATTGTTAAAAAGTTATGCCATTATACTTTTATTAGAAAACAGTAATAAGGTTAGCTTGTCGTAAAGCAAAAGTTGATAACTTGACATTAATGGTTTCCGGATTTGTCCTAGTGTCTTGAGAAAAAAGGGTGAGGAATGGAATCAATGAAAGGGGAAGGGGGAGTGTTACTTTTAAGATTTTTCAGGTCCCATTGCACCTACTTTAATTTATATTTTATCACACCTCGATTTTTCGACACCCCGGAGTTTCTTAGTGCATAGGGAATCGCTCTCCTTTAAACACTATCACTATCATCATAATTACTGTAGGAAATGTTTTGGAAATAATACGCTATCAATAAGCTAGCGAATAACATTTTATAGACTATGAAATGAGATGCATCAAGTGGACCTTAGAAGAAGAGGTTTTGCTTGCCATGGCTTACGTACATGTTTCTGAAGATCCGATCAGACCTGATCTTGGGAAATACCAAAAGTAGTGTTTTGAGTACGAGTTTTAGAACTTTTCTTGCAAAGCCCTCAAGTTTCCTAAGGGAGGGCCATCCCTAAATTGAGGTCACACTAGCACATGTTTAAAACCTAGGTGAACAGGTTCAACGACCTATACTTATGCAACAAAAGCAATACAAAGAGTGATATGTCTGACGACGTTATTGTGGGGCAGTTAGAGCGGAATATGTTATTGATAAAAAGAATAATTGTAACACCCTGTAAAAAAATCATGTCCAATAATATAGTGACACGTGTTATATTTTTATTATTAGTATATTAAAGACTAACAAGGAATAAAAGCGTCAACATGCTCAAACTAAGTCTCTGAGTGATCTTCTGATGTCAACATGCATAAAATATAGCCTCTGAGTGACCATTAGTGTCAACATGCTTAAAACTTGGCCTCTGAGTGACCATTGTGTCACATGCCCAGCCTCTGAGTGACATCGGAGTCAACATGCTTATAATGAGCCTCTGAGTAACCCTTTACAAAGTCCTAACTCTCATATATCCCATTTGTTGGACGGAGGGATTAAATCCGTGATTATATGAAAGTTGGATAATGGAGGGATTAAAAGTGTCAACATGTTAATTTATACCTCTGAGTGACCTTTTAACGAACCGAGAACTCGATAATGTCCGGGCATAATCCCGGGTACGCCAAGTATTGGCTACGGAGGGCTAAAAGTGCTAAAAGGTGTTTTAGGATGTTTTAAGGATGTTTAATAAGTTGAGGGGCTAAAAGTGAAAAACTTCAAATCTGCCTATGGGGCGCTCACAGGGCGCGAGAGGTAAGTCTTGTGCCTCTCACGGGGCGCGAGAGGCCTGTGTTTGCAGAAAGTTTGCTTGACCTCCACACATATTGCCAAAAACCATTTAATTCGAAACCAGGAACTTGCAAACAGCTATGCCATGTTTTAGGACACTTGTAAGCTCCCTTTTACACTCCTTAACACCTGGCATCACATGCTTCAAGCTCTCCAACTATAAATAGGTGTAAAGGTTCAACCTTAGAACTTGCACTATTCTCATTTTCAACTCTTCTCCCTCCTCTGGAAGTTCCTAAGTGAAAGGAGCATCCAACTTAGTTCTCTTGCATTCTAGGAACCTCTTGTAATTCGTTGCTCTTGCATTTTCGTTTATAGGCTTTTATAGCCAAAAGTCAAGCGTTTTACGGAAAACGCTTTGACTTTTGGTTAAGACCATTATGGTCCAGCCATTGTTCATAACGAACATGGCTAAGTGATCGTAATAAGGTAGGTGTTAGTCCCTATAAAGGGAACCTCCTGAAGATCACGTTTGCTAGGCTAATTGACGGGTCAAAGATATGATATTAAAAAGTCAAACAGACCATTTTTCAGAAAAATCACAAATTGATCTTATATATGTTATGAAACCTATTTTGACACTTAAACAAGTTGGTAATAATTATTAGAACATGTAAGAACATGTCCGGCTCATCAATTTCAGTTTTAGGGTCGGTTCACAACCGAAAGTCGCGAAGTTTGACTTCTGCTTTGACTTTCGATTTTGACCCGATCTAGATTAGTTACCTACTGATCTAAGGTTGCATTATGATCGTAATATAATGTAGCATAACCCTCTGAGGTTATATTACATGATCATAATCAGAATCTGAGTTTATGCGCAAGTTTCGTAATTATGCCATTTTTGACTAAAATGCCCTTTTTGCATAAAACAAGGTTTAAATGATAATGAACTTGAAAATGAGTTTCCTACTGATGTAATACTATAATTAGGATTATTTGGGATGTCAAATCAGATTATAAACTGAGTTTACAAGTAGGTCCTTGTATTATGTCGATAAATGACGATTAAGCCCTTGTGGCTCATAAAATGATTTCAGTCAAATCTTTTCAAGGTAAATCTTTTACCTACTGATATGTTGTGTTCAATAACATACCTAAGACATTTTAATCTGACCTTAACATCAGTTTTCGTTAAACATCGCATAAATCGTCATTTTACGACACGAGCGTCGTTTCGGCGCATAGCATGGTTTTAAACCATAACTATCAACTAAGACTTGTTACCTACTGATTACAAAACTTATTTTAAACATATTTATAGTAGGTACATGTTATGAACTCAGAATCCCAAATAATTTATAACTATGTGTAAAATGACCAAAATGCCCCTTCGGTGCATAGTTTGGTCATAAAAGATAAATTACACATGTAATTGATATCCTACTGATATATCATAAATAAGTTATTTTTCCAATACTTATAATTATAACATTTAATTTATTCACGTTCCTTTTATACGGTATGAAATTACCAAAAATGCCCTTATGAGGCATAGTTTCGTTTTAAAACCTTAACGGGCGTATAAGTTGATATCTTACTGATAACACAACTTATTTAAAATATAATGGCATATAGAACTTGTCCATGACGAATGTCGCTAATATGCGTACAGTTAAGTATATATAACTATTTTACGGAAATTAACCGAAACGGGTTTAACCTTGTCATTTAAGTTTCAAAATCCAGAATGTTAATTGTTTACCCATTTTATACAAGTCAAAGTACTTGTTGGGTTTAAACAATATTCTATCCGATCATCGTTTAATCAAGCGTTATACGTCTTGATCCCGTACACTATTCGGTCTAAGTCTATGACTTAAATAAGACCGTTAGTATTTAATTGGTTAGCTTATGCCATAATCCAGACTAGAGCCTTCCGGTAAATGCTATCTGCACTTAGCTCATTTTGAATACGGCTGAGATATAATCTTGCATTTTAAACAAGGCTAACTCAGGTAAATACTCTTGATTTATTTTCCCTATACGGGCTTGGGATACGGTAAATTATTACCGCTTGGTCGGAGATGGGATTAATCGAATGCCATATTGTGGCTAGTAAATCCGCATATTCCGTTTTAATCAGTTTTGTTTAATAACTTAAACATCGGGGGTTCAATTACTGTGTCCTGGATATCCTCGACTCATTACATTAGATAATGGCCATGACCTTAGCGCGGGGGTGTAGGCATACACCTGACAGACGCTCAACTGCAAATTACCCAAGACGTTGGGGATAACACCTCTGTGAGTTCTAAGTGGTGTGTATTTAATATGTCTCGGTCTCTGTACTGGGCCCTGTATGTATGGACAAACATGTGAATCTGTTAACAAGGTTACAAAGTAACTTTCCCAAGTTATAAAAGATTTGTGCCATGTGCACTTAAATCTAATTTCTAAAATGCTTTCAGAATGAGTCAGTCGGGTGTATTTACCAGCGAAAGCTGACGTATTTTCAAAAGACTAAGCTTGCAGGTACAATACGAAATAGGCTGGAAGCTGCTCGGTAGTGAAATAAGAGGATCCTGCAAATCCTTAGATCTGCCCTACAGTCTGTTTTATATTCTTTCTTTGTACATTTTATGATCCGCATGTGGATCTTCTATTACGAGCATGTATATTATTTTATTTCGAACATTTGGTTTGTAATAGTAATTTTACTCCAAGACTTTCGCTGTGCCGTGTTTAATTGACTATGATGTTATCAACTGACATCACGATACTCCCCACCCGCGCCCACCGGTGTATGGATTTGGATAGGAAATCCAGGGTGTGACAATAATCCTACCGAGCAACAATTTCAATATGAGAATGTTTGGAGGGTTGTGAAGGACTACAAAAAGTGGTCCAAACCAACCAAGGTATACGATGCTCAACCGTCCAAACACTCAAAGACAATGAGCACCGATGAATACACCGGATATTATGGCATCTAACTAGATGATAATGTCCATGTATATGATGAAGAAGATAATGTCCATGTTGAGGTTAAACCAACACAAAGACCAATCGGGGCAGAGAGAGTAAAGGCAAAAGGATTGGGCTAAGAGGAATGCCAAGACAGGGTCTTCTTAGCAAGAAAAGAAAGAAGAACTACTTGACCTGTTAAACGAAACCATGTCTCTTAAGTAAAAAGCAATTGGTGATTGAAGAGTTCATATGACGGACTACTTGGAATATAAAGAGAAAAAAAAAACTTTACATCCTGATTATTCACATGGACCCGGGTAAAAAAGCCTGACATGACACTGAGTATGCTATGATTAAGGCAAAGTATAACATGAATTAATCTATAGTAGTTTATGTTTATTTTCACATGTTTTTTTTTTAAATCTAGTTTACTCTTGTTTTTATGTAATACAATTTCTATGTTTTTATTTACTTTTTTACATTTGATATTATTTAATTTATATATTATGAATTAGCAATATGTTTGTGCATGGTGTGGTTGCGACTTGTGTTGTTTGGGTTGTATGTGTTTTATTATATTGTGGGTATTGTACCATGGTTTGGGTATATATTGTTTTAGTTGTGGGGCTGCTTCATTTGGAAGCACCCCACTTTCTCTCAATGCCCCCGGCGTCTTCCGATGCCACATCCCTCCGCCGCCATAGTGGCAGCTTTTTAGCCATCATCTTCCGTTATTCTCCGGTAATACACCTTTGTGTCTATGTTCTTTTACGTTGTGGGTTTGTTTGGTAGAAGTATAACACCAATTCCGGTCTTTATTTTTCATATAGCGACCAGAATGGCTGAGTTTCTTTTCCTATTGCTCTGATTATGGTGTATTTGTTGGTTGATGTCGATGAGGATGATAATTTTATGGCTCGTCCAAGACTTTTGGTGTTTCTTTTGTTTTCCTATGAGGATTGAAACATGCTATGTTATGGTGTATTGTACTTTTAACTCGATGACGGTGGATTGGATTTTCATCCAAGAATCCGAGAGTGTTGCTATGATTGCGCTTAGCTTTGGGCTTGGCACTTTTGATGCAGCTAACCAAGGTTGTTGAGCTTGGCTTGGATTCGTATAAGCTTTGAGTACATGCATTTTTGTTACTTGAGTTGGATTGTTTTTCATTTGCTGCAAATAGTAGTATGGTTGCCTATATGTTGTTTAAGTTGGATGATTTAGCAACATGTTTGTGCATGGTATGGTTGTAAGTTGTGTTGTTTATGTTGTATTTGTTTTATTTGTAACATTCATGTAAAACGGGTTTCAAAATCCGCACCGTTTAAAAATCAAGTATTTATTTGAAGTTCGTTGCACATTTAGTTGTGTTATTTAAATTGATATTTATAGTTAATAAATAATTAGTTAAGATCTATAAACATATATATATATATATATATGTATATATATATAAAGAGAATTAGCTAAAAATAATAAAAAAATTAAAATGAAACAAACAAAGGGGGAGCCGGGAATCGAACCCGGGTTTCCCACAAAGTTCACACAACCTACACCACTAGACTACACACACACTTATGTTTAAATTTGAAAACAAACTAAATTTATAATGAAACCGCAAGCAAATATGCAAGATTCAAAAAAATACAGAAAACTGTAACCTCCAAAATCATTATCAATTCTCCCTTTTATGTTCAATTTAAACCACGGAAACAATTTCAAATTTGTGAGTTAAGTGCAATCATTGGGTCAAAACGGTTATGTATTTATGGGGAGATTTTAATGTTTTAACCGGAATCTTCGAAACCGAAACCCACCTTCAAACCAACTTTCACCTATAAATAGGGATCCTTGCACCTCAGTTGAACTCGCTCACATCCTCTCATCTCTCTAAAACTCTCGAAAGAACCTCCACAGTCTCAATCCTACTTCTCGCCGGAAAACTGTGCATCGCCGGAAAACTGTGCATCACCGGAATAAAACCGGAGAACTGCTAAATTCGGTACAAATACTTAATTTCCTTTTATTATAATTTGATTCGTGATATATTATAATACATTAATCCAATCTGTATAAATGGATTAACAGCCGGGTATGATGATTCTGGGTTTTGTTTATGAAGAAGATAAAGTCTTGTTAGTATATAAATATAAATAAAAACGGGTTTTTAATCGGGTTAGACACACAATCCAGTGGTGGATTGTGTGCATCTTAAACAAAGTGTCCCGGGTTCGAGTCTCAGATATGGTTTGATTTCCTTAATTAAACCCAACCTTTTTATTTCTTATATATAACAGTATTCGGCAAGTGTATAAATTTAATTAAAAACTAATATTCAAAGGGTTAGACACACAGCCCAAGTGGTTGGGCTGTGTACACGCGATAGAAGAGAGAGTTTGATCCAACCTCTGTCACCGGTTCGACCATTTACAAAACCTTTTTAATTAAATAAATTTATGATTTAACTCAGTTAGTATATATATATATATATATAATTAAAATCAAGATTATTTCGGGTTAGACACGTAGCTCAGTTGGTAGAGCTGCGTGCACGTATACGGGAGGTCACAAATTCGAACCTCACACACGCTGCCAATTTCAAACATTAAACCGGCCAGACCACCTTGTCAGACCTGACAAGGTCAAACTTTTTTAATTTTTATTTTATTTATTTTTTTATTATTATTATTTAAAAACCATCTAAAATGTTTAAAAATAAGATTTTTAAGTTTAAAAATTACATTAATTACCAAAAAAATAAATCTAAAAACCTAATAAAGAGCACTAATTGAGAATATTAATTTCAAATAAAATTTATTTATTTATCGAATTATTATGTTATTATTTAAGTTAGTTTCTCTCGTGGTTAAATCCAAATTCGTACGCATTCATCGTCAATTCAGGGAAACGCACCCACTGTGAGTGAATCCTTACAAATTCCATTTTTATTCATGTTTTGGGGTGTATCATGTGTTGTTTCATATATTTTGTATATTCAAACACGTGTGCTATTACCATTATATGATCTAACATGTGATGTAAATGTTATTTGTTGTATTGTGTGTTTACATTTTTGTCAGTTGCGTGCAATCATTCACATTAGACCCATCAGTTCCTCGTTGGAGACGAGTTGAGCATCAGGTGCCTCATTAGATCGGCTCCGTTTGATTGAGCCTTGATCTCATTGTTCACCATTTGTCATGCTTGTGTGTACATTGATTGATAATATGTGGTTTGTGGTTAGATTTACATATGCGTTTACTCATGTTTGGTTTATGCACATTTTTATTTAAATAACCAATATAACTAATTCGTTCAAATGTTTAAATAAGATTCACTCGTCAACTTTTGTTGACCCAAAACCCTATTTTTTTACACATGATACAGGTGGACATGTTGAAGCAAGGAACGCATAGGAAATTGCCTTAGAAGAAAAATAAAGAAGTCATGAATGTTGTGTTTAAAACATATTGTGCTTGTATGTATACGTGTTTGTTGTGATTTATCCTTTTAATTGGGAGTAATAACTATGAAACTTTATTATAGTAAATGTCATGAGCTTTAATGAAAACTCAATCATGCCCCGACTACCATTTCCGCTGCGAGTCAGGGTGTGACATTATTGTGTTGTGGGTTTTGTATCCTGATTTAGGTATATATTGGTTTAGTTGTGGGGTTGCTACCTTAGGGAACGAATTCTTGCATGGGTTTACTTGTGAAGTTGAGACTCACGTCTTCATCTGAGGCTTATTCTTGAAATTATGTCAATCAAGATGCAACTTTTGAGTTCGACCAAGGGTTTTCTTTTGGTGTTTGCACTGTGATGTTCATTTGTGGGCTAATGTCTAAGAGATTGTTCACATTTTATGTCATTCGAGGATGTTAATATTATGGCTCATGTAAGACTTTTAGTGTTTCGTGCATTTTACTTTTTACTCGATCTACGTCTAAGATATAACTATATAAGTTTTACTCAAAACCAACTTGTAAATAGTATTTGACAACCCATGATTTTGAGGTAAAAGCCGCTTGTCTCGTATTTATATAAATCAAAGTATATATTTATTTTGTTTGATAAATTATATATATATATATATAAACGTGTATTCGAACCTAATCCATATCGTGTTGAACCGACACAAACCGTTTGAACCGAAGCCCATGTCTTGCTAGTCAACCCAACTTACTAGAGTAACCCGAAACCTATGAGGTTCAAACCGTGTATAATATATATTTACATTGTTAATATATTATACACATATATTAGTTGTTTATATATATATATATATAATAAATTAATATGTAAAGCAAGTTAACCCGAAAAAAAAACAAATCGATGCAACTATGTTCCTTTTGTTTGGGCAGCCCACCAAAACTCACCATGGGTTCAAGCCCCTTTACGGCTAGACATCCCCAAACAACCCCACATTGTTCTAGCCATTTATTATGTATGTATGTATGTTGCATGTTACATTAATACAACTCCTAAAACCCTAACTCAAGTGCAACAAACCTGCGATCTCAAGTATTCATTCCCTCTCCTCTCTTCTGCCGTCAACCAAGGGCTCCAAGAAAACACATTCAAGTCCTTCCATCCTCCACATTTAATGACTCTTGTCATCTTTACACTAGGTAATCTTTTTATATATTATGTAATCATGCTAATTATTTGTTATACTTGGCTGCGATTATTTGTTATGCTTGATAATTTGATCACATGTAGTGCTAGTTGTTAAGGATCATGTGTATATAATGATTAGATTGATTATGGGTTCGGTTGGTTAGTTAGGGTTTGAGATTCTTGATGATGTTGGTACTTGACATGATGAATCTGAGATAAATAAACGATAACCTGCTATAAATGATGTATAAGTGTCGTTGTTCGGTAAATGTGTTAACGGAACCAACATAACTCGTATTAGAATGTTGAAAGCTGAAAGCAGGAGGCTATTTGGTGTTTACAGCCGACTTCAGTCGGCTGTAACGGGGTGATAACTTAACGAAAATTTGATTTTCTTGAGTCTATTACGTGTTATTTCGAAATACGCTTCTAATGGCACTAGAATCATGATTTTTGGACATCAGTTACTATTTTAAATAAATTATTTCGTTTCAGAAATTAAAGTTGCGCTTTTCTGCAGATTTTACGTGTTATGTTTTCAGTCGTAACTGGGTAAATATTTACTTTTAGACCATGAAATTTATACTGTAGATGGCCATAGATGTCTGTGCAAACCTCCAACTAGAATTATGTCGATCGGATAATCGAGGATTTTTAAATGAATTTTTCCTTGAGCTGCCGTCAGAAAGTGACGAATCTGATCATTGTTTGGCGCAAGATTTTTCACGGAAAATCCTTAAGGAGTTTAGTCATCAAATTTTTACACAATAGTAGATGCTCCGATTGACACCCCCTGTAATTTTTTTGGGAATTTTCTTGTACACAAAAATATTCCGGATAACACTCCGAAAACTGTTCGAAAATGCACTATATTGCTGAATTTTTATTGAAGATTATTTTAAATATTTTGTGACACCTATGTGGTCACTAAGTGATGTCATGATAGATGCATGCATGATAATTAGTATGTTATGATAAAATGTGCTACGTGCTAGGTACGTGTAGGATTCGTGTTTCTGCGTGAGCACGCATACTAACCCTTAAACGGTAATCATGCTAGGACGTGATTAACCGGTTCCATCTCGCGTATTTATTTCCGTTCCTTAATCCGAGCATTTAAAGGTGAGTTCACTACTCTTTTACAGGCATGCATCCTGAGGGGACAACCAACTATTCCTTGGAGGAATACTTTTTTATAAATGTTGTAGTTTAATTTCGATGTTAGTTAATAAACTCAAACTCTATCATGAAAGTCCCTACTTACTACCGAACTAGTTGCCTGGGAGGCAACGGGGTATTAGTTGATAGCGCTATTAGGCTTGACAAATCTCACACCGTGTTGTGAGCCGGGCGTGAACTAAGGACCTTAAACACATGGCCAATGTTGATAGGCATTGATGAGGGCAAACAAACATACGTCACCCGGTATCGAGTTATTAACGACATGTCTTTAAACTAAACACCAACCCCTTTTCTTTAAATAAAACTGTGAACTCGCCGGCTTAATCGCTGATACACTTTTTATGCACGCTTGCAGGTCGTAGATAATCATTGCATGGGAACTTACAGTCTGAGGAGCTTGAAGTGTCATGGGGCGTGTTACTTGATTGCAAACAATAAAACTTTACGTTTTAAAACATTTTATTTTTCGATTGTTTTAGATATTTACATTTGCTTCTGCTGATTACATACTATGTTTGAAATAATTTAAATGGAATTCACTATTCATGTTGGACATGATGACCTTATTTTTGAATATTTACTATTAGTTCGACATGATTAGTGGCTAGATCCTGGTATGTCACACGCCTCGCGGTAAAACTCCGCAGTGTGGAATTTGAGGGTGTGACATAGTAAATGTACATGTGATCGAATCAAAACTTACCCTTTTGTTATTTTGGTAATAAAATTAACGTTATATAAAACTTTGAATATACTGTTATTACGTGGTTATTTTTATCTACAATTCTATAAAAAAAATTATTCGAAGGGGTCAAATATAGTTAATTTTTTTCCTTTACCATGAAGAACTGGACCATTATTGTCTAAACATCATTACAAATACGCATTCGTTTTTTATGGTTTTCTCAACCTGGCGGTATGAATTCATTGAAAATGGAGTTGTATTGACATACAATATCTTTTTGTATCGTAAGCTATATCGAGTATCTGTATGGTAACGGACCGAGCCAAACCAAACCAAACCGATAGAGGCCGAACAACGTCGGTCATGATATTCGTTTTTATAGTTTTCAAATTGATGCAAATACGTGTCGATATCTCTTAGACACATCTCTTTCGACTGCTACATTGGGTGTTGAAACAAACCGATATCGATCGAATACCCGCGAGCCTAATTTCACTAGTTAGAAATAACACGTAACTTTTTAAAAACAAATATTAATGACCAGTGTAAATAAAAGTAAATGAAAAATTTGATGAATAATCTACATAACATCCGATAATAGACATTTTCCTAGACTTGAACAAAACACCTGAACAATGAAAACAATACGACTCACAAATCACACATTTTGACCACACCCCTTCAACTAAAATCTTGCTCCCAGATCTGTTCTTGATCTTCAAATAATCGGATACAGGTAGCACGAATTGTACTGTAGTAGAAGAGATTGGCCGGAAGAAATGGCGAAATCGAGCGCCGACGATCTGGACCTCCGGCGAGCCTGTGAAACTGCAATGGAGGGAACCAAGCAGAAGGTTGTGTTATCGATTCGGGTGGCGAAAAGCCGAGGAATTTGGGGTAAATCAGGGAAAATTGGAAAGGGTCAGATGGCTAAACCTAGGGTTCTTGCGATCACCAGTAAGTTTTCTTATTGTTTATTTTTGGATCACAGTTTGTTAGAGAAATTTAGTGGCGGTTTACTTGATTAATTGATTTGGCTGCTTGTGGTGTACTTTATGGTATTGATAGCTTGTGGAACTTTAGTGGTGGAAATTTAGGTTTTTGGAAGTGTTTAACATGGTAAGAGAAGGAAAGGAGTTTGTATTTTGTTTCAATATAGGGAAGAGCCATGCTGTGCCGAGCTCGAGCTCGAGCTTGGCTAGGCTCGTGAGTAATTTTTCAAGCTCAAGCTTGGCTCGTTTATTATTTATTAGTTAATGTATTAGTTATAGTTATTATTTCTTTTATAAATATCTTATATAATATAGTGTGTGTGTGTGTATTGTTTCGTTAGCTTTATCATAGTTTGTTAAATATTAATTGCATTATTATATAAATACATATTTAATCTATCAAATAAAAGTTAAATAGTAGGCTTGTTTAGGTTTGCGAGCAAGCTCGAACTCGATAAGTGAAGCTCGGGATTGGGCTCGTTTACTAAACAAGCTTATTTTTAGGCTCGGGCTCGTCTCATTGTAAGCTTTGTTAGCCGATCCCAAGTAGCTCGGCTCGTTTACACTCCTCATATCGTATGGTTTGTGGCACAAACTCCTTAATGACCTCCAACAACACTCACATAAATAAACATGATGAGATCCAACTTGAGATTCTTGTCATCCTCAACTCACATGAACAAAGTTTTCATCTTTGATGATTGTCGATAGTACATACTCCGTAAGTGACACATTTAGAGATATTATGTGTCAGCGTGACATCCCACATTGGCTTTGAGAATCCCATAATTCAAAGTTAGAAAAGAGAAATGAAGAGTTAATATATGTAGTCCAAGGCGAGTGCATAGTGCGCCTAGGTGCTTCGAACAGACGCTCGGTGTTTCGTGCCTCTTGGTTCTGTCTACCAAAAAGTCCTGAGCAAATCTTATGTTTAGTGGTTTTATGAGGTGATTCAGTTGTTGAGAATTAAAAGACATTCAATGTTGATCTTTGAGAACTAAAATACATTAACTTTTTAATATTTGAGATCTAAATTATATATCATGCTCTTTTTTTGAGAGCTAACATACACTAATTATTGCTTTCTTGATAACTAAAGTAATTGAAAGGTGGATTTAAAAAAAAAAAAAAATAAATTAAGTATGGTAACTATTAAATTAGGTTGATTATTAAGAAATCAAAATGATTTAACTATTGGCAGCTGTGCAATTAACAGGGTGATTAGTTTAATGGTATACTTTTGTATGTTGATTTGTTGGTATGTTATTTGTTATTTTGTTATGGTGATTTCAGTAGTAGCCTTTTGTTCTATATTGGGACCTTGATTTATAACGAAATCATATTACGGTTTTTTGTTATATTTTTAGAATAATAATGAAATTAGTAGTTATTTGTCCTACTGCCTATTGTATAATATATTTTTTTGTATTTTTATTTCATTGCGCTTTTCTTTTACCGGGCCTGTTACTTTTTGACCTCTAACTAGTTTCCTGGTTTACAACAAAGTTGCGAAAGATAGTTTAGCATGGCAGGTAAAAAGTGTGGAATGCTATGTATGAAGTCTAAGACCCAGTTATTTGTTCGATTATCAGATGCTTTTGTAATTATCTAAAAAAGAATATGCAAAAGGAAAATTTATGAATAGGGGAAGGTTCATTTGAGAAGAAATTTAATGTGAGAAGAAAAAGAAGAAAGGGCATAATGGTAAAACATTAAATGGTTTATAACTCCTCTCATTAATTATGTTATCTCTCATTAATAAAGCAAAAACATTTTATCCTACACATTTCAAAATTTATCCTACATATGTCTTACATTTACCGAAATTTACCCTACACACATGTAGATTTACCCTAAACATTTCAAAATTTATCCTACACATACTAAAATTTATCCTACACATGTCGAAAATTGTCCTACACCATAAATTATTTTATCTTGAAAGAGTATATGAAAAAATGAGTTACAAGTTTAATTAATTAGCTAGTTAATGACAATTATAGATTTACCTATATGCCCTTTTTCATAATATTAAATACACACATTAAATGAAGTAAATGGAGAATTTCTATTGGTTTAAAAGTTATTCTTTTTATTCTTACAAAATTTTTCTTCTCATTTGAACTCTCCACTTTATGAATAACCATTAAAAGGTGAATGAAACAAAACAAGTGACCTAGCATAAAAAAGCTAGATAAGATGATGAATAAATTCAGTGTAATAATATTAGATTTTGGTTAAAATTCAGTTAATAGTTTGGAGTTAGATACAATTCCTACATGAAGAAAAAAAAAGTAAGTTTGGTCTTATAAGTATCTGTGGCTTATGCAGCAAAAGAAAAAGCTCAACAGACTAAGGCTTTTCTTAATGTGTTGAAGTATTCAAACGGAGGTGTTCTTGAGGTACATAATTTCTGTCATATGTAAATTTCTATGTGCTTAAAAAATCAATATATTTAACAATTGACATATATTATTTCAAACATATGTGTAGCCTGCAAAACTATACAAGCTGAAGCATCTTTCGAAGGTGGAGGTTTTAACTAATGACCCTAGTGGATGCACATTTATGCTGGTAACGCTTCTTTTTAATGGTAATTAAATCTGTATTAACTGCTCATTGACTTGCTTAACTGGTCAAATCTTTCTTTAGGGTTTTGACAATCTTAGAAGTCAAAGTGTTGCTCCTCCTCAATGGACCATGCGAAATATTGATGACAGGTAATCATACCTAAAGTTATAAATTTACTTAAACCATATCAATATTACAAATGTCTAAAGTAGGGGTGTGCACGGTTCTGTTCAGTTCGGTTTTATGGTAAAACCAAAACTGTAACCGAAATGTTTGGTTATTTAAAACCGTTCGCTTTCGGTTTTAGCAACGGTTAGGTTTTTTCGTTTTTGTAGTTTTTGGAACAAAATTACGTAAGTTCCAAAAATAAAAGTATAATCCAAGATTTTAAAATCTTTTTTAGATATTTACATTTAAGTTATCCATAATAAACCTTTCTAATTAATATTGTCCACATAAATCTAACCTTGTAATCTATTTTTAGGTTTATTCGAAGTTTTTATTAAGAGATTTTCTTTTATGATACTTTGAAAATCATTGAATAGATGAATCATTTCAAATATAAATAAACATGTTGATGTTTTTATTATAAATAGCAAAAAATTCAAGAATAAAATTTATAATTCATAAATCCATATATATATAAAAATGAATTTTTAGGTCATTTGGCTTGGTTCGTTGCTTTTGGTTTCCGTAACATGCAAAACTGTAACCGAACCGTAAATTTTGGTTCGGGTTTTTTCTGTTTTTTTGTGTGATTCGGTTAATCGGTTTTTTTCAGTTCAGTGAAATTGTTTTTTTTTTTTATTTCGGTTTTCTGCTCACCCCTAGACTCTAAAGTTGTAATGTATTTTCTTATTTTTCAGGAACCGTCTCTTGCTATTTATATTAAACTTGTGTAAAGATGTACTGGGCCATCTACCGAAGGTTGTGGGTATTGATGTCGTCGAAATGGCCCTTTGGGCGAAGGTGTGTGCGAATTCTTCGTTATCTTGCTGTTGGTTCGTTTTAGTTAGAATTGGCTAAATGGGCGGGTCGGGAAAGTTGGGTAACAGGCCAAAACGGGTCTATCTGGGTTGGGTTGGCCCAGAAACTCTTTTTTTGCCAATTCAATTATAAAATAATTCATTCATACTTTAAACGCATCAGAGGGCATAACGTTTGGCACCATTTTTAAATGTATGTGGGTCCAAATGGTCACGTCTAGTTATTGTTGAAGAGCTTTATATCTACTATTTATTATATAATTTACTAATGTAGCTTCTAATACCTTCAACTTTATAGGAAAACACACCTGTAGTTTCAAAGAAACGGAATATTCAAGATGGGCCTGGGCCTGCTGCTGACGTCATCGCAGAAAGTGACATGAAGGTTACAGTTGAAAAAGAGCTTGTTTCTCAGGCAGAAGAAGAGGACATGGAGGCTCTTTTAGGCGTGTATGTTTTTTTATATCTGTTCCTAAAATTATTACTTGTATATAAAACAATTAGGTTAGAAACCCGTGTACTACACGAGCTGGATCAGTGAAACGTTAAATAGTTATAAATAAGCGGAAAAAATTAAAGGAAATAGTTTAGAAGAAACAATGAAATAAATAAGAAAAAAGTGGGGAAATTGTGATTTAATATTATTATTTATATTTAACAGGAGAGAGAAGCGGAAATTTTTTGATTTAATATTATTATTTAATAGGAGAGAGACGGGAAAATAAGGGTGAGGATGTACCAGAAATTGACACGTGTCCTCAAAAGACTTTCTATAAATATAGTATAGATATAGATGGTTTTGTAATATATTAATATTATTCAACTCTGGTATTGAAATGTTACTCAGATATGTGATGGGTATTGGGGAAGCAGAAGCCTTTTCTGAACGTTTAAAACGTGAACTTCATGCCTTGGAAGCAGCAAATGTGCATGCCATTTTGGAAAGCGAGCCTTTGGTTGATGAGGTCAACTTTCTTTTTTTGACCGCTTTTATGTTGACTTTTCACTCATTGTCAACGTAATTTTTTTTAAAAAAATTCTGCTTATTGTCCTACAGGTACTTCAGGGGCTGGAGGCAGCCACAATTGCCGTTGATGACATGGACGAATGGCTTGGGATTTTTAATATTAAACTTAGACATATGAGAGAGGACATTGAATCGGTATGTATATATTCTAATATATATATATAATATATATTATATATATATATATTACTTTTGTGGGTGATTAATAATGTTTCATATATTACTTTTGTGGGTGATTAATAATGTTTCATATTTTAATCACAGATAGAAACACGCAATAACCAGCTGGAAATGCAATCTGTAAATAATAAAGCTTTAATTGAGGAACTGGATAAGCTTCTAGAGAGACTGCGTATACCTTCGGAGGTACATGTTGGATAAAAGGTCAAATGAGTTATATTATTTCACTAATTATCTATTTTTTCTTTTCTAATAATACAATTTAGGTAGTTTTATACGTTAAAAATACGAGTAAAGTACTTGGATGGTCCCTGTGGTTTACCAAAAGTTTGGATTTAGTCCCTAACTTTCTAAAAGTACACGGATGGTACCTATGGTTTACACTCTGTAACGCATTTAGTCCCCAACTTTTTCCAAAAGTACATGGATGGTCCCTATGGTTTGCACTTTGTAACGCATTTAGTCTCTAACTTAGACATGCTAAAACTTTTATATTTGTTAGCTGGGGAATACATACGTTACAAAGTGCAAACCATAGGGACCATCCGTGTACTTTTGATAAGATAGGGACCAAATCCAAAATTTTGGTTAATCGCGAGGACCATCTGTGTACTTTATTCTTTTCTAATTAACAGTCTAATAATACTGTGATTTTGTTGCAGTATGCAGCATGTCTAACGGGCGGCTCCTTTGACGAGGCTCGCATGCTTCAAAATATTGAAGCATGTGAATGGTTAACTAGTGCGTTAAATGGCCTTGAACCACCTAATTTGGATCCAAGTTTCGCAAATATCAGAGCGGTATATACAAATTTTTTTTTGCAATTCTTTGTTTATCATAGTATAAGAAAACTTTATTTCATTATTTACAGGTCAGGGAAAAGAGGACAGAACTTGACAAATTAAAAACGACTTTTGTTCGGAGAGCTTCTGAGTTTTTAAGAAATTATTTTGCTAGTTTGGTGGATTTCATGATAAGTGATAAAGGTTACTTCTCTCAGGTTTGTTCCATAGGCTTTTTAATTTTTTTATATTTTATGGCATTTGATTTTTGGATTTGGTGGTGTTTTGCATTCTACAGAGGGGACAGCTAAAGAGGCCCGATCATGCTGATCTTCGATTTAAATGCAGAACTTATGCTCGCCTTTTGCAACATTTGAAGGTCAATTGATATAATTTATAATTAGAGGCGTCAATTTTTATCCATTCACACATGAATGGGTTAATTTGGTTTTTTTAATTTCTAATGGCTCAAATGAACCAAATCACAAATTTAGTTAAATGGGAAACCGGCTAATGGTTCCATAGTCGTCCAAAATTTTAAATTTAGTGCATATAACTAGACATGTACAAAAAAATCGTTTAAAAAATCCCGAAAAAACGATTTTTGAAAAACTGGTTTCAACCCGACTCGGCCTGATGGTTTGGATACCAGCTTGTATTCTCGATCTTTGAAACCGGTTTATAAACCGAACTGGTTGTTCCCAAACCGGTTTATAACCCGGACCAAATTGGTTGCATAATTTCGGGGTTTGATCCTTGGAAACCGGTTTAAACCCGAACCGGTTTGAAAAAAAACCCGTTTTGTTCACCACTCAAAAAATCGGTTCGGTTAAAAAGTTGTTCAGTTTGTAAAAAAAAAAACGATTTGTACACCTCTACATACAATCTAAATTACTTTATGCAAAGTTATATTAATATTGGTATAATCTAATATTCTTAATCATATTTAACAAATTAATAA
This sequence comes from Scalesia atractyloides, assembly GCA_947069175.1. Taxonomy (NCBI): domain Eukaryota; kingdom Viridiplantae; phylum Streptophyta; class Magnoliopsida; order Asterales; family Asteraceae; genus Scalesia; species Scalesia atractyloides. Next base: position 15,925,595 of record CAMTDV010000001.1, on the reverse strand, counting down.
TTTTAATTTTTTTAAAAAAAGTTGGACAAAACATGGCTCGTTTTGACTTGAACCCATTTTGATCCGTTACTCATCTCACCAATCCACCCTTTTACTCATATAATATTTGTTTAAGAATCAAATTACGTATTATAATATGCAGAGTCTTGATAAAAATTGTTTGGGTCCTTTGAGGAAAGCGTATTGTAGCTCTCTAAACCTGCTTTTACGGCGTGAGGTAAGCATAAAGTCTCGATCTTTATATTATATAAAACACGTAACTGAATTTTTTTATTAAAAAGTTATAATAATTTTCAGGCTCGTGAGTTTGCTAATGAGCTTAGAGCTAGTACTAAAGCATCAAGGAATCCAACTGTTTGGCTTGAGGGTTCCGGTGGATCAAATCAAAATGTAAACAATGCTGATACGTCACAGGTTTCCGATGCATATGCGAAGATGCTCACAATATTTATCCCGCTCCTTGTTGATGAGGTAATAATTAAATTTAGAAGTCCTATTTGTTGTATTTATTAGGAGTAAAATGCCATTTCGTCCTTGAGGTTTGGCTAGTTTTGCAACTTTCATCCAAAGGTTTGTTTTTCCGCATTTGGATCCAAAAGTTTTGAAATGTTGTCATTTTCATCCGGCTCGTTAAGTCCATCCATTTTTCTCTGTTAAGTCAGGTGTATTTCTGTCCTTTTTGTTAACTTAAAGGGCAGTTTGGTCTTTTCAGGGGTATTCGGTTTTCTTACATAAAGTGAAAAAGACCAAATTGCCCTTTAAGTTAGCAAAAAAGACGGAAATACCCTTGACTTAACGGAGAAAAATGGATGGAGTTAACGAGCCAGATGAAATTGACCAAATTTCAAACCTTTTGGATCCAGATGTGGAAAAACAAACCTTTGGATGAAAGTCGCAAAACTAGCCAAACCTCAGGGATGAAAATGACATTTTACTCTATTTATTAGTATTATTATGTGTTAGAAAATTGCCCTAACTATTATCATTTATTATTGCAGAGTTCATTTTTTTCACATTTCATGTGCTTTGGAGTTTCCGCACTCGCTCCGCCAGGAAGTCCCGCCAACGGTGACAAATCAAATGAGGATGATTTAGGGATTATGGACATCGATGATAATGACACCAGCACTAAAAGTAAAATACTTGCATGCATTTCTAACTTTTAACCGTCCATTTAATGTACACTGTTGTTGACCAATATATTTATAAAATCTTGTAGATATATCAGAGCTTGAAGCACTAAACGAGTCACTTCGCGATTTACTCGACGGGATCCAGGTACTTAATCATTATTCAGATATGTGTTGTTTTAGTGCAAAAATGCTTGTAACACCAACGTAACATATGTTACATCGATGTAACATATGATGTTACACATGTTATGTTAAAAAGTTAAATTATTTTTTAACAAAAACTATATTTGAAAGCAAACAGGTTGAAAGTTCTGTAGTTAGTTATGATTAAAAAAATATCATGTTGCTTTTCAGGAGGATTTTTATGCGGTTGTTGATTGGGCGTACAAGATTGATCCGTTACGGTGCATATCAATGCACGGGATAACCGAAAAATATATTTCTGGTCAGAAAGCAGATGCAGCCGGATACGTGCGCCTTTTACTTGACGCACTGGAAGGAAGAATTACCGCACAATTCACTCGTGTATGTTTTGACTTTTTTGTTGACCCGTGTTCATTTTATACGTACCATTAATTTGTCACTTGAAATATAGTTTGTAGATGAAGCCTGTCACCAGATTGAACGGAATGAACGAAATGTTCGACAAATGGGCGTCTTGTCATACATTCCCAGGTAAACCGTACAAAATGTCAAGTTATAATAATCCGTTTATAATGTTTAGGGAAAAATATATTTTGTTTTATCTGATTATTTTAGACATTAATATAAAAAAATTGTGGGTGCTTATTAATAGTAGAATTTTTTTAGTGCCTAAATTTTGTTTACTCACCTGATCTTTAATAAGTTTAACATTTGGCCCCTCAGCTTTTGTAAAGTTATATTTTTCTTTTTATTCCTTCTTTTTTCTTTAATTTACACTACCACCCCTGAACTTTAATGAAGTTATCATTTTGAGTTTTAATGAATTTCCTGTTACGTGATTTTTATGGGGTTCATTTTTTATAACGCTCCACCGAGTTATTTCATAATGTTGTTTCTAAACGACCAATTGTTTTAAACGTTTTTTTTAATCCGTTCGATTCTTTAAACCGCCCGACGCTCAACTATTTTTAACTGACCGGTTGTTTAAACGTTTTTTTCACATCGCTTGGCTTTTTAAATCACTCGGGGCTCCTCTCTAAATACACCATTGCGACATATTTTTTTCTACTTTTAAACTGACTCGCTGTAATGCACGACTGTCGTGTTTATCTCTATATACGTTTTGGTGTAAATTTTGTTCGAGTAACTTGGTTTTCGTATATAACAACGTAACTTTTCTGTGACTTTTGAATACAGTCACACGTGGTTTTTTTGTCGTAACTTTCCACGATTTGTTTTTTTATCAATTTTCGAACCCGCCACGAAGCGCAGGTGGTAAGCCACTAGTTGTAGTATGTTTATAAATCATTTTAATTGGTGTTAAGTATTTTTAATGTAGATTTGCTACTCTTGCTACGCGCATGGAACAGTATATTCAGGGACAGTCTAGAGATTTAGTTGATCAAGCGTATATAAAGTTTGTAAGTATTCTCTACTGTTGATCTAAGTACTGGTCATCTTTTTGTATTTTAATGTTTTTTTGTATAAGTTATTGGTGAATAATTGAATATTGTTTGTCAGATTGGTGTGATGTTTGCCACTCTGGATAAAATTGCTCAGACCGACCCAAAATACGCCGATATTATGCTTCTAGAAAACTATGCTGCATTCCAGAATAGGTAAAATTTACTTTATACAGGTGGCAAAATGGGCAGATCAGTGATTGACCCGCAAAACATTTTTTATTCGTTTTAATTAAAGAGTTAATGCGTTAAAGTTGATTACAAAAACCATCTGTTTTTTTAAATAAAATGATTTAGGAGGTTGTAAGCCTAAAAATATACAAAAAAGTGAAAAATAGTTTCTGATCAGTGGCTCTTTTATGCAGTTTGTATGACTTGGCAAATGTCGTTCCGACTTTAGCTAAATTTTATCATCAAGCGAGTGAATCATATGAACAAGCTTGCACGCGCCATATCAGTATGATTATTTACTATGTAAGTTAACGGCTTTTGTTTGATGTTATATATTACGAATTTGAATTTCTCGATCGGTAGTCATTAATTTTTGGATGTGTATAACCGTTCTTAAATTTTTGCAGCAATTTGAGCGACTTTTTCAATTTGCTCTTGGATGTGTATAACTGTTCTTAAATTTTTGCAGCAATTTGAGCGACTTTTTCAATTTGCTCGAAGAATCGAAGATTTGATGTACACCATCACTCCTGAAGAGGTTGGTACTTAACTTAATATTATTGGATGAAACAAACTTATATTATTCGTCTTAATATGTGTTTTTAAATTAAGTTTAAACTAAAAGAGACATGTCTTCGTTACAGATTCCTTTCCAACTTGGATTATCTAAAATGGATCTCAGGAAGGTGGTGAAATCAAGTTTATCAGGAGTAAGTTATTATATATAAGCGAAAAGCAGACGTAAAATCTTTGAATCAGTCACACTCGTTTCAGAGAAATTAAACTGAAACGTAAAACATAGAAAAAAATAACTAAGTCAATGCAGGACTCGTGCGTTGCGACGAGCTTGTCAAACGGAGAAAAATAGATGTGTAGTGACGGGCCAGTCAAACAAGAAAAATATACGAAAAAATGTTGAACCCCACATACACATTGCGGTGCGTTAACTCACAAAATTTAGAACGAAACGAAAAACTTGAGAAAGATGAAAAGTATGGTGAACCAAAATTGAAAATAAAAAAGAGTTGGGTTTAAATTGCAAAAGATGAATAGTTTGGGTTAATTGAAGTTATTTATTAATCTTAGATAAAGATAAGTGATATCTATATATTAGTTATTAATATTAAAAGAAATATATTAAACAAATAAAATAAAATTTATGAGGTTGAAGAAGAGAATGTCATTTGACATTATTTGAAGTCCTTTATTATAAGTTACATAAAATATTTTAGAATATTAGATAACAATATTTGAAATAGTGACATACTATTTGCATACACAGGTTGACAAGCACATTGGTACAATGTATAAAAAGCTGCAGAAAAACTTGACCTCTGAGGAATTATTACCTTCACTATGGGATAAATGCAAGGTATTTTGAGCTATATTAGTTAAAGTTTATCATTCTGTATTATTTTTATTTAATTGAATATATACTATTTTCACCACTAAATGAATAAAAATTAATGATCTACAGAAAGAATTTTTGGACAAGTATGATAGCTTTGCTCATCTCGTTGCGAAGATCTACCCGAGCGAGACAATTCCGTCTGTTACAGAAATGAGAGATATTCTAGCATCGATGTAGGGTTGGTTCTAGTAGCAGGTTTATAGCGGTTGTTCAAAGCATCCAGATTTATGTATAAATATGATTTTTGTATAAATATGTGCTACTTTGCGTGGTCGACTTGGTTTTTATTTTTTTCACTTGTTTGTGTTGAAGTGAATTTGTATTCTTACCTGCCTTCGATGGTAACACCCCTTATATAATTCATCACTTCATGTTCATAATTTAGTTTTCCATTTCTTTATCTATAAAAATGTTTTACAGCTTGTATTTCTAAAAGGTCATTAGATATATTATTAAATTAATTTTTTTTGGTATCACCAATAAATTTTTTTATATCCGATGTAGATTTTTGCATGCGACATTTTTTTTATTTTTATTTTCTCGCTTAAACAAATGATTTTTAAAGATTTTTGACAATTAAAAAAAAAAACCTTTTGCATGGCCTAGTTCTTATGGTTTTAACAATTCAAGGTGGTTCTTATTTTGCCTTCTCCCTATATATATGTGTATATATATATATATATATATATATGGTAGGTTTTTAGAGTGAACACTAGGTTGAGAGTGAACTGTGTGAGCTAATTTGAGCCATTGGATTATATCATCTAGAGATTTTTAACAATGGCAAGATTGTAATTATGATGTTGTAACCTCCCTTTAAATTAATTGACAGAAGGGTATTTGCGTCTTTTGTAAATTGCATTTATTAAACAATATAATCAAAATTCCTAAAATCTTGCTAGTTTCCGTATATACAAGATACACAGTTGTTAGTGTATACACATGTGTACAGTCTTGATAGTATTAGTTTATACAAGATACACAGATGTTAGTTTATACACATGTGTACAGTCTCGCTAACTATCAATTTATATAAGATACACAACTGTTAGTTTATACACATATGTACTTGAATAATACATATGTGTATAAATCCGGTTTATACCGACCTGTGGGAACAAGATGTAATTATACACAAATGTATAAGTGTTGTATATACTAACTTGTATACACATATGTAAAAAAACATAAGTTAATTAGGTTTAATATTAATTTTAAAAAGAACATAAGAGTTTATTTAAAAATAAACATTTGCCCTTTAATCTCTTAGAATTAAAATAATAGAGAAATAATTAAAAATGAGAGGGAGAGAGAGAGTGTTAAGAGATAAGAAAATTAAATCCCTATAATGTAGGGATTTGGTAACTAAAAACAATTATTAACAAAAAAAGATTTAAATCTAGATCAATATAAAAATACTACCCTACTCTTAACACTTAAAAAGGAAATCAATGGTTAAGATGAGTTCACACAGTTCACTATGAAGATATTGTTCACAAATGATCCTAATCCTATATATATATATAGGGGAGGGTTATCTTGAGAACGTTAAATATTGCGGGAACCGTGAGAACGAATAAAGACAACAATTAAAATCAAATTTTTTTAATACAAACTTCATTATAGGTAAAATACAACATTAAAAAAAGAATTTATTGTTTAAATAATTAATCTTTCCTCTCAAACTCACTCTTAATAAAAATTTTACAAATGTGTAAATACAACAAATTTACACATGTGTAAATTTTCACTATTTCCGAATACATGAATTTGTAAATAAAGAAAATTTACACATGTGTAAGTTTGCCATTTACACATGTGTAAATCTGTTATATTTACACATGTGTAAAAAATCTAATAAGAGTAACTTTGAGAATAAAAATGAATTATTTGATGTTATAAATTCTTTTTTTATGTTGTATTTTAATTATAACTAGGTTTGTATTAAAAAAATTTTGATTTGATTGATTTTTTTATTCGTTCTCACGGTTCTCGCAATATTTAATGTGCTCAAGATAACCTTTCTCTATATAGGGGTGGATTCAATGTAGAGGTGGCAAAATTGACCCACCTAGATAAGTTAGGGCTGTTTTGGGTGCTAAAATCAAAGCAATGGGTTAATTTGGGTAAAGCTTTATATTTCAGGGGGTTAGGATGGGTAGACTTAAAAATTAAAGAAAAACCCAATGGGTCAGGATGGGTAAACCTAAAACTAAAAGAAAAGCCAATGAGTCAGGATGGGTTTATTTGGAACCCAAAAAACACAGCGGACGATTGGGGATTAGGGCTCATCAGCTACTTAACATCAAACACTAATTAACCATAAATCTCTTCATCAAGCGTTCAAATTCCCAAAAACATCACATCATTCAGGTGAATTTACCCAATGTATTCGCCGATTTTGATTTGTTTGCAAATATCAATGCTTAAAAGGTATTATTTCACTTAATTTTGTAACTTTCGTTTATCATCCATTGAATTGAATATTTACCCAATGTATTCGCAGATTCCGATTTGTTTGTAAATATCAATGCTTAAAAGGTATTGTTTCACTTATTTAAAACTTTCGTTTATCGTCAATTGAATTGAATAGAAAATTTGTGGATGGAATTCGTGCTTAGATTTATAAATTGTTTTGCCGTTCTTTGATTTAAACTTATGTTCAAATCGAGAATTGATTGTGGTATGGATGTTTCATACATCATGATTTTGACTTTTGGTTAGCTGATTGACTTCGAATTTATTAGAACTTTGTTATTCGGTTATAAAGTTTTCTCCAATTCCAAATTATTTGATTTTAAGCTTGATTAACCAAAAGATGAAATTGGATGTTTGATTTAGGAGAACACAATTAAAATCGGATTTTGGGGCTTTTCAGATTGAAATTATTTTCTCAGAAATCGAAACCTAATTTGACACCTCATCACTAATGAAAACAATTATTTTCTTTAAGGATTTTGGGGCTTTTCGGATTCAAATTGGATGCTTTGATTGAGGAGAATAAGTGTAGAAATTTATGTAACAATAAGCTTGTCCAAAAAGTGCAAATTTTTTATTTTATTGTTTTTTTTTAATTTTTCATTTATATATATATATATATATATATATATATTGTTTAGTTATATCTTTATTTTATACACATATATACATATATATATATATATATAACACATATATATATATATATATATATTTGGTTTTTTGTTTTTATTTTTATCCCATTGTAACCTAAACCCATTCTAAAAGCATTCACATCCTATCCATTAAATTCCGAGAGAGGGGTTTTTATATTATAAAAAATGGTTGTAAGTGGTTGTGCGTGGAGAAGAGAGAAAATGTTTCTGTTCATCTGTACATTTGAGGGGACGCTGTTCATCCTCTATAATTTTTAATATACTTTAAAAATGATTGTGAGTAGAGGCGCGAGGAAATGTAATAATAAAAGTATGAAAATACATTATTTAATTAGAAGGAGAGAAAAAATGTAATTGTTTTTAGTGTAATTATAGGGTAGAAAACAATGGATAGAATGTGAATGCTTTAACCCAAACCCATCTTGACCTTCTTTTTAATATATCCATCCTGACCCAAACTCATTCTAAACCAAACCCATCCTAACCCGTGACCCAAACCCGCCCAACTTACCCATTTTGCCAGCCTTAGTTCAATGAGAAACACAAAAAAAAAATGGGGAACCATGCATTTAACATCTTAAATATATCATAAAAAAATCAATTTAACATGTTGTAATTTTTTTTAAAATTTTTTTCGGAGCTTTTGCATATAAAAATGAATATTGAATTTTAATAATATCAACTATTCGTCGTTGGCTGTCAACAGTCCTAACTTTAAAAATAATCACTGGTATTCCTAACTATTAGAATATGACCCTGACTAACAGACCCTATCGCCGTTTGTCTCTGGTCGCCGAAAAAACGTTTTTGGCCAGAAAAGGCTCCTAAGGGTCCGATCTAAGGTTACAAAGAGGTGTGGATGCAAATGTTGAGTTGTCCGGCCAAAAAGTTGAGTTTATCGGTGAAAAAGTGTTTTCCGGGGACCTAAATAATTGGGGCTTGTACTAGAAAAGGATTCCTAAATGTCTGTAATAAGGTTACAAAGAGGTTTGAGACGAAATGTTGAGTTTATGGCCAAAAAGGAGTTTTCCAGCAAAAAATGTATTTCTAGCCTTTTTAATAAAAAAAATTCAAAAACTAAAAAATTGCTTAAAACAGTTAAATAAGGTAATTTTTTGTTTTTTCAAAAAATGAGTTTTTTTAGTGTAATAGCTTTTACAACTCTTTATACGCAAAAGCTCCGAAATATTTTTGGATTACATTTAGGACTTCAAATTGAATTTTTATGATATATTAACATGTTAAATAAATGTTTTATCGGTTCTATACTTTTTTAGTGTCCCCTATTGCATCTCTCTCACACACATATACATATATATGTATATATAGGATTAGGATCAAATACAAAGGAAAAATAAATAAGAAGCGTAAGAAGGATTTTGATACATTGATCTAAGTTTTGAAGGGTTGAAATTAGTTTTAAAGAAAAGAAGATAATAGAAGGGTATAAAAGGATGCTACGTTTATTTACTTTCTGTCTCCACATGCAAGGCACATGTCAATTTCCCCATCAATTTAAAACATCCATAACTTTTTCACACGATATTTAAAAACTTTCACCATAATAACAAGCGTTTTTTATCTTTAACATGAGTTTGATATTATTATATAAAAGTAAAATAAAAAATTTCATGTTTACTGGGCTTTCTTTGCATTTTGTTAAAGGTTCAGATCATTGTCTCTTTTAACTGGGTTTTGGTCATTATGTTTTTACTAGGGCTTCTATACATTGTGTTATTATCAAAACTTATGACACAATGTTAATTTGGATTCTAGCCTCTACGTTTTTATCAAAACTTATAACACAATTTATGACACAATAAATAAAAGGTTATATTTTAGTTTTCTATACATTGTGTTATTGGTTAAAATTATTGTGTTTTTAATATGTTGTCCATTGTGTTTTTGTTTTTTGTTCATTGTATTTTATTAGGTTGTTCATTGTGTTTTATTAGGTTGCTCATTGTGTTGTAGTCTGTAATTTATTGTGTTTTTTAGTTGTTATCCATTGTGTTTTAGTCTGATATCTATTGTGTCTTTTATCTGCTATTATCAATTGTGTTTTTAGTCTACTTTCTATTGTCTTTTAATTTGATATTCATTGTGTTCTACATTATGTCTATTGTGTTTTAGTCTGTTGTCCATTGAGTATTTTATTTGTTGTCACCGTTTGTTTTTTTTTGATTTTCTTTCAATTGTCTTTTTAGTTTAATACTCATTGTGTTTTACGTTATGTCCATTGTGTAATACGCAACTGGGTTTTCAATTTATTTTGTTTTACATTATGTCCATTGTGTTTTAGTCTGTTGTCCATTGAGTCTTTTATTTGTTGTCATCGTTTGTTTTTTTGATTTTCTTTCCATTGTGTTTTTAGTTTAATACTCATTGTATTTTACGTTATGTATATTGTATAATACGCAACTGGATTTTCAAATTTTTTTTTGAAAACTATAATAATCGGGTACTCATATTAAAGATAAAAAGACGCTCGATGGTATAATTTAAAAAAATGATGGATAAAAAGGTTACGGACGTTTAAAAAGTGATAGGGGAATAACATGTGACTTGCATGTGCATATTGTTTTTGTTCTCTAGGACAAAATTACCCTTCTCACTTGATTCTTCTTTGGATACTTGTCACTCTATAGTGGCTTCTTACACTTCTTATTTTAAATCTTTGTATTATAACTTAACCCTGTATGTATAATACATGTACCTAGAAAATGTGTCCCTTAATTGAGGTAACAACTAAATTAAATATATTTGATTGATATATGTTTAATTTGATGATTAACAAATATTATTCTCATATATACGTACAAGTACTTATACTTGTACAACTATATGTACTTAAGGACAATTAGTACCTACATGTATGCGATGTGTTGCAAGACACACCACTTTTCTTTGTATTTGCATAATTTTTAGATAAATTTTCATTAGTTTTTGGTTATTTTAGGCTTGTATTTGACTAGTTTGTGTATTTGTAGGTTCCATTGTGAAAATGGAGTGAAAACGAGCTAAAATTGATAAGAAACGAAGAACCTGGAGTAGCCAATGAAGTCTAGAGGCGGAAAATAAAAAAAAGCTGAAAGTTAAGGAGTTAGCGTATCACGAAAAATGAAGGCTTATTCTGTCATGATATGCCACATAGTGTTTTCGTTGACCAAAAAGAAAAGTAGTTGACCGCCTATTTTTTGTGGTATTTGTGTTGTATAATAATTGGTATTTTGGGGTTTTTAAAGAGGAGATATCTCATAAAATACGAAACAATACTGCACCAAATTTTGAGAGGCGATTCATGGGATTAAATAAGGAGACAAAGAAGTGTCAGTTTCGAGAATCGAAGTCCCATATAGTGTATTGAAGATTGCAATATGTAATGTTCCGTTTTCAATTTTTGTCCGTTTTCTTTGATTTGAACAAGATGTTTTCTACGCCTGAACTTTGTTTTGATTACATAAATCATCACACCCCGGCTTTCCACAGCCAATCAAACACCAGTGGGCCCAGGTGAGGAATGTCGTGACGTAAGTTGATAATATCATAGACAATTAAACACAGCACAGCGGAATTCTTGGATTTAAATTACTATTACAAACCAAATATTCGAAATATAAAATAATAAACAGGCTCGTAATAGAAGATCAACAGGCGGATCGTAAGTTGTACAAAGAAAGAACATAAAATAGACTTTGGGCAGATCTAGGATTTGCAAGATCCTCTATCACTACCAAGCACTTCCAGCCTATTTTCGTATTATACCTGCAAGCTTAGTCTTTGAAAATACGTCAGCTTTCGCTGGTAAATACACCCAACTGACTCATTTTGAAAACATTTAAAATATATTTTAAGTGCATATCAGCACAAAATCTTTTATTACTTGGGAAAGTTGACCGTCCAACCTTGTTAACAGATTTACATGTTTGTCCATACATACAGGGCCCGGTACGGAGACCGAGACATGATTAACGTACACACCACTTTGGACTCACGAATGAGTCATTTCTTCCCAACCTTGTGGGTAAAGCATTTTGAGCGTTTATCGGGTGTATGCCTACACCCGCGCTAAGGTCGTGGCCATTTTCTATTGTAATGAGCCGAGGATATCCAGGACACGATAGTTAACCTCCGATGTTTAAGATATCAAACAAAACTGATTAAAACAGAATATGCAGATTTACTAGCCATAATCTGGCATTCGATTGATCCCATTTCCGACCAAGCGGTAATAATTTACTGCAAACCAAGCCCGTATAGGGGAAATAAGTCGAGAGTATTTACCTGAGCTAGTCTTCTTTTAATTTAATAACTGAGCTGTATACAAAAGTACTAAGTGCAGATAACATTTACCGACAAGTCTCTAGTCTGGATTATGGCATAAACTAACCAACTAAATACTAACGGTCTTTCTTAAGTCATAGACTAAGACCGACTAGCGTACATGATCAAAACGTATAACGCTAGATTAAACGATGATTGGGTAGAATGTAGTTTAATACCAACAAGTACCTTGACTTGTATAATATGGATAAACTACAAACATATTGGATTTTGAGACTTAGATGACAAGGTTAGACCCGTTTTGGTTAATTTCCATAAACTAGTTACATATACTTAACCGTACGCATATCAGCGATATCGGGTAACCGGATAAGTCATGGACAAGTTCTATATGCCATTATACTTTAAATAAGTTGTAATATCAGTAGGATATCAACTTTTATGCCCGTTATGGTTTTAAAGTGAATTTATGCCTCATAAGGGCGTTTCGGTAATTTCATACCTTATGAAAGGAACTTGAATATAATTTATTGTTACAACCATAAGTATTCTGGAAAAATAATTAATTTATGATATAATATCAGTAGGATATTAATTATATGTGTAATTTGTCTTTTATGACCAAACTATGCACCGAAGGGGCAGTTTGGTCATTTTACACATAGTTTATAAATTATTTGGGATTCTGAGTTTATATCTTGTACCTACTGTAAAAATGTTTAAAATGAGTTTTGAAATCAGTAGGTAACAAGTCTTGGTTAATAAATATGGTTTCAGACCATGTTATGCGCCGAAATGGCGTTTATGTCGTAAAATGACGATTTATGCGATGTTTAATGAAAACTGATGTTATGATCAGATTAGTAAGTCTTAGATATGTTATTTAATATAACATGGCAGTAGGTAAAAGATTTACTTTGAAAAGATGTGATTAAACTCATTTTATAAGCCACAAGGGCCTTATCGTCATTTATCGACATAATACAAAGACTTGTTCATAAACTCAGTTTATAATCTGCTTTGACACCCAAAATAATTCTACGTATAATATTACATCAGTAGGGAACTCATTTTCCAGTTCATTATCATTTAAACCTCTTTTTATGCAAAAAGGGCATTTTAGTCAAAATGGCATAATTACGAAACTTGTGCATAAACTCAGATTCTGATTATGATCATGTAATATAACCTCAGAGGTTATGCTACATTATATTAAGATCATAATTCAACTTTAGATCAGTAGCTAACTAATCTAAATCGGGTCAGAATCAAAAGTCAAAGAAGAAGTCAAACTTCGCGACTTTCAGTTGCGAACTGACCCTAGAACTGAAATTGACGAGCCGAACATGTTCTTACATGTTCTAATAATTATTACCAACTTGTTTAAGTGTCAAAACATGTTTCATAACATATATAAGATCATATTATAACATTTCCGAAAAATGGCCTGTTTGACTTTTTAATATAATAACTTTGACCCGTCAATTGGTCTTGCAAACGTGATCTTCAGAAGGTGCCCTTTATAGGGACTAACACCTACCTTATTACGATCACTTATCCATGTTCGTTACGAATAAAGGCTGGACCATAATGGTCTTAACCGAAAGTCAAGGCGTTTTCCGCAAAACGCTTGACTTTTGGCTATAAAATCCTATAAACGAAAATGCAAGAGGAAGGAACACTTACAAGTGGTTCCTAGGATGCAATAGAACTAAGTTGGATGCTCCTTTCAGTTAGGAACTTCCAGAGGAGGTAGATAGAGTTATGAATGAGAAAGGTGAAAGTTCAAATGGTGAACTTTGGCACCTATCTATAGTTGGAGAGCTTGAAGGAGGTGATGTCAGGCGTTAAGGGGTGTAAGAGGAAGCTTACAAGTTTCGTAAAACGTGGCATAACAGTTTGGAAAGCCATGGTTTCGAATCAAATGGTTTTTGGCAATTTGTGTGGAGGCCAAGCAAATTTTATGCAGACACATGTCTCTCGGGCCCCGCGAGAGGCCAAGGCTATGCCTCTCACGCCCCGCGAGCGACCCTTGTCAGATTTAAAAGTTTGACACTTTTAGCCCCTCAACTTATTAAACCCTCTTAAACCTTCCTAAAACATCTAGAGGCTGGGCATGTTGACATATCAGTCACTCAGAGGCCAAGTTTAAGCATGTTGACATATCAGTCACTCAGAGGCTAATGATTAAGCATGTTGACACATCAGTCACTTAGAGGCTGTTGTTTTAAGCATGTTGACGTATTAGTCACTCAGAGGCTTACGTTTATGCATTTGACATCAGACAGTCACTCAGAGGCTCAGTTTGAGCATGTTAACACATTTAGTCCTTATTAGTCTTTAATAGACTTAAATAAAAATACAACACGTGTCACTATACTATTGGACACAATTTTACGAGGTGTTACTTAAACATGTTTAGAGGCAAAACTTTAGTAACCGCCTAGGTTTGATGAACTAATTGCATGTTTGACTTCTTCAAGTTTGACTTTTATTCAAGTTCTTGTGTTTGATTTAAATTTGTTTTGAATGTTGCTGAATTTGATATTGTTTGCTAATATTAGATGATTAGTTTTCATTATTGCTATGTTTGTAAAGAAGAAATTCACCATAGACACGTTAAAATCACTAGTTAATTTGTTAATCTGGCTAATTTTTGTTTTAACCCTATTATTAGAGATAATATAGGTAACTTAATCAATTAAAATCAGTAGATATAAGTGTACATCCAATTCCATTGAATAGAAATATAATGGGGATTGCTAGGGTTTGTTTAGTCGTTGTTTGATAGTTTTAGGCATTCGATAGCTCGAGGTCTTTCTATCTATTCGTGTATAGAGGATTCTAGGTTTTAGGTATATCAGTTTAAGACTAGCTTCATAAACAGAAGGTGTTAAAGTGAGTTGCTTTTTTATATATCGAGTTGTATAATTCGGTTTCGATAGGTCGAGTTGTTCAATCTAGCACTTCATTCACTATCTAGTTGCGCATCAGATATCGGTTTTTAGGCTTTTGCGTGGAGTCACATTTGTCTTGTCTAATCACTATAAGATTTATCCTCTTTAATGATTGTCGGTCTAAAATCCGAAAAACTTGGTAATTGTCAACCGTAGAACTCTTGCATGTTGTTAGGGATTCTTGCCTAGGTGGTTTGTTCATCATTACTAGTTACACTCGTGCTTGTTATTTGCTCTCATTTTCGCATTTGTTCTCATTAGTTAATTTAAGGTTAGTAGTTAATTAAAATCAAAATAAAAAATCAAATCATTTTTAGCTAGTAATTTGGTTTAGATTGAGTTTTAGAGTTTGGCACATCTAGTCCTAGGTTTGATATTCGGTCTTACTTGCTTTACTTGGTCCAATTTTGAGTATAAAGTCACACATCAAGTTTTGGCGCCGTTGCTGGGGACTTATTTTTGTCACTTTATTGCGAAATATGAACTGTTCTTCTAGCTTGAACTGCTTTCTAAAATTGCTTGACCCTTAGATATATACTTGTTTGCTTGATTGCAATTTGTGCCTTTAGGTTTAGTGATTAATTGTGTGGTTTGCATATTTGCATGCCACGTACTCGTTCACAAGGATCGCCCGACACGATAGTTTCTTAAGAGCCCGAGCGAGATCTTCACGAGCGCTTGTCTCAACACAAGGAATGCGTGAGTAAATCAGTGGCAAAAAGGTACATATTCTTGTTCCACCTCTTACTTTTGCTATGGGAGAGCCAACTAGGCAGACCATCGACAAGAGCGCCAACGCGGTTTCACATGGGCCGATCCCCCATCACCGAGCCAGCCATCGCTTCCACTCATAACTAGCAGATTCCATCTCATTCTATGACCACCATCTCGAACACTACTCAGATTCACGGACTCGATGACGAGGATGCACCGACAAATCATGCGCTTTAGTCACATTTGTAGCACGTTTAACATTCAACATGCTACTCCTTAGGCAGTCTACTTACGCCTCTTCCCACTCTCACTCACTGGTCAAGCTGCCACTTGGCTTGACACTCTACCTTAGGATTTCATCACTACATGGGAAGCCTTGAAGGCCAAATTTCTAAAGAAATATTACACGTCGTCCAAAGTCGTTCGTCTTAGGGGCCAGATCCACTTTTTTCACATGGACCCCGACGAGCCATACCACATGGCTTAGGAGCGCTTCTAGACCTTGCTTGCAAGATGCCCCATCATGGAGTGTCTGAGTAGTCACTTATTGAGAAGTTCTTTAACGGACTTACCTTTGAGACTCAGCAAAGGTTCAACATTGTTGTCGAATGAAATTTGATGGAGAAGAAGTATGTGAGTGAGTGTAAGGATCTTTTCGAGAGCTTTGCTCAAGTTGAGCAGCTATCTGTAGTTAGGAATTCCATTCCTACGACCAGGTCAGGTGCATCAGTACGTGGTATTCATCAAGTTACCCCTGGTACTAGTATAATGGCAGCTATTGAAGCATTGACAAAGGAGATGGAAGATATGAAAATGAGATTGAATATGTATGAGGGTTTGCCGTGGAGGTCATGAAACCGGTGACTGTCATACTCTCATGAATGGGTCTACTGAGTAGGTTGATTTCGTTTCCAATCTGAACCGATTCTAAAACATTGGCTTTAATAATTCTTATAACTCAGGTTGGAGAAATCAACAAAATTTGGGTTGGAGAGCCGGTAATTTAAACCCACTTGGGTATCATCCGCACCCCCCAACAAAATTCTTATCCAACTTAGTCTAGTGGTCAGCACGGTGGTGGAGAGTTGAAGGAGTTGAAGGTGATCATGCTGCAACAGTCTCAGTACATGACTCAATTTTGGCGGATAATCAGGCGCGTCACCAGCAAAATTAGCAGATGATAAGGAATCAAGGCGCAACTATTCAGAATTTAGAGAGGACGGTGAGAGATTTGGAGAATCAGCTGAATCAACATTAGGCTGGATGACTTCCTAGTAATACCGTTGCAAACCCAAATGCTCAGATACATGCCATATGTACTAGGAGTGGAAGACGTGTAGGAGTGGAGAATGAGAGAGTTGAGCAACCACTTAGAGAAGATGAAGAGCCAGTGGATGAGGAGATTGGGATGGAGACTCCCGGTATTACGCAAGTAACAAAACAGGTCCCAGTAAATATCAAAGTGAATGGTGAGTCCCATGTTGAGATAAGGGTTGAAAAAATGAATGAAAAGCTGAAGATAGATCCTAGGCTTCAATGCCCTTATCTTGCTAGAGTTTGGCAAGCATAGAGTGAATATGAGTATAAGAAGTTCATTGAGTTGATTAAGCAGCTTAAGGTGAACTTACCTTTTGTTTAAGTGATTCAGAGTATGTGAAGTATGCTAAGTTCCTTCAGAATATTATCACGAATAATCAGAAGTTAGAGGAGATTAAGTATGTTAGTTTCAGTGAAGAGTGTTCAACGATTATTCAGAATAAAGTACCATCTAAATTCACTAATCCAGGTAGTTTTACCATTCTGTGTTTTATAGGTAGTTTACCACTTATGAATGCTCTTGCGGATCTTGGTGCTTGCATTAGCTTAATGGCATATTTGTTGTTTTTTAAGTTAGACTTAGGAGAGTTGAAACCCACATGTATGAGCTTTGAGATGGCATATAGATCCATTAAGTACCCGAAGAGAATTATAGAAAATCTTTTAGTGAAAGTGAATAAATTCATATTTCCATTAGATTTTGTAGTGCTTTAAAGGAAATGAGGATGATCACGTGCCACTATATTAGGACGTACATTCCTTGCTACTTATAGTGCCGCAGTAGATATGGGAGAAGATAAACTTAAGTTGAAAGTGGGAGAAGAAGTATAGTTTGGAGTTAAACCGCGCAAGCGAGTTAACCCGTTTGAGGAGTTAGATGCAATACGTGATCATCTGGATCACGAGTTGATGAAAGTTATCCCCATGGAAGTAGTGAATGACGGTGGAAGGAAGGAAGAAACTGTGATTAGTTGGTGGATGTTTTTGAAGGAGAACCGACAGAAGATGAAAGATAAAAAGAAAGAACGGTATGAGAGAAAAGCGGGGACACGTGCTTTGGACCGAAAGGAGAAACCCCCGAATAAAGTAGGTGGAGGATAGATCACTTGGGTTTTATACTCAAGGTGTAGAGTTTGTATGTTTTTTTGTATTGTTTCGTGTTTATTTTCGATATTATTTTTGTGTTATTCGGTTTGCGTTTTTTTGGTGTTTCTTTTGCAGGGATTCGCATGTTGATTGGGTTAAAATTTCGAAGAAAACAGAGCTACGGATCATTAGGAATGAAATTTTGAAGTTTCGTATGTTTTTGAGAGAGTTTGGAAGAAGAAATCATGAAGAGATCATGGAAAAAGAGATTGATATTCGGGTTGCTAGCTAGTTATATAAACTTTTTGGTTGAGTTCTTCATATGTTCTCTGTTATTGGAGTGACCATCTTGAAAATTCCATTTTAACAGCGTTAGTATCTATCCAGTGGTAGAAGGTTCTGTTTGCCATTTAGAAAGAGTGTGAGTGTTTTTGGATGGTTTGTTTTTGGATAAACAGTTTTTTAAAAGTGAATTGTTGATGTTTTCAACTAAACTAATCATGGCCCTATAGTTTTTACAATGTTTGATATGTTAAATGAAGAGATTATTCCTAATTATGATAACTTGTTTTTGAAGGTTTAAATTTTGTCCTTTGAGTTTCTAGATATTTAATTTTACTTGGTTTCCCATGAAAACTCATTTTTGAAAGGTTTGCATGAAATGCACATGGTTTTTGAATATAAATGTACATGTTTATATTAAATGTACACGTTTTTCCCTCTTAAATCATTAAATGTACATGGTTTTTAAATATAAATTTTTATTTAAAGCTTGCATTTAAATCTAACATTTGGGCTGGTAGATATTTCACTATATAATACCATTGCCAATTCAAATGTTTTGCATCATACACTGATTCATTTAGTGAAATTGAAGAGCAACTGTTATTGTTTTGCATCAGTTCAGTGATAACATAAAATGACATCATATACTTCTTTACAATCTGACAATTTAAAGCTACGCTTTATTAAACAAATCGAAGAGCAAGTTTATGCTGATAGGGCTACTCTTCAAGAGTTGAAGAGGTGTTTTAACGGATTGCAACTTGGTCTGCTGACAAGAGATTCGGTTTCGAGAAACCTGAGGGCGATGCCGACGAGTTCTGTTCATGACCTGTGTGTTGCGACTAATATAGAGTATGGAGATAGAGACCTGTAGTTCATGACAAAGATCAAGGACATACATCGAGAAGTTCAATGCTCGATGGAGTTGAAGTTAAAGTTTCTTAATTTCGTGCTATTAGAATTTAAGTATCTGATTGGTATTCTTTTTTTCATATGTAATTGTTACTTCTTTAATATTTTAAATTTTAATCATATTAATCTTTCTTATCACAGTTTATTTTTACTTATTTTTATGAGTTTAAAGATACAAAGACAGTGCTCCATTGTCGATAAATTAGAAAATGTTGCATCTGAATTTCTTTTTTTAAGGTTGTTGTTTGTTACCAGTTTGTCTATAGATGTTACGTGTCACGTAAATCTTATTTCAATATGTGATAATTTTGTTTTACGTGTTTATTCTAAAGGAGAAAGCTCCTTATGTGGAAAAGGCAACTATAAAGAAAGTAGAGTATGAGATTGCGATTAAATAGCACAATGACAATATGATAATCATTCCTAAAGTTTATTTTGTCACATTATTAATTAGTTATATATTTATGAAATAAATTTGTTGTGTGTGATCAATTAGAGCGAAATTGCAATGGAGATATCTACATCATCATCTATGAACACTCATGAGGACGTTGAGTGATCGGGGTGTCGCGCCCCAGTCAAAGATAAAATTTATATGCCCAAATTACCCTTGACAATGCGTTAGTGGTAGCAAGGGGTCGAACCTTGAAGAGTTTGTGGTTTGCGAATGGATGTGATTGATTTTTGGTAAAGGTGTCCCTTTTATGAAGCTTACTAGAATATTGATTACTTTAGTTTGTTTTGAAGAGATGTCGGATTAATCCGACAAAATTGATTTGATTGCTTAACTAATGATTTAAACGACTGCACGAAAACTGAATTACTTAATTAAAAACAATGGTTTGGAAGCAAGGTTCTCACCCGGTTCAACAAACGCAACACCTAGGGTTACTAACAATTTTAACTTGATTTAATTGAATTTGTCATTAACAATTTTGATATCACAAAGCTTAGGCGCCAATTGCTATCACGTATATGACGGACCATAACACACTTTTTTACTTCGGACAAATAATCCCTTTCGATAGATAAGGCATAAATACACAAACTTGTTTCACAAAGTCAAATTTTATAATCATTCGACAATCACAAATATAGTTCAAATGTTAGACAATTATCAATCAATTCGAAATACAATTCAATTTGTCACAAAATCAACCAAACTCATAAAGTAACCCTAAATCTTACAAATGTCTACACCGGGGTGAAACCTTCGGAAATTAGCCGCTCATGACGAATGGAACTTGATCATCAGAAGATTGAAGCTTAATCACGAACATCTTGAACCTTGAGATTGATTATGGTGAAGGGTAGGGTTTATGGTGGATGATTAGGTCAATAGATTGATGATGATCGTGATGGTGATGATTAGGGTTGTGGAGATGAAGATGGATGATCAATTCGAATGATGGAATGGATTGAATATGATGTGGGACCAAGATTATGGTGTTTGGCTCCCAAGAGGTGTTTCAAGACTCCCAAAATCGTAACTCCTTCACAAATGGGTCAAACAAACATTAAAACCCGTTCAAAATTGAATTGCAGCGATAGCACTTTCCGGAGGCCGTCGACGACTGTCAAACACGGCGTCAGTGACGCCCTCTAGATTTTCCGTTTTCTTCCGACGCCTTAATCCACTGTCTACGCGAGTTTCTGGCCGACGCGAATAACCAAGGGGCGTCGCAGACGGCCCATATGGGCGTCGGCGACGCTAAGTCCAACTATTGGTTTCCGTTTTCTTCATTTCCAATTCCCGGTTGGTGCCGTTCGCTCTCCGATGCTTCATAAAGCTCCCGAATAGCTCCTTAAACTCCGTTAGACCTGCAAAACACAATTCCAATTTAAAGTAGGCTATTCGAAACCAAAAGTCATGTAAAAACATAAAATTAAATACGATTCATCATCGGTTTTCAACCACGTATCACATCCCACACTTGTCTTTTGCTTGCCCTCATGCAAATCTGTCTTTCACTTTCACGTGGGTCGAATAAGGAACACATTTCACATTCTCGAGACTTGAGTTAAGGTCTAATGTTATACTCGGTTCATAATTTTTATCATTTTCAGCTATTTAACGCTAATATGATTAACACATACAAAAAATGGTTATCCAAGATTAACCCGCCCTTGAAACTCACAATTCATACATACCCCTCACAATGTTCTCTCCACTCAGCTTATAATTTGGCTAATAAGTAATACATTAGCACTTTTGATGTAAACACACAAACTGATTAGAACCTATACCCGCATAAGCTTGCAACTCAATCATTCTCCACCACCAAAAACAAATATCAAGCACAAGTCAAAAGGTCTTGAACTGGTTGTATTGGGGCTAGGCTAAGGGTATGGAATGGGATGCTTTGAAAGTGTCTAAGGTGATGAAAACTCGATTTTTATTACACAATCACTATACTAACATAATTGACTACAAAACAATAACTACAAGGCAAAAGTTTTCCGCCTTTATTCAACAACTATCTGTACATGCATTTTTCTTTTCTTTTCTCAATTGTGTTTTTTTTCTTTTTCTTTTTTTTTTGCAAATTCTAAAATCAAGTTCTCATCACACGGGTTAAAATATAAGGTTCAAAGGTCAAGGGCTAAATGGATTGGTCAAATGAAAGGTTTAGGCTCAAAATTGACGACTAAGGGATTGATTTTTGGGTAAGGATATATAATTGGTGTAAAGTAAAAAGGTTTACCTAATGCCTTAATCATTATTGTGCTCATATTCGGTCTATGGTCTCAAACGTATCAAAAGTTGCAAGTTCTACAATACATGACTAATGGTCCACTCAACCAAAGAAATATATGCATATATGATATGTAAAAGTGGCTCAAAATCTCAAGTATATAAGGTATGGTATGCAATATGTATAAAGTGCAAGTTTCTTAGGCGGATTATTCCCAAATAACCACCCGTTAAATACCCGTCATGTTATTTATTTGAACTTGACCATGACAAAAGACCACATGGGTTGTGGCATCCCTCATTAACTTAGTTACTTGTGCCTTTTAGACCGCTTTAAACAAAGACATTTTGAAAAATTTTTGAATTTTTCCCCCCATCCTCACACTTGAGGTCAACATTGTCCTCAATGTATAGTGTATAAATGAACTGGTCAAAATTGAAAAACTTTTTCTCCCCATCCCCACATTTGAGGTTAACATTGTCCTCAATGTGTAAGAATGGAGCTTTTAAAACGCACAAGGGATGTGACACGACTAACCCTCCCAAAATTTCACCCCGGAGAATAAAATACAAAATACAGTCCACTTATTACTAACTAAAAATCAAAGCTAAAAAGAACGTTTGCACCTGGTTTTCGCTCATTCCTCATGTGCTCTTCATTCTTCAACAAAAATGGTGGTCTCGCGAACATAATGTACCTACAAATCTCAACCCTCATGTAGAAGCAAGCTTCTCACAACCATCAAAACTTGTTAGTTACTTAGTTCTACCATTTTTATTAAGATAATTACCAAGGCATATAATTTATTCAACTTTGATTCTTGTGGAAAAACAATTTACAACAACAACCTAAACTCACTTTCGTAGGAATCACGGTTGCATTTAGCGTATGCAACAAGCCCTTTTAAACCTTCCGATAGCTCGGGAGGACGAGTAGGTCTCGTGAGGGTTATCTAGGGAACACACCCACAACGTTCATTTATCTACTAACAATAAACGAAACACAAAATGAATAATTACACAAAAATTATAACAGCAAATGGCATACCACCTCATGGTGGTCGAACGGAGTGCTTGTCACCCACAAACTCTCCCATATCACCCACCGGCGATTCATACCATTTGGTCCCAATTGGACCAAACCTTCTCAACCTCTCCTCTTCTGTTTTCTCCTGAGGTGACTTCTTCACCTTCTTCTTCTTGACCGGCTTCTTCTTTATTTCTCCTAACCTACAAGCCATAGCACACATCTTTTTGTTCGGATTCATGTCCACCTTAGGACACTTATCATCACCTAGTGGGTTAGTAAATTTAGGAAACAATCATATTTTGTTCCCGGTCCCCAAATTTCATGCTTACCATTCCCGTGGCACAATTTATTATAGCATTAGCAGTTGCCAGGAACGGTCTACCCAGTATGACTATCGGCTGTGTGTCCTTAACACACCCAACATAGTCAACTACCAAAAAGTCAACTGGGTAATAGCAATCTTCAACCTTCACTATCACATCTTCCACCATCCCCCTTGGATGTGTGGAAGTCTGATCGGCCAACACCACGGGGGTGTCAAACTTTTTCAAAGGACCAAAATCATATTGGTCGTATAGACTCTCAGGCAAGATACTTACACAAGCTCCAAGATCTAGGAGCGCCCTCTTAATTTTAAATTTACATCAAAGGGTCTCCCGGATCTTGAGCTTTTTGGGGGAGGGCACTCGATAAAACGGCACTAACATGAGATATCAAATCAACCGGTTCGGGTAGTTTGTTGTGCCGTTTTTCGGTGCTTAACTCTTTCAAATATTCGACATGAGCAGGATCCTTTATTATGGCATCAAGCAATGGTAAATTGATTTTTTCTTGTTTAAAATTTTCCTACCTCTCGTCCTTTGGTGGAGTTTTTTTTCACTGTTGATGCCTTAATTAGTTTCAATAGAGCCAACGGATATGGGATGCTTTCAAACTCCACACCCATATCGTTGGCCCTAGCATGCAAATCAATTAAACAACTTCCACAAAAAGACTTTTTAAATTTTTCTTTTTCTATTTTTAATTGTGAAATTGTTTCCTGCCCATGTTCGTACTCATCATTAAAATCCTACACTACACCATCAACAACTTGTGGTAGTAGAGTGCCCTCAACACTATAACCTCATCACATGGAAGAATACTTACCGCACTAATGTGCACATTTCTCACATTGTTCGTGCTTGAATTTTGATGCTTCGGGTTTACCATAGTGTCACTTGGAAGTCTCCCACCGCTTCCTTTGAGTTGGGCCATTTCTTCCGCAAGTTGACCCACTTGCTTCTCCAATGCTTTGTGCGACTTGTCTTGCACATCAAACTCCTTCTTCATCTCCGTCTTGATCTCTTGATTCGAGTCTCTAATTGCGTTCATGGTCGCATCAAGCTTGGAGTTCAATGGGTCATCACTACCCGATTGGGAGTTCAAATTACCATCACCATGTCCACCTTGGTCATAACCCCTTTGATAGTTGTTGTTATCATGGTTGTTGTATCCTTGGTTACTTCCTTGGTTGTAGTTGGACCGTTGAAATGAGGATCCACCTTGGTTACCTGACTGAAAATTCGGGTTCATTTGATTCGAGGCATCACCATACCTAAAATTAGGATGGTTCCTTAAACCTGGATGATAAGTGTTGGAGTTCATATCAAATTGCTTCCGCTCCCCAAACACTTGATTCACCTCCTCGGTGGATTGTGCCACATTAACTTGACACTCTTTGGTCCGGTGCCCAATATCTCCACAATCCTCACACACCGCAAACTGAACTGCACCAACCTCCTTCTTCTTTATACGAGCCAACTCCCGTTCCAAAGTAGCAATTCGATCCTTAGCACTTGAATCAAGGTCGGGAAGAGATCGAGAAATAAGATGCTTTTTAGATCGGTCCGCCATGGCGACCGCTTTGGAATTCTTACTCATCCTTTCCAAGAAATCCCAATCGTCTTCTTCATGGTTATTCAACAAGGTTCCATTACTTGCCGATTGCAAGTACTTATGGTCATCGACATTCAAACCTCTCACAAAACACTTCAAGAGTTCCCACCTCGGTATTTGATGATGTGGACATTTCCGAACCAACTCTTTGAAACGGGTCAACGCTTCATGTAGCAACTCTCTCGAATATTGTCTAAATGACCGAATTTCATCCCTTGCATCATCGGTCTTTGCAATTGAATAGTACTCATCTAGAAAAACTTGTTGCATCTCCGCCCAACTATGAATACTATTCGCCGGAAGCGTGAGGAACCATTGTTTCGTCTCGTCCTTCAACGAAAACTGAAATAGCCTAAGCTTCACCTCCTTGATCTCGAAATTGTGGCCCCCGATCGTGCCACATATAGCCGAAAATTCCGCCAAATGAGTGTATGGTTCATCATTAGTCCTACCATTGAAATGAGGTAGGATGTTGATGTAATTGGGTTTGCATTCGAATGACCTTCTCCCTCGAGGTGTAGACACAATTGGTGAGTCATTTTCGGTGACACCGGTCTAAATCGCCCATTAACACCTCGCGGGCCTTGTTGTTGTGGACGACGTGGACCATTAACTTCTTGATTCATCGGCCGATAATTGCCTCTTCTATCACCACCTCTATCTGGTTACCGCCTCCCACGAATTGCGGAATCTGGTTACGGTTAACATTATGATTATTGTTGTAATTACCATCATCCCGGTTCCGTTGATTATGGTTTCGTGGTTGACGGTTGTTTCCGTAGCCGTTGCTTCTACCATAATCATAACCATATCCTTCGTTGTTCCGCACAAAAGTGGCATTTTGATAGCCATCCTCTTCATAATCAAAACCCCGAGCTTGGTAAAAATTCCCTTCATTTTCGTTCCCCCAAGCATCATCTTCGAACCGTTCATTATAATTTCCGCCGTCATCCGAGTATTCCGAACGGACGCTCATATGCTCCGGTGATTGATAATCGGGAACACTATACGGTGCATCATCAGGAATGTTATTTCGTAACTCGTCAAGGTCAAGAAATTGGGCTTCGTTCGTGGGAATGCCACGATTTTGGTTAACTCCACGGTTGGCGTTAACATTTCGGTTGTTGAGGTTGGGTGGTAATGGGTTTTGTCGGTTTTGGTTTTGGTTTTGAGGTGGAGGTGTGGGTGTACGTTGGCTAATATTTTGATTTTGGCCACGGTATTGAAATGGTGGTGTTGGTGGTCTTGAGTTGTTACCACCCCCCGATTGATGGTTTTGGGCATTTTGATTTTGTGGTTGGTAGTCATGATATTGGTTTTGGTTGTTGTGTTGGTTGGAGTTTTGGGGATCCATTGGAATGGGTCCAAAAAATGGTGTAGGTGGTGATGGGTATTGGGTGGATTAGAGACAAGAGTTGCCTCTAACCGGTTGGCTAAGTTTCTTCTAACGACCCGCTTAATTTTCGGGTCGAACACTAATGGCGAGGTCCTCCCGGAATTTCGTGTATGCATGCACTACCTGTATCCTGCACAAGTAACACACCCGTATAACACAAAAGCAAAGACGATAATAAGAAATAAGCACTTTAAACAATTATTCACAAAATCAAACAATTCCAAACACAAAGCCCACGAACTCCCCGACAACGGCGCCAAAATTTGATCGGAGTGTCGCGCCCCGGTCAAAGATAAAATTTATATGCCCAAATTACCCTTAACAATGCGTTAGTGGTAGCAAGGGGTCGAACCTTGAAGAGTTTGTGGTTTGCGAATGGATGTGATTGATTTTTGGTAAAGGTGTCCCTTTTATGAAGCTTACTAGAATATTGATTATTTTAGTTTGTTTTGAAGAGATGTCGGATTAATCCGACAAAATTGATTTGATTGCTTAACTAATGATTTAAACGATTGCACGAAAACTGAATTACTTAATTAAAAACAATGGTTTGGAAGCAAGGTTCACGCCCGGTTCAACAAACGCAACACCTAGGGTTACTAACAATTTTAACTTGATTCAATTGAATTTGTCATTAACGGTTTTGATATCACAAAGCTTAGGTGCCAATTGCTATCACGTATATTACGGACCACAACACACTTTGTTACTTCGGACAAATAATCCCTTTCGAAAGATAAGGCATAAATACACAAACATGTTTCACAAAGTCAAATTTTATAATCATTCGACAATTCGCAAATATAGTTCAAATGTTAGACAATTATCAATCAATTCAAAATACAATTCAATTTGTCACAAAATCAACCAAACTCATAAAGTAACCCTAAATCTTACAAATGTCTACATTGGGGTGAAACCTTCGGAAATTAGCCGCTCATGACGAATGAAACTTGATCATCGGAAGATTGAAGCTTAATCACGAACATCTTGAACCTTGAGATTGATTATGGTGAAGGGTAGGGTTTATGGTGGATGATTAGATCAATAGATTGATGATGATGGTGATGGTGATGATTAGGGTTGTGGAGATGAAGATGGATGATCAATTCGAATGATGGAATGGATTGAATATGATGTGGGATCAAGATTGTGGTGTTCTTGGCTCCCAAGAGGTGTTTCAAGACTCCCAAAATCGTAGCTCCTTCACAAATGGGTCAAACAAATATTAAAAGCCGTTCAAAATTGAATTTCAGCGATAGCACTTTTTGGAGGCCGTCGGCGACTACCAAACAGGGCGTCGGCGACGCCCTCTAGTTTTTCCGTTTTTCTGCCGACGCTAATCCACTGTCTATGCGAGTTTCTGGCCGACGCGAATAACCAAGGGGCGTCGCGGACGGCCCATATGGGCGTCGGCAACGCTAAGTCTAACTATTGGTTTCCGTTTTCTTCATTTCCAATTCTCGGTTGGTCCCGTTCGCTTCCCGATGCTTCGTAAAGCTCCCGAATAGCTCCTTAAACTCCGTTAGACCTGCAAAACACAATTCTAATCAAAAGTAGGCCATTCGAAACCAAAAGTCATGTACAAACATAAACTTAAATACGATTCATCATCGGTATTCAACCACGTATCATTGAGCTGGAAGTTAGCTCTTAGGTAATCTACTAAACATCCAGATAGTTAGATCTGCATTCGAGTTAGTCGAAATAGATTTTTTTTGGAATTGAAGTTGATCATGCTGTTTATTGTTTCTGTAGATTGTGAAGCTCCTGTGATAAGTGAAGAGCAAATATAATCGAATGGTTTTAGAGTGGTTGGAGCGGTTAGATTTCATGTTGTAATCTATTTTTGCCTTATGTTGTTTGTTGTTTTGTTCCCTCTTCTCCCCCTACTTTGCTGGGTTGAAGTTGTGGCTGTTTGTTAATGAATTCAATGATTAAAAAAATATAAGTATTTGTGTATCTTCAATGGAGATATCTACATCATCACATTCATGAGGAAAATTAAGCTGGAAGTTAGCTCTCAGGTAATCTGCTAAACAAACAGATAGTTAGATTTGCATTCGAGTTAGTCGTAATAGTTTTTTTGAAATTGAAGTTGATCATGCTGTTTATTGTTTCTGCAGATTGTGAAGCTCCTGTGATAAGTGAAAAGCAAATAAGCAAATGGTTTTAGAGTGGTTGGAGCGGTTAGATTTCATGTTGTAATCAATTTTCGCCTTTTGTTGTTTGTTTTTTTGTTCCCTCTTCTCCCACTACTTTGCTGGGTTGAAGTTATGGCTGTTTGTTAATGAATTCAACCGTTAAAAAAATACAAGTATATTTGTTTCTGAATGCGATTACCATTAACGTGCCATGAACCGTTTTACAGATTACTCAGCCTTTTGTAAGTGAATGCATTTATCACATAACAATTATATGTTTTTATTGATTTGTTGTTTAATATAATTTGATATGAAAAATTTTTAAAAACCACCCGTGCTTACACACGTGTTTTACTACTAATACTGTATAATAAAGTAAACCAATATTAATTAATGATAAATTAACACTAGTGTATTTGTGAACTAAGTGAAAAAATCCTAAACATTGATTTACATCATTAAGTCGTAAAATACATTAGTGTATTTTCATAATCAAATCATGATCAAATCCTGGCCATTGATTTACACTTGTGTATTGATAATCATGGGCTAGGATTAGTTCAAACAGTTCACTATCAAGAAGGTTGTTCACAAATAAACCTAATCCTATATATATATATATATATATATATATATATATATATATACATAGTGGAGAGTTCAAATGAGAAGAAAAATTTTGTTAGAATAAAAAGAATAACTTTTAAACCAATAGAAATTCTCCATTTATTTCATTTAATGTGTGTTTTTAATATTATGAAAAAGGGCATATAGGTAAATCTATAATTTTCATTAATTAGCTAATTAATTAAACTTTTAACTCATTTTTTAATATAATTTTAAAGATAAAATAATTTATGGTGAATGACAATTTTCGACATGTGTATGATAAGTTTTAGTATGTGTAGGATAAATTTTGAATGTATAGGGTAAATTTATATTATATGTGTGTAGGGTAAATTCCGATAAATATAAGATATATGTAGGATAAATATTGAAATGTGTAGGATTAAAATGTTTTTGTTTTATTAATGAGAGAAAATATAATTAATGTAGAAGTTATAAACTATTTAATGTTTTACAATTATACCCTTTCTTCTTTTTCTTCTCACATTAAATTTCTTCTCAAATAAACATTCCCATATATATATATATATATATATATATAAAAGTATATATCATTTAATATATAATAAAAAAGAAACCTTTGAGATACACTTGCTATTAATTGGAGCTTTTCAATGTATTAATATTAATTAGTAATAAATATATTATTAATGAAGATAAAAATAGTATCAATATAGATTAATATTATATGACTCTCATTGTATTTAAACTTAATCTGTTAAACTATGAAACTAATATTATGGAGACAAAAACAACATGAATAACTTCTTAATATTTGACATCATCTGGATCATTTTATGTATTTTTTTTATTATGTGTTTCCTTTGAATATATACTGTTGTGTTTTTATTACAAACTATATTTGAGCTACTTTTAGTATATTAATTACTTCAAAATTTAAATTTATGTAAGATCATTTCATAAAATAACAACAACCTTGGAATAATTATCTTTAAACCAATTATATAATACATAAGTTTCTAACCTAATAAAAAAACAAGTAAAATGTTATAAAAAGTATTTTGATATATCAAAGTTTTATTTTCAAAACATATTACATTATATGTATTCAAGTTGTGTAATACACGGGTTTATTCAATCCGTAAAATACACAGGTTTTTAGACATTTAACTTTTGTATTAGTTAGTATATAAAAATTATATTACTCAACCCGTGTAATACACAGGGCCTGAATCTAGTATTTTTTATAAACGGTTCGCATAGTCTTTACACATGAAGACTTGGTGCTACTTTTGGAAGTTTAATTTCAAATTCTGAAGTGGGGGGACATATTGAGTTTCTCTTACCTTTAAAGCGTTAATGAGAAATATAACACCGATTACATTATATATATTTAAACTTTATAATACACGGGTTTATTCAATCCGTGAAATACACAGATTTTTCGAGATTCAACATTTATATTAGTTAGTATATAAAAATTATGAAGTGGGGGATCTGAACCTAGTATTTTTTACAAAGGGGATCTGAACCTAGTATTTTTATAAACGGCTCGCATAATGTTTGCACATGAAGACTTGGTGCTCCTTTTACAAGTTCAATTTCAAATTCTGAAGTGGGGGAGATATTGAGTTACTCTTGTCTTTAAAGCCTTAATGACGTGTGCTCCGTTTGATTTATCATTACTAAAAGTAGAACACCAAAACTCTCTTAAAAACCGTAATTTTTCATAATAATACAGATTCTGGAGGGACTCTTGGCGTCTTCTTCTTTTCCTCTATTTATTTTCCTTTTTCATCGAAGCTTAAGAACAATGGCGAACACAGGCAGCACTAGTAAAAAACGTCAAGAA
The DNA here is from genome assembly GCA_947069175.1 of Scalesia atractyloides. Taxonomy (NCBI): domain Eukaryota; kingdom Viridiplantae; phylum Streptophyta; class Magnoliopsida; order Asterales; family Asteraceae; genus Scalesia; species Scalesia atractyloides. The sequence goes on along the minus strand of CAMTDV010000001.1, from coordinate 15,894,944 downwards.
TTTCTAGATGTGATATTTTCTTGGTCTTTATCAGATGTACTCAACAAGCATCTCTACAAATTTCAGGTTAATTTCTCTAGTTAATTTCTTTAGTTTTCTTCACCTGTTCTTCCATGCATGCATTGTAGATCTTTGAAACATGAACATTAAATGACGTTTTTTACAGGTGGAAGAAGTTCCATTGACATTTTCATCCCCAACCAACTACATGAATTCATTCATCTATCTTCTTCTTGAAGAAACACGTTCAGATATGTTCTCTCAACTTGCTGGAATCTCTTAGGCACCCGCAAGCCTCTTTTTCGGCTTGCGGAAAATGCCAACGGATAGTCACAAGAAAATGTTGTATCGCATGACTTTAACTGGGACGAAGTATGATCCTATAGTTGATTTATAGCGTTGACACAAGTTAAACCTAAACGCATTGATGATCTTGCTCGATCAAACAACCCTTTCCGTCTAGCTTATGTGACAAATGTGATCAATGAAAGCCCAATGACAATACAAGTTTTGTCATCAAATGATCTCATTGAATCCAGTTTATGTGAGATGAAGGAACGACAAAAGGGCTTCGTTGTTTATCTCACAAACTTGACGACAAATATGCGTATATGGCAGGCTCTTAATCCGGCTGCCAACATGAATGTGTAAACATCATTGTCACCTAGTTCTTCTGTAAGTACATGTTATAAAGTTGCAACTTACTTTTTTTTTTGCTACAAGTACTTTACTTTAGACTTGTCTTGAAATTCTAAGTCTTATAATTTGACTTAAGCCATACGAAAGGGTGGGATATATGTTGGTCAAATTTTGATATTTAATTTACTTTTTTTAAACCATAATAGCCAATTTTATAATTTTTTAACATAACCCTATGCACAGATACACAAAAAGAATACCTAATAAAATATATACAGGTCAAATTCTCATTAGATGGTGGCACCATTTTCACCTTTTTAGCCCAAAATTGTGTCAATTTTTAGTTTTTTGATGATGTGTCATCACCGGTTTTATTCAGCTTTGCCATATTTGGTTTTCAAGGGGAGTTAAACATCAAAGCTAAAACCACATGTGATTGATTTATGCTTTTGTTGCAAATTAAATGGTTCTGTTTTATAAAAGCTGATAAAAACCGTTTTGAAAACTTTTTACATGATTGATAAACTTCAAAGCGAAAGATTTTTAAGTGGATTGTAAATATGATGTCTTTTTTATGTCGTTAATGAGTAATTCAAACTTAGGAATGGTCATTAGTTACTTGAATTGAATAAGGTCGTTGGCCAAGTTGTTAGCATCGAATCTAGGTCTTATGAGGTGTTAGTTAGCCAATGCTTTGTTTCATTATTTAAACATTTGTACGTCTAGTTTTCAAGTATGCAATCTCAATAATCATAGTAGTACTTCTAAGAATTATTCTTGTTCTTACTTATTAATTGTCAAGTGTGATCGGTATGCATTCTTATACCAACATTGTGCTATCAGAGCTAGTGTGAGAATAATCAATGAGTGAAGTGAGAACATTCATAATAGAGATGACTTAGAAATCTGGTACACAAACAGCTTAACCCTTATTTCAGTGTTCAATCGGGCGTCTATGAATATTAGAGCATACGCATGAAGACAATCCTTAGCTCTCAAGATCTATGAGATCTTGTTAAAGAAGTACGTCAATGAACATGATTAGGGCCATGCTAGGTACAAACATGCGGAGGAGAACGGCGCTATGGCAATAGCCATTGTCAAGCCGGCCATCCATGATGAACACTTTTCCACAAGTATCACCTTTTCCACATCAAAAGAGACTTGGGACACTTTGCAAACTAAACTTCAAGGAGATTCCCAAGAAGTTAGGAGGGAGTTTGTGATCAACATGGAATTAAAAGAAAATTGATTCCTCTTCCACCCAGAATGGGTGGCAAAAAAGAATATAGTTTAATACCCTCATGTGGTAGGAAGAAACTAGATAGTAAGTTTGAAAAGTGCATCTTCATTGTATACTCTTCTCAGACTAAAGGCTATTGACTTTACGTTACAACAACTAAAGAATCCAAACCAGTAGAGATGTATTTCCTTTTTTTGTGGAAAGTTCAAGTCGGGACTCGAAAGGAAAGAAGACTTAAGAAAATCTTCAAGTCTTGTATAACAACCTCATTAATCTAGTCACATACACTCATATAGCTAACGGTTCTTTTAAATTTACTTCTATGTCAAATACTCTCTTCTCAACATGTTTTATCACAAACATCTTCACAACCCATCCCTTAACCTCTTTAAGTAACGAAGCAACAACATCAACCCCTCAAACTTCTATATACTCACTTATCAATGCAATGCAATTCAACGCTAACCTTCTTGTCTATAGCTCACCACCCAAAACAATAAATACGAATATGATGTTGTTTAGTTGATATCGGTTCGATTGTTGGTTTACGTTCTATGTTTATTTTTTTCATCATTGCGATGTAATTTTTATTGCAAACGATTATTGTTCCAATGTATATCATACCAAACCTAACTGAAACCGATTGAATACCATCTGCATTGGTATCGGTTTTATTCTTATTGTTTTTATTTTTGATAAACTGACACCGTATCGCTACCATACTGTGTCAAAACAAACAACATCGATGAACCGAGACAAAACGAAATCAAACGGACAACATTGGTTCGATACCGATATTTATTTTTATTTTTTTCTTTCGATAAACTAACGTTGTATCGCTATCGTACAGTACCATACAACATCAATACCGATACTATAATTTTTTAATGGTTTCTAGTTTTGATAATTACTCATTTATACAACTTCGTATGTGACGATATTTGAATACCGGTACATCTACCGTGACAATGTGAACCAATCGATACCGTTTGAACAGCATCAATGCCGCTCTACCGGTGTTCGGTTTTATCATTTTCAACTGATGTAAAACACGTGTTGATTTCTATACCTAGAACATATATTGTACCGTTAATGTAACGAACCGTATCGATACTGGTCCAATGCCCGCGGAATGTTAAGAAAAGTAAACAAACACAGACTGGAATTTAGATTCTTTTAAAAAAAATAACGGACGGAAGTTATTTTTATTCCGGTCACATCCCCATACTTATATTTTTTTGTTTTGAAAAAAATATATATAGAATCACAATCAGATAAATGTCTTTCAATTTATTCAGTTACTTATTAACACATCTAATCACGCATTAACTACAATTGTAGTTATATTGTCCACCTAAACCCAATCACTGATTTCCAAGCCATTATTCATGATTCCTTAAGTTCAAATGGGTTATTCATCTTTGGGTCTCAAACTCAAAATCCATAACTCTACCTAATCCCACAAGGTTAAAATATTTTTTTTGTCTAACATTATATGTAATAACCTTATGTAATTCCAACTAAACAACTTTGATTAATGATGGATGATGATTATGAGATTAGACATGTTTTTGCTTATGTTTAACTTAGAGGGTATATCCACCCGAGTCACCACTCCAATGAGCAATACCATAAGCTTCAACATATTTTTTTTTCTTTTCGTAACTTGACCTAGAGGGTATATCCACTCAAGTCGCCATCCCAATGGGCAATACCATAGACTTTCATTATTACACATCTAACTCAATTAGTAGATGAATGGAATTTTTTTCGAGCACCACCAACTCTGAATCTATTTTCAGAAAAAGGAAAAAGCGTGCATTTAACAAATACTTATATTTTTTTTATTTAAAATGGTATCTCTTATCCTCTTAACAATTTCGGTTTTGCTATAGCTCCTAAGACGAGAACCCACAAGACTCATAACAATTAAGTGCATTATTTTACTCTTAAGGAACCTTTCAATCGGTTGGGAATACCCACATATCCCAAGCTAGATGCGTTTTCAACCATTTAATTATCTCATATATATAGTAATTGAAAACCAACAATCTGATTACACCTATCATTTTCCATTAAATGCAAAATTTTCACAGGACATTTTCAAAAATTTTCAACTTCTATTGATTTTTTTATAGAACCTAACTAAACCACTAGTTAAAATCCCCATACTTGAAACCTACATTGTACTCAATAGAGTGAGAAACTACCGAACTAAAAGAAATGTACAAAAAATTGGAATAGACTCCTCTGGTTAAAGCAACAGCATCCTCGTGAACGTTCCACAACAGCTGTATAACATTTTCTTTCGTGGTCACGTTCAGTATGGGATACTCTTCTCAAAGAATATTCAAATCATCTTCGTCCAAATGGAGATTGAGTATGGATGGATCGACCAAAATCTGCAACACAAAGCTCAAACACTCTTAACAGGGTAAACTGACTAATTGTACGAAAACTCTACAAAAACTATAATTTAGGGCTGTTTTCATTTTAAAAACTTTTTCAAATGCATTGAAGCTTACCCTCAAGTGCATTGAAGCTTACCAAACAACTCTTTAAAACTTCCCCACACTTGTCCGTTCGTACACAAAAAAATGAATTAAAACCAAAATTTGGGTTGCTTCCCAAAAAGCGCTAACTTTAAGATCTTTAGGCAGATCATACCTATCAAATCATGGTAGACGTGTAGGGTGTTTGCAATCTCTCATTTTCTTCAATATATTCATCCACAATTTTGAAACACCATCTAGCATGTTCAATAACCAACTATTTAACTCACACTTTACTTCTTCTTTATCCATCTTCTATGATCTCTTTCCTTTCTTTCTCCTGTTTCTCCTCAGTTTGTTCTTCTTTTTCTGAACTTCTACCAACCTGTCAATTACAAAATATTATTTCTCTTCCACAAGACTCTTCTTTTCAAAAGGTCCACACTTATTAGCAACAGATTTTGTTGAGAAATCTTCTGTTGAGAAATCTTCTGGAGACTCTCCTTTTGTCTTTTGAGGTGGCTTCTAACCATTGAGGAGACATGCTTTACAGATGAAACTTCAGTTGGTTTAACCAGTGAGCTGTCAGCCAAGTCTTCATAATTGGGCCTTTTGGGGACCGAGGATCTATAGCTCTTAATGCTTTTAATCTCTTGTATCTCTTTTTGATTGTTGGCTCATCCCATCCCCATGGATTGCATTGATCCAAATTTTACTGCCACCATATCCTCATCCATTCTTCTTAATTCAACTGCTTTTTGACTAACAAGTTTTCTTCCTACAACCCAGTTTGGAGAAATGAGCTTGATGTCTGGATTGAGTTTTAACATCTCAATCATTGTAATTTATTCTAAGAGGGCTTCTGTAGTCCAACCAGAGAATTGAGCTTTTGTGGCTCTATAAGGCTTATTTTTAATTAAAAACTATAGATAATCTTCCATTTGTTCTTTTTTGAGGTTAGGGTTATTTACTGGTCCTTGAGAAGCCGTTTGACTGACTTCTTTTACAAAATCTTCATGTCTATTCACTTTTGTGAATTCTATAGACATGATTTGCTGAGCCTACTCATCACTTTTACCCTTACTTATAAAAACAACTATTTTCCAACCTGTTTGATCTTCGGGTTCTAGGTACTCTTGTACATTTTAAGGCTTTGGATATCTTTTAAGGGATGGAAAGGTAAGTTGGTTGATGTCAGTTGTTGAGTAGAAAGATTGTATCTCTTTTGATACATTTTCTAACTCAAGTGGGTCAAGTATGGTGGTGGGTTGCTTTGTAGATGGATTTGTGATGGTGAGTGTTGTGGTTGTTGTAGTGGATGGTTGAGATGTGATAGATAAGGTTGTGGTGGTTGTGGTTTGATAGGTGATGCATCCGGAGTTTCTTCATCATCATCATGGACAATAAATTTAGTTCTCATGGTTCTGGTTTGAAGTGTTTATATTTTTTGTGGTAGTTGTGGAAGTTGTGTTATTGGTTTTCTTTTGTGGATGAGAAGTCCTTTAGCGGAATTATGTGTTGGTGGTCATAGTAGTGTAGTTGTAACATATGTTATCACTTTTATAGTTCCCACATATTTTTCCTGCCTTTTTTACCAGAGGTGGGAGCTTTCTCATGCATTCTTCCTCTCCCTTTTGGCATCATCTTGATATTTAGGGAGAGTTAGAGCTATACCAGTGTTTTTAAGGATGAAGTCTTTGATGGCTTTAACATCTGCTTTAGTTTCTTTGTACTTAGCCTCCACCATTGTTCGTACCAACTCCATATGCATGTTTTTTTTCTTCTCTACAGCTTACTTTTGAAGTTGTAGATACATTTGTGCATGCACCCAAATTCTTTTGCAACTTCTGCATCTGTTGGTGGAGGCCTTAAGTTTTGTACCAAAGTTGTCATCATTTCTTTGATAACTTCAATTGACGACTCCAACTTGGTGACTCTCTCCGTCAATTCTTGATAGTTTAATCCATCACCTAAGTTAATAGGGTCATCTGAATTCCCACCAGAGATGGTTGTACCTGGTTTTAAAACCTGGTGCCAGGGGGTTGGTACTAGGGACTTCCAACTAGTGAAGAGACTATTGTCTCAATAGATGTTGCCTTCAAGGGGGTCTTAATGATGTAACCGTTGTCCAAATGTGAGACTATTGTCTCTACAATTGTAGTAGTTGCCACACTTGAAATACATACTAGTGTCTCTTGAGACAAAGGAGGTGTTGCCTCCTCTGCTTGTAGGATAGCAATGATTTCTGAGCTTGCCCTAGTCACTTGTTGAAGTGTACTCTCCGTGACTTGTTGTTGAGAAGAACTAGGTATATGCAAGCAGTTGTATCAATTGCATCAAGCAATTTTTGGAATGATGATGGGATTGTTTTAGTTAGTGGTGGAGTAAAAAGAGAAGCAACCCTGGGAGGGGCGCTTGAGAAGATATATTCAAGTTAATCATCTCTCTCTTGATTTGGTTCCCCCATGCTTATAACACTCTTCTTTTGTGAGGATGAGTGAGGAGTTTGGATAGGTGGATATGCTTGCATCTGTTTGAGTAAGTAACAACAGATGTTTGCTGCATATGGGTCACAATAGGTACCTATGGAATCTCAACCCTAGAGATACCTTCTATTTTGTTTTTCTTTTATATTTGGGGATGGGAATGGAAGTGGTTTTTGTGGAAATTTCTGGTGTGTGTTCCATAGTGCTGGGTTGTACACTGTGGTCACCAGGAAAAGTGGGCTCATCAATAGATGTTGCAACATCAGTTGCTTAGTTTTGCAAAACATTTTCTTCACTCACACTTTCTTGACTTTTAGTTATCATGCAGGTAAAATTTTCATTTGAAAGACTGTTAACTTCAAGGGCTTCACCCTGTTAAAAAAATTCTTGTCTTAAAACCTTTGTCAGGTAAAAGCTTAACAATCTTGGATATAATAGAAAAGGATTGCCAGTTCCACTCTTGATTGCCTTTATGTTTGCTACCAAATCCATAAACAATGTATGTGATAGCTTGTAATATAAATTTCTTAAGATGGCGTACCCCAGATACTGAGTTTTTAGTGGAATTTCATTAAAAGTTGTGGTCTTTGTAAACAAGCAAACCCAGAGCGTATGGAAAAAGAATTTCATTTCTGATGGGAATTTTGGTTTAAACAGTGTTGCTCCCACCAGTTGAGCTTCATATCTGCTTTCTATGAGGGTAGAGGTGATGATGTAGGGCTTTTTGTTTTGGAGTGAAAACTTTGCATTTTATTCTCTAAAGGTGGATAGATGAATGGGGGCGTTGGTAGTAAGTATATTAAGGTATTTGGAGGATTAATGATGTCAGTGATGTAGTGAAAAACCATGTTCTTGCTGTGTTTTATAAGATAGGGCAAGTAGTTGTGAGAAGATTTCAGTTCGAGAGCCATGGTGAAATTAGGTCAAATCTTTTAAAAATCTTTTAAGCATATAATCTTTTAATTGAAATCAAAGTTTGTTGAATGCAAATTCAGAGTTTTTCTCTTTCAAAATGATTTGATTTTGATAAGTAAGGATGATGGATGTAAACTCTGTTTGTCAAGGGTTTTTATAGGGTTTGTGGAGCAGAGATGCTAGCGTGGCCAATGGTTACCTTTTTAGTCTACGTGGCTAGTTGTAATTCGTTGTGTCAACCACTGTTCAGGAGATGGGTCCCTTTTGAGGAAACCTTTTTGATACCTCTGTTGGGCCTCAACAGATGTTAAAATGACCAGAACAATGGTTGGTATATCTGTTTGACTTTTGGTCAACAGATGGATGGAAACCATGTTTGAAACCTCTGTTGGGTTAAACAAAGTTTCTAAATGAAAAAGTGGTAGGTTTTTGACATATAGTGGATCTATTTGACCTTTTGTAGTCAAATAGTGGGTGTTGAATTAGTGGTTCTTTGTCTTAGTCAGTGGTTAACCACGGTTAAAGAGAGTTTTGAACCACTGAAATAAATGTTTTACCCTTCTAAAAGAGTTTTGTTTTTGGTGATTTTTCATAATCTTTTCTTGGTTTTAAAACTGCAATTTTTTATTTTCTTGTTTTTAAAACAACATATTAATGTTGCAAGAACCTTTTTGGTACATTTTTGAAACATTTTTTTATTGAGATAGAAATATGTGCTAGGATAACCTTAGTTTGCACTTTTAAATAACTAATTGATGCTCTCTAAAGACAATGGAAAATGGGTTAGTTTTGCAGATGATTCAAATCATGTTCTGTTTTGGATTTGCTATGTTCTTCCACTGCATCAGCTCTTTGGGATTGATTATCTCTAACAAGAAGTTTTTGTACCATCTCAAATAGTTTTTTTCTGACCTTCTGCAAGTATTTTCACACTTAGGTCAACTGTTGGTTGACCATTCCCAATGAGGTGATTATACCAATGAGAGTTTCGATTAACTCTTGGCTTCTAGGGCTTGTACACAGGTTATTTATACCTATAAGCTACCCTGGTGCATGGTGGTTGCCCATAGCCTCTTGGAAGTGTGTTGAGTGGTACAACATATACTTGACCATCCCTCTATGTAGGGTATTGGTTCAAGCCTTCTGTGACAGATGGTTGACTAGACTCAACTCTTATGGGAAATAATTCTGTATCCCTGTTGATAAGGCCATCATCCCTTTTGAAACTCATTTTTCCTCTTGACCTATTTTTGTCGATATCATAAGGTTTAAGAAGATAGCACACTTGTGTCATATGATTAGTTTTTTCACAAATGGTGCACCTAGATGTTGACTCACACATGTTGTTACCTCTGTTAATATCATTGGCTTTCAACTTGAAACAGTCTTTTTTCAAAAGATCTTTCTTTCCACAAAACTCGCACAATAGATATGGAGTCTTATCTTTCCTGTTACTCTTATCTCTCTTTCCAGCAACAAATGTTTTAACATTTGCTTGAGAGTTGGTAGTAGGAATGATTTTTTTTTATCTTGGGTGGCTTAAGACCATCTGAGTTGGTGAAATCAATTGGTTTGATGTTTTCAAGAACATCACATTCATCTGACTAAGTTAGTTTAAATTCATAATTTTGTTTTTCAGATTGAATGGAACCTTGTGGATTTTCAAGAACGATTTTCATGCCACTAGGTTTAGTGATCTTGATTCTTCACCATTTGATGTCGTTGGTATGACCGCAACCATTTTAGAGTTAATGGAAGTGTTGGAAAGTTGTTCTTGAACATATTTTCTAAGTTCAACACAAAACTTCACATTGCTTTTTCTTTGTTTTTCCAAAAGCATCTCCTAACCATTACATGATTCAACCCATCTTTCACAGGTGATTTGTGTAGATTCCAACTCCTGTTTACAATTTTGATAATTTTCTATCATTGTTTGGAGTTGATCCTTGGTTATAGTTGATTCGTGCTTAAGGCTGCTTATTTCAAGGTCTTTTAGCAATTCTTGTTTTGAAATCTCTTTTTAATTTTTCAAGAATTATTTCACTGATTTGAACTTTTTCTCTTAGGTTTTCATTACCTCTTTAATATTGGCAAATGCTACGATACATTTGTTAGAAAACAACTCTTTGAGAGTTTTAGGTGATACCTTAGAGGCAGCCATCTGAACTTGATCCATGCTGATGCATTTAGTGGAACTTTTGGAATAGTTTTCATCCATCCTTCCTGCATGCTCCTAGTCACAACAAATGTTTGACCTGGGCTTTCAGCAGTTTCACCAGCAATTCCTTCACCAACAAATTCCTTCACCAACAATTGTTTAAACTTGATCTTCTTCACATGAGACATGTTCAAGAGCCATAAAACAGAAATTTGTATGTTATCACTATCATTTGCTATAAAAACAAATTTTCATCTATTAAGTTTTTTGGCAAGCTACTTCAGTCAACATAGTCTTGTGTGAAAAAGCTTTGTTGATTAGGCTCTGTTGGTGTAGGAGCAGGAGCAACCTTTGGTGCTTGAACATGTGCAATTGCATATGAACATACTGAACCTGAGGGACTTGTGGTGTTTGAACATAATGCACTGGCAAAGGATTCATGTTTTGTGCAAAATGGGTTGTGTTTTGCACATTTGGTCTAGGGGTATTTTGGGGATAAAGCTGTTGTTGTGTATGAGATTGGGGTCTTTGATTAGGATATGTGAGCATTGGTGTAGACTTGTTTAATTAACTCTTGCACTCTCTTGCAAAATGACCTAACCTATTACACTTGAAACATTTCATTTTAGATTTATCCAACCCCACTTTTGACCTCCCACTCAATCCTGGATATGTTATACCAGTCCTTTTATAAAATTTGTTTGCTCTTAGACTCAATAGTGTCACTTGATGCAATATATCAATTTCATCTAGGTCAATTGGGTCTATGTGTTTAAGATCATCAAGTACAACTGACAAACTATCAGGGACATGACTATTATCGTTTGCTGCAAAAGATTAACTTGTGGAATGGTCAGAGTTGATTTCAGTTGATATATCAATAAATGATCAAAACTCTGATCATTTCCCACTTCAGCAGATGATCTCTCCTGACTCAGAAATGTCGTGTTTTTTCAAAAACATAATTGTCAGACACTTTTCCAGTTTCGTGGAGCTTCTTTTTCTGGAAAACTCCAGTTCAAATGTTAGGAGCATTCCATGAAGTTGAGTCAGGGTTATGCCCTTGAAGTCTTGGTGTTCTCGTCACTATAGCATTATTGTCCCATTTCTTAGGTAAAGATCTTAAAAATCGGTTACCTAGAGTTGATTTAGTAAATTCTTTGTTAACCACCTTCAGTTCACTGATTAGACATGAAAATCGTTCAAACTGTTGAGTCAGGATTTCCCCTATAACATGAGTGAAAGTTACATATTGCTGGTTAAGGATTTCTCGATAACATCATCCATTCCACCAAATTGTTCTTTCAATGCATCCCATAACTCTTTGGATCTGTTACAATGCAACAGGTCAACATGTATATTATTCTGCATAGCCATTGTCACAATACTAAAGGCTTTGGCATCTAGCTCGAACTTTTGATAATCCTGCTTAGAGTAATTATATGGTTTCTTTGGCTCAAACACATTTGAGTTTTCGGCACTTAGTATCATAGGAATGTGAGGTCCAAATACAATGGACTTCAACTCCCTGTATTTTGCTGAGCAAGTATATGACCATCCTACGTGCCAGATGCTGAATATTTGACAAGTATAGTGTCACACCCGATTTTCGTTATTGCGAGAGCGTCGGCGAGGTGTGGCCAGAGTGGCAACCGTTGCATTAAATCAAGTAAACGACAAATGTAAAACATAATAAGAAGTTCATCCATACATTTTATTTAAACTAAATTTACAATCAACTACTAGTTTAAAAAATATAGTACAACTTCAATGACATTGTTCAAACTTTAAAACACAAGTTTTACAAACACGATAACTAAAGCTGGATGACATCTAACAGCTTGAAACATGTATCCTCGCTGAATGTTTAAAATAATTAAATAAAGGGGAAACATAAACTCACAGATTTGCGTTCCAAGCAAATCTCTATGCAATATTTGATTCTGCGTTCGTTTCTCAACCTGCAAGTGTTCTAATCCCATTAAACACTTAGGTTTATGATCATTTTCGTACAAGTATTCATCTTCAATGCATAATTATACTTATATTTGTTTGTATATATATACTTCATATATATATATATGTATGTGTGTGTATATATATATATATATATATATATATATATATATATATATATATTTCATATCTTTCATGTTTGAATGGGCCTAGCCCAAAGGTTAAGTATAAGAATCCAATTCCTATGTTTTTGTATGTGTGGGCCTAGCCTAATTTGTTTCATATGTGTGGGCCTAGCCCAATTTGTTTTATTTAAAGTGGGTCAAGCCCAAATGAGTTTGTAAAAGTGGGCCTAGCCCAAGTAAATCATGTAAGAGTGGGCCTAGCCCAAAATAGTTTATAGAAGTGGGCTTACTCCAAATTAATCTTATAAAAGTTGACTCTAGCCCAATCTAGTTTATAAAAGCGGGCTCTAGCCCAGTTTAGTTTATAAAAGCGGGCTCTAGCCTATATGGTTATTTAATTGGGCTTGTTCCATATTTTAATATTTACTAGTAATAGTAATTTATAAAAATTAGTTTCTAAAGATATTAAGTAATTTATATAAGTTATTTTTATAAATTCTAGTATGTATAACTTTTTGTATAGTGTGTGACGGTTCAATTGTTTGTTTTAGCCGTTGCGTTTGCGTCGTCCGTTGCGTTCGAGTCGTTTGTTTCGTCCGTGTCTTTTGTTTTATTTGTTTCATATGTCAGAATTGTCCTATTGTCCGATTTGTTTGTTTATGTCCATGTTTGGACAAATGTATTTTATACTCGTCATGTTTCAAGTATTTATATGCATTCTTGTATTTTTATGTAATTGTATATTTTGTATTTATTCCTACATGATCTAAAAATATAATATTTATACACAAAATATATACACATACTCGATCATATCTAAATATATATTTTATCTAAAAATATATATTTATCCATTATTAGTCTAAGAAAACTCTAGAAGTTTTATCTTAAATTTTTCATCCAAATTTTGTTTAATCATAATTAAAATTCCTAATCATTGACAAAATATTTAATTTAACCACACTTTAATCATAATAAATTTTATAAAAATTTTGTTATAGTTTCGCCTAAACTATGAACTTTCCCATGTTTAAATAAACATGTTTTTAATCATTTTTCAACTCAAATAGTAATCAAATATCAATGACAAATTTTCTAGATCATAAATTTCTAACAAGAAATGTTATGAACTTATAGTAACTTTAAACCTTCCAAAAATGGAAACTTTTGTTAATACTTTTCAACAAAATTTTCAGATCATGTATTTTATATAAAAATCTATACTTTATATAACACATAAAATTATTTCAAGTGTGAAAACATGTTCATAACACTTCCAAAAAGGAAGACATGTTCATAACCCTTCCAAAAATGAAAACTTTATTAGTACTTTTTCCACAAAATTCTTAGATCATGTGTTTTATATAAAAATCTATACTTTATATAATGCATAAGACCATTTTAAGTGTGAAATCATATTCATAACATTTTTGTTAATGGATCTTGCTAGATCTAAACATGCATATGTTTAGATATTCATTTTTATCCATGAAAAATGCAAGATCTCATCTACTATATAAAGACAACTTCAAGATCATCAAAATAATCAAGTTAAATAATCATATTAGTATGTTTATTTTTGTTAATGTTTTCAAGTGATTTTTAAGTAAGATTCAAGATGATTTTGTATATTTTATGTTAAATCATAAAATGAAAATGTAGTAATAAAGTATGAAGCTTACTAATAGTTTGAAGAACAAGATAAAGATGATGATAAGATAAAAAAATGAAGTTCCAAAGCTTCAAGTCTTGAGAAAGTTCTTCAAGTATGATTCCAGTCCTTGCAAATGCCTTGAATCACCCATGAACCTCCATACTTGCTTGATTTCCTTAAGTTTGAATTTTGAAAAGATGAAGATAAGGGTGTTTGGGTGAGCCGAATTCTATAGAGAGAATGGAGGAAATTTTGGGTTTTGTTTGTTGGAAATGAAAATAAAGTGTAGGAAGATGTAGGGACTTGGTTTTGTTTATCACTCATACACTTTATCCTACACTAATCCTCTTCACAATTAGCCAACATATTACACCAAATGAGTGGGTGGGGGAACCACTTCAAAACCGTGAACAGGGGGTTTGGGTTTATTTTTTTAATAAAATTTTGTTATATTTTATAAACTTTGTGAACTTGGATATTTTATGTATTAGTTTTTATAAAATTTAATGATTCAACACTCTAAAGTGATGTTAAAATATGTCCAACTAGTTCACTAGACTTATTGTTTCATTGTTCGTTTGATAGATTCGGTTCAGGTTTCGTACCGGGTCGAATACCAACATTTTGTATTACTTATGTAAATTTATTTACACAATTATCTTTGTGATATTTTATTTTTCAAATTTATTAATCTAGTTCTCCGGACTAGTAAATTTGTTATTTTGGACACAGTTTCTGTACCGGCTTTGTTGTCGGGTAGTTACCGAATTAGCTGTGTAGCTTTAAACCATAGAGTTTAAATAAGGGTTTTGTGTTGTTATTAATACCTATATATTGTTTATGATTAATAATATTTATTTTTGAATTTCGGACATTTGCTGTTTTGTTCTGCGGAGTGCTGTACACTCTGCAGAATTGCTGAATTTGGCTGTGGACAAAATAGTTTACTTACTTATATAATTTTTCTCGACAATATTATTTTTACATTGTTTCCAACTAGTGTTTTATGTAATATTTGTTGCTGACATATTTTATGTCTCGTTTCTGCCTTGTTGGGTTGTACCGCGACTAATACTGACATGTATAGTGTGTTCACGGTTCTGCCGCCAGTCTAGGACATAGTTTTAAACTGTTTCTAATTGTGGCGGGTTTGTTATCATACTAAGTTATGATTTTGTAATTCCTAGACTTTTAAGACTCAATTAAATAAAATCAAGTCGAAAATATGCGAAAATAAAGAATGTAATGGTTGTTTAGGCTGAAAGAATTTACCAGTATTTTTCTGATGTCACATATAGGGGGTTTATTACTGAAGCTGGTGTTATGGGGATCATTTTCTGCCATTTTCTCTTGTACTTTATCATAAAAATAGAGTATGTGATAGACACTATTTAGTACTTTACTTTACAAATCTGAGCTACGAACAGTATTAGATCTTTGTTGAGCTGATCTTTATATGTTAAACTAATTGTGAAATCAATATGACCAAGGTCTGATACCTTTTGTTAAGTCTGAGTTTACAAGGTTTGTGAATAACTAACAATTAAGCTCACAACAATTTTGTATTGTATAAAAGATAAATAATCACAAACGAGGAATCATTATCAACAACTGTTTTTCATTAATCACAATGATTCAAATGTTTTACACAAAGTTGATTTTGAAGATTCCCCATCAGACTGATCAATATAACAAAGGCTGTTTGTACAAAAGAAAAGATGATGTGTGGTGATAAATAGATCTCTAATAGGTGAGATCTATTTATACTAAGTACGAAAGCTCTGCTTGTGATTGGCTGACATCACCCTGATAGTAACATCTAACATTCCTAACAGAAAAGATTCCACAAATGCTACAAACATCTGTGCAAATCAAAAATCTGATCTAACTATGCTAGACATTGATACAAAACAAGTACTGTTACATTGGAAAACATATGTTTGGAATATCCTCTGTTGCTTTGATCCAAACATCTGTTTGGCTAGACAAATGTTTGGTCTTCTTCATTAGACCTTTGCTTCAACTGACTTTAGGCTTTAACATACCTTGTTTCTTCATGAACAGTGGTTCCAAGGCTTTGATCAGATGTTTGCTTGTCTTCAACAGATGCTCTGATTTAGGTGTTCAAGATTTACTATCTTTGGGGAGAATATGATTGAAGCTTCTATTTATTTCTTGATCACTTGATCATGTTTTGGATTTGAATATCAGCTGTTCTTTTGTAAGTCCAACACAAAGATTTTCCAACTGATCTCATATTTCTTTTGCAGATGCACAAGCATCCACTTGAGAAAATACATCATTTGGAAGTGCCATAATTAATAGTGATTTGGCACTTTCATCTGCTTCCACCAATTTCTTGTTAGAAACATTTTTGTTTAGGAGCCCATGACACATGAATTGTTGGAGTTTGATTTATTTCTAGGACAGCTGCAATTTCAACACGGGTATATGTGGGCCTCTCTCAATGGATTGAAACATAACTGACCATTAAGGAAATTGATCATCTTGATTCTCTATTGGGGGTACTCCTCTCTAACTAAAGTCGGAGGCTTTGACATAGACCCGATATTGAATGCGTTGTTCCATGTTTGAAATTTTGCCATTTTTAGTTAAAAAACTTTTAAAAAAATAGAGTATACAAGAAAAAGATATACTCGAGCAGTTGATCGTTTGAAAATAAGATTTTCAATCTGCTCTAATACCAATAGTTGATTCCAGATGACAATGTTTAACGAAATGTGGCAAATGATTTCAACAAGTATGAAAAATAATGTGCGGAATTTAGAAATCAAACTTTCAAGAAACCGAGCTACATAATTTTCAAGTTTATATCACTTTTAATGCTTACAAGGTGATAGGAAAGTTATTGGCGATTACAAAACAAATACTTAAAGAATTCTGTGTTGAATGGTGGTGGAGTTTGTAAGATGTATTAAATGCAAGGTTCGACTCATTTACTCTTCAATGGTTTACTCTCTATTTATAGAGAATGTTTGGCATGAATAAACGTTTGTTTATTTATGCACTTGTAATGTGAAAAGTAGCCTTTTGGCATATTCATTAAATCCAATGCTCCATTAGTCACTTTGGAGTTCGTGCAAACCTTATCGAATTAGTAAGTTGCTTCATAGAATTCTGATGAGTCCTTTATCAGAAATCTGATGACTTTGATCATCAGATTTCTGATGATCTGAACTGATCAGATTCTGATGATAATCATCAGATTTATCATTAGAAATATCAGATTCTTCTGATCCATTCTTCTTCTTCTTCAGTGATCTTCACTAGATGCTAATTTTACCTTTTCTTGTCCAAAGTCAAGTATTTTCTTTCCGTTTGATTCTTTGACCTTGTTAGCATCAAATCTCATAGATTAGATCCCTTCATCGATTCTCTTCAACACTTACATAAAAAGTTCCTAACACCTGTGCTACAAATGTTTTAATATAGTTAGTGTTACCCTACGTAATTTTTGTTCTCACAATTTTCATAGATCAATTGAGTGATGAGTATGACGACTTGTCGTTACCTCCACGTACCAATCAAGGTCAAATATCTCCATGTATGGGCTCATATGTTGATGAAGGTTTGATTGGATACTATCTTTTTTTTTTTTTTTTTATCAATTTCCATGTTTTACATTTGTTACTCCAAAGAGGATAACACATGTACAACCAGGTTACAACATAGTGTAGTTACATGATCTACATAAGAAGTCAACACTTGTATAGTCAGATTACACATGTTACCTTTTATTTGTAACACATATTGTAACATATTTTTAGATAACACAAGATGTTACATGTGTTACACATGTTACATAAAGTAGTTGAATGTTAAGCACCAGAGGCTAGTACTTGTATAGCCACGTTACACATGTTATCTTTATGTGTAACACGTGTAAACTATTTTTACATAAGTTAGAGAAAACATGATGTAGCATGTGTTACACATGTTACATTGAGTAGTTGCATAGGATGTCGTATGTTTTACACATGTTACTCGAAATTAACGATTTTTTCAAAGTCCTATTCTTCCTCTCTGATACACCATTTTGTTTTGGTGTACAAGGAGCAGCGGTTTGATGTATTATACCAGTAGACTGAAAGTAAATTGGATCATAATACTCCTCATCTCTATTAGAATGAAGGTTCTTTATCAAACCACTTTGATCTCGTTGTTTCTCTTATTTATAAATTTTATATTTATTAAGAGCGTCATCTTTTGTATATAAAAAATATACATAACAAAACCTAGAGATATCATCAATAAAAATAACAACATACTTTTAATTTTCAAGTTAGAGGGTACTATGAAAGTCACATAAATTAAAATGAATGAATTCTATTACCTTAGAATACTTTTTAAGATCTTTGAATGGTTTCCTAGTAATTTTAGTCAACTTACAAGTATCATATTTATTAGAGTTTTGCATGTCAAAGGCAGCTATTAGGCACATTTTAGAAATATCTTACATCATGTAATAATTAACATGACCTAATTTAGCATGTCATAAACGTGAATTATTCTCAACTTTACTAGAAAATGAAGAAGCCAAACAAAAAGATTCAACAGCAAACGGGACATTAATATTGAGCATAAAAATGGCATTACATAAATATCCAAATCCAACAAAGTTTCAATGTCGAGACAAGATAAACTTCTCCAAATCAACGGCCTGTTTATAACCATGATTATATAATACAATCACATATAAGAGGTTCTTTTGAAATTCTGGTACGTACGATACATTCTCTAGTAACAAGTGTTTTCCAGACGTGAATACAAGTCTAACTTTTCCTACTCCTTTGATAGGCTTGGTTGCTACATTTCCCATCCTTAATACAAGTCCATCTTCAACTACTCAAACTATTTTAGATCATTGCACATGTGACTCGTAGCACCTGAGTCTATCCACCATGCAAGCATATCATCTTGTACATAAAAGGATTAAAAAGTAAATGATACATAATTCTCAACCGAATAAATTTTCGAAACCAATGGACTTTTTGAGCCCAACAAACCTGAAGACTAGGTTTCATTTATTTCACACCCTAAAGGGATTTTCCTTACTTGTGCACGCCTTATTTGTATGCCGTTATAGCTAGTGGTTTGTACCTTTGTATTAAGTTTATTTGATTCTAAAACATAACCTTTTATTGCTTCCTTAGATAAATCTTGAAATATATTTTGTTTCTTTAAATCAAATCTAACTGTTGTGTTTTGTATATAATTACATTCCCGAATGACTAATTGAAGTAACTATAAAACACGTAGGTTTTATCAAATTTAAAGTGGAATTAGTAGGGATACCTTGTGGAGCATTTGTATGTCTTGAAACCTGCTTTGTTAGATTTGTCTCCACCTGCAATCTTCATGCGGCAATCTTTCTTGAAATGCCTCAGTTTTTCAGATTTCCAACAATCCCCTTTTGGTTTCTTTTTGGGATTATTGTTGTCCCGGTTAAACTTTCTTTATTGCCCTTAAACTTGTT
The DNA here is from genome assembly GCA_947069175.1 of Scalesia atractyloides. Taxonomy (NCBI): domain Eukaryota; kingdom Viridiplantae; phylum Streptophyta; class Magnoliopsida; order Asterales; family Asteraceae; genus Scalesia; species Scalesia atractyloides. The sequence continues at coordinate 15,875,779 of CAMTDV010000001.1, read as the reverse complement.
AAACTCTCCGAATTTCTTATCGTGTTCAACCATATTAACAGAAGATGATTCTTGAGCTTTTTCTTTTTTCCTTTTCTAGTTTCTTGAGCTCTAATTGATTTTTCAATTCGGATGTGACTACCTAGCTCAACCAAAGACAAATCCTCCTTTTGATGTTTCAGTGTGTGCTTAAAGTCCTTCCAAGAAGGTGGAAATTTATCAATGATACTAGACACTGCTATAGCCTCGTCCATTTTCATCTCATGTTGTGTAAATTGACCCAATATACGAAGCAACTCATTATATTGTTCAATCACCGGCAGAGAATCTAACACCTTATAAATCATGAAGTTACTAACAACGAATTTCTTTTTGAACCATCATCTGCCATATACCTGGATTCTAAAGCATCCCACAACTGTTTAGCTGATTCCTCATTTTGATGAACATCAAATAAGGCATCCGACATTCCATTCAAGATTTGTCCACATCGTATATTGTTATCATTTTCCCACTTACGACGTTTTCTAGTTTGTTCTAAGGTTTCATCCTCCACTAGTTCGGGACACGGGGTCGACAACACATAAACAACTTTCAATATAGTCAACAAAAAATGCATAACGAATTTTGTAAATCAATACTTGTGAAACCCAACTTCTAGAAATTGAATAGTAGTGAAATCAAGAAAAACAAACCCAATCTAATCATAGAATTCACGAATTTGGGTTTTTTTTTCACAAACCATAAAAGAAAAATACTCACCGTAGAATTTCCTAGATACTTGAAATCACAACCAACAACCCGATTAAACATGATAATAGGTTTATCTTTGTTGTATATGTAGTCTAGAATAGTACATTCAAAGAATCATCAAACCTAGAACTGAATTTAAATTTGTAAATAATCTAATGAAAACTGGATTAATCTTTGAATCGTTTAAGAACTATCATATAAACCTGTTTGCGGGTTACACACAAAGGCTTATCAGATTAGATAGAAACTTCTGTGTATAAGAATTGGATTTTGGTGAATCTGCTATGATGGAAACGATCGCACACATGTAACTATTGTCATTCCTTTTCTTTTGTGGGTTGATCTTTTTGCAATCCAAAGAAATAGAAGTCTTATATGACTTCATCGGCCTCAATTAAATGAATAATGTGATGGACTTCATTGACCCAACAAAAATAACTTAATGAATAAAAAAATGAAATGGCCTTTAACGTTTTTAACGGTCCTTATAAATAAAATAATTATTAATTACAATTGTTTATCAATTTAATGGACTATTAACACAATCAATGATATTTTAAGCCCATTATAAAAATATATTAAGCCCAAACATTATTTGATTAACAAACTAATAATTAACTAACAGACCCAAATAACATTTATGTTAAACGAGCCCACACTCTCGCGTTAAATAACTCAATTAACCACCGACGTTATAATCTCAATTGACAAGTTGATCCAATACCCTAAAACCCATGTCGATAACACAAAAATTACCAACACAAAGCCTCGGTATATCACCCTCTCTCGCGGACCTACTTTCGCATTGCTAATTAGACTACTTAATTTGTTAGGAACGGTTCATTTCATATGATACGAATTAGAAATAGACACACAAGTAACCTTCAAAAATGAGACATAAAGATTCAAATACAATATGCAAAAAGCAATAATGGAGTATTTACAAATATAATTATAAACATCCTGAAACTATTATTTCCTCAACCTGCTCAAATTAAAACAAAAAAAAAGTCCAAAATTTGGATGGAATTTTGCTGACGTTTCTTGTATTATAATAAACAATAACTCAGTCTCAGCAAATCTGAACCTCAATACCCATTGACTTCTGATCATGAAGGGATGAAATTCAATCCCATCCTATGAAACAAAGTTGCTTTCCTTAATTTTTTCTAGCTCACTTGCAACCTCAATCATTGGAGGTCTCATTTCACTATCAAATGCAAGACATCTGAATGCTACTTCAGCGACCTTACAAATCGAATTCATTGTTGATACGTCTTCGATTGGCTTGAGGAAAGGATCTATTATCTCGTCCAAATTCCCCTTTCCGATCCTATCGATGGCTAGTGATGCCAAATTGACTTCAGTATGCCGACGTGAGAAGTCCACAGCTTTTAAAGCGGTTATGATTTCAACCAACACCACCCCAAAACTATAAACATCACTTTTATCAGTTAAATGAAAGCTTCGATGATATTCTGGATCTAGATACCCTGGGGTCCCTCGTGGGGCCGTTGAAATGTGTGAAGATTCGGTTATCCCCAGTCTCGACAGACCAAAATCCGCTACTTTTGTTTTTAAATTGTAATCCAACAATATATTGCATGACTTTACATCTCTATGATATATAGGTGGCTTCATAGAGTGTAGATGTGCAATTGCTTGCGCAATTTCAGTGGCAATTGTAAGGCGAACGGGCCAAGGAAGCCCGTTGCCACGCTCTTTTTGCAAGTGTTCTAATAGCGTTCCATTTGGCATGAACTCGTAAATGAGTATTTGATCATTCTTGTCGAATGAACAACCTAATAAGCGAACAAGATTAGGGTGGCTTACCACGGAGAGTAGGATGATTTCATTCATGACCTGATCAATGTCGTCGCCATCATATATATGTTTAATCCGTTTAATGGCTACCCATTCACCTTTACGAATTTTGCCTTTGTATACAGTACCATAAGCTCCTGTTCCGAGTTTTTGTTTGTCGGAGAATCCATTTGTGGCGGTTTTGATCTCATTGTACGAGTATATGGGAATGGTTATGCCTTTAGCTTGACAAAGTCTTCGGTTTGACATGCCTCGAGATTTGGCAACGGTGCGCTGACGAATGTAGCAATAACCTAGCCATACGATTGCGATCAATGGTGCTGCGATTACAATGACTGCGAATGATGATGAGTTCGTTAGGAGGACGAAAATGAATAAATATATGAATATGGAAAATGTTGAATGAGAAATGAGAGATGAGAAAGTACTTCCAACAAGAACTCCAGCTCTTTTACTTCCATTGCAATGACCAAACAAGAATTCTGAAGAGCTGCAACCCGAAGATCTTATTGATATTGCTGATAACAAAAAATGATATCTTTAATCATATGAAAGAGCTAAAATTATATTTCTGGAAAGATAAATTACCCTTTAAACTTTCTCTTTAACAAAGAAGATAATAAGACCAATTTTATTACATTAAACTGAAACAAAACGAATGATGACTTGAAAGTAAATAATTAATAAGAAAACCACCCCCAACCTTCTAATTTTTGTCTCATATCTCCACCCACATGTTCAAACACTACAATTGAGCTCGACTAAGTACAACTCATTTATAGATATATTTTGAAGGTTGAATGTTTCTAATTAATAATTTTAAAAATTCTTGCTCCACACTTGTGTTATTTATTTAATTTCTTATTTATTTACATATATAATTATCTTTAATAAAATTACAACTATAATTCTATGCGTAATAACATAATAAGTATTGTTTAGTAATTTTTATCATAATATTTATATGAGTAAATGCAAAAATCATATTTGTGATTTGGTCATTTTTGTCACTTTAATTCAAAAATGAAACTTTTTGTAACTGGATCCCTGAGGTCTCATTTTTATTGTTATTTCAATCCAAATCACTAATTCAGTTAAAATGTTTCGTTAATTCATAGAAGATTTTGGCAATTCTCAAATCTCATAGATGATTTTAGCAATTTACCTGTTTATTCTTTTATTTTTTTAATTTTCTTGTTTTATCTTTAAATACAAACAAAAATTAATTATATATATAATATATATACATATACACCCATTGTATTATTATATATACGCACTTACTTTTTAAACTTGTTTACCTTTAAAATAAAAATAAAAATTAATATTAATAATATATATACATATATATACATACACTCCTATATTGTGGTTCGGGTTTCCCTGCCTCAACCAATTTTCATTTATAGTGAAAATTTTACTAAAAATTTCTGAATTTTTTAGTGTAAAAATATTGGAGGTTTTTTTAAGAGTCCTACGTCCACTGATTCGGATTTTAAGAGTCCGGTCCTCACTGAGTTTTCATTCAACCTTCGCCACATATATACATACACCATACACACTATTTCTCTTATATCCTTCACTCTTGTCCATCTCCATCTCCATCACCACCAGCACCTTGCCGTCACCACAACCATCCCGTTTATCTCGATACTTGTACATCATCTCCCCTCGTCAACTCGTCGTATCAAACATCAATATTAACCGTTTTTTCCCGTCGTACCAAACATCATTAGTTTATTTTATTATTTTTATTTAAAGGTATATAAGAAAATAAAAAATAAATGTGTAAAGATATATATGTGTACATGTATATATATTATATTTATAATTGTTTTTATTTTTTTATTTAAAGATAAATAATAAAATTTATAAAATTAATAAAACAAAAGAATAAATGGAAAAATGCCAAAAACATCCCTGAGGTTTGAGAATTCATGAAATCGTCCATGGAAGTTAACATAATTGAGTTAGCGGTTTGAGTGGATATGCCAACAAAAATGAGACCTCAAAGGTCTACTTACAAAAAGTTCTATTTTTATTTTTAGATTGAAGTGATAAAAATGACCAAAACTCAAGGACGATTTTAACATTTTACTCTATTTATACATACACATATATAATAGTTATTAGGTAAATATTTAATTGCTATTGTTATATTAAATAAAAGATATTTACATGTATATTAATACCAAGCTAGTTTAGACCCACAAGTAAAATCAAGCCTCGTAAGCTAGTTTATAAAATTAGATTAAATTTTTGCTCAATTCAAACTTATCTCTCTTATGGAAAACAGAACAGATTTGTTTTGGTTAATATTCTTGAATTAGATCTCCTGGTTCTTTAATTAGATAGACATAAAGTTTCATAAATTACATATCATCAAATTTAATATTTAAATCATCTTTTCAATACATCTTGATTTATTTTCTTAAGTTAATATATCTATTTCCACAATTCACAATCGTTTAATAAAATACTTCAAAATACGATATATTCTGATCAGAGGAAACGTATCAACCATATTCAGATAATAGAAAGCTAAAACCAAAATCACCATCCTGTCAACCATATTCGTTTTGAACTTTACCATCAACTCTTTTTCTCTCTCTATATATACATACACAAGGGCGTAGCTTGGGGGGGGGGGGGGGGTCGGGGGCGTCCGACCATCCGGTATGTAGTTTTCGTATATCATTTTTTATGTATTTACGTTTTTGACCCCCCGGTTTTATAAATTTTAGATCCGGTGGTTTCCGACCCCCTATCAGAAATCTAAAACTTCACCCCTGTATATAGAGAAAGAGAAACTTACCAGTATCGAAAACTGCAATAACACTGTTATTTTACTCGAAAGAAATAATTTATTTATCTCTTCTAACTTTTGCTTTGAATTTATCTCTCCTCTTAAGATGTTTTTAAAGTATAAAGATTTACATACATACATATACACGTACATATGTACGTACGCACGCACATATGCATGCGTGGACACATCTAATATGCATTTTGACTAATTAAAGACGATCATTACCAAATTTTTTATAATTATACTTTTAAGTGTGTGTGTATATATATATATATACATATATATATATATATGTAGAGGTTCATGTGAGAAAATTTAAAAGTGTGAGAAGTATAAGAAAGATTATGGAGGTGACATGTGTCTCTTTTTATTTTGGTAGTTAAGGGTATAGGTGTAATTTAACTAATAAAATCTAATTATGGAATGAATATATGCAACCGATTTTTGGCAGTTATTATAGGGATTTTCGAATTTGAAATAACACCCTAACTCAGAAAAACACCACAACATGTATATTGAAGGCATACATCTTATAAAGAACAGAAACATAACTCATAAAAACACCCTAACTCATAAAAACACCACAGCATGTATATTGAATGCATACCTCTTATAAAAACAGAAATATAACACCATAACTCATAAAAATACCACAACAGTTATATTGAAGGCATACATCTTATAAAAACACCATAACATTAAATATAATAGATATAACACCCTAATATAACACCAGTCAACACTTTAATCAGAATCAAAACAAAAATAACACCCTAAATATATAAAAACAGAAATAACTCTACATAAGTATATCAATATGCTACTCATATTAAAGATAAAAAACACTCGGTATTATGGTGTATTTTTTAAGAAAAAAGAGTTACGTATAAAAAGTTATTGATGTTTAAAAAAGAAGGGGGGGACTTTGCATGTGTATTAATGTTAGTTTCTTAATTTAAAAATAATAAATTTACCTTTATACCCTTAATCTAGAAATTTAGTTAGTTTAATAGTCAACATTATTTACAGAATTGTCACTATGATCTCAACCATTAGATTAAATATTTAATGGTTTAGATTCTTTCTTATCCTTCTCACACTTTTAAATTTTCTTACAATAACCTCACCCTATATATATATACGGAGAGGTTCATTTGAGAAGAAAAATTTTAAATGAGAAGAAAAAGAACAAAGGGTACAAATATAAAACATTAAATAGTTTTCTCCAATCTCATTTATTGTTTATTTGACTAATTAATTAGTCATAAAGACTATCATCATTCACACTAAAAACTTTTGTCTACACACATAAAAAATTATCATACACATTCCGAAATTTATCTTACACGTTCCAAAATTTATCCTACACAACTCGTAATTTGTTCTACACACCTCGTAATTTATCCTACACTCTAAATTAATTTTTTTTGAAAAATATATATTTTTAAAAAATATATATTTTGAAAATAAGTTACAAATTTAATTTAGTTAGTTATTAAAGAGAAATGCTACAATTTAATAATCTATGAAAGTTTACCAATATACCTTTATAATGACATTAAACACAAAAATTTAATGAAAGAAATTGAAGTATTCCTATTGGTTGAAATTTCTTTTTTTATATTCTTACAAAAAACATCTTCTTATTTGAACTCTCCAATATATATATATATATATATATATATATATATATGAGTCAATTTATTTAATCAAAAGAAATACCAATTTTAAAAAAAATTTATATAGATGGAATTTGGATTTTAAGATTGTGTGTGTCTGCCAATATGATTATTAAATTGTTAAACTATGTGATATAATAAAAAATTAACGGAGACTTTATTATTTCCAACGATGTGAAAACCATAGGCTTTGTTACAGCGTTTTTCTTTTCTTCTACTCTTTTTGTGCTTTTTGTTATCAAACGGAGGTAAATTGTAAGCACTCTTAGTTTAAAAATGCATTAATTATTATCTATATAATTAATTTTCCGTTTTGAGCTTGTTTTAGAAACATATTGTCACAACTCACAACCTAGTCAAGCTGCCTCTTGTTGGGCATCCTCAACCACCACACTCGCACGGCCACATGTGGCTCCATTGGTGGTTCTTGACGTCACATGATGCGTACTTCATCCACCCCTTTACGGCTACTACAACCACACACTATTGTGCATTTTCTTTTCGTTCTTCTCTCCCCACGTCTGTGACCTTACTCCATTATCAGGCTACTCGGTGTGGGAGAGAGTAGTCCTCAAAGGATGCTCCGTCACTTTGGATGGGTGTGAGGATGGACGTAAAGAGACCAGAACTAGGAAAATAGAGAATGGGGCTATATATATATATATCTATATATATATATATATTGTATGTATATGTGTGTGAGAAGGGGGAGGTCCGGCTTGAACGTCTGCATGAGGACAGAGACGACGCCAACGGAGGTGCGGAAATGGTGTGCAGAGGCGGCCCCGTGACTCGCGGGGCTAGGACGCCCCCACACCGAGTACTCTCATGGTCATCTCTACCTGACCACACCCTCGTTACTACTCTAGTTTCAAGTTGTCTGCTTTAAAGTCAACAACCTTGTTGTTTTGCTCTAAAGGTATTATATATATTATTAGTTATGGTTTGTTATATTTGAGCTCAACCGTTGGGCTTTAAGGTTTCTAGAGTTTGTATGTAGTGCAGTGTAATATAGAATAACGAAATGTTATCTATAACTAATTATCTCGTTTCACGTTTTATTATTTTATAATTTGAAAAGAACGTGTATTTGATATAACTAGTTCCTTTGGTAAGGAGCGCAGATAGGCCAGTCTAAATACTGAATCTTTTCGAAAAGAAATATTGGACTGAAATAATTTTAATTTTCATCATTTGTTTGATAAAATTTCTAATTTTCAACTTATACCACAACACTTCGAACTTTCAATTTATTTTCCTTTAGCACTCCCTAACTAATTGAATTCTAACCTAGTTAGCTGATATTAGCTGCAACTTTCTCAAAAAAATGTCATGTCAGCTGTCACTTTAGCTGACACGTCATAAAAAATGTCATGCCAGCAGCCACATCATCAAAAAATGCACCATCAACTGCAACGTCCGATGCCATGTCAGCAAAAAAAGCCACGTCACTGAATAAAGTGGCACATCAGCAAAAAACTAACTGGGTTAGGGTTCAATTAGTTATGAAGTGTCAGAGGAAAATAAGTTGAAAGTTGAGAGTGTTGTAATACAAAACGAAAGTTAAAAGTGCTATTGACCAATTGGTAAAAATTAATATTATTTAAATCCAATATCACTTACAGAAACCATGTTATAGATATTATGTTGTTTAATGTCAATTATTGTACTATCTTGACTCTAATAAGATAATAAGTTGTTAAGAGTGTTTGGTGAGACTATTGTTCAAACATGAATTAATAAGATAATATGTCACCTAAGCCAAAGCAAATTCACTATTTGGCCAACTCGTTAGGAAACTATCAACTCCCGATCAAGACATACAGAATAGCCTACTCTTATAGTCTTAAACTGAATCTAATTCAACCAAACAGTTTATTGTTATATTATGTTACTTCCCTAATAACCAAACACAAATACCCAACCAAGCTAATTTTGGTATATAGCTTGGCATGTTCCACTAAACTTATCAATTTTAAAATTCAAATCCACCTAACATGACATGTAAACAAACACCTACCCTTGGCAGCTTGTGACTAGCAAACATCAAATAGCATGTGCTGAGACGCCAGGCAATAATCATAGTCAAGTCAACATGTTTTAGTTAGCGTCAAATTAATAAATAATTGCACAAAAGGTGTATAATAACAGATGGTAAATTGTCTACTAGTTATATAAATATTTCTATTAAATTGTATAATAACATTCCCTAAACTTATTAACGTAATAACTACAGGGAAAGGCATAAATAGTTGCGTCGAAAAATTCTACACATTTATGATGAAATCCAAACATGACAGAAAACCCTAATTTAGCAATAGTTTACCCACCAAACACTAATAACCACTAACGAAAAACCAATGGGGGCCAGACTCTTAAAATCCAAATCATTGGGGACAGGCTTTTAAAAATCCAATACTTTACACTACAAACTTTTTTCCAGAAATTTTTCATAAAAGTAACACTACGGTAAGGCTGGATCACTCGAGCGAGCAAAAAGCTTCGTCCTTGCTGGATAACGCGCAAAAAAACCTAAAAAATATGTTGGAAGTGATTTTGATCGAATATTTGTGGGAAAAAGTTTTCCATGAATTTTTTTTCCAAAGAATTTTAGCGTAGAAAACCACGGTAGTTTTAACGAATTTTAGCGTAGAAAACCACGGTAGTTATTTTTAGTAACGAACGTACCTTTTGGATGACAGCCGAAGCTGGCTTTATATCCATCACCGTCGTAGCCATCCTTACAACGACACCGATAACCATCATTACCATCCACCGGCGACACCACTCTTGTACAAATCGCATTATCGGAGCACTGACAACCGCCTTTCAGCCACCACCCTAACTTAACCATCTGAACATTCAACGTCACCGCGGAATTGACTCCAACGATCTTCACCACCATCCCCAAAAGCAAAGACCGGCAACCGGTCTTCATAACATTCTCATAATCAAGAAACATGATCCCCATATCCCCGGAGTAACAACTAACGTTACCGAAGTCATCACCTCTTCTGTCACAGTCAATATCCAGGTTTGGTTGCATCATGGACTGAGGAACCGAACATGTTTGAATCCGTTGGGTGCAGTTTTCCAACAGAATGGCGTTGTCGGACGTGGGGGCGTAGTGCTCACTGTAGAGACGGTGGAGGGTTTCCACCGCACGGCCACACTCCGCCGGAAGGCCCACTAGAATATAGTCTGGCTTGATTTGATGTACCGTGAAATTGTCGATTAGAACGGCGCCGTTTGTGGTGCAGTTTAACTGGATTTCGCAGCCGGAGGAGAAGCCGATTGGGTATGGGATGTCGTTGAGTATGCTGCCGGAACATGTCTGGTTACAGTAGGGTTTTCGAGATGTTATGGGATGAAAAATGGATATTAAAGTGGAAATGAAGATGAAAAATTTTAAATTAATCATAGTTTGAGAATAACTTTTCGGAGATAACAAGAAAGATGAACGAATGTTGTGATCGAAGGGAATTAATAGTAAGGATCGATGGTGTGGTATAAAGTTCTAAGGGGTTTTATCACGTTATATAATGTCACATATGCTTCGTGTTATATACGGGGCTTTAAAGTTATTCTCTTTAACTTGTATGTAATACTTTAAAGCTTATATCATTATTACATAATTATTTGTTTTTGTATTTTGTATTTTTTGATTTGTATACTATTTTTATTTAAAATAAAATTTTAAAAACATAATTTAAATAAAATATTACAAACTACTTAAAAATAAAAATATGCTAAAAACTACATATACCTTGCTCGGATTTTGCCTTACAAGACTTTAAAATGACTCGATCCTCGTCCGGTAGGTGGGAAAGTCTTTCTGGAGAAACTTTATGTCTTTCTCGATTTGTTTCCCCATTTTCAATTCAAGTTCCTTTTTCCTTGATCGAGAGAAGCCGAGTGAGTCTATCGTTGAACTCGTCCAACCTTGATAGGCCATCCGATGGCGTCAACGAAGAGGTGTCTCGTGCTCGTGCTGCTGCCTTGCTTCTATCCCTACCATTTACACTACAAGAAATACCCCCCTTTAGCGGCAACAATCAAAGTGTCGTCGCTATCGGTCGATCCGTGTCCTGAGCTCTCAGTCCAAACCCCAGCCGTTGATAATTTTCAAGATCTGACGGTTGGGTATTTAACAAGCAATAGCGGCGACATATATATGGCCATTAGCGGCGACGGCGTCTCCCTAAATGTCACACCTCGACCCGCAGCGGAATAAAAGTCGGGGCATAATTGGGTTATCAACAAAGCTCATGATATTTACTAAGATTTTTCATATTTATTAAATTCAAATTACAACTTAAATATCCAAAACAAAATTCATAGAACTACAAGAAAATGAAACTATATAATTATTACAAAGCTTAAACTTGTTTATTCTTCTAGGCATTCCTATGTGTTTCTTGTCTCAGCTGGATCACCTGTATCATGTGTAAAACGGGGGAGATTTTGGGTCAACAAAAGTTGGCGAGTGAACCTTGATAAAACATTGTTACTAATTTCTTGTTTTATTTATTAAGGAAAATTTGTGCAATAATCACATGTGAGCAAACATATATTGATAAACAATCACAAACCACTTTGGATGAGTATATGACATGAATGATGATGTATGTGAGACTAAGGCTCAATCAAACGGAGCCGATCTAATGAGGCACCTATTGCTCAACCGGTATCCCATGGGGGACTGATGGGCCAAATGAAATGCGTGCACTGAAAATGATAAATCCAATCTACATATAATTCACACAACAATTGATACACATTTGTTACACATTTGATCACGGATATGATGTATGCACAAGTGTTTAAGTAAAATAAAAGAATTATACGACACATGATACACCCCAAAACATGATTAAAACGGGGAATTGGTAGAGATTCACTCACAGTGGGTGCGTTCTTGGATGACGATGAATGCGCGTGAATTTATGACTCAACCGACGAGGGAAAAACTAACCTAAAATAATAACGAAATGATTCGGTAAATAAATAAATTTTATTTGAGATTAATATTTTTAATTAGTGCTCTTAATGGGTTTGTTAGATTTATTTTTGTGAGTTTAAGGAAATTTTCTAACTTTAAGAATCTTATTTTTAAGTATTTTTAAATGATTTTTCAATTAAATAAATAATATAAAAAGAAATAAAAAAAATTGACTTTTTGACCGTTGACCGTTGACCGGGTCTGACCGATCAGACTGTGTTTTCTATGCGCTGAGTGAGGTTCGAACTCGGGACCCCTCGTATACGTGCACGCAGCTCTACCAACTGAGCTACGTGTCTAATCCGAAATATTCTCTGTTTTAATTATATATATACACTAATTAACTTTAACCTTATTTAGTTTATATAAAAAATGATTTAATATGGCCGAACTGGCTTCAGAGACCCAGAGTCGAACTCGGGACGTTCGGTTCGAGTGCGCACAACCCAACCAGTTGGACTGTGTGTCTAATCTGCTTAACTACTGATTTATATTCCTCTTATAAACATTCTGTGACTTGATCTGATTAGGTTCTAAAAATGTTGGTTTTATTTCTGAAAGTCGGTAACATGTGCGATTCGAACTCGGGACGTGTGTATTGTATGTGCACACAGTCCATCGCTGGACTGTGTGTCTAACCCGGTTAAGTATCTGATTTAAATTATATTTGCATACATACTGCCACTGGCATATTTTTTCCAAAATAAAAACGGTTATGTGTATTTATGCGGTCATGAGCCGGATTCGAACCAGGGACATGTGTTTCGTATTTGCACACAGTCCATCGCTGGACTGTGTGTCTAACCCGGTTAAATATCCGGTTTAAATTATATTAGTACACACATTTAAACTTCATCTTCTTCACTTTAAAAAACACATAACACATTTTCCGACCGAAAATTGTTTGAAACCGAAACTGGTTGACTGATTAAGACTTATACATGCTGAATAATGGATTACTAAAAAGAGTTGAGAGCTATACCGATTAGGAGTAAACTTCGGCTCTTCCGGTGATATTCCGGGAGTGTGAGAATTTCCGGCGACGTTGTCTGAGACAGATTCTGGTTGAACGATTAAGGTTAATACGTGCCGAATAATGGATTACAAAAAAAAAGAGTTGAGTATTATACCGATTAGGGGTAAAGCCTCGGTTTTCCGGTGGAATTCCGGCGAATGCGAAAATCTCCGGCGACATGTTTTGGAAGGAATAAAGCTTCGGAAACGATCGTGGTTCTGAGCGAAAGGTTTTCAAGAAGTTCAAGTGGGTATTTATAGTGGAAACAGGCTGAATTGGGTTTGAACTGAGGTCAACAATCGCGATCAATGATTTCCGTTGGTTTTTGACTGAAATTGATTGCCGGCAACAGTTATAACTGATGTTGAAATCAATTTGTGCGTTTTAGTCAAAGAAAAGTAGCCAAAATCGCGGAGTGTCGGTTTTTCCGGCGATTTCGCGTTTTGAGCGCGCGTTGATTTCCAGTTTTGATTTCAGGTTTTACTTTAAGTGTTATTTGATTCAGTGTTTATCACAAGTGGAGTGTGTGGCGGAGTGGTGTGGTGTGTGTTTGTGTTTGTGGGTGACCCGGGTTCGAAACCCGGCAGCTCCATTTTATTTTTTATTCACATTTTATTATTATTTATCAATTATGGTTTTTAAATTCTAAAATGTTTATTAATTATGTTCTATTTAAAATAATCTGAACAATAAATACGCAATGAAATCTTATAACTGAATACTTGATTATTAAACGAATCGGGTTTGGAAAACCCGTTTTTTGACGAATGTTACAGTATCCCCTACTTTTAGAAATTTCGTCCCGAAATTTAAGTAGTAGTGGTAACTGGAAAAAGATGCGGGTATTTTTCGCGCATTGAGTCTTCACGTTCCCAAGTAAACTCGGGTCCTCGTTTTGACTCCCAACGTACTCTGACAATTGGAATACGACTTCGTCTTAAACGTTTCTCTCCGAAAACCATGATTTCTACTGGTCTTTAAACGAAGTGCATAGATTCATCGACTTGAATGTCTTCTAGAGGAATATGGAGGTTTTCATCGGCGAGGCACTTTTTCAAGTTTGATACGTGAAATGTGGGATGAATTCTGTTGAGTTCTTCTGGTAGGTCAAGCTTGTATGCTACAGGACCTACTCTTTCGAGTATCTTGAAAGGTCCTACGTAGCGTGGTGCTAGCTTTCCCTTCTGGTCAAAACGAACCACTCCCTTCCACGGTGATACTTTTAAAAGTACTTGATTGCCAATGTCAAACTCCAAGGGCTTTCGTCGTTTGTCTGCATAACTCTTTTGACGACTTTGAGCCGCTAGAAGATTGTTTCGAATTTGAAGGATCTTGTCGGTTGTTTCTTGAATTAATTCTGGTCCGGTGATTTGCGCTTCCCCAATTTCGTGCCAACATACTGGAGATCGGCACTTACGACCATATAAAGCTTCGAAAGGAGCCATGCCGATACTTGAATGATAGCTATTGTTGTACGAAAATTCCACTAATGGTAGGTGAGAGTCCCAGTTCCCTTTGAAGTCTATGACACATGCTCGCACATGTCTTCAAGGGTTTGGATGGTGCGTTCAGATTGACCATCAGTTTGAGGATGAAAAGCGGTACTGAGGTCTAATCGTGTACCCAAAGCGGTTTGTACGGCTCGCCATGTTCATGAAGTGAAACGACCATCACGGTCGGAAATGATGCTTAAAGGTACACCATGACGGCTTACGATCTCGCTGATGTAGATACGAGCTAACTTCTCGTTCTTGAAGTCCTCGCGAATCAGGATGAAGTGAGATGACTTTGTAAGACGATCGATTATTACCCATATGGTGTCATACCCACTGGAGGTGCGAGGTAACCCGGTAATGAAATCCGTAGTTATGTTTTCCCACTTCCATACAGGTATTTCGGGTTGGACTAGAAGTCCTGAAGGTCTTTGATGTTCAGCTTTTACTTTGGAACAGGTAAGGCACTTGGAAACAAAAACAGCGATATCCTTTTTCATGCCAGGCCACCAGTAGGTGTATCGTAGGTCTTGATACATCTTGCCGGCTCCTGGGTGTACAGAGTATTGTGTTTTGTGCGCCTCATTCATGAGGAAATCACGAAGGTTATCGCGATCATGAATCCATATGCGATTTAAATAGTATAGGATACCGTCGGATTTGGTTTCGATTTTGAGTTCAGCTCCACATGACAGCTCATCGCGTACATCATTTTCTGTTACAAAAACATGTTGAGCTGCCCGAATTCGATCTTTGATGTCGGTTATGATTTGCGAACATAGAAGACGAATGGAGTTCGCATAACCTTTTCGACTGAGCGCATCGGCCACCACGTTTGTCTTGCCAGGATGATAACGAATTTCACAGTCGTAGTCGTTAAGAAGTTCGACCCATCTTCGTTGCCTCATATTCAACTCCTTTTGGTTGAAGATATGTTGGAGACTCTTGTGGTCAGTGTATATTTCACACTTCGTACCGTAGAGGTAATGTCTCCATATCTTGAGAGCGAACACAACGGCTCCAAGTTCCAGGTCGTGGGTGGTGTAATTCTTCTCATGAACCTTGAGTTGCCTAGAAGCATAGGCTATCACTTTTCCTCTTTGCATTAATACACAGCCTAGCCCTTGCCCTAATGCATCGCAATATACTACAAAGTCATCGCAACCTTCAGGGAGTGTGAGGATAGGTGCGTCACAGAGTTTTTGCTTTAGAGTTTGGAAGGCTTCCTCTTGTTTAGGCCCCCATATGAAGGGTTTTCCTTTATGAGTCAAAGCCGTGAGTGGTACAGCAATACGGGAAAAATTGGCAATGAAGCGGCGATAGTAACCAGCCAAACCAAGAAATGACCTTACTTCGGTAGGGGTACGTGGCGCTTGCCATTCCTGCACTGCCTTGATTTTTGAAGGATCGACATGAATTCCCTTGTCATTGACGACATGTCCAAGGAATTGTACTTCTCCTAACCAGAATTCGCATTTTGAGAACTTAGCGTAGAGCTTTTCAGTCCTTAAGAGTGTAAGGATGAGTCGAAGGTGTCGCTCATGATCGGATTTAGACTTGGAGTAGATAAGAATATCGTCGATGAAGACTATGACGAAACGGTCGAGGTAGGGTTTGCATACCCTATTCATTAGATCCATGAAGACAGCAGGGGCGTTGGTTAAACCGAATGGCATGACCATGAATTCGTAATGACCGTAACGAGTCTGGAAGGCGGTCTTTGGGATATCTTCTTCATGTACTCTGAGCTGATGATAACCAGAACGAAGGTCGATTTTTGAAAAGCAGGTGGCGCCTTGAAGTTGGTCTAGGAGGTCATCAATGCGAGGTAGTGGGTAGCGATTTTTAACCGTTAACTTGTTGAGTTCTCTATAATCAATGCACATGCGAAACGTTCCATCTTTCTTCTTCACAAAAAGAACAGGTGCACCCCAAGGCGACGAGCTAGGACGCATGAATCCTTTGTCAGTCAGCTCTTGCAGTTGACTGGCCAGCTCTTGCATTTCGGATGGGGCTAACCTATAAGGAGATTTTGCGACTGGTGTAGCGCCAGGTACAAAATCGATGCGGAATTCGACTTCTCTCACAGAAGGGAGTCCTGAAATGTCGTCGGGAAAGACTTGTGGGAATTCTTTCACAACTGGGATATCTTCGAGTTTCCTTTCCTTGTTTCCCTTTTTGACAACGTGAGTTAGGAATGCGACATAGTTCTTGCGGAGATATCTTCAGGCTTGAAGGCAGGACATGAATTTGGGTCCTTTCGAAGGGGTTTCCCCAAAAATACGTAGGGTCTGACCGTCTGCAAGAGGAATGCGAATGAAATTTTCGCGGCACACTACTTCAGCGTGATGCTGGCTGAGCCAGTCCATACCGATTATAACATCGAAACTTCCCAACTTCATAGGAATGAGGTCAACTGGAAAATCGCGATCGTTTAGAGTGAGGGTACAATTGAGTATAATAGAATTCAACGAAACGGGTTTTCCGTCAGCAACTTCCACCGTTAGAGATTCCATGAGATTAACACGAGTTTGGTTGAGGATAGGTTCGAATTCTAAGGACACAAAACTCTTATCCGCGCCAGTATCGAATAATATGGATGCATAACTACCATTGATGAGAAACGTACCGTTGACCACGTTGTTGTCAGCCCTGGCTTGGTTGGCATTAATGTTGAAAGCTCTTCCTCTGGCAGGTGGAGGCGCTTGGTTAGCTTGGTTTACCTGATTTGCTTGGGCTTGGGCATGGATGATGTTCACCAAGCGTGGACAAGTGTTCCTGAAGTGGTTTGGGTCCCCACAGTTGTAACAAGCTCGCATGGGTTGCATCATGGGGTAGTTGGGTTGGTAGTAAGGTTGAGCTATGTGTTGTGCGGGTGGTAGAAGTAAAGGTTGTTGGGCTTGACCCACTATCTGATTGGGGGTTTGGGTTGGAGGTTGATTGCGGTTCATTCGTTGAAGGGTACGACAGGTTTGGATGGTGTGACCCGCACGGCCACAGCTTGTGCAATGTTGGCAGGGATTTTCGGAAGGGTGATGGTACTGACAACGGTTGCATTTTGGATGTGGGACGGTGTATGGCTTTTTGAATGGTGCAGCTGAAGGAGCAATTTGGGTGATTGGTGCAGCAGTGATAGGAGGGTTGGTTTGAGTGACAACAAAATTCTTGCCATTACGTTTCCTCTTACCAGCAAACCTTGAGGATGAGACTGAGTGGTTTGTAGTTGGGGCCTCAATGGGGGCTTTCTTCTTTTCATCCTTGAATTTGCCGTTTCGAATGCGATTTTCAGTGAGTTCTGTAGCTAACTCTATTGCGGCTTCAAGTGTTGCAGGCGAAGTGCTTAAAACCGAATCTTGGATTTTCGAGGGGAGGCCTCGAATGTAGTGTTCGACTAAGCGGTACAAGGGGGTGAACAAATTAGGGATCATTTGGTTTAGCTCGAGAAATCTCTTATTATAGGAAGTGTGATCTCCTTCCTTTTGTCTCAGCGCGTGGAATTCATCTTCCAACTTTTTGATTTCGCTTCTTGGACAGAAGCGTCTTGTCATGAGTTCCCTTAACTCTTCCCATGTTAAGGCCATGGCATCTTCAACTCCTCGCTTACCCTTTTCCGTGTTCCACCAGGTAAGGGAAACCCCAAACAGTCTTCCAGTTGCATAACGTACCTTGCGATCCTCGGGACAATCGCAATTGAGGAAAGTGTTTTCCATTTCTTCAAACCAGTGAAGGAGGGCGGTTACACCTTCGGTCCCTTCATATTTTGGGGGATCGCAAGATTTGAAGTGTTTGTAGGAGCACTTTTTGGAAGGAGGGTTGGCGACGCTCTGGTCTTCTTGATTGGGAGGGTTGATGGGATTTGCGGTGAGAGCTTGTTGAACTTGAATCACGATGTCAGGAAGCACTGCGGCCATTTGTTTGGCAATTTGTGTGGCCAAGCGTTCATTTGATCTTCCTGACTTTCTTCCTCCACGTAGTTGCCTAGCCGACATCTACAGGAACATATATAGGAAGATTATGAGCTTAAGAATTTTCTAGGTGTCATGTGTCGTAAAAAGAATGAAAATCAACATAACTGACAATAATTTAACTACATCCATAAGATGTCTTGGGTTTGCTCATGTTTGGGCCTCCCATGTCCCCCATACCATCGCCTATGTAGTCATGTGGGCCCCCATGACAATTGGGCTTGGTAGGATTCACATTGGTGTTGGCGGATTAACACTCGCACCACCCGAATGAAAATCGTAAAATATGATTGCGAGATGCATGGTAGGAGGGTGTCCAGGTGTAGACACAATGACAACTCAAAGTGGGGTTAGCTCACACGACGTTTGGTATAGCATGCTTTGGCCTAATAGGTCCTTCGTACTCTCATCGTTAGTCCCCAGGTAGGCAAACTGGTCCTTTATTTTGGATTTATACGAATGCCAAGCCTAGACAGGACGTTCCGACTACCGGTACTCGTACCCTTCCAGTTACTACATGCCCGTCATGAGAACTCACTTTGATGTGATTTGAAAAATACAAAAATCATTGCAAAAATCATGGAAATCGTGAGGTGTGTGCTCTCATGGATATGATATGTTATGAGGATATGATTCATGATAAGCATTGCATAATAACATGTATTTGTGAGCATGCTTGCATAACAGTGAGTGTGAAAATAAACACGAAACATATAAACATCATGAATTTTGCATGTAACGCATAAACAATTAAAATTTAATCAACTATAGTATAGGCTCTAAGGGTCTAATAACCTATCCTATATCCCTATAGTCACAAGCTCTGATACCAATCTGTCACACCCCGACCCGCAGCGGAATAAAAGTCGGGGCATAATTGGGTTATCACCAAAGCTCATGATATTTACTAAGATGTTTCATATTTATTAAATTCAAATTACAACTTAAATATCCAAAACAAAATTCATACAATTACAAGAAAATGAAACTATATAATTATTCCAAAGCTTAAACTTGTTTATTCTTCTAGGCCTTCCTATGTGTTTCTTGTCTCAGCTGGATCACCTGTATCATGTGTAAAACGGGGGAGATTTTGGGTCAACAATGAATGCGCACGAATTTATGACTCAACCGACGAGGGAAAAACTAACCTAAAATAATAACGAAATGATTCGGTAAATAAATAAATTTTATTTGAGATTATTATTTTTAATTAGTGCTCTTAATGGGTTTGTTAGATTTATTTTTGTGAGTTTAAGGAAATTTTCTAACTTTAAGAATCTTATTTTTAAGTATTTTTAAATGATTTTTCAATTAAATAAATAAATAAAAAGAAATAAAAAAATTGACTTTTTGACCGTTGACCGTTGACCGGGTCTGACCGATCAGACTGTGTTTTCTATGCGCTGAGTGAGGTTCGAACTCGGGACCTCTCGTATACGTGCACACAGCTCTACCAACTGAGCTACGTGTCTAATCCGAAATATTCTCTGTTTTAATTATATATATACACTAATTAACTTTAACCTTATTTAGTTTATATCAAAAATGATTTAATATGGCCGAACTGGCTTCAGAGACCCGGAGTCGAACTCGGGACGTTCGGTTCGAGTGCGCACAGCCCAACCAGTTGGGCTGTGTGTCTAATCTGCTTAATACTGATTTATATTCCTCTTATAAACATTCTGTGACTTGATCTGATTAGGTTCTAAAAATGTTGGTTTTATTTCTGAAAGTCGGTAACATGTGCGATTCGAACTCGGGACGTGTGTATTGTATGTGCACACAGTCCACCGCTGGACTGTGTGTCTAACCCGGTTAAGTATCTGATTTAAATTATATTTGTATACATACTGCCATTGGCATATTTTATCCAAAATAAAAATGGTTATGTGTATTTATGCGGTCATGAGCCGGATTCGAATCAGGGACATGTGTTTCGTATTTGCACACAGTCCACCGCTGGACTGTGTGTCTAACCCGGTTAAATATCCGGTTTAAATTATATTAGTACACACATTTAAACTTCATCTTCTTCACTTTAAAAACACATAACACATTTTCTGACCGAAAATTGTTTGAAACCGAAACTGGTTGACTGATTAAGACTTATACATGCTGAATAATGGATTACTAAAAAGAGTTGAGAGTTATACCGATTAGGAGTAAACTTCGGCTCTTCCGGTGATATTCCGGGAGTGTGAGAATTTCCGGCGACGTTGTCTGAGACAGATTCTGGTTGAACGATTAAGGTTAATACGTGCCGAATAATGGATTACAAAAAAAAAGAGTTGAGTATTATACCGATTAGGGGTAAAGCCTCGGTTTTCCGGTGGAATTCCGGCGAATGCGAAAATCTCCGGCGACGTGTTTTGGAAGGAATAAAGCTTCGGAAACGATCGTGGTTCTGAGCGAAAGGTTTTCAGGAAGTTCAAGTGGGTATTTATAGTGGAAACAGGATGAATTGTGTTTGAACTGAGGTCAACAATCGCGATCAATGATTTCCGTCGGTTTTTGACTGAACTTGATTGCCGGCAACAGTTATAACTGATGTCGAAATCAATTTGTGCGTTTTAGTCAAAAGAAAAGTAGCCAAAATCACGCAGTGTCGGTTTTTTCCGGCGATTTCGCGTTCTGAGCGCGCGTTGATTTCCGGTTTTGATTTCGGGTTTTACTTTAAGTGTTATTTGATTCAGTGTTTATCACAAGTGGAGTGTGTGGCGGAGTGGTGTGGTGTGTGTTTGTGTTTGTGGGTGACCCGGGTTCGAAACCCGGCAGGTCCATTTTATTTTTTATTCACATTTTATTATTATTTATCAATTATGGTTTTTAAATGTTTATTAATTATGTTCTATTTAAAATAATCTGAACAATAAATACGCAACGAAATCTTATAACTGAATACTTGATTATTAAACGAAGCGGGTTTTGAAAACCCGTTTTTTGACGAATGTTACACTAAAGGTCCCTTAACCACAATAAACCCTAGCCACATAAATCTTATACAAGTTAACCCAATAGCCGCTAAAAGTGTCGACGTACTAGTCCCTATACAGCGCCATTTCTTCCCTCCTCCTTCATTTTCCCCCCAAAAGTCGCCTGAGCACCGTCTGAGACCCCTGTTTTTTGCCCAAATCGGTTAGTTTAACTCTCTTTATGTTAAATTTCTTATCTACATTTGTTATATTCAGTTATAGGCTTTAATTTTTGCGCGTTCTTGTGTATTTTTGTGTTTGTGGAAGAAAACTCGGATCACCACCTCTCTTCTCCGGTCTCCACCAGCATTTCTCCGGCGCCACCTCTTCTCCGCAGTCTTCGTTTCCTTGAAACTTAAAAAAAGGTTAGTTTTATATGTATTTTTTTTGTTTAGAAATTGTATAATTTTTTGTTTAGGTATGTAAATATGTATGGAAGGATGAATTTTTGTATGTAAAAATGTATAATTTAGGTGTGTTTGGTGAAAATGTGTATCTAAAAATCTATGTATTTGTTGATGTAGGTGTATGTAAGGATGGATGTTTGTATGTAAAATGTATAATGTAGGTGTGTTTGGTGAAAATGTGTTTGTAAAAATCTATGTATTTGTTGATGTAGGTGTATGTAAGGATGAATGTTTGTATGTAAAATGTATAAAGTGGGTGTGTTTGGTGAAAATGTGTTTGTAAAAATCTATGTATTTGTTGATGTAGGTGTATGTAAGGATGAATGTTTGTATGTAAAATGTATAATGTAGGTGTGTTTGGTGAAAATGTGTATATGGAAAGTCTATGAAGGAATGTATGTATATAGTTGTATGTTAGTATGTAGGTGTATGTAAGTGATGAACAATTGTGCATCCAAATGTTTGCAGTTGTGCATCTAGATACACATGCTGTAACATTTGCAAGTTTTTAGGAATCATGATTTCGGTACTGTTGATACTTGCTTATTTGATGGCCGATCTGGCCCGTAGGGACATGGGGGAGACGGCGCCGGTGATCCACCGCCTCCAAATCATTTTTTGAGAGGCACGCACGAGCTTGATGGTAAGTCTTTTAATAAATTATTTTTTAGTTCTTATATTTGATATATTATAAATGTTGTTTCTAATTATTTGTGTTTTAAATATTTTTTTAGTTGTTGTGTTTCATACATTATAAATGTTGTTACTAATTATTTATGTTTTAATTGCAGCTGATCCCCGAAGAGGGTTAGGGGGAAAGCCAAAAATGAAAAACTCCGTCGTAAGGTTAAGGCGGGGGCCCCCGTATCCCTGACATTTGAAAGGGATGTCACGTTTACCCCCATTGGTGAAGGAAGGGACATGTTTACAAGAGAGGCCGGTTTATTTATGTGGCGGTACATCCCGTTCGATAAAGTTGAATGGGAGAATGTGAACAACCGTACAAGGATGCGCTCATGAGCCACCTGAGGGTAAATGAGTTATATGCATATAATTTTCCGCCCTTTCACGGGTTGTTAGACTTAATATATAATAATATTTAAACTTTTCTTATTGAATTTGTAGGAAATGTTTAACTTTGACGAAATTGAACGGGATCTACAAGCAAAAAACATAAAGGGTGGCATCAAGAGTTTGATTATGAAGCGGTACTCTGACCGCAAACACGATGCAAAAAAAGATAGTTGTGAGACAAGGTGGGTACGAGGATGTTGAAAGCGCAAAGGCATACCGTCCCAAAGATATGCCCTATGATAACTGGGTGAAAGTTGTCGACGGATTTTTAGACGATAAATATATCAAACGATGCGAGGCTAACAAGGGTGTCCGCGTGAAACAACAATTCCCATTCTGCGGGGGGCGGCGTCATACGGTAGCACAGCCTACAAAAATGTAATGTTTTATATATGTGTTTGTGTAAGCTTTTGTTTATTTAATGTCTAATCTAAGTTTAATGTTCAACAGGATATAGATTGGCTACCTAGGTACGCAAAAACCCACCAGGATAGGGAGGGGCATTGGGTTGACCCGGTTGCCGAACAAACTACGTAAGTATTTTCTTTTAAGTATATTTTTCTGTAACAAATATATATATATATATATATATATATAGAGAGAGAGAGAGAGAGAGAGAAATATATTTAATCATCTTCGTAATATACAGCTGAACTTAGAAGATGCCACAAACGAGTGGCACGGTGATGATCCTCCGCTTGCCCCATTTCAGGAAGCCTTGGGAGAGCGGAGAGGATGGTACCGGGGGATGGGGCATATACCGTCTTCAAATACGCCCCCGAATTTGTCGGCTTCCCAACCTGAGACTCAAGAACCCTTTTCTCAGGTAAACTACACAATTTATAAAATGATAAACGAACGCGTGTTTCCTTGTTAAATATATGTTGGTAGCGTTAATTAATATGCTAATATACGTTTTGATATTTACTATTGTAGGGATTTGTTGACAACTTGTTCCAAAGCTCGGCTTTCCGGAATCGACTTGACGACTACCTAAGTTCAAAAGGAAACGCACTGGCAAACGACGACGACGACTGTTACAACCCTTATTTTTATAACGAAGAAGATGACGAAGATTAGGATGATTTCGAAGTATGGGTTGTTATTTTTATCGTTTTAGGATATAATGTAGGACTTAAATGTTGTTTATAACTTTATTACGTTTTGTATGTGTTGTTGGAGTTTGATAAATTAGAATGAAGTTGTTTCCAGGTTGCGGTTTGATACAGGTTGCGTTTTTCGGTCGGAAACAGGTTCGACAGCTGTTTTTAGCTGCTGTTAAAAAATGACTTTTAGCGGCGACAGGCGTCGCCGCTATTGATAGTCCGCCAAAACCACTAAAGACAAAATAGGGCATTAGCGGCGACAGCCGGACCAATAGCGGCCCAGTAATAGCGACGACACTTTAGCGGCCATGTGTCGCCGCTAAAGGTCAATAGCGGCGACAGGAGGGACCAATAGCGGCGACAGCCGTCGCCACTAAACCTACCCTTTTCTTGTAGTGTTAGTACCGTTTTTCTTGCTCGTTGTTTGCTAAATTACCCCAAAACGGATTGTTGGGGTCCCACGCGTTTTGGTTGTTTGGAAACATTGTGTGAATTGGATAGCATCTATAAAATTTATGGAGAATAGATGGTAAAAAAGATATAGTTTGGGTGAAAATGATAGGATATATATATAGTGAATATTAAAAAATAACAGTATTTTTAAAAAAAATATAATTGTTGTACAACGATTTAAATGAATAGGGCCCACTAAAAAGAACCGTTAGCGCTTGTTAGTGTGCCAACAGACCATCCCCCCTCCCCCGCCCCGAGTGGTCTAATAATGATTATATTAGAATAATAGTTGTTAAGTCACAATAAACAAATAATTATTTGCTGTTAAATTTATTAAAAATTTAAGAACCTTATTTTCTTTATATGTATCACATGTTTCCCGATTTGTTTTTTATTGATTAATTTACTTGTTGAAAAGATTTTTCCAAACCAAAAATATTTCCTAACAATAATTGGAAGGATAAGTTGAGTTAAGCTCCTGGTAGTTTCATAAATTTTGTTGAGGGAAATGTAATTTTCATAGTCGATTAATTTTACAAGTTTTATGTAGAAGATTCTTTTTTCAGTTTGGGTCCTTTTGAAAATCGTGCTACTTTCATTCACATTATTAATCTTTATGTAATTTAGTTGTTAACTTGGTATTTAAATATTTTTTACCTAACAAGTTAATTTCCACTTCACTAAAACCCTTGTTAGGATCACGGCATAGGATTAGATGGAAGTTTGGATAGAAATAAACTAATTCGGTAGAACTTTCGCAACATAACAATTAGTCAACACAAATTCTATTAGCTTCCATTTAATATCGAAAGAGTATACATCATTAAACGCTAGAAGAAAACACTCTGTTCGATCTTCTTTCAATTTCTGAAAGTTTCCAAACTTATGAGCTCAACCGCATGACCCTACTATATATAGACATGCTCCTGCGCATCACTATGAGCGTACGAATAGTATGTGCGTACAAGTTCTACGTGCGTAGGACTCCAGCGCAGTTTTATGTAATGCGCTCCTATTATACTATTCCATACATACAACTACACGATACTCAACACAAGCTCTATCTAGCAATTCGCATAGTAACGGACACACAAAATGCATCAACATCCCTAACCATGCACCCTATCTCCATCTTCATCAAACCAAGAAGCATCACATGTGACCAACATCGCCTGACCACCTGAAATCACTAGCCACTACCATTTCCCCTAGGGCAACCCTCATAACCACCGACTTCATCTACAACCTCCACCATCACCATATGCGATACCACCGCTGCTGCTACAGTTTCCTACCTCCTTCGCCACCAATTTCGATCTTTTTCAACCCCAAACTTCACCTATTTCATAACAAAATCCCTTTTAGGTTCCAATTTCGCAACCCGTGTGTGTCTAGATGTGTTGATGGCAAATCTCCACCATGAAACCTAGATCTCTCGTTGGAGCCTCATGTCAATTTCAAGCTTCGTTCAATTCACTTAGACAACAAGAAAACTAATCACCATCCCCTCTAATCATTGTTATAGATCATAATGTTGATATTAGGGTATTTTGAAAAGAGTATGTGGCAGCTAGTGCTACCTCTATGAGGAACAAGATCAAAAGAAGTACAAGTAACGTATTCGGTTAAAAGAAAAGAACCTTGTCCACATTAATGGATGGGTTGGATTTGGACATCGATTTTTGTTGGTGAGTTAAGCTATAGGCCAAATAGGTGAGGTGTGGTTAGACTAAATTCAATGATGAATTATGGTGATACAGAAAGAATTTGTCACTACTTACACATGGATGGTTCTTCTCAAATTTTGCAGGTACCAATAGGTCAGGTCAAAATGATAGTTCTTTAGTCCATTACATATCTCCTAAACAACCATAACCGGTGGGAATCGTCATTTTTTGGTGATGATGAAGGTTTAAGGTAGGTCAAGTAGAGGTTATGAGGGTGCAAGCTGTTGTTTATTCTTGACGGGTCAAAACCGGGTCAACAAATATTGGTCAGAAAGTTAACGGGTCAAGCATCATAGGCCAACAATTACATTATTTTAAAATGTTTAATTTTTGTTTAACCAGAAGGCAGTAACCTGGGAAACATAGGATGAAAGGAAGAACTATACAACAAAGGAAACAATTTACCAAACTCTAGCCAAAGATATTCTCGTGCATGTTTCCAAACATGAGGATGTGGAAAAATGTTAGGGAGTCAATTCGGTTTCGGTATTTAGGTGTCGGTAGGGTGTAAAAGGCAAGGTTGCAAACTCTAAGGAGTGAATTAGAGATGCTAAAGATGATGGAAACCAACAAAATCAATGAATTCTTAGGTAAGATTGGTTGTATTATTGCAAAATTTAAAAGTCTTGATTCTTCTCTTGAAGAACAAAAGAAGAAGAGATTGTGAGATGTCACACTCGCTCATAGTGGAAGCACGAGGTGTGATCTGAGCAGTAATCATTGCACTCAATCAAGTAAACATCTAAATGAATAAAAGTAAAGAGATGTTCTTCCATACTATTAACTTAAATAAGTTTACAAACGAAAGTGTATTGTACTTAAAAAAACAATCGAAAGTTACATTGTTTGACATAAAACAAGTTTACAAAAAAAAGTTTGAATAAACCAAGGCTTTGCATTCCATGTTTTACATGATGGCGAAACATTTGAACTAAACCCTTTCAAACGGATTACATCTACTTTCGAACCTTGTGTAACACCATGTAAAATCGTGTCCAATAATATAGTGACACGTGTTGTATTTTTAATATAGTCTATTAAAGACTAAAAAGGAATAAAAGTGACAACATGCTCAAACTGAGCCTCTGAATGACTTTTTGATGTCAACATGCATAAACCTAGCCTCTTAACGACCATTAGTGTCGTCATGCATAAAAACGTAGCCTCTAAACGACCATTAGTGTCGTTATGCATAAAACATAGCCTCTGAACGACCATTAATGTCGTTATGCTTAAACTCGGCCTCTGAGTGACCGTTGTGTCAACATGCCTAGCCTCTGAGTGACATCGGAGTCAACATGCTTATACTGAGCCTCTAAGTGATCCTTTACGTAGTCCTAACTCTCATATGTCCTGTTTGTTGGACAAGAGTAATTAAATCCAATAATGTGTGAAAGTTGGATGATGGAGGGATTAAAAGTGTCAACATGTTAATTTAAACCTCTGAGTGAGCTTTTAACGAACCGAGAGCTCGACAATGTCCGGCATAATCCCGGGTATGCCAAGTATTGGCTACGGAGGGCTAAAAGTGCCAAAAGGTGTTTAAAAAGGTTTTTAGAAGCTTTAATAAGTTAAGGGGTTAAAAGTGTCAAACTTTGAAACTGGCCATGGGTCGTCCCGGGCCGCGAGAGACATGGCCTGTGTCTCTCACGGGGCGACAAAGGGTCTGCAGTAGAAAGTTTTGCTTGGTCTCCAAACAAAACTCCAAAACCATGTTTTCAAAACCATGGCTTCCCAAACTGCTATGCCACGTTTGGGACACTTGTAAGCTCCCTCTTACACCCCTAAACACCTGGCTTCACCTCCTTTGAGTTCTCCAACCATAAAAAGGTGATCAAGTTCACCATTTGAACTTGCACCTTTCTTATTCACACTCTTCTCCCTCATCTGGAAGTTCCTAGCTGAAAGGAGCATCCAACTTAGTTCTCTTGCATTCTAGGAACCTCTTGTAAGTGTTCCTTGCTCTTGCATTTTCGTTTATAGGCTTTTATAGCCAAAAGTCAAGAATTTTACGGAAAACGCTTTGACTTTTGGTTAAGACCATTATGGTCCAGCCAATGTTCGAAATGAACATGGCTAAGTGATCATAATAAGGTAGGTGTTAGTCCCTATAAAGGGCACCTCCTGAAGATCACGTTTGCTAGACCAATTGACGGGTCAAAGTTATGATATTAAAAAGTCAAACAGACCATTTTTCGGAAAAATCATAAATTGATCTTATATATGTTATGAAACATGTTTTGACACTTAAACAAGTTGGTAATAATTATTAGAACATGTAAAAACATGTTCGACTCGTCAATTTCAGTTCTAGGGTCGGTTCGCAACCGAAAGTCGCAAAGTTTGACTTATGCTTTGACTTTCGATTCTGAACCGATTTAGATTAGTTACCTACTAATCTAAAGTTGCATTATGATCATAATATAATGCAGAATAACCCTCTGAGGTTATATTACCAGATCATAATCAGAATCTAAGTTTATGCGCAAGTTCCATAATTATGCCATCTTTGACCAAAATGTCCTTTTTGCATAAAACAAGGTTTTAAATAATAATGAACTTAAAAATGAGTTTCCTATTAATGTAATACCATAAGTAGGATTATTTGGGATATTAAAACAAGTTATAAACTGAGTTTTCAATCAGGTCCTTAAACTATATCGATAAATGACGGTTTTAGCCCTTGTGGCTTATAAAATGATTTTAATCAATCTTTTTAAGGTAAATAATTTGCCTACTAATATGTTATATTAATAACATATTTAAAACATTTTACTCTGAACGTAACATCAGTTTTCATAAACATCACATAAAGACGACATTTTACGACATAAGCGCCGTTTCGGCGCATATTTTAAACCATATTGTTGACCAAGACATGATACCTACCGATTTTAAAATTATTTTTAACATATTTACAGTAGGTACATGTTATAAACTCAGAATCCTAAATAATTTATAAACTATGTGTAAAATGACCAAATCTCCCTTCAGTGCATAGTTTGGTCATAAAAGATAATTTACACATATAATTGATATCCTACTGATATTATATCATAAATAAAGTATTTTTCCAAAATACTTATAACTATAACATTAAATTATATTCAAGTTCCTTTTATACGGTATAAAATTACCAAAATGCCCTTATGAAGCATAATTTCGTTTTAATACCTTAACGGGAAAATAAGTTAATATCCTACTGATATTTTAACTTATTTAAGGTATAATGGCATATAGAACTTGTCCATGACTTACCCGGTTACCTGATATCGCTAATATGCGCACGGTTACTTTTATGTAACTATTTTACGGAAATTAACCGAAACGGGTTTAACCTTGTAATTTAAGTCTCAAAATCCAAAATATTAATAGTTTACCCATATTATACAAGTCAAGTACTTGTCGGGATTAAACTACAATCTATCCGATCATCGTTTAATCAAGCGTTATACGTAATAATCATGTACACTATTCTGTTTATAAGACCGTTAGTATTTAATTGGCTAGCTTATGCCGTAATCCAGACTAGAGCCTTGCCGATAAATGCTATCTGCACTTGGTACTTTTGTATACGGGTGAGTTAGTTAACAATAAAAGAAGAAGACTAGCTCAGGTAAATACTCTCGACTTATTTTCCCTATATGGGCTTGGGATACGGTAAATTATTACCGCTTGGTCCAAAATGGGGTCAATCGAATGCCCGTTTGTGGCTAGTAAACCCCATATTTCTTTTTAATCATTTTTTTTGATAACTTAAACATTATGGTTAAATTACCGTGTCCTGGATATCGTCGGCTCAATACATTAGTTATTGGCCACGACCTTAGCACGGGATGTAGGCATACACCTGACAGATGCTCATATGCAAATTACCCAAGACGTTGGGGATAACTCCTTCGTGAGTTCTAAGTGGTGTGTATTTAATCATGTCTCGGTTTCTGTACTGGGCCCTGTATGTATTGACAAACATGTGAATCTGATACAAGGTTGCAAGGTCAACTTTCCCAAGTTAATAAAAGATTTTGTGCCGTTTTGCACTTAAAAACCATTTTAAAGTTTTCAAAATGAGTCAGTTGGGTGTATTTACCAGCGAAAGCTGACGTATCGTCCAAAGGTTAACTACATGTACAATACGAAATAGGCCGGAAGCTGCTCGGTAGTGAATAAGAGGATCTTGCAAATCCTTAGATCTGCCCTAAAGTCTGTTTTATATTCTTTCTTGTACATTATGTGATCCGCCTGTGGATCTTCTATTACGAGCCTGTATATTATTTTCTATTTTTGAACATTCGGTTTGTAATAGTAATTTTACTCCAAGATTTCCCTGTGCTATGTTTAATTGACAATGATGTTATCAACTTACGTCACGATACTCCTCACCCGGGCCCACCGGTGTATGGATTTTGGGTTGGAAATCCGGGTGTGATAGGTTGGTATCAGAGCCAACATTTGAGAGAATTAAACACTAGCCTTTTGTGTTTAATCTCAAACTTACATGAGCACATTCCTTAGACTTCCGAGCCTAGGCTAGGATTTACTCATTTCATTATTAAGTTATTAGTATTGTTTTTGAATTGATTTTTAACAGGAAAATGCCGCCACGTGTGAGAGGACAAAGTGGAAGAGGAAAAGGTCCAACGAGGGGAGGACCATCGGGGCGTATTCCCCCTCAAGCTCATAACTTCGATGCTTACCAAGAATCAGGGGATTCATCTCCTTGGCAACCAGCGAGATGTTCTGTCTCTAACAGACACTCGCCCTCACATTCCCAAAATTCTTACCACTCTCACCACTCTTATCATTCACACCATTCTCACCATTCCCATTCTCATCACTCTTACCATGAAGAATTTAACCCTAACCATTACTTTAACACACCTCCAGCCAATCAAAATCAGTTGGACCAGCCACACCCTATGGACGAGGACTTCGATCCGGAGATGCCACCGTCGGGATCAAAATTGCATCCCATTGAAATTTCGAGCGATTCCAACTCATATGCCGGATCGCCCTACCAAGGTCCTAATGAGTGGGACCAATACTGGAATCAATTCACCTTCGCCCACACTCCTTCTCATCACTCTCAACCACCCCCTATTCAAGAAAATGTCCACATGGAACCGGTGGACCAACCTCAACCATCACCTGAACCACCAAGAAGGAAGCGTGGAGCACGTATGTTAGTACGTGCCGGACAAAGGTCGGGATCACTGCCACCTTTGCCCAACTCTTACCCCACAATACAAGAGGATCCACAAATGGGTGGATCCTCCAATGTTTCACCTATAGTGGAACCAACACCAACACCCGCACCTACAGTTCAACCACCACCATCAGTTTATACTAACCCAATTCCCACGTATCCTGACACGTCTGGATATGATCCTTTTTAACCCATCTACACCGGTAGACTATCAAGCATGGTCGCAAGACCCCTATATGCAAGCAGTTATGCACAATGCACTTTACCCGTCTCCTTTCCCACCTGCTTATCCATCGACTAGATATCCAACTTATGGGTACCAGTATCTGGTTATACCACAACCACAACATCCGCCACCACTTGAGGCCATTAATGAGGCCTTGGAACGAATGAAAGAGATGTTGTAACATGCGGAGAAAACGGAGAAGAAGACAACCAAGTTCTTCAAAAAACTCTCCAAGTTGGTCAAAGGAAGAAGGACGAGTAAAATCTCTTCTAATTATATGTAGTCCCTGCGAGGACATTGTTATTTCCTTAGTCCCTGCGTGGACATGTTTATTTCTTTAAACTCCTTGCATGGACAATTTATTTCAGTTTCTAGTATTGTAATTTCTAAATTAAAATTCAATGAAGTATTCTGGAATTATATATATATATATATATATATGTGTGTGTGTGTGTGTGTGTGTGTGTGTGTGTGTGTATTTATCCTCTTCAAGCGACCGTCTCCATTTTACTCGAATTTTTGATCAGCTATATAATTCCAAAAAGATTTTAATGGTTTTGATTTGCCGATTGGCACAGACCACATATTTGGCCAAATATATAAATGATAGTTAAGAACGGAAGGGTCTTCTATCATGATAGTTAAGAGAAGTTATCCTTCTATCTAGAGGTGGTGGACTAAGTTCAAGCCTCCAAGTCATTAAGGTCAATGCGACCGGACTATTAATCAACCATTAAGGTCCTCTTATGTTAACATTCAAGTAATGTTCATACTCATGGTAGTGTGACTTGAGGAATCACGCTAACCTTCAAGGTAATGGACTATGTCCTAACCTTATATAGCCCATGTGATCTATTTGATCCTGGCTAAATATCGCCAGTGCGGTGATGAATAAAACATCTATTTGTGATGTATTACCCTTTCGGGTTATAATTTATTTTATATAGCCCGTGTGATCTATTTGATCCCGGCTAAATATCGCCAGTGCGGTGATGAATAAAACATCCATTTGTGATGTATTACCCTTTCGGGTTTTAATTTATTTTATATAGCCCATGTGATCTATTTGATCCCGGCTAAATATCACCAGTGCGGTGATGAATAAAACATCCATTAGTGATGTATTACCCTTTCAGGTTATAATTTATTTTATATAGCCCATGTGATCTATTTGATCCCGGCTAAATATCACCAGTGCGGTGATGAATAAAACATCCATTAGTGATGTATTACCCTTTCAGGCTATGATTAATTTTATATAGCCTATGTGATCTATTCTGATCCCGGCTAATATCGCCAGTGCGGTGAATAAACATCCATTAGTGATGTATTGCCCTTTCGGGCTATGATTAATTTTATATAGCCTATGTGATCTATTCTGATCCCGGCTAATATCACCAGTGCGGTGATTAAACATCCATTAATAATGTATTGCCCTTGGGGCTATGATTCAAACATCCATTAGTGATGTAGTGCCTACGGGCCATATTTTATGTCCATTAGTGACAGGCCTATGTGCCATATCTTATGTCCATTAGTGACAGGCCTATGTGCCATATTTCATGTCCATTAGTGACAGGCCTATGTGCCATATTTTATGTCCTTCGTGACAAGCTTAAAAGCTAAATAAAATTTGTCAAACTATGACAATGACAGTTGTGACAATGCGTTCCACTGTCCAATAATATATGGACTATGTCCAAATTGTAATTTGCCTTTAATGGTCCTTTTTGTGACCTAGGCCAAATATAGATATGTTAAGCCTAAGAGTTGTGATGTTATTCATACTAGAATAGGCAATGGATTCTTATATCCAATGTTCTTAAGACCAATATGGTTGACATACCATGGCTAAGAAAAGCTTTATTGGTGTACAGAAACCAAGGCTTAAAGATGGCTAACTCGAACGAGGCACAAAGTAGCCACCGGAATGTGGAATCTAATAATGCTGAGAATAGAGCCATTATAATGACGATTTTCAAGCTCGCATTGACGCGGCAGTTGAAAAGGCCATGGGAAAGGCCATCGAAAGGCTTAGAGAGTCGAGTGCTACTCGCTCTAGACCCTTATCTATTCCACCATCTTCAGCTCATAGGGAGAGCCCCGTTCACTCTTCAAATGCGAAGAGTGAACCAAAGAAAATAGATTTCGCTGAAAGGTCCCGTTCTGTTAAAGACGGATGTACCTATAAGTATTTCGTCTCCTGTAAGCCCCGAGACTTTAACGGGGAGAGGGGAGCTGTAGAAGCCCTAAAGTGGCTAGATGAGATGGAAATAATTGTGGACATCAGCAACTGTGCTGATAAGGATGTGGTCAAGTATGTATCACAGTCCTTTAAGGGCGATGTCCTATCTGGTGGAAAGCCATGATCCAATCAACAGGTAAGGTACACCTGTGTAATTTAGGATGGTCCAAGTTTGTGGACCTTATTAAGGAAACTTACTGCCCATCTCATGAGGTGGAGAAATTAGAGACTGACTTCTTGTCTCTTTCCATGAAAAACCTATATGTTTCCGATTTCAATTCCCTATCTAGGTTAGTTTCCTATCTGATCACCCCTGAATCCAAACGCATTGCGCGTTTTATAAATGGATTAGCGCCTGAGATTAAGGGCATGATAAAGGCTGCTCAGCCGAATACCTATAGGTCTGCTGTAGACCTATCTCTCTCTCTCACCCTTGATCTTATAAGGCAAAAGTCAGTTAAGCCAGAAACTGGCGAGAAAAGGAAGAGAGATGAAGACAACTCCCATTTTGCAAGACTTGCAACCGCAGACACTAGGGACAGTGTAATTCTGATTCACAAGTTAGACCTTGTGGTATTTGTAAAAGGATAGGGCATAAGACCCTAGATTGTAAAGATCTTAAGGATGCTTTATGTTATATCTGCAATGAAAAATGGTACATTGCAACTAACTGCCCTAAGTATTCAAAGAATAATAATCCGAAACCTGGAGAGGCCAAGAAGGGGAATGCACGCGCTTTTCGTCTGACTGCTAAGGAAGCTGTTAATGACAATAACGTCATAACATGTACTTTCCCCATTAATGATATTTATGCTAGAGTTCTTTTTGATTCGGGTGCAGCTAGATCTTTTGTTGATCATAAGTTTAGTAAACTATTAAACCTACCCATAAGAACTCTAGATAAAACTTATGAGATAGAACTTGCCGATGGAACCTTAGGAACTGCTTTTTCTATGCTTGATGGATGCTCTATATCCATCAAGAATCATTCCATCGTATCTTTCTTTTGCCAATGAAATTGGTGGGGTTCGATGTTGTCTTAGGTATGGATTGGTTATCTTATAACCAAGCCCGTATTGCCTGTCATAAAAAGCTCATCGAAATTTAAAACCCCATCTGGTGAAATGATCACCATTCTCGGAGACTCACACTATGGATTGCCGGACAAGGTGTCGTTATTTAAGGCATCCAAGTGTTTGAGAAAAGGCTGTGTCATCTACATGGTACAAGTAACCATAAATGAACCAAAGTCGAACCTTGAAGATCAACCAGTTATCTAGGAGTATCCCGATGTTTTCCCTAAAGAATTACCAGTCCTACCTCCGGATAGGCAAGCGGAGTTCAGAATTGACATCATACCAGGATTAGCACCCTTAGCTAGAGCTCCATATAGACTAGCTCCAACCAAAATGAATGAGTTAAGAGTTCAATTGGATGAACTCTTGGAGAAAGGCTTTATTCAGCCTAGTTCCTCTCCTTGGGGAGCTCCTATCTTGTTTGTAAAGAAGAAAGACGGTTTGATGCGAATGTGCACCGACTATCGTGAGCTGAACAAGCTAACAATTAAGAATAGATATCCTCTGCCCAGTATCGATGATTTATTCGACCAACTTCAAGGGGCTAGTTATTTCTCCAAGATTGATTTGAGATCTGGATATCATCAGCTGAAGTTAGGAGTGAGGATTTTCCTAAGACAGCCTTCAGGACCCGCTATGGTCATTTTGAATTCTTGGTGATGCCTTTTAGGCTCACAAATGCACCAGCAGCGTTCATGGATCTCATGAATAGAGTTTGCAAACCGTATTTGGATAAGTTTTTCATTGTCTTTATAGACGACATACTTATCTACTCTCGTAATCAAGCCGATCACGAGAAACATCTTCGGTGCATCCTAGAACTGCTAAGGCAAGAAAAGTTTTATGCTAAATTCTCTAAGTGTGAATTTTGGCTTAGAGAGGTCCAATTTCTTGGACACATTGTAAGTGAGCGTGGTATCCAAGTGGATCCCGCCAAGATAGAAGCAATAATGAATTGGGAAGTTCCCAAGACTCCATCTGAAATTCGTAGTTTCTTAGGACTGGCTGGTTATTATAGAAGGTTTATTGAGAACTTTTCAAGAATAGTCACTCCTTTGACTACCCTGACCCGTAAGAATGTTAAGTTCGTTTGGGGCCCAAAACAACCAGAATCTTTTGAGATTTTAAAACACAAGTTGAGCAATGCTCCTGTGTTATCTCTACCCGAGGGTATTGAGAACTTTGTTGTCTATTGTGATGCTTCGCACACCGGCATGGGTTGTGTGCTAATGCAAAATGGCAAAGTAATTGCCTATGCATCACAACAACTAAAGGTGCACGAAAGAAATTACACCACCCACGGTTTGGAATTGGGTGCCGTTGTATTTGCACTAAAACTATGGAGACATTACTTGTATGGCACGAAGTGTATTATATACACGGATCATAAAAGTCTTCAACACCTGTTCAATCAAAAGGAATTGAACATGCGACAACGTCGGTGGATGGAAACACTTAATGATTATGATTGTGAGATTCGCTACCATCTAGCCAAGCAAATGTAGTTGCCGACGCCTTAAGTCACAAAGAAAGAATTAAGCCTATCAGGATTAACACCAAGAGCATTGAGCTCAGAAATAGCTTAAGTGAAAAGCTATTAGATGCACAAAAGCAAGCCTTATTAGAGGCTAATATCCCTAATGAGGGATTAGGCGGAACTGTTGATCAATTAACGCCTGGAAAGGATGGAATCCTTAGATTCAATGGAATGATCTGGGTTCTAGTCTTTGGAGGACTTGGAGATCTAATCCTTCAAGAATCACATAGTTCAAGATACTCAGTTCACCCAGGTGGTGACAAGATGTATCAAGATTTGAAGAAGAATTATTGGTGATGGGTTTGAAGAAATCCATAGCCACTTATGTAGCTAAGTGTCTGACGTGTTCGCAAGTTAAGGCCGAACATAAAAAACCGTCAAGATTTCTACAATAGCTTGAGATTCCCACCTGGAAATGGGAAATGGTAACTATGGGCTTAATTACGAAGTTACCTAAGACCAAATGTGGTAATGACACGATTTGGGTCATCGTTGATATGCTGACTAAGTCAGCGCATTTCTTGCCAATTAAAGAAAAGACAAATTGGCTAAGTTGTATGTGGACAATATTGTGTCCCTACACGGTGTGCCAGTGTCTATTATATCTGATAGAGATACTAGATATACATCTCGCTTTTGGAAAAGTTTCCAACAATCGTTAGGCACACGATTAAATTTCAGTACGACCTACCATCCGCAGACTGATGGTCAAAGTGAGCGTACTATTCAGACTTTGGAAGACATGCTTAGGGCATGTGTGATTGATTTAGGTGGAAGCTGGGATGACCACTTACCCCTAATAGAATTCTCCTACAATAATAGCTATCATACTAGCATTAAGGCTGCTCCTTTTGAGGCCTTACAAGGGAGAAAGTGTCGAACGCTCATATGCTGGGTAGAAGTTGGGGAAGCCCAACTATCAGGACCAGAGATTGTCCTGGAGACCACGGAAAAGATTGTGCAAATCCGTGATCGTCTCAAAGCTGCCAGGGATAGGCAGAAGAGTTATGCTGTCAAGAGGCGTAAACCTCTTCAGTTCCAAGGGGATAAAGTCATGCTGAAAGTATCACCCTGGAAAGGTGTGATGCGTTTTGGAAAGAAGGGCAAGTTGAGCCCAAGATATATAGGACCCTTCGAGATAATCGAACGTGTCAGCACTGTAGCTTATAAGCTTAGGTTGCCAGAGGAGCTAAGTGGAATTCATGATGTATTCCACATATCAAATCTTAAGAAATGTCTTGTCACACCCCGACCCACAGCGGAATAAGAGTCGAGGCATAATTGGGTTATCACCAAAGCTCATGACATTTACTAATATGTTTCATATTTATTAAAGTCAAAGTTACATTTCCAAATATCCAAACATGTTCATACAATACAAAGAAAATAAACCAAACATAACAATCCCAAACTCTAAATCATTTTATTCTTCTAGTCCAATCCTATCTGTTTCTGGCTGCTGCTGGTTCACCTGTATCATGTGTAAAAATGGGGGTTTTTGGGTCAACATAAGTTGGCGAGTGAACCTTATTAGATAAACATTTATTAATGATTTACTTGTTAGTTTATCAATGAAAATTTGTGCATAATCATAAATGAGCAAATGTAAATAATCAAGCAGTGGCAAATAGCAATCACAACTATAACATACAATAACATATGGTAGCATACATGAACATACCAACATCATACGATAAATAACATAAATGAAACTGTGCGATCAAGGCTCAATCAAACGGAGCCGATCGTATTGCATGTACTGAAAATGAAAAATGTCTGTGCGATCAAGGCTCAATCAAACGGAGCCGATCGTATGTGGGCACGCCAGGTTCAACCTCATAATGAAATGGGGAACATGCTCATCGCTCATAATGTAATGGGGAGCGGCGGCCTGTGAAATTGCATGTACTGAAAATAATAACTTGCATCCAATAATAACCACACAACAGTTGAAACAAACTGAATACATATGTTCATGATATGATGTATGCACAATGGTCATAATATATATAACTAGACACATGATACACCCAAAAACGTATTAAAACGGGGAATTTGTAAAGATTCACTCACATTGGGTGCGTTGGATTGGAGATGGTGAGATGCGCACGAATTGGATGAGTGGAACAACGAGAAATACTAACCTAAATAATAACGGAAAAATATATTAAATGAGTGGATTTTATTAAGGATTTTAATGAAATTTTTAGATATATTTTTGTGAGTTTAAGGCTATTTTCTATCTTTAAAAATGTTATTTTTAAGTATTTTTAATTGATTTTTAAATTAAATTAAATAAATAAAAATATAAAAAAAATTGTTTATTTTGCGTTGACCGTTGACCGTTGACCGTTGACTTGTTGACCGGTTCGGTCAGTGGAATTGTTTGCGCCGGGTGAGGCTCGAACCCGAGACCTCCCGTACGCGTGCACGCAGCTCTACCAACTGAGCTACGTGTCTAACCCGAAATAATCTTGTTTTTAATTATATTTATATACTAATCCGGTTTAACCAAAATTCATTTAATTTCAAAAACATTTTAATTCAACGAACCGGTGCCAGTATCAGGTTTCGAACTCGTGACGTGCGATTCAATGTTGAACACAGTCCACCGCTGGGCTGTGTGTCTAACCTGGTTAACATCTCGGTTTTTATTATACTTAACAACTAACGGGATTAACCCGGTTTAGTTTTAAACAAAAAGGCATTTTATTACATAAGGAGTGCGTGTATCAGGGATCGAACTTGTGACGTGCGTGTAAAATTTGCACACAGTCCACTGCTGGACTGTGTGTCTAACCCGTTCATTTTACTGGTTTAAAATAAACTTATAACTTAACTAACTTCGTCTTCTTCATTCAAATTTCAGTCGACTGAATCACTAATCCGCTTCTTGTTTTTAAGAT
Organism: Scalesia atractyloides; assembly: GCA_947069175.1. Lineage (NCBI taxonomy): Eukaryota > Viridiplantae > Streptophyta > Magnoliopsida > Asterales > Asteraceae > Scalesia > Scalesia atractyloides. The sequence goes on along the minus strand of CAMTDV010000001.1, from coordinate 15,836,322 downwards.
TAACAAACATTCGTAATGCTAAAATGAAATGGCAGAGACGGTAATTAGGGGTGAACATACCGATGAACGGTTTATTTCAGAATTCCGGCGATGTGTCGGTCCCTGTTTTTATGCTCTTCAATTGAACAAGACAATTAACCGTTTTTATTAGCTAATCGTGAAATTGAAGTGATCAGCAAATGTTAACAGAGGGTTTGAATGCCCTTACCGATTCTCAGATGAATATAGAGGTTTTCAGAATCTTTCCGGCGAACTGAAATTAACTGAATATAGTGCCTGGATTCGATTTCAATTGAGAGGTTTAAGTTAGAAATAGCCTAACAATTGTTGAACTATAATGATATTGAAAGATTTACCGTTTGAGGATGAAATACGGTTTTCCGGCGAATTTTGCAGAAAATTCCGGCGAGTTGATTTAAGCGTTCTGGCGAACTGAAAGTGTGACGAAAGTGAAATGAAATGTTGGTATGATGTTTCTGAGTCGCGAGAGTGGTCTTGAGTTGAAGTAATTGGGACTTGATTAATTTCGGTTATAAAAACCGATAATAAAGAAAATTGATGTTCAATCACTTCTGAATTGATTAAAATTATCGGTTCATCGGTTATAAAACGTGAATGAGCGATTAATCAAACGATTAAACGATTGAATTGCCGATTTCAGTTTTCTCAGTTGGCGCAACCGGTTTAACCGAGTTTGTGTATAAATGTTATTTGTTTCCTAGAGATAACAGAAAATAACAAGTGGCGGAGTGGTGATGCGAGTGTGTGTTAAGTCGTTGGATTTCAGATCTGGCTGACCCGGGTTCGAGTCCCGGCAGCAACATATCTTTTTTATTTATTTTTTTTTAACTTTTTATCAAATATAATTTTTATAGTTTAGTTTATTTATTAATTATGTATCATTTTAAATCAAATAATCATAAATATTCAACGTGACATTTATAACTTGATATTCGATTACCAAAACGTAGCGGGTTTTGAAAACCCGTTTTTGACAAATGTTACAGTATCCCATACTTTTAGGAATTTTGTCCCGAAATTTAAGTAGTTGAAGTAGTAGGAAAAAGATGCGGGTATTTTTCACGCATTGAGTCTTCACGTTCCCAAGTAAACTCAGGTCCCCGTTTCGACTCCCAGCGTACCCTAACAATTGGGATGCGACTTCGTCGTAGACGTTTCTCTCCGAAGTCCATGATCTCTACTGGTCTTTCAATAAAATGCATAGATTCATCAATCTGAATATCTTCCAGAGGAATGTGGAGGTTTTCATCAGCGAGGCACTTCTTCAAGTTCGACACGTGGAATGTGGGATGAATCCTGTTGAGTTCTTCTGGTAGATCAAGCTTGTATGCTACAGGACCTACTCTTTCGAGTATCTTGAAAGGTCCTATATAACGTGGTGCTAGCTTGCCCTTTTGACCAAAACGAACTACTCCTTTCCATGGTGATACTTTTAAAAGTACATGATCACCAATGTTAAACTCTAAGGGCTTCCGTCGTTTATCTGCATAACTCTTTTGACGACTTTGAGCTGCTAGAAGATTGTTTCGGATTTGATGGATCTTGTCTGTGGTTTCTTGGATCAATTCTGGACCAGTGATTTGAGCTTCCCCAATTTCGTGCCAACATACAGGAGATCGGCACTTACGACCATATAAAACTTCAAAAGGTGCCATGCCGATGCTTGAATGATAGCTGTTGTTGTACGAAAATTCAACTAATGGTAGGTGGGCGTCCCAATTTCCCTTGAAGTCTATGACACATGCTCGAAGCATATCTTCAAGAGTTTGAATGGTGCGCTCAGATTGTCCATCAGTTTGAGGATGATAGGCGGTACTGAGATCTAATCGCGTACCCATAGCGGATTGTACTGCTTGCCATGTTCGTGAAGTGAAACGACCATCACGATCAGAAATAATGCTTAACGGTACCCCATGTCGGCTTACGATTTCGCTGATATAAATACGGGCAAGCTTTTCGTTCTTGAAATCTTCGCGGATAGGAATAAAGTGAGCTGATTTTGTAAGTCGGTCTATAATTACCCATATAGTGTCATACCCACCAGAAGTGCGAGGTAACCGGTAATGAAATCCATGGTTATATTTTCCCACTTCCATACAGGTATTTCCTGTTGGACCAGAAGTCCTGAGGGTCTTTGGTGTTCAGCCTTCACCTTGGAACATGTAAGGCACTTAGAAACAAAAACGGCAATATCCTTCTTCATTCCAGGCCACCAATAGGTATATCGTAGGTCTTGATACATCTTATCGGCTCCTGGGTGTATAGAATATCGCGTTTTGTGAGCTTCATTCATAAGAATTTCACGAAGATTGTTGTGGTTAGGAATCCAGATACGATCTAGGTAGTACAGAATACCATCAGATTTAGTTTCAATTTTTAGCTCAGCTCCACAGGACATTTCCTTTCGTACATCTTCTTCCGTTATTGAAACGTGTTGGGCTTCTCGAATTTGATCTTTAATGTCGGTTATAATTTGCGAACATAGAAGACGAATGGAGTTCGCATAACCCTTTCGACTAAGTGCATCAGCCACCACATTTGCTTTACCAGGGTGGTATCTAATTTCACAGTCGCAATCATTTAAAAGTTCGACCCTTCTTCGTTGCCTCATGTTTAACTCCTTTTGATTGAAGATATGTTGAAGACTCTTGTGGTCAGTGTATATTTCACACTTAGTACCATAGAGATAATGACTCCATATCTTAAGAGCGAACACAACGGCTCCAAGTTCTAGGTCATGAGTGGTGTAGTTCTTCTCATGCGTCTTGAGTTGTCTCGAAGCATAAGCTATAACTTTTCCTCTTTGCATCAGAATGCAGCCTAATCCTTGCCCTGACGCGTCGCAATAGACCACAAAATCATCACAACCTTCAGGAAGAGTGAGGATTGGTGCATCCCAAAGTTTTTGTTTAAGAGTTTGAAAGGCTTCTTCTTGCTTGGGTCCCCATATGAAAGGTTTTCCCTTATGAGTTAAAGCCGTGAGTGGTACAGCAATGCGAGAGAAGTTTGAAATGAACCGACGATAATAACCAGCCAAACCAAGAAAAGATCTTACTTCAGTTGGTGTACGTGGAGCTTGCCATTCTTGAACCGCTTTGATCTTTGAAGGGTCGACATGTATTCCCTTGTCATTGACTACATGCCCGAGGAATTGCACCTCTTTTAACCAGACTTCACATTTGGAGAATTTGGCATAAAGCTTTTCCTTTTCTAGAAGTGCAAGGATGAGTCGAAGATGACGCTCATGATCAGATTTAGATTTTGAATAAATAAGAATACCCTTGATGAAAACTATGACAAATAGATCAAGATAAGGTTTGCAGACTCTGTTCATTAGATCCATGAAGACAGCTGGTGCGTTGGTTAAACCAAACGGCATGACCATGAATTCATAATGGCCATAACGAGTTCAAAAGGCAGTCTTAGGGACGTCTTCTTCATGCACTCTAAGTTGATGATAGCCAGATCGAAGGTCGATTTTTGAAAAGCAATTGGCACCTTGAAGTTGGTCAAGAAGATCATCAATACGAGGTAAAGGGTAGCGATTCTTGATTGTTAATTTGTTGAGCACTCTGTAGTCGATGCACATACGAAACGATCCATCTTTCTTCTTTACGAAAAGAACAGGTGCACCCCAAGGCGATGAGCTAGGACGTATGAATCCCTTGTCAGTCAACTCTTGTAATTGACTGGCTAGCTCTTGCATTTCAGAGGGGGCTAACCTATAAGGAGACTTTGCAACTGGTGTAGCACCAGGTATAAGATCAATACGGAATTCGACGTCTCTAACTGGAGGAAGTCCTAAAATGTCGTCAGGAAAAACTTGTGGGAAGTCTTTTACTATAGGAATGTCTTCAAGTTTCTTCTCCATGGTTCCCTTTTTGATGATATGAGCTAAAAATGCGACATAATTCTTGAGAAGATATTTTTGAGCTTGAAGACAAGACATTAAGCTGAGCCCTTTCGATGAGGTTTCTCCAATGATTCGAAGAGTCTGACCGTTTGAAAGAGGAATACGAATAAATTTTTCGCGACATACAACTTCTGCCCGATGTTGACTGAGCTAATCCATACCGATTATGATATCAAAACTTCCCAGCTTCATAGGAATAAGGTCGACTGAGAAATCGTGGTCGCTTAGGGTGAGTGTACAGTTGCGTATAATAGAGTTTAATGAAACTGGTTTCCCGTCCGCAACTTCTACCGTTATGGATTCCGTGAGCTTATCCCAATTTTTGTTTAAGATAGGTTCAAATTCTAAAGACATAAAACTTCTATCCGCACCAGTATCAAATAACATAGAGGCATATCTACCATTTATAAGGAACGTACCGTTAACCACATTGCCGTCAGCTCTAGCCTGATTCGCGTTAATATTGAAAGCTCTTCCTCTTGCAGGTGGAGGAGCTTGGTTCGCTTGATTCACCGGGTTGGCTTGGGCCTGAGCATGAATAATGTTTACCAACCTTGGACAAGTGTTTCTGAAGTGGCTTGGGTCTCCGCAATTGTAGCAAGCCCGCATAGGTTGGCCCATAGGATAATTGGGTTGGTAGTATGTTTGGGCTAAATGTTGGGTGGGTGGTAAGGTAGGGGTTGTTGGGCTTGACCCATTAATTGTTGGTGGGTTTGGGTTAAAGGTTGGTGGCGGTTCGTTCGTTGAGGCATGCGGCAGGTTTGAACAGTATGGCCTGCGCGACCGCAACCGGTGCAATATTGGCAAGGATGATCAGGGGAATGGTGATATTGGCAACGGTTGCATTTTGGTAGCGGGCCAGTGAAGGTCTTCTGTATGGTGCGGGTGAAGGAGTGACTTGAGTAATGGGTGCAGTAGGAATAGGGGAGTTGGTTTGAGTAACTGCAAAATTTCTGGTGTTGCGCTTCCTCTTGTTAGCAAACTTCGAGGAAGAGATGGGATGGTTTGAAGTTTGGCCCTCAACAGGGGCTTTCTTTTTCTCTTCTTTGAACTTCCCGTTGCGAATTCGGTTCTCGGTCAGTTCAGTTGCTAGCTCCATAGCAGCTTCAAGTGTTACTGGTGAGATGCTGAGAACTGAATCTTGAATTTTCGAGGGAAGTCCTCGAATATAATGCTCGATTAGACGATAGGTTGGGGTGAACAAATTTGGAACCATTTGGTTCAACTCCAAGAACCTCTTGTTATAGGTGGTGTGATCACCCTCCTTTTGCTTTAGAGAATGAAATTCGTCCTCCAGCTTTTTAATTTCACTCCTAGTACAGAAACGCCTAGTCATGATTTCCCTTAACTCCTCCCAAGTTAAGGCCATTGCATCTTCAGTTCCCCTCTTCCCTTCTCAGTATTCCACCAAGTGAGAGCTACCCCAAATAGTCTCCCGGTAGCGGATCGAACCTTGCGATCCTCAGGACAATCGCAGTTTAGAAAGGTGTTTTCCATCTCCTCGAACCAATGTAGGAGAGCATGTGACACCCTCGGTCCCTTCAAATTTAGGAGTATCACAAGACTTGAAATGTTTGTATGAACACTTGCTGGTAGGAGGGTTGTCGATGTTCTGGTCATGTTGTTGGGGAGGGTTAGTAGGATTTGTAGCGAGGGCTTGTTGCACTTGGACCACAATGTCAGGCAGTATCGTGGCCATTTGTTTCGCGATTTGTGTGGCCAAGCGTTCCTGAGACCTTCCTGATCTTTTACCCCTTCGTTGCTGTCTAGACGACATCTACATGATCATACATGAGAAGATTGTGAGTTTATGGTGTCTTTTTAGGTGTCATGTGTCTTTAAGAAAATGAAAATAACATAAATATCAATAATGCAACTACATCCATAGGATGTCTTGGGTTTGCTCATGTTGGGTCTCAAATGTCCCCCATACCTTCACCTATATAGTCATGTGGGCCCCCATGGCTATTGGCTTGGTAGGATTCACATTAGTATTGGCAATTTAACACTCGCATCACCCGAATGCAAACCACAAAATATGTTCATGAGATGTTTGGTCGGAACGTGTCCAGGTGTAGACACAATGACAACTCAAAGTGGGGTTAGCTCACACGACGTTTGGTATAGCATGCTTTGGCCTAATAGGTACTTCGTACTCTCATCGTTAGTCCCCAGGTAGGCAAACTGGTCCTTTATTTTGGATTTATACGAATGCCAGCCTAGACAGCACGTTCCGACTACCGGTACTGGTACCCTTCCAGTTACTACATGCCCGTCATGCGAACGCACTTTGATGGGATTTGAAAACACAAAAATCATTGTAAAAGCAATCATGATGTGGTGTGTGCTTTCATGGATGTGATATGTTATGAGTGTATGATTCATTATAGGCATTATATGATAATATATACTTATGAACATGCTTGCATAACATTGAATGTAACATTTAACATAAAACATATAAACATCATGAAATTTGGCATATAACACACAAAAATCTTATAAGTTTCTAATCAACTATAGTATAGGCTCTAAGGGTCTAATAATCTATCCTATATCCCAATAGTCATGGCTCTGATACCAATCTGTCACACCCCGACCCACAGCGGAATAAGAGTCGGGGCATAATTGGGTTATCACCAAAGCCCATGAAATTTACTAATATGTTTCATATTTATTAAAGTCAAAGTTACATTTCCAAATATCCAAACATGTTCATACAATACAAAGAAAATAAACCAAACATAACAATCCTAAACTCTAAATCATTTTATTCTTCTAGTCCAATCCTATGTGTTTCTGGCTGCTGCTGGTTCACCTGTATCATGTGTAAAAATGGGGGTTTTTGGGTCAACATAAGTTGGCGAGTGAACCTTATTAGATAAACATTTATTAATGATTTACTTGTTAGTTTATCAATGAAAAATTGTGTATAATCATAAATGAGCAAATGTAAATAAGCAAGCAGTGGCAAATAGCAATCACAACTATAACATACAATAACATATGGTAGCATACATGAACATACCAACATCATACGATAAATAACATAAATGAAACTGTGCGATCAAGGCCCAATCAAACGGAGCCGATCGTATTGCATGTACTGAAAATGAAAAATGTCTGTGCGATCAAGGCTCAATTAAACGGAGCTGATCGTATGTGGGCACGCCAGGTTCAACCTCATAATGAAATGGGGAACATGCTCAATGCTCATAATGTAATGGGGAGCGGCGGCCTATGAAATTGCATGTACTGAAAATAATAACTTGCATCCAATAATAACCACACAACAGTTGAAACAAACTGAATACACATGTTCATGATATGATGTATGCACAATGGTCATAATATATATAACAAGACACATGATACACCCCAAAACGTGATTAAAACGGGGAATTTGTAAAGATTCACTCACATTGGGTGCGTTGGATTGGAGATGGTGAGATGCGCACGAATTGGATGAGTGGAACAACGAGAAATACTAACCTAAATAATAACGGAAAAATATATTAAATGAGTGGATTTTATTAAGGATTTTAATGAAATTTTTAGATATATTTTTGTGAGTTTAAGGCTATTTTCTATCTTTAAAAATGTTATTTTTAAGTATTTTTAATTGATTTTTAAATTAAATTAAATAAATAAAAATATAAAAAAATTGTTTATTTTGCGTTGACCGTTGACCGTTGACCGTTGACTTGTTGACCGGTTCGGTCAGTGGAATTGTTTGCGCCGGGTGAGGCTCGAACCCGAGACCTCCCGTACGCGTGCACGCAGCTCTACCAACTGAGCTACGTGTCTAACCCGAATAATCTTGTTTTTAATTATATTTATATACTAATCCGGTTTAACCAAAATTCATTTAATTTCAAAAACATTTTAATTCAACGAACCGGTGCCAATATCAGGTTTCGAACTCGTGACGTGCGATTCAGTGTTGCACACAGTCCACCGCTGGGCTGTATGTCTAACCTGGTTAACATCTCGGTTTTTATTATACTTAACAACTAACGGGATTAACCCGGTTTAGTTTTAAACAAAAAGGCATTTTATTACATAAGGAGTGCGTGTATCAGGGATCGAACTTGTGACGTGTGTGTAAAATTTGCACACAGTCCACCGCTGGACTGTGTGTCTAACCCGTTCATTTTATTGGTTTAAAATAAACTTATAACTTAACTAACTTCGTCTTCTTCATTCAAATTTCAGTCGACTGAATCACTAATCCGTTTCTTGTTTTTACGATTAACAAACATTCGTAATGCTAAAATGAAATGGCAGAGACGGTAATTAGGGGTGAACATACCGATGAACGGTTTATTTCAGAATTCCGGCGATGTGTCGGTCCCTGTTTTTATGCTCTTCAACTGAACAAGACAATTAACCGTTTTTATTAGCTAATCGTGAAATTGAAGTGATCAGCAAATGTTAACAGAGGGTTTTACCGATTCTCAGATGAATATAGAGGTTTTCAGAATCTTTCCGGCGAACTAAAATTAACTGAATACAGTGCCTGGATTCGATTTCAATTGAGAGGTTTAAGTTAGAAATAGCCTAACAATTGTTGAACTACAATGATATTGAAAGATTTACCGTTTGAGGATGAAATACGGTTTTCTGGCGAATTTTGCAGAAAATTCCGGCGAGTTGATTTAAGTGTTCTGACGAACTGAAAGTTTGACGAAAGTGAAATGAAATGTTGGTATGATGTTTCTGAGTCGCGAGAGTGGTCTTGAGTTGAAGTAATTGGGACTTGATTAATTTCGGTTATAAAAACCGATAATAAAGAAAATTGATGTTCAATCACTTCTGAATTGATTAAAATCATCGGTTCATCGGTTATAAAACGTGAATGAGCGATTAATCAAACGATTAGACGATTGAATTGCCGATTTCAGTTTCTCAGTTGGCGCAACCGGTTTAACCGAGTTTGTGTATAAATGTTATTTATTTCATAGAGATAACAGAAAATAACAAGTGGCGGAGTGGTGATGCGAGTGTGTGTTAAGTTGTTGGATTTCAGATCTGGCTGACCCGGGTTCGAGTCCCGGCAGCAACATATCTTTTTTATTTATTTTGTTTTAACTTTTTATCAAATATAATTTTTATAGTTTAGTTTATTTATTAATTATGTATCATTTTAAATCAAAATAATCATAAATATTCAACGTGACATTTATAACTTGATATTCGATTACCAAAACGGAGCGGGTTTTGAAAACCCGTTTTTGACAAATGTTACATGTCTAGCCGATAAGTCGCTAGCAATATCGCACGAAGATGTGCAAATTGATGAAAACCTGAGGTTCGTTGAGAAACCAATTTCGATCGAGGATCGACAGGTTAAGAAGCTCCGAAGAAAGTTGATACCTATAGTAAAGGTTAAGTGGGACGCCTTTAGAGTTCCCGAGTATACATGGGAGGTTGAGTCCACTATGCGACAAAAGTACCCCCATCTTTTTAAATAAAATCACGAGGTCGAGATTTCTTTTAAGGGGGTGAGGATGTAACACCCGGTAAAATCGTGTCCAACAATATAGTGACACGTGTTGTATTTTTAATATAGTCTTTTAAAGACTAAAAAGGACTAAAAGTGACAACATGCTCAAACTAAGCCTCTGAATGACTTTTTGATGTCAACATGCATAAACCTAGCCTCTGAACGACCATTAGTGTCGTCATGCATAAAAACGTAGCCTCTGAACGACCATTAGTGTCGTTATGCATAAAACGTAGCATCTGAACGACCATTAGTGTCGTTATACTTAAACTCGGCCTCTGAGTGACCGTTGTGTCAACATGCCTAGCCTCTGAGTGACATAGGAGTCAACATGCTTATACTGAGCCTCTGAGTGATCCTTTACGCAGTCTTAACTCTCATATGTCCTATTTATTGAGTAATTAAATCCAATAATATGTGAAAGTGGATGATGGAGGGATTAAAAGTGTCAACATGTTAATTTAAACCTCTGAGTGACCTTTTAACGAACCGAGAGCTCGACAATGTCCGGGCATAATCCCGAGTATGCCAAGTATTGGCTACGGAGGGTTAAAAGTGCCAAAAAGGTGTTTAAAAAGGTTTTTAGAAGCTTTAATAAGTTAAGGGGTTAAAAGTGTCAAACTTTGAATCTGGCCATGGGTCGGTCGCGGGCCGCGAGAGACATGGCCTGTGTCTCTCGCGGGGCGCGACAAAGGGTCAGCAGTAGAAAGTTTTGTTTGGTCTCCAAACAAAACTCCAAAACCATGTTTTCAAAACCATGGCTTCCCAAACTGCTATGCCACGTTTTGGGACACTTGTAAGCTCCCTCTTACACCCCTAAACACCTGGCTTCACCTCCTTTGAGTTCTCCAACTATAAAAAGGTGATCAAGTTCACCATTTGAACTTGCACCTTTCTTATTCACACTCTTCTCCCTCCTCTGGAAGTTCCTAGCTGAAAGGAGCATCCAACTTAGTTCTCTTGCATTCTAGGAACCTCTTGTAAGTGTGCCTTGCTCTTGCATTTTCGTTTATAGGCTTTTATAGCCAAAAGTCAAGCATTTTACGGAAAACGCTTTGACTTTTGGTTAGGACCATTATGGTCCAGCCAATGTTCGAAATGAACATGGCTAAGTGATCATAATAAGGTAGGTGTTAGTCCCTATAAAAGGGCACCTCCTGAAGATCACGTTTGCTAGACCAATTGACGGGTCAAAGTTATGATATTAAAAAGTCAAACAGACCATTTTTTGGAAAAATCATAAATTGATCTTATATATGTTATGAAACATGTTTTGAAAATTAAACAAGTTGGTAATAATTATTAGAACACGTAAGAACACGTTCGGCTCGTCAATTTCAGTTCTAGGGTCGGTTCGCAACCGAAAGTCGCTAAGTTTGACTTCTGCTTTGACTTTCGATTCTGACCCGATTTAGATTAGTTACCTACTGATCTAAAGTTGCATTATGATCATAATATAATGTAGCATAACCCTCTGAGATTATATTACATGATCATAATTATAATCTAAGTTTATGCGCAAGTTCCATAATTATGTCATCTTTGACCAAAATGCCTTTTTGCCTAAAACAAGGTTTTAAATAATAATGAACTTGAAAATGAGTTTCCTATTAATGTAATATCATAAGTAGGATTATTTGGGATATTAAAACAAGTTATAAACTGAGTTTTCAATCAGGTCCTTAAACTATGTCGATAAGTGACGGTTTTAGCCCTTGTGGCTCATAAAATGATTTTAATCAATCTTTTTAAGGTAAATCATTCACCTACTAATATGTTATATTAATAACATATTTAAAACATTTTACTCTGAACGTAACATCAGTTTTCATAAATATCACAAAGACGACATTTTACGACATAAGTGCCGTTTCGGCGCATATTTTAAACCATATTGTTGACCAAGACATGATACCTACCGATTTTAAAATTATTTTTAATATATTTACAGTAGGTACATGTTATAAACTCAGAATCCCAAATAATTTATAAACTATGTGTAAAATGACCAAAGTACCCATTCGGTGCATAGTTTGGTCATAAAAGATAATTTACACATATAATTGATATCCTACTGATATTATATCATAAATAAAGTATTTTTCCAAAATACTTATAACTATAACATTAAATTATATTCAAGTTCCTTTTATACGGTATAAAATTACCAAAATGCCCTTATGAAGCATAATTTTGTTTTAAAACCTTAACGAGCATATAAGTTAATATCCTACTGATATTTTAACTTATTTAAGGTATAATGGCATATAGAACTTGTCCATGACTTATCCGGTTACCCGATATCGCTAATATGCGCACGGTTACGTATATGTAACTATTTACGGAAATTAACCGAAACGTGTTTAACCTTGTCATTTAAGTCTCAAAATCCAGAATGTTAATAGTTTACCAATATTATACAAGTCAAGTACTTGTCGGGATTAAACTACATTCTATCCGATCATCGTTTAATCAAGCGTTATACGTAATGATCATGTACACTATTCGGTTTATAAGACCGTTTATTATTTAATTGGCTAGCTTATGCCATAATCCAGACTAGAGCCTTGCCGGTAAATGCTATCTGCACTTCGTACTTTTGTATACGGCTGAGTTATTTAAAAATAATAGAAGAAGACTAGCTCAGGTTAATACTCTCGACTTATTTTCCCTATACGGGCTTGGGATATGGTAAATTATTACCGCTTGGTCCAAAATGGGGTCAATCGAATGCCCGTTTGTGGCTAGTAAACCCCATATTTCGTTTTAATCAGTTTTGTTTGATAACTTAAACATCGAGGGTTAAATTACTGTGTCCTGGATATCCTCGGCTAAATACATTAGTTATTGGCCACGACCTTAGCACGGGGTGTAGGCATACACCTGACAGATGCTCATATGCAAATTACCCAAGACGTTGGGCAACTCTTTCGTGAGTTCTAAATGGTGTGTATTTAATCATGTCTACTGGGCCCTGTATGTATTGACAAACATGTGAATCTGATACAAGGTTGCAAGGTCAACTTTCCCAAGTTAATAAAAGATTTTGTGGCATTTTGCACTTAAAAACCATTTTAAAGTTTAAAAAATGAGTCAGTTGGGTGTATTTACCAGCGAAAGCTGACGTATCGTCCAAAGGTTAACTAAAGGTACAATATGAAATAGGCCGGAAGCTGCTCGGTAGTGAATAAGAGGATCTTGCAAATCCTTAGATCTGCCCTAAAGTCTGTTTTATATTCTTTCTTGTACATTATATGATCCGCCTGTGGATCTTCTATTACGAGCCTGTATATTATTTTCTATTTTTGAACATTCGGTTTGTAATAGTAATTTTACTCCAAGACTTCCGTTTTGCTATGTTTAATTGACAATGATGTTATCAACTTACGTCATGATACTCCTCACCCGGGCCCACCGGTGTATGGATTTTGGGTTGGAAATCCGGGGTGTGACACCTTGTTTCCATGACTTGTTTTCCGATGCAGTCCACTAGTTACCGGAAATACATGTTGAGTTTGAAAATGTCAACAAAAGTTAGTAAATACATGTGTTTATTTTAAATCAAATGAATCTTTAAAACATTTGAAATATTTGTATTGAAAACCATTATGTAAAGCCTTAATGAAATCTGATTGATCGCTAATGTTTTACAAGGACATTAATATGTGTGCTGATATAGGAAGCAACCAAACCTAGACGACTTCCGCGCACATTTAAATGGATACAAAAGCACTCTAACGAACTGAATTGTGCCGATAAGAGTGGGGCTCGCCAAAACCCAATAGATCTACCCCTTTCGTTCCTCAGTACTAAATGATGATTAATGGTTACCCTAGATACTACCCTATTCGCACATGATCTATGATTGTTTCATTAACTGCCTTAACTATACCATTTGTAACATGGATCTTCCCCCGAGAGTTTAAATTTGAAAAAAGCATTTAAAGAAAAGGGAGACATGAACTTACAGATTTGGGTTCCATGCAAAATCTCTAGATATCGCCGGGTTCCGTGAACGTGACGTAACCTACAAGTGTTCTAATCTTGTTAGACACTTAGGTCTATGATTTACCTTGAAAAAGCCGCTCATCTTGAATGTTAGTTTAGACTTGTATTTGTTTGATTGTTAGGAACTCTTGTTTGTTTTGATGTGTTGGTAATTTTTATATATTCGATTGTTTGTTAATATATATATATATATATATATATATATATATGTATATGTGTGTGTGTGTACGTTCTTATTATGTATGAACAGGCCTAGCCCTTCATATGCCTTTGTGCCTCGCACGAGTATTTGAGGTGATGATCCATATGATGGGAGTTGCCGGTGTATTGGGCGCTACTTTGCTATGCGCTATTCATGGTGCTACTGTAGAAAATACTTTATTTGAAGATGGTGATGGCGCAAATACATTCCGTGCTTTTAAGCCAGCTGAAGAAACTTATTCAATGGTCACTACTAATCGCTTTTGGTACCAAATCTTTGGGGTTGCTTTTTCCAATAAACGTTGGTTACATTTCTTTATGTTATTTGTACCAGTAACTGCTTTATGGATGAGTGCTCTTGGAGTAGTCTGCCTGGCCTTGAACCTACGTGCCTATGACTTCGTTTCTCAAGAAATTCGTGCAGCGGAAGATCCTGAATTTGAGACTTTCTACACTAAAAATAATATCCTAAACGAAGGTATTCGTGCTTGGATAGCAGCTCAAGATCAGCCTCATGAAAACCTCATATTCCCTGAGGTGTATATATATTTGCCTCCAAATATATATAAGTATTAGTCGGTTCTCTTGAATATATGATTGTCCCTTTGTATATATGTATATTCGATCGTGTATATATTTATTCTCAAATATATATATATATATATATATATATATATATATATATATATATATATTGGTATATCTTAAATAGATATATTGTCAAAAATGATTATTTTTGACGTCGTACTTTTATATATATATATATATATATATAATGTTCTTGTATATGTATATCATATCTTGTGTACTTATGTATTTATATGTATACGTATACCTACGTATATATACTTACTTGTATACATTCAAATTAGGTATTTATATCGTACTTTTACTTATATATTTATACATGTATATCACTTGTAATTTTTGTATTTTACTAAGTGTGTAGGTGTACAAATTTATACGTATAAGTATATTTATATACTTGTATTCTTACACTTAGTTATATTTATATTTCTTTACGAAATTCAATAACTAGTAAATTCCTTTAAAATAATACATTCTTAGAACTTGTCAGTAAATGTATATTGCATTTATTGTAGGTAAATAAATATATATGTTCCATTCACATGTGGGTGAAAAAGTTATAAATTATTGTCCAATTTTCATATATAATTTACGGTGTCGGTTATATATATATATATATATATATATATATATATATATATATATATATTTGTTTTTGTCCAATATATCCATTTTGTCCAAGTATGGATATATGTATCTTTATATAATTTCTCATGTTTGTATTTTTACTTTATATTTTTATGTAAGTATTTAGTTAGCATGTATTTTCTTACATCTTCTAAATACACACATTTAATAGACAACTATATAGATATAAGTAGGGTGATCTAAATTTATATTTTTGCCCTTAATATATATATATATATATATATATATATATATATATGGATGAGTTAAAATGAGAAGCACCTTGAGTTATGAGAACCGTAAGAACTAGGCTATCCAAAAGGTTTTTTCGAATTTTTTTCTCAAAAGTCATAAAAAATCACTTGTTTCAGCAAAAAAATCAAATAAAATAAAAAATGCCGCATACCGACATTTACATTAGCCGTAAAACATATTAATTTTCGTATAAAATTTACACTAGCACGTAAAAAAACTTGCATCAGTTAAATCTACCTATTGGACAATTTTTTTTACGCATGTGTTTATAATATTTTTATCTACGTTTGTGCAATAAAATTTTTTTTCTCAACTCGCGGGAAAGAAAAAGTTCTCACGGTTCTCATAACTTATGGTGGTTCTCATTTGAACCGAGCCCTATATATATATATATATATATATATATTCATCCATTTTTAGTTTAAGTAAATCTAGTAAGTTTAACTTCAACTTTTTCACCAAAAACTTGTATAATCATGATTAAGCCATAAAATATGGACTTTACCCATGTTTTATAAACATGTTTTAAATCATTTTCAACTCAACAATTTTTCCAAATTCCTCAAAGTTTACATTTAATCATAATCTTCAATAAAAAACACCATGAACTTGCAAGTAAACATTTATCATTCAAAAATAACTTTCATAACATGTTTATCTTTATTTTCCCAAACAAGTTCATGTAAACTTTATTTACACTTTTTCAAGATTAACTTATAATATGAGTTTTTATATGATATCCATACTTTATATGTTTTATAAAACCATTTTAAGTATGAAATCAAGGTCATAAAAATTCTTGTTGGTAGATCTTGCTAGATCTAAATATACATGTGGTTAAATCATACTTTTAAGCACGAATCTTGCAAGATCTTAGTAACTACATAACTACAACTTCAAAGATTAACAAAAATCACCAAAAATAACACATAACTATGTTATTTTGTTTTAGTTAGGGTTTCATGTAGTTTTCAGATGAGCTTCAAGATGATATTGTACTTTTATGTTTAAACATAAAATGAGAAGTGAAAATACAGGTTTAGAAGCTTACTACTAGCTCTTGACTAGGGATGAACAAGATGATGAAAAAATAAAGATCCAAGAGCTCCATGGTTTGAGTAATACTTCAAGAATGCTTCCAATATTTTGCAAATGTCTTGGATCATCATCAAACTTCCATGCATGTATTAATATCTAGTGTTTGAATTGCAAAAAGTGAAGGTAGTGGTGCTTGGCCGAAATCAAGAGAGGGAGAAAGAGAAGAGGGTGTTGAGTTTTTGAGTTATGAGAAAATAGGCGAGAGTTATGAGTAGTTATGCATGTTTTTGGATTTCAATTTGATCCATAATTGAAATTGAATTAACACAAAACATGGGGCTTGTGGGGCCCACATGAGAGGGAGGAGATAAGGTCTTGCAAGTTGTTAATTCAATTTATATATTTTTGGAATCCATAAGTTACTTATTAACATGTTTATGTTAATTGTAGTTAATTATCAAGCTAATTATTGTTTATGATTCCAAAACATTTTAACTAGTTCACTAGACTAGTCTAAATTATGTTTAGATATTACAATTGGCACAAGCTTTGTTATCAGATTATTTTCTTGCAATTTATACAACTAAATACGGCGATTTATACTTGCAGAAGTTTTGTGATATATAAATTACCCTTATTATTCTTGAGGATCATTAACATGTTTTAATGATCTTATAATGTCCCAAATATTATATTATTGTGCCCGATTTTTGTAAAATATGGCGTTTATTAATGGGATCGGATTAATTAAATGCTTATGTATAATTTGTTGTGGATATGCTTTCATATCATGTTTTTGTCATTTCGGGCTGTACCGCGACTATTCTGGCATGAATAGCGTGTTTGCATTCCTACCGACTGCTTTAGTACATAGTTTATATTGTTTCGCAACGCGGCGAATTCGATATCATGATATGTTATGAAATTGTATATCCTTAGACTTGTGAGACTTAATTAAATAAAAATTATGTTTAATGCACTAAATTAAATAACGGAAATAGTGGTTAGGTTGTATGGAATTATCGATAATTTTGTCGTTTGTCAGATGTGAAACTTTCTCAAATCGGTGCCAAAGAGATACTTACTGATTGTAGCGTCAATGGAGCAATACCCTGACCTTGAAAGCATGTCATTTGAAGAGGCGGTAGGAAGGTCAAAAGCATTAGAAGAAAGGCTTAGAGGTTATCAAGAGATGTAGGGGGGGGGGGGGGGGGGGGGGCAAGTTCAACTTTTGTTGGCTAATGAGTAAAAGAATGAAGAAAGTGGAAGGTTCTATGGATGAGGAAGGGGTTGTGGAAGAAACTTTTATATAGTTGGAAAGGGTCGTGGAAGGGGAACACATCGAAGTGACAAAAGTAGGTTTTGGTGCTTTGAATGTGGAGCATTTGGGCATTTTGGGTATGAATGCACCAAATAGAAGGATAGGGATGAAAAAACAAATCTGGTCCAAGAAGAAGAACATGCTCTGCTTTAAAGAGACGGATTGACATCAAGATAATGGGTGTTAAAGTGGGTTAATCTTGATGGGTCAAAACCAGGACAACATATATAGCTCAGAAATTTAACGGGTTATGCATCATGGGCCATCAACAAGTTTATTTTAACATGTTTACTTTATGTTTAATTGAGTCAATGTACTAGGCTTTAGTTCTGGGTCATGATTTCTTAATTGTAGGCTAATTTGCGTCGTTTTCTAAATCAGCCTAGGTTAGTATTTATTTCTTGCAAGTTATCAATTGTACACAACAATGCTAGTTTGTCAATCAATGAAAGAGTCGAACAATTGTTTGTTCAAATCTACTTTGTTTTGCTTTTTGTTTAATATAATTTTGAGAGGGCCGTATCCAACATAGGTAGTGCCGGAGATGGTCGTCAGAAAATAAGGTCAGGTAATGGTTGTTGTCAGCAAGAAAACTGTGTGGGGTAGAAAGAGAGCGAGATAGAGTGAGATAGTAGTATTTATTTAGTGAGTATATAAAACAGGAAAAGTTAAAAATACCCCTAACATAACGTTAAAAAAGGATGGGGTTGGTCAAGTGGATGACAACCAAAGATTTTCAAATCAAAGGGACTCAAATGCAAAAAAAAAAACCTTTTGGACAAAACTCTCAAAATTAATTAACCTAACCGCAAAATAACAGTTTACTCTTTAGTTTTGTTACTAGGACTCCCTATAATTAGATTACCCATCACAAGGTCTTGAGTGTATGAGATAAATCATAGATGTATGTGTTTTATTATCTGTCTTGATGAATCAGACTTACATGTGATCACGTGTTATCTTCATAGTCTCATTCTTTAGTCAACAAGAAGTCTTAACATTACTAGTGTCGGTATGAATATTCATTCCGAATGTTTTGTTTTGGTTACTTGTTTCGGATGAGGGTTGGGTTTCCTTTAGTCATCTCTAAGAGAATTCTTTAATTACTATGTTTGATAGACTTAGAAAACGTTTGACTCATTATAATTCAACCTAAATAAAAGATGAATTATGTCGCCTACCAAGTTCGCAAAATTTATTGGATAAATCTGTTAAAAGAATTCGTTTAAGATATTGGACTTCAAGTTTTCTCATCACTTTCGTGTTCTTATGTTTCTTAGGTATTGGATAAATCTGTTAAAAGAAATTTATTGGATAAATCTGTTAAAAGAAATATTCGTATAAAATATGCGTTTAAGATATTGGACAAAGGTTTCAAACCCTTGTAGGAGTCGACGACGAAGATGGAGGTGACGATGCACCTGCCTTTTCCCCTTTTCTTTCTTCTCTGGTTACACAGAACATATTTTTCTATTCTTTTTTCGCTCAACATTCTAGCTGTGGGGGCGAAAGAAGGCACGTCCGACGGCCACGCCATCTGTAATAAGGGTGGTTGTGGCCTATGGGTTAATCTAACAACAAAAGTCATCACGACAGTGGAAGAGTTAGGCGGAAATTGCCGCCAGTATCATGAGAATACGACGAACACAGATCTTCTTGCTTCAAAGCGTTCTCACTATCAATCTTAATTTTATTCTTTTATTATAATCGATTCTTTAGCTTACTTTTTTATTCAATGCCTAAGAGGTTCATTCATTGATTTACATCAACTCATTTCTAACAGTTATCATTTCTGTAATTTCAAGAGTTTTGTGATATTTGAAGTCGTTTGATTGTCGAGGCCTTCCTTTGGAATAACATTTGATATCGACGGTGTGATACACTTCGTGGAAGTAGTCCAATTTGAGATTCTCCTAAAGCTTTGAGGAGATTATAGGATGATTCTGGTATATTGTAACTATATACTGATTACTTTCCCATGTGGATTTTAAGGCAATGGTTTAATGGCCTATGATTCTAATAACTATATACTGATTAATTATGGTAATCCTTTTAATGTTATATTGTATGGTGGTGTCAGGAGGCAATTGGTCATTGTTTTGTTTATACTTTTGTCTGAACATTTATGTATGTAGATTTCACTTCAACAAGAGGTGATACACTTGTACATTATAGTTCACTTGCCAATGGTTCCAGGGCTCAGCTATCTCCAACTCCAACAAAGAAGAGGAAAAGACTTGGACATCTTTAAAAAGGATAGAGAGAGAGAATCACAATTGTTCTTATAAGGAATTCGATGAACCATGAACAAGTTTGGCGATGGAATGACCTCGTAGAAAGACTATTTGCGCCTTAAGTCTGCAGTTCTATGCATGGTTGCTTTACGAATTTGCTTTCTGTTGTAGCATGGGAAGACAGAACAAGAAGGGCCTAGCCTCGGGTTTGAAGTTAGGCCGCAGTCTGTGATTGGCGCATTTTAGGTGCTCTTTATTGTATATTAGTTATACTATAAATGCTTCAATAAGATTATGAAATATGCTACTTTATTGGGTTTTTGTATTTTGTGTGTTTAAAAATAAAGTGTGAAACTGGAGCAATTAATTAATGAGAATTTAAGGGGTTGTGATTAATTAGTAAAATAAACAAAAGTTAAACATGTGTTGTATTTGCATTGTAGGAGCTTTGAGCTTTTGAAGGCATAAATCGTGAAGGATATCTAGTCTAGGGTTGATATCTCCCGGCTTGGAGCTTACTCGGATTTGGCTCGCAAAAAGCTCGTTTGATATGACTCAGTTTCAAACTAAGCTGAGTCGGCTCAGCTCAGTTAGAAAGTGAGCCTAGCTCAGCTCGGCTCATAATGAGCCGGATTTGCTTGGTTTGGCTCACTTGATAGCTTCGCTCAGCTTAGCTCGGTGTAGAATTGTGATAAATCCCTTGCCTCTTTCATTCATAATATAATCAATATATAATGGTACAAGAGATCTCCTAATTTGGGAGATAATTGATTCAATAAACACTAATTACAATACCATAAATACGGGCATAATTAGTGGCGCCTATTACACCCCCGCAGTCGAAGCGGGAGGCGAACGTATGCTTAGACTGGATCGAAAATCATCGAAGAGAACCCGAGGAAGTCCCTTGGTGAAGATGTCGGCAATCTGAAAGCGGGAAGGCATGTGAAGTATACGAACCAGGCCTTTTTGGACGTGCTCCCTGACGAAGTGAATGTCGAGCTCGATGTGCTTGGTTCGTTGATGCTGGACTGGGTTGCCCTATAAGTTAATGGCACTGACATTGTCACAATAGACTAGGGAAGCTTTGGTCAACGGACGATGTAGCTCTAGAAGAAGATTTCGCAGCCAACATATTTCTGCAACCACATTGGAAACTCCACGGTATTCGGCCTCAGCACTAGAACGGGAAATGGTGGATTGTCTCTTTGAGGACCAGGAAATCAGGTTGTCGCCGAGATAGACACAATAACCGGATGTAGAGCGACGAGTATCAGGGCAGCCTGCCCAATCAGCATCTGTGTAGGCACGAATGGAGAGTGCCGAAGAAGAGCGTAGATGGAGACCATATTCAGCAGTGCCTTGTAAGTACCTGATGATACGCTTAAGAGCGCTCCAGTGAGCCATGTAAGGGGAGCGCATGTGCATACATATTTGCTGAATTGCGTATGCTATGTCTGGTCGTTTGAAGTTTAGGTACAGTAATGCACCTGCAAGGCTTCTATATGTTGTAGGGTCATCATAAAGAATCCGGTTCACTGGCCAATTTGCTCTGAGTGTCGACTGGTGTTGCCGCAGGTTTGCATGAGTCCATGCCGGCGCGATGAATGACGTCTTTGGCATATGCATGTTGTGACAGGAAAAGCGTGTCACCCGTTCTAGTAACCGAGATGCCCAAAAAATAGGATAAGGGTCCCAAATCCTTCATAGCAAATTCTCCTGCAAGAATAGCCATGAGACTTTGGCGAAGTTGGTCAAAGGAGGTGGTGAGTATGATGTCGTCCACATAGATTAGAAGATAGGCGGCATCATGACTGTGGTGATAAATAAATAGGGAATTATCCGTTTTGCACTGAGTAAAGCCATGCTGAAGGACAAAATCAGTGAACCGTTAATACCAGGCCCTGGGTGCCTGTTTGAGACCATAAAGAGACTTCTTTAGGCGGCAAATATGATCAGGGTAGCCCCGATGGTGAAATCCCATTGGTTGGTGCATGTAAACAGTTTCCTGCAAGTGGTCGTGTAAAAATGCATTTGTAACATCTAATTGGTGTATCGGCCATGATTTAGAAAGAGCCAGAGTGAGAACCGTCCGTATAGTAGTTGGTTTTACAACCGGACTGAAAGTGTCACCACAGTCAATCCCAACCTGTTGACTACGACCATCACATACCAACCTTGCTTTGTAACGTTCTAAAGAGCCATCGGAACGAAATTTGTGCTTAAAGAGCCACATACTACGTATAATATTCATGTCCGAGCGACGTGGTACTAGTTCCCAAGTCTCATTTTAATAAGTGCACTAAATTCGTTTTGCATGGCATCATACCATTCAGGTGTGGACAAGGCAAGGTGTGGAGTTTTCGGGATTGGAACAATGGAAGTAGTGTTAAGGTTGAATAGTTATTTAGGTTTGGTGATACCGTCCATTGCTCTAGTGCGCATGGTACGGGTCAGTTGTTGTGGAACCGAGTGAGGAGGGGTGGGTTGAGGTGACGGTTGAGGTGGAGTCTGGGTGTTCGGTGTTGGGTCAGAAGAGTGGGCCGAGGTTGAAAATGAGGTGGAGAAATGGTTTGGGCTGAGGGGGCGGTTGGGCTAGGGGAAGCTGTATATGGGCCTGTTGGTTGTGGAGGAGAAGTATGCGGTTGTGCCGGCTGGAGTTGGGCCGAGGGAAGTAGGGTGTGGGGCGTTGAGTGGGACAGTGGGTTGGTTTGAGTGGACAATATCCCACATCAGTGGGTTAAATGGAGGGGAAAGAAAAGTGTAGTCAAGGGTGGTGTTGGAGTTTCGTATGGAGAAGGGATAAATGGATTCCTCAAACTGGACATGGCGAGATATAAAGATTTGATTAGTAGAGATATCAAAACATTTATATCCGCGATGGTTTGAAGGATAACCAAGAAAGACATAAGGTTTGGAGCGGTTGGTGAGTTTATTTATGGTGGTGGAGGGGGTGATGGGATAACATAGACAACTAAACACACGAAGATGTGTGCAGGTTGGGAGGACATTGTATAGAAGGGTAGTAGGGGTTAAGAATTTGTGGGTTTTCTTAGGAAGAATGTTTAGGAGGTAGGTGGCGTTTTCGAGGGCATGATCCCAAAATGAGGGAGGTAAAGAGGCTTGAGATAAAAGGGTGCGAATCATGTTATTGATGGTTTGTATTTTCTCTCGGCTTTGCCATTTTGGGAGAAGGTGTGGGGACAAGAGAAACAAAAATGCATGCCATTGATGTGACAAAATTGTTTAAAATTATTGTTGGTCTATTCGGTGCCATTGTCACATTGGAACTGTTTTATTTTTCGTTCAAACTGTGTATGGATATGGTTATGAAAGGTGGTAAATGTGTTGTAAACTTGAGACTTATTGGTTAGGGGACATAAAAAATCCGTTAAATAATCAAGCAACAATATATAATAACGGTGACCACCGGTGCTTAAAACCGGGGAGGTCCACAAATCACTGTGAATGATATCAAAAGGTAAATAGGTTTTATTCGTAAAATCATAAAACGGAAGTTTAGCACCTTTGCCAAAAAACACATGATTGACAAAGTGGATTGTTCGTTTTACTAAAATCAATAAAAGAACTAGACTTTAACGAATGCAATAAAGAGTTGCCCGGGTGCCCAAGGCGTTGATGCCAACGGTCTTGAGTAACAGCAGCTAAAGCAGTAGGTTTGGAGAGAGGCGTGATGAAGTTGGTGGTCAGAGGGAATAGGTCTCCCGAGCTATTGCATCGTAGGATAGGTTCCTTGGTCTTGAAATCCTTTACAAGAAAACCATACGGGTCAAATTCAATGGAAAGTAAATTGTTTGTCGTTAGGCGACGAACATAGATGAGGTTTTTGATAAGGTTAGGAGCATAAAGGATATTGTTTAGTTTTAAAGGCGGGAAAGGGTGGTAGTGTTTTATTGCCTTGTCCAATTACGGGAATGGTTGTGCCATTGCCATCAATTATTTGCTTATTAGTGCAAGAATTAAAAATAGGTGGGAAATCCATACCTGGTTGCTCCATGTGGCCAGAGGCACCGGTGTCCATGTAACCAACTGGATCAGAGGGTTGACTCATAGAGAGAGTATAGAGCGCCTGTGCAATGTCAGTCGGCGTCGGGCTGTAAGTAGCCATGTGGGCCTGTGCAGGCCGTGGGCCCAGAATGCCCTGTGAACCATCCGGCCGAGGGGTTGATGGGTAAGGGTTGTGATCGGCCATTGAAAGAAAAAAAAAGGGGCGGCAGCAAGGGTTTGGAGGTGGCAGGAGGTTTTCGAAAGCAAATAGGAGGGATAGGCAGGATCTTTAGGAGGATACCATGTAGAATTGTGACAAATCCCTTGCCTCTTGCATTCACAATATAATCAATATATAATGGTATAGGAGATCTCATAATTTTGAAGATAATTGATTCAATAAACACTAATTACAATACCATAAATACGGGCATAATTAATGGCGCCTATTACTCGGATTGTTTTACTTGTGATATATTTTATTTTTATATACATTATAATATATTACAAAAACATATTATTATTTTATTTCTTTAAGAGTGTAATTTGATATCTATGAAATATCTAAAGGTTGATTACCAAGCAAATGAACTAATATCCTATTTCGTTGAAATGTAAAACTTATTTTGTGGTGTTGAACTTGATGTTAATGTATAATGTATTAGGTTGAATTATTTTGAATATGTTTTTTGAACTATAAAATAATATTTTAGACTATTGAATTTTAAGAGCTATATATTAATTTTTTTTAAATCGAGCCAAACCAAACCAAGCCGAGTCAGCCCGGTTTATGATTGAGCCACGCCCGAGCTTGCCTGGCTCGACTCGGCTCATGAACAACCCTAATCTAGTCAAAGAATTAATGAGTCTAACATTAATCATATTGGGCGATTATTAGATTTCAAGAAAAGTCCTATATAATTAAGTAAAGTGTTAAAATGGTCTGAGATTTGATTAATTTTATTATTTTAGTCTAGAACTTAAACCTTTTAAATATGGATTTTTGTGATTTCAATTTTGTTGCTTTGTTAGCTGAAACCTGATTTGTTTTTATATGAAAATGACAACAAAATTAAAATTACAAAAACCTAAATTCAAAAGATTTATGTTTTAAACTAATATGTCAAGAGTGAATAAACCTAAATGATTTAGAAGTGTAATCTAATTAAATGGAATGGCTTATTTATTTGAGAAGAACATGAGTTGTAGAACATCATGCTGAGTCACCTATGTCAGGCGAAGTATTGGATGACAATTATCGAGAAACAGCACATGGCCTAAAAACATATGGTCCACAATAGTTTTGTGAGGTAATTAAAGAAAGGTGGCTAGTTGAGACTAATAAAAGGGTGTTAATATTTAAGTATCTTTTTCTTCTATCTTTATATATACATAGTTATGGATAATAAGAGATATAGTTAAAAGAATGTGTATATAAGATTCTAAGAATATGGAAATAAGACCAACTTTAATAAAAAGATGAAAATAGGGCAATTTGAGGAGAGATCGGATAATAGAGTTTTGACGGCAGAAGGTTGTTTTGGCTTGAATCACACATTTTTGAGGAGTTTGGTATTGCACGCAAATCAAGAATGACCATGAATTTCTTGATTTTGGCTAAAACTTTTTGTGACTTCCCCTAAAAGAAAGATTCTTAGATTTTTACCTAAATACTTTGTTTTGATTACTTTATCGACTAGTATTGGATGTGATAAACGTTAATTTATATTTGAATTGTTTGTCTTTTATTAAATATATTGGGTATCTTGCGTCGTTAGTGAGTTGATAACAAGGTGGGTAGTTGGTATTTATGATTGGATAATTAGGTCGTATTGTTATTATTAAAAAATATCCTTATTTATTGTTTTGATTCAATAATTCCAAGGCCATTTCTATGTGATATTTAAGTAATTGAACTAGTTTTATGTTAAACTTACAATCGGGATACGGTTGATGGTTACTTCTTCTAAATCTAATAAAACTTTCTTAATTAATTTTCTCAGTTATTTCAACCAATCAAACCTGAAATCTAGATTAGTCGTAGTTAAATTGTTAAACATCGACCACAGATTCCCGGTAGATATGACTTTACTTACCTATACTATTTAAGGTATTTATGTTACAAAATACTTGTTTTTTAATAGCACACGATAGCTACATCAAAATGGCGTCGTTGTCATGGAATTCGTGTGATTCATGTTAGTTTAGAGTAGTTGTTATTTCTGTTTTCCTAAAAACCATAAAAATCAAAAAATATTTCTTTTTGTTTGTTCTTCTTTTGTTCAGTACTACACGCAATTTCTTGTTTGCTTGTGTGTAAGTGATTTATACATTGTATGCATACCTAGTTTTCAAGAAAGTCATCACCGTTGCTATTTGATTCAGAAGTTGAAAGAACTGTCAAGCAAAATCGAGTTGTTCTCCATTCAGCAGTCAAAGGAAAGTCACAGTCTAAAAGCCCCATGTTGGTGCATGTTCTGTGTGTCCGCCACTGTACGAATAGGCTAGATAGAGTGTGTGCTGAATATTGTATAGATGAGATACGAACACATGACTTAAGAGTGAACGAGAGAGGTGGGTAAAGGTCACCTTGTACGAAGTAGTTACTCCGTACGAAGGTAGTTACTTCGTACGAAGGTAAAATGCTCAATTCGCATGAGGGTAACCTGTCTATATATAGTGTCGTGTGTTCATTTGTTAGATAAGTTTTGGAGTTCCCAGAGGGGAAATGCAATTTCTCCAGCTTGTAAAGATGTATACAATTTCGGTATGAATGAAATCATTCTACTTCTGCTTCTACTCCGTTCTTAATAACATTCTACCGAATTAGTTTTATTCTACCCAAACTTTTGTCTAATACCACCGGTTCCTGGACTATCACCTCACAAGAGAATCAGCAAAACCCGAACCAACCACCACAACAACCACCATAGCAATACCTATGTCCTGACTTGCCACCTCTTCCCTTCCAGAATCAAAATTAAACGAACCAGACACAATACCTAAATTATCAAAATCAACCACCATCACTACCACAAAACCTGAATTCCCGACAAGAACAACCTGCACATGCTGATTTTCAAATCATTGGTGGGGCACTAGAATACCCACTAGTGAACCAACCATACCCATAACCCTATCTGTTGCGGGTTGTTCATAGAGCCAACCAAGAGCCACACTCGCACCATGTAGGCGACGTCTTCGATCAAGGAGACAACGGGGCTAAAGTTGAGAACTATGATAGTAGACGGTGATGGATATGGAGATAAGATGATTGGGTGATGATGATGGGTACATGGGGTATCGAGGAGGTTAGTTAAATCTAGCAGCGAACCAGAACCAAACAAGATTTCTACCGAGACATCAGCGTGGGGGAGATGGATACCAAACCCCACGAGCCAACAGGGCACCAATTCTGCCTCGTCATAGGCAAAGGGATCCTTAGGGCGTAGAAAGCCATTTTCGACATTAGATCGCAATACACTCTTCCCAATAGTGATGTGAATAGTGAATGGTGATAGGTCATTCGAGGTGATACCGCATATTCTGAAAATGCTCCTTACTTTTCATAGGAGAAGTAGTGAGGAGCCATATGCACATATCACGGATTTCGAGGCAGTGTGTGTCATGATTGGTGGACACGAGTTTACACCAAATTAAGTGAAGTTGGTATTATTTCAGTTTTCATTGAAAGATGTTGCGAAAGATTGGTTCATATCGTTGCCCTATGCTAGTATTCAAACATGGGAGGAGTTGCAGCAACAATTCCTAGAAGAGTATCATACTCTTCAGCGAACAATTGTAGCTAAGGCACCGATTAGAGAATTCCAACAATTGTCGAGTGAGTTATTTTATGAATCTTGTAAGAGGTTCAACTAGTTGATTCAGAATTATCCCCGCCATGGCATTCAAAGATGGGAATTGATCACCGCATTTCATGATTGGATATCTAATGATGATAGAAGAGATATCAAGGCTACCACTAGGAGTACTTTTCTTCGTAATCATGTGGATGTGGATTGGGATTATCTAGAGATTGTAGCTGCAAATTCTAAAAGACAAGCAAAATTGGATCGTAATAAGAAATATGCGGTGATGACGCCGATGAGTTCAGGTGCTACGAATGCTAGGGTATCTCAAGCGGAAGAGAGAGAATGAGGCATTAGAGCGCCATGTTACTGACTTTGAAGGGTCTTAGGTGAAGAGACTCGACACATGTTGCTCAGTCATACCCGATTTGTCCCTCATGTGGAGAATTAGGTCATACGTCTAAAGATTGTCCAGGCCAGTTCATGGGAGCTGAGAAGAGGGTCAACCATGTTTATGGTGACCAAAAGAAATATGATACGAATTCGAATAGATATCATCCAAGTTTGCATAATCACCCCAATTTTCATTATGGTAGCACTACTAATCAATCTAACCCAAACTTTCAGGTCCCAAATCATGGAAGTCAGCCATATCAGAATAGGCAGTCTTGTTACAATAACTAGAATGACAACCAGGTTAGTTACAACATGGAAAATCAAAGAAACTATCAGCAAGGATCTGATCAAGGGAGAGCAAACAACCAGAATGATGGTTCAAATAATGAAGTTATGTAAATCTTGAAGCAGATTCGAAAAGACCAAGAATTGCAGTCTAAGGCTAACCAAGCCTTAGAAAAGCAAGTTGCTCAACTTGCAGCTGAGATGGCTCAAGGAAAAAGAGACCTAGGAAAGCTACTGAGTGATACCGCAAAGAATCCTCAACATTAGGGCAACAGTTCTTCCCATGCCTGAGTTAACTCGATAAGTTTCGCTCCTAGATCTAAATTTGTTGATACATGCTTAACCTCCTCGTCTCAAGTGGTTGCACGTGTAATAGAGGAGATAGATGGAGGAGAGGAAAGTGAGCTAGGAGCACCACTGGTTCGCATTTATAGTGGGAAAGTTGAAGATCCATAGAGCTTTGTTGGATTATAGAGCAGGCATGAGTGTTCTGCTAGGAAGCTTATATGATAAGTATGACTTTGGCCCTTTGCATGCCACTGATATGAAGGTAATTTTGGCAGATGATACTTGGAAACAACCCAGTGGGGTTGTTAAGGATGTGATAATCCAGTTGGGGTGAGTTCTTTCACCCTTTATGGTGTTGGACTATGCACCAACGAGGATGAACGAGCAACAAAGGTGATTTTGGGTCATCCATTCTTGTACATTGCTAATGCTCAAATCAATTGTAGAGATGGATTGATCATGATGAGCTATGAGAATCATAAGTTCAATTTTTATGTTTTCTTACAATCCATTACTTATAATGTTTTTGATGATTTGATTGCATCAATTGCTACTATTGAGCTTGTTCCTTAGCACACTTCACGTGTGTGTGAGGACACACTAGATTAGAAAGGGTTGAGTTGTACAGGTCTGCGGTTGAGAAGAAGAGAGAGTCGGTTGATATGCATCAAATGCAACATATAAATTGTATAAAATACGGTGTAAAATGAAACCTTTAAGTACTAATGTTGGAAAAAGTGCGTTTATTTGTATACTTTTGATTTTCAGGATTAAAAAAGCTTAAATCTACAAAAGGAACAAATTAACGACAAAAACTAGCATACGTATAGAAGATGGGAAGACGACACACTATACCAACCCTTCAAGCTTCACCCAAAGACTAAAAACAACGAATTAGAAGTCAAGAACGAGGCCGTGCCTACTCGGCATGGGGCCGTGCCCCTGTAAGATTACGGATCAGAAGAAGACAAACAGAAGCAGACAAGAGATACGGGGTCGTGTCCCTTAGACACAGGTTATGGTCAACTTCCAGATTTGCATATCTTGGATAGTACAACAAGTAAAATGGCCAAGGGGCCGTGCCATTGACACACGGGGCCGTGTAGTAGTTGATATGACATGTTCATTAAACAAAGACATAGAAGAAGGAAGACACGGGGCCGTGCCCGCAGGGCACAGGGCCTTGTGAAGCCACTGTTTACAGCTATAAATAGGGGTGCTTGGTTTCATATCAATCCATTCCTTGGCATACCACTTCTCTCACACCTGCCACCACTCCACCACCACAATACCACCATTATCGACCATATTCATCCATCATCCACCTTAGAGTGTGTGTAGTAGTCTCGGGATCCAAGATTGATTATAAGAGTTTTTGTTAAACAAAGGCCATGATTGGCTAATCTCTTACATCACGTGGTGAAGATAAGTTATTTATGTATTACTTTTGATTTCCTAGCTTTAGTTAACTTTTTAGTTGGGTATGTTTTAGTGACTTTAATAACTAGTTTTTTATATTGAAAATGAACTTTACTCTATCATCTCTTCATGTTTCGTTGATTCACTTATTCGTGTCTTTATGGTCT
Source organism: Scalesia atractyloides (assembly GCA_947069175.1). Lineage (NCBI taxonomy): Eukaryota > Viridiplantae > Streptophyta > Magnoliopsida > Asterales > Asteraceae > Scalesia > Scalesia atractyloides. The sequence goes on along the minus strand of CAMTDV010000001.1, from coordinate 15,806,238 downwards.
ATATAAAGCGCGTTAACTATCTGGAAGGGGGTTAGAAGGGTGGTATTGGTAAAGTTCTTGCCTCGTTAAGTGTATAGATCCTGCGAGGACTTGGTTCAAGCTTCTTAGGACTTCCCTTGAGGTAGATAACATCAAATCGGGGGAAGTAAGAACGACTTGAATCCCTTATAAATAAACTACTACTAAAACTTTAAACCGGCCTTGCGGGACTGTATTCCTGCTAACTCAGACCAATATGGACGAGGGTAGCGTTGCCTCCAAAAGAGGGACATGCCACATTTTGTATTAATAACTCACTTAATTGTCTTTCAATCATCTGGCCTTGCGGGAATGTATCCTTGCTGACTCAGAACAATATGGATGAGGGTAGTGTTGCCTCCAAAAGAGGGACATGCCACTTTAACTAAGATAATCTTTTGAAAACCCAAAGTGCGAAAATCATCAAAGGGTACGTAAATAACTTGTCGGAACCAAGTGATTCTATCTTGTCTATTTGTCTTTTTTATTACTTTATCTATTTATTTATGTTTATTTATTCAAAAAATCTTTTCTAAAAATCTGATTAGATTCAACGTCGACAATATTCTGGTATTAAAAGCTCTTGTGTCATTGGACGACCTCGGTATCTTACCACCACTATACTACGCCAACAATGGGTAAACTTGCCCTGGCGTGTTGTAGAGAGTGATAGTTGCATATCGTGTTTTTATAAATATAAATCTTGAATAAACGAGTGAAAAGTACTTCAAATATATCTAAAAATCACCCATAATCGCAACAACGTCACCGGTAAAGAAGACGAATGAGCCAAAGAGAGAAAAAACAGGCAAACCACTTGATGGTTTCAACACATGAGGCAATAGGGCCCCGTTTAACCCTAAGGGGTATGCAGTTGAAAACTAGCATGACTATTGGAAGCCAAGTCATTTAGAGAAGTCCGGAGGGAAGCATGATTTTGAACTGCCTTGAGAATATCAGGTATAATTTGGCTAAAGATCTAAAACTTACCCTAAGGTTTCTTTCTTTTCTCTTTTCTTTTGGTTTTTAGTTTTTGTGTTTTACGTGGAATCGAACAAGTGTGGGGAAGTCTGAGGTTGTTTTGCTAAGCTTAGGTGCAATTGTAGACAATGCACAATTTTAGGATGCAATTGTAGATTTTGTAGAGTTTTGTAATTTGTGTCGTGTCTTTCGAGATGGGTCAGACTTTGTATATTGAGTCATTTTAATATGTTTGGGAGTGTTTTGATCAATATTTTGCAAATTTCGATTACCCCGTCTGTTCTCAATCTCCATTTGGAAGAAAGTAATTTAGATATTCTTTGAGAAGAGCATTCCATACTTATTTGCGGCAGCGAAAGAAATGCTACATGGTCGTTTTGGAACATTCATGAGGATTCTACTACTTAAGCCAAGGGAGTATGTTTCAATGTTTTGTATACTTTATTTTTCGTTTTTGTATTGAGTCATAGTTTCTTGCTCCATTAAGGACAATGTAGGATTCAAGTGTGGGGAGGGGAAACTAATGTCTAGTTTGTGTCTTAGTTAGGTTTTTAGTTGTTTTCAATTTTATTTTGAAAATGTCCCGTAAAGATTTTGCAAGCAAAATGGAAGATGATATGAGATAATGAATGGTCGAAAATGCGTCTAAATAAGGATATGCGGGTAGGCCTAGCCGGCTAAAAAGTTCCTTAGGATTGATGTAATACATTTAATTATTATCTCTTAAAGTGACCAACCTTACATACTTCCAGCAAGGGTAATTTGGCTTCTTATTTGGACCCAAATTTTGTTCCTTTGAAACTTTCGTTTCCCTTTGAATTTAATATTTACCTTGGATGATTCACACGTCTCAACCATACTCACAGAAGTCGTTCTAGCCCGTTTCTTGTCATCATGGACCACACTTTTTCTTGTGCTCTCAAACCCTCTTTAATTCTTAAGTGGCATCAAAGTTTAACCAAACTTAACTTTCCTTTCTGATGTTTCAGATATGTTTGAAATCTTTCTAGGAATAAGGTAACTTGTCAATGATGCTTAAAACCGAGATGGGTTCATCCATCTCCCTGTCATGTTGGGAAAACTGCATAAAAATTCGTAATAGTTTATGGTACTATTCCATGACAGGCCTCAAATCATTCATTTTGTAATTGTTGAAAATACTAACAAGAAACTTCTTACTAAACGAATCTTCTGCCATGTACTTGGCTTCCAAAGTGTTCCGCTGTAACTTTGCAATTTCTACTTTTTGATAAACATCAAACAGGGAATCGGACATATTGTTTAGGATGTGGCCAAGACAAATATAATTGTAGTTTTCCCACTTTGACCATTTCCTGATTTGTTCTAGATTGCCATCATTAGTATCTCCGTCATCGGAGTGATCAACATGTACACCACTTTCAGGGTTGCAAGAAGAAAATGCATCCTCTTCTGCGATGGAAATCCTACCCTTCGAATTTATCCAGTTTGTCAAACTTGCTTGTCATATCCTAAACTGATTGCGCGCTTGTCATCTTTACATAATAGAATTTGATCTTTGTTGGGGAATCTTTAAAACAACAGATCAAATTATTTCGGTGGTTCTCCCAAATAATTTAGTTGGATACAACTTAAGTTGAGAAATCGAACAATAATATGTGTGTGATGAATTTTAATGAACCTAAAGAAGTGAGACCAAAGACTGATTTCGAATTTGGGGAAGAAAGGGATCATTCTAAAAATTATCATTCTGGAAAATTTAAATTTTCAACTCATTTTTAATAAAGCAATTTAATGGAGATTATGTCCAACTCGATCCCAGCCAGAGGCTCTGCCCCTTGGATCCTTCTCCAAGGGGCGCTGCCACTGACCCTTTGGAACCCCATTCAGGGCTCCGTATAAACACTCAGAATTATAACTGAAAAAAACGCACACTCATGTATCTTCTAACATGTTCAATATGTATTATAGTTCACTTTTCTCTAACATGTTGATCCCAGATAAGACCTTCATGATTTCGATTTGAGCTGCAAAGAAAATATTGTTGAATGAGATGATAAGGTGCTATGGGGGTAAAAAGAAGATGCAATGTCTTTTTAAATCATTCGCATCAGTAAGTTGTACATTCAAGCACAACATACGTTTGCCAGAAAAGTGTTTATGCAAAAGGTACAATTTCCATTGCAACAAATTGTTGCAAATTTATAGTATAAAAAAGTATTTATGCAAAAGGTACAGCTTCTATTGCAACAAATTATTGTAAATTTATAGTATTGTTGCAAATGCAAATTTATAGTATAGAAAAGTGTTTATGCAAAAGGTACAACTACACTTTACTTATTGGTTGAGATAAATATATGTGTAAGTGTAGAAAAAATAAATATGCATTATATCTTTATTTATGCGATCAAACGTGGTTAAAGAAATGAGTTTGAAAAGATTGGTGTTAAAAACAAAAAAGTTAACCGTAGTTTATAAGATAATATTCTTTAATATATATATATATATATATATATATATTGAGGGGTTAAAATAAGAACCACTTAAGTTGTGAGAACCGTGATAATCAAGTCATGCAAAAGGTTTTTTTTCAAATTTTTGTTCTCAAAAGTTATAAAAAAATCATTTGTTTTGACAAAAAAAATTCCGCATACCCACATTTACATGAGGCGTAAAAAAATATTTATTTCGTACAAAACTATTGTCTCGACAATTCTTTTTACAGATGTGTTTATAATATTTTAATCTACATTTGTGCAAAAAAATTCTGGCACAACTCACCCCGGATCAAAAAGTTCTCGCGGTTCTCACAACTCGTAATGATTTTCATTTGAAACAAATCCTATATGTATATACATTATACAGAATTCTTAAAAAAAAGATTAAATAATTTAACCCGAGTATTTTAAGAATGTTTGCCTTAAATTTCGACCATTTTGTGAGTTGATCAGTCGAGGTGGTCTATCTTCTTTGCTAAAACTTTTAAATTCTCCATGTCCTTCGCATCTCCATTAAATTTCAATTTCTACTTCGAGGTCCTCGTATTTGTTGCTAGGAATCTCAAACTTTCCCAAATGCTTTAACCAATTTCTCGTACACAACCAGAAGATGTTGCCCCGCGTTTCACCTTGTCCCTTCCAATCGGGCATAGTGGTTGATGTGGTAATTAATCCACCTCAACGGAAACAACGTTCAACTGAAGCTCCACTACGCGTGTACTCGGATGTATCCAACGTTGTTCTTTTCGAACAACACATTAACAAAAGAAAAAAAAAATAAAGTCCCCGTTGTCACGCCCTCTGGCAGCAACCTCCAAACCAAAATATTAACTTTTCTGGGCAAAAATCGATTTCATCCGGTAGTTGTACTATCATATCTCAGTCCCATCTCCACGAATCATTTGAAGAAGTCAACTGATTCGAAGAAGCCAAATTGCCAAGATCAACGAATTGTGCCGATTCCACCCCATCTTTGGCCGTATGTCACGAAGTGGACATTTTGGTTTTTGTATTTTCCTGTCCTCTGTTATAAACGGGCAACCATCCAATACAATTACTTGTTCTTAGTTCTAAAAACTTTAACGTCTGAATAAAATCTAAGATTGTCATCCCTACTTGAACATTTCTTTGTTAAATAGAGCCATACAGAGTATTTGATATCACAGGAAACTTGAACATTCGTCGGAATTCTCCGCGTCTTTTTCTTTGGCTTATATTACTTCATCTGATATCATTCAAAGGTGGTGAAATGTCATCATACTGGGACGACAACTATTTCTTTGGGCCGTATTCTGGCGAGTCATGGGTGCCCGAAGCCAATCCGGTAACAACTATTAGGTTAAAGTACTTGTTTTAATTATTTACTAATGATAATAAGGTTGTTAGGGGGAGACCGTCGTTCCCGATTCTAACGAGCAAGAGGAGGTTGTGTCAAGTGTACAAGGAAATCAAAACAGACCGTTTCTAAATTTGAACGAGCTTCCTCCCGTTGATGAAATATCCCATGTGGACGACTCGTACCAAGTTGATGCACCATGTGATCTTGCGCAACATGGGTTTTCGGATTATGGATACGGGTGTGAATATTCGTACGTGCAACAACAAGGTCCGGATGGATACGTAGGGGACGGTTACGAAAGTTTCAATGCAACACTGTCTTTGTATGGTCAAGAAGTCTATCCTGATGGTGGAGGTTATGGTGGTGAGGCACCCCCATGCGTAGGCAACCCGTACCTCACAGAGATGGTATCAAAACATATTTATTTATGTTGGGCAGTTGAGTAAACATAAAATCTAGCATAACGATATCGATGTTGCAGGTTTTCAACTCTCTAGATGAGCTAAAAACTGGGCACATGAAACGGCAAAGGCGGATGGTTTCGTTATTTTGACCCGATGATCAAAGAAAATTGGTGGAAGGACCGGGAGGGTATGGCTTGGATGTGACCGTGGTGGTGAGCACCATACTACAGCAACGGTTAGAAAAGCTGGAAGCAAGAAAACTGGTTGCCCATTTTACCTTGTAGCTGTGCGAGACCATCCGTATGAAACATGGGGGATAAAAGGTGGAAAGACTGAATATAACCACGAACTCTGTTAGGACCTGTCGGGCCACGCGTTTGTGCGAAGGTTTACTCCTAACGAATACAAATTGATCGAGCAGCTGACAGCTCAAAACATGGAGCCGCACATAATTTTTCAAACGATAAGGAAACAGTTTCCTGACAGTTTCCAGGTTCAAAAAGACGTTCAAAATGCAGTTCAGAAGATTAGGGCCGAACAAAGATACGGACTGACCCATGCGGTCGCTAGAAAACATCCTTATTACAAACAAATTTATTTACGAGACACGGGAGGAACCCGAAACAGAGGTCGTTACATAGATCTTCTTTGTTCATCTGTACTCGAGTCAAATGTGGCATGTGTTCCTGCACATTTTGCTGATAGATTCCACGTACAAGACGAACGTATACAACATGCCATTGTTCAGATAGTTGGTATGACGCCCACCAACTATTCGTTTTGTATCGCGCATGTTGTTATCTGCAAAGAATGTAATGATAACTTTGTATGGGTGCTTGAGAGGATCAGGTCAATGCTGGACGAATGTATAGAGCCACGTGTGATTGTAACGGATAGAGACATAGCCCTAATTAACACGTGTGCTAAGGTTTTTCCAAAAGCCTCTCGATATGTTTGCAGGTTTCACATACAACAGAATATTTATAAGCACTGCAAAAGCGCATTCACAGAAGTAGACTGGCAAAAATTTTTGTAATCCTGGGGAAGATTGTGTGAGTCTCCATCAATACCCATATACGAGTACAACTTGCGCAGCCTGCAAAAGCGACTTGTGGAGTGCAAACGTTAAGTAAGTTTTTGTAATAAAATTTGACCTACCTATGTACATTTAACTATTTATTGATACCTTTTAGGGGTGTTTACGTATGTGTATGATAACTGGCTGAAAGACTACAAGGAAATGTTCGTCTTTGCATGGACTGATCAGAGTCGCAACTTCGGGCAGCGTACCATAAACAAAGTGGAGAGTCAACACACGAATTTAAAGAGATACGTCCAAGATAGGAGCTCGTTGGACCATATAGTAGGTTGTGTCAAGGATATAGCTGAAACACAATACGGTGAAATAAGGAGGAGCTTTCGAGAAAGCATCGAAAAAATAATGAACCACCACAAAAACCCGTTATTTGACCACCTACGTGGAAAAGTTTCCCATACAGCGCTTGACTTGTTGAGTGGAGAGCTACTTAGGAAACTAGACGTGTTGCAGCGCTTGCATTCATCTTGTGGATCTCATATGTGGTACAACTATGGGTTGCCGTGTCCTTGTAGGCTGAAAAGTACGTACGTGCTGGTAATACATGCTAATCGTGAAGCGATGTGTGTTTTATGTGTCCACTATTCATGTGACTTTAAACAATGCGTTGTTTTAACCGTGCAGAGCGTCCGATTCAACTCGAAGACGTAGACATCTTCTGGCAGAAGCTTAACTTCTAGGCATGTAAATTGATATCGGATGACGTTGACGTGGTAGAAGAGCTGAACATTGTTCGGCAACAGTTAGAGTCACATCCCCGTGCTCAGAATAAAAGTTTGCTGGGAAAGATTAAAGCGGTGTTGACTCCAATCAAATCCACGAAGAAACCACTGGTTGTCCAACAAAATACTCGTGGGCGACCAACAACAAAGCAAGCATAACTTCGGTTTGACGTCCTCCCCCGCCATAGCTCCTACGTTCCGTCCCAGGGTTCCCAACAAAATACATACGATGCCCCCCGCCACAGCTCGTACGTTCTGTCGCAGGCCACTCAATAGGCGATCATAAATGCTCAAAAACCGAGAGGGGGGAGAAGTCGTTCAATGACTTCTAAACAAGAGAGATTCGAGATGATAACGGTTTTCTGTTGATAGTGGGCGACGAGTATGTGTCAACAACCAAACGGTTTAAGTCTCTCCTTTCGACATTGTTTCACCGTACATCTCGTGAATACATGACGTGAGGCCAGACGGTCATTGTGGGTTTCGGTCTGTTGCTGTGGGGTTGGGTATGGGAGAACGTGCGTGGAGCCACATTCGAAAAGACCTTCTACAGGAGATGGATCAGAACGCATCGATCTGGGCGCTAGTATTTAAAGCATGGGAGGAAGGATACTTTTACACGCATCGTCAGAGCCTAATCTGGGATTCAGTGGAGCGTTGTCCCCCCACTCACTGGATGGACTTCCCCCACGCAGGGCTTCTTATCGCACAAAGGTACGGTATCGTGGTTCACCTGTTAAGCATCGTGGTTGTTCCATCTTCTTCCTGATAATGAATCCTCCGACGGATTGAGAACCACGAACGATAACGCTTGCACATGTTAACAATAACCACTTCATACATATTAAGCTGGAAGGCCAATTTCCAATGCCGACAGTAAACGGGCTATGGTTGACCTACCGAAGCGCCGCTGCAGAACAATGGCTATACATGTAGACGCCCCGTTTAGAATGGTATACGTCGATAATGAATCCTCCACCAAATCCAAATCCGAGTATTAATTACGTCGAAAGTGAATCGGAAAGAATGAGTTTTTTTGTATACCTACTATGAATTTTTGTATACTTAATACGATTTTTTGTATATGCAATACGATTTTTATTGTATAGTAAATACGATTTTTTATAATTAGTATGAATTTTTTTATTCTTGATACAGTTTTTTATAATTAGTAAGATTTTTTGTATAATTAATAAGGTTTTTATAATTAATACGATCTTTTATAAGTGTGTTAATAAATAATATGATTTTATATCTAAAAGGAAAAGAAAAACAAAAAAAATTGGTATATACAAGGCGTCTAGATCTAGATGGACAGTCTTTTTTTTACCACAAGACCTTTTTACCCCTGAATTGCACTCCGTCTAAGCCTAAACCAGGGGTAGAAAGGTAATATTGTCGAATTAGACGACACGTCTAGACCTAGACGCCACGTACACTTTGAGCGGCAACTTTGAAATTGCCCATTTTTTAATTTTAAAGGTAAATGGTGAATTACCATTTTACCCCTGAATGGCCACCCGTCTAGGCCCATTCAGGGGTAAAATGGTAATTAACCACTCTGAGCTGTAAAGGACTCAGATGGTTAATTACCATTTTACCCCTGAATTGGGTCTAGACTAGTGGCCATTCAGGGGTAAAATGGTAATTCACCATTTGAATAGACGTGTCGTCTAGTCCTATACGCGACGTCTATTCATATTTACCATTTTACCCCTGAATGGCCACTCGTCTAGGCCTAATTCAGGGGTAAAATGGTAACTGACCACCTGAGTCCTTTACAGTTCAGAGTGGTTAATTACCATTTTACCCCTGAATTAGGCCTAGACAATGGCCATTCAGGGGCAAAATGGTAATTCACCATTTACCTTTAAAATTCAAAAAGTGGCCAGTTTCAAAGTTGCCGCTCAAAGTGTACGTGGCGTCTAGGTCTAGACGTGTCGTCTAATTCGACAATATTACCTTTTTACCCCTGGTTTAGGCCTAGACGGAATGTGATCGAGGCGATTGGTGAGACGTCGAGACTGCGTTTTTTCATCCCGTTGTCTGTTTGAATTGGCTGGCTCACCGAGTTATAGGGAGCTGCTCATCGAGTTCCTGTCGACATTCACGTTTCACCCTCCACGGGTCGATCAGCCGCCTCCCCAGCCACAGGGACCTCCCCCTCCGCCTGAGGATTCATTTAGGCTTGCCGGTGTGTGGCGTTCGATGACGCTTGCTGAGTTTGCCGTTCATAGCGGTATATACCTGTAGGAGGAGATTGCTACAGATGTTTATACGGAGGGGCTAGTGGTGGTGGATAGACCCACTCTTTTGGGATTTTGGGAGGTGGTCGTAGGCCATGATACTTGGGAGCATGTGAGGGCGAAGGGGAAGATTTCACACGTTGCCGACCCGTTGTACAGGTACGTACATTTATTACAGTAATTATTTATTATTATTGCTATGAATTAATTTCCGTATTTCACTAATATTATGGGCAGGTATTTACATCGGATGCTCGCTACGTCTATTACCGGTCGCATACACAGCCGTGAGTTGTGTACGAGCACCGATTTATTTTTCTACTATTGCCTATTGTACATGAGGCCGTGCATACTTGCGCACGGTCTCACCTAGTACTTCGCCTCCGCCATCACCGACAGGAGTGCGACTTTTTGTACGGTGGGGCGTACGTCACCATGATTGTCCGGTCGTTGGGTCTTATGCCGGAGACAGACCCACACTTGCAGCCGGCCATACCGTCGACGCAGATGGGTTTTCAGACCTTGATAGGGATAAAGCTGGTGAAGAGGTTTGGCGTGCTAGGCGAGCGGTTTAAAACCCGCGCAGGTGAGCCATGGATTCCGGAGCCGTTGCCAGATCAGTTCGATCCAGTCTATCTGCCGGCAAATGAGACAGCGATCGTCCAGGAGCCTCCGGTTGATTTAGACGGACCGGCACCGCCACCGCCACCTCATGGGGCGCCCCAGTTTACGCAACACGTTATTCCAGGTCATATCCCGGGAGGTGCAGCATACACGCGCTTACAAGCCGACGTCGACAGGCTTATGGATCTCATGGGCTGGATGGTGCGGGAGTTACAGGATAGACGAGAGAGAGACGGGTTACCTCCCATATACCGCTCCCACCACCTCGAGCACCACATTAGCAGCAGTAGCCGCAGCAGCCAGATCCCGACTCCGACTCCGACTCGTATGCATAGACGTTTTGTATTTAGTATTCAGCTGTACAGATACACATTGTTATGGATGTACAAAGTTATGTTATATATGTTATATCTCTTATATTTAACTTTGTTTTCAGTTATTCGATTACTTGATGATTGTTTCTGTTAAATCGGCGTTGAAATGTAACACGGAAACAACATATACTTCTTGCATTCTTCTTAAAATGTTGAAAACATTATTCAATTAAATATTACATTTAAAAAAAACAATGTAAAAACAATTAAATATTTAACATTAACTTATTTTTATACAATAAACAAAACTTTTTAAAAATCTTAAATTACACCACAAAAAAATCAACCTCCAACAACAACCAATTTACCCCACCAAAACACCCTTTTTTTAACCTCCAACAACAACCAATTTACCTCACCAAAAAACCCATTTTCCAACTAAAAAAAACCATGGTCCTAGATGGGTCGTCTAGGACTAGACGGCCCATCTACCCACATAAATTTATACGCCCTGTCAGGCACCTGCTGACCCCTAAAAATCAGTGCCTAGACGGGTCGTCTAAGCCTAGACGACACGTCTAGGGCTCAAGGGTGTCCAAATAGACATCAGGGTGTCCAGATAGATCAAGCGTTTCAATATTATTAGTTTGATTCAGAATTAGACTGGTGACATGACATTTACTTTACAAATCGTGTTATCACTTTCAAACTGTCGCCCTATATTCAATAGCCTAGCAAACTAGCAAACTGTGTTATCACTTTCAAACTGCCGCCCACCAGATAAAGCTAGTGTGGGTTCACAACGGGTAGCGAGAGAACATCGTCGCAGGTACCATGAGTACGCACGCGGCTTAACATGCTGCTTCATGTAGCATAGTTGGGGGGTTGGGGGGAGTGGATGCCTGATCCCCCAAACTATTCGCTCAGTAGTTTTCGTATATAATTTTTTATGTATATACGTTTTCGATCCCTAGATTTTATAAATTTTTTGATTATAATTTTAGCTTCGGTAACTTCCGACCCCCAGTTAAAAATCTTAAGTTTCACCACTGTTAATATTACGTGAGTTAAGCTATATGGGTGTTTCTCTCTTTAGGGTTTATTGGATTGGAGTGGATTCAAAATGAGGTGACATTACTATATTTGGTCGTTTCATGGGTTCTAGTGGCTTCCAATGCATCCACCTCAATCATATCTTGTTTCATTATTGTTATAAATTATAAATATAATATAAATGGCGACCGTACTTTCAAAGATACTAATTTGATTTTAATGTGCATAACTAAAGTATTATGATATTTATATATTCATAGCTTATTTTCACATTTTTGTATGAGCTGTTTTTTTTACGAAAGAGTAGCGAATAGGTCTGGTCCATAGACAAAGATTGATAGTTGTTAATCTTTGTCTTGTTAACCTCGTACCTACATATAGCATTTGGCCAAAGTGCAGCGTATGGGCGTGTGGAAACCTATATGCTGCTCTTTGGTTAAAGAGCAGCGTTTAGGGTTTTGTCCCGATAAAAAAAGAAGTGACATCTGACAAGAAACAGATAGGGGGATCGCGGAATTGTGGGAGCTTCCACTGCCATAATCACCATTGTAAGGGTCGGCCGACTAGCCTATGTTAGTTTAGTTTTTATTTGTACAAACTGATTATATATTTAAGCAGTTGATCTTTTATTTATACGATGTTTGTTTGGAATGTTTGTAATCTTTTCGAAGGTTTCTTTCGCGACATATTGTACGATGTTTTAATTAAACATGTTTGTGTAATTTAATAAAATTGAAGTTTTATAAATTGTTAAAATAATAGATAATATAAAATCAATGTAACAATAAAATCGGTTAAAAATTATAAAACAATAACATAATCAGTCAAATCTACAACTTTTCAGAAAAAACCACAACAAAATAAACCAAAGTTTTATTGATAAAACATATTGTATGATACAAAAAGATTAGCTTTCAACATAATTAGATGATTCAAAAGATATTCATAAACAAAAAACACATAATATTAAGTCTTAAACTAATAATCATCCATTAACGGGCAAGGTTATCTAATTCTATTGGTCGGTTAGCATAGTATCGGTGGGTCACGTCAGTTATTGAGTTTTTTCTATATTTTAATGGTAACTTTTATTCGGTACACTAGTGCTTTCCTTTTTTGGTTTGTTCCCCGATGTCTATGCATTTTCTTTAAAGTTATAATATACCACTAAAACAAAATGATAGTACTGATTTAGTTTCATAAAATTTTGTTATCTGTTTAGATAAATAAGTTTTAGTCTTTTATGATTAAGTGTCAAAATACACAAAAAAACTTCCAATGCGCTGGTTTTTGACCTAACAACGGCATATAGGTTCTGCCAATAGACAAAGACTGACGCGTGTCAGTCATTGGTCGTTGACTAGTACCTACGTGCTGCTCTTAGGCCAAAGTGCAGCACATGAGATATGTGATGTGAAAATAGACTTAGGTGCGTGGAAATAGACCGGCCTAGCAATATGGTTATAAAACAAATATTATCATACACACATAATTGGTTCGGCTATAAATAACCTTCTAAATGCTCCTATATATATTCCCATAAAACCACAACACATATACAATCGCACATGAATTATTCACCCGAATTGTTTGTGCTATCTATTCCTATCTTGTTACTCTTCTATGTCATCTTAATCAATCAAACCAAGTCGAAACCGAAGGAAAAAGAAGCTCCAGAACTCAACAGTGACTGGCCAATCATCGGACACCTCCACTTACTTGGTGGTGGCGACAAACTTCTTTACCATAAACTAGGTTCAATGGCAGACAAATACGGTCCAGCATTCAACATTCGGTTAGGAACCCATCGTGCTTTCGTCCTCAGCAGTCGGGAAGTAGCCAAAGAATGCTTCACCGTGAACGACTTAGCACTTGCTTCTAGGCCAAAAACAGCAGCCGTGAAGCACATGTGCTACAACTATGCAATGTTTGGGATGGGTCCGTACACACCCTATTGTTCTCGAGAAAGATCGTCACCCTTGAACTCCTATCCAACCGCCGCCTAAAGATGCTGAAACACATTTGTTCCACGGAGATTACTTGTGGAATTAACGAGCTCTATGGGCAATGGAAAGAAAACTCACACCAGCCAGTGTTTTTGGAACTAAATAAATGGTTGGAACATACCATGTTAAACATAACATTGCTGATGGTGGCTGGAAAACGGTATTTTGGTTTGCAAGTGGAGGTGATGAGGCCGCAAAGTGCCACAAAGCCATCATCGATTTCTTTTGGTTGGGTGGTCTTTGTTTGTGTCGGACACAATACCTTCTCTTGGTTGGTTAGATCTACAAGGGTACGAAAAGCAGATGAAAAAGACCGGAAAAGATTTTGATTTAGTGCTAGGAGGGTGGCTTGAAGAGCATCGGCAAAAGAGGAAATTATGCTTAGAACGAAATAAAGTAGATGCAAAGGATTTTATAGATGTGATGTTTTCACTAGAAGATGAAAAGCAACTCCCCAATATTGAACATGATTCAGATGCTATCATCAAGTCCACATGTTTGGTAACTTATATGCATATAATAATTGTCTATAATAACTTATGTTTATATAGTAAGTGCTGAATGTTACTATATTTTAATGTTTATGCTATAGTCCATGATTCTAGGTGGTAGCGGCACGACGGCTGTGACACTAACTTGGGCCATATCTTTATTGTTAAACCATCTTGATGTACTAATAAAGTTACAACAAGAACTAGATGACCACGTAGGTAAAGAACGACAAGTTATTAAATCTGACATCAAAAGCGACGTGTTTCTTGAATCTGTAATAAAGGAAACTTTGCTTCTATATCCGGCGGGCCCACTTCTAGCACCGAGGGAAGCAAGAGAAGATTGTACGATTGCGGGATGTAAAAAACATGTATCTAACAGAAACTCATATTTAACCACTGATAAACTCAAAACATTGAAACAACAAGAACAACTATAACTCTCAACCAAACCTCACAAGCAGATCATCAACATGATGATCTGCAACACTCTAATACAAAGAATCTGATGTAAACAAAGATCTCAATACAAGATCTCCAACAAACACAACAGACCTAACTGAGCAAAACCCTAAGTGAGAGAAAGACTGAGAACAAGAAGACATACCGAGAGTAATGAATCTGTGTAATGAGCTTGTTTATATATAAAACTTGAACTCGCTTTATCCGAAACTGACCCGAACAATCTTTAACCAATTGTAATCTCTTATCACTTTCTCTTGATTATTAGCCACACGGATCAGCCACATGATCAGCCAGCCAGTCTTCATTATCTCTGAGATGAATCCCATTAACCTTCTTAGTCCATAAGCCCACTTAGACTCCTCTTTCCAGCCCAGCTCGCACAACACAATCAGCCCATTACATGTCAAAATCAATAAAAGTAATGTATTTTAAGTATTTATAAAATATAACGTATTTAAGTATTTATATATACTTTCAACACGGGATATAATGTCAAAGCTGGGACTAGGTTAATCATTAATGTTTGGAAGCTTCAAAGGGACGAGACTGTTTGGAGTGATCCATCTAACTTTCAACCCGAAAGGTTTATGGGTGTAAGCCATGAACACATAGATGTGAGAGGCCATCAGTTTGTCCTTGTGCCATCTGGGTTAGGTCGACGTTCTTGTCCTGGGATCTCGTTTGCGCTTCAAGTGCTTCATCTGACATTGGCCCGTCTTGTTCATACTTTCGATTTGGGTCAACCTGGAGGTCTTCCGGTCGAAATGTTTGAAGGCCCTGGAATGACTCCTCCAAAAAAGAAGCCGTTAGATGTCCTCTTTAACGCCACCATTTCCATCTTCGCTTTATGGTTGTTGAGGTAGAACTATATTATTGTGTTTGAAGTTTTTAACGAATAATATGTATAATGTGAAGTAATATAAATAGTTCTAGCTTATAACGTGACAAAGGTCTTTCATTGAACATGTTCACAGATGATTCACCGTATTATCCCGTGACTGAATTTAAATCATTTCGATCTTTTACATTCCCACTAGAACTAATCAGACACTATTTACTAATGTTGATTTCACATATTATTCAGTTTTCAATATATTGTAAATTGGATACATCTGTAATAATCCATTACATAGTTGATTTTTATTTCAAATAATATATTCTGTTCTCCAAATACATTTAGCATTTTGTACCATACAAAAATGAAAAATATACTGTAAAGCAATATAAATAAAATGTGTGTCCAAACCAAAGTATGTTACACTATGTTAGTGTTAGAATTTCATGCATTACACATGTTGAATATATGATAAAAATGTCAAAAACAGAAAAGAAAGTTTCTAATTATGCAACTTATATGTAATTACGCAACCTGTACTGATAATTTCGCAACACATGTTATAATTGCACACATAAATAAATGTTACGCAACTTATATAATAATAACACAACTTATATATAATTACATATACACATAATTGAGCATGTCATACACATAACACATCAACTTTAAAAAAAAACTCAATATTTTTAAAATATTGCAAATGCTTGATTTTATGGTGAATTACTTTTTTTATAAAATATATGTCAAACATATCATCAATAATTGTTAACAATATTAAAAGAAACCGTAGATAAATGAAAAGGATGAGAAAAAAAATGATGTTAAAATGTGTCATTTATGAATAAGGATTAGTTTTTTTAAACGGCGAATTTGGATCACTGACAAACCACTGAAGTATAATCGTGTCACCAGCAGAACCACCCGATCATATCCATCTCCTCTACTCAAAACCTCCAACTCTACGGTAATCCAACTTGTTCTATTCGAGTTTCGTTCATCATTTTTGGATCAACTGTATCTAGATCTGGATTTGACGTGTGATTTTGGGATGCACAACCTTCATATTTGTTCCTCTGATTTTAATTTGCGATCTGTAGATGCAAACTCCTAAACTCCTTCCGGAGCCTTGTACATCCAAGATTTAATAACTGATCGATTCTCAGCCACGGTAGAGTCCATCTTGTTGCGAAAGGAATGAACAAGAACAAATATGTTTTAGCTAATGCAATAAGATGCCAATTATTGTTCCAAAGACTCTACCCTTTCAGTAATATCAAAAAGCTCGGAAACATGTATATACAGAATAGATAAATTCCAAACCCCAAGTAAAGAACTGTTACAAATAATGAAGAAACCACTGGAAACTAATTACAACTCTCTTAGATCCATGTATAAACAGTCACGCTTCCACATCCAAAATCATTAAACTTTCGCGAGACAAGATAGATCTTTAATGTTCATAATTTTATCACAGCGAAAAGACGAGATCTTATTTTAAATGCGTTTCTGATGCATATTTGAAACATTGATATATGATCTTGTATTAAGAAAAAAAACATACGTCGGACCCTAGCCTGAAAAGCTTGGCTGGCAAAATACACAAGAAAGGTCCATATGCATTCATTATATGCTATTGATTTATTCTTGTGGTCACTTTTTGATATTCCATATACTCTCAAAGATACGCACACAGTCTAGCATCATTTTTACGTGCATGAACTGGGCTCATATCTCTTCAAATAAGAAATTATTATTATTATAATTATTATTATTGTTGTTGTTGTTGCTGCTGCTTCTAACTTCTTGTTCCGTTGGTGTTTGTTGCGTTGTTTTTAACCTTTTGCTAGTTTTTGATGAAAAAAAAATCTTTTGTCGTTAAAATATAATACTAATAATAATAAGAAATAAATAAACATAGTTGGTGCCAAATAGAATATTTCATGCAATGCGGACAATGATAGTTAGATGTAATATTTCTCGGGATTCAGTTGACCATAAAGAAGAAGAATGTGAGGATGATTATACTCTTGCACATCAATGTCACTACAAAGATTCGGAGCATTAGCGGCGTCACATCTAACCATTAAACAACCTATTTGTCGTCATTAATGCCTTTAGCAATGACATATGGCCACTAATGACGTCGCCCCTAATGCTTTGTTGCTAATGCTCAATAGCGTCGACACACGTCGCCCCTAATGCCTATGCCAGAGCTTTTGCCAAAAAGTTTTCGGAGTGGGATTTCCAGATTTGTTACGTAACAAAAGATGATTGACGGTGGTGGAAGTTAAAAACCGAATTTAACTCGGAAATGAAACAGAACAAGATTAATTTCTCATTAAAATTGATCATACATTACAAAATTTCTACAGACGATGGTGGAGCTTGACGATGCCGGAGCGTGGCTGTCACACCCCAACCCGCAGCGGAATAAGAGTCGGGGCATAATTGGGTTATCACCAAAGCTCATGATATTTACTAATATGTTTCATATTTATTAAAGTCAAAGTTACATTTCCAAATATCCAAACATGTCCATACAATACAAAGAAAATAAACCAAACATAACAATCCCAAACTCTAAATCATTTTATTCTTCTAGTCCAATCCTATGTGTTTCTGGCTGCTGCTGGTTCACCTGTATCATGTGTAAAAATGGGGGTTTTTGGGTCAACATAAGTTGGCGAGTGAACCTTGTTAGATAAACATTTATTATTGATTTACTTGTTAGTTTATCAATGAAAAATTGTGCATAATCATAAATGAACAAATGTAAATAATCAAGCAGTGGCAAATAGCAATCACAACTATAACATACAATAACATATGATAGCATACATTAACATACCAACAACATACGATAAATAACATAAATGAAACTGTGCGATCAAGGCTCAATCAAACGGAGCCGATCGTATTGCATGTACTGAAAATGAAAATGTCTGTGCGATCAAGGCTCAATCAAACGGAGCCGATCGTATGTGGGCACGCCAGGTTCACGCTCATAATGAAATGGGGAACATGCTCAACGCTCATAATGTAATGGGGAGCGGCGGCCTATGAAATTGCATGTACTGAAAATAATAAATTACATCTGACAATAACTTCACAACAGTTGAAACAAACTGAATACACATGTTCATGATATGATGTATGCACAATGGTTTAAATATAATATATATAACAAGACACATGATACACCCCAAAACGTGATTAAACGGGGAATTTGTAAAGATTCACTCACATTGGGTGCGTTGGATTGGAGATGGTGAGATGCGCAAGAATTGGATGAGCGGAACAACGAGAAATAACTAACCTAAATAATAACGGAAAAATATAGTAAATGAGTGGATTTTATTAAGGATTTTAATGAAATTTTTAGATATATTTTTGTGAGTTTAAGGCTATTTTCTATCTTTAAAAATGTTATTTTTAAGTATTTTTAATTGATTTTTAAATTAAATTAAATAGATAAAAATATAAAAAAAATTGTTTATTTTGCGTTGACCGTTGACCGTTGACTTGTTGACTTTTTGACCGGTTCGGTCAGTGAAATTGTTTGCGCCAGGTGAGGCTCGAACCCGAGACCTCCCGTACGCGTGCACGCAGCTCTACCAACTGAGCTACGTGTCTAACCCGAAATAATCTTGTTTTTAATTATATTTATATACTAATTCAGTTTAACCAAAATTCTTTTAATTTCAAAAACATTTTAATTCAACAAACCGGTGCCTGTAACGGGTTTCGAACGCGTGACGTGCGACTTAGTGTTGCACACAGTCCACCGCTGGACTGTGTGTCTAACCTGGTTAATATCTCGGTTTTTATTATACTTAACAACTAACGGAGTTAACCCGGTTTAGTTTTAAACAAAAAAGGCATTTTATTACATAAGGAGTGCGTGTATCAGGGATCGAACTCGGGACATGCGTGTATATTTTGCACACAACCACCGCTGGACTGTGTGTCTAACCCGTTCATTTTACTGGTTTTAAATAAACTTATAACTTAACTAACTTCGTCTTCTTCATTCAAATTTCAGTCGACTGAATCACTGATCCGTTTCTTGTTTTTACGATTAACAAACATTCTTAAGGCTAAAATGAAATGGCAGAGACGGTGTTGGAAGTAACATACCGTAGGAATGATATATCACAGAATTTCCGGCAATGCGTCGGCTCTGTTTTTGTGCACCTCAACTGAACCAAAACAATTAACCATTTTGATTAGCCAATCGTGGAATTGAAGTGATAAACAAACGTTAACAGTGTGATTGAAGGTCCTTACCGTTTCACAGACGGAAATAAAGACTTCCACGAAATTTCCGGCGAACTGGAATTATCTGATAACGGTGCCTGAATTCGATCTCAAGTGAATGGTTTGAGTTAGAAACAGCTTAACAACTGTTAGATTACGATGGTATTGGAGAACTTACCGATTTGAGGACAAATACGGTTTTCCGGCGAACCTTACAGAAATTTCCGGCGAGTTGATTTAAGCGTTCTGATGGTCTGAAAGTGTGACGAAAATGAAATGGAATGTTTGTCTGATGTCTCTGAGTCGCGAGAAAGGTTTTGATTGAAGTAATCTGAGCTTTGATTCTTTTCGGTTATAAAAACCGATAATAATGAAAATTGATGTTCAATCACTTCCGAATTGATTAAAATCATCGGTTCATCGGTTATAAACGTGAATGTGCGAGTAATCAAACGATTTGACGATTGAATTGCCGATTTCCGTTTCTCAGTTGGCGCAACCGGTTTAACCGAGTTTGTGTATAAATGTTATTTGTTTCCTAGAGATAACAGAAAACAACAAGTGGCGGAGTGGTGATGTGTGTGTGTGTTAAGACTTTGAAGTTATGAACCGGCTGACCCGGGTTCGAGTCCCGGTAGCAACGTTTCTTTTTTATTTATTTTGTTTTCACTTTTTATCAAATATAATTTTTATAGTTTAGTTTGTTTATTAATTATGTATCATTAAAAACCAAAATAACCATAAATACACAACGTGACATTTATAACTTGATATTCGATTACAAAACGGAGCGGGTTTGGAAACCCGTTTTTGACAAATGTTACAGTATCCCCTACTTTTAGGAATTTCGTCCCGAAATTTAAGTAGTTGAAGTAGTAGGAAAAAGATGCGGGTATTTTTCACGCATTGAGTCTTCACATTCCCAAGTAAACTCAGGTCCCCGTTTCGACTCCCAGCGTACGCTAACAATTGGAATGCGACTTCGTCGTAGACGTTTCTCCCCGAAATCCATGATTTCTACTGGTCTTTAAATAAAATGCATAGATTCATCAATTTGAATATCTTCCAGAGGAATGTGGAGGTTTTCATCAGCGAGGCACTTCTTCAAGTTCGACACGTGGAATGTGGGATGAATCCTGTTGAGTTCTTCTGGTAGATCAAGCTTGTAAGCTACAGGTCCGACTCTTTCGAGTATCTTGAAAGGTCCTACGTAGCGTGGTGCTAGCTTGCCTTTTTGACCAAAACGAACTACTCCCTTCCACGGTGACACTTTTAGTAGTACATGATCACCAATGTTAAACTCTAAAGGCTTCCGTCGTTTATCTGCATAACTCTTTTGACGACTCTGAGCCGCTAGAAGATTGTTTCGGATTTGATGGATCTTGTCTGTGGTTTCTTGGATCAATTCTGGACCAGTGATTTGAGCTTCCCCAATTTCGTGCCAACATACCGGAGATCGGCACTTACGACCATATAAGACTTCAAAAGGTGCCATGCCGATGCTTGAATGATAGTTGTTGTTGTACGAAAATTCAACTAATGGTAGGTGGGCGTCCCAATTTCCCTTGAAGTCTATGACACATGCTCGAAGCATATCTTCAAGAGTTTGAATGGTGCGCTCAGACTGTCCATCAGTTTGAGGATGATAGGCGGTACTGAGATCTAATCGCGTACCCATAGCGGATTGTACTGCTTGCCATGTTCGTGAGGTGAAACGACCATCACGATCAGAAATAATGCTTAACGGTACCCCATGTCGGCTTACGATTTCGCTGATATAAATACGAGCAAGCTTTTCGTTCTTGAAATCTTTGCGGATAGGAATAAAGTGAGCTGATTTTGTAAGTCGGTCAATTATTACCCATATAGTGTCATACCCACCAGAAGTGCGAGGTAACCCGGTAATGAAGTCCATGGTTATATTTTCCCACTTCCATACAGGTATATCAGGTTGGACCAGAAGTCCTGAGGGTCTTTGGTGTTCAGCTTTCACCTTGGAACATGTAAGGCATTTAGAAACAAAAACAACAATATCCTTCTTCATTCCAGGCCACCAATAGGTATATCGTAGGTCTTGATACATCTTATCGGCTCCTGGGTGTATAGAATATCGCGTTTTGTGAGCTTCATTCATAAGAATTTCACGAAGATTGTTGTGGTTAGGAATCCAGATACGATCTAGGTAGTACAGAATACCGTCAGATTTAGTTTCAATTTTTAGCTCAGCTCCACAGGACATCTCCTTTCGTACATCACCTTCCGTTATTGAAACGTGTTGGGCTTCTCGAATTTGATCTTTCATGTCAGTTATGATTTGCGAACATAGAAGACGAATGGAGTTCGCATAACCCTTTCGACTAAGTGCATCAGCCACCACATTTGCTTTGCCAGGGTGGTATCGAATTTCACAGTCGTAATCATTTAGAAGTTCGACCCATCTTCGTTGCCTCATGTTTAACTCCTTTTGATTGAAGATATGTTGAAGACTCTTGTGGTCAGTGTATATTTCACACTTAGTACCATAGAGATAATGCCTCCATATCTTAAGAGCGAACACAACGGCTCCAAGTTCTAGGTCATGAGTGGTGTAGTTCTTCTCATGCGTCTTGAGTTGTCTCGAAGCATAAGCTATAACTTTTCCTCTTTGCATTAGAACGCAGCCTAATCCTTGCCCTGACGCGTCACAATAGACCACGAAATCATCACAACCTTCAGGAAGAGTAAGGATTGGTGCATCACAAAGTTTTTGTTTAAGAGTTTGGAAGGCTTCTTCCTGCTTGGGTCCCCATATGAAAGGTTTTCCCTTGTGAGTTAGAGCCGTGAGTGGTACAGCAATGCGTGAGAAGTTTGAAATGAAACGACGATAATAGCCAGCTAGACCAAGAAAAGATCTTACTTCCGTTGGTATACGTGGAGCTTGCCATTCTTGTACTGCTTTGATCTTTGAGGGGTCGACATGTATTCCCTTATCATTGACTACATGTCCGAGGAATTGCACCTCTTTTAACCAGAATTCGCATTTAGAGAATTTGGCGTAAAGCTTTTCATTCTCTAGAAGTGTAAGGATGAGTCGAAGATGACGCTCATGATCAGACTTAGACTTTGAATAAATAAGAATGTCGTCGATGAAGACTATAACAAACCGATCAAGATAAGGTTTGCAGACTCTGTTCATTAGGTCCATGAAGACAGCTGGTGCGTTGGTTAAACAAAATGGCATGACCATGAATTCATAATGGCCATAACGAGTTCGGAAAGCAGTCTTAGGGACGTCTTCTTCATGTACTCTAAGTTGATGATAGCCAGATCGAAGGTCGATTTTTGAAAAGCAATTGGCACCTTGAAGTTGGTCAAGAAGATCATCAATGCGAGGTAAAGGGTAGCGATTCTTGATTGTTAATTTGTTGAGCTCTCTGTAGTCGATGCACATACGAAATGATCCGTCTTTCTTCTTTACAAAAAGAACAGGTGCACCCCAAGGTGATGAACTAGGACGTATGAATCTCTTGTCAGTCAACTCTTGTAATTGACTGGCTGGTTCTTGCATTTCAGAGGGGGCTAACCTATAAGGAGACTTTGCAACTGGTGTAGCACCAGGTATAAGATCAATACGGAATTCGACTTCTCTAACTGGAGGAAGTCCTGAAATGTCATCAGGAAAAACTTGCGGGAAATCTTTTACTACTGGAATGTCTTCAAGTTTCTTCTCCATGGTTCCCTTTTGATGATATGAGCTAAAAACGCGACATAATTTTTGCGAAGATATTTTTGGGCTTGAAGACAAGACATTAAGCTGAGCCCCTTTGACGAGGTTTCACCAAAGATTCGAAGAGTCTGACCGTTTGTAAGAGGAATACGTATAAATTTTTCGCGACATACAACTTCTGCCTGATGTTGATTGAGCCAGTCCATACCAATTATGATATCAAAACTTCCCAGCTTCATAGGAATAAGGTCGACTGAGAAATCGTGGTCGTTTAAGGTGAGTGTACAGTTGCGTATAATAGACCTTAATGAAACTGGTTTCCCGTCAGCAACTTCTACCGTTATGGATTCCGTGAGCTTATCCCGATTTTGGTTTAAGATAGGTTCAAATTCTAAAGACACAAAACTTCTATCCGCACCACTATCAAATAACATAGATGCATATCTACCATTTATAAGGAACGTACCATTAACCACATTGCCGTCAGCTCTGGCCTGGTTAGCGTTGATATTGAAAGCTCTTCCTCTTGCAGGTGGAGGAGCTTGGTTCGCTTGATTCACTGGGTTGGCTTGAGCCTGAGCATGAATAATGTTTACCAACCTTGGACAAGTGTTTCTGAAATGGCTTGGGTCTCCGCAATTGTAGCAAGCCCGCATAGGTTGGCCCATAGGATAATTGGGTTGGTAATATGTTTGGGCTAGGTGTTGGGTGGGTGGTAATAGTAGGGGTTGTTGGGCTTGACCCATTAATTGTTGGTGGGTTTGGGTTAAAGGTTGGTGGCGGTTCGTTCGCTGGGGCATGCGGCAGGTTTGAATCGTATGACCCGCGCGACCACAGCCGGTGCAATGCTGGCAAGGATAATCAGGAGAATGGTGATATTGGCAACGGTTACATTTTGGTAACGGGCCAGAGTAGGGTCTTTTGTATGGTGCAGGTGAAGGAGCGACTTGGGTAATGGGTGCAGCAGGAATAGGGGAGTTGGTTTGAGTAACTGCAAAACTTCTGGTGTTGCGCTTCCTCTTGTTAGCAAACTTGGAGGAAGAGATGGTATGGTTTGAAGTTTGACCCTCAACAGGGGCTTTCTTTTTCTCTTCTTTAAACTTACTGTTGCGAATTCGGTTCTCGGTCAGTTCAGTTGCTAACTCCATAGCAGCTTCAAGTGTTACCGGTGAAACGCTGAGAACTGAATCTTGGATTTTCGAGGGAAGTCCTCGAATATAATGCTCGATCAAACGATAAGTTGGAGTAAACAAATTTGGAACCATTTGGTTCAACTCCAAGAACCTCTTGTTATAGGTGGTATGATCACCCTCCTTTTGCTTTAAAGAATGAAATTCGTCCTCCAACTTTTTAATTTCACCCCTAGGACAGAAACGCCTAGTCATGATTTCACTTAACTCCTCCCAAGTTAAGGCCATTGCATCTTCAGTTCCCCTCTTTCCTTTTTCAGTATTCCACCAAGTGAGAGCTACCCCAAATAGTCTCCCGGTGGCGTATCGAACCTTGCGATCCTCAGGACAATCGCAGTTGAGGAAGGTGTTTTCCATTTCCTCGAAACAGTGGAGGAGAGCAGTGACACCTTCGGTCCCCTCAAATTAAGGAGGATCACAAGATTTGAAATGTTTGTATGAGCACTTGCTGGTAGGAGGGTTGTCGATGTTCTGGTCATGTTATTGGGGAGGGTTAGTAGGATTTGTAGCGAGGGCTTGTTGTACTTGGACCACAATGTCAGGCAGTATCGTGGCCATTTGCTTCGCGATTTGTGTGGCCAAGCGTTCCTGAGACCTTCCTGATCTTTTACCCCTTCGTTGTTGTCTGGACGACATCTACAGGAATAGACATAAGAAGATTGTGAGTTTATGGAGTCTTTTTAGGTGTCATGTCTTTAAGAAAATGAAAATAACATAAATATCAATAATGCAACTACATCTATAGGATGTCTTGGGTTTGCTCATGTTGGGCCTCAAATGTCCCCCATACCTTCACCTATATAGTCATGTGGGCCCCCATGGCTATTGGCTTGGTAGGATTCACATTAGTATTGGCGATTTAACACTTGCATCACCCGAATGCAAACCACAAAATACGTTTACGGGATGTATGGTCGGAATGTGTCAAGGTGTAGACACAATGACAACTCAAAGTGGGGTTAGTTCACATGACGTTTGGTATAGCATGCTTTGGCCTAATAGGTACTTCGTACTCTCATCGTTAGTCCCCAGGTAGGCAAACTGGTCCTTTATTTTGGATTTATACGAATGCCAGCCTAGACAGGACGTTTCGACTACCGGTATTGGTACCCTTCCAGTTACTACATGCCCGTCATGAGAACTCACTTTGATGAGATTTGAAAACACAAAAATCATTGTAAAAGCAATCATGATGTGGTGTGTGCTTTCATGGATGTGATATGTTATGAGTATATGATTCATGATAGGCATTATATGATAATACATACTTATGAACATGCTTGCATAATATTGAATGTAACATTTAACATAAAACATATAAACATCATGAAATTTGGCATGTAACACACAAAAATCTTATAAGTTTCTAATCAACTATAGTATAGGCTCTAAGGGTCTAATAACATATCCTATATCCCTATAGTCATGGCTCTGACACCAATCTGTCACACCCCGACCCGCAGCGGAATAAGAGTCGGGGCATAATTGGGTTATCACCAAAGCTCATGATATTTACTAATATGTTTCATATTTATTAAAGTCAAAGTTACATTTCCAAATATCCAAACATGTCCATACAATACAAAGAAAATAAACCAAACATAACAATCCCAAACTCTAAATCATTTTATTCTTCTAGTCCAATCCTATGTGTTTCTGACTGCTGCTGGTTCACCTGTATCATGTGTAAAAATGGGGGTTTTTGGGTCAACATAAGTTGGCGAGTGAACCTTGTTAGATAAACATTTATTATTGATTTACTTGTTAGTTTATCAATGAAAAATTGTGCATAATCATAAATGAACAAATGTAAATAATCAAGCAGTGGCAAATATCAATCACAACTATAACATACAATAACATATGATAGCATACATTAACATACCAACAACATACGATAAATAACATAAATGAAACTGTGCGATCAAGGCTCAATCAAACGGAGCCGATCGTATTGCATGTACTGAAAATGAAAATGTCTGTGCGATCAAGGCTCAATCAAACGGAGTCGATCGTATGTGGGCACGCCAGGTTCACGCTCATAATGAAATGGGGAACATGCTCAACGCTCATAATGTAATGGGGAGCGGCGGCCTATGAAATTGCATGTACTGAAAATAATAAATTACATCTAACAATAACTTCACAACAGTTGAAACAAACTGAATACACATGTTCATGATATGATGTATGCACAATGGTTTAAATATAATATATATAACAAGACACATGATACACCCCAAAACGTGATTAAACGGGGAATTTGTAAAGATTCACTCACATTGGGTGCGTTGGATTGGAGATGGTGAGATGCGCAAGAATTGGATGAGCGGAACAACGAGAAATAACTAACCTAAATAATAACGGAAAAATATAGTAAATGAGTGGATTTTATTAAGGATTTTAATGAAATTTTTAGATATATTTTTGTGAGTTTAAGGCTATTTTCTATCTTTAAAAATGTTATTTTTAAGTATTTTTAATTGATTTTTAAATTAAATTAAATAGATAAAAATATAAAAAAAATTGTTTATTTTGCGTTGACCGTTGACCGTTGACTTGTTGACTTTTTGACCGGTTCGGTCAGTGAAATTGTTTGCGCCAGGTGAGGCTCGAACCCGAGACCTCCCGTACGCGTGCACGCAGCTCTACCAACTGAGCTACGTGTCTAACCCGAAATAATCTTGTTTTTAATTATATTTATATACTAATTCAGTTTAACCAAAATTCTTTTAATTTCAAAAACATTTTAATTCAACAAACCGGTGCCTGTAACGGGTTTCGAACGCGTGACGTGCGACTTAGTGTTGCACACAGTCCACCGCTGGACTGTGTGTCTAACCTGGTTAATATCTCGGTTTTTATTATACTTAACAACTAACGGAGTTAACCCGGTTTAGTTTTAAACAAAAAGGCATTTTATTACATAAGGAGTGCGTGTATCAGGGATCGAACTCGGGACATGCGTGTATATTTTGCACACAGTCCACCGCTGGACTGTGTGTCTAACCCATTCATTTTACTGGTTTTAAATAAACTTATAACTTAACTAACTTCGTCTTCTTCATTCAAATTTCAGTCGACTGAATCACTGATCCGTTTCTTGTTTTTACGATTAACAAACATTCTTAAGGCTAAAATGAAATGGCAGAGACGGTGTTGGAAGTAACATACCGTAAGAATGATATATCACAGAATTTCCGGCAATGCGTCGGCTCTGTTTTTGTGCACCTCAACTGAACCAAAACAATTAACCATTTTGATTAGCCAATCGTGGAATTGAAGTGATAAACAAACGTTAACAGTGTGATTGAAGGTCCTTACCGTTTCACAGACGGAAATAAAGACTTCCAGGAAATTTCCGGCGAACTGGAATTATCTGATAACGGTGCCTGAATTCGATCTCAAGTGAATGGTTTGAGTTAGAAACAGCTTAACAACTGTTAGATTACGATGGTATTGGAGAACTTACCGATTTGAGGACAAATACGGTTTTCCGGCGAACCTTACAGAAATTTTCGGCGTGTTGATTTAAGCGTTCTGATGGTCTGAAAGTGTGAAGAAAATGAAATGGAATGTTTGTCTGATGTCTCTGAGTCGCGAGAAAGGTTTTGATTGAAGTAATCTGAGCTTTGATTCTTTTCGGTTATAAAAACCGATAATAATGAAAATTGATGTTCAATCACTTCCGAATTGATTAAAATCATCGGTTCATCGGTTATAAACGTGAATGTGCGAGTAATCAAACGATTTGACGATTGAATTGCCGATTTCCGTTTCTCAGTTGGCGCAACCGGTTTAACCGAGTTTGTGTATAAATGTTATTTGTTTCCTAGAGATAACAGAAAACAACAAGTGGCGGAGTGGTGATGTGTGTGTGTGTTAAGACTTTGAAGTTATGAACCGGCTGACCCGGGTTCGAGTCCCGGCAGCAACGTTTCTTTTTTGTTTATTTTGTTTTCACTTTTTATCAAATATAATTTTTATAGTTTAGTTTGTTTATTAATTATGTATCATTAAAAACCAAAATAACCATAAATACACAACGTGACATTTATAACTTGATATTCGATTACAAAACGGAGCGGGTTTGGAAACCCGTTTTTGACAAATGTTACAGTGGCGGTGGCCGGAGCTTTACGATGGTTGAGGTTTACAGTGGGGATGGTTGAGCTTGATGGTGCCGAATCTTGACAATGGGTGGTTGTTGATGGTTAAGGTGGTTGAGGTTGATGGTAGCGGTGGTCTGGACCTACCTTGATGGGTGGGTAGACATACCCTTGAAAAAAATTAGTGAATTTTTAGGAAAAAAACCTCATTGCACCCCTTGAAAATACGGTTGAATCTTGTATCCACACCCTCAGAAACAAAATTACTGAATCCACCACTGATAGTGGTATGGTGATAGTCGGTAGTTGAAGGAGGATGAAAAAGAGATGTTTTTATATCATTTTAATATGTATAATCTATTACATAGTTGATTTTTATTCCAAATAATATTTTTTCTGTTCTTCAATACATTTAGCATTTTGTAACTTATAAAAATGAAAAATTTACTGTAAAGCAATATAAATAAACATGTTTGTCCAAACCAAAGTATATATTACACTATGTTAGAATCTTGTGAATTGTAATACACTTGAATATATAATAAAGTGTCAAAAATAAAAAAAAAATATGTTTTTAATCATACAACTTATACTGAAATACGCAACATATACTGATAATTACACAAACCATGTTACAATTACACACATAAATACATGTTACACAACTTTAATGATAATAACACGTAACTTATTTATAATTAACCATATACATAAATGAGCATGCCATACACATAACACATCTGTTTAAAACAAAAAATCGATATTACTATATATAATTGAAGAAGTTGTTAGCTACAGTAAAATTATAATGACATATAAGTGAGTAACAAACATAATCTTATTCAATCATGTTGAATTTGACGTCATTTAATTAATTCATATATATTTTACATAATGAATCTTAATTAATATTATTATAATTTTCATGACTTCTATAGTTATTTAAGTAATTATAATATTTTTTATGGTAACATCATTATTTTATAATTAAATTAAATTAAAATGAATAAAATATAATTAAATTATATTAAGTCATATGAATTTAGTATTTGTGTCTTGGGTATATTTACTAGAAGTCTATAACTAATGGAAAAGTTTGATTTGGAACTGTCCATAACATCCAACTACGATAAATAAATAAAAAATTACGGTAAGATGCAGGTTCACCGTATTAACACCCCATAAGATCCGACTACAATTAATTCTTAAACAACTTTGGAAGTGTCTACAGAGTTGGAAATGTAATCGCTCATTATTTTCTTTTCAAAGACATTTGTAAAAAAATAATAATAATAAATAAAAAATCCGTACACTCAAAGCATATTAAAAAAATTGGCTCCATAACGCGGAGAACCAATTCTAGTTTTTGAAATATAGCAAATGCTTGATTTCAAGGTGAATTACTCTTTATAAAAAAATCATACCAAACATATTATTAATAAATGTTAAAGAAATATAAAAGATATCATAAATAATTGAAAAGAACGGTAAAAAATATGATGTTAACATGTGTCAAATTCTTTGAAATTATTTAGAATAAAAATTAGATACACTTAAACTTATAAAAATATTTCTATCAAAACATAAATAAAAATAAATAACTCATAACAACATACTCGAATTACATTTAAAGTTCATACTGATATAATATTTTAATATTTTACATGTAAAACAATAAAAAGTAAACACTACATGGATTTGGGTTATTATCAACGACAACTGGCACCACTAACAAATCGCCGCTAAAAGTATGGTGACATGTCGTCGTTAATATGCCACCGCTAATACTTTGTCACTACTTCCCAAATTCGCCACTAATAGTAGCAAGCTTTTGCGGTGGCAAATATGGTCGCTAAAACCCAAATGCCACGTCATCAGAAAGGTTTTTAACGGCAACAAGTGTCGTCACTAAAAGCCTAAATGTTGCCGTTAATGCCAGCTTTTTAATTATATTATCAAATATTTCCTGTTTTTATCCGGTTACATACGTATGCTACAAGTACCTGCAAATTTTATTTTGACATAAACACAAAAAAACCAATATATAAAATTAAACATTCTATCTAAAACATTAAAAATTACACTAGGGTATCTAAAACATCCTATTTTTATCTCAAAGACGACTCTTGAGTGCATATACACTAGCTAGGGTATCATTACTATTCAAAAGTAATGTGTTCAAATTCACCATAGCTTTTTATTTAAAGGTGTGAATTATTCGTGAATGTCGGG
Organism: Scalesia atractyloides; assembly: GCA_947069175.1. Taxonomy (NCBI): domain Eukaryota; kingdom Viridiplantae; phylum Streptophyta; class Magnoliopsida; order Asterales; family Asteraceae; genus Scalesia; species Scalesia atractyloides. The sequence continues at coordinate 15,775,667 of CAMTDV010000001.1, read as the reverse complement.
AGGTCTAGCATACGTTGTTTTAATCGGATCGCACTAGAGAGCCTCCCCGCACAATAGATCTCCAATTTAAACCACTAAATGAGAAACCACTATCATTTAGACTCGAACTTGAGACCTAGAGGGGAAAACTCAACCGGGTCCACTATAGGTGGAATTTAAATACCCGTGGACACCACTAGAGCACTAGTGATGGTTAAATTCACCATAGATAGATTAAGGTGACATGATTAATATTTTATTTTTGTTGAACATCCTAATTATAAATCACCTTATATTTTCCAGAATTTTTGTTGAACATACTAATTATAAATCACCTTATATTTTACTGAATTACAATATCAGCACCATGTGATCTTTTAAATAATACAAATCCAGTAACGATAAATTGGATATCATTTAGGAAAACAAAAACTAGTTATAAATTTAAAATGTTGTTTATCTAAACCTTACCTGTGTGTAAAGTATTTTTTTTAATAGACAGTTGCATTTCAGTCTAAGGAAAACAATACTTGTTGGATCCATAATGTCGAATGCGATTTATTTAAGTAATAATTCGGACCATTTTTTCACACATGATTACATATTGATGGACTATCAAACTTTGGGCCTATTGGACTACGGTTTGAGGCTCCTTCCACAAAAGAAAGGGATAACATGTCCATTTTATGGCAGCGGTGTAGATCGGGGGTTTGGCGAGATTGTGGAATCCGTCGATGTTCGATTGTGATAATGTCATAAAAGATGGGTATTTTTTTGGTTGTGTTAGGTCTTTTCATCCATCAAAATTGCAGGATTAGTCTGGTGAATGTTTACGCTCCTAATGATGTAGTACTTAGAAATGGCCTATCACTTCGGATCATCGGCCTATTATCTTGATTACCACGCCCGCAGACTTTGGCCATACCCTATTCAGGTTCTATAATTCTTGGCTTGAGTTAGAAGGTTTTCAAGATTATGTGAATCAGTTGTGCTTGTCGTTTTATTTTTCCGGACTACCAGATCTAGCCTTAGCTATAAAATTAAGGATTGGTTGTCCTAGGAAGGGGTATATTCGGAAAAGAAAAAATTAATAGAATATCTAGAGCAAGTTGTTGAATCCAGACCTCTTCAGCAAGAAGAGCTTTCTACGAGAACCGAATGTATGCAGTTTATTTTGGAGGCAGAGAGGCTCAAATAGTTGGACGTTCGTCAGAAATCGAGGTCTATGTGGGCTTTAGAAGGTGATGAAAACTCCTCCTTTTTTCATAGTATTGTTAATTCTAATTTGTCAAATAACAGGATTAATGGTATCTATGACAACGGGGTTTGGGTTTCTAATCCGATTGAGATTAAAGAAAAATTCTTTCTATTCAATTTACCGAGCCTTTGCGTATACGACCTCATGTTGTGTGCCCAAATTTGGAGTCAATTTCGGATAGCGAGGCTGTTCAATTAGTCGCTCCGATCTCTATATTCGAAATCAAGGAGGCGGTATGGGATTGTGATGGTGATAGAGCCCTGGGTCCGGATGGGTTTAATTTCAACTTCATAAAAAGATTTTGGGATGGGTTTCAAAACAAAATCTGTGAGTTTATTTAACAAGTTTCATGCAGATGGCTCCCTAAATAGTTGTTGCACATCATCCTTTGTTGCCTTAACTACAGATGTTAAAGACCCAGGCTCCCCTCGGATTTTAGACCTATTAGCTTAATTGGTGTTATAAATAAGGTAATTTCAAAAGTGTTGGTAAATCGAATCAAGAAGGTGATGGGGAAAATTATTTTGGAAGAGCAAACGGAGTTTTGGCGGGAGGAACATTATGGATGGGCCTCGTATTTTAAACGAGCTAATAGCTTGGATGAAGTCATCGAAAAAGAGAGGTATGTTATTTAAAGTTGATATTAACAAAGCCTATGACTCCTTAAATTGGAGGTTCCTCGATACCATTATGGAGCAAATGAATTTTCCACCAAAATGGAGGGGATGGATAATGACAACCCTCTCTACGGCTCGTACATCTGTTCTAGTAAATAGGTCACCGACTATGGAATGCGTTTGTACAAGGGGCCTTAGGCAAGGAGATCCTTTGTCTCCGTTTCTCTTCTTAATTGCTATGGAAGCTCTAACGGGGATTATGAAACACGCAACTTCGCACGTGTTATACCAAGGTATTAAATGTACATCAAACGGGCCTTCGCTCTCTCATATTCTATACGCAGATGATGTTATCTTCCTTGGAGTGGTCAGAAGAAAATTCGAGCAACCTAAGACGCATCCTTAGGTGTTTTTGTTTGGCGTCAGGAGTGAAAGTAAACCTTGACAAGTGTAGCGTGTTTGGGGTGGGGGTAAACCAACAAGAAGTTGAAAGTTTGGCGAATTTTCTTGGGTGCAAAAGTGGTATTCTTCCATTTAAGCATTTGGGTTTGGTGGTGGGAGCGAATATGAACCTTGCAAAAAATTGGAAACCCATTATTGATATTTTTAGAAATCGTTTAGCAATTTGGAAAGTAAAGCAACTTTCGTATGGTGGGAGAGTCACATTATTGAAGGCGGTGCGAAATGCTTTTCCGACGTATTTTTTCTCCATATATAAAGCACCGATCCAAGTTATCCATAGTTTGGATAGGACGAGGAGAGTGTTTTTTTGGGGATGGGTCCGAGGAAAAGGCGAAAATGAATTGGATTGTGTGGGATAAGGTTATTACCCCGGTTGAATACGTGGGCTAGGATTTGGATCCTTAATGGATGCAAACCTAGCTATGTTGGCAAAATGGTGGTGGCGTTTTAAGGTAGAGGTCAAAGGTCTGTGGAGGCGGGTCATTTGGGCTATTCACCATGATTCATGTTCTTGGTCGGCGATTCCGGGAAAGTTATCCATGCCGGGGCAATGGAAACAAATCTTTAATATCCATCACTACCTAAGTCAAAAAGGCGTTCACCTTCATAAGTAAATTCAGAGTTCCGTGGGAAACGGTTTAAACACATTATTCTGGCTTGATTTATGGCTGGAAAATGAGTCATTTCACAGGAGATTTCCCAGCTTGCTTGGGCTTGAAAATAAAAAATTATGCAAAGTTTTGGACCGATTGATGTGGGTCGGAGGGGTCGTTCAGATCTGTTGGGACGGATCAGACAAGTTACGCAAGGAATAGAAGCTGGGGAGTTAACGGCTTTGACAGATATCCTGTTACCGGTCTCGGTCTCGGCTGCACCAGATAGAGTAAAGTGGGGTTTACACCCATCAGCCGAATTCTCTGTTTGTAGTGTTAAAGCTATCCTTAATTCCTTCAATAGAACGCACTCTAGATACAAGTTTGTGTGGAATAGATGGGTTCCGAAAAAAGTGGGTTTTGTCGCATGGCGGGCGGAGAAGGAGCAGCTCCCTACCAGGTCTGCTCTTTTGGCTAGAAACATCTAGGTATACTCGGACGTGTGTGCCTTGTGTGGAGACTATGCCGAGACGAGTGATCTTTTGTTCGTGTCTTGCTTTTTGGCACAAACAATTTGGTCTCTAGTCTCTCAGTGGTGCAAAACTCCACAATTCTTTGCATTTAGTTGGAAAGATAATTTGGATTTGCACTTGCATATGGTAGGTTCAAGGAAAAATAAAAAAAGCCATCAACGCAATCATACACATTTCAGTTTGGAGGATTTGAGCCGCTCGAAATGCGTTGGTTTTCAATGGTAAATACCCGATGGTGACAACCATTTTGGAGGAAATAAAGGCTACGAGCTACTTATGAATTAAGAATCGCTCAAAGGAATCAGGCATAACTCTACAAAAATGAAGGAGTTTCGATGTTTTTGGCTAATGTAACTGCGTATTTCTGAGTTGTTTTTTAGTTTTAGGTGTGCCATATTTGATGTTTTTGTATTATTTAGTGTAGCCACTTGCTAATTAATAAGGTTTTATGTCGGTGGTTAAAAAAAGATAAAACTTTTACTCAACATGATATTGTTTGTCGATAACTTACACTGCATTAAGCTTTTTCCACACAATTATCTCTTTCCACATGAGTATATATCTGTGTGTAAGATTGTCATATAATGCTTATATAGTTTTCTCAACCAGAGAATAATAAAATACTATTTAAACAAAATATATTATAATAATATATTAATAATTTTAGTATCATCTATATATTTTAGTGATATTGGATTAATTTGTCGACTAAATTAATTATATTACATACTTTATTGTCCGTGTATACATACGGTGTAACAAACAAATCTCATATATATGTTTAAAGTATAATTGTATGAAATAAAATATTATCTTAAATAAAGAGAATGTTAAATATAGATATGAATATTAACGAGATGTTTCAACATACTTGAGCAAGTCATGCATTGTGGGTTTTAATGAAATAATGGTATTTAGTTTTCTAAGTATTTTAATGTGCCCAATTTGTTACATCATATTAGAATTATAAGATCATTATGTCCAATTCAACTTGTGTTCAACCTCCTCTTTTGATGCACATATAATATGACCAGAGCTTCGTCAGGTTGTCTGTCAGACATTACAATAAATTTTTATATAAAAAGAATATCAATATATAAGTGTAACCGTATAACTAAAAGATTCATACATCTTATTATACCCATATTGAGACGGAGTGCAAAATGATTTCTTTAATGGTTTTTAAATAAGAAGATAAAAACATTATTCAAGCATTTAATATCTTTTCTGTACCTTTTTCGAATGTTGCTACCATCTCCGAAACAAATGTACCTATACACGTTCCCAAGTTGTGTGCTACACAACCTAGAAAGGATAGAACAGCCAGCTAAAAATTAAATACAGTAAGAGATTCAAAATAATGCAAGAATTATTTTCCATTTTCAAATTTTAACCATTATTTTGGGCTCCTAGCTAAAAGGTTTACACATTAGTGTTGCATATTGGACTAAGGTTAGGAGAATGGCTTCCTAGAGCCTTACAGGCCTAGGGTTGTACTTAGTGGGTTAATCAATTAGTATAAATACATATGTTAGGGTTAGTATTTGGGTGGCTAGTCAATTTGTTATTCTGAAATCTTGTATCAGACACAATTTAGTGTATGCAAGTTGTTTAATAAGAGATTGTTCTTGTTCTGTTAATCCAATCTTTGTTTCCGCAATCGATTAGTGGTTGTGATACCGTGTTTAGATCCGATTCGGGACTTACAATTGGTACCAGAGCCTTCTGTTCGATACAGGCTCTCGGTGTCACGGATTGAAGAACTGTTCAGATCTCAAAGACTGGTTGCTGTTCGTTATCTCGGATTTTCACTGTTAAGATATATTGAAGATTGCTATTGTTTTCATCTCAGACTGCTACTATTCCGAGAACCGAAGAAGATTCAAGTATTTCGGATCCGAAATTGTTGAAGATCCCGAAGAACACGAAGAAGATCATCCATCTCGGATTGATTCCGGACAACTGATCATCGGCTTTCTCTACAACCTTATCCGGATTACTCGGATTCCGGATAAGGATCACTGTTTGAATTAACCTGTGTTTATCTGTTGCAGGAATTTCGGAATACTGTTGATTCCAGATAAGGATTCTTATTTCGGATCAGACTATCATTCCGGATAAGACTTTCATTCTGGATCAGGCTTTCATTCTGGATCTGTTATCTCATCTCGGATATCGTGCAATTCAGATCATCACTTATTTCGGATTTCATCTCCATTTCAGATTGATTTTTCACCTCGGACTAAGGAAGCATTTCGGATTTATCCGAGTTACTGTTGTTTTGTCTCTGATAGTATCCGGATCACTGTTTCGGATTCTCATCTCGGACTCATTACAGACTTATTTCGGACCACTGTTCATAATCAGAATTTAAAATTTATTTTAATTTTACTTGGTAAAATTTAAAAAACAAAAATGAACAGTTACATGACAGCTCAGGATCTGACAATGCCACTCTGGTAGCTTTGTAATCGTAGACGCTGGCTCTTCGTCAAGCGCTAGACCAAGTCATTGGCACTTCTACAAAGGTGCCCCGTCTATATTATGAATGGAAGTTTAAGTTTGAGCAATACTGCAAGGCGAAAGAACCAGGGGTGTGGAGATGTACCATGAATGGTCCTCGAACCATAGTTTATAGCACTGTTGAAGATCCGGAGACAAAGATCCCCAAACCTAGTCATTTGTGGACTCTAGAAGATGTGAAGATAATCGAAGAGGATGAGAAAGCCTCGGCTGTTCTGACAATGGCACTCGGACCCGACATCTCCATAGCTGTCAGAAATTGCAAGATGGCTAAGGAGATGTGGAGTGAACTACAGAATCTCTATGAGGGAAGCGCTGATATGAAAGCAAGTCGGGTTAATCAGCTGAATCAACAGTTCAGCTCATTTAACCACATATATGGAGAAACCATTGAGAATCAAATTCGAAGATATGTGAAGCTTGTCTCTCAGATGATTTCAACTTAAATCTCTCTCACTAACGGTTCTATGAATCGACATCTGTTGAACTCTTTGCCCAAGAGCTGGGATGTTGATGTGGGCATGATCAAGAAGACGAAAAATCTGAACGATGTTACCCTTACGGAAATGATTGCAACTATCAAGTCATGTGAGATAGACAATAAACAGAGGAACATCAATCATCAAAGCAATCTGATGGTAGCTAGTATTACAGAGCAGAATGCGGCTCTAATGTCTCAGAATCTTGTCTACAGCCCTCTGCAAGGAAGCTCACACACACCGAGTAGCTCTAACTTGGTGTACAGTCCTCTCACCTCTGCACAGAAGACTCAATATGTTTATGGTCTTCAATCTCAGACTCCTACGATGATCTCTGTGGCGTAGGTTCAGACACAATATCATGCCCAGTATCCTACCATGGTTTATAGTCATGTCGTTCCTACTACAGTTCAACAAGGCAACATTCCTCAATCTGCTGTTCCCGCACCAGTTCCTGCTCCAGTTGTGTCAAATTATGCTTTTCTCACAAAAGAGAATGAAGAGAAATTGGCCGTAGCTACTTTTATGATTAACAGTTTAAATGCATTTTTAGTAGGTGACTTGACCCCTGCATCTGTTCTCCCAACTGAAGTAGATCAGATCATGGAGGAGGATTTGGACGAGATTGATGTGTCCTGGAATATTGCAATGGCAGCTTTCCGTGTCAACAAATTTCAGAAGAAGTATGGAAGGCAACCATTGTCGAATCTGAAGACTGGGCTAACGAAGGATAAGCTCAGGTGTTATAGATGTCATGAGCCAGGACATTTCGCACGGGAATGCAAGAAGATGCCATCTGGATATGTCTCATCCAGAGTGGCAGATATTCAGAACAGTGACAGACAGCTCGTGCCTTTCTCTCCTTCAATGCCTCCTTCAAGTCCCTCGAGCAGCTCTAGTGGGAAATCAACAGCCTTGGTGGCACAACAGCACGAAGGGTTCAACTGGGCAAATGCTGCAGCTCAGATGGAGACTCTGAATCTTTCTAAGAACAACAATCATTGCATGATGGCGCAGACAACTGAGACACCTGATCTTTCAGAAATTGTAAATCGAATTCTTTGTTCAGATAGTTGTCGTTTTAAATTGTCACAAATGTGCGCCCATAATTCAACTCTTGTAGCTGAATATCAACAAGCTGCATCGCAGAACATCGCCCTTAAACATAAGAACAAGCTTCTTATGGAAAAGGTCAAAGCACATAAACAAGACATAGCTCAGCTAAAGCTTGACTTGGACCAACAGCAATGTTAGGTATACGACTACAAGCAGCTATAGCCAAGCTAAATTCCTTGACAGGAAAGTTTCAAGAAAATGAAATAAATATTAAAAATTTTGAAACTTCGAGCAAGCTAGTCAAGGACTTGTGTGATCTGCAGCTTGAATATCAGAAAACTATACAAAAGGCCTTGAGTATAATAGGGCTCCTCCACCATATACTCATAACTACACACGAATGCCTGATTCTGAGGCAGAACTAGAAAATGAAGAAAATATGTTGTATGGTAAACCCTCAGATTATCTTTCAAAACCGTGGAAGCCCTATTACCCAAAGTTTTCTAAGCCAACTGAACTCAAGAAGGATGCTATTTTCTTCACTTCCACACCATTTTCGCAAGAATCTGGTGACAACCCCTCTTGTAGTTCAGATGGTTTGGAGAAAATGACGCCTAAAGAAGAGGCAGCAACACCACTTAAAGAATCAAAACATGAAAATCCTCCTGAAACTGACTCAGTGAACGCTACTAACGCTTCTACTTCATGTGCAGAAGAAATATTAGTTGAGGATATTATAGATGGTGATAAAGAAGAATGTCTGAATTCAAATTCGGACAATTCAGCTGCTGATTATGATTTTTATAAACCTGCTTTTGACATTTTGAATTTTTTTCTAGCTGAACAATCTAAATTCTCAGACAGTGTTGGTTGTGTTGATAACTTCGACGTTTTTAATTCGGACAATTCAGCTGCTGATTATGATTTTTATAAACCTGCTTTTGACATTATGAATCCTGATAATGCATGTGATAACTTTTGTGATAAAAACATAACTTTTGCTACAGGTACAGCATCGACAGATGATTTGGTTTCCTCAGTTCCTACTAAAGAGGCTGGAAGTTCTTCTACTGAAGTATCGTCTGTTGATGCTATTCCTAGGGTTGACAATGACGAAATCAACCAACCAAATGACTCTATGATGAGTGAGGCTGGCATAGCACTAGAAGAATCGGGTGAATCAGATTCTTCAAACGAAGATCGATGGACTGATTCCGAAATGACAAAAATGAGCAATCTCCCTTTGCTGATTCAGATAAAACTTTTGAAAGTAAGTCTGAATCGGAATCTCAAACTGTTCAAAATATAGAGATTCCTCTTACTACTAATGATCAAAGCTCATCTTTTGGTAGTTCAGAAAAGGATGTCCCTCCTGATTCACCCGTCTCCTCTGAAGAATCCACCAAGCAAAATGGTTTGAAATCTAATAAAAGAAATGGAGAACACGTAGATCCAAAGAGAAGAAAACCAAACATGCGCCTCAGTCTACTGAAAAGGCGACTGCTGATTCAGTTCCTCATTCTGAGAAATTGACCCAGCAGCTCCAAATTGAATCTGTTAAGCCACCATCTGAACAGGAATCATTTAAAATTTTGCCTAAGTCTACCAACTCCAAATTATCTAATTCAAATCATAAAACTTACAAGTGTGTTGATGGTTGTGAGAAGGTTACAGCTATGACTAAGACCTTGCACCAGCCGTCAGTACCAGCAAGCAAGAAACTGACAGAAAAGTTGCCTAGAATTTCCCAGGCTGAACGGACTGTTTTCTTCAAAAACAGGCAGATCTGTTTCAACTGCGGATTTCCCGGGCATATTGCACGAAATTGTCAAAATGCATTTATGCCTTTCAACGCCCTATTCTCGAAAAATCATAGAGTTATGCCTATTCGCATACGTCAGGCTCGATTTGCTTGGAGGCCTAAGATCTTCAGGTTCTCTGAATCCTTTTAGCACTTCAAAAGTTGTGCAGAAGTTTGATTTGCTTGGAGGCCTAAGATCTTGACCAAGACCCAATCTTATGTCCCAAAATCGGACAAATCAAAAGAATCATCGACCTCATCCTCAACTAATTTAATTTTTCGTGAGGTTACTTATGTTGATGCAAATGGAACACCCAGATCGTCAATGGCTTGGGTTGTAGCCTCCAACTAAACCTGTTGAAATATGCAGGAACAACTTTGGAGGACTCTTGTCAGACTTTGGTATGTCGACAGTGGCTGTTCCAGGCACATGATAGGAGACATCTCGCAGTTGAATGACATTCAGTTTTTCAATGGCGGGTTCGTCTCCTTCGCAGGTGGTGAAACGGGAAAGATAACTATGAGAGGAACGGTGTGCAATGGAGCTCTTAGTTTCAAGAACGTGAACTATGTCCCAGTGTTGAAGCATAGTCTCTTGAGTGTGTCTCAGCTCTGTGATAATCATTTAGATGTGCTTTTTACAAAGAAAGGATGCTATGTGTTGAAACCAGGCCTCATTATTCCTGATGAATGGATTCTTCTCGAAGGTGAACGCAAAGGAAACGCTTACGTCATCGACATGAACAAGGCCTCCACATACAAACTTACCTGTTTGTTCTCATCGATCACTGAGCATGATGCAATGTTGTGGCACAGCCGACTAGGACACAGCAACATGAAGAATCTTAATAGACTTGCAAAAAGTGATTTAGTCAGAGATCTGCCTGTTCGGGATTTTATGCAAATTGAAAAGTGTAAATCATGTGCTCGTGGGAAACAACATCGAAGGCCACACAAATCGAAACCCGCACCCTCCACGTCAAAAGTCTTGGAATTGCTTCATATGGATCTTTTTGGTCCGACAGATATTCTGAGCATTTGCGGGAAGGTATATAGTCTGGTTATCATTGATGACTACTCCCATTTTACTTGGGTATTCTTTCTGGCACAAAAGAGTGAAATCGCTAAACAGTTTATCACCTTAATGGAAAACCAAGAAGACACCACCGTGAAGGCTATTCGATGTGATAACGAAATAGAGTTTAAGAACGCCACCTTGAATTCTTCTGCTCCTCCAAGGGTATTGATTGACAATTCAGTGCAGCCAGAATTCCTCAACAGAATGGGGTTGTAGAACACAAAAACCGTACACTCATTGAAGCTGCACGTACTATGTTTGTCTAATCAGAACTACCTCTTATTTTTTGGGCAGAAGCAGTCAATACCTCTTGTTACATTCAGAATCATGCCCTGATCAACAAAAGGCACATGAAAACGTCGTATGACGTGGTTGAAGGTCACAAACCTTCGGTTAAGCATTTCCGCAAGTTCGGATGCCCCTGTGTTCTTCTACTCATGGATGCTAAGGGAAAATTTGAATCATGCGGTGATCCATGTATCTTCGTCGGCTACTCTAAGAACACTTCTTATCGTGTCTATAACAAGATCAAGAAAATGGTAGTTGAAACCTACAATGTGGGTTGGCTGGAGGAAAATCCCAAGGACGCACGCATTAGTCCTAACTGGCTCTATGATTATTCCTCTTTGTTTAAATCTGTTGATGTTTCTTCTGATATGAATGCAGGTACAGGAACTACTTTTGACCTCCCACCGATGCCTATCTCAACTGAGGATGATGAAGATGCTGAACAGGTGCAAGAATCTTTCAAGCAGCTGAGTGTGGATCCACCTGGATTCAATGAAGTTGTGTCTACATGTCCACCAGCGTCACAGAATCAGGAAACTGTTTCTGAACAGATTCCTTAGATGGATTCCCCTGAAGTTGAGGCTCCAAACACAGGAACTCATGTGGCAAATGACAGAGCTACAACTCCTGATGTCTTAGGCTCATCTCTGTTTCCTGAGCCTACACCACCAGACTGTTCTGTTGATTCATCAGTCAACATTCCCACTGGTGCATCTAATGAGGCGGAGCCATCTGGAGTCGCATCACAGAACTTTACAAACTTGCAGTCAGATTTTCATGTTCATGTTACGCCTCTACCATAACGTCTACAGCGTGGTCATCCGATTGAAAATGTTATTGGTGCTGTCATTGCTGCAGTTCGGACTTGATGTCGCCTCTTATTTTAGCGCGGTTAGGAGATATCAATACATGTCTTTACTCTTGTTTTATCTCACAAATTGAACCTAAAAGCATTGATGTCGCCTTGCAGGAACCAGGCTGGGTTGACGCTATGCATGAAGAACTCTATCAGTTTGCAAAACTTGGGGTATGGAAATTGGTAAAACTTCCTCAGGGAAAACGTGCCATTGGAACTCGTTGGGTATTTTGCAACAAACAGGATGATACTAGTGTGATTGTGAGGAACAAAGCTCGACTGGTTGTTCAGGGTTTCCGCCAGATCGAAGGGTTAGACTACAATGAAGTTTATGTACCGGTGGCTAGATTGGAAGCCATTCGTATTTTCTTGGCATATGAATCATACATGGACTTCACAGTCTATCAAATGGACGTCAAGACTGCGTTCTTTATGGCACGGTGAAAGAGGAAATATATGTGGCACAACCACCGGATTTCACTGATCCTGACAAGCCAGACTATGCATACAAGTTGGACAAGGCTTTGTATGACAGAGCATCTGCTTGCTCACGGATATACCCGGGGAACCACTGATCAGACTTTGTTCATCAAGCGTGTTGACAAGGACATGATTCTTGTTAAAATTTACATAGATGATATTATTTTTGGTTCTACGAATGATGGGTTGTGTCGCGAATTTGAAGAGGTTATGAAGAAGAAATTCGAGATGAGTTCTTTAGGGGAGATGACTATGTTTTTGGGTCTTCAAGTTCGTTAGAGCTCACAAGGCATTTTGATTCATCAAGGAAAATATTTTAATGACGTTCTTGCCAAATTCAAGCTTACAGATTCAAAGCCTATGGCTTCGCCTGTCGCTGAACGGACCCTGTTGAATGAAGACGCAGAAGGCATGCGTGTCAATCCAACCATGTACCAATCTATGATTGGTTCACTCATGTACCTCACGGCAAGTCGTCCAGACATCATGTTTGCCGTTTGCCAGTGTGCTCGATATCAGGTTACTCCTAAACTCTCTCATTTACATGTTGTTAAAAGAATTTTTAGGTACTTCAAAGGGGCACCGTCACTGGGGCTCTAGTATCCTAAAAATTCTGAATTTGAACTATATGCTTTCTCTGACAGTAATCTTGGAGGTACAGCCAGGGAGATGCGATCAACTTCAGCTGGATGCCAATTCTTGGGAGATAGATTGATCTCTTGGCAATGCAAGAAGCAGTAGACGGTCTCGCTTTCTACAGCGGAATTAGAATATGTTGCAGCGTTTTCTTGCTGCTTGCAAGTTTTATGGATGCAACATCAGCTTGCGGATTACGGTTTGACTTATCTAAACACAACAATTTATTGTGATAATGATGCCGCTATCCAAATTATCAAAAACCATGTTTTTCACTCCAAAACCAAGCACATCAACATCAAAGTTCATTTTATTAGTGATTGCTATGAAAAGGGTCTCGTTAAACTTGAGCAAATCCACACCGACACAAATGTTGCGAATTTGAACACGAAACCTGTTAGCAACACGCGTTTTCAAGTGCTTGTGGATCTTCTCAAAATGATCCGGTTTTCTAAATAAGCTTCCTTTATTCTTTCCATTTCGTTTGTTCTCCTTTTCTTTCGTCTTACTTACCTCGTAAATTTGGTCATGTATATGCACAAATTTAGGGGGAGAAAAATTAGAAAAATACAAAAACATTAAAAATTCAGAAAATGACAAAAATAGTTTCAAACAGTTTTGCAATGATTGGGAAATGAAATGATTCTTCGTGATAAAGGTTTTGGTTAACACATGTAAGGTGTTGCAGCTAGAATGACTTGGATCGAAAACGATATGTTGATAGGCTTAGGGATCAAACAGATATTATAAGCTAAATGATATAAACATAAAGAACTATATATCTAGTGGGTCACACACCATCGGCATTTGATTTTATGGTCTTAAATCTTGCGCTGATAGTTGGACAATATTTAAGGTGTTAGGTGTTTATATTGTTGAGTCATCCGGGGATATCTTGGCTGTCCTTCTGTTGCATCCAGATTATATGCAGACCTAGACATAGTCCGGATATCTTAAAAGATCCAAATTTGGACAAAAACCTTAATTGCTCCTCAAAGCAAAATTCGCACTAAAAGGTGTATGTCTCACCCTCGTTGGAAACAAAACATTGAAAACTTTGACTGCACGATGGTGCATACCTGTTATCAATGGTCTAACGTCGTAAAGCTAGGATGATTCCAGTATAAGTCACCAAAATATCGTAAACCAATGTGCCTATCTTGATCGCAGGGGTATGTTGTTGATGCACTTTATGGTCGTCACTGTGTGAATAGGCTAGAAAGAGTGTGTATTGAATACTGTATAGATTAGATACGAACACACGACCCAAGTGCGAACAAGTACTGGCTCGTACGAGTGACATGTGCCTCGTACGAGTGACTTTGTGCTTCGTACGAGTGACACTTGTTACTCGTATGAGTGATAACATCTAACTCGTAAGAATGACCCTTCGTAGGAGTGACAACATGCTTGGTTCACACAAGCTGTCATGTCTATAAATAGGTGTTGTGTGTTCATTGTTTGTAAGTTGTGGAAGTTCCCTGAGGGGAAACGCTGGCGGATTCTCTCCAGGAACTCCGCCAGCCAGTCAAGATGCAAGAAACAGATCACGGTTGCTCTCTCTACTTGTGAGGCTGGATCCGTTTCTGCATCCAGTTGTTGTTCCCAGATTCTCTTGATTCAACAGCAGATGAGAGACTTCAGACTGCAATTTCTTGATACGCCTATATTTGTAGATAACCAGGCTGCGTTCGATATCACTAAAAACTCATGTCAACACTCTCGAACTAAACATATTGAGATTCAATACCACTTTATCTGTGATTGCTACGAGAAAAAGCTGGTTAGAATTGTAAAAATCCACAGTGATGACCAAAAAGCAGATTTTTATACCAAAGCATTTGATCGTACAATATTTAAAAATATTTTAAAATTAAATGGTTTACGAAATCTGACATCAGGGGATATACATGAGGTTGAGTTTAAGGATGATGACGACTTGACGTGATACTCATCGGTTTGACGAATTCTCTTTACATTCTTTCTTAAAAACTCTAAAAATCCAAAAATATGTTTTTGATTGTAGGGGGAATAAAAATTTTCGCGTATATTTAAAAATTCTAAAATTTTTTAAATTCGTGATGCTACAACAGTATCCGGGTGGTTCAGACTACAGATTATCTGGAAAACACAGAGGATCGAAGATTCATTAGAGATGAGATAACGTTTAAGTCTATTCATGAAATAGACTATACATTTGGAATGTGTGATCAAAGAATGTTCAGAATTTTCAGATCATGATTCAGATTGATGCTCAAGGGCTAACCACCTGATCCCCGATGTGGAAGTGGAAGCACACACGACTACCTATCATTAACTCTGCATTGCAAATGAACTGTTTTTCGGTAATCGCCAGGAAACAGGGATGTCTTGTAGTTTCAGTGCCCTATTCCAGCGGAGATAGCTATAGATCTGTTATTGTGACTAAAACGGAAGAATGTGATTCTTATTGCCAAAGAATGTTTCTCAGATTCAATGTGTTACCAGATAGTTTGTGTCTGATGATTGAGAATATTTTTGCGGATATTTATTGATTTGAAGTTTTTCGGTATGGTATTTCGAAGTTTCTATAAATTTCCGGTTGGGTTTTGAATATTGGAGGATCGAGCATCAGGGGAGCGCGCTAAACCGAACGCGTATATGTTTAACGTCGAAACGGAGAAGCTGCATTGTTTAATTTCAAGTTGGTGATTATTCAAGAAAATTTGTTGATCAAGCAAATCAGAGGTGGTATTGAACCGTGGAAACAACGACTTGAAGATCAATTTCTGGAGAAAATTATTTCAGGGGGAATATTGCTTAACGTAGATAATGCAAACCCGGATCTTCAATCAAGGGGGGACTACAACGTTAACAAATACCCGATTGAAGTTGCAGAATATTCAGACACAGCTCTCAGATTTCAACTTCAAGCTTCGACAGTGACGTCTAAGGGGGAAATTGTTGATACACTTTATGGTCATCACTGTGCGAATAGGCTAGAAAGAGTGTGTATTGAATATTGTATAGATTAGATACAAACACACGACCCAAGTGCGAACAAGTACTGGCTCGTACGAGTGACATGTGCCTCGTACGAGTGACTTTGTGCTTCGTACGAGTGACTCTTGTTACTCGTACGAGTGATAACATCTCACTCGTATGAATGATCCTTCGTATGAGTGACAACATGCTTGGTTCGCACGAGCTGTCATGTCTACAAATAGGTGTTGTGTGTTCATTGTTTGTAAGTTTTGGAAGTTCCCTGAGGGGAACGCTGGTGGATTCTCTCCAGGAACTCCGCCAGTCAGTCAATTGACAATTGGACCCTCCTCCTCTGACTGTTTCGGACTGGTTACTATTCTGGATTGGGCCCAAATAACTTTGACCAAGCCCAATCTGGATTATATCTGAATTAGATCTCGGGTGATTGGATATGGATTGACTTGGGCTAAAATTCTCAGGCCCAAGCCCATTCCGAAATACTATATCAGTGGATCATTGTTTCATTTTGGATCATTCATTAAAAATTCCTTCTGAAATCCTCTGATCATCATCCTGATTAATTTTCTTCATATTCATCCAATTACATCCGAATTAGGTATAAGGTGCTTCTAAATCGTAAAAATTAAATGTTAATCTTCAAATCTTCAAGTAATTAAGCATCTCGGATGGCATCTCGGATGGCTTCTCGGATAAATCTTCATATAGTGTGCATTCCGGACTCCATTTCGGATGAGCATTCAACCGGAATGGATGAACTCGGATTCCATTTCGGATGGTATTCATCTGAGATGATAAAGGGTTCATCCGGATTCCTGTTTGAACCTCTTTGATTCCGGATCCCAGTGTTTGAACTTTCCGGATTATTTTTGAACCTTCCGGATTGAATGTTGAACCTTAAAACTGAACCTTTAAGATGAACTCTCAATGGAACCTTAAACCTATCAAATTCACTAATGACCTCTTTTTCTTGACCTGTCAATCAATTTTGAGCTAATAAGTCTTTGAATCCTTAGTAAAGGTTTTGCTGAGTGTGATTTAATCTATTTATTTTTTGATAGAAATGGTTGAAGAGGCTTTCGATGCTGTTTTGTTGGTAGAAGAGCAGTTTCATAACCAGGCGGGTTATCTATCAGATCCACCAGCAGAGTTTTTCCAAGAGTTCAGGTCTATGATGGTGGGTCTGAATGATTGCAGGATCTCATATGCACTTCGAGCAAATCCGGTTATATATCGAGATCTTGTACACATGTTTTGGAAGCGGGCAAGATTTCATCTGAGGGGTGCTGATGGGAAGCCGTACATTAGTTCATCTATTCAGGGAAAGGAGATTGTTGTGAATGAAGCTTGTATTCGAGAGGTGTTGAAGTTTACTGATGCTGCAGGTGATCCGACATTATATACTACCACCAATGTTGAAGAAGATGTTCCCAGCATATTGGAGATTATTAGTGCACATCTTTATGCAGTGTGTATCGGAGAATAAGGGTGGATTGGATCAGCCGAACCAAATGCAGACTTCAGCGATAGTATCTTTGGTGATGGACTGGAAATATAAATTCTCTGGTTTCGAAAATATGAAGAAGATTCTAGAGCAGTCAAAGAAGAAGATGTTTGTGCTGTATCCTCGATTTATACAGCTGATTTCGGATGCACGTTACTCTGACTCGGCTAAAGATGCTTCTGATGGGAACTTGTTAAATATGAAGCCTATGGGTCCAACTATTATTGGGACGATGAAGAAGAATAGATCGACATCGAAGACGGTTTTTGTTGGACTCATATCATTGAAGAAGTTTAGGAAGTTTTGTGAGGTAACCGGTCAGAATATTCCAGCACCTAAGCTAGAGAATGCAATGGTGGCTGAAGAATATGATGTACCGGTGGTGGAGAAAGAGATTGAGATTGAAGATTTAGTTTATGAGGCAGATACTGATGATGAAGAAGCTCTGTTAGAATCTAATTTAGAATCTGACTTTCATCCGATTCCAGAGCTACAAGAGCTTACTACTGAGAATTTAGCAGCTCTTACTGCACATCTGAAGGAGATTCAGGAGCAGCAAGGGAATCCTCCTCTCGTGTTGCCTCATTCTGATATCCCGGTTACTAAAGCTGTTACAGATGAAGATGTTGAGGAAGAAGAAGTACCGTTATTGAAAAGACGACGAACAAAAGCAACCAAAGAACCCATTCATACAGAAGCCCAGATACAAACCGAAGTTCATATTGATGATACTATTGAAGAACCGATCACTGTTACATCCTCGGTCATTGTATCTTTGACTGATATTTCCACTGTTGAGCCTCTTACTGCTGAAGAACCGACAGTTCCTTTTGTTGCTACTCAGTCTACTATCGTGTCCATTCCGACTGAGTCTGTACTCGAGAATATGGATTTTGGTGGTGGTGGTAGTTCTACAGATGTTGGACGATCAGGAGCATGGGGTAGTGATTCTGGTGGTGGTTAGGATGAAGATACTGAGTTTTGGAGGCGATCTGAAAAGAGAGCACTTGAATCAGCAGGGTTGACAGTGATGAGGAAGATGTGGATGTAGTTGACCTGAAGAAGAGAGTTGTAGTGCTTGAGCAGGAGGTCATTCTTAAGGATGCACAGATAGCTTCGTTGTAGACTCGATTAGATACGCATGATTAGACGATAGACCAACTTCAAGGTGATGTTTTGTTATTGATGACTATGGTTTTCGATCTGAAGGCGAAGTTGGAAAATAAATTTGGACGTGAGTTTTCTGATCGACGGATGATCCTATTAACGTTAAACACCGTCATCAAGCTGCTGACCAGAGAGAAGCTGACTGAATAGCTGCTGAACAGCTTGCTGCTGATTGTCAAACTGGATTAGATGACTACTTGAGCGATCAAAAGAGGAAGTTCACTGCGAGTCAGAAACAACAAACTGCTCAAAAGAAGAAACAGATGGTTTTGATGAAGAATATTGATGTAAATCCGCTGGATGAAAATTTTCAGTTGAAGGATCCTACCAACTAGTCTGAGAGATTTGTTATGGAGCTTGGATCGAGTTATTACAGTAAAGTTGGAAATATGTCACGCGTGTCGAGCTGGACCTATGATCATATAAAAAGAATGTGGTTGATTCTCAGACAAGATGGTACATGAGAATATTACTCCAAGAAGCCCCAGTTTGAGACCTAGATGAAACTTGCATTGACTGATCTTCTAAGGGCTCCGTATATAGACACTGATACGACCGAGCGTGGTCCAGGGTGGAGATTTTTTAAGAAGCTGGAACAGGAAGTGAAGAATGGATTTAAAACGATGAAGACAGCTGAACCGTATCTTTAGGCAGCTAAAGGTGTTAGGGATGCGAATCCTGGTAGAATGTTTAAATATGTGATGTGGCCTCCAACTGATAAGGAACTAGTGATACCAATCCCTCCAACATTTCCCAAGGGTATTTTGAAGAATTTCAACTTTTGGATGTATGACCCAAAGGTCGGGAGTGTAGCGATTGTTACTAAGGAGAAAGCATTTCGAGTGAATGTTGTGGTTGATCTAGTGAGCTTTCACGATGAAGATCTGCAAGTTCTAGCAGCGAATCAAATTCAAAGATTGGACGGCAGCAGTTGCTGGGAATCATAGCTGGAAGAATGGGAGTTGATGCACTACCAAAGGATTGAACCCCTAATGTTATAAACCTAGGGGAAGATTGTTGGGCCCTAGCTAAAAGGTTTACACATTAGTGTTGCATGTTGGGCTAAGGTTGGGAGAATGAGCTTCCTAGAGCCTTATGGGCCTAGGGTTGTACTTAGTGGGTTAATCAATTAGTATAAATACATATGTTAGGGTTAGTATTTGGGTGGCTAGTCAGTTTGTTATTCTGAAATCTTGTATCAGACACCATTCGGTGTATACAAGTTGTTTAATCAGAGATTGTTCTTGTTCTGTTGATCTAATCTTTGTTTCCGCAATCAATTAGTGGTTGTGATACCTTGTTTAGATCCGATTCGAGACTTACAATTATACATAATTCTCCATATGTGAATATAAACAAACTATTGTTAAAAAAGTGGTGACAAAAATATTTTAGTGGAAGTATTAGGAACACAACTATAGAAAAAAAAACCTATTTTTTGTTTGAAACTACATAAACATGTTATTGGTCTATGTTTAACCTAAGCAGACACTAAATATCAATTGCCAAGAAAACAAAAAATAATAACCTAAGCAGACATTAAATATCAATTGCCAAGAAAACAAAAAGTAATAGCCTAACAGTGAACGGGGTGGATGCAGTAAACCCTACGGGGATTGAGTTTACCGAAGAGGGAACACCACTGCCGTCCCTTGTTTACCGTATGGGGAGTTGTTTTCGGTGTATACTCGCCGCATAGGGGAAGAAGAGAGAGATTTAAATAATGGTGGGGCCTATTCTTTCAACCAATCATATATTCTTTTATTTTTTATATTTAAAAACAAAATAGTTTAACTCTCCTTAAAAGATGTGACCACCCCTTATCTTTTAGTATAAAAAATGACATTAAGAAGGAATTGACATGACAAGATGTAATTAAGTGAGTGTAGAGTTTACCTCTACTTAAGAGATAACCACCTCTTTCACCTTAAGACATTACTGTATAGAAATAAGAAAAAAATATTGTATAGAAAAGTAAGAACATAATAGTTGTTAGATTAAATAATTACCAATTTGGTATTTCTTTAATAATATTTACCATAATTATCTTTAGTATTATTATTGTGTATGATTTACTATTTATTTACTTTTTAAATATAGAATAATAACAAATGAGATTTTAATATACTTGTTCAAGAAGTTGTTTTCGTTTTATTTATTTTTAATTCAACGTTTGTGTTCAAATATATTCAATTGAAATCCCAATTAAAAGGTATTTTTTTATAAGTGAAAACATAAGTCCGAAAATGATGAAATTAATGCATGTTCTAACCAGTTAGAAAAATTCAGTTGAGCGGGAAAAAAAAATATAAGGGGAGCACCCTGTTGAATGTTATGTGTTCCTCACATTATCTTAGAATAAAATAAATGAGTCAAAGAGTCAAAGGATGATATGGGAGTGCAAAGTCGTCTTATTTAATAAGATTTATTTAACAAGATTGAATGTGTTTATCAAATATATATATATATATATATATATATATATATATATATAACGTAACTTGAATATTGTTTGAACCAATAAACTTTGTTTATACAAAGTAAAAATGAGTTTTTGGTGTAAACCAATGAATTATATAAAAAGAGATCATATTGTGAAAACCATAATGGGTCAAATAAGTGAAATGGCAAGTAAATCACATGTTAGTGATTAAACAAAGAAATATAAAAAGGAAATCCAATGGCGTAAGTCATAATGGGTCAAATGGGTTAAAATTTTTGTTGAATCACTTTATGGTGATAAACAATATAAAGATTAGTTTGAAATGTAAAAATCCTAAGCCAAGAACATATCAAATGGATAACTGGGTCAAATGGTGATGCTAGAACCATTTAAATATAGTATTTAATGCATTGTTTGTTAAGTTTTATGCTTACATGTAAGCATAATGTATCAACATCCACTGCCATGAAATAGAAAATAGAATTTGCAAGGTATTGATAACGGGTCATTATTTTGTCCCACAACTGGTATGTGTAATGAGTCAAACTTTGGTGAGGGCTTATGGTCCGACTAGGGTTGCTTGAGTCAAGGGTGGACTAGAACACCTCAAGTGAGGTACATTTAGTATTTGGGCAAAAAAAACTAAACCAAATTGGATGTGAATTGGATTGTAGAGGAATAAACCTCTAAAGAATAACATTTGTTTTTATTCTTTGTTGTTTTAATCGCGTTTGACTGTTTAACTCGAACACTAATTATTTTTAGTGCTTATGTTAGGTCCCTACAAAGGCCAGAACCGGACGGAGCATGCGAAGAACGGAACACTATTAAACCGCTATCTCTTTGGAGACGTCACGGGAAGGTTGAAGCAAGATCATGTACGACAAAGTTTTTGAGTTTAAAAGTTTAATATCTGCAAACTGTAAATTACGTGTATTAATCCGTTGTCGGTTCGTCTGGGTTATCAGTTAACCTAGGCTCTTTAGATATTCGATTTATATATATAAAATGAAAAAAATGGACTAAATCGTCTTATATGTAAGATGTTCGGAAGTAACGGGATAGAGTGTTACAAATGGTATTTAGAGCTCAAGGTTCAAGGAATTAAAGTGTTAAGTTCAAGACTTGGTCGTGTGGTCCGGTAAGTTATTATGATTAATAATGGTCTAGTATGGATGAAAGTTGTTATAAACAACACATAGGGATATCGTGTGAACACACATTAACCCCAAATGAATTGGTAAAAAACCGGTAGGTTAACGAATACCTTGTGTTAGCACGTATTATAGGATGCCTCGTAATATGGTACGGACGCTTATTAATTTTAAAATTGCTAATCCTTGTGAAGTTTTAGCGGTATGATGCTCGTATCTGATTATGGCGGGAGTCTAATGATCTACTAATGTGATAGTGGAATGGTCGGAAATATGACAAATAAGGTATGCTCACAAAGGACCGAAATCAAGTAACGATAGAAGTTTTAGCGGTATGATGCTCGTATCTGATTATGGCGGGAGTCTAATGATCTACTAATGTGATAGTGGAATGGTCGGAAATATGACAAATAAGGTATGCTCACAAAGGACCGAAATCAAGTAACGATACCGACCAAAAGTTGAATGGCAAGAAAGTCCATCAGGACGAGTATCACCCATGTGCTATTTTAAATTATTGCATGAATGATAGTATGCAATATTCACGCAATGAATGACGATTGCATACGGAAAGTAAGGCTTGGGAAAACTAGATGGGATAACCATTGGGGAAGATGTTTCCAAGAGAAATTGGGCGGGTAATACACGTTATTCATAATTGTGAATAACAAAGGTATAAAAGAGGTCATTTTTGGAAACTTAGATGAGGGTAACCATCCAAGTAAACATTCTTAATAAAATCCTATTGAGGAAAATAACGGTCACATTGATGAATATGATTGAATGAAAATTTTATAAGGTAAAAACATTTTACATGTTTTGGAACGAAATTGGGCAAACAAATTTGTGTTAAATAACAATAAAAAGAGGTTTACCAAATAAAATCGGAGACACGGGACATGAACCGATAATTTATTTACATGGGATGTAATGTGTTAGTTATAAAAAGGTCACGCGTACCATGTATTGATTGCTTACATTGGCCAAGTAAGTAGTAAATACATGATACCATGAACTGCTTATAATAACTGTACATACATCTGACGTAGTAAGGGCGAAGTTAATGAAATAGTTAAAGGGTCGTTGGGGTAAAGAAACCTTATAGGCATACTCTTTTAATGGTTCTCGCAGGAACCATAAAAAAAGTATGACATGCAAAAATTAGTGACCCAAGGAAATCCTTGGATTAAGTCATTTTGAACAAAAGAGCCATGGGTGACTTAAAGTGAAACATTAGAATAATGATACCGGGTAATAGAAAATGTTCCCCACGCTAAGTGAAATTGGGTTAAGCCATGGCCAATTGGGTTAAGGTGTGGGAAAATTGACACGGTTACGATTCCCCGCGCTAAGTGAAATTGGTAAAGAGAAAACGTTCTGTTGTCAAATTCTCGATGTAAGAAAATTGACACAAGTTAAATAAATGTTTAACTAAAACTTAGTTTTAGTTAAAATGACATTTTAAGAATGTAAAGGATAAGTGATGAATTAGGAAATGGTTTTATAAATGGAACAAGTTCTCGCACTAATATGTGCAAGATGACGCTCTAGAAAGAAAATTTTGAAAAAAAATTGAACATGACTTAAATATGATTTTGGTTAAGATTATAAGTTGAGATATGATTACATAGTAGCATAGGCTACGGGGTCGGGGGCTATTAACGCCTATAAGGCCTTAGGGAGGCAATATGGTATACCCGAATGCATAGGATATAAAGTGACCTGCGACTGATAAGTCTTACCATCAAGACCGGTTAAGGTCAAATAGTGTTTATAACCTAGACATTGCGCTTATCTTAATAAGGTTAGCGTTGAATAATTATGTTAACATATCCATTTGATCGAGTGGCAAGAGGGTGACTCGCTCTAGCTAATGATAAAGAAAAGGAATACAAGATGGAAGTGATGGCCTATGAGGCCTTACACGTGAAAGATGCATTCGGAAAAGCCTATTGTAATCCTTGAACGAAAGACTATACGTTTTAGGAACAAATATGTTGATCAAGTAGAAGGTAAAAAGGGAACATTGGAAGAAGTCGGGCACCGTCTACGAGTCCGAAAGACACTACATCTTCCTTGTGGGTAACATTATAAAATGATTAAAGTTTGAGCGGTGCTCAATTGAAAAAAGAAAACTAAATTCATTGGGCTTGACCCAAAGAACTAAGTGAGAAGGGTTTCGGGGACGAAACCTCTTTAAGTGGGGTAGTCTTGTAACACCCCAAAAATACTAAATTCAGTTATCATGTTTATAATGATATTTGACATGATGTGTTATAACTAGAAATGTTCTATCCTAGTTAAAGCTTTGTTATCTACTAGTGAAAATAAATGGGTTTAAACCACATAACATAAGTGTGGTAACTAGAAATATTTAGCCTAGTTAATTACATGTAATATGTTGATAAAAGAGTGAATGGTGCCTTAATCTTAATAAAACCAAATCGTAGGGGCTAAAAGGGTTATGGACAAAAGATATAGGTATTAAAATATGAACGCACAAAACACACACCATAAGAGAGAGAGAGTGTGTGTGTGTGCGTGTCATGATTTAGAGAGATGTAACACCTCGTAAAATTCGCGTCCGGTAATATACCTACACGTGTACGAACCCTCGGATGAAGCCTCAAATGAGGTAACCACTCAACTCGCTTAAACATGATTCAAATTCACATAATTTACATATGTTGGACAGTAAGCTACGGTCCCATACTGTAAGCTACGGTCCAGGCTTTCTAAACCATAATTATACTAACCGTAAGCTACATTCTAGTGACCGTAGCCTACGGCGAAGCCTGAAAGTCTCTATTTTTCATTATTTTAACTTTCAGCAAATGACCCGGAGGCCCCTAGACTTTATTATTTTCATATTTCTTGCTTAATCAAGCCTCCTTTCGGTCCGAACAACTCTCGGTTGAGGCGATCTCTTTTGATTCACCAACCTTAAGTGTTCCACACTATCACCAAACCTTTAACTTTACTAATATAGGTCAATTAGCCTTTAAAACGATAAGGATCCGTATTTATCGTATTCTAACCTAGTAACTACGTATAAGTCACAAAAGCACCTAGTGTGACACTCGTTAACGTTCGGTTATTCACACTCTTCTTCAATACATCACTAGTCGAACGAAAAGAACTAGTTGTGTCATTATGTCATTGAATACAACTCAAGGGACAATTCATGACAATTCATAAAAATATTTTTGAGGGGTTAAATGTGTCAAAACTCCAAAATTCTGTCAAGATACCACCTCGCCTGCAAATTGCCATACTCTTGCAGCTCTTGACACCTTTCTAGACACTTGTATTGATCCTAAAACACCTCTAACACCTAGCTTCATCTTCTTACACCTTCTTGCACTATAAATAGCCCACTAAGTTCATTCATTCTTTGCTCATTTCCTCTTCTCCTTTCTTATTACACTCTTGGAAGTTCTTGGTCATCTAGGAGCATGCCTTTGAGTTCTAAACTTCTCTTGGATCACTTGTAAGTGTTCCATCTCTGCTCTTTTCTTTTTATAGGCTTTTAATAGCCAAAAGTCAAACATTTTCGACAAACGCTTTGACTTTCGGTTAAGACCATTATGGTCTAGCTATTGTTCAATATGAATATGGCTAACTGATTGTAATTAGGTAGATATTAATCCCTTAGAAGGGCACCTCCTAAGAATCACGTTTACTAGGTCAATTGGCGGGTCAAAGTTTATGTTTAAAAAAGTCAAACGAGTCAGATTTTATAAATAATATAATCTGAATTTATGTATGTTATAAACATGTTTTTGACACTTAAACAAGTTGGTAATAGTTAATAGAACATGTGGAAACATGTTCAATTCGTCAATTTCAGTCCTAGGGCCGGTTCGTAACCGAAAGCCACGAAGTTTGACTTCTTCTTTGATTTTCGATTCTGACCCGACTTAGATTAGTTTACTACTGACTTAGGGTATTATGATCGTAGTACAATGTAGCATAACCCTCTGAAGTTATATTACTTGATCATAATCATAATCTGAGTTTATGCTCAAGTTCCGCTAATATGTCAAACTTTGACCAAAATGCCATTTTTACTGAAAACAAGGTTTTAATCAACAACGAGCTTGCAAATGAACTACCTACTGATATTTTAATATAATTAACATATTATGATGTTAATATTATGATATAAACTAAGTTTTAATATAATATCGTAAATTATATTTTTTAAAAAGACCAAAATGCCCTTTCGGTGCATAGTTTGGCCCTAAACCATAAACCACACTTATATATGATATCTTACTGATAATATATCACAAATTAAGTATTTTTCCAAAGTTTTTATGATCATAACATAAAAATATATAAAATTTCCTTTTATACGTCATATAAATGGTCAAAACGCCTTATAAGGCATAGTTTCGTTTTAAAACATCAACGGGCATATAAGTTAATATCCTACTGATATTACTTATTTAAAGTATAATGACATATAGAACTTGTTTATAACTCACCCGATTACCCGATATCGCTTATATGCATACGGTTAAGTATATGTAACTAGTATACAAAAATTATTCGAAACGGGTTTAACCTTATCATTTTTATCTCAAATTCCAGAATATTAATTGTTTAACACGGTTTTTACAAGTCTTAGTGCTTGTTGGGTTTAAAATACATTCTATCCGGTCATCGTTTAATCTAGCGTATCATATCGTTTTGATCTTTTAAGCTAGTCAGTCTAAGTCTATGACTTAAATAGGACTGTTAGCATTCTAATTGGTTAGCTTATGCCATTATTCCAGACTAAAGCCTTCCAGTAAATGCTATCTGCACTTATCTAATTGATTAAACGACTGAGTTAATATAAACTTTGCTTTTAAAGTCAAGTACAAGCTCAGGTAAATACTCTTTAACTTATTTTCCCTATACGGGCTTGGGTTATAGTAAATTATTACCGCTTGGTCAGAAATGGGATCAATCGAATGTCGGATTGTGGCTAGTAAATTCGCATATCCCGCTTTGATCAGTTTTGTTTGATAACTTAAACATTGGGGGTTAACGACCGTGTCCTGGATATCCTCGGCTCATTTAAGTTACTAATGGCCACGACCAAAGCACGGGGTGTAGGCATACACCTGACAAATGTGAATGCTAAAATATTATACCCACAAGTTGGGGATAACTCCTTTGTGGGTTTTTAAGTGGTGTGTCAGTTAATCATGTCTCGGTTTCTATACTGGGCCCCATATGTATTGACAAGCATGTGAATCTGTATACAAGGTTAAAAGCTTAATTTTCCCAAGTTATAAAAGATTTTCATGTGCCCTGTGCACTTAAATCAATTTTAAAATGTGTTCAAAATGAGTAAGTTGATTGTATTTACCAACGAAAGCTGACGTGTTTTCAAAAGACTAAGTTGCATGTACAATACGAAATAGGCTGGAAGCTGCTTGGTATTGATATAAGAGGATCTTGCAAATCCTTATATCTGCCTAAAGTCTGATGTGCATCTTTTGTATATTTATAATTCATCTGTGGATCTTTAGTTACAAACCTTCTGTATATTTTTTTGAACTTTGAACATTTTGGTTTGTAATAATATTTTAACTCCAAGACTTCCGTTGGGCTGTGTTAGTTGACTATGATGATATCAACTTACGTCACGCTATTCCCCCCACTTGAGCCCACCGAGATTTGGTTGGAAATTCGGGGTGTGACAAGAGAGAAGGGGAGAAATCCCTTAAAACCTTAAAACACAAAATCTGGAAATCTAGGGTGGAATCAAAGTGGGTTTTGTTGCATGTTTGAAGGATTGAATCACACAACATCAACAAAGGCTAAGGTATGTTACAATTTCACTTTTGGTGTGTTTTCTAGTTCAGAGAATCCATGATTGGAAAGGTCTAGTGGAATTGTAGTAAGATGATGTAAATTGATGTTGTATTGGTGTTTATAAACATCAAACTAACTCATATGTATGAACTACTTGAACAAATTAGGAATTTTGTTAAGTGTTCATAAGTGATTAGAAGTGGGTTTTGACATAAGAATTGAACACATGATTATGATGGTCAAATTCTGTATTTTCTTATAACAAATGAAATTACATGTTAATTGATTTCTACTGAAAGTATGGAATGTTGAGTTGTAATGAGGTAGTAGGATGATGACAACTTAAACTAATAAAAATAACTTTAAAATAATACACATAAGGTGTTTGTGAAATGCCCAAGTGAAAATTAGATGCTAACAATTCGTGAAAAACTTTGGTCAAGAATCCTAGGAATGGTTGTTATCAAGTATTGATAAAATAGCATAATATGATGGCCTAAAATTGATTCCCACCAAGTGTTTCATAAAATGTCTAAATGGGTTTATTGAACTTGTAATGCATTAGTATATGTCAATTGGCAATTTGATCTCATATTAGAATGAAAAAGATGGTGTAAAAATCCATAAGTTGATGGTCATGGTATATGATAACTAATCTAACCATCTTGCAGATATGGTATTATAATTTGACTCTTGACAAGATAGGTGGGAGCTTAGAAAGAAATGGGTCAAGCGGGTTAAAGACGCAAGAATGCATGTTCAAATATAAGGTAAGTAAAGTAAAGCTTACACATTTTAGTTAGGATGTGGTTAGCCGAATAAATGTTAAGAGGAGACCCCATGGTGTAAACCGCAAAACGGGTCAAAACAAGTCAAATTTAGATGAACTAATGTTGGTGATACATGAAAGTTTGTTAAGACGAGACCCCATGGTGTAAATCAGGAAACGGGTCAAACAAGTAAATATGAGTTTTTGGTATAAACACTTGCTGACGCGAACCAAAACGGGTTTGCATATTGACTTTTATAGTATTTTGCATACAAGCATATTTGCACACACACACACACACATATATGCAAATCAAAACGTAACTTGAATATTATCCGAACCGATTAAAACTTTTTTTATACAAAGTAAATATGAGATTTTGGTGTAAGCACTTGTTGACGCGAATCAAAACGAGTCAAACAAAGTGAAGAGGAGTTTTTTTGTGTAAACATTTGCTGACGTGAATCAAAATGGGTCAAACAAGTAAAAAATGAGTTTTTAGTGTATACACTTGCTGACGCGAACCAAAACGAGTCAAAGATGTAAAGATGAGTTTTTGGTCTAAAACTTAATGATGCTAACCAAAACAGGTTTGCATATTGATTTTTATAGTAATTTGTATACAAGCATATTTACATATATATATATATATATATTTATATATATATATATATATTTATATATATATATATATATGTAAACGTAAAACATAGCTTCAATATTAATCGAACCGATTAAAACTCTTTTTATACAAAGTAAAAATGAGTTTTTTTTTGTATAAACCAACGAATTATACAAAAAGAGACCCTATGGAGCAAACCATAACGGGTCAAATAAGTGAAATGGCAAGTAAATCACATGCTAGTGATTAGACAAAGAAATATAAAAAAGAGACCCAAGGGCGTAAGCCATAACGGGTCAAATTGGTTAAAATTTGTGTTGAATCACTTCATGGTGGTAAACAATATAAAGATTAGTTTGAAGTGCAAAAAGGGTAAACCAAGAATGGATCAAATGGATAACAGGTCAAATTGAATTTAGTATTTAATGCTTTGTTTGTTAAGTTTTATACTTACATGTAAGCATAATGTAAGGGCATGCATTGCCATGAAATAGAAAATATAATTTGCAAGGTATTGATAACAGGTTATTGTTTTGACCCATGCCAGGTATATGTAATGGATCAAACTCTCGGAGAGGGCTTATGGTCTGACTAGAGTTGCTTGAGTCAAGGGTGGACACTAGAACACCTCAAGTTAGGTACATCTAGTATTTTTGGTAAACACCAAACCAAATTGGATGTGAATTGGATTGTAGAGGAATAAACCTTTAAAGAATTTTTTTTTCTTTTTTGTTTTAAATCGTGTTTGATTGTTTAACTCAAACACTAATTCTTTTTAGTGTTTTTGTTAGGTTTTACAATGGCGGGAACCGGACGGACGACCAAGCACGCGAAAAACCAAACACTGTTAAACTGCTATCTCTTTGGAGACGTCACGGGAAGGTTGAAGCAAGATCATGCACGACAAAATTTTTGAGTTTAAAACTTTAATATTTGTATTAATCCGTTATGTCGGTTCGTCTGGGTTATCAGTTAAGCTAGGCTCGTTAGATATTCGATTTATATATAAAAAAAGAAAAAATATATGTGGGACTAAATCGTCTGAATATGTAAGATATTCAGTAGTAACGGGATAGAGTGTTACACAGAATTGTTGGGTCATGATTTCCTTGTGTTGCTCCAAAGTCAAGGATACGGCTACTTCAGCACCGCAGGTGTTTTTCTCATCGTTCCACCAGGTCTAGGCTTGATCTAATATTTGACAAGTACCATAATGGATCTTGCAATCTTCGGGACAATCACAATTGAGGAAAGTACTCTCCATTTCCTTCGAACCGGTAGAGTAGTGCAGTAACACCCTTTGTACCATCATATTTGGGAGGATCACGTGACTTGAAGTACTTATAGGAGCACTTGAAAGGATTTGAGCCGGCATGGGTTGCTTGAGGAGTTGGCCCTCGAAGAGCCTGCTGAACCTGGATCACTATATTGGGGATAACAACGGCCATTTGTTTGGCTATTTGAGCAGCCATACGACGGCCGGAGTTTCCAACACGCTTTCAAGAGTGGTGACGTTTAGAAGACATCTACAAGAATCAACGCAAACAAGGTCGTGAGTTTTTGATAAACTGGGATTTCATAATAAATAAAACTTAAGATATAATGAAAATCTGAGGGTGTGTCATGACATAAAAAATCTTAAGGGTGTGCCATACGGTTGTCCGTGTTTCTCGCTTCTTTTTTTAATATTCAGCATAGTGGTTGTTATGACGTTTAGAACACATCCACAAACGATTGAATCCGATTTTCAAAACGGGTTGGATTTTCTGAAGCCCGATTTGGCAGGTGTTACAGTATGTGTGGACGTGTAAGGGAGTCCTTATAGGTAATGGGACGAGATTACTGATGAGGTTAGTGGTTAATGCATGATGAGACAAAAGTTGGTGTGTTCTAGAAAAAGTGTGTGCGTGGGTGGGTGTGTGTCTAGGTGTTTGGTGAATGATTTAATCCATTTGTGGTATTTTAAATGATGGTCATATTCTTTTGCCAATGACAAAGCCCTTTGTGACAACTATGTGGGAAACAAAGCCCTTTGTGGCAACTATGTGGGGAAGAAGACCATTGTAGCAACTATGTGAGAGATGAAGCCATTGTGGCTAAAGTTGGCTGCCTTATGACGACAAAACGAGGAAGAGCTTTGGTCATTTCTTGATCGTTTAAAAAAACTGATTAATTTAGATGGTCGATGTTAAAGCAAAATATCGTTATTTTTACTCTTTAGCATATTTGAGGGAACAACTGAAAAAAGTTAAACCCCTTCCTAAAATTCAAAGCATTAATTACATAAACATCTCTTATTATTTTCTAATATTTACATTAAACCCCCAAAGATTGTGAAACTGGCAATAAACATTAAAAAACTGTTATACACTAATGCATTAATGATTAGTACATTATAATTGATATTATACAAAATTTACATGGATACATCAAGAATAATAAACATGTTCTAGTGATGTGTTTGGAATTTATTAAAATGTAAGACCCATACTTACTAAATATGTATTCCATATAAAATTATGCATTCATTTAAGGAAACGTAATTTCGTTTTACATTTCAAATACAAAGTTGTTTAAATTTTATAAATACTTAAAACAACTTGAACATTTTAGACAAAATTTGATACACAAAATAAGCAAAGCAAACGGAAGCTTGAATTTCGGAAGTGTTCGGTTTTTCATCTTAGCTTGATCTTCGTCCATGAATGCTTACGATCTCCTTAATCATAAGATTTTTATTTTAAATTTCTTAGTATCATATTGGAGGAGTAAATTCATCATAACTAATAACACAAATAAATAAAAATTAGAAAGTTCTAGAATTTCAGGGATGGCGTCAGCGCAGCGACGCCGTGTCTTTTGTAGCGTCAGAACTGAACTACCGTAGGCAGTAGCATAGGACGTTTGACAATATAGCTGCGTCGGCGACGGCCAGACATGGCATCGGCGACGCCACTTGCTGCAGCAGTGTTGCTGCTGTGTTGATTAAATTGTCGATTCAACCCGTTTCAAGTTCCGTACATCAAATCATAACTCGGGACTTGCAGAAATCCGTCCGTAAAATATTATTTCTTATTTTTATTACTATAGTACCTTGTTATGAGCATTTTCGCTACTCGATACTAATTTCGAAAATCTCATAATTTTGACCCGTTTGCATATAAATATACCCCATTCTTTGGGACAAATAATTATGATTTGCGCAACCGTTACTCGGTTTTACGCATATTTTCCGATTTTACCCTTTTACCGCATTTAAACCAAATTAAACGTTCATGCGTCTATTCCGGTATGCATTAAAACTCCTTTTTGACCCATTTGGTCGCCTTAGCGAAATCTATCGCTTTATTTATCCAAACCTCTATTTCTCTTATTATTTTGACCAGTTTGGTTGTCTTAGCAAAATCCATCGCTTTTATTCAACCAAACCTTATTTTATCTTATCATTTTGACCCGTTTGGTTGCCTTAGCAAAATCTATCGCTTTTATTCAATCAATCTTTATTCTATCTTATCATTTTGACCCGTTTGGTTGATTTAGCGAAATCTATTGCTTTTATTCAATCAATCCTTATTCTATCTTATCATTTCGACCCGTTTGGTTGCCTTAGCGAAATCCATCGCTTTTATTCAACCAAACCTTATTCCATCTTATCATTTTGACCAGTTCGGTTGCCTTAGCGAAATCCATCGCTTAAGAACAAATAAAACTTATCATCATTCTCATTTGGCTCGTTTGGTTATTTGTGTGAAATCCATCACTTATGAACTAACCAAACTCGTCGATATTATTTATCTTCTCGTTTACCATACATCAAAACAAAAATATATATTAAAATACTACAAAGCGCAAAACCACGTACCTTAGAGCTTTCCCTTCAAACGCGTATCCGCCTCGGCTTGGTCACTTGATGTTTCATCCAATTTTCCTATAGAATTCAATCTGATTTATTGTTTAGAATCCATAATACAATATATGACATGTAACTTGTTAAAATTCTCATCTACACGATTCTTTCATACTTTTCAACAATCCATGATTATTTAGGCATTACATCAAGCACCTTCTGGGCCAGATTTTCATACTACTCTTATCAAGTCAACGATTTAGCTATCAACCATGTATTAACATCCTTTCAAGTCTCTATCTCTAGAATGTGCAATTAACATATAGAATCTAACATATTAACATCAAATACTACAATCTCACTATCACAATTCATGTGTTCATCATATTAATCATCCAAACACTCGAATCATAGCATTTGATCACTAATTCTTCATCAAGGGTTTGTTCCTAGACTCATATACACCTCAAATTATGTCATAGCATTCACAATTATACTCAATATAGAACTTGTGGTGTTCATGTAGTTTCATAATATCACCAAACATCAGAATTCGACATACTTATGATTCCTTTGTCCAGGTGATCCTTAATTTATGTCATGCAAGAATTTTAGGCCCGATTTCCCTTTTGATTTTGAGGAATTGATGATTTTAGGGTTCTTAAGGTCCCCACCCTTTCTTGTTCTTGTCTGGTCGACCAAAACACACACTAGTGTGTGTTTTGAGTTTTCAATTTCTTTTTATTACTACTAGTTTACTAAGTGTCCAATTCAGTCCTCTATGTTTTGTTTATTATAAAAAGGCACTATCCAAGTGTTTTATTAGTTATCAATAAGTAACTAATCAAGTTAAATTCATAATAATAATCATGTGTATAATATTTACCATTAAGCTAAATATTATTATTAAACATTTGTTATATTTAGGGACGTTACAAGTCCACCCCTTAAAGGGGTTCCATAACTAGGTTAAATGCCCCTAATTATTTATATAATTTAATATTTTTGGGGTGTTACAAATCCACCCCCTTAAAAGGGTTTCGTCCCTGAAACACATACACGTACCGAAAAGTGAGGGTAGAGTCGTCTAATTTCTTCTTCGGACTCCCAAGTGGTGTCCGACCCTTTTCAATGCTCCCACTTGACCTTTACACGATCAATTTCTTTGTTCCTTAATCCTTTGACCTTTTGGTCAAGGATTGCGATAGGCTTTGCCAAGTAGTTGAGTTTATCGTCTACCTCTATGTCGTCATTCGAACGTAGGCTGTCTCGTCGGCTATGCATTTTCGAAGATGCGAAACATGGAACATGTTATGTATCACGCTCGGTTCTTTCAGTAGTTATAGTCGGTAAGCTACTTTACCCACCCGACCAATAATTTTAAAAGGCCCAATAAACCTCGGACTCAACTTTCCTCTTTTCCTAAGTCGGATGATTCCTTTCCACGGACACACTTTAAGCATTACCCTATCACTAATTTGAAACTCAATAGGCCTTCGTCTTTTATCCGCATAAGACTTTTGCCTTGGGCTACTTTTAGATGGGCTTGGATCGCATCGATTTTCTCGTTTGTTTCTCTAATTATATCCTTGTGAGCAAGTTCACGAGGGCCTAATTCACCCCAACACACCAGAGTTCCGCATTTCCTACCATAGAGCATTTCCTACAGGGCCATACCAACCAATGGTAGGTAAGCATCCCAACTACCGCTAAAGTCGATAATACATGCCCGAAGCATGTCCTCTAATGTTTAAATCGTTCGTGCGCTTTGTCCATCTGTCTGGGGGTGATAGACAGTACTGATTAACAGTTTTGTGCCCATCAGTTTTTGGAAATCACGCCAGAAGTTTGAAGTGAACCGGGTATCTATATCAGACACGATGGACACCGGTACTCTGTGGCACGCTACAATCTCATTCATGTACACCTCCGACATCTTTTCAGAAGTATAAGTCTTACGAATAGGAATAAAGAGAGCGCTTTATGTTAATCTATCTACGACCACCCAAATGGCGTCGAATCTTTGAGCCGTTCTCGGCAGCTTGGTTAATAGGTCCATGGTAACATGTTCCCATTTCCAAACTGGTATGTCTAGCGGTTGAAGCCTACCTTAAGGCTTTTGATGCTCCGCTTTTACTTGTAAACACGTTAGACATTTTTCAACATACTTCCCTACATCTCTTTTCATTCCGGGCCACCAATAATTTTGCTTCAGATCTCGGTACATATTGGTCGCTCCCGGGTGAATTGAATAACGTGATTTATGAGCCTCATCGAGTAGAAGATACTTGACACCACAAGTGTTCGGAAACCAAATTTTACCGAATCGGAATTTCATCCCATTTTCTTTGTCTTCAATATCTTTCACTAAACCCTTCACACGTTCTTTTCTTAAATTTTCTTTTTTTATCGCTTCTACTTGCGCCACTCGGATTCATTTGAGCAAACCCGAAGTTACTACGAGTTACATCGACCGCACTCGTATGGGTGTATATTCTTCTTTTCGGCTTAGTGCATCCGCTACTACATTGGCCCTTCCCAGATGATAATAGATTTCATAATCATAGTCTTTCACCATTTCTAGCCAACGTCTTTGTCTCATATTTAACTCCTTTTGATCAAAGACGTATTTCAAACTCTTATGGTCGGTGAAGATGTACACTTTACCCCATATAAGTAGTGCCTCCAAATCTTCAAGGCAAATACCACTGCCGCCAATTCGAGGTCGTGTGTCGGATATTTCTTTTCGTGGACTTTTAGTTGTCTAGAGGCATAGGCAATCACCCTGTCCCGTTGCATAAGTATGCACCCAAGACCTAGGTGCGAGGCATCCAAGTACAGTACCAAGTTATCAGTGCCATCCGGTAAGGTCATATCGGAGCACTGGTCAACTTTTCCTTGAGGCATTAAGAACACCCTTTCTTGTCCGTCACTCCAGACAAACTTTTATCCTTTCGGGTTAATTTGGTTAATGGCGATACAATTTTAGAGAAATCTTGAATGAACCGCCTGTAATATCCCGCAAGCCCTAAAAAGCTTCTGATTTCCGACGAATTTTTCGCAGGATTCTATTTCGACACTACTTCTATCTTGGACGGATCAACCACTATTCCATCAATGCTGATGATATGCCCTAGGAATGCATTTCTCGAAGCCAAACGGCACATTTTGAGAATTTTGCGTAGAGCTTTTCTCTTCTAAGCGTTTCTAATACTTCACGCAAATGGCGCGCATGATCCATCTCACTTTTTGAATAAACTAGAATGTCGTCAATGAACATATCACTGATTTGTCCAACATTGACTTGCAAACCCGGTTCATGAGATCCATGAAGCCCGTGGGTGCATTTGTTAGCCCGAAGGACATTACGAGAAATTCATAATGCCCATACCGCATACGGAAAGCTGTCTTGGATATGTCTTCCTCTTTCACCCTCAACTGATGATACCCCAATCTCAAGTCAACTTTTGAAAATAAACTCGCACCATGCAATTGATCGAATAAATCGTCAATTCTTGGAAGTGGGTATACCGTAAGTTTGTTTAACTCTCGGTAATCGATGCACATATGCATACTCCCTTCTTTCTTTTTTACAAATAGTACCGGTGCTCCCCAAGGAGAGATACTAGGTCGAACAAATCGTTTGTCAAGTAGATCTTGCAATTGTGATAGTAATTCTTAAAGTTGAGACGGTGCTAATCTGTATGGCGCTTTGGCCACCGGCTTCGCACCCGGGATCAATTTGATCCCGAATTCCACCTCACACTCGGGTGGTCCCCGGTAAATCCTCCGAAAATACGTCTTCAAACTCTCGCACTACCGGTACATCTCTAATAGTTGGTGACTCTTTTTCTGAATCAAGTATATGGGTCAGGTAAGCCTTGCACCCGTGTTAAATAAGTCTACAGGCTTCCATTATCGAGCATTTGATGGGGTAGCCACTCTTTCCCCATAAATATTGGCGTGCCTTCCTCTTGGAGATATTAATTATATCTCTTTACGGGAGCATATCACATTGGCGTGGTAGCGAGACAACCAATCCATTCCAATCACTACTTGGAATTCCCCCATCGACATAGGTATTAAATCAACTAAGTAATCCCCATCCTCAATGCTCAATTTGCAATTCTGACATATATCACATACAATAAAAGTTTTGTTATTACCTATCTCTACCTCTAAGGGCATTGGTAACTTTGTTAATATGAATGATGGGTGTTTAACAAACTCGTGTAAAACAAAAGATCTGTTTGCACCCGTATCAAATAAATAATGAGCAGGAATTAAATTTACTCTAAAAGTACCTGTGACCACATCGGATTCAACCTTTACCTCGGCTGCAGTCATTTGGAAAGATCTTGCCTTCGATCTTGGAACTTCGATCTTTGTGGCACCTCTTTCTTTCCTTTTAATTCTGGCACTCGGATTTCTTATGACCCGGTTGGTAATATTTGTAACACACCGACACTTTTCCAAGGCAATTTGAACCACATGTCCCGTCTTCCCACATATAATACATGTCTTGCAGCTAGGTGACCCCCCTTTTATACTCCCTTTCTTTGGAATTTCATTCACCCTTTGCGTTTTAGTAGGGCTTAGATTTGCATCCAGTGCCCTTTATACGCCTCTCTCGACCTGCTTCCTTAATTCAATCTTGCGCTCTTGTGCGACATTTATAATCTCTGTAAGATTTTCGTATTTCGAGGAGTCATGAATTCCCTATACTCCGCACTCAACATGTTGTAATAGTAGTAAATCTTTTGCTCCTCCGTTTGTACCAACTCGTCACAAAACCTCAACTTTTCAAGGAACACTCCCGTGAGCTTATCAATTGTTTCGCCCTTATGTCTTAATTGAATAAATTCTTCTTTTATTTTATTTATCATGGCTTTGGGGCTATGTTGTTTAAGGAAGGGCACCTTAAACTCCTCCCATGTCATGGTCTTCGTGGCCTCGACCCCTCGTTCCTTTTTGAGATTGTCCTACCAATCTTTTGCTTGGCCTCTCAATTGACCGGTCTAGTAAGCTACAAAGTCGGTCTCATCACAATGAGTCTACTCAAAGACTGCTTCCATGTTACTTATCCATCGTTGGCAAACAATAGGATCTACTTCTCCATTATAGATTGGCGGTTTACTTACCATGAACTTGTCGTATAGACACACTTTCTTCCTTTTAGTCTTGTCTTTTTCTTGTACAAGACTTTCTTTTAACTCATTCATTCTTTCTTCTACAACTGATAGGATTGTATTTTGTAGCCTATCCATAAATTGAGGTAAACTTGTTCCGACTTCCTCGGAAATCTTTTCTCGTTTCTCCTCCGTCATGAGGGACACCGCATCATCTCCTGTTGCTCCTAACATCTCTTTATCTGAAATGTCCATAGTAATTTGGTAAGTAACTTATTTAATAATTTCCATATTATTATATGGATATTTACTTTTATCACTTGATATCACACGTGATGCATCTTTCTCTTTCGGTTTGGTCAAGTATATAACTTGTCTTCACCGTTTATGTTTAGTGTATTTTCCCGGGTCTGAGTGTATTCATACACTCCCTCCAATAACCTTACGTCACTTTCTTTTCTTATATTCTTAATTGAATTCGTTTCATAATTAATTCTTATCGTATGTCTTGAACAAGCCTTGAACCGCATTTAGTTTTTAACCTTAAGCTCTTATTACCAACTTGTAAGACCCATACTTACTAAATATGTATTCCATATAAAATTATACATTCATTTAAGGAAACGTAATTTCGTTTTACATTTCAAATACCAGGTTGTTTAAATTTTATAAATACTTAAAACAACTTGAACATTTTAGACAAAATTTGAAACACAAAATAAGCAAAGCAAAAGAAAGCTTGAATTTCGGAAGTGTTCTGTTCTTTATCTTAGCTTGATCTTCGTCCATGAATGCTTACGATCTCCTTAATCCTCTAAGATTTTTATTTAAAATTTGTTAGTATCATATAGGATGGGTAAATTCATCATAACTAATAACACAAATAAATAAAAATCAGAAAGTTCTAGAATTACAGGGATGGAGACGGCGACAGCTGTATGTCGCGTCGGTGACACAGTGTTTTTTGTAGCGTCGAAACTGAACTACCGTAGGCAATAGCATAGGATTTCGGACAATATAGCTGCGTCGGCGATGCCACCTGCTGCAGTAGTTTTGCTGTTGTGTTGATTAAATTGTCCGTTCAACATGTTTCAAGTTCTGTACATCAAATCATAACTCAGGGCTTGCAGAAATGCGTTCGTAAAATATTATTTCTTATTTTCATTACTATAGTACCTTGTTATGAGCAGTTTCGCTACTCGATACTAATTTCGTAAATCTCATAACTTTGACCTGTTTGCACATTTGAGCAAACAAAGTTGATATACTTTATTGATTTTTACAAAATTATTAATCATATAAATATACCCCATTCTTTGGGACAACTACTTATGATTTGCGCAACTGTTACTCGGTTTTACGCATATTTTCTGATTTTACCCTTTTACCGCATTGAAACCAAATTAAGCGTTCATACATTTATTCTGGTATGCATTAAAACTCCATTTTGACCCATTTGGTCGCCTTAGCGAAATCTATCGCTTTATTCATCCAAACCTCTATTTATCTTATGATTTTGAGCCGTTTGGTTGTCTTAGCGAAATCCATCTCTTTTATTCAACCAAACCTTATTTTATCTTATCATTTTGACCCGTTTGATTGCCTTAGCGAAATCTATCGCTTTTATTCAATCAATCTTTATTCTATCTTATCATTTTGATCCGTTTGGTTGCCTTAGCGAAATCTATCGCTTTTATTCAATCATTCCTTATTCTATCTTATCATTTTGACCCGTTTGGTTGCCTTAGCGAAATCCATCGCTTTTATTCAACCAAACCTTATTCCATCTTATCATTTTAACCCGTTTGGTTGCCTTAACGAAAT
This sequence comes from Scalesia atractyloides, assembly GCA_947069175.1. Lineage (NCBI taxonomy): Eukaryota > Viridiplantae > Streptophyta > Magnoliopsida > Asterales > Asteraceae > Scalesia > Scalesia atractyloides. The sequence goes on along the minus strand of CAMTDV010000001.1, from coordinate 15,735,776 downwards.
CCATCGCTTAAGAACAAATCAAACTTATCATCATTCTCATTTGGCTCGTTTGGTTATTTGTGTGAAATCCATCACTTATGAACTAACCAAACTCGTCGATATTCTTTATCTTCGTTTACCATACATCAAAACAAAAATATATATTAAAATACTACGAAGCATAAAACTACGTACCTTAGAGCTTTCCCTTCAAATGCGTACCCGCCTCGGCTTGGTCGCTTGATGTTTCACCTAATTTTCCTATAGTTCAAACCGATTTATTGTTTAGAATCCATAATACAATATATGACATGTAACTTGTCAAAAATGTCATCTACACGATTCTTTCATATTTTTCAACAATCCATGATCATTTATGTCACACCCCGACCCGCAGCGGAATAAAAGTCGGGGCATAATTGGGTTATCACCAAAGCTCATGATATTTACTAGGAAGTTTCATATTTATTAAATTCAAATTACAAACTTAAATATCCAAAAACAAAACTCATACAATTACAAAGGAAAACGAAACTATATATTTATTCCAAAGCATTAACTTGTTTATTCTTCTAGGCCATCCTAAGTGTTTCCTGTCTCGACTGGATCACCTGTATCATGTGTAAAACAGGGGAGATTTTGGGTCAACAAAAGTTGGCGAGTGAACATTGATAAAACATTTTAACTAATTTCTTGTTTTATTTATTAAAGAAAATTCGTGCATTAATCACATGTGAGCAAACATATATATGTAAACAATCACAAACCAGTTTGGATGAGTATATGACATGAATGATGATGTATTTGAGATCAAGGCTCAATCAAACGGAGCCGATCTAATGAGGCTCCTGATGCTCAACCCGTATCCAACGGGGAACTGATGGGCCTAATGAAATGCGTGCACTGAAATGATAAATTTAATCCACATATAATTCACACAACAATCAATACACATTTGATCACGGATATGATATATGCACAAGTGTTTAAATAAAATAAAAGAATAGTACGACACATGATACACCCCAAAACATGATTAAAACGGGAAATTGGTAGAGATTCACTCACAGTGGATGCGTTTCTTGATGACGATGAATGCGCACGAATTTATGATTCAACTGACGAGGGAAAAACTAACCTAAATAATAACGAAATGATTCGATAAATAAATAAATTTTATTTGAGATTAATATTTTTAATTAGTGCTCTTAATGAGATTTTTAGATTTATTTTTGTGAGTTTAATGCAAATTTTTAACCTTAAAAATCTTTAATTTTTAAGTATTTTTAAATAATTTTTCAATTTAATAAAAAAAATAAGAAAACAAAAATTAAAAAAAATGGGTTGACTTTGTCAGGTTTGACCGGGTCTGACCGGTCGGATAGCAGGTAATTCAGGCAGCGTGTGAGGTTCAAACTCGTGACCTCTCATATGCGTGCACGCAGCTCTACCAACTGAGCTACGTGTCTAACCCGAAATAAACTCTATTTTAGTTATATATATATATACTAACTAACTTTAATTATATATTGTATTTATTCAAAAAGGTTTTTATACTGATCAAACCGGTGGTGGGGATGGGTTTCGAACCGGCGTCCATGCGATGCCTCGCACCCAGCCCAACCAACTGGGCTGGGTGTCTAACCCATTTATATTATGATTTTTATTAACCTTAAATATTAACTGGAAGGTGTTCTGGTTGACTAAAAAAACAATTGAGTTTTATTACTGGAAACCGGTTGTACGCACGAGTCGATCCTATGACCTACGCTATGTATTTGCACACAGTCCACCACTGGACTGTGTGTCTAACCTGATTAAAAACCCGAATTTTATTTCACTTATTCATTTTAATAAGGTCGTCTTCTTCATTAAAACTAGAACTCATAACACAATTCCGACTGCGGTATGTTTAATCAGTTTAAAGTTGAAACATACTAAGTAATTGATTCAAAAGGATTATACCAAACACGCGTGACCTTGACTTCTCCGATGGAATTCCGACGGCGAACCGACTCCGGCTAAGCGATATACAGAGAACAGAGAGGATGTGATGTGTTTGTAAGTTTAGAAGATTGTATAAACGAGTTTAATCGAAATGTAGGATCGATATTAATAGAGTTTTCAGTTAGTTAGGAATTTTTCGGTTTCAACAGTGATTTGAATCTCAATGATTGGAAATCCATTTCAATTACGTTGGTGCTGCTTTCGGTTATGACTGATAATTGGAAACGGATGAAGAAGATTGCCCACAGAACCCCTGGCGGTTACAGACCAGATGTTTGAATTTGCAGGTTTAAGCGGTCCACGTTATAATACTTAAATGTTTCCTTTCATAACACAAATGTGTGTGTAGTGCAGCGGTGAAGTCTGTGTGTGTATAAGTGGGAGACCCGGGTTCGAGACCCGGCTACCCTGTTTATTTTTATTTCTTTTTTTTTATTTATTATTAGAGATTAATTTAACTTACTTTTTGTTTTATTTATTAATTATGGTTTTTAAATTATAAAATATTTATTAACTAAGAGATATTTAAAATAACCGGAAAAATAAATACGCAACGAACTTTTAACCGAATATTTGATTATTAAACAAAGCGGGTTTTGAACCCGTTTTTCATAAATGTTACAATTTAGGCATCACATTAAGCACCTTGTGGGCTAGATTTTCATACTACTCTTATCAAGTCTACGATTTAGCTATCAACCATGTCTTAACATCCTTTCAAGTCTCTATGTTTAGAATGTGCAATTAACATCTAGAATCTAACATATTAACATCAAATACTACAATCTCACTATCACAATTCATGTGTTCATCATATTCATAAACACCTATTTGGCACAAACATTTTTATCATCCAAACACTCGAATCCTAGCATTTTATCATTAATTCTTCATCAATGGTTTGTTCCTAGACTCATATACACCTCAAATTATGTCATAGCATTCACAATTATACTCAATATATAACTTGTAGTGTTCATGTAGTTTCATAATATCACCAAGCATCAAAATTCGACATACATTATGATTCTTTTGTCTAGGTGATCGTTAATTTATGCTCATGCAAGAATTTTAGGCCCAATTTCACTTTTGAATTTGAGGAATTGATATTTTAGGGTTCTTAAGGTATCCCCCCTTTCTTGTTCTTGCCTGGTCGACCAAAACACACACTAGTGTGTGTTTTGAAATTTTAATTTCTTTTTATCACTACTAGCTTACTAAGTGTCCAGTTCAGTCCTCTATGTTTTGTTTATTATACAAATGCACTATCCAAGTGTTTTATTAGTTATCAACAAGTATATAATCAAGTTAAATTCGTAATAATAATCATGTGTATAATATTTACCATTAAGCTAAATATTATTATTAAATATTTGATATATTTAGGGACGTTATAAGTCCACCCCTTAAAGGAGTTCCATTAACTAGGTTAAATGCCTCTAATTATTAACTTAATATTTTTTTGTTATTACATAAAATATAATATATTCTAAGATACAAGAGAAAAATAATGAAAAATAAAATTGAGTAATACATGGTAAAGATAAGAGGGTAAAAGTGTAAGTATGGTGGACACAAAGATGCAACTATTATTTAAAAGACGTATTTGCCCCTAAACTGTTTTCAACTTATGCATTATATATTGTAGCTTAATCAATTATCATGTAAAATTTAAAATTTAAGAGATCCTTGCGAAATGTATTAATATATATATATATATATATATATATATATATAAAATATGAAAAACCGATGAACACTCTTAAAAATTTAACTTAAGATGTTAAAAATCAATATTCATTGGGGAACGCCTTTCATTATAAATACATGTAGAATTTTTTAATAAAAAAATCAAAAACTAAAAATAGTAAAAAGGATGAAATATTTTTGTTTTACAAAAATAATTTTTTATTAGAATAGTTTCTACCCACTTTTATAAGGAAAAGCGCTGAATAAAAGTTTTTTAAAAAAATTGTTTTTAACAAATTAAGTTAGTTTCATAAGATATTTTTATTTTAACTGTTTTTTAAACATTTTTTTATATTTTTAGTTTTTATTTTTTTTTATTAAAAATGCTTCTAAATGTATTTATAAGGAAAAGCGTCGAATTTTTAAAAAAAATGATTTTTTACATGTTAAGTTGAATTTTTAAGAGTGTTCTCTGGTTCCCTGATTTTTTTAGTGATCTCTAATGAACCTCACACTATATATATATATAATATATATATATATATATATATAGGGTGAGATTATTATAAAAAAGAGGTTGTTTGTGAGAAGTGTAAGAAGTGTTTTATACCCTTATATCTTGTACTTAATAGTTGTGATCATAAAGGGCTTAATATCTGAATTATGTTTTATTTTTTTACTAATTTGGCTAGATTAAGGGTAATATTATCTTTTTGTATTGTATTGTTTAAATAAAGAAAATGTCATCAACATTAATGCACATGCAAGGGTAAAAGGGCTTCAATAACTTTTTATACATAAGTTTTTTTTTTAAAATACAGCATAATAACGAGCATTTTTTATCTTTAATATAAATACCATATTGTTATTCTTATGTAAAGAAACAAATTTACGTTTCCATCCATTGTTTAGTCTATGGTGTTTTGTATATGTTCATACAATAATGTTTTAATTATCTTGTGATTCAAGGTATGAAGTTTTAAACATATGAAAACATTGTATTGTGATTTATGTCATGGTGTTTTAACATCTGAAATCTGAAAAAATATTGTATTGTCTCAAGTAATGGTGTTTTAACATCTGGAATAGTAATACAATCATCCCTAGATGGTGTTAAAACAACATGACTTGAATAACAATACAATCATTCTAGATGTTAAAACACCATAACTGTATTACCATTCAAGTCGTAGTGTTTTTGAAATATGTATGGTGTTTTATACCTGAAAATACCAAAAAAACAACCCAGATGTTAAAACATCATATAATAATGTCATAACTACAAAAGGACCATGCATACCATGCTTCACATAATCAACAAAACAACATTAAATCATATAATCTAAAGGAAAATAAATAAAAAAAGTTATTCAACCTAATACAACCTATAACTAAAAACACGATGACAAGTACATGTATGAAACTAACAACATAACATAAAACACCATAACGAAATTTGGGTGGTCATGTTGCGTTGAACTCTCCATCAGATATTATAAGGTAAAGAAGAATATGGGCAATAGATGTTTGATAGATTTACGAGCAGATTTTAAATTTTAAATGTGAAAAATAATATATTTAGTTTCCTAAAATCTCTCTAATAACAGTTACACATGATTTTACCATTTAAATTGGTTTTGCTTGAATTACATTATTACCCTTATCATCAATTTTCTATTAGTGTCACATGTCTTCTCTATGTTCCTTTCTATACTTCTCACATAAAACCTTTTTTTTTACCGGAACCTCTACACACACACATACATACATACATACATACATACATACATACATACATATATATAGTGGAGTGTTCAAATGAGAAGAAAAAATTTGTAAGAATAAAAAGAATAATTTTTAAACAAATAGATTTACTTCATTTAATGTGTGTATTTAATATTATGAAAAGGGGCAAATAAGTAAATCTATAATTGTCATTAATTAGCTAATTAATTAAACATGTAGCTCATTTTCTAATATACTTTTTCAAGATAAAATAATTTATAGTGAAGGACAATTTTTGACATGTGTATGATAAATTTCATATATGTAGGATAAATTTTGAAATGTGTAAGGTAAATTTACACGTGTGTAGGGTAAATTCTGATAAGTATAAGATATATATAGATAAATTTTGAAATGTGTAGAATAAAATATATTTGTTTTTTTAATGAGAGATAACATAATTAATTAGAGGAGTTATAAACTATTTAATGTTTTACAATTATGTCATTTCTTCTTTTTCTTCTCACATTAAATTTCTTCTTAAATGAACCTTCCCATATGTATATATATATATATAATATCAACTCTTTTCGATTATTTATCTATGTGAGATGATAGATCTGAAAAATGGCATGACCCTTTCATTCTAAGGAAACTAGTAAAAATATTTGTTTAGATGCATATCTATATCTATATGAATACATATACTTGTGTATTTATGAATGTATGGTCTTTACAAATACCATTTACTAGTTAAAACAGATTACATGCACTCTGAGAGCAAGTATAGCGATGTTGTTGATACGTACCCATTTACATGAATGAGAAACCAAAACAAATCTTTTGGTACACAATTTTATATCTGTCATAATATTATTGTTCCACCTGTTTACATGTGTTTATATTATCTAGACTTTATGAATAAATATTGTGACAACCTGGAACCAAAACTTAGGATATGATTATATTTAGAATTTATTGTCACATTTCCGCTTCATAATTATACAAAGAACCAATATCTTAAATAATTGATTTCAAAATTAACACGTGTCGTTCTAACACAACATATTTTCTCTTTATAGGGTTGTTCATAGTAATGATGGTTTTGTAAAAAACCATTTGTGGTAATAGATAATCGGTTACGTCTCAAAAATAATAGACCATGTATAAATTCCTTTAAAGATAATGATACGTGTAAACTGAATATTTATTTCATTCAAATCATATCTCTCAAAAAGCATAAGGTACGTGACATTTCCTAAGAACGAATATTTTTCATTTTTGGCAATGATGTAAATTTTCAATTTTGGTAATGACGTAATAACATTGACGTGCACTTACTCACATGCGTTTGTATGATTTCTTTTGGGAATATCGGAAAATAATTATATAGGTAAGTTTCATTTTATAGTCGTTAAATACCCAAATAAATTCATGTATCGTCGTATTCATTTCAAAACTATGATATGTGACTACATTTTCTAGTGTTTATTTTCGTGTGTCTACTTTTTACATATTTCTTTTATATAATTGATCAACTTTTGTTTGTGAGCAAAAGTTACTATTCAATTTGTTCTAATTTGATTTGTCTACCTATCTATCATGTTTATACCTACATTGAATGGTATTAATGTCATTTAGCCTTCTATTATGACTTTCAAACTTAATATTTATTTAATAACTTATTGTGTTAATTTATATTAGAAAATACTATATGTACAAAAACGTTTTAAATTTTCTTTCACTTTAAGCAATTACATATGGTATTTCTTATATAAATTAACACAATAAGTTGTTAAATAAATATTAAGTTTGAAAGTCATAATATGAGGTTAGATGACATCAATACCATTTAATGTAGATGTAAACATGATAAATAGACAGAAGAATCAAATAAGACCAAATTAAATAGTAACTTTTGCTCACAAACAAAAGTTGATCAATTATATAAAGGAATATGTGTTAATCACTTCCACTTTTTTTCTTTTTACTTTTACGTATTTCATTTATTTTGCAAAACTCATGGGATTTTGAAGTTAATGAATAATTTTTATTACAAATATATCTTTTCAGATGACTGATTTTAAAATTTTTCACTGACCATAGTTTTCTAAAATACATTAAATATATAATGTATTTTGATTTAATTATTCTTTTATACGATAATATTTTACGTTTTGGTCTAACGTTGACGCATTAACACCCTATAGCACGTGAGAGTGGTTCAACGTTTTTACGTATATCTTTTTTTAAGAACTTGCGGGTTCTAAGAACTCATACTTTTTGAAGTATCAACTTTATTTATGCATAGTTTTTCCTTTTTCTTTCTTCATTCCATCACTTTTATTACCCCCAATTAGGACTGGCATATGTGTCAATTCAACTTGTTAAGACCCGAACACGATAAGACACGGACCCGAAACAGGTAAAAACGACACGAAATTTTATTATGTCAGATTTTTCAAACACGAACACAAACCTGATAATAAACAAGTTATACAAAACGACCTATTAAGACACGGAAAATTTATCAACTTATCATACAACCTATTAAGACACGAACATGACATGTTAAGACATGAACACACCTGTTACTACATGTTTGATATTTAGCAATTAACAAGTATTGTATAATGGTCTTAAGTCTTAACAGGTCATATCGTGTCTGACATGACTTGTTAAGACACGAACATGAAATAGGAAAACATGACACAAAATTAAACATGTATTATTGTGTTGACCTGTTATAGACATGAAACTTGCTAAAGTTAAATAGGAAACATGTTAATTTCGTGTAGGTTCGTGTCATGTTATCATGTTCGTGTAAGAATTGTTAGCCCTACCTCCAATGGATTCGTAATACTTTTATTACCCCTCCCCAATGGATTGGTAATATTCCACGACATTTAATTTTGCTAAATGCAGGCATATAGCTTCCCGTTTGAGCCGAAATATATCAATGAGCAAAGTTTCTAAAACCGGTTTATTACCGGCCGGTTGAACCGGTTTCGGATGTCGGAAGCTTGGCCGGCAAGTAAATTGAGGGAACGGCACAGAAGTTGTACCGCCGGTAAATTGGGTTATACTAGTTTAAACCGGTATAACCAGTACCAGGTCAAAGGTAAAATGTGGACTTTTAATTTTTCATTAGTCAAAAAGTGTGAAGATTTAGATTCTTAGTAAAACCTAGCGCCCAAAAATATAGAAATAGTGAATTTTTGTTTTATTAGGGATTAACTTTTAGAATATTTTTTATTATGAAATGATATAGTTTTGGATTAATTTTTAAGTAAAGTTGTATTTTATGGATTTGCAGGACTAATTAGTCAACTCAATTAAATCGTCCAGTATAACCCGATTCAACCAGCTGAACTATTTTTAAGCCTAACGAAATATGATTTAAAAACCAGTTTTTAAAACATTGTGAATGAGAATAAACAACAAAAATAGCGAGAAGATTGAAATTATAAAAAAATCACCATAGATCCATGAATCTGGAACAACAAAACTCACTTATTCTATAGCTGAGTAATAATTTATAATTATGTGACTAGTTCCATTTTTTGTTTTTGACTCGTTTTCTCCGGTGCATTTTTGGGCACAATGATGAAAATAAAAATAAAAAAAGCATAGATCTACTTACGCTTAAGGATGGAATGTTCATTGCACCCTCTTAAGTCTACATTTCTTCTTTGCGTCATTAAACGAAGACTCTCACTTAGATAGCCTCGTAAGGTTCTATGCTTCTCCTATATGATAACCTTTTCATTTCAAACTAATTTCAATTAAGTATTGATATTTCATCCATGTTAACTACCTTTAAGATTTTCTTAACTTGTTGTGAAGCCATCTTCAAGGAAATCACAAAGATATTATTTATTAATAATATTGATACTATTTAAATTTATTTGTGTATTAAAAAATAATGAAAACCAGTTTTTTTATTGTTTTTCATTAATTATTTCATTAGTATTATTAAAAAAAATGTGTTCACAAGAAAAACCTAATATAGACTTTAATCAAATAAGCTATTTAAGTCCATCTCATTTATTAACTCCTTTTTTGTGATGAAACAACTTCACTCTCATGGATCAATACAGCAAACCATCAGTTCCTCTTTTATTTCTCTTTTACCTTAAGTTGCGGATCCAATCATCATGTCGGATTTTAGACTGATTTCATTGATCAGGGTGGTAAACAAACAAGATAATTTCCAAAACCTTTGTTAATAGGTTAAAGGTGTGATAAAAGATGCGATATCTAACATGCAATATGCTTCTGTTTTGAAAAGAAATATTGTGGACGGTCCGTTAACTTTAAACGAGATTAAATTGGGCTAAGAGAGCGAAGAAGTCAATTGTTTTTATTTAAGTCGGATATGATACACTAAATTGGAAGTTTTTTATTTTAATTTTGTCGTTTATGGGTTTCCTTCTAAGTGGCGAAATTGGATAATGAGAATTTTGTTTTCCAGAAGAGCCTTAATCTTAGTTATCGACTCCTCATCAAACAAATTTCAATATGAACGGGGTCTTAGACAGGGTGACCCGTTATCACATCTTATGTTTGTGATGACAATGGAAACACTTGATGTGTTAATGGTAAAGGCCAAAATGGTGGGCTTATTCAGGAGTGGGTCTACCGAATAATGGACCTCATAATCACATATGTTCTTCAACGGCGTAATTTTCCTTGGTAATTGAGATGACACTAATACAACGAATCATAGAATAATATTGAGGGTATTTTATATGATATCGAGACTCAAAGTAAATTAGAAAAAAAAGTATGTGGGAAAGGTGGAGGAAGAAATCAATCATATGGCAAGTACACTTAGGTGCAAACCAGGTAACTTTTCATTTGGTTACATATGCTTCAAAGCCGGGGCGAACATTAATAGAGTGGTGAATTGAAAAGATGTGATAGACACTTTCAATAGAAGATTATCGATTTCGAAGGCAAGATTATTATCCTTTGCGTATAGAGTAACTTTAGTAAAATCGATGTTGGGTAGTTTACCAAGTTATTATCTATCGTTATATAAGGCTCCTATGGCGAATATAAAAAAACCTTATAAGGCATTAGGAGTAAGTTTTTATAGGGAGGACGTGGTTCGGTAAGAAAACAAAGGTGGGTAAATTGGGAAAGGATAGTGCCATTTAGAAAGCATGTGGACTTAGAGTGGGGGGGGGGGACTTGAGAACTCAACTTAGCTTTGCTACTAAAGTGGTGCTGGAGATTAAAGGTGGAATCGGAGCAGCTATGGGTATGATATGTCATCAATTATACATTTTATTATATCAATTCACCCTAATTTATAAGTAGTTTTGAGAAAATTTAGTGAGCAAACACAACCTAAATCATCCTTTTTGGTTTTTGTAGGATTTGGAGATCCACAACTAAAAATAAGCAGAAGACAATGAAAACCGGTTGAAAAATACAAAGTTTCCAAAATGCATTCCCATGCACACAAAGGGGCATGGCCGTGCATACCGCTTCAGCTCACCTTTTGGGAAAATAACAAAGATCAAATAAGCATGGTGGGTAAGAAAGAAAAAGTGTTGTGCACACCTATTCATCCTTAGATACGCCCATGCTTCCCACTAAAGACAAAGTAGAGAAGATAAATCTAGACCCCATGAGTACACCTACTATTATACCTGCTGGGACACCTCATCATGCATGGTCGTGCATGAGCATGTACGCCACGGCTATGCATTATGCAACCTAAGAGACAAAAAGTACAACTTCTCGAAGCTTTTACAAACACACGGACGATGCACGACTGCGCCAAGCATGCCCTTCTTTGCTCTCTTGTTCCATGGTTTACTACAACCACAAGGCTAATTGCCTTCTTAGTCTTGTTCTCTCTTCCCTGAAAGCTCTAGTCCCTTGGAGAAAGTGTGGATTCTCCATGGAGCTTAGTTAATCAATAGCCAAGTATGGTATGATCATGGTGCTTCCTAAGCACCCTTTGCTTGGAAGATGAGAGGTTGATCCCTAGGGAAGGCCTTCATGCCAACTAAGACCTCTCCAAAGTTAGAATTCCAACATTCTATCTTTGATCATCCTTGTTAAGAATAAGGCATCATTATATTAGTTCACTAACTACATGTAATAAATGTGAGACGAGAGACACTTGTAACACACATACTTCCTGTTACAGCCGACCCGCAACGGATATGGTACAGGGCATGATTAATTGTTCATAGCTTATGACACTATTATAAGTTGGAATTGCTAAAGTAACAATATTAAAAATGTCACACATGATCATATAAGTATTCAACATAAATTCAAAAAAAAATTCGAAGGACATAATTCATAAACCATTATCTATTTTATTACTAAGGCACTTCATATGTGTCTTCACTTCAAATCCTCAAACTTGTGTACCTATATCATGCGTAAAAAGCTTTTGGGTCAACAATAAGTTGGTGAATAAACCTTATTTTTTTAAGTGTAGTAAAATAGTTTAGTTAATTTATGTTTTTATATAATAATAACATGTAATTCTAAGTGTATATGTGACATCATCATCAATCTAAATATTCAACACAACCACATTTAAAAATGAAACATAACATAGCGAAAAATAATAATACAACATGATGAGATTCAAGCCCTGAAGAGCGAATCAGCGAAAAAATAATGGCGATACCGAGTTCGACCCATAGTCGTGGGAACCGGTAAGCCAGGTGGATGTATGCGAAATCTTGCGACACAAAGTGAGTAACAAATAGATACGTGTATAGATAAAAATTTATGCAACATATGATACAATTAGCGAAACACATAGCAACACCTGATTTGCATGTTGGTTATAAGAAACAAAGAAACATGCAACACATGATACACCCCAAAAAGTTAAAGTGACTAACGTGAGCGAGACGTGAGTATGATTTTTAGATATTTTTTAAGTACTTTTCACTCATGTATTCAAGCTCTAAATTTATAAAAACACGATATGTAACTATCACTCTCTACAACACGCTAGGGCAAGTGCACCCATCGTTGGCGTAGTATAGTGATGGTAAGATACGGAGGTCGTCCAAGGACACAAGAGCTTTTAATACCGGAATATTGGCAACGCTACCCTCAGCCATATTGGTCTGAGTACGAAGGGATATAATCCCACACGACCGAAATATTGAAAGATAATTAAGTAAGTTATTAATGCAAAATGTGGCATGTCCCTCTTTTGGAGGCAATGCTACCCCTAGCCATATTGGTCTGATTCAACATGAATACAGTCCCGTAAGGCCGGTTTAAAGTTTTGATAATAGTTTATTTATAAGGGATTCAAGTCGTTCTTACTTCCCTCGATTTGATGCTATCTGCCTCAAAGAAAGTCCTAATAAGCTTAAATCAAGTTCTCGAAGGATCTATACACTGAACGAGGCAAGAAATTTACCCATACCACCCTTCTAACCCCTTTCCAAGTGGTTAAGATGCTTTATATAGACCATAAAGACTCGAATGAATTAATCAATGAAAAATAAAGAGATGATAAAATAAAGTTCACTTTCAATATAAAACACTAGTCATTAAAGTCATTAATACATATCCAATTAAAAAGTAAACCTAAGCTAGGAAATCAAAAGTAATACATAAATAACTTGTCTTCACCAAGTGATGTTAGAGGTTAGCCAAGCATGGCATTTATTTGACAAAAACTCTTACGATGAATCTTGGATCCCGAGACTACTACACACACTCTAGGATGGATGATGGATGAATGTGGTGGATGATGGTGGTATTATGTAAGTGGAGTGGCGGCAGGTGTGAGAGAAGTGGTTTGCCAAGGGTTGAGTTGGAATGAAACCAAGCACCTCTATTTATAGCTGTAAATAATGGCTTCACAAGGCCCCGTGCCCTGCGGGCATGGCCCCGTGGCCTCCTTCTTCTCTGTCTTCATTTAATGAACATGTCAGATCAGCTATTACACAGCCCCATGTGTCAACGGCACGACCCCGTGGCTATTGTACTTGCTGTACTATCTAAGATATGCAAATTTGGAAGTTGACCACGGCCCGTGTCCAAGGGACACGGCCCCGTGTCTCTTGTCTGCTTCTGTTTGTCTTCTTCTGATCTGGAATCTTCCTATGACGAGCAAGCACGACCCCGTGCTTGACTTCTGATTCGATGTTTTTAGTTTGGAGTGAAGCTCGGAGAGTTCGTATAGTGTGTCTCTTCATGTCTTCTAAACTTATGCTGGTTTTTGTCGTCAATTTATTCCTCTTGCACATTTAAGTTCTTCTAATCCTAAAAATCAAAAGTATACAAAGAAACACACTTTTTCCAACATTAATACGAAAAGGGTTGATTTTATACCGTATTTGATACAATTTATATGTTGCATTTGACACATATCAAATATCCGCATACTTGAATATTTGCTTGTCCTCAAGCAAAACTGTTTAATATTTGCTTACACATCCAAATGGAATTGGTAGAGAAGTAGTTTTTGGGTCTTGTTTGTAGAGTGTCGTGAATCCAATTTATTTTTATTCGTGTTTTTATTTTATTTACAATCCTATTCGACATGATTTATTTAGAACACTTTGTAAGAAAAATGAATATTTTTGGGTATAACATGCCTTTATAAAATTTCATTTAGTTATATACAAATTCACACACCTTACAAGTGATCACTCAACACTCGGCCGAAAATGTATAAACGAAACGCTCGATACTGGTATGAGACTTATTCCTACCATATACTTGACAAGTAATCAAACCTAATCATTTTTGACAAAATCTTTGCAAATTTCAAGAGAACTTTAAAAAGGGTAGGCTTTGGCTAGGGGTAGGGTAGTTTTATTAGAAAATGGCTAAAAGCGTAAAATGTCGGTTTTCTTTTGAAAATTTATTTATTTGTGACTTAGGTATAAACTATAGGTTTATAAGCAATAATTTTGCTTATTTATTTCAAGCAACAAGATAGAATTTTTTTTATAATAGACTAAGTCACTTCTTTTTATATAAATTTCAAAGGAACCACATTTTACTAAAATAAAGGGGTGTAAAAAGAAAAATTGGTTTTTGGGTGATGGGTGGTTTGTGCAAGATGGTATTTTACTGGTTTTTGAAATGAAAGGTTTTAGTAGGGGTGCTAAACGGGTCGTGTTCGCGGGTTGGCGGGTTCAACCCGACCTGAACCCGAAAATTTTACATGAACCCGAACCCGACCCGAACCCGAAAATCCTATCATATATATGAACCGAACACGACCCGAAGTTTCGTGGGTTGACCCGAACACGACCCGTTTAACCCGAATTTTTTAATTTTTATTCTGAAATTAATATATTAAAATTAAAAATTACTTAAAAAACACAAAGTATATAATATTATCATATTTAAATTATAAAATCTATGTTAATTTCTCTTTATAAGTTATAATCATGACATAAAATACACGCCCCATTTAGTTTATGACATAAAATATATTATAAAAAATACAATATAGTATAAATGTGTTAAACGGGTCAACCCGTCAACCCGACCAGGTTGACCCGAACCTGACCCGTTAACCTAAACGGGTTCGCGGGTTCAACCCGAAACTGACCCGAACCCGTTTAGATGAAACCTAAACCCGCGAATTTCGTGTTAGGTTCGTGTCGGGTTTTCGGGTCGTGTCAGAAATTCACACCCCTAGGTTTTAGGCACAAAAGGGGTTAATTACGGGAAAATTTTGTTTTTGATAGGGGAAAAATAAAGTTGAAAAATAAAAAATCCTAATGCCTACATCATATACTTACTTAGATTAGTTGGTAAGGACCGGGAATATATCGTCTTGTTAAGTTCTAGATTTGTAAGAACTATACGGCTATTCACACAAGAAATGAAAAATGAGCATTTAGTAAAGATATGGATTTGAATTCTTAGTAAAGGCTCAAAACTCATATTTTTTTGAAAGAAAAGGGTTAAAAGTGTAAAGTTATATATATAAATCAAATTTTAAAAAGATTTGTCATGCCTTTTTTTTAATTTTTCTTATATGGTTCTCTTTATTACGGCGCTATTGGTTATAAATTTATAAAAACTTGAACTTTTTAGATCATGGTCTCTAACTTAAACTATAAATAAGACAAAATGAAATAAAAAAATGTTTTTGATAAAGATTTTGGGTGTTTTAGCGGTTCCAAGTAGAGTTTTGTGTAATGCTTGACTTAGACAAACAAATTCAAGCTAAGTTTTCACCCCTACACTCAAATTACACATTGTCCTCAATGTGTCCCAGAATTGGTTAAAACTCCGGGTTAAGAACAACAAATTTTTCAAAAACCAGGCATTGGACACGGGAGCATGTTTGGGGAACACGACCCTGTGTCAAAAGTGCCAGTATCAGATTTCTTAAAAAAATTTCAGAAGGCAGACACGGTGGCGTGTTTGGGGGACACGACCCGGTTACAAAAGTGCCAGTAACGAAAATTTTTCAGAAGTCAGGTACGGGGGTGTGCCTATGGGACACGGTCCCATGTTAATATTCCAGATTCAATAAAACAATTCTGCAGACTTGAGGCACGGGGCGTGCTTACCTTACACGGCCCTATGTTGCACTTACTGTTTTGAAGATTTTGCTTCGGGAAGCGTCTGTTTACATGCATGGGGTACTGTTTCAACGTCTCTTTGGCCATTTTCCATCCTTCCTTTGAGTGTAGCTTATTCCTACCAAGAAAAATCGTAAATGAAAAGCATTAAACTAAAGATTAAGCTAAAATTTTAAACTACTTAACTAATGGATAGTCCATGGAATGCCTCCATGGTGCGCCACGTTTATAAGGGTCCTTGGCTAGACCCAAAATCGGTCAAATGTTACCCGAGCGGGACGACTTGCATCCCAAGTTGCATTGACGAAGGGCGTAGTCTAAGCTCGAGTCCATTGCTTTGATGTACTTGACCGGACTATCCTCCACTCGTTGTCCCACTTCGAACTTAATCTCCTTGTCACCTACCTTGAATGTTAACCTTCTATCACTTATATCCACCATTGCTCGTGCCGTGGCAAGGAATGACCTTCCTAATATGAGTGGGATCTTGGTGTCTTCTTCCATATCTAGAATACAAAGTCGGCCGGGAAAACAAATTCCCCAACCTTTACCAAGAGATTTTCTATGACACCTTGAGGGTATTTTACCGAACTATCCGCAAGTTGTATGCTCATCCTTGTAGGATGTGGCTTCCCTAGCCCAAGTCGGTTAAAAATAGAGGCGAGCATCAGGTTGATGCTAGCCCCAAGGTCGGAAAGAGCATTGCTTATTGGTGACCCTCCAATGTAGTAAGGAATAGTGAAGCTTCTGGGATTAATCTTCTTTTAGGGGAGTTTGTTAGGAGTGTCATCGAGCATTCTTCACTTAGGTTGACTTGTTGGATTGATTCAATCTTTCTTTTGTGGGTTAGGAAGTCTCTCATGAATTTGGAATATTTTGGCATTTGGGTATGGACTTCCACAAAAGGAAGGTTGATATGGAGTTGTTCAAGCAAAATTACAAACTTGGTGAATTGCTCCACGGCCTTTTGTCGAATTAAACGACCGGAGTAAGGGACCGGGAGTGGTTTGGTTGGTTCGGTATTTTGGGATTTAGTATTTCCTTGGTTATTGGTTATGGGTGTTTTTGTGGGTTGTGAATCGGGTTGGGGTGGTGTTGGTTCGTCATCGGGTCCTACCTTCCGGTTTCTTAAGTTGATAACGTTTACTTGGGCTTTTGGGTTTGTTTTGGTGTTACTAGGCAAGGCTCTTATGGTCTTTTGGAGAAATTTTGGGCAAGTTGGCTAACTTGTTTTTTGATATTTTGCATACTAGCCTGTTGGTTCCTAATTTCGGCTTCGGTTTGTAGGAACTTCTCCGAGTACTTCTTGTCGAACTCGTAGAAAAGATGAGTGATGAGGCCCTCAAGTCTTTCTCTTCCTCCTTGTCGTTTGAAGCCTTGTTGCTCATTTCGGGGTTATTGTTGAAAGTTGGGTCATTTGTTTTAATTTTGTTGGTTGCTACCCCCCGAATCTCTCCGACTAAAGTTGGATTAATTTCGCCACTCGGGGGTGAAGGTGTTACTTTGACCTCTCGGTGGGCGAACCACTTCCGTTTGATTGTCCATTTCTTTCATACAACTCCAGTTTTCATGTGGTCCGCCACACCTTTCACAAGTCATAACCGAAACTGTTTTTATTTAATTTAAGTTTCTTTATTTTTATGGTTAAGGCTTCGATTTGGGGTTATAAAGAGGTGGTTTCGCCACTTTATGGCACCCGGTGTAATTGATTTTGAACCCCTAGGGGTGAACCATTGAAAACTATTTTGAGCAATTTCCTCAATTTGATTATAAATTTCCTCGAGTCACCGATTCCAAAGGAGTCCCTCAGAGTTGGAATCAAGGATCTGTCTTATGTGTGGTAAGAGTCCATTGTAGAAAATAGACACTTGTTGCCATCACTCAAGACCATGATGCAGGCTTTCCCTTAATAAGTCTTTGAACTTCTCCCATGTCTTGTACAAAGATTCCATGTCGTCTTAAGAGTATGAATTAATTTCAGTCATGAGTTTGGCGTTTTTAGTGGGAGGGAAATATTTGTAAAGAAATTTTTGGGCGAGTTCATCCTAAGTGTGTACGGATCCACTTGGGAGGGTGTTTAGCCAAGCTTTTACTCAGTCTTTGAGGGAAAAAGGGGACATACGAAGCTGGATAGCATCGTTGGAGGCTCCGTTGATCCGAAAGGTATCACATATTTCCAAAAAGTTGGTAATACGTAAGTGGGAATCTTCATTAGGTAGGCCGTGGAAGGTGGCATAATTTTGGAGCATTTGGATGAGGTGTGGTCGAAGCTCAAAGTTATTGCATCGACATTAGAAGGTTTAATTGTTGTCACACCTCGGGATTTCAAACCCAAATTCATACACTGGTGGGCCCGGGTGGGGAGTATCGTGACGTCAGTTGATAACATCATTGTCAATTAAACACGGCACAGCGGAAGTCTTGGAGTAAAATTACTATTACAAACCAAATGTTCGGATATACAAAATAATATACAGGCTTGTAATAGAAGATGCACAGACGGATCACTAAAATGTACAAGAAAGAATATAAAACATACTTTAGGGCAGATCTAAGGATTTGCAAGATCCTCTTATTCACTACCGAGCAGCTTCCGGCCTATTTCGTATTGTACCTGCAGTTTAGTCTTTGGACGATACGTCAGCTTTCGCTGGTAAATACACCCAACTGACTCATTTTGAAAACATTTAAAATGATTTTAAGTGCACAGGGCACAAAATCATTTATAACTTGGGAAAGTTACTTTGTAACCTTGTTAACAGATTCACATGTTTGTCCATACATACAGGGCCCAGTACAGAGACCAAGACATGATTAAATACACACCACTTAGAACTCATATAGGAGTTATCCCCAACGTCTTGAGTAATTTGCATTTGAGCGTCTGTCAGGTGTATGCCTACACCCCGCGCTAAGGTCGTGGCCATTAACTAATCTAATGAGCCGAGGATATCCAGGACACGGTAATTTAACCCCCGATGTTTAAGTTATCAAACAAAACTGATTAAAACAGAATATGCGGATTTACTAGCCACAATCCGGCATTCGATTGATCCCATTTCTGACCAAGCGGTAATAGTTTACCGTATCCCAAGCCCGTATAGAGAAAATAATTCGAGAGTATTTACATGAGCTAGTCTTCTTTTTAATTTCAATAACTCAGCCGTATACAAATGTACTAACGTGCAGATAGCATTTACCGGCAAAGCTCTAGTCTGGATTATGGCATAAGCTAACCAATTAAATACTACCGGTCTTTATTTAAGTCATAGACTTAGACCGAGTAGTGTACATGATCAAAACGTATGACGCTTGATTAAACGATGATTGGATAGAATTTAATTTAAGCCCGACAAGTACTTTGACTTGCATAAAATGTGTTAACTATAAACATTCTAGATTTTGAGATTAAAATGATAAGATAAACCCGTTTTGGTTAAATTCTGTAAACTAGTTACATATAATCAACCGTATGCTTATAAGCGATAATGGGTAACCGGATAAGTCATGGACAAGTTCTATATGCGATTATATTTTAAATAAGTTAAGATATCAGTAGGATATCAACTTGTATGCCCGTTAAGGTTTTAAAACGAAACTACGCCTCATAAGGGCATTTCGGTAATTTCATACCATATAAAAGGAACTTGAATATAATTTATTGTTATAATTATAAGTATTCTGGAAAAAATATTTATTTACGATATAATATCAGTAGGATATCAATTATATGTGTATTTTATCTTTTATGACCAAACTATACACCGAAGGGGCATTTTGGTCATTTTACACATAATTTATAAATTATTTGGTATTCTGATATTATAACATGTAACTACTGTAAATATGTTTAAAATAAGCTTTAAAATCAGTAGGTAACAAGTCTTGGTTAATTAATATGGTTTAAAACCATACTATGCGCCTAACGGCGCTTATGTCGTAGAATGACGTCTTTATGCGATTTTCATGAAAAATGATGTTAAGGTCAGATTAAAATGTCTTAGATATGTTATTTAATATAAAATATCAGTAGGTAAAAGATTTACCTTAAAAAGATTTGATTAAAACTAGTTTATGAGCCACAAGGGCTAAAATCGTCATTTATCGACATAGTTTAAGGACCTGATTGGAAACTCAGTTTATAACTTGGTTTAACATCCATACAATCCTACTTATAATATTACATTAGTAGGAAACTCATTTTCAAGTTCATTATCATTTAAAACCTTGTTTTATGCAAAAAGGCCATTTTAGTCAAGAATGGCATAATTATGGAACTTGAGCATAAACTTGGATTCTGATTATGATCATGTAATACAACCTCATAGGGTTATGCTACATTATATTATGATCATAATGCAACTTTATATCAGTAGGTAACAAATCTAAATCGGGCCAGAATTGAAAGTCAAAGCAGAAGTCAAACTTCGCGACTTTCGGTTGCGAACCGACCGTAGAACTGAAATTGACGAGCCGAACATGTTCTTACATGTTCTAATAATTATTACCATCTTGTTTAAGTGTCAAAATAGGTTTCATAACATATATAAGATCAATTTACGATTTTTCCAAAAAAATGGCCTGTTTGACTTTTTAATATCATAACTTTGACCCGTCAATTGGTCTAGCAAACGTGATCTTCAGGAGGTGCCCTTTATAGGGATTAACATCTACCTTATTATGATCACTTAGCCATGTTCATTTCGAAAAATGGCTAGACCATAATGGTCTTAACCAAAAGTCAAAGCGTTTTCCGAAAAACGTTTGACTTTTGGCTATAAAAGCCTATAAACGAAAATGCACAATGAATGAACACTTACCAGTGATTCCTAGGGTGCAAAAGAACTATGTCGGATGCTCCTTTTGGCTAGGAACTTCCAGAGGAGGGAGAAGAGTGAATGAATGAGAAATGTGCAAGTTAGAATGGTGAACTTAAGCACATATTTATAGTTGGAGAACTCAAAGGAGGTGAAGCCAGGTGTTTAGGGGTATAAGAGGAAGCTTACAAGTGTCCCAAAACGTGGCATAGTAGTTTGGGAAGTCATGGTTTCGATTTAATGGTTTTTGGCATTTTTGTTTGGAAGCAAAGAAAACTTTCTGTAGCAGAGCCTCTCTCGCGCCCCGTGAGAGACGCAGGTCAGGTCTCTTGCGGCCAGCGACGGCCCTTGGCCAGTTTCAGAAATTGACACTTTAACCCCCTTAACTTTATAAAGCTTCTAAAAACTTTTACAATACCTTTTTGGCACTTTTAGCCCTCCGTACCCGAGATTATGCCGGATATTGTCGAGCTCTCATTTCGTTAATAGGTCACTCAGAGTTATAAATTAACATGTTGACACTTTTAATCCCTCCATTATCCCACTATCATATATTTACGAAATTGAACCCTCTTGTCCAACAATTGGCACGTATCAGAGTTAGGACTTCACAAAGGATCACTCAGAGGCTTTTTTATAAGCATGTTGACTCCGATGTCACTCAGAGGTTGGGCATGTTGACATATTAGTCACTCGGGTCAGCCGGAAACCCCAAAGTCTTAACTCGCGCTCATATAACCACTCCGCCACTTGATGTTTTTGTGAGTTCTATGAAACAATTAAATCATATCTACAACTGGGAATCGACCTGTTACGCCAACTGAAACCGATATCGGCTTTCAAACCGTCCAAGACATTTGAATGCTCGCGGAATCTTGAACATAACCGATAGACAGACATTTTAAATCAATTCAGTCGTTAATGAACTTGAATTCAGGTGATGTTTGATTTTTATAACCGAAAACATTCATTTCTGGAATTACTTCAACAAAATGTTCATCTCGCGACTCAATTACATTCCCAGAGCATCTAATTTCACATTTACTCTATTTTCTGGTTGTCGGAATTTCTTTTTGAACATCGCCGGAATTCTCAGAAAGTCGCCGGAAAACCGAGACTTTCATCAACACGGTAAATACCTCGACTTTCTCTATTTCATTCCATTGTGAGACTAATACTAACATCAATCCCTCACCCAGAATCTATTCCAGACGACATTGCCGGATATTCCATTTTCGCCGGAAAATTTCTAAAAGTTCCAGAATTTCGCCGTGAGCCGGTATGATCATCTAAACATCCTGATAATCGTTACTCAGTAATTCAATTTCACATCTAATCGATCAAAGTTGCTAATTGATCCGAACAGACGGAATATACAAAACAGAGCCGACGATCCTTGCCGGAGTTCTGAAAAAGACGACCTGTTCCGGTACATTCTTTCCCCAAACCCTCTCTGTTCATCACATTACAATCGTTATTAAAGTTCGTTAATTTAATTTAACAATAACAGTTTGGTTAACCGTTGTCTGTGTTTGAACGAAGAAGATGAAGTCGGCTTAGTGTATAAGATTAATTAAAATCAGTATTATGAACGGGTTAGACACACAGTCCAGCGGTGGACTGTGTGCAAATAAATACGCATACATCCCGAGTTCGATCCTTGACAGACGCAAATTCTCGGTAATAAAAATGTTCCTTTTTAAACTGAACCGGATAACTCACAGAATCATGTTAAGTATAATAAAAACCGGAATATTAACCAGGTTAGACACACAGTCCAGCGGTGGACTGTGTGCAACACTAACTCGCACGTCCCGGGTTCGAGACTGGTTAACGGCACCGGTTCAATACAATTAAAATCCTTTTTAAAATAAATGATTTTCGGATTAACTTAAATAGTGTATAAATATAATTAAAAACAGAAATATTTCGGGTTAGACACGTAGCTCAGTTGGTAGAGCTGCGTGCAAAGTACGGGAGGTCACGGGTTCGAGTCTCACCCAGCGCACACATACAAACGACCGAACCGGTCAACGGTCAACAGTAATGGTCAACGGTCAACGGTCAAGTCAAAAAGTCAACATTTTTTTATTTATTTTATTTATTTATTTAAATTAAAAATCAATTAAAAATACTTAAAAATAACATTTTTAACGTTAGAAAATAGCCTTAAACTCACAAAAATATATCCAAAAATCCTATTAAAATTGTTAATAAAATCCATTTATTTACCTTACTTTTTCGTTATTAATTAGGTTAGTTATTCCTCGTCGATCAATCCTCTAAACTCGTGCGCTTTCAACATCATTCACCGAACGCACCCAAGGTGAGTGAATCTATACAAATTCCCCGTTTTAATCACGTTTTTGGGGTGTATCATGTGTCTTACCATTTATTATATTTAAATCATTGTGCATACATCATATCCATGAACAAATGTGTATTCAGCTTGTATCAACTGTTTGTGTGGTTATTGTTTAGATTTAATTTATCATTTTCAGTACATGCAATATCATAGGCCGCCGCTCCCCATTACATTATGAGCGTTGAGCAGTTCCCCATTACATTATGAGCGTGAACCAGGCGTTGCCAACATACAATCGGCTCCGTTTGATTGAGCCTTGATCGCACAGACATTTATCATTTTCAGTACATGCAATATCATAGGCCGCCGCTCCCCATTACATTATGAGCGTTGAGCAGTTCCCCATTACATTATGAGCGTGAACCAGGCGTTGCCAACATACGATCGGCTCCGTTTGATTGAGCCTTGATCGCACAGACATTTATCATTTTCAGTACATACATTTATCATAGGCCGTCCGTTCCCCATTACATTATGAGCGTGAACGTGACGTTGCCAACATATACAGTTTCATTCATGTTATATATTCATGCAAGTTGATATGTTATTGTATGCTATTGGTTTGTTATTGTATGTTATTGTTTGTTGTTGTTTGATATTGTATGCTATTGGTTTGTTATTGTATGCTATTTATTTGTTATTGTATGTTTATTTACGTTTGTTCATATATGAATATTGCACAATTTTTCCATATTAAACACAATAAGAAATAAATAATAAATGTTTTCTAACAAGGTTCACTCGCCAACTTTTGTTGATCCAAAAACCATTTTTTACACATGATACAGGTGAACAGGATGAAGCAAGGAAAACATAGGAAATTGCCTTAGAAGAAAAATAATGAAGTTTAGAAGGATGAATAGAACATGTTGTATTTGTTTGATTTGATTTTAGGATCCCTTGTAAATTGTCATAATAAATATGAAACATTATAATAAATGTCATGAGCTTTGATGAAAACCCAATCATGCCCCGATCACCTTTTCCGCTGCGGGTCGGGGTGTGACAGATTGGTATCAGAGCTTTTGACTATAGGGATATAGGATAGGTTATTAGACCCTTAGAGCCTATACTATAGTTGATTAGATTTTAATTGTTTATGTGGTTACATGCAAACTCATGATGTTTATTTCTTTCATATTTATTACATACACAAATGCATGCAAACATTTCCAATATTACATTTTGTGATACATAGTTAATTATACTAACAGTCAAACGTACATACTTACATACATATTCATCATACATATTTCAATGTTCACATATTCAATTCATCTTCATACTTCCGTTATTCAAGATTTTGTCGCATTTTTCATCTTTCAAATCTCATCAAAGTGAGTTCTGCGACGGGCATGTAGTAACTGTAAGGGTACAAGTACCGGTAGTCGGAACGTCCTGTCTAGGTTGGCATTCGTATAAATCCAATATAACGGACCAGTTTGCCTACCTGGGGACTAACGATGAGAGTACGAAGGACCTATTAGGCCAAAGCATGCCACACCAAACGTCGTTCGAACTAATCCCACTTTGAGGTGTTACCGTGTCCACACCTTGATACATTCCGAATATCATACGTTACATACTTATTTCTCGATTTTCTCCGGGCTTTAGTGTATGTAACCAGGCTAACACATGCGAACCATATGAAAAACCAGGTAATCATGGGGCCCACATGATTACGAAGGTGAAGTATGGCGGCATGCAAGGCCCAATGACGAGCAAAGCCCAAGACATCCTATGGATGTAGTAGATTTATTATGCTATGTTTATTTTATGAATGTTCATTCCTAAATACGACACATGATCCCAAAAACATCCAACTCATACTCTTGATATGTATTCCTTGTAGATGTCTTCTAATTCCGCTCGTAGGAAGATGAGAGCAGGAAAAGCTCGCGAGCGTATGGCTGCCCAAATCGCTCAACAAATGGCTGCCGTAATACCCAACATTGTAGTTCAAGTTCAACAAGCCCTTACCGCTAATCCCGTCAACCAAGAAGATCAAAATGTTATCAACCCTTCCCCAAATACCACTAAATGCACCTTCAAGCATTTCAAATCCTTCGACCCTCCAAAATACGAAGGGACTGAAGGTGTCACCGCTCTCCTCCATTGGTTTGAGGAAATGGAAAACACTATTCTAAATTGCGATTGCCCCGATGATCGCAAAGTGCGATATGCTACCGGTCGTTTACTTGGAATAGCACTTACATGGTGGAACACAGAGAAGGCAAACGAGGTGTTGAAGATGCTATGACTTTGACTTGGGAATAGTTGAAGGAAATCATGACAAGACGATTTTGCCCAAGGAGCGAAATCAAGAAATTGGAGGATGAGTTCTATTCTTTGAAACAAAAGGAAGGCGACCACACCACATACAACAAGAGATTCCTCGAGTTAAATCAAATGGTCCCCAACTTGTTCACTCCTCTTTACCATTTGATCGAGCACTACATTCGAGGTCTTCCTTCAAAAATTCAAGACTCTGTAATAAGTACCACACCTGCAACTTTGGAAGCAGCTATGGAGTTAGCTACAGAACTCACCGAGAACCGCATAAGAAATAAGGACTTCAAGGAGGAGAAGAAGAAGGATAAAGCATCAACTGAAACCTCAAACTCCACCCAAACCGAATCCCCTTCTCAACCCATTTCTAAGAGAAAACGAGATGGGCAAATTTTCGCTGTCACCCAACACAATCAACCAACGTCACAAGCCATACCCCTCCAAGCTATCCCAATCACTCAAGTAGCACCCAACTTAACTTACCCAAATAAGAAACCTTACTTTGGACCTCACCCTCAATGCAATACCTGTTCTTATCACCATCCATTTACCTTACCTTGTCGACTATGTGCGAATTGTGGACGCTATGGTCATTCGAGCAAGGTTTGCCGCACCTCTCAAAGCCAAACCTTACCCCCTACTCAAAACATGATCCAAACATATCAACAACCTCAATACCCCATGCTCCCATATGTTCGAGCTTGTTTCAATTGTGGCGACCCTACCCACTTTAGAAACACGTGCCCTCGATTGATTAACATCATAAACGCCCAAGCTCAAGCAAACCCAGTTAACCAAACAAATCAAGAAAACCTAACCACTAGGCCACCAGCAAGAGGAAGGGTTTACAACATCAACACCAATCCTGATGAAGATAATGACGGCCCAAACGAATCACCCAACTAGTTTCTTCACCAAAAATTAAGAATTCAACTCCAACCGCTTAGTGTTTATGTTTTATTTATGTGTATCTCAATCTTCACGTATCTCATTTGTAAATTGAAAATTGAATCCAAGAATCTTAATGCGAATTACTATCTCAAGTTTGTTTTATACTCATTGTTTTAACGTTCATATCATCAGACATCTCGACGTACCTCGATCTCATCATTTAAAGAAGTTGGGTTGTGTCTCACTTATATATAGACCAACCCCTTCATCATAACAAACGAGAGAGGTACCGTCATCATTCAGTCATGTATCCTTTCAGAATTGAGACTCAAGCTTTGGTTGTTGTGTTTACTTATGCTTTAGAGTCACATAGAACTAATCATAATTTACTGACAAAACCAATGAAAATTTGACAAGAATATGGTGGATATGCTGCTGGTACTTCCTATATATAAGTATTCTTGTCAAAGGATCAGAGGCATTGTCAGGCGGTTATGAGAAGTTCCATGTAGGATTTAGTAATGTCTTGGTTGAAGTTTGTTTTATACTCACTGATTTAGCAATTATATCATCATACATCTCAACGTATTTCAATTTCATCATTTAAAGAAGTTGAGCTATGTCTCACTTCCACAAAGACTAACCTTTCAATCATAACAAACGAGAGAGGTACTGTCGTCAATCAAACATTTATACTATCAGAATTAAGACTCAAGCTTTGGTTGTTGTGTTTGTATATGTTATAGAGTCACATAGGACAAATCATAACTTACTGATAAAACCAATGAAAATTTGACAAGAATATGGTGGATACTGTCACACCCCGACCCGCAGCGGAATAAGAGTCGGGGCATAATTGGGTTATCACCAAAGCTCATGACATTTACTAATATGTTTCATATTTAATAAAGTCAAAGTTACATTTCCAAATATCCAAACATGTTCATTCAATACAAAGAAAATAAACCAAACATAACAATCCCAACTCAAAATCGTTTTATTCTTCTAGTCCAAGTCCTATGTGTTCCTAGCTGCTGCTGGTTCACCTGTATCATGTGTAAAATGGGGGTTTTGGGTCAACATAAGTTGGCGAGTGAACCTTATTAGATAAACATTTATTAAGGAATTACTTGTTAGTTTATCAATGAAAAATTGTGCATAATCATAGATGAGCAAATGTAAATAATCAAGCAGTGGCAAATAGCAGTCACAACTATAATACAATAACATATGACAGCATACATGAACATACCTACATCATACGATAAACAACATAAATGAAACTGTGCGATCAAGGCTCAATCAAACGGAGCCGATCGTATTGCATGTACTGAAAATGAAAATGTCTGTGCGATCAAGGCTCAATCAAACGGAGCCGATCGTATGTGGGCACGCCAGGTTCAACCTCATAATGAAATGGGGAACATGCTCAACGCTCATAATGTAATGGGGAGCGGCGGCCTATGAAATTGCATGTACTGAAAATAATAAACTTGCATCCAACAATAACTACATAACAGAAACAAACTGAATACACTAGTTCATGATATGATGTATGCACAATGGTTTAAGTATAATAAATATATCAAGACACATGATACACCCCAAAACGTGATTAAAACGGGGAATTTGTAAAGATTCACTCACATTGGGTGCGTTGGATTGGAGATGGTGAGATGCGCATGAATTAGATGAGCGGGACAACGAGAAATACTAACCTAAATAATAACGGAAAAATATATTAAATGAGTGGATTTTATTAAGGATTTTAATGAAATTTTTAGATATATTTTTGTGAGTTTAAGGCTATTTTCTATCTTTAAAATTATTATTTTTAAGTATTTTTAATTGATTTTTAAATTAAATTAAATAAATAAAAATATATAAAAAATTTGTTTATTTTGCGTTGACCGTTGACCGTTGACCTGTTGACTTGTTGACCGGTTCGGTCAATGACATAGTTTTCGCTGGGTGAGGCTCGAACCCGAGACATCCCGTACGCGTGCACGCAGCTCTACCAACTGAGCTACGTGTCTAACCCGAAATAATCTTGTTTTTAATTATATTTATACACTTATTCAATTTAACCGAATTTCTTTTATTTGCAAAAACATTTTATTCAACGGACCAGTGCTAGTGACGGGTTTCGAACGCGCGACGTATGGCTTAATGTTGCACACAGTCCACCGCTGGACTGTGTGTCTAACCTGGTTATTATCTCGGTTTTTATTATACTTAATAACTAACTGAGTTAACCCGGTTTAGTTTTTAAACAAAAAGGCATTTTATTGTATAAGGAGTGCGTGTAGCAGGAATCGAACTCGGGACATGCGTATGTATTTTGCACACAGTCCACCGCTGGACTGTGTGTCTAACCCGTTCATTTTACTAGTTTTAAATATACTTATAACTTAATCAGCTTCGTCTTCTTCATTCAATTACAGTCAACTGATTTACTAATCCATTCCTTGTTTTTACGATTTACAAACATTATTAAAGCTTAAATGAAATGGCAGAGACGGTAATTAGGGGTGAACATACCGATGAACGGTTTATTTCAGATTTCCGGCAATGTGTCAGTCCCTGTTTTTATGCTCTTCAACTGAACAAGATAATTAACTGTTTTGATTAGTCGATTGTGGAATTTAAGTGATAAACAAACGTTAACGATGTGTTTGAAGGTCCTTACCGTTTCACAGACGGAAATAAAGACTTTCAGGGGAGTTCCGGCGAACTGGAATTAGTTGAATACAGCGCCTGAATTCGATTTCAATTGAGAGGTTTAAGTTAGAATTAGTCTAATAATTGTTGAACTACAACGAATATTGAAAGATTTACCGTTTGAGGATGAATACGGTTTTCCGGCGACTTTTGCAGAAAATTCCGGCGAGCTGTTTTAAGCGTTCTGATGGTCTGAAAATGTGACGAAAGTGAAATGGGATGCTGGTATGATATTTCTGAGTCGCGAGAGTGATCTTGGGTTGAAGTATTCTGGATTTGATTACTTTTCGGTTATGAAGACCGATAATGATGAGACTTGATGCTCAATCAATTCTGAATTGATTAAAGACATCGGTTCATCGGTTATGAACGTGAATACGCAAGAAAACAAACGATTTGACGATTGATTTGCCGATTTCCGTTTCTCAGTTGGCGAAACCGATTTAACCTAGTCTGTATATAAATCTCATTTGTTTCCTAGAGATAACAGAAAACACAAAGTGGCGGAGTGGTGATGTGAGTGTGTGTTAAGGCGTTGGAGTTGTTCTTGGCTGACCCGGGTTCGAGTCCCGGCAGCAACATAATTTTTTTATTTATTTTGTTTTAACTTTTTATCCAATATAATCTTTATAGTTTAGTTTATTTATTAATTATGTATCGTTTTAAATCAAAATAATCATAAATATTCAACGTAACTTTTATAACTTGATATTCGATTACAAAACAGAGCGGGTTTTGAAAACCCGATTTTTACAAATGTTACAGATACGCCGCTGGTACTTCCTATATATAAGTATTCTTGCCAAAGGATCAGAGGCATTGTCAGGCGGTTATGAGAAGTCCATGTAGGTTTTAGTAGTAAAAGTTTTGTTTTAGGATATAACCTTATCTTTCCAAACGTACCCAAACTCTTATGCATAAAATCATACTTAGTCAATCAACTCTGTGTATCCATGTTCCGTATTCATACACTTTAGGCAACAAAAAGCGATTCCTGTAGCAGGGTATTCAACCCTTACAAGGAACGTTACCGCCTCAAACAAAAATTTAAACTCTTACTCTCTTCTAAGTATGTAATTGTCAAATTAAAACATCATCCTTTTGAGTCAAACATGCCACTACTTAAATTTCGGGACGAAATTTCTAAAAGTGGGGGATACTGTAACATCCGTCAAAAAACCGGGTTAACCAAACCCGCTTCGTTTATTAACCGAACAACCAGTTAAAAATTCGTTGCAAATTTAATGCTCAAATTAATTTTTAACGATACATAATTAATAAGTATATTAGAATATGAAATTTATATTTGAAAATTTATTAGAAATAGTGAGAAAAAAATTAAATGATGAATCCGGGTTTCGAACCCGGGTCAGCCGGAAACCCCAAAGTCTTAACTCGCGCTCATATAACCACTCCGCCACTTGATGTTTTTGTGAGTTCTATGAAACAATTAAATCATATCTACAACTGGGAATCGACCTGTTACGCCAACTGAAACCGATATCGGCTTTCAACCTGTCCAAGACGTTTGAGTGCACGCGGAATCTTGAACATAACCGATAGACCGACATTTTAAATCAATTCAGTCGTTAATGAACTTGAATTCAGGTGATGTTTGATTTTTATAACCGAAAACATTCATTTCTGGAATTACTTCAACAAAATCTTCATCTCACGACTCAATTACATTCCCAGAGCATCTAATTTCACATTTACTATATTTTCTGGTCGTCGGAATTTCTTTTTGAACATCGCCGGAATTCTCTGAAAGTCGCTTGAAAATCGAGACTTTCATCAACACGGTAAATACCTCGACTTTTTCTATTTCATTCCATTGTGGGACTAATACTAACATCAATCCCTCACCCAGAATCTATTCCAGACGACATTGCCGGATATTCCATTTTCGTCGGAAAATTTCTGAAAGTTTCAGAATTTCACCGTGAGCCGGTATGATCACCTAAACATCCTGATAATCGTTACTCAGTAATTCAATTTCACATCTAATCGATCAAAGTTGCTAATTGATCCGAACAGACGGAATATACAAAACAGAGCCGACGATCCTTGCCGGAGTTCTGAAAAAGACGACCTGTTCCGGTACATTCTTTCCCCAAACCCTCTCTGTTCATCACATTACAATCGTTATTAAAGTTCGTTAATTTAATTTAACAAGTAACAGTTTGGTTAACCGTTGTCTGTGTTTGAACGAAGAAGATGAAGTCGGCTTAGTGTATAAGATTAATTAAAATCAGTATTATGAACGGGTTAGACACACAGTCCAGCGGTGGACTGTGTGCAAATAAATATGCATACGTCCCGAGTTCGATCCTTGACACACGCACATTCTCGTAATAAAAATGTTCCTTTTTAAACTGAACTGGATAACTCACAGAATCATGTTAAGTATAATAAAAACCGGAATATTAACCAGGTTAGACACACAGTCCAGCGTTGGACTGTGTGCAACACTAACACGCACGTCCCGGGTTCGAGACTGGTTAACGGCACCGGTTCAATACAATTAAAATCCTTTTTAAAATAAATGATTTTCGGATTAACTTAAATAGTGTATAAATATAATTAAAAACAGAAATATTTCGGGTTAGAAACGTAGCTCAGTTGGTAGAGCTGCATGCACGCGTACGGGAGGTCACGGGTTCGAGTCTCACCCAGCGCACACATACAAACGACCGAACCGGTCAACGGTCAACAGTAATGGTCAACGGTCAACGGTCAAGTCAAAAAGTCAACATTTTTTTATTTATTTTATTTATTTATTTAAATTAAAAATCAATTAAAAATACTTAAAAATAACATTTTTAACGTTAGAAAATAGCCTTAAACTCACAAAAATATATCCAAAAATCCTATTAAAATTGTTAATAAAATCCATTTATTTACCTTACTTTTTCGTTATTAATTAGGTTAGTTATTCCTCGTCGATCAATCCTCTAAACTCGTGCGCATTCAACATCATTCACCGAACGCACCCAAGGTGAGTGAATCTCTACAAATTCCCCGTTTTAATCATGTTTTTGGGGTGTATCATGTGTCTTACCATTTATTATATTTAAATCATTGTGCATACATCATATCCATGAACAAATGTGTATTCAGCTTGTATCAACTGTTTGTGTGGTTATTGTTTAGATTTAATTTATCATTTTCAGTACATGCAATATCATAGGCCGCCGCTCCCCATTACATTATGAGCGTTGAGCAGTTCCCCATTATATTATGAGCGTGAACCAGGCGTTGCCAACATACGATCGGCTCCGTTTGATTGAGCCTTGACCGCACAGACATTTATCATTTTCAGTACATGCAATATCATAGGCCGCCGCTCCCCATTACATTATGAGCGTTGAGCAGTTCCCCATTACATTATGAGCGTGAACCAGGCGTTGCCAACATACGATCGGCTCCGTTTGATTGAGCCTTGATCGCACAGACATTTATCATTTTCAGTACATACATTTATCATAGGCCATCCGTTCCCCATTACATTATGAGCGTGAACGTGACGTTGCCAACATATACAGTTTCATTTATGTTATATATTCATGCAAGTTGATATTTATTGTATGCTATTGGTTTGTTATTGTATGTTATTGTTTGTTGTTGTTTGATATTGTATGATATTGGCTTGTTATTGTATGTTATTTGTTTGTTATTGTATGTTTATTTACGTTTGTTCATATATGAATATTGCACAATTTTTCCATATTAAACACAATAAGAAATAAATAATAAATGTTTTCTAACAAGGTTCACTCGCCAACTTTTGTTGATCCAAAAACCATTTTTTACACATGATACAGGTGAACAGGATGAAGCAAGGAAAACATAGGAAATTGCCTTAGAAGAAAAATAATGAAGTTTAGAAGGATGAATAGAACATGTTGTATTTGTTTGATTTGATTTTAGGATCCCTTGTAAATTGTCATAATAAATATGAAACATTGTAATAAATGTCATGAGCTTTGATGAAAACCCAATCATGCCCCGATCACCTTTTCCGCTGCGGGTCGGGGTGTGACATTTTCACTCATGTATTCAAGCTTTAAATTTATAAGAACACGATATGTAACTATCACTCTTTACAACACGCTAGGGCAAGTGCACCCATCGTTGGCGTAGTATAGTGATGATAAGATACCGAGGTCGTCCAAGGGCACAAGAGCTTTTAATACCGTAATATTGTCAACGTCTAATCTAATCAAATTCTTAAGAAAGATTTTTTGTAAGTAAAAAAATAATAAACTAAAGTAATAACTAAAGGAACAAATAGACAAGATAGAATCACTTGGATCCGACTTATTATTTATGTATACATTGATGATTTCCTCCCTTTGCATTTTTTAAGAGATTATCTTGGTTGTAATGGCATGTCCCTCTTTTGGAGGCAACGCTACCCTCAGCCATATTGGTCTGAGTCAGCAGGGATACAATCCCGTAAGGCCGGAGTATTGAAATATAATTAAATAAGTTATTAATGCAAAATGTGGCATGTCCCTCTTTTGGAGTCAACGCTACCCTCGGTCATATTGGTCTGAGTCAACAGGGATATAGTCTCGTAAGGCCGGTTTAAGGTTTTGATATTAGTTTATTTATAAGGGATTCAAGCCATTCTTACTACCCCCAATTTGATGCAGTCTGACTCAAAGGAAGTCCTAATAAGCTTAAATCAAGTTCTCGAAGGATCTATATACTGAACGAGGCAAGAACTTTACCCATACCACCCTTCTAACCCCCTTCCAAGCAGTTAACATACTTTATATAGACCGTAAAGACACAAATGAGTGAATCAATGAAAAATAAAGAGATGATAGATTAAAATTCACTTTCAATATAAAACACTAGTCATTAAAGTCATTAATACATACTCAATTAAAAAGTTAACCAAAGCTAGGAAATCAAAAGTAAATACATAAATAACTTGTCTTCAGCAAGTGATGTTAGAGGTTAGCCAAGAATGGCATTTGTTTGACAAAAACTGTTATGATTAATCTTGGGTCCCGAGACTGCTACACACACTCTAGGATGGACGATGGATAAATGTGGTGGATGATGGTTGTATTATGGTAGTGGAGTGGTGGCAGGTGTGAGAGAAGTGGTTTGCCAAGGGATGAGTTGGAATGAAACCAAGCACCCATATTTATAGCTGTAAACGGTGGCTTCACATGGCCTGTGACCTCCTTCTTCTCTGTCTTCATTTAATGAGCATGTCAGATCAGCTGCTACAAGGCCCCGTGTATCAACGGCACGGCCACGTGGCCATTGTACCTACTGTACTATCCAAGATATGCAAATCTGGAAGTTAACCACGACTCGTGTCCAAGAGACATGTCCCCGTGTCTCTTGTTTGCTTCTGTTTGTCTTCTTCTGATCCGGAATCTTGAAGGGGTACGACCCCGTGCTTGACTTCTGATTCGTTGTTTTTCGTCTTGGGGTGAAGCTCAGGGGGTTGGTATAGTGTGTCGTCTTCCCTTCTTCTATACTTATGCTGTTTTTTGTCGTTAATTTGTTCCTCTTGCACATTTAAGCTCTTTTAATCTTAAAAAATAAACGTATACAAAGAAACACACTTTTTCCAACATTAGTACTAAAAAAGGTTGATTTTATAACATATTTGATACAATTTATATGTTGCATTTGACGCATATCAGTGACAAAAAGGGGGAAAAAGTAAAGATCTACTTACAGTTTGCGTTCTGTTAATCCTTAGTGAAAAACCGCACGAGTATACGAGAGAAATGATCTAAAAAACAAAAATCACCCTAAAATAATACGACACCAAAATACTAAATAAACAACACTATATATATATATATATATATATATATATATATATATATATATCCTATACCTGAGGCTTTTGTCTACTAAAAAAATAAATCAATACTAAAATCTTAACCATTTAAAATTAATTTTTTAACTATATTATTTATGTGACGTATTAAACCTACTAACCATAGTATATATACATTAATGTCATTTAGTCACTAAAAGTATATTAAGTTCAATTTTAATATATATATAAAACTTTAATCCAAAATACACCACCTATTTATATAAATTAATTAATATTTAAGACTTCAAGATATCAAAACAAGGGAAAATACACTTTTCATATAGTATTATATATATATATTTTATATATTATATCATTTTTAATAGAATTCCAACTTCAATATATACAATCTCATATCTTCTCAAAAATTAATTCTTTTATAATTGAACGTAAATTTTATCTATGACCATTCTGTAATTCATAAAACCATCATAGATTTCACCATCTATGTATGTCATAAAATTTAGAAAAAAAAATTCATAAGTATTTATATTTCTAAGAAAAATCAAACTTTTATTTAATATTCTAAAGAAAATATGATAATGATCCATAATAAACATATAAGACATCTAAAAATATAAAATTGACACAATATAACTAATGTGATGGCAAATATTATATACTAATCCAATTTTGATCAAAACACAATCTACATCATATGAAGTGATAGTGAGGTTTGTGGAATTATAGAAAAATTAAAGAAATGGATTTTAGATATACCTATTAAGAGGCAAATCACAAGATGAGGGAAATCCAATTGCTTTATGATAATTCATTGCTTCCACTTGATGATTTTGAGAGCGCTCAGAATTTTTAGTGGAGAAATACTTACTTTTGCTTAAAGAATTTAGGTGATGGCTAGAATTGTAGAAAAGAAATGATTTCTAATTATTTTGTCTTTAAAATGGCAAGTTATTAGGTTGTAGATCGCTTTTAATTTTGTCATCGTTATCCCGTTGATTGGGACAAGAAT
Organism: Scalesia atractyloides; assembly: GCA_947069175.1. NCBI lineage: Eukaryota > Viridiplantae > Streptophyta > Magnoliopsida > Asterales > Asteraceae > Scalesia > Scalesia atractyloides. Next base: position 15,699,910 of record CAMTDV010000001.1, on the reverse strand, counting down.
GTCTGCCATAAAGTGGATAATTGAAAAGGTCTAAGGGTTGTTTGGCGGACTAAACGCGAAATGCAAAATATTACACTGTAGGTCACCTTCGCTGCAGGTTACCGTAGCAACGAAGGTGGACCTTTGTTCGTTTCAGTTAACATTCGCTCAGGCCTTCGCTTATGACCTTTGTCTAAGCAATGGACCATTGTTAACTTTCGAGCGAGGATCACCTTTGTTAAGGGTCATTTTCGTTGGAATCACCTTCACCGGAGAAAATCAATTTCGTCTATGGATGACCTCATTCAAAGCTACTTTCGTTGAAAAGTCACTTTCGTTTGGACAGACTGTTGTATTAATTTTGTTGTAAGGTTTTAATATACTAAAAAAATAAATGACAAGAATTAAATAATAAATACAATCAGAAGCAAAAAATTAAAGAAACACATATTCTCATTCATTACAGTTGAAGTTCAGGTTACAATAGGTCAGGTTCTAGGATCCATTTATGGCGGATGTTACACTTCCATTGTGCCCTAAACCTATATCACCATATGTAATAGTGCTACTACCTTAGCTAAGGCCTATAGCCAAGTGTATAATGGAAAGTCTAGACATTTAGGTATTAGACACAGCATGATTTGTGAGCTTATCATGCATGGGGTGATATCGATTGAGTTTGTGAGAACTCAACATAATTTAGCCAACCATTTAACCAGAGAGTCAAGTAGAGATCTTGTGCACAAGGCGGCTATAGGGATGGGTTTAAAGTCCACATGAAATTTCTCGTGTTAAGATACCCATTTCCCACATAATATGACGTTATGTGCTGAATTCAATGCGAAAAAGCTCAACATCTAGAAATTGGTACACATTAGTAGCATCATCCCAAGGTATGTGTTCAAACCTGCAAGTTAAATGAGGTTGAATCCTTAGCGACACCCCTATATTCTAATATTTGGAATTTGTAATATACTAAAGTGAAATTCAATCGTCGCGATATTTCATTTATGCATAAGGTTGACTTTGTGAATTTGTTTAAGTTAATCAAGGATTACGCTAAAATGAGGGAGGATTATTAGATATTGTAGTGTAATCCAGATTAACTTGGTAACTCAAGGGAATTACAATATACATTGAACAAGTTAGGGGCGCGGGAGTGTATGTCTGTATGAGTTGTTATAATTCCAAGTGTTCGGGCAAAGCCTTGAATGGGGGCTCTAAGGGGACAACACCCTTGGGAGCAAGGTCCAAGGGGCGTCAGCCCCTGGCTGGTGTCGAGCTGCCTGTTGGTAGTTACCTGCAAATTATCCCAAATTCGTATTACCTTTTTGGTCCTATTCTTCTGGTTCAATCGCGAATTCTTAATACATATATACTAGTTCTTGTTCTCGAAATTCAGAGTTGTATCCGATTAAATTATTTGGATGAACCACCGTAATAATTTGATATGAGAGTGATCACACGCCTCTCTAATTATCAATGTTTACGAAATTCCCCCACACTTAAGATGCATGTTATATAGGCCAAGTTTAAAAGATTAAGTACTCCCTTATTTGATATCTAATGAACTATGACAAAGACACCAAACAACCGATCATGGACATGAACTCACCTAGTGGTAAAGCTTGAATCGAAACTCAATAAGAGCTGGACTCTTAAAATTCAAATCGGTGAAGACCAGACTTTTGATAAATTTTATTTTGTACATGTATTTAGAGTGCAAGTAAATATTTATGGCATATTCGGTTTAGCCCAGCTTATTATACTTTTAATAGTTTTTATTTTTTATAGTTGTAATATATTAAAAAAATAAACCAATTTGATATACCCGCAATAAGAAGTTAGATAAACTGTGGCAGGCTACTGCATGACAGCTTGCTATTGGTCAGTTTTTTTTCTTTTAATAAATTTTTGCTTATTTTAGTTTTTTACCTTTAACATTTAGTATTTGCACTTATAACTATCCAACTTTCTAAAATCTATATAATCATTTTTTACATGCTTATATTTATGTACGTATTGATATAAATTCAAGTTGATTACGGTTTTTTGTCTTTTAGTAAGTTTTTTTTATTTTAGTCTTTACCCTTTAACATTTAGTATTGGTAGTTATAACCGTTCAACTTTATAAAAACTTTATAATTAATTTTTTACGTGTTTATATTTATATACATGTCGGTATAAATTCAACTTGATTACGTTTCTTCAATTATAAGTTGCATGAATAGTAGCAGGCTACTGCATGGCAGCGTGCGATTTGTCAGTCTTTTTTTTCCTTTTAATAATTGTTTATTTTAATTTTTAACCTTTAACATTTAGTATTTGCACTTATAACTCTTCAACTTTCTAAAATCTATATAATCATCTTTTATGTGCTTATATTTATGTATGTGTCGAATTCAGGTTGATTATGTTTTTTTTTGTCTTTTAGTAATTTTTCTTTATGTTAGCCTTTACCCTTCAACATTTAGTATTGGCAGTTACAGCCCTTCAATTTTATAAAAACTTGTTAATTAATTTTTTACGTGTTTATATTTATGTACATGTCGGTATGTATATTCAACTTGATTACGTTTCTTCAATTATAAGTTGCATGTACAATAGCAGGTTGCTGCATGGCAGCTTGCTATTGGTCAGTCTTATTTTTCCTTTTAATAAGTTTTTGTTTATTTTAACTTTTAACCTTTAACATTTAGTATTTGCCCTTATAACCCTTCAACTTTCTAAAACCTATATAATCATCTTTTACGTGCTTATATTTATGTATGTGTCGGTATAAATTCAGGTTAATTCCGTTTTTTTTTTTCTTTTAGTAAGTTTTTCTTTATTTTAGCCTTTACCCTTCAACATTTAGTATTAGCAGTTACAACCCTTCAACTTTATAAAAACTTTATAATTATTTTTTACGTGTTTATATTTATGTACATGTCGATATAAATTCAACTTGATTACGTTTCTTTGAAAATTAGTAGGCTCAGATATAATATGTTTTTTCACTTTTTTGGTACGTTTTCGGTTAATCTATGTTTTGGCATAAATTTAGTTTTAAAATATGTCGAATCAATTATAATATGTTTTCATTAAACTTATATATCCGGCTTACTTTACGTTTCGGTTCCATTGCAAACGCGCGATACCATTGTTAACTTACAAAACATAATTTTTTACTTATTTTTATGTAGTATCGGTATAAGATCAGGTTGGCAGGTTGGTGTTCGATGTAAATTTCTTTCACAAAAAGTCGAGCTATGTATAATACGTTTCTGTGCTTATTTTATGAACATATTCAGTTTATTTACGCTTTGACATAACTTTTGTTTAGAAACGGTTCAGGTCTTTACTACACAAATCTGAGTTACTTTATATTTGGACCCGCCGCATCACGCATGAAAATTTACTAGTTATTATACATTTAGAGTGCAAATGAATATTTATGGCACATTTGAGGATTAATTACCATGCGAATGAATTTAGGATGGAGGGTATGGTTGAAGCCCCTAAGAGCTCCAATCATTCCACCTACGTGCCACATTATCAATAGAGCTCTGCTTTAATAATCAAGTTATTGAATGAAGCCCTCTTTTCATCAATAGCGTCACCCCTTTTCATCAATACCCTTAAGCCTCACACACAACCTCGTTATTGTTCGCTATTGCAACCACGTACCACCAATATCGCCCCCATGATAGCGTTGGTGGTATGGTCATGGGGCGCTAGTAGCCTTTTTTGGCTGAGGTGGCACCTCATATAGTATAGCCTTATATTGTATATTGTTGAAATTTGAAACTTATTTTGTGTTTGGATAAACTTGATTTGGGTTTGTAATTTATTAGGTTGAACTTATATTTATATATATTTTTTGAACTATTGATAATAATTTAGACTATTTTATTTCGAAAACTATTTATTAATTTTTTTAATCGAGCTAAACAACGCCGAGTCAGCCCAATTAAAAACCAGTTGGGCTTAAGCATTGATTTTCAACATGGTTTCAAATTCAAGCCGAGTCGACTTGGTTATAATCGAACCGTATAAATCATGAATTTCGAATTACGTTTGTTTCCTCTTTCCAAATTTGATTATAAATCTGGTCAAATTCTCGAGTCATTGTGGAACTTGACACGACCATACCATAAATTTTCATAAACATATCATTTCAAATTGAAATGGAAGATTACATGTGGCAAAAACCAGTGGGTTGAACCCAAGCCCCTACACTGTTGGAGTACTAAAAGCAACGAGGAAATATTGGTTGTGGGACCCAGCGACAAAGTCTTATGAACCGTCAGAGCAGACCAGTAGGACACGTGGAGGAATACTAGCCATAAAATGTCATCATCACCAGATGATGGTTTCTACGTGTCAACTTTTTACGAGACAAGAAAGGGCAAGTTAGTTTGATGGGGCTGTTTAGCGTTAGTGCGGTTTATACGAATTTCAAAAATGCTGAAGTAATAAAAGTCATAGATTGTACGCATTAACTTTTGATTCTAATTTTTAAACAAAATGAAGTTTCGTTTTCTTTTTTCTTTTTTGTCTATCTTGTTCTTCTTCGTCTATATTCTTTTATTAATCGTTTTCTTATAAACCCTTCGATTAAATCCATACAAAAAGATTAAGTATACTTATTAAAAGAGAAAATTTTATCAAGGAATATTCAAATGTCTCGCATGTTTTATTAAAATTAATTAAAGTTTTTTTTAATCTTCTAAAGATACTCAGTTTTATTAAATGCTTCAATTTTATAAAATTTAGAATTTGTAGAATATGGGTCACAATTTTAATTAAAAAATTATTTAAATAAAAATAGTAAAGATACTCTCTTTACATATTTGGAAAATTACAGTACACGTACCATGAACAAATCTAAACGAACTAATATATATAATACAACATATGTAACTAAATTGATTCAAGCCATAGTCTTCAACAAGAGCCTTAACCGCATCTTCTTGTATGATCCATTGTGTAGTCTTCAACGAACTTTTGAATCGCGTCTCCTTGTATGATCATTTGTGTGGGCTTCAACGAGGTCTTGAACCACATATTCCTATACAATAATTTCAGGCAAAATGAACAAACAAGTGTTGACGGTTGTGGCTGAGGCACGTGTTCAACACGCTTCCCTTAAAACAGATTTCGCGCCTCTACTAAAGATGACGCGTCTGTCTCTCAGGGTACAACAGCCGGAGCAGTCTCTACTACCGGAAATGGCCACGCGCCCGAGGTAACATCAAATAAAATTATAGTGTTATAACTTGTGGAAAAATAACGATATGAAGGAGAAGACATTGGGTAGAGAAACTTATCTCTCTAAGTACCCAACACATGGGTATCAAGTATCTCTTATTTTCCAAGAACTCTACTTGAATTCATATGTTTTCTTGCATTACTTCTCTTGTATTTTTTTAGCCTTTTTTTCTCTATCTTAAAATGAGGCACATAGCCTACTCTTTTTAAAAGAGTTGAGAATAAGTGAAAAGTCGCATTTAATTAGTTATTTTATTAGAGACGTAAACTCTAATAATAACAAATAAATTGACATAAAAACTCTACTCAAGAGTTTAATCTTTAATTCACCATATAAAGAGTTTAATTAGTAATTATAATTTTACTAAATTATAATTTCACTAAATTAATATCCATTCACACTACAAAAATTTTCAACGGGATTTTTACTAGGTTACACTTATTGTCTGTGCCTGTCACCCATCGTTTTAGTCATAAAAGATAAGGAGGATTTTATAATAATTATTTTTTTATTTAGTTTGAAAAATAAAACCAAAAATGGGCGAATAAGTTAAGCTATTTAAGAGTAACAGCCGGTCAATTCCACATTCACTATACATGATTGGTAATTCTTTCGATTCAGCTAGAAACCTTTCAGCACGATCCCTCTGATTCAATCTAAAGCTTTCGATTCAACAAGAAACCTTCAAGGAGTGACTTATAACCCATCTTTTAACAAGTAATATTTAATTCAACTAGATTCACCACCAATGCAACACTTTTTTAACAAGAAACATTTGATTCAATAAGATTCACCATCAATGCAAATGGCATCGACTCCTTGGCAAACCCATTTCCCACTCTCTCTGTATCTTCTTGGCTATTTAACAATATTCCTTCCCATTATTTGATCTTCCTTTAAAAAAAATAAAAAATTTAAATGATAGTCTCTCAAATGTTCCTTCACTGGTATCTTTTTTATGGCTAACTCAAACACCCATTAAATACATTGCTAAATTTATACCGTTATCTACCATTAACTCTCAATTACTTGCGAGGAACACCTTTACTACACTTCATGATATCGCTAGGCTACAAAACCTTCGGTTGTTCTACAGTTCTACTCATGTTGAGGGATCAAGATCCAAGAGGTTTAAAAGAGAAAGAATGCGGGTACTAGTATCATAACATTTATTGTGAAATATTCTTGTATGTAAATGCCTAGATTAGTGAGATATTCATGAGGTTAGCACTATCTATACTAGTGAGATGTTCAAGATGTGATAATTACCTAGGCTAGTAAGACGATTATTATTGATCTCTTCTCACTTAAACAAAGGCGAAGTATAGTTGAAAATAACCTATTCGATCACTTTCTAGGTTCTTACATTGTCCTTCTACCTAAATATACATCATATATAAACAGACTATGGCATAACAAAGCTTTGGAGAAACCGAATTTTCTACCTTTTCTAGCTTAAATAACAATGATATTTAAATGGTTCCTTCTTTAGTGGAGAGTTCAAATGAGAAGAAAAAATTTTTAAGAATAAAAAGAATAACTTTTAAACCAATAGAAATTATCCATTTACTTCATTTAATGTGTGCATTTAATATTATGAAAAATGCATATAGGTAAATCTATAATTGCCATTAATTAGCTAATTAATTAAACTTGTAACTCATTTTTTAATATACTTTTTCAAGATAAAATAATTTATGATAAATGACAATTTTCGACATGTGTAGGATAAATTTTGTAATGTGTAGGGTAAATTTACATTTGTGTAGGGTAATTTCTAATAAGTATAAGATATATGTAGGATAAATTTTGAAATGTGTAGGATAAAATGTTTTTGTTTTATTAATAAGAGATAACATAATTAACGAGAACAGTTATAAACTATTTAATGTTTTATAATTATGCCCTTTTTTCTTCTTCTCACATAAAATTTCTTATCAAATGAGCATTCCCCTCCTTTATTTAACAATATAACAATAACTATATATCATTTGATATCACAAACCAATCATAGTTCCTAAAATGGCCGAAGTAAGCACCAACACATACCATTAGCTTAACAACGTTATAAGGGGAAGGAGCCCTCTAAGGTAGTACTTTAGCCCTAACTAATTAACCGGTGCCATGTCAGATTAAAACCAAAGTATCTTAGCACTACTAAACACACATGATGCCTATCCTAGAATCATGGACCCCACTCTTTTACTTCACTCACCAATCACACACCCTAAACCTTAAACTCTTCAAAATCCCAACCGTCAACCCCTTACCCTTACGGTTTCATCTACCCCTGGACGGAACCCACCCTGCCTACCCGTGGGGGTGGCGGCGGTGTTCTCACCTGGCTTCAAACCCGGGCTTGGTACCCTTTATGGGTGCCCTACCTAACCACAATAACCATACACAGTAAATCTCACAAATAGCATAGCTATTGGTAAGGTATAGAAATGGAGATATATACCACACCTCACCTTTACCTTAGGGAATTAAGAGGCTACTTTAAACGAGACCCTTGGCTCAATAAACAATGAACTTGAATTCGCATTTTACAAGCATATATCTCCACTTCTAAAGCCATGGCCTTCGAGCTATAAACAAACACATGGGTCCTCCCATGAACATGGATAACCGCTATATAAAAACACTAATACAATAATCATAACCGAGTGAAAAATCAAATATACGAAATCTTAGTAATCACCCATTTTTTCATACACATAATAAAAACAACCTTTTTATACAGGGTTAAATTATTGTATAAAAAGGTTTTAATATATAAAATATTCTTAACATAATAAGTAAGGAGAGAATTTTTTTTCCATCTTACTAAGCATGTATTTTAGTCTCAGAATCTAAAAAAATCGTGATTTTACACCAGTAAAGTAATTGTGTAATTTTGTAGAGTAATTATAATTACCCAATAATAATTACTCTACTACTACAAAGGTCACAAAAATAAGAAGTGTACAAAGATAGATCGCATAAGATGATACAATGTCGAGCAAAATATAACGCAATGCCGAAGAATATAACAATGTCGAGAAAAAAGACATAATGAGTCGCAAATATGACACAATGACGCAAATATAGAAAAGACACAATGATAAATATAAGACGCAATGATGATAAACAAAAATTATAAAATCTACAAACTATAAATCCAAAAGTGAAAACCTAAAATTTCACATCGTAGAGTTCGATGAGACGGTTCCAATTCCGTTTGAATGAGGTCAATCGAATTCCGTTTGATACCCTTTGTATAACTTTTTATTTTTAGGAGACTTTATATTTGATACTAAATCCTTAAGTAATAGAGAAAAAATATTAAAAGAAAATCACTCCTTCGCTTTTTATAAAGGTATTTGTATATTAAAAGCAATTTATATTTGATCTTTCTACGGATGTATGACCATTTGACAAAATTAATGTACTTACCTTGATTCTCTCGCTTGATAGTTGCATGTTTTTTTTTCAAAAACAAATTTTGTTTGATAGTAATATATATGTAAGAAGATTATATTACTACCTCTCTTGAATCACCAATAAATGTAGTTATATTTAATATGGAGTAAAAGAGTAAAATATTAAAATTTTCAGTGAGGTTTGAGTGAATTTGAAACATCCATTCAAAAAATTCTGAAGCGTTTTTCTTGTCTTTTACAACTGGATACTTAGGTTTGTATTTTGTTTTTATTTCTATCCAATTGACTAACATGGTTTAAATGTATCGTCAGATGAGGGACTTTTTGGAAATTTTGCCTACGAAACTAAGGGACATAACATGACGGAGTAGATTATAGAATGAGCACGATATGAGTATACACACGGTATTCTTAGATATGCAGCCGTTACACATGGTAACACACACCGTAGAAAATAGGGTTTCTCTCTCTAGGTTCCTTGCATAAGAAAATTTCCTAAAAAATCTACTAATCATTGCATTATCTTTCCATATATATACAATGATTGAAAATCTGAAACTCATGAAGTTCCAGATATACAAAACAACAAACTCAGACATACCAAGTCACTATAACACAGTCGGACAGACTGACCAAGCTATAAACCATTCTGAGTTTAACACTAACAAACTCAGAATACTTACAAGACATCATAAATTCGGAATGTATATCATCTATTCTATTACAAGTTAATCAGTCCCTGTACTTCTTCAATGAGTAAATCCAGCACTTATCACAAATTAGTGCATTTACAAACTCCCCTTTAATGAGTGCGGATATGCAAAAACAAACTTGTAATGATCTTCAACTCTGCTTTGAGAACGAGCTTCCTGCAACGACCTGATTTTTTACACAAAATTGAACGACTCTGACGAGTTGAAAGGACAACTTTCGATCTTCTTCAAGGTACTGTAGAGAAGGTCTTTCTAGCTTATTCACATCTTCCAGCTTAAAGTTAGGAAACCACATCGGATCCAAAATTCTGATGATTTCATCTATGACTTTCTTCCTGGTAATCACCGATTCACCCGTCTTCCCATCAACGTACCAATACTTGATTGCTCCCAAGCTATCTAGGTTAAGCTGTTGCATCAGAATCTTCCTAACGCATCTTGCAGGCTTGTACACCATTTTGTAAATGCACTTTCCCGTAATCTTGTCTCCGCTTTTTACACGCCTGCCCACGGCTGGTGTGAACATTATTCCGACTTTCGCCCACAAAATTGTTCTTCAAGCCATTCATGTTAGCATTGATGGTCAGAATTTTCAGATCTAGCTGAGCCAGATGATGGAGATCACGCACAGGAATAGACTTCAAATATCTTGCACGGAATCTAAAGTATTGCACTCCATCGGTTCTCTTTATCATAGTCAACCTACGTCGTTCATCGATGTCCCAACTTTTTATCTGCCCAGAATACTCACCTCTTGTGTTACTATACATTTTCTTCTGCGTAAGATCTGGTGGAGGTGCCTTCAGCAACTTATGTAAAAGTTTATGGCTCTGGAACCTTCAGGGTTGGAAACTTTTTCAACATGTTTTTCACTGAAAATGTGTTCTCTGAACTCTTAGAAGTCAACATCGGCAAAATCAAGTACACCAACGTTTTCCATTGTGTATACAATATCTTCCCCTTTTCCGATCTCCATGTGGTCGATAGTAGCAACGACATCATCATCAGACTTCCAATCTTCTACAATCCCTTCAACCACGTCATCCTTATCAAGATCATCATTAGTCAGATAATGCTCAACAGATCTATCTTCATCATCAGATTCATCAGACATACTAGACAAACTAGCTTGCTGGACTTTTTTCTATATCCCAACCGACTCCACTACTAGATTCCCCCAACTGCAGCATCGGTTGCAGTTTCCGTAGCTTGTGTGCTACTTGGTTGCTCCCTCTCATGTGAAGCGTTGGGATCCTTGTCTCGGGGTCGAGATCATCTTGTATCTTCTTAGGTTCATCAAGTTTGTACTGAGCTTGAACTTGCAATTGCATGTTGGCGTCATTCTCCTCTGAGCAAAAATTAGCCCCACAAGCTTAGTAACGATTCTTCGTATTAGCTCGTTAGCAACAAGAAGTTCTTGATGTCTTGTAGAAGAAGAGGCATCACGCTTAATGAGAATAGCCATTTGTTGAACTGACGATTCAGAGTAGTAGTCATCCCAATAAGATATTTTTCATGAGCTTTAGATCTCTTTCGTAGCTCATCAATGGTTTTTGGTTGTGCTTTGATCAGATCTTGATTTGCATGGGTGGTCTTTGTCTGTTCAGCTAGGAAATTGTGAATTTTCGCAAACTTATTGTGCACATTGACAGAAAAAGTTGGACGTTCAATATTTCTAGGTTCAGCTGCAACACGAGGTCTTGGTGGCGTTGTTGTAGGTCTCCGACCTTCAGGTTGTAGAGTTGGCATTCTTGGACCAACAATAATTTTAGGACGCATACCATGAGGTTTTTGTGCTACTGGTTTCTTCAACCTAGGTCAGACGGTCTCTGACCTCTAGGACGCATAAAGCTTTTAGGAGAACCTGGTGGGTTCACCCGCGTACGAACCAGAGACATCCAGTGTGTCAGACAGAACTGATAGCATCAGTTTAGACAGAACTGAAGATTATCCGATGACTGAAGATTATTAGCGTTAGACAAACCTAATAGCAACAGTTAAGGGGAAGTTTGTAAGTGTAATTCCTGTCGGGTAACTGTGGCTTTATCAGTTCTGTCAAAGAAAGTCCAAGTCATGAAGTCAACCAAGTCAAAGAAGTCAAAGATGCTATCAAGTTACAAATTACTTGATGTTCCAGAGGACTTGTATATCGGATTTCTTGTTAGGATGTAATTCGGACTAGTTCCAGAGTATCAAGAGTTCCGGATTTCCCTTTAGTGTAATTCGGAACATTGATAGAAGTGTGTTTTGCCCGTACTATTATTAGGTTAGTTCTCTAGAACATGTGTTGGTTCCGAATTATTTGTCTTGCATCCCGTACAATATGTTTTGTAAGGGTTTGTGCCATAGTCTATATATATGTGTTATATAGGTTAGATTAAGGCAAATTTTGAGAGCTTTTAGTTCTAAGTGAACTTTTAGAGAGAGAAAGCTAGGGTTTAGATCTGTGTGATCAAAATCAACTTGTAGGAGATGTACACTCATTCGGTATTGTAAATCTATGTTAATTGAATGATATGAAAGAGTTTCTCCTATATATTCTACTCTATCTTATATGTTTTAGGGTTTCATGTCTTGTTTAAGTGCAATGGATGTTGTCTGTCATCAATCTAGAAAGCTCTAGTGCTTTCGCACTCCTAAACCTACTCGATCTCGATAAACGAAGCTCAAGTTTAGGCTCCTTTATCAAAATAACGTAATTTTAGTAACAAGCTACGACTCGATCTCTTTTAAGTTTGGATTAATTCTAGCTTTTAGCTAGCATATCGATCTAGCAGCAAATCACGATTGACTTGTTTACATCCCTAGATTCATTAGCAATTTTGTTTCTTTGTCTAGTTACAGATTTAGGAATTTGCTTTTGTATTCGTCGATAATATGAACACACACATGAGGGAATAATACTAGAATAAAAACCCACTTAAGTTGAGAAAACCATGAAAACACTGTGTAACCCTTGTGTTAAAATATGTAACACAATTATTTAAAAAAATTTTTTTGGAAAGACCATATCTTTTTTGAAAAATATCTATTTGGCGCTGTTTTTTACCACATATACGGTGAGTAATCAACAATTAGTACTAGGATATAGGAGTTACCTTTCAACGTGGGTGGATATATAGACCTGCAAACATCCCCGCGAACCAGCTCCAACCTTTCGAGGCGATAAACTTCGCCTTCTTCGGAAATAAGTGTCACATTTGTTTCCTGACCATGTAAGACTCGCATAGTTGGTTATCATGGCAAATAAGAAGTACTCCATCATCTAACTTGATCTTCATATTTATCGATCTGAAACTGATAGGGCCAAGTCTTGTGTGCCACAACCAAGGTTCTTCATCGATTTTCGCTTGCAAACAAGCTCATATTCTAAACTTCAATCGAATTTTGTCTTGCGTGGATATTTTTTTGAAAATTATCCACTCCACGCTTTTTCTTACCGATCTGAAACTAATATGGCCAAGTATTGTGTTACATATGGTGGTCACAAAGTAAAAATCTATTCGTTCTTAAATAATATGCTTTAGGGGTAAAGTTATCCGACAAAGTCTTCTAAATCTAGGAAGGGTACAATAAAACAATGAATCATGAAATATAACATTATGGATCACAATATATAACACAATAATGAGAAATATAACATAATGCCGGGGAAAAAAGACACAATGAATCACAAAAAAAAAAAACAATGACGAAAATAAATAAAAAACACAATAATTATAACAAAAACTCTAAAGTCTAGAAGCTAAAAATCAAAAAGTGAAAACCTAAAATCTAATTTCAGAAAGTTCAATGAGATAGTTCTAATGTCATTAGAATTAGTTAAATCGGAGTCCGTTTGATACCAATAACACCCCAATCAATGGTGGAAACATTGGGATGACACGTGTGATTGTCCAATAGCAAATGATCAAACTATTAAAGTTGAAATATTCATTTATTCAACTGAAATATCCAAACAACCAATTCAACATACAACTTGTTCAACAAACAAAACAATAATTCCAAATTAAATTAAAACTAAGTCCAACCTTGAAACGTTTGTGAGTATACAAGGTTTAGGATACATATAATATATTAAATTTGTGACTCATATGTCATGCCAAAATTCAAGCATGCATGTAACACTACACCAAATTTACGAATTGTTATATTACACAACTAGGTTATAGTCTCGTGTATTACACCAATTGAATAATGAAAATTGTTTGTTTGTATAGCATAATAAGATAAATAAGTATACCCGATAATCGTTCCACAAATAAGCTTGTGATATCTTGCTTATAATAATCAATACCCAGTCGCTTATAAAGTGCTCAACAACTCTCGTCACACTAATTAGTTCTTTAAGAAGCTTCTTAATTATTTTCCATGGTTAGCAATTAAGTAATGAAATCATTTTAATCAAATACATCAACGAAAGTATACCCGATAATCAGTGCAATGATCAAACATTTGTTGACTAGTGTTCTTAACTCGCAAGTTAAGCTTGGAATGCATTCGGCTTCGATACCGAAATGCTCTCAACAAGGTCAATAATTTGGGCTGGTGTCAACCTTAGACTTGTATAGTTAATGATTCATGCTTGAATATAGAATGCATGTATGAATATAAAATTAAACTCACAACCTCATAGTTATACATAGCATAGATTCCAACACATTGAATAAATTGCATAATTTACGTCAAAAGATTTTGAATTTGAATAAGGTATACATGTTACATCCCAAATGTAAAAGTGAAAAATGGATTATAAATACTCACAGTTTGTATAGATCTTGAATGAAGCACAAAGATATAAGTTGATCATATGGTAGGATAAATCCCAACGAAAATAGAAAGTAGATCGAGAATGTTCAGAAAGCTATAAGATTGAATAAGGATTTATTGGGTTTATATTATAGACTGGATTTGGGATTAGTTTGAACAAATAAGTTAATGTCTGGATTAATAATTATAATGAAATTTATATTACACAAAGATTAAAAATAAAGTTTAAATGAATAACAAAAGATTAAATGATTCATCGGGTGTTAATTTTATAAGATCATGAGTAATGGATATTATAAGGGTGTGAAATGACTTGATAATACCCCAAACTCTATCCCATATGCTTTATAGGGGCATGAAAATGTAAGAGGCATTTATATTATAATGCCCAATGAGGAAAAGAAAATTGGAAAGTAGTGATGGAGTAAGGGTATTAAAATACATTAACCATTACACAAATTTTTAAGGGGCATTTTGATGTTGATGTGACAGAAAACAACCATTAATGGGTATTAATCATTATGGATAGCCTAAAATGATACAATTAGTAATACATAATTTACAAATATTGTTTATTAGTTATAAAATTAAATACAAATAATTGACTAATTACATTATGATAGATAATATAAATAAATGGAATTAAATACAAGCTCTAAATAAATGTTAATTTTTGAGTAATCTAATTAATTAGATTTACTAATATAATTATTTTAGAATTTTATACAATTACTCCATTAAAAACAGTTATCTAACTAGTTTTGAAGTTAAATAATCAATAAGTTTGCTAAATTAATCATCTAATAGTTATAAAGAAGTTTTTAAATAAATATGTTTAGAAGATAATTATAAATATTAAATAAATTATATTTATATTAAAAGTTATAAAACTAATTTATGATGATCAACGAAGAACGAATCATAAGATTTAGATGAATATTCTTGTTTGTTCTTGTAAAATATCTAGGTTTGCTCTAAGATTAAAAAATTAAAGTGTTATATTTTGGATATCCATGATCATTATGATTATTATAACCAAAATATAAAGATTTTTATTACAAAATAAAAACAAGTATCAGCATTCAAATTAAAATCATAACAAAGCTATAAAATGGATAAAATTATAAAACTTATTTGTTTGTGCTTTAGATCTTAAAAAATGTATTGAGCTGTGAAAAATGTGAGGATTTAACCTCTATTTATAGTGGGATTTATAGTGAGAAATTAAATCAAGTTTAATGAAATCAAAAGAACATTTAAATAAACATAGTTTAAGAAGTTTTAATTCTTTTGACTAGACTTGTTGACTCGCAAGTTCAATTAAATTAAACTTATATAAGTTTTAATGAACATTTTAGATTTTAATAAAACGTTACAAAACCCATAAATCTATAAAACTTTGTTTATAACAATTTTCATAAAACTTTAAAAATTAACCTTATATTTTTTTAATTTCTACAAATGGTTTATAAATTACGAGATATGAGTTGTTAATTCCAAAATTTAAAAAAAAGTTGTTTTGTAACTTAAATCTTTATTGTTTATTTAGTTAATAACATGTTTACTATTTATAACTTTTAATTATAAATATATAAACTATTGTGTTTAATATATTTTATAACTGAAATGTATGTATAGAGATAATTTAAAAGAATATATGAAGATAGTTAGGTAAATAAAATATATGTTATTTGTATTTATTTATGTCGAAGTGTACTTAATGATGAATAAATAAAAGTTACAAGCGGTAATGCATAGATGGAAATTCACAAATATTACAATACCCTATCTATGAATTCTTATATATAGAAGATTATGTATTTGAACATTTTCCTTAGGTCTAGGTAAACTTATCCTACAAGGTCTTCTAAATCTAGGAAGCATACAAAGATACAATGGATTGCAAAATATAACGCAATGCCGATGAGAAAAGACGTAATGAATTGCAAAAAAAGATATAATGACGAAAATAAATAAAAAACACAATGCCAAGTAGAAAGATACCATGATCTAAAAAATCAAAAATTTAGAAGCTAAAAATCTAAAAGCGAAAACCTGAAATCTAATATAATAGAGTTTGATGTGACGGTTTCAATGTCGCTAGAATCAGTTCTACTGGAGACCGTTTGATACCCTTTCTATGAAAAATACATTTTTGGTAACTTTTAATGACTGAAAGCAATTTGAACATTTTCTTTTTAGCTAAATGTTTTTAAGACTTAAATGCTAAAAACACACACATATCTAGAGCTTAAACATATTGTATTTCACACAACTATTAAACCCTAACATAACACATGTGACAAAACTTCTCATTTCTTAAACACTAACACAGTGGGTTACACGTACAACATCATGACATGTTTAATAAGATTGTTTATAATCAATACAATATTGCGAACAACAAAACATGTTTAACACGTATAAACATAAGCAGTTCAATAACACAAATGACGTGACACGCTTAACACGGTTATTAATATAACTCAGAAAACACGATCAAGAAAATAATAAAACATAATCAGCACATTCATTCATATATAAGTACAAATTTACATATAACCTTGAAGAACAGTATCAAGTAACATCCTTGAAGCTTAACATAAAAAAATCCATAAAATAAGGTAACGAACTATAGATAACATCTTTCGAAAAAGAACATTATTTTCTTAGTCTAGATTGATGGACTTTCTATTGTCACATTGTTCTGGGATCCAAATCAACTTAAATATACAATTAGTATTAATCTGAAATACAAAACTAAATATACTTTTAAACATATTTATAAAATATATAATTACATAATTATGCTCAAGTATATAGTAACATGATGTATTTTTAACAGGAAGCATATACCAAGATTTAACCACGTTAATCATAAGTGTATTCCTATTGGATTTATCTTGATGATGATAACTATAACCAAAAAAAAAAAACAACTCGCTTGTATTCGCTCATAAACAATAACATCTGATGGAAACATATGGATCCTGCCTTTAAACAGATAGTAGATATATGATTATATGTGAAAGAAGCATGTTCTACTTTAAAAGTAACATCTAATTACTTATATTCAATATTCATCGCATAAATTATATGAAACGGCCATGTGCATGTATACAAAATATCTATCATTCACTTTCGAAAGTATTCTGATTTCTCACCAAGAGTAACATCTATATGCATGATTATATATGTATAAAAAAGGCCCAAATCTACTTATTGTATATAAACAGGATATATTAACAGTTCCATCATGGATAAATTCTTAATTGAAGTCACAACAATTCATAATGGCATCCATTATCCAACTAGCATAATTTTTATGAACTCAATTGCGTTACCATTATTGAAATATTATTTGAAATGATATTTTTGTTTTCTTGTACAACGCATATATAAGTTTTTATTATATATTTGCATGAACTCACTTGCTATACCATTAACTATTCATGAGGTGAGCGACAATACCCTCGTTCCTTGGTAACTATAGATTCCTCTTTAGATTTTTTTATCTAAAAACTTGTTCATCACAAGTTATTCATACGTACGATACAATACAAAATTTTATCAAATATAAGAGCTTGCCGTATGAATTCAACTGTTAACCCAAAAATGCAACTTGTTTCGTAGGTTTGACGACAAATTCGACTAATTTCCAACAATAAGTTCGTTGGAATGTTCAGCGACTGGGCCATAGTGTTTTAACAACCTTCGAACGTTCATGTTGAGACAAACTGATAGCTGTTATGAAATGCCTGTCACCTTGATTACAACATATGCATCTTTGCATAAGAACTTAAGTGATTAAATTTCAATTGGAAATACGTAACCTTATAGTAACTAAGTTTCCAACTGTTCAGCTAAAGTCGCTATTTTTTTATTTAAAGTCAGGTTTCTTTCCTTAGGTGTTGTAATCCTATGTATTTTTTTTATAAATGTTTAAACATATTAAAATTAACTGATAATAGTAAAAATAAATTTACTAAATAACAACAAAGTTTCATAATAGATAGATTTAATTCAACTTTTAAAATCATAATTAGTGAACAATAATCAAGATTTATATATGTTTTATTTGCTTCATTAACTTTAAATTTTTGTTAATGTATAAAAGAAATTTTTGTATAGATTTGGATCAGTTAATAGAAGTTGAGTTACTTTAAATGAACAAAAGAATTTTAAAGGAATTTAGTAGAAAGCTTGAAAAACCTAGTTGTATTATAATTTTTAGGTATGAGTTTGTGGTTGTGTATTGAAAAATAGGTTACGCTTGCTTAAGTCATGAGTTTGAAAATTTGATACAAATATGTTTATACATAGAAGTTTAATGGTTAACTATCATTTTAAATTAAATTGGTGATGGCAATGAAGCTTAAAACTATGTTTTTCTGGAGGTTGTCAGTTCAAAACCGAGTTAAACTGGGATTTATCGCAGTGGACCTTCGGGCAAGCGGATTTTCCTCGAAACTAGTGACTTGGATATGCATCAAACTTTAACCGTTATAACGGAGGGAATGCATTTGCTCAATTGAGGGCATCATAAGATACTTATCCGATGATTTAGTTACCCGTTAAAGAAAACTCATTTGAATCTAGGATGGTAATTAATCATGTTACTTTGATGTGTAAAAAAGTGGACATGAATGGGCCCTTATTAGTTTTATCAAAGAAATTAATCAGATGACCAATTTATCTGAACGATTCGACAGGATTGGCAAGTAAATATTAGTTGTTGTGTTGTAATAACGTTGTAAAATAGGATGATGGATTATAAACATGTTGTGATTAAGTTGTACACAATCTAAATAAGTTGATGTATTGTGACGTAAGTTATATATGCTTTTAAAAATTTGTAATTCTAACTTTAACTGGATCAACTATTTGATTTTATTACAATCCGAACAAGACCAATTTGTTAAATGTATTAAGACATGCCAACCATATAATTGATATTTTAAACGACTAACAGTAACCAATCAAACAAACAAATATCTTTGTTGCGTCTTTCAGGTCATATCCCATCTATCCAAAATTAAAATTTTGTTACACCTTTGCATATAAGAGAATGTTAAAGTAACATATACTCATCAATATTTTAGAGGAGACTCCTTTATTTGCTTGTGATAAATGACCCCACTCATTATAGCATGTGAATATTTGGTGAATAGAGAAACTACACACCTTTTGATATGAGTAGATGTTTTGGTCCACTATATCCTCATAAAATGGTTCACCTTTAAACTAGGCTTTTTCCTTTTATAGCTAAAATTGATCTATAAGTATCTGCAAATATCTTCTATTTTTTTAACGTGCATCATTTAATCATATACAACTATATATGTTATAAACATTTATTCATAACTACGTCTAGAGATTCATATCAGGGGCGAATCCAGACCACTTATGTGGGGGTTTCTCGGAATTCACTCTGTTTGGAAAAAAAATTACTAAGAACCTTGTATGATTTGAAAAAAAAAATAAAAATTAGTGAGAATCTACCAAAAAGGAATCAGATGAAAAAGGTTTTTAGATCCGTCATATCTCTAATACTTTATTTATAACACTATAATAGCATCTAAAAAACAACTAAAATAAGAAGTGAGTTATGTATATGAAACACCAAAAGACATGACCAACCAAACGTAAAAATCATTGTTGTGTTTGAGGATGTCATGTAGCAGATTCGAGCTGAACTCAAGTTAAGCTCGTATCACTTATCTGAGCTTGCGTTTAACTCGTTTCACTTGACAAAACTTAAGTTATTCTGGTTACAATCTCTGTATCCAAAGCTCGAGAGGAGTTCTCGATAACTTCAATTATTTAATTTTTATATTTATTCGAAAAAGAATATTAAACCTAGACGGAATGCATGGATCTAGGTCCTAAGTTCCATCAAACACTTCACTATTAAAATTCTTTCATATCACCACGTGGCATCATCTCTTTCACCTCCTCCAAACTCAACTCTTGTACTTATACCACCCTCCCAACAAACCCTCTCACTTTTCCCTAGTCTTTCGTTTTCGATCTTCCAATTTTATTCATCGGAATAAATCTTAAATGCCGGAAAACCAACAAAGAATCACAATGTCCCCGGGGCCAAAAGTCTCCACCAACACCATGCAAAATTCGGATTCAGACTCATCTCCCACTTTTCCGGCAACCGACGAAGACTTCAACAACCGGTTTAGCAACTTCTCCGGCTTCGAACCGAACCGAATGAGCGGTGAGGCTTCGCCCATTTTGATGTCCCCGTGGAACCAGACTACCTCTTTACAACCATCTCCGTGGATCACTAGGGGAATGAATTACTTTAACCATCACAAGAATGGAGTTCAAAAAGCAAGCCAATTGTAAGCATTAATTTTTTTTGTTTTTATTTACTTTTTGTTTTTTTGACATTTACACTATAGGGGTTGATCTAACTCTTTAGAGCATGGTAGAATTAATCTTTTTTTAATGTACAAACTTTTGATCACCTTTTTGTTACTCTACTTATTATATGTACCAACTTTGTTTCTAATTTATCTTTTTAACATTTTGAACATTCATACTAGAATATTATCTTCATCTCTCTAATTTAGCTAACATGTTGTTCATCTTTTAAAACCCTTCGAATCTAATCACTAGTGGACCTAGGGGGTTCGTGGGTTCCCAACAACCCTCTAGGTTTGAAACTATATGAAAAAATTTAGTAGAAACCTTGTATAATTTGGAAAAGAATTAGTGAGAATTAGTAAGAATTTATCAAAAGAAACCTTTCATAAAAAAATTTCTAAGTACACCAATAAATCTAGTTACACATAACTATTTCTATTCAATTTAATAATATCATAAAGAATATAGGAAATAGATATAGGAAGTTAATTACAATTCCCTATACATAAAAAAATCGCTATATAGTATTCCAATACGAATACTCTTAGTAAATGCAAAGGCTAATTCAAATAGATATAGGGAGTTAAATATTGATTCCGTGCACATAGAGAATCACTATATTTACTTAATTTTGATTGTGTTGTCGTCTTGTACTGTCTTGGGGTAGTTTATCAGTTTTAGTAAAAGTTGGCGTTTAAAAAATTATAAAATTACATGTGTTTTATAGCCTAAGGATATCAAAGTCTATAGTAAATATGGGTGAAGCTTTTAAGAGGTGGGAGAGGCCGTCTGATCCCCGCATTTTTCGCTCAATTGTGAATAGCATGTAGTTTTCGTATAGAAATTTTTGGGTATATACATTTTCGACCTTCAGTTTTATAGAAACTTTTAGGTCCGATAATTTCCCCCTCCCCGGTCGGAAATCTTAAGTTTCGCCACTGATAGTAAAAGTGTAGATTTATAAGTAGGTTTAAAGAATGTGTAAGTTTTTTGTTCAATAACAACAATAATAATAATAATAATATAATTACATAATTACTTAATTTGTTGTTGGTGTTAGCTTTTTTTATGAATGTATCAATTATTTGTTATTTTTACTTGACCCGTTTATCATAACCAATTTTCAACTTGTACGAAAAATTATTTTTTAGATTCTCAACTGTAATTCTACAGTTTGTATTAACAAGTTCTATTCCAAAAAGTTGATAAAATTTAGGTGTTTACATGTTTATTGTAGTGACGGACTCATCGGATCTCTTTACCGGGAAGAAGGCCACATATATTCACTCGCCTGCTCGGGCGACCTTCTCTACACCGGTTCCGGCAGTAAAAACATCCGCGTGTGGAGAAACCTAAAGGACGTCACGGCCTTCAAGTCCAACAGCGGGTTGGTGAAAACCATAATAGTGTCCGGTGATCGCGTGTTCACCGGACACCAGGACGGAAAAGTCCGCGTGTGGAAAAAAAACCAAAAAAACCCCACCAACCACAAACGCGTTGGAACATTTCCGACGCTCTTCGACATTTTGAAGTCGTCAATGCGACCTCAGAACTACGTCGAAGTAAAGAGCAAATGCACTACGCTTTGGATCAAGCATTGCGACGCGATTTCGTGTCTTAGCATCGATGAACACGAGGGTCTTTTATACTCGTGTTCATGGGACCGAACATTTAAAGTATGGCAAACGTCGAATTCGAAGTGTTTGGAGTCCGTTAAGGCGCACGAGGACGCCGTTAACTCCATCGTTAGTTCAAAATACGGGGTGGTATTCACTGGATCCGCGGACGGGTCCGTTAAGGTGTGGAAACGAGAAGGCACCGGGAAATCGATGAAACATCATCATGTCGAGACGTTATTGAGTCAAGAATGCGCGGTGACCACGTTAGCAGTGTCGGAAACCGGGTGGTTCGTGTACTGCGGGTTGTCGGATGGGTTGGTTAACTTTTGGGAATGGGAAAAACAGTTATCTCATGGTGGTGTTCTTAAGGGGCATAAGTTGGCAGTTTTGTGTTTATCAACTGCTGGAAAGTTGTTGTTTAGTGGGTCAGCTGATAAAACAATATGTGTGTGGAGGAGAGAGGGTAGTATTCATAGCTGTTTGACCGTGCTTATGGGGCATATGGGGCCGGTGAAGTGTTTAGCGATCGAACGGGAGGAGGAGGCGAACTCCAGCGAGGCGAAATGGGTGGTTTACAGTGGTAGTTTGGATAAATCGGTTAAAGTGTGGAGGGTGTCCGAGTGATCGCCATAGATGCAAAATGGGCACGATGTAATCATGTAAATGCAATGGTTGGTGGGACATACAATGTCGTATGTTGGATTTGAGTGCGTTTTGCGTGACCGTTGGAAGTGGAGTTCTCAACATTTGTACATAGTTGGGTTGTGAAATTTTAAATATTTTGAAAATCGGATTTGTTATCGAATTGGTCGCGATACTGGCTCACTGGTATAACTGGTTAACCAGTTTGATCGTTTTAGACATAGGCGATTTTTCTTTTAGTTTTGTTATCGTGTTACTGTAAGATTGTATATTGTTATTAAAAAGTGATTGTTTATGATTGTTTTCTAGTTATATTGAGTTTTCGGGTGTGTTTTTCAAACTATATATGTGTGACGAAATTGCAATTTATGTTTTTAAGTTTGAGCTGAATTGTAGACGCTCTACTTTAACTAATAAAATTACATTAGATGTTTTTTATGTTATTATTTTTATCAGGTGTGTCTTTTTATCCTAAGTCAACTAATTTTTATGTTAACTTTTAGAACGTATCACTTACATAAGGGCACAATGATCATTTTTACTTAATATCTAGAGTATGTTGCATTTTATGTTCTTTAAGTTTCAACCAATATTTAGGCGTTGTCCTTTAACTAATAAGATTTTAGATGATGTCCTTTGCGTTTCAGAATTTATACAAGTTGTGTCCATTTGCTGTGTAACCTATTTACATTTTAAAGTTAAGTCGGGTCACGTCCCACTCAAATGAGGGCATAATGATCATTTTGGGTGTTGATTTTACAGAAATTATAGTGTTTTTTTGTTGGTGGGAAGTCGTGGATTGTTGAGATCAATCTCTGTGATTTGGGGTTTCAAGCAATGATGATGACGAGAATTGATGGTGGTATTGACGGGAGAGAGAGAGAGATGACGAAGGTTGTGGCCGGCGATTACACTTTTCCAGCGGCGGTGGTTTTGCGAAAGAAAATGAACTGAAAGGAGGCTTAATTTTGTTGTTATATTTGTGTATTATATATATAACCACGATATATAACCACGATTTATTGTGAGAACCATGGGCACCAATATTAACACAACCAAAACTACGTAAAAATCACAAAAAATTTATTTTCTGTTAAAATCGCAACATTTTATTTATAAAAAAATTAATTTTTAAGTCGCAACATTTTTTTTGGATGGGGGTAAGGTTTTTCGGTTGTGGTGGGGTGGGGGTTCAGGTTTTTGGGTGGTGGTGGGGTGGGGTGGGTTTATTTTGGTTGTTTTCAGATTGTTTCTCGTGGTTCTCGCATGAACCCTGGTTCTCGCATGAACCCTACCATATATATATATATTATTTTTAAATTCTTCCTGTTTTAATTATTTAGGGAAAATGACCGGGATGCCCTTCTGTGAGCGGCACATGATCTGACTAATTGTTAAAATGTAAACGAGTTACAGCAAAATGATATTATCATGTATCGAATCTAAAACATAAAAGACATCCTTTATAAAAGGATAATGCCTGAAATTTGGTGGAAACCTAAAGAACGAAAAATACAATTAACTCTAGATATTAAGTGAGAATGATCACTATACCCACATGTGGGTGACACGTGGTAAGAGTTAACAGAAATAATTAACTGGGTTAGGGCAAAGAAACAACATAAATTAACTGCTTCTACAATTTCACAAAAACTTAAAGGATGTAAATTGCATATTACTCTACTTATGTATACAGGTTGTAAATATCTAATTCATCTTAATTTTTTTAAATGATAACACTTATTACTAATCTATTAAACCAATAATCTTATTTTAACCTTTTTTCTTAGAGTTAAACTTAAACCTCTCCTAAAGGAGGTATATTTCTCTACTATATTTTTTTCTGCCTACAATCTCTACATATTGATAAAAACACATCAAGAAGATCGAGATAAAGATCCACATGCATGTTGTTGTGGGTTTCAAACCTTGAGGTTGTATTAAAAATTAAATATATTTATCAAATCATTAAGAAATATACGTTTTTTAGTGACCTCTTGGCACTCTTGCGTGCGTTTGTTGCTCTCCTCAAAAAGGGTTTATTAGGCATCTTTATTTGGGCTATATATCACCTTTTTAATGCGATATTCCCTAGCATCATTTATGGTTTTTTAAATGGGCTATTTTGCGAAAGCTTGGGTCGGCTTTTGCTGTCATGGATCATCACTCTCATCTTGATTTGATTTGTTACCTTTGGGTTGGGGCTATATATTTATCGTTCTCCTCTTGAAGAAATCTTCAGTCATTCATCTGTTCAACTATTCTTATATCCGCATTGTTTAAGTCTTGAGTATTATATACAGTCTTGTTTAATTGTCTATGATCCGACTTTGTCTCTTTCTTATCGATCTTATGATGAACCAATTGGTTCTTAAAATTCATTTTTTATCAGGTTTTCTTCAACATATAAAACGTAAACACATGCTGCATCAATGAACCTTGAGCAATTGTTAAGTACGTATAATCGGTTCAGAGTTCCCCAATGTGATAATCGGTTCAGAGTTCCCCAATTTGAGCAACCGGTCGGTTTACTGTAAAAATGTAAAGCGGTTTAGTCAAGGAAATAACATGTTACACAACTGGTTGTTAGTTAACCATCTTGGTTGAGTGGTCCAGCTACGTTTTCACAAACACGGAAAATTTTTGTGGGCATATTTATCAATTGAGGATGAGAGTTGGCTACAAAATTCATTTTTGCTACAAAGTGTGTTCTAAAAGTAACATATGATGATCTAGAGATGTTGTACTAAAGAGCATAGAGGTAATTCAATAATCAATTTATTTTTGTAAGATATATCTAGTAAACAATAAATTACTATTTTTATGGAAACCATATTTCTCTTAAAAATTCATACTTCTATCATAATTCATTCAATTTTTTTTTTGCTTTTCTCAATTGAACATTGCGGATAAAAAACGGTGATGTCCAATGTAATGGTTGATTGTGTTTTACCAGTTATAGGTTCATTCACAATGTGTTATAGCTTTTATTTTTTGCATGTAAATGAATCCTGCATGAACAATTTTTTGACGTTGTGTTTACCAGTTACAATGATTCATGAACAATTTCTTGACGATGTGTTTTACAGTTATAGGTTAATTCACAATGTGTTATAGTAGTTTATGTTTTAAGAATGAGATGTATTTGTAATTATTGACATTGCGTTTTTATCAAGTATTGGTTTCATCACAATGTGTTATACCAGTTATTATTCTTGGATGACATGTCTTTGGTATTTTCTTGACGTTGTGTTTTATAATTTTGGAGTTCTTCACGATGTGTTATATTGTATAACACACCATGCGTAAAACACATCATAACAATATCACCTTTGAACACACTAATGGTACATCTACTATTGGACATATATTGTATCCATTCAATACAACAATTTAGATCCACCGTATAAAAACACATACTCAATTTCACAAACAACCAGAAAAAGGGAATGCAAATAAACAAATATAACATAAAACACACTAGTTTGAACACAAAAATAGCATTCCGATGATGTTCATTTGTGATTTAAAACACAATCAACAACAAAATATGTAACTTACGCTTGTATTAGGTATATTTGGGTGTTTCAGAGGAGAGAAGATAGAGATAGAAAGATAGAGAGACGGGGAAACTCGCGAGGACGGTGGGGTTTTATGGTATGACAATTATTTCCTTATTTAAAACAAGTTAAATGACGCATTTACCCTAATCAATCAAATCAGCCTAATCAATCGTTGCAGGGGACGGATCGCCTTTAATGGGATTCCCGACATCCCTTGTTCCACACAATCTTTCACCTGTGTTCTCCCTTAATGAAGACCCGGTTCCTATTTCTTCCGAGTTTCCAAGTAATTGTTAGTATATGTATTAAATGTGTGGGTTTTCTTTTTTCTTATTTACGTAGAGTATGGGTTTTTAGATTTTTCTTTAAACACATGTTTATTATTTTTTTTTGCATTTATCTCAACATTTCATTTTAAACATGTTTGAAGAATTTTTCTTATCATGTTGACCATGTAAATGTTTGGTAAACACGGTTTTTATATATATCTTTGTTTCTTTTTTATTGGAAGTTCTTTGTCTTGAGTTTTTCACTCTTCATCTTTTTTTGTTTTTACTATTTATAGATCTGCAGAGAAACTTGAGATATGGACGACTCTAGTGAATGTTTCCATGTGTTTTGCTAATGTACTGTTTAGTCAAGGGAATATATCAGGGTTTTAAAAGGTTTTTTTTTTCATTTTTTGTATGGTTTGTTCCTTTGTGGTTTTTGTTTTGCTTTGCAGATGAGATAAATTTGGAACCAGAGCATCAAACCCTAGATGATTATGGTGCTCTACCTCCCAATTTCACTCAAACGCTGTCACAAGGTTAGGTTTTTCGGGGCACATCTATTTTTTAATAATATTTTTTGTTTGGGTGTAAAAGATTTTAATGTAACGATATAACCATGTAACATTTTTTTTTCTATTTTAAGTAATACATATTTTCATTACTTGTGTTTTATGCAACTTCAGTCATGTGGATAATGTTACTAAATGTCATAATAAATCAAGGACAACATAGTAACATTTTTTGTTTCCCAAACATGCTTATATATAAACCACGGGGTGTCAGCCCAGTGGCCAGCCTCACCCATTCCAAACGGGATGACGCGGGTTCGAGTCCAGCTCGGCCCGAATAATCCTGCTGGGTAGTAACCGCCAGGCAGCTATGGGGCTAAGCTAGCTTGGGGAGG
This sequence comes from Scalesia atractyloides, assembly GCA_947069175.1. Lineage (NCBI taxonomy): Eukaryota > Viridiplantae > Streptophyta > Magnoliopsida > Asterales > Asteraceae > Scalesia > Scalesia atractyloides. The sequence continues at coordinate 15,672,391 of CAMTDV010000001.1, read as the reverse complement.
GAGAACCCTCCCGCGTTCAGGGGTACCGTTCATTTACCCTTTTTTTTCAACATGCTTATATATAAAAACAAATGTTAGCATTTTTGTATTTTTGGCACTCTTTCCATACAATTTTTTTTTCTAAAATTTTCCATTTTTCATGTCTTCCCTTTTTTTTTTTTTTTTTTTTTTCTAAATGTAAAATCTAATCATGTAAATTTTTTTTACCCTTTAAACTTATAAACATTTCTACTATCATTTATTGTGTTTGTGTGTTTACATGTACCTACAATGTGCAAATAGGTGAACACATCCATTTTTATAAACATAATTTATATTTTTTGGTTTTGTAGTTTGAATTTTTTTAAAGATATACAATGTAACTTTTTTAAATTTCGACAAAGTTCTTGTATACTCACCTTTTTTTTAAATACATTGAATTGTGATTAAGTGCTGTATTCAACAACTTGAAGACTTCTAAGGTCCTTTATGTAAAATCTCGTAATTGTTGTTTAGTTTATATGTATTCCAGTTTTATGGTATTTCTTGTAAGTTCCGAGTTATGTATGTTAAACTCCAAACATCATGTTCTTTTCTATTGTTCCGGGTTTTTGTTTTGTAGTTGTTTATCCGAAACCTATGTGTGTTTCGGATTTCTCATGTTGTATAAATAGGTTTGTACAGTAATGAGAAGTAGACTTTTGAGGAAATATTCTTGCGCAAGAAACCTTTTAGAGAGAGAAACCCTAAAACCAACTATATGTTTCTTAGAAATATGAGAATACTCTATGGATTCTCAGGTTGTTTCTTCTTTTTATGGTACTCATTCTTGTTCTTAATCTACGCGGTGTGTTCGCATATCGCGCGTTTGTGTTACGAGTGATAGATCCTTATCGATAGGCCTATGTGACCTTACAAGTGGTATGCTCTGTATATGGAATGCTCATACTGTTGTAGGTTTTGATTTGGAGGTTTAGAATCTTATAAAGTTTGTGTCTTTGGTGAGAATTCTGCATTTTTGGTGTATTTCTGTTGTGTTTTAGTGTTTTATACAAGTTTTCGTTAGATTTCAGTGGTTTTTAATAATGGATTTTGATTAGGATTCAGTTTTGGGTTGTCCTAGATCTAGGTTTTTAAGAAAACTGGTTAAAATTTGATTTAGATTTAAAGAATATGGTCTGATTTGCTGGGTTGCTGGAGGATTCCAAGTTTATTGGATCTGGTAATTATTTATTCCGATTTACTGAGGTATTCTGAGTTATTTTGGTATTCCAAGTTTACAATTCATTCCGAGTTATTAATTCATTCCGAGTTTACTATGTTTTCGATTAACACTTCCAAGGTATTGATGATCTGTCTGTGAAGTCACGTACAGTCGAAAGTTTGATACTTCGGAGGGATTATTCTGGGTTACTCTTTTCGAGTTACTTAGGTTACTAACTGTTCCGGGTTTTGTTGATTTAACTTATTCGAGTTTTCCATTGATTCGAGTTTCACAGGCATTCCGAGTTTCTTACTTATTCCGAATAAGCATTCCGGATTATCTGTTCAAACTTATAGTATTCCGGATTTGGTTATTAGTTCTATTCTGAGTTTAGTATTCAGATTTACTGATCCGGGTTATTATCTCTAACAAGTGTTCTGAATTACCAAGTGTTAAGAAGTTTTTCCTACTGTTGAAAATGGTTAACAGTCTTACAACTATGGTTCAAAGCATAAGACATAATACCGAAGTTGGTATCCGAAATGAATTGGATTACACTGAATGGAAAGATAGAATTGAGAGATTTGTTAAATCCAAGGACGTAAAATGCGGTTATGTATAACTCACGAATATGGAGAGTCACTGAGAAATCTCTCAGTTTCAACCTATACGGCCTTAACGGAAGACACACGAAAGTTTTATGAGGTTGAAGAGAAAGCAATGTCGTTGATTACAATGGCCCTACCGCAATCCATTTTGCACGGATTGCGAAAGAAAAGTACTTCAGAAGATTTATGGGATAGTATGGTTGAAAGGTATGAAGGAAATGAACTTTATAAGAAAAGAAGGCTTGAGCATTTGAAGATATAGTTTGTGGTTTTTAAAGCAATGAAGGGAGAATCATTTGATGATTTGGTAAATTGATATTATTATTTGCTAACTAAATTGGATAGAAGTGAGCTGGGGATTTACACTGAATTTGAGAAGGTTGAGAAATTCTTAAACACTCTCTCGAAAGAATGGAATATGTACACATCTTTGATTAGGAAGGTCCGTTTTATGATCATTTCACCCTAGAACAAGTAGTGCAAAGACTCAAGGGATATTCGTGGATTTTAGAGGATCAAGCCGAAGTTTACGAAAAGATGCAAGATCCCACATTGTACAAAGCAAACAAGGTGATTCAAGTAGTGGGGCTAGAGTGGCTTTATTTTTTTGGAGATAATGAAACCGGAAAAATTTCAATCACAACTGCATATCTAAGTTCAAAAGGAGGTTCTTCAATTTCATGGTAGTTCGTCTGCCAGTGAAAATCAAAAGGGTGTAACCCAAAGTTTGAATATCCAAAACTTTGATCCTTATTGTTTAACCGAGGAAAACATGGGACTTCTAGCATCTTTTATGACGGCTTACGAGAATCTTGCTCTGGTAAAACTTGTTGAAAGTTCTTGTCTTGATGAAGACTTTGACCAAATAGATCAAGATGAAATGGAGGAACTTGATCTTCAATTAAATATGGCATTGTTGGTTCAAAGGGCAAAGAAATTCTTGCAAAGAACGTGTAAGAGATTTACTGGTGGAAATACGACGACTAGAATGGGAGTGGATATGTGCAAGGTTAAGTGCTACAATTGTGAAATTTACGGTCATTATGCGAGAGAGTGTAAGAGACCCAAGATGGAACGTCAAGCTCGAGATCAGAATCCTACGTCTACAAGATGAAATCAAGAAAATAAGAATGCTACGACTACAGAATCGAATCAAAGAAACCAGAATAATTCCTCCAATGTTAATGCGAATGCAACTGCAGCTTTGAATGCAACTCCATCCTCCAGCAATGCACTAGGATTACAACTACTGCAATCGACGTCCGAACCTTATGATTGGGGACTTGCTATGGTAGAAATGGCAAGTAGTATAGTGTCTCAAGCCTTTATGGCTGAAATAACCGAGGAAGAAGATTTGGGTATGGAGTTTGTGTCTGAAGCAATGGATGAACTAGTGGTTGTGTCAGAAGTAATAAAGGAGAGTCTGGATTTAGAAAAGAAAGAAGTCGTGGAAAGATTTGACAAAAATAAGAGAGAAAAGACTGATGCAGAAACTGTGAAGCCACATAGAATTGTTGAAAATGTGCTCAAAGATTCAGAGAAGTTTGAGTTCAAGATATCAAATGAAGAGATGCAAAGATTTACCGATAACGAGATGCCAAAAAATGAAAATCATAGTGAAATTCAGCATGAGGGGCTTATGGATAACATGTAGATAAAATCTATTTCCACAAATGTGTTGATTTGTGGCTAAAATCGCTAGATATGCTCTCCATAACGATAATCTAATTACTCATTTGGAGGAATCTATAGAACTTGTGGCCGCTTTATCTGGTTCAGATAAAGAACATAGACTCAAAATGAATGCATTGAAGAAAGACATTTATGAATTTGAGAGACATTTAGCTCAATCTACCTTTAAAAATTAAGAATTAAAAACTAAAATTGAAATTAATCAAAATGAGGTTTTAGAAAAGAATAAAATTATTTTAGAAAAGGATAACTTGATTTTAGAACTTCAACGAAAAATTGAAAAGTTTGAAAGTTCCAACGTCTTCAAGATACGGAAGAGAAAATGTTTGCGGGATAGGGTACAAAAAGGTACCTCCATCTCTCAATAATAATTATACTTTAATGCCATTCATCGAATTAGAGGTTACAAACTTTGTGCCTACGGCTCCATTGACCTTTGATCCCATCAGTGCATTAGAGAGAGTCTGAGTCTGAAGCTGAATCGGATTCAGGAAGAAATGTGATATAATTATAAGAAATGAGATTAATTTTGATAACATTGAGAATTTGATTAACGAAAAGATTTTGGAAATGTTTAATCAAGCTCAAAATGCTGGTAGTCAATCAAAATCAAGTTGGAATTTTAAAAAAGAATTTGAAAAATGTCTCAAAAACTGAATTTTTTAAAGGAGAAAATTATAATCAAGAAGTTGAGAAAATTAAGAAAGGTTCAAATGCTCATGTTGTCAAACAAAATTTAAAGAATCCAGATCAAGCATCACCTTCTTCGAGCGGTCAAGATGAACGGCTAGAGGATGTTGAGAAAATCGACAAACGTAGGTGTTATAAATGTCGACAAAATGGACATATGGCTGTAAATTGTCAAAAGGATAATGGTAAAAACCCTGTTGATCCTACACTTTTTATCACCACACCTCAACTAGAAAATAAACATAATGAAAAACTTGTTAAAAATCAAAGTGGGGAAAAACAAAAAGTGGTAAAACAAGAAAGTACAGTAGTTTATATACCAAAAGTGTAGAATCAACAACAGTAAGTGCAAAAGGAAAAAAACTTTTGACATTTGCACTGGTACCGGAAAGTTCTTCGGCAAAACATGATGCTCGTGAGAAAACATCCTCTCAACAACAAACTCATGTAAACTTTCAGTTAAATGAGAATCATAATCGATCTGGTGGTTCTTACAACAACAACAACGTGAGATCTCATGACTAGAATCGATTTGTTGATAATCGAAAGGTGCATGCCCATATTTCAAAATCAAAGGCCACATTCCGATAATCAACAGAGAGATTTCTCATGAAACAACAAAGTTTCGAGATTTGATAGAAATTTTGCACCACCGAATAGTCAAAGTTTTAGATATCAAAACTCTAGAAGTCATAATTTTGGAAATTCCAGGTACAATAACCGCTCCTCGACAACGTATAATCCTCGATTTATGGGAAACCATTCTAACAGTTTCAGAGATAGAAATGTGATGAATATGGAGAGAACGGTTATTTCAAAGAATTTTCATTTGTTGATGAATTTGGATGACCTAAGACCATCACGGTTTGGGTCCCAAACTCTAACTGATTTCCTGTATGTGAGCGTAGGAACAACTAAAGAGGGTTATCTATATTTGGTATATTGATAGTGGCTATTCTAGGCACATTGACGGGGAACAAGGAGTTGTTGTTTAATTTGAAATCGGTGGTTATATTACTGGAGAGGATTCTGTTTCGAACGGGGTAATTACACTAAAGTGAATTATGTCACTGAACTAAAGCACAACTTAATGTCGGTATCTCAAATTTGCGACAACAAGTACACGATGCTCTTTACCAATAAAGCTTGTTTCGTTTTGAGGTCGGGATTTGTTATTCCTGAAGATTGGATTGTGATGAGAGCTCCAAGGGTTAACAATACGTATGTTATGGACATGCGTCCTGTGATGAGTTCTGCTGGTGCTGCGACGTGTTTGTTTTCAAAAGTGACAGAAGATTAGCCATCTCTATGGCATCGAAGAATGGGCCATGTACATTTGAGAAAGATGAACTAATTAATAAAAAAAACCATTTAGTGTTGGGGGTTCCTTTGTGTAGTTTCAATATGCACAATAAATGTGATTTTTGTGAAAAAGGCAAAAAAAAAAAAAAAAAAAAAGAGAAAGCCTCATAAACTCAAAAGAATTAACTCAATCCAAAAACCACTCAAATTGCCACATATGGATCTATTATGTCCGATCCATGTGACTAGTATCCGTGGTATGTCATATTCTTTGGTTGTCACATATGATTTCTCTCGATATTCATGGGTATTTTTCTTAAAATCAAAAGATAAAAATTTTGAAATTCTAAAAGATTTGTTTAAACAACTTGAGAAAAATTATTCCTTACCAATTAAGAAAATCAGAAGTGACAACTGAATAGAGTTCAAAAATCAGAGAATGGATGTGTTATGTCGGGGTATGGGAATCGTTCATCAATTCAGTGCTCCCTACATTCCTCAATAGGATGAAGTGGATGAAAAGAAGAATTGAATACTAATTGCGGTTGCCCGCACAATGCTTTCAGAATCAAAATTGTGTGTTTTCTTTTGGGCCGAAGCTGTGAACACGGCTTGCTATGTGCTAAACCATGTTCTCATAGTCAAGAAAGACAACAAAACGTATTTTGAGTTACTTATAGGCAAGAAACCAAATCTATCTAGATTCCATCCCTTTGGGATCAAATGTGTTATTAGACGGATCAAAGACTCTCCTAAATTTAGTGAGATTGAAGAGATTGGATTCTTTCTTGGTTACGACCTTGGCTCACCAAACAAACGAGTCTATAACATCAAGAAGCAAATGGTGGATGTCGTTTTCGATATCACCCCTCTGAGTTATGATCCTCCACCATCTGAATTCGGTCCCAAAACTGGATACTAGTATGATAAGATCTTTGATTCTTTTAATCTTCCTAATTTAATAGATGAGGATTAGGAGATTGTATACAAACATCTAGTTGACCAAGATGAAGTAGATGCTAGTTAGCGAACTAGCATTTCTACAAATGTGCCTTCGAATGCTAATTCAGGAGGATCTGTCAAAGGGCTTTCAAATGTGAATAATAATGTTGCAGTTCCTCTCGCCAATGATGCAGATTCCAGTGATTCTGAAGTAGACAATGAAGTATCCCAAGACACAAGGAATGATACATCAAATGTGAATGTAGAAAAGTCCGAGAGTGCTACTGTTGAGGGAGAGACTCCATCCAATCTTGGAAATGAATTTCAAGCACTAGCTAATCCCCTACACTAGGGTTCATATTCATCATCATGTTCAGAATATTATCGGCAGTCTTAGTTCGGGGTTTTGACCCAAAGTAAAAGTTTTATCAGATATGCAGTGCTTGTGTTCAGAAATTAAGCAAAAAGAGATCTACAAAGTGAGTCTACATGAATGCTTCATCTCACAAATCGAGCCAAAGAATTATCAAATGGTTTTAAAAGATAGTCGTGGTGTGAAGTGATGCATGAAAAGCTTACTTAGTTCGATAAGCTACAAGTGTGGAATCTGGTTGACCTTCCACCTAACCAACATGCTATTAAAACAAAATGGGTTTCAAATGCAAGAAAGATGACAAAGGCATAGTGGTTAGAAACAAAGATAGATTAGTGGTTTAAGGATTTAATCAGGATGAAGGAATCGATTATACCGAAGTGTCCTGATATTCAATAAAAGACTAGAACCGTTGTCTGCCTTCGAACTCATGAGTTGGGTTCACGTACCCATCCTCAATATAGATCCACATCCGTGTGTCCTGATATTCAATAAAAGACTAGAACCTGTCTTTCCAAGTAAGGTATTATTCTACCTTCATCAGCTTTCGTAGCTTGTTGGTAGTACAAACCTTATGTTCCATATTCAACAGCTCATTCAAGTTTGAAATACTTGACATTTTTACCGAACCGGTTTGTTAAGAATGTTTAAAAACTGACCGAAAACTGTTTTTACCAATTCGTACCATTAGACTCGTCTCGAGAATACGAATCCAATGATATATAATGTCCAAACCTATTTTTTTTCCTAAAAATAAGATGGTTCAATCTGTACAGTCCGTTTTCAGAGATCGTCTATGAATAATTTTCTATACACGAAAACGTTTATTACCGAATATGTTAGCTGATTAAAGGTCCACCCTTTGAAATTGAATTCAGAAAAGTGTCCAATTCGAAACAGTAATTTGAAATACCAATCCGAGACAGCAATTCAGAACAGTAATATGAAACAGCAATTCGAAATAATCCGAAATACTGTATCCGAAATAGTGATCCGAAACACTTATGATCCGAAATCCACACCGATGATCCGAAATCCACACTGTTGACCTGAATCCTTCATTGATGATCCGAAATGCACACTGATGATCTGAAATCAACACTAATGATCCAAAATCCTCACCGTTGATCCGAAATCCTTCATTGATGATCTGAAATCCTTTGCTGAGGATCCAAAATTCTTACTGTTGATTCGAAATTCTTACTGATGATCCAAAATCAGTAACAGAATATATGAAAAACCCTAGGATAGCCACCAAACTTCAAACCAGTCGTCAACACTTCCAAAAACCGTAGTTTTCTGCAACAAACAATTCTGAATCGAGCCAAACAAGAGCCTAATGCTCTGATACCAATTGTAGGTCCCTTAATCCTATGGATCTTTCACAGAATTGTCTATCTAATCCAGAGTATGGAATCATCTAATCAGATTGTCACAGAAAGGTGTAGAAGCAGATATCACCACAGACTGATCTTTATTGATTATCTATCAATCTGAATACAATCAATCAAGATCACCAACACAATTCGTCTAAGCCAACATCTCCTACGAATTCCCTCTCTAAACTCTGTAACTATTGATTAACCTAAAACCTAATGCAAGGCCTTGTTTATATAGCACAAGTTTGCAACTTGGGCTAGGCTAAAACATATGTGTGCTTCGAATTGGACAAGTCCAATTCGCCTACCATTCCCCCAATGTGGGTTTGGTTTGTCCCAATCACCATTACCTAACTATTACAAAGCTAAAATCACTAACCTTTTATCGTTTCACTAACTACAAGATATCCAAAAACCCAAATCTAAAAGTTGTTGTCACAAACATGCACCAACAGACTCCCCCTTGACAATAGCTTCATAAAACTACTTTTGTCTTCAGTCATCTTGCATTCTTCATGTAATCTTTCATCATCTTTGGTCTTTGGATAGCATAAGCTTCATTAGCTTATGTCAGCAACAACCCGCTTCAAACAATTAAGCTTTATCATCCCCCATTTGGTTAGCACACCCGAGCGAGTGATCGCGTAGTACCTTAAGGGTCTTCCCCCGATGATTTGTGATGTTATTCAAGCCGTTAGGCCCGATACCATAGAACTCGTTTATCGCATAGCCGCAGGTCTAAACGAATACCATGGTAGGGATAGTTCTCCCTCCCTATCAAAGCCGCTCACCAAGCCACGATCGAGCCCACCAAAGAAACCAAACTTCAAAACCCCAAAAACAACTTGAGTGGCAAGAAATGAAAGTTTCAATACCATAACTATGCCTTGGTCACTCCACCAAAGCAACACCCCGTTAACTCACACCAAGCACCCAACAATCCAAACCTTGAAACAACTATGAAGGCTTACACTAGGACTTGTCCCAAGTGTAATACATGTCACTACCATCACCCAACTAGTTTCGCATGCCAACTCATGCCGAAATGGCACATTGCCATATGGTAACCAAGCCCAAGCTCAACCTCAAGCCCAAAACCAACGACCACTGGCGAATAATGGTTGTGCCTTCTAAGAATGTGGCAATCCTAACCATCTCAGGCCTTAATGCCCTCAAGTCACCTAAGATCAAACTTAAAAGCCTCATGGATACGCCTTCAACATTAACGCCAACCAAGATCAAAATGATAACAACGTCGTGAGCGGTACACGTTCCTAGTAAACGACATTTATGCTTCTACGTTATTTGATATTGGTACAGATTATCGTTTTGTATCCTTAGAATTTGAACCATTGTTAAAATGTGGACGACCCAAACTACCAAAATCATCCTCTGTCGAAGTCGCAAGTGGCAAAACTGTCACTGTCGACTTCGTTCTCCACAATAGCGTTCTTAATCCTGACGAACATGAATTCCAAATCAATCGTATACCCATGCAATTGGGTATTTTTGATGTCATAGTAGGCATGGATTGGCTTCATAAGACCCGTGCTGAAGTCATTTGCTACGAGAAGTTCATTCACCTCCCTCTACCATCCAGTGACGATTTACACAACTATGGCGAGAGACCCTCAAAGGGGCTTAAACTCATGTCGTGATTAAAGCGAACAAGTACTTGCACAAGGAATACTTTGCCTTTTTGGCCCACATAGTTGAAAAGAATGGCATAGGAAAGAGCGTAAAGGATGTTCAGATGGTATGCAATTTCCCGAAGTTTTCCCCGAGGACCTACCCCGTCTTCCTCTCCTCGTTTCGTTGATTTTTGAATCGACTTCATACCTGGTGCTACACTAGTTGCTAAATCCCCATAGCGCCTTCCACCTTCGGAAATGAGGGAGCTATCTAGCTAATTTCAAGAACTGATTGATAAAGGTTTCATTCGTCCTAGTACTTCCCCGTGGGGCGCTCAAGTCCTTTTCGTAAAAAAAGGACGATTCGTATCGTATGTGCATCGATTACCGCGACCTCAACAAACTCACCATAAAAAACCGCTATCCTCTTCCACGCATCGATGACCTCTTTGATAAGCTCAAAGGAGCGACGTTTTCCTCAAAAATTGACCTGTAGGTCCCTTAATCCTATGGATCTTGACAGAATCGTCTATCTAACCTAGAGTGCGGAATCCTCTAGATCAAATTATCACATAAAACAGTAGAAACAGAATTATACTAAACAGTCTTTATTGATTATCTAAAAAGCAGTTTTACAATAAACTCAAGACTCACACAACCTCACAACCTATCTCTGCGATCTTGTCTCACACACAAATTCGTTTCTCTCTCTAGCCTCTAAGTTTTTCTCTCTGTAGAATTCTTTTGTTGTTACAAACCCTAATGATAAAACAGGTTTATATATCATATGTCTATGAACTGGGCTAGGTCATTCTCCACGCCCATTACAATAATAAACTCACTAATCAATAATGCTAATCCCAATACAAAATATCCAAAGACTAAATGATTAAACTATTAAGCTGTTGTCACAGAATATGCACCAACAGACTTCTCCTTGACAATAGCTTCATATTGTAACTTTGTCTTCAAACATCTTGCTGTCTCTTGGTCTTTGGGTAGCTTTAACTACTAACCGTTTATGACATCAACAGACTCTCCCTTAGCTGATGCTTCCAATCTCCAAAACTTTCATTCGTTGTAGATCAGTGAAATAGCCATCTCTAGTTAAGAAAGTTAATTCCAACTCTTCTATATCTCTCTGCAATGTAGTAGAAGGATCCTACCATGCATCTTCACACATTCTTTACTTCAATCTCAAACTGTACTTTACTTGAATTCTACATTTCATTTTGATAGCTGCATCAATCTGTTTAGAAACACAAGCAAGTATCTCGAAAAAACCATTAGTCTTTTTCACATTCAAGATAAACCAATATTTTATCTAGATATGCAAAAATTAACAAAACTCAAAAATATTTACAATACATCTTTTTGTGAGAATCTTGTGCAAGAAGATCATATCAGCCAAATAAAACTGTTTAACACTTCTAGTAAAATTTTTCCTATTAGTTTTCATGAAAAGCAGTTCAAGACGATTATGGGTATTGTTTGTCCACTTAAACAAAAACATGAACATTTTAAGTACCTTTAACTTAGTGATACGTTAATGTAATATTATACTGATGTACTAGTATGTATCACTTTAGGATATACCCCCGCGATCAAGGTATGCACAAAGATTCTTCGTAGTAGGTGAGTATGCCGAATTCATTCTTTTTGATTTACAACGTTAGATAATTGGTGATCACGTTAGTACTTTCGTACAGCAAAGAGACCACTATCTAACGAGGGTTAAGGAAAATACCAAAAATTGGTACGATTTATGCATTTGCACATTTGAATGACTCTTTAGGAGAGCTTTTCAATTTCTTGGTTTTTTTGGCATTTTAGCTCTTTTAAGATATCTTGGTTGTGCCTAGGTCAGCATATATATGGATGTAGCAAAAGGACAACCCTAATATCCCCGGATGAAATAACAGTATAAAGGCCTAAAACCTTGGATTTTGGCAATCTATCAACGCAAGATTTAAGGTTATAAAACCATACGCCACTGATATGTTACCCACTCATACACACTTTTATATGTTTATATCACCATGGCAAATTGATTATTTCATGTTTCTTGCCTACTAGTACATCATATGATGAAGCTGCTATCACACTTTTACAATTTTATTTCATTTTCAGTGTGACATAATAACTTGCTAATGTACTATCATCTATTCTTTTTCACACCATGTGACCTCTTTTTTCAATTTTTCATTTTTCAATGTTTTTGGATTTTTAAGAATTTTTAATTTACTCCCCTAAACTCACGCACTAACTAACCTCTTTTTGGCTTAGGGAAATTTCTTACCCTAAATTTTTTTTATGGACTAAATTTCAAAAACAGAAATTTAAACACAAATAGACTCCCACTTCAATCTAACAAAAAGTTTTTCAATTTGAAGTTTAGAATAATCATAACAATCACTGAGTAAATAGTTCGTTATCAATTTTAACCTACTATTTACCTCACATGCTTCATAGGAATAACCACTATTGAACACATCAACATTCCTTCTTGGTCATCCTGCACTCACTCAACAACTCAGTTATAATGAACAACCTAAGGCCAAATTGTCTTGGGTTGTCTAGATTCATCACAAATTTGAGCTTCTTTCCAAGATTGATTTTCATAAGGTCGTTGGTCATAAGAGTTCCAATAAACTCTCAGAGTTTCCAACCTTTGAAAATTACTCTTTTGAAACCTTCTTCTCCCATTATCAAACCTTGAACTTTGGAAAAATTTTGGATTTTATTGAACATTTGAGTTACAAAAACTCCTATATCCATTTCTTTGTGGAAAATTTCAATTACGAGAAGTCTGGTATCGATTTTAATATCTAAATTTTTTACTTTGAAACCGATTCGATTTACCATTAAAATGACTAAATTGTGAAGAAATACTTCTTGGTCTATCAAATCTTCAAGATGGTGAAGTATTTAATTGAAATCTTGGTTGATTACTTTGACAATGTGGTTGTACATCATTATTTAAACCAACCCTATTCCCATCCTTAACTTCATCAACTTTTTCCTTATTTTCTTAAAAGGATAATAACTCGCCACATGCCCTTTATTGTGACATTTAAAGCATGACTTTTTTCTTATAAATTCTCTTTTTGTTAAAACCCTTTTTAAATGATTTGTTCTTTTCATCTGCAGTATCCTCATCCAATTTATGAGGTGTAATGTTGGACCCAACAGATTTTTTTAAAGAAACTGGGCTACTAGGCAAGTCCACAGTTATCGGATCCACTACACTTTGTGTAGTAGGTTCAAAATCAGTTAGCTCATTTTCATTTGATAGAAAAGAGCAGCCTTTATCCTTAGAAGGTGAAGCTTTACCAAACCCCACTCCTGTTTTATCATTACTCTTTTTCAATCGTCTTTTAATGTTAGTCCTAACTAATGAAGATTTTCAAATTTGTCTAACTTCGCATTAAGTTCAACGATTTGATCTTGTGCAATGGCCAATTCCCTACACTTTTAAGAAAATTCATTAGTTTTATCCTTCATAGTTTCACGAGCCAGATCAATGACCTATAACAGTTCATTGACCTTGCTTGTTAAACTGCAGATTTCTTGTTCATATGATCCGAGTATATTTAAACAATTTGTCTCTCTTTAATCAAAAGAACATTTGACTCTTTTAGTTTTTCAATTCAGCAAACAGAATTTTGTTTTGCTCTGATAGTCTATCAACTTTGCCTTGTAGTTCAGTGCTTTATGACAGGTATGACTTACAGATTCTGATTTTACCTTCACCTCTACTGTAAGTTCATTCACAACATCTATGCATTTTGGAACTTCTGCATCCTTCTTCTCAACAGTCTCCATCTTTTCATTCATCAGAACATCTACTTCTGCATCCTTCACCACTGTTCTCTCAGCTACACATGCATGTCCAATTGACATAACATCTGAATTGACACTTTCATAGAAGCATGATTGGTTGTACTCTTTCCTGAAGAGTTCTAATAACGGTTTTCCAGAGCTTTTCATAGTTCTATAGATGTCTAATACTTACAGAAACCAAAAATAGTTTCCACATGTAAGGATTTCTTTATAACTGCTAAAGCTCGCTTTTCAGCATCAAACATCCGTTTCTCAGATTCATTCATCTTCTTATATGAAATCACTAGAATTCTCATGTCTACTCGTCATGTGGGAGCAGTGTACCCATCAATCATACAACTCCAAATTCTAGCATCTTCACATTGAACAAATGCTTCAAACTTCTCCTTCTAATCTGCATATTGCGCGACTTTTTTCAGTTATGACGGTTTATTCACAGACCCACTTACTTTATCTATTCTGACCATCTTTAAACACGCAGTGAAAAGTTTAAATGGATTTTGGTATACCTGTGTCAAAATCCAAATCTAACTTCTCCACCGGTCCTTATCGAGTTTTTATCATAACCGTACCGTTAAAAACGTTCAAAAATTTGTGCGAAAACTGTTTACCAAATTATACCGTTAGACACGTCTCGAGATTACGAATCTGATGATATATAATGTCCAAAACCTATTAGGGGATTTGTCCGAAAACTGTTTTTTTTGTCCTAAAAATAAGGCAGTTCAAACCGTGCAGTCCGTTTTCAGAGATTCTTTACGGGTAATTTTCTATTCATGAAAACGTTAATTACTTCACACATAACTAATTACTCTAGTTTTTAATTACTCCACCTTGTAATTACAAATGTGTTTAATTACTCCACCTATTAAATACTCCAACAATTACACTTGCAAGCCAATTTTGCTGGTTAATTACAAAGGTAAGTCAAATTCACTGGTTAATTACACAGGCAAGTCCAAGTAAAAAACGCCGAGTCCCAATTACACAAGCAACTTATAAGTAATTTTCAAGAAAAACTTATGAACAAAATGAAGAACATGAAAAACACGAAGAACAAATCTTCAAGTTTTTCTTTAAAATCTTCAACTTTCCTGCAACCAAAAACACTAAACACAGCAGAATTAAATACGCTGGACACCAAACTTAGCCTTTTTTCAACCCAAAACTCAGCTCCAAACCCTAGAACAACACAATTTCGCAGACCAAGCTGAAACCCTATTTCTTCAGCCTCCAAAAATTTCGAATTTGCCATCAAAATAGTCCGAAAATCAACCTTTTCCTTCAGCAAATAATTCTGAACCGAGCCAATCAAGAGCCTAATGGCCTGATACAAATTGTAGGTCCCTTAATCCTATGGATCTTGTCAGAATCGTCTATCTAACCTAGAGTGCGGAATCCTTTAGATCAAATTATCACAGAAAACAATAGAAACAGAATTATATCATACAGTCTTCTATTGAATATCCAAACAAGCAGTTTTACAATCAATTCAAGACTCACACAACCTCACAGCCTATCTCTGTGATCTTGCCTCTCACACACAAATTCGTTTCTCTATCTAGCCTCTACGTTTTTCTCTCTCTAGAATTCTCTTGTTGTTACAAACCGTAATCACAAAACATGTTTATATACCACATGTCTGTGAACTGAGCTTCTAACTGGGCTAGGCCATTCTCCAAGCCCATTAAAATAATAAACTCACTAATCAATAACGCTAAACCCAGTACAAAATATCCAAAGACTAAATAATTAAACTATTAAGCTGTTGTAAAAGGATATGCACCAATATGACCTTCGTTCCGGTTATCATCAACTTTGAGTATTCGAAGAAGATATTCCTAAAACCGCCTTTCAAACTAGGTATGGTCACTATGAATTCATGGTTATGCCCTTCGGTTTGACAAACACACTTGCGGCTATCATGGATTTAATGAACGGTGTATATAAACCCTACTTGGCCCGCTTTGTGATTGTCTTCATTAACGATGCCCTCATCTCTTCCAAAACCGAAATGGAACACAAGAGACACTTGCGCGTAATCCTGGAACTCCTTCGAACTGTATGACTATACGCTAAATTCTCCAAATGCCATTCGGGCTAAAGGAAGTTCAATTTCTAGGTCACGTTATGAACACGAATGGTATTCATGTCGATCTTGCAAAAAAATTAAAACCGCCAAGATTTGGATTACATCTAAAGCACCATCTGAATTTCGTTCTTTCCTTGGATTGGCGGGATACTACCGTCGATTCATCACTAATTTCTCCAAAATCGTCGTACCCCTTACCTCCTTCACCCAAAAAGATAAACCTTTCGTTTGGGTTACCAAACAAGAGGAATCTTTCAAAACTCACAAGGACATGCTTTGCAATGCTCTTATCCTAGCTCTTCTAGATGGAAAAGAAGACTTTGTTGTCTATTGTGACATTTCTAACTAAGGTTTTGGTTGCGTTCTCATGTAACAGGACAACTCAAAATCCATGAAAAGAACTACACCACTCAGGACCTTGAGCTCAGTGCGGTTGTCTTGCTCTAAAGATTTGGAGGCACTACATTTATGGTACCAAATGCGTGATCTTCACCAATCACAAAAGTCTCCAACACATATTAACCAAAAGGAATTTAACATGAGTCAAAGGCGATGGTTCGAATTGCTAAATGACTACGATTGCGAGATTTGCTACCATCCCGATAAGGCGAATGTCACTTAGTCGAAAGAGTCATGTGAAAGTGCATAGTATCCGTTGCTTGCAACTCCAAACCGATAACGCCGTATTCTTGAAGTTCAACATTCGTCCGTTATCGAAAACAACCTGTATCAATAGATGCGATGTGGAGCCAAAATCCAACTCGAGTCTAAATCTAATGGTATCCTTCACTACCTCAATCGTATTTGGGTTCCAAATCGCGATGACCTTCGTGCCCTTTTTATGAACGAAGCACACAAACCTCGATACTCCGTTCATCCGGGTGCTGATAAAATGTAGCAAGAGCTTTGTCAAATCTATTGGTGGCCAGGCATGAAGAAGCTTTTCGTGACCAAATGTCTCACTTGTTCCAAAGTGAAAGCTAAACACCAACGTCCGTCGGGATTGCTCAAACAACCCGATATTCCAACGTGGAAATAAGAAAGCATTGCTATGGATTTCATAACCAAACTTCCCCGCACATCCTCTGGTCACGATAGCATATGGGTGATCATTGATCGATTAACCAAATCCGCTCACTTCCACCCCCATTCGTGAAGATTAGCGAGCTCAGATATTAGCTCGTATCTACACTAAGGAAATTATATGTCAACATGGAATTCCTGTTGATATTATCTCGAATTGTAATGGTCATTTCACTTCCCGTCTTTGGCAAACTTTCCAAGCAACTATGGGCACTCAACTCAACCCAAACTCAGTACGTCTTTCCACCCTCAAAAGGATGGACAGATCGAACGTACTATCCAAACTCTCGAAGACATGTTTTGATGTTGCGTCATTGACTTTGGTGGTAATTGGGATACACATTTACCTTTGGTTGAATTCTCGTACAAGAATAGTTATCACTCTAGCATCCAAATGTCCCCATTTGATGCATTATATGGTCGAAAACGTCGTTCGCCTATCTCTTGGCATGAGATCGATGAGGCTCAAATCACTGGTCCCCAACTCTTACAAGAAACAATGGATAATCTTATAAATCCGAGACAACCTCCTTAATGCTAGAGACCGACACAAGAAGTATGCCTATGGGAAACGAAAGCCCATGGAATTCCAAGTCAGGAACCATGTGCTTCTCAAAGTATCCACTTGAAAGGGAGTTGTCCATTTTGGTAGGAAAGGGAAATTAGTTGTCACACCTTGACCCGCAACGGATATAGTACGGGGCATGATGATTGCCCATAGCTTATGACACTATTATAAGTTTAGATAGTTAAGGTCACCAAATCAAATTTGTCACACATAATCATAGAAAACATTTAACATAATTCATACATTATTCAAAAGATAAATAGTTATAAACAAAGGTCCAATTTATTACTAAGGCATGTCCTACGTGTCTTTGCATTCAACTCTATCTCCTACTTGTATATTTGCATCATGCATAAAAAGGTTTTGGGTCAAAAAAATGTTGGTGAATAGATCTAGATTTTAAATAAAATATTTTGCTTTATAAATTGATTTATTTTACTTAAAAATCTTTTAAAATATATTTAACATGCAATTCCATGTGTTGTAGAAACATCCATAATCACCACAACCATAATATCAAATAACGAATCACCATAATCACAATATAGATACAATAGAAACAATCAGACTCAAAGACTATAGCATGCATTAGTCTCAACCCCCGAATAGCGAGTCTAATACTGGTGGTGATACTAGGCTACAACCCATGGCCGTGGAGAACCTAGTCAGCCAGGTGGATCCACGTGAAACCTGTGACACAAAGCGAGTAAACACAAATACACAAAAATGCAATGATAAATACTATTAATAAATTTCGGGATGAAATTTTCTCTAAAATAAACGAATCAGTGAAAGTTCAAGCGCTTCTACACCTCTGAGTTCTTCTGGTGCAAAATCATTCCCTGCCGTTACTAAAGCTCGAACAATTGTTGAAATTCCTATTGTTACAAAGGGTGTCTCTACTTCATCTGTTTTTGCTGATATTCTTGTTCCAAGTTCAGCAGAATCTGTTTATGTCTCTGTAAGTACTGCTTCTCCAGTAATTTCATCTGTTGTTCCTACTACATAACTGTTTACTTCATTTCTAGCGTTACCGGGGTCTGTATATTTATGTTGGTGCGTCTAGTGCTAGATTTACTACATCATCCAGTCCATTAGTCTTTGTTAGCATGCCACCTGTCACACCCTGATTTTCGATGTAGCGAAAGTGTGTCGCGAGGTGTGGCCAGAGCGGCAATCGTTGCATTCAACCAAGTAAATGACAATTGTATTACATTACAAAACATTCATCCATACTTTTTATTTAACCATAATTCACATATAAACTTTTGTCTTTAAAACAAACCACAAGTTTAAAAACATTATTTAAAACTTAGACATAAGTTTATAAAACATAACAACAAAGACTGGATGAAACATAACATCTTGACTTCACAACAAACGAACAAGATTTTTCCTCGAAGACCATCCACTAGTTTCCTGTAATACATGTTAGATTTGAAAACAATGTCAACAAAAGCTGGGGAATTCATGTTATAAATTTTGTATCAAATGAATTATCAAAAACATTTGAAATAAACTTCTTTAATATAACTTCATGAAACTTGTAAGATCATTAGTGTGTTGCAAGGACACTACTCTGTATGCCGAATAAGGTGGCAACCAAACCTTGACAATTTATTATATGTCTGAGACACTCGTTTTAGACACAAAAGCACTCTAATACGATCTGTTATTATTGCCGTAATAGAGTGGGGCTCGCCCAAACCCAATAGATCTATCCCCTTGTTCCTCGGTACTTGTCTTTCATTAATGGTCCCAATGCTTGAGCCTTATTCACATGTGATCTAAATATTTTCATTTTCCCAACTATATTAATTGTAACATGTATACATCCCCACACGTTTAAAACCATAAAAACGGGGGAAACATGAACTCACTGATTTGCGTTCCGTACAAATCTCTATTCGATTCCTGATACTTCGTTCATTTTTCGACCTACAAGTGTTCTAGTCTATTAGACGCTTTGGCTTTCGTTTGTTTTTCGTACAAGTATTTTATCTCGAATTTCATACTTGTAATTGTTGGTTTTCTTTATTTGATAACACATATATATATATATATATGTTAGATTGATTAAATGGACCTAGTCCATAATTTAATTGTAAATAACTCAATCTAATAATCTATTAATTATGAGCCTAGCCCAAAAGCTTTTGTAAGTATGGGCCTAGCCCAAATTTGCTTACTTTGTGTGGGCCTAGCCCAATTCGTTTCATTTATGTGCGCCTAACCCAACCTAATTTTGTTTATTTAGTAAGTTAAGCTCAATTGGTTTGTAAAGGTGGGTCTAACCCATGTTAAAATGAAAGATTGTCCCTAGCCCAATCAAAATTAGATTAGCACAAGTTTAATATTTACAAAATGGATTAGCCCAATTTATTTATTTATAAAAGTGGGCTTGGCCCAAAATTATCATTTATTAGATGGTCTAGCCCATTAAACTTTTATAAAAGTGGGCTTAGCCCAAAGTTTATTTTTATAAAAGTGGGCCTTAGCCCAAGTTTGATTTTATAAAAGTGGGCTTAGCCCAAGTTTGGTTTTTATACAAGTGGGCCTAAGCCCAAAGTTAACTTTATGAAAGTGGGCTAGTCCATATATTTTTATAAAAATAGTTTTAGCCCAATATAGTTTTTATAAAAATGGGCTTAGTATGATATAATTGTTTAGTTGGGCTTATCCAAAAATATTTACTAGTATTTGTTGTAACTTATAAAAATTTATTTATAAAAACTATAAGTTATATATATTTAAAAATTCTAGTAAATGTAAAGTGTATCGATTCATTTATTCGTTTTCACCATTAGATTCGCATTGACTATTTTATTCGTTTCGTCTTTTTCGTTTGTTTCGTTTATACCATTTAATTTGTCCGAATTGTCCGAGTTGTCCGATATATATATAATTTTGTCAAAAGTTGAACACTTAAACATATTTTTATACAATATAAATATATATATATATATATATATATATATATATATATATATATATATATATATGTACAAAAACATATTTGGTGATTTCAAAATATATATTTTTATAAAAATATATATTTATCTCCTTTTTAGTTTAAGAAAAACTTATGTAAGTATATTCTTAACTTTTTCACCAAACGTTTATTTAAACAAGATTAAAGTTCCAAATTACTTTTAATCACAAAATTTTTAGTTTATTCATATCTTAATCAAGATTAATTTTTATAAAAATTTTGCCATAGTTTCCTTTAAAAATATAAGTTTCCCATGTTTTTTATAACCATGTTTTAAGTAACTAAACTAACTCAAATCATCATCCATCACAATTTTTATATAAATGTATTAACAAAATGTCATGAACTTGTATAATCTTTAATCTTTCTTAATATAGAAACTTTATTATAACTTTTATACAAAATTTCTAAATCATAATTTTTACTTAATGATCTAATACATGCATGATCATATTAAAATATAAGATTATGTTCATGACATATTTTGTTAATGAATCTTGCTAATCTAAATATGCATGTGTTTTGATCACCTTTTTATTCATAATTTTGCAAGATTCAAGTTTACTAGTTCATAACAAGTTCAAGATCATCAAGATTTATCAAGAAAATCACATGATTATGTTAGTGATCTTAGATTTATTAGTAATTTTTAAGTGGATTTGTATATAATTTTTATGATGATCTTGTGAAATTTTATAAAACAAAAAGTATAACATAAGGTATAAGGATCTCACTACTAGCACAAGGCTAGGGATGATTTAAGAGTTGAAGAAAATGGATTGATCAAGAGTTCCAAGCTTCCTAAGTGAGCTTTAATTCATGCAAGTTCCTTAGATCATCCTTGGATCTTCATGCAACCTTGAAATTCTAGTTATTGGTTTTTAAAAATTGAAGGCGATGATAGGGTGCTTTGGCCGATTTTTGGGAGGAGTGTTCTTGAGTTTTTGTGTTGTGAAAATGAAAAGAAATGAAGATGGTGTTGTTTTTGTGTTAGGATTTCAAGATCTTACACCTCATTTTACACTAAACTCACTCATAATGTTGCCAACACACAAGTGAAGAATTAGTGGCATGGGAAAACCCATGTAGCCGTGGGTTAAGGGGGGTTGGTTTACTTATTTTTTTTTATAAATAATATATAATTTTTATAAAATTTTATAACTTTAATAATTTTATATATAAGATTTTATAAAAACTAATGCCCTAACACTTTAAGGTGATGTTATAGTAGGCCAAAATAATTTATTAGTCCTGTTGTTTCGTTGTTCGGTTGATAAAGTTGGTTCGGGTACACTGACATATAGTGCTACTTATAAAATTTTATGTTCATAATAATTCTAGTAACATTTTTATGTTCCCGTTAATTAATCTAGCTCTTCAGACTAATAATTTTGTAAGTTTGAGTTCGGTTCTGATACCGGCTTTGTTGTCAGGTTTTTACTGAACAAACCGTTTAGCTTTAAATAATAAGATTTATATATGGGTTTTATACTATTTCTAACACCCATTATTATTCTTTAGGTAAAAATATTATTTTTGACTTTTCGGACAATTGCTGAATTTTGCTGCAGACTTGGACAATTTAGTGTTTTAAATAAAATTTTTATGGTATAATAGTGCATAAATATTTTATGTCTTAATTCTATTATATCAGACTGTAGCGTAACTAGTTCTAATATTTAATACATGTTCGCTTCGATGTTATTCGTCTAGAATATGGTTTTATATATTCGTGATCATGAGGAATCTATTATCATACCAAACTATGATTTGGTTAAATTCCTAGACTTTTAAGACTTAAAATAAAAAATTAAGTCATGTTATACGATAAATAGACAATGTACTAGTTTTTAAGTTGTACAAAATTACCGGAATTTTGCCAATTGTCACATTCTCCCTTGTTTAAGAAAATTTCGTCCCGAAATTTATGCCGTGTTATCCTTTGCGTAGGATTTCTCAAACAAGTGGGGATACTTTCTTTTAATTTCGTCTTCCTGTTCCTAAGTGAACTCAGGTCTGCTCTTTGATTTCCAATGGACTTTGACTAGTTTGATACGACTCCTCCTTGTTTTCTGAACTCTCGAATCTAAAATTTTGACAGGTTCTTCGATGAAATGGAGTTTGTCGTCTATATGAATTTCGTCCGTGGGGATAATAAGTGACTCGGCTGAAAGACACTTTTTAAGATTTGACACATGAAAAGTGTCGTGAACGTTACTAAGTGTTTCAGGCAATTCAACTTATATGCGACTGTTCCAATCTTCTCCAAGATTTTGTATGGTCCTATATACCTCGGGCTAAGTTTTCCTTGCTTCCCGAATCTAACTAAGCCCCTCCAAGGCGAGACCTTTAATAGCACTTTGTCTCTAATCTCAAAGTACAATGGTTTGCGGTGTTTATCAACATAACTTTTCTGTTTATCCTGAGCGGCTTTGATACGGTCTCGGATTTTAAAAATTTTATCCGTAGTTTCTTGAATTAATTCTGGACCTATCATTTGTTTGTCGCCTAATTCCGGCCAAAATAACGGAGATCGACATTTACGTCCGTATAATGCTTCAAATGGAGCAGCTTGGATACTTGTGTGATAACTATTGTTATACGAGAACTCCACTAAAGGCAAGGAGTATCCCAATTTCCGCCTAAGTCAATTACACAAGCACGAAGCATATCTTCTATTGTTTGAATGGTGCGTTCACTTTGGCCATCTGTTTAGGGATTAAAGGCCGTACTTAGATCTAAGCGAGATCCAAAAGCCTTTTGAAATGATTGCCAAATTCTTGATATGAAACGACCATCTTGATCAGAGATTATGGAAACATGCACTCCATCTCTTGCCACAATCTCTTTAAGATAAAGTTAAGCTAACTTCTAGGTTTTATCTTTCTCACGTACCGGCAAGAAGTGAGCTGATTTGGTTAGTCGGTCAACAATTATCCAAATCATGTCGTGACCGCTAAAGGTCCTGGGTAATTTTGTTATGAAATCCATAGAAATTTGTTCCTATTTCCATGTGGGAATTTCAGGTTGCTGTAACAATCCTGAAGGTTTTTGGTATTCGGCCTTAATTTTTGCACATGTTAGACATTTTCCGACATAAGTTGCAATATCTCTCTTAAGATTAGGCCACCAATAGAATTCTTTAAGATCGCGATACATTTTATCCTCTCCTAGATGTATCGAATATTTGGACTTATGGGCTTCATCTAGGATTAAGTTTCACAGATTACCAAAAAGAGGAACCCAAATTCTGTTTGCAAAATACAAAGTTCCGTTCTCATTTGGTTCTAATTGTTCTTTCCATACCTCTAAGCATCTATGCTTTAAAATTTCCGGTCTTCAGGGCTTCCTGTTGAGCATCGTGAATTCGAGTGGAAAGGTTATTGTGAATGGTAAGTCTTAATGATCGTACACGAAGAGGCTTCACTCGTTCCTTACGACTTAGAGCATCTGCGACAAAGTCCGCGTTGCCCGGATGGTATTTAATCTCACAATCATAGTCATTCAACAATTCAAGCAATGCCTTTGGCGCATATTTAACTCTTTCTGGTTAAATATATGTTGAAGACTTTTGTGATCGGTAAAGATTGTGCACTTGGTGCCGTAAAGATAACGACGCCAAATTTTTAACCCAAATACCACTGCACCTAGCTCTAGGTCATGTGTGGTATAGTTCTTTTCGTGAACTTTTAATTGGCGTGATGCGTATGCAATAACTTTCTCTCGTTGCATTAATACGCATCCTAAACCTTGATGTGAAACGTCACAATAAACTACAAAGTCATCTATGCCGTCTGGAAGTGATAGAATCGGTGCATCACATAGTTTATCCTTTAGCAGTTGGAAAGCTGCTTCTTGTTTCTTTTCCCAATCAAACTTTTTATCTTTCTGAGTTAGGGAGGTTAGTGGTTGAGAGATCTTTGAAAAATTCTCAATGAATCTCTGATAATAACCCTCTAATCCTAAAAATTGGCGTACTTCGGTGGGTGTCTTAGGTGCGTTCCAATTCTTAATGGCTTCTAATTTTTTTTGATGGATCGACATGTATGCCTTTACCGTTGACTACATGTCCGAGAAATTGGACTTCACGAAGCCAAAATTCGCACTTAGAGAATTTTGCATACAGTTTCTCCTTCTTTAACAACTCAAGAATGGTCCTAAGATGATGTTCGTGATCCTTTTTATTTCGTGAATATATCAATATGTCATCAATGAATACTATCACAAATTTATCGAGATAAGGCTTGCACACACGGTTCATTAAGTCCATGAACACCGCTGGTGCATTTGTTAGACCAAATGGCATAACAAGGAACTCGTAGTGACCGTAACAGGTTCGGAATGCTGTATTTATAATACTTTCTTCCTGCACTCTAAGCTGATGGTATCCTTACCTTAAGTCAATCTTCGAGTAAAAACTTGATCCTTGAAGTTGATCGAACAGATCATCGATCCTTGGTAACGGATACCGATTCTTGATCGTGAGTTTGTTCAATTCTCGATAATCTATTCACATTCTAAAGCTTCCATCTTTCTTCTTTACGAATAGAACTGGAGCTCCCCAAGGTGAGAAGCTTGGTCTAATAAATCCTTTGTCCAACAACCCTTGAAGCTGTGTTGAAAACTCTTTCATTTCTGAAGGAGCTAATCGGTATGGGGATTTCGCTACAGGTGCAGCTCCTGGAATCAAGTGTATGCGAAATTCGACTTGTCGTTGTGGTGGTATTCCGGGCAAGTCCTCTGGGAAGACTTCAGGAAATTCCTTAACAACAGGGATCTCCTCAAGTTTTGGCTCCTTGGATTTCTTGTCAACAATGTGTGCTAAGAATGCTATACATCATTTTCTCAAGAAATTTTGAGCTTTCATACACGAAATAATTCGCAATGGCGTTTCGCTCTTCTCGCCATGTATAAGAAGTGTTTCATTATTAGGAAGGGAAAAGAGAATAATTTTGTCGCAACACACGACTTCGGCTTGGTTATTGGATAACCAATCCATACCGATTACAACATCAAAACTACCTAACTGGATGGGTAATAAATCACTGTTGAATTTTTGTCCACCTAACTCTAAAGAACATCCTTTAATAATTTCATCAGATTCAATTATCTTTCCATTCACTAGTTCGATAGTGAATGGAATATCTAATTTATTTGAATTTGGTTCAAGTATATCTCTAAACTCTAAAGATATGAAACTAAAACCTACGCCAGTATCAAATAAAATAGACGCGAACTGATTATTGACATGGAACATACCTGTGATCACATTCGGATCCTGACGTGCCTCGTGAGCTCCTATTACAAAGGCTCGCCCGTGGCCTTTGTTTTCTTTTGGGCAATTCTTCCTAAAGTGGCCCAATTCACCGCAACCATAACAGGTTTGATTTCTTCCTCGGTCGTTTACATTTCCGTAGCCTCCTTCTTTCTTGCCTTCATTCCTGTTTCCCTTGTTATTACTCCAGCAGTTTTTGGTGTGATGTCCCAACTTCCCGCACTTATCACATTTGGTGGTTCGGCATCCACCATAATGATGATAATTGCACCTGTTGCACTTAGGCGGATTTCCTGTATAACCTCTCGGTTTTGTCTCCGCTGCTGCCATGAATACTTTGTTCCTTTTTGCTGTGGGGGTTTCTTTCTTCTTGTTACTCGGCCGGGAACCTTTCTTGAAGTGTGTAAACTTTCTCTTATTCCCATGTTAGGTTGATTCTACATGTGTTTCCTTGGGCATCTCCACATTCTTTCTCGAAAACTTATTCATTCTCACCGCTTCTTCGGTAAGGCTTACTGCAATCGTAATTGCCTCAGTGATGGTTGTTGGATGTGACGAAGTAACCATACTTCGAATTTCTGGAGATAATCCCCAAATGTATCTTTCGATACATTTGAATTCAGGGGTTACGATATATGGAACGACTCGCGAAAGATCATGGAAATGCTGTGTGTAACCATACACATCGGGTCCTATCATGGATAAGTTCCAAAATTCGATTTCCAATTTCTGTAACTCGGCTCTAGAACAATATTTCTCTCTCATCATATCCTTCAGTCTATCCCAAGTAATAGCATAAGCAATTGCTTCTCCTAGCGTCTGTACTTGCAAATTCCACCATGACAATGCTTCATCCATAAATAAGCCTTATACATATGACACAATCTGGTTGATAGAACAGTTACACATACGAATAACGGAATTCGTCTTTTCTGTCTAATGCACAAAGGCTACTGCACCGCCTATGCCATCAAAATTCAAGGGTTTGCAATCTAAAAATTGTTTGTATGTACATCCTGAAATAGTTAGATTTCAAGAATCATCAATAATATTTTAATGATCATACTTTGGTAATTTTATAAATAACAAACCATTTACGGGCATCTGAACTCTTGGTGGTTCTTGAACCCTTGGCTCAGCATTGCGCTCGTGATGCGCAAGTGCTTCAGTTATTCGTTGATTCACTAGAGCATCGAGCTCGGCTTGGGTTGTAGGTAATGGCGATGGTCTAACTCGGGGTCTACCTCTTCCTCTAGATGCTATATATTCATATATGAAACATATAGAAGTGATTAGATGTATATTTGAAACAAATATAGTCTTTCATGAATTAGTATTATATAGTATAAGTGTATATAATATTGATATAATTCAATTTTTATGTATAGTATCCATATTATAAGCACCATAATAGATACATAAAAATGAACAATTAACAATGCATACATAAAAGATAAACATCAACCATTATATATATATTGTCAACTTGATACATCATTTTTGTGAAGATACAAAAATAACCCAGAGTTATAACACTCCGATAGACAAGTCATACACAATACATTATAAAGTAGATATTTTCCTTCACATCGTTCTTCAAAATCTTCAAGTTGACGACATATATATCTTCAAAAACTTCTATCTTCAGCAAAACTGGGTATGAGTACCTACCCTAGAGATATGACCATATACCAACTAGATAGACGGTGGAGGTGGAGGTGGAGATAAACGGATGATCCTCCGGAGGTATGCGACCTCCTCCTCGAGCGAACGGATACGCTCCTCATGGGATGGAAATACACTCTGCGCTAGAGAGTGTGGATGTGGTATAACAGGCAAAGGTGGTGATGATGTCGTCGGTAGAGATGGTGTCACGTGAGGTGTCAAAGTGGGTAATGTTGGTAACTGAGATGACAAAGATGGAGTACTCTGAGATGCTTGCAAAGTTGAAATCTGAGCCTCAGCTCTACAGCAAAATAAGATGCTGATCTGTATCTCGGAAGTTGTGACTCGAAACTCGGTGGTGGTCGGTGGCAAATGACTGGAATGATAGGGATCAGATAGGCTCATACCAGGTGGAGGTGATCGAATATGAATACCGGTATGGTAAGATGATGGGTATGATGGTCCTCCAACAGTAGGTGGTCATGAATAGGGATGGTGTCTACTCGCATACTGACTAGACTCAGGGAACATAACTTGGGAGGGTCCTGCAGTGTAAGAAAATGCATAAGGATCAGATGTGATAACAAGATCTGGAATGGGTATACGCGGTATATATAATGATCCATCAACATGGTGAAACGGTGGCTGCTCAGATGAGTAGGATGTACCTCCCAAAGAGTAATGTCAAGGTCCAGACAAAGGATGAGGAGTGAAACGATCAGTAGTAAATGAAACGTCTCCAGGTAAATAGTGAGATGGTCCAGATGGGTAGATGTGACCAATAGTGATAGCATCAGATGGTATAGGATCAACAAAAGTGGGTGTAATAGAATCATCAACAGTGGGAAAAGTATCTGGAAGTGGTGGTAGAGCAGTATCAGGTGAGGGCTCGGGTGATCTCGGAGACGATGGAGCAGATGAGGTAATATCAATTACGTCAGGCTCATGAGGAGCTACCTCTAGTAGCGCGAGATCAAAATCATCTCCGATACCTAGATCATCCTCAAGGTGATCTACGTGAACAATAGGAATGACATCATCATCTCCATCGATGTCGACAGCAAAAGGATCTACCACGTTAAGTGGTATAACATGGTGCTCCACAATGTGCTCACCTTCGGGGTGGCTAATGATAACTATCTGGTGGTCAAAGAGTGGTAAAGCTAAAACAACATCATCGGGAATATCCCCGGGAATGGGATCGGGTATAGGGTAGGGTAAGGCAAAAGGCTGGAAATCATCGTCCATCCAGTCATCGTCAGAATCATCGTGATCTGACTCGTCGTCGGAAATGATAATGACTGGTGGGAGTAGATCGTCTAGAGGTATATCATCTATCTCAGGGTCAGAACTCATAGACTCGGTGTCTGAAAGGCTACTATCGGAAGACATGGTCCTGGCAAACATAATCCGTACAACTTATTTTTGTTAATAAATAATTTTTGTTTAAAGATAAATAATCGGGCAATCACTAAGTTTCAATGTAAGTTTTTCTAATCAAAAGTTCAACTCAACTTACTGTTATTGTGTCTATCCCTCATAGACTAGTTTTGTATAATTACCTTGCACTATTGTTTTTGTTTTAAACATTTGATACTAGTGGACAGTTCTCCCTGGGATGACAAACCAAAAATACTTATTTCAGTTTTTGTAAACGACTCACAAAAATTTATAAAAGAGCATTTTGAAATTGTAGACTAGACTCAAAAGAATCTTAGTTCACTACAATTGAAGCTCTAATACCAGGTCTGCCACACCCCAATTTTCGATGTAGCAGAAGCGTGTCGCGAGGTGTGGCCAAAGCGGCAATCGTTGCATTCAACCAAGTAAACGACAATTGTATTACATTACAAAACATTCATCCATACTTTTTATTTAACCATAATTCACATATAAACTTTTGTCTTTAAAACAAACCACAAGTTTAACAACATTATTTAAAACTTAGACATAAGTTTATAAAACATAACAACAAAGACTGGATGAAACATAACATCTTGACTTCACAACAATCAACAAGATTTTTCCCCGAAGACCATCCACTAGTTTCCTGTAATACATGTTAGATTTGAAAACAATGTCAACAAAAGCTGGTGAATTCATGTTATAATTTTGTATCAAATGAATTATCAAAAACATTTGAAATAAACTTGTTTAATATAACTTCATGAAACTTGTAAGATCATTAGTGTGTTGCAAGGACACTAATCTGTATGCCGAATAAGGTGGCAACCAAACCTTGACGATTTATTATGTGTCTGAGACACTCGTTTAGACACAAAAGCACTCTAATATGATATGTTATTATTGCCGTAATAGAGTGGGGCTCGCCCAAACCCAATAGATCTATCCCCTTGTTCCTCGGTACTTGTCTTTCATTAATGGCCCCAATGCTTGAGCCTTATTCACATGTGATCTAAATATTTTCATTTTCCCAGCTATATTAATTGTAACATGTATACATCCCCGCATGTTTAAAACCATAAAAACGAGGGAAACATGAACTCACTGATTTGCGTTCCGTACAAATCTCTATTCGATTCCTGATACTTCGTTCGTTTTTCGACCTACAAGTGTTCTAGTCTATTAGACACTTAGGCTTTCGTTTGTTTTTCGTACAAGTATTTTATCTCGAATTTCATACTTGTAACTGTTGGTTTTTCTTTATTTGGTAACATATATATATATATATATATATGTTAGATTGATTAAATTGACCTAGTCCATAATTTATTTGTAAATAACTCAATCTAATAATTTATTACTTATTGGCCTAACCCAAATTTGCTTACTTTGTGTGGGCCTAGCCTAACCTAATTTTGTTTATTTAGTAGGTTAAGCCCAATTGGTTTGTAAAGGTGGGTCTAGCCCAAGTTAAAATGAAAGATTGTGCCTAGCCCAATAAAAATTAGATTAACCCAAGTTTAGTATTTATAAAATGGATTAGCCCAATTTATTTATTTATAAAAGTGGGCTTGGCCCAAAATTATCTTTTATTTAGATTGGTCTAGCCCATGTAAACTTTTATAAAAGTGGGCTTAGCCCAAAGTTTATTTTGATAAAAGTGGGCCTTAGCCCAAGTTTGATTATATAAAAGTGGGCTTAGCCCAAGTTTGATTTTTATACAAGTGGGCCTTAGCCCAAAGTTAACTTTATGAAAGTGGGCTAGTTCATATATTTAAAAAAAATAGTTTTAGCCCAATATAGTTTTTATAAAAATGGGCTTAGTATAATATAATTGTTTAATTGGGCTTATCCAAAAATATTTACTAGTATTTGTTATAACTTATAAAAATTTATTTATAAAAACTATAAGTTATATATATTTAAAAATTCTATTAAATATAAAGTGTATCGATTCATGTATTCGTTTTGACCGTTGGATTCGCGTCGACTATTTTATTCGTTTCGTCTTTGTCGTTTGTTTCATTTAATTTGTCGGAATTGTCCAAGTTGTCCAAATTGTCCGATATATATATATATATATATATATATAATTTTGTCAAAATTTGAACACTTAAAAATATTTTTATACAAATATATATATATACACACACACACACACACACACACATATTTGGTGATTTCAAAATATATATTTTTATCAAAAATATATATTTATCTCCTTTTTAGTTTAAGAAAAACTTATGTAATTATATTCTTAACTTTTTCACCAAACCTTTATTTAAACAAGATTAAAGTTCCTAATCACTTTAATCACAAAATTTTTAGTTTATCATATCTTAATCAAGATTAATTTTTATAAATTTTTTTGCCATAGTTTCATTTAAAAATATATGTTTCCCATGTTTTTTATAAACATGTTTTAAGTAACTAAACTAACTCAAATCATCATCCATCACAATTTTTATCTAAATGTATTAACAAAATGTCATGAACTTGTTACCATCTTTAATCTTTCTTAAAATAGAAACTTTATTATAACTTTTATATAAAATTTCTAAATCATATTTTTTATTTAATGATCTAATACATGCATGATCATATTAAAATATAAGATTATGTTCATGACATATTTTGTAAATGAATCTTGCTAATCTAAACATACATTTGTCTAGATCATATTTTTATTTATAATTTTGCACGATTCATGTTTACTAGTTCATAACAAGTTCAAGATCATCAAGATTTATCAAGAAAATCACATGATTATGTTAGTGATCTTAGATTTAGTAGTGTTTTTCAAGTGGGGTTTTATATAATTTTTATGATGATCTTGTGAAATTTTATAAAATAAAAAGTATAACATAAGGTATAAGGATCTTACTACTAGCACAAGGCTAGGGATGATTTAAGAGTTTAAGAAATGGATTGATCAAGAGTTCCAAGCTTCCTAAGTGAGCGCTAATCCATGCAAGTTCCTTAGATCATCCTTGGATCTTCATGCAAGCTTGAAATTGTAGTGATTGGTTTTTAAAAATTGTAGGTGATGATGGGGTGCTTTGGCCGATTTTTGGGAGCAAAATGGGAGGAGTGTTCTTGAGTTTTTGTGTTGTGAAAATGAAAAGAAATGAAGATGGTGTTGGTTTTGTTTTAGGATTTCAAGATCTTACACCTCATTTTACACTAAACTCACTTGTAATGTTGCCAACACACAAGTGAAGAATTAGTGGCATAGGAAAACCCATGTAGCCGTGGGTTAGGGGGAGGGGGTGGTTTACTTATTTTTTTATAAATAATATATAATTTTTATAAAATTTTATAACTTTCATAATTTTATATATAAGTTTTTATAAAAACTAATGCCCCAACACTTGAAAGTGATGTTATAGTAGGCCAAATAATTATTAGTCTTGTTGTTTCGTTGTTCGGTTGATAAAGTTGGTCCGGGTCTTGTACCGGGTGAAATACTGACATAAAGTGCTACTTATAAATTTTATGTTCATAATAATTCCAGTACAATTTTTATTGTCCCGTTAATTAATCTAGCTCTTCAGACTAATAATTTTGTCATTTTGAGTTCGGTTCTGGTACCGGCTTTGTTGTCAGGGTTTTACTAAACAAACCGTTTAGCTTTAAATAATAAGATTTATATTATACTATTTCTAACACCCATTATTATTCTTTAGCTAAAAATATTTATTTTTTACTTTTCGGACAATTGCTGAATTTTGCTGCAGAATGCTGAATTTTGCTTCAGACTTGCACAATTTAGTGTTTTAAATAAATTTTTTAGGTATAATAGTGCAGAAATATTTTATGTCTTAATTCTATTATATCATACTGTACCGTAACTAGTTCTAATATTTAATACATGTTCGCTTCGTTGTTATTCGTCTAGGATATGGTTTTATATATTCGTGATCATGACGAATCTATTATCATACCAAACTATGATTTGGTTAAATTCCTAGACTTTTAAGACTTAAAATAAAAAATTAAGTCATGTTATACGATAAATAGACAATGTACTAGTTGTTCAAGTTGTACAGAATTACCGGAATTTTGCCAATTGTCACACCACCAGGATCTCCTTAACACTTTGTGCGCCCGAGAGATCAGCGTCCATTAGGTCCTAGTATGAAGAAACCGGTTGCTTGAAAACCTTTTGGAGTTCGTCCAAAGGTCTCTACCAGTCCGAGAGCTCATGCTCCTAGACCTGAAGGTCTAAGGCCCCGTGTGTCTGCTGCATCTAGTAGTGCTGAGGAATGTCAAAATTTTTCGATTTATGTTCACAACAAATTCGCTAGTTCCTTGTTGATCGGACAAAATCGATTTGTGATAATCAGGATTTGATCAAGCCACAGTTCGATGAACAACGCAAGAAGAATTAAACTTATGAAAAGCATCTTTCTAATCTAATTGCTACAATAAACTGTTAAAGTCAACAGATTTTCATCCTTATTCGCCGGGATATCGCTACTACTCGAAGGAATCAACAGTTTGTTACTACTAATGAATAGATGCGTCGATTAGTCACAAAGCTTGAGGAGTTATTTGCTGCTCAGGGGAGAGTTATACAAGTAGGCAAATTCAAGCACAACGCAAACTTGATGAATTGAGAAAACTCAAGATGACCTAGACTGTGACAAGGATCCTAACGCTTCACAGTAGAGGGAAAAGCCAAGTAGCACACAAGATATTGAAATTAAAATTGAAGATGCAGTTGAGGGGGAGTCAGGTAGTGGTTCTGGTGATTATAGAGGAAGAGGTCCGGCTGAGGCAGAAGCTAGTTTGTATAGCCTATCTGAAGAGTCTAATAATTAAGATACTCCTCAAGGGCATTATTTGATGAATGATGATCTGGAAAAAGATAATGTGTTTGAAGGTATAGTGGAGGATTGGAAGTCGAATGATGAGATCGTTGCAGACATTGATCAAATGGAGATATGTAAAGGCGAAGAAATTGCTTACACCATTGAGAATCTAGGCATGGTTGAATTTGCTGATATCGACTACGAATCTTTAGAGGGTTTATCTACAACAATGATCATGTTGAACATATTGATAATCCACCTCCACAAGATCTTACTCAAAAGAAGAAATATATTATTACTTGTGGTGAGTTTTCTGGCCAAATCGTGCGTTGGATTTCGGTGAAAGACACAAGTTGATAATGATCAAAAGAACCAATGGTGTGCAATATCTCCGCCCACATTCAATATTTCAAAAGACTCTACCTGCACGAGACTTGCATCATTTGGCGTAGTTAGATCTGAACAACGCTACCTCAAATGCAAACATGAACGGTTTGATCAACAGACTCATAGGCGAAAGTCGTAAAAGCGAAGGACGTTCACACCAGCAATTGGTGGGTGTGTAAAAAGCAGAGATTGTGTGATGGGAAAGCGTATTTACACAATTGGTCTACAAACCAGCAAAATGTATAAAATCTGTGAGACGCGTCAGTTTAATCTTGATAGTCTGAAAGGAATCGAGTATTGGTATGTGGATGGTAAGACGGGTGAAGCAGTGATTACTAAGAAGAAGGTTACCGATGAGATCTGGATTCGATGTGGCTGGTCAACTTCAAGATAGAAGATATGTAGAATTTGAAAAGACATTTTCCGTTATACCTCGAGGAAGATCAAGAATTAGCCCTTTAGTATATTAGGGTCGTGTAGTTCTGTATAAAGAAAGGAATAAGTGCGGGGAGTATGTTTTCGAAGCAACAACGAAGGTCGTTACAATATTTTTGAAGAATCTGGAGCAATCATCAAGAGGGAGTCTGTAAATGCTCTAAATTGTGATTAAGTGCTTAATTCGACAACTTGAAGACTTGTAGGGTCCTTTATGTAAAATCTTGTAACAGTTGTTTAATTTATATGTATTCCGGATTTATGGTATTACTTGTAAGTTCCGAGTTTATGTATGTTAAACTTGGAACATCATGTCCTTTTCTATTGATCCGGGTTTTTGTTTTGTATTTGTTTATTCGGAACCTTTGTATGTTCCGGATTTCTCATGTTGTATAAATAGGTTTGTATGATAATTAGAAGTAGACTTTTTGGGAAACATTCTTGTGCAAGAAACCTTTTAGAGGGAGAAAACCTCAAAACCAACTGTGTGTTTTCTACTATGTGTTTCTTAGAATTCTGAGATTATTCTGAAGATTCTCATGTTGTTTCTTCTCTTTATTCTAATCGTTCTTGTTCTTAATCTACACTATGTGTTCGCGTGGTAGTTTCCACATACTGGACATGTGTGTTACGAATGATAGATCCTTATCGATAGGCCTAGGTGACCTTACATTTTTACTTCTCATAATATCACTGTATTATCATGTAAGTTTTTTTTACTATGTTGAGTAATGAATGTTTTTCATTATTGCAACTTCAGTTATGTTCGACGAACAAACCTTTTCATAGTTAAACAATGTCACCATATAAACATTTTTTTGTTTGCCCAACATATATATATATATATACATATATATATATATATATATATATATATATATATATATATATATATATATATATAGGAAGGTTCATTTGAGAAAAAATTAATGTGAGAAGAAAAAGAAGAAAGAGTATAATTGTAAAACATTAAATAGTTTAAAACTCCTCTCATTAATTATGTTATCTCTCATTAATAAAACAAAAACATTTTATACTACACATTTCAAAATTTATCCTACATGTATCTTATACTTATCGGAATTTACCCTACACACATGTAAATTTACCCTACACATTTCAAAATTTATCCTACACATACTAAAATTTATCCTATGTTGGTGCATAATGTCTATTGCCTACGTCTAGGATGTATATGTAATGTTTATAAAGTTTACATGTTAATGTTTAAATGTGAAAATGTAAGTTTTATAAGTTTTAACTCTATGTTTCGTACGAAACAATATAGGTTTCTTATGAGTGACTCACTCGTACGAAATACAGATTCGTACGAAATATAGTTATCTGTTTAGCACGCACTTTGGTACGAGTCATGTCGACCTATAAATAGAGAAGTGTTGTGTTAGAGCTAGATAGTGATTTGTCAATTGGTACGGTGAAGCTCTGCCGGTTTGTTTATTTGTGTCTGTATTTGAACGTCATTAATACATCGGAAGAAGTTAAACAGTAAGTACTATCTTGTTTGTCTTGTCTACCTCTCTAGCAATGAATTCTGCCTCTGCTAGTTGAGCGAGATCAGGTCGATTGCTCATTTCGGGAGCTCGATCCCCGTTCATAAGTGGTATCAGAGCCATAAGATCTGATCTACAGATAGACAACAAGTAGTTACAAGTTACTGAGTGTTTTGACTCGGATATATCTTCATCTTCATCATTTTCCTGACCTTTGCTGGATTTTGGACAAATTTCGAACGAATTCATTGACAAAATGGACTAGGATTGTAGTAATTCAAGTTAATCTTCAATCTAATCAATCCATATCATAATTCGGACTTAAAATAATGTTGAAATCTACAAAATTTGATTAGTTTGAAGTTTGAATCATTTCGTACAAGTTTCGCACGAAATAATTCTGATTTAATTTTTGTACGAACCAGTTTAAAAAGTTCACACGGACAAGTGCAAGTTTTTTTCAGAATTCCAAACAAATTCGTACAAAAGTTCACTTGTACAAAAATTTTACTCGTCCAAAAACACATATTCGTACAAAATGGTTTGATTCGTATGAAATCATGTTTTGTGAAAAAAAACATAAAAGAAATCTCTCTCTAAATCGTACAAAAACTTGTTTCGTACGAAACAGTTTGTCCGCATAAAAATTTTATTAATATGATCATTTGTTTTCGAGAAGTGTGTTCTTAATTTTTACAGGAAAAATGTCTGAGGAATTTTACAATGCGTTCGCCACATTAGTCGTTACCATGCAGCAGCCCAAAACATCAATCTAGCGAATGAAATGGGAACAATGACGAAACCTCCAAAGCTTATGAATCTAGAAGACTTTGATAGTTGGAGTGAGAGGTTTATGAACTGGGTTCAAGCTAACTACTTTACTTGCTGGTTTGCAATCGAGGCAAAATACATCGTACCAGTTGGTGAAAATGGGCTTGAAAAGACCCTTGCTCAATTCTCTGATGTTGAACGGGAAATGTTTATCAACAAAAAGAAAATGATGAATATTCTTCAGCAATCGATTAAAGAAGACATCTTGGCTCTACTGCAACATGATGATGATGCGCAATCTTTATGGAATGCTCTTCGACTCAAATTTCAAGGTAGTGCTCAACTCCGCAAAAGCAAAAGGGCGTTATTACGCAAAGAGTTTGATGTATTCACACTAATCAAAGGAGAAATGGTAAAGTAGCTGATCGAGCGATATTGTCATCTAGTGGTTCATTTGAAGAGAATGGGAATTGTAAAGACAAATGAAGAGCTTGTTGACAAGCTAGCTGATTCTTTACCACAAGGTGAATGGTCGACTTACTTAACCATCTTAAAGAATGGAGTTGAATACAACAATTTCTCGCTTCCTCGCTTTATTGAAAGATTGGAAGGTCATGAACTAGAGATGCAAAAGATGGCAAAAAACAAGACTGTTCAAGTGCAACAAGATGTTAATCTTTATTTCAAAAATAGTTCTGCTGCTCAAATCCAAGCGCCAAAGATTCAAACTGCGTTCAGTGCATATAGTTCACCAAGCACACCACCAATTCAGCCAAGTGGTTTCCAATCATTCCCAACAGTTGATCCAAATACACCTTCAAGCCAACAATCTTCTTTTGGATCAAATCAACCTTAGAACAATCAAACCACTCCAGCATCCAATGCAAATCAAAGAGTTATGCAATGCAACATTGTCGTTGATTTTAAGAACGCACAAAATTTTGACGAAAAGATAGCAAAACAACATATGTCTCTACTTGCTTCAGTTCTTGAGTCATATGACAGTCTTGTTGCTGGAAAGATTAGAAATTCTGAAATGACACTTGAGGATTACGATCAAATTGATCCAGTTGAAATGGAGTTGATAGATATAAAATGGTGTATGGCTTCAATCGTTCGACGTGCACAAAGATTTATGGAAATCCCTGGTAAAGAAAATTTGGGAGGTTTGGATGGGAAAGTTGGATTTGATAAATCCAAAGTTACCTGTTTCAAGTGTCGGGAGAATGGTCACTTTAAAAGAGAATGTCCAAACCAAGAGGTTCAAGGAAATCTTAATCCTTTCGCCGATGACTATTACAAAAGAGCGATCTACCACCGACCGCAACCAAGAACAAGAATCGTGCCGATTGAAGATAAGCAACCTGAAACTAAAGATAAGGATTTGGTTGTTACACAAGCAGATGAAGGGTTTAATTGGAACAAGTTTATTTCAAAAGGAGAAAGTTTGGCATTAGTGGCCAAAATTATTGAGGAACCGGAAGAAGAATCGGGGGCATCCTTTGATGAAGGACCTGATGATGACGATTATTACTAGCATACTTCATCAGAGGAGGAGGAGCTTTTGAATGGTCCATTCAAACATCTTTTGCCTAACGATGTTTTAAAAACTTTTGCAGGATATTTCGCACCTACCCAACATTCAACAGATGAAGAGCAAAAGAAACCGGTTGAAGATGTCAAAGTTGATGAGAAAAAGGAATTGGTGAAAGAAGACACCATTAAAGCATGCATGGCCAATGGCAATGAGGTAAACAAGTTATCTGAGAATGAAAAATATTGTTCAAAGTGTGATGAACCATGTGGTGAGTGTCTTGTAAAGGACAAAATATTTGCTGAATTGCAAAGTTTAACATACAATTTGTCAAGCGATTACAAATCCACAAAGGAAGCTTATGACAAATTGAGTGCGTCTGTTAAAGAATACAATAAATCACTCAGAGAAAATGACGCAACACTTATGATGCTTAAAGCAACAGTGATGGATAAACAAATGGCAAATAATATTCATCTAAACACTATTGCTGAGCTCAAAAGTGATCTTGAGAAAATGAGAATAGAAACTGAATGAGTTAACAAATTGTTAATTAGTTATTCCACAAGCTCATACGTCATATATCACATTTTACCAAAAATAAAAAATATTGAGGAATCTAAAAATGGTGAAACAAAAAGTGGTAGTTATGATCGAGTTCCTCCACCCATGTGGAACAGTTATGCATGCAAAAATCCATCTGAGGTGGAAAAGGCGTTAAATCTTAAATTGAAAACCGAACAACTGCCTGTGGATATCGATGTAACTTACACTAAAAATGATGGTGAATGTGACTCTGAAGTGGTAAATAATGTGGTTGAAAAAGCGTTAAAAATTGAATCTGAAGTGTCTGAGCCTGAACAATCTGAGAAGTCAAGGTCTAATGATATATCAGAAAATAGTTTAAATGATGATCCCAATGTCATAGTTTATAAAATGAAATGGTCTGATAAACTATTTTCGAATGAGGACTTTCCAGTCAAGAATGTGCAAAAGGATTGTGTAGATAAAATGTTCAAGCTTATGGAGGTAAGTCATGATGATTTAGATAAACATGATGTATCTTTCTATTCAAAATCAAAAACTGACAACCGACCCTACTATCGAAAAATGGAGGTCATCAGAACTCAATCAAATGATGATTTTCTTAAAGAAAAAGAGAAACAAAAACATAAACAGGTTTCGGATACCTCTGTTCATAAGGACAGCAGGACATGCTTTAAATGCAAGAAAGTTGGACATAACGCACGATACTGTTCACAAGAAAGTTCAAAACTAGTTTCTTCTCAGAAAAAGTTCACCAAGGATGAAAAACAAAAAGTACCCATGTGCATGCCGAAACAAATTCTTAAAAGAAATATTGAATCTCATCAAAATGTTAAACCAACTATTCAATCTCAATCTAAATTTGAAATTGGTGAAACATCACACAAAATTCAACAAAAAGATTCAAAATTTTATGTTAAAAGAGCTAAACCACACACACAGAAATGAGTTGCTAAAATTGTCAAAACAAAATCATCCAAGGTTGAACACAAACTTTCTATTCCAAATAAAATTGAGCTTAAAAAGATTGAACAGAACAAAGTGGGTCCAAAGTTTGATATTCCAAACCCACCCAAGAACAAACAGGCTTGGGTCTCTTTGTTTAAATAAATTTTGTTAATCATGTGTGTAGGGGCTCCAACGTTCGATATTGTTAAAATGGATCATGGATAGTGGAGCGTCTCATCACAAGACAGGAATGCTTGCGTTGCTCAATGATGTTAAAGCTATTCGTGGAAGATATGTAGGATTTGCTGGAACGCAGGGAGGTAGAATTTTCGGAGAAGGGATTCTCTCGAACGGAGTTGTATCGTTTGATAAAGTGAACTCTATCCCTGAACTTGAGAACAATATGCTTAGTATCTCACAAATTTGTGACAAGAAGTTCACGACACATTTCAATGATAAAGAATGT
Organism: Scalesia atractyloides; assembly: GCA_947069175.1. Taxonomy (NCBI): domain Eukaryota; kingdom Viridiplantae; phylum Streptophyta; class Magnoliopsida; order Asterales; family Asteraceae; genus Scalesia; species Scalesia atractyloides. The sequence goes on along the minus strand of CAMTDV010000001.1, from coordinate 15,632,257 downwards.
CTAATCCTAAAACCCGGTTTCAAGATTCCAGAAGAATGGATTTTGATGCAAGCTCTGAGAGAAAATGATTTATATGTTCTTGACATGAGCATCGCTTCTACCACGTCAAAGAAAGTTCAATGCTTTGTTTCCAAACCTACCGAGAAAGAGTCAATTTTATGGCATAGAAAAATGGGGCACATTCATCTTCGAAAGATGAATTTTCTTGTGCATAACGATTTAGTGGAGGGTGTCAATTTGAATTTTTTTTTTCTATCAGATGATTGTCTTAGCTGCCAAAAGGGGAAGCAACATAAGAAATCACACACGAGAAAGCTGTTGAATTCGATAAAGCTACCACTAGAAAGACTACACATGGATCTCTTTGGACCAGTCAATGTTAAAATTATTTATGGAGATCTATACTGTCTTGTCGTTACAGATGATTATTCTCGATTTTCATGGGTGTTCTTTTTGGAGAGTAAGGATGAAACATTTGAAACTCTTATGATCCTCTTCAGAAAACTCAAAAATTTATATCATTTGCCCATTAAGAGAATTCGCAGTGATAATGGAACGGAGTTTAAGAACAAGAAGATGCAAGAGTTCTACAATGAAAAGGGGATTCTTCAAGGATTGCATTGCCCCCTATACTCCACAACAAAATGGAGTAGCTGAACGAAAGAATCGCACGCTGATAGAAAATGCTAGAACAATGTTAGCTGATTCGAAATTACCGATCAGTTTTTGGAGTGAAGCAGTAGCATCAGGATGCTATACCCTAAATCGTGTGTTGACAGTTAAGCCTCACAAAAAGACATGTTTCGAGTTACTGAATCAACGAAAGCCTAACTTAGCATTTTTGGAACTGTTTGGATCACCGTGTATCGTCTTGGACCCGGCTAGTAAATTTGGAGCCAAATCTTTGGAAGGTTTCTTTGTTGGTTACGCTACTCCTCAAAAACGTGTTTTCTTGTCGAGTCTGAACCAGGTAGTTCTAGCGCAACACGTAGATTGTCAAAGATATACAACGCCTACGCAGAAACCTGGGGATCCGTGGCTATTTAACTACGATGGATTGTGGGATTCGTTTGATCTACCAGATGTGCCAACTGAAGAAGAACTTGTTATGTTATTTCAACAACATCAGTTATCTAATCAAGAACAAGTTCCTCGACCTTTGGTGATTTCTACATCATTACCAGTTAACACGTCTTATGTCGGTCAAAGCTCTTCTGTTCAAAATCCGGTTCTTGCTCCAAATGTCGATGCTGCTGATTCTTCTGCCCAGCCAAATGCAGATGTTGACTTTGAACGGGAACCAACTTTCGACGATGGGCAATCCAGTTCTGATGAAGGATCTGAACAGATTGAAAGCTTTCTGAAACAACAGGATAATCAGTCTAATGCTAGGAATAAAGCTTCTTTATCTGTACCGGTTGTTGATGAAATTCTCACAAATTTGCAACCACAAGTCGATGTTCGAACTGAAGTGACACCAAGAACACTTTCATATCATCCGTCAGAGAACATCATAGGCAGCTTACAATCTGGAGTGCAAACTCACAATCAGATCAATAAAGATCTAAGCTGTTTTTATACTACTACTGCTCCACTTCCAATCCGATTTTCTCATAGTTGTTTCGTTTCTCAGGTTGAATCGGGAAGCTGGAAAGACGCGTTAAAAGAAGAAAGTTGGGTGGATGCAATGCAAGAGGAATTACTTCAATTCCAGAAACTTGGAGTCTGGACGCTTGTGGACCTGCCAGATCATCACAAAAAGATTAACAAAAGATGGGTCTTCAAGTGCAAAAGAGACGATCGAGGAGTTGTGGTGCGCAACAAAGCTCGACTTGTAGTTCAAGGTTTTCATCAGCAAGAAGGGATAGATTATACTGAAGTCTACGCCCCAGTTGCTCGTCTTGAAGCAATTCACATATTCTTGGCCTTTGCCTCGTGGAAAGGGTTCAAGGTGTACCAATTAGATGTTAAATCTGCTTTCTTATACAGAAAAGTGAAAGAGGAAGTGTACATCGGCCAACCACCAGGGTTCGTTGATCCAGTGCACAAAGATAAAGTCTACCCTCTGAATAAAGCCTTATATGGTCTTCATCAAGCCCCGAGAGATTGGTATGAAACATTATTGAGTCATCTTCTGGACAATGGCTTTATTAGGGGAACAGTAGATTCTACCATCTTCACAAAGGAAGTAGATGGGCATCTAATCATCGCACATATATATGTGGATGATATTATCTTTGGATCGACAAATGACAAGCTCTGTAAAGACGTTGAAGAAGTCATGAAGCGCAAATTTGAAATGAGCGCAATGGGGAAATGAAGTTCTTTCTAGGACTTCAGGTTGATCAGTTGCCTGATGGTATTTTCATTCATCAGATGAAATATGTTCATGACATATTGGAGAAATTCAATATGACAGGAGCTAAACCAGCATCTACCTCGTTAGCTCCAAATCACGGCATTTGTCCAGATCTTACTGGAGAAAAGGTTGACGAAACTTTATATTGCTCCATGATCGGATCCTTGATGTATCTTACAACTTCTCGACCAGATATCATGTATCCAACGTGCCTGTGCTCCCGTTATCAGTCTAATCCAAAAGAGTCACACCTGCTTATTGTCAAACGCATAATGAGATATATGAAGGGTTTTCCAAGCACTGGCTTGTGGTACCCTAGACATGATGATTTTAATCTTGCAGGATACTTGGATTCTGATTTCGGATGCTGCAAATTGAATACGAAGTCTACAAGGGCCGGCTGCCAGTTCTTCGGAACTCGTTTGGTAACCTGGCAGTGCAAGAAACAAACTGCAGTCGCTCTCTCTACTTGTGAGGCTGAATACGTTTCGGCATCCAGTTGTTGTTCTCAGGTTCTCTGGATACAGCAACAGATGAGAGATTTCGGTTTGCAATTTCTTGATACGCCTATATATGTAGATAATCAGGCCGCGATCGATATCACTAAAAACTCATGCCAACACTCACGTACTAAACATATCGAGATTCGACACCACTTTATGCGTGATTGCTACGAGAAAAAGTTGGTGCAAATTGAGAAAATCCACACTGATGACCAAAAAGCAGATTTTTATACCAAAGCTTTTGATAAAACAAAGTTTAAAAATTTGTTAAAGCTAAATGATTTAAAAAACATGATCCCAGGGGATGTGTTTGAGGTTGAGTTTGAGGATGATGACGAATTAATGTGAATTTGTTATCGGTTAAACGTTTTCTGTACATTCTTTCTTATAACTTCTTAAAAAATCGAAAAATATGTTTTTGATTTTAGGGGGAGAATGGGGGGAGAATGTTTGAGGAAAATACAAAAACATTAAAAAAAGGGGCAAAAAGAGTTTTGCGTAAAAAGAGTGATCATAGTAAATCAAAAATGATAGTCACAGTATGCTAAAGAATTGTATTGTTTAAAAAGTAATTAAGCAAGTCTTACTACGGATATGCCAATAGACTTCACTCGTTCAGTAAATTGTATTCAAGATATAAACCTAAAATTCAAAACTGATTAACTTGTGGGTTAACATCTCTCGGATATATGGACTTAGCACTCCGAAATATCGTTTGAGAGAATGCCAGATTCTGCGATACTAGGTCTTTATATTTGATTAACATCAGGGGTATTATTCAAGTTCTTCTGATTTTGCGGAAGCAATGTCCTAGAACTTATATAATACTTTCGCATTATTTCCCCAAAAGCTGCATGCAAATATGGTTATGTCTTAAGCAATTATGACATTTGCAGTACAAAAGATTCCTTGATGGAACACCACCTAAAGACGAGCCTTCATCTCTTTGTCTGTACAGTAGTACTAACCTGAGCTCTCAAGGTCATGCATTCACCCTATATACAAATATCAATTCGATATATTCACCTGTAAAATGACATTTTGGGAATCTCGATACGGGAGTATATTCTGAGATGGGAAACACAGTTATTTCATGTTTCTAATAATACATTAACATATCATAAAATAGTTGAGAAACGAGAAGAGGCTTAAATGGACAAATATACTGGCAATCTAGGTAAATTTGTTTAAAAGCTTAAAGGGTGTTTCTAGATCAACGATACTGATGACTTATATATATGCTTGAAATGATCCTCTAAAAACGCAAAATTCACAAAAATGTTATTGTTCTTTGAAAAATATCTTAAAACTCAAAAAGATTTTCAGTTTTCTTAGCGTGATAGTCTTATTTTTGTTTACCGATGATAAAAACACTAACGGTTGGATTCATAGCGATATCTTGCTGAGGAAAACTTGAAATCATGGGTTGGGAGCTATTTTTGCAAAAAAGTTTACTTGAATGTCAAGAAAGTTCAATAATTTGAAACTTTACAAATTAAAATAAATCTGTTGGTCAAGGTCATTAATTTGGACTTGGAAGACAAATTAAATAACCAGGGTCATTAATTTGGACTTGGTTAGTCAAGTGGATTTGTGAAACAGATAAAATTACTGAAAAATGAAAAATACAAAAATAAAATTGAAAAGTTCAAAGATTTTTAGTAATGATTCGCATGAAACAGAAATTCATACGGAGATATTCATTTCAGTATGAAACAGAGTAAATTTTTTGTGATTCAAGATTTTTGTACGAAACAAGTCTACTATATATACTCTTTGTTTCGCACATAAATGAGTTTACTTCTTTCTATGCACTGTTGAGCGATTGAGTAATTTTTGTGCGAATTTACTATAAAATCTTCATTACTTGGTATTTGTGCGTGTGATTTACATTGTTGAGGTTGATTGGCACACCTCTATCAATGGCAAGGTAATTTCGACAAAATCATACTGTTATAATGCCAAAATTTGTACGAATCGGACTAAAACTTAGATCTAGGGAAATTAGACCGGTAAAACTTAAAATTGATCACAAAAACGTGAAAATCGGCTCTAATAACCTGAAAATCAATTATCAATTTGTTAAAATTAACAAGTTTTAGGTTCGGATTATACTTGGACAATTTTGGGACGACGATGAATTTTGTACGAATGAATTGTTTCGCATGAAAAGTTTTGATATTTCTATTGAAGTTTAGTTTTGTACGAAACAATAATTTCATACGGATAAGTGTAAAAGATGTTCAAAAATGAATTGAATGAGTAATTCGTATGAAATAAATGGTTCGTATGAAATAAAGTTTGAAATTAAAATGTTAAATTTGCAAAGTATTTTGTACGAAGAAAGTGAATCGTATGAATAACATGCATTTCAAACTTTGATTTTTGGATAAGTTTGTGTTTCGTATGAAACAGGTGTTTTGTACCAATCAGTGAAGGAAACTTTGAATGTTTAAAAGTTTTTCTAACGGTTGATTGTTATTTTTATGTACAGGCCAAGAAATCTGCGTTTTCTCCGGTGCACAATATATTTTGTATCACAGATGCTTCAATTCCGGAGATAGCGGCGTATCGAGATATTTTGGATTTTCTCACATGGATTAGAGTGACTAAAGCTTTAACGGATAGACATACGGCATATCTTTCACATGTGGAATATTTTTGGAATGCCGCTGAGTATAGTATTGATGATAATGCCATTATTTCAGTTGTTAAGATTAACGATGTTGATATTCCAGTGAAGATTATCGAGGAATTAATTCGGAAGGTTTTGGAGTTTAAAGATAACAAAGACGATCCGACATGTTTCTCTGAATACATGGTTAAAGGATGTTTTTATGGGATGGGGTATACAAGAAAGGGAACCTAAGCGCGCCTTTCGGATATCTTGCACATGTTATAACTAACGGTTTGAGTCATAGGAAAGGTGGCTTCGATGATTTAGTGGATTATCAGATGTGTATGATTACTGCTTTAGTGTTGAATCTTCCATACAACTTTCAAAGGTTATATTCACTCAGATGATTCAGAATATTCAGAAGGAAAAGTTTTTGCAGTATCCAAGATTCATTCAGATGATGTTAGACTTTTTGCATCCTGATTTGAAGAAATCTCCAAACGATGTCCTCAGACTTGAACATATGGGTGTTTCGACGTTACGAAAGATGAATGTGCATCTAAAGTCTGCTCCTGTAGCTTAACCAATGTTTGGTGCGATTCTCGATAAAGATTACATTTCACCTGCACCAGGAAAGTGGAGAAAGGATGAAAGTGGTGACGATGAAGAGGAGGTTAAAACATTATCGTTGTTTGTTGCAAAAAGAAGTCCATGGTTTGTAAAGGATGCAGAAAAAGGTGGGAAAGTTACATATAAGGGAAAAAAGAGAAAAGCTACGTCTGCTGCTGGAAGTTCAGGGTTAAGAGATGAACCAGAAGTTGAGGAAACAATTGAAGAGATGGCTGAAGAGATTGAACGTCAGGCTTTTGGAGCTGATAAAGTAGCTGAAGAAGTACTGTCATCAAGTACCGATTCAGAAGATAGGAGAGCTGGAGAAAAGAAAAGAGCAGATAAATTAGCAAAGAAATGACAAGCTGAACTGAAACGCAAAGCAGAGGAATGCAAGAGAAAAGCAACAGGCGAGGATGACACAACTTATGTTCCGTCTGAATCTGATACCGAATCTGCTTTTTGAACTCCGGTCAAGAAAAAGCAAAGAAGAATGAAGCGTCCCGCAGCTCGAATATCTCCGAGTGTTATTCAGAAGGAAACTGGTGCTTAAACGATTATTGAAGAAAATGTGGAGGAACCATCACAGAATATTCCGTCTCCACCACAACATATGCATCCAGAACCATCTCAGCAACAATCTGAAGCAGAGATACCTCTTCAACGACAATCAATTCCTGAGCCAGAACCAAATCAACAACAGCCAGCACCGCAACAGTCTACTCAACAACAATCACAACCATCTCGTGCGCAACAGTCTCATTCTACACAACAGCCGTTTGAATCACAATCATTTTTTGATGAGATTGGTTTAGATGATTTACCAGGAGGAGATGAATTTCGCTTTGATGATCCAAGAGTTGACGACTTGGAAAAACAGGTAACGATGAATGTGGTGCGTATAGCTGAGTTGCAAGAGCAGATAAATGAGTTAACTGCTGAAAAGCTTGAAATGCTGGAGAGGATTGGAGGATTAATTGTTGACAAACAGAAGTTAGAAGCGATGTTAGCAAGTATTGTTTCTGAAAACAAAAGATTGCATTTGCGAATGGCAGAATACGAGGAAGAATGTTTGAGAAACGATAGAAGAATGGATGTGTTTGAAAAGATTTTGGAAAAGAAGTTAGGTTTGAGTATTTCGGCAGCAATGGATGAAATAGAACAAGCAGAAGCGAGGGAAAGAGTTGCGGAAAGAGAGCAATTATCTAAACAACAATCCGATGCACAAGGGAAAGGAAAGGGAAAGATAGTGGAGGAATCTGTGATTGATAAAGCTGTGCCAGAAGATGAATCTAAGCCAGTAATATGTTGGGATATTGTGGTGTATGAAGAACCGAAAAAGTTTATCTTGATAGGTAAGCCAACTGATGTGGATATAACTTTACATGATATTACTCAACAACATCGAGATTGGTTGCTAAAGAAAAATATGGCAAAAGAAAGTAATGAAACTGCTGTAGAGACTGAGAAGGAAGCAGAAGAAGAAGATGTTGATGTTGATGATAATGATGATGACAATGTTGAAGGGTCGGGAATTCGTGTAATTGATTCGAATGTTAATGAATTAGTTGATCTTTCTGAGTACTTTGATGATTCTGCGAACCAGTTTCTGAAGAAGAAAAGTCGAACAAAGCTGATGAGTCAATGGATGCTCAGCAGGCAGGAAATTTCACAGAAAATGTTATATCTTCTGTTCCTGTCGTGCCAAAGCCATTTGTATTATATCTTGAGCATGATGTTGAAGAAGGGGAGTTTGTGCACAGTTACTCGAAAGAAGAAATTGCAGCAATGCTTGGTATTAATGAAGAGAAGTTCGATTTTGATTTACAGACGAACTTAATGAGATAGAGGTTTTTGAACCGAATGCTTATGTTTTTGAAGACATAGAAGATGCAAACATGAATGATAACGTTGTCGTGGAAAGTGATTCTAATGACGATGCTAATGATGCCAATCAGGGTACAGATGATTTCCCAACGTTTATCGATCTATTTACAGTAGAAAGTTCTGAGATGTTGCAAAGGAAAGTATCTAAAGCTGCAAAAGAAGGAACAATTCCTGAGAAAATGTCTAAAGCGGAATTGTTGAACAAAAGAAAAAATGGTTTCAGGTGAGTTCAGCAAAGCGTAAATTTAAAAGACCCCTAGCATTTTTCACCAGAGATGCTGATATTTCTCTAGGGGACATTCTGAGTTGGGGATGGATTGAAGAGCTAATTGTGTATGCGATTAAAAGGGAATTTGGTATTCCATATTTTTGATATCTGAGCGACATCAAAACACTACCTTATTGGGATATAAAGGAGCTTGTTCAAACAAAGATGATAAATCTAAAGATGAAGTTTCATGACCAAAAGTTGTGGAGATTGATCAAGTTTGAAGCTACTCATGGTTTTGTACATTGGAAACCTCATTATCCTCGTCGCAATGTTAAAGTTGATCCAGTAACGAAGGAGAAAGATATTACTTTGATTGTGAAGAAACCACGAGTGATGAAGAACATGCCTCTGATCAAAATGGAGCAAGATTTCTTTAAGATATTCAAATGGTGGCACTATGATTCGAGTTCAGGAGAAGCTGTTATTTATGTGCAACCAGATGATGACTCTCGGAAAATCACAGAGGAATTAACTGAAGCCTTCATAGCGCATAAACGAATATATGGTCTATGGCGAGGCATTCGAGTACTAGACCCAATGTGGCTAGTAAACTGTTCGAAGAAAGATATAGAATGTTTATTTTATAGTAAGATAAGTTTCGAAGAAAAGGATTTCAATTTCAAAAGATCGTTAATGTGTGCTTTGCAAATGATATTCATTCTAGATCGGATTGGATCCTGGAGGAAGCTTGAGAAGAAAGAGTCAAAGAAAAAGGAAGAAAAAGAAGCTCGGATCGCAGAACGTATAAGAATAGCATCTTTAAGGAGCTCTCAGTTTTTGAAACAACGTCCTCTTATGGATCAAACGCCAATTGCTTTTGAGGAGCGTCGAAAACCTGTAAAGAGATTCTTTGGGCGTTAGAGTCAAATCTTTTTGAAGATATTGAAGATTATCCATACTGCGGCAACATCCAAGGGGGAGTTTGTTGGTGCATAATGTCTATAAAACGAGGAATATGAATCAGTTTCGTTATTGTAACCCTGATACCATGGATAGTCACAAACAACGGCGTCATCCGATAATGCATTTCAGTCGTGGTTGCTGTCATATTGGTGGTTGCACAAAGATTGGTAGATGCACCCGTATGCACATATGGGGTGGATAACATTTGATGAGGGGCGGTTTGGGTTTTGCACTAAAGGTAGTGGGTGAGTACGATGGACAAAAGAATAACCGGCATCACATTGCATGGAATGGGGACAGTTAGGGTGTTGATCAATGGAGGAACGGGTTGGACGATTTGGGTGTGGCGCCAAATAGGGCACAACATTCGGATAGGTTGGACAATTCGGTTGTGTACCTAGATTGGGAAAACATTTGGATGGTATGGTTGTGGTACCCAAAAGTTACGATTACCTTGAGGCTTAGCTTTCAAATTGTTTAGTTCCCCATCATGAATGTGCAAATGGGAGTGGATATGAAGGTCATTCTCATAATTTTCCATGTAGAAAACCAGAGAAATGAAAGTGAATTAATGACTGAGGGTATGGGGGTATTTATAGTTAAAAAATAATTTTTTAATAAAAGGGGAATAATATTAAAAAACTGCCAATATAATGTTGTGGACTCAGTTATTGAGGAACTTCCACGCCACTACAAATGTAGACACACCCATTTACATTTCAACATACCATCTTGCAACATACATATGATGGGGACTTGGAACTTTCATTTCTAGAGTTTGAAGAAGTTCTCGACCCTCCCCAGATAAGATTCCAAGTAAGACACGTTTGTATTCTCCCCAAACCAAAGAGTCAAAGTCCTGGTCAAAAAATGTAATGGACTTCTATCAAAATATGGATGCTCCGTTCTGTTATAGCAGTTTCCTCATAAGGAAACAGATCGGCTCAGAATTTTGGGGTACCCTTCTAGGATGTGAAAACTATGGTTACTTGTCGCCACTAGTAAGTAGCTGATTTTTAAATTTTTCCCAAATATATTTGAAAATATGTTAATTTTATAATGGTGAACTCTATAGCATGTCGGAGGTTGGGTTATCAGAATGACGAGTTTCAGATGGATTTTAATAAAAAAGTAAAAAAAAACCGTTAACATATGTTTCCATGGACAATTCTTCCACTGCAATTCTTTGACCTTTTGGGCTAGAAACCAAACTATCGTGCTTTACCCTTTGCCAATAGAATGAAGGAACATTACCCTCCATTTTGGGACATTGATTTATTAAGACATGCATAGTGTTTATGTTTTGTACCTTATTGTTATACCCCAATAATAATATGGAACCTATTTAAAGTCTAAAATTGAAATTTCAGGTTTATATTCGGATCTGTGTTGAGCACCGAGAGTGGTTCATGGTTCGTGTGGATAGGCGGACACTTCACCTTAGTTTGTACTTCACTTGGTCGTGTGGTGCACCCTGCTCTGGTGGTTCTAATTGGTCCAAGTTATGGTTTAACCAACACTTATTAAATTTGAATCATTATTCAAGTAGTTTTTGGATTATATTTCGTACCGGGACAGTAAGGACGATCATTCATAGAAAAAAGATGGTATCACATACTGAAGTTTGCCAACACCATAAGGAAACCATAGGGGCTAACTCCAGGTCATAATTTGTAAGTTATTGACAAATCTGGTTGTAGACGAACCACTCAACATAGAAGGAGATCTTGATGAGGCATGTGCAAAGTCTAGAAGAAATATGGCGGATGAGTTTTATGCAGCTCGTGTAGCACCGGCCCGTATTTCATAAGACATGTACTAATTTCCATCTTTATGTATTTTGGTGGGGTATTGAAGGTATTTCATGTATGCGAATGTTAGTTTATCTTAATATTATTGTTTCACTCATTTTTAAAAAATGTGAACAAAATGACCAGGGTGGATTTTCGTGTGGGGTTTCTGAAAGGAAAACACACTCAGATGACGTACAGGCTTATGTTTTCCTGTTCAATCACCTGAGGTGAATATATTTGGTAATTCTTGATGGCTAACGGGGTTGTAGGGATGAGTTACGGTACCCCAAAACTCCCCTTTCACTCATTTTTAAAAAAATAAAGTGAAAAAATGACGAGGGTGGGTTTTCGTGTGGGTTTTTGAAAGGAAAACACACCTTGACAACCTACAAGTATATGTGTTCCTGTTCAATCACCCGAGGTGAATATATTCTGTTATTCGTGATGGCTAACGGGGTTGTACGGATGAGTTACGGTACCCTAAAACTCCCATTTCACTCATTTCTTAAAAAAATGTGAAAAAATGACAAGGGTGGGTTTTCGTGTCGAATTTCTAAAAAAGGAAAACTCACTACGACGACCTAGGCTTATGTTTTCTTGTTCAATCACACGAGGTGAATATATTGTGTTATTCGTGACGGTATAACGTGGTTGTACGGATGAGTTACGGTGCCCCAAAACTCCCCTTTCACTCATTTTTAAAAATTGTGAACTGAAGATGATAAACTAAACATGATATTAATACAAGGAAAACATAGCCTTACAATAAATGCTTATATTAAGATGAAACCAGTGCATATGATGAACTAACATGATATTAATACAAGAAAATACGTTAATGATAAACTAAACATAATATTACTAAAGGTGCAATACATACACTAATAATCATTGGTGATGGCTTTCACATGCATTCCTTTTGGGACCTCTTTGATGACAAATTCCAAATTTATACTTTCTTGTGTGATGGGGCCTATCCATCTCCTTCTACCGCGTGACGTGGTTATTCTTGATGTGTTTGGTTTTATTTTCCAATCTATTACTACCCATGTTTTGGGTCGTCCAATGGAAAGAAGTCACCTGCGTACTGCGCCTTGTAAGCATCATTATAGTACATCTTATTGATAGTGTTGTGCGGTGAGTCCCCTCTGTTAAGGCAGACTTCGATAGCATGCGAGCAAGGAAACATCTGCATTTTCCACTTACCACATGTGCACGTATCTTTGTAGTACTCGACGGTGTAATCATTTCCTCCGCATTCATTTGTCTGTATCTTTGATATAACTCGGTACCTACCGCTAACATAACTGTACTCCTATAACCGATGGTGTCTTGAATTTTAGTAACGAATTTGATGCCACTCGAACCTATACAGGGCTAACTGGGTGTTACAGTTGTGGGCAACCTGGTTGTTCATTAGAAAATGCTCGACTATCTTGTTTAAGGTACGCTCAATGATGGCCTTTATTGGCATAAGCCTAATTCCCTTCTGTAACACCCTGACCGCGTAAAACAACAAACCGCGGCAAAAACGTCGGGGAGTCATGTCACAGAACTATTGTTTCACAACACATGGTACATAAAGTTTTGTATTATTGAATTTAATTGTTTATATTGTCTTGGGAGAATGAATAAAAAACATAAAAATTGTCTTGAAAATTTTAAAGTCACTAAGGCCCAAGTTCCCCCTATGTGAAACATGCTCAAAGTCAAACGTTAGCTCTTGAAACATATGTGAAAATAAAACGCCAGCATAAAAATGCCTGTGAATAACATAGGTTTTGTGATGAAGATTCATGGCTTTGAAAGTTAAAAGAAATGTTCAACTATTACATAAGTAGCCATGATCTTTTACAAAAATGTTTCTTTTATGTATCATGAAAATCAAATGATATAAAAAAAATGATGCATGGTTAACTTAATAACCAAAATAACTCGTGCCTTGTATAAAATATGTCATGTCTTGTATTTTGTTTGAAGTTGTTTAAATAACGCTACATTACGTAATATAACGAAAGTACTTATTTATAGGAAATACCAGCGGCGTATCCACCATGCTTTTATCATATTACACACGTCTCGTCATTTAAATCATTTACCATGAGCCAACAATTGATATGTCTTGTTTAAACGAATGTCATGTATAAACCAATGCCATGTATAAACCAATTGTCTTTATAAACAAATGTCTTGTATAAACCAAATGTTATTTATAAACAAATGTCTATGTATAAACCATTGTCTTGTATGGCAAACAAAAGTCTTGTTTAAACCACAAAATAAATGTCTAGTATAAAATAACCAAAATGTCTTGTCTTGTCAAAATGTCTTGTATAAAACAAGTGTTTTGAATAAACAAAGGTCTTGTTTAAACAAAAATCTCGTCTTATAAATCAATTGCTTTTATTGTGTAGACACATATATATGGATTGTTGGTGAATACATTCAAGCCTTGTTGACTTTCGGATAAACCCTTATAAAGACAGAGGTTTATCAAATGTTCATCAGATTCTATCATTCCCTAAAGTCACTTCCAAACAAACCTAGGAAGCGGGAATGGGATTGTCAATCCTATGGTACCATTACATACTACCGGTCGGTGTGATCAATGTTAATTAATGTATCATTGTATATTCAACGCACCAATATGTCTTGAACAATGTAAGCATCTCATGAAAATGTTTTGAAATCATGTACTTGGCATACTAAGTCATTATACCAAGCAAAAATGTCTTTGAAATCATGTACTAGGTATGCTAAGTCAACATACAAGGTAAAAATGTCTTTGAAATCGTGTACTAGGTATGCTAGGTCAACATACGACGCAAAAATGTCTTTGAAATCATGTACTAGGTATGCTAAGTCAACATATGAAGCAAAATGTCTTTGCAATCATATACTATATGTACTAGATAAGAAAAACATGTATAATATCATGAAAACAAGAAAGTAGTGATAGGCACATATGAATCACCCCAAAACATTTGAAAACGTAACAGAGGGGGCTATGTACTTACTTGAGATTGCGTAAATGTCTTGTTTAAATGATCAAACAAAGCTCAAGGATTGAAGAGTTCAAGTGTGTCCTAATGTATCAAAATACTATGTTAGTATATCGAGACTAAATCAGAGGATTGGATAGAATGTGATCTTATAAACCAAACGAGTGTTGGAACTCGTATGTTATAGTTTATAATACCTTACATTCTGATTTGGAAGAGTTTCTAAGTGCTTTGACCCGTTACGACTTGTTAAAATGGTTTACGCCATTTTAACGGGTCGCAAGCGTAACTATGGGTTTGGATGGTTAAATAAGTCCTATGATGAGTCTTATATGTCAAAACAAGTTTGATTATGTTATAATATCAGTTTAGATGTCAAAACTATGGTCTTAAATGTTTAAAACCATTTTATGCCTCAAAAGGGTGTTTTCAGCATTTTAAAAGTACATAAATCGACTCATCATATAATTAACCAAACTATATGACTATAAGGTATAATCTCAGAGGGTTATTCCCTAAATTACTATGGTCATAAAAATGTGCTTGGTCGAATCCTAAGATTGACCAAACGGGTCAGATTCGAAAGTCAAAGCGGTAGTAAACCGCTCGACTTATGACTAAGAAATAATCACTAAACTAGAACTGACGAGTTAGACACATTTGAACATGTTTATAATGTTATAAAGCTGATTTGGTGTCAAAACCTTAAGTTTTATTACCAAAAAACATTTTCGTCGTAAAATGCATTTTAATACCTTTTTTTACTTTTAACTCGTAAAACTTTAACTCGTCATCTCACCTACTAAGCGTGGTAATCAGAAGGTGCAATCGCAAGGGATTAAGAACTTTTTGATTACGATCACGTTGCAAAGTTCAATTTGAACTTTGACTTGACCAAAATGGTCAGAACGAAAGTCAAACTGTTTAACTTTTAGCTCAAAATAGCTAAAATAATAAAAGAACTAGGAAGAGTACTTACTTGTGTTGAAGAACATTTTCAGAACTCAAGATATGAGGCTTCCAAAGGCTGGAAACAAGCTCCAAGAAGGATAGAAAGAAGAACTTTA
Source organism: Scalesia atractyloides (assembly GCA_947069175.1). Taxonomy (NCBI): domain Eukaryota; kingdom Viridiplantae; phylum Streptophyta; class Magnoliopsida; order Asterales; family Asteraceae; genus Scalesia; species Scalesia atractyloides. The sequence continues at coordinate 15,617,246 of CAMTDV010000001.1, read as the reverse complement.
CACTTTGCTTTGAAGTATTTTTGAAGTGGTGTGAAACAATGGATGAATCAAAGGGTATTTATAATGTTTTAGGATCAAGGAGGTGATGACAAGTGTTACCAAGTGTGGATTAGTGTCCTAACATGCGTTAACACCAAATTACATATGGAGTGGCAGTCTTGAAGCCACTAGTTTTGAGTTAATGGTTTTTGGCAGCTTTGTATGGGCAACAAGCCAAAATATATTGTAACATATGCCCAACTAAAGATCTGCTGAAGTCTAAATGTCTAAGGTCTGCTATAGCAAAGCTCTGCTGAAGTCTAAGCTCTGCTGAAGTCTAAGCTCTGCTGAAGTCTTAAGCTCTGCTGAAGTCTAAGCTCTGCTGAAGTCTTAAGCTCTGCTGAAGTCTAAATGTCCAAGGTCTGCTATAGCAAAGCTCTGCTGAAGTCTTAAGCTCTACTGTAATCTAATGGAGGATGTATCATCAGTGTTTTCTATCAGTCCTTGTAATGTTTAGCGTATAGCAATGGTTAGCTTAGCAGTGGTTATCATCAGTCTTTTCTATCAGCAGTGGTTAGTTTAGCAGTGGTTATCATAAGTGTTTTCTACCAGTCCTTGTAATGTTTAACTTTTATATAATTTCACAAATGGTCCATCTCGTCTAACAAGTGGCTCATTTGAGAGTACGGTTACACGTTTCGTAGATAAAGTATAAAACTTTATCGAACACGAAAATGACCGAATTTGTGTAATGATTGACATTTTTGCATTCTTACCAATAAAATGCAAGATTTTATTGAATAAAAATGTTTGGGATAGTATAATGATTGATAAATATATATTGTCGCAAATAAAACACAAAATTTTATTAAATAAGAAAATATTTTGGAATTGTTCAATGACTAAAAATGTACGAATGTAACACCTTCAGCGCATGGTTAATGCTCTCTGAAATATTAGTTGTTAGAATTCCCCAACGATGATTGTTTCTATCATTTACATGAGTCCACCAATTCTCGCCTATCTCTTTAAATACTCCCATGCTTCTAGCTTGATGCCCTTCATCAAATACACTAAATGGGTGAGGATCTACTTCAATCCAATAAGCTTAGGTCTAATCTAGTTAACCTAGTCCAATATGTGTGGAATTCATTTTAGATTAGGCGACATTAATAAGATATACTTTTCAATTCCCTGTTTCATTAGTCATTCAACGGTTATAAAATCTGAAAACAGTTCGACAGGGCTTCATTGTATCGTTCGCAAAAGAGTTACAGACACAATGAACACATTAACATATATAGACCTTTAACTTCGTGCGAACTGAACTCACTTCGTACGAACTGAACTCACTTCGTACGAACTAAACTCACTTCGTTTGAAGTGACACTAGTTAACTTCGTACGAACTGAACCATCTACCTTCGTATGAAGTGAACAATTACAAAAACAAATTCTAACATTTCAGCCTATTACAGACACAGACTCGACTCAAAGATGTAGGCGATAGACATTATGCATCAACAAACTCCCCCTTGGATATTGCCCTAGTTTTGATCAGTCTTCAGTCTTCAGAAACTTCATAACTTTATACTTTAACGACCAAAGAAATTCTTTCTTGGCTTCCGTCGTTCTTCACTAGGAATAGGCGTTTAGTCTGTTGGCGGGGCCCACTTCATAAACTAGAATCTTCGTATAGATGCTTTCTTCACAGTTTCAAATCAAGATGTATCCATCCATTTCTCGTTTAAAGAGGGTGCTATCTATTGTTCCTCATATGAAGCCATTGTCCAGTAGGTGCTTAGATAGTGTCTCATACCAGGCTCTCGAGGCCTGGTGCAACCCCTACAACGCCTTATCTAGTAGGTAAACCTTGTCTTTGTGTATCTGATCGACGAACTGCGCTGGTTGGCCGACATACACCTGCTCTTTCACCTTTCTGTATAAGAAAGTAGACTTAACATCCAATTGATACACCTTGAATCCTTTCCATGACATAAACGCGAGGAAAATGTGGATAGCTTCAAATTTAGCCATGGGAGCATAAACCTTAGTGTAGTATATTCCCTCTTGTTGATGAAATCCCTGAACAACGAGTCAAGCTTTATTTCAAACAATAACTCCTTTGTCATCTCATTTACACTTGAATACCCACTTTGTATTAATATTTTTGTGGTCATCCGGTAGATCAACAAGCCTCCATACACTGACTTTTTCAAATTGCAATAACTCCTCCTGCATTACATTCACCCAACTTTCTTTTGTACGTTTTTAGCTCAATCTACGGAATATCATCTATATGAGACCGTGTTTTGTACAAGTGCTATATTAGTATAAAAACAATTAAGATCCTTATTGACCTGATTTTGCGTTTTGACACCAGTCCGCAATTTTCCAATAATATTTTCTGATAGGTGTACGACAATGTCCTCGGCATAAATTCGTTCGGAATGCTCATTCGTGTTCCAGATTTGTGATGTTTTGATCAACGTCTTGATTAATTGTAGATGCTTCATTCTGAGCACTTGTTCCCTCAGCTTTACTATTGTTGGTGCGGAATGTCTATTGCCTACGTCTAGGATATTTCACTCATGTAAATAGGGCTTATATTTGTCATTTATTTATGTATATTTGATGGCTCGTACGAGTGACACCTTGTCACTCGTATGAGGCACCACTCGCACGAGCCAACAACCTCACTCCTTGTGCGAGCCATGTTGGCCTATATAAAGTGCAGCTTGAGTGTTGTGTCGAAAGCTGTTGATGTGTGACTGAGGCGAAGCCCTGTCTGTTTGTTTACTTGTCTGTAACTTTCCACGTTTAATCGTATAAGAAGTAGTGACGTTTGAACAACATACTTGATTGTTCGTTTGGCAAACTCTCTAGCAATGAATTCTACCTCTGCTAGTTGAGTCAAGTTGGTCCGGTGCTCACAGAGGAGAGCAGATCCCCTCTCATAACTATCGAGTAAACTTTCAACTCGAGCTTCTCCATCATCAGAAGTAAATCCGTCATCATCATATGTCGGTGCAACATTAGATTCAGAGTCAGATTGATCAAACGTAGGAGTAGGTTCATTCATCTCTTGTTCGGTTGTGGGAACACTTGTTGCAGCATTCTGAGATTCAGGATGTTGTGAACTCGGGCCTGCCTCATCATCATGAGTACCAACGTGTGTGTTTTTGAGTAATCCCAATTGGCCTCAGAACTTTATCTTGTGAGAACGATTGTTGTTGCTAATAAAGCATCACAAGTTCCTCTTTAGTCAGTTCATCTGGCATGTCGAAGGAATTCCAGAGACTTTCAAAGTTGAACAACCAAGGATCTTCGAGTTTCTGAGTTGGGGATGTGTAATGTTGACAATCTACCTTATGGCCTGAATAACCGGTTTATGCTAGGAAGATAGACTCTCTTTAGCGGACTAGCATGTCCCACGAAAAACCCTTCCAACGAATTAGATCCAAATTTCTCATCTAGGTCGATAACCGTACACGATGAGCCAAAAGGTTCTAAATACTTCAGATATGACTTTCGTTGATTAAGCAGCTCGACACACGTTTTCTAGTGTGCCTTGACCGTCGATACCCTGTTCGGTGTATAGCATACAGCTGCCACGGCCTCGTTCCAAAAACTTACTGGTAGCTTTGAATCAGCGAGCATGGTTCATGCAGTCTCTATCAGTGTTCTGTTTTTACGTTCAGCCACACCGTTCTGTTGTGGCATGTATGATGCACTAAATTCATGCAGAATTCCCTTCGCATTAGAAAACTCAAACATATAGTTGTTCTTGAATTCTGTACCATTGTTACTACGAATTCGTCTTATCAGCAAATGGTATAGATTCTCTATATTTTGGAACAAGACCATCAGATTCTCGAAAGTTTCATCCTTACTTTCTAAGAACATTACCCACGAAAACCTTGAGTAGTCATCGGTAACAACAAGACAATATAGATCTCCTGAGATACCTCGAACATTAACTGATCCAAAGAGATCCATTTGTAGTCTTTCCATTGGTAACTTGATTGAGTTCAAGAGCTTCATCGAATGTGACTTTTTATGCTGTTTGCCCTTCTTGCAACTAATGCAGTCATCAGTCAAGTGAAAACTCTTCAACTACACACCTTCCACTAGACAGCAGAAATTCATATTCCGAAGATGAATGTGTCCCATCTTCCTATGCCATAAGATAGACTCCTTCTTTATTGCTTTTGACACTAAACATTGCATGGTTTTTATCGTTGTAGTTGCAACACTCATGTCTAGGACATACAAGTCATTTTCTTGGGGAACGCGCATCAAGATCCACTTCTCCGGAATCTTGAATCCAGGCTTCAGAATGAGACATTCTCGATCAGTGAAGTGTGTTGTGATTTTTTATCATCTGAGAGATACTCAATAAGTTGTTCTCTAACTCCGCTATGTAGTTGACCTTGTCGAATGACACCACACCATTAGTTAGAATCCCTTTACCTACTATTTTTCCACCTTGATTACCCGCAAACCCAACGTACCCTCCTCAGATTGATTTAATGTCGTACAGGAGAGCCAACATTCCCATCATGTGCCGAGACACTCCACTATCCATAATCCACTTGGAAAAGACGGATCTTGGGAGCCCCTTCACATGCACTTAAACAATTAGTTGAATAGCGAGACCCAAGCCTTGACGGTCTTGGGTGGGTTTGGATTCTCATCATTTGGTTCTATCACACTTGCACTCTTGGTTTCAACTCTGTTCCACTTTTTGTTTAAACTTTTCGTTAACCACAGTTGGAATAAATGTTTTGATCTTTTCATAGGATACCTTTGGTTTCATCACCCAAATTTGATTTTTTGAAATCGCCTTTTTGATGTAATATTTCGATTCTTTTTGTTCCATTTTGATCGATGATTCACTAGCCTTTCAATTGAAGCATCAAGATCTGTTGGTTTATCATTGTTTTAGATTCGTTGTTTCATTTAAGAATATGAGTAGGAACAAACATTGGGGATTTCCGTTTTCCTCTTAAGATTTCTTAACATTGTAAACATGTTTAGAGGTATTTTGTGGACATCGTCTAACGATATGCCCAACCTGATTGCATTTAAATCATGCCCTACTATCATTTTCAACAGAGGATCTCTAAACCTGTTCACGTTTTTGTTTTTTAGCATAAACTTCTTTGTTTAATTGTTCTCTTGACAATTTCTCTTTTTCGCTTTCTGAGCTTGTGCCAAAGATAAAATTTATATTCTTTGAACCCTTTGATTTTCTAAACCTGTTGTTAGTTTTCGCAACATACCCCGAACCCTTTCTACTCTCATGATAGTTATTCTTTTGTTTGTTATAAATTCCTTTAGGTTTGCAATAGTAATATTTATCACGTTTATAGTTTGAAAATCTTTGTTCTTTGGTCAAGTGCTAAAACATTTCAACTTGAATCAACATAAACACTTTGTCAATTTTATCAAGATTCACGTTCTAAATCAGAATTTTTTTGTTAGAATATAGCTTGTCAGATCCGTTCCTTTTGTACATGACAATATTAGGATCATCATTCAAACCTTGTTCTGATTTTTTAATATATTTTTTGTGAAAACTTTCTTAATTTTCAGAATGTGAACTTGAGCTTGTTTTCTCAAGATTTGAATTAGCACTATCAAACTCAGTGCTTTCATTGTCATTTTCTAAAACTTTGTCAACGACATTTTTAACAACTTAAGATTCACATTCTTTCTCAGACTTGGTGTAGGTTACATTGATGTTTTCAGGTAGCTCGTCTTTCTTTTGAGTTTTCAGTTTCGAATTAAGCACCTTTTCCACCCCGTCAGGCTTTTTCCTAGAATAGTTGTTCCACAAAGAGGTGGAACTTGATGATCCCTTGTTTTGATAACCACATACATTTTCCCCAGCTTCAATTTTTCAGTCCGTTTAGGAAGAATATGATTAATCACATAAGAAGTTGTTGAATAACTACTCTGCAACTTATTAACCTTTTTCGATTCAATCCTAATGGTTTCTAGCTCACTTTTTAGTTTAGCAATCATGTCAATGTGAATATTAATAGCCATATGTTTATCCATGACTGTTGCTTTTAGCATTGAAAGTGTAGCATTGTCTTCCTTACTAGTAGTTCGGTATTGGTTAATTATTCTACTCAGTTATCATAAGCCTCTTTAGTTTCTTTAAGATCACTAGATAGGTTATCAGTGTATTTTTTAAGTTCTTTAAATTTCTCGTCTTTCTCGGAACACTCCTTGCATGTCTCTAAGCACTTCATGCACGGTTTTTCGATTTCTATCTTCTCACTCTTAATCTCCTCATGAACTAACTCTATCACGAACTCTTGGACTTACTCAGACATAACCTCCTGGACTTTCTCAGAAACTACCTCTTTCAGTTGTGCCCTCATAGCTTTTTCGGCAATTTCATTGAGGTTCTTGACGTTTATTTCTTTGGTGACATCAATAACTTCTTCCACATGCTCTTTCTTTTTTTCTTCAATTTGTGTGCTTTGATAATAGCTTGAATCTTCAAAGAAACCTGCAAAAGATCTATAAACGTCAGGAGGTATAACAAATTTATATGCAATGTGAAAAGTATCTTCTTTAGCACTCTGATCATAGTAATATGCATCAGAACTTTCGTCTGGAGTTTCTTCGAGAGCTGGTTCTGGTTCCTCAATGATTTCTGCTATAAGTGCTAGAGTCTCGGTCTTCGGAATGTAGTTATTCCAGTTGAATCCTTCGTCTTCTTGAGTAACCACAAGAGCTTTATCTTTAGATTTCACCGAACCATCCTCAATAGCAATGAGATTAGTTACGCTTTGAGGTTGTTGAGAAGGTCGGTGATAAATGGCTTTCTTATAATAATCGTCACCGAATGGATTCTAGTTTCCATGTACTTTTCGGTTCGGGCACCCTCGTTTAAAATGACCCTTCTCACGGCACTTGAAGTAGGTGACCTTTGATTTGTCAAATCCTAGTTTTGTATCTGGACCACCAAGACTACTTCTTCCAGTTATCTCCATAAATATCTGAGCTTGGCGAACAATGCTAGCCATACACCACTTAATACTTATGAGCTTCAATTCCTCTTGATCGATCTGGTCATAATCCTTTTTCGTCATATTCAGATTACCGGTCTTTTCGGCAACTAAGCTTTCATATGATTCTAAAACTGAGGTGAGCAAAGCCATGTGTTGTGTGGCTATATTGTCATTAAAGTCTTGAGTATTTTCCAAATTCAAAGCTATGTTGCACTAAAGAATTCGTTGATTGGAGTGGTTTTGATTGTTCTAGCTTTTTTGACCGCTGTAATTGTTAGAACTCTGGGAAGATTGAGGTGCCTGTGGGGTGTTTGGATCAAAACTTTGAAATGAGGAAAATCCACTACCATTGCGTACCTGGTTTGAAGAAGCACTCTAAGAGTTGTCAACACTGAATGCAGTCTGTATTTTGGGACTTTGATTGTTACCAATCACACTTCCTTTGTTATATAAGTTCACGTCTTGCTGAGCATAAGCATTTCTTGTTTTTGCCATTTTCTATAATTCGAGCTCATGTCCCTAAAGTTTCTCTATGAACTTTGCCAAACTCATAGTGTTGTTGTAATCTGCACCATTCTTTATGATTGTGAGATAAGTTAACAACTCACCCTCCGGTAGTGCATCGGCTAACTTATCGACTAGTTTTTCATTCTCCTTATTAATACACAGCCTCTTCATTTCAACCACCAGATGGGAATACCGTTCAATAAGCTGCTTCATCGATTCGCCTTTCAATGAAGTGAAAATATCAAACTCCTTTATAAGCAAGGCTTGTTTACTCTTGATCATCTACTTACTACCCTGAAATTTCACCTACGAAGCATTCCATATCGACGACGCATCCCCCTGATGTTGTAACAACGTGTATATATCCTCTTTGATGGGCTTGTTGCAGAATATTCCTCATCTTCTTTTCCTAAGCAAACTTTTCTTTTTCTTGTTCAGTGAATTACATGATAGTTTTCTGTGAACGGGGATCGTGCTCCCGAAATGAGCAACCGATCTGATCTCGCTCAACTAGCAGAGGCGGAATTCATTGCTAGAGAGGTTGACTAAACGAACAAGATAGAACTTACTTTTTAAATGCTTCTGTTGTATTAAAAGACGTGCAAGTACAAACATGAGTAGACAAACTAGCAGGGCTTCGCCGTACCAACTAACCAATCACTACTAAACTCTAACACAACACTCCTCTATTTATAGGTCGACATGACTCGTACTAGAGTGCGTGCTGAACAGTGATTTGCTTCATACGAGTGTGCGCTTCGTACGAGTGACTGAGAGTCACTCGTACGAGCCACCTAGCTCGTTCATACTAACCACTAACAAAGCATATAATAATAACATTTAACATATAAACATGACATGTAAGCCCTATATATAGTACAGACACATCCTAGACGTAGGCAATAGACATAATGCATCAACAAACTCCCCCTTGTATGTTGCCGTATTCTGGATAGTCTTTAAAAAATATTCAATAGATTCGACTCTAGCATCCAAAGAATCTCTTCGGCGGCTTGCGACGCTCCTCAGATGCAATCGGTGTTTGATCTATAGGAGGAGGTCGGTTCACTGTATTGCCGAACTAAAATCTCCTAAGCGATGCTATCCTAGCACGCTCTGCTATCCGAGCTTCATTCTTTTCTTTCTTTCTCGTCTCTTTCTCTTCAAGCTTCCTCCAAGAAGTATTCCAAGTCGATCCTGAATGTATGTCGTTAGCAAAACAGACATTGACTATCTTCTGGAATTGGAGAGCTTGTTCCTTGTCTTTTTCTTCTAAACTTATCTTGCTGTAAAATAAAACATTCAATATCCTTCTTTGAACAGTTTACTAGCCACATAGGGTCTAGTACTCGAATGCCACGCCATAACCCGTATATTCGTTTGTGGGCTATAACGGCTTCGGATAATTCCTCAATAATCTTCCACGAATCTTCAGGGTGCATGCAGATGACAGCCTCTCCTGTATTAGAGTCGTAATGCCACCACTTAAAGTTCGAATAAAAATCTTGCTCCTTCGTATCATCGGCATATTTTTCATTACTTTGGGCCATTTGACGACGAGCGTAATATCCTTCTCTTGTGTTACCGGATCAATTTTTACGATACGTCGAGGATAGTGAGGTTTCCAATGAGTAAAACCATGCATAGCCTCTAGCTTGATCAGTTTCCATAGCCGCTGGTCTTGAAATTTCATCTTCAGATTAATCATTTTGTTTGAACTAACTCTTTAATATCCCATAACAGCAAGGACCTGATGTCGCGTAGATATCGGAAATATTGTATTCCAAACTCCCTCTTCACCGTATAAACATTTAGTTCTTCGATCCATCCCCAACTTATAATATCCCCTAACGATATATCAGCATCACGTGTAAAGAATGATAGGGTCATTTAAATTTACGCTCCGCTGGAACATTAGGAAACCACTTCTTCCTTTTAACTGCTATTTCAGCACTCAACATTTGTTGAGGAATCGTGTCGTCTTTTGCAGCTTCAGCAACTTTTCTTTTTAACATATCAAAACTTTTTGCTGCAAATAACTCTGCGAAAGTTGGGGAATCATCTGCACTCTAATCAGCTTGATTAGCCTCGTCATCAGAATCATCTTCCACGACAACTCTACCATAAACGTTCGCGTCTTCAATATCTTCAAATACATACTCATTCGGCTCAAACACGTCTATCTCATTCAATTCGTTCTCAAAATCAAACTCAAAATTCTCTTCGTTCACTCCCAACATCTCTACCATCTCTTCCTTTGTATAACTGTGAAAAAATTCTCCCTCCTCTACATCATGCTCAAGATAGAAAACTTTGGGCTTTTGCACGACAAGAACAAATAATATTTCTATTTCTGGGAAAATTCCTGCTTGCTGAGCATCAACAGACTCATCCACTCGATCATTCCTTACTTCTTCAGTAGTCTGATTCGCATAGTCATCAAGGTACCCAGAAACATCCACATCTTCATTAACATTTGACTCTATAACACGAATACCAGTACCTCCTAAACTATCATCATGATCATCATCGCTATCAGAACTACTCGAATCAATAACAGCTATTTCAACATCCTCTATCTCAGCATCTTCTTCAAAATCTTCTACAGCATCATCAATCTCTTTTTCAATCTTTTTCTTCAACAACCAATCACGATGCCTTGAGAAATATCTAGCAAATCAATATCGAGATCCGTTGACTTCCCGATAAGAATAAACTTTTTCGGCTCCTCATAAACAACTATATCCATGCAAGTAACTGGCACAGATTCAGCTTCTGGCTCAGTATGTTCAGTGATAGGATCCTCTACAACTTTTGCTTTCCCTTTCCCTTGTGCGTCAGATTGTGCTTTTGCAAGACGCTCTCTCTCTGCAACACGCTCACGAGCTTCTGATCGCTCAATCTCATCAATATCAGTTGCAATATTCACCACCCAACTTCTTCACTAATATTTTCTCGAATAAGTTCATATGCCTATTACTCCGAATTCTTCACAATCATTCATTGTCAGAAACAATACTGGCTAACATTGCTTCAAGTTGTTGATTGTCTTCGGATAATCTCCAATCTGTTCAAGCATTTCTCGTTTCTCTGCAGTCAACAAATTGATTTGTTCTTGAAGATCGGCAATCCTCACTGTGTTCATCATAACTTGTTTTTGCAACTCGTCCACCCGTGGATCACTGAAAGTAAAATCATCATCCCCTGGTATATCACCAAAATCAAAATCAAATTCAAACTTGGACTATGATGTTTTGCGAAGTTTGCTGCTTTTGTGCGTTTGCTTTCGTTGAGAAGCTTGCTGATGCTGATGTTGTTGTTGCGATTGTGGTGTTTGCTGTTGTTGTTGTTGTTGTTGTTGCGATTGTGGTGTTTGATGCTAAGTTGGTTGAGGTGGTGATTGTGGCGCTTGTCGTGGTGGTGAAGTTGGCACTTGTTGAGACGGCTCAACCACAACTTCTTCAACACTTGGCTCTGATGTAGTCTCTTTAGATCTCACTGTGGGAGACTCAGAACTTCGTGCAGCAGAACGCTTTATCCTTCTTTGTTTCTTCTTGATTGGCGTTCGAAACATAGCTTTAGAATTAGAATCAGATGGGACATACGTCGTATCGTCTTCTCTCGTTGCTTTGCACTTTCGTTCTTCAACCTTTCTTTTAAGCTCTGCTTGATGCTTTTTCTCTATTTTTGCACCCTTTTCTTTTCACCTGCTCTGCGCTCATCAGAATTCATGCTAGAAGAAGAAACTTCTTCAGCTGCTTTCTCTGCTCCAAAAGCTTGACGTTCGATGTTAGCAGCTATATCTTCTATATTCTCCTCTGTGTCTAGTTCATCACGTATCCCAGAACTTTCAGCAGTCGCTTTCTTTTTCTGTTGAGCTGGTGCAGATGTGGAAGTAGAAGCTTTACGCTTGGCACCCTTATCACCATCTTTAACAGACCATGGACTTCTCTTTGCAACAAACCAAGATAAGGCAGTAAGTTCTTCATCCTCATCACCACTTTCATCTTTCCTCCATCGGCCTGGTGCTGGAGAAATATAGTCTTTATCCACAATAGCAACAAAAACAGGCTTAGCGTTAGGAATAGCCTTAAGATACAAGTTCATTTTCCTCAAAGTAGAAACATCCATATGCTCAAGCTTTAAAATATCCTCTTTGCTTTTCTTCAAATCTAGATGTAGATGATCAAGCATCATTTGCACAAACCTCGGATATTGCAAAAACTTCTCTCTTTGAATAAACAGGACCATCTCCGAAAAGATAACTTTAGAAAAGTTATATGGCAAGTCCAGCACCAAAGTACTGATCATACGCATTTGGTAGTCAACGAGATCGTCATATCCTCCTTTTCGGTGACTTAAGCCGTGTGCAACAACGTGAGCAAGATATCTAAACAATACGCTCAGATTATCCTTCTTAAAGGTGCAGAATTATCAAAACTAGCATATCCCATGTGAAAAAAGCATCCTTTTAACCATGTATTTCGAGAACCCTGTAGGATCATCCTCGTTATCCTTAAATCCAAAACGGTACGTATCAACTCTTTGGTTATCTTGACCGGAATATCCTCATTATTTACCTTCACCGCAGATACTATAGCGTTATCTTCAATACTGAACTCTGCAGCATTCCAGAAATACTCAACGTGTGATCTGTACACTGTATGTTTGTCAGTAAGCGCATTCCTAATTCGTATACGTGTAATGAAATCCAAAATATCCCTGTATGCAGCAATCTCTGAATCAAATCATTAGTCAAACATCAGATATTGTGAAACGGTGAAAACGAAGATTTCTTGGCCTGTTCCTAGAAATAACAAACAACCGTTAGAAAAATATTAAACATTTCAGAATTAAACACATTCATTCGTACGAACCATCTTTTTTTACGAATCAGACACTTATAATATTTTTGAAATCAAACATTAACGATTTACTTCGTACGAATCAGCTTCTTCGTACGAGCCAAAATAATATGACATTTGAAAAACTTTCTTCGTACGAATCAGCCTCTTCGTACGAGCCATGAATTGTTCCAAAATTCACCAGGTTTAATCCGAACTTAAAATATGTAAATTTTAACAAATTGATAGTCGATTTTCGGGTTATTAGGGCCGATATTAACGATTTTGTAGTAAATTTTAGGTTTTACCTGTCCAATCTCCCTAGATCTAAGTTTTATGTCCGATTTGTTCAATTTTGGCATTATAACGACTTGGTTTCAGCGAAATTACCTTTCCCATTGAAAGAGGTGTGCTAGACAACCTCCCTAATGTAATAGAAATTGAAAAATATCAAGAATTGAATATTTCAGCAAGTATTTCACACAAACTCTCTCTACTTCGCACAACAGTTCTCAGAGAAACATAAAGTTGTTTCGTACGAAGTTCAAGAGTTTATATACTAGTCTGATTGCTTCGTACGAAATGTTGGTTCGTGTGGAGTAAATATACTTCCTTCATACGAATTAGTGATCTTCGTACGAAGCACTTCTGAAAACTTGTAAACTTTTTTGATTTTATTTTTGTAATTTTCATTTTTATCAACTTTATCTATTTAAAACCCACTCAGTGAACCAGGTCCAAGTTAATGACCCTGGTTATCCGATTTTGTCTACCAAGTCCAAGTTAATGACCTTGGTTGACCATTTTTGACCAAAATAGATTTATTTTCTCATGTAAAGTTTCAAATTAATGAACTTTATTGACGTTTAGGTAAACATCCAATAAAAATTAGCTCCCAACCCGTGGTTACAGTTTTCACTCAGCAGGATGTTGCTATGATTTCAACCATAAGTGTCTTCAACATCGGTTGACTAAAACAAATCTAATAAGCTAAGGAAACTGAAAATCTTCTTGGGTTTTTTAAGAAATTTATCGAAAACAACATACATATTTTTGGGAGTTCTGTGTTTAGAGAATCAAATCAAGTACATAACAAATCACAAGTACCGTTGATCTTGGTATACTAATTAAGTTTTTAACCAGATTTACTTAGATTGCCAATATACTTATCCTTTTAAATTTCTTCTCGTTTCTCAAATGTTTTAAGATATGTTAGGTAATTTTATGAACATGAAATAACTGTGTTTCCCATATCAAAATATACTCCCGTATCGAGATTCTCAGAATTTCATTTTACAGGTGAATATATCCAATTGATATCTGTAAATGGGTGAGTGGGAAGCTCAGGTTAATATTTCCATACAGACAAAGAGATGAAGGCTCGTCTTTAGGTGGTGTTCCATTCTTGGAATCTTTTATACTGCAGATGTCACTAATTTTATAACATAATCATTTTTATACAGCTTGGGCGAATAATGCGTAAAGTATTATTCAAGTTCTAGGCCATTTCTCATGCAAAATCAGAAGAACTCGGATAATACCCCAGATATTAGGTGATATCGCAGAATCTGGCATGCTCTCAAACGAAATTTCGGAGTACTAAGTCCATATATCCGAGAGATGTTAACTCACAAGTTATTCAGTTTTTCTTTTTAGGTCTATATCTTGAAAACAATTTACTGAACAAGTGAAGCCTACTGGCACATCCTCCAATAAGGCCTGTTTAACATTCCAATTCTTTAGCATACTGTGACTGTCTTTTTGATATAATATAATATCTCCTTTTCACAAAAATCTTTTTGAATTTTATAATGTTTTTGTACTTTCCCCAAACATTCTCCCCCTAAAATAAAAAATATTTTTGGATTCTTTAAAATTTTTAAGAAAGAATGTACAGAAATACGTCTAATCGATGAAAAATTCACACCAGGTCATCATCATCCTCAAACTCAACCTCATGAACATCCCCTGATATCAAATTTTTTAAACCATCTAACTTTAAAAGAGTTTTGAATCTTATTTTATCAAAAGGTTTGGTATAAAAATCTGCCTTTTGGTCATCAGTGTGGATTTTCTCAATTCTAACCAACTTTTTCTTATAGCAATCACGGATAAAGTGGTGTCGAATCTCGATGTGTTTAGTGCGTGAATGTTGGCAAGAGTTTTAGGTGATATCGATCACAGCCTGATTATCTACATATATTGGAGTATATTGAAATTGCGGTCCGAAGTCTCTTATCTGCTGTTGAATCCAGAGAATCTGGGCACAACAGCTGGATGCTGAAACGTATTCAGCTTCATAAGTAGAAAGAGCGACCGCGGTCTGTTTCTTGCATTGCCACGTTACCAATCGAGTTTCGAAGAACTGGCAGCCGACCGTTGTAGATTTAGTACTCAGTTTGCAGCATCCGAAATCCGAAACCGAGTATCCTGCAAGATTAAAGTCGTCATGTCTAGGGTACCACAAGCCAGTGCTTGGAAAACCCTTCAGATATCTCACTATGCGTTTGACGGCAAGCAGGTGTGACTCTCTTGGATTAGGCTGATAACGGGCGCACAAGTACATTGGATACATGATATATGGTCGAGAAGTCGTAAGATACATCAAGGATCCGATCATGGAGCGATATAAAGTTTCGTCAACTCTTTCTCCAATAAGATCTGGACAAATGTCGTGATTTGGAGCTAACGTGGTAGATGCTGGTTTAGTTCCTCTCATATTGAATTTCTCCAATATGTCATGAACATACCTCATCTCCCCTATTGCGGTCATTTCAAATTTGCACTTCATGACTTCTTTGAAGTCTTTACACAACTTATCATTTGTCGATACAAAGATAATATCATCCACATATATTTGTACGATGATTAAATGCCCATCTACATCCTTTGTGAAGAGGGTAGAATCTACTGTTCCTCTGATAAAGCCGTTGTCTAGAAGATGACTTGACAATGCTTCATACCAAGCTCTCGGGGCTTGATGAAGACCGTATAAGGCTTTGTTCAGAAGGTAGACTATGTCTTTGTGTACTGGATCAATGAACCCTGATGGTTGGCCGACGTAAACCTCCTCTTTCACTTTTCCGTATAAGAAAGCAGATTTAACATCTAACTAGTACACCTTGAACCCTTTCCATGAGGCAAAGGCCAAGAATATGCAAATTGCTTCAAGACGGGAAACTAGGGCGTAGACTTCAGTATAGTCTATCCTTTCCTGCTGGTGAAAACCTTGAACCACAAGTCGAGCTTTGTTGCGTACCACAACTCGTCGATTATCTCTTTTGCACTTGAAGACCCATCTAGTGTTAATCTTTTTGTGATGATCTGGCAGGTCAACAAGCTTCTAGACTCCAAGTTTCTAGAATTGAAGCAACTCCTCCTGCATTGCATCCACCCAGCTTTCTTCCTTTAATGCATCTTTCCAGCTTCCCAGCTCAACCTGGCAACAAAGCAACTATTATAAAGTCGGCTTTGGAGAGGAGCAATACTAGTATAAAAACAACTTAGATCCATGTTGATCTGATGTCGAGTTTGCACTCTAGTTTGTAAGCTGTCTATAATGTTCTCCGATGGATGATATGAAAGTGTTCTAGGCATCAATTCGGTTGGGACATCTACTTGCGGTTGCAAATTCATAAGAACTTGACCGGTACAGACGAAGAGGCTACATTCTTGGCATTAGACTAAGCAGCCTGTTTGTTCAAGAAGCTTTCAATCTGTTTAGATCCTTCATCGGAACTGGATCCACCGTCGTCGAAAGTTGGCTCCCGATCAGAGTCAGCATCATCATTCGGTTGGGTAAATGATTTGGCTATATTGACGTTTGGAGCAGGAACATGAACTTGATCAGAAGAGCTTTGACCGACATCATACGTGTTGACCGGTAGTGATGTAGAAATCACCAATGGTCTAGTAACTTGTTCTTGATTAGATAACTAATGTTGTTGAAAGAGCATAACAAGTTCTTCTTCTGATTGCACATCTGGTAGATCAAATGAATCCCACAAACCATCGTAGTTAAACAACCACAGATCCCCAGGTTTCTGCGTAGGTGTCGTATATCTTTGACAATCTACATGCTGCGCAAGACCGACCTGGTTCAGACTCGGCAAGAAAACACGTTTATGAGGAGTAGCGTAACCAATAAAAAATCCTTCCAAGGATTTGGCTCCAAATTTTCCAGTCGGCTCCAAAACGGTACACGGTGATCCAAAAGGCTCCAAAAATGCTAGGTTGGGCTTTCGTTGATTTAGTAACTCGAAACATGTCTTTTTGTGAGGCTTAACTGTCAAAACCAGATTAAGGGTATAACACGCTGATGCTGCTGCTTCACTCCAGAAACTGATTGGCAATTTCGAATCAGCTAACATTGTTCTGGTAGTCTCTATCAGTGTATGATTCTTACCTTCATCTACTCCATTTTGTTTAGGAGTATAGGGGGCGCTGAATTCGTGAAGAATCCCCTTTTCATTGTAGAATTCTTGCATCCTCTTGTTCTTGAACTATGTTCCATTATCACTGCGAATTCTCTTGATAGGCAAGTGATATAGGTTTTCAAGTTTTCTGAAGAGGATCATAAGAGTTTCAAACGTTTTGTCTTTACTCTCCAGAAAGAAAACCCATGAGAATCTAGAATGATCATCTGTAACGACAAGGCAGTATAGATCACAAGAAATATTTTTGACATTGACTGGCCCAAATAGATCCATGTTTAGTCTTTCTAGTGGTAGCTTTATCGAATTCAACAGCCTTCTCGGGTTTGATTTCTTATGCTGCTTCCCCTTTTTTGCAGCTCAAACAATCATCAGATAAATGAAAACTTTTAAGATTAACACCCTCCACTAGGTCGTTATTCATAAGAAAATTCATCCTGTGGAGATGAATGTGCCCCATTTTCCAATGCCATAATATTGACTCATTCTCGATAGTTTTTGAGACAAGGCATTGAACTTTCTTTGACGTGGTAGAAGCGAGGCTCATATCAAGAACATATAAATCATTTTCTCTCGAAGCACGCATTAGAATCCATTCCTTCGGAATTTTGAAACCGGGTTTTAAGATCAGACATTCTTTGTCGTTGAAATGTGTCATGAACTTCTTGTCACAAATATGCGAAATACTAAGTAGATTATTCTCAAGCTCAACAATGTAGTTCACTTTGTCAAATGAAACAACTCCGTTCATGAGAATTCCTTCTCCGACGATCCTGCCTCCCTGCGTTCCAGCAAAACCTACATACCCTCCACGGATAGCTTTAACGTTGTTGAGCAATGCAAGCATCCCTGTCATGTGGATAGAAGCTCCACTATCCATAATCCATTTTGACAATATCGAACGCTAGAGCCCCTGCACCCATTATTAAAAAGACTATTTAAACAAAGAAACCCAAGCCTGTTTGGTCTTGGGTGGGTTTGGAATGTCAAATTTTGGACCAACTTTGTTTTTATCAATTTTTAAGCTCGGTTTTGTTTGGAATAGGAATCATTTGTTCAACCTTAGATGATTTGACTTTATCGACTTTAGCAACCCATTTTTGCGTTTGAGGTTTATCCTTTTTAACATAAAATTTGAATCCACTTGATAATTTTTATTTGATGTTTCACCAATTTCAAAATTAGATTGACGTTGAATAATTAGTTTAACATTTTGGTGAGATTCGTTATTTCTTTTAAGGATCTGTTTTGGCGCAAACATGGGTGATTTTTGCTTTTCATCCTTGGTGAACATTTTAGAATGAGAAATAGTTTTTCGACTTTCTTATGAGCAACATCGTGTGATATGCATCAACTTTCTTACATTTAAAGCATGTCCTGCTGTGCTAATGAACAGAGGTATCCAAAACTTGTTTCTGTTTCTCTTTATGAAAATCATCGTTTAATTGAGTTCCGATGATCTCCTTTTCTTTTTTAATGGTTGTCCCAAAAACAAAGTTAATTTTATGTGGAAAGTTCAATTTTTAGGACCTGTTGTTTTTATGTTGCTTCTGGAAGCCCAACCCTACCCGTTTATTTTGCGGATAATCTCTATTCTTATGATAATAGGGTCGGTTGTCACTTTTTGATTTAGAGTAGAAAGATAATAAATCAACATGACTTACCTCCATAAGCTTGAACATTTTATCCACACGATCCATTTTCACATTCTGGATCGGAAAGTCCTCATCCGAAAATAGTTTATCAGATCCTTTCATTTTGTAAACTATGACATCTGGATCAACATTTAAACTATTTTCTGATATATCATCCGACTCAGATTTATCAGATTTTTCAGACTCAGAAATTTCAGATTCACTTTTTAGAACATTTTCAACCACATTTTTTACCACTTCAGAGTCACATGCACCATCAGTTTAGTGTAAGTTACGTCGATATCCAAAGGCAGCTCATTAGATGATTCAGTTTTCAACTTTAGGTTAAGCGCCTTTTCCACCCCAGATGGCTTTTTGCATGCATAGCTATTCCACATGGGTGGTGGAACTCGATCATAACTCGCACTTTTAGTTTCATTATTCTTTTCGATTTTGAGCAAAATGTGATCGATGACGTACGAGCTTGTTGAATAACTGATTAACAGTTTGTTAACCCGTTCAGATTCAATTTTAATTTTCTCAAGCTCACTTTTGAGCTTAGCAATAGTGTTCAAATGAATGTTAATAGCCATCTGTTTGTCCATCACTGTTGCTTTAAGCATCATAAGTGTTGCATCATGTTCTCTGAGTGCTTTATTATATTGTTTAACAGATGCACTCAATTTGTCATACGCTTCCTTAGTGGATTTGTAACCACTAGACAAATTGTCTGTTACACTTTGCAATTTAGCATATCGTGTGTCTTTTACAAGACACTCACCACATGGCTTTGCACATTTTAAACAAGGTTTTTCAACCACAATCTCAGACGTTAACTCGTTTACCTAATTGCCGTTAGCCATACAAGCTTTAATGATATCTTCTGACAACTTTTCCATCTTCTCATTGGCTTTGACCTCTTCAATTGGCTTCTTTTGCTCTTCACATGCTGAATGCTGACTTGATGCAAAATAACCTACAAAAGTCTTTAAGATATCATTAGGCAAAAGGTGTTTGAACGGACTGTTCAAAAGCGCTTCCTCTTCTGATGAAGTGTGGTAATAGTAATCATCATCATCAGGTCCTTCATCAAAAGATGCCCCTGATTCTTCTTCAGGTTCTTCTATGATCTCAACAACCAAAGCCAAACTTTCTCCCTTTGAAATATACTTGTTCCAATTAAAGCCCTCATCTTCTTGAGTAACAACCAACGCTTTATCTTTGGTCTCAGGCTGTTTGTCTTCAATCGGCACCATTCTGGTTCTTGGTTGAGGATGATGGTAGATCGCTCTCTTGTAGTAATCATCGGTGAAAGGATTATGGTTTCCTTGAACCTCTCTATTTGGACATTCTCTCTTGACATGTCCTTTCTCCCGACATTTAAAACAAGTAACTTTGTATTTATCAAACCCAAGTTTCCCATCAAGACCTCCCAAGTTTTCTTTACCAGTAATCTCCATAAATCTATGTGCACGAAGAACAATCGAGGCCATACACCATTTGATATCGATCAACTCCATCTCAACTGGATCTATCTAATCATAATCTTCACGTGTCATTTTAGAGTTTCCGATCTTCCCTGCACCTAGACTATCATAAGACTCAAGAACCGAAGCTAGTAAATACATGTGTTGCTTCGCGGTCTTCTCAACAAAATTTTGTGCATTCTGAAAATTGACAGAAATGTTGATTAGGATGAGATGATGAAGTAGTCTGGTTGATATGAGGTTGACTTGAACTGTAAGCTTGAAGGCGTGTTAGGATCAACTGTTGGAAATGATTGAAAGCCATTGGTATGATTTGGTGGTGTGCTTGGCGAGCTGTAAGCACTGCAGGCAGTCTGGATCTTTGGCGATTGAATTTGAGCAGCAGAACTGTTCTTGAAGTAAAGATTAACATCTTGTTGAACTTGAATGGTCTTGTTCTTTGCCATCTTATGCATTTCCAGTTCGTGTCATTCCAGCCTTTCAATGAAACGAGGTAATGAGAAGTTGCTATACTCAGTTCCATTTTTCAGTATAGTCAAATAAGTAGACCATTCGCCTTGCAAAAGAGAATCTGCCAACTTGTCAACAACTTCTTCATTGGTCTTTATGATTCCATTCGTTTCGTCGGAACCACCAAATGACAAAATCTCACAATCAGTTGCGTCACAGTTTCACCTTTCATCAATGTGAAAATATCAAACTCTTTGCTAAGCAACACCCTTTTACTCATACGAAGTTGAGCACTTCCTTGGAACTTCAGACGGAGAGCATTCCACAATGATTGAGCATCCTCGTCGTATTGAAGTAAAGCCAAAATATCTTCTTTAATTGATTGTTGCAAAATATTCATCATTTTCTTCTCATTGATGAACCGTTCTCGTTTGACATCTGAATATTGCGCAAGAGTCTTCTCAAGGCCATTTTCACCAACCGGCGCTGTATATTTAGCTTCAATCGCGATCCAGCAGGTAAAGTGATTAGCCTGGACACAGTTCATGAAACGCTCACTCCAGCTATCGATATCTTCTAAGTTCATGAGCTTCGGCGGTTTCGTCATCGTGCCCATCTCGTTCTCGAGATTGATGTTCTGAACAGCTGTGGTCGTGACAACTGATGTAGCAAACGCGTTGTAGAATTCTTCACACTGTGAAAAATTAAAAAAACACACTTTTCGAAACAAACTGATTAGTGCGGAAAAATCCTTCGTGCGGATGAATCCGTTCGTACGAACCAGAAAGTTTTAAAAACAAGATGATTTGCACAAAACAATGACTCATGCGAACATTATGTTCATGCGAGTAACAAAAAATCCGTTCGTACGAGTGAGATGCTCGTACGGATGTTAGATTCATGCGAATCACTTTGTAAAATCTGAAAACTTGTAAAATTTTGTGAACTTCTTAGAACTTGTTCGTATGAATGGTTTAATTCAGCTTTTCGGGCGAGTGGTCTCTCTACTCGTATGAAATAGCTAAGTCTCCAAATGGATGAATTTTACCGATTTCGACATGATTAAGTTCGATTTTAGGTCTGAATTTGTTAAGGATTGATTAGAATGTAGATTAACGTAAAATCCTAGAATCCTAGTCCATTTCGTCCATAAATTCATCCAAAATCCAGTCCAGTTCGGGAAAGTGATGAAGATGAAAGTGAATCCAAGTCTGAAACAGTTGGTAGCCTGCAACTACTTGTCGTTTGTCAGTAGAACATATCCCAAAGCTCTGATACCACTTGTGAACAGGGACCGTGATCCCGAAATGAGCAACCGATCTGATCTCGCCCAACTAGTAGAGGCGGAATTCATTGCTAGAGAGGTTGACTAAACGAACAAGATAGAACTTACTGTTTAACTGCTTCTGTTGTATTAAAATACGTGCAAGTACAGAGGCGACTAAACAAACTAGCAGGGCTTCGCCGTACCAACTAACCAATCACTACTAAACTCTAACACAACACCCCTCTATTTATAGGTCGACATGACTCGTACTGGAGTGCATGCTGAACAGTGATTTGCTTCTTACGAGTGACTGAGAATCACTCGTACGAGCCACCTGGCTCGTTCATACGAACCACTAACAAAGCATATAATATTAACATTTAACATATAAACAATGACATGTAAGCCCTATATATAATACAGACACATCCTAGACGTAGGCAATAGACAAAACATCAAAATCTCTCGATACCGTTCTCTCTTGTGGGAACAGTATAACCTTCCTTGATAGCATACCAACTCTATAGGTAATTTGCATGTACCCAGTTCTCATAACGTTCATGCCAACCACCGTACTCTTCAAGATTCATCAAATTAGGCGGTTTCGACATCGTTCCATTTTGTTTTTGAGACTCATAGTTTTAATGACTGACGATGTGGTTGTAGTAACGAAGGTGTTGTAGAATTCATTATCCATTTCGTCAAATATTTGAACAAAATCAGCTTTGTGCAAAGTTGACTTGGTGTGAAGTAAACACAAAAACACCAATTAAAATTCAAGTTCGTACGAGGTAAACAATCCAAGATTCTGAAATTTATCTTCGTGCGAAGATAAAACCAAATTCTTCAAACCTATCTTCATATGAAGTAAAAATATTAAATTTTGAAAGTTTTATCTTCGTGTGAAGGTAGCCCTTCGTACGAAGAGAATGACTTTGTGTGAAGATGATCAAGATTTCACGTTTTTCGTCGATTTTATCATGATTTGGATTGATTTTAGGTCTAATTCTTTCAAGGGTTTGTTAGAAGTAGATTTTAAGTATTACTAGAAAAACTCAGCCCATTTCGACTGTTAATTTCATGAAAAATGATAAAAAGAGAGAAAATGAGTAGAAGAGAAGTGTGAGAATGTTGAATCTTGTTGTTTGTCTTCAGATTAGGCCCCTAGGCTCTGATACCACTTGTGAAGATCTGCTTCAATCTAATAAGCTTGGGTCTAATCTTGTTAACCTAGTCCAATATGCGCGGTATTCGTTTTAGATTAGGATACATTAACAAGATATACTTTTCAATTCACTATTTCATTAATCATTCAACGTTACAATTCCTGAAAACAGTTCGACAGGGCTTCGCCATATCATTCGCAAAACGGTTACAAATTCAATGAACACATTAACCTATATACAGACCTTTAACTTCGTACGAAGTGACACTAGTAAAGATCGTACGAACTAAACCATCAACCTTCATACGAAGTGAACAATTACAAAAACAAATTCTAACATTTGAGCCTATTACAGACACAGACTCGACTCAAAGACGTAGGTGATAGACATTATGCATCGAAAGAATGATTGTACTTCGTTTGTTTTGTGGTGCTACCGATATCCCAACAAATTTCCTTTAGTTCTTTTATCTTAAACTTCTACATCCGGTTACTTCGAACGTGCCAAAGACAAAACTGAGGAACAACATTTTGTCTCCATATTGTAAGATTACTAACTGCATTAATAATACCTCTATTCCTCTCGGAGATAACACAATTTTTTCCACGATACCTTGCGATGTGCTCCCACAGTTGTTGGAAAAACCAAGTCCAACATTGCATCGTCTCATCATCAACAATCGCGAAAGCTAGTGGAAGAATCAAATTGTTTGCATTTTTGTGACTACAACTTTCAATTTCCCTTGTATGACCCCTTGAGGAAGGTGCCATCAACAGATATCACCGGCATGCAATATTGAAATGCGTTTATCACCGGCTCAAATGCCGAAAACACATTTATAAAAGTTTCAATCTTGGATGATCCATTGGGTTCGTGTAACCATTCAACAACAATAGTAGGGTTACGCTTTTTAATGCATCAATGTACGTAGGTAACTCCCTAAAGTTACTTAGCCAAGTACCGTAAATCCTCTGGACTGCATCTTACTGAACTCGCCAGCCTTTGCTATAAGAAATATCAACGCACAAACCGTCTTTTATATGTGATTGAATGTTCTTTACAAGAAATGCAATGTCATCACGTACGTGGTGGAGGATTCATGTTACAAAATCTTTAGATTTCATACATCTGTTGTTATTCCCCACTACTGTCCCGAAGCAACTGTGTGAATCAACCCATCTAGTGAGTTGCACATGCTGTCAATGGTCTTCATACGGACATTAGCATACCACCCACAAGCCGAGCCGCTACAAAGATTAATGTCACACTTAGGGTATCTTGTGTAACATCTTGCTTTCCATTTCTAGGAACGAATGCCAAGCATCAACTCTTCTTTCGTTGAGAAAAAACATACCATTTCGAACAACGTGTGGGAGTTGTGCACTCTAGAAATCCATTTCGTCATCTACATCCCCATCAATAGGTTCGTAAGCTCTTAAGCCTTCAGGGTATACAAGTTGTTTACGTTACTATGTGTATGTTCAGGTGCACTAATAGACTCAACTTGAGGTGGAATTTTAGGTTCGGGCACAACACCATCTGATTGGATTCATCTGAATGTGGAAAGGCTTCTGATTCTTCAGTGGTTGGTGGGGGGGGGGGGTCTTCTTGATTGGGTTCTTCACGTTGCCAAACGAAGATGACTCTTCTCTGTTGTTAATGGTAGATGGACATGCTTCGACCTGGTCAAGAGAGGAGTAATCGTGATACATGGTTTGTTGGGTGACACCTTCTGATGCAGGAGAAAAACCACATAACAGCTCCATACAACTAGGTTGATGGATTGATAGTATTTGCTCAACAATAACATGAACTTTAGGTTGAGACCTTGGTTCATTCATAGCTAAGTAATACAACACCTCTAGACTATGGTCGCTAAAGATCTCTAACGTTGAGAAAACCCTTGGTGAGTGTAGAGTAATTTAATAGTTAACCTGTAAAATTTCTTTTGAACTTGTAAGTGAAGACATATTAAACCGAAAAATTCTTCATATAAGAGCTTGGATTTAGTGATCATTGTTGTATATCTTGTGGAATTATCACATACAACGTTTTCGTTTACATACGTGTCACACCCATTCATAGGCGGAAGCGCGCGGTGTGATCTGATTGATTCTCATTGCATACAACATAAGTGAACATACTAAATGAATAAAACAAACTCCAAATGCCATTATTGATATTGTTTCAAATCACAACATAGGTTGAGTATATTGTTTACCAACCATGAAATGAAATTAAGTTGTCAAAATGTTACATATAAAAAATGTAAGTTTTAAAATAATAAGGCTTTGACCCTTATATCATCGCAAGGAGGTGGTATATAATGGGCAAACCCTTCAAAAGTTGGCAATGGAGGCTTGATACTTGTTTTTCCTTGACTGAAATTCCCTGCATCTGTCCACTAATTCCCTGAAATACATGTTAAGTTGAAAATCAACAAAAGTTGGCGAGTTCATGTGTTTAACTGTATGAGATGGATCCATAAAATATATGAAGTATTTGTATCAAAACCCGGTATGTAAAGCGTCAATGAAATCGTGATCATTAATGTTTTTCAAGGACATTAATATGTGTGAAAGCATCCAAACCTAGATGATTTTCGTTGATTAACCTCGACTGGGACAACAAATGCACTATTCCGTGTGGGTCCATGACCAAGAGTGGGGCTCGCCAACACCCGCTAGATCTAACCTTTGAATCTTGGTCTTAAACAAGATTAATGGTGCTTACATCCACCCTATTCACACATGATCTAAGTTGTTTCACTCCCTAGCTTATCATACCATTGTACATGTATTTCCCCCGATAGTTGTAAAACCGTAAAAGGGGGACATGAACTCACTGAATTTTTTTCTGTGTTCTTTGTTTAACTCAAGTACTTTTCCTTGGATTGTATCTCAACCTACAAACACGTTAGGTTTTGTTAGACACTTCAGTCTTTGTAACGATACATGTTCATGTTTCTTGTTGTAAGTATTTGTTAAGACTTGTTCAGAGTTATGTTCTGTTGTGATGTACTTTTGTTGTGTGATGTCAATAGATATATTTCATCGAATATATATGTATCCTTGCATCTCATGTGTTGCATGTACGAGCCTAGCCCTCTATTCTCCATGCCTCGCACGAGTAAGATATAATGTTTCATGACTTCTCATAGTCGGGTTCCACCTGTTTGCCTTAACGATGCCATCATTGGATATGTTCCATATATAATCCTTCTTGATTGTATATTTCTAAGTTCGATGTATTCGTTAATATATTACATCTTAACTTGTATGATTTGTATGCATTATTTTATTTATCATTTATAATTGTGATGGGTTTGTTAAAAATAATCTTTTTTAACATGTCTTGATATATAATTATTCATGTGCATGGGTTTATGGTATACATGACCAAGTGTTATAATTGTTATGTATCATAAATATGCATCTTCCCAAGTATAGGTATACTTGTGTTGTGAGTATTTGTGTATTTAAAGTCGTATTCTCATGGTTATGTATAATACTTGTATAATGGTAGTTTCACCAAGTGTAAGTGGTATATGTTGGGATTTATTTGTACGTATAGGAATACGTATATTCTTGTATTCCATACTCACAGTTTTCTATATTCTTAAAATATATAAATTTAAGATATGTCCAAATCAATATATGTATATTATGCTTGGTAAATGTATGTATCCCAACATATTGCATATTGTTAAGATTAGTTCTAGAAAAAAATATATATTTTTAGTTTCCATCAAAACAATATATTCTCAAGATGTTTATGAAATATCTATATTTTTAGACACTTCAATAATAATATGTTTTTAGCGTTGACAAAATACGATATATTTTATATCATTGTAAAAATATATATTTTGTCACTTGTTTGGTTTTAAAAGTAATATTTTCCAAGCTTTGATATTTTTTATATTTTTAGTCTGTAATCCTTATATAGTCCAATTGTCCAACATGTCCAAATTTTTGTCTCCAAGGTATGGATATATATATATATATATATATATATATATATATATATATATATATATATATTATATATATATATATATATATATATATATATTTGTAATTCTTTGTTTGCCAATTTTTATCGTATTTGTTTGTGTGTATACTTTCATGATCACTAAATATATATATTTTCCAAAATATATATTTATATCTATTTTTATTTTTATAAAATGCACAACTTCTTTGATTTACATTTTATACAAAAACATGGGGATTTTTAAGTTTATTGCTTTTAAACTACTAAGGACTTTGTAAACATATATTTTTCTAAGTGTTTAAATTTTATAAAAATTTTGTCATAGTTTCCCCGATTTAGGAGGTTTCCCATGTTTTAAAACATGTGTTTAAGCTTTCCAAACTCATCAATTTAATCACCACAATTTCCACAAGTATCATATATGCATATAGGTGCATTTTTCATGTTATGATGAACTTGAAAGTTCACCAAATCATGTAGTATTTTAACCTTGTGTTTAACATGTTCATCCATCTTTAAAAATGGGTTTAGTTTCTAGTGTTTCTAACTTTTTTAAAAATCATTTTTAACAACTTGTTGACATATTATCTTAAGAACATCACAAATCATTTTAACCACTTTAATAAGTTCATTCATCATGTTTAACAAGTTCATCAACACTTTGATCATGGATCTTGTAAGATCCATGTGTGTACTTGTTAGATTTATACTTCTAGAAAGTATACATATGATGGCTATCATCCATAGCACAAAATAAACAATTACATCTTCATTACAACTTCAAGATATGTGTTATTTTCTTTATATTAGGTTACTAGTTCATGTGTTCATCTTTTAAAGGTGATGCTTTTAGATGGTATAACTTATACATTAACAATATACTAGTAATAGATATCAAATGAAAGATTAGGAGGCTCACTACTAGCTCTTGTGGCTAGGGAAGTGGCAAGATGAACAAGATAAGGAAGATGAAGCAAAGATGGTGGATAATAGCTACCTAGAGTGGTTCATATGACGTGTTTGATTGTGTCTGGGTGTTGGTTTCGTTGTTGGTTCACTAAAATGTTAACTTTCAAGACTTGTATGATATGATATTTTTTGTGCCAAATTGATACTTTCATTATCTTTTATGTAGTTTATGATGATTAATACTATTTCAGAATATTCCACAAGCTAGAGGATGTTGTATTTTGTTGAATTATGCTGAATTGTTTCTTAGTGTGTATTTCCAAAAGTTTTCAGTGCATGTATTGTTTCCGGAAAGTGTTGGCTTAAATCCTTGTTTTCCTCACATGGGATTTAATATACAGTTTGTGTTGGACTCCCGTCTAATTCCTAAATCTGTTGTTTAATTGCCTACTGAAGTTGTGCTATCACAGCTAGTCTACTAGTTGTTCCGATGCATTGTTTTAAACTTTTTTTGAATTGCAACCACTAAAACAAATAATATGCGTCATGTAATGTACTCAGTGAGTTTTCTAGGTGTATCCCATCCAATTCTTGCAGTTTAGACGTTCAAAACACGTAATTGTATAATATAGTTCACTGCTTAATTGTACGGAATTTACCCGAAAGTGACAATTGTCACATCCTCCCCCGTTAAAAAGAATTTCGTCCCGAAATTTAAGTTGAGTCATCTGTTGCAGGAGTCTTCTCAAACAGGTGAGAGTATTTGGCCTTGATTTGATTTCACGTTTCCAAGTGTACTCGGGTCCGTGTCTCGAGTTCCAACGAACTTTGACTAACTTGATACGACTTCTCCTAGTTTTCTAGACTTTCCAGTCCATAACCTCAACAGGTGCTTCAGTAAATTGGAGCTTATCATCTATGTGAATCTCATCCGCAGAGATGATAACTGTTTCTTGCGTTGGGCTCTTCTTGAGATTTGACACATGGAATGTGTCATGTACACTACTAAGCTCATCCGTTAATTTCAGCTTGTAGGCAACGGTACCAATCTTTGCCAAAATTTCAAATGGTCTGATGTACCGCAGGTTAAGCTTCACGTGCTTAACAAATTTGGCTACGACCTTCCAAGGCGAGACTTTCAACAAAACCTTGTCTCCGACCTCGAAGGATAATGGTTTTCTTCTCTTATCCACGTAGCTCTTTTGTCGATCACGAGCCGTCTTGATACAATCTCGGATTTGAAAAATCTTGTCGGTAGTATCTTGGACTAATTCAGGACCAATTAATTGTTTGTCGCCAACTTCCACCCAACATAGCGGAGAATGACACTTTCGACCGTAAAGAGTTTCGAACTGTGCGGCTTGTATGGTAACTATTGTCATAGGAGAACTCCACCAAGGGTAGGTGAGTGTCCCAATTGCCTCCTAGATCCATTGCACATGCACGAAGCATGTCTTCAAGCATTTGGATGGTCCTTTCACTCTGGCCGCCGGTTTGTGGATGAAAGGTCATACTTAGATCTAGTCGAGATCCAAAGGCCTTTTGAAAAGATTGCCAAATTCTTGACACAAAACGACCGTCTCGGTCTGAGATGATGGAAATAGGCACTCCCGTAATGATTTTTTTCAAGAACCCATCTGATAAAAATGTTAACATCTCCATATAGTGTGCTAGTTGACAACGGTTTTTATTTCTCCATCTCTTATCAGTCTTGTATTGAGTAACTACCATCGTTTGCATATTAATACGGACAAGTAGCCAGTATGTTTCGCCAATCCATAAGGGGATATAAAGATAGTCAACCTCCAAAAATGGAGGATATGGGTCTTTTCTTCCAGCCATCTCGATGGCATATATAGACTTCTAATCTATAATATCATCATAGAAACTAGGTGATAACATTGTCCAATGAAGTTTTACAGCTGGATTTTTTAAAAGCTTTGACTGTCTAATACGCATAATTCTTGCTATCAATGCTTCAACATGTTGTACAAGAATAGACTCATAAATTTAGTTATTGTTTTCCCTAAATAAACTTTAAATTTAAAATTAACCGATTTATATTTACTATTGATGATAGAGAATGGTTGGACTGACAACCTAGGAGGGCACCCCAAAAATTTATATCTATTTTTTTGTTTGTAACAAAACGTGTGTAGAAAAATGGGGCATCCTCGTTGCTATAAAGTCGACAACATCCTTGGGTTAGTTTTTTGAATCGACTTCAACTGCAAAAATCCTTTTTTTTTGGTGGTTTTTAGGTGGATTTCCTTGTTGATTTTCTGGTGGAGTTTATGGGGTTGTCTTCGAAGACGACCCAAGCATGTCTGCTCTGGACGGCCTCCTTGCACGCCTCCAAATCTGGTCCGTCAATCTTGTAGATTTTGGAGCTGGTTGAGAACATAAAACTTTCTCCATATTGTTATCCATTATTAAAGTAAAAAGTTATGTAAGGGGGTTAGGGAGGTGTTGAAAATATAAGAGGTATATAAAGATATGTGGTAGGGGGTAATAGTAATTTAAAATAATATAAA
This sequence comes from Scalesia atractyloides, assembly GCA_947069175.1. Lineage (NCBI taxonomy): Eukaryota > Viridiplantae > Streptophyta > Magnoliopsida > Asterales > Asteraceae > Scalesia > Scalesia atractyloides. The sequence goes on along the minus strand of CAMTDV010000001.1, from coordinate 15,587,010 downwards.
TTTTAACATTTTTGTTTCAAGACTTATTCCATCAAAACATCATTACCATTACAGGAAAGATTATAACATACAACGTATTTTAACATTACTAGTTTAGTTTTTATATATAAATCTACGTAAGCAAATAACTTTAATAATACAATTAACAATCTTAATAGTAACAATACATATATAGGATACCAATTAATATATCTTAATACTACTCATACATTAAAATAAAGATAAATAACATAAAATGAAACTACGTGCCACAAGAAGGCCCCCTTCCTGCGTTAGTACGTCTTGTTCTGCGAAGCGGGAATACATCGACATTCTCGGAGTCCGCCTCAACATTTAGGTCAATCTCTATGTTTCTTCTTCTTATGAATTGGGTGTATAATTCTTGTTCTTGTGGTATTGGTATTGGGGTGTTAATTAACCCGGGATCAGTGAATGGATCTATGTTGTCAAATGGGATTCGAGTGCAAGAGACAAAAACTCGGGTTGACTTGCTTGGTTGACGTGTGTTGATGAACCCCCATCTCAAAATTTGGATTCAAAACCAGGAAAGATGACAAAGCCAAACTTGGGTTAATAAGTTCTGAGAAAGATTTTGTTTGAATGAAATCCCTTAGATCATTACCTGAAATTGGGGTGCCAATTAACTCCTAATACGGGCTATCAATCCCTCCACTCATATGACTATGAAGCGGGTAATGAATTTCTTCGCGCGTTGTATTTGTTTGAAAAACATTTGGAAAACGAAGCATTAGAGCTCGATTCCTTGGCACTAGTCGAGTAACATGGGGGAGTTCATTATCTATGGTTTTTGTCTCAAACGTTGGCGAGTAACCTAAATGGGATGTTGGACATTTGCATGTTTCATATATCGCGAAGCCATATTTCTAATATGTTCTTCTCCACTACTATGGAAAACTTGGCTCATAAACCCCCCCCCCCCCCCCCCCCCCGCACATGGATAATTTTTTTTTACAATTTTTTTTATAAAATTTAATAAAAATTTTAAGAGTTTGATAGATGTTCAGATACTTCTACTATCATATATTCCTACGGTTTTGCATGCATGTATAAAACATCATTTTAAAAAATCCATTTATATGTATCATGTATTTTGTTTTGTAAAACCATTTTAAACATCTCATTAGGTGATTCTTGCACTTAATAACACATTAACATAAATTAACAAAAGAATGGTGTAGAAATTACCACTAACACTAGTCTAGTTAAAAAAAATGAAGAATGAGGTGAGAGCTTTGGGTTTAGTGTGTATAGCTCCAAGTTTAGCCCCAAATTTAGCTCCAAGTCTTCTAAATAACATTTCAAACCTCCATAATTTATATTTTGCTTAAATTTCTTGTAGTTTATGAGGTTGATGAAAGAAAATGGAAAGTGTAATGGAGAGGGGGAGGCGGTTAGCTAGAGATGGTGTTGAGACTTGTTTTTTGTTCAATTTGTGAGTGTATGAAGGGTGTAATAAGGTGGGATCACTTATACACTTCAAAACTTCAAAGAGTTGCACATAATTCTTGGATTTTGTTGAACAAAGGCTGAAATTAGAGATATAGAGGGTGGGAGGTGTAGGTTATTAGAGAGAGAAGAGAGTTTAGTTTGTTCCAAGTGAAATGCATGAAGAACTATGATAATAGGGTGTGTCCACCACAAGTTCCAATGCCATGCTAGACGGTCTTCCAAGCAAAATCAAGTGGGACAAGGAGAGAGGAGTGCTGAACGGCTAAAATGCATGGAGAAAGGGGTGTAATGTGTTGTCTCTTAGCTTGTAGTGTGTTGGAATGATTCTAGGGTGATTAGGGGTTAATTAGCATTAGTTTAGGGCCTACTTAAGTTGTTTTAGGTTAATTTAAGCTACCAATCTGAATTTATATATTAGATATTTCTAAATAAAAATTAACGCATTGTTTAAAATAAATTCGGGTGCAAAAATGTCAATTTTCGAAGCAAAAAATAAGAAAGCGGGAAAGCAGGCAATAAAACGTGTATTTATTAGTTTACAAGTTTTCACACAATATTGCACCAATCAATATAATGATGCCAATAATTTAATATTCTAGGCATATTGGAACAACTCTAGTCAGTAAATATTGGTCGGGTTATCACCAACGTTCGTTTCGAATACGAATATCGCTACACGATAGACTCCATTTTATCATGATTTAGTCTAATACACTTGGTTTTAAAAAGCTAGAAGTGTATAAAAGTGATGGGTTAAAAACCGAGGTGCAAAACGCCAAGCGTACAAGCGCACCATTTTTGGTACCCATGAGGCATGATATTTATTAATATTTTTGAGTTATTGGGTTTTAATAATCTTAAGTTTCATCTGTTTGCCGATAATAATCCCAACTTAAAAAGTTCCATCCAACGATCCCATCTTGTAAGAATTTGGCACCTATTGATCCTTTCCTAATGTTGAGCCTATATTACTAAAGGTTTACACATTAGGGATAATTTTGGGCTTTGGTATATCCTGTGGACTTCCTAGTTCCTTATGGGCCTAGGGTTGTAAATAGTGGGCTTGGTAGTCATTATAAATAGAGGTGTTTGGTTAATGAAAGGTGGTTAGAGAGTTGTATTCACAGAACCTGTTTCAGACATCTTTTGGTGTACGCAAGTTGATTTTATTCAAAGCTGTTCTTCTTCCTAATCAATATATCCGCTACTGATTAGGTTAGTGATACCTGTTTGATCCGTTATCGGGACTTACAATTGGTATCAGAGCCTGCTGTTCAAATACAGGCTCCGGGTATTGCTAATTAAAGAACTTGTTTTCGAAGTGTGTTGCTGCTGCTCGGATTGGTTACTGTTCCGGATCACTATTCATCTTCGGAAGTGCTACTGTTCCGAAGAACTCAAAGAAGATTTGAAGACTTCAGATCTTAACTATTACGGATTTCGAAGAAGGTTCTCACATCTCGGATCAGCTAATGTTTCGGATTCCGAAGAACATGAAGGAGATCATCCATCTTGGATTGATCCCGGACTGTTGTTCTATCCGGATTACTATATGAGATACTGTTGTGGTTATCTATTCCTTGGATTTCGGATTACTGTTGCAAGAAAGGCGGATTACTGTTGCAGATAAGCATAAGGATTCCGGATTCATTAGATAAGGATAAGCATTCCGGATTTTCTTCATTCCGGATTCTCCTTTCTGGATTCAACTTCAGACTTGTTTATTCCGGATTCCCTCAGCTTGGGTTTTTATTCCGGATTCTCTCAGCTCAGATTTTTTTTCCGGATTTGTCAATTTTGACTTCTCATTTCGGATTCATCAGTTTCCGGGTTCTTCATTTCGGGTTTTCAAGTCGGACTCTTAATTCGGACTCATCAATCCGGATTGTCATCAGTTCGGATACATCATCCAGATTTGACCATAATTGACTTCAGAGTTGACCATTCCAGATCGATTTCGGATTAAGTACTGTTCATCTAAGAAAACTTTAAATAAAATAATTTTAAATTTGTTTGGTAATTTTTAATCAATTTAATAATGATGGCTGGATACATGACTGCACAAGATCTGACGAATGCCACTCTGGCTGCCCTACATCACAAACTCTGGCCCTCCATCAAGAGCTGGATCAAGTCATTGGCACTTCCACTAAAGTGCCACGTTTGTTATATGGAGATGAATATTACGAATGGAAGTTTGGTTTTGAGCAGTATTGCAAGGCAAAAGAGCCTGGTGTGTGGGGATGTATCATGAATGGTCCAAGAACAATAGTCTACAGTACAGAGCAAGATCCAGGCACAAAAATTCCTAAACCCATGCACTTATGGACTCCAGAGGATAAAAAAATAATAGAGAAAGACGAAAAGGCCTCGGCTACTCTGACCATGGCGCTTGGACCTGATTTCTCTATTGCGGTTAGAAACTGTAAGACCGCAAAGGAAGTTTGGAGTGAACTGCAAAATCTCTACAAGGGAAATGTATACATGAAGGCAAGCAGGGTGAATCAGCGGAATCAGCAATTCAGCTCATTCAATCACATCTATGGGGAAACTATTGAAAACCAGATTCGTCTCTATGTCAAGCTTGTCTCCCAGATGATTTCAGCTGAGATTACTCTCACTAACAATGCCATGAACAGATAGTTATTAAACTCACTGCCCAAGAGTTGGGATGCAGAGGTGGGAATGATAAAAAAGACCAAGAACTTGAATGATGTCACTCTCACTGAGATGATAGCTACTATCAAATCATGTGAGATTGATAACAAGCAGAGAGAAATAAATCATCAAAGCAGTTTGATGGCCACAGGGATGACAGGGCAAAATGCAGCTCTAATGTCATAAAATCTGATTTATAGCCCTCTACAAGGAAATTCGCAAACACCGAGTGGCTCAAACATGGTTTATAGTCCTATAGCCACGCCACAGGACACCCAATACGTGTATGGTCTTCAATCTCAGAATTCCATGATGGTTTCGGCTACTCAAGTTCACACTCAGTACCATGCTCAGTATCCCAACATGGTGTTCAGTCTTGCAATTCCTCAAACAGTGCAACAAGGCAACACTCCTCAAACTGCTGCACCAGCGCCAACACCTGCTCAACCTGCGTCCAACTCTGTGTTTCTCACTAAAGAAAACGAAGAGAAACTAGGTATTGCGTCGTTGATGATCAAAAGCTTAAACGCCTTCCTGGCAGGTGATCTGACTCCTCCATCCATTTTTCCAACGAAGTTGATCAAATCATGGGGGAGGACCTAGATGAGATCGATGTTTCTTGGAATCTAGCAATGGCTGCCTTTTGGGTTAACAAGTTTCAGAAGAAGTATGGAAGGCAACCCTTGTCAAACTTGAAGACTGGTCTCACCAAGGACAAACTTAGATGCTACAGATGTCACGAACCAGGACACTTTGCCTGGGAATGCAAGAAGCCGCCATCAAGGTATGTATCATCCAGGGTCGCTGATATACAGAGCAGTGACAGACAGCTGGTTCCCGTATCTCCCTTAAAGTCCATTACGAGTCCTTCAAGCAGCTCGGGCGGGAAGTCAACAGCATTGGTGGCCCAACAGCATGAAGGTTTTAACTGGGCAGATACTGCAGCTCAAATGGAAACATCGAATCTCTCCAAGAACAGCAACCACTGGATGATGGCGCAGACAACTAAGACGCCCGATCTTTCGGAAACGGTAAATCGGATTCTCTATTCTGATATTTGTCGTTTTAAATTATCACAAATGCGTGCCCATAATTTAAATCTTGTAGCTGAATACCAACAAGTTGCGTCATAGAACATCGCCCTTAAACATAAGAACAAGCTTCTTATGGAAAAGGTCGAAGCTCGGAAACAAGATGTAGCTCAGCTAAAGCTAGACTTGAACCAACAACAATGTTGGGTCTATGACTATAAGCTAAAACTAGCTGAAAAGGATGTACAACTTCAAGAAGCCTTAGCCAAGCTAAATTCCTTGACAAGGAAGCTTCACGAAAATGAAATAAACATCAAAAAAATTTGAAACTTCCAGTAAACTTATCAAGGACTTATGTGACCTCCAGCTTACTACCAAAAGAATTTTACCAAAGGTCTTGGTATAATAGGGCGCCTCCACCATATACTCATAATTATACTAGAATGCCTGAATCTGAGGATGATTTAGAAAATGCAGAAAAAATGATTTATGGTAAACCTTCAGATTATTTATCCAAACCATGGACGCCCTATTACCCAAAGTTCTCCAAACCCACTGAACTCAAGGGGGATGATGTCTTTGTTGCTTCTACACCACTTTCACATTAAACTGGTGATCATCCTTCTAGAAGTACAGATGGTTTGGAGAAAGTAGTGCCAGAGGCAGAACAATCCACACCCTCCACAGAATCTAAAGGAAAAGAATGTTCTCAAACTGAATACGTGAACGATACTAATGTGTCTAACTCATGTGTAGAAGAAATTTAAGTTGAGGATATCACAGAGGGTGATCAAGAGGAATGTATGAATGCAAATTTAGACAATTCGGCTACTGATTATGCGTTTTATAAGCCTGCTTTTGACATTTTAAATCAATTTCTTGCTGAACAATTTACATGCTCAAACAGTGTTGGTTGTTTTGAGAATTTAGACAGTTTTAATTCTGCTTTTTCATCAAATGTTGATGTTTTGAATGATGCTAATAACTGTAATAAATGTTGTGATGAAAACATGAATTTAGCTGCAGGTTCAGCGTCGACAGATGATTCGGTTTCATCAGTTACAACTAAAGAGATCGGAAACTCTTCTCCAAAGGTTTCGTCTGTTGATGTGCCTCCTAGGACTGACAGTGCAAAAGTCGAACAACCAACCGACCCTGTAAAAGTTGATGTTGACATAATTCTAGAAGATTCGGGCGACTCAGCTTATGTTAACCAAGCACAAGGGACTGATTCTGAAAGAAAGACGATGAGCACTATTTTTCTCATGATTCAAATAAAAATCTTAAAATTGATTCTGAATCGGAGTCTCAAATTCTTCAAAATCACGAGATTCCACATTCAAGTAGTGTTTCAAGCTTATCTTCTGAAATTTCAGAAAAGGATGTCCCTGTAGAGCCACCCGTGTCCTCTACAGAATCTGTCACAAAATGTGATTTGAAGAGTAAGATTAAGAAACGGAGAACACGACGATCTAAAAAGAAGAAAACAAAACAGGCGTCTTCGACAACTGAAATGGCAACTGCTGAGTCTCTTCATCAATCTGAGAAATCGACTCAGCAGTCGTAAACTAAATCTGTTAAGCAACTAGCTAAACAGATATCAATTAAAAGTTTGCCAAAATCTCCATGTTCAAAAGCCCTTAATTCAAATCACAAAACTAACAAGTGTGATGATAGTTGTGCGCAGGACACAGTCAAGAACAAGACCGTGCATCAGCCGTCAGTACCCGCAAGCAAGAAACTGACAGACAAATTGCCCAGAATTTCCCAAGCTGAACGGACCATTTTCTTCCAGAAGAGGCAGACCTATTTCAATTGTGGATTTCCCGGGCACATTGCTCGCAACTGTCAAAAGACCTATTTCAACTTTGTACTCACGACATCAGAAGAGTATGCCTAATCGCCAACCTCAGGCTTGATTTGTGGCTAAGTCCTCTGATCCCAACTGGAACTTGGCCAAGAAATAATCTTTCAAACCTTTGAGACCTTCAGGTTCCCAGAATCCTTCTTGCACTCCAAGGATTATGCAGAAGTCTGACTCGGTAACCTGGAGGCCTAAGACAGTGGCCAAGACTCAGTCCACTACCCCCATTTCAAATAAATCAAAAGCATCATCAACCTCATCCTCAACTAATTTAATCTTTCGTGAGGTTACTTATGTTGATGCTAATGGCATGCCCAGATCTTCAATGGCCTGGGTTGCAGTCTCTAACTAAAACCTGTTGAAATGTGCAGGAACAGCTCTGGTGAACTCTTGTCAGACTATGGTACATTGACAGTGGCTCTTCCAGGCACATGACCGGACACATCTCGCAGTTGAATGACATTCAGTTTTTCGATGGCGGGTTTGTTTCCTTCGTAGGTGGAGAGACAGGAAAGATTACCATGAGAGGAATTGTTAGCAATGGAGCCCTCAGCTTTAAGAGTGTTAATTACATACCAGAATTGAAGCATAGTCTGTTGAGTGTGTCTTAACTCTATAACAATCGTTTGGATGTTATTTTCACCAAGAAAGGGTGTTATGTGCTGAAACCAGGGCTAATTATTCCAGATGATTTGATTCTTCTTAAAACTGCACGAAAAGGAAATGCATACGTTATTGATATGAACCAGGCTCCTTCTGACAAGCTCACTTGCCTCTTCTCATCTACAGCCGAACATGATCCATTGCTATGGCATTGCAGCCTAGGACATATCAACATGAAGAACTTAAATCGTCTTGCAAAAGGTGGTTTAGTCAGAGATCTACCCGTTCATGACTTCATGCAGATCGAAAAGTGTGAATCATGTGCGCGTAGGAAACAACATCGACATCTACACAAATCTAAAGCCGCTCCTTCTACGTCTCAAGTCTTAGAACTGCTACATATGGATCTTTTTGGTCCAACAGACATACTGAGCATTGGCGGGAAGGCTTACTGTCTGGTCATTATTGATGACTACTCTCAATTCACCTGGGTTTTCTTACACATAAAAGTGAAACCGCTGAGTTAGTTAAATAGTTTTTCATGCTTATGGAAAACCTGACAGATTCTACTGTGAAGGCCATTCGGTGTGATAACGGGAAAGAATTTAAGAATACTACCTTAAATTCTTTCTGTTCCTCCAAGGGGATGGACCGACCGTTTAGTGCAGCCAGAACCCCACAACAAAATGGGTTGCAAAAAGCAGAAATCGCACACTCATTGAAGCTGCACGCACTATGCTGGTTGAATCCGAGCTACCTCTTATGTTCTGGCAGAAGCAATCAATATTGCATGTTGTATTCAAAATCATGCCCTGATCAATAAACGACATATGAAAACTCCATACGAAGTGGTTGAAGGTCGCAAACCTTCGGTCAAGCATTTCCGCAAGTTCAGATGCCCCTGTGATCTCTTGCTCATGGACGCTAAAGGAAAGTTTGAATCACGTGGGGATCGTTGCATCTTCATTGGCTATTCTAAAAATACATCATACCGCGTTTATAACAAGATCAAGAAGATGGTAGTTGAAACCTACAATGTGGGTTGGCTGGAGGAAAATCCCAAGGACACACGCATTGGTCCTGACTGGTTGTATGACTATTCCGCATTATTTAATCATATTGATGTGTCTTCCAATCCAGGTAACAGTTCAATTTCTGCCCTTCCAACGGTGCCCATTTCATCCGAAGATGATGCTGATGCTGCCGAGATACATGAGACTTTAAAGCAGCTGAGTGTGGATCCTCCTGGATTTAATGACGTTGTCTCATCTTCTTCCACCATTTCGCAATCTCAAGAACCAACTATCAATTCGCCTGCTCAGACTGATCCTCCTGAAGTTGTGGTTTCTGACCAAGAGCCTCATACGACACATGAAGGACCTACTCCCGATGTCTTGGGTTCTTCTCTGTTCCCTGAGCCTACTCCACTCGATTGTTTGGTGGATTCCTCAGCAACTACTTCTACTGGCGCATCTATTGAGGGGGAGTCATCTGGATTAGCTTCAGCAAATACTACCAACTTGCAAACAGATGTTCCCGTTCCCGCTACACCAATACCGCAACGTTTATAGCGTGATCACCCCCATTGAAAATATTATTGGACCTCTTAACGCTAAACCCGCAACCACTCTAGGGATATGAATACATTTCTCTACTCTTGCTTCATTTCACAAATTGAACCTAAAAGTATTGATGTTGACTTGCAGGAACCAAGATGGGTGGATGCCATGCATGAAGAACTCAATCAATTTGAGAAGCTTGGTGTCTTGAAATTGGTGAAGCTGCCACAAGGAAAACGTGCTCTCGGAACTCGCTGTGTTTTCCGTAACAAGCAGGATGACACTGGAGTTATCGTTCGATATAAAGCTCGACTGGTGGTTCAGGGTTATCGACATATTGAAGGATTAGATTATGATGAGGTCTACGCACCTGTCGCGCGTTGGAGGCTATACACATTTTCTTGGCTTATGTATCTTACATGGATTTCACTGTGTATTAAATGGATGTCAAGACTGCGTTTGTCTACGGCAAGGTGAAAGAGGAAATCTACGTGGCACAACCACCGGGCTTTACTGATCCTAACAAGCCAGACTACGCTTACAAACTAGACAGAGCTTTGTATGGGTTGCATCAAGCGCCACACGCATGGTATGCCACTCTTACAGAGCATCTGCTTGCTAATGATTATACTCGGGGAACCATCGATCAAACTCTGTTCATCAAACGCGTTGATAAGGACATTATTCTTGTTCAAATCTACGTTGTTGATATCATCTTTGGTACTACCAATGATGGTTTGCCGCGAATTTGAAGAAATCATGAAGAAGAAATTTGAGATGAGCTCATTGGGGGAGATGACCATGTTTTTGGGACTTCAAGTTCGTCAGAGCCCACAGGGTATCTTAATTCATCAAGGAAAGTATGTCCATGACGTTATTGCCAAATTCAAGCTTACAGATTCAAAGCCTATGGCTTCACCTGTAGCAGAACGGCCCTTGCTAAATGAAGATGCTGAAGGAATGCCTGTTAATCCGACTATGTATCGCTCCATGATTGGATCACTCATGTATCTCACTTCTAGCCGGCCAGATATTATGTTTGCTGTCTGCCAGTGTGCTCGTTATCAGGCTACTCCTAAACTCTCTCATTTACATGCTGTTAAACGAATTTTTAGGTACCTCAAAGGGGCACCATCACTGGGCCTCTGGTATCCTAAACTTCTTAATTTGAACTGTTTGCTTTCTCTGACAGTAATCTTGGAGGTACAGATAGGGATATGCGCTCCACTTTAGCTGGTTGTCAATTTCTGGGAGATCGCTTAATCTCGTGGCAATGCAAGAAGCAACAGACGGTCTCGTTTTCTATTGCAGAAGCCGAATATGTTGCAGCCTCTGCTTGCTGCTCCCAGGTTTTATGGATGCAACACCAGCTTGCAGATTACGGTTTGACTTATCTAAACACAACAATTTACTGTGATAATGATGCCGCTATCCAAATCGTAAAAAAACCTGTTTTCCACTCCAAAACCAAGCACATAAATATTAAAGTTCATTTTATCCGTGATTGCTATGAAAAGGGTCTCGTAAAGCTTGTGCAAATCCACACTCATGCAAATGTGGCGGATTTGTTCACGAAACCCGTTAGCAACACGCGTTTTCAAGTGCTTGTGGATCTTCCCAAACTGATTTAGTTTTCTACCTAGGCATCCTCTGTCTTTGTATTTTGTTTACTGTTCTTATTTTATTTTCATTACTTCGTAAATTTGTTCATGTGTATGCACAAATTTTGGGGGAGAAATCCATAAAAAAACAGTTTTTGCAAGGATTGGGAAATGAAATACTTTTTCGTGATAAAATGTGTGCCTAACACATGTAAGGTGTTGAAGCGGGAAAAGATTTGGATCGAAAGTGATGTGTCGGTAGGTTTAAAACTCAACCAGATAGGGAAAGCCAAATGATATAAACATAATGAACTATGTACTCTCAGTGATTCACTTACTATAGGCGTATGATTTCATGGTCTTAAATCTTGTGTTGATAGATAGCCAACGTCTGAGGTTTCGGATATTTATGCTGTTGAGTCATTCGGGGATATCTTGGATGCCCTTCTGTTGCGTCCAGATTATATGCAGACCTAGGCACAATCAGGATATCTTTGTAAAAGTGCCAAAATGGAAGGCCAAAACCTAAGAGAACGGAAGTTTCTTCATGTGAATATTCCATAAGTTCTTACGTACCACATAAGGTATTTGCCTAACCCTCGTCATTAACTATTGGTCTCTCTGCTGTACGGAAGTACTGACGTGTTCACCAATAGCCTGATGTTGTAAAATAAAAGGATGACCACAATTACTCACCTGCTGCGATAAATTGTTGTGCTTACCTTGATCGTGGGGGTATGTCATGGTATGGCACACATGAGTATCATAGTATAATACTACCTTAAGCGTATTATAATGCTTGAATTGGAAGGGTTGAGTTTTAGATTTAAATGAACAAGTATATTGACAATCGCTTTAGACCAATTGACCCTGCTCATACTGAAAAATGTTCCTTAGTTAACCTTTGAAACGATTTGATCCCTTAGCAAGGCTGTGTAAATATTTATGTGTGTGCTAAACAGTTTTTCTTTGTAGAATGTTAAAAGGTGGTTGGATGCTTGGTTAGTCTACTTGATGATTTTTGTTTAGATGATTTCTGTCAAGAGATATTGGACTGGCCCAGTGTGCTTCGGGATTTGGGCCAATCTAATAGAAATGGTTAAAAGTCTTAAAAATTGGAAAACCAGATTACTGTTCCGGACTGGGCTCCTATAAGCCCAAATGGTACTGTTCCGGATTGGGCTTTTCCAGAAAGGCCCAATTGGATTGCTTTTCCGGACAGGCCCATCTGACCATTACTGTTCCGGATTGGGCCTGTCACAAGCCTAATCCGGATTCGAAATTTTAGGCCCAAGCCTATTTGGAAAGTATATATGTATCTCAGATTTTTCATTTCGGATTATCCACAAAATTCCGAAATCCGAATTCTTCTCTGATTCTCTCTATTTTGAAATGTGTATCTCGGAAATTCATCCGGATTAGGTATAAATTGCTTAAATTCATGTATTCCGGATGATAATTTCAATGTTTAAAGCATTCAGGATTGTATCTCGGATAGATCTTCAAAGTCATATGCTTTTCGGATTTCATTCCGGATGTGTATTCATCCGAATTGATGAACTCGGATTTCATCTCGGATTGGATCTCGGAAAATCTTCATCCGAGATGATAATTCATCCAAGATACTATGGGGTAATCCGGATTGCATCCTTGTCTGAAATATAGTTGACCTCCTTTTAATCCAGATTGATGAAAGGGTTCATCCGGATTAGAATTGACCTGTCAGTAATCTGGATTTGAGGTTTTTGAACCTTTCAACTGTTGAACCCTAAAATTAACTTGAACCCTTATTTATTTGAACCTTGACATCTGATTGAACTATCTAGTTAGTTTTAACTGCCATTCTGGTAAACTCCGTTAACTTTTGTTAGTTGGGATTTAACTTGGTTGTTATCTTCACATATATGGTTGAAGAATCTTTCGATGCTGTGATGCTGGTTGAGGAGCAATTCCACAACCAAGCGGGATATCTTTCGGACCCTCCAGCCGAGTTCTCACAGGAGTTCCAATCCATGATTCTGGGACTAAACGCTTGTAAGATTACCTATGCTCTCCGAGCCAATCCAGTCATTTACAGAGACATAGTGCATTCTTTCTGGAAGAGCGCGTGGTTTCATCCAAGAGGCGTAGATGGGAGACCGTATATATGTTCGCGGATACAGGGAAAGGAGATATTGGTAAATGAAGCGTGTGTAAGAGAGGTGTTGCAAATTGCTGACACTTTTAGCGATCCAACAATATATGCGAAAGAGAAGGTGCTACCGGTGTTGATGTAGATGGGTATGAAGGATCGTATCCACCGTAATCGAAGAAGATGTTTCCCAGCGTACTGGCGGTTACTTGTGCATATGTTTATGCAGTGCGTCTCGGAGAACAAAGGAGGTCTTGATCAGCCAAACCAAGCTCAGACATAGTTTCTTTGATTATGGACTGGAAGTATAACTACTCTGGTTATATCTTTGACAATATGAAGAAAATTCTGGAACAGTCCAAGAAGCGAATGTTTCTCTTATATCTGCGCTTTGTTCAGTTGATTCTTGATGCCCGCTACCTAGACTTGGCAAAGGACGCGTCAAATGCTAACTTGTTAGACATGAAGCCAATGGGACCTACTATTTTTAGTACGATGAAGAAGAACCGTTCAAGCTCTAAAACGGTGTTTGTTGGTCGATTTGAACTGAGGAAGTTTGCAGAAGTTGTTGGTTTGGATGCTCCAGCTCCTCCTCCCGTCAATGCAATCATAGCCGAAGAACATGATATACCTGCTAAAGAGATAGAGATAGAGATAGAGGATTTGGTTACTCATGACGAAGCCGATGCTGGGCAAACTTTTCTCGATGATCTCACAGAATTCAACGCCAATTTGACTCCCATTTTACCAGAGTTATCTTTGGAGAATTTAGAAGCTTTGATTGATCATTTGAAGGATATTCAGGAGAAGCATGGTGATCCTCCACTTGATATTCCATCTGTTGTTGTTCCAGCTGATATGGTCGAGGAAGATGACGAAGATGAAGAAGATGAGGTGCCACTGATTTTGAGGAGAAGAACCGAGCCGAGTATTCCGTCAAGCCAACCTGAAGCTCCTATTGTTGTCACTGCTGCAGAATCTGAGTTGATAACTTCTACCGCTGTTGTGTCTACAGTTGCTGCATATGTTGTTCATACTCTGATAGTTGATACACCTACTTTATCTGCACAGACAACCACTCCTATTGGTACGCAATCTACTGTTGTCTCTGTTCTAGTTGACACAGTACTTCAAATGATGGAGTTTGGTGGAAGTTCATCAGGTGCTGGAGGTTCTGAGGTGGGTGGAAATGGTGTTGGTCATGATGATGATGTTTCTGAAGAGTATATGCGAAGATCAGAAAAGCGGGCGTTTGAATTTGGCAGGATGGATAATGATGATGATGATGTGGAAGTCGATGTTGTGGATTTAAAGAAAAGAGTGGTCATCTTGGAACAGGAATTTATATTGACGGATGCACAAATAGCCTCACTGCAAATTGTTTGGATGTCAGAGATCAAACTATCGATCAGTTGCAGGGAGATGTTACGATGCTTATGACCCTGGTATTTAATCGAGGAAGATGACGAAGATCAAGAAGATGAGGTGCCACTGATTAAGAGGAGAAGAACCGAGCCGAGTATTCCGTCAAGCCAACCTGAAGCTCCTATTGATGTCACTGCTGCAGAATCTGAGTTGATAACTTCTACCGCTGTTGTGTCTACAGTTGCTGCATCTGTCGTTGATCCTCTAATTGTTGATACACCTGTATTATCTAAACCAGCAATCACTCCTATTGCTACACATTCTACTGTTGTCTCTATTCCAGCTGACACGGTACTTCACATGATGAAGTTTGGGGGAAGTTCATCTAGTGCTGGAGGTTCTGAAGTGGGTGGAAGTGGTGTTGGTCGTGCTGTTGATGTTTCTGAAGATTATTTGCGAAGATCCGAAAAACGGGCATTTTAATTGGTGGGATGGATAGTGATGTTGATGATGTGGAAGTTGATGTCGTGGATCTAAAGAAAAGGGTGGTCATCTTGGAACAGGAAGTTATACTGAAGGATGCACAATTGCCTCACTTCAAACTCGTTTGGACGTCAGAGATCAAACTATCGATCAGTTGCAGGGAGATGTAGCTATGCTTATAACCCTGGTATTTGATTTGAAAGCCAAGCTAAATTCGGAAGGGAATTCAGTGATCCGTCAGACGACCCAATGAATATCGAACACAGGCATCGCGCGGCGCAACAAAGAGCGGCTGAGGAGACTGAAGCAGAGAGATTGGCGGTTGAACACTTGGCTGCTGAACGCCAAGCTGGTTTGGATGATTATTTGGGTGACCCACGTAAGAAATTTACTGCAAGTCAAAAGCGTGCAACTGGTCAGAAGAAGAAACAAATGGTTCTGATGAAGAATGTCAATGTAAATCCTCTTGATGAGAACTTTCAATTCAAAGATCCGACAAATCAGTGAGAAAGGTATGTGATGGAGCTCGGGTCCAGCTATTATAGCCAAGTGGGAAATAAATCCAGGGTGCTCAACTGGATGTATGACCACGTCAAGAATATGTGGATTATTGTGCGTCAAGATGGAACACGTGAGTATTATTCAAAAGAATTACAGTTCGAGACATGGACAAAGGTTGCTCTTACTGATCTGTTGCGTGCTCCGTATACTGACGATGATACTACCGAGCGTGGACCTGGATGGAGGTTTTTCAAAAAGCTAGAACGTGAGGTTAAAAGTGGTTTCAAGACAATGAAGACTGCCGAACCATATCCGAGAGCTACAAAAGGTGTTTGTGATGCGCATACTGGGAAGAGGTTTAAATCAGTGATGTGGCCACCGACTGACAAAGAATTGGTTATACCAGTTGCTCCTACATTTCCCCACGGGATTCTCAAGAATTTTAAGTTTTGGTTATACGACCCTAAAGTTGGCAGTGTTGCGCTTGTGATGAAGGAGAAGGCATTCAGAGTTAATGATGTGGTAGACTTGGTGAGCTTTCATAACGAAGACTTGCATGTTCTTACGTCTCATCAAATCAGAACTGCAGAGTTGTATGAAGTATGTGCGTAAGACTAGACTGCAGCGGTAGCAGGGATTATTGCTGGAAGGTTTGGTGTGGATGCTCAACCGAAGGACTAATGTAGTAAACCTAGGGGGAGATTGTTGGGCCTATATTGCTAAATTTTTACACATTAGGGATTATTTTTGGCTTTTGTATGTCTTGTGGTCTTCCTAGTGCCTTATGGGCCTAGGGTTGTAAATAGTGGGCTTGGTAGTCATTATAAATAGAGGTGTTAGGTTAATGAAAGGTTGTTAGAGAGTTGTATTCACAGAACTTGTATCAGACATCTTTTGGTGTATGCAAGTTGATTTTATTCAAAGCTGTTCTTCTTCCTAATCATTATATCCGCTATTGATTAGGTTAGTGATACCTGTTTGATCTGTTATCTGGACTTACACTTAACATAGGTGCACTTAAATCAATTAAGGAGTCTAAAGGTGCACTTGAATCTATTGAGAAGACCAAATTCTTATATGTTTGAAAAGGATCAATGGGGGCCAAACTTTTACAAGTTGGGATCGTTGGAGAGAATTTTTAAAGTTGGGATTATTATCAACCAACAGGTGAAACTTAAGATTATTAACAGGCTCAATCTATTTGGACATCCTTGCTGCCTATTTGGACACTTTGGTGCCCTAGACGGGTCGTCTAGGCACTTAATTCAAGGAGGTAATAAGGGGATGTCTGGCACAGAATTTTAGGTTGTAGACGTCCCGTAAAGGTTTAGACGAGGCGTCTAGAACGTTGGTGTTTTTTTAGTTGAAAAGTGGTGTTTGGATGGGGTAAATTGTTTTGTTGGAGGGTGATTCTTTTTAATTGAAAAAATGGGTGTTTTGTGGTGTAATTTGAGATATTTTTTTTTTAAAGTTTTACATTGTTTTTAAATTTTACTTTTTAAATATTACGTTTCCATTAAAATATTATATTATCTAAATTTAATATTTTTTCAACATTTTAGAATTCAATTATTATAATTACATCGTGTAAAAATTATATGACATTTTGAAAATTATATTATTTCCGTATTATATTTCAACGTCGATGTATACAACAATCATTAAGTAACCGAATAACTGAAAACAAACTTAAATATAACATATATAAGATAAGTTTGTACATCCATAAAAATATATATATACACACACACACAAAACTGAATACAAAATACAAAACGTGAACATGCAGCTGGTCTATGCATCCGAGTCGGAATCTGAATCTGGATATGGCTGCTGCTGCTGATGCTGTGGTGCTCGAGGTGGTGGGAGTGGTATGAGAAGTAACCCCTCTCTCTCTCGTCTATCCTGCGCCTCCAGAACCAACCAACCCATCAAATCCATAAGTATGTCAACATCGGCTCGTAAACATGGATATGCTACAGCTCCCGGGACATAACCTAGAATAACGTGCTGAGGTAAATGACCCGATGATGGGCAGAGGCGAAGTACTGGGCCAGACCGTGTGCAAGTGTGCACGGCCTCCTGTACAATACACAATAGAAGAAAAAGAGATCGATGCTCGTACATCACTCACGACTCTAGCCGCGAGTCGTAATAGAAATAGCGAGCATCCTATGTAGAACCTGCAGATATTCTTAGCGAATTACAAAACTAAATAAATAATAATAATATAATAATACTAATGACAATAATTATTGTAATGAATGTACTTACCTGTACAAGTGCTCCGAAGTATCTGGCCGCGCAACCACCGCCCAAAATCCTAAAAGGGTGGGTTTATCCATCACTACTAGCCCCTGCCTATACATATCTATATCTATCTCCTCATGCAGTTATAAACTGCTATGAACCGCGAACTTTGCTAGCGTCATCGAACGCCAAACACTAGCAAGCCTGAAAGAAACCTCAGGCGGAGGAGGAGGAGCCTATGGCTGTGGAGGTGGCTGGTCGGCCCGTGGAGGGTGAAATGTGAACGTCGATAAAAACAGTATTAGGAGCTCCCTGCAGCTCGGCGTGCCGGCTAAGTCAAATAGACAATGCCATGACAAATCCACTTTAATGAAATAACGTAGTCTCGGCATCTCGCCAATCGCCAAGATAGCCTCCAAGTCGACTGCGACATGCGATCCTATGTGCTTCCTCCTAAGCTTCCCGCAATGACGGGCGGCCTCGATGTTGGGAGTAAACTCAAGGTATGGGATGACCGTGCAGATGCGGGGCCCCGTGAATCTAGTCCTCAACCTCGTCCATAATCAATCTGAAACTAATAATTTTTATTATTAGTATTATAAAAGTTATTATAATTATAATTTTAACAAATAATAATTAATATAAACAACAATTATTATAGACTTAACACTAATAATAATATTAATTAACACTAATAATAACAATTAATTAATACTAATAATAACACTTTCAATAACAATTAATAATAACAACTCTACTAATAATAATAAATTAACACTAATAATAAAAAAAATTAAAAAAAATGGTCGTCTAGGGGTAGACGCCCCATCCTGTTTATCCCAAAACACATCTTCTTCAACAAAACCCACCCCAAAACAATCAAATAACTCAAATTAACATATAATCTACGGTGAAGAAGTATAATTAATTAAAGAATCACAAAGTATATGTAAAAGTACATACCTATGAAACTCGAAATCGCAAAAATACGGTCCGTATATGCGTATATCGGCCAGAAATATGTACGTATGTGTGTCTGTATTTGGGGTGAACTGCAGAGGTCTCTAGGTTTTCTCCTGATATACGAGGTAGGGATGCCAAGTCTAGACCTAGACGACTCATCTATGGAACATGGTGAATTACCATTTTACCCTTGAGTTGTCCCTCGTCTAGGCCTAATTCAAGGGTAAAATGGTAATTAACCATTGCTAACAGATTCAACTGCGATTGTTAATTACCATTTTAATCCTGAAATAGGCCTAGACGAGGGGCAACTCAGGGGTAAATGGTAATTCGTCATTGTCTTTTAAATTAAAAAATTTTATACATTTTCGGTTTGCGCTCAATGTATATGCCCTGTCTAGGCCTAGACGGGTCGTCTGGATGTTCAAAGTTACATCTTTTCCTTTGATTTAGGCCTAGACGAGGGTTAAATCAAGGGTAAAACGGTCTTTTGGACAACCGTAGACGTCCAGTCTAGGACTGTACGAGGCGTCTATTTATATAAAATTTTGTTATCTATTTTTTATGTACAAATCATATTAATTATACAAAAAATCAGATTAACTATAAAAAAATCAAATTAATTATAAAAACTCAAATTCATTATACTTGTAAGAACTTTGTAACATATATTTTTCTAAGTGTTTAAATTTTATAAAAATTTTGCCATAGTTTCCTCTAGATTTAGGAGGTTTCCCATGTTTTAAAACATGTGTTTAAGCTTTCAAAACTCATCATTATAATGACAACAATTTCCACATGTGTAATATATGCATTTAGATGCATTTTCATGTTATGATGAACTTGAAAGTTTACCAAATCATGTAGTATTTTAAGCTTGTGTTTAATATGTTTATTCATCTTTAAAAATGAGTTTAGTTTCTAATATTACTAATTTTGTTAAAAATCATTTTTAACAACTGGTTCACATGTTATTTTAAGAACATCATAAACCATTTTAACCACTTTATATAGTTCATTCATCATGTTAAAAGAAGTTCCTCAGCACTTTGATCATTTTTAATAACTTGTTCATACAACATCTTAAGAACATTATAAATCCTTTTAACCACTATGAATAGTCCATTTATCATGTATAACAAGTTTATCAACACGTTGATCATGGATGTTGTAAGATCCATGTGTATACTGGTTAGATTTATACTTCTAGCAAGTATACATATGACGGATATCATCCATAGCACAAAATAAACAACTACATCTTCATTACAACTTCATGATATGTTTATTTTCTTTAGATCAAGTTACTAGTTCATGTGTTCATTCTTTAATGGTGATGCTTTTAGATGATATAACTTATATATTAACAAAATACTAGTAACAAGACATCAAATGAACAATTAGGAGGCTCACTACTAGCTCTTATGGCTAGGGAAGTGGCGAGCTGAACAAGATGATGAAGATGAAGCAAAGATGGTTGATAATAGCTCCCTAGAGTGGTCCTTCAATTTCCAAGGCATGATCCTTCCTTAGTTAGGCTTCAGACACCTTTGGATATGCTTGGAATTACTTGGAAATGACTTGAAGAAGGAGGTTAAAGTGAGGTGGTTGTGGCCGTGAGGTTGAGCAAGGAAAGGAAGGAGATGAAGTTTGAAATTGGATGTTGGAAAAGTGAAGGAAATGTTGGTGATTATGTTCCTTATAACAACATGCAAGAACTTGTTCCTTCAAATAATCTCATTACCCAACAACACTTAAACCAACACTAGGGACAACATGGGGGTTATGGGGCCCCATGTTGACCGTCCAGTAGTGGGGGGGGGTCTTTGTTGGGTTTTAATTTTAGTTAAGTAATTTAGTTAGGATTTAGGGGTTTAGTTAGGGGTTTTGATGTACTAGGGATTTTTGATGCATTTTAACATACATGGTACCATGCACTTGTTTAATATTGTTAAACAATATTAAATGGTTTATATTTTATGTCTAGTTCGTGTTCGGTTTACTTAACGGGTGCTAGATTCGTTACGGGTCCTTAAACAGATGTTTAAGTAACTTGTAGGGTTTTAGGGATTTTCAAGCAAAACAACGTGTTTAATGATTTTAACTAGTTGTATGATGTTAAAATATTGTTAACTAGTTCATATGATGTGTCAGATTTTGTGTGGGTGTTCGTTTCGTTGTCGGATCGTTAAAACGTTAACTTTCAAGACTTGTATGATATGATATGTTTTTGTGCCAAATTGATACTTTCAATAGCTTTTAAGTAGTGTATGATGCTTAACACTATTTCTGGATATTACATAAGCTTGTGGCTGATGTATTTTGCTGAATTGTTGTTTAGTGTGTATTTCGGAAAATTTTCAGTGCATGTATAGTTTCTGGAAGAGTGTTATCGTTAATCCTTGCTTTCCCGCATGGGATTTAATATACATTTTATGTTGGACTCCCATCTAAGTCCTAAATCTGCTGTTTAGCTGCGTACTGAAACTGTGTTGTCACAGCTAGTATACTGCACTGTTTTTGAATTGTAACCACTAAAACAAATAATATGCATCATGTAATGTACTCAGTGAGTTTTCTAGGTGTATGTCATACAATTCATGCAGTTTAGACGTTCAAAACACGTAATTGTATGATATAGTTCAATGCTTAAATGTACGGAATTTACCCGAAATTGACAGTTGTCACAGCCGCGGCCCCTGCGGATGCGGAGCCCCGTGGATCCAATCCTCATTATAAAAGTTATTATAATTATAATTATAATTTTAACAAATAATAATTAACATTAACAACCATTATTATAGAATTAACACTAATAATAACAACTAACACTAATAATAACACTTTCAATAGCAATTAATAATAACAATTCTACTAATAATAACAACTAACACTAATAATAAAAAAACAAATTTAAAAAAAAAGGGTCGTCTAGGGGTAGACGCCCCATCCTGTTTATCCCAAAATACATCTTCTTCAACAAAACCCACCCCAAAACCATCAAATAACTCAAATTAACATATAATCTACGGTGAAGAAGTATAATTAATTAAAGAATCACAAAGTATAAGTAAAAGTACATACCTATGAAACTCGAAATCGCAAAAATACGGTCCGTATATGCGTATATCGGCCAGAAATATGTACGTATGTGTGTCTGTATTTGGGGTGAACTGCAGAGGTCTCTAGGTTTTCTCCTGATATACGAGGTAGGGACGCCCTGTCTAGACCTAGACGACTCATCTATGGAACATGGTGAATTACCATTTTACCCCTGAGTTGTCCCTCGTCTAGGCCTAATTCAAGGGTAAAATGGTAATTAACCATTGCTAACAGATTCTTCTGCGATTGTTAATTACCAATTTACCCCTGAATAGGCCTAGACGAGGGGCAACTCAGGGGTAAAATGGTAATTCGTCATTTCCTTTTAAATTCAAAAATTTTATACATTTTCAGTTTGCCGCTCAACGTATATGCCCTGTCTAGGCCTAGACGGGTCGTCTCGATGTTCAAAGTTACATTTTTTTCCCTGTCTTAGGCCTAGACGAGGGGCAAATCAAGGGTAAAACAGTCTTGTGGACAACCGTAGACGCCCAGTCTAGGACTGTACGAGGCGTCTATTTATACAAATTTTTGTTATCTATTTTTTACGTAAAAATCATATTAATTATACAAAAAATCAGATTAACTATACATATACAAAAAATCAGATTAATTATAAAAACTCGAATTCATTATACTTGTAAGAACTTTGTAACATATATTTTTCTAAGTTTTTAAATTTTATAAAAATTTTTCCATAGTTTCCACTAGATTTAGGAGGTTTCCCATGTTTTAAAACACGTGTTTAAGCTTTCAAAACTCATCATTATAATGACAACAATTTCCACATGTGTAATATATGCATTTAGATGCATTTTCATGTTATGATGAACTTGAATGTTTACCAAATCATGTAGTATTTTAAGCATGTGTTTAATATGTTTATTCATCTTTAAAAATGAGTTTAGTTTCTAATATTACTAACTTTGTTAAAAATCATTTTTAACAACTTGTTCACATGTTATTTTAAGAAGATCACAACCCTTTAAACCACTTTATATAGTTCATTCATCATGTTAAAAGAAGTTCCTCAGCACTTTGATCATTTTTAACAACTTGTTCATACAACATCTTAAGAACATTATAAATCCTTTTAACCACTATGAATAGTCCATTTATCATGTATAACAAGTTTATCAACACGTTGATCATGGATGTTGTAAGATCCATGTGTATACTGGTTAGATTTATACTTCTAGCAAGTATACATATGACGGATATCATCCATAGCACAAAATAAACAACTACATCTTCATTACAACTTCATGATATGTTTATTTTTTGAGATCAAGTTACTAATTCATATGTTCATTCTTTAAAGGTGATGCTTTTAGATGATATAACTTATATATTAACAATATACTAGTAACAAGACATCAAATGAAAGATTAGGAGGCTCACTACTAGCTCTTGTGGCTAGGGAAGTGTCAAGATGAACAAGATGATGAAGATGAAGCAAAGATGGTTGATAATAGCTCCCTAGAGTGGTCCTTCAATTTCCAAGGCTGATCCTTCCTTATTTAGGCTTCAGACACCTTTGGATATGCTTGGAATTACATGGAAATGACTTGAAGATGGAGGTTAAAGTGAGGTGGTTGTGGCCGTAGGTTGACCAAGGAAAGGAAGGAGATGAAGTTTGAAATTGAATGTTGGAAAAATGCTATATTTTATTTCTAGTTCGTGTTCGGTTTGCTTAACGGGTGCTAGATTCGTTAACGGGTTCTTAAACGGAGGTTTAAGCAACTTGTAGGGATTTTAGGGATTTTCAAGCAAAACAATGTGTTTAATGATTTTAACTAGTTGTATGATGTTAAAATATTGTTAACTAGTTCATATGATGTGTCAGATTGTGTGTGGGTGGTCCTTTCGTTGTCGGTTCGTTAAAACGTTAACTTTCAAGACTTGTATGATATGATATGTTTTTGTGCCAAATTGATACTTTCAATAGCTTTTAAGTAGTGTATGATGCTTAAAACTATTTCTGCATATTACATAAGCTTGTGGATGATCTATTTTGTTGAATTGTTTTTTAGTGTGTATTTCGGACAGTTTTCAGTGCATGTATAGTTTCTGGAAAAGTGTTAGCCGTAATCCTTGCTTTCCCACATGGGATTTAATATACAGTTTATGTTGGACTCCCATCTAAGTCGTAAATCTACTGTTTAGCTACTGCACTGAAGTTGTGTTGTCACAACTATATCCTGGACACAACCAACTATACGGTCCAGCGAGCTCCTATCTTGGACGTATCTCTTTAAATTGGCGTGTTGACTCTCAACTCAGTTTGTGGTACGCTGACCGAAGTTGTTGGGCTTATATTGCTAAAGGTTTACACATTAGGGACTATTTTGGGCTTTGGTATGTCTTGTGGGCTTCCTAGTGCCTTATGGGCCTAGGGTTGTAAATAGTGGGCTTGGTAGTCATTATAAATGGAGATGTTAGGTTAATGAAAGGGGGTTAGAGAGTTGTATTCACAAAAACCTTGTATCAGACACTTTTGGTGTATGCAAGTTGAATTTATTCATAGTTGTTCTTCTTCCTAATCATTATTTCCGCTACTAATTAGGTTAGTGATACATGTTTGATACGTTTACGGGACTTATAAATGGTATCAGAGCCTGCTGTTAAAATACAGGCTCCAGGTATTGCAGATTGAAGAAGCTGTTTTTCGAAGTGTATTGTTGCTGCTCGGATTAGTCACTGTTCTGGATCACTGTTTTGAAGAACTCGAAGAAGATTTGAAGGTTTCGGATCTGTTACTGTTACGGATTCCAAAGAACATGAAGAAGGTTCTCACATCTCGGATCAACTACTGTTCCGGATTCCAAAGAACACGAAGGAGATCATTCATCTCGGATTGATCCCGGACGTTGCTCAATCCATATTACTATCCGAGATACTGTGGTGGTTATCTACTCCTTGGATTTCGGATTACTGTTGCAAAAAGGTCGGATTACTATTGCAGATAAGGATAAGGATTTCAGATTCATCAGATAAGGATAAGGATTCTGGATTCATCAGATAAGGATAAGTATTCCGGATTCATCAGATAAGGATAAGGATTCCGGATTTTCTTCATTCCGGATTCGCATTCAGACTTGTTTATTTCGGATTCTCTCAACTCGGATCTTTATTCCGGATCTGTCAATTCGGACTTCTCATTTCGGGTTTTCAATTCAGACTCTTCAATTCGGACTTATCAATTCGAACTCATCAATTCAGATTCTCATCAATTTGGATACATCATCCGGACTTTACCAAATTTTACTTCAGAGTTGACCATTCCGGATCGGTTTCGGATTAAGTACTGTTCATCTAAGAAAACCTAAAATAAATTTTGAATCTGTTTGGTAATTTTTTAATCAATTTAATAATGATGGCCGGATACATGATTGCACAAGATCTGACGAATGCAACTCTGGCAGTCCTGCAATCGTGAACTCTGGCCCTCCATCAAGAGCTGGACCAAGTCATGGCACTTTCACCAAAGTGCCATGATTGTTATATGGGGATGAATATTACGAATGGAAGTTTCGTTTTGAGCAGTATTGCAAGGCAAAAGAGCCAGGTGTGTGGAGATACATCATGAATGGTCCAAGAACAATAGTCTACAGTACATAGCAAGATCCGGACACAAAAATTCCTAAGCCCATGCACTTATGGACTCCAGAGGATATTAAGATAATAGAGGAAGATGAAAAGGCCTTGGCTACTTTGACCATGGCACTTGGACCTGATATCACCATTGTGGTTAGAAACTGTAAGACCGCAAAGGAAGTTTAGAGTGAGCTGCAAAATCTCTATGAGGGGAATGCAGACATGAAGGCAAGCAGGGTAAATCAGCTGAATCAGCAATTCAGCTCATTTAATCATGTCTATGGGGAAACTATTGAAAACCAGATTCGTCGCTATGTAAGCTTGTTTCCCAGATGATTTCAGGTTGAGATTACTCTCACTAACAGTGCCATGAACAGACAGTTATTAAACTCACTGCTCAAGAGTTGGGATGCAGCTGTGGGAATGATCAAAAAGACCAAGAACTTGAATGATGTCACTCTCACAGAAATGATAACTACTATCAAATCATGTGAGATTGATAATAAGCAAAGAGAAATAAATCATCAGAGCAGTTTTATGGCCGCCGGGATGAGAGGGCAAAATGCGGCACTCATGTCATAAAATTTGATTTATAGCCCTTTGCAAGGAAATTCGCAAACACCGGGTGGCTCAAATGTGGTTTATAGTCCTATAGCTACGCCACAGAACACCCAGTACGTGTATGGTCTTCAATCTTGAATTCTCTGTTCTGATAGTTGTCGTTTTAAATTTTCACAAATGCGCGCCCATAATTCAACTCTTGTAGCTGAATACCAACAAGCTGTGTCACAAAGCATCGCCCTTAAACATAAGAACAAGCTTCTTATGGAAAAGGTCGAAACTCAGAAACAAGATGTAGCTCAGCTAAAGCTAGACTTGAACCAACAACATTGTTGGGTCTATGACTATATGCTAAAACTCGCTTAAAAGGACGTAGAACTTCAAGCAGCCTTAGCCAAGCTAAATTCCTTGACAGGGAAGCTTCACAAAAATGAAATAAACATTAAAAATTTTGAAACTTCTAGTAAACTTGTCAAGGACTTATGTGACCTCCAACTTAACTACCAAAAGAATTTTACCAAAGGTCTTGGGTATAATAGGGCACCTCCACCATATAATCATAATTATACTAGAATGCCTGAATCTGAGGCTGATTTAGAACATGTAGAAAAAATGATTTATGGTAAACCTTCAGATTATCTATCTAAAGCATAGATGCCCTATCACCCAAAGTTCTCTAAACCCACTGAACTCAAGAGGGATGATGTCTTTGTTACTGCACCACTTTCACATGAAACTGGTGATCATCCTTCTGGTTGTACAGATGGTTTGGAGAAAGTTGTGCCTGAGGCAGAGAAGTCCACACCCTCCACAGAACCTAAAGGAAAAGAATCTTCTGATACTCAAACTAAATTTGTGAATGATACTAATGTGTCTAACTCATGTGCAGAAGAAATTTTAGTTGAGGCATAGAGGGTGATCAAGAGGAATGTCTGAATTCAAATTCAGACAATTCAGCTGTTGATTATGCGTTTTATAAGCCTGCTTTTGACATTTTAAATCAATTTCTTACTGAACAATTTACATGCTCAAACAATGTTGGTTGTGTTGAGAATTTGGACAGTTTTAATTCTGGTCTTTCATCAAATGTTGATGTTTTGAATGATGCTAATAACTGTAATAATTGTTGTAATGAAAATATGAATTTAGCTGTAGGTTCAGCATCGACAGATGATTCGGTTTCATCAGTTTCGGCTGAAGAGACCAAAAGTTCTTCTCTGGAGGCTTCGTCTGTTGATGCGTATCCCAGGGATAACAGTGCTAAAGTCGACCAACCAACCGACCCTGTAAAAGTTGATGTTGACATAATTCTAGAAGATTCGGGCGACTCAGCTTATGTTAACCAAGCACAAGGGACTGATTCTGAAACGAAAGACGATGAGCACTATTTTTCTCATGATTCAAATAAAAATCTTAAAATTGATTCTGAATCGGAGTCTCAAATTCTTCAAAATCACGAGATTCCACATTCAAGTAGTGTTTCAAGCTTATCTTCTGAAATTTCAGAAAAGGATGTCCCTGTAGAGCCACCCGTGTCCTCTACAGAATCTGTCACAAAATGTGATTTGAAGAGTAAGATTAAGAAACGGAGAACACGACGATCTAAAAAGAAGAAAACAAAACAGGCGTCTTCGACAACTGAATGGCAACTGCTGAGTCTCTTCATCAATCTGAGAAATCGACTCAGCAGTCGCAAACTGAATCTGTTAAGCAACCAGCTAAACAGATGTCAATTAAAAGTTTGCCAAAATCTCCATGTTCAAAAGCCCTTAATTCAAATCACAAAACTAACAAGTGTGCTGATGGTTGTGCGCAGGACACAGTCAAGAACAAGACCATGCATAAGCCGTCAGTACCCGCAAGCAAGAAACTGACAGACAAATTGCCCAGAATTTCCCAAGCTGAACGGACTGTTTTCTTCCAGAAGAGGCAGACCTATTTCAATTGTGGATTTCCCGGGCACATTGCTCGCAACTGTCAAAAGACCTTTACCTCTTTTAAAACTTTGTATTAACGACATCAGAAGACTATGCCTAATCGCCAACCTCAGGCTCGATTTGTGGCTAAGTCCTCTGATCGCAACTGGAACTTGGCCAAGAAATAATATTTTAAACCTTTGAGACCTTCAGGTTCCCAGAATCCTTCTAGCACTCCAAGGATTGTGAAGAAGTCTGACTCGGTAACCTGGAGGCCTAAGACAGTGGCCAAGACTCAGTCCACTACCCCCATTTCAAATAAATCAAAAGCATCATCAACCTCATCCTCAACTAATTTAATCTTTCGTGAGGTTATTTATGTTGATGCTAATGGCATGCCCAGATCTTCAATGGCCTGGGTTGCATTCTCTAACTAAAACCTGTTGAAATGTGCAGGAACAGCTCTGGCGAATTCTTGTCAGACTATGGTACATTGACAGTGGTTGTTCCAGGCACATGACCGGAGACATCTCGCATTTGAATGACATTCAGTTTTTCGATGGCAGGTTTGTTTCCTTCGCAGGTGGAGAGACAGGAAAGATTACCATGAGAGGAACTGTTAGCAATGGAGCCCTCAGCTTTAAGAGTGTTAATTACAAACCAGAATTGAAGCACAGTCTTTTGAGTGTGTCTTAACTATGTGACAATCATTTGGATGTTCTGTTCACCAAGAAAGGGTGTTATGTGCTGAAACCAGGTCTAATTATCCCGGATGATTGGATTCTTCTTAAAGCTGCACGAAAAGGAAATGCATATGTTATTGATATGAACCAGGCTCCTTCTGACAAGCTCACTTGCCTCTTCTCATCTACAGGCGAACATGATGCAATGCTATGGGACTGTAGACTGGGACACATCAAGATGAAAAACCTAAACCGTCTTGCAAAAGGTGGTTTGGTCAGAGATCTACCAGTTCGTGACTTCATGCAGATCGAAAAGTGTGAATCATGTGTGTGTGGGAAACAACATCGACAGCCATACAAATCTTAAGCTTCTCCTTCCACGTCTCAAGTCTTAGAACTGCTACATATGGATCTTTTTGGTCCAACCGACATACTGAGCATTGGCGGGAAGGCTTACTGTCTGGTTATTATTGATGACTACTCTCGGTTCACATGGGTTTTCTTTCTTACACATAAAAGTGAAAACGTTGAGTTAGTCAAACAATTCGTCACGCTTATGGAAAACCAGACATATTCTACTGTGAAGGCTAGTCGGTGTGATAACGCGACAGAGTTTAAGAATGTTACCTTAAATTCTTTCTGTTCCTCCAAGGGGATTGACCGACAGTTTAGTGCAGCCAGAACCCCACAACAAAATGGGGTTGCATAACGCAAAAATCGCACACTAATTGAAGTTGCACGCACTATGCTGGTTGAATCCGAGCAACCTCTTATTTTCTGGGTAGAATCTATCAATATTGCATGTTATATTCAGAATCTTGCCCTGATCAATAAACGACATATGAAAACACCATAAGAAGTGGTTGAAGGTCGTAAACCTTCGGTCAAGCATTTCTGCAAGTTCGGATGCCCTTGTGTTCTCCTGCTCATGGACGCTATAGGAAAATTTGAATCACGCGGGGATCCTTGCATCTTCGTTGGCTATTCTAAAAATACATCATACTACGTTTATAACAAGATCAAGAAGATGGTAGTTGAAACCTACAATGTGGGTTGGCTAGGGGAAAAACCCAAGGACACACGCATTGGTCCTGATTGGTTGTATGACTATTCCACATTATTTAACCATATTAATGTTTCTTCCAATGTGTCTGCAGGTCAAAGTCCAATTTCTGACATTCCAATGGTGCCTATTTCAACCGAAGAAGATGTTGACGCTGCCTAGCGACATAACACTTTAAAGCAGCTGAGTGTGGTCCTCCTGGATTTAATGACGTTTTCTCGTCTTCTTCCTCTGTTTCGCAGTCTCAAGCTCCAGATATCGATTCGCCTGTTCAGAACGATCCTCCTAAAGTTGGGGTTTCTGACCGAGAGCCTCCTACGACACATGAAGGATCTACTCCTAATGTCTTGGGTTCTTCTCTGTTCCCTGAGCCTATTCCGCTCGATTGTTCGGTTGATTCCTCAGCAACTCCTTCTACTGGTGCATCTGTTGAGGGGAAGTCATCTGGAGTAGCTTCAGCAAGTGTTACCAACTTGCAAATAGATGTTCCCGTTCCCGCTACACCAATACTGCAGCGTTTAGAGCGTGATCACCCCATTGAAAATATTATTGGACCTGTTAACGCTATTGTTCAAACCCGCAACCAATCTGGGGATATCAATACCTATCTCTACTCTTGCTTCATTTCACAAATTGAACCTAAAAGTATTGATGTTGCCTTGCAGGAACCAGGCTGGGTGGATGCCATGCATGAAGAACTCAATCAATTTGAGAAGCTTCGTGTCTAGCAATTCGTGAAGCTGCCTTAAGAAAAACGTACTCTCGGAACTCGCTGGGTTTTCCGTAACAAGAAGGATGACACCGGAGTTATCGTTCGAAATAAAGCTCGACTGGTGGTTCAGGGTTTTCAACAGATTGAAGGATTAGATTATGATGAGGTCTATGCACCTGTCGCGCGTTTGGAGGCTATACGCATTTTCTTGGCTTATGCATCTTACATGGATTTCACTGTGTATTAAATGGATGTCAAGACTGCGTTTCTCTACGAAAAGGTAAAAGAGGACATCTACATGGCACAACCATCGGGCTTTACTGATCCTAACAAGCCAGACTATGCTTACAAACTAGACAAAGCTTTGTATGGGTTGCATCAAGCGCCACGCGCATGGTATGCCACTCCTACAGAGCATCTGCTTGCTCATGAATACACTCGGGGAACCATTGTTCAAACCCTATTCATTAAACGCGTTGATAAGGACATTATTCTTGTTCAAATCTACGTTGATGATATCATTTTTGGTTCTACCATGATGTTTGTGCCGCGAATTTGAAGAAATTATGAAGAAGAAATCTGAGATGAGCTAATTGGGGGAGATGGCCATGTTTTTGGGGCTTCAAGTTCGTCAGAGCCCACAGGGTATCTTAATTCATCAAGGAAAATATGTCCATGACATTCTTGTCAAATTCAAGCTTACAAATTCAAAGCCTATGGCTTCACCTATAGTAGAACGACCTTTGCTAAATGAAGATGCTGAAGGAACGCCTGTTAATCCGACTATCTATCACTCCATGGTTGGATCACTCATGTATCTCACTGCTCCGGCCAGATATCATGTTTGCCGTCTGCTAGTGTGCTCGTTATCAGGCTACTCCTAAACTCTCTCATTTACATGCTGTTAAACGAATTTTTAGGTACCTCAAAGGGGCACCATCACTGGGCCTTTGGTATCCTAAAAATTCTGAATTTCAGCTGTTTTGCTTTCTCTGATAGTAATCTTGGAGGTACATATAGGGATATACGCTCAACTTCAGCTGGTTGTCAATTTCTGGGAGATCGCTTAATCTCGTGGCAATGCAAGAAGCAACAGACGGTCTCTCTTTCTACTGCAGAAGCAGAATATGTCGCAGCCTCTGCTTGCTGCTCCCAGGTTTTATGGATGCAACACCAGCTTGTGGATTACGGTTTGACTTATCTAAACACAACAATTTGCTGTGATAATGATGCCGCTATCCAAATCGTAAAAAAACCCTGTTTTCCAGTCTAAAACCAAGCACATAAATATTAAAGTTCATTTTATCCGTGATTGCTATGAAAAGGTTCTCGTAAAGCTTGAGCAAATCCACACTGATGCAAATATGGCAATTTTTTTTATGAAACCCGTTAGCAATGCGCGTTTTCAAGTGCTTGTGGATCTTCTCAAAATGATTCGGTTTTCTACCTAGGGATCCTTTGTTCTTGTGTTTCGTTTCGTGTTTTCTTTTATTTTCATTGGTTCGTAAATTTCTTCATATGTATGCACAAATTTAGGGGGAGAAATCTACAACCTAAAAAAAATCCAATTTTGAAAGGATAAGGAAATGAAATACTTTTTCGTGATAAAATGTTTGACTAACACATGTATGGTGTTGAAGCGGGAAACGATTTGGATCGAAAGTGATGTGTCGGTAGGTCTAAAACTCAACCGGATAAGGAAAACCAAATGATATAAACATAACAAACTATGTACTCAGTGGGTCACTTACTATAGGCGTATGATTTCATGGTCTTAAATGTTGTGTTGATAGATAGTCAACTCCGGGCATATCTTGGCTGCCCTTTTGTTGCATCCAGATTATATGCAGACCTAGGCACAATCAGGATATCTTTGTAAAAGAGCCAAAACGAAAAGGACAAAACCTAAGAGAACGGAAATTTCTTTATGAGAATATTCCATAAGTTCTTTCGTACCATATAAGGTATTCACCTAACCCTTGTCAGTCACTATTGGTCTCTCTGTTGTATGGAAGTACTGACCTGTTCACCAATAGCCTGATGATGTAAAATAAAAGGATGACCACAGTATACTCACCTGCTATGATGAATTGTTGTGCTTACCTTGATCAGGTGGTTATGTCATGGTATGGGACACACGAGTATCATAGTATAATACTACCTTAAGCGTATCATAATGCTTAAACTCGAAGGGTTGAGTTTTAGATTTAAATGGACAAGTATATTGACCCTGACCCATTGACCCTTCTCATACTGAAAAAGTTCCTTAGTTAACCTTTGAAACGATTTGATCCCTTAGCAAGCTGCTGTGTTAATATTTATGTGTGTGCTAAATAGTTTTTCTTTGTAGATTGTTAAAAGATGGTTGGATGCTTGGTTAGTCTACTTGATGATTTTTGTTAAGATGGTTTCTGTCAAAGGATATTGGACTGGCCCAGTGTGCTTTGGAATTTGGACTAATCTAATAGAAATGGTTTAAAGTCTTAAAAATTGAAAAAAAAAAAAGAATACTGTTCCGGATTGGGCTTTTCCGGAAAGGCTCAATTGGTTTACTGTTCCGGATTGGGCTTTCCCGGACAGGCCCACCTGGGCTTTACTGTTCCGAATTGGGCCTCACACAAGCCTAATCCAGATTCGAAATTCAAGGTCCAAGCCCATTTCAGAAAGTATATTTGTATCTCTGAAACTTCATTTCAGATTATCCACAAATTTTCGAAACCTGATTTCTTCTCTGATTCTCTCTTTAGTTGCACTGTTGATCTCAGAAAATCATCTGGATTAGGTATAAATTGCTTAAACTCATGTAATCCAGATGATAATGTTAATTCTTAAAGCTTTTCGGATAGCATCTCGGATAAATCTTCAAAATTATATGCATTTCGGATTTCATTCCGGATGGGTATTCATCCGAATTGATGAAGTCGAATCTCATCTCGGATACTCTTCATCCGGATTGATGATTTATCCGAGATATTATTGGGTAATCCGGATTGCAAACTTATCCGAAATACAGTTGACCTCCTTCTAATCCAGATTGATGAAAGGGTTCATCCGGATTAGTTTTGACCTGTCAGTAATCCGGATTTAATATTTTTGAACCTTTGACCTGTCAGTAATTCGGATTTGAGGTTTTTGAACCTTTCATCTGTTTTTAACCTTTTCGACTGTTGAACCCTAAAATTAACTTGAACTCTTATTTATTTGAACTATCCAGTTAGTTTTAACTGTCATTCTGGTAAACTCCGTTAACTTCTGTTACTTGGAATTTAACTTGGTTGTTATCTTGATAGATATGGTTGAAGAAGCTTTCGATGTTGTGATGCTGGTTGAGGAGCAATTCCACAACCAAGTAGGATATCTCTCAAACCATCTAGCCGAATTCTTCTAGGAGTTCCAGTCTATGATTGTGGGATTAAATGCTTGTAAGATTGGTGCATTCTTTCTGGAAGAGAGCGTGTTTTCATCAAAGAGACGCAGATGGGAGACCGTACATTCGTTCGCATATATAGGGAAAGGAGATAGTGGTGAATGAAGCGTGTGTCAGCGAGGTGCTGTAGATTGTCGATACTTTTAGCGATCAAACAATATATGCGAAAGAGAAGGTGCTACCGGCGTTGATGGAAATGAGGTATGAAGGATCGTATCCGCCGTTGCTGAAGAAGATGTTTCCAGCGTACTGGCGACTACTGGTTCATATATTTATGCAATGCGTCTCGGAGAACATAGGAGGTCTTGATCAGCCTAACCTAGCTCAGCCATCTGCTATAGTATCTTTGATTATGGACTGGAAGTATAACTACTCTGGTTATATCTTCGACAATATGAAGAAAATTCTAGAACAATCCAAGAAGCGAATGTTTCTTTTATATCCGCGGTTTGTTCAGTTGATTCTTGATGCGTGCTACCCAGACCTGGCAAAGGATGCCTCAGATGCTAACTTATTGAACATGAAGCCTATGGGACCAACCATTTTTGGTACGATGAAGAAGAACCGTTCAACATCCAAAACGATGTTTGTTGGTCGATTTGCACTGAAGAAGTTTGGGAAGTTTGTAGAAGTTGTTGGTTTGGACATTCAAGCTCCTCCTCCCGTCAATGCAATAGTAGGTGAAGAGCATGATGTACCGGCTAAAGAGAAAGAGATCGAGATAGAAGATTTGGTTACGGATGACGAGGCTAATGCTGGACAAGCTTTTCTCGATGATCTTACAGAGTTCAACGCCAATTTGTCCCCAGTTTTGCCAGAGTTGTCCTCAGAAAATTTGGAAGCTTTGATTGCTCATCTCAAGGAAATTCAGGAAAGCAAGGTGATCCTCCACTTGATATTCCACCTGTTGCCGCTACGACTCATCTGATTGAGGATGATGACGAAGATGAAGAGGACAAGGTGCCATTGATAAAGAGGAGAAGAACCGAGCCGAGTATTTCATCGAGCCAACCTGAAGTTTGTTGTTACTGCTGAAGAATCTGAGTTGATAACTTCTACCGCTGTTGTGTCTACAGTTGCTGCATCTGTTGTTGATACTTCGATAGTTGATACCCTGCTTTATCTGCACAGACAACCACTCCTATTGGTACGCAGTCTACTGTTGTCTCTATTCCAGCTGACACAGTACTTCAAATGATGGAGTTTCGGGGAAGTTCATCTGGTGCTGGAGGTTCTGAGGCGGGTGGAAGTGGTGTTGGTCGTGATGATGATGTTTCTGAAGAGTATATGCACATATCAGAAAAGCGGGCGTTTGAATTTGGCTGGATGGATAGTGATGATGATGATGTGGAAGTCGATGTTGTGGATTTATAGAAAAGAGTGGTCGTCTTGGAACAGGAAGTTATATTGAAGGATGCACAAATTTCCTCACTACAAACTCGTTTGGATGTCAAAGATCAAACTATCGATCAGTTACAGGGAGATGTTACAATGCTTATGACCCTAGTATTTGATTTGAAAGCCAAGCTGGGGAATAAATACGGAAGGGAGTTTTCTGATACAACAGACGACCCAATGAATATCGAACACCCGCATCGTGCGGCACAACAAAGAGCGGCAGAGGAGACTGAAGCAGAGAGGTTGGCGGCTGAACAGTTGGCTGCTGAATGCCAAGCTGGTTTGGATGATTATTTGGGTGACCCACGTAAGAAGTTCACCGCAAGGTAAAAGCGTGCAACTAGTAAGAAGAAGAAACAAATGGTTCTGATGAAGAATGTCAATGTAAATCCTCTTGATGAGAACTTTCAGCTCAAAGATCCGACGAATCAATCAGAAAGGTATGTGATGGAGCTCGGGTCCAGCTATTACAGCAAAGTGGGAAATAAATCCAGGGTGCTCAGCTGGATGTATGATCACGTCAAGAATATGTGGATTATTGTGCGTCAAGATGGAACTCGCGAGTATTAATCAAAAGAATCACAGTTCGAGACATGGACAAAGGTCGTTCTTACTGATCTGTTGCGTGCTCCGTATACTGACGATGATACTACTGAGCGTGGACCTGGATGGAGGTTTTTCAAAAAGCTGGAACGTGAGGTTAAAAGTGGTTTCAAGACAATGAAGACTGCCGAACCATATCTGAGAGCTGCAAAAGGTGTTCGTGATGCACATACTTGGAAGATATTTAAATAAGTGATGTGGCCACCGACTGACAAAGAATTGGTTATACCAGTTGCTCCTACATTTCCACGCGGGATTCTCAAGAATTTTAATTTTTGGTTATACGACCCCAAGGTTGGCAGTGTTGCGATCATGACGAAGGAAAAGGCATTCAGAGTCAATGATGTGGTAGACTTAGTGAGCTTTCACGATGAAGACTTGCAGGTTCTTGTGTCTCATCAAATCAGAACTGCATAGCCATATGAAGTATGTGCAAAAGACTGGACTACGGCTGTTGCAGGGATTATCGTTGGAAGGCTTGGAGTGGACGCACAACCGAAGGACTAATGTTGTAAACCTAGGGGGAGATTGTTGGGGTTATATTGCTAAAGGTTTACACATTAGGAATTATTTTGGGCTTTGGTATGTCTTGTGAGCTTCCTAGTGCCTTATAGGCCTAGGGTTGTAGTGGGCTTGGTAGTCATTATAAATAGAGGTGTTAGGTTAATGAAGGGGGTTAGAGAGTTTATTCACAAAAACCTTGTATCTGACACTTTTGGTGTATGCAAGTTGAATTTATTCATAGCTGTTCTTCTTCCTAATCATTATTTCAGCTACTGATTAGGTTAATGATACCTGTTTGATTCGTTTACAGGACTTACAGAAGTTGCGACTCTGATCCGTCCACACAAAGACGAACATTTCCTTGTAATCTTTCAGCCAGTTATCATACACGTACGTAAAGACCCCTAAAAACTAAAAATAATTTATTAAATGTACGTAGGCGAGTCATATGTTATTAAAAAAACTTACTTGAACGTTTGCACTCCACAAGTCTTTTTTGCATGTTGCGCAAGTGGTACTCGTATATGGGTATTGATGGAGACTCACACAATGTCCCCCAGAATGACAGTAATTGTTTTCAGTCTTCTTCTGTGAAGGCGCTCTTACAGTGCTTACAAATATTATGTTGTATGTGAAACCTTCAAAGATACCGAGAGGCGTTTGGAAATACTTTAGACACGCATTAATTTGGGCCAGGTCGCTATCCGTTACAATTACACATGGCTCCATACATTCATCTGACATTCAAAGATATAGGGATGGTAAGGGTCAGACATAGGCATCATAAGTGGTGGAGAATATGGAGTAGGGCGAGACTACTCATGAGAAGGGCCTGCCTCGTGAAGTGGTGATGGTGGTATCTATGATGGTCTAGTAGGGTGGGTGAGATGGGAACACAACTTCTCATAGGTAATCGGTCGGATCCTGGCTGAATCGCCTATAGGTCTCAGAAAGTGAGGGGTGCCCTCAGAAGATGGGGTAGAGATGTGAACAGACGTGTGAGTGGCGACATGAGTGGGGGTCGGGGTAGCAATGGGTACAGGTACAGTGTCAAAGCTGCTGTTAGTAGCATCCGCTCAAACCCCGGCTCAGCGGATGGTAGAAGAAGAAGAAGCACAGTCGTTCTCGTCAGATGACGAAATGGTTATGACTGAAACCACGGGTGAGGATACCTCCAAGATAGCTATATCGATCACCTCTCCATCACCAAGGTCCTCATCCAGGTGGTCGACATGAAATACGGGGACCTCGTCCTCGTCATCAGACAGATCGATGATAGGGGGCCACATGGCAAGTGGAACGCTGTCAATGGGTATAATCTGCACTAGGTGCTCACCCTCTGGGTGGCCGATAATGATCTGCTCGTGGGGCTGCGGGGTAGGGCTAGGACATCGTCCACCAGAAGGACGCCATCATCAGCTATGAAGTCTGGATCCTCCTCCGGCTCAGACTCCCTATCGGAGGAGATGTAATGCACAATAGGTCCAACCTCATCGTTAGAAACGATCTCCATCAGATCGTTGTCGTCGTAGATACCGCTCTCAGCTGATGACATGGTTACCTGGAAAAAGGTTTAGTACGATATGTATAATTAATTATTATTTAGTATATGTATACACAAAATGTAGGCATCACATAATGTCCATTTTAAGTTGTACTATTTGTTTTTAGGTGGAGCCAACTTAATGTTCTATGTCTATCCTTTGCAGACTGAGTCTCGTAATGTACTTGCATTATTTTGTAAAATGAGTTTATGTAGTGGACCTTCTGAAATAGTTATGCAACGTAAACCCTTTTGTTTTTGTAAAAATTGTTTTCATGAGAGGATCCTAGTGATTGTAGACTACACTCGAGAAAGAATCCTGGTTCACTACAATCGAAGCTCTAATACCAATCTGTCATACTCGTTCATAGGCGGAAGTGCGCGTTGTGATCTGATTGATTATCATTGCATACATCATAAGTGAACACACAAAATGAATAAAAACAAGCTCGAAATGGCATTACCGATATTGTTTCAAACACAACATAAGTTGAGTATATTGTGTACAAACCATGAAATGATATTAAGTTGTCAAAAGGTTGCATGTACAAAATCCAAGTTTTGAAATGACAAGGCTTTGACCCTTAATCACCGCAAGGAGGAGGTATATAATGGGCAAACCCTTCAAAAGTTGGCATGGAGAATTGATACTTGTTTTCCTTGACTAAAATTCCCTACATTGGTCCACTAATTTCCTGAAATACATGTTAAGTTGAAAATCAACGAAAGTTGGCGAGTTCATGTGTTTTAACTGTATATGATGGATCCATAAAATATATGAAGTATTTCTATCAAAACCCGGTATGTAAAGCTTCAATGAAATCGTGATCATTAATGTTTTGCAAGGACATTAATATGTGTGATGACATAGGAAGCATCCAAACCTAGACGATTTCTGTCAATTAACCTCGACTGGGACAACAAATGCACTCTTCCATGTGGGTCCATGACCAAGAGTGGGGCTCGCCAACACCAGCTAGATCTAACCTTTGTACTTGTGGTGTGCATATGTCCATACTATTCGCACATGATCTAGTTATTTCATTCCCTAGCTTATCATACCATAGACATGTATTTCCCCCCGATAATTGTAAAACAGTAAAACATTTAGGATGAAGGGGGACATAAACTCACTGAATTATTTTTTGTGTACCCTGATTAACTCAAGTACTTCCCTCGGTTCGTATCACAACCTACAAACACGTTAGGCTTTGTAAGACACTTCGGTCGTTGTAACGATTCATGTTCATGTTTCTTGTCTTAAGTATTTGTTAAGACTTGTTCAGAGTTATGTTCCGTTTAGATGTATTTTTGATGTATGATGTTAATAGCTATACTTCATCAAGTATATATGTATCCTTGCATCTCATGTGTTCCATGTACGGGGCTAGCCCTTTAGACTCCGTGCCTCACATGAGTAAAATGTATATGTTTCATGACTTCTCATAGTCGGCTTCCACCCGTTTGTCTCGACGACGCCATCGTCGGATATGTTCCATATATAATTCTTCATAATTATATATAATTTAAAGTTCGACATATTAGTTAAAATATTATATTTTAACTTGTATTATTTGTATGCACCATTTTACATATCATTTATAATTACGATGGGTTTGTTAAAAATAATGTATTTTTAACATGTCTTGATATATAGTTATTCATGTGCATGGGTTTATGGTATACACGACCAAGTGTTATAATTGTTAAATATTATACATGCATCTTCCCAAGTATAGGTGTACTTGTATTGTGAGTACTTGTGCATTTAAAATCGTATTCTCATGGTTATGTATAATACTTGTATAATGGTACTTTCACCAAGTCTTAGTGGTATATGTTGACATGTCTTTGTACGTATAGGAATACGTATATTCTTGTATTTATTATCCATACCTTTGTGTATTCTCCAAATATATAACTTTTAAGATATATCCAAATTAGTATATGTATATTATGCTTTGTAAGTGTATGCATTCCAAAATAATATATACCTTTAAGATTAGTCCTAAAAAATATATATATTTTTAGTTTCCACCAAAACAATATATTTTTAAGAGGTTTATGAAATATATATTTTTATACACTTCAAAAATAATATATTTTTAGTATCCGCGAATTATGACACATTTTATATACTTGTAAATATATATATATATATATATATATATGTATGTATATATATATTGTCCTTTGTTCGGTTTTGAAGTAATATTTACCAAGCTTCCATATATTATATATTATTAGTCCGTAATCCTTATATTATTCGAATGTCCAATATGTCCACACTTTTTGTCTCCAAGGTATGGATATATTTATATATATATATATATATATATATATGTAGGGTAAGGATCTAGAGTGAACAACAGTATAAGAGTGAACTGATCTAGACCATTGATTTTCATCATCCTAAAGTTTTGATTAGTGGCATGATTGTAATTATTGAGATTTATTTTTCCTTTAAATTTAATTAAAAGGGTCAGTTTTTCAAACTGGAAACATGAAAAGTGCCATTATTTTGCCAGTTACTTGTTCCTCCAAAGTTGCCATACATTTCGTCAGTTACTTGCTCCTCCAAATTCGCATATATTATTTAATACACATGTGTACTGTATATTATAAACTGGAATTCTAAAGCAAAGCTGCAACCTTGATTTATAATTGTCACACCCTGACCCGCAGCGGAAATGGTAGTCGGGGCATGATTGGGTTTTCATCAAAGCTCATGACATTTACTATAAAGTTTCATATTTATTATTTCTCTTTTAAAAAAAATTACAATAGACATACAAGCATAACATGTTCAAATACATTTTCATTACAAACTAAAGTATTAAACAAAAATCATACAATTACAAAGGGAAACAAAACTAAATGTCCATTCCAAAGCGTTAACTTGTTTATTCTTCTAGGCCATCCTATGTGTTTCTTTTCTCAACTGGATCACCTGTATCATGTGTAAAAATAGGGTTTTTGGGGTCAACAAAAGTTGGCGAGTGAATCTTATGAAAACATTTGAACGAATTTATTATATTGGTTATAAAAAGGTGCATAACCACATATGAGTAAACGCAAATGTAAATTTAACCACAAAACACATAATATCAATTAATGCACAAGCACACACACCAAATGATGAACAATGAGATCAAGGCTCAATCAAACGGAGCCAATCTAATGAGGCACGCGATGTTCAACTCGTCTCCCACGAGGAACTGATGAGCCTAATGAATGATTTGCACGCAACTTGACAAAATGTAAACACGCATCACAACAAACAATATTTACATCACAAGTTTAGTTCGTATAATGGTAATGGCACAAGTTTGAATAAACGAAATAATTAAAGCGACACATGATACACCCCAAAACATGAATAAAAAAAGGGGAATTTGTAAGGATTCACTCAATGTGGGCGCGTTCCTTGATAATGATGAATGCGCACGAATTTATGATTCAACCGTCGAGGGAAAACTAACCTAAATAATAACGTAATAATTCGATAAATAAAGAAAGTTCATATTTTAATTAATGCTTTTTATTAGATTTTTGAGGTTATTTTTGGTGGTAGTTATGGAGTTTTTAAAACCTAAAAAGTCTTGTTTTAAGGGTTTTTATTTGATTTTTAACTAATATTTTAAAGAAAATAATGATATAAAATATACAAAAAAAAATATGGATCTTGTCAGACCTGACAATGGTCTGACCGGTTCTTATGCGACTATTGGCAGCGTGTGTGAGGTTCGAACTCGTGACCTCCCGTATACGTGCACGCAGCTCTACCAACTGAGCACGTCTCTAACCCGAAATAATCTCTGATTTTATTATTCTTATATACTAGTTAAGTTATTTAGAAATTATTCAATTTTTAAAAAGGATTTAAACTGTCGAACCGGTGTGAGAGCTTGGACTCGAACCCGCGTTTCCAATGTTGTGTTGCACCCAGCCCAACCAGTTGGGCTGGGTGTCTAACCCGTATTATATAGTTCTTGTATTATATTTAACAACATACTGTGGGACAATCTGTTTTGGTTTCAAAAAAAATGGATTTTATTTCAGTGGATCGATGTGGTTCAAGGTTCGAACTCGGTACTAGTCACGTGAAATGCACACAGTCCTCCACTGGACTGTGTGTCTAACCCAATCAATATCCGTATTTTAATTCTTTTATACACTTATAAACATGCTTCAGGATTTGGCTTTTATAAAAATAAGGGTATATTATTTCAGTGGATCGGAACACAAACGGACTCGAACCGGAGATTTACGCGTAGTGTGTGCACACAGTCCACCACTAGACTGTGTGTCTAACCCGGCGATATTCCAATTTTTATTTCTTTTAACTATTAACCAGCTTCATCTTCTCTAATGTACCCACAGATTCAAAGATTACCCGACCGAATTGCTTTGAATCGATTTGATTACGATGCATCATTAATATGTAAAGATGGACAGGAGTTGTACTGTACCGGAATGGTGGGGGTTGATACTCGACGACACTTCTGGCGAGTTGTTAGAGTTCCGGCGACTTCACAGTTTTCCAGCGACG
The DNA here is from genome assembly GCA_947069175.1 of Scalesia atractyloides. Classification (NCBI taxonomy): domain Eukaryota; kingdom Viridiplantae; phylum Streptophyta; class Magnoliopsida; order Asterales; family Asteraceae; genus Scalesia; species Scalesia atractyloides. The sequence continues at coordinate 15,544,870 of CAMTDV010000001.1, read as the reverse complement.
AGCAAGGATTTTCTGACAACGTGCTTTGAAAGAAAATTGAGAGTGAGAGAGAGAATGATTCTGAGCGAATCGATCTTTATGAAAAGGTTGTATATTTATAGGGTGAGCAGTAATCAATTGTTGGTTTCGGTTTCGAGTTGAAGTTTTCAGTCAAAACGGTTATGGGTGAGTTGTCTGCGAATCTACTTGAACGTGATTTAGCTTGATTTGCGTCTAGATTCACGATTTGGAACGTATTCTTCAGTCAATTGCAGAGAAAAGGAAATCTTGATGATTTCCAGATTGTTTGCGTGCCGTTACAGGGCGGCATTCTTTGAATTCGGATTCAATGAGATAATATGATTTAAAAGATTTATTGGTTTGGTTATTTCATATGTTTTGTGAGTGGTGTAACGGTGTGTTGTGTGTTTAGTTAGGGGTGAGACCCGGGTTCGATTCCCGCGGTCTACCCCTTTCTATATTTTTTTATTTATTTTTTTATTGTATAACTATTATATATATATATTATTTATTATTAATATTATTATCTTTAACGAATCTCTTAAATGATTAACATAAATTTGTAACGAAAAGATCATAATAGAAACTTGATATAAAACAAATGATGCGGGTTTTAGAACCCGTTTTTCGACGAATGTTACAGTATCCCCTACTTTTAGAAATTTCGTCCCGAAATTTAAGTAGTAGTGGTATATTTGATTCGAAGGGTGGGTGTTTTAATTTGACAATTACATATTCAGAAGAGGGTGGGAGTTTAAATTTTATTTGAGGCGGTAACGTTCCTAGTAAGGGTTGAATACCCTGCTACAAGAATCGCTTTTTGATGCCTAAAGTATGAAAATGCGGAACATGGATAAACAGAGTTGATTGACTAGGTATGATCTCACGCATACAAGTTTTGAGAGAATTGATACGTTTGGAAAGATAAGGTTATATCATAAAACAAAACTTCATCCATGACAATATTAAAACCTACACGGAACTTCTCATAACCGCCTGACAACGCTTTTGACCCTTTGACAAGAATACTTATATATAGGAAGTACCAGCGGCGTATCCACCATATTCTTGTCAAATTTTCATTTGCTTTGTCAGTAAGTTATGATTAGTTCTATGTGACTCTAAAATCTACAAAACAAACACAACAGCCAAAGCTTGAGTCTCAAATCTGAAAGGATACATGACTGAATGATGACAGTACCTCTCTCGTTTATTATGATGAAGGGGTCAGTCTATGTAAAAGTGAGACACAACCCAAATTCTTTAAATGATGAGATCGAGATACGTCGAGATGTATGATGATATGAAAAATCAGTGAGTAAAGGTATAAAACAAAACCGTAATATCAATTTGCATTAAATATCTTGGATACATAAATTCCCAATTTATAACTGGGATACGTAAAGATTGAGATATCATAAAGAAAGCATTAAAACTAGACGGTTGGAGTTGAGTCTTGATTCTTGGTGAGGGAAAGCTAGTTGGGTGGTTCGTTTGGGCCGTTATTATCTTCAACAGGATTGGCGTTGATGTTGTAAGCTCTTCCTCTTGCTGGTGGTGGAGCTGGGTTTGCTTGATTTGCTTGGTTAACTGGGTTTGCTTGAGCTTGGGCGTTTATGATGTTAACCAATCGAGAGCACGTGTTTCTAAAGTGGGTAGGGTCGCCACAATTAAAACAAGCTCGAACATATGGAAACAGGGGTGTTGGGGTTGTTGATATGTTTGGATTATGTTTTGAGTAAGGGGTGAGGCTTGGTTTTGAGGGGCACGACAAGTTTTGCTCCAATGACCATAACGCCCACAATTTGCACACAGTCGACAAGGTACGGCAGATGGATGGTGATAAAAACAGGTGTTGCATTGAGGGTGAGGTCCAATGTAAGGTTTCTTATTTGGGTAAGTAGAGTTGGGTGCTACTTGAGTGATTGGGATAGCTTGGAGGGGTACGGCTTGTGAAGCTGGTTGATTCCCTTGGGTGATAGCGAAATTTTGCCCATCTCGTTTTCTCTTAGGAGTGGTTTGAGAAGATGATTCGGTCTGGGTTGGGTTTGAGGTTTCGGTTGATGCTTTATCCTTCTTCTTCTCCTCCGCGAAGTCTTTATTCCGTATGCGGTTTTCGGTGAGCTCTGTAGCTAACTCCATTGCTGCTTCCAAAGTTACAGGTGTGGTACATATTACAGGGTCTTGAATTTTTGAAGGAAGACCTCGAATGTAGTGCTCGATTAAACGGTAGAGGGGAGTGAACAAGTTGGGGACCATCTGATTCAACTCAAGGAATCTCTTGTTGTATGTGGTGTGGTTGCCCTCCTTTTGTTTCAAAGTGTAGAACTCATCTTCTAGTTTCTTGATTTCGCTTCTTGGACAGAAACGTCTTGTCATGATTTCCCTCAACTCTTCCCAAGTCAAAGTCATAGCATTTTCAGCACCTCGCTTGGTCTTCTCTGTATTCCACCATGTAAGTGCTACTCCAAAAAACGACCGGTAGCATATCGCACCTTGCGATCATCGGGGCAGTCGCAATTGAGAAAAGTGTTTTCCATTTCCTCAAACCAATGGAGGAGAGCGGTGACACCTTCAGTCCCTTCGTATTTTGGAGGATCGCAGGATTTGAAATGCTTGAAGGTGCATTTAGTGGCATTTGGGGGAGGATTGACAATGTTTTGATCTTCTTGGTTGATTGGGTTGACGGGATTAGCGGTAAGGGCCTGTTGTACTTGAACTACGATGTTGGGTATTACGACAGCCATTTGTTGAGCGATTTGGGCAGCCATGCGCTCGCGGGACTTTCCGGATCTCATACTTCTACGAGAGAGACTAGAATACATCTACAAGGAATACGTATCGAGAGTATGAGTTTGACATTTTAGGTGTCATGTGTCGTATTTAGAAATGAACATTCACAAAAACAAATGAATAAAATAAATTTACTACATCCATAGGATGTCTTGGGCTTTGCTCATGTTTGGGCTTCCATATGTCCCATTACTTGGCCTTGGTAGTCATGTGGGCCCCCATGACTACGGGGCTCTGGTAGGGTTCATATTGGTGTTGGCTTGTTAACACTTGCGCCACCCGAATGAAAATCGTAAAACATGACAGCAAAGTATAAGGTCGGAGGGTGTCATGGTATGGACACAATGACAACTCAAAGTAGGGTTAGTTCGAACGACGTTTGGTGTGGCATGCTTTGGCCTAATAGGTCCTTCGTACTCTCATCGTTAGTCCCCAGGTAGGCAAACTGGTCCGTTATATTGGATTTATACGAATGCCAACCTAGACAGGACGTCCCAACTACCGGTACTTGTACCCTTACAGTTAATACATGCCCGTCGTAGAACTCACTTTGATGAGATTGAAAAACGAAAATTACGACAAAATCTTGAATAAAGGAAATATGAGGATGATTTGAATATGTGAACATTGAAATATGCGTGATGAATGTATATGTAAGCATGTTATGTTTGACAACAAGTATAACTCATTAAGTATCACACAAAATGATAGTGGAAGTGTTTGCATGCATTTGTGTGTGTAATAAATACGAAACAAATAAACATCATGAGTTTGTATGTAACCACATAAACAATTAAAATCTAATCAACTATAGTATAGGCTCTAAGGGTCTAATAACCTATCCTATATCCCTATAGTCAAAAGCTCTGATACCAATCTGTCACACCCTGACCCGCAGCGGAAATGGTAGTCGGGGCATGATTGGGTTTTCATCAAAGCTCATGACATTTACAATAAAGTTTCATATTTATTATTTCTCTTTTAAAAAAAATTACAATAGACATACAAGCATAACATGTTCAAATACATTTTCATTACAAACTAAAGTACTAAACAAAAACCATACAATTACAAAGGGAAACAAAACTAAATGTCCATTCCAAAGCATTAACTTGTTTATTCTTCTAGGCCATCCTACGTGTTTCTTTTCTCAACTGGATCACCTGTATCATGTGTAAAAATAGGGTTTTTGGGGTCAACAAAAGTTGGCGAGTGAATCTTATGAAAACATTTGAACGAATTTATTATATTGGTTATAAAAAGGTGCATAACCACATATGAGTAAGCGTAAATGTAAATTAAATCACAAAACACATAATATCAATTAATGCACAAGCACACACACCAAATGATGAACAATGAGATCAAGGCTCAATCAAACGGAGCCGATCTAATGAGGCACGCGATGTTCAACTCGTCTCCCACGAGGAACTGATGGGCCTAATGAATGATTTGCACGCAACTTGACAAAATGTAAACACGCATCACAACAAACAATATTTACATCACAAGTTTAGGTCATATAATGGTAATGGCACAAGTTTGAATAAACGAAATAATTAAAGCGACACATGATACACCCCAAAACATGAATAAAAAAAGGGGAATTTGTAAGGATTCACTCACTGTGGGTGCGTTCCTTGATAATGATGAATGCGCACGAATTTATGATTCAACCGTCGAGGGAAAACTAACCTAAATAATAACATAATAATTCGATAAATAAATAAAGTTCATATTTTAATTAATGCTTTTTATTAGATTTTTGAGGTTATTTTTGGTGGTAGTTATGGAGTTTTTAAAACCTAAAAATCTTGTTTTAAGGGTTTTTATTTGCTTTTTAACTAATATTTTAAATAAAATAATGATATAAAATATACAAAAAAAATATGGATCTTGTCAGACCTGACAATGGTCTGACCGGTTCTTATGCGACTATTGGCAGCGTGTGTGAGGTTCGAATTCGTGACCTCCGTATACGTGCACGCAGCTCTACCAACTGAGCTACGTCTCTAACCCGAAATAATCTCTGATTTTATTATTCTTATATACTAGTTAAGTTATTTAGAAATTATTCAATTTTTAAAAAGGATTTAAACTGTCGAACCGGTGTAAGAGCTTGGACTCGAACCCGCGTTTCCAATGTTGTGTTGCACCCAGCCCAACCAGTTGGGCTGGGTGTCTAACCCGTATTATATAGTTCTTGTATTATATTTAACAACATACTGTGGGACAATTCGGTTTTGGTTTCAAAAAAAATGGATTTTATTTCAGTGGATCGATGTGGTTAAAGGTTCGAACTCGGTACTAGTCACGTGAAATGCACACAGTCCACCACTGGACTGTGTGTCTAACCCAATTAATATCCGTATTTTAATTCTTTTATACACTTATAAACATGCTTCAGGATTTGGCTTTTATAAAAATAAGGGTATGTTATTTCAGTGGATCGGAACACAAACAGACTCGAACCGGAGATTTACGCGTCGTGTGTGCACACAGTCCACCACTGGACTGTGTGTCTAACCCGGCTATATTCCAATTTTTATTTCTTTTAACTATTAACCAGCTTCATCTTCTCTAATGTACCCACTGTTTCAAAGATTACCCGACCGAATTGCTTTGAATCGATTTGATTATGATGCATCATTAATATGTAATGATGGAAAGGAGTTGTACTGTACCGGAATAGTTTGGGTTGATATTCGATGACACTTCTGGCGAGTTGTTAGAGTTCCGGCGACTGCACAGTTTTCCGGCGACGAGCAAGGATTTTCTGACAACGTGCTTTGAAAGAAAATTGTTGTCAGAAAATTTCGAGAGAGAGGGAGAATGATTCTGAGCGAATCGATCTTTACGAAAAGGTTGGATATTTATAGGGTGAGCAGTAATCAATTGTTGGTTTCGGTTTCGAGTTGAAGTTTTCAGTCAAAACGGTTATGGGCAAGTTGTCTGCGAATCTACTTGAACGTGATTTAGCTTGATTTGCGTCTAGATTCACGATTTGGAACGTATTCTTCAGTCAAATGCAGAGAAAAGGAAATCTTGATGATTTCCAGATTGTTTGCGTGCCGTTACAGGGCGGCATTCTTTGAATTCGGATTCAATGAGATAATATGATTTAAAAGATTTATTGGTTTGGTTATTTCATATGTTTTATGAGTGGTGTAACGGTGTGTTGTGTGTTTGGTTAGGGGTGAGACCCGGGTTCGATTCCCGCGGTCTACCCCTTTCTATATTTTTATTTATTTATTTATTTTTTATTGTATAACTATTATATATATATTATTTATTATTAATATTATTATCTTTATTTATATTATTAACATAACGAATCTCTTAAATGATTAACATAAATTTGTAGCGAAAAGATCATAATATAAACTTGATATAAAAAAAATGATGCGGGTTTTAGAACCCGTTTTTCGACGAATGTTACAATAATAATGCAGTAACTTTACCATGTTACACATGTTACTGTATGGTATCAAGTGGAGGTTTGCATCAAAGTTGAATACTTGCATATAATAATGCAGAAACTTAAAATTATACACATGTGTACTGTATGGTATCATCTAGAGGTTTACATCAACGCTGCATCCACTTATATAATGTGATGCATCATCTTAACAGTATACACATGTTAAATAATGCATATACTACAAAACTGCATCCTGATATGTAATAATGCATAGACTACGCGACTATAAACGTGTGTACTGAATTGCAACAACTGGACGTTTACAACAAAACTGCATAATACACATGTGTACCGAATACGAACACGTGATTGTTAATTGGACTATTGTGGTTGCTATATTGGTTGTCGCTAGTTGGTTGTTACTACTTGAGTCGACCGTGAAAGATCATGAAGATGAACTATATGACGTTCAAAGAAAAAATACAGAATGATGAAGGATTGCTCGATTGAAAAAAAATCTGGTGTGTTTTGACCGGTGATTATGATATAGATCTTGTTTAGATTTAAAAGATATTTTGAATAATCACAAAAATAGGAAAGTGTAACTACTATGGATTAATTAAAATAGTAACTAAAAATAATTTAATGTATAATTACAATCCTATCCTTTATTACTAAAAAAATGATTAAAGGCCAAGATTAGTTCACTCAGTTCACTCGCAAGAAGTTGTTCACAAATGATCCCAATCCTATATATGTATATGTATATATGTATATATATATATATATATTATATTTGTAATCTTTGTTTGTCAATGTTTATTGTATTTGTTTATGTGTATTATTTTCAAGTCCCTAATTTATATATAACTAATACAAACAATCTACACATAACATGTGGTCATTATGATCACTAAATATATATCTTCCAAAAATATATATTTATATCCACTTTTGTTTTTAGAAAAACCATGACTTCTTGGACTTACATTTTATACAAAAATATGGGATTTTTATGTTTATGGCCTTTAAACAAGTTTACTAGTTAGAACTTTGTAACATATATTTTTCTAAGTGTTTAAATTTTATAAAAATTTTGCCATAGTTTCCCCTAGATTTAGGAGGTTTCCCATGTTTTAAAACATGTGTTTAAGCTTTCAAAGCTCATCATTATAATCACAACAATTTCCACATGTGTAATATATGCATTTAGATGCATATTCATGTTATGATGAACTTGAAAGTTTACCAAATCATGTATTATTTTAACCTTGTGCTTAATATGTTAATTCATCTTTAAAAATGAGTTTAGTTTCTAATATTTACTAACTTTGTTAAAAATCATTTTTAACAACTTGTTCACATGTTATTTTAAGAACATCACAAACCATTCTAACCACTTTGTATCGTTCATTCATCATGTTAAAATAAGTTCATCAACACTTTGATCATTTTTAACAACTTGTTCATACAACATCTGTCACACCTCGGATTTCCAACCCGAAATCCATACACCGGTGGGCCTGGGTGTGGAGTATCGTGACGTCAGTTGATAATCATCATATTCAATTAAACACGGCACAACGGAAGTCTTTGAGTAAAATTACTATTACAAACCGAATGTTCGAAAATACAAAATAATATACAGGATCATAATAAAAGAACCACAGGCGGATCATTAAAATGTAGAAGGAAAGAATACAAAACAGACTTTGGGCAGATCTAAGGATTTGCAAGATCCTCTTATTCACTATCGAGCAGCTTCCAGCCTATTTCGTATTTTACCTGCAGTTTAGCCTTTGGACGATACGTCAGCTTACGCTGGTAAATACACCCAACTGACTATTTTGAAAACTTTAAAAATGGTTTTTAAGTGCAAAACGGCACAAAATCTTTTATTAACTTGGGAAAGTTGAAAATCAACCTTGTATCAGATTCACATGTTTGTCAATACATTCAGGGCCCAGGACAGAAACCGAGACATGATTAAATACACACCACTCAGGACTCATGAAGGAGTCATCCCCAACGTCTTGGGCATATTGCATATGAGCATCAAAGGGTGTATGCCTACAACCCGTGCTAAGGTAATGGCCAATAACTAATGTATTGAGCCCAGGATATCCAGGACACGGTAATTTAATCACCGATGTTTAAGTTATAAAACAAAACTGACTAAAACAAAATATGGGTTTACTAGCCATAAGCGGGCATTCGATTGACCCCATTTTGGACCAAGCGGTAATAGTTTACCGTATCCCAAGCCCGTATAGGGAAGTCGAGAGTATTTACCTGAGCTAGTCTTCTTCTTTTATTTTTAAATAACTCAACCGTATATAAAAGTACCAAGTGCAGATAGCATTTACCGGGAAGGCTCTAGTCTGGATTATGGCATAAGCTAGCCAATTAAATACTAACGGTCTTATAAACTGAATAGTGTACATGATCATTATGTATAACGCTTGATTAAACGATGATTGGATAGAATGTAGTTTAATCCCGACAAGTACTTGACTTGTATAATATGGGTAAACTATATATATTCTGGATTTTGAAATTTAAATGGGAAGGTTAAACTCGTTTCGGTTAATTTCCGAAAAATAGTTACATATACGTAACTATGCACATTTTAGCGATATCGGGTAACCGAATAAGTTATGGACAAGTTCTATATTCCATTATAATTTAAATAAGTTAAGATATCAGTAGGATATCAGCTTGTATGCCCATTAAGGTTTTAAAACGAAATTATGCCTCATAAGGGCGTTTTGGTAATTTCATATTATATAAAAGAACTTGAATATAATTTAAGTTTATGATAATGAGTATTCTGGAAAAATAATTTATTTATGATACAATATCAGTAGGATACCAATTATATATGTAATTTATTTTTTATGATCAAACTATGCACCGAAGGGGCATTTTGGTCATTTTGCACATAGTTTATAAATTATTTGGGATTCTGATTTTATAACATGTACCTACTGTAAATATGTTTAAAATAAGTTTTGAAATCAGTAGGTATTAAGTCTTGGTTAATAATATGGTCTAAAACCTTACTATGCGCCGAAACGGCGCTTATGTCGTAATATGACGTCTTTAGGTGATGTTTATGAAAACTGATGTTATAGTTAGTTAAAAATGTTTAGTATATGTTATTTCATATAACATATCAGTAGGTAAATTATTTACCTTGAAAATATTTTATTAAAACTATTTTATAAGCCACAGGGGCTAAAACCGTCATTTATCGACATAGTTTAAGGACTTGCTTGAAAACTCAGTTTATAACTTGGTTTAACATCCCAAATAATCCTACTTATAATATTACATCAGTAGAAACTCATTTTCAAGTTCATTATCATTTAAAACCTTTTTTTATGCAAAAAGGGCATTTTGGTCAAAGATGACATAATTATGGAACTTGTGCATAAACTTGGATTCTGATTATGATCATGTAATATAACCTCAGAGGGTTATGCTACATAATATTATGATCATATTGCAACTTTAGATCAGTAGGTAACTAATCTAAATCGGGTCAGAATCGAAAGTCAAAGAAGAAGTCAAACTTCGCGACTTTCGGTTGCGAACCGACCCTAGAACTGAAATTGACGAGCCGAACATGTACTTACATGTTCTAATTAATTATTACCAACTTGTTTAAGTGTCAAAACAGGTTTCATAACATGTATAAGATCAATTTATGATTTTTCCGAAAATGGCCTTTTTGACTTTTTAATATCATAACTTTGACCCGTCAATTGGACTAGCAAACGTGATTTTCAAGAGGTGCCCTTTATAGGGACTAACACCTACCTTATTACGATCACTTAGCCATGTTCATTTCGAACAATGGCTGAACCATAATGGTCTTAACTAAACGTCAAAGCGTTTGCCGTAAAACGCTTGACTTTTGGCTATAAAAGCCTATAAACGAAAATGCAAGAGCAAGGAACACTTACAAGAGGTTCCTACAATGCAAGAGAACTAAGTTGGATGCTCCTTTCAGCTAGGAACTTCCAGAGGAGGGAGAAGAGTTATGATTTAGAAAGGTGCAAGTTCAAATGTTGAACTTGATCACCGATTTATAGTTGGAGAACTCAAAGGAGGTGAAGCCAGTTGTTTAGGGGTGTAAGAAGAAGCTTGCAAGTGTCCTAAAACGTGGCATAGCAGTTTTAGGAAGCCATGGTTTCGGATTAAATGGTTATGGCATTTTTGCTTGACCTCCAAACAATTTTCTGCAGTAGACCCTGTCTCGCAGAGTGCGAGAGTCCCAGGCCAGGTCTCTCGCGGCCCATGACAGCCCCATGGCCAGTTCCTAAATTTGACACTTTTAACCCCTTAACTTATTAAAGCTTCTAAAAATCTTTTAAAACACATTTTTGGCACTTTTAGCCCTCCGTAGCCAATACTTGGCATAATTGGGATTAGGCCCGGACATTGTCGAGCTCTTGGTTCGTTAAAAGGTCACTCAGAGGTATAAATTAACATGTTGACGCTTTTAATCCCTCCAATATCCAACTTCGCATATTTACAAAATTGAACCCTCTCGTCCAACAAATGGTCCGTATGAGAGTTAGGGCTTCACAAAGGATCACTCAGAGGCTTATAATAAGCATGTTGATTCCGATGTCACTCAGAGGCTGGGCATGTTGACGTATCCGTCACTCAGAGGCCAAATTTCAAGCATGTTGACATATCAGTCACTCATAGGCAATTGATTTAAGCATGTTGACATATCAGTCACTCAGAGGCTATTGATTTAAGCATGTTGACATATCAGTCACTCAAAGGCTGTTATTTATGCATGTTGACATCAGATCATCACTCAGAGGCTCAGTTTGAGTATGTTGACGCCTTTAGTCCTTATTGGTCTTTAACAGACTATATTAAAAAACACAACACGTGTTACAGGGTGTTACAACATCTTAAGAACATTTTAAATCCTTTTAACCACTTTGAATAGTCAATTTATCATGTATAACAAGTTTATCAACCCTTTGATCATGGATGTTGTAAGATCCATGTGTATACTTGTTAGATTTATACTTCTAGCAAGTATACATATGATGGATATCATCCATAGAACAAAATAAACAACTACATCTTCATTACAACTTCATGATATATTTATTTTCTTTAGATCAAGTTACTAGTTCATGTGTTCATCCTTTAAAGGTGATGCTTTTAGATGATATAACTTCTATATTAACAATATACTAGTAACAAGACATCAAATGAAAGATTAGGAGGCTCACTACTAGCTCTTGTGGCTAGGGAAGTGGCAAGATGAACAAGATGATGAAGATGAAGCAAAGATAGTGGATGATAGCTCCCTAGAGTGGTCCTTCAATTTCCAAGGCTTGATCCTTCCTTAGTTAGGCTTCAGACACCTTTGATATGCTTGGAATTACTTGGAAATGACTTGAAGATGGAGGTTAAAGTGAGGTGGTTGTGGCCGTGACGTTGAGCAAGGAAAGGAAGGAGATGAAGTTTGAAATTGGATGTTGGAAAAGTGAAGGAAATGTTGGTGATTATGTTCCTTATAAAAACATGCAAGAACTTGTTCCTTAAGGTAATCTCATTACCCAACAAAGCTTAAACCAACATTAGAGGACAACATGGGGGCTTGTAGGGCCCCATGTTGACCGTCCAGTAGTGGGGGGGGGGGCTTGGTTGGGTTTTAATTCTGTAGGTCCACCTGAGGATGTCAAACCTATTTCTTGTTCATATAACATACACACAAGTGCGGAATCCAAGTGTGCATGCAACCAAAGCAAAGTAAAGAACACGGGGTAACCAAAGATTCACTATCTTGATTAATGATTGAGAGCAAGTACAAACATATACACACAATGCAGTCTTTGTATTCACCAGAAATACTGAGAGGCTCACTGGACCAACCAACCTCTAACTCGCCAACTCTCTGTCTGAGAGATGCATGTTTGCTTATATAGTGTTTGTCTACACATTCGTACGAAACACGAATCTAGACATACTGAACACACTATTTCACATGAGACACATCTCCATAACATTTGGTACGAGTCAACTGTTTCATACGAAATGCTTGATTCATACGAAATACTCATTGATTCGTACGAAACATGTGATTCGTACGAATCCTCTGATTCGCACCGAATCCTTATTCTTGGAGAACGTGTGTAGACATGACATTTACAAGAGTCAACGGTATGCACAGATGCAACCGATTAACACAGACAAGCTAAGATGTCGTACTAGATCAAGATAGAAGGATATCTCGATTTATTTGACACGACCAAACCTATACAGACACTTGATCGAAGACCGTACAATTACAACTGTAATTAAGAACAAGCGACAGACATAAAACTGTGTCAACAAATTCTAGTTATGTAATTTAGTTAGGATTTAGGGGTTTATAGCTCCCTAGAGTAGTCCTTCAACTTCCAAGGCTTGATCCTTCCTTAGTTAGGCTTCAGATGCCTTTGGATATGCTTTGAATTACTTGGAAATGACTTGAAGATGGAGGTTAAAGTAAGGTGGTTGTGGCCGTGAGGTTGAGCAAGGAAAGGAAGGAGATGAAGTTTGAAACTGGATGTGGGAAAAGTGAAGGAAATGTTGGTGATTATGTTCCTTTTAACAACATGCAAGAACTTGTTCCTTCAAATAATCTCATTACCCAGCAACACTTAAACCAACATTAGGGGATAACATGGGGGCTTGTGGGGCCCCATGTTGACCGTCCACTAGTGGGGGGGTCTTGGTTGGGTTTTAATTCTAGTTAAGTAATTTAGTTAGGATTTAGGGGTTTAGTTAGGGGTTTTGAGGTATTAGGGATTTTTTTTTGCATTTTAACATGTATGGTGCCATACATTTGTTTAATACTGTTAAACAATGTTAAGTAGTTTATATTTTATATCTAGTTCGTGTTTGGTTGCTTAACGGGTGCTAGATTTGTTAACAGGTCCTTAAATGGAGGTTTAAGAAAATTGTAGTGATTTTAGGGATTTTCAAGCAAAACAATGTGTTTAATGATCTTAAATAGTTGTATGATGTTAAAATATTGTTAACTAGTTCATATGATGTGTCAGATTGTGTGTCGGTGTTTGTTTCGTTGTCGGTTCGGTAAAACGTTAACTTTCAAGACTTGTATGATATGATATGTTTTTGTGCCAAATTGATACTTTCAATATCTGTTAAGTAGTGTATGATGCTTAACACTATTTCTGCATATTACATAAGCTTGTGGATGTTGTATTTTGCTGAATTGTTGTTTAGTGTGTATTTCGGACAGTTTTAAGTGCATGTATAGTTTCCGGAAAGTGTTAGCATTAATCCTTGCTTTCCCACATGGGAAAGCAAACAGTTTATGTTGGACTCACATCTAAGTCCTAAATCTGCTGTTTAGCTGTATACTGAAACTGTGCTGTCACAGCTAGTCTACTAATTGTTCTGATGCACTGTTTTTAAACTGTTTTTAAATTGTAACCACTAAAACAAATAATATGCATCATGTAATGTACTCAGTGAGTTTTCTAGCTGTATGCCATGCAATTCATGCAGTTTAGGAGTTCAAAATACTTAATTGTATGATATAGTTCAATGCTTAAATGTACGGAATTTACCCGAAAATGACAGTTGTCACAGCCGTGGCCCCTGCGGATGCGGAGCCCCGTGGATCTGATCCTCAACCTCGTCCATAATCAATCTGAAATTAATAATATTTATTATTATTATTAATATTATTATTATTTTTATAAAAGTTATTATAATTATAATTATAATTATAATTTTAACAAATAATAATTAGTATTAACAACAATTGTTATAGAATTAACACTAATAATAATATTAATTAACACTAATAATAACAATTAATTAATACTAATAATAATAACTAACACTAATAATAACATTTTCAATAACAATTAATAATACATATTCTACTAATCATAACAATTAATATTAATAATAACACTAATAATAAAAAAAAAACAAATTTAAAAAAAGGGGTCGTCTAAGGGTAGACGCCCCATCCTGTTTATCCCAAAACACATCTTCTTCAACAAAACACACACCCAAAATCATCAAATATCTCAAATTAACATATAATCTACCGTAAAGGAGTATAATTAATTGAAGAATCACAAAGTATAAGTAAAGTACATACCTATGAAACTCGAAATCGCGAAAATACGGTCCGTATACGCGTATATCTGCCAGAAATACGTATGTATGTGTGTTTGTATTTGGGTGAACTGCAGAGGTCGTCTAGGTTTTCTCCTGATATAGAGGCAGGAACGCCCCGTCTAGACCTAGACGACTCATCTATGGAACATGGCGAATACCATTTTACCCCTGAGTTGTCCCTCGTCTAGGCCTAATTCAGGGGTAAAATGGTAATTAACCATTGCTGACAAATTCTACTGCAATTGTTAATTACCATTTTACCCCTGAAAAAGGCCTAGACGAGGGGCAACTCAGGGGTAAAATGGTAATCCATCATTCCTTTTACATTCAAAAATTTTAAACATTTTCAGTTTACCGGGTCGTCTGGATGTTCAAAGTTACATTTTTACCCCTGATTTAGGCCTAGACGAGGGGCAAATCAAGGGTAAAACGGTCTTTTGGACAACCGTAGACGCCCAGTCTAGGACTGTACGAGGCGTCTATTTATACAAATTTTTGTTATCTATTTTTTTATGTAAAAATCATATTAATTATACACAAAATCAGATTAATTATACAAAAAATCAGATTAACTATACAAAAATCAAATTAATAAAAAATCAAATTAATATAGAAAAATCAGAGTAATTATACCAAAATCCTATTAATTATACAAAAAATCAGATTAGTTATATAGTTTCATATTAGTTATACAAAAATCATATTGATTATACAAATATCATGTTAATTATACAAAAATCATTCTTCCGATTCACTGCCGATGAATTCAATACTCGGGTTCGGATGTGGTGCAGATTCAGTATCGATGTATACCATCCTAAGTAGCTCTCCATTCAACAAGTCAAGCGCTGTATAGGAAACTTTTCCACGTAGGTGGTCAAACAATAGGTTTTTATGGTGGTTCATTCTTTTTCGATGTTTTCTCGAATACTCTTCCTTATTTCCCCGCATTGTGTTTCAACTAAATCCTGGACACAACCAACTATACGGTCCAGCGAGCTCCTATCTTGGACGTATCTCTATAAATTCACGTGTTGACTCTCAACTCTGTTTGTGGTACGCTGACCGAAATTCCGACTCAGATCAGTCCACGCAAAGACAAACATTTCCTTGCCAGTTATCATACACGTACGTAAAGACCCCTAAAAACTAAAAATAATTTATTAAATGTACATAGGCGAGTCATATGTTATTAAAATAATTTACTTGAGCGTTTGCACTCCACAAGTCTCTTTTGCAGGTTGCGCAAGTGGTACTCGTATATGGGTATTGATGGAGACTCACACAATGTCCCCAGAATGACAGTAATTTTTGTCAGTTTCTTCTTTGAAGGCGCTCTTGTAGTGCTTACAAATATT
Organism: Scalesia atractyloides; assembly: GCA_947069175.1. Classification (NCBI taxonomy): domain Eukaryota; kingdom Viridiplantae; phylum Streptophyta; class Magnoliopsida; order Asterales; family Asteraceae; genus Scalesia; species Scalesia atractyloides. The sequence goes on along the minus strand of CAMTDV010000001.1, from coordinate 15,529,117 downwards.
CTGTTGGATGTGAAACCTTCATAGATACAGAGAGGCATTTGGAAATACTTTAGACATGCGTTAATTAGGGCCAGGTCTCTATCTGTTACAATCATATATGACTCCATACATTCATCCAACATTGACATGATCCTCTCAAGCACCCATTCAAAGTTATCACTCCGTTCTTTGTAGATAACGGCATGCGCGATACAAAACGAATAGTTGGTAGGTGGCATACCAACTATCTGGACAAATGGCATGTTGTATATCTTTTTTTGTATGTGGAATCGATCAGCAAAACGTGCGGGAACACACGCCACATGTGACTCGAGTATGGATGAACAAAGAAGATCTCTGTTACGACCTCTGTTTCGTGTTCCCCCCGTGTGTCGTAAATAAATTCGTTTTAATCAGGATGTTTTCTAGCGACTGCGTGGGAGTCAGTCCGTCTCTTCGTTAAGACCTAATCTTCTGAATTACGTTTTGTACGTCTTTCTGAACATGGAATCTGTCGGGAAACTACTTTCTTATCGTTTGAAACTTTTTGCGTGGCTCCATGTTTGGAGCTATTAGCTGCTCGATCAATATATATTCGTTGGGAGTAAACCTTCACACAAATGCGTGGACCGACAGGTCCTCACAAAGTTCGTGGTTATGTTCAGTCTTTCCCCTTTTATCCCCTAGGTTTTCATACGGATGGTCTTGCACAACAACCAAGTAAAACGGGCAAGTGGTTTTTTTGCTTCCGGCTTTTCTAACCGTTGTTGTAGTATGGTGCTCACCACCATGGTCACATTCAAGCCATACCCTCTCGGTCCTTCCCCCAATTTTATTTGATCGCCGGGTCACAATAACGTAACCATCCGCCTTTGCCATTTCCTGTGGCCAGTTCTATAGTTCACCTAGGGAGTTGAAAACATGTAACATCGATAGCGTTATGTTAGATTTTATATTTGTTTATCTGTCTAACGTAACTGAATAAGTTTGATACCATCTTGTTGCACCGGATAACATGGTTCATCAACATCGTATGAGTCATCTACAAGGGATGTTTCATCAACAGGGATGCGTGTTTAGATCTAGAAACAGTCTGTTATGATTTCCTTGTACATTAGACAACCTCCTCTTGCTCGTTAAAATCGGGGACGACAGTCTCCCCTGAAAACGGTACCATCATTAGTAGATATTTAAAACAACAAGTAATTTAAGCTAATAACTTTTACCAGAATGACTTCGGGCACCCAACACTCGCCAGAGTACGACCCAAAGAAACAGTTGAATGCTTTTTATTAGAAGGCAAAGAAGAAGCAGAAGTTCGAAGGCATGTTTAGAGGTTGAAGAATGCTTTGCATGTCCCTATTGAACTATTTGAATACAAATATATATGCCTCATATAGCTCTAGACGCCTCGTATTACTTTTACAGCCATAATCAAATCAGCTTGGAAGACGTTCTGTCTAGGCATAGACGACCCGTCTTGAGGGTGTTGTGTCACAACCTCTCATAGGCGGAAGCCTACGGTGTGATCTGATTGATTCTCATTGCATACAACATAAGTGAACATACTAAATGAATACAACAATCTCCAAATGCCATTACTGATATAGTTTTCAAAATGCAACATATGTTAAGTATATTGTTTACAAACCACGAGATGAGATTAAGTTGTGAAGGTAGTAGATAACCAAAATGAAAAGTTTTAAAGTAATAAGGCTTGACCCTTATATCTCCGCAAGGAGGCAGAATATAACGGGCAAACCCTTCAAAAGACGGCATTGGAGACTTGATGCTTGTTTTCTTGATTGAAAGCTCCTGCATAGATCCACTAATTACCTGAAATACATGTTAAGTTGAAAATCAAAAAAAAGTTGGCAAGTTCATGTGTTTTAACTGTATGAGTTGAATCCATAAAATGTATGAAGTATTTGTATCAAAACCTGGTATGTAAAGCGTCAATGAAATCTGATCATTAATGTTTGCAAGGACATTAATACGTTTGACGGCATAGGAAGCATCCAAACCTAGACGATTTATGTCGATTAACCTCGACTGGGATGACAAATGCACTCTTCCGTGTGGGTCCATGACCAAGAGTGGGGCTCGCCAACACCCGCTAGATCTTACCTTTACCGTGGTCTTAAACAAGATCAATGGTGTATACATTCACCCTATTCACACATGATCTAGTTATTTCATTCCCAAGCTTATCATACCGTAGACATGTATTTCCCCCAATAGTTAGTAAAACATTTAACATGAAAAGGGGGACATGAACTCACTGCTTTGCTTTCAGCTTTCACTGATTAACTCAAATACCTATCATTGGATTTGTATCACAACCTACAAACGCATTAGGTTTTGTTAGACACTTCGGTCTTTGAATGATTCATGCTCTTGTTTCTTGTCTTAAGTATTTGTTAAGACTTGTTTAGTGTTTTGTTTCGCTTAGATGTATTTTCGATGTACGATGCACACTGAGATGCGTTTTTGTTTATGATGTCAACTGAGGTATATTTCGGTGCATGATGTCAGCTGCAATGTATTCTCGGTGCATGATGTCAATATATATATTTCATCAAATATATATATATCCTTGCAACTCAAGCGTTGCATGTATGAGCCTAGCCTGTTAGCCTCCGTGCCATGCACGAGTAAGATGTATATGTTTCATGTCTTCGTATAGTTGGGTTCCACCCGTTTTCCTCGACATTACCATCGTCGGATATGTTCCATAAATTATCCTTCTTAATTATATATAGTTTCCAAGTTCGATATGTTAGTTAAAATATTATATTTTAACTTGTATTATTTGTATGCACCACTTTATATATCATTTTGTAATTGCGATGGGTTTGTTAAAAATAATCTATTTTTAACATGTATGGATATATAATTATTCATGTGCATAGCTTTTATGGTTCACATGACCAAATGTTGAAATTTGTTAAGCATTATACTTATGACTCTTCCCAAGTATAGACATACTTGTATGTTGGTATTTCCATGGTTGGGTATAATACTTGTATAATGGTAACTTTCACTAAATGTTAGTGGTATATGTTGGCATGTGTTTGTATGTATAGGAATACGTATTTTTCTTGTATTTATTTCCCCCACTTTTGTGTATACTTAAAATATATAATTTTAAGATATAACCAAATTAGTATATGTATTATTATGCATGGTAAGTGTATGTATCCCAAAATAATATATATATTTGTGATTAGTTCTAGAAAATATATATTTTAGTTTCCACCAAAAATTTATATATTTTTAGGAGGTTTATGAAATATATATTTTTATGAAATATATTTGTAATTAGTTCCAGAAAAATAATTTTAGTATCGACAAAATACAACATAGTTTATATACTTGTAAAAATGTCATTTTGTCACTTGTTCGATTTTGAAAACAATACTTACCAAGCTTCGATATATTATATATTTTAGTCCTTAATCCGTATAAAGACCGATCGTCCGATGAGTCCATATTTGTTTTCATGTATAGTTATGGATATGTTTATATATTCGTGTAATTCTTTGTTTGCCACTTATTATGTATTTGTTTGTGTATATTATCTTCAAGTCCCTACTTTATATCTTTAACTAATACAAACAATATACACATAACTTGTGATTCTTATGTTCACTAAATATATATTTTCTGTTAGGACTGGAGTTGCTTGAGGAATTTGATAACGTAACATGAGTTGAATCTTTGACTTTCTTCAATTTCTTGTCAGGATGATTTTCATCTTCAATGTCGTCTTCACTGTGCTCACTGTCTGATGACGAGGTTGATTCTTGACTTTCATTTGACATTTCTCCATCACTCTCTGAAATTGTGTGCTTGAATCATCTCTATTGCTTTCTTCAGTAAAGTCTTTATCAGTCTCTGATGTACCTGCAACTGATGGAACAAACTCGGGAATTTCCTCTGTAAGGAACTTTCCAAATCAGTTTTTCTTCAATTCTGGCACAAATACAGGAGATTCAAGCATACATTTTCATCATTAAAAACAGATTTTAAGTCATGACCCTCAACCTCAGCATGCACTTGGTTGTGAGTCTTAACCGTAGGCGCAAGGCATTTACAGTCATTCCGAATGTTCAATTTTGGCATAAAGCCGTTACAGTCATCCATCCTAGATAAACTATTACAGTTATCCTAAATAGAAATTCTATTTGTCTTATTACAATTCCATGTGAACTAGTTAATTGTTGAATAACAGTCGCCTGAGTAACCGATTCCTTTTTTTGAACCTCCACAATCATCTTCCTCATCGCACACATCTTCTTGACCCTCACACATATCTGCATTGCTTTCAGACATGTTAGTATTGTTTTGTGGTTTGTAAAAAGCATTTTGATCTAAAAGATCATTTTTATCGATTAAGTCATTTTTAGGATGAGGAGATGGCATAGGGACATAATTTTTACTGTGCGGAGGAGGAAATATTTTTCTTTCGTTTCCGAATTTATCTTTATATCCAATTCTATCCTTTATCAATGTCGGTCATTGGCATTTTGCAATATCAACAAGTGCTTTTTGACTAATTTTCCATTTATCAATAATGATTTGCAATTTGTATTTTCGTTTTGTGATTTTTCTATTTTTTTGGTCAAATCATTTATGATAAAATCTTTTCTGAAAAGACATTCTTTTAAAGTCTGCATTTCTGCGATAGTTGAATATAACTTTCTTTAATATGCAGCTTAATTTTCTTTTAGTTCTTGATTAATTTTCAAAACCTTTTCTTTTTCTTTAACTATGTCACGGTTGAGAGATTTGTAATGTGCCACGACGTTCAAACATGGTTTGGAGCACAACTTTGCTTTAAATTCAAATGGAATTCTATTTACCAAATCCTTATCCTCAGTTTCTGACTTCATGGCGGTTGTAGAAGTTCCAACTGCTTCATTCTTGCTGCTACTAATGGCTTCTTGAACTGCAGGTTTCGACTCATTCATCTCAGCTTTATGTTTTCCCTTTTCTGAAGTTTGTTCAGCTGGATTGATGATCCTTTTCAGACCCTTGTCATCTTTGGGAATCCTGACGGTTTGCTTTTCAACACAATTTGATGCAGACGTGACAGAAACAATGGAGATGTTTGACATGAGGGCTTTGTTAACTTCACCTTTAGCCTCAACTATTTCCTCTGACTAGTCATAATCTTCCACAACTTAAGCCTTTTGGTTATTTTCAGCAATACTGTCACACCCTTCAATAGCTACCGGCCTTCTTGTCTGGTTGAGTTCGGCATTCTCGTTCTTTAGCAACGGGCACTCCCTCTTGAAATGACCCAGATTTTGCAATTGTAACATCTCAGCTTGGACTTGTCAAATCCAGCTTTTTCGAGAGCTAGCATTTTTCCTGTTTTATCTTGGAATTTCTTCAATCGAAGAGTGATCATCGCCATCTGCCACCTCAAATCCATCTCCTCCATGTCGTCAGGATCCACTTGATACATGTCCTCAGCTGTGAGGAAATATCTTTTCAGCTCTCCTGACATGAGAGCCTCATAGCTTCTTAAGAAGGTATTAAACAGAGCGACATGTTCTGTGGATATTTTAAGTGCTTGAGCATCGATGGCCATGGTAGTCTTCTCGGTGGATGACGACGCCTTTATAGAGGTGATGGGATCAAGAAACGCCGTATTCTTGGAAGTCGAGGTTGCAGCAGCTGATTGAGTAAGTTTCTGTGAATACCCAGTTTGGTTCATTTCTCTCTTGACAATATCCATTTCAAACGCTTTCATTGTGTTGATCAGTTCTGAGAGTGTGACAGGAGTTGTGCTGGTCAAGAAAGTTATCTTAATCATCATGCACTGAAGGCTCCATTCTTTAGGGAGTTAGTCTAGCAGCTTCTTGATTGATGCATAGTTAGCAACACGATTTCCCACTTTCTTCATTTTAGTCAGCACTCCCAGAAATCGAATAATGTGATTGGATAAGCTTTCACCACGAACACTTCCAAACATGTCGTACTCTTTCTGAGCTATGTCTCTTTTGTTGTCCATGAGCTCCTCGTTTCCTTCATAGTGGTCAATAAGAGCCAACTACAATTCATGAGCGGATGTGTACTCTTCGAACAAGTTGTTGTTGTCCTTGGACAAGGCCATAGTAAGAGTAGCATGAGCCATGCGGTCACATTGAATGAGTGTTCTGTCTTCTTCGGTGAATGTTGATGGATCTTCGTTGATTGTACGAATGTTGTCGCGAATTATCATTGGAACGCATGGACCAACCATGACGGACATCCATTGAGTATAGTCGGTATACTCAAAGAAAGCTTTGATTCTATTCTTCGAACTACTAAAATCTTCAGATCCTTTCAACTTAGGAGGTCTTGTAGCTGTTGTTGTTTCCAACTCGGCTTGGGCAATCGGGTTGAGTTGATTAAGAGACATTTTGCTGATCAGAGATTAATTACGCTGGGATGAATGAAATCAGAAGACAAATACGCTTCAGATGAATCAAATACGTTGCACTTGAAACAAATACGCTGCCTTTGAATCAATTACGCTGATGATCTCTGGCGACTTTATCCTGCGAAAATAGCAAAATCCGCTGGAACATGAAAAACAAGCATAAGTTTGGTTAATTTCGCTGATCACCATGATAAAATCGTTGAGGTTTTTTATCACTGACTTCGAAGTCGCCTTCGATTAAATACACTGCCACTATTTTGCTGAAAATCAACAAATTCGCTGGTGTAAACCCAGCATATTTGTTAAATACGCGATATTCAAGGTAAATTTGCTATATTCAGGATTATCTACGCTTACATCAACATTAAATACGCCAAGAAGGGTTTTAGTACGAACAAAAACCCTCTAATCACCCAAAAACAATTCAAAATTCATGTTTCTTTGCACCAAAATGACCCAAATGTTTACCAAAATACTGATTAACAACACCACAATGATTAAACACACCAGATCAAGCCATTTTAAGTCCAAAAATTTGAAAAACCTTTAAACTTTGAAAACTTTTGAAAAACCTTCAAAACTTGAAGAATCTTAACAAAAACTCAAACAATCAAGAGCACAAAGGCTATGATACCAAATTGTGAGTCCCAAAACAGATTCGGATCACAGTGGTTGATTGTTATTACTCAAACAACTATAGATTAGTTGTTTGAATGTGTAAAAGTTAAGAAAAACCAAACCATGAAGATGAAGATTCTTGAATGGATCAAACAACAAGTGTTGTATATGAAATCCCAAAAGAATGTAATCAATAAAAGCACCTGTATATTCGGATTAAGCACAATAACAAGAATCACAACACAAGAGTAATCACCAAAATCTGTCCAAGAAGCTTGGACAAGATATTCATTGAAGAACATATATATACAGATCTGACTACCCAGCCCTGTTCTAGATTTCACATATTTACACTTTTGACCCTTCTAGTTTAACAGACTATTACAAACCAGCTCAAACTATTAATACTCAAGTACCAACGGTCTCAAAACGTCCTAACAATATCCCCCCTAGACCGTTGCATACTTGAGCTTCTTCAGCCTTGTTCCGGAGCTTCAAGGCCGGCGGCTATTCCTTGATCCTTTTCTCGTGCAGCTTGATATGTGTGTTGGTCGGTTGTTGCTTCAGTGGGTTGGTTAATAACAGCTTCACTTGTGGTTTGTTGGGCCTCCATAGTGATTCCATTTGTGGATGAAGTCGGAGGTGGTGGAACGATTTGAAGATCGGAGTCAGATGAAGGATCTTTGCTTGGCGGAGAGGATGGTTCAGTCTCAGCTGTTTTCTTCTTTCTGGATTCCTCTTTTTCTTTCTTTGCGTCCATCCTGAGCAAAATTTCCATCACTTCAATCTTTCGAGCTCGCACGTGCTCAACTGCCCTTTGAAATAGCATCCCTTCCTCTAGGTACTCTTTTCCTGCTCCGACGTTTATCTTGTGTCCGTACAGAATATTCAGATCGGAAAGACAAAACATAAATACGTCCATAGGATCCAGGATACGAATATCTTCATTTGAGTTTGACCTGATGAGTGCTTCACCCGTCTTGCCATCATAAAACCACTTCTTGAAGTTAGTGAGAGTCATAGGCTGTTCAGGAGGAAGCTTCGCCCTTGTTACCACTTTTGCTGGATTGATGACCCATGTTATCTTTCCCTTTCCAGTGAACGGGTCTTTGGTGGTCTTTGACACACGTCTTCTTGGGCGTCGAGGCTTGAAGACTGAAAATCCACGCATGCATTCTCTTTGAATTAATCTTTCTAGATCTCCCCCAATGCTGCTATTTATTGGATTTATCAGATCATGCCTGGTGAGCTCTCGTATATCCTATGTTGGTAAGCTTTGCATGTCGTTGGCATTTCTGAAGTATTGAATTACTCCACCCCTACGCTTTACCACGAACCATCCAGTGAGATTGCAGTATTTCCAGCTGATGATTTTATCTGTGACCTCAGTCTTTTCAACTGTGATCACCTGATAAAAAGTCTGGCATCTTCGCTCTTTCCTTCTTAAACCATTATGGATGCTGCGGTTCGAACACTTCTCCGCCATCCATCTCATATAACACATCATCTTCCAACCCCATTTGAGAAACTTTGCGGGCATCACTGTTTTGTCTACTTCCTCTTCATCACTGTCTTCATCAAGAATGACATCAACTGCTGATTCAAGACGTTTCTTTTTCTTTTCGGCTCTGTCAGCTTTCTTTTTCTGTTCTCTTTCTCTAAACAAGTCAAAGTTGAAAATGTCTTCGCTCGTGTACTTTGGCTTTCTGTTTGCAGCTCCATACAGCTCCTGCACTAGCTCATGCAGTTTTTCTAGACCCTCCTGTTGAAATATGATGAATTCTGATTGCTTATGGTTGTAGGAATGCAATTCTTTGTTCTTTCAGTTTTCTCTTTAGCACATCAGTATCATTCACTTGATTCTTCAGCAAACAGAACTCCTTAGCAGGAAATAGACTAATTTCTTTGGATAATGGGTTATAAAGCTCTTGAAATGGTCTGGGTCTAGATGGAACTTGCTGACGAGGAGGTTGAGCCGATACAGGTGGTTTGGGTGGAGCATTTGCAGAGGATCCTTCACCTGTTTTCTTTTCTTTGACGCAGCAGTCTCGCTTGGAGATGGTTCTAGTGGATCAGTCAAAAGCCCTTCCACAAATTGATCCAACTGTTCCTGTTCTGACGTAACTACCACAGGAGTTTTGGATTCTGTCATTTCTCTTCTCTTCATTCTCCTTCATCGTTTTTCAGCCTCCGCAACCACATGGATGGCTTGCATTCTTTCGATTTTTTCTCTCGTTGATCCAGCATGAATGCTACCGGCCTTGATTCGTTCTGATCGGGTGCATCTTTCTTGCTTCTTTTCTTTGACGGTTCGTCTTCAACCACTTTCTTTCCTTTGTTTTACGCTTACGAACCGGTGGTATTTCTTCTTCTAATTCAGCCTCTTCTGCAACATCAACGGGATCGCTTCGACCTTCTCTACTTTTCCTTGCCTTTTCCCGATACTTGTTGTACACAGCAAGAACTACAGGAAGTCTTTCTTCACGAAACATCCAGTTGTGTAACATCACCCACTCTTTTGTTCTCAACTCTGTGATTTGTCTTCCTTTGGGGAGTTGAAATTAATACGGATCTCCATCGTGTGGTAGGTTATGATGCTGATCATCAATAAGCAATTGCACAAATCTTGGATACATTGCCTATGCACCTTTGTTTACGTTGTCGATCATGCAATAGAAGATTAAGCCAGAAATGTTGAAAGGCTGATTGGTGCAAAAGTTTAGCATTGCCGCGGACCACTCTAAGTTTAGCCCATCGTAACCGCCTTTTCTATGACAAATGCTCATGCAGAACGTGTGAAGAATGAACATCCAATCTTTTGTAAGCCCCGACTTTTTGATCTCATTTTTGTTGCGAAAATCTCCAACATAGTTCATCCCGAAAAAACCTTCTAGAATTGCCTCTTTGCTTAGCTTTAATGGATCACTGGCGTTGTCTCCGAGGCTGAGAACCTTTCGAATCCGCTCCTCATTCACTTTTATCTCTTTGTTTCGCACTGTCGCTGCAATGTGCTTAACCTTGTTCAGTGTTCTTACCCTTGAAGTTCTCCAGAATTCTTCTATGTGGATTGAGTAAGTCGTTGGATTTGCCTGGACTGCATAACGTATTTTGCTCCGCGATAGCTAGTCAGTCACATCTTCGAAATCGGGCTCCGGAGGAACTAGAGTGATGGGCTGATTGTGCTTTCTTGTGTCGTCCCATACTAATGGTTGAGCCATTCTGAAACTTTAAAAGTAGTCAAGTTAGATTTCATTTGCAGGGCATAATAATTAGATAGCAGAGAAATGCAAATACATATATATACAAAAATATTTATATATAAAACATATTTGGATAATAAATAAAAAACAGAAAAGAAATTAAAATGGAAATTATAAATCCGCTATTATCTAAGCTGGACACTGATTTAATTTTACGTCGGACATACAACGTTATACACAAATACGCTGAGAAGAGCGAACAAATACGCTGAGTAAATAATTTACATAAAATCAGCGAAATAATATTTACGCCTGATATGATATACTTACGCTGATCATAGACCAGCGAATTTAATTATATCCAGCATAGTTGCTTATCTACGCTAGCTTGACCGGCGTATTTGTCTAATACGTCGGTTGCTTGAACTCCTGTTCAAGGCTTAAATCCGCCAATCGTTGTTCTAATCAAATACGCCATCTTCAAAAGTAAATACGCCATATTCAAAATTAAATACGCCATATTCAAAACTTTCTTGATAAACCCATGAAAACCCCATGAAACTTATCAAACTATTTACATTAACTAACCCCGATCTTGTATTGATGATGTACAAACTCAACAATAATCAATCAACTTTTTGAAAACTGAAAAACATACCGATATTGATCTTACAAAAGCCGAACAGATTGATTAATGAAGTTTGAGAATATTAAGAGTGGGTTTCGGTTGAATGTAGAAGATGATGGGTTTTGAATTTTAACATATTTACACATAATGAAAAATGAAGTATATATACAAATTTATATTCCAGAGTCATTAATAATTACACTGGAGCAATTACGCCGCCTAGGATATTTTGTGAGATATCTTCAAGTTTAAGAATCTTGAAAACTAATACGCTTGAAACTCTTAAATTTTCTCGAAAAATGTGCCCTTTTTGGTTAAAAATAGTGCAAAAATTTAAGAATAAGTTTAAGAAAAGTGAAGATTTACAATTTGAATTATGAAAATTATTTTAGGGCCATGAAGCTTCCTTTTTCAATAAAATTTATGCTTACTGATTCTGATCCTGTGACTTTCCTGCAGAAGATGATACTGGTAACACTTGGTTAGTTTGAGAATAAATATTAGATATTTTGAATAATCAAGGCACAAGAAAACTGTCAGTATGTTTGTCCTTCTAAATCCATACGCCTATCTTTCAACATGTGATCAGAGAAAATTTTACCATGTTGTGGTAATATTGACAAGAAATTCGATGTTCCCGCACTCATGTTGGACTGTCAGAATGTTATGCCCGTGAGTCCCACATAAGGACATACCCCCACGATCAAGGTATACGCAAAGATTCCTCATAGCAGGTGAGTATATTGACCTCATTCGTTCTTGAAATTTCAATGTTAGACAATAGGTGATTAGGTCACTACTTCCGTAAAGCAAAGAGACCAAAGTCTAACGAGGGCTATGACAGATACCATATACGGTACGATTTAAGCACTTGAATGATTCTCAATGAGAGATTCATATGTGTAGGGTTTTGACTGCATTGGCTCTTTTTGAAAATATATCGTTGTGTCTAGGTCATCATATATCTTGATGCAACAGAAGAGAAACTATGATATCCACGAATGATTAGCCAATATAAAGACCCAAAATCTCGGACTTTGGAAATCTATCAACGCAAGATTTAAGACCATTAAGCCATACGCCTCAACGTGTTACCCGCAAGTTGCAAAACATTGTGGGTATCCAGAATTCTTGTGTGATCATTAGCTTTCGTTTCCTATTCGTAGTTTACTTGCTGAGTCTACTGACACGTCGTTGCTTTGGTCTTTGAATGATTCATGTTCTTGTTTCTTGTCTTGTATTTATTACCCCCACTTTTTTGTATACTTAAAATATATAATTTTAAGATATAACCAAATTAATATATGTATTATTATGCTTGGTAAGTGTATATATCCCAAAATAATATATATATTTGTGATTAGTTCTAGAAAAATATATATTTTAGTTTCCACCAAAAACAATATATTTTTAGGAGGTTTATGAAATATATATTTTTATACACTTGGAAAATAATATGTTTTTAGTATCAACAAAATACGACATAGTTTATATACTTGTAAAAATATACATTTTGTCACTTGTTCGATTTTGAAAATAATACTTACCAAGCTTCGATATATTATATATTTTAGTCTGTAATCCGTATAAAGTCCGACCGTCCGATAAGTCCATATTTGTTTCCATGTATGGTTATGGATATGTTTATATATTCTTGTAATTCTTTGTTTGCCACTTATTGTGTATTTGTTTGTGTATATTATCTTCAAGTCCCTACTTTTTATATTTAACTAATACAAACAATAACTTATGATTCTTATGATCACTAAATATATATTTTACTAAAAATATATATTTATATTCATTTTTATTTTAGAAAAACCATGACTTCTTGAACTTATATTTTATACAAAAACATGAGAATTTTTATGTTTATGGTCTTTAAAATATATATTTATATTCATTTTTATTGTAAGAACTTTATAAACATATATTTTTCTAAGTGTTTAAATTTTATAAAATTTCGCCATAGTCTCCCCTAGATTTAGGAGGTTTCCCATGTTTTAAAACATGTTTTTAAGTTTCAAAACTCATCAATTTATTCATCACAACTTCAACAAGTATTACATATACATATAGATGCATTTTTAGGTCATGGTGAACTTGAAAGATTACCCAAAACATGTAGTCTTTTAACTTTATGTTTAAGATGTTCATACAACTTTAAAATGGGTTTAGTTACTATTATTTACTAACTTTGTTAAAAATCATTTTTAAAAACTTGTTATATATATATTTAGAAAACATCACAACTCATTTTAGTCATATTTATAAGTTTATTCATTATGTTAAAACATGTCCATCAAGACTTTTGTCATTTTTTAAACACTTGATCATCCAACATTTAAGAATATGACAAATCATTTTATCCACTTTAAAGAGTCCATTTATTATGTATAACAAGTTCATCATTACTTTGATCATGGATCTTTCAAGATCCACGTGTATACTTATTAGATTTATACTTCTAGCAAGTATACATGTGATGTATATCATCCCAAGCACAAAACAACACTTACAACTTTATTACATCTTCATCATATGTTCATAATCTTTAGATCAAGTTGCTTGTTCATATATTCATCTTTTAAAGGTGATACTTTTTGATGGTGTAACTTATATATGAACAATACACTAGTAACAAGACATCAAATGAAAGATTAGGAGGCTCACTACTAGCTCTTGTGGCTAGGGAAGTGGTAAGATGAACTAGTTGAAGAAGATGATGCAAAGTTGGTGTATAAAAGCTCCCAAGAGAGGTCCTTAAACTTCCAATGCTTAGCACCTTCTTAGATAGCCTTGAGACACCCTTGGATGCGCTTGAAATTACTTGGAAATAACTTGAAGATGGAGGTGAAAGGGAGGTGGTTTTGAAGGAGATGAAGATGTTCTTGATGTTTGATTTTAGTGAAAGGATAAGTGTAGGAAGGTGATGAGATGTACTTGTTTATATATGTTGACCAAAAACACAAGACCCCCCATACAAAGTCAAGTGACTTCCAACATGTTGTAGATTAGGGGACAAGAGTGTTGGTGGCTTATGGGCCCCCCTCTTGGCCGTCCAAGATGATGAAGATGTTGCTAACTTGGTTAAGTTTTCAAGTAAGATATTTAGTTAGGAATTTAGGGCTTATTTAGGGGGGTTTTTGATGTATTTTGAGGTATAAAATGCCATACACTAGTTTAATATTGTTAAACAATGTTAAGTAGTTTATATTTTATGTCTAGTTCGTGTCCGGTTGCTTACGGGTGCTAGATTCGTTAACGGATCCTTAAACGGAGGATTAAGCAACTTTTACATATTTTCAATCAAAACAATGTGTTTAATGATTTTAACTAGTTGTATGATGTTAAAATATTGTTAACTAGTTCATATGATGTATCTAATTGTGTTTGGGAGTTTGTTTCGTTGTCGGTTCGTTAAAACGTTAACTTTCAAGACTTATGTGATATTATATGTTTTGGTGCCAACCTGATACTTTCAATATCTTTTAAGCGGTGTATGATATTTAACACTATTTCTGTATATTACATAAGTGTGTGTATGCTGAATTTTGCTGAATTGATGTTTAGTGTATATTTCGGACAATTTTCGGTGCATGTATAGTTTCCAGAAAGTGTTAGCATTAATTCTTGCGTTCCCACATGGGGTTTAATATATAGTTTGTGTTGGACTCTCATCTAAGTCCTCAATCTGTTGTTTAACTGCGTACTGACACTGTGCTGCCACAGCTAGTCTAATAATTGTTTCTGACGCACTGTTTTAAACTGTTTTTGAATGGTAACCACTAAACAAATAATATGCATCATATAACGTATTCAATGAGCTTTCTAGATTTATGCCATGCAATTCACGCAGTTTAGTTGTTCAAAACACATAATTATATCATAAAATTCACTTTTAATGTACAGGATTATCCCAAAAGTGACAGTTGTCACATGTCGTATATGGTTCTCGTCTAGGCCTAGACGGGGCGTCTGATGTGACCGATTTGACTTGGTACTAGGTTGCCGGGACAGGAAACCTAGACGTGCCGTTTAGGCCTAGACGATCCATCTAGGATGGTGTGAAAATAGGCATAAAGGTGTGGGAATATTAGACCCTTATTAAAATCCAATAACCATATTTTTCTATATTTCTCATACGTTGCTATTATCAAGTACCCAAAAACTATATATTTGTTATATTTCTCATACATTTCTATTATCAAGTACCCAAAAACTATATATAAATAACTTATAGGTATGATTTAATATATAAAAAAACTATATTTATAACATAGAGTAGCTCAAAAAGTATATATATACTTAATATATAACTAACCAAGGTATATGTACAGCAAATAAAACTCAAGAAACAAAAAAGTAAACAAAAGAGAAAGTTTAGCGTTAAATTTGACCAAAGCTGTAACATTCGGATGAAAATGTAGTTTTACTTAAAAATGAAATAAAAGAAATAAAAGGTTAAATTTGACTAAACCCCTAAACATAAACAGCCCTCAACATCTCTCCTCCATCGTAAAGGTCATCTTCCCAAAAGATAAAGTTTAGGGTTAAATTTGACCAAAGCTGTAACATTAGGATGAAAATGTAGTTTTAACTAAAAATGAAACAAAAGAAATAAAAGGTTAAATTTGACTAAACCCCTAAACATAAACAACCCTCAGCATCTCTCCTCCATCGTAAATGTCATCTTCCTCCGTAACAACTTGCAGGTCCGTCTTCTTCATCTCCCACATCCATTTTTATCGCAAACCATCTTCTTCATCTGCTATATTCTCTTTACCAGCCTGATTTTGCGCTCAAAGTCCTAAAAATGTGCGCTTTTTTGCCTGGTCACCTAACAAGAAAATCGCAAAAGCCCCCGCTTTTTGAAAAACCCTCGCCCTTGTGTTGCACAAAGCGCAGCCGGCTGTGCCTTGTATCCCCTCACGCCTAAGCGCGCCTAGGGCACGCTTTTTAAAAACAACCTAATACACATAACTAATGAATGCAAACTGGTCCAAGTAGCAATCTTACTTATTGCTTCCTCGTATGCTATTAAAATAAAGCAAGACGCTAAAGTTAAAAAGTAAAGACTAACTTGCGTTTACCTTATTATGAAAGTAGTCTAGTCCACTTAGGCATGCATTGTTATCTTTGATAGTTGTACCCAATATGAAGTAGCATATGGTTTGACACCATTCTAAATTTCTCATTTCTAATCATTGGCATGCCTTGCATTGTAGAGCACCTTATCTGCATACCAAAATTGTAGAGAATAACAAAATTTAAGTTTACAGTAACACCAATTTCAATTAGGATGCATAAATTTTCAATTCTTCAAACCAAATTAAGTTATTAAACTAATTGGCTTTGTCTATTTCATTATTCAAGCAAACTTAATATAACTTAATTTGAATAAGTGAGAACTAACCAAAATTGAATTCATTAAACTGGACAAGCTAAGATCTTATAGCTTGTTAATTTTGAATAATTAACCCCATTGATTATAAAAATGGCAAACCATTTAATTAAAAGAAAAAACATTTTTAGCGAACTAAATGACTTACGATTAATAAAGCAAAATGCGTAGATTAGTTAGAAAGGTAAAAATATATACACACTACAACGGATTTAAATGTATACGTATATATATTAAGAATATATGGGTTCGAATTTTTTATTACCTCAGTTGTAATCGTCGGATACGTATGGGTTCGGTTTTTATTACTTCGGTTGTAATCGTAGGATCTAAACTAGGCAGAGGTTTAGGCAGATCAAGGATGTGCACATTTGTTATATATCTATCATCAATGAATTCTAGAATCACCGTACCAGCCAAGTTATTTGCAAAACTAGAGATTTATGAGCCTTTTTCACATTCTAGGAGTTTGTTTAACGACTAACAATTTAGACAGAGTAAACTTGAAATCTTTTTTACATTATTTAAGTATACATTATCTTTTGCAAAACTAGAGATTTATGTTGTACCGGTGTGAAATTATTTATAATTATCTGAGACCTTTGTCTAGAAAGACAAAATCGTCAATCAATATAGTAAGTTACTTGTATTTGGTTTTAGAAAAGGTAAAAATGTATACACTTTTATATAAACACATTATCGACTCACATATTATCAAGGAACTTAACGTATGGGTTCTGGTTTTTTTTACCTGGGTCGTAAACGTCGGATCTGAAGGTAGGTGTTGCCGGAAAGACTCACACCTGGGAGTGTTTAAGTTTTGAGATGAAAACCGAGGGTGAGACTCGGATTTAAAACTGAAGATTTTAAAGTTGGTCAAAGCGTGCATGATAGGTCATCTTCGTCTTCTTATTTGCAGCAGCATGTGACATTAAAGGGATCAGAACTCTTGGAAAAGTGAAAGACTTGGTAAAATTGGCAGGGGTGACAGCATAATTTCGGTGAACCTGACATGGTCATTGATAGATTCTCACATCACCCACCACAGACGGTGTGGGCGTCGAACAACGGTGTTGTTGCCGGTCAACGTCCACAAAACCACACTGTCTCCCAGTGTTGTGTTTTCCGTTGTGACATGGGTTCCGAATTCTCCACCGACGTTGAGGGCTAACATAGAACGACGTGGACGTTTTTGATTGGTTATTTGAAACTAATCGTTTAACGGCTAGTTTGATCATATAAAAAAACCCTATATATATACTTCTATATTTCACACCAATTTTATAAAAACTACACTCAATCACTCATTTTTCTCCTCTCATCCACATATTCTTCATCGTCTTCTGGGCTTAACAACTTAATTTTATTCCCTTCGGATGACAGAGACTGACACTCCTAATATTGGCGGTTCAAAAGGTGGTTGAAACTGTAACGTAAGACAAAGGGTGCTACTCAGAATCCAAAAGGAGAAAATATATTGTTCTTTATTAAAGCTTGATGATCTCCTTCCACCGATTTTCACAAACATGGACCATTTATAGCCCTTGCAATTGTCTTTCCACTCTGTCTTTTCTAAGTTTAGCATCTTCATCATTCAGGTCTGTCTTCCTTGTTATGTTAATTTTCCCTGGAGATTGTAAGTTTTTTTTTAAATTCATTATAGTAGTCTGTTAAGATTGTATAGTAATTTGTTTGTTTGAATATGAACATCGGATTTTAGACGACAGATTTGAATGTTGCATATAAACAAACTACACACAATCTTCATTATTGGATTTCGTCAACATCAGGTAAGAAGCTATGTTTGTCATGTTTTATTTTTTCCGTTGATTTTAGGGGTTTTAACGCATGTGTTATTTTTTGTGATTGATTTTAGGGGTTTAAATCATTTTTTTTTTCGTTTGATTTTAAAACCAGTTTTCAGTCAGTGATCCAGAACAGGTTATCAAACCGACAGGGCCGGTTTCTAACCGAACCGGTTACAAGAAAACCGGTTTTTTTAATTTACTGGTTTCGGTTTTTTTTTGCGATTTTGGTTTTATAACCGGTTTTTTTGTACACCCCTATCTGGAACCGGAAGCAAAATCCCGGGGATGGAGTCGAAGGAACGGAGTATGGTCAGCTTTTTTGTATTCTAGGATCTCATTGATTATTCGGTTTCTAATTCATCAGATCAGTGATCTTGTCTCCATGATTATTCGGGTACATTTTTTATCCGCATCATAAAACAACGATTTGAACTGAAAAGGTTTGGGCTGCCGGGTAATGCTATTCGTTGGAACAAATGGGTTCTAATGAAATTGGGCATTTTGGCATGGAGGGCAAAATTGGAAAGGCTTCCAAGGAGGTGTGCTTTAGCCAGTCCAAACGTTAATTTGGATTCCACGATTGTCCCCATATGTAGCGAAGTATCGGAGATGGCTGAGCTTATTTTTGTGGTGTGTGGCTTTGCGCAAGAGGTTTCAGTGGTAGTGGCAAAATGGTGTAACCTACCTCCCATTTTCGCATTCAACATCAAAGACTAGTTTGACTTGAATGTTTACACCAATGGTCAATTAAATACAAGAAGGGGTTGCATGCAATGTGTTTTTAACGACTTTCTGGTAGCTGATGTGTTTGAACAGGTCTAGTGCTTGGTTCTGATGTTCAGTTCTATTTAAACATAATGGAAAACATGTATGAAATACTTGTGACGGTAGACAGGCTAGCAGAGAATCCAGTCAGAGACGCAGCCATGGAGTTCGAAATCTTTGTCAGTATGATCTAGTTACTCCTTAGGGTATAAGATTATGATGGTGATAACCGAACTAGGGATGAATTCGATTTAGGTTATGGAGAGAGAGGTGGGGCGATAATGATTATGAGTAAAAGTGTCTAACCCTAAACCTCTCTAATCATCTCCTTATATATACACTTAGAAGGAAACCCTAATTAGTTAATATGGGTAATATGGTCCATCAACTATTATTACCAACTAATATATAAAAGGATTAATATTATTTTGATCTAATATAATATAAATGATTATAATGGCTACATGATTAAATATTATAAATATAATATATTTAATCTTACATTCTCCCACTTAGCTGAGAAATCATTTACCATGAGTATTAGATTAGTCTGATCAGAGTTAATACTCATTTTAGCTTTAAACCAAGAACCGTAGCAGAGAAATACAACCGTTGAATCATCATTCGACTCAGGACCGCCATTAGTCATACTACAGCCTCAATTTAAAACCTAACAGTTATGATCAAAACATGTAAATAAGCCCTTTAGCGTTTGAGTTGTATTTATATTTGTCTATGTGACATTATACCGGCAGAACATATGTTAGAGACATACAAAATCAAACTGAAGAAATTTCATTAATTAAAACATAAGTAAGTACAATATGATATTAAATAAGCTCTTTAGTAAATCCCATATACAAAACATGTTCTTTTAAAACTTTAGGTGGGAGACCTTTAGTCATCGGATCCGCAAGGATATTTTTAGTACTAATATACTCAATACAAAGATTATTTTCATCAACTCGTTCACGTACGAACAAGTATTTTGTATCGAGATATAAACCAGCTCCAGTCGAAATGTTACTGTTCGAGAAACTAACGGCAGCTGAGTTATCACAGTAGAGCTTTAATGGTCTAGAAATGGAATTAACGATTTTAAGTCCAGTGATCAGATTTCTAAGCAACATTCCATGACAGGTTGCGTTATAAACAACAATGTATTCTGCTATTATTGTGGAAGTTGTGGTTAAATGTTGTTTATAACTCTTCCATGAGATAGGTCCGCCTGCTAACATAAAAATATAGGCTGAAGTGGATTTCTTGTCATCTTTGCATTTGGCAAAGTAAGAATCAGAATAGCCTACCACTTCTAAATGATCACTTCTTCTATAAGTCAGTTTATAGTCTTTCGTCTCTTGAAGATATCTAAGTACTTTCTTAGCTGCTTTCCAGTGATCTAGGCCAAGATTAGTCTGATAACGACCTAACATTCCAGCAATATAAGCGATATCTGGGTGAGTACAGACTTGAGCATACATCAGGCTCCCGAGCACTGACGTGTAAGGTATCTGGCTCACCTGCTCCTTTTCAACCTTTGTTGTCGGACATTGGAATAACCGAAAACATCTCCCTTAACTACTTGAGCGACTGAGGGTTTGCACTGTTGCATGTTATAACATGTAAGGACACGATCTATGTAAGCCTTTTAGGACAATCCTGAGATCCCTTTGTGTCTGTCTCGGTGAATTTCGATGCCAATGACGTAAGAAACATCTCCGAGAACATTCAAGTCGAAGTTATGTGAGAGTAACCGCTTCGACTCATGCAACATCTCTAAACTATTGCTTGCCAATAGAATATAATCTACGTAAAGAATAAGTATAGTAAAGTTGCTGCCACTCATCTTGAGGTAGGTTCATTGATCCACTTGATTCTTTATAAAACCTTGTTTCTTCATGACTTCATCAACCTTAAGGTACCATTGACGTGATGCTTGTTTTAACCCGTAAATGGATTTCTTCAACTTACAGATTAGATGCTCCTGGCCTTCAGGTTTAAAGCCTTCAGGTTTTTTCATGTAAACATCTTCCTCTAAATCTCCATTAAGGACAACAGTTTTAACGTCCATCTGATGCAGCTCTAAATCAAAATGAGCTACTAGGGCCATAACGATCCTTAATGAATCTTTACGAGAGATAGGTGAAAACGTCTCTTAATAATCAATTCCCTCTTTCTGAGTGTAGCCCTTTGCAACCAATCTCGCTTTATAACGTTCTATGTTCCCATTCGGATCTATTTTTGTTTTGAATACCCATTTACATCTTACGGGTTTGACACCGTTGGGTAATTCCACCAAATCCCAAACGTCGTTTTTCTTCATGGATTCAAGCTCATCATTCATTGCTTTATTCTATCAGAAGACTGATCACTGCTAATGGTTTCAATATAAGAGATAGGATCATTGAGCTTTCCAGCATCCATTTCAGTCAAGTAGGTAACATAATCATCCTAATTAGTAGGCCTTCTTTGCCTGGATGAGATATCATGGGTTCTGGTTGTGGAGGTAAATTTGGAGTTGGTGCAGTAGCTTCAGCTGCAATTCTTGCATTGGGTACAAGAGGAGTAAACGGAGTAATGGTAAGCAACGAGTCTCCCCCCCCCCCCCGCGTCTTGTACTTCTTGCAATTCTTCGTAAGGGTTGGTACTGCTCCTACTGACCTTAAAATCCTCCAGGAACGCGACACGCTTGGTTTCAACAATACATGTGACATGGGAAAGACAATAGAAACGATAACCCTTTGAGTGATCAGGATACCCGATAAAGAAGCAGGTACCTGTTTTAGGGTCAAGTTTCCTTAGGAAAGGATTCTAAAGTTTCGCTTCAGCAATGCAGCCCCATACTTTCATATATTTAAGATTCGGTTTCCTTCATGTCCAAAGTCCATAAGGAGTTTTCGGGACAGACTTAGAAGGGACTCTATGATCGAAGTGTTGCGCCCTGGTTAAAGATAAAATTTATAATCCCAAATTACCCTTAACAATGTGTTAGTGGCAGTAAGGGGTCGAACTACGAAGAGTTTGTGGTTTGCGATGGATGCAATTGATTTTAATTGTAGTCACAATTTATGAAGCCTGCTATATTGGTTATTTGAATGTTTGTTTGTTTGAAAGAGTATCGGAATGATCCAACAAAATTGTTTCCAATTAACTAACTACGAAAACTTAAACGATTGCAAGAAACTTGATTGATTGATTATAACAAAATGAGAGAACAAGGTTCACAACCGGTTCAGCAATTGTAGGACCTAGGGTTGCTACACGTTTTAACTTAGTTTATTGAATTAGTTCATTAACGGTTTTAGAATCACAAGGTTTAGGTGCCAATTGCTATCGACGTTCAAGACAGACCACAATGCACTTTGTTACCTCGAACAAGTAAATCCTATCAAAAGACAAAGCATAAATACGCATATTCATTTCACGAAGTCAAATTTCATAACTCACTCGACAATTCGTAAATTCACACAAACGTAAGATAATTATCTAATGATTCAAATGCAATTCAAATTGTCACAAACCAAGTATTTAACAAATAGCAAACCCTAGAAATCCTTACAAATGTTTACACCGGGGTGAAACCCAAAGAGATTAGCCGCTCATGGTGAACGGGACTTGATCAACGGAAATTGAACCCTTGAATATAGCTATCTTGAAGCTTCGAAGGTAGTGATGATGATGGTTAGGGTTTGGGATGGATGGTGAGGATGAATGGATTTGGAATTGGAAGATGGTGATGATGGAAGAGGATTAGGGCTATGATCGAAGATGATCAATTGGATGATTGGTGTGGACTTGATGGTGATGGATATGATGCTTTGGTGATTCTTGGCTCCAAGAACAAGTTCAAACCTTCAAAACTCGTAACTCCTCCAAAAATTGGTCAAACATGTGTTATAACCCGTCCAAAGTTGAATTTCAGCGACAAAGATTTAGGAGGGGCGTCGCCGACGGCCTCTAGTTTGCGTGGTTCTTCTCCGGCGCTCTAATCTACTGACTACGACCAATTTTCTCCGACGGAATTTCTAGGGGGCGTCGCCGACGGGCCATGGGTGCGTCGGCAACGACCTCTCTAAAACATGATTTCCTGTTTTTCCGTTTTGCACTCCCGGTTGACCCGTTTTCCGCCTCGATGCTCTGAAACATTCCCAAGTAGCTCCTTAAACTCCGTAAACCTGTAAAACACAAATCCAATCAAAAGTAGGCTATTCGAAACTAAAAGTTACGTAAAACATTAACTTAAGCTTAATAAGAACACCAGTTTTCGACCACGCATCACATCCCCACACTTGTCTTTTGCTTGCCCTCAAGCAAATCTTTTTTCACTTTCACATGGGTCGAATGAGGAACACATTCCCATTCTTGAGACATAAGCTAAGGTCTAATGCCATACCTGGTTCATAATTTTCACTATTTTCAAAATGTTTAACGTTAACGAGATTAACACATAAAAATGGTTATCCAAGATTAACCTGCCCTTGAAAATCACAAATTATACACATCCCTCACAATGTTCTCTCCACTTACTTTAGAAATTGGCTAATAAATGATGAATTAGCACTTTGATATAATCACTCAAATAGATTAGAACACGTACCCGCATATGCTTGCAACTCAATCATTCTCCACCATCGAACACAAATACTAAGCACAAGTCAAAAGGTCTTGAATAGGTTGTAGCAGGGCTAGGCTAAAGGTATGGAATAGGATATTTTGAAATTGACTAAGGTGATGAAAACTCGTTTTTTATTACAAATACAATTACTCTAACATAACCAACTACGAATCAATAAGCTAAGAGGCAAAATCTTTCGCCTTTTATTCAACAAACTATCTTTCTTTTCTTTTCTCAACTATATTCTTTTTTTACAACTAATCCTAAAATCAAGTTTTCATCACACGGGTTAAAGATAGAAGGCTCAATGGTCAAAGGCTAAATGGGTTGGCCAAACGAAAGGTTTAGGCTCAAGATTGGCGACTAAGGAATTGATTTTGGGTAAGGATATATAAATAATGTAAAATGAAAAGGTTTACCAAATGTCTTAATCATTCTTGTGCTCATATTCGGTCTATGATCTCAAACGTATAAAAAATTGCAAGTTCTACAATACGCGACTAATGGTCCACTAAACCAAAGAAATATATGC
This sequence comes from Scalesia atractyloides, assembly GCA_947069175.1. Lineage (NCBI taxonomy): Eukaryota > Viridiplantae > Streptophyta > Magnoliopsida > Asterales > Asteraceae > Scalesia > Scalesia atractyloides. The sequence goes on along the minus strand of CAMTDV010000001.1, from coordinate 15,505,135 downwards.
ATATATGATATGTATAAGTAGCTCAAAATCTCACGTTAAAGGGTATGGTATGCGATATGTCTAAAATGCAAGTTTCTTAGGTGGATTATTCCCGAATAACCACCTGCTAAATACCCGTCATTTTATTAATTTGAACTTGACCATAACAAAAGACCACATAGGTTGTGCCATCCCTCATTAACTTAGTTACTTGTGCTTTTCAGACCGCTTCAAACAAAGACATTTTGAAAAATTTTTGAAATTTTCCCCATCCCCACACTTGAGGTCAACATTGTCCTCAATGTGTAGTGTTTAAATGAACGGTGTAAGTCTCGGAAATCAAGATCCAACAACGATATCACACAATCACCAAGGATGGGCAGAATCCAAACTTGATTATAGTAAAGAAAACTGAAAAGATGAAAGAACAATACGAATCAACTTTAACACCTGCTATCGATTCTATTACTTGAACAAGCAAAACCGTCTGGTACAAGATGGAGGCTCTCTAGAGAAATCTCAAAAGTCAAACCCTAGATTCTATTACTTGAACCAGTAAAACCGTCTGGTACAAGATGCGGATGATCAAATGTTTTTGTATTTTTATATTTTTCAAATATTTTTTGTATTTTTCTGATTTTCTCCCCCTCAAGCAATGCATAAATAAAAAAAATACAAAAACATTTGAAAAACATAAAAATACAAAAACAATTGAAAAACAGAAAAATTCAAAAAGTCTTTTTGTATCAAATGGGAAATGAAATGAATACTCGTGATAAAGGGCATAACTCGTAGCTGAAAAGACTAGGATCCAATGTGATATATCGGTAGGCCTAACGCTCAAAATGATTAAAAGATACTAAGTGATATAAACATAATGAACTATGTATCTTGTGGGTAACATACCATCGGCATATGATTTTATGGTCTTAAATCCTGTGTTGATAGATAGCCAACGTCTGAAGTTTCGGGTCTTTATGTTGTTCAGTCACCCGGGGGATATCTTGGCTGTCCTTCTGTTTATTGTCTATCTCACATGACTTGATAGATGCAATCATTTCTGTGAGGGTGACATCGTTCAAATTTTTCGTCTTCTTGATCATGCCCACATCAGCATCCCAACTCTTGGGCAAAGAGTTCAGTAGCTGTCGATTCATAGCACAGTTCGTGAGAGAGATTTCGGCTGAAATCATCTGAGGGACAAGCTTCACATATCTTCGAATTTGATTCTCAATGGTTTCTCCATATATGTGGTTAAATGAGCTGAACTGTTGATTCAGCTGATTAACCCGACTTGCTTTCATATCACCGTTTCCCTCATAGAGATTCTATAGTTCGCTCCACACCTCTTTAGCCGTCTGGCAATTTCTGACAGCTATGGAGATGTCGGGTCTAAGTGCCATTGTTAGAATAGCCGAGGCTTTCTCATCCTCTTCGATTATCTTCACATCTTCTGGAGTCCACAGATGACTAGGTTTGGGGATTTTTGTTTCCGGATCTTCAGCAGTGCTATAAACTATGGTTCGAGGACCATTCATGATACATCTCCACATCCCTGGTTCTTTCGCCTTGCAGTATTGCTCAAACATAAACTTCCATTCATAATATTCATCACCATATAATAGACGGTGACCTTTGTAGAAGTGTCAATGACTTGGTCTAGCTCTTGATGAAGAGCCAGCGTCTGCGATTGCAAAGCTTCCAAGGGGCATTTATCAGATCCTGAGCTGTCATGTAACTGTTCATTTTTGTTTTTTTAAATTTTACCAAGTAAAATTAAAGTAAATGTTAAATTCTGATTATGAACAGTGGTCCGAAATAAGTCCGTAATGAGTCTTAGATGAGAATCCGAAATGCTATTAAAGACAAAGCAACAGTAACTCGGATGAATCCGAGATGCTTCCATAATCCAAGATGAAAAATCAATTCGGAATGGAGATGAAATCCTAATTGCAAGATATCCGAGTTGAATGTCAATCCGAGATGAGGGATGATCCAAAATAAAGAAATAGATCCGGAATGAAAGCTTGATTCGGAATTATACTCTTATCTGAAATGATAGTCTGATCTGAAATAAGAATCCTTATTCGGAATCAACAGTATTCTAAAATTCGTGCAACAAATAAACACAAGTTAATTCAAACAGTGATCCTTATCCGGAATCGAATAATCCGGATAAGGTTGTTGAGGAAGTCAATGAACAGTTGTCCAGAATCAATCCGAGATGGATGATCTTCTTCGTGTTCTTGGGGATCTTCAATAGTTCCGTATCCGAAATGCTTGAATCTCCTTCGGTTTTCTCGGAACAGTAGCAGTCCGAGATGAAAACAGCAGCAATCTTGAATAAATCTTCAACAAAGAAAATCTGAGATGACGAACAACAACAAGTCTTCGAGATCTGAACAGTTCTTCAATCCGTGACACCGAGAGCCTGTATCGAACAGCAGGCTCTGATACCAATTGTAAGTCCCGGAAATCCGGATCCAACAACGATATCACACAATCACTAAGAATGGGCGGAATCCAAACTTGATGATATTCAGAAAACCGAAAAGATGAAAGAACAATACAAATCAACTTTAACACCTTGTACACGATTCTATTACTTGAACAAGCAAAACCGTCTTGTACAAGATGGAGGCTCTCTAGAGAAATCCCAAAAGTCTAACCCTAGAAGTAACATAAGCTTAGCTTATATACCTAGGGTAAGGGCATGCCCTTCATGGGCTTGCCAATGGGCTTGCCTGGCCCACATGGTCTATGGCATGCCCGAATGACCTATAATGGTCCAAACGTATTACAAACTAACCCAGTTAATCCCAGTTAACTACGATAGACCATTGTGTATATTTGATGCGTCAGTCTCACACTTCTAGGACCAAACAAACAGGTCAAAATTGAAAAACTTTTTCTCCCCATCCCTACACTTGAGGTCAACATTGTCCTCAATGTGTAAGAATAAAGCTATTAAAAACGCACAAGGGATGTGACACGGCTAACCTTTCCAAAGTTTCACCCCGAAAAGAAGATACAAAAATACATTCCGCTTATTAAAATTAAGAATCAAAGCTAAAGGAAACGTATGCACCTGGTTTTTCGCTCATTCTTCGTGTGCTCTTCATTTTTCAACAAAAATGGTGGTCTCGCGAACATAGTTTACCTACAAATCTAAACCATCGTGTAGAAGCAAGCTTCTCACAACCATTAAAATTTGTTAGTTACTTAGTTCTACCATTTTTACCAAAATAAATTACCAAGCCATATTTTTTATTCAGCTTTGATTTTCTGTGGAAAAAGATTTTACAACAACATACTAAACTGAGTTCCGTAGGAATCACGGTTGCATTTAGCGCATGCAACAAGCCCTTTTAAACCTCTCGATAGCTCAGGAAGACGGGTAGGTCTCGTGAGGGTTATCTAGGGAACACACCCGCAAAGTTCATTTAACTAATAACAATAAATGAAATACAAAACGAATAATTACACAAAAATATACAACAACAAAAGAAAACATACCGGTGATAATCGTTGGTATCGCTCATTGGGGTCTACCGGGGATACAACTAGCGGCACTCTTTCGCCTTCAGCCAGTGCTTGAAACTAGGGTGGGATAAAACTGGAACCGACTGTTTCGGGCAAATGTGGAGGTGGATCAAAAGACCCGGATGGAAGTGGAAGGTTCTCGTACGAAGTCCAAGGCGTGTGGTCTTGATATGGACGCCCCGCCTTCCAATCTATATGGTGGCGCTCTTGGTCATGCAAGTGTTTGGCGTTATTAACAGCCATCTGTTAAGCCATCGCCATAGCATTCCATCGGCGGTCTTCAACCGCGTTGTGCTCAACATGCAACCTATCCTGCTCCTCCTCCCAAGCTTGTGTTCTAGATAATTCTTGTGCTTGATACAAGTCTTGTCTTTCCATGTAGGCTTGCTAGGCAGCCCACTATTCCTGTTGTCTCTCCCAATATTCATACTCCTTAGCCCGATGAGTAACCTCTTTGGCCCAATGTGATTGCTGTTGGTCTTCCCAATCTGCTCCCACTTCTACCTTTTCTGTTCGTATTCCTGGTTCTCCCCAATACAAACGGAGACGTTATCATACACGTCTTGTTGCCCCCGACTGTAATTAGGATATCCGGGTCTACGCCGGTTTTGAATAAAGTTGGCCACTCCTGATGAAATCTCTCAATGTGGCTGGGTATACCTTTGCTGGGGTCCCCTCGGACCCTGGGGCTCATCTTCATCTTCCTCGTCAACCATCTCCTCCTCTCTCGCAGCTTTCTGTGCTGCACTCGGATTAGTGAATTGAAATCTATGCCCCTAGTCATCAGTCGCTGTGTATTGATGACCATATACTTGCACATGGATCTTCCAATGTGGCTTCATCGATGCAAAAAAAGATGTGATCCACAGGTTTCGAAACCCACAATGATTCGGGTGGCAACCTATTCTGCTGCATAATCATAGCACGGATGAGTCGTACATAAGGTATCATCTTTCGGGTGTACGACTCACGGGTATTGATCTTCACCAAATGTCACCATGATAACTCTTGTACTCCAAAAAGTAATAATGGAGCACCCGATAATTAGACACCTTCACTTTCCCCCGATCCCCGAATCGTACCATAATATTCTCGAGAGAAGGGTTGAAGAATCTTCCCTTCAACAGACTGCTAACTACGCAATGCTGCCCCACCGTAAAAAAATGGCAACACCGATTATAACACCTGAAAAATCGTGTCCAATAATATAGCGACACGTATCGTTTTTTATTTTAAGTCTATTAAAGACTAATAGGGACTAAAAGCATCAACATGCTCAAACTAAGTCTCTGAGTGATCTTCTGATGTCAACATGCATAAACCAAGCCTCTAAGTGACAATTAGTGTCAACATACTTAAAACATAACCTCTAAGTGACCATTGGTGTCAACATGCTATAACTTGGCCTCTGAGTGACCATTGTGTCAACATGCCCAGCCTCTGAGTGACCGTTGTGTCAACATGTCCAGCCTCTGAGTGACATCGAAGTCAACATGCTTATAATGAGCCTCTGAGTGATCCTTTACGAAGTCCTAACTCTCATACGTTCCATTTGTTGGACGAGAAGGATTAAATCCGTAATTAATTGAAAGTTGCACAATGGAGGGGTTAAAAGTGTCAACATGTTAATTTATACCTCTGAGTGACCTTTTAATGAACCGAGAGCTCGAAAATGTCCAGGCATACTCACGGGTATGCCAAATATTAGTTACAAAGGGTTAAATATGCTAAAAAGGTGTTTTAGAACGTTTTATAAGTTGAGTGGCTAAAGTGTCAAACTTTGATTCTTGCCATGAGGCGCTCGCGGGGGCGAGAGACCATGCCTGGGTCTCTCGCGGGACGCGAGAGGCCTGTGTCTATAGAATTTTTGCTTGGCCTCCACACATGTTGCCAAAAACCATTAAATCAAAACCATGGTCTTCCAAACAGTTATGCCACGTTTTAGAACACTTGTAAGCTCCCTCTTACACCCCTTAGCACCTTGCATCACCTCCTTCAAGCTCTCCAACTATAAAAAGGTGCCAAGGTTCACCATTTGAACTTGTACTTTTCTCATTCACAACTCTATCTCCCTCCTCTAGAAGTTCCTAACTGAAAGGAGTCTCCAACTTAGTTCTATTGCATCCTAGGAACCACTTGTAAGTGTTCCTTCCTCTTGCATTTTCGTTTATAGGCTTTTATAGCTAAAAGTCAAGCGTTTAATGGAAAATGCCTTGACTTTCGGTTAAAACCATTATGGTCCAGCCATTGTTCGTAATGAACATGGCTTAGTGATCGTAATATGGTGGGTGTTAGTCCCTATAAAGGGCACCCCCTGAAGATCACGTTTACTAGACCAATTGACGGGTCAAAGTTATTATATTAAAAAGTCAAATAGGTCATTTTTTTTAAATGTTATAATTTAATCTTATATATGTTCTAAAACGTTTTTTGACACTTAAACAAGTTGGTAATAATTATTAGAACATGTAAGAACATGTCCGGCTCGTCAATTTCAGTCCTAGGGTCAGTTCGCAACCGAAAGTCGCAAAGTTTGACTTCTGCTTTGACTTTCGATTCGGAACCGATTTAGATTAGCTAACTACTCATCTAAAGTTGCATTATGATCATAATATAATGTAGTATAACCCTCTGAGGTTATATTACATGATCATAATCAGAATCTGAGTTTATGCACAAGTTCCGTAATTATGCCATTTTGACTAAATGTCCTTTTTGCAAGAGGCATAAATGATAATGAACTTGAAAATGAGTTTCCTACTGAGGTAATATTATAAGTAGGATTATTTGGGATGTCAAAGTAGATAATAAACTGATTTTATGAACAAGTCCTTGTATTATGTCGATAAATGACGATAAGGCCCTTGTGGCTTATAAAATTGTTTTAATCACATCTTTTCAAAGTAAATCTTCTACCTACTAATATTTTATATTAAATAACATATCTAAGACTTGTTAATCTGATCATAACATTAGTTTTCATTAAACATCGCATAGATCGTCATTTTACGACATAAACGCCATTTCGGCGCATAACATGGTCTTAAACCATATTTATCAACCAAGGATTGTCACCTACTGATTTCAAAACTTATTTTAAACATTTTACAGTAGGTATATGATAGGAACTCAGAATCCCAAATAAGTTATAAAACTATGTGTAAAATGACCAAAATACCCTTTTGGTGCATAGTTTGGTCATAAAATATAAATTACAAATATAATTAATATCCTATTGATATTATATCATAAATTAATTATTTTTCCAGTATTATTATGATTATAACAATAAATTATATTCAAGTTTCTTTTATACGGTATATAATTATCGAAATGCCCTTATAAGGCATAATTTCATTTTAAAACCTTAATGCGCAAATAAGTTGATATCCTATTGATATTACAACTTATTTAAAGTATAATGGCATATAGAACTTGTCCATGACTTATCCGGTTACCTGATATCGCTAATTTCCGTACAGTTAAGTATATGTAACTAGTTTACAGAAATTAACCAAAACGTGTCTAACCTTGTCATATGATTCTCAAAATCCAGAATGTTTATAGTTTATCCATATTACACAAGTCAAGGTACTTGTTGGGATTAAACTACATTCTATCCGATCATCGTTTAATCTAGCGTTATACGTTTTGATCAAATACGCTAGTCGGTCTAAGTCTATGACTTAATTAAAGACCGTTAGTATTTAATTGGTTAGCTTATGCCATAATCTAGGCTAGAGCCTTCCGGTAAATGCTATCTGCACTTAGTTCATTTTGGATATGACTGGATATTAAATCTTGCATTTTTAAATCAAGACTAACTCAAGTAAATGCTCTCGACTTATTTCCCTATACGGGCTTGGGTTACGGTAAATTATTACCGCTTGGTCGAAAATGGGATTAATCAAATGCCGGATTGTGGCTAGTAAATCCGCATATTCCGTTTTATTTAGTTTTGTTTGATAACTTAAACATCGGGCGTTAACTACCATGTCCTAGATATCCTCGGCTCATTACATTAGATAATGGCCACGACCTTAGCGTAGGGTGTAGGCATACACCTGACAGATGCTCAAATGCATTTACCCACACTTGTTGGGGATAACTCCTTCGTGAGTTCATAAGTGGTGTGTACGTTAATCATGTCTCAGTTTTTGTACTAGGCTCTGTATGTATGGACAAACATGTGAATATGTTAACAAGGTTGCAAGTTCAACTTTCCCAAGTTATAAAAGATTTTGTGCTGATATGCACACAAAACATATTTAAATGTTTTCAAAATGAGTTAGTTGGGTGTATTTACCAGCGAAAGCTAAAATATTTTCAAAAGACTAAGCTTGCAGGTACAATATGAAAATAGGCTGGAAGTGCTCGGTAGTGATAAGAGGATCTTGCAAATCCTAGATCTGCCCAAAGTCTGTTTTACACTCTTTCTTTTGTACAATTTATGATCCGCCTGTGGATCTTCTATTACGAACCGTCTGTATATTATTTTGATACTTTGAACATTTGGTTTGTAACAGTAATTTAAACTCCAAGACTTCCGATGTGCTGTGTTTAATTGACTATGATGATATCAACTTACGTCACGATATTCCCCACCCGGGACCACCGGTGTTTGGTTGAAAATACCAAGCTTGCAGGTATTTTCAAAAGACTAAGCTTGCAGGTACAATATGAAAATAGGCTGGAAGTGCTCGGTAGTGATAAGAGGATCTTGCAAATCCTAGATCTGCCCTAAGTCTGTTTTACACTCTTTCTTTTGTACAATTTATGATCCGCCTGTGGATCTTCTATTACGAACCGTCTGTATATTATTTTGATACTTTGAACATTTGGTTTGTAACAGTAATTTAAACTCCAAGACTTCCGCTGTGCTGTGTTTAATTGACTATGATGATATCAACTTACGTCACGATATTCCCCACCCGGGACCACCGGTGTTTGGTTGAAAATACCGGGGTGTGATAGGTTGGTATCAGAGCCAACGTTTGAGAAAATTAAGCACTATCCTTCTTGTGTTTAATCATCATGATGTGTTCACGGATGCCACTCCTCCCATCATACGTAGTATTCACCAGCTTGAGGATTAGAGTACTAGCGTGTGCTTTAGACGTTCCCTTGAACTGCTCCTCCACAGAAGCCAAGTAGGTTTTAGCATCTTCGGAATAAGGAATGGCTCCTCAAATTGTATTGCTTATGGATTGCTTCATGGACATGAGAGACATGTGGTTACACCTAGTCCATATTAAAGGAGCCAACTTCTCAGCAACGGTACTCTAAGGAGTAAGGTCTTCAGGCTTATTCTCTCTTAAAGCATAGTCAAAATCCAGCAAAGCAAGAGTAAGCATGAGAGAGTCTTTCCATGTAGCAAAGTTATCACCAGTCAATGGTGGAATCCCGTAATTGGGTTATGATACTAAGAAAAGAAGTCTGAATGTGATCTAAGGGCAAGTTACACTAAGGTAGGTATAAGTAATGACCATTTTCATTTTGAAGCTGTAATATTGTGTATTACTAACAGCAAAATAATAGACTTAGTTAAAATTCTACTTAAATAAAGACAAATAAGCTTTGGCCAGAAGTGTAATCATCTAAGTATGTGTGCAAAGTAGTTGTGACAAATCAGCTTTTGCCAGAAATAAGACAATCACTTTAATTATGCACTTGTTAAGTATGCTAGACAGTGTGTCCCCGCACGGGGTTCAGGGCGGAGCCCCGAGCTGAAATTTAGTTTAGAATAATAGCCTAATGTAGTAATGAGATTTCGGATGAAACACGAATTAGTCCGAGATAGGCATCTCGGATGAGTCTTGAATTAGTCCGAGATAGGCATCTCAGATCAGTCTCGAATTAGTCCGAGATAGGCATCTCGGATGAGTCTCGAATTAGTCCGAGATGTGCATCTCGGATGAGACTCGGATTAGTTCATGATGCGTATCTCGGATGAGACTCGAATTAGTTCGAGATGGGCATCTCGGATGGGACTCCAATTAGTCCGAGATGGTCATCTCGGATGAGTTTCTGATTAGTCCGAGATGGGCATCTCATATGAGAATCTGATGTGACAGACTTGAGTTAGTTCGAGATGTTCATCTCGAATGGATCTCTAATGAGACTCAAGTTAGTTCGAGATGGGCATCTCTAATGGATCTCGGATCCATCTGAAACTTATCCTCCAACATTTCAAAATCTCTAATCATGGCAGTTAGTTGTGATAAGTTTTGAAATTCGAAATTAAGGGAGTATGGAATAATTTGTTTCCTTTTTACTGTCAATTAAGTTTATCTAATTATTTCGAAAATTATATCCTTTATAACAATAACAAATTTCGAAAAGTTTAGTTACATAAAATAGATCAAACAAGAAAAGCACCCCATAATCCGAATAGCATTCCAAATATAGGAATTTCTTCGAATCTCATAAGAGCATGTGATGAACCCTAAAAGACATAAACTTAAATTCTAGAACAGTGATCCGAAATCTATGATTTTGATGATTTCGGAACAGTAATTTATCCATTAAACATTAGATACGAATTTTAATTCACAAAACATGTGACTCGGAACAATATTTCCGAATTATTATTAGGTTTTCAAAATTCTGTTTTCCAGATTTTAATCCCGGAATAATGGATTCAAAACAAAACTGATTTATCAACATATGCTATAATACCACATGTTGATCAGTTCTGTTTAAACATAATGGAAAACATGAATAAAATACCTGTGATGGCAGACAGGCCAGCAGAGAATCTAATCAGAGACGCAACCATGGAGTTCGACATATTTGTCAGTGTGATTTGGTTCCTCCTTAGGGTGTAAGATTATGATGGTGATAACCCAACTAGGGATGAATTCGGTTTAGGTTATGGAGAGAGAGGTGGAGCGATAATGATGATGGTGTTATGAGTAAAAGCGTCTAACCCTAAAGCTCTCTAATCATCTCCTTATATATACACCTAGAAGGAAACCCTAATTAGTTAATAAGGGTAGTATGGTCCATCAACACTTACCACTAATATATAACAGGATTAATATTATTTTGATCTAATATAATATAAATGATTATAATGGCTACATGATTAAATATTATAAATATAATATATTTAATCTTACATGTATAGCATCAGAACAATGAACACACAGACCTTAGGGGTACAAGGGGTCGTGTTTGGTATCGAAGGAAGAAGAATGATTGTTCATATGCTACCTTACATCGTAAAATTAGAAATCTTCACTATAGTTGCCAGTTAAATCTTATAGAAAATTCAAATGTAAGAATCCAACAAATTATTCATCAAAATATTTATTTTACCAACATGTGTTTATATGCCTATCTTTTCAATTAAGATACAAAAAAGAAGATATTACTTTTATAGGTTGTGACAAATCGTTCCTGAATCCCACTATCCCTAATAGTTGTATGCCTTTATCCCTAATAGCAAGCTTTAACTGTTGGTCAGAACCCTTACGAACACGAACAATGATAAACTACCAACAATCAAATGAATAACTATATTGAATGTGAATGTATAATAGATTCTCATGATTATAATTGAAACATACAAACCCTATTTATTCTAAACGAACTGGTGCTATGAATGGACATGTTTCTTCATGAACGGTTGTGTTTCTTGATCTTGTGGATGATATTGAATATGAAGAGGTGTGTCTCCTATGAAAAGTCGTGTCCCTTTGTCTCTGTGTTGATACATGCGATCACGAACTCATGTGCCTCCAGGAGAGGCATCCTTTCCTTTAGTGTAGGTTACAATCTTTCCTTTTGTCATATCTAGTCCTTTTACTTCATAATTGACGTAAGATCTTAGTCTCAAGCAAATTTAATCCAAAAACTACTAATAGTTAGCAGTAAGTGGATATCGAACACAGGGAGTTTGTGGAAAATGTGTTATCTAAAGTTTCAAATAAAATGACTAACTTATCTAAAATGCAAGAAAAATGAATTCAAGATTTTGATTGTTTTGGTTTTAAAATTAAAATCAACTAAAGAAGTTGCAATTCAAATATTGGTTGTTAAAACAAATTAGGAGAAAGTAACCATCCTAAGTTTCCAGTTTCAATTAACATTCGTGTTTAAATCCAACTAGAAAGAATTACATAGACATGATTCATGTATGATTATTTGTTCATGATAAAAGGGACTAAGTACTCAGATTATAAGAACGTGAGGTTGTTAGTCGATGAACAATTAACCATTATCCAACCCTAATCCCTCCCGTGATATCTTGATTGTCAATGACACCAAAAAAGTACGATTTAGGCTAAGATCAAAACATCAATGAATAGCTTACAACCAAACATTCAAACACCATAATAAACTACAAACATTGCAAGTCTATTATTCTAGAAATATGGATAAAAACACAAATGTTTTAAGCAAACCTTCAACCCAGGATGATCACAATGAGTTTAGCCACTCATAATCCAGCAATTCATCATACCATCAAGTTTTACGTTCAGACGAATCAAAAACACAAAGCAAATGTTTTATAATTGTTTTGAACCAACAAGAACACCCAAATTCGCCTCCTAGCTGTTTAGAAACAATTCCAATGATTTGATACCCCAAAAGACTCTTCAAAACCGACTTAAAGAGGTAGTTACACTTTTCTCGCAGGTCACCACCGTAAGCTACGGTGCTCACCGTAGCCTACGGTGGTAAGCATCTTCTTACGGTCTCAATCTTCTTGCTTACGGTGCACAAAAAGGTTCAGACATCACCGTAAGCTACGGCGCCTGCCGCAGCCTATGGTGGCCATCAGTTTTCCTCCTCATGTTTTTTTATCAACTCTCTGTCTCCATCTTCTCTTGGCCACGTATAAGCTCCATCAAAGCACATTAAGATCACTTATTTATGCTCTTCGGTACCTACAAAGCCATTCGCACCCTATTTATCACATTCCGATAATCAACCCAATTAAGTGCGGAATATTGATCTTTTTAAAGCACTTGATGGTTGTCCAATGGACCACCCGTCACATCCCCACACTTAACCGTTGCTTGCCCCAAGCAACACATCAAAAACATTCCCACGCCTACAAGTGATCAAAGTGTAAACCAAACAAAAACATGTCGTCCATTTGTTAATCTACCATCATACCGAGTGACACACCCCTGACAATGACTCTCCTCTCGGTGACAAAAAGGGGACTAGCAAGATTGTGCTAGATCACTCAATGCATGTGCATGATTGTGAGACAATAAGCTTGTATAATAATCAAATCTCCACCTACAAAATACTTAACATGCTTACGGATCAAAAGGACTTTCGGGTTATAACGGGGCTATGTGAAAAGGTGAGAATTGGTGGGATATATATGCAAGTAGCTCATTGAATCGACCCGGTCCTATTATTACAACTAAACAAAAATCACTAACTATATACACAACTTCACTTTCTTTTCTCTTTCTTTTTTTAACTACAAACATTGACATAAACATCAAACATCAAACATACCAGAACTCCTAAACTGGGTCGAATCAATAGGTAAAACTTTGTAAGAAATAGGCGTGGCTTATAAATGAATGGCATTAAGCTCAATTTTGGCTACTAAAGACCAAACCCCCGCCTTTCTCACTACCAAGCTCATATAATGTATCGTATGAGGTCCAACCCCCCTAATCCCACACTCTCACACATCCAGACGAGGCTACCTAAATGCCCTTATCATCTTCATAAGCATGTAACACCAAGGTCTTGACAAGCATATATTACACATGTTCTATTAACTCAATCACACACTGCCATTCAAACCAAAGAAATAATTTCTAATAATCATATATGTGTGACCCAAGAACTCACCATGACAAGATAAAAAGGGTTACCGATGTGTCATGCGGAGTAATGTTAAATTTTCAAATTTGACAATTGTTTCGCTTGGTTTAAAAATTTTCAAAATCCTCAAAAATTTCCCACATCCCCACACTTGTGATACATTGACCCCAATGTATGACTTTGAAGGAAACGATCACTAAAACTACCTCGACCACACTCTCAGCTCAACTGTCAAATCCGGAATTCCTTTTATCTATATATATATATATATATATATATATATATGAAAACCTATAAACACCACCAACACTACCACAACCCATGACATAAATATTAAACACAATACGCCACCCTTCCACCCAACGATAAACAAAAACATAATAATGTCTACAATAATATACAAGAGAAACACCACCTGGCTAGTAATATCGCGGCTGAGGAGGCCCAAAGATAGATGTCATCATCCCTGAGAACTCTCCAAATGCAAACGCGCCGCTCCCACTATCGCTACCACCTTCACCTCCTCCTTGCTGTGTGGCGTCATGCTGCTAACCGTATCGGAGATCCACCCACTGTGAGTGATGCAATGGTGGCATGGGGTATGAAATGCTACCATCATAAGGTGGCAATGTCGAGTAAGCCACCAGTGGCGGGTCCACAACAACCGGTCGCCCCGCATGCCAATCAGCGTGCCTGAGCCGGTTCTGATAATCAAGATATCGATTGTTCATCTCTTGTTCGAAAGCATATGCATGAGTGCGATTACATGATTCTTGTTGTGCCTTAAAGCACGTTCCATGCTCGCTCCCATCCATGTTTGATGATAAAAAAATGTCCTTTCGGAGCCGCTCCAACTATCAAATACAGGAGGACGTTTACCTCTTGCATTGTTCCTTGATGAGCCCAATTTGGCTCATAAGGATGCCTTGAATAGTCGAAAAATCCCCAGCATGACCACTACTCGAAGCCCCTTGATCCACATTCATGGGTTCCACATATGGATTATCCATATAATCCTCGTCTCCATTTGGACCCTCCTCTTCACTTTCAGGCTCGTCATCTTCCCCCGGTCTGAACGGCCGTGCATCAGCTTTCAAAACTCTCCATCTTTGGCCGTCACTTTTCAGTTTATGATACCTTTCAGATTCGGTATACTTCCATCAGGCCCCCAACTGCTTCACATCAAACTGTTTAAACTTTTTGTAAGACCCTTTATCATCCACATCGATTGCCCCATACATCTTCAACAGTGCTGTAATGAGTCTATAGTGCGGTATGATCTTCCGCTGATCATTGTTCCGACTGATTCAAATATTATTCAGCACTAGAAATTGGAACGGAAACAATGGAGCCCTAGTCAACAAAGTGTATAACACCGGCACTTCAGGACGCCGCACTTCAACTTTGTCACCCTGCCATGGAATGACATTCTATAAACATATCGCCAACATCAATTTCCCCTCAATCCTCAGATTCTTGCGATGAAGTTTCCCATGTGTAGTACCCGGTAAGAACAAATAGTCCAACATTGTATTCCACCTTGGGTGCTTTTCTGGCTCAAAATACAAATCTTCAAACCTTGGAATCATGTTTCACAGGTTTATTATCAAACTTAGCCACCATTCGCAATGAATCAAACGACATTTCCACGTCAATACCGATGACTGTTTTAATCAGCTTCATTTTTTACGCACCCCTATATGGAGGACATCGTAAAGTGGCCATCCACTCTTGAATTTCTGCGACATACAAATGTCTTCCCTCATGATCATAGAACTTTAATGCAACCTCCCAACTAACGCCCAGAATTTATCAGTAATCCTGAGCGGACCGAAATCCACCTCTCTAACCTCTTTTCCACACATGAATGCCTCCTTCTGTTGGGCTAACTTGTTTATTCGATCATTAAATAACTCTGCTTGCTATTCAGATGGTTGATCATGCAAGGGCCCGGATGTCCACTTTGGCTTCAGACCCCAATCCGATGCTTCTTCTTCTTGTTTTTCTTCTACATCCCTTTGCAAAACCAATCTCCTTTTTCGTTGAGTTAGATTACTTGAAGATTCAACTTTCTCCTTGTCATTACGACCCATGTTAATTATGCAATGCATAATAACAAAGAACACAAGTTATTCCTCTTCTCATTAACCCACAACATCCCCACACTTGCTTATCACTATGGTTGTGGATATAAGCCAAATATGATATTCATCATTTTGCAAAAATTGGGACAATATTTCCCTAGGTTAACTAAAAATTCTACCCAAAAATCATCTTTTTACCAAATGACTTAGCTTCCATAACCAGAACCATTCAAAGCTCATCAAAATTCATCTCACCTTAACAACTACAAGCAAGTGTGTAAGCAAAGGTAACATAATACTTACAATTCTACAATGTATCATCAATAATGTAAGAAAATGCATACCTTTGCTTTCTAGAAGATAAGAATACTAAGAACTTCAAGATTATTCGAAACCCACCAAGAACCCCAAAATTTTCAGACCCAAATGTCTAAAATCGACCACCCAAACGTTGGATTCTTCAAAATGCAAGCACAATTCAGAATCCTTGTGAAATTCTAGTCAAGATTGACCCAAAAATCACTTAATTTGGTGAAGGTATGCTGAAGTTATGAAGTTGTGAAGTGGTGTTCTTGAAAGAGTTTTAGGAAGAAGAAGAAGATATGAGGCTAGGGTCTGTGCAGAAATTGTGTGGCTAGGGTAAAATTTGGTGGAAGTTTTCTTTTTACCTTCCTTTTACGGCGGACCCACTGCTTACGGTGGTCGCCGTAAGCTACGGTGGTCACTGGTATTTTAGTATGACTGTAAGACAGAAGTTTAAGACCGTAAGCAAATATAAGGCCCACCGTAAGCTACGGCGGAGACCGTAACCTACGGTGGCATATGGGCATATTTTTATTTGAAAATTTTTTATTGTAAATTTATTTAAACATAAATAGTATGCTACCCCCCTCGAAAAACTGAGTACGGGAAATTGCTTGAAAACAAACTAAGTAAACTACTAAACTAAATATTTACACTACCAAACCTACGCCTCTTATGCTTATTCCGCATCCAACGGGCGTAAAATGTTTCCCACCTTGTCAAGCTCGAGATGTTTGATGTCGTTTCCTTCCAAGTACGGTTTGAGCCGGTGCCCATTCACCGTTTATTCGTGTTAGTATGAACATCTTCGATATCTATATCTCCAAATCTGCCCACTCTTGTGATTACATAAGGACCCATCCATTTGCTCTTCAACTTTCCTGCAAACAACTTCAATCTTGAATTATACAACCAAACTTTTTGACCCACTTCAAAAGTTCATTTTCTAATCTTCGCGTCATGAACCTTTTTGAGCTTATCTTTATACGCCGCCACACACTCAGACGCTTCATCTCAGATTTTTTGTCTCGCTCACCGGTAGCTTCAAAATTCTACCCGCTTTATCATAATCGGCATTCACCGTTTTAATCGCCCAAGGTGCCCGGTGAGCTAACTCCATCGGTAAATGACATCCTTTCCCATACACTAACCGGTAAGGAGTTGTACCAATAGGAGTTTTATAAGCCATTTGGTATGCCCACAATGCATCATCCAACTTACATGACCAATCATTTCTATCCGTTCGCACCGTCTTCATGAGAATTTCTTTGATTTGACGGCTGGACACTTCAACTTGTCCACTTGTTTGCGGATGATACGGCGTAGCGACCTGGTGGTTCACATTGTACCGCTTCAACAATTTCCCGAAGTTAAAATTTTTAAAATGCGAACCACCATCGCTAATGATGACCCTCGGGATACCAAACCAGGCAAAAATATTTGATTACCGAACTTGCATACTACCGAATGATCGTTGGTTCTTCTTGGTATGGCTTCAATCTATTTCGAGACATAGTCCACCACAACCAATATATACAAGAACCCATTCGAACTCGGGAAAGGACCCATAAAATCTATACCCCATACATAAAATATCTCAACCACAAAAACGGTTTACAATGGCGTCTGGTCCCATTTTGAAATACTACCCATTTTTTTGGCAATTTACACAGCTCCGGGCAAACTCACACGCATCCTTGAAAATTGTCGGCCAATAAAACCCACATGTAGGTACCCGATATCCCATCTTGTGACCACTAAAGTGTCCCCCGCAAGCAAATGAATGAGCATGGGTTAATATTTCTAACACTTTCGTTTCAGGCACACATCTTCAAATCACTTGATCGAGCCCAATTTTAAAAAGGTCTGGTTCATCCCATATATATTGTTTAACTTAAACCATAAACTGTTGTCTTCTTCTCTTTGTCCAATGACTAGGAATAGCACCCGTAGCCAAGTAATTTACATAATGGTCGTACCAACGTGGTACAGAAGTAGACACAGCCAACAGTTGTTCATTGGGAAACCATTCATTAATTTCATTAACATCATCGATCCCTTCCAATGGAATTCGGAATAAATGATCCGCCACTACATTGTCACTTCCTTTCTTATCCCAAATTTCTAAGTCAAATTCTTGCAATAAAAGCACCCAACGAATCAGTCGGGGCTTTGCATCTTTCTTCTCCATCAAGTAACGAACCACACTATGGTCCGAATATGTAACCACCTTGCTTCCCCGTATGTATGACCAAAATTTGTCCAAGGCATACACCACTGCTAACAATTCCTTTTTGGTGGTGGTGTAATTCAGTTGCGCCTCAGACAGTGTCTTGCTTTCATAATAAATGGCCACCGGCTTCTTATCAATTCTTTGACCTAAAACTACTCCAATAGTTATGTCACTCGCATCACACATAATCTCAAATGGCTTTGACCAATCCGGCGGTTGCAAAATGGGAGCTTTCACCAACTATTCCTTCAAGATAGTAAAGGCTTGCAAACATTCATTAGTAAAATCAAAAGGTACATCTTTTAATAACAAATTCCACAAAGGTTTAGTAATAACACTAAAACCTTTCATAGATCGCTGGTAAAATCCCGCATGTCCCAAAAATGACCTTACCCCTTTAACATTTTTAGGTGGAGGCAAAGATGCTATTACCCGAATTTTTGCCTTATCCACCTCCATCTCCCCTTTCCAAAATAACATGACCCAACAAAATGCCCTCTTGGACCATGAAATGACTTTTCTCCCAACTTAGCACTAAGTTTTTCTCGACACACCTTTTTAAAACTTTTTCCAACTCATTGAGACAAGACTCAAAACTTGTGCCGAAAATGGAGAAATCATCCATGAATACCTCAAGTGACTCCCAAACCATGTCCGAAAAAATACTTATCATACACAAACCGAATGGCATTTGTCGAAAAGCAAAAGTGCCATATGGACAAGTGAAAGTGGTCTTATGATGGTCATCTGGGTGAATGGCAATTTGGTTCCGAATACCCATCTAAAAAGCAATAATATTTTGACCCGATAATTTTTCAATAATTTGGTCAATGAAAGGTAATGGAAAATGGTCCTTAGATGTCGTAGCATTCAATTTCTGGTAATCGATACAAACACGCCACCCGGTGACCGGTCGGGTGGTGGTTTGTTCACCATTTTCATCTTTGATTACTTGAATGCCGGCCTTTTTAGGCACCACTTGGGTAGGACTTACCCAAGCACTATCTGAAATGGGATAGATTATACCTACATCTAACCACTTAATTTCCTCCTTTTTTACCACTTCTCGTAGATTCGGGTTCAATCTCCTTTGAGCTTCTCTAGTTGGTTTCGCGTCTTCTGTCGTGATGATTTTGTGCATGACAATTGATGGACTAATTCCTTTCAAGTCGGCAATCGTCCACCCAATAGCCGCCTTATTCACTTTCAGCACCTTCAACAATTCTTGCTCTCGAGCGGTCTCCAAGTTAGAGGCAATAATAACCGGTAAAGTATCATTATCCCCTAAAAATGCATACTTCAAATGGGCCGGCAAGTCTTTCAACTCCAACTTCGGTGGCTCCTATAATGATGGCTTCGTCCCCGAGTTAATCTCCACCGGTAAGCTCTCGAAATGATGGGTCTATGGCGGTCGACCCTCTTTAACCGCCATAGCATCTTGCTATTTTTCCTCAATCCTCAGCACACACACGTGTACCTGCTAAGAAAAAATCACAAACACAAACATCTACACAATCTTCTCATACTGGTGCAGTTCGCATCCGTCAACTAAATCTGCCATAAAACACTCATCAACACCAATAGAGTTAGAAGTGTTAGTAAAAACATTCAATCTCATCTTTTTATTGCCAAAAGTCATGTCGACCGTACCAAGTCGACAATCAATCACGGCGTTAGCGGTGCTCAAAAATGGCCGACCCAAATAACATTTGGTTGTTGTTTTGGGTCCGCGGATGAGTAATCTAAGTCCAAAAAGTCTACCGGATAATAAAACTCATCAACCTTCACTATGACATCTTGCACCATCCCTCGGGGTAACTTATGAGACAAATCGGCTAGAACCACCGTTGTCTCAACCCGTGCTAATGGACCAAAATCATATTGGTCATATAAGCCCCCCGGTAAAATACTCACTCCGGCTCCAACATCTTGGAGTTTGGGAGGAAGATCTCCCTTAAGCACCGCACTTACCAATCCGGTCAAGTCGATCCGCTTAGGTAATTTTTTCTTTTGTTGCTCTTTTGTGTGCATAATTCTTTTAAAATTTTTGCATAAACGGGTACTTGTTTAATTGCGTCGAGTAAAGGGAGATTTACTTTGATTCGCTTGAAAACATCCCACAATTCCTCTTTTGGAGGGCCCCTTGTTAAAATAAAATTTTTCTTACCCAGGTCAACTAAAACTAATGGAAATGGGACTTGACTTGGTCCCCCTTCCTTGGTTTTGTCTTTTAAAATTTCACCCAACCCGGTTTTGAATTACCTTTTCAACATTAGGGTCATTAGACACAATTGATGGTGAGACTTCATCCTCATCACTTTCATTTCCTGTAATATTTTCAACCACCCCATCAACGAAACCCGGTGACAAGTTTGCCTTAAATTCTTTTCCACTTCTTAAAACACTAACATGGTTAATGGGAAAATTACGTGAAGAACTATCAGAAGGATTTACCTTAGTGTCGCTAGGAAGTTGACCTTTACCTTTTTTCAACTCCGCCACCTCGATTGCAAGTTGACCCACTTGAGTGTATAATGTTTGAATGCTCTTATCACGGACCTCATCCTTTTGCATCTGAGCTTCATCAAGTTGATTTCTCCTTTGCATATCTTGTTGCATCATCCGGAGCATATCCATAACTTCATTCCCACTTGACGAAGTTTGACCCGTGGTACCACTTTAACCACCCGACGGTTGAAATTGCCCTAGGTAGCCTTGACTAATTCCACTTCTAAAATTACCTTGATTGTATTGTTGGCGGGGAACGAAATTTCTTGAGCTCCTTGGAAATTTGGATTGGCTAGGTTCGTCGGGTTCCTATAACGAAAATTGGGATGGTTCCTTCACCCGGGGTGGTATGTGTTTGAGTTAATGTTGAAATTACGACCACCCCCTTGAATGACATTCACCTCTTCTACTTGCCCTTCAACCATACCCACCAAACACACATCCACCGAATGACCAAATTCATTACAATTTGTACAAACGTCATATACTTGATTAGTTGCTTGTCCTCCCCTATCATCTACGGCATAAACTTGAGGTCTTGTAATAATGTGTCTTACCCTTCTTGTAGATTGTGCTTTTCTCATGGATGTAACCTCCATTTGCTCCAAAAATGCCCAATCATCTTGCTCAAAATTTGTACCAAACGTACCATTAGTAATCGACATTAAGTCACGGGCATCTTCCAAACTCAACACTTCACGAAAAGCATTCAATAACTCCCAAAGTGCAATGCCATGGTGAGGACAATTTCGCAACATCATAATAAACCTCTCGAATGCTTCATGAAACATCTCACCTGGTTGTTGTTGAAAACTTCTCAAACTCCGCCTAGCCTCATTAGTCTTTTGGGCCGTAAAAAATTCTTCCAAAAACCTTTGTTGCATGTCGGCCCATGTGTAAATTGACGTGGATGGCAAAGTATGAAACCAACTTTTAGCCTTGTCTTCCAAAGAAAATTGGAAGAGTACCAACTTAACATCATCCGAAGAAAAACCTTGCCCTCCAATAGTGTTGCAACTAGAATCATATGTCTCCAAATGGAAGTACGGTTCCTCCGTTGCTAACCCCTTGTACTTCGGCAAACTTTGAAGTGCGGTTGTTCTAACCTCAAATGTTCTTCCATCCGGGTGATGAGGAATCACCACCGGAGAATGGTTATTAGTGATAACGGGTCTAAAATCCCCCTTCAATCCCCCTCAGCACCTCTCGATGATGTCTTTACGGAGCACCTAATGGTACTCTCGGTCGACTCTCTTGGCCTTACCTCGGCCCTTGAGGTGCAAACTGTTGTTGGTATTGAGGTTGTTGCATTTGTGGTTGCTGCATCGGCCTTTGAAATTGAGGTTGTTGATGTTGAGGTTGAACTTGTTGTAAAGGCATTGGCCGTTCAAACTGTGGCTCTTGCGGCTGAATCTGTTGTACCCCCGTTGGTTGCCTAACCACTTCTTAAATTTGTTCCACCTGTTGTCGTTGTTGGTAAGCCATTCCTCCTTGAGGTCCCAAATTACCTCCATCTACTCCATAATAATACCCTTCTTCTTCATATCCTCCAAATCCATCTCTTCCTACACCCGAAGATTGCACAAGTTGAGAAGATGGATAATGAAAACATGGTTGGTTTTGTGGTTGAAGTGTAGAAGTAGTATGAACAATGGTTGAACTTGGTGGAAATTGATTTGGTAATGGTTGTTACGTGGAGGATGATTGACCGGAAGTTGGGAAAAAGGATGAAAATGGTGGAACCATTGATATGGGGTTAAAAGTGGGAACAGGTCCGGTTTGGGTAGTTGTGGATGATGTGGTGTTGGTTGGGTTAACTTCATGTGTTGAAGTAGGATGGGTAGTAGAAATTGGTGAAGGCGTGGATGGTGTTGTTTGACACGTAGCGGGAGGTAATGGATCCATCGTGTTAACCAGTGAAATTGGTGTTGTAGGTGTTGTTGGTGAACCACTGATTTTATTTTCTCGTAGTAAAACTATTTTTCTTCGCAAAGTTCCTTCAATCTCAGGATCAAATGTCAAGGGTGATAGCTTGTGAGAGCCTCTAGTATGCATGCACCTTAAATACCTGCACACTAACACAACCAGCATAAACCCGAAAAATAACAAACTAAACTATATCAAAGATAACACACGTTGCACACTAATTCCCGGCAATGGCACCAAAATTTGACGTAAGATTGTAGTCTCAAGCAAATTTAATCCAAACACTACTAATAGTTAGCGGTACTTGGGTATCGAACACAGGGAGTTTATGGAATATGTGTTATCTAAAGTTTCAACTAAAATGAATAACTTATCTAAAATGCAAGAAAAATGAATTCAAGATTTTGATTGTTTTCATTTTAAATTAAAATCAGCTAAAAAAGTTGCAATTCAAATATTGGTCGTTAAAATAGATTAGGAGAAAGTAACCGTCCTAAGTTTCCGGTTTCAATTAACATTCATGTTTAAATCCAACTAGAAAGAATCACATAGTCATGATTCATGAATGATTATTGTTCAGGACAAAAGGGAACTAAGTACTCGGATTATAAGAATGCGAGGTTGTTACCTGATGACCAATTAACCAATATCTAACACTAGTCCCTCCCGTGATATCTCGATTGTCAATGACACCAAGAACATATGATTTAGGTAAAGATCAAAACATCAATCAATAGCTTACAACCAAACATTCAAACACCATAATAAACTACAAACATTGCAAGTCTATTATTCTAGAATATGGATAAAAACATAAATGTTTTAAGCAAACCTTCAACCTAGGATGATCACAATGAGTTTAGCCACTCATAGTCCAACAATTTATCATACCATCAAGTTTGATGTTCATACGAATCAAAAACACGAAGCAAATGTTTTGAAATTGTTTTGAACCAACAAGAACATCCAAATTTGCCTCCTGGTAACTTAGAAACGTTTCCAATGATTTGATACCCCAAAAGACTCTTCAAACCCGACTTAAAGAGGCAGTTACACTTTTCTCGCAGCCGTAAGCTACGGCGCCCACCGTAGCCTACGGTGGTAAGCATCTCCTTACGGTCTCAATCTTCTTTCTTACGGTGCACAAAAGGTTCAGACATCACTGTAAGCTACAGCGCCTGCCGTAGCCTACGGTGGCCATCAGCTTTCCTCCTCTGGTTTTTTTATCAACTCTCTATGTCTCCATCTTCTCTTGGCCAAGTACAAGCTCCATCAAAGCACATTAAAATCAATTATTTATGCTCTTCGGTACCTTTAAAGCCGTTCGCATTGTAGTTATCACATTCCGATAATTAACTAATTTAAGTGCGGAATATTGATCTTTTTAAAGCACTTGAGGGTTGTCCAATGGACCACCCGTCAATAACTACCCTAATTCTAATATAAACTATCTATAACTATTTACATAACGAACCTTTAACTTAGTATGTGAGGGATTAGAACTTCATTCACCTCCTCTACACGAACTTCTTCCACATCCTCTACCATGATTTTGCTCGCACGTCCTTTTCCATGATGCCAATTTCCGGAATGATTGTCTCAACTTGCCATTACCAGATTATTGTTCTCCGGTTCATTTTGGCTCTTGAGGCGTTCTTTAAATACTGTAATCTTACCTGGTGCTTCTTCAAACGTAATTTTATCTATTTTTGAATACTGCTTGATGAATGTCACAATCGGTAGAAACTTCTTCGAAACAAAGATAAGTAATTTCCTTACAATCTTCTTACCTTTGATGGTGGTACGACGCTTTTAAACTTGGATTTTATACCACCCAACTTGCTTGCGAAACTTGTTTCATTTTCTCCCATCTTTAAGGATTCTAATTCACTTCTCAAAGTTTGTAGACGCGCTTTCTGAACCGTATCGGCTCCAAGATATTGAACTTTGATTGCATCCCAAACTTCATTTGCACTCTCGTATTGCGCAACTTTCATTAAAATATCTCTCGGTACCTTTTGGTAGATCATTGCTTTCGTTGTATGCACCTTTTTCTCATATACCCCTTCCTTTGAAACAACCGTATACCAAAGACTATATGCCTTCAAGATTGTTTCCATCAGGATTGCCCACTAAGAATAATTCGATTCAGTCAACTTTGGGCATTGAAGGGATGTATTTCCTTGCTCACGAATTAACGTTGATGTGCTCTCTTTGTCGTCTCTTCCTGACATACTTCCTTTTTTATTTGCTTTCTTTGACTTTTTCTTTCCTATCTTCCTTTCTTTACTTCAATCTTTCTTCTTGCTTGCACCACACAAGTTTTTCAACTTGCTCCTACCACACAGGTATTCTTTGCGACACAGGTCTTTCTTTCTTACTTTGCCACATAGATCCTGTCACCTTGAAGGTTATGTAACACGAAGGTTGTACCACGAAGGTTTTCTACCACGAACGTTTTGTACCACGGAGGATTTTTTCACCATGAAGGATTTGTACCACAAAGGATTTTTGTGCCACACTAGATTTTCATACCACATAAGATTTCGTACCACACAAGATTTTCTCGAATTTCTAACTTGTTATTCGTTTTGAATTTCATTCTTTTCTAAAACATATTTTATGTTCCTTTTGAAAAACATATTTGATTTGAGATTTGAATTTCAAAAAAAATCAAACGAACAAAATCTTTGATTGCAATCAATCAATTAAACAAACTACAATTCAATTTTGAAACGAATACAAAACCTAAAAAAAATCGAGAGAACCTGGTTATGATGTTCCAATCGGTTTCTTCTTCTTCCTAGATTTGAAACTTGTGCACTGATACCACTATTGGTCATAACCCTTATGAATACGAACACAATGATAAACTATGAACAAACAAATGAATAACTATATTGAATGTGAAAGTATAAGAGATTCTGATGATTACAATTGAAACATACAAACCCTATTTATATTAAACAAACAGGTGTGATGAATGGACATGTCCCTTCATGAACTGTTGTATCTCTTGATCTTGTGGATGAGATTGAATATGAAGAGGTGTGTCTCCTATGAAACGCCGCGTTCCTTTGTCTCTGTGTTGATGCCTGCGATCACAGACTGATCTGTCTCCAGGAGAGGCATCCTTTCCTTTAGTGTAGGTTACAATATTTCCTTTTGTCACATCTAGTCCTTTTACTTCATAACTACCCTAATTCTAATATAAACTATCTATAACTATTTACATAACGACCCTTTAACTTAGGATTTGAGGGATTAGAACTTCATTAACTTCTTCCTAGTTCCCCTAATCGTAACATGTTTTAACTCAAAATCCACCCCTGCATAAGGTTAAAAAGGTGTGAATAAAGAAAAACATAGAAGTATTAATTGCAAAATCTCTCTTTTAACTCATGTTTTGTTTACATACCGAAATCCCTCTTGTAGATATAATTTGTGTCATATAGATACAATAACATTCAATTCCGAAAAACCATAGTTTTCATAACAGAGGAGCCATCATAAGTTACACTTTGAACCCTACGTGGATTTTAGCAACCATCAATAAAGAGAAAATAGATCTACTAAACAACATGAGCCAATAGACTTCACATTCAAACAAAGTATCTTAAATTCTTGAATAAAATGACACCTAAAGTATGAACAAATGACTCATAACAGTAGGAGAAAGTTCATCGATGGTATCAAAGTGGTACACAAAAGAAGTTGTCTTTGTTCTTACTGAAAAGGTGACATTCAAGCCTGGAGTTTCTCGTCAGAGTACCAAGAAGGTTGTCAGAACCCTAAATTTCACTATCGTCACTGTCATGTTGTACCAAATCCCCTCTGCGTACATCCAAGATCATTTGACATCCTAAACTTGTAACAACCACCCATATATGATTGAAACCAAAACTCACATGTACAATCTATCTCCTTACCGTGTCTTGCTAGTCGTTTCCTGCCTCAATATAACCTACACGGATAAATTGGCAATAAATTTTCATAAATCAAACAATTATAGACCTTCTGCTCTTTTTTTTCTACTTCAATACATTAACTAGTTAAGAGACATATACCTACACATTTTGATTTGTAGGCTCCAAATACTAGAAATGTAATGCTATGCTAGATTGAAAAAAATAATGTTGCTTGCTTATATGAGGTTCTGTTGTTGCTTGACACATAAGCAAACGTCAAGATCTATATCTGAAGAATAGAAATTAAAGGAATTTTTGTCTGAGTTGTCATGCTGTAGCTTCATTATACCGATCTTCACCAAACCGACACATGCAAGTTGAAAACCGATCACTAGAGTATGTCAAAATCAGCTTATTAAAACTACATAAACTTTTCATTAGAAAAGCCTAAAATACAAAAAATTCATACATCCATAACATAAGTAATATGTGTAAATCTAACACAATTAACTGCAAAAACCAATAAAACCCTAACTATTAGAATTCAGAAAGAAGGAACAAAAAATAATCTCAGAATCGGAAACAATGCGGCTGTCATCTGATATGCATAATAACCAGCATACAACCCCTTGGTCAAGCCACAGCCGTCATCGTCGTTGGATCACGGCGGAACCCAATCCACCTTCACAACCATGAGTTGCTATGGTTGCACCGTTAGGCTGTCACCACTTACTACCAGAACCACCAGGATTGATCGTCATCGTCGTTGGAGAACCCTTGAACAATACAGAAAGTTGCATCAGAAAGTCACCTAAGACCGCTGGAACCCTCACTCTCCTATTTATAGCTCCTTGGAATCTCTTTTTATATGTCGGTTGTGGAGGGAAAGCTATGATCAGAATGAGACACATTGGGCTTTTGGGGAATGCTCTTGGCCTTGAAAACACGTCATTTACCTTCTGTAAAGTCACTATTCACAAAGTTTGTGATTTAATAGATAGATAACGGAGGTTGGTATAATCTCTAATTTGTTGTTTGGAGAATGCAATTAAAGCAAGACGCTAAAATTAAAAAGTAAAGATTAACATGCGTTTACCTTATTATGAAAGTAGTCTAGTCCACTTGTGGCATGTACTGCTATCTTTTCGTAGTTGTACACAATATGAAGTAGTATATGGTTTGACAAATCCTAGTTATTTTTGTAACATTTGCAGAATTTCAACCAATGAACTCTTTCGACCGTTTCCGTGTTTAATAAAATTATTTATTTTATTTACAAAATACGTAATCTTACGATTGAAAAAAATGATATTCACGACATTTCTGGAACAATATCCAAGTTACATATGTCTTAATACCCTTCAGATATCTTAAATAACAAGATAGAAGGGTTAAAAATGGAAAAAATGCGATAATACAAGTATGGGGACCAAATCGATGTAACAATCCATAAAAATACCCTTAATAGACTCATAATTAAAAACTAAACCATTTAGGATCAAGACCTGAGCATACGTGGTAAGAACCGACATGAAATCGAGACAAACACGCGATTGGACGAAAAAAGGCAGCCAAGGACACGTGTCACCATGGCTCGACACGTGTCCAACCTACCTAGGACACGTGGCAGCCTAGGCCAGGTTGATTGCCATTGTGCCACGCGGGAGATGCCAGTTTGGGCTATATAAAGGCTGGTCTAGGAGAAGTTCATTTGCACTTGTTCGATCGAAAAATCGATACTCTTTCTCTCTCGAAATACTGTTCTAATACCCGAAGCCTCTAAACCCCTAAACTCTGCTCAGTAATCAGCGTGCTAACCCTAATCACTTGTACGATACCCTGTCCGATCGATCTATAAACAATTCAACGAATGTTTAAGTGCTGCCTGAATAAGGCTATACTTTGTCATCACGTTGTGGTTTTGATCTCGTGATTATCGTTAAAGTTGAAATTGGTTAATACACTAATACGTGTGCGTTGTGTAATTATCAGGAAACATTTAAAACACTTGAGCTTTGCTAAACACAATTAAGGTGGTCATCCACAATCCAAGTGAGTACATAGTCCCCTCTTTTACTTTTTAAATGTTTTAGGGTGATTCATAGTTACTAAACTATTTTCAAAACAATGCATATGGTTTATATATATACAATATGTTTTCAATAATGTGTGAACCTTGCTGGTGTGTTATCCATAACACGAGTATGTTCATTAACTTTGGCCAAGACGATCGGTGGTATGTTATGTACCATAGGACCAACAATATCGTTACCAAACTTCCCGGAGTTTGTGGGGAAGTTTGGGGAACGACATAAACTGTGCCACATAATTTGACAAACCCTTTGGTGGTTTGTCAGTCAAGTCAACACAGACTTGAATGTATTCACCACACGACCACACTTGTTTACACAAAGACGACTAAAACAAGGACAAATAGTTTATACATAACACGGACAATTGGTGTACATAAAACAAAAACAATTGGTTTACACAAGTCACAAAAGGTTATCAATTAAAGATATATAAACCTAAGAAAGTTTTTTTTAAATCAATTTCTTACGTGGTTTTACCAAGGAAACACTTTTGTCAAAGATTCATGGCTACAAGATTTTCTTACTTATACCAACTTTTATAGTGGGTTAAACATATTGCAATACCAAACACATTTGATACAAGTTTGGTTACAAGGTTTTCATTCATCGATTCTCGTAGTCGGACAAGGTATTGCATACAAATACAAAGCCATGAATTTGACTTACAAAACCTATGTTAC
The DNA here is from genome assembly GCA_947069175.1 of Scalesia atractyloides. Taxonomy (NCBI): domain Eukaryota; kingdom Viridiplantae; phylum Streptophyta; class Magnoliopsida; order Asterales; family Asteraceae; genus Scalesia; species Scalesia atractyloides. The sequence goes on along the minus strand of CAMTDV010000001.1, from coordinate 15,476,077 downwards.
TCGCCAGCATTCAAAGTTGACTATATTTTCACATATGTCTCAGGTACTAATGCATGATCAAGTATGCTACATATAGGATGGACTCTAGCCTTAGCTTGTTTAAAAAAATTGGTTGTTGTATTTTGTTTCGAATTCTCTAAGACATTGTAAATTATTAATTCAATAAAATAAAACTTTAAATACCATGTGTTTGAAACAATTTGTAATGTGACCCCCCGACATTTCCGCCGCGAGTTGTTTTATACGCGGTCAGGGTGTTACAATTTGCATACTAAAATTGAAGAGAAGAACAAAATTAAGGTTTACACTAACACCAATATCAATTAGGGTGTATAAATTTATATGTGTTCAAGCCAAATTAAGTTATTAAACTAATTAGCTTGGTCTTTTGCATTATTCAAGCAACATTAATACATCCAAACATTTGTTTTTAATTTAGGGGTTTTTCAAGTTTCCAAACACGGAACCTAATTTGAATAAGTGTGAACTAAATTCATTAAACTGAATAAGCTCAAGTCCTATTCAGCCTTATTGAATTTCTTATAACAATATTCGTAACAAACTATTGGAATGGAACCTTTTAAGCTTTTGTATGATTGGAATGTCGAGCACCAACATGTTGAGATGTATCATGAAGAAAAGATTAAACCTAGTGAATGTACAACAAAAAGTTAAAGTTAATATAACTACCAAGATAACCAGACATGATCATAGGTTTAAAATACATACATTTTAGTATTCATATTTTCAAGTTTCTAGTTAATAGAGTTTACTTTAATCAAGGGTAATATCTGTTACTTTCTGCAAATTATAACTATACACTATACAGTACATATTAAACCTTAGACCACTTCATTCCTGCCAATATAATATCAGTGACTAAATATAACAACGAAGATAACCATACATAATTAAAACCTATTGAATGTACAACAAAAGGTTCAAGTTAATATAACTACCAAGATAACCATACATGATCATAGGTTTAACGACCATCATTTACAAAAAGAAGATTCAAAAAAGTTGGACCTACTAATACCAACTACAAAATACCGATATACTAATGTTTAGAAACAAAACACATAAGGCAAAATCCATCAAATTGTTGGTACCAACAACCAAATTAGAAACTAAAACTATTTGTAGACTTTCTTCAAGATCAGCTTGACTTTATCCAGACAGTAAACAAAGTTGCATTTCATAGGTTTGTAGATACCATTGGGCTTTGTGAACTTCTTTCCCCATTCGTTAGCAATGTATCTAAACCCTTTACCATGTTTTCCAGTCGAAAACCAACAATAGTTTTATCTCTATTCAGATTCTGAACCTTCATCTTCAATGACATATCAACCTGAGCCGTCACCGCGTCTTTGGCATTAAGACGCTTAAAATAAATATAACATACCAATAAACAACACCAAATAAATAATGTATTTAAGAAACGTAACATATTTTAAATTGTAACAAACATAATAAAGTGAATCAAAGAGGCATAAAATAATAAGAGAACGTAGCTTACAAATCGTCATTGGTACTCCGATACAATTCTATGGGATGATAATTTGGATCAACTTCATAATTATCTTCAGCAGCAATAAAATCGTCCTCATCGGATGTGCCATCATCAACAACTATCATAACCTTCATTATCGGACTCCTCAACATCAAACCCATCATACATTTCCTCAGGAATCTCAGAAACATCCGAACTATCAGCCATTTCAAAAATTGTTTGTGTTTCACTATCAACTAACTCAATCTCTTCTAGAGTAGCATCAGGTGTTTCATCATCAGAAACTTCAATAATATAAACATACTTTTCCTGTTGAGTTGTTATGTGTGATGAAGAATCACCTTTTAGCTTATCAGCAACTTTAGGCACAAGAACCTCACATCCATTCAAGTTAAAAACAATCAGCTATGTAATCAAATATGTATCTTAAAATGACTACAAATTTTGAAGGTAGACCAACATAACCTACAATCTTGGCCCATCCATCAGTGATAAAATAACAACTGGAAAACGGTTCCTTCTCAATTAACACATCAAAAGACTCCCAATGATTCACATGAACCTAAATGAGCTTTTAAGTTTACTAACTCCAATAGTTTTGTTATCCAACTGCGTGGGTATTAGATGAAAAAATATATATAAACTTGATTATGAAATCAACAAAGGTACTGTAAGTTTTAAAGTATATCATATATTAGTACTATAAATTTTAAAGTATTGGATTAAAATAGGAAAACTTAACAGAAGGTCCTCAGAAGCATTAGTAAAACTATGGCAGAATGACTCCATATACCCAAACTTCCTCTCAGATGATATTGATGTAAACATAAAATATCTTTGAGTTTTGGAGGATAATGATGAACTTTTACAAATAGGTGTTAGCAGATACGCATATGGCTCAGTTTTTTTTAAACCAATACACATCTTTCTGATAATGAAAGCTCAGACACAAGTTTTTCCAGCCTCCCTTTAGACCAAAAAAACCACTGTGTTTAGAAAATCAGATCTCCCATCTCATACCGTTTACACAATTTATCACAGCAGTATTACCAGCCACTGCATTTGCTAAATGTTTGTTTGCAATCATTTCCGGTATAATCTATGGAACACGTATATTTAATATTGGCAAATGATAGATGTGAATTAATCCTTAGCAACTAACTTCAGAAAATGTGTTTAATGTAATAATCTTACCAAGATTCGAGAACTAAGAGAATCCATATAGCAATAAAAAGACATTCAAAGAGATAGTGTTTATCTAAAACACCAAACAAACAATCAAACAATCTATGTTATGAGATAATTCAATATTTATCTAAACTGTGATTAAAATATCAATAAAAATGCATAACATATTTGTGGCATTCAAATAACAAATATAATATTTATATATAAAAGGTTCAAACTCTTAAATCTATTCCTCCAACAACTATAGATCCGAGTAACAAAAATTATATGTTTTAGAGGAAATCCATAAACAAAGATTCATCATAGTCATTAATATCAAACAATAAAAAAACAAAACATAGATTACCGATTAGTTATGATATACTAAATGTAGAATAATATCAAAGAAAAGTTAGAATCGGAAAAATTAAAACAAATAACATACCTGTAAATGAATTTATCTATGATCTAAAACATGCAATACATAAACAAAAAATGATAACAACCATGAATGATCCACATATGAAATCTGGAAAATACAAGTTTGAATAAATATTATTATACCTTAATCGAAGTAGGTGATGATGTGAAAAGGAAGAAGTATTGAAGCGGAATTAATGAAGATTGTCGTCAAGATCACCGATTTAAGGTTTCCACTTGAAGTGGTTTGATCGACTTCAGAGAAAAAGCTTTTAAAAGGGATGTGAAAATTTGTTGAAAACGTAAAGTGTGTTTTATATGGTATATAAAGGATCCGAATTGTAATGTTGGGTCAGATTATTCGAATCAATGGATTAAGCCCTTTTAGAAATTAAATACAGGCACACCCCTAATTTACCCTCTTCTTACAAACACACCTCTCACATTTTAATCCCTAATATGAATCACTTATACATACATAACAAATAGGGTATCAACTTAGTAGCTATATGTGTAATGATGAAAACACACAAACAATTTCAAATCTCTATCGTTGTAATCCGTTAAGCTATTCTTCTAACAACAAACCAACTGTCATTTTCGCATCAATTTCAAAGCCCTTTATCTCGATTGGGCAACAGATCTTCTTCACTCTAGTATATCAAAACTCATAATTCATATTATTTATATTTTGTTGTTGTTGTAGTTGATGTAAATTAGTATAAAATTCACATTCTAAATCTGGTTTGTAGTCAAGGATTTCCATTGATATAGATATTTTTGTATGTTTAATCGGATTTTTTAGTTATATGGTGCATAAATTGATTCTTGTGTTGGAATTTGATGATGGCCGAGCAATTTAGGGTTGCAAGTTGTGTTTATGATTCGATATTTTATCGATTCCTCTAAAATGCCTGAATGTTGAACATGCATTTGAAATTATGGAATAAATAAGAAAAATATCAAGTAACTATGAAGTGTTCCTTTAACAAAGTCCAACACAAAGCTCTGTGGAATCTAGAAAAAAAGGAAGGGTATTCTACAACAACAGAGAAATAATAGTGGTTGTCATCTTACGTCAACATCCGATCCTATTAAATGGACTCCATTATCAAATATTACAAACGGTATGTGTTATAGGTTTCGAAATGAAATTTTCATTTATTATATATTCATATCTTACCTTTTATCAATTGTTACATATGTCTTTGCTTTACAAGGTTCAACAACCAATTTTGAACCAACGAATGTATATCACCCTCGTACTAATGTCACTGCAAATCTTAGTAGTAATTTGTGTGAGTCATCTACAAAGGGAAAGGTAAACGAACACTATTCAAGATATTTTTTTTAAATTTGATTATCATCATTGGAGTTTTGTTCATTGTTTTATATACTTTTGTCTTACAAGATTCATCAACAAAAATCTCAACAAAGAATGTACATCACACTACTTCTCCTTCTGGAAGTACTTGGCCAGACTCATCGATAATAAATGGTAATGATATATTATTTTGCTAATTTAAATGCATAAATTATTTTATATGTATGAACTTGAAATTATCTTTTCAGATGTTGTTCAAGATTTAAATTTTAATGAATCAGTTATGAACTTGAAATCTTCTTTTTAGATGGTGGTGATAAATTCAGTAAAGGAAAACAAAAGTTCCATACAAGTCACACACCTAAAATTGATTTATCAATGAGTGATATCATGTTAAGAAGATTATGGAATTTCCAAAGGTACAAGATAAGAATCTAATTCCTATTAAGCTTTCTAGGTTTATATAACTTATAGGGACTTACAAATTTATTCAATTCTGAAGACTATATTGATCATGGAGATGTCATCTTTGTGTGCTCGAAGTGTGATGCAATATTGTGTGAAGATGAAATGCTTAGGGGAAATCAAGATCGTAAGAAATCCTCATGTTCTCTTTGATGTTCAAATGGAGATGTTGAGCTACCACAAGCACCTCCACCTCCTCCATTTCTATGCAATTTCTATAAAAGCCATACTTCAAAGTGCTAGAATTTCATGAATAACATTTGAGCATATAACATGATTTTTTCTTTCACACCTCTTGGTAGTAAGGTTGACAACAGTTATCCGAGAGGTAAGGGTCCTTATGTATTTAGACTACAAAGTCAGAATATCATTGAATGGGTAGTCTACTTTCGGATGATGGAGAACAACCTAAATTTTCACAACTTTACATATATGATTCATAAAACGAGGTGGTAAATCGTCAAAAGGAAGTAAGGTAATTTATATATCTAATTGTACCATTTATGATTAGACATATTACTTCCTAACATATTCACCCACATGGTTCATTTGAAGTGAATGTAAATTTTAACATTATTATATCTCTTGCAGTTCTCAGATCCAAAACTACAACAAACACGAGCTTGATCTTGCCACTATCAAAAGCATTAAAAATATGTTGGATTCTTGCAATCCTCTTGTGTAGTCCTTCAGAATGGTAAAAGATTGTTTTCAAGAAAATGACTGGCAAGATGTAACCCTCAAGCTTATTGGAACAAGAGATAAGGATGGAAGAATTTACAACTTGCCAACAGCATCAGAAATTGTTGCATTAATAATTGGTGATTTTAATGGAGCATTTTATAAACGGGACATCATTGTTTGAAGAAAGTTTGGTGGTCTTCAAAGGAATAGTGAGCTTCATCCCTTTTACCTTGCTATGCAATATCCACTTATTTTCTCATATGCAAAAGATGGTTTCAGACTTGGTATTAAACATCGAGGGATTCCAGTTGACGATGAAGTACTTAGAACCAACCTTACAATTAGAGAATCCTTTTGTTACAAATACAAGATAGACACAATCAGTTTTCATTGTTAGTTACTGCAAAAAATCTATTTCAGAAGTTTTTGTTTGATGCATACACAAAGATAGAATCTGCTAGTGACTTATATAAGGACACAACAACCGAAACTTAGAACCCAAAGTTTTAAGAATTTGAATGCTACTTTTGAAAGTGGAGAGAATAATGACTCAAATTGTGGTAAACCTATACCTTTACCTTCATCATTTACTAGTGGTTCTAGATATATGATGCAAAAGTACTTGGATGCTATGGCAATTTGCAAGGAATTTGGATATCCCGATCTATTAATTTCAGTGACCTGTAATCCCAATTGGCCTGAGATTTATAGGTGTTTACACGATAAAGCTCTTAATCCTGAAGACATACAGGATATTATCTCTCGATTATTCAAGTGCAAATTGGATTATCTAATAAAAGATTTCAAGAAACATAAATTCTTTGGTGACAAACAAGCAGGGACTTTTTACTAAAAGTATTTAATTGTAAACACCTAATTATATTATCTAACTGCTGACCCATGAAAACATTTCAGTTATTCATACAATTGAATTTCAGAAGCGTGGACTGCCACATGCTCACATATGTTTGTTCTTGAGTGCTGAAAGCAAATTCCCAACTGCATCTCACATCGATCGTGTTATTAGTGCTGAGATACCAAATAAAGAAACAGATCCGGAATTATATGAGCTTGTCAAGCAATTTATGATTAATGGACCATGCGCTATAGACAACCCTCGGTGTCCATGTATGGTTCAGCTAAAATGTTCTAAAAAGTTTCCCAAAAAATATGTATATGAGACTTATGTTGATTCTTAAGGATATCATGTCTACCAGTGTCGTCAAACAAGTATACAGTGGAAAAGAATGTTGTCCAACTTGATAATGGGTTTGTAGTTCCTTATAGTACCTTCTACTCGGAAAGTATCAATGCCACATGAACGTTGAATGGTGCAATCAGTCACGTTTAATCAAATATTTGTTTAAATATATTAATAAGGGACCTCACGGATTCTGTTTTCCAATCCAATACCACCAACAATGACACCCAGTAGAACAAAGTTGTAGATGAGGTAAAAGCATACCTTGATTGTAGGTATATTTCTACTTTTGAAGCTGCTTGGAGAATATTCAATTATCATATACATTATAATATCCAGCTGTTGAAGTATTGCCTTTCCATTGTGAAGATGGTCAGAGTATTGTGTATGATGATGATTCTAATTTGTGTTATGTTGTTGATAATCCAACTGTGAAAATGTCAATGTTCACATAGTGGATGAATTCTAACAAAGTTGATGTATTTGCCAAGACATTGAAGTATAGAGTTCCCAAGATAATATGTATGGATTCATAAAAATCAGAAATGGTTTCGAAGAAAGCTGCCTTTTGGTTCAGTTGGCAGGATACATTATGTCCCACCATCACTTGGTGACTGTTACTCCTTAAGGATTTTATTGAATCATGTTAGGGGACCAACCTGTTTCGAAGATATAAAAACAGTTGATGGCCAACTCTTTGAAACATTCAAAGATGCATGTTTTGCATGAGGATTGTTGGATGATGATAAAGAATATGTTAATGCCATGAAAGAAGCTAGCACATGACCGGTCATGCACAAACTTCTTGAGTACTTTTTTTGTAATGTTACTACTATCAAACTCCATATCTCGTCTAGGTATTTTTTGGTCGCAAACTAAGTTCCTATTATGGGAAGACATTTTGTACTAGCAACGGACGGAAGGTAACTGATATCCAGGTAATGTAATTATTTTATTGAACTTATAACCATCTACATTAATATTATGGAATAGCTCCAGAATTCATTACTATTAATGCTTTTTTGTAGTTGTTTTAGATTTGGTTCTTCAAAAAGAAGAAGTTGAAAACCTGTGGCTATCACATATCGAAAACCTGCTACTTACCAATGGGAGTACACTAAAAAAATTTCCTGACATGCCAAGTGTTCCGCACAAGGATGTTCATCATTGAACAATCAATTGATAATGAAAGAATTTTCCTATGACAGAGCAGCGCTAGAAAGGGAACATGCTGGTTAATTTAAAGCGTTTAACTGATTTACAACAAAAAAGTTATCAAATTGTTATAAAAGCGGTTGAAAAAGGTGATGGTGGTGTCTTCTTTGTATATGGTTATGGTGGAACTGGGAAGACGTTCTTTGGAAAAAATTCGCAATAGCATTACGATCCAAAGCTGAAATCGTATGGAATGTTGTATCCAGTGGATTCGCTTCACTTTTGCTGGATGGTGGTAAAACTGCTTACTCAAGGTTTGTAATTCCAATCAACATTAGTGAGGATTCAATATGTTCGATAGAGCCTAATAGTGAATTAGGTGATTTAATTTAAAAACAAATTTGATTATTTGGGATGAATCACCTATAAACCACAAGCATTGTTTTGAGGCTCTTGATAGGACAATGAGAGTCATATCACGTTCCAGTCAATCGAACATCCAAGAAGCCTTTTGGAGGAAAGGTCGTTCTATTTGGTGGTGATTTTAGACAAATTCTTCCAGTCATCCCTAAAGGTACCAGAAGCATCATAGTCAATGCTTCTTTGAATTCTTCTTATATATGGCAAAATTGTCAAGAAATAAAGGAATTTCCATAATGGATTTTAAAGCTTGGTGATAGTCTCCTTGGTGATGAAAATGACAGTGAGGTAAATATTCAAATTCCTGATGATTTACTTATTCAAGATCAACTCAATCCTATTTCTTATCTAATTTCATTTACATATCTAGATATGAATAATTGTTTGTGGGATGCAACCTATTTCCAATAAAGAGTCATGCTTGCTCCAACAAATGAAGTAGTTGATTCAATAAATGAAGAGTTGTTAAATCTGCCAGTGAAGAGAAGATCTATTTTAGTTCAGATAGTTTATGTGAATCTGAAAAAGAATCAGAGATTAATGTGGCATTGTTTCCTCCTGATGTGTTAAACAATCTTCATTTGTCTGGTTTACCTAACCATAAATTAGTATTGAAAGTTGGTGCTCCAGTAATGTTACTCAGAAACATTGATCAGGCAAATGGATTGTGTAACAGCACACGTTTACAAGTCACAAAACTCGGAAAGTTGTGATTGAAGCAAAACTAATCACAGGAACTAATATAGGTCATCATACTTTGATTTCAAGATTGAAGATGGCACCTTCTACTAAAAGAATACTAGTGAAGATTGCTTGAAGATAGTTTCCACTTTCAGTATGCTTTGGAATGACAATAAATAAAAGTCAAGGACAATCGCTTGAAACTGTTGGTTTGTATCTTCCACGTCCTGTTTTCAGTCATGGCCAACTATATGTTGTTGTATCTAGGGTAAAAAGTAGGAAGGGCTTGAGGATTTTGATTTGTAACAAGGCAAAACAAGTTTGTACAACCACTACTAATGTGGTTTATAAGGAAGTTTTACAAAATATGTGATGACATGTCGTTACCGTGGTTGCTGACTTTTGAACACCTTAATGTTTTCATCTACTTACTTATATTTATTATAAATTTTGGATAACGTTTTTAGATGGAAAAACATGTAAGAAGCATTATACGGCTTTATAAACTATGATACTTATGATATTAGTATGGATGCTTTTAATTTATTATGCGTAGTGTTTTTATTAACTGTTATATTAGTGTATCATGTGGATTATTGTAAATGACTATTTATGAATGTATGAATGCTCTTGCAATTCATAAAGAACAATGTATAGTGATTTATGTTTCTAACAAATTTTTGTATGTAAAATTTCTCAAGACTACCCGTGTTTTAACATAGGTTTTACTTCTAGTATAACTTATATACAAGTTTATTGTGACTAGTACCTAGTGTCACACCCTGGTTGTAGCGGAAGCACATGTGTGTGACTATGAACGGTAAACATTGCATTCGACAAGTAAACAATAAATTATCAACGATGCCATTAATATATAATTTGAAACATGAGTACAAAAGGTTTAGATCACGTTCACAACATTTCCCCAAAGTACATTCCAAGTTCCCAAAATGACTTTTTAACAAAATATAGTTTGATTCATAATGTAAAACAATGCTTTGACTTCTATATATCTGCACAAGGGTGGTATATATAAGGCAAACCCTTCAAAAATGGCCATCATTCCTTGTTATCCACTTTCTTGATCTTCCATCATATTATGCTTTGTTTCTTGAAATACATGTAAGTTTGAAAAATAAACATAAAGTTAGCGTGTTCATATGTTTGTATACCTTGTATCAAATGAATCTTAAAACATTTGAATCTTTGAATTTGTAAACCGGTATGTAAAAGCGTCTATGAAATTCAAGGATCCATTAATGTGTAGCTAATACATTAATATGTGTGCTACATAAGTAAGCAACCAAACCTAGATGATGATTTCGGACACTTCCGATACGGGACCACAAAAGCACTCCTAAAAGGTTAATAAACCAGGAGTGGAGCTCGCCAAAACTCAATAGGTCTACACCCTTTGCACCTCGGTCATTTCGATTAATGGTTACTCTTAGTAATTTTTTACTTATGCGCAAATGATCTAAAGTAATTCATTCCATAGCTAACATACCATTTATATTAACATGTATTCCCCGTGGATTGTTTATCAATAAAACATTAAAAGTTTGAAAGGAGGGACATGAACTCACAGTTTTGCGTTCCATTGAGTCGTACTAATGTAACGCGAGCGTCCGTGTATGTGTGTAACCTACAAGTGTGCTAATTCTATTGGACACTTAGGTCTTGTTGGACCTCGTACAGTTGTTCATCTTGAATTCTCGGTATGTACTTATTTGTTATAATAGAACAACTTTAATGTTATTGTTGTGTTTGTAGTTTGTTTATTCAATTGTCATTCATATAAATATTTCATATATATATATATATATATATATATATATATAGTCATGTATTTCATTGTGTATGAATGGGCCTCGCCCTTCATCTGTCCTTGTGCCTTGCACGCGTGTCACTGGCCTTGCCCATGTCTTTATGTCATTGGGCCTAGCCCATGTCTTCATGTCATTGGGCATAGCCCATGTCTTTATGTGATTGGGCCTAGCCCATGCCTTTTATGAGATTGGGCCTTGCCCATGTAACCTATGTAATGGGCCTAGCCCAAAACCAATTACGCAAGTCCATATATTTATATTCTTGCATTCTCTTGTAATTTTTACTAAGTATGAGATGAATAAATATACTTATTAACTTGTATATTTGTACTTAGCACTTTTTAAACGTTTAACTTTCTAGTTTTGTTATCGGTGAAAATATATATTGTTAGGTGTCTAAAAATTACATTATTTTTACACTTGTCGTCATAGTCGCTTAATATATATGTTCTCGTGTCGAGATCGCCAAAGGGTCGTTGGCATGTTGTAGTAGCTCCTCGGGGTGGCGATATGCTCGTTTGTCGTCGGTGAACTATATATATATTCCTTTTCTTATCTGCTATTTATATGTCTTATTTGTAGGTTTGAAATATATATTATTTATTGGGAATATATATTTATAAGTTCGTCCGTTGCCCGAATTGTTCGTTCATCCTATTATTCCTTTAGGGATGTTATTTAAATAAGTTCATATATATCAATTTGTCTTTGTATTTTTGGGAGTACTAGTGTATATGTATATGTACCATTTTACTTGTTTTACTACAAGTATTTTCATGACATGTATTTGGTGTTTCTTTGTTTTAGGATATCATCCTACATACTAAATACATACACACAATGCACATGTATTATACACGCAAGTTAAAAGTATTCCATGTATATACATTTTTATTATATATATATATATATATATATATATATATATATATATATATATATATTAAGTTATGTAAATTATATTTAAGTGTTGATTAAGACTTAAACCTTTCCATTACGGTTTGTCTAATCATGATTAACCATTTTAATCACATTATAGTTATTCCTTATCGCGATTAGATTACTAAAAAATTCCGTCATAGTTTCCCTTAAAATATGGCGTTTTTCACGTTTTTCTAAACGTATTTTTAAGCATGTTTAACCCACTAATCATCATTAATCTCAACAAAGTTCCACATCTCACCTTGCATGCATGTATTCATACATATTTATCATTATTTTCCATGGACTTGTATATATATAATTTTAACATTATTCTTCAAAATAATGGTAATATATATTTTAACAAGATCTTTTAAAACCATCATTTTAATCATACTTTGTAATCTAGTTATTTTGTCTAAACACACTTCTTAAAATTACTTTTTAAGATTATCTTAGCGTAAATCATGGTGTTTAGCTTTTACAAAAGTCCCATTTATCACAGATCATTTCCAATTTCATAACAAAATCCATGGATCATAAAGATAATGATCTTGTTTAGATCTAAACATCAAGATTTTTGGATCATAATTTCTAGCCTATATTATACAAGATCATAATTTAAACCATCCTACTTTAACATAATCATCATAAGCATGTTCATCAACTAGCACAAAGTAACATAATCAACACATAATATATGATTATTATAGACTTTTTAAGTGGTGATTAGAGTTTTTAAGTTTTGTTTCTTTAATGTTCAAAATGATTAAGTTGAATTTTGATAATCTACATAATATAACAAGCTTAAAATGAGTGTATGAAGCCTTACAACTTTGCAAGTGATTTGAACACTCTAAGATGAAGATTAAGAAAAGAATAAGGCCTCAAAGAACCTCCTAATGCTCCTCCATGGTTGCTACACCCTTAGCTCACTTTATATTGGCTTGGAATAGGTTGTTTAGTGGTGGAAAGAAGGTGGTTTATGGTGGCTTGTGGTGGCCAAGAATGAGAGAGGACTAGAGGGTGTTGTGTGTTTTTTGTAACGTGTAAATGATAAGTATGAATGTAGAGTATCTTTTTATAATTCACAAGATCTCCTAGATGTCAAGATGTAATCTTCTAAGCCATGCTTCTCATGTCATCACCATCATGGTTTACTTAACAAGTAAGGTGTGGGTGGGGGCCCACATGTTGACCCATTTTGATAATGGAGGGTAAATGTAATATTTTTTGTAACATGTGTTAATTTACTAGATATTTAGGGGTTTAAATTAAGTATATTAATTAGGATGGTCTTGCATCATGAGGGGGTTATTAGGGGTTTAAGATGTTAAATGATGTTAACTAGTTCACTAGACTAGTAGACATTTAGGTTAGATAGTAAAAATGTCTTCCGCTTAGTTATCGGGTCCATACCGGTGGTTATATTTTATACCGACGATTTTATTTTCGTACCATATGTATGAAGGGGTTTTGGATCCCAAATGAAGCCTGACTAGTTCACCGGACTAGTGTAGAAGGCTATCGGATAATGATATCTTCGTCGGTTAGACAATCTGACACTTTCCGGTCAAGTTATGCACTTTTCGTCGTAGTACCGAAAGCGATGTCTTTGATGCATTTTTGATATCCTCAAAGTGTTTTAAGGAACTTGTCATTATCTAATCGTAATTCCGGAGTCATGGAAATGTTGAACTAGTGTTGCAGACGAGTTAAAATTGTTATTTTATAGCCGAATCGGACAATTTCGTGATTTAAGAGTTATACCGGAAAGTTATGCATTATTGGAAGTGAGGTTCCCACGTTAAGGTGTTTATGTATATATGGACTCAGATATGTCTTTCATATATCATTAATCATCGTTGTGTTTCGTTTTAGCAACTTTGCTGACATGAATAGTGTAACCGTGAATGGTGCGCCCAGCACTCTACCAACACTTTTAGGACATAGTTTGGTTGGTTTAGCGACACGACGAAAACCAATATATGTTATATTTTTTAACTTGTCCTATCACTGTTACATATTGTACGACTCAGTTAAATGTATGAGATTATGTTATAAAAATAGTGATTATATTGTACGTAATTCCCGGTTATTTTCTATTTGTCACATACTCCCCTGTTGAAAGAATTTCGTCCGAAATTTCACGTTAAGTTATCCTTTGAAGGAGTCTTCACGATAGGTTGGGGTACTTTGCTTTGATTTGGTCTTCTCGTTCCCAAGTATACTCGGGTCTGTGTCGAGAGTTCCAGCGAACTTTAACTAGTTTAATTCGACTTCTCCTTGTCTTTTGGACCTTCGAGTCCATAACCTCTACCGGTTCTTCGATAAACTTGAGTTTGTCATCTATGTGAATCTCATCCGCAGGGATGATAACAGTTACATTCGTTGGACTCTTCTTGAGATTCGACACGTGAAATGTGTCGTGTACTTTATTGAGTTCTTCAAGCAATTTCAACTTGTAAGCGACAGTACCGATCTTTGCCATTATTTCGGAAGGCCCAATGTATCTCGGGTTAGTTTCCCGCGCTTCCTGAATCTAGCTACGCCCTTCCAAGGCGAGATTTTTAGTAAAACATTGTCTCCGACCTGGAAGGATAATGGCTTGTGTCTTCTGTCTGCGTAGCTCTTTTGTCTAAATCGAGCTGCCTTGATACGGTCTTGGATTTTGAATATCTTGTCGGTAGTCTCTTGGACTAGCTCATGACCAATATGTTATTTGTCACCGACTTCCACCCAACATAGCGGTGATCGGCATTTTCGTCCAGATAATGCTTCTAATGGGGCGGCTTTAATGCTTATGTGATAATTGTTATTATACGAGAACTCTACCAAAGGTAAGTGAGAATCCCAGTTTCTGCCTAGATCCATCACACACGCACGAAGCATATCTTCCAAAGTTTGGATGGTTCGTTCACTTTGGTCATCGGTTTGCAGATGAAAAGTCGTGCTTAGATCTAAACGAGATCCAAACGATGCTTGAAATGATTGCCAAATCCTTGACACAAAGCGACTATCTCGGTCCAAAATTATTGAAACAGGCACTCCATGACGTGCCACAATCTCCTTGAGATAAAGTTCAGCTAACTTTCTTGTACTGTCCTTCTCGCAGATTGGTAAAAAGTGTGCTGACTTGGTTAATCGATCGACAATTACCGAAATCATGTCCCGACCTCGAGAGGTCCTTGGTAATTTCGTACTAAAATCCATTGATATTTGTTCCCATTTCCAAACGGGAATCTTGGGTTGCTGTAACAAGCCATACAACTTTTGATATTCGGCCATGGCCTTTGCGTATGTCAGGCACTTCCCAACATAGGTCGCTATATCTCCCTTGAGACTAGGCCACCAATAGTATTCCTTTAGATCTTGATAAATTTTGTCGACTCCTGGATGTATGGAGTACTTTGACTTGTGTGCCTCATCCAATACTAAGTCACGTAGGTCGCCAAAAAGTGGAACCAAATTATTCCCATGAAATATAAAGTTCCATATTCTTTTGGCTCCATTTGTTTTTCCATGCATCATAATGATGCAACATGAATATGTTCCGCTTTGAGAGCTTCTTGTTGTGCCTCACGTGTCCGAGTAGTAAAGTTTGTTTGAATCGTTAACTCCAAAGCTCATACTCGTAATGTTTTGACTCGTTCCTTCCGGCTCAAAGCATCTGCCACAACATTTTCTTTGCTCAGATGGTACTTGATTTCACAGTCATAGTCATTCAACAGCCATTGGCGCATATTTAATTCCTTTTGATCGAATATATGTTGAAAACTCTTGTGATCCGTGAATATGGTGCACTTGGTACCATAGAGATAATGACACCAAATTTTCAACACAAATACCACCGCGCCTAACTCTAGGTCATGGGTGGTATAGTTACTTTCAAGAACTTTTAATTGGTGTGACTTTTTCTTGTTGCATTAACACGCAACCCAAGCCTTGATGCGATGCATCACAGTACACCACAAAGTCATCGGTACGGTCCGGAAGTGATAAGATAGGTGCTCCACATAGCTTATCCTTGAGTAGTCGAAAAAACCGCTTCTTGCTTTTCACCCTAATCAAACTTTTTATCCTTTTGTGTGAGAGAGGTTAGTGGTTGAGCAACCTTAGAAAAGTTCTCAATGAAGCTCTGATAATAGCCCGCTAATCCCAGAAACCGTCGTACTTCGGTTGGAGTCTTTGGGGCATTCCAATTCTTTATAGTTTTGATGTTTGATGGGTCGACATGTATCCCGTTCTCGTTCACTACGTGACCGAGAAATTGTGCCTCGCGAATCCAAATTTCGCATTTTGAAAACTTCGCATGAAGTTTCTCCTTATTTAATAGCTCCAATATAGTTCTCAAATGTTGTTCATGCTCTTCCTCGGTTCGTGAATATATTAATATATCATCAACAAATACTATGATGAACTTGTCGATGTAAGGTTTGCATGCTCGGTTAATCAAATCCATAAATACGGGAGGCGCATTTGTTAAGCCAAAAGGAATAATGGGGAACTCATAGTGATATTAGCGGGTTCTAAATGTTGTTTTAGGAAAACGTTCCTCTTGGATTCTTAGTTGATGATAACCGGATCTCAAATCAATCTTGGAGTAAAAACTTGAACCTTGTAATAGATCAAACAAGTTGTTAATCCTCGGTAAGGGTACCGATTCATGATGGTTAGCTTGTTTAGTTCTCTATAGCACATCTGAAAGGTTCCGTCCTTCTTTTTGACGAATAGCACCGAAGCTCCCCAGGGCGAGAAATTTGGTCTAATGAATCCTTTATCGAGCAATTCCTATAGTTGCGTAGATAGTTCTTGCATCTCTGATGGCGCCAATCGATATGGAGATTTAGCCACAAGTGTGGCTCCCGGAACCAAGTCAAAATGAAATTCGACTTGTTGTTGTGGAGGTAGTCAAGGAAAATCTTCAGGAAAGACTTTAGGGAATTCCTTCACAACTGGGATCCTCTCAAGTTTGCGTTCTTCGGCTTTCTTATTGACTACATGTACAAGGAATGCAATGCAACCTTTCCTTAGACTCTTCTGAGCCTTCATACAGTGAATGATTCGTAATGGTGTATCATGCTTCTCTCCATGAACCAAAAGATGTTCTCCGTTAGGCAGTGGGATGCGAATGATCTTTTCGTGACAAATAACTTCGGCTCGATTATTGGATAGCCAATCCATGCCAATAACAATGTCAAAACTACCCAACTAAATTAGTATGAGATCTATGGTAAACATTCGTTCGCCCAGTTCTAATTTCCCGTTGGCTAATTCAATAGAGTAGGGAATGTCTAGTTTACTTGTGTCACACCCCGACCCGCAGCGGAAAAAGGTGATCGGGGCATGATTGGGTTTTCATCAAAGCTCATGACATTTATTATGATGTTTCATATTTATTATTACAATTTTAAAGAAGATCATACAATCAAATCATACAAGTACAACATGTTCTATACATCTTTCTAGTCTTCATTATTTTTCTTCTAAGGCAATTTCCTATGTGTTCCTTGCTTCATCCTGTTCACCTGTATCATGTGTAAAAATGGTTTTTGGGTCAACAAAAGTTGGCGAGTGAACCTTGTTGAAAACATTTGATATTGATTTCTTATTGTATTTAATATGGAAAAATTGTGCAATAATCATATGTGAGCAAACGTATATAATCAAACAAACAATAACAAACCACATTGCATGAGTATATAACATGAATGATAATGTATATGTTGGCAACGTCACGTTCCGCTCATAGGTAATGGGGAACGGACGGCCTATGATGATGTATGTGTGATCAAGGCTCAATCAAACGGAGCCGATCATATGTTGGCAACGCCACGTTCCGCTCATAGGTAATGGGGAACAGTTCCACTCATAGGTAATGGGGAACAGACGAGCCTATGATGATGTATGTACTGAAAATGATAAATTTAAGCTAAACATTAACCACACAAACAATTGATACATATTGGATACACATTTGATTATGGATATGATGGACGCACAAGTGTTTAAATGTAATAAATAATAAGCGACACATGATACACCCCAAAATGTGATTAAAACGGGGAATTGGTAGAGATTCACTCACAGTGGTTGCGTTTCTTGGATCGATGATGAATGCGCACGAATTTGAATTTAACCACGAGAGAAACTAACCTAAATAATAACATAATGGTTCGGTAAATAAGTGGATTTTATTAACAATTTTAATAGGATTTTTAGATTTATTTTTGTGAGTTTAAGGTCATTTTCTAACTTTAAAAATATTATTTTTAAGTAATTTTAAATAATTTTCTGATTAAATAAATAAATAAAAAAATATAAAAAGATGTTGACTTTTTGACTTTGACCGTTGACCATTGACCGTTGACCGGTCGGACCGTGCGTTTGTATGTGCTGAGTGAGGTTCGAACTCGTGACCTCCCGTACGCGTGCACGCAGCTCTACCAACTGAGCTACGTGTCTAACCCGAAATATTTCTGTTTTTAATTATACTTATATACTATTTGATTTATCCAGAATCATTTATTTTAAAAAGAATTTTAATTATTTCGAACTGGTGCACATAACAGGTCTCGAACCCGGGACCCGTTGTTTAACGTTGCACACAGTCCACCGCTGGACTGTGTGTCTAACCCGAAATATATTGAAGTTTAATTATACAAATACACATACTAGCGCTAACATATTTTGATTTAAAAAGGCTTGGATATTCAGGGGTGGTGTAACTAACCGGATTCGAACTCGAGACTTTGGCTTCGTGTTGCACACAGCCCGACCAATTAGGCTGTGTGACTAATCCGAAGGATATAAGATTTTTATTAAATTTATATATTTACTAGATTATTTCGTTAACTGGTTTTAAAAAGGTTGTGTATAATTGGCGAACCGGAAAGCATGTACAGACTCGAACTCGGGACCATGGCTTGAAGTTTGCACACAGTCCACCACTGGACTGTGTGTCTAACCCGTTTAAAAATCCGTTTCGAATTAAACTTATACATTAACAGTGCTTCATCTTCTTCGTTACTTGAACAACCAGACTGTTAAAATCCGATTTCTTCGATTCATTAATCAATTCCTTTATTAATTTTTGAATAACTACATATGAGACTAATAAAAATGAGAGGGATTAGGTGTAAGATATACCGAACAGAGATCCCCTGTTTCTCCGACGAGATTCCGATGACAGCAGGTTATTCCGGCGTAACTTGCGGCAGAGGATCTTCAGGAAGTTTGAGGTGAGTGTGGGTGACTTATGTCGAAGCTCTAGAAGTTCTATTTATAGAGTAAGGCAAAAGAGATGAAATGGGTTCGGTTTTCCGGCGACTTGCAAAGAATTCCGGCGAGTTGTTCTTGCTGAATAGGGACTTGTAGAGAGGTTAGCGAGAGTGTTGAGAGTTGATTCGAGTAAACAAGCGAGTTGGTTTCCTGACTGAAAGTATTTATAAGTAGAGGTGATTTCAAGTTTTCGGTTATGAAATTCACGGTTCATGAATGAAATTGATTTGAGTTTTCGGTTATAACTGATGTTTATCATCAGTTATACCCATATGCGATCAAACAGAAGCCGTTTCTTCCATAATTCCCGTGAATTGGTCTTGACGAGTGAATTCGGAAGTTGAAACTTGTCACACCCGGACCCGCAGCGGAAAAGGTGATCGGGGCATAATTGGGTTTTCATCAAAGCTCATGACATTTATTATAATGTTTCATATTTATTATTACAATTTAAAAGGAATCATACAATCAAATCAAACAAATACAACATGTTCTATACATCCTTCTAAACTTCATTATTTTTCTTCTAAGGCAATTTCCTATGTTTTCCTTGCTTCATCCTGTTCACCTGTATCATGTGTAAAAATGGTTTTTGGGTCAACAAAAAGTTGGCGAGTGAATCCTATGAAAAACATTTAAACAAGTTTATTGAATTGATTATAAAATAAAGTGCATAACCACATATAAGTAAATGTAAATGTAAATATATTCACAAAACACTTAATATTAGATATTGCACACACATACAACAATAGATTGTTTTGAGGCACGCGTTGTTCAACTCGTCTCCCACGAGGAACTGATGGGCCTAATGAATGAGTTTTGAGGCACGCGTTGTTCTACGAACTGATGGGCCTAATGAATGAGTTTTAAGGCACGCGTTGTTCAACTCGTCTCCCACGAGGAACTGATGGGCCTAACAAATAGTTTGCATACAACCTGACAATATGTAATACATAACAACAAACAATATTTACATTCTAAGTTTAGATCATAGTATGGTGTAGCACGAGTTTGAATAACGAATTAGTTTAAGCGACACATGATACACCCCAAAACATGAATAAAAAGGGGAATTTGTAAGAATTCACTCACAGTGGTTGCGTTTCTTGGATTGATGATGAATGCGCATGAATTTGGATTTAACCACGAGAGAAACTAACCTAGTTAATAACATAACGATTTGGTAAATAAGCGGATTTTATTAATAAATTTTATTGGATTTTTAGATATATTTTTGTGAGTTTAAGGCTATTTTCTAACTTTAAAAACGTTATTTTTAAGTATTTTTAATTGATTTTTAAATTAAATAAATAAATAAAAAAAATTAAAAATGTTGACTTTTGACCGTTGACCATGACTGTTGACCGTTGACCGGTTCGGTCATGAATATCATTGCACTTAGTGAGACTCGAACCCGTGACCTCCCGTACGTGTGCACGCAGCTCTACCAACTGAGCTACGTGTCTAACCCGAAATATTTCTGTTTTTAATTATATTTATATACTATTTAACTTAATCCGAAAATCATTTATTTAAAAAGGATCTACTTGTATCAACCCGGTGATCTCCACAGGTCTCGAACCCGGGACCTGTGGTTTAGTTTGGCACACAGTCCACCGCTGGACTGTGTGTCTAACCTGGTAAATATTCCAGTTTTTATTATACTTAACAGTTAACTGCGAGTGGATCCGGTTCAGTTTAAAAAGGGACATTTTTATTGCCGAGAATGTGCGTGTGTCAAGGATCGAACTCGGGACGTATGCGTATTGTTTGCACACAGTCCACCGCTGGAGTGTGTGTCTAACCCGTTTATAATACCGATTTTAATTAATCTTATAATCATAATAGATTTCATCTTCTTTGTTCAAAATACAGACATCGGTTAAACCAACTGTTTCTTGTTTAATTCGGTTAACGAATATTATGAGCAATTGAAAGGTATTGAACAGAAAGGGTTTGGGGAAAGAAAGTACCGGAACAGGTCGTCTTTTTCAGAACTCCGGCAAGGATCGCCGGCTCTGTTTTGTGAGCTTCCTCTGTTCGGGTCAAATAACAGTTTTGATTGATCAGATACAAAATTGAATTACTGAGCAACGATTATCAGGATGTTTAGATGATCATACCGATTAACAGCGAGATTCTGGAAATTCCAGAAGTTTTCCGGCGAAAACAAAAAATCCGACAACGTCGTCTAGGGTTGATTCTGGGTGATGGAGTGATTGTTAGAATTGGTCTCACAATGGAATGAAATAGAAAAAGTCGAGGTATTTACCGTGTTGATGAAAGTCTCGGTTTTCCGACGACTTGCAGAGAATTCCGGCGAGTGAAATTGGTTCGAGAATCGGTGCGATTTTGAGCGAAAAGTTTACCAGAGGCTAGGGTGTGCATTTATAGGGAAGAATCAAGTTGAATTGGGTCTGTTTCTAGTCTCGATTCATTGGTCAGCCGTTCTCCGGCGGTTACGACGGATGTCGCGGAACTGGACATCGGTTATAACCGATGGCGTCGTTAATACGTACGTTAAGTCAAAAGTAACCGACGATAATTGGCGAAATCGTCGGATTTTCCGGCGTCTGCGGATTTGGGCGCGCTGTTGACTGGGTTTGATTTTCCAGTTTTATTATATGTATTAATTGTTTCAATATGTTATCAAACAACACAAGTGGCGGAGTGGTTGGATGTGTGTGTGTTAAGTCGCTAAGCTTATCCGGCTGACCCGGGTTCGAAACCCGGCATCAGCATTTAATTTTTATTTCACTATTTTTAATAAATTTTCAAATATAAATTTTTATATTATAATATACTTATTAATTATGTATCGTTTAAAAATTAATTTGAGCATTAAATACGCAACGAAATTTTTAAACTGGATGTTCGGTTTATAAACGAAGCGGGTTTGGTTAACCCGGTTTTTGACGGATGTTACAGTATCCCCTAGTTTTAGAAATTTCGTCCCGAAATTTAAGTAGTGGCACGTTTGACTCAAAAGGATGGTGTTTTAATTTGACAATTGCATACTTAGAAGGGAGTGAGAGTTTAAATTCTGTTTGAGGCGGTAACGTTCCTTGTAAGGGTTGAGTACCCTGCTACAAGAATCGCTTTTTGTTGCCTACGATAAAGAATATTGATAAACAGAGTTGATTGACTAAGTATGATTTTATGCGCAAGAGTTTTGATATGTTTGGGAAGATAAGGTTATATCCTAAAACAAAACTTTTACTACTAAAACCTACATGGAACTTCTCATAACCGCCTGACAATGCCTCTGATCCTTTGACAAGAATACTTATATATAGGAAGTACCAGCGGCGTATCCACCATATTCTTGTCAAATTTTCATTGGCTTTATCCGTAAGTTATGATTAGTTCTATGTGACTCTAAAACATAAACAAACACAACAACCAAATCTTGAGTCTTAATTCTGATAGTATACATGTTTGAATGGTGACAGTACCTCTCTCGTTTGTTATGATGGAGAGGTTAGTCTATGTAGAAAAGAACACAATCCGATTTCTTTAAATGATGAGATGATATGAATGTTAAATCAGTGAGTATAAAACGAACTTCAACCAAGAGATAACTAAATCCTACATGGAACTTCTCATAACCGCCTGACAATGCCTCTGGTCCTTTGACAAGAATACTTATATATAGGAAGTACCAGCGGCGTATCCACCATATTCTTGTCAAATTTTCATTGGTTTTATCAGTAAGTTATGATAGTCCTATGTGACTCTATAACATATACAAACACAACAACCAAAGCTTGAGTCTTAATTCTGATAGTATAAATGTTTGAATGATGACAGTACCTCTCTCGTTTGTTATGATGGAGAGGTTAGTCCATGTGGAAGTGAGACACAGCTCAACTTCTTTAAATGATGAGATTGAAATACGTTGAGATGTATGATGATATAAATGCTAATTCAGTGAGTATAAAACAAACTTCAACCAAGACATTACTAAATCCTACAGGGAACTTCTCATAACCGCCGGACAATGCCTCTGATCCTTTGACAAGAATAATTATATATAGGAAGTACCAGCGGCGTATCCACCATATTCTTGTCAAATTTTCATTGGCTTTATCCGCAAGTTATGATTAGTTCTATGTGACTCTAATACATAAATAAACATAACAACCAAAGCTTGAGTCTTAATTCTGATAGTATACATGTTCGAATGATGACAGTACCTCTCTCGTTTATTATGATGGAGAGGTTAGTCTATGTAGAAGTGAGACACAACCCAACTTCTTTAAATGATAAGACTGAGATACTTCGTGAGGTATGATGATATAAATGTTAAATCAACGAGTATAAAACAAAACTGAAATAGTAATTCGCATTAAGATTCTTGGATAAATTTCCAATTTATAATTCAGATACGTGAAAATTGAGATAACATAAAGGAAAAACATAAAAAAAACTAAGCGATTGGAGTTGAATCTTGATTTTGGGTGAAGAAACTAGTTGGGTGGTTCGTTTGGGCCGTCATTATCTTCAACAGGATTGGCGTTGATGTTGTAAACTCTTCCTCTTGCTGGTGGCCAGTGATTAGGTTTCCTTGATTTGCTTGGTTAACTGGGTTTGCTTGAGCTTGGGCGTGTATGATGTTAACCAATCGAAGGCACGTGTTTCTAAAGTGGGTAGGGTCGCCACAATTAAAACAAGCTCGAACATATGGAAACATGGGGTATTGGGGTTGTTGATATGTTAGGATCATGTTTTGAGTAGGGGGTGAGGTTTGGTTTTGAGAGGTGCGGCAAGCCTTGCTCAAATGACCATAGCGTCCACAATTAGCACATAGTCGACAAGGTAAAGTAGATGGATGGTGATAAAAACAGGTGTTGCATTGAGGGTGAGGCCCAAGGTAAGGTTTCTTATTTGGGTAAGTCGAGTTGGGTGCTACTTGGGTGATTGGGATAGCTTGGAGGGGTACGGCTTGTGAGACTGGTTGATTGCGTTGGGTGACAGCGAAAAGTTGTCCATCTCGTTTTCTCTTAGAAATGGATCGTGAAGGGGATTCGGTTTGGGTGGAGTTTGAGGTTTCAGTTGATGCTTTATCCTTCTTCTTCTCCTCCTTGAAGTCTTTATTACGTATGCGGTTTTCGGTGAGCTCTGTAGCTAATTCCATTGCTGCTTCCAAAGTTGCAGGTGTGGTACTTATTACAGAGTCTTGAATTTTTGAAAGAAGACCTCGAATGTAGTGCTCGATCAAACGGTAAAGAGGAGTGAACAAGTTGGGAACCATTTGATTTAACTCGAGGAATGTGGTGTGATCGCCTTCCTTTTGTTTCAAAGAATAGAGCTCATCCTCCAATTTCTTGATTTCGCTTCTTGGGCAAAACCGTCTTGTCATGATTTCCTTCAACTCTTCCCAAGTCAAAGTCATAGCATCTTCAACACCTCGTTTGGCCTTCTCTGTATTCCACCATGTAAGTGCTATTCCAAGTAAGCGACCAGTAGCATATCGCACTTTGCGATCATCGGGGCAATCTCAATTTAGAAAAGTGTTTTCCATTTCTTCAAACCAATGGAGGAGAGCGGTGACACCTTCAGTCCCTTCATATTTTGGAGGGTCACAGGATTTGAAATGCTTGAAGGTGCATTTAGTGGTATTTGGGGGAGGGTTGATAACATTTTGATCTTCTTGGTTGATTGGGTTGACGGGATTAGCAGTAAGGGCTTGTTGAACTTGAACTACAATGTTGGGTATTACTGCAGCCATTTGTTGAGCGATTTGGGCAGCCATGCGCTCGCGGGCTTTTCCTGATCTCATCTTCCTACGAGCGAGACTAGAAGACATCTACAAGGAATACATATCAAGAGTATGAGTTGGATGTTTTAGGGATCATGTGTCGTATTTAGGAATGAACATTCATAAAATAAATATAGAATAATAAATCTACTACATCCATAGGATGTCTTGGGCTTTGCTCGTAATTGGGCCTTGCATGCCGCCATACTTCACCTTCATAATCATGTGGGCCCCCATGATTGCTGGGTTTTTCATATGGTTCGCATGCGTTAGCCTGGTTACGTACACTAAAACCCGGAGAAAATCGAGAATATGTATTTAACGTATGATATTCGGAATGTATCCAAGTGTGGACACGGTGACAACTCAAAGTGGGGTTAGTTCGAACGACGTTTGGTGTGGCATGCTTTGGCCTAATAGGTCCTTCGTACTCTCATCGTTAGTCCCCATGTAGGAAAACTGGTCCGTTATATTGGATTTATACGAATGCCAACCTAGACAGGACGTTCCGACTACCGGTACTTGTACCCTTACAGTTACTACATGCCCATCGCAGAACTCACTTTGATGAGATTTGAAAAATGAAGAATGCGACAAAATCTTGAATAACGGAAATATGAAGATGATTTGAATACGTGAACATTGAAATATGTATGATGAATATGTATGTAATTATGTATGTTTGACTGTAAGTATAATTCACTATGTATCACAAAATGTAGTATCGGAAGTGTTTGCATGCATTTGTGTATGTAATAAATATGAAAAAAAATAAACATCATGAGTTTGCATCTAACCACATAAACAATTAAAATCTAATCAACTATAGTATAGGCTCTAAGGGTCTAATAACCTATCCTATATCCCTATAGTCAAAAGCTCTGATACCAATCTGTCACACCCCGAACCGCAGCGGTAAAGGTGATCGGGGCATGATTGGGTTTTCATCAAAGCTCATGACATTTATTATAATGTTTCATATTTATTATTACAATTTAAAAGGAATCATACAATCAAATCAAACAAATACAACATGTTCTATACATCCTTCTAAACTTCATTATTTTTCTTCTAATGCAATTTCCTATGTTTTCCTTGCTTCATCCTGTTCACCTGTATCATGTGTAAAAATGGTTTTTGGGTCAACAAAAAGTTGGTGAGTGAATCCTATGAAAAACATTTAAACAAGTTTATTTAATTGATTATTAAATAAAGTGCATAACCACATATGAGTAAATGTAAATGTAAATATATTCACAAAACACTTAATATTAGATATTGCACACACATACAACAATAGATTGTTTTGAGGAACGCGTTGTTCAACTCGTCTCCCACGAGGAACTGATGGGCCTAATGAATGAGTTTTGAGGCACGCGTTGTTCTACGAACTGATGGGCCTAATGAATGAGTTTTAAGGCACGCGTTGTTCAACTCGTCTCCCACGAGGAACTGATGGGCCTAACAAATAGTTTGCATACAACTTGACAATATGTAATACGTAACAACAAACAATATTTACATTCTAAGTTTAGATCATAATATGGTGTAGCACGAGTTTGAATAACGAATTAGTTTAAGCGACACATAATACACCCCAAAACATGAATAAAAAGGGGAATTTGTACGAATTCACTCACATTGGTTGCGTTTCTTGGATTGATGATGAATGCGCACGAATTTGGATTTAACCACGAGAGAAACTAACCTAGTTAATAACATAACGATTTGGTAAATAAGCGGATTTTATTAATAAATTTTAATAGGATTTTTGGATATATTTTTGTGAGTTTAAGGCTATTTTCTAACTTTAAAAACGTTATTTTTAAGTATTTTTAATTGATTTTTAAATTAAATAAATAAATTAAAAAAATAAAAAATGTTGACTTTTGTCCGTTGACCATGACTGTTGACCGTTGACCGTTGACCGGTTCGGTCGTGAATATCATTGCACTGAGTGAGACTCGAACTCGTGACCTCCCGTACGCGTGCACGCAGCTATACCAACTGAGCTACGTGTCTAACCGGAAATATTTCTGTTTTTAATTATATTTATATACTATTTAACTTAATCCGAAAATCATTTATTTAAAAAGGATCTACTTGTATCAACCCGGTGATCTCCACAGGTCTCGAACCCGGGACCTGTGGTTTAGTTTGGCACAAACTCCACCGCTGGACTGTGTGTCTAACCTGGTAAATATTCCGGTTTTTATTATACTTAACAGTTAACTGCGAGTGGATCCGGTTCAGTTTAAAAAGGGACATTTTTATTACCGAGAATGTGCGTGTGTCAAGGATCGAACTCGGGACGTATGCGTATTGTTTGCACACAGTCCACCGCTGGACTGTGTGTCTAACCCGTTTATAATACCGATTTTAATTAATCTTATAATCATAATAGACTTCATCTTCTTCGTTCAAAACACAGACAACGGTTAAACCAACTGTTTCTTGTTTAATTCGGTTAACGAATATTATGAGCAATTGAAAGGTATTGAACATAAAGGGTTTGGGGAAAGAAAGTACCAGAACAGGTCGTCTTTTTCAGAACTCCGGCAAGGATCGCCGGCTCTGTTTTGTGAGCTTCCTCTGATCGGGTCAAATAACAGTTTTGATTGATCAGATATAAAATTGAATTACTGAGCAACGATTATCAGGATGTTTAGATGATCATACCGATTAACAGCGAGATTCTGGAAATTCCAGAAGTTTTCCGGCGAAAACAAAAAATCAGGCAACGTCGTCTGGGGTTGATTCTGGGTGATGGAGTGATGTTAGAATTGGTCTCACAATGGAATGAAATAGAAAAAGTCGAGGTATTTACCGTGTTGATGAAAGTCTCGGTTTTCCGGCGACTTGCAGAGAATTCCGGCGAGTGAAATTGATTCGAGAATCGGTGCGATTTTGAGCGAAAAGTTTACCAGAGGCTAGGGTGTGCATTTATAGGGAAGAATCAAGTTGAATTGGGTCTGTTTCTAGTCTCGATTCATTGGTAAGCCGTTCTCCGGCGGTTACGACGGATGTCGCGGAACTGGACAGCCGTTATAACCGATGGCGTCGTTAATACGTACGTTAAGTCAAAAGTAACCGACGATAATTGGCGAAATCGTCGGATTTTCCGGCGTCTGCGGATTTGGGCGCGCTGTTGACTGGGTTTGATTTTCCAGTTTTATTATATGTATTAATTGTTTCAATATGTTATCAAACAACACAAGTGGCGGAGTGGTTGGATGTCTGTGTGTTAAGTCGCTAAGCTTATCCGGTTGACCCGGGTTCGAAACCCGGCATCAACATTTAATTTTTATTTCACTATTTTTAATAAATTTTCAAATATAAATTTTATATTCTAATATACTTATTAATTATGTATCGTTTAAAATTAATTTGAGCATTAAATACGCAATGAAATTTTTAACTAGATGTTCGGTTAATAAACGAAGCGGGTTTGGTTAACCCGGTTTTTGACGGATGTTACAAAACTGAAGTTGCAGGTCTTACATTTTCTTACATAAGATTTAAATGTTTTCAACTTTAGCACAAATGTGCGTGTGGCGGAGTGGTGAAAGTTGTGTGGGTATTAACTTGTGGGTGACCCGGGTCCGAAACCCGGCGTCTTCACATTTTTTTATTTGTTATTTTTTTGTTATTTAATAATTTTGTTTTAAAATTCTAATTTGTTTATTAATCATGTATCGTATAAAATTAATTTGAACATTAAATACGCGACAAAATTTATAACTGATTATTCGGTTTAATAAAAAGCGGGTTTGGATAACCCAGTTTTTTTACGGATGTTACAGTATCCCCTACTTTTAGAAATTTCGTCCCGAAATTTAAGTAATGGTATGTTTGACTCAAAAGGAGGGTGGTTTTGGCAATTACATACTTAGAAGGGGGTAAGAGTTTAAATTTTTACTTGTGGCGGTAACGTTCCTTGTAAGGGTTGAGTACCCTGCTACAGGAATCGCTTTTTGATGTCTACGATAAAGAATATTGATAAACAGAGTTGATTGACTAGGTATGATCTCATGCACAAGAGTTCTGAGAGAATCGATACGTTTGGAAAGATAAGGTTATATCCTAAAGCAAAACTTCTACCACTAAAACCTACATGGAACCTCTCATAACTGCCTGACAATGCCTCTGATCCTTTGGCAAGAATACTTATATATAGGAAGTACCAGCGGCGTATCCACCATATTCTTGTCAAATTTTCATTGCCTTTATCGGTAAATTATGATTAGTTCTATGTGACTACAACAACCAAAACTTGAGTCTTAATTCTGAAAGTATACATGTTTGAATGATGACAGTACCTCTCTCGTTTGTTATAATGAAGAGGTTAGTCTATGTAGAAGTGAGACACAGCCCAACTTCTTTGAATGATGAGATTGAAATACGTTGAGATGTATGATGATATGAATGCCAAATCAGTGAGTATAAAACAAACTTCAACCATGACAATACTAAATCCTACATGGAACTTCTCATAACCGCCTAACAATGCCTCTGATCCTTTGGCAAGAATACTTATATATAGGAAGTACCAGCGGCGTATCCACCATATTCTTGTCAAATTTTCATTGGCTTTATTAGTAAGTTATGATTAGTTCTATGTGACTCTAAAACATAAACAAACACAACAACCAAAGCTTGAGTCTTAATTCTGAAAGTATACATGATTGAATGATGACAGTACCTCTCTCGTTTGTTATGATGAAGGGGTTAGTCTCGGTAAAAGTGAGACACAACCCAACTTCTTTGAATGATGAGATTAAGATACGTCGAGGTGTATGATGATATTAATGTTAAATCAATGAGTATAAAACAAAACTGAAATAGTAATTCGCATTAAGATTCTTGGATTATAATTGAGATACGTGAAGATTGAGATAACATAAAGAAAACATAAAAACTAAGCGGTTGGAGTTGAATCTTGATTTTTGGTGAAGAAAACTAGTTGGGTGGTTCGTTTGGGCCGTCATTATCTTCAACAGGATTGGCGGATGTTGTAAACTCTTCCTCTTGCTGGTGGCCTAGTGGTTAGTTTTTTCTTGATTTGCTTGGTTAACTGGGTTTGCTTGAGCTTGGGCGTTTATGATGTTAACCAATCGAGGGCACGTGTTTCTAAAGTGGGTAGGGTCGCCACAATTAAAACAAGCTCGAACATATGGAAACATGGGGTATTGGAGTTGTTGATATGTTTGGATCATGTTTTGAGTAGGGGGTGAGGTTTGGTTTTGAGGGTGCGGCAAACCTTGCTCAAATGACCATAGCGTCCACAATTCGCACATAGTCGACAAGGTAAGGTAGATGGATGGTGATAAAAGCAAGTGTTGCATTAAGGGTGAGGTCTAATGTAAGGTTTCTTATTTGGGTAAGTTGAGTTGGGTGCTACTTGAGTGATTGGGATAGCTTGGAGGGGTATGGCTTGTGAAGCTGGTTGATTGTGTTGAGTGACAGTAAAAATTTGCCCATCTCGTTTTCTCTTAGAAATGGGTTGAGAAGGGGATTCGGTTTGGGTGGAGTTTGAGGTTTCAATTGATTGTTTATCCTTCTTCTTCTCTTCCTTGAAGTCCTTATTTCGTATGCGGTTCTCGGTGAGCTCTGTAGCTAACTCCATAGCTGCTTCCAAGGTTGCAGGTGTGGTACTTATTATAGGGTCTTGAATTTTTGAAGGAAGACCTCGAATGTAGTGCTCGATCAAACGGTAGAGAGGAGTGAACAAGTTGGGGACCATTTGATTTAACTCAAGGAATCTCTTGTTGTATGTGGTGTGGTCGCCCTCCTTTTGTTTCAAAGAATAGAACTCATATTCCAATTTCTTGATTTCGCTTCTTGGACAAAACCGTCTTGTCATGATTTCCTTCAACTCTTCCCAAGTCAAAGTCATAGCACCTTCAACACCTCGCTTAGCCTTCTCTGTATTCCACCATGTAAGTGCTATTCCAAGTAAACGACCGGTAGCATATCGCACCTTGCGATCATCGGGGCAATCGCAATTTAGAAAAGTGTTTTCCATTTCCTCAAACCAATGGAGGAGAGCGGTGACACCTTCAGTCCCTTCGTATTTTGGAGGGTCGCATGATTTGAAATGCTTGAAGGTGCATTTAGTGGTATTTGGGGGAGGGTTGACAACATTTTGATCTTCTTGATTGACGGAATTAGCGGTAAGGGCTTGTTGAACTTGAACAACAATGTTGGGTATTACAGCAGCCATTTGTTGAGCGATTTGGGCAGCCATGCGCTCGCGAGCTTTCCCTGATCTCATCTTCCTACGAGCGAGACTAGAAGACATCTACAAGGAATACGTATCAAGAGTATGAGTTGGACATTTTAGGGGTCATGTGTTGTATTTAGGAATGAACATTCATAAAATAAATATAGAATAATAAATCTACTACATCCATAGGATGTCTTGGGCTTTGCTCGTAATTGGGCCTTGCATGCCGCCATACTTCACCTTCGTAATCATGTGGGCCCCCATGATTACCGGGTCTTTCATATGGTTCGCATGTGTTAGCCTGGTAACGTACACCAGAACCCGGAGAAAATCGAGAAATATGTATGTAACGTATGAGATTCGGAGTGCATCCAGGTGTGGACACGGTGACAACTCAAAGTGGGGTTAGTTCGAACGACGTTTGGTGTGGCATGCTTTGGCCTAATAGGTCCTTCGTACTCTCATCGTTAGTCCCTAGGTAGGCAAACTGGTCCGTTATATTGGATTTATACGAATGCCAACCTAGACAGGACGTTCCGACTACCGGTACTTGTACCCTTACAGTTACTACATGCCCGTCGTAGAACTCACTTTGATGAGATTTGAAAAATGAAAAATGGCACAAAATCTTGAATAACGGAAGTATGAAGATGATTTGAATATGTGAACATTGAAATATGTATGATGAATATGTATGTAAGTATGTATGTTTGACTGTAAGTATAATTCATTATGTATCACAAAATGTAATATTGGAAGTGTTTGCATGCATTTGTATATGTAATAAATATGAAAGAAATAAACATCATGAGTTTGCATGTAACCACATAAACAATTAAAATCTAATCAACTATAGTATAGGCTCTAAGGGTCTAATAACCTATCCTATATCCCTATAGTCAAAAGCTCTGATACCAATCTGTCACACCCCGACCCGCAGCGGAAAAAGGTGATCGGGGTATGATTGAGTTTTCATCAAAGCTCATGACATTTATTATGATGTTTCATATTTATTATTACAATTTTAAAGAAGATCATACAATCAAATCATACAAGTACAACATGTTCTAAACATCTTTCTAGTCTTCATTATTTTTCTTCTAAGGCAATTTCCTATGTGTTCCTTGCTTCATCCTGTTCACCTGTATCATGTGTAAAAAAGGTTTTTGGGTCAACAAAAGTTGGCGAGTGAACCTTGTTGAAAACATTTGATATTGATTTCTTATTGTATTTAATATGGAAAAATTGTGCAATAATCATATGTGAGCAAACATATATAATCAAACAAACAATAACAAACCACCTTGCATGAGTATATAACATGAATGATAATGTATATGTTGGCAACGTCACGTTCCGCTCATAGGTAATGGGGAACGGACGGCCTATGATGATGTATGTATGATCAAGGCTCAATCAAACGGAGCCGATCATATGTTGGCAACGCCACGTTCCGCTCATAGGTAATGGGGAACAGTTCCGCTCATAGGTAATGGGGAACAGACGAGCCTATGATGATGTATGTACTGAAAATGATAAATTAAAGCTAAACATTAACCACACAAACAATTGATACATATTGGATACACATTTGATCATGGATATGATGGATGCACAAGTGTTTAAATGTAATAAATAATAAGCGACACATGATACACCCCAAAATGTGATTAAAACGGGGAATTGGTAGAGATTCACTCACAGTGGTTGCGTTTCTTGGATTGATGATGAATGCGCACGAATTTGAATTTAACCACGAGAGAAACTAACCTAAATAATAACATAATGGTTCGGTAAATAAGTGGATTTTATTAACAATTTTAATAGGATTTTTAGATTTATTTTTGTGAGTTTAAGGTCATTTTCTAACTTTAAAAATATTATTTTTAAGTATTTTTAAATAATTTTCTGATTAAATAAATAAATAAAAAAATATAAAAAGATGTGGACTTTTTGACTTTAACCATTGACCGTTGACCGGTCGGACCGTGCGTTTGTATGTGCTGAGTGAGGTTCGAACTCGTGACCTCCCGTACGCGTGCACGCAGCTCTACCAACTGAGCTACGTGTCTAACCCGAAATATTTCTGTTTTTAATTATACTTATATACTATTTAGATTTATCCAGAAATCATTTATTTTAAAAAGAATTTTAATTATATCGAACTAGTGCACATAACAGGTCTCGAACCCGGGACCCGTTGTTTAACGTTGCACATAGTCCACCGCTGGACTGTGTGTCTAACCCGAAATATATTGAAGTTTAATTATACAAATACACATACTAGCGCTAACATATTTTGATTTAAAAAGGCTTGGATAATTTCAGGGGTGGTGTAACTAACCGGATTCGAACTCGAGACTTTGGCTTCGTGTTGCACACAGCCCGACCAATTGGGCTGTGTGATTAATCCGAAGGATATAAGATTTTTATTAAATTTATATATTTACTAGATTATTTCATTAACTGGTTTTAAAAAGGTTGTGTATAATTGGCGAACCGGAAAGCATGTACAGACTCGAACTCAGGACCATGGCTTGAAGTTTGCACACAGTCCACCACTGGACTGTGTGTCTAACCCGTTTAAAAATCCGTTTCGAATTAAACTTATACATTAACAGTGCTTCATCTTCTTCGTTACTTGAACAACCAGACAGTTAAAATCCGATTTCTTCGATTCATTAATCAATTCCTTTATTAATTTTTGAATAACTACATATGAGACTAATAAAAATGAGAGGGATTAGGTGCAAGATATACCGAACAGAGATCCCTTGTTCTCCGGCGAGATTCC
Source organism: Scalesia atractyloides (assembly GCA_947069175.1). NCBI lineage: Eukaryota > Viridiplantae > Streptophyta > Magnoliopsida > Asterales > Asteraceae > Scalesia > Scalesia atractyloides. The sequence goes on along the minus strand of CAMTDV010000001.1, from coordinate 15,442,232 downwards.
GATGACAGCAGGTTATTCCGGCGACGTGTAACTTGCGGCAGAGGATCTTTAGGAAGTTTGAGGTGAGTGTGGGTGACTTCTGTCGAAGCTCTAGAAGTTCTATTTATAGAGTAAGGCAAAAGAGATGAAGTGGGTTCGGTTTTCGGCGACTTGCAGAGAATTCCGGCGAGTTGTTCTTGCTGAATAGGGACTTGTAGAGAGGTTAGCGTGAGTGTTGAGAGTTGATTCGAGTAAACAAGCGAGTTGGTTTCCTGACTGAAAGTATTTATAAGTAGAGGTGATTTCAAGTTTTCGGTTATGAAATTCACGGTTCATGAATGAAATTGATTTGAGTTTTCGGTTATAACTGATGTTTATCATCAGTTATACCCATTTGCGATCAAACAGAAGCCGTTTCTTCCATAATTCCCGCGATTTGGTCTTGACGAGTGAATTCGGAAGTTGAAACTGAAGTTGCAGGTCTTACATTTTCTTACAAAATATTTAAATGTTTTCAACTTTAGCACAAATGTGCGTGTGGCGGAGTGGTGAAAGTTGTGTGGGTATTAACTTGTGGGTGACCCGGGTCCGAAACCCGGCGTCTCCACATTTTTTTTATTTGTTATTTTTTTGTTATTTAATAAATTTGTTTTAAAATTCTAATTTGTTTATTAATCATGTATCGTATAAAATTAATTTGAGCATTAAATACGCGACAAAATTTATAACTGATTATTCGGTTTAATAAATGAAGCGGGTTTGGATAACCCAGTTTTTTGACGGATGTTACAACTTGGTCCTACACTGAGTATATTTCTAAATTCCTTAGAAATAAAAATAAAATCGACACCAATATCAAATAGAATGGATGCAAAGTGATTGTTGATAGGGAACGTACTAGTGACCACGTTCGGGTCTTGACGTGCATCCTTTGATCCAATAACAAAAGCTCCACCCCGAGCTTGATTTTCTTTAGGACAGTCCTTCTTAAAGTGATTTTTGTCTCCACACCCATAGCATCCTTGTTCTTTTCCATCATTAGGGATCTTTGACCAGTAGTCCTCAGTTGGTGGCCTAGCTTGCCACATTTGTTACATTTGGGACCTCTACAATTCCTAGTGTGGTGATAGTTGCACTTACTACAGTTGAGTTGATTCCCATTGTACTTCTTCTTGTTTGTATCAATAGTAGCCACATAAGCCTTTACCTCTTTGGTTTCATTCGTGGCTTGCCTCTTGTTGTTATTGCCCCTTGAACCTTTCTTGAAATGAGTAAACTTCCTCTTGTTTGAATCCATCGTTACCATGTAAGCTTCTTTCTTATTAAAAGCGTTCTTTAAAAATTTCCCCCTACAAAGTGCCTCTTCAGTAAGGCTAACAGCCAGCTCGATCAACTCAGTGATTTCTGAGGGCTTAGAGGAAGTAACCAAACTCAAAATCTCAAGAGCAAGTCCCCAAATATACCTCTCGATCCTCTTAAATTCAAGCTCAAGTAGATACGGAACAACTCACGACAAATCATGAAAACGCTGTGTGTACCCAGCCACATCAGCTCCAATCATTTTCAGGTTCCAAAATTCAGTCTCTAGCTTTTGAAGTTCAGCCCTTGAACAATATTTCTTCCTCATAAATTCCTTAAGTTCCTCCCATGTCAAAGCATAAGTAGTCTCTTCACACTTAGTCTGAACTTGTAGGTTCCACCATGATAGTGATCCATCTACGAACAACCTAGTAACATATGTGACCCTTGTGTCAGGAGGACACTTGCTCATTCTTATGACCGAGTCAGTCTTTTCATTCCAACGGACAAAAGCCACGGCACCTCCAGTACCATCAAAGTTCAGAGGTTTGCAGTCTAAGAACTTCTTGCATGTACAACCTGAAATATTTGTATGAACAAATCGTGAATGAGCAATGTCAAAAGCACGAATAGAATAAATGAGAGTATTGTATGGTCTCACAAACAGCCAAATATTACCGGTTTAGGGTTGCCTCCAAATGAACGTCCGGTTCCGCCACTGTTTTCAGTGCGATTAGCCTCATATTGCGCTATGGCTTGATATATGCGCTCATTCAGTTCAGCCTCGGTTGTCGGCAGTGGGTTGGCGTTAGTTCTTCATCCAGGCAACATCGATTATAGAACACCATGATATAATATATATAGTGTAACCACATGATCATAAGTATATATAAAATACACAACCCATGTTCACACAATGCACAAGTAATCACCACATCATAATACATTAGTCACATATCATGACCACATAAAGAAATGAATAACAATGCAACATAAAGAAATACTAACTTTTATATATCATAGTCAACTTGTTACATTTGTTTGTGAAAGACAAAAGGACTTAGGGTTACATCACCCTAGTCTTAAAAGTTGTATAATACACAAAAGCAAAATTTTCTTTCCCATTGCTCCTTCATAGTCGAAGTTGTCTTTAGTCTTCATAAGTCTTGATCATCAAAAGTCTTCGTCTTCAAAAGCGGGTAGCCTACCCAGAAGATGACTAACAACATACTACTGTGACGAAGGGGACGGGGGTGGTGATCGGTGAAGTAAACCATGAAGATAAGAAACCTCCTCCTCTAGGCCAAAGACATGCCTAGTGTTAACATCCTAGAGGCACTCCAACTCACGCACTCACTCCTTAGATGGGCAGGATGAGTGGTGTAATGGACAATGGAATGGTGGGGTCGGCGGTGGTGACAATGGTAGTGGTGGTGGTGGTGATGGTGAGAGTGACGATGGTAGGGGTAGTGGAGGCGACGAAGGTGGTGGTGGGGCACAGCAGCGGCCCATGCTGTAGCTAACTCTGCCTCGAGCTCTCTTACCCTCCTAAAGAGTATCGTAATTTGGATCTCAGATGATCGCTATCTATCCTCCATAGAAGTGGGAGGAAAATGTGATTGGTGATAAAGGTCGGACGGGCTCATGTATGGGGGTGGAATCCAAGAGTGTACACCAGTAGTAAATGGTGTAGAATGAGTAGCAGACACATGTGGTGGAGGATGAGAAGAACCGCCAGCCTCATACCTAGGAGGCACGGAGTAACATTGTGCATGATAACTAGTCATGAAATGGCTAGAGTCGGTAGAATGTTGTGGGGTATCATTGGTGTGAAATGAAATGTGTACAGCAGTATGAGATGGTCCAGTAGTGTAAGGATCATAAGAAGTGTGCACATGAGGCTGGTGAGATGGTCCTCCAGTCTCAAAATGAGATGGGGGCTCCAAGGGATGTGAAAATCCTGATAAATGCAAGGGGTCAGTGGTAGGAGCATCGTTAGGGGTAAGATCAGCATGGATAGGTAGTACCATGGTAGGAGAAGACATCAGGGAGAGAGTGGTAGGGGTAGTAGTAGATGTAGAGGATGAGATGTCGATGACAGAAACGACAGGTGAAGGTATCTCAGGGATAGCAATGTCAAGGACCTCTCCATCACTGAGGTCGTCCTCGAGATGATCCACATGGAAGACCGGAATGACATCATTGTCATTGTCAAAATCAATAAAAGGAGGACAATAGCGAGGGGTATGGCTAAGTGTACAATCACGTGCCTCCCCTCAGGATAACCATAGATGATCACATCGTGTGGAGGCTGGTGGATGGCTAGTACGCCATCTACTAATGGGGCGTCACCCACCACGGGATCGGGGAGGGCGAATGGCTGAAAGTCATCCAGTAAGTCGCCGTTGGAAAAGGCATGATGATCCGTCTCCTCGTCGGATTATATGATCACGACGATAGGTCTAGCCTCGTCATCTGAAGCCAACTCTATCGGATCCGTGTCCGTAACTCTCGAAGATGAAGACATCAGTCCTCGAAAATAATCCATACAATATATACTTGTATATGTTAGTAAAAAAATTACTTATAATATATCTTTTATGCAAATCACTATATCTCATGGCATGTTATCATATTTGTTCTCATGTTGACCAACTTAAGGTTTCGTGTCTATTCCTTATACTAGTCATGTAATGTTCTGTTGGTTACCCATGGATTCACTCGTGTAGTTTTATGCGATGAAAACTTTTTGTGATTACAAGAACTCGCCTTTGAAAACCCTTTTGTTGTTATAATTTTTTGATTTCAAGGAAAATCGTTTGTAATTGTAGACTAGACTCAAAAAAAGAATTTTAGTTCACTACAATCGAAGCTCTGATACCAATCTGTCACACCCTGGTCATAACAGAAGCACATGTGTGTGCCTATGAACGGTAATATATCATTCGACAAGTAAACAATAAATATCAACGACGCCATTAATATATAATTTGAACATGAGTACGAAGGATTTAGATCACGTTCACAACATTTCCCCAAATACATTCCAAGTTCCAAAATGACTTTTAACAGAACATAGTTTGATTGATAATGTAAAACAGTGCTTTGACTTCTATATGTCCGCACGAGGGTAGTATATATAAAGCAAACCCTTCAAAAATGGCCATCGTTCCTTGTTATCCACTTTCTTGATCTTCCATCATATTATGCTTCCATTCCTAAATACATGTAAGTTTGAAAAATCAACATAAAGTTGGCGAGTTCATGTGTTTGTATGCCTTGTATCAAATGAATCTTAAAACATTTGAATCTTTGAATTTGTGAACGGGTATGTAAATGCATCTATGAAATTCGAGCATCCATTAATGTGTAGCTAATACATAAATATGTGTGCTACAAAAGTAAGCAACCAAACCTAGACGATGATTTCGGACACTTCTGATACGGGACCAAAAAAGCACTCCGAAAAGGTTAATAAACCAGGAGTGGAGCTCGCCAAAACTCATAGATCTACACCCTTTGCACCTCGGTCATTTCGATTAATGGTTACTCTTGATAATTTTCTACTTATGCTTACATGATCTAAAGTAATTTCATTCATAGCTAACATACCACTTATAGTAACATGTATTCCCCCTCGATTGTTTATCAGTAAAACATTGAAAGTTTGAAAGGAGGGATATGAACTCACAGTTTTGTGTTCCGTAGGGTCGTACTAATGTAACACGAGCGTCCGTGTATGTGTGTAACCTACAAGTGTGCTAATTCTATTAGACACTTAGGTCTTGTTGGATCTTGTACAGTTATTCATCTTGAATTCTTGGTATGTACTTATTTGTTATATTAGAACAACTTTAATGTTATTGTTGTGATTGTAGTTTGTTTATCCAATTGTCATTCATATAAATATTTCATATAGTCATGTATTTTATCGTGTATGAATGGGCCTCGTCCTTCATCTGTCCTTATGCCTTGCACGCGTGTCATTGGTGTTGCCCATGTCTTTATGTCATTGGGCCTAGCCCATATTTTATGTTATTGGGACTAGCCCATGTCTTTATGTGATTGGGCCTATCCCATGTCTTTATGTGATTCGACCTAGCCCATGTCTTTTATGAGATTGGGCCTTACCCATGTATTTTATGTAATGAGCCTAGCCCAAAACCAATTACACAAGTCCATATATTTATATTCTTGCATTCTCTTGTAATTTTTACTAAGTATGAGATGAATAAATATACTTATTAACTTGTATATTTATACTTAGCACTTTTTATACGTTTAACTTTATGGTTTTGTTATCGGTGAAAATATATATTGTTATGTGTCTAAAATTTACATTATTTTTACACTTGTCGTCATAGTTGCTTAATATATATGTTCTCACGTCGAGATCGCCAAAGGGTCGTTGGCGTGTTGTAGTAGCTCCTCGCGGTGGCGATATGCTCGTTTGTCGTCGGGTGAAAGATTATATATATTCCTTTTTTATCAGATATTTATATGTCTTATCTGTCGGTTTGAAATATATATCATTTCTTGGGAATATATATATTTATAAGTTTGTCTGTTGCCAGAATTGTTCATTCGTTCGATTATTCGTTTAGGATATTTTATATATAAGTTTATATATATCCATTTGTCTTTGCATTTCATTTGTATTTTTGGGAGTACTAGTGTACATATATATATATATATATATATATATATATATATATATATATATATATATATATATATATATATCATTTTACTTGATTCATTACAAGTATTTTCATGACATGTATTTGGTGTTTCATTGTATTTGGATATCATCCTACATACTAAATACATACACACAATGCACATGTATTATACACCCAAGCTAAAAGTATTCCATGTATATATATATATATATATTAAGTTTAGGATCCTTTAAAAAATACTACAAGTGTGAGAAGGATAAGAAAGATTCTGGTGATGACACACGTCCCTATCTATTTTATTAGTTCAAGGGTATCATGGTAATTTTACTAATAATCCTAATTTTACGTAAAATCAAAAAAAATTAAAATTCGAATTCCTAAAATAATCCTAATTTTACTAATAATCCTAATTAAAGATCAAATCTTTGTAACTGTTTTTATTCGGTTATTTTAGGAATTCGAATTTTAATTTCTTTTGATTTTACGTAAGAGAGTCGCCACCCACATATCCATTTGAACAATTATTTATAACATCTTCATCATCTTCTACTCGCCGGTTCTGAGTTTTAGTTTATTGTATTTGGGTATTGGGTATTCATTAACATCTTGATCGATGGATAATGACGACCCATGTAAGCATATCTTGGTGTCGTGTTTGTTTATACAGTGGATGTTTTACACGTTTTTATTGTTCGATAATGAAAACTTTTTTTTAATTATCTGTTGTGTTCATATTATTGTTTCATACAATCGTATGGGGTTCTGATCAGTTTTGGTTGTGGTTTTTTATGTTAAAAAGATTATGGTGTTTTTTACATCGTTGATTTTTTACCTTATATGAGTTTTAGTAATGCTAGTATCATACTTCCATGGTTTTTTATTTGTACATGGTGTTTTAATGTATACATTGGTAATTGAATGGGTTTTTTTTGCACAAGGTGTTTATTTCCACATGGTGTTTTTATTGTACATATCATATTTAGTGTCTTATTTCCTTTTTGTTGTCTTCAATGTATACTTTGGTAGTTGAATGGTGGTTTTTCCATATGTTTCTTTGCATATGGTATTTTTATTATGATATTTGTAGTGTCTTATTTTAGGTTTATGGTGTCTTTAATGTATACTTTGGTAGTTGAATCGTGTATTCTGTATATTTGTATTGCTTTAATTTTTCAATTTCTGTTAACTGAATTTAATGAAGTTATTAATTAATTTATTTTTTGTAGGTTTTCAAACTTACCAGCCGGTTGGACAACTACATCTGTCTCCAAACTCCGGTAAGAGGACTTATTTACCTGACGTGGATGATTCGGTTAAGCCGAAGGATAAGATGACGTTTGATACACTGAATAATGCATTCCTTTTTTATCAAAAGCATGCATTGGCTACAGGCTTTACTGCCAGGAAGTCTTCTCAATACAAGCCTCATGATGTCATTAAATCCAAATGTTTCGTTTGCTCAAAGGAGGGATCTAAACCTTTTAAGGCGATCGATTCATCTAAAGAAATTGACACCTCAAATAATGGGTCAAAAGGAAAACTATTCGACGAGTTCCTTCTATAAGGAAGGGTTGTGAAGCACGTCTCTGTGTAAATTTAAACGCTTCAAAACTATACAAGGTATATTATTTCAAGGAGGATCATAATCACTCTTTTGTTGCTATGGACGATAGGTATTTACTTCCCTTTAACCGAGGTATGAACTATATGCAAGAGCAAGCGGTTAACGCTTTAAATGCGTTGAATATTGGACCAGTCAACGCATTTAAAATCATGAGGACACTTTATGGTGGGTTTGAGAAGGTTGGGGCAACCAGAACCGATTTTAAAAATTTTAAAAGAGATCTAAATAGGTATATATTGGAGTTGGATGCTGATATGATGATTAAACGCCTATTGAGGAAGAAAGAGTGCATGCCAAATTTTCAATGGAGTATACAACCAAAGAAGATTGTATTTTAAGGACTTTGTTTTAGGCAGATGAGGATGCCAAGAGGAATTTTTCAGTGTTTGATAACGTTGTTTCATTTGATGCGACATATCGGCGTAACAAGTTTGTTTACAATTATCTCCTGCTTTTGGATTTTACAAAATTTTTAATTATCTATCATTGAGTTTTATGGTGTTTTTAATGCATTGTTGTTAGGTACAAAATGATGTTTCTACCATTTACTGGTATCAACAACCAGAATCATAACGTTACTCTTGGTACCGCTATAATAGGCAACAAAACGGCTGAAACGTATAGCTGGTTACTTAAGGTGTTTCATGAAGTATTTGGTCGTGCCCCTCCGGTGATAGCTACCGACCAAGACCCATCCATGATGAAGGCTATTGAAGATACATGGCCTGAGAGTGGGCACAGGTTATGCATGTGGCACATAATGGACAAGCTTACTGATAAAGTGTTCACTTATTCGACTTATTAATATTTTTTTATCTTTTTTCCATATGTTCTTGTGCTTATTGTTTTATTTGTTGTTCAATGGTGTCTTAGGTTTGTTCTACAATATGTAATAGTACAAATTTCAAAAAGAGGTTGTGTGCCATTGTTTGGACCGATTCAATCCTACCTGAGTAGTTTGAAAGCGATTAGGTTACCATACTGAACGATTTTAACTTAGTTGAGCATGATTGGCTGCAGTCAATTTATTAATTAGGGATACTTGGATACCAACGTATTATCGCGAGGAGTACATGTCTGGGCTTATGCGCACCTCATCTCGCTCTGAGAGTGAGAACCATTTTTTTGGACAGTTTTGTAACCCGGAGTGTACCCTTGTCGAATTTTTAGGGCATTTTGATTCTGCCCTTGAAGCTCAAAGACACGAGCATAGGTACAACGATCATGACACCAGAAACATGAACGCTGACATATGGGCAATAGACTTTGTATTGGAGAATCAAGTGGTGAGTATAGACACAGGCACTATATTTTTTGATGTCCAACTTGAGATACAAAATGGTCTACACAGATGTGCTATCGGAAAGTGGGAAACGATTGGTGATTTTGTTAACTTTTTTGTGAAGGACTGGGAACAACCATGCACTACTTTCTTTGAGGTATATATAAAGACTTAAATATCTAAGTTTCGTTTTACATTGTTTCCTGCTTATGGTTACACATGGTGTTATGTGGTGTTATATATCAAAAAATATATAGTATTTTCCTTTATGTGGTTTATTATGGTGTTATGGATCTAAAAAAATTCATTTTTTTAATTGTGTCTTATAGGTAATGATGCGGGAGGACGACATGACTATATACTTCACATGCAAAAGATTCGAACAGTTTGGGTTGTTGTGCTCACACATCTTTTGTGTGCCTAGGATGCTTGATGTTAGGGAATTTCCACCACATTATATATTACAACGTTGGACTAGGGAGGTTGTTCCCAATAGTGCTCCTCGTGTTATTTTAGGTATGAACGAGAGCGACGATCGTTACAATGAAGTTAACCGCATTGTACGTGAGATCACATACTCTACTGAGCCGGTCTTAACAAGCTTGTTACCGACTTTGATGCGTTGTGCTCATTTAGGGATTATGTAGTTAAGTTTTTCCAAATTGCTGATGAGGCAGTGGTTAATGCACCTCGTAAGAGTCGTCAGGAAAGGTTTGCTGAAATAACTGGTAATACACAAGCATTACAGTAACTGTTCGTGTCCCCGTTGGAACTAGATAAAAAGGTATGGGTAAGCCTAAACAGGTGAAGTCTAAACGTGAAATTGCGAGAAGCCAATTGGGGAAAAAGAGACGTCAGTGTCAAAACTATTTTAGGTACGGTATAGACGTACTTGCAAACACCCTACAAGGAAAAAAGAGGACGCTAGTTCTGAGGAAGGTAGTGAAGAAGCCGATGAAGGTGCCGAGGAGGAAGCCGGGTAGGAAGAAGTGGATGAAGTCGATGAGGAAGTAGACGAGGAGGGAGTAGAAGAGGAGGAAGGAGAGGAGGATTAGGAAGTTCTTGAAGCCGTATAGACTTATGTTTTTGTTTAATGATATGTCTTTTTTTCTTTCGTACATTGTTATTTTTTCAATGATTATCGTGATGGATGGTTTGAACGCTCATAGCTTGATTTTTTTTGTCAACTTTATATCCTTGATGAGGATGTTTTATATTTGTGTTTGTTTTACGTATAACTGCGTTTGCCATCATTGTTTTTCAAATATACAAGCACAATACGTAAAGCTATATAACCTCCGAGTGACGACAAAATTTCTGTGTATCATGGTACTGTAACAATGTATCTTATTTTCTTTGAGAGTATGTAACTCATAATCACCAAAACACTTAATGCTCCATCATGAGGGGTAACCCCATCATGAGTACTCGGTTTTCATGATATGTTATTGGTGTTTTATGTAACGGGTTGTGTTACTTTATACAGTCAGTTTCCAAATCGGTTTTACGATGCAGTTTTTATTAAATTAAACTTAATAATGTTAGAAACATGTAGTGTTGCTTGATTCCTTGATAAGTTATTTGCCAGACACTATAATATATAAACAAGATCCTTCTAATAAACAGTTTCCACTCAGTTAACTACATCAACATATTAGGTGTCTTTTGGAAACTAAAAGAAAAAAGTAACCAAACGTTTGACCATTTTTTAAACCCCAAAATAAGAGCAACCAAATGCGAAGTCATGATAAAAGTTAAAAATTTGTTAAGTGTTATTCTAACAGGATGAAGATGTTGTTGTCATCCAACTATAGGTTACCATCTAACCTTTGACAAATCCTCCAGACTGCATTCTCTTCAAGGTTCACCCTGTCATCCTCGTCTAAACATGTAAAAATTTTCACTTCTTTCTCTACCTTTACGCGTGCGGTTTTCACGTCACTAAGAAACATTTTAGAGATATACTTCTTATGCAGATCTGCGATTTCCTTTGCTTGATTATCCAACACTTCTCACATGATGTTTCTCTCAGCAGAGAAACTACACCTCCACTCTTTCACACTGGTTCCTATACAAGCTAAAAACACGATTTTCAAAACCTGGTATATTTCATATGTATTTACAGGTGTTTTTTCAATATATGGAGTAACTTGTAGCCTACCATTATAAGTCTCCATATGGTGCATCAAGAAAATACCGTAGTCGATGCCATTATATAGTGTTTGCCATGGGAATTCCAGTCCAACGGGTTTAGTAACCGATAGTTTTGCAGCAACTACTGACTGTATCTGGCTAAGGAAACCACAAAACGCACTTATCTTCTATAATACATTTTGTAATGTTAATATTATAATCTTTTACGCTCTATACATATACTTATGTATCTATCTAATTCAAATGTACCATCTTCTCCACAGTCTTGCCATATCTCTCTTCTATCCCCGCATTTCCTTCTATGTTGTCGATAATCAATATTTGGGTTGTTGATAAGTTGACAAAGAGAAGATAGTAGTGATCCCCATTCAAAATAGGTATATATACCATCTAGAAACCTTTAAACGTTTTGGTTTCGTCCCAACCAACACAGAGTTCATGTTCTCAGTAAATTGTGCTATCCAGTCGTTCTCAGACAAGTCAAATTCTTTCTCTAGCTGCGTCTCAAAAGACTGTAAAACATTTTTAGATGTCATGGTGTTATTAAAGTCTATATAATAATCAATTAATATCATACCAACACTCCAGCGTTGCAGAACAATTTTGGGTTGTTCCCATTTTCCTCATCTTTTCCTCGTAGTTTAAAACTACAGCCCAAGCACTTATCACATTCACATGTATAGTGACACCCAGTATCATGGCCTCGAATGGCCCCCTTATTACCGTGACTTCCCCATTGTTGCTGAATAAGACATTCTTATAACCCGAAACATATTATCTAACGAATGTGAACTTGAATACAGTTGGATTCATGAATTGTAACAAAATAATGTTTACATATAATACTATATATTAGACGGATACGTACCACTTGTTAGGTACTCCACATAATATACACCGTGCCACTGTGTCTTTAGCTTTTTCTCGCCCATCTCTCAATGAAACTATCCACTTGACATACGGTGACAGTAGCATAGCCGGCAAAATGATGATCCTTTTTGGCCTCAGTGTTTAGCTGGCACCGCAACTTGCCTTCCTTCACTACGTTCTTGATCATACCAAACATTGTCCAGTCTCTTTGACAAGTTCAAGGCTTGAAGTCCTAAAACATTGACCCATATTTCAGGTGTCTTTTCATTATATCCCGCATCCATTGCTACGTCTACCTTTGCCATAAAGGACGATGTCATGGGAGAAAAGGGAGAATATTTTTGTGATAGACCTTCACCAATTTTCATGTTAGCAGTAGTGTTATCACCAGTAAGGGCTACACTACCTTGTCGAAGATTAACACTTTCATGAGTTTGTCTTTCATGTGCATTGGCTGCATCCATTTTTTCTCCTTCAGCTCTAACACTTGAATGAAACGTGTCTCCATCGACATGTACAGTTTCCTGTTCACCCACAACATTAAGATGTTTCAACTTTATCTCATTCCATTCTAACTCTTTTTTTTTCAACAGCTCACACTCCGGGTACATAACACACGATTCTGTAAGTGTGTTGTTGATCTTGCATACACATTCTTCAAACTCTTTGAACAAATCATTCAAAAGATTGGACTTAACCTGTATCAAATTCAGTTTAATAACATGTCAGCTAAATTCACATATAGTGTAAATTCAATTTCAAACCATAATTTATTTACCAGATCGAATTTCCCTTCAGACGCGGCTATTGGCGATGGTGTGTTCCCGTATTGTGATATCATTGGCACACGGAACTCTCCATCGGTACCTGCAAACAATGCACACGTTTGGGAGTTAGTCTGTGATAGTAAGTAGTCTGCACAATGTTTGTATATACCCAGGTGCGCGTCATCATCTTCCATTTCTTCAGTTGCTTCATCCACATGCTCGTATTCCATTTGTACGTCCTTTTTCCTTGGTTTTTTTTGCCGCGCGCTTTTCTTTTCTGAAGCCCGCTTCCTTTTTTCTCCTTTATTCACCTACTCAACCTCATCAGCCGATTTGTATTTTTCCCAACCTTTCCTTTTAGTTTCTTTTGTTGATCGTAGTGTATCTTGTCCATCTCCGAACCAAGCTCTTCCAACACGCCATCATTGACCAATGTAATAAGAGGTGAACTATGCGACCAATGTATATTTTTTCTTTTCAATTGCGTATGCGATGTAACACAATACATAGCAAGATGTTTATTACATTATTATACATGTTATAGTATGAACTTAAATGATCACATGTTAATGAGTATCAACTTACCACGAGTAACACCATTGATCCTCTAAAAGCATCATTATCACCATGCCATGACTTTTTCATGAGGTTGAGACATGTTACCATGTACGAACCCTAGTCAAAACTTTTACTATCAACACCTAGTTTTATACATGGAACATAGCGTACATTCACTGAATTGTTACTCGTAGTTTCACCCAAAAATGAGAAGTACACAACTAGGAAACTCAGGACGAACAACCGCCATAATCGTCTATACCCAAGATGTAAAGCATTGGCTGCAATGGTGACAACCTCTTGCTAGTATATCCTCAAACTGATTCCTGAACTCTTGTACAACTACATCTTTCTTTTTGTTTGCCTTTTTCGGTTCAACCAAAGTATTATTTTCCTCGAGGCAGCCCGAACACACGGTACACAAGTTCGAATGTAACGTTTACAAGCTGGCCGTTACCGAGATTCAACACACATGCATTAGGGTCATAATTCGAAACCAACCAGGTGCCAATGTGGTTGGGACACATGTTACTTGAAATCTGAAAATTGAGCAAAACCCAATTTCGTACACTTTCTCTCGCTGCTCCTTACTCAGATCATTTGCTAGATTTATCAAATTATCTATGGACACCTTTGGCCTAATTTCAGCACCCGTGAATGGCTTATAAGGTTGCGACCCTATTTGTTGCCTTGTACGTATTGGCACAACCTTTTTGACGCTGATTTATGCCGCTTACCAGGTGGGGTGTCAACAAAATCATCGTCCAAGTCGACTTGCGAGAAGTGCTCTCGAGATGGTATGCCTTAGCAGGTTCGGTTGATTTTAACATTGAATCTATATTAAACAAATATAGTCTTAGTAAACCAGTACACTATAACCATGTATTTCACTATAATTTTTAACATAAATGTTCGTAGCCGCATTAGAAGACGAACTACTCCTACCAGCCACATCTGTGTAACACAACACAACCCTTTTTATACACAATTGAAAAAACCCAAAAGTTAGCACAACCTTTTTTCGTATTTACCTACTTCGTTTGTTTTTGTTATCACCGCTTCCCAACCATTTTATCGTTGATTTAAACTGCTTACCGGATCGGAGTACTACATTTTTTGTCACTGCTGCAGGGTGTTTTGAAGGAGGATTATCTGTTGGCACTTTGTTTTTTCCTGCATTATCACTATCATCCATACCAACAGCACCATCTGTTGAATTCAAAGCAATGTTTATCATATAAACTTCAAAATAAAAAATAGACTTTCACATCTCGGTAAATTACCATAATGAAGTGTTTTTGTTTGTTTACCCTTGATGTTATTAGACTCCCGTACAGTTTTCGTGGACATTACATTGCAAATATCTTCGTCCTCATTATTTGATGTTTCTGAATCGCTACATACGAGCGGTGTTTCATTTGAATTTTGAACCTCGATTTGTACATTTTCCCTTTAAGACGTTGGATTTACCTAACTATAGAAAACATTCAAAAACTATATTTAAACCACTATATCCTATTTCAATAACTAGTACAAATTCCTAAACCATTTAAAACACCATTTGTAACACCATATTAGCACCATATAACACCAAAACCAAAAACAAGCATTTTGAAACAAAAAAACACCATATAACAACATACACAACATCCTATCTACAAAACACCATATACAACACCCTAACTACAAAAACACCATAACCATCTTACACATTTTATACCTGGTATCCTCAAGATATACAACACCCTGTCTACATGTCCATTACATTATAAAAACACCATCATCATCATAACAAAAATATCAACTTCAAACAGAGCCTTACAAACATTCTGTTTCACCACAATAAAAAAAACACCATATTACAATCAAAATCATCATACACATCTTATACCTGGTATCCTCATCATATACAACACCATATCTATATGTATATTACATTATAAAAACACCATCATCATCATAACAAAAATATCAACTTACAAATAGACCCTTACAAACATTTCTGTTTCACCATAAAAAACCATATTACAATCAGAAAACACCATAACCATCAAACACATCTTATAAAAAACATGCTATATGAATCAACATTACATTCTCAAAACACCATCATTATGATCATCATTAAAGGATCAAAAAACACCATTTTCATCAGCCCAATTTACAAAACCCTATATTATTAAAGCTGAACAACACTTATACAGTTCGGTTTGGATTAGATTCACATAACATTCTTTAACAACAAAAAACACATTATACTCCCCAAATATTTAAAAAAATTACACACCTTTTCATTTTGCAAATAGGGCCTTTATTTTCTTCTTTGCTGGCGGTTTTCTCCGGCCATCTATATTGTCTTTCCGACTTGCAGTAGGAGCATCACTTATCTTCTTCATCCTACTTTGCAAATTTATATTCAACCAAATAAGAAAAAAATATGGTTAAACAACACAATGAAGCTTTAAGGAGATTATTACGAGTATAGACGACTGTGATCTTAGGGTTGATTATGTTCGTTTGCGGATCAAATCTCTAATGGAAGAACACCTGATTTTCGAGCGAAATGATCGCTATTATGGAGGTTTTGGGAGTTAATGAGATACGGGTTTTATTTTGAATAATGATGAAAGCCTATATTACCCCTATGTAGTCAAATCAGTCATAAAATACCATCATATTATTTACAATATTGCCATCAAAATATGAACCATTGGATTAAAGATCTGGTGGTGTAGATTCTTTCTTACCCTTTTCATAAAAAAATACATTTTTTACAATAACCTCATCCTATATGTCTGTGTATATATATATATATATATATATATATATATATATATATTCCAAGTTATGAAAATTATATTTAAGTATTTATAAAATCCCTTGGATGATTAAAACTTAAACCTTTTCATTATGGTTTGTCTAATCACAATTAACCATTTTAATCTCCTTTTAATTATCCCTTAATCGCGATTAGATTTTTAGAAAATTTCGCCATAGTTTACCCTAAACTATTGCGTTTTCCACGTATGTCTAAATGTATTTTTAAGCATGTTTAACCCACTAATCATCATTAATCTCAACCAAGTTCCACATATCATCTTGCATGAATCTATTTCTACATATTTATCATTATTTTCCATGGACTTGTATATAGATATTTTTAACATTTTACTTAAAAATAATGGTAATTTTATATATTTTAACTAGATCTTTTAAAACCATCATTTTAATCATACTTTGTAATCTCGTTATTTTGTCTAAACACGCTTGTTTAAATTACTTTTTAAGATTATCTTAGTGTAAATCATGGTGTTTGGCTTTTACAAAAGTCTTATCACAACATTTTTCCAAGTTCATAACAAAATCCATGGATCAGAAAGATAATGATCTTGTTTAGATCTAAACATCAAGATTTTTGGATCATAATTTCTAGCCTAGATTATACAAGATGATAACTTTAACCATCCTACTTTAACATAATCATCATAAGCATGTTCATCAACTAGCACAAAGTAACATAATCTGTGACAACCAGCGTTTTTTCGGTTGTAATTAAGCGCATGACGACCAATAATACCATCATAATTAACGTAATTAGACATAAATTTACTCGATCAGGCCTCTAGAAAGCCTAGGAACGTCTACTTGATTCACGTTACGCGATTTGCGATATCGAGAACACTAAACGCGAAATTGAATGATAAGCGAACTGATGCCGAACAAATACTGACAACGCCTAAAAATACTAATTTTGTACTTGTATTTATCATTTGGTTATAATTATGCGATATATTTGGATCGTTGAACGTCGTAAACACGACGCAGAAGTTACGAGGAAAAACGGAACGCACCGACAAGAAACGGAAGCCACGGACTAGAGTTACGTCTAAATATTAATATATTTTGATATATTTGGCTTTGTTTTCAAATTTTAATACTCTAGGTAGAAACCGGATCGAGGATAAAAACGGTGACTGTAGCAAAATACGCGATTTTAACGCAACGAACAGATTTACGCGTCAAAACCCGACTTCCGATATAATTTTAAACGCTTTTGAGTCTAAAATGAATAAATTTCGATAAATCATGAAGTTCGGGTTATGAAAACGGGCTTTGGAATACGTATTGGGCTTATACACGATAACGGGCTTTAGGCCCAACTCGCTTAAAACCCTAAGTATATAAACAAACCTAACCCTAATTCCCTTCATTTTCTTCTAACTAAACCCTAGCACACAAGACCCCTGCCTCTCTTCTCCCCCTCTGCTCCGATCGCTGGAGTCTGGCGGAGCCACCGGCGATCCCGGTCATCTTCCCCGGTCACCCACACATTCCAACCTACCCTTGTCTGCTTTCTAACACACACACCCGCATACAGTCAAACCTAGAGAGAGAAAGAGATCGGGTAGAGAGAGAGAGATGCGGAGTGAGAGAAAGAGCAGCGGAGGGAGAGAGGGCGGCGGCGGCAGTTGCCATGTCTCAACAGGCGACCCCCCCCCCCCCTCTCGGTTCTCCAAAGGCCGAAAGTTCGAACCGGTTTCAAGTCAGGCCAGTTCAACTCGTTTCAGTCAGATTTCTTGTGGGTAGGTTCGGGGTTCAGTTCAAACTCAGTTCAAGTTCGAATTGGTTTCAACTCAGGCCAGTTCTTGATGTTCAGTTTAGTTTTGGCTCGGGTCTCGACTCAGTTCAGTTTCGGTTCAGATTTCGGTTCAAGTTCAAAACATTTTCGGTTCAGTGTAAAAGTCGAAATATTTCAGTTTTGTTTTGGCTCGGGTTATGTTTGATTCTCGATTTCAGGTTCGGATGCGTGTCTTGGTTCGACTGCGGTTCGACTCGGTCAACAAAAGTCAACTCGGTCACTGCGGTCAACAAAAGTCAACTGGTGAAACCCGGTCAACACGAGTCAAACCTTGTCAAATCTGGTCAACAGGTCAACCCTAGACTCGGTAAAAATTAATTACGACGCAAAAATTTATTTATATTAGTTTATGAATATTGATAATCATTATCGCGAAAACCGAGCCCAAACAGATCCGTTAAACGATTAACATTTAAAATAATAATAACAATAGAACCGACTTACAATATTCGCGTAAAATTTCTAGTTAAAACCGAACCGTCGTTATTATAATATAAATCGAAAATTAAATCGGCGAAACATTATATTTGATTTCGACAAGAAGTATATATTGTTGTACATTGAAGATTGCGTTTTGATAAATAAATCGACAACTAGTATTGTCGGGATCGTCCGAAAACAGAGGAAACTCTGCCCGATTTTCGTCAAAAATACGCAATACAAAATGCATTACATTTCAAAGACAAAACGTCCGAATTCCAACGATTGTTAAAAAATAAATATAGATTTATTTATTTTTCCGACGCTATTGTAATCTATAACAAACAAGCCGAAAACATACAATAAGCGTAATTCAATATCACAAACATTCGACAATCGAATACAAGATAAATAATATTTATCTATGTTCAATTCAAAGTCGATACTCGGGAACTAGATTTCAAACCTCCATAAATTATTCGAACGATATAAGAATAAGTATATTGTTTATATTTAGTTCGACATGCCAAGCTTTTTCGAACCCTTTTACGAGGCAATTGTAAAGGGTATAATTATTTCAAATGACGGAATTCGGAAATCATATATTAGAGGCGTCTAGAATTCGGAAATTGTATAACACAAATATAATTGTATATATTCGAATGTCGAGAAGTTGAATACTTTTATAAAATAAATATAATTATACTTATTTCAAACGTCGAAGCTTCGGGAACTTCAAATGCTATTTGTTATATTCGATTCAAACGTCTAAACGAAGTACGACGCAACTCCGCAAGACTATAACAAGCGTACGATGACATCATTATTTATTACAAACGATACGCCAGACTATTGCATGAATACGAAACGTATTATCTAAACGGATATATTTTCGAGTATATATACATTATAACTTACGAAAACTACAAAGAGTTGTACTATTATTCGTCAACGTACATGACGACGAAATATGATTTCATGAAATGTAGTTATGTTTATATGTAAACATATATTTCAGGTCGCTCGAAAACTAGATCGTTTCTAAGAAAACCACAGGTTGACTAACCGAGTAAAGTCAATGACAATTTCATAGAATCGTATGAATAATGACTCGGTAGAGCTCGGTATCACGTAGTATAGCTACGTCATTCTTAGAAACTTACAAGTTATTCTGTTTTAGGAATACGCTAGATTGCATGCTAGCAAGTCAAGTTGTGGAGACAACACTATGAAATCACATTAAGCTAGCTTTGCACAAGGATATCAAGGTGAGTTCATAACCCCCACTTTTTACCGTTTTACATTTTTATAAATGTTTTCGGGGATGGAAAGACATACAAGTTTTGCGAAAGCATACAATGTTTCGATGAAGGAAAATCATGTATTTCTAAACCATGTTACAAACTGATTTCAATGAACTCAAATGGTTTATGAAAGGTTTATGCTAAACTTACTGGTTTTCACAGCTATACAAAGCTTTTGAAACATGAATGCATTTTATGACTAGTGACGGGATTGTCATAGTCACAACAAGGGGGTGAGGCCCCAATTTTATTTATAACATGGGCTAGGCCAATGACAAGAAAACATGGGCTAGGCCCAATGACAAGAAAACATGGGCTATACCCAATAACAAGAAAACATTGGCTAGGCCCAATAACAAGAAAACAGGGGCTAGGCCCAATAACAGGGATAACAAATTTATAACAATTGGTATGTAGCTATGGGATTAGATTATAACAGATCACTGTGCGTAAGTAGGATGATAACAATAGTAACCATTAATCACGTAGTGACCAAGGTGCAAAAGGTATAGATCTATCGAGTTTGAGACACGTTCCACTTCTGGTAAGTTAACCGGTTAGGAGTGCTTTTGTGATCCCAATGATGACAGAGTTGTCTTGGTTTGGTTACTTACTTATGGCACATAGGCCAGTGTATTAGCTACACACTGACTGATCCTTAGATTCCATAGGCAAACTACATACTACGATTTCAACACTGGTTTATAAAGATAACAAGAAAACATTTCAATACCGGTTCATTTACAGATACGATTGAAAACATTTTATCACCGGTTTATAAATATAACAGTTATATGCATGGATTTGCAAACAACATGGAAAATATTTCTGTACTGTTATATAGACCTGGCATTTCAAATGCTTTGGGATACTTTGATCCCACAAACCGGTTTTTTGAAGGCAAGACTTTCAAATGTTTTATGATTCATTTGAAACAAAAACAAACAAACTATGAACTCACCAACTTTATGTTGATTTTTCGCATGTTCTTTCTCAGGTTATGATTACAAGTATGGCATGGTTGGAATAGTGGAACCCATGGAGATTCGAGTAATTAGTGGGCGTTCATTTACTAGAAACCTTAGCACTCACGTTTGCTTCCGCTGTGCAATGAAGATACCAGTTTTACTTCACGCCCCGCTCTGATGTGAAGGGATTACATGGGGGTGTGACATAATCAACACATAATATATGATTATTATAGACTTTTTAAGTGGTGATTAGAGTTCTTAAGTTTTATTTCTTTAGTGTTCAAGATGTTAACTTGTACTTTGATAATCTACATAATATAACAAGCTTAAAATGAGTGTATGAAGCCTTACAACTTTGCAAGTGATATGAACACTTTAAGATGAAGATTAAGACGAGAATAAGGCCTCCAAGCACCTCGTAATGCTTCTCCATGGTTGCTACACCCTTAGATCACTTTATATTGGCTTGAACTAGCTTGGAATAGGTTGTTTAGTGGTGGAAAGAAGGTAGTGTATCGTGGCTTGTGGTGACCGAGAATGAGAGAGAGACTAGAGTGTGTTGTATGTTTTTCGTAAGGTGTAAAATGATGAGGATGAATGTAAGTTATCTTTTTATAATTCACAAGATCTCCTAGATGTCAAGATGTAATGTTCTAAGCCATGCTTCTCATGCCATCACCATCATGGCTTATTAAACAAGTAAGGTGTGGGTGGGGGCCCATATGTTGACTGATTTTGACAATGGGAGGGGGTAAAATGTAATATTTTTTGTAACATGTGTTAATTTACTAGATATTTAGGGGTTTAAATTAAGTATATTAACTATGGTGGTCTTGCATCATTAAGGGGTAATTAGGGGTTTAAGATGTTAAATGATATCAACTAGTTCACTGGACTACCAGACATTGAGTTTAAAATAGTAAAAATGCCTTTCATTCAGTTATCGGATCCATACCGGTAGTTATATTTTATACCGACGATTAGTTCTGACAATATTATTTTCGTATCCTAAGAAGTACGAAAGGGTTTTGGATCCCAAATGAAGGCTAACTAGTTCACCAGGCTAGTGTAGAAGGCTATCAGATAATGAAATCTTCGTCGATTCAAAAATCGGACGCTTTTTGTCAAGTTATGCACTATTCGTTGTAGTACCGAAAGCGATGTCTTTGATGCATTTTTGATATCCTCAAAGTGTTTTAAGGCACTTGTCATTATCTAGTCATAATTCTGGAGTCACGGAAATGCTGAACTAGTGTTGTGGACGAGTTAAAATTGTTATTTTTATAGCCGAATCGGATAATTTCATGATTTAAGCGTTATACCGGAAAGTTATGTATTATTGCAAATGAGTTTCCCACATTAAGGTTTTTATGTATATATGGACTTAGATATGCATTTCATATATCATTAATCATCATTCTGTTTCATTTTAGCAACTTTGCTGACATGAATAGTGTAACCGTGAATAGTGCGCCCAGCACTCCACTAACACTTTTAGGACATATTTTGGTTGGTTTCGCAACACGACGAAAAAAATATGTTATAGTATTTTTTTTAACTTGTCATATCACTGTTATATATTGTACGACTCAGTTATGTAATTAAATCACGTTAAATGCATGAGATTATGTAATAAAAATAGTGATTAAATTGTACAAAATTACTGCTTATTTGCCGTTTGTCACACCTAGCACCATATGGTTTATTCCAATTTATGACTTTGTTCAACCTGGGTTTTGTGGAAGGCAATCTTTCCTAGGCCCATAATTGTAACAAAAACACCGCACCACTAATCTCCATAGTTTTAACACTTGTTGCCCTTTATAGTTGACTATACAAATATGCTAAAACGGCACTTCCCCAACTATACCCCTCACAGATTGATAAATCTTCTAGAAAGCCTAGATTTCTAATATCGACCCACTGAGTCGCGGAACTAGGAAAAAATGAGAACAATTAAAAGAAAAATAATCGTTCTGGTGCGTTGAAGACATTCATGGTCAGTTGGATTTTCAGGAAACCTTGTTACCTTTAAAATATTTAAAACAAATGGCATGTTTACTTTTTTATTATGCATACCTCTTTCTTCCAACAAAATACTAGTTAAACTGTAAATTTATCCCTAATTTGTGATTGTGTAAAACTCTCATCATTGCCATAGGTTTCATACCCATCAACTTTTAAACCCCACAAGACTTCCACATCTTGTATTGTTATCCTTACCTCTCCAAATGGCATATGAAATGTGTTTGTTTCAGGCTGCCATCTTTCTACTAAGTCGGATATCAACACACTGTCAACCTTTCGGTTATCACACATGAAAACTCAGCAAAACCACCCAAAGTTATGTATTCCATAACTTTGGGTTGAAAGGGGTTTCAGCGAATAAAATTTCAAAGCTTCTTGTTACCTCTTCTTAGTCGTAATACCCCGTCATCTTTTAATGTTGTAAGTTCTGAAAAAATATAATCAACTCTATGCTCTCCCTTTACACTGAGAAACAACGGGTCTTTGTTTAGGGAATCACCAGTGTAACGAATCACCAACAGGAATGAAGACTTAATTTAAAATTATTAATAAGTGAAATTTGAAGGAAAGCAGAAGTTGGGGCATTTTTGAACAATGGTCCCCGGTTAATAATAAAAAGGGAGATGAGTTTTGAAAATCGTCATTGGTATTGGAGATATATGCAGAAATCGCCATTGGTATTGGAAAAGTGTGTAGAAATCGCCTTTGTATTGAAACCTGGTGTAGAAGTCACCATTATCAATGTAAATGGGTGCAGAAGTCCCGAGTCTCAATGGAATATTTGTAGAAATGTGCAAATATCGCCATTATGGAACCTTTTATGACAACTTTGCACATTTTATGGTTTTGCATGCATGTATAAAACGTCATTATAAAAAACCCATTTCTATGTATCATTATTTTGTTTTGTAAAACCATTTTAAACATCTCATTAGGTGATTCCATGTTGCACTTAATAACACATTAACATAAAATAACGAAGGAATGGTGTAGAAATTACCGCTAGCACTAGGCTAGGGATGAAAAGCAAAATGAAGAATGAGGTGAGAGCTTCGTGTGTATAGCTCCAAGTTTAGCCCCAAGTTTAGCTCCAAGTCTTCTAATAACATTTCAAACCTCCATAATTTATAATTTGCTTAAACTCCTTGTAGTTTATGAGCTTAATGAAAGAAAATGGAAAGTGAAAGGGAGAGGGGGAGGCCGTGAGCTAGAGAGGGTGTTTGAGACTTGTTTTGTGTTCAATTTATGAGTGTATAAAGGGTGTAATAAGGTGGCATCACTTACACACTTTGAGACTTCAAAGAGTTGTACATAATTCTTGCATTTTGTAGAACAAAAGCTTAAATTAGAGAGATAGAGAGTGGGAGCCGTAGGTTTTTAGAGAGAGAAGAGGGTTTAGTTTGTTCAAAGTGAAATGCATGAAGAACTATGATAATAGGGTGTGTCTTACATTTGTTATGATTGCACCACAAGTTCCAAAGCCATGACCAAGACTGTCCTGCGTCAGAAGTCTTTTATTTCAACTTTTGTTATTTCAACTTTTTGAAAACCCTCGCGATTCACAAAGTCGCTAATAAGAACTATATCGTCTTACAAGCAAATTCAAGTGGGGACAAAGGGAGAGGAGTGGTGCATGGCTAAAATGCATGGAGAAAGGGGTGTCATGTGTTGTCTCTTGGCTTGTAGTGTATTGGAATAATTCTAGGTGGTTATGGGGTTAATTAGGATTAGTTTAGGGCCTAATTAAGTTGTTTTAGGTTAATTTAAGCCACCAATTTGAATTTATATATTAGATATTTCTAAATAAAAATTAACACATTGTTTAAAATAAATTTGGGGGAAAAACGTCAATTTTTGAAGCTATTAACAAGAAAGCGGGAAAGCTGGAAATAAAACGTCTATTTACACAATATTGCACCAATCCATATAATAATACCAATAATTTAATATTCCAGGCAAGGCATACTAGAACAATTCCCGTAATTAAAAGGTCGGGTTATCACCAACGTCCGTTTCGGATATGAATACCGCTACACGATATGGCATATATTTTTATTTATCTGATACAAACCTATGCATGGAATTTGACTTTATATCCTTTTATAGACTCCATTCTATCATGATTTAGTCTAATACACATAACTAATACATGCAAACTGGTTCAGTTAAAGTGTACGGATTAACATGTTAAATTGTGGAGTGTCACACGAATATATATATATATATATATATATATATATATATATATATATGCATGGAATTTGACTTTATATCCTTTTATAGACTCCATTCTATCATGATTTAGTCTAATACTCATAACTAATACATGCAAACTCGTTCAGTTAAAGTGTACGGATTAACATGTTAAATTGTGGAGTGTCACACGAATATATATATATATAGGTAGAGGTTCATGTAGAAAATATAAAAGTGTGAGAAGGATAAGAAATATTTTAGAGATGACACGTGTCCCTTTTTATTTTGGTAGTTTAAGGGTATAAACGTAATTTAACTAATAAAATCTTATAATGGAATGGATATATTCAACCAATTCTGGCAGTTATTTTAGGGAATTTTGAAATTCAATTTGGCCTGAATTATGTGATCATATTTGAAGCCAAATCAGTGCAAAATTTTATTTTTAGCTTCTTCAGCAAATTTTTTATTTACGGTATATGAGATTTTGCTGATCATCTACGACACCATATGCACTGATATCTCGTTTGATGACTATGAACCAGGTATGAATTTCAAGGTGATTTTTGTTTCTTGGTCCGATCTTTGTCTTCTTTGTTTTGTTGATCAGAATGAATAACTTTTTTCTTTGTTCGATCTTTGTCTTCTTTGTATAAATTTTTTGTTTCAAACAGTGTGGTGTTGTTATGTTATTTTGTGTTCATATTATCAATATGGTGTTTTTTCTTATATATGGGAGTGCATGGTGTTTTTATGTATCGTATGTTGTCTTTTCAATTGGTACGAATTTTAGGGTGGTTTTTGTTTATTTGTTCGATCTTTGTCTTCTTTGTTTGGTTGATTAGTATGAATAACTTTTTTTTCTTAATTATCTATGTTTGTATAAATTTTTTGTCTCAAACAGTTGGAGGTTGTTATGTTATTTTGTGTTCATATTATCAATAAGGTGTTTTTTTCTTATATATGGGAATGCATGGTGTTTTTATGTATCGTATGGTGTCTTTTCAATTGGTTGCTACGGTGTCTTTTTTAAAGAGGGTTTAACGAACTGAATAGGTGTTCTCAATGAATTAGGGTGTGTTATGGTGTCTTTTTAATGGATTAAGGGTATAACTTGTAATTTACATGGTTGTTATGGTGTCTTTTTTAATAGTGGTTCTTTTTAGACCATGACTTTTCAGTTGATTTCTAGGGTGTTATTGTGTCGTTTTTAATAGGGTTTTGTTTTAAATATATATATATATATATATATATATATATATATATATATATATATATATATATATATAGTGGAGAGTTCAAATGAGAAGAAAAATTTTGTAAGAATAAAAAAAATAACTTTTAAACCAATAGAAATTCTTCATTTACTTCATATTATGTGTGTATTTAATATTATGATAAAGGGCATATAGGTAAATCTATGATTGTCATTAATTAGCTAATTAATTAAACTTGTAACTCATTTTTTAATATACTTTTTCAAGATAAAATAATTTATGGTGAAAGACAATTTTCAACATGTGTAGGATAAATTTTAGTATGTGTATGATGAATTTTGAAATGTGTAGGGCATTTTTACATGTGTGCAGGGTAAATTCCACTAAGTATAAGATATATGTAGGATAAATTTTAAATGTGTAGGATATAATGTTTTGTTTTATTAATGAGAGATAACATAATTAATGAGAGCAGTTACAAACTATTTAATGTTTTACCATTATGCTATTTCTTCTTTTTCTTCTCACATTAAATTTCTTCTCAAATGAACCTTCCCCTATATATATATATATATATATATATATATATATATATATATATATATATATTATAGTTCAAATTCTTTGTTTCAAACCATCGTGTGTGGTATGTTGGGTTTGAGGGTTAAAGAAAGTATGGTGTTTAATTTATACATGGTGTTTTTTAGGGTTTCTGGTGTGCTTTATCTGAACTGATTATATTTTTATGTAGGTCTTCAAAATTACCAGCCTGTTGGGCAACTACGTTTGTCTCCCAAATCCGGTAAGAGGAGTTTCTTACCTGATGTGGAAGAGTCGCTTAGTCCGAAGGAGAAAATTACCTTCGACACACTAAATAACGCATTCCATTTTTATCAAAAGTACGCAATGGCTGTAGGATTTACCGGAAGTCTTCTCAACACAAGGTGCATGATGTTGTGAAATCCAAATATTTTGTTTGTTCAAAGGAACAAAACCTTTTAAGGTGATCGACTCATCTAAAGTAGTCGACACTTCAAATATTGGTTAAAAAAGGAAATCTATTCGGCGGGTCCCTTCTATTAGAACCGAATGAGAAGCACGTCTGTGTTTAAAGTTAAATGATTCGAAACTATATGAGGTATATTATTTCAAGGAGGACCATAACTACTCTTTCGTTGCTGACGAGGATAGGTATTTACTTCCCGCTAACCGAGGCATGAACTATACCAAGAGCAAGCGGTTAATGCTTTGAGTACATTAAATATTGGACTTGTCAAAGCAGTTAATATCATGAGGACACTTTACGGTGGGTTCGACAAGGTTGGGGCAACCAAATCCGATTTCAAGAATTTTAAACGAGATCTAAACAGGTACATATCGGAGTTTGATGCTGATATGATGATTAAACGGTTATTAAGAAAGAAAGAGTGCATGCCAAATTTTTCAATGGAGTATACAACCGCTAAAGATGGTATTTTAAGGGCTTTTTCTGGGCAGACGAGGATGCCAAGCGGAATTATTCAGTTTTTGGTGATGTTGTTTCATTTGATGCGACATATCAGCGTAACAAGTTTCTTTACTAATTATAACTCTTTTCATTTTTTAAAAAAAATTAGTTATATATAAATGGCATTTTTATGGTTTTTTTATGTCCTTGTTAGGTACAAAATGATGTTTGTACCAGTTCGTATCGACAATCATAATCGTAACGTCACACTTGGTGCCGCTATAATAGGAAACGAAACCGCTGAAACGTATAGCTGGTTGCTTAAGGTGTTTTGTGAATCTTTTGGTTGTGCTCCTTCGGTGGTTGTCACCAACCAAGACTCAGCCATGAAGAAGGCTATTGAAGATACATGGCCTGAGAGTAGGCATAGGTTATGCATGCGGCATATAATGGACAAGCTTACTGTTACGGTGTTTTACTTATTCGATGTATTAAGATTTTTCCATTTGTGTTATGGTCCTTATTCTTTTTATATGTTGTTTGAATGGTGTTTTAGGTTGGTTCTACAATTGTAATAGTACAAATTTCAAGAAGAGGTCGTGTGCCATTGTGTGGACCGATTCTATCCTACCAGAGCAGTTTGAAAGCGACTGGGGTACCATATGAATGATTTTAATTTGTCCGCGCACCTCATCTCGCTCAGAGAGTGAAAACCATTTTTTTGGACAGTTTTGTAACCCGAAGTGTACCCTTGTTGAATTTTTTGGCATTTTGATGCTGCAATTGAAGCTCAAAGACACGAGTATAAGAAGAACGACCATGACACTAGAAACATGAATGCTGACATATGGGTAGTAGACTTTGTATTGGAGGATCAGGCGGCGAGGATATACACATGCACTATATTGTTTGATGTCCAATTGGAGATACAAAATGGTCTACACAGATGTGCTATTGTAAAGTGGGAAACGATTGCTGACTTCGTTAAATTTTTTGTGAAGGATTGGGAACAACCATGTACCACTTTCTTCGAGGTATACAAAAAGACTTAAAATTTGTTTATTGTTATATACCAAGATTAAATATAGTTTTTTTTCCTGACATATGAATTAGTATGGTGTCATTTGGTATTATATATCAAAAAACATAGTTCTATGCTTTTATGTGAATTCTTCTTTTTTTAATTGTGTCTCATAGGGGATGGTGCGGGAGGCCGACATGACTGTATAGTGTACATGCAAAAGATTCGAACAGTTTGGACTGCTGTGCTCACACATATTCTGTGTGCTTAGGATGCTTGACGTCTTGGAATTTCCACAACGTTATATACTTAGACGTCGGACGAGAGAGGCTGTTCCCAATAGCGCTCCTGGTGCTATTGTAGGCATGAACGAGAATGACGATCGGTATAATGAAGTTAACCATGTTGTACGTGAGATCACATACTGTACTGAGTCGGTTATTAACAAGCTTGTTACCAATTTCGAGGTGTTATGCACATTTAGGGATCATGTGGTTAAGTTTTCCGATTCCGCTGACGAGGCCGTGGTTAATGCACATCGCAAGAGTCGCAGGAAAAGGTTTGTTGAAATAACTAGCTGTAACACCCCAACCGATGGCGGAAACATCGGGATGAGACGAAAACGAGATTGCTCATTGCTCACAACATTATTAAGTGATAATAATTAATTAAACCATATTTCATTTCATAAGGATTGTCAAATACATCAATGTAACAAAACAAGAACAATCTAACATTTGCAAAGTCATAACAAAATTGATACGTCGACATTAAACCTAACGTCTAATTTGTGTGTATCTAGTCCTTGCTATATTGTTTTCATAGCGTCATCTCCTTCAACCTGTAACATGTTTTAAAATAAAGTCAATGCAAAAGCAAAGGCGAGTACACAAGTTTAAGCATAGCATACGTATACGAATAAAGTTTTAACAATCCTCATGGCAACTAAATCTATACAAGAGCAATATCAAGGCATGCAATGCTATTAATCAAACCAGTAACGCAATCACAATGTTTTAACATGACCTCACGTGTAAAGCGATGGAGGTGGATGCGTGAATTCCTATAGGGCTAAGCATGTCAAACAAAGGCTAAAAATAGTTAATGACTAAAGCATAGCACAACGTTTATCCCTAGACAAGCAACAAGTATACGATTCAAGTAGTCATGTGTATAGGATTGTTTGTGCGTTTCATAAAGTTTAAGTGTTTGTGATTTTTGTATATGGAAACATGTTACACCCAAAAAGTGATATAAACAAAAGTGGGTCGAGTGTACTCACAAAATTGCTAAGTCTTCTTTGGAAAATTCCACGACGAATTGATGAGTGGGAGAAAGGGGACATCGAGGTCACCTTAAAAATGGCAAACGAATGTACATGAATAATAGAAGCTACGACGAAGGATTCGAATTGGAGTTGAAAGTACGTATATAGTTAACATCGTTTAAGAAAGGAATTTCTAAATTAAATTCATCAAAAGGGTTGTAGGAGTGTTGTCAAATAATTAATATATATATTTGACGAAAAGCATATTTGGTATATATATATTTGTATTCTAACGAATTGTATGAGATATATATGTATATTGTCGAATGGTGTACAAATATATTTGTCGAAAGTAAAATAAATATGTTTTGTCGAAAGTAAAATAAATAAGTATATTTGTCGAGAATTATAATAAATAAATTTATATTTTGTCGATGAATATAATAAGTAAATATGTTTTGTCAAAAGTATAGTAAATAAGTATATTTGTCGAGAATTGTAATAAATAAATTTATATTTTGTCGATGAATATAATAAGTAAATATGTTTTGTCAAAAGTATAGTAAATACGTATATTCGTCGAGAATTATAATAAATAAATTTATATTTTGTCGATGAATATAATAAGTAAATATGTTTTGTCAAAAGTATAGTAAATAAGTATATTTGTCGAGAATTGTAATAAATAAATTTATATTTTGTTGAATAGTTTAATAAATATATTACCTGTAGAAAATCGGGCAGAGTTTCCTCTTGTTTTTGGACGATCCCGACACACAAGTGTCGATATTATTTGTCAAAACGCAATAATAACGAAACAATATATATATTTAAGTCTCCATACAAGTTATGTAAATGTATATTTATAACGATTATATCCAAAAACTAACTATAGAGGGATATACCATGTCGAGTCGGATTCGACTGAGTACCACGAGACCCGAGTGTTGACCAGAACTGGAAAGTTGACCACAATCCGAGCTTTGACCAGATTTGACCCGAACCTGAACGAACCAAGACGGCTGTTGACTAGTGTTGACCCGAACCGAATCTGACTTTGACTAAGGCTGACCGTTGACTGTTTGACCACAGTTGACCAGTTGACTTTCGTTGACCAAGTTTGACCTGGTTTGACCGAACGCCAAACTGAAACGAGACCCGAATCGACTGAGCCAGATCTGTCATTGACTCACTGCTGACCCGAACCTCTGCACCGAGACTGAGACTGGACCGGCTGACTTGGCATGAACCGAACATTGAACCTGAAGTGAACCTGAACTTGAACCGGAAACTCGAAACCTGGCCGAAGTGAACCAAACCAAAGTTAGCCCAAACCGTGAACCACCCGAACAGAGACTGAACTGAGTTTACCCGGACTGAACCGAAACATTGATATGAGCCGGACGACTGACCTGAACCGAGGTGCTGCCGCCAAAGACCCGCGGCTTCTGCCGCGTCGCAGTTGCCGGTCGTCGTTCTAGGGCGAGGGAGAGCGAACCGATACTGACTGAAACCGGGACTCCTGCCGCCGCCGCTGCTGTCGCTTGAAGCCGGAAAGCGGATTCTGTCGCTGCTGCCGCTGTTGTTTGCTCCGGCGCCGCCACTGGTCCGATGCATCGTCGCAGCCGCGACGTTGCTCCGCCGCCACGCCACCGCACCGCCGTCGCCCGCTGGATGTGACGGCTGCTGCCGCCATCGATCGAAACCCCTCCGGAGCCGTCATAGACGCGCCACCACCACCACCTACCTTCACTCTATCTCGTCTCTCTCTCCTCACAGCTCTCTCTCTCTCTGTCTGCAAGTATATATGCGGGTGTGTGTGTGTCGGGTTTAAGAGATCGCAGGAGGTGTGCGAGTGTGAGGGGTGTGCGGCAGCCGGAGAAGGAGACCACCGGAGGTCACCGGTCTATCGCCGGAGTCCGTTCTGGTCGCCGGAAATGAGAGGGAAAGGGACAAGGGGGCTAGGGTTTGAGTGAATGAAGAAGATGAGTGGTATTTATAGGATAGGGTTTTGAGTGTGTTGGGCCTAAGGCCCGGTTCATGTGTTTTACGCGGCCCGTTATGGTTCTGAAACCGTTTTCGAACCCGATTGAAGTTGCGACTCTGGAAATAGAAAACGAGCGCGAATTTTTATAAAAATAATGAATATTGGAAATACGAGTCGTTACACTAGCAATACACAACCATCTATAGTTATTGTTCGTGTCCCTGTTGGAACTAGATATAAAGGTATGGGTAAGCCGAAACGGATGAAATGTAAACGTGAAATTGCGAGAAGCCAATTGGGTAAAAAGAGACGTCGGTGTCAAAACTGGTTTAGGTATGGTCATAACAGACGTACTTGCAAACACCCTACAAGGAAAGGAGAAGACGCTAGTTTCTGAGGAAGTGGGGTGGGAAGAAGTGGGGGAATCTGATGAGGGAGTAGACGAAGAGGAAGGAGAGGATTAGGGAGTTGTTGAAGTCATATATTTTTTGTGTTTTCTAAAGTGGATTTCGTTTGAATGCTTAAACTTTGATTTTTTTCTAACGTTATATACTTGTTGAGTTTTTTTTCATGTGTGTTTCTTTTACATGTTAATTTCCAAATTTTATATACTGCATGGTATTATAACAATGTATTTTGTTCATTTTCAAGGTTTTATAAAGTATAAGAATCAGAACTCTTAATTATCCTTCTTGATGGGCAATCCCATATTTGAGTAGCCGGTTAATTTCTTTAAACGTTATAAATTTCATGGTGTTGTAAGTGTCAATAGTGTTTATTTTTGAGAGTATACAGTTCATATTAATTGAAACACTTAATGATCCATCGTGATGGGTAATCCCATCTGTTTTAACACTCATGTCCATGATATGCTTTATTGTTTTTTATGTAATGTATTCTAATGCACGAAATAAAATTAGTTTAATGCAGCAAAATATTTTCGAAACTAAAAAAAGGAAAAAAAATGTTCAAATATTTGACCATTGTTTACACCCACAGATTAGAGCAACCAAATGGGTAGTCATGGTAAATGTTAAAAATTCGAAATATGTTCCAACTGGATTAATGTGAATGGGGGATCATCTCCTCCGATGAGCAACCGGACTGATCTAACTCAACTAACAGAGGCGGAATTCATTGTTAGTGAGGTTGACAAATGAACAAGTGAGATATACTGTTTAACTGCTTTGAATATATTAATTGACGTTAAAAGTACAACGCAAGTAAACAGTTCAGCAGGGCTTCGCCGTACCAACTGGACTAACACTTTTAGCTCTGACACAACACTCCTCTATTTATAGGCCGACATGACTTGCACAGGAGAGTGTGTTGCAGAGACTGTGACTCGTGCGACTGGTTGCCTCGTACGAGTGACAAAGTGTCACTCGTACGAGTCATAGTGACTCACTCGTACGAGACTGTTACAAAACATATAATCTAAACAATAACATTTACAATCTGACGTTTTAGGCCCTATATACAAAAACGACATTTCCTAGATGTAGGCAATAGATGTTATGCATCAGCAAACTCCCCCTTGGATGTTGCCGTAGTCTTGGATAGTCTTCAAAAAAAATCTTCATAACATCTGATTTTTATCGACCAAAGAATGCTTCGGTGGCTTGAGACGCTCCTCAAAAGCTATAGGCGTTTGGTCTGTTGGAGGAGGTCGGTTAACTGTATTGCCAAACCGAAAACTTCTCAGCGACGCCATACGAGCTCGCTCTGCAATCCTTGCTTCCTTCTTATCTTTCTTCTTTTGCTTGGTCTCCTCCAGTTTCCTCCAAGAACTGTTCCATGTCGACCTAGAATGTATACATTGGCGAAATAGACATTAAAAATCTTCTAAAACTTGAGTGCTTGTTCTTTGTCTTTCTCTTCGTAGCTTATTTTGCTGTAGAACAAACAATCTATGTCTTTCTTCGAACAATTTACTAGCCACATAGGGTCTAGTACTTGAATGCCACGCCACAGCCCATATATTCGTTTGTGTTCTATGACGTCTTCGGTAAGCTCCTCAGTTATCTTCCATGAATCATCATCAAGGTGCACACAAATCACAACTTCTCCCGTGTTAGAATCATAGTTGCCACCACTTGAAGTTTTTGTGAAAATCTTGCTGCATCAGAATCATAGGCATATTCTTCATTACCTTTGGCCTCTTCATGATGAGCGTAACATCTTTTTCTTTAGTAATTGGATCAATCTTCATAATACGCTTCGGAAAATGTGGTTTCCGGTGTGTAAATCCGTGCATAGCTTCAAGCTTGATCAATTTCCATAACCGTTGATCGTGAAACTTCATCTTCAGATTAATCATCTTTGTTTGCACGAGCTCTTTAATATCCCAATACAGTAAGGATTTGATGTCGCTCAAATATCTGAAATACTTGATTCTAAACTCCCTTTTGATAGCGTAAATATTAAGTTCCTCGATCCAACCCCAATGGATAATGTCCTCTAGAGAAATATCTGCATCACATATAAAGAATGCTAGAGGACGTTT
The DNA here is from genome assembly GCA_947069175.1 of Scalesia atractyloides. Taxonomy (NCBI): domain Eukaryota; kingdom Viridiplantae; phylum Streptophyta; class Magnoliopsida; order Asterales; family Asteraceae; genus Scalesia; species Scalesia atractyloides. The sequence goes on along the minus strand of CAMTDV010000001.1, from coordinate 15,408,014 downwards.
GAATTTGTGCTCTGCTGGTGAAATTTTGAACTACTTCTTCCTCATTTCTGCAACTTCAGCTCTATTCAACTATTGAGGAATGGTACCGTGTTTAACAGCTTCTTCAACTTTACGTTTCTAGAACATTGGCCTTTTCAGCTGCAAACAACTCAGTAAAAGTTGGGGAGTCATCTGTACCCTGATCGGTAAGATTAGTAACATCGTCATCAAAATCATCATCCATGACAACTCTATCATAATTATTCACATCTTCAACGTGCTCGAAGACATAATCACTTGGCTTGAAAGCGCTAATGTCATTTAGCTCGTCTTCAAAGTCAAAACTTGAAATTTTCTTCGTCCACGCCTAACATCTTGGCAATCTCTTCCTTAGTATAGCTATGGACATATTCACCCTCTTCAACATCGTGCTCAAGATATAATATTTTTGGTTTTTGCATGATAGAAATGGTAGATGTATCGGTTACCGTGAGGATTCCTGCCTGCTGAGCATCAGTAGGGCCTTCAGATCTGCCCTGATCTCTATCTCCAGTCATTTGATTCGCAAAATCGTCCAAGTAAGCAGAATAATCAATATCTTCATTCAAAACAGATTATGTTATACGAATATCCATACCACCTACATTATCAACCATTATCAGAATCAGACTCACCAGACAATAAATCATCTAAATCCTCAGCCTCTTTGTCAGCGTCTTCATCAAACTCATCAACTGCTGCCTCAATCTCTCTCTCTAACTTCTTTTTCTGTAGCCATTCTCAATGTCTTTCTGAAAGACTGTCTTGTCAATATCCACATCTTTAGGCTTTCCGACTAGAACAAATTTATTTGAGACTGTATACAACACAATATCTGTAATAACTGGCGCAGATTCAGCTTCTGGCTCAGTTGCGACTTCACAGGATCCTCACCCACTTTCGCTTTACCCTTGCCTTGCGAATCTGACACACTCCCTGGCTTCAGCTCGTTCGATCTCATCTATGTCTGCAGCAATATTAGCACCGAGCTTTTTCGTCAGTATCTTCTCAAAAAGATTCATCCTTCTATCGCTTCTGAGTCGCTCTTCCTCATATTCAGCCATGCGAAGTCGTAAACGTCATTTTCTGATACAATGCTTACTAGCATAGCTTCTAGGTGTTGTTTGTCTTCGTCTAGCGCATTGAGCTATTCCTGTAACTCTGCAATCTTGACAGTGTTTAACATGACTTGCTTTTGTAACTCTTCAAAGCGTGGGTCATTAAACATGTCTACAGAAAAGTCTTCGCCCCCTGGAATGTCACCAAAATCAAAATCAAAGTGAGGGTGGGATTGTGAGGGTTGTTGTGTCGGCTGTGGTGTCGGTTGTGGTGGCGGCTGTGGTGTAGATTGTCGTGGTGGAGATGGTGGAATTTGTGGAGTCGGTTGAACAACCTCTTCTTCCACTGTCTGCTCTTGCACTTTTTCCTTGGATTTGACGTTAGGAAAATCAGTACCTCTCTCAGCCGATCAGTTCAGACTTCGAGACTTCTTTGCAGGCTTGCGTACAGGACAATCATAATCTAATCCCAAAGGTATATACGTCGTATCATCCTCTCCTGCCGCTTTACACCTTTTCTCTTTAGCTTTTCTCTTCTTTTCAGCTAAGCGTTTAGCTTCTGTTTTTTTAGCTCTCTCTCTTTCACCAGCTCTTCTATCCTCTGAGTCAGTACTAGAAGACGACGCTTCTTCAGCCACTTTCTCACTACCAAAAGCTTGCCTCTCAATATCAGCAGCTATGTCTTCAATATTCTCCTCAATCTCTGGTTCATCTACCAGTCTAGAACTTTCAGCTGTTTTCTTTTTCTTCTGAGTAGTAGATGTGGAAGATGTAGTCGTTTCCTTTCTTTTAACCCCTTCTTTGACGAAGCACAGTCAACTCTTCATTCTCGTCATCACTATCTTCCTTTCTCCACTTTCCCAGTGCCGGAGCAATATAATCTTTGTCAACGATAGCTCCAAACACTGGCTTGGCGTTTGGGAAAGTCTTTAGATGCAAATTCATTTTCTTTAAGTTAGAGACATCCATGTGTTCCAACTTTAACACGTCATCTTTCTTTTTCTACAAGTTTGGATGCAGATGATCTAGCAGCATCTGAATGAAACGCGGGTACTGCAGAAACTTTTCTCTCTGACTATTTTTTACCATCTAAGTGAATATAACCTCGAAAAGTTATATGGAAGATTCAGAGTAAGCGCGCTAATCATGTACATTCATCAAAACCTCCTTTACGATGACTCAAAGCATGTATAACAACGTGTGTGATATATCGAAAAGGAGCACTTAGGTTACCCTTCTTGAAAGGAGCAGAATCCACGAATCCGGCGTAACCCATGCGATAAAGCAACCCTTCACCATATACTCCAAGAAACTGGTCGGATCATCTTCATGGTCTTTAAAATCTAACACCGTTCTGATCAAATCCTCTGTGGTCTTCACCTGAATATCTTCATCACCAATCTTTACAGCGGAGATAATCGCATTCTCTTCAGAATCAAACTCTTCAGTGTTCCAGAAGTACTCGATATGTGATCTATAAGCGACATGTCGATTTGTCAGAGCCTTTGTAATACGAATTCTGCCCAAAAACTCTAATACTTCCTGGTAGGCAGCAATCTCGGGAATAGATTTGTCAAGAAGACAACATACATTGTGAAACGGAGAAAAAGAAGATTTCTTGACATGTACACATAGACATTTCAAACCGTTAGAAAAAATTTTCAAAAATTCTAACTTTTAAAGACACTCATATGACCCAATCCTTTGTACAAGTCAACACTTAGAGAATTTTCAAGTTTGGATCAAATCACCACTCGTACGAGTCACTACTTCGTACGAGTGACTAAAGATATAGAAATTTCCAAGAAGATTTTACCAAACTCCTTCGTACGAATGATGCCCCGTACGAGTTACTCACATTTAACAATTAAGAAACATACTCGTACGGATACTCACTCGTACGAGTTGTAAACCATACCAGATAACACCAAGTTTAAACCGAACTTAAAACATGTTGTTTTTAACAAATTGAAGGTTGATTTATAGGCTATTGGCGCCAATATTAATGATTTTGAGTTCAATTTTAAGTTTTACCGGTCCAATTTCCCTAAATCTACGTTTTATGTTCGTTTTGTCTAAATCCAGCATTATAACGGCTAAGAACACGCAATAGTACCTTTCCCATTGTAAGAGGTGTGCGAATTGACCTCCCCACTGTATTGGTACACATATAAGTCAAGAAAAATCGAAGTATAGAACTGGTTCGCACAATAGTTCTCTATCAGTCGCACAGTGACATTAGTTTGGCTCGTGCGACTGAATGAGGCTTTTGTACTCATTCATTGTCGTCGTATGAATCCAAGACTCGTGCGAATGAAAACAAATGTTACTCGTACGAGTTAGTGGCACTCATACGAGTCAGTTCTGATACTTATTAAACCTTTTAAACTTTTTGATTTTTTTATGAATTTTATCTGTTAAAACCCACTCAGTTAACCAAGTCCAAGTTAATGACCCTGGTTATCTAATTTGCCAACCAAGTCCAAGTTAATGACCTTGGTTGACCATTGTTTGACCAAAACATATTTATTTTAAAATGTAAAGTTTCAAATTAATGAACTTTATTGACGCTCAGGTATAATTTTCCGTTTCAAGATTAGCTCCCAACCCATGGTCTTCGGTTTTCCTTCAGCAAGGCATCACCATGACTTGAACTATCAGTGTTTTCATCATCGGTAGACTAAAATAAACTTAAATGCTAAGAAAACTGAAAATCTTTTTAGGTTTTTAGATTTTTTCGAAAAGAAATAACAAGTAAAGAAATATATACATACATATGGATTTTGTTATGTTGTTGCATAATGTCTATTGCCTATGTCTAGGATATATCTGTAATGTTTTTACACTGTGATTCGCACGAAACAGATATGTGTTTCGTACGAGTGAGTCGTACGAATCATAGATGTTTGATAGTGCACGCACTTCGGTACGAGTCATGTCGACCTATAAATAGGGAAATGTTGTGTTAGAGCTAGTTACTGATTTGTCATTTGATACGGTGAAGCTCTGCCAGTTTGTTTACTTGCATCTATAACTTGAACGTCATTAGTACATCAGAAGCAGTTAAATAGTAAGTACTATCTTGTTTGTCATGTCTACCTCTCTAGCAATGAATTCCGCCTCTGCTAGTTGAGCGAGATCAGGTCGATTGCTCATTTCGGGAGCTTGATCCCTGTTCACAAGTGGTATCAGAGCCATGAGATCTGATCTACAGATAGACAACAAGTAGTTATTGTTCAGACTTGGACATATCTTCATCTTCATCAGGTTTCTGACCTTTGCTGGATTTTGGACAAATTTCGGACGAATTCATGGACAAAATGAACTAGGATTTTAGTAATTCAAGTTAATCTTCAATCTAATCAATCCATACCATAATTCGGACATAAAGTTGAACTAAATCATGTTGAAATCGATAAAATTTGGTCAGTTTGAAGTTTGAATCAGTTTCGTACGAATTCCGCATGAAATTAAGTTGTTCTTGATTTCGGTACGAATCAGTTTAAATTTCATACGGATCAGTTAAAATTACATAAAATCTTACAGTTTTCAGAATTTCAATTTGTTTCGTACAAAATGACTTGATCCGTACAAAATTCATCCGCACAAAATTCTACTAAGTTAAAAACACTTGTTTCGTATAAATAATGAATTGATTCGTACGAAATCATAGTTTTTGTGATAAAATTTGAATTGCACAAAAATTTTGTTTCATGCAAAATTCTTGTTTCGTACGAAACTTCTTGACCGCACAAAAATCTGTCTAATCTGATCTGTTTGTTTTCGAGAAGTGTGTTCTAACTTTTTACAGGAAAACTTTCTGAGGAATTTTCCAATGCGTTCGCCACATCGGTTGTTACCACTGCAGCAGCTCAAAACATCAATTTAGAGAATGAAATGGGGACAATGACGAAACCTCCAAAGCTTATGAATCTAGAAGACTTTGATAGTTGGAGCGAGAGGTTTATGAACTGGGTTCAAGCTAACCATTATACTTGCTGGTTTGCAATCGAAGCAAAATACATCGCACCAGTTGGCGAAAATGGACTTGAAAAGACCCTTGCCCAATTCTCTGATGTTGAACGAGAAAGATTTATCAACAAAAAGATAATGATGAACATTCTTCAGCAATCGATTAAAGAAGACATCTTGGCTTTACTGTAGTATGATGATGATGCGCAATCCTTATGGAATGCTCTTTGACTCAAATTTCAAGGTAGTGCTCAACTCCGCAAAAGCAAAAGGGCATTATTAAGCAAAGAGTTTGATGTATTCACACTGATTAAAGGAGAAACGGTTAAGCAGTTGATTGAGCGATACTGTCATACGGTGGTTCATATGAAGAGAATGGGAATTGTGAAGATAAATGAAGAGCTTGTTGATAAGCTAGCTGACTCTCTACCACATGGTGAATGGTCGACTTACTTAACCATCTTGAAGAATGGAGTTGAATACAGCAATTTCTCGCTGCCTCGTTTTATCGAGAGATTGGAAGGTCATGAATTAGAGATGCAAAAGATGGCTAAAAACAAGACGGTTCAAGTGCAACAAGATGTTAATCTTTATTTCAAAAACAGTTCTGCTGCACAAATCCAAGCGCCAAAGATTCAAACTGCTTTCAGTGCATATAGTTCACCAAGCACACCTCCAACTCAGTCAAGTGGTTTCCAATCATACCCAACAGTTGATCCAAATACACCTTCAAGTCAACAGTCTTCTTTCGGATCAAATCAATCTCAGAACAATCAAACCACTCCATCATCCAATGCAAGTCAAAGAGTGTTCCAATGCAATATTGCCGTTGACTTTCAGAATGCGCACAATTTTTATGAAAAGACAGCAAAACCACATATGTCTCTGCTTGCTTTAGTTCTTGAGTCATATGATAGTCTTGTTGCTGGAAAGATTGGTAATTCTGAAATGACACGTGAAGACTATGATCAAATTGATCCAGTTGAAATGGAATTGATAGATATAAAGTGGTGTATGGCTTCAATCATTCGACGTGCACCAAGATTTATGGAAATCACTGGTAAAGAAAATTTGGGAGGTTTGGATGGGAAACTTGGATTTGATAAATCCAAAGTTACTTGTTTACAGTGTCGGGAGAAAGGTCACTTTAAAAGAGAATATCCAAACCGAGAGGTTCAAAGAACTCATAATCCTTTCGTAGACGACTGTTACAAAAGAGCGATCTACCATCGACCACAACCAAGAACAAGAATCGTGTCGATTGAAGAGAAGCAACCCGAGTCTAAAGAAAAAGCTTTGGTTGTTACATAAGAAGACGAAGGGTTTAATTGGAACAAGTTTATTTCGAAAGGAGAAAGTTCGGCATTGGTGGTTGAAATTATTGAGGAACCGGAAGAAGACTCGGAGGCATCCTTTGATGAAGGCCCTGAGGATGACGATTATTACTATCATACTTCATCAGAGGAAGAGGAGCTTTTGAATGGTCCATTCAAACATCTTTTGCTTAACGATGTTTTAAAAACTTTTGCAGGATATTTCGCACCTACCCAACATTCAACAGATGAAGAGCAAAAGAAATCGGTTGAAGATGTCAAAGTGGATGAGAAAAAGGAAATTGCTGAAAGAAGACATCATTAAAGCGTGCATGGCAAATGGCAATAAAGTAAACAAGGTATCTGAGAATGAAAAATCTTGTTCAAAATGTGATGAACCATGTGGTGAGTGTCTTGTAAAGGACAAAAGATTTGCTGAATTGCAAAGTTTAACAGACAATTTGTTAAGCGATTACAAATCCACAAAGGAAGCTTATGACAAATTGAGTGCGTCTGTTAAACAATATAATAAAGCACTCAGAGAAAATGACGCAACACTTATGATGCTTAAAGCAACAGTGATGGATAAGCAAATGGCAATTAATATTCATCTAAACACTATTGCTGAGCTCAAAAGTGAGCTTGAGAAAATGAGAATTGAAACCGAACGAGTTAATAAACTGTTAATTAGTTATTCCACAAGCTCATACGTCATAGATCACATTTTACCAAAAATCGAAAACACTGAGGAATCTAAAATTGGTGAAATAAAAAGTGGAAGTTATGATCGAGTTTCTCCACCTATGTGGAACAGTTATGCATGTAAAAATCCATCTGGGGTGGAAAAGGCTCTAAATCTGAAATTAAAAACCAAACAGCTGCCTGAGGATATCGATGTAACTTACAATAAAAATGATTGTCAATGTGTTTCTGAAGTAGTAAAAGATGTGGTTGACAAAGTGTTAAAAAATGAATCTGAAGTGGCTGAGTCTGAAAAATCTGAGAACTCAAAGTCTGATGATATATCCGAAAATAGTGTAAATGATGATCCCAATATTATAGCTTATAAAATGAAAGGGTCTGATAAACTATTTTCGGATGAGGATTTTCCCATCAAGAATGTGAAAAGAGGTTGTGTTGATAAAATGTTCAAGCTGATAGAGGTACATCATGATGATTTAGATAAACATGATTCATCTTTTTATTCTAAATCAAAAACTGACAACTGACCCTATTATCGGAAAAAAAGGAGATTATCCGGAAAACAAGCGTGCAGGGTTGGGCTTCCAAAAGCAATATAAAACCAACAAGTCCTAAAAATTGGATTTTACAAAGAAAATTAATTTTGTGTTTGGGACAACAACCGAGAAGGAAAAGAAGTCATCAGAACTCAATCAAATGATGATTTTCTTAAAGAAAAAGAGAAACAAAAACAGAAACAGGTTTTGGACACCTCTGTTCATAAGGACAGCAGGACATGCTTTAAATGCAAGAAAGTTGGACATATCGCACGATATTGTTCATAAGAAAGTTCAAAGCCAGTTTCTTCTTTGAAAGTTCACTAAGGATGAAAAGCAAAAAGCACCCATGGTTATGCCAAAACAATTTCTTAAAAGAAAGACTGAATCTCATCAAAATGTTAAACCAATTATTCAACCTCAATCTAAGTTTGAAATTGGTGTAACATCGCATAAACATCAACAAGTAGATTCAAAATTCTATGAGAAAAGGGCTAAACCACAAACACATAAATGGGTTGCTAAAATTGTTAAAACTAAATCATCCAAGGTTGAACTCAAACCTTGATGTTCTAAACAAAATTGAGCTTAAAAAGATTGAAAAGAACAAAGTGGGTCCAAAGTTCAACATTCCAAACCCACCCAAGACCAAACAGGCTTGTGTCTCTTTGTTTAAATGAATTTTTTTAATCATGTGTGTGGGGCTCCAACGTTCGATATTGTCGAAATGTATCATGGATAGTGGAGCATCTCGTCACATGACAGGAATGCTTGCGCTGCTCAATGATGTTAGAGCTATTCGAGGAGGATATGTAGGATTTGCTGGAACGTAGGGAGGTAGGATTGTCGGAGAAGGGATTCTCTCGAACGGAGTTGTATCGTTTGACAAAGTGAACTATATGGCCGGACTTGAGAACAATTTTCTTAGTATCTCGCAAATTTGTGACAAGAAGTTCACGACACATTTCAATGATAAAGAATGTCTAATTCTAAAACCCGGTTTCAAGATTCCAGAAGAATGGATTCTGATGCGAGCTCCGCGAGAAAATGATTTATATGTTCTTGACATGAGCATCACTTCTACCATGTCAAAGAAAGTTCAATGCTTTGTTTCCAAAGCTACCGAGAAAGAGTCAATTTTATGGTACATAAAAATGAGGCACATTCATCTTCGAAAGATGAATTTTCTTGTGCATAACGACTTAGTGGAGGGTGTCAATTTGAAAAGTTTTCATTTATCAGACGATTGTCTTAGCTGCAAAAAGGGGAAGCAGCATAAGAAATCACACCCGAGAAAGCTGTTGAATTCAATAAAGCTACCACTAGAAAGACTACACATGGATCTCTTTGGACCAGTCAATGTCAAAAGCATTGCTGGAGATCTATACTGTCTTGTCGTTACAGATGATTATTCTCGATTTTCATGGGTATTTTTCCTGGAGAGTAAGGATGAAACTTTTGAAACTCTTATGATCCTCTTCAGAAAACTTGAGAATTTATATTAATTGCCCATTAAGAGAATTCGCAGTGATAATGGAACGGAGTTCAAGAACAAGAAGACGCAAGAGTTCTGCAATCAAAAGGGGATTCTTCATGAATTCAGCGCCCCCTATACTCCACAACAAAACGGAGTAGCTGAACGAAAGAATCGCACGTTGATAGAAACTGCTAGAACAATGTTAGCTGATTCGAAATTACCGGTCAGTTTTTGGAGTGAAGAAGTAGCATCAGCATGCTATACCCTAAATCATGTGTTGACAGTTAAGCCTCACAAAAAGTCATGTTTCGAGTTACTGAATTAACGAAAGCCTAACTTAGCATTTTTGGAACCTTTTGGATCACCGTGTACCATTTTGGACCCGGCTGGTAAATTTGGAGCCAAGTATTTGGAGGGTTTCTTTGTTGGTTACACTACTCCTCAAAAACGTGTTTTCTTGCCGAGTCTGAACCAGGTAGTTCTAGCGCAGCATGTGGATTGTCAAAAATATACAACGCCTACGCAGAAGCCTGGGGATCCGTGGTTGTTTAACTACGATGGATTGTGGGATCGTTTGATCTTCCAGATGTGCCAACTGAAGAAGAACTTGTTATGTTATTTCAACAACATCAGTTATCTAATCAAGAACAAGTTCCTCAACCTTTGGTGATTTCTACATCATTACCAGTTAACACGTCTGATGTTATCAAAGCGCTTATGTTCTAAATCCGGTTTCTGCTTCAAATGTCAATACTGCTGAATCTTCTGCCCAAACAAATAAAGATAATGACTCTGATCGGGAACCAACTTTCGACAATGGAGGATCCAGTTCTGATGAGGGGTCTGAACAGATTTAAAGCTTTCTGAAACAACAGGCTGATCAGTCTAATGCTAGGAGTAAAGCTTCTTCATCTATAACAGTTGTCGATGAAATTCTCAGAAATTTTCAACCACAAGTAGATGTTCCAACTGAAGTGATGCAAAGGACACTTTCTTATCATCCGTCAGAGAACATCATAGGCAGGTTACAATCGGGAGTGCAAACTCGCAATCGGATTAATAAAGATCTAAGTTGTTTCTATACTAGTATTGCTCCACTTAGAGTCCGATTTTCTCATAGTTGTTTTGTTTCTCAGGTTGCACCGGGGAACTGGAAAGACGCGTTGAAAGAAGAAAGTTGGGTGGATGCAATACAAGAAGAGCTACTCCAATTCCAGAACTTGGAGTCTGGACACTTGTTGACCTGCCAGATCATCACAAAAAGATTAACACAAGATGGGTCTTCAAGTGTAAAAGAGATGATAGAGGAGTTGTCGTGCAAAACAAAGCTCGACTTGTGGTTCAAGATTTTCATCAGCAAGAAGGGATAGATTATACAGAAGTCTATGCCCCAGTTGCACGTCTTGAAGCAATTCACATATTCTTGGCCTTTGCCTCGTGGAAAGGGTTCAAGGTGTACCAATTGGATGTTAAATCTGCTTTCCTTTACGGAAAAGTGAAAGATGAGGTGTACGTCGGCCAACCACCGGGGTTCGTTGATCCAGTACACAAAGATAAAGTCTACCTCTTGAATAAAGCTTTATATGGTCTTCATCAAGCCCCGAGAGCTTGGTATGAAACATTAACGAGTCATCTTCTGGACAATGGCTTTATCAGGGGAACATTAGACTCAACTCTCTTCACGAAGGAAGTAGATGGGCATCTAATTATCGTACAGATATATGTGGATGATATTATCTTTGGATCGACAAATGACAAGCTGTGTAAAGACTTTGAAGAAGTCATGAAGCACAAATTTGAAATGAGCGCAATGGGGGAGATGAAGTTCTTTCTAGGACTTCAGGTTGATCAGTTGCCTGATGGTATTTTCATTCATCAGACGAAATATGTTCATGACATATTGGAGAAATTTAATATGACAGGAGCTAAACCAGCATCGACCCCGTTAGCTCCAAATCACGGCATTTGTCCAGATCTTACAGAGAAAAAGTTGACGAAACTTTATATCGCTCCATGATCGGATCCTTGATGTATCTGACTGCTTCTCGACCAGATATCATGTATCCAACGTGCCTGTGCTCCCGTTATCAGTCTAATCCAAAAGATTCACACCTACTTATCGTTAAACACATAATGAGATATCTGAAGGGTTTTCCAAGCACCGGCTTGTGGTACCCTAGACATGATGATTTTAATCTTGCAGGTTACTCGGATTCTGATTTCGGATGCTGCAGACTGAATACAAAGTCTACAACGGCCAGCTGCCAGTTCTTCGGAACTCGTTTGGTAACGTGGCAATGCAAGAAACAAACCGCGGTCGCTCTCTCTACCTGTGAGGCTGAATACGTTTCGGCTTCCAGTTGTTGTGCTCAGATTCTCTGGATACAATAGTAGATGAGAGATTTCAGTTTGCAATTTCTTGATACGCCAATATATGTAGATAATTAGGCCGCGATCGCTATCACCAAAAACTCATGTCAACACTCACGTACTAAACATATCGAGATTCGACACCACTTTACCCGTGATTGCTACGAGAAAAAGTTGGTACGAATTGAGAAAATCCACACTGATGACCAAAAAGCAGATTTTTATACCAAAGCTTTTGATAAAACAAAGTTTAAAATTTGTTAAAGCTAAATGGTTTAAAAAAATATGATCTCAGGGGATGTGTTTGAGGTTGAGTTTGAGGATGATGACGACTTGATGTGAATTTGTCATCGGTTAAAAGTTTTCTATACATTCTTTCTTATAACTTCTTAAAAAATCCAAAAATATGTTTTTGATTTTAAGGGGAGAATATTTGAGGAAAATACAAAAACATTAAAAAAGTCAAAAAGAGTTTTGTGTAAAAAGAGTGATCATAGTAAATCAAAAATGACAGTCACAGTATGCTAAAGAATTGTATTTTTTTAAAGTAATAAAGCAAGTCTTACTATGGATATGCCAATAGACTTCACTCCTTCAGTAATTGTATTTGAGATATAAACCTTAAACACAAAACTGATTAACTTGTGGGTTAACATCTCTCGGATATATGGACTTACTACTCCGAAATTTCGTTTGAGAGAATGCCAGATTCTGCGATACTATGTCTTTATATTTGATTGATATCTGGGGTATTATTCGAGTTCTTCTGATTTTGCGGAAGCAATGGCCTAGAACTCATATAATACTTTCGCATTATTTCCCCGAAAGCTGCATGAAAAATGATTATGTCTTAAGCAATTATGACATTGGCAGTAAAAAGATTCCTTAATGGAATACCACCTAAAGACGAGCCTTCATCTCTTTGTCTGTACGGTAGTACTAACCTGAGCTCTCAAGGTCTCGCATTCACCTTATATACAGATATCAATTCGATATATTCACCTGTAATATGACATTCTGGGAATCTCGATACGGGAGAATATTCTAAGATGGGAAACACAGTTGTTTCATGTTTCTAATAATACCTTAACATATCTTGAAATAGTTGAGAAACGAGAAGAGGTTTAAATGGACAAATATATTGGCAATCTAAGTAAATTTGTTTAAAAGCTTAAAAGGTGTTTCTAGACTAATGGTACTGATGACTTATATGAATGCTTGAAATGATCCTCTAAAAACGCAAAATTCACAAAAGATGTTATTATTCATTGAAAAATTTCTTAAAACCAAAAAGATTTTCAGTTTTCTTAGCTTGATAGTTTTAATTTTTGTTTACCGATGATAAAAACACTGATGGTTGGAATCATAACAACATCTTGCTGCGGAAAGCTTGGAATCATGGGTTGGGAGCTAATTTTTAGCAACAAAGTTTACTCAAATGTCAAGAAAGTTCATTAATTTGAAACTTTACATGTTAAAATAAATCTGTTTGGTCAAACATGGTCAACCAAGGTCATTAACTTGGACTTGGAATGCAAATTGGATAACCAAGGTCATCAACTTGGACTTGGTTAGTCAAGTGGATTTTTGAAACAGATAAAATTATTGAAAATAAAAAATACAAAAATAAAAAATTGGAATTGGAAAAGTTTAAAAAATTTTAGATTTGATTCGTACAAAATCAAATTTCATGCGGATAAGTCGTTTTTGTACGAAACAAGGGTAAACATTTGGTACGATTCTTACTGATTTTGTACGAAACAGGGAGAGTATAAATACTCTTTGTCTCGCACAGAAATGAGATTTCTATTCTTTGAGCACTGTTGAGTGACTCAGAGAGATTTTGTGCGATTCGTCTCTAAAACTTCATTTCGTGGTTCTTGTGTTTGTTATTCATATTGTTGAGGTTAATTTGCACACCTCTTACAATGGGCAGGGTAATTTCGTCAAGATCTCACTGTTATAATGTCGAAATTTCGTACGATTCGGACTAAAACTTAGATCTAGGGAAATTGGACCGGTGAAACTTAAAATTGACCACAAAATCGTTAAATCGGCTCTAATAACCTGAAAATCAACTATAAATTTGCTAAAAACAACAAGTTTTAAGTTTGGATTATACTTGGACAAATTTTGGGATGGTGATGTTTTGGTACGACTGAACTGTTACACACGAAATGAGATTTCAAAGCAAATTGATTAGGTGAAGAATTTTGTGCGAAACAAGTGAACCGTATGAATAATATGAACTTCAAATTTCAAATGGTTTGATCATATGAAGGTTTTGTACGAAACTAAGTTTTTGTACAAACAAAACAGAGAGAAGTGTTTAAATGTTCAAAAATTCTGATCAAATGGAAATTTCGTGCGAAACAAAGGATTTTGTACGAAACAAGAGATAGAAACTTTGAAAGTTTAACACTCTTGTTTAAGTATGTATTAAATACGAAACAAAGGTTTTCTGTACGAATCAGTAAAGTAAAAGTTGAATAACGGTTGATTGTTATTTTCTTGTACAGGCCAAGAGATCTGGATTTTCTCCAGTGCATAACATATGTTGTATCACAGATGCTAAAATCCCAGAGATAGCTGCGTACCGAAGTATCTTGGATTTTCTTACAAGAATTGAGTGACGAAAGCGATTACAGAAAGACATACGGCATATTTGTAACATGTGGAATATTTCTGGAATGCTGCGGAGTATAGTCTTGACGAAAATGCCATTATATCAGCAGTAAAGATTAACGATGTGGATATTCAAGTGAAGATCACTGAAGAGTTTATTCGGAAAGTGTTGGAGTTTAAGGATAACAAGGATGATCCAACAGGCTTTACTGAATATATGGTTGAAGGTTGTTTCTACAGGATGGGATATACGGGTTTTGTGAATGCTGCTCCTTTCAAGAAGGGAAATCTAAGTGCGTTGTTTCGATATCTGGCACATGTCATTATTCACTGTTTGGATCACAGGAAGGGTGGTTTTGATGATTTGGTGGATTACCAGATGTGCATGATTATTGCACTAGTGTTGAATCTTCCTTATAACTTTTCAAAAGTTATATTTACTGAGATGATCCAAAACATTCAGAAGGAAAGATTTTTGCAGTATCTAAGGTTTATACAGATGATGTTAGATTATTTACATCCTGACTTGAAGAAATCTGCAGACGATATTATTAAACTTGAGCATATGGATGTTCAGTCACTACGAAAGATGAACGTGCATTTGAAGTCTGCTCCCGCTGCTAAACCGATGTTTGGTGCCATTCTGAATAAAGATTATATTTCACCTGCACCTGGAAAATGGAGGAAGGACGATAGTGGTGACGATGAAGAGGAAGTTAAATCGTTATCATTGTTTGTGGCAAAGAGAAGTCCGTGGTTTGTGAAAGACGGAGAAAAGGGAGGAAAGGCTACATACAAAGGAAGAAAGAGAAAAGCTGTGTCTACTGCTGAAAGTTCAGGGTTGAGGGATGAACCTGAGGTTGAAGAAACAATTGAAAAGATGGCAGAAGATATAGAACTTCAGGCTTTCGGAGCTGACAAGGCAGCAGCTGAAGAAGTACTATCTTCTAGTACTGATTCTGAGGATAGACGAGCGGGAGAAAAGAAAAGAGCAGAGAAGTTAGAAAAGAAACGTCAAGATGAGCTGAAACGCAAAGCCGAAGAACGAAAGAAAAAGGCAACAGGCGAAGACGACAAAACTTACGTCCGTCTGAATCTGAGCTTGAATCTGGTTTTAGAATTCTGGTGAAGAAAAGACAAAGAAGAATGAAAAGATCGGCAGCTCGAATATCTCCAAACGTTGTTCTAACAGATACTAGAGCTGATCCTATCACAGAGGAAAATGTGGAAGAACCTTCGCAGAATATTCCATCTCCTCCACATCATATGCATCAAGAGCCAGATCAGCAACATGTTGAATCAGATATACCTGTTCAACAACCACCAGTTCCTGAACAAGAACCAGAAAAACAACAACTAACACCGCAACCATTCGAATCAGAACCTGTTCAACAACCTATGCCTGATCCAGAGCCTGTCCAGCAACCAGCACCACAACAGTTGGCTCAACAAAAGTCTCAACCATCTCATGCTCAACAGTCTCGTCCTACATCACAGCCGTTTAGTTCACAAGCATTTTTTGACGAGATTAATTTAGACGATCTACCAGGAGGAGATGAGTTCCGTTTTGATGATCCTAGAATTGATGATTTGCAGAAACAAGTGACAATGAACGTTGTGCGCATCGCTGAATTGCAAGAACAGATAAACTTGTTAACAGCAGAGAAGTTTGAAATGCTTGACAGAATTAGAGGTTTAACTGTTGATAAACAGCAACTTGAAACGATGATGGCAAGTATTATTTCTGAAAATGAAAGACTGCGTTTGCGGATGACTGTGTACGATGAAGAAAGGTTGAGAAATAATCGAATGATGGATGTATTTGAGAAGATTCTTGAGAAGAAGTTTGGTTTGAGTATATCTGCAGCGATTGATGAAATTGAACGTGAAGAAGCAAGAGAAAGAGTTGCAGAGCGAGAACGGTTGGCAAAACAACAATCTGACGCGATAGAGAAAGGTAAGGGTAAGATTGTGGAGGATTCTGTGACTGAAGAAGCTGTGCCAGAAGCTAAATCTGGGCCAGTACAGTGTTGGGATATTGTACTATATGAAGAACCGAAGAATTTTATTCTGATAGGAAAGCCTATTGATGTTGATATAGCTTTTCTTGATATTTCCCAACGACATAGAGATTGGTTGATGAAGAAAAGGACGGGAAAGGATAGTAAAGAAATGGCTGAAGAAACAGAGAGAGAAGCAGAAGCAGAGGATACTGAAGATGCTGATGTTGATGATCAAGATTCCAGTAGTTCGGATGGTAATGATGATGATAATGTGAAAGGATCGGGTATTCATGTAATAGATTTGAATGTTAATGAATTAGTTGATCTTTCCGAGTATTTTGATGATTCTGAGAACCAAACTGCTAAAGAGGAAGGGATGAACAAATCTAATGAGACAGTGGATGCTCAGCAGACAGGAATTTTCACTGAGAATGTTACATCTTCTGTTCATGTCGTGCAAAAGCCATTTGTTCTATATCTTGAGCATGATGTTGAAGAGGGAGAGTTTGTGCATAGTTATTCGAAAGAAGAGATAGCTGAAATGCTTGGTGTTAGCAAAGAAAAGTTTGATTTTGATTTTGAAGACGAGCTTAATGAGATAGATGTTTTCGAACCAAATGCTTATGTTTTTGAAGAAATAGAGGATGCAAATGTATATGATAACATTGTCGTGGAAAGTGACTCTGATGAAGATGCTAATGATGCCGTTCAGGGTACAGAGGATTTCCCAACATTTAGCGTTTTATTTACAGCAGAAAGCTCTGAAATGTTACAAAGGAAAGTATCAGAAGTTGTTAAAGAAGGAACAGTTCCTGAAAAGATGTCTACAGCTGAGATTATCAAACAGAAGAAGAAATGGTTTCGGGAGAGTTCAGTTGAGCGAAAGTTTAAGAGACCCCTAGCATTTTTCACAAGAGATGCTGATATTTCTTTAGGGGATATTTTGAGTTGGGGTTGGATTGAAAAGCTAAATGTTTATGCGGATTCAATACTTCCGATATCTAAGTGACATCAAAACACTACCTTATTGGGACATAAAGGAACTTGTGCAAACAAAGATGATAAACCTAAAGATGAAGTTCCATGACCAAAAGTTGTGGAGATTGATCAAATTTGAAGCAAAGCATGATTTTGTTCACTGGAAACCGCATTATCCACGTTGTATTGTTAAAGAAGATCCAGTGACAAAGGAGAAAGATATTACGTTGATTGTGAAGAAACCACGGGTGTTGAAGAACATGCCGATGATCAAAATGGAGCAAGATTTTTATACAATCATCAAGTGGTGGCATTATGATTCAAATACAGGTGAGGCTGTTATATGTGTGCGCCCAAATGAAGATTCGTGGAAGATAACAGAGGAATTAACCGAAGCCGTCATAGCACCCAAAAGAATATTTGGGCTGTAGCGAGGCATTCGAGTACTAGACCCCATGTGGCTAGTAAATTGTTCGAAGAAACACATAGAATGTTTATAGCAAGATCGGTTTTGAAGAAAAGGATCAGGAGCAAGCACTTCAATTTCAAAAGATCGTAAATGTGTGCTTTGCAAATGACATTCACTCGGGATCGGACTGGAAAACAACCTGGAGAAAGATTGAGAAGAAGGAGTTAAATAAAACTGAAGAAAAAGAAGCTCGAATTGCTGAACATTCAAGAATAGCATCGTTAAGGAGTTTTCAGTTTTTTAAGCGATGTCCTCTGACTGATCAAATGCCAATTGCTTCTGAGGAACGACGAAAGTCGGTAAAGAGGTTCTTTGGGCGTTACAGTCAAATCAAATTGAAGATTTTGAAGATTATCCAGACTGTGGCAACATCCAATGGGGAGTTTGTTGGTGCATAATGTCTATTTCCTATGTCTAGGATATATCTGTAATATTTATAAAGGTTACAAGTTAATGTTTAAATGGGAAAATGTAAAGTTTATATGTTTTTACACTGTGATTCGCATGAAACAGATATGTGTTTCGTACGAGTGAGTCACTCGTACGAAATACTATTCGTACGAATCATAGATGTTTGATAGTGCACGCACTTTGGTACGAGTCATGTCGACCGATAAATAGGGAAGTGTTGTGTTAGAGCTAGTTACTGATTTGTCATTTGATACGGCGAAGCTCTGCCAGTTTGTTTACTTGCATCTGTAACTTGAACGTCATTAATACATCAGAAGCAGTTAAAGAGTAAGTTCTATCTTGTTTGTCATGTCTACCTCTCTAGTAATGAATTCCACCTCTGCTAGTTGAGCGAGATCAGGTCAATTGCTCATTTCGGGAGCTCGATCCCCATTCACATGTGTTAAGAGGATCATATCAAGTATTTAAACAAATCACAAGTACCGTTGAGCTTGGTATACTCATTAAGCTTTTAACCAGATTTACCTAGATTGCCAATATCCTTATCCACTTAAACCTCTTCTCGTTTCTCAATTGTTTCAAGATATGTTAGGTAATATTAGGAACATGAAGTAACTGTGTTTCCCATCTCAGAATATACTCCCGTATCGAGATTCCCAGAATTTAATTTCACATGTGAATATATCCAATTGATATCTGTAAGGGGTGAATTGCGGGACCTTGAGAGATCATGTTAGTACTTTCGTACAGACAAAGAGATGAAGGCTCGTCTTTAGGTGGTGTTCCTTAGAGGAAAATTTTGAACTGCAGATGTTTAAAGTTTGTGACATAATCATTTTTATGCACCTTTTGTAGGCGAATAATGCGTAAAGTATTATACAAGTTCTAGGCCATTGTTGACGCAAAATCAGAAGAACTCGGATAATACCCCCAGATATCGATTAAATATAACCTAATCGCAGAATCTGGCATTCTCTCAAATGAAGTTTTGAAGTACTAAGTCCATATATCCGAGAGATGTTAACCCACAAGTTATTCAGTTTTTTCTGTTAGATTTATATCTTGAAGACAATTTACTGAATGAGTGAAGCCTATTGTCACATCCTTAGTAAGACATGTTTAATTACTTGTTTAAACATTCCAATTCTTTAGCATACTGTGACTGTCATATTGATATAATAACTTTTTCACAAAAACTCTTTTTGACTTTCATATGTTTTTGTATTTTCCCAAACTTTCTCCCCCTAAAATCAAAAACACTTTTTTGATTTTTTAGAAATTTAAGAAAGTATGTACAGAAAGCACGTCACACCGATGAGAATCACGTCAAGTCGTCGTCATCCTCAAACTCAACCTCATGAATATCCCCTGATGTCAGATTTCTTGGACCATTTAATTTTAAAAGATTTTTAAATCTTGAACGATCAAACGCTTTGGTATAAAAATCTGCTTTTTGGTCATCTGTGTGGATTTTTTCAATTCTAACCAACTTTTTCTCGTAGCAATCACAGATAAAGTGGTGTCGAATCTCGATATGTTTAGTACATGAGTGTTTACATGAGTTTTTAGTGATATCAGTCGCAGCCTGGTTATCCACATAAATGGGCGTGTCAAGAAATTGCAGTCGAAGACTCTCATCTGCTGTTGAATCCAGAGAATCTAGGAACAAAACTGGATGCTGAAACATATTCAGCTTTACAGGTAGAGAGAGCGACTGCGGTCTGTTTCTTGCATTGCCACGTTACCAAACGAGTTTCGAAGAACTGGCAACCAGTCGTAGTAGATTTGGTGTTAAGTTTGCAGCAACCGGAATTGGAATCCGAGTAACTCGCAAGATTGAATTCATCATGTTGAGGATACCACAAGCCGGTGGTTGGAAATCCTTTCAAATATCTCATAATACGCTTGACGGCTAGCAAATGCGAATCTCTTGGACTTGACTGAAAACGGGCGCACGGGCATGTAGGATACATGATATCAGGTCGAGAAGCAGTGAGATACATCAAGGATCCGATCATGGAGCAGTATAGTGTTTCGTCAACTTTGATTCCATTAAGATCTGGACAAATGTCGTGATTATGAGCTAATGGGGTAGATGCTAGTTTAGTTCCTATCATATCGAATTTCTCCAATATGTCATGAACATACTTCGTCTGTGGATGAAAATACCATCAGGCATTTGCTCGACATGAAGTCCTAGAAAGAACTTTATCTCCCCATCGCACTCATTTCAAATATGCGTTTCATGACTTCTTCGAAGTCTTTACACATCTTGTCATTTGTCGATCCGAAGATGATATCATCCACATATATTTGCACAATAATCAAATGCCCATCCACTTCCTTGGTAAAGAGGGTAGAATCTACAGTTCCTCTGAGAAAGTCGTTGTCTAGAAGATGTCGTGACAGCGTTTCATACCAAGCTCTCGGGACTTGATGTACACCATATAAGGCTTTGTTCAAAAGGTAGACTTTGTCTTGTGTATGGGATCGACAAACCCCGGTGGTTGGCCGACATACACCTCCTCTTTGACTTTTCCATACAAGAAAGCAGATTTGACATCCAACTGATACATCTTGAAACCTTTCCAAGAAGCAAAGGCCAAGAATATGCGGATTGCTTCAAGATGGGCGACTAGGGCATAGACTTCAGTATAATCTATCTCTTCTTGCTGATAAATACCTTGTACCACGAGTCGAGCTTTGTTACGCACTACAATCCCATTATCATCACGTTTGCACTTGAAGACCCATCTAGCGTTTATCTTTTTGTGATGATCTGGTAGGTCAACAAGCTTCTAGACTCCCAGCTTCTGAAATTGAAGCAATTCCTCTTGCATTGCGTCCACCCAGCTCTATTCCTTCAACGCGTCTTTCCAATTCCCGGGTTCCACCTGAGAAACAAAACAACTATTAGAAAGTCTGGTTGGTAGTGAAGCAATACGAGTATAAAAACATCTTAAATCCTTATTGATCTGTTGCGAGTTTGCACTCTTGTTTGTAAGCTGCCTATGATATTCTCCGGTGGATGATAAGAAAGCTTCCTTGGCATCACTTCACTTGGAACATCCACATGAGATTGCAAGTTTGTGATATCTTCATCAACAACCGGTGCAGACGATGAAGCTTCATTCCTAACGTTTGACTGATCAGCTTTAGTATTCAGGAAGCTTTCAATCTGCTCAGATCCTTCATCGGAACTAGATCCTCCATCATCAAAAGTTGGTCCACGATCAGAGTCAGCATTTGGCTGTTGCTGGGCAGATGATTCGGCAGTGTTCATGAATGGTACAAATACAGATTCTTGACGAGTAGTGCTCGGACCTACATCAGACGTGTTAGACACTGGAAGTGATGGGGAAATCACTAACGGTCTGATAACTTGCTCTTAATTAGAGATTTGATGCTGTTGAAAGAGCATAACAAGTTCTTCTTCTGATGGCATGTCTAGTAGATCGAAAGAATTCCACAAACCTTCATAGTTGAACAGGCATGGATCCCTAGGTTTCTGCGTAGGTGTAGTATAACGTTGACAATCAATATGCTGCACAAGAATAACCTGGTTCATACTAGGCAAGAAGACACGATTCTGTGGAGTAGCATAACCGACGAAAAATCATTCTAAGGATTTGGCTCCAAATTTACCATTTGGGTCCAATACAATACACGGTGATCTAAAAGGCTCCAGAAACGCAAAGTTAGGCTTCTGTTGATTAAGTAACTCGAAACAAGTCTTGTTGTGAGGCTTGGCTGTTAACACATGATTAAGGGCATAACACGCTGATGCGACTGCTTCACTCCAGAAACTGATTGGCGATTTCGAATCGGCAAGCATGGTTCTGGCAGTCTCGATCAGTGTGCGATTCTTTCGTTCAGCTACTCCATTTTGTTGTGGAGTATAAGGAGCACTGAATTCATGAAGAATCCCTTTTTCGTTACAGAACTTGAGCATCCGTTTGTTCTTGAACTCTGTACCGTTGTCACTACGGATTCTCTTGATTGGCAAGTGATACAGGTTTTCGAGTTTTCTTAAGAGAATCATTAAAGTCTCAAATGTTTCGTCTTTGCTCTCCATAAAGAAAACCCATGAGAATCTTGAGAAATAATCTGTAACGACTAGGCAATATAGATCACCCGAAATGCTTTTGATGTTTATTGGCCCGAAAAGATCCATATGAAGCCTCTCTAGTGGTAGCTTGATAGAATTCAGAAGCTTCCGTGGGTGTGATTTCTTGTGCTGTTTCCCGTTTTTACAGCTCAGATAATCATTGTATAATTGAAAATTTTTCAGATTAACACCCTCCACTAGGTCTTTATGCACAAGATAATTCATCTTTCTCAGATGAATGTGCCCCATCTTCCTATGCCATAGAATAGACTCTTTCTCGGTAGCTTTAGAAACAAAGCATTGAACCTTCTTTGATTTTGTAGAAGTGATACTCATATCGAGAACATAAAGATCATTTTCTCTCGGAGCATGCATGAGAATCCATTCCTCATGAATCTTGAATCTCTGCTTTAAGATCAAACATTCTTTATCATTGAAGTGCATTGTGAATTTCTTGTCACAAATCTACGAAATTTTGAGTTGATTGTTCTCAAGTTCCGCGATGTAGTTCACTTTATCAAACGAAACAACTCTATTCGTGAAAACTCCTTCACCGACAATTCTTCCTCCTTGCATTCCGGCAAAACCTACGTACCCCACGCGGATAGCTTTTACATCGTGTAACAACGCAAGCATCCCTGTCATGTATCTGGAAGCTCCACTATCCATTATCCATTTAGACATGATCGATCGCGGGAGCCCCTACACACATGATGAAGAAAGTATTTAAACAAAGAAACCCAAACCTGCTTGGTCTTGGGTGGGTTCGCAGTGTTAAATTTCGGACATACTTTGTTTTTTACGTTCATTTTAGGCTCAGTTTTGTGTGGAACAAAAGGTTCCAATTCTACCTTGGATGGTTTGACTTTCGCAACCATGTTTGTGTTTTCAGATTAGCCTTTTTAGCATAAAATTTTGAATCCATTTGACGATATTTAGTTGATGTTTCACCAATTTCAAATTTAGAATGACGTTGAAGAGTTGGTTTAACATTTTGGTAGGATTCGTTGTTTCTTTTCAAAATTTGTTTAGGTGCAACCATAGGTGCCTTTTGTTTCTCATCCTTGGTAAACCTTTTAGAGTTAGAAACAGATTTTGGATATATTTGTGAGCAATATCATGCGATTGCCCAACATTCTTACATTTGTAGCATGTCCTACTGTCTTTACGAATAGAGGAATCCAAAACTTGCTTCTTATTCCTTTTTTCTTTCTTGAAATCATCATTCGATTGTGTTCTGGTGAATTCTTTTTCTTTTTCTGTTGTTGTCCCAAAAAACGAAATTTATTTTCTTAGTAAAGTTTAGCTTTTGGGACTTGTTGTTCATTCTTCGCTTTTGGAAACCCAAACCCGCCCTCCTATTCTCTGAATAATCTTTGTTTCTTTGATGGTAGGATTTGCTGACACATTTTGATTTAGAGTAATATGACGCATTATGTTTATCTAAATCAGAATGGCTAAACCTCCACAAGCTTGAACAATTTATCAACACGATCCAGATTCACATTCTGGATGGGAAAGTCCTCATCCGAAAATAGTTTATTAGATCCATGCATTTTATAAACTATGACGTTTGGATCATTGTTTAAACTATCTTCCGATGTTTTTAGATTCACCTTTTAAAACACTTTCAACCATTGTTTGAACTACCTCATAATCACAGTCACTTTCAGGTTTTGTGTAAGTTACGTCGATGTTCGTAGGCAGCTCGTTTGACTGTTCGGTTTTCAATTTAATATTGAGCGCTTTTCAACCCCTGATGGCTTTTTACAAGCACATCTATTCGACATAGGGGTGGAACATGATCATAAATTGCACTCTTGTTTTTCTCATTTTTAGATTCATCTTTGTTTTCAATCTTGGGTAAAATGTGATCAGTGACGTAAGAGCTTGTGGAATAACTGATTAACAACTTGTTAACCCATTCTGTTTCTATTCTTACCTTCTCAAGCTCACTTTTCAGCTCAGCGATAATATTTAAGTGAATATTAATGGCCATTTGCTTGTCCATTACTGTCTCTTTGAGCATAGAAAGTGCAACGTCATTTTCTCTAAGTGCTTTTTCATATTGTTTAACACATTTGCTCAATTTGTCGTACGCTTCTTTTGTTGATTTATAATCGCTCGACAAATTATCTGTTAAACTTTTGAGCTCATTATATCATGTGTCTTTTGCAACACATTCATTGCACGGCTCAGCACATTTCAAACATGGTTTTTCTACCACAGACTCACATATAGACTCATTTACCTCATTTGTGTTTGCCATACACGCTTTGCTAGGTTCATCAATAAACTTCTCCATCTTTTCATCGACTCTCTGTTCAACATCTGAAAATCTTCTGTTCTTAACAAGATGATCGATGGTTTGGTCCAAAGTAACCTGCAAAAGTTTTCAAGATATTGTTAGGCAGGCAATGTTTAAAAGCACTGTTTAAAATTTCCTCCTCTTCGGATGATGTATGATAGTAATAATCATCTTCTGGAGCCTCATCAAAAGATGCCTCTGATTCTTCTTTAGGTTCTTTGATTATCTCAGCAACCAACACCAAACTCTCATTCTTGGAAATGTATTTGTTCCGGTTAAAGCCCTCATCTTCTTGAGTAACCACTAGCGCTTTGTCTTTCGTCTCTGGCTGTCTATCTTCGATCTGCACCATTCGAGTTCTTGGTTGAGGACGGTGGTAGATAGCCTTCTTGTAGTAGTCATCGGCAAATGGGTTCTGATTACCCTAAACTTCTCTGTTTGGGCATTCACGTTTAAAATGTCCCTTCTCCCGACACTTGAAACAAGTAACTTTGGATTTGGCGAATCTAAGTTTTCCATCCAAACCTCCCAAGTTCTCTTTTCCCGTAATTTCCATGAAGCGTTGTGCGCATCTAACAATAGATGTCATACACCATTTGATGTTGCTCAGCTCCATCTCTACCGGATCAATTTGATCGTCCTCTCTGGTGTTTTCAGAATTTCCAATCTTTCCTGCTACAAGACTGTCATAAAATTCGAGAACCGATGCTAAAAGTGACATATGCTGCTTAGCGGTCTTCTCATCAAAGTTTTGTGCATTCTGGAAATCAACAGCGATATTGCACTATAGTAACCTCTGAGTAGGATTTGACTAGCTTGTCTGATTGATCTGGGGATTGCTTGATCCATGTGATGATTGTGGGCTTTGTGACATGTTCGGATTGACCGCAACAAATGATTGAAAACTACTATTTTGATTTGACGGTGGACTCGGTGTGCTGTAAGCGCTAAAGGCAGTCTGGATCTTTGGAGACTGTATCAGAGCGGCAGAACTATTCTTGGAATAAAGATTAACATCTTGTTGCGCTTGAATGTTTGTGTTCTTCACCATTTTCTGCATTTCAAGTTCATGTCCCTCCAATCTCTCAATGAAACGTGGTAATGAGAGATTACCATATTGAGTTCCATTCTTCAAAATGGTCAAATAGGTAAACAATTCGCCTTGTGGCAGCGAGTTTATCAACAAGTTCTTCGTTCATCTTGATGATTCCCATTCGCTTCATTTGCACAACCAGATGACAGTATCTTTTAATCAATTATTTTACCGTCTCTCCTTTGATCAAAGTAAAGATGTTAAATTCTTTACTCAACAATGCCTTTTTGCTTTTTCGCAGTTGTGCACTACCTTAGAATTTTAATCGAAGTGCATTCCATAATGATTGTGCATCATCATGTTGTAACAGCGCTAGTATGTCCTCTTTGATGGATTGTTGCAGAATGTTCATCATTTTCTTTTCATTAATAAACTTCTCTCTTTCAAAATCAGAAAGTTGAGCCAATGTCTTTTCCAGACCATTTTCATCAACAGGAGATTGATACTTTTCTTCGATAGCAAACCAATTCATGAAATGTTCGCTCCAACTATCGAAGTCTTCGAGGTTCATCAACTTTGGCGGTTTCGGCATCGTACCCATTTCGTTTTTTAGGTTCATGTTTTGTGTTGCAGTAGTCGTGACCGCTGATGTAGGAAATGCGTTATAAAATTCTTCTGTCATTTTTCTGTATAGATTTAGAAACACACATTCCGAAGAAAAAAACTGATTAGTATGAAAAATTTCTTCGTGCGGATGACAAATTAATTCGTGCGACCAAGATTTGCTCTTACGATCCAGAAATTCGTGCAGACAAGATGATTCAAACCAGAAACCTACTCGTGCGAACAAAGAAGCAACTTGTATGAATGAAATGTTCCCTCGTACGAATGAGTTGCTCGTACGAATGTGTAACTTGTGCGAATCACAGTTTTAAATTTTTAACATGTAAATTTTAATAACTTCTGATTACTCGTTCGTAAGAATGAATTAACTTGTATGGTCAGTCGTTCGTGCGAGTGGTCTCTCTACCCGTACGAAACACCTTAGGTCACCAAACGGATTGACATGATTAAGCTCGATTTTAGTTCAGCAGGGCTTCGCCGTACCAACTGGACTAACACTTTTAGCTCTGACACAACACTCCTCTATTTATAGGTCGATATGACTCGCACAGGAGAGTGTGTTGTAGAGACTGTGACTCGTGCGAGTGGCTGCCTCATACGAGTGACGGAGTGTCACTCGTACGAGTCATGGTGACTCACTCGTACGAGTCTGCTACAAAACATATAATCTAAACAATAACATCTACAATCTGACGTTTTAAGCCCTATATGCAAAAACGACATTTCCCAGACGTAGGCAATAGGCATTATGCACCAACAATTAAGATGTTGTTTCAAACCTACAGTCTACCATCCAACCTTTGATAAATCCTCTGGACTCCATTTTCTTCAAGCTTCACCCTTTCATCCTCATCAAAACATGCCAACTCTTTAACTTCTTTCTCTACAGTTACTCGTTTGGTGTTCACCTCACTAAGAAGCATTTTAGATATATACTTCTTACGAAGATCGGTGATTTCCTTTGTTTGATTTTCTGAGACTTCCCCCTTTGTGTTTCTCTTAGCGGATAATCCACACTTCCACTCTTTCACACTTGTTCCTAGACAAGACAAAAGACATGTGTTTTCGTAACCAGATACATTCTTGCGCACTTACAGGTGTTTTTTTCAATATACGAGGTAACTTGTAGCTTACAATTGTAAATCTCCATATGCCGCATCAGGAAAATACCACAGTCGATGCCGTCAAATAGTGTTTGTCATGGGAATTCCAGTCTAACGGGTGTGGTAACTCATAGTTTTGCAGCTACTACTGGCTGTGTATGGTTAAGGAACCCACAAAATGCACTTACCTAAAATAATACATCTGGTAATGTCAAATATTATATCTTTTTTACAATATATAAATATAGTTATGTATATATCTTATTTGACCATACCATCTTTTCGACAGTCTCGCCGTATCTTTCTTCTATACCCGCATCCCCCTCTATGTTGTCGATGATCAATATTTTGGCTTGTTGCTAAGTTGAAAAATAGCAGAAAGTAGTGATCCCATTTCAAGATAGGTATGTACACCATCTGGAAACCTTTAAAGGTTTTTTGTTCTGTACCGACCAGCACATACTTCATGTTCTCAGTAAATTTTGCTATCCGGTCTTTCTCGGGCAAGTCGAACTCTTTCTCTAGCTGCATATTTTTATATTGTAAAACACTGTTAGATGTCATGGTGTTATTATAGTTTTTAAACCACAGCAGTTGTAACACCAAAACAGTATTATAACACTAGTCAACACTTTAAACAACATCAAAACAGATTTAACCATAGCAGTTATATTCAACGGTTTTGATTGTAAAACATTGTTAGATATCATGGTGTTATCAAAGACTCCACAACAGCCATATCAAAGACACCCTAACTCATAAAAACATCACATAAGTGATACTGAAGGCACACAACTTACATTAGATATAACAAAAATAACACCATAAATATTAAAGAACACATAAAAACACCACAACAGTAGTATAACACCAGTCAACACTTTAAACAGTATCAAAACAGAATTAACCACAACAGTTATATTCAATGGTTTAGATTGTAAAATACATGTTAGAAATAACACCATAAATATTAAAGAACATATAAAAAACACCACCGTAGTTATTGTAGAAACAATGCAAGTTCCAAAAACACACCCTAAGTATTTTTTAGACACCAGGAACATATTGAAACATATCAAAGATTCCATAAACCACAGCAGTTATATTCCATAAACCACAGTAGTTATATGTGCCTGCTCATATTAATGGTTTAGATTGTAAAACACTGTTACATACCAACATTCCAGTGTTGCAGAACAATTTTGGCGCTGTTCCCATCTTCCTCATTTTATCCTCGTAGTTCAACACTACAGCCCATGCACTGATGACATCAACATGTACCGTGACACCCTGTATCATTGACTCGAATGGTCCCCTCATCACTGTCACTTGACCATCATTGCTGAACAAGACATCCTTAATATACGAAAGACTTGTTTTAAATAAATAATGTTAACAAATAATTATAGATATTAGATTTATACGTACCATGCGTTACGTACTCAGTAGAATATACACCGTGCAACGGTGTCTTCAGCCTTATCTCGATCAACTCTCAATGAAACTACGCGCTTCACATACGGTGACCGTAGCGTAGAGAACATCCAAAGAGTATATTTAAACCAAGTTATAACATCAAATCTATTATAACACCAGTCAACAGTCCAAACAGAATCAAAACAGAAATAAACAGCAAATAAAGATATCAGAAATAACACCATACAAATTGAAACAAAGATATCAAAATAACACCATAAATATTGAATGCACTAGGAACCTACTGAATTGACCATATCAGTTATATTGAAGACACCCTAACTTATAAAAACACCACAGCAGTTATATTGAACGCATACAACTTATAAAGAATACACATGTGCAACAATGCAAGGACCTTTGTCCTTACATTAGGTATAACATAAATAACACCATAGATATTATAAAACACATAAAACACCCTAGCAGGTATATTGAAATCTCAAATTCAAAACATGTTGTAAAATATCACAGCAGTTATATTGAAGGAACCAGAAACCTACTTAATTTACCACAACAGTTTTATTGAAGACACCCTAACTTATAAAAACACCACATCAGTTATATTGAATGCATACAACTTATAAAGAACACACATGTGCAACAATGCAAGGACCTTTGTCCTTACATTAGGTATAATAGATATAACACCATATATTGAAATCCCTAATTCAAAACATGTTGTAGAAGAACACATATGTGCAACATCATTCAAATTAAGAACCAACTAAAGATATCAAAATAACACCATAAATATTGAAGGACCAGAAACCTACTTAATTTACCATAGCAGTTTTATTGAAGACACCCTAACTTATAAAAACACCACAACAGTTATATTGAATGTACCAGGAACCTACTGAATTGACCACATCAGTTATATTGAAGACACCCTAACTTATAAAAACACCACAGCTGTTATATTGAATCCACACAACTTATAAAGAATACACATGTGCAACAATGCAAGGACCTTTGTCCTTACATTAGGTATAACAGAAATTAACACCCCAAATTCAAAACATGTTGTAAAATATCACGGCAGTTATATTGAATGAACCAGAAACCTACTTAATTTACCACAACAGTTTTATTGAAGACACCCTAACTTATAAAAACACCACAGCAGTTATATTGAATGCGTAGAACTTATGAAGACACCTAAAAACACCCTAACTCTTTAAAGGCACCAGAAACCAAAAAACAGCCTAACTCATAAAAAAACACCACAACAGCTTTTATTGAATGAATCAGAAACCTTCCCTAATTGATAACAACAATTCAAGGACCTTTATCCTTACATTAGATATAACAGAAATAACACCATTCATATTTATGCTATACATAAAACACCATAGCAGAAACCTATTGAATGAATCAAAAACCTATTGAAGTCCCTAATTGATAACACCATAAACTTATTAAAATAAACCTACTGAAACTATCCATTCAACAGAAATTTAATAACGACACCATAACACCCCTGTAACTATTATTAACACCATGAAACTCATTATAGACACCATGAAACTATTAAAGTCACCATTCACTAGAAACCTAATAAAGACACCGCAACAACAATACAAAGGCAGTGTGATTAATGGTGATTAATCAATTTCAAAACACATTACGAACCTTTAAGGGTTTTTGATGTATCCGACCGCGGCGTTAAGGGTGATTTTGTAAGCTTCTTCGGGTCGGCACCAGATCGTTGATTAATCTTCTTCATTGTGTTCAGAGAATCGCGATTGAAATTCCTAGGTTTTGCCCTCTTCTTTAAAATTCGATTAAAAATAGTTTTACTGATTAAACTCCTGGTTTCTCGAGCAGATTGATTTTGATCGTGAGATACGGTTTTTATTTGAAAATGGATGAAAGTCCAAAAATACCCCTAAATGATTCAATCAATTACAAGTATTAATAACACTATTTATAGAATTGTCACTATGATCTCAACCATTAGATTAAATATCTAATGGTTTAGATTCTTTCTTATCTTTCCCACACTTTTATATTTTCTTACAATAACCTCACCCTATATATATATATATATATACACACACACACATTTATATACTTATGAGACAAACACACACATAGATACATACACACAACCAAGGTCCATTTCTTAGGCTACCATATGTAAAGATCCATGGTAGAAGCTTCAAAATGAAGAAATGGAGTACGGATTAACCTATTAAATTTCAAGTAGCAATCCTACAGATAGCTTCCTCATATGCCAATAAAATAAAGCAAGACGCTAAAGTTAAAAAGTAAGACTAACTTACGTTACCTTTATAATGAAAGTAGTCTAGTTCACTTGTAGCTTGCATTGTTATCTTTGATAGTTGTACGCAATATGAAGTAGCATATGGTTTGACACCTTTCTAAATTTCTCATTTCTAATCATTGGTATGCCTTGCATTGTAGAGTACCTTATCTGCAGACCAAAATGAGAGAGAATAGAATAACAAGACTTAAGTTTACAGTAACACTAATTTAAATTAGGGTGTACAAATCTTCAATTGATCAAGGGAAATTAAGTTATTAAACTAATTGGCTTGGTCTTCAAACAACCTTAATATGACCAAATTTGAATACGTGAGAACTAACCAAAATTGAATTCATTAAACTGGACAAGCTAAGATCTTATAGCTTGTTAATTTTAAACAATTAAACCCGATGATTATATAAAATGGCAAACCATTTAGTTAAAAGAAAAAACATTTTTAGCGAACTAAATGACTTACGATTAATAAACCAAAATCTGTAGATTAGTTAAAAAGGTAAAAATATATACAGACTACAACGGATTTAAATGTATAGGTACATACATATATTAAGAATATATGGGTTCGATTTTTTTATTACTTCGGTTGTCATCGGCGGATCTAAACGTAGGCAGAGCTTTAGGGAGATCAAGGATGTGTACATTTGTTATACAACAACAATTTAGACAAAGTGTAAACTTTAAAACTTTTTTTAAAATTATTTAAGTATACTTTATCTTTTGCAAAACTAGAGATTTATGAGCCTTGTACCGGTGTAAATTTATTTATAATAATTTGAGACCTCTGTCTAAAAAGACAAAATCATCGGATCCGAAAGTGGGTGTAACCGGAAAATCTTATACATATATAAATTAATAATAAGTTACTTTTTGTTAGATACTAATTATGCTATAAATGTTTTGATATCTTTGAAAAAAAATGTATTATTTCACCATACACATATAAATTAAAAAGTTAAATGTCATTTAGCCCTGTGGTTTGAGTCATATAAAATGATCTAGTTGTTTTTTTCGTTAACAGAATAATTGATAAAGTTAACCGAATTGACTAAAATGTCAAAGGTGAAACTTTTTTGAACCCACGGAGAAAAAATGAAACTTTTGAAATAAACTTGTACATTAGCACAAACCAAAGTGACTAAATTAAACTCTAAATTAAATAAAGGTTTAAAAAAAGGTAAACTATATACAGGTGTAAAGAAACACATTATCGACTAACATATTCTCAAGAAATTTAAACGTATAGCTACATGTAGGGCTGTAAATGAACCAAACATTCGGCGAACAGTTCGTTAACCGTTCGGCGGGAAGTCGTTTGTGTTCGTTCGTTTAACAAATGAACGAACACGAACAAGAATTTTTAGTTCGATTAGTTAAATGAACGAACACGAACAAAGCCTATGTTCGTTCATTTGTGTTCGTGAACGTTCGGTAAGATGTTCGTTTAAGTTGGTTCGTTTATGTTCGTTCGTTTATGGTCGTTTAAATCCGTTTGTGTCCGTTTGTTCGCTTGTTTATAAAATTTTATTACTTTTCATTTTATAAATATAAATATAATTGAAGTTTTAAAATAGATAATTCAAAACCCTAGCATATAAATGAAAAGCGTCCAACACTCCAGCCCAATTTTTAACTTGTTCTCTTTCAAAATTAGGGCTTCCTCCTTTCCACAGCCACCACCTATCCTGCGACCCCTGCTTCGTCACCTGATTTTAGGGCTTCATCCTTTCACGTAAGCTTCTTCCTCTCTATTTTGTGGTATTAAAGCTTCCTCTTGTTTTTGTAAGCTTCCTCCTTGTTTTTATTTTCCAGTCAAGGGTCTAATCTGAATCTATAAACGATGTTTTTATTTTTCAGATCTTCGTATGTGTGTATACCAATGATTTGCTTTGGTAATTTGAGCTATTTCAGTTAACTAAATAAATACAAGATATACAAAACCCATCATCCTAAAAGCTATATCACATAATCTCAATTGGTTATTCAGGTTTTTTTGCTAAACGAGATAACATACTTGTTATTTGTAATTTAAGTTTATGTTTAAAATAAGTTTATGTTTAAAAATTTGATTAAATTATCACCAAACTCCAAACATACAGAGACGAACAAACTCAGAAAGTGCCTAATTTCCTACCAAACATTGTAGAACCTTTAAAAGTGCTTAATTCCCTACCAAATATTTTTCTTGAGCAACAGATGTTTGATTGATGATTATTTATCATAATGATATTTGCTTGATGACGTTTTATCATAATGAATTAATGCTCTAGTATTATCATAAAGATGTTTGATTGGTGATGTTTTGATTTGCAGATATCAAATGACTCTTGTACTGTTCCACTCCTATTTAATGAAGATCACTATATAGACATACATTCCGCATTTGAATCTTCAGAATTTCAGTCCAGTGCTGACATTCCACTAATGGAGGATAATCCAAATGTTGTTGTTATAAATGAAGAAGCCAATGAAGCTGGTGTAGAACAAGCTAATGTTGCAAATGATGAACAACAACAGCCGTTTACTAAAAAGAGAAGAAAGAAAACTTCAGTCATCTGGGACCATTTTCGTGAGTTAGCTTTGAATGATCAAACTATATTGGTAGAATGCATTCATTGTGGGGAGAAGATGAAGAAACCTAAAGATGGTAGAAGCACACCTATGCGTAGGCACATTGCTAAGGATTGCCCAAAAATACCACGTCTGAAAAAAGGTCAGTTAAAGTTGAATATTTTACCTGGAGATGCAGATTCTTCATCAATGGTTAAAAATTGGAAGTTTGATCATGCTAGAATGAGAGAGGTTATTTCTCATATGATAATGGTTCATGAGTTGCCATTCAACTTGGTCGAGTATGATCTTTTTAATGTGATGATGAAGGAAGATAATCCGGCATTTACCAAGATCTCACGTGCAACAGTTAGGCAAGATTGTATTTCTAGTTATGAAATTGGAAGGAAAAGAATTCAAAAACAGTTGAATCAAGTAAACCGTGTTAACATCACAACTGATTTGTGGACATCAGTTCAAAATATTCATTACATGGTGGTTACATGCCACTTTGTAGACTCAGACTTCAAGCTACATAAATGCATCCTGAATTTTGTTGATATACCTCCACCACATTCTGGTGTTCGAATCTATGATTGTCTCTTTAAGTGCTTGAAAGAGTGGAAAATTGAAACGAAGGTGGCTTCTTTGACAGTTGACAATGCTAGAACTAATGACATGGTGGCTGAAAAGCTAAAGGAATACTTGAATCTTGAAAAGAAGCTTCCTCTTGATGGAAAGTTGTTGCATGTCCGGTGTTGTGCACATATTCTTAATTTTATAGTACAGGATGGCTTATTAGAAATTAAAGAAATAATTCACAATGTTCGTGAGAGTGTGAAACATGTGGCTGCATCTCCGGGTCGATTAAATCTGTTTAGTGAGCTTTCAAAGCAGTTAAAAGTCAAAAAATCATTTGATCTTAGACGTTACTACTCGTTGGAATGCCACATACGCTATGTTGTCTACAGCCTTGGAGTTTAAAGAAGTGTTTGTGAATTATGCCCAACGAGATCCTACATACAAGACTTTGCCGAGTGATGATGATTGGAAAAAAGTTGAAGATGTTTGCTCATTTTTAGTACTTTTCAACGAGGCTACAAAACTGATTTCAGGTATTACTATCACAATATTTTGAGTAATTTTTTTTACAATTTTGCATATTTCTTTTAACATATTCTGTTTTTTGTTTTTGTTTTTATCTTAAAGGGTCTGAGTATCCAACATCCAATGTATTTCTTAGTAAGCTATATGGGATAAAAGAAACATTAGATTCTATAACTCTGGATGCGGATGATTGCATGAAAGATATGGTTGATGCTATGAGAATTAAATTTGACAAGTATTGGGGTTCATGTAACTTATTGATTTCAATTGGTGTTGTTTTGGATCCTAGGTACAAGATGAAATTAATGGATTTTTCTTTCAAACTCATTTATTCCAATGAAAGAGCCCTTGAAGAGATTCAATTTATTCGTGATAGTTTAGATGAATTGTTTAAAGAGTATGTTGAGGATCATAAAGATTCTAATGTTGATGCATCTAAGAGTGCAAATGTTGAGAGTGGTCCGAATAGGAGTGGTCCGAGTGGGATAGGAAGTGGTTCTGGCTTTATGGCTTCTCGATTTGGTAAGGATATTAAGACCGAAAGTGCTAAGTATAATCAACATATTAGAAGTATGGATTGTGTTGAAAGTGTGAAGTCGGAATTAGTTACTTACCTGGAAGAAGGAGTGTACATTCAGGAAGCAGGTGTGCATTTTGATGCATTAGGATGGTGGAAGGAGAACCAACTCAAATATAGAATTTTATCCAAAATGGCTGCTGATATCTTAGCTATCCCAATAACCACTGTTGTTTCAGAATCAGCTTTTAGCGCTGGCGGGAGGGTTATTGATCCACATCGTGCTTCTTTAGGAACTAAGACAGTGGATATGCTGATTTGTGGAGCTGATTGGTATCGTCATTATTATGGTGTCCTTATAAAGAAGAACAAGGTAGTCTTGATAAGGATTCAACTTGATATTTTTTTTAATCATTTGATTCATATGATTATTTTTTGTTTTCTGTAGGAAAATGAAGATGCTATATATGTTGAAATTCCTTGAAGATTGTTAACTGTTTTGGTTGGAGTTTTGGTAATGTCTTATTACAAGTTAATTTTATATTTTGAAATTTTTATATGTTTGCATTTTTTATTTAACTTGTTGCTTTGTTTATTAATCAACTCAGGATATGGTGAATGGTGATGAAAGATTAAGGTTGTTACTTTGTTTATTAGTTTTTGTGTTTAGAACTTAAATTTAGTGTTGAAGGTATTTGGGGTAATTATGTAAGGTTTGGATGATTATGTTTGAGACATTTCTCTATTAGATGTTTGGATTATGAATGTTAGCTTTTATTTTTTCAACTTAATTACTGTGTGCATTGGTTCATGAGTGTTTGTTTGTGTTTGTTATGTTCATCACAGTTTGTTTGTGTTCATTAGAGTTCGTTTGTGTTTGTTTGTGAAATTAGCGGACGAACTCAAACGAACATGGACAAGTTATTTATCTTAACAAACGATCACGAACACTAAATCCTGTTCGGTTATATGTTTACGAACCGTCTGTTAGTCCGTTAAAACCATAACAAACAAACACGAACATAGCCTTGTTCGGTTCGGTTCGGTTCGTTTACAGCCCTAGATACATGGACTAGTAAGTTATGGGTTCTGGTTTTATTACCTGGGTCATAAACGTCGGATCTTAAGGTAGGTGTTGCCGGAAAAACTCACGCTTGAGAGTGTTTTTGTTGGAAGTTCGCTAGAAGTTTTGACAAGAAAACCGAGGGTGAGACTCGGATTTAAGACTGAAGATTTTAAAGATGGTCAAACCGTGCATGATAGGTCATTTCCGTTTTCTTATTTGCAGCGTGTGATATTAGGCTACTCGGTGTGGGTGACGGGCCTCCCTGGAGGACGACCCGCCACGTCAGCGCCACGTATGATGGGTGTGAGGACGGGCCTAAAGGGGATGAACCTAGGAAATGGAGGACGGGGCTAAAAATATATATGTGTGTATGTATGTATAGGTGTGTGTGTAGAGAAGGAGAGAGACAGCATCGTCCCCATCGGCTGCAGGCCGATGCCTGAGACGCCGACGAGCCACCCAGGGCGCTGTTGGGGGCGTCGTCGGCCGAAGCCGGGCCTGGGACGGCCCCCACACCAAGTGGCCTTACAGGCATAAGAACTTTTGAAAAGTGAAAGTCCTGTAAAATTGGTAGGGGTGACAGTAGACATACTGTCTGTCAGACTGAAATGATCAATAATAGGTTCTCACATCACCTATTGTGTAGGTAGGTTAATCATCACACAGTGTGTGCGTTGAATAACGGTGTTGTGGCCAGTCAATGCCCACAAAACCACATTCCTCTGCGTTGTGACATGGGCTCAGAATTCTCCATCGACGTTGAGGGCTAACGTTAGAACGACGTGGACATTGTTAATTGGTTGTTTGAAACTAACCGTTTAATGATTAGTTTGACCTTATAAAAAAGTGTTTAAAAAAAACCTATATACAGTTCCATATTTCACACCACTTTTATAGAAACTACACCCAATCACTCATTTATTCTCCTCTCATTCACATATTCCCTCCTATTTTTACAAAATTTATAAAAAATGAAAGTCTCAAATTCTTCATCTTCCTCTTCATCGTGTTGGCTTGACAATTTAATTTTATTCTTTTTGGATGACGACGGACCGGCAAGTCAAAAGATGGTTGAAGATGTAACAGAAGGCAAAGGGAGCTCCTCAGAACCCAAAATTAGAAAATACATAGTACGGGACCGAGCCATCGCACATGATTTATTAATAACTGATTACTTTTCACCAAACCCTACTTATGATGATAGTACTTTCAGACGCCGATTTCGTATAAGCCGTGAATTATTACTTCGAATATCAAACGATTCATCTAGTAAATATGATTGTTTTTCAACAAAGAAAAGATGCGTGTGGTCGTCTAGGATTTAGCACGTTGCAAAAGGTTACGACCGCGCTTAGAAAGGACTTTGGGACGGTTTCCGACATAAAATATGAATATATAAAAATGTCAAAACGAACCGTGAGGGAAAGCCTCCATTATTTTTGTGAGTGTGTCGTTGAACTACATTTAAAAAATATTTTAGAAAACCTACGTTTAGTGACATACAACAAATTTCGGAGGCTCATGAAGAGCGATAATTTTTCAAGGGATGATCGGTATTTTAGATTATATGAAATGGGAGTGGAAAATTGTCCAACATCGTGGGCCAGGCAACACAGTAGCGGATTTCATAAAAAACTGACTATGATGCTCAAAGTGGTTACATCTCAAGATCTTTGGATTTGGCATTCATTATTTGTTATGCCTGCCGGAAAATAACGATTTACAGATTTTTAATAAATCACCTATTTTCAACGACCATATAAACGATGTTGGGTCGAAAGGATCTTTTTTTATTAAGGGTGCGAAGTATAAATATGGTTATTATCTAACGGTCTAACATGCCCGGATTGGGCTGTGTTCGTTAAATCATTTACCAGGAAAACGACGTTAGACAAAAAGCGACGCAAGTTTAACGGGGCTCAAATGGCGGCACAAAAGGACGTGCATGATAGGTCATTTCGTTGGTCAAACCGTGCATGATAGGTCATTTTCGTTTTCTTATTTGCAGCGTGTGATATTAGGCTACTCGGTGTGGGTGACGGGCCTCCCTGGAGGACGACTCGCCACGTCAGCGCCACGTATGATGGGTGTGAGGACGGGCCTAAAGGGGATTGTAACATCCGTCAAAAAACGGATATACCAAACCCGCTTCGTTTATTAACCGAACAACCAGTCAAAAAAAATTCCGTTGCGTATTTAATGCTCAAATTAATTTTAAACGATACATAATTAATAAGTATATTAGAATATAAAATTTATAATTGAAAATCTATTAAAAATAATGAAATAAAAATAAAACGCTGAAGCCGGGTTTCGAACCCGGGTCAGCCGAGAATCATCCAAGCCTTAACACACACACATCCAACCACTCCGCCACTTGTGTTTCTTGTTGATTATTTGAAACAAATAATACATAAAATAAAGTTGGAAATCAAACCCAGTCACTCTCGCCGGAAATCCCGACGAAATCGTCAATCTTAGACGTTATCTTTTGGCATAACGGATACAATTATAGCAGCGTCGGTTATAATTGAAAACTTTAAGGTCTTTTATTCAAATCATCGGACCGTAACCGAAAAGTGTTGAATTCGAAATCAGAAATACACTTAAACCTGAGTTATACTTTATTCATCAGTGAGCTCGCGAGTTATCAAAATCACACTCTTCATTTCGCTCAGAAAACTTCGCCGCAGTCGCCGGATTTCTCTGTAAAGTGACCGGAAATTTTCGCCGGAAAACCGAGTTCAATCCATCCTTTCTTCTTACTCTAAAATAAGATCTTAGAGCTCATACTGACATCACCCACACTCATCTTAAACCTCTAAAGAATCTCTGTCGAAAGAAATTTCACTCGCCGGAATTCTCTAAGTCGCCGGAAAACCGGGACTTTCATCTACACGGTAATTACCTCGACTTTTCTGTTTCATTCCATTATTATACAAATTCTAACATCACTCCATCACCCAGAATCAACCCCAGACGACATTGCCGGATTTTCTGTTTTCGCCGAAAAATTTCTGAAAGTTTCAGAATCTCGCTGTTAACCGGTATGATCATGTAACCTACTGATAATCGTTACTCAGTAGTTCAATTTCACATCTAATTCATTCAAACTGATTCTTGAATCCGAACAGAAGGAGTTCCCAAAACAGAGCCGACGATCTTTGCCGGACTTCTGAAGAAAGACGATCAGTTCGGTACAATCAATCCCCAAACCTTTTTTTGTTCATTACATTACGATTGCTCATAATGTTCGTTAAATTAATTTAACAAATAACAGTTAGTTAACCGTTGTCTGTGTTTTGAACGAAGAAGACGAAGCCGTGTAAGATATAAGATTAATTAAAATCAATATTATGAACGGGTTAGACACACAGTCCAGCGGTGGACTGTGTGCAAACAATATGCATACGTCCCGAGTTCGATCCTTGACACACACATTCGCTGTAATAAAAAGTCTTTTTTTTTAAACTGAACCGGATCCACATAAGTATATTAAAAACCAGAATATTTATTTATTTAAATTAAAAATACTTAAAAATAACATTTCTAAAGTTAGAAAATAGCCTAAAACTCACAAAAATGTATCCAATAATCCTATTAAAATTGTTAATAAAATCCATTTATTTACCTTACTTTTTTCGTTATTAATTAGGTTAGTTTTTCCTCGTCGATCAATCCTCTAAACTCGTGCGCATTCAACATCATCAACCGAACGCACCCACTGTGAGTGAATCTTACAACTCCCCTTTTTAATTACACGTTTTGGGGTGTATCATGTGTCACTTAAACTAATTCGTTTATTCAAACTCGTGCCATACCATATTATGATTTAAACTTAGAATGTAAATATTGTTTGTAGTTATGTATTACATATTGTCATCTTGTATGCAAATTATTTATTAGGCCCATCAGTTCCTCGTGGGAGACGAGTTGAACAACGCGTGCCTTAAAACTCATACATTAGGCCCATCAGTTCGTTGAACAACGCATGCCTTAAAAATCATACATTAGGCCCATCAGTTCATAGAACAACGCATGCCTCAAAACTCATTCATTAGGCCCATCAGTTCCTCGTGGGAGACGAGCTGAACAACGCGTGCCTCAAAACAATCTATTATTGTATGTGTGTGTATTATTTAATAATTAAGTGTTTTGTGAATAAGTTTACATCTACATTTACTCATATGTGGTTATGCACTTTATTTTATCAATTCATTAAACTTGTTTAAATGCTTTTAATAGGATTCACTCGCCAACTTTTTGTTGATCCAAAAACCATTTTTACACATGATACAGGTGAACAGGATGAAGCAAGGAAAACATAGGAAATGCCTTAGAAGAAAATAATGAAGTTTAGAAAGATGTGTAGAACATGTTGTAATTATGATTTTATGATTTCCCTTTAAATTGTCATAATAAATATGAAACGTTATAATAAATGTCATGAGCTTTGATGAAAACCCAATCATGCCCCGATCACCTTTTCCGCTGCGGGTCGAGGTGTGACAGATTGGTATCAGAGCTTTTGACTATAGGGATATAGGATAGGTTATTAGACCCTTAGAGCCTATACTATAGTTGACTAGATTTTAATTGTTTATGTGGTTACATGCAAACTTATGATATTTATTTGTTTCATATTTATTACATACACAAATGCATGCAAATACTTCCAATACTACATTTTTGTGATACATAGTGAATTATACTTACAGTCAGACATACACAATTACATACACATTCATCATACATATTTCAATGCTCACATATTCAAATCGTCTTCATACTTCCGTTATTCAAAAATTTTGTCGCATTTTTCATTTTTCAAATCTCATCAAAGTGAGTACTGCGACGGGCATGTAGTAACTGTAAGGGTACAAGTACCGGTAGTCGAACGTCCTGTCTAGGTTGGCATTCGTATAAATCCAATATAACGGACCAGTTTGCCTACCTGGGGACTAACGATGAGAGTACGAAGGACCTATTAGGCCAAAGCATGCCACACCAAACGTCGTTCGAACTAACCCCACTTTGAGGTGTCACCGTGTCCACACCTGGATACATTCCGAATATCATACGTTACATACTTATTTCTCGATTTTCTCCGGGTTTTAGTGTACGTAACCAGGCTAACACATGCGAACCATATGAAAAACCCGGTGATCATGGGGGCCCACATGATTACGAAGGTGAAGTATGGCGGCATGCAAAGCCCAATTACGAGCAAAGCCCAAGACATCCTATGGATATAGTAGATTTATTATTTTATATTTATTTTATAAATGTTCATTCCTAAATACGACACATGATCCCTAAAGCATCCAACTCATACTCTTGATATGTATTCCTTGTAGATGTCTTCTAGCCTCGCTCGTAGGAAGATGAGATCAGGAAAAGCCCGCGAGCGCATGGCTGCCCAAATCGCTCAACAAATGGCTGCCGTAATACCCAACATTGTAAATCAACTCCAACAAGCCCTTACCGCTAATCCTGTCAACCAAGAAGATCAAAATGTTATCAACCCTCCCCCAAATACCACTAAATGCACCTACAAGCATTTCAAATCCTGCGACCCTCCAAAATACGAAGGGACTGAAGGTGTCACCGCTCTTCTCCATTGGTTTGAAGAAATGGAGAACACTTTTCTAAATTGCGATTGCCCTGATGATCGCAAAGTGCGATATGCTACCGGTCGTTTACTTGGAATAGCACTTACTTGGTGGAATACAGAGAAGGCCAAACGAGGTGTTGAAGATGCTATGACTTTAACTTGGGAAGAGTTGAAGGAAATCATGACAAGACGGTTTTGCCCAAGGAGCGAAATCAAGAAATTCGAAGATGAGTTCTATTCGTTGAAGCAAAAGGAAGGCGACCACACCACATACAACAAAGATTCCTCGAGTTAAATCAAATGGTTCCCAACTTGTTCACTCCTCCTTACCGTTTGATCGAGCACTACATTCGAGGTCTTCCTTTAAAAATCCAAGACTCTGTAATAAGTACCACGCCTGCAACTTTGG
The DNA here is from genome assembly GCA_947069175.1 of Scalesia atractyloides. NCBI lineage: Eukaryota > Viridiplantae > Streptophyta > Magnoliopsida > Asterales > Asteraceae > Scalesia > Scalesia atractyloides. The sequence continues at coordinate 15,365,877 of CAMTDV010000001.1, read as the reverse complement.
AAGCAGCAATGGAGTTAGCTACAGAGCTCACCGAGAACCGCATACGGAATAAAGACTTCAAGGAGGAGAAGAAGAAGGATAAAGCATTGACTGAAACCCCAACCAAATCCCCTTCTCAACCCATTTTTAAGAGAAAACGAGATGGGCAACTTTTCGCTGTCACCCAACGTAATCAATCAGCCTCACAAGCCGTACCCCTCCAAGCTATCCCAATCACTCAAATAGCACCCAACTCAACTTACCCAAATAAGAAACCTTACCTTGGACCTCACCCTCAATGTAACACCTGTTTTTATCACCATCCATCTACCTTACCTTGTCGACTATGTGCGAATTGTGGACGCTATGGTCATTTGAGCAAGGTTTGCCGCACCCCTCAAAACCAATTCTCACCCCCTACTCAAAACATGATCCAAACATATCAACAACCCCAATATCCCATGTTTCCTTATGTTCGAGCTTGTTTTAATTGTGGCGACCCTACCCACTTTAGAAACACATGCCCTCGATTGGTTAACATCATAAACGCCCAAGCTCAAGCAAACCCAGTTAACCAAGCAAATCAAGGAAACCTAACCACTAGGCCACCAGCAAGAGGAAGAGTTTACAACATCAACGCCAATCCTGTTGAAGATAATGACGTTCCAAACAAAACCACCCAACTAGTCCCCTTCGCCAAAAATCAAGATTCAACTCCAACCGTTTAGTTTTTACGTTTTTTTATGTTATCTCAAATTTCCTGTATCCCAGTTATAAATTGGAAATATATCCAAGAATCTTAATGCAAATTACTATTTCAGTTTTGTTTTATACTCACTGATTTAACATTCATATCATCATACCTCACGACGTATTACAATCTCAACATTTAAAGAAGTTGAGCTGTGTCTCACTTCTACATAGACTAACCTCTGCATCATAATAAACGAGAGAGGTACTGTCATCATTCAAACATGTATACTATCAGAATTAAGATTCAAGTTTTGGTTGTTGTGTTTGTTTATGTTTTAGAGTCACATAGAACTAATCATAACTTACGGATAAAGCCAATGAAAATTTTACAAGAATATGGTGGATACGCCGCTGGTACTTCCTATATATAAGTATTCTTGTCAAAGGATCAGAGGCATTGTCAAGCGGTTATAAGAAGTTCCATGTAGGATTTAGTAATGTTTTGGTTGAAAGTTGTTTTACACTCATTGATTTAACATTCATATCATCTCATCATTTAAAGAAATTGGATTGTGTTCCATTTCTACATAGACTAACATCTCCATCATAACAAACGAGAGAGGTATTGTCATCATTCAAACATGTATACTATCAAAATTAAGACTCAAGCTTTGGTTGTTGTGTTTGTTTATGGTTTAGAGTCACATAGGACTAATCATAACTTCCTGATAAAACCAATGAAAATTTGACGAGAATATAGTGGATACGCCGCTGGTACTTCCTATATATAAGTATTCTTATCAAAGGATCAGAGGCATTATCAGGCGGTTATGAGAAGTTCCATGTAGGATTTAGTATTGTCTTAGTTGAAGTTTGTGTTATACTCACTGATTTAGCATTCATATCATCTCATTATTTAAAGAAATTGGATTGTGTTCTATTTTTACATAAACTAACCTCTCCATCATAACAAACGAGATAGGAATTGTCACCATTCAAACATGTATGCTATCATAATTAGGACTCAGATATTGGTTGTTGTGTTTATTTATGTTCTAGAGTCACATCATAGAACCAATCATAACTTACTGATAAAACCAATGAAAATTTGACAAGAATATGGTGGATACGCCGCTGGTACTTCCTATATATAAATATTCTTGTCAAAGATCAGAGGCATTGTCAGGCGGTTATGAGGAGTTCCATGTAGGTTTTAGTAGTAGAAGTTTTGTTTAGGGATATAACTTTATCTTTCCAAACATACCAAAACTCTTGCGCATGAAATCATATTTAGTCAATCAACTCTGTTTATTAATATTCATTATCATAGGCATCAAAAAGCGATTCCTGAAGCAGGGTACTCAACCCTTACAAGGAACGTTACCGCCTCAAACAAAAATTTAAACTCTTACTCCTTTCTAAGTATGTAACTGTCAAACTAAACACCATCCTTTTGAGACAAACATGCCACAACTTAAATTTCGGGACGAAATTTCTAAAAGTAGGGGATACTGTAACATCCGTCAAAAAACGGATTTACCAAACCCGCTTCGTTTATTAACCGAACAACCAGTCAAAAAAATTTTCGTTGCGTATTTAATGCTCAAATTAATTTTAAACGATACATAATTAATAAGTATATTAGAATATAAAATTTATAGTTGAAAATCTATTAAAAATAATGAAATAAAAATAAAACGCTGAAGCCGGGTTTCGAACCCGGGTCAGCCGAGAATCATCCAAGCCTTAACACACACACATCCAACCACTCCGCCACTTGTGTTTCTTGTTGATTATTTGAAACAAATAATACATAAAATAAAGTTGGAAATCAAACTCAGTCACTCTCGCCGGAAATCCCGACGAAATCGTCAATCTTAGACGTTATCTTTTGGCATAACGGATACAATTATAGCAGCGTCGGTTATAATTGAAAACTTTAAGGTCTTTTATTCAAATCATCGGACCGTAAACGAAAAGTGTTGAATTCGAAATCAGAAATACACTTAAACCTGAGTTATACTTTATTCATCAGTGAGCTCGCGAGTTATCAAAATCACACTCTTCATTTCGCTCAGAAAACTTCGCCGCAGTCGCCGGATTTCTCTGTAAAGTGACCGGAAATTTTCGCCGGAAAACCGAGTTCAATCCATCCTTTCTTCTTACTCTAAAATAAGATCTTAGAGCTCATACTGACATCACCCCACTCATCTTAAACCTCTAAAGAATCTCTGTCGAAAGAAATTTCACTCGCCGGAATTCTCTAAGTCGCCGGAAAACCGGGACTTTCATCTACACGGTAATTACCTCGACTTTTCTGTTTCATTCCATTATTATACAAATTCTAACATCACTCCATCACCCAGAATCAACCCCAGACGACATTGCCGGATTTTCTGTTTTCGCCGGAAAATTTCTGAAAGTTTCAGAATCTCGCTGTTAACCGGTATGATCATGTAACCTACTGATAATCGTTACTCAGTAGTTCAATTTCACATCTAATTCATTCAAACTGATTCTTGAATCCGAACAGAAGGAGTTCCCAAAACAGAGCCGACGATCTTTGCCGGACTTCTGAAGAAAGACGATCAGTTCGGTACAATCAATCCCCAAACCTTTTTTTGTTCATTACATTACGATTGCTCATAATGTTCGTTAAATTAATTTAACAAATAACAGTTAGTTAACCGTTGTCTGTGTTTTGAACGAAGAAGACGAAGCCGTGTAAGATATAAGATTAATTAAAATCAATATTATGAACGGGTTAGACACACAGTCCAGCGGTGGACTGTGTGCAAACAATATGCATACGTCCCGAGTTCGATCCTTGACACACACATTCGCTGTAATAAAAAGTCTTTTTTTTAAACTGAACCGGATCCACAACAGTAAGATGTTAAGTATATTAAAAACCAGAATATTTACCAAGTTAGACACACAGTCCAGCGGTGGACTGTGTGCCAAACTAAACCGCAGGTCCCGGGTTCGAGACCTGTGGCGAGCACCGAGTGATGCAATTAAATCGTTTTTAAAATAACTGATTTTCGGATTAATTTAATTAGTATATAAATATAATTAAAAACAGAAATATTTCGGGTTAGACACGTAGCTCAGTTGGTAGAGCTGCGTGCACGCGTACGGGAGGTAACGGGTTCGAGTCTCACCCAGCGCACACATATAACCGACCGAACCGGTCAACAGGTCAACGGTCAACGGTCAACAGTCAAAAATCAACATTTTTTATTACTTTTATATATTTATTTAAATTAAAAATACTTGAAAATAACATTTCTAAAGTTAGAAAATAGCATAAAACTCACAAAAATATATCCAATAATCCTATTAAAATTTTTAATAAAATCCATTTATTTACCTTACTTTTTCGTTATTAATTAGGTTAGTTTTTCCTCGTCGATCAATCCTCTAAACTCGTGCGCATTCAACATCATCAACCGAACGCACCCACTGTGAGTGAATCTTACAACTCCCCTTTTTAATTACACGTTTTGCGGTGTATCATGTGTCACTTAAACTAATTCGTTTATTCAAACTCGTGCCATACCATATTATGATTTAAACTTAGAATGTAAATATTGTTTGTAGTTATGTATTACATATTGTCATCTTGTATGCAAATTATTTGTTAGGCCCATCAGTTCGTCGTGGGAGACGAGTTGAAAAACGCGTGCCTTAAAACTCATACATTAGGCCCATCAGTTCGTTGAACAACGCGTGCCTTAAAACTCATACATTAGGCCCATCAGTTCGTAGAACAACGCATGCCTCAAAACTCATTCATTAGGCCCATCAGTTCCTCGTGGGAGACGAGCTGAACAACGCGTGCCTCAAAACAATCTATTATTGTATGTGTGTGTATTATTTAATATTAAGTGTTTTGTGAATACGTTTACATCTACATTTACTCATATGTGGTTATGCACTTTATTTTATCAATTCATTAAACTTGTTTAAATGCTTTTAATAGGATTCACTCGCCAACTTTTTGTTGATCCAAAAACCATTTTTACACATGATACAGGTGAACAGGATGAATCAAGGAAAACATAGGAAATGCCTTAGAAGAAAATAATGAAGTTTAGAAAGATGTGTAGAACATGTTGTAATTATGATTTTATGATTTCCCTTTAAATTGTAATAATAAATATGAAACGTTATAGTAAATGTCATGAGCTTTGATGAAAACCCAATCATGCCCCGATCACCTTTTCCGTTGCGGGTCGGGGTGTGACAGGGATGAACCTAGGAAATGGAGGACGGGGCTAAAAATATATATGTGTATGTATGTATAGGTGTGTGTGTGTAGAGAAGGAGATGGACAGCATCGTCCCCATCGGCTGCAGGCCGATGCCTGCAACACCGACGAGCCACCCGGCGCGGTGTTGGGGCTGTCGTCGGCCGAAGCCGGGCCTGGGACGGCCCCCACACCAAGTGGCCTTACAGGCATAAGAACTTTTGAAAAGTGAAAGTCCTGTAAAATTGGTAGGGGTGACAGTAGACATACTGTCTGTCAGACTGAAATGATCAATAATAGGTTCTCACATCACCTATTGTGTAGGTAGGTTAATCATCACACGGTGTGTGCGTTGAATAACAGTGTTGTTGCCAGTCAATGCCCACAAAACCACATTCCTCTGCGTTGTGACATGGGCTAAGAATTCTCCATCGACGTTGAGGGCTAACGTAGAACGACGTGGACATTGTTAATTGGTTGTTTGAAACTAACCGTTTAACGACTAGTTTGACCTTATAAAAAAGTGTTTAAAAAAAATCCTATATACAGTTCCATATTTCACACCACTTTTGTAGAAACTACACCCAATCACTCATTTATTCTCCTCTCATTCACATATTCCCTCCTATTTTTACAAAATTTATAAAAAATAAAAGTCTCAAATTCTTCATCTTCCTCTTCATCGTGTTGGCTTGACAATTTAATTTTATTCTTTTTGGATGACGACGGACCGGCAAGTCAAAAGATGGTTGAAGATGTAACAGAAGGCAAAGGGAGCTCCTCAGAACCCAAAATTAGAAAATACATAGTACGGGACCGAGCCATCGCACATGATTTATTAATAACTGATTACTTTTCACCAAACCCTACTTATGATGATAGTACTTTCAGACGCCGATTTCGTATAAGCCGTGAATTATTACTTAGAATATCAAACGATTCATCTAGTAAATATGATTGTTTTTCAACAAAGAAAAGATGCGTGTGGTCGTCTAGGATTTAGCACGTTGAAAAGGTTACGACCGCGCTTAGAAAGGACTTTGGGACGGTTTCCGACATAAAATATGAATATATAAAAATGTCAAAACGAACCGTGAGGGAAAGCCTCCATTATTTTTGTGAGTGTGTCGTTGAACTATATTTAAAAAATATTTTAGAAAACCTACGTTTAGTGACATACAACAACTTTCGGAGGCTCATGAAGAGCGATATGGTTTCCCAGGGATTATCGGTATTTTAGATTATATGAAATGGGAGTGGAAAGTTGTCCAACATCGTGGGCCAGGCAACACAGTAGCGGATTTCATAAAAAACTGACTATGATGCTCAAAGTGGTTACATCTCAAGATCTTTGGATTTGGCATGCATTATTTGTTATGCCTGCCGGAAATAACGATTTACAGATTTTTAATAAATCACCTATTTTCAACGACCATATAAACGATGTTGGGTCGAAAGGATCTTTTTTTATTAAGGGTGCGGAGTATAAATATGGTTATTATCTAACGGACTAACATGCCCGGATTGGGCTGTGTTCGTTAAATCATTTACCTGGAGAACGACGTTAGACAAAAAGCGACGCAAGTTTAACAGGGCTCAAATGGCGGCACAAAAGGACGTCGAACGAGCGTTTGGTGTTTTGCAATCAAGATAGCATATTTTGAAAGTGTCGTGTAGAATTATGAAAAAACCTATAATTCAAAATGTGATGTGCGTGTGAGATTTTTGCGTAACATGATTTTCGAGAATGATGAACGCACAATTTGCGAGTATTACGAGGAGACGAGTCAACCAAGCACCGAAGAATTAAATAATGAAGAAAAAGAAGCAAACTTGAATGAAATTAAGAATAATACAACACATCACAACCATCAAGCGGATATGGTTGAGGACATTTGAAGAGTTCCACCAGACGACCATGACAAAGACGAAAATTAAAATTTATGTAATTCTTTTTATTTTTTAATTTTATGTAGTTTTCTAAATTATTTTTTTATTTTTAAATTTATGTAATTAAATTTAATTAGTTTTATATAACTTTTAAAAAGAAAAATAATATTAAATAGGTGACACGTGTCGAATAACGCCTTTTTCTACACCCCTTCCCACCCCCGCCCTTTTCTACCACGCCACTATTCTGATGCGCACTGAGGTGGCGTCCACAGGTCGAATAACGCCCATTCTTCAAGCCCCTCCACATCGTGTGGTCAAAGTAGGGGTGTTACTAAATCCATCCACTCCTTTTTTTACGACCAACAAATCCTTCAAATAGGTTATTGGCGAAATTCAGTGCATTGAAATACGCTCTTCTCTGAACCAGGGAAAACCCTGACCTAGGTCCAAAGCCTATGAACACTCGCAAGAAGGAATGACAGTGCGGTGAGGTAAAACTCGCCCAGTTCAAGGATCGAACTAGCGATCGTCGCTTACTAGCCTAGTCTCTCATCCTCACCAAGTGCCGCTGAAACTAAATGGTGAGGGCTGGTGAAGGCAGAAATGGAACCTGGGTCACTTGGAATATAAGGTTTCTCTCTTATCACTTCACCACTAACTCATTGGGTGTACCCATTCCTTATTATTTAGACCTTCACTTCTCTCACATACTTACGGAGCCGTTACTTTTTCTCTCATAGTGGAGCATATAACTAGTGGGGAGGGGTACATCTAGATCAAGCCTCAAGTAGATGTTTAGACCATGTGTTTAGCTAAACACGTCATATTCGTGTCAACCCGGTGAGCCAGCGGGTTAACCCATTTGTATTTGTTTTTTTCTAAATGTGTTTTATGTCAAAAATTAAATTGGTTAGGTATTTTATTGTTATTTTTGTAAGTTAAAAGAGTTTTACATTTTGATTTAAAGTATTGCTTTATATATATATATTTATATATATATATATATATATATATATATGATTTTTTTTAAAATTTTAATGTTAAAATATTAATATATGAAGGTAATAAAAAACCGAGTAAAACAGGTTAACTCACGAATATTCGTGTGGTGTTTGGGTTCATATGCCTAACACGATTTTCGGATTCAGATTCTTATAAATCTTTTGGGTTCCGGATCCGGTTAAACTTACAAACAGACCTCTCGATCTAGTATCTAAAGTGTGGAGAGACATCGGAATTAAATGAGATAAATAGATGTGAAGTATTATTTACTATAGCTAAGCTCTCATCAAGTATGATTAAGTAAGTTATAACTTTTTAACTTCTTAGCTGTTTAAGTGAATTAAAAGATTAAATCCGATACACACATCAAAGTTTGCCTTCTTAATTACTTGGTGTATGCAAGATTAATAGATAGCGTTGTATGAGGAATATGATTCTTAGAACTCATGTTACAAAATCAAGTACAAATTGCATAAGTGGAGTATTTGATGTTAAGAACTTCCTATCGATGACAAAGTTGCTACTCACAATGATTGCTACCGATACATGCTAATAGCGACTTAATGTCATTGTTCCATAAAGACGAAAATAAAGATTGCTAGAATATAATTTTTGTTATTGAAAATTATCTCTTATTCAATATTTGTTTTAATTAAAAATAACTATTTTCTTCATGTAGAGATTAGCTTGTTACTTTATAGCCTATGGAATCCCAGAGGTGTTGAACCCAGCTACAGAGATTCGTCTACGTCCAAATAAGGCTTCCGAGATGATCTACAAAACAGAACACCATTTAGCCTCGTCGCGGAGGATCCCCGGAGGGAGGGAGTAATCCGTTACCAAACTCCGGCGTGAGAATAAGAACACTTGTCAGTGAATAAAATAAGATTCTGACAAAGTGAGTTTGCCGGAATGTATGGTGTGGATTCTGGGTTTTGATAATTCAATGAGTTGTTTAAAGAATGTATGGTGGGTTGTCCTTTCCTCGTACAATCGTCGCATTTGCTCTTTCTCTCTCTCTTCTTCACGTAATAAATGCCATGGACAAGTTTCATCAGAGAACTCTGACACTCTGACCTGAATAGTGGTCTGAGACGATGATCTTTTAGATCATCTTCTCTAGGGTAACATCCCTTCTCTTATTATTCTAGGCCTAGTTTTTGTGTAATGATTAACGGGCCCATCAGTCCTTTAAGCTGGTAGCCCAAACGAGGAGCCCAGTTAGAGGCCCTCGTCGACAAGTCATCCTTAGTCTTGGTTCACTGAATCTTATGTGTGGGCATGGACTAAGCTTCTCATATACTGAACTTTTTTGTGTTGGTCCCTGAGTTACGTGATCGCGTCCCTCATGATAGCCTATTTTGATCCTCACTTGAGCCAACGATTAGGGGGAGAGCATCCACACGTGGGGAGAATCCAGCGGTGGCATTTAAAACTTTGATTGTTGCCGCATATTCGATTCCCTATTAATACGGGCTCAATCGTCTATAAGTCATTCATTTTGAATCTTTTTTTTCTCCTTCATCTTCCTCCTCTTCTTGCCCTAACTTCGTCTGACATGAGTCGTTAAGGCAGGGATTCGATCTATTCTATGATTAGTCCAGAGGAGTTGCAATCTTTTGTCTCTTCCTATCACATCCCCTCTGGGCTCTCTCCGCATTTGCCTGGTCCCACCGAGCCGGCCACATGCTCGTCGGAACGCATCATTATCTACACCTTATCCCTTTCGTTTTGTGGTGTTCGATACCCGCTATTGTCCTTCAAATGGATCTTCTCAAACACTACGGCATCCATTTCTCCCAGGTACATCATCTTGCTTTCCTGAGGATTGTTCATTTTGAACTAACATGTGCTTCATTTGAGGGTGTTCCGACTGTGCCATTGTTCCGACGTTTTTACCGTTTGAGATCTGATGGCGACTGGTTCACTTTGGAGAAAAGTAAAGACAATATTTCCCTATCCTTCCACTTCTTCATGCCCACCTCTACATATCCGGAGGAATGGAAAAACTAGTTTACCTTTGTTTCTTCTTCGTTGTTGTCTGAGCCCCTTTCTGCTAAGGAGCCTACTTCTATCATTGAGGATGAAGTTCCATATTTGTCAAGCGTTGAGACCTCACTGTGGAAACTTATGTGTGAAAACCCTACCCGTGCCATTAATTTTTCTGAGGGTGTGTTGGCGATGGGGGCTTGAGCCCTCTCATCCTCACCGCCCGAAAGCTTTTGTTGAAGGCAATGGAGAGTATTTCTTGTTGTTGTCTTTTCTCTTGCTTATTTGGCTAGGGTTCTTGTGTTGTTGTTAACTAGGTAATCATTTTGCTTGTAGAGGGGATACTGTAACATTTGTGTAAAACGGGTTCCAAAACCCGCTTCGTTTAAATAATTCAAGTATTTAAGTTTTCGTTATGCAATTAATTAAATCGTTCAAACTCGTATTATTTAATTTTGTGATTAATACCTAAGTTAAATAGTTAAATTATAAAATAAATAAAAAGTAAGATAATAGTATTAAATAATGGAGCCTAAAATAATAAAAAAAAATATATATAGGGGCAACCGGGTTCAAACCCGGGTCTCCATCAACCGCACATACACCATACACCGCTCAGCTACACACACTTTTGTGTAGAATTTAAAAACAAATAAACTTTATATGCAAACAAACCTAAAACCTGCAAGTCCAAAGTTTCAAAAGTTTGAAACCGCCAAAATCAAATCGGAGAAATCTTCGCAAATAACGTTTCTTCTCATGCTTGATTGAATATAACTAATGTCGAACATCAGTTATAACCGAAATCCGAACCCAATTGGATTTAAAACCGACCAAATTCAATGATTGATTAAAAACCGAAATCGATGATCACACTATAAATACGAACCAATTGATCTCAATTGCACTCGCACACATTCTCAATTATTACCCAAACCCCTCTGTTTCGATAATCACCGCCGGAAAACCCTGCTCGTCGCCGAAATCTCCAGTCGGAATAACGACATATTCTATTCGGTACAAATCTATCTTTCTAATTCTAATTTATGGTGTTTTATGTATTCTGATCAAATCAAAGAAGTTCAAATGGTTTTATATATAACAGTCGAGTTCTAGGTTTTTGGTGAAGAAGATGAAGTTTAAAAAGTATTTTAATATAACTAAACCGGGTTAGACACACAGTCCAGTGGTGGACTGTGTGCAATATCATCAAGCACGTCCCGGTTTTGAGTCTTATGCGTGTCCGGCTTTCTGAAATAAAAACCATCTTTTTAAACCTCACACAGATCACCTTTCAACATGTTCATAAATGTAATAAAATTCAGCATATATACGGGTTAGACACAGCCCAACTGGTTGGGTTGTGTGCACGTGAACTGAAGGTCTCAGGTTCGAAACGTGTTGTTGTAACCGGTTTTGGGCAGTTAATAAATCTTTTTAAAAAACAAAATAAGGTTTAGGTTTACTAGTATATATATGTAATTAAAATCAGAGTAATTTCGGGTTAGACATGTTGCTTAGTAGGTAGAGCTGCGTGCACGAATACGGAAGGTCACGAGTTCGAACCTCACACGCTGCCTATAATCCCTAAGTCAAACCAGCCGACCCGGTCAACCATGAAAAAGGGTATATTTTTTAATAAACATTTTCTTTATTATTTTAATTAAAAATAATTTAAAATACTTAAAAATAAGACTTTTTAAATTTAAAAATTGTAATAAATACCACAAAAATAGATCTAAAAATCTAATAAAATTTTAATTAGAGATATTAATTTCAAATAAAAATCTATATATTTATCGAATTATTACGAGATTACTTAGGTTAGTTCCCTCGTCGGTTGAATCCTAAATCGTGCGCAATCGTCATCAATTCCAAGAAACGCACCCACTGTGAGTGAATCCTTACAAATTCCCCTTTTTAATTCATGCTTTGGGGTGTATCATGTGTTGTTTACATAATTCGTTTATTCAAACACTTGTGCTATTACCATAATATGATCTAAGGTGTTATGTATATGTTTGTTTTTACATGTGGTTATTTTTTATCATTTCAGTGAAATCATTCACATTAGGCCCATCAATTCCTCGTTGGATACGAGTTGAGCATCGCATGCCTCATTAGATCGGCTCCATTTGATTGAGCCTTGATCTCACCGTTTATCATTTGTCATGCTCATGTGTTCATTATGTGGTTTGTGGATAAATTTACATATACTCTTGCTCATATTTGGTTTATGCACATTTTTATTTAATTAATCAATATAACTAATTCTTTCAAATATTTAAATGAGATTCACTCACCAACTTTTGTTGACCCAAATCTTTATTTTACACATGATACAGGTGGATAGGCTAAGGAGAGGAACACTTAGGATAAGGCTTTAGAAGAAGAATAAAACATTTTTTCTTGTGTTTGTATGTTCTTATGTGTTTGTTGGGATATTCTCTTTTAAATTTGAATTAATAAATATGAAACTTAATTATAGTAAATGTCATGAGCTTTGATAATAACCCAATCATGCCCCGACTTCTATTTCTGCTTCGGGTCAGGGTCTGACAGATTGGTATCAGAGCTTTTAACTATAGGGATATAGGATAAGTTATTAGACCCTTAGAGCCTATACTATAGTTGATTAGATTTTAATTGCTTATGTGTTACATGCAAACTCATGATGTTTAGTTTTTTCATATTTATTTCACACAAATACATGCAGGCACTTTCACTATTAAATGTTATTGTGAGATATTTATGTGGTATACATATCATCAACATATCATGCTTATGCAAACACACACGTCTCAATTTCACATATTTGAACATTTATCATGATTTCTTTCTCAAGAATTTTATAATGTTTTCATGTTTTTCAATCTCATCAAAGTGAGTTCTACGACGGGCATGTAGTAACTGGAAGGGTACGAGTACCGGTAGTCGGAACGTCCTGTCTAGGATTGGCATTCATATAAATCCAGTATAAAGGACCAATTTGCCTACCTGGGGACTAACGATGAGAGTACGAAGGACCTATTAGGGCAAAGCATGCCACACCAAATGTAGTGTGAACTAAACCTACTTTGAGTTGTCACTGTGTCTACACCTGGACACCCTCCGACCTTATATCTCGAAATCATGTTTTACGATTTTCCTTCGTGTGGTGTGAGTGTAAGCAGGCCAACACAAATGTGAACCCTACAAAGCCTAGTAGTCATGGGGGCCCACATGACTACCTAGGCCAAAGTATGGGAGACATATGGGGGCCCAAACATGAGCAAAGCCCAAGACATCCTATGGATGTAGTAAACTTATTTTCTCATTTATTTTGTGAATATTGATTTTTTACGACACATGACACCTAAAACGTTCAACTCATAATCTCGCTACGTATTTCCTGTAGATGTCTGCTAGACACTCTCGAGGAGGTAGAAGGTCAGGAAGATCTGGCGAGCGCATGACTGCTCAAATAGCCCAACAGATGGATGCCGTACTTCCCGACATCGTAGTTCAAGTCCAAGAAGCCCTTACTGCTCCCATCAGCCCAACAAATCAAGAAGGTCAAAATGTTGCCAATCCATCAACACCACCAAGTGCACCTACAAGCACTTCAACTCCTGCGACCCTCCAAAATACGAGGGGACTGAAGGTGTCACCGCCCTCCTTCTTTAGTTTGAGGAGATGGAGAGAACTTTCCTCAACTACGATTGTCCTGGTGATCGCAAGGTGCAATATGCACCGGTCATTTGTATGGGGTAGCACTTACATGGTGGAATGCGGAGAAAGGTAGACGAGGTGTTGAAGCCGTTGTGGCCTTAACTGGGAGCTCATGACTAGACGCTTATGTCCAAGAAGCGAAACCAAGAATTAGAGGATGAGTTTTACTTTTTGAAATAAAAGGAGGGAGACCATATAACATACAATAAAAGATTGAATCAGATGGTTCCCAACTTGTTCACTCCACTCTACCGACTCGTCGAACACTACATTCGAGGTCTTCCCTCAAAAATTCAAGACTCCGTGATGAGTACTACGCCTACAACTCTTGAGGCTGCTATGGAGCTAGCTACTGAGCTCACGGAAAATCGCATCAGAAATGGCGATTTTAAAGATGAGAAGAAGAAAGACAAGGCACCTGTTGAAACCCCAACCCAAACAGGATTGTCTTCTAAGTTTGCTGGTAAAAGGAAACGCAATGGAAAGAATTTCGGTGTTACCCAAACCAATCCCCCTATCACTGCCGCTCCAATCACACAAGTTGCTCCTCCTGTCGCCCCATTCAAGAAACCATACACAGGATCTCATCCAAAATGCAAGCGATGCCAATATCATCACCCTCCTGAAAACCCATGTCTTCACTTCACAAGTTGTGTTCGTGCAGGTCATACAATTCAAACTTGTTGCATCCTTCAAAGACCAAATCGCAATCAACCTCAAGCCCAACCCAACAATCAAGTGGTAGGCTAAGCCAAATACTAACAACCTCTACTTTTACCACATGCTCAACCCATGGCTCAAGCCCTTACTACCAACCAACTTATCCAAGAAGCAACCAGTTAAGAGACTTTTTGAATTAATCGAGTGAGACCAACCATGTTGAACAACTGTTCCCACTGTATTCGAACACTACATTCGAGGTCTTCCCTCAAAAATTCAAGACTCCGTGATGAGTACTACGCCTACAACTCTTGAGGCTGCTATGGAGCTAGCTACTGAGCTCACGGAAAATCGCATCAGAAATGGCGATTTTAAAGATGAGAAGAAGAAAGACAAGGCACCTGTTGAAACCCCAACCCAAACAGGATTGTCTTCTAAGTTTGCTGGTAAAAGGAAACGCAATGGAAAGAATTTCGGTGTTACCCAAACCAATCCCCCTATCACTGCCGCTCCAATCACACAAGTTGCTCCTCCTGTCGCCCCATTCAAGAAACCATACACAGGATCTCATCCAAAATGCAAGCGATGCCAATATCATCACCCTCCTGAAAACCCATGTCTTCACTTCACAAGTTGTGTTCGTGCAGGTCATACAATTCAAACTTGTTGCATCCTTCAAAGACCAAATCGCAATCAACCTCAAGCCCAACCCAACAATCAAGTGGTAGGCTAAGCCAAATACTAACAACCTCTACTTTTACCACATGCTCAACCCATGGCTCAACCCTACTACCAACCCAACTACCCTATGATGCAACCAGTCAGAGCTTGTTTGAATTTCGGTGATCCAACCCATTTTCGAAACACTTGCCCACGTTTGAACATCATTGAGATCTTCCTCAAAATCCAAGACTCCGTGATGAGTATACGCTAACATCTTGAGGCTGCTATGCAGCTAGCTACTGAGTCCGGAAAATCGCATCAAAATGGCGATTTTAAAGTGAGAAGAGAAGACAAGCAACCGTGTGAAACCCAACCAACAGGATTGCTTCTAAGTTTGCTGGTAAAGGGAAACGCATGGAAAGAATTTCGGTGTTACCAAACCATCTCCCCTATCATGCCGTCAATCACTACAGTTGCTCCTACCTTGCCCATTCAAACATTACAAGGATACTATCCAAATGAGCGATGCCAATATCATCACCCTCCTGAAAACATGTTATTCAAAGTTGTGTTTCGACAGGGCATACAATTCTAAACTGTGCTCTTCAACAGACCAATCGCAATCAACCTCAAGCCCAACCCAACAATCAAGTGGTAGGCTAAGCCAAATACTAACAACCTCTACTTTTACCACATGCTCAACCCATGGCTCAACCCTACTACCAACCCAACTACCCTATGATGCAACCAGTCAGAGCTTGTTTGAATTTCGGTGATCCAACCCATTTTCGAAACACTTGCCCACGTTTGGTGAACATCATAAATGCTCAAGTCCAAGCTAATCCAGTGAACCAAGCCAATCCACCCGCTAGAGGAAGAGCTTTTAACATCAATGCTAACCAGGCTAGAGCGGATAACAACGTGGTTCACAGTACGTTTCTCACTAACGGTACTTATGCGTCTATTCTATTTGACACTGGTGCGGATAAGAGTTTCGCGTCCTTAGAGTTCGAATCTATTCTTCATTTACCTCGCGTTAGTCTAGCTGAATCATTCACGGTGGAAGTCATTGATGGTGAACCTATTACGTTAGACTCAATTATTCGTGATTGCACTCTTACTCTCAATGATCATGACTTTCCAATTGATCTCATCCCTATGAAGTTGGGTAGTTTCGACGTCATCATTGGTATGGACTGGCTTAGTCAGCAGCACGTTGAAGTTGTTTGTTATGAGAAGTTTATTCGAATTCCTCTCGCTGACGGCCAAACTTTACGTATTTTTTGTGACACCCCCTCCAAAGGACTCAAATTGATGCCATGCCTTCAACCTCGAAGATACCTTCGCAAAGACTATATCTCATTGTTAGCTCACATCATCAAAAAGGAAGGCAAGGAAAAGAAGCTCGAAGACATTCCAATCGTTAAAGAATTTCCTCAAGTTTTTCCTGACGACGTTTCAGGACTTCCTCCTGTGCGAGAAGTCGAATTCTGAATCGATCTTGTACCTGGTGCTACACCCATTGCAAAATCTTCATATCGGTTAGCCCCATCTGAAATACAAGAGCTAGCTAGTCAGCTGCAAGAGTTGACTAACAAGGGATTTATACATCCTAGTTCATCACCTTAGGGAGCACCAGTTCTTTTCGTAAAGAAGAAAGATGGAACCTTTCAAATGTGTATCGACTATAGAGAGCTCAACAAGCTGACTATCAAGAACCGCTATCCTTTGCCTCGTATCGATGATCTTCTAGATCAACTTCAGGGTGCCACCTATTTCTCAAAAATCGATCTTCGTTCTGGTTATCATCAACTTAGAGTACATGAAGAAGACATTCCAAAGACTGCTTTTCGAACTCGATATAGTCACTATGAATTCATGGTTATGCCTTTTGGTTTGACCAATGCTCCTGCTGTTTTCATGGATTTAATGAATAGGGTGTGTAAACCCTACCTTGATAGTTTTGTTATAGTCTTCATTGATGATATCCTTATTTATTCTAAGACCAAATCCGATCATGAACGACATCTTCAACTCATCCTAACACTTTTGAGAACCGAAAAGCTTTATGCTAAGTTCTCAAAATGTGAGTTTTGGTTAAAAGAGGTACAATTTCTTGGTCATATCGTCAACGACAAAGGGATTCATGTCGACCCTGCAAAGATCAAAGTCGTGCAAGAATGGCAAGCGTCGCGCACTCCTACCGAAGTTAGGTCATTTCCTGGTCTAGCTGGTTATTGTCGACGTTTCATCACAAATTTCTCTCGTATCGTCGTACCACTCACAACCATGACTCATAAGGGCAAACCCTTCAATTGGGGGCCCAAGCAAGAAGAGGCTTTCCAAACTTTGAAACGAAAACATTGTGATGCACCTATCCTTACTCTTCCTGATGGTTGCGAGGACTTTTTGGTTTATTGTGACGCGTCATGGCAGGTACTAGGTTGTGTCCTAATGCAAAGAGGAAAGGTGATAGCTTACGCCTCAAGGCAACTCAAAGTACATGAAAAGAACTATACCACTCACGACCTAGAACTTGGAGCAGTCGTGTTCGCTCTAAAGATATGGAGACACTATCTCTATGGTACCAGGTGTGAAATTTACACCGACCACAAGAGCCTCCAACATATCTTTAATCAAAAGGAGTTGAACATGAGGCAACGACGATGGGTCAAACTCTTAAATGATTACGATTGTGAAATTCGATATCATCCTGGCAAATCCAATGTTGTGGCTGATGCTCTTAGTCGAAAAGAGTATGCGAACTCCATCCATCTTTTGTGTTCCCAAATTGTAACCGATCTTCAAAACCGAATTCGAGCAGCTCAACATATTTCTGTCATGAAAAATGATGTACGAGATGAATTGTCTTGTGGAGCTGAAAGCAAATTAGAATCCAAGTCCGATGGTATCCTTTACTACTTAAATCGTATTTGGGTACCTGATCGTGACGATCTTCGTGTTTTTCTCATGAACGAGGCTCACAAAACACGATACTCTATACATCCAGGTGCTGATAAGATGTATCAAGAGCTACGATACTCTTATTGGTGGCACGGCATGAAGAAGGATATCGCCATTTTTGTTTCCAAGTGCCTCACATGTTCTAAGGTTAAAGCTGAACATCAAAGACCTTCAGGATTACTCGTACAACCTGAAATACCCGTTTGGAAGTGAGAAAACATAACCATGGACATCATTACCGGGTTACCTCGCACCTCCAGTGGATATGACACAATTTGGGTTATCATTGATCATCTCACTAAAATAGCTCATTTCATTCCAATCCGCGAAGATTACAAGAACGAGAAGTTAGCTCGTATCTATATTGATGAAATTGTAAGCCGTCATGGTGTGCCTTTAAGTATCATTTCGGATCGAGAGGTCGTTTTACTTTGCAAACATGGCGAGCCGTACAATCAGCATTCGGTAGACGTTTAGATCTCAGCACTTCCTTTCACCCTCAAACTGATGGTCAATCTGAGTGCACCATACAAACTCTTGAAGACATGTTGCGAGCATGTGTCATAGACTTCAAGGGTAATTGGGATACTCATCTACCGTTAGTTGAATTTTCGTACAACAACAGCTATCATTCAAGCATTGGCATGGCTCCTTTTGAAGCCTTATATGGTCATAAGTGCCGATCTCCAGTATGTTGGCACGAAATTGGGGAAGCACAAATCACTGGACCTGAGTTGATTCAAGAAACAACTGATAAAATTCTTCAAATCCGCAATAATCTTCTAGCAGCTCGAAGTCGTCAAAAGAGTTACGCTGATAAATGACGAAAGTCGCTGGAGTTTTGTGTTGGCGATCAAGTACTTTTGAAAGTATCACCATGGAAGGGAGTAGTTCGTTTTGGTCAAAAAGGCAAGCTAGCACCACGTTATATGGGACCATTCAAAATACTCGAAAGAGTTGGTCCTGTAGCATACAAGCTTGACTTACCAGAAGAACTCAACAGAATTCATCCCACGTTCCATGTATCAAACTTGAAAAAGTGTCTCGCCGATGAAAATCTCCATATACCGTTAGAAGATATTCAGATTGATGAATCAATGCATTTCGTTGAAAGACCTGTAGAAATTATGGACTTTGGTGAGAAGCGTTTAAGACGAAGTCGTATTCCAATAGTCAGGGTGCGTTGGGAGTCAAAACGAGGACCTTAGTTTACTTGGGAATGCGAAGACTCAATGCATGAAAAATACCCGCATCTCTTTCGAGTTATATCTACTACTTAAATTTTGGGACGAAATTTCCAAAAGTAGACGATATTGTAACATTTGTATAAAACGGGTTCCAAAACCCACTTCGTTTAAATAATTCAAGTATTTAAGTTTTCGTTACACAATTAATTAAATCGTTCAAAATCGTATTATTTAATTCTGTGATTAATAACTAAGTTAAATAGTTAAATTATGAAATAAATAACAAGTAAGATAATAGTATTAAATAATGGAGCCTAAAAATAAAAAAAATTATATATAGGGGCAACCGGGTTCGAAACCCGGGTCTCCATCAACCGCACACACACCATACACCGCTGAGCTACACACACTTTTGTATATAACTTAAAAACAAATAAACTTTATACGCAAACAAACCTAAAACCTGCAAGTCCAAAGTTTCAGAAGTTTGAAACCGCCAAAATCAAATCGGAAAAATCTTCGCAAATAACGTTTCTTCCCATGCTTGATCGAATATAACTGATGTCGAACATCAGTTATAACCGAAAACCGAACCCATTGGATTTAAAACGACCAAATTCAATGATTGATTAAAAACCGAAATAATGACCGAATTATAACCGAAGTCGGTGATCACACTATAAATACAAACCAATTGATCTCAATTGCACTCGCACACATTCTTAATCATTACCCAAACCCCCTATGTTTCGATAATCACCGCCGGAAAACCCTTGCTCGTCGCTAGAATCTCCAGTCGGAATAACGACCCTCTTCTGTTTGGTACAAATCTATCTTTCTAATTCTAATTTATGGTGTTGTATGTATTCTGATCAAATCAAAGAAGTTCAAATGGTTTTATATATAACAGTCGAGTTCTGGGGTTTTTTGTGAAGAAGATGAAGTTTAAAAATTATATTAATATAATTAAAAACGAGTTTTAAACCGGGTTAGACACACAGTCCAGTGGTGGACTGTGTGCAATATCATCAAGCACGTCCCGGGTTCGAGTCTTATGCATGTCCGGCTTTCTGAAATAAAAACCATCTTTTTAAACCTCACACAGATCACCTTTCAACATGTTCATACATGTAATAAAATCCAGCATATATACGGTTAGACACACAGCCCAATTGGTTGGGCTGTGTGCACGTGAACTGAAGGTCTCAGGTTCGAAACGTGTTGTTGTAACCGGTTTTGGGCAGTTAATAAATCTTTTTTTAAAAAAACAAAATAAGGTTTAAGTTAACTAGTATATATATGTAATTAAAATCAGAGTAATTTCGGGTTAGACACGTAGCTCAGTAGGTAGAGCTGCGTGCATGTATACGGGAGGTCACGAGTTCGAACCTCACACGCTGCCTATAATCCCTAAGTCAAACCGGCCGACCCGGTCAACCATGAAAAAGGGTATATTTTTTAATAACCATTTTCTTTATTATTTTAATTAAAAATCATTTAAAATACTTAAAAATAAGACTTTTTAAGTTTAAAAATTGTAATAAATACCATAAAAATAGATCTAAAAATCTAATAAAAGTGTTAATTAGAGATATTAATTTCAAATTAAAATCTATATATTTATCGAATTATTACGTGATTACTTAGGTTAGTTCCCTCGTCGGTTGAATCCTAAATCGTGCGCAATCGTCATCAATTCCAAGAAACGCATCCACTGTGAGTGAATCCTTACAATTCCCCTTTTTAATTCATGTTTTGGGTGTATCATGTGTCGTATACATAATTCGTTTATTCAAACACTTGTGCAATTACCATAATATGATCTAATGTGTTATGTATATGTTTGTTTGTTGTTATATGTGCTTATATTTTATCATTTCAGTGCAATCATTCACATTAGGCCCATCAGTTCCTCGTTGGATACAAGTTGAGCATCGCGTGCCTCATTAGATCGGCTCCATTTGACTGAGCCTTGATCTCACAATTCATCATTTGTCATGCTCATGTGTTCATTATGTGGTTTATGGATAAATTTACATATACTCTTGCTCATATTTGGTTTATGCACATATTTAGTTAATTAATAAATATAACTAATTCTTTCAAATGTTTAAATTAGATTCACTCGCCAACTTTTGTTGACCCAATCTTTATTTTACACATGATACAGGTGGACAGGCTAAGGAGAGGAACACTTAGGATTTGGCTTTAGAAGAAGAATAAAACATTTCTTGTTTAGAACAAATTTTCTTGTGTTTGTATGTTCTTATGTGTTTGTTGGGATATTCTCTTTTAAATTTGAATTAATAAATATGAAACTTAATTATAGTAAATGTCATGAGCTTTGATGAAAACCCAATCATGCCCCGACTTCTATTTCCGTTGCGGGTCAGGGTGTGATAGATTTTGTGGAATCTAATGTTAAAGGGGTGCCTTTTGTAGTTGATTATGTTGAGACTCAAGAGGTGGATGCGGTTCCGGGGAATGAGGCTCCCTTGCTTGGAGGTCCCTCTCCTAAGGGTTCTGAGGGCTCCCACAACTCCCCTCATGTCGAGAATATTAGTAGTGGTGATGATGATTTTGAAACTGGTTGTCTCGCAAGAGAAGACTAATTCAGTTGTTGATGTTGGTAACTTTGTTCCTGAGGTTAGGAATATCCAGCCCCGCCTTCGAATTGCTAGTAACAAAAAGTCCAAGTCTCCTTCCAAGATCATTTTCTGAGACCCTTCCTACTACTGTTAAGGGCTCTTTGTCGAAACATCTGAAGGTCCTTCGTCCGTCAGCCATTATTGCCTCGGGGCCTTTTCTATAAGCTATCTGAAGTCCTTTCTTGTTTATGTATTATCATGCTCGTTACCCCTTCCCCTTCTTATTGTCTCCTCCTCCTCTTTTAGGGTCATTTAAAGCTCCAGCTGCTGTTCTGGCTTCCTCTGCTCTGCTGTTCGTTAAGGGGAAAAGTCATGAAAAGAATGTTGATCATGTTCCCTTGACTGGAGCTGTTGCCCAGGCTTCCCCTCTTTAGGCTTCTACCCAAAGCAAAGTTCTCCTTCCTTTCTCTTCTCGTGTTAACTCGCCATTAGCGCCTTTGTTTGGAGAAGGTTGTCCCCCCCCCAATGCCCCTGACTGAAAATTTACCTTTTCTTCCATTATCAGCACCGAGGAGGCTGCCCGGGACTTCATGTCACACGCTCTTCCTCCCGCTCAGAAAAACATGAATGTAGCTTTGGATCTTCATATTTTTGAGGATCCATACTGTATGGCAATGTGTGATAGTTTCACCTGGGGTGCAGGGATGTTAGAGCGTGTTAGACTCTTGGCGGAGGAGAAGAAGGAGTTGGAAGGTCGTTTGAAGTCTATTTAGTCCATTTGCTGCAGATTTGTAATGTTGCGTTGTTAACACTTATAGACTTCTCCTGGAGAAAAAGGTACTTTTCTCTCATTTTTTTGTTAAGTGTAAGTTATGCCTCTTTGATCTCTCTTGGTTGTTAGTTCTGTTGCTTGTTTTATGCCTTCCTTTTTGGACTTTCTTCTCAAAAATGGCTTCAAGGGAAGAGCGGGTCGGGTTTTTGTGGGAGCAAGAGCGGTTAGGAGAAGATGTCAAGCACTACCAGGCTATTGCCTCAGATGCTTCCAAGGACATAGAGGTTCTTTATGCTGACCTTGGCATGACTCAAGATGATAAGCAGAAGTTGGCCTCTTAGCGCCATTGGCTGATCTCCCAAGGTTTTGGACGTTTTCTTACTTGTTTTATCAGGGCCCTAGACTATGGGGATTCCTTGGAGAGAGCCTACCAAGCTTACAGGGATTTTGGGTATCAAGCGGGGTTAAAAAATGGGTACATATTTTTCTTACCAAGGGCTAGAATGAATGAAGACTCCTCAGTATGACTCTAAAGTAAAGAAGCGATTGGCTAAGCTTCAAAAGGAGTTGAAGGAGAAAACCCCGCTATCCTTGAGTAGTTATCGTCCAATCCTAGTCACGGTGATGCCCACTCCATTGCCTTCCTTGCTGGAGGCACCATAGGTATACAACTTCCATACAGTTGTGCCTTCTTTCTTTTTCTCCTCCTCCTCCTCCTCCAGCTTTTCCCATTTGAGGAGTTCCTTTTCTTCTTCTTTTCGAACTTCTACCAAGAAGTCCACGAGGACTTGGCCTTTCATAGTCGTTCTTGTTTTGTATTCAATCGCGTACTCCCCAGTTACACTGCCCATTTAGCAAGTCTGCCCCATATTTCTGGTCGTCTCAGTACCTTTTGAAGTGGTTGGTCTGAGAGGATTATGATTTTGTGCGATTGGAAATATCTTTGAAGTCTTTTGGACACAAATACCAATGAAAATGTTAGCTTCGCCATTGGGAGGTATCTTTCTTCTAGTCCTTTGAGCGTCATGCTGATGAAGTAGATTGGTATTTGCTTATCTTGTCTCTCGACCAGCATCAAGGCACTAATGGTTGTCTTGGATGCCAACAGGTATAGCAGAAGGTCCTCCCCCCTGTGGCCAGGGCCGGTAGGTTGCACATCGATTTTTTCATGTCTTAAAAAGTCGTCTCAGCTTTCTTATCCCAATGGAACTTACTCGTTTGCAAGCATTCTTTTAATACTTTCATGAATGGGAGGGTCTTGTTAGCTACTTTTGACAACAAGTGGTTGAGTGCGATTAGCCTCCCGTTCAGTTGCTGGATGTCTTTCAGGTTCCTTGGGGACCTCATTTCAGTCATGGGTTGTGTTTTTTTCCAGATTAGCGTTGATTCCTCCCTTGGTCACAATCACACCCAGGAATTTGCCCTCGTCTACTCCAAAATAACACTTCCATGGGTTCAACTTCATATTTACCCCTTGCATGGTCCGGATCATTTTTGCTATATCTTCAAGCATCATTGTTTTTTTGAGGCTTTTGATCACAATATCATCTATATACACTTCTAAGTTTCGTTCCATCTAATCCTTGAATAGTGTATTCATGAACCTTTGGTAGGTTGCTCTGGCATTCTTAAGCCTGATTGGCATTTTTGTGTAGCAAAAGATCCCCTCGTCCGTTATGATTGTTGTCTTTTCCTCGTCTTCCAGGAGATCTGGATCTGATGGTAACCTTTGTAGGCGTCCAAGAAGATTTCAATGGATATTGGGCTAGGGAGTCTATTTGAGCATCCATTTCTAGTACAGGGTAGCAGTCCTTGGGACAGGTTCTGTTTAGGTCCTTATAGTCTACACACATCCTCCACCCCTTGTCCTTTTTGCCTACCATTACCGGGTTTGAAACCAATGTAGGGTATTGGACCTCTTTTACTATGCCTGCCCTCAAGAGCTTTCTTGTCTCTTCAAATGCGGCCCTTCTCTTCTCCATCCTCATACTCCTTTTTTTCTACTTGACTAGTTTCACCCAACTATGAGTGTTAAGTTGGTGTTCTATTAGGCTTTGGGGTTTGTCACACATGTCATTATGCTGGAACACGAAGACATCTATGTTGAAGAGCAGCATCGATCTCCTTAAGGGCGCTATTGCATTTATCGCTTAGGTGTGCGCCTACCCGTATGGTTTGTTCTGGGAATCTCTCATTCAAAACTCATTCTTCTATTCCTTCCTCCTTGGGTTCCCTTCTATCTTCCCTTTCTAAGACCGAATATATCACATCATAGGAAGACTTTACCCAGACCAACCCCCTGGGGGTTTGGAAAACCAATGCTTCATGGGGAGTTGATGCATGCGCCTAGAGGTCTCCTATCCCCGGTCTCCCCAATATTGCATTGTATTTTGAAGAAGATCTTACCACTGAGAATATACCAATTATATGGTTCTAACTCTATCTCTTACTCCCACCGTAAATGGGAGTTTTATCTTTCCCAGGGTATGGGAGATGCTGTTGTTGAAACCGACGAGGGGCATGGAGTCCTCCTCCAGTTTGTCCCTTATGTCCCTGTCGAATCAAAGAAAGCAATTTTCGTATATTATCTCCACTCCACTTCCACCATCCACGTGTATCCGTGCCACTTTATGTCATGCTATCTTGGCTGAGATGTTGAGCGGAAGCCTTTAAACCTCGTGTTTCTCCAGGTGGGGCATTAGGTTGGGTGCTTTCATATAGTCCGGTGACCCCAACACCCTGGCTTTTACTATCTGGGTAGTGGTAACCAAATCGCAATAACATGTATGGAAACCATATTGAAACAACAGATCAAATCGCGAGACAAAGGCAAACAAATTTAGAGGAATTGAAGAGCTACCGACCATATGACATACCCAGAGAACACACAAAAAAGGCTTGGGAAAAAAAGGGGCTTTTAAGGTTAAAAAAACACATCTTTAGACACGTGTTATCAAGACAAGAGGTTACAACAAAGAAAACAACTCGCACAATAGTCTAATGATGTAGAAACATGTTAAGCGAAAGCTACAACCATCTGAAGCCTAGCTGTGTTACATATTAGAGTTATATGTAATTAGTAAGACTCAAATAAAACAAACAACCAAGTAAAAGCTATTAATAACAAGTTAGTTAATCAAATTAAACAATCAAGTACAAATAACTAAACCAGAAACTGCAATGGTCACCCCAAAATCAGTATTAATAAGAATTACATTTTTTATTTAACGGTAACTCACATACCCCATAATTCTATTACTAAAACATATTTTTCTATCATAAGGATCAGACCATCTCAGTTTAAAAAGATACTTATTCAATACTTTGATGTCGTTAGACCAGACCTATAGTAATAATAATTTATATTATTTTTGACTTTAGCCACTAAAATATGACTTCGAATTTCTTTCGCTACAAATATATGCAATTTAGTACTTGATCAATACTTTTCCATTGATTATAAGAATTGTTAGAATAACATATATTATTATTCTGGTCAATCTCCAATAACTAGTTTTTATCGTTTGCATGGTTATTTAATAAACTCTATATGTTTCGTTATGTAAAAAAATAATTAAAAGTTTCTTTCAAAGCTATAAATTCTTTCTAACATGTGCAAAGCTATTTTTATGGAAACTTGTATTTAGAAATCCAAACATTTATCCATGGGCTAATGCTAATTTTTACTAATAATGTGATCATTACCATTATCAACTTTCACTTTCATTGCTAAGAACAAACACTAATAAAAAAAACTTTCAAATGTCCATAATGCACTAATGACTGATTTTTAGTACAATCATTACAATGTAAATTGTTTTAAAGCACCATAAATGATAATTGGGAGTAGACAGAGTTTCTTTTTCGTTAGACTGTGACTGTTTTTAACAATAAAAGTGAAACTTATATGTGTGTGTCAGATATGAGTATGATTATGAAGATCCAATTTGTTTTTAGTAATGTTTATTAAAATTTCTTCTAAAAGCAATTTCAATAGCAGTTTTATAAATTTATTCTCGTATATTGTGACTTTGTATGGTATTAGTTTTCGTATTTCTTTTCATTTTAACTTTAGTGAAAATTAATGGATTAATTATTAAATGATTTTATGATTAATATCTTTGTTGAATACTCTCTATTTTAAATAATAACATCTTACCCAAGTTTTAACTGGAGAACATTAACATACCAATAATTGAAGTTTTCGGATATATGATTAATTCTTTGTGTTAGGGTGTACGGAGTCCACCCCGCAACACTCCAAAATTAGCATTGGGGAAGAAGGAACCCGCGCACCTCATCATGTCAAGTAGATTCAAACTAGGGAGGTTGCAGGAGATAAATATAGCCAAGCGGGTATTCAGACGTATGACAGAGCAGGGAGATAAAGGGTGAGGGTGGGGGGTAGGAACACCGCCCCCACCACACAATCGCTGCATCTTTTTCGTCCCAAAAGGTTGTTTCTTGCGTCCACTCCAAAGTGTTTCTTTACTTCTAACATGCCCCAAAGATATAATATACTACCAAGCTGTTTTGATGAATGGTAACATTTTGAATAATAATTCGTTGCGTGATCCTTCAACTTTTGGTTAAACTTACAGTCTCACATCTTTTACTATAAATAAAACACAATTATACCCTATTTAGTTTTTTAATAACTTGCATTTAAAAATTAAAATAGTTCAATTTTTTTTCTCAGATTTGATATAAATTATCAATTAAGAGAAACTAATGAGATAAAGAGAAAGAAGAAAGACGGACATTTGGTTATCCGTTTCATTACTTCTAAGCTCAAGCTCAATCAGGCTGCAACATTCCCATGTTTAACACATGAAACACTGGGTGAAACTTAGCATCCTTAAGTAGGTCCAATTTGTAAATTGTTGAG
The DNA here is from genome assembly GCA_947069175.1 of Scalesia atractyloides. NCBI lineage: Eukaryota > Viridiplantae > Streptophyta > Magnoliopsida > Asterales > Asteraceae > Scalesia > Scalesia atractyloides. The sequence goes on along the minus strand of CAMTDV010000001.1, from coordinate 15,338,636 downwards.
CCCATCTTTTTCAAAATAAAAACTGAACCATAAAACTTGGGTGAAAGTTTAGAGAATTTTGGTAACCTCATACTATTCTGCATATAAGGTTGGAACTAAAAAACAGACACAAGCCCAAGCTTCAAAACTTCTTCCGGTTCTATGCTTCTCATTCAGCTACTTCATTTTATTACAGGCCCTTTGTAAACAGTGCTTCAAGATTGTAACCATATCTTCTTTGTCCCGACGTAAATCTTGAACAATAGTTAACTAACTCAAGAGTTCCATGGAATCAAAGGAACATTAATTGGAGGTGGAATTATATGCATATTCTACAAAACAAATCATGGAAACATGCACTTCATATGTTACTTTAAGGTAGTGTTCGTTTTACATAATGAAATGCAATCTGGATGGAATTGAAATTTAGATTCCATTCCTTACTCCTTATGTTGTTCGTTTCAACAAAAGGAAGGAATTGGAATCTCAATTCCATTGTTTATCATATTCGGTCAGCATAAGAATTGGAATTGGAAATGAATTCCTTTAAATTCCTTTAACTAAATGAAGTCAAAATCCTTCCAACTTTTGAAGGAATTCAAGTAAAGTTATTGTAAAAGTCAGTCACCGACGTCGAAAATGTCTCGACCCACAACTTCACGCCCCGACCCGTCGCCGACCCGCGACAATTTGACTTGAATTGTCTCGAATCAACTTGGCCCGTTACCAACCCGAAACTCTAGACACGACCCGGCCTATTACGGATCCGAAACGTCTCAATCGACCCGGCTCGTTAACGACCTAAAACGGCGCGACCCGACCCGACATGTTCCCGACCGACCCAGCACGACGCAGGCTGAAATGTCTGGATCCAAGCCGGCCCGCTACAGATGCGAAACATCTCGACCCGAACCATTCATTGCTGACCCGAACTAGCTCTCACCCAATTGACAAGCCGAGATCATAAGATTCCAATTAATTTGCCAACCAAACAAATTAATGGAAATGAGATTCCAATTCCTTCCAATTTCAAATTCTATTGAAATCTTTAAATTCCAAATCCATTTTTTTTAATTCAAATTCCTATGAAAATTCTAATTCCATTACATTTCATAAAACAAACACTACCTAAACGATTATAATCCATTAAAAAGAACAAATCATTTTAATCGAAAAAAAAACCAACCCACCAATAACAATAAACCCACATCTAAGGAAGCCCACCTAAACTTCCAACTTGTGGTGTAAACTCACATCTAGTGGTGCACCTTTCCCTTTTTTTCTAAAACCAACTGTTTTTTTCTTTCAAAGCCAGTCAAGACGGGTTAAATTTGTAGGGTTGATATTGTTTTGAATAGCCCATGGTTTTATAGTCTAGCGACATCTGTGTGAGATAAGTCTTTAGAACCAATAGGTTCTGGGTTCGATTTTCACAAGGGAGGTCCCATATTTATTGGGTTTCCTTCTCAATTGGTGTATAGGCATTATGCCTAGTGCAGATGGATATGATCGGGTGGTTCCGCTAGTTGTACGATTATACTCTAGTGGTCCGTCAGTGATCCAAATTTGTTGTTCAAAACAAATATTGTTTTGGTTAAAACCATAAACTATCTAACTGATTTAGGCTAATTGGACTGGTTAACCGGCCACCGTTTTTCATAAATTTTTATTTTAAAACATACGGAAAAATTAAAAGAAAATCAATAAACATATAAAAAAACTCAATAAATTATATTTTTATTTATTTTTTAAATTTATACTTAACAATACATAAATTCTTAAAAAAAAGATTATAAAATTAGAGTACACTTAATTTACTTGCATGTAATCATTACTGCCTTCGTATTCGTTCAGCATTTAATTCTGGTATCGGAACTAGTTGAGCGTATCGATCAATCGTATGTGATTTTGCGATCTTATAAAGGAAGCGTCCGTCCTTTCGATACTTCATAATCGTGTATTTGTTCTTCCACAGCGATTTCATCTACAAGGTAGTATATGTTGTATATGATTCACCGCATCCAAGTAGTCCTTCAAAAAAATGGACATTTTCATCGTCATTGGATTGTGTTTCATTTTTCCGAATAGACAGAATCATGCCACTACAAGAAAAGGGAAGTCTTAAGCTACCATTGAATTTTTGACACTTAGTAAATCACGGCCCATGGCAGCTAGAACGAATATTGTGATTCTCTTTCTTTCCATCAAGACAAATTATCATAGTGGATAAAACTTTGGTTCCTTGATACTCTTGAGTTTACTATTTGTGGTATTACCCCGAGACACTTACTATTTTCGTTTCTCAAATAACTATATAAATTATAGCTTCGGGTCCCTGTCTGAGATACTACTTGACGCCAAATCCATTTTTCCGTGTATCTTTGATGTGGAACCTTATTTATGTAAATAATAGTCATACAACTTATGCAAACCCACCCCTCCCCCATTGATGAACCATTGGCATGGACTGATGAAGAGTGAAATCGGGCCTTTGATCTGGTGTTTAGCCAACTACGAATTGGGACAAGCACATCTCCAATTAAATACACGAGTACGCCACTGACCCCGAAGAGGAATAAGTACATGATTAAAAAGACGAGTACAACACTTGACTTGAATGGGGTTTGAGGAACTAAGACCTACGGAAAGACGAGTGCTCAACGGCTTACGACATGCTTGTTTGATTCAATCGACTAACTTTAATGTTATGTAATTTTTATTGTATAATGTATGTTTTTAATTTTATGTAGGTTTCTTTATACAATGTATGTTTTATAATTTTGTGTAGGTTTTTATTATCATCCGGTGTTTATTTTGAAATTCTTTTATTTAGTTTAATTTTAAAGACTATAATATTATTTAAATATAAGCGAAATATAAAAACCAAATTATTATAATATTAATTTAGTTTATATAAAAATATTGTAAAAGTAAGTGATGATGCATAAAGGTTTGAAAATTTGGGGAAATGATGGTTTTGGTTGGAGCGCTATCTTCTAAATAAGTTTGATTTACCATTTAAATAATTATGAACATAACGTTTAACATGAGCCGGTTTGAATTCCCGGATTCTTCCTTTTCAGAAATCACTCGTATTCAAAACAATTTTTTTGATGTTTAGTATGTAGCTAAATTTACACTAAAAGAATAATAAAAAAATAAATACTTGATTAAATACGATTTTGATTAGCACTTAAATTTTGGAGATAATATGTAAGAGAAAAAATTTGGATGGAGATCTTGGCATTGTCTCTATCAGATGTTCCTTTTAAAAGCATAAGCATTTGGACTGTTCTAAACGTGACATCGAACCCCTAGAAATCAACCACGTGCTTTAGGACCCATCACTGATAATTATCTTACTATTTGCAAAACATCACCACTTTCCTTTGTTCACTTAACTTTCTTTATTCTAAAATAAGTAATATTTTCTAAAATCCTGAAAAAAAATAATGATAAATGTTTATAAACGATAAAGAAGCTTGTACTAAACTACAAGTGAAGTTTAAAGGTATCCCAATCCGATCACAAGTATATAGTTGGTGTTTACCGGTCAACGGTTAGCTATTTGGCTTTACAATATTACTTAATACCACAAACATGAAATTATCAACCACATTATCAAAACTAGATGGTTGATTGTCAATATTGCAAAAATCAATTGAGCAAGGCGGACTCAGGCCACTCGAAGCTTCAACACGCCATCATATTAGTATTCCTGGGATGTCGAAAGCTAATAATCATAATCCTTTCTTTTGTTGATGACTTGATGCCTTGACGGGACAAAAGCCTTGGAGAGCAACCGCACACCGTTTGTCATCTAAACAGTCGAATACCTCGCGCGATGCGGTAGGATTTAAATTGATATCAGAATGGTTCATTACGGTATGAACAATCGCTATAGCAACCGAAAAAGAGAAACCCAAAAATTAAAATCGTGATATGCTCAAAAGAATATTGATACGTGGAGGTGTATGAACCCAAAAACTCTGCGCCTGCGCAAGGAACCATACCCTTAATAACAATTCACAAGAATAACCTTGCGCGCAATGCGCAAAGGTGCTTCTTTCTTGAAACTAGCAGGTCACATAACGAAACTTGCGTATCCCACGCAACGGTAAGTTAGACCTGGAAGCATAGGCCCCTTGACCGTGTGCTGACACAGACCCTGCGCGCAACGCGCAATGGTATTACAACTTCGATGCTAGCTGGTCGCACAACGAGCCTTGCGTACATGGCTCAACGGCATGTTAGACCGATACTAGCTGATCACACAACGAGCCTTGCGTACTTGGCGCAAAGGCAAGTTAGATCAATACTTGCAGGTCGCACAACGAGCCTTGCGTACTTGGCGCAACGACAAGTTAGATCAATACTTGCAGGTCGCACAACGAGTCTTGCGTAATTGGCGCAACAGCGAGTTAGACCGATACTCACAGGTCGCACAACGAACCTTGCATACTTGGCGCAATGGCGAGTTAGACCCAGAAGCGTAGGCCTCTTGACCCTTCGCGGATCAAACAACCCTCTAGCCGTGAAGTTCTAAAACCTTGCACAAGGATAAGACAAACATGAGAGATACTAATAGTCTTGTGGACAAAAGGACTTATCCCTACAACTCTGGGCTAGCCAGGAAGCACTGACAAAACCACGAAGAAGAGAGAAGCGCAAAGAGGCGTTAACTATATACAAGGGTTCAGAGTGGTAGAGTTGTGACCCAATGGCCGCTCGCAGGTTGTGTCAGGTTGCATCTCATGAACAATAATACAAAGGACAGTCTGTGCACCAACCAAATACACGCCAGCGACTGTCACACCTGCTACACTTTCGGCTGATGACGGGTCCGACGCCAGGGACAGCTGCCATGGCACGTGGCACCATTCAACATCCGACAAAGCATCCTTTCTGCCAGAGATCATTAATGATCGATGTAGAGGGACATAACAGATATCTCTGGTCGTCTGGGCAAAGTAACCCGAGTCCACAACCATCCGGGAAACACCCGGTAACTCGCCCGTACATGGACGTAGGATAGTGGGGGTGGCCGACCCCCCAAACTTTTTGCACAGTAGTGGAGAGTATTTAGTTTTCGTATAGAAATTTTTGGGTACATACATTTTCGACCCCCCGTTTTATAGAAACTTTGGGTATATACATTTTCGACCCTCGGTTGGAAATCTCAAAGTTTGCCACTGCACCCGTAGGCACAACGGTGAAATTACCGATAAAACTAGCTTGGATCAAGAATTGAACTCAGGTTTCCCTAAGCCTTCTATCATTGTCCACCAGTGCCTTACTTTACACCAAGTGGGAGTTAAACCTAAATCTTTCAAATAAAAATTGCAAGCATTCCATCAATTATTGTTAGTTTTTGAGTTCAATTATAAGTCATTGCTAGTTTTTGAGTTAAATTTTAATTATAAATTTATACAGAAACAAGAAATTAAAATATTATCTATTACTATAACAATTAAGATAATAATTATTAACAATTCTAATTATGTGATGCTGTGATGAAACAGTCCAATTCCCAACGGTCGCAATTAGATTTAAACCATTTCACTGTTACACATTTCAAATGTTCAAATATTCAACTACTTACATTTTTATAACTGAAAAGTTAAACATGTTTACGTTTTATATTTATACAAACATTTACAAAGTACAAAAGAAGTGGTCCCAAACAATGCGTTAAACAAGATACAAAGTTGCGCATTGTGTATACTCAATATACAAAACACAATCTACAATATACATGAAATTTCTGCTAGTGTAACACTTTGTTGTTATTAATGCAAAACGACATTTTTAACGCATGTTTAATAAGTGCGTGCAAAATTTCCTTTAAAAATTATCTTTTTAGATAACCATAACAATTTATAGCAGAGTAGTTATTACACTGAGTTTTTACAGGTTTCTTAACCCAAATGAGTTTTGTATTTTTCCCTTCACTCTATACACACACTATATTGATATAAATAACAATTTCAATTGTGAACAGTTATCAAAATTTTTGGTTTGAATAATAGAACTGCACAAGTGTCTCTACCTTTACTTTTTATTTTTCTAACTTGCAGTATGTGAGCATGTATATGTGATTATTATTTCATTTATTTTCTTTTTATACATTGCATCATTCAGATTAATATTATCTTGAAATTATACAACATTATTTTCTTTATTTCATTCGGTTTGTAATGAATTCAATATTTCCTTTTCAAATTTGATTTATTACAACTAATTATTAACACTTTTTTCATAACTGTCAAATTATTATTACATTCATATTTAACATACTAATTTAACAATTATTTAACTTGAGTTTTTTTATTTTTTTTCATTGGAATTCTAATATTTTTTTTATAAAAGATTTACGTTTATATCCATGTACTTTAATAGATATATCATACTGAGGTTTACTAGCTAATAATTATTTCTTTAAACGATTTACGTTTCAACCCCCAAACTTTAATAGAGTTATCATAGGACTCTTGAATTTTAATAAAGTTAACTTTTTTTCTTTTTTAAAAATATTTGTTGTTTATCTTTTTTATAAGTTTAATTCTTTCTTATTTTACTCCTTATTTATTTAACTTATTATAATTAAAGCTAACTTTTAAATCCAGACATATAACATATTTACTTAATCCTAGTTGTCGTTTAGATTAAAGCTTCTATGGTGTATATTTACTATTCAATATACCAGGTAACAAATTTAATTATTTTTTATTTACTTTATTTACAGTTGAAACTAATTTTTAACTCTAGACATGTTTATTTAACTGTGTTAATTCCTTATTTTTAGCGTTGTTTATATTAAAGTGTGCATGGTTTATAATAACCTATCATGTAACAAATGTATAATTACTAGCGCCCTCCTATTCCTGCCGCGAAGCGCGAGTACACTACTACTTATAATATATTTATGAGTGCAAAAAAGATAATTTTACAAAAAAAGTTAATAGTTTAAGTAACTACAACTTATAAAAAATATAGTATGTTATTAACAAATTATTTATGGTGACTCTCCACATTCTTAACTTCGTCTCTTATTTATTCTTGTATTAATAATATGGTTTATATATAGAGGTCCTTTGTATTTGATGTGATACACTCAATATCAATAAAATTATCTCATTCTTCATATTTCTTTCTCTACATGATCTATGTTCTCATGTTTATCATGTATACTGGTTGCTAATAGACCGTTGTTTTACAACACGTTATATGCATGAGTTTGCTCGTTGTTCTCTGCTCATGGAGTAATACCACTGCAAGTCCATTGACGTTGTAGACACCAGAATAAGAAGTGATTGTCTTGACCATAGGCGAATCAAAATGGAGGAACGACTGAATCAACCTCTATTCACAAATCAGGTAATAAATAATGATAGTTTTTCATGGTTATATTTGACTTACAGTTAGATGCTTTGATCCTGGTTCTAAAAAGAATTTCAGCCACGAACGTTAAAAAAAAGGGAGGTTTGTATATGATGAAGGTAAATCAAAATACCATAATTTTGTGAAACTAATTTTTTTATTTTTTTGAAAAAAGTAATCCAAACTAAAACTTCTATCGCAGAGCTTTTAAAATTCTAAAAGAATTCCACCACCACATTCAGTAGGTTGTAAATGGATCTTTACTTTAATTTGGGGTGAATAAAAGATTTAATTAGAGTAAATGGTAAATGGGATGGAGATATGAAATCATCACTTATCTTGGTTCTCAACCTCTCATTCATCGGATAAGAAAATGAAATGTGCTGGTGGATTACCTGAGCCTCCCCATTAATTACTTAAACTAAAAAAAATTAAAACTCAATTAGCCTTTGGGTTGACACTTTGACTTTCACTACTACACATGATTCCAAAGTTTTTGTTTAGAAGCCCTTCACCTTTAGTAATCTACAAATTGATCTTAGCGTTTGATTTGACTTTTCTTAAATATTGGACTATACAACAAATCATTTGATTATATTGTTTTATGAGAAATTGTTGTTTTATGTCAGATTAGCAAATAATAGAAGTTTAAGTTTATTATCGAATAATAATATGGTTATTTGACTTTGATATATCCCTAAATTAATTACAAAATACTATATTATTTCATCATACACTTTGGTGCTTTAGAGAGTCCATGTCATTTTAAACAATTTATTATATGAATTTTGATACTCTATTTTGTTTTGTTTTTCTTTATGCTATTCTTTCGATTAAATATGTATAAATAATCATGTTTTAAACTTATAAAATATAAATAATATCGTATTGTTTGTCATAGGTTATTATTTGATACAATTAGTAGAAAATAATGCAGCCAGTGACATGTAGCTTATACAAACTGTTCTTATACTTGTTAAGTAAATAAATAGGTGATGAATCCTACTTTAATTAATTAAGATCTGAGTATTTGTTTTTCATGTCTACATGTGCACTATGCACTCACTTGGAACATATCTAGATACACACATTGTGTTTGCTGTCGGGTCATGTGCTATTGTTAACATATTCTTAGTGTTGAAAATTGAGTGAATGACTAGTAAGATTGCATTCTAATAGACATGTCTTTGGTATTGTTTTTACTTGGTAAATTTTAGTACTCGCATCTTTTTATTTATAAAGTTTTAAGCATTTTGTTTAACTTAAAGATCACGGTTCCTTTATAGTCTTCTGAAAAGTTAAAATTTTATAACTATTGGTATGAAGTTTGATTGCATTAGTAAAAGTTTAGTTAATTTAAATTCAATTATAAATTCCATATGCAATTTTAATCTATTATTCAAGATGTATAATTTTATGGTTCTTTAAGCTATATATAATTTTGTTCTTTATAGAAATAACAATATTTTGAAAGAAACTTACTTGATATTTATAAACTAAGAGAATAATAAAAAGATGAATAAAACCATTGTGTATTGAATATGCTTTATAGATGCTATTAAATATTTATATAGATATTTCTAAATATATATGTTTCTGTATCGGGTGAAAAAGATCATATCATAAAAGTCTTATTATCATTTGTTTTATACGATGACATATAATTTGACTTTAGCTATACCTTGTTTTATATGTTACCATTTACTATATGAGTAATATTTAAAGGAGTATACATATATTTACTATGACACTCAAAGTGTCCTCCTAAATCTCATTATCATAAAATTTTAGGCCGATAATTCATGACTCGGTCATGTAATTACTATTAAATTCATATATGTTATGGGAGATAGATTCTAAGAAAAAATGGATAAAATAATTTTCATTTATCACATTTAAGATATTCCCCTGAAAAGATGATATTATTAAGAAAATATAAAAAGTCTAAAATGATTGTATATCCATGTGACCGAGTAAATAATGAAAAGCTATGAAGGCTATTTTTGGCTTTACTCCATTCCCCGAAGTGAATCCGGATGTATATTGATCATCGTGATCATAGACATAATTGAAAAAATTGCAAAGATGGTCATTGTAATAATGATCGAGGATTAGAAATTATAACGATAACCAAGTTAATAATGAGATTGACCACCACAAATGACAAAATAATGGAGTGATAATATGAGAATGATATGTGGAAATATTGGCGGTAATATAACATGATACTTTATACATTATCTCGTGTCTTATGTCTTGTACTAGCATACGGGCAAATAATACACATATGATCATAAACTAGAAGTTTATGGATCATGATTATTTACTTTATTGGCATGACCGGTTAGACCACACCGAGTCCATGATGATATGAACACAATGAAGAACTTGAAGATTCTTCTAGTTGATAGCATATGATGTTTGCTCTTAAGGGAAATTATTTATTTACCAATTAAGGGTATGTATCCCTAAATATTCTGGAAGTGATTAAAAGATATGCATATCCCAACATGATACCATTTAGTGTTTTAAATCGATGCACCCTCTAAATGGTTATTAAATTCACAACTTGATGTTAGTATAATTTATGGCTTAGCTAATAAGATAGCAAACACAATATTCCAGATTACATGTATGTATTAGTAGTGACAATAAGTTTATTTCCCTAGTTATTAATGATCGATGGAATAAGTGTTAAACTTCCTATAGATTATGTTCATGCAAGAATTGTTTTTGTTAAGATGATCATTGACCGTCTATGATTTATAGTAAAGCCAATAATCATGAGAGCAAGTTCATGTTTATATATGAGTACATCTAATTTTACATGTAATAACATTAATTCACATCAAGCCAACATGTTGTAATAGTTTATCCCATTATAGTTGGTTTTTGATCAGGAACCAAAGATGTCTCTTCTAAGATTTTGGTTGTGCGGTATATATTGAAATTGATCCACCACGACGCACAAAGATGAGACCTTAAAAAGTGGTTGGGAATATATGATAATGAATAGAGCCTTTCACGAGATATTTATTTACGACTCAATTAATTGATATCCATCTCAATGGATTAACAATCCCAACATCAGGGGGAGATAAAAAGCAGTTGGAAAAGAAATGAGTTGATATAAATTATCATTGATCATAGAAACTAAAAGTGTGAACCAGAAGTTCAAAGAATAACTCATTTACACAAATTAGCGAATCAATTACCAGATATGTTCACTAACCTAAATATAGGTGACTAAGTAAGTCACATAGTCAACTGCTAATGCTCCAATTAAGATATTTGTCCTAGAAGGACAAACCATATCTTGGTAATGAGTCTATTGCATGCCTGAAGCATGGTATACTAGTCGATTCCAAAAAAATTACTCAAAAATTGGAGCAAGTAACGAAGAAGATGGTCAAGTCGAGGTTATAGTAACAATGTCTGCTGAAGAGATATTAGACATGATGGTTCTAAAAGAACCTCAAGTACCTGATAACAAAGAGCTCTTAGTAAATTTTATCATGTCTAGAGATGTATGGAATCAAAACAAAAATCGACGTCGTTATACTTTTGTATATAATGTAGCGCTTGAAATGGTTAAATGACGAGGATCAAAATTTAAGATCTGCCTATGAATTAATACATATCAATGATTGGCCAAAAAGCGAAAAAATGAAAATAAGGAAAAGTTGCATTCTCTAATGAATTGGAAAGTTTTCGGACCAACAGTCTATACAACTGAATTTGTTGAATACAAATGGGTCTTTTATGTGAATCATGTGAAAATCAAATTAAATGAGATAAAGGCAAAATTGGTGGCATGAGGATTATTGCAAAAACCAATGATTGATTATAAAGAGACATATGCTCTAGTGCTGAATGAAATGACTTTCCAATATTTTATTTGTCTAGTAATATAGAGAGAGAATTAATGTGCGTCTATGAATGTTATGTATCACTTGATACTAAAAGTGTACATGAAGGCCTTAAAGGATTTGAATGATCAAAATCATGTAAGTTAAGTTTTCGAGAACAATATGGTCGTTGTATACAGATTCATTTTTTAATACGATTGAACTCTTGATGAGTTTCTTAGAGCAATTGAGTTCTCTTAAAATGAGTCAAAACATCTTAACGATGTAATTCTTATGCACCAATAAACATACGTAGAAAACTTGTACCCAATGATTCTGATATCTCGATAAATAGTGTACACACATGGTACAATATGCATTTTTGAGATAAAAGCAAGTGTTCATGCCATTTTTGCATATGATAATAAATCTATGTGGTAAATGAGCAAGTTTATATAGAAAAAATCTTGAAGAGTGAATGCACATGCATAGTTGGATCAGATGGAAAGAATTCCCCCCATGGATTTATAATGCCAAAAGCATTGATATTAAAACCTCAAGAACGTACTATATGAAGTTGACAAAATACGCAAAGACTAAAATAGTCGAGTCAAATGTGATATAATTGACTCACCGGTGAGCTCAGAAACGAGAATTACATATGGTGAAGTTAGTCCATTTGTTTTCATTAAAAGAACAATACGAGGTTTACAAGTATTACAATATATGTTGATGATGTCTTAAATCTCCCGGAGAGAAAAAAATGAGCTCAAATATTAAAGCAAGAATTTGCAAATGAAATATGTTATTGCAAATTTATCGCTCGCTACGTAGAACATACATTTATATTATAATCCATTAATCATAGTATACCTAGAAAATGGTGGGCAATTTCATATGGACAAAGCTTATGCTATAAGTACATTTAATGATGTTCAAAGATATAGAAAAAAATGACTTTTATCATCTTCTACCAAAGAAGCAAAGATCCTTGGTCATGAAGTACCATAGTTCAATACAAATTGTATTAATATACTTGCTAGCTATACACGAACATATACCATTAAATTCATTGGCAAGATTTAACTCATGTACGACGACGAGATAGTGTAATGAGTAAAACATATTTTTCTATACCTTTAAGGTACAAAATGTATGGGGTTCATATTTTACTAACGCATCAACAAGTTTAGTTAGTTTTGTAAATGCAGTGATTATAACAAAGCACATTCATAGATCTTATGGTATCTACTTACAAGAGGAGGCGATTAAAGATTCACATGAAGATTATACATCAATGTTCATTGAAGAATTGTACATCAACAGATCAAACGACAAATTACTTACTACAAAAGTTTTCAAGATTGACACCTATTACTTAAAATGACACATATCATAATGCGTCAGCATTTTATACAAGTTGCACTCCTTTTCCTTTCACTAAGTTTTATCCCATTAGGTTTTCTTAGTAAGGTTTTTAATGAGTCAATGCACATGATCTAGAAGTATCAGGGGGAGACGATACGTGCTGCACTCTTTTTTTCTTAGCAAATGTTTTGTCCTACTGAGTTTTCCTAGCAAGGTTTTTAATGAGCCAACATCTCCAAGCGTATCAAATTGATAACCGAGCGTATTAAAAGTTTATATATTATTTTCATTTATCACGTGGATAGTCAAGGGGGAGTGTTATAAACAAATTATTTATGGTGACTCTCCACATTCTTAACTCCCGTCTCTTATTTATTCTTGTATTAATAATATGGTTTATATATAGAGGTGCTTTGTATTTGATGTGATATACTCAATATCAATAAAATTATATCATTCTTCATATTTCTTTCTCTACATGATCTATGTTCTCATGTTTATCATGTATACTGGTTGCTAATAGACAATTGTTTTACAACATGGTATAATTTTTTAAAGCATAATGTTGATTCTTAAACCAACTTCTCTTCATGGGTTTTTAAAAATCCATAACTTTTTCATATGATAATACTATTTTTTAATACACCATAAAACGACCATAAAGTATTCTTTAATTAGAGTATGCTATTACTATACTTTTTTAGTTTATTGAAAGTTAACATTTTACTGATTACATGTGTCTATATTCACCGTCTCATTGTGTTGGCACCCTATTAATTGCCTGGATGGCCTTGTGTTTAGCCATTTTTCACCTTTAATCCCTATCTTTTCAAAAATATCATATTTGTTCCTTGGTTTGCTCATTTGTTATTTGGGTAGTCTCTAAAGTTGATGAACATTGATTATCTCGTTTTAAGTATAAGTAAAATAACTAAACTACCCTTACTATTATAAATAATAGTTAAAAAACTAAAAGAAATATAATTAATCATTTAGAAATTATAGTGGGTCCCACAGATCTTCTTTCCCTGCGATCTTTCGCTGGTGTCGGTCATCTTCTCCATCAAGATTGTTTTTCTGGAGGCCAAACACCACTTCATCTCTTGCCTTGTCAACTTCTTCATCTACAATCTGCAAGATATGCCAAACAGTTACACAGCAAAAGCAAAACGTTGTTTGTTGGTTCCACTTTTCCCAAAGATATGTAGTCTTCCAATGAAACGATTGATGATCCCTTAAGAATTAATTTTCTTGTAAACCTAAGGAAATAATAAATCATATGAACTAAAAAGTTGAAGATTAAAGATAAAAAAATAATAAATCATATGAACTATTTTGATAATTTACTCTTATGGTAAGATTCAAGAGAAAACACGAAAAAAGAACTTGAAAAATGAAAAAAACTAATTTCAACCAATTAAAAAAAAAACTGAAAAAGCAAGAAAATCATTTTCAACCACTTAACATTTCTTAATTTCTTTTACTTAAAAAAATAGTATTGTAAAAAAACTACAAATAAAAAAAAGATTATGTAGTTTGCGATGTATATTTATGTAGTTTGTAAAGGTACATACATATACCTCATATATATACGTGTATTTACTTAAAAAAATAGTATTGTAAAAAAACTACAAATAAAAAAAAGATTATGTAGTTTGCGATGTATATTTATGTAGTTTGTAAAGGTACATACATATACCTCATATATATACGTGTATTTACTTAAAAAAATAGTATTGTAAAAAAACTACAAATAAAAAAAAGATTATGTAGTTTGCGATGTATATTTATGTAGTTTGTAAATGTACATACATATACCTCATATATATACGTGTATATATAGCTTACGAGCTACATATCGTAGTATTTATGTAGTATTTCGTAAGCTACAAATGTCTTTTGGTTATTATTATTATTATTATAATTTTTTTTAAAGTCAACAACATTTAAAACAACAAAAAAATCTTCATTGATAGTGGTTTTCTAATGATTTTCTAGTATCATCATTTTCACATAATGTCTTCTCAATGTGTGGCTACTTTAAATTAATAAATATGTAAACAAAATTAAAAAGCTTATCGTAAAAACCTAAATGCATGAATAAGGCTTTTCAAAACTTTATTTTAAAGATTTTTGATCATACGCTTTTGACAATTGTATATGATAGAATATATTTGTGTAAGAAGAACTTGAGAGCTTATGATTATTATTGTCCGGATATTTCTAAAGGTTGTGCAATCGTGGTGAAAGGTCTTAAAAGTTATAATAAAGCAACATACACCAAAATTGGATAGAGCATCAACTAAAGATACATTGATCTGTGATAGAAAAGAACTTTTAGTTTATGTTTCTTTTTTTTTTTTGAAGTGTCAATTCAAAATCAAAACTTTTCCACTATGACCAGATGAATTTTAAAGCATCTCATAAGGAATTAGTTTGACTTAACCTACTAGTAGAATAAATCATTTTGTGTTTGTTATACAAACAAAAACTTGTCATTTTCCCAAAAGGTTATTGCAGTTGTTTTTAGAATGAGGACACACACTTCTTTATACTACACCTAAAATTCACTTAAACATCGGTTTAAACCCTCACCAGTTGATTAAGGAGAATTCATCAATGTTATTAAACCAAAGCCCCTCTTCACAAAACTTGTATCGTTTTCCCAAACGGTTATTGCATTTAGTTGTGTGGGTTTTTAGTCAAAACCTTGAACTATGTTATAAGGCTTGCTCTTAGTGAAAGTTCTACCAACCAAAAAGTTTACCTGCACCCTGCATAAAAGATTTCATAGTTTTATGAATATTAGATTTGGTTTATAAAAGAATTGAACGTATTATAAGAACTTAAGGTTTAGAAAAACTTATTTTACTGTAATTTTGTTCTTTTTTAGAAACTAGGTTCATTTTTTATTATATAATATAATATATAAAATATATAATAACGAGACTCTCCTTATTCGTAGGAAATATCATAGTACAATACCGGTTGCAATAACTAAAAATAATATAAAATATAATTACATATACCAATCTTGATTTAACCCGCATCTCTGGTGGGTCCTTCACGCGCATTTAATAGCATCCTAGACTCGACTATTCATAATCTTGATTCTTGAAAATACTCCTTGACTGCAACAAAGAGCTCACTAAAACGTTGACGATTTTGGTTGAGGCACGTGTTCAACACGCTTCTCTTAAAACAAATTTTGCGTCTCTACTAAAGAAGACGCGACTGTTTCCCAGGGTACAACAGCCGAAGCAGTATGTACTGCCGAAGATGGCTCACGCGCCCAAGGTTACACCGGGTAATTGTAGTGTTTGAACTTATGAAACAAATAAGGATGTGATGTTGGTGGAAAACAAGTAGAGAGTACTCCTCTCTCTAGTTGGTCTTCAAGTGTTCATCCTCCTTCTAGTATCCTTCATGTATCAAGCAATACCATATTCTTATAGTCACAAAAAGAAGCACATAGTCTACTAATTGTACAAGAGTTAAGGATTAGTGAAAGGTTTCACTTAATTAGTCACTTAATTAGAGACCTAAAACTCTAATAAAACTAATTAAATGTCATCAACTCTACTCAAGAGTTTCTCTTTAATTCACCACATAAAGATTCTAATTAATATTTATAATTACATTAAATTATAAATATATTAAATATCCATTCACCAAATTTCCAACAATCCCCAACATGAATGGAGATCACTTAAAACACATAAAATATCCAGTGAAACCTCGACAGTTGAGTTTTGCATACGATAGGTAGGTGTTACCCTTTGAACCTTCACTCATTAAATGCACTTAGCCCACTAGCTCTGAGTAGACATCGATGTCTTTGAACTCGTCTGCCGTTTGTATAGACGACAATACACTTCACAAAAGACTCTCCTTAGCCGGGTCATCTCCTCATAGTCGTGTCCAATAATGGACGTGGAACACTTTCCTGGTTCTATGAGAGCTCTAGGAATTGTGCCCTCAATTCCATTCGAAGCGATCCCACTTCTCTCTAACATAGGTGATTCTTCTTAGATCATTAAAAGCATTGTGGTTATCGTGATTTATCCAAATCATTTACCACATATTATGCTTAGCCTCACTTTTTGTCACTGAATATCATAGGAATAGACTAGGACGTATTTAAACACCCTTTTATACTTTGGGGGTATGTATAACCATATATACTAGCTTATGCATATCATTTATGCCCCATAGTGACCACCCTTAGGAATATGAGTTAGTTGTCCTATTGAACTTAGATCTTGGGATCTCCAGTCAAATAAGTTAGGTTTCCTTCACATACCCTTTTTCATGGGCTTTAGTCTCATTCCACAACTTGCTCTCTAATAAACCCTCAGGTTGTTGGATCTATAACATTATCTTTGACTTTGTCTAGTCATTACAAATAACTTTACTTATTTGAGACCAGTTGTCATGATGTGTTCTTAACTCACAAGTTAATTTGCCCATTGTCAACTTCTAATACTATAACCTCAGTGGCCATCTGAATCTGGTTATAATATATGTCTTTCTAAGATAAATGTATCATTTAAGGCAAACACATCTTCATTATGCACTGCGACCTTTGTGTCCTCCACTTAGTTGTCTGTTTGCAATGTTAGATTGGATTACAAAATCCTTATTGCCAAACTTTTATGATACAAATTCAAGACACCCCACATTTAAGTGTTATAGGATATCATCCAGATGGGGTAATGAACTCACCTTGTTATCCTTGTGCTTTTGCAAAACTTGCATGTCTTTCCACCCACGAAAACATTTATAAAAATGTAAAATGGTAAAAAAAAATTGGGGGGTATGAACTCACCTCGTTATCCTTGTGCAAAGCTAGCTTAATGTGAATCCATAATGTCATCTCCACAATGTGACTTGCTAGCATGCAATCTTAGACATTCCTAAAATGGAATAACTTGTAAGTTTCTAAATATAACGTAGCTAAACTACGTGTCACCGAGCTCTATCGAATTGTTAACCGTACGATGCTATGAAATTATTATTGTCTTGTCTCGGAATAACCCGTCTATGGTCTTCTTGGAAATGACTTAGTTTCCGAGAGATTTGAAATATATGTTTATATATAACATAAATATTTTTCATGAAATTGTATTAGTCGTCTCGAATAGAAACACGTATACCTAACAAGTACTTAGATGAAAACAATACGTTGTATACTCGCATAATGGATTTACTTATTTTTCCGAATAGTCGTCATATACTTGACGGATAATAGTACGACTCTTAGTGTTTCGTAAGATGTAGACATACATACTCGTAGATGTACCCATATATGTAATACATTTCGTATCAATACAATAGTCTTGCATATCGTTCATAATTAATAAAATAATTATATAACCATATACTTGTTATAATCTTACGATTATGGGTCGTAATTCGTTTAGACGTTTGAATCGAATATACTAAGTATATTATTGTTACAAAAGTATTTGAAAGTTTTCGAGTCGTCGACGTTTGAAGTAAATATAACAACTATATTTATTTTATAAAAATATATATATATATATATATATATATATATATATATAATTATATTCGTTTTATAAGATTTTCGAATACTAAACGTCTTAAATATATGATTTTCGAATTTAAGACGTTTAGAATAAATATCAGCAATTATATTTATTTTATAAAATTTTCAAGTTTGGTTAACTTGCAAACCATGTTCGTTGAAATATTGTAACCTTGTTTTGCGAGTTGTAAGGAGACGTAAAAAATGAGTGTATGTGTGTGTGTGTGTATATATATATATATTTATATTTACTTTACAAAATACATGGAATCCCGATTTGATTTCGTTTTGAGAATATAACGCGTTTCGCTTTACGAATTCTTACGAAAAACGGGCAGAGTTTCCTCTGTTTTTGGACGATCCCGACAACGCAAGTTGTCAAAATTTTTGTCAAAACGCAACAATGAGTTAATAACATTGTATATGAGTTTCCATGGTGTTCAAAACATCAAATTTTATCTAATACGAGTCCAATATATGTATTTGTGTGTGTATATATATATATATATATTATATTTTCACGATACATTGGTTGGTTTAACTACTAGATATACGCGAGTAACGCACGTCGGCTCGATTGTTATTTTATGATTTCATTAGTCGGTTCGGTTTTTGGTGCTCGATGTCGCGTTAATCGAAACTTTAAATAAATATTTAATAACTTTGCGTTAAAATTATTTTTACCAAGACTTGCGTTGACTTTTTTTGACCCGAACCAAAATCTGTTCGGTTGACTGCAGTTGACCGTTGGACCATCTTTGACTAGTTGACCAGGTTTGACTAAGTTAACCTGGGTTGACTGAGTCGACTCGGTGTTGACCGTGTTTGACCCGTTGACAGAGTTTGACCGTGTTGACTCGGACCGAACCGAGTTGACTACGTTGACTGGTTGAACCGAGTGAACCAACATGAACTGAAGTGAACCCGAAACCTGACTTGAACCGAACCAGATCCGAGTAAAGTATAACCACATTCGCTGCTGCCGTCGGCCGGCCATAGCACCACCGACTGCGGTTGTTTGCTGCCATTGATACCCCAACCCAACCCAGATCTGAACCGTAACTAATTCGAACCGAGAACTGAGTTGACCTTGTTCAATGTAAACCCAAACTGAGTAACCCAAAACTGGACCGAGACCCAAATCAGGACTAACCACCTCCACTGCCGCCACACGGCGGCTCCGTTTGTCCATTCTGTCGTCTCCAAAGCAGTCGTTACCTAGCCTGGGCCACCACCGCCGCCACACCCCATCACAACCTGAAACAACAAGCATTGAGCAGGAGAAAGGATGGATCTACGAAGATCTTGAAGAAAGAGTGAGAGCCGGAAGGTTACCGTGGATACCTAGTCTGCTGGAGCTGAAACCGTCACTTCCGCACTTCAAACAGAAAAATCGCTGTCGGATTCGTGCTCAGGAGGTTTGTTTTAGGCGGGGGGTCCGCCGCTGAACCACTTCGAAATTCCACCGCCCTCAGCGGCGCGCCGCCGTGCTCCGCTGTCGCCGGACCACCGTGGACGGCGGCCGGCCGTCGCATCTCGCCGGAGCTCCGCCGAAGGTTGGCCGAAGTCCAGCCACCGGAACTTCTAGAGAGAGAGCTGAGAGAAAAAGTGAGGAAGAGAGAGAGTGTAGGTGTAAAATGGTGTAGTGTGTGTATGTATTAGCTATTTATAGCTAGGGTTTTTGGGTGAGTTGGGCCCAAGACCCATTTGCCCGTTTCTAGTGTTTTGAGTGCCCAACGCGTCTACGAGGACCATTTTCAAACCCCGAACGTTGTGTAACATCGTATAGTATTCTTTAGGGTCATAAACATGTATAAGGTGTAGGAATATGATATTAATCGCGTGCGTTCGTCGGTTTCGTTAAAATGCGTAATTGCTTCGGTTGTCGTTTCTTGTCCGTTTTCGATCCGACCTCGGCCATGAATAATAAAATTCGATTATGAAGCTAAATATATCATAATATATTAATATCGAGGCTTAACTCGAGTTCTTTGCTTCGGTTTCGTTGTCGGTGTGTTCATGCGGACGCTTTTTTCGTTCACGTAAGCTTTTTGTGAAGTTCGAAAGCACGATAATTCATCAAAACCAAATTCTTACACGCAAAATATACATGTAGAATTCATATTTGTCAGTGTTTTCAGTAATTTGTCCAACGTTAGTTCGTTATCGCTTGACGTTTAGCAGTTTTTCCGCAAATCACCATTCGCGTACCGAAAAGTCGGATAGACGTTCCTAGGCATTCCAAAGGCCTGATCAACTTAACTTACGTCTAATTACTCCACCTATGAAGGTATTAATGTTCGTTATGCGCGTAATTACAACCTGAAAATGCTGGTTGTCACATTCTCCCCTTGTTACAAAAATTTCGTCCTCGAAATTTAGACTATGTTATCTCCTAAGATTTTTGTCATGCCTAGATAGGTATTAATAATACCAAGGTAAATGATCATGTAATTTCATTGAGACTTGTTCACGCCTTGTGAACATAAGGACATACTACCATGATAAGAAACCCAACAGTTCAACTGAATCTGTTTTCAGAAATCAATGCTAAGTGAACAAAACGTAGTGATATAATCACTAATGTGACTGGGTTTGTAGAGGTCCAACAAAAGAGAATCTCGACAAATAGATTTCCAAATGGACGTTCACAATCCGTAAATGAATTTTAAAACCAATAGGAATTTCTACCAACGGAAACTAGCGTTGGTTGTTGGACATGTGAAACTTAGAATCAACAAGCTGAACTGAAATAGAAGCATGAAGGTGATTTGTTAACTTTTCAAACCATAAGTTAACACTATTGAATTGCAAGTATACACTAAAGTACAACCGAAGTTGGTGTGTCATTGTCTTAATACATAGTTGCATTAAGACCACTTTCAATGATGAACCAAGCGCAATGCATACATAGTTTTGCATGAAACGTATGATCATGATTCGCCTAAGCTACAAGTTTATACTGACGCCACGAGGCGTCATAGTGATCGAAATAATTCAATAATAGCAGTGACCGAACAAATTCATCGTGTTCGCAAATAGGTGAAAGGTTCAATGAAGTAAATCTGAATATTTGTTCCAACTAAATCTCATAGGATATTCAACTGAAAATGAAAGAACAAATAAATATAATTTTCGATCGGTAGTGGAAGAACAATAAATACCCCACTTTCAACCGATGATGAAAGAACCGTTACGTGGTGCACTGAAATAGACCATAAATTTGTGTACCATTTTCTTAATACACGATTGTATTAAGAATATTTTAATAAAATGATCTAACAAGGTGGATTTAATAATAAATAAATAATTAAGTAATTAAATCCGTACATGAGTTGTGAAAGCGATATTAGTGCAAGCTTCAACTAGTGAAACGCCACCACAAGGTGTCGTAACCAACAAATGATTTAGTGAAGGTGAAGACTAAACTAGTCCATTATGGTTCGAAATACATGAATTGCTTGTTGATATTACTTTAAATGTGATGGCCTCAATCCATCATATGGAATCCTTGAATTTAATATGTATACTGTGAGCAAGTTCAAACAATTGAACTTGGTTTGGCACAATCCAACAATAAATTCGTTGACTCGATATCAAGGTGTTTCGATATGGTTACAACGAAAACCCATGCATGTAACTTGGAAAGAAAAGGAATTTCAAGAAATTCGTTGACTCGATATCAAGGAGTCAATACTCACAATAATGCTGGTCATCTAGATCACAAAGCAAAAATTTGAGTATAGCGAACCAACCTTTGAATTATTTATGAAACGACCATTCGAAGTGAAGAGCCTGATGGCCTCCACGTATCAAGTTAACCACATGCATAGCAAACAAAGCATGCGTATCATATAAATTTGTCAAGAAATCATGCAAATAGGTGTTCGCTAACAAGAAAGAAATTCCCGTGATACAATGACTGTTATGAGGAGTAGAGGTGTGCAAATCTACTCATTATATGCAAAGTTGAAATTTCAGAAATTTGAGGAATTTAACTGGAATTTCCTTTGTTGACCGGCTGTTGCGTGACATTACCACAGAATGTCGAATATGGCATAATCGTCATTAATGAAGTAGGGAATGTGAAGACATGTGACTTCTTTTGCAACACCAATTATTGTGGTTACCATTATAGTAAGTACCGACTGTTGTGAAATCTCGTTTGGGCGTACCTCAGCGTGGTTCGTGTCGCTTACAGGACCACGCGACAAATTGCTGCATTCTGGTCGGTAGTTCTCCCACTATCGGGATTATCATCGTTGTCGTAATGTCGTGCTTTCTCAAGGTCGTGCCTTGAAAGTAGTATGTGTTGTACTTTGAAATCTGTTGATGTATAGATTAAGTTTCATGTATGCTTGCGCATTAGCATTTCGTTTTGCGTAGGCTACCTGCTCGGGTAAATAAAATAGCAGCAACAATATATGTAATGGTGTTTGCCTGAGTTAATGATCACAGTAATGACCTTTGATGGATGTTGACATAAGTTTTCCAAAGGTCCTAAATGCATGTTGCCAAAACTCTCAAAGTTTTGCTTACTATGTGTAACTATTTCGTGTACTGTGTATCAGACACAACACTAATGTATGTTTAAAATCAAAATATTTACTCATTGTTTCGGCCATGGTTGGAACCCATATTCAAGTCCTAGGCGTTATGTATGTATTCAAAGTCTTAATGTTCTAATATCCCCAAAGGAAAGTGAAGATAAAGCCTAGGTATCTCCATAAAAACCTAATTCGCAGAAACCTATAGCTCTGATACTAATCTATCACACCCTGATAAACCATCACATCAGAGTTGGCGTGAACTGAACTGGTATCTTCATTGCACAACGGAAGTAAATATGAGTGTTAAGACTTTTACAAAGTTGAACGCCTACTAAGTACTCGAATCCCCATGGGTTCCCCTGTTCCAACCGTGCCATATCTGAAATTGTAATCTAAAAAAAACATGTGAAAAGTCAATATAAAGTTGGCGAGTTCATAGTTCATCTGCTTTGTAGCAAATGTATCTTAAAAAATTTGAAAATCTTGCATTTAGAAACCGGTTTGTGAGATCATAGTATCCCAAAGAGTTTGAAATGTCGTATTTGTATACCGGTATTGAAATGTTTTCTGTGCTGTTTGTAAACCAATGCATATAACTGTTGTGTTTGTAAACCGGTAATAAAATATTTTCAATCGTATCTGTAAACCGATATTGCAATGTTTTCTGTTATATTTGTAAACCGGTATTCGAATCTTAGTATGTAGGATGCCTATGGAATCTAAGGATCAATAAGTGTGTAGCTAATACACTGACTTATGTGCCATAAGTAAGTAACCAAACCGAGACAACTGTAACATCATTGGGATCTCAGAAGCAATCCTATAGGGTTAACAAACCAGGAATGGAGCGCGCCTCAAACTCGATAGATCTATACCTTTTGCACCTTAGTCGCTGAGTGATTAATGGTTACTATCGTCATCATCCTACTTACGCACACTGATCTGTCATCATCTAATCCCATAGCTACATACCAATTGTTCAAAATCTGTGCTTTCGATGTGTATGAACGGCCCCACCCTTCAAATGATTTTCGTTCCTTATACTTTTGATATTGGGCCTAGCCCAGGTCGTTTTATGTTATTGGGCCTAGCCCATGTCATTCGTGTTATTGGGCCTAGCCCATGTTATTCGTGTTATTAGGCCTAGCCCATGTTATTAATAAAATTGGGGCCAAGCCCCTAGTTGTGACTAAGACAATCCCGTCAATAGTTATAAAATTCATGCATGTTTCGAAAACCTTGTATTGCTTATGAAAACCAGTATATTTAGCCTAAACCATTCATAAACCAACGTGTTCATTGAAATCTGTTTGTAATATGGTTTAGAAATATGTGATTTTCACACCCGCTCATAGGCGGAAGCGCACGGTGTGATCTGATCGATTCTCATTGCAGACAACATAAGTGAACATACTATATGAATAAAATATTCTCCATATGCCTTTACTGAAATTGTTTCAATACACAACATAGGTTCAGTATATTGTTACAGACCATTAAATTGTCAAATTGTTAAATAACCAACATGCAAGATTTTAAATACTAAGGTTTTGACCCTTATATCACCGCAAGTAGGCGGGATATACTGGACAAATCCTTCAAAAGATGGCATATGAGACTTGATACTTGTTCCTTGATTTACAACCTTCTGCATAGATCCACTAATTACCTGAAATACATGTTAAGTTGAAAATCAACAAAAGTTGGCGAGTTCATGAATTTTGACTGTATGAGTTGGATCCATAAAATGTAAGTAGTATTTTTGTATCACAAATACCGGGTATGTAAAGCGTCAATGAAATCATGATGATTAATGTTTTGCAAGGACATTAATATGTGTGACGACATAGGAAGCATCCAAACCTAGACGATTTCCGTTGATTAACCTTGACTGAGACAACAAATGCACTCTTCCGTGTGGGTCCATGACCAAGAGTGAGGCTCGCCAACACCCGCTAGATCTAACCTTTGTACCGTGGTCTTAAACAAGATTAATGGTGCTTACGCCCACCCTATTCTCACATGATTTAGTTATTTCATTCCCTAGCTTATCATACCATAGACATGTATTTCACCCCCGATAGTTGTAAAACTGTAAAACATTTAAGATGAAAAGGGGCACATGAACTCACAGATTTGCTTTCTGCTTTCACTGATTAACTCAAATACTTTTCTCTGGTTTCGTACCACAACCTACAAACACGTTAGGTTTTAGTTAGACACTTCGGTCTTTGTAATGATTCATGTTCTTGTTTCTTGTCCTAAGTATTCGTTAAGACTTGTTCAGTGTTTTGTTTTGTTTAGATATACATCTCGATGTATGATGCCAATAGATATACTTCATTAAGTATATATGTATCCTTGCAACGCATGTGTTGCTAGTACGTGCTCAGCCCGCTAGACTCCGTGCCTTGCACGAGTAAAACATATATGTCTCATGGCTCCTCATAGACGGGTTCAACCCATTTTCCTCGACGATACCATCGTCGGATATGTTCCATATATAATTCTTCTTAATTATATATAATTCCAAGTTCGATGTGTTAGGTAAAATATTATATTTTAACTTGTATTATTTGTACTCACCACCTTATATATATCATTTGTAATTGCGATGGATTTGTTAAAAATAATCTATTTTTAACGTCTTGATATATAATTATTCTTGTGCAAGGGTTTATGACCAAGTTTAATAATTACTAAGTATTATACATGTGTATTTCTCCCAAGTATAAGTATACTTGTATTGTGTGTATTTGTGTATTTATATTCGTATTCTCATGGTTAAGTATAATACTTGTATAATGGTATTTTCACTAAGTGTTAGGGGTATATGTTGACATGTATTTGTACGCATGGGGATACGTATTTTTCTTGTATCTATTACCCACACTTTTGTGGATACTTAAATATAAACTTTTAAGATATATTCAAGTTAGTACACGTATTATTATGCTTGGTAAGTGTATGTATCAGAATAATATATATTATTGTGATTACTTCTAGAAAAATATGTATTTTAGTTTCTACCAAAACAATATATTTTTAGGAGGTTTATGAAATATATATTTTTATACACTTCGAAAATAATATGTTTTTAGTATCGACGAAATACGATATAGTTTATATTCTTGTAACTATATATTTTTGTCACTTGTTCGGTTTTGAAAATAATTCTTACCAAGCTTCGATATATTATATATTCTTAGTTCGTAATCCGTATAAAGTCCGAAATCCAATATGGCCGTATTTGTTTCCATGTATGGTGATTGATAGGTTTATATATTCTTGTGACTCTTTATTTGCCACTTATTATGTATTTGTTAGTGCGTTTTGTTTTTCAAGTTTCCAACTTCATACATATATATAATACAAACAATAAACATATAACTTGTGATTCTTATGATCACTAAATATATATTTTTTCAAAAATGTATATTTATATCCATTTTTATTTTTATAAAACCATGACTTCTTTGGACTTTTATTTTATACAAAAACTTGGGGAATTTTATGTTTATGGCTTTTAAACATGTTTACTTGTAAGGACTTGGTAAACATATATTTTTCTAAGTGTTTAATTTTTATAAAAATTTTGCCATAGTCTCCCCTAGATTTAGGAGGTTTCCCATGTTTTTAAAACATGTGTTAAGCTTCCAAAACTCATCAATTTATTCCCCATCATTTCAACAAGTAGTACAAGTACATATATATGTATTTCTAGGTCTTGATGAACTTGATAGTTTAACCAAAATATGTAGTCTTTTAGCTTTGTGTTTAAGATGTTCATACATCATTAAAAATAGGTTTAGTTACTATTATTTACTAACTTTGTTAAAAATCATTTTTAACATCTTGTTTATATATATTTTTAGAAATCATCATTAGTTACTTTAAACACATTTTCAAGTTCATCCATTATGTTAAAACATGTTTGCCAAGACTCTTATCATTTTTAACACTTGATCATCCAACATTTCAAGAACATTATAAATCATTTTATTTACTTTAAAGAGTCCATTTTAATATATAATAAGCTCATCACTTCTTTGATCATGGATGTTGTAAGATACATGTGTATACTTATTAGATCTAAGCTTCTAACAAGTGCACATATGATGGACATGGTCCATAACACAAAATAAACATTTACAACTTCATTACATCTTCATTTTACGTTCATAATCTTTAGATCAAGTTACTTGTTCATATGTTCATCTTTTAATGGTGATTCTTTTGAATGGAATAACTTATATATTAACAAAATACTAGTAACAAGATATAAAATGAAATATTAGGAGGCTCGTCACTAGCTCTTATGGCTAGGGAAGTGGCAAGATGAACAAGTTGAAGAAGATGATGCAGTGGATAAAAGCTCCCAAGAGAAGTCCTTGAACTTCCAATGCTTAGCACCTTCTTAGATAACCTTGAGACACCTTAGGATCACCTTGGCTTGCCTTGAAAGTGGCTTGAAAATGGAGGTGGTAGTGGTGGTAATGTGGCCGTGGATATGGAGCAAGGAGGGAAGAAGATGAAGTGTTTTCTTGGTTGGTGAAGGTTCTAATTATGTTGTGATAAGTTCATGTATTTAACAACTTACAACTCTTGCATCCTCCATGTAAAATAAACCATCTTCCAACATGTTGTAGATTAGGAGACAAGGGGGACAAAAGTGTTGGTGGCTTGTGGGCCACCCCTTGATGATATGTTGGCTAACTTGGTTAAGTTTTCAAGATAAAGATTTAGTTAGGATTTTAGGGCTTAGTTAGGGGGTTTTGGTGTATTATGGGTTTTTGATGTATTTTGAGGTATAAAATGCCATACACTAGTTTAATATTGTTAAACAATGTCAACTAGTTCATATTTTATGTTAGTTCGTGTTCGGTTGCTTAACAGGTGCTAGGTTCGTTAACGGGTCCTTAAACGAGGTTTAAGCAACTTGTATGAATTTTAGGGATTTTCAAGCAAACAATTTGTTTAATGTTTTTAACTAGTTATATGATGTAGAAATATTGTTAACTAGTTCATATGATGTTTCAGATTGTTTCCGGGCGTTCGTTTCGTTGGCGGTTCGTTAAAACGTTAACTTTCAAGACTTATGTGATATGATACGTTTTTGTGCCAACTTGATACTTTCAATATCTTTTAAGAAATGTATGATTTTTAACATTATTTCAGCATATTACATAAGCTTGTATTTGCTGAATTTTGCTGAATTGCTGTTTAGTGTATATTTCAGATATTTTTCAGTGCATGCATAGTTTCCGGAAAGTGTTAGCATTAATCCTTGCTTTCCCACATGGGGTTTAATGTACAGCTTGCGTTGCCCTTTCATCTAAGTCCTAAATCTGATGTTTAGTTGCGTATTAACATTGTGCTGCCACAACTAGTCTAATAGTTGTTTCCGACGCACTGTTTCAAACCGTTTTTTAATGGTAACCACTAAACAAATAATATGCATCATGTAATGTATTCAGTGAGCTTTCTAGATTGATGCCATGCAATTCACGCAGTTTAGTTGTTCAAAACACATAGTTATATCATATATTTCACTGTTTAATTGTACAGAATTATCCCAAAAGTGACAGTTGCCACATACTCCCCCCGTTAGAAGAATTTCGTCC
This sequence comes from Scalesia atractyloides, assembly GCA_947069175.1. Taxonomy (NCBI): domain Eukaryota; kingdom Viridiplantae; phylum Streptophyta; class Magnoliopsida; order Asterales; family Asteraceae; genus Scalesia; species Scalesia atractyloides. The sequence continues at coordinate 15,310,336 of CAMTDV010000001.1, read as the reverse complement.
CGAAAATCAAGCTGAGTCATCCGTTGCAGGAGTCTTCTCAAACAGGTGAGGGTATTTGGCTTTGATTTGATCCTCAGGTTCCCAAGTATACTCGGGTCCGTGTCTTGAGTTCCAACGAACTTCGACTAACTTGACACGACTTCTCCTAGTTTTCTAGACTTTCCAGTCCATAACCTCAACAGGTTCTTCAGTAAATTGGAGCTTATCGTCTATATGAATCTTTTCCGCAGGGATGATAACTTTTTCTTGCGTTGGGCTCTTCTTGAGATCTGACTCATGGAAAGTGTCATGTACACTACTAAGTTCATCGGGTATTTCAGCTTGTAGGGAACGGTACCAACCTTTGCCAAAATTTCGAATGGTCCGATGTACCGCAGGTTAAGCTTCCCGCGCTTACCAAATCTGTTTACACCTTTCCAAGGCGAGACTTTCAACAAAACCTTGTCTCCGACCTTGAAAGATAGTGTTTTTTTCTCTTGTCCACGTAGCTCTTTTGTCTGTCACGAGCCGCCTTGATACGGTCTCGGATTTGAAATATCTTGTCGGTAGTCTCTTGGACTAATTCAGGACCAATTAAATGTTTGTCGCCAACTTCCGCCCAACATAGCTAGAAGAACGACACTTTCGACCATAAATAGCTTCGAACGATGCGGCTTGTATGCTTGTGTGGTAACTATTTGGAGAACTCCACCACAGGTAGGTGAGTGTCCCAAGTGCCGCCTAGATCCATCACACATGCACGAATCATGTCTTCAAGCGTTTGGCGATCCGTTCACTCTGGCCGTCGGTTTGTGGATGGAAGGCCGTGCTTAGATCAAGTCGAGATCCAAAAGCCTTTTGAAAAGATTACCAAATTCTTGACACAAAACGACCGTCTCGGTCTGAGATGATAGAAATAGGCACTCCATGACGAGCCACTATTTCTCTAAGATATAGCTCGGCTAGCTTCTCTGTGTTGTCTTTTTAGCGAATAGGCAGAAAATGCGCGGACTTTGTCAATCTATCTACTGTTACCCAAATCATGTCGTGACCTCCTAAGGTCCTGGATAACTTTGTAATAAAGTCCATGGATATTTGCTCCCATTTCCATATGGGATCTCGGGTTGTTGCCACAATCCCGAAGGTTTCTGATACTCGGCCTTAACTTTCGCGCAAGTTAAACATTTACCGACATAAGTCGAGATGTCACTTTTGAGATTAGGCCACCAATAATATTCCTTCAAATCTTGGTACATTTCTTCCGATCCAGGATGAATTGAGTACTTAGACTTGTGTGCCTCGTCCAACACTACTTCCCGAAGATCGCCAAAAAGTTGGACCCAAACTCGTCCCATAAGGTATAAAGTTCCATCTTCCTTTGGCACTAACTATTTCTCCATGCCTTGGAGGAATTCTGCTTGAACATGTTCTTCCTTGAGTCCTTCTACTTGCGCGTCATGAATGTGAGTAGTAAGGTTTGTTTGAAATGTCATTTCTAATGCTCGAACCCTTAAGGTTTTAACTCATTCCTTACGGCTCAACGCATCTGCTACAACGTTCGCCTTGCCTGGATGGTACCTGATCTCGCAATCATAATCATTTAGTAGTTCAACCCAACGCCGTTGGCGCATATTTAATTCTTTCTGATTAAATATATGTTGCAGGCTTTTGTGGTTCGTGAATATAGTACACTGAGTACCATATAAATAATGTCGCCACATCTTCGAGGCGAATACCACTGCACCTAATTTAAGGTCGTGCGTGGTGTAGTTCTTTTTATGAACCTTTAGTTGTTGTGATGCATAGGCGATAACATTTTCCCGTTGCATAAACACGCAACCTAATCCTTGATGCAAAGCATCACAGTACACCAAGAAATCATCGGTACCTTCAGGAGTGAAAGAATCGGTGCATCATATAATTTATCCTTTAGGAGTTGAAACGTCTCTTCTTGTTTTTCTTCCCAATCGAACTTCTTGTCTCTTTGCGTGAGTGAGGTTAGCGGTTGGGCAACTTTGGAAAGTTCTCAATAAATCTCCGTTAATAGCCTGCTAAACCCAAAAATGGTCGAACCTCAGTTGGTGTCTTGGGCATTTACCAATTCATGATTGCTTCAATCTTTGACGGGTCTACATGAGTACCTTTCTCGTTCCCTACATGTCCAAGAAATTGCACTTCGCGAATCCAAAATTCGCACTTAGAAAACTTCGCGTAGAGTTTCTCTTTCTTTAGTAGTTCCAAAATGGTTCTCAAATGTTGATCGTGCTCATTCTTCGACCCTGAATATATTAATATATCATCAATAAATACTATCACGAATTTGTCGAGATACCGCTTACACACACGATTAATTAAATCCATAAAAACCGCCGGTGCATTTATTAAACCAAAAGGCATAACGAGGAACTTGTATTAACCATAATGAGTCCTAAAAGTAGTCTTTGGTATGCTTTCTTCTTGTATCCGCAACTGGTGATATCCAGACCTTAAGTCTATCTTGGAGTAGAAACTTGATCCTTGCAATTTGTCGAACAAGTCATTAATTCTCGGTAGTGGGTACCGATTCTTGATGGTGAGCTTATTCAACTCTCGGTAATCTATGCACTTTCTGAATGTTCCGTCTTTTTTATTCACAAATAAGACTGGAGCTCCCTAAGGAGAAAAGCTTGGTCAAATGAATCCCTTATCCAATAACTCTTGAAGTTGTGTGGATAACTCTTGCATCTCTGAAGGTGCTAAACGATAGGGAGACTTGGCTACGGGTGCAGCTCCCGGCACCAAGTCGATGTGAAACTCGATTTGTCGTTGCGGTGGTAATCCCAGCAAGTCCTCAGGGAAGACTTTAGGGAATTCCTTCACCACGGGAATATCTTCAAGCTTAGGCTCCTCGGCCTTATTGTCAACCACGTGTGCTAGGAAGGCTATACAATCGTTCCGTAAGCACTTTTGGGCTTTCATGCAATTAATAATCCTCAAAGGTGTGTCACGTTTCTCCCAATGGGTAACAATGGTCTCCTCATTCGTAGTGGTATGCGAATACTCTTCTCAGGGTACACGACTTTCGCTCGATTATCGGATAGCCAATCCATTCAGACTACTACGTCGCAGCTACCCAACTGTATGGGTAAAAGATCGATATTTGATTGTCGTATCCAAGTTCCAAAGTGTATCCTTATATAACTTCTTTTGACTCGACTAGTTTACCATTTGCCAATCTTATAGATTAAGGGATGTCTAGCTTACTTGGCTCTAGGCCAAGTGTGTGTGTGTATTACGTTCTATGGAGATAAAACTAAAATCGGCACCGATATTAAATAGTATGGATGCGAAATGTTGGTTAATAGGAAACATATCGGTGACTCTTAATGATTCCACATGACTCAGCTAATTCCCCATTAGATAACTTGACAGAATAAGGTGTGTCTAATTTACATGACTCTAATTCGAGGATATGCTTAACACCTAAAGACTTTGGCTAAGCTCGACTTTGGTGTAAAAAAAATTGGGACATGATGATTGTACAGTAGAACGTACTCATGACAACATCGAAATCTTGCAAAGTATCCATAGTTCTAATTACTCACACACTTGTTCACCAATTTGACTCATTCTTAGGACGATCATGTTTGAAGTGGCCTCTGTGCCACATTTAAACTTCGTTGTTCTTTCTTGAGTATTACTTCATCACTAGTTTCTGATTTGTGCTCTGTCTCACCATACTTCTACTCCTGGCACTTTCGCAAGTGCCCTCATGATGAAAGTTTCGCTCATCACATTTAATATTTCGGTAAGTTACCAGCATACTTCCTGGTACGGGCATTGCTTATGGCAGCAGTTGCCTTCATTTTTCTTATCGCGAGAGTTTCCTTCCATTTGTTACTCACTCTCGAATCTTTCTTAAGGCGTGAGGACTTTTGTTTTCCATCGCTAATAGATTCCACATATGCTTCCCTCATCTCAACACCTTTCTTTGACAATTTCCCCTATTCTCACCGCATCCATCGTGAGACTAACTATGAGATTTACTGCATGAGTGATCGAGGTAAGGTGGGATGGTGTAATCATGCTTCGGATCTCATGGGCCAATCCCAAATGTAGCGCTCAGTATGTTTGACTTCCTGTGTTACTTAGTATGGAACAACCCTTGGTAGACCGTGAAAGTGTTGAGTGTAACCAACAATGTCAGCTTCAATCCTGGTCAATCTCTAGAATTCTGTTTCAATCCTCTGAATTTCCAATCAGCAAGCAATACTCTTCTCACCTAAGGTCCTTAAGTTCCACAACAACCTCTTTACTGTATCACTCCCTAAGGATTGTACTTGGAGATTCCACCATGTTAATGCTTCATTCAGTAGGAGATTTTTGTTTGCCTAATCGTGTAGTTAGGAGTACATTTACTAGCATGGCTAACCGAGCTCATTGTCTTTATTTGGTGGACATAACCTACCGCACCTCTCGTATCAACGAGGTATCACGACTTACAGTCTAGAAAAGCCTTAGATTTAAAACGTTGTGTGATCGCATCTTTGGATGTGGCACTGCCATCTGTTCCTGATCTATCAGAGTCTGGACTGCTTGAACCGCCGGTACCATCAGTACCGCTACTAGTGCCATCTCAATTAAGCTCACATTGTGCGATTTCGGCAACCTCATGTTGTTCCATAAAAATTCTAGTTCGGCTTAATACGTAAGATGCTGGTTAACTTCCCCTTTTGGGAGTAGACCTTTTCGGCACCATGTTATTTTTGATACATAATATCAAGGAATCTAGAATTGTATTTGGACACATATAGTCTACCGCGCGCCTAAGAGTTCACGAATGCAATCGGTCATGGAAACCTCCAGATCGCATTGTTCATACATGTTTGAAATAGGGATGACGTGAATAATCACAGCCTATTACCTCTTGCGTGTATTGGTCTTACGTCTAAGTGGAACAAGAAATAATTCATTGAGGAGGTTAGCCAAACAGTCGTCTCCAACCTTACAACATGTATTCCATACTCCATGGACCTTGATCGTCCAAGTAGGGAAAATCCTTGATCGCACTTGCCCATGTGGCGAATATAGTAATAACGCTTGAGCTTCATGAGTTCCAGCCCGATTGTTATAATTTCCATAGAGGTCGAATAAAATGCAACGATGGAGTTGCAGCATGGCTCATGCCATACCAACTATTGGGACAAGACAAATGTCAAGAGACATAGTTTATTTTAACCAGCTCTACAAAATAAGATAAGGTGCCATAGACACTAAAGAGCCAACCCATCTACAAGAATCCTAGAATGTTAAGGAAATTTCCTCCCTTGGCGGCTGACCAAATTTGCTTGCTTAGATGACTAATCTCAACCACCATGATGATAAAGATTGAATGTTAGGTACCAACAACTACGTGTGTTATAGTAACCCCCTAGTAAGTGGCCTAAGAATGGAAAAAAATGAATCTCAAGTAACATCTTAAGAATTTTGAACGAATAGTGATCATTAGTTTGAAGCGTAGAGTCCACCAGGATTCCCATGCACTACAAGTTGTTATTACATGGGCCCCTGTAATAATAAATTGCCTTGCATGGTCACCCTAGCACTCTCTCGTTCGAAGCAGGTGAATCAATCAAAGAGGGGACACTACTATCTACATAACTTCAACCTAGAAGGGACTTTGGTGATGGTCCACGTGCTAACGTCCGTTGTCTTCACTCACAAAGTGGCACGACGTTAGACGAAGTAGAAATGGAGAGAATCTATAACAATAACAACTAGAGGGGCACCTTCAAGATGAGTACTTCATCTTCCTTGTCTGGACAAGAGTGTCATCAATCAGGATTAGGATTAGTATGAGCCATAGGGACCACGTCCGACTAATAGAGTTGTTATCCAAGGCTGCCACCTCCGCCTCGTTGTCACTACCAAAGTTAGGCATCACCACGTCCACGGGGAAAAACAACCATCTTGTATGGAATTGAGCTTAGGGTCTCGCTTTAGGAAACGCGTCCGCCATAAGCTCCACAATAGACATGAGGTCAACAATCTTATCATGCGAGTCAAGAATAATAATAGAATTCAAAGTTGAAGGTATTTCGTTCTTGGTAAAATACTACGTTGTTGATACACTTTTGGTCTGTCGCTTGTTCTTAGTTACATTTGTAATTGTACGGTCGTTGCTCAAGTATCTGTATAAGTTTGGTCGTGTCGACGAAATCAACATATCCTTCTATCTTGGTTTCATATGACATCTTAGTTAGTCTGTGTTAAACGGGTGCATGTGTGCATACCGTTGAGTCTTGTGTACGTCATTGCTCCGTACGAACCAGTTGCTCCGTACGAAAACTGGTTGCTTTGTACGAAAACTGGTTTCTTTGTATGAAAACTGGTTGCTTTGTACCAAAACTGGTTCCTTTGTACGAAAACTGGTTGCTTTGTACGAAATTGGTTGCTTCGCACGACATTTCGTACGGATGACCAGCATGGAAACTATATAAGCAGACATGCACCTCTCAGTGAGGTTGAGCCTTTGAGTCTTTCTGCTGACGAACTGATCTTTTGGTGGGATCTCTCAGTCAGCATTTCTGGTGAAGACGAAGACACAAGATCACAACAAGTTTGTTTGAGTCATACGAGCATTGTGTGTATATGTTTGTACTTGTTCTCAATCATTAATCAAGATAGTGAATCTTTGGTTACCCCGTGTTCTTTACTTTGCTTTAGTTGCATGCACACTTGGATTCCGCACTTGTGTGTGTGGTATATGAACAAGGAACAGGTTTAACACCATCCGCATGTGGACCTACAAGTGGTATCAGAGCGTTGGCTCTTTCCTTGTTCAAAACCAAGCTTAGTTGTGTCTGAGCTAGTTTGAAGATTTCTGAAGTGTTTTTGAATCTCCAGCAGAAAACTTAAGTTTTGGATAGTAAACTAACTTAAAACTGGGTTAAAAATATGTTGCATGTAGAAAATTTTTATAGTAACATTTTTCTGAAGAACACACATGAAGAAGAAATTCACTAGAAAACTCATCCGTACGCAATTTTCGTACGAAGGAATTCATCCGTACGAAATTTTCGTACAAAGGAACTCATCCGTACAAAATTTTCGTACAAAGGAACTCATCCGTACGAAGTTGATTCATACGAAAGAACTCATCCGTACGAAATTGGTTCGTACGAATAATCTTCATTATTGTTTGTTTTTTGTACTTCAGATTTTCAAAGCTGTGTGCTTTTCAAATGTTTTCAAAATTGTGAACTTTTAAAAGGTAATTGTTATTTTCAAACCATAAACCTTTAAATTTTTCATAAAACAAGAAAATATAATGAGTTCTAACCCGTGGGATTGGAGTTGTTCAAGCTCAAATCAGGAGTCTTCGCAAAGCTCCGCAACATCATGGGTAAAGTCTTTGATGCCTCAACATACAACTATGATCTATGCAAATCAGTGGGCGTGTGTTGCAAATCAGAATCAAAGCATTCAAACTCTGTTAATGAGCGAAAGTGAAACAGGGAGTAATAACCGACCGCCGAAGTTAAATCACATGAACGATTATCCTTCATGGAAAAGTCGTTTTCATGCGTATGTACTCGGCCAAACACGGAATTTTGGACGTGTTTCACTACCCCCTACAAGGAATCACTTGAAGAAGCTAGATCAAATCCAACCTCATTGGCCAATCTAGTCGAAAGTGACAAGAAAGCTTACGATCTAGAGAAAACGGCATTTGCTATCCTCACACAAGCTCTACATAAAGACATTTTTCATAAGTTTGTGTATTGTACTACAATGAAAAATTTGTGGGACACTTTGGAAGCAAGAGGTGAAGGTAATGCTGCTACCAGGAAGATTCAGCATGATCTGCTCAAGAAAGAGTTTGAAGGTTTCATGTTCATGGAGAACGAAACCTTGAATGATATGACCACTCGGTTTTATCATCTTCTCAGTGAAATGTACTCGTATAAAGTATTAGCAGCACCACAAGAAATTATGATGCGATTTGCTAATGCTTTACCACCAAAATGGGGTCAATGTATTGATCTATTAAAACATACAAGTGTTTTGGACTCAATAAGTATTTATGAATTTGTGCAGAAACTGGAGAACAAAAATGAAGAAGAGCTCCGGAAGGCACAACGACACCGTTCCACAAAACCCTGAGATGTATTTTGGAGTTATAAATGCAGGTACAAGCTCAAGCCAGCAACCGAAGCTACAAACCGCGTTTGTGTCAAACGTGAACCCCTTCCTACCACAACCTGTTCAATCAAGTCAGTTTACAGGTTCAAGTAGTCAAGTCTATGGACAAAACTTTGATCCGAAAGCCTTCCTTCCACAGTCAAGGGATTTAGCGCATAAAGCTCCATAGCAAGCTCCCCAACAAGATTTCTATGGAAGAAACAATCAATCTGCAAATCCCAACACTGTCAAACTTCACACGTCCAATCTCTCTAAAACCAACGTAGAAGTTTCACAGGAACATATGGAACTTCTAAATACCATGGTCAGTGCTTATTGTGGTTTAGTTGCAGGTCAAATAGGGAGCATCGATTTGACAAACGAGGACTATGAACAAATTGATCGAGATGAAATGGAGCTGATGGACATCAAGTGGGCATTTGCAAGCGCTATGAGAAGAGCCAAGGATTATATGAGAAGAACGGGGAGAACCAGTTTGGAAAGCAAGAAAGATACAAAATACGGCTTTGACAAAACCGCCGTTACTTGCTTCAACTGTGGAGAAAGAGGTTACTTCAAGCGGGAATGCACAAGACCCAACAAGGAAGGAAATCACAACCCCTTTCGAAATCAGTCTCAACCATCCAACACAGCACAGTACAACAATGAAAGAAGAATGGTAGCTGTTGGCAACTCTAACAACACCAATCAATCAGGACCTTCAAACACACACAGAGCTTTGGTAGTTCACTCTGATGAAGGATGCGATTGGTCAGTACAGTTGGGAACTTAGAACAACGGAAGAACTGCATGCTATGCAAAGATCATGGATCAAATCAAGCATGATCACAGCATCAACACTCCAAATAATGATGATACATCTGGGGATGCTGGTAGTTCTGATGAAGAATGTTCAAGTTCAGATGGTTATGGATCTGATTCTAGTGAGAAGAAAGGAAGTGATGCTGAGGTCGAAAAGTTGTTGAGTGAAGCTGAGTTGTTGAAGAGTGAAAAGGTGGGTATGACGAGGAATGCAGAAGCTGCGGTGAAAGAGACAGAGACACTCTCTACAGATGATGCAGCCTTTCCTCATCACACTGCCTTTATGGCAAATGTTGAAGGTTCTTCAAAAAAGGTAAATTCTGACCCTCCTACTGTTTGCAGTGACTGTGTTGAGTTGAAAATAAAATATGAAACCGTCAACAGTCATAATTAGAATTTAGTTGTTGAATTATCAAAATGCAAAGAGGCGAATTTGGCGCTAACTAGAAATGAAAAAGAATTCAAATCTGTAATAGAAACCCTTAAGAAAAGTGTTTCTGAACTGACAATAACAGTTTTGAATAAACAAACATGAATTAATAACTACATTAATCTCCTAGAAGAAACAAAGAAAGAGTTAGCCATCGCCAAATGCGAATATGATTCGATCAAACGCAAATTGGAAAGTTACTCTAACTCCCAATATGTGCTTGATCATGTCATTGATGTTCAAAAACTAAAGGGAGATGTTCAATGCATAGGGTATAAGTCGTGTCCACCCCCAATGAAACACAACTATACCAAAATGCCTGATGAAGAGGAGATGCCTCGTTTTGAACCCTATGTACCTTTGAATCCTGAGGAATTCGCAGCAGGGTTAGGGTTCAAATTAGACAAATTCTCTCAAGAACCATGCAAGCCAGAAAATTCAACGTCTGATGTTATTCAAACTCCATCTGTTGAAGAGGAGGATGATACATCAGAGGATAAATCAAGAAATTATTATCAGGATCAACCTCTTGATGAAAGGAAAAGAGTAGAACTTTCTGCTACTCCCAATACTCAATCAATCAAGAGACCGTTCCTGAGAAATCTGTCAAGACACAAGTGTCGACAGATGAAGTGAATAATGTGTTGTACACATTGGTTGGAGATGAGAAAATCTATTCAAGCAAAGATTTTCCAATTAAAAACGTAAATCCAATCTCTATAGATCAAGTATTTGAAAAGTCAAAAACCAAATTTTTAGAGAAGAAAAGGCCAACCAAACAACGACCATTATCAGCTTCAAAAGAAAAACAATGGAAGAGAGTTGAAAAGCCTACAGTTTCTCAATGGAAGGTTGAAGCAAAAGGTTCTCGTTACAAGAAAAAGCTAAAACTGTTAAATTTGTGAGTTCTAAAGGTACCGATAAAGTCGAAACTTTTCAAGGAAAATCTAATGTTGATTTTGTAAAGAAAGTTAGGATTTTGAAAAGAAATAGTCAAAACAATTACACCTAACACACTGATGGATGTAATGAAAATGAACCTAGTACCTCAAAACCCACAAGTTCAAAGTCAAGCCGAGAAACACGGTCTCCTAGTTTTGTTGAAAGGAGAACTTGTTTCAAATGCGGAGAGTTTGGCCACATTATAAAGGATTGTCAAAATCCAGCCAAATCAAGATGTATAGAGAAAACCCCTCATGAACCAACTTGCAAACGTAATTCTATTTCTCCAACTCAAGATAAATGAATCATTAAGGATCAAAAAGAGAAACAAAAACGTAAACAAGTAAAAGTAGTTGAGAAAGCTTTAAAATCGGATTCTTCGAAAAAGGATCAAAGATCTTCAAAGTCAATAAAACCAGACACTGTTAAAACTGTAAATAATAGTAAATCTGGTAATAAACAAGGATCTTGGAAACATAAGACCGGTAATGGTTCAAAAGGAGGTTCTCAGTTTGTTAATCATCAAGAAATTGAGATTACATTTATCGATATAAGGGACGACCGAAGACCACTAAGGCTTGGGTCCCCATCTCAAACTAATCTTGTTTGTGCAATGTGCAGGGTGTTCCAGGAGGAACTGAAAACAGTCATTGGATTGTTGACAGTGGAGCATCAAGGCACATGACATGCGACTTGCGGCTCCTGTATGATGTGAAAAGCATTAGGGGTGGTTATGTTGCCTTTGCTGGTGATAAAGGTGGATATATCACTTGAGAAGGAATGGTCTCCAATGGTGTTGTGAGCTTCGACAAGATCAATTATGTGTGGCAAATTACGTTTTGATCACCAACGTGCCGACCTTTTTACTAAAGCCTTTGATAAATCACGTTTTGATTATCTACTTTTGGTCAATGGCATCAAGGTGAAACCCGAGTAACTCAACCATGGCTAACTATTTTTGTAAATACTTTTCTAAAAATCTAAAACTACAAAAAGATTTTCAGTTTTATATTTTAGGGGGAGTAAGTTTAAGAAAATACAAAAATATGTCTTTTATTTACCTTTTTATTTAAGGGGGGAGAAAATTCAGAAAAATACAAAAACAATAGAAAACTAAAAAATGAGTTTCTTGGATAAGTTGAAGATAATGAAATACACCGGTAAATATGTCAAGAAATGGTTAAAAGCATAGAAAGAAGATTGATAAGTAGCTTTACTAATGATGTATCGGTAGACTCACAATCAGACTAAAATGTGCAGGTGGATATAAACCTAACAGACAGAATGCCAGGTGGGAACCATTCATTGGCATATGGTCTTGGTACCGAAATTTCGTCTAATAGAGTGCCGAGGTTCTAAGATATACGGTCTTTATGCTTGCTTATCATCTGGGTATCATGGTTGAATCTTTTGCCGAAAAATAACGGTGGCGCAAGTCTAGAACTTCCATGATACCATACATATGTGTACATACTGCATACGACCATAAAATAAGTAATCAAAATATCACATCCCCAAAATAAGTGATAAAATATCACAGCTTTATGCGGGAGCTAAGTTCGTCTCTTTGTCGGCACGATGGTACTAACCTGTTCACGGACTTACTCATGTGCCCTGCATGCATATGAAAATCAAGTTCCTCATCAATAAGTGATTAAATCACAAAGGGCTTGTTTTCAATAAAAAATAAGTGAGTATCTCACATCATTCATATACGTCAAAACAGATGATAAATCAGTGTACTCACCGGTAAGATTTTCTCTCGTGCATATCTTGATACGGGAATGTGTCGTGATGTGGTTGAACACCGGCTAGTAAGTATAATTCATACCTTAATCATATCTCCTAATCATGATTACATCTGATAAGTCTGAGCTTACGTGGACAACAATACCGATAATCATAGTTGAATACTTATCTGTTTAATTTTGAAGTTTAAACCAAATATCGTTTTTTACAAAGATTAAAATGCTGGAGCTTTGCGAAGACTCCTGATTTGAGCTTGAACAACTCCAATCCCACGGGTTAGAACTCATTATATTTTCTTGTTTTATGAAAAATTTAAAGGTTTAAGGTTTGAAAATAACAATTACCTTTTGAAAGTTCACAATTTTGAAAATATTTGAAAAGCACACAACTTTGAAAATCTGAAGTACGAAAAACAAACAATAACGAAGATTATTCGTACGAACCAATTTCGTACAGATGAGTTCTTTCGTACGAATCAACTTCGTACGTATGAGTTCCTTTGTATGAAATTTCGTACGGATGAGTTCCTTCGTATGAAAATTTCGTACGGATGAGTTTTCTGGTGAATTTCTTCTTCAAGTGTGTTCTTCAGAAAAATTTTACCATAAAAATTTTATGCATGCAACCGAGTTTTAACCCAGTTTTAAGTTAGTTTACTATCCAAAACTTAAGTTTTCCGCTGGAGATTCAAGAACACTTCAGAAATCTTCAAACTAGCTCAGACATAACTAAGCTTGGTTTTGAACAAGGAAAGAGCCAACGCTCTAATACCACTTGTAGGTCCACCTGCGGATGGTGTTAAACCTGTTCCTTGTTTATATAGCACACACACAAGTGCAGAATCCAAGTGTGCATGCAACCAAATCAATGTAAAGAACACGGGGTAACCAAAGAATTCACCTCATGAAAATGTCCTTGCATTATTCTATAAAATGAGTTTATGTAGTGGATCTTTTGAAACAGTTATGCAACGAAAACCTTTTGTTGTTGTAAAAATTGTTTTTATTAGAGGATCCTAGTGATTGTAGACTAGACTCGAGAAGGAATCCTAGTTCACTACAATCAAAGCTCTGATACCAATCTGTCACACCCGCTCAAAAGGCGGAAGCGCACGGTGTGATCTGATCGATTCTCATTGCATACAACATAAGTGAACATACTATATGAATAAAACATTCTCCGTATGCCATTACTAAAATAGTTTCAATATGCAACATAGGTTCAGTATATTGTTACATACCATTAAATTGTCAAATTGTTAAATAACCAACGTGCAAGATTTTAAATACTAAGGTTTTGACCCTTATATCACCGCAAGTAGGCGGGATATACTGGATAAATCCTTCAAAAGATGGCATATGAGACTTGATACTTGATCCTTGATTTACAGCCTTCTGCATAGATCCACTAATTACCTAAAATACATGTTAAGTTGAAAATCAACAAAAGTTGGCGAGTTCATGAGTTTTGACTGTATGAGTTGGATCCATAAAAAGTAAGTAGTATTTTTGTATCACAAAAACCCGGTATGTAAAGCGTCAACGAAATCATGATCATTAATGTTTTTCAAGGATATTAATATGTGTGACGACATAGGAAGCATCCAAACCTAGACGATTTCTGTCGATTAACCTTTACTGAGACAACAAATGGACTCTTCCGTGTGGGTCCATGACCAAGAGTGGGGCTCGCCAACACCCGCTAGATCTAACCTTTGTATCGTGGTCTTAAACAAGATTAATGGTGCTTACGCCCACCCTATTCGCACATGATCTAGTTATTTCATTCCCTAGCTTATCATACCATAGATATGTATTTCACCCCCGATAGTTTTAAAACTGTAAAACATTTAAGATGAAAAGGGGCACATGAACTCACAACTTTGCTTTCTGCTTTCAGTGATTAACTCAAATACTTTTCTCTGGTTTCGTACCACAACCTACAAACACGTTAGGTTTTAGTTAGACACTTCGGTCTTTGTAATGATTCATGTTCTTGTTTCTTGTCCTACGTATTCGTTAAGACATGTTCTGTGTTTTGTTTTGTTTAGTTACACATCTCGATGTATGATGCCAATAGATATACTTCATTAGGTATATATGTATCCTTGCAACGCATGTGTTGCTAGTACGTGCTCAGCCCGCTAGACTCCGTGCCTTGCACGAGTAAAACATATATGTCTCATGGCTCCTCATAGACGGGTTCAACCCATTTGCCTCGACGATACCATCGTCGGATATGTTCCATATATAATTCTTCTTAAGTATATATAATTCCAAGTTCGATGTGTTAGGTAAAATATTATATTTTAACTTGTATTATTTGTACTCACCACCTTATATATATCGTTTTTAATTGCTATGGATTTGTTAAAAATAATCTATTTTTAACGTCTTGATATATAATTATTCTTGTGCAAGGGTTTATGACCAAGTTTAATAATTGCTAAGTATTATACATGTGTATTTCGCCCAAGTATAAGTATACTCGTATTGTGTGTATTTGTGTATTTACATTCGTATTCTCATGTTTAAGTTTAATACTTGTATAATGGTATTTTAACTAAGTGTTAGGGGCATATGTTGACATGTATTTGTACGTATGGGGATACGTATTTTTCTTGTATTTATTACCCACACTTTTGTGGATACTTAAATATAAAATTTTAAGATATATTAAAGTTAGTACACGTATTATTATGCTTGGTAAGTGTATGTATCAGAATAATATATATTATTGTGATTACTTCTAGAAAAGTATGTATTTTAGTTTCTACCAAAACAATATATTTTTAGGAGGTTTATGAAATATATATTTTTATACACTTCGAAAATAATATGTTTTTAGTATCGACGAAATACGATATAGTTCATATTCTTGTAACTATATATTTTTGTCACTTGTTCGTTTTTGAAAACAATTCTTACCAAGCTTCAATATATTATATGTATTTAGTTCGTAATCCGTATAAAGTCCGAAAATCTAATATGGCCGTATTTGTTTCCATGTATGGTGATTGATAGGTTTATATATTCTTGTGATTCTTTGTTTGCCACTTATTATGTATTTGTTGGTGTGTTTTGTTTTTCAAATTTCCAACTTCATACATATATATAATACAAACAATAAATACATAACTTGTGATTCTTATGATCACTAAATATATATTTTTCCAAAAATGTATATTTATATCCATTTTTATTTTTATAAAACCATAACTTCTTTGGACTTTTATTTTATACAAAAACTTGGTTTTTATGTTTATGGCTTTTAAACATGTTTACATGTAAGGACTTGGTAAACATATATTTTTCTAGGTGTTAAATTTTTATAAAAATTTTGCCATAGTCTCCCCTAGATTTAGGAGGTTTCCCATGTTTTTAAAACATGTTTTAAGCTTCCAAAACTCATCAATTTATTCCCAATCATTTCAAAAAGTAGTACATGTACATATATATATATATATATATAATGTATTTTTAGGTCTTGATGAACTTGATAGTTTAACCAAAACATGTAGTCTTTTAGCTTTGTGTTTAAGATGTTCATACATATTTATAAATAGGTTTAGTAACTATTATTTACTAACTTTGTTAAAAACCATTTTTAACATCTTGTTATATATATTTTTAGAAATCATCATTAGTTACTTTAAAAACATTTTCAAGTTCATCCATTATGTTAAAACATGTTTGCCAAGACTCTTATCATTTTAAACACTTGATCATCCAACATTTTAAGAACATTATAAATCATTTTATTTACTTTAAAGAGTCCATTAGTAATATATAATAAGCTCATCACTTCTTTGATCATGGATGTTGTAAGATCCATGTGTATACTTATTAGATCTAAGCTTCTAACAAGTGCACATATGATGGACATGGTCCATAGCACAAAATAAACATTTACAACTTCATTACATCTTCATTTTACGTTAATCTTTAGATCAAGTTACTTGTTCATATGTTCATCTTTTAATGGTGATTCTTTTGAATGGCATAACTTATATATTAACAAAATACTAGTAAAAAGATATCAAATGAAAGATTAGGAGGCTCACTACTAGCTCTTGTGGCTAGGGAAGTGGCAAGATGAACAAGTTGAAGAAGATGATGCAAAGTTGGTGGATAAAAGTTCCCAAGAGAGGTCCTTGAACTTCCAATGCTTAGCACCTTCTTAGATAACCTTGATACACCTTAGGATCACCTTGGCTTGCCTTTAAAGTGGCTTGAAAATGGAGGTGGTGGTGGTGGTAATGTGGCCGTGGATATGGAGCAAGGAGGGAAGAAGATAAAGTGTTTTCTTGGTTGGTGAAGGTTGTGAATATGTTGGGATAAGTTCATGTATTTAACAACTTACAACTCTTGCATCCTCCATGTAAAAGAAACCATCTTCCAACATGTTGTAGATTAGGAGACAAGGGGGACAAAAGTGTTGGTGGCTTGTAGGCCACCCTTGATGATTATGTTGGCTAACTTGGTTAAGTTTTCAAGATAAAGATTTAGTTAGGATTTTAGGGCTTAGTTAGGGGGTTTTGGTGAATTAAGGGTTTTTGATGTATTTTGAGGTAAAAAATACCATAAACTACTTTAATATTGTTAAACAATGTTAATTAGTTTATATTTATGTCTAGTTCGTGTTCGGTTGCTTGACAGGTGCAAGGTTCGTTAACGGGTCCTTAAACGAAGGTTTAAGCAACTTGTATGAATTTTAGGGATTTTCAAGCAAACAAGTTGTTTAATGTTTTTAACTAGTTATATGATGTAAAAATATTGTTAACTAGTTCATATGATGTTTCAGATTGTGTCCGGGTGTTCGTTTCGTTGTCGGTTCATTAAAATGTTAACTTTCAAGACTTATGTGATATGATACGTTTTTGTGCCAACTTGATACTTTCAATATCTTAAGCAGTGTATGATTTTTAACATTATTTCTGCATATTACATAAGCTTGTATTTGCTGAATTTTGTTGAATTGCTGTTTAGTGTATATTTCGGACAGTTTTCAGTGCATGCATAGTTTCCGGAAAGTGTTAGCATTAATCCTTGCTTTCCCACATGGGGTTTAATGTACAGTTTGCGTTGCACTCTCATTTAAGTCCTAAATCTGATTTTTAATTGCGTATTGACACTGTGCTGCCACAGCTAGTCTAATAGCTGTTTCCGACGCACTGTTTCAAACTGTTTTTAATGGTAACCACTAAACAAATAATGTGCATCATGTAATGTATTCAGTGAGCTTTCTAGATTGATGCCATGCAATTCACACAGTTTAGTTGTTCAAAACACATAGTTATATCATATATTTCACTGTTTAATTGTACAAAATTATCCCAAAAGTGACAGTTGTCACATTCTCCCCCCGTTAGAAGAATTTCGTCCCGAAAATCAAGCTGAGTCATCCGTTGCAGGAGTCTTCTCAAACAGGTGAGGGTATTTGGATATGATTTGATCCTCACGTTCCCATGTATACTCGGGTCCGTGTCTTGAGTTCCAACGAACTTCGACTAACTTGACATGACTTCTCCTAGTTTTCTGGACTTTCCAGTCCATAACCTCAACAGGTTCTTCAGTAAATTGGAGCTTATCGTCTATATGAATCTCTTCCGCAGGGATGATAACTGTTTCTTGCGTTGGGCTCTTCTTGAGATCTGACAAATGGAAAGTGTCATGTACACTACTAAGTTCATCGGGTAATTTCAACTTGTAGGCAACGGTACCAACCATTGCCAAAATTTCGAATGGTCCGATGTACCTCGGGTTAAGCTTCCCGCGCTTACCAAATCTGGTTACGCCTTTCCAAGGCGAGACTTTCAACAAAACCTTGTCTCCTACCTCGAAAGATAGCGGTTTTTTTCTCTTGTCCGCGTAGCTCTTTTGTCTGTCACGAGCCGCCTTGATACGGTCTCGGATTTGAAATATCTTATCGGTAGTCTCTTGGACTAGCACTTTCGACCATATATGTTTATACATAACATAAATATATTTCATGAAATCGTATTAGTCGTCTCGAATAGAAACACGTATACATAACGAGTATTTAGATGAAAACAATGCGTTGTATACTCGCATAATGGATTTACGCATTTTTCCAAATAATAGTCATATACGTTGACGGATAATAGTACGACTCTTAGTGTTTCGTAAGATATAGACATACATACTCGTAGATGTAATCATATATGTAATACATTTCATATCCATACAATAGTCTTGCATATTGTTCATAATTAATAAAATTATTATATAATCGTATGCCTGTTATAATCTTACGATATTGGGTCGTACTTCGTTTAGACGTTTGAATCGAATATAACAAGTATATTATTGTTACAAAAGCATTTGAAAGTTTTTGAGTCGTCGACGTTTGAGTAAATATAACTATATTATTTTATAAAAGTATTCAAAGTCTCGACATTTGAATATATATATAATTATAGTCGTTTTTTTACGATTTTCGAATACTAAACGTCTTAAATATATGATTTTCGAATTTAAGGCGTTTGGAATAAATATCAACAATTATATGTATTTTATAAAATTTTCGAGTTCGGTTAACTTGCAAAGCATGTTCGTTGAAATATTGTAACCCTGTTTTGCGAGTTGTAAGGAGACGTCGAAAATGAATATATATATTTATATTTGCTTTACAAAATACTTGGAATCCAGATTTGACTTCGTTTTGAGAATATAACGCGTTTTGCTTTACGGATTCTAATGAAAAACGGGCTGAGTTTCCTCTATTTTTGGATGATCCCGACAATACAAGTAGTCGATATTTTTGTCAAAACGCAACAATGAGGTAATAACATTGTATATGAGTTTCCATCGTGTACAAAACATCAAATTTTATCGAACACGAGTCTAATATATGTGTTTGTATAATATATATATACATATATGTATTCATATATATATATATATACATGTATACATATATGTATACATGTACATATATGTATATGTATACATGTACATATATGTATATGTATACATGTATATATATATGTATGTATACATGTATACATACATATGTATATATATATGTATACGTATATACATATATAGGTATACATATATTATATATATACATTATATATGTATACTGTATATATACATATATGTATACATGTGTACATATATAATGTATATATATAATATATGTATATACGTATACATATATAATGTATATATATAATATATGTATACATATATATGTATATACGTATACATATATAATGTATATATATAATATATGTATATACGTATACATATATAATGTGTATATATAATATATGTATACATATATATGTATATACGTATACATATATATATACATATGTATACATACATATATATATACATATGTATTTATACATGTATACATACATATATGTACACATGTATACATACATATATGTATACATGTGTACATATATGTATATATACATGAGAATACTATTCACTATTCATAAGCTTGTTGTATTAATATGTAGTAAAAAATTAAAGAAAATAATAATTATTAGTATAGTATAAAAATAATAAAGATATAAAAAATGTATATTATTATATTATAATATAAAGAGTAGTATTCACTATTCACAAGCTTGTCGTATTAATATATAGGATATATGTACACATGTATACATACATATATGTATACATGTGTACATATATGTATATATATATGTATATATAATGTATACGTATATATATATTATATATATACGTATACATATATGTATACATATATGTATACATATATATGATGTATATATACATATATGTATGTATACATGTATGTATGTATATATGTATATATACATATACATACATATATGTATGATGTATATATGCATACATATATGTATACATACATACATATATGTATATACATATATGTATGTATGTATACATATATGTATGCATATATACATCATACATATATGTATATACATACATACATATATATGTATATACATACATATATGTATATACATATATGTATGTATGTATACATATATGTATGTATACATAGATATATACATATATATATGTATATATATATATCATATCTTCACGATACGTCGTAGGCGCGAGTAACGTACGTTGGTTCGATTGTTATTTTATGGTTTCGTTAGTCGGTTCGGTTTTTCGTGCTCGATGTCGCGTTAATCGAAACATTAAATAATTATTTAATAACTGCGTTAAAATTATTTTTACCAAGACTTGAGTTGACCGTGTTTGACCCGAACCAAAATCTGTTCGGTTGACCGTTAGACCATCTTTGACTAGTTGACAAGGTTTGAGTAAGTTAACCCGGGTTGACTGAGTCGACTCAGTGTTGACCGTGTTTGACCCGTTGACTGAGTTTGACTGTGTTGACTCGGACCGAACCGAGTTGACTGCGTTGATTGGTTGAACCGAGTGAACCGACATGAACCGAAGTGAACACGAAACCTGACTTGAACCGAACCAGATCCGAGTAAAGTATAACCACCTTCACTGCCGCCGTGACCTTGTTCAATGTAAACCCAAATTGAGTCACCCAAAACTGGATCACGACCCGAATCAGGACTAACCACCTCCACTCCCGCCGCCGACTGCCGCCGCACGGCGGCTCCGTTTGTCCCTACCGTCGTCACCTAGCCGGGGGCACTACCGCCGCCACACCCCATCACAACCTGAAACAACAAGCATTGAGCCGGAGAAAGGATGGATCTAGAAAGATCTTGAAGAAAGAGAGAGAGTCGGAAGGTTACCGGAGATACCAAGTTTGTCGGAGCTGAAACCGTCACCTCCGCACATCAAATGGAAAACCGTCGTTGGATTCGTGCTAAGGAGGTATGTTTTAGGGGGGTCCATCGCTGAATCGTCGCGAATTTCCACCGCCGTCAGCGGCGCGCCGCCGCGCTCCGCCATCGCCGAATCACCGTGGACGGTGGCCGGCTGTCGCATCTGGTCGGAGTTCCGCCGAAGGTCGGCTGGAGTCCGGCCACCGGAACTTCTAGAGAGAGAGAGAGTTGAGAGAAAAAGTGAGGAAGAGAGAGAGAGAGAGTGTAGGTGTAAAATGGTGTAGTGTGTGTATGTATTAGCTATTTATAGCTAAGGTTTTTGGGTGAGCTGGGCCCAAGGCCCATTAACCCGTTTCTAGTGTTTTGAGCGGCCCAATCGCGTCTACGAGGCCCTTTTTCAAACCCGAACGTCGTGTAACATCGTATATTATTGTTTTAGGGTCCTAAACATGTAAAATGGTGTCGGTATTCGATATTAATCGCCTGCGTTCGTCGGTTTCGTTAAAATGCGTAATTTGCTTTGGTTGTCGTTTCTTGTCCATTTTTCAATCCGATCTCAGCTACGAATATCATAGTATATCATAATATATTAATATCGAGGCGTAACTTGAGTTCGTGGCTTCTGTTTCGTTGTCAGGGCGTTCTTGCGTATGCGTTTTTCGCTCACGTAAGCGTTTTGTGACGTTCGAAAGCACGATAATTCATCAAAACCTATTTATTACGCATAAATTATACATGTAAAATTCGTGTTCGTCGGCGTTGTCAGTATTTTTTCCAGCGTCAGTTCGTTATCGCTTGAACGTTCAGCAGTTTTTCGCAAATCAC
Source organism: Scalesia atractyloides (assembly GCA_947069175.1). NCBI lineage: Eukaryota > Viridiplantae > Streptophyta > Magnoliopsida > Asterales > Asteraceae > Scalesia > Scalesia atractyloides. Next base: position 15,288,629 of record CAMTDV010000001.1, on the reverse strand, counting down.
CACTTGCGTACCAAAAAGTCAGATAGACGTTCCTAGGCATTCCAAAGGCCTGATCAAGTTAATTTACGTCTAATTACGCCACTTATGATGGTATTAATGTTCGTTATGCGCGTAATTACAACCGGAAAATGACAGTTGTCACGAACATGACTCGTTCAACCCGAATTTTTTAATTTTTATTTGTTATCCACTAATTAATATTAACATAAAAAATTTACTAGAAAAACACAAATGTACATAATACAATTACATATAAGTTATATATCTTATGTCAAATTCAAATTTTATATTAAAGTTATGGCATAAAGTACACTCCTTATTTAATTTTTCTCATAAAATATATTTTAAAGAAATATATTATATTATAAATGGGTCAGCTTGCCAATCCCATCGGGTTGACCTGACCCCGACCCCGACCCGTTTAGCTAAACGAGTTTGCGGGTTCAACCTGAAACTGACCCAAACCCGTTTGGACTAAACCCAAACCCGCAAATACCATGTTAGGTTCGTGTCGTATCAAAATTTCACACCCTTAGAAATGATTTGAGGTAAACACATGGAAGGATAGTGAACCTTGTACGTGTTTACACTAGTTAAAGGGTATGGAATGGTTTAACTTTTTTAAAGTCAATACATTGTCTAATCTACGTATGATCTATTTCGGTGAAAGTCTAGAACCTTGTAGTGACGGTTATCAGAGTGACTTGATCTGTGAAAATCCAGGACCGGATGGTGATAACTATTGGTATAAAAGGACAGTGCCTTTGTGGCATGTCAACTTATCAGATGTACAACTATGACAAATATTTGGTGGTGACGACTGCTAATAAATCTATGTTGCAAAAATTAGACACTCACTAGTTTGATCTAGTATGTATGTTATTTCTAGTTTTTGTAAGTATGTTATCACTTAATGTATGCCATGTTTTAAGTCTTGCTATAGTGAACTTAAATCTTCACAGCGTTGTTGGCTTTTAATATACACATTAGATTAAAGTCTTAAATCGTTTGGAAGCTTGTGGATGTATCGGTAACAGTTAGTGGCTTATTTTCCCGTCATAGACTAGTATCCTAGTTATGTTTTAGTTATTTAGAAATATATGTTTTGATTTTCGTGCGTATACTCTTGATGCTATTGTTGAATTGTATGAATTTAGTTTCACTGTGTATGTTATTAGATGTTCAGTTTAAGAATTATATGCTACTCAGTAAATTCAACGAAGAAACCTTCTGGATTTGAGCGTTTCACGTAAACTCTCTCTTGTCAACGCAACATGCTAGTGTGAGAAAACTACATTCTATCATAACAAATAGTAACTAATTATTATATATGGGAAGGTTAATGTACAATATTCCTTAACGTATGATGGTACGATATGGCATTACGTATGTTATAAAACTCAAAACCTTAATCACGCATGAACAAAACTATAATCATTCATAAACAAAACCATAAATCACGCATGAACAAAAATCATAACCTGCGTGATTATGGCTTTGTCTTCATGCGTAATTATGGTTTTTTGTTCTGCATGATCAAGGTTTTGAGTTTTATAACATACCTAATTTCATATCATACTATCACACGTTAAGGAATATTGTATTTTACACTTTCACTTATCATCAATTATTCGCTTAACTAACCTTTATGTATCATTATGTTGGAAAAAGAGAACTATAATGATTTGTGATTCCTTAAGATATGAGGACTCAAGGATTTATAATTGCCAAGAAAAATAACATAATTGAGAGGGAATTTCATTTAACTATTCAGAATCACACTGTAATCTGAGAAAAGTAATTAATGTTTTAAATGATCATTAATAACAAAAACATCATAAATCACGTATCTTATTGAACAACGTTATAGTTTGGTACTCATTTGTAGTGAATGGTCTTGATTTCTGTATTGCACGTCTCTATTCAGATTCAATACTACATGATTTCTACAATGTTATATACTACATGATTTCTACAACGTTATAGTGTTACACTCTCTAGTGACACCTCAAAACTCTAATGTGAAATCTCACTGTGGGAATGAGGGACAAACAAAGAAGAGAATAAATTGAAAGGGATAGATCTTTAGCTAGCTAGAGAGAATGATTAGTGATTAGGGTAAGATAGGCTAAAAATTCAATATTGCTTAAAAAGTATATAAATGAAATTAAGAGATTGTGTTTACAGTTTTAGGTATGATGTTTAAAATTATTTTATATTATAAGTTAAATTTGGTTTTAAAAGTTTTAGGCACATGTTCTTATATATCACCATGTCTAAAAATTTAAACACCATACCTTATATTTCAAATACGATGTTAAAAAAATCATTATCTATAATATAATTACTAACTTTGGTATCATTATCTATAATATATCTTTAACTTTCTGAATAGTGTTTTGACTTTTTTATTTTGTCTTTTTTTTATTTTGTATTTTTGTATATTTATACCCTCAAATTTTAGCATTGACATTTACACCCTCTTAACTTTTTAAAGAGATTGTAATCGAGTTTTACGTGTTGACATAAATTCAAGTTGATTTATGCTTTGACGTAAATTTTTCCCAAAAAATAAGTTGGGTCAAATATAATATTTTCTTATGCACGTGTCGGTATAAATTTAAGTTGGATTAAGTTTTAGCGTAAATTTTCATCGAAAATATGCTGTTATTTTTAAGTACGTTTTCAATTGGTCTAAGTTTTAACGTAAGCCGCGACAACACACGAGGCAATTTACTAGTTTTTTACGATTGTTAGGTAAAATTGATTTTTTTTCCAACCCAGACCTTTGCTATTATCGTATATGTTTAATCTTTTTTATATTCTAATTAATATATTTAGGATATAATTATATATTTTAGGTCACTAGTTAAAGAATTTAAAACTCTTCTACGAGTGGCACAGGTTTTATTTATTTTAAATATGTTTTTTTTAATGACAATGCTTCATCCAACTAAAAAAACACTAGCAAGAAGTTAGAGATACAACATATAAAACGAAATAAGAAAAATGACAACAAAAACCGACTAATCAAATTCAAACCTTCTCCATCGATCTTCAGTCAACGACTCCAACATCACTCGAGCTTTAATCCATAAAAAACCTAAGGCTTTCACCTCGTGAACTATTGTCCCAGCTGTTGTTTTTTTTTGGTTAAAATTGATTACAAAATTTTACTTATAGTTTTAACAATGGATATCCTAGTCATCTCGTTGTCATGCTTTGAGACCACATATTGGTTTCTCAATATGGTTTAACTTTAATTTATGCAAGAAAACGAGATGGAAGAAAACAAAACGATTTCATTTTCAGTAATCATTTCATTGGTATTGAGCGTGACTGATTCCTACAAAGCTATGAAAACATTTTAACATAACTGGTTATGAAATATCAAATCACACATCTTAACGTGTTACAAGTTTATCTTGATGAAATATCAAATCACACATCTGATGTGTTCCATTTTGACGTGTATATATATATATATATTTGGTATGATAACATTATGATTTTATTTATGATACCTTTAAATCGCTAAATTGATGTTGAAACTTTAAAGAGTTCAAATTTTATAAGATACAGGTATATGATTTTATTTAGGCCCATCTTATTCTTAAACCTTTAAAATCTTAGTTTTATATTATTATTACTCTATCTCTTTCTATATAAAGACAGATAAAAAAGAAAAATGTGTTAATATTAACACTATTTTATTTATGTTGCTATTAAATCACTAAACTTATTGTTTGGAAGTCTAAAAAGACATAATGTGGTTTTTTTTAATAACATAATGTGGTGATAAGTGGTCTTTCTTATATTTAAAGATATGGGTATCTAATTCCAATAAAGAACTCTAACTAATGTTGCATAACATTATCTTTTATATAATTCAAACTAATGTCACACGATATTTTCTTCTTCAATTTATTAGTAATAATTATTTACTTAATTTCTAAGCCTAATTAATGATTACTAATAATATTATGTTATTAATATTAGTTAAATTCCAAGATTAATGATAAAAAAAAATACATAAAAATTTTTATTAAAAGAATACTTCAACCTTTTTTAACAACTATCTCTAATTTAAAATTATAATTTTAGTACTTTTTAAAATGGATAATCATGCTTAAGGTTTTTTTTATGATCTATAATATTTATATTCCGCATGTTAGTGTGGTTTATTATTTATTGTTGTATTTCACGATAATTTATGCTTAAGTTAAATATTATGAACTACTCACGTCAATCATATATTTGTAATAGGACTTTTGTTTCTTTTTTAATGGGAAGTGTTTTAATTTTATTTACCCTTCTTTTTAGGTTGTAACATGTTCATTTAAAAATGAGTATTTTTTACGAATCGAAACAGTTTAAGTCATGTTAGGCCAACGTTTCAAAACCTTTTGTGCATTCTATATATATATATATACAATTTGTAAAGTTTGATGTATTGTTTATGAGTAGCGAAAACATAATATCAAAAGTATGATATAAGATTTCTTTTTAATAAAACGATTAAAAACATTTAAGCATTCAAATACTTTTGACGCATTTGGTCACATTGTTAGGTCCGAGTTTACAAGTTGTGATTATAAAACAGTTTAAGATCAAAACAATTTCGAATTGTATAATAAAAGATAAATAATCACAAACGAGAAGTTATCATTAACAATTGTTTTTCATTAATAATCCAAATGGTTACAAATGTTTTACAAATGATTGACTCTACAGACTTCCTCAGCCGGTCACTTAACAATTATGTTCGTACAAAAGAAAATATGTGATGCGCAGTGATAGATAGATCTCTAACAAGTATGATCTATTTATACTAAGTACGAAAGCTCTGTTTGTGATTGGTTGACATCCTTATAGTGTCATCTAACATTCATAACAAAAAAGATTCCACAGATGTTTAACATCTGTGCTAATCTAACATCTGTTTAACTAAGTTAAACACTAATAAAACAAGTACTATTACATTGGGAAACATCAGTTTAGCTATCATATGTTGCTTTGATCCAAACATCTTTTTGGCCATATAGATGTTTGGTATTCTTCATCAGACCTTTGGCTTTAACAGACCTTGTTTCTTCTTAAACAGCAGTTCCAAGGATATAATCAGGTGTTTGCTTGTCTTCAACGAATGTTCTGATTTAGGTGTTCAAGATCTCGTATCTTTGGGGAGAGTCTAGTTCAATATGTTGTTTATTTCTTGATCAGTGGATCATGTTTTGGCTTTTGAATACCATCTGTTCTTTGTAGGTCAACTAATCTCCCCCTAGAATAGATGACGCCAAAACAGATATTTATTATATCAATTTTATTTCTCTTCAAATTATCTAATTTTTGCTTTAAATTGCTTTACAAATCTTTTAAGAGTACGTTATTAGCATCCCTTTCGAGTGGAAGACCTAGTAGATCTTCAATTTTTAGGCTCATCACACTATTCATTGAAGTCTTTTTCACTTCTCCACTTGCCCTGACTATTGTCAATTCATGGCTAGCTTTGTCTAAGGACCATTTTTGAATTTTAGAGCTAGATGAAGTTACTTAGAGCAATGTCACCGAAAGAGGTGAGGGAATATGCTTTCCCAAGACTTGCTTTAATAGTTCTGCTGGATTGGTATCAGGATGCCCATACATTAGCACATTTCCGATCCCTTCCTTTATAAAATCATCTTCATATTTTTTAGGTCTTCCACTGACATATCCTTTTGTCTTTTGAGATGGCTTCTACCTATTAAAGAGACATGTTTTGCAGATGGAAGTTTAGAAGTAATTGCTTGAGAACTGGTAGGCAAATCTTCATAGGGACTAAGGGATCTACAACTCTCAAAGCTTCAAGTTTCTTGTAGCTCTCTTTAATTGTAGGCTCATCCCATCTAGCAATGGATTGCATAAATCCAAACTTTGAAGCAACCATCCCCTCCTTCGTTCTTCTCAATTCAACTGGTTTTTGACTAGCAGGTTTTCATCCTGTAGCCAGTTGGGGAGGTGGGCTTGATGTCTAGATTGAGCTTTAACATCTCAATCCTTGTGATTCCTTCCAGAAGGGCTTCTGTGGTCCAACCAGAGAATTGAGCTCTTGAAACTCTATAAGGATTATTTTTATGATGAACTCCATATAGTCTTCCCTTAGTTCCTTTATGAAGTCAGTGTTGCTTACTGGTCCTTGAGAAGCCTTTTTACTAACATCTTTTGCAAACTTTTCAAGTCTGTTCACCTTTGTGAATTCTTCAGACATGATTTACTGAGCCTCCTTATAACTTTCCCTTTGATTTTGAAAGCAGCTATCGCCTTAGCGTGTTTGACCGTCAGTTCTAGATACTCCTTTACATTTTTTAGGCTTTTGATATCTTCTGAGGGATGGAAAGGTAAGTTGGCTGATGTTAGTTGTGGAATAGAAATATTGCATCTCTTTTGATACATTTTCTAATTCTATTGGGTCAAAAATTTTGGTGGGGGGTTTTGTAGGTGGTGTTGTGACAGTAAGAGTTTTAGTTGTGGTAATGGATGGTTTAGATGTGATGGATGAAGTTGTGGAGTAGTGGTTTTGATAGGTGATGCATCCGGAGTTTCTTCATCGTCATCTTTGATAATGAATTTAGTTCTCCTGGTTCTAGTTTGAGTTGTGTATGTTTTTTTATGATGGTTATGGGAGTTATGTTGTTAGTTTTCTTTTGAGAAGTCCTTTAAGGGACTTGTGTGTTGATGGTGGAGGTGGTAGTTGAGTAGTTGTAACCTCTGTTGCCACTTTTGTGATGTAACAGATGTTTGGACAATGGGAGCAATGGTTTGAATGGTGGGTGTTTGGATAGTTGCAGTAGTGCTTTTTGTAACCTCTATTGGAACCTCAGTTGAAGAACCTTGGTTATCTTGAATTTTCTTTCTTTCAATGATTTCCTGCACTATTTTCTGCATATTAGCTTCCCTTGTATCACTCTTCTTTTGCTTTTCCATTTCTTCGATAATATCTTCTTGTCTTGCCTTTTTAAGAGCAACGATGTCAAGTCTTTTCGAATCCTTTTTGACTAGAGGTAAGAGTTTTCTCATGCAATCTTCCTCCCCTTTTTTGGCATCATCTTCATATTTATGAAAAGTGAGAGTTGCACCAGTGTTTTCATGGATAAACTATTTGATGTCTTTAACCTCAGCCTGAGTATATTTGCAATTGGCATCCACCATTTGTCTTATCAATTCTACTTGCATGTTATATCTTTCATTTGCAACCTGCTTTTGAAGATGTAGGTATGGTTGAACATGTGCCTACATTTCTTTGCAATGTCTATATTTGATAGTGGATTTCTAGAGTTTTCTACGAAAGTCTTCATCATTTCTTTGATTTAAAGAACTGATGACTCCAACTTTGTGACTCTCTCCGTCAATTAAGGATAGTTTAATCCATCACCTAAGTTAATAGGATCATCTGAATTCCCAACTGCGGTGGTTGTACGTATTTTTGAACTAGGTGCCCTTTATTCTTGTTATTGGGGACTTCTAACTGGTGAAGTGACTATTGTCTCAACAATTGTTGCCCTCAAGGGGGGTCTTAGTGATGTAACTATCATCCACCTGTAAGACTGTTGTCTCTATACTTTTAGTAACTGCCCCATTTGAAATACCTGCCTGTGTCTCTTGAGACACGGGAGGTGTTGCCTCCTCTTCTTGTGGGGTGACAATGATTTATGTGCTTTCCCTAGTCACTTGTCGAAGTGTACTCTCTGTAATTTGTTGTTGAGATGAACTAGGTATGTGCAAGTTAGTTATATCAATTGCATTAAGCAATTTTTGGAATGATGTTGGAATATTTTTAGTAGGTGGAGGTGTGGAAAGAGAAGCAGCCCTAGGAGAGGGGCTTGAGTAGAGATATTCAAGTTAAGTATCTCCCTCTTGATTTGGGTCCCCTGTGCTTACATCAGTCTCCTTTTGTGAGGATGAGTGAGGACTTTGGATGGGTGGAGATGTTCGCATCTGTAGTGAGGAGGTACCAACAAATGTTTGCTGCATTTGTGTTACAACAGGTATCTCTTGCATCTCAAACCCTAGAGCTACCTTCTTTTTGTTTTTTCTTTTGGATTTGGGGATGGGAATAGAAGTGGTTTGTGTGAAAATATCTGGTGTGGGTTCCATAGTACTAGGTTGTGTACCGTGGTCACTAGGAGCAGTAGGCTTAGCAATAGATGTTTCAACATCTATTGCTTGGTTTTGTAAAATGTTTTATTTTCCCACATTTTCTTGATTTTTTCTCATCATCCGGGTAAAAGTTTCATTGGAAAGACGATTACTTTCAATTGCTTCATCTTGTTCAAAGCTCTCTTATCTTAAAACACTTTTTTGGGTAAAAGCTTAATAGTCTTGGATATATAAAAAAAGGATTGCAGTGCCCCTCTTGATTGCTTTTATGTTTGCTACCAAATTTATATACAGTGTCTGTGATAGCTTGTAATATGAATTTCTCAAGATAGCATATCCAAGATATTGAGTTTTTAAGGGAATTTCATTAAAAGTAGTGGTATTCGCAAACAAGCACACTAAGACTGTATGTAAAAAGAATTTCATTTCTAGTGGGAATTTTGGTTTAAAAAGTATTGTTCCCACCTGAGCTTCATATCCCCTTTCTATGAACTCATTTTAAAGATCATTTATGCAGAAAGTTTCCATACCTGCCAAATCCTGTAGTCTGAATATGTTGTTGATGGATTTTGTAGTAATTTAAACATGTTCTTTATTGATGATGGAAGTGATGAGATAGGGTTTTTGTTTTGAAGCGAACTTTTTACATTTGTCGAAAATTCCCTAAGGGTGGTTAGATGGATAGGGGCGTTAGTAGTGAGTATGAGGATGTATTTGGATGATGTGATGATATCAATGATAGAGTGAACGACCGTGTTTTTGTTGTGTTTTACAAGATACGGTAAATAGTTATGAGGAGTTTTTAGTTCGAGAGCCATGGTAAGACTTGGTCAAATCTTTTGAAAATCTTTTAAGCATATAATCTTTTGTTTGAATGCGATGAATAACGATTGCGATTTCAGAGTTTACAACATTTGAAATGCTTTTGATTGATGAAAGTATGGTGAAGTGAGTACTCTGTTGAAAGAGGGATTTGTATAGGGCCAATGGATCAGGGATGCCAACGTGGCCAATGGTTACCTTTATGGTCCACGTGGCCAATTGCTATTTGTTATGGCAAGCCTCTGTTCAGAAAGTGTATGCCTCTAAGGAAACCCTTTGAAGAAGATAGAAAAGATCTATTTTCAAAATATCTGTTTGAAACCTCTTATGGGCCTCAATATGTTAAGGTCAGTGGTTGGTACATCTGTTTGACTTTTTGGTCAACAGATGGATGGAAACCCATGTTTGAAACCTCTGTTGGGTTAAACAGAATTTTGAGAGAAAATTGTGGTGAGTTTTAATGAGACACTGAATCTGTTTGACTTTTGTAGTCAAACAGTGGTTAGTTAATCAATGGTTTTTTTGTCTTAAACAGTGGTCAACCAAGATTAAACAGAGTTTTGAACCACTTAATAGATGTTACCCTCCTTTGACCATTGTTTTGTTTTTGTTGATTTTATCAATCTTTTCTATGTTTTTAATAAAATGTTTGATTTTCTTGTTTTAATTACAACAAATTAATGTTTCAAGAGCCTTTTTGGTACATTTTGAAACATTTTCTTTCTATTATTAAGATGGAGATATGTGGTAGGGTAACATTCGTTTCCACTTTCAAATTGCAAACATATGTTCCTTGCAGACAGTGGTGAGTGGGTCAATTTTGTAGATGACCCAAAGCATTATCTGCTTTGGGTTTGGTGTTTTCTACCACTATAATGCCTCCTTGGGATTGGCCATTTGTCACAAGAAGTTTTTGCACTATCTCTAACAGTTGTTTCTTATCCTCTACAAGTGCTTTCACACTTGGGTCAACTGGTGGTTGACCATTCCTAATAACATGATTGTTCTCATGAGGGTGTCTGTTGACTTTTGTCTTTTGGGGAATTTGCACATGTTCTTCATACCTATAAGGTACCATATTGCATGGTGGTTTACCATGGTGGTTGCCCATAGCAACCAGGAAGTGTGTGTGGTGTAACATATCTTGACCATTCCTTTGTGTAGTGTGTTGGTTCAAGTTTTGTGTGACAGGTGGTTGATTAGACTCAACTCTTTTGGGAAATGACTGTGGGTCCCAGTTACTAGGGCTATCATCTCTTTTGAAACTCATTTTTCCTTCTTGACCTATTTTGATTGATGTCATAGGGTTTAAGAAAAGAGCATTGTTGGGTCAAATTATTAAGTTTCCACAGATGGTGCACCCAAGTGTGGACTCACAGATGTTGTTCCATTTGTTTATATCATGGGCTTTTAACTTGAAACAATTTTTGTCCAATGATTTTTCTTTCCACAAAAATCACACAACAAATTTGGAGTTTTAATTTTCTTGGTAACCTTATCTCTCTTTTCACTTCTGTTTGAGAGTTACTAATAGGAACAAGTTTTATCTTGGGTGGCTTAAGACCACCTGGTTGATGAAACCCACTAGTTTGGAATTTTTAAGAACATCGCATTCATACTTTTGTTTTTTCAGATTGAATGAAACTTTATAGCTTTTCAAGAATTATCTTCTTGCCACTATGTTCAATGATCTTGATTTCTTCCCTAGTTGAGGTGGTTGGTATGACTTCAACCATTTCTGAGTCAATGGAAGTATTGGTTTATTCTTGGTCATAATTTCTAAAACCAACATGTCACACCCCGGATTTCCAAACCGAAATCCATACACCGGTGGGCCCGGGTGGGGAGTATCGTGACGTCAGTTGATAACATCGTTGTCAATTAAACACGGCACAACGGAAGTCTTGGAGTAAAATTACTATTACAAACTGAATGTTCAAAAATACAAAATAATATACAAGCTTGTAATAGGAGATCCATAGGCGGATCATAAATTGTACATGGAAAGAATATAAAACAGACTTTGGGTAGATTTAGGATTTGCAAGATCCTCTATCACTATCGAGCAATTCCGGCCTATTTTCGTATTGTACCTGCAGATTAGTCTTTTAAAAATACATCAGCTTTCGCTGGTAAATACACCCAACTGACTCATTTTGGAAACATTTCAAAAATGTTTTAAGTGCGTATCAGCACAAAATCTTTTTATAACTTGGGTTAATTGACCGTCCAACCTTGTTAACAGATTTACATGTTTGTTCATACATACGGGGCCCGGTACGGAGACCGAGACACAATTAACGTACACACCACTTTGGACACACGAAGGAGTCAATTCCTCCCAACCTTGTGGGAATGCATAATTGAGCGTTTATCGGGTGTATGCCTACACCCGCGCTAAAGTCGTGGCCATTTCTATTGTAATGAGCCGAGGATATCCAGGACACGGTAGTTAACCCTAATGTTTAAATTATCAAACAAAACTGATTAAAACAGAATATGCTGATTTATTATCTCCGAACCGGCGTTCGATTGAATCTCATTTCCGACAAAGCGGTAATAATTTACCGTAACCCAAGCCCGTATAGGGGAAATAAGTCGAGAGTATTTACCTGAGCTAGTCTTCTTTAATTTTTAATAACTCAGCCGTACACAAAAAGGACTAAGTGCAGATAGCATTTACCGGCAAGTCTCTAGTCTGGATTATGGCATAAACTAACCAATTAAATACTAACGGTCTTATTTAAGTCATAGACTTAGACCGACTAGCGTACTTGATCAAAACGTATGACGCTAGATTAAACGATGATTGGATAGAATGTAGTTTAATCCCAACAAGTACCTTGACTTGTATAATATGGGTAAACTATAAACATTCCGGATTTTGAGACTTAAATGACAAGGTTAGACCCGTTTCGGTTAATTTCCGTAAACTAGTTACATATACGTAACCGTGCGCATATTAGCGATATCGGGTAACCTGATAAGTCATGGACAAGTTCTCTATACCATTATATTTTAAATAAGTTAAGATATAAGTAGGATATCAACTTGTATGCCCGTTATGGTTTTAAAACGAAACTACGCCTCATAAGGGCATTTTGGTAATTTCATACCATATAAAAGGAACTTAAATATATTTTAATGTTATAATTATAAGTATTCTGGAAAATACTTTGTTTATGATATAATATCAGTAGGATACCAATTTTATGTGTAAATTTTCTTTTATGACCAAACTATGCACCGAAGGGGCATTTTGGTCATTTTACACAAAGTTTATAATTTATTAGGGATTCTGAGTTTATAACATGTATCTACTATAAATATGTTTAAAATAAGTTTTAAAATCAGTAGGTAACAAGTCTTGGTCGATTAATATGGTTTAAAACCATACTATGCGCCTAAATGACGCTTATGTCGTAAAATGGCGTCTTTATGCGATTCTCACGAAAACTGATGTTAAGTTTAGATTAAAATGCCTAAGATATGTTATTTAATATAACATATTAGTAGGTAAAAGATTTACCTTGAAAAGATTTGCTTAAAATTAGTTTATGAGACACAATGGCTAAAATCGCCAATTATCGATATAGTTTAAGGACTTGCTTGAAAACTCAGTTTATAACTTAGTTTAACATTCCAAATAATCCTACTTATAATATTACATCAGTAGGAAACTCATTTTCAAGTTCATTATCATTAGAACCTTAATTTATGTAAAAAGGACATTTTGGTCAAAGAAGGCATAATTATGGAACTTGCGCATAAACTTGGATTCTGATTATGATCATGTAATATAACCTCATAGGGTTATGCTACATTATATTACGATCATAATGTGACTTTAGATCAGTAGGTAACTAATCTAAATCGGGTCAGAATCAAAAGTCAAAGAAGAAGTCAAACTTTGCGACTTTCGGTTGCGAACCGACCCTAGAACAGAAATTGACGAGCCGAACATGTTCTTACCTGTTCTAATAATTATTACCAACATGTTGAAGTGTCAAAACAGGATCCATAACATATATAAGATCAATTTATGATTTTTCTGAAAAATGGCCTGTTTGACTTTTTAATATCATAACTTTGACCCGACAATTGGTCTAGCAAACGTGATCTTCAGGGCGTGCCCTTTATAGCGACTAACACCTACCTTATTAACATCACTTAGCCATGTTCATTTTGAACAATGGCTGGACCGTAATGGTCCTAATCGAAAGTCAAAGCGTTTTCAGAAAAACGCTTGACTTTTGGCTATAAAACCCTATAAACGAAAATGCAAGAGCAAGGAACACTTACAAGAGCTTCCTAGAATGCAAGAGAACTAAGTTGGATGCTCCTTTCAGCTAGGAACTTCCAGAGGAGGGAGAAGAGTTATGATTTAAAAAGGTGTAAGTTCAAATGGTAACTTGATCACCTATTTATAGTTGAAGAGCTCAAAGGAGGTGAAGCCAGGTGTTTAGGGGTGTAAGAGGAAGCTTACAAGTGTCCCAAAACGTAGCATAGCTGATTACAAGTCCATAGTTTCGATCAAATGGTTTTGTGGAGTTTTGCTTGGCTGCCGAACAAACTTTCTGCAGCAGACCTGTTCTCGCGCCCCGCGAGAGACCCAGACCTAGTCTCTCGCGGCCCGAGACCGCCCCACGGCCAGTTTCAAAGTTTGACACTTTTAACCCCTTAACTTATTAAAGCTTCTAAAAACCTTTTTAAACACTTTTTTCACTTTTAGCCCTCTGTAGACAATACTTGGCATGCCCGGGATTATGCCCGGACATTGTCGAGCTCTTGGTTCGTTAAAAGGTCACTCAGAGGTATAAATTAACATGTTGACACTTTTAATCCTTCCATCATCCAACTTTCACATATTTACAAAATTGAACCCTCTCGTCCAACAAATGGCACGTATGAGAGTTAGGACTTCACAAAGGATCACTCAGAGGCTTATTATAAGCATGTTGATTCCGATGTTACTTAGAGGCTGGACATGTTGACATATCAGTCACTTAGAGGTATTTGGTCATTTTACACAAAGTTTATAATTTATTTGGGATTCTGAGTTTATAACAAGTACCTACTATAAATATGTTTAAAATAAGTTTTAAAATCAGTAGGTAACAAGTCTTGGTCGATTAATATGGTTAAAAACCATACTATGCGCCTAAAAGGCGCTTATGTCGTAAAATGGCGTCTTTATACGATTCTCATGAAAACTGATGTTAAGTTCAGATTAAAATGCCTTAGATATGTATTTAATATAACATATTAGTAGGTAAAAGAATTACCTTGAAAATATTTTCTTAAAATTAGTGTATGAGACACAAGGGCTAAAATCGCCAATTATCAACATAGTTTAAGGACTTGCTTGAAAACTCAGTTTGTAATAGTTTAACATCCCAAATAATCCTACTTATAATATTACATCAGTAGGAAACTCATTTTTAAGTTCATTATCATTAAAACCTTGATTTATGTAAAAAGGACATTTTGGTCAAAGATGGCATAATTATGGAACTTGCGCATAAACTTGGATTATGATTATGATCATGTAATATAACCTCAGAGGGTAAGGCTACATTATATTACAATCATAATGTGACTTTAGATCAGTAGGTAACTAATCTAAATTGGGTCAGAATCGAAAGTCAAAGAAGAAGTCAAACTTTGCGACTTTCTGTTGCGACCCACCCTAGAACAGAAATTGACGAGCCGAACATGTTCTTACCTGTTCTAATAATTATTACCAACTTGTTTAGTGTCAAAACAGGTTTCATAACATATATAAGATCAATTTATGATTTTTCCAAAAAATGGCCTGTTTGACTTTTTAATATCATAACTTTGACCCGTCAATTGGTCTAGCAAACGTGATCTTCAGGAGGTGCCATTTATAGGGACTAGCACCTACCTTATTAAGATCACTTAGCCATGTTCATTTTGAACAATGGCTGGACCATAATGGTCCTAACCGAAAGTCAAAGCGTTTTTCGAAAAACGGTTGACTTTTGGCTATAAAGCCTATAAACGAATATGCAAGAGCAAGGAACACTTACAAGAGGTTCCTAGAATGCAAGAGAACTAAGTTGGATGCTCCTTTCAGCTAGGAACTTCCAGAGGAGGGAGAAGAGTTATGATTTAGAAAGGTGCAAGTTCAAATGGTGAACTTGATCACCTATTTATAGTTGAAGAGCTCAAAGGAGGTGAAGCTAGGTGTTTAGGGGTGTAAGAGGAAGCTTACAAGTGTCCCAAAACGTGGCATAGCTGATTACGAGTCCATAGTTTCGATCAAATGGTTTTGTGGAGTTTTGCTTGGCTGCCAAACAAACTTTCTGCAGCAGACCTGTTCTCGCACCCCGCGAGAGACCCATGCCTGGTCTCTCGCGGCCCGCGACCGCCCCACGGCCAGTTTCAAAGTTTGACACTTTTAACCCCTTAACTTATTAAAGCTTCTAAAAACCTTTTTAAACACCTTTTTGGCACTTCTAGCCCTCCGTAGCCAATACTTGGCATACCCGGGATTATGCCCGGACATTGTCAAGCTCACGGTTCGTTAAAAGGTCACTCAGAGGTATAAATTAACATGTTGAAACTTTTAATCCCTCCATCATCCAACTTTCACATATTTACAAAATTGAACCCTCTCGTCCAACAATGGCACGTATGAGAGTTAGGACTTCACAAATGATCACTCAGAGGCTTATTATAAGCATGTTGATTCCGATGTCACTCAGAGGCTGGGCATGTTGACATATCAGTCACTCAGAGGCCAAATTTCAAGCATCTTGACATATTAGTCACTCAGAGGCTGTTATTTATGCATGTTGACATCGGACCATTACTCAGAGGCTCGATTTAAGCATGTTGACGCCTTAGTCCTTATTGGTCTTTAACAGACTATATTAAAATACAACACTTGTCACTATACTATTTGACACAATTTTACAGGGCGTTACACAACACCAACTTCACATTGTTTTTTCTTTGGTTTTTTCCAAAAGTATCTCATAACCATTACAGGACTCCACCTATCTTTCTTAGGTGATCTGCGCGGATTCCAACTTGTTTTTACAATTTTGATATTTTTCTATCATTGGTTGGAGTTGATCCTTGGTTATGGATGCTTCATGTTTTAGACTCCTTATCTCAAGGTCTTTTTCAACAAATCTTGTTTTTAAAATCTCTTTTCAACTTTTCAAGAATTATCTCACTCATTTTTACCTTTTCTCTTAGGTTTTCATTCACCACTTTGATATTAGCAAATGCTATGATTCATTTATCAGAATACAACTCTTCATGAATTATTTCACTTATTTTTACCTTTTCTCTAAGGTTTTCATGCACCACTTTGATATTAGCAAATGCTATGAAGCATTCATCTGCATAGTTGTAATCGGTGGAACTTTTGGGATTCTTTTCATCCATCTTTCTGCATGCTTCTGGTCACCAACAGACCTGGGCTTTCAACAGCTTCAATAACATTCTTTCACCAATAGTTGTTTGAACTAGATCTTCTTCACCTAAAACATGCACAATAGAGATAAAACAAAAGTTTTCATGTTCATCACAGTCTTTTACTATTAACCACAGTTATGTTACCGAAAACATAACTTTCAGACACCTTTCCAGTTTCCTAGAGCTTCTTTTTTCTTGACAAGCTCCCTCTCAAAAGTAGGAGCTTTCCATAAAGTTGAGTCAGACTCATGTCCTTCAAATCTGAGGATATTCTCATCACTATAGAGATAGTGTCCCCTTCTTAGGCAAAGATCTTAGAAATCGGTTACTTAAAGTTGTTTTAGTAAATTCTTTATTAACCAACTTTAATTAACTGATTAGACATGAAAATCGATCAAACTACTGAGTCAGGGTCTCCCATTTGACATGAGTGAATGTTTCATAATGTATGTTAAGGATTTCTCGAGTGTTCTCAATAGCGCCTTCTGTTCCATCAAATTGTACCTTCAGTGCATCCCACAACTCTTTGGCACTGTTACATTACAACAGGCTAACATAGATATCATTCGGAAAAGCCATATTCATGATACTAATTTTTTTCGCATCCAACTCGAATTTTTGATAATCTTGCTCCGAGTAATTATCAGGCTTCTTTGGCTCAAACACATTTGGGCTCTTGGCATTTGGTGCCATTGGAATGCGAGTTCCGAATACAACAAACTTACAACACCCTGTATTTTGTTGAGCAAGGTTGCAAGATGTTAAATTTGGATCAGAAACGTATAGGAGGTTTATTCCTAAAGTCGACGTTCTGTGGATCATTTTCTGCCATTTTCTTTTGTTCTTGATCAGAAAAATAGAGTATGTGATAGACACTTAACCGTTCTTCACTATATAACTCTGAGCTACAAATAGTATTGGATCTTTGTTGAGCTGATCTTTGTATGTTAGTGAAATCGAATTATAAAACAGTTTACATGGTTCGTTATTATAAAACAGTTTTAAGATCAAAACAATATTGAATTGTATAACAAAAGATAAATTATCACAAACGAGAAGTCATTATCAACAATTTTTTTCATTAATAACCCAAATGATTACAAATGTTTAATAAATCATTAACTCTATAGACTCCCCCTTAGCTGATAAATTAACAATTATGTTCTTACAAAAGAAAATGTGTGATGTTTAGTGATAAATAGATCTCTAACAGGTATGATCTATTTAGACTAAGTATGAAAGTTTTGTTTATGATTGGCTGACATCACCCTGATAGTGACAACTTATATTCCTAATAGAAAAGATTCCATAAATGTTACAAAAATCTGTGCAAATCAAACATCTGTTTACGCTAAACACTGATAAAACAAGTATTGTTACATTGGGAAACATTTTTTTGGACTATCCTCTGTTTCTTTGAACCAAACATTTGTTTTCTATATAGATGTTTGGTCTTTTTCACAGACCTTTGGATTTAACAGACTTTAGCTTTCAACAGACCTTGTTTCTTCTTGAACAATGGTTTCAATGCTTTGATCAGATGTTTGCTTGTCTTCAATAGATGTTAATGTTTAGGTGTTCAAGATTCACTGTCTTTGGGGAGAGTCTTATTCAATCTTCTATTTATTTCTTGATCAGTTGGTCATGTTTTGGCTTTTGAATATCATCTATTCTTTTGTAGGTCCAACACATTTCACTTTTTTGTTTTTTTAAATGAAACATGTTACTTACTTGAATCTTTCCGATATATATATATATATATATATATATATATATATATATATATATATATATATATATATATATATATATAGTGGAGAGTTCAAATGAGAAGAATTTTTTTGTAAGAATAAAAAAGAAGAAATTTCAACCAATAGAAATACTTCAACTTGCTTCATTAAATTTTTGTATTTAATGTTATTATAAGGGTATATTGGTAAACTTTCATAGATTATTAAATTGTAGTCTTCCTCTTTAATAACTAACTAAATTAAATTTGTAACTTATTTTCAAAATATATATTTTTTTAAAATATATATTTCAAAAAAAATTAATTTCGAGTGTAGGATAAATTAAGAGGTGTGTAGAACAAATTATGAATTGTGTAGGATAAATTTTGGAACGTGTAAGATAAATTTCGGAATTTGTAGGATAACTTTTGATGTGTGCAGTCAAAAGTTTTTAGTGTGAATGATGATAGCCTTTATGTATAATTAGTTAGTCAAATAAACAATAAATGAGATGGGAGAAAAACTATTTAATGTTTTACATTTGTACCCTTGTTCTTTTTCTTCTCAATTAAAATTTCTTCTCAAATGAACCTCCCCCTATATATATATATAGGGGAGGGTTATCTTGAGAACAAAGATTATTGTGAGAACACTAAGAACAATTTCAATCCATTGATTATCCTAAATTAAGGGCTAAAATTTGAGGAGTTTAAATGAGAAGAAAACCTAAATTAAAAGACTGAGGGGTATTTTGTCAAAACTCAAAATAACAAAAAAAATCCTAAAAAATCCCCTCACTTAACACAGACGATCAGTGTCGAAAACCCTTGCCAAAGCCTTCAATTTCAAAATCACAATAAAAACCCTTTTATAAGTCTGGATTTGAACAGATTTAACAGGTGAGTTCTTCAATTTTGTTGTGTGATTTAACAATATTCGCTATGATTTGATTTATTCAATCAATTGATTGTTAAGGGTGGAAATTGTTCTATGTTCTTCAATGATTATCTTATATATGTTTCCCCTATTGTTTATTGACCAAAATCTTTGTAGAAGTTCATTCAGTTGTGTGATTTCTGAATTAATTTTTAGGTCGTGATGAAGTTTGATTTTCTTATCTAATTCTGCAATTGAATGTTGTTAGAAAATGAGCAATAGGTTAGGATCTTTGTAGATGTTCATTCAATTGTGTAATTTGTGAATTAGTTTAGGGTGAATTTTGGTAGTTTGGAGATGGTTGGGATTAGGTTAATGGATTCTGAGTTTAGTTTACATAGGTGTTACTGAATAGTGATACTAATTGTTTTATTCTAACTTGTTGATTGAGTAGGGTTCGCATAAATATAAAAGCATTATTGAGGATTGTTTTTGTCATTACGGGACAATTGATAGTGTTAACGATGTTGTTCAGTATCCTATGTTGCAAGAACTCATTATGACTCCTTTCTTCAAATACTTCAAGGTATTGTCTGTATTGATATATGGTATTGTGGAGAATATATTTAACTATATATGTGTTCTTAAAATACAATTCATGTGTAGTTATGTTAAATCTTGTTTTTTTGTGGTCTGCTAAATATGATAGAAATTTGGTTTTGGTATAGTGTGTGGCACATGCCACATTAGTAGCTCACAAAACAGTGCTAGAAACTACTATTTCTTTTGTGAGAAGTCAAAGTCTTCCTAAAAAACCGCAATGCATACATCATTTTAATTGCTTCGTTTCTACAGAAAGTGAATTGTCCATTTTATTTTACTACAAATCCTGGTTCCAAGTGTTATCCTCATTGCATAGTCGTAGATTACTATCAATTATTGTTAACTTAATGTCCAAATCATACATCTATAACATCACCTCAAACAAAATGCAGGGCGTTTCTATACATTGATCCTATATTAGGAAATGAAACCAGTCCTCGTAATCATTTGACAAATAGCAGATGGTAACACAACATTAGGGCTAGGTAGCTCGTCAAAGACCTTCCATTAAGCCTCAGTCGAGCTATTGTTTTCCGTATCTTGCAAGGGGCAGACATGATGCATTATAATTTTTCTTTAAGGGTAAATGAATGATCTAGTCTCATGATTCTTATAAAATCTCTAATTAATATGAACAAACGTAGTAATGCTAATGGAAAGTGTTTATAAGGATGTGGCTTGCTACTTCTTCTGGAAACAAAAAAATTCCCAAAAGTAATCTACACATGTGTAAATAAGTTGTCTACACATGTGTAAATCATATTAGTTACTATTACATTTGTGTAATTAAGCAAATTACACATGTGTAAATAAGATGTGCACATTGAAACAACAATATTAGAATAAATAAGTTTGACTAAATAGGTGTAACTATGCAGTTCATAGATGTGTAAGTAGGTTGTTTACACATGTGTAAGTGAGCAGTTTTGTTCATTTACACGTGTGTAAGTCGGGTGGATTACTTGTTTAAATAGCAGTAAAAACAAATGGATTAATGGTATTGCACTTTTGTCACTTTGACCAGGCACATTTTTCGAAAAAAATTATACATTCTACTATTGGTTGGAAAATGGCAAAGAGAACTTTGAGAGGTCAATTGTTGAAGCCAGAAAATGATATGAAGATTGTACTTTGGAAAGCGAAGATTCACCGAGAAGATGTGATCAAGAAAGCATTGGAATTTGAGAGAGACCAAAATGGAAAAAAAGACTAGTTGATATTTTGAATTATGACTTGTTTGTATGCTATCATGCATACCACGTGTCGAGGGTTATGACTTTTACTTTATGTTATTGTGGATACCGTATCAAAAGGATTATACGAGGCATTAGGAAATTGAATACTTTAGATATATGGATAATACTTTTGTGGTTTAAATTCTACTAGTTGAACACATGTGTAATTCAGATTCAAATGTGCAAAACAAAAAGATAAGTAATAGTGAACAAATTAACACATATGTAATACGCAAATAGGTAAAATAGAAAAAATATAGTGGCATTGAATAGTTTACACATATGTAATTCAACTGCAAATGTGTAATCTGAGAATAAATAAGTGAAAGTTAACAAATTATGCATATGTAAAGAGCTCACTTACACATGTGTAAAATAGGCACTTACACATGTGCAATACAAATGAACACAGGACAACAGAAATAAATGACAGTGAGCTATTTACACATGTGTTATTAAGCTGCGAATGTGTAATCCAGAAACCAATAAGTGACAATGAAAAATTTACACATGTGTAATACAACTGAACATATGTAAAATAGAAACAAAAAAAGCGTTAGTGGACAGTTTACACATGTGTAAGTCATATGCAAAAATGTAAAACACAAAAAAAACAAGTGACAGTGAACAATTTACACATGTGTAAAACAGACACTTACACATGTGTAAAACACATATTTAGACAAATATAATTCGATAACGGAAAAACAAGTTCAAGCACATAATATTATTAGAACAACCAAATAATAAAAATATAAACTCGTAAAACTCAACATCGAAACAGAAGTTCAAATTTAACCAAATGTTAAATGCTTAAAGTTCATAGTACATGAATACCTTATTCAAACTAAAACTAAAAAAATTAACTTCATTCATCATTGTTATCTTCATCACGTGACTCCTTCATCGGTTCGATTTTGTTTTATAGGATAGTTCTAAGGATCATGGGAGCCAAGTTTGTAACTAGATATTCACTTCCTTGTATTCTTGTTGTTCTGAACCTTAGCTTTCTCTTTCGGACCAATCAAATGACTAGTTGTACAAAAACCTTTGTTCCTAATACCTTGCGAATCAACAATACATGTAACTTTAGTATCTGAATGTGCACTAATACTTCAAACACACCTCCTTTTTTATGAGAACTTGGATCTTTTGGGAAAACTTCAAAAATTTTGTTCTCAATAGCCTTGATTTCTTGAACAAAAGAAGCAAGTTTTACTAGTTCATACCTTCATCGGTTACCAAATTGTTGAACTAAATGTAACACCTTTGTCCTAAGCTTAAAAGCTTAAATGGGCCCCCATGACTATTGGCTTAGTAGGATTTACATTGTATTGGCGGTTTAACACTCGCATCACCCGAATGAAAACCATGAAATATGTTTGCGAGATGTATGGTCGGAGGGTGTCCAGGTGTAGACACAATGACAACTCAAAGTGGTGTTAGCTCACACGACGTTTGGTATAGCATGCTTTGGCCTAATAGGTCCTTCGTACTCTCATCGTTAGTCCCCAGGTAGGCAAACTGGTCCTTTATTTTGGATTTATACGAATGCCAAGCCTAGACAGGACGTTCCGACTACCGGTACTCGTACCCTTCCAGTTACTACATGCCCGTCATGAGAACTCACTTTGATGTGATTTGAAAATACAAAAATCGTTGTAAAAATCATATGAATTGTGAGGTGTGTGCTCCCATGAATATGATATGTTATGAGAATATGATTCATGATAGGCATTGTATAATAATACGTACTTATGAACATGCTTGCATAACATTGAATGTAACAATAAACATCATGAATTTTGCATGTAACACACAAACAATTTAAAAATTCTAATCAACTATAGTATAGGCTATAAGGGTCTAATAACCTATCCTATATCCCTATAGTCATGGCTTTGATACCAATCTGTCACACACCCCGACCCGCAGCGGAATAAGAGTCGGAGCATAATTGGGTTATCACCAAAGCTCATGTTGTTTACTAATATGTTTCATATTTATTAAATTCAAATTACATCTCAAAGTTTCAAGTCAAATTCATACAATACAAGGAAAGGAAAAATTAACTAAAACAATCCAAAATCTAAACTGGTTTATTCTTCTAAGCCGCCCTATATGTTTCTTGCTTCAACTTGATCACCTGTATCATGTGTAAAAATGGGAAATTTTGGGTCAACAAAAGTTGGCGAGTGAACCTTGTTAAAAACATTTGTTATTGATTCCTTGTTGTAATTAATATGGAAAAATTGTGCAATAATCATATATGAACAAACGTATGTAAACAAACAATCACAAACACCTTGCATGAGTATATGATACGAATGACAATGTATATGTTGGCAACGTCTTGTTCACGCTCATAGGTAATGGGGAACGGACGGCCTATGATGATGTATGTGAGATCAAGGCTCAATCAAACGGAGCCGATCTTATGTTGGCAACGCCTCGTTCACGCTCATAGGTAATGGGGAACAGCTCACGCTCATAGGTAATGGGGAGCGGCGGCCTATGATAATGTATGTACTGAAAATGATAACTTTAAATCTAAACATTAACCACACGAACACTTGACATATATATTGGCAACAAATTTGATCATGAATATGATGGATGCACAAGTGTTTAATTTAAATAATAATAGCGACACATGATACACCCCAAAATGTGATTAAAACGGGGAATTGGTAGAGGTTCACTCACATTGGGTGCGTTCGGTTGACGATGTTGAATGCGCACGAGTTTAGTGGATTGATCGACGAGGAATAACTAACCTAATTAATAACGAAAGGGTACGGTAAATGAGTGGATTTTATTAAAAATTTTAATAGGATTTTTGGATATAATTTTGTGAGTTTAAGGCTATTTTCTAACTTTAAAAACATTATTTTTAATTGATTTTTAAATTAAATAAATAAATAAAATATATAAAAATGTTGACTTTGACCGTTGACCATGACTGATGACCGTTGACCGTTGACCGGTTCGGTCGTGAATATTATTGCACTGAGTGAGACTCGAACCCGTGACCTCCCGTACGCGTGCACGCAGCTCTACCAACTGAGCTACGTGTCTAACCCGAAATATTTCTGTTTTTAATTATATTTATATACTATTTAACTTAATCCGAAAATCATTTATTTAAAAAGGATTTATTTGTATCAAACCGGTGATCTCCACAGGTCTCGAACCCAGGACCTGTGGTTTAGTTTGGCACACAGTCCACCGCTGGACTGTGTGTCTAACCTGATTAATATTCCGCTTTTTTATTATACTTAACATCTTACTGTGAGTTAACCCGGTTCGGTTTTATAAAAAACATTTATAATCTGAGGATAGGGTCGTGACAGGAATCGAACTCGAGACGTATATGTATTGTTTGCACACGGTCCACCGCTGGACTTTGTGTCTAACCCGTTTATTATCCTGATTTTAATTAATCTTAAACACTAGTTCGAACTCATCTTCTTCGTTCAAAACACAGACAACGGTTAACCAAACTGTTCCTTGTTTAATTCGATTAACGAACATTATAAGCAATTGAAAGGTAATGAACAGAGAGGGTTTGGGGAAAGGATGTACCGAACAGGTGTCTTTCTCAGAACTCTGGCAAGGATTCGTCGGCTCTGTTTTGTGCACTTGGTCTGTTCGGATCAATTACCAGTTTTGATTGATTAGATGTGAAATTGAACTACTGAGCAACGATTATCAGTAGGTTTAAATGATCATACCGGCTCACGGCGTGATTCTGGAAATTTCAGAAGTTTTCCGGCGATAGCAGAATATCCGGCAACGTCGTCTGGGATTGATTCTGGGTGATAGATTGATGTTAGTAATGGTCTAACAATGGAATGAAACAGAAAGAGTCGAGGTATTTACCGTGATGATGTGAGTCTCGGTTTTCCGGCGAAAGTCCGGTGATGGCAGAAAAGTTCCGGCGAGTGAAATTGCTTCGAGAATTGGTGTGATTTTGAGCGAAAAGATTACCAGAGGCTAGAATGTGTATTTATAGGAAAGAATAACGATGAATTGGGTCGGATTCCTGTCTTGATTCGTTGGTCAATTATTCTCCGGCGGTTATGACTGATGTCGCGGAAACTGGACATCGGTTATAACCGATGTAAGTGTTAATACGCACGTTAAGTCACAAGAAACCGACAATAATTGGCGAAGTCGTCGGGATTTCCGGCGACTGCGAAATGGGCGCGTCGATTGACTGTTTTTAAAATCGAGTTTTGTTATTTGAATTAATTGTTTTGATATATCATCAAAAGGCACAAGTGGCGGAGTGGTTGGATGTGTGTGAGTTAAAGCTTTGAGGTTCCCGGCTGACCCGGGTTCGAATCCCGGCAGCCGGTTTTTCTTTTTAATTATTTTATTTTTACTTTTTAACCATTATAGTTTATAAATTCTAATTTGTTTATTAATTATGTATCGTTTAAAATTAAAATAAGTCATAATTAAGCAACGAAAATTTAAAACTGATTATTCGATTAATAAACGAAACGGGTTTTGAAAACCCGTTTTTCGACGGATGTTACAGTATCCCCTACTTTTAGAAAATTCGTCCCGAAATTTAAGTAGTAGTGGTAACAGGAAATAGATGTGGGTATTTCTCGCGCATTGAGTCTTCACGTTCCCAAGTAAACTCAGGTCCTCGTTTCGACTCCCAGCGTACCCTGACAATTGGAATGCGGCTTCGTCTTAAACGTTTCTTTCCGAAGTCCATAATTTCTACTGGTCTTTCAATGAAATGCATAGATTCATCGACTTGAATGTCTTCTAGCGGAATATGGAGATTTTCATCGGCGAGGCACTTCTTCAAGTTCGATACGTGGAATGTGGGATGAATTCTGTTGAGTTCTTCTGGTAGGTCAAGCTTGTATGCTACAGGTCCTACTCTTTCGAGTATCTTGAAAGGTCCTACGTAGCGTGGTGCTAGCTTGCCTTTTTGGCCAAAACGAACCACTCCCTTCCACGGCGATACTTTTAAAAGTACTTGGTCACCAATGTTAAATTCCAAGGGCTTTCGTCGTTTGTCTGCATAACTCTTTTGACGACTTTGCGCCGCTAGAAGGTTGTTTCGAATTTGATGAATCTTGTCTGTTGTTTCTTGTATTAATTCTGGACCGGTGATTTGAGCTTCTCCAATTTCATGCCAACATATTGGTGATCGGCACTTACGACCATATAACGCTTCGAAAGGTGCCATGCCGATACTTGAATGATAGTTGTTGTTGTACGAAAATTCAACTAATGGTAGATGAGCGTCCCAATTCCCTTTGAAGTCTAAGACACACGCTCGAAGCATGTCTTCAAGAGTTTGAATGGTGCGTTCAGATTGTCCATCAGTTTGAGGATGATAAGCGGTACTGAGGTCTAATCGTGTACCCAAAGCGGCTTGTATGGCTTGCCATGTTCGTGAAGTGAAACGTCCATCACGATCTGAAATAATGCTTAACGGTACACCATGACGGCTTACGATTTCGCTGATGTAGATACGAGCTAACTTCTCATTCTTGAAGTCCTCGCGAATCGAAATGAAGTGAGCTGATTTTGTAAGACGATCAATGATTACCAATATGGTGTCATACCCACCAGAAGTGCGAGGTAACCCGGTAATGAAGTGCATGGTTATGTTTTCCCACTTCCATACAGGTATTTCAGGTTGGACTAGAAGTCCTGAGGGTCTTTGATGTTCAGCCTTGACTTTAGAACAGGTAAGGCACTTGGAAACAAAAACAACAATATCCTTTTTCATGCCAGGCCACCAGTAGGTGTATCGAAGGTCTTGATACATCTTGTCGGCTCCCGGGTGTACAGAGTATAGTGTCTTGTGCGCCTCTTTCATAAGGAAATCGCGAAGGTTATTGTGATCGGGAATCCATATGCGATCTAGATAATACAGAATGCCGTCAGATTTTATTTCGAGTTTAAGTTCTGCTCCACAAGATAACTCATTGCGTATGTCGTATTCTGTTATGGAAACATGTTGAGCTTCTCGGATTTGATCTTTGATGTCGGTTATGATTTGCGAACATAGAAGACGAATGGAGTTCGCATAACCCTTTCGACTGAGTGCATCGGCCACCACATTTGCCTTGCCAGGATGATACCGAATTTCACAGTCGTAGTCATTAAGAAGTTCGACCCATCTTCGTTGCCTCATATTCAACTCCTTTTGGTTAAAGATATGTTGGAGGCTCTTGTGGTCAGTATATATTTCACACTTGGTACCATAGAGGTAATGTCTCCATATCTTAAGAGCGAACACAACGGCTCCAAGTTCTAGGTCGTGGGTAGTGTAGTTCTTCTCATGAGTTTTGAGCTGCCTAGAAGCATAGGCTATCACTTTTCCCCTTTGCATTAATACACAGCCTAGTCCCTGCCCTGATGCGTCGCAATATACTACAAAGTCATCGCAACCTTCGGGGAGTGTGAGGATAGGTGCGTCACAAAGCTTTTGCTTAAGGGTTTGGAAGGCTTCTTCTTGTTTAGGTCCCCATATGAAGGGTTTCCCTTTATGTGTCAAAGCCGTGAGTGGTACAGCGATACGTGAGAAATTCGAAATGAAACGGCGATAGTAACCAGCCAAACCAAGGAATGATCTTACTTCGGTTGGGGTACGTGGCGCTTGCCATTCCTGTACTGCTTTGATCTTTGAGGGGTCGACATGTATTCCTTTGTCATTGACGACATGTCCAAGGAATTGTACTTCTCTTAACCAGAATTCGCATTTGGAGAATTTAGCGTAGAGCTTTTCGGTTCTTAAGAGTGTGAGGATGAGTCGAAGATGTCGTTCATGATCAGTTTTGGACTTTGAGTAAATGAGAATGTCGTCGATGAAGACTATAACAAAACGGTCGAGATAGGGTTTGCAGACTCTGTTTATTAGATCCATGAAGACGGCTGGAGCGTTGGTTAGACCAAATGGCATGACCATGAATTCATAATGACCATAACGAGTTCGGAAGGCGGTCTTTGGGACGTCTTCTTCATGTACTCTGATTTGATGATAGCCAGAACGAAGGTCGATCTTTGAAAAACAGGTGGCACCCTGGAGTTGGTCTAGAAGATCATCGATGCGCGGTAATGGATAGCGGTTCTTGACCGTTAATTTGTTGAGTTCTCTGTAATCGATACACATGCGAAACGTTCCATCTTTCTTCTTTACAAACAGAACAGGTGCACCCCAAGGCGATGAGCTAGGACGTATGAATCCTTTGTCGGTCAGTTCTTGTAATTGACTAGCCAGCTCTTGCATTTCGGATGGGGCTAACCTATAAGGAGATTTCGCGACGGGTGTAGCGCCAGGTATAAGATCAATGCGGAATTCGACTTCTCTCATGGGAGGAAGTCCTGAGATGTCGTCGGGAAAGACTTGCGGGAATTCTTTCACTACAGGTATATCTTCGAGTTTCTTCTCTTTGTTTCCCTTCTTGACAACGTGAGTTAGGAATGCGACATAATTCTTGCGGAGATATTTTCGGGCTTGAAGACAGGACATCAGTTTGAGTCCTTTCGAAGGGGTTTCTCCAAAGATTCGTAGGGTTTGACCGTCTGCAAGAGGAATGCGAATGAACTTTTCGTGGCAAACTACTTCAGCATGATGTTGGCTGAGCCAGTCCATGCCGATTATAATGTTAAAACTTCCCAACTTCATAGGAATGAGGTCAACTGGAAAATCATGATCATTTAGAGTGAGAGTACAGTTTCGGATAATGGAGTTTAATGAGACCGGTTTTCCGTCAGCAACTTCCACCGTTATGGATTCCATAAGTTTATCACGAGTTTGGTTGAGGATGGGTTCAAATTCTAAGGATACAAAACTCTTATCTGCGCCAGTATCAAATAACATGGATGCATAACTACCATTGATGAGAAACGTACAGTTAACCACGTTGTTGTCGGCCCTAGCTTGGTTGGCGTTGATGTTAAAAGCTCTTCCTCTAGCAGGTGGAGGAGCTTGGTTTGCTTGGTTCACCGGATTTTTGCTTGAGCTTGAGCATGTATGATGTTCACCAAGCGTGGACAAGTGTTTCTAAAGTGGTTTAGGTCTCCACAATTGTCGCAAGCCCGCATGGGTTGCATCATGGGGTAGTTGGGTTGGTAGTAGGTTCGGGCCGTATGTTGTGTAGGTGGTAGTAGTAGGGGTTGTTAGGCTTGACCCATTATTTGATGGTGGGTTTGGGTTGTGTGTTGGTTGCGGTTCATTCGCTACAGAGAGCGGCAGGTTTGGATGGTGTGACCTGCACGGCCACAGCTGGTGCAATATTGACAGGGGTGTTCGGGAGAGTGATGGTATTGGCAACGGGTGCATTTTGGGTAGGGGCCGGAGTATGGCCTTTTGTATGGTGCGGGTGAGGGGGCAACTTGAGTAATGGGTGCAGCAGGGATAGGGAAATTTGTTTGGGTGACAACAAAGTTTCTGGTATTTCGTTTCCTCTTGATTGAAAACTTTGAGGAGGAGGTGGAATGGTTTGAAGTTTGGCCCTCAACGGGGGCTATCTTTTCTCCTCCTTGAATTTACCGTTTCTGATGCGATTCTCGGTAAGTTCGGTAGCTAATTCCATAGCAGCTTCGAGAGTTGCAGGCGAAGTGCTGAGAACTGAGTATTGAATTTTCGAGGGGAGGCCTCGAATATAGTGTTTAACCAAGCGGTATACTGGGGTGAACAAGTTAGGAACCATCTGGTTCAGCTCAAGAAATCTTTTGTTGTAGGAAGTATGGTCTCCTTCCTTTTGCTTCAGCGAGTGGAATTCATCTTCCAACTTCTTGAGTTCGCTTCTTGGGCAGAAGCGTTTTGTCATTATTTCCCTTAACTCTTCCCACGTTAAGGCCATAGCATCTTCAACTCCTCTCTTACCCTTCTCGGTGTTCCACCAGGTCAGGGCTACCCCAAATAATCTCCCGGTTGCGTAACGTACCTTGCGATCCTCGGGACAATCGCAATTGAGGAAGGTGTTTTCCATTTCCTTAAACCAGTGGAGGAGAGCGGTGACACCTTCGGTCCCTTCATACTTTGGGGGATCGCAAGATTTGAAGTGTTTGTAGGAGCACTTCTTGGAGGGAGGGTTGTCGATGTTTTGATCCTCTTGATTGGGTGGATTGATAGGATTCGCGGTGAGAGCTTGTTGGACTTGAATTACAATATCAGGAAGCACCGCGGCCATTTGTTTTGCAATTTGAGTGGCCAAGCGTTCGTTTGACCTTCCTGACTTTCGACCTCCACGTAGCTGCCTAGCCGACATCTACAGGAATATACATAGGAAGATGGTGAGTTTAAGGAGTGTTTAGGTGTCATGTGTCGTTTAAAATAATAAAATAACATAATCATCAATAATGCACTACATCCATAGGATGTCTTGGGTTTGCTCATGTTTGGGCCTCCAACGTCCCCCATACCATCGCCTGTATAGTCATGTGGGCCCCCATGACTATTGGCTTAGTAGGATTTACATTGTATTGGCGGTTTAACACTCGCATCACCCGAATGAAAACCATGAAATATGTTTGCGAGATGTATGGTCGGAGGGTGTCCAGGTGTAGACACAATGACAACTCAAAGTGGTGTTAGCTCACACGACGTTTGGTATAGCATGGTTTGGCCTAATAAGTCCTTCGTACTCTCATCGTTAGTCCCCAGGTAGGCAAACTGGTCCTTTATTTTGGATTTATACGAATGCCAAGCCTAGACAGGACGTTCCGACTACCGGTACTCGTACCCTTCCAGTTACTACATGCCCGTCATGAGAACTCACTTTGATGTGATTTGAAAATACAAAAATCGTTGTAAAAATCATATGAATTGTGAGGTGTGTGCTCCCATGAATATGATATGTTATGAGAATATGATTCATGATAGGCATTGTATAATAATACGTACTTATGAACATGCTTGCATAACATTGAATGTAACAATAAACATCATGAATTTTGCATGTAACACACAAACAATTTAAAAATTCTAATCAACTATAGTATAGGCTCTAAGGGTCTAATAACCTATCCTATATCCCTATAGTCATGGCTCTGATACCAATCTGTCACACCCCGACCCGCAGCGGAATAAGAGTCGGAGCATAATTGGGTTATCACCAAAGCTCATGATGTTTACTAATATGTTTCATATTTATTAAATTCAAATTACATCTCAAAGTTTCAAGTCAAATTCATACAATACAAGGAAAGAAAAAATTAACTAAAACAATCCAAAATCTAAACTGGTTTATTCTTCTAGGCCGCCCTATATGTTTCTTGCTTCAACTTGATCACCTGTATCATGTGTAAAAATGGGAAATTTTGGGTCAACAAAAGTTGGCGAGTGAACCTTGTTAAAAACATTTGTTATTGATTGCTTGTTGTAATTAATATGGAAAAATTGTGCAATAATCATATATGAACAAACGTATGTAAACAAACAATCACAAACACCTTGCATGAGTATATGATACGAATGACAATGTATATGTTGGCAACGTCTTGTTCACGCTCATAGGTAATGGGGAACGGACGGCCTATGATGATGTATGTGAGATCAAGGCTCAATCAAACGGAGCTGATCTTATGTTGGCAACGCCTCGTTCACGCTCATAGGTAATGGGGAACAGCTCACGCTCATAGGTAATGGGGAGCGGCGGCCTATGATAATGTATGTACTGAAAATGATAACTTTAAATCTAAACATTAACCACACGAACACTTGACATATATATTGGCAACAAATTTGATCATGAATATGATGGATGCACAAGTGTTTAATTTAAATAATAATAGCGACACATGATACACCCCAAAATGTGATTAAAACGGGGAATTGGTAGAGGTTCACTCACATTGGGTGCGTTCGGTTGACGATGTTGAATGCGCACGAGTTTAGTGGATTGATCGACGAGGAATAACTAACCTAATTAATAACGAAAGGGTACGGTAAATGAGTGGATTTTATTAAAAATTTTAATAGGATTTTTGGATATATTTTTGTGAGTTTAAGGCTATTTTCTAACTTTAAAAACATTATTTTTAATTGATTTTTAAATTAAATAAATAAATAAAAATATATAAAAATGTTGACTTTGACCGTTGACCATGACTGATGACCGTTGACCGGTTCGGTCGTGAATATTATTGCACTGAGTGAGACTCGAACCCGTGACCTCCCGTACGCGTGCACGCAGCTCTACCAACTGAGCTACGTGTCTAACCCGAAATATTTCTGTTTTTAATTATATTTATATACTATTTAACTTAATCCGAAAATCATTTATTTAAAAAGGATTTATTTGTATCAAACCGGTGATCTCCACAGGTCTCGAACCCAGGACCTGTGGTTTAGTTTGGCACACAGTCCACCGCTGGACTGTGTGTCTAACCTGATTAATATTCCGCTTTTTTATTATACTTAACATCTTACTGTGAGTTAACCCGGTTCGGTTTTATAAAAAACATTTATAATCTGAGGATAGGGTCGTGACAGGAATCGAACTCGAGACGTATATGTATTGTTTGCACACGGTCCACCGCTGGACTTTGTGTCTAACCCGTTTATTATCCTGATTTTAATTAATCTTAAACACTAGTTCGAACTCATCTTCTTCGTTCAAAACACAGACAACGGTTAACCAAACTGTTCCTTGTTTAATTCGATTAACGAACATTATAAGCAATTGAAAGGTAATGAACAGAGAGGGTTTGGGGAAAGGATGTACCGAACAGGTGTCTTTCTCAGAACTCTGGCAAGGATTCGTCGGCTCTGTTTTGTGCACTTGGTCTGTTCGGATCAATAACCCGTTTTGATTGATTAGATGTGAAATTGAACTACTGAGCAACGATTATCAGTAGGTTTAAATGATCATACCGGCTCACGGCGTGATTCTGGAAATTTCAGAAGTTTTCCGGCGATAGCAGAATATCCGGCAACGTCGTCTGGGATTGATTCTGGGTGATGGATTGATGTTAGTAATGGTCTAACAATGGAATGAAACAGAAAGAGTCGAGGTATTTACCGTGATGATGTGAGTCTCGGTTTTCCGGCGAAAGTCCGGTGATGGCAGAAAAGTTCCGGCGAGTGAAATTGCTTCGAGAATTGGTGTGATTTTGAGCGAAAAGATTACCAGATGCTAGAGTGTGTATTTATAGGAAAGAATAACGATGAATTGGGTCCGATTCCTGTCTTGATTCGTTGGTCAATTATTCTCCGACGGTTATGACTGATGTCGCGGAAACTGGACATCGGTTATAACCGATGTAAGTGTTAATACGCACGTTAAGTCACAAGAAACCGACAATAATTGGCGAAGTCGTCGGGATTTCCGGCGACTGCGAAATGGGCGCGTCGATTGACTGTTTTTGAAATCGAGTTTTGTTATTTGAATTAATTGTTTTGATATATCATCAAAAGGCACAAGTGGCGGAGTGGTTGGATGTGTGTGAGTTAAAGCTTTGAGGTTCCCGGCTGACCCGGGTTCGAATCCTGGCAGCCGGTTTTTCTTTTTAATTATTTTATTTTTACTTTTTAACCATTATAGTTTATAAATTCTAATTTGTTTATTAATTATGTATCGTTTAAAATTAAAATAAGTCATAATTAAGCAACGAAAATTTAAAACTGATTATTCGATTAATAAACGAAGCGGGTTTTGAAAACCCGTTTTTCGACGGATGTTACAAAAGTAGTGTATTACGGATGGTAGTGTAAATGAAAGTGTAATTGTCTAATATTGGTAATGTCTTACGGAAGTTGTCAAAGAAATGATACATATGCACATGTGTATCGATAATTGTTACACGATTTTTTAGTGACGAAATTTAGCGACTTAAAAAAATTGTGTGTTTTTTAATTTTTTTTGGTATTTTTGGTTGTGTTTACATTGGTTCTCGCAATAAATGGTAATTTCTAATGGATCCTTCTTATATATATATATATACATAGGTAAAAGATCCTATAAAAAAGACCCTTTATGTGAGAAGTGTGAGAAGGGTTTTACACCCTTAGATATAATTTTTAACGGTGAGATCATAATGGCAAAAATGTAATTTTGTTTGTATTTTTAATAACTGATTTGTCTTGATAGGGGTATATGTGTCAATAAACATCAATTAAATTAAGAAAGTATATAACTTCCCTCCCTAAAATCACGATTTTCTCTCTCTCCTCCACACAAACCAGAGTTTATCTCTCTCTTCACCCTAATCCGCCATTAATCATCACTAATTTTTAACGGTGAGATCATAATGGCAAAAATGTAATTTTGTTTGTATTTTTAATAACTGATTTGTTTTGATAGGGGTATATGTGTCAATAAACATCAATTAAATTAAGAAAGTATATAACTTCCCTCCCTAAAATCACGATTTTCTCTCTCTCCTCCACACAAACCAGAGTTTATCTCTCTCTTCACCCTAATCCGCCATTAATCGTCATTATCTCCAGCCACCGAAAAAAACCTAAACCTCCTTCTATGAACATCCACGATTTTTTTTCTAATCATGACCCACTTGTTCTTGCTTGATTGTGCTTGGGTACAAAACACCATGTGTTCACGCAAGTGTTCCTTATTTGAAATTTGGAAGAGATATTTTAAGATTTAAGGCATGGTGTTTAATCTCTAGAAATATTGTATGGTGATTCAGGGCATGGTGTTTAATATTCGGAAACATTGTATGGTGATTCAAGACATGGTGTTTAATTGTATTGCTATTCGACTTATGGTGTTTTAACATCTGAAAGAACTGTAAGAAGATTCAAGCGTAGTGTTTTAAACAACAGGAACATTGTATTTGTGATTCAAGACATGGTGTTTTAACATCTGGAATGTAGGTTGTAAAAAAACCATGGATTAAACTACGAATTAATTTAAAACACCATGTTATGAATGTGTTTTGATGTTTGTAACTGATGGAAAACACCATACCATGAGCAGCTTTTGAAACGCATGTTTTAAAAACACTAACTATGAATTTTTTAAAACACCATGTTATTCTAAAAACACTATGAATTAAACTATGAATTTATTTAAAATATCGTGTAAATGATGGAAAACACCATACCAAGAGCAACTTCAAGAGCAGCTTCTGGAACGCATGTTCTAAAAACACCATGAATTGAGCTATGAATTTATTTAAAGCACCATGTTATTAACATGTTTTGATATTTGTGAATGATACAAAAAACCTTGAAATACAGTAGGAATGATGTTATGGACGGTTATCAATCCCTTTAAGTAAGGGTTTTCTCTCCCCAAATATTTATTACCATATTTGAATAGTTTATGCAATTACAATTATACACTCGAGTGTTAATTTTAATTAATGACACATGTCCTCACCGTATCCCTTCTTATAAATGTATTAGTTTTCTATTAAAAAAACCTATGGTGTGTAAATTCTCCTATAAAACCTTAACTAATGGTTTGTAACTTATGATGGAATAAGAACTTCTACCGCTTGATCAATATTACACTTGCTAAAATACACTGCTATCTTTTTTTCTTTTTTAATGCGGTATACGTTTTAGTATATATGGCTTCTAAAGAGAGAAGAAAACAAAGCTAAGCTAGACCTAGACCACCTGTTATGGGCGCTTGACCATAAAGTGTTGGCTCGGGTTTAATCCATGGTACATGCATATTTTTTGAAGGTTTGTTGGAAGAAACAAATTTTGGTGCTTGTGCGGATCAAATTTGGGTTTTCACAGTTGTAAATCACGAGTGTAACCAAGTAGGCAAGGTAACTATTTGGTATCAATATGAGAATTTATTATACTTTTTTAAATGACTAAAATCATCATATGCGGGCATTTTATAGAATTTGAATTCATAATCATTTGATTTTTTATGATACACTACTTACCACTGGCTATTTCCTTAGTAAAAAGTATTTATTTTACTTAAACAAGACAATTTCCCCTTCACTCCCTTTTTTATTTACATTTCTTTTACCTTTATTTCTTTTTTTACCTTTCATTTTAACTTGTTTACGTATCTGTTTTAACTTTTTTACCTAACTTTTTACATTCTTTTATTGTTATTATTATTATTGGTGTTTTACGTAGTGTCGATGCTGCCATAATGAACCAAAATGACACTCATCGAATTTTCTACTCACCACGAACCGAAAAGATACCGATTGAATTTACGTTTAATAACCAAAACAATACTAACCGGATTTGCTACATAATGAATCGAAATGATACCAGCCAAATCATCGCAAGGTCCCACAAAAAAATTGTTCACTGCAAAGCGCATGCATACCTTAACTCAAGTTGATCTCTAAATAATTTTATTTATAAGGATAGATTATTATTGTTTTTACTACTACTACTACTACTATTATTATTATTATTATTATTATTATTATTATTGATATTTCTTATAATTATTACTGTTGTTGTTTTTATATAAAAATTTATTATCAACTTTGTTGTGCCTTGCTGGTTGTACTCTCTGCTTAACTTTCGTATACAGAAACAAATGCCAAAAGTAGAGTTTATTTTGCTATTTGATTTCCAGCGGAAAGACACTGGTTTGGTTGTTTGATTAAATCTAAACCACGAAGGTAGTTAGGTAAACTGAAACTCATGCATAGCAGACGTAGAGGTAGAATAAGCCTAGCAATCCAAGAAGAACCCCACCGCCTTCCAATCTTTTTGATTGAGCTCTCTATGAGCTCGATTGCGTTACAAAAGGAAATGGCGTTGGATCTTGTTTGTTTATCGTTCGAAAGCGTGATGGAAACGAATAAAAATAAGGTATTGGAGGAGTTTGCGTGGGGAGTTAATTTGTAGGACATGGGCCACCAAAAATTATATAAATAATTTTGGGAAATTGTAGTACCCGTACCGTGTACAAATCCATACAAAATTAAATATAAAATACAACATATTTAAATAAATCGATTCAAATTGATATCTTCAAAGGTTAAAGTCATCAACTTGATCTTTAGTAACGTATTCTTGTAGTCTTCTTAGCATGATCTTCAAAAGATAGAGTAATCAAGTTTGTGCTCGAACAAGGCCTTCTTGTAATATCCCTTACAAGAAGAAAGAACAAACGATGTTGACGGTTGTGGCTGAGGTACGTTTTCAACACGCTTCCTTTAAAACAGATTTCGCGCCTCTACTAAAGATGACGCGTCTGTCTCCCAGGGTATAACAGCCGGAGCAGTTTGTACTGCCGGAAATGGCCACGCGCCCGAGGTTACACCGGATAAAATTATAGTGTTTGAACTTGTGGAAAAATAATGATATGAAAGTGATGGAATCGAGTAGATAAAACTTATCTCTCTATAATTCTCAACATATGGATGTTCTAGTCTTCACAACTTCTCTAAGAATTCTTCATCCATTTGATCTTTCTCTTGTAGTTCTCATCAAACTAATGAAGCACATAGCCTACCATTTTTACAAGAGTTATGCGTAGTGAAAAGTTTCACTTAATTAGTGATTTAACTAGAGATATAAAAACTCTAATAAAAACTAATAAAGTGACACAAAAACTCTACTCAAGAGTTTGTCACCATGAAAAGTCCTATTAATTATTACTAAATTGATTTCCATTCATATTATTCTAATATTCCAACAATCCCCCACATGAATGGAGATCGTTCAAAACACATAAAATTTCCAATGGGACCTCGATAGTTGAGTATTATCGGATAAGTAGGTGTTCCTTTTGAACTTTCCGTTGTGAAACATACTTAGTCTCCTAGTGGTTTGTAAACGCAATATCCTTGAACAAACCCCCATTTGTGTAGACGACAATACACTTCACACAATACTCTCCTTAGCCGAGTCATCCCCTCATAGTTGTGTCCAATAATGGTCGTGGAACACTTTCCTGGTTCTGCGAGAGCTCTAGGAATTGTGCCCCCAATTCCATTCGAAGCGACCCCACTTCTCTATAACATAGGTGATTCTCCTTAAGTCATTAAAAGAATCATGGTTACCATGATTACGCAAAATCATTTATCACATAATATGCTTAGCCTCACAATTTATCACTGAATTTCATAGGAATAAACTTGGACGTCTTTAAACACACTTTTATTGTTTAGGGGGTGTATATAGCCATATAAACTAGCTTATGCATATCAGCTATGCCCCCACAGTGACCACCCTTAGGCATATGAATTCGTTGTCATATTGAACTTAGATCTTGGGATCTCCAGTCAACTAAGTTAGGTTTCCTTCACACACCCTTTTACCATGGGCTTTAGTCTAATTCCACGACTTGATCTCTAATAAACCCTCAGGTTGTTGGATCCATAACATTATCTTTGTCATTCACAAGTCACTGAAGATAACTTTGCAGTTGAGATCAATTGTTATGATGTGTTCATAACTCGAAAGTTAACATTGCCTATTGTCAATTTCTAAGACTATAACCTCAGTGGCCACCTGAGGTTATATAATGATACGAAAGTTAACATTGCCTATTGGTTATAATATTTTTCTTAGAATGATACATTTATAATTTAAGGCAAACACATCTCCATTATGTACTATGACCTTTGTGTCTTCCACTTAGTCGTCTGTTTGCAATGTTATATTGGATTACAAAATCCTTATTGCCAAAATATTATGGTATAAATGCAAGACAACCAAACATTTAAGTGTTATTGGATAACATCCAGATGGAGTAACGAAACCATTTCTACATACCCGTATAGGGTTGTTTTTTAATGGATCCTCCCCCACATTTCATGCCATTTGATCAACATTTCCGTAACTTCACTTATGACGACCTTTATACACATATGATTGAACGAGATCAACCTCTTATATCAGTGAATTCAATCATATTGCATTAGCTTACATCAGCTGAACAAAGCAACATATGCCATTGTCATAAGTTTGTCACCAACTTAGAATGATTCTTATTTACCATATAGAATAAGCCTAGACAATGAGTTCTATATTGTAAAGACAAAGTTGAGGGAGAATTTTCATTCATTATAACGAAAAAACTCTACAAAAGTTACATGCATTTTCCTTATAATGAATTAAAATTCTCCCTCAACTTTGTCTATACACAAATTCTTTTTGTGTTCATACACATTTGAATGTTTAGAGTTAATTGGTCTTCGTCATGATCCATAATTAACAAAGTACTAGTCTAGCATACTTTAGACTACAATACTTTAGCATATGAACAGAAGATGCATCATTCTGAGTCTTCACAGCCCCAAGGATATCATAATATCACTTTGCAACATTCATCCATTGACAAAATAATGAGACTTATTCATAATCCTAAAGCTTCAATATTTAGGAAGGTCTCACAAATTATTGTATATAGCACATAGCTAAATTTTATCATTCAGTTAAGGAACATAACTTGTTTACTTTTGATCTCCAACACTT
This sequence comes from Scalesia atractyloides, assembly GCA_947069175.1. Classification (NCBI taxonomy): domain Eukaryota; kingdom Viridiplantae; phylum Streptophyta; class Magnoliopsida; order Asterales; family Asteraceae; genus Scalesia; species Scalesia atractyloides. Next base: position 15,249,411 of record CAMTDV010000001.1, on the reverse strand, counting down.
TACCATTGACTCATAAGTACTTAAACATAAGTCGTAATCCAAGTCACTTGGTGAACACACTCATCGCCAACAAGATGAATGTTCCTCGTTTACAATCACTATTATGTGGAAGATATAGTCAACTAGATCCACACTCAACAACATGACATTCATAATTTTGCCATAAGTGATTTGCACACATCTATTGTTATTCATTAGGAGATATGTATATTTAGGATGCTCTCCTAAATGAAGGTAAAATTTCCATATTCAAGTGGTAGACGCATCTACGTATAAATCTCGCAAGATTTATTAAAGGTATGCAATAACATATAGTACTTTTACTTTCATATGTTAGAATTCAAACTTGTGAATTTTCCAATGATTTCTAACAAAGTATTTCGACATGAATCTCGTTTATGTATTTCATCTCAATATACTCAGTACGTTCTTTCATTAATCTCTCATGATGTGGTTATACATTTGATGTCTCGTCTTTGACTTTTAGTCAATGCAACAACTCTCAAGTTGTTTATGTCCAAATATTTTCATGTAATATCCGTATAAAACCATATTCTTTAAACAAGTATAGTTGATGTTATAGTTATTTTCCACAAAAATAATCCATAGGTCACAAACATTAATGATTTATTTCTATGTAAAAGTTGTATGTGTTATCCGAAGATATTGAACAAAAAACAATAAAATACATTCGGAATTAAATCATAAGTGGCAAACACTTTGAATATTTTGAACGGAAGCATAGATGATATGTAGTAAATCTCAAAGTGCTATTCTCTTCAACACTTTATCATCTAACCAAAATCTTCGCACCGATATCATCCCATGACATGTCTTGAGGTACTCCCTCGATAAGAATCCATGAACTTGTAAGTACAAGTTCCCCATTTCATATTGAAATTCTAAATTTGGACAATTTGCTTAAAACAACACCAAGTTGTTAGAAAGACTACATTTAAGTCGTAAACTTGAACAATTAAATTTGTTCACAACACCACAAGGTTGTTTCCCACCAAATAATATCCATGAGGGTGTTACTTTGTTCACCATATGCTACTTTTAGCAAGAGTAGCGAACCATTTGAATTATCAATAATATGCAAAACTTTGTTTTAAAGATCACTCTAAAACATTTCCCTAGTTTTACAATATACTATATTAATAATATCAATTAGCGTTTTCAGAAAACATAAATCAAACCCAAAATATCAAATGGTTTTATAATATTTAGTCTTATTACGCATGTACTAAACGTTTTCTAACAGGCATGTTAGAAAAAAAAAATATTATAACGGCACATATAGAACCGGACATTTACATAAAACGTTTTCCAATGATAAAGTTTATAAAATAAACCATTTCTCATCATTTTTAATACAACATAGGCAATTAAATGTTTACATAAAACATTTCCATTCATTTTAGCTTATATAATGAACAATCTCTAACCTTGTATTTGTGATACACATTTTCTAACATACTTGTTAGAAAATTTAAGTCATTATATATATATATATATATATATATATATATAACATGACCATTTAGATTTAGAAATCACAAATTAAAGTTAGTGATAAATCCCATACAACAACATCATTACTTTATGGTGATTTAATTCTTGAAGCCAATTAAACATCAACTTCAATGTATGACTTTTTATTTCTAAACCATGCAAAGCATTAATGTGTTTATATTCAATTAAATCAATTCTACAACAAATTACTTATTTAAAATGTTTACATAAAACACTTTAAAGCGTTTGTATTCTCACCATTTTTAACAATCATGTTAAAATGGAAAAAAAATCTAACGCGCACGTTAGAAATATTAACATTTCCGCTAAATGTTAATTCGACTTGTTATAAACACATATATGGTTCATATAAATAAGTCACTTCTAATACAAATGTTTAAAAATAAACAACTAAAATTGCTTCCAACAAACACTTTTCATGAACCGTTTCTAACACGTATGTTAGAAGACAAATGATACAAAAATCATTTGCATTTTTTATATAAATTGTTTTTAACACTTTTCATGAACCGTTTCTAACACGCATGTTAGAAGACAAATAATTACAAAAATCATTTGTTTTTTTATAAACTGTTTTAACACTTTTGTTAGAAATAAACAATTACAAAAATTATTATAAATCTTATCAATAAATATGTTCTAACATACTTATTAGAAATAAATGATTATAATAACCATTATCATACCAATAGGTTCTAACAAGCTTGTTAGAAATAAACGATTATAGAAATCGTTATAAAACATATCAGTTTGTATAAAGAACCCAATTCTAACACGCTCGTGTAGAAATAAATGATTAAAAAAATCATTATAAGGCTTATTTGTTCTTATAAAGCATGAGTGGATGAAAAGTTTACTTTAAATAGAATTTAATTAGAGACATAAAACTCTAATCAAGTAACATAAAACTCTTATTTAAAGACATGAAAACTCCACTCAAGGGAATTTAATGTTTACAAAAAACGTATGGTTTGCACCCATAATTCCGGTCTAACACATAAGTTAGAGAAATTTAACGTTTACAAAAAACGTATGGTTTACACTAATAAACCCGTTCTAACACAAAGGTTAGAAAAAAAATTAACAATTCCATAATCATTTCAAAACCAAACAATTGAACCAAACTATTCGTTTTGTACCACGGCATAGGATTTAAGATTATAACTCAATCTCAATAAATCCAAACACAACAAGTTGTACTACGTACATATTTCCCAAAAAAAAATATTTATAAGATCATAATCTATAAAAAATATTTATTCTGTTATAAATCCTTTCTTGTACCCAAAATCCTTATAAATAAGGTTTTAAGATAGTAGCAACAATCTCACTAAATCTGTTTTAAATTTGTAGGAAATAGGCCACAAAAAAATTATATAAATGAATATAAAAGTTGTAAAGATGCTCTCTTTACATAATTTTGGGAAATTGTAGTTTCTGTACCGTGTACAAATCCATACAAAATTAAATATAAAATACAACATATTTAAATAAATCGATTCAAATCGATATCTTCAAAAGATAAAGTCTTCAATTTGATCTTTAGTAACGTATTCTTGTAGTCTCCTTAGCAAGATCTTCAAAAGATAGAGTAATCAACTTTGTGCTCGAACCAGGCCTTCTTGTAATAATATGGTCTGTTGTGTAGTCTTCAATGAACTCTTGAATCACGTCTCCTTGTATGATTCTTTGTGTGGGCTTCAACGAGGTCTTGAACCACATATTCTTATACAATAATTTCCTACAAAATGAACAAACAAGTGTTGACGGTTGTGGCTGAGGCACGTGTTCAACACGCTTCTCTTAAAACAGATTTCGCGCCTCTACTAAAGATGACGCGTCTGTCTCCCAGCCGAAGCAGTCTGTACTGCCGGAAATGGCCACGCGCCCAACGTTACGCAGGATAAAATTATAGTGATTGAACTTGTAGAAAAATAATGATACGAAAGTGATGGAATCTAGTAGAGAAAACTTATCTCTCTATAATTCTCAACATATGGATGTTCTAGTCTTCACAACTTCTCCAAGAATTCTTCATCCATGTTTTCTTTCTCTTGTAGTTTTCTCATCAAACTAATAAAGCATATAGCCTACCATTTTTACAAGAGTTATGGGTAGTGAAAAGTTTCACTTAATTAGTGATTTAATTTGAGATATAAAAACTCTAATAAAAACTAATAAAGTGACATAAAAAACTCTACTCAAGAGTTTGTCACCATTAAAAATTCCATTAATTATTACTTAATTGATTTCCATTCACATTATTCTAATTTTTCAATAAGTTAATTGTAATCAGAAGTAGTAGAAGTAGTATGGATATTCAACATGGAGAAAATATGACAAATAATGAACTTCATGTCATGTATTCACTACAGTGTTCTCAAGTTTACTAATGAAATGAAAAGAAAAGAAAAGAAAAGAAAAGAGAACGAAAGGAAAATAAGTGGAAAGAAAATGGAAAATATTTGTGTTCTAAAGTTTAATTAAAGGAATGAAGTGAAAAGAATGGAAGAGAAATCTTTTTTAAAAACTTGCCTTCTAAAATGGGAGGAATTAGAATGAAGGAAACAAATATAATGTTGCAATTACTATTTTACTCTCATACTTAATTATGTTGTAAAACAAGGGTCTATTAGCAACTAATATACAACTACAATAAATATAAGAAAATAAGACTATATAGATCATGTAGCGAACAAGAACATGAAAAATAAGGGAACGAGAATCCTTCTTATTAATAATAACAGCATATACAAATGCCAATATATATGTACTATGACATTGATACAAACATAAATGTAATATATGAGTTGGTAATATGCATAGTCACTAATAAATAATATATTTATAACACCCCCCTTGACTATCCACACGTGATAAAAGAAAAGGGGTACATTATTCTTTCAGTACGCTTGAAGATGCTGCTTCGTTAAAAACCTTGCCAGGAAAACCCAGTGGGATAAAACCCCAACTAAGGAAAAAAGAGTTCAATTGATGTAAAACTCCCCCTCATTAGTATAATTTAAGCAACAAAAGTGAATCTTCTATGAAGGTTGCTGAAAACTTTTGTAGTATGTGTTTTGTCGCTTGATCCCTTGATGTGCAATTATTTAATGAACATTGATTTATAATATTATCTAGTTGCCTCCTTTTATAATTAGATCCCATAAGATCCATGAATGTGTTTTGTTATATTTCCTGCATTTATAAAACTAACCAAACTTGTTGAGGGGTTAGTAAAATATGAACCCATATTATTTGTTCCTTAAGAGTATAGAAAACATAAGTTTTACTCATTACATTATCTCCTCATTGTACACAAGTTATATCTTGTCAATAAATTCATAATATATGTTCGTGAATAACTACAAAGATATATTAATATAGTTTGTATTTAACAATGATAGTTCTGGACAATGATCTTTGCTTCTTTGGTACGAGATGATAAGAGGTATTTTCTATATCAATTATATGGACATCATTAAATGTATTTACACTATAAACTTTGTCCATATGAAAATGCACACCATCTTCTACATGTATTATGATTGATGGATAATAAAACAATTGCTTGTTCTACATATTGAGCCATAAATTTGCAATACCATTTATATTTTGGATATTATTAACCTAATATATAAGCTCGTTTTGATCTCATCGGGAGAGTCAATGACATCACCAACATTTATAGTGATGCTTGTAAACCTTATATTGTTCTTTTAATGAAAACACATGGACCAACTACACCATATGTATTTCTCATCTCTGAGCTCACCAGCGAGTCTTATATCATAATCGACTTGACTAATTTAGTCCATACGTATGTTGTAAACTTTGTAGAACATTTCTTGAGGTTTTCATATCTATGCTTAGATATTTATAATCCATCGCAAACTTCTTTCCATCTTTGACTATATAGGTGTATGTGTACACACTTTAGGAGTTGTCATATAACTTTCTTGTTTAAATATTGATTTCTATATCATATCTTCAAAATCCAAATTGTACTTTCTCTTTATTTATTGAGATACCAAAATCACCGAGTACAATTTCTTCTATGTATGTCTATTGGTGCATAAGAAATACATCATTAAGATGTTTTAATTAACTTTTAAGCACTCAAATATCTTATGAAACTCTTTAGAAGTTTCACTTACATCCAACATGTAAAATAATCATAAAGTATTCAAATCTAAATACAGTGATCATATGATTCTCGAACTTAATTACATAATTTAAATCATTCAGCTTTTTCATGTAGCTTTCAGTTTCAAGTGATGCATAACATTCATAAGATGCATATCAATTCTCTCTTTATATTACTAGAATAATTAAATGCTAGAAAGATATTGCATCCGCTATAGGTATATCTTATCATTAATAATCATAGGTCTTTCCGGAACCCTTGTGCTATAAATTCTTGGTTCGCATAAAAGGCCTAATTGTATCTGATATATTTTGTGATTTCTATTGTATGGACTGCTAGTCCTGAAAGCTTTCGATTTCAATAGAGACTTCAACTTACCTCATTTGCATCTTTTCATTTTGGCCAATCATTTCTTTTTATTTATTCATAGGCATATTTTAAATCTTGATCCTCATCATTTCAAGCGCTATATTATATACAAAAGTATAACGAGTCGATTTTTGTTTTGATTCCATACATTTCTAGACATGATATAATTTACTAAGAACTCTTTATTTTCAGGTATCTAAGGTTCTTCTGGAACCATTATGTCTAATGTCTATTCAGGAGACCTTTTCACTATAGCCTCGACTTGACCATCTTCTTCATTACTTGCTCCAAATTTTTCGAGTAATTGTTATTTTTTGGAATCGACTAGTCTACCATGCTTCAGCCTTGCAAGAAATTCATTACTAATATATGGTTTGTCCTTTTAGGACAATTAACTTAATTGGAGCATTAACAGTCAACTATGTGACTTACTTAGTAACTGTATTTAGGTCAGTAAACTCGCCTAATAATTTGTTCTTTTATATTGGTAAATGAATTATCTTTTGAACTTCAGGTTCATAGTTTATAGTCTGAGGATCAAGATAACATGATAATTCATTCCACTTTTCACTTTCGCTTCTTTTTATCTCCCTCGAATGTTGGGAACATTCATTCATTAAAGTGAATAACAATGAACCCTAAATAAATCTCTTACTAATGGCTTTAAATATTTAATCACAGACAACTAATTATGTCCAACATATTCTCAATCATTTTAGAGTTCTCATCTTTGTGTGGTGTAGTGGATGAATTTAAATATTCATGCCATACAACCAAAAACCTTTGAAGGGACAAATTAGGTTCCTGACCAAGACCAACTATAACGGGGAAGAAATATGATAACTTATTGGTTTGATGTGAATGCATGTAAAATTAAATATAAAATGAACCTTTTACTCTCATGATCAATTGGTTTTCAATCACTTGTAGACGTTTAGGTGATCGTCTCAACAATAACACTTATGCCAATGATCATTAATAACATGGGAATCAAATTCATCATTATATACAAAATAAATATGCCAATCTGGAATAATATACTTGCTATCTTATTAGCTAAGCCATAAACGATCAGTACTTCAAGTTGTAACTTGATAACCATTTAGACGATGCATGGAATTTCAAAATACTAAATGGTTTCATGTTAGGATACATATAAATCCTTTAAAATTTCCAGAATATTTAGGGATTTATACCCTACTTTAGCTGATAAATAAATAATTTCCACTAACATGTTTAACTATCATGAAGATATGGTTCTTTAATACACTTCACATCATCAATACTCGGTGTGGTCTAACCGGTCGTGCCAACTAATTAAATAATTATGATCCATAAACTTTTGGTTTATGACCATATAGGCGCACTCTTGTTTGCTAATAAACGATAGTAAATACGAGAAAATAATGTATTATTATTTCAAAATTTCATCTTATAACATATTTCCCATATTTTATTCTCGTATATTCACTCCCTTAATGCACCACTTCTTGTGGCCATATTCATTATTACATGGTCGACTCATTATTAACATGATGATCATTGCAATTTCCTCAATTACCATGACTACAACCTTTACAAGGATCATTGTATAATCATCACATTATTAAAATGGTTGAACTCATTGTTAACATGAGCATTATTATGATTTTCTCATTTTTTATGATCACAAACTTTAAACCAGTCATTATATCGTCACATTCATTGTAACATTCGTTATAAAACGGGTTCAAAAACCCGTTTCGTTTAATAATTCAAATATATGATATGAAGTTTCGTTACGTATTTATGTTAACCGTTCAAATTCATTATATAAATATATGTAATTTATAAATAAATTAAAAAGGGTAAAAATAATAAAAACTAATAATAATATTTATAAATAAAAACTGAAAATAGTAAAAATTAAATATAAGGGGGTGACCACGGGTTTCGAACCCGGGTCTTCACCCAACTCAAACACATATTACACCACTACACTACACACACACACCGGTTATATTCCAAAACAAACACCATTTAGAATAAAATAGTTCCTAAAATTAGATTCAAAGAAAACCCGCTCAGTAACGGCTAAAGTTTTCATAGCCATCATCAATTTCAGTTTCTCTTGCGAATTTAATTAGTGAAACAGTTTCTAATCTTGAATTGGATTTAATAATTGGATTAATAACATTCAATCAGTTACCCAATCATAGCCACATTTAAGATTTTTTACCGAAAACGATTCAGCACCTTCGGCTATAAATACTGATCTTAGAAGTCATTCAGAACTCGCTCACACACTCGCAAAACCTCTCTAAACACTCCGAAGATTCTCTGTGTTCGAAATTCACTTCGCCAGAAACTTTTGTGGTCACCGGAGACAGTGCCGGAGGAATCAAGTATCTTCATTTCGGTACAATCATTTGAATTTTGTTTTCTTTTCAATTATCTTATGATCAGTTAATACAAAACAAACCATTCCACAAGTTTGTCTAATCGGGTTATGATCAGAGGGTTTAAACATGAAGAAGATGAAGTCGAGTAAGTATATTAATACAATTAAAATCCTAGATTAAACCGGGTTAGACACACAGTCTAGTGGTGGACTGTGTGCATTACAAACAAGGGTACCCAGGTTGGAGTCTCTCTATGTGCAACGATCCATTCATATAACAAATTTTTTTAAATAAATAAAATCATGATTTAATCGAGTAAGTATATATATATATAATAAAAATCTAGTTTATACCGGGTTAGTCACACAGCCCAGGTAGTAAGGCTGTGTGCAACACAAGTCAGAGGTCGCGAGTTCGAGCCGGTCTGAGCACGGTTATATGCGTTCTGAAATAAATAAAACCTTTTTAAAATAAAACTAAAATATAATTTGACTCAGTAAGTGTATATAATTAATTAAAATCAAGATATTTTCGGGTTAGACACGTAGCTTAGTTGGTAGAGCTGCGTGCACGTATACAGGAGGTCACGAGTTCGATCCTCACACGCTACCAAAAATCACACAAATGACCGGTTCAACCCCTTCAAGGGGTATAGTTTTTTTATAAGTCTTTTCTTTATTTTTGTTCAAAATCCCTAAAAATATATATAAAAATAAGACTTTTTAAGCATAAAACTTGTGATAAATACTATAAAAATAGTCTAAAAAGTCTAATAAAACACACTAAATAAAAATATTAATTTCAAACAAAAGAAATATATTTACCGAATTATTACTTGATCATTTAGGTTAGTGTTCTCGTCGGTTGGAATCTTTAATCGTGCGCATTTGTTATCAACTCAAGAAACACATCCACTGTGAGTGAATTCTTACAAACTTCCCATTTTTTATTCATGTTTGGGGTGTATCATGTGTCGTTTATTTAAATCATTTATTCAAACACTGGTACTATTACCATTATGTGAACTAACGTGCTATATGATATTTTGTATATTGTTATTTGTGATTATATTTTCTCATTTCAATCAAGCTATCACATTAGGATCATCAGTTCCTCGTTGGATACGAATAGAGCATCGCATTGCCTAACTAGATCGGCTCCGTTTGATTGAGCCTTGATCTCACAGCTCATCATTTATTTTCTCATTTCAGTCAAGCATTCACAATATGCCCATCAGTTCCCTGTATAGACGGGTAGAGCATCGCGTGCCTAATTAGATCGGCTCTGTTTGATTGAGTCTTGATCTCACAGCTCATCATTTATCATGCTTATGTGTACATTGCTAGATGTTTATGTGGTTTGCGAATAGTTTACATATACATTTGCTCATATTTGGTTTATGCACATTTTTTTAAAAATTAATCAACATATCTTTTCTTTCAAATACTTAAACGGGATTCACTCGCCAACGTTTGTTGATCCCAACCTCTATTTTTACACATGATACAGGTGAACAAGATGAAGCAATGAACACATAGGATTGGGCCTTAGAAGATAAATAAAGCATTATTTGAATGTCTTGTTTAGAACATTTGGTGCTTGTATGGTTTATGTGTTTGTTGAAATTTTCCCTTTTAATTTGGAATAATAAATATAAAATTTTATAATAGTAAATGTCATGAGCTTTGATGAAAACCCAATGATGCCCCGACTAGTAATTCCGGTGCGGGTCAGGGTATGACATTCACTTCAGGGAATGAATTATGACTACTAAACTTTCATGGTAGCATCATTACAATATCCTTAGTCAAGAGTATGACATTTACACTAATCGTTATTTCATCATATTCACTTTAGGGAGTGAATTAGAACCATCACTTTAGGGAGTGAATTAGAACCACACATCTTTCATGGTTGTCATTTCAAATCTTATATAGACTTTAACAATCTTGCTACTTCAAGAGGATATTTGAGGTTAGACAATGAAAATGGTTTTTTTCAACCTGTATAAATAATCGTTTCCTCACATATCACATAACATCAATTATATGACCGATTCATCAAGATTTACCGGTCTAAATACTTACAAGCTTTCATTAAATCATAATAAGCTTTAGGTTGTTCTTCCAATGCCATATTATAAATAAATCTTGATCACAATTTAGTCATGTTTATAATGTGTTATCATATACCGCAACTTTGGTCATTTTGATGTTCTTTTTCAAAAGTAACAACATATGGGACACGTTTTTTACATAAAGCTAGAATATCAAAAACATGACTTTATAACATATCACCAAGTAAAACATGTTCTGATACAAAGTAATGTAGTAAGATGTGTTCATCACTTAAAAGAAATACACAATTTATGTATTAGCGTATCACGATATAACCTATCACATGTATATCTTATATACATATATATGCCTTTTAACCCAATCATTTCAAATATATAAAATGTTAGCAAGAATATAATAACATTCACAAATATCCATATAAACTATTATACAATTATCAATATAGCATACCATCATATAAGACATGCTAATAATGGGTTTAATAAAATTGAAATAATGATAATCTTGTAAAAAAGTTTTCACAGTTTGGACCAATATGTAGTAAGATTATTTATAAAGACATATTTCCCTTACACTACATATTTACGGATGAAAGAAAATACTAACTTAAACTATATATTTAATTAGTTATTTAATATAAAGCACAAATGTCAAATTGATTCTCTCAGTGAAATATTTATTGTATCAAAGTGCATTTCTCACAATTACATAAAAGGTCATTTAAACGGGTATTTATAAAAGAATAATATATGATAAATCTGGATTCTAGCTTAATCTAGATTCTATCATTCACATACGAAAGACAAAACTCTAAATATAATAAAACAAAAAAAATTCTAGAAACACCTAATAATAGAATTATATCCACAACCAATTAAATTATAAAATATTTAGCTATAATATGATTTGGAAAAAATATATTCATAAAAGTAATTAATTAGATTGTAATGATTTAAATTTAAACCTCAATAGTTTATTAATCAGTTTTCTCCAACAATTTTGTCATGCCGTTTGATTCATCGATAGCCGTAAGTGACCCGACCCTATTACAGCTTACCGATTTATCTTCTTATCCGTTTCTTATCGATAAACAATTAAATCCCCATCAAAATCTCACTCGGTAATCGAATAAATTATTTAAAAAAGATGTAATAGTCCAGGCAAAAGACTACTTTAGTAATTTTTACATCTTCTATTGATTCTATATCTTCCGTTATATATTTATCCTTTATATGTTATCCCAATCTATTTAATCATCAAATAAACAAAATAAAATAAAGGAAGATGATACTTACCAATGGGAATTCAGGGAAGTCCATCTCAATCATAAGTTTTGGATCTATGACAATACTTATTGCTAGAAGTGCTTAACGGGCCGTGCTGATAACGTGTTGTAAAACAACGGTCTATTAGCAACCAATATACAACTACAATAAACATGAGAAAACAAGACTATATAGATCATGTAGAGAACAAGAACACGAAAAATAAGGGAATGAGAATCCTTCTCATTAATAATAGCATCATATATCAATGCCAATATATAGGAACTATGACATTGATATAAACATAAATGTAATATGAGATTTGATAATGTGGATAGTCACTAATAAATAATATATTCATAACAAATTTATTATAAAATCTAACAAATGTGTAATTATAAAATTGTACCTTTATATTATCTTCCTTTTAACTCGGGAACATATAAAATTTTTATTTTCCTTTCTTTTGAACTCAGAAACATGAAATCAAAATTATATTTTTCATTTTCCTTTCTTTTCTTAATTTCCTTTCCCTTCTTTTCTTTCCTTTAGTAAACTCGAGAACACAAGGGTGTCCATGGGTGGCGGAGTTCTGTCGACATTGCTTGAAGTATTAAAAATACCTCAACTGCTAAAAAAACACCTAGTAAAAATAACACCTGCCGTAACTAAAGGGTAAAAATAACACCTGCCGCAACTAAAAGGTGCGCAACAGAAGGTAACACTCGCCGCAACAGGCATGGCTTACATTCTACTTATTATTATTTATCATCATGTGTAGCTTAATATAAATTTGAAAGTTGACAAAAGAATCCTTACCGGACAATCCAATCTGATATGATCACTACAATATGGGCGACACACTTGCTCACTAAAATATGTTATGCAACTTGGTTGACATAATAAGTTACAACGTGGTTGCCGACTAAAGTAAATGTAACCTCCGATTGTTAGACTACAAGATTATTTTATGTGCTATAGCTATGTAAAAAAATTTCTTGTATTTTTATATCTAGTATTAGCTATAATACGACAAAACATAACATATAATTGAAGGCGTATTAAATAATTATATTGTGATTGTTTTGTTGAGATCGAAAGGATATAGAGCACCTATGGAGAATAGGAATGGGAGAAATGGTAAACATCCCCTGTTAAAATGTTCAGATAAAGCACCATTGTTCATATGCACATAAATATCGTACCTTTTTTTGTTCTATCTTGTGGAAATTATAATATCTAAGATTTTTTATTTAATTAATTTAAAAGATTTATATTACAACTATTTATTTATTAATTCCATCTATCTTAATTAGCAAAAATGGATTACTTAATGGAATCCTTGGTTGAACAACAACGATCACTATAAGAAATGAGTATCAATAACGGCGAAAAGTCATGTGTCGCCGCTATTGGTTGATCCTAAATACGATGTCCAACACTAAATCCCAGTCATTAATGTCCTATCTTCATCTTACAAACTAATATAAAATAAGCAGAATGTATTTTATATAAAAAAATGGCACTTTATAAGAGCCGAGCAAACATGGACTTGTTTGTATTCGTCCTTTAATTCTAACTGAACAAGCGAATGAACATGAACACTTAAAAAACGGATTTGATTTCTCATATTTGTTAAATAACAATACAAACTTGTTCAATTTGTGTTTCTTTATATTCATTTGTTAATATTCAAATCAGGATGCTAATGACCGATAAAAATCAAAATAAATGTATGAACATACATAAACGAATATAGTGATGTTAACAATAAGAGGAAAATGAATGAGATTGTATGTGTCCACGTTAGTCAATTACTTAAGACATGGTTCTCAAATTTGATTAGGCTCCAAAGTTAACACTTAACGCACGATGAGTCAGTTAGTATTTCTAATAACTAAAAAATAAATTTAAATGAGTATGTAAGCCAAAAAACGTAAATGATTCAGCATAAATTGACATTTACAAAGGTAAATAAACTAACAACACATGTTGTAATGGTCTTGTAAAACAAAACCCTTTTTTCATGTATAGACAAACTTCCCATGAATGATCCACATGTTCGGTACATTTAAAGATCTATTTAATTTTTATTATTAAATAGAGAATGGATACGCCTCTAACAGACTACCGATTTAACTTTATCCCCCCAATTGTTTTCTCTCACAAAATTTCCCCACACAGCTTGCTTCTATTACTATTTCTTTTTCATCGCTATAAACTTGGTCACATCAACCCTTGGACCCTCTCACCGACCTTTTGTCTCCTTACTTTGTCAACCTAAACATACATTAAAACAATCAAATCAAGTTCACATATACACTCTCAAAATCAGAAATTTTCTACTAACAATCATAATAGAAATATTATTTTATATTATCTTCAACAACTTTACAGACGCTAAGTTCTACGTAAGAAAACGACGAAAATAAATAAGCAAGTTTCTCCGTCCATATGGCTAACGAACCCTTTGCTTGTTCCATCCTTTGTGTGACATTGAAATAACCCTGTCTTTTCATACTAACATGTCAACATTTTTTTTTCTGATATCCTTACATTAAACGAGAATACAAAGAAAATAAGTGTTTGTAACAAGGTAAACGTTTCAAAAATTATGTTATCACCTAAAAATCTAAGAGTAAAAATATATTGGTGTGACTAGGAAACTACATCTTAATTACCCTCCTACCCCACAATTTGGGACAGTTTGTGATTGTAAGGTGGTTTGGTGTAAGTGATTCATGAGGTTGTAGTCCATGCATGTGGACATGTAGTTAGGCTGCCTATAGCTCTTAACCAAGTAGGACCATTTAATCGCTATTTTGCACCTTTCTAACTTTCAAATTAAATGAATTTATTCCAAATGACAACTAGAAAATATTAAATATATTCCATATATTATATTAGCTGTAATAAATGGATCATAGATCATCCTAAGGTCCTTAACAGACTAACCAACTAATCTGAGGAGCTTAATTCTTTAAAAGGAACTAGGATCTTCGATAACCAATCCAACCTATAGCTCTCTTAGCCAATAAATAAGCTAGGACTTGATGCTTGAATATACATAAGTTTAAGTTTTCCAAATCTTTTAAGATTTTGATTATACTCTATAAATCACATTTAAAAATTTCTCTAATAATTTGAGTTTAATTATAAATGTTCAAATATTTAAATTCAATTAAGCTTTATAGTACAAAATAAGATATATTTGGGATCATCCTATAAAAACATATGTTCTTGCATATTTTTGGATTCATTAAAAATTAGTGCATTAAATATCACCAAAACTATAACAAATATATATTTCATGTCTAACCAATAAACCAAACAACCACTATATATATATATATATATATATATATATATACCAAGAGTTAATTCCTCATAACTTATTTTGTAGCATATCAACAACATGCCTCCTGTTCACTCCAGCCCATTCCACCAAATGGAAAATCCAGCTCTAGCATCGTTGTTACAACACACAACAACTAAAGAAAAACGATCCAAGACCCGAATCAGCTGCGCGGGCGGGATCTTTCGCATGTTCAAGCTTCTTCCCATGCTAACCTCCGGTTGCAAGATGGTGACACTTCTAGGCAGGCCAAGGAACCCGTTGTTAACCGATCACGCCACAACGGGGACCCTATTTGGTCACCGAAGAGGTAGAGTAAGCCTAGCGATCCAAGAGGATCCCCACCGCCTTCCAATCTTCGTGATCGAGCTCCCTATGAGCTTGACCGCATTCCAAAAGGAAATGGCGTCGGATATTGTCCGTTTATCGTTTGAAAGCGAGACGAAAACGAATAAAAAGAAGGTTTTGGAGGAGTTTGTGTGGGGGGTTTATTGTAATGGGAGGAAGCATGGGTATTCAATAAGGAGAAAACAAATGACTGATGATGAACTTCATGTTATGCAGTCGTTAAGAGGGGTGTCAATGGGTGCCGGAGTTCTGCCCGTGTTGACGGAAAAAGAGACGGCGGTGAACGGAGAGTTGACTTATATGAGGGCAAGATTTGAAAGAGTTGTGGGAACTAAAGATTCAGAAGCTTTTCATATGATTAATCCTGAAGGTGCTGCTGAAGGTCAAGAACTAAGTATTTTCTTTGTAAGAGTACATTAAAAAAAATTAAAACATATTCTTTTACACATGAATTATGATCCAATACTTTTAGGTTTTTATTTGTCATCATGCAAATCAATGTTTTCTTATTATTTTTTCTTTTTTTGAGGGTATATTAAATGATTTTGGAAAAGAATACATCATTTTCTTGAATTAATTGCTTAAAAACTGTTTTACATGTTTTGTTTACATAACTAATATTTTAGTTTTTTTCCAAGTTTTATGTCTGTAATAGGAAATTACATTATTACATTTCTCCTGTACTTTATTTGGTTCATGATTAATTCGATGTGATGTACTTTTTTTTTAACAGACACAATTTGTGATGGGCGTCTTATCTATAAAAGGAATATAGCAAAAAAACAAAAAAGAAACCGAGTAATTGTATCACACTTTACCATTAATGTAATTTGTAACAAACTTTTTTCTTTGTTTTAAGAATTTGTTACATACTTATTATATTATTGGAAAAATAAAACTCTAAATTTATGGTGATAATTAGTTCTAATTCTGATTTTTAATTTACAGTTAATTGTTTTAAGCTAGTTTCTATTACTATTTTCGTAACTAAATAACTGTTAAGATACTCATCATTGACAGTAAGCTTTATTATCAAATCACTTGTCTAAACAAATATCTTGTTTATACTAAAACTTATTAGATATATCGGGAAAAAGTCAAAATCACACTTTTAACTTTCTCTACGAAATTTTTAATTACTTTCTTAATTCATTTTACTTTATTTTGTTTTTAAAATAACTTTTGGATAGGAATTATTTATTTCTGCCGCCGATGGAGGGTTAATTCCTTGATAAAAGCAAGGTTATTAAACATTTTAGAATTTTTGGTTTAATTTACAGAGCTAACAACAGAGAATCCTAATAAAAAAAAGAAGTTACTTATTTCAATATTTTTTTTTTTTAAAAACCTATTTAAATCTTTATGTAAATGAGAATTGAATTCAAGTCCTATGAGGTAATTAATTCTTTTGTTTTATCAAATTAATATATTTTTTTTTATTTTTCAGTAGGGTTATTTACGAGCCGAGTCTAACTGAACAGACCTTTGCTTATGCTTAGCTTGTTTACAAACTCTGAGCCGAGCCGATCGGCTCGTTTACAAGTTGAGCCAAAAATTGAATGGGCATTTTCGATAAATAAATTTTTGAGCGAGCGTCGAGTGATTTGGAAAGCCCTAGCTATTGTCTAGCGTGTCATACAGTTTAAATTTGTAGAGAGAAACAAGGACAATTTAGGTCTTAAGTTCTAATACCTTACAAAGAACCACATTTCATATAATATTTTTTCATGATAGACAATTTTCTTAGTCGATGATGAGGTTGTGGATGTGGTCATTGAGTCGATGAGTAGAATGTAGAGAACAATGATAGTGAGAGTGAGAGACGATCGGATTAGGTTAAGAGCGGGAAACAATGAAGCGATGTGCAAACTGTCTGGGCGAAGATTTGTCACGTAGCGGACTAGTGTTTTACTTTTAAATCTGGTGTTAATTTTTTACCGGAATTGTTTGGGTAAAATATGTTAAAATATAATTGTATATAGTGGTTAGAATTTTATAAAGTAGTATATAATTTTGTGTGTGTTTATATATATATATATTTAAAAATAATTTGAACTAAGCAAGTATTTGGCTCGTTTTACAAACTGAACTGAACCAATTAACTCGTTTACAAGCAAGTTGAAAATCAGAAGGGCATTTTCTAATCGTAAGATGAGCGGTTTGAACATCATATTTATTAGTGTGATTACTAAAGTATGCTATAATATATATTATTCCAGATATAGTTGGTTGTTTATTTTCCGTATATTAGAGGTTCTACGTGATGGATTGGAGACGGTCAACGTCAATGCAAATTGTTTGGAAAATATTACATCTTAAAATATGTCGCAAATTATTAATAGGAGTACTATTTTTTATTGCAATTGGATTAAAGTAATCGTAAGTTTCACAATTTGATCTATAACATTTTCAAATTGTGTATTGTACAACGTCACTCATAACTTTCAACTTATTTTTCTTTAACACTCTCAAACTAACTAACGCATAACCCAGTTAGCTGATGTCAGATGTCACGTCACTAAACAAGTGTCACATCAGATGCCATGTCATCAAAAATGTCACGTTAGCAAAAAAAACTACTAGGTTATGGTTATCGGCCAAATGAGTTAGTGAGTGCTAGAGGAAAATAAGTTGAATGTTAGAAGTTGGGTGATACTTTTTAAAAGTTGGGACTGTTATCGGGCAAATGGTGAAAGTTGAGGCTATTTAAATCTAATATCCCATTGTTTAAGGCGCTATTCCTTCGGAATTTTAACGATGAACCACTTCTTTGGCAATTTTGCCGCATTTGCAAAAACCGTTCAAGTAAGCAAATCGGTCTCATTATTAGTTTACTAGTTAGTGAGGTAGAGTGCTTAGGTGATGAACGATGATGAAATGACTGTTTAGACGAATAAAGTAATCAAACACAGAGATTTATACGAGGAAAAGCCCTTGATCACTAGTGGATCGCCGACAAAAAAACCTCGGATAGTGAAAACTATAACTATCAACTATATTGCACAATTGAAAAGTGTACAACTTCGGATGTTGATCAAGCGTGTTACAACTGAAAGCTATGAGTGTTGTGAGAGTTCTTGTTCGTCGTGTGTATGCGAAAATGTGAATTGTGTCTACTAACACTTGATCAACCCATTTTGAATAACCCTAACAACCAAGTACGATAATCTTGCAAGACCACGTCAAGTCCCATGACCGTTTGTGGAAATAGCATGTGCAGCATTTTGAATGAATTATTCCCGAGATTCCAGCTAAGACTCGGTTCACTTTGTTAATAACCTACATTGAATATTAGAAAACATCGAGAATAATTATTAGAAACCATGAGTAATAATAAGGATCCTTGATCTTCTGAGTCCCTGCACTACCCGATAAGGATAAGAGATCCAGGCAACACCTCAGAATATATGATCCATAATTGTAAAAATCTATGCCCTAACAATTTCCCCCAATCTGGCGGTTGTGATAGTGATCACAGTTGTCATATTTCTATTCAATTCGAACTAGCCATTAGAATGATCAACTAGTTGTTAGGATTTCAGAAACGTGTGATTTGACTAGCTATAACCATCTTGCGATAGATTGGGATAGAGATAACTCCCTTTTCTTTAAAGATCAGAAGATCCTTTCATATATCTTCACTACAGAGTTTTAGTCAGTTATTACTCTTTCCTCTCTCTCTCTCCCTCTCTCTCTCTCTATTTTCTTCCTAAAATCCTTCATCCCTTTCTCTGAAAAATGACGAAGATGATCACCTAAGCCTCCCCCGGTAGTAGCCCAGAGAAGAATAATGATATGCACCAAATGTCACATAAAAATTATATCAAATAAGGTATAAAATCAACCATTTTCAGTGCTAATGTTGGAAAAAGTGAGTTTCTTTGTATACTTTTGATTTTCAGGATTAAAGAGCTTAAATGTACAAAAGTAATAAATAAACGAAAGAAACCAACATAAATACAAAAGAAGGAAAGATTAGACACTATACCAACCCTCCGAGCTTCACCCCAAAACCAAAAACAACTAACCAGAGTCAAGCACGGGGGCCATGCCTTCTCGGCATGGGGCCATGCCCCACTCAAGATTCCAGAAAGAAGAAGACAAACTTAATGGCCACTGGGCCATGCCGTTGACACAGGCCATGGTCAACTTCCAGATATGCAAATCTTGGGTAGTACAACAAGTACAATGGCCACTGGGCCGTGCCGTTGATACACGAGGCCGTGTAAGCATCTGATCTAACAAGCTAATTAAATGAAGACTGAAAAGATGGAGGACACGGGGCTGTGCCCACCAGTCACGGGGCCGGTGAAGCTTCTGTTTCAGCTATAAATAGGGGTGCTTGGTTCCATTCCAACTTATCCCTTGGCAAACCACTTCTCTCACACCTGCCACCACTCCACCGTCACAACACCATCATCATCCACCACATTCATCGATCATCCATCTTTAGAGCGTGTGTAGTAGTCTCGGAATCCAAGATTTATCGTCAAGAGTTTTTGTCAAACAAAGGCCATACTTGGCTAATCTCTTACATCACTTGGTGAAGACAAATTATTTATGTATTACTTTTGATTTATAAGCTTTGGTTAACTTTTTAATTAGGTATGTATTAATGACTTTAATAATTAGTTTTTTTATATTGAAAGTAAACTTTATTCTATCATCTCTTCATGTTTCGTTGATTCACTCATTTGTGTCTTTACGGTCTATATAAGGATGTTAACTACCTGCAAAGGGGTTAGAATGGTGGTTTGGGTAAAGTTGTTGTCTCGTTCAGTGTATAGATCCTATGAGGACTTGATTCAAGCTTACTAGGACTTCCTTTCAGGCAAATAGCATCAAATTGCGGGAAGTAAGAACGGCTTGAATTCCCTATAAATAAACTACTATTAACACTTTAAACCGGCCTAGTGGGACTATATCCCTGCTGACTAAGACCAATATGGCCGATGGTAGCATTGCCTCCAAAAGAAGGACATGCCACATTTTGCATTAATAACTTACTTAATTATCTTTCAAGATTCCGGCCTTGCGGGACTGTATCCATGCTGACTCAGACCAATATCGCTGATGGTAGCGTTGCCTCCAAAAAAGGGACATGCCACTTTAACTAAGATAATCTTTTAAAAAACCCAAAGTGCGTAAATCATCAAAGGATACATAAAGGACGAGTTGGAACCAAGTGATTCTATCTTGTCTCTTTATTTCTTTTTTAACTATTAGTTTACTTCTTTACTTATTAAAAATGTTTATAAAATTTGATTAGATTAGACTTCGACAATATTCCGGTATTTAAAGCTCTTGTGTCCTTGGACAATCTCTTACCATCACTATACTACGCCAACGATTGGTGCACTTGCCCTAGCGTAAAGAGTGATAGTGTTATATCATGTTTTATAAATTTAAATTTGAATAAACGAGTGAAAAGTACTTAAAATACACCTAAAATCCATACTCACTCATAATCACGTCATGTTTTTGGCACCGTTGCCGTGGACACAAGGATTTTAAGAAAGTTTAAAATCGGTGGCCTAATAATTTTTATGCTTTTCTAAATTTTCTTTTTATGCTTTTCTTCTTTTTCTCTAATTTTTCTACTTTCTGCAGAAACAACATGGGCCATTTTTTATCAACACAGTGTCATGTTGATTTACAGTACTGAAAGAGCATGTATTCTAGTTACTAGAATAACGACATGGGGCCGTGTCAAACCTCAAGTATCTAGGAACCTGAAAACAAAAACTTTTTCTTGACAGCACAGGGTTGTGCCACATAGACACGGGGCCGTGCTACTCTTCTGATCAGCAACTTTTTGTGTTTTTGTTCGTAGAAAGTCACGCCGTCTTGCGTAATTCACAAAAACCTGGTGCATGACCTCCACCTCCGACATAGACATAAAAGTGCCACTAAAAGAACCCGAGCACATTTTTAGAATAAAAAACTTCAAGCTAGAAAGCGACAAAAAGCCTCGACCTAAAACCCTCTTATGGCGGATCAACGAACTCTAATTGATTACCTACGGCCTATGGTCAGTAATCATGGAGCCGCTATTAACCCTCCTAATGTTGATGCTAACAACTTTGAGCTTTAACCACACCTCATCCAAATGCTCCAAAATTCCACCACCTTTCACGTCCTACCTGATGAAGAATTTACATATTACCAACTTTTTGGAAATATGTGACACCCTTTGGATCAACGGAGCCTCCAACGATGCTATCCGGCTCCGTATGTTCCCCTTTTCCCTCAAAGCCGAGCAAAAGCTTGGCTAAACACCCTCCCAAGTGGGTCCATGCACACTTGGGATGAACTTGCCCAAAATTTTCTCTACAAATATTTCCCTCTCGCTAAAACTGCTAAACTCATGACCGAGATTAATTCAAACTCTCAAGATGACCGGGAATCTTTGTACGAAACATGTGAAAAGTTCAAGGAGTTATTAAGGAAATTCTCGCGTCATGGTCTTGAACGTTGGCAACAAGTGTCCATTTTCTATAATGGACCCTTACCACACACAAGGCAAATCCTTGATTCTAACTCCGGGGGACTCTTTGGAAATTGGTGACCTGACGAAATTTATAACCAAATTGAGGAAATTGCATAGTTTTCAATGGCACACCCATAGGGGTTCAAAATCAATAGCTCTGGGTGCCCATAAAGTGGACGAAGCTACCTCATTGCAAGCCCAAATCGAAGCCTTAACTACAAATATAAAGAAACTTGAATTAAATAAAACGGTTTCGGTTATGGCTTGTGAAAGGTGTGGTGGACCTCACAAAAAGTGAAGTTGTATGAAAGAAATGGAAAATCAAACAAAAGTGGTAAACTACCTCAACAACCGCCAACGACCACCGAGAGGCCAAAGCAACACCTTCACCCCCCGAGTGGCAAAATCATTTAGACTTTGGTTGGAGGGAATCAGTGGTAGCAACCAACAAAATCAAAAGTAACGATCCAACTTTCAACAACCCCAAAACGAGCAACAAGGCTTCCAACCAAAACAACATAGAAGAAGAGAAAGACTTGAGGATCTCATCACTCGTCTTTTCTCTGAATCCGACAAACGATACTCGGAGAGGTTCCTACAAACCAAAGTTGAAATCAGGAACCAACAGGCTAGTTTGCAAAACCTTGAAAAACAAGTAAGCCAACTAGCCCAAAATTTCTTTGAAAGACCACAAGGAGCCTTGCCTAGTAACATCGAAACAAATCCAATAGCCCAAGTAAACATTATCAACTTAAGAAACCGGAAGGTAGGACCCGATGACGAACCAACATCACCCCAAACACAGCCATAACCAATAACCAACAAATACTCAACCCCAAAATACTGAACCAACCAAACCACCACCGGTCCCTTACCCCGGTCGTTTACTTCAGTAAAAGACCGATGAGCAATTCACCAAGTTTGTAAGCTTACTAAAACAACTTCACATCCACCTCCCCTTTGTGGAAGTCCTTAGACAAATGCCAAATGCTCCAAATTCATAAGAGACTTCCTCACTAACAAAATGAAGATTGAGTCAATCTAACAAGTTAACTAAAGTGAAGAATGCTCGGCGACACTCCTCAACAAACTCCCCAAGAGAAGATTGATCCCGGAACTCCATCATTCCTTGCTCCATTGGAGGGTCATTAATAAGCAATTCGCTTTCCGGCCTAGGGGCTAGCATCACTGTGTTTCAACCGACTTGGACTAGGAAAGCCACATCCTACAAGGATGAGTATACAACTTGTGGATAGGTCGGTAAAATACCCTCAAGGTGTCATAGAAAATCTCTTGGTAAAGGTTGGGAAATTTTTTTTCCCGACCTACTTTGTGATCCTAGATATGGAGGAAAACATCAAAATCCCGCTCATATTAGTAAGGCCATTCCTTGCCACCGCACGGGACATGGTGGATACGAGTGATGGAAAACTAACATTGAGGGTAGGTGATAAGGAAATAAAGTTTGAAGTGGGACAATGAGTGGAGGATGATCCGGCAACTACATCAAAGCAATAGACTCGAGCCTAGACTACCCCCTTAGCCGGTGCAACTTGGGGTGCGAGTCATCCCGCTCGGGTAACATTTGACCGACATTGGGTGTGTGGTCAAAGACCCGTATAAACGTGGCACACCATAGCGGCATTCTATGGACTATCCAATAATTAAGTAATTTAAAACTTAATGTAACCTTTAGTTAATGCTTTTCTTTTTGAGTTTTCTCTTTGTAGGAATAAACTACAATCAAAATAAGTAGGAAAAGGGCCAAAGAGACGTTGAACAAAATCCTATGCACATAAACAGACGCCTCTCGAAGTAAAATCTTCAAAACAGTAAGTGCAGCAAGGGGCTGTGTGAGGTAAGCACGCCCTCGTGCCTCAAGTTTGCAAAAAAAAATTTATTCTGGATCACTGACACGGGGTTGTGTCCCATATACACGCCCCCATGCGTAGCTTCTAGAAAATTTTTGTTAACTGGCACTTTTGATACGGGGCCATGTTCCCCAAACACGCCCCTGTGTCCGTCTTCTGGAAATTTTCACAAAAATTATGATACCAACACTTTTGACACGAGGCCGTTTCCCCCAAACACGTACCCGTGTCAATTGTGCGGTTTTTGAAAAAAAATGTTGTTTTTGACCCACATTTACACATTTGATCAAATTTAAGAAATTTTGGACACATCAAGGACAATGTGTAATTCAAGTTGGGGGGAGGGGACTTGAATGGAACTTGAATTTCTTTGTCCTAAATCGAGCCTTACACAAAACCCTACTTGGCACTACTAAAACACCCCAAATCTTTTTTAAAAATAATTTTTTTAGTTTGTTTTCTCTTGTTTTTGTTTAAATTAGAAACCAAGTTCGAAAAAGTTTAATTTTTACAAATTTACAACCGATGGCGCTGTGATAAAAAGTACCATATCAGGAAAATTTATAAAAAAGGCATGACAACCCTTTTTAAAATTTGATTGTGTATATAATTTCACACGTTTACCCTTTTCCCTAAAAAATGTTAGTTTTGAGCCTTTACCCAGCATTCAATATCATATCTTTACTAGATGCTCATTTTTCATTTCTTATGTGAATAGCCAGTATGGCTCTTACGAATCTAGAACTTGACAAGACAATACATTCCAGGTCCTTACCAACTAATCCAAGTAAGTATATGATTGAGGCATTAGGACTTTACCCTTTTTTGTTTCCAACTTTATTTATCTCCCCACTAAAAACAAAAAACCCGCAAAATATCATTTTGCACAAATCACCCATCACCCAAAACCACTTTTTATTTTTACACCCATTTATTTTAGTATAATTCCATTCTTTTGAAACACTTAAAGAAAGGTGACTTAGTATATAAACAAATTCTCTAGTTGCTTTGCATACAATAAGCAAAATTATTGTTACAAAATAAGAAAAATTATTACTTATAAACCTTTAGTTTGAATCTAAGTCACAAATAAAGAAATTTTCGAAAGAAAACCGATATTTTACGCCTTTAGCCACTTTTCAAATAAAACTACCCTACCACTAACCAAAACTACCATTTTTAAAGTTCTCATGATATTTACAAAGATTATGTTAAAAAGGAGGAGGTTTAATTACTTTTCAAGCATATGGTAGGAGTAACTTCCATACCGGTTCAAGCGTTTCACTTATACATATTTAGCCGAGTGTTGAGTGATCACTTGTAAGGTGTGTGAATTTGTATATAAATGAAATTTTATAAAAGCATGTCATGCCCAAAAATAATTATTTTTCTTAAAAAGGGTTCTAAATAAATCATGTCGAATAGAATTGTAAATAAAATAAAAACAAGAATAAAAAAAACTTGGATTGACACTCTACAAACAAGACCTTAAAAGCTGCTTCTTTGCCAATTCCATTTGGGTGTGTAAATAAAATTAAAGAGTTTTGCTTGAAGACAAGCAAAGATGCAAGTGTAGGGGTATTTGATATGCACCAAATGCAACATATAAATTATATTAAATAAAGTATAAAATCAACCCTTTTATTACTAATATTGGAAAAAGTGTGTTTCTTTATATACTTTTGATTTTCAGGATTAAAAGAGCTTAAACGTACAAAAGAAACAATTTAACGACATAAACTAGCATAAATACAAAAGAAGGACAAATTATACACTATACCAACTCTCCAAGCTTCACCCCAAGACCAAAAACAACGAATCAGAGTCGAGCACGGAGCCGTGCCTGCTCGGCATGGGGTCGTGCCCCACTCAAGATTCAAGAAAGAAAAAGTCAAAGACAAGCACACAAGAGACATGGGGCCGTGTCCCTTGGACACGAGCCATGGTCAACTTCTAGATATGCAAATCTTGTATAGTACATCAAGTATAATGGCCATGAGGCCGTGCTGTTGACACACGGAGCCGTGTAAGCATCTGATCTAACAAGCTAATTAAATGAAGACATAAAAGAAGAAGGACACGGGGCTGTGCCCACCAGGCACGGGGCTGGTGAAGCTTTTGTTTCAGCTATAAATAAGGGTAGTTGGTTCCATTCCAACTCATCCCTTGGCAAACCCCTTCTCTCACATCTGCCACCACACCACCATCACAATACCATCATCATCCACCAGATTCATCCGTCATCCATCTTTAGAGCATGTGTAGTAGTCTCGGGATCCAAGATTAATCGTCAGATTTTTTGTCAAACAAAAGCCATGCTTGGCTAATCTCTTACATCACTTGGTGAAGACAAATTATTTATGTAATACTTTTGATTTCCAAGCTTTTGTTAACTTTTTAATTGGGTATGTATTATTAACTTTAATAATTAGTTTTTTTTGTATTGAAAGTGAACTTATTCTATTATCTCTTCATCTTTCGTTGATTCACTCATTCGTGTCTTTACGGTCTATATAATGCACGTAGCTGCCTGGAAAGAGTTAGAAGAGTAAAGTTCTTGCTTCGTTCAGTGTATAGATCCTGCGAGGACTTGATTCAAGCTTACTAGGACTTCCTATGAGGCATATAACATTAAATCGGGGGAAGTAAGAATGACTTGAATCCCTTATAAATAAACTACTATCAAAACTTTAAACCAACCTTGCTGAACTATATCCATGCTGACTCAAACCAATATGGTCAAAGGTAGCGTTGCCTCCAAAAGAGGGACATGCCACATTTTGCATTAATAATGTCACACCCTGACCCGCAGCGGATAAGGTAGTCGGGGCATGATTGGCTTTTCATCAAAGCTCATGATATTTACTATTATAAAGGTTTATTATTCATTATTCCAATCTTAATTAAAATATTCCAATAATACATAATATAAAGAAACATCATATGTCACACCCCAACCGATGGCGAAAACATCGGAGTGAGACGAAATCGATTGCTCATTGCTCACAACGCTAATAATGACAATATTTAATTAAAGCCAAGTTTCATTTCAATAACAATTGTCAAGTACAACATCAAAGCAAATACAATAAACACAATACAAAAAAAATTGATACAACAAATTTAGCGTAAATGTCTACTTGTGTGTATCTATGTCCTTGCTATTTGATTTCATAGCATCCTCTTCATCAACCAGTAACATGTTTTAAAATACAATTCAATGCAAAAGCAAAGGCGAGTAAACAAGTTTAAGCATAGCATACATATATGATTAACGTTTAAACGAATCCTCATGGCAACTATGATTTTACGAGAGCATATACAAGGCATGTAATACTACTAGCCAAACCCTTAACGCAAACACGTTGTTATAACATGCCCTCAAGTTTATGCGATGGAGGGGGATGCGTGACTTCCTATAGCGCTATACATGTTAAACGAAGGCTTTAAACAAGTTAATGACTAAAGTATCACATAAAGAATATCCAAGATATAAGCATCACGTAAGCGTATCAAGCGTTCATGTGTATAGGATTGTTTATGCATTTCATAAAGTTTATGTGTGGTGGTTTTGGTTAAGTAAACATGTTACACCCAAAGTGTTGTAAATGAAAAGTGGGTCGAGTGTACTCACGGTTTTGCGTAGTCTTCACACTTGACAAGTTCGCGAAGTGAGTTGATGGATGGGGGTGAGCGCCGAGTTTATCCTACAAGAGGAGACGTAGGTTGGTAAGCATTTGAATGATAATGGAGGATTTGGGAAATTCAAATGCGAGAAAGTATGTATACGAAAAAGTAATCGCCTAGACTTAATACTCGTTTTTGACACTGTGATACCCATTCGGGTTGGTGTGTTTTCATGGGTTAGGATACCCATTAGAATAGTAACGAGAGATTAAGTACTTAGGTGATGTAACCTAGTA
Organism: Scalesia atractyloides; assembly: GCA_947069175.1. NCBI lineage: Eukaryota > Viridiplantae > Streptophyta > Magnoliopsida > Asterales > Asteraceae > Scalesia > Scalesia atractyloides. Next base: position 15,221,648 of record CAMTDV010000001.1, on the reverse strand, counting down.
CCATGACGAATAATCATTCGATTACCATCAAGATTTCGGTTAGTATCATAATATATATATATATATATATATATATATATATATCATATAGTATAACAATAGGTAATTAATAAACATCATGTAATTTCATAGAAGTCATGCATGGAGGTAGGAGGAGAACCTTCCTTTTAAAACCTCTCGTATTGTTTTCCAATGCAAAAGTCGTCATAAGGACGACAAGGATGGTCATGAGTACGTTTGAACATATAAGTAAAAGACAAAAATTAAATGAAAACATCAAGTGAGGTGGTGGATTGAAGTTAGGATAACCAAGGCTTCCAAGTGATCACACTCTACCAACTCAAGTCTTATTTCGAGAACAAGCTTGGAAGGATACAACACTTGTGGGTAAAACCATAATAAAACCAAAAGAAAGCCGTTACCCTTGGGACCTTAGACATGGTGATGTTCAGTTAGGATAACCAAGGCTTCCAAGTGATCACACTCTACCAACTCAAGTCTTATTTCGAGAACAAGCTTGGAAGGATACAACACTTGTGGGTAAAACCATAATAAAACCAAAAGAAAGCCGTTACCCTTGGGACCTTAGACATGGTGATGTTCCAAACTAGTCTTCCATGGAAGACTTATGGAAACATTCCAAAGGTATTTCCAAGTAGTAAGAAAAAGGAAAGATCAAAAGAGAGAGTTGAGTTAGAACTCACTTTTTAGGAGCTTTGATCTTTTAGAGAAGAAGAGAGCTCTTTAGAGCTTTTAGAGAAGAGAAGATTTAGGTGTGAGTTGAGAGTGAAATGGAGTGGGGTATTTATAGGTAAAGATTGGGAGGTTGTTAGTTGGGGTAATAAATGCAAAAACCCAAAATTGACCAATCCATGAGCTTGAAATGTATTTTTCCGGATCGTGCCCCTCTCGCGGGCCGCGAGAGGGTGAAGGTTTCTCGGTCGCGGGCCGCTAGAGGTCTGGCAGGCCACGAGATACTTCCAATGTTTTGGTCGTGGGGCGCGAGGCAAGGTATTCAAGAAGGTTCTTTGATTTTATCACTTTTAGCCCTTTAACTTGTTTATTTTGCCAATTTAGCATGTTTTAACGTGTATAAGCATATAAATATCGAGTGTGAATGCGTGTATTAGTATAAGTTTGTGTTTAAATGCATATAAGACAAGTAAGTATCAAGTATAAGTTTCATTATAATTCAAGTCTCGGACTACAAGAAAAATAAATACGAATACAGGTTTCCAAAAATAGAAATATGACAACACTTTCTAATTTAGGAAAGTACGAAAAAGCGAGGCGTTACACCATAATAATCCAAACAAACTTGCCAATAATATTTTTATTCTTCTAAGGCCCATGTCCTATGTGATCCATGCTTCAAACCTGTTTACCTGTATCATGTGTAAAAATAAAGTTTTGGATCAACATAAGTTGGCGAGCGAATCTTAGTTTATCATTAAGAAAAATGATATATTTAGTATTTTCTAAAAATGTGCATCAATCAAATATGGGAACGTCGTGTATGTTATCTAAATCACAAATCATCTCATAAATCATCAACTAATAATGTACATGTGTGCACGATAAGCGATGTGCTGCAAGATCAAGACTAATAATGTACACGTCGCATAGGGTTTAGAAATAAAATTAAACATCCACAAAATAAATGAGAAATATAAATCCATTACATCCATAGGATGCCTTGGGCTTTGCTAATGTTTGGGCCCCCATATGTCCCCCATACTTGGCTTAGGTAGTCATGTGGGCCCCCGTGACTACTAGGCTTGTAGGGTTCACATTGGTTTTGGCCTGTTAACACACGCACAACAAGAATGAGAGTCGTAAAACATGATTGCGAGGTGTAAGGTCAGAAGGTGTCCTGGTGTGGACACAGTGACAACTCAAAGTGGGGTTAGTTCACACGACGTTTAGTGTGGCATGCTTTGGCCTAATAGGCCCTTCGTACTCTCATTGTTAGTCCCCAGGTAGGCAAACTGGTCCGTTACTTTGGATTTATACGAATGCCAAACCTAGACAGGACGTTCCGACTACCGGTACTTGTACCCTTCTAGTTACCACATGCCTGTCATAAGAACTCACTTTGATGAGATTTGAAAATAGAAACATCACAAATTTTTGAAAAAAAGCAAGAAAATGTTTAAGTATGTGAGAATCGAGACGTGTGTTATGACGATAACATATACGTATATATACATGTTATATTGGCAAAATTTATAACACGTTGAATGTCGCACGAAATCAAGTAGCAATTAATGTGCCTGCATGTAATTTGTGATTGAGAGAAGTGTAGAATAAGTAAATGTAATAAGTTTGCATGTAACCAACTTAACATGAAAGCAATTAAACTCTAATTAACTATAGTATAGGCTCTAAGGGATCAAATAACCTATCCTATATCACTATAGTCATTTACTCTGATACTAATCTGTCACACCCTGACCCGCAGCGGATAAGGTAGACAGGGCATGATTTGGTTTCATTAGAGCTCATGACATTTACTATTATAAAGGTTTAATATTAATTATTCCGATCTTAATTAAAATATTCCAACAACACATAATTCAAACAAACACCATAATAATCCAAACAAACTTGCCAATAATATTTTTATTCTTCTAAGGCCCATGTCCTATGTGATTCATGCTTCAAACCTATTCACCTGTATCATGTGTAAAAACAAAATGTTTTGGATCAACATAAGTTGGCGAGTGAATCCCATTTAATCATTAAGAAAAATGATATATTTACTATATTATAAAAATGTGCATTAACCAAATATGGGAACGTCGTGTATGTTATCTAAATCACAAACCATCTCATCAATCATCAACTAATAATGTACATGTGTGCACGATAAGCGATGTGCTGCAAGATCAAGACTCAATCAAACGGAGCCGATCTCGTATATTAGGCTACCGACGCTCCACCCGTAGGCAACGGGGAACACGGGGGCCTAATGTGAGAAATTGATTGCAATGAGAATATAAACATTAAATGGCAATGAACAAAACAATATCACATAGCACGTTAGATCACATAATGGTAATAACAATAGAATTAAAATAACGAGATAATAATAGTGACACATGATACATCCCCAAAACGTGATTAAAAAGGGGAGTTGTAAGATTCACTCACAGCGGGTGCGATTAAGATTTATTGGAGATAGCGCACAAGTGTGAAGTTGAGATACCAAATGACGAAGCGGCTAACCTAAATATTTACATAACAATTTAGCTAAAAATATATTCCTTTGGTTGATTTTAATATTTTTAATTAACTTATTATTTGTTAGATAATTTAAATTAATTTTTATTTTTTTATTACTATATTCTTATTTGCTTAAACCTTTATTTGTAAATAATATTAATTGGTTATAAAATAACATATTTTTGGGGAGAATATTTAAAGATTTAGTTAACTAAAAAAATATGTTTTTCTCTGAATTAAATCAGATAAATCGCTCAAGAACCGCTACGTGTGAGGATCGAACCAGCGACCTCTAGTTCTTGTGCACACAACCCGGCCAACTGGGCTGCGTGTGTAACCCAGTTAGTATCCGTATTTTAATTATTTTATATACTTATAAGCTTGTTTTAGAATTTGGATTTTATAAAAAGGATGTATTATTTATGTGAACCGGTATGCGTACAAGACTCGAACTCGTGATCTTAGTGTTGGTGCATATTTGTGACAACAACTTAGATTTAGTCTTTGTATATCTTGTAATTATTAAAATGATAAACGGTTATCAAGTTTAATTTTGTATTAGTGAATTAGAAGTAATTGAGCTAAATTAGACACAAAATAGTGCATGGTAGGCGAATTGGGCTTTAAACCCATTAGCAGTCCATGTAGGAAACTCTAGCCCATGAGCATAACCTATCTCTATATATAGGGAGGTTTGTATTAGTGTTTAGGTTGCTCGGTTAGTTGCTCAGTTGCTGGTTCTGTTGCTGTGTTGCTAGTTTAGTTGTTCAGAGAGGTTTAGAGAGAGAGTCTTGAATTGATTGTAAACACTTTGTGTTAGATAATCAATAGAAGACAGTTTGTAGGAAATTGTTCTTGTTCGTGTTCGTGTTTCTATGAAATCTGATCTAGGGGATTCCGCACTCTAGATTAGATAGATGATTCTATCAAGATCCATAAGGACTAGGGGACCTATAATTGGTATCAGAGCATTCGGCTATTGATTTTGATCGGTTTAGAATCGTAACAACAGAAAAAGTTGGGTTTTTTTGGGCGTTTTGGAGGCTGTTCTTGAAGTTTGTGACGGCTGAATTAGGGGTTTGACGGCTGTTTTAGGGTTTCTGTAGTGATTTTGGATTAACAGCAGGAATTCGGATTGAAGAAAGGCATTCCGGATTAAAAAGCATATTATTTCGGATTGAAAGCATAGTACTTCGGATCAGAATCTGCATTTCGGATCATCAGACTTGAAATTCGGATATGGAAAAGTGCATTTCGGATCATCAGACTTGAAATTCGGATATGGAAAAGTGCATTTCGGATTGAATTTTGAATTGAAATTCGGATCAGAAGCTATTTCGGATTCCATTTTGGATTGAAACTTCGAATCAGAATTGTATTCCGGATTCCATTTCGGATCAGAACTATTCTGGATTCCATCTCGGATCAGAATAGTCTATTCCGGATTTCCATTTCAGATCAGAACAGTGAATTCCGGATTTCATGTCGAATCACTATTCTGGATCACCATTTGGGATTAGCAATTCGGAATTCTGTTCAGGATACTTATCTCATATTTACTATCTGAGTTACTGTTTCGGATTTGGTACTGTTCCGGATTATCTACAAAAAGGTGGAAAGTTAACCAGCTGACGTAACCAGAGTTAAACGTTTTCGGACATAGATTTTGATCCATAGATAATTTTGACTAACCGATTGGACAGTTAGGTTCGTGTGACTTTTAGGACACAAAAAAGGCACGAAATTCTAAAAATCACTATCGGACAATATACATCATTAGAATCGTATCGACGAGATGAGTCTAACAGTATAATTTGGTAACCACTCATTTCGGACAAGTTTTAACGTTTTTAACGAGTCGGTTCGGTAAAAATGTCGAATATGTCTAATCTAAGTGAGTTGTTAAGAATGGAGCATGAGGCTGGCACCACAAACAAACCTCCAAAGATGCTGAAGGTAGAGAACTATCTTACTTTGAAGGATAGGTTTCAATCCTTTATTGAATATCAGGACACACAGATGTGGATATGTATTCAAGATGGGTACGCTAACCCAACGCATGATTTTGAGGGAAGACAACGTGTTACTACCTATGTGAATATGTCTGAAGCTGAGAAGAGGATGTATGAGTATGAGAAGAAGGCCTTAGCTGCTATAAAGATGTCGTTACTTGATGGCATCAAACATACATTCAAGCGTTATACCACGTCGAAGGAGATGTCGGATGCCCTAGAGAAGAGGTATGAGGGCAATACCGATGTGAAGAAGAACAAGGTTAATCTTCTAAAGAAACAGTTTTCTGTGTTCAAAGGAATGAGAAATGAATCCCTTGAAGATATTATCACAAGATATTATCATCTGATGTCAGAAATAGACAACTATGACATAGAGGGATACACAGCTGTGGAGATAAACTACAATTTGCTGGATGCTTTACCTTCAAAGTGGGATATTTACACGTTGATGATAAAGGGTGAAGCTGATTATGAAAAGAAAGACTTGAAAGAGGTTGTTGGAAAATTAAGAGCTTATGAGCTCAATATGAACAAGAAGGAGACTGGTTATGATCAGGTTCAAGATCAGGGGATTTATAAAGGTCTTACACCTTCATCTTCCAACAATGCTTCTAGTGACACTGCAACTGCGTTTCTCTCATGTGAGAATGAATAGATCGTGACAAATTCTGATGGAGAAGTATTTTTTGTTGCTGCTTCAGGAGGCTCGTCAGGGGCTATGAGACAACAATCAAATAATAGCAGTTCTAATTCTATGCCTCTCAGTGTCAAAAGTGCTGAAGATCATCTGGCATTGCTTTCTTCTTTTGTTGCTTCCTACGAGAACTATATTCAGGAAAAAATATTTGATCCTGCTACGTTTGATGAAGATATGATCAGATCGACCCTGATGACTTAGAGGAGATGGACTTGCAATGGCAGATGGCCATGATCTCTAGAAGGGTGAAGAGATTCATGAACAGAACAGGTAGGAAGTTCGTTGGAAAGAGTGTGGGCTTTGATATGTCGAAAGTAAAGTGTTACAACTGTCACAACTACGGACATTTCGCTAGAGAGTGTCAAAGACCTAAGTCTGAATCTCATTCTAGTTCATCCTTTCTAGATTCTCCTAATCATGGTTCAAGTAACAGGAATGCGTCAAACAACACTGGATCAAAGGCCCTGATTTCTACTGCCAGAGAGGGTTCTTATGATTGGAGAGTTCATCTGGAGAGTGATAACAATTCCTCACAGGCATTCATGGCTGAGATAGCTCCAATTGTTGATGAAGAAGTGAACGTTGATGCTGAGGGAGAGCAAGAGAAGCTAGCCGAAAAAGCTGATGGAGAACAGACTGCTACAGAAAAGAAGATGGCTGCTGATTTTGATGCTTTCATGGCTGATCTAAGCAAGCCAACAGGCGAGGTATGTTCTAACTCTGGTAGTTCTGTTTGTTTGAAGTGTCGTGAACTGCAAAGGGAAGTTGACACATTAACAAAGCAAAACCAATGAGCTCTCGAACTTAAAAGAATTAAACATTTTCGTAAAACAAAATGAGTCATTATACTTGAAGAAAATTAAAGGTTATGAAGAAGAAATCAATATTCTAACCTGTAAGCTAAATGAAAAACTTCAAGTTATTGACTTAGCTCATATGATGAGTGAGAAAACGAAAGATATTTCTGAAAAATGCAAAGAGTTGTCTGAAGCACAACTTAATTTGTGAACTTGAAAAGAAACTAAATCAATTCAGAGATTCATCCTTCATCATGAAACACACGATGAATGGCCTGAAGAAGAGTAATGACAAGACATGTGTGGGCTTCAAATGGTTGAATGAAGTTCCACCACCTCTTGGTCACGACTATTCTTTATTGCTAGATGAAGAAGAGCTTACAGACTTTGTATCAACTACACCTGGTAGTTCCACATCAGGAAGTGTTGATGGTTCTGAGAATGCCAAGAAGGATAATAACTGGGAACCAGTTTTGAAAACAAAAAATACACTCTAAGAATCAAAAACAAAGTTTTGTTAAAAAGGTTGATTTTGTTAAAGGGAGTGACATGAATGAAGAGGTCCCTGTTATTACTAAAGAGTCAAATGTGCAGTTTGCTAAGAACAAAAACAAAGAAAACTCAGAAGTTAAGCAAACTAAACAAGATCCTTCTAAAGCAACATCATCATCATCGCCTGATGAATCTAAGCAAGAGGCTTCAATTAAGAAGTCTTCGGCTAGAAAATCGTGCTTCAAATGTCACGAAAAGGGACATGTAGCTAGCTGTTGTCCTAACAAAAAAAGTCACTAGCAAAAATTGGTAATGGTGAGAAGAAGGTTAACTCACCAAGGATATCTACTACCAGGCAACAGAGTGTTGTTGTTGGTGTAGATAAGGCTGAAAAAGGAACTCACCAAGTTCCTCATTTTCAAAGAAATCAACGAAGATTTCAGCTTGCATCTACATCAGGCAGATATGATAGACCTAGAAGTAGTTCACCAAGAATGAATAACTTTAATGGTCCATCAAATAATTTTAGAAGTCAAGGTCAATATCAAAATCGATACCAGAATGGTGGTAGTCAAAATTTTTATAATGATGGCTTTAGAAATTATCATCATCAAAATTCATGGAACCAAAATCGTAATTTCCAAAGGTCGCAAAGTTCAAACGTGCTTAGGAAACCTCAGGACCACAAACCTAGTGGAAATCAAAAACCATTTCCATTAACAGGTCTAAGATCCAAGACTCCTATTAGGAGTGATAGATACTAGATGGATGTTCCCGTGGTTGATGAATCTGGAAGACCCAAGACCATTAAGGCTTGGGTCTGCCAATCTAACTAAATTTGTTGGCTTTTGCAGGAGCTTCTAAGGAGGATTATCAACTTGTGGTATGTTGATAGTGGCTGCTCCAGGTACATGATAGGGGATGCGAGGCTGTTGACTGAGTTTGAGACTATAAATGGTGGTTATGTGAATTTTGCAGGTGCTAAAGAAGGGCACATTACCGGTCGAGGAAAAGTGACAAACGGGAAGATCACACTGGACAAAGTGAACTATGTTGAGCAGCTGAAGCACAATCTGATGAGCGTGTCTCAAGTCTGCGACAAGGGTCACTCGGTCCACTTTACAAAGTCTGAAGCTTTGGTGTTGAAACCTGGTGTGGTGATATCGGATGACTGAGCGCCAAGGAGAAATGACACTTATGTCATGGACATGGGTGCCAAGGATTCTTCCACTATGGTCCCGTGTTTACTATCAAAAGCATCTGAGGCTGAGTCATTGCTGTGGCACAGACGCATGGCCCATATCCACTATAGAAAAATGAACTATATTTTTAAAAACGGTTGCCAGTGCAGAGGTTTCACGTGGAAGATAAATGTCTTCCATGTCAAAAGGGAAAACAACATAAGAAACCTCACAAGTCTAAAACAGTAAATTCCATAGATGCCCCTTATGAATTACTTCATATGGATCTATTCGCTCCGGTGAATGTAAGAAGCATAGGTGGAAAGTACTATTGTTTAGTTGTCACAGATATTTACTCAGGATATTCATGGGTTTTCATTTTAGGTACAAAAGATGAGACAACGGAGATGCTGATAGATCTTTTTACAAAATTGGAAAATGTTCATGATACACGGATCAAGAGGATAAGGAGTAATAATGGCACGGAGTTCAAGAATCAGATTCTGGATCTCTATTGTCTTAGCAAAGGAATTGAACATCAACTTTCGGCTCCTTCTACACCTCAACAGAATGGAGTCGCTGAGAGGAAAAACAGGACGTTGATTGAAGCCGCAAGGACTATGCTACCTGATTCAAAGCTTCCAGTTTTTTCTTGAGAGAAGCTGTGAACACAACTTGTTATGTCCTGAACAAAATTTTGACGGTTAAACGGTTTAACAAAACATGTCACGAACTATTGTTTAACTGAAAACCAAACTTAAAAGGCTTTGAACCATTTGGATTACCCTACACCATTGTGCGAAACAAAGATAAGCAAAAATTAGGTTAGGTAGCTGATGAGTGTTACTTTCTTAGGACACAACCCGGTGACAAGTTTGCCTTAAATTCTTTTCCACTTCTTAGGACACTAACAAGGTTAATGGGAGTATTACTTGAATAACTATGAGAAGGATTTAACTTAGTGTCTCTAGGAAACTGACCTTTATCCTTTTCAACTTTGCCACCTCGGTTGCAAGTTGACCCATTTGAGTGGTTAATGTTTGAATGCTCTTGTCACGGATCTCATCCTTTTGCTTCTGAACTTCATCAAGTTCATTTCTCCTTTGCATATCTTGTTGCATCATCCGGAGCGTATCCATAACTTCATTCCCACTTGATGAAGTTTGACCTGTGGTACCACTTTGACCAACCGATTGTTGAAATTTCCCTTGGTAGCCTTGACTATTCCCGCCTCTAAAATTACCTTGATTGTATTGTTGGCGTGGAATGAAATTTCCTTGAGCTCCTTGGAAATTTGGGTTGGCTTGGTTTGCCAGGTTCCCATAACAAAAATTAGGATGGTTCCTTAACCCAGGGTGGTATGTGTTCGAGTACATGTTGAAATTACGACCACCCCCTTGAATAGCATGCACCTCTTCTACTTGACCTTCGACCACACCAACCAAACACACATCCGCCGAATGACCCAATTCATTGCAATTTATGCAAACTTCATACACGTGATTAGTTGGTTGCACCCCCCATCATCTACCTCATGAACTTGAGGTCTTGTAATGACGTGCCTTGCCCTTCTTGAAGATTGTGCTTTCCTCTTGGATGTAACCGCCATTTGCTCTAAAAATGCCCAATCATCTTGCTCAAAATTTGTACCAAACGTACCATTAGTGATCGACATTAAGTCACGAGCATCCTCCGAACTCAACCCCTCATGGAAGGCATTCAACAACTCCCAAAGTACAACTCCCAAAGGACAATTTTTCAACATCATATTAAACTTCTCGAATGCTTCATGAAACATCTCACCCGGTTGTTGTTGAAAACTTCTCAAACTCCGCCTAGCCTCATTAGTCTTTTGGAACGTGAAAAACTCTTCCAAAAACCTTTGTTGCATGTCGGCCCATGTGTATATTGACGCGGATGTCAAAGTATGAGACCATCTTTTAGCCTTGTCTCCAAACAAAATGGAAGAGTACCAACTTGACATCATCTGAAGAAAAGCCTTGCCCTCTAATAGTATTGCAAATAGAATCGTATGTCTCAAAATGGAAGTGCGGTTCCTGCGTTGCTAACCCCTTGTACTTCGGCAAACTTTGGAGTGCGGTTGTTCTAACCTCAAATGTTCTTCCATCTGGATGATGAGGAATCACCATCGAAGAAGGGTTATTAGTGATAACGGGTCTAAAATGAGCTTCAATCCCCTTCACCACCTCTCGGTGATGTCTTTGTGGAGCACCTAATGGGACTCTCGGTCGACCCGCTTGACCTTGCATCGGCCCTTGAGGTGCAAACTGTTGTTGGTATTGAGGTTGTTGTATTTCCGTTGCTGTATCGACCTTTGAAATTGAAGTTGTTGATATTGAGGTTAAACTTGTTGTAGAGGCATTGGCCATTGAAACTGTGCCCTTGCGGACAAATCTGGTGTACCCCCGTTGGTATCCTAACCACTTCTTGAATTCGTTCCACTTGTTGTCTTTGTTGGTAAGCCATACCTCCTTGAGGTCCTAAATTACCTCCATCTCCTCCATAATAATACCCCTCTTCTTCATATCCTCCAAATTCCTCCTCATACCCGTCATCAAATCCATCTCCTCCTACACCTGAAGAGTGCACAAACTGAGAAGATGGATATGAAAACCCAATTGGTTTGTGGTTGAAATGTAGAGGTAGTATGAACAATGGTTGAAATTGGTGGGAATTGATTTGGTGGTAACTGTTGAATGGAAGATGATTGACCGGAAGTCGGGAAAAAGGATGAAAAGGGTGGAACCATTGATATGGGGGTAAAAGTGAGAACGGGTCCGGTTTGGGTAGTTGCGGATAATGTGGTGTTGGTTGGGTTGACTTCATGTGTTGAAGTAGGATGGGTAGTAGAAATTGGTGAAGGTGTGGATGGTGTTGTTTGACTCGTAGTGGGAGGTAGTGGATCCATTGTGGTAACTGGTGTAACTGGTGTTGTAGGCGTTGTTGGTGAACCACTGATTTTATTTTCTCGTAGTAAAAGTTTGTTTCTTCGAAAGTTCATTCAATCTCCGGATCAAATGCCAATGGTGATAGCTTGTGAGAGCCTCTAGTATGCATGCACCTGTAAATACCTGCACACTAACCCAACCAGCATAAACCCAAAAAATAACAAACTAAACTATCAAAGATAACACACGTTGCGCACTACTCCACGGCAACGACCCCAAAATTTGATGTAGGCTAGTAGTCCAAGCAAATTTAATCCAAAAACTACTAATAGTTAGCGGTAAGTGGTTATCAAAAACAGGGAGTTTGAGGAATATGTGTTATCTAAAGATTTAGCTAAAATGACTAAATTATCTAAAATGCAAGAAAAGTGAATTCAAGATTTTGATTGTTCGGTTTTAAAAATAATATTAACTGAATAAGTTGCAAGTCAAAGTTTGGTTATTAAAACAGATTAGGAGAAAGTGACCATCCTAGGTTTCCAATTTCAATTGACATTCGTGTTTAAATCCAACTAGAAAGAATCACATAGACATGATTCATATATGATTATTTGTTCGTGATGAAAGGGAACTAAGTACTCGGATTATAAAAACACGAGGTTGTTACCCGATGACCAATTAACCAATATCCAACCCTAGTCCCTCCCGTGATATCTCGATTGTCAACGACACCAAGAACGTACGATTTAGATTAAGATCAAAACATCAATCAACAACGTACAAACAAACATTCACACACCATAATAAATAACAGATGTTGTAAGTCTATTATTCTAGAAATACAGATAAAAACACAAATGTCTTGGACAAACCTTCAACCTAGGATGATCACAATTAGTTTAGCCACTCATAAGAGAAATATCATACCATCAAGTTCCATTTACATAAGAATCAAAAACACAAAAAACAATGTTTAGAAATTGTCTTACACCAAGAAGAATACCTAAATTCGCCCTAGAACTGCTTAGAAACGTCTCCAATCATCCGATATCCCAAAAGACACTTGAAAAACAATTTTAATAGGCAGTTACGTTTTTCTAGCAGGTCACCACCGTAAGCTACGGTGCCTGCCGTAGCCTACGGTGGCAATCATTTCCTTACGCCATCTCACTTCTGGATTACAGCACAAAAACAAGGATTCAGTCATCACCGTAAGCTACGCCGCCTACCGTAGCCCACGGTGGATCCTGTTTGTAACATCCTGTAAAATCGTGTCCAATAGTATAGTGACATGTGTTATATTTTTATTTTTAGTCTATTAAAGACTAACAGGGACTAAAACTGTCAACATGCTCAAACTAGGTCTCTTAATGATTTCTGATGTCAACATGCATAAACCGAGCCTCTGAGTGACCATTAGTGTCAACATGCTTATAACATAGCCTCTGAGTGACCATTAGTGTCAACATGCTTGAACTTGGCCTCTGAGTGACTGTTGTATCAACATGTCCAGCCTCTGAATGACGTCGGAGTCAACATGCTTATAACGAGCCTCTAAGTGATCCTTTACGAAGTCCTAACTCTCGTATGTTCCATTTGTTGGACGAGAGGGATTAAATCTGTGATTATATAAAAGTTGGACGTTGGAGGGGTTAAAAGTGTCAACATGTTAATTTATACCTCTAAGTGATCTTTTAACGAACCGAGAGCTCGACAATGTCCGGGCATAATCCTGGGTATGCCAAGTATTGGCTAGGGAGGGCTAAAAGTGCAAAAAAGGTGTTTTAGGAGGTTTTAAGGGTGTTTAATAAGTTGAGGGGCTAAAGGTGACAAACTTCAAATCTGCCTATGGGGCGCTCGCGGGGCGCGAGAGGCAAGCCATGTGCCTCTCGCAGGGCGCAAGAGGCCTATGTCCGCAGAAAGTTTCCTTGGCCACCACACAAAAATGCCAAAAACCATTTTCTCGAAACCATGGCTTCCCAAACAACTATGCCACGTTTTGGGACACTTGTAAGCTTCCTCTTACACCCCTTAACACCTGGCATCACCTCCTTCAAGCTCTCCAACTATAAATAGGTGCAAAGGTTAAACCTTTGAACTTGCACCTTTCTCATTTTCAACTCTACTCCCTCCTCTGGAAGTTCCTAACAGAAAAGAGCATCCAACTTAGTTAAATTGCATTCTAGGAACCTCTTGTAAGTGTTCCTTCCTTGTGCATTTTCGTTTGTAGGCTTTTATAGCCAAAAGTCAAGCGTTTTATGGTAAACGCTTTGACTTTCGGTTAAGACCATTATGGTCCAGCCATTGTTCATAATGAACATGGCTAAGTGATCGTAATAAGGTAGGTGTTAGTCTCTATAAAGGGCACCTCCTGAAGATCACGTTTGATAGACCAATTGACGGGTCAAAGTTAAGTTATTAAAAAGTCAAACATGCCATCTTTCAGAAAAATCATAAATTGATCTTATATATGTTATATAGTAATTTTACTCCAAGACTTCCGCTGTGCCGTGTTAAATTGACTATGATGATTATCAACTGACGTCACGATACTCCCCACCCGGGCCTATCGGTGTATGGATTTGGGTTGGAAATCCGGGGTGTGACACTGTTTTCCCTCCTCTTGTCCTCTTATTAATTCTCTCTTTCTCCATCTTCACTTTGCCAAGTACGAGCTCCCATCAAAGCACATTAAAACCATTTATTTATGCTCTTTGGCACTTGCGAAGCCATTCACACCGTAGTTATCACATTTCAATAATTAACCAAATTAAGTACAAAATACTAATCCTTTTATAGCACTTGAGGGTTGTCCTATGGACCACCCGTCAAAGCCAAGGCTCATGATTTTGATAATGATGGTGGTGTTTAAATAAAATTTTAATCTTTCAACTTTTCCTCGTGTCATTTGTTTGTTTCAGGGTTTTATTATATATGTTTTTCCAAAATCAAGTAGATTGTTTGTTAGAATCAGGTTGTTGTAAAAATTTCTTAATTCTTGTTTATAACAACTTAGAAAAATTTGATTGCATAAATGATTACGAATCACATATCCTTAGCTTTAAACAGGTAGGGTGAAGTTAATTATTAAAATAAAGGAAAAATAAGGCATACCGTATTATCCAGTTAGGATTATACGTCCTAGATCGTTACCATAGTGTAGATGAACTAGTTACTATAACTTAGACTTCAAGGATCCATGATCCTTCTTGAAAATACCGAAGTTCCCAAAACTTGTTAAAATAAACTTGGGCTATGCCAAATAAACTGGGGACATGCCCATTATAACTGGGGATAAGCCCAAAAGAACTGGGGACAAGCCAGTGATAACCAGGGAGAAGCCCAAGCTAGGACAAGCCCAAAAGATACTAGGGTCTGTCCCAACTGGGTACAGGCCCAACTTAAGTAACATGAAAATGACAAAAACCTTAGCTAACATGGAAATTTTAGAAACCTTAGGATAACGGATATATGGTCCATCTACCATTATACTTAAAATCATACATATGGCCAACAGAAATGAAACCCATTGCCTTGAACCATAGTTAGATAATCATGCGCTACTATCAGGGTGTCAAAACCCAATTCGTATGAAACGTGAAAAGCTTTAAACCTTAGAAAGTATTAGATATCTTAAACGTAAGAGAGAGGTGGCTAGCCCCTTAGACGTTTGTTGATGCAAATCATGCCAAAGAATTCTGTAAAGCTTCAAACTTGGTGAAAGTGGATGTTAAGTATCTTAACACTCTTTTCTTATAGTAAACAAAATATATAAAGTTGAGAAAATATTAAAGTAAAATGTTACTGACATTAAGATCCCAAATCCATTAAGGATCCTTGATCCTTATTACGTAAAATACTTCTTGAGATGGATAACATTCAAGGCTCTAGGTAGGAGATCACATTCCATGCTTAGTAGATAATATGCCCTCTTTCCAGCCTCTACTTCTATCAGATAGGGATCTTCACACTTAGTTGGCAACTTGCCATCAGCTGGGTTAGTGGTGTTCTGAAATACTTTCCTTAACACCAAGTCTCCAACTTGAAATCTTTTGATCCTGACATTCTTATTGTCTGCCCCTGCCATCCTTTGTTGATAGTTGGCCATTCTTATTCTTTCTAGGTCTCTAAGCTCATCCATAATATCTAGGTCTTGTACCAGATTTTCACTATTCTCCTAAAGATCACGGATGCTTGTTCTGGCTGTAGGAACCACCGTTTCTGTAGGGGTCACTACTTCAGTTCCAAATACTAGAGAAAATGGAGTTTGGCATGTGGCATTCTTTGGAGTTGTTCTATCAGCCCAAAGGACATATGGCAACTCTTCAACCCATTTCCCTTTTTTGGATCCTAGTTTCTTCTTTAAGTTGTTGATGATAATCTTGTTACTTGATTAAACCCTGGCCATTAGCTTGTGGGTGAACCGTTGTAGATGTAATTATCTTGATTCCCCAATTGTCACAAAAATTAGTAGTTCTATTCCGATAAATTGGGATCCATTATCACATATGATTTCAGAGGCAATGTCAAATCTAGTAATAATGTTTCTTTTGATAAAAGATATAACTTCCTTCTCCCTGACTTAAAAAAAGCTTCAGCCTTAATCCATTTGGAGAAGTACTCGATCATAGCATCATAAAGACTTTTCCACCTGGTGCCTTTGGTAATTTGCCTACTATATCCATTCCCCATTTCATAAATAGCCAAGAGGAAATTATGGGATATCAAGGCTCTGCTGGCTAGTTTAGGATATTGTTGTGCCTTTGACAAGTATCACACTTCCTTGAATAGTCAATTGCGTCCTTCTTCATTGTGGGCCAGAAGTAACCTGTCCTAAGTATCCTTTAACACTTCTTGAATTTCAGGATCCTCGAATCGTAAATAGGGACCTGCAAGAGAACTTTTATATACAATGTTATCTAATATAATAAACTGAGATACCTTGACCCTGAAGGCTCTAGGATTCTTTCCTATGGAGATTTCTTTATTTTGAATGAACTTCATAATCAGAAGGATCCATGATCCTGAACCTGAATGTGAATCATTGGATGTTGTTGTAGTATCCTTTACTACCTCCATTACACCACTCTCCTTAATTGTGGGAAAAGAGAATGTGAATAATAGGTATCTTGACATCTTCTAGGATTTTTAGGGCTGATCCAAAGTTCGCCAAAGCATCTGCCCCTACATTTTCCTCTATGGGTACCTCTGCTATGCTAAAAGAATCAAAAGAATTTGCTAGTTCTTTTACTATTTCTAAATATTTGATTAGCTTCTCACCTTTCACAGTATATGAACCATTAAAGTGGTTAGTAATTAGCAATGGATCTATATAAACTTGAAGATACCTGATCCTCATTTGTTTTGCTAATTGGAAACCTGCTATTAGTGCTTCAAATTATGCCTCATTGTTGGTGGTTTGAAATTCACAGGCGATGGACTGGGTATTATGTCCCCATGTGGTGATTTTAGTATAGTATTCCTATTTCAGTTTCTTTGACATTCGAGGCTCCATTGGTGAAGGGTATCCAAGGATCCTTGGTTTCTCCAAGTTGTTGGACCTCCAATTCAGCTTCTTTTTGTAAATCACTGCTGAAATCCGCCACAAAGTCAGCTAGTGGTTGTGATTTGATAACAGTCCTGGGCTCATATCTTATCTCATACACATTAAGCTTAACTGCCCATTTTGCCATCCTACTTGACATTTCTAGTTTCCTGAGAACATTCTTAGTTGGAAAATTAATTTTCACAATAATAGCATGAGTTTCAAAATAGTGTCTTAGTTTAGTTGAATCCATGACTAATGCAAGGATTAATTTTTCTAAATGAGAATACTTGGCTTCAGCATCAAGAAGGCTTTTATTTACATAATATACAGGGTGTTATTGGCCTTCATGATCCTTAACTAATATTGCACTTAACGCATTACCTGAGATAGCCAAGTAGAAGGATAATGGTTCACCGTCTACTGGTTTCATTAGGGGTGGTGTTGCGGATAGGTAATCCTTAAGCGCTTTTAGTGGAGCTTCATGCTTCTTGGTCCACTCAAACTTCTTATTCTTCCTCAAGATGTCATAGATATCGTTACACCTATCTAAAGACTTTGAAATGAACCTGTTTAAAGTTGTGATCCTTCCTATTAGCCTTTGGACACCTTTTGCACTAGTAGGAGATTTTAAATTTACAATCACCTTAATTTGCTCAGGGCTGGCTTCAATTCCTCTACTTGTCACCATGTAGCACAAGAACTTTCCAGCTTTGACACTAAAGTGGCATTTCGAGGAATTCAACTTCATATTGTACCGATCAAGTATGTTGAATGCAACTTCCAGTTCTTTAAGGTGATCCTCTACCTTCTTCGACTTGACTAACATGTAATCGCTGTAGACCTCCATGGAACCCCCACGTTGGTCTTTGAACATCATGTTGACAAGTCTTTGATTCATTACACCTGCAAGTCGGAAAGGCATAGCAATACAACAATATATGCCAATAGGGGTCATGAATGTAGTTTCCCTCTTGATCAGATGGTTCCATATATATTTTTTGAAATCCAGATGAAGCATCCATGAATGTCAACAATTCATGACCAGCGTTAGCATCCACCATGGAGTCAACGTGTGGCAATGGGAAAGGATCCTTGTGACATGCCTTGTTTAAGTCAGTAAAATCGACACATACCCTCCACTTTTCGTTTTTTCTTTTGGACTATCACTACATTGGCTAGCCATCTAGGATATTTTACTTTCCTAATCATACCTGCTTTTAGGAGTTTATTTACCTCTACTTGTATAATGGCATTTCTTTTAGGTGCGAATTTTTTATTTTTCTGGTGGATAGCCCTGAACGATTTGTCTATACCTAGTTTATGTGTAATGACATCTTTGGAAATACGTGTCATGTCTTTGTTCTTCCGTGTAAAAGTTGATTTTCTTCTTTTAAGGAAGGATATGAGATCCTTTTCAACATAATGAAGTATCCCTAATCCTACGAGTACCTTAATGTAAGGATCCTTAGGTTCCAATGTTTCTTCCTTGATATATTGTTCCATTGCCTCCATTACATATCTTTGAGGTTTCTATAATTTCTATTTTAGAGGGTAAGTTTTATTAAGTCTGGCTCATTTATCCTGAGACCTGGCCTTGATCACTTATCCTTAGTGGATGGTGCAAGAAGTCTGAGGATCAAGGATCCTTATTTTTACTTATGTTATCTAACAATTGTTCTCGATGTTTCTGACGTCTATACGCAGGTAATGGACGATGTGAACTTAGTCTTTGTTGGAATCACGTCGGATATGCTTCATATAGAGCACATGCTTAATGAAGAGTAGCCCTTATGGAGGAACATGGGAGACTTGCACATTTTTCGAATAGTTAGTTAGCTAGGATATTTCTAATATATCAAGGGGTATTGAGCTTAATTAGGGACAACTCTTGCACACTTTACCACTCTTGAAACTGCTCTCAAACACTCACACTAGAATTTGATTGTAACAAGCTCAATATCATCCGAAGTTGTACTAGATTGTTCATTACTTGTTGAATAGACTTGGTGATCGGTAGTTTCCATCACTCGAGGTTTTTGTGCCGGAGATCTTCTGAAGATCAAGTGCTTTTTCTTCATATAAATCATTGTGTTCATAGCCCTTTACATTTCATTTTTTTATCATTTAATTGTTCTACATTCGCGCAATCTAACTCACGAATAAGATTTGGTTACATTATCCTTAATCAGATTTTTAGCCAAAACAATTTGGCGTCCACCGTGGGGCAAGTGGTGCTTCAATTCTAAAAGATTATTGCTCATTTACATTCATTTTCATCAACTTCATGGCCAATCAAGGGAAAGCTACTTCAAGTTTCATGCCGACGGCTCCTCATCTTAAACCACTATGCCATTACCTCCCATTCCCCCATCATTCCAAAAGAATGCTAAAAATACCCAAAAGAGGACATCATCCATCTTCACAGGATAAAAAGCTTCTACTATTTCTTCCTGTACTACTATTAACAACGTCAAAAGCTATATGGAGCAGCAAGACAAAACCAATCAAAGGATCCTTCGTGAAATTGATGACATCAAGAAGCAGAAGAGGCCAGCAGAAGATCAGTCTCCACTGATGCCTAGGGCGTTGGATTTTGTCACTCCATCATCATCGATCCAACATTCCAGGGGATCCACTGTCCAGCCTCAAGAATCCTATATCCTTCAGCAAGGATTACTGGCAATGACTCAGCCTCAAGGATCCTTTTAGCAACCTAGAGGATCACAGGGAATGTACCAGTCTCAAGGATCCTTTCCAGCATCAAGGATCCTCAGCTCGGGTTCAAGGATCCATGGATTACTCATCAATACCGTCAGCACCAACATATCCTAGATCCAATATCTTTCAGGATCAAGGATCCTCAAGGATCCAACCACTTAGAAGCTCTGAAGTCCATGATGGGGACGTCATCCCAATGCAAACTATTGCTTCTTGAGGCCCTACCGTGACAGCAGACATGTCATATCCCCAGTACACTTCTAGAATACCACCTTTAAGCCAAACAGGAGGTAACAATTTTCATAACACATCTATGAATACTAACTATGGTCTCATCCGGGATGCACGGATCAGTCAGGCCATGGCCAGGGAGCTACAGAAGCTCAAGGATATGATATCCAGCGTTCCAGGAATAGTTAAGCCTATTCCTGAATTCCGGATGGAAGCCAAAAGGTGTCTTGCTTTGCACCAACAATATGCTCTGCGGAGATTCCAAAACACTTCCAAACACCCAAAACGTGGAGTTGTACGACGAAACAATCGATCTAGAGGAACAAGTGGCACAATACCGGGAAAGGATGGAGATTAACCCCATCCCCAAAAGGTTGAAAGAAGCTTGTTTGTGTAAGGGCTTTGGATCCACACTCACTAGATCAGCACTAAAATGGCTGGTAAGTCTTCCTCCCTACTCTATTACTTCATTCTCACATTTAGTTAACCTATTTTAATAATCATTTTTCATGTAGTAGAACTTTTGAAAGGCTAACTAGTGACTTATATATAATAACCCAGGCTCTTTATGAACCCTTAAGGGATTACGTCACCAATTTTGGAAGATAATCCTTGGAAATCCAGAATCTAGATGTTGCAACTACTGTTGAGGCATTTAAAATGGGATCACAAAAGGATTTTCCCTTTTACGATAACCTTGTCATGACCCCTTGCAGGAATTTGGATGAAGTAAGAAACAGGGCGCTAAGATTCATCAGATTAGAGGATGATAAGAGAATACAAGAGAGGCTCACTGGTTCTAGCAAACATGAGTACAACGAAAGGAAGTAATGATCCTTCTATAAGAATAACCGATCCAAGCCATACTCTAAACCTGATAACCGAAATGTTCATGTAGTTGAACAAGATGAAGATGAGGAAGAATATCCTCAAATATCTATATATTGCTTTTATTTTGATAATAGTGAATTGATGCTTGCCTTGTAGAACTTAGGTGAAAAAGCTAGGTGGCCAAGGCAGAACGAGAAGTCAAACTCCTTCAAGGATAATTCCAAGTGGTGTGCATACCATGAAGACTTTGGCCATTTGACGGGTGAATGCATAGCTTTAAGGAGAGAAATTGGCTATCTCCTCAGTAAGAGGCACTTGAAAGAATTGCTGGGCAGGAAGAAGTCAAGGATCCAGGATCCTAAAAATGTTCTAGAAAAAGCTGCTCCACCTCCGGCCGATGCACAAATCATTTTTATCTCCAGAGGATCAAATATCTGTGGAACATCATTCTCGACGGCAAAGAGCCATGCTAAAGAAACCAAGTTGGAGAATGGATACATGCCTATTAGGACCTCCACTCTAACTCAATAGAAAGTTATATCCTTTGATGAGGATGATCATGTTGATATTCAGGATCCTCATCACGATGGCTTAGTTATTACTTTGTTTATTGCTAATCACTTTGTTTGCAGGATCCTCATAGATGGTGGGAGCTCTATGAACATCATACAACTTCAAAGTGCCACTTTGGTGTCAAAACTGGGAAGTTCTTGGGGTACATGGTGACAAAAAGAGGGATTGAAGAAGCCCAAAGCAGATAAAGGTGATTGTGAACATAAAATCCTCTACCAATGCCAAGGATCTCTAGAGGCTCATAGGAAGGATTGCAGCCTTAAATAAGTTAATTTCAAAGTCCTCAAAGAAGTGCATGGATTTTTATTATATCTTTAGGAAGAATAATAAATTGAGTGGACTGAAAAGGATGAAACTGCACTCAAGGCTTTCAAGGATTATCTATCTTCAGCACCAGCCCTGATGAAACCAAAGGATGGTGAGCCATTATCCTTATACATAGGTGTCGCAGGTAAAGCAGTAAGTGCAGTATTAGTTAAAGATCATGTAGGCCAACAACATCCGGTATATCATGTAAGTAAAAGCCTTCTTGATGCTGAAGCCAGGTACTCTCTCTTAGAGAAATTAATTCTTGCACTAATCATGGCTTCCACTAAACATGGACATTATTTTGAAACACATACTATTTTGTGAAAACTAATTTTCCCATTAAGAATGTTCTTAGGAAACCTGAAATGTCAGGAAGAATGGCGAAGTGGGCACTCAAGCTTAGTGCATATGATATAAAGTATGAACCAATGACTGCTATCAATTCTCAAGCTTTGGCTGACTTTGTGGCTGATTTCAGTAGTGATCTACAAAAGGAAGCTGAACTAGAGGTTCAACAGCTTGAAGAGACCAAGGATCCTTGGACACTCTTCACCGATGGAGCCTCAAATGTCAAAGGAACTGGGTTAAGAATACTACTAAAATCGCCACAGGGACATAATACCCCAATCTATTGCTTGTGAATTTCAGACCACTAACAATGAAGCAGAATATGAGGACCTAATAGCAGGTTTGCAATTAGCTAAACAGATGAGGATCAGGTATCTTCAAGTGTACGTAGACTCATTGCTAATTACTAACCATTATATTGACTCATATGCTCTGAAGGGTGAGAAATTAATAAAAGATTTGGAAATTGTTAAAAAACTAGCAAATGCTTTCGATTCTTTTAGTATAACGCATGTACCTAGAGAAAAAAATGCGGGGGCAGGTGTCTTAGCAAACTTAGGATCAGCATTGAAGATACCATAGGATGTAAGGATACCTATCATCCACATTCTTTTTCCTGCAATTGAGGAAAATGAGGCAATGAAGATAGTAGAGGATACTATAATTATACCTAGTGATGTACAGTCAAATTCAGGATCTTGGATCCTTTCGATTATGAAGTTCATCCAGAACGGGGAAATTCCCGTAGGGGAAAATCCCAAGCCTTTAGAATTAAGGTATCTTAATTTACTCTAATAAATAACATTTTATATAAAATATCTCTTGCAGGTCCCTATTTGCAATGTATTGAGGATCGAGAAATTCAAGAGGTCGTAAAGGATTTCCATGAATGAGACTGTGGAAATCACACTTGGGGCAGAGCACTATTCTCAAGGATCCTTAGAACATGTTACTATTGTCCCTCAATGAAGAATGATGTAGAAGAGTATGCAAGGAAATGTGATGCTTGTCAAAGACATAGCAACATCCTACAGCAACCAGCAGAGCATTTATATCCAATAAATTCCTCTTGGCCATTCATGAAATGGGGAATGGATATAGTAGGCAAACTTCCAAAAGCCTCAGGAGAAAAAGTATTTATGCTAGCTATGACCGGCTACTTCTCGAAATAGATAGAAGCATAAGCTTTTGTTCAAGTCATAGAAAAGGAAGTTATATCCTTTATTAAGAAAAACATTATTACTATATTTGGAATTTCTTCTAAAATTATATGTGATAACGGATCCCAATTTATTGGGAGTATAGCTACTAACTTTTTGACAGTTGGGGAATCAAGATGATAACATGTACACCACTTCATCCACAAGCTAATGGCCAAGCAGAGTCAAGCAACAAGATCATCATCAACAACTTGAAGAAGAAACTTGGGTCCAAGAAAGGAAAGTGGGCTAAAGAATTGCCATATGTCCTTTGGGCAGATGGGACAACTCCAAAGAATGCTATAAGCAAGATTCCTTTCTCTCTAGTCTTTGGAACTAAGGCAGTGATCCTAACAGAGATTGTGGTTCCTATAGCCAGAACAAGCATCCGTGATCCTCAGAAAAATAGTGAGAATCTGACTCAAGACCTGGATACTATGGATGAGCTCAGAGATTTAGCAAGAATAAGGATGGCCAGTTATCAACAAAGGATGGCCGGAGCATATAATAAGAACGTTAGGATCTGACGATTTCAAGGTGGAGACTTGGTGTTAAGGAAAGCATTTCAGAATGCTAAAAACCCAGCTGATGGAAAACTGGCACCTAAATGGGAAGACCCCTATCTTATAGAACCAGAGGCAAGAAAGGGGCATACTCTACTAACCATGGAAGGTGACCTTTTACCAAGGGCCTAGAATGCTATTCACCTCAAGAAGTATTTTATGTGACAAGGATCAAGGATCCTTAAGGATTCAAGATCCTCGTGTTCGTAATATTTTACCTTAAATTTTTCTCTATTTTTATTTTATTTGTTATGAGAAAAGGGTATTAGGTATTGAACATCCAATTTCACTAAGTTTTAAGCTTTTGAAGAAATTTTTAACATCGTTAATAGAGGATTAAAGGTTTGGCCACCTCTATCTCACGTTTAAGGTATCTTATAGCTTCTAAGGTTTAAAGGTTTTCACCTTTCACAAGAATTGGGTTTTAACACCCTATCAGTAGCGCACGTTTATCCAAGCATAGTTCGAGGCAATTGGACCAGTACA
The DNA here is from genome assembly GCA_947069175.1 of Scalesia atractyloides. Taxonomy (NCBI): domain Eukaryota; kingdom Viridiplantae; phylum Streptophyta; class Magnoliopsida; order Asterales; family Asteraceae; genus Scalesia; species Scalesia atractyloides. The sequence goes on along the minus strand of CAMTDV010000001.1, from coordinate 15,197,526 downwards.
CGCTTAGTGGCTGACAATTTCATTGTTGTTGGCCATATGTAGGATCTCAAGTATATTGGTAGACGTACCATACATCCATTATCCTAAAGTTTCTAACATTTTCACGTTAGCTAAGGTTTTGGTATTTTGGGCCAGGCCCTAGTATTCTTTGGGCTTGTTCCAAGTTTATTTAGGCTTGCCCCAAGTTTATTTGCTTTTGTCCCTAGTTTGTTGGGCTTGTCCCTAATTTATTTGGGCTTGTCCCCAGTCTGTTTAGCTTAGTCCCAAGTTGATTGCAACAGGTTTTGGAGCTTTGGAGATTTATAAGTTAATTTAAAAAGGATCCTGATCCTTAAAAGATTATCTAACGGTGACTAGTTTGTTTATACTAAGATAATTCCTTAGTATACAACATCCTAACTTGGGTTTTCTAGTATGTTTTATATTTATACTTGTTTATCTTATTGACTTCACCCTGAACCTTGCAATTAAGGGTATGTGACTTATCTACTTGTACTTAATGAGATTATATCTAAGATTGTTATAAATTGGCAAATTTTTAACTGCCTGAATTTTTCTAAATTCTCATAAGATGAAACTTATGATTTTTCACAAACATTCTAGTTGAATGGAAAAATACAAACATATCAAATGAAAACTTGGAACACAAATATAGCCAAAAGATTAGATTTTATTTAAAACCCTATAAGGTTACCAAAATGATCAACCCGAGTTTCTACCAACAAAACGTGGCTCGTCCACTCGGGTTGATACAGGGTGTTACTAACACTTTAAAGTGTAGGAAAGTTAAAGCAAAAGGGTGTCAAAAGGCTTCATCCTTCACAAATAGAAGGACACATCCACCTTTTCCACCCTTGAATTGTCTTAGGGATCCTAGATCCTTACCCTAAAACTATTGTTCAAAATACTTACAACCCAAATATGTTCAAAACAAAAAACCACCAACATAAAACCAAAAACAAAAGTGGGCTCAGGCCTAGGCATCAACATCCTTCATTACCCACTTGAGCGGTCTCCACCGAAGCTTCGCCACCTTCACTAGAATCACCTCCAGCAACCTCAGCCACCTCCTTCGCCCGTTCGAGCCTGCTTCCAGCATCTTCGTCGGCTCTGGCTCCACTTCACCACCAAGCTCAAGGAGTGTCTGCTTCCAGCCAGCCAGGCCCCATGAAGACCGGTCAAAGTCAGGATCCATAGCCTCCTGGATTATCCCGATCCTTGCTTGGAGGATGGCACGACCAGCACACAGCTTGGCTTCTTCATTTGTTTCCATCTCCACCTTATTAGCCTTCATGTCCGCCTCCAAGATCTTTTTCTCTAGGATCTTGTTTTCCTTCTCCAGTTTGGAGATCGTGTTGTCTTTGGCAACAGCGATGGATTGGAGGTCAGCCAGATTGTCCTCAGCCTCAGCTAAGCTCTTATTTTTCTAGGCCTTCAAACGGACAAACCTTTGCAAAAGGGTAACACATAAAGTCAGAATTAAGGATCCTTCACTAAAAGACTCAGTAACATAAATGGATCAAGGATCCTTTCCTCAGCAACGAAGTCGTGGATTAGCCTTTCAGCTTCGAGCTCATCATCCTCAACCTCCATAGGCTTCTTACATTTGGACCCAGCTTTGGCCCTGGTGGTGATGGCCTTGGGCTCTGGGAAGCTTGGGCCTTTGGCCAACTCCTTCTTGATGGAGCTAGGGGAGATGATGCTAGTGTCATCTAGGCCAAACTTGGTGGCCGACTTGCTGGTGGACTTAATAGCGCCTACATCATGAACAAATACGATAAGTCTTTTTATCTCACATAATTTTTTCAATACTGAATTATATTTTCAAAAAAATATACGAATACTTACTTGACATTGTGTAGGAGGTGGAAGTGTTGGCTTCTGGATCCTTTATCCTTGGCCTGAATGTCCTGATCGTTGAGTCAATAGCCCAAAACGCAGGGACTCTCTCTTCAGTCCCGGGGAGGTTAGCAAGGTAGGCGAATTTGGTCACTATATACAAACAGAAAAGGAACACAAGTTAGCAATAAAAAATACAACTCTAAAGCGGTTATCTAAGGATCCTATATCCTACCCTTCAATATCCTTTTTGGGCAGACTATCCCCAAGAGGAATAGAATTCCTTCGCACAAAGAAGAACTGATTCTTCCAACTGGAACCATTTTGAGTGGTCTTAAGGATGGGTAGAGGCTGATGGAGTTTAGCCTTTAACAGGAAACGATGGGAACCATGGGTAACAAGGTTGTAAAGATAGGAAAGCTCAGACAGATTGAAATCAATCCCTTCGCTGCTGATGATTTGCTTGAGGGTATAGAGAATCCTCCAGAGCATGGGCATTGCTTGACAATAGCTAATGCAAGTGAGGGTGAAGAACCGTCGGGTTAGATTAGGAAAAGGGTAGGTATAGCCAAGAAGGAAAGGTAAGGCGGGGAAGCACACCCAGATGGAAGAGGTAGCGTCACTCTTCATCGTCGAATCATATGGCGGGAAAACAGGCTTCGGAGGAAAGCATGTGTACAAGCCATCGATCTCAGTATCAGTGAACTTGCAAACTTCTGAAGAGGGGTTTGACAAAAGGTTTTGGCTTTGGGGTATGTCATCAGTATCCTGGCTTTTGCCCGGAGAGGATCTAGTAACCATCTTAGCCATGATCGAGAAGAAGAAGACGAATAGTTAAGAAGATGAAGAGAAAAAGAGAGCAAGAATACCTTATTAGTTTCCAGAGTGGAGATATAAAAGAGAATTTGTTGATATTTAAATGAATTCTCAAGCTTATCTCTACCCTATATAGTGTGATGATAGTTGTAGTCTATCCCATCAATGACGTCAGAATAGCAACGGCTAGTCCGCATCCAACGAAAATATGATAGATTTGATTCATATCTTATCTTCCATATTTGGGGGCAATTGTTAGGGGCTAAGTTTTATTACGTCTGGATCATTTATCATGAGACCTGGCCTGGATCGCTTATCCTTAGTAGATGGTGCAGGAAGTCTGAGGATCAATGATCCTTATTTTTTACTTATGCTATCTAATAATTGTTCTCTATGTTTCTAATTTATATACGCAGGTAATGGACGACGTGGACTTAGTCTTTGTTGGAATCTCGTCCAATATGCTTCATATTGAGCAAGTGCTTAATGAAGAGTAGCCATTATGGAGGAACATGGGAGACTTGCACATTTTTTGAATGGTTAGTTAGGTAGGATAGTTCTTATTATATCAAGGGGTATTGATCTTAATTAGGAACAACTCTTGCACCTTTACCACTCTCAAAACTGCTCTCAAACACTCACACTAGAATTCGAATGTAATAAGCTCAATATCATCCGAAGTTCTACTAGATTGTTCATTACTCTTTTAATAGAGTTGGTGATCGGTAATGTCTATCACACGGGGTTTTTTATGCCAGAGATCTTCTAAAGATCAAGGCTTTCTCCTCGTATAAATCATTGTGTTCATAGCCCTTTACATTTCATTTTTATCATTCAATTGTTCTACATTCAGGCACACTACCTTACAAATCAGTTTTGAATACATTACCCTTAATTGGATTTTGATCAAAACAGCTATGCTGCTCTTGTCTTTGAAGTTGGCTTCATCGAAGAGATATACCAATTTTTAGCTTTCTATTAGTCACTATTTATCTTTACTACACCCCAAGAAGTTGGGAGGTTCACACATTGGTGATATGTTGAGGAACAGCTTTCATCTCGTGAATCCAGGGCCTTCCATGAATCACATTACAATATGACAAACTGTGAATAATACAAAACTTTTGGATAGAGTTAACTCCCTCTATATATATCGGTAGTTTGATGTCCCCCAATGTATTTTTGGTTTCACCATTGAACCCAACAAGTACTGAGGATCTTGGTATGATCTCGGATTCTGGAATATTCATTTTCCTGAGCAGATCAAGTTGTACGATGTTCACAGAGCTTCATCCGTTATTCTAGAATATTGCGAACATGATGGTCAGCAATAAATAATGTTATAAACAAACTGTTGTGGCGACAACCCTAGATGTTGACCTTGTCATCCTCGTCAAAGGATATTATTTTTGATCTGTCAACATGGAAGTCCTGATGGGTCTACCACCATTCTCCAGTTTAGTTTCGTTTGCGTCTCTCTTAGCTACCGAGAAGGAAGTGTCGCAAATGTCTGATCCTCTAGAAAATAAAGTTAATTACTTGGGCATCGGCTGGAGGTGGAGCAGCCCTTTCTAGGACATTCTCAAGATCCTGGGTCCTTGATTTCTTTCTGCCCAGCAATTCTTTCAAATGCCCCTTGCTGAGATGGTAGCCTATCTCTTTTCATAATGCGATGCATTTAACTGTTTCCCAAAATCCTCATGGTATGCATACAATTTGGACGTATCCTTAAAGGAGTTTGATTTCTTGTTCTTCCTTGGCCACCATGGCTTCTCACCTAAGTTCTACAAAGCAAGCATTAGTTCACTATTATCAACGGAGAAACAATATTCAGATATCTTGGGATATTCTTCTTCATCTTGTTCCACCGCGTGGACGTTTTGGTTATATGTCTTTGAGTAGGGCTTGGATCTATTATTCTTATAGAAGGATCCATATTTCTTGTCATAATGATTATGCTTGGTGGAACCACCAAGCTAGTCTTGAATTATTTTGTCATCCTCTAGTATGATGAACCTCAAGGCCCTATTTCTAAGTTCATCTAAATTCCTGCTTGGGGTCATGACAAGGTCATCGTAAAAGGGAGAATCCTTTTGCAATCCCATCTTAAATGTTTCAACAGTAGTTGCTTTATCTTTTGGTGACATAATCCCTAAGGGATTCGTCACGAGCCTGAGTAATTCTATACAAGTCACTAGTTAACCTTTGAAATGTTCTACTACAGGAAAGTTGGTTATTAAACAGGTTGACTAAATGTGAAAATGAAGTTATAGAATACGAAGGAAGACGCAGCAGCCATTTTAGCTAATCTCGTGAGTGTGGATCCAAAGCCCTTGCACATGTAAGCTTCTTTTAGTCTTTCAGGAATGGAGTTTATCTCCATTCTTTCTCTATATTGAATCACATGCTCCTCCAGATTGGTTGTACCGTCATACAACTTCATGTTGGGGGTTTGGAAGCGTTTGGGTATCTCTTCACTGCATATTGGTGGTGCAAAACGAGATATCTTATGGCTCCCGTCTGGAATCTTAGGAATAGGCTCACTATTCCTGGGACATTGGATATCATATCCTTGAGCTTTTGCAACTCCCTGGCCATGGCCTGACTAATCTACACAACCTGCACAAAACATAGTTAGTATCCAAAGATGTATTATGGAAACTATTCCCTCCTTGTTGACTTAAAGGTGGTATTCCAGAATAATATTTGGGATAAGACATGTTTGTTGTTATACTAGGGCCTGAGGAAGCAAAAGCTGCATCGGGATGAAATCCTTATCATGAATTTCTGAACTTCTCAGTGGCTGTCTCCCTGAGGATCCTTGATCCAGGGCCGGAAAGGTCTGTGTCGAAGGTCTTGGTGGGTAATCCATTTGATCCTTGAACTCAAGCTGGGGATACTTGTTGATGGAGGTAGGATCCTTGAGGCTGGAACATTTCTAGTGATCCTCCGGGTTGGTAGAAGGATCCTTGAGACTAAGTCATCGTCAGTGATCCTTGTTGATGGATAAAGATTCCTTGAGGATGGATGGTGGATCCTCTGGATTGCAGAGTTGTTGATGCCGGAGTGACAAAATCCAACACCTTAGGCATCAATGAAGACAAATCCTCTGCTAGCCTCTTTTGTTTCTTGATATCTTAAATCTCAAGTAGGATCTTTTGATTGGTTTTTTCTGCTGCTCCATGTACCTTTCCATCTACGAATACAAAATAGAAAGTTCATTGTCAATATTAGTAGAGGAAGAAGTAGCAGAAGTTTTGGGTCCTTGGAAGACAGATGATGTCTTCTTCTGAGCAATTTCACTATTCTTCTGGAATAGTGGAGGAATAGGAGGCAATGGCATAGAACTCTGAGATGAGATAGCCGTTGGCATGGTAGTTGAAGTGGATTTGCCTTGAGAGGCCATGGTGTTACGGAGTTAATTAAAATAACCAGAAATGGATGGAAAGGTTAGAATTAAAGCACCACTTGCCCCACGGTGGGCACCAAATTGTTTTTGTCAAAAATCTAATCAAGTATAATATAACAAAATTTGTAAAGTAAGGTAGAGTGCTTAGGTGATGAACGATGAAGAAATGACTGTTTAGATAATAAAGTAATCAAACATAGAGATTTATACGAGGAAAAGCCCTTGATCACTAGTGATCGCCGGCAAAAAAAACCTCGAATAGTGAAAACTATCACTATCAACTATATTGCATAATTGAAAAGTGTTTACACCTTCGAATATTCATCAAGCGTGTTACAACTGATAGCTATGAGTGTTGTGAGAGTTTTGGTTCGTCCTGTGTATGCAAAAATGTGAATTTTGTCTACTAGCACTTGTGATGTATTGAATAATACATCCATTTATCTTGTAGAGTTTGTATAATTGTAGCGCGTTTTCGTTTCGGTTTGTCAAGAATTTATCTACTTTTAATCCAAATGCGTTTTGCAGGTCTTGGTTCGTGAAAACGGTTGGAAGGATGGAAACAATGAGTGAAAATGGTGAAAAGAACCGAGTCGGGACATGAGTGGATCGGAAACGAGAAAACGAAACACAAAAGAGGATTTACAACCCACTCACGGGGCGACCAGTACGTCTCTTCTCTCTCGCGTCCTGCGAGAGAGTTATAATTATGATCCGGACTTCTCCTCGGTCGCGGGGCGCGGCCGACATGCTCCAACCCTCTCGCGGCCGACGAGAGGGTCTTTTATCTAGAAAGTTTCAAAACCATATTGAAAGTGGACATTTTTGTTATTAAAAGACTCATTATTGAAGTAAAACTCATATTGGAATAAACTTGGACAAACTAGAGCTTATTGGGAGCACTTTTCTGGAGTTTTGGGGCTAGAAGAAGAGGATCTAAGCTGCAAGGATTGTGTGGGTGATCAAGGGAGTTCAAGGCAGGAGTTTGTCACGGTTTTATCATACCAATCTTGACCTTTAATTTCCTTGTTTTGCTTGATTATGCTACCTTGTTATAAACTTTGTTTAATTTGCTTTTCAAACATGTTTTTAGGCTAGATCTTATTTAGTTGCCTAGGGTTTGGATGATGGATTTTATGAAACTTTGATTTAATTTGATTTAATTTATGGTTTGAATGTTGAATTGGTAAAGGTCACAACTTTAATTATCTAGTTTAGAGTATTTGCATGATCTTGCTTGTTTTGTGGTTATTTGATTGTTTTGCATGAACTTAGATGGATGTCTTCCATAGATTAGGTTTATGTTACTTTTCGTGTTCTTAGGAATTCGTGAAGTTGTCGGTAAAATTGGCCAATAAAACCGGGGAAACAATTGAATAGGTTATAAAATCAAACTTGTCATTATACCTAACTTGTTTATTGAGAAATAGTAATTAGTTGGCTGAATTAGTTTCGTAAATTGTTAGGTTAGGGTTTTGAGAAATTCCCAAATCTAGTTTCCATGTCATAATTAAATCAGTTAATCTAAACTAGAAATTGTAGTTGGTCTAGGTTAATTATTGAGAGGTAATTAATAATTAGACACTTTACTGATTTAAAAAGATAACTAAAAAGAAATCTTTAGGACCGGTAAACAAATAAAAATGATAGGTTATCGTAGATGTCTTCCTGAGAAGGGTCGGGGGTCCTGTTTTGTAAACCTAAACTTTAATATGCTAAGATCTATGTAAAATATTCAACCTGATTAATTATTATTAAATTGAAGTAGTAGTAGTCTAAAAATCCAACCTAGGTAACCAGTTCATTATTTCTTGATTAAAATCCTAAATTTCCTAGAAGTTCATAGTTTGGTCATTCCTATTTAGTAGTTTTAGTTTAATTGATAATTTAGATTTATTAGAAAAAACCGCCTTTAAAATATACATAGTGTGTAATTAAGTCTAAATTAGTAGTCACAGTAATTAGAGAGTCTTGTGGGTTCGATAATCCGGACTTGCTTAATGCTATTCTACAATTGATCGGTCCACTTGCCGGTTAGTAGTTTAGTATAGTTTAGGAGTCTAGAGTATAATTTGAGTCTAGAATTAGGGTAATTTGAGTTGTTTTTAATTAAATACTTTTAGAACATCAAGTTTTTGGCGCCATTGCCGGGGACTCTCTCATTGGTAATTGCGTTGATTGCTCGATTTAGGCTTTTTTATTACACTTTTGTTTATTTTGCATTCGTTTGTGTCGTAGGAGTAAGTTATTTAATTAGCTTAATATTTATTTTTATATATGTGAAGTATTTGTGCTAACTTCTCGTGTTTGTCGTGTTTTCGGTTTAGTGGATGCCCCACACGCATTCGCAAGGACCTCCGCCTAAGCCGCTGACGGACACGCCATTCTCTCCCACACCAAAGGTAAGTGCTTCTTCCTCAACTTTTTCAAGTTCATCCCGTTCCTTTGTACCGCCCGACTTTGATTTTACACCTAAACCTTCACCACCAGGTTCCCCATCACCCCGTGTAGTCCATAGAAACGTAAGCCCACCACAGCCACCACCTAACTTCCACATGGCTAATAATAATAACCAGACCGTATACCAAGAGGCCACCACCGGCTTCACTGGTGCAAACGCACCATTACGTTACCTCCCATGAACAATGACCGAGCCTGGCAAATCCCTTCCTATATCATGACCGCCATCACTAACTCTTGCCAATTCCACGGTCGTGATGATGAGGATGCGCCAGCACATATCAACCGCCTTACCCGTCTATGCCACACATTCAATATGGAGGGTGCAGACAATGATGCCCGTTTTCTCCAAGTCTTTCCGTTCTCTCTCGGGGGTCGAGTCGCCATCTGGCTTGACTCTCAACCACCCGGTACTTTTTCTACTTGGGCTTCTCTACAGGATGCTTTCCTTAAGAAATACTTTCCACCCGCTAAAGCATCCCGCCTTCGTGATCAGATCCATTCGTTTCGAATGGAACCTGATGAGCCCTACCATCTAGCTTGGGAGCGGTTCCAAACTCTAGTATCTCGTTGCTCCCAACATGGTCTATCAGACTGGGCGCTTGTAGAGAAATTCTAAAATGGTCTCACCCCTGAGACTGGCGCTCAATTCGACACCTCTACTGGTGGCCACCTGATGGGAAAGAAAACAGTAGCCGAGTGCAATGACCTTTTCGAGAGCTTTGCCCATTTTGATGTCGATTGCAGCACTGCCGGTAGGAATTCAATTCCTGTGTCTCGTACACCTCCGGTAAACCGGGGTCTACACCAAGTTAGCTTGGAAACTACGGTAGCTGCTACTCTAGATAGCTTTAAGAGGGAGGTCACAAAGGAGATACAGGAACTGAATAAGAAGGTAGACAGGTCTGAGGTGTGTAGAGGGGTCATGACACGTTAGAGTGTCCTACGCTCACTGTCGAGCAGGTTGAGTTTATCACCGGTCAGAGCCGAGGTCCTACGAATCCCTTTAATAATAATACTTCCAATTATAATCCAAACTGGCGAAATAATAATAATAATAATAATAATCGATCTTCCGGTAACCCCCCTGGTTTTCAATCAGGCTCTTATCAGAACAGGGGCAGGGTCACTACGATAGTGAAGGGTCAGGTCACACCAGTTAGTTTAGTGGAGGGGGTTCAAATCAGGAGGGTCAGACTAGGAGTGGAGAATCATGAGGTAGTCTAGGTAGGATCGAAGAGTTGTTATCTCAATTAGTTGTCAAAGATCAGGCTACTCAGAAAACTCTCGCGGAACATGATCTTCTCTTGAAACATCAACAGTCCGCGCTCTTAGATCTGCAGAGGTCAGTTGGTAGTATCGCTAAGCAGCTGCAAGAGCAGCCACACGGCCAGTTCACGGGCAATACCCAGCCCAAACCCCCGTGAACCAACACGTGAAAGAGATTACTACGCGCAGTGGTAGGACTCTGAAGGAGGTGAGTAGAGAGGGGGTAGAGGTAGAGGAGCGTGATGAAGAGGTAGATGAGGAAATCGAGATGGAGGCTCCACCCACGGTGCATACCAGGTTAGACCCAGCAATTACCGCACCAGCTAGTGGACCTTCAGTTGAGAGTAGGGAGAGAGAAAACCGGTAGAGGTTAGGCCATCACCGATCGTAGACACTTCTCGCCTACCCTACCCCACACGTCTGAAACAGCAAAATATGCCAAGGAATACTGGAATTTCCTTGACATGTTTACTCAGTTAAAACTCAATCTCCCGTTTATCGAGGCCCTCCAGCATTTGCCCAAATATGCTAAGTTTTTAAAAGATCTTTTAAAACGTAAAGACAGGCTGGGAGAGCTTTCGAATGTCCTGTTGACTGGAGGATGTTCCGCTGTGGTTTTAAACAAGTTGCCCGAGAAACTGACTGATCCAGGTATCTTTACGATTCCATGCCTATTCGGGGGCTCTATTGCTCCAGCTCATGCACTACCCGATCTCGGGGCGAGCATAAGTCTGATGCCTTTCTCACTGTACGCGCGATTAGGTTTAGGGGAGCTCACCCCTACTCGTATGTCTTTGTCGTTAGTCGATAGGTCTGTTAAGTATCTGAGGGGAATCGTTGAGAACTTATTGGTTAAAGTTGATAGATTTGTCTTTCCTATAGATTTCGTCATCCTCGATATGGAGGCCGCTGAGAAGGTTCCCATCATCTTAGGTCGCCCATTTCTGCGCACCGCGAAAACGCTCATCGATGTTCATGATGGGAAAATCACCCTACGAGTCGGGGACGAGAACGTCACGTTCGAAATCGCAAGGTCGATGCAACACCCGAGTGGTGGCGACAGCGATAGTGGCCCTTTTCATTCCGTATACTTCCTGAACTCATTCATGTCGTGCATTGATCACTGTTTAGACTATATTAGCGGAGCCGACTTAGTGAATGAGAGTTTAGTAGCCGAGGAGAGTGATAGTGAGGATATAGGGGTTCATTTCTTAGAGATTCCCGAGACCCTAGACTTCTGTGAGGTAAGTGCAGCTACCGAGAGTACACCATTGTCGACACCAGCAGCCGTAGAGCTTAAGGTCCTCCCGTTTCACTTAGAATACGCGTTCCTAGGTGACAATTCGAGCTTACCCGTGATCATTTCTTCGAAATTGTCAATGGAGGAGAAGGAGCGTTTAATCGAGGTCCTAAAGTCAAATAAGGAGGCCATCGCATGGAAACTGTCTGATATCAAGGGGATTAGCCCTACCTTCTGTACTCATAGGATCCTCATGGAGGACGTCTTTAAGCGAGAAGTGCAGCCACAGCGTCGTCTGAACCCGAATATGCAAGAAGTTGTAAAGAAAGAGGTGCTTAAACTGATGGAGGCTAGTCTCATCTATCCGATCTCCGATTCCGCATGGGTAAGCCCCACTCAGGTCGTTCTCAAGATGGGGGGAATGACAATGGTTATGAATGAAAAGAAGGAGCTTATCCCATCGCAAACAGTCACGTGTTGGCGGGTGTGCATAGACTATCGTAAATTAAACGACGCCACCCGCAAGGACCACTTCCCGCTCCCGTTCATCGATCAGATGTTGGAGCGACTCGCAGGACAGCAATTTTATTGCTTTCTTGACGGATTCTCAGGTTACTTTCAGATCCCGATTGCTCCCAAGGATCAAGAAAAGACAACCTTCACATGCCCGTATGGTACTTATGCGTATCGCCGCATGCCGTTCAGGTTATGTAACGCTACACCTACTTACCAGCGATGCATGATCGCTATCTTCCAGGACAAGATCGAGACCTCGATGGAGGTTTTCATGGACGATTTCTTTGTCGATGGAAACACCTTCGATCAATGTCTTACTCACTTAGATGCGATGATGAAACGGTGTGTCGAGACGAGACTGATGCTCAACTAGGAGAAATGTCACGTTATGGTGACAGAGGGCATAGTGCTAGGGCATAAGATCTCGCGAGCGGGTATAGAGGTCGATCGGGCGAAAATAGATACTATCAGCAGACTCCCTCCACCGACTAGCGTCAAGTCCATCCGCAGCTTTCTTGGTCATGCGGGCTTCTACCGACGGTTTATTAGAGATTTTTAAAAGATTACCCGCCCCATGACTCGACTTCCGAGAAAGATGTACCCTTCGTCTTCGATGAAGACTGCTTGAAAGCTTTCACGATCCTTAAGGAGAAACTGGTGAGTGCTCCTATCCTCGTCTCACCCAACTGGAGCTTGCCCTTCGAGCTCACGTGTGATGCAAGCGATTATACTGTAGGCGTCGTTTTGGGTCAGCGACGTGACAAACATTTTCACCCTATTTACTATGCTAGTAAAACCCTCAATGACGCACAGGAGAATTACACCACTACAGAGAAGGAGCTTTTAGAAGTGGTATTCGCGTTTGATAAATTCCGCTCCTACCTTGTCCTGTCCAAGACCATAGTCTTTACAGACCATGCGGCTCTGTGCTTCCTTTTCCAAAAGAAGGACGCAAAGCCTCATCACACTCGATGGATTCTCTTGCTTTCCGAGTTCAACAAAGAGATTAGAGATAAAGAGGGAGCAGAGAATGTGGCCGCTTGCCATCTATCTCGATTAGAGGATCTTAGTAGAGAAGAAATCAGGGAAGAAGAGATCGGTGATAGATTTCCCCATGAGTCAGTAGAGTTTGTGACGACAGAGAAGGAGGGAATGTCATGGTTTTCCAACTTCGCGAATTATCTAGCGAATGGAGTGGTACTGAAGGGGATGACCACGCAGTAGAAGAAGAAATTCTTTCGCGATGTCAGACGTTATATCTGGGACGACCCATTTCTATTTTGGGTAGGGGGAGATAGAATTCTGAGGCACTGCGTGAGTAGAGAAGATGGGGCGGAGATTTTGAGGCACGTGCATGAGGGACTGATAGGAGGTCATCATGGTCCGCACGTCACCGCACAAAAGGTTTTCGATTGCTGTTTTTATTGGCCGTCCGTTGTGAAAGACGCTCTAGAGTTTGTGAAGACATGTGATCGTTGCCAGCGCACCGGCAACATCTCATCCAAGGACGAGATGCCCCAACATCCAATCCAAATTCTTGAAGTTTTTGATGTTTGGGGGATTGACTTCATGGAATCGTTTCCCATCTCTAGCAGGACCCAGTACATCCTTGTGGCTATTGACTATGTTTCCAAGTGGGTTGAAGCTCAAGCTTTACCCACAAATGATGCCCGAGTGGTGGTGAGATTCTTGAAGAAATTGTTCACCCGTTTTGGTACCCCACGAACTATTATTAGTGACTGTGGCACGCACTTCTGCAATGTCATCATGGAAAAGGCATTGGCGCGCTACAGTGTCACTTACCGCCTCTCCACCGCTTATCATCCTTAGACGAGCGACCAAGTGGAGAACGCGAACATGGGGGTAAAACGGATCCTTGAGAAGACGGTAGGCAAAAGTCGGAAGGACTAGTCCGACAAGTTGGATGATGCTTTATGGGCGTTTTGCAACGCCTATAAGACACCGCTATGTACCATGCCCTTCATGATCGTTTACGGTAAACCTTGCCATCTCCCAGTCGAATTTGAGCATAGGGCACTGTGGGCATTGAAAACCGTGAATTTGGGCCTTATCGATGCGGCCAAGAGACGATCCTTTCAAATTCATGAGTTGGAGACACTTCGGGACGCGGCGAATGAGCGGTCATGGAGCTTGAAGGAGAAAACCAAGGCGCTGCACGACAAGAGATTGAAGAATGTGAAAGAGTTTCAAATCAGTGACAAAGTGCTTTTATATAATTCGCGATTGAAACTGTTTGCGGGCAAGCTGAAATCAAAATGGTCTGGCCCGTACGTGGTCAATGAGGTATTCCCGTATGGAACTATCAAGCAGAAAGATGAAGCTGACGGAGGGACATGGAAGGTCAACGGGCATCGCTTGAAACATTACTTAGGAGGACCGCTAAATCCCACCGAGACGGAGCAAACTCCTCTCGAAGTTCCACCTCATACCGCGTAGGTTCTCGGGTTTCAGCTCGAGTGTAGAGTATGTACAGTTTGGTAGTTAGTTGCATTTCATTTTTTATTTAATTCATGTTTCGTATTTGTCTGTGTTTGTGTGTGGGTTGGTTTAGTTGGTTTTTGCAGGTTATATCACGCATCATTTATGGAGCGGGGAAAATTGCAGGTACGTTTGATAAATCCAGTGAAGCGAGGGTGATTCCGTAAGCTAAAAAGCCAACATTATAGTTTCAACTAAAAAAATTTCTAAGGCATGAAACTGGAAAAAACAAAGAAACTTTTTGCGAAAACAGGTCTCTCGCGGGGCGCGAGAGGCACAAGCCTCATCGGTCGCGGCCCGGAGAGACCAACAATTGTCCGGAATCACCCTTGCTCGCGGGGCGCAAGAGAAATAAAGGTCTCTCTCGCGGCCCGCGAGAGACCCTATCTGCACATAAAAAACCCTAGAATCCATATTACAACCATTTTCCCACTTTCTTCACCACTCCCATTAGGCTACAACCCCTTTTTCACCTAAAATTCGCCATTTTTAGCCCAAATTCACTGAAATCCCCCACCTTTTCTTCCTTACATCAATCCTCACTCATCTTTAAGTGATTCCACCCGGTTTTCCCCTTTCAACCGTGCATTTCACTGGTGTTTCTATTTTCCAATTTTATGCACTAGTTCCTACAGATCTTCACCAAGGTATGCTTTTTTGCAACTTTTATGCTTACATCTTCATCATATATATCGTTGTTGCTTTTATTTTGATGTTTGATACTATGCTAGTTGCTTGTTCGGTTAAATTGCGGGTTGGGTTAAACTGGGTTTGACTTGAGTTTTGATGGTGATACTTGTTACATTTTGTGGGTAGATTAAGTACATGCAGGGTTTCTTTAGCGGGTTTGGTGCGGTCCAACATTGAGTGTGGGGATGAGGGTTGGTTAACATTGTTACTAAAAATTCGATTTTTAAGATCGTCAACCGTTATTTCCACCATGTTCAAACTGTTTTATCTTGAGAATTACACACAATGTGGGCTCAGTTTCGGCACTTCCGTTTAATTGAGGACAATTCAAGTGGCGAGAGGGGGGTAGTTGTCTAGTTTTTTATATGTTTTTCGAGGGGTTAGTAACATTTGAATGGTCACGCATATAAGATTCGGTCTCGCCCGTACTCAATCTCCATTCGGGGGAGATTCGGTTTTCATTAAATTAATAATGTTACACCCTTTTAAAATGTATCTTAAATTATGTGGTGAATTGTTTATCTGTTGCAGGCATGACCGCGAATGAAATGCTATACGGTCATTTGTTTTATGTGGTTTCCTTGTTCTAATGTCGTGCTTGTCTTACTTGTGCCTTATGCAGATGTCTAGAGAGGGTAGTTCGAGCAGGGCGGAAGGAAGAAGCGGGGACCAACACCTCGTCAGAGAGGTGACCCCGCCGATGTGCCACAACAACCTTCATACTTCGGCTGACGCAGAATCAGATATCGGGAGACGGTGTTCCCCACGGGCAAAGTACGCGAATTGTGGACAGTCCTCTTTTGCAGTTTGATCTAGACTCCCACGAGTGGGAGAGGGTTTCCACTCTGGTCACTTGTGAGTTGCTACCCTACAGGAGAATTGATTGGGATTTGATTGATAATTTGGGTCAGAGGGGTCGGATTGAACAGTTGTTAGGGGATAAGTTCCGAAGGGTGTTGGACTGTGGAGCGAGACAATACAAAAAGATCACTTATGAGTTTCATTCCACATTCGAATACCAACAGGGTAAGTTCAACGAGAATGATGCTGTCTCGTTTGCCTTGGGGAGGCAAGTTTTTGAGATGACAATCCCACAGTGTGCGGTGGCCTCGCAAATATACTCGGAAGAGGAGGTTCAGGCATCGGACTTCGCCACGAGCCTTCAGGGGGTCTTCAAAAGGAGGCACCCCCATAGTGTCCAGACAGACGAGCTCGCCAGATTTTGGGGTACAATCTCTTCTGCCCCATATTCAAACAACATGGTGGCGAGTGATATTACTGATCCAATTCACCGGTTTCTCCATAAGATTTTTGCCGCTACACTGGTTGGAAGAGGGCAGGGGGACAACAAGGTCAACCAGGTGAGTTTGTTTTGTCTGATGTGTATGGTGGAGGGACGGCCGGCAAACCTGGCCACAATATTTGCATGGTCGATGAAGCGACTGTGGAGGGGGGCCCGAGGCAAGGGTTTATTGCGGGCCCTTGATTACGTGCTTGGCCGAGAGCCTAGGGGTGTTCGACAGATACCCCCAAGACAGAATGAGAGAAGGCCCCGCCCCTGTGTCATGAGCATCGAAGACCTCCAGGCTGCCGGAATTCTGACGACCCAAGAGCCTGTTAGCTGGATACCAGTCCGCCAGGGACCTCAAGTGCAACCGCCTCCCAGATCCTAAGCTGCATCTTCTATGCAGGCGGGCATCCCCACTCGATATCAGCGGCCGGTTACGCGCCAGGAACTACCAGGACGACAGTATCCTCTTCCGGAGCCTCGCCCGGACCTACTGACTTTAGATTATCTTTATGACAGGATGGAGACTGGCTTCGGGGATTTGCGAGGCTATGTGGACCAGCAGTTTGGCGGAGTTCGCCAGACCATGTTAGAGAGTAGGCGCATGCACGAGGCTAGCCAGAGGAGGCTAGAAGATGGGATGAGATAGATGATGCAGAATCTGAATATGGGGAATCCCGTCTTACTTTCAGCATCCAGGCGGTCAGGCAGGTTCAAGTCAGTTTGCGGGGATGGAGGACGTGCAGCCGTACCAGGTATTTGAGGCGTCTGAAGAGGATGATTGAAGCAGCTGAGGATCTTTATCTTTATTTTTCTTTTCTACTGTTCTAATTTATTGATGGTATGTACTTTTAAACAATTTACTTTGGGGTTGGTGTTGGTTGGTTTGGGTATGTGGTGAACAATCTTGCAAAACAATTTATTTATCTTGCTTTATCATTATTATGTTTTGTAAGTGCATGGTGATAGGTCGATGTTGTATGTTGTTCCGTTCACATGAGAGCTTTGAGAGTGGTACATTAAGCGCGTTCGGTTTGGAAAGCACGAGTGGTTTGACTGGCACATCGACAGTCTTGCACTACCAGCTAAGTCGCTTCCCTTTTATATATTGATTTTCTTTCTTTATTAGGTTTTGTTTTATTTTGAGTAGTAGGTTGTCTTGCATTGGGGACAATGCAAAAATTTAAGTGTGGAGATGGGATAGTAGAGTAGTGTAGTACTTTAATTTGTTAAAAAATCCGAAAATGTTATTTGGAAAAGAAGTTTGCATGAATTTCAACGGAAAATGATAGAAAAATTGAATTTTTATTCGGTTTCAAATAATAATAATATGAGATAAAAGGGTGAGTTTGGGTCTAACTTGGGATATGTGAGTAGGCTTGATTTGGTTCTTATATTCTTTGAGCTTAATATACCTTAATTGTCGGTCTACTAGTGGGTACTCATCTAGGAGAAATGGGAAACTGAAACCGCCAAAATAGTATAAGGAATGTCGTTATAAGCTAAAATATTTAGAACTTTTAATCATGTAAAAATAAGAAAAAAATAGAAAAATGAGCTTGATTGAAAAGTAAACGAGGCCTATGGAATCTCCCTTGGGGATTGTGACTCTGATCGAGAATCCCTCTAGGATTAGTTGAAATTTTAAGTATCAAAGCCCACGTTGTTGCTTTCGGGGATGGTGACTCTAGTTGAGACAACCTCTAGGTTAGATATGCAAAAAAAAAAAGAAATCAAATGCTCAAATGAAAAAAAGAGAAAAGAAAATTGTTTGGTTTTAAATTCTTTATATTTTGGGATAAAACGGTTAGGAAAGGGTTTAAATAATTCGTTCCTTTTGTTTCATAAGCTTGAGGTGGGAGTAGGGATAATGTGGACTCTAGTGTGAGACCTAGGTGGATTGACCGCACTTAAATTAAATTTACATGATAAGAGGTTTGAACCGAATTTTGAGTTTAGGTGGATCCAATACTTGCAATCGCGGTTAACATAAATCTTGTTCCCTAATGAAAATAATCTTAATTTTTGAAATCGAGCAACTGTTTGATTATGATTCTGTTTATGCACAATTCTTTTTCGAGGGCGAAAAAAGAGCAAGTGTGGGGATACTTGATGTATTGAATAATATATCCATTTATCTTGTAGAGTTTGTATAATTTTAGCGTGTTTTCATTTCGGTTTGTCAAGAATTTATCTACTTTTAATCCAAATGCGTTTTGCAGGTCTTGGTTCGTGAAAACGGTTGGAAGGATGGGAAAACGAGCGAAAACGGTGAAAAGAACCGAGCCGGGTGTGAGTGGATCGGAAACGAGAAAATGAAACGAAAAAGAGGATTTACAACCCGGTCGTGGGGCGCGACCGGTACGTCTCTTCTCTCTCGCGCCCCGTGAGAGAGTTATAATTGTGATCCGGACTTCTCCTCGGTCGCAGAGCGCGACCGACATGCTTCAACCCTCTCGCGGTCGGCGAGAGGGTCTTTTATCCAGAACGTTTCGAAACCAGATTGAAAGTGGACTTTTTTGTTACTAAAAGACTCATTATTCAAGTAAAACTCATATTGGAACAAACTTGGACGAACTAGAGCTTATTGGGAGCACTTTTCTGGAGATTTGGGGCTAGAAGAAGAGGATCTAAGCTGCAAGGATTGTGTGGGTGATCAAGAGTTCAAGGCAGGAGTTTGTCACGGTTTTATCATACCAATCTTGACCTTTGATTTCCTTGTTTTGCTTGATTATGCTACCTTGTTATAAACTTTGTTTAATTTGCTTTTCAAACATGTTTTTAGGCTAGATCTTATTTAGTTGCCTAGGGTTTGGATGATGGATTTTATGAAACTTTGATTTAATTTGATTTAATTTATGGTTTGAATGTTGAATTGGTAGAGGTCACAACTTTAATTATCTAGTTTAGAGTATTTGCATGATCTTGCTTGTTTTGTGGTTATTTGATTGTTTTGCATGAACTTAGATGGATGTCTTCCATAGATTAGGTTTATGTTACTTTTCGTGTTCTTAGGAATTCGTGAAGTTGTCGGTAAAATTGGCCAATAAAACCAGGGAAACAATTGAATAGGTTATAAAATCAAACTTGTCATTATACCTAACTTGTTTATTGAGAAATAGTAATTAGTTGGCTGAATTAGTTTCGTAAATTGTTAGGTTAGGGTTTTGAGAAATTCCCAAATCTAGTTTCCATGTAATAATTAAATCAGTTAATCTAAACTAGAAATTGTAGTTGGTCTAGGTTAATTATTGAGAGGTAATTAATAATAAGACACTTTACTGATTTAAAAAGATAACTAAAAAGAAATCATTAGGACCGGTAAACAAATAAAAAGGATAGGTTATCGTAGATGTCTTCCTGAGAAGGGTCGGGGGTCCTGTTTGGTAAACCTAAACTTTAATATGCTAAGATCTCTGTAAAATATTCAACCTGATTAATTATTATTAAACTGAAGGAGTAGTAGTCTGAAAATCCAACCTAGGTAACTAGTTCATTATTTCTTGATTAAAATCCTAAATTTCCTTGAAGTTCATAGTTTGGTCATTCCTATTTAGTAGTTTTAGTTTAATTGATAATTTAGATTTATTAGAAAAACCCCCCCTTCAAAATATACATAGTGTGTAATTGAGTCTAAATTAGTAGTCATAGTAATTAGAGAGTCTTGTGGGTTCGATAATCCGGATTTGCTTAATGCTATTCTACAATTGATCGGTCCATTTGCCGGTTAGTAGTTTAGTATAATTTAGGAGTCTAGAGTAGAATTTGAGTCTAGAATTAGGGCAATTTGAGTTGTTTTTAATTAACTACTTTTAGAACATCAACTTGATCAACCCATTTTGAATAACCCTAACAACTAAGTCCGATAAGCTTGCAAGACCACGTTCAAGCCCCATGACCGTTTGATGCAGCATCTTCAACGAATTATTCCCGAGATTCCAGCTAAGACGCAGTCCACTTCGTTAATAACCTGCACATGAACATTAGATTACATCGAGAACAATTGTTAGAAACCATAAGTAATAATAAGGATCCTTGATCCTCTGAGTCTCCCCACTACCCGATAAGGATAAGTGATCCAGGCAACACCTCAGAATATATGATTCATAATTGTAAAAATCTATGCCCTAACAATATCTAAGACCAGATAACATAGTAAATGATTAAGAATTTTAATAAGACAGGAAATCCACAATAAATTTTAATGAAAAATTAAGTACTATATAAAGAAAGAGTTAATTACTTAGACGTTCCATGTGCTTTGCACATATTGCCACATTGGTTTTCAATTTTTCGAAATTGCACAAATGCTCTTGGTAATATACATTTTATAACGATGCCAGTCCCTAAGTTGGATTGGCGTTACATTTTTCAGTTAACTTTTATGAAATGAGAATATGCTCTTTACTTGAAAATAAATGATTAAGATGTAAAAAGATATTCACATATGAACCCTTCTAAATTAGTTTGTTTTTCCGGGGAAGATGGGAGTATAACTAACCCATTCGTTTTTCCAGTGGATTAGGTGGTTAAGGTTATCGACGTATTATGTGATTCAGGTTGTCGGTGATTAGGTGGTTCTAGTGATCAAGTTTTATGTCAGAAGGAGTGATCTTCATCCCATGATTTTTTGTTCTTGGTAAAAAATACATTGATGCATCACAAAACTATTTGTATCCACTATCCACCCTTAGTCAGGGATTAGGTGGTAACTAACCTACCCTCCTCCCCTATTTGTAGGCCATGAACCCACCCTCCCTCATCGCAACCCCAACCCTTTTCCAGACGACAACCATATGTGCAACCCCACCCCTTTGCTAGACCGAAACCCACTCACCCCTCCACTATATGTACAACCCCACCCCTTTGCCGGACGGAAACCCACCCACCCTCCACTTGTGGTGTTTAGTCCTTACTTGTTTTCTTTCTAGGAAAGGTGATAGGAGATGGTCACTGGGAAGGTGAAAACTTATGGTTTTTATATATCCGCTAGTGATCTGTCGGAATCATATAAGGAAAACTTATGGTTTTTATATATCCGCTAGTGATCTGTCGGAATCATATAAGGATCTCTAACAGTTACATTAATCAACCCTTGTTTATGTCGAATAACGATTATTCTCCACTCACTATGTCGGTGCATATTTGTGACATCTTATAGATTTGGGTCTTTGGATATCTTGTAATTAGTAAAATGATAGACGGTTATCAGGTTTTGCTGTGTATAGTTAGTTAACAACGTTTGGGCTAAACCAAACCCACATTAGTGGTGTGGTAGGCGAATTGGGCCTATCAAATTCGCAAGCTTGTGTGAAACCCTAAATTTGGTATCTCTTGTTCTTATACGCTTAATGTTTACAATAATAAGTAGATATGTTTGGTCCATTTAAACCCTAAATTTACTCTCTTGTTCTCATACAGTTTATGTTTACAATAATAAGTAGATAATGTTTGGTCCATTTAAACCCTAAATTTGGTATCTCTTTGTTCTACTTGTAACAGACTTTAATAAATCCTTAGTTGTTCATGTTTAACAAATACTGATTGCGCACGTACCAACTCTATTCTAGCGTTCATAACATTATTCATCCACATATACTCT
Organism: Scalesia atractyloides; assembly: GCA_947069175.1. Lineage (NCBI taxonomy): Eukaryota > Viridiplantae > Streptophyta > Magnoliopsida > Asterales > Asteraceae > Scalesia > Scalesia atractyloides. Next base: position 15,175,898 of record CAMTDV010000001.1, on the reverse strand, counting down.
TCATAAAACTATTACAGCCAACACAACTGTTCACCTATGTTGACCACCTGGCCTGCTCTTCATTCTATTGCAGCAACTGGTTTTTTAAAACGGATTGTCCGTCATGCTTACCCTTTGTTTATAAAATGAGAAGTCATTACTGCTGCCACTTTCTTCATCTCTAGTCAGCGTCATCGTTAGATCTTCATCTCTGGTAGCTTCTGCGTGCCGTTGTCGTTAGTGTTCATAAAGTATCCTTAGAATTCTGAAATATGAGGCCTGCTCTTTCATAGTTGGTTGTTCTTTGATACTGGAGCAGTTCTTCCTGTTTCTTGATCCTCATTTACTAAAATTGTTATTGTTTTTATTCAACCATGATCGATACATCATTGTATTGGTATATTTTTTTTAATAAAACATAAATTAGCCGTTTCGATTTCCTGTTTCATTACCTCGGATGACACTGCAAGTATTCAAACTGTGGTTATAACAGAAAGCTAGATAATGTTCTTGAAGATTGAAGATGGATGTCACCCATTCTAGAATCCTGTAGTTGAAGTTGTCTGGTAACCCATGGTGGATCATTTGGTCTAAGCCAAAGCGCTTCACCGCTACCCTTGTGCATAAAGTCAGGTTGACTTGGGTTGACCTTACGCTTCCGTAAATCCCGCCACTCGTACGGGTTGGCAAAGAACACTTGCCATAAATAAAGTCGTTTTCTTCGTTTTTCTAAAGCCGATTCTCCATCTGCAACATGAGAAAATACAAACATATAAACATATATGCGTTTATAACAGAAGTATGATCAAGGCATGACATTTACCTTCTATATTGTTACTCCTTTGATTGCTATTTGCAACAAAGTTAATTTCTTTCACAAGAACCTTGGGGTATATTATGATGTTTCCGTCGTCCAAAGCTCTTGTGAACGATTGTAGGTACCCTGAAACATATATATAGTCGTTTGGTTTTAGATGTTGGGTTGCTAACTCTGCCATATCTTCCCACATGTCCAAATATATCCTGCAGAGAGCACAAAAATCAGATTTTACCACTAATAAGCATAAATCTGTATGTACGATCATAAATTTGTATGTATGATCATCCCAAATGAAGTTAAAAGATTAATTCACCGATTATGTTGATAATTATATCCAGAGGTGGCAATTTTTGACATGACATGAAACATATGAATATGCTTGGTTTTATAAAGCGAGAAGCACACTGAGGCGCAAAAGTACAAAGCTTTTCGTACTCGAGGCGCAAGTGACTTATATAATTTTTTTATATACCTCATAGGTTTTTAGCATCTCCTACCTAAAATTTAGCTATAAATATGCTTTTTAAACGATTTAATATATTAATTACCTACATATACAACCTAAAAAGTTGTATATACAACATTCTAATGCACAAAAAAGGACAAGAGGCGCTCAGCTCGGCTGCGCCTCATGTACAACACTTTTTTAAACTAAGGGAACATGATTCGAAAATAATCAAGTTTACTGTTGGCATATCTAACAATATAAAAAAACGAGTCGTTTGTTTAATTACACGAGTCGTGTTCGGGTTGACTTGTTTAGCCTTTCGGGTCGACCTGATTAATTACATTGTCGTGTTCAGGTTGACTTATTTAACTAAACAGGTTAAACAAGTCGTTTTGCCAACCTTTTAATTAAACAGGTCAACCCGCTAACCCGTTTATGACTCATTTAACCCAATTTCTTGCAGGTTATACAAGTTGTTTGCCCCAAAATTTACCCCTAAAGATTATACAATATTATAACCATTTCTAGCTTTTTCTTGTCTTATTCTAAAACAGAGTAGCTTATCAATGAAAGATCAACAACAATAAAAGATTAAGATGTCAATTATCACAGTCAAAATCAGTAAGATTCATAGGTCAACACATACTATTATTCATTTAAGAGAACAAATTTTGAGACTGACCTAAGGGATCTCTTGGATCCAGACGGAGGGTCGACTTTGAGCTGAGTATGAACACCGAAAACACGGTGGGAAGTAGTGAATGTTTTGAGAGGGGAAATGAGTGTACCGATAAAAGTGGCGGAGTTTTGGAGGTCTTTCTGCCAGTGAATGGTGGTAGGGCGTTGTGTTCGGAGAGTGTGCAGGTAAACGACGCTTGAGGTCGGAGACGGCAACCGGTGACCACCATATGGCGGGGGGTTTTGGTATGATTTTGGACTTAGGGTTGTAGTTTTGTTTGTTAGTAATCAAGGATTCCTTGACTAAGGGGCTAAATCTTATTAAACAATATACAATTTAAAGACGTTTAATTAAACGGTTAGTCCTTGCAGTCTGTTTATGTTACGGTGTTGATACGTAATTGTTAGAAGCTACATGATCACTCTAAGTTATGTATAAATATAACATGGTTGGTCTCTAATTTTTATGAATAATTTTGGACCCGTGGTTGTGTAGTTTTTAGTAAATATGTATCCGTCTGTGATATGAACATAGCACATGAATTAACTGTTTAATTAATTCAGTCAAAAATATTATTTTTTAATTAGATTTATGTTTAACTTTTTTTAACTATTCTAGTTTCCTTCAAACTTGTTTAACTATTAGCCTTATCAAATAGTTCCGAGCTTGGAATGTATACAAAAAATAGCTATGAAATAACTCGTTTGAAGTCAGTTAGGTTTGTACATGAACTGAGCTTGAGCAAAGATAAGCTCGCTCGTTTACGTTAAGCCTAAAGTTTATTTTGGTCTTTATTAATTTAGTAGTCAATTCTTATTCCATCAGTATAGTGTTACTGTATTTTCTTACAAAAATGGTATTTTTTTATCTTTGATGTGTTGTTAGATATCATTATGATGAATTTTTCTTCAAGCAGTTGTCATGTGGCGAATAAGACAAATATAAAGGTACTTTTTTTAATAAAAATTAAATAATTGTGAATGGATTGTGTCCTCAACCAAGGTTGCAACGCAAATTAGAGATGGGCAAAATCAGGTATTATTATTACCTGGAACCGGTTTTAACCCGGAACCGGTTCTGCTTGGATGTCATTGGAACCGGGTATGGTGTAGAACCGGGTCCAGTTCCTACCCGGGTTCACAGCCAAGAATATGGAACCGTGTAGAACCGGGTACGGGTATTATGGAACCGGGTATGGTGTGGAACCGGGTATGGTGCGGAACCGGTTCCTGATAGTGTTCAGAACCGGTTCCTGACAGTAAAAAGCTGACTTTTACTGTTCAGAACCGGTTCCTGACAGTCGAAAAATCTGACTTTTACTGTTCAGAACCGGTTCCTGATAAAAATGTTACCGTTAGAACCGGTTCCTGATAAAAATGTTACCGTAGAACCGGTTCCTGATAAAAAATGTTACCGTTGGGAACCGATTCCTGGCAGTCGAAATCGGTTTTTTTTATATAAACTCCTCCTTACTTACCATTTCAAAACTTAACACCCACCATCATCAACTTACAAACTCACCATCATCAACTTACAAACTCAATCATCTTCTCAAAAATCTTGCAAAATACCTATGGCATGCAACGAAGAAGTTGTTACTGTCTTAGAGACGAAAAGAAACCCAGCTATATGGAAGAATTTTGATCTCTGTTTAATGTCCGACAGCCACGAGATGGCTAGATGCAAAGCTTGCGGAAAATTTATGAAGGCCGCAGCCAACTCAATCCTTAAGAAACACACTGAGCGGCATTGCCCAGTGACGAAGGCAAAGAAAAATGAGACGGAGAAGGTTCCGGCACCGGTTCTTCAAATGTTTGATGTAACCCGTTTGGTTTGGTGTTTTAATAAAGTTTGTGTAATGTTTCTTTCTATTGTGTTTGTTATTTTTGTGTTTCTTTCTATCGTTAGTCTCCATTTTTTCGGCTATAACCGGTTCCAAAGGTAACATTTTAACAGTATAACCGGTTCCTTCTAGAACTGCATTTCCGGGTACTGATGGAACCGGGTACTAGTGAAACCGGGTACGGGTAGGAACCGGGTACGGGTAGGAACCGGTTACTACCCGATTCAAATGGTAAAATTATGGAACCGGGTTGGAACCAACGGGTATTTTGAACCCGGAACCGGTTCTACTTAATGTCGGGTAGGAACTGGAACCGGTTCCAGTTCGGTTCTACCGGTTCGGGTTCGGAACCGGTTTTTATGCCCATCTCTAACGCAAATATATAATATTTAGGGTGGAAGGGGCACTATCAGTGACCTCTTCGGTCGGTGATTGATGTTTATCGATCAGTGAGGTGGCGTCGACATAATATTGGTGAGTGGTGAAGGAGGTAAACGGTGAGTAGTCACCGAGTGGGGAAGAGGAGAGAGAGGGGGTTAATAGTGGGTCCCTCCCTCTTTCTGCCAATCATAATTTTTTATTAAGAAATTGTTTATCACTCCTCATGTGTTTGAGTACTCCTAGTGTTTGAATGTAAATTGGCGAGTAAAATAGGGAAGTTGACATGCCATGATATTATTGGTTAAGAAAAAAGTTTAGTACTCCCAAAATGGGGCGTGCCACTTCCACCCTTAATTGGTTTTTTTTCTCTTTTCATGATTTAAACAATAACTATAAATTGTATTTATTTAACAAAATATTGGTTTAGCTTGAGTTGTGAATGGAAGTGAAAATTTTTATTAGATTGGGTTGTGTAGGTAGAAGAGAGAATACTTTTTATTAAAAGATTTTGTGATAGTAGATAGTCTTAATTGCAACGGCTCACTAAAAAATGTTGTTACGCTGTGTGTAACTCAATTACAAAGTTACACCTAACTTCGTTGCCATTAAGTATAAAATACGTCGATACGCTTATCCCATTATACATTTGTGTGTTTGCATATTATATCGGTGCGTCCAGTTTGCACATATTGTTGTCAGAAACTGTGTAGTTAGACACAATTACCTCGTGTCCTAAACTACACGTGTAACGTTCTGATTACTTCTTACGCTTATTTTCTTAATTTTAGCCTTTGATTAACCACATTAGAAGTGATTTAGTTATATTGTTTCCTAATTAGATTAGTTATTTAATAACATATATGATGCCGTCTTAGACAGGAGGCTGCTCACTTTGCTTGTTCAAACATGGGCAAATGAGTGCTTTAGAATTGTTAATGTAAAGAATTGTTAGTGTAGAGTAGAAGTAAGTTAAAAAATTAAGAGGCCATCCTTGATAACCCACCTCATAAATCAAGAACTTTATTTGAGAGCGATGACAACCCAATATTAACACAGTTGTATTTCATATATTTGAACTCATATTGTAAAATATTAAAATCAAAATACAACCGTAAGTGACAACTTGCAAACCTTATTCAGAACTAGCTTCAAATAAATGTCCAATGCCTCTAATGATCGCCTCAAAAATATGCCCATGATCATCAACCCCTGATGTTTTAGAACCACTTGAAGGACCCTCATAACCACTTGACAAATTTGAAGCAGCAAAGAGAAATGATTACCATCTTCTTTAACACGCTCGTAACTCATGAGTTTGCAGCCAATTCAACCACAACGTTAGTGACGTCTCTATGAATTCATTTACCCTATTCGAGTTCAAAATAATGTGACATCATGCCTTTGCAATTATGTTTTATTATTTTTATTTTTTATTATTAAATTAGTATATTGGGCACAATAAACCCAATGTTAAGTATACTAAATTCTAAACCATAAAAAATGATTTGTAAATGGATCTATAATGAAATTGGCATGTGTTTACTATTTTATAAAAATTAACATATATATATATATATATATATATATATATATACATATATATAGTAGAGAGTTCAAATTAGAAGAAAAATTTTGTAAGAATAAAAAGAATAACTTTTAAACCAATAGAAATTATTCATTTATTTTATTTAATGTGTGTATTTAATATTATGAAAAAGGCCATATATGTAAATCTATAACTGTCATTAATTAGCTAATTAATTAACTTGTAACTCATTTTTAATATACTATTTCAAGTTAAATAATTTATGGTGAAGGACAATTTTCGACATGTGTAGGATAATTTTAGTATGTGTAGCGTAAATTTACATGTGTGTATGGTAAATTCCGATAAGTGTAAGATATATGTAGGATAAATTTTGAAATGTGTAGGACAAAATGTTTTTTCTTTATTAATTAAAGATAACATAATTAATGAGAGAAGTCATACACTATTTAATGGTTTACCATTATGTCCTTTCTTCTTTTTCTTCTCATATTAAATTTCTTCTCAAATGAACATTGCCATATATATATATATATATATATATATATATCTAAGAATTTTTTAAATTGGGTGCCCTCCAAATTACGGGACATGTACGGAGGTCCTCCCCATACACCATCAGAGCTGCCACTGCATATCGTCCAGGTCAATACGTTCAGATTCTGTCGCTCGAGTTGAAACACAAAGGGGGTAGACTAAGAAGTTGCCGCCCTTGCAATGGTAAGCCGGACCCTCAACCGGGTTATGAAATATTTGACACGGTTGGGTCTGTGGACAAAAAGACTCAAGTGTTGCGGGTGGTTGATTGTCGAGATAACCCACCTGGTGGGACACTTGGAGCAGTAGGCGTGTAAGTTAAACTTGCAGATGGTGCAAGTGAAACGTGTGCTGGTTCCAGCGAGGCAGCGATCTTGCAGCCGTCACAGTGCTAGGATGTGTCGGCAGCAAGTTCGTGAGCAGAAGAGGAGGCTGCATGAAGTGTGCGACTGGTTTGGTGGATGATGGTGTCATCTTTATGTTACTGGTGATTTTATGGGTGGGAAATTTAATTATGTGTGATTAAAGTGCATTTGCTGTTTGTATATGTAGAAGAAATTTTTTTGAATGAGTGAAGACTTTAAGGATAATATTGACTATTTGGATTGGAAATGAGTAAAAGTCAACAACTCATGTTGCCTAGTGTTAAGACTTAACTAGAGATTAGGGAATGGTATCGGGTGTCGGTTCAAAACCAGTACCTGTATCGAATTTTTCAAACCAAAATATTTTTGCATTACTGGTTCGGTACGTTACAGGTATTTACCGGTTTTTACCTTCATATAACCGTCTGTACCGGTATCAAACCGTACCGTGTGTTTTTGATACCTGTACCCATTTTTAGGGATTTTTGGTAGCGATACCGGTTGGTACCAAGGTCATCCCTAGACCTAACCATACGTTTATTTGTTCAACACGAAACAAACATGTTTATAATTAAAGGGTAATTTGCATGAAAAAAAACTTTAGTGAAACTAGGATATTTGTATATGTGAGTAAAGTACAATATTTGTCTCTTTGGTTTAGATTTATTCTCACATATAGTCCTTATTTTAAAATAAATGGTTATTCCTATCCCTGTGGTTGTGAATTGGAATAAATCAAGTTCCTGAGTGAAATATCGATTAGTGACACGTTAGTAATATGGTTAAATGATCATAACATCTTTGAAAGACTAAAATCCCAACAGAAAAAATCATCTCCTCATTAAAGTTTCTGCAACATACAACCCACCTTCATTCCTGCTCTCTTTATCATCTTCCCCTAACCCTAAAATTGGCAACGTCATCATCTTCTCCTAACCCTAAAAATCGCAGATGAAACTTGAGGGCTCAATAATTAGTTGCTGACATCTCTTTGAATTTAGACGTATTCTTCTACATGTTAAATTGCACATTTCAACATGCTTATCCAAGATATTAAACACCCAACTACATACAATTATAAAATCAAGAAAATTAACAAAACTCTAACCTTCTACATGTGAAAAGATTAGTATTGCATTACCAAACAACTTTCAGTAACATTGGTACCTGAAAGTTGAGGGGGTTCGATATGTGTTGGTTGATGCGGCTCCATAAGCTGATGCAGATGAACATGTGTAGGAAGTTGTCCCGTTTTACCTCTTAGATTTTTCCATGTCCGCCGACATATTGTATATTGTATAAGAACTAATACTAAACAAATTACTTAAGTTTATTGACATATTTTGTTGTGCGATTTAAGAAAATGGGTATCCATTTAAAAAAATAAGATTGAAATAATTAGTCCAGCTATCCTTTTATAATAACAAAGAATACATGATCATTGATCAGACTCTTGAAAGAGAAGTCCAAGTATGAGAGTTGACTTTTAAAAGTCAAACAAACAACTATCCAACTTCTTTGACATCTTAGTTCTAAAATTCATATAAACATTCCTTAATTGGGAGCAGGAGAAGTTTGACCCTTTGACTTAGTAGAAACCTGAGTCTTCTTCCTCGGTAAAGCCGGCTCAGGCGAAAACGAAACATCAGTCTTTTGTCCACCATTTTTAACCAACCAAACCTCCTGTCCAACCGCAACTATAAAAACCCACTTCCCATAACCACCATTTATGGCATCAGAGAAACCCCTTTTGGAACCAGCCATTGAAATCTTTATTATACCACAATGAAAAACCACCTCTCTTTTGGTTTTACAAAAATTCTAGCCTAGTTAAGCGACATCATATGCAAACTACTAACAAATTATCTGTAAGGAAAGCCAAACAAAGGAGAAAATGCATAAACTATCTAATCAACAACATCCAAACATCAGCAAATATACATTCCCAGCACATAACAGTTGTAATACATACCACAATCTTCAGTATTCATTGTTTTCTGTAGATCCTAAAATGGCAGCGTAAGTCAAAGAGCTTGTACAATGTTTTGGCGTGCTAGAGAAGATGGAAAGAGTGATTGGCGTAATTTGGGGTTTTGAAGAGGATGTAACCTGCTTTAGGAGTTGTAAAGAGCGAAATGCCTATATTACCCTTGAAATTATATGATATAAGACATCCATGCCCCGGTCAACTAATAGTTGACTAACAACAAATGCTCTCAGGGACTTGATTGATTTCAATTGACAACCATAGGGACTGGAATGACCGTTTATTTTCAAAATAGGGACTATATGTAAGAATGGGTATAAACCACAGGGATGGAAATTGTAATTTACTTTATTTATACTGTTAACTCAGGTCACATACAAGATTGCAAGTCATGTGAGGGCATTTGTGTCTGTTTACCATTTCAAATTTAAAAAATTAAAAATAAAAGATAAAATTTATACATCACACCTTCAACGTCTTCCCATCTCTTCGTTTTACATTATTCTATTGGAGATTCTCCTCACGCTACGTTGGCAGTCTTTCTTCGACGACAACTTTCACTTCGGTAAAGGAGAATCTACTAATATCTTCTTACTCGCGTATTCTTCGTGTTTTAAATACTTCGATTAGGGTTCTTTTTTGCTCTATATCCACTATTGACAAACCGATGTCGATATATTTTCAATATAAATTAGGCATTTTATTTTTCTTGAGGTTCTAAACAGATGTTAATTAACACTTTCGTTGTCTTTCACATTGTAGTGGAATATTGTTGTTGCATGAAAGCTGAAATTAAATCTGACCATGATGCGTGGTCGAAAACCGGTGTTCTCTTATGTTTAAGTTGATGTTTTTACGGAACTTTTATTTTCGAATAGTCTACTTTTGATTGGATTTGTTTTTTGCAGGTCTAAAAGAGTTTAAGGAGCTATTCAGGAGCTAAACAATGCATCGGGACGGAAATCAGGTCAACCGGGAGTGAGAATGGCAAAAACAGAAAAACAGGAGTTGGAGCCTGGGCCGTCGGCGATGCTCCGTAGTTATACCGTCGGAAGAAAAATCCAGTAGACAGTAGAAAAGGCCATCGGAGGAAACCAGGATATCCATGGGCCGTCGGTGACACCCTCCCTGTTTGCTGAACGCGAATTTTGTTGCTTGTTGAATTGAGGACGGGTATATGACATGTTTTTGACCTTTTCTTTGGGAGTTTCGCATTTTGGCACTTTTGAACTTTATCTTGGAGCCAAGAACCTTTCCACCATCATCATCATCATCACTTCCATTCCATTATATCATCCTGAATCACCAATCCATTCGATCCTAACCTTAGTCTACCATCATCCCTTCCATCATTCATCTACACACATCATCCATTCCAAACCCTAACCATCATCTCCATCATTCTCAAAGCTTCAAGATGTTCGTGCTAAAGTCTCAATCATCGGACGATCGTGTTCCGTTCACCATGAGCAGCTAGTCTCTTTAGGTTTCAACCGGTGTAGGTTTTTGTAAGTTGCTAGGGTTTAACAACGTTTTGAGTTTTGATTTGTGAAATGTAGTAGTTTGATTTTGAAACCTAAGATAATCGTCTTGCATTTGTATCGTATTCGTAAATTGTCGAGTGAAGATTAAATTTGACTTCGCGAAATGTTTATCTGCAATTATGCCTTGTCTAGGTTAGAGTTTACATGTTCTTGGTAACGAAGTGCATTGCGGTCCGTCGTTTATGACGTCGATAACTCTTGGCACCTAAGCCACGCGACACTAAATTCGTTGGTCAATCATACAATTGAATTGAATCTAAAAACGTGTAGGAACCCTAGGACTTCAACTACCAAACCTAGCTTTTGGCACCTAAGCCACGCGACACTAAATTCGTTGGTCAATCATACAATTGAATTGAATCTAAAAACGTGTAGGGACCCTAGGACTTCAACTACCGAACCGGGTGTTAACGTTGTTCTCATAAATGTTTAAAATTGTTAATTAAGTTTTCATGCAATTGTTCAAGTTTAGTAGTTAAGTAATCAAAAAAACTTGTCGGTTCATTCCGACACTCATTCAAACAAATAAACATTCAAATTAACAACGTATCAAGCTTCATAAAGTATGGCAATATTAAAAATCAATCACATCCATTGCAAACCACAAACTCTTCGTGGTTCAACCCCTTACTACCACTAACGCATTGTTAAGGGAAATTTGGGATTATAAGTATTATCTTTGACCAGGGTGCGACACTCCGATCAGACCATGCTCATCTTTGTTGAGTAATTTAACTTGTTAACTCAAATGTGTTTACCCTGTTCTTTGACCGGGGCGCGAAACTTCGATCAAATTTTGGCGCCGTTGCAGGGGAGTTCGTGCGCTTTGCGTTTGGATTTAAATTGATTTGTGTGATTATCTGTTTATGTTTTTTTACTTTACTTTGCTGTATTCGCTTTCTTTATTACGCGGGTGTGTTACTAGTGCAGATTACTAGGTAGTGCATGCATACGAGGAACTCCAGTAGGACCTTTCCGTTCGTGTTCGAACCGGAAGTTGAGCGGTTAGTGCGAAGAAACCTAGCTAACCGATTATAGGTAACTCTTGTCTCTAATCCTCCCAAAACCAACTCACCACCTATACCATCCTTTGGACCCATTCCAATGGATGACCAAAACTCCAACCAACCCAATAACCAAAACCAACATCAATACCAATACCCAAATTACCCTCCTCAAAACCAAAACATCCAAAATAACTAATCGGAGGGTGATAACAATTCGAGACCATCAACAACACCTTTCAAAAATCATGGCCGAAACCAAAACAACAACCAACGTACACCCACACCTCCACCTCAAAACCAAAACCGACAAAACCCATTACCACCCAACCTCAACAACCGAAACGTTAATGCCAACTGTGGAGTTAACCCGAATTGTGGCAATCCCGCGAACGAAGATCAGTTCCTCAATCTCGACGATTTAAGGAACAATATTCCGGATGCACCTTATAGCGTTCCCCGTTACCAATCACCGGAACATGTGAGTATTCACTTGGAATAATCGGATGATGGCGAGAATTATAATGATCGGGTTGAAGATAAAGCATGGGGGAATGATAATGAGGGGAATTTTTATCATGCTTGGGGTTTTGAGCACGAAGATGGTGGCTATCAAAATGCCAATTTCGTGGGGAGTGACGAGGGATACGGGTACGATTATGGTGGAAATGACGGCTACGGAAACAACCGCCAACCACGAAATAATCAAAGGAATCAGAATGACGGGGATCATGGAAACAACAACAATAATAATGTCAACCGTAACCGGATTCCTCAATTTGTGGGCGGCGGTAACCAAGGCGGTGATGGAGGTGGTGATCGAAGAGGTAATAACCGACCGGTGAATCAAGAAGTTAATGGTCAACGTCGCCAGCCAAATCAACAAGCTCCACGAGGTGTAAATGGTTGATTTAGACTAGTAGTCACAGAAAATGACTCGCCTATTGTTCCAACACCTTGAGGAAGAAGGGCCTTTGATTGTAAACCCAACTATATCAACATCTTACCTCATTTCAATGATAGGACGAACGATGAGCCTTACACTCATTTAGCGGAGTTTTCAGCTACATGTGGCACGATTTAGGGGGCATGATTTTGCATTAGACGAGGTGAAACTACGATTGTTCCAATTCTCATTAAAAGACAAGGTCAAACAGTGGTTTCTCACGCTACCGGCTAATAGCATTCATACTTGGGCGGAAATGCCACAAGTGTTCCTTGATGAATATTAGTCGATCGCAAAGACCGGCGATGCACGAGACAAGATTCGGTCATTTAGACAGTTATCGGGTGAGTTGCTACACGAGGCTCTTACTCGATTTAAGGAATTGGTTCGAAAATGCCCTCACCGTAAAATTCCTGGATGGGAATTGTTGAAATGTTTCGTTCGGGGGTTAGACACCAAGAATCATAAGTACTTGCAATTGACAAGTAATGGCACTTTGTTAAACAATCATGAGGAAGACGATTAGGAGTTCATCGAAAGAATGAGCAAGAATTCCAAAGCGGTTGCTATGGCGGATAGAGCCAAAAAGCACCTCGTTTCCCGATCTTGATTCAAACGATAAGAATCGAATCACCACTTTAGAACGGGAGTTGGCCCGTATGAAGAAAAAGGATGTGGGGCGGTGTAGTTTGCGGTATGTGAAGATTGTGGGGATATTGGTCATCGTACCGAGGAGTGTCAAGTTAATATGGCACAAGCCACCAAAGAGATGAATCAAGTGTACGGAGAGCGGAAGCAATATGACATGAACTCCAACACTTATCACCCGAAGAAACCATCCTAATTTTAGTTATGTTAACGCCCCGAATCAAATGTACCCGATTTTCCAACCGGGAAATCAAGGTGGTAACAAGGGTGGATTGTCGTACCAAAATCGCAAAGTTGGTAACCAAGGGGGATATTAAAGGAATCATAATCGATGAAGTGGCCAAGGATATCATGTCACACCCCAACCGATGGCGGAAACATCAGAGTGAGACGAAATAGATTGCTCATCATACGTAACCCTATTTGCGACATTAATTAGATAAACCAAATTTCATTTCACAATAAATTGTGAAGTACAACAGGATATTAAATACAACAACAAAATTCTTAGTAATCTAGATGTGTTTCTAAGCCATTCCTACTAAGTTCCATCATGATCAACATCTCTAACCTGCAACATGTTAAAAGTATAGTTCAATACAAAAGGTATTAGCAAGTACACAAGTTTGAAATACATAGCATAAGTATAAAAGAATTTACTCAAATCCACATGGCAATTATATACAAGGTAAGCTAGCATGCAATACTAATCGTCAAACCCAAGTATCCACAAGAATGAATGTGTCCCTCGTCACACGAAGTAACGAGACTAAAGTATGAATGTAACAAGAATGCATCCACTTTGAGACTTAACAATACCCCGATGGGCGGTGTGCTACTCCTATAGAGCTATATATGTTAAGTTGGGGCTAGCTAAGTTAATGACAATAAGCAAGTATGAATTTAGCATGTACCAAAGCATAACAATAAGCATGTATGAAAGATTGAGTGTATAAAGCATGTAGTGTGTGTATTTGTGTGATTTTGTATGTTAACATGTTACAACCCAAATTGTGTAATAGGTAAATGGGTCAACTGTACTCACGGTTTTGCAAGCTTCCACTTGTTAGTCCTGTGAAGAGTTTGGAGGATAGAAGAAGCACCGAGTTATCCTACAAGAGGAAAAATGGGTTGGTAAGTATTCGAATAATAACGGAGGATTAGAAATAAATACAATAAAGTACTTTATACGGAAAAGTAATCATCTAGACTTGATACTCGTTTTTTTGACACTATAATACCCATTCGGGTTGATGTGTTTTCATGGGTTATGATACCCATTAGAAGCGTAACGAGAGATTAAGTACTTAGGTGATGTAACCTAATATCATGATGGATAATCATTTGATTATCATCAAGAGTTCGTATAATATATATATATATATATATATATACATATATATATATATATATACATATATATATATATATACATATATATATATATATACATATATATATATATATACATATATCATATAGTATACGTATAAGTAAAAACATCATGGAATTTCATGGAAGTCATGCATGGAAGTAGGAGGATGACCTTCCTTTTAAAACCTCTCTTGTATAGTTTACCAATGCACAAGTCGTCACAAGGACGACAAGGATGGTCATGAGTACGCTTAACATAAAAGTAAAAGACAAAAGTAATCGAAATCATCAAGTGAGGTGGTGGATCAAAGGTAGGATAGCCAAGGCCTCCAAGTGATCACACTCTACCAACTCAAGTCTTGTTTCGAGAACAAGCTTGGAAGGATACAACACTTGTGGGTAAAACCCTATTAAAACCAAACAAAGCTCTTACACTTGGGACCTTTAGACATGGTGATGCTCTAAGTTGGTCTTCCATGGAAGACTAATGGAGACATTCCAAAAGGTATTTCAAGTAGTAAGAAAGAAGGAAGATCAAAAGGAGAGAGAGGTGAGTTAGAACTCACTTTTTGAAGCCTTGATCTTTTAGTGAAGAAGAGCTCTTAGAGCTTTTTAGGGAGAAGAGAAGAGAAGATTGAGGTGTGAAATGAGAGGAGATGGAGTGGGGTATTTATAGGTAAAATTGGAGGGTGTTAGTTGGGGGGTAATAAATTCAAGAAACACAAAATTCGCTAATCCATGAGCTTGAAACCAACATTTCCGGATTATACCCTCTCGCGGGCCGCGAGAGGCTTCTAAAGGGTCGGTCGCGGGCCGCGAGGCAGGTTATTCCAGAAGGTTCTTTGGTTTTTATCAATTTTAGTCCTTGAACTTAGTTTAATTTTCTATTTTTGCATGTCTTAGGCATATAACGTGTATGAATGCATGAATCTTTGCACGTATAATATTTGCATGAATTTAACAATTGAATGTTTGTAAGACAAGCATGTATCAAGTATAAATTTTATTACAATTCAAGTCTCGGATTACAAGATTGGGAAAAAGAAATACGAATACAAGTTTCCAAAAATAGAAATACAACAATGCCTTCTAATTAGGGAAGGTATGAAAAGCGAGGCGTTACAGTCTCCCCTCCTTTAGGAAATTTCGTCCCAAAATTTATTCAGAGGAAGGTGTAACGAATAGGTGCGGGTACTTAGTCTTCATATCACTTTCGAGTTCCCAAGTAAATTCGGCACCACGTTTACCTTCCCATCAAACCTTGACTATGGGAATTCAACTGCGCCTCAATTGCTTGATTCCTCGGTCCATGATTTCGACCGGTTTTTCCACGAAGTGTACAGTCTCATTGATTTAAATATCTTCAAGTGGAACCTGAAGCCCTTTGTCAGCTAGACATTTTTTCAAGTTTGAGACATGGAACGTAGGATGAACGTTGTTGAGTTCTTGAGGTAGATCTAGTCTATACGCCACCTTGCCAATCCTTTCGAGAATTTTGAAAGGATGTACATAGCGAGGGGCGAGTTTTCCTTTCTTACCAAATCGAATTACAACCTTCCAAGGGGATACCTTGAGGAGTACAAAGTCATCCATGATGAATTCCAATGGTTTGCGCCGTCTATCCGCATAACTCTTTTGTCGGCTTCTAGCTTTGAGTAGGTTGTCTCGAATTTGTAAGATCTTGTCCGTCGTCTCTTGTATAAGCTCAGGACCAGTGATTTGAGCTTCCCCGATCTCGTGCCAACAAATAGGCGATCGGCACTTACGACCATACAATGCCTCGAAGGGTGCCATTTGAATACTCGCGTGATAACTGTTATTATACGAGAATCGATCAAAGGCAAGTGCATATCCCAGTTGCCACCAAAATCGATTATGCAAGAATGAAGCATATCCTCTAGAGTTTGGATGGCACGCTCGGTTTGTCCATCAGATTGAGGATGGAAGGCAGTACTAAGATTGAGATGAGTACCAAGAGCTCTTTGAAACGTTTGCCAAAGGCGAGAGGTGAAACGACCATCTCGGTCTAAGATGATGTCGATGGGGATACCATGACGACAAATGATTTCATCCATGTAGATACGAGCCAGTTTCTCGACTTTAAAATCTTCATGTATGGGGAGGAAGTGAGCGGATTTGGTCAAACGGTCAATGATGACCCAAATACTATCGTGACCAGACGATGTACAAGGGAGTTTGGTAATGAAGTCCATGGCAATGCTTTCCCACTTCCTAATAGGAATCTCAGGTTGTTCAAGCAAACCAGAGGGACGTTGATGTTCGGCTTTCACCTTAGAACAAGTGAGGCATTTCGAAACGTAGAAGGCGATATCTTTCTTCATTCCAGGCCACCAGTAAGATGTACGAAGGTCATGGTACATCTTATCAGCGCCTGGGTGAATAGAATATCAAGATTTATAAGCTTCACTCATCAAAAGGTTATGAAGGTTGCCACAGTTAGGAATCCAAATACGATCAAGGTAGTACATGATGCCATTGGGTTTTGATATGAGTTGGGTTTCGACACCACACTTCAATTCATTATCGAGGTTACCCTCATTAATGGTTGAGTATTGTGGCTCACGAATTAGCTCTTGAAGTTTTCCCAAGGTTTGGTAGCAACGGATACTCTTAACGTGAACTTTTCGACTTAGTGCATCGGCTACAACATTCGCTTTACCGGGGCGGTATCGAATGTCGCAGTCATAGTCGTTTAATAACTCCACCCAACGATGTTGAAGCATATTGAGTTCTTTTTGATTGAAGATATGTTGTAGGCTCTTATGGTCGTTGAAGACCGTATACTTTGTACCATAAAGGTAATGTCGCCATATCTTCAATGCAAAAACCACTGCACCAAGTTCAAGGTCGTGGGTAGTGTAGTTTTTCTCATGAATTTTGAGTTGTCTTGAAGCGTAAGCGATGACTTTATCTCGTTGCATGAGGATGCAACCGAGACCTTGTTTCGAAGCATCGCAATACACGACTAAGTCATCGTTACCATCGGGAAGAGCTAAGATAGGAGCATTACAAAGCATGCCCTTGAGTGTTTGAAAAGACTCCTCTTGTTTGGAACCCAAAACAAAAGGTTTATCTTTTTGGGTCAAAGAAGTGAGAGGAACGACAATCTTGGAGAAATTCAAGATAAAGCGACAATAGTAACCAGCTAAACCAAGAAACGAACGAATTCGGACGGAGACTTAGGAGCAATCCAATTCTTTACGGCTTCGATTTTTGCTGGGTCAACGTGAATACCAAGTTCGTTGACGACATGACCAAGGAACTGAACTTCCTTTAGCCAAAATTCGCATTTCGAGAATTTGGCGTAAAGGCGTTCAGTACGCAATAGCTGAAGGATAAGACGCAAGTGTCGCTTGTGCTCTTCTTGTGTCTTAGAATAGATAAGAATATCATCGATGAAGACAATTACGAAATGACCGAGATATGGCTTGCACACGCGATTCATCAAATCCATGAACACGGTAGGTGCGTTGGACAAACCAAATGGCATGACTACGAACTCGTAATGTCCATAACGTGTACAGAATGCGGTCTTGGGTACATCTTCTTCGAGGAATTGAAGTTGATGATAGCCAGAACAAAGATCGATCTTTGAGAAGCAAGTTTCGCCTTGAATTTGATCGAAGAGATCGTCAATACGAGGAAGAGGATATCGGTTTTTGACCGTAAGCTTATTGAGCTCACGATAGTCGATACACATCCGAAATGATCCATCTTTCTTCTTGACGAACAGAACGGGAGCGCCCCAAGGAGAAGTACTAGGGCGTATAAAGCCTTTATCGAGAAGTTTTTAAAGTTGGCTAGATAGTTCTTGCATCTCCGAAGGTTCTAGACGATAAGGGGACTTCACAACGGGAGTTGCGCCAGGTGTGAGATCGTTTCGGAAGTCGACAGAACGAGGGGGAGGCGGACCAGGAAGATCCTCTGAAAAAACATCAGGAAATTCGCAAACGATAGGAACGTCACTTATGCTTGGACCCTTGTCCTTCTTTTCGACAATGTGGGCGTGAAAGGCGAAGTATTCCTTGCGCAAGTATTTGTTCGCTTGAATACACGACATAAGCTTGAGACCTTTGGAGCGTTTCTCGCCATAGATGTGTAAGGAGTCATCGTTAGGAAGAGGAATACGGATAAATTTTTCCAAACAAACGACTTCAGCATGAACTCGCCTAAGCCAATCCATGCCTACTATGATATCGAAACATCCCATTTGAATGGGTATGAGGTCAATAGAAACGTATGGTCGTTAAGATTCAAAGAATAGTTGGAAATGAAGGAATCGATGGTGATGGATTTTCCGTTAGCGACTTCGACTTCAAATGATTTTGGCAGTTTAGAGCGTTTACACTTAAGCATGGTTTCGAATTCAACGGATACAAAACACTTGTCCGCGCCAGGATCAAAAAGACATGAAGCATAGATGTTGTTAACGAGAAACGTACCGGTTATGACGTCATTAGTGTTTTGCGCATGGGCGGCGGTGATCATGAAGGCTCTGCCTCGAGCTTGTTGAGGTTGACGCGGTTGCTGTTGTTGCTTTGTTCGGTTGTGGGCAGGCATTGGCAAAGTGGTTAGGATCGCCACATTTGAAACATGCGCGATTGATGGTGGCTGGAGGTTGAGGTTGGTTTAGGGTAGGGTTTGCAACGATAGGTTGATCTTGGGTAGGCGTTAGGTTTTGGCGACATCGATCGGCAAAATGCCCAAATCTGTTACAGGTAGCGCATTTGCGACACGGGGTGTTAGCGGGATGGTGGTAGGAGCATTGGTTACACTTAGGCTATGAGCCGGTATAGTTCCTCCTTGGTGGTTCTAGGGTTGAGGCAGTGGAAACGGATTGCAAGGGTTTCGGGTTTTGCGGAGTAATGACCGTATAATTTTTGTTAGAAGCCTTCCGCTTCTTACCCTTGTTGTTGTTCCTAGGTGGCTTGGATGGGGTAGGTTCTTCGGTGGGATCGGTGGTGGCTCGGTCTACATTCTTTGGTGGAGCTTTATTGGAGGTTTCATGGATGATGCGGTTGTTGTTGAATTTGGCGGCGAGGCGATAGGTATCTTCAAGGGTTTTAGGTATGGCGGCTTCAACTAGATCGGCGATGGTTGGAGGTAGGCGTTCGATGTACTTTGCGATAGCCTTGTCGAGGGAGTCGACTTGACTAGGGCAAAGTGCACTTAGCTGCTTGAAATGGGTGGTGAGGCCGGCATTGTCGTTCCCCACTTGCTTCAGGTTCCAGAATTCGTTCTCTAGTTTCCGAAGCTCGTGTGGAGGACAAAACTCATCCCTCATCAGCTTTTGGAGATCAGCCCAAGGGAGGACGTGTGCAACGTTGTTTCCACGAACGTTGCGTTCAGAAGTCCACCAATCGAGGGCTCTCGATCGGAAAACGCCTGCCGCGTTAAGCGTATGTAGGTGGTCAGGACATCCACTTTGTAAGAACGTCACCTCTATGGCATCAAACCATTGAAGCAACTGAGTGGCGTCCCCTTCGCTGGTGAAAGGTATAGGGTTGCAAGAGCAGAATTGCTTATGGGTAAAGGTCGTCTTAGGTGATTCTACCTTTGAATCGACGGAGGTATGAGGCGATTCGGTGTTTGGCGTCAGTTGAACTTTGCTAACGATGTCGGGTATGATCTTAGCCATTTGCTTTGCCATAAACTCATACAATCTTTCTTAGACATCGAGTTGGAGTTGGTTCTTGACTTCAACCTTGCGCCAGAGTTTTGCGAAGACATCTATGCGATAGAGGAAAGGATGACACTTGATCGTAGGGTAATGTAAAAATCACATTGGGTATGTAAGTAACACGTATAATTTCATATAAGCAAAATAAGCATCTCAAAAGTTTAAACACGTATGATTGCATAAAGAGTATAAATTAAGTTGTTTCGCGAGGATTATTATTGTTTTTTATTGCGATAAACGTGCGAATCACGGTTCGAAATGAATGAGGTAATCAAGTATTAAAACACATGTGGGGATATTGGTCATCGTACCGAGGAGTGTAGTTTGTGATATCTGAAGATTGTGGGGATATTGGGGGAGGTGTAGTTTGCGGTATGTGAAGATTGTGGGGATACTGGTCATCGTACCGAGGTGTGTCAAGTTAATATGGCAAGCCACCAACAAGATGAATCAAGTGTACGGAGAGCGGAAGCAATATGACATGAACTCCGACACTTATCACCCGAAGAAACCATCCTAATTTTAGTTATGTTAACGCCTCAAATCAAATGAACCCGATTTTCCAAACGGGAAATCAAGGTGGTAACAAGGGTGGATTGTCGTACCAAAATCGCAAAGTTGGTAACCAAGGGGGTTATCAAAGGAATTATAATCAAGGAAGTGGCCAAGGATATCATGTCACACCCCAACCGATGGCTGAAACATCAGAGTGAAACGAAATAGATTGCTCATCATACATAACCCTATTTGCGACATTAATTAGATCAACCAAATTTCATTTCACAATAAATTGTCAAGTAAAATAGGAAATTAAATACAACAACAAAATTCTTAGTAATCTAGATGTGTTTCTAAGCCATACCTACTAAGTTCCATAATGATCAACATCTCTAACCTGCAACATGTTAAAAGTATAGTTCAATACAAAAGGTATTGGCGAGTACACAAGTTTGAAATACATAGCAAAAGTATAAAAGAATTTACTCATATCCACATGGCAATTGTGTACAAGGTAAGCTAGCATGCAATACTAATCGTCAAACCCAAGTATCCACAAGAATTAATGTGTCCCTCGTCACACGAAGTAACGAGACTAAAGTATGAATGTAACAAGAATGGATCCGCTTTGAGACTTAACAATATCCTGATGGGCGGTGTGCTACTCCTATAGAGCTATATATGTTAAGTTGGGGCTAGCTAAGTTAATGACAATAAGCATGTATGAATTTAGCATGTACCAAAGCATAACAATAAGCATGTATAAAAGATTGAGTGTATAAATCATGTAGTGTGTGTATTTGTGTGTTTTTGTATGTTAACATGTTACAACCCAAATTGTGTAAAAGGTAAATTGGTCAAGTGTACTCACGGTTTTGCAAGCTTACACTTGTAAGTCCCGTGAAGAGTTTGGAGGATGGAAGAGGCACCGAGTTATCCTACAAGAGGAAAAATGGGTTGGTAAGTATTCGAATGATAACGTAGGATTAGTAATAAAGTACAATAAAGTAGTTTATATGGAAAAGTAATCATCTAGACTTAATACTCATTTTTTTGACACTATAATACCCATTCGGGTTGATATGTATTCATGGGTTATGATACCCATTAGAATCGTGACGATAGATTAAGTACTTAGGTGATGTAACCTAATATCATGATGGATAATCATTTGATTATCATCAAGAGTTCGGTTAGTATATATATATATATCATATAGTATACGTATAAATAAAAACATCATGGAAGTTCATAGAAGTCATGCATGGAGGTAGGAGGATAACCTTCCTTTTAAAACCTCTCTTGTATAGTTTACCAATGCATAAGTCATCATAAGGATGACAAGAATGGTCATGAGTACGCTTAACATAAAAGTAAAAGACAAAAGTAATCGAAATCATCAAGTGAGGTGGTGGATCGAAGGTAGGATAGCCAAGGCCTCCAAGTGACCACACTCTACCAACTCACTTATTGAAGCCTTGATCTTTTATTATAGTAGAGCTCTTAGAGCTTTTTAGAGAGAAGAGAAGAGAAGAGAAGAGAAGATTGAGATGTGAAATGAGAGGATATGGAGTGGGGTATTTATAGGTAAAATTGGGAGGGTGTTAGTTGGGGGGTAATAAATGAAAGAAACACAAAATTGGCCAATCCATGAGCTTGAAACCAATATTTCCAGATTATGCACCTCTCGCGAGCCGCGAGAGGCTTCCAAGGGGTCGGTCGCGGGCCGCGAGGCAGGTTACTCCAGAAGGTTCTTTGGTTTTTATCAATTTTAGTCCTTGAACTTAGTTTAATTTGCTATTTTTGCATGTTTTAGGCATATAACGTGTATGAATGCATGAATCTTTGCACATATAACAAGTAGTTTGCATGAATTTAACGATTGAATGTATGTAAGAGAAGCATGTATCAAGTATAAATTTTATTACGATTCAAGTCTCGGATTACAAGATTGGGAACAAAGAAATACGAATACAAGTTTCAAAAAATAGAAATACAACAATCCCTTGTAATTAAGGAATATATGAAAAACGAGGCGTTACATATCAAAACCGTGAAAATAATTACCAACAGGGCTACAACCAAGGTGGTAATGGTGGTGGTAATTCAAACTCTCAAATGGGTGGTGATGACTCGTTAAACTCCAAGCTTGATGCAATCATGAATGCTATCCCCACTTCAAATCAAGAAATCAAGTCGGAGATGAAGAAAAAGTTTGAGGTATGAGACAAATCGCGTAAGGCATTGGAAAAGAAAGTGGGTCAACTTGCAGAGGAGATGGCTAATATGCGAGGAAATGGCGGGAGATTGCCAAGTGACACCACCGTGAAGCCTAAGTATCAAGGGTCCAACTTAAAGAATACACATGAGGTACCAATTAACAAAATCTCTTTGCGTAGTGGGCGAGTTTGCGTTACCACCACCCTAGTTTCTTGAAGGGGTGGTGGAAGATGTTAGTGATGAGGAGGATGTTGATGGTCAAATGGGTCAAAATAAAAATGTTTTGAAAAATGATAAAATTACCCTTGTTGTGACCGTCCCCGTCCCAAAAGCTAAGGAAAAGGGTGTGGAGGTTAATACCGCCCCTTATCCCGAAGCTTTGTTGGGACCATCTAAGAAAGTGATGAATAAACGTGGTCCCCATCAAGAAGAGATGTGGGAAATTTTTAAACAAGTTAAAATCGACTTACCACTATTAGATGCGATCAAACAAGTACCCTCGTATGCTAAGTCTTGAAGGATTTATATACCTAGAAGCGAACTCACAAGTTTCCTAAGAAACTTGATTTAACTAAAAATGTGAGTTTGATTCTTTTGGGTGCACTTTCACCAAAGTTGCAAGATCTGGGGGCACCCATTATTTCTATACAAGTGGGCAATTTAAAATGACTCGGACACTTTTGGATCTTGGGGCGAGTGTGAGTATCTTACCGGGTAGTTTGTATGACCAATACGAATTTGGTCCACTTCAAGCGGAAAACATCACCGTGGTGCTAGCCGACTTGACCCCCAAGCTACCCCGTGAGATAGTCATAGATGTAATTATCAAGGTCGAGGACTTTTACTATCCGGTGGACTTTCTTGTACTTGATTATGTCTCTTTGGGCCGAACTACGCAGCCAACGGTTATTCTCGGTCAACCATTTTTGTCAACATCGAATGCCCAAATAAACTGTAAAACTTGTATGGTTGACATGACTTTTGGTAACTATCGTTTGCGGTTAAATGTCTTTTGGGGATTAATGGATCCTCTAGTTAGCGATGAATGCTATATGGCAGACGTTGTTGACAAGTGTATACCTCTATGTGATATGGGTATCAAAGAGGAAAACACAATAGAGGAATGTTTCATGTTTGATAGGTTGCAACTGGAGACAAATCGAAGCATGGATGAGGAGGTGAAAAGATGGAGGTGATGCGGCGAAAGAATGAAGACCCACTTGGACACACCAAGTGGAAAGTCTTCCGGAAAGATCGATACGAAAATAAAGCCATCGTTGGTAGAGCCTCTGGTCGTTGAGTTTAAGGTGTTGCCCAAGCATTTGAAATATGCTTATGTGGGTGAAGGCAACACGCTCCCGGTCATCATTGCATCAAACTTGACCAGAGAGCAAGAGCAGAAGCTCATGCAGGTCTCGGTTACCAATAGGGCGGCTAATGGGTTGACCATTGCAGATTTGAAGGGATTTAGTCGTTCGGTGGTGATGCACAAAATCATCACGGAAGATGGTGTTACTCCTTCTCGTGACGCACAACAAAGGTTGAATCTGAATATGCGTGAAGTCCTCAAGAAGGAGGTTTCGAAGTGGCTAGATGCGGGCATCATTTAGCCCATTTCTGATAGCCAATTGAGCCCTACACAAACCGTTCCCAAGAAGGCAAGCATTCAAGTCGTCACAAATGACGCAAGTAAAGAGGTCGCAACTCGGTCGGTGACTGGGTGGCATATTTGTATTGATTATAGGAAGTTGAATGCTGCAACTTCCAAACACCATTTCCCTTTACCTTTTATTGGCCAAATTGTTGAGAAATTAGCGGGTCAAAAATTTTATTGTTTCTTGGGTGGATATTCAGGTTACAACCAAATTGTTATCCATCCAGAAGGCCAAGCAAAACCATGTTTACTTATCCATATGGCACATTCGCATTTAGGCGAATGCCATTTGGACTATGTAACGCTCCCGCCACCTTTCAAAAGTGTAAGATGAGTATCTTTTCGGATATGGTGAGGGAGTCTATGGAGATCTTCATGGATGATTTCTCAATATTTGGGTTGTCATTTGATGTGTGCTTAGACCAATTAGAAAAAGTTTTAAAAATATGTGTTGAAATTTGGTCTTGAGTTGGGAAAAGAGCTATTTTATGGTTCAAGAGGGGATTGTGTTGGGACACGTGGTGTCGAGTCATGGGATAGAGGTTGACTGTGCAAAGGTGCAAGTCATCTCTACTTTGTCGTATCCCACGAGTGTTAAGGGTGTTAGGTCATTCTTAGGTAATGCGGGTTTTTATAGAAGGTTTATAAAAGGGTTTAGTGACATAACAAAACCTTTGTGTAACTTGTTGCTAAAAGACCATTCGTTTGATTTTAACAAAGATTGTCTAAATGCCTTAAATATTTTGAAAGAGAAGTTGGTTGATGCCCCAATCTTGCAATCACCGAATTGGTCTCTACTGTTGAAATTATGTTTGGTGCAAGTGATTATGCGGTGGGGGCTGTATTGGGTCAAAGAGTAGAAAAGAAACCCATTGCTATATACTACACGGGTAAGACTCTCTCGAATGCTCAATTAAATTACACAACTACCGAGAAAGAGCTACTTGTGGTAGTATATGCATTGGATAAATTCCGGGCTTATATGGGGTAGTAAAGTGAATATATATTCTAGTCATACTGCTGTTAGATACCTCATGGAAAAGAAGGATGTGAAGCCACGGTTATCCGATGGGTTCTTTTGTTACAAGAGTTTGACCTCGAGATACGGGACAAGAAAGGTAGTGAAAATGTGGTTGCGGACCACTTGTCCTGGTTGTTGGTAGAGGAGGGTTCTTCCCGTGTAGAGAATAACGAAATGTTCCCAGATGAGCACATTCTAAAAATTTTGGTATTACCTTGGTTTATAAACATTGTCAGTTATTTGGTGACAGGTGATTTACCGGCTCATTGGGATAGGAGAAGGATATTGCATTTCTTCTCGCATATCAAGTACTACATGTTGGAAGAGCCGGTTTGTTCAAGATATGCCCGTATCAAGTCGTGAGAAGATGTGTATCGGACGGCGAGATTTCGAGTGTCTTGACGCACTTGCATTCATTTGCTTGTGGGGGCCATTTTAGTGGTCACAAAATGTGGCACAAAGTGATCAATAACGGTCTTCATTGGCTGATTATTTTTAAGGACGCCTTTAACTTTGCTAAAAATTGCGTTGAGTGTCAAAAGTTGGGGGGTATATATATGCAAGATGAGATGCCCAAGCAAACGATTCTCATAGTTGATATATTTTCGACGTGTGGGGAATCGATTTTATGGGCCCATTCCCAAATTCGCATGGGAATCTGTACATTTTGGTGGCGGTCGACTATGTATCTAAATGGGTCGAAGCGATTGCCACCAAAACGAACGACCATACCGTAGTTTGTAATTTTGTGCAAACCAATATTGTTTCTCGATTTGGGGTTCCTAGAGTTATCACTAGTGATGGGGGATCTCACCTTAAGAATTTTAATTTTGGAAAATTGTTGAAACGGTATGGTGTAGACCATCGAATTGCTACCCCCTACCACCCGCAAACGAGTGGTCAAGTGGAAGTGTCTAATAGGCAAATCAAAGAGATTTTGCAAAAGCCGTTCGACCAGACCGTAAGGATTGGTCAACAAAGTTGAATGATGCTTTATGGGCCTATCGAACGGCACATAAAACACCTATCGCACTACACCTTACCGCTTAATTTACGGTAAAAATTGTCATTTGCTGGTTGAGCTTGTTCATCGTGCATTTTGGGCTATTAAAGAAGTTAATATCAAATACGATGATGCAGGTAAGGAACACAAGTTAAAGCTATGCGAGTTGGAAGAGCTTCGGGAGGAGGCATATGAATATGCTTCCAAGTACAAGGATGGCATGAAGCGAGCACATGATGCCAAACTGAAGACGGAGGAGTTATTTGTGGGTCAATGAGTTTGGCTCTACAATTCGAGGCTCAAGTTCTTTCCCGGTAAGCTCAAGAGCAAGTGGATGGGCTCGTTCATCATTACACGGGTTGGAAGGTTGGGAGATGTTACCATCGAGGACCCAAAGGATGGGTCAAAGCAAACGGTCAAAGGCCATCGCCTTAAACCATTTCTTGATGGTAATGAGGAGAACAATGATGCGAGCACGGAGTTGGTAAGCGTTCCAACTTATGAGGTCAACTAAAGGACCGGTAACACGTGTGTAGAGTTTTGTACAATTTTTATAGTTTGTTCGTATTGCTCTTGTTATTATCATTTCGTTTTTTACTAATCTCTTTGATGTGTGAAGTTCCGAACATCACAAATAGGTCATGAAGATATAAGGTATGTCTTAGACTTGTTTTGTGTATTGAGGACAATACACGACTTTTTGGGGGTGGTATGAATTGTTAAATGATTGGTTGTTTTAGATATTAAAACCGTAAAAAGATCCACAAAAAAGATGTTTTTATAATTTTTAGGAATTTTTATAGTATAGGTCCGTTTTGTAAAAAGTCCTTGTTTTTGTCCATATTTAAAAAAAGTAGGGACCGTAGGCGACGAGGCATCAAGCCGTCGTCGACGGCTTATGGAAAGGGGGGTTGGGTTAAAAGTGGCGTAGACAGACGATTACGGCATATGAGCTTTTTTGGGGTGCGTCGGCAACGGGCGAAGGGACCGTCGGCGACGGCTCGTGGTTTGTCAGCCGATGCTGACTTATATCCAGCGTAAAACTCGAACCAAAACTCCATTAAACTCA
This sequence comes from Scalesia atractyloides, assembly GCA_947069175.1. Lineage (NCBI taxonomy): Eukaryota > Viridiplantae > Streptophyta > Magnoliopsida > Asterales > Asteraceae > Scalesia > Scalesia atractyloides. Next base: position 15,148,631 of record CAMTDV010000001.1, on the reverse strand, counting down.
TTCAAAACTATCCTGAACTCACTTTTAGCCACATGCTCGACCCGAGAACACCTAACCTGATCCATACTTAGTCTTTCAACAATTAAACCTCTGCATTCTAACATCCCAATTCACCTCTTACTTCATCTTCTTCCTCAAGAGCTCAAGAACCCTAACACCTTCTTTTACTCATAACCACTTCAATTCTCCACCAAATTTAATGATTCTTAAGCCTATTTTGTGTAGTTTTTCAAGAGGAAAAAACCCTTATAGTAGTTTCCATTAATTCTTGCTAGTTTGCAAGATTTCTGAATTTGAATTTTTGGGTTTTTGCGAGGGTGTTCTTCAAAGTTATTGATTTTCATTTTTTTCTTAGTTTCTCTTAGCCTACATCATGAAAGGTATGAACTTGACTTGAATTTGAGCAGGATTATCATACGGTTTGTTAATTTCTTCCGAAATTTTGAACTTTTTGTTTAAGAGTAGGTTGTTTATGATGTTTTAGCTTGAATTTGTGGGTAAAAACTTGATTTGGTTGGGGATTGAACATGCAACAAGTATGGTAATGTGATTACAATCATTTGTTTGCATGATTGAACATGAGCGTGATGTTGAACTTGGTTGAAATCTGATAAACTTAGGATTAACATGAAAAATTGATTTTTAGATGTTAAAGTTTGCTACTTTGGAAGTTAAAATGAGCTAGTTTACATCTAAAAGATAATTGTGGTTCAATATCATATGTTATGTTTAACGTTTGAGATGATTTATTGTGTGTTGATTGTAGTCATGACAAGCCGGAAGAGGAGCAAGACTACGGGTCAAGGTTCATCTTTGGGAGCCAGTTCGGCTTCCGGGTATATTCAGAAGAAGTGGGAACAATTAAGTTATGTGGAAAAGGGTGATGCGCGGTTATACAAGCAAGATTGGGTTTGGGAAAAGATCAGAGACGATAGTATCGGTAGCACATGGAATGAAAACAAGAAGAGACCGCTTTCAAGGTGTAATGACAAACACCTTGAAGTGAAATTGTGGAAATGGAAGATGGTGAATGGCGTGACTACTACTATTCCGGAGAGGGTTGTACCAGACCGTACGGTGAACGTGGAAGAGTTTCGTACGATTGGGATCATCCAAATGTTTGAGGTTGGGAACGGGTCTTGGATTGGTGTGAGGATATCATACCACGGGTTTATTTGACGACAGTTTGTGAATGGTTGGCGTCATTGAGGTTTAACAATAAGGATGGTCCGCCGAACATGTGGCAGTTGGTCAGATATAGGTAGAGGTCAAATGGTGATGTCTTTCGAGACGATGAACTATATTGCGTGGTTTGACTCATTGGGGGTTGAAGAGTATTTTTACTACACCATGAACCAATTCTTAGATAACAAAATGAACTCCACGGACCCGAATGGTATGGATGGAGCGGTGTTACCTTTTTATGATAGTGGGATGGCATTGAGGAACCATTTGTCGGTTGAAGGGAAAATCCTTCAACCCATTTCTCTTGAGAATATCATGGTAAAATTTGGGGATTGAGGTAAGGTTAAAGCATCGGATTGCTGGGTGCTTTACTCGCTATTGTTTGGAACACCGAAATTATCATGGCGACATCGTTATGATAAACACCTGGGATACCCGCGAGTCCTATGCGCGGAAGATGATACAGTATGTTCGGTTGATTAGTGCCATGATTGTGCAGCAAAACAAGTTACCAGCAGAATCATTATAGGTTTCAAAGCCCATGGATCACATCTGCTTCGCATCAATGAAGCAACACTGGAAGATACAGGTTCGAATTTATGGTCACCAGTACAGGGTGTTTGATGATCAAGGACACCAATTCTAGTTTATTGATCCGAGTGCAGCAGAAGAGAGGCTGCAAGAGAGGAGGAGATGATAGATGAGGAAAATGAGGATGAGCCTCAAGGTCCGAGGGGACCGCGTCGAAGGTATGCCGGCCACACTAAAAAATTTCGGCAGGTGCAGCGAGTTTTGTGTCCAACCTGCGTAGAGAGCACACACCTTGGACACGTTATGAGAGGCACCATCAAGACTATATGGCAGGTTTGCCGTATTGAGAGCACACACCTTGGACGCGTTATGAGGACCTTCCCATGCTTACCTGGCCTTCAGATCCATCTCCTCATGGCCCCAAGGAGTTGGCTCCAGTTTTTTTTTCGCCGTATTTCAACAACCGGCCGAAGGGGAAAAGGGTACCCTCGATGATTACCGCGAGATGAGACTAGCCAAGTTGCAAACCTCTTCTACGTTCATCCTGGCTCCATATAGATAACTTTTATCAAGATTAAATTTTAACCTCGAACAAAGTAAAAAACCTCATGATTCGATTGATGTTCCCTATACTATCTTGCGACCATTCACCACACCATCGACACAGAAAAGATGTGATAAAGTGGGCCCACCATTAGGCAAAGCAACCCCCAGAAAAAGAATCGACTCAACCGCTTTATTCATAATGACATTCAAAGCTTTCAACATCAAAGAGAAGAAGAAAAGAAAGATCAAATCATCTTGGCAAATACGTCGATAAAGTGGGAATTCTGTGGACGGTGATCCGTTATTAAGCACGGAGGATCTCTCCGACTTTAAGCACGCCTTAAATGAACTCTTCCATAGGTTTGAGAAATTCATGAAGATAAGATTATCCAAAAGAAAGTTCCAATTAACGGAGTCATATGCTTTTTGAAAATCGACTTTAACAACGAGAACCTGTTGATTCTTTGTCTTGGCTCGTGATAAAACTTCACCAAGGATAAGGGGAGCATCAAGAATTGACCTATCTTCACTGAACCTTGACTGAAATCGTGACTTTGGCATTAACCTTATACACCAAGCCAACAAGAGAAATATGACAAAAATCCGACACACCTTTAGGATCCTACATTTTTGGTATAAGTGCAATAAAAGAAGAATTTCAACCAACCATAAATTTAGGCTTAGAATGAAACTAATGAAACAGATTTAAAAACATAGACTAAAATATGTTCCAACACTTTTTTACCACTTTAAAGGTGAACCCATTCGGCCCTCGAGCCTTATCGCTCCCATAATCCCAAATCGCCGACTTTTACTCCTCCCTTGTGAAAACCGTCACTAGTTTCCGAGCGTCACCTAGGTTGAGCTTTGGGAAGCCCTCCAAACACAACTTAGGGCAAACCTTTTTAGCTTCAGAAAAGAGCTTCTTGAACGTGACTTTGAACTTCTTTTTGATGTCATCCGGGTATGAATGCACCACTTCTTTAATGCTAAGTGAATTTATGCGTTTTGTGGCCATCTTCACATTCACAACTTTATGGAAGAAATGTGTATTTTCGTCTCCCAATTTTGCCCAGCAAAGTCTTGCTTTTTGTTGCAAGTCAGCCACTCTCTTCTTTTTGAAATTCCTGATGTGTAGCTTCAATCATACACATAGTTATATATTCTCGTATATATACACCTCATCATGAATTAAATAAGATGAACACAAAATTTAGACGTGATTATTTATAACATATATAAGTATATAAAACCTCATCAAAGTTCACTTGAAACTATAAGGTATACATTAAGTAACTTGAGGAATGGAAAATTAGATCACCAGCCATGATCTCAAAATTCAAACCCAACATAACTTGACCTGGGTTCCGCAATCCCCACCATTGTCTATGACAGCTCGATGTCATCTTTCATCATGAACCGGTGCAGCGGTTATGAACGTACCGAATCCAACAAGATATGTTCCGGAGAAATATATTTGAGCAAAAGTTTTATGAGTTTCCATCAGCTGTTGCATAGTTTAAAATTTAAGTTTTATTTAAGTTTCTGATAATCTTTTACATTTAAATAAAACCAAAGATGTTTATCCTATTCAAAACATATTCCTTGTTGTAGAGTTTATTTATTTGTTTGTCGTTATTTACATGTTTAAACACAAGGTTTCTGTTAAGAGTTATTATTATTATTACCATCATTTATGTTTCATAATAAAGTTTATTACAACTTTACATTTGACACTCAAGCTTAGGGTAGGGCCTTGATGTCTCTATAGGAATTTGGGATACCTCCCACATTGTTGAATAATATTTAATTCATAAGGAGAAAACGTGTTTCTGTATATTTTTTTAGAGTGAATTAAATTTTTCCTCCTCCATGTTTTAAAGCTTTGGCACGACAACCATGATAATTTTTGGTGTAGATGAAGTGGGTGTCTATCTTAAAGGGTTGAGATTTGGGAAGTTAGTAACAATTTTAAAGGGCAAAAGTGCGGATATGTTTTTATAATTGAATATGCTTTGCTACTCTACTTTAATTTTCATGGGAATTAGCTAAGGTGGTGTTTGTTTTTCTAAAAAAACGACGCAGACTCTTTTGTCTGCGTCACATTAAAAACCAAATTGGGTTCTTCTTGTAGACTGCAGAGGTTTGCTCTATCTCTTACGTCTACAGATCTGGTCCACAGACTGCAGACATTTTACCTCTTAAAAAATAAACAACACCTAAGAATTCAAGTTGAAGCTTATTCATATGATATTTATCTGATGCTTCACAAATGAGCCAACGTATGTAGTAAGTTAAAAATTCAACTTTGGGGTTTGAGGACCAGGTGTCTTGGTGACCAAACAGTCCCGAAAGCAGCCGTATTGAGCTGTCAAACAGGTCAGCGGGGTTTCAGGGTTGAATCATGGTGTATGATCAGTAGCGAACCGGGGTGTTTGAATTTCGCAATGGTTTTCTATGAAATCTTTATTGTTTGATCAAAATAATCAAGCGATTTACACATATAGTTCCTAGAAATATGAAATGATAAAAATGCCCTCACGTGAGTGGACACATATGTGGAGTTAACGGGAAAAAGTTAACTAGGTTAGGGTTAAAGGACTCCCTTTGTATATAAACTGAAACATAAAGGACATCCTTTGAAAATTCCCTAGTTTAAGAATACAGTCTGAAATTAGAAAAAAAAATAAAGAGCGTAAAATGCAATTTACTGTTTTATTTAACTTTGTTTGTTTGTTTTTGTTATGACTATGTTTTATAGTTCGGGGACTGTTTTTGATAAAGTTGAAATCAGAAGAAGGTGTGCATCTTCGTTTTGTGCAGCTCGTTATCCATTCATTTAACTTTAATTTTCTTCATGCTCTCTCTTTTTTATTTGGTTCAACGCATAAGAGTTATTGAACTTCACTTTTATTTTTTAAATTTGTTCATAGTTCATCAGATCGGTGAATCTTGTCTTGTGTATTTGAGAGAATAAGTAGATTTCTGATTATCTGGAAATTTGATCTAAATAACTGTAACTACATTTAAAACAACTTAAAAATATTAAATTCAATTTGTACACATAAAAGCTAATTTGAGACACAAAATTCAATAACATATTAAGTTTGTACACATAACTAAAAGCAATGAGAAGCATATGCAAATCCAGATATTAGAAACTAAATAACAAAGAGTACAAACATATAGCACATGAACGCAATGATAGACGTGCATTTATTCTTAATACGTAGCTTCTTAAAAGTTCTATGCATACACACAAATTTATGATATGATCACTTGAACTTGTTAAGAGAAGATACGGACTTCTTAAGTTTGCGAGCCTCAGTTGGTAATTTGACATTGGTGGCTAAGCCTACTGCTTCAAGAAACCTTATTGTATACCAGCCAACATCAATCTGCCACCATTCTAATCCGTGTCGAGCTGAATACTCAAATGCATGGTGATTATTATGCCACCCTTCACCAAAAGTGATCAACGCTGCCCACCTATATACATTAATGAACTCTAGTTAGCATGTAAACAATAACATAACAAATACAAAATATATAAATGAAAATTATTGTTTTTCTTGAAAACTTACCAATTATTCTAGGAAAGATCGCCATTTTTCCAAGCTTGATTTCCCCATATATGACAAGCTGAGTTCACCAAAAAAGTGCATTGATATAACAATGTGGTTGAAACTCCCTATATATCATAGGTTGAGCAGATCAGTTACAATCTATTTAGTACACAAAGTTGGAACATATTCCAACAAATTCTTACCACAACCCAAACAAGATATGTAAATCCACCAAAAACATAAACGAGGGTGGTAAATACAAACAAATGCAATGTATAGGTCCTTTTGATGAATTTGTAGAATGCTTGTTTCGTTAAATCATCCACATTTTTAGACCCTTGATACTGCAAGATTAAATTAAACAATATAATTCCTCAAGAGAAACATACTTGTTACCTTTTTGGAATATGAACAAACAAAATACCTTTTCAAGAATGTAGCCGCTATCAAAAAGCCAACCCATATGACTAAACCAAAATCCAAATATTGGGGAGTGTGGATCTTTTTCGGAATCAACATACTGATGATGATATCAATGAATGCTCACCCAAACTATAGGATCCCTCTATATACATGTAAGATTTTAACTCATTAGAGTCTGAATAAATGACTATTAAGTTGGCGTTAGTGACACACCAAGGTGTTTCAAAAGGCAAACATAAGTACTAAAATGTATCGTTTGGTGTTTTATCTACGTACGAAACAAAGCATGTCTTAGTGAAGAAGAAAAAGAGTGGTGGTACACTCGCTCCTTTTTTAGAAACATTTTTGTCTTCGTCATTGCAAGTAAAGAATACATGCAAACAAATAACACCAACCTGAAAAGCAAGGATTCCAAGATAAACAAAGGTGTACTCAAGCCACTTGGGTAACTTGACACTGTGATGTGCCAGGTTTCGGTGATACGACAGAGTTATGCCAAAAGTTCCACGCAATACATAGCTGGCAAAGCTTGCCCAAAACACACCCCATGTAAATGTAAATGTGCGAAAAGTGCAAGCAAGTGTACAACTAAAATCCCTAGGCTTGTTTGGATATCAAGAGTCCTCCATGTACGACCCATGAATAGATTTTTTTTTCTCGTAACAATCACATTGGAGAGGAGTATGTCGCCATATTCGGAGTCATTCAGACTACCAGAAACTGTGATCATATTTCTCATTTTCGAATGGTGAATAAAATGTGCATATGAAGAGTTGATTAAGGCTTAAAGTGTCTATATTTATAAAGAGAGCCGTCCAAATCACTTCAAATCCAGAAGGACAAATGTATCCATGTCCCAAGGACGTTGGCCCAGAGTACATCTAGTAGGCAGTTTAACATCTAATACAAATTCTTTTCTAAATTTTTCATAACTAATTTCTCTAATAAATATATAAAATTTTATATAAGTATAACAAAATAATAAACTTCAAACAATTAAAAATATTCCATACCATGTTAATGAGTCTCTCATTCTATCATTACTAATAGGAGAATCTAATTTTAATGAAATTATTAATTTTTGAAAGAGACCCTTTAACCAAAACTTTATAATTAATTTTTAATTATTTTTTTTAGAGAAATACAAGTGTTATGTGCAAAGAGTATAAACTTGTAATTTACTCTCTATTTTTTAACTCGTAGAATACAAGTGTTATGTGCAATAGTTCCTAATTGTCTCTAGGTTTCCAGATTATTACATTATTTAATACACTAGTACATTATTTAATAGATTTCTTCTAATTAATAGATTTTTTATGTATATAACAATTTTTATCACATCAGATTTTTTAATACATATTTATATATAATAACTTCTATCACATGATAATTATATTATGGTGTGTATATGAAAGTGTATATGTGCGACTGAGGTGTGGGTGTGTAGGTATGATAGAATTATATAATGGTGTATGTATATGAAAGTGTGTGCCTAGCGTATCAGTGTGTGAGTGAGGTGTGGGGGTGTGTAGGTATATGATGAAACCGTGGGTTGATGGTATATATGGTGTGATTTGCACTTAGCCGCATCGCATGGACTCCCGACTAGTATATTTAATGGCTCTAAAATTCTTGTTTTCTTAATTTATCGCAATAACACCTTCTGTTGAATATGAGGGTGTGTTTTTCTTTGTAAAACAATTAATCAAATTGAAAATTCAGTCTCTAAACACATTAAACAATCACATATGGGAATGATGCAAATGAGTCATTATAGAATTCAATTGATGTAATACAATCATACAAGTACAAAGTACTCCCCCTTACCAAGTAAACACACTCTTATTAAGTTTTTATGCTCTAGGCTCTTAGTGTTAACTAATTACAAAGACAACCAAATTATATATAGGAGGTGTGAACTGCTGGTGAAGTCATTATGAAAACGGCCTTCAACAACCTCATTAAATGATGTAACTACAAATAGTTGTAAAAATGCTGGATTATTACACTATTTCATTGAACTGTTGCTTTTTCAGAGAAATAGAGTGAACTGCTAGATTTCAAAGAACTGTTGGTTGTGACCCAGCATTTCTGGAAATCCAGAAATTTTGCCTTTGACTTGTTAACTAGTCTATTGGGTTTTTAGCCTTTGACTTTGGTTGACTTGACTATTAACGTGTTGACCAGCACTTTGGTAATTAGCACTTGTTCTCTTTATTCTTTGAAGGTAATAGTTTGATGCAACAGGAGAGACAGATTTCTATCTTTACTTTCCAAGTTTCCAGTCGCTCTGTCGCCCTTAGCTTGTGGGGTATAATAGACACAATGTAAATAGGTATTGTCTAGGGTAGTTCATGTAAACTTCTGGATAGTATAGATACTCTTATACAAACCCTAATCTTTAACAATCATTCATAATACACAAAACATTCTCTTTGTCTCTATCTAGTTTAATAAAAAAGATTAACATGTTTTAACTAATATATATACAAATCATTATTAGACAATGATGGTTCTTTTTTTCTTCAAAATCGAATAAAAAGTATGTGAATCGAGTTAACGTGTGCTTTCTAGAAGTCGAGTCAATATGAAGAAACTGAACCAAATCATATCAATTTAATGAAACTAGAAAATCCATGAATGGGTTGTTGATGATAGACTTCCATAATTGAACCAAGAGGAAGAAATCATCATTGCCAAAACTCTTCATTACCTACGTTTGTGATTTGTGCAACAATTGCAGAAGCCCCATAGACGATTAGGGCTGCTAAAGATAAAACTCTTAAGAGTCTAGATGTCTAGAACAATGAAGATGGATGTCAAGGAGGATAAAGTAAGAATTGGAATGTTTGTCAAAGTTATTGTAATTTATTTGAGTTCTATTGAACTCCAAATCCTTCAAACAATATTTTTTAAAACAAAAAATTTACAAACCAAATGGCACCCATAAAGATAATATTTTGGATAATTTTTTTATTAAGGTTTACAGAGTTTAATATGAAAACAAATTTCTAATAAATGTTCCCTACATAATCCAAGGCTAATTTTAATGATAAGATTCCGGTGTGGTTTTTTCAGCTTGTTGTCAACCGGGACCATCTTTTTTAGCTACAAATTTGAATTATTGACGGACCACTGGAATATCATAGTGTTATCAACAGAACCACCCGATCATATCCATATCTAGTAGGCTATAATGGCTATACGTCAATTCAGGAGAAAACCCAATAAACCTAATGATTGCTAAGCCTTATCTCACCCCTAAAATATCACTAGTCTATAATGCCATAAGCAATGGATACCATTTTGCAATGGCAATTGATAAACAAACATCATTTTTTTCCAAACCTATAAATGGTAAACAAAACAATTATGTACGGGTCAATCTTTTTTCCACCCATATACACTCTTAGTTTTCTTTCTCTCTCTAGAAACTCCATTTTTTACATGTATTAGAGCATTTATATCTAATTATTTACTTTACCTTATGTTATGCTAAAAATTAATATCTTCTCTTATTTTTAATTAAATAATATTTGTTAATATCTTTATCATTACATTTTCTTCCTTTTTCATTCACAATCACTTTTAAAATATATTAAAAAATTAAAGAGTGAACAGTGTACCATCAAATTTACAGATGAACACTAACATTTTCTATATCCTCTACTTACAACCACCTACAATCACTTTCATAAAATAAAAACCTCTGTTACATAATTTAAAGAAAGGGATGTGAATGTTTTTACACCTTCTCATTTGCATGTAACTATTTTGGGGGAATAGATGTTCCAGAAATTAAATGTGCCTGAATTGGGCATCCCTTTGTCAACTTTCAATTGCAACAATAGTTGTGGAATCTGTGCACTAGGAATCAAATATGTCCAAAATAGGTTCGTATTTGCGGGAATCGGTGTTCTTAGATCGTTTCTGCCAGGCTCATGTAACATGTATAAAGAAAGTATTATATTTTTGTATGTTGTAGAATACAATCAACCCTCTCTTAGAGGATTTGTAAAAGATTATTTTCAGATGGTTTGATTCGGTTGCATCGCCGCTTGAAGGCCCCTTTACTATTTTTTAGGTGCGCTTTGATTCGATTAACAGGAGTAGGCTTGAGTCAGTGGTTTGGTGTGGTCAACTAGAGACTGTTTACATTCCTATCTGTCAAAATGATTAAGTCTCAGAATTCATTGTCTTATTGAAGTCTAGAATTATTTTTATTGAATTTTATATACAATTGAAACTCTTCACTTGGAATTCTAAATAGATCAAATACAAAGATATGTGCTTTGTTCTACACACATTGAACACAAATCGTATGGTTCATAGCACACCACACACTGCATCTAACAAATTTCCGACTTAGCTTCTTTGCTTGCTCGTGTTTAAGGTAGTCTATCAGGTGCAAGGCTAACTTTGATAGTACGACCTGCTTAGGCTGTTGTAACCTAGGAAGTTCACCTGGGTGGTCCGGAATCTGTTTTTAAGGGAAACATCTTGAACGTGCCTCAACCACCACCATGTTTCCTTCTTGTGTTTGTTTGATTTCTTTCTATTTTGTTTAGAGTTTCTTTCATTCTGTTTGTATTTTCCTATATATGTGTAATTTATTCAGTACTTTGTTTCTGTTCTAGTTTGTACCTTTTATTATTTTCTTTTTTATTTTTGTAAAGGAAAATAATAAATGAATTTATGTTTTCTTTCGTGAACGAATGTCCTACAGAGAACTCTTGTACTTAAACCTGATCTAAGTGGGATAAATAGGCTAAATGGATACTTGAACCCAACTGAAACACGGCTAACAAGCCAATTCAAGCTCAAGCTTAGAGCTCCGGCGATATATTGAAATTTCAGAGAAAGCTGAAGATATGATTGACATAGATTATGGACGCATCCACGTCATCATTGGCGTATGAAGCCATAATAAATTATTGCTATATATCTTCATGTCAATTTCAACATGATATGTGTTTAACGCTTCCTAGCAACTATCTACCTACGACTTTGCTACACATATTTGTTGGGACATATGGTTATAATACAAGTGAGTTAAAGTTTTTGCTTGTATTTGTATTATTTACAATTTTGCTACACAAATTTGTCGGGACGCATAGTTGTAATACAAGTGATTTGAAGTTTGTGCTACGTATTTCTTTTATCAATGATTTTGCTACACAAATTTGTTAGTACGTATGGCTGTAATAGAAGTGATTTGAAGTTTGTGGTACGCATTTTTGTCTATGATTTTGCTACACAAATTTATCAGGACGTATGGTTGTAATACAAGTAATCTGATGTTTGTGCTACATATTTGTTTTATCTATCGGGACTACCATATGCGTTAGGTTGTGGAAAGTTAAATTCAATAATTGAACTAACTATGCATGTATGATTTGAAATTTGTGGTACGTATTTCTTTTATCTATGATTTTGCGACACAAATTTGTGGGGACGTATGGTTGTAGTAAAAGTCATTTGAAGTTTGTGGTACGTATTTCTTTTATCTATGATTTTGCGACCCAAATTTGTCGGGACGTATGGTTGTAATAGAAATGATTTGAAATTTGTGGTACGTATTTTTTTATATATGATTTTGCTACACAAATTTGTCAGGACTTATGGTTGTAATACAAGTGATTTGATGTTTGTGCTACGTATTTGTTTTATCTATTAGGTCTACCTTATGCGTTAGATTGTGGAAAGTTGAATCCAATAATTGACTTGGCTATGCATGTGTGATTGGTTATCATTAAATAAAGATTTAGAGGAGCACTAGGTTACTATTTGGAAATCAAATGAATTATTTATGTAGTTTGGTTTGCTTACCATTTGCGAATAAATGAATTATTACCTTGTGTTGTTTGGTAAGTATAAAAGATGTACGAATAAAATCGGTGATGGGTGGCGGCGGTGGAAGATGGTGTGTGGTGATAGAACGAATTTAGGGAAATGAAATGCTTTATGTAGTGAGTGATCCTATTAGCTTGATCAACAAAACATATTTTTTTTCATTTCCTTGCATTTTTTTTTTGAACAATGACTTTCTTTTTGAGTGACCTGATGTCACACAACTTAAACTTAAACGGCAGCCCTATCCAAGATCAGCCCACTCTATGTTGTTTTAACCGGGCTCGCGCTGGGTTGGTCAGACTTGGTTACGGCGTTCCCCGGAAACCGTACTGCCTCCACACGAGTTGCCTCGCTGAAGTAACAGCCGGATGAAAACCGGGGTACGGGTCAGGATCGAACCACTCTCGGTGGGTTGGGCAATTCATTCCCCTGCATGCCTCTTATTCCTCCATACTAAACACTACCTAAACGTGTTTTAACTATCTTATTGAAAACATATATTGTATGATCGAATTAGTATGTGTTATATGCAACAAATGGAGTAGCCATTTTCTAACATTATTTCAAACAGGATGTTGATTTGTTTTGTTGGGTTGAGCTCGGTACTGGTACTAAAAATATCCGCACTGAAAATCGTTAAATATGGGTACTGGGGCAATACTTGTACGGTACCGGTATTTGTGTGTAAAATACCGGTACCGTACCGTATCGAATCGAAGATACTGATACCGAAAATAGCAAAAAGTTAGTATCGATTCAGTACGTACCAGTATTGTTACAATACTAGTTCGACACCGATATCAAGTCACAAATGGTCACCTCTATAATCTCTCATATGAAATATAGTAGCACTTGAACAAACAGCAAAGACAACCATTTATTAAATTAAATGTTGTTGACGTAAGTTTTGCAAAACTATGTCATATCTTTTTCGATAGAATTGGAATGAATACATATTCAGTTTACTTACATGATGCACGGATTTTGTTTTACGAGTAGAATTCAAGTGGACGAAACTACGCACTAGTGACTTTCAATAATATATTTTCATATCCTTTCGTTGTTATCTTTTAGACTATAAATAATAATACGTTTTTAACCTTTGTATTCTCTATTTGATTATTATAAATAATATACGTCTTTAATTTATATAATCTTTATTTGATTAGATAATTTTCTAATATAAATTTCATTAAACTCATATTAGTATTATCAGAACTACTACTAATATTCATTTTATTAGTTTTTGATCAATTTAAAAACCCTACAAATCAATTGACTTACAAAACATAAAATTTATCTACTTACTCAGTTTAGTTAGTAAGATTAATATCTAATAGCACTGTAACTCAAGGGTTGTTTAAAGCTTAAACAAGACTAAAAGGTCTAATTCAACAACTTCTCCAACTGTCACAAAGGGGCCTCTCCAACTTTTTTTGAAAAAAACATGCAAAAGAAATATTGATAATGTACCAGCACATCTCTTGACATCTCACATGATAATTTAAGATTCCTTGACGAGGTTGCGTATTTACCCAAATACAAAAGCTTTGAAAAAGCGTCTGGTCTCTGCAAAACATAGTTTCAACCTGATGCAAATGGGATCTCAGTCTCATTGTTAAAACTATATTTGTATCTTTATCCATGATAGAAAAGCAGTGTGCTGGGTTACCTTAACTTGCTTAATTTAACTCGAGATACCCTAACTATAATTAAATACATTTCTTTTTGAACGACAAATTTGGATCACTAAGGACTACTTTAGTATCATTGTACCACTAGCGAAACCACTAGATCATATCCATCTCCATTCGGCATAATGCCTACACACCAATTCAGGAGGAAACCAATAAATATAGGAAAACACCCTTATGAGAATTGAACCCAGGACCTATTGGTCCTAAAGCCTTATCCGACCTCCAAGATGCCACAAGCCTATAAAGCCATGAGCATAATTAAATACATACGTTCTCAATGATTACTGTTATTTTTTTCTCACCAGGACCGCCACAATTCTCCGATGTACCCCACACACTCTTTGTAACACCCTGCTCGTGCTAGGGCTGAGGTATCACTTATAATGGTAGTGTGATCACTAACATAATTCATTAGTAATTAAAGCATTTACATTATTACAATTGTTCGAAAAAACTACAATGATCACATTTATTAAACTCCCAGTGTCTTGAATATCTATATATCAAACAATTTATATCCTTTTACTCACCAGCCATAATCCATATGCACGACTGAGTATACTTCAGTGGGACATCAACTATAAACAACAGAAAATTCCTTAACAGTAACTATATATCAAACAATATATGTAACACAATCGGTTAGCCATATTTGGTAGTTCTGTGCGTAGTTAGTACACATTCAATGCGTCACATAATCACATTCGGTATTTCGGTGCATCATATTCTATATTCCGGTGCATTATTAGTAATTTGTTGCGTATGAATATTTGCTAAAATCAATATAATTTTATGTATACATATATAATACCACATAATCTTGGAGATCACGTCAACATATAAAAAATTTCCGACAACGAGATAGCGAAAATCTAAATTATCACATATAAGTTGTCATAAAGTCCAAACCTTAATCACATAGTCGTTAGCTAAAATCTATCTAAACTGTTCAACAATAAGAACCTACAATCCTATTTTATTCTAAATAGATTGAATGCAAATAAAATTATGATAATGAGTATTTATAAATCCTCGTAAACCTTATATTCACATATCATAATTGTAATTTTCTTTTGTAATTTCTTTTTAGTTAAACTAAAATAGTTTGCGTGCAGTTGAAGAAATTTGTGGACATAGCAACTCCACGTGAAAACTTCAACTTATATTTGGTTTAATACACTATATTGGATTTGGTAAATTCATTTGATTACGGTGATTGACTAAACATGATATGAAAGATTGACAGTTATCACGCATAATTGTGATCTAGAAATTCATGGTTCGGTATTGGGGTTAGTTTGGCAAGTTTCAATGATTGATTCGATGTTGATTAGGCTGTACCAAACTGGAAGAAGAAAACTGATTTTCAAAACATTTTGACCTTCATCCTTGAATATTCAAATATTTCGTAATAGCTCCTTAAACTTCTAGCATCAACTCAAATTAACATTTACACAAGGATTTAAACAAATATGTGATATGTTTTCTTTTTATAATGAAACAATACTAATAATAATGATTTCATTAGGGTTAATAAATTACGTAAGTACAAGAGAATATAACATTTTTGTATTTATCTTTAATGTTGCACAATTAAACGGTATTCAGTAACAGATAGTAACAAATAATGTAGTTATAATATAAGGAGATTTGAGTGGGTAAAAAGTGATAATGAAATGAACAAACATTGGTACTTCCAATTTGATTGATATTGGATTGCAATTGAGGGATCATTAGTTTGTATTTGATACATGATGGGTTGCAATTAAAGAGGAACTAGCCTGTTTGGTATTTATAGTTGAAAACACCGATGGATTTCAGTAATGCCCCCTTAACATTCCCGTGAAAAGCGTGGTGCTTATCGGAAATTCAAACCACGATTACCACATAATAGCGAGGGATTACTGATGGATATCGGGCCACATCAACAAGAACAGAATAGATGGGAATCTTATTGGAAATTCAATCCCATATTACAAAAGGACTACCGAGGGAAGGCTGTCAATAATGCTTTCCAACCAAATTGGCACAAAAATAATATAGCGCTCTAGTCTTAGGATCATGTAAAAATGACAATTTTTGTGAGAAGTGTGAGAAGTAATAAGAAGTAACACGTATACGTCATATTTTGAACTTGGGCATAACGCTTTGTGTTGTCTTGGCAAGAAAAACACCAAACATAACAATTTAAGACAAAGTGCAATGAATTATAGGCTTAAACTTAGTGTGTTTTAAATTGTTATGATTGGTGTTTTTCTTGCCAAAACAACCCAAAACATTATGGCTAAATTTAAAACATAATGTCTACATGTCAATTTCTATATCTTCTCACAATTCTTATAAAAAAATTACTTTTTACAGGACCTCACCCTAAAGCTCTATATTTAAAACTGTTTCAGTTTTTGTTTTGTGCTTTTCATCGGAAATCCTCGATATTACTAACGGAATGAGTTATTACTAACAAATCCCTTTCACCGGTAATTGATCACCATTAATACTCATTTATTTAATAGCCGTTTTTTTTTTCTTTTGAAATTTTTGTATGAAGAAAAGTCATGTGAATTCTTTAGAAATAAACGTAGTCAATTGTACATAAAACACATCTTTCCCAAAAACAAACCAGATTCTAAAAAATTATAAATACAACAAATTAAGGAATGTTTGAATCACTTTTCGACGACGATGATGTAATTATGCTTTTCCTAAATCAAAATTTTGACAACAGAAGTATACCAACATTCAAACATTAAAACACAAATTTTTGCTAATCTTATTTAAACCAAGTGTCAGAACCATATTCATTATTCATTGTGTATCATCCAAAAATGCACAACTAAATAAGTACAATGAAATGACAAGCCAAAATTAGATAAGTACATACAAGGAAAATGGTTTAAGATTTTCACTTTTAGGATTAACAAAACAACGTGATAAATTGTCCTCAAAGCCATTATGATCATAATTAACTTGTTATTTTAGATGGTTTTTCTTCAATTTAAATCGATTGTGACTATTAACCACAAGATAGGCCGAATTGATAGTAACATGTATGAAGCACACAATCATATAGTAGTAACGAAAACTATTTGTGATACGAAAGCAGGAACCAAAAACGTCCACATAAACTAACACTTAAGACTAGGGACATGATTTAAAACAGGCTAAGTATAAAGTCAAGTATAATCAAGGTGTTAAAAGGGAGTGAAAGGTTAGCATAACTACAACAAATAACATAAATCAGAAGAAGAAATACGCCATCAAACAAACAAACAAAACTAGTTGCAAATAAGAATAGGGCGTGCAAGGTTGTTGGTTGTACACTTAGGGGTATAACCACAAGCAGTTACACTAGTAGCACCTAGGTAGGAAATCCAGAGATCAGTACTTGTTTCTAGAGACACATTTGGCTGATGCTACAAAAGTTTGCTACCGCATCATAGTGGCCACCGAAGCTCATATGCCACCAAAGTTCTTATTTGCTACCGAGGAGTAGCAATTTGCTAAACAGATTATTTTCAGGCTAACCTATCATCACAACTCCAACCACAAGTGTTGCCCCTTTGGACCTCACATGGGCAGCTCTCTAACAATTGCTAGGGTGGTACTCCTTTGAACCTTGGAGGTTTTTTTAACATGGAAGTACAATAATGTGGTGTTATGATTCATGTGGCACGTGAAAGCGAATCAATACACACAAACGTTTAATCACGCAGAAAACAATAAGCCACATAATGACATATAATGATACAACATGGTTCGGTTCCAAAGGTATATATAAGCTCTTACAAAGATCACAATTACATTTAAGGGGTATATATAAGATAACAATTAGAGATTATAACTTAGGCCCTAAGAAAATAGAAGGACCAAACCAGGCCCAAAACTTCTAAGCCTTCACTAAACCCAGCAATCTCCCACTTGAAGGATTTGTTATAATCTCCGCTCTTTCATCCAAGCAAACAATCAACCCAATCATCTAGTATCTTAAGTAATCTTTAATAACAGATATCTTCCAAGCCTCCAGTTCTAAGAAAAAGCTAAGATTTCAAATAACATAATACCTCAAGCCTCTAGTTCCCAAGAATAAGCTAAAAATCCAGGTATGGATCTACCTAGTTGCAACAGCCCTTGCATCAGTTTTCCATAAGGTCCATTGAAGCTCTCGAGACCTCCATCTAGTTCTGACTCAGCTTCAATCTCAACCAGCTCCCACTGATTTGCACTACCACCTCCAGAGACTTCAAGAAGAAAAACAACACCCTCCACAACAAGAAGCACCCAAGAAACAATTTACCATTCAGAATTATAGTATTTCAAACCAATGTTGCTTTTAAATTGAGCAAAGAACACTTCTTGTGCCCCCACTGTCACCAAATTACTGACCAAGTTCAGAACCTCGAATGTGCTCAAGCTAACATCTCCCTGGCTCTAGAATTCATGTTTATAAAATGAACCCCCTTACTCAAAAGTTGATTCACTTCTTCCAGTGATACATAAACTTGTACCTTGCCAAAGTCTCTCTTATAATTAGATCCTCCCATGCTTCACTACAATGGGTAATATGAAATGAAGCAAAACTAGAATCTAGAACCCAAGACACTTTATTGCCTTCCACTGAGTCTCAATTCATCAAATCCAAACATATTCCTAGAAGAGGAAATAAAATAACTTCAGACATTGACTCTAAAGAATGTCCATACCTCCATAAAGCCCAACCAAGTTAACAATGACCAACTCACATTATTTCAGTTATCCTAACCCATGCCAACCCAACACCCTTGAGAGGAATTCTCAGTCGTACTTCCCCGGAAAATGTCTTCACCTAGAACAAGATCCATGATCCTCTTAAATGTTATATCACTAATCACCATAGAACAACAAATAGCTTCGTACTTCTAAATGAACAAAAAGCAACAATCACAGTACCAGGCTAGCTAACATGCAAACGATGATAACAGCTTTAGAGCTTTCATGGAAAGCAAACGGTACCAAGGGTTCTTTGATCAAACACGATTAGTTAACTTAAACCTTAACCGAGGGATCATCCGAACGAGAATTGAGTTTAGTCATATAACTTGCCTCTAAGCTTCCTTGTTTTTCAATTTTGTCATCACCAACACTCACAATAGGAATATTTTAACCGCAAATGAATCCTCATACATGCTTGACATAACCCCCATCATGCTACAACCGTCGTCTCCATGACACTGAAAACAATGCTTCTCTTCTAAGCATGAGTAATTACCACCTTTGCTTTCTTATACAAAACATCCCAAACTGTTGGATCTATTTCTCAGTTTACCTGTTATTACAACATTCAAGTTCTTTAAACAACCCAACCAACAAAAATCTAAATCGATTGTAACAATTGTGTAAAATGGGTTTCAAAAACACGCACCGTTATTAATCGAGTGTTGGTTATATGTTTCGTTAGTACCGATTATTTTAATTGGTCACAATTAACAAATGTTATTAGAATTTAAGCTATAATTAATAAAAAAAATAAATAAGTTAAATTAATCCTTAATATAATCTTTAAGTAAAAAAAATAGGGAAAACCGGAATCGAACCCGGGTCTTCCGCACATACACACACATCAAACACCATTGCACTACACACACATTAGTGTTGAAATTGAAAACATTTAACTGTTATGTTGGGAAAACATTTAAATCTGCAAGATCAGAATCATCCTGAACGTAACCGCTCTTGATTCAAAGTTAAATCTTGCTGACTGTTATGCGGTTAATCAATCATAACCGACGTTTTTAATCATTGATCAAGCCGTTATGCAAGATCACCAAGTGTAATTTCGGTTATAAGTATAAAAATTAAATCTTGATCGGATTTGAAACTGAAGCAGGACAGAATCATTGATCTATAAATACCAGTTCTATCACTCTAACAAATTTGCCTTTTTCCTTCGAAAGTTACCTCTGATATCTCTGCTCAAATCTCCATTCGTCGGAAGCATTCACCCACCTTCGCCGGAATTATTCATCGGAAAACCGGGATCCCAATCTACCCAGTGGTATGAATCTTTAAAAACCCTACTCCTTATGTCCATGTTTTATTTATTTTGATTGTAACCGAAAAAAAAAACAGATTTGTCATATGTACATATCGGGATTTAGAGCCTGGGTTATTTTAAGTGAAAAAGATGAAGTTAATCAGTTCATATATATAATTAAATGTGGGTTTATAAGTGGGTTAGACACATAGTCCAGTGGTGGACTATGTGCAATTTCAACACACAGGTCTTGGGTTCGATTCATGTACGTGTCCGGTTCCACCTTCAACAAAACAATTTTTTTTCAGTTTAGCAAACACCCTCAATTAGTAGTTAAGTTTAATATAAGTCATAAATTAAATGGGTTAGACACCCAGCCTATTTGGTTGGGCTGGGTGCCAAACAAGCTAAGGGTGCGGGTTCGATCCCCGCTATGTCCGCCGGTCAATTGATTTTGAGAAACCTTTTTAATTAAATTAATTTAAGATAACCCTAAAGAGTGTATAAGTATAATAAAAACCTAGAATCTAACGGATTAGACACGTAACTCAGTTGGAAGATCTTCGTGCACACGAACGAGGGGTCGCGAGTTCGAGCCTCACCACACGTATCCAAATCCATCATAGAACCGGTCAGGTCAGACCTAACAACATATTTTTTTATATATTATAATATTTTATTTTATAAATTTCTATTACTTATATATAATTATTTTAGAAATCAATTAAAAATACTTAAAAATACAATTTTAAAAGGTTTAAAAATCTCAACAAAACCATCAAAAATAAACTAAAAAGAAAATATAATTCGTTTATATTTATCGAATTATCGTATTATTATTTTAGGTTAGTAATCGTTCGTTGATCAAATTCTCAAATTCGTGCGCAATCATTATCAAGCAAGGAACGCACCCACTGTGAGTGAATTCTTACAAATTCCCCTTTTTATTCGTGTTTTGGGGTGTATCATGTGTCTTTTATACATTTCGTTTATTCAAACGCTTGTGCTATTACCATTATATGATCTAACGTGTGATGTAAATGTTATTTGTTGTATTGCGTGTTTACATTTTCATCAAGTTGCGTGCAAATCATTCATTAGGCCCATCAGTTCCTCGTTGGAGACGAGTTGAGCATCAGGTGCCTCATTAGATCGGCTCCGTTTGATTAAGCCTTGATCTCATTGTTCATCATTTGATATGTGTGTGTGTGTGCATTAATTGATATTATGTGTTTTGTGGTTAAATTTACATATATGTATACTCATATTTGGTTATGCACATTTTTATTCAAATAACCAACATAACTAATTCGTTTAAATGCTTATATAAGATTCACTCGCCAACTTTTGTTGACCCAAAAACCATTTTTTTACACATGATACAGGTTAACAAGTTGAAACAAGGAAACATATAGGAAATTGCCTTAGAAGAAAAATAAAGAGCTCATGAATGTTGTGTTTAGAACATGTTATACTTATATGTTTGATGTATTTTCTCTTTTAATTTGGAAATAATAAATATGAAACTTTATAGTAAATGTTATGAGCTTTGATGAAAACCCACTCATGCCCCGACTACCATTTCCGCCGCGGATCAGGGTGTGACATCGATAAACCCTTTTTATCAAAACCATTTGTATGGGGATGTGATTAATCCAAACGACGAAAAAAGTTGCGACAACGAAAAGAAATTGAACCTTTCGTGCGAATCGTCTCACTGCAAACTGCCTTGATACCACTTGTTAAGTTACAAGTTGCGCATGGTAACGAATTAACAAACAAATGAATCTAACCCGCAAAAAGAAAATAAATGACAAAACACACAAGAATTCTAATGCGGGCATAAGTCCCTCACTGAAACAGAACCACAATAAAATTCTCGTGTTGTTTATTGCTTATCTTTTGTTTATAGCCTGCTAAATTCGTTTGTGTTGTGTGTGTGACTCGTTACTTGATGTCGTGTGGATTATACATATTAATTTAATAATATTGAGCACACTTAAGTGCGTTATCTTAGGAACACGATTATCTAGCTTTAAGTTTATAAAAATGATTTTTATATTTAAACTAAACACACACAATGAGAAGAGAACCCATCGCGTATAGTATAACTTTTGATAAGAACCAAGTATAGTCCAAGGAACATACTTCCCCTACTCAACAGTTTATTATTATTATGACCATACTTATTTGTAGTTAGTTTAGTAGACTAAAACAATATTATAGGACTCTTGGAGAAGTCTTTCTTAATTAATAAAGTTTATTTTATTAAATGAGGAAAATGTTTAAGTCTTTGATTTCTATCTTTTAATTAGGTTAGAAGTAGCTTCCTTGATCTGATTTCCAACACCCCTCAATCTTGCCACAAAATATCGATAGACCAATCTAGAAATATGTCCCTAATGAACCTCCCTAGCCTTTCCACTAGTAAACGATATGCCACAACAAGATAGGCATAAAGCCATCTTTGTTATATTATCTTTCTATAACTTAATTAATAGGTGTTTGTATTTCAAGCATAACAAATAGATCACGTTTCGGGTTCTTTCAAATTACCAAAGCGATTTAGACATCAAATTAAATAAGTTCCCGAATAATCAAAGTATGTCTCATTTCATCTATTATCTTATATTTCACTAGATTTGTCACACCCTCAAAATTTCACATGCGGGATTTTACCGCGAGGTGCGTGACATACCAGGATTGTAACACCCGCCATATACCCGACTCGGTTTGAAAATCAGAACCTAAATGAATTAAATATAATTTTTTTTCTAATAATAGTGCGCGAACATTAAATATACTTGGGTTTAGAATTATTAGTGTTATAAAATAAACATTAAGTTTATGATAAATTGCGGTTAGTACCCTTGGTTTGTATAAAAGAACATACTAAACAAAGTTAAGTTATGTTGTTAATATAGTTAAAGAACTTCAGGGGCCATTAATGCAATTTTCCCAAACATATAAAGGGGTGGTTAGTGTGAACAAGGTACATAGACTAGATTGCTATTAATAGTAAGGGTTTTAAGAAAAGAAATAAAAAGTTGACACCCACGGGACTCGAACCCGGGTGCCAATGATACACATGGTGAGCATACCGAGCTCCCAACTCCCAATTATTAAAACAACTCAACCAAAAGCCAAACAGCTCTCCTTCTTCACCCACCAGCTGTGCAGACCCGTTTCCTTTAACGCTTAATCATCCGACCCGACTCTAACTCACGTTATACGCAACGATAATCTTCCCAGTACTTCCAAACGATTCACATCAGTGAAGATGATGATCTCCAACCATTTAATTGGTCTTCACGACTCTTGATCGGTCCATTTAATCCCGAATTAAGTCGCCGTTAATGTAATAATAAAGCCTTCAAGAACCTAGTGTATAATATCGGTAACATCAGTGTATAATATTGATGCCAATCGAATCCTTGAAGTTTTTCATGCATTTCCACACTCTCAAACCTCGATCATGACTTCACAAACACTCGAATTTAAGCAAGAACAAATCTAGGGCTCCAAACTTCAATGGGTGATATCTCCTTCAATTCTTAACCTTTTCAGGTGATTCTAATGTAACATCCGTCGAAAAACAGGTTTTCCAAACCCGCTTCGTTTATTAATCCAATAATCAGTTTCATATTTTTGTTACTCATTTAATGCTTATTTTAATTTTAAACAATACATAACTAATAAACATTTTAGAATATGGAAATTAAAATTGTTAGAAAATAAAAATAAGGCAATTAAAAATAAAAAGGGGCTGCTGGGTTTCGAACCCGGGTCAGCCGGAGAACTTAATCACCAAACATATAACCACTCCGCCACTTGATGTCTTTGTGAAATCTAGGAAACAAATAAAACATAAGTTCACCCGTGAATCACCTGTTTGCGCCAAAAACTGAAACCGATGTCGGCTTTCAACATTCCAGACGATTGAGTGTTGATATTACTGGTTATAACCGATGAAAACATTACAACGCATGATCTCAATCAATTCAGCCTTTATTGAACTTGAATTCATATGATTTTCGGGTTTAATAACCAAAATCATTTACTTCCTGAATTACACCGACAATATCATCATTTCGCGACTCAAAAACACCCACAGAACTCTCAATTTCACTTTTGCTCTATTTTCTGATTGTCGGAATCGCTATCTGTTATCACCGGACTTTCGCCGGAAAACCGTGTCTCTCATCAAAACGGTAAATTTCTCAATTCTTACATCTTCTATCTATTGTTAGACTCTTACTAACTCAAACCCTTCAATCAGAATCAGTCCCAGGCGACGATATCGGATAATCAGCACTCGCCGGAAGTTTTCTGAAAATTTCTAAATCGCGCTGTAAAACGGTATAATCATTTAAACCTTCTGATAACTCTTGTTTAGTCCTTCAATTTCACAATTTGTTAATCAAAACTATAAATTGTCCCGTTCAGACGGAGTTCATAAAACAGAGCCGACGACTTCGCCGGAGTTCTGAGAAAAGTCATCATTCCGGTATGTTCATTCCCAAAACCTTCCCTATCTATTTCATCTTAATCATTTATATGTCCCTCAATCGAATTAGACAAGAACAGTAGAGTAATCGTTGTCTGTAATGTTTTAGCGAAGAAGATGAAGTTAGGATTGTGTATAAATTTAATATAAATCGGATTATATCTCGGGTTAGACACACAGTCCAGCGGTGGACTGTGTGCATTTGAATCATAGAGTCCCGGGTTCGAGTCTGTCCTTGTTCCAATTCGTCACAATATTCAGACTTTTTATAAAACCCAAATATGAAAACTTCCAGTTAGTATATAAGAGAAATAAAAACAAGTGTTTTAACCAGGTTAGACACACAGTCCAGCGGTGGACTGTGTGCAGCGTTAAACAACAGGTCCCGGGTTCGAGACCTGTTATACACACCGGTTCGATGATTAAAATCCTTTTTAAAAATAAATGAATTTTGAATAAATTAAAATAGTATATAAATACAATTAAAAACAGAAATATTTCGGGTTAGACACGTAGCTCAGTTGGTAGAGCTGCGTGCACGCATACGGGAGGTCACAAGTTCGAACCTCACTCAGTGCAAACAATATACACGACCGAACCGGTCAACAAGTCAAAGTCAATAGTCAACGGTCAACCCAAAAAGTCAACATTTTTTTATATTTTTATTTATTTATTTAATTTAAAAATCAATTAAAATACTTAAAAATAATGTTTTTAAAATTAGAAAATAGCCTTAAACTCACAAAAATATATCCAAAAATCCTATTAAAATTGTTAATAAAATCCACTTATTTACCGTACATTTCGTTATTATTTAGGTTAGTTATTCCTCGTCGATCAATCCTCTAAACTCGTGCGCAATCAACATCATCAAACGAGCGCACCCAATGTGAGTGAATCTCTACAAATTCCCCGTTTTAATCACTTTTTGGGGTGTATCATGTGTCATATTATATATACATTTAAACACTTGTGCATCCATCATATCCATGATCAAATGTGTATTCAATATGTATCAACTGTTTGTGTGGTTAATGTTTAGATTAAATTTATCATTTTCAGTACATACATTATCATAGGCCGTCGCTCCCCATTACCTATGAGCGTGAGCCGTTCCCCATTACCTATGAGCGTGAACGAGGCGTTGCCAGCATACGATCGGCTCCGTTTGATTGAGCCTTGATCGCACATACATCTCATCATAGGCTGTCTGTTCCCCATTACCTATGAGCGGAACCGTTCCCCATTACCTATGAGCGTGAATGTGACGTTGCCAACATTTACATTGTCATTCATGTTATATATTCATGCAAGGTGTTTTGTTATTGTTATTGTATGTTATTGTTGGTTATTGTTATTGTATGTTATTGTTTGTTATTGTTATTGTTATTGTTATTGTATGTTTATTTACGTTGCTCACATATGATTATTGCACAATTTTTCATATTAAATATAACAAGAAATGTTTTTCTAACAAGGTTCACTCACCAACTTTTGTTGACCCAAAAACCCCCATTTTTACACATGATACAGGTGATCCAGTTGCAGCAAGAAACATATAGGATGGCTTAGAAGAATAAATCGGTTTAGACTTTGGATTGTTTATTTAGTTACTTTTCTTTGTAATTGTATGACCTTGTTTGGAATATTGAGGATGTAATTTGAATTTAATAAATATGAAACATATTAGTAAACATCATGAGCTTTGGTGATAACCCAATTATGCCCCGACTCTTATTCCGCTGCGGGTCGGGGTGTGACAGATTGGTATCAGAGCCATGACTATAGGGATATAGGATAGGTTATTAGACCTTTAGAGCCTATACTATAGTTGATTAGAATTTTTAAATTGTTTGTGTGTTACATGCAAAATTCATGATGTTTATATGCTTTATGTTTATTATTACATTCAATGTTATGCAAGCATGTTCATAAGTACATATTATTATATAATGCCTATCATGAATCATATCCTCATAACATATCATATCCATGAGAGCACACACCACACAATTTCCATGATTTTTGCAATGATTTTTGTATTTTCAAATCACATCAAAGTGAGTTCTCATGACGGGCATGTAGTAACTGGAAGGGTACAAGTACCGATAGTCGGAACGTCCTGTCTAGGCTTGGCATTCGTATAAATCCAAAATAAAGGACCAGTTTGCCTACCTGGGGACTAACGATGAGAGTACGAAGGACCTATTAGGCCAAAGCATGCTATACCAAACGTCGTGTGAGCTAACCCCACTTTGAGTTGTCATTGTGTCTACACCTGGACACCCTCCGACCATACATCTCGCAAACATATTTCATGGTTTTCATTCGGGTGATGCGAGTGTTAAACCGCCAATACCAATGTGAATCCTACTAAGCCAATAGTCATGGGGGCCCACATGACTATACAGGTGAAGGTATGGGGGATATTTGAGGCCCAAACATGAGCAAACCCAAGACATCCTATGAATGTAGTTGCATTATTGATGTTTATGTCATTCTTTTTAAGACACATGACACCTAAAAAGACTCCTTAAACTCACAATCTTCTTATGTATATTCCTGTAGATGTCGTCAGGAAGGTCAAACGAACGCTTGGCCACCCAAATCGCAAAACAAATGGACGCGGTGCTTCCTGACATTGTAGTTCAAGTCCAACAAGCTCTCGCCGCAAATCCCATCAATCCTCCCCAGCAAGAAGACCAGAATGTTGACAACCCTCCCTCCAAAAAGTTCTCATACAAACATTTCAAGTCTTGCGATCCCCTGAAATTTGAAGGGACCGAAGGTGTCACTGCTCTCCTCCACTGGTTTGAGGAAATGGAGAACACTTTCCTCAACTGCGATTGTCCCGAGGATCGCAAGGTACGTTACGCAACCGGGAGGCTATTTGGGGTAGCTCTTACCTGGTGGAATACTGAAAAGGGTAAGAGAGGAATCGAAGATGCAATGGCCTTAACATGGGAGGAGTTAAGGGAAATCATGACGAGACGCTTCTGTCCAAGAAGCGAGATCAAAAAGTTAGAGGATGAATTTCATTCGTTGAAGCAAAAGGAGGGAGATCATACTTCCTACAACAAACGGTTTTTAGAGTTGAACCAAATGGTCCCTAACTTGTTCACCCCAGTTTACCGCTTAGTCGAACACTATATTCGAGGCCTCCCCTCGAAAATTCAAGACTCAGTTCTCAGCACCCGAAAATATCTCCGCAAGAATTATGTCGCATTTCTAACCCATGTCGTCAAAAAGGGAACCAATGAGAAGAAACTTGAAGACATCCCAGTAGTAAAAGATTTTCCGCAAGTTTTTCCTGACGACATTTCAGGACTTTCTCCCGTGAGAGAAGTCGAATTCCGCATTGATCTTATACCTGGAGCTACACCAGTTGCAAAATCTCCTTATAGGTTAGCCCCATCCGAGATGCAAGAGCTGGCCGGTCAATTGCAAGAGCTGACTGACAAAGGATTCATACGTCCTAGCTCATCGCCTTGGGGTGCACCTGTCCTTTTTGTGAAGAAGAAAGATGGAACGTTTCGCATGTGTATCGACTACAGAGAACTCAACAAGTTAACAGTCAAGAACCGCTACCCATTACCTCGCATCGATGATCTTCTTGACCAACTTCAAGGCGCCAGCTGTTTTTCAAAAATCGACCTTCGTTCTGGTTATCATCAACTCAGAGTACATGAAGAAGACGTCCCAAAGACCGCCTTCCGAACTCGTTATGGTCATTATGAATTCATGGTCATGCCATTTGGTCTAACCAACGCTCCAGCTGTCTTCATGGATCTAATGAACAGAGTCTGCAAACCCTATCTCGATCGCTTTGTTATAGTCTTCATCGACGACATCCTCATTTACTCAAAGTCTAAGTCTGATCATGAACGATACCTTCGACTCATCCTTACACTCTTAGGGAATGAAAAGCTCTACGCCAAATTCTCCAAATGCGAATTCTGGTTAAAAGAGGTACAATTCCTTGGACATGTCGTCAATGACAAGGGAATACATGTCGACCCCTCAAAGATCAAAGCAGTACAAGAATGGCAAGCGCCTCATACACCAACTGAAGTAAGATCATTCCTTGGTTTGGCTGGTTATTATCGCCGTTTCATTGCAAATTTCTCCCGCATCGCTGTACCACTCACGGCTTTAACACATAAAGGAAAACCCTTCATATGGGGACCCAAACAAGAAGAAGCCTTCCAAACCCTTAAACAGAAACTCTGTGACGCACCTATTCTCACTCTTCCTGAAGGTTGTGATGACTTCGTGGTTTATTGCGACGCGTCAGGGCAAGGACTAGGCTGTGTTCTAATGCAAAGAGGAAAAGTGATAGCTTATGCTTCTAGACAACTAAAAACTCATGAGAAGAACTACACTACCCACGACCTAGAACTTGGAGCCGTTGTGTTCGCTCTTAAGATATGGAGACATTACCTCTACGGTACTAAGTGTGAAATATACACTGACCACAAGAGTCTCCAACATATCTTCAACCAAAAGGAGTTAAACATGAGGCAACGGAGATGGGTCGAACTTCTTAATGACTACGACTGTGAAATTCGGTATCATCATGGCAAGGCAAATGTGGTGACCGATGCGCTCAGTCGAAAGGGTTATGCGAACTCCATTCGTCTTCTATGTTCGCAAATCATAACTGACATCAAAGATCAAATTCGAGAAGCCCAACATGTTTCAGTAACGGAAAACGAAGTACGAAAGGAGCTGTCTTGTGGAGCTGAACTTAAAATTGAAACTTAATCCGACGGAATTATGTACTATCTAAATCGCATATGGATTCCCGATCACAACAACCTTCGTGATTTTCTTATGAATGAGGCGCACAAAACACGATACTCTGTACACCCAGGGGCCAACAAGATGTATCAAGACCTTCGATACACCTACTGGTGGCCTGGCATGAAGAAGGATATCGTTGTTTTCGTTTCCAAGTGCCTTACATGTTCCAAAGTAAAAGCTGAACATCAAAGACCCTCAGGACATCTGGTCCAACCTGAAATACCTGTATGGAAGTGGGAAAACATAACCATGGACTTCATTACCGGGTTACCTCGCACTTCTGGTGGGTATGACACTATATGGGTAATCATTGATCGTCTTACAAAATCATCTCACTTCATTCCGATCCGCGAAGATTTCAAGAACGAGAAGTTAGCTCGTATCTACATCAGCAAAATCGTAAGCCGTCATGGTGTACAGTTAAGCATTATTTCCGATCGTGATGGTCGTTTCACTTCACGAACATGGCAAGCCGTACAAGCCGCTTTGGGTACACGATTAGACCTCAGTACCGCTTATCATCCTCAAACTGATGGAAAATCTGAACGCACCATCCAAACTCTTGAAGATACGCTTCGAGCATGTGTCATAGACTTCAAGGGAAATTGGGACGCTCATCTACCATTAGTTGAATTTTCGTACAACAACAGCTACCATTCAAGTATCGGCATGGCACCTTTCGAAGCTTTATATGGTCGTAAGTGCCGATCTCCAGTATGTTGGCACGAAATTGGAGAAGCTCAAATCACCGGCCCAGAATTGATTCAAGAAACAGCAGACAAAATCCATCAAATTCGAAACAATCTTCTAGCAGCACAAAGTCGTCAAAAGAGTTATGCAGATAACCGACAAAAGCCTTTGGAGTTTAACATTGGTGATCATGTACTTTTAAAAGTATCACCGTGGAAGGGAGTAGTTCGTTTTGGTCAAAAGGGCAAGCTAGCACCACGCTACGTAGGACCTTTCAAGATACTGTAGGACCTGTAGCATACAAGCTTGATCTACCAGAAGAACTCAACAGAATTCACCCCACATTCCACGTATCAAACTTAAAGAAGTGTCTCGCCGATGAAAACCTCCATATTCCCCTGGAAGATATTCAGATCGATGAATCTATGCATTTCATTGAAAGACCAGTAGAGATCATGGACTTCGGAGAAAAACGTTTAAGACGGAGTCGTATTCCAATTGTAAGGGTACGTTGGGAGTCGAAACGGAGACCTGAGTTTACTTGGGAACGTGAAGACTCAATGCGCGAAAAATACCCGCATCTTTTTCCTGTTACCACTACTACTTAAATTTCGGAACGAAATTTCTAAAAGTAGGGGATACTGTAACATCAGTCGAAAAACGGGTTTTCCAAACCCGCTTCGTTTATTAATCGAATAATCAGTTTCATATTTTTGTTGCTCATTTAATGCTTATTTTAATTTTAAACAATACATAACTAATAAACATTTTAGAATATGGAAATTCAAATTGTTAGAAAATAAAAATAAGGCAATTAAAAATAAAAAGGGGCTGCCGGGTTTCGAACCCGGGTCAGCCGGAGAACTTAATCACCAAACACATAACCACTCTGCCACTTGATGTCTTTGTGAAATCTAGGAAACAAATAAAACATAAGTTCACCCGTGAATCACCTGTTTGCCCAAAAACTGAAACCGATATCGGCTTTCAACATTCCAGACGATTGAGTGTTGATATTACTGGTTATAACCGATGAAAACATTACAACGCACGATCTCAATCAATTCAGCCTTTATTGAACTTGAATTCATATGATTTTCAGGTTTAATAACCGAAATCATTTACTTCCTGAACTACACTGGCAATATCATCATTTCGCGACTCAAAAACACCGACAGAACTCTCAATTTCACTTTTGCTCTATTTTCTGATCATCGGAATCGCTATCTGTTATCATCGGATTTTCGCCGGAAAACCGTGTCTCTCATCAAAACGGTAAATTTCTCAATTCTTTCATCTTCTATCTATTGTTAGACTCTTACTAACTCAAACCCTTCAATCAGAATCAGTCCCAGGCGACGATATCGGATAATCAGCACTCGCCGGAAGTTTTCTGAAAATTTCTAAATCGCGCTGTAAAACGGTATAATCATTTAAACCATCTGATAACTCTTGTTTAGTCCTTCAATTTCACAATTTGTTAATCAAAACTATTAATTGGCACGTTCAGACGGAGTTCATAAAACAGAGCCGACGACTTCGCCGGAGTTATGAGAAAAGTCATCATTCCGGTATGTTCATTCCCAAAACCTTCCCTATCCATTTCATCTTAATCATTTATATGTCCCTCAATCGAATTAGACAAGAACAGTAGAGTAATCGTTGTCTGTAATGTTTTAGCGAAGAAGATGAAGTTAGGATTGTGTATAAATTTAATATAAATTGGATCATATCTCGGGTTAGACACACAGTCCAGCGGTGGATTGTGTGCATTTGAATCATAGAGTCCGGGTTCGAGTCTGTCCTTGTTCCGATTCGTCACAATATTCAGACTTTTTATAAAACCCAAATATGGAAACTTCCAGTTAGTATATAAGTGAAATAAAAACA
Organism: Scalesia atractyloides; assembly: GCA_947069175.1. Taxonomy (NCBI): domain Eukaryota; kingdom Viridiplantae; phylum Streptophyta; class Magnoliopsida; order Asterales; family Asteraceae; genus Scalesia; species Scalesia atractyloides. The sequence goes on along the minus strand of CAMTDV010000001.1, from coordinate 15,116,930 downwards.
AGTGTTTGAACCAGGTTAGACACACAGTCCAGCGGTGGACTGTGTGCAGCGTTAAACAACAGGTCCCGGGTTCGAGACCTGTTATACACACCGGTTCGATGATTAAAATCCTTTTTAAAAATAAATGAATTTTGAATAAATTAAAATAGTATATAAATATAATTAAAAACAGAAATATTTCGGGTTAGACACGTAGCTCAGTTGGTAGAGCTGCGTGCACGCGTACGGGAGGTCACAAATTCGAACCTCACTCAGTGCAAACAATATACACGACCGAACCGGTCAACAAGTCAAAGTCAATAGTCAACGGTCAATCCAAAAAGTCAACATTTTTTTATATTTTTATTTATTTATTTAATTTAAAAATCAATTAAAAATACTTAAAAATAATGTTTTTAAAATTAGAAAATAGCCTTAAACTCACAAAAATATCCAAAAATCCTATTAAAATTGTTAATAAAATCCACTTATTTACCGTACCTTTCGTTATTATTTAGGTTAGTTATTCCTCGTCGATCAATCCTCTAAACTCGTGCGCAATCAACATCATCAAACGAACGCACCCAATGTGAGTGAATCTCTACAAATTCCCCGTTTTAATCACTTTTTGGGGTGTATCATGTGTCATATTTATATATACATTTAAACACTTGTGCATCCATCATATCCATGATCAAATGTGTATTCAATATGTATCAACTGTTTGTGTGGTTAATGTTTAGATTAAATTTATCATTTTCAGTACATACATTATCATAGGCCGCCGCTCCCCATTACCTATGAGCGTGAGCCGTTCCCCATTACCTATGAGCGTGAACGAGGCGTTGCCAGCATACGATCGGCTCCGTTTGATTGAGCATTGATCGCACATACATTTCATCATAGGCCGTCTGTTCCCCATTACCTATGAGCGGAACCGTTCCCCATTACCTATGAGCGTGAACGTGGCGTTGCCAACATATACATTGTCATTCATGTTATATATTCATGCAAGGTGTTTTGTTATTGTTATTGTATGTTATTGTCGGTTATTGTTATTGTATGTTATTGTTTGTTATTATTATTGTTATTGTATGTTTATTTACGTTGCTCACATATGATTATTGCACAATTTTCCATATTAAATATAACAAGAAATCAATAATAAATGTTTTTCTAACAAGGTTCACTCACCAACTTTTGTTGACCCAAAAACCCCCATTTTTACACATGATACAAGTGATCCAGTTGCAGCAAGAAACAAATAGGATGGCTTAGAAGAATAAATCAGTTTAGACTTTGGATTGTTTATTTAGTTACTTTTCTTTGTAATTGTATGACCTTGTTTGGAATATTGAGGATGTAATTTTGAATTTAATAAATATGAAACATATTAGTAAACATCATAAGCTTTGGTGATAACCCAATTATGCCCCGACTCTTATTCCGCTGCGGGTCGGGGTGTGACATCTAAAGCATAATATTATTTATTTTTCGTCCTCTTCAAAATCCCTCTATCGATTTCAATGTTTCAAGGTTGATTTATCCGAATTTAATTATAGTTGAAATTAGGGTCTTTCGTTCGTAGAATTTAGGGCTTTTAGGTTTAGACTAGTGTTATGATGAAACTGAGGGTAGAATACTGTTATATATCATGTTAGTATATTGTGTGCAAGTTTTGAGAATTTTTAGACATCAATCGGATTTATTGGAAATTATACATGTTTATATCATTTATAAAAGCAATCAAAAACACAATATTATAAAAATTCAAATTCTGTAAATATTGCCACTGCTTTTTATAGATTATATAAAGGTTATTAAATATTTATAATTTTTTCTATAACTTTTGGGAATCCTTAAATTTAAATTGGATTTATTATGGTTTAAATATGTTTTAATCGCTTAAAAATACAAGATTATCACAAACAAATCTATAAATGTTTATATAAATTTTTAGAGATTATATAATTGTTGTAGATTTTTTTAGAATACATCTAATATTTAAAACTATTAATTAAAGAATTGGTTGAAATTTTTAAACAAATAAATCCCATTCAAATTGGTTATTGTTAAATAAAATTCGGGATAAATTTTAAATTTGATGTATATAATTTTTAAATGATTTTGATGAACTTGTTTAATTATTGGCATTATCTAATATTCAAAACTCATCAAAATGACAATTTTACGATTTTGCCATGTTAATAACTTCTAAAATTGTATAATTATTGTTTTGGTTATTTTGGTTGAACAAATATGATTTTACATAATTCTAGGCCCCAAATAGGAGAACCCAATTTCTTAAAATTAGTAGGTAATCCTTTCGTTTAGTATTTTGATTATTTACATTGCGGTTATTATTTATATATCCTTTCGTAGATCTCTTTGCAACCTGTGAGTAGATCTATTACTCTCCCTTTTTTTTATCATTAAACGTTTTAGGGGTGTATCATGTGTTATGTTTTAAATGTTTCAAGTTAAATCTTCAACATGCAAATCAATGTGTCCTTGTGTGTTGCGTTTCTTATTTCTAGTATCTATTGTTTCTTATTTCTAGTTTCTATGGTTTCTCGTATCTATTGTTGCATATATGTGTGTCTATGTGTTTATTCGCTTTGTGTCACAAGTTCCGCGTGGATCCACCTCGCTAAATAGGTTCCCCATGGCCATGGGTTGTAGCCTAGTATCGCCTCCAGTATTAGACTTGCCCTTCGGGGCTTGAGTCTAATGCATGCTACAGTCTTTGAGTCTTATTGTTTCTATCGTATCTATATTGTGATTGTGGAGATTTGTTGATTGTTGATGTGGTTATGGTAATTATAGATGTTTCTACAACACATAGAATTGGATGTTAAATATATTTAAAAAAAGATTTCTAGATAAAATAAATTTATTAATAAAGCAAAACGTTTTATTTAAAATATAGATCTATTCACCAACATTTTGTTGACCAAAAACCTTTTTACGTATGATGTAGGTACACAAGTAGGAGATAGTGTTGAAGGCATAGACACGTAGGACATGCCTTAGTAATAAATTGGACTTTTTATAACTATTTATCTTTTGAATAATGTATGGTGTATATTAAATGTTTTCTATGATTATGTGTGACAAATTTCATTTGGTGATTTTAAATATCTAAACTTATAATAGTGTCATAAGCTATGGGCAATCATCATACCCCATCCCATATCCGTTGCGGATCAGTGTGTGACAAGGATCAAACCACTAATCATGTTGAACCATTTCAAATTAATTGTAAACCGTTTAACTACCACATTCAACATGAATAGTGATAATAGTTTTAGAAAGTTTGAAAACGTAAGTTTAAGTTAACCGCGAAAGCGAAAGTATAAAATTCAGACGTATTCAAACACCACAAATGCTTAGCATAATAATGAAAATAATTCATTAAAACCATGACACTCTCCAAGCTGCCAGTTCCCAAGCGCGTTCTACCTAACGTCCTATAAAGCATGCTAAAGTGTATAAAAAAAGTTGGCGAGTTTACACCTTTAGTTCAACGATAAGCGAGTTACAAATACAAAGTTTTAAAGGTATATCATGGGTAGCTAACCCACTGTTAATCAACTAAACATGTGATACCGAATACTGATGCAGTAAGTTTTTTTGTGCCCTCCACATCAATGTCTATTCGTATATATGCAATAGTTAAGGTCAAAAGTTCATGCCCGGTTCCCCGCACGGTGTGAGATTTTGTCAAACATAATAGCGCTATCAACTAATACCCCGTTTGCTAACCCGACAACTAATCGGTATAAAGAGTAAGGACATTCAAGATAGATGTCCCGTTTAGTCCGCTATAGACATGAAGATAAATTGAAGTTTTTTAGTTATCATATTCCATTCAGGAATGAAAGTTTAGTCCCAAACCAAGGATGGTGTAGAACTCAAACCAGGGGTGCATGCTTTTAGTAAAGAAGTGAACTCACCTTAGATTTGCTCAGCTAGAATTTAGTGACTAGTTAAGTGTGATCAACCATGTCCTGTTATCGTTTGGTGTTAGTTGGTATCCACATAATTCACATTAATTCTACATGCATACTACCACATACTATGCATACATTTTAACACTTAGTTGTTCATTCATGTGGTTATGTGCATGTGTATACAACTTCGTAGCTACAAACAATTTGCATTTATAAACATTAACATCAAGTTTCATTGGTTTCACCTCAACGTCCGTTGTTGAGATGTTTTTGTGATTTTCGTTTAAAATAGTAAACACACTAGAAAAATTACAAATAATTTATGACTGTGTGATTAGGTCCGAAAATGTTTGTGTAATTTTCTCAAAGTCTAGTTGTTCACAATAAAATCACTAAAAATCATTTAAAAGGGAATTTTCATCACATTGGAGGATATTTTATATAAAAGTCCTCTTTGATACGATTGATGAAATTCCAATTGGAGGATACTTTAACCTCATAGGACTAACTACTGGAAAATTTTAAAGTATTAACTCCAACCATGGACCAAGTTATCACATTCGTAGCAGACTTTAATTTCTACAGAAAAACACAACTTGTACTTGTGTTTCCTTTTTAATCTTTTGACTGACTTAAAATTGTCGAAAAATTATGAATCCAGTTGGGTTTGAAAGCTAATTAATTGAACTTAGTTTTAGACTCAAGAACCTCTTGTTTCTTTATGTTTTGATCTAGGTACAGTCAATACAATCTGACACAAAATTCTGCATAGAAATTTATTTTAAGTTATATCTTTGAAAAAACGCTTTGAGACCAGTTTAATCACCATGTTATCATCAAAACCATGTTATGCATCGAAGCTCTAGCCTCATACATGCAGGTACACATAAACTATTATTTATCAAACTCATAAACATGAAGATTCTAAACAACCCTAGTTTGTATGTAGTCAAGAAATAATGAAATCAATCAATCTTAGTCAAGACTCATGTATGAATAGAACTATACACACGACTAGGATAGTTTACCAGAAGAAATTGTGAAAAGCTTGATAAAGCTAAAAGAGTTGAGAGCCTTGAAAAACAAAGTTGTCGTTCTGAGAGAAGAATGACATCGTAGGTTCTGATAAAGGCGATTAGGGTTTACATATGTTACATCTATATAAAACTGTGAGTTGATTAAGTTTTTTTCCGAGTTTGTAGAAGAGATAAAAGGTTCTGAATTTGTATAACAAAGTAGACGATCCGAGTTTAGAAGAAAGGGTGTTTAGTCTATGATTTCTGTATTTGTAAGTTGGTTAAGGGGTTTCCGAACTTAGGTGCATAGTTAGGGTGTCCGAAGTTGGTTTACGGGTGGAAGGGGATTTCCAAATTTGTGAGGTGTGGTGGTGTTCTGCATTTGCAAGGGGGGTATGTCAAAGTTTGGGGTTTTGTTTTCATTATATACACATTAAGTCCCTCACATTTCAAACTTCATAACTTGCATATAAAGTTAGTATTTTAACTTTAAGTTCAATGAAACTAATCTCACCAGTTTATGTTAGTTCAAGTGTTATAACCTATATGTGTAAAGTGAATGCATGTACATATGTGCTAGCAAAACGTAAAGATTTAATTCTGAAAGTTAATAGTAAAAAACCTGAAAATGCGAGTTGCTACGAGATTGCCATACTCCCCCATGAATTTATTATCTTAAATTTTACCCCCCCCCCCCCCCAATAAGATCTTGGTGCATTACTAGAAGCATTTTGAAAGAATCTCAATGTAATATCAAAGTATTTTATTTCTCCAATATTTAGTTTGATAGTAGAAGCTTATCACCCGAATCTGGTTCCACACTAGAAGTCTACATAATAATAATCTTAATAAACCATGTTTGGATTTCCCTTAGTAGTATATTGGTTGTTACACCTCCCATGTTTTATTAAGCACACTAGATCTGATAAGGGTGCTAGAATACGTACGCACACCTTAGTCAACTTAATTTGGCTTAATTAATTAGTTAAATTAAGATGTTAAGTTAATTTAGTTTCAAATGGGTCATGCAATCCTATCACAAATGATAATAACCTAAGAATTAGTAAATAATAAACATATTAAATAAGATAAAAGTACTATATTAATACGATTAATTAATCCAAGAGTTTGGGAAGACATAAATATTACAACCATATGAAAAACTTGGTATTTCCGTCCGTTTTTCATCGCTTTGTGCTTCTTTTTTATTTTGAATATCCAAATCCTATAAAACTGAAAAGGAACTATTTAGGTAATGTTTCATTCTTAAATTGCCTCAAAATAATTCATAAATGGCGGTAAATTTATGTTATAAATATGTATAATTGATGGTACATTATAAACCCCATACTTAAACTTTGCTTATCCTCATGCAAACCATGCATTAAGCTCCTTCAAATTGATGGAAAAGTGATTGATCCATGAGTTATGAAAAGTTTTATTTTAGTGAAAAATTAGATAAACATGACATGTCTACTTAAACCTTTTTTATGCTTAAAGTGCACTTCTCGCAATAATCACTCAACTCTCTTTGGCTTGTGCTCGTGTGTATTCGAGAGTTGAAGGGTTCGCTTGAGTTCATCCTAACATAATCACAAATCATAGGCTTGTATGCAGATTTACTTTTCATCTTTTTAACTAAGTAAATGTATAAATGTTAGGATCTGAGTTTGATACTTGTGGGTTTTCAACAAAAATAAGAACAAACAATTTATAAATTGAAGCACAAAAAAATGCAAACACACAAGATGCTCTTTTCAAATTTCATAAAGAACCCACGCAGAATGACAAAAAAGGTACCAAAGAAGTGTCATAACTGCGCCACATAGCAGAGAGACAACACTTGTGCGCACCAGTCTATCTAAGCCACTCGCTGACTTCCAAGATTTTTGAGTTAAAGCACAGGTACTCCTAATTTTCTAGTCAAGAGCTCCAATCACCTGCATCCGCGCATGAAGAAGCACTGGACTGGGGACTTGAAGGGGTATGTCACTAATCCGCCGACTACACGAGACAACCTCATGTCGCGCGTACCCAGGATAGACATAATCCAATACTTGGTTTATTTTTTAATTGGAATCTGCACAAGCCCAAGAAGCGAATACAGCCCCTGCTCCGGCAAGACATTGGTTGATATTACAAACAGTACGACTGTTACGACAGCTGGCCAATAGGATCATGACAGGCTGTGCCCAACAATGTTGCATGATGAACAGTCGTGCAAGAGACAAAAAGTACACAAGGACGGATACGTGTCACCAATCATCGTGTGCCGACCACTGCTCCATGATTTCCAATGAACTATTGATGATAGACTAGACCATAAGGACAACTTCCAGGCCACGTGGATCCATTCAGTGTGCGCCAACTACTCTTTCGCCTGCAGCACTAATGGTCTTGCTCCAAGAGGCAAAGAGGATATACCTTGTTGTCGACTTTAGGCCCAAGGCCCATCAGCCCACCTCCTTCACAACTCTTTTTGGCTATAAATAGAGAACTTTGTCTACAGGTTTAAGGATCGCTCTCTTATTCTCACTTAATACACACACTTTTATCTTCAAAACAAGCTATAATTCTCACACCAGGGGTGGTTACAAGGAGAACCCCCTATTCTCCTCCTTGTAACGAGCTTCATGGTGTGTTGATTGTTTTGTACGCTCATTGTAGTTGTTTATCGAGGAAGAAAGAAAATTAACATTATTTGGACGAGACACAAACCACAAGTTTACCTTCGGATTTACTTGGTGTTTCTTCAATAGCCGATACACCTAACATCTTCCTTTTTCTTTTGTGTATCAATGATGTGATCCAAAACATATCTTTGAGTTTGAGTAACTTTCCAACTTCTGTTTGATTTCATCATGCTCACATCGTGCGAGGGCTAGCTTTTTCTTTTTTCTTCAATAATATTAATGTAGTTATTAATACCGGTGTGTTTGTTTAAAACCATTTTCTTAAGTTCAAAAACATCTTTTCTTAAGATTTCAATTGTGGTTTTAAGCTTTTTCTCGTTTTACTTTAATGCCACGTTAACCTCTGTGCACTTCGCAAGTTCACCTACTAGACCTAGATTGTGACATTTAGTGAATTTAAATTTACCTATTAATTCAAAGCAGTTAACAAACCAAAAGACTTAGGATTAGTGACACATACCTAACTGGAATGGCCGTCGAAATGAGTCACTAATGCCTAAATAGAAGAAGAAGATCCATCTTTAGAGAAAAACTTAATGAATTCATCAGATGAACCAACTACTTTCTTCACCAGCATCGACTTTTGACTCTTCAAAGATTCAGCCTTGGCTAGTAATCCATCCACATTAGAACTTCCACCATACACTGAACAATCTTCATCTTCGGAGGTATCACCATCACTCACATTCTTGATGATTTCAACACAACATGCTTGATGTGTGAAATATGCATTAACTAAATTCAACAAGTTCTAAAAATTGGAAAACCCCACTAAACCACACACAACCGGCAAGTGTACTGGTTGTAAATAGTAAAACAAGTAAATTCGAGTGGACACAACAATAGCGACTTTTGATACTAGACCTCTATCGACTCATAGCCTAATAATTTGGTTTTTGGAGAATTTGATTTGTAAACTAAAAAAGCAAATAGAACAAATAAACGACCAAATAAACAGCAAGCACAGACAACTGGAGACTGGACTCGAACTCAAGCATGGGAAAAATAGGTTACCTATGCAAGAATCCCTAGACTCATGAATGAAATCCTAACCCTAATTTTGAATGAAGACTTTGTTTAACTCCATAAACCCCCGGAAGATAAATTGAACCTAACAGTTCGACAATTGATGAAGTGCTAAGTTGGACTGACTCGAGTTATTTACCACCAAGTTCCACAACTATCGGGTATAAATTAATTATGTACTAAAACCTTCAAGTTATAAAGCTTAAAAAACTATGAACACCGAAACCTCAGGAAACTCTAGACGCGAAAAAACAGGTGAACGTGAGTGATCGGCTACCCAACTGCCTAACAATGCCCAGCGACTAACCTAGCAATTCTAGAGTAGATTTCTGATTAGATTTCTTATACCTAGAAGAGATTGAATGTTTTAATCAATTGGTTTTGATAATTATTACACATGAATTAAATTTCTCACTTTTAAGGTCTAGACCAAAATTTTAGATTAACCACCTAGACTGACTTCCGGCTCTACAGTATATTTCTATGCATCTAGAGCAATGGAACCAACAATAAATTATCAAAACAATCAATACCAACAAGTTTAGCTACTCATAGTCGGATACGAAACAAAAATAATTTTAAAGTGAAATGATTCAGAAATCATTGTCAAATTATTCAAGTTCAAACAAGCAAAAAAAATAATAAGCCATGTGAAAGAAAGCAGCAAATTTTTATCTAATACCTTCAATCACAAGCTTCCTCTTTCGAACTACTTCAAATCGTCCCTTTTCGTCCAACCGTATGCTTGTCATCGTATCCGTAGTTCTTCTACGATTTTCTCACCATTGAAATCACAATTTGAGTCCAAACAAAATTGTTCATGTACTGTGCTTCGTCTAGCATATCACTAATGGGGTGTCGGCCTGCCGTCATGCATTTCTAACCGGCCCTAACTCAATTGATTGGCGATATAACATATCAAAATTTGATTGGTGATATAACATACCAAAAACAAAGAATAGAATGCAGCGATGGCAGGTTGTAGTTATGGACCTTCTGCAGGGGTAATTCGGTAATTTTGCAGCCTTCTTTCTAAAGTGTCGTCAACCAATTATGTGTAGTCAACGTTAATTGTGTCTTATGATCTTCTCAATATTGTTTTTATTTTTCCTTCAATTAATTGTGTCCGTTTTGCAGCCTCCCCCTTCATCTCATCAATTAAATGCTCTTGTCAAGGTTTCTTTGTAATTTCACATTTGACATGGCAATTAATAAATATATATATATATATATTGAAAAGAAACTCATTAGCATATTTCACTTAATTTTGATAAAATATAAAATATGTAATTTTTTAGACCACATTAAATATTCACACACATAACCTTTTGCTTGTTCCTAAGGAAATCCTAAACAAAATTTTCAACAAAACAATTAACAAAATTGATAGCATCAAACAAGGTCAAAAGCAGGCTACGAAGTCAAAAAGCACAATGGTTTCACAAGACTTACGTCGTTTAAAAGGTTGACTAGTCAAGATGATTTAATTTTAAAATATGATTTACCTAATCAAGCAGCGGTTACCTTCAAGCAATCAATCGTGTAATGCCAGCACCCCTCACGCTCTCACTCTTCTTTCGGTTAAATATTAACATATATATATATATGGAAAGCTTTAAATGAGAACGCTAAATATTGTGAGAAGCGTAATAACAAATGAAAAAACCGTGAGAATTTGGTAAAAAACAATTCAAATTCAAAAAAAAAACACACTTAGATTATTATTCGAATACAATGTTAGAAATTTAATTTACACGTTTAAATTTACGTGGATTTTTAAATAAAGAAAATTTACACATGTATAAGTTTGCTATTTAGACATATGTAAATTTGTTATATATATATATATATATATATATATATATATATATATATATATATATATATATATATATATATATATATATATATATACAGGGCTCGGTTCAAATGAGAACCATCACGAGTTGCGAGAAACCGTGAAAACTTTTTGTTTCCGCATGAGTTGAGCTAAAATTTTTTTTGTACAACCGTAGATGAACATATTATAAACACATCTGTAAAAAAAGTAAAAAAAATGTCGAGTCGGTAGTTTTGATTGATCAAAGTTTTTTTTACGCGCTGGCGTAAATTTTTCATGAATATAAATATGTTTTTACGCCTCATGTAAATGTGAGTATGCGGCATTTTAAAAAAAAAATTACTGAAACAAATGATGTTTTTTTATGAATTTTGAGGAAAAAAAATTCAGAAAAACCTTTTGGATGGTCTAGTTCTCACAACTCAAGGTTGTTCTCATTTTAACAGATCCCTATATATATATATATATATATATATATATATATATAGGAGAAGGTTATCTTGAGAACGCTAAATATTGCGAGAACCGTGAGAACGAATCAAAAAACCAATCAAAACCATTTTTTAATACAAAGCTCATTATAATTAAAGTACAACATCAAAAAAAAATTTACAACATCAAATAATTTATTTCTCATCTCAAAATCAATTTTACTAGATTTTATACACATGTGTAAATATAACAAATTTACACATATTTAATATATAAATTTACACATGTCTAAATAGCAAACTTATACATGTGTAAATTTTCTTTATTTAAAAATCCACGTAAATTTAAACGTTTAAATTAAATTTCTAACATTGTATTCGAATAATAATCTAAGTGTTTTTTTTTTTTGAATTTGAATTGTTTTTGACCAAATTCTCGCGGTTTTTTTCATTTCTTCTCACGCTTCCCACAATATTTAGCGTTCTCATTTAAAACTTTCCATATATATATATATATATATGTGTGTGTGTGTGTGTGTGTGTGTGTGTGTGTGTGTGTGTTAATATTTAACCGAAAGAAGAGTCAGAGTGTGAGGGGTGCTGGCATTACACGATTGATTGCTTGAAGGTAACCGTTGCTTAATTAGGTAAATCATGTTTAAAATTAAATCATCTGAACTAGTCAGCCTTTTAAACGACGTAAGTCTTGTGAAACCATTGTGCTTTTTGACTTCGTAGCTTGCTTTTGACCTTGTTTGATGCTATCAATTTTGTTAATTGTTATATTGAAAATTTTGTTTAGGATTTTCCTAGGAACAAGCAAAAGGTTAAGTGTGTGAATGTTTAATATGGTCTAAAAAATTACATATTTTATATTTTATCAAAATAAATGAAATATGCTAATGAATTCCTTTTCAATTCTATATATATATTAATTGCCATGTCAAATGTGAAATTACAAAGAAACCTTGACAAGAGCATTTAATTGATGAGATGAAGGGGGAGGCTGCAAAAAGGACACAATTAATTGAAGGAAAAATAAAAAACAATATTGAGAAGATTATAAGACACAATTAACGTTGACTACACATAATTGGTTGACGACACTTTAGAAAAAGGCTTCAAAATTACCGAATTACCCCTGCAGAAGGTCCATAACTACAACCTGCCATCGCTGCATTCTATTCTTTGTTTTTGGTATGTTATATCACCAATCAAATTTTGATATGTTATATCGCCAATCAATTGAGTTAGGGCCGGTTAGAAATGCATGACGGCAGGCCGACACCCCATTAGTGATATGCTAGACGAATCACAGTACATGAACAATTTTGTTTGGACTCAAATTGTGATTTCAATGGTGAGAAAATCGTAGAAGAACTACGGATACGATGACAAGCATACGGTTGGACAAAAAGGGATGATTTGAAGTAGTTCGAAAGAGGAAGCTTGTGATTGAAGGTCATACTGATACTAGCAATTACAAGACCAGGTAACTATCTATCTTGATCCACTATCCTAGGCACCCCAAACATTTTCTTTCAGAAAAACAACTAAGTCAAGTCTACTATCCCACAACGTAAAGAAACATGTGTTATAAACTCATAAACCCAACAATCGACGCATTGAAAAGGCATCCGTTTTCTATGTGCTGAAGGACTAGGAGAAGCACAAAATCAACTATTTTTATTTCTTTTATTTTAATTTTTTAATTGTTAAAAAAATTCGACTCAAATCTACCTCAAAACGTAGTTTTTCATCCCCACACTTAAACTCCACATTAACCTCAATGTAGGATGGAAGACCAACTAAAAATAAAGAAGAAATAAAAACCTAAAATAATATAAGAAAAAATACAACAAATTGGAGAGGACTTTGTTGGTTAGAATAAAAATCAGTGCAAGTTGTGCGTGTCTTCAATCCGAACCCATACACGATCGTATGACATTTCCTTCTCGACCGTCTAACTGATATGCCGGGCTGCCCTTTACAATATGATATAAGCTCCAAATATCTGCCCGAACGGAGATTGAGTACGGGCAATATCCTCCAAACCTGCACAAACAAAACAAAGCTAACCCACGCATAATATCGACTCGAAATGATAAACTGACTCAAAGATAAAATAATAGAAAAGAAGAATACCAGATGGATGATACAAAACTCTACAATAAGTAATCAAACACTCATGACGCACGCTACGGGGGTTACTTGAGACCCAACTCATCTCCCTGCCTAACACTAGGGCTTCTACCAAAATCACTCAAATCAATGCCCTTCTTTCTCCAAAAGCCGCCATCAAACTAGCTCGACCTATGCTCACTCGGGGGGGGGGGGGGGGATTTGTACCTCGAATTACACACTACAATACCATCCCCACACTTAGTTTCCTTTACATCTTCCAAGCTAAAATCTCCCCAATCATCTTCCTCTACCAAACTTCAAGAACTATCCTTAAACTCATCCTCACCTCCTACTATTTCCACATCTCCCTTAAACCTAACGTGTTTCTCCTTCTTCATATCACTCTCCATTCTGATATCTCTAACTCTTTTTAACTCTTTCTTAATCACTGAGGGCTTCCCTACCTTCTCGGGATTCTTTAAATTAACATGGTAGTGACACCAAGAGCTATCTTACCACTATGAACATCTATTATAGCTTTCGCGGTAGAATGGAATGGATGACTTAAGATGAGTGAAGCATAAGAATGGCCACTAGGATCCTCGCCCATGTCTAGAACTACAAAATCAATAGGAAGCACAAACTTACCAACTTTCACTAGCACGTTTTCAATTATACCCCTTGGAAATTTCACCAAACGATCGACGAGTTGAACATTTATGTATGCCAGGGTAGGTTCTTCTAGCTTGAGCTTCTTAAATACAGAAAATGGCATCACATTTATACTAGCTCCTAGGCACCCAATAATTCCTTTTGAACCAGTTCACTGAGAAATAACATGTAGCCTCATTTTGCCACACCTATTTGTCACAATTTTGTGATATGCTGACTTGGCTTAATAGCCCATTTAGTTGTTTCCATTCCTCCTTCCCTTCTACTACTGATGGAGCTTTCTTCACCTCCTTGTCCATTGAATTGAATTGAGCTGCTTTATTGTCGATAGCAATCTTTAACCTTTACCCCATTATTAGACACCAATCTGAACATATTTGGAAACATTCACATAAATATTTCTGATACAGTCAATAATCGAGCCAATAACTTATTTATTCATGTAGCCAATCTAATTGGTGGAACAAAATTTCATAAAGATACCCTTTTTCAAGTGGATGAAGTTGACATGGTTATGGAATATGCACAATTAACGGATATAACTACACAATGTGATACTTTAACCATATTCCATCAGAAAAAAAGATAAAGAGAGTTATAAATGGTGATAATGCAATATGTTGGATCTATTGAACCCTATAAAGAACAGATGATTGGAAAGCCAAAACAATCTATAACATCTGATCAATAATAAAGGTCTGCTGCTCTAAAACTCTACCTATACTTAAAGACTGTTCACAATATCTATTAAAGATAAAGCTCTGCTTGAAGTAAAGATTTGCTAGAGAGAAAACTCTGATGTAGCGTAAAGGATGTTGAAGCAAAGGTCTGGTAAAGACCAACAAAGGATACCTCAGCAGTTGTTGTTCAAAAGAGTCTATTATGTAAATGAATGTAACAGTGTTTAGGTCTAGCAGAGTATAGAGTTTCTTAGTTTGTTAAATGTCACTTTCATAGTGACGTTAGCCATAAGATGCTCAGTGGTTTGTAATGTACTATAAATAGAACATTGCCTGTACTGTTCTATCTATCACTTTTCTTCTACACATTATGTACGAATAAATTAGAGTGATCTTAGGCTGAGGGGGAGTTTGTATATTGCTTGCATGCGTGATTATAATTACAAAAGCATGTCAATGAAAACAATCTTTCTATTGTTGTGATTTTAAAGTTTACACAATTCCGCTACACTGTTTCAATGTTATCTATCTTCTTACATTAATTTCGTCTAAACAATCACATCAATATCAAACTCAGATCCTAATAATTGGTATTAGAGCTTGGTCGTTCAAATTTGATTTAACAATCAATTTTATATAAACTTGTCAACTCTTATTACTAATTCGTTTGTTCATTTGTATTGAACAGAGTAAAAGTTTATTTACGTTCATAGTTTTTAAACAAAAACCTGTTTTTAAACAATCAGAATGTCTCAAAATCCACAAGATCCACACAACACTGGCACCATGTATAAACCTTTGATACTTGTCAGATTAGAGTACAATATCTAGTAACGTCGGATGGGTCACATACTTGCACAACAGAACACGGGTTGCTGAAAATCAGTTATCTTCGGACCACATGTTCCGAGGGTACCGAGTGCTGAATACCCAAAAGTTCAAGTTCCAAAGAGTCCTGAACATTACTCCGAGCAGGATTTTCAGAAAATTGAGCTAGATGCAAAGGCATTTAGCATCGTAGCAACTGCTTTGCCTAATGATATCTATGCTGGCCTGTTGCATTGGAATAGTGCAAATGAGTTATGGGCAGCTCCAAAAGAAAAATTTGGTGGGACTGAAGAGGTTGTTGAAAATAAAAGAGAAGTTTTGAACCAACAGTATGAAACATTTTGTCATGTGAAAGGAGAATAATTAACTCAACAATTTGAAACGTTTAGTTGTCTAACTGGTAGATGTTAATTTTGCAAATTCTACTTTGAATAGCCGATTTCTTAGATCACTACCAGATAAATAGGACACTATTGCCTTTGTAACCAGAAATTTTGTTAGGTTTAAAGAGATGAGTTTAACTTAACTTTATGGTAGGCTTCCCACTTATGAGAGAGAGCTTAACTAGAAAAAGAAGCTATAAGAGTCAGGAAAAGTGGCTAATGACTATGCTTTTGGTAGTACATCACTTTTTGGTAAAGAAGAAACCTCTAGTAGTAGCAAGAAACAGAGTTTTAATCATTTTATTGACATAAATTCTGGTGGAAATTTAATTCTGATTCTTGCTCACCCAATTTTGCTTTTGCTGCAAATAGGGAAAACCAAGTTTCTAACAACTTATCCTTTGAACTGAATGATCTTTAATATTTTGATCCAACTGATTTAGAAGAAATGGATATATTACACCAACTAGCATTGCTGAGTGTTAGGACCAACAAGTTCTATAAAAGAACCGGTAGAAAATTTCCAAGGTTGCATGGAGGGTTACAAGTTGGGTTGGATAAGTCAAATATTAAATGCTACAAGTGTAACAGGCTAGGTCATTTTTCTAGGGAGTGTAGGAGTCAAACAAATGGTCCAATTATCACACACCCAAGTCCTAGACCTCAAAACACACAAAACACTGTCCATTATTCCCAATATACCCATCCTCCTCATATGCAAACCACTGCTCATTTTGCACACCCTGTAACCACTGTTCCAGTTAAGTATGTCCAAACCACTATTCCATAGATACAGTATGTTCAAGCCCCAAGTCCTCAGGTTCAAGTGCAACCTGCACCACAAGTTACACAAACCTCTACTCCTGTAGAGACCAGTTAACAGAGCTTCTTTACACAAGGCTTTGTTGATTGGATTAGCTTACCTGAAGAACTGACTGATGAAAATTTTGCTCTAGTTGTAGATACCGAAAAGAAACATGATGATTTTTGTTTCATGGCATTATACACTATCCTTGAAGGGAATGAGTCTGAGGAAGTAGTGTTAAACTCTAATGATGTTTGTGATAGTGTTGTGGCATATGTTTCACAAGAGAAGGTTGGTGAAGAAACTATGATCTCAGTGTCAGACTCATGGTAAACCAGTGTTTGTGAAGGAGAAAGTGACTGTGCCATGATGGTTGCTGTTAAGGTATCACCTCGGGTCCTTAAAGACCTGTGTTCAGGCATTTGTATTATTGCTTTTGCTAACATAAAAGAGGTAAATGAAAACCCTGGAAACAAAATTTTAGATGATGAAATTCAGCTTGAAAAACATGCAAAAGAGTTAAAATCTAAACTGTATGAAAAAGAGTCTGAAATCAGTAGCCTCAAACATAAGTCTAGCATAACCAAGGATCAACTCCAAACTATGATAGAAAAATATCAAAGTTGTAAAAAAGGAGCTTGAATCTACCCAAATTACTTGTGAAAAATGGGTAGAATCCTACAAAGGTTATGAGCTGATGTTAGAATCACAAATCAAAAGCAATGTAAAATTTGGTGTAGGTTTTAGAAAACATGACCAAGTTTCCCAAAACACTGCTTTAAATGATTGTGAGGTGGTTGAAATTATTTCAACAAATTTGGCTGGTCAAGAAATTAAAGTCAGTGAACCAAATTGTAAGAAAAATGTTTTAGAAAGACCAACAGAGTCCTCAACTTTTGAGGAAATTGAAATGTATCAATTCAAACCTACCTAGTCAGATGAGTGTGACATTCTTAATAACTTTAAGCCAATGGATTTTTCAACCATTGAAGGTGTAAAGGCACCTTAAGTCAAGATCATTCCCTTAAAAGATCTTCCGGCAGATGTTACAACACTGCGGACAAAAAGTTAGAAAAAAGGAAGAAAAGAGAGAAAATATCAAACTTGTTTTATGATTTTGGTGAAAAAAAGAATCATGTCACTAAAAACTTCTTTCTTCTAAAAGCCTATGATATAAACAAAACAAGTGTGATTATTGATTCACCTAATTGCACTATTTATGGCAGAACAAACCATAAAAATCAAGAGTGTGTTTATCTCAAAAAATTTGATGTAAAAAGAAATGAGTATAAATCTAAAACACTTGAGAGTTCAAGAAAAGAAAAGACTTAACAGACTTTTGTCCCTGTCCAAACATCTGTTACCAAACAATTGAATATAACCTCTACTCCAAGAAAGGTTAAGGTAAAAGATGCACCACCAGCAAATAAATTTCCAAGAGGATATGGCCAACCTGCTTACAAGAGTGTACCACTTGGCTATGAGGTCTACAAAAGACCATCTAAACCAAGAGTTAAAGGCATCCTCATGGTTATGATCATTTAATAGGAAATGGTTCAAAATAGATGTTATCAAAATCTGTTTAAAACAATGACCATATTCCTGGACTTGAGGCTGGAATGTCTGTGACCCCATCCAAAGCCATTCTGGCTTTGGAAAGTCACCTAAACTAATTGTTTACTAATGTGTAGGGAGCTTCTACTTGCCTTGATAGTTTATGGTATGCAGATAGTGGAGGCTCCAGGCACATAATAGAGCTCTACTCAAAATTTCATGGCACTTGTAGGGGGTGATACATATTTTGGTAACTATTCAAAAGGGAAGGTGTTAGAGTTAGGGACAGTCCACGCTGGGAACCTCAAGTTTGAACATGTCAATCTTATTGACAATCTGAAATTCAATCTTCTTAGTGTATGTCAAATGAGTGACAAATGCTATTGGTCATTCTTCACTAAGAAAACTTGTCAGATTATTGGACCAGAAGTGGTTAAAAAGACTGATCAAATCATTGCTAACAGCAAAGCACAACATGTTGCTCACAGGAGTGGCAATGTGTATGTAGTTGATATGTTGAAAGACAATCAAATGTCCAATGCATGTCTGTTCTCAGTTGCTTCTAATAAGGAGACAGAATTATGGCATAGAAGACTTGGTCACACAAATCTTAAAACTATCACGACACTCTCTAAACAAGGTCTTGTAAGAGGTCTTCCATCAAAACAATTCACCTATGATGTACATTGTGTTTCCTGTTTAAAAGGTAAAAAACATAAAAGTTCATACAAATCAATTGAAGAGTCCAAAACAAGCCAGGGTTTGCAATTGCTACACATGGACTTGTTTGGCCCTGTAAAATCACGAGTCTTAAAAAGAAGAGATACTGTCTTGTCATAGTTGATGATTTTTCAAGGTTTACATGGACCTACTTCATGCACTCCAAATATAAGACTACAGGTATTTTGCAAAACTTTGTAAAACAAGTTGAAAAACAATTTGATCTACCAACAAAAGTCTTTATAAGTGACAATGGGATAGAGTTTAAAAATAAGGAGTTAGATGATTTCTGTGTGTCAAAAGGGATTGTTATGCAATACAGAATCCCAAGGACACCAGGACAAAATGGGGTGGTTGAAAGGAAAAGTACAACTTCGATTGAAGCTGCTAGATCAATGCTTGCAGACTCAGGTTTACCCTTGTCTTTTTGGGCAGAGGTTGTAAACACTAATTGATATGTACAAAATAGAGTTTTAATTAACCTTAGGCACCAAAAGACTGCTTATTAAATTCTGTACAAAATTAAACCTCTGATCTCATATTTCAACATCTTTGGCTGCCCATGTTTCATTCAAAACTTAAAAGATTCAATTTCAAAATTTGCAGCCAAAGTAGATTGTGGTTATTTTCTGGGATACTCAACCACTGCAAAAGCCTACAGAATCTTTAATTCAAGGACTAGGTGTGTGGAAGAGACCTTTAATGTAAAGTTCAATGAACTTTCTTCATTAAAAATCCCAGCAAATCCTGCTGGACTGTTTAATTTAGATAAATTTACATTTGAAGATGTGTCTATCAAGACTAATGCAGGTACACCACAGTCTTCACATCATGATTATGGATATGACATTGTGATTCCACAATACAAAGTCATTTCATCCACCAGAGCAAGCTCATCTAGTCAAACCCCTGTTGACAAAAGTCCGTTCTCTATGAACAAAAATCAACCCATCTTTACCTCTATTCCACCTATACATCCACATCCATTCCAAACAGATATTGGCTCTTCAAAATTGCCAAAAGATGTTAGCTCAGATGATTCCTATCTACAGCCTTCACCTCAAAATGTCATTGTTCCATATAAGGGAGATCTAATCTACCTTGAAAACCATGCATCTAACCAAATTATTGGCAACATCAATGAATGGGTTCTCACAAGAAGTCAATTCCAAAACATTTGTCTTTTTGCTGGTTTTCTATCACTCACACAACATGTCAAGTACCAAGAGGCACTAAAAGACAATAGTTGGGTAGAGGGCATGCAAGAAGAGCTCCTACAGTTCAAAAGATAGCAAGTATAAGAAATTGTACCATTGCCTCAGGATGTATGTCCTATCGGCACAAAATGGGTCTTAAGAACAAAACAAATGAAAAGGCATTGTTGTCAAAAACAAGCTAGGCTTGTGGTTCAAGGCTATAGGCAAGAATAAGGCATTGATTATGATAAAACTTTTGCTCCTGTTGCAATACTGGAGGCCATCATATTGTTTTTAGACTTTGTTGCCAACCACAACATCAAGGTGCATCAAATGGATATCAAGTGTGCATTCCTATATGGAAAGATCAAGGAAGAGGTATATGTATGCCAACCCCTGGTTTTGAAGATGCTTTTTATCCAGATCATGTTTACAAGTTAAACAAAGCTTTATATGGTCTGAAACAAGCACCTAGAGCCTGGTATGAAACTCTTTCCACCTTTCTCTTATCCATAGGCTTTACAAGATGTAAAATTGATAAAACTTTATTTTCAAATGGAGAGGAAAGGATTTATTGCTTGTCCAAATTTATGTGGATGAAATCATTTTTGGATCCACACTTGGTATCTGGTATCTGGTATCCTGCTAATGGGAATATTGAGCTTTCAGGTTATTCAGATAGTAATTTTGCTGGATGCCATGCCACAAGGAAGTCAACTTCAGAAGGTTGTCAATTTCTAGGCAATTGCTTAGTTTCTTGGCAAAGCAAAAAAAACAAGCTATAGTTTCAACATCAACAGCTGAGTCTGAGTATATTGCTGCTACAAGTTGCACTACTCAACTCCTATAGCTTCAAAATCAATTGTTGGATTTTGGTGTCACTGCTATAAAGACTCCTCTCATGTTAGATAGTCAAGCAGCTGAAAACATCATTAAAAATCCAGTCTCACATTCAACAACCAAGCAAATTGACATCAGACGTCACTTTGTGAGGGATTGCTATGAAAAAAGTTTGATTTCTCTGCATCATGTTCCAACTAAGGATCAACTAGTAGATGTTCTAACAAAGGCTTTAGATACATCTATTTTTGAAAGCTTGATCTCTAGAATTGGCATGCTTAACATGGATTAAAAGAAAATTTTGTTTTCTATGAATAAAAAACATTAAAATGTTTTTAGAAAATAAAAAATCCATCCTTAAAAATAGCTAAAATTGATATCAATGATCCTAAAAGTTTGTTTAAACAATTATTTCTCTAAAACCACTGTTTAGCTTAAATGTCTATCCATTGATAAATGTAACCTCTATTATCCTGTCCATTGTTCCCATCCACTATTTAGGCTAAACAACTGTTTTGCCTTATCCACTGATATCTATTATCTGATAAAATAAAATCACCACTGTTCTCAACCACTGTTGGTTCCCAGCAGCGGTTTCCCTAACAACTGTCATCCATTATCCATCAGAGGTTACATGTGGACAGATGACTAGCCATCAGATCTTTGAAACCACTGCGATGTTAGCATTCACTTTTTCCCTTTATATCTTACTGTTCCATCCAAACAAGTCTCGAATTCAAAATTCTCAAACGCGGTTTCCATTACTCTCATCTTCTTCCTTACTCATCACTTCCATCTCCGACCATGGCTCTTAACATCAAATTCCCACATAACTACCTCCCAACATCCGAGAAAATAGAAAATAATACTTCATTCCATCCAATAATTGTGTTCTGACATCCTCAAAATACAAAGACATCAGGCTTGCAAACACACCAACTTATGTGGATACTCTGCGACAGGTCTCGACAAATGCTAAAGTTGAATCCCAAAAGAAGGAGCCATATGCTATTACTTCAAAAGTCGGAGGAACCCTTGTCCAAATTTCTCCATCCTCAATTTCTACAACTTTTGGTCTAAATGACCTAGAAGGTAACACTTCCTTTGGCAAGCAGGAATTACATTTTTAGTTTATAGAACGTGGGTATAAGTGTCAGCTAACTGGTGTTACCATTTACAAATCAAACTTTCCTGCTGAAATGCGTTATTTCTTCCATACCTTACTCACATGTCTTTCAGCATATACCACCTCATTTAATGAGATTTCACAAAATATTCAATTTCTGGGATATGCTATTTTGACAAAATCTGATTTCAATCCATCCCAGGTGTTGTTTATGGACTTGGTGGCAAATTTTAATAAAATCTCAAAAAATAAAGCTTTTCTTTTGTATCCTAGGCTTTTGAGCTTTTATCTACAAGAACAACTTCCAGAGAAAGATTTTAAACAAGGAGTTGTTTTTTAAATGAAGAGTCTTACTACTGAAACCTTTACAAGAATAAAAATATGGAGTTATAGGTTTCCAAAACAAAAGCAAAGGGGGATGGGAAAATTTTGGATGGGTCCACATCTCAAGCTCAAACCTCTGTTGTTGAGCCTACGACTCCTGGTGATCATGACACCACAACCGGTGTTGTGAAACCCACACTAGAAAAATCCAAACAGAAACCATCCAAATCCAAAAAGCCCACCAAAATCAAAATTCATAAAAAGGCACCTCTTGAAGATGAGATCCCAGAGGATAACCTTGTGGTATCACCAAAGCCACTTGAATCCACTGTTGTTACTTCCTCACAACAGTTGGACAAATCTGCACCAAAAAGTTAAACTCCTCCTGCTTCCTCACAAAAGGTATAGGTTGGAAGCACAGGGATCCCACATTATGAAGCAGATGATTCACTTGAATCATTGTTTCAAAGCCCCTCTCCCAGAGCAAATTCTCTTTCTACTCCACAACCATCACCCTTAATTCCACCTACCATCATATCTCTGTTTCGTGCAATTGAGATAACTCAGACACAAATCAGGTTCTCTCAATCACCTGTTCATGAGAGTTCACCTCCACATGTGACTGAGTCTGAGATTAAACTCCTTGCTAACCCAGAAACAACTAAGGAGGCTACACTCCATGAGTTACAAGTAACTCTTGATGGTAATTTAAATAAAGCAGCCACTACAACTGATGACACATCAGTGTTTCAGTTGAAGAGTGGTTACATCCATCAATCTTCCTTAAAGACAACAATTGTTGAGGCTACAACTGTAACCTCTGCTCACAGTCTTCCAAACATGTGAAAAAAACGCAACCTAGATTAGATGTAGCAAATAGAAATTCAGATAGTAAATTCATGGAGATGACATAAAGAAAGATAGTAAATTCATGGAGATGACATAATTAAAGCTTAACTGTATGAATAACACAACTCCCGAAATGGCAAAAAATAGCCCTAACTAAACCATAAAAGACAATTTTTGCCATGAATTGACTATCTGAATTCATGGATATGCTAGAGACGCAGAAGACATAAGAGGGGCACGAAGGTGATCTCCTTGAGCGGAGTGTGCAACGTAAGCAAAATCGGAGTCCATCATGATGTCTTCATTCTATATAGACAGTTTTGTGTGAGTTGACAGACATATTTCTACTTGGAAACAAGAGTATAATGATAACAACAATAATATGTAGTTTTAGCTTGTTATATTTAAATTTTATTATTATTAATTTATTTATAAATATTGTAATTGTTTTAATAAATAATTATAGAGTTAGACAAACCTGATTTTGGAGGAACTAAACTGGTTTTTAGAACTTGTATACAAATTAACATCATCAGTATACAATTCTTTTTTTGGAATTTAAACGTATTATTATATTACATCCTTTTTTTGTTATCTTAAAATGAGTATTAAAATGCAGGTTGATCGTGGAACCAAGTTAAAATAATTAAATTACGTCAACGTAATGCGATAGCCCACACACTAAACTCATGTCACTCCTAAATTTACACTTTTTGGACTTACCAAACAAATGGGGATACAAATTCACCACCTCGGTTCCCAATTAGTGTTTAAGAACATCACTTAACGTGTCACCGATTGTGTTAGCAAAGACAATCAATTTAACTCTCACAGATAAAAGAAAAATTAACACATACTTTTTTATTCTAAACTCACTTACTTCCATTTCTTTTCGTCCTTTATAAATATGAATATTGGATTCAAATAACCTCAACTTTCACCAATTAGCCGATAACACTCTGAACTTTTAACTTAATGACTGATAACACTCCCTAACTAACTGAACTCTAACCCAGTTAGGTTTTGCTGATGTGGCCCTTTTTGTTGACATGGCATATGACATGGAAGCTTATGTGGTATTTCTGATGGCGTGGTAGCTGATGTGGCCATTTTTGCTGACGTGGCATTTTTAATGATGTAGCAGCTGACATTAGCTAACTGAGTTAGGGTTCAGTTAGTTAGGGAGTGTTATCGGCTAATAAGTTGAAAGTTAGGAGTAGTGGTGTACAAATTAAAAGTTAGGAGTGTTATCAACCAATTAGTCAAAATTAGGGTTATTTAAATCCAATATCCTTTATAATATGGAGTACAAACTGAACCACTATCCCATAACCTCCATGTCTTCCTTGTCCTAAATAACTTAATGTAAAAGGCAAAGAAAATAAAAGAACATAACGCATGGGAATTAGAATAAAAGAACACGAATTAAAACAACTTTGTACCGTGGGTGCATGGTAAATAAAACAAAACAACTGAAGTAAACGTGGAGTGCTTGAAATGCAGGGAGATTGTCTTTAGCAACTTTGACGGACATCCATGATTGTATTTCGAGTCATGGTCGGTGCAACTTAGTCGGTGACCCGATATACAACATATACCTTATGCCTTCACATAACACATTGAAGTCACTAGACTACAAAGCCTTTTGTTACGAGAGATATATTAGTGAATGAGTCAAACCTTGAGTTATGTTTATTTATTATTATAATATTTTAAATGCGAAACAGAAAAGGTTTTTTTTTCCTATAGCCTTCGACTTCTCATTCGCTTTCTCTTGATTTGGCTTGAACTGTGACAACCGATAAATTACGGGTTTTAATAATGTGAATAACAAACATTAAGACAATAATACGTAACGTAATTATATGTAAATTAACTTAATTTGGACGTTGGAATGTCTAGGAACGTATTTGAATCGTACGATACGCGAATGGTGATTTGCGGGAAAACTGCCGAACGTATAAATGGTAACAAACTGACACCCGAAGAAATACTGACAACGCCGAAAAATACAAGTTTTATACGTATATTTTATACACATGAATTTGTTTTGCTAAATTATCCTGCTTCCAAACGTCACAAAACACATACTTGAATAAAAACGCGACTATTGGAACACACCGACAACGAAACGGAAGCATCAGACTCGTGGATTACCTTAAAAACTGAAATATTATAAAAAATTTAGCATCCGCAGTCGAAATCTGATCGAAAAACGGACAAGAAACGACAACCAAAGTATTTTACGCAATTTCTCGCAACCGACGAACGTGCGCGTCAAATGCAAACTTCCGACACCATTTTACCTGTTTTAAACCTAAAACAATATTATACGACGTTTTATGAGATTCGGGTCCGAAAACGGGACTCGTAGACGTGATTGGGCCGCTCAAAACACTAGAAACAGGCTTTTGGGCCTTTGCCCAAACCCATAAAAACCCACCTATATAAACGCTTTTATCCTTTTTTCTCTCGTTTTTACCTATCATTTCTCTCTCTAACTCCAAAACTCTCTCCACTTTCTCTCTAGAAAACATTTCCAGCACCGAAGTCTGGTGACTAGCGGCGGCCGGCTACGGCGGCGGCGATAGAGGTTTTCTGGCGACCGTTTTCCGGCCAAGGGGATACTTTTTCGACTATCTTTGATGTTACGGATCGCGTGGTGATGTTAGTTTTAACAGATTCAAAGTCGTTTAAGCACATAAGCAACTCCGACAACATTCCGGCCAAACTCGGCCGAATCCGTTTTTGACTTTTCACTTCGTGCATGTTTAGATCGGGTGGTTACAAACCTTTCTGCAAGTTTTCGTGAAATATTATTCTACGGTGAAATTCCAACTTCTTGCGAGGTCCCGGGCATCCGTTTTCAACGAAAAATATATTTTTGGGCTATTAGTAACCTGTAGAGTCCATACGAAACACTTTCGTCTCGAGTGAAAAATAAATTTCGGGACACTCTCGGGCTCGGATCAACTAGGTCAACAGGTCAAACAGGGGTCAAGGGACAGTTTTGGATCATTTTTGGTGCCTCGGTCTAGTTTTGGGTTCGGTCAAACCCGGTCAACTGCCGTTCAACCGTGGTCAAATGGTCAACTGCTGGTCAACGTAGTCAACTCAGTCAACATGGTCAACAGTGGTCAAACTCAGTCCGTGGGTCGACACGAGTTTCGATAAACATTTACGACACGATTTTCGTTAGATTATTTATATAAATATTATTTTGCGGGAAACCGAGCTCTAAACCGACCCGACTAATGAAAACGACAAAAATTATACGTGAAAGTTTCTAGATACTTGGACTTGTACATACGTAACTATGAGGTTTATATAATATATATACGTACTAGTTAAAAACCAAACCGACACGCGGTATTTTCACGTAATTATATGTTGAAATTATATAAGACAAAAGCTTACGTTTTTAGCATATGACGAAAACATTATATATTGTAATTACCTCATTTGTTGAGTTTTGACAAATATATCGACAACTTGTATTTTCGGGATTGTCTAAAAATAGAGGAAACTCTGCCCATTTTTCATAAAAAAATATGTTTACTTCAAACGCCAGAATTCGGATATTAGATTTCAAACATCCATAATTCATCTAATACTTTTATAAAATAAATATAATGTTTATATTTATTTCGAATGTCAAGATTTCCGATTTCGAATGTCAAGATTTTCGAACACTTTTACAAAAATAAGTATAGTGTTTACGTTTATTCTGAACGCCGAGAATTCCGAGTACTCCTATAACATAAATATAATAGTTTATATTCATTTCAAACATCACGAATCCGAATATTTATTTCAAACGTCGACAATTCAGAGGTTATATAAAATAAATGTTATTATTTTATATTTATTTCCAACGTCTACACCAAGTACGTTACTTTACCGTAAGATTATAACAAGCGTACAATTATATAACTGGTTTATTAATTATAAGCAATACATAAGACTATCATCTCAGGTACACTACGTTTTATATATATGGATGTATCAACGTATATGACGACTATTCGGGAAACGGTGATTCGTTATACGAGTTTACAAAGTATTATTTTCTATATATGTTACATACGCATACTACCTTTTGAGACGACTAATACGATTTCATATATATAATCCCTCAGAAACTAAGTGGTTTCCAAGACTTAGTATTAATCCCGACTATAAATGGGACTAATCGAGTATAATAATATCGTTTCTATCAAGTTAACATCATCCCATCGAATCATTGGTTAGCGATTGGGTAGAGTTCGGTGACACGTAGTTTAGCTACGTCGTTTTATTAGAAACTTATAAGTTATTCCTTGGTAGGAATGTCAGATTGCATGCTAGAAAGTTCACGTTCTTGGAACGACATTATGAAATCATATTAAGCTAGCTTTGCACTGAATATCGAGGTGAGTTCATAACCCCTACTTTTTACAGTTTTATATTTTTATAAATGTTTTCGGGGGTGGAAAGACATGCAAGTTTTGCAAAAGTACACAATATTTCGATAAACGAAAACAACAGATTTCTAAACCATGTTGCAAATGAATTTCAATAAACTCAAATGGTTTACGAACGGTTTATGCTCAACATACCGGTTTTATAAAACACTCGTGTATTTTCGAAACGTGCATGAGTTTCATGACTAGTGATGGGAAGGTCCTAGTTACAACGGGACTGGTTTGTCCTGCAAACAAGTAAGGGGACTGGTTGGTCCTGCTTACAGACAAAAGGACTGGTTTGTCCTACATATGAATAAGGGGACTGGTCGGTCCTGCTTACAGACTCAAGGACTGGTTTATCCTACATACAAATAAGGGGACTGGTTGGTTCCACTTATAAACACAAGGACTGGATTGTCCACTACTCAACACTAAGGGCCGTAGGGTCGCTTAAAACTATACAGTGAAGTCCTCGCTACATATCGGAACTATAACTGCCTGCTAGTCTACCGTCTTGAGTAAACGGTTTGGTGAGGCACTTCCTAGCTTGAAGTTTGTTATAGGCTCATGCGGGCATGTTGTCTTTGTCGTACGCGGACATCGATGATTATTCAAATATTACAAAAACAAGGTATTCAATTGACATGCCAGGAAAAATGGTTTTATTACGTTTTCTCAGCAATATTTAAACCGGTTACCAAAAAGATTTATTTAAAATCTTTTTCGAACAAACTATGAACTCGCCAACTTTATGTTGATTTTTCGCATGTTTCTTTCTCAGGTTATATTTTAAAATTATGGCACGGTTGGAGTAGGAGAACCCATGTGGATTCAAGTACTTAGCGGGCGTTCACTTGTAGAAGTCTTATCATTAAATATTTCCGCTGCGCAATGAAGATACAGCTCTGATGTAATCGATTTATCGGGGTGTGACAGATTGGTATCAGAGCTATAGGTTTCAGCGAATTAGGTTTTAGTGGAGATACCTATGCTTTAATCTCACTTTCCTTTGGGGACATTAGATCACTAAGACCTGAATACATACAAAATGCCTAGGACTCGAATATGGTTCCAATCGTGGCCGAAACAACGAGTCAACTTTTTGATTTTAAGCATACATGAGTGTTGTGTCTGATACACGATACACAAAATAGTTACATTAAGTAAGCAAAACTTTGAGAGTTTTGGCAACATGCATTTAAGACCTTTGAAAAACTCATGTCAATATCCATTAAAGGTCATCACGTAGGAACTGCGACTAAGAACTCAGGCAAACGCCATTTTATATATCGTCCATGCTGTTTTATTCACCCGAGCAAGTAATCTATGCAAAACAAAATACGGGTACGCAAATATACATGAAACTTAACCTATACAGCAACGGATGTTGAAGTACATCACATACGACTTTCAAAGCATGATCTTGAGAAAGCACGACATTACGACAACGATGCTAATCCCGTCAGCGGGAGAACTACCGACTAGAATGCAGCAATTTGTCACGTGGTCCTGTAAGCGACACGAACCACGATACGTCCAAACGAGATTTCACAACAATCGGTACTTATTATAATGGTAATCACAATAATTGGTGCTGCATAGGAAGCCACATGTCTTCGTATTCCTCTACTTTATTAATGCCGATTGCGTCATATTCGACATTCCGTGATAATCTCACGCAACAATAAGTCATCATAGGAAATTCTAGGTAAAGTCCTCAATTTCATTTATTGAAATCTCAACTTTTGTATATAATTAGTATATTTTTCACACCTCTAATCCTCCTAATGGTCATCGTATCATAATAATTCCTTTCATAATTAGCGAGCATTTATTTGCACCTTTTCTTGACAAACTCCTATGTTACGCATGCATTGTTTGTTACGCATGTGGTTAGTTGATTCGTAGAGACCATCAGGGATTTCACTTCGAATGGTTGTTTCATCAATAATTCAAATATTGTTTCGCTATACTCAAATTTTGCATTGTGATCTAGATGACCTGCATTATTGTAAGTGTTGATTCTTTGATATTGAGTCAACGAATTCTTGAAAAACTATTTTTCTTGTTAAATTACATACATGGTTTTTCATTGTAACCATGTCGAGATTTCCTTGTCAATACTTGTATTTATATATTCAATTTAAGGTTCCATATGATGCATTGAAGTCATCATATTCAAAGTGATCTCGACAAGCACGTCATTTGTTTCGAACCATAGTAGACTTTACGGTCTGCAACTCCATTAAATCGTTTGTTGGTTACGACACCTTGTGGTGGCGTTTCACTAACTTGAAGCTTGCAATCCCATTTGCACACCTCATGTACGGATATGATTATTTATTTAATTATTTATTTTTAAATCCATCTTTTTGACTTATTAATTTAAAGCAGTCTTAGCACAATTGTGTATTAAGATAATGGTACACATGTTCAGGTTATAGGTTATATTCTGGTGTACCTCTTAACGGTTCTTCA
This sequence comes from Scalesia atractyloides, assembly GCA_947069175.1. NCBI lineage: Eukaryota > Viridiplantae > Streptophyta > Magnoliopsida > Asterales > Asteraceae > Scalesia > Scalesia atractyloides. The sequence continues at coordinate 15,086,968 of CAMTDV010000001.1, read as the reverse complement.
TCATCGGTCAAAAATTTTGCAATATTTGTTATTCTTTCATTATCGACCAAAAATTTTATTTATTTGTTCTTCGTCTTCAGTTGAAAATCCTACGAGATTTATTTGGAACACATATTTAGATTTTCTTCGTTGAACCCTTCATCGGATTGCAAACACGGTGAATTTGTTTAGTCACCACTATTATTGAATTATTTTGGTCACTACGATACCTCGTGGTGTCGGTATAAACTTGTAGCTTGGGCTAATCATGATCAATCGTTTCATGCAAAACTATGTAAGCCTTTCTTTTGACTCATCATTTGAAGAATCTTAATGCAACTATGTGTTAAGACTACGATACACTAAGTTCTATTGTATATCAGTGTATCCTTGCAATTCAATAATGTCAACACACAAATTTTTGTTCATGTTATGGTTGAACGTTGACAAATCATTTTCATGTTTCTATTTAATTGAACTTGTTGATTCTAAGTTTCACCTATCCAACAACTAACGCTAGTTTCCGTTGGTAGTAAATTGTATCATTTCTGAACTCCATTTGCAGATTGTGAACATTCATTTGGACATCTATTGGTTTAATTCCTCTTTTATTTGACCTATATAAACTTAGTCACATTTGTGATTATATCACTACACCTCGTTCACTTGATATCGATTTCTAAGCAAATTCAGTTGTTATTCACATAACTCGAACAAGTCTTGATTCAATTTCGTTGTCATTCACTTTGGGGTTATTCTTACCTACCTATACATGACACAACTTTAAGGAGATAACATAGTCTAAATTTCGAGGACGAAATTTCTGTAACAAGGGGAGAGTGTGACAACCGGCAAATTAAGGGTTTTAATTATGCGAATAATGAACATTAAGATAATAATACGTAACGTAGTTAGATGTAAATTAACTTAATTTGGCCGTTGGAATGCCTAGGAACGTCAATTTGAATCGTACGCTTCGCGAATGGTGATTTGCTGGAAAACTGCCAAACGTATAAACGATAACGAAGTGACACCAGAAGAAATACTGACAACACCGAAAAATACAAGTTTATACATATATTTTATACACATGAATTTGTTTTGCTAAATTATCCTGCTTCCAAACGTCACAAAACGTATACTTGAACGAAAAACGCGACTATAGGAACACACCGACAACGAAACGAAAGCATCAAACTCGTGGATTACCTTAAAAACTTAAATATTATGAAAATTTAGCTTCGTAATTAAATTTTAATATCCACAGTCTAAATCGGATGGAAAAGCGGACAAGAAATGACAACTGAAGTATTTTACGCAATTTTAACGCAACCGACGAACGTGCGCGTCAAACGCAAACTTCCGACATCGTTTTACACATTTTTTAACATAAAATAGTATTGTATGACGTTTTATGAAGTTCAGGTCCAAAAACGTGCCTCGGACGTAATTGGGCCGCTCAAAACATTAGAAACGGGCTTGGTCCTTGGGCCCAAACCCACAAAAACCCACCTATATAAACCCTTTTATCCTTTTTTCCTCTCATTTTTACCTATCACTTTCTCTCTCTAACTCTAAAACTCTCTCTACTCTCTCCCTAGAAAACATTTCCGGCACCAAAGTCCGGCGACTAGCGACGGCCGGCACGGCGGCGCCACCGCCGACGACGGCGATGGAGGTTTTCCGGCCAGGAGTACAGTTTTTCGACCATCTTTGACGTTCCGGATCTCTTGGTGATGTTAGTTTTAGCTGATTTAAAGCCGTTTGAGCACATGAGCAACTCTAGCGATATTTCGGCCAAAGTATGGCGAACCCGTTTTGGACTTTTCACTTCGTGCATGTTTAGATCGGGTAGTTAGAGAGCTCTGCAAGTTTTTGTGAAATTTTATTCTCTGGCAAAATTCCAACTTCTGGCATGATCCTGGCGAGGTTCCGGACATCCATTTTCAACTTAAAATATATTTTTGGCCTTCTATTAACCTGTAGAGTCCATACGAAACACTTTCGTCTCGGGTGAAAAACAAATTTCGGGACACTCTCGGGCTTGGGCCAACTCGGTCAACAGGTCAAACACGGGTCAAGGGACAGATTTGGGTCATTTTTGGTGCCTCCGTTCATTTTTGGGTTCGGTCAAACCCGGTTAATTGCTAGTCAACTGTGGTCAACTGGTCAACGCAGTCAACTCAGTCAAGATGGTCAACTGTGGTCAAACTCAGTCCGCGGGTCGACACGAGTTTCGGTAAAACATTTACGACATGATTTTCGTTAGATTATTTATATAAATATTATTTTGCGGGAAACCGAGCTCTAAACCGACCCGACTAATGAAAACGACAAAAATTATACGTGAAAATTTCTAGCTACTTGGACTTGTACATACGTAACAACGAGGTTTATATAAATATATATGCGTATTAGTTAAAAACCAAACCGACACGCGATATTTTCATATAAGTATATGTCGAAATTATATAAGACAAAAGCTTACGTTTTTAGCATATGAAGAAAACATTATATATTTTGTTGAGTTTTGACATATATATCGACAACTTGTATTGTCGGGATCGTCTAAAAATAGAGGAAACTCTGCCCGATTTTCGTTAAAATATATATGTATATATCTATATATATATATATATCTTTTATAATCTTAACACCAACGACAACATATCGGGACTTACATGAATTTAATATAAATAAGTATAAATGTATGTTTACTTTGGACGGTTTAAGTGACTTACAAAACAAATTTATGACGCTCCGACAAAAGTGGTTTACAAAATAACGGAACACGAAAACTTATATTGTATAAATATAATTTCTTATGTTTAATCCAAACGAATATTATTTGACAATTATTAAAAATAAATATAATTAGTTATATTTACTTGCAACTTCTACGACTCGAAGATTTTATAAAATAAATATCATGTTTTATATTTATTTCAAACATCGACGATTCAGATATTTTATAAAATAAATATCATGTTTTATATATATTCCAAACATCGACGATTCGGATATTTTATAAAATAAATATAATGTTTTGTATTTATTTCAAACGTTGACAATTCGGGCACTTTTATTTTAAACGTCGACACTTTTATTTTAAACGTCGACAATTCAGAGGTTATATACAATAAATATAATTATTTTATATTTATTTCCAACTTCTACACCAAGTACGTTACTTTACCGTAAGATTATAACAAGTGTACAATTGTATAACTAGTTTATTAATTATAAACAATACACAAGACTATCATTTCAAGTATGCTACGTTTCATATATACGGATGTATCAACGTATATGACGAATATTCGGGAAACGCGTGAATTCGTTATACGAGTTTACAAAGTATTATTTTCTATATACGTTACATACACGTACTACCTTTTGAGACGACTAATACGATTTCATAAATACATTTATATTTGTATATATTTAATCCCTCGGAAACTGAGTGTTTTCCAAGACTTAGTATTTACCCCGACTATAAATGGGACTAATTGAGTATAATAATATCTTTTATCAAGTTAACATCTTCCCATCGAATCATTGGTTAGCGATTTGGTAGATTTTGGTGACATGTAGTTTAGCTACGTTGTTTTATTAGAAACTTATAAGTTATTCCTTGGTAGGAATGTCATAGATTGCATGCTAGCAAGTTCACGTTCTTGGAACGACATTATGAAATCATATTAAGCTAGCTTTGCAATGAATATCGAGGTGAGTTCATAACCCTTACTTTTTATAGTTTTACATTTTTATAAATGTTTTCGGGGGTGGAAAGAAATGCAAGTTTTGCAAAAGTACACAATATTTCGATAAACGAATACAACAAATTTCTAAACCATGTTGCAAATGAATTCAATAAAATCAAATGGTTTACGAATGGTTTATGCTCAACATACCGGTTTTACAAAACACTCGCGTATTTTCGAAACGTGCATGAGTTTCATGACTAGTGACGGGAAGGTCCTAGTTACAACGGGACTGGTTTGTCCTGGAAACAAGTAAGGGGACTGGTTGGTCCTGCTTACAGACATAAGGACTGGTTTGTCCTACATACGAATAAGGGGACTGGTTGGTCCTGCTTACAGACTCAAGGACTGGTTTGTCCTACGTACAAATAAGGGGGACTGGTTGGTTCTGCTTATAAACACAAGGACTGGATTGTCGACTACTCAACATTAAGGGCCGTAGGGTTGCTTAAAACTGTACAGTGAAGTCCTCGCTACATATCGGAACTATAACCGCCTGCTAGTCTACCGTCTTGATTAAACGGTTTGGCGAGGCACTTCCTAGCTTGAGGTTGGTTATAGGCTCATGCGGGCGTGCTATCTTTGTCGTACGCGGACATCGACGGTTATTCAAATATTACAAAAAAAGGTTTTCAATTGACATGCCGGGAAAATGGTTTTATTACGTTTTCTCAACAATATTTAAACCGGTTACCAAAAGGATTTATTTAAAATCTTTTTCGAACAAACTATGAACTCGCCAACTTTATGTTGATTTTTCACATGTTTCTTTCTCAGGTTATATTTTAAATTATGGCACGGTTGGAGTAGTAGAACCCATGTGGATTCGAGTACTTAGCGGGCGTTCACTTGTAGAAGTCTTATCATTAAACGTTTCCGCTACGCAATGAAGATAACAGTCAGATCACACCCAGCTCTGATGTAATCGATTTATCGAAGTGTGACATGAATGAAGCTTCCCTTTTTGTGTCATAAATACAACTTTAAAGTTGTTAAAATTTTCTCAATTCCTCACCAAAAGTAAATTTCTCAAATTGAGAAGAATTTTAACAACTTTCAAAAATGGATTCATGACACAAATAGAAAGCTTCAATCAAGCCAAATCAAGAGAAAGCTGATGAGAAGTGAACGAAGACTGGAGGAAAAAAAAGCTTTTTCTAGTTCTCATTTAAAATGTTATATAAAAGCTTTTTCTAGTCCTCATTTAAAATGTTATAATTCCTCACCAAACGTATATTTCTCAAATTTATTTTATTTTGTTATAAATATATTATTTATTATTGACTACCCACATTACCAACTCTCATATTACATTTATGTTTGTATCAATGTCATAATGTCTATATATTGACATTTGTATATGATGTTAATATCAATGAGAAGGATTCTCATTCCCTTATTTTTCATATTCTTGTTCTCTACATGATATATATAGTCTTGTTTTCTCATGTTTATTGTAGTTGTATATTGGTTGCTAATAGAACGTTATTTTACAACACATTATCATCACGACTCGCTAACCTGCAAACTCGACCCGTTAAGCACTTCTAGCAGTAAGTATTGTCATGGATCCAAAACTTATGATTGAGATGGACTTCCCTGAATTTCCATTGGTATGTATCATCTTCCTTTATTTTATTTTGTTTATTTGATGATTAAATTGATTGGGATAACATATAAAGGATAAATAGATAACGAAAGATATATAATCAATGGAACATGTAAAAATACTAAAGTAGTCTTTTGCCTGGATTTCTATTACATCTTTCTTAAATAATTTATTTATTTACCGATTGAGGTTTTAATGGGAATTTAGTTGTTTATCGATAAGAAAAGGATAAGAAGATAAATCGGTAAACCATAATAGGGTTGGGTCACGTTACGGCAAACCATGAAGCAAACGGCACGGCAAAATTGTTGGAGAAAACTGATTAATAGACTATTGAGATTTAAATTTTAATTATTACGACCTAATTAATTTCTTTTATGAATATATTTTTTCCAAATCATATTATAGCTAAATATTTTATTATTTAAATGGTTATGGATATAATTCTATTACTACATTTTTCTAGAATTTTTTTATTTTGTTATATTTGAGTTTTGTATTTCGTATGTGAATGATAGAATCTGGATTAAACTACAATCCAGATTTGTCATATATTATTCTTTTCTAAATAACCGTTTGAATGACCTTTTTATGTAATTGTGAGAAATGCACTCTAATACAATAAATATTTACTTAGTGAATCAATTTGACATTAGTGTTTTATATTAAATAACTAATTAAATATATAGTTTAAGTTAGTATTTTCTTTCATCCCTAAATATGTAGTATAAGGGAAATATGTCTTTATAAATAATCTTACTACATATTGGTTCTAACTTTGAATTTTTTTTATAGTTCAAATGTAAGATAAAGGTTCATTATGTCTTTATAAATCATCGTACTACATATTGGTCCAAACTTTGAAACTTTTTTTTATAGTTCAAATGTAAGACAAAGGTTCATTAAATCTGTAGCGGATCTTTAATCGTATATGTGCCGCATCTATATTAAAGTAACAATATTCATTATTATTGATTATATAGTATACCACCAGAGAAAATGTCACTTGGGCAATATATGCATTTATATTATATTTATAAAATTCGAAAAAAACTTTTTGAATCTATTGACACACAAAAAAAACTTTACGTCTCATTACATTCCATGAACACACTATATATGATAAATTGATAAGTTTTAGTGCATACAAAACATATTGAAAATGATGTGAATTTTTTTTTCAAAATTATCATTATTTTAATTTTATAAAAAGCATTATTAACATGTCTTATATGATGGTATGCTATATTGATAATTGTATAATAGTTTCTATGGATATTTGTGAATGTTATTATATTCTTGCTAATATTGTATGTATTTGAAATGATTGGGTTAAAAGGCATATATATATATATATATATATATATATATATATATATATATATATATATATATATATATATATATATATATATATATATATATATATAAATATACATGTGATAGGTTATATCGTGATACGGTAATACATAAATTATGTATTTTTTTAAGTGATGAACACATCTTACTTCATTACTTTGTATCAAAACATGTTTTACTTGGGGACATGTTATAAAGTCATGTTTTTGATATTCTAGCTTTATATGCCGAGTCCATATGTTGTTACTTTTGAAAAAGAACATCAAAATGACCAAAGTTGCAGTATTTGATAACACGTTATAAACATGACTAAATTGTGATCAAGATTTATTTATAAAATAGCATTGGAAGAATTACCTAAAGCTTATTATGATTTAATGAAAGCTTGTAAGTATTTAGACCGGTAAATCTTAATGATTCAGTCATATAATTGATGTTATGTGATATGTGATGAAACGATTATTTATATAGCTTAACTCAAATATGCTCTTGAAGTAGCAAGATTGTTAAAGTCTATATAAGGTTTGAAATAAAACCATTTTTCATTGTCTAACCTCAAATATGCTCTTGAGGTAGCAAGATTGTTAAAGTCTATATAAGGTTTGAAATGACAACCATGAAAGTTATGTGGTTCTAATTCACTCCCTAAAGTTTATGTGATGATATAACGATTAGTGTAAAAGTCACACTCATGACCAAGGATATTGTAATGATGCTACCATGAAAGTCTAGTAGTCATAATCCATTCCCTGATGTGAATGTGATGATATAATGATCGATTTAAAGTTTATGATCATAGAAATTTAGAAAATCATAATAATGCTCATGTTAGCAATGAATTCAACCATGTTAATAATTTAATGATTATACAATGATCCTTGTAAAGGTTGTGATCATGGCAAATGAGGAAATTGCAATGATTCTCATGTTAATAATCAGTTGACCATGTAATAATGAATCTGGCCACAAGAAGTGGTGCATTAAGGGAGTGAATATACGAGAATAAAATCAGGAAATATGTTATAAGATAAAATTTTAAAATAATAATAAATTATTCTCTCGTATTTACTGTCGTGTATTAGACAAACAAGAGTGCACATATATGGTCATAAACCAAAAGTTTACCGATCATAATTATTTAATTAGTTGGCACGCCGGTTAGACCATACCGAGTATTGATGATGTGAAATGTATTAAAGAACCATATCTTCTTGATAGTTAAACATGTCAGTGGAAATTATTTATTTATCAGCTAAAGTAGGGTATAAATCCTTAAATATTCTGGAAATGTTAAAAGATTTGTAGGTATCCTAACATGAAACAATTTAGTATTTTGAAATCGATGCATTGTCTAAATGGTTATCAAGTTCGCAACTTGAAGTACTGATCGTTTATGGCTTAGCTAATAAGATAGCAAGCATATTATTCCAGATTGGCACATTAATTTTGTATATAATGATGAATTTGATTCCCATGTTATTAATGATCATTGGCATAAGTATTATTGTTGAGACGATCACCTAAACGTCTACAAGTGATTGAAAACCAATTGATCATGAGAGCAAAAGGTTCATGTTTATATTTAAATTTACATGTATTCACATCAAGCCAACAAGTTATCATATTTCTTCCCCGTTATAGTTGGTTTAGGTCAGTAACCTAATTTGTCCCTTCAAAAGTTTTTGGTTATATAACATGAATATTTAAATTCCATCCACCACACCCTACAAAGATGGGAACTCTAAAAAGATTGAGAATATGTTGGGCATAATTAGTTGTCTATGCTTAAATATTTAAAGCCATTAGTAAGAGATTTTTTACGGTTCATTGTTTTTCACTTTAATGAATGAATGTTCCCAACATTCACGGGAGATAAAAAGCAGCTGCAAAGTGAAAAGTGGAATTAATTATCATGTTATCTTGATCCTCAAACTGTAAAACTATATTCAAAAGATAATTCATTTACCAATATAATAGAATAAATTATCAGACGAGTTCACTGTCCTAAATATAGTGACAAAGTAAGTTACATAAGCAACTGCTTATGCTCTAGTTATATTTTGTCCTAGAATACCAACAACACATTTGTAATGAGTCTATTACAAGCCTGAAGCATGGTAGACTAATCGATTCCAATAATAAAGTTCCTCGAAAATTAGACCAAGTAACGAAGAAGATGGTCAAGTCGAGTCTATAGTGAAAAGGTCTCCTGAATAGACATTAGACATGATGGTTACAGAAGAACCTCAGGTACCTGAAAATAAAGAGCTATTAGTAAATTATATCATGTCTAGAAATGTATGGAATTAAAACAAAAATCGACGTCGTTATACTTTTGTATATAATATAGTGCTATGATGAAATAATGAGGATTAAGATTTAAAATCTGCCTATGAATAAATACAAAGAAATGATTGGCCAAAATGCAAAGACACAAATGAGGCACAGTTGAATTATCTATTAAAATGGAAAGCTTTCGGACTAGCAGTCCATACAACAGAAGTTGCAAAATATATCAGATACAATTAGGCCTTTTATTTGAATCAAGAATTTATAGCACAAGGGTTCCGCAAGGACCTATGATTATTAGTGATAAGATATATTTATCATGTGGTGGATTCAATAGCTTTCTAGTATTTAATTATTCTAGTAATATAAAGAGAGAATTGATATGCATCTCATGAATGTTATGCATCACTTGAAACAGAAAGCTACATGAAAGTGCTGAAGGATTTAAATTATGTAATTCATGTAAAGTAAGTTCTCAAGAACAATGTGATCACTGTATTTAGATTTGAATACTTTATGATTATTTTACATGTTGGATATAAGTGGAACTTCTAAAGAGTTTCCTAAGGTAGTTGAGTGCTTAAAAGTTAATTAAAACATCTTAATTATGTATTTCTTGTGCACCAATAGGCATACATAGAAGAAATTGTACTTGGTGATTTTGCTATCTCAATAAATCAAGAGAATGTACAATTTGGATTCTGAAGATATGATATAGAAATCAATATTTAAACAAGAAAGTTATATGACAACTCCTAAAGTGTGTACACATACACCTATATAGTCAAAGATGGAAAGAAGTTTGTGATGGATTATAAATATCTAAGCATAGATATGAAAACCTCAAGAAATGTTCTACAAAGTTTACAAGATATGTATGGGCTAAAATAGTCAAGTCGATTGTGATATAGGACTCATTGGTGAGCTTAGAGATGAGAAATACATATGGTGTAGTTGGCCCATGTGTTTTCATTAAAAGAACAATATAAGGTTTATAAGTATCACTATATATGTTGGTGATGTCATTGACTCTCCCGAGATCAAAATGAGCTCAAATATTAAAGTAATAATTTCCAAACTATAAATGGTATTGCAAATTTATGGCTCAATATGTAGAACATGCAATTGTATTATTATCCATCAATCATAATATATGTAGAAGATGGTGGTCATTTTCATATGGACAAAGTTTATGGTGTAAGTACATTTAATGATGTCCATATAGTTGATATAGAAAATACCTCTTATCATCTCGTACCAAAGAAGCAAAGGTCATTGTCCAGAAAGTACCATTGTTAAATACAAACTATATTAATATATCTTGCTAGTTATTCACGAACATATATTATGAATTTATTGACAAGACATAACTGGTGTACAATGAGGAGATAATGTAATAGTTAAAACTTATGTTTTCTATACTCTTAAGGAACAAACAATATAGGTTCATATTTTACTAACCCCTCAACAAGTTTGGTTAGTTTATAAATGCAGGAAATGTAACAAAATACATTCATTGATCTTATGGGATCTACTTACAAAAGGAGACAACTAGAGAAGATTATAAATCAATGTTCGTTAAAGGATTGCACATTAAGGGATCAAGCGACAAATCACACACTACAAGAGTTTTCAGCAACCTTCATAGAAGATTTGCAACTGTTACTAAAATGAAACATATTATAATGAGGGGGAATTTTACACAAGTTGCAATCTTTTCCCTTCACTAAGTTTTATCCCATTGGGTTTTCTTAGTAAGGTTTTAACGAGGCAACGTACCTGATCTAGAAGTATCAGGGGGAGACAATACGTGCTGCACTCTTTTTTCCTTAGCTGAGGTTTTATCCCACTAGGTTTTCCTAGCAAGGTTTTTAACGAGGCAGCATCTCCAAGCGTATTGAAAGAATAATGTACCCCTTTCTTTTATCACGTGTGGATAGTTAAGGGAGAGTGTTATAAATATATTATTTATTAGTGACTATGCACATTACCAACTCCCATATTACATTTATGTTTGTATCAATGTCATAATGTTTATATATTGGCATTTGTATATGATGTTAATATCAATGAGAATGATTCTCATTCCCTTATTTGTCACGTTCTTGTTCTCTACATGATCTGTATAGTCTTGTCTTCTCATGTTTATTGTCGTTGTATATTGGTTGCTAATAGACCGTTGTTTTACAACATATTTCTAATTATCGTTTTTTTTTTCCTTTTTTGTGAGCCTGGTTGCTTAAGGTATTAGCCCAGTGGATGGATTTGGGCCTTTTATGCTTGCTATTCTCTAGAAGTTCTTTGGGCTTTAGCCCAGCTTTGTGTATTGGGCTTTGTTCCAATGTTGAAGCGCATATCTGGTTCTTTCTTCTCTTGGCTCGGTTATTCGCTGCTATAAATGGAAGCTTAGATGTTGTCTTGGTTGCAATCTATCAATCTTAAATCATTTTATGTTCTTTATTATATTAATCATGTTATGTTTTTTATCTTAAAAGTGCCTATTAAGGCTTTTAATCTTGTTCTTGGGGTTTTAATAATATCATACCATTGTTTTGACAAAAGTCTCATATCAATGGAAGGCCCCGGTGTGTTTTCATTGTGTTGTCGTTTGTCACTCGAATATAATCGTGATAATTAAAGGTGATGTTAGAAGTTAGAACATTACCAAGCTTAGTTTCAGCCCCCTTATGCTCATAGTAGATAATACAAAAGCTGCTTAACCCATTCATGTATACCAAATGCTACCTTAATGTTGAGATTATGGTTAGTAACAAATTTGTGATATTAGAAATCCTGGCAACTGGGGAGTATAATATTCGTAGCCTTGCTCATACAAAAACTAAAATAAATAAAATTATAGCTCTGGATCTTAAAAGAAACTTTTAATCACTTTATTACCACAACATAACAAAGTTTTTTTTAACACTCATGTAAATTGTATGAACTTTAAAATTATTCCAGTCAATTAATTAAAGTAGTAGTCTTTAATATCAACAATTATGGACCAATAAAAAAATGTGTGCATCACACGTATAAAACATATTTTAAATGTAGATGTGTGTAGTAATAGGAATTTAGAGCAGTGGCTATTGTTCCAGATGAAACTTGAAAAACACACATGATCTTCTCACTTTCAAAGCTAAAGTATGCTGAAACATAGATACTGAAGTGACAGTTGATATGTTATTATTGATAATATTGATTTTGGAGTGATCATTAAACTTTGTTGTTTCCTTGTACTAGGTTTCTTGACAACGAAACATACAACTATAATATGATATAAATACAAACTGGTATCAAATTTTATGCCATCCAGTTGAGTGTTGCACTTGCGCCTTCCGGTAGCCTATTGGGAGATTGTTAACATGAAATGATCAATAATTAACATTCTTTACAATAATAAACTAACTTATATATTAATCTATTTATTTATTTATGTGAATATTGCTAAGTTTAACTTTAGTTTTTTAAACCCAGTAAGTTTCTTCTATTTTTAGTTATGTTTTATATTCAGTATTAAATATTAAACTAGGTGATTCCATGCATGTTGCAGCGATAAAAACATGTATTTATTTACAAAGTTATTAACTTTGATTGCATTGAAGGTGATTCGGGTAATCAAAAGATAAAACAATAACATGTGATCACGTGTTTTATATCACAAGGTAGTAAAGGCTTTATTAAGAGAAAAATATTAATAGTGATAAAAAAAGAATTATTTACAATATTAGATAAAACTACACATATGATATCCATGTGTAGTCAATAGATAAATCTGTGACATACAAAGAAGTATATGGAAAACATTATTATGGAAATTGTTGTTGAATTTTTCATTCTTTTACATGAAGAAAGGACGTTTGGATTTCAATTACTGAATAATAATAATAATAATAATAATAATAATAATAATAATAATAATAATAATAATAATAATAATAATAATAATAATAATAATAATAATAATAATCAAACATCATCTACAGAATAATAATAATAACAACAACCCGCATTAAAATATATAATAATATAATACTATTATAGTGAAAATAAAAGGCATCTATATAATTATTATAATAATAATAACAACAACTATTAGTGAGATTCTTCTACACTTCATGGTTGGAATTTAGTCGGTATGAGTTTGGCCAGTTACAATACTAACACTCGCTATAATAATCGAAAGAGAAAACACTACATGGATCGATATATAATAAAACAAATCTCAATATTAGTATCATGTTGTTTAGTTGATATCGGGATGAGAACCAACTTTATTTTGAGAACCGTGAGAACTAGGCCATCAAAAAGGTTTTTCTAATTTTTTTTTCAAAAGTAATAAAAAAATATTTATCTTCGTACGAAATTTACACTAGGACGTAAAAAAACTTGCATCAGTCAAAACTACCTACTCGACAATTTTTTTTACTTTTTTTACAAGATTTGTTTATAATATTTTCATCTACGTTTGTGCAAAAAAAATTTGGCCCAACTCGCGCGGGAAGAAAAGTTCTCACGATTCTCACAACTCATGGTGATTCTCATTTAAATCGAGCCTTGTATACATACATAATTATATATATGTATATATATATATACATATATATATATATACAATTTTAAATGAACATTGTGACACTATGGTACTAAACCTAATCAACACGATATCACTATCATATTGTACCAAACTGAATCGAAAACCATCGGTACCTGAATGCATTCATTTTATGGTTTCCTGTTTAATAACGGATACTTCGATCGTATCTTAACAGTTATATGAGAAAAAAAACATATTTAAAACCGATTAAAGTAATAAAATTATATCTATAACATTTTGATAAATGGATTTTAATTATATTTAAACATTTTAAAAAATGAATTTACAGTACAAATAATAGTATTTTAAAGACTTTTTTTGCCTAGCACTTCTTTATTTCTTTAACTATTTTTTATTATATTTAACCTATTTATATTTACATATATTAACATTTAATTTCCTATAAAAATTTCATTTAAAAGGTAATTGTATTCGCAATAAAATATATTATTTATATTGTAAGTTATAGTGAGTGTTCGTACAATACTATTATCGTGACGAACCGAATTGATACCTTCACACCAATACCAATACTATTAGTGTTATTTTTACCTTTACATGTAAATTCATTTTATGATTTCCAATATAAATTTTGTTAAAAGGTGAGTTATACTCTCAATAGAGTATCTTTTAATATGGTAAGTTATAGAAAGTGTTCGTATCGTAGCGGTACCGCGACAAACCGAATTGATATCTTCATGACAATGCTGGTTGTACATTGATTTCGGTTGAACAATATCTGCATCGGTATTAGTACTTTCAGAACCGTTTTTTATATTTATTATTATGATTTTCAATCGTTATAAAACACATGTCGATATCTTCTTTTTGCACTTCACAACTTTTTTTTGGTGGGTGGGGTTATCTATAGATTGCCAAACAAAATGCCAATAGCGTACCGTTATCGTAACGAACCAAACCAAACCAAACCGTTATCGACCGAATTTCTTGCTGCAACACGCAAGGAAATATTACTAGTAATGAAAACTTAGAAAAAGAAAATATTGAAAAAAAATTTAAACTATTGCTCATCTCACTTTAATATATATATATATATATATATATATGTGTGTGTGTGTGTGTGTGTGTGTGTGTGTGTGTGTTTATCTTTTTTGCTTTCGATAAACTGACATTATATCACTATCATACCGTAACAAACTACATCGAACAACATCGACACCGGTATGCATTCATTTTTATTTGATAACGCGTACTTTGATCGTATCTTAAAAGTCATATAAAAAGGATATTCTAAAACCAATTAAAGTAATAAAACAATAAAATAATGAAAAGGAAAAAGACTCATGTTAAGGTTATCGTCTTTCCATTAATTTTGTCACCACATGCTCATAGAATGGTTTGAAGTTGTCGACTTTATAGGCTCTTTATTTAAGTATTCCTAGCCTTTGGACTAGTAAATAATGTGCCGCAATGAAACTGGTTTCAAGACCATCTTGGTTTTATTATAGTTTTATAACTTATTAGTTTATGTTATTTCAAGCTTATACTTGGGTTTTTTCTTATGATCTATTAATTACCATGACAATTAACTTCCAAATTATTTAAGTTGCCGAATAAACAAAGTAGATCTTCCTTTATTTCTTCTTACCTTGTGGATCTCTATAATCGTGGTCCATCCTCGGGTCCAATAGAGATATATATACTTGGTAACAATCTCGCCGGTTTGACTACTTTGTCGGATTACCCAAATCGCCTATGAACTAACATTTCATAACTTTTACCCCCAATTAGATCTTGTGCATTACAAGAAGCCTCCTATCTTGATGTAATATCAGAAGGCTTTTATTACCCCAAGATCTAGTTTCATACGAGAAGCTTGTCCCCCAAATCTAGTTCAATGCTAGAAAACTCTTAATAAGATTTAGTTTAATGCCAAAAGTTTACACCAGACCAGATCTGCTTAAGGGTGCCAGAAGCCATATGCACACCCAATCAAGTTAAGTTAGATTATATTAATTTAGTTAAATAAAGTTGTTAGTTAATTTAGTTTTTAAAAAGGAGCCAAGTGATATCGTCACAAAAGATAACAACCAAGAATTAGTAAAAGATTAACATACTTGATAAAATAAAATACTAGATTAAATAAAATTAACTAATCTTAGAGTTTGAGAAGACATAAGGATTACAACCATATGATGATCTTAACATTTTTACCTAATGTGACTACCAATCTTGCATGATCATAAGGCTCAAGTGTAAGTGGGTATGTAAAGTATGTCTCTCAACTCTCATTTATTACATGTTTTTGTGAACTAATCTACCGATGCCTTATTATTGATGTGGGAGATCAAAGATAGAATATTGGAATTCTATCTTTAGAGAGGTTTTGGTCGACATGAATGTCTTCCTTAAAGATTAACCTCTCATCTTTCAAGTAAAGGGGCTTATGAGGAATCATGAACATGGCATACTTGGGCATCAATTCACCAAGATCCATGGATCATCCACACATTCAAAGGAGTTATGGCTCTTAAAAGGGTCTTATAGAACTCTTGGAGGCAAGTCCTTGGATGTAGACTTGGCACTTCAAGGCTTAAAAGAGCAAACAAAGCTCAAGACATAACTAGGGATAAGGCATGCTTGAAATGAAAAGGGGATGCCTATTTTTATAGTGGAGATGGGACCAATGTGCATGGTTGTGCATGATTAGGCACGCCTGTGCCTTGTCCTTTTTCCCGTAGATTCTTCTAAAGTCGTTATTTTGTCGTTGTTGAGGTACTATGCATGGGGATGCCTCTATGTACATGGTCATGCATAGGACACATGTCTTGACAGGTCCCGTAACTGAAGTACTTATAGCCTTCTATTTTGTCTTGTATGATTTGTCTTTTGTAGGAGGCACGTTCGTGCATGTACTTTATTTCTTGTCCACCAAGTTTATCTAGTCTTTGCAATTTTTCCAAAAGGCAGAGCTGACACGACCGTGCATCATAGTGTGTACATGCGTGCAGGAATAAACATGTGTTTTTCATATTCGCTTCTTTTTAGTTTTTGATCTTCAAATCCTACAAAAATTTTAAAGCAACGATTTAGATAGTGGTCATCATAATAAAGCCTCAAAAGTACATGTAAATGGGGATAAATATAAATATGTATTATTGACCACACATTAGGGACCAATGTTATTCAAATGATTTTAGTTTGGTTTATCATGGTACATTATCAATATAGATTTTATTATGGCAAACGAAGTTGTATGATATTATCAAAACTGAAAACCATAAAAATACGAGTTCGTTTTAATCTATATAGAACAACTAAATATTTAGAAACCATTTTACATTTTTCTGACAAACTTTACATTTTAGTTTTTTAAAAATATTTTTTTACTAAATTAATAGATAACAATATATAAACTAATTCAAATTTGTCGCTAGTTGCTACAAATTTCCTACAAATTTAAAATTTTTAGATTTTATATTACTTATTTTACTAAATTGGCAGATAACAAATAAAAATTTATAAGTGTCGTAATTTGCGCTAGTTGCTACAATTTTTTGATAAACTTTACATTTTAGTTCTTTATTTTACTAAATTAAGAGATAAAAAATATAGTAAATTAAAATAATTACATTTTGTCAGAAAATTATTAAGTATATAGTGAAGTAATGGTGGAAGATGATAAAAAGAGAGAAAGTAAGATATGGTGGCTGAACTAGGGTTTTCATCAATATACCCATAAACGAAGAAATGTAACAAGTGCATTGTAGGTGCTAGAGGTGTAGAGTGATGGTAGGAGAAAGATAAATAACAAAATACCCTAGTTATAGTTATATTATAATGAATAAAAATTTATACAATAACCCGATTTTCTAAATTTATATTTAACCATTTTAATTTAGCAAATGAAAAGCAACAATAACTTATGATTTTTAAGGTTCCCTCACGAGTCACGAAACAAACATTTTATTGTTATTGTTTTACAAAATTAATAGATCACATATAAAATAATTTATAATTGTCATAAATTTGTGGCTAGTTGTTAAAATTTTAGATTTTAGTTTTTTAAATTTATTTATGTTACTAAATTAACAGATAAAAAAAATCCAAATTTGTCAAAACTTTTTCACTAGTTGCTACAGATTTCCTAGATTTAATTTTAGTTTTTAAAATAGATAACAAATAAAATAATTTATAATTGTTGCAATTTTGTCACTAGTTCCTACAACTTTCCGACAAATTTACATTTTAGTTTTTTGAAGTTATTTATTTTACATAATTAACAGATAACAAAAAATAATAAACTAAAATAATTACATTTTGTCGGAAAATTGTAAAGTAAATAGTGATGTAATACTGGTAAATGATAAAGACAGAGAAAATAAAATATAGTGGTTGAACTAGGGTTTTCATATCAATATCCCCCGACAAAAAGTGAAAATGTAGCATGTACATTTCAAAGTGCAGGTGCTGTAGGCATAGGGTGGCGGAAGAAAAAGATAAACAACAAAATTTACAGTTATATTATAAGGTTGAGGATATAATAGAAATTTTATATTAATAGTACGTTTATTGCAATATTAACGGCCAAGAATAAAATCAAATAAAAAATTCTTATTTAGACATGCTATCCAGACTTTCAAGGGTATTATCATCAGATTCCACCAACAACCGCTCTTGAACATACATAGAAAGCTTCGTAAAAAAGTTTATTACATTTTACTTTTCGATTAAAAGAACACACATTGAAATTGGAGATAATCAAACTCTGTTGAAGTTCATGGCATCATCAAAAGATAATTTGAAAGTTTACCTTCGAGTTAATGAAAAGAAATCCATATCACAAAACCCTAATTCATCAAAGAAGCGAAAAACAACATCAGATGAAGAAAACATCGACCAACATAGAAAAATTAGCGAAAAATCAACAATAAAAGAATAAACTAGTAGAAACGAAAAGAGATTTCTAATAATGGTAATTTGATTTATTTTTTCCTTTTAAACTGTATTCAAATTACGTTTTATGAAGTAGAATAGTACCTAATATTCCCTAATATTGAGTATAAATTGTTAATGAGTTTTATCTTATCATTGTATTTGCTTAGTTAGGTTTGTTGTTAACAATTACGTTTTATATTAAAACTGTAACCTACTAATTTTTATCTTAATATTGTGAACTAATGCGTTTTATTCTAAAACAAAAAGAGATTTATGATAATGATAATGGTAATTTTACACTTTGCATTTTATTTTATCTTTGTATTTGCTTAGTAGATATGTTGTTAACTATTGCATTTTATCTTAAAACTGTGATCTACTACTTTTTATCTCAAAATTGTTAACTAATGCGTTTTATCTTAAAAATGTATTATACATTATTACGTTTTAAACTGACTTTGTTTCATTATTTTCTTTAAGATAAAACACAATAATAAAAAAAAGAAAAGGAGATGAAAGAAAGTGGTGATTGAAGCTTCAGAAGATCAAGATTTTGTTTCACAAGAGGAAAACACTGAAAGAGTTATAATTTTATATAGTTCTGAACGATCTGAACGATAACAAATAAATTAAGGTAACATAAATCACAGAAACCATAATTTTATAAACAAATATTTGTTTCTAATACACTTGTATATATGATGATTTTGTTGATCCCTCATCAAGAGTGAGAAAGACAAAAACAATCCTTATTTCAGCGAGTGAGAAAAATCAAGCAAACAAAAAGAAATAAAAGTCAAATAATGTGAAAGCAAAGACAAAGAGATCATTGAGGAAGGATAAAAGATAAAAACAACAACCATGTTATGAATACGATGGAAGAAAAATCAACATAAGATGTGTAGTCGATAATCTCCCAAGGTATCTTAACAATTTGTCAAAAGAGCAAAAGAAAGCTGTGAAAGAAACAGGATTTGGCAGCACACTATTAATCAACTTGCAATCAGTTTCACGCAAATTCGGATATTGGCTAGTAAATAACTTTGATGCTGAACATGATATGATAAATACTGGAGATGAAAAGATTAAGATCATGACTCATTTGATTCAAAAGGTATTTCAAGGAAAAACTGAGGCCCAAAGATACAGATCTTATAATTTTAAATTATGACAGGGGCAATTCAACGAAGATCTTTTGAAGAAACCGCATATTGCCAATGTGATTAAAGATTTAAAGAAAAGAAATGAACTTGGAGAATGTTCAAACTAAACTTCTTGGTTATATTTTTTACCGTCATGGCAAAGGTAATGCAAAGTAGTAATGTTAAGCAAAAGTTTTTACCATCAATGAAAAGTAACATAAATATCCAAGATTTTAGTTGGTGTGAATAAATGCTGAAATGTTTAACGCGTACAAGAAAACAATGACCTGGAGCTAACAAGACCTTTAATAGTCCTATTGGAATGCTAGTGATATGAAATCTGATCTTTATATTTTTTTATCATAAAACGCAATTATGCTTACTTGTTTATATGCTTGCTTTATTGATATATCATCTCAATGTTGAATGCTTGTTTAAAATATGCTAGCTGTATTATATCTTTTCGCAATGTTGAATGCTTTATATCATACAACGTAATATCTACATTGTTATCTTTGGTTAAATATGCTAGCTGGATTATATCTTTACACAATGCTCAAAGCTTTGTATCATAAAACGCAACACATATTCATTGTTATCTTTATTTCATTAAACACAATAATTACTCATTGTTTTCTTTTGTACCCTAAATATGCAAGCTGAATAATATCTTAACTAAACGGAATGTATATAAAGTTACAAAAATGAGTTATGTACCTTGTTAACAATGTTTTATATTATAAAACACAACAAATTTAGTACTGATTATTTTTTAAAATGCAATGATTTATACAGATTCTATATGCTTACAAAAAACAAGGATTTGAGGATCGTGAACAAACTGAAGAATTCTCTCTCAATAAAATTGAATCTACAACTTTAAAAGAATTTGAAGATGAATTGGATATTGCAGCGCAAAATGAGGGGAGAGTCCTTGTAAAAGAAACAAAGAAAAAAGAGAAAACTGTGGCAAAGAAAAAACAAAAAAAGAAAGATGAGGAGATTGAATATTATGTTTATCCATCTAAACCCGACAATGAAAATGAAGAAATTTATGATGATGGATCTGAAGAAAAAAATGACAATCATATTGAAAAACTGAATAAAGAACAACCCACTAAATTGTGTTCAAATTGAAGAAGAAAACACCTTACTAACTGCTACACTAAATTGGATTCCACAATAATATACTCAAAATAGCTCACATAAAACCAATGAAACTGAAAAACCCCAACAGAACATGGAGGATCATGAGGGGCCTTTCTTCAAAAAACCATTAGAAGGAAATAAAGAAATTTTTTTTGAAATACATTCAACAAGATGTGGTGATGAAATTACGATAGTCAATGAAGGTGAAAAAAGCAATGAAGAACATATTGTGTCAACCATATATGATCATTTTAAAGGCTTTGAAGAATCTTTCCAAAAAATCAAATGAAACATAGATGACGTTATTGAACAATATCCAAATAGTGAAATTGTTCATAACAAAGTAAATGAATGGGCTTCATTTATGGAGAAATGCAACGATGCAGCTAAAATGCGCAACAAAGTTACTTTTGATTCAAGAATGATCGAAACTCCATGTGATCAACAAACACCATCAAGCTTCTTAAATTTTAACCAAAGCCAAAATGAAGAAACATAAAATGACATTATTTGCTCTCTATCAACTGAAAAACACAATGAAGACACTACAATTGTGGTACAATCCTCAATTTGTAAAGAAACTCCATCAAGTCCGCAAAAACGCAATGAAAATCCTATATTGCTATGATAATCATTTAATGAAGAAACTCTATCAATAATGTTGGAGATGATCAAAAAGACTGAAGAAGAACAAAACAAAAAACAATTCAAAATGATGAGGGACCGTCCTTTGATTTGAAAATTTCTCAAATGACTTCAAATGAGAAAGAAACATAAGTGGATGGTGATACTAGTCGCAACGCTGAACAATCTAAAGATCAAAAAGATGCAACAAGCAAAAAAATACATTTGAAAATGCTGATAAAGAACTAGATCAAACAAAAGGAGTTGAAACATGTATTCAAATTACAGGAATGCAAACAAAGCTTAACATAACTGATGAAAATGAGAGTGAAAAATAAATCAATGATGTTATTAGAAACACATCATTCCTCAACCCAGAAGAAGATCCATATAAAACACTAGCAAAATCTGTTTAGGAACAACATATAAGTGAAATCAACAAAACAAAAGAAATAATTATAAAGATAGTACGACCAGATCGTCAGAAAAATGCAGGAGAAGCATTATGTTCCCCATAATATCAAAGACAAATAGCAATGAATGAAGTTAGAATAAAGAATGAAGACAACATTTCTACTTATGCTTTCCAAGGAGAAGGCAACATAATGTACAAAAACATTTATATATAAAAATCACACACTCGCACACAAAAACAAATGCAAAATCATATATTATAATTCAATTATTTTTGTTGTAGGGACACTCTCTTTTTAATAAGTGATCATGTATCTTTGTCAAGATGGGCATAGAAACAATGAGGCCAGAATTGTACATAACATGAGAAATAATCAATTCTTGGGCTTGTATCTTGAACGAAGAAGAAAAAAGAAGATCAAAATGCAAGTTAACTACAAGATTTTTCTGTAAAATTCAAATGCTGGTAAGTTTTCTAAAACATAATTTGTTTGTTTTATTTTGTTCTTTGTTTTGTATGAAGTTAGCTAAACACAATTTGTTTTTTTATTACCTTTATATAAATAGATTTAGAACACAACATGATATGATTGATAATTTTACCGAAATATATGTTTAATGAAGTTACTTTGAAGTTTGGTTTGAATGAAGTTATATAAAACACAATTTGTTTGTTTTATTACCTTTATACTAATAATATATAAAACGCAATTTGTTTACTGAAGTTATTTAGTAGTTTGGTTTGGTTGAAGTTATCTAAATAATGATGTATAAAACACAATGACTTTGATTGTTTAATGTTTGTTGTTATATATGTTTTATCTAAAACGCAATGAATTTTTTACTTTGTTTATTGTAATGTAGGTTTACACATTAAACAACACTAAAAAAGAAATTATAGAAGAGTTCACACAGAACATAACAAAAGTTCTTCAAGGTTCAAAGATAAAAAGCATAAAAGATTTTGATATTTAACTTGTGCCTATTCTCCATCAAGAGCATTTTTATGTGATATCATTCAATCTTCAAGAGCAAGAAATAAACATTATTGACAACAATGCAACAAAGGTTTCAAATTTTGAGAAAAGCGATCTGCCTGAAAAATAGTAAGTTATACCAAGTTAACACAATATAAACCACCTAATCTTTTTTGACTCAAATTTATTTTATTTTTCTGTAGAGGAATGCTTTAGTAGGTTAACTTAAATTAGTTAATCATTCAAAAGGAGATGATACAAAAAACATAGTGCCTAAAAGAATGGTGATGAAATGGAGAACATAGGATAACTACGTCGACTGTGATATATTTTGTATGCGTCATATGAAAAGTTACGAGGGTGAAAGTGTTGAAAAATTGAATTGTGGATTTCACGAGGAATATGAAAAGCTAGCAAATATCAAGAAGGCTAAAAACAAAAAAAAACTAGTGACAAACAGACAGTACAACTTAAGGATTTAAGACGTAAGTATATCACAAATATACTATTGCACAATCTCAACGAATTAAAATATTTTATTATTGAAGATTCAAAGAAGTATTGCAGCCTTAGTGCACAACTTAAAAAAATTGTTTATGACACTAGTTTAAAGAGGATTAAAAATAGGCTTGTGGATGTTGCTTATCAATATATGTTGTTTAAAAATAAGTACATAGAATTTAAATGCTAGTTATGCTAAAACGCAATATTTTTTCTTTTATATTTTTTTGTTTTATAGTTTGTTATTATAAAATGCAATACAATGTCTTTGGTAATTATTCATGTCCTATCCAAATAATGCAATGCATCTCTAAAGGATTATTATTTATAAATATGTTATATTTTGATGAAAATATTTATTATATATGTTGTTTAAAAACAAGTACTTAGAATTGAAATTCTAGTTATGCTAAAACACAATATTTTGTCTTTATTACATGTTTGTCTTATAGTTTTTATTATAAAATGCAATAATGTCTTTGGTAATTATTCATGTCCTATCCATATAACGCAATATATCTCTAAAGGACTGTTATTTAAAAATATGTTACTTTTTTATGGAAATATTGTATTAAATGTGTAAATCAAAATAAACTTAAAGCACAATGTTATAAAAAGCATTTTTAAATATATTAATAAATTATTTTATACTCTTTCTCAAACGCAACCTAATATAATAGTTGATGACATTGATAAAACATTATTTGATTATCAAATTTATGTGTTTGTATAAAAATTACAAATGAATTAAATCTGTAAATCAAAAGGCTAAAAAAAATGCAATGTCATAGACTAAAAAAATAATAAAAATTAAAATAAATGAAAAGTGTACCCCGAAAAGAAAAAAGACAATGTTAAGACAAAATAAAAAAACAAAATAATAATCATTATTATTAAAGAAAATTTAAAAAGCTTTTTGGATTCCTGGTAAATTACCATACGAATTAGACAATTGATTCAATGATGGGAATAAAACACAAAATTATGATCATTAGTAGCATACTTACTAACAATCGACCACTTATATAGGAACAAAAACCTAAATTATATTCATACCCAATACCCAACCACAAACACACACAAATGGCTAATAAGAGTTGTCAGTTTGGTGGTTTGAAAGAGGAAATTTCATACTTCAATATGTTGATGGCCACAAAATAAGATACCATTCCATAGCATCAGTTCTAGCAAACTTCAATGAAAATGTTTTGGGAAAAATGAATGAACTAGGAATACCACCAGCATGTTATAGAGAAGAGACAAGCCAGCTGTTCAAAAATCTGACTAAAGGTCCGAAAGAGACAATGAAATGGTCATTGAAGACCCAAAAAATACATCTTGGGAGTTCATTGAGGACAGTTTAAAGGTTGCAGTGACTTGGGAAAATGGAGAAGTGGATCTATACGACCCCAAAGATATATCTTCCTGTGAAAAATTGAGTTTTTTAAAGCAATAATCTGCGATTCCATTAATCAACAACCCTGAAAGCAAATTTGTAGAGAAGCTTCAGAATGCAGTGAGTTCACAGGTTCAACTATGGACGGAATCTGAAAGTTATGAGGAAATCCCACATGGAAGTTTAGGATTTTGATCTGAAGAAAAACCCAACTTTGATCCATGATGCTGATTGTTGATTTCCAGTGGTTGTGGTTTGTTAATTTATCTCTCTGTGGTTGAAGTTTTTATTTGATTTTGAATGCTAATGGTGGTACTAGAATGAAGATGATAGAAGTAATTTTGAAATTGTAAAGATGGTGAATAGGTGATGATGGTTGTTTTGTTCATCATCTTTGATAATAACCTTTATTATCTATATAGTATTATGATGTTTAAATAGTGCTTTTGGTTTTATATAATTTTCTTAAATGTTTACCTGAAAACGCATTTTATATAAATGGTATATTTACATAAAACGTAATTGTACAATATACATTGAGGAAAAAGCTAAAAATAATGAACATATGTACTTGTTGTTCGTGTTTAATATGTTCTATGTATAAATGCAATAACTATTCATTGTTTTCATAAATTAATGTTTGTATGCCTATGATTAATAATGTAAATATTGATTGATATTTAAAACGCGATACTACAAAAAAAAAAGGTGATAATGATGTAGGGTATCATAAAACACAATATACAAAAAAAGCTGATAATAATGCATCGTAAAAAAACACAATAACAAAAAGACATCTTTTTTAGTAATTTCAAAATTTTAATACAAAACGGATTTCAAAAACAAAAAAAAAAAACAAAACCAAAATATGTAAACTTACATTGTTTTATTTGACCCAATCACAGTAGAAGAAACCTTCTCTTTACATGTACGACTGTTGTGTCCTCCACCGCACACACGACACGACTTTTGGATCTTTAAAGATTTCTGAATTGAAATTTCACGATTAGTCTTTACCCTTTTTTGTACACCGCATCCTTTTGTCCTTATTCTGGTTGGAACACGAATCGTAGAATTAGACTTTTCAAAATTTCCACCCATATTAGCGAACCTATCTTTGCGACTAGGCGGTGGCGCAATGATCATAAACTCATCAGCTTTATCCATATAACTTTTGATATGTTCTCTGTAGCGACATAACTCATCTAAATCCCCAACCAACCTATTAATAACATATTCATTTGCTACAATGATTTATCTAAAAACTTTATCAATTTCACTACTCCTACCAATCTCATCAAGTTGAATATTACAATGAATTGAGCTATTTGAAACAACATCTCTCATCCATCTTCTAATAACATATCTTCTAGGAAACTCAGTTATATCAACATACCTTAGAACATAAAAGATATGGCGGTACAATATTCCAAATTGTATAAACCATTTACATGTACAACATAAAGTTATACAATCTTCTTGTTTGCTATATTGGACGTGTAATAAAAAGTAAAATACTTATAAGATGACTGAGATGTAATATAAAATACAATGAATAAATACAAATATGATAAAACAAATTTAAGGAAAAGATCAGTTACTTTAAATTTAAAAAAAACTTCAAAACACAATTCTAAAATAAATTTACATTAGTAGAACCTGAAAATAAAGAATCAAACCCATAAAAAATCAATAATGATAAACCACAATAAACATAATGGTAAAATTAAAATGTTTAATAAAATGCAATTTACTCGAAACACAACTTAGTTAAAAGATGAACTACATAAAATGCAATATTGTTTAAAAATATATCTTGAAAAAAGATGTGCATAGCTGTTTAAAATCCTCTATTTCAAAAAATTCAACATCACCAACAATATGATGAGTCCTTAACATACACTTTGTAACGGCAACATCAATATCCATCTGAACATCTTCAAAAATTGTTTTGGTTTATATTTACAAAGCTTGTTTCTCTAATACAAAGTCACTCCACAACTTAGACTGATATACCGTGTATCATGATCATTTCTCCTATGCTCGTGCCTTAGAAACTCCATTGCAATTTCAAAATAAGTGAAAAACTCAATAAGGGTAAACCTTGGATTACAAAACTGTCCAAAAAAATAAATCTCTCTTTCACATCTAGATGTAGTACGCATAAGACCAGCCAAATTCTCTCCACGGTAATAAGAGGTTATCCAATCAAATCGAAGATCATACATATCCTTTAACTATTCATGGTTTTCTAATCCAAAATAGACATTATTGAATGCCACTAGGTTTCAAAATCTTCTGGAATAATACTATCATTCCAAACAACACGACTCATTCTTGTATTAAACTCAATGTTGGATGATAAAACAGGACCAACCTATATAAAAAGCAATAAAATAATTTATCAAAAACATAAAACGCATTATGTAAAAGTAGTTGTAATAAAACTCAATGATATAAACAATGGTTGTGGATTGTATTGTATGATTAATAAAACGCAATAATATAAACTTTATTAAAATTGTAGTTTATTAGATCATAACATGTATTTAAATTATTCTTATACTAAAACTCAATAATATGAAATTGATTAAAAAAGAATGCATTATTCATTGACGTGAGAGAGGGTGTGTATAATTTTTTGATATATTTTAAGTACTTTCATTCGTTTATTCAAGATTCATATTTATAAAACATGATATAACACTATCACTCTCTACAACACACTAGGGCAAGAGCACCCATCGTTAGCGTAGTATAATGATGGTAATATACCAAGATCGTCTAAGTACACAAGAGCTTTTAATACCGTATTATCATCAACGTCTAACCAATTCAAACTTTTGGAAAATTTGAAAACTAAATTGAAAGAAAATAAAGAAAACAAATAAACAAGATAGAATAACTTGGTTCCGACTCATCCTTTACGTATCATTTGATTATTTCCGCACTTTAGGTTTTTTAAGAGATTATTTTGATTAAAGTGGCATGTCCCTCTTTTGGAGGCAACAATACCTTCAACCATATTGGTCTGAGTTAGCAGGGATACAGTCTTGCAAGGCCAGAATATTGAAAGATGATTAAATAAGTTATTAATGCAAAATGTGGCATGCCCCTCTTTTGGAGGCAACACTACCCTCGGACATATTAGTCTGAGTCAGTAGAGATACAGTCCCGCAAGGCCGATATAAAGTTTTAATAGTAGTTTATAAATAAGGGGTTCAAGCCGTTCTTACATTTCCCGATTTGATGATATATGCCTCAAAGGAAGTCCTAGTATACTTGAACCAAGTCCTCAGAAGATATATACACTGAACGAGGCAAGAGTTTTACTTAAACCATCCTTCTAGCCCCCTTCCAGGCAGTTAACGTGCTTTATATAGACCGTAAAGACACGAATGAGTGAATCAACAAAACATGAAGGAATGATAAAATAAAACTCACTTTTAATATAAAGAAACTAATTACCAAAGTCATTAACACAAATCTAATTAAAAAGTTTACCAACGGTTGGAAATCAAAAGTAATACATACAAGATTTTGTCTTCACCAACTGATGTAAGATATTAGCCAAGCATGGCCATAGTTTGACAAAGGCTCTTACTATCGATCTTGGATCCTGAGACTACAACACACTCTAAACTTGATTGTGATGGAAGATGATGGTGGAGTGGTGGCAGGTGTGAGATAAATAGTTTGCCAAGGGATGAGTTGGAATGAAACCAAGCACCCCTATTTATAGCTAGGAAAAGACTACTCACACAGCCTCGTGCCTTCCTTCTTCTCTGTTTTCATTTAATTCGTTTGTCAAATCAGCTTGCTGCACGGCCCCGTGTCAACGACACGTCCCCATGGTACTTGATGTACAATCCCATATATACAAATCTAGAAGTTGACCACGGCCCGTGTCCACAGGGACACGACCCTGTGTCTCTTGTTTGCTTATGATCTGGAATCTTGAAAGGGCAAGACCCTATGCTCGCACGACCTCATGCCAAACTTCTGATTTGTTGTTTTTGTTCTTGGGGTGAAGCTTGGGGGGTTGGTATAGTGTGTTGTCTTCCCTTCTTTCATAATTATGCTGGAATTTGTCGTTAATTTGCTTCTTTTGAACATTTAAGCTCTTTTTATCATGAAAATGAAAAGTATTCAAAGAAACACATTTTTTCCATCATTAGTACTAAAAATTATTGATTTTATACCATAGTTGATGCAATTTATATGTTGCATTTGGCCATATCAAATACCCCCATACTTGAATATTTGCTTGTTCTCAAGCAAAACTCTTTAATTATTGTTTACACACCCAAATGAAATTGCTAGAGAAGAAGTTTTTTGGGTCTTGTTTGTAGAGTGTCAGGAATCCAAGTTTTTTTTTGTATATTATTTACAATCCTATTCGACATGATTTATTTAGAACATTTTTTTAAGAAAAACAAATACTTTTGGGCATAACATGCCTTTATAAAATTCTATTTAGCTATATACAAATTTCACACACCTCACAAGTGATCGCTCATCATTCGGTCGTAAATGTATAAGTGAAACACTCGATACTGGTATGGAACTTACTCCTACCACATGCTTGTCAAGCAATCAAACCTCCCCCTTTTTAACATCTTTGTAAATATCAAGAGTACTTTTTAGAAGGGTAGGTTTGGCTAGGGGTAGGATAGTTTGATTGAAAAGTGCCTAAAAACGTAAAATGTCGGTTTTCTTTTGAAAATTTATTTATTTGTGACGTAGTTATGAACTATATATTCATAAGCAATAAAATTTTTGCTTATTTATTCAAGTAATTAGAGGATTGTATTTTTTTAATAAAATAAAACTGAGTCACCTCTTTTTATTTTTAATAGAACCGCATTTTACTAATATAAAGTGGTGTGAAAATAAAGATTGATTTTGGGTGATTGGTAGTTTGTGCAAAATGGCGTTTTGCGGGTTTTGAAACAAAAGGCTTAGGCTTAAAGGGGTTTAACAAGGGGAATCTATATATATATTTTTTGTGGGGAGATAAAAAGAAAATAAAGTTGAACATGAAAAAAAGGGTTTATATATCGTAATGCCTTTATCATATACTTAATTGGATTTGTTGGTAAGGAGCGGGAATGTATCGTCTTGACAAGTTCTAGATTCATAAAAACGATACGGCTATTCACACAATAAATATATTTAGCAATTATTAAAGATATAGATTCGAATGCTACATAAATGCTCAAAACTCACATTTTTGCGGGAAAAGTGGTATAAGTGTGAAAATGTATATATAATCAAATTTTACAAAGAATTGTCATGACATGTTTATAGATTGTTTTTGTATAGTTCTTTTTATCACGGCGCTATCGGTTGTAAAATTTATAAAAACTTGAAAATTTTAGATCTTGGTTTCTAACTTAAACTATAAACAAGACAAAACAAAGAGAAAAAATGTTTTTGAAAAAGTTTTAGGGTGTTTTAGCGTTTCCAAGTAAAGTTTTATGTACGGCTTGTTTTTAGGACTAACAATTTCAAGTTTAGCTTGCCCCCCACACTTAAATTACACATTGACCTCAATGTACCAATAATTGGTTAAAATTGGTTAAATGTGTAAATGTAGGTTAAAACCAACAACCTTTTCAAAAAACAGTAGCTGGGCACGGGGGGTGCTAGAGAGGCACAACCCGTGGTGAAAGTGCTACTATAATTTTTTTGAATACTTATAGAAGGTGGGCACGGGGGCGTGTTAAGTAGGCATGACCCCGTGTGGCAATTCTAGAAAATATTTGTTACAACGACAAGAGGGACACGGGGGCGTGTCAGGTAGACACGACCCTGTGTAAGGCTACTATTTGTTTTTAGAAAAGATGGTAGGGTGTCGGGTTTCCTATTCCGGGCTCAGGGAGTCGTATGCAAGGTGGATCCAAGCATCCCAAGGTACCTGTAACCTCATATACACAACAACAACAACAAACAAATACGAAAATGGAAATCCTACATTACGACCATTTGATTGTTTCATCAATCATCACAACCACAAAACATAAAAAATAAAAACAGAAACTAAATTGTTCAAAACGGGGCATAGCCCGCAAACCATCATAGTTTCATAAAAGAAGGAGAGATTAACATGTAAGTCGCCTTTTTAACATCACCTTCACCACCACTACCTAGTCTGAATCCATCTCCTTGTCCTCCTCCTCCTCCTCACCATGGTACACCATATGCTCCCACATGTAGGAAATGTCGATGCGAATGGAGGCTATGTTCCACTCAATCCCGCCAACACGGGTGCTAATTCCTTGGCCCGTGGAGAGGGAATTGTAGGAAATTAGGAGTGATTCCTACATAAGATTATAAAGGTTGTGCATGTTAGGAAAATCCTCATCACCTTGAGAGGATGAGACCGGAGCAGTTCGAGTCGGATCGTATGAGTTTTGTCGATAATGGTTCGGGTCGTCTTCGATTGCGAGGATATGGTCGGGGTCATTCGGGGTTCCAAACCCTTCCCTTTTTTTCTTTGAAGCATAGAAGACCATTTCCGCATTCAGGGACGAGGTTCAGACTGTGGTAGAATGCAATGTCAACTCGGGTGACGCTTACCCCATTTGAGAAGCTTCGTGAGACGCGTCCAACATAGGCCCTATAGACCCGGCCTATCCAGCTGCCGAACAATATGGTTGTCGCCCGTGGGAGCCGTAGCTCTAGCATTGGTGTCCATATTCTTCAATAGCATCAAGGTGACATTCAGAGGCTCTTGGTTCAGGATGCAATATAGGCAAATTAGCTCCAAATATTTACCACGCCTCCAGTATCTCTCCTCTAGCACAAAGTACCGCTCAGGACCCGATGAATGTAGCGAATGAACGGGTCTTGAATCTTGGTGCTTTTGGTACTTCTTGGATTGTAAACCCCATCTCCTATGGTTGCCCAAAATGTGTTGTGTGAGTTTGTGGGCAACTCAAAGATATTGTAATAGAAGATAGGCTCGGAAAAAGCTCATCCTCGGTATAGAGCCTCATATCCATAGCAAACTTTATAACCGAAATCCTGTATCACTTACCACCACATTGGAATGTCACTGCTTCACTATCATACATATTCTAGATATCCTTCTTAAGGGTGAAAGTGCTTAAGAATTCAAGATTCATAAACATAATACAGATGTGCCTCAAGAAATAACCACAGAGGTCCTGTGACGAGGCTATCATAACGGTCTCTCTGGCCAACCGTGTCCAAGGTGTCATAGCAGACTTGCCTTGGCGGCTCTTCCGTACGGGTCTTGATAATTTCCATTCGCTCTGCACAGTTAGAGTGTTCTATTGTGAATCTCAGCCATTTGTGTGGTGCCATCTCCTGTATAGAACAAACATTTAAACAGTTAAGCTCGGTAAAAACAGAGAATATATGATAAACAAAGGTTTGGGCATAACCTTGTGTTGACAAGACACGACCTCGTGATGCAAATAATCAGGGGACACGACCCCATGTCTTGGAGACACGGCCCTGGGTCGGTTACTGTTTTGACGATTTTTTCAACTTTCTGTGTCGGCTTCGAAAAATCGAAAATTATTGGTCCCTGTGTGCGGTATACCCCGAAAAACAAGCCCCAAGTATCAATTTCCACTTACCAACCCGTTTTACCTTTTAATTTTTAGTTTTTTCAGTTATGAACAAGGGTTTGGTGAAACGGGTTGCAAATGCCCGATTTTTCAACAATGGTTTAAAGATTTACTTAACAAAACACTAGTACTAACTATACTACTAAGATTTATGACAAATTTTCAGATTCTTGGGACCGACACGGGTCTAGTTCAAGAACCCTAGATTTTTCCCCAAATCTAGATGTTATGTAACATGCAAAGTATAAATCTGACAAATCTAGATGTTAGTAACATACCTTGTTAGTAGATTTTTGGAGGGACGCGTGAAAAGTAGCAGAGAACAGGTGAGTGCAGAGAAACAGGGCGGGACATTTATGAAAAAGAAAGGTCTGCTAGAAGGGTTTAATCCCATCTGAAGATGGGCACGGCCCTGTGCTTCCTTGGGCACGACCCCATGTCTAACAACATTTTATATATATATCTATATATATATATACATATATATATCAGAGAACAAAGATTTTGAGCAGCCTAGTACATCAAACATTGATTACATGTAAGTATGGTTCTTAAGTTAATTCTGTTATAATTACCGTTTTTTGATGACGTTTTTAGCAAGTTTTTGAATTTCTTGTGTTTTAGGGGTCAGTTTAGCTGTGCTGAAAACTCTAAACAAGCTGCTAGAACCAATAAAGCCGAAACGAGCTCGAGGAAAAATTTAAGAAAACCAAAAACTCAAGAAACAGCATATATATATATATATATATATATATATATATATATATATATATTATATATATATATATATATATATATATATATATTGTTGGTGTTTATCGCCTACGTCTAGGATATGTCAGTTGTGTATACAGGGCTTAGTTTTTGTCATGTTTTATGTAATGTATGACTCGTACGATTGACTATATGAGTCGTACGAGTGACATCTTGTCACTCGTAAGAGGCATCACTCGCACGAGTCAAACAACCTCACTCCTGTGCGAGCCATGTTGGCCTATATATAGTGGAGCTTGAGTGTTGTGTTATTAAGAAGTTGGTGTGTCACTACGGCGAAGCCTTGTCCATTTGTTTACGCGTCTGTAACTTTAACGTTTATTAACACGAAGTAAAGGCGTTTAAGCAGAATACTTGATTGTTTATTTGTCTAACTCACTAGCAATAAATTCCGCCTCTGTTAGCCGAGTTGAATCGGTCTGGTGCTCATATAGGAGAGCCGATCCAACCCTTCCATATATATGTATGTATATATATATGTATATATACATATATATATATATATGCATATATACATATATATGCCCTTGTTTCTCTTTCCAATTGGTTTCTGGTGATTACCTGGCCTGTATACTTTTTCACGTGTTATATACTTCTGGAATATACCTACAAGATAGATTATTTAAAACCAGATAAATATATACAGTTGTTATTATTTTTCTTGCTACTTATCTACCTCTTCCAAGGTCATTTCTATTTCTTCCTCCTCGAGGAATCATTCATAGAATTTAAGCACTTGTCCATTTACTTTAAATGGTTCTCCATTTGGAGGACTAATATCTATCGCATCATGGGGGTAAACTTTTGTGATGGTGAAAGGTCCGGACCATCGGTCCGGGAAAAGATGTAGCCGTGAGTTAAAGAGAAGCGCTTGATCTCCTTCCCTAAATTCTTTTGGTCCTATTATATATTTATCATCTATTCTCTTTGAGCGTTCCTTATAGATTTCAGAGTTAGAATATATTTGAATTCTCAATTCATCTAATTCATTTAACTGTTGTAGGCGATCTTTTCCTAAGATCCCTTGGTCTAAGTTTACATTTTTTTAATGCCCAATATGCTCTGTGTTTAATTTCTACTGGAAGGTGACAATTTTTCCATAGACTAATTTATATGGTGTGGTCCCTATTGGTGTTTTATAAGCTGTTCGAAATGCCCATAAAGCGTTATTAATCTGACCATTATTTTCAATTTTAACCTACTCTTTTTAGGATTATCTGTAGACCTCGATTTGTTACTTTAGCTTAACCATTGGTTTAAAGATTATATGTTGTTGAAAGTCGATGATAAACCCCATATCGTGTTAGAGTTTTTTTTTTCATTTTAAGATTACAAAAGTGAGTGCCTCTATCATTGATTAGGGCTTTTGGAGTTCTGAAACATGAGAATAGCTTTTTTAGGAATTTTACTACTACTCTTCGATCGTTGGTTGGGAGAGCTTCACCCTCGGCCCATTTGGAAACGTAGTCGACAACCACTAATATGTATTTGTTTCCTCTAGAAGGTGGGAATGGCCCTCTAAAGTCCAATCCCGATACGTTAAAGAATTCACAAATAAGAATGCTATTTTGTGGCATTTCTTCTTGATATGTTGCCTACCCGTTGGCATGCATCACATGTTTTGACTAATACATAAGTGTCCTTATGTATTGTGGGCCAGTAAAATCTTTCATCATACACCTTTCTTGCGGTGATGGCTATCTGATGGTGTTCTACACATGGTCCTTCATGACAATGGTGAAGAATTTGGTTGACTTCACGACCATGAACGCATTGTCCAATGAGTTGATCTGCACAAATTCTGAAAAGATATGGATATTCCCAGAAATAGTGTTTTACATATGCGAAAAATTTATTTCACTCATGATAAGATAACCCCTTATGTTAGTGCCACTAGCTAGGTAGTTAGCAAAATCTGCGTACCAAGGTTCTTCTTTGAATTATACCATTTCTAAGGATTCTGTGGGGAATTTTTCATTGATAAGTTCTTCTCGAGTTCCTTCCAAGGCAGGGTCTTCAAGACGAGACAGGTGGCCAACAACATTGTTTTCTACACCTTGTTTATCTTTGATTTCTATGTCGAATTCTTGAAAGAGAAGAATTCATCGTATGAGACGTGGCTTTGCGTCTTGGTTTTTTAAAAGGTATCGAATGGTAGCGTGATCTGTATAGACTAAGATTTTTGAGAGTACGAGATAGGAAGGGAATTTATCAAATGAAAATACTACAACTAATAACTCTTTTTTAGTGGTTGTGTAATTTCTTGAGCGTCGTTAAGAGTTTTGCTAGCGTAATGTATGGCATGAAAATGTTTTTCTTTTCGTTGTGCCAAGACTGCTCCACCCGCATAATCGCTTCATTGCACATGATTTCAAATCGTAATTTCCAATCTGGTGCAATCATGATTGGCGCCTTGACTAACATATCTTTAAGGGCAAGAAATGTTGTCGTTTTATGTTTTTTTTAGCAAACTAAGTAATTTTTCTTTTTCTTTAGAGGTGAGATACGATGAAATGATTACGGGGGGTTTACATTGGCTGTCGAGGAATGCATATTTTAAGCCTTTTGGGAGTTCTTTAAGTTCTAAAGTAGGCGGTGGCTTAGTTTTTGGTTCGTCATTGCGGCCGATGGACAAGACTGTTTAGTTAGTGGTAATTTCCTCTTCAACGAATTGATCATTTCGTTCCTCCGTATCGGGTAGCTAAACTTTATCTTCCAACAAGGGGTCGCTATTTCCGATTAGGTATTTCATTGATTTATTTATATTAAACTCTTTTTGTCGGCCCCAAGTTTAGTGGGAATATTTTGGTGTTTTTGTTTGAGCAAAGCTTGATGGGTTTTGATAAAAGGTTGTCCCAACACGAGGGGAGCATCATCTAGGATGATGAAGTCTGTTGGAACAATCGTTCAATTTGTTTGAATGAGAACGTACTCAACCACCCCGAAGCATGTTCAATTTTTCGATTAGCCAAAATGATAGGAATTTTAATTGGAAGAAAATCACCAATACCTAGTATTTCAAAAATGTAGTTTGGCATTTTGTTAACGCAAAGATCTTTATTGATTAAGATGTTACTAATATAGAGGTTTTGAATAAAACATGTTACCGGTTTTATGTTTAATCCAAATTGTTCATCTTTTATTAGCGAAGTCTGAATTTTAGTTAAGTTAATGCTTGCCATTTTTTTGATGTTAAGATTAGTGGTTACCTCTTTTAAAAAGTTAGCATGAGATGGAACCAAACTAAAATTTTTGGCAGAAAGTTGTAGGATGTATATTTCTAGGTGGTTCTTATGTTCCTACTCAAAATTCACCTTTGAAAACTTACCTTCCGAGTTGCTTGGTTATATATTTCGTCTTCATGCGTTGCGCTTTCTTCAAGTGGTTTCTCCTTTGTTAACTCTTGAAGTTTTACTTCTTCTATGATTACCTCCTTGGTACAAATGGTCTCTTCTTTTGCACGAGATTGCTTGATCAAGAATTCTAGGTTCTTGAGACTTTGTATGAGGTTTTCTACTTCAGGTACGATTGTAGGTGGTGTTTCGTATCTTTCAAACGCTGGAGTGTCCCAATCAAAGCTTGATTTTGGAAGCTTGAACCTTGGTTCCTCATATGTTGTGTATGAGGTTGATGGTTGAAAAAGGTAACAATTTTGTACCGAATGGGATTCACCACATATGATACAATATGATTCCTCATAATCATCATCATCATCATCGTAGCAGTTGTAATCTCCTATATAGTAATCCATTGTTTGGATTGTACCTAGAAGATTACGGTTCTCGGACACAGAAATGTTTTCAGAAACAAAAGGTTTTACACGGCCCCGTGCTAGTTTAACACGGCCTCGTGTTAAGGACTGTGATTTATCTGGTACTGGGCATTTTTGCACGGCCCCGTATCGAATAAGCATGGCCCGTGTGAGTCTCCTGAGAAAAAGTTTTGTTTGATTTTCAGTTAATGCAGATTTGGCACGGTCCGGTGTTAGTGCAGCACAGCCCCATGTTAGTCTGCTATAAGTGAAATTTTTAGAAAAAGGAACAGAAATTTGCATAGAAAATTTAAAGAAAATGGTCAGGGCGTTGATTTTAAGCTTTTTTAAAATCCTTGTGTCCCCGGAAACGTCGCCAAAAACTTGACGTGAGCGAGGGTGTGTATAATTTTTTGATATGTTTTAAGTACTTTTCACTCGTTTATTCAAGCTTTATATTTATAAAACAAGATATAACACTATCACTCTCCACAACACGCTAGGGCAAGTGCATCCATGGTTAGCGTAGTATAGTGATGGTAAGATATCGAGGTCGTCTAAGGTCACAAGAGCTTTTAATACCGGATTATCAGCAACGTCTAACCGACTCAAACTTTAGGAAAGCTTTTGAAAACTAAATTGAAAGAAAATAAAGAAAACAAATAAACTAGATAGAATCACTTGGTTCTGACTCATCCTTTACGTATCCTTTAATGATTTCCGCACTTTGGGTTTTTTAAGAGATTATCTTGATTAAAGTGACATGTCCCTCTTTTGGAGGAAACAATTCCCTCAGCCATATTGGTCTGAGTCAGTAGGGATACAGTCCCACAACATCAGAATATTGAAAGATAATTAAGTAAGTTATTAATAGTAGTTTATAAATAAGGGGTTCAAGCCGTTCTTACTTTCCCCGATTTGATGATATATGCCTCAAAGGAAGTCCTAGTATACTTAAACCAAGTCCTTGCAGGATATATACACTGAACGAGGCAAGAGTTTACCCAAACCACCAAGTCCTTGCAGGATATAGACCGTAAAGACACGAATGAGTGAATCAACAAAACATGAAGGAATGATAAAATAAAACTCACTTTCAATATAAAGAAACTAACTACTAAAGTAATTAACACAAACCCAATTAAAAAGTTTACAACGGTTGGAAATCAAAAGTAATACATACAGGATTTTGTCTTCACTAAGTGATGTAAGAGATTAGCCCAGCATGGCCATAGTTTGACAAAGGCTCTTACTATCAATCTTGGATCCGGAGATTACAACACACTGTAAACTTGATTGTGGTGGAAGATGATGGTGGAGTGGTGGCAGGTTGTAAGATAAATAGTTTGCCAAGGGATGAGTTGGAATGAAACCAAGCACCCCTATTTATAGCAGGGAAAAGCTGCTCACACATCCCTGTGCCTTCCTTCTTCTCTTTTTCATTTAATTCGTTTATCAAATCTGCCTGCTCTTCGTATGTCAAATATGCCTGCTGCACGGCCCCATGTGTCAATGGCATGGCACCATGGCAATTATACTTGTTGTACTATCCCATATATGCAAATCTAAAAGTTGACCACGGCCCGTGTCCACAGGGACATGACCCCGTGTCTCTTGTTTACTTCTAATCTGGAATCTTGAAAGGGCATGACCCTATGCTGACGAAGCACGGCCCCGTGCCAAACTTCTGATTTGTTGTTTTTGTTTTTCGGGTGAAGCTTGGGGGGTTGGTATAGTATGTTGGCTTCCCTTCTTTCATAATTATGCTAGAATTTATCGTTAATTTGTTTATGTTGAACATTTAAGCTCTTTTTATCCTGAAAATGAAACGTATACAAAGAAACACAATTTTTCCAACATTAGTACTAAAAATGGTTGATTTTATACCGTATTTGATGCAATTTATATATTGCATTGGCGCATATCAAATACCCCCACACTTGAATATTTGCTTGTTTTTAAGCAAAACTCTTTAATTATTGTTTACACATCCAAATGAAATTGCTAGAGAAGAAGGTTTTTGGCTCTTCTTTGTAGAGCGTTAGGAATCCAAGTTTTTTTTTTTTAAATTATTTACAATCCTATCCGACATGATTTATTTAGAACACTTTTAAGAAAAAAATATTTTTGGGCATAACATGCCTTTCTAAAATTCTATTTAGCTATATACAATTTGGTTTGCTAAGGGATGAGTTGGAATGAAACCAGACACCCCTATTTATAGCCGGGAACAGACTACTCACATGGCCCCGTGCCTGTAGGGCCTAACCTCGTGCCTTCCTTCTTCCCTGTCTTCATTTAATTCGTTTTTTAGTTCTGCCTGCTACACGGCCCCGTGTGTTAAAGGCACGGCCCCGTGTGTTAAAGGCACGGCCCCGTGTCTCTAGTCTACTTCTGTTTGTCTTCTTCTGATTTGGAATCTTGAAGGGGTACGACCCTATGTTGACGAGGCATGGCCCCATCCCAAACTTCTAATTTGTTGTTTTTGTTTTTAGGGTGAAGCTTGGGGAGTTGGTATAGTGTGTTGTCTTCCCTTCTTTCTTAATTATGCTGTATTTTATCGTTAATTTGTTCCTTTTATACATTTAAGCTCTTTCTTATATTAAAATCAAAAGTATACAAAGAAACGCACTTATTCGAACATTAGTACTAAAAAAGGTTGATTTTATACCATATTTGATACAATATATATGTTGCATTTGGCGCATATAATTCATAAAACGCAATGTCATACCTTTGTCTTCAATTTCTCCCATATATGCCCCATACATAGCCTATGCCTAGTTCTTAGAAGAACATCCTTAATAGCTCTCTTCATTGCAGCATCTTGATCAGTAACAACAACGTTAGGCTCAATTCCAAAAGCATTAACAAAAGAACTTAAAAGCCATCGATAAGAATCTACAGTCTCAGAACTAATTAATGCACCAGCTAATATAGCATTCCTAAAATGACTATCAATCCCAGAAATGGGACAAAAACCAAATCATATCTACATAAAACAAAGGGGTATGCATTAGAAACATTTGAACAAAAGAAAATATAACGCAATCAAGGTAAAAACTTGTTTGATTTGTAAGTAGCATCAAAACCTACTATATCACCAAATAGTGTATAATTTCTTTTTGATTGCTCATCAGCCTAAAAAAGTCCTTTCAATCTACTATTTTCAGTAACAACATAATCACATGTATATCCAGGAGAATATTCTTTCTTCCTAATAAGATGCCTAACTACCATTTCTGCATCATACTCACGTATGTAAAAATTCAAATCCTTCTATAGTTCTTACAATCAACTTTACTAGCACCAACTTCACCAAAACCACCATACCTTGTTTTTATAATATTGAATGCTTTAATAGGCCCAACATTGATTGCAGACAACTCAGCTATAAAACTTTCTTTAAGATAATCAATACTTCTGGCCGTAGGCAAGAAATGAACATCTTCTTCATCAACAAAGATATGATTATGTTCTTCTTCTTCTTCAAAAAAAGTAGATTTTAAACATATTATTGTCTTGTAAACTTAATTTCACATGAGCATTGCATCCAACTCTTTTTGAACCTCTATTACGTCTATCATAATCAATACTTCTGGCCACAGGCAAGAAATGAACATCTTCTTCATCAACAAAGATATGATTATGTTCTTCTTCAAAAAAGTAGATTTTAAACGTATTATTATCCTCCAAAATTAATTTCATATGAGCATTTCATCCAACTCTTTTTGAATCACTATTACGTCTAACAATCTTTTTACTATTTTCATCAACTGAACCAGAGTCTATTGATTTGCTAACATGAAATCCTTCTTTTAAACACCCAATATATCTTATTTTTACTAAACCACCATATTTTCAAGAGGTATTTTCTTTTAGAAAAACCAGCAGCAAGTGCATATCTCTGATAAAACAGAAAAGCCTCTTCAAAAGATTTAAAAAACATTCCAACAGAAGGTCTAATAGATCCACTGATTTTAGGTTTGTAATACTTTCTTTCACTCTTTAAGTATACACGTTCTTCCCATTTGGAATTTAAATCTCAAACATTTAATAAATAATTATAAAACGCAATACTTCTTATATAACCCACAAAGTTTTTATTTAAACAATAAAATGAAATAAATAAAACTAATTGATATAACACAATACATAAATCAAAACTTCCATTAAAAAGTAATTAATTATAAGGAAATATAATATAAAACGCAATAGTTCTTTATAAAAAAAGACATATTAAAAACAAACAAATAAAACGCAATTGATAAAACTTTCTTTTCATGTTTAAAGTGTTAAATGGAAACTTATGTTTTTTTTATAATAGAACAATTACGATTTAAAGATTGTATATCATATAATGTGGTTAAAACCCAAAAACACAACTTCAATAAAATACAACAACTGATAAACAAATTTAGTTTTAACAAAAACAATGAGTAAAACGTACAGATTACTGTCAAATTATACAACACTAACAGTTAAACTTATCAGAAAGCAATAAATAAAAATAGAAAAACGATTTACAAAGCATAATAGATTGTATTTCGGCAAAAAAACAAAAAATTACTTCAAATTGAAGCTAAACTTGCCAACAGAGTCTGCAAAAGCCATTAAAGTTCTCGAATTGAAGATCGAAGCTACTATATTGCTTGAAAAAAAGTTGAGTTTACGATTGATTCCGAATTAGGGTTATACAATCGCAATTCTATTATACAATCGATGAACTAAGAGTATAGGTAACAAAATCTGGTATACTATTAGAATGAGTATAAGAACATGTAAAATGACAAAAATACTACCGCCTCTTAGTTTTAAAATTATAAATGGATGTCTAAGATAACTTCCTATACTTTCTAGCAAATATAAACTTTCTATTTGATCCTCTCCATATATTATAATTGTAATTTTTTTATGATGATCAAAACTATAACCCGGTTTTTAAAATTTTATATTTTTTTGTTTTAATTTAACAAATAGTAAAGAAGAATAACATGTGTTTTATAGGGTTCACTCACAAGCCTGAAAATAACATTTTTATTATTATTATTATTATTATTGTTGTTATTATTATTATTATTATTATTATTATTATTATTATTATTATTATTATTATTATTATTAATCTATAACATTCCAAGGAATATAGTCTTTAACTTGGATCTACTAAAATTTTTAGTTTGTTATATTATTTATTTTACTAAATTAATAGATAATAAATAAAATTTTACAATTTTCGTAAATTTGTCGATAGTTGCTACTAATTTCCTTTAAGTTTAACATCTTACTTTTTATATTATTTATTTTACTAAATTAACAAATAAACTAATGTATAATTGTTGTAAAATTGTGGCTACTTGCTACAAATTTTAGACAAATTTTACACTTTAGTTGTTTAAAATTATTTTTTTACTAAATTATTCGATAACATATAACATACTTTAAATTTGCTGCAAATTGATCGCTAGTTTCTATAAGTTTCCTACGAATTTAACCTTTTAGTTTTTTATATTTTTATATTATTTATTATTTTACTCAATTAATCGATAAAGATATTTATAAATGTCGTTAATTGTCGCTAGTTACTACAAATTCAAACAAATTTTACATTTTAGTTTTTTAAAATTATTTTTTTACTAAATTACATGATAACACATAAAATACTTTAAATTTGTGGCAATTAACAGCTAGTTGCTACAAATTTCCTACAAAATTAGCATTTTAGTTTTTATATTATTTATTCTACTAAGTTAATAGATAACAAATAAAATAATTTATCATTGTCGTAAATTTGTCGCTAGTTGCTACAAATTTCCGACAAATTTTTCATTTTAGTTTTTTATAATTAATTATTTTACTAAATTAACAGATATCAAAAAATACTATTAGAAAACCCGTGCAATGCGGCGACGATGATAATTTACATTGTGGTACTTGTTTTCTATTAGTAGCCCAACCATTATTGACCACACAAACCGGGTCCCCAGTTACTCGTGTGTCAACAACGCGCCTATCAAATTCTTGAAGTCCGTTTGCTTTCCGATCTTTCCTTCACTTTCTATTCTAACTATTGATATATTCTATCCTAACTATTGATATATTGTCTTTCTAATTTCAGAGGTTGTGTTGACTTTCTTTCCTCAGCCATTGCTACATTGTCCTTCTAATTACAAAGAGGTTGTGTTTAGGGTTGTAAACGAACCAAACGTTCAGCAAACAGTTCGTGAACCATTCGGTAGGAAGTTCGCTTAATTAATAAACGAACATAGGCAAGAAATGTCGTTCTGTTAGTTAAATGAACGAACACGAACACAAGTCTTGTTCGTTCAATTGTGTACGTTCAATTGCGTTGGTGAATGTTCGGTAGTGTATTTGTTTTCTTTCATGTTTGTTTGTTTATGTTGTTCATTAAAGATTTTTTAGTATTTATTTATTTTATCTAAACTTTTTATATTCTTAAATTCTTAGTTATCTTGTTACCCAAACGAATAATATAGGAAACCCTATCTTCACATTGTTTAGCACCGTTCCACTTTTCTTCTCATAATTAGCATCTAAAAATACTATCGAACTTCGTTCAACTATTAGGGCTTCAATGCCTAGCGCTGCTCCCTCTCACCATCTACCTCTAGCCGCCGCCATCTTCATAGATTTTATTTGTGTTTGTTTGTTTTCGTGAATACCTTCCTTTTTCCTTAATTAACGAACACAAACAAAAATCTCGTTCGATAAGTGTTCATGAACTTTTCGTGAACATATTATATCCTTAATGGACGAACACGAACAAGAGCTTGTTCCTTCGGTTCGTTTACAGCCCTAGTTGTGTTGACTGGTCCCTTTGACTTTGACTTTGACTTTTAAGGTCAATATATTATTTCCCATGCTTGAAACTAACATGAGTTATCAACAACGTTTACATCAACGTTTACCTGAAATTTTATTATTTTGGTATACCTTTTAACGTAGCAATATAATTTCTTAAAAAAAATGGAACAACTTACACCCTCCATTCCCCTATTTCCAATTTAAAGTTCGGTATCTGTTTATTCGACATAAAACAAGGTGTAGGAACATTGTAGTGAAATAAAATTTGTTCAATAATCAGATCACTTCGCATTTTAATGTCTAACATACTGTTTTTATCTGTTTGGAGTTTATTACAACCGAGCCCAAACATGAGTTACCAAATGACTTTGAATTTTAAGGTGGATTGACTTTTGACTTTTTAGGTAGCATATTTTTGATGGCTTTGATGTTGCTATAGTGAAGAATGATATCCGAATAACATTTTTCAGCAAAAATATCCATTTATATTGCAACATCAAAGCGAGCAAACATAAAAAACACATACGTCTTTGTCCCATGAAAAAATGAAATATAAGAGCATTTGGCTCATCTGATAACTTAATTATAAAACAGCAATATAAGATGACAAAAATAAAGAAATCTCCTAGGCATCGAAAGCGTTTGGCTTTTGATAACTATGCATCCTTCTTAACCCTAGATTTCCACAAATCACCGAAGCAGAGTCATGAAATAACATATTTTAGCAAGCTTAGCTGCAAATATGCAACAGATTTAAAATACAAGTTAAATGATGTTAGACATTTGTCAACTCCCAAAAATGCAGAGGACTCTAAACTCTCAATATATACCAGACTATAAAAGGGTCTACGTATT
Organism: Scalesia atractyloides; assembly: GCA_947069175.1. Classification (NCBI taxonomy): domain Eukaryota; kingdom Viridiplantae; phylum Streptophyta; class Magnoliopsida; order Asterales; family Asteraceae; genus Scalesia; species Scalesia atractyloides. Next base: position 15,042,463 of record CAMTDV010000001.1, on the reverse strand, counting down.
CACACATCCATCTGTCTATTTTCACACCTTCAAGATGTGCCGTCTAACTCTAGACGGGACGTCTAGGGTTCTTTTCTCCAACCACATTCATGCCATCGTACAATGTCAAATCAATCACATCAGACGGGGCGTCTAGGCCTAGACGGAGCCCCTAGACGACCGACCCAAGACGGGTCGTCTAGGCCTAAACGGGGCGTCTTGAAGGTTGATTTTGCCTTTGATGGTCTGCATGCATGTGAGTAAAGCAGTAAAGTGATATGCCCCGTCTAGGCCTTGACAGGGCATATATTTCTTTGTTAACTAGAGCTATATAGAGCATTCTCATTGTTCTAATAAAACTGGTCAAAGTTCTCCGCTTCTTCATATTTGCCTTTTATTACTACATTTGATATCATTTTAAGGTGGTGAAATGTCATCATACTGGACGGCAACTATTTCTTTGGGTCGTATTCTAGCGAGTCATGGGTGCCCGAAGCCAATCCGGTAACAGTTATTAGCTTAAACTACTTGTTGTTTTAATTATTTACTAATGATACCGTTGTTAGGGGGAGACTGACGTTCCCGATTCTAACGAGAAAGAGGAGGTTGTGTCTAGTGTACAAGGAAATCAAAACATCATGTTTCTAGATTTGAACAAGCATCCTCCCGTTGATGAAACATCCATTGTAGATGACTCATACCATATTTATGAACCATGTTATCCTGCGCAACAAGAGTTTCCGGATTATGGATACGGGTGTGAATATTCTTACATGCAACAACACTATCCGGATGGATACGGAGGAGACGGTTACGGAAGTTACAATGTAACGCAGTCTTTGTATGGTCAACATAAATATCTTGACGGTTGAGGTTATGGTGGTGAGGCACCCCTAGCGCAGGCAATCCGTACCTCACAAAGATGGTATCAAACTTATTTATTTATGTTAGACAGTTTAGTAACTAAAAATCTGACATAACGCTATCGATGTTACAGGTTTTCTACTATCTAGATGAACTTAAAAACTGGGCACAGGAAATGGCAAAGGCGGATGGTTTCGTTATTGTGACCTGACGATCAAAGAAAATTGGGGGAAAGACTGGGAGGGTATGGCTTGAATGTGACTGTGGTGGTGAGCACCATACTACAACAATGGTTAGAAAAGTTGGAAGCAAAAAAATCGGGTGCCCGTTTTACCTGGTGGTTGTGCAAGACCATCCGTATGAAACATGGGGGATAAAAGGGGGAAAGACTGAACATAACCACGAACTTTGTGAGGATCTGTTGACCCACATGTTTGTGCGAAGGTTTACTCCTAATGAATACAGATTGATCGAGCAGCTGACAGCTCAAAACATGGAGCCGCGCAAAATTTTTCAAACGATAAGGAAGCAGTTTCCCGACAGTTTCCATGTTCAGAAAGACGTACAAAACGCAGTTCATAAGTTTAGTCCCGAACAAATATACGGACTGACTCCCATGCAGTCACTAGAAAACATCCTGATTACAAACGAATTATTTACGACACACGGGAGGAACCCGAAACAGAGGTCGTAACAGAGATGTTCTTTGTTCATCCAAACTCGAGTGAAATGTGGCGTGCGTTCCCGCACGTTTTGCTGATCGATTCCACGTACAAAACAAACGTATACAACATGCCATTTGTCCAGATAGTTGGTATGACGCCCACCAACTATTCGTTTTGTATAGCGCATGCCGTTATCTACAAGGAACGTAGTGATAACTTTGTATGGGTGCTTGAGAGGATCAGGTCAATGTTGGATGAATGTATGGAGCCACATGTGATTGTAACCGATAGAGACCTGGCCCTAATTAACGCGTGTGCTAAAGTTTTTCCAAATGCGTCTCGATATCTTTGCAGGTTTCACACACAACAGAATATTTATAAGCACTGCAAGAGCACCTTCACAGAAGAAGACTGGCAGAAAATTTTGTTATTCTGGGGGACATTGTGTGAGTCTCCATCAATACCCATATACAAGTACAACTTGCGCAACCTGCAAAAGCGACTTGTGGAGTGCAAACGTTCAAGTATTTTTTTGTAATAGCATATGACATACCTATGTACATTTAATAAATTATTTATACTTTTTAGAGGTGTTTACATACGTGTATGATAATTGGCTGAAAGATTACAAGGAAATGTTCATCTTTGTGTGGACTGATCAGAGTCGCAACTTCGGTCAGCGTACCACAAACAGAGTTGAGAGTGAACACGCCAATTCAAAGAGATACGTCCAGGAGCTCGCTGGACCGTATAGTAGGTTGTGTCAAGGATATAGTTGAAACACCAATACAGTGAAATAAGGAAAAGCTTTCGAGAAAGCATCGTAAAAAATAATGAACTACCACAAAAACCCGTTAGTTGACCACCTACGTGGAAAAGTTTCCCATACAGGACTTGTTAAGTGGAGAGCTACTTAGGAAACTAGACGTGTTGCAACGCTTTCATTCATCTTGTGGTTGTCAGATGTGGTACAGTTGTGGGTTGCCGTGTGCTTGTAGGCTGGAAAAGTACGTACGTGTAGGTAATACTTGCTAAACACGAAACAATGTGTGTTATATGTGTCTGTTAACAGTGCATTGTTTTAACCGTGCAGAGTGTCTGATTCAACTCGAAGACGTAGACATCTTCTGCAGAAGCTTAACTTTTAGCAATGTAAATTGATATCGGATGATGTTGACGTGATAGAAGAGCTCAATATTGTTAGGCAACAGCTAGAGTCCACACCCCCCCCCCCCGCTCAGAAAAAAAGCTTGTTGGTAAATATTAAAGCGGTGTTGACTCCAACCAAATCTACCAAGAAACCACCGGTTGTCCAACAAAATACTCGTGGACGGCCAACAACAAAGCAAGCAGAACATCGGTTTAAAGAGGCCGCCCGTAAAGACAAAGAATTGAGGAGAAGCTCCTTTGGTGATGCAAACACGTGCTTTCAGGGTTCCCAACAAAGTATATACAATGCCCCCCGCCACAGCTCGTACGTTCCATCCCAGGCCTCTCAACAGTCGGCCATAAAGTATCAAAAACCCAGAGCGGGTCGAAGCCGTTCAACGAGTTCTAAACAAAAACGAGATTCGAGACGATTACGCTTTTCTAGTTTATAGTGGGCAACGAGAATGTTTCAATCATCAAACGGTTTAAGTCTCTCATTCCGACATTGTTTCACCCGTACATCTCGTGCATACAAGATGTGAGGCCAAACGGTCATTGTGGGTTTCGGTCTGTGGCTGTGGCTGTGGGCTTGGGTATGGGAGAACGTTTATAGGGGCACCTTCAAAAAGACCTCCTACAAGAGATGGGTCAAAACACTACGATCTAGGTGCCAATATTTGAAGCATGGGAGGAAGGATCCTTTAACACGCATCGTCAGGGGCTAATTTGGGATTCAGTGGAGCGATGTTCCCCCACTCACTAGATGGACTTCCCCCACGCAGGGCTTCTTATTGCACAAAGGTACGGTATCGTGGTTCACCTGTTAAGCATTGATGGTTGTCCCACCTTCTTCCCGATATTGCGTCCGCCCACTAATCGAGAACCACAATTGATAACTCTTGCACATGTTAACAATAACCACTTCATACATGTTAAGTTGGAAGGCAAATTTCTAATGCCGACAATAAACGGGCTATGGTTGACGCACCGAACAACCGCTGCAGAACAATGGCAAAATATGTATACGCCCCGTTTAGAATGGTGTACATCGATAATGAATCCCCCACCAAATCCAAACCCGAGTATTAATTTCATCGACAGTGAATCGGAAGAATGAGCTGTTGTATAATTTATATGATTTTTTTTGTATAATAACACGATTTTTTGTATAATTAATACGATTTTTTGTATAATTAATACGAATTTTTTTATAATTAATACGAGTTTTTTTTATAATTATATGATTTTTTGTATAATTAATATGATTTTTTATATAATTAATAAGTTTTTTTTGTATAATTGATATGATTTTCTGTATAAAAGAAAAAGATAAAAAAAATAAGATATATGCGTCGTCTAGACCTAGACTGGACGTCTGTTGTTTGCCAAAAGTCCATTTTACCCTTGGATTGAACCCTGTCTAGGCCTAACCCAGGGGTATAAACGTAATATTGTTGAACTAGACGCCCCGTCTAGGCCTAGACGCAGCATACACTTTGAGCGGCAAATGTAAATTGTTCAACTTTTTGAATTTTAAAGTGAAATGGTTAATTACCATTTTACCTCTGAGTTGCCACCCGTCTAAGCCTAATTCAGGGGTAAAATGGTAATTAATCATTTGAGCAGAAAAAGTCTCAAATGGTTAATTACCATTTTGCCCTTGAATTAGGCCTACCCTTGCATACGACCACAAACCAAACACACACACATACGTATAAACATCAATTCAGCGTATTTGGATCGTATTTTTAGCGAAATAAAGTAGCTCTTGTACATATTCTAACCTATACTTCATGAATCTTTAATAGATTATACATTTAGACCGTAGATTGTATGTGAGTTTGATGAATTTTGGGGTTTTAAGTGTGTGTTGTTAGAGAAGATGGGTTTCTGGTTGAACAGGACGGGGCGCCTACCCATAGATGACCAGATTTTTTTTCTTTTTATTTCTTTTATATAACATATTTAATTGTTTGTTTTATTTTTATGTGTTATTAATATTGTTAATTGTTAATAGTTGTGTTATATTGTTATTATTTTTGTTAATTGTTAGTATTATTGTACCTATACAGTATTTTCTTGCAGATTGATTATGGACGAAATTGATGATCAGATACACGACCCTCAACATCTGCATGGTCCGCGACAGGCTCCGCCAGTGCTGGCGGATCCGCTACACGGCCACCCATATCTAGAGTTCCCGCCCGGCATCGAGGCCGCCCGTTTTAGCGGGAAGCTTAGGCAGATGCACGTCGGATTGCACGCCGCGGTCGACTGGGATGCGATCGAGGCGATTGGTGAGTTGCCGAGACTGCGTTATTTCGTTCCCGTTGATTCACTGTGGCATCGTTTGTTTGACTTGGCTGGCACGCCGAGTTATAGGGAGCTGCTTATCGAGTTCTTGTCAACGTTCACATTTCACCCTCCACGGGTCGACCAGCCGCCTCTCTAGCCACAGGCTCCTCCCCCTCCGCCTGAGGTTTCCTTAGGCTTGCTAGTGTGTGGCGTTCGATGACGCTTATTGAGTTTGCCGTTCATAGCGGTTAATACCTGTAGGACGAGATCACTACTGATATTTATACGCAGGGGCTAGTGGTGGTGGATAGACCCACTCTTTTGGGATTTTGGGAGGTGGTCGCAGGGCATGATACTTGGGAGCATGTGAGGGCGAAGGGGAGGATTTCACATGTTGACGACCCGTTGTACAGGTATGTATGTTTATTAAAGTAATTATTGTGATTATTATTGTTATAATTAATTTCCTTATTTCCCTAACAATATGTGCAGGTATCTACATCGGATGCTCGCTACATCTATTACCGCTCGCGCCCACAGCCGTGAGTGGAGTACGAGCACCGACCTATTTTCTACTATTGCTTTGTGCGCACTTGCACACCGTCTCGCCCAATACTTCGCATCTGCCCATTACCGGCAGGAGCACGGATTTTTGTACGGCGGCGCGTACGTCACCGTCATTGCCCGGTCGTTGGGTCATCTGCCGGAGACAGACCCACACTTGCTGCCGGCCATACCGTCGACACAGATGGGTTTTCAGACGTTGCGGGGGATGAAGCTGGTTAAGAGGTTCGTCGTGCTCGGCGAGCGGTTTAAAACCCGCGCAGGTGAGCTATTGATTCCATAGGCCCTGCCGGAGCACTTCGATCTAGTCTATCCACCGGCAGGCAGATGAGGCAGTGGTCTTTCAGGAGCTTCCGGTGTATTAAGTCGGACCGACAACACCACCGCCACCACCACCTCTCGGGGCGCCCCAGTTTCCTAAGTACGTTATTCCAGGTCATGCCCCCGGAGGTGCATCATATACACACTTACGAGCCGACGTTGACAGGCTTTTGGATCTGATGAGCTGGGTGGTTCGGGAGTTACATGATAGACGAGAGAGAGGGGGGGGGGTTACCTCCCATACTGCTCTCACCACCTCGAGCACCACATCAGCAGAAGAAGCCAGATTGGGACTCGTATGCATAGACGTTTTGTATTTAGTATTTAGCTGTACAAATACATACTGTTATGGATGTACAAAGTTATGTTATATATGTTATATTTAACTTTGTTTTCAGTTATTCGATTACTTGATGATTGTTTATGTTAAATCAATATTGAAATGTAATAGGAAAACAATATAATTTACAAAATGTTAATTAATATTTACACGACATAATATTTGCATTCTTCTTAAAATGTTGAAAACAATATTAAATTTAAATATTGTAATTTAAAAAATAAAATGTAAAAAAAAATGAAATATTTACACGATCGAAAATGCTAACTTATTTTTCTACAAAACATAAAACTTTTTAAAAACCTTTTAAAATTTAAAATCTCAAATTGCACTACCAAAAAAACATCAACCTCCAATAACAAACAAATTACCTCACCAAAACACCCCTTTTTCAATTAAAAAAACACGATAGTCCTAGACGGGTCGTCTAGATCTAGACGGCCCGTCTACTCCCATAAAATTCTACGCCCTGTCATTCACCTGCTGACTACTTAAAATCAGTACCTAGATGGTCCGTCTAGAACACTAAAAATGTTCAAATAGACAACAAGGGTGTGTGAATATCTTCAATCTTATAAAAACTTATCCCAAGAAATAAAATAAATACCAGCTTTGAGTTGAGTTGGATTCTCCTTTACTTTCTCTCAAAACTACACCAGTTGACAATGCAAATAGTAGAAAATCAAATTAAAGGCTCAAAACCAAATTCATAATTTCGCATTCTAATGAATTGCATCCTACTCTTACTCATTAAACAACGAAATAGATTCATATCCAATGAGTTACGTCCTACTCTTACTCATAGACAACGAAGCAGATTCATATCCAAACAAATTCAAATTCTTAAATCATAATTTCGTAATATAAACAATAAAAACCCTAAAAATCTCAGTTGCTTTGTGTCAAACCATTTATTAGAAGAGTTAGGGTTTTGTAATACTTACAGTGAGTCGGAAGAGTCCATGCGGACTGAGTCCATCTAAGAAGACACGGCAGACGTCATGATCATTGATAAAGTTCAATGAATCTTTGTTCTGCACTCTAACTTTAATTACTCCAATTGGATGCATTCAGCAACTTCAAAATACCAAGATTTCCATGCAGCCATCTAATGGACAAACAAATCTCTTAATGCTGCAATTCCACCAATAAGAAGCATGTCAATGTTTCCATTATTGGTCAAGTATAAGACAACACAACTGATAATCATAAACCAAGCTTAAAACATACCTTGATTGTGATATGGTGGCCTATTTTCCGAGTCTTGAGTCATGTTTACTTTGTTACTCTCACCATCACAAGATTTAAGCAGAGTTACAAGATCCGAATGACTAAACAGGCCATAACATTGATTTGAATTGCACCCATTAGTGCCAGGTTTGATAGATGAGCGTTGACCTTGAAGGTCAAATAGTTTCACCTCTCGGTCACCAACTTGCTTCTTTTGGAACAAATGTTTGTAAGCTCAGTCCCAAATGCCCTTTTTGGACTCTTTATGAACTACAGCGGTGGTTGGTCCTGTTTGACTTGTGGTCCCCGACCACCTAAAGGCAGGTTATTGGGTTTCCGGGTGGTGGTGGTTCTACTTTTTCTGTTAATCTTGATGTTACGAGTCGAGTACGGGTCAAGTCGGGTACAGGTTTTGTTTAAATGGATCACTGATTAGCAAACGAGTCATGGGTCAGCATCATTAAAGGGTCACATGTATGGAATTAGTCCATGTTGACCAGGGGCGGACCTACCTTAATAGAAGGGGTAGCCTCCGCTACCTCTTGGCGCTTCGGCCGTAGTGTAAATTTTGGAAAAAAATTGATGTTTTTTCGATTTTGTTACCCTTTTTTATAAAACGTTACCCCTACGAAAAACTTTCTAGATCCGCCACTGATGTTGACCGAGTTTCATGGAAGTGGACGTTCGGAAGTGAACATTGGGTTTGTTCCAAAATAACAGAACATGGGTTTATTTTAGCATCTGTTTGTTTATGTTTTTCATATTACAAATAGCATTAGCAGTGGTACTTACACGTAGCTTAGAACCACTTTTGGGGGAACATCAATCGATGGGTAGCATCAGACTTTTGGCAATTAGAGGGTACGTACGGTGAGCTACTTGACTAAATGAGTCTAAAGTAAAGTTTTGGTAAAGGAATGTTTAAGCTGGGGCGCTTGGCTACATATAATAAATTAAAAAAATCAAACTTTTAATCCATTAATTCGGTTAGAACGATTAAACCTAACAAATCGTATTAAAAAAATCAAATCCGGAAACTGATCAGTTATCCGAATTCCCAATTCTGGTTCGGTTATAACCAAATCGAGTGTTAGTAAAAATTTTAAAGGGAAAATTTATGATTATGTTTTTATAATTGAATATTTTATGCAATTTAAGTTTAATTTTCATGGGAATTGGTCGAGTCTAAGAATTCAAGTTGAAGTTTATTATAGTAAGTTAAAAAAATTCAACTTTAGGGTTTAAAGTCCAGGAACAGTCTCGAAAGACAGCCGTATTGGATCTTCAAACGGGACAGCAACAGACAACAACATAAGTGAATTCAGACATGGTTTTGGGTCGAATCATCGTGTACGATCAGTAGCAAACCAGGGTGTTTTAGTTTCGCGATGGTCTTCTACGAAATCTTTAATGTTAAACATTCAAGCTATTTACATTAATTGTCTCAAGAAATATGAAATGAGGAAAATGCACTCACGTGAGCGGGCACATGGGTTGAATTAACGTTAAATTTTAACTGAGTCTGGGCAAAAGAACATCGTTTGCATACAAACTGCAACATAAAGGACATCGTTTGTAAATCCCTTAGTTAAACAACATTGTCTTAAATTTGGTTAAAACATAAAGGATTTAAAATGCAATTTACTCTTTTGCTTAACTTCATTTGCTTGTTTCTGTTGTTAGTTAAAACATAAAGGATATAAAATGCAATCGACTCTTTTGAATAACTTCATTTGTTTGTTTCTGTTGTGATTATGTTTTATAGTTCCGGGACTGTTTGTGATAAAGTTGAAATCAGAAGAAGATGTGTATGTTCGTTTTGTGCAGCTCGTCATCCACTCATTTAACATTTTATTTTTCTTCATATATGCTCTCTCTTTTTCATTTGGTTCAACGCTTAAAAGTTATTGAACTTCACTTTTATTTTTTATTCGTTGAGTGTTCATAGTTCATTAGATCGGTGAATCTTGTCTTGTGTATTTGAGAGCTTAAGTAGATTTCTGATGAATGATTATCTGGAAATTTGATCTCGTATCAAACCTTTAAAACCTAATAAGTAATAAAAATCTATATAACTGTAACTACATTTGACATACAGACTTCAAAAAAATTAAAATTTGTACACATAAAAGCTAATTTTGAGACAGAATTCAATAATATACTAAGTTTGTACAACATATGGGACCTGGAAGCAACGACAGAGACGCATTTATTCTTAATACGTACGTAGGTTCTTAACAGTTTTACGTGCACACACACATACACATATTTATGCAATGATCACTTGAACCTGTTAAGAGAAGCTATGGACTTCTTAAGTTTGTGATTCTCAGTTGGTAATTTGACATTGGTGGCTAGGCCTACTGCTTCAAGAAACCTTATTGTATACCAGCCAACGTCAATCTGCCACCATTCTAACCCATGTCGAGCTGAATACTCAAATGCATGGTGATTATTATGCCACCCTTCACCAAAAGTAATTAATGCTACCCACCTGTATAAATAATTAGCATGTTATACTAACATAACAAATACTACATATATAAATTAATATGATTGTTTTTTTAGAACTTGCCAATTATTCTTGGAAAGATCGCCCGTGTTCCAAATTTGGTTTCCCCATATATGACAAGCTGAGTTCACTAGAAAAGTCGATTGCTATATCTAGGTGGTTGAAACTCCCTAATATAATATCTTGATCAGATCAGTTACACTCCGTTTAGTACACAAAGTTGAAACCTATTCAAACAAATTCTTGCCACACCCCAAACAAGGTATGTAAATCCAGCAAAAACATAAACGAGGGAAGCAAATGCAAACAAATGCATTCTATAGGTCCTTTTGATGAATCTGTAGAATGCTTGTTTCTTTAAATCGTCTACGTTTTTACGCTCTTGATACTGTAAAATAAATTAGACAAGATAATTCGCCCAGAAAAACATACTTGTCACCTTTTTGGAACATGAACATACAAACTACCTTTTCAAGAAGATAGCCGCTATCAAAGAGCCAACCCATATGACTAAACCAAAATCCGTAAATTGGGGAGTGTGGATCTTTCTCAGAATCCACATACTGATGGTGATATCTATGAATGTTCACCCAGACTATAGGATCCCTCTATATACATATAAGATTTAAACTCATTAGAGAAATGACTACAAAGAAAGTTGGCGTTAGAGACACACCCAAAGTGTTACAAAAAGCAAACATAAGTACTAAATGTATTGTTTGGTTTTTTATCTACACACGAGACAAAACATCCTTAGGTGAAGAAAAGAAGAGTGGGAGTACACTTGATCTTTTTTGAGAAACATTCTTTGTCTTTAAAAACCTTAGTGAAACCCATACTTTCACTTCATTATTGCAAGTAAAGACTAAACAAATAAAACGAACCTGAAAAGCAAGAACTCCAAGATACGCAAAGGTGTACTCAAGCCACTTGGGCAACTTGACACTGTGATGTGCTAGGTTTCGGTGATACGACAAAGTTATACCAAAATTTCCACGCAATACATAGCTGGCAAAACTCACCCAGAACGCACCCCATGTAAATGTAAATGTAAATGGCGCGAAAAGTGCAAGCAAGTGTACAGCTAAAATCGTTACGCCTACTTGGATATCAGCAGTCCTCCATGTACGACCCATGAATAGGTTTCTTTTTCTCGTAACCATCACATTGGAGAGGAGTATTTTGCCAAATTTGGAGTCCTTCATACTATAAGAAACTGTGATCATATTTCTCATCTTCGAATTGTGAATAAAATGTGTATATGGATAGTTTTGATAAAAGCTTAAAGCGTGTGTATTTATAAAGAGAGCCGTCGAAATCTCTTAACATCCAGAAGGACAGACGTGTGTTACGTGTCCATGTTACAATGATTTTGGCCCAAAATAGATCTAGTAGGCAGTTTATCATCTCATACAAACTCTTTGTTAGATTTTAATAACTAAATTCTCTAATAAATATACAAATTGTCATACGTAGTATAACAAAAGAATAAACTTCAAATGATTAAAACGAGTTATTAGATTTAATAAACACAACTTTTATCATTTGATCGTTAGCACTCCTAACTTACAAATTGAACCACACCACTCCCAATTGTGCTTATTTTTCCCTAGCACTCCCAAACTAATGAAACTCTTACCAATTTAGTTTTTTTCTTTTTTTTTTCTGATATGACCCTTGTGTGTGACGTGGCGTCCGACATAGCCTTTTAACGATGTGACATCTGACATGACACTTATTTAGTGACATGACATTTTGCGTCAGATAACTTGTTTAGAGTTCAGTTAGTGGCAAAATATGTTAGTGCCAGAATAATGAAAGTTGAAAGTTGAGACGGGTGATATTACTCTTAAGTTAATTGTATTATCAGCTAAATACTAAAAATTGAAAAAATTTAAATCCAATATTCTTTTTAAATTGAAATTGTTGATGAGTCTCCCATTCTATCATTGCTAACAGAAGTTAATTTTAACGAAATCCTTGATTCTTAAAAGAATCCCTTTAACTCAAAGTCTCAAACTTTACAATTAATTTTTAAGTTTTTTTTTTCAAAATGCAGGACCTTTTATATTTTCAAAATTCCCAATGACACCTTTAGTTTTTGTAAAAAAAAAATAATATTAACAACTAAAAAGTAAATATAACTGTAAAAAATAAATAAATAAGTGCATGTATATAAAATTATATAAAGAAAGTCTTATTCAATTCATATTCATAATTCATAATAAATACAAAAAAGAAAGTCTTAATTGGTAACTTAGTTGGACCATAACTAGTCAATTATCTCTAGATCAAGTGGTGAATAGCTTATTTTTTTTGGAGAGGTAGGTTTAACTCTCTTTGGTGAGAGTGAGGCATCGATGGGTAATGATAGGAAACCTAGGGTAACCTCGGTTCGATCCTTGAGCTAAACGGGTTTTACTGGTAATTTCAAGGTCGTGCCTACGAGCGGGTGGGTTATCGGGTTTTCCCCAGGAATTGGTGGTGCACTCGGGGGGAATCTCAGACTACTCCGTTTGGGTGCCCCGAGAGTGCTCAGAATTGATTCTGTTGGCTGTTCCAAAAAAGAGCATAAGTAGTGAAAGAGTATGTGATTGTAAAAGCCCTTTTCCGTCATGCGTTCACATCATCTTAGCCATTTTACTAGCTAAAATGCTATAGTGGTTCACCCCATCTTCGTTAATTACTTAATTATTACCTAATGATTGTTTAATAATTTTTTTAAATTATTCTTTTGTTATCACTAGTCAATAATTAATAAAACATAAATAAATTAATAAAAAGACTACATTTAAAAAATGGAAACTAAAAAAAATAGAAAAGAAATAAAATTATTCATCTTCATCGTCTTCGTCATCTCGTCGTCTCATCCAAGCGTGTTGGGCCAAATCCGCCATTAGAGTTTGGTGTGCTTGGTAGCTACTCACATATGTGGAATTTTGTATCCTTTGTTCAATAGTTCTATCAGGTTGTTCGGCTTCTACCCATTGCGGATTATAATCTTGACAAATCGCTTTGCCATCGTCTTCTAGAATCATATCGTGTAAGATGAGAAAACAATACATAACATTTCTAACCTTATCATTATGCCAAAGTCGACAAGGGTTACTCACAAAATGCCAACGTTATTGTAGGACACCGAATACCCTTCGATATCTTTTCTAGCCAATTCCTGGACCTTTTTAAAATGAGCTTTCCTATAGTCAATAGGGTCTCTAAAGGTTTTAAAAAACAAGCATATACTATATACTTTGTATATTTACCATCGACCAGAAAGTAGACGCATGGGTACTAATTTCAGTTAGCTCAAAAAGAAGTGACAGTCACGTTACCTGCTATGTGATCCTCAATGATAGGCGAATGTTACACTTTTGTATTGTCGTTAATCCCAATCTTTCCTCTTGCGTTGGTTCTTTGTTTGAGGTCATCATACTTTGCTTCCAAATCATTGGTAATATGCCAAAATAATCATTTACGCATTCTAAAACCATGCCAAAATTCACGAGGACCGTAGACGGGTTAATCACAAAAATACTCACGCATTACCAACTCGTTCGCAACCTCACAGTCCTGTTTGATTTGTTTTCTTCTAATAATCGGACGCCGATGTTGAATTAACTCTACCATGAGTTGTACCGCACGTGTAACGACCTCCGAGATCTCATAAGAATCCGAAGATGTGCGATCTTCACTAGTAGAGGATGATACTTCTTTTGTTTTAAGATAGTAAGGCATAAGAATTTTGGAATGAGAATGATAAATCATGGAATGACTATGAGGATTATTGGGTAATTTATAAGGTTTTGAAGTGAAAAAAAATATAAAAATAAAACTCATCTTCAACGGCTAGCCTAACTGCTAGTTTTATTAGTTTTCACAAAACTCATCACGTTGTATGAAGCACGAGGGGAGCCAAATTTGCCCAACCACACAAGGAGGGGCGATGTTTCCTGGTGGTGGCGCATGGTCTAGCCAACCATTACGGATGGTCTTATAAGCCAGTACATGACAGGGCTTGTAGCGTAGTAGCCTCTAAGTTGTGTAATAACAATGTTATTTACTAATTGGTCATGATACTTGGGGATGTAAGGGTTCTCACTGCGGGGGGGAGGGGGGGACACCATAACCCGATGCTCGAGTAGAGTAGTGTCGGTATTACTCATTGATGACTATACCATCTGTGTCGCTCTCCTCTCCACTCACAACACATCGCTCTCTCTCTCTCTCTCGTCTCTTTTCAACAGTGACTACCACCTAGATTACATACTCAATTCATGGTACCTGATGGAGTGGCATCGGTTTACAATTTGGCTAATGCTACCCGATTAATAGTACCTGAAAATGACCTTCCCACCCTTTCTACCAAGTTATGTTGTAATAGTGTTCTTCCCTTGTTCGTTGGTGATTCTTAGATCAATAAAAAAACTCCCACGTATGATACGTGGTCAAAAACCGATGTTTCTATTAAGCTTAAGTTAATGTTTTACGTAACTTTAGTTTTGAATAGCCAACTTTTGATTGGATTTGTGTTTAACAGGTTTATGGAGTTTAAGGAGCTATTCGGGAGCGTTTTGGAGCATCGGAGTGGAAAACGGGTCATCCGGGATCGCGAAATGGAAAAACAGGAAACCAAGGATTAGAGAGGTCGTCGCCGACGCCCCCTGGGCTGTCGGGGACGCCACTCCAATAACTCCGTAGGAAAAAATTTGTCGTAGGCAGTAGGTTAGAGAGTCGGACAAAAACCAGACTTTCTAGGGGCCGTCGGCGTCGCCCCGTTGGGCCGTCGGCGACGCCCCTCCTATTTCCTTGTCGGTGAAATTCAATTTTGGACGGGTTATAAGTTGTGTTTTGGCCATTTTAAAGGAGTTACGCAATTTTGAACTAAGAACACCTATCTTGGAGCCAAGAAAACCCCAATCTTCACTCTCAACCATCTCCAATCCATTCTATCATCCAAATCATAACATTTAATCCTAACCCTAATCTACCATCATCATCTCGTTCATCATCCTTCATCTTCACTATCCATCCCAAACCCTAACCATCATCATCATTACCTTCAAAGCTTCAAGATGGCCATGTTCAAGAGTTCATCATCCGGTGATCAAGTTCCGTTCGTCATGAGCGGCTAATTCTCGAGGGTTTCACCCCGGTGTAAACTTTTGTAAGGATTTCTAGGGTTTGATATTCGTTTAGAATTTGGTTTGTGACTAATCGAATTGCATTTGAAACAATTGATAATTGTCTTACGTTTGTATTGAATTTGCAAACTGTTGAGTGAGTTATGAAATTCGACTTCGTGAAATGAATATGCGTATTTAAGCCTTGTCTTTTGATAGGATTTAAATGAACTTTGTGGGTGTGTTCCCTAGATAACCCTCACGAGACCTATTCGTCCTCCCGAGCTATCGGAAGGTTTAAAAGGGCTTGTTGCATGCGTTAAATGCAATCGTGATTCCTACGAAAGTGAGTTAAGTTTGTTATTGTTGTAATTTTTTTTTCAAAAAAAAAATCAAAGTGAAGTAACAAATGACTTGGTATTTCTTTTATAAAAATGGTAGAACTAGGTAACTAACAAATTTTAATGGTTGTGAGAAGCATGCTTCTAGACAAGGGTAGAGATTTATCGGTACATCATGTTCGCGAGACGACCGTTTTTGTTGAAGAATGAAGAGCACACGAGGAATGAGCGAAAACCAGGTGCATACGTTTCCTTTAGCTTTGATTCTTTTTTTTATAAGTGGAATGTAATTTTGTATCTTTTTGTCGGGGTGAAATTTTGGGAATGTTAGCTGTGTCACATCCCTTGTGCGTTTTAAAAGCTCTATTCCTACACATTGAGAACAATGTTGACCTCAAGTGTGGGGATGGGGAGAAGAAAAAAGTTTTTCAATTTTGACCCGTTCATTTGAACACTACACATTGAGGACAATGTTGACTTCAAGTGTGGGGATGGGGAAAATTTCAAAAAATTTTAAAATTGTCTTTGTTTGAAGCGGTTTAAAAAGCACAAGTAACTAAGTTAATAAGGGATGACACAACCCATGTGGTCTTTTGTCATGGTTAAGTTCAAATGTATAGTATGATGGGTATTTAGCGGGTGGTTATTTGGGAATAATCCGCTTAAGAAACTTGCATCTTATACATATCGCATACCATACCCTTTACACGTGAGATTTTGAGCCACTTTTACATATCATATATGCATATATTTCTTTGGTTGAGTGGACCATTAGTCGCGTATTGTAGAACTTGCAATTTTTGATACGTCTGAGACCATAGGCCGAATATGAGAACAAGAATGATTAAGGCATTAGGTAAACCTTTTTATTTTACACCATTTATATATCCTTACCCGAAATCAATTCCTTAGTCGCCAATCTTGAGCCTAGACCTTTCGTTTGACCAACCCATTTAGCCTTTAACCATTGAGCCTTCTATTTTTAACCCGTGTGATGAAAACTTGATTTTAGGATTAGTTGTAAAAAAAACAGAATATAGTTGAGAAAAGAAAGAAAAAAATATATGTATTGATAGTCTGTTGAATAAAAGGCGGAAATTTTTGCCCCTTAGCCTATTGATTCATAGTTGGTTGTGTCAGAGTAGTAGTTTTTGTAATAAAAATCGAGTTTTCATCACCTTAGCCACTTTAAAAAATATCCTATTCTATACCTTTAGCCTAACCCCGTTACAACCAATTCAAGACCTTTTGACTTGTGCTTAGTATTTGTGTTCAGTGGTGGAGAATGATTGAGTTGCAAGCCTATGCGGGTACGTGTTCTAATCGGTTTGAGTAATTATATCAAAGTGCTAATACATCAACCATTAGCCAATTTTAAACCGAGTGGAGAGAACATTGTGAGGGATGTGTTGATTTGTGAGTTTCAAGGGCGGGTTAATCTTGGATAACCATTTTTATGTGTTAATCATGTTTGTAAGTCCTGTTAGTCCGGATCTGACTATGATATCACACAATCACCAAGGATGGGCGGAATCCAAACTTGATGATCTTCAAGAAAAACCGAAATGATGAAGAACAATACAAATTCACTTTAACACCTTGCACACAATTTGATGCATCAGTCTAGGGGGAGATTGTTAGGTACAAGATGGAGGTTCTCTAGAGAAGACCTGAGAGTCTACCCAAAACTTAACCCTAGAAATGACATAATATCATATTTATACCTAGGGTTTGCCATGCCACTCATGGGCTTGCCTGGCCCACATGACCTATGGCATGCCCAAATGACCTATTCAAGGTCCAAATCTAACACAAACTAACCTAGCTAAGCCCAGTTAGCTACCAAAGACCGTTGCGTATATTTGATGCTTGAGTCTCACACTTCTAGGACCTAACAATCTCCCCCTAGACCGATGCATCAAATTGTCTTGATAGTATCAATTCAGCAACATCTTCAACAGAGACTATGGTTGTCGCTATGCTGTAAGTGTTGTGGAAATCAGTTTCATACTTCTTGGACTTCATACTTCAACGAACTCTCAGCATTGGGTCTCTTTCTTCTGCTCTTGTGGTTAGCTTCATATCAGGATCTCGATTAGCTTTGCTTGAAACATCTTTGTCAAAAAGAATGCGAGAGGAGGAATCTCAGCAGCTCTTTTCTTCTTCAATACTTCTCTTTCAAGCAAGCAGGTTCACATGTACTTATTCAAATGTACTATCACTGTCCGATGATAACTGGAATCTGGTTCTTCTGACTCTAGTACACTTTGCTGTTGTGATGCTTCATGCTTTGTCGGCAACTAACAGCATCTCAATTGCAGCAATCCCTGTTTCTTAATCTAAATCAAGATCTACACAATTCTCAGAAATTTATAAGCAAAACATTCTTATGCAACAGGAAGAGTACCGCATGAACACTTGGTACATCCAAGTACTTGTACTCGGATCGAAATTCAAATTTCTTTCATCCTTTGATGATTAATCAAATCTTCAAGAACGGTTAATAATTTTTAATAAAACAAATAAAGTACTCTATTTTTGGATTTTTTAAAATTTTCTATTTTTTTAATTTTTTTGTTAAATATAAGAATATAAACAGAAACACAAATAAACAAAGACACTAACTCAATAGTTACAACTATACAATTACAATGGGATCAAAATCGTTTTCAGTCGGACCAAGGAACACTCTTCACTGCGAACTTATTCAGACTGGTCTAAGTGATTGCCAATATGTTTGTCCACTTAAACTTTAACGCTCAACTTTCATTTTTCAACTTCGTGATATGCTTAAGGTAGTATTATACTATAATAGCCATGTGTCCCATACCATGACATACCCCCGCGATCAAGGTAAACACAATGATTCATCGTAGCAGGTGAGTATATTGAGATCATCCTTTATCTTTCACAACGTCAGACTATTGGTGAACAGGTCAGTTTTTCGTACAGCAGAGTGACCAAAAGTATGTTACGAGGGTTAGGCAAATACCTTATTTGGTATGTTTGAATTCATGGAATTTTCTCATGATGAGATTTCCTTTCTTTTAAGGTTTTGGCCCTTTTTATTTTGGCTCTTTTAAGAAATATCTTGACTGTACCTAGGTCTGCATATAATCTGGATGCAACAGAAGGGCAGCCAAGATATCCCCGGATGACTCAACAACATAAAGACCCGAAACCTCAGATGTTGGCTATCTATCAACGCATGATTTAAGACCATAAAATCATACGCCGATGGTACGTTACCCACAAGATACATAGTTCGTTATGTTTATATCACTTAGTATCTTATAATCACTTTGAACATTAAGCCTATCGACATATCACATTAGATCCTAGTCTTTTCAGCTACAACACTTTTTATGTGTCAGTCATGCCCTTTATCATGAATTTTCATTTCATTTCCCATGACTTTTTATTTTTGTAATTTTCTGTTTTTCAAATAATATTTTTATATTTTTCTAATTTTCTCCCCTTCAAACAATACATATATACATATATCACCCTCTTCCCCCCTAAATTTGTGCATCATACTTTATGCACAAATTTACCTAATAAAGAAAACATATGCACAAAGTTTTAAACAAAAGGAAAAGGAAAATATTTTTGTTGTTTTTGCTTAACCGTTCTGTCATTAGATTAAAACTAATCAATTTCAAAATTAAAGCACGAAATTCAAATTTGTACATTTTCGCTGATCTTTTCTTACCTCATCTCCTCCAAAGAAACGTCACAATCATAAAAATTTGAACCTTTTAGCAACAGTGAGATGTTATCCTTTATGTCCCTGGAACAACCGCTACCAACATTCTAGAGATTCTCAACAGCTCCTCCTTGGTTGTTCCTGAAAAATAAGGAGATTAGTAAGACAGTGGGACCCAGGCCATCGTAGTCCGGGGTTTCCCTAAAGCATCAAAATAAGACACTTCTTTAAGATACAAGTCCCCTTTTGTTTCAAGGATTGGTGATGTTGCTGCTGATTTGGATTTGGATTTGGGTTTGGGTTTCCAAATCTGTTTTATTTCAACAAACGCGGTAGTTGCCTTTGATTGAGCTACTTTGGCTGTTTTAGGTTTAGTCATTTTAGAAACCGATTTTGTTTCTGAACAGCCTTGCATTTGTTTTTGGCAACATTCCAATCCCCATCAGATGGTTTAACCTTGGAATTCACATTCTTCATTGCCTTAGGTGATGATACCTTCATCGGCTTGGAATAATCGTTATTCTTTGGTGTAACCTTCTGATTTTTAGCAAGACACGGAACATGGAGACCACGTGTACAGTTTCGAGCAATGTGACCAGGAATTCCGCAATTGAAGCATGTTTGTCTCTTCACATGTAAAGCATTCTGATCAGCTTGATTTGATCATGCAGGCCTTGAAGGATGAACTGATCCCTTCTGTGCTTGATATCCTTGCATGTTTCTTGCATACGAAGATGAATTTGGATGTCTGTACTTGTCGTTTGCAAGGGCCTTCTTCTGTTGTGGAGATTTCTTTTGATTTTTCTTATTTTGTTTAGACTGCAAATCCTTTTCAGAAATCTCCCCAACCTTTCCAAAAGCTTTGCTAGCACGGTTAAAGGCATATTTTTCACATTTTCATTGAAGACCGGCTTAACAAAAGCATTTTTTACAACACTAGCCTGTTCAGGGCTATTGCTGCCCCCTAATGATTTTGGAAAGCGTGACTATCCTTGATGTTTGGACTTCTGCTTTCTTCGTCTCTGATTTGCTTGTTTATGCTCTTTTAGCTTGCTTTGAACCTTTTCATCAGAAGCAGAAGGTTTAGATTGTTCAGTTTGCGCACATGGAGCCTTGTTCCCTTCAGCTCTCTCTTCATCAACTAAATCATTTGAAGAGTTAACAGCATCAGATGGTTCCCGTGCGTCTGGCGTATAATCACTGGGTTAGCCGTACGCCATATTCTGTGCTTTCTCAATATCTTCGTCGGTTTCAGGCATTGTCGTGTAGTTGTGATTATACGGTGGGGCAACCTGATTGAATCCCAAACCCTTCCCTTTGTTCCCCTTATATGCCAGCTGCACATTGCACACGTCTTGAACAAGCTTGCTGGATGTATCAACCTTCTTTATATTAACTTTGTTTTGTTAATATTTTCCAGTAAGAAGTCCCAGCTCAACTCTTACCAAGTCGCATTCCATGGTTTTTGAATCTAATCTGGTTTTGTAATCATGGACCCAACATTTTTGTTGATTTACGTCCAGATGGAGCTGAGCTATGTATTTCTTTTGAGCTTCAACCTTTTCTTTGAGTAACTTGTTACTTTCTCGAAGGCTGATGCACTGAGCCATTGCATTGTTGTATTCATCGGTCATTTTGGAATTAAGATCCCTGAATTGAGCAACCCTATTCCTGCAAGGTTCAGTGAATAAAAGATAGTTGACTGTGTCAATGGACGAGCTAGATTTGTCAGCGTTAGTTTGGGCTTGAGGTCGAGGTTGGGGTACTGGGCTGTTGATTGCTACTTTCTGGGCTCTTGATTTCTATTCGGACACTTCTTCAGGATGAGACTCTGTTGATTTAGCGTATAAATCTTGGAGATCTTGGTTTGATTGTAAACGATCCCATAACCAAGATACAAAAAAGTCTTTGTCATCACCCAAAAAGCTATTCAAATCATTCCTTACATCCTCTTTTTGCCTTCCACGGTCAAGCAAACGCATCACATAGTCAGCAACCGGATCAACATTGTAGTCTCCGATAAACTCATTCAGCTTTTCGTTCACTTCATCCCGCAGGTGTGGGTTTTGATTTTGTGCTGGACTGAGAGCTATGTTCGAGTGCTGAGCCTGGGCTGCAAACATCTTCGGATAATCGAAACCGGACCGGTAAACACGATAAAAAATGTGCAAAAACTGTTTTTACCAAAATGTACCGTTAGACTCGTCTCGACGATACGATTCCAATGATATATAATGTCCGATGGTGATTTTAGGAATTTTCGTGCCTTTTTATGCCCTAAAAATCACACGAGTCTAACCGTGCAACCGGTTTGTTAAGATTGTCCGTGGATCAAATTCTGTGCACGAAAACGTTTAACTCCGGTTACGTCAGCTGGTTAACTTTCCACCTTTTTGGGTACAACTCGGAACAGTACCAAATTCGGAACAGTAACTCGGATTAACAATTCAAGATGAAATCCTGAAAAAGTGATCCGAGATGGTAATTCGGAACAGTGATCCGAGATGCAATCTGAGATGAGAGAATCCGAAATAGGGAATCTAGTCCGGAATGAAAACCTGATCCGGAATGAAAGACCAAATCCAGAATGAAGACCAAATCTGGAATAGTAATCCGGAATGCTATCAGATGCACAGCAACAGTGAGAATCCGGAACAGTAATCTGGAATGCTATCAGATACTCAGCAACAGTGAGAATCCAGAACAATAATTCGGAATGGATGATCTTCAACGAATTCTGATCCGAAATTCAACAGATTAATCCGAAATCAATCCGAAATGCAACCAGAAAATCCAAAATGCAGCAGAATGTTGATCCGAAATGCTTGAATCTTCGTGTTCTTCGTGTTCTTTAGCAAGAAACCGAACAGAATCATGTAATATCAGATCTGAGCCTAGAAAACAGAATCATGTTGATCCGGATCTGACACTGATATCACGCAATCACCAAGGATGGGCGGAATCCAAACTTGATGATCTTCAAGAAAAACCGAAATGATGAAGAACAATACAAATTCACTTTAACACCTTGCACACGATTCTATTACTTGAACAAACAAAACCGTCTGGTACAAGATGGAGGTTCTCTAGAGAAAACCTAATAGTCTACCCAAAACTTAACCCTAGAAATGGCATAATATTCTATTTATACCTAGGGTTTGCCCATGCCCCTCATGGGCTTCCCTTGGGCTTGCCTGGCCCACATGGCCTATGTCATGCCCAAATGACCTATTCAAGGTCTAAATCTAACACAAACTAACCTAGCTAAGCCCAGTTAGCTACCATAGACAGTTGCATATATTTGATGCTTCAGTCTCACACTTCTAGGACCTAACAATGTTAACGTTAAATATTTTTAAAATGGTAAAAGTTATGAACCGGGTATGAAATTAGACCTTAGCTTATGTCTAAATAATGGGAAATGTGTTCCTCATACGACCCACGTGAAAGTGAAAAACAGATTTGCTTGAGGGCAAGCAAAAGATAAGTGTGGGGATATGATACGTGATCGAAAACCGATGTTCCTATTAAGCTTAAGTTAATGTTTTACGTACCTTTTAGTTTTGAATAGCCTACTTTTGATTGAATTTGTGTTTTACAGGTTTACGGAGTTTAAGGAGCTATTCAGGAGCATTTTGGAGCATCGGGGTGGAAAATGGGTCATCCGGATCGCGAAATGGAAAAACAGGAAACCAAGGATTAGAGAGGCTGTCGCCGACGCCCCTCAGATAACTCCGACGGGAAAAATTGGTCATAGGCAGTAGGTTAGAGCGTCGGAGGAAAACCAGACTTTCTAGGGACCGTCGGCGACGCTCCTCCTATTTCCTTGTCGCTGAAATTCAATTTTGGACGTGTTATTAGTTGTGTTTTGGCCATTTTCAAAGGAGTTACGCAATTTAGAACTAAGAACACCTATCTTGGAGCCAAGAACACCCCAATCTTCACTCTCAACCATCTCCAATCCATTCTATCATCCAAATCATAACATTCAATCCTAACCCTAATCTACCATCAGCATCTCATTCATCATCCTTCATGTTCACCATCCATCCCAAACTCTAACCATCATCATCATTACCTTCAAAGCTTCAAGATGGCCATGTTCAAGAGTTCAACATCCGGTGATCAAGTTTCGTTCGTCATGAGCGGCTAATTCTCGAGGGTTTCACCTCGGTGTAAACTTTTGTAAGGATTTCTAGGGTTTGCTATTTGTTTAGAATTTGGTTTGTGACTAATTGAATTGTATTTGAAACAATTGATAATTGCCTTACGTTTGTATTGAATTTGCAAATTGTTGAGTGAGTTATGAAATTCGACTTCGTGAAATGAATATGCGTATTTATGCCTTTTCTTTTGATAGGATTTATTTGTCCAAGGCAATGAAGTGCATTGCGGTCCGTTGTCTATGATGTCGATAGCAAATTGGCAGCTAAACCTTGTGATTCTAAAACCATTAATGATCTAATTCGATTAAACCAAGTTAAAACGTGTATCAACCCCAGGTCCTACGATTGTTGAACCGGGTGTGAACCTGGTTCTCTCATTTTGTTATAATCAATCAATTAAGTTTCTTGCAGTCGTGTAAGTCTTCGTAATTAATTAATTGGAAACAATTTTGTCAGATCATTCCGATACTCTTTCAAACAAACAAAAATTCAAATAACTAACATAACAAGCTTCATAAATCGTGACAACTTCTAAAATCAATCTTGTAACACGCTGTAAAATCGTGTCCAATAGTATAGCGATACATGTTGTATTTTTAAAAAATACAGTCTGTTATAGACCAATAAGGACTAAAGGCGTCAACATGCTCAATCTGAGCCTCTTAGTGACGGTCCGATGTCAACATGCTTAAATCATTAGCCTCTGAGTGACTGATATGTCAACATGCTTAAATCATTTGGCCTCTAAGTGACTGATATGTCAACATGCCTAGCCTCTGAGTGACATCGGAATCAACATGCTTATTAATAAGCCTTTGAGTGATCCTTTGTGATGTCCTAACTCTCATACGTGCCAAATATCGGACGGTAGAGTTCAATTTTGTAAATATGTGAAATTTGGATGATGGAGGGATTAAAAGCGTCAACATGCTAATTTATACCTCTGAGTGACCTTTTAACGAACCGAGAGCTCGACAATGTCCGGGCATAATCCCGGGTATGCCAAGTATTGGCTACGGAGGGCTAAAAGGGCCAAAAGGGTGTTTAAAAAGGTTTTTAGAACTTTAATAAGTTAAGGGTTAAAAGTGTCAAACTTCAAAACTGGTTTTGGGGCGGTCGCGAGCCACGAGAGACCTGTCCTGGGCCTCTCGCGCCCTGCGAGAACAGGTATGACGCAGAAAATTTGTCTGGAGACCAAGCAAAGCTCCAAAACCATTAAAACGAAACAATGGCTTCTCTAAACTGCTATGCCACGTT
Organism: Scalesia atractyloides; assembly: GCA_947069175.1. NCBI lineage: Eukaryota > Viridiplantae > Streptophyta > Magnoliopsida > Asterales > Asteraceae > Scalesia > Scalesia atractyloides. Next base: position 15,017,954 of record CAMTDV010000001.1, on the reverse strand, counting down.
TTGGGACACTTGTAAGCTTCTTCTTACACCCCTAAACATCTGGCTTCACCTCATTTGAGTTCTCCAACTAAATAGGTGATCAAGTTCACCATTTGAACTTGCACCTTTCTAAATCATAACTCTTCTCCCTAGTCTGGAAGTTCCTAACTAAAAGGAGCATCCAACTTAGTTCTCTTGCATTGTAGGAACCTCTTGTAAGTGTTCCTTGGTCTTGCATTTCTTTTATAGGCTTTTATAACCAAAAGTCAAGCGTTTTACGGAAAAGGTAGGTGTTAGTCCCTATAAAGGGCACCTCCTGAATATCACGTTTGCTAGACCAATTGACGGGTCAAAGTTATGATATTAAAAAGTCAAACATGCCATTTTTCGGAAAAATCATTATGAAACCTGTTTTGACACTTAAACAAGTTGGTAATAATTATTAGAACATGTAAGAACATGTTCGGCTCGTCAATTTCAGTTCTAGGGTCGCTTCGCAACCGAAAGTCGTGAAGTTTGACTTTTGCTTTGACTTTCGATTCTGACCCGATTTAGATTAGTTACCTACTGATCTAAAGTTGCATTATGATCATAATATTATGTAGCATAATCCTCTGAGGTTATATTAAATGATCATAATCAGAATCCAAGTTTATGCGCACGTTCCATAATTATGTCATTTTTGACCAAAATGTCCTTCTTGCATAAAACAAGGTTTTAAATGGTAATGAACTTGAAAATGAGTTTCTACTGATGAAATATTATAAGTATGATTTTTTGGGATGTTAAACCAAGTTATAAACTGATTTTTCAAGCAAGTCCTTAAACTATGTCGAGAAATGACGGTTTTAGCCCCTGTGGCTTATAAAATAGTTTTAATCAAATCTTTTCAAGGTAAATCATTTACCTACTGATATGTTATACTAAATAACATATTTTAAACATTTTTTTAACCGACTATAACATCAGTTTTCATAAACATCACTTAAAGACGTCATATTACGACATAAGCGCCGTTTCGGCGCATAGTATGGTTTTAAACCGTATTAATGGACCAAGACTTGTTACCTACTGATTTTAAAACTTATTTTAAACATATTCATAGTAGGTACCTGTTATAAACTCAGAATCCCAAATAATTTATAAACAATGTGTAAAATGATCAAAATGCCCCTTCGGTGCATAGTTTGGTCATAAAAGGTAAAACACACATATAATTGATATCCTACTGATATTATATCATAAATAAAGTATTTTTCCAGAATACTTATAACCATAACATTAAATTATATTCAAGTTCCTTTTATATGGTGTGAAATTACCAAAACGCCCTTATGAGGCATAATTTCGTTTTAAAACCTTAACGGGCATATAAGTTGATATCCTACTGATATATTAACTTATTTAATGTATAATGGCATATAGAACTTGTCCATGACTTATCCGATTACCCGATATCGCTAATATGCGCACAGTTACGTATACGTAACTATTTTACGGAAATTTCCCGAAACGGGTTTAACTTTGTCGTTTAAGTCTCAAAATCCAGAATGTTAATAGTTTACCAATATTAAACAAGTCAATGTACTTGTTGGGTTTAAACTACATTCTCTCCAATCATCATTTAATCAAGCGTCATACGTTTTGATCAAGTACGCTAATCGGTCTAAGTCTATGACTTAAATAAGACCGTTAGTATTTAATTGGTTAGTTTATTCCATAATCCAGACTAGAGACTTGCCGGTAAATGCTATCTGCACTTAGTCCTTTTTGTGTAAGGCTGAGTTATTAAAATTTAAAGAAGACTAGCTCAGGTAAATACTCTCGACTTCTTTCCCATATACGGTCTTGGGTTACGGTAAATTATTACCGCTTGGTCGGAAATGGGATTAATCGAACGCCGGTTCGGATAGAAATCCGCATATTCTGTTTTAATCAGTTTTGTTTGATAAATTGAACATCGGGGGTTAACTATCGTGTCCTGGATATCCTCGGCTCATTACAATAGAAATGGCCACGACCTTAGTGCGGGTGTAGGCATATACCCGATAGACGCTCAATTATGCATTCCCACAAGGTTGGGAGGAATTGACTCCTTCGTGAGTCTAAAGTGGTGTGTACGTTAATTGTGTCTCGGTCAAAGTACCGAGCCCCGCATGTATGACAAACATATAAATCTGTTAACAAGGTTGGACGGTCAATTAACCCAAGTTATAAAAAGATTTTGTGCGGATACGCACTTAAAACATGTTTGGAATGTTTTCAAAATGAGTCAGTTGGGTGTATTTACCAGCGAAAGCTGACTATTTTCAAAAGACTAATCTGCAGGTACAATACGAAAATAGGCCGAAAGTGCTCGGTAGTGATAGAGGATCTTGCAAATCCTAAATCTGCCCAAAGTCTGTTTTGTATTCTTTCCATGTACAATTTATGATCCGCCTGTGGATCTTCTATTACAAGCTTGTATAATTATTTGTATTTTCGAACAGTCGGTTGAAATAGTAATTTTACTCCAAGACTTCCGCTGTGCCGTGTTTAATTGACTATGATGATTATCACCTAACGTCACGATACTCCCACCCGAGCCCATCGGTGTATGGATTTTGGGTTGAAAATCCGGGGTGTGATAGGTTGGTATCAGAGCCAACGTTTGAGAGAATTAAACACTAGCCTTTTGTGTTTAATCTCAAACTTACACGAGCACATTGCTTAGACTTTCGAGTCTAGGCATTGACCTTGGATTTACTCATTCCATTATTAAGTTATTAGTATGTTTTTGAATTGATTTTTACAGGAAAATGCTGCCACGTGTGAGAGGACAAAGTGGAAGAGGAAAAGGTCCGATGAGGGGAGGATCATCAGGGCGTATTCCCCATCATCCTCATAATCAAGATGCTTACCAAGAATCAGGAGATTCGTCTCCATGGCAACCAGCGAGACGTTCTGTCTCTAATAGACACTCGCCCTCACATTCCCAAAATTCTTACCACTTCTACCACTCACACCATTCTCACCATTCTCACCATTCCCATTCACATTCTTACCATGAAGAATTTAACCCCAACCATTATTTTAACACGCCTCCAGCCAATCAAAATCAGTTGGACGAGCCACACCCTATGGACGAGGACTCCGACCCGGAGATGCTACCGTCGAAATCAAATGTGCATCCCATTGAAATTTCGAGTGATTCAAACTCATATGTCGGATCGCCCTACCAAGGTCCTAATGAGTGGGAACAATACTGGAACCAATTCACCTTTGCCCACACTCCTTCTCACCACTCTCAACCACCTCCTGTTCAAGAAGATGTCCACATGGAACCGGTGGACCAACCTCAACCACCACCTGAACCACCAAGAAGGAAGCGTGGAGCACGTATGTCGGTACGTGCAAGACAAAGGTCGGGATCGCTACCACCTTTGCCCAACTCCTACCCCACAATTCAAGAGGACCCACAAATGGGTGTACCCTCTAATGTTTCACTTATAGTGGAACCAATACCCACACCTACAGTTCAACCACCACCGTCGGGTTATACTAACCCAATCCCTACATATCCAAACACGTCTGGATATGATCCTTTTAACCTGTCTACACCGGTAGACTATCAAGCATGGTAACAAGACCCATACATGTAGGCGGTTATGCACAACGCACTTTAGCCGTCTCCTTTCCCACCTACTTATCCACCGACTGGATATCCAACTTATGGGTACCAGTACCCGGTTATGCCACAACCACAGCCACAACCTCTGCCACCACTTGAGGCCATCAATGAGGCCTTGGAAAGAATGAAAGAAATGCAGCAGCAGGCGGAGAAAACGGAGAAGAAGACAAATAAGTTCTTCAAGAAACTCTCTAAATTGGTCAAGGGAAAGAAGGACGAGTGAAGTCTCTTCTAAAAATATGTAGTCCCTACGAGGACATTGTTCTTTCTTTAGTCCCTGCGTGGACATGTTTATTTCTTTAAAGTCCTTGCAGGGACAAGTTTATTTCATTTTCCTAGTATTGTAATTTCTTATGGAAATTTAATGAAGTACTTTGGAATTATATATATATATATATATATTCATCCTCTTGTAAACGAGCGTGTCGGTTTTATTCGAAATTTATGCTCTGCTATATAATTCCAAAAGATCTTAATGGATTGATTATGCCAAGTGGCATAGACCACATATTGGCCAAGAAATGATAGTCAAGTACGAAGGGGTCTTCTTTCAGGATGCTTAAGGGAAGTTATCCTTCTATCCAGATGAAAGGGACTAGGTCCAAACCTCCAAGGTCGTTAAGGTCGAAGGTGACCGGGACCATTAATCAATCATTAAGGTACTCTATGTTAACATTAAGAAATGTTCATACTCTTGGTAGTGTGACTTGATGAATCACACTAGCCTTCAAGGTAATGGACTATGTCCTAACCTTATATAGCCCTTGTGATCTATTTGATCCCGGCTAATATCACTAGTTCAGTGACTATACATCTGATATGATGTATATGTGCCCAACTAATTGTCCAGCGGGACAGGCTGATATGCCATATACATCTGATATGATGTAGGCCAATGTGGCCAATTAATTGTCCAGCGGGACAGGCTGATATGCCATATACATCTGATATGATGTAGGCTAATGTGCCCAATTAATTGTCCAGCGGGACAGGCTGATATGCCATATACATCTGATATGATGTAGGCCAATGTGCCTAATTAATTATCCGACGGGACAGGCTGATATGCCATATACATCTAATATAATGTAGGCCAATGTGCCCAATTTATGTCCAAAGTGACAGGATGATGTGCTATATGTATATATTATGTCCAACGTGACCGGCCAATATGCCTAATTATTATGTCCATTAGGGACCAGCCTATGGGCTATATAAAATTGTCAATGGTGACAATGACAGTTGTGATATTGTGATCCACTGTCCAATAATATATGGACTACGTCCAAATTGTAATTTGCCTATGATGGTCCTATTAAGACCTAGGCCAAATATAGTTATAATTAAGCCTAAGAGTTGTGATGTTATTCGCACTAATATAGGCAATGGATTGTTATATCCTATGTTGAAAAACAATATGGTTGATATACCATGGCTAAACAAAGTTTTATTGCTATATAGAACCAAAGACTTAAGGATGGCTAACTCAAATGAAGCACAAAGTAGCCACAGGAATGTTGAAACCAGCAATGCTGAAAATGAAAATATTAATGATAATGATTTCCAAGCTCGCATTGATGCAGCTATGGAAAGGGCCATGAGTAAGGCCATAGAAAAGCTAAGAGAGCCCAGTGCCACTCGCTCTAGACCCCTATCTATTCCACCATATTCAGCTCATAGGGAGAGCTCTGTTCACTCTTCAAATGCAAAGAGTGAACCAAAAAAATAGATATTACTGAAAAGTCCCGTTCTGTTAAGGACATATGTACTTATAAGTATTTCGTCTCATGCAAGCCCCAAGACTTCAACGGGGAAAAAGGAGCTGTAGAAGCTCTAAAATGGCTAGACGAGATGGAGACGATAGTAGACATCAGCAACTGTGCTAATAAGGATGTGGTCAAGTACGTATCACAATCCTTCAAGGGCGATGCCCTAATATGGTGGAAAGCCATGATTCAATCAACAGGTAAGGTACACCTATACAACTTGGGATGGTCCAAGTTTGTTGATTTGATAAAGGAAACTTACTGCCCACCTCATGAGGTGGAAAAGTTAGAGACAGATTTCTTGTCTCTTTCAACGAAAAACCTAGATTGTCTGAAGTACGTTTCTGACTTTAACTCCCTATCTAGGTTAGTTTCCTATTTGCTCACCCCCGAATTCAAACGTATTGCGCGTTTCATAAATGGGTTGGCGCCCGAAATAAAGGGCATGGTAAAGGCTACTCAGCCTAGTACCTATATGTCCGCTGTGGACCTATCTCTTTCCCTCACCCTAGATCTGGTAAGACAAAAGTCAGTTAGGACTGAAACTGACGGAAAGAGGAAACGGGAGGATAATAACTCCCAAAGATTTAAGAAGAAAGGAAATTTCGGGTTCAAGAAAAACCAGCACACATCTAATGATAAACCTCTGTGAAAAAAATTGTAAATATAGGCATTGGGGACAGTGTAGTATAAATCCACAAACCAAACCCTGTGGTATCTACAAGAAAAGAGGGCATAAGACCTTAGATTGCAAGGATCTTAAGGATGCAGTTTGCTATAACTGCAATGAAAAGGGCATATAACATACAATTTCCCCAAGAAACCCAAAGGTAATGATGCAAATCCTAGAGAGGCCAAGAAGGGGAATGCCCGTGCCTTTCAAATAAATGCAAGAGAAGCTGTTAATGACGACAATGTCATAACAGGTACTTTCCCCATTAAAGATATTTATGCTAGAGTTCTTTTTGATTCGGGTGCAGATAAATCATTTGTTGATCATAAGTTTAGTAAACTATTAAACCTGCCCATAAGAACTCTAGATAAAATTTATGAGATAGAACTTGCCGATGGAACCTTAGAAACTGCATCTTCCATTCTTGATGGATGCTCTATATCCATTAAGAATCATTTCATCCCTATCTCTCTTCTGCCAATGAAATTGGCGGGGTTTGATGTTGTCTTAGGCATGGATTGGTTATCTCATAACCAAGCCCGCATTGCCTGCGATAAAAAGCTCATCGAAGTTAAAACCACATCTGGTGAAATAATCACCATCCCCGGAGACTCACACTATGGACTGCCAGACAAGGTGTCGTTATTTAAGGCATCCAAGTGTTTGAGAAAAGGTTGTGTCATATATATGGCACAAGTAACCATAAATGAACCTTAGCCGAACCTTGAAGATCAACCAGTCATCTCGGAGTATCCCGATGTTTTCCCTGAAGAATTACCAGGCCTACCTCCGGATAGGTAAGTGGAGTTTAGAATAGATATTCTTCTTGGATCAGCATCAATGGCTAGAGTTCCATATAGGCTAGCACCAACGAAGATGAAGGAATTGAGGATGCAGTTGGATGAACTCTTGGAGAAAGGCTTTATTCAGCCTTGTTCCTTGCCTTGGGGAGCTCCTATCCTTTTCGTAAAGAAGAAAGACGGTTCGATGCGAATGTGCATCGATTACCGAGAGCTGAACAAGTTGACAATTAAAAATAGATATCCTCTGCCCAGGATCGATGATTTATTTGACCAACTTCAAGGGGCTAGTTACTTTTCTAAGATAGATTTGAGATCAGGATATCATCAGCTGAAGGTTAGAAGTGAAGATGTTCCTAAGACGGCCTTCAGGACCCGCTATGGTCACTTCGAATTCTTAGTGATGCCTTTTGGGCTCACAAATGCACCAGCAGCGTTCATGGATCTCATAAATAGAGTCTGCAAGCCATATCTAGATAAGTTTGTCATTGTCTTCATAGACGACATACTTATTTATTCTCGTAATAAAGCAGATCACGAGAAACATCTTCGGTGCATCCTAGAATTATTAAGGCAGGAGAAACTTTATACAAAGGTCTCTAAATGCAAATTTTGGCTTAGAGAAGTCCAATTCCTTGGACACGTTGTAAGTGAGTGTGGTATCCAAGTGGATCCCGCCAAAATTGAAGCCATTATGAATTGGGAAGTGCCCAAGACCCCAACGGAGGTTCGTAGTTTCTTAGTATTGGCTGGATACTATAGGAGGTTCATTGAGAACTTCTCAAGAATAGCCACTCCTTTAACTTACTTAACCCGTAAAATGTTAAGTATAATTGGGGTCCAAAGCAACAAGAATCTTTTTAGATTCTGAAGCACAAGTTGAGCAACGCTCCCGTGTTATCTCTGTCTGAAGGTATTGAGAACTTTGTTGTTTATTGTGATGCTTTGCACACTGCATGGGTTGTGTGCTAATGCAAAATGGCAAGGTAATTGCCTACGCATCACGACAATTAAAGGTGCATGAAAAGAATTACACCACCCATGATTTGGAACTGGGTCCCGTTGTATTTGCACTAAAACTATGGAGACATTACTTGTATGGCACGAAGTGTATTATATACACTGATCATAAAAGTCTTCAACACTTGTTCAATCAAAAGGAATTGAACATGCGACAACACCGATGGATGGAAACACTTAATGATTATGATTGCGAGATTCGCTACCATCCGGGCAAGGCAAATGTAGTTGCCGACGCCTTAAGTCGCAAAGAAAGAGTTAAACCTATTAGGATTAACGGTAAGAGCATTAAGCTCAGAAATAGTTTAAGTGAGAAACTATTAAATGCGCAAAAGCAAGCCTTGTTAGAGGCTAATATTCCTAATGAGGGATTAGGCGGAACTATTGATCAGTTAACGCCTGGAAAAGATGGAATTCTTAGATTCAATGAAAGGATCTAGGTTCCAATCTTTGGAGGACTTAGAGATCTAATCCTCCAAGAAGCACATAGTTCAAGATACTCTGTTCACCCGGGTGGTGACAAGATGTATCAAGACCTAAAGAAGAGTTACTGGTGGATGGGTTTGAAGAAATCCATAACCACTTATGTAGCTAAGTGTCTGACGTGTTCGCAAGTTAAGGCCGAACACCCGAAACCATCAGGACATCTACAACAATTAGAAATTCCCACCTGGAAATGGGAAATGGTAACTATGGACTTGATTACCAAGTTACCAAAGACCAAAAGTAGTAATGACACTATTTGGGTCATTGTAGACAGACTGACTAAGTCAGCTCATTTCTTGCTAATAAAGGAAACGTATAGTTCAGATTAATTGGCTAAGTTGTATGTGGACAAAATTGTGTCCTTACACGGTGTGCCAGTATCTATTATATCTGACAGAGATACTAGATACACATCTCACTTTTGGAAAAGTTTTCAACAATCATTAGGCACACAATTAAATTTTAGTACAACTTACCATCCGCAGACTGATGGCCAAGGTGAGCGTACTATTCAAACTATGGAAGACATGCTTAGGGCATGTGTGATTGATATAGGTGGAAGTTGGGATGACCACTTACCCCTGATAGAATTCTCCTACAATAACAGTTATCATACGAGCATCAAGGCTGCTCCTTTTAAGGCCTTGTATGGGAGAAAATGTAGAATGCCCGTGTGTTGGGCAGAAGTTGGGGAAGCCCAACTATCAGGACTGGAGATTGTCCAGGAAACCATGGAAAAGATTGTGCAGATCCGTGATCGTCTCAAAGCTGCCAGGGGTAGGCAGAAAAGCTATGATGACAAGAGGCGTAAACCTCTTCAGTTCCAAGTAGGGGACAAAGTCATGCTAAAAGTATCACCCTGGAAAGGTGTGATGCGTTTTGGAAAGAAGGGCAAGTTAAGCTCTAGATATGTAGGACCCTTAGAGATAATCGAACGTGTCGGCACTGTAGCTTTAAGCTCAGGTTGCCAGAGGAGCTTAGTGGAATTCATGACGTATTCCACATATCAAACCTTAAGAAATGTCTAGCTGATGAGTCGCTAGCAATATCGCACGAGGATGTGCAAATTGATGAAAACCTGAGGTTCATTGAGAACCAATTTCGATCGAGGATCGACAAGTTAAGAAGCTCCGAAGAAAAATGATGCCTATACTAAAGGTTAAGTGGGACGCTTTTAGAGGTCCCGAATATACATGGGAGGTTGAGTCCACTATGCGACAAAAGTACCTCCATCTTTTTTAATAAAATCTCAAGGTCGAGATTTCTTTTAAGGGGGTGAGGATGTAACACCCTGTAAAATCGTGTCCAATAGTATAGCGACACGTGTTGTATTTTTTTTAAAATAAAGTCTGTTATAGACCAATAAGGACTAAAGGTGTCAACATGCTCAATCTGAGCCTCTGAGTGACGGTCCGATGTCAACATGCTTAAATCATTAGCCTCTGAGTGACTGATATGTCAACATGCTTAAATCATTTGGCCTCTGAGTGACTGATATGTCAACATGCCTAGCCTCTGAGTGACATCGGAATCAACATGCTTATTAATAAGCCTCTGAGTGATCCTTTGTGATGTCCTAACTCTCATGCGTGCCAAATATCGGACGGGAGAGTTCAATTTTGTAAATATGTGAAATTTGGATGATGGAGGGATTAAAAGCGTCAACATGTTATTTTATACCTCTGAGTGACCTTTTAACGAACCGAGAGCTCGACAATGTCCGGGCATAATCCCGGGTATGCCAAGTATTGGCTACGGGGGGCTAAAAGTGCCAAAAGGGTGTTTAAAAAGGTTTTTAGAAGCTTTAATAAGTTCAGGGGTTAAAAGTGTCAAACTTTTAAACTGGTTTTGGGGCGGTCGCGAGCCACGAGAGACCTGGCCTGGGCCTCTCGCGCCCCGCGAGAATAGGTCTGACGCAGAAAATTTGTTTGGAGACCAAGCAAAGCTCCAAAACCATTAAAACAAAACCATGGCTTCTCTAAACAGCTATCCCACGTTTTGGGACCCTTGTAACCTTCTTCTTACACCCCTAAGCACCTGGCTTCACCTCCTTTGAGTTCTCCAACTATAAATAGGTGATCAGTTCACTATCTGAACTTGCACCTTTCTAAATCATAACTCTTCTCCCTCCTCTGGAAGTTCCTAACAAAAAGGAGCATCCAACTTAGTTCTCTTGCATTGTAGGAACCTCTTGTAAGTGTTCCTTGCTCTTGCATTTTCGTTTATAGGCTTTTATAACCAAAAGTCAAGCGTTTTACGGAAAACGCTTTGACTTTCAGTTAAGACCATTATGGTCCAGCCATTGTTCGAAATGAACATGGCTAAGTGATCGTAACAAGATAGGTGTTAGTCCCTATAAAGGGCACCTCCTGAAGATCACGTTTGCTAGACCAATTGACATGTCAAAGTTATGATATTAAAAAGTCAAACAGGCCATTTTTCGGAAAAATTATAAAATGATCTTTTATATGTTATGAAACCTGTTTTGACACTTAAACAAGTTGGTAATAATTATTAGAACACGTAAGAACATGTTCGGCTCGTCAATTTCAGTTCTAGGGTCGGTTCGCAACCGAAAGTCGCGAAGTTTGACTTCTGCTTTGACTTTTGATTCTGACCCGATTTAGATTAGTTACCTACTGATATAAAGTTGCATTATGATCAATATTATGTAGCATAACCCTCTAAGGTTATATTACATGATCATAATCAGAATCCAAGTTTATGCGCAAGTTCCATATTTATGCCATCTTTGACCAAAATGTCCTTCTTGCATAAAACAAGGTTTTAAATGGAAATGAACTTGAAAATGAGTTTCTACTGATGAAATATTATAAGTAGGATTATTTGGGATGTTAAACCAAGTTATAAACTGAGTTTTCAAGCAAGTCCTCAAACTATGTCGATAAATGACGGTTTTAGCCCCTGTGACTTATAAAATAGTTTTAATCAAATCTTTCAAGGTAAATCATTTACCTACTGATATGTTATACTAAATAACATATTTTAAACATTTTTTTAACTGACTATAACATCAGTTTTCATAAACATCACTTAAAGACGTCATATCACGACATAAGCGTCGTTTCGGCGCATAGCATGGTTTTAAACCCTATTAATGGACCAAGACTTGTTACCTACTGATTTTAAAACTTATTTTAAACATATTTATAGTAGGTACATGTTATAAACTCAGAATCCCAAATAATTTATAAACAATATGTAAAATGACCAAAATGCCCATTCGGTGCATAGTTTGGTCATAAAAGGTAAAATACACATATAATTGATATCCTACTGATATTATATAATAAATAAAGTATTTTTCCAGAATACGTATAACCATAACATTAAATTATATTCAAGTTCCTTTTATATGGTGTGAAACTACCAAAACGCCCTTATGAGGCATAATTTCGTTTTAAAACCTTAACAGGCATATAAGTTGATATCCTACTAATATCTTAACTTATTTAAAGTATAATGGCATATAGAACTTGTCCATGACTTATCCGGTTAGCCGATATCGCTAATATGCGCACAGTTACGTATACGTAACTATTTTACGGAAATTAACCGAAACGGGTTTAACTTTGTCGTTTAAGTCTCAAAATCCAGAATGTTAATAGTTTACCATATTAAACAAGTCAAGGTACTTGTTGGGTTTAAACTACATTCTATCCAATCGTCGTTTAATCAAGCATCATACGTTTTGATCAAGTACATTAATCGGTCTAAGTCTATGACTTAACTAAGACCGTTAGTATTTAATTGGTTAGTTTATGCTATAATCCAGATTAGAGACTTGCCGGTAAATGCTATCTGCACTTAGTCCTTTTTGTGTACGGCTGAGTTATTAAAAATTAAAGAAGACTAGCTCAGGTAAATACTCTCGACTTATTTCCCCTATACGGGCTTGGGTTACGGTAAATTATTGCCGCTTGGTCGAAAATGGGATTACTCGAATGCCGGTTCGGAATAGAAATCCGCATATTCTGTTTTAATCAATTTTGTTTGATAAATTGAACATCGGGGGTTAACTACCGTGTCCTGGATATCCTCGGCTCATTACAATAGAAATGCCCACGACCTTAGTGCGGGTGTAGGCATACACCCGATAGACGCTCAATTATGCATTCCCACAAGGTTGGGAGGAATTGACTCCTTCGTGAGTTCAAAGTGGTGTGTATGTTAATTGTGTCTCGGTCACAGTACCGAGCCCCGCATGTATGACAAACATATAAATCTGTTAACAAGGTTGGACGGTCAATTAACCCAAGTTAAAAAAGATTTTGTGCTGATACGCACTTAAAATATTTTTGGAATTTTTTCAAAATGAGTCAGTTGGGTGTATTTACCAGCGAAAGCTTACGTATTTTTAAAAGACTAATCTGCAGGTACAATACGAAAATAGGTCGGAAGTGCTCGGTAGTGATAGAGGATCTTGCAAATCCTAAATCTGCCCAAAGTCTGTTTTGTATTCTTTCCATGTACAATTTATGATCCGCCTGTGGATCTTCTATTACAAGCTTGTATAATTATTTGTATTTTCGAACATTCGGTTTGTAATAGTAGTTTTACTCCAAGACTTCTGCTGTGCCGTGTTTAATTGACTATGATGATTATCAACTGACGTCACGATACCCCCCACCGGGGCCCACCGGTGTATGGATTTTAGGTTGAAAATCCGGGGTGTGACAAATCTTGTCCACACGTAAACCACTGTTGATCCACTTTGTGGCCGTCACTGTGCGAATAGGCTAGAAAAAGTATGTATTAAATATTGTATAGATTAGAGACGAACACACAGCCCAAGTGCGAATAAGTACTGGCTCGTACGAGTGACATGTGCCTCGTAGGAGTGACTTTGTGCTTCGTACGAGTGACTCTTGTTACTCGTACGAGTGATGACATCTCACTCGTACGGATGACCCTTCGTACGAGTGACAACAAGCTTGCTTCGCACGAGCTGTCATGTCTATAAATAGGTGTTGTGTGTTCATTGTTTGTTAAGTTTTGGAAGTTCCTTTAGAAGTTCCCAATTTTAATGGACACGTAAACGAAACATTGATGGTAGAAATTTGTTTGATCTTTGTTCGGTTCATTAAGATACCAACACTTATCAAAATAGAAACAAAAAAAGTAATAATACGACCAAAAAAATAACGAGATGTGTTCACATCGATCGAAACAATAAAAACAAATATCAATTTCGGTACTGATGTTGTTCGGTCTGTATTAGACCGTTCGGTCTGTATTAGACCGTTCGGTTTGCTACATGTACAACATCAGGTTCGATTGAAACTTAAAAAAGATAAAGAAAAACCAAAAACTTAAAAAGAAAAAAGGAAAGATGAGAAAAAAATCACAAAAAACAAAATTACAAAAGAGTAAAATCATTAATAAGTTAATAAATTATATATATAATAATTTCACTATGAGCATTTTACACATTTCAGCTGCCACTATAAAGTTATTAGTCCACCAATGTGTTGCACAGGTGACACGATGATGTGTTAAAACGGATTGGATGAAATTACTAAAATCGTTGAAAAATCATAATACTACAGCACAACTCTTACATATATGCATCCTTATAATCCGTTAGTACATATGAATCAGTCCACTAGAAAAAATAAGTTAAAAGGTAAAAATATTGGTCGTACTAACAATGAATAACCTAAGCTAGAAAACATCCTTTCACCGACGTAGTAAGGCCAGGTGATTGTGGGTGTCAGCGTCCATTATTTGTCGCGAATACTAAGTTTTGGAAAATTAAAAAGAACTAGAACTAAATTTAGAATTGGAAAGTTTTCCTTTTAAAGGCTATGCTTGGTTGATTATTGAGTGAATCATTAGAAAGTTTTCCTAAACTGGTGTCTACTATCGTACTCATTCAAGAGATTTCATCAAAAGTTTGGAAAGGAGTACCTTGATCAGCCATTGATTCAGAGTGGCTCAGAAAAAAGATGAAAAGGTAATTGTAAAAATTGGTGGGCACCAATAAAGAAACAACAAACTAAACTGGTGTTTAGTTTATGGTTTATGGCTCGACAAATAAAGGTTAATCTTCTTTCGTTTCGTCCAAATAGCTTACAACGATCCTACAAAACAATCAACACACCGTAAGCTCGTTACAAGGAGAAGAATAAGGGGGATTCTCCTTGTAAACACCCTCCGACGTAAGAATACAAATTGGTTTTGAGAATAATAGTGTGTGTGTGTAAAGTGAGAGAGCAAGAGAGTCCTCCTTGAACCTGGAGATGAAGTACTCTATTTATAGCCGAGGTGATTTGTGAAGTAGATGAGCTGATGGGTCTTGGGCCTGAGGTCGACAACAAGGAATATCCATTCAGCTCCCTCTACCACGAGCGCTAGTGGATATTGGCGAGAGGGTAGTTGCCACACATTGAATGGATCCATGGGTCCTGAAAATTGTCATTGTTGTCTAATCTGTCAACAACGGCTGAGTGGAGATTCTGGGACAGTGGTCGGCGTGAGCTGATTGGTGCCACGTATGGGTACTTGTGTATTTCTTGTCCCCTGCACGATGTGCGGCATAATCCAATACAGCCTTTTGATCGTCTATTGGCTCACTGTCCTGCCACTTGTACCTTTTGTACTTGTCTGATGTTCTCCTGCGCTTCTTGCCTTCGCGCGGCATAGATATATTCTGTGTAGTCGGCGCAAGGTCAATGAAGCCAGCTCTATTGTCAAAGGAACTAAGTGTCTAAAAATGGTTTCATCCTCCTCTTAACCCTGTGCGCGATCTTGGAAACGTCTATATAGTCGGCGCATGGTCGAGGAAGTTATTGTTTTGGTTTGTCTTAGGTATGGTCTCGCGTGCGACGTGAGGTTAATTCACTTGGTCAGCGAGGGATTAAGACCATACCCCTTCAAACACTCACATAATTTCAAATTTCCTTCATTATTAAAAGAATTCTAAATCTTTATCAGGTTATAAGATTATCAAAATACCGTAACAAATGCCGATATTGTGATGTACCTAACTAATATATGGAGATTAGCAAGAGAAAAATGATTGGAGTCAATAATCAAATAGAAAAATGGAGAAAATGAACAACACTAAAGAAATAAAAATTTGAATAGATAAACAATTATCTTTTATGCCTATTTTTCTTCGTTATATATTAGACACATTGTAACTAACTATAGTTTAGGACAGTTTATCGCTTAAAGTTCAATATAAATACCTTACCCCAGACCTCATACAACTAGCCCCAACTCGATTCCTCCTCTTAAGTCTTTTTGATTTCACTCTATAACTCGCCGAAATACGTATTCTGGTCAACTATCAACGTCGGTCTTCCGAGCACACTAGGTATAATTTGCTTTGTGCATATTGTTCTTGATTCATTCACAAACAAAAACCCTTTGTTAATTTGGTATAACAAAGGGCAAATTGTGTTGAATTTTGAGATTAAAAAGCTATGGTTTTCGGATTGATTGGGGGAATTGGTTTAATTGCCGGTTTTATATAAATAAAACTTGAGTCCGAATTTCATTGAAAATGTGAGTTTGATTCACTAGACTTCTGTTCGTGTGCAAAGACTTTTGCCCGCTTAAGGGTTCGGGTTCGAGTCCTAAAACACCCTTGTTCGTTTTTTTCCTTTAACCCAATTTAAATTTGATTTTAATTATTAATTACATTTAATGACTTTTAAAACTGTTTAATTTATAAAACTTTACGAAAAAAATGTTTTATTATTTCTTTTATACTGATTATTACTTAAGAAGTTTGGTTAAATTATTTTATAAGAACTATTATATTACATAGAAACTTAGAGTTATAATAACTTTAAATGCATTTCAAATTCTATAATAAAATAAATAAAACAGAAAACATTATTTTAATTCATATATAAAAATTATTTCATAAGTTTTTTAGGTTTTACCTATTATTTATCTATATTTTCATAAACTTAAAACTCTAAATTTAGTTTATACAAGTTATTTTAAATAAGTAATTTTTATAAATTATACCATTAAATTATTATTCTACTTTTATCTAATAAATTTATTAATTTTATCTAATTAATCAAATCAGACAAATTTATGAATAACGTTCCGTTTGTGGTATGCGCATATAATGTGTATATGTGTGGCCCCTAGGGGCAAAAGTGAAAGTGTACTAATTTTAACATTATTTTACTAATTTTGTGAAAATAACGTTAAAAGCGAGAGACGGTTAATCATGCATCTTGTGACGGCGTTCATAGCCAAAAGAAAAAAGGATACATGCACTAATCGACTTTTGTTACAATTGATGAATGTTATGTACCTTTTGTCGAAGGTGATGCAAAACTACTGTCGAGCCGTGGTCTCAATGGAAGCAGGCTCTTTATTCCTATGGGGTAGAGGTAAGGTTGTCTAGATCTTACCCTTATCAAACCCCACATTAGCTTTGCTATTGATAGAATTTACTGAGTATAATGATGAGACAAATTTATGAATTTTACTTAATTTTCTTAAAATAATTAATTAATTATTTAGATAATTATTTAAACTCTTATCATTCCCAAACTTTATTCAGAATTCCCAAAACGAGCTATTAGTTGTAAAAATCCTTGAACATAAATCCAAGTTCATTTATTAAATCGTGTTTCTTAACTTAATTAGGATAATTTTTTGGAATTTTCCAACTTCATTTGCATCAACATATAATTTTTTATGTATGGTAGCTTTATCCAGATGAGTTACATAACCTTTTTTCTTTTAAATTTTTGGGTGAAAAATGTATACTTAAACTTTTGTAATTAGGCCATAACATATTATCTTTATACTTCTTGTCTTAAACATTACTTTGTGAATTAACCTTAAATACAGTACAGTCATTAACTTGGGCCAAGTCTACTGTATTAGATAAGGCACTATAGGTCTTTCAAACCCATCCTATTGACTGACCCTATTTAGGAGCAGTGGAGATGATTGAAACAACATTCGTTACACATTTGGTTAACTTGTGGAGTTGAACCTGATTCCGTCACAAGGTTTGATTGTATACCCCATTTGTTTCAAGGGGTTTGTTTTCAGACATGGTTTTAGACAAACATTAACATGCTAATCGCTTACCATATTTTCATATGCAAAACCTATGTATGCTCAAAAACTATTCGTAGTTAACCCTTTATCTTTATTGGTTTCAAGAAACAATGCATGATTCTTATTAGGATATCACATATAGGAAGCTTTGGGACTTAGCTTAATGTTTAATTTGAACTGGTTATTATTGTTGAACAATTTAACAATTTGTTTCTTGTATAGATAATCTTGAATTTAAGTAATTATATATTTAAACTTTTAGTTGACCATGTGCTTGTGATCAATTTCGTTTTGTCCCGATGTTTTCGCCATCGATCGGGGTGTTACATGGATGAATATATGGTTAAATTGGGTTGTTCACTCTTGTATTAGAGTACTCACAATCAATTCCTTCTCCCCATCCATATAATTACACTAGAAACCACTACTTTTCCTATCTTCTGTTCAATTAACTAATATTTTTTTATACATTTATCATTACATTTCTCTCTCCTACATTCACAACCACTTTCAAAAATATTAAAAAAATTATAAGGGATGCACAGTGTTCTCGTATATTTATAGAGGAACAGTAATATTTTCTCTCTCATTCACTCACAACTACTCAAAACCACTCACAACCATTCCTTATAACATAACTAACTCACTCACACAAATACAAGAAATCCATTGTGAATACTCTAAAGGAGGGCTACATACTAGATAATAAACTCTAATACATGAACCCGAAACCTTAAATCACAAATTCCCTAAAACCCTATAAAAGATAGGGTTTGTTGATTTTATACACCAATTACATCAACCCTAAATTAAAACTACAAGGACAAAGGACATAGAAATGTTGTTAAGCAACAAGAGTATGGTAGGGGGAAGGTCCAGGATCAACTCCAAAAGGTAGCTCATTGGTCGGAATCTGCAATCAAGGAACATCATTAGTCTTAACGTGAGAGGTGACCTCCCGCGTTTGGACTCTGGCGTGAGAATTAGCAGAGTGATCTTAAGAGTCTAAGCGAAATGAAAGGATAAGAGTTTAGAGTGAGAGTGAGAGAGATGAACTTACTTTGGGTTGGAATAAGACTCTCCTTTTATAGTGCTCTGCCCAAGGGAGCCTCATGCTAGCTGGTACCTTCTAGTATTGGTAAGCTTATCATTCCCTGATGTTGCTTGCAGGGTTAGGCTTGCCTCTTTAGGTATGTTTCAGGTTTACGTGTCTCGAGGACACCTTTATGTGTTCTAGAGAGAGGTCTAATCAGTTTGACCTGCTCTGTTCAAGTTCCAAGGTTGTACAGTAACTTTAGTTTCCTATCACCAGTCGTTGGTGTATTAGCTTCTCGTCGGGAGCTTCCAGCTCCCGACTTCCAACTTCTTCCTTTCAATTTATGTTAGGAATTCTTTGTTACTTTCTTGCGATCGTTGATGACTTTTACTTTGCTGACTGGGATCTCCGAGTACCCACGTCATCAACCCATCAGTCATGAGCATCAATATTGTAAATAGCGGTGCTTATTACTCTAAGGCTAGGGTTTTTAGCTCTAATCTTGCCTTTTCTTTGAAGATCCTAAGCTGCCTTGGTTATGCTTTTGTGGTGTATTAGATAAAATGTAGGTCGTTTCTAGAGAGAGAGAAAAGGGGTTCATTTTATCAAATAGGCGAACTACAAGCATTAGGCTTTTATTTTCATGGCCATGGGTTTCTCGTCGGAAGGTCTTGGTCCACACTTGGCCCTTTGTTCTAAGTTCTTTTGCAATTTTTCCATGTGCCTCTTTCAATTAAAGCCCACCTTTCCACTTGTGTGTTTAGGCAGCCCGGAAGTGATTGATGGGACACTGCCGCAGGGTGGCCTTCGATTTATTTGGGATTTGAATTTTTTTGAATTTTAACTTTCATTAACCACCCATTTCTCATTTCAACTTCTTCTTTTCAAATGCATTTTCCCTTTTATCCCATGGTTTCTCCGGTGATATTTCCCGGTGGTTTACCTTTATAAACTCGGTAAGTCATCTTCTTCCTTGCTTTACTTGATTCAAATGGGGTCTAATAAAAATGATATGCTCGTTCAATTTTCAAAACTTACTTAATTGGAGATTGACCAGTTTTGTGTGGATCATGGCATTGATCCTTCCCTTGAAACTCAGGTTCCGGGGGAAAGGATTGCTAATCAATGTCCGAGGGGTTTTCTGGTGTTTTATACCCGTATTCTTGATCAACCAAACATGCGGTACCCTTTTACAAACTTTTTTTCTTGAAGTGTTGAAGTACTATCGTCTTTCTTTGGGTCAATTAGCCCCCGTTGGTGTTGCTCGTATAATGCTTTTTGAAATCCTTTGCCATGCATTGAGTTACGAAACATCATTGCTGATGTTACGACGCTTCTTTCGGCTTGCCCGAAATGGCGATTTGTATACCATCAAGAAAACTTAGTTTGAGGCTTCCATTCTTTCCACCACTTTTGGTCACGCTTATGCTTGGAAAAATCGGTTCTTTGTTATTTTCGATTGATTGCTACCTTTCACTGTTATTCCTAGAAAATTTTCTGAGGGTTTGAATGAAAAGGAGCCGGAAGTCCATGAACTTTAACAGGAGTTACTTCTCAGGCTTCAGCTTACCGTACAAAGTTAAGGGCTTCTTCGAAGGAGGTTCTTGTTGTGTTGGGTATTAGTCAAGATTGGGTTGATTCTAGTTTTGAACCAGTCCTTTGTTAATCAAAAGGGTATGTACTTTTGCGAATCTCGTTTTTTTATGTATTTTCCAAATTCTCATTAGCTATTATGTTTGTTTGTTTTGAAGAGATAAGTGCTTTGGACTACATTTTGTTGAACAATCCGTCTGGTGTGGAGATTGAGCAGAGGGAAATCCCTAAGGGTGCTCCCTCCATAGTCCGTCGTAATGAGCATGTTAGATGTGCTGGGGAATTGGAAAGTGTCCCTCTTCAACCTATTATGGATGGTTCTTCTGCCAAGAAGCTACCTGCTCCAATTCACAGGTCTACCAAGGGAACTTCTTCTCCTAATGTTGCTCCTCAGTCTTCTGATCCTATCTCTGTTGCTAGTGGTGATGAAGATGATGCCATTGTAATTGATTCTGTTACCGGGGTGAAGTTTGTTAAGAAGGAGGTCTTGGAAGCATTTGGTGGGGCAGATGATGCTCCTTGTTTGAAGATATCTGATGTTTTGAAGATATCTGATGTTTTGAAGAAGCTAAACGAGACTAAGAAGAGTGTTCCAGAGATATCTATACAGGTTTCCAGTGAAGTGAAGGTGCCAAAGCTTGTTTTGAAGAAGAAGGTTAAAGGGGGTTCCTCTAAACCTGCTTCTCCTGGGGGAGGTGCCCCTAGTGGGGTTGAGAAGGAATTTGTTTCATCTTTGGTTGCTAAGGAAGGAGAGAAGGAGAGGGTAGAAGAGAAGATAGGGTAGTTGTGAAAGAGAATGTTGTGGTTGACAAAGGAAAGGGGCTTGTTAAGGCTGATTTACCTGTCTTTGTGCCTCAATGGAGGGTTCGTTCTTCTGACACTACTAAGATTAGTGTCATTTGTCATGATATGTTGAAGAACCTGGCTACTCCTACTGAGAAGGAAGCCTTGTCAAAGTTTTCTGATGAAGATGTTGTCTACCAGATTATTACTCAAGCTGCTCGCCTGATTACTTCCCTTCCTAATAGAATTGAGTCTTGGGCTGCCTCTGTTAATAAGAGTGATGAGCTTCCTGCTACCTTGTAGAAGAAAGAGGCAGCGCTTAAGACTTCCCAAGAGGACTTGGTAGTTTTTCAAGTTAAGGTAACCGAACTTGAAGGTCAATTGCTATCTTCCCAGGCCAAGACGGACGAGGAAATGAGGAAAGCTGAAGTCTATATTGGGCAGCTATCTGATTTCAACAACCAGCTTGCCAAGGAAAGGGCCGAGTTTGGGATTGAGAGGGCCAAGTATAGACAGGAGCGAGTTGCCGATGAAGCAGTTACGAAGAGTTGAGGCAACAAGTGAAACAGTTGAAAAAAGACAGGGAGTGGTTGATTGAGTTTGGCATTCGTCATTTTGTGACTTACTTCCTCCATTGTCAAGAGTTCAATCTCCATCTTGCAGGTATATATTCTAAAGCTATGGCTCATGTTTTCAAACAGGCCTTCTTGCAGGGGTGATGCTTCCTCTTGGGTGGAAGCCGTAGAGAAGCTTCATGCCTTCAAGCTAGACTCTCTTTCTGACTTTGTGAATGTTGTGAAGAAGATGGAGGCTCTGTTTTATCCTTATGTGGAGGCTTTGTCCAAGATGGTTGATTGTCCTACAGTTGAGTTGGAGGCGTTGGAGCCGAAAGGTCTAAACATGGAGCTTTGTGGACATGGAGCTTTGTGGACAGCTGCTCTCTATGGCTTCTGCTAAGTGAGCCTTGTTTAAGACCAGTGATAGTAGGGTTATAGGTCCCCTAATCCACGGATCTTTCACAAAATCATCTATCTAATCTAGAGTGCAGAATCCTCTAGATCAGATTATCACAGAAAATAAGCAATATGAAGAATACGAACAATCACTTTCAAACCGTATTCTATTGATTATCCTACAAGAATGTTTACAATCAATTAAAGACACAAGAAATCCCTTAGCCACTCTCTGTAGATTTCTCACCCTTACTAACTCTGTGGATTCTCTAGCTCTAAGGATTAACCAAAACCGTATTGCAAAACATGTTTATATACTACATAGCTGCATACTAGGCTTTGGACTGGGCTAGGGCATTCTCTAAGCCCATAACAACTCTAAATAAGCTAAATACAAATTCTAAGCCTGATACAAATATATCCAAAGACTAAATAATTAAACTATTAAGCTGTTGTCACAAAATACACACCAATAGACTCCCCCTTGACAATAGCTTCATAGTGTAAATTTGTCTTCAAAAATCTTGCAATCTTTTGGTCTTTGGATAGCTTCAGCTACACACAATTTCTGAAATCAACAAACTCCCCTTAGCTGATGCTTCCAATCTCCAAAACTTTCATTCGTCGTAGATCCATGAACTAGCATTCTATAGTTAAGAAAATATATCCAAAACTTCATTATCTCTTTGCAAGTAGTAGAATGATCCTACCATGCATCTTCACACAAACTTCATTCCACTGAACTTCACACAAACTTCATTTACTGAACTTTACACAAAATATGCACTTTTATTGTATTCTACTCTTCATTTTGATAACTACATCAATCTGTTTAGAAACACAAGCAAGTATCTCGAAAAACCATTAGTCCTTTTCCACATTAAAGATAAACCAATGTTTTATCTTATCATTCAAAAACAAGAAAACTGTCAATTCAATATGGAAGTCTTTTAAAAGGAAAATCTTTTTGGTATTTTTGATATTTTCAAAACTAACTAAACAAACTAAAATATCTATACAATACATCTTTTTGTGAGAATCATGTACAAGAAGATCATATCAGCCAAATCAAACTGTTTCCTATTTCTAGTTAAATTTTTCTAATAATTTTCGTGATAAGCAGTCCAAGATGATTACCAGTATTCTTTTTCCACTTAAGCAAAACACATGAACATTTCAAGTACCTTTACCTGGTAATACGTTAAGGTAATAATATACTAATATACTAGTGGGTCCCACTTCAGGACATATCCCAGCGATCAAGGTATGCACAAAGATTCCTCGTAGTAGGTGAGTATACCGAATTCATCCTTTTGATTTACAATGTTAGATACTTGGTGATCAGGTATTTCCGTACAACAAAGAGACCAATATCCAACGAGAATTGAGACAAATACCACAGATTTGGTACAATTTATGCATTATGCACATTTGAATGACTCTCTAGGAGAGCTTCTTTAATTTCTAGGATTTGGCAATTAGCTCTTTTAAGATATCTTGGTTGTGCCTAGGTTAGCATATATCTGGATGCAGCAGAAGGACAACCCTGATATCCCCTGAGAAATAACAGGACAAAGACGTAAAACCTCGGATTTCGGCAATCTATCAACGCAAGATTTAAGGTTACAAAACCATACGCCACTGATATGTTACCCACTCATACACAGTTCTTTATGTTTATATCACCATGGTAAGTTGATTATTTCATGTTTCTTGCCTACTGGTACATCATATGATGATCTGCTATCACACTTAAGCAATTCAAGATTAAATTCCGTGTGACAGTCTAACTTGCTAATGCACTATCATTTCTTCCTTTCCACACAGTAGTAACTCATTTTTTTTATTTTTAATGTTTTTGGATTTTTAAAACTTTTCAACTTACTCCCCCTAAATTCATGCACTAACTGAACTCTTTTTGGCTTTGGTAAATTTCTCCCCAAAATTTTTGTTTTTATAGAGTAAGTTTTAAAACAGAAATTTAAACATAAACAGACTCCCACTTTAACCTAACAAAAAGTTTTTCAATTTGAATAAACATTATTAATCACAGAAATAAATAATTCGTTACCATGTGTAACCTACTATTCATCTCAGATGCTTTACAGGAATAACCATTGTTGAACACATCAACATTCATTCTTGGCCATCCTACACTCACTCAACAACTTAGTTATACTTGAGAACCCAACTTTACCGGTTTTGGGTTGACCATGAATATCAATATAACTTAATTCTGTCCAATATCCATCACACCCTACTGGTGTCTTGGATGTCTTCATGTTGTTGAACAGGATTTATAATTTTCACTAGGTCTTCGAAAATTAAGATTTCTAGAAGTCTAGTATCGATTTTGATATCCAAAATTTTTACTTTGAAAACGATTTGATTGAGCACTATAATGACTTGATTTAGGGGAAAATTTGTTGGACTGTCAAATATTTTCGATGTTGAAGGTTTAGATTGAAATCTTGGTTGATTTGTCTTCCAACTAGGTTTTATATTGTTATTCGAACCAACCTGATTCCCATCCATAACCTCAACCTCAGCCTGCACTTTCTTACCCTTTTTAAAAGGACAACAACTAGCCATATGTCCTTTGTTGTGACATTTAAAACAAGATCTTTTCATAAAAACTTTATTTTCTGTTAGATCCCTTTTTAAATGTTTTGACCGTTTTGTCTTTAGTATCCTCATCCACTTTATGAGGTGTACTGTTAGACCTAACCGATTCTTTCAAAGAAACAGGACTATTAGGTAGGCCAACTGTTATCGGATCCACTACGTCTGATGTAGTAGGCACAAAATCTGTTAGCTCATTTTCATTTGGTAAAAATGAGTAATCTTGATCCTTAGAAGGTGATGCTTTGATAAACCCCACTCCCATTTTATCACTACTATTTTTCAAACTTTTCTAAATTTGAGTTTTGACTAACGAAGATTTTCCAAATTTTTCTAACTTTCCATGAAGTTCAACAATTTTAGCTTGTGCATCAGCCAATCCTGTGCACTTTTCTGAAAGCTCGTTAGTCTTATCCTTCACAGTTTCACGGGCCAAATCAATGATTTGTAACAATTCATTGACTTTGCTGGTCAAACTACTGATTTCTTATTCATTTGATTTGAGTTTATTTAAACAATTTGACTCAGTTTTACTCAAAAGAACATTTGACTCTTTTTTTTTCTAAGTCATCTAACAGAATTTTGTTTTGCTCCGATAGTCTGTCAACTTTACCTTGAAGTTCAGTGCAATGATGACAAGTATGACTTACAGATTGTAATTGTACCTGTACTTCTGCTGTAAGCTCATCTGTATCATCCCTGCACACTGTAGCTCTTGCGCCCTTGACCTCCAATTTCTCCTTTTCAGCTTCCTTCTTCTCTTCTATCTCAGCAGCTGCTTCTCCAATCTTGTAAGTCCCGTTAATCCGGATCTATCAATGATATCATATAATCACCAAGGATGGGCAGAATCCAAACTTGATGATATTCAGGAAAACCGAAATAACAAAGAACTATCAGAATCAACTTTAAAACCTTGCACACGATTCTATTACTTGAACAAGCAAAACCGTCTGGTATAAGATGGAGGCTCTCTCTAGAAAAATCTCAAAAGTCTTAACTCTAGAAATGAATAAGCTTAGCTTATATACCTAGGGTCAGGCATGCCCCTCATGGGCTTGCCTATGGGCTTGCCTTGCACACATGGCCTATGGCATGCCCAAATGACCTATAAAGGTCCAAACCTAACCCAGTTAACTACCATAAACCGTTGCATATATTTGATGCTTCAGTCTCAGACTTCTAGGACCTAACAATCTCCCCCTAGACTGATGCATCAAATTGTCTTGATAGCATAAATTCAGCAACGTCTTCAACAGAGACTATGGTTGTCGCTATGCTGTAAGTGTTGCGGAAGTCAGTCTCATACTTCTTGGACCTCATATTTCAACGAACTCTCAGCACTGGGTATCTTTCTTCAGTTGTTGTGGTTAGCTTCATATCAGGATCTTGATCATCTTTGCTTGAAACATCTTTGTCAAAAAGAATGTGAGAGGAGCAACCTCAGCAGCTCTTTTCTTCTTCAATCTTTCTCTTTCAAGCAAGCAGGTTCTCAGGTACTTCTTCAAATGTACTATCACTGTCAGACGATGACTGGCATCTGGTTCTTCTGACTCAGGTACACTTTGTTGTTGTGATGCTTCATGCTTTGTCAGCAACTACAGCATCTTAATTTCAGCAACCCCTGTTTCTTGATCTAAATCAAGATCTGCAGATTCTTAGAAACTTATAAGCAAAAATTCTTATGCAACAGGGAGAGTACCACATGAACACTTGGTACATCCAAGTACTTGTACTCGGATGAGAATTCAAATTTCTTTCATCTTTAGATGATTAGTCAAATCTACAAGAACGGTTAATAATTTTTAATAAAACAAATAAAGCACTCTTTTTTGGATTTTTGAATTTTCTAAATTTTTTATTTTTTAAAATATAATAATATAAACAGAAACACAAATAAACAAAGAAACTAACTCAATAGTTACAACTATACAATCACAATGAGATCAAAATCATTTTCAGGCGGATGAAGGAATACTTTTCAGTACGAACTTGTTTAGACTGGTCTAAGTGATTGCCAATATGTTTGTCCACTTAAACTTTAACACTCAACCTTTCAGTTTTCAACTTCGTGATATGCTTAAGGTAATATTATACTATAATGTCCGTGCGTCCCATACCATGACATACCCCCGCGATCAAGGTAAGCACAATGATTCATCGTAGCAGGTGAGTATACTGAGATCATCCTTTATCTTTTACAACATCAGACTATTGGTGAACAGGTCAGTACTTTCATACAGCAGAGTGACCAATAGTATCTGACGAGTGTTAGGCAAATACCTTATTTGGTATGTTTGAATTCATGGAATTTTCTCATGATGAGGTTTCCTTTCTTGTAAGGTTTTGGCCCTTCTATTTTGGCTCTTTTAAGGATATTCTGACCGTGCCTAGGTCTGCATATAATCTGGATGCAACAGAAGGGCAGCCAAGATATCCCCGAATGACTCAACAGTATAAAGACCCTAAACTTCAGATGTTGGCTATCTATCAACGCAGGATTTAAGACCATAAAATCATACGCCGATGGTATGTTACCTACAAGAAACATAGTTCTTTATGTTTATATCACTTAGTATCTTTTAATCACTTTGAGCGTTAAGCCTATCGACATATCACATTAGATCCTAGCCTTTTCAGCTACGACACCTTACATGTGTCAGCCACACCCTTTATCATGAATATTCATTTCATTTCCCATTTGATGCAAAAAGACCTTTTATACTTTTTAAGTTTTTCAAATGTTTTTTGTATTTTTCTGTTTTTCAAATGTTTTTCGTATTTTTCTGATTTTCTCCCCCTCAAACAAACATATATACATGTTTGCTCTCTTCCCCCTAAATTTGTGCATTATACTTTACGCACAAATTTACCTAATAAAGGAAACGCATGTACAAAGTTTTAAACGAAAGAAAAGGAAAATATTTTTGTTGTTTTTGCTTAACCGTTCCTTCATTAGATTAAAAACTAATAAATTTCAAAATTAAAGCATGAAATGTAAATTTATACCTTTTCGCTGATCTTTTCTTACCTCATCTTCTCCAAAGGAAACATTGCACTCGTAAAAGATAACCTTTTGCAACAATGAGATGTTTTCTGATATGTCCCTAGAACATCCACTATCAACATTCCAGAGATTGTTAACAGCTCCTCCGTGGTTGTTCCTAACAAATAAGGAGATTAGTAAGACAGTGGGACCCAGGCCATCATGGTCCTACGTTTCCCTGAAGCATCAAAATAAGACACTTCTTTTAGACACAAATCCCCTTTTATTTGAAGGATTGGTGATGTTGCTACTGCTTTGGATTGGGTTTCCAAATCTGTTTTGTTTTAACAAACGCAGTTGTTGCCTTTGATTGAGCAACTTTGGCTGTTTCAGGTTTAGTCATTTTAGAAAAAGATTTTTGTTTCTGAACAACCTTGCGTTTGTTTTTGGCAACATTCCAATCCTCATCAGATGGTTTAACCTTGGGATTCACATTCTTCATTGCCTTAGGTGATGATACCTTCATCGGCTTCGAATGATTGTTATCCTTAGGTGTAACCTTCTGATTTTGAACATGATACGGAACATGGGGACTATGTGTGCAGTTTCGAGCCATGTGACCAGGAATGCCGCAATTGAAGAACGTTTGTCTCTTCACATGTAAAGCATTCTGACCAGCTTGATTTGCTCTTGCAGGTCTTGAAGGATGAACTGGTCCCTTCTGTGCTTGATTTCCTTGCACGTTTCTTGCAGACCAAGATCAATTTGGATGTTTGTACTTGTCGTTTGCAAGGGCCTTCTTCTGCTGTGAATATTTCTTTGGATTCTTCTGGTTTTGTTTAGACTGCAAGTCTTGTTCAGAAATCTACCCGACCTTTCCAAAAGCTTTTCTAGCACGATCAAAAGCATATTTTTCGCATTTGCCATTAAAGACCGGCTTAACAAAGGCATTTTTGACAACACCAGTCTTTTGAGGGCTATTGATGCCCACTAATGATTTTGGAGAGCGTGACTGTCCTTGACGTTTTGACTTCTGCTTTCTTTGTCTCCGATTTTCTCGTTTCTACTCTTTTAACTTGTGCTGAACCTTTTCATCAGAAGCAGAAGGTTCAGATTTTTTAGTTTGCGCACTTAGAGCCTTGTTCATGTTAGCTCTCTCTTTATCAGCTGACTCATTAGAAGAGTCAACAGTACCAGATGGTTCCCGTGTGTTTGACGAATAATCACTGGGTTTACGTACACCATATGTTATGCTTTCTCAATATCTTCGTCTGTTTCAGGCATTGTTGTGTAGTTGTGATTATACGGTGGGGCAACCTGATTGAATCCCAAACCCTTCCCTTTGTTCGCCGTATATGCCAGCTATACATTGCACACGTCTTGAACGAGCTTGCTGGATGTATCGAACTTCTTTATATTAGCTTCGTTTTGTTGATATTTTCCAATAAGAAGTCCCAGCTCAACTCTTACCAAGTCGCATTCCACGGTTTTTGAATCTAATCTGGTTTTGTAATCACGGAACCAACATTTCTGTGAGTAACTTGTTACTTTCTCGAAGGCTGATGCGCTGAGCCATTGCATTGTTATACTCATCAGACATTTTGGAATTAAGTGCCCTTAGTTGAGCAACCCTATTCCTGCAAGGTTCAGTGCACAAAAGGTAGTTGACTTTGTCAATGTGTGAGCTTGGTTTGTCAGCGTGAGTTTGGGCTTGAGGTAGAGTTTGGGGTGCTGGGCTGTTGATTGCTGCTTGCTGGGCTTGAGGTTTCTATTCGGACACTTCTTCAGGATTAGACTCTGTTGATTTAGCGTATAGATCTTGGAGGTCTTGGTTTGATTGTAAACGATTCCACAACCAAGATACAAAGGAGTCTTTGTCATCTCCTAAAATGCCATCCAACTCATCTCTTACTTCCTCTTTTCGCCTCCCACGTTCAAGCAAACGCATTACATAGTTAGCAACCGGATCAACATTGTAGTTTCCGATAAACTCATTCAGCTTTTCCTTCACTTCATCCCTTTTGATTTTGTGCTGGACTGAAAACTATGTTCGAGTGCTGAGCATGGGCTGTCATCTTCGAATAATCGAAACCGTACAGGTAAACACGATAAAAAATTTCTAAAAACGGTTTTTACCAAAATATACTGTTAGACTCGTCTTAACGATATGAATCCAATGATATATAATGTCCGATAGTGATTTCACGAATTTTCGTGCTTTTTTTTACTCTAAAAATCACACGAGTCTAGCCGTGCAACCGGTTTGTCCAGATTGTCTATGGATCAAGTTCTGTGTGCGAAAACGTTTAACTCCGGTTACCTCAACTGGTTAACTTTCCACCTTTAAGGGTGAACTCGGAACATTACCGAATTCGAACTAGTAACTCGGATTTTTAATCCGAGATGGAATCTCGAAACAATGATCCGAGATGGCAATTCGAAACAGTGATCCGAAATGGTATCTGAGATGCGCTGTCTCAATATGAAATACTTCCCAAATCTGAGATGCAATCTCAGATGAGAGATGATGCGGAATGAAAGTCTGATCTGCAATGAGAGTCTGATCCGGAATGTGAAACCTTATCCGAAATCAACAGTATTCCGAAATTCCGAGAACAGTTGTCTGGAATCAATTCGAGATGGATGATCTTCTTCGCGTTCTTCGTGATCTTCAACAATATCGGATCTGAAATTCAATAGATTAATCCAAAAACAATCCAAAATGCAAACAACTGATCCGAATTTTATCCGAAATGCAAAGGATTTATCCGAAATCCTTGAATGTTGATTCGAAATGCTTGAATGTTGATCTGAAATGCTTGTTTTTCAGCAGAAACAAACAGAATCAATGTGATATCAGATCTGAGCCTGAAAAATAGGTTCAACAGGCTCTGATACCACTTGTAAGTCCCGTTAATCCGGATCTATCAACGATATCATACAATCACCAAGGATGGGCGGAATCCAAACTTGATGATATTCAGGAAAACCGAACTCACGAAGAACAATCAGAATCAACTTTAACACCTTGCACACGATTCTATTACTTGAACAAGCAAAACCATCTGGTACAAGATGGAGGCTCTCTCTAGAGAAATCTCAAAAGTCTTAACCCTAGAAATGAATAGCTTAGCTTATATACCTAGGGTAAGGCATGCCCCTCATGGGCTTGCCTGGCCCACATGGCCTATGGCATGCCCAAATGACCTATAATGGTCCAAACCTAATACAAACTAACCCAGTTAATCCCAGTTAACTACCATAAACCGTTGCGTATATTTGATGCTTCAGTCTCACACTTTTAGGACCTAACAAATCCTCACAGCTGCATTCTCAGCCACACATGCTTGATCACATGTACTTTGTCTTGAAGAACTCTAATAATGTTTTGTTAAAGCTTCCCACAGCTCTCTAGAAGACCCATATCTATTACAAATGTGTTTCCTACCAAATGGCAAGGACATCTTTATCGCTGCTAAAGCTTTCTTCTCAGCATCATACATACGTTCCTTAGAGTCAGTCAACTTCTCATGTGAAATCACTATAACTCTCCCATCAACATGACGTGTTGGAGCAATGTAGCCATCAATCATACAGCTCCACATCTTAGAATCTTCGCTTTTAACAACCACCTCAAACTTCTTCTTCCAATCAATATATTGTTTAACGTTTATCAGCTTTGGCTAATTATTAAAAGTCTCACTGACATTGTCCATTCTGGCCATCACGCAGCTTAAATGATTAAATGGATTTTGGTATACCTATGTCAAAATCTAAGTCCAAGTTCTCCAGTTGTCCTTCTTTGATTTTTATCGTAACTATACCATTAAAACGTTTAAAAATTTGTCTGAAAACTATTTTTACCAGATTTTACGGTTAGACTCGTCTCAAGGTTATGAATCCAATTATATATAGTGTCCGAGGTCTTATTTTTGGTCCTAAGAATCACCCGGGTCTAACCGTGCAGTCAGTTTATTAAAAATGTTTACGAAAAAAATTTAACGCCTAAATACGTTTAAAACCGAATGCGTCAGTTGGTTAACTTTCCACCTTTTCGATTTCAATTCGAAAACTCTTTAATTCAAACCAGTGATCCGAAATGGCAATCTGAAACATTATCCGAAATGTGAGTTCGAAACAGTATCCGAAATAATCCAACACAATGTATCCGAGATGGTAATTCGGAACAGTAACCCTTCTTGTAGAGTTTCCCTTCTTCTAGAGCATATTGTTTGGATTTTGTCCTAATCTTGGCAGCTTCTACTTCTTTGGGGGGGAGTTTTCCTTCTTCCAGGAACTGTTGAATGGGTGTCATCCATTTGTCTTCATTTTCTACCACCACGTCCTGGATCTCAGCTTCTTCGATGAATCTCATCTTAAGTACCTCAACAAGTACCTTCTTTATAAGGTGTGCAAATGTTAAGGAAGCTAGCTTACTTAAGGCATCCGCTTGCTTGTTCTTTGTTCTTAATACTTGAGTTAGTGAGCAAGATTCAAAACTACCCATGAGTTCCTTTACTTTCTCCTTTTACTTTATCATTGATGGTTCTCTTGTTGTGTATTCTCCCCCCCCTAGTTAGCTTGCTACCGATCTTGAATTGGTGAAGGCATGCAGCTCCTTTACCTTCATGGTTTTTTCCAGCCTCAATCCAGCCAATAGTGCTTCATATTCAGCTTCTTATGTGTGAAGGGAAAGTCAAGGCGGAGTACATAAGTATATTTGGTTCCGTGGGGGTCTGTAATGATGAGACCTGCCCTGTAACCTTCTATACTAGAAGCTCCATCTGAGAATAACGTCCACTTCCCTGGTATTATCGTTTGACACCCTTCTTCTTCTATCTCATTTACCTCCTTGACTATTGGCATTTCCGCAAAAAAATCTGCTAACAATTGCCCTTTGTAGGCCTTCCTTGGAATGTACTCAATCTTGTGCTTCCCCAGGCCAATAGCCCACTTAGCCAATCTTCCCGAATCCTCAGGATATTTTAGTATGGTTCTTAGTGGTTGATCGATGATTACCTGAATTGGATGAGCTTGGAAGTATCTTCCTAGCCTTTTTGTCATGTGCACTAAAGCTAGTGTCAACTTCTCCATTGGGGGGTAATTGATTTCAGCTGCCTTTAGGACTTTGCTCACAAAATACACTTGTATTTGTTCCCTTCCTCTTTCTACTACAAGTACAAAGCTTATTGTTTCTTATCACGCGGATAAATGTATTTAGGGAGCTGTTAGTATATATGACTGTGAGCATAAGGCCCGTGGTTTATAAAGTAAATGAGATATTTAGTCTTTGAACCTGCCGACAGGTAGACTGTGATTGTTTCTTCTTTCATGGGTGCTGCCATGGTTCGCAGGGAAGCTATGAGCTCCTTGAGTGTTATGAAGGAATTTGAAGGATTTCATTTTATGGAAAATGAAAAATTAAATGATATGACAACTCGTTTCTATCACTTGATGAGTGAGATGCACTCATACAAGGTTCTTGTGTCACAACAGGAGATTGTTACGCGTTTTGATGATGCCTTACCACATACGTGGAATCAATTTATAGAATTGTTAAAACATACAGGTGTGATGGATGCGATCAGCATTTACGAATTTATTCAGAAACTTGAAAATAAAGATGAAGAAGAAATTCGCAAAGCAAACGATTTCCGGTTCAGCAAAATCCAGAAATGTATTTTGGTGGCATTAAACCGAGTACAGGTGCAGTTCAACAACCAAAACTTCAAACATCATTCGTGTCAAATACAATTCCTTTTTGGGAATGTCCAGTGAAATCTGATCAGTCCGTTGGTACAAGTGCTCAAACTTATGAACGAACTTTTGATCCAAAGGCTTTTCTTCCTCAACCTCAAGTTACCACACCTCAAGTTCAACAACAAGCTTTCTATGGTACAAATTCTCAACCTTCAACTTCAAACACCGTCAGACTAGATACATCAAACCTTTCCAAGGTAAGTGTGGAAGTTGCACGGGAACATATGGAGCTTCTGAACACATTGGTGAGTTCTTACTGTGGATTAGTAGCTGGTAAAATTGGTAATGTTAACTTAACCTATGAAGACTATGCGCAAATTGATAAGGAAGAGATGGAGTTAATTGATATCAAATGGGCGTTCGCAAGTGCAGTTCGTAGAGCAAAAGATTTTATGGAGAGAACCGGAAGAACTGATCTGGAAAGTAACAAAGATACTCCATACGTTTTTGATAAAAGAAAAGTTACTTGTTTCAACTGCAAGGAAAAAGGGCATTTTAAAAGAGAATGCACGAAGCATCCACAGCAAAGGAATCAATATCCGTTTACCTGAAATCAAGCTGCTAATAACGAAAGAGCAATGGTTCCCGCAAACAATTCCAACCGAGCATTAGTGGTTCAAGCTGATGAACACTGTGATTGCCCAATTCAATTGGGAAACATTGGTGGAGGAGGAACTGCATTATATGCTGAATTTGCAAAGAACAGTAACGATGAAGAATCTTCCAGAAATGACAACAGTTCAGGGGAAAGCAGCAGTTCAAATGAAGCATAATCGACTTCTAGTAGAGAACAATATGAAGATGAGGTAGTCACGGAGACTGAATCAATAGATAGCAGTGAAGAAGATTCAGAGCATGAAACTAAAGAACCATCTGATGAATTTTCCAAGCATCTCTCATCAATTGGATCTTCAACACTTCGTGCAGCTTTCATGACACGCTTAGATTGTCAATCCAGTCAGGTAAGTCCCGATAAACCTACTGTGTCTAAATGTTCTAATTGTATATTTTTAAAAGGAAAATACTTAGCACAGGAAGGTAAATTTGATCACATGAAGAAACATCATCAGAGCTTGATTGTGGATCTAACAAAATGCACCGAGGCAAACGAAGCTCTTAAGAAAAATGATAAAGAATTCAAAACAACAATTGAAACTTTAAAGAAAGATGTTTCTGAATTGTAAAAAAATGTTTCAAGAAAACAAACAACCATTAATAATTACATTAACATGCTTGAAGAAGCAAAAAAGGAGCTAGCCTGTGCAAAATATGAACATGACGCAATCAAACTCAAGTTGGACAGTTATTGCAACTCAAGATATGTTTTGGATCACATCATCGAAAGTCAAAAGAAGAAAGGTGATGTAAAATGTATAGGTTATCAGGCTTGTCCTCCTCTGGTTAGGCACAAGTACACCAAAATGCCCGATGATGAAGATATGCCACATTTTGAACCCACTGTTTCATTAGACCTAGATGAGTTTAAACCTGATCTAGGGTTCACAAAAGGCCCATCTTCAAGTCAAATCCAACCGGATGACGTCAATGACTCAAAATCTAAGGATAATCTCTCTCATTATTGAGGATTATGATAGTTCGGATGACGAGTCAGCTGAGGATAAACCTAAACAGTCATACACGGTAACAAAAGAGGAAAATATACCTCTCGAAAATCACATTCTATGTGATCCTTCAACGAAACCGTGTATGACTGCCACTGTCAAGAATGTTAAAGCTCATGTTGAAAACTGTGAACAAATGAATTTGCTTTATAAGTTGATTGGTTCTGACAAAGTTTACTCAAACCAAGATTTTCCCATAAAAAATGTCATTCAATCCTTGATTGATAAAGTTTTTGAAGATTCTACTAGTAAGTTTTTGGGAAATACGAGCACAAAAGTTGTAATAACTAAGCGTGCCCCTACCCTAAAAGCTGAAAATAGAAATAAAAACATAAATCAAAAGAGGAAATCCCAAAACAATCAACGGAAGCAAAATCATGCTAATCCAGGAAAAGAAATGAGCAAACCAAAGCAAAACAAGAAGAAAATCCCAAAGGTGAACTTCGTGAAATCCAGAGGGACTGATAAAATTGAATCTTTTGTAACAAATCCAACACGGGTTTTGTTAAACACACAAAAATTTCAAAGCAAAACAATCAGAACAACCACACACAACACACACATTGTTGTGATGAAGGACCAAGTACCTCAAGATCACGAAGTTCATCATCAAGATGTCAATCTCATCATACCCCGAGGTTTGTTGAGCGGATATCATGTTTTGAGTGTGGTAAGTATGGACACATCATTAAAAGTTGTCCATATCTTACAAAAGGAAAAGCAAAGATTGCTGCACCCCATGGTAAACGCTACCACACAAAATCTGTTTCATCAAAACAGGACCCTCGTTTTGTTAAACAAAGAAATAAAACAGAGAAAGAAACAACAGAAGATGGTTGAAAAGGTTTTGAAACCAAAGGTTGTCCAAAAAAATCAGATGTTAAAGTTTACAAACAAAAACAGATTTGGAAACCAAAACCGGAAATTGTTTCAGGGGGAGCACAATCCATTCCAAATGATCGGAAAAACAAGTTATCAATTGTCGATGATGTCGGACGACCGAAGTCAACAATAACTCAGGTGCCCACCTCCAACTAATCTTTGATGAGTGTGCAGGATGTTCCAGGAGGAACTATTGATAATTTTAGGACTGTTGATAGGGGAGCATCCAGGCACAAGATTGGTGACATACGACTCCAAAATACTGTTATATTCAGGAGTTGTTGCCTTTGTTGGAGAGAAGAATGAAAGGATAACATTGAAAACATCGACAAGATGAAAAATAACTAACAATTTGTTTGTTTAAGGCTTGTATCAGATCCACAGGATAGATTTAATAGAAATGTATGCACCTGTAGCACAATGGAAGATTATCAAGAATCATGTCTTATATCTTCCAAAAGAAAGAAAAAGCTTACAAGATGATCATGCAATATACATTTCTCCAAGGGTGTGATTGAAGAAAATGTGTTTGTTTGAACAAATCAACTGGGTGTGCGGATGCCTTAGCATGGTTTAAACAACCGCACACTACTTCTCAAGGAGAAAAACAAAGACCTTTGCTCTCCAGACCAAACACATTGATACAAAATATCACCTCGCACGTGATTGTTTCTATATGAAACGTATCAATGTTGTTGATTCACGCCAATTACCAACATGCCAGCTTTTCACTTCCAAATCTCAATAAACCATTCTTATTAACTTAATTTTTGGCAAATGGCATCGAGGTAAAACATGAGCTAATCCACATCGGAAAATCGTTTTTCTAAATATTTTTCATCTAAGACAATCCAAAAAGGTATATTTAACTGTCTAAATCTACTTTTTGCATTGTAGGGGTAGTATATTTCTAGAAAAATATAAAAACATGAGAAAAACAAAAATGAGTTTCCTGGCGAGAAAAAGAGAAAATGATAGCAAATTAGTGGTCTGTCAAAACCTCTTTGAACTTAAAATAAAAAATGAGAAGTAGCTCTATATTCAATGTATCGGTAGGCTCACAATCATTTTAATGTGTGCACATGGCGATATAAACATAATCGACTGAAGACCAGGTGGGAACCATTCATTGGCATATGGTCTTGGTACCGAAATTTCGTTTGATAGAGTGCCGAGGTTCTGAAATAAACGGTCTTTATGCTGGCTTATCATCTGGGTATCATGGTTGAATCTTTTGCCGAAAAATAACGGTGGCGCAAGTCTAGAACTTCCATGATACCATACATACGTGTACATACTGCATACGACCATCAAATAAGTGATAAAAATATCACATCCCCAAAATAAGTGATAAAATATCACAGCTCTATGCGGGAGCTAAGTTCGTCTCTTTGTCGGTACGATGGTACTAACCTGTTCACGGACTTACTCCTGTGCCCTGCATGCATATGAAAATCAAGTTCCTCATCAATAAGTGATTAAATCACAAAGGGCTTGTTTTCAAGTAAAGTAAGTGAGTATCTCACATCATTCATATATGTCAAAACAGATGATAAAGCAGTATACTCACCGGTCATATTTTCTCTCGTGCATATCTTGATACGGGAATGTGTCGTGAAGTGGATAAACAACGGTCGGTAAGTATAAATCATACATTAATCGTATCCCCTAACCACGATTACATCTGATAAGTTGAGTTTACGTGGATAACAATACCGATAATTGATATAGGATACTTATCGTAATTCTATCTAATCAAACAACAAGTGTGTTTGGACAGAACCGTATACTAATATGATTCTCTTACCCTAGAAATCGCAAAAAGAATGTCTGTAACTATTTATTTGATGTTTTTTTTCCTTACCTTTAAAAATTTGCAAAGAGCCAAAAATATTTTGCTTCAAGTTTATTCTTGATTAACCGATGTTGGAACTCAAGTCTATCCTATCTTAAATCCTGATTATAAGCCAGAAAACAACTGCATCTTCATAAATGGTCGAAGTTGACAAGCTTTAAAGTTTAACAATTTAAAAATTAAGCAATCTTAAAACCTTTTAAAGCATTGTCAGTTGGTAGTTGAATAAGAATTAGTCTCATATGTGTCTTTTGCTAATTCTGATTAAAACCAATCCTTTGTGAATTTTTCAAGTGAAATTTCTCTAAGGTTGTTTACATCCCTAAAGTTGTTCTCATTATGCGTTTAGCGTTGTTGTGTGTGCAGATAAAATATCCAAGCAAGCTAAATACAAAGAGATCAAGTTTGAAGAAAATAAGTTACGGGAGAGAAGACACAACAAGAATACAAGTTGTGAATCAAGAAGATCAATTTTCATAGCTGACCACTTTTCAACACCACAAGATACATTCAAGAGGGAGTTTGCTGATGCACTACCTAAGTATGATATGTGAAGACCAAAGACCGAAGACTGAAGACCAAGCAACATCCAAGGGGAGTTTTTTGATACAGTTTTGTGTATGTTGCTTGTTCTTAATTACAGTTGTAATTGTACGGTCTTTGCTCAAGTGTCTGTATAGGTTTGTTCATGTCGTTTAGATCGAGATATCCTTCTATCTTGATCAAGTATGGCATCTTAGTTTGTCTGTGTTAATTAGTTGCATGTGTGCATACTGATAAGTCTTGAAAACGTCAAGTCTGCACACATTCTCCAAAGATAAGGTTTTAGTGCGAGCAAGATGCTCCGTACGAATCAAGTATTTCATACGAAACACATGATTCGTACGAAATAATCTTAAGTAACAAGTGTGTTACTTGTTTCGTACGAAATGAATATTTCATACATAACAGTTGACTCGTGCCAAATCTCTGGAATGTGTCTCGTGTAAAATAGTGTGTTCTATATGTCTAGAATAGTGTTTCGTATGAAATGTAGATTGACACTATATAAGCAGACATGCACCTATCAGTCAAGGTGACTGACTAGATTGAAAGAACGAGTTAGCAAACTGATCTTTTGGTGAGATCTCTAAGTTAGCATTTCTGGTGTAGACGAAGACACAAGAACACAGTAAGTTTGTTTGAGTCATACGTATGTTTGTACTTGTTCTCAATCATTAATCAAGATAGTGAATCTTTGGTTACCCCGTGTTCTTTACATTGCTTTGGTTGCATGCACACTTGGATTCCGCAATTGTGTGTGTGTCATATGAACAAGGAACTGGTTTAACACCATCCGCAGCTGGACCTACATTAAACATTTAAAGCGTGGAATATTTATCATTTTATTGCACTTACGGGTTGTCCAAAAGACCACCCGTCACATCCCCACACTTAAACGTTGCTTGCCCCAAGCAACACTTTCACAAAAGTTTCAAACTAACAAGTGATCATCATGGAAACCAAACACAAACAAATTGCCCTGTTATCTATTTTACCTTCATATTACATAACACACCCCTCACTATACTCTCCTCTCGGTGACAAACAATGGTACTAGCAAGATTATGCTAGATCACTCAATGCAAGTATGTAAATGTGCGACAATAAGCTTGGATAATAATCAAATCTTTACCTACAACTTGTCTAACATGGTTATGAATCAGAAGGACTTTTGGGTTGTAACGAGGCTATGTATAAGGGTGTGAATTGGTGGGAAATATTCATGTAGCTCGCTTAATCGTCCCGATTTATTATTATAATCAACATAAATAACTAACTCTATTTGTACAACTAACTTCAACTTCTTCTCTTTTTCCTTTTTCTTTTCCTTTTTTTCATAACAAGACAATATTGCACCAAGATAGCAACCATCGCATTACAACCATTGAAAGACAAATACAATCATAACAATATCAAACTATCTAAACTGTGTCGATTAAAAGGTAGAATTTTGTAGTACATGGGCTTGGGTGACAATTGAATGGCTAAAAGCTCAAATTAGGCTACTAATGTCCAAACCCCGTCCCGCTCACTACCAAGCTCATATCTATAACTTATGAGTTCCAACCCCCCAAACCCACACTCAACACACATCCAGACGAGGCTACCTAAATGCCCTCATCATATTCACAAGCATGTAAACTTAGGTTTTGACAAGCATCTATTATCCAAGTTCTATTAACACAATGTACACATACGTCACTCAATCAAAAAGCATTTAATCTCTAAAATACATCTATGTGGCTCAATCCTCACCAAGAAAGGAATAAAAGGGATATCAACTTGTCATGTATATTATGATAGTACCTTCAAACTTTGGCAACTGTTTGGTTTGATTCACACAATAAAAAATTTTAAACCCAAAAATTTTCCCCCATCCCACACTTGGGATACATTGTCCCCAATGTACGGTTTTGGAAGAATGATCACTCATTAATTCTCAATATTACCTTTCGTTCAAAATCTCAAATCCCATATTTCTTTTTTGTTTTTTTATAAAAACATGAAAACTCATTCACAAAACCTCAAACCCAACTTAACTATCAAACATAATACACCCCCTTCCTTCCCAACCATAAACAAAATGCAACAAAATAAAGCTACAATATTGTACAAAGGAAACATACGAACTGATCAATAATAGCGTGGCTGAGGAGGTCCGAAGAT
Source organism: Scalesia atractyloides (assembly GCA_947069175.1). Taxonomy (NCBI): domain Eukaryota; kingdom Viridiplantae; phylum Streptophyta; class Magnoliopsida; order Asterales; family Asteraceae; genus Scalesia; species Scalesia atractyloides. The sequence continues at coordinate 14,977,696 of CAMTDV010000001.1, read as the reverse complement.
AGAAGTCATCATCTCTGAAAACTTGTTGAATGTGAACGCTCCACTTCCACTTCCTTCTTCTTCTTGTTGTCCGGAGCTCTCCTGCTGCTCTTGCTGCCCATATCGTGGATCCACCCATTGAGAGTGATGCATTGGCGGCGTTGGATAAGAAACACTACCATCATAAAGTGGTAGGGTCGAGTAATCAACTGGTGGAGGGTCCACAACCACCGGATGCCCTGCATGCCAATCATCATGCATCCTCTGGTTCTGATCATCCAAATATCAGTTATCGATTTCATGCTCAAAGGCGTAAGCATGAGTACGGTTCCAGGATTCTTGTCGATCAAAATTGTGCCTCAATGCACGTTCCATGCTTGCGCCCATGAATTTCTGATGACCAAAAAACGTCCACTCGGCCCCACTCCAGATATCGAATATTGGAGGCCTTTGACTCTCGATTACTTCTTGCATTGTACCTTCGTGAGCCCAATTTGGCTCATGCGGATATCTTGAAAAGTCAAAGAAACCTCCGGTTGGAATACTACTCGATCCTCCTTGCTCAGCATGCATTGGGGCAACATGTGGGTCATCCATGTAGTCCTCATCCCCACTTGAGCCCTCTTCCTCGCTTTCCGGTTCATCCTCTTCACCCGGTCGAAGTGGTCACGCGTCAGCCTTCAGAACTCTCCATCGTTGCCCCTCACGTTTCAATTTATGATACCTCTTAGATTCCGTATATTTCCACCCAGCCCCCAACTGTCGAATGTCAAACAGCTTGAATCTTTTATAGGACCCTTTATCATCTGCACTGATCACCCCATACATTTTCAAGAGAGCAGTGATGAGGTGGCAATGTGGAATGATTTTCCACTGATCGCTATTCCTACTGATCCATACATTGTTCATTACAAGAAAGCGAAACGGAAACATGGGGCCCCCAGTCAACAAGGCATAGAGCACCGGCACTTCCAGCCGTCGAACTTCGGTTTTGTCACCCCGCCTCGGGATAACATTCTACAAGCAAATGGCCAACCAACTTTCCCTCAATCCTTAAATTCTTCCGGTAACTTTCCATGTGTAGTACATGGCAAAAACAGATAATCCAACATGGTATTCCAACGTGGATGCGTTTCGGGTTCAAAATAGAGGTGTTCCAATCTTGGAAAAATGTACTGATTAACCGGCTTACTATCAAATTTCGCAACCCGCCTTAAAGAATCAAAGGACATCTCTACCTCGATACCATTCACAGTGCCAATCAACCTCATCATCAACGCTCCACCCCTATATGAAGGACACTTAAGAGTGGCCATCCACTCCTGAATTTCAGTATCATACAAGTTGGTGCCTTCATAATCGTAAAATTTAGAGCCGCCTCCCATCCTAATGCCCGGAATTTATCCGTAATCCCAAACGGTCCAAAATCCGCTTCCCTCACCTCCTTTTCACAAATAAACGCCTCTTTTCTTTGTGCCAACCTATTAATCTGGTCGTTGAATAATTCAGCTTGCCACTCTTCTAGTTGATCATGTAACGGACCAGATTACCATTGTGGCTTTGGCCCCCGACCAGGCACATCGTCTTCCGTGTCTTCATCACTACCACCCTGCATGACTAACCTTCTCTTTCTTGGTGCCGAGTTACTTGAAGAACCCACTTTTTCTTTTCCTTTTTGCCCCATTATAACTCTGCAAAGCGTAGACATGACAAACACATATTATTCATCTTCTCAAAAACCCACATTATCCCCACACTTGCTTATTGCTATAGTCATGGAAACTAGCCAACACATTAATCCATCATGTGCAAAAATTTGAACAACATTCTCCTAAATTAGTAAAATTTTTGCCCAAAATCATATTTTCATCACAAAACTAGCTTCCATAACCATAATCATTCAAAACCCAATCAAGTTCAACTTAAAATAATCAACTATAAGCAATCATGGGTTCATGACAACTTAGTACTTGCAATCCTACAAGGCAATGATAATAATGTAAGAAATTGCATACCTTGGCTTTGTAGAAAAAGGAAGAACTCTAAAAACATGAAGATTAACAAAAACCCACAAGAACCCTAAAAATTTCCAGATCAAAACGTTCCAACTTGATCCCCCAAACGATGGATTTCAGCAAATGCAAGCACACAATCGAAATCCTTGTGAAATTTTAGCCAAGATTGACCCAAAAATCACTCGATTTGGTGAGAAATTGAAAGACTTAAGTGGATGAAGGTGGGTGTTCTTGAAGCTAAATAAGGGGGAAGAAGATAAGGGTTGTGGCTAAAAGAGATGTAGAAAATGGGTGGTTAGGGTGAATTCCCGTGATTAAGTTACTGTTTTGTGGACCCTAAAAACCTAGTGGCCACCATAAGCTACGGTGGTCACTGTAAGCTACGATGGTCAGAATTTATAAAGGGGACCGTAAGACAGTTTATAAGCACCGTAATGGATTTTTGGGGCACCGTAGCTTACGGTGGGGACCGTAAGCTACAGTGATATCTAGGCATTTCTTTCATTTTTTTTAAACATAATAGCAATTTTACCTATTTTAACCTACCACCCCCTCGAAAAACCCGTGTTGTCCTCAACACCGTGTATGAGAAGTTTTGAAAAACTTCTCCACACTTGTTTCCAACACAAATTAATAAATTCGGGTAAAGACTCGAAACAAATAAAACACACAAACAACAACAAAGTATTTTACATTATCAAACCTGGGCCTTTTGCATTTAATTCACATCCAATGGCCGTAAGATGTAGCCCACTTTGTCAAGTTCAAGATGCTTAATATCATTTCCCTCCAAATACGGTTTGAGTCGATGCCCAGTCACCGTTTGCTTCTTGTTGGTCCGTTCATCCACGATATCAACATCTCCAAACCTTCCCACATATGTAATAACATAGGGGCCCATCCACTTGCTTTTTAATTTGCCGCGAACATCTTTAACCTTGAATTGAACAACCATACCTTTTGACCCGTTTCAAAAATTCGCTTCCGAATCTTTGCATCATGAACCTTCTTGAGCTTATCTTTGTATGCAGCTGCACACTCGTATGCTTCATCTCGAATCTCTTCGATCTCACTCAATTGAAGTTTCCGGATCTTCCCCGCTTCATCATAATCGGCGTTTACCGTCTTGATGGCCTAATGCGCCCTATGCGCCAACTCCATTGGTAAATGACACCCCTTCCCAAACACAATCCGGTAAGGAGTTGTACCAATAGGAGTCTTGTAGGCCGTTCGGTATGCCCACAACGCATCATCCAATTTACTTGACCAATCCTTTCTGTCTGTTCGCATCGTCTTCATTAAAATTTTTTAAATTTGATGGTTAGACACTTCGACTTGTCCACTGGTTTGTGTATGATATGGTGTGGCAACTCGGTGGTTCACATTGTATCTCTTTAATAACTTCCCAAAATTAAAATTCTTAAAATGCGAACCACCATCACTAATTATAAGACGTGGAATTCCAAAATGAGCAAAGATATTCGATTGCACAAACTTGCATACAACCAAATGATCGTTAGTCCATGTCGGTATGGCTTCAATCCACTTCGAAACATAGTCTACGGCCACCAATATATACAAAAACCCATTTGAACTTGGAAACGGCCCCATGAAATCTATCCCCCACACATCAAGGATTTCTACCACCAAGATAGGTTGCATGGGCATTTCGTCCCTCTTTGAAATACTCCCCATGTCTAGGCAATTCAAACAATTCCGGGCAAATTCACATGCGTCTTTGAAAATTGTAGGCCAATAGAACCCGCATGTGAGCAACTGGTACCCTATCTTGTGACCACTAAAGTGTCCCCCACAAGCGGAGGAGTGAGCATGGGTTAAGATTTCGGCCACTTTCGTTTCCGGAACACATCTTCTAATTACTTGATCGAGCCTAATTTTGAACAAGTCTGGTTCATCCCAAATGTACCGTTTAACTGGTACCATGAACTGTTGTCGTCTTCTCTTTGTCCAATGACTGGGAATAGCACCCGTGGCCAAATAGTTTACGTAATGTGCATACCACGAGGCCGTAGAAGTAGAGACAACGAGCAATCGTTCATCAGGAAACCGTTCATTAATCTCACTTAAATCATCAGCCCCTTCAATTGGAATCTAAGACAAGTGGTTCGCCACCACATTTTCACTTCCCTTTTTGTCTCGAATTTCCAAGTCGAATTCTTGCAACAAAAGTACGCATCGAATCAACTGAGGTATAGCATCCTTCTCCATTAAATACCGAACTGCGCTATGATCAGAATATACCACCACTTTGCTCCCCAAATATGACCGAAACTTGTCCAAAGCATACACCACCTTATTTCTCGGTTGTGGTGTTATTCAGTTGCGTCTCGGACAGAGTTTTACTTGCATAATAGATCGCCACCAACTACATATCAACCCTTTGCCCCAAAACCGCTCCAATAGTTGTATCGTTAGCATCGCACATAATTTCGAACGGCTTTGACCAATCCGGTGGCTGCAAGATAGGGGCCTTCACCAACTGTTCCTTCAAAACATTAAAGGCTTGCAAACATTCATCAGTAAAATCAAAGGGAACATCTTTCAATAATAAATTACATAAGGGCTTAGTAATAACACTAAATCTCTTAATAAATCTTCTATAAAAACAAGCGTGTCCCAAAAATGACCTTACCCCTTTAACATTTTTAGGAGGAGGTAGCGATGAAATTACACGAATTTTTGCTTTGTCCACCTCCACCCTTTTTCAGAGACAACATGGCCCAACGCAATACCTTCCTGAACCACGAAATGGCTTTTCTCGCAGCTCAGCACTTAGTTCTTCTCGACACATCTTTTTAAAACTTTTTCTAATTCGCCGTGACACGACCTAAAGCTTGTGCCAAAAATAGAGAAGTCATCCATGAACACTGCAAGCGACTCCCCAACCATGTCCGAGAAAATACTCATCATACATCGTTGAAAAGTTGCCGGAGCGTTGCACAAGCCAAATGGCATTTGCCTTAAGGCGAAAGTATCATAAGGAAATATAAATGTGGTTTTGTGTTGGTCATCGGGATGCATAGCAATTTGGTTGTATCCTGAATACCCATCCAAAAAACAGTAGTATTTTTGACCCAAAAGTTTTTCAATTATTTGGTCAATGAAGGGTAATGAGAAATGGTCCTTAGAGGTTGCGGTATTCAATTTTCTATAATCGATACAAACACGCCACCCGGTGACCGGTCGGTGGCGATTTATTCACCATTTTCGTCCTTAATAATTTGAATACCGGCCTTTTTAGGCACCATTTGCGTAGGACTTACCAAGCACTATCAGAAATAAGGTAAATAATACCTGCATCCAACCATTTGATTACCTCCTTTTTCACTACCTCGCACAGATTCGGATTCAACCTTCTTTGTGCTTCCCTCGATGGCTTGGCCTCCTCATTTGTAATTATCTTGTGCATAACAATAGATGGGTTGATTCCCTTCAAATCAACGATTGTCCATCCTATGGCCGCCCGATTTGCTTTGAGCACCCTTAGCAATTCGTGCTCTTGAGCCACCTCTAAATTAGAGGCAATAATGACCAGCAATGTGTCATTATCGCCTAGAAATGCGTATTTCAAGTGGCTTGACAATTCCTTCAACTCTAAGATTGGGGGCTCCTCCAAAGATGGTTTCGTACCCGAACTAATTTCCGATGGTAGACTCTCGAATTGATGAGTCTACGACGGTCGCCCTTCTTTCATTGCCATCACATCCTGTTTTTCTTCCTCCACTCGCAAATCACTAGCATGTACCTACTCAGACATAACACATCACAAACACAAACACAAACATCCTCTTCCGCATATTCATGTGGGTCACACCCATATACTAAATCTGCCATGAAGCACTCGTCAACACCAACAGAATTAGACGTGTTAGTAAAAACATTTAATCGCATTTTTCTGTTACCGAATGTCATGTCAACCGTACCAAGTCAACAATCAATTACGGCATGAGCGGTGCTTAAGAATGGCCGAACCAAAATAACGTTTTGTTGTTGTTTTGGGACAGCGGATGAGTACTCAAGTACTAAAAAGTCTATCGGGTAGTAGAATTCGTCAACCTTCACAATTACATCTTGGACCATCCCTCGGGGTAACTTGTGAGACAAATCGGCCAAAACCACCGTTGTCTCGACCCGAGCCAATGGACCAAAATCATATTGATCATACAACCCACTAGGTAGTATACTTACTCCGGCTCCAAGATCTAGCAACGCTTTAGACATTGGAAAATTTCCAACATGAATATTTATTAACGGCGTTCCCGGATCTTGGAGCTTGGGAGGAAGAATCCCTTTCAGTACCGCACTAACGTGTCCGGTCAGATCTACCCGCTTAGGCAACTTCTTCTTTTGTTGTCTTTTCTGAGTGCATAATTCTTTTAAGAATTTTGTGTAAGCGGGTACTTGCTTAATAGTATCAAGCAATGGGAGGTTTACCTTCACTTGTTTAAACACATCCAAAAGTTCTTCCTTTTGAGGACCCCTTTTTGAAATAAATTTTTTCTTTCCCGGGTCAACTAAAGCGGAAGGAAACGGGACTTGACTTAGTCACCCAAGCCCGGTTTATTAATCACATTTTCAACAATAGGGTCCCTTGACACATTTGGTGATGGGATATCATCGTCATCACTCTCATTACCCGTAATATCCTCAACCACCCCTTCAACCAAACCCGGTTCCAAATTTGCTTTAATTCTTTACCGCTTCGTAAAACACTTACATGGTTAATATTAATATTACGCGAAGTGTTGTGAGAGGGATTTACCTTTGTGTCACTTAGAAGTTGACCCTTACCTTTTTAATTTCCGCCACCTCGGATGCGAATTGACCCATTTGTGTGGTGAGCGCTTGGATACTTTTGTCACGGACTTCATCCTTTTGCATACGAGCTTCGTCGAGTTGATTCCTCCGTTGCATGTCTTGTTGCATCATTCGAAGCATATCCATAACCTCATTACCACTTGATGAAGTTTGACCCGCATTTCCACTTTGGTCACCTCCTTGTTGAAATTGACCTTGATACCCTTGACCATTTCCGCCCCTAAAAATCCCTTGATTATATTGTGGACGAGGAGCAAAACTCCGTTGAGATCCTTGGAAATTATGGTTGGCTTGATTCGTCGGGTTCCCATAGCGGAAATTCGGATGATTCTATAACCCGAGGTGGTACGTGTTGGAATTCATGTTGAAGTTTCGACCACCCCCTCCAATTGCATTCACTTCCTCGACTTGATTTGCACTTACTCCCACCAAGCATACCTCCGCTGCATGACCTAGTTCATTACAGTTAGTACAAACATTATATACCTGATTTGATGTTTGTGCTTCTCCATCCTCCACCGCATACACTTGAGGTCTTTTGATTACATGTCTAGCCGGCCTCAACGATTGTGCTTTCCTTTTTGATGTGACTGCCATTTGCTCTAGAAACGCCCAATCATCTTACTCATAGTTTATTCCAAATGTACCATTTGTGATAGACATCAAATCACGAGCATCCTCCGAGCTCAACCCTTCGTGGAACGCATTCAACAACTCCCACAATGTGATACCATGGTGAAGGCAATTCTTCAACATCATGTTGAATCTTTCGACCGCCTCATGAACATTTCACCTTGTTGTTGTTAGAAACTACGTAAACTCTGCCTTGCTTCATTTGTCTTTTGGGCCGTAAAAAAATCTTCAAGAAACCTTTGTTGCATATCGGCCCAAGTATAAATCGATGCAGATAGTAGAGTGTGAACCACCTCTTTGCCTTATCTTCCAACGAAAATTGAAACAATACCAATTTAACATCATCCGCAGAAAAACCTTGCCCCCCGATTGTGTTGCAAATGGAGTCATATGTTTCCAAATGGAAGTACGGTTCCTCCGTTACTAGACCCTTGTACTTCGGCAAGCTTTGTAATGCGGTCGTCCTAACCTCAAATGTTCTCCCATCCGGGCGTTGTGGTATCACTAACGGAGAGGGATTATTAGTAATAACCGGATGGAAATGTGCTTCAACACCCCTTACTACCTCTCGATGATGTCTCGCGTAACACCTAAAGGTACTCTTGGTCGACCCACTTAACCTTGTCTTAACCCATGAGGTACAAAGTGTTGTTGAGGTTGAGGTTGATGCATCGGTCTTTGAAATTGCGGTTGTTGATGTTGACCTCGGACTTGTTGTAAAGGCATTGGTTGTTGGAATGGTGCTCCTTGAGGACGAACTTGTTGCACCTCTGTAGATTGCCTTTGTGGGTAACCCATTCCCCCTTGCAGTCCCAAGTTACCTCCATCACCCCCATAATAGTAACCTTCATCTTCATACCCTCCGAATTCTTCTTCATAACCATCATCATACCCATCTCCTCCTACACCCGATGTTTGCACAAACTCTGAGGAAGGATTATGGAAACCAGGCTGGGTTGGTGGTTGAAATGTGGAAGAGTTATGGATAACGGTTGAACTTGGTAAAGTTTGACTTGGCAATGGTGGTTGAGTGGATGATGATTGACCAGACGTTGGGAAAAAGGATGAGAATGGTGGAACCATTGATGTGGTATTGGGAGGATTGACTTCATGTGTTGAGGGTGGATTGGTGGTAGTAATTGGTGGAGGTGTAGATAGTGTTGTTTGGCTTGTGGTAGTAGGTAATGATCCATAATGTTGAGTGGTGTTATTGGTGTAGTTGGCGACTCAATAACCTTGTTTTCTCGTAACAAAACCCTATTGCGTCGTAAGGTTCGTTCAATCTCCGGATCAAATACCAATGGTGATAGCTTTTTAGATTCTCTAGTATGCATACACCTCTAAGATCCTGCACACTAACACAACCAGCGTACACCCGAAAAAACAACAAACGATACTAGCTCAATTAATAACACACGTTATGCACAATTCCCCGACAACGGCGCCAAAATTTGACGTGTTGTCGTTGTCTCACGCAAATTTAATCTAAATACTGCTACTAGTTAGCGGTAAGTGGATATCGAACACAAGAAATTGTGTTATTGAAAGGTTGTGCTACTTAAACTAATTACCTAATTTGCAAGAAATTTAATTTAGAATTTGGTGTTGTGGTTTTAGATTTTAACTACTAATGATCCAAAAATTGATTTGTTAACAGATTAATAAGGAAGTGACCATCTTAAGTTTCCGGTTCAAGAACACATGTGTTTCAATTTAACTAGAAAGAGTCACATAGACATGATTAACTGTTTGTGATAAAAGGGAACCAAGTACTCGGATTGCAATGCGAGGTCGTTACCCGATGACCAATTGATTAATACCCAACCTGTAAACCTCCCGATATATCTCGGTTGTCAACGACATCACGTCAAAATTTGACGTGATGTTGTTGTCTCACGCAAATGTTTAATCCAAATACTGCTACTAGTTAGCGGTAAGTGGGTAGCGAACACAAGGAATTGGGGAAATTGTCTTATTGAAAGGTTGTGCTACTTAACTAATGACCTAATTTGCAAGAAATTTAATTTAGAATTTGGTGGTGTGGTTTTAGATTTTAACTACTAATGATCCAAAAATTGATTTGTTAACAGATTAATAAGGAAGTGACCATCTTAAGTTTCTAGTTCAAGAACGCATGTGTTTCAATTCAACTAGAAAGAGTCACATAGACATGACTCGTGTTTGATTAACTGTTTGTGATAAAAGGGAACCAAGTACTCGGATTGCAATGCGAGGTCGTTACCTGATGACCAATTGACTAATACCCAACCTGTAAACCTCCCCGTGATATCTCGGTTATCAACGACATCACGTCAAAATTTGACGTGATGTTGTTGTCTCACGCAAATTTAATCCAAATACTGCTACTAGTTAGCGGTAAGTGGGTATCGAACACAAAGAATTGTGGAAATTGTGTTATTGAAAGGTTGTGCTACTTAAACTAATCACCTAATTTGCAAGAAATTTAATTTAGAATTTGGTGTTGTGGTTTTAGATTTTAACTACTAATGATCCAAAAATTGATTTGTTAATGGATTAATAAGGAAGTGACCATCTTAAGTTTCCGGTTCAAGAACGCATGTGTTTCAATTCAACTAGAAAGAGTCACATAGACATGACTCGTGTTTGATTAACTGTTTGTGATAAAAAAGGAACCAAGTACTCAGATTGCAATGCGAGGTCGTTACCCGATGACCAATTGATTAATACGCAACCTGTAAACCTCCTCGTGATATCTCGGTTGTCAACGACATCAAGAACGTACGAAATAGGTAAAGACTAAAATATCAATCAACAATTTACAAACAATCAATCAACACCATAATAACCATAACATAGCAATTATTCTAGAAATCATGAATTCAAACACAATTGTTCAACAAACCTTCCACTCAAGATGATCACAAGGAGATTTAGCCTCTCAGATTCTTGTAATTCATCATCACTCTCCTTAGGTTGTTCATATGCATACAATCACCAAACAATGTTGTAGAAATCTCTAGAAACAATAACAAGACTCTAAAATCGCCTCCCAAGCCCTCCTGTTCGTTCACAATGATTGGATATATGAAAAGACTCATTCATTCGATTTAAATGGAGCAGTTACAACTTTCCCGTAGCTCACCACCGTAAGCTACGGTGCCCACCATAGCTTACGTTGGGCAATAATTTCATTACGGCAGTCAGCCACTGTCTTACGGTGGGTTTGAAAGAGGACACCACCATAAGCTACGGCGCCCACCATAGCTTACGGTGGTCAGCTTGATTTTCTCATTTTGCCCTTCGTTCAATCTCTTGAGTCCCATCTTCAAGTAGGCTCTTACAAATACCTGATAAAACATGTTTAAGAACCCTCGTTATGCTCTTGGATACCTGAAAAACCATACACACCGTAGACATCAAATCATAACAATTAAACATTTAAAGCGTGGAATATTTATCATTTTATCACACTTACGGGTTGTCCAAAAGACTTCTGACTTTACCAAGTGCAAAGATGACAAGAAATCCACTTCGGGCTATATCTTTATGTTAGCAGGTGGACCTATCTCATGGAAGAGTCATAAACAACAGTTAACCACAACTTCCACAATGATGGCATAATACATTGCTGTTTATAACAACCTGTCATGGAATGTTACTTAGAAATCTGATCAGTGGACTCAAAATCGTTAATTCCATTTCTAGACCATTGAAGCTAGACTGTGATAACTCAGCTGACTTTAGTTTCTCGAATAGTAACAGTTCGACTGGAGCTGGTTTATATCTCGATACAAAGTACTTGTTCGTAAGTGAACGAGTTCGGGAAAATAATCTTTGTATTGAGTATATTAGTACTAAAAATATCCTTGCGGATCCGATGACTAAAGGTCTCCCACCTAAAGTTTTCGATGAACATGTTTCGAATATGGGATTTACTAAAGACCTTATTTAATAGCATATTGTACTTGCTTATGTTTTAATTAATGAAATTTCCTCAGTTTGATTTTGTATGTCTCTAATATATATTCTGCCGGTATAATGACATATAGACAAATATAAATACAGCTCAAACGCTAAAGGACTTATTCGCATATTTTGATCATAACTGTTAGGTTTTAAATGGAGGTTGTAGTATGACTAATGGGGATCCTGAGTCGAATGATGATTCAACGGCAGTATTTCTCTGCTACGGTTCTTGGTTTAAAGTTAAAATGAATATTAGCTCTGATCAGACAAATCTAATACTCATGATAAATGATTACTCGGTTAAGTGAGAGAATGTAAGATTAAATATATTATATTTATAACATTTAATCATGTAGCTATTATAATCATTTATATTATATTAAATCAAAATAATATTAATCCTATTATATATTAGTTGGTAATTGTTGATGGACCATATTATCCTTATTAACTAATTAAGTTTTCCTTCTGTGTGTATACATAAGAAGATGATTAGAGAGCTTTAGAGTGGGACACTTTTACTCATAACATCATCATCATTATTGTCCCACCTCTCTCTCCATAACCTAAATCGAATTCATACCTAGTTCAGTTATCACCATCATAATCTTACACCCTAAGGAGGACCAGATCATACTGACAAAGATGTCGAACTCCATGGTTGCGTTTCTGGCTGGATTCTCTGCTGGCCTGTCTGCCGTCACAGGTATTTCATTCATGTTTTTCATTATGTTTAAACACAACTAATCAACATATCATGCATGAATAATATACGAATTCATGAAAATTAATTATCAATTGTAAATTTAGTAGTGAACTTACAAATGCTTACACTAATGAATTTGATTATGGATGATTTCAGATTGAGCAAAAGAGAGAGAAGACAGCTTGAGTGTGGTGTGAATGGGGATTTATCTTCGGATAACTTTATCATGGGAGTTCCCCCTCGCCCCTATTAAGTTCTACATTGATTTCAAGCCTTTTTAAAACAATCCGCCAACCAAACGTACCGTAAAGATAATATATTTTGGATAAATTTCCGACCAAGCTCTACAGAGTTTCATATGGAAACAATTTTCCAACAAATGTTCCCTTAGTCCAGCAATAATTATATATAATATTTCGGTCCGGGATTTTTAACTTGTCCATAGGGACTATTTTGCAACGAGAATTCTCATCATAAATTAACCTAGTCTTATTTCTATCAATATACACTCTTAATTTTATTCGTCTCTACAAAACTCCATTTTATTCGTCTCTACAAAACTCCATTTTTAGAAGAATTAGTGCATTCACAATTGATTCTCTATTTCTATCTCTATAATTACACTAAAAATAAATATCTTTTTTATCTCATTTTCAACTAAACTAGGTTTATGACATTGTTGCGTTGCAGCAAACTTCTTTTGTTAATTAGTCTGTGTTTACATGTGTTTTGAAATTACTACAAGTGCATTGCGCACGAAATCGCTGACAAGAATAAAAAGAAAATGTAGAAAAAACACTAAAAGATAACCGGAAGAGAATCTACCAAAAAGTTGTATGGTGATAATGTTGTTCGTATGAACCCGTGGTCAGAGATGAGCAAATGGTACTGTGTACTGGTACCGAATTTACTAAACCGAAAGATCTTAAGTACCATTTAGCGGCATCGTAACTCGTATTTTCGGTACAAGTACCGATTCGGTATCTGTTGCCACCGAGCTCGCCCCTATCCGTGAAACTAAAAAACATAAATCATTAAAAGTTAAAGAAAATTAACAAAAAAATTGTACGGTACCGTTGTTCGTACTATACCTGCGATCAGGAATGAGCAAATGGTACCGGGTAGCAAATACCAAATTTCCTGAACTAAAGATTTTCAATATCATTTCGGTACCGACTTTTGGCGTTTTCTGTATCAAGTTGTTGCCGGTTTTTACCTTCATATACCGATACGGAGCAAGACCGTACTAGTATTTTCGATACCGATACCGGTTGACACCAAGCTTATCGCAACCCATAATACAAAAAATTATTAAAGTTAAAAAAAAATACGAAAATGTATTCAACTTAACCCGTACCGGTTCAATACCAGTTGACACCAAACCTATCCCAAACCATAATAATAAAAAAAAGTCATTATACTTAAGAAAACATATGAAAATGCATTAACCTTAAAAAGTAAAAGAAGTAATAATAATAATAATTATTATTATTATTATTTTTATTATAACATTAAATTAGTATAAAAAACCACATATAATATTATAATATTAAAGTTACTGAGTAGCTTACAATAATAACAAAAATAATAATAATAATAATACTTTTATCATAAAATTTTCTTTCTCTTTCATTCACAATCTTTTTAGAAAGTATCAAAGAACTATACATGGTGAATAAATTTACTAATACACATTAGCATTTCCTTTCTCCTCTATTTACAATCAGGGGCAGATGTGTAAGTTTAGGTTCACCCGATCGCATTGAGTTTTAAAGCTATAATAGAGTGGTTACATAAATCCTGAAGTGAACCCATAAAATAGAACAAACACCAATCTGGTGGTTGGGTGATGGAATTTTAAAGCACAAGTAAGGTTTAGAGCCCTAGTTTTTTGATGTTTACAGATATCCCTCAAAACTTTTGTACGTCCCTCAATATATAATGTATAGCGCAATACGCTTCCCATAGGGTTTAAACGCATTAAATGCGACACCAATAGGAATCGTATAGGGCAATATGCTTCCTATAGGTACGGTGTACCTACTCTTTGACATGCACGTAGTTAAAAACTGAAAAGGTCTGAAAAGTGACCCCAATATGAAGCGTATGGGGCAATATTATTACCATAGGTTTGAAAAGGTCTAGGAGTCATATAGGAAGTGTATAGGGCAATATGGCTCCCCTATTAGTATAGGGCAATCTGGTTCCCCTGTCACTAAAGTATAGGAAGCGTATAAGGCAATACAGTTCCCCTTGTTCCTTAATCTGTTACCGAGCTTATCCCTATATACATATACACCTATCTAGGGCTATTCAAATTGCTCGACGCTCGAGATTCATTCAATGCCCGATCGAAAAATGTTCAGAATTTGCTTGTTTGATTCAGCTTGCTTGAAAAAGCGCTTGGTTTGGATTAGTTCGGTTTGAAACGAACCGAGCATGAGCAAAGGTTCGCTCGGTTCGGTTCGACTCAGTTGGCTTGAATTATTTATTAATATATATATATATATACATATATATATAGGGAGAGAGAGAGAGGCACATATTAATAATGTTTGTTCCAAGATCCAATCTATAGCTCATTTAAATATAGGCCGAGCAGGGGACGGGCGGGATGATGTTGAGGTCTCGCCTCAGCATGATCAAGGGGATCATCAGTATTCATAGAGAGTTTATCGTGTGGTTAGGTTGCCTCGGTCAACCAACCATCTTCTCATTAGGATTTTGCGTAAATAGGATGAGCAGATGCGGCTTCTTACACTACCGGATGCATGATAACATGGGGTGGCTGATGACTAGCATAGGTGAAATGTATAAGTATATGGGTATATCGGTTCCACCCCGTCCCCTACCACGAGTGTATCTGGACCGGGGCCCGTTTTATACACCGGAGCCCGACCCGTCCATGCCATCCTTTACCCAGCCAATCACGTCCATGCCGATATTTACTCAGCCCATCTCGTCCGTGCAGATATGTTATCTTATTTGTATTTCATTTATTTACAAGCAATTTAATGTTATGAAATGGGTATTTTATTTAAATTCTTACAGGCTTCCGGCCCATCCTATAATAAGCCTGAACTTTCCATGCCTCATTTTCCTTAGTCCGGCCAGACCATGCCGCTCTTTCCTTTGTCCGACCTTTCCATGCAAGTATGTTATTTTGTTTTTATTTCATTCTCTACAAACAATTTTAATATTATGTAATAAGTATTTTTTAAAATTTTTTGATAGGCTCCAAACACTTCCTATACACTTCACAACATGTCACCCTTTACTAGTCGTTGCCCAAACTTTACGGAGGAGGAGCTCACGGAGTCTAACGAGTAGTCTGATGAGGATTGATGACAATAGTAATTTATGTTATTTTTATATGACGCATTACTGTACGAACAATTAAATAATATTTTTCAATGTATGAACAATTTAACTTTTAGTATTTTTAATATTTGTTTAATTTGGATATGTTTGTTTTGATAAGTTATAATGTATGTATATGTGTAATATGTTTGGATTGCTTATTTTACTACGTCTTTTATAAAATTTATAACAAAAAAACAACATATGGTATAACAAAAAAAACCCAACTTAATTAATCTCTTTAAAAAATAAAGTCTAAAAAGATACTAACAACTATATGCTGCTCTCAAAAAAAAAATTCCTCCTTGGAACGTATTGCCCTATATGATTCCCTTGGTCCCCTAATCATTGGACTGAAAAGTTTTATGTCAAATATACTATAGGAAGCGTATAGCTCAATACGCCTGGACCTAGAAGTAGCATATTGCCTTATATGATTCCCCAGGTCTCCTAATCATTGGTCTGAAAAGTTTGTACTTCAAGTACACTATATGAAACGTTCATATTTGATCAAAGTAAAGATGTCAAATTCTTTACTTAACAACGCCCTCTTCTCTTTTCGCAACTGTGCACTTCCCTGGAATTTCAACCTTAGAGCATTCCATAACGATTGTGCGTCATCATCATGTTGCAAAAGCGCAATATGTCTTCCTTGATGGCTTGTTGTAAAATGTTCATCATTTTCTTCTTATTCATGAACTTCTCTCTTTCAAAATTCGAGCGTTGAGCCAATGTCTTTTCGAGACCGTTTTCTCCAACAGTAGCTTGATACTTTTCTTCGATGACAACAAGAGGTAAAATGATTCGCCTGAACCCAATTCATAAAACGTTCACTCCAACTGTGAAAGTTTTCAAGGTTCATCAACTTTGGCGGCTTTGTCATTGTACCCATCTCATTCTCGAGGTTCATGTTTTGAGCTGCTGTAGCTGTGACCGCTGATGCAGGAAAAGCGTTATAAAACTCCTCTTCCATTTTTCTACAAAGATTTTAGAAACACACTTTCGAAAAAACTTATTAGAATGGTAAACATTTCTTCGTGCGGATAACAGAACAGTTCGTGCGACGAAGATTAGTTCGTACGACACAAAGATTTGTGCGACCGAGATAATTCGTACAAAGGAAATATTAGTGCGAACAAGATGTTCTTACAACTGAAAAATGTTTGCTCGTACGAGTGAGTTGTTCGTACGAATGAATGCCTCGTGCGAATCACAGTTCTTTAACTTTTTAACTTGTAGATTTTAGGAACTTCTTTTTACTCGTTCGTACGAATGACTTAAATTATACAGACAGTCGGACGTATGAGTTGTCTCTCTATTCGTACGTAACAACTCAGGTCACCAAACGGATGAATTTTACCAAATTTGACATGATTAAGTTCAACTTAGATCTTAGATTGTCAAGGATTGATTAGAATTGATTTTAACATGATATCCTAAAATCCTAGTAAATTTGGTCGATGAATTTTTCCAATTCCGAGATCTGTATGGGAAAGTGTAGAAGTAGGTTGAATCTGGATCTGAAACAGATGGTAGTATGCAGAAACTTGATGTTTGTCAGTGGATCAGGCCTCAAGGCTCTGATACCACTTGTGAGGGGGGATCGGCTCTCCTCTGATGAGCACCAGACCGATCTGACTCAACTAACAGAGGCGGAATTCATTGTTAGTGAGCTTGACAAATAAACAAGTGAGATCTACTGCTTAAATGCCTATGATTGTATAGATAAACGTGAACAAGTACACAACAAGTAAACAGTTCAGCAGGGCTTCGCCACACTAACAGAGTTCTCAGTTTCTGATGCAACACTCCTCTATTTATAGGTCGAAATAACTCGCACAGGAGAGTATGTAACTGAGTGTGACTCGTACGAGTCACAAGACTCACTCGTACGAGTCATCTACTAACCAAATAAAATATACATTAACATATACAAACTAACGTTCTAAGCCCTATATACATAATCAACATATTTTAGACGTATGCAATAGACATTATGCACCAACAATACGTCTGGATCCAGAGGAACTATATTGTCCTATATGATTCCTATAAAGTTTCAATGATGTCCAAATAAAACGAGGGGATGTACGAATAAGCTAAGCCTTTACTTATTTAAAACCGAGGACCTAAAACGGTATGCATTACTAGGAGTGGCCGGGTTGGGGGTACGGATAACATATCAAAATGAGCGATTTTTTTTTCTATTTCGCTGTCATACAGCTCATAGCTTTTGTAAGGTCAACTTGTTTTTTTGACCATCGTCCTAATTAAACTTCAAAACATTACAATTTTTTTAATTTACCCAGAAAATTGTTGTTATATATATATGATACATCAATATTAATAAATAACCCTATCTTAACTTTGTTATTAGTGAGATTTACTAAGTATGATGATGATCAATATAGACATATATATTTGTAGCCCGATTTACTGAGTATGATGATGATCAATATAGACATATATATTTGTAGCTTGTTGGGCTTGGCATTGCAGCCTTGGTCCATGGCAAGAAGGAAGGTGTGGTTCATTCTGGTCGTACAAAGCTCATATCCATCATGCAATTGTTATCCTCATGCTAATCTATCAGGTTAGGTTATTAAATGGTTAATTAACTTACTAGTTTCTTGATCCACGTATCTTGTAATTTGGGTGTTTTTTTTGCAGTTAATTTAGAAACGCATGTACTCTGTTATATTTTGTGGGGGAGAAAGTGGTGGGTGATGCATGATACAACGTGCATATGTTTACGGGCATTGGCTAGGCTTCCGTTTGTGATACCAATATGGTTCCTAGCCATTATCCTTCCCTTTTTTGGTTCAACTGAAGACTATCTTATTTATATATTGTGTTTTTAAATTTTTAATAACGATATGATTTTTTTAATGTAACATATTTTTATCATGTGATGAACTTACCTGACCCATACCGTTAAACTGACCCGGATTCGTTTATGTCCAATTAAATTTGAGCACCTAAAAATAGTGAACCCATTGAAAAAAATTCCTCGATGCTCCACTGCTTACAACCACATCATACAATATAAAGAACGCACTCACATAAATATACAAGATCGAATGTGAATTCTATTACATCATCTCCTCGTTTGCATGGTTGTTATTTTGTGGGAATTGGTGTTCTAGAAATTAATGTGACTGAATTGGGCTTAAGTACGTATCCCTGTGTCAACTTTTCCCACTGCAACAACAGTTGTGGAATGTGTGCACTAGGAATTAAGTGTGCTCTAAAACATGTGTGGGAATTGGTAATCTTATATTGTTTCTTACAGGCTCGAGTAATATGTATAAATAAGGTGTTATTGTTTTCTATCTTGGCAGCTACAATATTACTATTATTTTTTGCAAGCATGTCTATTTATTTCGGTCTGTCTATCCGACATTACCTTGAATTTTTCTGCTTCTTTTCTCCCTACATATGTAGAGAATCATGTACCTTAACCTGATCCATATGGGATAAACAAGCTAAATCCATAAGTGAACCCAAATGAAACACGGTTAATAAGGAAAATCAAGCTCGAGTTGAGAACTCTAGGTGTATATATATATATATATATAGTTTTAGGATCCTGTAAGAAGGACACTTTTCGTGAGAAGTGTGAGAAGGCATAAGAATTTACATATAGGCATCATATTTTGAACTTGTACATAATGTTTTGGGTTATTTGGCAAGAAAAAACAAAAAATAACAATTTAACACACAACGCAATGAATTCTATGATTAAAACTTAAAACACCATGCTAAGAATGTTAAGTAGTGTGTTTGAAGTGTTAAATAGTGTGTTTGTGTTATGTTTTAAATTTCATGCCCATAATACATTACATTATGTTTTAAATTGTTACGTTTAGTGTTTTTCTTGCTAAAACAATTGAAAACATCATACCTAAGTCCAAACATGATGCCTACATGTCAATTTCTATGCCTTCTCACACTTCTCACGAAAAAATGTCTTTTTTACAAGAATCTCAGCCTATATATATGGGGTAGATTAATATATAATATTCCTTAACGTACGATACGTAAGAGATGAAATTACGCAAGTGCTAAAACTCAAAACCGTAAACACGCATGTTGAACAACCATACATCAAGCATAAACATAATCAAGCATGTTACAAAACTTATTACGCATATTATAATTTCATCTCGTACGTATTCTACGTTAAAGGATGTTGTGTGTGTGTATACATATACATATATATATGTACATATATATATATATGTATATATGTAGGGACAGGATTTAGAAAAAACACCTATAAGTGTGAAAACGGTGAGAACGCCCATTATCCGTTGGATCAAAACAATCTATGGATTAGATTGGCACGGTGGCATTTTTGTAAATAACATCAACTTTCGTACATGGACGCACTTCATTAAGGGCAAAAAGGTAAATGTTGATCTACAAACCCCATCAAAACGGGAGCGAAACATGTATACTTCCCAAAGAAACCTCCCCAATTCCAACGAAAAACGCGAAAACCCTAGAAAATGCGAAACCACAATATTATGGTGTTAAAAGATCAAACAAGATCAAGAGGCATAAAACAGAGTGACTTAACTTCGATTTACATTATGCTAGTTTTATAATTTTTTGGCGTTTTAATTTTATCAATAAATGTGCAGTTTCTATTGGTGTGGAATCTGTAGAGTCACCTGCTCCAAAACGCCAAAGAACCACCGAGCAACTAAAGAAGACAACAACAAAACATGGTACATATGGTTACTTTTTATGATGTTTGTTTGTAAACTCCATATATCATGTAATATACTTTGATAGTTTGTTACTAAACGCCAATACATGTATCGTTTGTATAATCATGTTTGACTATATGAGAATGTCATTTTACATATATCATTTGTATTATTAAACGCCATGTATCATCTGTGACTATCTTATTGAACAACATATATCATTTGTGTTATTAAAAGCCATGTATCATTTGTGTTATTAAATGCCATGTGTCATTTTTGTTACTAACTGTGCCTTTGTGAATGTGTTAAATGCCATGTAAAAGTTATGTGTGGAAAATGTTTGTGAAAACGCCATGGAATGAATCTTGTTTTATAGGCATAGTGGGGTTTAGAGTAACAATAAATGTGCACACGGTTAAGTCAGGATGTTGAGGTTCAGGAAGAACCATTTTCTCAGTTCAGTGGGGCTAGAGTTTTGTCAAAAGTAAAACCTACAAACTTGACTGCTTGGTTTATAAATCTGAATCAAGATCAAAGAAAGGCAGTACACGACATGGCGTTTGGTGCTGCCCTCAAGATGAAAATAGACAGCATACCCACAGTGCTTAGGTACTGGTTGGTCAAAAATTATAATAAAAGAACAAACAATCTAAATGTTGACAACCATAACATACAATACATATCAATGAAGTACTATAAACTCTTTAACGGGTATACTGAATGAAGACGTGGCCGTGAAGGGGAAAAAAGTCAACAACTAATGAAGAAGTAGTGGATGAGTGGAGAGCACTGTTCAAAGGGACTGACTAGATTAACAGACCAAGTGTGAAGCTCTACTTTGATAACATCTTACCTGAGATGGATAGATTCGGGAGAAACTTCTGTCGAAATTTTCTTGTAGCATTCTTCACTATAATTGGGCATGCAAGTGATAATGTGGTCGTCAACCAACAGTTCTCGCACAACATTAGACGAAACGTTCAAATAAAACAACTGAACTGATGTGGTTATCTCATCCAATGCTTACAACACGCCAAAAACCGCATGGTCACAAAAAAAGCATTTCACAGGGCCCTTCATTGTACTTGCGGTAAGAAAAAAAATTCCGTATATAATAGTTTGCCCAAAGTAACAATTTAAAAATTAAAAATGTCTTGTGTTACAGCTTGCCTTGGTGAATGACGCTTACAATAGAAAAAGGTTGCAATGATAAGAAGGATACCCGATTGAATGGGTTACAACAAGAACTCTTAACATGCTTGAGTGTGTACTAGTTAAAAGGATATATGGTGGAGAGCCAAAACGCCATTATGGCAAGGAACTTAAAAAGAAAACTGTTAAGTAGGATAAGGAAACACAGTTACAAAAAAAGTTGTTCAAGAACAAGCCACACCCAAGACAGCAGACAAAATGCAGGGTGTTGATGAAGAAGATGCCGATGGTGATGATGTTGACAATAAAGATGAAGTTGATGTTGAAATGTTAATGAGCATGTTGATACTGATCATGATGAGGTTGAGGATGATGATGGATTTGATCATGATGATCAATATATTTATGTTGAACTCGACCCTAAAGTTTAAAACGCCATGGAAATCAATGATGAGAATGAAGAGGCTTTCTATCAAAGGGTTGTGGATGAAGATGTACAAAGCTAGAACAGGATGTTTGAAGTTTCTGCATTAGGGAAACATGCTCTAGTCAGAAGACTAACAAGGTATGAAGACCATTGTGCTGGTTAGAAACAACAAAACAATGAAGCTGAGGAGGTATGTTGTTCAAATAATAAGTTTAACAAAAAACACACTACTTAATAATTCCTTTTTTTGTTTAACAGGCAATGGCTGAGAAGTTGGATGGGGCATACAAATAATTAGAAGACTGTTACAATAAAATTAGGACATTATCAGATATTGTTAAAGAACATGTCAACATTTATTGATTAAAACGCCATGGAAGTGGCAGATGAGAGAGAAGCAGGTGAAAATGAAGATGAGGTTGAAAGGAAAGCTGAAGGTGAAATGGAAGTGGAAGGAGAAGGGATATGGCTGGAGAACGAAACGCGAACGAAGTGCCAACATTTGTTGATGAAAACGTCAAGCAAGTGGCTGATGAGAGAAAAGAAGGAGAAAATGAAGATGAGTTTGAAAAGGAAGATGAAGGTGAAAGGGAAGGGGAAGGAGAAAGTACAGATGAAGATATAAACGAAAATGATATTAAAAGTTGGGATTATGATTTCAAAACTCTTGAATATGACATTTTCAAACATAATGGGGAAACGATAATAAAAGGAATGTTGCTGAGTTTTTGAATTGTCGGGACAAGACCTAGAACAAATGATTGAACTAAAAGAAGGTTTAGATTGTCCAAAGACAATGGAAGAAATGCTTAAAGCTATAAAAATTCACCAGCACCCTGCTGAGGAGACCCCAAAAATGCATGTATTTGATGCAATGCCAAAAAAATCCCCTAATAAAAACACAATACAGTTAGGGGTTCATCACTGAACTTGAAAAAACAACTGAGGCAGTCAATGACAAAACGCCAAATGAACCTGTGACAGAGACACAGTTCAGTGATACCTTCATTTCTCAACTAGAAAAAAATGAAGGGGAGATGGTGAACAAAAGTGTTAGCCAGCAAGGTGTAGTGGTTGATGAAACATGATATCAGCAGCCACCATCTTGAGGTAGGAAGAACCTCATGCAAACTTTTGAAGAAGAAAAGACACCCAGAAACACCAAGATGATAAAAACACCACTAACATATCACCAACCAAAACGCCAAACAGGGCAGATGTGCAAGAGAAGGGTAATGAGAAAAAAATACCAAACATCACAAAGTTGATCCAAGATAATCTTTTGATTTATCCAACTTAGCAAAATGACCCTACTCCTACTCCTCATTTGCAAAACATCACAAAGTTTTTTGCATATACCCCAACTCCTCATATGCAAAACCCTACTCATTTTGCACATCGTGTAACCACTATGCCTGTTCAGTATGTCCAAACCACTGTTCCTTAGATACAGTATGTTCAAGCCCCAATTCCTCAGGTTCAAGTGCAACCTGCACCACTAGTTACACAAACGTCTTCTCCTGCAGAGACCAGTCAATAGAGCTTCTTTACACAAGGTTTTGTTGATTGGAGTAGCTTACCTGAATAACCGACTGATGAAAATTTAGCTCTAGTTGTAGATACTTAAAAGAAACGTGATTATTTTTGTTTCATGGCACTAGACACTATATTTGAAGGCGATGACTCTGAGGAAGTAGTGTCAAATTCTAATGATGTTTGTGATAGTGTTGTGGCAGATGTTTCAGAAGGGAAGGTTGGTGAAGAAACTGTGATCTTAGTGTGAGACCCATGGGAAACTAGTGTTTGTGAAGAAGAATGTGATTGTGCCACGATAGCTACTGCTAAGGTATCACCTCAGGTCCTTAAAGACCTGTGTTCAGACAAATGTATTATTGTTTTTGCAAACTAAAAGAGGTAAATGAAAACCTTATAAACAAAATTTTAGATGATGAAATTCAGTTTGAATAACTTGCAAAATAGTTAAAATCTAAACTGTTTGAGAAAGAGTCTGAAATTAGTAGCCTCAAACATGAGTCTAGCATAACCAAGGATCAACTCTAAACTATGATAGAAAAATATCAAAGTTGTAAAAAGGAGCTTGAATCTACCCAAATTACTTGTGAAAAGTGAGTAGAATCCTGCAAAGGTTATGAGTTGATGTTAGAATCACAAATCAAAAGCAATGTAAAATTTGGTGTATGTTTTATAAAACATGACCAAGTTTCCCAAAACACTTCGGTAAATTATTGTGAGGTGGTTGTAATTTTTCCAACAAATTTGGCTGGTCAAGAAAATAAAGTCACTAAACCAAATGGTAAGAAAATTGTTTTAGAAAAACCAGTAGGATCCTCAACTTTTGAGGAAATTGAAAAATATCAACTCAAACCTACATAGTCAGATGACTGTGAAATTCTTGACAACTTTAAGCTAATGGATTTTTCAACCATTGAAGTTGTAAAGGCACATCAAGTCAAGATCATTCTCTTAAAAGATCTTCAAGTAGATGTCAGAAAAAAGGAAGAAAAGAGAGAAAATATTAAACTTGTTTTGTGATTTTTGTGAAAAGAAGAATCATGCTACTAAAAACTGTTTTCTTCTAAAAGCCTATGATATAAACAAAACAAGTGTGGTAATCACCAAATTGCACCATTTGTGGCAGAACAAACCACAAAACTCAAGAGTGTGTTAATCTCAAAACTTTTGATGTCAAGAGAATTGAGTATAAATCTAAAATACTTGAGAGTTCAAGAAAAGAAAAGACTCAACAGACTTTTGTCTCCGTCCAAACATCTGTTACCAAACTATTAAATATAATATCTACTCCCAGAAAGGTTCAGGTAACAGATGCACCACCAACACATAAATTTCCAAGAGGATATGGCCATCCTGCTTATAAGAGTGTACCACTTTGCTATGAGTTCCACAAAAGACCATCTAAACCAAGAGTTAACACACATTCTCATGGTTATGATCATTTAATAGGAAATGGTTGACAACAAATGTTATCAAAATATGTTCAAAATACTGACCATATTTTTGGACTTAAGGCTGGAATGTTTGTGACCCCATCCAAAGACATCGTGACTTTGGAAACTCACCTAAACTAATTGTTTACTAATGTGTCGGGAGCTTCTACTTGCCTTGATAGTTTATGGTATGTAGATAGTGGAGGCTCCAGGCACATGACAGGATGTAGAGCCCTACTAAAAAATTTCATGGCACATGGAGGGGGTGATATATCTTTTGGTAACAATTCAAAAGGGAAGGTGTTAGGGTCAGGGACAGTCTAGGCTTGGAAACTCAAGTTTGGACATGTCAATCTTATTGACAATCTGAAATTAATCTTCTTAGTGAATCTCAAATGAGTGACAAAGGCTATGGGTCATTCTTCACTAAGAAAACTTGTTAGATTGTTGGGCAAGAAGTGGTTAAAAGGATTGATCAAATTACAGCTAAGAGTAAACCACAGCAATGTGTATGTGGCTGATATGTTGAAAGATAATCCAATGTCCAATGCATGTATGTTCTCAATTGCTTATAACAAAGAGACGGGACTATGGCATAGAAGACTTGGTCACACAAATCTTAAAACTATCACCACACTCTCAAAACAAAGTCTTGTGAGAGGTCTTCCATCAAAACAATTCACCTGTGATGAACATTGTGTTTCATGTTTAAAAAGTAAACAACATAAAAGTTCATACAAATCAATTGAAGAGTCCAAAACAGGTCAGTGTTTGCAATTGCTACATATGCACTTGTTTGGCCCTGTAAAAATCATGAGTCTTAAAAAGAAGACATATTGTCTTGTCATAGTTGATGATTTTTCAAGGTTTACATGGACCTACTTCATGCACTCCAAAGATGAGACTATATGTACTTTGCAAAATTTTGCAAAACAAGTTGAAAAGCAATTTGACTTGCCAGTAAAAGTCTTTACGAGTGACAATGGGTCAAAGTTTAAAAATAAGGAGTTGGATGATTTCTGTGTGTCAAAAGGGATTGTTAGGCAATACAGCATCCCAATGACACCAGAACAAAATGGGGTGGTTGAAAGAAAAAATAGAACTTTGATTGAAGCTGCTAGAACAATGCCTATAGACTCAGGATTACCCTTGTCATTTTGGGCAGAGGCTGTAAACACTACTTGCTATGTACAGTACAGAGTTTTAGTTAACCCAAGCATTAAAAGACAGCTTATGAAATTCTATACAAAATCAAACTTCTTATCTCATATTTCAAAATCTTTGGCTGCCCATGTTTCATTCTAAACTTAAAAGATTCAACTTCAAAATTTGCAGTAAGAGTAGATTGTGGTTATTTTTTGGGATACTTAACCACTGCTAAAGCCTACAAAGTTTTTAATTCAAGGATTAGGTGTGTGGAAGAGACCTTGAATGTAAAGTTCAATTAACTTTCTTCATTAAAAATCCCAGCAAATCCCGCTAAACTGTTTGATTTAGATAAATTTACATTTAAAGATATGTATATCAAGACTAACAATGCAGGAACACCACAATCTTCATGTCAGGATTATGGATATGACATTGTGATTCCACAATACAAAGTCATTTCATTCACCAGAGAAACAAATGTTACTAACAAATGTGAAAACTTTACCATTGTTGGATCAACAGTTGTTG
The DNA here is from genome assembly GCA_947069175.1 of Scalesia atractyloides. Taxonomy (NCBI): domain Eukaryota; kingdom Viridiplantae; phylum Streptophyta; class Magnoliopsida; order Asterales; family Asteraceae; genus Scalesia; species Scalesia atractyloides. Next base: position 14,951,279 of record CAMTDV010000001.1, on the reverse strand, counting down.
ATCCTCAAATCTCTGCCAGCTCATCTAGTCAACTCCCTGTTGACGAAAGTCCATTCTTTGTGGACAAAAGTTAACCCATCTTTACCCCTATTCCACCTATACCTCCACCTTCAATCCAAACAGATGTTCACTCTTCAAAATTGGCAACATATGTTAGCTAAGATGATTCCTATCTGCAGCCTTCAACTCAAAATGCCATTGTTCCATATAAGGGAGATCTAATCTACCTAAAAAACCATCCATCTGACCAAATTATTGGCAACATCAATGAAGGGGTTCTCACAAGAAGTCAATCCCAAAACATTTTTCTTTTTGCTGGTTTTTTTATCACTCACACACCCTGTCAATTACCAATAGGCACTAAAAGACAATAGTTGGGTAGAGGCCATGCAAGAAGAGCTCCTACAGTTAAAAAGACAGCAAGTATGTGAACTTGTATCATTGCCTCAGGATGTATGTCCCATAGGCACAAAATGGGTCTTCAAGAACAAAACAGATGAAAGGGGCATTGTTGTCAAAAACAAAATTAGGCTTGTGGTTCAAGGTTATAGACAAGAAGAATGTAACGCCCCAAAATCACAAATTGAATTTAAGTTTCATATAAACTAGAAAGTTCATTATGTGTGTGTGTATTGAATATTGTATAGATTAGACATGAACACACGACACGAATGCGAATGAGAACATGCTCGTACGAGTGACAAGTGGCTCGTACGGTCGACAAGGGACTCGTACGACTGACAAGGTGACTCGTACGGGTGATCAACATCTCACTCGTACGAAGGACACTCGTACGAAGCTAACCTGCCCGCTTCGTACGAGCTGCTCATGCCTATATATATGAGATGTGTGTCATTGTTTGGAAGTTTTGGAAGTTCCCCAAGGGGAAATGCTGGCAAATTCTCCCCAGGAATTCCGTCCGCTGATTCTGTTTCTACTCCTTCTTAAGGACATTCTACCGAATCGGCACTATCATATACCCAAACTTTCGACTGGAACCGCCGGCACCAGGACTCACAAAAGCGGTATGTACGCCAAGTGTATGATAACATGTCTAAATGAAGTTAGATTGTGAAATTAATGAAATGGCTAGACATATATGAATGAAATATGTTAATGATGTTGTTAGTAGTAAACTAACTTGAAGAATGAGCTATAAGTGGAACTCATACCATAATTCGGGTTGAATGTATGTATTGGGTAAGATCATGCAATAGTGACTTGTACCATGTGCTTGAATAGTGTGATGTTCATCATATAATCGATTAAACGTTAGTTGGAATCAAGAAGTGAAAGTGATAAACATCTCGCTCGTATGAGTGATAGACATCTCACTCGTACGAGTGATATCAAATGCAGAACTATGAAAGTATTAGCATGTGTATAAATGAACTATGTGTATGTTATATAGGTGACTCGTACGAGTGATGAACATCTCACTCGTACGAGTGATATCAAATGTGGAATTATGAAAGTTTTAGCATGTATATGAATGAATACGTGTAAATTATATATCTCACTCGTAGGAGTGATAAACATCTCACTCACACGAGTGATAAGCATCTCACTCATATGAAGTGATAATTGAGTTGCGAGACCGTGAAATAAGACGGCCATTAGTACATGTCTTATATATGCGATAGTTGATTAACACAAAGCAAGAAATATATGAATGAAGAGTAATGAATATTAGTATATATGATTATAAATATGCTAACTATGATATGCATATGGTGACATGAACAAAAGTGGAATCATGCCAAGATGGACTCAAGCACGAAAGGCTAACGAGTCAAGAGGAGGCAAGGAAGCGGACACGAATACGAACATAGAAGGTAAGTGATTTCCGGAATCACTTCTTCTTTTATAAATAAAGATTGTCATGTTGAATACAGGGAATCGTGTAAGAAATTATGGATAAGGATAAGGATCAAGGTATGTAATGTTGTGGTAAGTCATAGGAAATCATCTATGTTCGGATTTCAAGATAGAAGTGAACGTGTCAAAATGTAGAAAGTATGTGTCGGGTGTGGGTTTTGGATGTTATGGGAATTATATAAGAATGTTTAAGTAATCACAGTACTAAGGAAAGTATTATTGTAGCGGACTGTAATCAGCTAGTTATGTTGAAAGTAGTTTAGAATAGTCGAATGGGTCAAAAATCAAGAAAGTATGATGGAAGTATAGATTTGATTAAGAGGACATGAGGTTAAGTGTCGAAAGGATACGGGAAGCTTATGGAAGGTTATGGTATGTTATGGAGCATTATGAGTCAGTTCGGGTTGGAATAGAAATCGGAAACGAGCTGTGTAAGTTTAAGCAAGGTAAAATGGTGTCGGCATTATATAGGGGGTGTCGCCGAAGGCTTCCTGATACCAGTGAAAACAACTAATAGGAAGCTTGTGAACTTAATGTACTGTGATAATGCTTGTCAGGGACAAATGAGTATGTAAGCATGTATGTGTATGGCTTACTTATATGCTAGTAGAGGGATTCATAGTTAAGTACGAACAGAAATAAGCATGCGCATAGGTTCATATGTATAAGACTTATTATGTGGATGTTTGTGACTAGGATATGTTAGTATAATCTTATGGGAATGTAAGTGGTATGTAAGGGTCAGTATATATGAATACACGGCTTCCATATGAGCGTTAATGTTACTAATTATTGTCCTGAGAATGAAATGAAAATGCAGGTCTACTATTGTTGATTTATGAAGATTGATGATTAGGATGCGAGATCATACATGGAAAGATAATAGGAAGGATCTTCATGAATAGAAAGAATATGGAGTGATTATTTAATTATGAGTGTTTAAAATTATGAATGACATCACCGAATATTAATCGTGCGCGTGTAAGCGGTGATCGCAAGTTGCACGGAATTATTATCACTAAGGAGTTAAAAGGGTGAAGATCGAGTCAAGGAGCAAGGATTGTACGGGAAGAGTGGTCTCATAGCTTGTAATTGTGTTTTACATTTAATAAGTAATTAAGAATGCATGTGGTAAATCCTTTCAAGAAAGTGTCCAACATTTTATAAATGAATTTTTACGTATGTTATATAGTCAATAAAGAAAGAATTTTTGAGTTGGTATTTCCGCTGCGTCTCTTATGGTCAAAACGTTTAAGGGTGTTACAAAGAAGGCATTGACTATGATGACACTTTTGCTCTTGATGCAAGACTAGAGGCCATCAGATTGTTTTTAGCCTTTGCTGCCAACCACAACATCAAGGTGTATCAAATGGATATCAAGTGTGCATTCCTATATGGCAATATCAAGGAAGAGGTATATGTATGCCAACCCCCTGGTTTTGAACATGCTTTTTATCCATATCATGTTTACAAGATAAACAAAGCTTTATATGGCTTGAAACAAGCACCTAGAGCCTGGTATGAAACTCTCTCCATCTTTCATTTATCCAGGCTTCACAAGAGGTAAAATTAATAAAACTTTGCTTTTAAAATGGAGAGGAAAGAATTTGATGCCTTTCCAAATGTATGTGGATGACATCATTTTTGGATCCACATGCAATGCTATGTGTGAAGAGTTTAGAGAACTCATGATTGCAGAGTTTAAAATGAGTGCTATGGGTGAACTCCAATGCTTTCTTTGTCTCCAAGTTAAGCAATTGCAAAATGGTACTTTCATTCATCAAAGTAAGTATGTCAAAGAACTTCTTACCAAATTTGATATGAATGATTGTAAACCAAGTAGTACACCCATGGCTACATCTAAGCTGGTCACTATTGATGACAAAGATGACTTGATTGATCAAACTCTTGGTACACATAAAATACTGACAATGACTGACATTGTTAAAGAACATGTCAACATTTGTTGATGAAAACGCTAAGTAAGTGGTAGATGAGAGAAGAACGTGGAAATGAAGATGAGGTTGAAAGGAAAGCTTTAAGGTGAAATGGAAGTGGAAGGAGAAGGGGAGGGGGAGATGGCCGGAGAACAAAACGCCAAGGAAGTGCCAACATTTGTTAATGAAAATGTCAAGAAAGTGGCAGATGAGAGAAAAGAATGTGGAAATGAATATGAGATTGAAAGGGAAGCTAAATGTGAAAGGGAAGGGAAAGGAAAAGTACAGATGAAGATATAAACGAAAATGATATTAAAAGCTAGGATTGTGATTTCAAAACTCTTGAATATCACATTTTCAGACATAATGGGGAAAAGATAATAAAAAGGAATATTGCTGAGTTTTTGAACTGCCAGGACAAGACCTATAACAAATAATTGAACTAAAAGAAGGTTTAGATTGTCCAAAGACGGTGGAAGAAATGCTTAAAGCTATAAAAATCCACCTGCACCCTGCTGAGGAGACACCAAAAATGCATGTGTTTGATGCAATGCCAAAAATCCCCCCAAATAAAACACAATACAGTTAGGGGTTCATCACTGAATTCAAAAAAGAAAACAACTGAGGCAGTCAATGACAAAATGCCAAACGTACCTGTGACAGAGACATAGTTCAGTGATACCTTCATTTCTCAACTAGAAAAAACTGAAGGGGAGATGGTGAACAAAAGTGTTAACCAGCAAGGTGTAGTGGTTGATGAAACGCGATGTCATCAACCACCATCTGGAGGTAGGAAGAACCTCATGCAAACTTTTGAAGAAGAAAAGAAACCCTAGAAACCCAAAGATGAAAACGCCAGACATCACAAAGTTGATGCAAGATAACACCATTTTAAACCCAAAAAAGTTGCCTGGTGATGAAGAAGATGGTTGGATTTATTGAACCCTATAAAAGAACAGATCATTTGAAAGCCAAAACAATCTCTAACAGCTGTTCACTAATAAAGTTCTGCTGCTCTAAACTCTGCCTATACTTAAAGGTTGTTCACAATATCTGTTAAAGACAAACCTCTACTGGAAGTAAAGATCTGCTAGAAAGAAAACTCTAATGAAGCATAAAGGTTGTTGAAGCAAAGGTCTGATGAAGACCAATAGAGGATACCTCAGTAGTTGTGGTTCAACAGAGTCTATTATGAAAATGAATGTAATAGTGTTTAGGTCTAGCAGAGGATAGAGTTAGTTAGTTTGTTAAATGTCACTTTCATAGTAACGTCAATCATAAGATGCTCAATGGTTTGCAATGTACTATAAATAGAACAGTGCTTGTACTGTTCTATCTATCACTTTTCTTCTACATTCTGTACGAACAAATTAGAGTGATCTTAGGCTGAGGTGGAATTTGTAATTTGCATGCATACATGATCATAATTACAAAAGCATGTTAATGTAAACAATCTTTCTATTGTTGTGATTTCAAAGTTTATAAAATTCCGCTGCACTGTTTCATTGTTATCTATCTTCTTACATTGATTTAATCTAAACAATTACATCAATATCAAACTCAGATCCTAACAAAGATGATGAAGATGATGAAAATAAAAAGGAAAAGATTGTGGAAAAAAAGGAGAAGAGAGAGTCAAAGAAGAGTAGAGCATGTTTGTCACCTTATGTCAGGAGGCAAGTGGTTATACATGCAGCAAGGGCGGCATACGAAAATAACATTTCCACATACATATTCACTTGATGTGGTGACTGGATGTATGGACATTTCTTTATCGTAAAACGCCAAACTTTGCATTTGTTACGTTAAAAGGATACATGCATATGCATGAAAACACACAAAATGCCATGTCTTATATTAAAATGACTTTGCAAAACTAAAGCGCCATATGCTGTTTTTTTTTTCGGGAGTACGGTGTTCAAGATTGAAGGAGTGTCAGAACTCTCAAGGGTGATTTCTGAGAGCATCAGACAAGGAATCTATGCACGCGTCAATATTATTCAAAGTTGGGGGCATATTCTAAACTATGAAGAAAGATACAAGGCTCTAGAATCACCCTCAAGATTATTTTGCACACAAATAATGTTGGTAACTGTTTCGCTATATTTAATTGATGCAATTATATTATGACTTTGTTTTTTTGTTAAAAATGTGGTTCCTCAAAATTATAGAATACGCCCGCGTATACAAAGACAACAAAGAATTCAAAAACAACATGGAATTGGTTTTTAAACTCGCTCGTTCCAAAGAAGACCAGAAAGATAAATTAATATGATCTGATCTTCGTGCCAATAGCATGGCAAAAACATTTATATGTTGTCTACTTCAATCTAAAATACAGCAGAGTTTATATGTTAGTTAACAGCGCTGGAGGGGATACACTTAGCATTAAGAAAAAGTATCATGGATGGTTGGAAAAGTTGTTAAGTATCTTAAAAACTTTGTATGTAGAAACTATGTTGATAAAACGCCATACTAATATACGCAAAAATGTGAAACTGTAGCAAGATGCTTTTGCAAACTACTTGCTTTTTAAAAACACCCAATGGCTAAGATCATGAAGATGACGCCTATTGTCATACTAAAGATGGATTGGAGGACAGAGTCTAACGAGATCGACTATGGGATTTTTGTAATGAGGCATATGGAAATGTATATGGGGCAGTTGGTTGGTTGAGGATGTGGTCTAGCAAACGAAAATGCCCCAAATGACCTACAACAAAAATAGATAAATGACCTCAGGATCAAATACATTACAAAAATCCTGCTGCATACCCAAAATGAAAACAGAAGAAAATGAGTCAAATCTTTAAATAAATTCTTGGAATTAGGGGCAATAAGAATTACTGAATTGTATAAAACACGGTATAGGAGAATAGAACAAAATATGGAGGAATATGTAAATTAACTTAAACGAATGAGTTGCTATCATTTTGTAATTTTCCTGTTGACTTATGTTTTTTGTTTAGACTATTGCATCTACTTAACGCCATAGTGAAAATGGCATAATGAAAATGCGATAATGAAAACGCTATTAGTTGAATAATAAAAAATAAGAAAAACTGATGTTACTGTCTTCCTAAAACATGTTAATGAAAACACCATAAGTTGAATAATTAACAAATAGTAAGAACTGATGTTTACAAATTAATGCCAATATTCACAACTAATCAGATATACGTAAGTAGGTGTAAAACGCCATTGATCATAAACAATAAGCATATATTAGAACCCTAACGACAATTAATATTAATAATGAAAACGCCTAATATTGATTATAGGAAGAACGCCATTGAAACATAAACGCCAATTTCATATATTGCTTTGAAAAAAATGCCATTGAAACAAGCATAAAGAACAAAACCCATATCTGTTGGAATTTCATTTGAAACAGAAGTATAACGACATTTATTGAGGTGAACGTCGACTATGATAATCGTGCCCCTTCATATCATTTAGCGCCCCCTGCCACTTGTTCGACAAGGATTCGTTCTCACCGTTTTCACATTTTTAACCGTTTTCGCCTGATCTCGTTTCTATATATGTATATACATATACATATAGGGTGGGGTTCTAAAGTGAACACTAGTTTATTTGTGAACTGGGTGAACAAATCCTTGCCATTGATTTACACTTGTGTATTGATAATCAAGGGCTAGAATTAGTTCACTAGTGTTCATTATCAAGGTGGTTGTTCACAAATGAACCTAACCCTACACATACACACACACACACACACAAACACACATATATATTATATAGGGATGGGTTAACATGAGAACCACCTTGAGTTGTTAGAATCAAGAGAACTAGACCATTCGAAAGGTTTTTCAAAAAAAAAAACAAATTCTAAAAAATCTTAAAAAAACATTTGTTTTAGCAAAAAAAATGTTGCATACACATTTACATGAGGTGTAAAAAATATATATATCTTCATAAAAATTTTACAACAGCGCGTAAAAAACTTACGTTAGACAAAACTACCGACTCGACAATTTTTTTTGCTTTTTTTTACAGATGTGCATATAATATTTTCATCTACGTTTGTGCAGAAATTTTTTTTGGCCCAACTCACCCAGAAGGTAGGAGTTCTCACGGTTTTCACAACTCATGGTTGTTCTCATTTAAACCGAGCCCAATATATATATAGGTCTAGGATCCTGCAAAAAAAAAAAGATGAAATTTGTGAGAAGGATAAGAAAGTACATGAAAAGGACATGTGTTATTATTTAATTTATTAGGATAAGAGCAATTAAGTAATTTAATAGGAAACCTAATTAAAGATAAAATTCAAAAACCCACACGCAATGCACATGCAAGTTCCCCCGTCATTTTTAAATTTTAATAACTTTTTATACGTAACCTTTAAAAAATACACCATAATAACGAGTACTCTTTTATCTTTAATATAAGTACCATATTACTATACTTATATAGAGATAAAAAATAATGTTTCGATCGGATGTTTTAGTCGATGGTATTTTGTCTATGTTATTTTAATTGTATAGTAATTCAAGGCGTTGTGTTTTACAGTTAAGCCCCATGAACGTATATAAGACACCATAACATTGCAAATACCATTTACATTCAATTTTTCTATCTTGTTTTCTATGGTGTTTTGTAGAAGGAAACAGTTAGCTCGTTGAATTTAATAATATTTTTATTGCAAATGAAATGTTGTCTTTGTATACTTGTATAGTATCTTGTTTTCTATGATGTTTTATTTTAGTTCCATGCTTTTTCTATATAAAAATTGTAGTTTGCTGAATTCAATGGTATTTGCAATGTTATTGTGTCTTATATACGTTATTAATGCTTTACTTTAAGTAGTTTGCTGAATTCAATGGTATTTGCAATGTTATGGTGTTTTACTGTAAAACACAACGCCTTAAATCACTATACAATTAAAACAACATAGAAAAAACACCATGGACTAAAACATTCGATCGAAACGTAATTTTTTTCTCTATATAAGTATAGCAATATGGTACTCACATTAAAGATAAAAAAACACTTGTTATTATGGTGTAATTTTTATTAAAAAGTTACGTGTAAAAAGTTATGTACGTTTAAAAAAGACGGGGGAACTTGCATGTGGATTTTTAATATAAAAATATAAACTTTACCTGTATACCGTTAATATAGAAATTAATTATTTTAATGGTAAACACTATTTACAATTTGTCATTATAATCTCAAACATTAGATTACAGATCAAATGGTGTAGATTTCTTCCTACACTTCTCACAAAACACACATTTTTTACAATAACTCTACCATATATATATATATATATATATATATATATATATATATATATATATATATATATATATATATACCGATATAGGGTTAGGATCGTATGAAAAGTTTTAGACTAATTGAGAAAATTAAGAAACATTCTACACCACACATTTTCCCTATAAGCTTTTCGTAATATATATACATATGTACAGTTTAAAATTGACTATATACACATATGTATATAGTTAATTTTAAACTATACATATGTGCATATTTTGAAAAGCTTAGAAAAATGTACGGTGCAGAATGCTTCTTAAGTTTTCTCAAATAGTAAACTTATTTTAGGATCCCTACCCTATTGATATGTATGTATATATATATATATATATAGGCTTTGGTTCAATTAAGAATTATCAGGAGTTGTGAGAACCATGAGAATCTTACTTAACGCATGAGTTGAGCCACAATTTTTTGTACAAACGTAGATTAAAATATTATAAACACATTTGTATAAAATAACAAAAAAAATTGTCGAGTCAGTAGTTACGCCTAATGTAAGTTTTATTTACGCTTATTTTAAATTTTGTTATGACGATAAATTTTTTTTACATTTTATGTAAATATTTGAATACGACATTTTTTTAATTTATTTTGATGAAACATGTGATTTTTTAACGATTATTGAGATGTTTAAAAAAAACCCTTTTATAAGGCCTAGTTCTAATGGTTATAACAACTCAATTTGATTCTCATTTTATCCTTTCCCTATATATGGACGCATCACGTCATCATTGTCGTATGAAGTACTAATAAACTATCAATATATCTTCATGTCATTTTCGACATGTTATGTGTCTAACGGCTATTAGCAACTATTTATCTATAATTTTGTTAAACAAATAATACTGATTTGGAGCTTGTGATAGGTACTTAGGCTAAAAGGGTGTGGGGGCATGGGTTGGGTCATCACTCGCCACGTAGGACTATTAATGGATTGTTACACCACCTCCTTGCCTCATCCACCATGATTGGCATGGATTAAACCATGGCTACCATGGGCCTCCTTTCCTTTTTCAATAATTCCATTTCCTTTTCATCAAAATAAATTAAAATAAAATAATAGTGATTTAAGTCATGACTACACCCTTAGGATAGTGGTCTTGAATAATGGATTAGAAGTATGTGACATAACGCTAATATGGAGGGTCATAATAACTATGACGGTTATAATTACACCCTATAACGTTATGTGACTCTTGGATCCCACGAGGCCTCTTCATCTGTTTCTATATTGGTTGAGTGTTTTATTTATTAGGTCTACTTATTCATTAGATTGGAAAGTTAAATCCAATAATTGAGCTAACTATATACGTGTGATTGGTCTTCATTAATTGAGCTAACTATATATGTGTGATTGGTCTTCATTAAATAAGATTAAGATGAAGCTATAGTATTATTGATATGGAATTGGGAATCACTCTTTCATATTTAAATTCGTGTTAACTCTTTCATTGAACTCAGTATTAATCGAACCGGTAAGGATATTTATTCTTTTGGTTTTTTATTAATGTAAAATATATGTTAATGTTTTTTTTTGACATATTAAAATTTTATTTTTAATGGGTTTTTTGTTTACCTCTTAATGAGGCTCTTAATAGTTCATATTCTCTTACTAGTTCAGCAATTAATGGTTCAGATTGTTTGTTTCGAATCTGAATGGTCTAGACATTTACCTCTGAATGGTTAAACATTATACTAAGTCTGAATGGTTAAATGCTTTAATCTGAATTGGTCAGACATTTACCTCTGAACGGTTAAACATTATACTAATTCTTAATGGTTCAGACCTGTTACTGGTTCAACACATAATAGAAGTACTTAACCATATAGAAGTTGCTAAACAGGCCCTAAGTTTTTTCTTATAATTGGTATAGCAAGTATCGGTACTGTAACGCAAAGAGTCCAATCGTCTTATTTACCACGTGTAGCACGAGGAAATCCCGCTAGTTACTATTCTTAGGTAACATGTGGCAAATTTAAGAAATTAAATAAACATAAAGACACCTCAGATTTAAAAATATTTTAATATTCTTAAAATTATTTTGTCTAATGTCATGATTAAAAAGAAAAAGAGAAAAAAACCCTAGAATAAGAAACAATAAAGTACGAGTTGAACACTCGATTTCATAACTCTAAATCAAATACTTTTGTGACCGATTAAATGGAGAGTTATAATATCTCTGAGGTGTGACGGACTTTTGTGAGTGTGAGTTTAGCATAGTTAGGTTAAAACCAATCTTTTAAAAATCGATTTTTAAATCATATTAGATTTCACTTAGAAATTGTTTAACCGGTTGAATCGATTTGTATCGGACAGTTATAAAATATAATTTTAACTCAAAAATTAATTAAAAACTACATCATTTCATAATAAAAAAATATTCCGAAAGTTAATCTATAATAAAAAAATAATCCAAAAATTGACTTTTGTTACCTTTTTGTGCTCAAGGTTTTACTAAAAATGTAAATCGTCACCTTTTTGATACCGTAAAAAATTAAAAGTCACATGGTAGTGCTATAACCCAATTTACCGGCGTTACAACTTTTTTGCTATTCCCTCGGTTTACAGGTATGGATTCGTGCCGGCCAAACTTCTAGCATCCAGTTTAACCGATTCAACCGGTCGGTATAAACCGGTTTTTAAAACATTGGTTAAAACAAGTCAGGTCTAAGTGAGGTGAGTAAAAAACAATTTGTAATTATTACTTAAAACTATTAAGCTTAATTACTCAATAAATATTTTTATGAATTTGGCAATACCACACGCAACCATATATAGAAAAGCAAAATAAATTTGGCAACTATGCAATTCAACTCAACTAGCTAAGAAATAATTGATTAAACACAATATTAATTACAAACAAAAAACAAAACACACTTATAAACAAAAGAAAAAAATACTGTACAAATCATATTGGAGTATATAAACTATGTCTGTATTTTATATAGTACATTTAGTTGGTTTATCTTAGCCTCTTACGATTGTCGTGTTGATAGTTATGGTTTACACTCCCTATATAAAAGAGAGTGCTCTACATTGTATCTTGATCTTGATTTTACGGAAACACAGAGTTTACATTTGCTTTAAAATAGTTTACTAACAAAACAACAAACCACAATATTTATCTACTCAGTTTAGTTAGTAATAAGATTAACTATCGTTGTAGTTAACCACGCGTTGCGCATGTACGCTGTTGGAATTCAGAATATATAGCATACCATGACAATCGATAAATAATTTTGTAAAATTAATAAAAATGATATATTAATGGGTTATACTATTTGTGTTGTAACTCGGATGTGAATATCAAAATAATAAAAAAGGTAAAATGATATAGTAAATAACAAAGGTAAAACTAAGGTAAGCAAAAAAGAAAACGATAGAAACTTGGTCGGTTTTGGTGCACTCGTTATAGCAAGAAAAAAAGTTAAAAAATATGTTCAAAAGAGTATCAGCGTGTTCGTTAAAAAATATTAAACGAAAAAAACATTTGCCACACTTGTTATAACAAAGAAAAAGAAAAATTAAAGAATATGTCTAAAATGGTATGTACGTTAAAAACTATTTAGTGTTTGAAACAACTAGCCTACTAACATTATAGAGATAAGAAAGAGAGATTGAGGAAATGAATATCTTATTTTGGTATATAATATAAATCACATATGCCTGTATTTATAGGTTTAGAAGATGGGTGTTAAGTACATGGAGAGTCATGATATAATGGCAAATGCAAGTGGATAGTCACACCATTAATAGATATAAAGGTAAATACAACTAGATAGTCACACCATTAAAAAGTAATAATTCATAACACTCCCCATTGACTATCCACGTGACAAAATAATATATTATTCTTATAATACGCTTGGTGATGCCGCCTCGTTAAAAACCTTGCCAGGAAAACCCAATGGGATTAAACCATAGCTAAGGGAAAAAGAGTGCAGCGTGTACTATTCTCCCCTTGATGATTTAAGCTCCTTGAGTCGACGCATTCCGATTCCATGAACCAGTTTCTTGAATGTAGATGTCGGAAGTGATTTAGTAAACAAGTCTGCCAAATTGTCGCTAGAACGCATTTGTTGGACAATAACATCTCCATTCTTTTGCAAATCATGTGTGAAAAAGAACTTTGGTAAAATGTGTTTCGTTCTGTCTCCTTTGATGTATCCTTCCTTAAGTTGAGCAATGCGTGCTGCGTTGTCTTCATGTAAAATTGTTGGTCCCTCATCCCTCATAGAAATGTCATAAGACCCACAAATGTGTTGTATTACATTCCTTAACCAAACACATTCTCGGCTGGCTTCATGAATCGCCAATATTTCTGCATGATTAGATGATGTGGCTATGGTTGTTTGCTTTACAGAACGCCATGAAATAGTAGTACATCCACTTGTGAATAAATATCTAGTTTGGCCAATCATTTCTTTTTTTTACATTCCTCAATAGATTTTGGTTCTTGATCCTCATTATTTTCCATTACTTCTAACGCTACGTTATATGAAAAACTGTCATCGACGTCGATTTCATTTCGGTTCCATACCTTTCAAGACATGATATAATTTATTGAGATCTCTTCGTTTTCACGTACCTGAGGTTCTTCTGGAACCATCATGTCTAGTGTCTTTTCAGGAGACTCTTTTCTTGGCATTATCATTACCTCGAATTGACCATCTCCATTATTTGCTCCTTTTTTTCTTTCGAGGATTTTTATCTTTAGAACCGATTGGTCTACTACGTTTGAGGTGTGCATTAGACACATTTCCAACATGTGGTTGTCCTTCTGGGACAATTATTTTTAATGGAGCATTAGCAGCTGGTATGTGTGACTTCGTCACTCTCGTTGGGTCAGTGAATGCGTCTGTTAATTGATTTGCTAATCTTTGTAAATGAATTATCCTTTGAACTTCTAGTTCACACTATTTGGTTCGAGGATCAAGATAAGATAATGATAATTCATTCCAAATTATATTATTATTTTCCAGCTGCTTTTCATCTCCCCCTAATGTTGGGAATGTTGTTTCAACAAAATGACAATCACCAAATCGAGCCGTAAATAAATCACCTGTTGATTGCTCTAAATACTTAATGATCGATGGTGATTCATACCCCACATATATTCCTAATCTCTTTTGAGGTCCCATCTTTATGCGTTGTAGTGGAGTGATAGGAACATATACGGCACAACCAAAAATCCTTAGATGAGAAATATCTGGTTCCTGACCAAAAACCAACTTTAATGGGGAGGAAGTGTGGTAACTCGTTGGCCTGATGCGAATTAGTGTTGCTGCATGTAAATTGCATGCCCATAAGCAGATGCTGGTAGTTTTGATCTCATAATCATTGGTATTGCAATCATTTGAAGTTTCTTGATAAGCGATTTAGCAAATCCATTTTGTGTATGTACATGAGGTATAGGATGCTCTACACTTATACCAATAGACATGCAGTAATCATTGAAGGTTTGGGATGTAAATTCACCAGCATTGTCCAACCAAATTTTCTTGATAGGATAATCTGGAAATGTGCTCTTAGCCTTATTAATTGAGCAAGTAGTCGTACAAATGCCATATTACGATTTGATAGTAAAGTCACATGTGACCATCTAGTTGATGCATCAATTAAGATCATAAAGTATCTAAATTGTCCAGTAAAAGGGTGTATAGGCCCACATATATCCCCATGTATTCTTTCTAAAAAACTCAAGGATTCTGTCCATATCTTAACTGGTGATGGGTGAGTGATTAACATCCCTTGTGAGCATGCAACACATGTAATATCCTTAGATTGAAGAATCTTCTAGTTCTTCAAAGAATGACCACATGAATTGTCTACAATTTTTCGCATCATTATTGATCCAGTATGGCCTAACCGATCATGACAAATTATAAATTTTCCCAGTCCATACACTTATGGTTTATGATTGCATTTGATTCAACTGCACCAATTTTAGTAGAATACAAACCAGAGGAAAATGCGGGTAACTTCTCTAATATATGCTTTTTACCCGAAATCATACTTGTGATTTGAAGGTACTCATCATGTCCCTCGTAGTCTCAAGATGATATCCATTTAGACGAATATCTTTAAAGCTTATTAAATTTCTTTGAGATAGTGGGGAAAATAATGCATTGTTAATTTTGAGCAAAGTTCCACTTTGTAGAACTACATAAGCTTCTCCAAAGCCTTCAATTAATTTTGTTTTACCGGATATAGTTCCAACGCTTGCTTCTTTCATTGTTAAAGTAGAGAAATAATTATTTTTCTTTAGAATCGTATGCGTAGTAGCACTATCTATTAGACGAACATCTTCACCACTAATAGGGTGTTTAGTTGAACACTCCATATGCTTCAAAACAGAACAAAATTTCATAAATATGGTTCAAACATAACAAATCCCATAAAATGCCCCAAAATACTTCAAAACAAAACATAACAAAATCTCAAACAAAATGTCTCGATAAAACATCAAGGAATTAACATAATTTGAAATATAATCATCCATGCGTAAGGAAAATTGCAAGCATCCAACTGGTTGGTATCAGCCATGATCTCAACAGAATCCAAATTTGCTTGCTCGATAAGGAAATCGGCATAATCCAAATTAGTTGTATTATTAAGGTCCTTTTCACCACTTGGGACATCGACATTTCCATCTTCATATGTGAAATTTGTATCTATTCCTTTTCCTTTGTCTTTTATAGATTGTTTGTAAAGCTCTACCAAGTGTCTGGCTGTATGACATCTACCAGCCAGGGGTTGTTACTTCCACATCGATAGCATGCATTCCATGGGGTTCCATTTTGCTTTTTACCTTTTCCATCATTGGATTTCTTTTCATAATCATGCAACCTCTGGTGGGTTCCTTTGTTTTTAAATTGAACACCATGATAATTCCCCCGACCATATCCACGTCTACGTCCACGTCCATGACCACGACCACGACCACGACTATGACCATGACCACGACCACGACTATGACCATGAACACGCTCACGTTGATAGCTACGACCACGTCCGTGACTTCCACTTTGGTCATTATATGTTGCAACATTCACTTCAGGGAATGGAGTTGTACCAACCGGACGAGTTTCATGGTTTTTCATTAGTAGCTCATTATTTAGCTCTGCCACAAGCGAACATGATATTAAGTTATTGTATTTGGTGAAGCCACTTTCACGATATTGTTGTTGCAAGACAATGTTTGAGGCGCGAAATGTGGAGAATGTTTTTTCCAACATCTCCTTATCAGTAATATTTTCACCACATAGAATCAATTGTGACGTGATTCTAAACATTGCCGAGTTATACTCACTTATAGACTTAAAGTCTTGCAACCTTAAATTGAGCCATTCATAAAGAGCTCTCGGTAATATTACCATTTTCTGATGGTCATTCCTTTCTTTCAAATTGGTCTATAGGACGAGTGGCTCTTTGATAGTGAGATATTCATTTTTCAAGGACTCATGAATATGGTGGCATAAGAAAATCATTGCCTTTGCTTTATCTTGGGTATTTCTTTTATTTTCTGCTTTAATTGTTTCCCCAAGGTTATTGGCATTTAGATGAATTTCAGCATCCAAAGCCCATGACAAATATTCTTTTTCCAGTAATGTCCAAAGCCATAAACTCAAGCTTTGCAAGATTCGACATAGCTAACTATATATAAGAAATAAACATGAATTAATGCATGTTATTATAATCAAATAAAATTTAGTAACCATTAGTGACTATAAAATAAAACAAGACTAACAAAATAATAATCTATTCAGTCATTACCAATTAAAGTTTGTTTACATATATTTTTATATGGTATATCCATGCATATAAAGATATTAGGTTAGTTAATAAATGTAAGTGGTCAACAATTTGAAATACATATACTTTTTACTTCGTCAAAAATTTCCCTCTTAATAATTATTATGCTAAACAATGATATACTAATGTCGCATTGTGATAATATAATAAACAACTACATATAGTTTATAGATTAATAAACAAGTAAATACAATATGGTAATTAACGAAAATGTAACCAGAAATGAAATACTAAATTATACCACAAGTGTGTTTTGTTTTGTTTTATTTTATATAATTATTTTTGTATGTTTTACAAACTTAAATAAATCCTAACAAATAAATATGTAAACTAGATGACTTAATATAATAAGTTCTATAAGGCTGACAAAACTCATCAGGTTATAAACAATCATTTATCATATCTAAATTTTATCTCATCATAATTGGCATAAAATGAATTTTAACAGACACATGCAAACCCAAGGGGTTAAAGCCTAATTTTATCAAATTTATTGTCATTTAATAAAACATAAAAAAGAAATATGGAAGCAAGAATGAGATCAAAATCTTTAATAATAACAAAGTAGGTGTTCGGAGTTCATGTTGGCCATTGGTTTACTTTATGAATTTTTTTTGTGTGTTAGAATGAAAATAGATACAACAGTGAGGTCGCATCACATTATAAAATTCTAACTCAGGTAAGAACATGTAACAAGCTAAACTGACAATCTAAAAAATATTAATTATTCATACATTTTATTATTTAACATCAATGTATGTATACTATCAAACATAATATGATAAAGGAAAATATGGGTTTTTAATTATATTTTTCTATGGAAAACTCTTAGGATTTATTAAAAATAAAACTTTTGATTGTGAAAGATGGAATAAATGTAACATTTGTGTAAAACGGGTTCCAAAACCCGCATCGTTTGAGAATCAAGTAGTTAATAGGATTTCGCTGAGCATTTATTCAATTTTATTTAAACTTTATAATTATTGAATAACAAATAAATTATAACCAATAAAATAATTAAAACTTAAATAATATAAAGAAAAATAAAATATAAATAAATAAAAGGGGCTGCCGGGTTTCAAACCCGGGTCCCCAACAAACCTACACACACCACAACACCACCGAGATACACACACCATATGTTTTAAAACCCAAAATAAATAAACCTTATACTCAAACAAACCTAAGACCTGCAAATCAAAATACTGAACCCGCCCAAAACAGCTGCAAAAATCTCGGATTCTGGTTTGATCGCGAGAATTCTGTGAATAATTGATGATACAATGTCAGTTATAACCGGCACCATGTTCAATTCAAACAAAACTGACCCAAAACATACGATTAATTGAAATTGAAACCGAAATCATGTGTTGATCATTCGCACTATAAATATCGATGCATCTCATCTCAATTACCTCGCTCATTTCTTCCGAAGTTCCACTCTAAATTCTCTGATCAAAATCTTGTCGTCGGAAACACCTGCGTTCGCCGGAAATTGTCGCCGAAATTCGGAACAGAAATCGGTGATTTACTGGTTACTTTATAAATACCAATCGCTTCACCACAAACGAATTCGCTCATTCCCTCAAAACTCTCTCTACATCAACACTTAAAACTCTCTGATAGAACCTAAGGTTCTGAATAAACGACGCTGGAGTTTCTGCACATTACCGGAATCCAACCGGAACTTCCATAACATTCTCCGATCGGTATGAATTCTTAATCTTTTCTGTTAGTTCTATTCAATTCATTTGTTTAATCTAAAACAGTAGATCAGTAAAATCAAAATGTTTAACAAATCTGTTTTCAGTTCTGAGTTAATGAAGAAGATGAACATCGAGTCGTTTATGAATATAATTAAAATCAGTATTTTAAACGGGTTAGTCACATAGTCCAGTGGTGGACTGTGTGCATTTCATACTATCGATACCGAGTTCGATCCTTGACACAACCCCTATCCACTGTAATAAAATGTTCTTTTTAAAACTGAAACCATATTAACTCGCTGTAAGATGTTAAGTATAATAAAATTACAATATATAACCGGCTAGACACCCAGCCCAGTTGGTTGGGCTGGGTGCAACGCAACATTTAGGCCGCGGGTTCGAGGCCAGCCCCTTCGCCGGTACGATGAGTTTAAAATTCTTTTTAAAATTAAATTAATTCGGTTTAATCTAACAAGTATATAAATATAATTAAAATCAGAAATATTTCGGGTTAGACACGTAGCTCAATTGGTAGAGCTGCGTGCCGTATACGAGAGGTCCCGAGTTCGAACCTCACTCAGCGCATATAAAAACACAGTCTGACCGGTCAAGACCCGGTCAACGGTCAACGGTCAATGGTCAAAAAAAGTCAACTTTTTTATTTCTTTTTATTTATTTATTTAATTAGAAAATTATTTAAAAGTACTTAAAAGTAAGGTTATTAAGGTTAGAAAATTTCCTTAAACTCACAAAAATAAATCTAAAAATCTCATTTAAGAGCACTAGTTAAAAATATTAATCTTAAATAAAATTTATTTATTTATCGATTTATTACGTCATTATTTAGGTTAGTTTCCCCTCGTCGGTTGAATCATAAATTCGTGCGCATTCATCATTATCAAGGAACGCACCCACTGTGAGTGAATCCTTACAAATTCCCCTTTTTATTCATGTTTTGGGGTGTATCATGTGTCGCTTTAATTATTTCGTTTATTCAACCTTGTGCCATTACCATTATATGACCTAAACTTATGATGAAAATATTGATTGTTGTGAGGCGTGTTTACATTTTGTCAAGTTGCGTGCAAATCATTCATTAGGCCCATCAGTTCCTCGTGGGAGACGAGTTGAACATCGTGTGCCTCATTAGATTGGCTCCGTTTGATTGAGCCTTGATCTCATTGTTCATCATTTGGTGTGTGTGCTTGTGCATTAATTGATATTATGTGTTTTGTGATTAAATTTACATTTACGTTTACTCATATGTGGTTATGCACCTTTTTATAACCAATATAATAAAATCGTTCAAATGTTTTCATATGATTCACTCGCCAACTTTTTTTTGACCCCAAAAACCCTATTTTTACACATGATACAGGTGATCCAGTTGAGAAAAGAAACACGTAGGATGGCCTAGAAGAATAAACAAGTTAATGCTTTGGAATGGAAATTTAGTTTTGTTTCCCTTTGTAATTGTATGATTTTTGTTTAATACTTTAGTTTGTAATGAAAATGTATTTGAACATGTTATGCTTGTATGTCTATTGTAACTTCTTCTTTAAAGAGAAATAATAAATATGAAACTTTATAGTAAATGTCATGAGCTTTGATGAAAACCCAATCATGCCCCGACTACCATTTCCGCTGCGGGTCAGGGTGTGACAATAAAGTTCTATGGCATAACATTAAAAGAAAATAGAAAACTATTTTCACCCCCCATTGTTTAGATTTAGGGTTGTAATCGAACCAAACGTTCGGCGAAAAGTTCGTGAACCGTTCGGCGGGAAGTTCGTTTGTGTTTGTTCGTTAATTAAACAAACGAACACGAACAAGAAAGTTCGTTCATTTAGTTAAATGAACGAACACGAACGGAGGTCGCGTTCGTTCCTTTATGTTGGTAACGTGTTCGTTTATGTTTGGTTTTGTTCGATAGTTCATTAGTGTTTTTTACTTTTTATATTGTATTTAAATACCTCAAAATTCCGACAAATAAAATATATAACTGTCATTCTATTACATATTATGTTCATGAACGCTTGTTTGTGTTCGTTTGTTTCCATTTGGGTTCATGAACATTAGTTTGTGCTCAGTTGTATTCATCAATGTTTGTTTTCGTTCGTTGCCTAAAATTAACAAACAAACATAAACGAACACGAACAAGTACATTTCCTTAACAAACGAACACGAACATAAAATCTCATTTGTTAAGCGTTCATGAATAGTTCGTGAACACGTATATTTCGGTTCGTTTGCAGCCCTATTTAGATTAAACAAAAATATATAACTAATAATATCATAATGGTCCTTTGAACTAAACATTGTATGAATTGCAATATACGTTTAAGAGAATGAAGAACAATGAAAGTTAATTTACCTTGTGATAATACGATCTAACTCCAAAAGCAAGTCGTGCTGATAACGTTTTTGAAACAACAAGCCTACTAATATTATAGAGATAAGAAAGAGCGATTGAGGAAATGGATATCTTATTTTGGTATATAATATGAATCACGTGTGCCTCTATTTATAGGCTTACAAGATGGGTGTTAAGTACATGGAGAGTCATGATATAATGGCAAATGCAAGTGGATAGTCACACCATTAATAGATATAATGGTAAATACAACTATATAGTCACACCATTAAAAAATAATAATTCATAACTTTTAGGAGTATAAAATTAATTTGGTTAAAGTAAAAGAAAACAAACAATAGTTAAACTATATGGATTATAAATGAAAAAAATTTACATTAAATGGCAAAATAGAATATAGAACAAAAAGATTGATAAACTTGTAAACATGTATTAAATGTAATACAACACTATTTATGTTCTCTTCTTTTGTATTATATATAATATCTAATATGACACAGCTTTCTAAACAAATTCGCACCCTTTGTCACTGCCCTCTCTTAGTTCTTGATCATCAATGTCACAAAGTGGCCTCTCAATTTTTTATGGAGGCATTCAAAATAAATATTAATGGATTTACTCAGACATCTCTTGTGACTATCTTATCTTAGGGTAGGTTTTGGAACATCCCGCGTGAAGAAACACCACCCTAATCTGTTTGTGGTTTGTGCCTCAACAAATAAAGGTTAATCTTCGTTTGTTTCGTCCAAACAACAATAAAGATCCTTCAAAACCAACACCACACCATAAGCTCATTACAAGGAGGAGAATAAGGGGTTCTTCTTGTAACCACCCTCCGGCGTGAGAATAAGTATAGGTTTTTGAGGATAATAGTGTGTATATTAAGTGAGAGAGTAAAAGAGCGATCCTTAAGCCTGGAGATGAAGACCTCTATTTATAGCCGGGGTGATTTGTGAAGGAGATGGGCTGATGAGCCTCGGGCCTGAGATCAACACCAAGGAATATCCATTTTGCCTCCTTTACCATGACCATTAGTGCTTCCAAGCGAGAGGAGAGTTGGCGCAAGGTGAATGGGTCCAAATGTCCTGGTAGTTGTTCTTATTGTCTTGTATGTTATCAGTAGCTAGGTGGAGATCATGTGGCAGTGGTCGGCGTAAGCTGATTAGTGCCACGTATGTGTCCTGGCTTACTTTTTGTCCCCTACACGATCGTTCATCGTGCAACATGATCTAATACAGCCAGTTCTACTTCTTGTACTTGATTGGTGTTAACAAGCGCTTTTTCCTTTCACGCGACTCGAGGAACATCTGTGTAGTCGGCGCAAGGTCAAAGGAAACAGGTTTCTTTTCTGAAAGGCTTTAGTGTAAAAATTGACCTTGTGTTAGTCTTGACCTTGTGCGCGACTCAAGAAACATGTATGCAGTTGGCGCAAGGTCTTAAAAGTCATCGTTACGTTGTATCTTGGGTATGGTCTCGTGCGCGACCTAAGGTTATCTCATTTGGTCGGCGCAGGATTTGGGACCATACCTCTACAAGTCCCCCCAGTCAAGTGCTGCTTCCATGCGCGAAGCAAGTGGTTGGAGCTCTGTACTAGTAATAAAAGCTAAGTGTATGTGTTGTGCTCTTATATTTGAGAATATGTACAAGGTGTGATAGAGAAGTTGGCGCACGTGTCGGGATAAGGCCTAAACGGTGCAGCTATGTAACTTACTTGTGAAGTTACCACTAAAATTGTGCGGGAGAATCTTGAAATTTGAAAAAGAGCACTTGCTGATTGGTTGGTGGCGAAAGCAACGTTTGATGGGACTGCTGACACGGTAGACGGCATGGGGTCACTATGTCAACATAGCCGTTTCGTCTAGTGTCAGGAGAGTGAGGCCTACGCATGCGTGGCAACCGTCACTCCATTTTTGCCGCCTAACGTGTCGCCTCCTTATTTGTCACGCGCTCCACTTGTTGGGCACGGTTACCCATCGCATTAAATGCGATGGGTATAAATAGATGAAGAAGTCTAAGCCGAAAAACACTTTCTCATTGAGTTATCTCTATCTTCCCTTATTATCTTCAAATCTTCAATGTTTTCTTGGCGATCTCCAAGTTTTCTACAAATCTTTTCCAGAAATCTCCAAGAGTTCTTCATTGTTTCATGGGTTTCTTTACCATTCATCATATTCCAACCATGTTTGATCGTATAGACGAGCCGGAAGTTGAAGAAGTTGGTGGCACTATGCCACCGTTAAAGTGGGAGGAAGCCTCCTTCGAGTAGGTGGTTTGTGGCCACTAGTTTGCTACTAAGTGGGACACTTGATATCCGGCCAAGGGCCAAACAGCTGCTGATGCACCGCCTAGGTAGATCAATTTATTTGCTGATTTCTTCATATTACCACAAACAACTTCCGACTGCCTACCACCAATTTTTTAGGACCCTTTTTTCATATTACCACATTCATGTTTCACAACTTAGCCCGCTGGGAATGGTTAGGGTTCGCCATTTTGAGTTGTGCCTGCACTCACAGGGGGAAGAACCAACCATAGATAAATTTCACGTCTTTTACCAACTCCAATCCAACCATGGATTTTATTCTTTTGCTACTCGTGGATCCAAAAAAATTCTTATCAACCCTCCAAAGAGTTTCCATGACTAGAAGGGTAAATTTTTTTTATATACAAGAGGAGGTGATTCCGGTTGCTATGGAGTTCCATGACCCTGAGCCTATTCCGAAAGAAGATCTGTAGATAGCAAAGGGTGAGGCCTGGTATGAGAAACTGCAATCGCTGCCTAACCAAGCGTTTGGAGAGCAAGTTTTGGTAGCCACGGGTCTTAGTGACAAATGGCCAATTACTAGCACAAGCGTCCTCGTGCTTCTTCTAGAAGGCTCCGGTAATCTTTTTACCATGTTATTTCTTTCACCGTTATCTCCATAATTTATGACCATTTCATAACTTATTTCTATAGAGGTCCCACTATACCATCGGGCATTTCATGCGCATGCGGCGATTATGGGTGTTCGGCCATTACATGCAGATAAAGATCTTTGGTACAACCAGATTCGAGGCAACTTCATGTATCCACCAGCCGGAACCTTTGATGCGTGCCCTCCAGCAACCGAAGATGCGCATATAATGAACCCTAGCCCTTGTCGAGCTATAACTCTTGCTGGGGAATATGTTGTCTTGCTCTCCATTGTGGAGTCTATTGCCTCTTCGGATCTTGGATTAAACATCCATCCTTCTACGTTTACAGGTAGTTTGGGCAATCTAAGGGTGTATCCTAAAGATCAGAAACCTAAAAGGCCAAGTAGCAAGAAGAAAGTTACCGTTGTTGAGGGGACGCGCCCTATCAAGATAGAATCGACTATAGCCCCTCTGACGCTGTGCCACACAAAGGTATGGCTCGCTCTCAACAACGTAGCTTAGATGATTATGTACTTGTTGCTAATTCAATGGAAGCATTGCGCTTTGTAGGTGGCAAAGAAAGACTGTGGAGCTCCTGGTGCGAGGAGCTCAGGGAGCGCGAGCTCGAAAGAGCAAATATCAAGCGCGACCACGACGTCTATCCCGGTTGAGGAGGAACTGGAAATCGAACCGATTCTAGAGCTTACTAGAAAGAACACCTCTAAAAGACCGCATGAGGAGGTGAGCTCGTCATAGGAAAACAGGCAGATCTTGGCTCATTGATGTCTATGATCTCCCCATGTGAGTGTTCTTATCTTATGTCTTATTAACTTGTCTATCAGGTATCGTCACTTTCTAATTTTCTTTGCGCTTTCAAGCAGAACAAAAGAAGGTGATGCCAAAGTTCAAATTCATTCATTCCAAATCTGGGCCGCAAGTACCTCCGCCTCCTCCTTTTTGTGCAACCAAAAAGGTGGAGGTTACGTTTGAGGTTATGGACGAGAAGGTTGTCGAGCCGCGCCTGGATGCTCCTACATCTATTTCTATCCCTCCTACTGAGGGTATAGGTTTGACCAACGAGCCGCTCAAGACTGTGGAGATAGTCATTGAGGTTGAGAAGGAGATCGAGAAGGTTATTGAAGAGCCTGTGAAAGAGGCGGAGAAAGAAGTTGAAAAGTTGAGAAAACCATTGAGGAGACTACTAAGGAGATGCTTAAGGGCTTTGGGAAGGCTCCTGAAAAGGTTGTAGCTGGTTCAGCTAAACTCGGTGATGGTAAAGGCGCGAGGCCGCATACTTCTGCTGGTTCTAGCGTGGGGGGTGAGGGTGTTAGTTCTTTCAATGTTAGACACAAAGAACTCTCAACGATACAACCAGAGGATACATTGGGCAACTTCTATTATCGATCATATGTATGGAAGCTAAAACAAGGTGATACACTTACCAAGTTCCATGCATGTCGGGAATGGTTTATGGTAGTCTTCCCTCCTACCGAAGTCAACTTCTAGCGACAACGTAAACATGAATGTTCTATCAATCGCACGTTGTTGCGCAAGCCAACCAGCTATCCTCCATCAATCAAAATACGCGCGAATGGCGTACAATGTACAGGGAGCGCGCTGAGGTGTAAGCGTATAGAGGTCAGTTGGCTGCAGATGCCAAAAAACTTTTAGAAGGCTAAGGAGGAGTTGGCTGCGAAGCAGACAAAATTTGAGGTTGATAAGAACAGTGAAGAGTGGGGCCTCAAGAAGAAATTGCAACTAAGCGAGGATGCGCTTGCTTAAAATCGTCAGAAATAGCACAAGGCTTGTGAGAAGGACAACAAAAAATTGTATGCCGCGCGTCAAGAAATTACCAAACTTAAAGCGCAGGACGAAGTCTCTGCTAAGGCCATTGCCGACCTGAGTGCCCAGAATGAAAACCTTACTATTTCCAAGAATGATCTTGAGATGAAGCTTGAAGAGGCGAAGTCCTATCGTGAACAAGCTGAAGCCAAATAGGTTCGTGCTACCTATACTTGTCTTCAACAAGATTCTTGAAATTCAAAGGCTAACTGATCAGTTATTTGCGTAGGGTGGGTTGGAACAACAACTAATCTCTAAAGATAGAAACATGACTGGCAAGGACGCTGAAATTGTGGATCTCAAGCATCACTTGCGCGAGTCACATGAGAAAGTGGATTCTCTGGAGGTTGACCTAGAAGCTGAAAAGTCAAAATTTGAGTTTGCGGAAGAGGCGCGTATGGTCAACCAAGCGGCCTTGAATGTGGCTCAAGATAACTATGCTGAGGTCCAATCAGTGGTGGAGCCCTTGGTCAACAACTCTGAGTGGTTGCAGTAGTACGGAATCACACATGTAAGTTACTTTCTTTCTCCTCCTTACGTTTATTTAAGTGGTTTTCTAATATTTGCACGTGTTGAATAGGTGGCGCCATGATGTGCTTAACTCTGTCGATTTAGACCTTGTTGGTGCATATTTGTGACAACAACTTTTAGATTTGGTCTTTGGATATTTTGTAATTGGTAGAATGATAAACGGTTAGCGGGTTTAGCTTTGTATTAGTTATTAGGAGTGATCGGGCTAAATCAACCTACACATATGGGGAGAAATGGGCCTAGCCCATGTGATGGAACCCTAGCCATGTTGCAACCTTGTATTATATAAACAAGGCTTTGCATTAGGGTTTGAGGTTAATCTCCATAACCACTTGAGAGAGAGTTTAGAGAGAATTCATAAGAGAGATTGGCTTGGAAGAATTCATGGTGGTCTTGATTGATTAGAATCAGTTGCGACAGATAATCAATAAAGATCGGGTTTGTTGGTGATTTCTGTTTCTACATGTTTTCTGTGATAATTTAATCTAGGGGATTCTGCACTCTAGTTTGGATAGACGATTCTATGCTAGGGTTTTGCTGTCGTTTTCGGATAAACAGCAAGGCGTTCGGATAAAAAGTCAGTATTTCGGATGATTAGCAAAGTATTTCGAATAAGAAGTCTGCATTTTGGATCAACATTGTTGCATTTCGGATAAAAAGTGTTCATTTCGGATCAAAAAGTCAGCATTTCGGATCTACAGTGTGTATTTTAGATCCAAAAAGGTTGCATTTCGGTTCATAAAAGTGCATCTCGGATCATAACAGTGCATCTCGGACCATTTCAGATAACCACCATTTCGGATAACCACCATTTCGAACAATCTCGGATCACTTATCGAATTACATTTCGAATACAGTATTTCGGACCATCTGGATGTTGTTTCAAACTCCCATTTCGGATAGTATTTCGGATTACCATCTCGGATCATTGTTTCGAATTAGACACTGTTCTGAGCTGAACTCAAAAAGGTGGAACTTTAACCAGCTGACACATTCGATTTAAACGTATTTAGGTGTAGAATTTGACCCGTAAATATTCTAAGTAAACCGACTGTATGGTTAGACTCGTGTGATTTTTAGACAAAAAAAGGTCTTGGACATTATATTGGGATTCGTATTGTCGAGACGAGTCTAACGGTACGATTTGGTAATCATAGTTTTCGGACAATTTTTATACGTTTTAGCGAGCCGGTTCGGTAAAAATGTCGAATATGTCAAACTTGAATGAATTGTTAAGGATGGAACATGAGGTTGGCACGACTAACAAACCGTCAAAAATGATGAAGGTAGAGAATTACCTTACGTGGAAGGATACGTTTCAGTTGTTTATTGAATATCAGGACACACGGATGTGGATCTGTATTCAGGATGGGTACGTAAACCCAATTCATGATTTTGAAGGCAGACAATGGGTCACTGCCTATGTTAACATGATAGAGGCAGAAAAGAGAATGTTTGAATATGAGAAGGAAGCCTTAACTACAATAAAGATGTCATTACCTGATGGCATCAACCATACTTTCAAGCGATATACTACCTCGACGGTGATGTCAGATGTTCTAGAAAAGAGGTATGAGGGAAATACTGATGTGAAGAAGAACAAAGTTGGCCTGCTGAAAAAGCAATTTTCTGTTTTCAAATACATGAAAAATAAGTCCCTAGAGGATGTCATCACGAGATTTTATCATCTAATGTCTAAAATTGAAAACTAGGACATAGAGGGATACACTGACGTTGAGATAAATGTCAAGTTGCTTAATGTTTTGCATGTAAAGTGGGATATTTATACTCTCATGATTAAGGGTGAAGCTGATTACAAGACAAAGAATTTAGAAGAGGTTGTTGGGAAGCTGAGAGCTTATGAGCTTAACATGAAGAAGATGGAAATATGATATGATCAGGTTTAGGATCCGAGAGTTTACAAAGGCATTCCATCTTCTTCTTTCCACAATGCTTCAAGTGATACCACAACTGCATTTCTCTCATGTGAAAATGAGTAGGTTATGACTAATGATGAGGGTGATGTGTGCTTGTTGCTGCTTTAGGAGGATCATCAGGAGTAAAGAAACAACAAGAACTTCTGACTGGATCGAATAGCAAAATTCCCAATTCCATGCCCATGAGTGTGAAATCAACTGAGAATCAACTGGATCTACTTGCCTCATTTGTGGCTTCATATCAGAATTATATACAAGGAAAGATAACTGATCTAGCAGCACTTGACGAAGATTATGAGCAGATTGATCCAGACGATTTGGATGAGATGGATATTCTGTGGCAGATGGCCGTGATAACCCTCAAGGCTAAAAGTTTCATGAACAGAATGGGAAGAAAGTTCATTGGGAAGAAGGTTAGATTCGATAAATCAAAAGTTCGATGCTTTAAGTGTCAGAATCTTGGTCATTTCGCTAGAGAATGTCAAAGACAAACAGGAGAATCACAACAATCTTCCACATTTCATAATTCATCTGGTTAAAAGAAACGAGTCTTTATACTTAAAGAAAATTAAAGGTTATGAAAATGAAATTGACATTTTAACCTGCAAATTAAATGAAAACTTCAAGTTATAGACTTAGCTAATGATACAATAAGTGAGAAAACAAAAGAGATTTCTGAAAAATGCAAAAAGTTGTAAGACGCACAACTGAAAATTGTTGAACTTGAAAAAAAAATTAAATCACTTCAGATATTCTACGTTTGTCATGAAACACATGATGGGTGGATTGAAGAAAAGAAGTGACAAGATGTGCGTGGGTTTCCAGGGTTTCAATGAAGTACGACCACCTCTTAGTCATGACTATTCATTCTTGCAAGATGAAGATGATTTAACAGACTTTGTGTAAACTACACTTAGTAGTTCCACATCGGAAAAGGGTGATGTGTCTGAATATGATGATGCGAGGGTTAAGAAGGTAAATAACAGTGAACCTGTTTTGAAAACAAATATGCACCTCCTAATAACAAGAAACAAACTTTTGTTAAAAAGGTAAATTTTGTTCAGGGGAGTGACATGAAAAATGAAACCGCTGTTATTGAAAATGAATTGAATGTGCAGTTTGCTACAGATAAAAACATAGAAAAATCTGATGTTGAGCAAACTAAACCAGATCCTTCTAAGGCATCATCATCTTCACCTGATGGAGCTAGTCCAAAGGCTTCTTTAAAGAAGTCTTCGACAAGAAGATCGTGCTTCAAAGGTCACACCAAAGGACATGTAGCTAGCTGCTGTCCTAACAAAAAGAGTGAAGCACAATGGTGCAGGGCTACAATAGAGGAAAATCACTAGAGAAGAGTGGTAATGGTGAGCAAAAAGTGTCCAACTCACCAAAGATATATGCTTCTAAGCAACAAGAGGGTGTTGTTATTAGTGTAAGTAAGGCTGCAACATGAACTCAACAAGTTCCTCGTTTTCATAGAAATCAACAAAGGTTTCAGCCTGAATCTACATGAGGAAGATATGAGAGACCTAGAAGTACTTCACCAAGAAAGAATATTTTTCATGGTCAATCAAGTAATTTCAGAAGTCAAGGTCAATATCAAAATCGATCCCAGAATGTTGGTGGTCGAAAATTTTATAATAGTGGCTTTAGAAATTTTCACAATCAAACTTCTTGGATCCAATCAAGGTCTCAAAACAAAATATTCCAAAGGTCACAAAGTCCAAACTTGTATTAGCAACCTCAGAACAAGAGACCTCGTAGAAATCAAACCCCATTTCCACCAACAGGTCCTATATCCAAGACTCCAGTTAGAAGTGATGGATTTTGGATGGATGTTCAAGTAGTTGATGAATTTGGAAGATCCAAGACCATCAAGGCTTGGGTCCCCAAATCTAACTAATTTATGTTGGTTTTTGTAGGAGCTGCTAAGGAGGATTATCAGCTTGTGGTATGTTGACAGTGGCTGCTCCAGGCACATGACGAGGGATGCGAGATTGTTAACTGAGTTTGAAAATATAGATGGAGGTAATGTGAATTTTACAGGTGCTAAAGGAGGTCACATTAAAGGTCGAGGAAAAGTGACCAACGGGAAGATCACATTGGACAGAGTGAACTATGTCAAGCAGCTAAAACACAGTCTGATGAGCGTGTCACATGTCTGCGATAAGGGTCACTCGGTCCATTTTACTAAGTCTGAAGCTTTAGTGTTGAAACTAGGTTTGATGATATCGGATGATTGGATTGTGATGAGAGCACCAAGAAGGAATGACACTTATGTAATGGACATGGGTGCTAAGGATACTTCTCTAGTGGTGGGATGTTTATTGTCAAAAGCATCTGCGGCTAAGTCAATGTTGTGGCATAGGCGCATGGCCCACATCCACTACCGAAAAATGAATTATATTATTAAAAGCGGTTTAGTAGAAGGGGTGCAGTGCAGAGGTTTTATGTGGAAGATAAATGTCTTCCGTTTCAAAAGGAAAAACAACATAAGAAACCTCACAAATCTAGAACAATAAATTCCATAGCTGCCCCTTATGAATTACTTCATGTGGATCTATTTGGTCGAGTGAACGTAAGGAGCATAGGTGGAAGGTACTATTGTTTTGTTGTCACAGATGATTACTCACGTTATTCATGGGTTTTCTTTTTAGGTACAAACGATGAGACAACGGAGCTGCTGATTGATC
Organism: Scalesia atractyloides; assembly: GCA_947069175.1. Lineage (NCBI taxonomy): Eukaryota > Viridiplantae > Streptophyta > Magnoliopsida > Asterales > Asteraceae > Scalesia > Scalesia atractyloides. Next base: position 14,920,366 of record CAMTDV010000001.1, on the reverse strand, counting down.
TTTTTACAAAATTGGAAAATGTCCATGATTCACGGATCAAGAAGATAAGGAGTGATAATGGCACGGAGTTCAAGAATCAGATTCTTGATCGATACTATCTTTGTAAGGGAATTGAACATCAATACTCTGCTCTTTATACACCTTAACAGAATGGAGTCGCTGAGAGGAAAAACAAGACGTTGATTGAAGCTGCTAGGACTATGCTTTCTGATTCAAAGCTTCCAGTTCTTTTATGGGGGAAGCTGTGAATACAGCTTCCTATGTCTTAAACAGAGTTCTAACTGTTAAACGGTTTAACAAAACATGTCACGAACTTATGTTTAACAAGAAACCGAACTTAAGAGGCTTTGAACCGTTTGGATTACCCTGCACAATTGTGCGAAATAAAGATAAACAAAAATTCATTGAGGTTGCTGATGAAGGCTACTTTCTAGGTTACGTACCTGGAACACCTAATAAAAGTGTTTTTAATCTAAAAAGTGGTAAAATTGAGGTTGTGTTTAATGTTGAAATCACTAGTTATTCACCTCAACAATCAACAAGTGATCCTACTACATTATATGATTATGATAGTCTTTTTAAATCATTTAATATTCTTTAGTTTTCCAATGTAGATGAATATTCAAACTATGATTAGTGAGGGTGAACATGGTGACTTCATGCCAAGATCAAGTGTTCCGATCTCAGATGCTCCAGGAACTTCCACCAATGCAGCTGAACAGAACTCAAGCGATAGTGCGTCTAAACCCATTCAGGGGGAGGACTTCACTAATCCGTTTGCGTATCAGAATATTTAGGGGGAGGTTGGTTCCAATCTGGGTGACAATTTAGTAGTTGGCGTCGTTGCTACAACACGAGCAAACATAGATCATTCAGTTGAGAACATCTTAGGAGATCCTACTGCGGGTGTTCAGACAAGAAGAGGTGTCATTGAAGGTTCCTGTTTGTTTGCGTCGATTCAGAAAACCGGAATTAGCAATGAGCGTTTGTATAGCTGTTTTATTGCCCAAGAGGAGCCGAAAAATGTTCACATGGCTCTAAAAGATAATTCATGGGTTGAATCTATGCAAGAGGAATTAGCTCAGTTCAAGAAGTTGAAGGTTTGGGAGCTAGTTGACTTGCCTGAATGAGAGAAAGATATAGGCACTAAGTGCATGTTTACCGAGGGATTGTGACAAGAATAAGGCTCGATTAGTCGTTATGGGGTTCAATCAGCAAGAGGGGATTGACTATAATGAAGTGTTTGCACCGGTGGCAAGGTTGGAAGCAATTCGTTCGTTCCTAGCCTTCGCATCATTCAAGGGCTTTAAAGTTTACCAACTTGACATGAAGAATGCGTTTCTTTATGGGAAAGTCCAAGAAGTAGGGTATGTCTCACAACCAGATGGCTTTACTGATCCAGACTATCCAGATCGAATTTATAGGCTTGATAAGGCACTGTATGGATTGCATCAGGCACCCAGGGTGTGGTATGAGACACTATCAACACATTTGACAAAGAATGGTTTTGAAAGAGGTCAGACTGACACTGTTCATTAAGCACAAGAAGGAAGATTTTCTGATGGTACAAGTATACGTTGATGACATCATTTTTGGTCATCTTATGAGAGCATGTGTCATAAATTTGAACGGGTGATGAAGAGCAGTTTGAAATGAGTGTGATGGATGAGTTTACTTTCTGGGTCTGCAAGTTGAACAGAATAAAGATGGGATGTTTATACATCAGACAAAGTATGTGTATGACATTTTGTCCCATTTCAAAATGGAGGATTGCACTACTTTCAACACACCTATTTACGAGAATCACAATCTTGGTCCAGATCATGAAAGTGTGGATGATGTTGATCCAACTCAGTACAGGGTTATGATTGGTTCTCTAATGTACTTGACAGCTTCAACACTAGTCATCATGTTTTAAGTGTATCTTTGTGTCAGATATCAAGCAAATCCAAAAGAGTCACATATGAAAGCGGTGAAGCGTATTCTTCGTTACGTTAAGGAAAACCTAAATTTGGGTTGTGGCATCTAGCTGATGGTGATTTGAAGTTTGTTGCTTTTACTGATTCAGACTTTGGAGGATGTAAGTCTACCAGAAAATCTAGAACAGGTGGTTGTTAGTTCTTAGGAGGGAGGATTGTGTCTTGGCAATGCAAGAAGCAGACTTGCGTGTCTACCTCTACGTGTGAAGCTAAATATATTGTTGCGGGTAGCTGTTGCTCTCAGGTTCTCTTGATTCAACAGTTAACGTGCGATTACAATTTGAATTTCACTCGTACTCCTATAATGATAGACAATAATGCCACTATTTCAATCACAAACCATCCCGTAAAATAATGCCACTATTTCAATCACAAACCATCCCGTAAAATACAGTCGTACAAAACATATTGACATTAATCATCATTTTATACGGGATTGTGTTGAAAAGAAACTGATTGAACTTCATCGAGTTGACACACTAGATAACCTGGTAGTTCTTAACGCAAAAGCATTTGACAGAGCTCGATATGAACATCTAGTCGAACTCAACGAGATGAGGAATCTTGAATAACCAGTTTTTCATAAGAATTTTGTAAATAGTTTATTGTTTTCTTAAATATCAAAAACATAAAAAAATAGAAAACCTTAAAAATAAAAAAAATGAAGAATAAAAAACGAGTTACCACTGTGTGAAAAAGAAGAGATGATAGTACTTCAGCAAGTTAGACTGTCACACTGAAATTGAAATAAAATTACTGAAGTGTGATAGCAGCTTCATCATATGATGTACTAGTAGGCAAGAAACATGAAATAATCAACTTCCCAAGGTGACATAAACATAAAGAACTATGTATGAGTGGGTAACATATCAGTGTCATATGGTTTTATAACCTTAAATCTTGTGTTGATAGATTTCCAAAATCTGAGGTTTTAGGTCTTTATACTATTATCTCATTCGAGGATATCAGTGTTGTCCTTCTGCTGCATCTAGATATATGGTGACCTAGGCACAACCAAGATATCTTAAAAGAGCTAAAATGTCAAATCCTAGAAATTGAAGAAGCTTTCCTAGAGAGTCATTCAAATGTGAAATATGCATAAATACTACCAAAATCTGTGGTATTTGTCTTAACCCTCGTTGGATATTGGTCTCTTTGTTGTTCGTAAGTACTGACCTGGTCACCAAGTATCTAACGTTGTAAATCAAAAGGATTCATTCGGTATACTCACCTACTACGAGTAATCCTTGTGCATACGTTTATCGTGGGGATATGTCCTAAAGTTGGACACACTAGTACATTAGTATAATCTTACCTTAACGTATCACCAGGTAAAGGTACTTGAAATGTTCATGTGTTTTTGTTTAAGTGGATAAACAATACTGGTAATCATCTTAGACTGCTTTTCACGAACATTAAAAGAAAGAATGAACTGAAAGTGTGCAACAGTTTGAGTTGGCTGATATGATCTTCTTAACCAGTGATTCTCACAAAAAAACAGAGTGTTCTATTTTCTTGTTAGTTATTTGTTTTGTAGAAAATATAAAATTCAAAAAGAGTTTGTTTTCTTTAAAACTCCTAATGTATGGAAAATGGTTGTTCTTGGAGGAATTGTTACCGATAGGGGGAGCTGGTGTTAGATTCTAAGTTCAAAATCTCGAAACTTGCAGGTACTAGTGTGATTAGAAAAATTTTGAGTGTTGGTGTTGAGTTATGAATTGCTTAATCTGTGATACAGTTTACCATCTTTTGAATATTATAATTTGTTCACCTGTGCTGAAAAATTCTTATGGTTTCTGGAGATGTTTGTTTTATAGATACAGATTGAAGCGGTGTGTTGCTGAGAGGTTGATGTGAAGATATGAGGAGTTTGTTGCTGCATGGTAGAACCTCCTTTTTACATTGTAGACAAAGTTGAAGAGTTTGAAGATTTCTATGCGAAGCTAAATTAGAGTTTATTCAAATGCTAACGGTTTTAAAGATTTAGTGATTAGATACATCAGCTTAGGGGAGTCTGTTGCTGACATAAGCTTTTAAAGCTAAAGTTATCCAAAGACCAAAGACGTTGAAAGATTACATGAAGATTGCAAGATGACTGAAGATAAAGTTGTTTGATAAAGCTATTGTCAAGGGGGAGTTTGTTGGTGCATATTTGCAACAACAGCTTTTAGATTTGCTCTTTGGATATTTTTTAATTGGTAGAATGATAAACAGTTAGCGGGTTTAGCTTTGTATTAGTGAGTGATTGGGCCAAACCAAACCCATACATATGGGGAAGGGGGCGAAATGGGCCATCCCATGTGATGGAACCCTAGCCATGTTACAACCTTGTATTATGTAAACAAGGCTTTACATTAGGATTTGACGTTAATCACCATAATCACTTTAGAGAGAGTTTAGAGAGAATTCGTAAGAGAGATTGGCTTGGACGAATTCGTGGTGGTCTTGATTGATTAGAGTCGGTTTTGATAGATAATCAATAAAGATCGGGTTTGTTGGTGATTTCTGTTTCTACACGTTCTCTTTTATAATCTAATCTAGGGGATTCGGCACTCTAAGTTGGATAAACGATTTTGTGCTAGACCCATAGGTTTAAGGGACATACATACCAGACCCTAGCGGCGCGCAAGGTTGGTCACCGCGAGGGGTACGAAGAGTGTGCCTTCCATGTGCAAAAGGCGATACAGATAGCATGGGATAGTAGCCACTGCTCAGTTAGTGCGGAGGTTGAAACTGTCTATGCGGCGAAACAAGAAGCTTATAACACCCTTTCCTTACCAATCATGGATTTTATGACTGATGCCTTGCCACATGATGACTACATGATGCGCTTAAAGGCTCTGTATGAGATGCTAGAGACGGTGGAGCTCTTTGAGTCGGAAGCTGAAGATGACGGTGGTGATGGCGTAGAGTGAAAGTATTTCATTTTCGTTTTTTAGATTTTTGTAACAGGCTTTCATGCGTTAGTAGATTTGGATGTAGTGTTTAAACACTTATTATTTGTAACCGGCGCGTGGCCGCGCTTTAGGTAGCGCGGATGAATGTAAGTGTGGCTTATGTTTAATTACGGTAGCCCGATATCGCGCTTAGTTTACGGGAATCTTGGAAGCTTAATTCATGAGCTCGTAATTTACTGTAGTGTTTTTGCGCAGACTAAAAGTTTTACATGGATATGTAACTTGTATTAAATAAAGAAGTCAACATGAAACAGTAATATAAACAACACTTTATATTGATAAACTTGTCAGGCACTCCGCCATCGCTTACAAAAAGTTGTGTTACATATAGAATTTCCTTAACTGTTGTGCATTCCATGTTCGGGGAACGATATGGTCGTCCAACGTGCGTAGCTTGTACACGCCCTTGCCCAGGACCTCATGGATAAGGTAAGGACCTTCCCACTTAGGCGCAAGTTTCCCTGGGCGTTCAGCGTTTGAGACTTCGTTATCCCAGAAAACATATTCACCTAGATTAAAAGTACAAATGTGCACCCTCGCATTGTACTACCTCTCAAGTTTGGACGTATACTTGGCTTCTTTTATGGCCGCATTCTCTAGCACTGTTCTTCAAGTAGATCCAAGTCAACCCGACACTCCGCTTCATTGTTGATCGCGTTGACTGCCGTCAAGCGAGGTGAAGGGAGGCCGGTTTCAGCTGGGATGACCGCATCCGAGCGGTAGACTAGGCTGAAAGGGGTCTCGCTGTTACTAGTCTTTAGCATGGTGTAATGATCCCATAGTATGCTGGGAAGCTCATCGACCCACCCTCTGCGCTTTATGCCTAAGCAAGCCTTGATTCCCTCCACAACGCCTTTTTAACACTTTCCACCTGGTCGTTGCCCTGTGGGTGCACCACGGAGGAGAAAGTGTGTTCGATGTGTAGTTCTTGCACTAGTTGTGTAGACCTTCTGAGGCGAAGTTTGTTCCATTGTCGGTCACAATTCCAATGCGAGGTGGAATTGGCAAATGATGTGCTCACAGATGAAATTGCGCACGATCATTGTGGAGGTTGATGCTGGTGCCTTCGCTTCCACCCATTTTGTAAAGTAATCGACTTCAACGATTATAAACTTTACTTCGCCTTGAGTTTCTAGGAAAGGGCCTACCATATCGATGCCCCATTGTTGAACCAGCCATGCCGTGGAAACTTGGATCAAATCAATCTTAGGCCTTAGTGTCTTCGGCGCGTGCGATGAAAGGAGTCACACTTGCGCAGGTCTTTTACGGCATCCAGATGCATGCCCGGCCAATAGTATCCTATGTTAATGATTTTAGCGACTACCATGTGTGGACCTGCATGGATTCCACACATACCCTCATGGATCTCACGAATCAAGTAATTAGCATCTTGTGGGTCCACACAGCACAATAGCGGACCTAGGTAAGATCTCCGATAGAGAATTCTGTCATCCATTTGGTAAAACAAGGCTTTGTATTGGATCTTTCGCGCTTCCGCTTTGTTCTTAGAAAAAATCCCTTCTTGCAAGTATTGAATGATGGGCGTCATCCAAGATGGTGATCCTATTTCAATGACATTTACCTGACGCAACGGGATGGAGGGACTTTTGAGAACTTCAATTCAGACATCTTTAGCAAGGTGCTGAAAAGCTATTGAAGCTAGGTTACTCAGCGTGTCTTCTAGTTTATTTTCGCTACGATTGATATGAACGAGTTTTAATGACTTAAAGTTCTGAATCAGCTCTTTGGCTTGGTCTAGATAAAGTGCCATAGTTTCACCCTTTGCATCATCCAAGCCGTTGATCTATCTGTCGACAAGTAGTGAATCAATGTGTGCTTGTAGATTTTTGGCCCCCATCTTTATTGCCAAGCACAATCCAGCCAAAAAGGCTTCGTATTCTACTTCATTGTTCATATTCTTAAATTCCAGCCGCATAACATATGTGAACTCATGCTTCTCCTGACTGACTAGCCTTAAACCTGCCCTTGCGCCGTCTTCATTGGATGCTCCATCTGTGAACAACAACCAAAGTTCATCTAACGTTCCTTTCGTGGGGGCCTCAACCATTTCACATTCTGGGATTTTACCTTTAGGGACTTCCGTGACAAAATCTACCAGGATTTGTCCCTTGATTGTTAGGCGTGGCTGGTACACGATGTTGAGACCACCCAACTCAATAGCCCACTTTGCTAATCTCCCTGAGATTTCCGGTTTCTTGAGGATTGTACTTTGCTAATTTCCTCGAAATTTCTAGTTTCTTGAGAATTTTACCGGTAAAGTACCTGCGCAGCCTTCTGGACGCGTGTACTAGCGCAAGCACAAGCTTCTCCATGATAGAATACCGAGTTTCTGCATCGGTGAGCATTCTGCTGACATAATAAATAGAAGTTTGAATCCTCTCCCATTCGTCCAGTAGCACCACGTCGATTGCTTTGTCTGAAGCTGACAAGTACAGTATGAGTGGTTCATTTTCGCGTGGTGCAGTCAACGTTGGGAGTTGGATCAGGCACTCCTTCATTTCTTTGAAGGTAGTTTTTTCTTCAGTTGTCCATCTGAACTCACTCTTTTTGACACAGTTGCGCAAGGTGCTTATGAAAGAAAAATATTTTACGACATTATTAGACGAGAAACGATTCAGCACGGGGCCAGGTGGCCGGCTAGCCGTTACATGTCCTTGATCGTCTTGGGAATGGCATGCGCTCTATGGCCTGAACCTTCTCTGAGTTTACTTTAAAACCACCTTTTGTTACCATAAACCCTAAAAATTTACCCTCCTCCATTCCGAATGAAAAAAATTTGCTCGGGTTGAGCTCATGTTGTGCAATGATTTGAAGGTTTTCTCTATGTCTTTCAACATCTGATCTTCCTCTGGGCTCATAATCTCTAGATCATCAATGTACACTTCGACATGCTTTCCTATATCACCCCAAAAAGTTTGATCCATCAGGTGCTAATATGTGGCCCCTGCATTACGTAAGCCGAAAGGCATCTTTGTGTAACAAAAGATACCCATTTCCGTGCCGAAAGTCGTTTTGTCTTCATCTTGCAATGCCATCTACACTTGATGATAACCCTTGTAGCAATCTTGAAAGCATTTCCATCGAAATGGCGCGAGATAATCAATTTTTTGTCTATTTCCGGAAGCGAATAGCAATCTTTAGGACAGGCTTTGTTAAGGTCCTTATAGTCGACGCACATGCGACACCTTCCATTCGCTTTCTCGACCATAACTGGGTTCGCTACCCACATTTGGTATCGGACTTCTCGAAGAATGCCGACTGCTAACAACTTAGAAACTTGCTCATTCATTGCTTTGGTCTTTGTAGAACCAAGGTTGTCAGTCCTTTTAACTATCGACTCTACTGATGGGAACGTGTTCAAGAAATGTGCCCCTGTGTCACACGGGACACTAGTCATGTCAGATGGTGACATGGCGAAAATATCCATGTTCTTGAAGAGTAGTTGCTTTAGGAACATTCGAATGTTCTCGGACATTGCATGTTCGAGGGTTACTGTTGCTCCGAGAATTTTCTGTTTAAAACCCATTTCTTTGGCTCTGTACGCGGAAAAGGTTTGCTTTCTTTCTTTGGGCGCGCTTCCTCAGCTGCCATCACATCCTTCTTTGCATAGATAATCCCTACCACGGTTTCCGTCGGGAAACCCATTGAAGAGTGTGTGGTGGACGTCACCATACTTAACTGACCTTGGGTCTCTCTACCAATCAAGACATCATGTCTTGAGTTGGCTGGCATTACCATGAAATTTACCTCTATCGTTCTTGAGTGTTTATTGTCTGTCAGCATGACTGGGAAGGAAATCTGACCGAGAGGAAACATTGTTTCATTGTAGAACCCTGATAGGGGATAGTACACTGGCTCCAAGCGCGCTTTATCTTTGGGATCGAAATGGTTAAAACACTGTTCGAAGATGATGTCGGCTATGCTTGCAGGGTCGATAAACATGTAATCCATCTCTTAATGGCCTAAGATGCCAGTGATCACAACATAGCGTGTGGCGCGAGGACCCCCGCGGACCACTTGGAAAAGTAACTGTTGTTCGCGCCATGACTCATCGAGCGGACGCTTGCCTTTGCTTTTTGCGTTCTGTCAAGGTCCTCCATCGACCATATGAGTTTCCATATGTCGGACCTTCTTCTACCCCCCCCCCCTTCATCAGTTCTTTGTATCTGTCGCCTTTCTTTGCACACGTTCTTTACCAAGTGACTGAGTTTCCAGATCTTAAGGGCCTTCTTAATTTCAACATGTAGGCTGATGCAATCGTCAGTCAAGTGGCTAGTATCTTTGTGAAAATCACAATACAGGTTCAGATCTTGACCTTTTTTTTGTTTTTCATCTGGGGCGGGGCTTTGAAATCATGATTATCTATCATAAGAACCTCCTTAGGTGTCTTAGACAGTGGAGTCCAGTGTTTTTCCCTGTTCTCATTCTTGACAGCTTTCTTGTATCCAATCTTGTTGATTGTTACGCGGGCATCTTCCTAGTATCTAGACCTATCGTCATAACGAGGCCTCTCATCGTAGCTACCGGACTGGTTCGATCTCTAGCCGGAGTCTTTGCTCTTTCTGTTGTGCCTGCTAAACTCATGCGCGTTGATTCTTGAATACCGATCATCTGAATAGTGGCTAAAACTGTCAACGACTCTTTAGTCTGTGCGACAATCTTTGCCGTGACCATTAACTTGTCTCATTCTTCCGGCATACCGTCTTTGCCTGTGACAGTCCGGATCAGACTATCGCAACGGATTGCCTTCTTGAAATGATTGTGCATGAGGTCTTCGCTCACGTTCCCGATTTCCAAATACTCCTTTTTGAAACGAGTGATGAAATCTTCCAAACCCTCGTTGCCGCGCCTCTAAATGTTCATAACCTCTGACGTCTCACGCTTATACCGCCTCTGATGGCTGAAGTGTGCGAGAAACTTTTCTTGAAAATCTGGCCATGATTTTATCTTTCCTGTAGGGATGCTATCGAACCATGCGCGATCAGTTCCTGTGAGGGTTTATACAAACAGATGGATCCACATGGGCATGGTCCATCCCCCCACCACGCCAACGCTTGTGAACAGTTGCAGGTGGTCATATTGATCGGTCAATCTGTTGAACTTACCCACAACTTGTGGAAGGTTAGCCTTCTCCAATGGAGCAAGAGCGATGTTTTGAGTAAACTTGGAATGTTCAGCCGCTGCCACTAGCCTATAGATGAGACTGAAATCTTGTTCTGCCAACTCATCGTACGTTGCGCACGTCCTTGGTTTGTAAGCATCATGATGTTTTGGGAGGTGACTGAAGATTGGCGTGGCCTCATGCTGGTAAGTTGGATCAGATTCCTTAGTATTGGTATTCCACTCAGCGTCCCGAATTTTATGTGGCCCAAGCCGGCTACTCATCGAAGTACGCTGCCTAGATTCAGTATGCATGTAGAAAATAACTTTCCGAGTCATTGTGAGCGTCACGTGCGGTGTGAACACTCTACCTTCTTGGTGATAGTGATCTATTGACGTGTTATCTCTACGAATTCTCTTAAAACGATGTTTCGTAATTTAATTGTCTTGGCATTGGTGCTACCATTCGAGTCTGTTATGTTTGAGCTGGTGCTTGCCCCTTTTGTGCGCACAGTTGTGCGTAAATGAGGCTCAAAGTCGCGTAGCTTTTTACGAACTAAGACGCGGGGGTTTCTCCCTCTGGTAACCCTGACATCACAGGGGTAGAAGGACCAGCTACGTGAAATGTTGGGGTTACCGTTTGGGCGGTACGAGCACTACTTGCATGGATAGCCCCAACTTCTGTGTACCCTCCATCGGCGTACTCGTCAATCGGATGGCTTTGGACGTGCGCATTTTCCGCTACCACCCTTATTTGATAGCTTACACCGCAAGTCGGAAACGAAGTACTCTGATCAGCCATTGAATCAGAGTGTCAGCTCAGAAAAAAGATGAAAAGTGATTGTGAAAAACTGGTGGGCAACAATGAAGAAACACCAAACTAATCTGGTGATTTGTTTGTGGTTTGTGCCTCGACAAATAAAGGTTAATCTTCTTTTGTCTCGTCCAAATAGCAATAAAGATCCTTCAAAACCAACACCACACCGTAAACTCGTTACAAGGAGGAGAATAGGGGGTCCTCCTTGTAACTACCCTCTGGCATGAGAATAAGTATAGGTTTTTGAGGATAATAGTATTTGTATTAAGTGAGAGAGTAAGAGAGCGATCCTTAAACCTGGAGATGAAGTCCTCTATTTATAGCCGGGGTGATTTGTGAAGGAGATGGGCTGATAGGCCTTGGGCCTCAGATTGACACCAAGGAATATCCGTTTTTCCTCTTCGGCCATGACCGTTAGTGGTTCCAGGCAAGAGGAGACTAGCGCAAGGTAAATGGGTCCACGTGTCCTAGCAGTTGCCCTAGTTATCTGGTCAAATATCTGTAGCTGGGTGGAGATCTTGTGTCAGTGGTCGGCGCAAACTGATTGGTGCTACGTATGTGTCTTGGCGTACTTTTTGTCCTCGGCACGATTGATCATCGTGCAACATGATCTAATAAAGCCTATTGAACGTCTATTGGCCCACAACTCTGCCACCTGTACTTCTTGTACTTGATTGGTGTTAACCTACACTTTTTCCTTTCGCACGACTCGAGGAACATCTGTGTGGTTGGCGCAAAGTCAAAGGAAACATGTTTCTTTTCTGAAAGACTTAAGTGTAAGAATTGACCTTGTGTTAGTCCTGACCCTTCACGCGACTCAAGAAACATGTATGCAGTCGGCACAAGGTCTTAAGAGTCATCATTACGTTGTATCTTAGGTATGGTCTCGCTCGCGACCTGAGGTTATCTCATTTGGTTGGCGCAGGATTTGGGACCATACCCCTTCACCGCGTGACAAAGATGTCCAAGTATTTAAGAGTGTTTAGAAAGCTCTGGTATATATGTGGGGAGTTGTCGAACTTTCATTCTTTGGTGTAGAGGATAAACCAATATTTGTATTTTTAACATGATGCTAGCACTCCTATAGTAGAGGAGTGTTTTTGACTCCTTAAGTGAAGACTCCATCTCCGAAGCAAAGTTAATGATAACCTCTTTATTTTTAGTCTCTAGTTCTTCATAAGGATTAATAAGGTTCCTTGAGTAGGATGCATATTTACTCCAATGCTCAAGCTTAGAAGAGCCTTCATAGAAATCTAAGATGATAGTTTCAGCTTAATGCAAACCAGATCTTAGACTCTGACTTAAAATGACATTATACCTGTCTTTCTCCATGATAGCAAAGCAATGTGTTTAGTTTCCTTAACTTGCTAGTCTGATCATGATTTAACTCCAACTATAATTAAACACAAATGTCCTCAATGAGCATTCTTAGTTTTCTTTCACTGAGACCACTTCACTAAAAGGTAAACACTTCTTTGGTGTACCCACCATACTCACACTTATATGTAGGGATTGTTACCTAGGAAGCATTTATGCACCTATCGATGGTGTAAGCCCACACAAACAAGTGGATATTATTCCCGATTTTATCGGATTTTAATTCCGAGAGAACATATTTCAACTTGTTCATCAAACATTGAAGTTATAATACAAGGAGGTTTGGCTAGGTAAAAGAAGGATAACAAAATGAACAAACATTGGTACTTCCAGTTTGATTGATCTTGGATTGCAATTGGGGGATAATTAGTTTGTATTTGATGGATCATGGGTTGCTATTGAAGAGGAACTAGCTAGTTTGGAAGTTTTACTTGAACACGCCAACGGATTGCTGACCTACCGACTGATAGTATTGGTCACACCCTAACAACCCCTAAAACTCCTTGGTGGTAATATTATCGGAAATCTAAACCCAAATTACTGATAGAATAGTGATGGGTTATTGAAGGACTCCTGGACACACAAACGTTCACCTGAAAAGGATTGGTGAGAATCTTATCGGAAATCCAATCCCATATTACTAACGGAATACCAAGGGAAGGTCGTTGGTAACACTCTCAGCCAAATTTTCAAAAATTTAAAATAAAGCTCTATTACTTATATTATTTCAAGTTTGTTTTGTGTGTTGCTCAGAAATCTTCGATAATTACCAACGGAATGAGTTATTATTAACGAATTCCTTTCATCTGTAACCGATCGTTGGTGATAGTTATTTGTTTACTAGTAATTTTTTTTAATTTCTTATATGCAAAAAACTTGAGTGATCTCTTTTCAATAAAAAAAATCAATTAAAAATTAATTAAGGAATGTTTGAAAAACTTTTTGACATTCATGTAAAAAGAGAGGAAGTCGCACTTTGGGACAGAGACTATAACATTTAGATGATCCAATTAAACTTGGATTATAGCTGTATGGGGTTCTGCTTGACCCTCATATATCGTTTAGCTCGAATTCAAACTGAGTTGACTCAACTCGACCTTAAAATTGAACTATTTTTAGGCTTGAGCTCAACTGAATGAATTTCGAGGTAGCTCAACTTGACTTGATTTAGCTCTATTTGGTTTTGAGCCTTAGCCAAAACCAAAGTTTTCTATTCGGATTAGTTCTGAACCTTCCTATTGATTATTGATGATAGATCCATGAACCAAGAAAAATATTATAACTAAACAGGCCAAAGGGCTCATAAGCGCAGCTAAACGAAGCTGCTAAGGAACTTTATTGAATTACTCTTCTTTAGTCATAAGAGTTTTCTTTGGCAATATTTCTTTAGGAAAGTGACGTGGACAAAATGTGCTTTTATAAAATTCAACATCGAGTTAAGTAGAAGGGGGTAAGTTAATTTCACCCTCATCTTAAGGCTCTAAACTTTCTTAAGTATCTTAAAACGATGGTAAAATAACCTTTTTGTCCCAAAGAGGTATTAATGTAGTATAGATTATGCTTTTCCTTAATCAAAATTTGACCACATAAATTTACCAACATTATTAAAACACAAGTTTATGCTAATCATGTTTAAACCAAGTGTCAGAACCATGTTCATGATTATTAATTGTGTATGATGCAAAAAAAACCGCATTACTATATGAAGATGATAATGAAGAATTAAATGCATATGGTCTTTGGTTCTGATAGACGACTTGAGTTATACTATGAAATGACAAGTCAAAATTAGATGACTATACAAGGAAATATGGTGTAAGATTTCTCACTTAATTAATAGAACAACGTGATAGATTGTCCTCAAAGTCGTCGTGAGCAGAATTTAACTTGTTAAAATTTTTTGCTTTTATTCCAATTTAAAGCGATGGTGACCATTAACCACAAGATAGGCCGAAAATGATAGTAACTACAAGTACGAAGCACACAATTATATAGCAGTAACGACAACTATGTGTGATAAGAAGACAAGAACCAAAAAATGTACGCAGAACCGACACTCTAGACTAGTTTTTTTGATGTTTTACTTATTTAAAACTGAGATCCTAAAATGGCATGCATTGGGGTGGCTGGGTTGGGTGTAGAGATAATGTAGGATGTGCGTCACAATTTTAATAAAAAATTATATAAATAAAAATAATAAAGATATTCTCTTTACATATTTGGGAAATTATAGTACACGTACAATCAATAAATCTAAACGAAATAATATATATAATACAACATATGTAACTAAATTGATTCAAGCCATTGTCTTCAACAAGAGCCTTATCCACGTCTTCTTGTATGGTCCGTTGTGTAGTCTTCAACGAACTCTTGAATCGCGTCTCCTTGTATGATCCTTTGTGTGGGCTTCAACGAGGTCTTGAACCACATCTTCTTGTATAATAATTTCCTACAAAACGAACAAACGTTGACGGTTGTGGCTGAGGCACTTGTTCAACACGCTTCCCTTAAAACAGATTTCGCGCCTCTACTAAAGATGACGCGTCTGTCTCCCAAGGTACAACAGCCGGAGCAGTCTGTACTGCCAGAAATGGCCACGCGCCCGAGGTTACACCGGATAAAATTATAGTGTTAAAACTTGTAGAAAAATAATTATATAAATGAGATGAAATTGAGTATAGAAAACTTATCTCTCTATAATTATGGATATTCAAGTCTTCACAACTTCTCCAAGAATTGTTCATACGTATTATCTTTCTCTTGTAGTTTTCTCATCAAACTAATAAAGCACATAGCCTACCAATTTTACAAGAGTTGTGGGTAGTGAAAAGTTTCACTTAATTAGTGATTTAATTAGAGATATAAAAACTCTAATAAAAGCTAATAAAGTGACAAAAAAAACTCTACTCAAGAGTTTGTCACCATGAAAAGTCTCATTAATTATTACTAAATTAATTTACATTCACATTATTCTAATTTTCCAACAATCCCCTATATGAATGGAGATCGTTCAAAACACATAAAATTTCCAATGGAACCTCGATAGTTGAGTATTGCCGGATAAGTAGGTGTTCGCTTTGAACTTTCCGTTGTGAAGCATACTTAGTCTCCTAGCAGTTTGTAGACACGATGTCCTTGAACAAACCCCCATTTGTGTAGACTATAATACACTTTACACATTACTCTCCTTAGCCAGGTTATTTCCTCATAGTTGTGTCCAATAATGGTCGTGGAACACTTTCCTGGTTCTGCGAGAGCTCTAGGAATTGTGCCCCCAGTTCCATTCGAAGCGACCCTATTTCTCTCTAACATAGGTGATTCTTCTTAAATCATTAAAAGCATCGTGGTTACCATGATTACCCAAAATCATTTACCACATAATATGCTTAGCCTCACAATTTGTCACTGAATTTCATAGGAATGGACTAGGACGTATTTAAATACCCTTTTATACTTTAGGGGATATGTAACAATATATACTAGCTTATGCATATTAGCTATGCCCCCACAGTGACAACCCTTAGGCATATGAATTAGTTGTCCTATTGAACTTAGTTCTTGGAATCTCCAGTTAACTAAGTTAGGTTTCCTTCACACACCTTTTTTTCATGGGCTTTAAACTCATTCACAACTTGATCTCTAGTAAACCCGCAGGTTGTTGGATCCATAACTTTATCTTTGCATTTGACAAGTCACTGAAGATAACTTTACAGTTGAGATCAATTTTCATGACGTGTTTGTAACTCGAAAAACATTGCCTATTGTTAACTTCTAAGACTATAACCTCAGTGGCCACCTAAATCTGGTTATAACATTTGTCTTAGAATGATACATTTACCATTTAAGGTAAACACATCTTCATTATGCACTATGAAATTTGTGTCATCCACTTAGTCGTTTGTTTGCAAGGGTAGATTTGATTACAAAATCCTTATTGCCAAAATTTTATGGTATAAATGCAAGACACCCCCACATTTAAGTATTATTGGATAACATCCATATGGGGTAATGAAAACCATCTCTACATACCCTTATAAGGTTGTTTTTTTTAAATGGATCCTCTCCCACATTTCTTACCATTTGATCAACATTTCCGTAACTTCACTTATGACGACATTTATACACATATGATTGAACAGGATCAACCTCATTATATTAGTGAATTTAACTCATATTGTATTAGCTTACATAAGCTTTCGAGCTGACCAAAGCAACACATGCTATTGTCATAAGTTTGTCAACAACTTAGAATAATTTTAATTTAACATCTAAAATAAGCCTAGACAATGAGTTCTCCTTATTATCTTTTCAGATAAACTCTTCAAAAGTTACATGTCTTTTCTTTATAATGAATGAAAATTCTCCCTCAACTTTGTCTATACAAAAATTCTTTTTGTGTTCATACACATTTGAATGTTTAGAGTTAATTAGTCTCGTCAAGACCATATTTAACCTAGTACTAGTCTAGCATGCTTTAGACTACATACTTTAGCATGTGAACAGAAGATGCATCATTCTGATTCTTCACAGCCCCAAAGATATCATAATATCACTTTGCAACATTCATCCCTTGTTAAGACAAAATAATGAGACTTACTCATAATCCTAAAATATCAATATTTAGGAAGGTCTCACAAATTATTGTATATAGCACATAGCTAAATTTTATCATTCAATTAAGGAACATAACTTCTTTACCTTTGATCTCCAACGCTTTACCATTGACTCATAAGTACTTAAACATAAGTCATAATCCAAGTCACTTGGTGAACACGCTCATCACCAACAAGATAAATGCTCCTCGTTTACAATCACTATTATGTGGAAGATAGAGTCAACTAGATCCACACTCAACAACATCGCATTCATAATTTTGCCATAAGTGATGCACACATCTATTGTTATTCATTAGGAGATATGTATATTTAGGATGCTCTCCCAAACGAAGGTAAAATTTCCATATTCATGTGGTAGACGCATCTACGTATAAATCTCGCAAGATTTATTAAAGGTATACAATGACGTATAGTACTTTTACTTTCATATGTTAGAATTCAAACTTGTGAATTTCTCAATGACTTCTAACGAAGTATTTGGAAATGAATCTCGTTTGTGTATTTCATCTCAATACACTCACTACTCACTCGTGATGTGGTTACACATTTGATATCTCGTCTTTGACTTTTAGTCAATGCAACGACTCTTAAGATGTTTATGTCCAAGTATTTTCATGTACTATCCATTCTTTTAAATAATGTATAATTAATGTTATAATTATTTTCCACACAAAAATAATTTATATGTCACAAACATTAGTGATTTATTTCTTAGTATAAATTAATGTGTTATCCGAAGATATTGAACACAAAACAATAAAATACATTCGAAATGAAATCATAAGTGGCAAACACTTTTGAAATTTAATCGGTAGCATAGACGATCAAATATCGAAGTGCTTTTATCTTCAACACTTAATAATCTGACAAAAATCTTTGCAAAGATATCGTCCCATAGCATGTCTTAAGGTACCCCCTTAATAAAACTCTATGCACCCGTAAGTACAAGTTTCCTATTTCATCTTGAAACTATAAACTTGGACAATCATACTTAAAATAACATCAAATTGTTACAAAGACTACATTTAAGTAGTATTCTTAAACAATTAAATTTCTTCACAACAACACCAAGTTGTTTTCCACCAAATAATATCAGGATATTATTACTTTGTTCACCATATGCTACTTATATCAAGAGTAGCAAACCATTTGAATTATCAATGTTATGCAAAACTTTGTTTTAAAAAATACTTTAAAACATTTCCTTTGCAATACTATATTAATAATATTAAGTAAGGTTTATGAAAACATAGATCAAAACCCAAAACATCAAACGGTTTTATATTGTTTAGTCTTACTACACATGTACTAAACGTTTTCTAACACGCATGTTAAAAAAATGTTATAACAGGCACATTTTAAATTGGACGTTTACAAAAAACGTTTTCCAACGATATAGTTTATAAAATAACCTATTCTAATCGTTTTTAATGCACACATAGGCAATTAAATGTTTACATAAAACGTTTTCGTTCATTGTGGCTTGTAAAAATGAACAATCTCTAGACTTGTATTCGTTATATATGTTTTCTAACACACATGTTAGAAAATTAAAGTCATTTTATATATACAAATAATAACCATTTTGATTCAAAAATAAAAAACTAAAGTAGGTGAAAAATCCCACACAACAAAATCGTCACTTTATGGTGACTTAATTCTTGAAGTCAATCAAACATCAACTTCAATGAATGACTTTTTATTTCTAAACTATATAAGAATTATATAATGTGTTTATATTCATTAAAATAAATGCTACAATAGATTACTTATATAAAATGTTTACATAAAATACTTCAAAACATTTATATTCTAACCATTTTTAACAAACATGTTAAAATGAAAGAAATTCTAACGCGCACGTTAGAAATATTAACATTTCCACAAAATGTTAATTCGACTAGTTATAAACACATATTTGGTTCATATAAATAAGCCATTTCTAATACACACGTTAGAAAATAAACAACGTTAGAAAATAAACAATTAAAAAATTGCTTCCAACCTAACACTTTTCATAAACCATTTCTAACACACATGTAAGAAGACAAATGATTACAAAAATCGTTATCAAATTTAACCGGTTATCAACTGTTTCTAACACTTTTGTTAGAAGTAAACAATTACAAAAATCAGTATATATCTTATCAATAAATAATTTCTAACATACTTGTTAGAAATAAATGATTACAAAAATCATTATCATACTTATCAATAAATAGCTTCTTACGGGCTCATTAGAAATAAACGATTACAGAAATCGTTATAGAAAATATTAGTTTATATATAAAACATGATTCTAACATGCTCGTTTAGAAATAAATGATTACAAAAATCATTATAAGGCTTATTAGTTTATACAAAATAAACTATTTCTAACACTAAGCCGGTCTAACGCGCACGTTAGAGAATTTTAACGTTTACAAAAAACGTATGGTTTACTCTAATAAACCCGATCTAACACAAATGTTGGAAAAATTAACGATTACAAAATCGTCTAACAAACCAAACGCTTCAACCAAAATTATTCGTTTTGTATCGCGGTATAGGATTTAAGATTGTACCTCGATCTCAATAAATCCAAACACCACAAGTTGTACTACATATATGTTTCCCAAAACAATATTTATAAGATCATAATCTCTAAAAATATTTTTTATGATAATTCCTTTCGTGAACCCAAAATCCTTATAAATAAGATTTTAAGATTGTTGCAACAATCTCACTAAATCTGTTTTACGTTTTTAGGATATGGGTCACAATTTTAGTAAAAAATTATATAAATAAAAATAGTAAAGATACTCTCTTTACATATTTGGGAAAGTATAGTACACGTACCATGAACAAATCTAAACAAAATAATATATATAATACAACATATGTAACTAACTGATTCAAACCATTGTCTTCAACAAGAGCCTTATCCGCGTCTTCTTGTATGGTCCATTGTGTAGTCTTCAACTAACTCTTGAATCGCGTCTCCTTGTATGATCTTTTGTGTGGGCTTCAACGAGGTCTTGAACCACATCTTCTTATATAATAATTTCCTACAAAATGAACAAACAAGTGTTGACAGTTGTGGCTGAGGCACGTGTTCAACACACTTCCATTAAAATAGATTTCGCGCCTCTACTAAAGATGACGCGTCTCTCCCAAGGTACAACAGCCGGAGCAGTCTGTACTGCCGGAAATGGCCACGCGCCCGGGGTTACACCGGATAAAATTATAGTGTTAGAACTTGTGGAAAATAATTATATGAATGAGATGAAATTGAGTAGAGAAAACTTGTCTCTCTATAATTCTCAACACATGGATATTCAAGTCTTCACAACTTCTCCAAGAATTCTTCATACATATTATCTTTCTCTTGTAGTTTTCTCATCAAACCAATGAAGTACATAGCCTATCATTTTTACAAGAGTTGTGGATAGTGAAAATTTTCACTTAATTAGTGATTTAATTAGAAGTATAAAAACTCTAATAAAAGCTAATAAAATAACATAAAAAACTCTGCTCAAGAGTTTATCACCATAAAAAGTTCCATTATTTATTACTAAATTAATTTTCATTCACATTTTCTTATTTTCCAACAGATAACATATCAAGATGAGCGATTTTTTTTATTTGGCTGTGATACAGCTCATAGCTTTTGTAAGGTCGGCTTGTTATTTTGACCATCGTCCTATTTATACTTCAAAACAATACAATTTCTTTTGTAATTTACCTAGAAAATTGTGGTTATATATTGTATAATACATCATATGGATATATTCGTAGCTTGTTGGGCTTGGCATGACCAGACCAGACCACCTACACCACTTGGTACCTAGTCATTGCAGCCTTGGTCCATGGCAAGAAGGAAGGTGTGATTTTGGTCCTACAAAGCTCGTATTCATGATGCAACTGTTATCCTCATGCTAATCCATCATGTTTGGTTATTAAAAGGTTAATTAACTTGCTAATTTCTTGATCCACGTGTCAAGTAATTTGGGTGGGATTTCTTTTTTGTAGTTAATTTGGTTTCGTATGTACTGCTCTATATTTTGTGGGGGAGAAAGTGGTGGGTAGGGCTGTAAACGAATCAAACCAACACGAATAAGGGCATGTTCGTGTTCATTCATTAAGGAAATTAATATGTTCGCGAACTTTTCACGAACGCATATCGAACGTAAGTTAATGTTCGTTTTCATTCGTTTGGAAAATTAAGTTGTTCATGAACAGTTCGTGAACACTGGGCTCTAACACAAGCAAATAAAAAATAACGTAAACGAACATTTAACTTGAAAATAAGAACATTGTTATCCTTAAAGATTGGACATAAGTTCTTAAATACAACTATCAAATAATAAATCAAAACACAAAGAAGTCTACTACAACCACCAAACAAATAAATCAAGTTTAACCAACTTAAACATAATTATTCAAAGTATAACTACTTTAGACATAATATCCGAAAAAAATGTCTTAAAATGTTCAAATTTTAGCTAACTTAGAAAAAATAGGGTTTCAAGTTTTTAATATCTTTAGATAAAAGGTTTATTATTTATTATCTTTTAATATAAACGAATGAACATGAACGAACATAACCGAGCATATTACCGAACGTTCACGGACGCAATTGAACGAATGGGACATGTGTTCGTGTTCGTTCGCTAAGCTAATCAAACAAAATTTTTTGTTCGTGTACATTCGTTAATCTAATTGAACGTACATAAACGAACTTCCCGCCGAACGGTTCACTGAATGTTCGGTTCGTGTGAAGCGCTAGTGGTGGGGATGAAGGATACAACGAGCATATGTTTACGGAATTATGGGCATTGGCTAGGCTGCCGTTTGTGATACCAATATGGTTCTTAGCCATTATCTTCCAGTTTTGTTGGTTCAACTAAAGACCATCCTATTTGTGTTTTTAAATTTCTATAAAGATGTATTTTTTTTAATGTAACGTATTTTTATTATGTGATGAACCTACCCGACCCATACCATCAAACCGATCCGATTTTTTTTATGTCCAATTAAATTTTTAGATAGTGAACCTATTGGAAAAAAATTTTTAGATCCGCCACTCCTCACAATCATATCATAAAATATAAAAAACCCACTCACATAAATATAGAGGATCGAATGTGAAAGATCATGCATCTTCTCCTCGTTTGCAAGGTAATTATTTTGTGGGAATGTGTTCTAGAAATTAATGTGCCAGAATTGGGCTTAAGTACGTATCCCTGCCTCAACTTTTCCAACTGCAACAGTTGTAGAATGTGTGCACTAGGAATTAAGTGTGCCCGAAATGAGTTATCATTTGCGGGAATTGGTTTAAATTTTTTCAGTTATACTATGAAAAGACAAGTCAAAATTAGATGACTACATACAAGGAATATGGTTTAAAATTTCTCAGTTAATTAACAGAACAACGCCTAGATTGTCCTCAAAGTCATTGTGAGCAGAATTGAACTTGTTATTGTTTTTGGTTTTTCTTCAATTTAAAGCGATTGCGACTGTTAACCACAAGACAGGCCTAAAATGATAGTAACTTCACGTACAAAGCACACAATTATATAGCAGTAACGACAACTATGTGTGATAAGAAACAAGAACCAAAAAATGTACACAGAACTAACATTCCAGTCTAGGGACATGATTTAAAAGAGGGAAGGTGTACAGTCAAGTATAATCAAGGAGTTACAAATGAGAGTAAAAGATTAGAAAAACTGCAACAAATAAGAATCCAGAATCCATCCAATCTAAAGTCTAGGTAGGCAACTATGCCATTAAACAAACAAAACTAGATTTTTTTAACAATGGCTATTTTATTAGATCATAAAAAAGAACAACATGGCCGACAAATTAGGAGTCCCAAAAACAATGACAGCAACAACATTACATAACAATATCTCGAACATTAATGTCACGTAATCTCACCCAATCTAAGCCATTATAAGCCGATATGTTCTTAAGCCACATAAAAGTGTCTTCTTTTGTCGCATCCATCACGGGCAAGACCGAAAACGGGGTGCCTTTAAAGATCCGTTCATGGCGAGACTTCCATATTCTCGAAACCGCCCCATACAACAATGTTTCCATCACTTACTTCCAGATTGCCGACCCATTCATCGTTTAAATTTTCTCCACCAGATCCCGAAAAGAGGAGGCATGGTCCATGACCGGGATTTTCGTCCACACACAAAAGTGCCACCAAACAGCTCTGATTAGCACACATTCAGCCACCGAATGTTCCACTAACTCCCCCATACCAATAAGTCATACACATCGTATCCGTGAAAAGGAACACCTCGATGTGCTAAGGCCTTCTTTGTAGCAACACACCCCATAGACAGTTTCCAAATGAAGTATAAGGCCTTCCTTGGCACCCATACATTCCATTTAAAACCATTAGTCACAACCCGCGAGCTTATATGGTCCGCCACTTCAGATATGGGCGACGGAGAACACTTTTTTTATCCCCTTTCATATCTTTGTTAGGATCGCTAGGATTGAACACACACACACACCAAAGCAATAAACGACACGAAGATTTAAAGTGGTTCGGTCAGCTAACCTACATCTACTGTGCTGTAACTAGGGATTCTTTATTATTTAGGTGCTCAAGGAATTACAAGTACAAGGATATCAATATATAGAGACTAATCTAGGGTTAGGAAACTTGATCCCCATGTTAGGCCCAAGCCCACATAAAGATAACTAGGGCCGACAAAATTAAAACCCTAATTTAACTGCCAAATAAAGACGTGTGGACCGACTCAAAGCTAGGGTCGGCCGCTCTCCCTTGATCGGGCCTCCACACCAATTAGCCAACAATCTCCCACTTGGAGGCTCGAACAACGGCCAATGGTCTTCAACATTTGTACATCTTGTAATCTTCCTTTACCACCTGGTTGCATCAGCCTTCTCAACAATTTACCTAAAGGCACGTTGAAGCTTCCACTGAGCCTCAACTCATTAGTCACAACTTGTGACTCGTTCTCTGTCCCTGCTGGCTCCCACATAAACGAAGTGCCGAATCTTGAGAACATACACTCTCCAATACTAGCAAGAGATTATCTGGAGAGACTTTTCCATTTGGAACTTTGGTCTTTTTAACCCACTGTCGCCCTAAACTGTAACTGAAACACGCCTTGCGCTCCCACAGTCACGATGTTCCCTGACTGGTTTGACCTTCCAAATTCGTTCACCCTGAATCTTCCCTTTGACTCTAAGTTTCTCTCTTGCAAAGGAAACCCTCTTCTGTCCCCGAGATTCTGTGAACTCGACTTTGTTTTTCTTCAGAACTAGAACGTCACTTCCTTCTGATGGTATATTGACCATGTATAATGAGCTTCTTTTCTTTCCACAAGCCATGACCAAATTCCCTTTAACAACCTTCCACTGTCCATTCTCGAACTTAACTTCATGTCCCTGATCATCCAACTAGCCGACTGAAATCAACAACCTCTTCAAACCTGGAATACCCCCGATATCTCTTAAAGTCCACGAACCAACTGAAGTCTTCAAAACAATGTCACCCATGCCCATAACATCAAATACCTCATCATTCGCTAATTTTACCATTCCAAAGTCTCCTTTTTCAGATTCTGTAGTGCTTCACTTCTATGGGTAGCGTGAAATGAAGCACCAGAATCCATGACCCAGGAATCCACATTACAGACTAACGCATCATCATCATCATTGTGGTCATCTGCAGAGTTTATTTCTTTCTTCTGTTTCGAACACTGATTCATGAAGTGTCCTACTTCATTGTAATTCCAACATACCATATCCTTCCGAGCCTTAGACACACCCCTCCTCTTGCTCTGGCGACTTTCCCGGGGATTCTTTCTGCCTCTGGCCTCTGTACTGAACAAAGAACTCGAAAACTCACCTAAACCACCACGTCGAGCATCCTCTCCCAAAATGAGATCCCGCATCTTCGCAAACGTGAACTTACTCGATTCCAAAGTGCTAGTAATAATAGTTACGGTTCTGGACCAACTATTAGGCAATGACGATAATAACAATAGGGCTTGAACCTCATCATCAAACTTAACATCGACAGACAATAAGCGAGACAAGATTGGGTTTAGGTTATTGATGTGATTTGTTACCGAGTCGCCCTCCTTCATCCTAGCGTTCACAAGCTCTAGTATAAGATAAACCTTATTTGCTGCAGAGGCTTTTCATACATGTTAGATAATGCTTCCATCATACCTTTAGCTGAGGTCTCCTTCTAGATGTTATAGGCAACATTCTCTGACAGAGAAATCGTTATCACTGCTTTGTCTTTCTTATCCAACATCAACCAATCTACTTGTGACATATCTTTTGGCTTCTCATCCTCAAGCACTACATCTAAGTCTTTCTAACAAAGTAGTGCCTCAATCTGCATCTTCCACCACCCAAACTTATTCCCATCAGACTTCTCTGTTATAACATTTCCGTCTACAGCCATGGCAATTACTAAACTAAACGAAACACTAGTTTTGGATAATAGAGACAAACACAGCAAATCAATGCATTCAATATGCAGCGGAATAACGAACTTGATAATCAAAATTGAAACCTCAACTGAAACAATAAAACTTGCCAAACACGGTTGACTCTGGGTCTAGGTTTTGTAGTCGGTCTCTTTGATTCAACCAAATTGTTCTTCTGTAAATAGATCTCTGATTTTGGCTGATTCAGGACTGGTTGTTAAAACTTTCAAAAAAGTAGATCCCAAAACTCCTTCTACGACGACGGCAGAAACCCTAACGGCAGCGGCGGAACCCTAGCGGCGCTAGGTGGCGGCGGCGGTTGACTGGGTGGCTGACGACGAAAGAACTGAAGGTGGCGGTTCTCGTGTTATCCCGATCAAGAGCCAAAGTTCTGCTACACTTTTTTTATCCCCTTTCATATCTTTGTTAGGATCGCTAGGATTGAACACACACACGAAACTGAAAACACATACACACGAAAGCAATAAACGACACGAAGATTTAAAGTGGTTCGTCAGCTGACCTACGTCCATTGTGATGCAACTAGGGTTTTTTTATTATTCAGGTGCTCAAAGAATTACAAGTATAATGATATCAATATTTAGAGACTAATCTAGGGTTAGAAACTTGATCCCCAAGTTAGTCCTAAGCCCACATAAAGATAACTAGAGCCGGCTAAATTAAACCCTAATTTAACTGCCAAATGAAGACGTGTGGACCGACTCAACGCTAGGGTCGGCCGCCCTCCCTTGATCGGGCCTCCACACCAATTAGCCCAGCAATCTTCTTGTCCCATGTTTTCCACCCCTCTAAATCATGCTTTGGTGATGTCCTTCAAACTGAGTTTATATCTTTCTAAGTCCCAACCGTATCCATTTTTAACTAGAAACTCTTTCTCTAGCGCGCACCTCCCATGGATGGCTCGAACTACCCTAGCACAATGCTAGTCTGGGCTACCTTTGAACCTCAACTTCCATTTTAGTAAAAGAGCCCAATTTAGACTACGAATATCCCCCAAAACCAAGCCTACTCAAATGCTTTAGATTTTGGCTTTTGTTCCATGCCACCCACCTTAGCGTGTTCCTCGATCTTGTCTTACCCCAAACAAAATCATGCGTCGAACCTTCAAGCGCCTTGATAACCATAACAAGAGCTTTGATAACCATAACAAGAGCTTTAAAGACCGAGAGGAAGTAAGAAGATTTCCAAGAACCGCTTTAGCAAGCGTGATTTTTTTCCTCCCACAGATAGCGGTTTTGCCTTCCAACTTGACAATTTCTTTGCCAATTTCACAAGAATAGGTCTCCAAGGCTTGACCCGCTTCATATCTTCACATGTCGGGAGCCCAAGAAAGTTAGACGGGATAGACCCCGATGTGCAAAATATGTTCTATAAAACTAACCTAATTTAGACACTTTAGTTAAAGACTTTTCCTAATGTTAGACCACAAGACAGGCAAGTGTACCTATCGATAGTAGTACAGTCTAATGAAGTTCGGATATCGAACCCACGAGACACTAGCGACGCTATACTAGACTTTGTCTAAACGAATTACTTAACTGGTTTTAACTGCTTTGTGAGTCTTTAATTAAATAATCTTATAACTTAATATGAAACTAAGGCTAACCACAAAACCAAACAATTGGGAATACGAGCTTGAGATCAATCGGAAGGAGAAATCACCTAGACAATGAATCCATAGAACATGTAATGACTTATGACTTGACAATCGACTAAAAATCCGATATCTAACCCCACCAACCTCCCACTAAGGATGATTAAGTCCTATAGTAATTAGTGAGCTCAGAGAGGGACCCCCACTCTCTAGTTCTTAGAAAACTGAACTACGACGAACAATCAGAACACATAATGAAGTGCTAAGATGGACAAAATCGACCTATCGACACCAAATCCCACAACTATTAGGATATATAACACCACCGGTATTAACGATCCTCTAATTGTGAAGCTAACCCCAACTTGATATGCAGAATACCTAGGAACCACCAAACGCGAATAAATAGACAAACCACGAGTTACCAGTGATTTAAACTATTAGACAACGCCTAGAACAGACCTAGCAATCCAAAATCGTATCTCTATTTAACGGAATAGGATGCACACTAATGTCTACTGATTTTTGTTGATTAGTTAACCTATATTATCTCTAATAATAAGGTTAGGACGAAAACCGAATAAATTAACGAACTAACAATTGATTTTAACGTGCCTATCGTGAATCTCTTTTTTATAAACACATCAATAATGACAACTAATCAAACAATCAGAACTTAACATATGCACACATGATCATATTCAACAACAAATAAAAGTTATATTAGATCAAAAAGCGTCATAATCAAAAAGTCAAAATATAAAAGTCAAAAGAAGCGTTCTAATTTCATCACAACCTACACGAAACGTTAAAACTAGCCAAGAAACATGTTTGAATAATACAAACATAAATAAACTTTCGCAAGTATCATGATTAAACAATATTAAACGAAAAAAGACACAAAAAAATAAAGTCTAATTGTTTGCCGAATCTTCGTTCTTGAATCGATCATCCTTCTTTCTTGATCTACGTCCTCAATCCCCCTTGATAAGTATGGATCACTTCTGCTCCATACCTTCTCTGATGTCGTATATGTGCGTGTATTCTGTTCTCCCCTATATTATTTCCGTTCCATAGGGTTTTTATTATACACCAAAAAAATAGGGATAGGAGATCCTTCGGTATTGTATTTTGAATCCAATACAATTGTCACAACCTGGGCCTCCTTTAGCGAAATATGATGCGTACTGGGCCGGTATCTCATTACGTTACAGCGAAAGTCAACAAAGAACAAATACAAGCGATGGCATGAAGTGGTGATATGATTAATTATTCACACATTTTTCTTTTCTCTATCCAACTATGATTTATCCTCAATTCTTATATTATTTTCTAGTAGCCTGCCACAAATGTTAAAACAATTGGTTTTTAGAATTCTTTGTTTTCCTTAATTTTAATTCATATACTATACGTATTAATAAATAGATGATCATATAATAGTATAATACTGTGTAGCTTTTATTAATAATTTATTTTATATCTACTTTGATCGTTTTAGCTCGTTATCTCTTAAAATCATCAAACATCTAATATAAACTAATTATGAGTGGAATTTAATAGAAACCACCTTAAAGTTACTCAAAAGTTAGAAAATATTATATGAAATATGTATAATTTAAAGCATATCAAATATCATCACTGTTAAACTTTTTTGTCCCTGAAAAAGTTGTAATGGAATCAGAGTCAAGACCAATGATTTCAAAAACTTAGATTGCTTAATTAAGATATAATAATGTTTTAACTAAGATTACCGGTATTGCAATTCATTTAAACCAACTGATTATTTAACTTAACTTTACTAATAAGGTTTGATCCAAAGAGTTATATCTTGGACGACGATTAAAGAATGATGTTTTATCGTTAAACACCAAGTATCATAAAAGTGGATTGATTATGGAGAACGAGTATTTATGAAATATTAGGAAATATTAAGTGTTTATGAAAAGTTAATTTGCGGAAATACATTGGTGACATTTAAGGAGTTAAACGAGTGTTAGTTTATTATTTTAATAATAAATTAAAGATGATATTTTATTAGGAATAAAACATAGTCAAAGCATTTGACTAGTGGTTTTTATTTTGTGGTCAAATAACGGTTATTCACTTATTTGAGATAAATGAGAATTAATTATTATTATAGAATAATTACTGAGAATTTTTTTATTATTCGATAATAAAACTAAGTCAAAGGGTTGATTTGTTAAAATAATTAGTCAATGACTAATTACTTGGAGAGTAAGGTAAAACTGTATGGATTAAAGTGTTATTATGGATCTTATAAATATGAGGTTTGACCTAAAAGATAATTACAAAACAAGAGATTGTAACATGAACACAAAAGAAACCTCAAAACTCTCTCCTCCATCTCTCTCTTGGTTGCGATCAGTCCCCCAAAGTCGACCACCGCCAGCCACCAAAGCTACTCTGTCGGGCTGCCGCCGCATAGACCGCTGCCTTGCCACCGTTTGCCACCTTCATTGTTAACGGGTTAGACTGGTTAAGCTATGGATCTCGTGATGTCTATAGACTTGAGATTGGGCTTACTAGCGAAGCCGTTTGTCAAATCCATCGTGTGGGTTCTTGGTATTCGTCAAAGGTATATCTCTAACCCACTATGGTTTATAATATAATTGTTTGAATAACACGTAACTGAATTGTTTGTAGGAATATTTTTTATCCATTTATGTGTTTGTACACACTTCTGCATCCGACTAATAATAATTATTATTAATTATTGACTAAAAACCAGACTTTATAAAAGAATTCTAATTAAAACGGATTATAATTTTATTTAATTGAACTTTAGTTTTATTTGTCAAAAATTTTGTTTGATAAAAGATCAAGCCTATTTCGTGTGGATGTGATTGTGATTATCATGAATCGAGCCCTAGAGACTTATGGCTATGTTATGGTTTGTTTGTTGTTCTTGGTTATTTCTAATGTATGTATTTATTTATGTTATTTGGAACCCTTATAATAGTTAGGTTTTTATTTTATGTAAAAGTCGGAACCCTTATAATAGTTAGGTTTTTATTTTATGTAAAAGTTGGTTTATTATAAAATTATAAAACTTGCGAGACAAAACATTGAAGATCAAGGATAGAAACGAACAAGACCTAGAAGATGGAGATCTTAGACTAAATGACAGCAAGACCAGACATGTGGTTGTTTCTCCCTTTTAAACCTAGTCAATTTATTGTTTAATGGCTCGAACTAAAATGAACAAATTACCACTAGTGGTTGAATTCTATATGTATTGTATTGTGTGGTTGTGATTATCTAGAGTAGATAATCTTTACCAATAAAACTATTTTTCACAATCATGAAATGGTGAGATAAGTTAAAGAGAGTTTTAATTTAACTTGGAAATTTATATAATAAATGAGTTTTTATTATAAGATAAAAGTTCGGTTATAAAACTAGAGTGTTAATTTGGCAAAACCATAGATTAATAAGAGCTTTATTAATTTAAAATCAAGTTTGCGATTAACAAAAAACGTAATTTTATCGTGTTGAGAGTTAAAAGGAGTTTCATTTAATGACGAACGTAACATTGGATTTTACTAAAAGTTGCACGACTTGCCTCATGCTACAAGTCGCCCAATATATTTTTGACCCTTCTTGCTAATTAAATATAAGCTAAATCTCAAACTAAATTAATATTGCTACGCCATCATAAAGTGCCTGGAGGGGTATGGTCCCAAAAACCTTGCGCGCTATGCGCAATGGTACGACAACCTTGAAAGCAGCAGTTTGCCTAACAAACCTTGCGCAACAGCAAGTTAAACCTGAAAGCGCAGGTCCCTGACCCTGCGTGGATTGAACAAGCCTCTAGCCGCGAATTTCTAAAACCTTGCACAAGGCCAATAGTAAGATGAGAGCAACTCATAGTCTTGAGAGCAAAAGGACTTGATCCCTACAAGTTCATACTAGCTAAAAAGCACTAATAAGGCCACGCGGTAAGGAGAAGCGCAAAGAGGCACTGATCAAGTACAAGGATACAAAGTGGCAGAGATGTGACCCAATAACCGCTCGACAGGTTGTGCCAGACCACATCGCATGATGAGCAGTCATGCA
This sequence comes from Scalesia atractyloides, assembly GCA_947069175.1. Lineage (NCBI taxonomy): Eukaryota > Viridiplantae > Streptophyta > Magnoliopsida > Asterales > Asteraceae > Scalesia > Scalesia atractyloides. The sequence goes on along the minus strand of CAMTDV010000001.1, from coordinate 14,889,333 downwards.
GAGGGCAAAAAGTACGCAAGGACGTAGACGTGGCACCAACCAACTCACGCCAGCGATTGTCACATGATCTCCACTAATGGCTTATGACCGGCCCGACAATAAGGACAACTACCAGGACACGTGGCTCCATCCACTGTGCGTCAAGCACCCCTACTGCCAGAAACCATTAACGGTCGTAGCAGAGGAGACAAATGGATATTCCTGGTTTTCCGGTTCCAGGCCCAAGGCCCATCAGCCCATCTCCTACACACATCTTCCTGGCTATAAAATAAGGATCGCACCTCAAGGTAAAATACACTGTTTCGAGCTCATTCACTAATTACTTGCTTTATCCTTTGCAAACCCGATACTTTTTCTCATGCCGGAGTGTGGTCACGGAGAAAACCCTCCCCCTTTTCACCCGTGACGAGACTAACGGTGTTTTCAATTTTGTAGTAAGCTCGGAGCAAGATCATACCGACGAGTAAACGAGAGATAACTTTTATATAGATGGCCTTTGAACCGTAACCCAGATATCTATGGATACAGTTTGGTCCAGTGTTTCTTCATTAGCGCCATCCATGGGACTTAGAGGGGTATGGTCCCAAAAACCCTACGGTTGTGCAAGATACCATACCCTCATAATGATAACAGGTCACTGAAATAACCTTGTGCGCTACGTGCAATGGTACGACAACCTTGAAAGCAGCAGGTTGCACAACAAACCATGCGCAACAGCAAGCTAAACCTGAAAGCGCAGGTCCTTAACCCTTCGTTGATTGAACAAGCCTCTAGCCGCGAATTCCTAAAACCCTGCGTAAGGCCAATAGTAAGATGAGTGCAACTCATAGTCTTGAGAGCAAAAGGACTTGATTCCTACAAGTTCACACTAGCCAAAAAGCACTGATAAGGCCACACGGTAAGGAGAAGCGCAAAGAGGTACTGATCAAGTACAAGGGTACAAAGTGGAAGAGCTGTAACCCAATAACCGCTTGATAGGTTGTGCCATACCACATCGCATGATGCGCAGTCATGCAGAGGGCAAAAAGTACGCAAGAACGCACACGTGGCACCAACCAACTCACGCCAGCGACTGTCACACAATCTCTACTAAAGGCTGATGACAGGCCCGACAATAAGGACAACTACCACGACACGTGGCTCCATCCACCATGCACCAAGCACCCCTCCTGCCAGAAACCATTAGCGGTCACAGCAGAGGAGACAAAATGGATATTTCTGGTTGTCGGTTCCAGGCCCATCAGCCCATCTCCTGGACACATCTCCCCAGCTATAAAATAAGGATCTCACTTCAAGGTAAAATACATTGTTTCGAGCTCGCTCACCAATTACTTGCTTTATCCTTTGCAAACCCTGATACTTATTCTCACGCTGGAGTGTGGTCATGGAGAAAACCCTCCCCCTTTTCTGTCGTGACGAGACTAACGGTGTTTTCAGTTTTGTAGTAAGCTCGGAGCAAGATCATACCGACGATCAAACGAGAGATAACCTTTATATGCAGAGACTTTGAACCATAACCCAGATATCTCCGGATACAGTTTGGCCAAGTGTTTCTTCATGGGCGCCATCCGATTTTTCTGATTCTTACACCTGTCTCTTTTTGTTTTTTTCTAAATCTCATTTTCAATGGCTAACGGTCCATCAATTGCACCACGAGGTCCTCGGGCCGAGGGCAAGAATCCAGTTCATCTTCTTCGGAATGACGGAGAAGTGGAAGAAGGATTTTCGAAAGATGCTGGTGTTCACCACGATTCAGGTTGTGTGAATATCCTGGTGACTCCCGGAATCAAAGTTGAAACTCCTTTTGTACCAATCACATCAATTTTGCCTCTAGGTGAAAATCCAATGTCATGGTACATCAACTCTTAAACGGCCCTAAATTTCGTTTATGGGCAACTTTGTGCGCAAACTCATGCATCTTCTACGCCGGCGCAACCGCCTACAGCTCACGTGCATGCCTCGCCTGCACCGCGATTACTAAGTTATAATTCGCCAGCCGGAGAGAATGTCCCATCACATCTCCATACTAGGGAAACAGAATATTCCCAGCCGCTACCAGATATGAGTCACACACTCATAGAAGAGTGTCGATTCATTCACGCCTGGGCCCGCACCCATTAGAGGGGTGGGACACCTAGCGTGAAGAAGTCGATAGAACATATGGCGAGGGTGACAGTGCCAGCGTGTTTCACCGATTGCCTAAAGATCACGCCGCATATAAGCCTACGCCACGAACTGTGTACAATCCGGAGGCGGAGTATAATTACAACTTGATCTACAGGCTAGCTGAAGCAGCATAACATTCTAAGTTCGTGAATGAGATTGTGCTAGCCCCACTTGAACACACCAAATTACCTTCCAATGTGGGAAAGTTCAATGGGTTGACAGACCCAGACGACCACATGCGCCTATTCACTGGCGCAGAGCTTATCGGGGGTTGTAGCCTGCCTATATGGTGTAATATGTTTTTCCAAACCCTTACAGTTGCTGCATACCTATGGCTTGACAACTTACCCAGGGGTTAGCTCACTTCATGGAACGATCTCAAAGACAAGTTCCTGACTCATTTTAGCCAACAAAGACGATACGTCAGAGATTCTTTAGACGTCATGAATATTTGGCGGAGGGATGATGAAAGTCTGGAAGATTTCATCACGCGCTACAGCAAGGAGGTGTTGGAAATCGGTGATGTACACGATGACCTGTTTCGTGCACAGTTCAAATATGTTGTCCGATGCGGTGAGATGATAAAACTCTTGTCAGGACCTATGGCCTCCTAAAAAGTTGGGAAAAATTCTTGGCGGCAGGCAAGGTCTACGCGTAGACGGAGCGCAACCTGAACTCCAACCGACCTCCTTTACCTCAGTACCACCCGCAAGACATGAGCAGGAGTTTTGCGAAGAAAAACAAGAAAAATTGGAAGGAGTCCAACCAGAACCCTCCTTACTCACCGATCGATGCGCGCGCAACAATAAAAAAGATTGTTACTCAAAGAGCAATCAAACAAGATAATCGCGATTGACAGTGGACGCCAATGACGAAGACTCCGGCCGAAGTGCTCAGCATGGAGGATCATCAGTTCAAGTAGCCACCGTCGATGAGAAATAAAAAAGGTCAAGACCGTAACGTTTTTTGCGATTATCATAAAGACACTAGACACACGACCGACAACTGCTCAGTTTGCTCATGGAAATAGAAAAGGTGCTGAAGAGTGGGAAGCTCACCCATCTCCTTCAGAACGTGCGCAAGGAAGAGCGCCAAATACTCTCTGCAAAGAAAGCCCGAGTAACAAGAAAATGAACCAAACATTCGTTCATATGATACAAGGTGGCGCGACGCAAAAGCGCTGCCATCAGAAGAGTTGTACGCCACATTGGTGAGAACAACAAATTATCTTCCCCCTAGTTCCCGGTGGCCCCCTAGGAGGAGCGACCGGTTGTGATAACTGGCATCTTTGGCCATTATCGCACCGACTACATGTTCATTTACTTGGGAAGCTCTATGGACATTAGCTGTGAGCAATGTTTTCAACAGCTAGACCCAGAGGACAAAGCACGCTTAGAGCCGGTCGATTACCCATTGACTGGTTTCTGTAACGAAGTCGTTTTTCCCCTGGGGCAAATCTCCTTTCCGGTTACTCTTTCTGACAGACGACACTTGAGCACGGTCCATGTTAACTTCATGGTAATGCCAGTAACATCGCGCCATGACGTGTTATTAGGCCGTCGCGCCCAAAGAAATTTCAACATGATTACATTCACACCCCATGCTGCATGCGGGTTTCCAACAGAAACCAGGGTGGCAATCATGTATTCTAAGAAAGAGGTCATGTCCATGGAGGAAGAACCGCCAGTGAAGGTAGCGAAGTCATCCTCAAACGGTGAGCCAGAAAAATGGGTACTCAACAACAAGTACCCAGAACAAACGGTGTTATTAGGTCCCGCTATGACCCCTGCAGTCAAGGCGTGACTTAAACAACTCTTGTTCCGCAATCTACACATTTTTTCATGGTCACCGGCAGATATGACGGGGGTACCAAGAGAGATCGCATATCATGCGTTGCACAATTTTCCTTTAGTTGAGCTGGTCATTCAGAAAAAGCGTAGTTTTGGAGGTGAAAAAACTCGCGCAATGAACGAGCAAGTTTCAGAGCTCCTCAAGGTCGGCATCCTCAGAGAAGTGTGCTACCAAACATGGGTGGCCAATCTGGTCATGGTCCAGAAGCACAATGGCGGTTGGCGCATGTGCGTCGATTTCAAAGATTTGAACAAAGCATGTCCGAAAGACTACTACTCCTTGCCGGAAATTGATAAAAAGGTAGACTCCCTCGCTTCATTCTGGTGGAAGTGTTTTCTTGATTGCTATAAAGGCTACCACCAGATTCAAATGAAGAAATAGGATGAAGACAAAACAGCCTTCCGCACAGACAAGGGGATCTTTTGCTACACAAAGATACCCTTTGGGTTGCGCAACGCGGGAGCCACCTACCAGCGTTTGATGGACCATGTCTTTGGAGATGACATAGGCAAAACCGTGGAAGTGTACATCGATGACTTGATCATCATGAGTCTGGACGAGGAAAGGATGCTGACAAACATTCAGAAAACTTTCTCATTCCTGCGCAAGGCCAACCTGAAATTGAATCTCGGGAAGTACTTGTTTGGAATAGAAGAAGGTAAATTCTTGGGATTTATTGTCACACGCGATGGTTTCAAAGTCAACCCTGAGAAGGTGGAAGCAATTCAGCGTATGCCTTCACCCTCGACCATCAAGGAAATGCAACGGTTAGGTGGGCGACTGGCTGCGCTGAACAGATTCTTAGCAAACCACGCGATGAAATTCTTCCTTTCGTCAGCACCCTGAGAAATTGTGTAAAGAAAAACAAGTTTCAGTGGACTCCTGATGCGGAGAAAGCTTTCCAATAGATGAAGGAATGGTTGATTCAGTTGCCTGCACTCACGGCCACGCAAAAGAACGAGCCATTGATCCTTTACCTTTCCGCATCGGATATTGTTCTGGGCGGAGTCTTGTTGGTCGAGCGCGCAGGAGTCCAAACTCCAATCTACTATGTCAGCAAGATATTAAGTGACTTGGAGACAAGATACCCAATGATGGAGAAGCTTGCTTTAGCTTTGGTCAACGCATCCCGTTGGTTGCGTAGGTATTTTTTAGGCCACGTGATTACAGTTCTCACGAACAATCACCTGGACCAGGTTTTATCCAAACCTGACATATCTGGCCGCTTAGCGAAATGGGCGATTGAGTTAGGTGGACACAATATTGTGTACAAACCACCAGAATCCACCGCATGTCATAGACGACCGCGCATGGATCCTTCACACTAACGGCGCATCCAATGATGATGGCGTAGAGGCTGGTCTCCGTCTAATAAGCACTGATAATCACCTACCCCATCAGATTGGACTTCAAAAGCACAAACAATGAAGCCGAATATGAAGCATTTCTGGCAAGCCTTCGGTTTGCCATCAAAATGGGCGCTAGGAATTTGGAAGCGCATGTCGACTCTCTTTTAGTCGTGGGGCAAATCGATGGCATGTACGACGCAAAAGGCGAAACGATGGGCCTATACTTTGAACAGGCGCAGTCCTTGATAACCAAGTTCCAAAATTTTAAAGTGATCCACATTACCGAAGCGAGAACAAGCATGCCGATGTGCTTAGTAAACTGGCGGCTACAAGCTTCAAAGACCTCGTACGAGAAGTGCGCATCGAGGTGCTAATTAACCCTTCTATTCTCCTACGTTAAGTGAACGTCATAGAAATGGGAAATCCTTCTTGGATGTCTCCCATCATCATGTTCTTGTAGTCTGGGATACTCCCCGAAAACAAGGCGGAGGCAAGGAAAGTCCAGAACAAGGCGATGAACTATGAAATGGCAGACGGAATACTTTACCGGAAGTCATACCTGGGACCACTCCTCCACTGCGTAGATCCGCAAGACGCATAATACTTGATCCGCTAAATACATGAAGGGTTATGTGGAATTCATGCCGGTCCGCGCATGGTAGTCGCAAAGATCATGAATGCTGGCTACTATTGGCCCGACATGCACTTAGATGCAGTCGAAACGCTATAAAAATGCACATCATGTCAGCGACATGTACCTAAGACGTTGCGCCTCAAAAACCCTTGATCCCAGTGACAACAACATGGCCCTTTCACAGTGGGCATTCAATGTGGTGGGACCCTTTCCTGATGCCCCAGGTGCTGTAAAGTTCATAATCGTAGCTGTCAATTACTTTACCAAGTGGGTAAAAGCCAAGCCTCTCACATCCACCACAACAATGGTAGTTTGAAAATTCATTTGGGAGCACATCATTTGCCATTTTGGTTTACCTCTGTGCATTATCAGTGATAACGGCCCCAATTTTGCTTCTAAAGAGCTACAACGATGGATGACGGAGATGCATATCAAGCACGTGTTCACTTCGGTCGCGCATCCCCAAGGGAATGGCCAAGTGGAAAGTATAAACGGAAGTATAGTTGAAGGGATGAAGACACGACTGGGGACAGTGTGGAGAGGTTGGGTGGATGAGATGCCAAGTATCCTTTGGGTTCATCGGACCATGCAAAACCAGTGCCGGCGTGACACCATTTAGCCTGGTTTATGGAACAGAGGCAATAATTCCTGTTGAGATGGGCCTCCCATCACCACGCATGGTCGCTATGCAAATCCAGAATAATGAGGAAGAGCGCAGGCTCGACTTGGACCTCCTTGAAGAAATACGTGACAAGGCCGCAATCAATGAAGCAAAATACAAGTCCAATCACAAAAGGTACTACAATACGTGAGTCCGCATTTGTACCTTCCTACCTGGTGATTTCGTTTTAAGAGACAATGAACGGTCCAATGCTGAGAGTCCAGGAAAACTCGCGTCTAAGTGGGAGGCCCGTATGTAATCCATGAAGTCCTAGGAAAGGGTGCATACACCCTAAACATTTAGACGGCACAAACATTCCTAGGACCTGGAATGCACAACAGCTAAGGCGGTGCTATATGTAATCTTAGCATTTTCAAACGCCAAGGCTTTTAAATTTATTGATGTTTGCGCAATAAACTAATGAATGTATGATTGAATCTTATCGATTTTGTATATGGCTCTTATGCCTTATTGTTAATACATAACACAGAATCAATGCATGGCATTCATTATTTACACATTTTGTTACAAATGCGTGAAACCACTTTGGGTATACATGAAAACACCATGGTACAACATGACTCATGAACAAAATTCACTTCAACTATTGTATGTGCATGGAGTGTGACGTTCATACATGAGCTCATTACCAGTTTTATTTTCTCTACCTATACAAAGTAGTTATTTTCATGCAAATATTGTAACTTCAAATTCATTATCATTTCATGGGAAGATAAAATTACAATCATCAACAAGTGTCGTGCGCAATTACATGCAAATGCAACATTCTTAACAAGTCTAACATAAAACACTCGACACTCATCCTATCCTTCATGGAATATGTCCTTTAAACGGTCCATAAAATCGTCATGTTTGAGTGCCTCACACACCAAATCCATCACCTGCAATTGTAGACGATCATACTCTTGCTTCGCCTTGGAGAAGGCAGCATCAGTATTGACCCCATGGGTAGAGGCGCAGCTGGTGTCCCATTGAATGTCCAAAGCATGAGTTACGTGGTGTACGCACTTTGCATAGCCCTACGCGTATCCATCATGGCATGCTGTGACCATCAGCTTGGCCACAGCACTGTCCAACTCCACCGAGTTCAGGATCGAATTGGCAATCTGCATAGAGCATGGGAAATAAAATGAGAATCAAGACATGGTGATCAAATTAATAATGGAGAACTTACATTCACGACTCCATGTTGTTGCATCCAAAGCATATTGTTCGTCAAGGGCTCGATTATGCTCTCCGCGGTGGCGTGGGCTGCCTCTGAATCTTCCAGTTTTTGCTTGCCCGTACTCACCTTCACTTCCGCAAGGCGCAGCTTCTCTTGATCTTCCAAGCGCCTATGCTGTAGTTCTGTCTTTTCAACCAAGGCAGCTTGGAGATCCTTTTTTGCATTTTCAAGTGCTGCCCAAGCCTCCACCTGATTACACAATAACAAGGTTAGTCTAGCAATCTCTTGATCCCGTAAAATAAGAAGGGCATAAGTTTTTACCACTTTCTGTTCGCTGCATTCACGGTCTGACCTCGCCTCTTCAGTAGCTGAGGCTTCCTCTTTCTCTTTCTTCAAACGTTCAACTTCAGCGCGCAAACTAACCATCTCGTTCCTTAAAGATATTTTCTCGTTGTTATTCCCTTCACAGGCTTTCCTCCACAACTTGCACTCCTCAGCAAGTGTGGCAGCGGAGCCTTCAGCCTTCTTCTTCTACCCCAGCACGGACCATTCCTTTGTCCGTTGAGCTTCAACAAATTTGGCTCTCTCAGCCTCAAGTTCTTGTTTTGCGCGGCCACTTGGGCCCGCTCAAGGACCATCTCTTTCTTAGCCTCCTCAAACCTTTCCTGGTCTCGGTGCATGCTGCGCCACTCCCTGATAATTTAATGAGTATTGGAGGCGAAGCTGGCAGCTAGCTGGAGGTGCGCATGGTATGTTTGTTCATATCTTTGCTCCCCGCGCGCACGTACCTCTGCTGGGGGAAGGTACCCTTAAACCATTCGTGGCACGCCTACCAATGGCTAAATTTCTCGCCCTGCCTCAGTTTCCAAACGGGGTGTGAATCTCAGCAGCTCGGCTTTCAGAATACGACCGATAGTAATAGTCACCCGGGGTCTCGTCCGGGAGAGTCAAGGACCCTTCGTCAGAAGGGCGCTCCCCAGATCACCCGGCTTCACCCCCGGGCACTTGCTTCGCTGACCGAGCCTCCTAAAGCACATCCTCAACCTTCTTACCGCCTTCTTCAACCACCTCCTCTCCCAGCACAACGGCCTCCGCATCCACCTGTGCCTCCGCTACCCCAGCGCTAGTCTCACCACCCTTAGCACTTGGCGCTTGCGCCATCTCAAAAACAGGTGGTGGCATAGAAATCTCGACCGGTGCGGCCGGAGCAGACGGAGCGACAAAGGGTGTCTCATCTATCCCTACAAAACAATAGAAAGTTAAACACAAGTCAAACAGCAAGGAAAATAAAGCACGAAGTCAAAAGTGTTTACTCGGGGAAAACTTGGCTACAAGCGCATCCAAATTCCCACATTTTCCAATGATCTTCTTCCGCGCAGCCTTTTTCAGAGGCTGCGCAGCGGCCTCTCCCTTGGATGGGCCCTCTAATTTAAGTCAAATACTTAGACCGGAAGGCTCTAGTCTAGATTATGGCATAAGCTAACCAATTAAATGCTAACGGTCTTAATTTAAGTCATAGACATAGACCGACTAGCGTACAGGATTATAACGGTAAAATACGCAAAAATTAAGCGATGATCGGATAGAATGTAGTTTAAACCCAACAAGTACTATGAATTGTATAATATGGCTAAACCATAAGCATTCTGGATTTTGAGACTAAATGATAAGGTTAAACCCGTTTCGGTTAATTTTCGTAAACTACTTACATATACTTAACCGTGCGCATACAAGCGATATCGGGTAACCGAATAAGTCATGGACAAGTTATATATGCCATTATACTTTAAATAAGTTGCAATATTAGTAGGATATCAACTTACATGCCTGTTAAGGTTTTAAAATAAAATTATGCCTCATAAGGGCGTTTTAGTAATTATACTGTATTAAAAGAACTTGAATAGATTTTGATGTTATGATCATAATTATTGGAAAAATATTTGATTTATGATATAATATTAGTAAGATATTGATTATATGTGTAATATATCATTTATGACCAAACTATGCACCGTAGGGGCATTTTGGTCATTTTACACATAGTTTTATAATTTATTTGGGATTTTGAGTTTATATTATGTACCTACTGTAAAAATATTTTAAATAAGTTTTAAAATCAGTAGGTAACAAGTCTTGGATGATAAATATGGTTTAAAACCATATTATGCGCCGACATGGCTTTTATATCGTAAAACTGACGATTTGTGCGAAGTTTAATGAAAACCGATGTTAAGACCAGGTTTATATGTTTTAGATATGTTATTTAATATAACATATCAGTAGGTAAAAGATTTGATATGAAAAGTATGATTAAAACCATTTTATGAGCTACAAGGGCTTTATCGTCATTTGTCGACATAACACAACAACTTGTACGTAAACTCAATATACAATCTGAATTAACATCCCAAATAATCCTACTTATGATATTACATCAGTAGGAAACTTATTTCAAGTTTGTTATCGATTAAAACCTTATTTTATGAAAATAGAGGCATTTTAGTCAAAACTTGTGTATAAACTCAGATTTTGATTATGATCATGTAATATAACCTCGGAGGGTTATGCTACATCCTATTATGATCATAATGCAACCTTAGCTCAGTAGTTAGCTAATCTAAATCGGGTCAAAATCGAAAGTCAAAGCAGAAGTCAAACTTTGCGACTTTCGGTTGCGAACCGACCCTAGAACTGAAATTGACTAGTCGAACATGTTCTCACATGTTCTAATAATTATTACCAACTTGTTTAAGTGTTAAAACATGTTTCCTAACATATATAAACTCATATTATAATATTTCTGAAAACTGGCCTGTTTGACTTTTTAATAATAAAGCTTTGACCCGTCAATTGGCCTAGCAAATATGATCTTTAGGAGGTGCCCTTTATAGGGATTAACACCTGCCTACGATCACTTAGCCTTGTTCGTTATGAACAATGGGTAGACCATAATGGTCTTAACTGAAAGTCAAGCCGTTTTCCGTAAAACGCTTAACTTTTGGCTATAAAAGCCTATAAACGAAAATGCGAGAGAAAGGAACACTTACCAGTGATTCCTAGGATGAAATAGAACTACATTGGATGCTCCTTTCAGTTATGAACTTCCAAAGGAGGGAGATAGATTGATAAATGAGAAAGGTGAAAGTTCAAGTGGTGAAACTTTGCACCTATTTTATAGTTGGAGAGCTTGAAGGAGGTGATGCCAGGTGTTAGGGAGTGTTAGAGAGAGCTTACAAGTGTCCTAAAACGTGGCATAGTAGTTTGGAAATCCATGGTTTCGAATCAAATGGTTTTTGGCAACATGTGTGGAAGCCAAGTAAATGTTCTTCAGACATAGTCCCCTCGCGCCCTATGAGAAACCTGGCCCGTGTCTCTCGCGGCCCGCGAGCGCCTCCTGGGAACTTTCAAAACTTGCCACATTTAGCCCCTCAACTTATTAAACCTCTAAAACACCTTTATAATCATAATTAGCCCTCCGTAGCCAATACTTGGCGTAACCGGGAGTATTTCCGGACATTCTCAAGCTCTCGGTTTGTTAAAAGGTCATTCAGAGGTATAAATTAACATGTTGACACATATAACCCCTCCGTTGTCCAACATTTACATATTTACAGAATTAGTCCCTCTCGTCCAACCAGTGGCTCATATGAGAGTTAGGACTTCATAAAGAATCACTCAGAGGCTCAGTATAAACATGTTGACGCTGATGGTCACTCAGAGGCTAAGCATGTTGACACTAATGGTCACTCAGAGGCCAAGTATAAGCATGTTGACACTAATGGTCACTCAGAGGCTAAGTTTAAGCATCTTGACACTAATGGTTACTCAAAGGCTCAGTTTATGCATGTTGACACTAGAGGGGCACTCAAAGGCTTAGTTTGAGCATGTTGACACCTTTAGTCCTTATTAGTCCTTAATAGACTTATAAAAAATATATGACACGTGTCACTATATTATTTGACACGATTTTTACGAGGTGTTACATCCTCACCCCCTAAGAAGAAATCTCGACCTCAAGATTTTATTCAAAAAGATGGGGGGTACTTTTGTCGCATAGTGGACTCAACCTCCCATGTATACTCGGGGCCTCGTAGGGCATGCCACTTAACCTTTACTGTAGGTATCTTTTTCTTTCGGAGCTTCTTAACCTGTCGATCCTTCATCAATTTGCACATCATAATGTGACATTGCTAGCGACTCGTCGGCTAGACATTTCTTAAGATTACATATGTGGAATACATCATGAATCCCACTAAGCTCCTTTGGCAGCTTAAGCTTATAAGCTATAGCGCCGACACATTCGATTATCTTGAATGGTCCTATATATCTTGGGCTTAACTTGCCCTTCCTTCCAAATCTCATTACACCTTTCCAAGGTAATACTTTTAGCATGACTTTGTCCCCTATTTGGAACTTAAGAGGTTTATGCCTCTTGTCAGCATAGCTCTTTTGCTTATCTCGGGCAACTTTGAGCCTATCACGGATTTGTACAATCTTTTCCGTGGTCTCCAGGACAATCTTTGGTCCTGATAGTTGGGCTTTCCAAACTTATGCCCAACACACGGGCGATCGACATTTTCTCCCATACAAGGCCTCAAAAGGAGCAGCCTTGATGCTCGTATAATAACTATTATTATAGGAGAATTCTATTAGGGGTAAGTGGTCATCCCAACTTCCACCTAAATCAACCACACATGCTCTAAGCATGTCTTCCAAAGTCTGAATAGTACGCTCACTTTGTCCATCCGTCTGTTGGTGGTAAGACGTACTAAAGTTTAATCTTGTGCCTTGTTGGATATATTTTCAAAAATGAGAGGTATATCTAGTATCTCTATCAAATACAATAGATCCGGCACACCGTGTACGGACACAATCTTGTCCACATACAACTTAGCCAATATCTCAGAATTATAAGTCTCTTTAATTGGCAAGAAATGCGCTGACTTAGTCAGCCTATCTACAATGACCCGAGTCGTGTCATTACCAAATTTGGTCTTAGGTAACTTGGTAATCAAGTCCATAGTTACCATTTCCCATTTCCAAGTGGGAATATCAAGCTGTTGTAGAAGTCCTAATGGTTTTTTATGTTCGGCTTTAACTTGCGAACACGTCATACACTTAGCTATATAAGTGGCTATGGATTTCTTCAAACCCATCCACCAATAATTCGTTTTCAAATCCTGATACATCTTATCACCACCGGGTGAATTGAGTATCTTGAATTATGCGCTTCTTGGAGGATTAGATCTCTAAGTCATCCAAAGATTGGAACCCAAATTCTACCATTAAATCTAAGGATTCCATCTTTTCTAGGCATTAACTGATCAACAGTTTCGTCTAATCCTCCACTAGGGACATTAGCCTCCAATAGGGCTTGCCTTTGTATATCTAATAGCTGTTCATTTAAGCTATTTATTAGCTCAATGCTCTTGGCATTAATCCTTATAGGCTTAACCCTTTCCTTGCGACTTAAGGCGTCAGCAACGACATTTGCCTTGTCGGGATGATATCGAATTTCGCAATCATAATCATTAAGTGTTTCCATCCAGCGGCGCTGTTGCATGTTCAAATCCTTTTGATTGAACAAATGTTGGAGACTCTTATGGTCAATGTATATAATATACTTCATGCCATATAAGTAATGTCTCCATAACTTAAGTGCAAATACAACGGCACCCAATTCCAAATCGTGGGTGGTGTAATTCCTTTTATGCACCTTTAATTGTCGTGATGAATAAGCACACAGCCCATGCCAGTGTGCAAGGCATCACAATAAAGGACAAAATCCTCAATACCCTCAGGTAGAGATAACACAGGAGCATTGCTTAACTTGTGTTTTTGAATTTAAAAGGATTCTTTTTGTTTTGGACCCCAGTCAAACTTGACATTCTTACAGGTCAAGGTAGTTAAAGGAGTGGCTATCCTTGAAAAGTTCTCAATGAACCTCCTATAATAACAAGCCAATCCTAAGAAGCTACGAATTTTTGATGGAGTTTTGGGTACTTCCCAATTCATTATGGCTAATATTAGCGGATCTACTTGGATACCATGCTCACTTACAACATGTCCAAGAAAGTGGACTTCTCTAAGCCAAAATTCACACTTAGAGAACTTAGCATAGAGTTTCTCTTGTCTTAGCAATTCTTGGATGCACCGAAGGTGTTTCTCGTGATCAACTTGATTATGAGAGTACATAAGTATGTCGTCTATGAAGACAATGACAAACTTATCTAAATACGGCTTGCAGACTTTATTCATGAGATCCATGAATGCTGCAGGTGCATTTATGAGCCCAAAAGGCATCGCCAAGAATTCATAATGACCATATCGAGTCCTGAAGGCAGTCTTAGTAACATCCTCATTTCTAAGATTCAGTTGATGATATCCTGATCTTAAATCGATCTTAGAGAAATAACTAGCACATTGAAGTTGATCGAACAAATCATCAATCCTAGGCAGAGGATAACGGTTTTTTATCGCTATTTTCTTTAGTTCACGGTAATCAATGCACATTCGCATTCAACCATCCTTTTTCTTAACGAAAGGGATAGGAGCTCCCCAAGGTGAGGAACTGGGCTGAATAAAGCCTTTCTCTAAAAGTTCATCTAATTGTACTCTTAATTCCTTCAATTCTGTCGGTGCTAACCGATATGGAGCTCTAGCAACAGGTGCTGATCCTGGTATGATGTCAATCCTAAATTCCACTTGCCTATTTGGAAGTAGGCCTGGTAATTCTTCAGGGAAAACATCGGAATACTCCGAGATAACTGGAAAGTCTTCAATATTTAGTTTTGGCTTGTTGATAGTTACTTGTGCCAAGTAAATGACACAACCTCTTCTTAGGCACCTGGATGCCTTGAGTAACGACACCTGTCTGGCAATCCATAATGTGAATCTCCAAGGATGGTGAGTATTTCACCAGATGGGGTTTTAACCTCGATGAGTTTCTTATCACAGGCAATGCAGGCTTGGTTATGAGATAACCAATCCATGCCTAAGACTACATCGAATCCCGCCAATTTCATTGGCAAAAGAGAGATAGGAATAGAATGATTCTTAATGGATATATAACATCCATCTATAATGAAAGATGCGGTTTCTAAAGTTCCATCAGCAAGTTCTACCTCATAAGTTATATCTAGAGTTCTTATGGGTAAGTTTAATAGTTTACTAAACTTATGATATACAAAAGACTTATCTGCACCCGAATAAAAAAGAACTCTAGCATATATGTCATTAATGAGGAATGTACCAGTTATGATGTTGTTGTCATTAACAGCCTCTCTAGCATTCATCTGAAAGGTGCGCGCATTTCCTTTCTTAGCCTCTCCCGGCTTTGCGTCATTACCTCTGGTAAGGGCAATTAGGCTTAACGTGCCCTTTCTCATTACAGCTATAACAGACTGCATTAAGATTTTTGCACTCTAGGGTCTTATGCCCCTTTCTTTTGAAAATACCACAAGGTTTTATCTGTGGGTCAGCATTGCATTGCCCCCAATGCCTGTGGTTACAGATCTTGCACAGAGGTCTATCATATCACCTGTGCTCGTTCTTCTTGAACCCAAAATTTCCTTTCTTTTTAAACCTTTGGGAGTTATCATCCTCCCGTTTTCTTTTCCCGTCAGTCTCCGTCCTAACTGACTTTTGCCTCACAAGGTCTAAGGTGAGGGAGAGAGATAGGTCAACAACAGACCTATAGGTACTAGGCTGAGCAGCCTTTACCATGCCCTTATTCTCGGGCGCTAACCCATTAATGGAAGGTGCAATGCGTTTGTGTTCAGGTGATTAGATATGAAACTAATCTCGACAGGGAGTTAAAGTCAGAAACATACTTCCTACAATCCAGAGTTTTCATTGTAAGAGTCAGAAAGTCTGACTCTATCTTCTCCACCTCATGAGGAGGGCAGTAAGTCTCCTTTACAAGGTCAACAAACTTAGACTATCCAAAGTTGTACATGTGTACCTTACCTGTTGATTGGACCATTGCCTTCCACCAAATCATGGCATCACCCTTGAAGGACTGTGATACTCTACCACATCCTTATCAGCACAACCGCTAATATCCACTATCGTCTCCATTTCATCGAGCCATTTCAAGGCTCTACTGCTCCCCTTTCTCCACTAAAATCTCAGGGCTTACAAGAGACGAAGTATTTATAGGTATATCCATCTTTAGAAGATCGGGACCTTTCGTTTAATTCTAATTTCTTTGGTTCACTCTTCGCATTTGAAGAGTGAACAGAGCTCTCCTTACGAACTGATGGTGGTGGAATAGACAAAGGCTTGTAGCGAGTAGCGCTCACTTCTTAAATTTTCCATGGCCTTTTCCATAGCCTTTCCAACAGTTGCTTCAATTGGAAATCATCATTATTAATGGCTATGTTTCGGCGTTGTTAGAGTTAATATCTCTGTGGCTACTTTGCGCCTCATCCGAGTTAGCCATTCTTGAAGCTTTAGTTCGAAACACCAAATTAAACTCTCTTAGCCATGGTATTAATAACCATATTGGCCTTAAAAGTTGAATATACAAATCCATGGCCTAATTAAACTAGTGTTAATATAATTACAACTCTTAGGCTTAACATTTCTATGAATGTTATCTATATTTGGCCTAGGTCTCAAAAGGATCATTATAGGAAAATTACAATTTGGACATAGTCCATATGTATATTTTAGACAATGGATCTTAATATCACAGCTGTCATTGTCATAGGACAATTATAAATAGCTCATAGGGTTGTCAGGAAGGACATTGAAAATATGGCTCATAGGCCTTTCATTAAGGACATATAAAAATACGGCACATCGGCCTATCACTATTGGACATAAAGTAAGGCACATTGTCCTATCACTAATGGACATAAAAATACAGCACATTGGCATGTCACTAATGGACGTAAAATACTACACATTGGTCTGTCACTAATGGACATAAAATACGGCACATTGGCCTATGACCAATGGACATAAAATACGGCACATTGGTCTGTCACTAATGGACATAAAATACGGCATATTGGCCTGTCACTAATGGACATAATTTTGAACAGAGGGTTATATTAACCACAACATTCATTGTCTCAATTGGCAATATAATATTGCTCAAAGGCAAATCAGCACTAATGGATGTTTAATCATGGCCCGTAGGCACTACATCACTAATGGATGTCAATTATGGCCCGTAGGCACTACATCACTAATGAATGTCAATTATTATCATCGCATTGATGATATTAGCCGGAATCATATTGATCACATAGGCTATATAATAGGTTTTAGGACATAGTCCATTACCTAGACGGCTAGTGTGGTTCCTCAAGTCACACTATCAAGAGTATGAACATTTCTTGAATGTTAACATAAGGGTATCTTAATGGTCGATAAATAGTCACGGTCGCATTGACCTTAACGACTTGGAGGCTTGAACATAGTCAACCACCTCTGGATAGAAGGATAACTCTCCTAAACTATCATGATAGAAGGCTATTCATCCTTAACTATCATTTATAAGCTGACCAATTAATATGGTCTGTGCCATTTGGCTAATAAAACATTAAGACCTTTTTGGAATTATATAGCAAAACATAAATTTCAAGTAAAATCGAGACGTTCGCTTGATGAGGATGAATACATATATATAATTCCAAAATATTTCATTAAATAATAATAAGAAATTACAATACTAGAAATAAATAAATAAAACTTATTGTCCATGCAAGGACTAAAAAGAAATAACTTGTCCACGCAGGGACTAAAGAAATAACAATGTCCTCGCAGGAACTAAAATATATTAATAGAAGAGACTTCACTCGTCCTTCTTTCCCTTAACCAACTTGGAGAGCTTATTGAAGAACATATTCATCTTCTTCTCTGTCTTCTTCGCTTGTTGTTGCATTTCCTACATTTGTTCCAAGGCCTCATTGATGGCCTCAAGTGGGGGCGGAGGTTGTGGTTAAGTATAACAAGATACTGGTACCCATAACATGGATATTCAGTATGTGGATAAGCAGGTGGGAAAGGAGACGAGTAAAGTGCGTTATGCATGACCGCTTGCATATAAGTGTCATGCGATAGTGCCAGGTAATTTACCGGCGAAGATGGGTTAAAAGGATCATATCCAGATGTATCCAGATATGTAGGGATAGGGTTATTAAAACCCGATGGTGGTGGTTGAACTGCTGGTGATGGTGTTGGTTCCACCACAGGTGAAGCATTGGAGGGTCCACCCATTTGTGGGTCCTCATTAATGGTAGGGTAGGTTTTGGGCAATGGTGGCAGCGAACCCGACTGTTGACCCGCATGTACGACATACGTGCTCCATGTTTCCTCCTTGGTGGTTCAGGTGGCGGCTGAGGTTGTTCCACCGGTTCCATATGAACATCTTCTTGTACAGGAGGTGTTGGGGAGTGATGGAAAGGAGTGTTAGCAAATGTGAATTGGTTCCAATAGTGGTCCCATTTTTTAGGACCTTGATATGGTGATCCAGCGTAAGAGTTTGTATCGCTAGAGATTTGGATGGGATGTGCGTGCGATCCTAACAATGGCATTTCTGGATCAGAGTCCTCATCCATGGGATTGGGTTGATCCAACTGATTCTGATCAGCTAGGGGTATGTTGAAGTAGTGGTTTGGGTTAAACTCATCATGATACAAATGATGAGAGTTGTGAGAATGATATGAGTGGTATGAGTAGGTGAATGTCTTGCTAGTGGCCAAGAATACCCTGAATCCTCATAAGGATTCGAGTGATGGGGTTGTGAAGGGATATGTCCAGATGGTCCACCCCTCATAGGTCCTTTACCTCTTCCTCGTACACTTGGCGGCATTTTTCTGTTAAAAATCAAATAAAAAACAATACTAATAACTTAATAATGAAATGAGTAATCCTAGGTCAAAGCTTAGACTTGAAAGTCTAAGGATTGTGCTTTTGTGTAAGTTTGAGATTAAACACAAGAAGGCTAGTGTTTAATTCTCTCAAACGTTGGCTCTGATACCAACTTGTCACACCCCGAATTTACAACCAAACACCGGTGGGCCCAGGTGGGGAATATCGTGACGTAAGTTGATATCATCGTAGTCAATTAAACACAGCACAACGGAAGTCTTTGAGTTAAATTACTATTACAAACCAAAAGTTTAAAGTACGAAAATAATATATAGACGACTTGTACTAGAAGATCCACAGGCGGATCGTAAAATGTACAAAAAGTGTATAACAGACTTTGGGCAGATCTAAGGATTTGCAAGATCCTCTTATATCACTACCGAGCAGCTTCCAGCCTATTTCGTATTGTACCTGCAAGCTTAGTCTTTTGAAAATACGTCAGCTTTCCCTGGTAAATACACCCAACTGACTCATTTTGAAAATACGTCAGCTTTCCATGGTCCTACGTTTTGATTGAGAGGTTGAATCGCGATTCCTATATTACATGGGCCGGTTCCACACATTTCCATTAGAGGACCAATATCACTTGAAGTGTCTCAAGTGGGCATAATGGGGTTAAATGTACCATGCCTTGATAGGTCGTGTCATGCGATCCCAAGCCTAAGAGTTTTGTGTGACACAATTGGTAATCATTACCTACCAACATAGTGAATATTGTGTGGACAATGCTTAGCCACTCACTTAGTATTTGTTATTGGGTCATAAAATTAATTAGGATACCGAGCATGAAAATACTAAATATTTTATCTTTATTTTATAGATGTTCTATAACTATTTCGCTAATAACACCCATCGAACCGTCATGTAACGTAATCAACTCAATGAAAATAACTTCCTAGAATGGTTCAGAAACTTGAGAAGTGTTCTCGAGAAAGAAAATATGTTGTATGTCTTAGATCATCCGCCCCATATAGTTCCATCCAATGATGACTCAAAAGACGAATGGATCCAACACATCAAGGACAATGAAACAGTTCTTGATTCTATCAACAATTTTTGACTTGTTTCCTGGAAGTTTCCGCGAGGAAATGGAGTATAAGAATGCCTATGATATATAGCACTACAAGAGAAATATCAAGGCAAAAGGAATTCGTGCTTCGGTATTCTCTAGAATATGAGGCATCCTATAAAGTTTGAACATAACATCAAGGATCACATTAACAGGATGGAAAGGTACATCGCCAGGATGCGAAGCTCGGAAACTCGATGTACATAGACATGGCTATAGATATGATCTTGCTATCATTGCCACCTCAGTACGAAAAGTTCATCAAAGGGTACCACAAGAATGTCTATAGAGGGACAATAGTTGAGTTAAGGGATAATACATGTTGAAGGAAACTAGAAGCCCAAGAATACATCAAGAGTGAAAACCTTGAGCCAAGGCAAGAAAAGGGCCTTAAGCTATGATGATGTTATAGTGGCAAGGAAGGGCACTAGAATTGCATGAAGAAGATTTCCAAGTTAGTTAGATCTGAATCTTTTAGGCAATTTTTTTAGGTATATATATGTTATTGTGGTTATTTTCTTTTCGTCAAATATCTAGTGTATTGACGCTAAAATATGTTTTTCACATTTATGATTTGTAAGAATAGGATGACATTGAGGAGGTAGAGTGATGCAGTCTAGGAGATTGCAGCAGAACGAGTTTATTATGCTTTCTATTGTGAACAATATTTTTTATTGCCTCAAACATTGTTTCATTACTTTACAGCTTGTGGGTTTTTGGACATATCTACATTATGCATTTTAAATATTTATGGCCAATATTTTTTTATTGCCTCAAACATTGTTTCATTACTTTACAGCTTTTGGGTTTTTGGACATATCTACATTATGCATTTTAAATATTTATGGTTTATTGCACTTGTTAAAATGTCCATCGTAGTACAAAAGCGCTCTATCTATATCTACGAGATAGATATCCTCTAAATTAACATATTATATATTGCCTCTAAGATATGTGATAGAAATTAGATTTCTAGAACATATTTTGTCGATTTGAATACATAAACATAATCACATGTATAGGATTCCAATTTTGTCTAAAGCTTCTTTCTAAAGTTGTTTTCTAAAATTATGGGATCTCTAAGAATATGTGAATCAGGTTTAAGTGACAAATTAACAAAAGAATAATTAGGGGTCAACTTGTAAAGAAAGATCAAGTGCATAGTCTTGCATCAAGTCTTTCAAGACAAGTGAGACAAAGCAAATAGACAAATCACATTTCATTTATGAAGTCGAAACGTAGAAGTTGGATTCTTCTAAGATTAATCAAGACAACTCAGTTGATTGATTAAGGTATTTTGATTAGATCAAAAGGTGAAAGACCTTAATCAAACTTCTAAACGATCATCATTAGAGATCTTTTAAATAAAGGGACAACGGTAGTAAGTTGAAAAGAAAGGTTGAAGTGCATGGAGTGCGACTTCAATTAATGATGAAAGTGCAATCTTGAACAAGAAAAGCTTTTTCCTAAATATCAAAGGAAATTATTACTAGCTCTAAACATGGTGGACATGGATCTTACAGACCATCGCATAATGGTTATTCAATGATTGCCTAACCTTAAAGACTTAGAGGTTCTAAAATCCTTTCTAAAGATTGGATGTTTTAGAGGACAAAGCGTTTTTTATCTGGAGTTATTAATAGATCAAATATGTCTAATTAAGAATGGGATTCTACGTGATGATTAGATTCAAGGGATAGTTGCATAAAATGATATCACAAATTAGTCAACAAGAAGTTATTGAGCATGGACATAAGAGGATCTAAGAAATAGTTTTGATATTAGACATCCAATAACATAATTTTCTAATGAATATTTTGATAGATTCTGTTGAAGTGCATGGGATGAGACTTCAATATATAATGAAAGTAAAATCTTGAACAAGAAAAGCTCTTTCCTAAATATCAAAGGAAATTATTACTAGCTCTAAACACAGTAAACATGGACCTTACAGAACATCATGTATAACGGTTATTCAATGATTATCTTACCTTAAAAACATAGAGATTCTGAATTCCTTATTGAAGATTAGATCTTTAAGAGGACAAAGTGTTTTTATCTAGAGTTATTAGTGGATCAAATCTATCTAATTAAGAATGAGATTCTAGATGATGATTATATTCAAGGGATAGGACAAAGTCTTTTAAAGTTGCCTAAAATGATATCACAAATTAGTCAACAAGAAGGTGTTGAGCATGAACCTAAGAGGATCTAATTGTTGTTGAGCATGGACCGGAGAGGATCTAAGAAACGGTTGTGGTATTAGATATCCAATAACATGATTATCAAATGAATGTTTTGATAGATTCAGTTGGAGATTGAGAATCTGTGATAAAGATTTTGATGCTAACCAGATGGACAACCAACTCTAGATTTGGACAATCTCACTTCTGAGAATTAAACAAATATGGAATTATAGGATAAAATCATTTGTGGTTTTGTGCATGATATTTGTAATTGGTTAAGCAAGAAAGTTCTTCAAAACTTCTAATTAAGTACCAAAGTATCAATCAGTGGACACAAAGTCTATTTCCTATCCTCTTTCATACTATTTAACCTTTGTAATTTTTATAATTAAGAAATAGTAAACAAAAACTACTAATTTAAGTTTATGAACAAATATAAGAAAAAAAATAGTTAGGATCATAATCCTATTAATAATATTGCAAAGCTGCTTGATTATGGTTAATTTTTATGAAAAGCTCATCATAGTAGACACGGGTGATGAGGGTGTAGTGTTAAAAACTAGAGCCCTCTCAAGTTGATCCCATGTCCTTGAATAACCAAGCTAAAGACACACCTAAGTATCTGATTTTAAGAAACTAAGTCATTTACTAATCCCTTGTGATGTTAAAGTCTCTTGTTTTGTTCTAGGTACATAAATTAAAGAACCGAGCGAATTACTATTTATCATACTCAATTCAAAGCAAACCCTAACTAATTTCTAAACCTTTTAAATCATATTCTACCCATAGGTAACCCGTATGATTTATGAACCCTTGAACCAATTTGTCCTTTACCTACTAAATTTCCAATCCTAGACTAACGATCAATATATAACCTAAAGATAGAAAAAAAACGTATCTAGCATACATAACTTCATAGGTTACCCGTATGATTTACCAACCCATGAACAAATTTGTACTTTACCTACTAAGTTTCTAGTCCTAGACTAACGATCCATATATAACCTAAAGATAGAAAAAACAGATCTAGCATGGATAACTTCATAAAAGACCTAAATCATCCACACAAACTCATTGAATGGTCAATACACATCCTATAGATTATACAATCACAAGTTAATTAGGAAATCTTACTAGAAACACACTTTTGTAACAAAATCAATCAAGCTTCACATGGTATCAAGATTTGTCCTACCCTAACCGGTTATAGAGCGGTTAGGTACTCATAGAAATAACCAAATAACATGAAGTCATCGAATACATGATCAGATCTAAAAGAAAACGATAATACGAAGGGTCTAACTCAGCAACGATCGAAATCTCGACCTCCTATATTTTATTCATCCTTGAATCCTCCTCCCATTAATCCTCTCTTAAATCTTCCTCGTTGTTACAATCCTTTTTTCGCGTTTGTTACTGCTGAGTTCGTAACATAAGGTTTAGTTCGACGTCTCTTTCTTTAACTAGGGTCCCAGTCCAATTTGGATCGGGTACGACTTGTACGCTCCTCATTGTTTACTACCTGTAATGGTGCCACATCATAAGTAAGCCCATTAGGGTTTAACCCGATAAAGCAGAGCAACCTAACTCTTGGCCGATGACTTGTAACCTCTTCCCAATGTGTGGCCCGTACTCTCTTCAAACTGGCTTGTCTTCTTATATCTTTAGTGCTAAAGCTCATAATCTAACCTAGAAATCCATCTTTTCACATATGAACCTTCAAATCACTCAGAAAACGAATGTTTAATCTATACAAAGTGGTATTTATGTCAAACAACTATGAAATTGTGGGGGTTTTTTTCCTTAAAAACAGGTTGTCTTACAAACACATCAGTAGGCTTTGATCTCTTTTCTGGTATTACTAGACTACCACTTCTCTTGGAATAAGTAAGACTAGCAACGTCTTCATCACTTTCTATTGAACTAGAACAAAAGAATGTGATAATCAGATAATTTCTCCTATCCTTTGTTTTTTCTTTAAACTTTGACCTTTGAACTTCTCTATGAACCTTGTGTGCTAGCAGTAGTAATAACATCATCAGCATCAATATCTATAGCCACCTTCTTTAGAACATACTTTGCCATGCCTTCATCATCAGATTCATTGTCATCATCTCTCCATCTGTCATCATTTAGAGTTATGCACTTATCACTTTTAGCATAACCAACATTTTCATTATGGGTGGAAACTCCTCTTTCCTACTAATTTGTATGAAGATTGTCTGTTCAGGGAGAGCTCATTCATATGTTCTAATTCTATCCTATCATCTTCAAGCTTT
This sequence comes from Scalesia atractyloides, assembly GCA_947069175.1. NCBI lineage: Eukaryota > Viridiplantae > Streptophyta > Magnoliopsida > Asterales > Asteraceae > Scalesia > Scalesia atractyloides. The sequence goes on along the minus strand of CAMTDV010000001.1, from coordinate 14,865,068 downwards.
AATAGGCCATCAACTTGTGAATCAATAAAAATTTATAGAAATCTTGGGTTCATCTAAAACATCTTTGTATTTCTATCTTTTCTCACAGTATTCTCGTTTATGTTTTCAAAAAGCGTCGCTTGAAGATAGTACTTAAACTATAGTTGTAGATTTGCTTTCAGTAATAATTGTAAGTTGATGTCCCTATCATATCCCATTCTTAGAAAACATCCCCTGACCAATCAGTCTAGTAATAAAGTAAAATCTTCTTCAGAATCTCCAACGTTAAATGTTTGCCTGATTAATTCAGCTCTAATCTCCACATCCTTTTATTTCACCTTAGAAACATTGGTCACTTGAGTTCTATCACATTCTACAGATGCATTTTCCCATAATGATTGATTATGTGAAACGTTTAGATCTAAGAGTGTGTAGTGTATGTGTGTGTGTGTTTTTGATAAAACAGTTGAACCAATATGGAAATTCAATTAAACAGTTAGAATAAACACATCATCATCAACATAACTGGATTTTGGGAATGATTGCATAATGATTCATTGAATTCAAAATGTTTACGATAAAATCAAGCAATACAAAAGTACTCCCCCTCACCAGGTGCATTCTCTCTCACTTAGTTCTTCTGCCTTTAGGCTCTATGTGTTAACAGATACATTGGAAGAGAAGAACTATATATAGGAGAAAAAAACTGCTGAATAGTTATGAAAGACACTGTTACATTGAAACTGCTACTAACAAATGAGAAAACAACTGGATTCTCTAAACAACTAGAAGGACTATAACATTTTTGGAATCCAATACTTCTTGTCTTTTGTTGACTTAGTCTTACACTCTTCAGCATTGAATTGGTTGACTTAGTTGTTCACTAGTTGACCTAACACTTTGTACTTTGTGTTCAGATCTTTGAGGCGTTCTTTGTTCTAATAGTTTTGGTGGTTGTTTGAGAAGCTTTCAAGGGGGGAAAGTTTTGAACTAGTGTTTGTACTTCAATTTAGTCCATGAAGCAGGGAAGATGGTTTCCTTGCGTTTTGGCTTTCATCATCTGCTGATCTTATATAACCTAACAATATCCCCATAGATCTATTGATGCCACAATCTCTCTTATTCAGCCCTTCCTTTCCCTGATTAGTCCTTTGATGCCAAGTTCTAGATGCAGGGCTTGAACATCATTAGCATCTTTTTCCATTTCAAGATCAAGAATGACCATGATATCTTCTGGGATCAAACTTTCGACTTCATACCCATCCACCTAGATTCCAGAGTAATCTTCTCTAAAGATATCCACATCATTAGAGTCCTTCATTGCTTTCTCACTCACAACTTTTGGGTTAGGAAGAATTTGAGGCAAGTCTAAGACCTCAGTGGGAGCCATCGATTGAAGTGGTAGATCTTGTGATCTTCTTTGAAAGATTCCTCCCAAACAACTGTGTAACTTCCTATAGCTTGATTGGTGAGGACATGTGTAGTATCGGCCATACAGGTTAGCAGCAACAGTTTCTCCTCTTCATCCAAATCGACAATCCACCTGGCATAACCATGTTTCTCTTTAATATTTTTCATATAATTTCCATGATCTTAGGATTGTAGGAGAAAATTTCATGGGGTTTAAATGGAACAACAACACACTCCTTCTTTTCAGTAAGGTAGATCTCTATGTTCTCCTAGTTTGGTCTTGGTGGATATTTGTAAGGATTTCTCTTTCTTACATCTAGGTAGTCCATGTATTCTCTTGACAGAGTGGACTCCTACCACCTTGACATTGAACTTTTAGGAGCCTAATCAACATAAATAAGCTCCTTCTTCATTTTGAAGTTCTTTGAATTCTCTTCTAGAGTTGGCTTTCTTTTACTGTCAAGCTTCCAATTTGGAGGGGTGACCTTGATGCTTGGATCCATTAGCATCTTCTTTACGCTTGCAACTTCTGCCAAGAGTTTTTGTGCATTACAATTCTAGTAAACATAGAAGTGTTTGATGAGAGAGGGTACATTCTTTTTAAGCCAGTCTCTGCTTTCCTGCTTTGAAATGTTAGCATTAGAGGGATTCTTGAATGGAGGTATTTGAGAGTCTCTGAGATGGCTGGTACATGTATTGTTCATAATTCTTGATCTCTCTCATCCTCCTGTCCATGATGTATTGGGACTTTATGTAAGTCATCCTGCCATGAGTTGTTGTGAATTCTTTGATAGCTTCCTCCTCTATCTTGTTTGAATTTTCTTCATAATTGAGTTTGTTGTCAATCTTTAATGGTTGCAGCTTTTGAAGTGACTTGTTGAAGTTTGGAAAGGGAGGAGGTTCTTCTACAAATTTTCTTTAAAAATAGATGTAGATACAGGCTCTGTTGTAGATGTTAGTGGAGAATCTTTAGGGTCATCTTGTAATACCAGCTTCCTTTTTCTTGAAAAAGTTTGAACAATTGGTTTCTCATTAACTTCTAGTTTATTTTGAACTACTAGTTCTGAGGTAACTCCTCGTTTTGTACTAGGTTGTTCCTTTGGTGTTTAAGATCTGGTTGTTGGTGGTGGTTACCAGCAGTTTTGCTTGGTCCAACTATTTGAGTTTTCACTCTAGCTATTTAAGCCTTAACTCAAGTTGTTTGTCCTTGGGCATGAACTATTGGTTGATCTTGAGGAGGTACTTGCCTTTTCTTAGCTTCAAGCTATGCAAGAGTCCTAACATTGTTGATTATCACTAGTGGTCTCATGTCAATTTTGACTGTTATGTTTAAGTTGACATCTTGCCTTGCAGCTCTTTCCTTAGCCCTTTGACATTCAATTTGGGCTTTAATCTAAGCAGCACTTAGGCCTCTTGATCTCTTTCGAAGTTTTCAATTCTTTCAGGATGATCAATGTCACCAACATATGTGCCCTTTTGCTTCTTCACCGTTGCTAGAGCCCTTGCCTCATCAGCCCTTTTCTTGGCAGTTGAAGCTCCATCATGTATCATGTTTGGCTTTTCAACATTCTTCCTCTTTTTGGTGATTTTTGTTATGGGTTCCTCAGGGATGTGTTTCTCCCCTTGGTCAGCAGGATCAGTGGACTTAGGTGAGTGTGGTACTTCAACTACTAGCTGTGTAGGATTATTACCTTGCACAATCTCAGCTTCTTCTTAATTTACATTTGGCTCAGTTTTGATTTTTCCCATCCTTGTAAATGTTTGAGCCAAAAGAGATTGATGGGAATAACCTCTCCCTTTTTGTAGACCTCATCATGCAGCTCTTATTGCAAGATTGCCATGATGAGTTTAGGTTACACCAAAAATTTTGTTGTGTAGTTGACATTTGAAACCAGTTCTTTAAAAAGTTGATTTAAAATTTTACATTTAGATTCAGTCAAAATTCAGTAAGCAATAAATTGTGTTGACTATGGAACCTCATTCCTGAGAAGCAATGCATGAGAGTATGAAATAAATATTTTAGGCTAGGACCATAGTTCTTCTCACAGGTAGCGTATTTCGTTTCCCCATAATACCCTTGCTCAAGGAACTCCATATACCTTACTACCTTAGAAAATTTTTCAACACCCTCATTATCTCCAAGTTGAAGTTTGATTGATAGAACCTTAGGGGTGATGGCAATTTTATTTCTCCCGCAGTTCGTGTGATGGCTAGCACTTTCCCTTTTTCATTTTGGGTTAGCTTTGAGGTGGACCAGAAAGGGTCATTTTATAAATGGGTGGGTTAACTATGAGTACTTGGTGGAATGGATAATTTACAATAAGGTCAACGATGATGTGTAATATAGGGTGATCCTTCTCCTTGGTAAAATAAGGAATAAAGATGTGGGTAGAACGAAAAACAAGTTTAGCCACTATCAATTTCAATGAAGAATCAGAGCTTAGAGGTAAGATAGGACGTTAGGGTTTGCAATTAATCACTAGATAATTTTGAAACTATGAAAAGAATTCCAAATTAACTGAAAGCAAATATATAGCGATTCGGCAACGGTCACATAGAATTGCTGGATTTAGGCAAACTGTTGGGATAAACTAGTAGTTTGGAGTAAAATGAAGATAAAGAGTTAGTCTTTTTTTAATTGATTCTAGTGAAACAATTTTGGAATCCATTCCTTATGTCTTGCAGGCATGGTTCCATCATAGATTAAGTAGTCACTTTGACCACTGTTTTGTCTTATTGAAAAATTTAGTACTATTCTCATCAGTTCTTTTTTTTTCTATGCTAGTGCCTTTATTTCAGAACTTTGATCCGACCTCCATTGCTTGTACTAATGAGGGGTAGAATGGAGAATCTTCTATTTTTGCTAGATATTTGTAGGAGGTGTACTAGTCTTACTTATACTGGTTTGGTGCAAAGCTAGGAGGTGCACTAATCTTACTTGTACTGGTTTGGTGAATTTTCTTTATTCAAGGCCACAGATATAGGTGTTTCAACAGTTTTGAATACTTCAAAAGATCATGTGGATTCACACTAACTGGAATCCCTACATGGATAGAAAATTGTTTTTTCATGAAAGTTTTGTAGGTTTTGCATCTTGCTTTTCTCATAAGCTAAGATCATGTAACAATCCTTAGTGTTTTGATTTATTTTTGCACACACGGTATGGAACAATGTATATTTCATATTCTTACCTATTTTTTAGCCAGGCTTTCATTTGGCTCTAAGGTTTTGGTCGGGGCTAAACTGCTAGAGGGGTAGCATATGGTGCTATTTTCTCTTATGATGTTACAAAGGTTAGTGGCTTGAAATTCTTCTCAACACATGTTTCATCAGACCATTTCGTGTTGTGTTGATTAAAGAATTTGTGAGGGGAACCAAGATCCGTGTTCCCAGTTTCCTTTAAAATTGAGGAATTGGACTCAGTTTCATTAACTTGAGTTTTAGGAGTGTAATGACTTGGTTCTTAGGTGTGATTTATCCTATGCCAAATTTCACATTGCTTTTAGTTTGGTGATTCAACAAAATCTCAAACCCCTTGCATGATTCTACCAATTTTTGGCAATTCACTTGGGTAGATTCAAGTTCATTTTGACATGTTTGATATTTTGAAAGAAGTGAGTGATTTGAACTATGCAGAGTGGTTTGAGGCTTCATGTTTTATATCAGAAATGATTTTATCTTTCCCTTTCAAAACTTGTTTGTGAGATCTAACGGTCGGTGCCAGAAGTTTCTCCGGTTTTTTAGATTTTTCAAGAAGCATGATATTCACAGCTTTGGTATCCCCCAAAGGCCTGCATTCATTTTTGAGAACAATGTTTTGATAATATTTTTGGGGATATATCAGCATTCTGAAACTAGTGCTTTGGTAACAGGTCTCACTTAAGGTTTCAAAAGAAACTAATGCAAGGTTCTTCTGACCTTGGTTAATAGCAATCATGCTAAAATGTTCATAACTCAAATCCTCAAGTAGACTACTACAATATACAATGCTTTGAGTGAAAAAGATTTGTTGAGTGTTTTCTAGTGTAGGGGAACCAGTAATTTGGGAAATTGATGGTATATGTGCCTGGGACTGAGTTTGTGACTGTGATGGGCTTTGGACATGTGCTTATGTCATATGGACTTGTGCAAATTGATATTGTGGTGGCCCATTAGCATATTGATATGCCATTTGAACCGGTCCATGTGCAAGATGTGCAATGTACTGTGTGGATGGTACAGGGGTATTTTGGGAAAAACTGATTGTTGACAAGCAGTTGAGATAGGTCGATTTAATCGATTTGGGTAGGTCACATAAGGTGTGAGGTTCTGTGAAAGACCTCTACATTCCCTAGTAAACTGACCTAGTTTATGACATTTAAAACATTAACCTTGATTTATCATTTTCAATTTACCTCTACCCTACGAGCCAAGAAACCTTCTACCGAATTTATTATAAAACTTGTTTGTCCTGATACTTAAAAGATTGAGTTGGTCTAGAGGTCAAACTCTTTTTGGTTAGTAGGATCCATAGACTTTTGATCATTCATCATAAATGCAAATTTCTGGTTTCCAACATGTGATATGTTAAACTAGGAATTTCAAACCAATAGTTATGTCAACAAAGTGATCATAACCCAAGTTATTTACACTGCTAGATGATGATGACTCATAAGGGTTGTGTTACCATATGTGTAATCATCATGATGATATCAACTTCTGTTTTTAATCAAGCTCTCTCTCATAAGTGAGGAGTTTGCCAGCATCGGAGGCTTGTTTGCTAATCTGGTATTGTTAGTATCATGAGTGATTGACATCTCTCTTAATTCTATTGAGTTTTTCTAAAAAAAAACAGAGTATAAAATAATTGAATGTTCTAATTAGTCTAATTCTTCTCAAGTCCTATGATCACCAATCAGTTATCAATATGAGCTAGTTTGTATTCTAAATTAATGGTGAAGTCAATTCAGCGTAATAGGCTCTGATAGCGTTTGTTGGATCTGAGAATGTGTAATGTGTGTTTTTTATAAAAAATGAACAAATATGGAAATTCAACTAAATTGTTAAAGAAAACACATCATCATCAACACAATGGATTTTTGGAATGATTGCAGATTGATTTCATTGAATTTAAAATGTTTACAATACAATTAAATGGTACAAAAGTAATCTCCCTCATCAGGTGCACACTCTCTCACTTAGTTCTTCTGCCTTTAGGCTCTAAGTGTTAATTGGTATATTGATAGAGAATAACTATATATAGGAGGAGAAACAGTTGGTGACTCACCATAAAGCACACTAAATAACCTATTAATTAGTGTAACTACAAGTAGTTAAGAAAACTGTTGGATAGTTATCAAGGATATTGTTACATTGAAACTACTGCTAACAAAGGAGAAAACATCTGGATTCTTAAAACTGCTGGAAGGATTCAACCACTTTTGGAATCCAATACTTCTGGTCTTTTATTGACTTATTGACTTGGTTTTCTTATCATTAGCTTTGACTTGGTTGTTAATTAGTTGACCTAACACTTTGATAATCCAACACTTTATACATTGTCTTCGGATCGATCTTTGAGGCAACAGTTCTTCTTTCCAATAGTGTTGGACCCAGATAACAATGTTCCTATCTAAATTTGGCAAATGATTTCAACGAGCATTAAAATAATGTGCGGAAATAGAAATCAAACTTTCACGAAACACAACTACAAAATTTTCAAGTTTATATCACTTTGAACAAGGTTTACAAGGTGATTGTGAGTTTATTGGCTAATACAAACGAATACTTTAAGAATTCTGTAATGAAGGGCAGTGGAGATTTTGTAGCATGTAATGAATGCTAGGCTTAACTCATTCTCCCTTCTAGGTTGTGTTCCATATTTATAGAGAATGTTTAACATGAATAAAAAATGTTTACTCAGGCACTTGTCTGCATAAAGTAGCTTTTTGGTATATTTATTGAATCCATCCAAAGTCCACTTGCTACTTTAATGTTTGTGCAGATCTTTATCTCTTTGACAAGTTGGTTCATCAGATTTTCTGATGAATAACTTACCAGAAATATGTTGCCTTGGTCATCAGATTTCTGACGAACAAAATTCACCAGATTCTGATGATAAATACCAGATTTATCATTAGACTTATCACATTGGTCTTTTTCTGATCGTCCTTCTTTACTTGTGATCACTTTCTGATACTTGTTTGAAGATGATGTCTGGCTCTTTGCTTGTCCTTTTGTCTTGTATCTTCTTCTTTCATGACCTCTTGACTTTGTCATCTTCAAGATATAATCAGAGTGATCATATTTTCTTCAACACTTGTAAAAAGTTTCCTAACAAGTAGTTTTGGTGGTTGTTTGAGAAGCTTTCAAGGAGGAAACTTCTAGACTAATGTTTGTACTTCAACTTATTCCATCAGCTAGGAAGATGGTTACCTTAGGTTTTATCTTTCATCATCAGCAGATCTTATATAACCTAACATGAAATGTAGGGTACTCTGTTCATGGTGATGTCATCTAGAATCCATGATTGTTAAAAAAACTACATAATCTCTTTATAATCTTTAGCATATTTTTATTTCAAACTTATAAATGCACAGATATTGTCCTTGGTATACCACATGTTATCACCTGTAGCAATTTCTCCAAAACAAACAACATAAAGCATATAAAATGACAACTTCATAAAAAAATTGACACTTAGGCAAAGTCAGCACAGTTTGTCTAACGTATGAGTCATGTGTTTTCAATTAAAAATGTATGTCTCATGCATGGACATTAACAATGACATACGCTGACTTGTTGAGTGCATGACTTTTGCGTTTGGTAATCACCAATGCATGTGGCTTACGTTAACAACAGTCTGCTTCTACACTATTATGTCATTTTTAAATTTTGTTGTTTTTAGTATGCGAATCTTGTTCCAAATCATTTGGTTCGATTTGATGTTTTTTGTTCAAATTACTAGATCACATATGTTCATAACTACTTGAAAACTAAAATCCATATTAAATATATAACATTGAATCATTAAAATTATCTAGTTTAAGAAGGGTTTCAGTTGATCTCGAAGATTAAACAATCAGAATCAGATGTTGATTTATGTTGGAATGTATGATTCTATACCGACTGATGTTATACAAGTTTCACACAAGATCTCATACATTACAAAGAACAAATCCGAAATGTCTACTATGAATTTGAGTTTCTAAAAAAACAATCTACACTGAACGAATGAGTGTTCGAATGCATATCTTCTGTATTTATACTTCAACTCATGCCTTGCCCCTTGGAACGCATCATTATTACGTTCAACTAATTCAAACGAAAGACTCTTACATTGAAATGACTCATTGTTGTCTAATGAAAGCCAATAACAGTTCAAGTTTTGCTCCGGTCAAATAAGGTCTCATGCGTTTCACTTTAAAATGCGTTTGTCTAGTAAAATTCAACACTCACGCATTTGACCAAATCCAACTTAATGACCTTGGCTAAATGATCAACACTTGTAATTTTCTGAAAGTGATCAAGTTGCCATTAACATTATGCCTTCATATTTCCCATCATGATTTGACGCCTAAGGATTAAAACATTTGTCAAGTAGTGACATGTTGTGCTTCGGCTTAACCAACTTTGAAAACATTTTGAGAAAGAATCTGTATTTCAACATCGGTTCATCGAAAATAAAGTTGAAATAAAATATTTTTGTTAAAATTTGTATTCCAACTTTATGCGAAAACACACCAAAAATCGTTTTGAAATTTTTGTGAATATGAGATGTAAATGCAATAACATAAAACATGCATAAACGTAAACATACAGAAAACTAATATTTACAGGAAATATACTTGTGAGAAACGTGCAAGAGGATCATATTATTTTGATAATACATGTTCATTACACCGTTCTAACATTAAAGTCTAACAGTTCACGTTGATTATCAATATTGTTGTCTACTTAAATTCATGCAATCCACATTTGCAATGTTTATTGATACATTAACTACAAAATCCTATGGACCACACAATATCAACATATCTTCTCATCATGTAATACATTGACTCAAAGAATGCCTTTAAACATTCATCAACTAAGCTTCTGCAAAAAAAATAAATAAATAAAGAAGTTGAACACTTAAACAATAACCTTCAGATTGATCTTTCAATACGCAGAGAAGATCCAATGTTTAAGCAAAACGAAGACATATAACAAGTTTATATTGTTTAGGCCTTAATCACCAATTTGATATTTGTGAATATGCGCATAAGTGATCCAAGACTTAAACGAAACACCAAGAAACAAATTGAAAATTCATGAAATATGCTCTCGTAGATATATGTGAACATATGCAGAGGAGGTCCAATGCTTAAACAAAACTAAGAAATCAAACAAGTTGTAATTTTTGAAAAAATGAAAACACAAAGAACATATTAACTTTTCAGTAAGTAGTGGAAGTTCACATACATACCGGTTTTTATGCTAAGAAGCATTCAACAATTACTAAGCGGGTACAAATTGAAAATTCATGAAATATGCTCTCGTAGATATATGTGAACATATGCAGAGGAGGTCCAATGCTTAAACAAAACAAAGAAATCAAACAAGTTGTAATTTTTGAAAAAATGAAAACACAAAGAACATATTAACTTTTCAGTAAGTAGTGGAAGTTCACATACATACCGGTTTTTATGCTAAGAAGCATTCAGCAATTACTAAGCGGGTACAAATTGAAAATTCATGAAATATGCTCTCGTAGATATATGTGAACATATGCAGAGGAGGTCCAATGCTTAAACAAAACAAAGAAATCAAACAAGTTGTAATTTTTGAAAAAAAGAAAACACAAAGAACATATTAACTTTTCAGTAAGTAGTGGAAGTTCACATACATACCGGTTTTTATGCTAAGAAGCATTCAGCAATTACTAAGCCGGTACACAGTCAAAAAGGACAAAGTCAAAAACTATGCCTCAACTATGTTTCCCACTGGAACTTGGCTTTCCATTTTGTTTGTATCATTATCACAAAGCTTTTTAGTGTGTGCTGAGCCTATTGACACATCAAACTATGAGAGTATCTGACTATTTAGCAGTACAAAAATATGTACCAATGTGAACTACGTGCCAACTTTCATTGAAATCACAGTTTCAGCTTCTTCACAATCTGATTTTAAAGTGTTGAATCCAAATAGGTTTAATAAAAAAATCAAATCTTGATTTGTCAAATGCTTTTGTGAACAAATTAGCTTTTTTTTTTAAATCTGAGTGAATTTTAACTATGCCTATCAACTTTTTTCTTATAGCAATCATGGATAAAGTGATAACGTATTTCGATATGTTTGGTCTTTTAGTGTTAAACCGGAATTTTAGTAATCGAAATAGCAGCATAACTATTAATGAAGATCGGGGTAAATAGAAATTGTAAATCGTAGTTGCGCATTTGTTCTTGAATCCGGAGAATCTGTGAGCAATAACTAGAAGCAGCTTCATATTCAACTTCACAAGTTTACTAGGAGACAATAGTTTGCTTTTTGCGCTACCAAGATACTGCTTCTATAGTCCAAATCGTTGTACACGGTAAGCTCAAACATACCATCATGAGGATACCAAAGCCTAGTGCTTTGACAACCCTTCAGATAACGAAGAATCATTTTAACAGGTTCTAGATGTAAAATTCTCAATTTTGATTGATACCTAGCACAAAGACATGCGGAATACATAATGTTTGGTCGAGAAACAGTAAGGTACATGAGTGATCAACCCATCAAATGGCAAGTGTCAGGTCAACCGTTTCACCCATCTCATCCGAACAAATTCCAAGATTGAGAGGCAATGGAGTACTAGCTGGTTTGCAGTTTGCCAGCTTCCATCGACTCAAGAGGTCATTAACATACTTTGTCTAATACCAGATTTGACTAATTCACTTGCAACCCCTAAAAGAAATTCTTCTTGAACTTTATCTACAGTACTGCCTTGTATTATTTGCATATCATCAGTTGATCCCCGAAAATTATGTCATCCACGTAAATTTGTACCAACAATAAATGCCGTTTCATTTATTTCATGAAGAGCGTGCAATCCACTTTGACTCATACGGAACTGTTTTTAAGAAAACTTCACGGGGCTTGATGTAAACCATATAATGCTTTGTCGGGAAAATAACCTTTGTCTTGATTAAATGGATCCATGAAGCCCGGTGGCCGTGTAATATACGCGTCTTCTTTAACTTTCCCATAACAAAATGCCGACTTCACATCCATTTGGTAAAATATAAAACCTTTGAAAGATGCATTTGCTAAGAGTATTTTGATCGCCCCTAGACTCGCAACTGGAGCGTAAGCTTCATCAAAATAGATCCCCTCATGTTGGTTAAACCCCTGCACAACAAGTCAAGCTTTATTCCATACTATCACCCGACGATCATCCTTTTTGCACTTAAGCACCCAGCGAGTTCCAATTTTCTTGTGGTTATCTAGCAAATCCACCAAACGCCAAACACCAAGTTTTTCTCGAACTGTAACGACTCTTCCTACATCACATTCACCTAAGAGTCTTCTTTCCATGCTTCTTTACTCATTTTTGATTCCACCTAAAATATGAAGAACGCGAAAGAGAACTTATGTTGCAAACTTGACACTTTAGAATAGAAACAACTCAAAGTGTCCTATTATGTTTTAATGAGGATGATATGATTGAGTTAGGGGAATATTGTTTGTAGGAATATCAACCACCGAATTCAAATTATTAAAATTTAGCTCGACTATATTATTATCAACTTGTGCAGTAGCTTCATCCACTACAGGAATAGTTTCTTGATTCATAACTTCATGATTCGACTCTTTATCTAAAGTTGATTCAGGTTCATTGTTGTTGGCATCTTTCAATTCAGAATCTATAACCACAGGTCTATGAATAGACGATTGAGAAACACTTTGCTATTGATAATACATTGCAACAAGTTCCTCTTCTATTGGCTCTCGAGGAAGATTGAATGAATCCCATAAGCTGTCATAGTCAGATAAAAAATCTGAACCTTTACTAGTCTTTGGAAAAGTATATTTTTGACAATTATTCATGCAATCACTCAACCACTTTACAAGTGCTTGGTAAATATACTCGTTTTTTTCGGACTACTATACTCCACAAGGTATCCATCTACAACTTTCCACCAAACTTCCCTTTTGAATCGATAAGCGTACACGGTGACCCAAACCACTCTAGGAACTTTATGTTTGGTTTCCCATTATTTAACAGCTCATAACACCTTTCCAAACTTTTTCACAATGAGGACCCGGTTTAATGTATAACATGCAATTGCAATGACTTTATTCCAAAATCTAACTGGCAATTTCGAATCTACAAGCCTTGTTCTGCTAGTTCGGTCAATTTACGGTTTTTCCTTTCGGTTACGCCATTCTATTATGGAGTATACGTTGCACTAAACTCGTGTAAAATGTGTTTTTCATTGTAGAACTCATGTATCAGACGATTATTAAACCCGGTCATGTTATCACTGCGTATCCTTCGTACCTTTAACTTACATAGATTTTCAACTTTTAATATCAGAGTCTTCACACTCTCATAAGTCTCGTCTTTACTACTAAAAAACCTCACCCACGAGAACCACGTATAGTCGTTAGTCACCACCAAACAATATACATCATTTGCGATGCGAAGAACGTTAACTAGTCCGAATAAATTTATGTTAGTCTCTTGTGTAGTGTGTTGATTGAATTATACAACTTTAATGGTTGATACTTCTTTTCTTTCCCCTTTTTATACGACACACAATCATCGTTCATGGGGAAACATTTCACGTTCACGCCTTCTACTAAATCATTCTTCACCAAATAATTCATTTATCTGAGGCGAATGTGACCCATCTTCCAATGCCATAAAACCGACTATTTTTCCATCGATTTAGATAGAAAACATTGATATGCGTTGTGAACTTTTGTCGCAGATTTGCAAAATGCTGAAAGGGTTGTTTTCAAGTTTGAAAATGTAGTTACTTTATTGAAACTAACATTGCCATTTGTTAATATTCCTTCTATTATCTTTACACCTTAATCTCCAGCAAACACAACATATCCGCCATTTATAGGTTTGAAATTGTATACCAAGGCAAGCATGCCTCTCATGTGTCAAGATGCCCCACTATCCATAATCGACTTGGAGAATGTAGATCTATATGGAGCTCCATACACATGAAAGTAAGGCGGTTAGTTGAAGAGGGGAACCCAAGCCTTGATGGTCTTAGGTTGACACTTTCATCAAACACTTGGAATAACATCCAATTACCTACTTTTGATTTCCAGGTTTGCTATTTGGAAGATGTTTGTTTTAGATAAACATTTTTGTTAACATTTACATTTTGAAAAAAAAAATTTGAATAGCATTTTGCTTTCTCATTTTCAAGTTTCTGTTTTTGAAAGTTAGAAACCTTTGGCTTTGCGACTCCATGAATTTCATCATTAGCTTTGCCTTTCAACTTGTGAACATACGGACAATTGTATAAAACATTTTCGACCTTGCCACAATTGTAACAAGTTCTCCTGTGAACATGATTTCACACGTATAATGGAGAATGTGATTCACACGAATCTGAACATGAACTACCACAATCATTCATTCTTTTGTTAGCATAGAATTCAACATTTAACTTATTTTCTAATAATCTTTTCTTTTCTACGGTGTTAGGACATTTTACAAATTCAACACTTTTCTAAAATTTTTGTTTAGGAGCACAGTTTTTGTTGTACCTAGTCTAACCTTGATTGTTTCTATGCTCATTATACCTTGGTTGAGCATTCCTAGATTGATTGTTTCTAGGTTGAGTATCTCTAACCTAAGCAGTTCTAAACTAAGGACCTGATTTATTCTGAGAAATAGGTTTCCTAGTGTTTTGAGAACTAAGTTGAGCTACCATCTTTTTTGTTCTACTGACTTAAGTTTTAATTTTTTAGGCTATACCTTTCTGATTTAACCTCTTGAATCACGGTAAAGTTCTTAACAATCGAATTAGAATTTACAGCAACTGTACGAAAAACCTTCTCTATAAATATAATATTTGACCCTTCAACAATCAATTCACAATCAATTTCTTCAAGCTCCTTAGACTCAACTTCATCACAAAGTAATTAAACAGCTTTTTCACATTTCTCTGATTCAATATCAAGGTTAGCAGGCAAAACTTCAGTTGGGTCAGCATTTTTGAATTCAATGTCTGTGACCCTGTTCCATTACCTTTAAATTTATCGGTAGGAACAATGTGATCCAGAATGCAAGATGAGTTAAGATAACTCTCCAACTTTCAGTTCAAACACATGTGACCAATCAAAGCCTTCTTCATGTTGCACAGTTAAAGCTTTTTCATTGTTCTAGTTTGACATAGAGGCTGAAGGTGTTGAGGTAGGTACAATGGCTTTTTTTGGTTATTTTGTTGAAACATTTTGAGCTTGAGCAGGTGTAGGAGATTGGTTTCTAAGGGGTTGTGGTCGGTGTCGGTAGCTTTATTGTTGAAAGTTCACTTTCCGTCAAACGAATTGTGATTTACTTCAACTTTTGATTTGTTTTATTCTCTGTTGAAGTGACAATTATTTCCACAGCTGAAACAGATAACCCTGCTTTTGTCGAATCCCAGCTTTGTATCATTACGCACTAAATCTTTTCTGCCTGTTTGTTATTTCTGACATCTAGCATTTTTTTATTATTATTCCTACCAACAGAAAATGTGTTTTTTATGAATTATATGTTTTTAGACAAAATTAGCGATTAATTTGAATTATTTGATAATTTTTAGAAACGTACTTTTCACATAGCGATTTAAACTATGAAACGAAAGTCGGTGACAATCCAGTTAAAACAAAAGTCAATAGTTTGACCAAAGTTCTTGGAATAACTCAAGATAACATATTGTAAGTAAAAATAATATTAAAACAATTAAAAACATAGTCGGTAGCTTTTCATTACTTTTACACAGTTTTAAAGGGTAATAGGTCAACTAACACCAAACTTAATTATTATTGACTAGAAATATTGATGTTTGGTAGAAAAAATGATTTGGATAATAATTGGATTGGAAAACTACCTAAATGCACTTAACTTTTATAAAACTTGTAAGATTTTTTATAAAAAGTGAGAATTTTATAAAAATTAAAAAGATTTCATTGCATATTGGAAACTTTTGTAAGGTAATAATGGCTAGGTTATGTGTGTAGCTTCCATGTGTCATGTATGTTATGCATGTAAGACAACACACACCATGATAACCCTCTCTCTATCCCACAAATAATTTAAATAAAGATCTTTTAATGAAAATAGGAGTTTTTGAATGATGCGGGTGTGTGTTGTGTATATATCTATTACGTTTGATTTTTTTTATTAATGCTTGTATATTGTTAGATCATCATATGCATGCAATGATGTATACATGATAATGGTTTAGATTTACTTGGAAATACATCTTTGATATATGTATATGTATATTTGCGTATGTTTATGCTTTTAAAGGTGTTTAAAAATGGTTGATTTGAACATGCATGGATAATCCACGAATGGATGGTTTTGAATATGATATAAAAGTAGTTTTAAGTTTAAAAACATGGTATTGAAATGTATGAACGATTTAGTATATAACAATGTTCATACATGTAATTTTTGGTGTAAAATGATAGATTTTTTAAAGATTAGAACACGCATGTTTGAGATCATTAAAGATCTAGTATGTTTTGATGACCATATTTTAATAAGAAAAGTTATATTTTCACAAAAATAACAAAGTTGGTGATTTGGTAATGTTACACATGGGTTATATACATCAAAGAAGGCAAAGGTGTGTTTTAGCTTCAAAATGGAATTTTTACTAAAGTCTGATTTTGGACAGAAGTAGTTAAACTATATTTTTCAAAGTATAAAGCTTGTATATTATGTGTATAAATGTTCTATGTGATATATTTGCTTTAGTATAGTCGTAACTTACTTAAAAAGTAAAAAAAAATGGCATTTTCAGTATGAAAAGGCAAGTTTTTAAAAACTATTATAGAAAAAAGAAAATAAAACTAATTTTTAATGGTAAAATGTATGTATTAAGTTCATGGTATTAAAATACGATTGTATACGGTTTTCGTCGTGTAAGATAACACGAAAATGCTTATAATTGGCAAGTTTAGTTAATTTTTAACTAAATATAAGTAATAGTATTTTTAGAACTAACATGTAATGAATACATGTATTCTAATATCGAAAAATATGTTTAATAAAATGATGGATATTAAATAATAAACGTTATCCGTTTCATGATAACGCAAAAACGGGAATACCAGAAAAAAGACGTTGAAAAACGTCAAATTTACAAGTTTTAAATAAAACACTTATATTTTCAATAATACAAGTATTTGAAACTCAAATTTAAAAAATTATAAATAATCTTTTTCCTAATATAATTATTAATAAATTAGAGTAACTTTTAATACTTTATAATTAAGGACTTGAAATAAAAACTGAACTTTTACTAAGAACAAGTCGAGGATGGTCTTTTCGAGAAATATATATTTTATACAAGTGGAGTTATGTATATACACTTTGTGTGATTATGTAATAAGTCTTGTCTTAGACTCGTATGTGAAATTTTGTGCAAGTATATAATTATGTACATGTACTATGCACGTAGGATTGGATAGGCTTCACCGAAGAACACTAGTTCTGTGTTTAATCCAGTTTAACATGCGAAATTCCTTAAATTGAATTGTAATCCTAAATTGTCACACCCCGGATTTTCACCCCAAATCCATACAGTGGTGGGGCCGGGTGGGAAGTATCGTGACGCCATATTTTGTATTGTA
This sequence comes from Scalesia atractyloides, assembly GCA_947069175.1. Classification (NCBI taxonomy): domain Eukaryota; kingdom Viridiplantae; phylum Streptophyta; class Magnoliopsida; order Asterales; family Asteraceae; genus Scalesia; species Scalesia atractyloides. The sequence goes on along the minus strand of CAMTDV010000001.1, from coordinate 14,847,860 downwards.
CCTGCAGCTTAGTCTTTTGAAAATACGCAGCTTTCGCTGGTAAATACACCCGACTAACTCATTTTGAAAACATTTTTAGAAATTAGATTTAAGTGCACATGACACAAATCTTTTATAACTTGAGAAAGTTACTTTGTAACCTTGTTAACAGATTCACATGTTTGTCCATAAATACAGGGCCCAGTACAGAGACCGAGACATGATTAAATACACACCGCTTAGAACTCACAGAGGAGTTATCCCCAACGTCTTGGGTAATTTGCATTTGAGCGTCTGTCAGGTGTATGCCTACGCCCCGCGCTAAGGCCGTGGCAATCTAATGTAATGAGCCGAGGATATCCAGGACACGGTAATTTAACCCCCGATGTTTAAGTTATCAAACAAAACTGATTAAAACGGAATATGCGGATTTACTAGCCACAATCCAGCATTCGATTGATCCCATTTCCGATCAAGCAGTAATAATTTACCGTATTCCAAGCCCGTATAGGGAAAATAAGTCAAGAGTATTTACCTGAGCTTGTCTTGATTTAAAAATGCAAGATTTTATATCTCATTCGTATCCAAATGAACTAAGTGCAGATAGCATTTACCGAAAGGCTCTAGTCTGGATTATGGCATAAGCTAACCAATTAAATACTAATGGTCTTATTTAAGTTATCGACTTAGACCGAGTAGTGTACAGGATCAAGACATATAGCGCTTGATTAAACGATGACCGGATAGAATGTAGTTTAAACCCGAAAAGTACTTTGACTTGCATAATATAGGTAAACTATAAACATTATGGATTTTGAAACTCAAATGACAAGGTTAGACCCGTTTCGGTTAATTTCCATAAAATAGTTACATATACTTAACTATACGCATATTAGCGATATTGGGTAACTGTATAAGACATGGACAAGTTCTATATGTCATTATACTTTAAATAAGTTGTAATATCAGTAGGATATCAACTTATATGCCCGTTAAGGCTTTAAAATGAAATTATGCCTCATAAGAGCATTTTGGTAATTTCATATTGCATAAAAGGAACTTGAATATAGTTTAATGTTATAACTATAAGTATTCTATAAAAATAACTTATTTATGATATAATATCAGTAGGATATCAATTATATGTGTGATTTATTTTTTATGACCAAACTATGCACCGAATGGGCATTTTGGTCATTTTACACAAAGTTTATAAATTTATTTGGGATTCTGAGTTTATAAGATGTACCTACTATAAATATATTTAACATAAGTTTTAAAATCAGTAGGTAACAAGGCTTGGTCAAATAATATGGTTTAAAACCATACTATGCGCCGAAACGGTGCTTATGTCGTAAAATGACGTTTTATGCGATGTTTAATGAAAACTGATGTTAAGGTCAGATTAAAATGTCTTAGATATGTTATTTAATATAACATATCAGTAGGTAAAAGATTTACCTTGAAAATATTTGATTAAAACCATTTTATGAGCCACGAGGGCTAAATCGCCATTTATCGACATAATTCAAGGACCTGTTTGTAAACTCAGTTTATAATCTGGTTTGACAACCCAAATAATCCTACTTATAATATTATATCAGTGAGATACTTATTTTCAAGTTCATTATCATTAAAACCTTGATTTATTCAAAAAGGGCATTTTAGTCAAAAATGGCATAATTACGGAACTTGGGCATAAACTCAGATTCTTGATTAATATAACCTCAGAGGGTTATGCTAAATTATATTACGATCATAATGCAACTTTAGATTAGTAGCTAACTAATATAAATCGGGTCATAATCGAAAGTCAAAGAAGAAGTCAAACTTTGCGACTTTCGGTTGCGAACCGACCCTAGAACTGAAATTGACGAGCCGAACATATTCTTACATGTTCTTATAATTTTTACCAACTTGTTTAAGTGTCAAAACAGGTTTCATAACATATATAAGATCAATTTATGATTTTTTCAAAAAATGGCATGTTTGACTTTTTAATAACTTAACTTTGACCTGTCAATTGGTCTAGCAAACGTGATCTTCAAGAGGTGTCATTTATAAGGACTAACACCTACCTTATTACGATGACTTAGCCATGTTCGTTACGAACAATGGCTGGACCATAATGGTCTTAACCGAAAGTCAAAGCAATTTCCGTAAAACGCTTGACTTTTGGTTATAAAATCCTATAAACGAAAATGCACAAAGAAGAAACACTTACAAAAGGTTCTTAGAATGCAATAGAACTAAGTTGGATGCTCCTTTCAGTTAGGAACTTCCAGAGGAGGGAGATAGAGTTGAAAATGAGAAAGGTGCAAGTTTAAAGGTTAAACCTTTGCACCTATTTATAGTTGGAGAGCTTGAAGGAAGTGATGCCAGGTTTTAAGGGGTGTAAGAGGGAGCTTACAAGTGTCCTAAAACGTGGCACAGCAGTTTGGAAGACCATGGTTTCGAATCCAATGGTTTTTGGCACTTTGTGTGGAGGCCAAGTTATAATTCTGCAGATACAGTCCTCTGGCGGGCCGTGAGAGGCACAGGCCTTGCCTCTCGCGCCCCGCGAGCGCCCCTAGGCCACTTTCAAAAGTTGACACTTTTAGCCCCTTAACTTATAAAACCACTTAGAACCTCCTAAAACACTCTTTTAGCATATTTAGCCCTCCGTAGCCAATATTTGGCATACCCGAGATTATGCCCGGACATCGTCGAGCTCTCGATTCTTTAAAAGGTCACTCAGAGGTATAAATTAACATGTTGACACTTTTAACCCCTCCAACGTCCAACTTTTATTTAATTACAGATTCAATCCCTCTCGTCCAACAAATGGGACATATGAGAGTTAGGAATTCGTAAACGATCACTCAGAGGTTCATTATAAGCATGTTGACTCCGATGTTACTCAGAGGCTGGGCATGTTGACACAACGGTCACTCAGAGGCCAAGTTTATGCATGTTGACACTAATGTTCACTCAGAGGCTATGTTTTAAGCATGTTAACACTAATGGTCACTCAGAGGCTCGGTTTATGCATGTTGACATCAGAAGATCACTCGGACTTAGTTTGAGCATGTTGACGCTTTTAGTCCCTATTAGTCTTTAATAGACTTAAAATAAAATACGATACGTGTCGCTATATTATTGGACACGATTTTACAGGGTGTTACATCCTCACCCCCTTAAAAGAAATCTCGACCTCGAGATTTTATTCAAAAAGATGGGGTACTTTTGTCGCATAGTGGACTCAACCTCCCATGTATACTCGGGACCTCTAAAGGCGTCCCATTTAACCTTTACTATAGGTATCAATTTCCTTCGGAGCTTCTTAACCTGTCGATCCTCGATCGAAATTGGTTTCTCAACGAATCTCAGGTTTTCATCAATTTGCACATCCTTGTGCGATATTGCTAGCGACTCATTGGCTAGACATTTCTTAAGGTTACTGATGTGGAACACATCATGAATTCCACTAAGCTCTTCTGCCAATCTGAGCTTATAAGCTATAGTGCCGACGCATTCGATTATCTCGAATGCTCCTACATATCTTGAGCTCAACTTTCCCTTCTTTCCGAATCTCATCACACCTTTCCAGGGTGATACCTTTAGCACGACTTTGTCCCCTACATGGAACTTAAGAGGTTTATGCCTCTTGTCTGCATAACTCTTATGCCTATCACGGGCAGCCCTGAGAAGATCACGGATCTGCACAATCTTTTCCATGGTCTCTAGGACAATCTCTGGTCCTGATAGCTGGGCTTCCCCAACTTCTGCCAAGCACATGGTCGTTCGACACTTTCTCCCATACAAGACCTCAAAAGGAGCAGTCTCGATGCTCGTATGATAACTATTATTATAGGAGAATTCTATTAGGGGTAAGTGGTCATCCCAACTTCCACCTAAATCAATCACACATGCTCTAAGCATGTCTTCCAATGTCTGGATAGTACGCTCACTTTGACCATCAGTCTGCGGATGGTAAGCCGTACTAAAGTTCAATCTTGTGCCTAACGATTGTTGGAAGTTCTTCCAAAAGTGAGATGTGTATCTAGTATCTCTATCAGATACAATAGATACCGGCACACCGTGTAGGGACACAATCTTGTCCACATACAACTTAGCCAATTTGTCAGAGTTATACATTTCTTTAATTGGCAAGAAGTGTGCTGACTTAGTCAGCCTATCTACTATGACCCAAATCATGTCATTACCACATTTGGTCTTAGGTAACTTGATAATCAAGTCCATTGTTACCATTTCCTATTTCCAAGTGGGAATTTCAAGTTGTTGTAGAAGTCCTGACGGCTTCTGATGTTCGGCTTTAACTTGCGAACACGTTAGACACTTGGCTACATAGGTGGCTATGGATTTCTTTATACCCATCCACCAATAAATCTTTTTCAAATATTGGTACATCTTGTCACCACCGGGGTGAACAGAGTACTTTGAGTTATGCGCTTCTTGGTGGATTAGATCCCTAAGACCTCCAAAAATTGGAACCCAGATTTTATCATCAATTCTAAGGATTCCATCTTTTCCAGACATTAACTGATCAACAGTTCTGCCTAATCCCTCATTAGGAGCATTAGCTTCTAATAGAGCTTGCTTTTGCGTATCTAATAGCTTCTCATTTAAGCTATTTCTGAGCTCAATGCTCTTTGCTTGATCCTTATAGGTTTAACATTTTCCTTGCGACTTATGGCATCAGCAACTACGTTTTCCTTGCCGGGATGATAGCGAATTTCGCAATCATAATCATTAAGCGTTTCCATCCATCGGCGTTGTCGCATGTTCAATTCCTTCTTATTGAACAGATGCTGCAGACTTTTATGGTCAGTGTATATAATACACTTTGTGCCATACAAGTAATGTCTCCACAGTTTTAGTGCAAATACAACGACACCTAATTCCAAATCATGGGTGGTGTAATTCCTTTCATGCACCTTTAATTGTCGTGATGCATAGGCAATCACTTTGCCTTTTTGCATTAGCACACAACCCATGCTAGTGTGCGAAGCATCACAATAGACTACAAAATCCTCAATACCCTCAGGTAGAGATAACACAGGAGCATTGCTCAACTTGTGTTTAAGAATCTCAAAGGATTCTTGTTGTTTTGGACCCTAGTTAAATTTAACATTCTTATAGGTCTAGGTAGTCAAAGGAGTAGCTATCCTTGAAAAGTTCTCAATGAACCTCCTATAGTAACCGGCCAATCCTAGAAAACTAGGAATCTCCGATAAGGTTTTCGGTACTTACCAATTCATTATGGCCTTTATTTTGGCGGGATCCACTTGGATACCACGCTCACTTACCATATGTCCAAGAAATTGGACTTCTCTAAGCCAAAACTCATACTTAGAGAACTTAGCATAAAGCTTCTCTTGCCTTAGTATTCTAAGATGCACCGAAGATGTTTCTCGTGATCAACTTGATTACGAGAGTATATAAGTATGTCCTCTATGAAGACAATGACAAACTTATCCAAATATGGTTTGTAGACTCTATTCATGAGGTCCATGAACGCTGCAGGTGCATTTGTGAGCCCAAAAGGAATCACCAAGGATTCAAAATGACCATATCTGGTCCTGAAGGCGGTTTTAGGAACATCTTCACTTCTAAACTTCAGCTGATGATATCCAGATCTTAAATCAAACTTGGAGAAATAACTCACCCCTTAAAGTTGGTCGAATAAATCATCGATCCTGGGCAATGGATAACGGTTCTTGATTGTTATCTTGTTTAGCTCACAATAATCAATGCACATCCGCATTGAACTGTCTTTCTTCTTAACAAAGAGGATAGGAGCTCCCCAAGGCGAGGAACTAGGCTGTATAAAGCCTTTCTCTAAGAGTTCATCTAATTGTGTACTCAATTCCTTCACTTTCGTCGGTGCAAGCCTATATGGAGCTCTGGCAACAGGTGCTGATCCTGGCAGGATATCAATTCTAAATTCTACTTGCCTGTCTGGAGGTAGGCCTGGTAGTTCTTCGGGAAAGACATCAGAATACTCCGAAATAACTGGGAGGTCTTGAATATTTGGCTTAGGCTCGTTGATAGTGACTTGTGCCATGTAAATGACACAACCTCTCCCTAAACATTTGGATGCTTTAAATACGACACCTTGTCTGGCAATCCATAGTGTGAATCTCCAGGGATGGTGATCATTTCACCCGATGGGGTTTTAATTTTGATGAGTTTCTTATCGCAGGCGATGCGGGCTTGGTTATGAGATTACCAATCCATGCCTAAAACTACATCGAACCCCGCCAATTTCATTGGCAAAAGAGAGGCAGGAACGAAATGATTCTTAATGGATATAGAACATCCATCAAGAATGAAAGACGTTGATTCTAAACTTCCATCAGCAAGTTCTATCTCATAAGTTTTATCTAGAGTTCTTATGGCAAGTTTAATAGTTTACTAAACTTATGATCAACAAAAGATCTATCTACACCCGAATCGAAAAGAACTCTAGCATAAATATTGTTAATGAGGAATGTACCTGTTATGACATTGTTGTCATTAACAGCCTCTTACAGTCATCTGAAAAGCACGAGCATTTCCCTTCTTGGTCTCTCCAGACTTCGCATTATTATTCTTAAGATTCTTAGGGCAGTTAGTCTTAATATGCCCATTTTCGTTGCAGATGTGGCAGATGGCATCCTTAAGATCCTTGCATTCTAGGGTCCTATGCCCCTTTCTCTTACAGATGCCACGTGGTTTGGCTTGTGGATCATAACTACACTGTCAGCAGTGCCTACGGTTGCAAGTCTTGCATGTTGGCGTCATAGCGGACTTGCCTTGGTTCCTTTTGAACCCAAATCTCCCTTTATTTTTCTTATTAAACCTTTGGGAGTTGTCATCTTCTCTCTTTGTTTTCCAGTCAGTTTCAGACTTAACTGACTTTTGCCTCACTAGATCAAGGGTGAGGGATAGGGACAGGTCAATAACGGACCTATAGGTACTAGGCCATGCAGCCTTTACCATGTCCTTAATCTCAGGAGCTAACCCATTGATAAAACGCGAAATGCGTTTGATTTCAGGGGTGATCAGATAGGAAACTAACCTAGATAGGGAGTTAAAATCAGAAACATACTTCCGATAATCTAGGTTTTTCATTGAAAGAGACAAAAAGTCTGTCTCTAATTTCTCCACCTCATGAGGTGGGCAGTAAGTTTCCTTAACAAGGTCCACAAACTTGGACCATCCCAAAGTATACAGGTGTACTTTACATGTAGACTGGATCATGGCTTTCCACCAGATTAGGGCATCACCATTAAAGGACTGTGATACATATTTAACCACATCCTTATCAGCACAACTGCTGATATCTACGATTCTTTCCATCTCATCTAGTCACTTTAAGGCTTCCACAGCTCCTTTCTCCTTACGAGCTGAGGATGGGATAATCGATAATGGTCTAGAGCGAGTAGCACTCGACTCTTTAAGCTTTTCTATGGCCTTTCCCATGGCCTTTTCAATAGCCGCATCAATGCGAGCTTGAAAATTATCATTATTCATATTTCTGTTTTCAGCATTGTTAGAGTCAACATCCCGGTGGCTACATTGCGCCTCATCCAAGTTAGCCATCTTTTGAGCTTGGTTCTATACACCAATAAAACTTCCCTTAGCCATGGTATAACAACCATATTGGCTTTAAACATTGGATATAACAATCCATTGCCTAAACTAGTGTGAATAACATCACAACTCTTAGGCTTAACATATCTATATTTGGCCTAGGTCTTAATAGGACCATCAAAGGCAAATTAAAATTTGGACATAGTCCATATATTACTACAGTGGATCGTAACAACTGTCATTGTCGTATTCGACAATTATATTTAGCTCTTAAGCTTGTCACGAAGGACATAAAATTTATGGCACATAGGCCTGTCACTACTGGACATAAAATATGGCACATAGGTCTATCACTACTGGACATAAAATATGGCACATAGGCCTGTCACTAATGGACATAAAATTTGGACATGGGGTTATATTACTCACCGTTGTCGTTGTCATTTGACAATATAATATTGCTCAAAGGAAAATGATCACTAAATGGATGTTTAATCATAGCCCCAAGGGCAATACATCACTAATGGATGTTTTATCATAACCCCAAGGGCAATACATCACTAATGGATGTTTTATCATAACCCCAAGGGCAATACATCACTAATGGATGTTTATTATCATCGCACTGATGATATTAGCCAGGATCAGATTTGATCACGTAGGCTATATAAGGCTAGGACATAGTCCATTACCTTCAAAGCTAGTGTGTTTCCTCAAGTCACACTACCATGAGTATGAACATTCCTGAATGTTAACATAAGAGTACCTTAATGGTTGATTAATAGTCCCGGTCGCATTGACCTTAACGACTTGGAGGCTTGAACTTAAGTCCACCACCTCTGGATAAAAGGATAACTTCCCTTAACTATCCTGATAGAAGGCTCTTTTATCCTTAACTATCATTTATAATGTTGGCCAATTATGTGATCTGTGCCACTTGGCTAATCAAAACCATTAAGATCTTTTTGGAATTACATCGTAGAGCATAAATTTCGAATAAAATCGAAACGCTCGTTTCAAGAGGATAAATATATATATATATATATATATATATATATATATATATATATATATATATATATATATATATATATAATTAATTCCAAAACTACTTCATTAAATTTCAAATATAAATTACAATACTAGAAACAACGAAATAAATTGTCCATGCAAGGACTAAAGAAATAAAAATGTCCACGCGGGGACTAAGGAAATAATAATGTCCTCGCAGGGACTAACATATATTATTAGAAGAGACTTCACTCGTCCTTCTTTCCCTTAACCAGTTTAGAGAGTTTCTTAAAGAACTTGTTTGTCTTCTTCTCCGTTTTCTCCGCTTATTATTGCATTTCTTTCATCCGTTCCAAGGCCTCATTAATGGCCTCGAGTGGCGGCGTAGGGTGTGGTTGTGGTATACTAGGGTATTGATACCCATAACTTGGATATCCAGTAGGTGGATAAGCAGGTCGGAATAGGAGACGGGTAAAGTGCATCATGCATGACCGTTTGCATGTAAGGGTCATGCGACCATGCTTGGTAATTAACTGGTGTAGACGGGTTAAAAGGATCATATCCAGACGTGTCTGGATATGTGGGGATTGGGTTACTATAACCCGATCGTGGTGGTTGAACCGTACCACAGGTGAAACATTAGAGGGTCCACCCATTTTGTGGTTCCTCTTGAATTGTGGGGTAGGAGTTGGGCAAAGGTGGCAGCGATCCCGACCTTTGTCCTGCACGTATCGACATACGTTCTCCACGCTTCCTCCTTGGTGGTTCGGGTGGTGGTTTAGGTTGGTCCACCGGTTCCATGTGAATGTCTTCTTGTAGTGTGGTTGAGAGTGATGGGAAGGAGTGTTGGCGAAGGTGAATTGGTTCCAATATTGGTCCCATTCATTAGGACCTTAATATGGCGATCCGGCGTAAGAGTTCGTATCGCTTAAAATTTCTATCGGATGCGTATGCGATCCCGACGGCGGCATCTCCGGATCGGAGTCCTCGTCCATGGGGTTTGGTTGGTCCAACTGATTTTGGTCGGCTGGAGGTGTATTTAGATATTGGTTTGGATTAAACTCATCATGGTAAGAATGATGAGAGTGACGGGAGTGGTGAGAGTGGTGCGAATGGTATGAGTGGTAAGAACTTTGAGTGTGGGTAGGTGAATGTTGGGCAAATGGCCATGAATCTCCCGAGTCCTCATAGGGGTTCGGGTGATGGGGATATGAAGGGATGTGTCCTGATGGTCCTCCCCTCATGGGTCCTTTTCCTTGTCCTCGTACTCTTGGCAGCATTTTCCTGTTAAAACCAATTAAAAAACAATAATAATAACTTAATAATGAAATGGTAATCCTAGGTCAATGCCTAGACTCGGAAGTCTAAGGAATATGCTCGTGTAAGTTTGAGATTAAACACAAGAAGGATAGTGTTTAATTTTCTCAAACGTTGTCTCTGATACCAACTTGTCACACCCCGGATTTCTAACCCAAATCCATACACCGGTGGGCCCGGGTGGGGAGTATCGTGACGTCATTTGATAACATCATAGTCAATTTAAACACGGCACAGCGGAAGTCTTGGAGTTAAATTACTATTACAAACCAAATGTTCGAAATACAAAATAATATCAGGCTCGTAATAGAATATCCACAGGCGGATCATAAAATGTACAATGAAAGAATATAAAACAGACTTTAGCGCAGATCTAAGGATTTGCAAGATCCTCTTATTTCACTACTGAGCAGCTTCCAGCCTATTTCGTATTGTAGCTGCAGCTTAGTCTTTTGAAAATACGTCAGCTTTATCTGGTAAATACACCCGACTGACTCATTTTGAAAACATTTTTAGAAATTAGATTTAAGTGCACAGGAAACAAATCTTTTATAACTTGGGAAAGTTACTTTGTAACCTTGTTAGCAGATTCACATGTTTGCCCATACATACAGGGCCCAGTACAGAGACCGAGACATTATTAAATACACACCGCTTAGAACTCACAGAGGAGTTATCCCCAACGTCTTGGGTAATTTGCATTTGAGCGTCTGTCAGGTGTATGCCTACACCCCGCGCTAAGGTCGTGGCCATTATCTAATGTAATGAGCCGATGATATCCATGACACGGGAATTTAACCCCCGATGTTTAAGTTATCAAACAAAATTGATTAAAACAGAATATGCTGATTTACTAGCCACAATTCGGCATTCGATTGATCCCATTTCCGACCAAGAAGTAATAATTTACCGTATCCCAAGCTCGTATAGGAAAAATAAGTCAAGAGCATTTACCTGAGCTAGTCTTGATTTAAAAATGTAAGATCCAAATGAACTAAGTGGGGATAGCATTTACCGGAAGGCTCTAGTCTGGATTATAGCATAAGCTAACCAATTAGATACTAACGGTCTTATTTAAGTATTAGACTTAGACAGAGTAGTGTACAGGATCAAGACATATAGCGCTTGATTAAACGATGACCGGATAGAATGTAGTTTAAACCCGACAAGTACTTTGACTTGCATAATATGGGTAAACTATAAACATTCTGGATTTTGAAACTTAAATGACAAGGTTAGACCCGTTTCGGTTAATTTCCGTAAAATAGTTACATATACTTAACCGTACGTATATTAGCGATATTGGGTAACTGGTTAAGTCATGGACAAGTTCTATATGCCATTATACTTTAAATAAGTTGTAATCTCAGTAGGATATTAACTTATATGCCCGTTAAGGTTTTAAAATGAAATTATGCCTCATAAGGGCATTTTGGTAATTTCATATTGTATAAAAGGAACTTGAATATAGTTTAATGTTATAGCTATAAGTATTCCAGAAAAATAACTTATTTATGATATAATATCAGTAGGATATCATTTAGATGTGTGATTTATCTTTTATGAACAAACTATGCACCGAAGGGGCATTTTGGTCATTTTACACAAAATTTATAAATTTATTTGGGATTCTTAGTTTATATGATGTACCTACTATAAATATATTTAAAATATGTTGTAAAATCAGTAGGTAACAAGTCTTGGTCAAATAATATTGTTTAAAACCATACTATGCGCCGAAACGGCGCTTATGTCGTAAAATGACGTTTTATGCGATGTTTAATGAAAACTTATGTTAAGGTCAGATTAAAATGTCTTAGATATGTTGTTTAATATAACATATCAGTCTGCCACGAGGGCTAAATCGTCATTTATCAACATAATTCAAGGACCTGCTTGTAAACTCAGTTTAGAAGCTGGTTTGACATCCCCAATAATCCTGCTTATAATATTATATCAGTGGGAAACTTATTTCATCTTCATTATCATTAAAACCTTGATTTATGCAAAAAGGGCATTTAGTCAAAAATGGCATAATTACGAAACTTGCGCATAAACTCAGATTCTTGATTATGATCATGTCATATTACCTCAGAGGGTTATGCTACATTATATTAAGATCATAATGAAACTTTAGATCAGTAGCTAACTAATCTAAATCGGGTCAGAATCGAAAGTCAAAGCAGAAGTCAAACTTTTCGACTTTCAGTTGCGAACCGACCCTAGAACTGAAATTGACGAGCCGAACATGTTCTTACATGTTCTAATAATTATTACCAACTTGTTTAAGTGTCAAAATTGGTTTCATAACATATATAAGATCAATTTATGATTTTTCCGAAAAATGGTCTGTTTGACTTTTTAATAACTTAACTTTGACCCGTCAATTGGTCTAGCAAACGTGATCTTCAGGAGGTTCCCTTTATATAAAATAACACCTACCTTATTACGATCACTTAGCCATGTTCGTTACGAACAATGGCTGGACCATAATGGTCTTAACCGAAAGTCAAAGCCTTTTCCGTAAAACGCTTGACTTTTGGCTATAAAAGCCTATAAACGAAAATGCACAAAGAAGGAACACTTACAAAAGTTTCCTAGGATGCAATAGAACTAAGTTGGATGCTCCTTTCAGTTAGGAACTTCCCGAGGAGGAAGATAGAGTTGAAAATTGAGAAAGGTGCAAGTTTAAAGGTTGAACCTTTGCACCTATTTATAGTTGGAGAGCTTGAAGGATGTGATGCCAGGTGTTAAGGGGTATAAGGGGGAGCTTACAAGTGTCTTAAAACGTGGCATAGCAGTTTGGAAGACCATGGTTTCGAATCCAATGGTTTTTGGCACTTTGTGTGGAGGTCAAGTTAAAATTCTGCAGGTACAGTCCTCTGGCGGGCCGCGAGAGGCACATGCCTTGCCTCTCGTGCCGTGCTAGCGCCCTTAGGCCACTTTTAAAAGTTTACATTTTTAGCCCCTTAACTTATAAAACCTCTTAGAACATCCTAAAACATTCTTTTAGCATATTTAGCCCTCCGTAGCCAATATTTGGCGTACCCGGATTATGCCCGGACATCGTCGAGCTCTCGGTTCGTTAAAAGGTCACTCAGAGGTATAAATTAACATGTTGACACTTTTAACCCCTCCAACGTCTAACTTTTATTTAATTACAGATTCAATCCCTCTTGTCCAACAAATGGGACATATGAGAGTTAGGACTTCGTAAACGATCACTCAGAGGCTCATTATAAGCATGTTGACTCTGATGTCACTTAGAGGCTCGGCATGATCGGTCACTCAGAGGCCAAGTTTATGCATGTTGACACTAATGGTCACTCGGAGGCTCGGTTTATGCATGTTGACATCAGAAGATCACTCAGAGACTTAGTTTGAGCATGTTGACCCTTTTAGTCCCTATTAGTCTTTAATAGACTTAAAATAAAATACGATACGTGTTGCTATATTATTGGACACGATTTTACAGGGTGTTACATAAACGATGAATGTATATAAAAGTGTTGAAGCTTTATTCACAATCAGATGAAATTAGGACGGATTTTTGACACGAATCGACTCCTATTACAAAGCTTGCTGGAAATTGAGACCGTGTATTTTGAGGAGTTCTTTTTTTCGTTGAGCACATGACTATGTATTTATAGAATTGATGTCATGAGCGCATGACTCCAATGTGTAGGACCTCTCGCGTTCATTCATTCATTCACGTAGGATTCCTACTTTTCCACTCCCATGCATATGAGTGTTTGTAAATCAATGTATGTTGTGTAGTGCTTTAGCATAGCATATTATTTCTTGTAGTATGTTGACATCAACCTATCATGAGTCCTTGTGTGAAGTTTTCATGTGCACCACCTTGATCATCATGCATGCCTTATGTCATCAGTGTCATATAAAACGTGCCAGACCTTGTATGTATCATGAAATCATCACATCATACATCATCATGATGAATCATGATGATGTGTAATATATCTACTTCTTAAACAATCCTAAAAACCTAGCAAAACCTTAGCAAAATATCTAAGCGAAACGTCTGTCCGAAACTCATTACAGACTCAAGACTATTACATCTTATAAGTACATAAGATTTCTATGCTATAGACAAACTGTACTAATAGACTCTCCCTTGGACATAGCTAGAAATTTGTGATTTTAAGTCTTGATCTGTCTTAGATAACATATTCAACTGAATCCACATTCTCCCTCTTAAATGATGCTCTAAATATCTTATTAGATTTGACTTTGATGCTCAATCACATGTTCACACACACAAACGACATTGTGCCTCCGAACATTCAATCAACGTTTCCATGGAAGATTTTTTTAATGAAAATCATATTGGATTTTGAATATTGAATGAAATGTAAACAAACTAAAATGTAATATTTACATTTTATATTTATGTGAGAAAATATGCCACCTAAACTCAATCTAAAACTTTCGTAATGCTTACCGATACGTTAGGGTACATTGGTTTGCACTAAGTTCTTTTGGGCCCCACAATCTCAACATATTTCCTAATCATGTAATACATTGATTCAAATAATGCCTTCAAACTTTCATTAACTGTGATTTGTGTAAAAATAACGTAGAATGTTTAAACATTAACAATTAGGTCGATCTTTAGATACGCAGATAACGTCCAATTGTTAGTGCATTTTCTATTATCCGTTAGTGTACAAATACGCTAAATAGAGCGCGTATTGTATAGTATATATGATTATGAGGGTTTAGGGGCGCATGATATGAACCTGCGTAAGAGTCCTACGTGAGCAGGAGCCTTACACATGTAGAAATCCTACGCACGTAGTGATACGCAAGAATTGTCCTATATATAGTAGTGTCATGCGCAAGACCTCATAAGTTTCGGTTAGTTTCGAATTTGAGATGAGATCGAACTACGTGTTCTCTCCAAGTGCTTAATGATGTATACTCTTTTGGTATGGAATGGAAGCTAATAAAATCGGTTGACTAATTGTTATGCTGCTAAAAATTCTACCGAATTTGTTTTTCTCTATCCAAACTTCCGTTTAAACAACATTTCAGGTCCCGTCAGTGTATCAGAGCTATAGTATAGTTTAAATCAATCTAACCATTGATTGAATCACCTACGCTCGTGATTTATATGTTTTGGATGTAAAAACCAAAATTGGAGATCAATTCACGGATGAAATGTCAAATTGAAGATATATTCTTGATCGAAATTGATATTTTTGCACATTTAGAAGTGGTTTCATCATCAAATTCGAAGAAATTAAGATTTTAGATCGAAAATTTGTGAACAACGGGTTCGAGCGAAGAAGTCATACGCGCGTACCACCTGGAGCACATGAGTCGTACGCGTGCAGGAGAACAAACGTAGAAGTCATACGTTTTCATGAGTCATACGCTCAAGGGAAAGTCATGCGCTCGTAAGCGTAAGAAAAAGCATTTTTTGTTCGTATTGACAAGATGATTGTCCATAAATAACTTCATAATAGAAAAAAAATTTAGAGATTTTAACGTTAAATATGGGCTGTTCGTGAACACACACAAGATTGACAGAAAGTTTAAGATGATGAAATCATAGAGTGTTGATAGATAATGGGGTATTCATGGAGACTGGTTCATAATGTTTATCAATTGGTGAAGTCACTATTAATGGGCCAAAACGTAAAATTTCGCATTAATGAAAAACTAACTATTGTGTAACAAAAAGTCAAATACTGCGCAAAGTTGAGTTTTAGGGGATAGTAGAGATCAGAATTTGTGAAGATTGAGGGGGAAATACTTGGAAATTCAATGTTGGATTTAAAGAAGTCAGAATTTGCCAAAATTAGGGAGAATATAAATTTCTTGACATATATTGAAATTCAGAGCATTTTGGAGATTCCGATAGAAAATGACAGAGAAGATATGCAACAGTTTTTTGGTGGTTCTGACTTAAATTGTTTGGTAATGCATAATATCTCGTATTCTTTAGTTTGGAAACAAATTGAAGTCTCAGTCTTCATCAAGTTGGTTTACATAGAATATCAGGGGTGTTCTTGATTGAACGTCAGCATATTGGATTTTTAGTACATGAGTTATTTTCGAACTAACCATCAGGGAATAATGATGTTTGAATATTACATTGCTACCAGATCTAACGGGAGAAAACTACATAATTGATCTTCAAAGAACGTTTATCTATATGATTGAAGATCACATTGTTTTACCAGATAATTTTTTATCTAATAATGATTTACTGATTGTGAAAATTACCGTTGATGATTGATGTTGATTGAGCATAAAGAGGTACTTATGGGTGAAAGCAAGGTATTTCATTACTTTTTTGTGGTTTTTATGTTCATTCTTGCTGGTGACCTGCTTCACCATATATAACTTCAACTAAAATGATTAAATACCCAACAATCTCTATTTGAATTTGATATGATCTACCATCAAAATGAGTGATTTTTGGTATGGGTTGGATTGACCCAAAACACAATTTATACAAACAGTTAATTTCATTACACAAAACTAATACGTCACATATGATTAAAAATAATATTAATATAAATTCCTGCAAAAGAAGATTAGGAGGTTTTGTAATAAAAATACAACATAGGCAACTTTCAACCAATTTTACATGTTTCTGAATTACCCATTTGACCTGTTAACTGCAATTTGTTCTTGTTAAGTGCAATTTGTAAATTTGATTTTTAATCAAGTTACTTTGATTACCTTATGTTATAACTGTGTGACACAATAAATATAAATGCAACATTTTTATGCCAAATTATTAGGTTGCATGAGAGAGAATTACTACATGTACTAGCCAAAAACCCAAGTTACAACATTTTTATGCATAAAAACGGCCCAAATATATAACGTGTGCCTCAGGCTAAAACGCCCTCAAAAAAAACCCTAAATACTCAAGGCGCTGAGCGAAAAGGCCCCAACAGTTGCGCCTCAGTGTTCCTCGTGCCACAGACGCACTTTTTAAACCAAGCTTTGTATG
This sequence comes from Scalesia atractyloides, assembly GCA_947069175.1. Classification (NCBI taxonomy): domain Eukaryota; kingdom Viridiplantae; phylum Streptophyta; class Magnoliopsida; order Asterales; family Asteraceae; genus Scalesia; species Scalesia atractyloides. The sequence goes on along the minus strand of CAMTDV010000001.1, from coordinate 14,830,984 downwards.
CATGATGCAGTTACTTGTGTATAATTGTAGTATCTATCTTGTAGGTATGGCAGTGCTAATGTTTGGAAGACTTTTACAGATCTCTCTCTTTGACTATTTTCCATTGACTGCGTTGGTTAGCATCCACAATCTTTTTACTCTATTAATTGCAATCATCGACTTCAAAGGGTTGCCATCATCTTTGCAATTCATTGTTTTTATGTATCTGCAAAAGGAATGATTCATTTGGTTGGGGTTTTGACTAGTTTTATTAACATACATAAATTAACAACTTATATGTTCGTTAATTTGGTATATGGGTTAAGCTTGTTTTTATATTTGTTTTTCATTCCTCAGACACCCATCTTGACTGAAAAAAGTCAATTAATACCGGGAAAAAACTGTATATATTAGCTTTTTATCTGGATCTGAGAGTTGATAAAACATCAAATCTCTGTTCAAAATGTTTGTAATCTGTTATTGGTTAATGTTTTTAAAATTTTGTGTAATAGTTTGGTTCAAGATGTTTATAATCTATTATTGGTTAACAATTTGGTCTACAACGGTAGTTTTTTAGCCATCGCACTAAACTTGAGTCTTAAAAAGATGATTGAAGTTATGTGTTGATCAGTACGCAGATCCATGCACATTTACTCTCCTTTCACATAAAGTAGAAAAGAAAAAAATTGTGTATGTTTTGTATAATCAAATGTAATTTTCAAAATTTAAAACACAGAAAATTGGAATGTTAATACATCTTAACGTTTGGGTATCTAACAGTGATTATGAAATCCATCATAGTTTGTGCATTTTCTGAAAATTACTTTTCAAATTATTTAAGCAAGCTCTCTTCCAAATTTTGTTCTACCCTTCAAAACCTTAAACTTCTATTAAAAAAGAGACTTTACTAAACAAGAAAAACCCCTTCTATCTTCTTGGTAATATTAAAAAAAGACTTTACTAAACAAGAAAAGCCACTTCTATCTTCTTAGGGTGGAAGGGCACCATCGGTGACCCTTTCGGTGAGTGTAGTTTAGAAAAAAAGCTATATATTTAGAAAAAAAGTTATAACGTAAATTATTAAATAAGTATCAAATTTATCAATAATTTAATATATGTTTTAAAAAAAGAAAAAAGACTTAGTACTATATGTTCTGTAAAAAGAATTATTAAAAAGATGGTAAAAGAACATTATGATATTGAAAAAAGAAAAAAATTAAAAATATGTTGTTAAAAGTAAATATAATAATAAACTATTATAATATAGTAAATAAAAAATAATAAAAAGTTATATATTATCATAAAAATAAAGTTACTATTTATTGTATTTCATTAACAATATATATATATATATATATATATATATATAAAATATATATATAATAATAATAATATATAATATATAATAGAGTTTATACACTTGTTTGTTTGAAAAGTTCCGACCATTTTTTTTTTAAATCAAATAGCTTGTACAAAAAAAAATGACACTGATTTGTTGAAAACACACACATATATATGTATATATATATACATATATATATATATATATTAAGTAATTTGTATAATTTTAATTATTTACAGTCATTTTTATTATTTTTTTAGGTCCAGGTATGAAAAAGAATTAAGAATGAACTTAAACGGAAATGAAGAACTGGAAGTTTGGAAAAGTTTGGAATAAAGTTTAAGGACTAAAACTGAATTATATGGAAAGTTGTTATGGAAATATCTCATAAAAACGAGGGACCTAAACTATAATTAAAAGAAAGTGCAAAATTAATTGCGATATATTGTGAAAAACGAAAAACTAATATGTGGTGACACTCGCGAGTTGACCAAAAAGAAAACAATTTGACTGATAATTTTGTTTGTTGTGGCAATTAAATTTGTATAAAAATTAGGATTGTGGGTAGTATTGGTTAATCTCACAATTTACACAACTATACTGCACAAATTTTGAGTGACCATTCTGGGCATTACAAGAGGAGACAACGTAGTGTCGGATCTAAAGATCAAAGTCTGAAATCGTGTATTGAAAATTGTTACCCATAAGACTTCAGTTTTTATTTTTATTCATTTTTTTCTGTTTTGAACACGATGATTTCTGCGTTTGAACTTTGTTTTATTATATAACCATGTTTAGAGGCTAAACTTCTGTAACCGCTTAGGTTTAATAAACTAATTGTGTGTTTAGACTTTGTTCGGTTTGACTTTTCTTACCAAGTTTATGTGTTCAATTTAAATAGCTTAATTGTTATTGAATATGATCATGTGTGCTATTGTTTGTTGATTAATATTGGTTGGTTGTCATCATTGATGTGTTTGTATGGAAGATATTCACCATAAATACGTTAAAATCATTAGTTAATTCGTTAATCTGGCGAATTCTCGTTTTAACCCTATTATAAGAGATAATATAGGTTACTAGTCAGTTAAAATGAGTAAGTGGGCATCCGATTCCATTGAATTGAAATATAATTTGGGATTGTTAGGATTTATTTAGTCGTTGTTTGGTAGTTTTAGTCACTCGATAGCTCGGGGACTTTCTATTTACTCGCGTCTAAAGGATTCTAGGCATTCGATGTTTCAATTTAAAACTAGCTTCACAATTAAAAGATGTTAAAGTGAGTTGCTTTTTCATGTATATATTTGTGTGATTCGATATCGATAGGTCGAGTCGTTTCTCTCCAGCACTCTACTCACAATCTAATCGCGCGTCATAGATCGGTTTTTAGGCTTTTGTGTGTGGATCATATTCAACTTGTCTAATTATTATCGGATTAGTCTTCTCCAGTGAGAGAGAAGTCAGTCTAAAATCAGAAAACTTGGTAATTGTCAACCGTGTAAGTCTTGCATGTGGTTAGGGATTCTTGCCAAGGTGGTTTGTTCATCATCATTAATCATGATCTTGCTTGCTACTTGCTCTCGCCTTCATCGTAGTTCTCATTAGTATAATTTTAGGTTATTAGTTAGTTAATTGTTAGAAATGAGTTTCTTTGTTTCCAAAGAAATATTGATTATCACAATAATATTCACAAACTGGAAGTCATCATCAACGATTGTTTTTCATTAATCATCATAGATTCAAATGTTTACAAATCAATTGACTTTACACACACCCCTCAGCCGATCACACAAACAAACCAGTTCATACAAGAGAAAATGTAATGTGTTGTGATTTGTGATAAACAGATAACTAACAGGTGTGATCTATTTATACTAAGTATGAAATCTCTGTTCAGTGACTGGCTAACGTCACCTTGATATTGACATCTAACATTCCTAACAGAAATGATTCTCAGATGTCTACAAACATCTGAGCAAATCCTAAAATCTGATCTGGGCTATACTAAACACTAATAAGATAAATTATGTTACATTGAGAAACCATTTTCTAAGCTATCCTCTGTTGTAGTTGTCCAAACATCTATTTGACCTAACAGATGTTTGGTCTTCTTCATCAGACCTGTGGCTTGAACAGAGCTTTGGTCTTCAACAGATGCTAGCCTCCAACAGATGTTGGTACTCTTGAACAATGGTTCCAAGTCTTCATCAGATGTTAGCCATGCTTTTGAACAGATATGAATATGTGTTCAAGATTCACTATATTTGGGGAGAGACTGGTTCAATTTTTTGCTTATTTCTTGATCACTGGATCATGCTTTGACTTTTAGATATCATATGTTCTTTTGTAGGTCCAACATAATTAAAATAATTAAAAATCCAAATTAATTTTAGCTAGTAATTCGGTTTAGATTGAGTTCTAGAGTTTGCCACATCTAGTCCCTAGGTTCGATACTCAGCCTTACTTTCTATACAATACACGTCTGATACACTTGTCGTTTGTGTGTAGTTTTTAGGTAGTTCCATCTTTTGAAATCTGTTCCAATTTGTAGTATACATTCACACACATCAAACACCATAAAATAAAATAATGTATTATTTCTAATTTCAGTAAACTAGCGCTATTTATTTAAGATGGAACGTAATTATGTAACATGGTAAATGATTTTGGACAATTATAGCATTTATACGTAATTATATAACCTTGTATGTGATACGTTATTACAAACATATGGTACATGATTCGTAACCTAGTACGTAATTATACATCAACATTTAAGTCTGATTTATTTCAAAATACATCTTTTTACGGTGTATAGTTCGTACAATTTTTGTAGAGTTTTGTACCATTTTGATTAGTATTTCGTATTGTACTTAGTCTTTTGTGTTTTACAGATGTCCGGATGAAAGAAGAAGTGAAAACGGGGGAAAATGAAGAGAACCGAGCTTCCGGAGCGTCGCGATTGATCGTGAGAATAAACGAAGAAAAATGTTGAAATATACCCCCGTCGCCTTACGCGACAGGGTGAAGGGAAAGCTTTCACACGAGGCGAGAGCCATATAACCAAAATGGTATCACAAAAATGCCACTGCGCTGTTCAAACTCATCGTACCACGCGACATTGAAGGCCAAAGTCCCCCGCGTGACCTGAGGGGGCTTAATTATGAGAAAATATTGATTGTTATCCAAGTTTTGGTATAATAACCTAATGACGGATTTTAAACATGATAACCTGCACTTTGGACGAACTAAGGGATGCTCTTGGTGAATTCAGCAAGGCACAAGGCTAGAGATCAAGGTTTCAACCTCTATGAACGAGAATCCTTGGGTGTTCATTATTCGGTTCTTTGTTTTCTTGATTCTTTTGATTTCAATCATGTTTGTTGAACTTAATACAATATTTTTATGTTGTTTAAAGATGATTCTTGGCTAATTTTATAAACTACCTAGGTTAGGATGAATACGCACGTTTGGCATTTAATCTTTTGGTTTTTGGACATGTTTTATGGATTGATTTTTAAGTAAAAGACTTTTGGAACATGCTTTGTTGAATGTCTTTTAGTTATAGGTGCATGGTAGATCGTTTACTATGTGTTTTCGATTGTTAAGTGGTTTGCTAGATGTAGTAACCCATAGGAGTGATAATTGTAAATTGAGTAAGTCTAGGTATTCAACCAATCTTAATAACCATGAGGTGATAGGTTGTCGGTTTGTCTTGAGTGTTAGGTTTCTAGGGGCAAAGCCTTTGTGAGAAGATTTCCCTAGTTTACCAGTCATTCCTTGCTTATTGAGTATGATCAAGATTCCAATAGTTACCCCTTACACTTCTAGTGTATTAAGACTTTCGCACTATGAGGTAGACTGTCTAGCCAGTACTTCATTATTAGAGTTGGAAAACCCACAAGGGAATCCGCAGAACCGGTATAATTAACAACTTTTAGGAATCTTTTAAGTAACACCTCGAGAAGGTTGAGGATCCTTAGTCATCCATTAAGTTTAGCATATTAAGATCCCGGTTCCACAATAGTTCCATTATCGATTGAGAGCTTGTCATTCATGTGTAGGATTCTGACCTAGATAGTCTTTTACCATCATCTGATCTCGTCTGTAATTAGAATTCGTGTCTTAGTTCACTCTAGTTAATCATATAATTAATTACATTAGGATTGTTAGAAACCCCCTCAAAACATAAAAACAAATAAAATCAATATTGTAGCTAAGTAATCGAGTCTAGTTCATGTTTTCAATAGGAGTCTGGTGGGTTCGATATCCAGACTTACTTTACCTTTACTAGTTTCGATAGGTTCGCTTTCCTATCAGAAGTTTAGTTTTTGAGAGTCTAGAGTACTACTTAGTGTCTAATTTAGGGTTAATTTAGTTAAACTACTTTTAGCATATCAAGTTTTTGGCGCCGTTGTCGGGGACTCTTAGGCGATTGAGTTTATTAGCTTTGGTTACCCTTATCTGCCATATATGTGCTACTTGTCTTTTGTATTGTATCTTTCTTGTTCTACCAAAATTTGACACATGGGTATCTGATCTGCAGTTTATGCCACACACTCGCTCGAAGGACCGCCACCACCTGTTTTTCTTAAGCTTCCGAATTTCAAACTCGAGGTTAGTACTTCTTCCTCAAGCTCACAATTTTTTTACTATACTCCACAATCTATACCACCCAAAACAACCAGTATACCACCTGCCCCACCAAGTACACCACACTCTCGTCCCGAAATGGCCGCCCATCGTACCATTCACCAACAATCTACCGAGGGTTTCACATGAGTCAGCACTCCCAACATCCATCCCGTCGATAATGCCAACTCGTAGCAAATACCTTCATACATCATGACCGCCATTACCAATTCATGCCAATTTCATGGTCGTGATGATGAGGATGTTGCCACACACATTGCCCATCTTACTCGCACCTTTAAGCTACAAGGTAAGGATGAAGATGCCATTTTCCTTCACCTTTTCCCATTTTCCCTTGCTAGACGAGCCACCACTTGGCTTGATTCACATCTTGCTGGAACTTTCACCACTTGGGCAGCACTTCATGACAAATTCCTCAAGATATAACTTTCCGCCCACCAAATCATCCCGACTCATGACCAAATCCACATGTTCCGAATGAAACCCGATGAGCCTTACTAACTTGCATGGGAGTGTTTCGAGAATCTATTATGAAGATGCTCTTAACATTGTCTCTCTGATTGGGCTCTTGTAGAGAAATTCTACACCGATTTTATGAGCGTTTCTAGAATCTACTAAGCAGATGTTCTCAATAGTCCCAACTAAAGAAATTGTAAACGACAATCCCAATTTTCAACCTATATTCTTCCTTCAAGTTTTTTTAACCGATATCTAACTTTGTTAGTTATTTTGTTGATGTGGCTGCTTATGTGGCATAAAACTTAGTTGTTTTCTATTGTAGCTACTTATGTACAAAAATATTAATACCACCACCACTGCCATGTCCACCACCCACCACCACCACCACCACCATCAGCCGCTACCCATCACCACCATTTACACATATTAACTATGTATATACCACTCTGCATTCTTTCACATCAAATCTCATCATGCACCCCCACCCTCACCACCTCTAATTCTTTTTCTCTCTAAAACAGTAAAACCACACCCCCACCCCACAGCTTAACCACCATTAACCACCAATCAAATCACCACCAACAATGACACAAAACTCATTTAAACTCACCACCCAACCACCACTAGCAACAAATGTTTCAGCTCCATCTTCCTCTTCTTGTTATCCTTTAACAACGCTTAGTGGCAGAGCTTGACCAAAAGTTCTATGGGGGTCGAAAGTCATGGGGCCCAATTTTTTTCTAATGCTATGTTACAGGTTATATGTTTGAGTCAGTGATTCAGTTCGGGTCGGGTCAAACTATAATAACCCCAATTATTTAATTAATCTTCATTCATACAAACTCCAAAGGACCATTCTTACACATAAAAAACTAAATATTGTTTAACAAACAAAGACCTAAAATATTTATGATGATGCGAGAGAAATGGTAAGTATCTGGAAGAAGAATTACAACTTAGTTTGACGTCCTTTAATATTTTTGAATTCATCAACTATGTCTTCCGAATCAAATCTATCAGCAATTTCTTTTTCTATCTAAATCACCAAGCTATTCGCGAGATAATCATTTGCCATCTTATCACGAAGGTGATTCTTGAATATTTTCATTACTGAAAATCCGTGCTCTGTTGTAGTAGAAATTGGAAGCGTCAACATTAGCCAAACCACTCTTCAAGTTTAAAAATAAGTATAAAACTTTACTAATAGTCCCATTCTTCACGTTTTTTATAACTCAATACGGCAATATCTATGAAAATTTTTGACAAGAAAATTGGTAGGGGCCAGGAATTTTTAGGCAAAATAATTGGTGGGGACGACCGCTATATTATAAAAATTTCAAACAAAAATCGGAAAATTAATACTACTAATCGAAACGTCGGCAGGGGTAGGGTCACCCCTTGGCCCCTTGTAAGCTACGCCCTTGATGACGCTTCAATCTTCTCCATTAAGATTTCGTCATTCTCCTGTAACTCACTGGCAAAAAACCCTCAAGAAACCATTTTTGTACCATTAATATACATTGTACAAGAAGACCCTATCCATCGTTGTTTTGGTAGTGACTCATGGCTGATGGTGGTGGTGATAGAGATGTCAGTGTGGTGGGTGGTGGTTGATGGTGATAGTGATGGGTGGTGGCTGATGATGGTGGTGGCTGATGATCGTGGTGATGTTTTTGTGCCCATAAGCAGTCAAATCCGCAAATTTACTAAGCTTTTGGGTCATAACCAAAAAAGCTAACGAAGTTAGACCTTACTTAAAAATCTCGATAGAAGAAATTAAACTGGTTTAAAGTTTAGACTATCCTCAACAATTTCTTTAGTTGGAATCATTGTTGACCAATATGTCATTGTTGGGATTATTTAAATCCAATAAACATAATTTTAAAAATAAACTATTTGGCACTTCAAGGTTCTTACATTTATCTTTTATAAATTAAAATAATAAACAAAAAGTATTAAGGTCAATGCAACCGGCTATGTCATATTGACATTGTTTTTGAAAGTGATGCGCTAGCTAATCCCACATTTTGACACCTCTAATCTAAAGCATCAAAATCAGTTGGATCCATAAGATGATGATGATAAAAGGTTTATAGTGAGTGAATATGTTTTATTAAACTCAAAATGTACACTAAGAATCCATTGTGAAATCGTAGTTCAAGAAACACTACTTTGTTTATTAAATAATCATAAAAATTGGGAACTCACATTATAAATTAGTTCATTCACCACCATTTAAGTTTGATCCACCTTGCCTTTGTTCATTATTGTATAGATACTAGGGCCTACCCATCCTACATCAACTACTTTTTAATCCTTCACTGCCCCAAATACTAGTCATATATGGTCCTAACTTTGACCCATGAAGACTAACAGGTAGTGCATGAGACGCCTACAAGAGATGTAACTCGCCTATTGAGTCACTTATGAACCAAAAGGATAAATCTGCTAGAAATCAAGCGTTTTTCAACCTAATTAAATAATGGATTTAATAAAAAAAAATTTAATAAAAATTGAGGGTACATAAACCCTAAACTATAACCCCTTATTTATACTTAAAAAATTTCTTAGAGAACAAGTAACCTATTCAAATAAGAAAACTAAATAAAATATAATTAACACTAAGATAAGTCCTAAATATTTCTACTAAAATAAAAACTAAACCATTTGCTATCCTCCAACTTTTAAGTTATAATAAGATTAGTCCCAACAAAATCATATAAGGTTATAACTAGAGACTCAAGTAACCAAGTTAGATATACAACGTTGGAGTTGTCACATGAGACCCTAAACCGAATAGAAAAAACATATTATCATATGTTGTTACAAGAGAATCCGGTATAAATTATGTAATAAATTAATCTACAACTTTACATATGAAATTTACAGGTAACATGTTTTATTTTCGAATTTAATACGATTGTTTATAATTATTCTTTCATAAAACACATATCATGTGAGCAAATACATGTAAATTTGAACGGCGAAAAAAAATCTAAAATGTTTTTTTTAACGGCGAAATCATATATATATATATATATAGATCCGGATTATTCTGTGCTTACACTTATATAAGAGTGGATAAGAAAACCAAATGCTATCTTCTCCAATCAATCATGTCCGTGGCCGGCCGGATTTCTACAATGACAACCACCATGACTCCCCAATTTCACAAGCCTTCTTCCTCTTCCCCAGCCGCCGCAATCGTCCTTCTTCGCTGCCACTAAACCCACCCCTCCATCCGAATGAGCATGGAAGCCGGAGTGGGTATACTTCGAATCCACCGGCAAGGTGGTTCTAGTCACCGTGATAGGGTTCAGAGAAGGGAACATTGTGACCCAGGTGACGACTGAGGATACAGATGGGTACAATGCGGTTCAAGTCGCCTTCCAAAGGATCCGAGATAAGAAGCTCACTAAACCCGACCGGAGATGGGCCACTTGGAAAAATCAGGGGTCATTTCCTTGAGGCATTTGCAAGATTTTAGGTTGCAATCTGTTGATGGCTTCGACTCCAATCAGAAACTGGACTTGGAAGAGTTGGTTAAAGAAGGTGATTTGATTGATGTTTCTGGCACCACTGTTGGCAAAGGCTTTCAAGGTTTGGTTTTGTTAATTTTAAGTCATGCATCCGATTCAAATTGTTATTTAATTACGTATAGGTATAATAATCAAGAGTTCGATGCTAGATTACCTAGTCCAAATTGTTGATTATACCCTTAAACATGGGTCAAAATTATAGAACCCAAAACATAATCAATCAATCAAAAGCATAAACATGAATATCAAAATAGAAATACATAGTTGTAGCGATGATTATCTTTGAGGAAAAAATGAACCCATGATTCCCGTTATGGTATCTTGTGTTGATGGATCACACTAGAGAGAATATTAAGTATGGTGTTCTTCATGAGTTTTTGATCACTCATAATTAATACATAAAGATTAATGAATAATGATCATGAATAGTGATAGGTTATAAAAACTCTATGTATTCTCTCTATTAGAGGTATCTAAAGGGAAATCCTTATTGCTCCCTTGAACTAATAAATTTTTACAATTACAAATATCATGTAATTGTCGGTGAGTAGTTATTTCATATTGGTAACGATACTCAAATTATCCGTTAAGCCACAGCAATGGGTTATTTCTAACATTCTCCCACTAGGTCGATCATTTGTAATAAGCATAAGTAAGTTTGGACAAGTTAAAACATTAATCAATTTTTCAAATTGAAACTGTAACAAAAAATGCAGTCATTGAATTACTATCAACTTAAGACCCACATTAATCATGTTACAACCTCAAATCAAAACATACGTAAATTTAAGACCAAAATGACTGAGGTAAGCCCTTTAAAATTAATTTGTATAATTCTTGTCTATACATCATTAGATGCATATACCTATTTATACAAAAACAAATTTAATGTAACACCTCGTAAAATCATGTCCAATAATGTAGTGACACGTGCCATTACTTTTATATCAAGTCTAATAAGGACTAAAGGTGTCAACATGCTTAAACCAAGCCTCTGAGTGACCATTAGTATCAGTATGCTTAAACTGAGCCTCTGAATGACCATTAGTGTCAACATGCTTAAATTGAGCCTCTGAGTGACCATTAGTGTCAACATACTTAAAACTGAGCCACTGAATGACCATTAGTGTTAACATGCTTAAACTGAGCCTCTAAGTGACCCTTAGTGTCAACATGCTTACACTGAGCCTCTGAGTGACCCTTTACGAAGTCCTAACTCTCATATGAGCCACTAGTTGGACGAGAGGGATTAATTATGTAAATATGTAAACGTTGGACAATGGAGGGGTTAAAAGTGTCAACATGTTAATTTATACCTTTGAGTGACCTTTTAACGAACTGAGAGCTTGACAATGATTGAGCATACTCCCAGGTATGCCAAATATTGGCTACGAAAGGCTAGTTATGCTTATAAAGGTGTTTTAGAAGTTTAATAAGTAGAGGGGCTAAATGTGACAAAGTTTGAAAGATTCCATGAGGCGCTCGCCGGCCGCTAGAGACATGGGCCTGGTCTCTCGCGGGCCGCCAAAGGACTGTGTCTGCAGAAAATTTTGCTTGGCATCCACACATGTTGCCAAAAACCATTTGATTCGAAATCATAGACTTCCAAACTGTTATGCCACGTTTTAGAACACTTGTAGGCTTCTTCTAAAACTTGCTAACACCTGACATCACCTCCTTCAATCTCTACAATTATAAATGGGTGCATGGTTCATCACTTGAACTTGCACCTTTCTCGTTAACATTCTATCTCCCTCCTCTTGAAGTTTCTAACTGAAATGAGCATCCAACTTAGTGCTATTTCATCCAAGGATCACTTGTAAGTTTTCCTTTCTCTTGCATTTTCGTTTATAGGCTTTTTATAGCCAAAAGTCAAACGTTTAAGGAAAACGCTTTGACTTTCGGCTAAGACTATTATGGTCCAGCCATTGTTCATAACGAACATGGTTAAATGATCGTAATAACGTAGGTGTTAATCCCTATTAAGGGCACCTCCTAAAGATCACGTTTGCTAGACCAATTGACGGGTCAAAGTTTTATTTTTAAAAAGGCAAATATTATAATCTGAATTTATATATGTTATAAACATGTTTTGACACTTTAACAAGTTGGTAATAATTATTAGAACATGTGAGTACATGTTCGACTGGTCAATTTCAGTTCTAGGATCGGTTCGCAACCGAAAGTCGCAAAGTTTGACTTCTGCTTTGACTTTCGATTCTGACCCGATTTAGATTATTTAGCTACTGATCTAAGGTTGCATCATGATCATAATATAATGTAGCGTAACCACCTGAGGTTATATTACATGATCATAATAAGAATCTAAGTTTATGCACAAGTTCCGTTATTATGCCAATTTTGACTAAAATGCCCTTTTTACATAAAATAAGATTTTAATCGATAACGAACTTGAAAATGAATTTCCTACTGATATAATATCATAAGTAAGATTAATTGAGATGTCAAGTCAGTTTATATACTGAGTTTACATACAAGTCCTTGCATTGTGTCGACAAATGACGATAAAGCCCTTATGGCGCATAAAATGGTTTAATCATACTTTTTATACCAAACCTTTATATCTACTGATCTGTTATATTAAATAACATATCTAAAACATATAAACCTTGTCTTAGCGTCAGTTTATATTAAACTTCGAACAAATTGTTATTTTTCGACATAAACGCTGTTTCGGCGCATAATATAGTTTTAAACCATATTAATCAACCGAGACTTGTTACCTACTGATTTTAAAACTTATTTAAAATATTTTACAGTAGGTACATAATATAAACTCGGAATCCCAAATAAATTTTAAAACTATATGTAAAATGACCAAAATGCCCCTACAGCGCATTGCTTGGTCATAAATGATAAATTACACATATAATCAATATCTTACTGATATTATACCATAAATTAAATATTTTCCAGAGTTCTTATGATCATAACATCAAAACATATTCAAGTTCCTTTTATTATGGTATATAATTACCAAAGCGCCCTTATGAAGCATAATTTCATTTTAAAACCTTAACGGGCATGTAAGTTGATATTCTACTGATATTACAACTTATTTAAAGTATACTGGAATATAGAACTTGTCCATGACTTATCCGATTACCTGATATCGCTTATATGCATACGCTTAAGTATATGTAACTAGTTTACGGAATTAACTGAAACGGGTTTAACCTTATCATTTTTAATATCAAAGTCCAGAATGATTATGGTTTACCCATATTATACAAGTCATATTACTTGTTGGGTTTAAACTACATTCTTTCCGGTCATCAATTAATCTAGCATATTATATCCTTTTGATCCTTTATGATAGTCGGTCTAAGTCTATGACTTAAATTAAGACCGTTAGCATTTTAATTGGTTATATTAGGCCATAATCCAGACAAGAGCCTTCCAGTAAATGCTATATGCACTTATTTCATTTTGAATACGGATGAGATATTAAATCTTGCATTTTTAATCAAGACTAGCTCAGGTAAATAACCTTGACTTATTTCCCCTATACGGGCTTGGGTTACGGTAAATTATTACCGCTTGGTCGGAAATGGGATCAATCAAGTGTCGGATTGTTGCTAGTAAATCCAAATATTCCGTTTTGATCAGTTTTGTTTGATAACTTAAACATTGGGGGTTAACGACCGTGTCCTGAATATCCTTGGCTCATTACATTAGATAATGGCCACAACCAAAGCACGAGGTGTAGTCATACACCTGACAAATGCGAATTGCTAAATTATTTTTACCCACTAGTTGGGGATAACTCCTTCGTGGGTTCATAAGTTGTGTGTACGTTAATCATGGCTCGGTCTCTGTACTGGGCCCCATATGTATGGACAAACATGTAAAGCTGTTAAAAAGGTTACAAGACTGACTTTCCCAAGTTATAAAAGATTTTTCGTGCCTTGTGCACTTAAATCCATTTTTGAAATGTTTTCAAAACAAGTCAGTTAGGTGTATTTACCAGCGAAAGCTGACGTAGTTGCAGGTACAATACGAAATAGGCTGGAAGCTGCTTGGTAGTGATATAAGATGATCTTGCAAATCCTTAGATCTACCCAAAGTCTGTTATACACTTTTGTATATTCTACGATCCGCATGTGGATCTTTTATTACAAGCCGTTTGTATATTTTTTTCGTACTTTGAACATTTGGTTTGTAATAGTAATTTAAACTCCAACACTTCTGATGTGTTGTGTTTAATTGACTATGATGATATCAACTTACTTCACGATATTCTCCACCCGGGCCCACCGGTGTTTGGTTGGAAATGCGGGGTGTGACATTTAAATAAATGAGGAAATTTAATAATTAATCATTCGTAAGTATAATATGCTATTATAAAAGGCCTTTAGTAAAACCCGTCTTTATTATCAAGGTAAATGTATTCGGTACAAATGTTTAGTTTCCTCTACTTGTTTATAAACGAAAAATAATATCTTATCGAGGTTTAATGCAATACTCTCAAACTATTATTGTTTGAGGAAGCAAGGTAGCCGACTTTTCATAGTAAGTCTTCAATATAGTATTATATGGAGTTTATAAATTTATGAATCCACTGATAAAATTTCAACAACATTTAGTGACAATTGTGTTATTCATTAAAAACATATTACGTCACTATAACTTAGGTTGTTTTTATCAGCTTCTTATGACTCCTCCATGAGATAGTTTTGTCTGGTGACATAAAGATATACCCATTGACATTTCGTTTCCTTTATATGTAACAAGGTTAGAGTAATTGACCAATTTAAGTTCTGACTTCTTCATTAAATTATAGTCTCTCGTTTCTTATAGATATTATGATATGCTTCACAATAATTTAGATTGTTCTAGTGTTCGAGTATAGACTTGAACCTAGATAATGCTTCTAATTAATGAAGCATAAGGAAAGAATCTTATTTATTACTTTATCCTCCGAAGGAGAGAAGTATTGTTTCTTACATGTGTAAGCACCCGCTTTAAGATAAAGCTCATGGAACGAAAACTAATGTCCTGTTGGGTCTATTTCGGTATATTTTGATATCTATCTTGTTAGAGGTATCTCCGGGATTCATCATATCAAAGTATGTGTGAATAATGCTTTGACTTATGTAACACGTACTTGTCAAAAGAAAGTCATATATATTAGGATAAGTTTACATTAGTTGCTCCCACTCATCTTGAGGTCCGTACTGGGGATTTGATGAAAAGAATTGCATTAAGATTTCATCACGTTTTGATGTTTGCTTCAACCAATACATGGATTTCATCGACTTACAAACTAAGTGTTTTTGACCTTTCAGGTTAGAACTTTCAAGTTGTTTTGAACATTTAAGTCTTTGTTTAGGGAAAGTTATTTGAATATTCACTTAATGTAGCTACAAAAGATTATAAGCTACTAGAACAACAATGATCCTCAAAGAAACCTTTTGCAAGAAAGGTAAGATGATTCTTTGATAACTTATTCTATTATGAGTATAACCTATAGGAATCAATCATGCTTCTTAGTGTCTTGACGTTTCCATTCGGATTTAGGTAATTCAACCAAATCATAAACGTTATTCTAACACATAAAATCAAATTTGCTAATAACAAATTTTTATACTATTTAGAAAATTGATTGATGTTAATGGTTTAATTAAAAGAGGTAGGATCAGTAAAATTTCCAACATTCATTTCAACTTTAATCAGGATGGATACATAATAATCAAAGTTAATAGGCTTTTAAACCTAGATGGCCTCCTTAGCGCTGATTATTAAGTTTATTAAGAGTTTTAGTTTTATGGATTAACTCTCGCTTAAGTTGCTATAGCTTTCAGAATTCTAAGTGTGTAAGAGTTGGTACAGTGTGGTGTGCAAGAGTTGTAATCAGAGCAAAAATTTAATGAGTCTCTTCCCCCAGCCTTTTGCACTTTCGACATGTCAAGATAAGGACTTTTACTGCTTCCACTAATCTTAGAAATCTTTAGGAATTTCGCATGCTTAAGGCCAAAGTTAGAAGACCAACAAATTCTAATATAGAAACAAGTTAATATTGTTATTTGTTGTAGTTTCTTTGTTTGAGGATTATAGTGTTGGCAAGAAATTTGAGTATACCGACGTTTAAGCAACCATGAAACTTTTGTAAGAGTAGCATTAGATTGTTAAAGAGAAAAGTTGTGAAGTAGCAGTGTCTTGTACAATAGGTGAAAATTGAGGTAATAACATGTTTGCACTCCCCACCTCTTGTAACTCTCGCAAGTTAAGATTAAGACACTTAATGCACCCACTAACCATTTAGATCTCTAGGAATGCCACAAGATAAGTTTCAATTATCTACGTGCTGTGGGAACCTGCCATATATGTTAGACTTGATTTCCTTAATGTTCAGGCGTTATACTAAACATTGGGACATATTTAGGAGTCATAGTGTATATGAAATAGCTTCTGTAATACATTGATCCATAGGAGACATATTAGATGCAACTAAATATTAATTGAAATAATAAGTAAATAAATTATGTCTGAATATAAGTTCAAATGAAACGTAATTTCTAATGGAACTTGATTTCTTCCCTTAGCCATTTATATATTACGCTTTTAGCATATGCCCGTAAGTCACTAAGAATGAGATTTGATGATATTCATCCTTTCTTAACCTGGTCATGATTTCCATTAATTTTAGTCTCAATGGATGAAGTTTGTAGGTCTCATTTTTCTTTGTTAAATTTTCATTTTCATGATAAGAAACGGTTGTGAAAAAGTGTAGTATCATCTAGTTTTGTCTTATAAGGTTTCTATCTAGATTGTTATGACAAACAATATGAGAGTTAAAAGTAAGAGTGACTTTGTCTTGACCATGCAAATCTCACAACTGTCATAATGTAGCTTTGTATTGATACGTGTATGTGCAATAAACAACCGAGTAACTATGGTTTTATCAGTTCTAGTCAACCAAAGCAGAAGTCTAATTCAAAGAAGTTGAAGATAATGAAGCATGACAGGATTCCGGATTATCCTAGGTTCTGGATTACTTGAATATCTCGGAACTATGGGTTCCAAGTTTTTTAACTATCCAAATTTATCTAATCCAAAAAAGGGATGAAGCCTAGATACTTATGTAGTTTCGAGCTATTATTCGAGTTTGTGTGTTGTCCGGATTACCATGGATAACTCGGAACTATGTTGTTCCGAGTTTGTGTCTTTGTAAGTATAATAGTCCAGAATATTATGTTCTAGCCTATGTATATGGATGTGTAGGTTAGAATAGGCAGATTTTGAGGAGAACCTTCTAGAAAGTTCTTTGTGAGCAATTGTAAAGAGAGAAAACTAGGGTTTAGATCTTTGTGATCTAACTAGCTTGTAGATGATGTATACTTGTTTGGTATGTAATCTGTAATAATTGAATCAATGAAAGAGTTTCATCTTCTACACTTTCTTCAATGTTTGTTGTTTTACGAATTGTTCAAGTGCAATGGATGTTGTATGTCATCGATTCAGGGGTCAAGGGGATTTCACAATACCAAATTCTAAATAATCTACAAAATATAAAGGTATCATGAAGCCTAATTGTAAAACAGTTTATTATGGTTCTTATAGTCTTAACATAAAATTTTGCCACTAACTCTTATCTTATGAATTTGCTAATTTATGGTAAGGAAACACATAGAACTAGAGTCAACCCATCATGTGTTTATTGATATATTATCATTAGCAAACTTAAATATCATAAATTCCGACTACTTATCTTAGCCAGCTGCTCCATTAAATTATGGATAGTCTCGATGATCATGCCTAGTCTAAGGGCATATATTTTGCAGTGAGACCTTCCTTTGAAGAATTTTTAGCTGGAAGTAGCACTTCTATACTATCTCTGGATCTTAAGAATATCCTTTTATTACGTTTAGTAGTGGGAGATGAACACCATCTAATTTTCCAACTTCAAGCATTCCTTCTCCTGTACATATGTTGCTAATCAACACAATCATTTTCCTTTGGTACTTCTGAGTGGTATAGTTGTTTCATAAGGCAACTTATCGTATTAGTGGAAAAGTTATTATGTAATGCACCGGAAAAGTGTACTGATTTCCATCTGTAAATCGCTATATTATGGGTCATGGTATTGTACATCATGATGTATTAACAAATGCCGGTAAACTTTATGGGTACAATCTAGAGTAAATGCATGCATCTTAGAAGTTATCTTGATTCTTTCAAAGAAACATATTAGTCTTAGGAAATTTAGAATCTAGAATAGCTGCCATGATAGCAATAATTGAATGAGTTCTTTGTTATCATAAGAGATATAATGATTGACTCATCTCACTAGTCATGATCTAATTTTCTTCTGTAATACTTTTATCTAAAAAAGAGCAGTAGGATTATCATGTCTTAAAAGATAATTTCGAATCCATTTAGAGCAAATTATGTAGAAACTCTAGTAAGCAAAACATTTTAGGTTTGTGAAATTAGTGTAGATGAAATGGATGAGATACAAACTTAAGAAGAAGCTTGGAGTGATTAATGTTATGGGGTAATCAAGTAAGGCAAACACAAATTATTATATTGAAGATATAGTCCACTATAACACCAAAATAACAGACTAACTTAAGGTTCTACCTGAATTTGGCTTCGCTTTCGCTTTATCCAAAATTCAGACATTATGAACGTACATAAATAACATATTGTCTTAATGTTCTACATAAATTTGGTTTCATTTTCGCTTTGACCAAATTTATGCATTATGAACATATATAATAGGCTGACCTATTGTTCTACATTAATTTTGGCCTCGCTTTGGCTTTGACCAAAATTCTTGTATTATGATCATATGTAAGTAAAACCCAACTTAATGTTCTACCTGAATTTTGACATCGCTTTAACTTTGGCCAAAATTAAGACATTATGAACAATATACGATAATAAATCCCGGCTTAATGTTCTTCCTGAATTTTAGATTCTCTTTGGCTTTGAACAAAATTCATATGTCATGAACATAAATAATAAAACGACTTAATGTTCTACCTGAATTTTGGCTTCGCTTTGGCTTTGAGCAAAATTCATGTATTATGAAGACACATAAATAATAAGGTAAAGCACACGTAAATTAACATAATACCTTTGGGCAAAGAATGATACATCTATATAATATAGGCTAATAATTTGTCGGGTATCATGAAACTTGAATAGCCGAATCATCGGGAACCTAGTTGAGTCTAATCAAAACTTAGTCATCAAATGCCTATTGTTAGACAATGAACCCAACACATAATATACTGTTTGATAATACATAGGCCTAGTATGCATATCTTAGAACAAAATCAAAACCATATTCATTAGCCATAAGAATAATTATGGTTTGTTGTTTTGAACACCTCAAAAGCCTACATGTATAATTGTCCGGATTGAATAATTCTATACACAATATGGTAATAAAATTATAAATCAATATAACGACATAAGTCAATCAAAAATTTGAGTAATGTATTGGTTACATCTAAATGGATTGATTTGGGTATTGGTAATGTTCATATTTTTAAACAGGTCAAAGTGTGTTTTATTGGGTTGATTTGAGTATTGTGCATATTATAAATGGGTCGATTTAGGTAATGTTTGTTTTCTAAAACAGGTCAAATGGGGTAAAGGTCGCTCAAAGTGTGTGTTTTAATGGGTCAATTTGGGTAATGCTCAATTTATAAACATGTCGATTCAGGTAATGTTCAACTTTTCAAACGGGTGGGTCAATAGGCTAGAAGAGTATCATTAACGGGCTGATTTGGGTACTGTCCATGATATAAATAAATTGATTGATTTAGGTAATGTTCATTTTGCATATGGGTCAAATAGGCTAAAAATCCCTCAAAGTGTGTTAATGGATTGATCCAGCCATCGAGGTAATATTCATGTTTTTAGACGGGTCAAACCTGGTAAAAGTTTCTTAACCTGTGTTTTAATGGGTCGATTTGGGTAATGCTATGTTTACTTATAAATGAGTCGATTTGGGTAACTTTCATCTTTTCAAACAGGTCAATATAAATTTGCTTAAATAGAACGTGCGTCACATAGGGTAAAAGTCATTCAGAGTGTGTTTTTTATTCATGGAACAAAGGTGTTCTGGGTCATTATGACTTGGTTTGATGCGTACAAAAATTACCAACCCATTTTGCGTCCCTTACACATGTACAATTTTGAACTCTGTTTTCTTATTTGGCCAATGTGATTTGCCAGGTGGTATCAAGAGACACAACTTCAAAAGAGGTCTAACGACTCAAGGATCCAAGAGCCATAGAGCACTCGGTTCAATTAGAGCAGGAACAACACCCGGGCACGTGTACAAAGGAAAGAAAATGCCTGGTCAAATGGGAGGTACAAAAACAAAAATCCGAAAACTTAAGATTGTTATTATCGACAATGATTTGAGTGTTGTTATGATCAAAGGGGCGGTCCCTGGTAGGCCTAGTAACCTTATCTGAATAACACCCACTAAGATCTTTGGCAACAATATTCCCAAGAATTAGTTTGGTTTTATGTAATCTTCTGTTACACTCTTTGGCATGATTTTTGTGAAATTTTGTAATATGAATCGGATTATAATATCAAACAATGATGGTGAAACTAAAGTAGGGTTGCAAGTTAATATCTCTTTGTAAATTTTGTTAGAGTTATATTTCTTAGTTGATTCGGGTTATGTTTTATAATCTAACGGTTAAAAAGGTTTAGCGAAGGGTTTTTTTTATTTAAATGCAAAAAGACCAAAATATTTGACATTTTAATTTTTGGTCTCTTTTTCTTGACTTTACCACTTGTAGTTAGAAGTATAAGTAAGGATTTTGAGGATGGATACACAACATTAAGGTTGCAACATATACATGAGCTTAATTCCAAACAGAAAATAAGCTTCCAATTCATCCTAAGATCTATGTGGCTTATTCTAGACGTAATTAATAATTTAATTAATATAGTTGAAAAATACATGACTTTGAGTCATTATAATTATGTCAATGGGCATAGGCATGGAGATGTATTTGCTCTCACCTCCCGTGTTTATAAGCACCACAAAATATAATCTATAACACCATAAGATATATGCACATCAGAACAATGCTCATAAAATATATAAACGTAAGAGAGTATAGTGTGCATAACATGTAAGATACATGAACGTGAAAAAACTTTAACATATATGAACCTCAAACACTTTTTCGCCCATAACATATATGAACATAATACAATCTATGACGTTCATAACACACCTTAACATCACACAATATATAACTCCCATAACCAATATGAATGACAAAATAATCTACAACTCACATCAAATACATGAACCTCAAACAATCAACAACAAACATAAGATACATAAATATCAATCAATCTGTATCCCCCCATAAGATAATGTACGTCATACGGTCTCTAGCCCCATGAACATTAAACGATCTATTGCGTCCAAAACAACCCATGACTTTTTTATAGTCAAATCAGCCCACATTTAACCCTTGAGCCAAAATCAGCCCGTGAATAACAAATGATCTATTGCGCCTATGAACAAAATAATCTTCATCTTTGTCATTGTATTTGAAGAATCTAATCGAGTTGACTAGACAATTCTAAACAGGTTATAGAGCTTCGATCTTTAAAAATTCTTGTAATGGATTTGTCTGCAAACCTAAACAACACCGTGAGACTCGTTACGAGAAAGAGAAGTTGGCGTTCTTCTCGTAACCACCCTCAAGTATAAAAATAAATATAGTTCTTAGGTGAGGATCAATAACGTCCCATCATAGAACGTCATTGTCCACACATTGCTTACCCTATGTCCTTTTGTCTCCTTTACCCTGCATGTCCGACGTGACGGGGGGCTCCGCAAATGATTTATCTTAGCTAGTTGTCCCGGCCATGGGTTATATCTCTTCGGTATTCATTTGAATTTTGAATATGCATCTTCATCCGTCATTGAAGGTGCTCGACTTTTATAAACACTTGTGTGCATAAAGATGTTACAGAGAGAAAACAGCGTAGCCGGATCTAGGGATGCGTAACTCATGTTATTTTTTTTATTAATTTATTTTTTAGTTTTATTTTGGGTCTACATATTCACACACCCACCTACCTATTTCCACACCTTCAAGACGGGCCGTCTAGACTAGACGGGGCGTCTAAGGTTCCTTCCTACGACCACATTCCTGCCCTCGTACAATGTCAAATCAGTTACATCAGACGGGGCGTCTAGCCCTAGACGGAGCCCGAAGACGACCTGCCTAAGACGGGTCGTCTAGGCCTAGACGACCCATCTTGGAGGTTGATTTTGACTTTGGTGGTCTGCATGCATGTGAGTAAAGTAGTAAAGTGATACGCCCCGTCTAGGCCTAAACAGGGCATATATTTCTTTGTTAAATAGAGCCATGCAGAGCATTTGATATCACAGGCAACTTGAACATTCGTCGGAATTCTCTGCGTCTTCTTCATTGGCTTATATCACTTCATCTGATATCATTCAAAGGTGGTGAAATATCATCATACTGGGACGACAACTATTTCTTTGGGCCATATTCTAGCGAGTCATGGGTGCCCGAAGCCAATCCGATAAGAGTTATTTGGTTAAAGTACTTGTTGTTTTAATTATTTACTAATTACTAATGATGATACCGATGTTAGGGGGAGAGCGCCGTTCCCGATTCTAACTAGCAAAAGGAGGTTGTGTCAAGTGTACAAGGAAATCAAAACAGACCATTTCTAGATTTGAACGAGCTTCCTCCCATTGATGAAATATCCCATGTGGACGACTCGTACCAAGTTGATGCACCATGTTATCCTGTGCAACATGGTTTCCGGATTATGGATACGGGTGTGAATATTCGTACGTGCAACAACACGATCCGGATGGATACGGAGGAGACGGTTATGAAAGTTACAATGCAACACAGTCTTTGAACGGTTAATAAGTCTATCCTGATGGTGGAGGCTATGGTGGTGAGGAACCCCCATGCGCAGGCAATCCGTACCTCACAGAGATGGTATCAAAACTTATTTATTTATGTTGGGCAGTTGAGTAAACATAAAATCTAGCATAACGTAATCGATGTTGCAGGTTTTCAACTCTTTAGATGAGCTAAAAAATTGGGCACAGGAAACGACAAAGGTGGATGGTTTCGTTATTTTGACCCGACGATGAAAGAAAATTGGTGGAAGGACGGGAGGGTATGGCATGAATGTGACCGTGGTGGTGAGCACCATACTACAGCAACGGCTAGAAAAGCTAGAAGCAAAAAAACTAGTTGCCCGTTTTACCTGGTGGCTGTGCGAGACCATCCATTTGAAACATGGGGGATAAAAGGTGGAAAGACTGAACATAACCACGAACTCTGTGAGGACCTATCAGGCCCTGCGTTTGTGCGAAGGTTTACTCCTAACGAATACAGATTGATCGAGCAACTGACAGCTCAAAACATGGAGCCGCGCAGAATTTTTCAAACGATAAGGAAGCAGTTTCCCGACAGTTTCCATGTTCAGAAAGACGTTCAAAACGCAGTTCAGAATATTAGGGCCGAACAAAGATACGGACTGACTCCCATGCAGTCGCTAGAAAACATCCTTATTACAAACGAATTTATTTACGAGACACGGGAGGAACCCGAAACGGAGGTCATTACAGAGATCTTCTTTGTTCATCCCTACTCGAGTGAAATGTGGCGTGCGTTCCCACACGTTTTGCTGATCGATTCCACATACAAGACAAACGTATACAACATGCCATTTGTCCAGATAGTTGGTATGACGCCCATGAACTATTCGTTTTGTATCGCGCATGCCGTTATCTGCAAAGAACGCAGTGATAACTTTGTATGGGTGCTGGAAAGGATCAGGTCAATGTTGGACGAATGTATGGAGCCACGTGTGATTGTAACTGATAGAGATCTGGCCCTAATTAACGCATGTGCTAAGGTTTTTCCAAACGCCTCTCGATATCTTTGCAGGTTTCACATACAACAGAATATTTGTAAGCACTACAAGAGCGCATTCAGAGAAGAAGACTAGCAAAAAATTTTGTCATCTTGGGAGAGATTGTGTGAGTCTCTATCAATACCCATATACGAGTACAACTTGCGTAACCTGCAAAAGCGACTTGTGGAGTGCAAATGTTCAAGTTAGTTTTTGTAATAAAATGTGACCTACCTATGTACATTTAACTAATTATTGATACCTTTTAGGGGTGTTTATGTACGTGTATGATAACTGGCTGAAAGACGACAAGGAAATGTTCGTCTTTGCGTGGACTGATCAGAGTCGCAACTTCGGGCAGCGTACCACAAACAGAGTGGAGAGTCAACACGCGAATTTAAAGAGATGCGTCCAAGATAGGAGCTCGCTGGACCGTATAGTAGGTTATGTCAAGGATATAGTTGAAACACAATACGGTGAAATAAGGAGGAGCTTTCAAGAAAGCATCGAAAAAATAATGAACCACCATAAAAACCCGTTATTTGACCACCTACGTGGAAAAGTTTCCCATACAGTGCTTGACTTGTTGAGTGGAGAGTTACTTACGAAACTAGACGTGTTGCAGCGCTTGCATTCATCTTGTGGATGTCAAATGTGGTACAGCTGTGGGTTGCCGTGTGCTTGTAGGCTGGAAAAGTACGTACGTGCAGGTAATACTTGCTAAACGTGAAGCGATGTGTGTTTTATATGTCCGCTATTCATGTGACTTTAAATAGTGCATTGTTTTAACCGTGCAGAGCATCCGATTCAACTCGAAGACGTAGACATCTTCTGGACGAAGCTTAACTTCCAGGCATGTAAATTGATATCGGATGATGTTGACGTGGTAGAGGAGCTAAACATTGTTCGGCAACAGTTAGAGTCACATCACCCTGCTCAGAAAAAAGCTTGCTTGGAAAGATTAAAGCGGTGTTGACTCCAACCACATCCACGAAGAAACCACCGGTTGTCCAACAAAATACTCGTGGCTGACCAACAACAAAGCAAGCACAACTTTGGTTTGACGACGCCCCCCGCCATAGCTCGTACGTTCCATCCCATGGTTCCCAACAAAGTACATACAATGCCCCTCGCCACAGCTCGTACGTTCCTTTGCAGGCCACTCAAGTCTCAAAAACCCAGAGCGGGGCGAAGCCGTTCAACGACTTGTAAAAAAAGAGAGATTCGAGACGATAACGGTTTTTCGATGATAGTGGGCGACGAGTATGCCTCAACAATCAAACGGTTTAAGTCTCTCATTCCGACATTGTTTCACCCGTTCAACTCGTGCATACAAGATGTGAGGCTAGACGGTCATTGTTGGTTTCGATCTGTAGCTGTGGGCTTGGGTATGGGAGAACGTGCGTGGAGCCACATTCGAAAAAACCTTCTACAGGAGATGAATCAGAACGCATCGATCTGGTCGCCAGTATTTGAAGCATGGGAGGAAGGATACTTTTACACGCATCGGCAGAGCCTAATCTGGGATTCAGTGGAGCGTTGTCCCCCACTCATTGGATGGACTTCCCCCATGCAGGGCTTCTTATCGCACAAAGATACGGTATCGTGGTTCACCTGTTAAGCATCGGTGGTTATTCCACCTTCTTCCCGATAATGAATCCTCCGACGGATCGAGAACGACGAACGATAACGCTTGCACATGTTAACAATAACCACTTCATACATATTAAGCTGGAAGGCCAGTTTAAAATGCTGACACTAAGGGCTATGGTTGACTTACCGAAGCGCCGCTGCAGAACAATGGCTATACATGTACACGCCCCGTTTAGAATGGTATACGTCGATAATGAATCCCCCTCCACATCCAAACCCGAGTATTAATTACGTCGAAAGTGAATCTGAAGAATGAAGTTTTTTGTATCCCTAATACGATTTTTTGTATATTTAATACGATTTTTGTATAATAAATATGATTTCTTTTATAATTAATATGAATTTTTGTATACTTGATACAAAGTTTTTTTTATAATTAATAAGATTTTTTGTATAATTAATAAGATTTTTTATAATTAATACGAATTTTTATAAGTTTGTTTATAAATAATATGATTTTCTATGTAAAATCAAAAGACAAAAACAAATTGGCATATACGACTCATCTAGATCTAGACGGACAATCTTTTTTTGCCACGAGACCATTTTACCCTTGGATTGTACTACGTCTAGGCCTAAACCAGGGAAAAAGGGTAATATTGTTGCTTTAGACGACTCGTCTAGGCCTAGACGCTGCGTACCATTTGAGTGGCAATTTTGAAACTGGCAACTTTTTGAATTTTAAAGGGAAATGGTGAATTACTATTTTACCCCTGAATTGCCACATGTCTAGGCCTAATTCAGGGGTAAAATGGAAATTAACCACTTTGAGCTGTAAAGGACTCAAGTGGTTAATTACCATTTTACCCCTGAATTAGGCCTAGACGGGTGGTAATTCAGGGGTAAAATGGTAATTCACCATTGGACTAGACGTGTCGTCTAGTCCTGTACGCGACACCTATGTATAATTACCATTTTACCCCTGAGTTTCCACCCGTCTAGGCCTAATTCAGGGGTAAAATGGTAATTCACCACTTATACCATACGTGTCGTCTAGACCTAGATGACTCGTCTATGCCTCGTATATGACTGTCCAGCCTAGACGACCAGCCATATACGCTGACCAAACACACACACACTCAAACACACACACACATACGTATTCTAGTCCTTTATACTGTATTTGGACCTTATTTTTGGCGAAATCAAGCATCTCTGGTACGGATTTTCACCTAAACTTCATTAATCTTTAATGTATTATGCATTTAAACCGTAGGTTGTGTGTTAATTTGATGATTTTTGGGGTTTTTGGGGGCTGTGTTCTTCATGTACTTGGGGTTTTTGATGAACAAGACGAGGCGTCTACCCCTAGACGACGACCCCCTTAGACGGCCATCTTTTTTATTTTTATTAATAATTGTTATTATTTGTGTTAAATTATTACTATTATCGTAGGTTGGTTATGGATGAGATTGGAGATCAGATACACAGGGATTCACATCCGCTTGGTACGCGACGGGCTCCGCCAGCGCCGACGGATCCGCTACACGGTCACCCCTATCTTGAGTTACTAAAAGCAGGTTGGAGAATGATTCTCGATCAGATCAGAGAAGTACCGTTGACGTTGACACATCGATGTATAGCTGCCCCGGGATTTTGAATTCAAATCATTGGTTGTCTACTAAAGGCATTCTTGCAAAAGACCGTCCTCGAACAGCCAACTCCGTTCACTGCCTTCTCTCCAGAACTCCAGTTTGGCTTGATTACTGGAACTCAAAAGCCCTAGCTTCTCTTACCTTCTAGAACTGTAAGGGAATTTCGGTAGTGAGGAACTGTCCCTCATGTTCCCTGCCTAATCTGAAAGACTAGCTCAGGTCAGAACTCATAGCTCAAACTCAACAGCCTAGCTTTGCTACAGAACTATGATCTACGACCACCCTCTCTCATCCGAAGCCATCGTAACATAACATATGTATCAACGATTCCAAAAAAGGACAGGAAGTTGGATCCATCCCTGGAGGCATAGGCATAGACGAAGAAAGCAGAAACATAGGGGTAGATGAAAGCAGGAGCAAAGGAGATTGAATGAGGGATGAGTCTTCTGAATTCGACTGAGTCACTTTATAATCTAAAAGAACTCCGAGAAAACAACGTTCGACTTGCATGTGTTAGGCATATAGCTGGCGTTCCTTCTGAGCCAGGATCAAACTCTTCTTTTGACTATGATTCCGCCCGACACCGAGGTCGCCCGTTTTTGCGGAAATCTACGCCGGATGCACGTCGGATCGCACGCGGCGGTCGAGTGGGATGCTATCGAGACGATTGGTGAGACGTCGAGACTGCGTTTTTCGTTCCCGTTGATTCCCCGTGCCACCGTCTGTTTGAGTTGGCTGGCACGCCGAGTTATAGGGAGCTACTCATCGAGTTCCTATCGACATTCACGTTTCACCCTCCACAGGTCAACCAGCCGCCTCCCCAGCCACAGGGTCCTCCCCCTCCGCTTGAGGTTTCATTTAGGCTTGCTAGTGTGTGGCATTCGATGAAGCTTGCTGGGTTTATTATAGTAATTATTTGATTATTATTGCTATGAATTAATTCCCGTATTTCGCTAATATTATGTGCAGGTATCTACATCGGATGCTCGCTACGTCTATTACCACTCGCGGACACAGCCATTTATTTTTCTACTATTGCCTACGGTACAGGAGGCCGTGCGCACTTGCGCACGGTCTCGCCCAGTACTTCGCCTCCGCCCATCACCGGCAGGAGCGCGGCTTTTTGTACGGCCTGGTGTACGTCACCGTGATTGCCCAGTCGTTGGGTCATCTGCCGGAGACAGACCCACACTTGCAGCCGCCCATACCGTCAACGCGGATGGTTTTCAGACCTTTCAGGGGATGAAGCTGGTGAAGAGGTTCGGCGTGCTAAGCGAGTGGTTTAAAACCCGCGCAGGTGAGCCATGGATTCTGGAGCCGCTGCCAGATCAGTTCGATCCAGTCTATCCGCCGGCAAATGAGGCAGCGGTTGTCCAGGAGCCTCCGATGGATTTAGACGGACCGGTACCGGCACCGGCACCACCACCTCACGGGGCGCTCTAGTTTCCGCAACACGTTATTCAAGGTCATGCCCCGGGAGGTGCAGCATTCACGCGCTTACGAGCCGACGTCGACAAGTTTATGGATCTCATGGGCTGGGTGGTTCGGGAGTTATAGGATAGACACGAGAGAGACGGGTTACCTCCCATACCGCTCCTACCACCTCGAGCACCACATCATTAGCAGCAGCTGTAGCAGCCAGATCCTGACTCCGACTCGTATGTATAGACATTTTGTATTTAGTATTCAGCTGTACAGATACATACTGTTATGGATGTACAAAGTTATGTTATATCTGTTATATTTAACTTTGTTTTCAGTTATTCGATTACTTGATTATTGTTTGTGTTAAATCGACATTGAAATGTAATACGGAAACAACATATAGTACTTGCATTCTTCTTAAAATGTTAAAAACATTATTCAATTTAAATATTATCTTTAAAAAAAACAAAATGTAAAAACAATTAAATATTTAAACGATCAAAAACGCTAACTTATTTTTATATAATAAATAAAACCTTTTAAAAATCTTAAATTACACCACAAAAAAAAATCAGCCTTCAACAACAACCAATTTACCCCACCAAAACACTTTTTTTCAACCTCCAACAATAACCAATTTACCCCACCAAAACACCACTTTTTCAACTAAAAAAATCCATGGTCCTAGACGGGTCGTCTAGGTTTAGACAACCCGTCTACACACATAAATTTCTATGCCCTGTCAAGCACCTGCTGACCCCTAAAAATCAGTGTCTGGACGGGTCGTCTAGCCCTCAAGAGTATCCAAATAGACAGCAGAAGTGTCCGGATTAATTGAGCATTTATTTTTAATCCATCCTGACCCAAAAATGTTAAACCCTAAATCCATCATGACCCAAACCCTTCTTATCCCTCATTTTTAATTTGTCTATCCAGCCTTAAACTCATTCTAACCAAGCCTAAAACAATCAACTTAACCTAACCGTCCATTTTACCACCTCTAAATAAATATTTTCAATTATTTAATAGAAAATATGCTACA
This sequence comes from Scalesia atractyloides, assembly GCA_947069175.1. Classification (NCBI taxonomy): domain Eukaryota; kingdom Viridiplantae; phylum Streptophyta; class Magnoliopsida; order Asterales; family Asteraceae; genus Scalesia; species Scalesia atractyloides. The sequence goes on along the minus strand of CAMTDV010000001.1, from coordinate 14,801,371 downwards.
GAATAATAATGAACTTTTACCTGAATAGCTGGTTACAATCCTATATGACATTTATTTAATCTCTTTTTAAAACATAGTGACATGGAATCAAATAAATGAAATAAAATAAATATAACAAATTAAATTTTAACAGTCACACCATCCATTCGTTTAAACAAAATAAAAACCCTACCATCCATTCCTGAATCAAGAATCTTCCTAGCTCGTATTTTAGTAAACAAAAGAAAAAAAACTCATTCGTAAATTTTTTTTGAACGGTAAATGAATTTTTCAAATGGGCTATTGACGAAATTCATCACATCGGGATACACTCGCCTCCAAACCGAGGAAAACCCTCACCTAGGGCTGAAGCCCGAAAAGACTCGCCCGAGGCACGACAGTGCGGTGAGGTAAAACTCGCTTAGTTCAAGGATCGAACTAGCAATCTCCGCCTACTCGTCTAGTCTCTCATTATCATCAGCTGCCGCAAAAAATAATGGGGAGAGTAGGTTCCTTAAAACATCAATTCTCTCCCTTACCAATCCACCACCACCTTATTGGCACTCATTTGTAAATAAATAAATAAAATACCATCCATTAAAAAAATTCAATAATTCTTAACTATATTTAGCATTTTTATAAAAGCTTTGATAATCTTTTAAATACTTTTTTCCCTTGTTAAAAATATTTCACAGTTTTAACTTTTTTTTTCTAATTTTCTTTTTGAGTTTTTTCAATTTTTTTTTTGCAATTTTCAAATCCAGGTTGGCACTTATAAGCCATGTCAAAAAACATATATTTTTTTAAAGAGAAACCCTAAATAATTCCATGAACTTTTGTATATGTAAAATATATAGAAACATTAAAGTGAACTTTAGTGATCTAATTAGAAAAAAAAAGTTAAAGGAAATGATCTAGATCTAGATCTCCTCTTTGTTGGAAGTATTTTGTGTTCCTCTAGGGTTTGTTTAAATTAAATCATTTGATTATTTAAATAATCTGTTAGGCCAAAGACTTGGTGGATTGAAATACCAAGGAATTCCTAATCAACAGACAGGCTACTAATGCCTTAGATTGCACCCCAATAATCTTGTTCATGTAGTCGTAGGTCAAAATTATGAAAATACAACCTGAAAGGGTTACTTCCATGTAAAACAAAAGACTTCTGCTTCGGAGGGTGGATGCATATTGTTGGACTTTTGGGTCTGGCCTGATATTATTTCAGGCTAGGCTACTGTGTATTAACATCTTTCACCAACTGACATCCTTCTTCACCTCTAATCATGTGGATTACCTCTTTTTGTATATTTAAGTGGTGCTGTCAACCCCTTGACCGTCTTCCACGCATGTTTTTGTTCGGATCCTTCTTATGATGTCTATGATTCTTGGACGGAGTCGCTTGGGTTTCGGTTACGTGTTGGGTTTTGGGCACACCTTGGGTTTTGGGTATGAATTGTGAAGATTGTGGCGGAAATGGGATCGGGAGAATTTGAGCCGAACTTGGCATTTGCGAGTAGGACATGAAACCGGGTATCGACGGGCATAGTGGTGAAGGTATGATCGGATGGTACTCTACTTCACCCGTTTGTGGGTTCCTTGGGTACGGGTTCTCCGGGTCCATCGCTTGACGTTGAGCAAAAATCGGACGATTAGGGCTAGAAGAGTTGACGTTGTTGTTGGTAAACATGGTAATGAGAGAAATTTATGTAGAGATGAGAGAGTTTTTGTAGGAGGCGTGTAATAAAATTGGTTAAAATGGTTAGGTTATATATGTTTATATGGTATGGTATATTTTTATATTAAACAAAAATATCTTTTTTTTTTAAATGTTAGGGTTCAACAACCGTCAAAACAACATTCAATTCTCTCGTCATGCGAACCCGTTGATCGCGCCCCCTTTAGCAAGCTTGGGACGGTTTTGTGGTCATGTTTCGCCAAAAAAACCCTGGGAAGATCCATCTTGTTTTCTAAGGTTATCATTTACCTTGCGTTAATGTATGCACCAGATACAAAGAGCAGAATTTTAAATCAATTGTTGTAGGAATTTGTTAGTTGACTGACACACAAGGGCACCATTTTGTTAAAAACTCAATTGGTAAATCACCTTAACTTTTTAGCAAAGATCATTTTTTTAAATAGCTGATGAATAATAATGCCAAAATGTGACCCCATAAGTTTATGATTGCAGACCACACTGGGTAACATATACCCACCATCTCTAGTTCAGAGGTAAACCAAAGCTCAAAGAACCATAACAGTAAAGTCCGGTTAACACAAAAGATGATTTTTTAGCAAAGATCATTTTTTAAATAGCTCACGAATAATAAAGCCAAAATGTGACCCCATACGTTTATGATTGCAGACAACACTGGGTAACATATACCCACCATCTCTAGCTCAAAGAACCATAACAGTAAGTAAAGTCCGGTTAACTCAAAAGATCCCAACCAACCCCATATTTATCGTGAATATGAAATAATCAACTCTGATTTAACATAATCAATTTAAGGCATTGATCACCAATCGTTCATAATTCTAATGTTAAATAGAATATATTGTTTATATTTGAATTGACTTTAATACATGATATATACATACGGTTTCAGCCATCCCCATGAAACTATCTTACTAAAAGAAACTACATAAAACCCTAAAAACTCCATAAAGACATGTCAACACAAAAATCTTCATCATCCACAAAGTTAGGATACCCTACCATCTGAGGTGGCGGTACCATGAGTCCCTCAGCCATGCTAGCAATATATCCAGGCATTCCAAACATCTCCTCCTCATCAGCATAGACCACTACTTCCGGCAATTCATTCGTTCCCATCGCGTCTTCCGTCTGCCTAAACGCCTCTGCAGCCTCAGCCGCTGCCTTTTGTATATCCTTTACATTGTTAGACTCCGGTACAGGCAGCCGCCAAACTGAGTCTGCAAAATTTAAACAAGCCGACCGCCCCCTCATGGCCAAAACCGCCACATCGTGTGCCCGGGCCGCCATTTCTGCTGTTGGATATGTCCCCAGCCACACTCTTGATTGCTTATTTGGTTCTCTCACTTCACACACCCACTTGCTGGAATTTCTTCTCCTCACTCCTCGGTAAACCGGGTGTCGAGTCTCCTTGAACTTCTTCCTTCCGGCTCTCTTCTTCGGGATTCGTGAGGCCAGCATTAGTTCTCCGGTGCTGCTGCTGCTGCTACATTCGGAAGCTGAAGAGATGTCCATTATCTGATTACTTTGTTTACAGTAGGTAGTTACAGTTTGCTAGTTGTGAGTGAATTGTTTTGGTTTAGTTTTAACTGTGTAATAAATATCTAAAGGATGAAGTATATATAGTTTTTTGTATGCGTGTGCGGACAGCAGTAAGAGTGTTTGTGGTGGGGTTGTAGAGAAACATAAGTGGATAACCAAGTGGTTGCCGTTTGGCTTTACGTGTGTTTCACACGTGTAGCACCCGTTGTGGATGCATCGTAGTTAATAATTTATTGACTCTTTCTCAACAAGGAGAATTATACTATCGTTTTTAACAAGTGTTGATGCATGGATTGCAAGCATCATCATCACATGAACTTTCCATAATAATGTCGGTCCTATCATATGCCACTTCAACTTTATAGTTAACTAGTTTTATATCCTCTGTTACGGGACGATAAACGGAATACTACTCAGTTTAATAACATACATGTATGAGTTTCAATTACTTGTACATTATCTCAATAAAAATACACTAAGTCTTAGATAAAAATACACGTGTCAAAGAATTTTTGTTTGAATAAAATTTAGGAATCATAAAGTAATTCTATTAAATTACAGAAGTAGTAGCGGTTGTCCATCAATAGCAAACGGTCACTATTCCTCCGGGTTAGTTCGTTACGGTAGAAAGGTGAAAAGACTAAAAAATGAAATACTAAAATGGATAAGAGCAGAGGAACTAAACATGCACACTATCAAAGTTAGAGCAGAGGAACTAAACACGCATATAAACAAAGTTAACTAATAAAATGAAAGTTTTTTTTATAAAAACAGAGGTACTAAATACATATATTAGCGAAGTTGAGGGTTTAAAAATAAAATAAAAAAAAACAACGATCAATTACTAACAAGAATAAAAGTAAATTGACTAAATATGTACATTATCAAAGTTAAAGGAGAGAGAGTAAACACGTATATAAACAAATTTAACTAGTAAAAAGAAAACTTTTTAAAAACACACGGGCTAAACACATATAGTAACGAAATTAAAGGTTTAAAAATTAGATAAAAATGAAATGACCAATGAGAGATGCCAGGTAACAAGTGCCTCGCACTATCACCTCTTGTTATGTAAAATTGTAAAGTTTTAGTGGTGTAATGTATATATAAAGTAAAAGGTTATTAGTTAAACATTTATAAATTACAAAAATAAAAAAAAATAGAAAACCAAATTGATAGTCATGTGATTTGAGCTTGCGTCCCTTCAATTCTATTCTATTTAAAATAAACAATAATCACCATCGAGCCACCAACTTTCCTTAACTTTCCAATATCAAAATTGAGATAAAAAAATTCCCATTGGTGGTTGTGCTGTCGCACATTTGAACCAATAAAATCAAAATACTATTCCTTACATAGGTTTTGTAGATAGAGATAGTTGTGTTGTCGTCTATTTGAACCAATAAAATGAAAATATTGTTCCTTACATAGGTTTTATAGATAGAGGTAAATTTGTTAGATATTTTTTTACTTCTATTTTTCCAACCAACTATAAAATATAGGGTCGTCTTCGAAAATCACAAAAAAATAGTCCTATGCAAGATAAAAAAGTTTGGGTCCTTATTTGCAAATCTCTATACATTCAAATAATTAAAGTCTAAACATTAATTTTTAAACATTGGCAAATTGGGCCACAAAATCACAAATATAAAACTTTCAAAACGGCCCAAAAAACGTTTTTTATTTAAAAATTCAGGCCCTTAAATTTTTTTAAAAACATACAGAAATTTCTTAGATATATATATACACACACACTGGGCGGAAACCTCCGCGATGCGGCAGCAATGGCAATTTAAAATGTGATACTTGCTTTCTATTAGTTTATTAATTCTCTCGTGATAGTACGTTTGTTAGTTTTCTTAACGCATTAGGTTTGTAGACTACTTTCTTGTTTACTATTAGTTTATCAATTCTCTGGTAATATATTATATAAATCATTAAAAAGGTAAAAAACCCGAATGAAAAATTACGTTTGATTTGGTCGTTTGTTATATATAAAGGATTCAGTTTACATGGTCGTATATATGGTAAAATACCCTCATCCTATATTGCATCAATTGTTGATGAGGAAGATGAAATGTTGATGATTGCGAATTTAATTAGATGTGTTGATATTGTAAGTTTAATTAGATGTGTTAAAGTTTATGGGTTGGTAGGATTTGTAATGGGTAAAATATATAAAACTTTGGTACGGGCTTAAATGGTTCACTAGGGTTCATTTGATGTGAAATAGTAATCGACCAAAGTTTAAAAAAACATGTTGGGTTGAGATGGGTAGTGTTGGAGATGCTGTCTTCAGCCAGCCCCTTAAGGCTAGTCATTTAGTTTCTTGTTTAGCAAGGGGCTAACCATAATTCTAGCCTATATATCTCTTATACTTTTAAACATTATCACTCAACAAAAATGTAGTCCCTAGTTGCCCTCGTGGATGTAGGTTACACACTATGACCGAACCAAGTAAATCTTGTGTCTACGTTTCTTATTTCTTTCGTTTATTGATCGTTTGTGTGTGCTCTAAATCCTAACAACTAGTATCAGAGCTTGGGCTCTTGATCAAGAACACACACCAGCCGCCTACCACCTCCTGCCTCCAGTCGTCGCCGCAACCACTAATTAGGGTTTTGCCATCGCCACCTAGCCGCCGCTAGGGTTACCGCCACCGACACCCATCGATCCGCTGCAATTTCGCAGCTTTGCTTCAGGGCAACCGGGTACTCGCCGCCACCACCTAACCCAGATTCGGTTTCTGCTAGTCGTCGCTTACCACCTTACCATAACCGCAGAACGCCGCTACCGCCAACCAGATTAGGGTTTCCAGCCACCGCCACTCAAACAGAAGGATTTATGTGCCGATTTTCGCTGTTGCGTTTTTTGGGTTTTCTGGACGTTTTTCGAGGTCAGATTTCACGGTTGTTTTTCAGTTTATTCGCTCACGTTCTCTAGTTAGTTTTTGTTATTCAGCAAACATGATGATTGGTGATGGAAAAGTCAAAATTGAGAAGTTTGATGGGAAGAATTTTGGATGGTGGAAGACGCAAATCAAGGATTTGCTGATAAAGAAGGATCTGGATGCAGCCTTAGAGCCACCTCCTGCACCTCTAACGGATAAGTGGACAGCCATTGACAAGAAGCTATGTCAACTATCAGGCTCACTCTTTCTATGAATGTTGGTTACAATATTTCTGAACAAACCTTAGCACGAGGAATCATAGAGGCTTTGTCGGATATGTATGAGAAGCCATCTCCTACCAGCAAGGTGTTTCTAATACAGGAGTTAGTCAACAACCGCCTGAAAGAGGGAAGTTCTGTTATTGAGCATATTAACTTGTTTAATTCTCACTTGTCTCGTTTGAATTCAGTAAAATTCAAGATAGATGATGACTTGAAAGCATGTCTGCTTTTATCCTCATTACCTAACAGCTAGTCAGGAACTATTACTACAGTCAATGGGGCAGTTGAGACCCTCACTTTTGCTAAAGTCTGTGACTTATTGAATGAGGACTCAAGAAGGAGAAATTCTTGAGAGACAAGTTCGTTGCTCAGTACTAAGGGAGAGGGGGAAGTAATAATAGATGTGGAAATAGAGTAAGGTCAAACTCAAAACGAAGAAACAAGTCAAAACCAGCAAAACCAAGAAAAGATATACAATGTTGGAATTGTGATGAGCATGGGCACTTTAGAAGTCAGTGTACTAAATCTCATAAAGACAAAAAGGAGGTGAATGTTACCACAGCCTCAGATTCAGAGGATGCCCTTATTTGTTGTGTCAAAATACTGTTGAAAATTGGATTATGGATTCAGGAGCATCGTTTCATGCTACTTCTAGCACAAAGAAGATGAAGAATCTACGAACAGATAACTTTGGTAAAGTTCGTTTGGCTAATAATCACAGTCTTGATATTACAAGAGTTGGAGACATAGACTTAAAAACACCATTGGGAACCATTTGGACCTTGAAGATTGTTCGGGTCATTCCTGGTTTGAAGAGGATGTTGATATCCATTGGACAACTTGATGATCAAGGATATGACGTCCACTTTGGTAGAGGACAACGGAAAGTTGTTAAGGGCAACATGGTCATTGCTAGAGGAAAGAAGAAAGGTACACTATACATGTTTGAGGTACCAACTAACGGGGTTAATGTAGTATCTGATGGGCCGAGTCTATCAAAGTTATGGAATCAACGACTCGGCCACGAGTGAGAAAGGGATGAAGATGCTTGTTACCAAGGAAAGCTAAAAGAACTGAAACAGGTCGAGTCCGAGTTTTGTAAGTCGTGCATCCTTGGCAAGAAAAAGGTGACTTTTGTGAAGACACGGAGAGCACCAAAAGCTCAGAAATTGGAGTTGATTCATTCAAACGTGTATGGGTCGACATCAGTTGCTTCACTTGGAGGATCTCGCTATTATGTGACCTTCATAGACGATTCAACACACAAGGTATGGGTTTACTTTCTTAAACATAAATCTGAAGTTTTTGATAAATTTAAGAAATGAAAATCTGCTGTTGAACTTGAAACTGATTTCAAGGTGAAATGCTTGAAGTCTGACAATGGAGGTGAATACATCAGCAAAGAATTACAGATTATTGTGACTGAGAGAGGGATCAAGATGATAAATCAGTTCCAGGAACTCCGCAACAGAAAGGGGTTTAAGAGAGGATGAACAGAACACTATGTGAGAGAGCCAGGAGTATGAGATTGAATGCATGGCTCCCAAAAATTACTAGGCTGATGCAATTAACACCGTAGCCTATATTATAATCGTGGGCCTTCAGTACCGTTAGGATTTAAGATTCCTCAGGAAGAATGAAAGGGAAAAGCAGTTGAGTATGATCACCTGAGAATCTTCGAGTGTAGTGCTTTTGATATTAATCTTGAAGGTGACAAGTTAGATGCCAAAGCAAAGAAGTACACGCTTATTGGATATGGGTCTGATAAAATGGGCTACAGGCTTTGGGATCATGAAAGCAGAAAGCTAGTCAGAAGCAAACACGCCGAATTCAATGAAGCAGAGCTGTACAAAGCCAAGAATATAGAGAAGTCAGAGGTTCAGAAAGAAGTGGTTGAGTTTAACACCGACGGTCAAAAGAATGAACCAGTTATAGAACCGAAATCAGATTCTGAAGATGACACAGTACCAGAGTTTTAAGGTGGATATAATGAGACAGGAGAAGTCTCAAACAGTGGGAGCTCAGAGCATGAAGTAGAACAGCCTCCGCAGCAGCCTGACCCGTTTGAGAATTGAGTTAGGAGATCCACCAGAGTTAGTAAACCGCCTACTAAATATAATCCTACAGTTAATTATATTCTCTTGACAGAAAACGGTGAACCAGAATGCTACTCTGAGGCAGTCAAGATGAAAGATTTTTTTTACAGTGGGAGCATGCAATGAAGGATGAGATGAGCTCTTTAGATAAAAACAAGACTTGGGTCTCAGTCAAGCTTCCGCCAGATAAAAGAGCTTTACAAAATAAATGGGTCTTCAAGGTTAAGGAAGAACACGATGGTTCTAAACGATACAAAACCTGTTTAGTAGTCAAGGGGTTTCAGCAGAAGAAGGGAGTTGATTATGATGAGATTTTCTCTCCAGTGGTGAAGATGACTACCATGAGATAGGTTCTTAGTATTGTAGCTGCAGAAAAGTTTCATCTAGAGCAGTCGGACGTGAAAACAGCTTTTCTACATGGTGACCTAGATGAAGACAATTATATGGCACAACCTGAGGGATTCAAGTTTGTTGGGAAAGAGAATTGGGTTTATAAATTGAAGAAGAGTTTGTATGGTCTTAAACAAGAACCTAGACAGTGGTACATGAAGTTTGATAACTTCATGGAGAGGTCAAGGTACAAGAGATGTCAGATGGACCATTGCTGCTATCTGAAGAAGTTCAACAACTCTTACATCATATTGTTACTTTACGTTGACGATATGTTAATTGCAGCATCTGATATGAAAGAAATAAGAACGTTAAAGAAGCAAATGTCCAAAGAATTTGAGATGAAGGATTTGGGTCCAGCCAAACAGATACTCGGGATGAGTATAACCAGAAGCAAGAAAGATGGCTCAGTGATACTATCCTAGGCGAAGTACATCGGTAAAGTGTTAGAGAGATTTGGTATGAACAGTGAGAAGTCCAAGCCTATAAACACGCCTTTAGGAAGCCACCTCCAGCTTACAAAAGACCAGTGTCCTAGAATAAAAGAAGAAACAGCTGATATGGCTAGAGTTCCTTATGCATCTGTTGTAGGAAGTCTAATGTATGCTACGGTATACATAAGACCTGACATAGCACACGCAGTTGGAGTTGTCAGACGCTTTATGTCAAATCCAGGAAGAGAACACTAAAAAGCAGTTAAATGAATGCTTCGTTATTTGAAAGGTAAGTCAAAGATGGAGCTGTTTTAAAAGAAAGGATGTGGTTCTCAAGGGTTATACAGATGCTGACCTGGGTGGCTATAAAGAAACATTTAAAAGCACTACATGATATGTTTTTACTTTAGAAAAGTGTGGCTTTATCTACTACAAAAGCTGAATACATGGTAGTAGTTGAGGCCAGTAAAGAACTACTATGGTTGAAAGCTTTTTTGAAAGAGTTAGGAAAGAATCAAGCTCACTCCTCACTGTATTGTGACAATGAAAATGCAGTGAAACTTGCAAAGAATCCCGTTTATCACGGGAAGACAAAGCACATAGGGATGAGGAATCATTTTATCAGAGGATGGTATAGTTCGAGGTCCGAATGGTAGATTGTTGGAGATGTTGTCTTCAGCCCAGCCCATTAAGGCTAGCTAAGATTTAGAGAGAAGAAGGGAAAGGGTTCGGCCGGCCTATCCCTAATGGGCTTTAATTGTTTTAGGCCAGATATTTAGTTTCTTGTTTAGCAAAGGACTAACTCTAATTCCAGCCTATAAATATATCTCTTGTACTTGTAAACATTTTACTCAATAAAAATACAAACCCTAGTTGCCCCCGTGGACGTAAGTTACACACTGTGACCAAACCACGTAAATCTCGTGTCTACTTTTCTTATTGGTTTCGTTTATTGATCGTTTGTGTGTGCTCTAAATCCTAACAGGTAGGATAAACACACTTATATTATTTAATTTAGTAGTAGCAAAAGTGAAAAACTTACAACATAACAGAATTCAAAATATTTTTCAAACTTTCAAAGTGTTACTAAAAGTATTCGCATAGTTGTAATCTGTGACTTCATAAAGCATAACATAACCCAAAAAGACATTACAGTCCAAGATGTCAAAATGAAAAAAAGGCAAGCATTTTATCGTATTCGCATAGTTGTTTTGCTTATCTTATGACATGAGGATTTTAAGAGAAACATCAAAGAATCACACAAAAAGTAAGCATTCTTATCGTTTTCATGATTTGTTCACAAATGTCTCACATTCTTGATGTCTACTTTTCAGGTCGGCTTTTCTTGGCTGGAACCATGATAGATCATGCTTCATGTCCGGGAAGAAAACACCAAAGAATCATACACCCAATACTTTGGACTAAAATCATATTTTAAATAAAACCACATTACTTACAAAATAATGTAAGGTATCCTACATATGGTTCGCTCGCCGAATCTCAGTTTTACTGTCAACCCAAACGCGAAACTTTAATGCTTAAAAATGGATTGTGACGACTTAATACAAGAATCACACTGATGCGTGCGTGTTTGAAGAACAGTTCTGCAGCGTCTTCGTCCACTTGACCACCTACATAGTAATGTCTGCAAACCAGCATGTATACATCTGCACCAGTAACCAGTTCTCTCTCAATTTCGTTGGTATTCCTTAACGTAAAAGAAGCGGGTTTTCCACACAGCTTACATCTCTCTTTTACCATAGCTACAAGCTCTGCAATCCATATTATATCAAGCACATTATACCGTACATATAAGATTCAATCATTAAATAACAATACACTGTGTTGCAGAAATAAAACTATTACATAATAAGTCAAAGGTTTGACCTGATCACATATAAATGTGTGTATTTGAACATGTTTAATCCCAAATGGGTCAAAATGGAAGTGCATTGAATGTTGCCAAAAGTCTATTTTAGTGCGTACAACCTCCAAATCAATTTTTTATTGTAATCAAAGTTTGAGAAAATGGACAATAAAGTGTTTGCGGGTCAGCCCGCCTAGTATTATAACATGACCCTTTGTTGTTTTGTCATGAAATGCACTCGCAAAATGATGTCCAAATGGACTAAACTACATACACATATAGAAATTAAGAAAAAAAAACTAAAGCAATAGGTAAATGATTAATGGTTTCGACCTGAACATCGCACATAGGTAATTGAGACCCTTGTAGCAGACAATGTTTGCATCGAATTTCATGCTCCATAATTGTACTGCAGCAGATCACAAATTAATTCGTAAGGACATGTAGACAAGTATTAATTGAGACAAATAGAACATGTAACTGCATATTATATAACATGTTGAATCTGATGAAGATGATAGAAGAAAATCCCCCGAGGGACTAAATGAAGATGAATAAACAGGTCCAGAATGACCTTGATACAAAGTGTGTATGCTCTTTTCCACTGCTCAATCCAAGTGTGTTTTCAATGAGACCTGAATCATTTTCACTCAGAATCATAACTAACATCACCTATTTTTAACATCCCAAAATTATTTTCATACATCACAATACACACTAAATTATTCCAACACAAAAAAATGGTGACATGTAAAATAACCTACAACTGCCCGTACACCCAAGTTTTGTAACATTCTAGACCTCGCGTTAAATAGTTAACTTAGGAAAACAGAAAAACAATAATCATAAACTTCATTTGCATCAGCAACCAAGATTAGCCAAAAGTGACCTTGAGTCAGATAATCCACTAGCAACCAGCAATCCAGCATGCAATAAAGCTTTATCAGGCATTTGTGCAAAGTACAGAAGCAAGCCCCTGCATTTGACCAGATGACCTATGCCAATTCAATGACCAAACAACCATAAAGATCGTTGTCTTCAGATTAATCCATTAACTTTTATTTTATTAATAGTTTTCCTAAAAGAACGTCTCTTGATTGGTCTCTGGTTCTGGAGAGTATTGTGTTTAAAGCACTTCATTGGAGTGACAATAAAATAGTTAGGGGGGTTCGAAGGAATTCAATGGAATTTAAGGGAATTAGAATCTGAATTCCATCTATTAATATGTTTGGTTCACAGAATTTGATGGAATTGGAATCTCAATTCCAATATTCATGTGTTTGGTTGACAATGTAATTTGAATTGTAATTAGTATGAATTTCTTTAAATTCCTTTAACTAAAGGAATTCAAATCCTTCCTATATGTGAACCATTTCGACGCAAACCGTTTCGACATAAACCTTTTCGACCCGTAAAGTTTCGACCCGAACCGTTTCACCCCGTACCGTTTCGTCGCTAACGGTTTCGACCCATACCGTTTCGAATCGAACCGTTTCGAGGCGAACCGTTTTAACCCGTACCGCTTCGACCCGTACTATTTCGACCCGAACCAGGGGTTGTGAGTGACGGGGTGATAGATTCCAATTCTTTTGACAACCAAACACAACAAAAATGGAATTGAGATTCCAGTTTCCGACAATTTCTAATTCCAATTGGAATGTTTAAATTCCTAATCCAATTCCCTCAAATTCTTATTCCTATACAAATTCCAATTCTAATTCCAAAACATTCCCCAAACCAAACGCCCAGTTAAATCTTACCGGAGCTAGCCAGAAATGGGGACATACACCCGACTCCGTCACAGATCTAGTCGGAAATGATACATGCAGCGTCGATCGGTCCTGGCTCTTGGCCAGAAAATGATTCCATCTCCATTATCAACGTATGCGGCCTGTATTCTTTCCGTCGCTTCCACCTAAACCCTAATAGCATATAGTCGCCGAAACCCTAAAACTCCACCTGTATTCTTTCTGTAGGTTTCGACCCAAAATGAGGTCTTGTTCGGCCGCTCGTTCTATCCACCAGAACTAACGTTCATTCCCTCACTAAACGCTAGAGCAGGACTCGGCATTCACCTCACTTACCATCAACAGTTCTCTCTATTTCTCTCTGTAGTGTAAACTAGTGTTTGTGTGTGAAGGGGGAAAAGAAGAGACTCAGAGAATTCGAAATATTTGGTGGGGATGTAAAACTAATGGGATTCAAAATTTGAATATTTGTTGAAAGAGTTAATGTTAGAAGTTGATTCACAAGACACTCAATTGAGATATGTATTTCTGTATGTTTCATTACAAGAAAGGTATAGAATTTATACATAAAGACCGTAATCTAAACATAGAAGACAGCTTGGTTTACGGCTGGATTTACAGCTGATTACCAGCTGTCTTCAATCCTGCTAATCTTAACAGCTGATTACTAGTTGTGTTTGACCCGGTAACTTGGGAGATGATGCTTGACTGATCCCGTAATCTTTTATTTTTCAACACTCCCCCTCAAGTTGAATAGTTGGATTTCCAAATTTCAACTTGCCCAAACAATCGCTGAAAATTTTCCCGTTAACTGCTTTTGTTAGAATGTCAGCAAGCTGATCCTTTGATCGAACGAATGGTAGTTCAATCGTTCCATCTTCCAATTTTTCTTTGATGAAGTTTCTATCAACCTCCACGTGTTTAGTTCGATCATGTTGTACTGGGTTTTCTGAAATCTGAATTGCAGCTTTATTATCACACATAATCTTACTTGTCTCTTTTGACGGAAAACCAATCTCAGCTAAGAGTCTCCGCATCCACATGGCTTCTGTTAAACCTCGAGCTATACCTCTAAATTCGGCTTCTGCACTTGAAAGAGCAACCACCTTTTGTTTTTTACTTCTCCAAGTAACAAGATTCCCTCCAACTAAAGTGAAGTAGCCTGTTGTTGATCTCCGATTTCCCTTATCCCCTGCCCAGTCTGCATCGGTATAGATTTAAACATTTAGGTGTCCATGTGATTGAAACAGGACTCCATGGCCCACTGTTCCTTTGAGATATCTAATAATTCTCCAAACTGCTTCCATATGTGACTGTTGAGGTTGGTGCATGAACTGACTTACTACCCCTACAGCATAGGCGATGTCTGGACGAGTGTGTGAGAGATATATTAGTTTTCCCACCAGCCGTTGGTATCTTTCTTTATTTGCTAATTTTGCTCCTTCTTCCATGTAAAGCTTTTGGTTTACACTCATAGGAGTATCTGCTGGTTTGCAATCGATCATTCCAATTTCTGCCAACAGGTCTAAGACATACTTTTTTTGACTAATGAAGATTCCTTGTTTCGAACTTAGTACTTCAATACCGAGGAAATACTTAAGTCTGCCCAAATCTTTCATTTCAAATTCAGCAAACAAGTTTTCCTTGAGTTTTACCATTTCTTCTTTATCGTTCCCTGTAATGATCATATCATCTACATAGATGATTAGGCAGGTTACGAATTTTCCTCTTTTTTTGAGAAACAGAGTATGATCGGCATTACTCTGTTTATATCCAAATTTTTTCATAGCTATCGTAAATCTGCCAAACCAAGCCCGGGGAGATTGCTTCAAACCATAAAGAGACTTCTTCAGACGGCAAACTTCTCCAGTTTTGAAATCTTTTGTGAATCCTGGAGGAGCATCCATAAATACCTCTTCGTCTAGGTCTCCGTGTAAAAAGGCATTTTTTACGTCAAACTGTTGAAGTGGCCATCCTTCATTTGCAGCTATCGAAAAAAGAACCCTGATTGTGTTCATTTTTGCAACCGGGGAGAATGTTTCAGCATAGTCAATCCCATATGTCTGGGTATACCCTTTTGCTACCAGTCGGGCTTTATATCTTTCAATTGTACCATCTGGTTTATACTTAACCGTATAGACCCAACGACACCCTACGGATTTCTTTCCCAATGGGAGAGTACACTTTTCCCAAGTATTGCTCTTGATTAGGGCTTCCATTTCTGTTTTCATCGCTTCCTTCCAATGTTTAGACTTTAAGGCTTGATCCACGTTCGTAGGAGTTTCTTCGGAATAAATAGATGAGATAAATGCTTTGGCTTCCTTAGTGAAATTTCCATCGGCCACACTAGCTATAGGATAGCTAGATCTTCTTGGTTCTTTTTCGGGAGAATACCGTTTCGGAGGAACCCCTCTGTTTGTTCTAGGGGGTAACACATATCTTGATGGTGGTTCTCCTTGTCTGGATTCATCTGCCTGCAAATTTTCAGTTTGTTCTGTGGCAGTTTCATGGTTAGAAGTATTGGTATCCTCAGAGTCATTAGAAACTTCAAAAGTACCACCAGACTGAATAGGATGAGTATCACTTACCGCGGACACCAGGTTAGGAGGAACATTAGGACCGTCACTGAAATTGGACTCTGGTGACTCTGTGGTTGGTGACTCTGTTGTTGGTACATAGGGAACATATTCCAACCAGCTTAGTGTGTCTAAACATTCCTTCTCCCCCTGACCACTGAGTTGGGAATTGTAGTAATACTCGGTTTCAAGAAAGTCACAGTTTATTGTGGTGAACATATGACGTGTTTTTGGATTATAACATCTGTATCCCTTTTGATTCATTCCATACCCGACAAAGACACATTTTACAGCACAAGGGTCAAGTTTGGTTCGATCTGATTTAGGTATGTGAACAAAGGAAGTACATCCAAAGATTCGTGGTTGAAGAGTGAGAACTGAGGGTAGTTTGAAGAATTTTGAAAGGGTGTGTAACGGAGTGTTAAGCTTTAGGATTTTTGTTGGGAGTCGGTTGAGAAGATAGGTAGCAGTAGCAAGGGCTTCAGGCCAAAAATATTTCGGGACCTGGGATTCAATTAGGAGAGCTCGTGTCATTTCTAGCAGAATGCGATTTTTTCTTTCGGCGACACCGTTTTGTTCTGGGGTGTTTGGGCATGTAGTTTGGTGGATTATTCCCTTGTCTTGGAAAAAGGATTTAAACAAGGTATTAACAAACTCACCGCCATTATCAGATCGGAATATTTGGATGTTTGTTTGAAATTGGGTTTGGATCATGGCGTAAAACATAGTGAATTTTTCAAATACTTCAGATTTGTTTTTCAAAAAATAGACCCAGGTCATTCGGGTACAATCATCAACGAACATCACAAAGTACCGAAGGTTTTGCCCCCCAAGAACTGGGGCAGGACCCCATACGTCAGAATGGATTAATGAAAACGGCAAAGCAGTCTTAGTGTTATTGGGTTTAAATGTCTTTCTATGGCTTTTTGCTAAAACACATGTTTCACAATGTGACATAGAATTAACTGGAAATAGTTTTGGAAATAAGATATGCGAATAACTTGTAGAGGGATGACCTAATCTTCGGTGCCATAGCCAAGCTTCCCGTTCCGATGTCCCATGAGTCAGCATCACAGCACCACTTTGAGTCACCTCATCCACATAGTACAACCCTTGATTTTCAGTGCCACGCCCAATGATCACTCCCGTCCTGATATCCTGTAAAATACAAAACGTAGGGTACATTAGGACAATACAGTTGAGTTCCTTCATGACATGGCTGATGGAAAGCAGCTTATGTGATAACGAAGGAACATAGAGGCAATTAGAGATTTTTATTGTGGGTGAAATCTCAATAGTTCCTCCCGATTTTACATCCATTATTCCTCCGTTTGCCGTTTGAATATGTGTTTTTTCTGGTTTGGTTGTTGAAATAATATCCGATAGCTCATAAGTCATTGTATCGGTCGCACCACAATCGAAAATCCATGTTTTTTGTTTTTTGTGATGTTTGTGGGCTATATTGGCATTTCCTTTATTTTCAGGGACTAAATGCACAATATTTGTTTCTTTATATGTTGTGTGTGACCGAGGGTTTTGTTGCGCCCCACACTTATTTTCAGGGACTATCTTCGCAATATTTGTTTCTTTATCATCTGTGTGTGACCTAGGGTTTGGTTGCGCCCCAAACCCTTTACCTGTTGCAGTGTTATCTTCTTCTTCATCTCCTTTGGCCATTCCGCCGAACCCTGATCTGCTCCGGTTTTCATCTCTGGTGATATCTCGGCTGGTGCTAGATGACTTCCCCTTTTCCGTAGTCTTTGTGCCTTTCTTCTGACCATCGGACCACCATTCAGGATACCCAACGAGTTTGAAACATTGTTCCCGGGTATGTTTCGTCATACCACAATGGTCACATTTGAGATGAGTTTTGTCATCTCTGCTTACGGATCCAGTTCTTCTTCCGTCAAACCGTCGGAGCCCTTTCGATGCAAGTCCTGCCCCTTCTATTTCTGTGGCTATTAGACCTGCTGCGATGCCCTGTGCGTCATTGAGAGGTGTTTCCGAGAAGTTTTTGGTGAGCAGCCTCCTTGCGGACAGTGGCATATGCGGCTTCTGCAGTCGGAAGTGGTTCCGACCGGAGTATTTCCCTTTTTATGGGGTCATACTTCCGGTCAAGGGCATTTAAGAACTGGAAGAGTTTCTGCTCAGTTCGGATTCTGGAGTAGGTTTGAATATCCGTTGAACAAGTCATCGGATTCGGATCAATGCGGTCGATTTCTCCCCATATGCCTTGGAGGGTGATCCACAATTCTTCGAGAGAAGTATTGTTCTGTTTGATGTCATTTGCTTTGACATGAAGATTAAAGATTTGGAGCTTGTCACGCCCACTGCTATATGTTATAGCCAGAGCATCCCACAGCGATTTTGCTGTCGGAAATTCGGTTAGATTGCTGGCGAGGGTTGGTTCGATGTTTTGTATGAGCCATGAGAAGACGACTAGGTCGTCCTGTTCCCATTGCTCATAATCTTCAATGGTTTGGTTCGGTGGGTTGGTTGATAAATGGTTTAGAAGGATTTTTGATTTACCGCCTATGGCTACCCTCATCATCCGGGTCCATAAGGCATAATTCTGGCTGTTGAGCTTGAGGTTTATTTGAAGGTTATCTGACATTTTTGGGTTTCGGTTTTGTGGGTTGAGGCCATTCTTGAGCAGATTGGCGATTTGTATTGATAGATCTTCTCCCAAGTTACCGGCTTCGGCCATGGCAGCTTGGTTGAGAGGATGATTGGTTTGGATGAGCAAGGTAAATGATGAACAGGTCAAGAACGACACTGCTCTGATACCATGTTAGAAGTTGATTCACAAGACACTGAATTGAGGTATGTATTTCTGTATGTTTCATTACAAGAAAGGTATAGAATTTATATATAAAGACCGTAATTTAAACATAGAAGACAGCTTGGTTTACGGCTGGATTTACAGCTGATTACCAGCTGTCTTCAATCCTGCTAATCTTAACAGCTGATTACTAGTTGTGTTTGACCCGGTAACTTGGGAGATGATGCTTGACTGATCCCGTAATCTTTTATTTTTCAACAGTTAACTGTCATTTCCGTCCCTTTTGCTTTGTTCACTTTTATCATGTTAATGTTCACCACTAAATGCTCGGTTAAGAGTGACGTCATTGAGTTTAGGTTTTTTATTTGGGGATGTAGGTTACGGTAATGGTGGCTAAGCTGAGTGTTTTAAGAGACATAGTAGAGAGAGAAACGAGGGTGGTGTTGGTGGTTTGAGGACTGAGATGTTGATGATGGTGGTGAAAGATGGCGGCGAGTGTTTTTAGAGGGAGAGTAGAGAGAGAAACGCGGGTGAAGATGGTGGTCTCAAATGCTGGTGATGATGATGAAAGGTGGTGGTGGGCGTTTTTAGAGAGAGCAGAGAGAGAAACGAGGGTGATGATGGTTGTCTCTGATGTTGGTAAAAGGTGGTAATATGGTATGTAGGTTGAAGATGACTTTTATTAATTTTATATATCTAATATGCACATACAGTATACATTAATCACTATTTTATCTTTGAGTTTACTGAGTTTTATAACTAGGGTAAACTTTTTTGGACTAAAATAACACGTTTCAAGAATTTGATGGAAGAAAAACAGTATAATTTTAAAATTTGGTCTAAAATGACAAAAATAAACAAAACACAAGGACAAAAATGACACTTAACTCTTCTTGAAACCAATTAAGAGCCAATTTTTCTTTATATCGATTCAATCAGACAAGGACTACTAAGCACCCACTTTTGACCCTTTTTCTTTAGTAGGTATGTAATAATGAGTTTGAAACATGTGAATCAAGAGTTGTAATATCCTTAAAAGTAAGTTATCTCTCCTATATATATATATATATATATATATATATATATATATATATATATATTTTGTAAGCTTCTCCGAACATATCTTAACGATGTGGTCACTTTTATCTACGTTTTAATATCAGTTTAATTTAAAACTAAGTGTGGTGATAATGTACAAATAATCAAAACTCAAAAGTACGGCTCCCTAGCCGTTTTTTTCTTTTCTATTGTTGAGTTTTTTTGTCAATTAACGAGTTCTCCGTTACAACTTGGTGACTTTTAAACAATTTTTATATAAAGTTTCAAACAATATTAAAGTTTAGGTCGTATCAATTTGGTTTATGGGGCGTATAATATATGAATCTTGACTGTTTTGACGAGGGTTGTAAGTTTTAGGATAAAGTTTTCGGAAAAAAAGTCAATTTTTGAAAGAAAAATATATAAAAGAACGCTTGTTTAGTTAAGGAAGTCTATTAGTCAAACACATTAGTTTATATTGTTAACCCTAGTTCTTCCGTTTAGGTGAGTGAATTTGAGCCTTATTATTAGTATATATATACACTTTTCGTTTGTTGAGAGATGCTAACATAGCTATTCATTGGAGAACTTGTGCATGCTATACACTTAGCTAGTTGAGATGGTAATGTCTACACAGATATAACTAAAACAAAAGTAGGAAAATAAGCCCTTGTTTACCTTTTTTGTTCCATTTTCCTACGTAATATTATCCCATTAGAAGCCATATTAAGTTTACCAAGAGTATACCTTTGTCTCCTGTTTTTGTTTGATTACCCTTATTATTATGATTCAACGAATATGAAAAGAAGTGATGGTAAGAAGAAGAAAAAAATGATGGTACGAAAGGAAAAAAAAGAGATATGAAAAAAAAAGGTTGTAAAAAGAAAAAATAAATAGTATAAAATGAATAAGTCGGATCAAACATCCCATGCAATATTATGATTAAAATGATAAAACGTTGAAGTATTTGCCAAAGTTGAAGAGCAGTGAATGATGTCTCAGATGGGAATTCTCATAACTTTAATTAGTGAGACTTTTGCAAGGCCTACATTAACAACCATTTAACTTTTCACAACAAAACTGGTCGGTGGCACAAATGGGTCGAGTTGGGTTGCGTTGCCAACATTTGGGTTGCTTCATCGCCATATTTCTTCTTCATAACAGCTTATAAACGTGTAGAAAAGATTATCAATCACACATAAACATTCAGAACCCCAAATCTGGTGATAAAACAAAGAAAATTCAAGCAGATATACCAATATTAAAGTTCTCCTCAACTGTACTTACATGTTTATATTCTAAACCCCAATTAACCGAGCCTCGCATCTCGTCAGCAATAATAAGGACCGAGCCTCGCATCTCGTCAGCAATAATAAGGAAGTTTTTATTATATTGAAAAAAATATTCAATCATGTTAAACAAAAAAGATGTTGAAAATTCTTTGTAAGACACACAATCATTAGGTTCAACAACATGACTCCAAAATAGACGTGGCATTATGGGCGAATTGGATAACATATCTAAATGAGTCGGGTTAAAATGTGCACTTTTATATAATGAGGAAAAGTGACAAACGGGTCGGTTTGGATTGACACGCAAATTATTCAATTTCTTTAAAGTTCACAATAACCAAAATACTAAAAGCATTTATGAAAAGTACTATGCATTACTACAAAATAGTTATTTATAGCATCAAGATTATCAAACTAACTAAAGTGGTCATGTAATGGGTCAAAAGGACTAAATGCTTACAATTCATAACTCTCCAAAATCATTCATTTCATAAAGAAATTAATAGTATAATTTGAAACAATAAACAAATTGAACTTATTTTCCTACCATACATCCAGCAAGGCTACAAGCAACTTCATTAGTATGGAGACATTTCATTATTAAAAAAAAATTAGTGTCAAAAGAACAAAAGAAATTGGGATGCAAAATAGTAAGAAATAACTGAAAGCCCATACTAGTCTTTATTAATTACGTCGATTATTTGTGTTCTGACATTAATATGGTTGAAGAAGATGAATAAACTCCAATGCATCAACCTTATTCTACATTGAACCTGATTTACTGACGATGCCCAGTTCTCAAATAAAAATATTTATGGTCAGATTACTTGAAACAGAAAAAATTGCTTTATATCTTTTCATTATAGTTTGACCTATATAACATCACTCGACTTAAAAAAAAAAAGACAAACTCTAACACAAAACCTTTAATAGATGAAGTAACACGAACACAACCAGTTTAATAAATGTTTTAATATGAACGGTCGCTAAAAAGTAGCGTTTACCTCAAATTTATCAGTTATCACATTTGCAGCTCTGCCTTGCGAAGGGATATTTCCACCTGGACGATATTGAGAAGGCAACTCATCCTGCTTACGTTTTCTAGCGGATAAAAGAAAAACCTCCTAGAATTAATATGTTATAATCAATAACAAACATTATATATGCAAACAGTTTAGTTTTGGCTCTTATAATTGAGATGTGGATTTTAAGGTGGTGTTTGGCTAGTTGTTAGGAACCACTGCAGACAGCCAAAGACAATTAGTTGTCTCTCATTTCATTCCTCTAAATGTATCCCAATATCAAATTTAATAATATTAAGCTGCAGGCAGCCATTTGGAAAATCACAAATCGTCGTAAAAGTCACATTAAATCCATAACTAACACATCAAAACTAAACTAAAAAACCACAATCAACTAAAAACCTTAACAACCTAGGGCCAAACAAACCAAACCGAATTATACTTTATGCAAACCAATTGGAAGATCACAAATCGTCGTAAAAGTCATAACTGATCCTTCAGCCAGAACCAACTGTTGAAACTTAATCAACCTACACACACGACCTATCCATTACAAAATCAAACCAAATTCAAACAAAAAAAACTCAAATCAACAACATACCCGATGAAATCATTACACGGAAACAACTGATTGCCACCATGTGGCCAAACAAACTGTGTATGAACATAATTTAACACAGTAAATGTGTGTGAGAAAGAATAAATTGATCAAGTGAGTGTACAAAATGTTGGAAATTTGGTGAATGGATATTTAATATATTTATAATTTAATGAAATTATAAATATTAATTAGAATCTTCATGTGGTGAATAAAAGAGAAACTCTTGAGAAGGCTTCTTATGACATTTACTTAGTTTTATTAGAGTTTTTAAGTCTTTAATTAAGTGACTAATTAAGTAAACTTTTCACTAATCCTTAACTCTTGTACAATTAGTAGGCTATGTGCTTTTTTTGTGAAAATAAGAATTTGGTATTGCTTGATACATAAAGAATACTAGAAGGAGGATGAACACTTCAAGACCAACTAGAGAGAGAGGATTACTCTCTACTTGTTTTCCATCACCATCACATCCTTATTTGTTCCATAAGTTCAAACACTACAATTACCCGGTGTAACCTCGGGCGCGTGAGCCATCTTCGGCAGTAAATACTGCTTCGGTTGTTATACCCTAGGAAACAGTCGCGTCATCTTTAGTAGAGGCGCGAAATCTGTTTTAAGGGAAGCGTGTTGAACACGTGCCTCAACCAAAATCGTCAACGTTTTAGTGTTGTCTTTGTTGAAGTCAAGGAGTATTTTCAAGATTCAAGATGATGAATACCCGAGTCTAGGATGCTATCAAGTGCGCGTGAAGGCCCCACCGGAGATGCGGCTTGAATCAAGATTGGTATATATAATTATATTTTATATTTCTTTAGTTATTGCAACCGGTATTGTACTATGATATTTCCTACGAATAACGAGAGTCTCGTTATTATATATTTTATAAAAAATAAACCTAGTTCCTACACAAAAGAAATGTTTGAAAAGTGGACAATGAAATTGGGGAAAATCTTTGTGGAGATCCTGACAACAGAACTTATAAGATATAGCTTACATGGATAATATGTGTGTAGGAAATTGTGTGTTCGAATTTAGGGGAGATTAAGCGAATATCTGCTTAGATTTCTCAAAGTGGTAGAAAACAGATGCGAAGAGAGTGTACGATAGCTATAATTTCTCGATTGTCTTCTTTATCATATGCTTAAGAGGTTATATCCACCATCTTAGGTGAATATAAACTCACCTAAAACACAAAACATGGATAAAGTAAGAATCATCTGAAAGTTGTCTGTAATAAATAGGTATGCATATTAATTCTAATCTGAATCAAACTTAGAGTATGTGACCTATCCGAACATCAATTCTTGCAAATCAAATACTGGTTATGAATTTACACTTCGAAATTGTTTTCAACCTAGATAAAAAGAAGTCAGTTGTTCTAGCTATAGCAAGATCACATAAACGAAATAAAAAAAACTAAGAAATGGGAACAATCAGTAAAAAAATATAAACACAATATCACCTAATACGATTTGAAAGATATAAAACCCTAAATACAATATGTTCCGATCATAAATGGCAACAATCTGGTAAAAAATATAAACACATCACCTAAAACGATTAGAAAGATACAAAACCCTAAATACGTTATATTCCAATATTTTGATTTTACACATAATACATAAGAAAATCTGTTATATCAACATCAAAATATGAATAATAGATAAATAACATATTCGTACCTTGGTGTCGACGATATTTAACTATCAGAAAAGAAAAGCGATGGAAGATCAAGAAACCCTAGGACAAAACAAATGAAGATCAATTAAATCAACAACTAAAAGGAAGATTGAATGTTAAAGAATGATAAAATTATCATGGTTAATCGAAATAATTGTTGATCTAACCTTGATTTGAAGATGTCTGAAGATCTGATGTGAATCAAGAGAAAGAGAATACGTGGAAAC
This sequence comes from Scalesia atractyloides, assembly GCA_947069175.1. Classification (NCBI taxonomy): domain Eukaryota; kingdom Viridiplantae; phylum Streptophyta; class Magnoliopsida; order Asterales; family Asteraceae; genus Scalesia; species Scalesia atractyloides. Next base: position 14,777,212 of record CAMTDV010000001.1, on the reverse strand, counting down.
CCTAATTTGCAGGATTGATGAGAGGAAAAGCCAGAAATCCTAGGCTTCGCGAATGAAGTTTGTGAGTGATGCATATGTCGAGTTATCTTCTATTTATACGGAGATGGCTTTTTAACCCATATTAGGAAAACGAGTCCTTCAAACCATTTGCACCAAAGGGAATTGTGTTGTGTTTTTGGCAGGAAAAAAGAAAATAGAGGCCTAGATAGATGTTATGTGTCCCTAGGTATAGACTTTATTAGTAGGATATATTATCTTTAAAAATAGAAATTAAATATGGAGTTTTAGTTTGAGTATAAAAGGAACCTTATGACTCTTTGTTGGATGCAAGAAAAAAAATAGAGAAAAATGAGATGAAAGAGATATACTAGAGAAAATTATTAATGCACAAAGTTTTATAGAATTTAAAGAGGAGTACTCTCTAATTCTTCCACCATCACCAACTTATTTTTATTTATTTTCCCACATAAATTAGAACACCATGATACCCGGTGCTATCTTTGGCGCTAGTGTCATCTCCGGCAGTACACATACTATTCCGGTTGTTATACCTTGGGAGACAGACTGTCTGAGGGGAGACGCAGAATTTGTTTTAATGGCCCGTGTCAAACACGATCCTCAACCAAAACCGTCTAAGATTTTTTGCTTGTCTTGCAGTTGAGTTTCGAACAAGAAGGTGCGGTCGAAGTTTTCCAAAGACGTCGAGTTGAATCAAGATTGGTACTATGTATTAATATTTTATTTATTTTTCATATAGTTTTGTAACCGAGTTGTACTATCATATTTCCTACGAATAACAAAAGTCTCGTTATTATATATTTGTAATATACTTTAATAAAAAGTGAACCTAGTTCCTACTATCTTAAAACAGACTTTCGTGAAGATTGTTAATACAATCTTAAATCTCTTCTTTACGAGAATTTAGATTCACGAAAGTTAAATTTTTAATTGAGAATTTGCTAATTAAAATATTTTGGGAAATATTTATTTAGTACAACGAGTCGAGTTAATTAGAAAATAATATGTAGTTCAATATGTTCTGAGATACTAAAATTTTCTAATGAGTGTATTAGAAAAATATATTTTGTAACTCATACAAAAATGTTCTAACGTTTACTTTCTTTCTAACAATCATGTTAGAAACTATAACTAGTATATTAATGTTGGTTTCAAAAGTCTTGAAATATATATATTTTCTAGTGAGAATATTAGAAAGTAACTATTTTATAAAATAACAAGTTTTAATTTTTTTTCTAACGAGCATGTTAGAAACGTTGTTGTTGAAAAGACTAACAAGTTTAAAACGTTTATATCAAAACAAGCGTGTTGGAAATAATTATTTTATAAAATAACATGTTATAATATTTTTCTAACGAGCATGTTAGAAACGTTGATGTTGAAAGAATAACAGGATTAAAATCTTTTATATCTCTAACGACCATGTTAGAATATTTTGTAGAATAATAAGTTTTAATATCAACTATTGTATCTTATGAGTGTGTTAGATATTATGACTATGGAAAACTAACGAGTTAAAAGATGATTAGATTTTCTAGCGAGCGTACTAGAAAAGATATGTTTAGATTTTCTAACGAGTGTGTTAGAAAAGATTATTATTGCAAATAACTAATGAGCGAGTTGGAAACAAGTATTTGGAAAATGATAAACTTTGAAACGATTCTCTAAACTATTAAATTTCTAACAATCGAGTTTGAAACGGAATTTTTCTACATACATTAAAAGGATTTTTATTTGTTTATTTCTAATGAGTGTACTAGAAATAGTTTATATTTTTTATGAACTTCAAAACAAAAATTTGTTAATCGATTACGTGTAACGAGCGTGTTATAAACGATTTAAAGAGTTTGACAATTGTTTATTTTCTAACGAGCGTGTTAGAAAAGGTTTATGTTTACTTCTAACAAGTGTGTTAGAAACGATTTAAAAAGTTTGGCAATTATTTATTTTCTAATGAGTGTGTTAGAAAAGGTTTATCTTTATTTCTAACGAGCACGAGTGTGTTAGAAAACATTCATCTTTGTCATAAATGTTAGTTTTATGACTTTTGATCATTATTCAAGAATCATGATAAAGGTTTTGTTATATGTTATTATTTTATTTAATATGACATTAAGCTGTCATGAATGGAAATTAATCCTTATTTGACTCATAATGAATTACTAGACTCATAATGAAGGTTTTTATTGTTATAATTACTTTAAATAATAGAAATTAAATATGAAGTTTTAGTTTTGAGTATGAAAGGAATCTTATTACTTTTTGTTGGATGAAAGAAAAAAATAGAGAAAAATGAGATGAAAGAGATATACTAGAAAAAAATATTTATGCACAAAGTTTTATGGAATTTAGAGAGGAGTACTCTCTAATTCTTCCACCATCACCAATTTATCTTTATTTATTTTCACACATGAATTAGAACGCCATGATATCCGGTGCTATATTGGGCACGAGTGACATCTCTGGCAGTACACATACTGTCCTGATTGTTGTACCTTGGGAGACGGACCCACTGAGAGGAGACGCGGAATTTGTTTTAATGGCCCGTGTTAAACACGATTCTCAACCAAAACCGTCTACGATTTTTGTCTTGCAGCCGAGTTTCGAACAAGAAGGTGTGGTCGGAGTTTTCCAAAGACGTCGACTTGAATCGAGACTGGTACTATGTATTTATATTTTATTTATTTTTCATATAGTTTTGTAACCGGATTATACTATCATATTTTCTACGAATAACAAGAGTCTCGTTATTATATATTTGTAATATATTTTAATAAAAAGTGAACCTAGTTCCTACCTATAGTTCCAATAAAATCCCTCTTGTATTTCAAAGTTTTATAAATTATCCCAAAAGATGGATGTTACATATTGGAGCTTCGCTAATAGGTTTTTAAACTTTATTCTTGAAACTAGATCATTGACTTCATTTTTGTGTTAGAAAGCTATTGGAATGACATTACAAATACACACCGTCAATCTTTTACTTAAAGCTCGTGGTGGTAGACATCTGAGGAGTATTAGTAAATTTATGATATATTTTTTTTGTTTCTATTGCTTTCACAATGTTATGCATCAGCTTTAGCTGGTTGTAGTTACTAGTGCCTTAGATCATGGGCAGATTTACTTAAAGCCTAGGGGGGTCTCTTAGGCACCCGCACCCACTCAAAATATACTAGGCTGGCTGTAGTTTTTTTTCTTTTTTTTTTAACTTAATAATAGTAGATTTAGTCATCCCTCCAAGTCCTTTCAGCAGTCCGGGGGCCACACACGTACTTGTAGTTATTAGTAGACTTTGATTTATGGGTTGGTAACACTTGTTGGCTGCAGTATTCTAAATTTTTTATTAAAATTAACTGTATTCTTAAGTCCAAATCTTATACTACAATAAATTAAAAAAATCATGTTTTATATCTGTTATAAAATCACAAAGGCAATGTTAGATGATATATACAAAGTGAAGTTACCTACACAGTCTTGTGTTTTGAACCAGTGACAACAAGCTTGGTATCTTTGCTATCTGCATACGCAGCAAGCAATAACAAGAAAAAAAAATAGAATTACTGATAAAAACCTTTTATATTCATCAAGTACAAGATAACCAAGATCATATACTTTCCTAAACATATGGTACCTGTTTCTTCACAACAAGGTGTTACGTTAATTGCATTAGAATCACAATACGGGTGAACGGGTCATTATGTTAACGGGTAAGTGGGTTTGTAATATCTGAATTTTTAAATATTATTTATATAATTTAACAACTTATTAATAATTAAAAACTAAGTTTCATTATAAGTATTTAATATATTTAAAACCATAGTATAACATATACTTGAAATAATTAACGAAGGGAAAAAGCAAAACATGATAAATTGAAAAGAAGATATACGTAACTTTTTCTCCAATGCTATTGCATCAACTCAAGTGTTTTGACTCTTTTTAAAATTTGACATCTGTATGTATTTGACACACCTCACCAGATTTTTAATAAACTTTAAAATTTTTATATGATATTCTAACTTGGTGGCCAAGCTAACCAAATCCTATAAATCGGGACTGGTCCTTCCAAAACTATATTGCAAGTGCATATCTCATTTCCTTTCGAATCACCATCATTCATCAACTTTGGATAAGTTCTAATATACATCTTGAGGAGGTACAATACTGAAATCACTTCTATTTTATAAATATTTTATGCAACTCTATTATTATTATTATTTTATTATTATTATTATTATTATTATTATTATTATTATTATTATTATTATTATTATTATTATTATTATTATTATTATTATATAAATCTAAAGACATAGATATTTGACCCATGATTTCTCGACCAATATTTTGACACCACTTAACTTAAATGCTTATAATATCAAAATCCAGTAATATAATTCATAGAGATTTTATTCTCTGTTTTAAAAATAAATAAAATTGTTACTATTATTGAAATATAATAAAGTATGGTTATATTATTTTAGTTGGTTAGCACTCATATGTATTAAATACATATATACATGTTTTTTAAGTGGAATCATTTCAACGTATTTAAATATCCAAATTTATTTTCTTAATTTAGATAAACTATCAAGCTTTATATAAACCTATTTTATATTCGTTGTATAGAATTAATAATTATTCGCAAAAATTGTTAACCGGATGTGAATATTTTGTCTATTAAACTCAGTAGTATAGTTTGTAAGTTGCTAATAATTTCAATTTCAATTATAGTGGTAAAAGTAGAATTATGAATCAGGCAACGTAACATATTCCGAGTTTAATGCAACTATATTGTAGGATTTCGTGATCATGTGAACGTAATTTGTTATCTCAGTTTTGTGGTCATCGTTTAAGGTACGAATAGTCTAAATCCTTTTCTTTGGATACGTGCTTTTGGCCTTCGGGCATCTGATTTCTAATTTAAATTTTGCATCAAACATTTGTTACGGAAATGTTTGAAATATGGTTTGTGAAATATGAATTTATATGTTTTGAAAGCTCACAAGTTAATAATTATATAATTATTTTATATGAAATATGGTACCCAAGTCTGTCACCAGGGGAGGTGACCCAGATACATCATTGTGGCATAGAACGGTGTAGTACTATCCGTGACGGTACGTTGAGATCATGGCGTCTCAATTTGTTAGCTCTATGAGTATTCTGGTACTTTATGTACAATCTAGAGGCGTATGGTTCGATTCTAGGAAAAAGTAAATATAGTCTGGAAATAGATAAGTGTGATTTGCCCACACCTTATTTTGTCTGGATGCTTTGGGCTCGCTACCATGCATCAATTTGTAATTAATTGAAGTTTGTTGGGCTTTGGGTACACTATCTGAAACTGATTTGCTAATTTGAAACATTATGAATCGAACTTGATATACGGGCATTTTTTTAAAGAGAAGTCTGGAAAATTAAATCAGCCTTTTTATACCCTCTATCCGCTTACTGAGCAAAACTTTCAAATTTTGCTCAGACGTACGTTTTTGGTTTTCCTTCTTTACGTTGGTTATCAAGACAATCTGGGATGGTATATGGAAAAGTGTTCGAGAGTATGAAAAAGACTGTTGTGGAAATAAATTTACTAGATTGGATATCATATTGTTATTAAGTTATACAGACTTGTAATTGATTTAAGTGTTAACGGAATTATGTTTTTGATCTGACTCTATAAAGGTGATACGTCAGCCCGTTCCAGACTGGGTGTTACAGGGTTAATCGTTAAACGTGTCAGCGATTATGTAGTTCTGATTTAGTTACATTTGTTTTGTTTTCTTTACAATCTGTGACAATCTTTGATGAAACTTGTTTTGTTTTCTTTGCAACATGTGACAATCTTTGATGAAACTTAATTTTTCATGACAATTGTTTTTTGTACATTCAGGATAAGCTAAAGGTTCTTGAGAGGTTATATGTTTCAGGTAATTATTGATATGTAAGTAGTACAAATTATCATATGTATGGTAAAAGAATTGGAATATACTTGAATATTTTTTATTTTTAATAGGTGTAAAACCCATACATATAAAATAAGCATTTTATATAAAATACTACATTCGTTTAAAGGAATATATAATATTTCGTTTTACATTCCAATACGAAGTTACTAAAACTTTTTAAGTCTTTAAAAATTTCTTTACAATTTAAACAAAAGATAATTCATAAGCTAGACAAAATAAGCGGAACCTTGAAGTTGCGAGGTGTTTGGTTCTTTGACAAGGCTTGATCTTCGTTCGTACTTAACTACGATTTCTCTTTAACTGAAAAAGTTTACAATTTGTTAACCATAATAATAATCGATAAGGAAAAATATACATAACAATTAAATCTTTTATTAAATCAGAATAGTTAAAGATTTCAGGGTAGCGTCGGTGACGGCATAATGCCGCGTCGGCGACGCCATGTAAAAAGTTGCGTCGGGTCAAGACTGCCATAGGTAGTAGCTTAATGAGTCGGAAATATAGTGTTGCGTCGGCGACGACCGGTTGTGCCGTCGGCGGCGGTGCCTTCTGCAACAATTTTGCTGCAGATTTGTAAAATTATCCGTTTGACCTGTTTCAGGTTCTGTACATCAGTATACGACTCGGAACTTTTAAGAAAATCGTTTGCAAAATTGTATTCCCTGTTTTCATTACTGTACTACTATCATTAAGAGTGTTTACATCACTCAAATCCCATTTTTCGTAAATTTCTTAGTTTTTGACCCGGGTTTACTAAATTGTAACAAACGAACTTGATAGACTCATTATTCTTTACAAAATTATCAATTATATAAGTGTCCTCATTATTTAGAATTTCTACATATAATTTACATCTCCACTACTAAATTTTTATACATATATATTCTTCGTTTTCTAGTTTTACCCTTTAACCAACATAAAACTAAAGTTAACATTTATGTATACTTTTCGGTATACATTTATGTTCCATTTTACCCGTTTGGTTGTTCTAACGAATTCCATCGCTTTATTACACCAAACCTTTATCTATTTCCTCATTTTGATCCGTTTGGTTGTTTTAGCGAAATTCTTCGGTTTATTCATCCAAACCTTTATCTATTTCCTCATTTTGACCCGTTTGGTTACTTTAGCGAATTCCATCGCTTTATGAACTACCAAACACGTCGTTCTTTACTATTTATCCATTCATTTCACTTTTGTGAAATTCATCGCTTTTACATGAACCGAATTTCACGAATATTACTTAATTCATCAACATATATTAAATACAAATGTATTAAAGAATTCTTACAAAAACTTAAACCTACGTACCTTAAAGCTTTCATTTTAGTCGTAAATCACCTCCGGCTTTATCACATGTCTTTTCACTCAAGTTGCCTATAGCGAACAACTCAGCTAATTGTTAAATGATCAATATAAAAGCTATTATTATCAAACTTTGTCAAAAATCATTACATATGGTTCTCATCTAATTATCACATTACAAAGTATAACATTTTCACTTACATAATTTATCGAACACCTTGTAAGTACGGATTTATGTGTTACTTAAATAACACAAGTAAAGCATCCTTTATATACTCTCTTATCTTATCATTAAGTATGTCCGTTTATGATCCGATTCGCATCGAGATTTCGGTTATCAAACTTTATAGGCATAAATTAATTATTATAACAAATACATTCCATACTATCATAAAACCCATTTATCACAAGTATCAATTATCATTCAAATACTTGATTTATAGCCTTTGGTCACTGTTTTTCATCAAGGGTTTGCCCCTAGAGTAATATACATCTCAAATCCTACTATCACATCTTTATGCTTGAATTGAAAATTCTAATATTCATCAAACTTCATAATCATCACTAAACATTGAAATTTAACATACCTTAACATCTCCTAGCTTGGATGATCACTAATTTCAGCTCATGCACTAATTTAAGACCTGATTTCTCTTTCAGTTTGAAGAATTAGATGATTTTAGGGTTAGAGCATGTTCTTCCATTTCTGCTCACACTAGTCGACCAAGAAAACACACTTGTCGGTGTTTTTGAGTTTTAATTTCCTATCTATATCTACCAGTTTACCAAGTGTCTAATTTAGTCCTCAATGTTTTGGTTACTATACAAGGGCACTACCCAAATGTTTCATTAGTTATCAACAAGTAACTAATTAAAATTCAAATCCATTAATTAGTCATGTGTGTAATATTTTACAATAGCACTAAATATTTATATAAATTAGGGGCGCTACAAATCCACCCCCCTTTAAAAGGGTTTTCCGTTAACTAGGTTAAATACTCCAGATTATTTATATAGTTTAATATTTTTGGGGTGTTACAAATCCACCCTCCTTTAAAAGGGTTTCGTCCCCGAAACACGTATACGTACCGAAAAGTGAAGGGTAGAGTCGTCTCATTTCCTCTTCCGACTCCCAATTGGTGTCTGATCCTTTCCGATGCTCCCATTTGACCTTCACTTGGTCAACCTCCTTATTCCTTAATCCTTTGACTTTTCGATCGATGATTTGAATTAGTTTAGCTATATAGTTAAGCTTGTTATCGATTTCAATATCACTATAGGGTACATATGCCTTTTCGTCCGCTAAACATTTGCGGAGATGTGATACATGAAATGTGTTATGTATCCCACTTAATTCGTCTGAAAGTTCTAGTCGGTAAGCCACTTTGCCCACCCGACTGATAACCTTAAATTGGCCAATAAATCGTGGACTTAACTTACCTCTTTTCCTAAATCGAATGATTCCCTTCCATGGAGATACCTTGAGCATTACACTATCGCCTACTTGAAACTCGATAGGCCTTCGTCTTTTATCCGCATAGGACTTTTGTCGATCTTGAGCCGCTTTTAAATAGGCTCGAACCGTATCAATCTTTTCATTTGTGGCCTTAATCACATCTTTATGGGCGAGTTCTTTCGGTCCCACTTCGCACCAACATACTGGAGTTCGACATTTCCGACCATAAAGCATCTCGTATGGTGCCATACCAGTTGCAAGAGAATTCAACTAATGGTAAATAAGCATCCCAACTACCACCGAAATCAATAATACATACCCGAAGCATGTCTTCTAAGGTTTGAATTGTTCATTCGCTTTGTCCATCTGTCTGGGGGTGGTATGATGTACTGATTAACAGTTTTGTGCTCATCTGTTTTTGGAAATCACGCCAAAATTTCAAAGTAAACCGGGTATCTCTATCAGATACAATCGATACCGGTACTCCATGGCGTGCTATAATTTCATTCACATATACCTCCGACATCTTTTTAGAAGTATAAGTCTCTCGAATTGGAATAAGATGAGCGCTTTTTGTTAGTCTATAAACGATCACCCAAATGGCGTCGAATCCTTGAGCCGTTCTTGGTAGTTTGGTTAATAGATCTATCGTTATGTGTTCCCATTTCCAAACTTGTATTTCTAATGGTTGGAGCTTGCCATAAAGCTTCTGATGCTTGCTTTACTTGTAAACAAGTTAAACATTTTTCTACGTATTTTGTTACATCTCTCTTCATTCCAGGCCACCAATAATTCTGTTTTAAGTCTTTATACATTTTAGTTGCTCCTGGGTGAATTGAATAACGCGATTTATGAGCTTCGTCAAGTAGAAGATCCTTGACACCACAAGTGTTCGGGATCCAAATTTTACCAAATCGGGATTTTCTCCGTCATTAATATCTTTCACCAAATCTTTCAGACGTTCTTTTCTCCAATTTACTTCTTTTATTGCTTCAACTTGCGCCACTCGGATTCGTTCGAGCAAACCTGAAGTTACCACGAGTTGCATCGACCGCACACGTATAGGTGTATATTCTTATTTTCGGGATTACCGCATCCGCTACCACATTGGCCTTTCCCGGATGGTAATGGATTTCACAATCGTAGTCTTTTATCGTTTCTAGCCAACGTCTTTGTCTCATATTTAGTTCATTTTGATTAAAGAAGTACTTCAAACTCTGATGACCGGTGAAAATAGTACACTTTACTCCGTATAAGTAGTGTCTCCAAATCTTCAAGGCAAACACCACTGCCGCCAATTCAAGGTCGTAAGTCGGATTTTCATGTACAATCACCCCGTCCGGTTGCAAAAGTACGCACCCAAGGCCTAGGTGCGACGCATCAGAATACACCACTAAAACATTAGTGCCATTCGGTAAGGTTAATACCGGAGCACTGGTCAACTTTTCCTCTAGCGTTTGGAATGCTCTTTCTTGTTCGTCACTCCAGACAAACTTTTCATTCTTGCAGGTTAACTTAGTTAATGGTGAGGTAATCTTGGAGAAATCCTGAATGAATATTCTATAATACCCGTAAGCCCCAAAATGCTTTTGATTTCCGACGGATTTTTTGGTGGATTCCATTTCGACACTGCTTCAATCTTGGACGGATCGACTAATATTCCATCAACGCTGATGATATGCCTTAGGAATTGTACTTCTCAAAGCCAAAGGCACATTTTGAGAATTTCGCGTAAAGCTTTTCTCTTCTCAGCGTTTCTAATACTTCACGCAGATGGCGCGCATGATCCGTTTCGCTTTTTGAATAAACTAGAATGTCATTAATAAACACTATTACTGATTTATCCAACATTGGCTTGCAAACCCAATTCATAAGATCCATAAACGTTGCGGGTGCATTTATCAACCCGAAGGACATTAAGAGAAATTCATAATGTCCATAACGTGTACGGAAAGCCATCTTGGGTATGTCTTCCTCTTTTACTCTCAGTTGATAGTAGCCCGACCTTAAGTCGATTTTTTGAAAATAAACTCGCATCTTGCAATTGATCAAATAGATCGTCGATTCTCGGAAGTGGGTATCGATTCTTTACAGTAAGTTTGTTTAATTCCCGGTAATCGATGCATATACGCATACTCCCGTCTTTCTTTTTTACAAATAATATCGGCGCTCCCTAAGGAGAGATACTAGGCCGAATGAATCCTTTGTCCAGCAGATCTTGCAATTGTGATAATAATTCTTGAAGTTCAGACGGTGCTAATCTGTATGGTGCTTTGGCCACCGGTTTTGCCCCCGGAATTAATTCAATCCCGAATTCCACCTCATGCTCGGGTGATATCCCCGGTAAATCCTCCGGAATAAGTCTTCGTACTCTCGCACAACTGGTACATCTCTAATTGTTGATGACTCTTTTTCCGAATTGAGTATATAAGTCAGGTAAGCCTTGCACCCGTGTTGGATAAGTCTACGGGCTTCCATTATTAAACATATGATGGGGTAACCACTCTTCTCCCCATAAATAACGTGTTTTCCACTTGGAGATATTGATTGTATCTCCTTACGGAGCATATCACATTGGCGTGGTAGCGGGACAACCAATCCATTCCAATCACTACTTGGAATTCCCCCATCGACTGGGTATCAAATCAACTAAGTAATCCTCATCCTCAATGCTCAATTTGCAATCCCGACATATATCACAGACAATAAAAGTTTTGTTATTACCTACTTCTACCTCTAAGGGCATTGGTAATTTTGTTTACAGGAATGATGGGTGTTTAACAAATTCCTGTGAAACAAAAGATTTGTTTGCACCCGTATCAAATAAAACATGCGCAGGAATTAAATTTATGGTAAAAGTACCTATGACCACATCGGGTTAAATCTTTTCCTTGACTGCAATTATTTGGAAAGATCTTGCCTTTGACTTTGGGACTTCCACCTTTTTGTCGGCTATAACTTTCCTTCCTACCAATTCAGACTTCTTGTTACCCGGTTGATAGCATTTATAGCACACTGCTATCTTGCCGGGGCAATTTGATGCTACATGTCCCGTCTTTCCGCATACCACACACGACTTGTTCTTGAAATAGCATTCGCCCTTATGGGCTCTGCCACAAATTTTGAAACTTAGCGTTCCTCCTTTTACGTTCGTATGAAGACTCATTTGTTTTCAATTTCTTTGTTGGACTTGGATTCGTGTCCAACGCCCTTCGCTCTCCCCTCTCCACTTGTTTTCTTAACTCTATTTCACGCTCCCGAGCGGCATTCACAATTTCCGTTAGATGTTCATACTTCGAGGGAGTCATAAACTGCCTATATTTCGCGCTTAACATGTTATAATAATAATAATAATAATAATAATAATAATAATAATAATAATAATAATAATAACAATAATAGTAATAATAATAATAATAATAATAATAAATCTTTTGCTCTTCCGTTTGCACAAGTTCGTCAGAAATCTGAGCTTGTCAAGGAACACCCCCGAATCTTATCAATCGATTCACCTTTCTGCTTTAATTGAATAAATTCTTATTTTATCTTGTTGATCACGATCTTTGGGCTATGATGTTTAAAGAAACGCACTTTAAACTCCTCCTATGTCATGGTTCTTGTGGTTTCAACCCCTTGCTCTTTTCTAAGATTGTCCCACCAATCTTTTGCTTGACCCTTTAATTGACCGGTCATATAGGCCACAAAATCGGTTACATCATAGTGAGTTCTTTCGAAGACTCCTTCAATGTCGCTTATCCATCGTTGGCAAACGATTGGATCTACTTCTCCATTATAGATTGGCGGTTTACATGCCATGAACTTGTCGTACGGACACACTTTCTTTTCTTTGATCTTGTCTTTTTCTTGTACAAGACTTTCGTTCACCTCATTTATCTTTTCTTCTACCACTGATAAAATTGTGGTTTGTAATCTATCCATAAACTGGGGTAGACTGGCCTCTAGAGCCTTTCCGACTTCCTCGGAAATCTTTTCTCGTATCTCCTAACAAGGGATACAGTATCTTCACCAGTTCCGTCCGATATCCTTTTTAACTGAAATTGTTCATAATAATTGGGTAAATAACCCATTTAAATCGTTCCCATAGTATTATATGGAATTTTATATTCATCATTCGATATTACTCATAATATATCATTCCTTTTTAGTTTGATTAAGTATATAACTTGTCTCAATCATTTATACTTAATGTATTTCCCGAGTTCGAGTGTATTAATGTACTCTTCCCATATGCTTTAATTCATCTTCTTTTCTATTATCATTTTCTTATGGAAACTACTTTTATAACTAGTTTTTACTGGATGTCTTGATCAAACCTTGAACCGAACACATTTCGTTTTTAACCTTAACCTCTGATTACCAACTTGTAAAACCCACACATATAAAATAGGCATTTTATATAAAATACTATATTCGTTTAAAGGAATATATAATATTTGGTTTTACATTCCAATACGAAGTTGTTAAAACTTTTTAAGTCTTTAAAAATTACTTTACAATTTAAACAATAGATAATTCATAAGCTAGACAAAATAAGCGAAAGCTTGAAGTTGAGAGGTGTTCGGTTCTTTGACAAGGCTTGATCTTTGTCCGTACTTAACTACGATATCTCTTTAACTGAACAGTTTACAATTTGTTAATGATAATAATAATCGATAAGGAAAAATAGACATAATAACTAAATCTTTTATTAAATCGGAAATTTTAAAGATTTCAGGGTGGCATCGGCGACGGCATAATGTCGTATCCGCGACGCCATGTAAAAAGTTGCATCGGGTTAAGAATGCCATAGGCAGTAGCTTAATGCGTCGGAAATATAGTGTTGCGTCGGCGACGGCCGGTTGTGCCGTCGGCAACGGTGCCTTCTGCAGCAATTTTGCTGCAGATTTGTAAAATTATCCGTTTGACCCGTTTCGAGTTCTGTACATCAGTATACGACTCGGAACTTTTAAGAAAATCGTTCGTAAAATGATATCCCTGTTTTCATTACTGTAGTACTATCATTAAGAGTGTTTACATCACTCAAATCCCATTTTTCGTAAATTTCTTAGTTTTTGACCCGGGTTTACTAAATTTTAGCAAACGAGCTTGATAGACTCATTATTCTTTACAAAATTATCAATTATATAAGTGTCCTCATTATTCAGAATTTTTACATATAATTTACATCTCCACTACTAAATTTTATACATATATATTCTTCGTTTTCCAGTTTTACCCTTTAACCAACTTAAAACTAAAGTAAACATTTATGTATACTTTCCGGTATACATTTATGTTCCATTTTCCCCATTTGGTTGTTCTAGCGAATTCCATCACTTTATTAAACCAAATATTTATTTATTTCCTCATTTTGATCCGTTTGGTTGTTTTAGCGAAATTCTTTGCTTTATTCATCCAAACCTTTATCTATTTCCTCATTTTGACCCCTTTTTTGCTTTAGTGAAATTCTTCACTTTATTCAACCAAACCTTTATCTTTTTCGTCATTTTAACCTGTTTGGTTACTTTAGCGAAATCAATCGCTTTATACAACCAAACCTTTATCTAATTCATCATTTTAACTCGTTTGGTTACTTTAGTAAAATCCATCGCTTTATACAACCAAACCTTTATGTAAAACATTATTTTAACCCGTTTAGTTACTTTAGCAAATTCCATCGCTTTATGAACTACCAAACACATCATTCTTTACTATTTTTCCATTCGGTTTACTTTCGCAAACTTTATCTCTTTTACATGAACCGAATTTCACGAATATTACTTAATTCATCAACATATATTAAATACAAATGTATTAAATAATTCTTACAAAAACTTAAACCTACGTACCATAAAGCTTTCCTTCTAGTCGTAAATCACCTTCGGCTTTATCACACGTCTTTTCACTCGAGTTGCCTATAATGAACAACTCGGCTAATTGTTAAATGATCAATATAAAAGCTATTATTATAAAACGTCGTCAAAAATCATTACATATGGTTCTCATCTAATTATCACATTACCAAGTATAACATTTTCACTTTGGTAATTATCGAACACCTTATAAGTACGGATTTATGTGTTACTTCAATAACACAAGTAAAGCATCCTTTATCTACTCATTCTTATCTTTTCATTAAGTATGTCCGATTATGATCCGATTCGCATCGAGATTTTGGTTTATCAAACTTTATAGGCACAAATTAATCATTATAACATATACATTCCATACTATCATAAAACCCACTTATCACAAGTATCAGTTATCATTCAAATATTTAATTTATATCCTTTGGTCACTGTTTTTCATCAAGGGTTCGCCCCTAGAGTAATATACATCTCAAATCCTACTATCACATCTACAATTTACGCTTGAATTGAAATTTGTAATATTCATCAAACTTCATAATCATCACTAAACATTGAAATTCAACATACCTTAAGATCTCCTAGCTTGGATGATCACTAATTTCAACTCATGCACTTTATGACCTGATTTTTCTTTCAATTTGAAGAATTTGATGATTCTAGGGTTAGGATGTTCTTCCTTTTCTGCTTGCATTGGTCGACCAAGAAAACACACTTGTATGTGTGTTTTTGAGTTTTAATTTCCTATCTATATCTACCCGTTTACCAAGTGCCCAATTCAGTCCTCTATGTCATGGTTATTATACAAGGGCATTACCCAAATGTTTCATTAGTTATCAACAAGTAACTAATTAAAATTTATATCCATTAAATAGTCATTTGTGTAATATTTTACCATAGCACTAAAGATTACTAAGTATTTTATATAAATTAGGGACGTTACAAGTCCACCCCCCTTTAAAATGGTTTTCTGTTAACTAGGTTAAATGCCCAGATTATTTATATAATTTAATATTTTTGGGGTGTTACAATAGGGCAATGGACGTGTATGCTGCACAAAGTAGTGCCAACATAAAGGTTAAACTTAGCTGGGTCAACGCTAGGGTGAACACTTTATCCTGTATTTAAATTGTGGTTGGAATGATATTGTAAATGTAGAAACCCTTTACTTTAAACTTAAATTGCAACAGTTTCACATTTCTTGATATTTTTAATTGTGTAGTGTCCATGTCAACCGGGAGGTATTGAATGTGGCTACTATGGGATGAAGTTCATGAATGAGATAACTTATGAAGGAGTCGAAATACCTGACAATGACAATGTAAG
Source organism: Scalesia atractyloides (assembly GCA_947069175.1). NCBI lineage: Eukaryota > Viridiplantae > Streptophyta > Magnoliopsida > Asterales > Asteraceae > Scalesia > Scalesia atractyloides. The sequence goes on along the minus strand of CAMTDV010000001.1, from coordinate 14,761,274 downwards.
TTAGGCATATTTTGGCCCGCATGTTAGAGAAATATGTACTTATATGTCTAAAAAAATACCTAAATTCATAGATTAAGATTAAATTTTGATTTTTAAGATTTATTTTATTTAATTTTTATCTCAGGTTGGGGAACGAGTAGGGAATACTCAAATGCGGAGATGGATGGCTTTCGCGGAGATTGGTTGACTTATGCGACTACATTTATTTTTAAGTGACAAACCGTAGGTGTCGACGAATGTATTGACACAATTTTTTGTTAACTTTAAAATATTTGTAGTATATACTTGACAAATGATTATGTAATGGGTGATTTTGGTATGTATACATGTTTATTTGTGTTATGAAATAAATTTCATTTTTTGTTATTATATGTGAATCCAAGGCAAATTATTAGTTTTATTAAAAATATTTTTTTAAACCATAGATAAAATCATGACACGTGTAAATGAATGTCATAAATACGTGTGTAATATTTTACCATAGCACTAAAGATTACTAAGTATTTTATATAAATTAGGGACGTTACAAGTCCACCCCCTCTTTAAAATGGTTTTCTGTTAACTAGGTTAAATGCCAAGATTATTTATATAATTTAATATTTTTGGGGTGTTACAATAGGGCAATGGACGTGTATGCTGCACAAAGTAGTGCCAACATAAAGGTTAAACTCAGCTAGGTCAACGCTAAGGTGAACATTTAATCCCGTATTTAAACTGTGGTTGGAATGATATTGTAAGTGTAGAAACCCTTTACTTTAAACTTAAATCGCAACAGTTTCACATTTCTTGATATTTTTAATTGTGTAGTGTCCATGTCAACCGAGAGGTATTGAATGTGGCTACTATGGGATGAAGTTCATGAATGAGATAACTTACGAAGGAGTAGAAGTACCTGACAATGACAATGTAAGTTTAGGACATATTGACAGTTCATGAATAGATAACTTACGAAAAGATGAGAATTTAGTAAGTTAATTCTGATTTAGAATTATGTACTAATGTAAGTTTACTAGAAAATATAATTGGCTCCGATTGTGTTAGACATTTTTTTAATATTGTACTTATTATGTCTAAAATAAGTAAGATACTTAATGCTGAGTATGTTCATTATTGTTAAATTAAATTTGCATTTTTTTAAGTATTTCAATTATTTAAATTTTATTGTTAATTCAAAGTTGAACGAGTATGAGATATAAATGGGATGGATGCTTGCGAGATTGTTGCTTATAAATAAAATTCTATTTTTAAATCGCATTAGTGTGTCACGAATGTTATTGTTTCACTAAATTTTTGTTAAACATATCAAAATAGTATTATTAGTATATACTTATAAATATTTGTATATAGCGGTCTTTTGGTATGTATACATGTTATTTGTTTTATGAAATAAATTTATTTTTGTTATTTATGCAATAAGATTATTTTACTAAAAATTCCATACCTATACGTTTAGTTTCATCATTACATTTTTAACCTTAAAACCAAAAACTCTAAAATAAAGTCCTATGATTTTGTTAATAATATTTGTTGATATAGGTTGTTAATTTATGTACAAGCCTATGAGAATAATAGTTATATCTAACTTGTGAGGTTAATTAGTAGTTACTAGCATATCTTATGTTAGATTTAGAAAATAGCAGAGAAGAGTGCATATTGTGAGTGGTATGAATTATGTAAGGTGGACAAAATGACTTAAGGTAAGTTCCAATTTTTAGTGGAACAAAACTGTTTAGGATGTCAACATCTTCCCTTTGTAAGTCTTGGGAGCAAATTTTAAGGATAGGGATAGAAACAACATGTTTTTGAAAGTTGTGTAAATTGTTTTGGTTATTTAAAAGGGATGTATTGCTTGGGGATAAACAATGCTTAAGTGTGGGTATATTTGATGTGCACTTAAAGTAATATGATTTCTATATGCATTCGACGGGTTTATATTGCAAATTATGTAAGATTATGGTACTTATTAGCTAGTATTATGAATTTGTAGGTTTGAATGGTGTTTGTGGAGAGTTTGGATAAAAACCTGAATAAAGGGACAAAACAAAGCAAAATAGTGCGACATGGAAGAAGCAGAACTTCAAGCGGTCATATCTTGAGCTAGAAAATGAGTTAGGGCCTAGGGGCACATAATATATGAATCTTGACTGTTTCGACGAGACAAATTCAAAAAATGGTTTTTTGAATAGGATACTAGTCGTACTTTTTAATATGAGTACTCGTCATACTTATCGGAAAACTTTCGGCGCGCTCGTAGTGTTCTTATTGGGCCAATGGGCCTTAACATAGGCTTGTTGGAGCACAAGGTTATTGTGAACCGTTTGGCTGGGCGTGATAAGGATCTAACCGCTAAAGATGTTGAAATCACTAAGCTTAAACGTCACCCTTGCTTGAAAGTCAATATAAATATGAGTCGCTAGAGCTGGATGTTGGTGCTGAAAAAGCTCGTGCTAAGGCCACTGGAGAAGCGCAGGATATAGCCCAATCATCATTAAACACTGCTAAAAATGCTTGCACGGATGTAGAGACTGTACTAGAGACCTTCACGAGCAACTCTGTCTGGTTGCAGCAACGTGACATTGCTCATGTGAGTATTTTACTCTTTACTTTTTACATTGTTTTACCTAATGTTAATTCATTTTCTTTGTTGCGCAGGTGGCCAATGTTGTCCTGAACTCTGTTGAGCTTGACATTATGGTGGCGACACTAACTGTTGTTGCATACAACGATGGTTACAGCGAGGGCTATCATGTAACACTTCGCATTTTGTACTTTCCTTATTTAGAAAGTGTAATCATATTTCTATATATGGGAACCTTGTATTCGTATCATGTTTGTATTCCATTTCCTATCTTGTAATCCTAGGCCTTGATCATAATGGAATTCCATTTTATACATAAACATGCTACATACTTAAAAAAGGTGTTGCAAACTTGAATACACGCTCATACACGAAAACCGATACTTGAAATACTTGAAATTTATATTTATACAGGCATTACACCTCTACGTTACTCAAATATGCTTCAAATACCTAAAAGCGGCTAAAACGCAAGAGAATGACACAATATAACCCAAACTACCCCACTCGTGCAGACGAACTTACCTTTGCATGAACTCACCTTTGCACGAACTCACCTTTTCACGAACTCACCTTTGCACGGAACTTACCTTCACACGAAGGACTTACCTTCGCACAAACATGTCACCTCCATACGAACCACTCATCTGTACGAACGGAGCTGACGACGGGATTTCGGGCAGAAAACACAAATAGCCGTGTTTTACCTACTTTTTCACCTTTTTACAGCACCCAATCACTTCCTACTTCATTTATAACATTAACCCTAATCCTAGCTTATAAATAGGAGCCTCCATATACTCTTAAAACACTTTCCAAACACTTAAATCACTCTCAAATCTTCTTGTTTACTCTCTAATTTACAAGACTTGGCAGAAAGTTGCAATCATTCTAAGTTAGTTTTAGCTCACTTTTCTTCTTATTTCCTTATGCTTTCTTCTTTCATTCTACTTGGATAACCTCTAGGAAGGTTTTCACAAGCTCGGTAGAACGTTTGGAAGCTATTAGAATGTTCTTAGCATATGCTTCGTACAAAAACTTCAAGGTGTTTTAGTGGGTGTAATGAGTGCGTTTCTATATGGGAAGGTGAAGGAAGAAGTCTATGTTTGCCAACCTCCGGAATTCGAAGATCCACACTTTCCTACACGATAGTATAAGCTTGACAAAGCTCTCTACAGTCTTCATCAAGCTCCTTGAGCCTAGTATGATATTTTGTCGACATATCTTTCGGAATGTAGGTACACAAGAGGTAAAATCGATATGACTCTCTTCACGAAAAGGATCAAAGATAATGTGATGCTGGTGCAGATCTATGTAGACGATATTATTTTCGGGTCAACTGATGAGGCCCTATGCAAGGAGTTCGAGAAGGTTATGAAGGCAAAGTTCGAGACGAGCATGATGGGAGAACTCATGTTTTTCTTAGGATTAAAGGTGAAGCATAGATAAGACGGTATCCTCATTCGTCAAGCAAAATACATCAGGGATATTCTCACAAAGTACAGCATGAACGACTGCAAAACCGCCAGTACACCATTTGCAGCTCAGACAGAACTCACATCTGATCTTCAAGGAAAACAGTTGAACAAGTCCTTCTATCGCTCGATGATAGGCTCATCGATGTATCTGACCGCATGTAGGCCTGACATTAGGTGGGCTGTTTGCCTATGTGCACGATTTCAGACGAATCCAAAAGAATCTCATGAAGCTGCTGTCAAACGAGTTTTTCGTTATCTGAAAGGAACACCCAAGCTCGGACTGTGGTATCCTAAAGATAGTAATTTTGATTTAATTTCTTATTCTGATAGTGATCATACGTGTTGCAAGGTTGACAGAAAGTCTGTCTCTGAAGGTTGTCAATTCTTTGGAAATTGTCTCATATCGTGGCAAAGCAAGAAGCAGACATGAGTTTCCACATCTACCGCTCAAGCCGAATATACGGCAACTTAAAGTTTTTTGGATACAAAATCAGTTGCTGGACTACGGAATCAACATTATGAAGACTCCAATATTCATCGACAACGAGGCATGTCTAGGAATTGTGAAGAATCCTATCCACCACTTCAGAACAATGCATATCGAAATTCGCATTCATGCAATCAGAGATGAATTCAAGAAAGGATACATTCAAGTGGTGCCTGTGGATACAATGCAACCGAAAGCTGATATTTTCACGAAAGCCTTCGAGAAAACCCATTTCAACCAGTTGGTAACCTGGTTGGAAATGGTCAATTTCCTTGAGTGGAAATGATTTGAGTCTTCAAAGCCGTTAAAAAACTAAAAAAAAGTCTTTTCATGTTTCTTCATAATAAATATCTTAAACATCTTAACAAAAAACGTGTCCAACAAAAAGATTTTCTACAACTTTAAAATTTCATTTTCAAGCATTAGACTTTCGAAAATCAAATTTTAAGGGGGGAAGTTTTCTAGAAAATAAGCACATGCTTGCGATTTGGTCTTTCGTTTGACACCCTCTTAAGAAATGATAGAAAACTGCTGACACTTTATTTGTGTAACACCCTGTAAAATCGTGTTCAATAGCATAGTGACAAGTGTTATATTTTTATTTTTTAGTCTATTAAAGACTAACAGGGACTAAAAGTGTCAACATGCTCAAACTAAGCCTCTGAGTGATCTTTGATGTCAACATGCATAAACCGAGCCTCTGAGTGACCATTAGTGTCAACATGCTTGAAACATAGCCTCTGAGTGACCATTAGTGTCAACATGCTAAAACTTGGCCTCTGATTGACCGTTGTGTCAACATGCCCAGCCTCTGAGTGACATCGGAGTCAACATACTTATAACGAGCCTCTGAGTGATCTTTTACGAAGTCCTAAATCTCGTATGTTCCATTTGTTGGTCGAGAGGGATTAAATCCGGGATTATATAAAAGTTGAACGTTGGAGGGCTTAAAAGTGTCAACATGTTAACTTATATCTCTGAGTGACCTTTTAACGAACCAAGAGCTCGACAATGTCCGGGCATAATCCCGGGTATGCCAAATATTGCCTATGGAGGGCTAAATATGCCAAAAGGGTGTTTTAGGAGGTTTTAAGGATGTTTAATAGTTGAGGGGCTAAATGTGGCAATTTTTGAAAACTTACATGGGGCGCTCGCGGGGCGCAAGTGACCTGTGTCTGTAGAAAGTTCGCTTGGCCTCCACACATATTACCAAAAACCATTTTTTTCGAAACTATGGACTTTCAATCAGCTATGCCACGTTTTAGGACACTTGTAAGCTCCCTCTTACACCCCTAAACACCTGTCATCACCTCCTTTGAGTTCTTCAATTATAAATAGGTGTCCAAGTCCACCATTTGAATCTACACCTTTCTTAATCATAACTCTTCTCCCTCCTCTGGAAGTTCCTAACTGAAAGGAACATCCAACTTAGTTCTCTTGCATTCTAGTAACCTCTTGTTAGTGTTCCTTGCTCTTGCATTTTTGTTTATAGGCTTTTATAGCCAAAAGTCAAGCGTTTTGCGGAAAACACTTTGAGTTTTGGTTAAGACCATTATAGTCCAGCCATTGTTTGTAACGAACATGGCTAAGTGATCGTAATAAGCTAGGTGTTAGTCCCTATAAAGGGTACCTCCTGAAGATCACGTTTGCTAGACCAATTGACGGGTCAAAGTTAAGTTATTAAAAAGTCAAACATGCCATTTTTCGGAAAAATCATAAATTGATCTTATATATGTTATGAAACCTGTTTTGACACTTAAACAAGTTGGTAATAATTATTAGAACATGTAAGTACATGTTCGGCATGTCAGTTTAAGTTTTAGGGTTGGTTCGCAACCGAAAGTCGTGAAGTTTGACTTCTGCTTTGACATTCAATTCTGACCCGATTTAGATTAGTTAGCTACTGATCTAAAGTTGCATTATGATCGTAATATAATGTAGCATAACCCTCTGAGGTTATATTACATGATCATAATCAGAATATGAGTTTATGCACAAGTTCCGTATTTATGCCATTTTTGACTAAAATTTCCTTTTTGCATAAATCAAGCTTTTAATGATAATGAACTGATATAATATTATAAGTAGGATTATTTTGGATGTCAAACCAGATTATAAAATGAGTTTACAAGCAGGTCCTTGAATTATGTCGATAAATGACGATTTAGCCCTTGTGGCTCATAAAACAGTTTTAATCAAATCTTTTCAAGGTAAATCTTTTACCTACTGATATGTTATATTAAATAACATATCTAAGATATTTTAATCTGATCTTAACATCAGTTTTCATTAAAGATCGCATAAGACGTCATTTTACGACACAAGCGCCGTTTCGGCGCATAGTATGGTTTTAAACCATATTATTTGACCAAGACTTGTTACCGACTGATTTTAAAACTTATTTTAAATATTTTTATAATAGTTACATGTTATAAACTCAGAATCCCAAATAATTTATAAACTTTGTGTAAAATGACCAAAATGCCCATTCGGTGCATAGTTTGGTCATAAAAGATAATTACACATATAATTGACATCCTACTGATATTATATCATAAATAAATTATTTTTCCAGAATACTTATGGTTATAACATTAAATTATAATCAATTTCCTTTTATACGAAATGAAATTATCAAAATGCCCTTATAAGGCATAATTTCATTTTCAAACCTTAACGGGCATATAAGTTGATATCCTACTGATATTACAACTTATTTAAAGTATAATGGCATATAGAACTTGTCCATGACTTATCCAGTTACCCGATATCACTAATATGCGTATGGTTAAGTATATGTAACTATTTTACGGAAATTTAACCAAAACGAGTTTACCCTTATCATTTTAAACTCAAAATCCAGAATGTTAATTGTTTACACATTTTATACAAGTCAAAGTACTTGTTGGGTTTAAATTACATTCTATCCGATCATTGTTTTTAATCAAGCGTTATACGTTTTGATCCTGTACACTAATCGGTCTAAGCCTATGACTTAAATAAGACCGTTAGTATTTAATTGGTTAGCTTATGCCATAATCCAAACTAGAGCTTTCCGGTAAATGCTATCTGCACTTAGATCATTTTGGATACGGCTGAGATATTAAATCTTGCATTTTTAAATCAAGACTAGCTTAGGTAAATACTCTTGACTTATTTCCGTATACGGGCTTGGGATACGGTAAAATATTACCGCTTGCTCAGAAATGGGATCAACCGAATGCCGGATTGTGGCTAGTAAATCCGCAAATTCTGTTTTAATCAGTTTTGTTTGATAACTTAAACATCAGGGGTTAAATTACCGTGTCCTGGATATCCTCGGCTCATTACATTAGATAATGGCCACGATCTTAGCGTGGGGTGTAGGCATACACCTGGCAGACGCTCATATGCAACTTACCCAAGAAGTTGGGGATAACTCCTCTGTGAGTTCTAAGTGGTGTGTATTTAATCATGTCTCAGTCTCTGTGCTGGGCCCTGTATGTATGGACAAACATGTGAATCTGTTAACAAAGTTACAAAGTAACTTTCCCAAGTTATAAAAGATTTGTGCACTGTGCACTTAAATCTAATTTCTAAATTGTTTTCAAAATGAGTCCATCTGGTGTATTTACCAGCGAAAGCTGACGTAGTTTCAAAAGACTAAGCTGCAGGTACACTATGAAATAGGTTGGAAGCTGCTCGATAGTGAAATAAGAGGATCTTGCAAATCCTTAGATCTGCCCTAAAGTCTGCTTTATATTCTTTCTTTGTACATTTTATGATCCGCCTCTGGATCTTCTATTACGAGCCTGCATATTATTTTGTATTTCGAACATTTAGTTTGTAATAGTAATTTTACTCCAAGACTTCCGCTGTGCCATGTTTAACTGACAATGATGTTATCAACTGACGTCACGATTCTCCCCACCCGGGCCCACCAGTGTGTGGACTTGGATTGGAAATCCGGGGTGTGAGAGGTTGGTATCAGAGCCAACGTTTGAGAGAATTAAACACTAACCCTTTTTGTGTTTAATCTCAAACTTACACGAGCACATTCCTTAGACTTCCGAGTCTAGGCATTGACGTAGGATTACTCATTTCATTATTAAGTTATAAGTATTGTTTTTGAATTAATTTTTAACAGGAAAATGCCGCCACGTGTACGACGACGAGGAAAAGGACTCATGAGGGGAGGACCATCAGGACACATTCCCCCACATCCACATCACCCGAACCCCTATGAGGACTCGGGAGATTCATGGCCATTCACCCAACATTCGCCTACCCACACACAAAGTTCACACCACTCGTACCATCCGCACCACTCTCACCTCTCCCATCATTCTTACCATGATGAGTTTAATCCAAACCAATATTTAAATACACCTCCAGCCGATCAAAACCAGTTGGACCAACCAAACCCCATGGACGAGGACTCCGACCAGGAGATGCCGCCGTCGGGATCGCATATGCATCCCATTGAAATCTCAAGCGATTCGAACTCCTATGCCGGATCGCCTTACCAAGGTCCTAATGAGTGGGACCAATATTGGAACCAATTTACCTTCGCCAATACTCCTTCCTATCACTCCCAACCACCTCCTGTGCAAGACGATCGACACATGGAACCGGTTGAACAACCCCAATCACCACTAGAACCGTCAAGGAGGAAAAGAGGAGCACGATGTCGGTACGTGCGGGCCAACGGTCGGGTTCGCTACCACCTTTGCCTAAACCCTACCCTACCATTCAAGAGGACCCACAAATGGGTGGACCCTCTAACACCTCACCTGTGGTGGAACCAACACCAACACCTATAGTTAAACCACCACCATCGGGTTATAGTAACCCAATCCCCACATATCTAGACACGTCTGGATTTGATCATTTTAACCCGTCTACACCGGTAGACTACCAAGCATGGTCGCATGACCCCTACATGCAATCGGTCATGCACAACGCACTTTACCCATCTCCTTTCCCACATGTTTATCCACCGACTGGATCTAAGTTAAGGATACCAGTATCCGGTTATGCCACAACCACAACCTCCACCACCACTTGAGGCCATTAACGAAGCCTTATAAAGAATGAAAGAAATGCAACAACAAGCGGAGAAAACAGAGAAGAAGACAAACAAGTTCTTCAAGAAACTCTCCAAACTAGTTATGGGAAAGAAGGACAAGTGAAGTCTTTTCTAATATATATTAGTCCCTGCGAGGACATAGTTATTTCTTTAGTCCCTGCGTGGACATGTTGTTTTCTGTAGTCCTTGCATGGACAATTTATTTCTTTCTACTATTGTAACTTCTATTGAAATTTAATGAAGTATCTTTGGAATGATATATATATATATATATATGTGTGTGTGTGTGTGTGTGTATTCATACTCTTCAAACGAGCGTCTCGATTTTACTCGAAATTTATGCTCTGTGATATAATTCCAAAAAGATCTTAATGGTTTTGATTAGCCAAGTGGCACAGACCACACATTTGGCCAATTTATAAATGATAGTTAAGTACGAAGGGGTCTTCTATCAGGATAGTTAAGGGAAGTTATCCTTCTATCCAGAGGTGGTGGACTTAAGTTCAAGCCTCCAAATCGTAAGGTTAATGCGACCGGGACTATTAATCAACCATTAAGGTACTCTTATGTTAACATTCAAGTAATGTTAATACTCCTGGTAGTGTGACTTGAGGAACCACACTAGCCATTAAGGTAATGGAGTATGTCCTAACCTTATATAGCCTATGTGATCAACTTTGATCCCGGCTAATATCATCAGTGTGATGATTAATACATCCATTAGTGATGTATTGGCCTTGGGGCTATAATTAAACATCCATTAGTGATGTATTGCCCCCAATCCATTAATGATGTATTGCCCTTGGGGATATGTTTAAACATCCAGTAGTGATGTATCGCCCTTGGGGCGATGATTAAACATCCATTAGGGACAGGCCTATGTGCCATATTTTATGTCCATTAGTGACAGGCCTATGTGCCATATTTTATGTCCATTAGTGACAGGCCTATATGCCATATTTTTATGTCCATTAGTGACAGGCCTATGTACCATATTTTATGTCCATTAGTGACAGGCCTATATGCCTTATTTTATGTCCTTCGAGACAAGCTTATGAGCTAAATATAATTGTCAATTACGACAATGACAGTTGTGACAATGCGATCCACTGTCTAATAATATATGGACTACGTCCAGATTGTAATTTACCTATGATGGTCCTATTAAGACCTAGGCCAAATATAGATATGTTAAGTCTAAGAGTTATGATGTTATTCACACTAGCTTAAGTAGGCTTTGGATTGTTATATCCACTGTATAAAGCCAATATGGTTGATATACCCGGGCTAAGTGAAGTTTAATTGGTATATAGAACCAAAGCTCAAAAGATGGCAACTCGAATGAGGCACAAAGTAGCCACCGGGATATTGACTCAAACAAAACCGAAAACAGAGATATTGATAATGACGATTTCTAGGCTCGCATTGATGCAGCCATTGAAAAGGCCATGGGAAAAGCCATAGAAAGGCTTAAAGAGTCGAGTGCTACTCGCTCTAGACCATTATCTGTTACCCCATCCTCAGCTCATAAGGAAAGCTCCGTTCACTCTTCGAATGCGAAGAGTGAACCAAAGAAAATAGATTTCAATAATAGGTCTCGGTCCGTTAATGACGGACGTACCTATAAATATTTCGGCTCCTGCAAGCCCTGAGATATTAATGGGGAGAAAGTAGCTGTGGAAGCCCTAAAGTGGCTGGATGAGATGGAGACAAACGTAGATATCAGCAGTTGTGCTGATAAGGATGTGGTCAAGTATGTACACAGTCCTTTAAGGGTGATGCCCTAATTTGGTGGAAAGCTATGATCCAATCTACGGGTAAAGTCCACCTGTACAACTTAGGATGGCCTAAGTTTGTCGAATTAGTCAATGAAACTCACTGCCCACCTCATGAGGTGGAGAAATTAGAGACAGACTTTTGTCTCTTTCAATGAAAAACCAAGATTGTCGGAAGTATGTTTCCGATTTCAACTCCCTATCTAGGTTAGTTTCCTATCTGATCACCCCTGAAACCTAACGCATTGCGCGTTTTATCAATGGGTTAGCTCCTGAAATTAAGGGCATGGTAAAGCAAAAGTCAGTTAAGTCTGAAACTGACGGGAAAAGAAAGAGAGAAGATGACAACTCCCGAAGATTTTATAAGAAGAATAAAGGGAGATTTGGGTTCAAAAGAAACCAAGACAAGCGGCTGTGACGCCAACATGCAAGACTTGCAACCGTAGGCACTGGGGACAGTGTAATTATGGTCCACAAACTAAACCCTATGGTATCTGTAAGAGAAAGGGGCATAAGACCCTAGAATGCAAGGATCTTAAGGATGTTGTTTGCTACATCTGCAATGAAAAAGGGCATATTAAGACTAACTGCCCTAAGATTCTTAAGAATTATAATGCAAAGCCTAGAGAGGCCAAGAAGGGGAATGCTCATGCCTTTTAGATAACTGCAAGAGAGGCTGTTAATGACAACAATGTCATAACAGGTACATTCCTCATTAACGAAATTTATGCTAGAGTTATTTTCGATTCGGGTGCAGATAAATCTTTTGTTGATCATAAATTTAGTAAATTATTATACTTACCCATAAGAACTCTAGATAAAACATATGAGATAGAACTTGCTGATGGAAGTTTAGAAACAGCATCTTCCATTCTTGATGGAGGTTTCATATCCGTAAAGAATCACTCCATTCCTATCTCACTTTTGCCAATGAAATTGGCAGGGTTCGATGTAGTTTTAGGCATGGATTGGTTATCTCGTAACCAAGCCCATATTACCTGCGATCAGAAACTCATCAATATTAAAACCCCATCTGGTGAAATGATCACCATCCCTAGAGACTCACACTACGGATTTCCAGACAAGGTGTCGTTATTTAAGGCATCCAAGTGTTTAAGGAAAGGTTGTGTCATTTACATGGCACAAGTCACTATCAACGAATCAAAGCCAAACATGGAAGACCTACCAGTTATCTCAGAGTATTCAGATGTTTTCCTCGAGGAATTACCAGGCCTACCTCCAAACAGACAAGTTGAATTTAGGATTGACATCCTACCTAGATCAGCACCCATAGCTAGAGCTCCATACCGATTAGCACCAACGGAAATGAAGGAGTTGAGGACTCAGTTAGATGAACTCTTAGAGAAAGGCTTTATTCAGCCAAGTTCCTTGCCCTGGGGCACGCCAATTCTGTTCGTTAAGAAAAAGGATGGTTCAATGCGGATGTGCATTGACTACCGAGAGCTAAACAAGGTAACAATCAAGAATCGTTATCCTTTGCCCAGGATCGATGATTTATTTGACCAACTTCAAAGTGCTAGTTATTTCTCCAAGATTGATCTAAGATCAGGATATCATCATCTGAAGGTTAGGAACGAGGATGTTCCTAAGACTACCTTCAGGATCCGTTACGGTCATTTTGAATTTCTAGTAATGCCCTTTGGGCTCACAAATGCACCTGCAGTATTCATGGATCTCATGAATAGAGATTGCAAACCGTATTTGGATAAGTTTGTCATTGTCTTTATAGACGACATACTTACCTATTCTACTAATCAAGATGATCATGAGAAACACCTTCGATGCATTCTAGAACTACTAAGGCAAGAGAAGCTTTATGCAAAGTTTTCTAAGTGAGAGTTTTGGCTTAGAGAAATCCAATTCCTTGGACACGTTGTAAGTGAGCGTGGTATCCAAGTGGATCCCGCCAAAATTGAGGCCATAATAAATTGGGAAGTACCCAAGACCCCATCGGAGATTTGTAATTTCCTAGGGTTGGCTGGATACTACAGGAGGTTCTTGAGAACTTCTCAAGGATAGCCACTCCTTTAACTACCCTAACCCGTAAAAATGTTAAGTAAAATTGTTTCAAAACAACAAGAATCCTTTGAGATTCTTAAACACAAGTTGAGCAATGCTCCTGTGTTATCTCTACGTAAGGGTATTAAGGAATTTGTAGTCTATTATGATGCCTCACACACTGGCATGGGCTGTGTGCTAATGCAAAAAGGCAAGGTGATTGCCTATGCATCACGACAACTAAAGGTGCACGAAAAGAATTCACCACCCATGATTTGGAATTGAGTGCCGTTGTATTTGCACTTAAGTTATGGAGACATTATTTGTATGACACCAAGTGTATTATATACATTGACCATAAAAGTCTCCAGCATCTGTTCAATCAGAAAGAATTGAACATGCGACAACGCCGTTGGATGGAAATGCTTAATGATTATGATTGCGAGATTCGCTACCATCCTAGCAAGGCAAACGTAGTTGCTGACGCCTTAAGTCGCAAGGAAAGAATTAAGCCAATAAGGATTAATGCCAAGAGCATTGAGCTCAGAAATAGCCGAAGCTATTAGATGCGCAAAAACAAGCTCTATTAGAGGTTAATGCTCCTAATGAAGGATTAGGCGGAACTGTCGATCAGTAACGCCTGGAAAAGATGGAATCCTTAGATTTCATGATAGAATTTGGGTTTCAATCTTTGGAGGACTTAGAGAACTAATCCTCCAAGAAGCACATAACTCAAGATACTTAGTTCACCCAGGTGGTGACAAGATGTATCAAGATCTGAAGAAGAATTATTGGTGGATGGGTTTGAAGAAATCCATAGCCACTTATGTAGCTAAGTGTCTGACGTGTACGCAAGTTAAGGCCGAACATCAAAAGTCGTAAGGACTTCTACAGCAATTGGAAATTCCCACATGGAAATGGGAAATGGTAACTATGGACTTGATTACCAAGTTACCTAAGACCAAAAGTGGAAATGACACTATTTGGGTCATTGTGGATAGGCTGACTAAGTCAGCACATTTCTTGCCAATAAAGGAAACGTATAATTCAGACAAATTGGCTAAGTTGTATGTGGACAAGATTGTGTCCCTACATGGTGTGCCGGTATCTATTATATCTGACAGAGATACTAGATACGCATCTCACTTTTGGAAAAGTTTCCAACAATCTTTAGGCACAAGATTAAACTTTAGTACTGCTTACCATCCGCAGACTGATGGTCAAAGTGAGCGTACTATCCAGACATTGGAAGATATGCTAAGGGCATGTGTGATTGATTTAGGTGGAAGTTGGGATGACCACTTACCCCTGATAGAATTCTCCTACAATAATAGTTATCATACGAGCATCAAGGCTGCTCCTTTTGAGGCCTTGTATGTGAGAAAATGTAGAACACCCGTGTGCTGGGCAGAAGTTGGGGAAGCCCAACTATCAGGACCAGAGATTGTCCTGGAGACCACGGAAAAGATTGTTGCAAATCCATGATCGTCTCAAAGCTGCCAGAGATAGGTAGAAGAGCTATGCTGATAAGAGGCGTAAACCTCTTAAGTTCCAAGTTAAGCCCAAGATATATCGGACCATTAGAGATAGTCGAATGTGTCGGCACTGTAGCTTATAAGCTCAGATTGCCAGAGGAGCTTAGTGGAATTCATGATGTGTTCCACAACAGTAATCTTAAGAAATGTCAAGCCGATGAATTGCTAGCAATATTGCACAAGGATGTGCAAATTGATGAAAACCTGAGGTTTGTTGAGAAACCAATTTCGATCGAGGATCGACAGGTTAAGAAGCTCCGAAGGAAAATAATACCTATAGTAAAGGTTAAGTGGGACGCCTTTAAAGGTCCCGAGTATACATGGGTGGTTGAGTCCACTATGCGACAAAAGTACCCTCATCTTTTTGAATAAAATCTCGAGGTCGAGATTTCTTTTAAGGGGGTGAGGATGTAACACCCTGTAAAATCGTGTCCAATAGTATAGTGACACGTGTTATATTTTTATTTTTTAGTCTATTAAAGACTAACAGGGACTAAAAGTGTTAACATGCTCAAACTAAGTCTCTGGGTGATCTCTGATGTCAACATGCATAAATCGAGCCTCTAAGTGACCATTAGTGTCAACATGCTTAAAACATAGCCTCTGAGTGACCATTAGTGTCAACATGCTAAAACTTGGCCTCTGAGTGATCGTTGTGTCAACATGCCCAGCCTCTGAGTGACATCGGAGTCAACATGCTTATAATGAGCCTTTGAGTGATCTTTTACGAAGTCCTAACTCTCGTATGTTACATTTGTTAGACAGAGAGGGATTAAATCCGTGATTATATAAAAGTTGGATGTTGGAGGGGTTAAAAGTGTCAACATGTTAATTTATACCTCTGAGTGACCTTTTAACGAACCGAGAGCTCGACAATGTCCGGGCATAATCCCGGGTATGCCAAATATTGGCTACGGAGGGCTAAATATGCCAAAAGGGTGTTTTAGGAGGTTTTAAGGATGTTTAAGAAGTTGAGGGGCTAAATGTGGCAAATTTTGAAAACTGACATGGGGCGCTCGCGGGGCGCGAGAGGCAAAGCCATGGCCTCTCTTGAGGCGCGAGAGGCCTGTGTCTGCAGAAAGTTTGCTTGGCCTCCACACATATTGCCAAAAACCATTTTTTCGAAACTATGGACTTTCAATCAGCTATGCCATGTTTGAGGACACTTGTAAGCTCCCTCTTACACCCCTAAACACCTGGTATCACCTCCTTTGAGTTCTCCAACTATAAATAGGTGTCCAAGTCCACCATTAGAACTTGCACCTTTCTTATTCATAACTCTTCTGCTCCTCTGGAAGTTCCTAACTGAAAGGAGCATCGAACTTAGTTCAGTTTGCATTCTAGGAACCTCTTGTAAGTGTTCCTTTCTCTTTCATTTTCGTTTATAGGCTTTTATAGCCAAAAGTCAAGCGTTTTGTGGAAAACGCTTTGACTTTTGGTTAAGACCATTATGGTCCAGGCATTGTTTGTAACGAATATGGCTAAGTGATCGTAATAAGGTAGCTGTTAGTCCCTATAAAGGGCACCTCCTGAAGATCACGTTTGCTAGGCCAATTGACAGGTCAAAGTTAAGTTATTAACATCGCATAAGACGTCATTTTACGACAATTCTGGAAGTCGCAAAGTTTGACTTCTGCTTTGACTTTCAATTATGACCCGATTTAGATTTGTTAGCTATTGATCTAAAGTTGGATTATGATCGTAATATAATGTAGCATAGCCCTCTAAGGATATATTACAAAATCGTTATCAGAATCTGAGTTTATGCGCAAGTTCCGTAATTATACCATTTTTGACTAAAATGCCCTTTTTGCATAAATCAAGGTTTTAATGATAATGAACTTGAAAACAAGTTTCCTGCTGATATAATATTATAAGTAGGATTATTTGGGATGTCAAATCAGACTATAAACTGAGTTTACAAGCAGGTCCTTGAATTATGTTGATAAATGACGATTTAGCCCTTGTGGCTCATTAAACAGTTTTAATCAAATCTTTTCAAGGTAAATCTTTTACCTACTAATATGTTATATTAAATAACATATCTAAGGTATTTTAATCTGACCTTAACATCAGTTTTCATTAAACATCGCATAAGACGTCATTTTACGACATAAGCACCGTTTCGGCGCATAGTATGGTTTTGAACCATATTATTTGACCAAGACTTGTTACCGACTGATTTTAAAACTTATTTTAAATATTTTTATAGTAGTAGGTACATGTTATAAACTCAGAATCCCAGATAATTTATAAACTTTGTGTAAAATGACCAAAATGCCCCTTCGATGCATAATTTGGTCATAAAAGATAATTACACATATAATTGACATCCTACTGATATTATATCATAAATAAATCATTTTTCCAGAATACTTATGGTTATAACATTAAATTATAATCAATTTCCTTTTATACGATATGAAATTACCAAAATGCCCTTATAAGGCATAATTTCATTTTAAAACCTTAACGGGCATATAAGTTGATATCCTACTGATATTACAACTTATTTAAAGTATAATGGCATATAGAGCTTGTCCATGACTTATCTGGTTACCCGATATCGCTAATATGTGTATGGTTAATTATATGTAACTATTTTACAGAAATTTAACCAAAACGGGTTTAACCTTATCATTTTAAACTCAAAATCCAGAATGTTAATTGTTTACCCATTTTATACAAGTCAAAGTAGTTGTTGGGTATAAACTACATTCTATCCGATCATCGTTTAATCAAGCGTTATACGTTTTGATCATGTACACTACTCGGTCTAAGTATATGACTTAAATAAGACCGTTAGTATTTAATTGGTTAGCTTATGCCATAATCCAGACTAGAGCCTTCCGGTAAATACTATCTGCACTTAGATCATTTTGGATACGGCTGAGATATTAAATCTTGCATTTTTAAATCAAGACTAGCTTAGGTAAATACTCTTGACTTATTTCCCTATACGGGCTTGGGATACGGTAAAATATTACCGCTTGCTCAGAAATGGGATCAACCGAATGCCGGATTGTGGCTAGTAAATCTGCAAATTCTGTTTTAATCAGTTTTGTTTGATAACTTAAACATCAGGGGTTAAATTACCGTGTCCTGGATATCCTCGGCTCATTACATTAGATAATGGCCACGATCTTAGCGTGGGGTAAATACACCTGGCAGACACTCATATGCAACTTACCCAAGACGTTGGGGATAACTCCTCTGTGAGTTCTAAGTGGTGTGTATTTAATCATGTCTCAGTCTCTGTACTAGGCCCTGTATGTATGGACAAACATGTGAATCTGTTAACAAGGTTACAAAGTAACTTTCCCAAGTTATAAAATATTTGTGCCCTGTGCACTTAAATCTAATTTCTAAAATGTTTTCAAAATGAGTCAGTCGGGTGTATTTACCAGCGAAAGCTGACGTATTTTCAAAAGACTAAGCTGCAGGTACAATACGAAATAGGCTGGAAGCTGCTCGGTAGTGAAATAAGAGGATCTTGCAAATCCTTAGATCAGCCCTAAAGTTTGTTTATATTCTTTCTTTGGACATTTTATGATCTGCCTCTGGATCTTCTATTATAAGCATGTATATTATTTTATATTTTGAACATTCGGTTTGTAATAGTAATTTTACTCCAAGACTTCTGTTGTGCCGTGTTTAATTGACAATGATGTTATCAACTGACGTTACGATACTCCCCACCCGGGCCCACCGGTGTATGGATTTGGATTGGAAATCCGGGGTGTGACAGTTTGTTCTTACAACAGAGAAAGAATGGAAAATCAACTTTTAAACAAGGAAAATCGATCGAGGTGCCAAGCAACGACGTGTTAGTAGATTCAGCCACATCTTCGAGTAAACTGTGAGTAGGTGACAAAAGTTAATGCTTACACAAGAATTCTGGATACCTACAATGTTGTGCAACTTGCGGGTAACACGTTGCGTGTAACACCACGTAAAAATCGCGTCCAATAATATAGCGACACGTGTCGTTACTTTTATAATAAGTCTAATAAGGACAAATAAGGACTAAAGGTGTCAACATGCTCAAACTAAGCCTCTGAGTGACCCTTTACGAATTTCTAACCCTCATACGAGCCACTTGTTGGACGAGAGGGATTATTTGTGTAAATATGTAAAAGTTGAACGACAGAGGGATTAAAAGTGTTAACATGTTAATTTATACCTCTGAGTGACCTTTTAATGAATCGAGAGCTTGACGATGACCGGGCATCCTCCCAGGTACGCCAAATATTAGCTACGAAGGGCTAATTATGCTTATAAAAGTCTTTTAGAAGTTTAATAAGTTAAGGGGCTAAAATGTTGCAAAATTTAAAGATATCACAGACCGCTCGCAGGCCGCGAGAGACAAGGCATGGTCTCTCGCGGGCCGCCAGAGGCCTACACTGCAGAAAAATTGGTTGGCAGGCACACAAATTGCCAAAACCCATTCAATTTGAAACCATGGTCTTCCAAACTGCTATGCGACGTTTTAGGACACTTGTATGCACCCTCTAACACTTACTAACACCTGGCATCACCTCCTTCAAGCACTCCAACTATAGATAGGAGCATTAGTTCATCACTTGAACTTGCACATTCTCATAAATCATTTTATCTCCCTCCTATGGAAGTTCCTAACTGAAAGGAGCATCCAACTTAGTTCTATTTCATCCAAGGATCACTTGTAAGTGTTCATTTCTCTTGCATTTTCGTTTATAGGCTTTTTATAGCCAAAAGTCAAGCGTTTACGGAAAATGCTTTGACTTTCGGTTAAGACCATTATGGCCCAGTCCTTGTTCATAACGAACATGGGTAAGTGATTGTAATAAGGTAGGTGTTAATCCCTATAAAGGGCACCTCATAAAGATCACGTTTACTAGACCAAATGACCGGTCAAAGTATTATTATTAAAAAGTCAAACAGACCATATTTTGAAAATATTATAATCTGAATTTATATATGTTATAAAAATGTTTTGACACTTAAAAAAGTTGGTAATAATTATTAGAACATGTGAGAACATGCTCGACTCGTCAATTTCAGTTCTAGTGTTGGTTCGCAACCGAAAGTCGTAAAGTTTGACTTCTGCTTTGACTTTCGATTCTAACCCGATTTAGATTAATTAGCTACTGATCTAAGGTTGCATTATGATTGTAATATAATGTATCATAACTCCCTGAGGTTATATTACATGATCATAATCCGAATCTAAGTTTATGCACAAGTTCCGTTATTATGCCATTTTTTACTAAAATGCCCTCTTACATAAAATAAGGTTTTAATAGATAATGAACTTGAAAATGAATTTTCTACTGATGTAATATCATAAATAAGATTATTTGGGATGTCAAGTCAATTTATATACTGAGTTTACATACAAGTTCTTGCATCATGTCGACAAATAACAATAAAGCCCTTATGGCGCATAAAACGATTTTAAACATACTTTTATCACCAAACCATTTATCTACTAATATGTCATATTAAATAACATCCTATAAAACATTTGAACCTAATTTTAGTATCAGTTTTCATTAAAATTCGCTCAGATCATTATTTTTCGACATAAACGCCGTTTCGGCACATAGTGTGGTTTTAAACCATATTCATCAACCCAAACTTGTTACCTGCTGATTTTAAACTCATTTAAAATATTTTTACAGTAGGTACATAATATAAACTCAGAATCCCAAATAAATTATAAAACTATGTGTAAAATGACCAAAATGCCGCTACGGTGAATAGTTTGGTCATAAATGATAAATTACACATATGATCAATATCTTACTGATATTATACCATAAATTAAATATTTTTCCAGAATATTTTTTATGATATATAATTACCAAAACGCCCTTATGAGGCATAATTTCATTTTTCAAACCTTAACAGGCATGTAAGTTGATATCCTACTTATATTACAGCTTATTTAAAGTATAATGGCATATAGAATTTGTTCGTGACTCATCCGGTTACCCGATATCACTTATATGCGTACGGTTAAGTATATGTAACTAGTTTATGGAAATTAACCGAAACGGGTTTAACCTTATCATTTTAAATCTCAAAATCCAGAATCCTTATGGTTTACCCATATTATACAAGTCATAGTACTTGTTGGGTTTAAACTACATTCTATTCGGTCATCGCTTAATCAAGCGTATTAAACCATTTTGATCCTTTAAGCTAGTCGGTCTAAGTCTATGACTTAAATAAGACCGTAAGCATTCTAATTTGTTAGCTTATCCCATAATCCAGACTAAAGCCTTCTAGTAAATGCTATCTACACTTATTTCATTTTGAATTCGGCTGAGATATTAAATCTTGCATTTTTAAATCAAGACTAGCTCAGATAAATACTCTTGACTTATTTCCCCTATACGGGCTTGGGTTACGGTAAATTATTACCGCTTGAACGGAAATGGTATCAATCGAATACCGGACTATGGGTAGTAAATCCGCATATTCCGTTTTGATCAGTTCTATTTGATAACTTAAACATTAGGGGTTAACGACCGTGTCCTGGATATCCATTGCTCTGTACATTAGTTAATGGCCACGACCAAAGCACGGGCTGTAGGCATACACCTGACATATGTGAATGCTAAATTATTTTTACCCACTAGTTGGGATAACTCTTTCATGGGTTCGTAAGTGATGTATACGTTAATCATGTCTCGGTCTCTGTAGTGGGCGCCATATGTATGGATAAACATGTAAAGCTGTTAACAAGGTTATAAGGCTGACTTTCCCAAGTTATAAAAGATTTTTCATGCCCTATGCACTAAAATCCATTTTTGAATATTTTCAAAATGAGTCAGTTTATTGTATTTACCAGCAAAAGCTGACGTATTTTCAAAAGACTAAGTTGCAGGTACAATATGAAATAGGCTGGAAGCTGCTTGGTAGTGATATAAGAGGATCTTACAAATCCTTAGACCTTCCCTAAAGTTTTATACACATTTTTATATATTTTACGATCCGCCTGTGGATCTTTCATTACAAGTCGTCTGTATATTATTTTCGTACTTTGAACATTTAGTTTGTAATAGTAATTTAAACTCCAAGACTTCTGTTGTGCTGTGTTAATTGACTATGATGATATCAACTTATGTCACGATATTCCCCACCGGTGTTTGGTTAGAAATACATGGGATGTGACATTGCGGCGTATGGCTTAATGGCCTTAAATCTTGCGTTGATAGATTGCCAAAGTCCAAGATTTCGGGTCTTTATATTGACTAATCATTCAGGGATATCATAGTTGCTCTTCTGCTGCATCAAGATATATTGACCAAGACAGAATTATGATATCTTTTCAAAAGAGCTAATGTGGCCAAAACCCTACACAGATGAAGCTCTCATTGAGAATCATTCAAGTGCTTAAATCGTACCATCTATGGTATCTATCTTAGTCCTCGTTAGACATTGGTCTCCCTGCTGTACGAAAGTACTGACCCGATCATCAACTATCTATCATTGAAATTCAAAACAAATGAAGTCAATATACTCACTCGTTATGAGGAAACTTTGTGCATACCTTGATCGCGGAGGTATGTCCTGATGTGGGACTCACGGGCACAACATTCTAACAGTCTAGCTTGAGTGGGGGCCATTGCAATGTTGGTCAATAGTACCACAACATGATAAAACGCTTACTGAAAGCATGTTGAAAGAAAGGTGCATGGATTTAAAGGGACAAACATATTGACAATTTTTCTTGTGCCTTGATTATTCAATATTTTCTATTACTTTACAAACTGACAAAGTGTTGCAAGTATGATCTCTTGCAGGAAAGTCACAGGATCTGAATCAATAAGAAATGTGAAAAAGGAAGCTTCTTGGCTCTAAAAATGATTTTCAGGGGTCAAATTGCAAATTTCCATTTTTAAACTTATTTTAACTTTTGCACTATTTTTAACTAAAAGGGCACGTTTTTCGAGAAAGTTTAAGATTTTCGAGCGTATTTGTTTTTGAAATTCTTAACTTTGAAGAAACCTCATAAATAATCCTACGTGGCGTAATTATCTTTCCAGCGTAATTATTAATTACGATGGAAGATAATCTTGTATATATATGTATCAGATCTGAATATGCTTCAGTTTCAAACATCATCATCTTCATTTTACCAAAACACATTCTCAAAATCTTCACATTCAAATTATTTCAAAAAACACAAGATCCGGTTTCCTCGTATCTGATTTTGGTATGATTTCAGTGTTTATATATTGATTGATCATTGTTGAAACTTTGGAAAACACGTACCAAATCGATACAATCACTGAGAATGATTGAATTTGTGTTCAAACTTTGATTCTTGGGTTTATCAAGAAACTTTTGAAGCTAGCGTATTTATTTTGAATGCAACATAATTAAGTTGAATGTGGTGTATTTACGCAGAAAAAGTGATTGCGGATTTAAGTCTTCAATGCGAGTTCAAGCAACCGGCGTATTTGACAAATACGCCGGTCAACCAGCGTAGACGATCATCTACGCTGATTGCTTTCTCAAGACAAAACTTAAATACGCGACACATAATCAGCACAAATAAGCCACTACCAGCGTATATGTCACTTTGTCTCATGTATATAAGTCGCTTGTCCGGCATATATAGTGGACAAATCCGGCGTAATTATCGGCGAATATACCAGCAAAATTATTTTTCTAAATCAAAATTTTCTAATTTTTTTGTAAATAATTCTGTATATTCGTGTATATATATCCTTATTAACTGACAGTTGTGTTTCGTAACTCAGATCTAACTTGGCTTGTTTCTATACTTTCAGAAATGGTGAAAGAAATTATTTCGGACAAAACACGGAAGCACAATCAACCTTGTAAGATAGAGCCACCACCAAAAGACTTTGAAGACGTGACTGAATGGATAAACTCAAGCAAGATAAGCTATGTTGTTCAAGCCGATCTTATTATATACAACATTCACGTTGAAGAATTCTGGAAAACAGATAAAGTCTCAACCGTCAACGAAGTCAAGAGAGTCACAGCTACCGTGCGAAACAAGAAAGTCACAGTAACAGAGGACAACGGCATAGAGTGCTCAGTCTTGGAGATGATCACAAAGACCCGCTCAGAGTAAATAAAGATGATATCCTAGACGGCTTCAAAGGAATGAGATATGTCGGAGATTTGAAAGAGAAGAATGAGATCAAGCGGAAAGGTCTGACAAAGGATTGGCGATTTATACTTCATGTGTTTGCAATGAGCTTAGCGCATAGAATGGGAGGCTATGATGGTTTAAACCTAGAATGGTCAGCTGCTATGCTCAACCTATGCACCAGACAACCGTTCAACATCTCGGGTCTTATCTTCTACTCTATGGTTGACAACGCAAACTCCTCCACTTGGGCTATGTATCCCCGTTTTGTTCAGCTTCTCATTAATGACCAGCATCCAAATCTCCCACATGACAATGAAACGTACAAGTTTCAGTTGTCGTCTGGCCGCCAAATCACTGAACGGAGAACTGAAGAGTGGGTGATGCTTCACCAGTGGATGTATATAGAAGAGAGATTTCCTCTAGTGAAAAATGCGTATAGAAAGTATAGAGAGGGTGTTAAAAGAAAGAGATAGACAGATGTTGAAGAAGAAGAAGAGGAAGAAACTGAACAGCTAATCAGAAAAAAAGGAAAACAACATGTAAAAGAAGGGGATTCATCAACGAAAAAAAAGGCACCCCAACTAAAGAACATCTGATGGAGAGCAGTTTTCGAGCCGGTGGCACTAGAGAACATAGGGAGCATATCGAAAATGTACGTGCCATACATGAGGTAGAAGAAAGAGAAAAGAGAGAAGCGAAAAGAAAGAGGCGAGAGATGACGGAATCTGAAACGCAAGTGACGATCACCACTGAACAAGAACAATTAGATGAGTTTGTCGATCAACTAATTGTAGATCCGGAGGCTCCCAGCAGGTCACCTCCCCTTAAATGGAAGAAAATAGGGGAATGGCCATCAAAAAGTGCTTAAACAAAGCAGATGCCTCAGCAAGTCCCTCGAAGACCTCGCCCATTTCAGGAACTGTATGATAAATTGTCAAAGGACATTGGGACAGGTCCTGCTCAAAAGATATGCCTTCTGAAGCATCAAGTGAGCAATACGAATGTGATCCATGAAAAATTGAGAGAGCAGAGAAAGAAAAATAAGGAGCTTCATGCATATGTCAAGGAGCAAACAAAATTCGTCAGATTTCAGCAAGATGGCATGGAAAAGATGTACAAAATGATAAGAGAACTATGTGCCAAAGCATATATACAACCAAGTTTCTCAGCTGTAGATATCTTCGATTACAAGAAGTTTAAGGTCGATAAAGACAAGCGCAAGGCTGAGGAGGCCGAGAAAAAGAAGAGACAGGTAGAATCTGCAGTGAATGTTATCGAAAAAAAAGTGAGGAAGAGGAGGTGGATAGAGATGAGATGTCAGTGCGTTTCGTTGAATGGGGATTGGAGGAAGATATTTTGTATGAGACTGAGGACGGTAATGAAGTAACTCCAATACATCCAGAGTGGTTCAGAAAAGAAAGAGAAAAACTTCTAGACTTTTATCAAGTTGTCACAGTGGAAAAGACAGAAGTTACTAACAAGATAATTAGTTGGAAGTACTGTAATTTGAAAGGGATGTTTATTGTGAAACGACGAGGTGGAGTGATTCAACACTTCAAATCTGGAGCAGACATGAAAAGCCTTCCTCGGTGGGGTATACGAGGGCTGGGTAGGTTAGACATGATAAACCCGACCAACAACAATGTTGGGCCTGCTTTTGAAAGATTGATCTTGAGAGAATGCAATCAGGGTTTTACGGTGTTCAAGCCACAGTGCCCTCGCAGAAGGGTATCTAAGATAACGAAAGATCCCATTACTGGAAAAGGAGTGGCAACTTGGGTGATTGATCCTGCTAAAGTCGAAACCAGAGTCAAAATCCCTCCTGAACAACCTGTGATGCTTACAAACTTCAAGAAATGGTTCTATGATGGGAAAACAGGAGAAGCAGTGATCAGATCTGACTCTAACGAAGATATTTGTATTCTAGACCGATGGATGTCTTTATGTTCTGCATGTCCGATCTAAACATTCTTTATGGCCACAAGATCCATATAGGTGCCGGAAATGAGTATAAAGAAGAAGGTATGTTGTTCCAAAGGGCGGTAGAACGAGCGAGAGAAAGAAAGTTCGAAATGATGGACATTGTGACTAGAATAGATAAACAAAAAGAGAAAGAGGAGGCTAGGAGAAAGAAAAGAAAGCAGAAAACGTCAGCTTAGCAGAAAGCTCCATCACCCACTCAAGTCGTATCAAAATCTCAACATTCGGTCTCATCCACATATGAGGCCACTACGGAGGATCCAACCACCACAAGTGAAGCTTTTATTAATCCATCTGAAGCACTGATGTAAGATCGTAGTCTCAAGCAACTTTAATCCAAATACTATTAATAGTTAATGGTAAGTGGGTATCGAACACAGGGAGTTTGCAGAATATGTGTTATCTAAAAATTCAGCTAAAATGACTAACTTATCTAAAATGCAAGAAAAATGAATTCAAGATTTTGATTGTTTTGGTTTTAAAATTAATATTAACTAAATAAGTTGCAATTCAAAGGTTGATTGTTAAAACAGATTAGGAGAAAGTAACCATCCTAGGTTTCCAGTTTCAATTGACAGTCGTGTTTAAATCCAACTAGAAAGAATCACATGGACATGATTCATGTATGATTATTCGTTCGTGATGAAAGGGCACTAAGTACTCGAATTATAAAAACGCGAGGTTGTTACCCGATGACCAATTAACCAATATCCAACCCTAATCCCTCCCGTGATATCTCGATTGTCAACGGATAAAATCAAAACATCAATTAATAACTTACAAACAAACATTCAAACACCATAATAAACTACGAACATTGCAAGTCTATTATTCTAGAGATACGGATAAAAACATTAATGTCTTAAACAAACCTTCAACCTAGGATAATCACAATGAGTTTACCCACTCATAGTCCAACAATTCAACATACCATCAAGTTCCATGTTCATAAGAATCAAAAACACAAACCAAATGTTTAGAAATTGTTTTGAACCAAGAAAAACCCTAAAAATCGCCCCTGCAACTGTTAGAAACGTCCCCAATCATTTGATATCCCAAAAGACTCTTCAAAACCGATTTTAAAGGCAGTTACACTTTTCTCGCAGGTCACCACCGTAAGCTACGGTGCCCACCATAGCTTACGGTGGCATTAATCTTCTTATGCCATCTCCTTCTGGCTTACAGTGCACAACAAAGGCTCAGACCACATCGTAAGCTATGACGCCTATCGTAGCCTACGGTGGTCTCTGTGTTCTCTCCTCTTGTTCCATCTTCACTTTGCCAAGTACGAGCTCCCATCAAAGCACGTTTAAACCACTTATTTATGCTCTTTGTTACCCGCAAAGCCATTCACACTGAAGTCATCACATTCCAATAATTAATCAAACTAAGTGCGGAATATTAATACTTTTATAGCACATGAGGGTTGTCCAATGGACCACCCGTCAAGCACCACATGAACAGTCTGCAGATCAAGCTGCGCCACATCTAAAAGCAAAGATCAAGATCATGCCGCAAGCCCTGAAGCTCAAAACAAAGATTGAAGACTCTCAAGTACGCAACGGTCTACGGGGAGATTGTTAGGACGTTTTGAGACCGTTGATACTTGATTTTAATAGTTTATAGCTTGTTTGTAATAGTTAGTAAAACTAGAAAGGCTAAAAGTGTAAATTTGTGATTCCAGTACAGGGGCAGCGTAATTAGTGCCCCAGCGTATTTATTAAATATGTTGGGTAGTCAGTGTGTATAAATATGATGATCAATGAAACCCTAGTCCAAGGTTCTTGGACAGATTTTGGTGATTTTTCTTGTAATGTGATTGTTGTTTTTGTGCTTAATCCTAAATATCCAGGTGCATTCAATGATTATATCCTTTGGGATTCCAAATACAACACTTGTTGTTTGATCCATACAAGAATCTTCATATTCATCTTTTGGTTTTCTTAACTTTTACACATTCAAACAACTAATCTATAGTTGTTTGGGTGATAACAATCAACCCTTGTGATTCGAATCTGATTTGGGACTCACAATATATATGGACTAAAATAGTCAAATCAATTGTGATATAAGACTCACTAGTGAGCTCAAAGATGAGAAAAACATATGGTGTAGTTGGTCCATTTGTTTTCATTAAAAAAGAACAATATGAGATTTATAAGTATCACTATATATGTTGGTGATGATTGACTCTCCTGAAGAGATCAAAGTGAGCTCAAATATTAAAGTAATAATTCCCAAACTATAAATGGTATTGCAAATTTGTGGCTCAATATGTAGAACAAGTAATTGTATTATTATCCATCAATCATAATACATGTAGAAGATGGTGGGCATTTTCATACGGACAAAGTATGGTGTAAATACATTTAATGATGTCCATATAGTTGATATAAAAAATACCTCTTACCATCTCGTACCAAAGAAGCAAAGATCATTGTCCAGAATTACCACTGTTAAATACAAACTATATTAATATATCTTGCTAGTTATTCACGAATATATATTATGAATTTATTGACAAGATATAACTGGTGTACAATATGGAGATAATGTAATGGGTAAAACTTATGTTTTCTATACTCTTAAGGAACAAACAATATGGGTTCATATTTTACTAACCCCTCAACAAGTTTGGTTAGTTTTGTAAATGCTTGAAATGTAACAAAACACACTCATGGATCTTATGGGATCTACTTACAAAAGGAGGCAACTAGAGAAGATTATAAATCAATTTCAATAAATGATTGCACATCAAGAGATCAAGCGACAAATCACATACTACAAAAGTTTTCAGCAACCTTCACAGAAGATTTGCATCTGTTGCTTAAATGATACATATTATAATGAGGAGGAGTTTTACACCAGTTGCACTCTTTTTCCTTTCGCTAAGTTTTATCCCATTGAGTTTTCTTAGTAAGGTTTTTGTAACACCTCGTTTTTTCGTAATTTCCTTAATTAGAAAGTGTAATCGTATTTTTATTTATGGAAACTTGTATTTGTATTGCATTCGTATTTCATTTTCCAATCTTGTAATCCGAGACTTTGATCATAATAAAATTCATACTTGAAACCTACTTATCTTACATACATTCAATTGTTAAATACATGATTACATACCAACCGATACTTGTTATACGTGCAAATATTCATACATACATTCTCGATACCTAAAATATACTTACAAATACGTTATATACTTAAAAACATGCAAAAATATCGAGTTTTAGCATGAAATGAAGGAAAAACCAAGTTCAGGGGCATAATCCGTAGATTCTTGTTTCTAGCTCATGGATTGGGCAAAAGTGTGTTTGTTGGATTGTGTTTCTTGCATTTAATACTCACCTAACTCAACCCCCAAACCTCAACTATAAATACCTACCTCCTTCTCCTCTCATTTCACACCTCAAACATTCTTCTCCTCTTCTCTCTAAAGCTCTCTTCATCTGAAGTTCAAGCTTTCAAAGGATAACTCGGTGCTCCATTCTCCAAACTCCTTCCAACACCTTACAGAAGTACCAAGTGGAAGCTTGCAAAACTATGAGTACACTTGACCCATTTCCTTTTTACACAATTTGGGTTGTAACATGTTAACTTACAAAATTACACATATACACACACTACATGCTTTATACACTCGATCTGTTATACATGCTTGTTGTTATGCTTAGGTTCATGCTAAATTCATACATGCTTATTGTCATTAACTTAGCTAGTCCCAACTTAACATATATAGCGCTATAGGAGTAGCACACCGCCCGTCGGGGTAATGTTAAGCTTAAAGCTGATACTTATTCTTATTCATACTTCAGTCTCGTTACTTTGTGATGAGGGACACTTAATACTTGTGGATAATTGGGTTTGACAGTTAGTATTGCATGTTAGCTTACCTTGTATACAATTGCCATGTGGATTTGAGTAAAATACCTTTATACTTATGCGATGTACTTAAACTTGTGTACTCGCCAATACTTTTGTATTGAACTATAATTTTAACATGTTACAGGTTGATGTTGATGCTATGACAAATCTAGTAGGGACGGCATAGAATCGCACCTAGAATGTCAGGCTTTTATGTTGTAATTTTGTTGAAAATGTTGTATTTCGATTTATGATTGTATTTGACAATTTGATCTATGAAATTAAATGAATTTTTGATTTAAATACCATCGCAAATAGTGTTATGATGCCTTGAGCAATCTATTTTGTCTCACTCTGATGTTTCCGCCATCGGTTGGGGTGTGACAGATTGGTATCAGAGCCATAACTATAGGGAACTAGGTAAAATTGCCATGTTCGACCTAGTCAATAGTTTAGGTGACCAAACGTGACCATTCTTAATTCTTGCTTAATGTTTATTCTTCCTACTTTACTTCTTCCTGTTCCTTTTGGTCTTAATATATACAATATGTCTTTACTAAGACATTTACACAACATACACACTTGAAGACTTGAACACACTCATACTACAAACGAGACGATCTCACCAAAGTAGGGGTGAAACCCTCACTTTTGTTGATGCACTTTTGTGTCTGTCGCTTGTTCATAGTTACGTATGTAATTGTTCGGTCTTTGTTTGTTGTGTCTGTATAAGTTTGGTCATGTCGACCAAATCAAGATATCCTTCTATCTTGGTTTCGTACGACATCTTAGTTAGTCTGTGTTAAACGGGTGCATGTGTGCATACTGTTGAGTCTTGTGTATATCATTGCTTCGTACGAAATTGGTTGCTTTGTACGAAACCAGTTGCTTCGTACGAAATTGGTTGCTTCATACGAAATTGGTTGCTTCGTACGAAACTAGTTGCTCCGTACGAACCAATTTCGTAGTCCAGCATGGACACTATATAAGCAGACATGCACCTTTCAGTCAGTGTTGGTCTAGTGAGCATTGAGGGAGAACCTTTGAGTGGAGACCAGAGGTTAGCTGTGCGAGACAAGACCAGATGTGTGTGAGCACTAGAGAGATAAAGAAGTGTATTCAAGAGTCTATGTACTGAGTCTCTCTTCATATAAATATAGTGAACATTTGAAGATAAATCTTTGTCATATTGATTGTGCTCTTGCTTTGGTTGCATGC
Organism: Scalesia atractyloides; assembly: GCA_947069175.1. Lineage (NCBI taxonomy): Eukaryota > Viridiplantae > Streptophyta > Magnoliopsida > Asterales > Asteraceae > Scalesia > Scalesia atractyloides. Next base: position 14,730,157 of record CAMTDV010000001.1, on the reverse strand, counting down.
ACACTTGGATTCCGCACTCGTGTGTGTGTTACATGAACTAGGAATAAGTTTAACATCATCCGCAGGTGGACCTACAAGTGGTATCAGAGCTTTGGCTCTTTCCTTGTTCAAAACCAAGCTTAGTTGTGTCTGAGCTAGTTTGAAGATTTCTGAAGTGTTCTTGAATCTCCAGCAGAAAACTTAAGTTTTGGATAGTAAAGTAACTTAAAACTGGGTTAAAATCTGTTGCATGCAGAAAATTTTTATGGTAAAATTTTTCTGAAGAACACACTTGAAAAAGAAATTCACCAGAAAACTCATCCGTACGAAGGAATTCATCCGTACGAAGTTTTCGTACGAAGAAACTCATTCGTACGAAGTTGATTCGTACAAAGGAACTCATCCGTACGAAGTTGGTTCGTACGAATAATCTTTGTTATTGTTTGTTTTTCGTACTTCAGATTTTCAAAGCTGTGTGCTTTTCAGATATTTTCAAAATAGTGAACTTTTAAAAGGTAATTGTTATTTTCAAACCTTAAACCTTTAAATTTTTCATAAATCAAGAAAATACAAAATGAGTACAAATCCTTGGGATTGGGAGTGTACTACAAGTCAGGAAACTACCTCATGGGCCAAATCGATGATACCTCCAAACGTGTTTACTGCTGGTCAATGGGCTTTTGTTACAAATCAGAACCAAAGCGTTCAAAACCTCCTTCTTAGCGAAAGTGAAACTGGGAGCAACAACCGTCCACCAAAACTAAATCACATGAACAATTATTCTTCATGGAACAATCGTTTTCATACATATATTCTTGGTCAAAATACAGAATTGTGGACATGTTTTGTTTCTCCATACAGAGAATCTCTCGAAGACATCGTATCAAATTCTGCATCATTAGCTGAATTAGATGAGAATGATAAAAGGGCCTATGAACTTGAAAAGAAGGCCTTTGCTATTCTTACGCAAGCACTTCACAGAGACATTTATCATCAATTCATGCATTGTACATCTATGAAGAGTTTGTAGGACGCTTTCAAAATAAGAGGAGAAGGAAACGCAGCAACAAGGAAAGTTAGACATGATCTTTTAAAGAAGGAATTTGAAGGTTTCATTTTATGGAAAATGAAACATTAAATGATATGACAACTCGTTTCTATCATTTGATAAGTGAGATGCACTCATACAAGGTTCTTGTGTCACAACAGGAGATTGTTACGCGTTTTGTTGATGCCTTACCACCTAAGTGGAATCAATTTATAGAATTGTTAAAACATACAGGTGTGATGGATTTGATTAGCATTTACGAATTTATTCAGAAACTTGCAAATAAAGATGAAGAAGAAATTCGTAAAGCTAAACGATTTCAAGTTCAGCAAAATCCAGAAATGTATTTTGGTGGCATTAAACCGAGTACAGGTGCAGTTCATCAACCAAAACTTCAAACAGATTTCGTGTCAAATACAGTTCTTTTTTGGGAATGTCCAGTGAAATCTGATCAGTCTGTTGGTACAAGTGCTCACACTTATGAACGAACTTTTGATCCAAAGGCTTTTCTTCCTCAACCTCAAGTTCAACAACAAGCTTTCTATGGTACAAATTCTCAACCTTCAACTTCAAACACTGTCAGATTAGATACATCAAACCTTTCTAAGGTAAGTGTGGAAGTTGCACGGGAACATATGGGGCTTCTGAACACATTGGTGAGTTCTTACTGTGGATTAGTAGCTGGTAAAATTGATAATGTCAACTTAACCAATGAAGACTATGCGCAAATTGATAAGGAAGAGATAGAGTTAATTGATATCAAACGGGCGTTCGCAAGTGCAGTCCGTAGAGCAAAAGATTTTATGGAGAGAACCGGAAGAACTGATTTAGAAAGTAACAAGGATACTCCATATGGTTTTGACAAAAGAAAGGTTACTTGTTTCAACTGCAGGGAAAAAGGGCATTTTAAAAGAGAATGCACGAAACCTCCAGCAAGGGAATCAATATCCTTTTACCAGAAATCAAGCTGCCAACAACGAAAGAGAAATGGTTCCCGCAAACAATTCCAACCGAGCATTAGTGGTTCAAGCTGACGAAAACTGTGATTTGTCAATTCAATTGGGAAACTTTGGTGGAGGAGGAACTGCATTATATGCTGAAATTGCAAAGAACAGTAACGATGTAGAATCATCCAGAAATGACAACAGTTCAGGAGACAGCAGCAATTCAAATGAAGCATAATCGACTTCTAGTCGAGAACAATCTGAAGATGAGGTAGTCACGAAAACTGAATCAATAGATAGCAGTAAAGAAGATTCAAAGGATGAAACTGAAGAACCATCTGATGAATTTTCCAAGCACCTCTCATCAATCGGATCTTCGACACTTCGTGCAGCTTTCATGACACGTTTGGACTGTCAATCCAGTCAAGTAAGTCTCGATAAACCTACTATGTCTAAGTGTTTTAATTGTATATTCTTAAAAGGTAAATACTTAGAACAGGAAGGTAATTTGATCACATGAAGAAACATCATCAGAGCTTGATTGTGGATCTAACAAAATGCACCGAGGCAAACACAGCTCTTAAGAAAAAGAATTTAAGACAACAATTGAAACTTTAAAGAAAGATGTTTCTGAATTGTCAAAGAATGTTTTAAGAAAACAAACATCCATTAACAATTACATTAACATGCTTGAAGAAACAAAAAAGGAGCTAGCCAGTGCAAAGTGTGAACATGACGCAATCAAACTGAAGTTGGACAGATATTCCAACTCAAGATATTCTTTGGATCACATCATCGAAGCTCAAAAGAAGAAATGTGATGTGAAATGCATAGGTTATCAGGCTTGTCCTCCTCCGGTTAGGCACAATTACTCCAAAATGCCAGATGATGAGGATATGCCACATTTTGAACCCACTGTTCCATTAGACCTAGATGAGTTTAAACCTGGTCTAGGATTCACAAAGGGCGCATCTTCAAGTCAAAGCCAACCGGATAACGTCAATGACTCAAAGTCTAAGAATAATCAAAATTCTCCCATCAGTGAGGATTATGATAGTTCGGATGACGAGTTAGCCGAGGATAAACCTAAATAGTCAAACATGGTAACAAAAGAGGAAAATATACCTCTCGAAAATAACATTCTACGTGATCCTTCAACGAAACCGTGTGTGACTGAAAATGTCAAGAATGTTAAAGCACATGATAAAACCTGTGAAAGCATGAATTTGCTTTATACGTTGTTGGTTCTAACAAAGTTTTCTCAAACAAATAAGTTCCCATAAAAAATGTCAACCAATCCTTGATTGATAAAGTTTTTGAAGATTCTACTAGTAAGTTTTTGGGAAATTCAAGCCCGAAAGTTGTAATAACTAAGAGTGCCCCTATCCCAAAAACTAAAGATAGAAAGAAAAACAGAAATCAAAAGTGGAAATCTCAAAACAATCAACGAAAGCAAAATCATGCTAATCAAGGAAAAGAAAAGTGAAAACAAAGCCAAAACAAGAAGAATATTCCAAAGATGAATTTGAAATCCAGAGGGACTGATAAAATTGAATCTTTTGTAAACAAATACAACATGGATTTTCTTAAACAAAGAAAAATTTTAAAGCAAAACAGTCAGAACAACCACACACAACACACACATTGTTGTGATGAAGGACCAAGTACCTCAAGATCACGAAGTTCATCATCAAGATGTCAATCTCATCATACTCCGAGGTTTGTTGAGCGGGGCTCATGTTTTGAGTGTGGTAAGTGTGGACACATTATCAAAAATTGTCCATATCTAACAAAAAGAAAAGCAAAGATTGATGCACCCCATGGTAAACATTACCATACGAAATCTGTTTCACCAAAACAGGACTCTCGTCTTGTTAAACAAAGAAAAAGGAAACAGAAAAAGAAACAACAAAAGGTGGATGAAAAAGCTTTAAAACCAAAGGTTATCCAAACAAAATCAAATATTAAAACTGAAAAACAAAAACAGATTTTGAAACCAAAACCAAACATTGTTTCAGGGGGAGCACAATCCATTCCGAATGATCAGAAAAATAAGGTTTCGATTGTCGATGATGTCGGACGATCCAAGTCAACAATGACTCGTGTCCCCACCTCCAACTAATCTTTGATGAGTGTGTAGGATGTTCTAGGAGGAACTACTGATAATCTTAGGATTATTGATAGTAGAGCATCCAGGCACAAGATTGGCGACATGTGGCTCCACAACATTGGTATATCCAGGAGTTGTTGCCTTTGTTGGAGAATAAAAAGAAAAGAATTAGTGTTTGAAATTGATAACTTCGACAAGAAGAAAAACGAAGTCTGTTTGTTTAAGGCTTGGATCAGATCCATAGGATAGTTTCAATAGAAATGTATGCGCCTGCAGCACAATGGAAGATTATCAAAGATTCATATCTTATATCTTCCACAAGAAAGAAAAAGCTTACAAGATAATCGTGCAGTATACATTTCTCGAAGGGTGTGATTGAAGAAAATGTGTTTGTTTGAACAAATCAACTTGGTGTGCGGATGCCTTAGCATGGTTTGAACAACCGCACACTACTTCTCAAGGAGAAAGACAAAGACCTTTGCTCTCCAGACCAAACACATTGATACAAAATATCACCTCACACGTGATTGTTTCTATATGAAACGTATCAATGTTGTTGATTCACACCGATTACCAACATGCAAGCTCTTTTCTTCAAAATTTTGATTAATCATTTTTATTAAAATTAATTTTGGTAAACGTCATCAAGGTGAAACAATGAGTTAATCCACATTGGGAAATCGTTTTTGTAAATATTTTTCTTCAAAAACAATCTAAAAAGGTATATTTAACTGTCTAAATATACTTTTTGCATTGTAGGGGGAGTAAATTCCAATCAGAAAAATACAAAAACATGAGACAAACAAAAAATGAGTTTCCTGGAGAGAAAAAGAGAATATGATAGCAAATTAGTGGTCTGTCAAAACATCTTTGAACTTAAAATGAAAAATGATAAGTAGCTCTATATCCAATGTATCGGTAGGCTCACAATCATTTTAAAAGTGTGCACATGGCGATATAAACATAATCAACTAAAGACTAGGTGGGAACTATTCATTGGCATATGGTCTTGGTACCGAAATCTCGTTTGATAGAGTGCCGAGGTTCTGAGATATACGGTCTTTACACTGGCTTATCATCTGGGTATCATGGTTGACTCTTTTGACGAAAAATAACGGTGACGCAAGTCTAGAACTTCCATGATATCATACAAACGTGTACATACTGCATACGACCATCAATAAGTGATAAAAATATCACATCCCCAAAATAAGTGATCAAATATCACAAGCTTTATGCTGGAGCTAAGTTCGTCTCTTTGTCGGTAGGATGGTACTAACCTATTCACGGACTTACTCTTGTGCCCTGCATGCATATGAAATTCAAGTTCCTCATCAATAAGTGATTTAATCACAAAGGGCTTGTTTTCAATTAAAATAAGTGAGTATCTCACATCATATATACGTGAAAACAGATGATAAAGTAGTATACTCACCGGTAAGATTTTCTCTCGTGCATATCTTGATACGGGAATGTGCCGTGAAGTGGATGAACACCGGTTGGTAAGTATAAATCATACATTAATCGTATCCCCTAACCACGATTACATCTGATAAGTTGAGCTTACGTGGACAACAATACCGATAATTGTTATAGGGTACTTATCTTAATACTATCTAATCAAACAACAAGTGTGTTTTGACAGAACCGTATACTAATATGATTCTCTTACCCTCAAAATTCGCAAAAAGAATGTCTGTAAATATTTATTTATTTAATGCTTTCCGTCCTTACCTTTAAAATTTGCAAAATATCAAAAAGATTTTACTTCTAGTTTATTTTTGGTTGACCGATGTTGGAACCCAAAGTCTATTCTACCTGAAATCTTGATTGTAAGCCAGAAAACAACTACATCTTCATAAATGGTCGAAGTTGACAACCTTTAAAGTTTAACAATTTAAAATTAAACGATCTTAAAAACTTGTAAAGTATTGTCAGTTGGTAGTTGAAAGAGAATTGGTCTAATGTGTGTCTTTTGCTAATTCTGTTAAAGATCAATCCTTCGTGAAATTTTCAAATAAAAATTCTATAAGGTTGATTACATCCCTACAGTTGTTCTCGTTACGTGTTTAGCTTTGTGGTATGTACAGATGGAATATCCAAGCAAGCTAATAGTCAAAGAGAACGAGTCTGAAGAAATCCAGTTACGGGAGAAAAGACACAACATGACTGCAAGCTGTGAATCAAAAAGATCAATCTTCATAGCTGACCACTTTACAACACCACCAGATACATTCAAGGGGGAGTTTGCGATGCACTTCCTAACTATGACATGTGAAGAAATCTGAAGATCCGACAGTATGAAGAACGAACCATCACGAGAACATCCAAGGGGGAGTTTGACTCAGTTCGGTTCAGTACAAGTCAGATCAGTTTTCAGGCCAGAAGCTCATAGTCTGAAGCAGGAAATTCAAAGTAAAGATCGAAGAACAAACAACATCCAAGGGGGAGTTTGTTGATGGACTTTTGTGTTTGTCACTTGTTCTTAGTTACGTATGTAATTGTTCGGTCTTTGTTTGTTGTGTCTGTATAAGTTTGGTCATGTCGACCAAATCAAGATATCCTTCTATCTTGGTTTCGTACGACATCTTAGTTAGTCTGTGTTAAACGGGTGCATGTGTGCATACCGTTGAGTCTTGTGTACGTCATTGCTTCGTACGAAATTGGTTGCTTCGTACGAAACCGGTTGCTTCGTACGAAATTGGTTGCTTTGCTTCATACAAAATTGGTTGCTACGTACGAACCCAGTTGCTCCGTACGAACCAATTTCGTACGGATGACCAGCATGGACACTATATAAGCATACATGCACCTCTCAGTCAGTGTTGGTCCAGTGAGCCTTGAGAGAGAACCTTTGAGTGGAGACCAGAGGTTAGCTGTGCGAGACAAGACCAGACGTGTGTGAGCACTAGAGAGATAAAGTAGTGTATTCAAGAGTCTATGTACTGAGTCTCTCTTCATATCAATATAGTGAACATTTGAAGATACATCTTTGTGATATTGATTGTGCTCTTGCTTTGGTTGCAGACACACTTGGATTCCGCACTCGTGTGTGTGTTATATGAACAAGGAATAGGTTTAACTCCATCCGCAGGAGGTGACTAAACTTGACCATTCTTGATTCTTGCTTAAAATGTTAATTCTTCCTACTTTAGTTCTTACAGTTCCTTTTGGTCTTAATATATACAATATGTCTTTCCTAAGACATTTACACAATATACACACTTGAAGACTTGAAGACACTCATACTACAAACGAGACGATCTCACCAAAATAAGGGTGAAACCCTCACTTTGGTGAACACTCTCAATCCGCGTATTTGATTTTTCACGAAATTACGCCATCAAGTTAGGAGTGATATCCATACCTTGATGGAAAATTTCCATTTCATACTCTAGTGGACCCTTACCAACGAGTCGGAATTTGCTCCTCGTTTGGCAAGTACCAACCATGTTTAAGGAACGAAATCATCAAGTTAGGAGTGATACCCACATCTTGATAACTAGTTCCATTCCTCGATTTTCAATTCTCGCCAAAGTTTTGATTTTTCGATCAGTTAGAGACGTTTAGTATCTGGAAGGGTAAAATGCTATTAATCGCCTCTCGACGAGAACATTTTACCTATAAGCCAACGGACGTTCCTCTAATTTGAAAGGATCTTCGATTCACTTTGGAATAGTCTACGCTTCTCAACCCAAAGCACTCCAATATTTTACTAAGCCTATCTTTTATGCTATCTCAATTTCTGTGTTTTAATACTTATTACCTCATTCATTTCGAACCCAATGCACAATTCGAACGTCTTTCGCAATCAAAAACAATAATAATTCTCGCAAACCAACTAAATTCATACTCCTTACGCAATCATACGTGTTTATACTATTGAATACTTGTTATGCTTATGTCACCTATGTGAACTCATACATGTTATACAATACTTACATGCTCAAACGTGATTTTTATTGTCAATCACCTAGATGTCTTTTTTCGCAAAACTCAAGTTGGAGAAATGAGTCGAAGTCCAACTCCAACTCGACTATTTTCATAACAATCACTATATCAAAACTTATACCTAAACCTTTTAAAATTGTTTCAATTTTTCTCATTTATGCATAAACCTCGAACCTTACTATTTTATCCTCACGTTTTCTGACCCTACAATATATTTACGTAAATTACATACACGAAACCCCTAATGACACTTTAATCGTTTCTTTCACAATTTTTCAAAAACTTTAGGAAATGCTATCCATCAACTTAGTCGGTCAAACGAACCTCTTGCCCTCGATTTTCAAAATTCGTCCAAAACACACCCACTTTATACTACCATTCTAAAGACATTTTATTTCCAATAAGAAACCAACGAAAACTTTCTCTTACATACGTATAAATACTTTGCAAAAAATTTAAGTTTTACATGAAAATTTTCAAAACACGACTTTTCTTGCATCAATAAAATAAAATAAAATAAAGCAAGCTCACTATTTTACAACCTTTTCAAAATACGCAAATCTAAATCTAAATACATGGGCAAGAAAATTTCATATGCGCTTCTTTTTACAAACCACATTTTACATAAAAAATTAATACTTTTCTCAATATTCACCCGACATTCACAAATTTGGTCCTTCATTCCCGACAACCCCGACCTATTTCGTTTCGACAAACTCAATGTTTTGACTCAAAAACCATACACATGCATATCATCATACACGATTCAATATATGCAGTCAATATTTCATAGCAATACTACATGTATCATTGTTACTTTTTTATTTATACACTCAAACTATATACTAGATTTATGTATTCTTAACGCCATTTAAATTTCAACTTATACGTTCTATACTACATGCTAATTTTATGCGTATTTGTCATCGATCATACACCAAAATCATACATTCGCACTACTTGGTAGTCATACTTGAAATCAATAAGTAGGCATGACCCGAGTGGTTTCCCCTATATTCGACACACTTGTGCATACATACAATCATGCTTACTTGCTTAATTTTTATACGCTATCTTACACACCTTTTGCTTGTAATACTAAATGTAACCTGACCCGTACACTACTAGTACAAACTATGCGGATCATGCACAAACCAAAATAATTGCGGGTGCACACGGGATTATATTGGTAGGCGCATGAAAAGCATAGTGGGTTCTACTGTGTGTAACACCTCGTAAAATCATGTCCGATAGTATAGTGACACATGTTGTATTTTTATTTAAGGTCTGTTAAAGACTAATAGGGACTAAAGGTGTCAACATGCTCAAAGAATGGCCTTTGAGTGACTGATATGTCAACATGCCTAACCTCTGAGTGACTGCTATATTAACATGCTTAAACGTGGTGTTGGGCTTATGTTAACAAAGGTTTACACATTAAAGCCATATTTGGGCTTTAATGGGGTTTTTGGGCTTCCTAGTGCCTTGTGGGCCTAGGGTTGTAAATGGTGGGCTTAGTGAGTAGTATATATACATGTCTTAGGTCAGGGTTAAAGGGTTAACGAGTTGTATTTGCAAAACTTGTATCAGACACTTTTCTAGTGTATGCAAGTTGTTCTTAATTCAAAGAGTTTGATCTTCTTCCTAATCATTATTTCCGCTACTGATTAGGTTTGTGATACCTGTTAGATCCGATATCAGGACTTACAATTGGTATCAAAGCCTGCTGTTCAATACAGGCTCCAGGTATCGCTGATTGAAGAGCTGATTGGAAGTGGTGCTACTGCTGTTCATCCGAATCGAAAAATCACTAGTTTTCCTCCGGAATTGCTACTGTTCCGAAGAACTCGAAGACGATTTGAAGGTTTCGGATCTGCTACTGTTACGGATTCTGAAGAACTCGAAGAAGATTCACGTATTTCAGATCTGCTACTGTTACAGATTCCGAAAGAACTCGAAGAAGATTCATGTATTTCGGATCTGCTACTATTTCAGATTCCGAAGAAAACTAAGGAGATCATCCATCTCGGATTGATCCCGGACTGTTGTTCAATCCGGATTGCTATTTTTCGGATCCGAAATACTGTTGGTGGTTGTCGGTTGCTTGGAAGTCAGATTATTGTTACTTAGATTTCGGATCACTGTTGCATTCGGATAAGGATTTCATTCCGGATTCTCATTATTCCGGATTCTCTTTATTCCGGATTCTCATCATTTCGGATTACACAGTTTTCGGATCATCAACTCGGATTTTACAGTTTCGGATAATCATCTCGGATTCATCCAACTCGGATTCCTCCAACTTGGATTTGACCATATCAGACTGTTTTTGGATTTGTCCATCTCAGAGTTGACCATTCCGGATTGACTTCGGACCAATTACTGTTCATTTTAGAAAACTTGAAATAAAATGAATTTAAATCTTTTTGGCAATTCTAATTAATTTAATCATGATGAACGGCTACATGACAGCACAAGATTTAACCAATGCCACTTTGGCTGCCCTGCAATCACAAAATCTAGCCCTCCATCAAGAGTTAGATCAAGTGATTGGCACTTCTACTAAAGTGCCTCGTCTGTTGTATGGAAATGAGTATTACGAATGGAAGTTTAGATTCGAGCAATATTGCAAGGCAAAAGAGCCTGGTGTGTGGAGGTGTATTATGAATGGTCCGCGATCGATAGTTTATAGTACCGACCAAGATCCAGACACAAAGATTCCTATGCCCAGTCACCTGTGGACTCCAGAAGATGTTAAAATAATTGAGGAAGATGAAAAGGCCTCGGTTATTCTGACTATCGCGCTTGGACCCGATATTTCTATTACGGTAAGAAATTGTAAGTCCGCTAAAGAGGTATGGAGTGAACTGCAAAATATCTATGTGGGAAATGCAGATATGAAGGTAAGAAGAGTAAATCAACTGAATCAACAATTCAGCTCATTTAATCACATCTACGGGGAAACCATTGAGAACCAGATTCGTAGATATGTAAAGCTTGTCTCCCAGATGATATCGGCTGAGATTACTCTCACTAATAGTGCTACGAACAGACAGTTGTTAAATTCACTGCCAAAGAGTTGGGATGCAGATGTTGGATTGATCAAAAAGACGAAGAACCTGAATGATGTCACTCTCACAGAAATGATAGCTACTATTAAATCGTGTGAGATTGATAACAAGCAGAGAGATATAAATTATCAGAGCAGTTTGATGGCAGTCAGGATAACAGGGCAAAATGCAGCATTGATGTCACAAAATCTGGTTTATAGCCCCCTGCAAGGAAATTCTCAAACACCGGGTAGCTCAAATGTGGTTTACAGTCCTCTCGCCACGCCACAGAAAACCCAGTACGTCTATGGTCTTCAGTCTTAGACTCCCACTATGATTTCTGATGCTCAAGTTCAGATACACTACCATGCTCAGTATCCCAATATAGTTCTCAGTCCTGTCATTCCTCAAGCAATTCAACAAGGCGGCATTCCCCAATCGGCTGCTCCAGTGCCTGCACCTGCTCAACCTGTGTCCAACTTTGATTTTCTCACTAAAGAAAACGAAGAGAAATTGGCTATTACTGCTTCGATGATCAACAACTTGAACGCCTTTTTAGCCGGTGATCTGACTCCTCCATCAATTCTTCCAACCGAAGTAGATCAAATAATGGAGGAGGATCTGGACGAGATCGATGTGTCCTTGAATCTTGCAATGGCTGCCTTTCATGTCAACAAGTTTCAAATGAAGTATGGACGGCAACCATTGTCAAATCTGAAGACTGGCCTTACAAAGGATAAAATCAGATGCTACCGATGTCACGAGCCATGACACTTTGCCAGGGAATGCAGGAAGCCCCCATCCGGATATGTGTCTTCCAGAGTGGCAGACAAATAGAGCAGGGACAGACAGCTAGTGCCAGTCTCTCCCTCAAAGTCTACTACGAGTCCCTCAAGCAGCTCGGGCGGGAAATCAACAGCATTAGTGGCACAACGGCATGAAGGATTCAACTGGGCAGATGCTGCAGCTCAGATGGAAACTTTGAATCACTCCAACAACAGCAACCACTGCATGATGGCGCAGACAACTGAGACGCCCAATCTTTCGGAAACGGTAAATCGAATTCTCTGTTGTGATAGTTGTCGTTTTAAATTATCACAAATGCGCGCCCATAATTCAACTCTTGAAGCTGAATACCAGCAACCTGCCTCACAGAACATCGCCCTTAAACATAAGAACAAGCTTCTTATGGAAAAGGTCGAAGCTCAAAAACAAGATATAGCTCAGCTAAAGCTAGACTTGAACCAACAGCAGTGTTGGGTATACGACTATAAGCTAAAATTAGCTGAAAAGAACATAGAACTTCAAGCAACCTTAGCCAAGCTAAATTCCTTGATAGGGAAGTTTCATGAAATGAAATAAACATAAAAAAATTTGAAACTTCCAGCAAACTGGTCAAGGATTTGTTTGACCTTCAGCTAAATTACCAGAAAAATTTCACCAAAGGTCTTGGGTATAATAGGGCTCCTCCACCATATAATCATAACTATACAAGAATGCCTGAATCTGAGACTGATCTAGAAAATGCAGAAAAATGATTTATGGTAAACCTTCATATTATCTCTCTAAACCATGGAAGCCCTATTACCCAAAGTTCTCTAAACCAACTAAACTCAAGAGAGATGATGCTTTCGTTACTTCCACACCACTTTCACATGAATCTGGTGATCATCCTTCTTGTAGTACAGATGATTTGGAGAAAGTAACGCCTAAGGCAGAGGAATCAACATCCTCCACAGAATCTAAAGGAGAAAATCTTCTGAAACTGAAACTGAATTAGTGAACGATACTAACGTGTCTACCTCATGTGCAGAAGAAATTTTAGTTGAGGATATCACAGAGGATGATCAAGAGGATTGTCTGAATGCAAATTCAGACAATTCGGCTGCTGATTATGAATTTTATAAGCCCGCTTTTGACATTTTAAATCAATTTCTTGCTGAACAATTTAAATTCTCAGACAGTGTTGGTTGTGTTGAGAACAAATACAGTTTTAATTCTGGTTTTTCATCGAATGCTGATGCTTTGAATGATACTAATAACTGTAATAACTCTTGTGATGAAAACATGAATTTAGCTACAGGTCCCGCATCGACAGATGATTCGGTTTCTTTAGTTCCAATTGAAAAGACCGAAAGTTCTTCTCTAGAGGTTTCGTCTGTTGATGCTAATCCCAGGGTTGACAGTGAGAAAGTCAACCAACCAACCAACTTTGTGAAAATTGATGTTGGCATAATTCTAGAAGATTCGGGCGACTCAGCTTCTTCAAACCAAGCACAAGGGACTGATTCTGAAATGACAGATGATGAGCATTCTTTTTCTGCTGATTCAGATGCAAATCTTCAAACTGATTCTGAATCGAATTCTCAAACTTTTCAAAATTTAGAGATTCCACCTACCTGTCATATTCAAGCTCATCTTCTGAAAATTCAGAAAAGGATGTTCCCGCGGAGCCACCCGTGTCCTCTACAGAATCTGTCACGAAATGTGATTTGAAAAATAAGAATAAGAAATGGAGAACACGCTAATCCAAAAGGAAGAAAACCAAACAGGCATATCTAACAAACGAAAAGGCAGCTGCTGAGTCCCCTCATCTCTTTGAGAAATTGACTCAGCAGCCAGATACTGAATCTGTTAAGCAAACAGCTGAACAGAAATCAGTTAAAGTTGCACCTAAATATACACATTCCAAATTGTCAAATTCAAATCACAAAACTAACATGCTGATGGTTGTGCGCAGACAACAGTCAAGAACAACACCGTGCATCAGCGGTTAGTACCCGCAAGCAAGAAACTGACAGACAAATTGCCTAGAATTTCCCAAGCTAAACGGACTGTTTTCTTCCAGAAGAGGCAGACCTGCTTCAATTGTAGATTTCCCGGGCATATAGCGTGAAATTGTCAAAGGGCCTTTACACCGTTTAAGACTTTATATTTACAATATCAGAAGACTATGCCTAATCGCCTACCTCAGGCTTGATTTATTGCTAAGTCTTCTGATCAAGACTGGAACTTGGCAAAGAAAAAATCTCTTAAGTCTTTAAGCCCTTCAGGTTCCCAGAATCCTTCTAGCACTCCAAGGATTGTGCAGAATTCTGATTCGTTAAACTGGAGGCCTAAGACATTGACCAAGATTTAGTCTTCTGCCCCTATTGCAAACCAATCAAAAGCATCATCAACCTCATCCTCAACTAATTTAATTTTCTGTGAGGTTACTTATATTGATGCAAATGGCATGCCCAGATCTTCAATGGCCTGGGTTGCAGCCTCTAACTAAAACATGTTGAAATGTGCAGGAACAACTCTGGCGAACTCTTGTCAGACTCTGGTATATTGACAATGGTTGTTCCAGGCACATGACTGGAGACATCTCGCAATTGAACGACATTCAGATTTTCGATGGCGAGTTTGTTTCCTTCACAGGTGGTGAGACAGGGAAGATTACTATGAGAGGAATAGTTTGCAACAGAGCCCTTAGCTTTAAGAATGTTAATTACGTACCAGAATTGAAGCACAGTCGTTTGAGTGTGTCTCAACTCTGTGACAATCATTTGGATGTCTTTTTACCAAGAAAGGGTGTTATGTGCTGAAACCAGGTCTTATTATTCCGGATGATTGGATTCTTCTTAAAGCTACACGAAAAGGAAATGCATATGTCATCGACATGAACAAGGCTCCCTCTGACAAGCTGACTTGCTTGTTCTCGTCTACAGCTGAACATGATGCAATGTTATGGCATAGTAGATTGGGACACATCAACATGAAGAACTTAAATTGTCTTGCAAAAGGTGGTTTAGTCAGATATCTACCAGTTCGCGACTTTATGCAGGTCGAAAAGTGTGAATCATGTGCACGTGGGAAACAACATCGACAGCCACACAAATCTAAAGTCGCTCCTTCCACGTCTCAAGTCTTAGAACTGCTTCACGTCGATCTTTTTGATCCGACAGACATTCTGAGCAATGGCGGGAAGGTATACTGTCTAGTTATTATTGATGACTACTCGCGATTCACCTGGGTTTTCTTTCTTACACATAAAAGTGAAACCGCTAAGTTAGTCAAACAGTTCGTCATGCTTATGAAAACCAGACAGACACCACTGTGAAGGCGATCTAGTGTGATAACGGAACAGAATTGAAGAATGTTACCTTATATTCTTTCTGTTCCTCCAAGGGTATTGACCACCAGTTTAGTGCAGCCAGAACTCCACAACAGAATGGGTTTGCCGAACGCAGAAATCGAACGCTTATTGAAGCTGCACGTACTATGCTGGTTGAGTCCGAGCAACCTCTCATTTTCAAGGCAGAAGCAATCAATACTGCATGTTATTTTCAGAATCATGCCCTGATCAATAAACAACACATGAAAACTCCATACGAAGTGGTTAAAGGTCGCAAACCTTCGGTCAAGCATTTTCGCAAGTTCGGATGCCCTTGTATTCTCCTTCTCATGGACGCTAAAGGAAAATTTGAATCACGCGGGGACCCTTGCATCTTCGTTGGATATTCCAAAAATACTTCATACCATGTTTATAATAAGATCAAGAAAATGGTGGTATGAAACCTACAATGTGGGTTGGCTGGAGGAAAATGCCAAGGACATACGCATTAGTCCTGACTGGCTGTATGATTATTCCACATTGTTTAACCATGTTGATGTTCCTTTAAATGTGTCTGCATGTAGAAGTCCAATTTCTGACCTTCCAACAATGCCCATCTCACCCGAAGACAATGCTGATGCTGCACACCTACATGAGACATTAAAGCAGCTGAATGTGGATCCACCTGGATTTCATGACGTTGTGTCTACTTTTTCCCCAGTATCGCAACCTCAAGAACCAGCACCCAATCAGCCTTCTCAGGATGATTCTCCTGAAGTTGAGGCTTCTGAGGTAGAGCCTCCTACAACAAATGAAGGATCTACTCCTTCCGATGTCTTGGGTTCATCTCTGTTTCCTGAGCCTACTCCACCAGACTGTTCTGTTGATTCATCAGCCAATACTCCTACTGGTGCAACTAATGAGGGGGAGTCATCTGGAATTGCTTCAGAAAGTGTTACCAACTTGTAAACAGATCTTCTTGTCTCTTCTAAACCAATACCGTATAATCTACAACGTGATCATCCCATTGAAAATATTATTGGTCCTGTCAATTCTGTTGTTTGAACCTGCAGCCAATCAGGGGATATTAATACTTGTCTCTACCCTTGCTTTATTTCAAAAATTGAACCTAAAAGTATTGATGTTGCTTTGCAGGAACCAGGCTGGGTGGATGCTATGCATGAAGAACTCAATCAATTTGAGAAGCTTGGTGTTTGGCAATTGGTAAAGCTGCCTCACAGAAAATGTGCTCTCGGAACTCGCTGGGTTTTCCGTAACAAAAAGGATGACACTGGGTCATTGTTCGAAACAAAGCTCGACCGGTGGTTCAGGGTTTTCATCAGATTGAAGGATTAGACTATGATGAGGTCTACACACCGGCCGCTCATTTGGAGGCTATTCGCATTTTCTTGGCATTGCATCTTACATGGATTTCATTGTCTATCTGATGGATGTAAAGACTGCGTTTCTCTACGGCACGGTGAAAGAGGAAATATAGGTGGCACAACCACCGGGTTTTACTGATCCGGACAAGCCAGAATATGCATACAAATTAGACAAAGCCTTGTATAGGTTGCATCAAGCGCCCCGCGCATGGTACGCAATTCTCACAGAGCATCTGCTTGCTCATTGATACACTTGGGGAACCATTGATCAAACCATGTTCATCAAACGTGTTGACAAGGACATTATTCTTGTTCAAATTTACGTTGATGATATCAATTTTTATTCTACAAATGATGGTTTGTGTTGAGAATTTGAAGAAATTATGAAGAAGAAATTTGAGATGAGTTCACTAGGGGAGATGACCATGTTTTTAAGACTTCAAGTTCATCAGAGCCCGCAGGGAATCTTGATTCATCAAGGAAAATATGTCCATGACGTTCTTGCGAAATCCAAGCTTACAGATTCAAAGCCCATGGCTTCACCTATTGGAGAACGGCCTTTGCTAAATGAAGACGCTGAAGGAACACCTGTTAATCCGACTATGTATCGCTCAATGATTGGTTCACTCATGTATCTCACTGCAAGTCGGCCAGATATCATGTTTGCCATCTGCTAGTGTGCTCGTTATCAGGCTACTCCTAAACTCTCTCATTTACATGCTGTTAAACGAATTTTAAGGTACCTAAAAGGGGCACCATCATTAGGCCTCTGGTATCCTAAAAATTCTGAATTTGAACTGTTTGCTTTCTCTGACAGTAATCTTGGAGGTACAGATAGGGATATGCGCTCAACTTCAGCTGGCTATCAATTTTTGGGAGAAAGCTTCGTGGCAATGCAAGAAGCAACAGACGGTCTCGCTTTCTACTGCGGAAGCAGAATATGTCGCAGCCTCTGCTTGCTGTTCCCAGGTTTTATGGACGTAGCACCAACTTGCGGATTATGGTTTGACTTATCTAAACACCACAATTTACTGTGATAATGATGCCGCCATCCAAATCGTCAAAAACCCTGTTTTTCACTCCAAAACCAAGCACATAAATATTAAAGTTCATTTTATCTGTGATTGCTATGAAAAGGGCCTCGTGAAGCTTGAGCAAATCCACACTTATGCAAACGTGGTGGATTTGTTCACGAAACCTGTTAGCAACGCGCGTTTTCAAGTGCTTGTGGATCTTCTCAAAATGATTCGGTTTTCTATCTAGGCATCCTCTATTCGTTTTGTTTCGTTTTTTTTCTTTCCTTTATTTTCCTTTGCTTCGTAAATTTGTTCATGTATATGCACAAATTTAGGGGGAGAAATCTTAAAAAAAAAAGGCTTTTGCAAGGATAGGGAAATGAAATACTTTTTCGTGAAAATGTCTAACTAACACATGTAAGGTGTTGAAGCGGGAAAAGGCTTGGATCGAAGGTATATGTCGGCAGGTCTAAAACTCAACAGGATAGTGTAAGCCAAATGATATAAACATAACAAACTATCTACTCGGTGGGTCACCTACTATAGGCGTATGATTTTATGGTCTTAAATCCAGTGTTGATAGATAGCCAACGTCTGAGGTTTCAGGTCTTTATGTTGTTGAGTCATCCGGGGATATCTTGGCTGCCCTTCTGTTGCATCCAGATTATAAGCAGACCTAGGCACAGTCAGGATATCTTTCTAAAAAAGAGCCAAAATTGAAAGGCCAAAACCTAAGAGAACGAAAGTCTCTTGATGAGAATATTCCATAAGTTCATACGTACCACATAAGGTATTTGCCTAAACCTCGTCAGTCACAATTGGTCTCTCTGCTGTACAGAAATACTGACCTGTTCACCAGTAGCCTAATGTTGTAAAATATAAAGGATGACCTCAGTATACTCACCTGCTACGATGAATTGTTGTGCTTACCTTGATCGCCGGGGTATGTCATGGTATGGGACACACGGGTATCATAGTATAATACTACCTTAAGCACATCATAAAGCTTGAACTGGAAGGGTTGAGTTTCACATTTAGATGGACAAGTATATTGACAATCGCTTAGACAAGTTTGACCCTGCTCATACTGAAAAATGTTCCTTAGTTGACCTTTGAAACGATTTGATCCCTTAGCAAGGCTGTGTTTATGTTGATGTGTGTGCTAAAATGTCTTCTCTTTGTAGATTGGTAAAAGGTGGTTGGATGCTTGGTTAGTCCACTTGATGATTTTTGGTTAGATGGTTTCTGTCAAGGGATATTGGACTGACCTACTGAGTTTCAAATTTGGGCCAATCTAATAGAATTTCTGAAAGTCTTAAAAATTGAATATTTAGAATTCACATATTACTGTTCCGGATTGGGCTTTTACACAAGTTTCCGGACAGGCCAACTTGAATTACTGTTCCGGATTGGGCTTATACGCATTTCCGGACAGGCCCACTTAGACTCTACTGTTCCGGATTAGGCCTAACAAAAGCCCAATCTAGACTCTTTGGAATGTGAGGCCCAAGCCCATTCCGGAAAGAATATAAGTGATTCAGAAATATCAGTCCGGATTATTCACAAATTTCTGAAATCCCTACTCTTCTCTAACTTTCTCTCTGTTTTCACTGTTCATCTCGGACCTCATCCGGATTAGGTAAATTTGCTTAAAAACATAAAATCTGGATGATAATCTTCATGTTTAAAGCATTCCGGATAGCATCTCGGATTGATCTTCAAAGAAACATGCATTTCAGATCCCATTCTGGATGGGTATTCATCCGAATTGATGAACTCGGATTTCATCTCCGATAATCTTCATCCGGATTGATGATTTATCTGAGATACTGTTGGCTAATCCGGATTGCTGTTTTATCTGAAATACGAGTGACCTCTGGCTAATCCGGAATGATGTAAAGGTTCGTTCGGATTAGTGTTGACCTGTTTAGTAAATCCAGATTTTAGGTTTTGAACCTTTGAACTCTTTTGAACTTTTTCAACTGCTTGAAACTGTCAAACTGATTTGAACTTTTCAATAATTGAACCTTTGAAATATGTTTAAACCATCCAGTTAGTGTTGACCTTCATCCTGATAAACTTCGTTAACTTCTGTTAGTTGTGATTTAACCTGGTTATTGTTTTGACATAAATGGTTGAAGAAGCTTTTGACGCAGTTATGTTGGTTGAGGAGCAGTTCCACAATCAGGCAGGATATCCTTCTGACCCACCAGCTAAGTTTTATCAGGAGTTCTAGTCAATGATAGCAGGTTTGAACGCGTGCAAGATTGCTTATGCAGTTCGGGCCAATCCAGTCATATACAAAGATCTAGTGCATTCATTCTGGAAGAGAGCTCGATTTCATCAAAGAGGCGCGGATGGGAGACCATATATCAGTTCTCAGATACAAGGGAATGAGATTTTGGTCAATGAAGCTTGCGTTAGAGAGGTTCTACAGATTGTTGATACTACTAGCGACCCAATGGTACACGTGAAAGAAAAGGTGGTGCCGGTACTAGTGGAGATGGGTTATAAAGGGTCGTATCCGCCGTTACTGAAGAAGATGTTTCCTGCATACTAGCGATTATTAGTACATATGTTTATGCAGTGCGTTTCAGAAAACAAAGGAGGTCTCGATCAGCCGAACCAAACCCAGACCTCTACTATTGTATCTCTCGTTATGGACTGGAAGTATAACTACTCCGGTTATATCTTCGAAAACATGAAGAAAATTTTGGAGCAGTCCAAGAAGAGAGTGTTTCGGTTGTATCCACGTTTCGTACAGGTAATTCTTGATACTCGATATCCTGATCTGGCAAAAGATGCTTCAGATGTGAATCTGTTAAATATGAAGCCGATGGGACTAACCATTTTCAGCACAATGAAGAAGAATCGCTCGACGTCAAAAACTGTTTTTGTTGGTCGCTTTGCACCGAAGAAATTTGGAAAATTTGCTGAGATTATTAGCCAGGACGTCCCAGTTCCTCCACCGGTAAATGCCATTGTTGTAGAAGAACATGACGTGCCTGTGAAAGAGAAAGAGATCGAGGTAGAAGATCTGGTTACAGATGAAGATACCGACGCAGAACAAGCTTTTCTGGATGATCTTACAGAGTTCAATGCCAATTTAACTCCAGTTTTGCCAGAACTGTCCTCAGAGAACTTGGAAGCCTTAATTGCTCATTTAAAGGAAATCCAAGAAAAACAGGGTGATCCTCCACTGGTAATTCCATCTATTACTACTCCGGTTGGTATGGTTGAAGATGATGACGAAGATGAAGAGGACGAAGTTCCATTTATCAAGAGGAGGTGAACAGAGCCGAGTATTCAGCCAGATCAATCTGAAGCTCGTGTTGTTAGTGTTGCTGAAGAGTCTGCTTTGGTGATGTCTACTGCTGTTTTATCTTCAGTCGTTGCATCTGTTATGGACACTCCAATAGTTGATACTCCCATTTTATCTGAATCGAAAACCACTCATGTTGCTACGCATTGTAAAGTTGTTTCGATTCTGGCAGACTCAGTGCTACAAATGATGGATTTTGGGGGAAGTTCGATGGGTGCTGAAGGGTCTGAGGCAGGTGGAAGTGGTATGGGTCATGGTGATGATGATTCTGCTGATATTTGCGAAGGTCGGAAAAGCGTGCGTTTGAATTTGGTGGGTTGGATAGTGATGATGAAGATATGGAAGTTGATGCTGTAGATCTGAAGAAACGGGTGGTCGTTTTAGAGCAAGAGGTTATATTGAAGGATGCTCAAATCGCCTCATTGCAAACACGATTGGATGTTAGAGACCAAACAATAGATCAACTGCAGGGAGATGTTACTATGCTGATGACCATGGTGTTTGATTTGAAAGCCAAATTGGAGAATAAGTTTGGAAGGGAATTTTCTGACCCAATGGACGATCCGATGAATATAGAGCACAGACACCGAGCTGCTCAACAACGAGCGGTAGAGGAAAGTGAGGCAGAAAGGTTAGCGGCGGAACAGTTGGCTTCTGAATGCCAAGCTGGATTGGATGATTATCTGGGCGACCCACGAAACAAATATACAGCGAGCCAGAAGCGTCCAGCGACTCAAAAGAAGAAACAGATGGTAATGATGAAGAACGTTGATGTTAATCCTCTTGATGAAAACTTCCAGTTGAAAGATCCGACAAACAAATCTGAAAGATATGTGATGGAGCTTGCTTCTAGCTACTACAGCAAGGTCGGGAATAAATCGAAGGTGTTAAGCTGGATGTATGATCACGTCAAGAAAATGTGGATCATTGTTCGCCAGGATGGGACTCGGAGTATTAATCTATGGAATCTCAGTTCGAGACATGGATGAAAATAGCTCTTACTGATTTATTGCAAGCTCCGTATTCTGATGATGATACAACTGAGCGTGGCCCAGGCTGGAGATTCTTCAGGAACTGGAACATGAGGTGAAAAATGGGTTTAAGATGATGAAGACCGCCGAACACTACTTGCGAGCCGCAAAGGGAGTTCGTGATGCGCGAACAGGGAAGGTTCAAGTCAGTGATGTGGCTGCCAACAGATAAGGAATTAGTTATACCGGTCGCACCAACCTTTCCACGAGGGATTCTAAAGAACTTTAACTTCTGGTTGTATGATCCCAAGGTTGGTAGCATCGCGATTGTAACAAAGGAAAAGGTGTTTAGGGTGAATGGCGTGGTTGATTTAGTAAGCTTTCATGATGAAGACCTGCAGGTTCTTGCTTCTCATCAGATCTGAACTGCAGAGTTATATGAAGTGTGTGCAAAGGATTGGACAGCCGTTGTGGCAAGTATGATTGCTGGAAGGCTAGGACTAGATGCACAACCGAAAGACTAGAATGCCTAATATTGTAAACCTAGGGGGAGATTGTTGGGCTTATGTTAACAAAGGTTTACACATTAGAGATTTTGGCTTTAAAGGGGTTTTTGGGCTTCCTAGTGCCTTGTGGGCCTAGGGTAGCAAATGGTGGGCTTAGTGAGTAGTATAAATACGTGTCTTAGGTCAAGGTTAAAGGGTTAGAGAGTTGTATTTGCAAAACTTGTATCAGACACTTTTCTAGTGTATGCAAGTTGTTCTTAATTCAAAGAGTTTGATCTTCTTCCTAATCATTATTTCCGCTACTGATTAGGATTGTGATACCTGTTAAATCCGATATCGGGACTTACACGTGGCCTCTAAGTGACTTATATGTCAACATGCCTAGCCTCTGAGTGACTGATATGTCAACATGCTTAAACGTGAGCCTCTAAATAACCCTTTACGAAGCCCTAACTATCAGATGTCCCATTTGTTGGATGAGATGGTTCAATTCTGTAAATATGCGAAAGTTGGATAATGGAGGGATTAAAAGTGTGAACATGTTAAATTATATCTCTGAGTGACCTTTTAACGAACTAAGAGCTCGACAATATCCGGGCATACTCCCGGGTATGCCAAATATTGGTTACGGAGGGCTAAATATGTTAAAAGGGTGTTTTAGAAGGTTTTAGAAGGTTTATAAGTCAAGGGGCTAAAAGTGTCAAACTTTGAAACTGGCCATGTGGCGCTCGCGGGGCACGAGAGGCCTGTGTCTGCAGAAAAATTCATTGGCCACCACACAAATTTCCAAAAACCATGAATTCAAAACTATGGATTCCCAAACTGCTATGCCACGTTTTAGGACACTTGTAAGCGTCACCTCCTTCAAGCTCTCCAACTATATAGGTGTCAATGTTCACCATTTGAACTTGCACCTTTCTCATTCACAACTCTATCTCCCTCCTCTGAAAGGAGCATCCAACTTTGTACTATTGCATCCTAGGAACCACTTGTAAGTGTTCCTTCCTCTTGCATTTTCGTTTATAGGCTTTTATAGCCAAAAGTCAAGTGTTTTACGGAAAACGCCTTAACTTTCGGTTTAGATCATTATGGTCCAGCCATTGTTCGTAATGAACATGACTAAGTGATCATAATAAGGAAGGTGTTAGTCCCTATAAAGGGCACCTCCTGAAGATCACGTTTGCTAGACCAATTGACGGGTCAAAGTTATTATAATAAAAAGTCACACAGGTCATTTTTCGGAAATGTTATAAATTGATCTTACATATGTTGTGAAACCTGTTTTGACACTTAAACAAGTTGGTAATACTTATTAGAACATGTAAGAACATGTAAGAACATGTTCGGCTTGTCAATTTCAGTTCTAAGGTCGGTTCGCAACCGAAAGTCGCATAGTTTGACTTTTTCTTTGACTTTTGATTCTGACTCGATTTAGATTAGTTAGCTACTTATATAAAGTTGCATTATGATCGTAATATAATGTAGCATAACCCCCTGAGGTTATATTACATGATCATAATCAGAATCAGAGTTTATGCATAAGTTCCGTAATTATGCTATTTTGACTAAAATGCCCTTTTTGCATAAAAAGAGATTTAAATGATAATGAACTTGAAAATAAGTTTCCTACTGATGTAATATTGTTAGTTGGATTATTTGGGATGTTAAAACAGATTATAAACTGAGTTTATGGACAAGTCCTTGGATTGTGTCTATAAATGATGATAAAGCCCTTAACGCTTATAAAATGGTTTTAATCACATTCTTCCAAAGTAAATCTTTTACCTAATGATATGTTATATTAAATAACATATTTACGACATGTCAACCTGACCTTAACATCAGTTTTCATTAAACATCGCAAATTCGTCATTTTACGACACAAGCGTCGTTTCGGCGCATAGTGTGGTTTTAAACCATATTTACCAACCAAGACTTGTTACCTACTGATCTTAAAATTCATGTTAAATATTTTTACAAAAGGTACATGATATAAACTCAGAATCCCAAATAATTTATAAACTATGTGTAAAATGCCTAAAATGCCCCTTCGGTGAATAGTTTGGTCATAAAAGACTAATTACACATATAATTAATATCCTACTGATATTATATCATTAATAAGTTATTTTTCCAGAATAATTATGGTCATAACATTAAATTATATTCAAGTTCCTTTTATACGATATGAAATTACCAAAATGCCCTCATAAGGCATAGTTTCATTTTAAAACCTTAACGGGCATATAAGTAGATATCCTACTGATATTAAAACTTATTTAAAGTGTAATGGAATATAGAACTTGTCCATGACTTATCCGGTTACCCGATATCGCTGATATGCGTACGGTTAAGCATATGTGACTAGTTTAAGAAAATTAACCGAAACGGGTCTAACCTTGTCATTTAAGTCTCAAAATCCAGAATGTTTATAGTTTGTCCATATTACACAAGTCAAAGTACTTGTTGGGATTAAACTACATTATATCCAATCATCGTTTAATCCAGCGTTATACATTTTGATCATGTACACTAGTCGGTCTAAGTTTATGACTTAAGAAAGACCGTTAATATTTTATTGGTTAGTTTATGCCATAATCTAGACTAGAGACTTGCCGGTAAATGCTATCTGCACTTAGTACTTTTGTGTACGGCTGAGTTATTAAATTAAAAGAAGACTAGCTCAGGTAAATACTCTCGACTTATTACCCCTATACTTGCTTTGGTTACGGTAAATTATTATCGCTTGGTCGGAAATGGGATCAATTGAATGCCGGATTGTGGCTAGTAAATCCGCATATTCAGTTTTAATCAGTTTTGTTTGATAACTTAAACATCGGGGGTTAACTACCGTATCCTGGATATCCTAGGCTCATTACAATAGATAATGGCCACGACCTTAGCGCGGGTTTTGGCATACACCGATAGACGCACAAAATGCTTTGCCCACAAGGTTGGGAAGAAATGACTGCTTCGTGAGTCCAAAGTGGTGTGTACGTTAATCATGTCTCGGTCTTTATACCGGGCCCTGTATGTATGGACAAACATGTAAATCTGTTAACAAGGTTGGACGGTCAACTTTCCCAAGTTATAAAAGATTTTGTGCTGATATACACTTAAAACCTATTTTAAATGTTTTCAAAATGAGTCAGTAGGGTGTATTTACCAGCGAAAGCTGACGTACTTTCAAAAGACAAAGCTTGCAGGTACAATACGAAAATAGGTTGGAAGTGCTCGGTAGTGATAAGAGGATCTTGCAAATCCTAGATCTGCCCAAAGTCTGTTTTACATTCTTTCTTTTGTACAATTTTATGATCCGCCTGTGGATCTTCTATTACGAACCTGTATATTATTTTATATTTTGAACATTTGGTTTGTAATAGTAATTTAAATCCAAAACTTCCGTTGTGCTGTGTTTAATTGTCTATATGATGTTATCAACTTACGTCACAATATTCCCCACCCGGGTCCACTGGTGTCTGGATTGGCTGTGGAAAGCCGGGGTGTGACAGGTTGGTATCAGAGCCAACGTTTGAGAGAATTAAACACTATCCTTCTTGTGTTTAATCTCAAACTTACACAAGCACATTCCTTAGACTTCCGAGTCTAGGCTTTGAACTAGGATTACTCAATTCATTATTAAGTTATTAGTATTGTTTTTAATTGATTTTAACAGGAAAATGCCGCCACGTGTACGAGGAAGAGGCAAAGGACCAATGAGGGGAGGTCCTTTAGGACATATCCCTTCACATCCACATCACCAGAACCCTTATGAAGATTCAGGGGATTCATGGCTATTATTGCAACATTCACCTTCTCATACCCAAAACTCTTATCACTCATACCATTCACATCATTCACATCACTCTCACCATTCTCATCATTCTTATCAGGATGAATTTAACCCCACCCAATACCTTAACACACCCCAGCTGATCAGAATCAGTTGGATCAGCCAAACCCAATGGACGAGGACTCTAATCCAGAGATGCCGCCGTGAGGTTCAAATGCGCATCCCATCGCGATATCGAGCGATTCAAACTCTTATGTCGGGTTGCCATATCAAGGTCCTAATGAGTGGGACCAATATTGGAACCAATTTACCTTTGCCAACACTCCTTCCCATCACTCTCAACCACGTCCTATACAAGAAGATGTTCACATGGAACCAGTGGAACATCATCAGCCGCCACCTGAGTCACCAAGGAGGAAACGTGGAACACGTATGTCAGTACGTGCGGGTCAATGGTCGGGTTCGCTACCACCATTGCCTAAACCCTACCCCACCATTCAAGAGGACCCATAAATGGGTGGACCCTCTAGTATCTCACTTGTGGTAGAACCAATGCCATCACCCGCAGTTCAACCACCACCATTGGGTTATAATACCCTATCCCAACATATCTGAATACGTCTGGATATGATCCTTTTAACCCATCTACACCAGTTGATTACCAAGCATGGTCGCATGACCCTTACATGCAAGTGGTCATGCATAACGCACTTTACCCGTCTCCTTTTCCACCTGCTTATCCACCTACTGGATATCCAAGTTATGGGTACTAGTATCCTGTTATGCCACAACAACAACCACAACCTCCACCGCCACTTGAGACCATCAATGAGGCCTTAGAACGAATGAAAGAGATGCAACAACAAGCGGAGCTTCAAACGAGCGTCTCGATTTTACTCGAAATTTATGCTCTGCTATATATTCCAAAGAACCTTAATGGAATTGATTATGCCAAGTGGCGTAGACCACACATTGTCCAAGAAATGATAGTTAAGGACAAGGGGCCTTCTATCAGGATAGTTAAGGGAACTATGTTCAAGCCTCCAAGGTCGTTAAGGTCCAAGGTGACCGGGACCATTAATCAATCATTAAGGTACCCTTATCTTAACATTAAGGAATGTTCGTACTCCTGGTAGTGTGACTTGAGGAACCACACTAGCCATCTAGGTAAAATGACTACTCCCTAAGACGAATTATATAGCCAGCGTGATCAATGTGATCCCGGCTAATGTCATCAATGCGACGAAAAATGACAGGCGAATGTGCCCAATTTTATGTCCAAGGTGACAGGCCAATGTGCCCAATTTTATGTCCAAGATGACAGGCTAATGTGTCCAATTTTTTTTCCAATGTGACCGGCCAATGTGCCCAATTATTATGTCCATTAGTGACAAGCTTATGAGCTGTATATAATTGTCAATTATGACAATGACAGTTGTGACCTTACGATCCACTGTCTAATAATATATGGATTATGTCCAAATTGTAATTTGCCTTTGATGGTCCTATTAAGACCTAGGCCAAATATAGATATGATAAGCCTAAGAGTTGTGATGTTATTCACACTAGCTTAATTGAGCGACGGATTGTTATATCCAATATTTCAAGCCAATACGGTTATTATACCATGGTTAAGAGGAATTTTGTTTGATGTTTAGAGCCAAAGCTTCAAAATGGTAAACTCGGATGAGGCACAGAGTAGCCACCAAGGGATTAGCTCTAACAAGGCTGAAAATATAGCCGTTAATAATGATGATTTCCAAGCTCGCATAGATGCAGCTGTTGGAAGGCAATAGAAAAACTTGGGGAGTCGAGTGCTACTCGCTCCAGACCATTATCAATAACGCCATCCTCAGCTCATAAAGAGAGCTCAGTTCACTCTTCAAATGCGAAAAGTGAACCAAAGAAATTAGAATTTGCTGATAGGTCCCGTTCTTCTAAAGACGGATGTACCTATAAATATTTCGTCTCCTGCAAGCCCCGAGACTTTAATGGGGAAAAGGAGCAGTAGAAGCCTTGAAGTGGCTTGACGAAATGGAAACGATTGTGGATATCAATGGATGTGCTGATAAGGATGTGGTAAAGTATGTATCACAGTCCTTTAAGGGCGATGCCCTGATATGGTGGAAAGCTATGGTCCAATCTACAGGTAAAGTACACCTGTACAACTTAGGATGGTCTAAGTTTGTCGATCTAGTCAAGGAGACTTACTGTCCACCTCATGAGGTGGAGAAATTAGAGACAGGCTTTCTGACTCTTTCAATGAAGAACCTAGATTGTCGGAAGTATGTTTCTGACTTCAATTCCCAGTCTAGGTTAGTTTCATATTTAATCACCCCTAAATCCAAACACATTGCGCGTTTCATTAACGGGTTAGCGCCCGAGATAAAGGGCATGATAAAGGCTGCTCAGCCTAGTACTTATAGGTCCGCTGTTGACCTATCCCTCTCCCTCACCTTAGATTTAGTGAGACAAAAGTCAGTTAGGACTAAAACTGACGGAAAAAGGAAATGGGAGGAGGATAACTCCCAAAGGTTCAAAAAGAAAGGAAATTTTGGGTTCAAGAAGAACCAGCACACGTCTAATGACAAGCCTCTATGCAAGAACTGTAACTACAGACATTGGGGACATTGTAGTATTAATCCACAGACTAAACCCTGTGGTATCTCTAAGAGAAAGGGGCATAAGACCCTAGAATGTAAAGATCTTAAGAATGCTGTCTGCTACAGCTGTAACGAAAAAGGGCACATTACGTTCAATTTCTCCAAGAACCCCAAAAGTAATGATCCAAAGCCTGGATAGGCTAAGAAAGGGAATGCTTGGGCCTTTCAAATGAATGCCAGGGAGGCCGTTAATGATAATAACTTCATAACATGTACATTCCTCATTAACGATGTATATGCTAGATTTCTTTTCGATTCAGGTGCAGATAAGTCTTTTGTTAATCGTAAGTTTAGTAAACTATTAAACATACCATAAGAACTCTAGATATAATCTATGAAGTAGAACTCGCTGATGGAACGTTAGAAACAGCATCCTCCATTCTTGATGGATGCTCTATATCCATTAAGAATCATTCTATTCCCATCTCTCATTTGCCAATGAAATTGGCAGGGTTCATGGTAGTTTAAGGCATGGATTGGTTATCTCATAACCAAGCTCGTATTGCCTATGATAAGAAACTCATCGAGATTAAAACCCCATCCGGTGAAATAATCACTATCCCTGGAGATTCACACTACGGATTACCAGACAAGCTGTCATTAATTAAGGCATCCAAGTGTTTGGGGAAAGGTTGCATCATTTACCTGGCGCAAGTAACTATCAACGAGCCTAAACCAAATATAGAAGACCTTCCAGTTATTTCGGAGTATTCCGATGTCTTTCCTGAAGAACTACCAGGTCTACCTCCAGATAGACAAGTGGAGTTTAGAATTGATATTCTACCTGGATCAGCACCCGTAGCTAGAGCTCCATACCGATTAGCACCAACGGAAATGAAGGAGTTGAGGATGCGGTTAAATGAACTCTTAGAAAAAGGCTTTATTCAGCCGAGTTCCTCGCCCTAGAGAGCTCCAATCCTTTTCGTTAAGAAGAAAGACGGTTCAATGCGGATGTGCATTGACTACTGAGAATTGAACAAGATAACGATTAAGAACCGATATCCTTTGCCAAGGATCGACAACTTATTCGATCAACTTCAAGGGGCTAGTTATTTTTCTAAGATTGATTTGAGATCAAGATATCATCAACTGAAGGTTAGGAACGAGGATGTTCCTAAGACTCCCTTCAGGACCCGATATGGTCATTTTGAATTTCTAGTGATGCCATTTAGGCTCACAAATGCACCTGCAGTATTCATGGATCTCATGAGTAGGGTCTGCAAACCGTATTTGGATAAGTTTGTCATTATCTTCATAGAAGACATACTTAACTATTCTCGTAATCAAGTTGATCACGAGAAACACCTCCAATGCATTTTAGAATTACTAAGGCAGGAAAGGCTTTATGCTAAATTTTCTAAGTGTGAATTTTGGCTTAGAGAAGTCCAATTCTTTGGACACATGGTAAGTGAGCATGGTATCCAAGTGGATCCCGCCAAAATAGAAGCCATAATGAATTGGGAAGCGCCCAAAACCCCATTGGAGATTCGTAGTTTCTTAGGATTGGCTGGTTACTATAGAAGGTTCATTGAGAATTTTTCAAGGATAGCCACTCCTTTAACTACCTTGACCCGTAAAAATGTTAAGTTTGTTTAGGTTCCGAAACAACAAGAATCCTTTGAGATTCTAAAACACAAATTGAGCAATGCTCCTGTGTTATCTCAACCTGAGGGTATTGAAGATTTTGTAGTTTATTGTGATACTTTGCACACTTGCATGAGCTATCTGCTAATGCAAAAAGGCAAGGTGATTGCTTAGGTATCACGACAGTTAAAGGTGCACGAAAGGAATTACACCACCCATGATTTAGAATTGGGTGTCGTTGTATTTGCACTAAAGCTGTGGAGACATTACTAATACAACACAAAGTGTATTATATACACTGACCATAAAAGTCTCAAGTATCTGTTCAATCACAAGGAATTGAACATGTGACAACGTCGTTGGATGGAAACACTTAATGACTATGATTGCGAAATTTGTTATCAAACCGCAAGGCAAATATCATTGCTGACGCCTTGAGTCGCAAGGAAAAGGTTAAACCCATTGGGATTAACGCCTAGAGCATTGAGCTTAGAAATAGTTTGAATGAGAAGCTATTAGATGCGCAGAAACAAGCCCTATTAGAGGCTAATATTCCTAATGAGAGATTAGGCGGAACTGTGGATCAGTTAGCGCCTGGAAAGGATGGAATCCTTAGATTTAATAAGAGAATCTGGGTTCCAATCTTTGGGGGACTTAGAGATCTAATCCTCCAATAATATAAGATACTCAGTTCACCCATGAGGTGACAAAATGTATCAGGATCTCAAAAAGAATTATTGGTGGATGGGTTTGAAGAAATCCATACCACTTATGTAGCTAAGTGTCTGAAGTGTTCGCAAGTTAAGGCCGAACATCAGAAGCCGTCAGGACTTCAACAACAATTGGAAATTCCCACATGGAAATAGGAAATGGTAACTGTGGACTTGATTACCAAGTTTCCTAAGACCAAACATGGTAATGACACTATTTGGGTCATTGTGGATAGGCTGACTAAGTCAGTGCATTTCTTGCCAATTAAGGAAACATATAATTCAGACAAATTGGCTAAGTTGTATGTGGACAAGATTGTGTCCCTACACGGTGTGCCGATATCTATTGTATCTGATAGAGATACTAAATATACCTCTCATTTTTGGAAAAGTTCCCAACAATCCTTCGGCACAAGATTAAACTTCAGTACGGCTTACCACCCACAGACGGATGGACAAAGTGAGCGTACTATTCAAACTTTGGAAGACATGCTTAGGGCATGTGTGATTGATTTAGGCGGAAGTTGGGATGACCACTTACCCCTAATAGAATTCTCCTACAATAATAGTTATCATATGAGCATCAAGGCTGCACCTTATGAGGCCTTGTATGGAAGAAAGTGCAGAACGCCCTTGTGTTGGGCAGAAGTTGGGGAAGCCCAACTATCAGAACCTGAGATTGTCCTAGAGACCACGTACAAAATTGTGCAAATCTGTGATCATCTCAAAGCTGCCCATGATAGGCAGAAAAGCTATGCTGACAAGAGGCGTAAACCTCTCAAATTCCAAGTAGGTGATGAAGTCATGCTAAAAGTATCACATTGGAAAGGTGTGATGAGGTTTGGAAAGAAGGGCAAGCTAACCCCAAGATATATAGGACCATTCGAGATAGACGAATGTGTCGGCACTGTAGCTTATAAGCTTAAGCTGCCAGAGGAGTTTAGTGGAATTCATGATGTGTTCCACATATCTAACCTTAAGAAATGTCTAGCCAATGAGTCGCCAGCAATGTCGCACAAAGATGTGCAAATAGATGAAAACCTAAGGTTTGTTGAGAAACCAATTTCGGTCGAGGATCGACAGGTTAAGAAGCTCCAAAGGAAATTAATACCTATAGTAAAGGTTAAGTGGGACGCCTTTAGAGGTCCCGAGTATACATGGGAGGTTGAGTCCAGTATGCGATAAAAGTACCCCCCATCTTTTTGAATAAAATCTCGAGGACGAGATTTCTTTTAAGGGAGTAAGGATGTAACACCTCGCAAAATCATGTCCAATAGTATAGTGACACGTGTTGTCTATTTATTTAAGGTCTATTAAAGACTAATAGGGACCAAAGGTGTCAACGTGCTCAAACAATGGCCTCTGAGTGACTGATATGTCAACATGCCTAGCCTCTGAGTGACTGATATGTCAACATGCCTAGCCTCTGAGTGACTGATATGTCAACATGCTTAAACATGAGCCTCTGAATAACCCTTTACAAAGTCCTAACTATCAGATGTCCCATTTGTTAGATGAGAGGGTTCAATTCTGTAAATATATGAAAGTTGGATAATTGAAGGATTAAAAGTGTCAACATGTTAAATTATACCTCTGAGTGACCTTTTAACGAACTGAGAGCTCGACAATATCTGGGCATACTCCCGGGTATGCCAAATATTGGTTACAGAGGGCTAAATATGCTAAAAGGGTGTTTTAGAAGGTTTTATAAGTCAAGGGGCTAAAAGTGTCAAAGTTTGAAACTGGCCATGGGGCGCTCGCGGGGCGCGAGAGGCAGGGCCGGTGCCTCTCGTGGGGCGCCAGAGGCCTGTGTTTGAAGAAAAATTCCTTGGCCTCCACACAAATTGCCAAAAACCATGAATTCGAAACTATGGATTCCCAAACTGCTATGCCACGTTTTAGGACACTTGTAAGCTTCCTCTTACACCCCTTAGCACCTGGCGTCACCTCCTTCAAGCTTTCCAACTATAAATAGGTGTCAAGGTTCAGCATTTGAACTTGCACATTTCTTATTCACAACTCTATCTCCCTCCTCTGGAAGTTCCTAACTGAAAGAAGCATCCAACTTAGTTCTGTTGCATCCTAGGAACCACTTTTAGTGTTCCTTCCTCTTGCATTTTCGTTTATAGGCTTTTATAGCCAAAAGTCAAGCGTTTTACGAAAAATGCTTTAACTTTCGGTTAAGACCATTATGGTCCAGCCATTGTTCGTGATGAACATGGCTAAGTGATCGTAATAAGGTAGGTGTTAGTCCCTATAAAGGGCACTTCTTGAAGATCACGTTTGCTAGACCAATTGTCGGGTTAAAGTTATTATATTAAAAAGTCAAATAGGCTATTTTTCGGAAATGTTATAAATTGATCTTATATATGTTATGAAACCTATTTTGACACTTAAAAAATTTGGTAATAATTATTAGAACATGTAAGAACATGTTCGGCTCGTCAATTTCAGTTCTAGGGTCGGTTCGCAACCGAAAGTCTCAAAGTTTGACTTCTGCTTTGACTTTCAATTCTGACCCGATTTAGATTAGTTAGTTATTGATCTAAAATTGCATTATGATCATAATATGATGTAGCATAACCCTCTGAGGTTATACAACATGATCATAATCAGAATCTGAGTGTATACATAAGTTCCGTAATTATGTCATTTTTACTAAAATGTCCTTTTTTGCATAAAAAGATATTTAAATGATAATGAACTTGAAAATAAGTTTCCTACTGATATAATATTATAAGTAGGATTATTGGGATGTCAAAACAGATTATAAACTGAGTTTATGAACAAGTCCTTGTATTGTGTCGGTAAATGATGATAAAGCCCTTAAGGCTTATAAAATGGTTTTAATCACATTCTTTCAAAGTAAATCTTTTACCTAATGATATATTATATTAAATAACATATCTAAGACATGTTAACCTGACTTTAACATCAGTTTTCATTAAACATCGCAAAAATCTTCATTTTACGACATAAGCGTCGTTTCGGCGCATAGTATAACCAATACTTGTTACCTACTGATCTTAAAACTCATTTTTAATATTTTTATAGTAGGTGCATTATATAAACTCAGAATCCCAAATAATTTATAAACTATGTGTAAAATGCCCAAAATGCCCCTTCGGTGCATAGTTTGGTCATAAAAGACAAAGTACACATATAATTAATATCCTACTGATATTATATTATAAATAAGTTATTTTTTCCAGAATGATTATGGTCGTAACATTAAATTATATTCAAGTTCCTTTATACGATATGAAATTACCAAAATGCCCTCATAAGGCATAGTTTCATTTTAAAACCTTAACAGTCATATAAGTTGATATCCTACTGATATTACAACTTATTTAAAGTGTAATGGCATATAGAACTTGTCCATGACTTATCCGGTTACCGGATATCGCTGATATGCGTACGGTTAAGCATATGTAACTAGTTTACGAAAATTATCCAAAACGGGTCTAACCTTGTCATTTAAGTCTCAAAATCCAAAATGTTTATAGTTTGTCCATATTACACAAGTCAAAGTACTTGTTGGGATTAAACTACATTCTATCCAATCATCGTTTAATCTAGCGTTATACGTTTTGATCATGTACGCTAGTCGGTCTAAGTCTATGACTTAAGAAAAACCGTTAGTATTTAATTGGTTAGTTTATGCAATACTTCAGACTAGAGACTTGCCGGTAAATGCTATCTGCACTTAGTACTTTTATGTATGGCTGAATTGGTTAGTTTATTTATAGCAAATCAGCCTAAAACGTTCAATCCATTTTGATAAACGTCCCCACCGGCTCAATTTGGTCAAAATGTTCATTTTCTTTTAAAACTATCTTTCACTCTTATCTACACGCAAACTTCAACCATTCGGTCTATTACCGCCAAAACCTTATAGAAACCCTAAATGTTTACCATCATAGCTCTCTCCAATAAACATTTTCTAGAACAAGTGATTTTACTAATACGCCTTAGAACTGACAAAACTTTTCTTACAACTTACGGTACGGACCGCACATTTTAATCAAAATACATCCTTAGGCATACTAAAACTTTCCTCTTAGGTCGCACTCTTTTAAAATATTCCTTCCAATTAGTTGTCCAGACTCATTCAAACTTACTTGCTTACACACACACACATACACGTTTTTACTTATCCTTATACACATTTACGATTGGGGTCTCAAAAACACCTTACTCAAAAAAATTACTTTCACGAACCTACCATTTTTATCCTTCAAGATTTCGATACATATTGACACACTTATACATGAACTCTGCAAAAACTTTAAACTTCAAATCTTGATTTTGTCCAAACATTTTCACCAAAATGACATCTTTTCCAAAGTCTCCTCTTGAATAAATTTCAGGACGAAATTTCCTAAATGAGGGGAGACTATAACGCCTCGCTTTTTCGTACTTTCCTTAATTAGAAAGTGTAATCGTGTTTTTATTTATGAAACTTGTATTCGTATCGCATTCATATTTCATTTCCCAATCTTGTAATCCGATACTTTGATCATAATAAAATTCATACTTGATACCTACTTATCTTAAATACATTCAATTGTTAAATATGTGATTACATACCAACCGATACTTGTTATACGTGCAAATATTCATACATACATTCTCGATACCTAAAATATACTTATAAATACGTTATATACATAAAAACATGCAAAAATATCGAGTTTTAGCATGAAATGAAAGAAAAACCAAGTTCAGGGGCATATCCGCAGATTCTTGTTTCTAGCTCATGGATTGGGCAAAAGTGTGTTTGTTGGATTGTGTTTCTTGCATTTAATACTCACCTAACTCAACCCCCAAACCTCAACTATAAATACCCACATCCTTCTCCTCTCATTTCACACCTCAAACATTCTTCTCCTCTTCTCTCCAAAGCTCTAAAGCTCTCTTCATCTGAAAGTTCAAGCTTTCAAAGGATAACTCGGTGCTCCATCCTTCAAACTCCCTCCAACACCTTACGGAAGTACCAAGTGGAAGCTTGCAAAACTGTGATTACACTTGACCCATTTCCTTTTTTCACAATTTTGGTTGTAACATGTTAACTTACAAAATTACACGACTACACACACTACATGCTTTATACATTGAATCAGTTATACATGCTTGTTGTTATGCTTAGGTTCATGCTAAATTCATACATGCTTATTGTCATTACCTTAGCTAGTCCCAAGTTAACATATATAGCGCTATAGGAGTAGCACACCGCCCGTCGGGGTAATGTTAAGCTTAAAGTTGATACTTATTCTTATTCATACTTTAGTCTTGTTACTTTGTGTGACGAGGGACACTTAATATTTGTGGACACTTGGGTTTGACAATTAGTATTGCATGCTAGCTTATCTTGTATACAATTGCCATGTGGATTTGAGTAAATACCTTTATATTTATGCTATGTACTTAAACTTGTGTACTCGCCAATACCTTTGTATTGAACTATACTTTTAACATGTTACAGGTTGATGTTGATGCTATGACGAATCTAGTAGGGACGGCATAGAAACGCACCTAGAATATTAGGCTTTTATGTTGTAATTTTGTTGAAAATGTTGTATTTCGACTTATGATTGTATTTGACAATTTGATCTATGAAATGAAATGAATTTTTGATTTAAATACCATCGCAAATAGTGTTATGAAGCCTTGAGCAATCTATTTCGTCTCACTCCGATGTTCCCGCCATCGGTTGGGGTGTGACAGTTTTAACGAGGCAACGTACCTGATCCAGAAGTATTATGGGGAGACAATACGCGCTGCACTCTTTTTTTCCTCAGCTGAGGTTTTGTCCTACTGGATTTTCCTAGCAAGGTTTTTAACGAGTCAACATCTCTAAGCGTACTGAAAGAATAATGCACCCCTTTCTTTTATCATATATGGATAGTCAAGGGGGAGTGTTATGAATATATTATTTATTAGTGACTATCCACGTTATCAACTCATATATTACATTTATGTTTGTATCAATGTCATAGTGTCTATATATTGGCATCTGTATATAATGTTAATATTAATGAGAAGGATTATCATTCCCTTATTTTTTATGTTCTTATTCTTTACATGATCTATAAAATATTGTTTTCTCATGTTTATTTTAGTTGTATATTAGTTGCTAATAGACCGTTGTTTTACAATAAATTTAACTTTGTTTATATTATTTACCAATAAATGTACCAAATTGACCTGTTTCTTGACGATTTTTTATGACGAAAAATGCCTTTCATGACACGTTTATAATATGGAGAAGCACGAGTGATTGTGTTAAAAGGGGCCCGTTTGGCACAAGCCAGACAATCTCACCCAACCACGTTGTACTCCTTTTCCATTACCTTTCCGCAAAGCAAACAAACTTCTTTTTTAG
The DNA here is from genome assembly GCA_947069175.1 of Scalesia atractyloides. Classification (NCBI taxonomy): domain Eukaryota; kingdom Viridiplantae; phylum Streptophyta; class Magnoliopsida; order Asterales; family Asteraceae; genus Scalesia; species Scalesia atractyloides. The sequence goes on along the minus strand of CAMTDV010000001.1, from coordinate 14,692,638 downwards.
TTCACCTTTTTAATATGTTTTGGGTAAAAATATTTTTTCTGTTATTCACTTTAAATAAACATACTATACTTCTATAATCATTTTTATTATTCACTTTAAATAAACATAATATACTAGTATAATTATTTTTATTACAAAAATGTTATATACCGTCGGCACAATATGTTTTGGGTAATTTTTTTCCTTTTATTCGCTTTAAATAAACATAAAATACTTTCAAAATCAACTTTTTTTCTTACAAAAGGTGCTATTTACCGTCGACACATTTTTAATATGATATAATTACAAGAATAGTTGTTTTATTTATGTCTATTGTGTCGACCAGAGATGATTGATAATTTAAATTAAGGTCAGAGTTTATATATTTAATATACTGTATATATTTTTTATATATTTATAACTTGTAACATAAGAGATTTTTAAAATGAATGTCGGTTTTAAAAGTATATTATTTATATTTTTAAAACGTTATTTTATCCTATGCAAAAGTTAACTTTTATACCCCTATAAGGGTTTTTTTTTTTACCAGGGAAAAAGATTTCATATTATCAAATTTTTGGATATTTTACTCCATTGTTGTGAAAAAGTTTACCTTCGTCAAAATCATATCTTTGTCAATTTACTCTTTCCTTCCGTGTTTTTCCATCACATCATGTATTCTAGTCTAAAATATCTTCAAAACATTAACGTTTGTGGTTAAACAAATTATAGTGTATAAGAAAATAGCATTGTTAATTGTTTTTCCATGGATTTTTATCATACTTTTCAAGCTGGGGCGCAACATGGGGGCGACCCCTCGAACTTTTCGTGAAGTAGTGAAGATTATGTAGTTTTCATATTGAAATTTCTGTGTGTATACGTTTTCGACCCCCGATTTAATAGAAATTTTTTGGTATATATGTTTTCGACCCTTCAGTCGGAAATCTCAATCTTCACCATTAAATGGTGAATCAATGTATGAGATTGGAATTGTTGAGTTTAGAAAAAATCATCATAGTTTATAGTTTATATCGTGTAAGTGTCAATTCAATACTTTTCTCATTATTGTCACATTGTGAAAATTGGTCTCGTAAGTTTTTTTTGTTTCAATACTTCCTTTCAGGCCGATCAACCCATTTCGTTGCCCGGAGCTTAAATTTTTAAAGGGTTTGAAAGGTTTTTATAAGCTTTTATATATACACTAAATTACATATTGATTCATTTATTATTCAAAAAAGTGTTGGTATTAGAGTGAAAAAATCATCTCAAGATAATATAAAGGTCATAAGTTCAATTCTTGGTTACACTACCAAGGTGTTAATTTCTTGATTCATTTCCCTTTAACCACAATTTCGGACACAATTTTTTTTTGTCACCCAAAGCCTAAACTTTTTGAGAGTTTTCAGAGACGACTTTGCTTCCTTTGTATCTTTTTGCTCTTTCTTTTTATCATATTATGTGTTTTTTTAATTAAATATCTCATTAATATTTATTTAAAAAAAATAAATTCATTAATAATAACCAAGTTTTAGAGTATTCTATTAAAAAACTCAAAGTTTTTCTTTCTCTAAAAGTCGATCAATTTTAAATAGGTATCTAATCTTGTGAAACGTTTTTAAAAATGTGAATTAAAAAAATATGTGATCTAAATAATACATATATGATTGTTGGTTAATTTTTACTGGTAGTTTTTTTTTATTTTAGTAAAATTTGAACAATTATAAAATTTGATTATTATTTAGTGAATTTTTTTATAATTATTACATGCATCTACTTCAAGTTAAATTTGAAGATTTAATAAACACTAAATAGTATAGTAGGCATAATTTATATATGTTCCATTTACTTAAAAAAAATTAAAGTTAACATTTTAAAAAATCTATATTAAAGCATCTAATGTAAGGTTTAGTGACTTATAGAAAATAAAATCTTTTGAGTGATTTAGTAAAACATTTGAAAGGGTTGGTTAACATATAATATTACTTAACGTACGATGTGTAGAAGATGAAATTATGCGCGTTATAAAACTCAAAAACACTAATCACGCATGTTGAAAACCATAATCACACATGAACATAATCACGCATGTACAAAATCAGAAATCACGCATGGGGTAAAAAAACCTAATCACGCATGTTATAAAAATGTGTGATAAAAATAATCACGCATGTTATAATTTCATCAGCGTAGTAGCGTACGTTAAGCAAAATGTACAATACACTTTCCCTATATAGATATATAACTAAATCCTTTTATCATTTTATGATCTTGAGTTGAATCAAATTCGTCAATGGTTTTCTAATTAATTATTTTTCCACTAGCTTTTTCTTAAGTTAATCTCAGCTTTAGAGTAGATTTATCTATGTTAGTCAACCATCGTGAAGCCATTAGTGGAAAACCGTTTGTTCATGATGGATTATATTTTGTTATTTGATTTGTGACAAAGCTTTTTTAACTAGTGTTAAGCCCTTGCGAGGCGCTGATGGATATAAAATCATGTTAAGTTGTTATGACTAAAACCGGGAAAAAGGCATATAACAAAAACAAATAAATAAATCAAAGTTAATTAACTTTTGTATAAAATCATGTTAAGTAGCAACCGAGTTATGACTAAAACCGGGAAAAAGGCATATAACAAAAACAAATAAATAAATCAAAGTTAATTAACTTTTGTGAGAAAATTATAAAAAAAACAAAGTTTTATTAAAAAATGTGAAAAACCTTAAAGTTTGCAATGAAAAAAAATTGACACCCACAAAAGACAAAACTATAAAAAAACAAAAAAAATCACTATTTTTCTCGTAATATTCCGAATTAATATATATATAATTAATATATATAGAATATAGAATTTAACAAGATACATAAAAAACCAAACCAGGATTCCAATCTATATTACATTGAATTTAGCCTAATTTTTAATTCACACAAAAGAGCTCGGCTTTATTACTTCCAAAATTCTCTCCCCGACTCCTCTTAATAATGTTGACAATTATGTCATTTCTTGCCAACGAAATGTACCAAACTGTAACCACCTTTATTGATTTTATAGGCTTCATATTTTCAGCAAATTGTAATACATCCTTCAACAAAATAACCGCAGCCAGCGATATTTTGCACCATTTTTTTACTAGACTCCATACTTCGGAAACAAACTGGCAAACTAGCATAAGGTGGAGGTGATCCAGTGGCAGATCTAAAAGTTTTTTTACAGTAGATTCACTGTTATAGAAATCCCATTTCATAGTACCGGGCGTAAAAATTCGGGTAATAAATTAGTTTTCGTGTCGGGTTAATTGGGTTTCAGCTTTCAACCCTGAACTTCAAGTCTTCAATATACATCATACTAGTCATTTGGTAATCTATAAACACCGATTCGATTAACAAAAATATCAGAACACACATTAAGTAGCTTTTAGATATGAAATTAGTTTAAGAATTTCATATATAAAATTAGTTCAAGTTCAACAAAGTAACAAAACACATTTAACAAATTAACAATTTAAATTCCATAATTATCTAATTCACATTCATATTCTCATTACTCGTATAATCATTCTAGTTCAACAACATATATTCATTGAAAACAATGAAAAGAAGTAAAGAAATTGTAAGTTTAGAAATTGAAGTCGTAGTGGCCTGGACGTCTGAACATTTCAGAATTGATGTGAGCCGTCGCCTGTAAACTTGTGAATTCGAAGTGGCCTGGATGTTATTTGGGGATTAATTTTCTTGAAGGAAAGAGATTTGCGAGTTTAGAAATATCAGGGCGCTGGTAGAGTATTAAAACACTAGGGCTGTTTAGATTTTTTTTAAATGCGTAAAAAATGACTCCAACAAGAGTTGAACCGGCAATCATTATGCTAGAAGCGGATACCTTAACGACTCAGCCATCCCTCAATATATCAATGGGTTATCCCAAATTTCTTTTATGGGTTCATTCACAATTTTCTATTAACATCACCACTACAAATTTGAAACTGAGCGGGTTCGTATAAACCCGTAGCATTCAATGTAGATCCGCCCCAGGTGATAAGCCGTTCCTATGGCTGAAGTGCTGAACCACACAAATCACAAACATTACATGGCACGAAGATATTCCTTTTCGCTAGAGCCATTTGGGTTGGACTTCTATCTAATCCCGCTCTCCAACTAAACAAGTTCAGCTTTGTCGGAACCCACTTCGATCAAGTGAACATCATATTCTCCTTTGATAACATTCCCGATTCTATCTTCGATCTAATAAAGTATGCCATGGTTTTTATAATTCTATTTCCTCTTTGACAGGTATAATTTTATAAGCACAAACTATTAAGCATATATTTTTATATAAATAAAAATTCCTATTTTTTAAATATACACTTCAAAGCCTTAAAATGGAAGCACACCGTTAATCTAGAAAACAGATTGTGAAAGTGAATATGGACAAATCACGTTACAGACAAAAGTCACTAAAGCCCAAAAATAAAAGTTAGATTTGCAATTAAACTTAGTTAAAAAGTTTGTTATATATTATAAGAAAAGTCGTATCAAATGTAATTTGAATAACAAACTTGTTTTAGTGTAGGTGACTTTTTAGTCGGTCATCTTTTTAGGTGAAAGAGTCTTTAATTTATTGTAGATTTGTCGTAGAGATTTCTTCTCTAAGAAGATCATTTTCTTTCATCATGTACTTTCACAACTCATTTCAATTTATATAAAACTTATTAAGATTTAACGAGATGTATATTATTTAGAAATAAACAATATCAAAGTAGATAAAAGTCTACAAGAACAAATGGAGAGAAAATACCACATTTGAAGAAGAAATTTAATACATGTTGGTCGACTTCATGTTTAAATTGGAAATTACATTTTATGCTAATCTACGATTTTAAACGATCTTTTAAAGATCACGTACATAATTACATAAATATTTGTTGATACATTGTCTTTGACATCAAGATGAACAACATATTCACCAATAATTAGCACTTGAAACCATTATAAAATAAAATTTTAAATTAAAATAAATATAAATTTCATAAAATGTGAATAAAAGGGTTATACTAAATGTACGCTTAATTAAAGAAAAATATTCCCATATCACATGGGGCTATGTTCAGAAGGGGAGGGATATACGTTTAAACACAACCGATAGTTCTCAGGAAACGATGTTGTCACATACTCCCTAACCTCCTTTTCGATCACCCCTCTCATAACGTCCCAAAATCCCACCGCTACATCGCCTCTCCCTTTCTCCACCGACCCAAACCCACCCATCCCCGGCGGCGCTAATGTAAGCGTCGTCATCGGATCCTCCACACCCTCCCCATTCGACACGGAACCCGACGACATAGATTTACTCCCAAATCTCTTACCCCCAATCTCCAACTCCGCCCCAACTATCTCAGCCTCAACTCGCTGTCTCTTCAACTTCGAGTTCCAATGATTCTTAACCGCGTTATCTGTCCTCCCAGGAAGCAACCTTGCAATGGTAGCCCACCTGTTGCCATACTGAGCATGAGCAGCCAAAATGGTGTCATCTTCAGCGGCCGAAAACGGCCTGTGCTGCACATTGGGACTCAGCTGATTACACCACCTAAGTCTACAAGACTTTCCGGACCTACCCTTTATATACTTACTAATAACTGACCAGTTTCTTGGCCCATATGAGTCCACAAGTCGGGTCAAGATCCGATCCTCTTCAGCATTCCAAGGACCCTTTATTCTATCAATCTTAGACCATCCATTTTTATGGCGTGAGTGTGAAGAGTCAGATGACTCGGATGAAGAAGTTGCTGGTGAGCACCGGTTTAGGGTTTCCATGTTGAAATTTGTTGAAATAAAACCGGTTTTTGTGGAGAGTGGATGTATGGAATGTTTTCAAGTGAATATTAGTGTGTGTGGATTGTATATATAGGATAAAATGTTGAATGGTGCATGCATATATCAAGAAAGTGGGGGGCAAAGAGGTAGGTTCTTGGAAATTGGCTTTTGTAAAGTTGGTTTGGTTCAAGTTATTTAATTAATTAGTAGGTGTTGTTTAAAACAATAATGTGTAAGTATTGTCATTTCGAACACTCAAAGTTATAATTAATAATTAGATTAAGTTGAGATTGGTTAAGTTTGGATTGATTTAAGTGATAAACAAAGAAGTTTTTTAATTGTTTAATAAGAGTTATTGTAATATAAGCATTGTGTACTTTTCTTTCATAAGCCTTTAGTTAAATTTTGTAACCACCCCTCCATTTCATACCATAAAATAAATTTTGTGGCACATATATTTGTTCTAGAGGTATCATGTTATACATTTTACATGTTTTGTTTTTGGTGTATACGCCTTATAACAAATATCTTTTATCGACGGGATAGTTCATCGCTGTGCGTGCATAATCCATTTACGACGGATTACCAACAAGAATTACCCAGGGATCACATAAAGTTTATCAGCGATGGATTAGCGAAGGATCATGGTGATTGTTACCATGGCGGTTTCACGAACATATTAGCAACATCGCCACCGAGGGATCAATAATAGTGTAGAATCAGATTAATGACAGAATATTCCGTTAGTAATTAGGTTTTTTAATCGAAAAAAATAGTTTTGTTAGTGTACAAACAATAGAAAAGGCACTATAAAGTATAAACATAAAAAGTTTGATTAATTAAAATAAAAATAAAATACAAAATATATTTACATAAAGAATATGTACAAAAGAATAAAATTGCTAACGGAAGGGTTGCAGGACAGGGTCAATCATGCTGACCTGTCATTTTTAGGTTTAAAAATATAATTGGATGCAAGTAAGCTTGTACTACTATATATTGGAATTTTCATTGACGAATTACCAACTAGTGTGAAAAGTCTAGTGGAAATCGTATCCTTAAATTAGCAACGGATTATTGAACCAAGTATTCTTCATAATTAGTCCTCGTCAGCACATCACCAACGAATCGTGTGGTAATTTGTCGGAATTATGATGTTTTAAATTTTCCTTGATTAGGGGAATTGTGTTAATCCTTTTCTTTTTCTGTTTTTTTCAATTATATAGCAGTATCAAGGACACATGTAGGCTTCCTCTAACACTCTCTAACACCTGTCATCACCTTCTTCAAGCTCTCTAACTATAAATAGGTGCAATGTTTCACCACTTGAACTTGCACATTTCTCATTTATCACTCTATCTCCCTCCTCTTGAAGTTCCTAACTGAAAGGAGCATCCAACTTAGTTCATTTCATCCTAGGAATCACTTGTAAGTTTTCCTTTCTCTTGCATTTTCGTTTATAGGTTTTTATAGCCAAAAGTCAAGCGTTTTACGGAAAACGCTTTGACTTTCGGTTAAGACCATTATGGTCCAGCCATTGTTCGTAACGAACATGGCTAAGTGATCATAATAAGGTAGGTTAATCCCTATAAAGATCACCTCCTAAAGATCATGTTTGCTAGACCAATTGACGGGTCAAAGTTTTATTATTAAAAGGTCAAACAGGCCAGTTTTTGAAAATATTATAATCTGAGCTAATATATATTATGAAACATGTTTTGGCACTTAAACAAGTTGGTAATAATAATTAGAACATGTGAGAACATGTTCGGCTCGTCAATTTCAGTTCTAGGGTCGGTTCGTAACCGAAAGTCGCAAAAATTGACTTCTACTTTGACTTTCGATTCTAACCCGATTTAGATTAGTTAGCTACTGATCTAAGGTTGCATTATAATCGCAATATAATGTAGTATAACCCTCTGAGGTTATATTACACGATCATAATCAGAATCCGAGTTTATGCACAAGTTCCGTTACTATGCCATTCTGACTAAAATTCTATTTTTACATAAAATAAGTTTTAATCAATAACGAACTTGAAAATGAATTTCCTACTGAAGTAATATCATAAGTAAGATTATTTGAGATATCAAGCCATATTGTATACTGAGTTCACGTACAAGTTCTTGAATTGTGTCGATAAATGACGATAAAGCCCTTGTAGCTCATAAAATGGATTTAATCATACCTTTTCATATCAAATCTTTTATCTAATGATATATTATATTAAATAACATATCTAAAAAAATTAAACTTGATCTTAACATAATTTTTTTACTAAACTTCGCACAAATCGTCATTTTACAACATAAACGTTGTTTCGGCGCATAGTATGGTTTTAAACCATATTTAACTACCAAGTCTTGTTACCTACTGATTTTAAAACTTATTTAAAATAATTTTACAGTAGATAGATGATATAAACTCAGAAACCAAAATAAAGCTATCATACTATGTGTAAAATGACCAAAATGCCCCTTCGGTGTATAGTTTGGTCATAAAAGATAAATTACACATATAATCAATATCTTACTGATACTATATCATAAATTAATTATTTTTCCAGAATACTTATGATCATAACATTAAAATATATTCAAGTTCCTTTTATACAGTATATAATTACCAAAACGCCCTTATGAGGCGTAGTTTCATTTTAAAACCTTACGGGCATGTAAGTTGATATCTTACTGATATTACAACTTATTTAAAATATAATGGCATATAAAACTTTTCCATGAGTTATCCGGTTACCCGATATCGCTTTTATGCGCACGGTTAAGTGTATGCAACTAGTTTACGAAAATTAACCGAAACGGGTTTAACCTTATCATTTTAGTCACAAAATCCAGAATGCTTATGGTTTACCCATATTATACAAGTCATAGTACTTGTTGAGTTTAAACTACATTCTATCTGATCATCACTTAATCTAGCGTATTATACCTTTTTTATCATGTACGCTAGTCGGTCTAAGTCTATGACTTAAATACAACCATTAGCATTTTAATTGGTTAGCTTATGCCATCCAGACTAGAGCCTTCCGGTGAATGTTATTTTCACTTATTTCATTTTGGATACGGCTGAGATATTAAATCTTGCAATTTTAAATCAAGACTAGCTCAGGTAAATACCCTCGACTTATTTTTCCTATACGGGCTTGGGTTACGGTAAACTATTATCGCTTGGTCGGAAATGGGATCAATCGAATGCCGGACTGTGGGCTAGTAAGTTTGTATATTCCATTTTAATCAGTTTTGTTTGATAACTTAACATCGGGGGTTAACGACCGTGTCATGAATATCCTCGGCTCATACATTAGTTAATGGTCATGGACAAAGCGGGGGGGGGGGGGGTAGGCATACACCTGACAGATGCTCATGCTAAATTATTTTTACCCACTAGTTGGGGATAACTCCTTTGTGGGTTCTTAAGTGGTGTGTACGTTAATCATGTCTCGGTCTCTGTACTGGGCCCCGTATGTATGGACAAACATGTGAATCTGTTAACAAGGTTATAAGGCTGACTTTCCCAAGTTATAAAAGATTTGTGCCTTGTGCACTTAAATCTAATTTTTTAAATGTTTTCAAAATGAGTTTGTTGGGTGTATTTACCTTTCGCTAACGTATTTTCAAAAGACTAAGATGCAGGTACAATATGAAATAGGCTAGAAGCTGCTCGGTGGTGATATAAGAGGATCTTGCAAATCCTTAGATCAAAAGTCTGTTATACTTTTTTGTACATTTTTCGATCCGCCTGTGGATCTTCCATTACAAGCCGTATGTATATTATTTTTCGTACTTTGAATATTTGATTTGTAATAGTAATTTAATTCCAAGATTTCTGTTGTTTTGTGTTTAATTGGCTATGAAGATATCAACTTACATCACGATATTCCCCACCCGGGCCCACCGGTGTTTGGTTGAAAATACGGGGAGTCACAAGTTGGTATCAGAGTCAACATTTTAGAGAATTAAACACTAGCCCTCTTGTGTTTAATCTAAAACTTACAAAATAGCACATTACTTAGACCTTCGAGTCTAAGCTTCAACCTAGGATCACTCATCTCATTATTAAGTTATTAGTATTGTTTTTTATTTGATTTTAACAGGAAAATGCCACCAAGAGTACGAGGAAGAGGTAAATGACCTATAAGGGGAGGACCATCTAGACATATCCCTTCACAACCCAATCACTCGAGTCCTTATGGCCACTAGCACAACATTCACCTACTCAAACACAAAGCTCATACCACTCTTACCATTCTCACCAATCACACCACTCTCATCACTCACATCATTCATATCATAATGAATTTAACCCTAACCACTACTTCAACACACCCCCAGCTGACCAAAACCAGTTAGATCAACCCAACCTAATGGATGAGGACTCCGACCCGGAGATGCCGTCGTCAGGATATCTTAGACACCCTATCGAAATCTCTGGCGATTCTAACTCATACGCCGGATCGCCATACCAAGGTCCTAACGAGTGGGACCAATATTGGAACCAATTCACTTTTACTAACAGACCTTCACACTACTCTCCAACACCTCCCATACAAGAAGATGATCATATGGAGCCGGTGGAATAACCTCAGCTGCCACCTGAGCCACCAAGAGAAAACATGGAGCGCGTATGTCGGTTCATGCGGATCAACGGTCGGGTTCGCTGCCACCATTGCCCAAACCCTACCCTAGCATTCACGAAGACCCACTAATGGGTGGACCCTTCAATACTTTACCTGTGGTGGAACCAACACCACCACCTGTGGTTCGACCACCACCATCGGGTTTTAATAACCCTATTCCTACATACCCAGATACATCTAGATATGATCCTTTTAACCCATCCACGTCGTTAAATTACCAGGCACTTTCGCATGAACCTTATATGCAAGCGGTCATGCATAACGCATTTTACCCGTCTCCCTTCCTACCTGCTTATCCACCTACTAAATATCCAAGTTATGGGTACCAGTATCCTGTTATGCCTCAACCACAACCACAATCTCCGCCCCCACTTGAGGCCATCAATGAGGCATTGGAACGCAAGCGAAGAAGACGGAAAAGAAGACGAATAAGTTCTTCAAGAAGCTCTCCAAGTTGGTAAAGGGAAAGAAGGACGAGTGAAGTCCTTCTATTATTATATCTAGTCTCCGCAAGGACATTGTTATTTCTTTAGTCCCCGCATGGACATTGTTATTTCTTTTCGTCCTTGCATGGGCAATTAGTTTTATTTATTTATTTATAGTATTGTAATTTCTTATTGGCATTTAATGAAATATTTTGGAATTATATATATGTATTCATCCTCTTCAAGCGAACGTCTCGATTTTACTCGAAATTTATGATCTGCTATATAATTCCAAAAGAACTTAATGGTTTTGATTAGCCAAGTGGCACATACCACATTATTTGGCCAGCTTATAAATGATAATTAAGGATGAATAGCCTTCTATCATGATAGTTAAGGAGAGTTATACTTCTATCCAGAGGTGGTGGACTATGTTCAAGCCTCCAAGTCATTAAGGTCAATGCGACCATGACTATTAATAGACCATTAAGATAACCCTATTTTAACATTCAGGAATGTTCATACTCCTAGTTGTGTGGCTTGAGGAACCACGCTAGCAGTCTAGGTAAATGGACTACGTCCTAACCTATTATATAGCCTATGTGATCAATATGATCCCGGCTGATATCATCAATGCAATGATAATAATTGATATCCATTAGTGTTGTAGTGCCTACATGCCATAATTAAACACCCATTAGTGATGTAGTGCCTACGAGCCATAATTAACATCCATTAGTGATGTAGTGCCTACGGGCCATAATTGACATCCATTAGTGATGTAGTGTCTACGGACCATAATAAACATTCATTAGTGATGATTTGCCTTTGAGCAATATTATATCATCAATAAAGACAATGACAGTTGTGGTTAATATAACCCTCTGCCTAAAATTTATGTCCATTAGTGACAGACCTATGTGCCGTATTATATGTCCATTAGTGGAAGGCTTATGTGCCGTATTTTTATTCCCATTAGCGACAGGACAATGTGCCGTGTTTTTATGTCCATTAGTGACAGGCCTATGTGCCGTATTTATATGTCCTTAGTGACAGGCCTATGAGCCATATTTTAATGTCGTTCGTGACAAGCCTATGAGCTATTTATAATTGTCTAATGAAAATGACAGTTGTGACATTACGATTCACTGTCTAATAATATATAGACTATGTCCAAATTGCAATTTGCAATTGATGGTCCTTTTGAGACATATGCCAAATATAGATAACATTCGTGGGAATGTTAAGCCTAAGAGTTGTGATTATATTCACACTAGTTTGATTAGGCAATGGAATTATATCAAATTTTAAAGCCAATTTTGGTTATTAATACCATGGTTAAAAGAAATTTAATTTGGTGTTTAGAACCAAAGCTTCAAGAATGGCTAACTCGGACGAGGCGCAAAGTAGCCACCGAGATGTTAACTCTAATAATGCCGAAAACATAGCCATTGATAATAATGATTTCCAAGCTCGCATAGATGCCGCTGTAGGGAAGGCCATGGAAAAATTTAAAGAAATGAGCTATTCGCTCCAAATCTTTGTCTATTCCACCATCATCAGCTCATAAGGAAAGCTCTGTTCACTCTTTCAAATGCAAAGAGTGAACCAAAGAAATTAGAATTTAACGATAGGGCCCGTTCTTCTAAAGACGGATGTACCTACAAATACTTCGTCTCCTGTAAGCCCCAAGATTTCAATGGGGAAAGGGGAGTTGTAGAAGCTTTGAGATGGCTTGATGAGATGGAGACGATAGTGGATATCAGCAGTTGTGCTGATAAGGATGTGGTTAAGTATGTATCGTAGTCCTTCAAAGGTGATGCTCTAATTTGGTGGAAGGCAATGGTCCAATCAACAGGTAAGGTACACCTGAACAACTTGGGATGGTCCAAGTTTGTTGACCTTGTCAAGGAGACTTACTACCCACCTCATGAGGTGGAAAAGATAGAGTCAGACTTTCTCTCACAATGAAAAATCTAGACTATAGGAAGTATGTTTCTGAATTCAACTCCCTGTCGATATTAGTTTCCTATCTGATTCCCCATGAACCCAAACGCATTGCGCGTTTTATTAATGGATTAGCACCCCAGATTAAGAGCATGGTAAAGGCTGCCCAGCCTAGTACCTATAGGCCTGCTATTGACCTATCTCTCTCCCCCACATTAGACTTGGTGAGGCAAAAGTCAGTTAGGACTGAGACTGACGGAAAAATGAAACGGGAGGAGGATAACTCCCAAAGGTTCAAAAAGAAAGGAAATTTTGGGTTCAAGAAGAACCAGCACAAGTTTGATGATAGACCTCTGTGCAAGACATGTAACCACAGGCACTTGGGGCAATGCAATACCGACCCAAAGATTAAACCCTGTGGTTATTGCAAAAGAAAAGGGCATAAGACCCCAGAGTGCAAAAATCTTAAAGATGTTGTCTGTTAAGGTTGTAATGAGAAAGGGCATATCAAGCCTAACTGCCCTAAGAACCCCAGAGTTAATGATGCAAAGCCTGGAGAGGCTAAGAAAGAAAATGCACGTACCTTCCAGATGAATACTAGAGAGGCTGTTAATGACAACAACGTTATAATTTTCTTTCACACAAATTGGGTTTTAAAAATGGTTTTTACTTAAAAACTAACTACACACACAATATGGCAAGTGTACTCATCAGATGGTAGCATAGTCAATTGGTAAGAACCGGATATCAATCCGTGGACGCGGTGTCTTAATACTAAACCCTTGTTACTTTTAAGCTTTTTCAATAGATGAGTTGATTTCTTGACTTTAAAATATCATGCAAAAATAAAACTTAACTAACTAAATTAAGAAAGAACGATAATTAAGAGAGGTTGCTTAAACTAAGTATCCACTAATAAACATTTGACAACAATTAAGGAGAACTAGTGGTGATGCAAGTTCTAAATTCAACTAAGTTTCCATTCAAGGTTTCCTAGTTTTATAAATTTTGGGAAAATTATAATGAAACAACATTCTAATCACCTAAGATTCGTTCTTTTAAGTTTACTTACTAAGTTGATGTTAATCTTTAATAATGAGTTATTTGTTTGTCAAAACTCCTAACTCTACAAGTCAAGAAAAACTAATATGAACAACACACTAATCACCCTAACTTGGTCTCAAGTAAATAACATCTTCATCATGTTCTTGATATGAATCACAAGCATGCTCATGTTAGATAACAATCTTGGCCTAAATCATCAAACCAACATAAACACATATATAGAATCCATATAAACATTCATAAGATTTTTCCAAATCTAAATGTAAGAATTCATACACATGTTCAAATAACCATTCTAATCATGTTAGCAATTACCATTCCTAGTTTCATGCTATGAATCATATCAACAAGTTAACAAGATTCAACAATCATAATCTCTACATGGGCGTTCCAACACAACATGTAAATACTTATAACCAAACTTTCAAGAACAAGGACTTTAAACATGAGCATGAACTCCAAGAACAAGATTAAATACCACCATGAAGATTAACAAACAACAATCACCACATCTATCTCCATGTTATCACATATTCATTAGCTTCAACAATGTTTAAGCAACACAATTGTTTAGCCTATAAGGCTCATAACAAGTATATCAAATGCAAGATAATTTAATTTGTTCATAAATAACAAGTGGTTAACTAATGTTTAAGACAAGATAAATGATAAAATGAGTTGATATTCAAGTGATACAACCTTCCTCAAGGCTCCTTCTTGACTCTTCAAGCTTCCAAGACCAGAATCTCGAGAGAAAAGTTCACCAAAATGCTCCAACTCCCCTTCAAATGAGCTCAAACTACGAATTTATGCTACTGTATGCTTGGTAAATGTCAGACACCTTTCTAAACTATTGACCATGTTTGCTACCAAATCCGAAAAGATCCCGCTAAAATTTCCCCGAGGTGGCACGATCATGCCAAATGGTGGCATGGTCGTGCTTATCGATGACGTATTCGGCAATGACTATTTCGATCTCGGGAATGAGCTGATCAGAAGCTGAGGTGACACGAGCATGGTCGTGCGTGGGTTTGGGACAACCGTGCCAGTTCTTGGATTGGTCCGGTTTGCGCTGGTTGTTGATAGTGCTGATGATAGCGTTGGTCTTTGAAGGCTTGGCACGGTCATGCTTGGGGTTGGCACGGTTGTGCCATATCTGGCAGTTTTCCTGGAAAGTTCCATTTTTGCTCCTTTTTGCTCCAAAAGCCATCGTTTCTTCACCGGGCCGAAGCCCGGACCTGTATCACAAATAACTCAAATGAGTGTCAAGATCAATGAAAATACAACGAGTTTTTGTATAAAAGGGGAATATTTGACGTTTAAAAGATGTATAAATTCTTAACATCAAACATCCCCACACTTGAACTTTGATTGTCCACAAGCAAACTAAAATAAACAAAAACGCTCTTAATGGCAATCATCTCAACTGGCATTATATAAGCACAAATAAATAGCTCGAGCTAAAGCAAAAACGGAGTACTCAACATGAAAGGAAGACCAAAAAGTATGTAAAATATGGTTTTGAGCAATGATCCATCTTTGACATCCCTACAAGTTCACCTTACATCCTCACAAGGTTCACACACTCGGCTAAAAATTTAGGAGAACATACAATTCATGGAATATGTTAGAACACTCAATGCCAAGATGATGACTATGTGATATCATAAGCTTGTGTAAGGATCAAATCTAAACACTCGACTAACACATAACACAAATCAAGAGGTCTTGCGTGGGTTGTAACTTGGCTAGGGTTAAAGGTGTGGAAATAGATTTATAAAAGTGGCTAAAACAGCTAAAGACTGACGGCTCGACTAACTTGAATCAAAGGAAACTATAACTATACAACTTAATGATATCTAACCGAGAGCTAGCCGACCTGTTTAACTTTTCATCTCCCAAAATTGCTCTAACAAAGCCAGTTGACAAGGCTTTTTCAAACTTTGATTTTTTTATCTCCCCGCTTCAAGGGAACTAAGTACGTCTACTTAGATAAAAAGTCTTAGCGAAGAGGTTGCAACTAGTCAATCGATAAACTATACAAGAAGGCTACAAGTTAGTCATGACCGAACAGGGCTTTAAAACAAAACAAAATGGCTAAGTGGCGATATTTAGTGGTTTAGAAGAAACGAAAGGGAAATGCTCATATTGGTTTAACTAGGGGTGAATTGGGTGTAGGACTAAATAAAAATGGCTAAAATAAAAGGCTTCCTAACGCCTCAATCATTTTTATGCTATGTGTTTGCTTTGTGTTCTCGAGATGTATACCTAACACGTGTTCTAAATCGCAAAAGTCATCCGGCTCACTCGATCTTTGCCCGTAAAAACATGAGTAAAAACAATTCTAAAGCTACAAGGCTAAAAATAACTCACGGAAACGGGTGTATTGGGAAAATACGCAAGGCAAACAAGTTGGTTGGTTGCTTGATTTCTCATGCTCAATTTTATACGAAAAAATTGTTACTAGATGGTGACCTTTATTCGAGCAACTCCCTTTTTGCGTTCACCCTTGTATATTTATCAAAAACTTTAGTGCTTATATAATACTTATGCTGATTTGAGTATTCAAGAGAGTTTGTATTATTATTATTATTATTATTATTATTGTTATTATTATTATTATTATTATTGTTATTATTATTATTATTTAATATATATATATGTATATATATATTTATTTTTTTATGGACAACCAAAAATAAGCTTTAAGCCACCTTCCCACACTTGAATTGTACATTGCCCTCGATGTACAACAGAAAAACAAGCATAATGAAATGCAAACATAGTAAAAGTGGAGGAAGCGGGAACACGAAAACTCCCCTGAAATGCAAATGCTAGAATGAAGCAAAAGAAGGTAATAAGGAGCATTCCCAACGAACTACCACGCCATCCAGCAACTAGCACATCATCAAATCAATACTGCACACTAGCAAACATAATCAAGCTCACAGGAAATAACCCAACCCAAATTTCCCTTGCCTTTATTTATTAAAGCAAACCACTAACTTAAAACATAAGAAATTAAAGCTACAAGACGGAGGAGTGCACGGACAGTTCAAAATGGCACACTCCTCAAACACAAAATGAAAAACAAAATACAAGATATGCAGTGAGATCAGGACCTAGCGCCAGACCCCGAAGGACCGGTATCATCCCGGCGGTCAACCGGGATCTCTGCGCGAAGTGTGGCGGCAGCTGGGTGTAGGGAGAACCGAGCTCGCTCGCTATGTGCTGCTGCGAACCGAATATCCAACCAAAGTTGTGCCTGCTCTGCTCATACATGTCCTCCAAAGCATTTCCCTGCCAATGTTGTTCTGCGCGGATCAAATCCACATCATGCCTCACATTCTGCTGATCTAAAGCCAAACAGTCCATGCACTTCCACAGATCAACTGCCGACGGCTCAAACGGGCCATATGCACCCTGCTTATGACCACCACCGTATCCGTCATACATATGCTCCTAGTTTGGGCTTCCAAAGCCCTGGCCCAAATCACCGATCTACATCTGAGGGTCCTCTCCACCAGCAGCCTCACCGTGCTCGTGAACTGGGGCATCCTGCATATGTACATCGTCGCCACCACCACCAACATTACCTCCCTTGTGATCACTATCTTCATTAGGAAGCGGATCCCAAACTCTGACCAAGCGATCAACCAGTTTCGGGATACCGTTTACCTTTCGTATCATATGCATAGCAGTCAACTGTGCCACATCGAGTAATCCATAGTCACAAGCTACGGTTAGATTATCTAACCGTACCCGGAAGTATTTGGCGAGCTTGGTGGCAAATGCACCCCCGCAGATTCTTGAAGTAGGAGTCGAACCAATCCCCCTCTGTATTGACTCGGCTACGCTGACAGCTACATTGTAGTTGGATCCAGAGATGATGCAGTAAAGGTGAAAGAGGTCGCGGGTGGAAATGTTTCTGGTGCTATCACCCCGACCTCCGATGACGTGAAAGATGGCACGCTCGATAATACGGTGCAGCAGGTCGAGAATCCATGTAGCCTTAGCTCGCCTTGGGTCCCATTCTCGACCTGGTATAGTGATTTTCGCCCAGAAAGCGGGTTTATCTGCGTCGGCTTCCCACTCTTGAAGACTATCGTGAAAAAGCTCATAATCAATCTCGTCATCAACATACAACCTGAGTATCTGACCGAACCTACTGATGGATTGGTGGTGCTATTTCCGTCCCAAACGGTAACTAACCCCAACCCACTTTTCGTAGACATCCGGGCACGGAAAGACAAATCGGAAAGAAGCAAAGAACTCGACGACTAGCTCTGGTATTGTGGCTCAGCAATCGCGAAGAGGCGGGTCCAAGGAGGAGTCATTAGATCCTCAAACCACTCGGACTGACCAAGTAGGTCGAGATCGATAGTCTGTAGCGTCCGCATTGGTTCAATCAAGTGCCTCCTAGCCCACAACCTTTCCACCTTAGCAATACAATGCCCTTCCTTGGCATTGTTGCTAAACCTAAAAAATGGGTGATTCATCTGCAAGAGTGAGCAACAATATTAGCAGTTAAAATGCGAAAAACCGAACAAAAACTGGTTTCTGAACAGAACCGCACGATCGTGCCAACATAAGGCATGATCGTGTGTGCTTTGATTTTAGCAGATTTTATGAAGTTTTTTGAATTATGAAGTTTTCTGGGTTTGTTCTTCAACAGGCACGATTGTGCCAACATAAGGCACTCTCGTGCCAGACCAATTCTGGGTGAAAATTTTGGATATCTGGAAAACCTATGAAGTGCACGATCGTGCCATCAGATGGCACTCTCGTGCACCTTGAATTTATGGGCAGGCTTTTCAAAATCATCAACATTTTATGAGGAGCACGATCGTGCAGCCACATATTTAGGAAGAGCACGATCGTGCCATATGTTGGCACGCTCATGCGTGACGGAACCGAAACCTGCAACAGCCTCCAAAACTCACCCAAAACCCTAATTTTTTAACACTTTCACTTAGGGGTTTTGTAAATCGGTCAAGTGCGGTTCACGATAATACAAAAAAACAAAAAAAATGGGATCGGGTGATTTAGACCAAACCCTAAAAAATTAGAAGAAACTATCTTGAAGAACAAACCCCAAAATTACCTAACAACTAACAAGAAAAGAGAAAAATTCGTACCTGGAACGTTGATAGGGAGGAAAGAATAACAGATCTCTTGAAGGAAGGAAGGAAGTGTGGAGAATTCGTGAGTTGTTGGGAGGATTCAAGTGAAGAAGATGAGGGTTTAAAGGAAGAATAGGGTTGGTCTTTATGAATTCTGAAAAGGGGGCTGACACTAGCAGGTCTGGTAGTGCCAGAAAATCCTGTTGGTAGTGCTTGATTTTCGGATTTTCTTCTTTTTTTTACAAAAGTTAGTTATTTCCATAGCTATTTTTATTTATTCTCAATAATAAAAATAAAATAAAAACCACTTGAATTCGGGCCACTCACGAAACACCTCATATCAAGGAAAAGAGCCGAACTAACATGCCTGAAGATCGGCAACGCATTCAACATCCCCCGCGACCAGGACGAACCGAAACCTGAAAAAATACTAAGAAAATGAAGTAAAAACAAGTATCAACCCCAAAAACATGCTAAGTTTATTTACGAGTCTTCAGCTAGACTCACCACCCCGAATTCATTTGTTCTTGGGGTGGAGGGTAACGACCTCCTCACTCTTATCAACGGGCCCACCAACATACGCCTTCAGCCTATGCCCGTTGACTTTGAACAATTGGCCATCCTCATGGCCTATCTCCACCGTTCCGTATGGAAATATTGCTTGCACAATGTAAGGACCCGACCAACGAGATTTAAGCTTGCCAGGAAACAACTTAAGGCGTGAGTTGTATAACAACACACGATCACCCACTCGGAATTCTTTCTTATCCTTCAAGCATGAATCATGGAGCGTCTTAGTTCATTCCTTGTATAGCTTGGAGCTTTCATACGCATCATTTTGAAGCTCCTCGATCTCGTGGATCTGCAAAAATCTGTTCTCGCCCAGAGCTGCCATATCAAGGTTAACTGTTTTCAAAGCCCAATATGCCTTATGCTCGAGCTCCACAGGGAGATGACAAGACTTCCCATAGACCAACTAAAACGTGTGGTGCCTATAGGAGTCTTGTAGGCCGTCCGGAAGGCCCACAGTGCATCATCCAGTCTCTTGGACCAGTCCTTGCGGTTAGAGTTAACCGTTTTCTTCAAAATACGCTTGTTGCCCCGATTAGTGACCTCGACTTGTCCACTCGTCTGTGGATGGTATGGTGTAGAGAATCGGTGTTGCACACCATACCTAGACAATGCCTTCTCCAGCTGAGCATTACAAAAATGTGTCCCACGATCACTAATCAACGCCTTTGGAGCACTAAAGCGAGCAAACAGTTTCTTCAAAAACCTAACTACCACCCTAGCATCATTTGTGGGTAAAGCTTGCGCTTCAGCCCACTTTGATACATAATCGACGGCGACCAGGATGTAGTGGTTGTTGAAAGAGGTCGGAAAAGGACCCATGAAGTCTAGGCCCCAAACATCAAAAACCTCACAAACTTGGATGTCGTTTTGTGGCATCTCATTGCGTGCAGAGATATTGCTTGCCCTTTGGTAGGCATCACAGGATCTCATAAACTCATGGGCATCTTGGAATATAGTAGGCCAAAAGAATCCAGCATCGAATACTTTTTTCGACGTGTTGTTTGCCCCATGATGGCTTCCTGTGGGCCCTTCGTGACAGTGGCGCAAAATATCTCTTGCCTCGTCACCATACACGCAACTCCGGATCATCTGATCCGCTCCTACTCTAAACAAATAAGGGTCGTCCTAAAAATAATACTTGACATCTGCAAAAAAATTCCGGTTTTGCTGATAGGTCATCCCTTTGATCAGGATGCCACTAGCTAAATAATTTGCGAAGTCAGCAAACCATGGAAAATCCTCATTTGTCTCGATCCGTATAAGAAACTCGTGTGGGAAATCGTCATTGATGTTAGGCCCATGAATTCCTTTTCCCTCGTAATGCTCAAGTCGGGACAGATGATCAGCTGCCAAGTTTTCGGCCCCTTTCTTATCACGGATTTCAATATCAAACTCCTGCAGCAAAAGAATCCAACGTATCAATCTCGGTTTAGCATCTTGCTTGCCAAAAAGATACCGAAGTGCTGCATGATCCGCGTACACAATAGTCTTGGAAAGGATGAGATAAGATCGAAACTTGTCGAAGTCAAAGACCACAAATAGGAGCTCTTTCTTTGTTATGGTGTAATGCTCCTGAGCATCGTTCAAGGTCTTGCTCGCATAGTAAATTGGGCGAAAATGCTTATCTCTCCTTTGACCCAAAACGCCCCCGACGGCAAAATCACTCGCATCGCACATCAACTCAAATGGCAATTCCCAGTCGGGAGCTACCATGATTGGGGCACTCACTAATTTCTCCTTCAACAGCTCGAATGTTTTAAGGCATTCATCGGAGAAAATGAGCTGGGCATCCTTCTCGAGGAGCTGGGTCATGGACAGGCGATTTTGGAAAATCCTTTATGAATCGCCGGTAAAAACCTGCATGACCAAGAAAACTCCGAATAGATTTCCCGGATGTGGGTGGCGGGAGCTTAGAAATAGTCTCAACTTTAGCTCGATCGACCTTGAGTCCAGCCTGTGAAATCTTATGTCCAAGCACAATGCCCTCCTTCATCATAAAGTGGCATTTTTCCCAGTTCAACACAAGGTTGGCTTCTTCACACCTAGCCAACATCCTTTTCGAATTCCCGAGACAATGATCGAAGGAACTCCCAAACACTGAAAAATCATCCATGAAGACCTCCATGGAGTCCTCGATCATGTCATGCAAAATAGCCACCATACATCTTTGAAATGTGGCAGGGGCATTACACAATTCAAAGGGCATTCGCCAGTAGGCAAATGTGCCATAGGGATATATGAGTGTCGTCTTCTCCTGATCCTCATGAGAGATGGGAATCTGAAAGTAGCCTGAGAAACCATTAAGGAAACAGTAGAACATCCTCCCCGACATCCTTTCCAACATCTGATCAATGAAAGGGAGTGAAAAATGATCTTTCCTCGTGGCATCATTGAGTTTCCGATAGTCAATGCAAACTCCCCAGCCAATGACAATACGAGTGGGAATCAACTCGTTTTTCTCATTAGTCACTACTATCATCCCCCCTTTCTTCGGGACTACCTGCACAGGATTGACCCATGGCAAATCAGAGATTGGATATATCAGACCTGCATTAAGTAATTTGATGACCTCTTTCTTCACAACATCCTGCATGGTTGGATTTAAACGCCTCTGATGCTGCACTACAGGTTTAAAGTCCTCCTCCATCAAGATTTTATGGGTACAAAAGGAAGGATTGATCCCTTTTATACCCATGATCTTCCAAGCGATCGCCTTTTATGCTGCTTCAAGACTTTAAGCAATCAATCCTTCTCTTCTTTCGACAATCCAGCAGAAATGATGACGGGTAAATGAGTTGCACCCTCCAAGAAAGCATATTCCAAGTGATCTGGAAGCTCCTTAAGCACAACTGAAGGCGGATCCTCAACCGAAGGGCGTGCTTTAGGCTCAGCAACGCGATCCACAATCTCAAAAACCTCGAGACGTGGGGGTGGCACGTGAACTATCAGACAGGTCATCTCTTCGACTAATTGGTTTACAACAGGTGAACCAAAAGTCTCCCCTCCCAGAAGTTGTGTGTCCACAACATCCTCCTCAAATGTGCTACAAAGATGTTCAATCACATATGTATCAATGGTCTCGATGTAGTAGAATGTATCATCCTGACTTTGTGGATGCTGCATGGATTTCCCAATATCGAAGGTCACCTCCTCATCGTCTACCCTAAGAGTAAGTCTGCCCGTGCAGACATCGATCAAGGCTCGAGCAGTGGCTAGGAATGACCAACCTAAGATAAGAGGAACAGTTTTGTCCTCATCTGTGTCCAAAATCACAAAATCGACGGGAAAGACAAACTTGTCGATTTTCACTAGCATATTCTCAACTATGCCTCGAGGATACTTCACTGAACGGTCAGCTATCTGAATGCCCATACGGGTAGGCTTGGGCTCTCTCAAGTCCAGCTTAGCAAAAAATGCATATGGCATGAGGTTTATGCTGGCTCCAAGATCAGCTAGTGCATTGCTGGCCGACAAACTACCAATCAAGAATGGGATAGTGAAACTTCTAGGATCATTCAGTTTCTTTGGTAGTTTGTTCTGAAGAACTGCTGAACACTCCTCATTCAAGGTCACATGCGAAAGCTCCTCAAGTTTCTTTTTGTTAGATAAGATATCTTTTAGAAACTTGGCATACTTAAGCATTTGAGCAAGTGCCTTGACAAACGATAAATTTATATGAAGTGGCTTAAAAAGCTCGAGGAATTTACCATAGTGTTCTTCCATTCTCTGCTTCTTCAATCTCCCCGGATATGGAATGGGAGGGACTTACTCTCTCACTAGCTCCTTGGGACGTGCTGTACTTGCTGGGTCTCGCCTCAGTTGCACCTCTCCCAGAGACTCAGTCTCAATCTCCTCAACAATTTCGTCATCAACCGGCTTTCCTAGAATAACCGAAGTGACAGACTCAACGATCTTGCCGCTTCTCAGCGTGATGGCCTTCACAG
The DNA here is from genome assembly GCA_947069175.1 of Scalesia atractyloides. NCBI lineage: Eukaryota > Viridiplantae > Streptophyta > Magnoliopsida > Asterales > Asteraceae > Scalesia > Scalesia atractyloides. The sequence goes on along the minus strand of CAMTDV010000001.1, from coordinate 14,669,120 downwards.
TGGCCTTTGGATATGGCTCTGTATTGCTTGGAAGGCCCCCCTGTTGTCTCTCGGACAACATCTTGGCAATCTGACCAACTTGGTTTTCAATGGTCTGCATGGAAGCCTTTTGGTTTCTCAACTCACTCTCGTGCCTCGTGAAACGACCGTCATACTCCTTAAAGCGCTTTTCATTTTCGTTCTTTTGAGAGTTTTGACCAGCTAAGAGTTGATTGAACATATCCTGCACACTAGGTTCATTAGTGGAAGACATCTGCTGAGGCCGAGGTGCACCATAAGCTCCAGGAGCTATGGGACGTGGAGAAAATCCGGTTGGGTGCTAATTCGACGCTTCAGACTTCCAACTGAAATTTAGGTGATTCTTCCACCCCGGATTGTAAGTATTGCTGTAGGGATTATGATGAGGACGGTATTGGTTTTCCATAAATCTACATGCTCGTGTGATACCTCTCCCATCGGAAAATCGCCTACATTATATGCTCCCCCACTCGAGGAACTACTCGAGTGGATCTCCATCACTCGATCAAACTTTGAAGATAAGGCATCCATACTAGCTGTGATGGCGGTGAAGTCATTCACGTGATGAACTCCCTGTCGAGAACTCTTCCCCCTCGATGGCTGATGTGTCCAATTCTTCAAGGAGCAATTTCTCTAAAATTTCAAATGCCTCGTTGGCATTTTTCATGCCAATGTCTCTGCCTGAATATGTATCGACCATCATCTGCCCTTGACCATCCAAACCATGGTAGAAGATCTGACATTGTTGCCACTTGGGCAACCCGTGATGTGGGACCTTTCTCATGATCTCTTTAAACCGCTCCCACGCCTCATAAAGGGGCTCATCATCATCCTGACAAAAGTTGAGAATCTTAGTTCTCAACCGAACAGTTTTCTCTGGAGGGAAATATTTCTGAAGGAACTTCTCAGCTAATTGATTCCATGTAGTGATAGACCCAGCTGGAAGTGAAAGAAGCCACTCCTTAGCTCCATCACGTAAAGAAAACGGAAAAAGTCGAAGGCGTATTGCATCCGATGATGCATCACGAACCGTGAAGGTGGCACAAACCTCCAGAAAACCTGCAGTATGGACACTAGGATGTGATCCTTGCCATAAAACTGTACCGCATTCTGCAACATCGATATGGTACCGGATTTGATCTCGAAATTATCATTATTAATTGTGGGTGCATTGATGCTCGCAGGTAAGCCCTCAAGTGAAGGTTTTCCTATGTCGTTTAAAACCCTCGTTTCCTCTTCGTCTGCTATTTCTACACGAACTTCATAGAATGTGTCGTCTCCCAAAGCGTCTACCTCGATTGTAGCGGCTACCACACGGGACCGCTCCCATAATCTCCGATGAAGATTGTGCTCTGGCTCCGATGAAGGCTCAACTATTTCAGCAACAAGGGTTGAGGACATGCACGGCCTGTAAGGAAAAAGAAGGAACACAATGCACTATATACACATAAGAATAAAAATAACTAGCAATTAATTATCATATATTTTTTTCTTTTTCAAATAATCATGCAAAGGCAAATAAAAACAACTAGACAAAAACTTTATACAATTTTCACAGTGGCTTAATAAGTAACTTAAACCGTTCTCAAGAAGACCGCGTCCCCGGCAACGGCGCCAAAAACTTGATGTGCGTGAATTGAATACATTTTTATCGTTATAATTCTCTTTCACACAAATTGGGTTTTAAAAATGGTTTTTACTTAAAAACTAACTACACACACAATATGGCAAGTGTACTCATCAGATGGTAGCATAGTCAATTGGTAAGAACCGGATATCAATCCGTGGACGCGGTGTCTTAATACTAAACCCTTGTTACTTTTAAGCTTTTTCAATAGATGAGTTGATTTCTTGACTTTATAATATCATGCAAAAATAACAATTAACTAACTAAACTAAGAAAGAAAGATAATCAAGAGAGGTTGCTTAAACTAAGTATCCACTAATAAACATTTGCAACAACTAAGGAGAACTAGTGGTGATGCAAGTTCTAAATTCAACTAAGTTTCCATTTAAGGTTTCCTAGTTTTATAAATCTTGGGAAAATTATAATGAAACAACATTCTAATCACCTAAGATTCGTTCTTTTAAGTTTACTTGCTAAGTTGATGTTAATATTTAATAATGAGTTATTTGTTTGTCAAAACTCCTAACTCTACAAGTCAAGAAAAACTAATATGAACAACACACTAATCACCCTAACTTGGTTTCAAGTAAATGACATCTTCATCATGTTCTTGATATGAATCATCAGCGTGGTCATGTTAGATAACAAGCTTGGCCTAAATCATCAAACCAACATAAACACAACTATAAAATCCATATAAACATTCATAAGATTTTCCAAATCTAAATACAAGAATTCATACACATGTTCAGATCACCATTCTAATCATATTAGCAATTATCATTCCTAGTTTCATGCAATGAATCATATCAACAAGTTAACAAGATATAACAATCATTATCTCTCATGGGCTTTCCAACACAACATGTAAATACTTATGACCAAACATTCAAGAACAAGGACTTTAAACATGAACATGAACTCCAAGAACAAGATTAAATACCACCATGAAGATTAACAAGCAACAATCACCACATCTATCTCCATGTTATCACATATTCATTAGCTTCAACAATGTTTAAGCAACACAATTGTTTAGCCTATAAGGCTCATAACAACTATATCAAATGCAAGATAATTTAATTTGTTCATAAATAACAAGTGGTTAACTAATGTTTAAGACAAGATAAATGATAAAATGAGTTGATATTCAAGTGATACAACCTTCCTCAAGGCTCCTTCTTGACTCTTCAAGCTTCCAAGACCAGAATCTCGAGAGAAAAGTTCACCAAAATGCTCCAACACCCCTTCAAATGAGCTCAAACTACGTATTTATGCTACTGGCGAGTTGGCACGACCGTGCCACCTTTTGACACGGTCGTGCTTGGTAAATGTCAGACACCTTTCTAAACTATTGATCGTGTTTGCTACCAAATCCGGAAAGATCCCGCTAAAATTTCCCTGAGGTGGCACGATCATGCCCAATGGTGGCATGGTCGTGCTTATCGATGACGCATTCGGCAATGACAATTTCGATCTCGGGAATGAGCTGATCAGAAGCTGAGGTGACATGAGCACGGTCGTGCGTGGGTTTGGGACGACCGTGCCAGTTCTTGGATTGGTCCGGTTTGCGCTGGTTGTTGACAGTGCTGATGATAGTACCGGTCTTCGAAGGCTTGGCACGGTCATGCTTGGGGTTTGCACGGTCGTGCCATATCTAGCAGTTTTGCTGGAAAGTTACATTTCTGCTCCAAAAGCCTTCGTTTCTTCACCGGGCCGAAGCCCGGACCTGTCAAGATCAATGAAAATACAACGAGTTTTCGTATAAACGGGGTATATTTGACGTTTAAAAGATGTATAATTTCTTATACATCAGCTAGAGTTATTTTTGATTCGGGTGTAGATAAGTCTTTTGTTGACCATAAGTTTAGTAAACTATCAAACTTACCCGTAATAACCCTAGACATAACTTATGAGTTAGAACTTGCTGATGGAACTATAGAAACAACATCTTCCATTATTGGTGGATGTTTTATATCCATTAAAAATCATTCTATTCCTATCCCTCTTTTGCCAATGAGATTAGCGGGGTTCAATTTAGTCCTAGGCATGGATTGGTTATCTTAAAACCAAGCCCGCATTGCCTGTGATAAGAAACTCATTGAGATTAAAACCCCATCTGGTGAAATGATCACCATCCCTGGAGATTCACACTATGGATTGCCAGACAAGGTGACGTCATTCAAGGCATCCAAGTGTTTAGGAAAAGGATGTGTCATTTACATGGCACAAGTCACTATCAACGAGCCTAAGCCAAACATTAAAGACCTTCCAATCATCAAGGAATATTCTGACGTATTTCTTGAAGAATTACCAGGTCTACCTCCAGATACGTAAGTGGAGTTTAGGATTGACATCTTACCAGGATCAGCACCTGTTGTTATAGCTCCATATCGGTTAGTACCAATGGAAATGAAGGAATTAAGGATGCAATTAGATGAACTTTTCGAGAAAGGCTTTATTCAACCTAGTTCCTCACCTTGGGAACTCCTATTCTTTTCGTAAAGAAGAAGGACGGCTCAATGCGAATGTGCATTGATTACCGTGAGCTAAATAAGATAATAATCAAGAATCGTTATCCTCTGCCCAGGATCGACGATTTGTTCGATCAACTTTAAGGGCTAGTTATTCCTTTAAGATCGATTGAGATCAGGATACAATCAATTGAAGGTTAGGAATGAGGATGTTCCTAAGACTGCCTTTAGGACCCGTTATGGTCATTATTAATTTCTAGTGATGCCTTTTGGGCTCACAAATGCACCAGCAGCATTCATGGATCTCATGAATAGAGTCTACAAACCATATTTAGATAAGTCTGTCATTGTCTTCATAGACGACATACTTATCTACTATCGTAATCAAGTTGATCACGAGAAATATCTTTGGTGCATCCTAGAATTGCTAAGACAAGAAAACTTTATGCTAAGTTCTCTAAGTGAGAATTTTGGCTTAGAGAAGTCAAGTTTCTTGGACATATTGTAAGTGAGCGTGGTATCCAAGTGGATACCGCCAAAATAGAAGCCATAATGAATTAGGAAGTACCCAAAACTCCATCGGAGATTCATAGTTTCTTAGGATTGGCTGGGTATTATAGGAGGTTCAGTGAGAACTTTCGATGATAGCCACTCCTTTAACTACCTTGACCCATAAGAATGTCAAGTTTAACTGGGGTCCAAAACAACAAGAATCTTTTGAAATTCTAAAACACAAGTTGAGCAATGCTCCTGTGTTATCTCTACCCGAAGCTATTGAGGATTTTGTCATTTATTGCGATGCCTCGCACTGGCATGGGTTGTGTGCTTATGAAAAAAGGCAAAGTAATTGTTTATGCATCACAACAACTAAAGGTGCACGAAAGAAATAACACCACCCATGATTTGGAATTGGGTGCTATTGTATTTGCACTTAAGTTGTGGAGACATTATTTATCTGACACCAAGTGTATTATATACACTGATCATAAGAGTCTCCAACATCTGTTCAATCAAAAGGATTTGAACATGCGACAACGCTGCAGACACTTAATGATTATGATTGCGAAATTCGCTATCATCCCGGCAAGGCAAATTTCGTTGCTGACGCCTTAAGTGGCAAGGAAAGAGTTAAGCCTATAAGGATTAACGCCAAGAGCGTTGAGCTCAGAAATAGCTTGAATGAGAAGATATTAGATGCGCAAAAGCAAGCCCTATTAGAGGCTAATATTCCCAGTGAGGGATTAGGCGGAACTGTTGATCAGTTAGTGCCGGAAAAAGATGGAATCCTTAAATTTAATGGCAGAATCTGGGTTCCAATCTTTGGAGGACTTAGAGATCTAATCTTCCAAGAAGCGCATGATTCAAAATACTCAATTCACCCTGGGGGTCACAAGATGTATCAAGATTTAAAAAGAAATTATTGGTGGATGGGTTTGAAGAAATCCATAGCCACATATGTAGCTAAGTGTCTGACGTGTTCGCAAGTTAAAACCTAACATCAGAAGCCATCAGGACTTCTACAACAGCTAGAAATTCCCACTTGGAAATAGTAAATGGTAACAATGGACTTGATTACCAAGTTACCTAAGACCAAACGTGGTAACGACACGATTTGGGTCATTGTGGATAGACTGACTAAGTCAGCGCATTTCTTGCCAATTAAAGAGACTTATAATTCTGATAAGTTGGCTAAGTTATATGTGGACAAGATTGGGTCCCTACATCACGTGTCGATATCTATTGTATCCGATAGAGATACAAGATATACATATCATTTTTGGAAAAGTTTCCAACAATCATTAGGCACAAAATTAAACTTTCGTACGGCTTACCATCCTCAAACTGACGGACAAAGTGCGAGTACTATTCAAACTTTGGAAGACATGCTTAGAGCATGTGTGATTGATTTAGGTGGAAGTTGGGATGACCACTTACCCCTATTAGAATTCTCCTATGATAATAGTTATCATACAAGCATCAAAGCTACTCGTTTTGAGGCCTTCTATGGGAGAAAATGGCGAACGCCCGTGTGTTGGGCAAAAATTGAGGAAGCCCAACCATCATGATCAGAGATTGTCCTGGAGACCATGGATAAGATTGTGCAAATCCGTGATTGTCTCAAAACTGACCGCGATAGGCAGAAGAGATATGCTGACAAGAGGCGTAAACCTCTTAAGTTCCAAATAGGGGATAAAGTCATGCTAAAAGTATCACCTTGGAAAGGTGTAATGAGATTTGGAAAGAAGGGAAAGTTAAGCCCAAGATATATTGGACCATTCGAGATAATCGAATGTGTCGGCACTGTAGCTTATAAGCTTAAGCTGCCAAAGGAGCTTAGTGGAATTCATGATGTATTCCACATCTATAATCTTAAGAAATATCTAGCCGATGAGTCGCTAGCAATGTCACATCATGACGGGCAAATTGATGAAAACCTGAGGTTTGTTGAGAAACCGATTTCGATCGAGGATCGACAGGTTAAGAAGCTCCAAAGGAAAAAGATACCTATAGTAAAGGGTAAGTGGGATACCCTTCGAGGTCCCGACTATACATGGGAGGTTGAGTCCACTATGCGAAAAAAATACCCCCATCTTTATGAATAAAATCTCGAGGTCGAGATTTCTTTTAAGGGGGTGAGGATGTAACACCTCGTAAAATCGTGTCCAGTAGTATAGTGACCCGTGCCATTACTTTTATAATAAGTCCATTAAGGACTAATAAGGACTATAGGTGTCAACATGCTCAAACTAAGCCTCTGAGTGACCCTCTGGTGTCAACATGCATAAACCGAGCCTTTGAGTGACCCTCTGGTGTCAACATACATAAACCGAGCCTCTGATTGACCAGTAGTGTCAACATGCTTATATTGAACCTCTGAGTGACCATTAGTGTCAACATGCTTAAACTTAGCTTCTGAGTGACCATTTCTATCAACATTCTTAGCCTCTAAGTGACCATCAGAGTCAACATGCTTATACTAAGCCTCTGAGTGATCCTTTCATAGGCCTGGTCTCTCACGGGACGCGAGAGGACTATGTCTGCAGAAAATTTGCTTGGCCTCCATACATGTTGCCAAAAACCATTTTATTCGAAACCATAGACTTCTAAACTGCTATGCCACATTTTAGGACACTTGTAGGCTTCCTCTAACACTCCCTAACACCTGGCATCACCTCCTTCAAGCTTTCTAACTATAAATAGGTGCAATGCTTCACCACTTGAACTTGCACCTTTCTCATTTATCGCTCTATCTCCCTCCTCTTGAAGTTCCTAACTGAAAAAAGCATCTAACTTAGTTCATTTCATCCTAGGAATCACTTGTAAGTGTTTCTTTCTCTTGCATTTTCGTTTATAGGCTTTTATAGCCAAAAGTCAAGCGTTTTATGGAAAACGCTTTGACTTTCGGTTAGGACCATTACGGTCCATCCATTGTTCATAACAACATGGCTAAGTGATCGTACTAGGTAGGCGTTAATCCTTATAAAGGGCACCTCCTAAAGATCACGTTTGCTAGATCAATTGACGGGTCAAAGTTTTATTATTAAAAAGTCAAACAGGCAAGTTTTCGAAAATATTATAATCTGAGATTATATATGTTATGAAACATGTTTTGGAACTTAAACAAGTTGGTAATAATAATTAGAACATGTGAGGCTCGTCAATTTTAGTTCTAGGGTCGGTTCGCAACCGAAAGTCGCAAAGTTTGACTTCTGCTTTGACTTTCAATTCCGACCTTATTTAGATTAGTTACCTACTGATCTAAGGTTTCATTATGATGGTAATATAATGTAACATAACCCTCTGAGGTTATATTACATGATCATAATCAGAGTCCGAGTTTATGCACAAGTTCCGTTACTATGCCATTTTGACTAAAATGTCCTTTTTACATAAAATAAGGTTTAATCAATAACGAACTTGAAAATAAATTTCCTACAGATGTAATATCATAAGTAAGATTATTTAGGATATCAAGTCAGATTGTATACTTAGTTTACGTACAAGTTTTTGGATTGTGTCGATAAATGACGAAAAAGCCCTTGTGGCTCATAAATTGGCTTTAATCATACCTTTTCATATCAAATATCTTATCTACTGCTATATTAAATTAAATAAAATATCTAAAAAAATTAAACTTGATCTTAACATCATTTTTTACTAAACTTCGCACAAATCATCATTTTACGACATAAACGTCATTTCGGCGCATAGTATGGTTTTAAACCATATTTAACGACCAAGACTTGTTACCTACTGATTTTAAAACTTATTTAAAATATTTTTACAGTAGGTAGATGATATAAACTCAGAATCCCAAATAAAGCTATCATACTATGTGTAAAATGACCAAAATGCCCCTTCGGTGCATAGTTTGTTCATAAAAGATAAATTACACATATAATCAATATCTTACTGATGTTATTTCAAAAATTAATTATTTTTCCAGAATACTTATGATCTTATATATTAAAATATATTCAAGTTCCTTTTATACGATATATAATTACCAAAACGCCCTTATAAGGCATAGTTTCATTTTAAAACCTTAACGGGCATGTAAGTTGATATCTTAGTGATATTACAACTTATTTAAAATATAATGGCGTATAAAACTTGTCCATGAGTTATCCTGTTACCCGATATCGTTTTTATGCGCACGGTTAAGTGTATGTAACTAGTTTAGGGAAATCAACCGAAACGGGTTTAACCTTATCATTTTAGTCTCAAAATCCAGAATGCTTATGGTTTACCTATATTATACAAGTCATAGTACTTGTTGGTTTAAACTACATTCTTTCCGATCATCGCTTAATCTAGTGTATTATACTTTTTTGATCCTGGACGCTAGTCGGTCTAAGTCTATGACTTAAATACGACCGTTAGCATTTTAATTGGTTAGTTTATTCCATAATCTAGACTAGAGTCTTCCGGTAAATGTTATCTGCACTTATTTCATTTTGGATACTACGGAGATATTAAATCTTGCAATTTTAAATCAAGACTAGCTCAGGTAAATACTCTCGACTTATTTTCCCTATACGAGCTTGGGTTACCATAAACTATTACCGCTTGGTCGGAAATGGGATCAAACGAATGCCGGACTATGGCTAGTAAGTCCACATATTCTGTTTTAATCAGTTGTGTTTGATAACTTAAACATCGGGGGTTAACGACCGTGTCCTGAATATCCTCGGCTCATTACATTAGTTAATGGCAACGACCAAAGCGCGGGGTGTAGGCATACACCTGACAGATGCTCATGCTAAATTATTTTTACCCACTAGTTAGGGATAACTCCTTTGTGGGTTCTTAAGTGGTGTGTACGTTAATCATGTCTCGGTCTCTGTACTGGGCCCCGTACGTATGGACAAACATGTGAATTTGTTAACAAGGTTACAAGGCTGACTTTCCCAAGTTATAAAAGATTTGTGCCTTGTGCTCTTAAATCTAATTTTTAAAATGTTTTCAAACTGAGTCAGTTGGGTGTATTTACCAGCGAAAGATGACGTATTTTCAAAATACTAAGATGTAGGTACAATACGAAATAGGCTGGAAGCTGCTCGGTAGTGATATAAGAGGATCTTGCAAACCCTTAGATCTGCCCAAAATCTGTTATATATTTTTGTACATTTTTCGATCTGCATGTGGATCTTCCATTACAAGCCGTCTGTATATTATTTTTCGTACTTTGAACATTTGGTTTGTAATAGTAATTTAACTTCAAGACTTTCGATGTGCTGTGTTTAATTGACTATGATGATATCAACTTACGTCACGATATTCCCCACCCGGGCCCACTGGTGTTTGATTGAAAATACGGGGTGTGACAGAATCTCTAAGTTATAAGCTTTAATAATAAATATATGAAATAAATCAGTAGTTGCGATTTGAATAGTGAAGCTGAATACATTGTCCGTTTGTAGGAATTGCAAATAGCCAAGAAGGCTATGGCCAACTATCTATATTCAATTAATCACACATATGGTATGTCCTTAGATCACTTGCTCTAGGAAGTAGGGATCTGCTACACGCCTACAAACTTATTTCACCAAAACGCTTTTGCATGTGTGTTTGTGTAGTGTGTGTATTCTGTTTGTGCAGTTAACTACGCTCAAGCTTAATGACAAGTTTTTATCCTTGGTTTCTAATGTAACTTATTAAAAACTTTACTATAAAGGTCAATGAAGATGCCTAACAACACTCCTCTTAATAATTGGATGTAACCAAGAGAAATGTCACTATAAAAGTTCGCATATTCTAGCTTTGGAAGTTACTGTCATCTAAGATCAAGAATGCTATTCATTTTGTAGAATTGATCCTCATGGATGAGGAGGTACTTTATAAGTTTATATTTCATTTATTTATATTTAATTTTTCTCATTGTTTACACTCTAAATCTTCATATTTGTTTGATAAGGTTTCAAAGTTCAAGCAAGTGTGGCTGGTAATTATCTCGCAAAGTATGGAAAATTACTTCAAGAAAAGCGTTAGTATCATGATTACGAGGTTTCAAATTGGTGACAACTTGTCTTCGTACCAGCCGACTAAGTATCGACATAGACTTTTTTTTCAATTCACTATAGATATCAAAAACTATGATGACTTTGGTTGCTCGATTCATGGATTCTCTTTGACTTCCTTTGATGTGCTTCCTAATTGTGCTATTCCACTACACTCTCCTATTGGTAAGTGCGTAGTCATTTTAATTATCAGTAATACATCTATTATCTAAAATAGACCAACCTTTTAATCTTCAATATCAACCTACCCAATATTATACTAATCTATTAGCTTTGTGATTTGAAACTATTATTTGATCAAATGCCTTACTTTAATTTTTATATATGTATTGTATATATATATATACAGGGGAGAGTTATCTTGAGAACGCTAAATATTGCGAGAGCCGTAAGAACGAATAAAAAAACCAATTAAAACCAATTTTTTGATACAACCCTCATTGTAATAATATACAATATCAAAAAAAATAAAAAAAGAATTTACAACATCAAATAATTCATTTCTACTCTCAAAATCACTATTATTTGATTTTTTACACATATGTAAATATAACAAATTTACCCATATGTAAATGACAAACTTACACATGTGTAAATTCTTTATTTACGAATTCATGTAAATTTAAACGTGTAAATTAGATTTATAACATTGTATTTGAATAACAATGATATGTGTAAAAAGAAATTTTGAATTTGAATTTAACATATATATATATATATATAGAGAGAGAGAGAGAGATTAGGTAAAATAAAAATTAGTATGACTTAAGAGAACGATAAGAACCATTGTAAGCCTTCGATTAAGTAGTGATTATTCGTGAGATTTAATTTGGAATTTTGACATGTGTGTATAAGACTTTTAATTAAAAATATGTATAAAGTACAATAAATGGTAATAAGGTCATATTACAAAAGCAATATGATACAAGTTAAATCACTTTTCTTATCTATTCTCTATCTCCTTTTTTATTTTATATATTTATATTTGTCTATTCTCTCTCCTCTTTTACTTTAGGTATTTACATATAAGCAAAATATAAATTATAAATCTAAAGAGGGTTTTCGCTACTTGATCTTCATCATCATCGTTCGTTAAAAACACCGCAACACCTACAAACACATGTAAAAAAAGGAATTTCTAAGATAGTGCAATGACGGAAATGTTATTTTACATCCAAGTTTTACAAAATTTATGTTGTCGTTTCACACATGAACACAAAATTTTTATGTCTAATGTAAATATCGACTGCAAAGTCACACGTAAAGGTTTTTTTACATGTGATTTCAATTGTAAATTTATTATGTTTACGTGCGGTTTCGAATGTCAATTTTTTTGTATTCGTACTTTTCACCGTATGAAAAGAAAAACATTTTTTACATTTGAGGTAGTGCACAATGTTTTTTACATTTTATGTTGAATGTAAACGATTTTTTCTACTGTCGAATTTAAAGTCACACATAAAGGTTTTTTTGCATGTGATTTCGAATTTTAATTTTTTTTGTTTACGTGTGGTTTCGAATGTCAAATTTTTTGTTTACGTACTTTTTTTTACCGTATGTAAACAAAAAAATTGACATTCGGGACTGCACGTAAACAAAAAATTTGACATTCGAAATGATATGTAAAAGAACATTTACGTGTGACACCGTGCGCAAAAAACTTTTTACATCCTACATCGTACGTTAAAACCTAGGTGTAAATTTGGAATTTATACCAAACATAAAAGTAAAATTAGACAAAAAAAAAACCTATCGTTTTACGAATGAAAAATGATAGGTTGTGTTTTATTTAAAAAATAGGGAGGAAAGAAAGAAATAGGGGATTTATTTAAAAAAAAAAAAGAAGAGAGAAAGAAAAGATGTGACATGGAGAATAAAAGACTAAAAATGTCATTTTGATTTAATTTGGTTATATGGGATGTGTAAATATGTTATTCGATGAGGGAAGTTCCCATGGTTATCGCAATTGAAGTTGGTATTCTCTTGAACCGAATTCTATATATATATATAGGTTTAGATTCATTTGTATGCAACCCCCTTGATAGTGAACTAATTTTAGCCTTTGGTTATCAATACGCAAGTGTACATCAATGGCCATGATTTGATGACGAAAACACACTAGTGTATTTTACTATTAGATGATGTAAATCAATGGCCATCATTTGTTATCTTTGATTACGAAAAATACACTAGTCTATTTTTTAAAATGCACCATAAGTCACAGTTTTTCTTATCTTTGATTCGAGTATATTTTTTCGACACAAACAAAAGATTTAACGTGTGTTTTTTTCCATGCTACTATTATATTATTATTGCACATATGAAATACTACTTAGCCTAGGTTTTATGCAATACTATTTAGCCTTAAGGATTAGGTTTGGGGGTGGGGTTTAGATTTTGGGGGGGTTTAGTTTTACGGTTTTTGGGTGGGGATGGGTTTAGGTTTTTGGGGGTGGGTGTGGGGTGGGTTTAGGTTTTTGGGGGTGGGTATGGGGGGTTTACGTCTTTGGGGGTGGGATGGGGGGTTGGCTGGTTGAGGTTTTTTGTAGTGTTACACATGTGTAACACTATTTTTTTTTTCAAAAAAAATATATTTTTTTGTTTTAAAAACGTTAGATTTACAGCCAAAAATGTTTAAAAAATCAATGTTTTTTAACTTTTTTAAGAGTTTTCGAGTTCTTATAATAAAAGAAGTTTTCGGTTGAACCCTTCCCTATATATGTGGGGGGAGTGTTCAATTAAAAACTCATGGTTATTGAGAGAGCTCGAAAACTTCTCCTTAAGGATGGGAATGAGATTTTTAACGAAGGAGAGGTGAAATTGGAAAAAATATATATAACTTTTCAAACATTTTTATCTTCTTCGTATGTTATTATTTAAAAAAAATTGCACCAAAAGCTCAAAATTTTCTTATCTTTCGTTCAAACATATATTTTCGACATAAAAAAAATTAACGTGTCATGCTTTTTTCAATACTACTATTATAGTATTACACATATGCAACACTATCTAGCCGTAGGGTTTAGGTTTTGGATTTAGTTTATATTTGGGCTAGGTTTTTGGGGAGTTTTTGTTTCGGGTTTAGTTTTTAGGTTTTTTTTAGAGGGGGGTTTAGGTTTCTGGGGGGTGGGGCGGGGGGGTTTAGTTTTTAGGTTTTTTTTTGGGGTTGAGGGTGAGGGATAGGTTTTTGGGGGGTGGGTGTGAAGAGTGGGGTGGGGTTGGTGGATTTAGTTTTTATAGTGTTGCGCATGTGTAATAATAATATATTTGTTTTTTAATATTTTTATGCAAAAAAGAGTTTTTTTGTATTTTAAAAATATTAGATCTAGCGGTAAAAATGTTTAAAAAAATTGGTGTGTTTCAAGTTTTTTTGGGAGTTTTAGAGTTCTCACAATAAAATGAGTTTTCACTTGAACCCTTGTCTAACTTGAGAATGCTAAATATTTCGAGAACAGCGATAACGAATAAAAAAACCAATCAAAATAATTTTTTTAATACGAACCTCATTATAATTAAAACATAACACTAAATAAAGAATTTACTATTTAAATAATTCATATCTTCTCTCAAAATCACTCTTAATAAAAATAGTACACGTGTATATACATTCAATTTACACATGTGTACAATTTCTTTATTTACGACTAAATATAAATTAAACTTGTAAATTTTATTTATAATATTGTATTCAAATAATAAAGATAAGTATAAAAAGAAATTTTGAATTTGAATTGTTTTTGACCAAGTTCTCGAGATTTTTTCATTCATTATCGCGGTTCTCGCAATATTTAGCGTTCTCATTTAAACCTTCCCCAATACACATACACACACACTATTAGGAAACCCGCGTGATGCGGTGGTGGCGAGAATTTACAATGTGGTAGTCGTTTTCTGTTAGTTTATCGATTCTTTTGTGATATAACGTATCGTACGTCTGTTAGTTTTTTATTTGTAGCATCGATTTGATCTATCTATGCCATGAGTCTCACAGAAAGTCAACACATATGTTAGTTTTCTTATATACTCCTGTAATACACAGTTGAACAATCAAAATTATCTAAGTTATAACTTTATAAATAAAAGAAAAATAAATTACCACTTCTTTTTACTTTTTCAACATGGGTTTAATAATGAGAACGATATAATTAATTATATGTTAATACTTCTTCTCACTTAAATTACATATTACATACAAAATAATGAGAACATTCTAAGAATGTGTTGTTACTAAGACCTTTTTGACCTATTGTTACCCGACCAACATCTATCTACTTTTATTCATTTTAACCAAGAGATTTATTAAACACGCCTGCTTTTAAACCGAGTAGTTTTGAGCCATTAATCCAACAAAAAAAGCCTTAAATGGAATCGGGTCAAATGAGCAAAATAATCTAACTTGGTATTTGTTCAAAAATTGGATTATTACCAAATAAGGTTAAGGGTTTGAGCCCGTCAAGGACAGAAATGGTGTAATTTAAGCCGTTAAAAAAACATATAATGGTCAACTCGACATTTACTAAACTTACCCATCTGGCCCGTTACATAACCTAGCCCATTCAACCACAAATATTTCTAGCCATAACAACGTGACAAGCATAGGTATTTCACCGTCATCTATGAAATGATAATGTCTGGTGATTCATGTCATTTATAAAATAAGACATCCATCAATGTGTTTGAAACTTATTCTTGAACAATTTCAACCTTTTAGAATGAAATGCATCATAATGCATTTTATTCCAAATGGTGACTTTACCACTACTAAGTGCAAACTCATGCAAAACTGGAGATAAAACTAATATTGTAAAACTTAATGCTACGTCAGCTTACCCGCTACAACAATCCATTGGCAAGTAGATGTTCTGTAAAGAACCAAAGTATCCAAATGGCCTCCGTAGATCCTCTGGCCTGCATTAAATAGAACATCAAAATGTCACTAACAATTGAAACCCTATTGGTTACAAATGTATCGGTTTTGCCTTTAAATTAAGTTCCTAAATTGTGATTTTTGGAAACCCGTTACATGAGAATCATATTCAGTAACTGAATGCTTGTAGATTCCCAACCAGACAACATATTTTCCTCTACGGCTCTAATTAACCATAGAGTTGTAGTCACAACCAGCAAATAAGCAATTGCATATTATAAAATTAAAGAGATAACTAAGGAACATGATTTACAATGATTTCAATGGGTTGATGTTTCCGAGTTGCATTAGATTAAGCCGTTCAAAAGATTCGCAATAAGAGAACTACAAGTGAGATCATTAATGTCAAACGTACTACTTTAAGATCCAAAGTCGATATAAAATAGATTGTTGGAAATTTGGTGAATGGATATATAATATATTTATAATTTAATGAAATTAAAAATATTAATCTTCATGTGGTGAATAAAAGAGAAACTCTTGAGTAGAGCTTCTAATGACATTTAATTAGTTTTATTAGAGTTTTTAAGTCTCTAATTAAATGACTAATTAAGTGAAACCTTTCACTAGTCCATAACTCTTGTACAATTAGTAGGCTATATGCTTCTTTTTGTGACTATAAGAATATGGCATTGCTTGGTACATAATATACTAGAAGGAGGATGAACACTTGAAAACCAACTAGAGAGAGGAGTACTCTCTACTTGTTTTCCACCACCATCACATCCTTATTTGTTATAAGTTCAAACACTACAATTACCTAGTGTAACCTCAGGCGAGTGAGCCATCTTCGGCAGTACATACTGCTTCGGCTGTTGTACCCTGGGAAACAGTCGCGTCGTCTTTAGTAGAGGCGCGAAATCTGTTTTAAGGAAAGCGTGTTGAACACGTGCCTCGACCAAAATCATCAACGTTTTAGTGTACTCTTTGTTGCAGTCTAGGATGTTATCAAGTGCGGGTGAAGGACCCACCGGAGATGCGGCTTGAATCAAGATTGGTATATATAATTATATTTCATATTCTTTTTATTTAGATATTGCAACCGATATTGTACTATGATATTTCCTATGAATAACAAGAGTCTCGTTATTATATATTTGGTAATTATATTTTATAAAAAGTGAACCTAGTACCTACAAACTTAAAACAGATTTCGGGAGATTGTTGCTACAATCTAAAAATCTTATGTATAAGGATTTGGGGTTCACGAAAAGATTTATAAATAAATAAATAAATAAATAAAAAGAACATAATTCTTATAGATTATGATCTTATAAATATTTCTTTTGGAAATATATACGTAGTACAACTTGGTGTGTTTGGATTTCTTGAGATTGAGATACAATCTTAAATCCTATACCGTGGTACAAACGAATAGTTTTGGTTCAACCGTTTGGTTTTTTGAAACGATTTTGGAATCGTTAATCTTTTCTAACTTTTGTGTTAGATCAGGTTTATTAGTATAAACCATACGTTTTTGTAAACGTTTCATGTTCTAGCATGCTTGTTAGAAATGATTATATTATTTATATAATATGGTTCAAAAAAATTGAGTGTTAAAAATAAGTCTATTTTATATAAACCAATAAGCCTTGTAATGATTTTGTAATCGTTTATTTCTGACATGTGTGTTAGAAACGTTTATGAAAAGCGTTAGTTTTGAAGCACTTTTTTTTAATTGTCTATTCTCTAACGTGTGTATTGGAAATGACTTATTTATTTGAACCATATATGTGTTTATAGCAAGTTGAATTAACATTTTGTGGAAATGTTAATATTTCTAACGTGCGCGTTAGATTTTTTTTTCATTTTAACATGATTGTTAAAAATAGGTAAAATACAAATGATTTGAAATGTTTTATGTAAACATTTTATATAAGTAATTTGTTATAACATTGATTTTAATGAATATAAACACTTATATTATGCTTTGTATGGTTTAGAAATAAAAGTTCATACATTAAAGTTAATGTTTGATTAACTTCAAAAATTAAATCACCATAAAGTGATGGTGTTGTTATTTATGTAAATTTAATGAAATTATAATTATTTGCTAGACTCTTCATATGAAGGATAAACTTTTAAGTAGAGTTTTATGTCAATTTATTAGTTTTTTGTTAGAATTTATGTCTCTAATAAAATCTCTAATTAAGTGAGACTCTTTTCACCCAATGTCTCTTGTATTAAAAGTAGGCTATGTGGCTAACTTGATGAGATTGGAAAACTACAAGAGTAAGAATACAAGAGTTAGATAACCATAAAGTGATGGTGTAGTTGTGTGGGATTTATCACCAACTTTAATTTGTGATTTCTAATCCAAATGGTCGTGTTTGTATAAAAAAATGACTTAAATTTTCTAACACGTGTGTTACAAAATGTGTATCACAAATACAATATTATAGATTGTACATTATATAAGCCATAATGAATGGAAATATTTTATGTAAACATTTAGTTGCCTATGTGTGCATTAAAAATGATGAGAAATTGTTTATTTTTAATCTTGATCCTTGGAAAACGTTTTATGTACACGTTAGATTCTTCAGTGTGTCCGTTATAACATTTTTTTCTAACATGCATGTTAAAAAACGTTTAGTACATGCGTAGTAAGACTAAATAATATAAAATGTTTGATATTTTGGTTTTTGATTTATGTTATCATAAACTCTAATTGATATTATGAATATTGTACATTGCAAAACTAAGAAAATATTTTGAAATAATTTTTAAAACAAAGTTTGGCACAGTTTTGAGAATTCAAATGGTTTGCTACTCTTGCTAGAAGTAGCATATGTTGAACAAAGTAATAATCTCATGAACATTATTTGATGGAAAACAACTTGGTGTTATTATGAACAAATTTAATTGTTCAAGTTTACTATTTAAGTGTAGCTGTAACACCCTGTAAAATCATGTCCAATAGTATAGTGACACGTGTTGTATTTTTAATATAGTCTATTAAAGACCAATAAGGACTAAAGGCGTCAACATGCTCAAGTTGAGCCTCTGAGTGACGAACCGATGTCAACATGCATAAATAATAGCCTCTGAGTGACTGATATGTCAACATGCTTAAATCATTGGCCTCTGAATGACTGATACGTCAACATGCTTGAAACTTGGCCTCTAGGTGACTGATATGTCAACATGCCCAGCCTCTGAGTGACATCGGAATCAACATGCTTGTAATAAGTCTCTGAGTGATTCTTTGTGAAGTCCTAACTCTCATACGTGCCATTTGTTGGACGAGAGGGTTCAATTTTGTAAATATGTGAAAGTTGGATAATGGAGGGATTAAAAGTGTCAACATGTTAATTTATACCTCTGAGTGACCTTTTAACGAACAGAGAGCTCAACAATGTCCGGGCATAATCCCAGGTATGCCAAGTATTGGCTACAGAGGGCTAAAAGTGCTAAAAAGGTGTTTTAGAAGGCCTTTAGAGGCTTTATATAGTTCAGGGGTTAAAAGTGTTAAACTTTGGAAATGGCCATAGGGCGGTCGCGGGCCGCGAGAGACATGGCTTGTGTATCTCGCGCCAGGCGAGACAGGCTCTACTGCAGAAAAATTGTCTGGAGGTCAAGCAAAACTCCAAAACCATTCAATTCGAAACCATGGCTTCTCTAAACTGCTATGTCACGTTTTGGGACACTTGTAAGCTTATTCTTACTCCCCTAAACACCTGGCTTCACATCCTTTGAGTTCTCCAACTATAAATAGGTGTTCAAGTGTTCATTCCAACTTACACCTTTCTTAAACATAACTCTTCTCCCTCCTCTGGAAGTTCCTAGCTGAAAGGAGCATTCAACTTAGTTCTCTTGCATTGTAGGAACCTCTTGTAAGTGTTCCTTACTCTTGCATTTTCGTTTATAGGCTTCTATAGCCAAAAGCCAAGCGTTTTACGGCAAACGCTTTGACTTTCGGTTAAGACCATTATGGTCTAGCCATTTTTCGAAATGAACATGGCTAAGTGATCGTAATAAGGTAGGTGTTAATCCCCATAAAGGGCACCTTCTGAAGATCACATTTGCTAGACCAATTGACGGGTCAAAGTTATGTTATTAAAAAGTCAAACTGGCCATTTTTCGGAAAAATCATAAATTGATCTTATATATATTATGAAACATGTTTTGACACTTAAACAAGTTGGTAATAATTATTAGAACATGAAAGAGCATGTTCGGCTCGTCAATTTCAGTTCTAGGGTCGGTTCGCAACCGAAAGTCGCGAAGTTTGACTTCTGCTTTGACTTTCGATTCTGACCCGATTTAGATTAGTTACCTACTGATCTAAAGTTGTATTATGATCATAATATAATGTAGCATAACCCTCTGAGGTTATATTACATGATCATAATCAGAATCTAAGTTTATGCACAAGTTCCATAATTATGCCATTTTTTTACCAAAATGCCCTTTTTGAACAAAACAAGGTTTTAATAATAATAAAATTGAAATTGAGTTTCCTACTGATGTAATATTATAAGTAGGATTATTTGGGATATTAAACCAAGTTGTAAACTGAGTTTCCAAGCAGGTCCTTAAACTATGTCGATAAATGACGGTTTTAGTCCTTGTGACACTTAAAATGATTTTAATCAATCTTTTCAAGGTAAATCATTTACCTACTGATATGTTATATTAAATAACATATTTTAAACATTTTAAGTCTGACCCTAAGGTCAGTTTTCATTAAACATCGCTTAACAACGTCATCTTACGACATAAGCGTCATTTCGGCGCATAGTATGGTTTTAAACCATATTATTGACCAAAACTTGATATCTACTGATTTCAAAACTTATTTTAAACATAACTACAGTAGGTACATGTTATAAACTCAGAATCCCAAATAATTTATAAATTATGTGTAAAATGACCAAAATGCCCCTTCGGTGCATAGTTTGGTCACAAAAAGATAATTTGCACATATAATTGACATCCTACTAATATTATGTCATAAATAAAGTATTTTTCCAGAATACTTATAATTATAACATTAAATTATATTCAAGTTCTTTTTATATGGTATGAAATTACCAAAATACCCTTATGAGGCATAGTTTCGTTTTAAAACCTTAATGGGCATATAAGTTGATATCCTACTGATATTTTAACTTATTTAAAGTATAATGGCATATAGAACTTGTCCATGACTTATCCGGTTACCCGATATCGCTATTATGCGCACAGTTACGTATATGTAACTATTTTATGGGATTTAACCGTAACGGGTTTAACCTTGTTATTTAGCCTCAAAATCCAGAATGTTTAGAGTTTACCCATATTATACAAGTCAAGTACTTGTCGGGTTTAAACTACATTCTATCCGATCATCGTTTAATCAAGCGTTATACGTAATGATCATGTACACTATTTCGGTTTATAAGACCGTTAGTATTTAATTGGCTAGCTTATGCCATAATCCAGACCAGAGCCTTCTTGGTAAATGCTATCTGCACTTGGTACTTTTGTATCGGCTGAGTTATTTAAAAATAAAAGAAGAAGACTAGCTCAGGTAAATATTCTCGACTTATTTTCCCTATACGGGCTTGGGATACGGTAAATTATTATCGTTTGGTCCATTGCAAGGTCAACTTTCCCAAGTTAATAATAGATTTTGGTGCCGTTTTCACTTAGAACCATTTTTTAATGTTTCCAAAATGAGTCAGTTGGGTGTATTTACCAGCGTAAGCTGACGTATCTTCCAAAGGCTAATAGCAGGTATAATACGAAATAGGTCGGAAGCTGCTCGGTAGAGAATAGGAGGATCTTGCAAATCCTTAGATCTGCCTAAAGTCTGTTTTGTATTCTTTCTTGTACATTTTACGATCCGCCTGTGGATCTTCTATTACGAGCCTGTATATTATTTTAGATTTCGAACATTTCGGTTTGTAATAGTAATTTTACTCCAAGACTTCAGTTGTGCTATGTTTAATTGACAATGATGTTATCAACTTACGTCACGATACTCCCCACCCGGGCCCACCGGTGTTTGAATTTCAGGGTTGGAAATCCGGGGTGTGACAGGGTTGGTATCAGAGCCAACGTTTGAGAGAATTAAACACTAGCCTTTTGTGTTTAGTCTCAAACTTACACGAGCACATTCCTTAGACTTCCGAGTCTAGGCATTGACCTAGGATTACTCATTTCATTATTAAGTTATTAGTATGTTTTTGAATTGATTTTACTAACAGGAAAATGCCGCCATGTGTACGAGGACAAAGTGGACGAGGAAAAGGTCCAATGAGGGGAGGACCATCAGGGCGTATTCCTCAACCTTATAACTCAGATGCATATCAAGAATCAGGAGATTCGTCTCCATGGCAACCAGCAAGACGTTCCGTCTCTAATAGACACTCGCCCTCACATTCCCAAAATTCTTACCACTCACACCACTCCCACCATTCTCACCATTCCCATTCTCACCACTTCTACCATGAAGAATTTAACCCTAACCATTACTTAAACACACCTCCAGCTGATCAAAATCAGTTGGACCAGCCACATCCTATGGACGAGAACTGCGACCCAGAGATGCCACCATCGGGATCAAATGTGCATCCCATTGAAATTTCGAGCGATTCAAACTCATATGCCGGATCGCCCTACCAAGGTCCTAACGAGTGGGACCAATACTGGAATCAAACCTTTGCCCACACACCTTCCCATCACTCTCAACCACTCCCAGTTCAAGAAGATGTCCACATGGAACCCGTGGACCAACCTCAACAACCACCTGAGCCACCAAGGAGGAAGCGTGGAGCACGTATGTCAGTACGTGCCGAACAAAGGTCAGGATCGCTGCCACCTTTGCCAAATTCTTACCCCACCATTCAAGAGGACCCACAAATGGGTGGACCCTCTAATGTTCCACCTATAGTGGAACCAACACCAACACCTGCTGTTCAACCACCACCAACGGGTTATACTAACCCAATTCCCACGTACCCAGACACGTCTGGATATGATCTATTTAATCCGTCTACGCCGGTAGACTATCAAGCGTGGTCGCAAGACCCGTACATGCAGGCGGTTATGCACAATGCACTTTACCCGTCTCCTTTCCCACCTACTTATCCACCGTCTGGATATCCAACTTATGGGTACCAGTATCCGGTTATGCCACAACCTCAACCACAACCTCCGCCACCACTAGAGGCCATTAATGATGCCTTAGAAAGAATGAAAGAGATGCAGCAGCAAGCGGAGAAAATGGAGAAGAAGACAAATAAGTTCGTCAAAAAACTGTCCAAGCTAGTCAAGGGAAAGAAAGACGAGTGAAGTCTTTTCTATTATATGTAGTCCCTGCGTGGACATTGTTATTTCTTTAGTCCCTACGTGGACATTTTGTTTCTTTTAGTCCTTGCATGGACAATCAGTTTCATTTATTTGTTTCAAGTATTGTAATTTCTTATGCAAATTTAATGAAGTACTTTGGAATTATATATATATATATATATATATATATATATATATTCATCCTCTTGAAAACGAGCGTCTCGAATTTATGCTCTGCGATATAATTCCAAAAAGATCTTAATGGTTTTGATTTGCCAAGTAGCACAGACCACATATTTGGCCAAATATATATATATATATATATATGATAGTTAAGGGAAGTTATCCCTTGATCTAGAGGTGGTGGACTAAGTTCAAGCCTCCAAGTCATTAAGGTCAATGCGACCAGGACTTATAATCAACCATTAAGATCCTCTTATGTTAACATTTAAATAATGTGCATACTCTTGGTTGTGTGACTTGAGGAATCACACTAACCTTCAAGGTAATGGACTATGTCCTAACCTTATATATAGCCCTTGTGATCTATTTGATCCGGCTAAATAGCCTTTGTGATCTGTTTGATCCCGGCTAAAATCACCAGTGCGGTGATTAAACATCCATTAGAGATGTACTTTATATAACCCTTGTGATCTATTTGATCCTGGTTATATAGCCTTTGTGATCTATTTGATCCCGGCTAATATCACCAGTGTGGTGATTAAACATCCATTAGAAATGTATTTTTATAACCCTTGTGATCTATTTGATCCCGGTTATATAGCCTTTGTGATCTGTTTGATCCCGGCTAATATCATCAGTGCGATGATAAATAAAACATCCATTAGTGATGTATTACCCTTTCGGGTTATAATCTATTCTATATAGCCTATGTGATCTATCCTGATCCCGGCTAATATCACCAGTGTGGTGAATAAACAACCATTAGTGATGTAGTGCCTATGTGCCCTATTATATGTCCATTAGTGACAAGCCTATGTGCTATATATGTAATTGTCAAATATGACAATGACAGTTGTGACTTTGTGGTCCCCTGTCTATAATATATGGACTATGTCCAGATTGTAGTTTGCCTACGATGGTCCTATTAAGAACTATGCCAAATATAGATATGTTAAACCTAAGAGTTGTGATGTTATTCACACTAGTATAGGCAATGGATTTTCTTATATCCAACGTTTAAAAGCCGATATGGTTATTATACCATCGCTAAGAGAAATTTTATTTGGTATATAGAACCAAAGCTTTGAAAAATGGCTAATTCAAATGAGGCACAAAGTAGCCATCGGAACGTCAAAGACGCCGAAAATATAGCCATAAATAATGATAATGATTTCCAAGCTCGCATTGATGCGGCTGTGGAAGGGCCATGAGTAAGGCCATAGAAAGGCTAAGAGAGCCGAGTGCCACTCGCTCTAGACCCCTATCTATTCCACCATCTTCAGCTCATAAAGAGAGCTTTGTTCACTCTTCAAATGCGAAGAGTGAACCAAGGATAGCAGACTTTGCTGATAGGTCCCGTTCTGCTAAAGACGGGTGTACCTATAATACTTTGTCTCCTGTAAACCTCGAGACTTTAATGGGGAAAAAGGAGCCGTAGAAGCCTTAAATTGGTTGGATGAGATGGAGACTATAGTAGACATCAGCGACTATGCTGAAAAGGATGTGGTCAAGTACGTATCACAGTCCTTTAAGGGCGATGCCCTAACATGGTGGAAGGCCATGATTCAGTCAACAGGTAAGGTATACCTGTATAATCTGGGATGGTCCAAATTTGTGGACCTTGTAAAGGAAACTTACTGCCCAACCCATGAGGTGGAGAAAATAGAGACAGACTTCTTGTCTCTTTCCATGAAAAACCTAGATTGTCGGAAATATGTTTCCGATTTTAATTCCCTATCTAGGTTAGTTTTCGATTTAATTACCCGTGAATCCAAACGCATTGCGTTTTTATAAATGGATTAGCGCCCGAGATTAAGGGCATGGTAAAGGCTGCTCAGCCTAGTACCTATAGATCTGTTGTTGACCTATCTCTCTCCCTCACCCTTGATATAATGAGGCAGAAGTCAGTCAAGCCTGAAACTGACTGGAAAAGAAAGAGAGAGGAAGACAACTCCCATAGATTTGATAAGAAAAATAAAGGGAGGTTCGGGTTCAAAGGGAACCAAAGCAAGTCGGCTGTGATGCCGTTCTGTAAGACTTGCAACCAAAGACACTGGGGACAGTGTAATCCTGACCCACAAGCTAGACCTTGTGGCACATGTAAAAGAAGGGGGCATAAGACCCTAGATTGTAAAGATCTTAAGGATGTTGTATGCTATATCTGCAACGAAAAAGGGCACATTGCAACTAACTACCCTAAGAGTTCAAAGAATAATAATCCAAAGCCTGGAGAGGCCAAGAAGGGGAATGCACGCGCCTTTCGGCTAACTGCTAAGGAAGCTATTAATGACAATAACATCATAACAGGTACTTTCCCCATTAATGATATTTATGCTAGAGTTCTTTCTGATTCGGGTGCGGATAAATCATTTGTTGATCATAAGTTTAGTAAACTATTAAATTTACCCATAAGAACTCTAGATAAAATTTATGAGATAGAACTCACCGATGGAACCTTAGAAACTGCTTCTTCCATTCTTGATGGATGCTCTATATCCATTAAGAATCATTCCATCCCTATCTCTCTTTTGCCAATGAAATTGGCGGGGTTCGATGTTGTCTTAGGCATGGATTGGTTATCTCATAACCAAGCCCGCATTGCCTGCAATAAAAAGCTCGTCGAGATTAAGACCCCATCTGGTGAAATGATCACCATCCCTGGAGACTCACACTATAGATTGCCAGACAAGGTGTCGTTATTTAAGGCATCCAAGTGTTTGAGAAGAGGCTGTGTCATCTATATGGCACAAGTTACCATAGATGAACCAAAGCCGAACCTTGAAGATCAACCAGTTATCTCAGAGTATCCCGATGTTTTCCCTGAAGAATTACCAGGCCTACCTCCAGATAGGCAAGTGGAGTTTGGATTGATATCCTACCAGGAGCAGCACCTGTTGCTAGAGCTCTGTAACGGTTAGCACCGACGGAAATGAAGGAATTGAGGACGCAATTAGATGAACTTTTAGAAAAAGGCTTTATTCAGCCTAGTTCCTCACCTTGGGGAGCTCCTATTTTGTTTGTAAAGAAGAAAGACGGTTCGATGCGAATGTGCATCGACTATCGGGAGCTGAACAAGCTAACCATTAAGAATAGATATCCTCTCCCTAGGATCGATGATTTATTTGGCCAACTTCAAGGGGCTAGTTACTTTTCTAAAACATATTTGAGATCAGGATATCATCAACTGAAGGTTAGAAGTGAAGATGTTCCTAAGACAGCCTTCAGGACCCGCTATGGTCATTTTGAATTCTTAGTGATGCCTTTGGGCTCACAAATGCACCAGTAGCATTCATGGATCTCATGAATAGAGTCTGCAAGCCATATTTGGATAAGTTTGTTATTGTCTTCATAGACGACATACTTATCTATTCTCATAATCAAGATCATCACGAGAAACATATTCGGTGCATCCTAGAATTATTAAGGCAGGAGAAACTTTATGCGAAGTTATCTAAATGCGAATTTTGTCTTAGAGAAGTCCAATTTCTTGGACACATGGTAAGTGAGTGTGGTATCCAAGTGGATCCCGCCAAAACTGAGGCTATAATAAATTGGGAAGTGCCCAAGACCCCAACAGAAGTTCGTAGTTTCTTAGGACTGGCTAGTTACTATAGGAGGTTCATTGAGAACTTTTCAAGGATAGCCACTCTTTTAACTTCTTTGACCCGTAAGAATATTAAGTATAATTGGGGTCCAAAGCAACAGGAATCTTTTGAGGTTCCTAAACACAAGTTGAGCAACGCTCCTATGTTATCTCTACCTGAGGGTATTGAGAAATTTGTAGTCTACTGTGATGCATCGCACACTGGCATGGGTTGTGTGCTAATGCAAAAAGGCAAGGTGATTGCCTAAGCATCACGACAATTAAAGGTGCATGAAAAGAATTACACCACCCATGATTTGGAATTGGGTGCCGTTGTATTTGGACTAAAACTGTGGAGACATTACTTGTATGGCACAAAGTGTGTTATATACACAGACCATAAAAGTCTCCAGCATCTATTCAATCAGAAAGAATTGAACATGCGACAACGCCGTTGGATGGAAACTCTTAATGATTATGATTGCGAGATTCGCTACCATCCAGGCAAGGCAAATGTAGTTGCCGATGACTTAAGTCGCAAGGAGAAGGTTAAACCTATAAGGATTAACGCTAAGAGCATTGAGCTCAGAAATAGCTTGAGTGAGAAGATATTAGATGCGCAGAAGCAAGCCTTGTTAGAGGCTAACATCCCTAATGAGGGATTAGGCATAACCATTGATCAATTAACGCCTGGAAAGGATGGAATCCTAAGATTTAATGATAGAATTTGGGTTCCGATCTTTGGAGGACTTAGGAATCTAATCCTCCAGAAGCGCATAATTCAAGATACTCTGTTCACCCGGGTGGTGACAAGATGTATCAAGATTTGAAGAAGAATTATTGGTGGATGGGTTTGAAGAAGTCCATAGCCACTTATGTAGCTAAGTGTCTGACGTGTTCGCAAGTTAAGGCTGAACATCAGAAACCGTCAGGACTACTACAACAATTAGAAATTCCCACTTGGAAATGGGAAATGGTAACTATGGACTTGATTACCAAGTTACCTAAGTGGAAATGACACTACTTGGGTCATAGTGGATAGGCTGACAAAGTCAGCACACTTCTTGCCAATAAAAGAAACATATAATTCAGATAAATTGGCTAAGTTGTATGTGGACAAGATAGTGTCCCTACACGGTGTGCCAGTATCTATTGTATCCGATAGAGATACTAGATACACATCTCACTTTTGGAAAAGTTTCCA
This sequence comes from Scalesia atractyloides, assembly GCA_947069175.1. Taxonomy (NCBI): domain Eukaryota; kingdom Viridiplantae; phylum Streptophyta; class Magnoliopsida; order Asterales; family Asteraceae; genus Scalesia; species Scalesia atractyloides. The sequence continues at coordinate 14,641,305 of CAMTDV010000001.1, read as the reverse complement.
ACAATCTTTAGGCACACGACTAAACTTTAGTACGGCTTACCATCCGCAGACTGATGGTCAAAGTGAACGTACTATACAAACTCTAGAAGACATGATCAGGGCATGTGTGATTGATTTAGGTGGAAGTTGGGATGACCATTTACCCCTAATAGAATTCTCCTACAATAATAGCTATCATACTAGCATTAAGGTTGCTCCTTTTGAGGTCGTATATGGGAGAAAATGTAGAACGCCCGTATCCTGGGCAGAAGTTGGGGAAGCCCAACTATCAGGACCTGAGATTGTCCAAGAGACCACGGAAAAGATTGTGCAAATCCGTGATCGTCTCAAAGCTGCCAGGGATAGGCAGAAAAGCTATGCTGACAAGAGGCGTAAACCTCTTCAGTTCCAAATAGGGGACAAAGTTATGCTAAAAGTATCACCCTGGAAAGGAGTGATGCGTTTTGGAAAGAAGGGCAAGTTAAGCCCAAGATATATATGACCCTTCGATATAATCGAATGTGTCGGCACTGTAGCTTATAAGCTCAGGTTGCCAGAGGAGCTTAATGGAATCTATGATGTATTACACATATCTAATCTTAGGAAATGTCTAGCCGATGAGTCGCTAGCAATGTCGCACAATGAGGTGCAAATTGATGAAAACCTGAGGTTCATTGAGAAACCAATTTCGATCGAGGATCGACAGGTTAAGAAGATCCGAAGAAAGATGATACCTATAGTAAAGGTTAAGTGCGACACTTTTAGAGGTCCTGAGTATACATGGGAGGTTGAGTCCACTATGCGACAAAAATACCCCCATCTTTTTGAATAAAATCTCGAGGTCGAGATTTCTTTTAAGGGGGTGAGGATGTAACACCCTGTAAAATCATGTCCAATAGTATAGTGACACGTGTTGTATTTTTAGTATAGTCTATTAAAGACCAATAAGGACTAAAGGTGTCAACAAGCTCAAGTTGAGCCTCTGAGTGACGAACCGATGTCAACATGCATAAATAATAGCCTCTGAGTGACTGATATGTCAACATGCTTAAATCATTAGCCTCTGAGTGACTGATACGTCAACATGCTTGAAACTTGGCCTCTAAGTGACTGATATGTCAACATGCCTAGCCTCTGAGTGACATCGGCATCAACATGCTTGTAATAAGCCTCTGAGTGATCCTTTGTGAAGTCCTAACTCTCATACGTGCCATTTGTTGGACGAGAGGGTTCAATTTTGTAAATATGTGAAAGTTGGATAATGGAGGGATTAAAGTGTCAACATGTTAATTTATACCTCTGAGTGACCTTTTAACGAACCGAGAGCTCAACAATGTCCGGGCATAATCCCGGGTATGCCAAGTATTGGCTAAGGAGGGCTAAAAGTGCTAAAAAGGTGTTTTAGAAGGCCTTTAGAGGCTTTATATAGTTCAGGGGTTAAAAGTGTCAAACTTTGGAAATGGCCATGGGGCGGTCACGGGCCGCGAGAGACATGGCCTGTGTCTCTCGCGCCCCGCGAGACAGGCTCTGCTGCAGAAAAATTGTTTGGAGGTCAAGCAAAACTCCAAAACCATTCAATTCGAAACCATGGCTTCTCTAAACTGCTATGCCACGTTTTAGGACACTTGTAAGCTTCTTCTTACTCCTCTAACACCTGGCTTCACCTCCTTTGAGTTCTCCAACTATAAATAGGTGTTCAAGTGTTCATTCCAACTTGCACCTTTCTTAAACATAACTCTTCTCCCTCCTCTGGAGGTTCCTAGCTGAAAGGAGCATCCAACTTAGTTCTCTTGCATTGTAGGAACCTCTTGTAAGTGTTACCTACTGATTTAAAGTTGTATTATGATCATAATATAATGTAGCATAACCCTATGAGGTTATATTACATGATCATAATCAGAATATAAGTTTATGCACAAGTTCTATAATTTTGACATTTTTTTTACCAAAATGCCCTTTTTGAACAAAACAAGGTTTTAATGATAATAAACTTGAAATTGAGTTTCCTACTGATATAATATTATAAGTAGGATTATTTGGGATATTAAACCAAGTTGTAAACTGAGTTTCTAAGTAGGTCCTTAAACTATGTCGATAAATGACGGTTTTAGTCCTTGTGACTCATAAAATGATTTTAATCAATCTTTTCAAGGTAAATCATTTATCGATATGTTATATTAAATAACATATTTTAAACATTTTAAGTCTGACCCTAAGGTCAGTTTTCATTAAACATCGCTTAACAACGTCATCTTACGACATAAGCGCCATTTCGGCGCATAGTATGGTTTTAAACCATATTATTGACCAAAATTGATACCTACTGATTTCAAAACATATTTTAAACATAAATACAGTAGGTACATGTTATAAACTCAGAATCCCAAATAATTTATAAACTATGTGTAAAATGACCAAAATGCCATCTGGTGCATTGTTTGGTCATAAAAGATGATTTACACATATAATTGACATCCTACTAATGTTATGTCATAAATAAAGTATTTTTCCAGAATACTTATAATTATAACATTAAATTATATTCAAATTCTTTTTATATGGTTTGAAATTACCAAAATGCCCTTATGAGGCATAGTTTCGTTTTAAAACCTTAATGGACATATAAGTTGATATCCTACTGATATTTTAACTTATTTAAAGTATAAAGGCATATAGAACTTGTCAATGACTTATCCGGTTACCCGATATCACTGTTATGCGCACAGTTATGTATATGTAACTATTTTACGGGGTTTAACCGTAACGGGTTTGACCTTCTCATTTAGCCTCAAAATCCAGAATGTTTATAGTTTACCCATATTATACAAGTCAACTACTTGTCGGGTTTAAACTACATTCTATCCGATTATCGTTTAATCAAGCGTTATACGTAATGATCATGTACACTATTTCGGTTTATAAGACCGTTAGTATTTAATTGAATAGCTTATGCCATAATCCAGACTAGAGCCTTCTCGGTAAATGCTATCTGCACTTGGTACTTTAGTATACGGCTGAGTTATTTAAAAATAAAAGAAGAAGACTAGATCAGGTAAATACTCTCGACTTATTTTCCCTATACGGGCTTGGGATACGGTAAATTATTATCATTTGGTCCATTGCAAGGTCAACTTTCCCAAGTTAATAAAAGATTTTGGTGCCGTTTGCACTTAGAACCATTTTTTTAATGTTTCCAAAATGAGTCAGTTGGGTGTATTTACCAGCGTAAGCTGACGTATCTTCCAAAGGCTAATCTGCAGGTATAATACGAAATAGGCCGGAAGCTGCTCGGTAGAGAATAAGAGGATCTTGCAAATCCTTAGATCTGCCTAAAGTCTGTTTTGTATTCTTTCTTGTACATTTTACAATCCGCTTGTGGATCTTCTATTACGAGCCTGTATATTATTTTAGATTTCGAACATTTCGGTTTGTAATAGTAATTTTACTCCAAGACTTCCGTTGTGCTATGTTTAATTGACAATGATGTTATCAACTTACGTCACGATACTCCCCACCCGGGCCCACCAGTGTTTGGATTTCAGGGTTGGAAACCCGGGGTGTGACAGTAGCCTTTATAACAATTTGGTGTTGTTTTGAGCAAAATTGTCCAAGTTTAAAGTTTCATGATGAAATTGGGAACTTGTACTTACAAGTGCATGGAGTCTTATTGAGGGAGTACCTCAAGACATGCCATGGGACGATATCTTTAAGAAGATTTTGGTCAGATTATAAAGTGTTGAAGATATAAGCACTTTGATATTTGATGTCTACATATCGTCTATGCTTTCATTTAAATTTCAAAAGTGTTTGAACTTATTATTATTTTCGAATGTATTTTATTATTTTGTGTTCGATATCTTCGGATAACACATGCAATTTTATAAAGAAATAATCACTAATGCTTGTGACGTATAAATTATTTTGTTGAAAATAATTATACGTCAATTATACATTATTTAAAAGAATATGGTTTTAAATGGATATTACATGAAAATACTTGGACATAAACAACTTAAGAGTTGTTGCATTGACTAAAAGTCAAAGACGAGACATCAAATGTGTAACCACATCACGAGTGAGTAGTGAGTGTATTGAGATGAAATACACAAACGAGTTCCATGTAAACATACTTTGTTAGAAGTGATTGGAAAATTCACAAGTGCGAATTCTAACATATGAAAGAAAATGTACTATATGTTATCGTATACCTTTGATAAATCTTTCGAGATTTGTTTCGAGTGATCTATACGTAGATACGCCTACCACTTGATTATTGTTAGAACTATATGGAGATTTTATATTCGTTTGGGAGAGCATCCTAAATATATATATCTCCTAATGAGTAACAATAGATGTGTACAAATCACTTATGGCAAAATTATGAATGCCATGTTGTTGAGTGTCGATCTAGTTGACTCTATCTGACACATAATAGTGATTGTAGACGAAGAACACTCATCTTATCGGTGATAAATGTGCTCACCAAGTGACTTGGATTAAGACTTATGTTTAAGTCCTTATGAGTCAATGATGAAGCGTTGAAGATCAAAGGTAAACAAGTTATGTTCCTTAATTGAATGATAAAATTTAGCTATGTGCTATATACAGTAATTTGTGAGACCTTACTAAATATTGATATTTTAGGATTATGAATAAGTCTCATTGTTTTGTCTTAACAAGGGATGAATGTTGCAAAGTGATATTATGATATCTTTGGAGCTGTGAAGAATCAGAATGATGCATCTTCTATTCACATGCTAAAGTATTGTAGTCTAAAGCATGCTAGACTAGTACTTGGTTAATTATGGGTCTTGAGGGAGACTAATTAACTCATAACATTCAAATGTGTATGAACACAAAAAGAATTTGTGTATAGACAAAGTTGAGGGAGAATTTTCATTCATTATAAGGAAAAGACATGTAACTTTTAAAGAGTTTGTTCGAAAAGCTAATGAGGAGAACTCATTGTCTATGCTTACTATAGATGTTAACTTAGAATTATTCTAAGTTGGTGACAAACTTATGACAATGGCATGTGTTGCTTTGGTCAGCTCGAAAGCTTATGTAAGCTAATGCAATATGAGTTGAATACACTGATACAATGAGGTTGATCTTGTTCAATCATATGTGTATAAATATCATCATAAGTGAAGTTATAGAAATGTTGATCAAATGGAAAGAAATGTGGGGGAGGATCCATTTAGAAACAACCCTATAAGGGTATGTAGAAATGGTTTCATTACCCCATTTGGATGATATCCTATAACACTTAAATGTGGGGGTGTCTTGCATTTGTATCATAAAAGTTTGGCAATAAGGATTTTGTAATCCAATCTGACATTGCAAACATATGACTAAGTGGAGGACACAAAGGTCGTAGTGCATAATGGAGATGTGTTTGCCTTAAATGATACGTGTATCTTAGAATGGCATATATTATAACCAGATTCAGATGGCCACTGAGGTTATAGTATTAGAAGTTGACAGTAGGCAATATTAACTTGCGAGTTAAGAACACGTCATGACAACTGATCTCAAATAAGTAAAGTTGTTTGTAGCGACTAGACAAAGTCAAAAATAATGTTATGGATCCAACAACCTGAGGGTTTATTAGAGATCAAGTTGTGGAATGAGACTAAAGCCCATGAAAAAAGGGTATGTGAAGGAAACCTAACTTAGTTGACTGGAGATCCCAAGATCTAAGTTCAATAGTACAACTAACTCATATACCTAAGGGTGGTCACTGTGGGGGCATAAATGATATGTATAAGCTAGTATATATGGTTATACATACCCCCAAAGTATAAAAGGGTGTTTAAATATGTCCTAGTCTATTCCTATGCTATTCAGTGACAAAGAGTGAGGCTAAGCATAATATGTGGTAAATGATTTGGATAAATCATGATAAACACAATGCTTTTAATGATCTACGGAGAATCACCTATGTTAGAGAGAAGTGGGGTCGTTTCGAATGGAATTGAGGGCACAATTCCTAGAGCTCTCGCAGAACCAGGAAAGTGTTCCACGACCATTATTGGACACGACTATGAGGAGATGACCCGGATAAGGAGAGTCTTGTGTGAAGTGTATTGTCGTCTACACAAACGGCAGACGAGTTCAAAGACACCAATGTATACTCAGAGCTAGTGGGCTAAGTGCATTTCATGAGCGAAGGTTCAAAGGGTAACACCTACCTATCGTATGCAAAACTCAACTGTCGAGGTTCCATTGGAAATTTTATGTGTTTTAAATGATCTCCATTCATGTGGGGGATTGTTGGAAATTTGGTGAATGGATATATAATATATTTATAATTTAATGAAATTATAAATATTAATATTCATGTGGTGAATAAAAGAGAAACTCTTGAGTAGAGCTTCTTATGACATTTAATTAGTTTTATGAGAGTTTTTAAGTCTCTAATTAAATGACTAATTAAGTGAAACCTTTCACTAGTCCATAACTCTTGTACAATTAGTAAGCTATATGCTTCTTTTTGTGACTATAAGAATATGGTATTGCTTGGTGCATAATATACTAGGAGGATGAACACTTGAAGACCAACTAGAGAGAGGAGTACTCTCTACTTGTTTTCCACCACCATCACATCCTTATTTGTTCCATAAGTTCAAACACTACAATTACCTAGTGTAACCTCGGGCGCGTGAGCCATCTTCGGCAGTACATACTGCTTTGGCTGTTGTACCCTGGGAAACAGTCGCGTCGTCTTTAGTAGAGGCCCGAAATCTGTTTTAAGGAAAGCGTGTTGAACACGTGCCTCGACCAAAATCATCGACGTTAAGTGTGCTCTTTGTTACAGTCTAGGATGTTATCAAGTGCGGGTGAAGGATCCACCAGAGATGCGGCTTGAATCAAGATTGGTATATATAATTATATTCATATTCTTTTTATTTAGATATTGCAACCGATATTGTACTATGATATTTCCTATGAATAACGAGAGTCTCGTTATTATATATTTTGTAATTATATTTTATAAAAAGTGAACGTATAAAACTATTGAAAATTGATATTTATTAGTAAAACTCGAAAAAGAAAACAAATCACTTCACTTACTTAAGGACAGACTGCTTGATGCAAGAGCTCTTTCAACACATACAAGAGTATGTGCCACACTTTCAACATTAATGAAATCATACATGTTCTTGCCAATCCCATTTATAAGCTGAAAATTCAAAGCTCACGAAACAAATACATATTTAATTTTATTCCTATATAACCTATTATTGATACATGTATATAATCTAGTACCTTGGATTTACTGACCAAACTTGACTATTCTTTTCTCTGCAAATCAAATCCTATAATTGGCCGCGCAAATGGTTTTCAAGCAGGTTTCAACTTAGTGTGCTTTAAAAGTTTGTACAACATGCTTTTAAGGCTTGTACCCTTTGAAAAGTGGCAAATAACCAAAGTTGCCATTTCAATATGCATATTATATATAGTATAGATATGTAATTAGGGTGTGTTGTAAACTTATCTTAGAAAAGAAAACAATTACATAGCATCAGTATTTATATTTTGCAAATTTTATGAAAGAATACGAAAATTTAACATTAATTTCACAGTATCAGTTATATGAAAATGAGTTCACTAATTTTAGATTAGGGCAATTTCATATATACCCTTACAAATTACAAAATTTCATATATATACCAATGCAAAATTATAAATATAATGTATACCTTTACAAAGTAGTTGAAATATCATATATATATATATATATATATATATATACCCGCACACAGACACACTCACACATATATAGATACCTAATTAATTAAAAACAATTTGATAAATGACAATTTTACATTATTTTTCAAAAACTTTAAAATGTCATACTCATTTCTAGCATAATTTATTAGCTTATATATTATATATGGAGTACACTTTTATTTATGGTAAAATTAAAAAGAAAAAGATGAGTATAAATAAATTTAACCTTTGTTATATCTAAATATGAAGTTAAAAGATGAGTATATATGAAAACTTGAATTAAAAAAAATAAGGGTAGAATAATTATTTATTAGATTGTTTTTTATAAAGGATATAGATATTTTAACTACTTTGTAGTAGAACATATGATGTTCTTAGTTTTGGTTAGGTATATATAAAATTTTTAAAATTTGTAAGAGATTACATGATATTAATCCTTTCAATTTTTATCTTATACTCATTTTCCAAAATACTATTTCTTCTTTATTTTTTACGGATAACTTTTTAATAACTCGCATCCTATTACTTTTTTTATTTTTCCCTCTAAATTTTCTTTAACAACTCTAACCCGCGGTCCCTTTTTTGAAAAGGTTCGTAGTTAAGTGCTAGGTTAATGATAGAGTTCGAGATCATTCTCAACATTATTACTGAAGTTGGTTCAAACTATATCAAATAATGAATCGAAACCCCAAAATCATTGTTACACATATCCTTGGAGCAATAATATATATGTTTCCATATATCCCTAGAAACAAGCAAACACTAACAAGGGAATAGGGAAACATGTTTTGGGAAAAAATAAACTATTAACATGAGTCACACAATCAATATTGTAAAGTATTTTGTCTTTTTGATTCTCTGAATAACATTAAATGATTATGAGTTTTCAAGGATTTTATAGATAGTATAATTCTTAATAGGTTTTAATCATTAAAAACCAGTATAATTTTTAACTGTTTACAGGCTAATGTCTTAATTTCAATTAGAGTTCTTAACCATTTAGACTCAGTATATTAATCATTTAGAGACAAATATCTGAACCATTCAGACATTTGCACATAAAACAGTCTAAACTATTAAATGTTAAATCAGTAAAATATCTAAATTATTAAAATATAGACACATCATATATCATTTGTAAAACTTTAAATGTATATATTGGTGAAAGATGACTAATGCTAACTTTAATGATTTCAGTTTTTATGACACTAGATATCTTGTGATACTATAATATATCATTATGTTTAGATACTATAGACGCAATGATGGCTGAACTTAATGCCAGGAAGACACCTATTAATATTGCAAAGCTAAAAACTTCTTGATGTTTCTCATTATCAAACAAGATATAGTTTACAATGTATTTGATTAATGATTATTTACTATAAAGTTCACTATGTGGCTGATCGTGAATGGAATGATTGTGAGTTTCCCATCGTTCACCAACTTCAATTTGTTTGATCGAAAAATAGTTATGATGTTTTACCTGTAAAGATAAAATACAAATGATTCTTAACATACAAAATACATTTAACGTACAAAGTGATGAAGAAATTTTTCTTTTTTTAAACTTTTTCCCTACTATTTAAGAGTGGTGTTTAATTGCAAAATGAAAAAAAATTATAATTTTACAGTAGTAGAGTAATCATTGTAGTGAAATTATATTACTCTTATAGGGTAATTATAATTACTTTACAAAATTATATAATTACTTTACCAGTGTAAAATCATGACTTTTTTTTCTGAGACTAAAATACATGTTTAATAAGTAGGGGAAAAACTTCAAAAAAATCATTCCACTTTTTACGTTAAGGATATTTTGATGTTAATACAAATTTATACAATAACCTAACCCGTTTTACCAATCTATCCTATAGTTATTTTTTGAGCAAGCAACTTCATTCAAGATATAAAGTTACATTTTATATATTCTAACAAGCTCAAATATCCTTATTTTAACCAACGTTTTCAAACGGCTAAGTTTGTCTTCAACAATGTCATCAAATCTTGAGAAGTATAAACGATCGATTGCCAAAATGGTGACAATGATTAAGTGTTGATAAGAAAAGATCTAAAAATCGTGAACATATGATTTATAATAACAATAAACTTAACACCTTTGAAATTTTCATAGAATTTTTAAGTGGTATATCTAATAGATGTAATAATATTTTGTTTATCTTTCTTTTCTTATATTTGATGTTAATGAAGATACTTATCAAATTTATGATATGATTCACCATGTTACACGATCGTCTAGCAATCATCAAACCCAATAGATTTTCTAACAAACAAGACGTTTTAACCTCTAGCGAAGTGACTGAATATAAGTATTTTTTTCCTCACTAGTTTACAATAACAAATTCTAAAACCTTAATTATTCATTAGATCAACTAATTGAAAAAAAAAACTATTAAAACGGTCACATTTAGAACATTATTAAAACAACAATTTAAAATTGAAGTTTCAATACAAAAACTAACATTACAATTATCATGGCAATGAAAACTAAATATGCAACAAAAGAATATTAATAAAAAAAAGGAAAATATTTGTTGAAAATGCCATTGATAACTCACTTTGGTATAACAAACATCAAACCCAGATTCTTTTTCTTGTAAAAGCATTAAGGTGGCGTTTGACATTTAATAACTCACTTTGGTATAACAAACATCAAACCCATATCTTTTTTCTTGTAAAAGCATTAAGGTGGCGTTTGCTTAAATTTCTTGTAAAAGCATTAAGTGCGTTTGATATTTAAGCATAGAAGGCGAAATGAAATGCATCATTCTGATATAACTTCTTTTAAATATAACAATTTTATTTGTTATAAGAGAGTGTTTTTTTTTTCATTCCTTTAAGGAATAGAAAGAAATATATTATTATTATTATCAATATTTTATTATTATTATTATTATTATTATAGCCAATTGTATTCTTGTCTAACAAATTATTTCGTTAATTCATCTTTTTTTATCTATCAAACTAGACAAAGTTGAATCTATTTACATATGAGTAATCAAAAATCACAATATAATGAAATGATCCATTTCAGTCTGTTCTCTATTACATTATGTTGATTTCATTTTTTACATTCATTCCAATAAGCATTGGGAAGGAGGGAATCACCCTATTTTCTCCAAAATTCCGGCCATATTGGTTTTTTTCACATTTTCCATAGTTTTTCCTAAAATGTCTAAGGTCATCCCGGTTTACCTCGATTTCCCTAAAACTAAATTATTTTAATATTATTCAAAGCTTAAAACATTAATATATTTTTAAATAACAATAACTATTAATATTCTTATTATAACTAGGGTTGTAGTAATCCTCGCGTTGTGCCGGGATGCGATTGTAATTCACTACGTATTACACATCATGACAAGTGATAAATAAATTCGTAAAATTGAACGAAATGATATCTAAATATGGTAATGTTATTTGCGTCGTAGCTCAGTTCTAAACATCAAAATGATAAGAAAGATAAAACAATAAGGTAAATAACAAAGGTAAACGTAAAAGAAAACGATATGAACTCGGTCGATTTCCGTACACTAGTTATAGCAAACGAAATAAAAAGTTAAAAAATATTTCTAAAAGGGTATCTACGAGTCTTCAATTCGTTTAAATTTTTCGAAAGTTAAAAGCGATTTTTTTTGTATCGGTATCGGTTTTGTTCGTTAAAGAACTAAACCCAAAAAGTAAAAAAAAGCTCAAATGAGTACACTAAAGTAAAAAAAAGGCTCAAGTTAGCAAGCCTCCAAAGTAGGGCTGTAAACGAACCAAACGTTCAGCGAACAATTCGTGAATCGTTCGGTGGGAAGTTCGTTTATGTCCGTTTGTTTAATAAACGAACGAACATGAACAAGAAATTTCGTTCGATTACTTAAATGAACGAACATGAACAAAAGCCTTATCCGTTCAATTCTGTTCGTGAACGTTCGATAAGGTGTTCGTGAATATTCGTTCATTTGCGTTCATTTATGTTCGTATGTTTGTGTTTTTATTAAAGATTTTTGTACTTTCATATAATTCACTTATACTTTTTATATTATTAAATTTTTATTTATTTTATAACCCTAGCAATTAAACTAGGAAATCCTATTTCACCTTGTTTATGCACCATTTCCCTTTCCTTTGTCATTATTTACATCGACGAATACGATCGACCTCCACTTCACAATAAGGGATTCAAGTTCCAGTGCTACTCTCTAGGCCATCCACATTTATCCTTCGTCGCATTTTGATGTGAGGGTGTTTAATTGTGTTTTAAAGTGTTTAATTATGAGGTTTTATATGATTATGTGTATGAAAACGGTTTACTTTGAGTTGATTTTGATTTGCAGGTACTCGAAGCGTAACAGATGGCTTTTGGAGCTTGACAGAAGGTTTTCGGGAAACATTATGGAGTATTGGAAGCATACACATAAGTTGGAAGGTCAAAATGAGGAAAACGGGAAGTTTGGTAGCAATTGGCGCCACTAGGCGTTGATTTCAGTGCACCACAGAAGGGAAGTTCATTTTGGCGCACTACTCGCTGTTTTTGGCGCACTGGGCGCTGAATCCCAGATTTGACTCGCGAATTTTATGTTTTTCAACCATATTTAAGCCCAAACATTCCTCAAACAAAAATAACATTAAACCTAGCCGTTTTCCACTTCCAAAGGACAAATTTTGGAGTTCCCGACCTTAATCCATTCATCAATCATGCAATTCCTCATCAAGAACATGAGAGGCTAAATCACCACTACTCATCTCCAGGACTAGAGTTTGTGTTAGGAAGCGGATTAACTTGTATTTACATACTTTTGGATTAAGATTTGTCTAGTCATTTGGTTAGTTTATCTTTATGTTTACTTGTTTTTAATTAAACGGTTGTTGGATTATCGTATACACACTTGTTCATCAGTTATTTGGTTTTGTCATCAACAATTGGGATTAACTTCTACTTTGTTAGTGTTCTTTAACCTTTAACCATTGAATTTGATTGTGTTTGTGAAATCTAGGATTGGTAATTAACTAGGTTACTATTCAGTTGCATCAATCTTTCGATTTCGATCGTGGATCATTACAACCAAATATATTATATGTTAGTTATTTATCAAAGCAAGTAGGTTAACATATCATGTGTATGTGATTTCCACTTGGTAGTTTAGGTTACCTGACTTTCTTCACAACCCGAAAACCCGAAGATTGGTCCTTTTTCTCACAATTGCTTACAAGTATAATAATCAAACTCATTTTCACAACAACTCTCTCAGTTAGCAAAAAACAAATAGTTTTAGAATTAGAAAGTTACAAAAAGCAATAAACTTTAACACTTCCACTCATTCTCCGTGGATTCGACACCCTACTTGCTCTTTAGTAGTAAAGGTGATTAGGACACTTTTTAAACCTATTTTTGACCGACCTTACGACATGGATCAAAATGGTGCCGTTGTCGGGGAGCTAGTGTGCTTAGTATTATAGGTTTTGTTTGTTTTTTATTCTCCAAAATAAAAAAAAACTAAAAAAATGAAAGATCGAAAAATAGTTTATTTGTCTCATATTCCACAGTCTGCTTTTACCTTGGGTATATGATGCGTGGTTGGAAACCGGTGTTCTTATATGTTTAAGCTATGTTTTTACTTAAATTTTAGTTTCGAATAGCCTCCTTTTAATTAGAAGTGTGTTTTGCAGGTCTAAGGGACTTTAAGGAGCTATTCGGGAGCTATATGAAAAACCGGGACGGAAATTGGGTCTGCCTGGAGCGAGAAATGGGAAAACTAGAATATGAGAAATGCAGGTGCTGTCCTAGACGCCCTCCAGGGCCGTCGACGACGCCCCTCTGATGACTTCGTCGCCTAGAAAACCCCGTAGACAGTAGAAAAGGCCGTCGGAGGAAACCAGGATATCCAAGGGCCGTCGCCGACGCCCTCCCTGTTTGCTGAACGCGAATTTTGTTGTTTGTTGAATTGGGGACGGGTGTATGACATGATTTTGACCTTTTCTTTGGGAGTTACGAGTTTTGTGAGTTTGAAACACCTTCTTGAAGCCAAGAACTCATCCATCTTCACCATTCTTTCACACCAATCATGCGAATCCATCACCTTCAATCCTAACCCTAGTTCCCCACCATCATCATCATCATCATCTTCAATCCCTCAATCCATTGTTCATCATCATCCATCCTAAACCCTAATCATCATCTCCATCACATTCGAAGCTTCAAGATGTTCAAAGTCAAGAGTTCACAAATCGTTGATTGTGTTCCGTTCATCATGAGCGGCTAAATATCGCGGGTTCACCCGGTGTAGACTTTGTAAGGATTCTAGGGTTTGCTACTTGTTTAATATTTGGTTTGTGACAAATTGAATTACATTTGAATCGTTAGATAATTGTCTTACGTTTGTATTGAATTTACGAATTGTTGAGTGAGTTATGTAATTTGACTTCGTGAAATGAATATGCGTATTTATGCCTTGTCTTTTGACATGATTTGCTTGTCCAAGATAACGAAGTGTATTATGATCCATTGTCTATGACGTTGATAGCAATTGGCACCTAAGCCTTGTGATTCTAAAACCGTTAATGAACTAATTCGATTGAACCAAATTAAAACGTGTAGTAACCCTATGTCACACCCCGACCCGCAGCGGAAATAATAGTCGGGGCATAATTGGGTTATCACCAAAGCACATGACATTTACTATTATGTTTCATAATTAAATGAAGTCAAAGTTACATTTCTCAAACCTTCAAACATGTTCATTCATTACAAAGGAAAATAACCAAACATAATAATCCAAACACTAAATCATTTTATTGCTTCTAATCCAGGTCCTACGTGTTCCTAGCTGCTGCTGGTTCACCTGTATCATGTGTAAAATGGGAGGTTTTTGGGTCAACATAAGTTGGCGAGTGAACCTTATAGATAAATATTTAATAATGATTTTCTGGTTAGTTTATCAATAAAATATTGTGCATAATCATAAAAGAGCATATGTATGAAATCAAGCAATGGCAACATCGGTTACAATTATAACATACATTAACAATCTATACATACATGAACATACCAACATCATATGATAATTAACATAAAAGAACTGTGAGATCAAGGCTCAATCAAACGGAGCCGATCGTATTGCATGAACTGAGAATGTAAATTGAACTGTGCGCTCAAGGCTCAATCAAACGGAGCCGAGCGTATTGCATGAACTGGAATGAGAATAAATGACCGATCAAGGCTCAATCAAACGGAGCCGATCGTGCGGGCACGCCCTGATCAACCGCATAATAGAATGGGGATCAAACTCAACCTCGAGGGATGGGGAGCTACGGCCTCAGCAATTGCATGTACTGAAATAATAACTTGCAAACGATACTAACTACTTAACAGCAACAACTAACACACATGTCATGATATGATATATGCACAAAAACTTAGTTATAATAAGTAAATGAACAAAACACATGATACACCCCAAAAATGTGATTAAAACGGGGAATTTGAAGGGTTCACTCACATTGGGTGCGTTGGATTTGAGTTGGTGAGATGCGCACGATTTAGACGAAGCGAGTTAACGAGGAATCACTGACCTAAATAATAATAGGAAAAATATATTAAATGGATGGATTTTATTAAAGATTTTTAATGGGATTTTTAGATATATTTTTGTGAGTCTATGGCTATTTTCTATCCTTAAAAATGTTATTTTTAAGTATTTTTAATTGATTTTTAATTTAAATAAAACAAATAATTATTTAAAAAAAATAATATTTTTTTTTACTGTTTGACCGTTGACCGTTGACCGTTGACCGGTTCGGTCAGCGATAATTCTTGCGCCGAGCGGGATTCGAACCGGTGACCTTCCGTTTCACGCGCACGTAGCTCTACCAACTGAGCTACGTGACTAACCCGTTAGAAATCTAGTTTTAATTATATTAATACACTTATTCGAATTTACCGAAAATTCCTTTATTTTACAAAACGTTTTATTCTCATTAAACCGGTGTTTGTGTCGGGACTCGATCGCGTGACGTGCAGTTTGTGTTGCACACAGTCCACCGCTGGACTGTGTGTCTAACCCGGTTATATTCTTGAATTATATTATACTTAACAACTACTCAATCTAACCCGGTTAGTTTTATGAATAAAAAGGGAATGTTATTACGCAGTGTGTGTGTAGTAAGGATCGAACTCGGGACTCGTATATAAACTTTGCACACAGTCCACCGCTGGACTGTGTGTCTAACCCGTTAACTATCCGAATTTTATTTACTCTTAACCCGTTTTTATGTTCGTCTTCTTCACTATAACTACCGGTTTTTTACACAGACCACTGGTTCAGGGTTCTACTACTTAAATAACATGGCTACTACTTTGAATGAACAAACCGAACAGTTTGGGGAAAAGAAATACCGGACAGGTCGTCTTCTTCAGGAAGTCCGGCGAGAACAGGCAACTCTGTTATTGAAACTTCGGCTGAGAGGGGCTAATCAACAGAATTAAAGAATTAGATTTGAAATTGAACCAGAGTACATGGATTATTAGCACAATTGAATGTGTTTACCGTCAACTAGCGTGGTTCCGGCAATTTCCAGAATTTCTCCGGCGAAACCAGAAATCCAGCAAAGTCTTCTGTGACTGACTTTGAGTGACGGAATAATGTTAGTAGTGTCCTAACAATAGATTGAAACAGCAAGAGAGTAAAATCTTACTGGTTTTAGTTGAACACGGTTTTCCGGCGAGAGTTGCAGAGAATTCCGGCGACAATTTTCTTGTGCTCAAAAGACTTGAAAACGTGACGAAAAGGGTTTGGAGTGTATTTGAGACAGTTCAGAATCGTATAAATGATTGGAATCAGAATTATTTGAAGCTTGAATGTCTTTCGGTTTCAAAACCCAAAACTTGAAGTTCATTCAATCTGAACTTTAATTAGAAACCGATATGCGTCGGTTATAAGTTAACTAAACGAACGAAAACTGATTTGACGATTTGGCTTACCGATTTTCCGTTATTCAGATATCATTAACCGTTAAACCGAGTTTGCGTATAAAATTTAATTGTTTTCATAATACTAACAGAAAACAATTGGTGGCGGAGTGGTTTGGAGACGGAAAGATAAATCGTTGGAGGCAGTTGACCCGGGTTCGAGTCCGGTCAGCTCCAACTATTTTTTATTTATTTTATTTTAACTTTTTATCAAATATAATTTTTATAGTTTAGTTTATATATTAATTATGTAACGTTTAAACTCAAAATACTCGTAAATACTTAATGAAATTTCGTAACTTGGTATTTGATTAAAAAACGGAGCGGGTTTTGGAGACCCGATTTATACAAATGTTACACCCTAGGTCCGAACAATTGTTGAACCGGATGTGAACCTTGTTCTCAAATATTGTTTAAAATCGTTAATTAAGTTTTCGTGCAATTATTCAAGTTTTAGTAGTTAAGTAATCAAAACAGACTTGTCGATTCATTCAGACACTCTTTTAAACAAATAAACATTCAAGTTAACAACATAGCAAGCTTCATAAAGTGTGACGATATTAAAATTCAATCACATACATCACAAACCATAAACTCTTCGTGGTTCGACCCCTTACTACCACTAATGCATTGTTAAGGGTAATTTGGGACTATAAATATTATCTTTGACCGGGGCACAATACTCCGATCAGTATACTAGTTTTGTTTGTGAAGATCAATTGCGATATCTTATAATGGAAAGTTTCTTATTCGTCATGTGGAGGTTGCGGTAATCCATGTCACACTCGTGATGATTGCCCTGACTTTCGACAACAGTGTGAAGATGCGAGAATAAAAGTATATATGTTAGATGTTTATTATGGGGATACATCTTCAGCTTATCCACACTAAGAGGAACCTTCACCTTCACCGAATATCGATTTCGATTTATGTTTCCATTGTAGGAGCGCACCTCACCTAAACGAATATTGTCCATATTATCTACAATTTTCTAGGAAAGTTGGGTGAAGTCAAATCCCTTATCAGTATGAAGATTATGAGAAGCGTCGAGTAAAGTATTGTTTATCTCAAGTCAATTGAGAGTTAGCGCAACCCCGTCTTTCTAAGAAGTCTCGTTTAGAGTTGTTGGATTACAAATATGATCTTTTACAGACGGGGAAAATTGGTCAGCAAGGCCTCTCGGTTTTTTAAAAGCGCAAGGAAAAGCAAAGGTGGATATCTTCAAAGGTTGGGGAAGATGTGGTGGAGACTAATGCCACATTACTTCCTTCGATTGTTGTAGAACTAGAAATTGAGCTCACAAGGTTGAGGAAGCAATTGAAGTGCAGGTTATAGGGCCTTCAGAGCACAAAGCTGAGGACGAGGTTATGGAGAATAATACCACACTAACTCATTTGATTGTTGAAGAGTTAACGAGTGCAATGCATGGGAGATGTGACGTGGAAAAAGAGGTTGTAGATCTTCAAGAGCGCAAAGTTGAATGCCTAGACTCATTTAGTGACCTAACACCTTTTGAGGAACCAAAGATATTACTGGTTAATCTTGACCCTCCTTCAGTCTTGATTACTCCAACCAATAAAGTTGGGGATGGGGGTTCGAGGATAAAATGTAGAAAGGTGGAGATGCATAATATAAGGCGAATGGTTCAGAAGTGGCCTTGCAACGATTTGACAAACATAGCGATCACGAGCAAGCGGGTATGGATTCGACATGTCAAGTACCAAGCATACTTTGGAAATTCGGTAGGCAAATTCTCACTTCGACCAACATGCGGAATGATCAGGTAATTGTTGTACATTATGTATAATTGGTTTTTAGATAAATGAACGTTGTGGGTGTGTTCCCTATAAGTCCTCACGAGACATCACTCGTCCACGCGGCTCTACTGAGTGGTTTAAAAGGCTTGTTGCATACGCTAAATGCAGCCGTGACTCTTACAAAAGTGAGTGTTTGGTTTTTTGTAAAATTAATCATTTTTGATCGAATTCTAATTTCTGACTTAAGGGTTGCATTGGGGACAATGCAATGTTTTAAGTTGGGAATGGGGTTTGTTTATTTGGTTCGAGTGGTTCAAAGTTGTAAAAAGCTTTAATGGAAAATTTGCAAAAATTTTAAAAAATTATGTGAGTTTATCGCAATGTGAGAAGCTTGCTTTCTACACGGGTTTTGTTAAGTTTTGCAGGTTGCTCAGATACACTTTGAAGATCATCACCACACTTGAAGATCTTGCCATAATGACTAGCCAGGTGAACTCGTTCCTTTTATGAATTCTGTTAGAAATGATTACTTTTATCTGTTTGCATGTTAGTTAGGTTAGTTAGGTCATGTCTATATTTGGTTTTGTATTTAGTTGAACTAATAAACCGGGATGATCGTTGGAAAAAAAGCTAAAAGTTCCTTGAATATTGCATCTATGAGAAATGATAGGAAATTGGTTGTTAATACTTGTGCATGAACTAGATCTCTAGGGAAGGGAAACATAGATAATTTGTGATATGTTGGTAAACTCGACCCAAACTTATGAACACCAATGTTGCGTGCAATATTTTTAATGAATTGAATATGTGTTTAGTTTCCCATCTTGGTATTTATGGTTAAAAACTGAGTCCTGACAAAAAACAGGTTGAGATAAGTATCCTCTATCACACACTATGTTTTTTTATTATGACACATCCACAAATAAAATTTAAAAAAATAAAGAGGTAAAAAAATTGACCTCCTAGATATAAAGAAAAAGCAAAACAAAGTGAAAAAGAAATAAAAAGAAAAATGCGAATGAAAAAGGAAAAAATATTGCATCGTCACGAGTGATGTTTATGGGGATCAAAGAAAAAAAAGGGAGCAGAATCTCCTTCTTCATAATCAAAGCCAAAAGAATAATGGTTAAAAATAATAATTTTTGTGTGTTATGGTATTGGTGCATGGTCGCATCAAGTGTGGTTTTGAAAATCTTCAATAAGCCTTGAGGTTGGGTACGTGTTTGCTATAGGTTTCGGGTATGGGGACGGTTAAACCATAAGTGGTAAACTTGTATATTATTAAGCACAACACATTTGGTTGGTATTAGACGGGTTCAAGTTTAAAATGGATCTAAATATTGGCAATCACAATTACTATATTCGTACTAACCTGTTTGAAATGAAACGTTATAAGATTAGTATATCAATTATGATTTCATTGAAATTATTTTTCGGGACGAAAAAGTTTAAGTTAAGGATATTTGATCGGTGCATTTTAGATACATATTAGTTGGTATTAACTATAATATAAATGTAACGATTTTAGTGCAAAATATATTGTTTTCTCTTGCTTTTGTATTTGGTAGATTATAAAGAAAAACGTGCTTAATCGATATGATTATACTAAAGACGAGATAACAATGAATTTTAAGCGTCAAGAACGATTAAGAATAATAAATTCATATATTCAACGTTAGATGGGTAATGCAAATTAAATGCTCTTAATTTAAATATTACCATGTCTTCTAAATTTAATTATTTCTGTAAATGAATGATATACTATTTAATTAATTTAGTTGAACATGAATTTGTGCAGGAAATTAGTATTGTTTTCGTGGCCAAGAATTAAATGTTATTAAATGGGCTTTCAAATAATTTGATAGGCCGAGTTGTTGGGCTGTGTTAGTGGGAACCGAATGGAGTATTAAAGTAGGTGGAGGGTTGGAAAATGAAAAAAAAATGATCACACAACAAAACTTTTGACGGCAGGGGTAGAAGGCGTAGCGTTTGGTTGCACAATCAAAAGCACGGTTCAACGATAAACAATTAAAGATGCACGAATAATCGCCTGTGACTATCTTCAGGCGTAAGGTTCATATAGGTTTTGTACTATTCTTAGTTATTTATGTATTGAATTTGTTTATATAATGACAAACATTGAATCAGATTGATGTATTGGTTAACTTAAATGGTTTATCTGTGTTTTGAGTTCTTTCTTTACAATTTTGTTCGGTTGATGACAAGAATTAGACGCCGGTTGGGTGACTAAAGGGGGTTGACTTGACACTAATAAATTGGGCAATTGAGTCGTATGGTTTGATGACAAAAACCGTCTTTGATTGCCATGTTAACTGATTTTCCATAACTATGTCTATGTGGTGTCCAATTAAATACCTAGTTTTGTGTAAATCTAGAAGCTAAAACTTGGAGATTTGTCATTTTCCTCATATATTGCTTTCAACCTAATATAAGTTTTGTTTAGTTATTTTATAAACCAATAAAAAAAACAAATTCAGTTATAAAATTATTTTTTTATTTTCAATATAAATAGTCGAACGAAACGTGTAATAATAACCACATGCTCCTCGTGAATTCGATACCTGACTTACTCTAGCTACCTAACTTATTTAGGTTTTTGCATGACCCTAATGGCAGATCATCACGTTTGCCAAATTCATTTGTGTTCGTGAACCATTCAGGAACACGCTCATTTCCTTAATGAACGAACACGAACATAAAATCTCGTTCGGTAAGTGTTCATGAACCATTTGTGAACACATTTATTTCCTTAACGAAAAAACACGAACAAGACTTTGTTTGTGTTCGTTCAGTTCGTTTACAACTCTACTCCAAATCTTATGTTATCATGTTGGTACTATTCAACTTCCATTCAACTTCTTTTCTTTTATACAAGTTATTATTAATTTTAATAGATATAAACTTTTAAAAAAATATAGTTGTAAAAGCCCAAGAGAAAAAACAAATGTGACCCAGATACTCTTTAACAAAACAAAGCCCAATAATACAATTATGGCCCAATAGTCTCATCTTTTCCCAACCCGTTAACCTAAAACAACCATCAGATCTTGCATGAGAACGTACAGAAAGTGGGGATAAAATATATGGCACTAATATGTCACATGAGAAAATCTAAGAAATATAGGACGACTCCCTCCTCTTTAAAAACAATAAACCGTAATCAATGTCAAAAGTCAAAACAATTGTCATGTTCTAAACACATATAATCAAAATAAAAAAGAATTTTCCTCCCCATTAGATTTAAGGTTCAAAGAACATCATGGATAAAAATATAGATTTAAAAGTAAGATTTAGAAGGTGTATGAGTTATTTGGTAAAAATAATACAAAAAAGTTTCATGTACATAATCATCCAATACAGACAATTAATGTTTATAATAAAATCTTACTACAACCATAAATAATATTTTATAAAATAAAAAATTACAAGTTCAATTAACAACAACAACAAAGAATAATAAAACTAGATACTTGGATCGACAAAATTCATATCACAACACAGATTAGGTGGGTAAATATTTAGGAAAATAACATTGACCCAAGTCGTTTTGGTGTAGTATATATGACTAACCCTTTTCTAAAAAACTAAGCAGTTAGCACTACTATTCCCGCCATATATATATATATATATATATGACAATTCAAATTTATATGATGATGGTTTTCATTCTAAGTTTTCTAAAAAAACATGCTCAAAAACTTATTTCAGGTTAGAATTACAAGTGGATTGAAATGTTGGATGATAAAGGCAAAAATAACCTTTTTATATGGAGTAAGGCGAGTGTTACCCACTGCTAGAAATTCACCTCAAAGATGACTCTTTACCATCTCTTTCCCTGAACTGCTTTTAGATGCATACAAGAGGTACCATTGGTGGTGAGTGTTAAAGACAAAACCTTTCATAAACTTAAAGGTGCTCGTGGATAACTTTGTCTCCAAAAGCAAAGAGCAAGAAAACATGTATACCATTTTATAGAGGATTTCATTACCATGTTATTTTTCAACTTTTATAAAAGAAAATGATTTTTAAATCTATCACCAAACAATATATGCTGTATTGTTATAAATATATTATTAATATTTATGGTTATCAACACCAAAAATAGATTAGCTTCTTCTCCA
Source organism: Scalesia atractyloides (assembly GCA_947069175.1). NCBI lineage: Eukaryota > Viridiplantae > Streptophyta > Magnoliopsida > Asterales > Asteraceae > Scalesia > Scalesia atractyloides. The sequence goes on along the minus strand of CAMTDV010000001.1, from coordinate 14,618,713 downwards.
ATAGGGGAAATTCATTTGAGAAGAAATTTAATGTGAAAATAAAAAGAAGAAAAAGCATAATTGTAAAACATTAAATAGTTTATGACTCCTTTTATTAATTACGTTATCTCTCACTAATAAAGTAGCTTAACATTTTATCCTACACATTTCAAAATTTATCCTACATATGTCTTACATTTATCGGAATTTACTCTACACACATGTAAATTTACCCTATACATTTCAAAATTTATCCTACACATACTAAAATTTATCCTACACATGTCGAAAATTGTCCTACCCCATAAATTATTTTATCTTGAAAGAGTATATAAAAAAAATGAATTACAAGTTTTATTAGTTAGCTAATTAATAACAATTATAGATTTACCTATATGCCATTTTTCATAAAATTAAATACACAAATTAAATGAAGTAAATGTAGAATTTTTATTGGTTTAAAAGTTTTTCTTTTTATTCTTACAAAATTTTTCTTCTCATTTGAACTCTCCATATATATATATATATATATATATATATATATATATATATATATATATATATATATAAGAGTGAACAATAGGTTGAAAGTGAACTGTGTGAACTAATATGAGTCATTGGATTATATCATCTAAAAAATTTTAAACAATGACAAGATTGTAATCATAATGTTGTAACTTCCTTTTAAATTAATAGACAGAAGGGTATTTGCGTCTTTTGTAAATTGCATTTATTAAACAATATAATCAAAATTCCTAAAATCTTGCTAGTTTCCGTATATACAAGATACACAGTTGTTAGTGTATACACATGTTTACAATCTCGATAGTATTAGTTTATACAAGATACACAGATGTTATTTTATACACATGTGTACAGTCTCGCTAACTATCAATTTATACAAGATACACTGTTGTTTTATACACATGTGTACAGTCTCGCTAACTATCAGTTTATACAAGATACACAGTTGTTAGTTTATACAGACGTGTACAGACTTTTGATACATCAGTGTATTTTGTAGTCCACGGCCTAGTTCCATTAGGAGTTTCATATACGGTTTGAATCCGGAAGGGACGGATGGTGCTCAGTACCTAGTTTCATTAGGAGTTTCATATACGTTATTAGCAACTGATTCTACATGAGTTTTAAATGGAGAAGTAATTAAAAATGTGAGAGGGAGAGAGAAAAAAAATTAATAGATGAGAAAATTAAAGAATTTTAATTAAGAGAGAGAGAGAGCGCTAATGTCAATCTTACTCTTTTAATCTAAAAAATAATCAATGGACAAGATTAGTTCACTCAGATTATTTTCAACAAGTTGTTCACAAATGATCCTAATCATATATATATATATATATATATATATAGGAGGGTTATCTTGAGAACGCTAAATATTGCGAGAACCCTGAGAATGAATGAGAAAATCAATCAAAACATTTTTTAATACTATCATGATTTTAATTAAAATACAACACCAAAAAAAAGAAATTATAACATCAAATAATTCATTTCTGCTCTCAAAATCACTCTTATTAGATTTTTTACACATGTGTAAATATAACAAATTTACACATGTGTAGATGGCAAACTTACACATGTGTAAATTTTCTTTATTTTTGAATTCACGTAAATTTAAATGTGTAAATTAAATTTCTTGAATTGTATTTGAATAATAATGCAAGTGTAAAAAGAAATTTTGAATTTCACTTGTTTATGACCAAGTTCTAGTTGTTTTTCAGTTCTTACGGTTCTCCCAATATTTAGCGTTCTCATTTAAACACAACCCTATATATATCCCCATTGTATCTCAATGTAAAAACATCTCATTCAATGAAATAATATAGTTTTTCTCTCTATTGTTCTTCTCTTATAATTGTGCTATTAGGATAGTTTCACAACACGTTATCAACATGAGTTGCTAATAATTCGAAAGCCTCATATCCATGATTTGGCTTACTTCATCCATTCATCGTTAATGTCTCCAGTCGCCGTCGTGTTGCTTTAACCTAGACACGTCACCAAACATCTACACTTCGACACTTCATTCACATGGTTCAGCGTTCGTCCCACAATAATAATCTACGACTTCGGATACGGAATTTAAGGTATTGTTTTCTTACTTGACTTTTGTTATTTGAATACCAGACGGCTGATTCGAAAACGTAAACGTGATTTTGGGTGGGATTTGATTAAAGTTTAAGACCCTATAAATTTTCGGAAAAAAAATGATAGGCAAGAAAATTACCGCCTCTGATCCACATAGTACGGCCCATCAACTGCTTAGCACAAATATTTGTTACCCATCCCAGTTTAATTTCCTTAATTTTAACTAATTAAATTGTAGGTTTTCTTTTATAAACTAATAATCAAGAAATCAAAACGAAGAAGATGACGTCTTGAAAACAAATCACTCTACTACCAACTGAATGCATAAATTGGATCGGGTACTTGGTCTTGAAAACGTTTAGACTTTGGCGGCTGCGAGCAAAAAAGTAGTAGGAAAACACTAAAAAATATATATATATATGTGTGTTTGTGTGTTGTGTTCCATAATCCTTTATTTTTATTAAATTAAATTGATTATTTAAATACATATTAAATTGTTTATAAAACTTGGACAGCAAGGTAAGTAAAAAAATGGTTCAAAAGGTTTACTCAAACGTTAGTTTTCTATAGGCATAATAAGCTATTCTTTTATAGGGATTTATAAAAGTGTAAACAAATTAGTTAATTGCACTAAGTTGTGGTATATATATAATTATTATCGGTTATCATATATCTATTAAATGAACATTATCACAAATTATGTGTTACTGTAGATATAATACATGCTATATGCTATTGTATGTACAATGTGAATATTATTATATGAAAGAATATATGAAGAGCATTGATTGATATTGATATTACTAATAATATCTCACAATGAAGGTGTATATATTATTCATGAACATTATTAGGATTTATTTGTTAGATAATACAATCCCTTAATATTGTTTTCTTGTGCATATGCATGATTAAGTGGTAATATTTGACTAAAATAAATATATGATTTAGTAAAAAGTACTGTAAATGTTGTGATGCTAATAAACTTAATACTTGTAGTGATTAAATATTAAATGGTTTATTGTGTACATGTATTGATTAAATATTAAATGGTTTATTGTGTACATGTATTAGTGTTGATAATATACATTTATGTACACTTTACATTATTGGTATGCATTTGTAAATTTATTTTTGGTAGATATCTGTATGTCATCTACATTATTTTGATTGCTTAATATTGAACTTGATTTTATAGTTTTTTACGATCATATGTTATTAAAGATCATAAGGACTTGATAGTTGTTCATTTTTCTTACAAAGTGTACAAAGTCATAAAACACCACAATTTTTAGCCATAAAACACACTCAAAATCCACAAATAACAGAGTGAAGATCACTAAAACACAAAATCCAATCCCTAACAGTCCATAAAAACTTCAAACACACCATCGTAAATTACTAATATAAAACACAACATGGTAATCAACATAAGACACACTAATGTTAGTTACTCGATAATCAAAGCCTAATCATCCAAAACACAACACAAATCCCACAAATATGGCGTTTTATTAATCTTCACTTTGTTATTGTGGGTTTTGAGTCTGTTTTATGGTTGACATTATAGCGTTCTATAACTTGTTACACTTTGTAGAAAAAATAGATTTTGTAGCCAAACCTCACCCTATATATATATATATTTCTTTGCAAGTGATAAAAATATTATTTCATAAAATTTCATTATATTACAACTCATTTAATATAATAATATGTTATAGCATCATATTTGTATAATATGAATTTGTGCTTACTGTGTATTTAGCATGCTAATATTTGTTCGTATTGATTATTTAGTAGAGTAATAAAACCAAAGTTGCAATTTATTATGACTCGCATGAGAGAGTATATACATATGATACAAGAAGTGTCATACTTTCTAAATCTCATTATTAGTTTGCATGATAAATCTTACATGACTCAGTAAATTATATATATATTCAATTTATATTATATGGTAGAGAAGGGTGTAAAGAAGAACTTGATTAAAGATTACCATTTGTCATACCAGAGATATGCTTCTAAATAGCAACATCATTAAGAAAGTATGAATACTTTGAAATCATCTCATATATGTGACTGGGTAAAGAATGAAAATCCATGAAAATTTTCAGATTCTATCTCATTACATGAAGTGATTGTGATTACCTATTGGTTATTGTAATTTGTAAAGATAGTGATCATGGACATAAGTGGGAAAGTTTAATGATGAGATTCGACTATTTAGAATGGCAATAATAGTCATGTTAATAATGAGATGGACCATCAAAGGTGGCAAACTAAGGAGTGACTATATAAGATGATGGTTTGAACTTTGAAGTTATAATATGTTCTCTTGTATCATACGTTTTGTATTACATACAAGCAAGTGATACACATTCAATCATAAACCTATAGTTTATTAATCATAATTATTTAATTAGTTGGCATGACCGGTTATACTACACCGAATCAATGATGATGTGAAACATAATGAAGAACTAGAAGATTCTTTAAGCTGATAATTAGCATGTAATGTTTTCCTCAGGGACATTTTATATTTGTCAAATATGGAGGGTGTGTATCCCTACATATTCTGGAAGTGATTAAAGGATATGCATATCCCAACATGATACCATTTAGTGTTTTAAATCGATGCATCGTCTAAATGGTTATCAAATCCACAACGTGAAGTTTGTGTGATTGTGGCTTAGCTAATGTGATAGCAAATATATTATTCCAGATTGATATATTTATTTGGTAATGACAATGAATTTAATTCCCAAGTTATTATTGATTACTGAAATTAATGTTGAACTTCATATAGCTTATGTTCATATATGAATTGTTTTGTTAAGACGATCACTGAACGTCTACGATTGATAGCAAAGCCAATAATCATGAGAACAAGTTCATGTTTCTATATAAGTACATGTAATTTTACAAGCAATAACATTAATTCACATCAAGCCAACATGGCTCTCCCCATTATAGTTGGCTTTTGGTCAAGAACCAAATACGTCTCTTCTAAGATTTTGGTTGTGCGTTGAAATTGATCCACCACGACGCACAACGATGGGACCTTAAAAGGTGGTTGAGAATATATGATAACGAATAGAGGTTTTCAGGAGATATTTATTTACGGCTCAATTAATTGATATCCATCTCAATAGATTAACATTCCCAACATCAGAGGAAGATAAAAAGCAGTTGGAAAAAAATGAGTTGGTATGAATTATCATTGATCATCAAAACTGAAAGTATGAACTAGAACTTCAAAGAATAACTCAATTGCAAAGATTAGCGAATCTATTATCAGATGCATTCACTAACCTTAAGAAAGTGACTATGTCACATATACCAACTGCTAATGCTCCAATTAAGATGAGTGTTCTAGAAAGACAACCACATATTTGTAATGAGTCTATTGGACGTCTGAATCGTGGTAGACTAGTCGATTCCAATAATAAAATTCCTCAAAAGTTGGAGCAACTAATTAATATGGCCAAATCGAGATTATATTAAAAAGCTCCCCTGAAGAGATATTAGACATGATGGTTCCAGAAGAACCTCAGGTACCTGAAATTAAAGAGTCTCGTTAATTTGTATCATGCCTAAATATATATATGTAATCGAATTGAAATCGACATCACTATACTTTTTATATAATGTAGTGCTTGAAATGATTAAATGACGAGGATCAAGATTTGAGATCTCCCTATGAACGTAAACATAGAAATGATTGGCCAAAATGGAAAGACGCAAATAAGGTAAAGTTGAATTCTCTAATAACATGAAAAGTATCTGAACCAACAGTCCATACAACTGAAGTTGTAAAATATGATGGATATTAACAGGTCTTTTATGTTAATTACGTGAAAAGCAAATTGAGTAATATAAAGAAAAATTGGTTGCACAAGAATTTTTGCAAAGACCTATAATTGATTATGAGAAGACGTATTCTCTAGTGGTGGATGGATTGACTTTCCAATATTTATTAGTCTGGTAATATAGAGAGAGAATTGATATGTCTATTATGAATGTTATGTATCACTTGATACTAAAAGTGTACATGAAGGTTCCTAAAGGATTTGAATGATCAAGATCATGTAAGTTAAGTTCTCGAGAATTATATAATCGTTGTATACAGATTCATTTTTGAATACGATTGAACTCTTGATGAGTTTCCTAAAGCAACTGAGTTCCCTAGAGGTGAATTGAAATATCTTAATGATGTAATTCTTGTGCACGAATAAACATACAAAGAAAACTTGTACCCAATGATTGTGATATCTCGATAAATAGTATATACGCATGGTACAATATAAATTTTGGAGATAAAATCAAGTGTTCATGACACGTTTGCATATGATATAGATAGCTATGTGTTAAATGGGAAATTTTATGTAGCAAAACTCTTGAAGATTGAATGCACGTGCATATTTGGATAAGATGGAAAGTGTAACATTTGTCAAAAACGGGTTTTCCAAACCCGCTCCGTTTTGCAATCGAATATCAAGTATAAATGTCACGTTGCGTATTTATGGCTATTTTAATTTTTTTAATGATGCATAATCAATAAACAAACTAAACTATAAAAGTTAAAATTGATAAAAAGTAAAAATAAAATAATTAAAAAGAAATTTAGGCTGCCGGGACTCGAACCCGGGTCAGCCGGGTTGAACTCCAAAGACTTAACACACACACACATAACCACTCCGCCACTTGTTGTTTTCTGTCAACTCTAGGAAACAAATGAGTTTTATAGTCAATCATAGATCATCCGGTTGCGCCAACTGAAAACCGTAATCGGCTATTCAACCGTCCAAAACGTTTGATTAATCGCGAATTCTGGTTTATAACCGATGCACCGACGATTCTAATCAATTCAGACTTGAATTAACTTAAATTCTGATGATGATCGGTTTTATAACTGAAGATATTCAATACCTGAATTACTTCAATCAAAGACCTCTCTCGCGACTCAGAAACATTCTACAAACCTGCCATTTCACTTTCGTCATACATTCAGTTCATCAGAAAAGTTTATTTTACTCGCCGGAAAATCTCTGCAAGTCGCCGGAAAACCGAGACCTTCATTGATACGGTAAATACTTCGACTATTTCTGTTTCAGTCCGTTGATAAACTGTTACTAACCTCAAACCAACAATCAGAATCAATCCTAGACGACATAGCCGGAATATTCAGCTCTCGCCGGAAAACTTCTGAAATTTTCAATCTCACGCGGTGAATCGGTATGAACATTCAAAACCTCTGTTAATCCTTGTTTAGTACCCCACTTTCATAACTAATCAATCAAATTTGGTAATTGACCCGAACAGAGGAAGCTCATAAACAGAACCGACGATCCTTGCCGGAGTTTTGTGAACAACGACCTGTTCTGGTATTTTCTTTCCCAAATTTTCTCCGTTCATCACCTTTCAACTTGTTCATATTATTCGCTAACCAAACTAAACAAATAACAGTTAGATAACCGTTGTCCGTATTATAGACGAAGAAGACGAAGTAGTGAGTGTTGTTATGATTAATTAAAAACGGATATTATCTCGGGTTAGACACACAATCCAGTGGTGGACTGTGTGCACATACAAATCACACGCCGCGAGTTCGATCCCTGATACACACACCCTCTCTGTAATATAAGATGTTTTATTTTTCTAACTGAACCGGATTAACTTACGTTAGTTGTTAAGTATAATAAAAATCTGTATATTAACCAAGTTAAACACACAGTCCAGTGGTGGACTGTGTGTAACGTTAAAGCACAGGTCCCGGGTTCGAGACCTGTTAGTGACACCGGTTCGATGATTTAAAATGTTTTTGAAATAAAAGAATTTTGAATAAACTGAGTTAGTATATTAGTATAATTAAAAACAGAATTATTTCAGGTTACACGTAGCTCAGTTGGTAGAGCTGCGTGCACGCGAACGGGAGGTCTCGGGTTCGAGCCTCACCCGGCGCATACAATTACACAATAAAACGGTCAACAAGTCAAACGGTCAACGGTCAACGGTCGCAAAAAGTCAACATGTTTTTATATTTTTATTTATTCAATTTAATTTAAAAATCAATTAAAAATACTTAAAAATAATGTTTTTAAAGATAGGAAATAGCCTTAAACTCACAAAAATATATCTAAAAATCTTATTAAAATTATTAATAAAATCCACTCATTTACTATATTTTCCGTTATTATTTAGGTTAGTTAAATCTCGTTGTTCAATCCTTTCAACTCGTGCGCATCTCATCATCTCCAACCAAACGCACCCAATGTGAGTGGAATCTTTACAAATTCCCCGTTTTAATCACGTTTTTGGGGTGTATCATGTGTCTTGCCATTTATTATATTTAAATCATTGTGCATACATCATATCATGAACAAATGTGTACTCAGCTTGTTTCAACTGTTTGTGTGGTTATTGTTAGATTTAATTTATTATTTTCAGTACATGCAATTTCATAGGCCGCCGCTCCCCATTACATTATGAGCGTTGAGCATGTTCCCCATTACATTATGAGCGTGAACCTGGCGTGCCAACATACGATCGGCTCCGTTTGATTGAGCCTTGATCGCACAGACATTTATCATTTTCAGTACATGCAATACGATCGGCTCCGTTTGATTGAGCCTTGATCGCACAGTTTCATTCATGTTATTTATTGTATGATGTTGGTATGTTATTGTATGTTATTATATGTTACTGTATGTTATAGTTGTGATTGTTATTGCTACTGTTTGATTATTTACATTTGCTCACTTATGATTATGCACAATTTTTCCTTGATAAAATAACAAGAAAATCAATAATAAATGTTTATCTAACAAGGTTCACTCGCCAACTTATGTTGACCCAAAAACCCCCATTTTTACATATGATACAGGTGAACCAGCTGCAGCAAGAAATACATAGGATTGGCCTAGAAGAATAAAATGATTTAGAGCTTGGAATTGTTTAGTTGGTTATTTTTCTTTGCATTTGTATGAACATGTTTGGATTATTGGGAATGTAATTTTGACTTTAATAAATATGAAACATATTAGTAAATATCATGAGCTTTGGTGATAACCCAATTATGCCCCGACTCTTATTCCGCTGCGGGTCGGGGTGTGACAGAAAGAATTCCCTCATTGATGTATGATGCCAAAAGCATTGATATCAAAACCTAAAGAACGTACTATATGAAGTTGACGAAATGTGTATGGACTAAATAGGCGAATCGAATGTGGTATAATTGACTCATTAGTGAGCTCAGAAACGAGAAATACGTATGGTGAAGTTAGTCAATTTGTTTTCGTTAAAAAAACAATATGAAGTTTACAAGTATTACAATATATATTGATGATGTCCTTGAATCTTTTGAAGAGATATGAGCTCAAATATTAAAGCAAGAATTTGCAAATAAAATATGGTATTGCAATATATGACTCGATATGTAGCACATACATTTATATTATATCCATCAATCATAATATATCTAAAAAATGGTGGACATTTTCATATGGACAAAGCTTAAGATGTAAGTACATTTAACAATGTCCAAATATTTGATATAGAAAAAAATGACTTTTATCTTCTTTCAAAGAAGCAAAGATCATTGGTCCTGAAGTATCATAGTTCAACACAAATTGTATTAATATATCTTGCTAATTTATATACGGACATATATCATTAAATTCATTGGCAAGATAAAACTCATGTACAGTGAGGAAATAGTGTAATGGGTAAAACATATATTTCTATACCCTTAAGCTTCGAAAGATATGGATTTATATTTTACAAACCCATCAACAAGTTTGGTTAGTTTTGTAAATGCATGGATTATAACAAAACATATTCATGGATCTTATGGTAACTGATTATAAGAGGAGGCAATTAAAGTTTCACATGAAGATCATACATCAATGTTCATTAAAGGATTGTACATTAAAAGATCAAGCGACAACTTACTTACTACAAAAGTTTTCAGCAACTTTCATAGAAGATTGGCACATGTTAATTAAATGATACATATCATAATGAGGGGGAGTTTTACACAAGTTGCATTCTTTTTCCCTTCACTAAGTTTTATCTCATTGGGTTTTCTTAGTAAGGTTTTTAATAAAGCAACGTACATAATCCAGAAGTACCAGGGGAGACTATGTGGCTACACTCTTTTTCCCTTAGCTAAGGTTTTATCCCACTGGGTTTTCCTGACAAGGTTTTAGTGAGGCAGCATCTCCAAACGTATCAAGTTGATAACCAAGGGAGAGTGTTATAAATATATTATTATTATGGTTATCAACACCAAAAATAGATTAGCTTTTTCTCTAAATTTTGTACATATATATATACCCCTATTGTATCTCAATGTAAAAATATCTCATTCAATGAAATAATATAGTTTTTCTCTCTATTGTTCTTCTCTTTTAATTGTGATATTAGGCTAGTTTCACAACATACATTATATACTAAACTATAATTATACATAAAGTACACGGATGGTCCCTGTGGTTTACTAAATTTTAGATTTGGTCCCTAAATTTCTAAAAGTAAACATACAGTCCATGTGGATTGCACTTTGTAACACATTTAGTCCATAGTCTTTTCCAAAAGCACATGGATGGTACATGTGATTTGCACTTTGTAACGCATTTAGTTCGGAATTTAGACATGCTAAAACCTTTAGATTTGTTGGCTAGGGACTATAAACGTTACAAAAAGCAAACCACTGGGACCTCCTGTGTATTTTTAAAATACTAAGGACCAAATAAAAAAATTGAGTAAACCACAGGGACCATCTGTGTACGTCATTCTTATAAATATATAAAAAAAAGTCATATACGTGCATGACGATAATTAAATCAAAAATGCGTCGAATCATTTGAAGTTTGTAAAATTACTAACTAGCTATATTCGACCTATAAACATTCAACATGAATAAAACAAGTTTAAGTTTTCTTTAAGTTAAACAAGTCGAAGTGAATTATAGTGTAGATCTACCCTAATTAAACAAAATTTATTTTTGGATGATATGATGGAGTCTCCATAAAAGTCATATGAACCCATTGAAGGATACAAAAGAAGTGAAACATTTGTCTTCCCACTAGCAAAGAACTTTGACCAGTACTTAAGTTACTATCACACACCTTCAAAGTCAAAAAATTAATTTAAATAATTGGCACCAAATAACATGTTACTTGTTTCAAAGGTTATTTGGTTTCATATATAAAAAGTTACCTCTATTATCAGTTTACTAATTAATTATTGTACCATTTATTAAGAAAACTAATTAAAGATGGGTAAATCGTCTTGTGACCTCTTGTAAGTAGTTCGATGTCTCCTGGTGTTTGGTTAAGACTCAAGGCTTCTTGTTTTCTACCAAACTATGCATGGTTCCCTCATTACGTCTTGTGAGCTCTTGTAAGTAATTTCTAGATTTGCTATATTCTATTAAAAAATCTTAAAAATTTGTCAAACAGTAAGAAGTGTTCGACCAAACTGTTTATTTTTTATATCACTCTACTTTGATTATGTGTTTTTATGTAATCATGTAACTCAACTATAACCCCCTCTTACCTTTTCCCAGTTATATCTTTAAAGTGTTGGGAAAGTTAGTTAAAAATACAATATTTTAAGGAACTTTGGATATAGATAAAACACGCATTTATGTTTTTTTTTTCAACGGAAAATTTGGATCACTAATATATCATCGTGCCACTAGCAGAATCACTCGATCATATTCATCTACATTAGGTGATAATACTTATACACCAATTAAGGGGCAAATCCAATAAATATGGATTTCTCTTGAAGATGAAATAATCCGCCAGTAGAACCACCCGATCATGTATTTAATAGTTTTCATACATATTTCAACCATGACTAAAATGAAACTAATAGTTTCATTTATTGTTCATTTCTCTTGAAGATGAAATATAAATAAAACGATTAGAGGCGAATACGGAGTTAGCTTTCAAAACTCAATTTAGACATGAACCAAATAGAAAATTGCTTAGGTGAATAAAAGTTAAGGTTTTTCATAAAAGACAATACCTATATTGGTACGATGATTAATTCCTTTTATAGGTCTCCGGCTTTCCTAAAAGACAATGACGTTTTGCCTTGTGTAACAAAGAACAAATAGTGCTTTGCTACGGAGTAATCATCCCAAAAGAATAGTGGAATGCTACTTCTAGATGGTTTATCCATGGGTCTTAATAGTTAATGCCATTTCTATCATAGTTTTTTCAACTTCTAGATGATAAATCCTTGTCGAGTTTGACTAATCCACAGGTCTCAATCCATTAGGCCACTCGACTTTTATATAAGTAGTATTATACAAGTATTTCAGTTATAAAATGAGATTTTGGGTCTATTAAAACGTTAACCCATGAATGTATATCAATGAATAGCATTGTTGTATTTTGTCTCACCCAAAGAATATGCACATCATCATCGGGTTGTTTGGTATGGGTAATAGAATGGACGAGGTAATCTAATTGACTAAAGAATGAAATAGATTATTACCCTTCCATGCTTTTGTTTGGTTACCATGTGAGAATGAAATGAATATTTAGATTGTATTGTTTATTAGGCAAGAAAAGACGAAGAAATAAAATCGCCGAGGGTGACGGTTGTCGTAGTGGGTGATAGTGGTGGATTGCGGTGGTGGTCGATGGAAGGTGCTGGCGGTGGGTGGCGGCGAAGGGTATCGGGGTGAGTGGTGGTTGTGGCGGCGGCGGCGGGTGGTGGTTGCGGTGGGTGGAAGTGTTCAACGGCGGTGCAGGTGGTCGATGGCAGAGGATAGGTGGTGGTGGTCGGTGATTAGTGGTGGCGTGTGGCAACGGCGATGGGTGATGGCGATGGCGGTTGTCGGTAGTGGTGTCGTTGGACGACGGCGGTGGATGGCGACGACAACGGGTGGTGGTGGCGGTGGATGGGGCCGGCAGTGGGTGGCGGTGGTTGTGAGTGGTGTTGGTCGTTGGTGATGGTTATAAAGGGTGAGAAAGTGAATGGAATGAAAAATACAAAGGGTTGATGGAATGATTTGAGGTTTCTAGAGAGAATAGAATGCCTTGTTTAATATGTCACTACATTACCTTGACCAAACAAAAAAAATTTTACAATCCTTCACAATAGTTAATTCCACTATGCCTCTCATTCTTGCATACCAAGCACTACCCAAGAGTTATGAAAGAACATAAATTGACATTGGTTTTTAATATAACTTTTTAATTTTGTTTTTGTTTTTCGAACAACGAACTACGCACTCTAAAATCTACTTCTAAAATATATATGTTACTTATTTTATAGTATTCAAACCCGCACCACTTTAATATAGTTTTATTTTAGGAGTTTTATTAATATGCACCACTAATAGCATTCAAAACAACTCCATCATATTCTACCCTATAATTTAACTAAAAAAATACATTTTTAAAAAATTATCTCTCATTTAAAAACAACTTCCTACATCTCATCCATCATTTTTATCTTTATTTTACTCACAAACAACTATTTTATTATATTCTTCTTTTTTATACACTCACATAATTTGATGGAAGATAAATAACTTTTTATATATAAAAAACTACTGTAACAAATTTTCAAATTATTAAAATAAAGTGGAGTTAGGTGGTTTTGACTTAGAGTGAAAAAGGTTGACTTTTAATACTTACCTTAAATTTTAAAAACATGAGAAGATACGATGAAGTTGTTGTAAATGCTTTGGGTGGCTGGTGTCAGCCAAGCCCTTTGATGCCTCCGAATTTGATTCGGTCTAACAAGGCTCCAAAATACGGTCCACAATTGGAGCCCCTCTCAAGCCTGTTATTGCACTCATGTCAGTCTCTTTGACGTCCCGAGACAGTGTACGTAACGTTAATAAGCTAAGCTTGAAAGGACGCTAGCCTACACCCTACAGCCTAATTCTATTTGTCGGTTAATCTTATCTACTTGAAAGTTAAATTTGTACATGAGTTCGTCGGTGATATAACATGTCAAGAGTCAAAATACGATTTTACCCAAAGTTTTACCACTGTCTGAAGAATTTATGCGGGCCTACATCTCACTTAAATATTGAAGAAAATAGTTTACTCTTGACCCACTAAACACTTAGTCATAAACTCATAAATAGAACCTCCATTACTTTGACTGTTGGTCAAAGTAAACATAAACACCCAAAATGCTCAGTCTTAAAAGCATCTTTATGGAAGACTTGGAAGTTGGTAGTTTAAAATATACCGTTCGGATACATTTGATGAGAAGATTAAAGGCACAATTGACGGTTGTGCCCATTAGTGGATTTGAGATTAGGTAAGTAAATTATCAAATATATTTTCATGTCTTGAAAATTTATCAAGGAAAACATATAGATTAAGAAAAGATTTTAGCTAGTAAGTCTACAATCCAATCACATATGCTTGTCAAAATGAGTTATCTAGCATTAAGCACCCCGCGTTGCGCCGGGGGTGAACACCAATGTCACACTATTGTCAGCAGTCACCAACACCGAAGTTGCGGCGTGTTAATACAAATAAATTAAATCGAAACGTAAAACATATAAAAGATTAACTAAGTCGATCTAGGACCCGCGCGTTACGATAAACATGTCAAACGGGAAAAAGTAGAAGACGTAAAAATGTTTAACCACACACGCACGTTGCGCCGTGTTAACTCGCAAATTTAGAACTGAAGGTAAAACGAAAATTTTGCGAAAAAGAAAAGTATAGATGGTCAAAGTTGAAAGTAAACAAATTGTGAGGTTAAATTGTAAAAGATAAGAAGTTTTGAGGTTAAAAGTAAAAAAAATCAAACAAATCTGCGTTAAAAGCAAAGATAAAAAGTTTTGGGGTAAAAAGTAAAACAAATAATTTTAAATTAAAAGTAAAGAATCAAATAGTTTTGGGTTAAAAGTAAAAAAAATCAATTTAAAAAAAAAACTCTTAAAGGATAAGTTACACACACCTTTATGCATAAACATATTGATAATTATAGTATTGGTAATGGTAATGGGTAATGTAACCAATGTTACATGTATTAGAAAATATAAGTTTTTATAGTTGATATTCCCATAGTTCGTAACTAAATATTGTGTTTGGTCGATTTCCATCGGTTGCTCTTAAGTAGCAGAGATTCATTGGTGATCCATGAAAAGTTTTTTCTAGGTAAATCAACCCTTAAATTTTTGTTATTTGTGTAATTAAATGTATTATTATTATCATTTTAATATACAAACCAAACATATTTCAAATTGAAAAATTAATTCTCATAACATACATCTAAATTTGATTGTTGTTCGATAACAAATAATGACGAGACACTTCATGGGAGGAGGAGAAGTGGGAGGTAGAAATCTTGCAAGCTTTACTTTTGAAAATTGCTAAGTAGTTTTTTTTTTTCTAATATTGTCTTGTCTTACAAAACACTACTCTTCTTTTTCATTTTTGAGTTGTTTTCTATTCAATATAAACACTAGTAAACAAAGAAAAATATATTCGAAATTAAAGAAATTTATCTCTATATGAATAAACTCAAGTAGTAAATTTTGTCTATGTAGTAAAACAATCCCAGTTAAAGGACTTGTAGTCTAGCAGTATTAAGTATTAAGATGTATGCATAATGATGTTTCTCTTCTAATTGTTGAAAGTTCTAGTCCAATAGTAAACAAAAGGAGTAGAAGTATAAATTAGAGATAGTGAGTTAGTCGTTAAAAAATAAATAAAACAATCCCAAGTGTTACAAACTCTCCATGAAGTTATGAATTAAATCATGGGTAAACAAACACCTGCCTCAATAGAGAAGGCATCCATCAGAATGAAGTAGTCAGTGAAGTTTGCCCAACCCAGCATAGATTGAATTTATTAAATAGGTATAGGATTCAACTCAGAATTCATCCATCAAATATTGGGGTCATTGAAGGCCTCTTTGATAGAGATACTAGGCCGAGGAGGCTTGTCTACCTGCAGTGGAGAATTCAACCACATATCATGCCAAAAAAAAGCCATTTAATAAAAAAATTAAAAAGAAAAAAAACAGTTCAAAAAAGAAAAAAATTACAAATTAATTTTTATCTTGAACAACTTGAAGTTACATGAAAAAAGCTTTAATAAAGCAAAAAAACTATATAATTAATTTTTTTATTTTAACAACTTCTATATGCCTTGTATGAAAAAAGATTCGAAGAAATTATGTAATAATATTTTTTTTACATACGTGGTTCCCTATGTTTTCCTTTAAATCCAACCTATTTAAATTAAAGAGTTAAGTGTCATTTTAGTCTCTGTGTTTTGAGTTATTTTGTCAGTTTAGTACAAAGATTTTGTTTTTCGTCCGTAGGTACAAAATTGTTTCAGCGTTGCCATTTTAGTCCACTAGGTTAACTTCATCCATTTTTTCTGTTATCGAGAAGGACATTTCGATCCTTTTATATGTAATCTGTTAACTAGAAGGACAGTTCGGCCATATAAAATGACCGAATTGCCCTTCTTTTTAACGAAAAAATTTGATAAAGTTAACGCAGTGGACAAAAATGGCAACAATGAAACATTTTTGGACCCACAGACGAAAAATGAAACCCTTAGACAAAACTGGCAAAATGGTCCAAACCGTAGGAACTAAAATGGCATTTAACTCTAAACTAAATATGTTAGGTATAGATTTGATGATAAAGTTCGCATTTTATAGTCTTATAGAAATTATTTATTACAATAAATATATATATTGATAGTGTAAAAACTTAGTGACATCAACTTTTGAAAAGTTCATATCACGTTATATGTCAGCTTACACATTTTCTTTTAATCAATTCTTACAGTCGATCAATACAAAAACTTAATGAAATTCTAGTGTTTGCAAAAGTTGGCAATCACATTTTCACTAAGACAACTAATGGAGTTAGTCAACGTAGATAAAATAGTACTTACTTGACCTTCTAAACCGGCGATCAAAAGGTAATAACAGTTCAATCGAGTCAAATAGGAGACTGCAATATATAGTCTAAACGTTGATGAGGGTGAACTGTTAGGACTGTCTATCAAATATCAACATGGTTGGATTAGTGTTATTCTTTTTCAATTAACAAATACTTTTTAAACAAAATCGCCCACTTAAAGCTGCATTTACGTCTAACCCTTTATTTTTACCCTATGTTACACTAAAAATCACTATCTTTTCTCTCTTATCTTAAATTAAATAATATTTTTAATACATTTATTATTACATTGTGTCTTATCCATTTACAACCACTTTCAAGATATATGAAAAAATTATAAAGGGTGAATAGTGCTTTCAAATTTATAGATGAACAATAACATTTTCTCTCTCATCCACCCACAACCACTTACAACCATTTTTCATAAATAAAAACCCTTCACATAATTTGGGGGTTGGATGTGAATGCTCTTGTATATGAACGATTAGGGTGGAAGGCTCGGGTTCGGTAACTTATGTCAGGAGTTGGGTTTGTCGCGCAGGTATACACGCCGGTCCCCTGTTTGACTTGGTGAAGGTTGATTGTTGGTGGGTGATCACAACATCGGTGAAGAGGAGAGAGAAGGGGATTAATGGTAGGCCTACTCTCTTCCAATCAATTACATATTTATTTATTTTTTTTAAAGAAAAATTTGTTTGGGTGGAGCACTTCTAGTGTTTGAGTGCAAAATGGAGAGTGAAGAGGAAAGTTGACAGATATTAGGTGATTGGTTAGGTGAATAGTTTACCACTCTCCATGTGTTTAAACATCCCTTTCACCCTTAGGCCAAGGGGTGTTGTATAACGCCCTTAGTCAAATCAGCGAAATTAGCGCCTTATAGCACCCCTTAGCCATCCCCTGGGTGCCAAAGGGGGGCGCCATTGAGTCTCCACCAACACAATAACGAGTGCTATTGTGGGACCCATTCCTTTTCCACCAATCAGATTTCCCTCCTTTTTATTTCCTTTATTCTTTTTGTTTTTTATATTTTTTAAATGAGGTTTTAAACCATTGCATGCAAGTTAAAGGGTGAAGATTTAAAGCACCCTATATGACATGATATTAATATAACATGATAAGACCCCTATAAGCTTTATACCACACCGTCTTACCTTAGAAAAATTTAAAGAGAATACATGGGATGAAGGTAAACCTAGGCCAACGAATAGTCACACAGAGTTTAGACTCTGTGTAGTTGCTGTTGGGGTTATCTTCTTCACTTGCATCTAAACAACCGATTTGCTTCTCTATCCCGTCTTCCACTCCATAATTTAATTTCTTTGACCGATGTGGGTCCGTCATTATTTGTTTCATTCTCTCTTTTAGAAGTGGGTCCATCTTTTTTATTCTCTATTTAGTTTTTGTGAACTACGCTTTTAGTTCATGTGGGTTATTAAAATAATACTTTTAATCAAATAATTTATTCTTGGTTATTTTAGTTCATTAGGGTATTAGGAGTATAATCCAAAATACTTAAATGACAGAAACTAACAAGGAATAACTACGAATGTCTAAAAAGTTTGTGGCTCAGCACTCGGTCAGATTTAGCTTGTAAAAAGCTTGTTTGATATAGCTTGATTTAAAAGTAAGCCAAGCCGGCTTGGCTCGGTTAAAAAGTGAGTCTAGCTCGGCTCGTAACAAGCCGGATTGGCTGGTTTGATCGCATACCAGCTCAGCTCGGCTTAGCTCAGATTATTTTACTTTTATACTTTATTTTTATTTACATTATAATATATCACAAAAACTATTTATTAACTAGATGTGATTATGAGTGTAATTTAACATCTATACCACATTTAAAGGTTGATTACCATGCTAATGAACTTATATTGTATTTCATTGAAATTCATAATGTATTTTGTGTTGTTAAACTTGATTTTAGCTTGTAAAGTATTAGGTTAAGCTTATTTTGGATATGTTCTTTTGAATTATTTAGCAATATTTTAGATTACTGAATTTTGAGAGCCATGTATTAATTTTTCTTTTCAAAATCGAGCCAAACCAAGCCAAGCCCGAGCTTAGATTTCTAGCTCGGTTTCAAATCTGAGCCAGCTTAGTTTATAATCGAGCCGAGCCCGAGTTTTACCCTAGCTCGGCTCGTTTTGGCTCATGAACAGCCCTGGGGATAACAAACTTATTTTTAGCTAAATTCATGAAAAAGTACCCGAACGATAGAGGGACCGATGGAGAAGTACCAAACCCTTTTAACTACCTGAAACCCTTGCAGCGATGTTTCCAAACCACCCGCACAAACCTATTAAACGCCCGGTGTACTCCTGGTTCTATTTTTGTGAAAAGACAAAGTTATTCTTGTTATTACAAAACAAAAATAAACCTTCACTGTCTCATATATACATGGACAAATCTAGTTGGTCTAGGTGGTGGTGTGTTGTTTTATTGTTATTAGGGGTGTAAATGAGGCAAAACGGAGCTATTCGGAATTGGATTGGTAAAATACTTGATTTGCCAAGCCTTAACCAGCCTGAGCTCGAGCATGAAATATGACTCATATGGTTATTGAGCGTCAACTTGTGTTTTACATACAAAGCTCGTTTACGTACGCGAGCCTAAACGGACCCAAACAAATTTCATATAACTTTTTCATGTATAATGTACATGCTATTTAATATAGGCGAGCCAAGCTTTTAGCTTGTTTAGATCTATTCTCAAAATATCTCGAGCCAAGTTGAACTCATGCGCTTGGGTTTTGATTTCGAGCTGTGCTCGAGTTTCATAAAAACATGACAAGCTAAGCTCGAGTGTTTATCGGACTTAAGCTCAGCTCAACTCATATACACCCCTAATTGTTTTATATAGATGGGAGGCAGGGTAGATTTATATCATTTTATTTTGTTTACTATTTCTCAAGGGTATTATAGTCTCTTTTGAATAGAGAGAAAACCTACCAATGTTAGACATGGAGATGATTGAAACTAATGGAGCGTAGACTTGCACAAACCGGTTAATTTTAATAACTGATTTAATTAGCTGGTTATGCCGGCTAATTTGCCTTATTTTACTTTAACAGGTTAATGTTTTAACCGGTTATTTTTTTAACTAGTTTGGTTAATTACTTTAACCTATTCAGTTATTAGCCGGTTAATAACCGGTTTTTTTTGCTTTTTTTTGAAATTTTTGATTAACTGGTCTGCCGGTTAATAACCGCTTCCTATACTTGATATCAATAACCGGTTACTAACCTACGATTAAAAATAACCACTGACCGGTTATTCATCGATAGGTTATTAACCGGTTACAGTTTCGATTAATAACCGGTTACTTTGTGCCCCTCTAAAGGAGCGAAATGCGTAAAAGAAAAAACATGCTGGACAAAAATGATTATTTTTTATAAACCGCACGGCCCAAAATGTAGTTTACTTTTTGTTTTAAAAAATTTAGGAGGTAATTTGGTTATTTTATGTAGAGTTGGCAAAAAAAAAACCCAGCATGCTGATACCCGAAACATCCTGGATGGAATTTGGGTATCGAATTATAAAAAAATCGTTAGTATAGGATTAGATGATATTCCGCATAATTACCCGAAACTATATACCTGTTTATGCGAATCATAGCTGGAATCATGCTTGGAAATTTCTAGGGGGGTTCAGAAAAAACCGTAACCAAATAAAAATCGTAAACCGAACCGTAACCGTAACCGAATAAACTGATCCGAATAACGAGTTAGGTTTTTGGTTTGGTTTCTAACCGAAACCGAATTATGAATATGGTTTTTGGTTCGGTGTTCGGATCCACATTTTTTTATGTGGTTTATTAGGTTTATTTGGATAACCAAATAAACCGTTAATTTAATTAATTATTAAATAAAAATAATAATGTTTAATAAACTATGTACTATTTGTTAGCCCAAAATACTAAGTCTAATATTTAAATATATGTATCCCCATGTTTAGATCAAATGTTGATCAATATACATGTTTGTTTATTGAATTTGTTCATTTTATGTATATAGGTTTACTCTAGAGACTCATGTTTGAAGATTATTTATATTTTGTGCCATTAGACTTATTGACTATTTATAGTTTCTATGATCTATGTTTTGAAGTTTTAACTTTGTGATTGAGTATACGACTATTTTACGGACGTGTTTTTTTATTTTGCTATGTGTTTTATTTATATATTGTTAGATTTAAATTAGTTGTTGACTTGATGTTCGAAAGTTGGAACACAAACATAAATATAAATTTGAAAAAAAAAGTATTTAGGTATAATTTGGTTAAATTTGGTTTATAACCGAAACCGAACTGAATTGAATATGGTTTGGTTTGGTTTGCGTATTCCTAATTTTGTTTTGTTTGGTTTTTGCTTTAGGGTACAAAATTTTGAAAACCGAATAAATCATACGCCGAACCGATAAACACCCGTAGAAATTTCTACCTTTTATTTTTATTTTATTAACCTATGTTTATTAATACTTTATTCAACTAGCTTAATTATGTGGAACATAAACTCTTTTTTTAGAAAAATGCATGGATGGTTCATGTAATTTATTAAAATTTCACTTACAATCTTTAACTATCTAAAATTACAACTATAGTCCGACATTTTGCACACTTTTTTCTTAAATAGTTCCGTAGATAAACGAAGGTTAGTTTTCACAATTAAGTGTGTATGAAATTACTAAAATGCCGTCTCTTAAAAATAATAATTAAAACATTAATAAAAAATAGTTCACATATATAATTAAGGTGGGGCCCGTATTTTTTATTTAAGATAATGATTTTGATCAAATTCAACATCCCCATCCTTACCTGCATCATTGGAAAGTCATGAAGGACACTACCAGAAAATCGAAACTCCAAACCTTCACCATAACCATCACCTACAAACCTCCAAACAAACACACACACACACACCCAACAGACACGCTGGAAAACGACCATTAAATAAACACAACACAGGTCTGTTCAGGCAAGGTCGTTGTCGGTTTGCCCGTCTCCGATGCGAAATCGAACGAAAAAGTAGCAGAAGTTACAAGCTATTTCATGTTTTCGTACACAAATCGATGTTAAATGAACATAAAGAGTACGTTAATAATACTAATTTGAAGATAAATGCAAAGTTTTTTCGATTTTATCAGAGTCCAAATTTTATTTCACAACTTGTTAATCTCTTCACAAATTCTGTGTTGATGTATTGTTGGATATGGTGTAGGTGTAGTCAATGGGTTGAGGTTGAGAAGGGGCTATGGTGGTTGAGTTTGAGAAGGGGTCTCAAAATGTGACAATTGAACGGATTTCAGTTGGTCAACTAGATGCTGATTAATTTGTGGCCAGAATAATGAGTCGGTAGCGGTTTTGGCCGGAGAAGAAAGGGGTGGGGTTTAAGTGTAGCGTTTTCTCCAAATTGACTTCTCTGTGAGGCAGATTTTTGGGTGATTGTGGTGTGCAGAGGTGTGGTGGCGGCCGGAAAACGATTTGCCGGATTTGTGGAGGGGTGTGATGGCGGGCAGAAGTGTGCAGCGGGTGTGGGTTTTAGGGTTTACAAATAAACATGGTGAGGGTGATGAAACGGGCCCCACTTAATTATTTATATGTTTAAGTTGTTGTTTTTTAATAGTAAGGGAATTTAGGTTATTTTACACCCACTTAACTAAGAAAACTAACCGTCATTTATGTTAGAGACTATCTGAGAAACGAGTATGCAAAAAGTAGGAACTATAGGTGTAACTTTAGAAAGTTAGGTTATAAGTTAAATTTCAACAAACCACAGGGACTATCGAGCTTTTTTTTCCAGATACGAATTTGATAATATTATTTATAACTATATCCTATGAAATACAAAACAATCTTTTTATTTTTATATCATAATGAATTTATATACTTTAAACATATTATGGTAATTATGATATGTATATAAGTTCTATACATCTGGACCACCCTTGTTACAAATATGCAAACTATCAGCCTAAATTCCTATTCTCTCAAGTTTCATAATCAAAAACGTAATTTAAGTAAATTAGGAACATGGGTGTGCATGATTCCGTTCGATTACTAACCTTAACCGAAACCAAAACCAAAACCTAATTCATCGGTTGATCTATTTTACTAACCAATCAGATTTTGTTTAATCGTATTGTTTTATTTGGTTACTTTGTCAGTTTCCGGTTCGGTTTTGGTTGTTTTCTGTTAATAAGCAAAACTAAGCTTGTGCTAAAATTTTTCCTTAGATATACATGAAATTGAAGCATAAATATATGAAATGGATGTATAAATACTTAAAATGAATGTATAAATACATGAAATGGAGATGTTTTTTCTGTTAATATAACAAGTAACGGTGTCGTAGCAATACTGTAACAAACGGAACAAATCCTAGTCAGATTCTTGGCGCGGGTGCATGGGAATCCCACTAGTTAACAACAATATACATCTTTTATGAATAGTATTATACAACTTATCAAAGCATGTTAGTAATGATTTTTTAAGTTTCAATTTCACCCCTTATTTTATAAATAGTATCTGTGTTTAACTGATTCAATTTTATTCGATTTGATTTTTCTCTAATAAATTTCGTTTGTCAAGTTTTTGAAAAATTAACTCAATATGCAGCGGTGTTAGATTTTTTTTCTCAACGTTCCAGTATATGTTTTGTTGAAAACAAAGTTGTATTAAAAATGTAGTGTTTTTTGGTATCATAAGTTATAGCGAGTGTCAGTATCGTATCATGTTGTGATGAATCGAACCGCTTATGACCGAACACTGTAGAAACAAAATTGTGGAGTAAGTACACAGATAGTCCATGTGGTTTGCATTTGTAACACTTTTTGTCCCCAACCAACAAATTTAAAAGGTTTTTGGTACAACTTAGGGACTAAATGCGTTACAAAATGCAAACCACAAGGGCCATGCATGTACTTTTGGCAAATATTAGGGATTAAATGTGTTACAAAGTGCAAAACACATGGTTCATCCATTTATATTTTGAAAACTAAGGACCAAAAAATTTGAAAAACCATAGGGACTATCCATGTACTTTACTCTATACTTTAGAGTTGTATTCAAAACAAAGTGTATTTTTGGTATCGTAAGCAAATTAATTATGACCGAACAACAACGGTACTGATATCAATATTATCGAAACCAATACTAGTATTCGTTCTTACGATTTCTAATTTATGTAAAACACACATTGATTTCTTTTTTGTGCATATCTTAAGTTTCTTATTTGAGTATTTTCCTTCACGTTAGAACCATAACGACACCTTAACAAACCCATCGAATTCCCACCATAAGACCATACAGAGTGGAGGCGTGGAAGTGGCATGAAAACCACAACCATGCCTGCACACCACCCCGGAAGTGGCGTTGTGGCTGACGTGGGTGAGTGGGTGGGAGAAATTCCGCAGGTGTTGTGTTCTTGATAATGATGATGTTGGCAATGATGATTGGATGTGGTTAGAGATTTGTTTTTTTTTTTCTAATTTAATAGATTTGTTTTATAAAATAAATATAAAAAGTGTGTGCCACGTGTCACACTACGTCTCCCTTTCACACCATATCTTGCTGTGTGTTTTTGACACTATACCACTAATCTAACGCATGCTAACAAAACGTTCACATGTCGCATAATGCTCCGACTCCTTGTATAGTCCAACAACCCAAAAGTTTCATTCCACTTGTTAAGAAAATAAAAACAAACCTTCACTCCCTCGTATTGGACAAACCCAATTTACTAGTTAAAGTTTCATAAACAAATAACTTCAAAAAAAAAAAACCAAACCCACATTTACAAACCACTTTTTAAATACAAACCTTCACTTCATCATCTTCTTCATTATACCATCCATTCATCTGCAACACCCTCCACCTCTCCTCACTCTGCAACAACAATGGCAGACTTATTCGCCGGAGAAATCGCCACCGAGCTACTCAAAGGGCTAATAACAATAACCCGAAAAGCCTGCTTATGCAAACCAAGCGCCCAACAACTCATCCTCACCATCAACCAACTCTTACCAATCATAACCGAAATCAAATACTCCGGCGTCGAATTAACCCAAACCCGTCAACACCAACTCGACAACATCTCCAGAGTCTTACAAGAAGCCCACGAACTCGCCCTCAAAGCCCTCAATTCCAGCCGCTGGAACATGTACAAAAACCTCCAGTTATCCAGAAAGATGGATAAAGTTGAGAAGAAGATATCGAGGTTTGTTCAGGGTCCGTTACAAGCTCATGTTTTGGCTGATTTGCATCATGTGAGGTTTGAAACAACTGAACGGTTTGATCGGCTTGATGGGTCGGCTCATCGGCTTGAACAGCGACTTGGGTTGTTGAAGATTGATGAGGAAATGGATCAAATGGTGGAGAAGGTTTATTTTGATGATGGGATTTGTGAAAATGAGTTGGTGAAAGTGGGAATTGAGTTGGGGATAAGAAAAGTTAAAGATATGATTTTTGAAGATCAGGTGTTTGCTGAAATGTCTCAGTGGGTTTTTGGGGTTAATGGGATTGGTGGGAGTGGGAAAACTACTTTGGTTAGAGAGGTTTGTAGAGATGATGAAGTAAGAAGTAAGTTTGTTAAGCTATGATATTGTTTTTGTGTACTTTTTATGTTGCATACCAAGTGTTCAATGAAATGTGTCTGTGGGTTTCAGGTTATTTTAACAACAGGATTTTGTTCCTAACAGTGTCGCAGTCTCCGAATATGGAAGAACTAAGACGAATGATTCGTGGGTTTCTTGCGGATAGTGAATTGAATGGGTGTTCGGATATCGCACCACAGTGGACAGGATACAGTAATTTGAAGACAGAGACACCTGTTCTTGTGGTTTTGGATGATGTTTGGTCACTTCAAGTTCTCCAGCAACTGATATTCAAAGTCCCTGGTTGTAAAACACTAGTCGTTTCACGTATTAAGTTTCCGTCATCAGTTTTAAACTCGAGTTATGAGTTGGAGTTAATCGGGGAAGACGATGCAGTGTCACTGTTCTGTCACACTGCGTTCGGAAGACCATCGATACCTCCCGGTTGGGATGAGGATCTAATCAAACAGGTGATCGTATCATCATATCTTTCAAATAAATTACTAAATTATAATTCCGTAAATTAACCACTTCTTGAGTTTGAAACTTTGAATGTTTGATAGATTGTCGAGAAATGTAAACGGCTTCCATTGGCACTGAAAGTGATCGGGGCTTCACTACGAGACCAGCCCGAAAAGTACTGGAGAGGTGCGAATAAGCGACTGTCACGAGCCCAACCAATCAACGACTCCCACGAAGCCGAATTACTGAACCGAATGAGACTAAGCATCGATTACCTTTCCGAAAAGGTAAGAAATTGTTTTCTGGATTTGGGTTCTTTCCCAGAAGACAAAAAGATCCCTTTAGATGTTCTAATCAACGTATGGACCGAACTTCACGACATCTATGAAGAAGAAGGTTACGCCATTCTTGATGAGCTCTCAAGCAAGAATCTTCTCACACTTGTGAAAGATTCAAGGTATGTTAAAATGTTCAAACTTAAAATATTAATTTTGATTTATATTTTATTTTAGTTTTTGTGTTGAAATGTTTTAGGGCTGGAGATAGGTATAGTAGCTACTATGAGATCTCAGTTTGTCAACACGATGTGTTAAGAGAACTTGCAATTCATATGAGTAGTTTCGGGAGTGTAAATCATAGAAAGCGGTTGGTTATGGCTCGAAGAGAAAACGGAGTTCCTAATGAATGGGAGAGGGATGTTGATGAGCCATTTTTTGCAAGAATTGTCTCCGTTCATACAGGTAAATTTTATTTCATTCAATCACTATCGTAAATCATGAATTTTGAAGGGTTTTTTTAATCATAAATCATGGTTTTTAAGTTATATTATTTATCATAAATCATGGATTATGTTTTTTTTTTAATTTTAATCATGGATTTTTAGTTATATTTAGCATAAATCATGGATTTTGAGTTGTATTTATCATAAATCATGGATTTTGGTTAATTTTTTATAGTCATAAATCATGGATTTTTAGTTATATTTATCTTAAATCATGGATTTTGGTTACTTTTTTTAATTATAAATCATGGATTTTTAGTTGTATTTTAAATCATGGATTTTGAGTTAGATTTATTATATTTCATGGATTTTGGTTAATCTTTTTTAATAATAAATCATGGATTTTTAGTAGTATTTATCATAAATCATGAATTTTGAGATATATATTTATCATAAATCATGGATTTTGTTTTTTTAATCATAAATTTTTTATTTTTAGTTACATTTATCATAAATCATGGATTGTTAGTTATATTTATTGTGAATCATGGATCTAGTTATATTTATTGTAAAATCGTGGATTTTTAGTTATATTTATCATAAATCATGAATTTTGAGTTATATAAATCATGAATTTTAAATTATATGTAGGTGAAATGAGAGAAATGGATTGGCCAAAAATGGAGTTTCCTAAAGCTGAAGTCTTAATCTTAAATTTTGATTCCACTGAATATTTGTTGCCACAATTTATAGAAAACATGCCTAAACTTAGAGCTCTAGTGTTGATCAATTACTGCGCAAAAACCGCAGAAATTCACAACTTATCGGTCTTGGGTAACTTAAAAAACTTAAGAAGCCTCTGGTTTGAAAAACTTTCGATCCCGCAATTACCCAAAAAGACCATATTATCCCTCACAAACCTTCATAAGTTATCGTTACTTCTTTGCAAGATAAACCTCAAAGACGAGGAATCAGAGCTTGACCTCTCTCATTTATTCCCTCGTCTTAATGAGCTCACATTGGACCACTGCATTGAAATGACGAAATTACCCTCAAGCCTTTGCAGGGTGAAAACCCTAAAAAGTCTAAGCATCACCAACTGCGAAAGCCTTGAGGAACTCCCGTGTGATTTCGGGAAGCTACTTTTTTTACAAATCTTGAGAGTTTACGCGTGTCCAAAGCTGAAAACGCTTCCGGTTGGGCTTAAAAATCTTATATGGTTGGAGCACATTGATGTGTCTCAATGTGTTAATCTTCATTGTCTTAATGAAGAGATTGGTGGTTGTTTCAATTTAAAAGAAATCGTTATGCGGGAATGCCCGCAAATCAAGATTTTGCCGAAGTCGGTATCGGGTTTGAGATCGTTGAGACGGGTTATTTGTGACGAAGAGGTTTCATGGCATTGGAAAGAAATGGAGAAAGAATTGCCTGGTTTGTGTGTTCAAGTTGTAGAACAAGGCTTTGATCTAAATTGGCTTATAGACTAAATATTTTTGTTAGATTTTTTTTCATACTTTTGTAAATATTAGATAGATAAATATATGAAATTAATGAAGAAATAAAGTCGTTTCTTGGCACATGATTACACAAAGACAAAATTAAAGGAAATGATGTTTTTCAAGGATTATCGGATATAGACTCTTTATAAAAATCGGTGCGTTTGGTTAGGTAGATCTCTTTGTAGTTTAATGAAATCAGAATCTTAATTATCGGATATAGACTCTTTATAAAAATCAGTTTAACCTGTTAATTTTGTAGCTATGTTTGTTAATAATCCAACCCATTTACCAAATTATTTGCAGAAGCCTAGACATTCGATAACACATCTTATCTAAAAATTCCGAAGACATTGGTACACCAAACCGAAACCCTAAAACACTCACGCCCCTATCGTCCGTTCGTTTTTGATCTCTCGCTACTTGCCACTAGCACAATCTCTCGCTACTTGCCATTAGCACTCAACAGATAACCAAATAGCGAAGTTCTAATTGTAAATCGCTAATGCCTCTGTTAGTCGTCTCTGATCTCTCGCTATTCACCATCAACAACTAATATATTCGCGAGTTTTAACCCTAGATCACTCATTATATTTTCAACAGGTAATCTTATAGAGATGAAGGTTTCGATCCGGTGAAAGAGTTGTAAATTTTGGACATTATTATATATTTGTTAAATATAATACAATATTAATCTGAAATCAAAATTATGAATCTAAGAGCATCTTCAACGCTAAACTTGAGTTTGTTTTTAGATCCTTCACCTCAGCACGCTACATCATTCCAAATATCCGCCTTAAAATTTTCATTTTTCCTTCATCCTCAAACCTACACGAACCTCCATCTCACACTTCACTTTTATATTAAAAATATATTTTAAAATATGGTTTTTGTGTGTGTGGTTCCCACCATCTTGGTCTGCTGAGGTCCTTGGCTGCAGCACACTCCCCTCCAACGCGTTATAAGGTCCGTGGGAGAGGTTCAGACTAGCCACATATACAAGCGATGAAAATGCTCTAATAATTGTCTAATGAAAACTGTCTTATATTCAACATTCACTTTAGCTCTAAATATATCATAATTGAGCCACCATTTATCTGCTCACATGTTTGATTTACAGATTTATTGTATTAAAATCCAAATTCCAATGGTAAGATGTTAAATCTAGAATTCAAATGAAATAATGTTTGAATGATGTGAAGGAACACATTAATTACACACTTCTGTGTGAACGCTGAATATAAACGTGTTATATGGTTTTGGCCCGAAGTGTGGTCTTGAATGATGGCAACATGCAAGTCAATAATATCCTCAATAAAAAAGTATCTATATTCCTGAAAGTCATTGCTCTTTTGATAATATATAATTTTTTTATTTAACAATTAATTTTCATGCGACAAGCCTATTAAATTTACCTTTTTAGTTCTTTATTCAAAAAGTTATATATACACAATTAAAATTATTTTATAAGTGGAAATATAATATGAATAGTATATAGTATAAATACCTTTAACCAGT
The DNA here is from genome assembly GCA_947069175.1 of Scalesia atractyloides. NCBI lineage: Eukaryota > Viridiplantae > Streptophyta > Magnoliopsida > Asterales > Asteraceae > Scalesia > Scalesia atractyloides. The sequence goes on along the minus strand of CAMTDV010000001.1, from coordinate 14,588,930 downwards.
GCTTTCAAAACTGGATTGACCGGTTAGACCGGGAACTAGTCTCCTAGTTGGCCCGGATTTAGCCACCAAAAAGGCAAAAATCAACAAGCCTCGATAATCAAGTGTGACAAATACCAACAAATTCAAACATACGCCATTGAGAACATTCTAATCTTTTCAACGTTGTTCTATTCTTCACCCATTAAAAAAAGCAAGAACCTGAGGCGTTTGGGGATTTTGGTGGCAGAGACAATTTTTTGGTTAAAAACTTGACGCGTTATGTAACCAGTGAATCTGTCAGATATTGATTTCGCTATCGGATTTATTCTGACATGATCGTTGTTAATAAAATCAGTTAAGTGTCATAATTTTAAAACTTCCTTTGTGAACGTTTTTAGTTTTGGAAGTTGACGTGTTATTTAATTCTGATAAGTGATGATGCGTAAACAACATTTGTTACTCATTGATTGACATATATTGAACTTTATATTACCATTAATTTAAAACAAGAATTTTCTCACAGCTCTTTTCAGCGGGGAATTCGGGTACTAATCAAACTAGGGATGAGCTCCGCACAAAGGGTATGGTCTCTAATTCTGTACCGATCATACGAGGTAATTTCAGGTTGTGCGCGAGGACCATACCTGAAGAAACACTAGTTTCAAAGGTATCCGGAGATATTTGGGTTATGGCTCAGAGTCTCTGCATAAAAGGTTATCTCTCGTTTACTCGTCGGAATAATCTTGCTTCAAGCTCACTGCAAAACTAGAAACGTCGTTAGCCTCGTCACGGGAGAAAGGGGGAGGGTTTTCTCCTTGACCACTTTCCGGCGTGAGAATAAGTATCGGGGTTTGCAAAGGAATAAGCAAGTAATTAGTGAGTGAGCTCAAAGCAGTGTGTGTTACCTTGTGGTGTGATCCTTATTTTATAGATGAAAAGAGGTATGTAGGAAATTGGCTGAGGGGCCTTAGGCCTGGAACCGACAACTAGGAATATCCATTCTGTCTCCTCTGCGACGACCGTTAATGGCCTCTGGCTGGAGGTGCGCTTGGCGCATGGTGGATGGAGCCACGTGTCCTGGCAGTTGTCCTTGTTGTCGGACCTGTCATCAGCCGGTAGTGGAGATCGTGTAACAGTCGCTGGCGTGAGTTGGTTGGTGCCACGTGTACGTCCTTACGTACTTTTCTGCCCTCTGCATGACTGCTCATCAGCGACAAGGTCTGGCACAACCTGCCGAGCGGTTATTGGGTCACAACTCTGCCACTTTGTACCCTTGTACTTGGTCAATGCCTCTTTACGCTTCTCCGGCCTTATCAATGCTTTTTGGCCAGCGCAGACTTGTAGTGTAAGTCCTTTTGTTCTCAAGACTAAGTATGAGTTGCTCTCATCTTAGTCTTGGCCTTGTGTAAGGTTTTAGAACTTTGCGGCTCGAGGTTTGTTCAATCCGCGCAGGGTCAGGGACCTGCGCTTCCAGGTTTAACTTACCGTTGAGCAGGGTGCGCAAGGTTTATTAGGCAACCTATTGGTTTTAATGTTGGCGCACCGCCGTGTAGCGCGCAAGGTTATTCCAGTGTTATAATTATGAGGGTATGGTACCTTGCGCAGGCGCAGGGTTTTTTGTACCATACCCCTCCAAGTCCCCAGTCCAGTGGTGCTCCTATGCACATGTTGGCACGTAGGTGGAGTGCTGGACTATAAGAATTCATGCATGCACGCTTATTCCAACAGTGAGAATTCAATAAGTGATAAAGAAAACCTTTGTGTGGGGGAAACCTTTGTTCATGGTGTCTTTGAAATTTGAATTTTCGTTATGCTAATGTGGCAGACGAATTGGTGAGAAAAAAAGTGAGGCGAAAGTGACCTCTGACGGCTGTAGCATGCTATCAACAATGTAGCTTCCTTTTCATTAATGAATGGCAGATAAAGTACCTGCCACGCGCGTGTGGCGACTGTCAGTTACCCACTTGCCCTCCACGCGTCATCCGCGGATTAACTGTTGCGCCTGTGGGTGCATCACGTTTCCCCATCGCATTAAATGCGATGGGTATAAATAGACGGACCGCCTAAGGTTAAAATCACGCTTTCATATCTTCTTCTTCTTCTTCTCTGAAATTTTCTCTGTATTTTCTCTGAAATCTTATTTCTTTCTTTCTTCTTCCGGCAATTTCATATGGCTACCCGAGGACCAGAGAGTGCTACTGCCAGTGAGGCTTCAACTTCATTGCCGGCGTTGAAGGGGTCAACTGCTAGTTTCCAACGGCTGGTGGCCGGCTTCCGCTTCCCCAAGGAGTGGGACACTCGATACCCCTCCGAGGGGGAAACTGCCGCCGACGCTCCGGCCGGCTATTTTCTTTGTTTTTTGACTTCTTTGCCGACGACAGCTTTGCCGGCGACAAAGTTTTTTCTTGATGTTCTTGACTACTACCGGTTCCACATCTCCCAACTCAATTCGATGGGGATGGTTCGGATAAAAGCATTTTGAGTTTTTGTGTCGTTCGATGGGTATTCACCTGACCGTTTATCGGTTACGGGTGTTTTACCAGTTACATTGTTCTCTGGGCTTTTACTCGTTTCAGCACAAGATTCAAGCCAAGAAGATCTTGCATTCTCCGCCGAAGTCCTACCATGACTGGAAACAAAAGTGTTTTTATACAAAGGCCGGCGTGATTCCTCTCCGGATGCATTTCCGTGGGGCGGAGGACATTCCTGTTGAGACATCGTTGATACCGGTGGAGGAGTCCTAGTACCAGGAGGTCAAGGAGATTCCAGCGGTTCAGTGGCCGGAGGGGGCACAAGTGGCTGCGGGTATGAGCCTTCTGTGGAAGCCTGACCTCCGGGAAAAGCCGATGTATATGGAGGAAGATAAGAGTAAGTTTCCTTAGTTCATTATTACATTATTTCTCCTTGTGCGCGGACTAACATTATGCGCGTTTTTGCATGGGTGGCGCTATACATAGCGGCCTTCCAAATAGAGAGGGGGCGGATGGAGAATGTCCCCCCTCAACCCAGAGGAGCCAACATGGCATGCCTAGATTCTTGGTAACTTTGAGCTGCCGCCAGCGTAGATTTGGCGGCCCCTTCGCCTGAGAGTGGTAAGCCTTCATTGTTTATTTGTTTACATCTTTTAAAATTGCTTACTGTGTTGCGCCATGATACAGGTGCATTGAAGAATTTGGGCGTTGGCCCAGATTCCAAAAAGAAAAAAACGCGCGGGGCCAAGCGTTGTGGCTGCGAAGAAACCAGCGCAATCCAGAGCAGACCCGCCCAAAGGTACGTCTTCTGTGCCTGATTCTTGGAATGACTATGTAGTAGTCTTTGATTCCATGGAAGGTCTTGCGCCTGTAGGTCTGAAGAAGCCGAAGCTGGAGCCGCAAGAGATGACGGAGATTCCGGTTGCTAACCCGGATGACCCCATCGATGTGGTGTCTAGCCCTGAGCCGCTCAAGAGAAGAAGGCTCCTTCCAAGGGTGATACTGCCACGCAGCCTCCCAAAAAGGCCGTGCGGAAGAATATCATAGGGAAGCGCGAGAATTTGGATGCGCTTGCAGCCAAACTTTCCCCAGGTAAACACTTGGCTTTGTGCTTCATTTTTCTTCCTGTTTAACTTTCTATTATTCTGCATGGAAAGATGACACACCTTTTGTCCCTCCGTCTACTCTGGCCATGCCGATCAAGATCTCCATGCCACCACCCGTTTTTGAGATGGCGCAAGCGTCAGGTGAGGGTGGTGGGACTAGTACCGGGGTGGCGGAGACGCAGGTGGATGCGAAGGCCGCTGTGCCGAGAGAGGAGGTGGTGGAAGAGGTTGTGGTTGAGGGTGGTGAACAGGTGGAGGATGTGCCTCAGGGGGCTCACGCAGCAGAGCCGGCGCCCTGGGGTGAAGCCGGGGGATCTGGGGAGCGCTCTTCTGACGAAGGGTCCCCGATTCGCCCGGACGAGACCCTGGGTGACTACTACTACAGGTCATATTCTGAAGGCCGAACTGCTGAGATCCACACCCCCGTGTGGAAGTTCAGGTAAGGAGAGAAGTTTAGACACTGATAGGCGTGCCATGAATGGTTCAAGCTCGGTGCCAGCTCCGCCTGTAATACATATAAAATCATCAGGGAGTGGCGCAGCATGCACCGCGACCAGGAGAGATTTGAGGCAGCGAAAAAAGAGATGTTCCAGGAGGGGCCCAAGTGGCTGCGCAAAAACTAGAGCTCGAGGCTGAGAGAACCAAATTCGTAAAAGCTCAACGGACCGAAGAATGGTCTGTGCTGGGGTGGAAGAAGAAGGCAGAAGGCTCCGCTGCCACACTTGCTGAGGAGTGCAAGTTGTGGAGGGAGGCCTGCGAGAGGGACAACAACGAGAAAAAAAACTCTAAGGGACGAAATTGTGAGCCTGCGCGCTGAAGCTGCGCGTTTAAAAAAGGAGAAGGAGGCAGCCTCCGCTGCGGCTGACGAGGCGAGGTCGCACCGTGAGCGCAGTGAATAAAAAGAGGTAAAAATTCATGCCCTTCTTTATTCTACGAGATCAAGAGGTTTTTAGACTAACCTTGTTGTGTGTAACCAGGTGGAGGCTTGTGCGGCACTGGAGAGTGCAAGGAAAGATCTCCAAGCTGCCTTGGTTGAAAAGGCAGAATTGTAGCGCAGGCACTTGGAGGATCTAGAGAAGCTGCGCCTGGCGGAGGCAAAGGTGGGCGCGGGCGAGGAAAAATTAGAAAATTCTGAAGCAGCCTTCGCCACCGCAGAGAGTCTGTTGGAGCCCCTGACAAACAACATGCTCTGGATGCAACAACATGGAGTTGTCAATGTAAGTCCGCTGTTATTATTTTGATCACTTTATCTTGATTCTCATTCTATATTCCTTGCATTGTGTAGATCGCAAACTCTATCCTGAACTCAGTGGAGTTAGACCATGTTGTGGCCAAGCTGATGGTCATAGCATGCCATGATGGATACGCGCAGGGCTACGCAGAGTGCGCACACCATGTGACTCGTGCATTGGACGTTCAATGGGATACAACCCGCGCTTCCACTCGTGGGGTCGATAGTGGAGCTGCCATCTCCAAGGCGAAGTAAGAGTATAATCATGTACAACTACCGGTGATCGATCTAGTGAGCGAGGCGCTCCAGCATGATGATTATGTGGATCGTTTGAAAGATATATTTCAAGATGCTGTGGAGGTTGAAGAGATAGGATAGTGTTGAATGCTTGTAGGCTTGTTAGGAATGTTCTTGAATGTAATTGCGTATCGCGCTTGTTTGTACTTTTGATATGAAATGATAGTGTTTGAAGTTACAATACTTGCGTGAACATAACTACTTTGTATAGGTAGAGCGAATAAAACTGTTAATGAACTCATGCATGAACGTCACATCCCATGCGCATACAATAGGTAGTGAATTCTGTTCATAAGTCATGTTGTACCATGGTGTTTTCACGTATACCCAAAGTGGTTTCGCGCATTTGCAACAAAATATCTAAATAATGAAAACCATGCATCGATTGTCTTGTATTAATAAGGCGTAAGAGCCATGTACAAAATTGACAAAACTAGATCATAGGTTCGCTAATTTGCTGCGCAAACATTGACGAGTCGTGAAGACTTGACATTTGAGCATGCTTAGATTACATGTAGCACCGCCTTAGCTGTTGCGCATACATGTCCTAGGAACGTTTGTGCCGTCCAAACGTTTGAGGGTGTATGCACCCTTTCCTAGGACTTCACGGATTATGTATGGGCCTTCCCACTTAGGCGCGGGTTTTCCTGTACTTTCAACATTGGACACTTCATTGTCTCTTAAAACAAAATCACCAGGTAGGAAGGTACAAATGCGGACTCGCGCATTGTAGTACTTTTCGAGCTTGGACTTGTATTTTGCTTCATTGATTGCGCCGTTTTCACGCCTTTCTTCCAGGAGGTCCAAGTCAAGTCTGCGCTTTTCCTCATTATTCTTATTTTGCATAGCGAGCATGCGCGGTGATGGGAGGCCTATTTCAGCGAAAATTACTGCCTCCGTCCCATAAACCAGGTTGAATGGTGTCTCGCCAGTGTTGGTTTTTGGCATGGTTCGATGAGCCCAAAGGATACTTAGGCAACTCATCTACCCAACCTCTCCGCGCCATCCCTAGTCTCGTCTTGATCCATTCGACTATACTTTTGCTTATGCTTTCCACCTGGCTGTTCCCTTGGGGATGCGCGACCGAAGTGAACACATGTTCGATATGCATTTCCGTCATCCACCGTTTTAGCTCTGCAGCGGCAAAATTGGGACCGTTATCACTGGCGATGCGCAGGGGTAACCAAAGCGGTAAATGATGTGCTCTCAAATGAATTTGCGAACTACCGTAGCTGTGGTGGATGCGAGGGGCTTTGCTTCTACCCACTTGGTAAAGTAATCGACGGCTACGATTATGAACTGTAAAGTACCTGGGGCATCAGGGAAAGGTCCCACCATATCGATTGCCCATTGTTGGAAGGGCCATGCTATTGTCACTGGGATCAAGTGATTTTTGGGCGCAACGTCTTAGGCGCGTATCGCTGACATGATGCACATTTCCGCAGTGTTTCGACTGCGTCTAAGTGCATGCCAGGCCAATAGTAGCCAGCGCTCATGATCTTCGCGATTACCATGCGCGGACCGGCATGAATTCCGCACAACCCTTCGTGTATTTCGTGGATTAAGTATTGCGCGTCTTGCGGATCTACGCAGCGGAGTAGTGATCCCAAGTATGACTTCCGGTAAAGTATACCGTCTGCCATTTCATAGTTGAGTGCCTTATTCTGGGCCTTTCTTGCTTCCGCCTTGTTTTCTTGGAGGATCCCAGACTGCAAAAACATGATGATGGGAGACATCCAGGAAGGATTCCCCATTTCTATGACGTTTACTTGACGTAGCGGAACGAAAGGGTTTTTGAGCACCTCAATGCGCACTTCTCACACGAGGTATTTGAAGCTTGTAGCTGCCAGTTTGCTGAGCACATCAGCATGTTTATTCTCGCTTTGGTTAATGTGGGTTACTTTGAAACTTTGGAATTTGGTTATCAAGGATTGCGCCTGTTCAAGATAAAGGGCCATCGTTTCGCCTTTTGCATCGTACAGGCCATTGATCTGTCCCGCGACCAAAAGAGAATCGACATCCACTTCCAAATTCCTAGCACCCATTTTGATGGCTAACCGGAGGCCTGCCAGACACGCTTCATATTCGGCTTTGTTATTCGTGCTTTTGAAGTCCAATCTGATGGCGTAGGTGAACTCCTGGTTATCAGGGCTTATTAGACGGAGACCAGCCTCTGCGCCCTCATCATTAGATGCGCCGTCAGTGTGAAGGATCCATGCGCGGTCGTCTGTAACAGGCACTGGATTCTGTACAGCTTCACACTCTTGCACTTTATTACTCGGCACTTCGGTGACGAAATCGGCTAATATCTGGCCTTTAATAGTTGGGCATAGTTTGTACACGATATTGTGTCCACCCAGCTCGATAGCACATTTCGCTAAATGGCCAGATATGTCCGGTTTGGACAAAACTTGGCCCAGGTGATAGTTCGTGAGAACCGTGATCACGTGGCCTGAAAAATACCGACGCAGCCTGCGGGATGCGTGGACTAAAGCTAGAGCAAGCTTCTCCATCATTGGGTATCTTGTCTCCGGGTCAGTTAACATCTTACTGACGTAGTAGATTGGATTTTGGACTCCTGCGTGCTCTACTAACAAGATTGCGCCCAGAGCGATATCCGATGCGGACAAGTTATGGATCAGTGGCTCGTTCTATTGCGATGCCATGAGTGTAGGCAACTGAATCAAGCATTCCTTAATATGTTGGAAGGTTTCTCTGCATCCGAAGTCCACTGAAACTTGTTTTGCTTTACACAATTTCTCAGGGTGCTGATGAATGGGAAGGATTTCATCGCGTGGTTGGCTAAGAACCTGTTCAGCGCAGCCAGTCGCCTAGCAAACCGTTGCATTTCCTTGATGGTCGAAGGGGAAGGCATACGCTGAATTGCTTCCACTTTCTCAGGATTGATTTTGAATGCGTGATAATGAATCCCAAAAATTTTCCTTCTTCTGTTCCAAACGAGCACTTCCCGGGGTTTAACTTCAAGTTGGCCTTGCAAGGATGCGAAAGTTTTCTGTATGTTTGTCAACATCCTTTCCTCATCCGGGCTCATGATGACTAGGTCATTGATGTACACTTCCACCGTTTCACCTATGTCATCTCTGAAGACATGGTCCATCAAACGCTGGTAGGTAGCTCATGCGTTGCGCAACCCAAAGGGCATCTTTGTATAGCAAAAGATTCCATTGTCAGTGCGGAAATCGTTTTTGTTCGTCCTCTTTCTTCATTTGAATCTGGTGGTAGCCTTTGTAGCAATCGAGAAAACATTTTCACCTGAATAAAGCGAGGGAGTCCACCTTTTTGTCGATTTCCAACAAAGAGCAGAAGTCTTTTTGACCTGCTTTGTTCAGATCTTTGAAATCGACGCACATGCGCCAACCGCCATTGTGCTTCTGGACCATGACCGGATTGGCTACCCATGTTTGGTAGCGCACTTCTCTGAGGATGCCGGCTTGGAAGAGCTCTGAACTTGCTCGTTCATTGCGGGAGTTTTTTCAGGCCCAAAACTGCGCTTTTTCTGAACGACTCGCTCAATTGAAGGGAAAGTGTGCAGCGCATGCTCTTCGATCTCTCTTGGTACCCTTGTCATCTACCGTTGACCACGCAAAAATGTCTAGGTTATGGAACATGAGTTGTTTAAGTCGCGCCTTGACTGCAGGGGTCATGGCGGGACCTAATAACACCGTTTGTTCTGGGTACTTGTTGTTGAGTACCCATTTTTCTGGCTCACCGTTTAAGGATGAATTCGGTACCTTCATCGAAGATTCTTCTTAGATGAACATGACCTCCTTCCTCGAATATATGATGGCAACCCGGTTTCTGTTGGAAACCCGCAAGCAGCGTGAAGAGTAGAGGTGATCATATTGAACTCTCTTTGGGCGCGACGAGCTAGTAACACGTCATGGCGCGATGTTGCTGGCATTACATGAAGTTTACAGAGACCGTGCACGAGTTTCGTCCGTCAGAAAGAGTTACCAGAAAAGAGATCTGGCCTAGCGGAAAACGGCTTCCTTGTCGAAACCCGTCAATGGGAAATCGACCGGCTCCAAGCGCGCTTTATCCTCCGAGTCCAACTGTTGAAAACGTTGTTCATAGATAATGTCCATAGAGCTTCCCGGGTTAATGAACATGTAGTCGGTGCGATAATGGCCAAAGATGCCAGTTATCACTACCGAACGTTCCTCCTGTGGGCCCCCGGGAACTATGGGGAAGATGACTTGTTGTTCGCACCAATGTGGTGTACAACTCTTCTGATGGCTGCGCTTGCGCGCTGGGCCACCCTTTATCATATGAACGAATGCTTGTTTCATTTTCTTGTTACTCTGGCCTCCTTCACCGTGTTTTGAAGCAGATGGGTGAGCTTCCTATTCTTCAGCGCCTTTTCTAAGTCCGTGAACAAGCTGATGCAGTTGTCGGTCGTGTGGCCTGTATCTTTGTGATAAACGTAAAAAAGGTTAGGGTCTTGACCTTTTTTGTTTCTCATAGGCGGTGGCTGCTTGAACTGATAATCTTCTGTGCTGAGCACTTCCGCCGGGGTCTTCGTCAGTGGCGTCCACTTTCGATCGCGATTATCTTGTTTGATTGCTCTTTGAGTAGCAATCTTATTTATCGTTGCGCGTGCATCGACCGGTGAGTAGGAAGGGTTTTGGGTGGACTCCTACCAACTCTTCTTTTGTTCTTCGTAAAACTCCTGCTCATCTTGCAAATGGTACTGAGGTAGAGGAGGTCGGCTGGAGTTTAGGTTGCGCTTCGTCTGCATGTAGACTTTGTCTGCCGCCATTAGTTTCTCCCAGCTTTTTGGGAGGCAAGAGGTTCCTGACATGACTCTTATCATCTTGTCGTAGCGGACAACATATTTAAATTGTGCACGAATTATGTCTCCGTGCACGTCACCGATTTCCAACACCTCCTTGTTGTAGCGGGTGATGGAATCTTCGAGACTTTCATCATCCCGTCGCCAAATATACATGATGTTAGAGGAATCTCTGACGTACCGTCTTTGTTGGTTGAAATGAGTCAGGGACTTGTCTTGAGATCGTTCCATGAGGTGAGCTTACCCGTGGGTAAGTTGTTAAACCATAGGCGCGCAACACCTGTAAGAGTTTGGACAAAAAGATGACACCACATGGGCAGCGTCCAACCTCCGATAAGCCCTGCGCTAGTGAACAAATGCATGTGGTCGTCTGGGTCTGTCAACCCATTAAACTTTCACACCTTGGATGGTAATTTCGCGTGTTCAGGTGGGGCTAGCGCGATCTCCTTCACGAACTTTGAGTGTTCGGCTGCTTCAACTAGACTTTAGATTAAGTTGTAATTATACTCCGTCTCCGGGTTGTACATAGCCCGTGGCGTAGGCTTATATGCGCCGTGATCTTTAGGCAGCCGGTGGTACACGCTGGCGCTGTCACCCTCGCCATATGTTCTATCTACTTCTTCACGCTGGGTGTCCCGCCTCTCTAGTGGGTGCGGGCCCAATCGTGAATGGATAGACGCTCGCCTATGAATGTTTGACACATATTTTGGCAGCGACTGGGAATACTCTGTTTCCCTAGTACGGAGGTTTGATGGAACACTCGCTCAGGCCAATGAGTCGTAACTTAGTACTCGCGGTGCAGGCGAGGTATGCACTTGAGTTGGCGTAGCAGACGCATTAGTTTGCGCACAAAGTTGTGCATAAACGACATTCAAAGCCGTTTGAGATTTGATGTACCATGACATCGGAGTTTCACCCGGAGGTAAAATTGATGTGATTGGTACAAAGGGAGTTTCCACTTGAATTCCGGGCTTTACCGGGATATTCACACGACCTGAGTCGTGGTGAACATCGGCGTTTCTGGAAGATCCTTCTTCCACTTGTCCGTCAGTCCGAGGGACATGACTAGGTTCTTGCCCTCGGCCTGAGGACCTCGTGGTACGCTTGATGGAATGTCAGCAATTGAAAATGAGATTTAAAAAAACGAACGAGAGACAGATGCAATAATCAGAAAAAATCGGATGACGCCAATGAAGAAACACTGGTTCCAAAGGTATCCAGAGATATCTGGGATATGGCTCAGAGTCTCTGCATAAAAGGTTATCTCTCGTTTACTCATCGGAATAATCTTGCTTCAAGCTCACTACAAAACTTGAAACGCCGTTAGCCTCATCACGGGAGAAAGGGGGAGGGTTTTCTCCATGACCACACTTCGGCGTGAGAATAAGTATCGGGGTTTGCAAAGGATTAAGCAAGTAATTCGTGAGTGAGCTCAAAGCAGTGTGTGTTATCTTATGGTGTGATCCTTATTTTATAATCGAAAAAGATATGTAGGAGATGGGCTGATGGGCCTTGGGCCTGCAACTGACAACCAGGCACCATTCTATCTCCTCTGCGACAACCGTTAATGGTCTTTGGCTAGAGGTGCGCTTAGCGCATGGTGGATGGAGCCACGTGTCCTGGAAGTTGTCCTTGTTGTCGGACCTGTCATCAGCCGGTAGTGGAGATCGTGTGACAATCGTTGGCGTGAGTTGGTTGGGGCCACGTGTACGTCCTTGCGTACTTTTCTGCCCTCTGCATGACTGCTCATCATGCGACGTGGTCTGGCACAACCTGCCGAGCGGTTATTGGCTCACAGCTCTGCCCCCTTTTACCCTTGTACTTGGTTAATGCCTCTTTGCGCTTCTCCCTTCCGCGTAGCCTTCTCAGTGATTTTTGGCCAGCACGGACTTGTAGGGATTAAGTCCTTTTGTTCTCAAGATTAAGTATGAGTTGCTCTCATCTTAGTCTTGGCCTTGTGCAAGGTTTTAGAACTTCGCAGCTAGAGGTTTGTTCAATCCGCGCAGGGTTAGGGACCTGTGCTTCAAGGTTTAACTTATCGTTGCGCAGGGTGCACAAGGTTTGTTAGGCAACCTGTTGGTTTTAATGTTGTCGCATCGTTGTGCGTAGCGCAAGGTTATTCCAGTGTTATCATTATGAGGGTATGGTACCTTGCGTAGGCGTAGGATTTTTGGGACCATACCCCTCCAATACCCAAAATAAACAAAACTCAACACTTAGTCCATTTTGCAACGAAAATGGCGTGAGCCTAAGAAGCGCAGAAAGCAACCGCGCCAGCAAAGATGGCTTCGGTTAGTACAAACGGTACGATTGTCAGAACAGTTGGCCAATAGGCGCACGAAAGGTTGTGTCCAGTAATGTTGCATGATGAACAATCGTACAGGAGACAAAAAGTACACAAGGACACATACGTGTCATCAACCACCGTGCACCGACCACTGCTTCATGATCTCCACCTAGCTGCTAATGACAGACCTGACAACAAGGAAAACTACCAGGCCATGTGGACTCATTCAACGTGCATCAACTCCCCATTCGCCTGCAAACACTAACGGTCTTGTTCAAAGGAGTAATCAAGATATCCCTTATTGTCAACGTTAGGCCCAAGGCCCATCAGCCCACCTCCTTCACAACTCTCTTCCGCTATAAATAAATAACTTCATCTCCAAGTTTAGCGATCGCTCTCTTGCTCTCTCACATAATACACACACCTTTATCCTCAAAACAAGTTCTTATTCTCACGCCGGGTGGTGGTTATAAGGAGAATCCCCCTATTCTCCTCCTTATAACGAGCTTCACGGTGTTGTGGTTGTTTTGCAGGATTATCACGGTAATTAGTCAAGGAAGAAAGAGGACTAATCTTATTTGGACGAGACACGAACCTCAAGTTAACCTTTGGATTAACTTGATGTTTCTTCACAACTAGTACAAAAAATACCGCTATTGAAAATCTCAAAAATTGATAGCGGTACCGAAAATACCCGGTACAATTCGATACCGGTATGGACCTGATGGCCATTGGGCTTTAGATTTTAAAGCAGGACTCTGGAAAACAAAAGCTATTGTTGTGAGGAGTGAGGTCGTATAGAAAGGGATTGTCAAAACATCCCGAGAAAGTATAAGCTTATTACCATATCTTTTGTTCAATTGAAAAGACTAATTTTATCATAATTTAAAAAAAGGGTTTTATCAAGTGTTCAAGAAACCGTCACAACATCCATAGTGATATTCAAAAAATGTCAGAACAAGATTTTATATGCAAGCTTCGCACATAAAAGCTAAATAGTAACATGGGTTTGAAGTTTGATTTCTACTGATCGTGTCTTGCTAGAGATGAAATGGATATAGATATAATTAGCAAGTTCAAAGTATGTTTTGTACAAGCTTATGACAAGTTGGTGGGATGATAGCAGGGCAAGTTGAATGTATTTTTTGTTTTAGTGTAACGATAGCAGGTCAAATGTGGGATGTAGATAAATAGCAGGCTAGAAGCTCATGGCTTATTAAAAGTTGATTGTGGATATAGATAGCAACTTCAATGTTTTTTAATACATGATTATGGTGTGTTAAAGCAAGAGAATGATAGCAGGTAGTGTGTATTTTTTACAAATTTAGGTGATGGAATCAATTTTTTAAAAATGATTTTATAATCGTATTGGACTGGGCTCTAAAATGGTTCAACCTAGTTAACCTTATAATTTCATAAAATACAAATTCATCTCAAAAAATAATCTAATCTCAATAAGGATTTATGTAACTGATCATGACTTTATCTAAAAAATAACTATATTCTTGTAAAATATTAAGCATTTTAAGAGCAATTTTATTACTTATAAATAATATTACATTGGACGAGATGGGTAACACTTTCAACAATGATAGATATTGTAATGGAAGACACTATGTTAATTAACGGACATATGAAAGGTCAATATTACCTTAATATTGTATACTATTAAAATAAAAAAAAGTCAATTTTTTAAGATAATGCAAACCGGTTCAACGGTTTGAACCGCTAGAATCGGATTTACACCGTATTTGGGTTTTACCAGCCTTTATCGTATCGGGCACGTGTCCGAAATTTAGTTTAACCGGTATAACCGGCCAGTTCATACCGATACTTAAAAATTGGATGGAAAGATAGTAGTTTGATTCCCGACTTTCCCCAAACTTCCATCTCACGAGCAAATGAACCAATGGAGGACGTTTGACATTCCACACATTTAGGCTCTTTTTTAAACAAATAATGCTTTTGTTTAAAAGGCTTTTTTAAACGAATAATGTTTTTATTTAAAATACAAAGAAAAAAATATTTGTCACTTGAACTAAATATGTGGATTGTCAAGTGCTGGATGCATGTTTGTTGTTTTTTATTTTCATTTTTTAGTTTTTATTTAAGCAAAACGATTTTTGTTGTCAATATGATTTGATGTAGATGTTAGGGGTTGATTTTCACTCAGAATCCAGATGCATACTTTGGTATCTAGGATCCTAACAGGACTAAGGATTCTGAGTATTGATATTACTAATGAATTTCTTTATACTTCTACAATGGCTAGAGGACGAAGCTTTGCGGATATCTCGAAGAATAGGTTGAGAAAACGTGCGGAAAAGAACTATAAGGACTTACGATGGTCACTTGCCCAGTCCTTCCAGGATCCCGGAAATCTCGGACTTCTAATTAGGATATTTTTCTGCTTTGTACTATAAATAGCTTGATCCGGTTGACTTAGGATTAACTTTTACAACGCAACACACACTCGCAACACTTGCAGTAAACTTTGTAATACGTAGTTCTCGGTTGATCAAAGCTCACGATTGTAATTTTTCAAGTGTTTAATATACCGGAGCTAGGTAGCTTCCAGCTCCCGGGGTTTTTTGTGTTGTAGATCATCTTTTAAAGAGTAGATCATCTTTCAAAGAGATCAAGGGCTTTTCCTCCATAACATATAGCCCGTGTTCGTGTTCGTTTACTGCATTCATACTTAGTCCATCACATAACACCATCTTCTCAAAGTCCATAACCCAAAATCATGTTTCCTAGATGTCACACCCTGATTTCCGGTGGGACCTGGAAGGAATCAAGTTCAGCATCCATGCTTATTGTGAAAACCGTTACAAGGACATATAGACAAGATTGAAAAAGCATTTTGATAAGCATGAGTGTTTGGAAAAAGTATACATCAACAGCCATGAAAAATATAAGGCAAATAGAGAAAAACTTATGGATATTTCACCCAAATCTTTGTATTACCCAAAATACTTCAAACTTGACACAAGTACTACGAACCTATCAAACTAAACAACACTGATATGAACAAGAACAATCACTAAACAAAGATCAGATTCAACAAGAATCTGATCTGTTATGTAACCCTAATGCTTATGTGTGTGAGAGAAAGTGTAAACACAACGGAGACTCAATAATGCATAAATGATCCCAAGGCACTCTTTTATAGGCTCCAAATGTGAAGGGTTGCCCTCCTGAGAACCCGGAATTAGAGGTGCACAAAAAATCTGGAACCAGAAAAAAAAAACCGGACATTTACTAACAGTTAAAGCTTACACAATTAACTTATTATCTATTCACCGAAAAATCTTGTTACGTGCATCTGCCATTTAGTACTAAATAAGTGGAAGTGAAAATAAACAAATGGGCCTAGATTCATGTGAAGCAAATTGTACTATTCTGACAATGGCCTTTGAACCTGCCCTGAAATCGGGTTTTTACAGTACCCCAATTAGGTTTTCTTTTAATACCCGGTTTTTTTACTCGGTTTTTGAAGAACCGGTTCCATACCCGATCAGGAACCGGGTATAATGGGTATAGTTTTTTATGCCTGGAACCGGTTCTTTAAATACCCCGTATAAGTGATACCTGACCATACCCGAAATCGGTTTTCATAACCGGAACCGGGTATTGAAAAAACCCGGTTTGCGCACCTCTACCCGGAATAACCCGACACACTTGTCTCTTTACTTTATTATCCAGCAAGCTAAAGCCCAATCCTTAGCAATGAAGTGCAATCCAGCCATCTTACAAGCCCACTCCTCATGCCATGCATAGTCCATTTAATATCTACCAGTTGATGTCCTCCAATCTATTAATAACATGCCATACACAAACAAACAAACATTAGGCAAATAATTAAATTAAATTTATTGTTTAGGAATTAATTTGAAGTTAAAGATTAATACATCAGTTGACATATTAATCTTTTAACACATATCAAGTGTATTAAAGTGAGTTCGGTTCATTTTACCCATTTAAACTATAAGTTGATGTTTTTAAGTCCATATAAGTGGGTTTAGGTAATTTTGACCCATTTAAACTATGCTGGATGTATTAAGTTTATTAACTTCAAATATCCAAGTTTTAGTTTAAATGAGTCAAAATTAAATAAACGGAACCCACTTTAATATACAAAAAGTTGTCAATTAATCATAGTATATTGCTAGTACTATTGTTTCTATTAATATAGTTTGATTGATATTTGAGAAAGATGAATATTATTGCTAGTATTATAACATGATGGTTATCCATTTTAAATGAGTCAAGAAGTTGAAGTTTAGTAAAGCATTTTATGTATGTATATTTTATTGTTTAATGCTAGAAATAATCATGAAAATTATAATAAATCATTGTCGTGGTTAGGTAGGGATGAGATGTCTGTCGATGAGGTTGAGTGTCTTAAAGAAGCTTATGGGTCGTTGGTCGACTCCTAAAAAGCATAACCCCGACATGTTCCTTAATGTAAATAGGGATGAAGAAGATCGACAAGCGAACGAACATTGGCAAAGACAAGAACAAGCTATAGCTGAGTTGTGACAATAGAATGCGTCTTTGCATCACAAATAAATGCGTTGAGGAGGTTGAATGTTCCCTAATGTAAACGGGGATGAAGAAGATCGACAAGTGAACGAACGTTGGCAAAGACAAGAACAAGCTGTAGCTGAGTTGTGAAATCTGATTCTTTAGTTGACCAAAACCCAACTTTCTGGCTCATGAAGAAGAAGATGATAATTTAATAGTAGAAATAAAGAGCGTGTAAATTGTCGTTTCATCATTTTCCAAGTAGTTTGATATTAATCAAAAAAAAGTTTTTATTATTACGAAAAGCACCCCAAATTAAAATATTCCACTCTGAAACCCCAAAAAGGTTCATCCGGCTGTGAGCACATCTCATCAATTTATCATTCGTCTTCTTTACACCTTTACGAACATAAACATAGCAAAGGAGCATGAAACTATCTAACATACAAGTGACACATCTATTGTAAAAATGTTCTTAAATAAACTAAGAGTTTCTCCCTTTGAAGGATAAGTTAGTAACCACATAGCTCTCCCTATCACCTAATGTCATGCCCAAGTGACGATTAATTGGTATTAAAGAAAATAAGACCATTCGAGTTCCTTTTTGTTAACGGCAAGCATAGTATGTGATACTAACGATGTTTCAGTTGTCTCTCATTGTATAAAAACCGAAGAAACAGGTATGCTCTCTCTCAACCCGCAATGTATCTATTCTTACGTTGGATGGCTCATGGCTGTAATCAGGTACAGAGGAAAAGATATTTTTTCTCTCTGTGACAAGGATAATGGTTGTTACATTGTGCAATCTAGATAATATATAACTCTTGTGGTTACACTAATTGATCATCGTTACAATCATCTTTGAACCCTACGTAGATCATTTGTATAAAAATTTGTTCACATTCACATCAACCCTAGCGGAATTGTGCTTAAAAAAAAAAAAAGAAGTTAACGGGTAATGAATTGGATTTGGTCATAGGAAAACTCACGATAAAAATTATGATTTTCCTCTTAGTTCAAAAATTTGATTTTGCCCTGTTCAAAATAAAATTATGGTTTTGCCCGCAGCTTAAATTTATGATTTTGCCCTAAGTTCAAATTTATATTACGAATTTGCTCCAAGTTCAAAATTATGAATTTGCCCCTGCGTAAATTTGTGATTTTGTCCCTCGTTTAAGTTTACAGTTGGTTCAAATTTACAGTTTTGCCATCACTTTATCTTTTGGCAATTACGATTTTACCCCAGTAAAAAAATACAAATTTGCCCTCATTTCAAAATTACAGTATTGACATCGGTTTAGTTTTTTTTAGCAAAACTATAAAAGTGTTTTGTTTTTATTGGTTGACTCGATTTAACTTTTTTCGTGTCAAGGAACTGCCTAACACTCGCTCATTAGTACTGACAAATTATAGTTTTGCCCTGAGCTCAAAATTATGGCTTGTCATCGTTATAGTTCTTTTGCTAGCAAAATTATAGTAGTGGTTTTTTATTGGATGAGAATTATTCGACCATCGTCCCGCAACGAGGGCGGGGCATCAACTAGTTATTTACATTTATATGTTACAAAATAAAAGATTATTTTTTAAGATTAATATATATTATTATATATTTACAGTTTTATTTGTATTAAATATGTTTAAGGGGAAGATGATATATATGTTATTTTAAAAAAAAATTAACATATTGTACTGTTGTCAAAAACATAAACAAATACAGGATAGTATATGTATATATACACACATAAAAATCCTAACAACTTTTTTTTCTTAAACACTAACATTTATACCTTATACGTATGGGTATGCCTAACACCCTGAGTTGGGTACATGACGAGACTTTACAACCGGATATGGAATTGTGATTAGCCATACCAGGTCCAAACCCGAGTCATTGACATCCCTATCAGAAAGTGGTTCAGAGACTGAGACCTCGTTCTTTGACCCCTTTTGAAGAGCATTCATGGCCTTGTAGATCTAGTTACTATGGAGACGCAGTGTGGCTAGGTTATCTTTTTATCACCCATGGAACACGATCCTAAACCTAGCCACTAGGATTTGTTTCTTCAACTAGTATTCAGTGTTGTCTTTCGTCTCATAACCTATGATCTCCGCAACTTTTTGGAAAACAAAAGCTTCCTAAGTTTAAAACAAGAAGTTACCCAGTGTATTATGCAAAATCTCTTCCATTAACCTCAATATATATTGTAACCAGTTGTTTCGCAAACTCGTGTTTTAGGGCCAACTCGTCATTAACTCGAACTTTGCAAAAGCAATATATGGCGCTGCCTTTTCTCTCTGCACAATGAAAATAGAATGCATTGGAGTAAGATTCTAATCACAACCGAACATAGGTCACACACAATACTAATGATGTTCAAGTCACACAGGTTGTTAGTATCGGAGTATAGCGGTATCTACCCCTCCGTTCATCATGATAAACCTAAATACACAAAAACACTATCATGTCTTCATCCGAAATTTGTTTCTTTTGCCCGCACATGTGGATTTCAGAGCAACGGGCGGGAGAACAACAATTAAAAATCAAGGATATGTCCGCGAGTTATATTGTTGTAGCAATTATTCTTGTCATTTAGATTCTTGATTTTGTTTCTTATTGATATAAGTGTTATTGCTTCTAGGTTTGGCTAAACGCCACATCTATGTTTAGTATAACTATGAACACATGTCCAACATGATGTTCTTATTCACCTCGAGGTCTTTAGTCGCGCGCTGTGTTTTACCACTCTCGCACAAGCCTTCAAAGATACATATACTCGTCATAGGCTCGTTAGTCGCATGCTGTGACACGTCTTCCGACCACATCTACAGTTTCAATAAGACAAAACTAAGCATTTAGTACAACATCTATGCTCTATAATAAAAGAAAGGATTATCGGATTTTATCACCCCCAATTATTGGCTATTGGCTGCTGATGGATAGGGTGAAACCCGAGTGATAATGATCATAACTTGCGTGTTTTAGTTAGTTTTGGGCAATTATATGCGTCGAATGAGATAACTACGGGAATTGGTTGTTTTGCAGGTTAACTGATTAATTCGGGCGTTTTAAGAAAGCCAGAGATGATGCATAATACCCGGGATGCAGTTACGAAGTAGAAAGTACCAATCGGGAATTGTTCGGGTCAAGAACTAACGTGGAAACACGAGAAAAAGAGGGAGAAGAGAAGTCGAGGGTTCTACCGGTATTTGAGTGAAAGATGCAGAGATGATATCAAGGTGTTGAAGACTCCGCCATAGCCTACGGTCCGCAGACCGTAAGCTACGGTTTGGTTATAAGAGGAATAGAGGATTCAACATGTCTTGACTGTAGGTTATGGTCAAGGGACCGTAGCTTACGGTCACCTTTATTTCATTGACAGAACCATGTAACCGTAGCCTACGGTAAGGAAACCGTAGCTTACGTTTGAGTTGCATATAATCAGAACTTGGAGACCGTAGCTTACGGTCAAGGGACTGTAGCTTACGGTCATGGGTGAAAAATATCGCATGATCAGTTGTGGGCGTATATGTGGGTTCATGAGGTCATTTTTGAGGGGCATTAGAGAGTACGAACGAATACCAGGTTCTAGGGCTTCAAAGTTTGCAACTTTTTCACCTTCAACCATCATAATTCCATTTCAATCCAACATCATGTTCAGGGATTCAGCAAATTACCCAATGTTTGAAGAATATATGCGAGTAATGAGCGGTTAGTTTCTTGTTATGGTTCCTCCGAATGGAGGATTGATGTAAGTTAGATATTTAATGTGTTTCGATAACCATTTGGATTCACTGATCTAAGCACTCGATGATTTTCACTAAGGGTTTGGTTAATTCCATTGTAACTGATTGCATTTTGTTTGATCTTGATTTGTAACCACTCAATTCCCGAGAGTTCTTGAAATTGGGATATATGCTAAGGATTAGGGTTGGTAATTGTAATTGATGTCTGTGTGATAACCTTTCATTATTCATTAATCAGAGTACTTAGTCACCTAGCATCACAATTGGTAATTAAATCAACATTCAGTTTTCAATGGTTAGATGAAACATATTATTATCATTTGCTTATCATTCTGAATTTCGGAGGAATCATCGTTTTTGTTATTGATACAAATTCCAATTTATTGTGTTCATTTAAGCCATCAGCAATCTTTGATTTTAAGTTTATTCTTTACAACATTCAGTAGATAACATCTGTTAGTATAACACTTTCCACAATACTCCCTCGGTTCGATACCCCTATTATCCTATCTACGTAGCTTATTTCGGTTTTTGATTGACACCAACGATAGTCATCAAAATGGCGCCGTTGTCGGGGAGGCGTGCGCAAAGTGTGTGATTAGTTATTTCACTTTTTTGTTTTGTTCAGAATTACACGATATTTCTTTTGTTTGTGTAGTGCAGGTGATCCGTTCTTTGCATACATCATACTCCGCATTCCGGGCAGTCTTCACCACTAGTGTTTGATCCAGAGATAGAAAGAACAGCACGACATACCCGAGTATTGCATCGTGAAAATCAGATTGCACAACCTACAACGCCAACAACCCACTTAATGCAGAGATCAAGTAATTTTGAGAATCAACCAGTCACTCCACCTTCGTAGAATCAATTCTCACCGACAGCTACTCACCCTGCACCAAATACAACTATACCACCTCCACATCCATCACATACTCAACCCACAACCACAAATGTTCCACTAATACCACTGCCACCATTTCCCAATCTCAGCAATCTCCCACCTTTTCCCAGTCAACACTATTCCCAATCCTCTAATGTTCCGCAATCATCACCGTATGTGAAGATTGCCACTGATGATACCGTGATTCCGCCTATGCAGACATGGACATCTAGGCCTGCCCCTATCCCTGAAATTCGACCATCAGTTCAACAAACGTATTACCCGTCTTCACAGCAACAACAACAGCACTCTGTAAGAAATTCAGCATTTGAATAACGGACTAGTGCAGTGGATTCGGGCATGGATTTGAGGCATCCGACGAATATGGGGGAAATCCAATGATGGGATTGGGAATTCATGAAAGCTATGATACGGAATTTAGATCGGGAGATGGGATAAATTATGGAAATTCGGGGTTTCCTACATCAGTTAATGCTCCCATGCAAGTTAATCAACAACCAGTTAATAACCGGCCAATTAACATGCCAGTTAATCAACAACCAGTTCTATATAAATTAGATTTATTCAATCCGTACAATACATGGAGTTTTTTTTAAATATAACCTTTTGATTATTTAGTATATAAAATTGCATTTCTTCCACCCGTGAATACACAGGGTTTTTTAAATATGACTTGTTATTGTTTGGTATATAAATTACATTTCCAGCACTACAGGTTCAAGGTCCACATAGGTTACCTCCCAGAAATATGCCTCCACCGATTGATCAATTTGAAGGCATTCCAAGAATATTTGAGCGGGAACCTGTACGGGGCGTCGAGAGCCACTTCAAACCCGCAATTGCCAATAACCCATCATCGGTGGTTATTCCTCAACTACGAGGTCGGTCATTTGAGGTGAGGGCACAATCAATTCAAAGCCTTCCCAAGTATCATGGACTAGCCACCAAAGAACCATATTTGCATATAGCAGCATATGATGCACGATGCAACAACATTGGCGGTCAAGGATTCACACCAGATGACGCAAAGTTGGTACTTTTCCAGTTTACACTCGAAGATAAGGCGCAACAATGGTTTCATTCGTTACCATCAGCTTCCCTTTTTACATGGCATGATATGCAACAGTTATTTCTCGATGAGTTCTATGCACCGTTACGGTCGAACAACGATCGAAAGGATATTCGGAATTTCCGACAGCAGCCAGGGGAACTTTTCCATGAGGCATTTAATCGTTTTAAAATGATGTTAATGAATTGTCCACATCATGGGATTCCACTGTGGGAGTTGTTGAACGCATTTCATGAAGGCTTATCAGACGAAGATGCAAGGGATTTGAGTTCAACATCAAATGGAATGTTCGGCACAAACTATGAGCAATTCGATTGGGAGTATTTGAAGAGGAATGCGAGGACTTCAAAACAAAAAGCTCAATCTTCAAGAAGTGTTCGGCATTCGGTTTTCAGGGCGGTAGATAACGCACCGGATGTTAGTGGACAAATGCCGTTCTGTGGGCATTGTGGGGACTTAGGGCATATTGCTGATCAGTGCCCTAGTATTGGTTCGGGAGTTATAGACGTTAATTACGTGCAAGGAAGTTGAGGGGGTGGCAGAAATTTTAATATGAACTCCAACACATATCATCCAGGCCTTAAAAATCATCTGAACTTTAGTTATGGGAATGCTAACAATCAAACTAATTGGAGATTTCAAGGTAATAATAATCATTCTAGGGGGCAGAGGAACTTTAATCAACCTCGATTCCACCAGACTTTCAAGGAGGGTATCATTCGAATCAAGGCGGAATAGCTGGATCCTCTAACCCTACTGCGGTTAACGGTACGATGGAAATGTTAAAGTCCATTCAGCAGGATTTGCATAAATGCAATCAGATGGATGAAGTGCGGGCTCAGAAAGATGAGGTACGTGACAAGGCCATCCAATTATCAACAACACAGATTGGCCAACTTGCTAATGAGCTGAAGGAGTTGAAGCAAAACAATGGGCGGTTACTAAGTGACACAACAACAAATCCAGCTCATCAGAAAAAAGGTAACCAAATCCATCAGGTAAGTACCCTTCATGGTGGTAAGTCCTATAATAAAGTTCCCACTCCACCACAATTTGTGGAAGGTGTGGTGGAGGACTTAGGTGAGGATGGGGTGAGTGACGACGAGTTGGAACCGGCGGTTATTAACATGAATGTCAAATCTACTACTAACAATAATAACCATATTAAGACTGCTGAACCGACCAAGGCTACGGAAGGGGAACGAATTTCACCTCCCTTTCCTGAAGCCTTGAAAAATTCCGGTAATAAAGGCATCATCAACAAAAGGGGACCGCAACCCGAAGAAATTTGGGAAGTTTTTAAACAAGTAAAAATTAACTTACCTTTAATTGATGCCATTAAACAGGTTCCGGCATATGCTAAATATTTAAAAGACATGTGCACTCAAAAACGGCAACATAAAGTGCCTAAACAGATTGACTTAACAAAAAGGGTGAGTGTTGTGTTGAATGGTGTGCTTCCACCCAAGCTGAAAGATCCTGGAGCGCCTTTAATTCCCATTCAAGTGGGCGATTTTAAAATGAACCGGGTGTTGCTGGATCTGGGAGCTAGTGTGAGCATTCTCCCGGGAAGCTTGTACGACCAATATGATTTTGGCCCACTACGTCGGGTCGATACAACTGTTGTATTGGCAGACTTGACCCCTAAACTTCCTAGGGGGATTGTGCGAGATGTCATTGTTAAGGTTGAAGAGTTTTATTTTCCAGTAGATTTTTTTGGTGCTTGATTATGTCGCATCTGACCAAATCAACCAGCCAAATGTTATTCTGGGCCGACCTTTCTTAGCCACGGCACATGCATTGATCGACTGCGACACTGGCACTGTTGATATGATGTTTGGCAATAGGAAGGCAGATTAAATGTGTTTTCTAACGTTTCTGATATATCTCCCAGTGACGAATGTTTCATGGCAGATATCATTGATGGGTGCTCCCTTCACTTAGAAGAGGAAATATCCGAGTTATGTGTGTTGTGTGACAGGGTAGAACAGAATCATATGCATGACTTAGAAGAGGAGGTGAAGAGTTTAGAGGTGTTAGCGATGCAAGAAAGAAGGCCTCCATGGACGCATCAAGTGGAAAGCCTTCCGCCCGAGATCTCATCAGGAATGAAGCCGTCTGATCAGTCCGCTGAAGGTCGAACTGAAAGAATTACCAAAGCATCTTAAATATGCATTCCTGGGAGAGGATCAGACTCTTCCAGTCATTATTGCTACGAATTCAGCAAAAGAACAAGAGGAAGCATTGCTGAAGGTGCTCCAGACCCATAAAGTGGCAATTTGTTGGACTCTTGCAGACCTAAAAGGTATAAGTCCCTCTATTGTGATGCATAGATTATAATTGATGCAGATGCAAGGCCTGCAAGGGATACACAGCGACGTTTGAATCCTAACATGTGCGAGGTGGTGAAGAAGGAAGTTATCAAGTGGTTAGATGCCGGGATCATTTACCTTAGATAGTGCGTGGGTAAGTCTGACCCAAACGGTGCCCAAGAAAGCAGGGATCCAAATTGTTTAAGGCGACAACGGTGAGCAAATCGCCACTCGGCTGGTAACCGGGTGGCATGTATGCATTGGTTATAGAAAACTTAAGCAGCACGTCAAAGGATCACTTTCCTTTGCCTTTAATTGATCAGATTGTTGAAAAATTATCAGGTCAGAAATTTTACTGCTTTTTAGATGGCTATTCAGGGTACAATCAAATTTCCATACATACCGATCACCAAGAAAAAACCACATTCACATGCTCGTAGGGTACCTTCGCATTTAGACGAATGTCGTTTGGGCTGTGTAATGCCACGGCCACCTTCCAAAGGTGCGTGATGAGTATCTTCTCAGATATGGTCGGGGATACCTTAGAAATTTTTATGGATGACTTTTTCGTGTTAGGCCCGTCATTTAACACATGTTTAAACGAACTATCTAAGGTGTTGGAACGATGTGTCCAAACGAATTTAGTACTTAGTTGGAAAAAGAGCCACTTCATGGTTCAAGAAGGAATTATTTTAGGACATGTAGTGTCGAGTAAGGGGATCGAAGTTGATAGGGCTAAAATCAAAGTAATTTCTACATTACCACCGCCCATAAATGTTAAAGGCGTCCGTTCCTTTTTAGGACACGCTGGGTTTTACTGTAGGTTCATAAAGGGTTTTAGTGTCATCACCAAACCATTGTGTAATCTACTTTTATAAGACGTTCCTTTTGAGTTCGATGACGATTGTGTTCAAGCTTTTAATATATTAAAGAAATAACTGGTACAAGCCCCGATCTTGCAATCACCGGACTGGACAAAACCTTTTGAAATAATGTGTGATGCAAGTGATTTTGCCATTGGGGCCGTACTAGGGCCGCATGTCGATAAGAAACCGGTTGTTATCTACTATGCAAGCAAGATCTCTCCCATGTTGAACTTAATTATACTACAACGGAGAAGGAATTGCTTGCCGTTGTCTACACGTTGGATAAATTCCGGTCATATATCTGGGGCAGTAAAGTAATCTTTTACTCTGATGGTGCAGTGAAATACTTGATGGAAAAGAAGGATGCGAAACAAAGGTTGATTCGTTAGATCCTTTTGCTACAAGAATTTGATCTAGAGATTCGAGATAAAAAAGGGTGTGAAAATGTGGTCGCCGACCATCTGTCACGACTACCGCAGGGCTTTGAGGATGCCACACCTGAGATTAATGAGCAGTTCCAGGATGAATTCATTATGTCTATTAATTTTGAACATGGTATGCTAATTTTGCGAATTATCTTGTTTCAGGTACAATGCCGGAAGCATGGAATAAGCGAAGGAAACAACAATTTTTGGCACAGGTGAAGAGTTACATTTGGGATGAACCAGATTTATTTCGGATAGGTGCTGATCAGATCATCCGGAGGTGTATTCCGGAGACAGAATTGAGGGACATGTGGCAACATGTCCACTCATCGGCGTTTGGTGGCCATTTTAGCGGACAAAAGACAGGCCATAAAGTCCTCGAATGTGGCCTTTACTACACTGTTCAAAGACGCGTTCGCTTTCGCTAGACATTGCACCAATTGTCAGAAAATGGGCGGGAATTCTAAACGGGATGAAATGCCAATGCAGCCAATTTTGGTCGTTGACATTTTTGACGTGTGGGGAATCGATTTTATGGGACCTTTCCCCAATTCAAATGGTTATTTATATATCTTGGTAGCGGTTGATTACGTTTCAAAATGGGTTGAAGCAATCGCCACCAAGACCAATGATCATACCGTGGTTTGTAAGTTTGTCCAGGCACATATTTTTTCACGGTTTGGAGTTCCTCGCGTGATCATTAGTGATGGGGGATCTCACTTTAAAAAACTTCAATGTGGGCAAACTTCTTAAACGGTATGGCGTTAATCATCGTATTGCTACATCATATCATCCACAAACAAGTGGAAGTGTCAAACAGGCAGATCAAGGAAATTTTACAAAAAATGGTGCGGATTGACCGTAAGGATTGGTCGTCTAAACTGGATGACGCCTTGTGGGCTTACCGCACCGCTTATAAAACTCCTATTGGCACTACCCCTTATCGATTGGTGTATGGGAAAGGTTGTCACTTACTTATGGAAATCACTCATTGGGCGTTATGGGCTGTTAAACAGGTCAACACCGATTATTCTGATGCAGGTGCTCACAGGTTGTTAAAGTTGTGTGAGATTTAGGAGTTGAGAAATGAAGCGTATGACACGGCTGCCGCTTATAAGGATAAGATGAAGGCCGTACATGACGCGAAGTTGCGGCGTCAAGTTTTTGCCATAGGTCAAAAGGTATGGTTATTTAACTCATGTCTGAAATTATTCCCAGGTAAATTGAAAAGCAAGTGGGTGGGCCCATTTGTGATTGTCCGCGTGGGAAAGTTTGGAGATGTGGAAATCGAAGATCCAAAGGACCAACGACGGCAAGTTGTGAATGGCCACCGGTTGAAACCGTACTTGGATGCAGATGATCAGAATGTAACACCGGTGGATGAGGTGAACTTCCTTGTAGGTTCACCTGACTACACAACCTCTTAGGGTTATGCAATGTCCGACTGAAGACGTAAACTTAGCGCTACCGGGAGGCAACCCGGATTGTGGTACATATTTCTTCCGTGTTTGATTTGTTTTTCATGTTTTAGTGTTTGTTTCGGAATGGTTGAATAGGTTGTTGGTTTCTGCTCCTGGTGCATGGTGCAAGGGTGGGAACGTACTAGTTGCGCCGGTCGCTCAAGGGATTGATTGTGTGTCGCGGTCGACACTTACTTCTTAGGGGGGTGGCATGGCATGGGTAATACCATAACCTAAAACCTAAACAACTTTCCAGTCATGTGTTTTGTTCAAAAAAATTGTGTAAGGCTGACCGTAACCTACTGTTCAAGGACCGTAGGCTACGATTCATATGGTGACATGGTCAGCAACTCTTAACCGTAACCTACGGTTCCCAACCGTAGGCTACGGTTCAAATGATTTCCAACCAGAACTAATAGACCGTAAGCTACGGTCCAAACCGTAACTTATGGTCGGGTGCATAGGTGTTCTTCTAGGTCGGATCGAATATTTCCTTGTAAATCTGATGGGTAACCAAAATAGATCCATGCCCTATCACTATATACTCTATTATCTCACCCCTTTTCACCACAAATCCTCCATCAACATCTCCTTCTTCTCCAATCTACTTAAAACTTCCATATCTCTTCCCATCTCTAAATTTCTTGTTACACGACCAAATCGGTTGATTGAAGAACCTAAATTGCATAGAAATTCGAGAGGAATATAATCCCTATCTCAATTTCCTCCGAAAAACATCAGATCGTGGAGAATCAACCCGTCAACAACGAACCCTAATATTTAATTTTGGGGTTTTTCATCCAAACTTTAAGTCAAGTGAATTTAGTATTGTCTAAGCATTCTAAGATGCAAAGGTATGATTTTTATCCCCAATTTTGCTCTTAATGGTCAGAATAAAGGTACGGTTATTTACTAAAGGGTGATGTGTACTCATCTAGTTAATTGATAACTGAATATGAGGTATCGAGTCATGAATTGGTAACCTTACCGTGATTTACAAGTTATAAGAGGGTTGGGGAATACATGAAAGCTTAGAGAGTACCGAATTAGCCACAACAGAGAACAAGTGTGGGGAGATTAATGGGATTACACACTTGAAGTTAATTAATGGTATAAACTGAAATGACTTAATGATTCTTGGTTGTTTGTGTTTGGTAATTGTGTGTAGATGGTGCGGGAAAGAAGAGCTGGGAAAGAAAAGGCCGTCGAGCCATCTGCAACTGCCCCTGCAAAGTCGAAACGAATACGGGGGAATAGGTATAGAAATTAGAGAGGAAGAATCGGAAGAAGAGGAAGAGCTCTAGTGTGGTCATGGCGATGTACCGTACAGACCAACCTGGACGAAGGGCCCTCTTAATAAGCAATGAAAGGAGTACCAACCAGAGCTGTTTTATGCCAAAATGGGGGATGAGCATTCGATTAAAGACTACACTTGTTTTGAGAAAACGGTCTACAAACCGGATTTAAGGGCATTGGGCTCTATCAAAAATTGGCATCACTTGGGTGGGAGGCGGTTGCAAATTTTAAAGGTAATGAGAAAGGAGAAGTGTATATAAAGAATGTCATGGCTTGGCTAAGCACATTGGAGAGGGATGATGGAAATAATCCACCAAGGACCGTCACTCTTACCTGAATAGTTAACGGAAAGCGGGCCACCATGTCTTTAGCTACGCTGAGGCAAGTGGCCAGATTTGATTCGCAGGCAGATGATTTTTACCACCTAGTAAACGAAAATGACTATTTTAATGAGCAGAAGAACTTGGTCAGTGAGAGTGTGATGTATACAGAACTGTTTCTGTTGAACAAGGGCGTTGATATGAGGTGGGACAATCTGAAGCCGCTTGTAAGGGTACTGCTAAGTTTTGTCATGATCAACGTGGCTCCTAGACTGGGGGACAAAATGGCAATAAGGAAGTGGGAGTTGCAGGTCCATGATGCTATCATGACCGGTCAACCCCACCTCTCATTTAGGCAGTTAGTAATGATGCACGTTTGGCATAGCAGGAATGCCAAGTTGAAAAAATTAATACCTCATGCCAGGCTTATTAGTATGCTGCTGGGAAGACAAGGGGCATTGTTGCCAACAGAATACCCATTCTCCAAACCGCATGCCATCTTCTATATTGCAGATATGTGTAAGAGTGATCGCATCTCATACAAGAAAACGAAGTTGTGGCACAAAATTCAGTATGGGGATGGGGCGAAGCTTAAGGTATTGCAGTGGGGAAAGACAGCTCCTAAGCAGGGTGAGATGGACGATCTTGATTCCAATGACGAGGAATTGATACGGCATAAGCGTGACGCTGGAGTTGATGTAGGTGAGGGGGTCAAGCAGGCAGCCGGAAGAACAACGACAGTCAACTCATTCATGGGGGATCTTTGATGATGAGACACATGTATTTGTTAATAGCCGTCGACCATCCGATTATGGGAAATGGGAGACGTCACAACATGCCATTTATGATCAAGGATCCAGACAAGATATTGAGCGGGAGCGTGAGCATAGAGAACTGATGGAGTATAT
Source organism: Scalesia atractyloides (assembly GCA_947069175.1). Lineage (NCBI taxonomy): Eukaryota > Viridiplantae > Streptophyta > Magnoliopsida > Asterales > Asteraceae > Scalesia > Scalesia atractyloides. The sequence continues at coordinate 14,558,915 of CAMTDV010000001.1, read as the reverse complement.
GGCGAGAACAGGGCGGATGCGCCATATTGAAACACATATGGAACTGAATATGCGGGCGTATGATAAGAACCAGACCCAACGCCATATGGACTATTATCAAGGGGTCCCGTATGTTGAAAATCCACCGTACGTGGATTATATCCAGGAGCCACCATATCATCCCGGTATAACTCGCCATCCAACGCCGCAAGTTCATGGGTCTATGTGGTTACCCGAGAGTATACGGAGCCGCATTTCCAAAGCTCGTACCCATATCAGCCGCCGCCATACGAGTACTCACAATCACAGCAGCAATCGCAATCATCACAACAACAACAGCAGCAAGATCGGCCAGAAGGGGGGTTAGCTAACATTTTTGACATGAGTGCCTTCTATGAACATTTGGGGGGGTTTTTATGGACACCCGTCGGGTCCATCATATCACTGAGCACTCGCTGATCAGCTGCTTCGATCAGGTCCACATGCTTGACCTTACCTATCTATCTGTTTATTTCTTGGTTAAGACAATTTTATTTCGTGTTAATTGGTGGTGTATGTTAATTTGTTTTGGAAGGGTTGTAGTTGTTTGATAAGGGTTAGTCGTTCTTGGGTTGTTGGTTGGTCTTCTCGGTTAGTTTTTAAAGTGCACCATACATTGGGGACAATGTATCCCAAGTGTGGGGATGTGGGGGCTCGAGAAGAGATAGGGGGGTAAACGTTGAAAAGCTTGAAAATGATGAAGTTGATAGAAATTGGGAGTTTAAAAAAAAGGGGGAATAATAATTAGAATGTGTGGGTAGAAACCAAATCGAATGTGGGGGTCATGTATGTGCAAAGAAGCCGCCAAGGTTGGTTATTTAGCGTTAGCCATTGAGGGAAAAGAAGAAGAGGGACGAATGACCACGAGTTCTTACCGTTAGCTCAAGCCTACACTAAAAAGTCCATTTGATATGTATCATGTCACTTGTGCAGTGTAAGTGTGATTGTTATACAAGTTTATAATTGCAGGATCATATTGGCCAATGAGTGTATATATATACTAGCATATCACATGCTAGTTCAATCGTTGAAGCCGGTGGAGGGTACATTGTGAGGGGCAGGTCTCATGTGTTTCGAATTATAAGCATGTTAGTTTTATATAGACAGGTCTTGTGTTTGAATTGTGTTAACCGTGTCAGGCTGTAAATCTTGATTGTGTTAGTCTATGGGATGGTTATGACTTGAGGGCTGAGTTGGATGAATCGAATAAGAGATTTGTTGGGTTGTTGTTGTGGTGAGTAATATATAGTTGGTTTGCTTGGGGATAATCAAATATAAGTGTGAGAATGTGATGGATAGGGTAAAACTCGAGTGATAATGATCATAACTTGCGTGTTTTAGTTAGTTTTGGGCAATTATATGCGTCGAATGAGATAACAACGGGAATTGGTTGTTTGCAGGTTAACTGATTAATTTGGGCGTTTTAAGAAAGCCAGAGATGATGCAGAATACCCGGGATGCAGTTACAAAGTAGAAAGTACCAATCGGGAATTGTTCGGGTCAAGAACTAACGTGGAAACACGAGAAAATGGTGGAGAAGAGAAGTCGAGGGGTCTACCAGTATTTGAGTGAAAGATGCAGAGATGATATCAACGTGTGTTGAAGACTCCGCCGTAGCCTACGGTCCGCAGACCGTAAGTTACGGTTTGGTTATAAGAGGAATAGAGGATTCAGCATGTCTTAGCTTACGGTCACCTTTATTTCATTGACAGAACCATGTAACCGTAGCTTACGGTTAGGAAACCGTAGCTTACGGTTGAGTTGCATATAATCAGAACTTGGAGACTGTAGCTTACGGTCAAGGGGCCGTAGCTTACGGTCATGGGTGAAAAAATATCACATGATCAGTTGTGGGCGTATATGTGGGTTCATGAGGTCATTTTTAGGGGCATCAGAGAGTACGGACGAATAGCAGGTTCTAGGGCTTCAAAGTTTTGCAACGTTTTCACCTTCAACCATCATAATTCCATTTCAATCCAACATCATGTTCAGGGATTCAGCGAATTACCCAATGTTTGAAGAATATATGCAAGTAATGAGCGGCTAGTTTCTTGTTATGGTTCCTCCAAATGGAGGATTGATGTAAGTTAGATACTTAATGTGTTTCGATAACCATTTGGATTCACTGATCTAAGCACTCGATGCTTTTCACTAAGGGTTTGGTTAATTCCATCGTAACTGATTGCATTTTGTTTGATCTTGATTTGTAACCACTCGATTCCCTAGAGTTCTTGAAATTGGGATATATTTGGCTAAGGATTTGGGTTGGTAATTGTAATTGATGTCTGTGTGATAACCTTTCATTATTCATTAATCAGAGCACTTAGTTACCTAGCATCACAAATGGTAATTAAATCAACATTCAGTTTTCAATGGTTAGATGAAACATATTATTATAATCTGCTTATCATTCTGAATTTCAGAGGAATCATCGTTTTTATTATTGATACAAATTCCAATTTATTGTGTTCATTTAAGCCATCGGCAATCTTTGATTTTAAGTTTATTCTTTCCAACATTCAGTAGATAACATTTGTTAGTATAACACCTTCCACAATACTCCCTCGATTCGATACCAGACTTATCCTATCTACGTAGCTTATTTCGGTTTTTGATTGACACAAACGACAGTCATCAAAATGGCGTCGTTGCCGGGGAGGCGTGCGCAAAGTGTGTGATTAGTTATTTCACTTTCGTTTGTTCGTTCAGAATTATGCAATATTTCTTTTTTTTTTTGTGTAGTGCAGGTTATCCGTTCTTTGCATGCATCATACTCCGCATTCTGGGCAGTCTTCACCACTAGTGTTTGATCCAGAGATAGAAAGAACAGCACGACATACCCGAGTATTGCATCGTGAAAATCGGATTGCACAACCTACAACGCCAACAACCCACTTAATGCAGAGATCAAGTAATTTCGAGAATCAACCAGTCACTCCACCTTCGCAGAATCAATTCTCACCGACAGCTACTCACCCTGCACCAAATACAACTATACCACCTCCACAACCATCACATACTCAACCCACAACCACAAATATTCTACCAATACCACTGCCACCATTTCCCAATCTCAGCAATCTCCCACCTTTTCCCAGTCAACACTATCCCCAATCCTCTAATGTTCCGCAATCATCACCGTATGTGAAGATCGTCACTGATGATACCATGATTCCGCCTATGCAGACAGGGACATCTAGGCCTGCCCCTGTCCCTGAAATTCGACCATTAGTTTAACAAACGTATTACCCGTCTTCACAGCAACAACAACAGCACTCTGTAAGAAATTCAGCATTTGAACAACAGACTAGTGCAGTGGATTAGGGCATGGATTTAAGGCATCCGACGAATATGGGGGAAATCCAATGATGGGATTGGGAATTCATGAAAGCTATGATACGGAATTTAGATCGGGAGATGGGATAAATTATGGAAATTCGGGGTTTCCTACATCAGTTAATGCTCCCATGCCATTTAATCAACAACCAGTTAATAACCGGCCAATTAACATGCCAGTTAATCAACAACCAGTTCTATATAAATTAGATTTATTCAATCCGTACAATACACGGAGTTTTTTTTAAATATAACCTTTTGATTATTTAGTATATAAAATTACATTTCTTCCACCCGTGAATACACAGGGTTTTTTTTTAAGTATGACTTTTTATTGTTTGGTATATAAATTACATTTATTCAACCCGCACAATAGACGAGGTTTTTAAATATATAACTATAATATATAAAATTATATTTACTCAACACGTGTAATAAATAAGGTTTTTAAAAATATATTGTTTTTTATTTAGTATATAAAATTACATTTATTTAACCCATATTATACATGGGATTGTAACCTAGTTATCTGTAAGACATGACTACAGATATGTATAAAAGTGAAGCATTTTGATGTAAGCACGCATAAATCCAGAATTCAACAATAATGAATCCAAACTTGGGGACTTGTTATGGATAGTCAAAAATTAATCTTATCAGAAAGGGTTTGGGCCTAACTTATAAGGGCCCATCATAGGCCTAACCTAAATTTTCCTATATCATGTATATTTCACCTTCAAGGTAAAGGGTTATGCTTCTACTCCCTTCTTCCTCTCTCTTACATTTAATGCTTAAGCAAATTATTTACTGACTTGAGCGTTGGAGGGTAGACATGGAAACAAATCAGAGCCTAAGTGGTATACCCAAAGCATCTTGGATGGATATACCCGATACCTGACGAGTATTGGACTGTGTATGGGATTAGAAATAAATATTTTGTAGGTTTGTGACATGTATGGAATTAGGTGATGCCTAAACCATATACTTGAAACATTTACTTGAAAACCTATAACTTTTATTTTAAATTCCGTCAACTATGGTTTAGTAATGTTGTATTCTATCATCATCGTTACTTGAAAAATAAACGTTTATTGTAGAATATATATTTTGATAACATTATTTATATTTATATGCTACAAAATAGTATTTCTTGGTATTAATATTATAATATATATTTACAGTTTTAAGAGTGAGTTACAAGTTTTGTCCATTATCTATATATCAAATTTCACGTGGTGTCCTTTGTTTTCAAAATTGACAGTTTTTGTACTTATTATGTCAAAATCATGCATGTTATATTCTTTAATCCTAACACAGTTAAACTTTTCTGTTAAACCATATCAGGTACAAGGCACAAAAGGGTATAGTTGTCTTTTTACTCTATTGTTTTATAAATATCATAAAGAAAAAATATTATATATGAACTCAATCTCTTTTCCTTGCTAAAAAACAAACACCCTTTTCTCTCTTTACTCCATTTCTCTCCCATGAGCATTTTTCCTCTTCCTCTTTCTCTCTCTACACTACGCAAATCTCTCAGCAGCAGGATCTTCGGGAACGGATCCGGATCTGATCTCCGGAACCGGATCCAGATCTGACGAGTTAACGACTTTTGTAGTCAACTTGGTGATTTTAAAGTCTGGATATCCAAGAATGGGTTATGTATGTATGTATACTAGAGGCATAGTGGTGATTTTGAAATTTGGGAATTAGTGTTGTTAATGATTTATAGAAAAAGTTGAATTTTAGATTTTGTCATAAACCCAAAAACTACTTTCATTTTGGATTTTGTCATAAGCCCCAAAAGCTACAACACCTTTCTGTTCGTCTAAATAAGATAACGAAGAAAATGTTATAATATATTACTATACAAGTTATAACCAGCTATTTTGTATGATGAAAACTGTAAGCATATTCGTAAACACTAGTTGATTTGAAGCGGTGGTGGTGGCTAATGGTGGCAGTGGTGTTGGCTAATGGTGGCAGTGGTGGTTGATGGTGGGGCTGATAAGAGAGAGAGGTGTGTATATGTATATACTAGTAAGAATACTCGTGCTAAGTTGCGCGTTTCGAAAGATATCTATTTTGGTTTAGTACACCAACTAAAAGAAATATGCTCAAAAGAATATCGACACATGTTTTTAGATCGACCACAAACCATAAAAATAAATTTAAATCGGACAGCGGGACGGAATGATTTTAAATTAATCGTAAATGGATACGTAAATGCTATCTTAAATATAACTTTAATGAAAAGGAACATAAAACTAAAACACTAAACATAAAGAAAACTAAAAAATAAACATAATAAAGTCCAAAAAAAAATGCAAGAAAGAAACAAAAAAGCCAATAGGATAAAAGCACTATCCACATAACTCTCGAATGGTAATTTCCGTTAAAACGTAGACCATCAGCTGAAAACTATATAAAAATAAGCAGGAAAACGAATTATTTCGACACATATTTCCGATAAAAATTTATGTTGAATCGTAAACCAACTTGAATTTACACTGACGCGTGCATAAAAATAAGCACGTAAGAAACTAGGTACGGCGCGTTGAGGTGATGTCGAAACGAAAGTGACTTAAATTTATAGCGTTTAATGAAAACGTATTATATTTGACTCGACGTGTTTCCGAACAAAGTTTATTTCAAAACGTAGACCATTTAAACACGTACATAAAAATAAGCATGAAAACGTATTATATCTTAACCGACTCATTTATAGAAAAAATAAAATAAAATTTACATTAAAACGTAGACCAACTGAAAATGTACATAATAATAAGCATAAAAAAATATATTATATTTGACCTAACTTATCAACGGGAAAAATTTACGTCTAAACGTAAATCAGTTTGAATTTATACAAACATATACATAAAAATAAATACGTAAAACTTGATTTCAAAATTTTTAGAAAGTTAAGAAAAAAAAAGCTACAAAGAAAAAAAAGAGATAAAAAACAAAAACAAAAAAAGACAAAAAACAAGTTAGTGTTCACTAAACTTACCATTGTTATATTATATAATATATTAACTTTTTATAATTAAATTGTTATTTATTAAAAATATATTCAAATAAATGAGTAAAAAGACATAAATACCCTTGTTACTTCATTTCACATAAAAAAATTAACTAAGTTAGAGTCAAACGACATACCCTGTAAGATTTTTAAACAATAAGTACAAAACTCATCAATTTTAAAGATAAAGGACACCGCCTGAAATATGCTATATAGATAAAGGACAAAATTTGCAATTCTCTCCACGTTTTAATATGTATATTTATGGGGAAGATGATATGTATGTTATTTGTCAAAATTCATATTGTATAGATTTTAAAAATTAACTATATAAAGGATAGTAAAAAATATACATACATGAAAATCCTGACAAGTTTTTTTTCTTAAACACTAACAGTTTACCCGATACCCCTGAGTATGTCTGATATTCGATGCGCAAATACCCAATAAGTAATGAGTCAGGTATGGAACAAGACTTTACAACCTGGTATGGAATTGTAATTAATCATACCCGGCCCATATCTGAGTCATTGCCATCCCTATTAGGGTGGTCCAAATACCCCTTCTAACAAGCTTTCAAGGATTTGTAGATTTGGATGGATTCAGAGGAGACGTAGTGTGGCTAGGTTATCTTCTGATAAGCTCACTCACAAGTAGAACATGATCCTAAAATTAGCCGCAAGGATTTGTTTCTTCAACTAGTAATCAATGTTGTCTTCCGTCCCATATCCAATAGTTACCGCAGTATGATCCTTTGTTGCACCTGTTCACCCATGAAAATGCCATGGTACAAAGAAAAACCGTTAACTTTTTGCAAAACAAAAGCTTCCTAAGTTTAAAACAAGTGGTTACCCTAGTGTATTGTGCGAAATCTCTTTCATCAACCTCAATATATATGGTAACCAGTTGTTTCTGCAACCGCGTATTTTAGGGTCCACTCGTCGTTAACCCGAACTTTGTGAAAGGCATCTATCGTGGCGGCATTTTCTCTCTACACAACAAAAATAGAATGCATTAGAGTAACATTATGATCCCAAACGAATATAGGTCACACACGATACTAACCATGTTCAATTCACACACGCCGTCAGTAACAGAGTATGGGTACTCTTCATCGGTATCTACCCCTCCATTCATCATGATAAACCTGAATGCACTCCTACACTACCATGTTTGTATCCGAAATTTTGTTTCTTTTTGCCTGAACATGTTGATTTCAGAGAAACGTGCGGGATAACAACAGTGCAAAACCAAGAGTCTGCCGTGAATTATATTGTTGTAGCAGTTATTCTTGTCACTTAGATTCTTGATTTTGATTTTGTTTCTCATTAATATAATTATTTTTGCTGTTATTATCATGCTTTTCATATATATATATATATATATATATATATATATATATTTCTAGCTATTATTAAATTAGACTTTCCATATCAAATCCTAGGTTTAGTTGTTAATTTAGCGTTAATTTGTAAACCTTTCTAAAAGAAAGTACATAAAAAGGAAAATGGCATGTTCTTAGTGAAGTAATTAAATGTTATGTTTGAAGAAAATATTGGTGATGGGTAAATATAAAATTTAAAGGTAAAAAAGGTAAATAAGAAATTTAAAGGTGTTAGAAGAACTAGGGTAAAAAGGTCTATTCGAAATTGTTTTGTATTTCTTCATACAATCAATAACTTAAAACTCGAACTAAATTGTTTTGTATTTCTTCATACAATCAAAACTTAAACTCGAAATTAAATAGCTCACAATTTAAAAATAGGTTTGTGTACTGAAAACAAACCAAACTGTCTCCTCTAATAATTTAAGATATGGTTATTAACTGAAACATGAAATAATTGTGAGCATATAATGACTAATGAGTAGGATGTGATGGTACAATCACACATTACATGTTGGTATACTCATACAGGAATTGTGTGTAATGAAGGTTGCATGTTCATTCCAAACTTCTCTCACATTAAAGCTTGAATGGAAAATATGAAGGATCGTTTTTAGAGCCAAGCATGCGCTCACCCCGGTTCGGTTTGGCTCGTTTACAGCCATCAAGTTCAAAAGTATACATGGTTACCATTTTATCACTCATAGTTGACTCATTGTCATACAAATCATTTGTTCTAATTGACTTCGCGACAATCATTTAAGCGTAAAGGTTAAGTAACTATGACAAGTATAAAAATAAACACGTAAAGGTGACAGTCAAGAAACTATGACAAGTATTAAAGAATTGATACAATGTATGCAATTAAACAATTTAATCCATCTTTGTCTAAGTGAGAATCAAATAGGTTATGAATTTGATTCGGACCCTAGTTCCATTGAATTTAACAATCAAAGGAAACAAACAACGAAAAAACAAACCCTAAACCGCCACAAATTGGCATTAAAACAGTTAAATAGTAGATGGACATAATCGTCAAATCCTTAATACCCACAAAACGAGGTAAAGTATTCACAATGCTTGGAGCCGTTCAACATTCATGGTTCGAGATTAAGAATTCATGATTCTTGATTCGAAATTCAAGATTCACGAATCGAGATTCAAGATTCACGAATCGAGGTTCAAGATTCACATACAGATTAAGAGGATGACTCGTGTCAAGAATGCGCAACACCTCTTCTTGCTTCATAAATGGTGTCTGAGAGTTTTGTGGGTGGCCAATATCGAAACACAGACCGACCCACAATGTTCTCTACAGGAAGCGGGCCCCTACACAATATACAAACACTTTAAGATTATTACATTGTATATTGCCATGAAGTAAAGTAAAACATTAAGATTCTGATATTACCAGTTGTGTGAGTCAAAACTGTTGTTATGGTTGTCACCCAAAACAAAAACATAGCCTTCTGGCACAACCTGAATGACAAAAAACAATGTTTTGAGATTAACGATTGAATCTTGAAAATTATGAGCATAATCAAGAACTTATATAGTGAAGTAATCAAGTAAAAGAAAGTACCATAGGTTCCATTTCATAAGCTAATGGCTCTAATATGAATTCTTCAACTTGGGCAACCCCATTTATCAACAATTACCTCCTCGAACCTAAAATTATACGAATTTCAGACATAAAGATAAGTGCTATAATATGTAGAGGATAACTTTCTAATTTATAATCTTACCTAAACACAATCTCCCGCCTTTGCTACAATTCTTTTTATAAATACATCCCCAGAACTGTAACCAAATTTCTGCATCATGATGAATCAAGGACAATGAGTCAACACAAGAAGATATAAATCGTCCGTAAAAAGAAGCATAATTCAGAACTAAAATCGGACCTGAAGAACAGGAGGGGCCTTGAATATCACAATATCGGAAACTTCTGGCCTTCGAAAGACATATGATACCTAAACCAATAAGAAGCAAAATTCAAAATCTTGTGCTTAAAATCAAACTGCTTTCACAAATTTCATCAACTACTGGCATCAAGCTATATCATTAATATTTATTTCTCAATTTAGTTGTTTAAAATTCCAAAAATGAAGCCGCTAGTCTCCATTTACTTTGAGGGATTAGAGAACCAAGAAACAACTACACAATAACACTTTCAAAACCATCAAGCCACAAATTACCATTTACTTTTGAGGAATTAGCAAATCAAAGAAATAATCACTTGATCACACCTAAAAATCGATCAAACGAAACCACAAATCACCATTTACTTTAACATATGAGCAAATCACGACACAACTACTCGATAACACCTTCAAACCCTTCAAAATAAAAAAATACAAGTTCCCACATACTTCAAATCAATTAGAACATTAGTAACCTCAATCTAACCATATATCAACCCTAAATCACCAATAAAACACCAACAAGTAAGCAACTTACAATATAAATCACCAATTAGCAATTAAAATTATACCTTCTCGGCCAGAATCCGATCACCAACATCAAGAGTAGGACTCATAGAAGCCGAGGGAATCGACCTCGGCTCCGCCAACTGCGATCTAAACGATATACTCACACTCAAAGCCGTAAACGCAGCCTTAGCATCATCAGAACAAACATTCAACAACTTATTAAACCAACTGTCCTTCACAACAACATCGCATCTCTTCACAGATTCACTAACAGGCTTATTCTCCTTCATTGTTTTAGTACCACCTTTATCCACCTCAACACTATTAATCTCGTTACACGGTAACCACTTCGACCCTTGCATAAACGGAATAACCGCCGACGCCTTCAACGGAGAAATACCTAAAACTCCGGCACTATCACCACCGCCGCCGCCGGGCGTTGACTTTATTAAATGAATCAATCCAACAATAAGCGGCGAAGGTTTAGAATAACTCTCAACGCCTAAAAACTCACCGGCGATCGTCGCGTACGACGAAACGGAGCTAAGAGACGGCGGAAACGCTGCCGGACGGTGGCCGGAGCCTGGATCTCGATCCGGCTTCTGAAACACACGAGGACGAACGAAGACGTCTTGAAAAATCCGGCAGGTGTTGGTTTTTCCGGTGGCGGAAGCTAGGTTTTGCGCCACGTAACCGGAATAGGAAACGGTGAATCGTATCGCCATAACTGCAATTCTGATTAGGAAGATGAAGATCTGGAAAATGTTTTCTACGGTGATTAGGTTTTGTGAGGCTAACAGGAAACTTATAAAGTGAAATATCCCATTGGAATTGAACGAATTGAAGAAATTGAAGGTGTAGGGTTGAATTGGAGGTTTAGATCAGACGAAAATTGAAGGAATTGAGAGTGAAATTGGGGAAATTGAAAAATTGAAGGTGAATTGGGGGAAAATGAGGGAGTATGAAACACTAAGTTAGTTGACCGGTGAGTTATCTCCGGGAAGTGACGGAGAGAACTCCGGGAAGCGGCGGCGAATGAGAGGCGAAAAGAATGGGAAAGTGAAACAAAGACTCACAAGTCATTTTGTTTATACGTGGCGGCTTAACTTGATCAACTCTTTTTTTTCCACATTATTGGATAAATATAATCATATAAAATTAAAGTGTTTTACCAAATTTATTTTTAAATATAAAAAACTTGGATTTTATGTTTTTAACCTTTTTATGAACATTTTTAGACATCTAATTCAACCTAATTTTATGGTGTACGGTGCATCTTCGGGTACCTTCGACAGGTTCTTGGGTAACCATATCAACACTGGTGCCTCCCCCTATTCACCGATACAGGTAAGAGTGATTTTATGTGTGTGTTTGTGACTGTTGAGCTTTGAAGACGGCGCAGGGAGCGGGCTGCTCGGGAACATCGGTGTCGGTGGAAGCGAGTTTTGACGAGTTCAAATCGGAAAGATTAGGTGTACACAGACAGTGGCGCACCTTAAGGGTCTAGAGGATGTATCCGCCCATGCCAATATTTCGGTTAGTAGTGTCATTTTTTCAAATTTTCATTCGAAATTTCAAAATTATATAGGTTTCCCCCCACCAATTATTTTGCCTAAAGTTCTCTGTCCTTACCAAGTTTATTGTCTAAAAAATTATATATATTTTCGTATTAAGTTAAAAAAAACGTGAAGAATTAGGCTATTAGTAATTTTTGATAATTGTATTTAGCGTTGAAGCAAGTTTAAATAAAGTTTGAAACTAGTTTTTATATAAATGAAACTTAAGAATTCATTTTTGTCTTAATTAAGAGATATCTAAACAAAAAATAGAACAATACGTGAGGATAGAGGCATCTCATTTGTGTTCTTCGACTTCAACAGAAGAAAAAAAAAAGGTTTTGTGTTCTTGAAGCCTTAAAATCTTCAATCCTTTAACCTTCATCATATTCGACGGAAACAGGGAAGAAATCAAGCTGAATAGAGGCGTTTAATTACGAATTTAAACAAAGTGATCATTTATTTAAGTTTTTCATTCACTATTGTTTAGTTCCTGAAGGGTAGCTTGTGAACTAGGGTCAATATTGAATCGAAATTTCGGGCACTACTAGTGTTTTAGACCATAATTATATCATTTAATCGAGCTTTGTGATTTACATAGAAAAAGAAATTGTTGATAACTTTGATTCGGAAGACTTAATTGATGAATTCAAAAATCTTAAAGGTTGTCGGGCTAAGTCGTAATTCTTCGTCCAGGTATTTACCATTTCTTTCACTTTTTTATAAATATTTTGGTTTTTTGTTTGTTATACATATTTAGTTTATTTTTTATTTTATTTTTATTTTTTGTAAAAAAACGGACCCGTTGAATGAATGAAGATCTTTTAGTGGTATTTGAAGTTATTATTGTTTGACCCAACCCAAATCGAATAGCCGACCCGTACTTATAACCCGAAACATAATGATAGGAAAAAAATTGGGTCCCATAACTTTTCACCCCTGCAGAATTTTTGGTCAAACCACTATATGCCGATGATTGATTGTTGAAAGGGTTTTTGTCAGTTATGCCCGACCACCCTTACATTTGCAATAATTTAAACTCTTGAACACTTTTGTGAGGGCAACCATTATACTAATAAATCATCAGTTCATGGGTTTTAAGCTTTTAGCTAATTTTGAAGTTAATAACAAAATATTGTAGAACTTTATTTTTTAGAAACTTTAAAAGTTTGTTTTTTTGAAAAAAAAAACTTTTAAGTTATGGTTACATTATTATCAATTTTTAAGATTTGAGTAAATTACACGAATGGTATTTATGTAAGTCAAAATTTCATATTTATTTTTGGATTTTGAGAAATTAGTTATCTGTTTTGGAAATTTAGTGAAAATAACATTTTTCACAAATATATGAAATGGGTATTTCCTAATTTTGGACGATAAATAAATATTATAAACTGAGGTTTATATAGATATTTATTTCCGGGTGTGTTCTATGTTGGAAGAGCTTCGCAACGAACTAAACCACGTCCAAAACGGAGCTAAGATGAATGAGATATCGATGCTCAAAGTTTGGTGTTTGAAACATTAAATGCTGAAATAAATGGGAAAGTAGCATCTTGTCCCACATAGGAGGAGTGATGAAACTTAAATGGGTATTTAAGTGGGAACACTCCTTCCTTATTGTTTCATGGAAGCACACACTAAGTGTACTCGCGAAGGGTGCGGAGCAACCTAACTCGCACACGCGCGCGCGTGGCGTGGGCGTGGGCGCTGGGCGCAATGTGGCGCTTTGATGGCGCACTTCGCACGCTCGCAACGCCGCGAGCCGCTTGAGAGCCGCCTTTGTATTTTTTACCGCGCGCGCGTGGCTCAGCAAAGGCTGCAAGGACCAGGTGGCGCAGACGCTGGAAGGAAACGTGGCAAGGGGCGCGCAGGTACACAGGTAGTGCCGCATGGTGCAGGCAGTCCAGGTTGCGCAGCAGATGCCTGACGTGCGCGCGCGCAGAGCACCAAAGTGAACCAGTATGGCGCGATTGTGTGGCGTGACCAGATGGATTCCCTAGTGACGTGGCGCGCGCGCGCAAGGGCTGGCGCACCAGTAGGCTCGCGCAAGGATGTGGAGAAGGAAACGTGGCAAGGGGCGCGCAGGTATACAGGTAGTGGCGCATGGTGCAGGCAGTCCAGGTTGCGCAACAGATGCCTGACGTGCGCTCGCGCAGCGCACCAAAGTGAACCAGTATGGCGCGACTGTGTGGCGTGACCAGATGGGTTCCCTGGTGACGTGGCGTGCGCGCGCAAGGCTGGCCCACCAGTAGGCTCGCGCAAGGGCTTGTGCATCAGTAGGCTCGCGCAAGGATGTGAGCCATACTTGCGCACGGATGCTCGCGCAAGGGGTTGCGCACCAGTAAGCTCGCTTAGGGTTGTGAGGCACACTGGCGCGCGCACCAGCAGGCTGGCGTATGAAGGCGCGCGCGCGACCTGCTGCTTCCAGAGTTAATGACAGATCAGTTATACTTCAGCAGTTGAAACAGACGAGTCAAGGGTCTTGACTAGGAATATAACTGACGAATTAAAGTGCATTAAAGACGTTTAATGCAATTTAATTCGTTAAGTTAATTCCTTTTGACTGTTTCAACCCAGATGCAGTATAAATACAACATCACCTCAACACCAGAAGATACACAGAAACATCAACGAATTCTCTACAGAAAAATCATTTTCTTCTCCTTTCTTGCAGCAAGGTACACCTTCGGGTTGTGGTCATCTCTGGTAGTGCAACTGCTTGGGCTGTTGTATCCTGGAAACAAACGAGTTCTCCTGGGAGACTCGAAATTTGTTTTAAGGGACCCGTGTCTAAAACAATCCTCAGCCAAGGACGATTTTTCTGTTTAAATTTTGTTCTTGTATTTTCATTATTTCAGTTGTAATCCGTATTGTAAATTTTCTGCTTTCTTTATTTTCTGTTTGTGTAATTCAGTTAAATAAAGTTTTATTTATTTTTATGCGAACGGATTCCTACAATCTGATCTGTTTACAAAACCGTCACAATATGATTCACTTATTATCTGCGATGAGTGTAAACAATTCGAAGAAAAATGAGTATTTTCTAATAAGTTAAGGTACAATATAAATTTCTAACTTAGTGGAGAATCATGCATGTAGTTTACTTTTTTTATATTTTGATGAAAAAGACATTAATCTCATCATATATTAATATTATTGTATTTTATACATTTAAATGGCATAAACATTAAATTGTATAGCAAAGTATAAATTTACGTAGCAAATAAAAATATGTAACTGTAACTAGCTGGATTCTCTAAAATAAGTAGTTAACATGCAATTATCGACGGTTTCATTGACTTCAATCTTTAACATATTTGTCAATATTTTATCTTCTAATGGTTTTATTTTGCTTTTGTAGATATTAGATACAACAACTTATCAATTAAATAATTAAAGTCTTATCTACATTTATGGTTTTATTTAAAACAACAATATGATTTTTTAATGTGTTATCTACATTTATGGTTTTATTTAAACAACAATATGATTGTACCATTTCAAATTCATTATGTTTGTAGATGAAATAAATATTTTTATCCCACCATCTATATTTTAGTGCCAAATATTATAAAACCACAAAATTCTTGGAAAACTTTCGGGCTCAAGATGGTGGGGAGTTTGATTATGACGTAAGCGCATACGACACCAGCCTTTATTGACTGGATTTGGTGGGATGTTTCCGTCTCTCCCAACATCTTCCCTTTGACTTCTTCATTTTCCTAAATATTATATGTCACAAATAAAAGAAAACGTCAATGAGATGATTGCGAAGGGGCAAGGTAGAGACTTGGTTGTTAAGGCTATTTGGTATGGGTGATGGGTCTCTCTAAAGGATGACCCGTCACGTCAGCGTCCACGTCAGAGTCCTTAGAGGACGCCCTCCAAGGATGGAACCCAGGAAATGGGTGACGACCTGACCCCACCTAGTTTTTTAATATTATAGCCGTTCACCACACCACCACCATCAGCTCCATCTCCGGTCACCACTCTCACTATCGTCTTCATCTCAGGTAACCGTCATAATCACCAACTTCAATTTTCTCTTAACAGAAGTCAAACTCTTCTCCCCCTGACTATGCTTCCAACTGGGGTAATCTCTGGTGAGCGGAATCGACGCCGATATCGGCATCGGAGACATCGCCCATTCGGTTTACCGTCCGGTCCGTACTTTCTCGGTCTTCCCCTCTTTATCTTGAACCCATCTGACCAAAAATTCACACCACCCACCGTTGTTTCAGCCGGCGACAATAGTGGTGGTGGCGCCGCCGTGTGCGGCGGCGGAGCTGGTGGAAGAAGGTTGCCGGAATCTTGAATTTGGAAGCGGTGGTGGTGGTGGCGCCGCCGTGTACTTTTTTCGGTCTTCCCCTCTTTTTTCAAACACACGCGGCCCGTCTCCAACGTCCCCCTGCGGACCCCCGCAACGACGTCGGACCACCCGAGGCGGTGTTGGGGGGCGTCGCCGGGCTAGGCCGGGCCTGGACGACCCCCCACACCGAGTGTCCTAAGAGACTCAGGTTTGATTCCTGTTCTTCTTATTATTTTCTGCGACACCTAGTGATAATGGGAGACTAGCGAATAGGTGAAGATCGCTAATTCGATCCTTGAACTAAGCAGGTTTTACCCAACCGCACTCTCGTGCCTTTGGGCGAGTGTTCAAGGGGCTTCGGCCCTAGATGAGGGTTTTCCCCGGTTCAGATGCGTATGTATCCTGATGTGGTGAATTTCGCCAGTCGCCCATTTGGAGGATTCATTGGCCATTAAAAAAAACTAGTTGGATTACTCGCGCTTCGCAGCGGGTCCTCGGTTGGTATTGGTTTGGCCCGTTATGATACGACACTTGATATCGTAATTATATCGATTGAAAACCATATAAATGAATCTGGTATCTATGTTATTCAATGAATTTTATACCATCACGTCATGAAAACTATTAATAATACGGTATAGGCATCGATGTTAAGACGACACTGGTTTGGTTCCTCATGGTAAAGAAGAAAACATATATCTGACGCTTTCGAAGGAAACTTTTATCGAATTATAGATAAAAATAAACATGTCACAATTCACAAATGTATATTCAGAATTATATGAAACATTATATTATATTACTAAAATAACAAAAAAGATAAATGACGTAACTTATAAATAAAAAAAAGAGTAAATTATTTTTTGAGTCCTTGTGTTTTAGTGGTTTTAACCATTTGAGTCCAAAATCAAAAAGTTTAACACTCTGAGTCCCTAACCGCTCATTTTATAATGTTTCGAGTCCCTGTGTTTTAGTGATTTTAACCATTTGAGTCCAAAATCAAAAGTACAAGTGTTTTGGACTCAAAATGTTATAAAATGAGTGGTTAGTGATTCAAATTGTTAAACTTTTTTATTTTGGATTCAAGTGGTTAAAAATACCAAAACACATGGACTTAAAAAGTAATTTACTCTAAAAACATAAAAAAGTAAACTACGAGGCAATTTTTAACCTGCACATTTGTGATTCAATCATTTGTACATTAATATTAACAACTCGGTATTGAGTAAATTTTATATCTCTACACAGACAAAAGTAAGCACATCACAATAGCATACTCAAAAGTTTATAAAACATTCTATCTTAAAAGATAAGCGAAAAACAAAATATGTTCAAAATTGATTGTAACTAGTACTAAAGTCCCCCGTGTAGCGGCGGGGGCGTTAGTCGTGTCAAGTAGCACCAATGCTACACGGAAAAACCTGTAAAAACAAAATAAAGAAAAAGGAAAAAATAACACCAAACGAAAGTAGACATAAAATTGTTGAACAACGCATACCCGTTGCGGCGTATTACTATGAAAAATTAGACTGAAACATAGAACATATAATAGAATAACTAAGTTGATACAGGACCTCGCGCGTTGCGACGAAACTACCAAACTAGGAAAATAGACGCGTTGTGACAGGCCAGTCAAACGGGAAAAAATAGACGAAATAACGTTGAACCCCACACGCACGTTGCAACTGTTCACTCGCAAAATTTACTATGAAATGTAAAACGAAAAATTTGTAAAAGATGAAAAACATGGGGGATCAAAGTTGAAAATAAAAAAGTGTTGTGGTTAAGTTGCAAAGATCAAATTTTTGGGTTAAAGTAAAAAAAAGAAAGAAAACCAAAGGGGTTAAAATAAAAAGTTGAAAACATTTGGATTAGAAGTAAAAAAGTTGAATTCTTTTTGGAAAACTCCCAATGCTAAAAGTACAACTTTATGAAGCACTAATATGTTATTAATTTGTAGTATGGAAATAATGTAATATCATAGTAAAAAAACATTTCATTTGTCAATAATACATGCATGGAACTCGGATTGCAAAAGTCAATGGTCTTTCAATTGGTTTTAAAAAGTAAAAAGGCTATGTTGTTGAATCTATTGAACCCTATAAAGTACAGATAATTGAAAAGACAAAATAATCTATAACATCTGATCATTAAATAACAGTGTTTAGAAGATCTGCTCCCCTCCAAAGGAAAGACATCAACATCTGCTACTCAAGGTCTGTTAAAGCTAAAGTCTTTTATACAAAGTTTGTTGGATACAAGCTTTGCTTATAGTCTAAGGTCTACCAGAGAGAACCTCTGCTATTAAAGAATAAAAGACTGTTTAAGCAAAGGTTTGCTGGACCAAAGAGGTTAAAGCTAATCAGAGTTTCTATCAACAGATGCTGGATCAATAGAGTTTTGTTTATTAATGTAATAGTGTTTTAGCTTAGCAGATGTTAGAGTTTGTTAGTTAGTTAGATGTCACTGTCAAGGTGATGCCAACCTAAGATGCCACAGTGGTTTGCTTTGTACTATAAATAGAGCAGTTGTTCTATTCATCACTTTCCTTCTAACACCATATTTATCTTCGTACGAGTCTCATTCATTGGAAACGTATAATGTAATAACGCATGTACAAAAAATCTAATCCAACTCTTTCATGTATGAAAGACCTACTACGAACATGCATACCTCCCTACCAAAACTCTTACATACGTCTTACATGCTTACATAACCATTAAACAAATCCTGAACACAACATCTACGCGTAAACTCTCATACATACTAGTCTACACGTATATTCGTATCTAATCACATTTAACTATGGTTTCCACATTTCACTATATTATGTGCATACAATAAAAATCTTACTTATAAGACTTAGCCATATCATATCAAAACCACATTTACATAAGTTAATGTACATACCACGTCTTCGTACATGTTCCCATAGGTTTTTTGTTTTTACCCGAACCCCACAAAAAATTTATAGTGGACTTGGGTACCTTCAGGAAGCTTATCGGGGCATTGGAAGCAACGAAAAGTGAGAAAAATGTGAAAAAAGAGTTTCTGGCATCGGACCCGCGTAGGCAGCAAGATAAGGCGTCGACTGTAGAAGGGCTTGGCGTCGGTGACACCAACCTAGCGTCGACGACTCTTTCTCTGCAGCTCAAAACGTTGATTTCCGTTTTTTGTTCATTCTGCCCACTCGTCGCATATCCGGGAAGTTCCAAGACATGTAATAACAAAATTTAAGCCCCCATATCCTTCTAATACATAACCCCATATCAAACCAACTACCACAATTCGCTAAGTTACTTTCTATGTTTGACCCGCTTGACCTCACCAAGCATTTTCCATTACATTTGAACTATAAGCAACTTACTACCACATTTCTTACCCATTTACTTACATCTCATAAGCATTCCTACATGAATTCCAATATTCATACAAAAAACTTCATTTATATACTAAGCAGTGGGTTTCGGAAATCACTTACCTCGAGTGCCCGTTTCTTACGTGCTTCCTCATATCCTTTCCGTTAGCCTTCCATGCTTTCCCCCACCTTGACATGATCCTATACTTTCATGTCATCATGGTTACCACATCATTAGTATAAACGCACATTCTAATATTGCATTTATTTCACATTCATATCCTACATTGATCTTTACTCGTCAATTTCCAACAACACAATGTATAAGCTAGAAGTCGCATGTTTTCATTCCACATAATTCTTCATGTCATCACATATAGCATATATTAATATAGCATGTACCTAATGATTTCCCTAACATAACATTTATGACAAAAGCCTTACTACGCTATTTATGCACAATTGACTTTCAGAAAGTCAACTGTCTTTCTATGAAGTATTAACTTAATCTCATACATCCACATCATTATAGTCGATTATATTACGGACATCATATACATTTCCTACTCACATAGTAAGACACATATACATCCTCAAGATCACATATGCACATACAACATAATCAATTCCTTCCATACTAGTCATCTCATAATTCCACAACTAACAACATCATTTAAGATTAACTAATGTAACACTGACCTTGAATCCAACATTATCCTTACTAGAAAATCTACATATCATACATTGACACCACTTTCACCCCTTGATCCCAAATACACAATTAACTAAGTGCATAAGGTGTGCTATATCTTTAAGCATATAGTACAAACTCCAAAAGCACGCTCCTACCACATCATACTAACAATCAATTTTTCCACATGATTTCTATCTAAAACACACCTTTCATGTTAGTTTGCTAACAAATATATCATTATCTCCTTCTATACTTATTTACCCACAATTTGCATACAATTTTCACATATTGTTGTCGTTTAGACATTTCATCAAACACTTGGTGTGCGTACACCATTTAATGCACAATGTACTACTAATTCATGCTTTTATTCCTATTTCTTACATTCATTCATCATCATCACTAAGAATCACATAAATGCCATAGCATTTTTCAATCTAACCAACAATTATGCATCACACACTAGCTAATTCATTATATTTACACAAGTATTGGACATGGGTGACACACCCATGTCGCCACCTTCATCATCCCAAAAAGGGATTCACTCACAAACATCAAGTTACTCAAAATTATCTACAAAACAAGTTCTATTTGATGATTTTAATACAAAATCCTTCTTAATTCCATACAATTTCAAATATTGATAACATACTCTTTTCTTTTAAAATCACCAAATCAAAATATGCATCATACCTTATGATTGTTACTACTAGATGGTTTGAATTCACCAAACATGCAAGTATTTAGCTTCAAATCCTTGTTCAATTTCATCAATTTATGAGGTTTTGGAGAAAAACCCGTATTTGTGTGTATATGTCGACACATAAACATACATCCATATAAAATGCTGAATCTTTTTAAGTCCCCCCCACTTTTCACTTTAGGTCCTTCTAGTTTTGAGCGTTTGGTTATTTACAACCAATACCACCATTTCATTTATACTTAATCCTTATGTGTTTAACTAAGTTACATAACTTAGTTAGTATATTTCACACCCCACATAAGAAAGCACACTATCAAATTGTAGATTCGGGTTTTGGGGCGTTACAAGTCTACCCCCTTAAAATAGGTTTGGTCCCTGAAACCTTTCTTATCCCTACTTCTATTTTTTATCGCACTCCCTCAAAGGGCACACTTCCACATGAATGCATTTGAGATCTTGGCAAAAGGTTTATTTATGCATAAAACATGATTGTATGCATTGTCTCTACCTTCTTAAATTAGTAAATTACTTTCATAATCACATAAGAGTAGGAATCTTATCCAGAATTAGTGTCATCTTCACTTTTTAATGCTAGTTCCTAGGACACATTATCACTAGCGGTTCATTCACCCTCCTATGGAAGTTCCTAGATAAAAGGAGCATCCAAAATAGTTCTTTTGCACCTTAGGAATCACTGGTAAGTGTTCCTTCTTTGTGCATTTTCGTTTATAGGCTTTTATAGCCAAAAGTCAAGCGTTTTAACGGCAAACGCTTTGACTTTCGGTTAAGACCATTTGGTCCAGCCATTGTTCGAAATGAACATGGCTAAGTGATCGTAATAAGGTAGGTGTTAGTCCCTATAAAGGCACCTCCTGAAGATCACGTTTGCTAGACCAATTGACGGGTCAAAGTTATGAAAATAAAAAGTCAAACATGCCATTTTTCGGAAAAATTATAAATTGATCTTATATATATATATTATGAAACATGTTTGGACACTTAAACAAGTTGATAATAATTATTAGAACATGTGAGAACATGTTCGGCTCGTCAATTTCAGTTCTAGGGTCGGTTCGCAACCGAAAGTCGTGAAGTTTGACTTCTGCTTTGACTTTCGATTCTGACCCGATTTAGATTAGCTACCTACTGATCTAAAGTTGCATTATGATCATAATACAATGTAGCATAACCCTCTGAGGTTATATTACATGATCATAATCAGAATCCAAGTTTATGCGCAAGTTCCATAATTATGCCATCTTTGACCAAAATGCACTTTTTACATAAATCAAGGTTTTAAGTGGTAATGAACTTGAAAATGAGTTTCCTACTGATGTAATATTATAAGTAGGATTATTTGGGATGTTAAACCATGTTATAAACTGAGTTTCAAACAGGTCCTTAAACTATGTTGATAAATGACGGTTTTAGCCCTTGTGGCTTATAAAATGGTTTTAATCAAATCTTGTCAAGGTAAATCGTTTACCTACTGATATGTTATATTAAATAACATATTTAAAACATTTTAATCTTACCTTAATGTTGGTTTTCATAAACATCGCATAAAGACGTCATTTTACGACATAAGCGCCGTTTCGGCGCATAGTATGGTTTTAAACTATATTAACGGACCAAGACTTGTTACCTACTGATTTTAAAACTTATTTTAAACATATTTACAGTAGGTATATGTTATAAACTCAGAATCTCAAATAATTTATAAACTATGTGTAAAATGACCAAAATGCCCATTTTGTACATAGTTTGGTCACAAAAGGTAAATTACACATGCAAATAAATTATTTTTATTCAAGTTACTTTTATACGACATATAATTACCGAATTGCCCTTATTAGGCATAGTTTCATTTTAAAACCTTAACGGGCATACAAGTTGATATCATACTGATATCTTAACTTATTTAAAATAAAATGGCATATAGAACTTGTCCATGACTTATACGGTTACCCGATATCGCTAATATGCGCACGGTTACGTATATGTAACTATTTTATGGAATTTAACAGAAACGGGTTTAACCTTATCATTGGAATCTCAAAATCCAGAATGTTTATAGTTTACCCATATTATACAAGTCAAGTACTTGTCGGGTTTAAACTACATTCTATTCGATCATCGTTTAATCAAACGTTATATGTAATGATCATGTACACTATTCGGTTTATAAGACCGTTCGTATTTAATTGGCTAGCTTATGCCATAATCCAGACTAGAGCCTTGCCGGTAAATGCTATCTGCACTTGGTACTTTTGTATATGGCTGAGTTATTTAAAAAATAAAAGAAGAAGACTAGCTCAGGTAAATACTCTCGACTTATTTTCCTTATACGGGCTTGGGATACGGTAAATTATTACCGCTTGGTCCAAAATGGGGTCAATTGAATGCCCGCTTGTGGCTAGTAAACCCGCATATTTCGTTTTAATCAGTTTGTTTGATAACTTAAACATCGGGGGTTAAATTACCGTGTCCTGGATATCCTCGTCTCAATACATTAGTTATTGGCCACGACCTTAGCACGGGGTGTAGGCATACACCTTTTGATGCTCATATGCAATATGCCCAAGACGTTGAGGATGACTCCTTCGTGAGTACTTGAGTGGTGTGTATTTAATCATGTCTCGGTTTCTGTCCCGGGCCCTGTATGTATTGACAAACATGTGAATCTGATACAAGGTTGCAAGGTCAACTTTCCCAAGTTATAAAAAGATTTTGTGCTGATATGCACTTAAAACATTTTTGAAATGTTTTCAAAATGAGTCAGTTGGGTGTATTTACCAGCGAAAGCTGACGTGTTTTCAAAATACTAATCTGCAGGTACAATACGAAAATAGACCAGAAGTGCTCGGTAGTGATAGAGGATCTTGCAAATCCTAATCTGCCCAAAGTCTGTTTTATATTCTTTCCATGTACAATTTATGATCCACCTGTGGATCTTCTATTACGAGCCTGTATATTATTTTGTATTTTCAAACATTTGGTTTGTAATAGTAATTATACTCCAAGACTTCCGCTAAGCCGTGTTTAATTGACTATGATGATTATCAACTGACGTCACGATACTCCCCACCCGGGCCCACCAGTGTATGGATTTCGGTTTGGAAATCCGGGGTGTGACAGGGTTGGTATCAGAGCCCACGTTTGAGAGAATTAAACACTAGCCTTTTGTCTTTAGTCTCAAACTTACACGAGCACATTCCTTAGACTTCCGAGTCTAGGCTTTGACCTAGGATTGCTCATCTCATTATTAAGTTATTAGTATGTTTTTTAATTGAATTTTTAACAGGAAAAATGACGCCACGTGTGAGAGGACAAAGTGGAAGAGGAAAAGGTCCAATGAGGGGAGGACCATCGGGGCGTATTCCTCCTCAACCTCACAACTCAGATGCATACCAGGAATCAGGAGATTCGTCTCCTTGGCAACCAGCAAGACGTTCTGTCTCTAATAGACACTCGCCCTCACATTCCCAAAATTCTTAACATTCTCACCACTCCTACCATTCTCACCATTCCCATTCTCATCACTCCTACCATGAGGAATTTAACCCCAACCAATACTTTAACACACCTCTAGCCGATCAAAATCAGTTGGATCAGCCACACCCTATGACGAGGACTCCGAACCGGAGATGCCACCGTCGGGATCAAATATGCATCCCATTGAAATTTCAAGCGATTCAAACTCATATGCTGGATCACCCTACCAAGGTCCTAATGAGTGGGACCAATATTGGAACCAATTCACTTTCGCCCACACTCCTTCTCATCACTCTCAACCACACCCCCAGTTCAAGAAGATGTCCACATGGAACCAGTGGACCAACCACTACCACCACCTGAACCACCAAGAAGAAAGCGTGGAGCACGTATGTCGGTACATGCCGAACAAAGGTCGGGATCGCTGCCACCTTTGCCCAACTCCTACCCCACAATTCAAGAGGACCCACAAATGGATGGACCCTCTAATGTTTCACCTATAGTGGAACCAACACCAACACCTACTATTCAACCATCACCATTGGGTTATACTAACCCAATCCCCACATATCCAGACACGTCTGGATATGATCCTTTTAACCCGTCTACACCGGTAGACTATCAAGCATGGTCGCAAGACCCATATATGCAAGCAGTTATGCACAATGCATTTTACCCGTCTCCTTTCCCACCTACTTATCCACCGAATGGATATCCAACTTATGGGTACCAGTGTCCGGTTATACCATAACCACAACCACAACCTCCGCCACCACTTGAGGCCATTAATGAAGCCTCGGAACGAATGCAAGAAATGCAGCAGCAGGCGGAGAAAACGGAGAAGAAGACAAACAAGTTCTTCAAGAAACTCTCCAAATTGGTCAAGGGAAAGAAGGACGAGTGAAGTCTCTTTCAATTATATGTAGTCCCTACGAGGACATTGTTATTTCTTTTAGTCCCTGCGTGGACATTTTTATTTCTTCAAAGTCCTTGCATGGACAGTTTATTTCATTTTCTAGTATTATAATTTCTAATTTGAAATTTAATGAAGTATTTTGGAATTATATATGTATTCATCCTCTTGAAAACGAGAGTCTCGATTTTACTCAAAATTTATGCTCTGCTATATAATTCCAAAAAGATCTTAATGGTGATTTAGCCGAGTGGCACAGACCACACATTTGGCAAATATATATATATATATATATATATATATATATATGGTAGTTAAGAATGGAAGGGTCTTCTATCATGATAGTTAAGGGAAGATATCCTTATATCTAGAGGTGGTGGACTAAGTTCAAGCCTCCGAGTCATTAAGGTCAATGCGACCGGTACTTATAATCAACCATTAAGGTCCTCTTATGTTAACATTCAAGTAATGTGCATACTCATGGTTGTGTGACTTGTGGAATCACACGAGCCTTCAAGGTGATGACCATGTCCTAACTTTATATAGCCCTTGTGATCTGTTTGATCCCGGCTAAATATCACCAGTGCGGTGATGAATAAAACATCCATTTGAGATGTATTTATATAGCCCTTGTGATCTATTTGATCTCGGCAAAATAGCCCTTGTGATCTGTTTGATCCCGGCTAAATATCACCAGTGCGGTGATGAATAAAACATCCATTAGAGATGTATTTTATATAGCCCTTGTGATCTATTTTATCCCGGCTAAATAGCCCTTGTGATCTGTTTGATCCCGGCTAAATATCACCAGTGCGGTGATGAATAAAACATACATTTGAGATGTATTTATATAGCCCTTGTGATCTATTTAATCCCGGCTAAATAACCCTTGTGATCTGTTTGATCCCGGCTAAATATCACCAGTGCGGTGATAAATAAAACATCCATTAGAGATGTATTTTATATAGCCCTTGTTATCTGTTTGATCCTAGCTAAATATCACTAGTGCGGTGATGAATAAGACATCCATTAGAGATGTATTTTATATAGCCCTTGTGATCTGTTTGATCCCGGCTAAATATCACCAGTGCGGTGATGAATAAGACATCCATTAGAGATGTATTTTATATAGCCCTTGTGATCTGTTTGATCCTGGCTAAATATCACTAGTGCGGTGATGAGTAAGACATCCATTAGTGATGTATTACCCTTTCAGGTTATGATCTATTCTATAAAGCCCATGTGATCTATTTGATCCCGGCTAATATCATCATTGCGATGATAAATAAAACATCCATTAGTGATGTATTACCCTTTTCGGGTCATGATCTATTCTATAAAGCCCATGTGATCTATTTGATCCCGGCTAATATCATCAGTGCGTTGATATATAAAAATCCGTTAGTGATATATTACCCTTTCGGGTTATAATTATTTTATATAGACCATGTGATCTAATTGATCCCGGCTAAATATCACTAGTGCGGTGATGAATAAAACATCAATTAGTGATGTATTGCCTTCATGGCTATGATTTATTTTATAAAGCCTATGTGATCTATCTGATCCCGGCTAATATAAACAGTGCGGTGATAAATAAAACATCCATTAGTGATGTAGTGCCTATGTGCCATATTTTATGTCCATTAGTGACAGGCCTATATGCCATATTTTATGTCCTTTGTGACAAGCCTATGTGCTATATATTTGTCAAATATGACCAACGACAGTTGTGACATTGCGGTCCCCTGTCTAGTAATAAATGGACTATGTCCAAGATTGTAATTTGCCTATGATGGTCCTAGTAAGACCTAGGCCAAATATAAATACTGTAAGCCTAAGAGTTGTGATGATATTCGCAATAGCATGATTAGGCGATGGATTTTTATATCCAATATTTAAATCTAATAACCAAGATTTGAAGAATGGCTAATTCTAATGAGGCACAGAGTAGCCATCGGAACGTCAATTCTAAGGACGCCGAAAATGTAGTCATAAATAATAACGACTTTCAAGCTCGCACTGATGCAGCTGTAGAAAAGGCGATGGGAAAGGCCATCGAAAGGCTTAGAGAGTCGAGTGCTACTCGCTCTAGACCCTTATCTATTCCACTATCTTCAGCTCATAGGGAGAGCTCCGTTCACTCTTCAAATGCGAAGAGTGAACCAAGGAAAATAGATTTCGCTAAAAGGTCCCGTTCTGTTAAAGACGGATGTACCTATAAGTATTTCGTCTCCTGCAAGCCCCGAGACTTTAATGGGGAAAAAGGAGCCGTAGAAGCCGTAAAGTGGCTGGACGAGATGGAGACCACAGTAGACATCAGCGGCTGTGCTGAAAAGAATGTGGTCAAGTATGTATCACAATCATTCAAGGGCGATGCCCTAATATGGTGGAAAGCATTGATTCAGTCTGCAGGTAAAGTATACCTGTATAATCTAGGATGGTCCAAATTTGTGGACCTTATTAAGGAAACTTACTGCCCACATCATGAGGTGGAGAAAATAGAGACAGACTTCTTGTCTCTTTCAATGAAAAACCTAGACTGTCGGAAATATGTCTCCGATTTCAATTCCCTATATAGGTTAGTTTCCTATCTAATCACCCCAGGACCCAAACGCATTGCGAGTTTTATTAACGGATTAGCGCCCGAGATTAAGGGCATGGTAAAGGCTGCTCAGCCTAATACCTATAGGTGTTGACCTATCTATCTCTCTCACCCTTGATCTAGTAAGTCAAAAGTCAGTTAAGTCTGAAACTGACTGAAAAAGGAAGAGGGAAGATGACAACTCCCATAGATTTAATAAGAAAAATAAAGGGAGATTCAGGTTCAAAGGGAACCAAAGCAAATCAGCTATGATGCCATTTTGTAAGACTTGCAACCGTAGACACTAGGACAGTGTAATTCTGATTCACAAGCTAGACCTTGTGGTATATGTAAAAGGAGAGGGCATAAGACCCTAGATTGTAAAGATCTTAAGGATGCTGTATGCTATCTGCAACGAAAAAGGGCACATTGCAACTAACTGCCCTAAGCTTCTTAAGAATAATAACGCAAAGCCTGGAGACGCCAAGAAGGGGAATGCTCGTGCCTTTCAAATAACTGCAAGAGAGGCTGTTAATGACCACAATGTCATAACAGGTACATTCCTTATTAACGATATTTATGCTAGAGTTCTTTTTGATTCGGGAGCAGATAGATCTTTTGTTGATCATAAGTTTAGTAAACTATTAAATGTACCCATAAGAACTCTTGATAAAACTTATGAGAGAGAACTTTCCGATGGAACCTTAGAAACTGCCTCTTCCTTTCTTGATGGATGCTCTATATCCATTAAGAATCATTCCATCCCTATCTCTCTTCTGCCAATGAAATTGGCAGGGTTCAATGTTGTCTTAGGTATCGATTGGTTATCTTATAACCAAGCCTGTATTGCTTGCGATAAAAAGCTCATCGAAATTAAAACCCCATCTGGTGAAATGATCACCATCCCTGGAGACTCACACTATGGACTGCCAGACAAGGTGTCGTTATTTAAGGCATCCAAGTGTTTGATAAAAAGGATGTGTCATCTACATGGCACAAGTTACCATAAATGAACCAAAGCCGAAACTTGAAGATTAACCAGTTATCTTGGAGTATCCCGATGTTTTCCCTGAAGAATTACCAGGCCTACCTCCGGATAGGCAAGTAGAGTTCAGAATCGACATCATACTAGGATCAGCACCCGTAGCTAGAGCTCCATATAGACTATCTCCAACCGAAATGAACGAGTTAAGAGTTCAATTGGACGAACACTTGGAGAAAGGCTTTATTCAGCCTAGTTACTCACCTTGGGGAGCTCCTATCCTGTTTATAAAGAAGAAAGACGGTTCGATGCGAATGTGCATCGACTATCGTGAGCTGAACAAGTTAACAATCAAGAATAGATATCCTATGCCCAGGATCGACGATTTATTCGACCAACTTCAAGGGGCTAGTTATTTCTCCAAGATTGATCTAAGTTCTGGATATCATCAGATGAAGGTTAGAAGTGAAGATATTCCTAAAACTGCCTTCAGGACCCGATACGGTCACTTTGAATTCTTAGTGATGCCTTTGGGCTCACAAATGCACCAGCATTATTCATGGATCTCATGAATAGAGTCTGCAAACCATATTTGGATAAGTTTGTCATTGTCTTCATAGACGACATACTTATTTATTCTCGTAATGAAGCTGATCATGAGAAACATCTTAGGTGCATCCTAGAACTTTTTAGACAAGAGAAACTTTATGCGAAGTTCTCTAAATATGAGTTTTGGCTTAGAGAAGTCCAATTCCTTGGACATATGGTAAGTGAGCATGGTATCCAAGTGGATCCCGCCAAAATTGAGGCCATAATAAATTGGGAAGTGCCCAAGACCCCAACGGAGGTTCGTAGTTTCTTAGGATTGGCTGGTTACTATAGAAGGTTCATTGAGAACTTTTCAAGAATAGCCACTCCTTTAACTTCCTTGACCCGTAAGAATGTTAAGTATAATTGGGGTCCAAAACAACAAGAATCTTTTGAGTATAATTGGTTGCCCTCCTTTTGTTTCAAAGAGTAGAAATCATCTTCTAATTTCTTGATTTCGCTTCTTGGAAAGAAGCGTCTTGTCATGATCTCCCTCAAGTCTTCCCAAGTCAAAGTCATAGCATCCTCAGCACCTCGTTTGCCCTTCTCTGTGTTCCACCATGTAAGTGCTACCCCGAACAAACGACCGGTAGCATATCGCACCTTGCGATCATCGGGGCAGTCGCAATTGAGAAAAGTGTTTTCCATCTCTTCAAACCAATGAAGGAGAGCGGTGACCCCTTCAGTCCCTTCGTATCTTGGGAGATCGCAGGATTTGAAATGCTTGTAGGTGTATTTAGTGGTGTTGAGAGGAAGGTTGGCGACATTTTTTCCTTCAAGATTGGTTGGGGGGATAGGATTAGCGGCAAGGGCTTGTTGGACTTGAATAACTATATCGGAAATTATGGTGGCCATTTGTTGAGCGATTTGGGTAGCCATGTGTTCGCGTGATTTTCTTGATCTTCTACCTCTACGAGAGTGACTAGAAGACATCTACAAGTAATACATATCGAGAGTATGAGTTTGACATATAGGTTGTAACATCCGTCAAAAACCAGGTTAACCAAACCCGCTTCGTTTATTAACCGAATAACCAGTTAAAAATTTCGTTACATATCTAATGCTCAAATTAATTTTAAACGGTACATAATTAATAAGTATATTAGAATATAAAATTTGTAATTGAAAATCTATTAAAAATAATGAAATAAAAATAAGATACTGATGCCGGGACTCGAACCCGGGTCAGCCGGGTTGAACCCTAAAGTCTTAACACACACACATTCCACCACTCCGCCACTTGATGTTTTTGTAAGATTTAGGGAACAATTAAAACTTATGAAAAACCATGAATCAACCTGTTGCGCCAAACTGAAACCGTAATCGGCTTTCAACCGTCCAAAACGTTTGAGTGATCGCGGATTCTGGATTATAACCGATGCACCGACGATCCTAATCAATCCAGTCTTGAATTAACTTAAATTTTGGTGATGTTCGGTTTTTATAACCGAAGATATTCAATTTCCGAATTACGCCAACAATTGCTTCCTCTCTCGACTCAAAATCATCCGCATAACCTTCAATTTCACTTTCGCTATACTTTCAGTTCGTCGGAAAAGCTTTTTGAACTCGCCGGAAAATCTCTGCAAGTCGCCGGAAAACCGAGACCTTCATTAATACGGTAAATACCTCGATTATTTCTGTTTCAATATGTTGTTAGACTGTTACTAACTTCAAACCAACAATCAGAATCAATCCCAGACGACATAGCCGGAATATTCAGCTCTCGCCGGAAAACTTCTTGAATTTCCAATCTCACGCGGTGAATCGGTATGAACATTCAAAACTTCTGTTAATCCTTGTTTAGTACCCCACTTTCATAACTAATCAATCAAAACTGGTAATTGACCCGAACAGAGGAAGCTCACAAAACAGAGCCGGCGATCCTTGCCGGAGTTCTGAGAACGACGACCTGTTCCGGTACTTTCTTTCCCCAAACCCTCTCCGTTCATCACCTTTCAACTTGTTCATATTATTCGTTAACCGAATTAAACAAATAACAGCTAGTTAACCGTTGTCTGTGTTATAGACGAAGAAGACGAAGTAGTGAATGTTATTAAGATTAATTAAAATGGGTATTATAAACGGGTTAGACACACAGTCCAGCGGTGGACTGTGTGCACACATATATCACACGCCGCGAGTTCGATCCTTGACACACGTATGCTCTGTAATAAAAATGTTTTATTTTTCTAACTGAACCGGATCCTTTTCGCCGTTAGATGTTAAGTATAATAAAAATCTGTATATTAACCAAGTTAGACACACAGTCCAGCGGTGGACTGTGTGTAACGTTAAAGCACAGGTCCCGGGTTCGAGACCTGTTGACAGCACCGGGTTGATAATTAAAATCCTTTTTAAAAATAAATGAATTTTGAATAAACTGAATTAGTATATAAATATAATTAAAAACAGGATTATTTCGGGTTAGACACGTAGCTCAGTTGGTAGAGCTGCGTGCACGCGTACGGGAGGTCTCGGGTTCGAGCCTCACCCGGCGCATACATTTACACAATAAAACCGGTCAAACAGTCAAACGGTCAACGGTCAACGCAAAAGTCAACATATTTTTATATTTTTATTTATTTAATTTAATTTAAAAATCAATTAAAAATACTTAAAAATAATGTTTTTAAAGATAGGAAATAGCCTTAAACTCACAAAAATATATCTAAAAATCCTATTAAAATTGTAAATAAAATCCACTCATTTACTATATCTTCCGTTATTATTTAGGTTAGTTAATTCTCGTTGTTCAATCCTTCCAACTCGTGTGCATCTCATCATCTCCAACCGAACGCACCCAATGTGAGTGAATCTCTACAAATTCCCCGTTTTAATCATGTTTTGGGGTGTATCATGTGTCTTACCATTTATTATATTTAAATCATTGTGCATACATCATATCATGAACAAATGTGTATTCAGCTTGTATCATCTGTTGTGTGGTTATTGTTTAGATTTAATTTATTATTTTCAGTACATGCAATTTCATAGGCCGCCGCTCCCCATTACATTATGAGCGTTGAGCAGTTTCCCATTACATTATGAGCGTGAACCTGGCGTGCCAACATACGATCGGCTCTGTTTGATTGATCCTTGATCGCACATACATTTATCATTTTCAGTACATACATTTATCATAGGCCGTCCGTTCCCCATTACATTATGAGCGCGAACGTGACGTTGCCAACATATACAGTTTCATTCATGTTATATATTCAAGCAAGTTGGTGTGTTATTGTATGCTAATGTATGTTATTGTATATTAATGTATGTTATTGTATGTTATTGTATGTTATTGTTTGTGGATTGTTATTGTTATTCTTGGATTATTTACATTTGCTCGCATATGACTGTTGCACAATTTTTCCTGAATAAAAATAACAAGAAACCAATCATAAATGTTTAACTAACAAGGTTCACTCGCCAACTTATGTTGACCCAAAAACCCCCATTTTTACACATGATACAGGTGAACCAGCTGCAGCAAGAGACACATAGGATTGGCTTAGAAGAATAAACTGGTTTAGAGCTTGGATTGTTTAGTTGGTTATTTTTCCTTGTATTTGTATGGACATGTTTGGATTATTGAGAATGTAATTTTGACTTTAATAAATATGAAACATATTAGTAAATATCATGAGCTTTGGTGATAACCCAATTATGCCCTGACTTTTATTCCGCTGCGGGTCGGGGTGTGACAGATTGGTATAAGAGCCATGACTATAGGGATATAGGATAGGTTATTAGACCCTTAGAGCCTATACTATAGTTGATTAGAAATTTTTAAGATTTTTGTGTGTTACATGCCAAATTTCATGATGTTTATATGTTTTATGTTTAATGTTACATTCAATGTTATGCAAGCATGTTCATAAGTATATATTATCATATAATGCCTATCATGAATCATATTCTCATAACATATCATATCCATGAAAGCACACATCACATCATTTTCATGATTGTTTTTACAATGATTTTTGTATTTTCAAATCTCATCAAAGTGAGTTCTCATGACGGGCATGTAGTAACTGGAAGGGTACAAGTACCGGAACGTCCTGTCTGGGCTTGGCATTCGTATAAATCCAAAATAAAGGACCAGTTTGCCTACCTGGGGACTAACGATGAGAGTACGAAGTACCTATTAGGCTAAAGCATGCTATACTAAACGTTGTGTGAGCTAACCCCACTTTGAGTTGTCATTGTGTCTACACCTGGACACATTCCGACCATACATCTGGTAAACATATTTTGTGGTTTTCATTCGGGTCATGCGAGTGTTAAATCGCCAATACTAATGTGAATCCTACCAAGCCAATAGTCATGGGGGCCCACATGACTATACAGGTGAAGGTATGGGGGACATTTGAGGCCCAACATGAGCAAACCCAAGACATCCTATGGATGTAGTTGCATTATTGATATTTATGTTATTTTCATTTTCTTTAAGACACATGACACCTAAAAAGACTCCATAAACTCACAATCTTCTTATGTATGTTCCTGTAGATGTCGACTAGACAACGACGAGGGGGTAGAAAATCAGGAAGGTCACACGAACGCTTGGCCACTCAAATCGCAAAACAAATGGCCGCGGTATTTCCTGATATTGTAGTTCAAGTCCAACAAGCTCTCGCCGCAAATCCCAACAATCCTCCCCATCAAGAGGACCAGAACGTCGACAAAAAGTGCTCTTACAAACACTTCAAGTCTTGTGATCCCCCGAAATTTGAAGGGACCGAAGGTGTCACTGCTCTCCTCCACTGGTTTGAGGAAATGGAAAACACTTTCCTCAATTGCGATTGTCCCGAGGATCGCAAGGTACGTTACTCAACCGGGAGACTATTTGGAGTAGCCCTGACCTGGTGGAACATAGAGAAGGGTAAGAGAGGAGTCGAAGATGCTATGGCCTTAACATGGGAAGAGTTAAGGGAAATAATGACAAGGCGCTTCTGTCCAAGAAGCGAAATCAAGAAGTTGGAAGATGAATTCCACTCGTTAAAACAAAAGGAAGGAGATCATACTTCCTACAACAAAAGGTTTCTAGAGTTGAACCAAATGATCCCCAACTTGTTCACACCAGTGTACCGCTTGGTGGAACACTACATTCGAGGCCTCCCCTCAAAAATTCAAGACTCAGTTCTAAGCACTTCGCCTGCGACACTTGAAGCCGCAATGGAACTAGCTACCGAACTTACCGAAAATCGCATTCGGAACGGTAAATTCAAAGAGGAGAAAAAGAAAGCCCCCATTGAGGCTCAAACTTCAAACCATTCTGGTTCCTCTTCGAAGTTTACTGGTAAAAGGAATCGAAATACCAGGAACTTTGCTGTCACACAAACAAATTTCCCTATCCCTGCTGCACCCATCACTCAAGTTGCCCCCTCACCTGCACCATATAAAAAGCCATACTCCGGCCCACTACCAAAATGCAACCGTTGCCAATACCATCACTTTCCTGATCATCCCTGCCAACATTGCACCGGCTGTGGTCGCGTAGGTCATAATGTTCAAACCTGTCGCATACCTCAGCGAACGAACTGCCACCAGCCTTCAACCCAAACCCACCAACAAATAATGGGTCAAGCCCAACAACCCCTAGTACTACCACCTACCCAACATTTAGCCCAATCATACTACCAACCCAACTATCCCATGGTGCAACCTATGCGGGCTTGTTACAACTATGGAGACCCAAACCACTTTAGAAACACTTGTCCACGTTTGGTGAACATCATTCATGCCCAAGCTTAAGCAAATCCGGTGAATCAAGCTAACCAAGCTCCACCACCTGCAAGAGGAAGAGCTTACAACATCAACGCTAATACTGTTGAAAATAATAACGGCCCAAACGAATCACCCAACTAGTTTTTCCTCACCAAGAATCAAGACTCAACTCCAATCATCTAGTTTTAATGTTTTCTTTATGTTATCTTAATCTTTCCGTATCTCAGTTGTAAAATTTGGAAATTATGTATCCAAGAATTTTAATGCGATTTGATATTACAGTTTTGTTTTATACTCATTGATTTAACATTCATATCATCATACATCTCGACGTATCTCAATCTCATCATTTAAAGAAGTTGGGTTGTGTCACACTTTTACATAGACTGACCCCTTCATCATAACCAACGAGAGAGGTACTGTCATCATTTAGTCATGTATCATTTCAGAATTGAGACTCAAGTTTTGTTCGTTGTGTTGTTTATGTTTTAGAGTTACATAGAACTGATCATGATTTACTGATAAAGCCAACGAAATTTTGACAAGAATATGGTGGATACGCCGCTGGTACTTCCTATATATAAGTATTCTTGGCAAATGATCAAAAGCATTACCAGGAGGTTATGAAAAGTTCCGTGTAGGTTTAAATATCGTTATGGTTGAAGTTTTTGTTTTATGATACATACCTTATCATTACAAAACGTATCAGTTCCCTCAAAACTATTATGCATAAAATCGTAAGCGACATCAAAGATCAAATCCGAGAAGCCCAGCATGTTTTAGTAACAGAAAAGAGACGTACGCAAGGAGCCGTCTTGTGGAGCTAAACTAAAAAAATTGAAACTAAATCCGACGGTATTCTATACTGTCTAGATCGCATATGGATTCCTGACCACAATAACCTTCGTGATTTTCTTATAAATGTGGCGCACAAAACACGATATTCTATACTCCCAGGAGCCGACAAGATGTATCAAGACCTTCGATACACCTACTGGTGGCCTGGAATGAAAAAGGATATTGCTGATTTTGTTTCCAAGTGCCTTTCATGTTCCAAAATAAAAGCTGAATATCAAAGACCCTCAGGACTTCTGCTCCAACCTGAAATACCTGTATGGAAGTGGGAAAACATAACCATGAACTTCATTACCGGGTTACCTCGCACTTCTGGTGGGTATGACACTATATGGGTAATCATTGATCGTTTTACAAAATCAGCTCACTTTATTCCTATCCGCGAAGATTTCAAGAACGAAAAACTAGCTCGTATTTATATCAGCGAAATCGTAAGCCGACATGGTGTACCGTTAAGCATTATTTCAGATCGTGATGGTCGTTTCACTTCACGAACATGGCAAGCAGTACAAGCCGCTTTGGGTACGCGATTAGATCTCAGCACCGCTTATCATCCTCAAACTGATGGACAATCTGAACGCACCATTCAAACTCTTGAAGATATGCTTCGAGCATGTGTCATAGACTTCAAGGGAAATTGGGACGCTCATCTACCATTAGTTGAATTTTCGTACAACAACAGCTATCATTCAAGTATCGGCATGGCACCTTTTGAAGCTTTATATGGTCGTAAATGCCGATCTCCAGTATGTTGGCACGAAATTGGAGAAGCTCAAATTACCGGTCCGGAATTGATTCAAGAAACCACAGACAAGATCCATCAAATTCGAAACAATCTCCTAACGGCTCAAAGCCGTCAAAAGAGTTATGCAGATAAACGATGAAAGCCTTAGGAGTTTAACATTGGTGATCATGTACTTTTAAAAGTATCACCGTGGAAGGGAATAGCTCGTTTTGGCCAGAAGGGCAAGCTAGCACCACGCTATGTAGGATCTTTCAAGATACTTGAAAGAGTAGGACCTGCAGCATACAAGCTTGACCTACCAGAAGAACTCAACAGAATTCACCCTACGTTCCACGTGTCAAACTTAAAGAAGTGCCTCGCCGGTGAAAACCTCCATATTCCTCCGGAAGATATTCAGATTGATGAATCTATGCATTTTATTGAAAGACCAGTAGTGATCATGGACTTCGGAGAAAAACGTTTAAGACAGAGTCGTATTCCAATTGGTTAGGGTACGCTGGGAGTCGAAACGAGGACCTGAGTTTACTTGGGAACGTGAAGACTCAATGCGCGAAAAATACTCGCATCTTTTTCCTGTTACCACTACAACTTAAATTTCGGGATGAAATTTCTAAAAGTAGGGGATACTGTAACATCCGTCAAAAACCAGGTTAACCAAACCCGCTTCGTTTATTAACCGAACAACCAGTTAAAAATTTCGTTACATATCTAATGCTCAAATTAATTTTAAACGGTACATAATTAATAAGTATATTAGAATATAAAATTTATAATTGAAAATCTATTAAAAATAATGAAATAAAAATAAGATACTGATGCCGGGACTCGAACCCGGGTCAGCCGGGTTGAACCCCAAAGTCTTAACACACACACATTCCACCACTCCGCCACTTGATGTTTTTGTAAGATTTAGGGAACAATTAAAACTTATGAACAACCATGAATCAACCTGTTGCGCCAAACTGAAACCGTAATCGGCTTTCAACCGTCCAAAACGTTTGAGTGATCACGGATTCTGGATTATAACCGATGCACCGACGATCCTAATCAATTCAGTCTTGAATTAACTTAAATTTTGGTGATGTTCGGTTTTTATAACCGAAGATATTCAATTTCCGAATTACGCCAACAATTGCTTCCTCTCTCGACTCAAAATCATCCGCATAACCTTCAATTTCACTTTCGCTATACTTTCAGTTCGT
This sequence comes from Scalesia atractyloides, assembly GCA_947069175.1. Lineage (NCBI taxonomy): Eukaryota > Viridiplantae > Streptophyta > Magnoliopsida > Asterales > Asteraceae > Scalesia > Scalesia atractyloides. The sequence goes on along the minus strand of CAMTDV010000001.1, from coordinate 14,520,997 downwards.
CGGAAAAGCTTTTTGAACTCGCCGGAAAATCTCTGCAAGTCGCCGGAAAACCGAGACCTTCATTAATACGGTAAATACCTCGATTATTTCTGTTTCAATATGTTGTTAGACTGTTACTAACTTCAAACCAACAATCAGAATCAATCCCAGACGACATAGCCGGAATATTCAGCTCTCGCCGGAAAACTTCTTGAATTTCCAATCTCACGCGGTGAATCGGTATGAACATTCAAAACTTCTGTTAATCCTTGTTTAGTACCCCACTTTCATAACTAATCAATCAAAACTGGTAATTGACCCGAACAGAGGAAGCTCACAAAACAGAGCCGGCGATCCTTGCCGGAGTTCTGAGAACGACGACCTGTTCCGGTACTTTCTTTCCCCAAACCCTCTCCGTTCATCACCTTTCAACTTGTTCATATTATTCGTTAACCGAATTAAACAAATAACAGCTAGTTAACCGTTGTCTGTGTTATAGACGAAGAAGACGAAGTAGTGAATGTTATTAAGATTAATTAAAATGGGTATTATAAACGGGTTAGACACACAGTCCAGCGGTGGACTGTGTGCACACATATATCACACGCCGCGAGTTCGATCCTTGACACACGTATGCTCTGTAATAAAAATGTTTTATTTTTCTAACTGAACCGGATCCTTTTCGCCGTTAGATGTTAAGTATAATAAAAATCTGTATATTAACCAAGTTAGACACACAGTCCAGCGGTGGACTGTGTGTAACGTTAAAGCACAGGTCCCGGGTTCGAGACCTGTTGACAGCACCGGGTTGATAATTAAAATCCTTTTTAAAAATAAATGAATTTTGAATAAACTGAATTAGTATATAAATATAATTAAAAACAGGATTATTTCGGGTTAGACACGTAGCTCAGTTGGTAGAGCTGCGTGCACGCGTACGGGAGGTCTCGGGTTCGAGCCTCACCCGGCGCATACATTTACACAATAAAACCGGTCAAACAGTCAAACGGTCAACGGTCAACGCAAAAGTCAACATATTTTTATATTTTTATTTATTTAATTTAATTTAAAAATCAATTAAAAATACTTAAAAATAATGTTTTTAAAGATAGGAAATAGCCTTAAACTCACAAAAATATATCTAAAAATCCTATTAAAATTGTTAATAAAATCCACTCATTTACTATATCTTCTGTTATTATTTAGGTTAGTTAATTCTCGTTGTTCAATCCTTCCAACTCGTGCGCATCTCATCATCTCCAACCGAACGCACCCAATGTGAGTGAATCTCTACAAATTCCCCGTTTTAATCACGTTTTGGGGTGTATCATGTGTCTTACCATTTATTATATTTAAATCATTGTGCGTACATCATATCATGAACAAATGTGTATTCAGCTTGTATCATCTGTTGTGTGGTTATTGTTTAGATTTAATTTATTATTTTCAGTACATGCAATTTCATAGGCCGCCGCTCCCCATTACATTATGAGCGTTGAGCAGTTCCCCATTACATTATGAGCGTGAACCTGGCGTGCCAACATACGATCGGCTCCGTTTGATTGAGCCTTGATCGCACAGACATTTATCATTTTCAGTACATACATTTATCATAGGCCGTCCGTTCCCCATTACATTATGAGCGCGAACGTGACGTTGCCAACATATACAGTTTCATTCATGTTATATATTCAAGCAAGTTAGTGTGTTATTGTATGTTAATGTATGTTATTGTATGTTAATGTATGTTATTGTATGTTATTGTATGTTATTGTTTGTGGATTGTTATTGTTATTCTTGGATTATTTACATTTGCTCGCATATGACTGTTGCACAATTTTTCCTGGATAAAAATAACAAGAAACCAATAAAAAATGTTTAACTAACAAGGTTCACTCGCCAACTTATGTTGACCCAAAAACCCCCATTTTTACACATGATACAGGTGAACCAGCTGCAGCAAGAGACACATAGGATTGGCTTAGAAGAGTAAACTGGTTTAGAGCTTGGATTGTTTAGTTGGTTATTTTTCCTTGTATTTGTATGGACATGTTTGGATTATTGAGAATGTAATTTTGACTTTAATAAATATGAAACATATTAGTAAATATCATGAGCTTTGGTGATAACCCAATTATGCCCCGACTCTTATTCCGCTGCGGGTCGGGGTGTGACATAGGTGCCATGTGTCATATAAAATGAATATCCACAAAACATATGAAGAATAAATTTGCTACATCCATAGGATGTCTTGGGCTTTGCTCATGTTTGGGCTCCCATATGTCCCCTTACTTGGCCTTGGTAGTCATGTGGATCCCCATGACTACTGGGCTCTGGTAGGGTTCATATTGGTGTTGGTCTGTTACATTCACGCTACCCGAATGAAAATTGTAAAAACATGATTGCAAGGTATAAAGTCAGAGGGTGTCCAGGTGTATACACAGTGACATCTCAAAGTGGGGTTAGTTCAAACGACGTTTGGTCTGACATGCTTTGGCCTAATAGGTCCTTCGTACTCTCATCGTTAGTCTCCAGGTAGGCAAACTAGTCCGTTATATTGGATTTATACGATTGCCAACCTAGACAGGACGTTTCGACTACCGGTACTCGTACCCTTCTAGTTACTACATGCCCGTCGTAGAACATACTTTGTTGAGATTGAAAAACGAAAACACCACAAAATCTTGAATAAAGAAAATATGAGAATGTTTTGAATATGTGAGAATTGAAACGTGCGTGATGAATGTATATGTAAGCATGTTATGTTTGACAATATGTATAACTCATTAAGTATCACACAAAGTGGAAATCCTTGCATGCATTTATGTGTGTAGCAAATATGAAACAAATAAACATCATAAGTTTTGCATGTAACCACATAAGCAATTAAAATCATCGACTATAGTATAGGCTCTAAGGGTCTAATAACCTATCCTATATTCCTATAGTCAAAGGCTCTGATATCAATCTGTCACACCCTGACCCGCAGCGGAAATGGTAGTCGGGGTATGATTGGGTTTTCATCAAAGCTTATGACATTTACTATAAAGTTTCATATTTATTATCTCAATTTTTAAAGAAACAAATTACAATAACACACAGGCACAACATGTTCACAACATTCAAGAATTCTTTATTTTTTCTTCTTAGGCAAATCCCTATGTGTTCCTTGCTTCCACCTGTCCACCTGTATCATGTGTAAAAATAGGGTTTTGGGTCAACAAAAGTTGGCGAGCGAATCTTAATTAAACATTGGAAAGAATTATTTATATTGGTTATTAAATAAAGATGTGCATAAACCAAATATGAGTATACGTATATGTAAATTTAACCACAAAACACATAATATCAATTAATGCACACACACACATATCAAATGATGAACAATGAGATCAAGACTCAATCAAACGGAGCCGATCTAATGAGGCACGTGATGCTCAACTCGTCTCCAATGAGGAACTAATAGGCCTAATGAATGATTTGCACGCAACTTGACAAAATGTAAACACGCAACACAACAAACAACATTTACATCACACGTTTAGATCATATAATGGTAATAGCACAAGTGTTTGGAATAAACAAAATATATAAACGACACATGATACACCCCAAAACAAAAAAAATGGGGGAGTTTGTAAGAATTCACTCACAGTGGGTGCGTTTCTTGCTTGAGAATGAATGCGCACGAAAAAGAGGATTTGAACGACGAACGAATACTAACCTAAAATAATAATACGATAATTTGATAAATATGAACAAATTAATATTTTGATTAGATTTTTAAGTTATTTTTTCTGGTTTTTATTGATATTTTAAAACCTTCGAAATTGTATTTTTTAGTATTTTTAAATGATTTTTAACTAAATTATAAATATATAAGTATTATAAATAATTAAAATAAAAAATAAAATAATATAAAAAGAACCTGTCAGGTCTGACAGGGGACCTGACCGGGTCAACTGTGATAATAGGCAGCATGTGTGGGATTCGAACTTGAGACATCTCGGTTGCGTGCATGCAGCTCTTCCAACTGAGCTACGTGTCTAACCTGTTAGGAATCTGATTTTAATTATTGTTATATACTCACTAAGATTTATAGAAATTACTTAATTTAAAAAAGTGTTAAAACCTATCGAACCGGTGTGTAAGATATGTTTCGAACCCGCGACCAATGACCTGTTTTGCACCCAGCCTAACCAGTTGGGCTGGGTGTCTAATCCGTTGATATAAGAGTTTTGGTTATACATATGAACTATTGGAAGAGTGATCTGTATAGTTTTTAAAAAATAGAATTTTTATTACTGAAAACCGGTTACATGTACATATCAAACTCAAGACCTCCGCTCTAAAATTGCACACAGTCCACCACTAGACTGTGTGTCTAACCTGCTTAAAACCCACAGTTTAATTATATTAAAACATTAACTAACTTCATCTTCTACGTCTTAATTAAACCCAGAACATCAAGTCGACATCCCTCAGGTCAATTAAAATGCTTTGCATATATATATATATATATATATATATATATATATATATATATATATAAACTTAATATTAGATACAAAGATAAAACATGATAAGTTCGAGTGTTGATACCGAAGACGGTGGTCGCTGAAAATTCTGGCGTGACTACGACGGCTGTAAGCAATTCCGGCGATGAGAAAATATGTGATCAGAGAGAAAAAATATTCGAGAGGAGAAATTTGAGAGACTTAGCGAGTTCAAATGTGAAGAAAACATCGACATATATAGTGCAAAACGGATTTAATTACAGTTCGGTTTCAATCTCATCAATCATGAGTTTTTGGTCAGTTTCAATTCGCATTAAAGTTGGGATGTTGGTTATAATTGACATTCAATCATCAGTAACTCCCAAAACAATCACAATATAACTGAAATTTAAAGATTAATTGGAAACCGTTTGGCGGTTTCAGTTCTTGTCGCAAAACAAATGATACGTGGGTAGGACTTAAGTTTTATTTGATTCAATTATTTCTCAACATGTGCATGTATGATAGTGGTGTTTTGTGTGTGTATATCCCCGGTTGACCCGGGTTCGACTCCGGTTGATTCCTTTTTTTTAATTATATATATATATATATATATTTACTCTTATTGTTTTGATTTAATCAATCCTTTTTTTCCTTAATAGATTCTAGTTTTAATTGTTACTATTATTATTATTACATAACACTAATTATATATCTAATGTCCATAAGTTTATAATATCAAAACAAAAATACTTAACTATTAAACATGGCGGGTTTTTTTTGAAACCCGAATTACACGAATGTTACAGATATGGTTGATATACCATGGCTAAGGCAAATTTTATTTGGTATATAGAAACCAAGATTTGAAGAATTGCTAATTCTAATGAGGCACAGAGTAGCCATCGGAATGACAATTCCAGGAACGCAAAAAATTTAGTCATAAATAATAACGACTTTCAAGCTCGCATTGATGCAGCTGCAGAAAAGGCCACGGGAAAGGCCATCGAAAGGCTTAGAGAGTCGAGTGCTACTCGCTCTAGACCCTTATCTATTCCACCATCTTCAGCTCATAGAGAGAGCTCCGTTAACTCTTCAAATGCGAAGAGTGAACCAAGGAAAATAGATTTCGCTAAAAGGCCCCGTTCTGTTAAAGACGGATGTACCTATAAGTATTTCGTCTCCTGCAAGCCTAGAGACTTTAATGGGGAAAAAGGAGCCGTAGAAGCCGTAAAGTGGCTGGACGAGATGGAGACCACAGTAGACATCAGCGGCTGTGCTGAAAAGAATGTGGTCAAGTATGTATCACAATCATTCAAGGGCGATGCCCTAATATGGTGGAAAGCATTGATTCAGTCTGCAGGTAAAGTATACCTGTATAATCTAGGATGGTCCAAATTTGTGGACCTTATTAAGGAAACTTACTGCCCACATCATGAGGTGGAGAAAATAGAGACAGACTTCTTGTCTCTTTCAATGAAAAACCTAGACTGTCGGAAATATGTCTCCGATTTCAATTCCCTATATAGGTTAGTTTCCTATCTAATCACCCCAGGACCCAAACGCATTGCGAGTTTTATTAACGGATTAGCGCCCGAGATTAAGGGCATGGTAAAGGCTGCTCAGCCTAATACCTATAGGTGTTGACCTATCTATCTCTCTCACCCTTGATCTAGTAAGTCAAAAGTCAGTTAAGTCTGAAACTGACTGAAAAAGGAAGAGGGAAGATGACAACTCCCATAGATTTAATAAGAAAAATAAAGGGAGATTCAGGTTCAAAGGGAACCAAAGCAAATCAGCTATGATGCCATTTTGTAAGACTTGCAACCGTAGACACTAGGACAGTGTAATTCTGATTCACAAGCTAGACCTTGTGGTATATGTAAAAGGAGAGGGCATAAGACCCTAGATTGTAAAGATCTTAAGGATGCTGTATGCTATCTGCAACGAAAAAGGGCACATTGCAACTAACTGCCCTAAGCTTCTTAAGAATAATAACGCAAAGCCTGGAGACGCCAAGAAGGGGAATGCTCGTGCCTTTCAAATAACTGCAAGAGAGGCTGTTAATGACCACAATGTCATAACAGGTACATTCCTTATTAACGATATTTATGCTAGAGTTCTTTTTGATTCGGGAGCAGATAGATCTTTTGTTGATCATAAGTTTAGTAAACTATTAAATGTACCCATAAGAACTCTTGATAAAACTTATGAGAGAGAACTTTCCGATGGAACCTTAGAAACTGCCTCTTCCATTCTTGATGGATGCTCTATATCCATTAAGAATCATTCCATCCCTATCTCTCTTCTGCCAATGAAATTGGCAGGGTTCAATGTTGTCTTAGGTATCGATTGGTTATCTTATAACCAAGCCTGTATTGCTTGCGATAAAAAGCTCATCGAAATTAAAACCCCATCTGGTGAAATGATCACCATCCCTGGAGACTCACACTATGGACTGCCAGACAAGGTGTCGTTATTTAAGGCATCCAAGTGTTTGATAAAAAGGATGTGTCATCTACATGGCACAAGTTACCATAAATGAACCAAAGCCGAAACTTGAAGATTAACCAGTTATCTTGGAGTATCCCGATGTTTTCCCTGAAGAATTACCAGGTCTACCTCCGGATAGGCAAGTAGAGTTCAGAATCGACATCATACTAGGATCAGCACCCGTAGCTAGAGCTCCATATAGACTATCTCCAACCGAAATGAACGAGTTAAGAGTTCAATTGGACGAACACTTGGAGAAAGGCTTTATTCAGCCTAGTTACTCACCTTGGGGAGCTCCTATCCTGTTTATAAAGAAGAAAGACGGTTCGATGCGAATGTGCATCGACTATCGTGAGCTGAACAAGTTAACAATCAAGAATAGATATCCTATGCCCAGGATCGACGATTTATTCGACCAACTTCAAGGGGCTAGTTATTTCTCCAAGATTGATCTAAGTTCTGGATATCATCAGATGAAGGTTAGAAGTGAAGATATTCCTAAAACTGCCTTCAGGACCCGATACGGTCACTTTGAATTCTTAGTGATGCCTTTGGGCTCACAAATGCACCAGCATTATTCATGGATCTCATGAATAGAGTCTGCAAACCATATTTGGATAAGTTTGTCATTGTCTTCATAGACGACATACTTATTTATTCTCGTAATGAAGCTGATCATGAGAAACATCTTAGGTGCATCCTAGAACTTTTTAGACAAGAGAAACTTTATGCGAAGTTCTCTAAATATGAGTTTTGGCTTAGAGAAGTCCAATTCCTTGGACATATGGTAAGTGAGCATGGTATCCAAGTGGATCCCGCCAAAATTGAGGCCATAATAAATTGGGAAGTGCCCAAGACCCCAACGGAGGTTCGTAGTTTCTTAGGATTGGCTGGTTACTATAGAAGGTTCATTGAGAACTTTTCAAGAATAGCCACTCCTTTAACTTCCTTGACCCGTAAGAATGTTAAGTATAATTGGGGTCCAAAACAACAAGAATCTTTTGAGTATAATTGGTTGCCCTCCTTTTGTTTCAAAGAGTAGAAATCATCTTCTAATTTCTTGATTTCGCTTCTTGGAAAGAAGCGTCTTGTCATGATCTCCCTCAAGTCTTCCCAAGTCAAAGTCATAGCATCCTCAGCACCTCGTTTGCCCTTCTCTGTGTTCCACCATGTAAGTGCTACCCCGAACAAACGACCGGTAGCATATCGCACCTTGCGATCATCGGGGCAGTCGCAATTGAGAAAAGTGTTTTCCATCTCTTCAAACCAATGAAGGAGAGCGGTGACCCCTTCAGTCCCTTCGTATCTTGGGAGATCGCAGGATTTGAAATGCTTGTAGGTGTATTTAGTGGTGTTGAGAGGAAGGTTGGCGACATTTTTTCCTTCAAGATTGGTTGGGGGGATAGGATTAGCGGCAAGGGCTTGTTGGACTTGAATAACTATATCGGAAATTATGGTGGCCATTTGTTGAGCGATTTGGGTAGCCATGTGTTCGCGTGATTTTCTTGATCTTCTACCTCTACGAGAGTGACTAGAAGACATCTACAAGTAATACATATCGAGAGTATGAGTTTGACATATAGGTTGTAACATCCGTCAAAAACCAGGTTAACCAAACCCGCTTCGTTTATTAACCGAATAACCAGTTAAAAATTTCGTTACATATCTAATGCTCAAATTAATTTTAAACGGTACATAATTAATAAGTATATTAGAATATAAAATTTGTAATTGAAAATCTATTAAAAATAATGAAATAAAAATAAGATACTGATGCCGGGACTCGAACCCGGGTCAGCCGGGTTGAACCCTAAAGTCTTAACACACACACATTCCACCACTCCGCCACTTGATGTTTTTGTAAGATTTAGGGAACAATTAAAACTTATGAAAAACCATGAATCAACCTGTTGCGCCAAACTGAAACCGTAATCGGCTTTCAACCGTCCAAAACGTTTGAGTGATCGCGGATTCTGGATTATAACCGATGCACCGACGATCCTAATCAATCCAGTCTTGAATTAACTTAAATTTTGGTGATGTTCGGTTTTTATAACCGAAGATATTCAATTTCCGAATTACGCCAACAATTGCTTCCTCTCTCGACTCAAAATCATCCGCATAACCTTCAATTTCACTTTCGCTATACTTTCAGTTCGTCGGAAAAGCTTTTTGAACTCGCCGGAAAATCTCTGCAAGTCGCCGGAAAACCGAGACCTTCATTAATACGGTAAATACCTCGATTATTTCTGTTTCAATATGTTGTTAGACTGTTACTAACTTCAAACCAACAATCAGAATCAATCCCAGACGACATAGCCGGAATATTCAGCTCTCGCCGGAAAACTTCTTGAATTTCCAATCTCACGCGGTGAATCGGTATGAACATTCAAAACTTCTGTTAATCCTTGTTTAGTACCCCACTTTCATAACTAATCAATCAAAACTGGTAATTGACCCGAACAGAGGAAGCTCACAAAACAGAGCCGGCGATCCTTGCCGGAGTTCTGAGAACGACGACCTGTTCCGGTACTTTCTTTCCCCAAACCCTCTCCGTTCATCACCTTTCAACTTGTTCATATTATTCGTTAACCGAATTAAACAAATAACAGCTAGTTAACCGTTGTCTGTGTTATAGACGAAGAAGACGAAGTAGTGAATGTTATTAAGATTAATTAAAATGGGTATTATAAACGGGTTAGACACACAGTCCAGCGGTGGACTGTGTGCACACATATATCACACGCCGCGAGTTCGATCCTTGACACACGTATGCTCTGTAATAAAAATGTTTTATTTTTCTAGCTGAACCGGATCCTTTTCGCCGTTAGATGTTAAGTATAATAAAAATCTGTATATTAACCAAGTTAGACACACAGTCCAGCGGTGGACTGTGTGTAACGTTAAAGCACAGGTCCCGGGTTCGAGACCTGTTGACAGCACCGGGTTGATAATTAAAATCCTTTTTAAAAATAAATGAATTTTGAATAAACTGAATTAGTATATAAATATAATTAAAAACAGGATTATTTCGGGTTAGACACGTAGCTCAGTTGGTAGAGCTGCGTGCACGCGTACGGGAGGTCTCGGGTTCGAGCCTCACCCGGCGCATACATTTACACAATAAAACCGGTCAAACAGTCAAACGGTCAACGGTCAACGCAAAAGTCAACATATTTTTATATTTTTATTTATTTAATTTAATTTAAAAATCAATTAAAAATACTTAAAAATAATGTTTTTAAAGATAGGAAATAGCCTTAAACTCACAAAAATATATCTAAAAATCCTATTAAAATTGTAAATAAAATCCACTCATTTACTATATCTTCCGTTATTATTTAGGTTAGTTAATTCTCGTTGTTCAATCCTTCCAACTCGTGTGCATCTCATCATCTCCAACCGAACGCACCCAATGTGAGTGAATCTCTACAAATTCCCCGTTTTAATCATGTTTTGGGGTGTATCATGTGTCTTACCATTTATTATATTTAAATCATTGTGCATACATCATATCATGAACAAATGTGTATTTAGCTTGTATCATCTGTTGTGTGGTTATTGTTTAGATTTAATTTATTATTTTCAGTACATGCAATTTCATAGGCCGCCGCTCCCCATTACATTATGAGCGTTGAGCAGTTTCCCATTACATTATGAGCGTGAACCTGGCGTGCCAACATACGATCGGCTCTGTTTGATTGATCCTTGATCGCACATACATTTATCATTTTCAGTACATACATTTATCATAGGCCGTCCGTTCCCCATTACATTATGAGCGCGAACGTGACGTTGCCAACATATACAGTTTCATTCATGTTATATATTCAAGCAAGTTGGTGTGTTATTGTATGCTAATGTATGTTATTGTATATTAATGTATGTTATTGTATGTTATTGTATGTTATTGTTTGTGGATTGTTATTGTTATTCTTGGATTATTTACATTTGCTCGCATATGACTGTTGCACAATTTTTCCTGAATAAAAATAACAAGAAACCAATCATAAATGTTTAACTAACAAGGTTCACTCGCCAACTTATGTTGACCCAAAAACCCCCATTTTTACACATGATACAGGTGAACCAGCTGCAGCAAGAGACACATAGGATTGGCTTAGAAGAATAAACTGGTTTAGAGCTTGGATTGTTTAGTTGGTTATTTTTCCTTGTATTTGTATGGACATGTTTGGATTATTGAGAATGTAATTTTGACTTTAATAAATATGAAACATATTAGTAAATATCATGAGCTTTGGTGATAACCCAATTATGCCCTGACTTTTATTCCGCTGCGGGTCGGGGTGTGACAGATTGGTATAAGAGCCATGACTATAGGGATATAGGATAGGTTATTAGACCCTTAGAGCCTATACTATAGTTGATTAGAAATTTTTAAGATTTTTGTGTGTTACATGCCAAATTTCATGATGTTTATATGTTTTATGTTTAATGTTACATTCAATGTTATGCAAGCATGTTCATAAGTATATATTATCATATAATGCCTATCATGAATCATATTCTCATAACATATCATATCCATGAAAGCACACATCACATCATTTTCATGATTGTTTTTACAATGATTTTTGTATTTTCAAATCTCATCAAAGTGAGTTCTCATGACGGGCATGTAGTAACTGGAAGGGTACAAGTACCGGAACGTCCTGTCTGGGCTTGGCATTCGTATAAATCCAAAATAAAGGACCAGTTTGCCTACCTGGGGACTAACGATGAGAGTACGAAGTACCTATTAGGCTAAAGCATGCTATACTAAACGTTGTGTGAGCTAACCCCACTTTGAGTTGTCATTGTGTCTACACCTGGACACATTCCGACCATACATCTGGTAAACATATTTTGTGGTTTTCATTCGGGTCATGCGAGTGTTAAATCGCCAATACTAATGTGAATCCTACCAAGCCAATAGTCATGGGGGCCCACATGACTATACAGGTGAAGGTATGGGGGACATTTGAGGCCCAACATGAGCAAACCCAAGACATCCTATGGATGTAGTTGCATTATTGATATTTATGTTATTTTCATTTTCTTTAAGACACATGACACCTAAAAAGACTCCATAAACTCACAATCTTCTTATGTATGTTCCTGTAGATGTCGACTAGACAACGACGAGGGGGTAGAAAATCAGGAAGGTCACACGAACGCTTGGCCACTCAAATCGCAAAACAAATGGCCGCGGTATTTCCTGATATTGTAGTTCAAGTCCAACAAGCTCTCGCCGCAAATCCCAACAATCCTCCCCATCAAGAGGACCAGAACGTCGACAAAAAGTGCTCTTACAAACACTTCAAGTCTTGTGATCCCCCGAAATTTGAAGGGACCGAAGGTGTCACTGCTCTCCTCCACTGGTTTGAGGAAATGGAAAACACTTTCCTCAATTGCGATTGTCCCGAGGATCGCAAGGTACGTTACTCAACCGGGAGACTATTTGGAGTAGCCCTGACCTGGTGGAACATAGAGAAGGGTAAGAGAGGAGTCGAAGATGCTATGGCCTTAACATGGGAAGAGTTAAGGGAAATAATGACAAGGCGCTTCTGTCCAAGAAGCGAAATCAAGAAGTTGGAAGATGAATTCCACTCGTTAAAACAAAAGGAAGGAGATCATACTTCCTACAACAAAAGGTTTCTAGAGTTGAACCAAATGATCCCCAACTTGTTCACACCAGTGTACCGCTTGGTGGAACACTACATTCGAGGCCTCCCCTCAAAAATTCAAGACTCAGTTCTAAGCACTTCGCCTGCGACACTTGAAGCCGCAATGGAACTAGCTACCGAACTTACCGAAAATCGCATTCGGAACGGTAAATTCAAAGAGGAGAAAAAGAAAGCCCCCATTGAGGCTCAAACTTCAAACCATTCTGGTTCCTCTTCGAAGTTTACTGGTAAAAGGAATCGAAATACCAGGAACTTTGCTGTCACACAAACAAATTTCCCTATCCCTGCTGCACCCATCACTCAAGTTGCCCCCTCACCTGCACCATATAAAAAGCCATACTCCGGCCCACTACCAAAATGCAACCGTTGCCAATACCATCACTTTCCTGATCATCCCTGCCAACATTGCACCGGCTGTGGTCGCGTAGGTCATACTGTTCAAACCTGTCGCATACCTCAGCGAACGAACTGCCACCAGCCTTCAACCCAAACCCACCAACAAATAATGGGTCAAGCCCAACAACCCCTAGTACTACCACCTACCCAACATTTAGCCCAATCATACTACCAACCCAACTATCCCATGGTGCAACCTATGTGGGCTTGTTACAACTATGGAGACCCAAACCACTTTAGAAACACTTGTCCACGTTTGGTGAACATCATTCATGCCCAAGCTTAAGCAAATCCGGTGAATCAAGCTAACCAAGCTCCACCACCTGCAAGAGGAAGAGCTTACAACATCAACGCTAATACTGTTGAAAATAATAACGGCCCAAACGAATCACCCAACTAGTTTTTCCTCACCAAGAATCAAGACTCAACTCCAATCATCTAGTTTTAATGTTTTCTTTATGTTATCTTAATCTTTCCGTATCCCAGTTGTAAAATTTGGAAATTATGTATCCAAGAATTTTAATGCGATTTGATATTACAGTTTTGTTTTATACTCATTGATTTAACATTCATATCATCATACATCTCGACGTATCTCAATCTCATCATTTAAAGAAGTTGGGTTGTGTCACACTTTTACATAGACTGACCCCTTCATCATAACCAACGAGAGAGGTACTGTCATCATTTAGTCATGTATCATTTCAGAATTGAGACTCAAGTTTTGTTCGTTGTGTTGTTTATGTTTTAGAGTTACATAGAACTGATCATGATTTACTGATAAAGCCAACGAAATTTTGACAAGAATATGGTGGATACGCCGCTGGTACTTCCTATATATAAGTATTCTTGGCAAATGATCAAAAGCATTACCAGGAGGTTATGAAAAGTTCCGTGTAGGTTTAAATATCGTTATGGTTGAAGTTTTTGTTTTATGATACATACCTTATCATTACAAACGTATCAGTTCCCTCAAAACTATTATGCATAAAATCGTAAGCGACATCAAAGATCAAATCCGAGAAGCCCAGCATGTTTTAGTAACAGAAAAGAGACGTACGCAAGGAGCCGTCTTGTGGAGCTAAACTAAAAAAATTGAAACTAAATCCGACGGTATTCTATACTGTCTAGATCGCATATGGATTCCTGACCACAATAACCTTCGTGATTTTCTTATAAATGTGGCGCACAAAACACGATATTCTATACTCCCAGGAGCCGACAAGATGTATCAAGACCTTCGATACACCTACTGGTGGCCTGGAATGAAAAAGGATATTGCTGATTTTGTTTCCAAGTGCCTTTCATGTTCCAAAATAAAAGCTGAATATCAAAGACCCTCAGGACTTCTGCTCCAACCTGAAATACCTGTATGGAAGTGGGAAAACATAACCATGAACTTCATTACCGGGTTACCTCGCACTTCTGGTGGGTATGACACTATATGGGTAATCATTGATCGTCTTACAAAATCAGCTCACTTTATTCCTATCCGCGAAGATTTCAAGAACGAAAAACTAGCTCGTATTTATATCAGCGAAATCGTAAGCCGACATGGTGTACCGTTAAGCATTATTTCAGATCGTGATGGTCGTTTCACTTCACGAACATGGCAAGCAGTACAAGCCGCTTTGGGTACGCGATTAGATCTCAGCACCGCTTATCATCCTCAAACTGATGGACAATCTGAACGCACCATTCAAACTCTTGAAGATATGCTTCGAGCATGTGTCATAGACTTCAAGGGAAATTGGGACGCTCATCTACCATTAGTTGAATTTTCGTACAACAACAGCTATCATTCAAGTATCGGCATGGCACCTTTTGAAGCTTTATATGGTCGTAAATGCCGATCTCCAGTATGTTGGCACGAAATTGGAGAAGCTCAAATTACCGGTCCGGAATTGATTCAAGAAACCACAGACAAGATCCATCAAATTCGAAACAATCTCCTAACGGCTCAAAGCCGTCAAAAGAGTTATGCAGATAAACGATGAAAGCCTTAGGAGTTTAACATTGGTGATCATGTACTTTTAAAAGTATCACCGTGGAAGGGAATAGCTCGTTTTGGCCAGAAGGGCAAGCTAGCACCACGCTATGTAGGATCTTTCAAGATACTTGAAAGAGTAGGACCTGCAGCATACAAGCTTGACCTACCAGAAGAACTCAACAGAATTCACCCTACGTTCCACGTGTCAAACTTAAAGAAGTGCCTCGCCGGTGAAAACCTCCATATTCCTCCGGAAGATATTCAGATTGATGAATCTATGCATTTTATTGAAAGACCAGTAGTGATCATGGACTTCGGAGAAAAACGTTTAAGACAGAGTCGTATTCCAATTGGTTAGGGTACGCTGGGAGTCGAAACGAGGACCTGAGTTTACTTGGGAACGTGAAGACTCAATGCGCGAAAAATACTCGCATCTTTTTCCTGTTACCACTACAACTTAAATTTCGGGATGAAATTTCTAAAAGTAGGGGATACTGTAACATCCGTCAAAAACCAGGTTAACCAAACCCGCTTCGTTTATTAACCGAACAACCAGTTAAAAATTTCGTTACATATCTAATGCTCAAATTAATTTTAAACGGTACATAATTAATAAGTATATTAGAATATAAAATTTATAATTGAAAATCTATTAAAAATAATGAAATAAAAATAAGATACTGATGCCGGGACTCGAACCCGGGTCAGCCGGGTTGAACCCCAAAGTCTTAACACACACACATTCCACCACTCCGCCACTTGATGTTTTTGTAAGATTTAGGGAACAATTAAAACTTATGAACAACCATGAATCAACCTGTTGCGCCAAACTGAAACCGTAATCGGCTTTCAACCGTCCAAAACGTTTGAGTGATCACGGATTCTGGATTATAACCGATGCACCGACGATCCTAATCAATTCAGTCTTGAATTAACTTAAATTTTGGTGATGTTCGGTTTTTATAACCGAAGATATTCAATTTCCGAATTACGCCAACAATTGCTTCCTCTCTCGACTCAAAATCATCCGCATAACCTTCAATTTCACTTTCGCTATACTTTCAGTTCGTCGGAAAAGCTTTTTGAACTCGCCGGAAAATCTCTGCAAGTCGCCGGAAAACCGAGACCTTCATTAATACGGTAAATACCTCGATTATTTCTGTTTCAATATGTTGTTAGACTGTTACTAACTTCAAACCAACAATCAGAATCAATCCCAGACGACATAGCCGGAATATTCAGCTCTCGCCGGAAAACTTCTTGAATTTCCAATCTCACGCGGTGAATCGGTATGAACATTCAAAACTTCTGTTAATCCTTGTTTAGTACCCCACTTTCATAACTAATCAATCAAAACTGGTAATTGACCCGAACAGAGGAAGCTCACAAAACAGAGCCGGCGATCCTTGCCGGAGTTCTGAGAACGACGACCTGTTCCGGTACTTTCTTTCCCCAAACCCTCTCCGTTCATCACCTTTCAACTTGTTCATATTATTCGTTAACCGAATTAAACAAATAACAGCTAGTTAACCGTTGTCTGTGTTATAGACGAAGAAGACGAAGTAGTGAATGTTATTAAGATTAATTAAAATGGGTATTATAAACGGGTTAGACACACAGTCCAGCGGTGGACTGTGTGCACACATATATCACACGCCGCGAGTTCGATCCTTGACACACGTATGCTCTGTAATAAAAATGTTTTATTTTTCTAACTGAACCGGATCCTTTTCGCCGTTAGATGTTAAGTATAATAAAAATCTGTATATTAACCAAGTTAGACACACAGTCCAGCGGTGGACTGTGTGTAACGTTAAAGCACAGGTCCCGGGTTCGAGACCTGTTGACAGCACCGGGTTGATAATTAAAATCCTTTTTAAAAATAAATGAATTTTGAATAAACTGAATTAGTATATAAATATAATTAAAAACAGGATTATTTCGGGTTAGACACGTAGCTCAGTTGGTAGAGCTGCGTGCACGCGTACGGGAGGTCTCGGGTTCGAGCCTCACCCGGCGCATACATTTACACAATAAAACCGGTCAAACAGTCAAACGGTCAACGGTCAACGCAAAAGTCAACATATTTTTATATTTTTATTTATTTAATTTAATTTAAAAATCAATTAAAAATACTTAAAAATAATGTTTTTAAAGATAGGAAATAGCCTTAAACTCACAAAAATATATCTAAAAATCCTATTAAAATTGTTAATAAAATCCACTCATTTACTATATCTTCTGTTATTATTTAGGTTAGTTAATTCTCGTTGTTCAATCCTTCCAACTCGTGCGCATCTCATCATCTCCAACCGAACGCACCCAATGTGAGTGAATCTCTACAAATTCCCCGTTTTAATCACGTTTTGGGGTGTATCATGTGTCTTACCATTTATTATATTTAAATCATTGTGCGTACATCATATCATGAACAAATGTGTATTCAGCTTGTATCATCTGTTGTGTGGTTATTGTTTAGATTTAATTTATTATTTTCAGTACATGCAATTTCATAGGCCGCCGCTCCCCATTACATTATGAGCGTTGAGCAGTTCCCCATTACATTATGAGCGTGAACCTGGCGTGCCAACATACGATCGGCTCCGTTTGATTGAGCCTTGATCGCACAGACATTTATCATTTTCAGTACATACATTTATCATAGGCCGTCCGTTCCCCATTACATTATGAGCGCGAACGTGACGTTGCCAACATATACAGTTTCATTCATGTTATATATTCAAGCAAGTTAGTGTGTTATTGTATGTTAATGTATGTTATTGTATGTTAATGTATGTTATTGTATGTTATTGTATGTTATTGTTTGTGGATTGTTATTGTTATTCTTGGATTATTTACATTTGCTCGCATATGACTGTTGCACAATTTTTCCTGGATAAAAATAACAAGAAACCAATAAAAAATGTTTAACTAACAAGGTTCACTCGCCAACTTATGTTGACCCAAAAACCCCCATTTTTACACATGATACAGGTGAACCAGCTGCAGCAAGAGACACATAGGATTGGCTTAGAAGAGTAAACTGGTTTAGAGCTTGGATTGTTTAGTTGGTTATTTTTCCTTGTATTTGTATGGACATGTTTGGATTATTGAGAATGTAATTTTGACTTTAATAAATATGAAACATATTAGTAAATATCATGAGCTTTGGTGATAACCCAATTATGCCCCGACTCTTATTCCGCTGCGGGTCGGGGTGTGACATAGGTGCCATGTGTCATATAAAATGAATATCCACAAAACATATGAAGAATAAATTTGCTACATCCATAGGATGTCTTGGGCTTTGCTCATGTTTGGGCTCCCATATGTCCCCTTACTTGGCCTTGGTAGTCATGTGGATCCCCATGACTACTGGGCTCTGGTAGGGTTCATATTGGTGTTGGTCTGTTACATTCACGCTACCCGAATGAAAATTGTAAAAACATGATTGCAAGGTATAAAGTCAGAGGGTGTCCAGGTGTATACACAGTGACATCTCAAAGTGGGGTTAGTTCAAACGACGTTTGGTCTGACATGCTTTGGCCTAATAGGTCCTTCGTACTCTCATCGTTAGTCTCCAGGTAGGCAAACTAGTCCGTTATATTGGATTTATACGATTGCCAACCTAGACAGGACGTTTCGACTACCGGTACTCGTACCCTTCTAGTTACTACATGCCCGTCGTAGAACATACTTTGTTGAGATTGAAAAACGAAAACACCACAAAATCTTGAATAAAGAAAATATGAGAATGTTTTGAATATGTGAGAATTGAAACGTGCGTGATGAATGTATATGTAAGCATGTTATGTTTGACAATATGTATAACTCATTAAGTATCACACAAAGTGGAAATCCTTGCATGCATTTATGTGTGTAGCAAATATGAAACAAATAAACATCATAAGTTTTGCATGTAACCACATAAGCAATTAAAATCATCGACTATAGTATAGGCTCTAAGGGTCTAATAACCTATCCTATATTCCTATAGTCAAAGGCTCTGATATCAATCTGTCACACCCTGACCCGCAGCGGAAATGGTAGTCGGGGTATGATTGGGTTTTCATCAAAGCTTATGACATTTACTATAAAGTTTCATATTTATTATCTCAATTTTTAAAGAAACAAATTACAATAACACACAGGCACAACATGTTCACAACATTCAAGAATTCTTTATTTTTTCTTCTTAGGCAAATCCCTATGTGTTCCTTGCTTCCACCTGTCCACCTGTATCATGTGTAAAAATAGGGTTTTGGGTCAACAAAAGTTGGCGAGCGAATCTTAATTAAACATTGGAAAGAATTATTTATATTGGTTATTAAATAAAGATGTGCATAAACCAAATATGAGTATACGTATATGTAAATTTAACCACAAAACACATAATATCAATTAATGCACACACACACATATCAAATGATGAACAATGAGATCAAGACTCAATCAAACGGAGCCGATCTAATGAGGCACGTGATGCTCAACTCGTCTCCAATGAGGAACTAATAGGCCTAATGAATGATTTGCACGCAACTTGACAAAATGTAAACACGCAACACAACAAACAACATTTACATCACACGTTTAGATCATATAATGGTAATAGCACAAGTGTTTGGAATAAACAAAATATATAAACGACACATGATACACCCCAAAAACAAAAAAAATGGGGGAGTTTGTAAGAATTCACTCACAGTGGGTGCGTTTCTTGCTTGAGAATGAATGCGCACGAAAAAGAGGATTTGAACGACGAACGAATACTAACCTAAAATAATAATACGATAATTTGATAAATATGAACAAATTAATATTTTGATTAGATTTTTAAGTTATTTTTTTCTGGTTTTTATTGATATTTTAAAACCTTCGAAATTGTATTTTTTAGTATTTTTAAATGATTTTTAACTAAATTATAAATATATAAGTATTATAAATAATTAAAATAAAAAATAAAATAATATAAAAAGAACCTGTCAGGTCTGACAGGGGACCTGACCGGGTCAACTGTGATAATAGGCAGCGTGTGTGGGATTCGAACTTGAGACATCTCGGTTGCGTGCATGCAGCTCTTCCAACTGAGCTACGTGTCTAACCTGTTAGGAATCTGATTTTAATTATTGTTATATACTCACTAAGATTTATAGAAATTACTTAATTTAAAAAAGTGTTAAAACCTATCGAACCGGTGTGTAAGATACGTTTCGAACCCGCGACCAATGACCTGTTTTGCACCCAGCCTAACCAGTTGGGCTGGGTGTCTAATCCGTTGATATAAGAGTTTTGGTTATACATATGAACTATTGGAAGAGTGATCTGTATAGTTTTTAAAAAATAGAATTTTTATTACTGAAAACCGGTTACATGTACATATCAAACTCAAGACCTCCGCTCTAAAATTGCACACAGTCCACCACTAGACTGTGTGTCTAACCTGCTTAAAACCCACAGTTTAATTATATTAAAACATTAACTAACTTCATCTTCTACGTCTTAATTAAACCCAGAACATCAAGTCGACATCCCTCAGGTCAATTAAAATGCTTTGCATATATATATATATATATATATATATATATATATATATATAAACTTAATATTAGATACAAAGATAAAACATGATAAGTTCGAGTGTTGATACCGAAGACGGTGGTCGCTGAAAATTCTGGCGTGACTACGACGGCTGTAAGCAATTCCGGCGATGAGAAAATATGTGATCAGAGAGAAAAAATATTCGAGAGGAGAAATTTGAGAGACTTAGCGAGTTCAAATGTGAAGAAAACATCGACATATATAGTGCAAAACGGATTTAATTACAGTTCGGTTTCAATCTCATCAATCATGAGTTTTTGGTCAGTTTCAATTCGCATTAAAGTTGGGATGTTGGTTATAATTGACATTCAATCATCAGTAACTCCCAAAACAATCACCATATAACTGAAATTTAAAGATTAATTGGAAACCGTTTGGCGGTTTCAGTTCTTGTCGCAAAACAAATGATACGTGGGTAGGACTTAAGTTTTATTTGATTCAATTATTTCTCAACATGTGCATGTATGATAGTGGTGTTTTGTGTGTGTATATCCCCGGTTGACCCGGGTTCGACTCCGGTTGATTCCTTTTTTTTAATTATATATATATATATATATTTACTCTTATTGTTTTGATTTAATCAATCCTTTTTTTCCTTAATAGATTCTAGTTTTAATTGTTACTATTATTATTATTACATAACACTAATTATATATCTAATGTCCATAAGTTTATAATATCAAAACAAAAATACTTAACTATTAAACATGGCGGGTTTTTTTTGAAACCCGAATTACACGAATGTTACAGATATGGTTGATATACCATGGCTAAGGCAAATTTTATTTGGTATATAGAAACCAAGATTTGAAGAATTGCTAATTCTAATGAGGCACAGAGTAGCCATCGGAATGACAATTCCAGGAACGCAAAAAATTTAGTCATAAATAATAACGACTTTCAAGCTCGCATTGATGCGGCTGCAGAAAAGGCCACGGGAAAGGCCATCGAAAGGCTTAGAGAGTCGAGTGCTACTCGCTCTAGACCCTTATCTATTCCACCATCTTCAGCTCATAGAGAGAGCTCCGTTAACTCTTCAAATGCGAAGAGTGAACCAAGGAAAATAGATTTCGCTAAAAGGCCCCGTTCTGTTAAAGACGGATGTACCTATAAGTATTTCGTCTCCTGCAAGCCTAGAGACTTTAATGGGGAAAAAGGAGCCGTAGAAGCCGTAAAGTGGCTGGACGAGATGGAGACCACAGTAGACATCAGCGGCTGTGCTGAAAAGAATGTGGTCAAGTATGTATCACAATCATTCAAGGGCGATGCCCTAATATGGTGGAAAGCATTGATTCAGTCTGCAGGTAAAGTATACCTGTATAATCTAGGATGGTCCAAATTTGTGGACCTTATTAAGGAAACTTACTGCCCACATCATGAGGTGGAGAAAATAGAGACAGACTTCTTGTCTCTTTCAATGAAAAACCTAGACTGTCGGAAATATGTCTCCGATTTCAATTCCCTATATAGGTTAGTTTCCTATCTAATCACCCCAGGACCCAAACGCATTGCGAGTTTTATTAACGGATTAGCGCCCGAGATTAAGGGCATGGTAAAGGCTGCTCAGCCTAATACCTATAGGTGTTGACCTATCTATCTCTCTCACCCTTGATCTAGTAAGTCAAAAGTCAGTTAAGTCTGAAACTGACTGAAAAAGGAAGAGGGAAGATGACAACTCCCATAGATTTAATAAGAAAAATAAAGGGAGATTCAGGTTCAAAGGGAACCAAAGCAAATCAGCTATGATGCCATTTTGTAAGACTTGCAACCGTAGACACTAGGACAGTGTAATTCTGATTCACAAGCTAGACCTTGTGGTATATGTAAAAGGAGAGGGCATAAGACCCTAGATTGTAAAGATCTTAAGGATGCTGTATGCTATCTGCAACGAAAAAGGGCACATTGCAACTAACTGCCCTAAGCTTCTTAAGAATAATAACGCAAAGCCTGGAGACGCCAAGAAGGGGAATGCTCGTGCCTTTCAAATAACTGCAAGAGAGGCTGTTAATGACCACAATGTCATAACAGGTACATTCCTTATTAACGATATTTATGCTAGAGTTCTTTTTGATTCGGGAGCAGATAGATCTTTTGTTGATCATAAGTTTAGTAAACTATTAAATGTACCCATAAGAACTCTTGATAAAACTTATGAGAGAGAACTTTCCGATGGAACCTTAGAAACTGCCTCTTCCATTCTTGATGGATGCTCTATATCCATTAAGAATCATTCCATCCCTATCTCTCTTCTGGCAATGAAATTGGCAGGGTTCAATGTTGTCTTAGGTATCGATTGGTTATCTTATAACCAAGCCTGTATTGCTTGCGATAAAAAGCTCATCGAAATTAAAACCCCATCTGGTGAAATGATCACCATCCCTGGAGACTCACACTATGGACTGCCAGACAAGGTGTCGTTATTTAAGGCATCCAAGTGTTTGATAAAAAGGATGTGTCATCTACATGGCACAAGTTACCATAAATGAACCAAAGCTGAACCTTGAAGATTAACCAGTTATCTTGGAGTATCCTGATGTTTTCCCTGAAGAATTACAAGGCCTACCTCCGGATAGGCAAGTAGAGTTCAGAATCGACATCATACTAGGATCAGCACCCGTAGCTAGAGCTCCATATAGACTAGCTCCAACCGAAATGAACGAGTTAAGAGTTCAATTGGACGAACTCTTGGAGAAAGGCTTTATTCAGCCTAGTTCCTCACCTTGGGGAGCTCCTATCCTGTTTATAAAGAAGAAAGACGGTTCGATGCGAATGTGCAGCGACTATCGTGAGCTGAACAAGTTAACAATCAAGAATAGATATCCTATGCCCAGGATTGACGAATTATTCGACCAACTTCAAGGGGCTAGTTATGAGATAGAACTTGCTGATGGGAACCTTAGAAACTGCCTCTTCCATTCTTGATGGATGCTCTATATCCATTAAGAATCATTCCATCCCTATCTCTCTTCTGCCAATGAAATTGGCAGGGTTTAATGTTGTCTTAGGTATGGATGGTTATCTTATAACCAAGCCTGTATTGCCTGCGATAAAAAGCTCATCGAAATTAAAACCCCATCTGGTGAAATGATCACCATCCCTGGAGACTCACACAATGGACTGCCAGACAAGGTGTCGTTATTTAAGGCATCCAAGTGTTTGATAAAAAGGATGTGTCATCTACATGGCACAGGTTACCATAAATGAACCAAAGCCGAACCTTGAAGATCAACCAGTTATCTCGGAGTATCCCGATGTTTTCCCTGAAGAATTACCAGGCCTACCTCTGGATAGGCAAGTAGAGTTCACAATCGACATCATACTAGGATCAGCACTCGTAGCTAGAGCTCCATATAGACTAGCTCCAACCAAAATGAACGAGTTAAGAGTTCAATTGGACGAACTCTTGGAGAAAGGCTTTATTCAGCCTAGCTCCTCACCTTGGGGAGCTCCTATCCTGTTTGTAAAGAAGAAAGACGGTTCGACGCGAATGTGCATCGACTATCGTGAGCTGAACAAGTTAACAATCAAGAATAGATATCCTATGCCCAGGATTGACGAATTATTCGACTAACTTCAAGGGGCTAGTTATTTCTCCAAGATTGATCTAAGATCTGGATATCATCAGCTGAAGGTTAGAAGTGAAGATATTCCTAAAACTGCCTTCAGGGCCCGATACGATCACTTTGAATTCTTAGTGATGCCTTTGGGCTCACAAATGCACCAACAGCATTCATGGATCTCATGATAGTGTCTACAAACCATATTTGGATAAGTTTGTCATTATCTTCATAGACGACATACTTATTTATTCTCGTAATCAAGCTGATCACGAGAAACATCTTAGGTGCATCCTAGAACTTTTAAGACAAGAGAAACTTTATGCGAAGTTCTATAAATGTGAGTTTTGGCTTAGAGAAGTCCAATTCCTTGGACATATGGTAAGTGAGCGTGGTATCCAAGTGGATCCCGCCAAAATTGAGGCCATAATAAATTGGGAAGTGCCCAAGACCCCAACGGAGGTTCGTAGTTTCTTAGGATTGGCTGGTTAATATAGAAGGTTCATTGAGAACCTTTCAAGAATAGCCACTCCTTTAACTTCCTTGACCCGTAAGAATGTTAAGTATAATTGGGGTCCAAAACAAAAAGAATCTTTTGAGATTCTAAAACACAAGTTGAGCAATGCTCCTGTGTTATCTCTACCCGAGGGTATTGAGAATTTTGTTGTCTATTGTGATGCGTCACACACCGGTATGGGCTGTGTGCTAATGCAAAATGGCAAGGTAATTGCCTATGCATCACGACAATTATAGGTGCATGAAAGGAATTACACCACCCATGATTTGGAACTGGGTGCCGTTGTATTTGCACTAAAGCTATGGAGACATTACTTGTATGGCAGAAAGTGTGTTATATACACTGACCATAAAAGTCTCCAGCATCTGTTCAATCAAAAAGAATTGAACATGCAACAAACCCCATGAATGGAAACTCTTAATGATTATGATTGCGAGATTCGCTACCATCCCGGAAAGGCAAATGTTGTTGCTGACGCCTTAAGTCGCAAAGAAAGAGTTAAACCTATTAGGATTAACGCTAAGAGCATTGAGCTCAGAAATAGCTTGAGTGAGAAGCTATTAGATGCGCAAAAACAAGCCCTGTTAGAGGCTAATATTCCTAATGAGGGATTAGGCAGAACTGTGGATCTGTTAGCGCCTGGAAAGGATGGAATCCTTAGATTCAATGAGAGAATCTATGTGCCAATCTTTGGAGGACTTAGAGATCTAATCCTCCAAGAAACGCATAGTTCGAAATACTCAGTTCACCCGGGAGGTGAAAAGATGTATCAATATCTGAAGAAGAATTATTGGTGGATGGGTTTGAAGAAATCCATAGCCACTTATGTAGTTAAGTGTCTGACGTGTTCGCAAGTTAAGGCTGAACATCAGAAACGTCAGGACTTCTACGACAACTTGAAATTCCCCCTTGGAAATGGGAAATGGTAACTATGGACTTGATTACCAAGTTACCTAAGACCAAAAGTGGCAATGAGACTATTTGGGTCATAGTGGATAGGCTGACTAAGTCAGCACATTTCTTGCCAATTAAAGAGACTTATAGTTCTGACAAATTGGCTAAGTTGTACGTGGACAAGATTGTATCCCTACACGGTGTGCCGGTATCTATTGTATCTGATAGAGATAATAGATACACATCTCACTTTTAGAAAAGTTTCCAACAATCGTTAGGCACACGATTGAACTTTAGTACGGCTTACCATCCGCAGACTGATGGTCAAAGTGAGTGTACTATCCAAACACTAGATGACATGCTTAGGTCATGTGTGATTGATTTAGGTGGAAGTTGGGATGACCACTTACCCCTAATAGAATTCTCCTACAATAACAGTTATCATACAAGCATCAAGGCTGCTCCTTTTGAGGCCTTATATGGGAGAAAGTGTCGAACGCCAATGTGTTAGGCAGAAGTTGAGGAAGCCCAACTATCAGGACCAGAGATTATCCTGGAGACCACGAAAAAGATTGTGCAAATCCGTGATGGTCTCAAAACTGCCAGGGATAGGCAGAAAAGCTATGCTGACAAGAGGCGTAAACCTCTTCAGTTCAAGGTAGGGGACAAAGTCATGCTAAAAGTATCACCCTAGAAGGGTGTGATGCGTTTTGGAAAGAAGGGCAAGTTAAGCCCTAGATATATAGAACCCTTCGAGATAATCGAACCTGTCGGCAATGTAGCTTATAAGCTCGGGTTTCCTGAGGAGCTTAGTGGAATCCATATTGTATTCCACAAATCTAATCTTAAGAAATGTCTAGCCGAAGTCGCTAGCAATGTCGCACGAGGATGCGCAAATGATGAAAGCCTGAGGTTCATTGAGAAACCAATTTCGATCGAGGATCGACAGGCTAAGAAGCTCCAAAGAAAATTGATACCTATAGTAAAGGTTAAGTGGGACGCTTTTAGAGGTCCTGAGCATACATGGGAGGTTGAGTCCACTATGCGAGAAAAGTACCCACATCTTTTTGAATAAAATCTCGAGGTCGTGATTTCTTTTAAAGGGGTGGATGTAACACCCCGTAAAATCGTGTCCAATATTATAGTGACACGTGTTGTATTTTAAATAGTCTATTAAAGACCAATAAGGACTAACAGCGTCAACATGCTCAATCTGAGCCTCTGAGTGAAGGTACGATGTCAACATGCATAAATAACAGCCTCTGAGTGACTGACATGTTAGCATGCTTAAATCATTAGCCTCTGAGTGACTGATACGTCAACATGCTTGAAATTTGGCCTCTGAGTGACTGATATGTCAACATGCCTAGCCTCTAAGTGACATCGGAATCAACATGCTTATAATAAGCCCCTGAGTGATCCTTGTGAAGTCCTAACTCTCATATGTGCCATTTGTTGGACGAGAGGGTTCTATTTTTGTAAATATGTGAAAGTTGGATGATGGAGAGATTAAAAGTGTCAACATGTTAATTTATACCTCTGAGTGACCTTTTAACGAACCGAGAGCTCGACAATGTCCGGGCATAATCCCGGGTATGCCAAGTATTGGCTACGGAGGGCTAAAAGTGCCAAAAAGGTGTTTAAAAAGGTTTTTAGAAACTTTTTAAAGTTAAGGGGCTAAAGTGTCAAAGTTTGAAAGTGGCCATGGGGCGGTCGCCGGCCGTGAGAGACCAGGCCTGGGTCTCTCGCAGGGCGCTAGAACAGGTCTGCTGCAGAAAGTTTGTTTGGTAGCCAAGTAAAACTCCACAAAACCATTAATTCGAAACAATGGACTTGTAATCAGCTATGCCACGTTTTGGGACACTTGTAAGCTTCATCTTACACCCCTAAACACCTAGCTTCACCTCCTTTGAGCTCTCCAAATATAAATAGGTGATTAAGTTCACCATTTGAACTTGCATCTTTCTAAATCATAACTCTTCTCCCTCCTCTGGAAGTTCCTAGCTAAAAGGAGCATCCAACATAGTTCTTGTGCACCTTATCAATCACTTGTAAGTGTTCCTTCTTTGTGCATTTTCGTTTATAGGCTTTTATAGCCAAAAGTCAAGCGTTTTACGGCAAACGCTTTGACTTTCGGTTAAGACCATTATGGTCCAGCCATTGTTTGAAATGAACATGGCTAAGTGATCGTAATAAGGTAGGTGATAGTCCCTATAAAGGGCACCTCCTGAAGATCACGTTTGCTAGACCAATTGACGGGTCAAAGTTATGAAAATAAAATGTCAAACAGGCCATTTTTCGGAAAAATCACAAATTGATCTTATATATATTATGAAACCTCTTTTGACACTTAAACAAGTTGATAATAATTATCAGAACATGTGAGAACATGTTCGGCTCTTCAATTTCAGTTCTAGGGTCGGTTCGCAACCGAAAATCGCGAAGTTTGACTTTTGCTTTGACTTTCGATTCTGACCTGATTTAGATTAGCTACCTACTGATCTAAAGTTGCATTATGATCGTAATAGCATAACCCTCTGAGGTTATATTACATGATCATAATCAGAATCCAACTTTATGCGCAAGTTCCATAATTATGCCATCTTTGACCAAAATGCACTTTTTACATAAATCAAGGTTTTAAGTGGTAATGAACTTGAAAATGAGTTTCCTACTGATGTAATATTATAAGTAGGATTATTTGGGATGTTAAACCATGTTATAAACTGAGTTTCAAGCAAGTCCTTAAACTATGTTGATAAATGACGGTTTTAGCCCTTGTGGCTTATAAAATGGTTTTAATCAAATCTTGTCAAGGTAAATCGTTTACCTACTGATATGTTATATTAAATAACATATTTAAAACATTTTAATCTTACCTTAATGTCGGTTTTCATAAACATCGCATAAAGACGTCATTTTACAACATAAGCGTCGTTTCGGGCGCATAGTATGGTTTTAAACTATATTAACGGACCAAGACTTGTTACCTACTAATTTTAAAACTTATTTTAAACATATTTACAGTAGGTATATGTTATAAACTCAGAATCTCAAATAATTTATAAACTATGTGTAAAATGACTAAAATGCCCATTCGGTACATAGTTTGGTCATAAAAGGTAAATTACACATGTAGTTGGTATCTACTGATATTATATCGTAAATAAATTATTTTTCAAAATACTCATGATTGTAAACATAAAATATATTCAAGTTCCTTTTATACGACATATAATTACCGAAATGCCCTTATAAGGCATAGTTTTATTTTAAAACCTTAACGGGCATACAAGTTGATATCCTACTGATATCTTAACTTATTTAAAATATAATGGCATATAGAACTTGTTCATGACTTATCCGGTTACCCGATATCGCTAATATGCGCACGGTTACGTATATGTAACTATTTTACGGAATTTAACCGAAACAGGTTTAACCTTATCATTTGAATCTCAAAATCCAGAATGTTTATAGTTTACCCATATTATACAAGTCAAGTACTTGTCGGGTTTAAACTACATTCTATCCAATCATCGTTTAATCAAGCGTTATATGTAAAGATCATGTACACTATTCGGTTTATAAGACCGTTAGTATTTAATTGGCTAGCTTATGCCATAATCCAGACTAGAGCCTTGCCGGTAAATGTTATCTTCACTTGGTACTTTTGTATACGGCTGAGTTATTTAAAAAATAAAAGAAGAAGATTAGCTCAGGTAAATACCCTCGACTTATTTTCTCTATACGGGCTTGGGATACGGTAAATTATTACCGCTTGGTCCAAAATAGGGTCAATCGAATGCCCGCTTGTGGCTAGTAAACCCACATATTTCGTTTTAATTAGTTTTGTTTGATAACTTAAACATCAAGGGTTAAATTACCGTGTTCTGGATATCCCCGGCTCAATACATTAGTTATTGGCCCTGACCTTAGCACGGGGTGTAGGCATACACCTTTTGATGCTCATATGCAATATGCCCAAGACCTTGGGGATGACTCCTTCGTGAGTACCTGAGTGGTGTGTATTTAATCATGTCTTGGTTTCTGTCCCAGGCCCTGTATGTATTGACAAACATGTGAATATGATACAAGGTTGCAAGGTCAACTTTCCCAAGTTATAAAAAGATTTTGTGCTGATACGCACTTAAAACATTTTTGAAATGTTTTCAAAATGAGTCAGTTGGGTGTATTTACCAGCGAAAGCTGACGTATTTCAAAAGACTAATCTGAAGGTACAATTCGAAAATAGGCCAGAAGTGCTCGGTAGTGATAGAGGATCATGCAAATCCTAAATCCGCCCAAAGTCTGTTTTTTATTCTTTCCATGTACAATTTATGATCCGCCTGTGGATCTTCTATTACGAGCCTGTATATTATTTTGTATTTTCGAACATTTGGTTTGTAATAGTGATTTTACTCCAAGACTTCCGCTGAGCCGTGTTTAATTGACTATGATGATTATCAACTGACGTCACGATACTTCCCACCCGGGCCCACCGGTGTATGGATTTCGGGTTGGAAATCCGGGGTGTGACAGGGTTGGAATTAGAGCCAACGTTTGAGAGAATTAAACACTAGCCTTTTGTGTTTAGTCTCAACTTAAACGAGCCTTAGACTTCCGAGTCTAGGCTTTGACCTAGGATTACTCATCTCATTAATAAGTTATTAGTATGTTTTTGAATTGAATTTTTAACAGGAAAAATGCCGCCACGTGTGAGAGGACAAAGTGGAAGAGGAAAAGGTCCAATGAGGGGAGGATCATCGGGGCGTATTCCTCCTCAACCTCACAACTCAGATGCCTACCAGGAATCGGGAGATTCATCTCCTTGGCAACCAGCGAGACGTTCTGTCTCTAATAGACACTCGCCCTCACATTCCCAAAATTCTTACCATTCTCACCACTCCTACCATTCTCACCATTCCCA
Source organism: Scalesia atractyloides (assembly GCA_947069175.1). Taxonomy (NCBI): domain Eukaryota; kingdom Viridiplantae; phylum Streptophyta; class Magnoliopsida; order Asterales; family Asteraceae; genus Scalesia; species Scalesia atractyloides. The sequence goes on along the minus strand of CAMTDV010000001.1, from coordinate 14,490,460 downwards.
TTCTTATCACTCCTACCATGAGGAATTTAACCCCAACCAATACTTTAAGACACCTCCAGCCGATCAAAATCCGTTGGATCAGCCACACCCTATGGACAAGGACTCTGACCCGGAGATGCCACCGTCGGGATCAAATATGCATCCCATTGAAATTCAAGCGATTCAAACTCATATGCTGGATCACCCTACAAAGGTCCTAATGAGTGGGACCAATATTGGAACCAATTCACTTTCACCCACACTCCTTCTCATCACTCTCAACCACCCCCATTTCAAGAAGATGTCCACATGGAACCAATAGACCAACCGCTACAACCACCTGAACCATCAAGAAGAAAGCGTGGAGCCTGTATGTCAGTACATGCCGGAAAAAGGTCGGGATCGCTGCCACCTTTGCCCAACTCCTACCCCACAATTCAAGAGGACCCACAAATGGATGGACCCTTTAATGTTTCACCTACAGTGGAACCAACACCAACACCTACTGTTCAACCACCACCATCGGGTTATACTAACCCAATCCCCACATATCCAGACACGTCTGGATATGATCCTTTTAACCCGTCTACACCAGTAGACTATCAAGCATGGTTGCAAGACCCATATATGCAAGCAGTTATGCGCAATGAACTTTACCCGTCTTCTTTCCCACCTACTTATCCACCGACTGGATATCCAACTTATGGATACCAGTATCCGGTTATACCACAACCACAACCTCCGCCACCACTTGAGGCCATTAATGAAGCCTTGGAATGAATGAAAGAAATGCAGCAGCAGGCGGAGAAAACGGAGAAAAAGACAAACAAGTTCTTCAAGAAACTCTCCAAATTGGTCAAGGGAAAGAAGGATGAGTGAAGTCTCTTTTAATTATATGTAGTCCCTGCGTGGACATTGTTATTTCTTTTAGTCCCTGCGTGGACATTTTTATTTCTTCAAAGTCCTTGCATGGACAGTTTATTTCATTTTCTAGTCCTTGCATGGACAGTTTATTTCTTCAAAAATTCACACCACCCACCGTTGTTTCAGCCGGCGACGACAGTGGTGGTGGCGCCGCCGTGTGCGGCGGCGGAGCTGGTGGAAGAAGGTTGCCGGAATCTTGATTTTGGCAGCGGTGGTGGTGGTGGCGCCGTCGTGTACTTTTTCGGTCTTCCCCTCTTTTTTCAAACACACGCGGCCCATCTCCAACGTCCCCCTGCGGACCCCCGCAACGACGCCGGACCACCCGGGGCGGTGTTGGGGGGCGTCGCCGGGCCAGGCCGGGCCTGGACGACCCCCCACACCGAGTGTCCTAAGAGACTCAGGTTTGATTCCTGTTCTTCTTATTATTTTCTGCGACACCTAGTGATAATGGGAGACTAGCGAATAGGTGAAGATCGCTAATTCGATCCTTGAACTAAACAGGTTTTACCTCAACCGCACTCTCGTGCCTTTGGGCGAGTGTTCACGGGCTTCGGCCCTAGGTGAGGGTTTTCCCCGGTTCAGATGCGTGTGTATCCTGATGTGGTGAATTTCGCCAGTCGCCTATTTGGAGGATTCGTTGGCCATTAAAAAAAACTAGTTGGATTACTCGCGCTTCGCAGCGGGTCCTCGGTTGGTATTGGTTTGGCCCGTTACGATAAGACACTTGATATCGTATCGATTGAAAACCATATAAATGAATCTGGTATCTATGTTATTCAATGAATTTTATACCATCACGTCATGAAAACTATTAATAATACGGTATAGGTATCGATGTTAAGACGACATTGGTTTGGTTCCTCATGGTAAAGAAGAAAACATATATCTGACGCGTTCGAAGGAAACTTTGATCGAATTATAGATAAAAATAAACATGTCACAATTCACAAATGTATATTCAGAATTATATGAAACATTATATTATATTACTAAAATAACAAAAAAGGTAAATGACGTAACTTATAAATAAAAAAGAGTAAATTACTTTTTGAGTCCTTGTGTTTTAGTGGTTTTAACCATTTGAGTCCAAAATCAAAAAGTTTAACGCTCTGAGTCCCTAACCGCTCATTTTATAACGTTTCGAGTCCCTGTGTTTTAGTGATTTTAACCATTTGAGTCCAAAATCAAAAGTACAAGTGTTTTGGACTCAAAACGTTATAAAATGAGTGGTTAGTGATTCAAATCGTTAAACTTTTTTATTTTGGATTCAAGTGGTTAAAAATACCAAAACACATGGACTTAAAAAGTAATTTACTCTAAAAACATAAAAAAGTAAACTGCGAGGCAATTTTTAACCTGCACATTTGTGATTCAATCATTTGTACATTAGTATTAACAACTCGGTATTGAGTAAATTTTATATCTCTACACAGACAAAAGTAAGCACATCACAATAGCATACTCGAAAGTTTATAAAACATTCTATCTTAAAAGATAAGCGAAAAACAAAATATGTTCAAAATTGATTGTAACTAGTACTAAGGTCCCCCGTGTTGCGGCGGGGCGTTAGTCGTGTCAAGTAGCACCAATGCTACACGGAAAAACCTGTAAAAACAAAATAAAGAAAAAGGAAAAAAATAACACCAAACGAAAGTAGACATAAAATTGTTGAACAACGCATACCCGTTGCGGCGTATTAATATGAAAAATTAGACTGAAACATAGAACATATAATAGAATAACTAAGTTGATATAGGACCTCGCGCGTTGCGACGAAACTACCAAACTAGGAAAATAGACGCGTTGTGACAGGCCAGTCAAACGGGAAAAAATAGACGAAATAACGTTGAACCCCACACGCACGTTGCAACTGTTCACTCGCAAAATTTACTACGAAATGTAAAATGAAAAATTTGTAAAAGATGAAAAACATGGGGGATCAAAGTTGAAAATAAAAAAGTGTTGTGGTTAAGTTGCAAAGATCAAAGCTTTGGGTTAAAGTAAAAAAAAAGGAAAGAAAACCAAAGGGGTTAAAATAAAAAGTTGAAAACATTTGGATTAGAAATATAAAAGTTGAATTCTTTTTGGAAAACTCCCAATGCTAAAAGTACAACTTTAAGAAGCACTAATATGTTATTAATTTATAGTATGGAAATAATGTAATATTATAGTAAAAAAAAACATTTCATTTGTCAATAATACATGCATGGAACTCGGATTGCAAAAGTCAATGGTCTTTCAATTGGTTTTAAAAAGTAAAAAGGCTATGTTGTTGAATCTATTGAACCCTATAAAGTACAGATAATTGAAAAGCCAAAATAATCTATAACATCTGATCATTAAATAACAATGTTTAGAAGATCTGCTCCTTTCCAAAGGCAAAGACATCAACATCTGCTACTCAAGGTCTGTTAAAGCTAAAGTCTTTTATACAAAGTTTGTTGGATACAAGCTTTGCTTATAGTCTAAGATCTACCAGAGAGAACCTCTGCTATTAAAGAATTAAAGACTGTTTAAGCAAAGGTTTGCTGGACCAAAGAGGTTAAAGCTAATCAGAGTTTCTATCAACAGATGCTGGATCAATAGAGTTTTGTATATTAATGTAATAGTGTTTTAGTTTAGCAGATGTTAGAGTTTGTTAGTTAGTTAGATGTCACTGTCAAGGTGATGCCAACCTAAGATGCCACAGTGGTTTGCTTTGTACTATAAATAGAGCAGTTGTTCAATTCATCACTTTCCTTCTAACACCATATTTATCTTCGTACGAGTCTCATTCATTGGAAACATATAATGTAATAACACATGTACAAAAAATCTAATCCAACTCTTTCATGTATGAAAGACCTACTACGAACATGCATACCTCCCTACCAAAACTCTTACATACGTCTTACATGCATACATAACCATTAAACAAATCCTAAACACAACATCTACGCGTAAACTTTCATACATACTAGTCTACACGCATATTCGTATCTAATCACATTTAACTATGGTTTCCACATTTCACTATATTATGTGCATACAATAAAAATATTACTTATAAGACTTAGCCATATCATATCAAAACCACATTTACATAAGTTAATGTACATACCACGTCTTCGTACATGTTCCCATAGGTTTTTTGTTTTTACCCGAACCCCACAAAAAATTTATGGTAGACTTGGATACCTTCAGGAAGCTTATCGGGGCATTGGAAGCAACGAAAAGTGAGAAATGTGAAAAAAGAGTTTCTGGCATCGGACCCGCGTAGGCAGCAAGATAAGGCGTCGACTGTAGAAGGGCTTGGCGTCGGTGACACCAACCTAGCGTCGACGACTCTTTCTCTGCAGCTCAAAACGTTGATTTCCGTTTTTTGTTCATTCTGCCCACTCGTCGCATATCCGAGAAGTTCCAAGACATGTAATAACAATATTTAAGCCCCCATATCCTTCTAATACATAACCCCATATCAAACCAACTACCACAACTCTCTAAGTTACTTTCTATGTTTGACCCGCTTGAACTCACCAAGCATTTTCCATTACAGTTGAACTATAAGCAACTTACTACACATTTCTTACCCATTTACTTACATCTCATAAGCATTCCTACATGACTTCCAATATTCATACAAAAAACTTCATTTATATACTAAGCAGTGAGTTTCAGAAATCACTTACCTCGAGTGCCCGTTTCATACGTGCTTCCTCATATCCTTTCCGTTAGCCTTCCATGCTTTCCCCCACCTTGACATGATCCTATACTTTCATGTCATCATGGTTACCACATCATTAGTATAAACGCACATTCTAATATTGCATTCATTTCACATTCATATCCTACATTGATCTTTACTCGTCAATTTCCAACAACACAATGTATAAGCTAGAAGTCGCATGTTTTCATTCCACATAATTCTTCATGTCATCACATATAGCACATATTAATATAGCATGTACCTAATGATTTCCCTAACATAACATTTATGACAAAAGCCTTACTACGCTATTTATGCACAATTGACTTTCAGAAAGTCAACTGTCTTTCATATGAAGTATCAACTTAATCTCATACATCCACATCATTATAGTCGATTATATTACGGACATAATATATATTTCCTACTCACATAGTAAGACACATATACATCCTCAAGATCACATATGCACATACAACATAATCAATTCCTTCCATACTAGTCATCTCATAATTCCACAACTAACAACATCATTCAAGATTAACTAATGTAACACTAACCTTGAACCCAACATTATCCTTACTAGAAAATCTACATATCATACAATGACACCACTTTCACCCCTTGATCCCAACTACACAATTAACTAAGTGCATAAGGTGTGCCATATCTTTAAGCATATAGTACAAACTCCAAAAGCATGCTCCTACCACATCATACTAACAATCAATTTTTCCACATGATTTCTATCTAAAACACACATTTCATGTTAGTTTGCTAACAAATATATCATTATCTCCTTCAATACTTATTTACTCGTCAATTTCAGTTCTAGGGTCGGTTCGCAACCGAAAGTCGCGAAGTTTGACTTTCGATTCTGACCCGATTTAGATTAGCTACCTACTGATCTAAAGTTGCATTATGATCATGATACAATGTAGCATAACCCTCTGAGGTTATATTACATGATCATAATCAGAATCCAAGTTTATGCGCAAGTTCCATAATTATGCCATCTTTGACCAAAATGCACTTTTTACATAAATCAAGGTTTTAAGTGGTAATGAACTTGAAAATGAGTTTCCTACTGATGTAATATTATAAGTAGGATTATTTGGGATGTTAAACCATGTTATAAACTGAGTTTCAAGCAAGTCCTTAAACTATGTTGATAAATGACGGTTTTAGCCCTTGTGGCTTATAAAATGGTTTTAATCAAATCTTGTCAAGGTAAATCGTTTACCTACTGATATGTTATATTAAATAACATATTTAAAACATTTTAATCTTACCTTAATGTCGGTTTTCATAAACATCGCATAAAGACGTCATTTTACGACATAAGCGCCGTTTCGGCGCATAGTATGGTTTTAAACTATATTACCGGACTAAGACTTGTTACCTACTGATTTTAAAACTTATTTTGAACATATTTACAGTAGGTATATATTATAAACTCAGAATCCCAAATAACTTATAAACTATGTGTAAAATGACCAAAATGCCCATTTTGTACATAGTTTGGTCACAAAAGGTAAATTACACATGCAAATAGATTATTTTTATTCAAGTTACTTTTATACGACATATAATTACCGAAATGCCCTTATTAGGCATAGTTTCATTTTAAAACCTTAACGGGCATACAAGTTGATATCATACTGATATCTTAACTAATTTAAAATAAAATGGCATATAGAACTTGTCCATGACTTATCCGGTTACCCGATATCGCTAAAATGCGCACGGTTACGTATATGTAACTATTTTATGGAATTTAACAGAAACGGGTTTAACCTTATCATTGGAATCTCAAAATCCAGAATGTTTATAGTTTACCCATATTATACAAGTCAAGTACTTGTCGGGTTTAAACTACATTCTATTCGATCATCGTTTAATCAAGCGTTATATGTGATGATCATGTCACTATTCGGTTTATAAGACCGTTAGTATTTAATTGGCTAGCTTATGCCATAATCCAGACTAGAGCCTTGCCGGTAAATGCTATTTGCACTTGGTACTTTTGTATATGGCTGAGTTATTTAAAAAATAAAAGAAGAAGACTAGCTCAGGTAAATACTCTCGACTTATTTTCCCTATACGGGCTTGGGATACGGTAAACTATCACCGCTTGGTCCAAAATGGGGTCAATTGAATGCCCGCTTGTGGCTAGTAAACCCGCATATTTCGTTTTAATCAGTTTGTTTGATAACTTAAACATCGGGGGTTAAATTACCGTGTCCTGGATATCCTCGGCTCAATACATTAGTTATTGGCCACGACCTTAGCACGGGGTGTAGGCATACACCTTTTGATGCTCATATGCAATATGCCCAAGACGTTGGGGATGACTCCTTCATGAGTACTTGAGTGGTGTGTATTTAATCATGTCTCGGTTTCTGTCCTGGGCCCTGTATGTATTGACAAACATGTGAATCTGATACAAGGTTGCAAGGTCAACTTTCCCAAGTTATAAAAAGATTTTGTGCTGATACGCACTTAAAACATTTTTGAAATGTTTTCAAAATGAGTCAGTTGGGTGTATTTACCAGCGAAAGCTGACGTGTTTTCAAAAGACTAATCTGCAGGTACAATACGAAAATAGGCCGGAAGTGCTCGGTAGTGATAGAGGATCTTGCAAATCCTAATCTGCCCAAAGTCTGTTTTGTATTCTTTCCATGTACAATTTATGATCCACCTGTGGATCTATTACGAGCCTGTATATTATTTTGTATTTTCAAACATTTGGTTTGTAATAGTAATTATACTCCAAGACTTCCGCTAAGCCGTGTTTAATTGACTATGATGATTATCAACTGACGTCACGATACTCCCCACCCGGGCCCACCAGTGTATGGATTTCGGTTTGGAAATCCGGGGTGTGACAGGGTTGGTATCAGAGCCCACGTTTGAGAGAATTAAACACTAGCCTTTTGTCTTTAGTCTCAAACTTACACGAGCACATTCCTTAGACTTCCGAGTCTAGGCTTTGACCTAGGATTGCTCATCTCATTATTAAGTTATTAGTATGTTTTTGAATTGAATTTTTAACAGGAAAAATGACGCCACGTGTGAGAGGACAAAGTGGAAGAGGAAAAGGTCCAATGAGGGGAGGACCATCGGGGCGTATTCCTCCTCAACCTCACAACTCAGATGCCTACAAGGAATCAGGAGATTCGTCTCCTTGGCAACCAGCAAGACGTTCTGTCTCTAATAGACACTCGCCCTCACATTCCCAAAATTCTTACCATTCTCACCACTCCTACCATTCTCACCATTCCCATTCTCATCACTCCTACCATGAGGAATTTAACCCCAACCAATACTTTAACACACCTCCAGCCGATCAAAATCAGTTGGATCAGCCACACCCTATGACGAGTACTCCGAACCGGAGATGCCACCGTCGGGATCAAATATGCATCCCATTGAAATTTCAAGCGATTCAAACTCATATGCTGGATCACCCTACCAAGGTCCTAATGAGTTGGACCAATATTGGAACCAATTCACTTTCGCCCACACTCCTTCTCATCACTCTCAACCACCCCCAGTTCAAGAAGATGTCCACATGGAACCAGTGGACCAACCACTACCACCACCTGAACCACCAATAAGAAAGCGTGGAGCACGTGTGTCGGTACATGCCGAACAAAGGTCGGGATCGCTGCCACCTTTGCCCAACTCCTACCCCACAATTCAAGAGGACCCACAAATGGATGGACCCTCTAATGTTTCACCTATAGTGGAACCAACACCAACACCTACTATTCAACCACCACCATCGGGTTATACTAACCCAATCCCCACATATCCAGACACGTATGGATATGATCCTTTTAACCCGTCTACACCGGTAGACTATCAAGCATGGTCGCAAGACCCATATATGCAAGCAGTTATGCACAATGCACTTTACCCGTCTCCTTTCCCACCTACTTATCCACCGACTGGATATCCAACTTATGGGTACCAGTATCCGGTTATACCACAACCACAACCACATCCACAACCTCCGCCACCACTTGAGGCCATTAATGAAGCCTCGGAACGAATGAAAGAAATGCAGCAGCAGGCGGAGAAAACGGAGAAGAAGACAAACAAGTTCTTCAAGAAACTCTCCAAATTGGTCAAGGGAAAGAAGGACGAGTGAAGTCTCTTTCAATTATATGTAGTCCCTACGAGGACATTGTTATTTCTTTTAGTCCCTGTGTGGACATTTTTATTTCTTCAAAGTCCTTGCATGGACAGTTTATTTCATTTTCTAGTATTATAATTTCTAATTTGAAATTTAATGAAGTATTTTGGAATTATATATGTATTCATCCTCTTGAAAACGAGAGTCTCGATTTTACTCGAAATTTATGCTCGGCTATATAATTCCAAAAAGATCTTAATGGTTTTGATTTAGCCGAGTGGCACAGACCACACATTTAGCAAATATATATATATATATATATATGATAGTTAAGAATGGAAGGGTCTTCTATCATGATAGTTAAGGGAATTTATCCTTATATGTAGAGGTGGTGGACTAAGTTCAAGCCTCCGAGTCATTAAGGTCAATGCGACCGGTACTTATAATCAACCATTAAGGTCCTCTTATGTTAACATTCAAGTAATGTGCATACTCATGGTTGTGTGACTTGTGGAATCACACTAGCCTTCAAGGTGATGACTATGTCCTAACTTTATATAGCCCTTGTGATCTGTTTGATCCCGGCTAAATATCACCAGTGCGGTGATGAATAAAACATCCATTTAAGATGTATTTATATAGCCCTTGTGATCTATTTGATCCCGGCTAAATAGCCCTTGTGATCTGTTTGATCCCGGCTAAATATCACCAGTGCGGTGATGAATAAAACATCCATTAGAGATGTATTTTATATAGCCCTTGTGATCTATTTTATCTCGGCTAAATAGCCCTTGTGATCTGTTTGATACCGGCTAAATATCACCAGTGCGGTGATGAATAAAACATCCATTTGAGATGTATTTATATAGCCCTTGTGATCTATTTAATCCCGGCTAAATAGCCCTTGTGATCTGTTTGATCCCGGCTAAATATCACCAGTGCGGTGATAAATAAAACATCCATTAGAGATGTATTTTATATAGCCCTTGTGATCTGTTTGATCCCAGCTAAATATCACTAGTGTGGTGATGAATAAGACATCCATTAGAGATGTATTATATATAGCCCTTGTGATCTGTTTGATCCCGGCTAAATATCACCAATGCGGTGATGAATAAGACATCCATTAGAGATGTATTTTATATAGCCCTTGTGATTTGTTTGATCCTGGCTAAATATCACCAGTGCGGTGATGAGTAAGACATCCATTAGTGATGTATTACCCTTTCAGGTTATGATCTATTCTATAAAGCCCATGTGATCTATTTGATCCCGGCTAATATCATCATTGCGATGATAAATAAAACATCCATTACTGATGTATTACCCTTTTCGGGTCATGATCTATTCTATAAAGCCCATGTGATCTATTTGATCCCGGCTAATATCATCAGTGCGATGATATATAAAAATCCGTTAGTGATATATTACCCTTTCGGGTTATAATTTATTTTATATAGCCCATGTGATCTAATTGATCCCGACTAAATATCACTAGTGCGGTGGTGAATAATACATCAATTAGTGATGTATTGCCTTTATGGCTATGATTTATTTTATAAAGCCTATGTGATCTATCTGATCCTGGCTAATATCAACAGTGCGGTGATAAATAAAACATCCATTAGTGATGTAGTGCCTATGTGCCATATTTTATGTCCATTAGTGACAGGCCTATATGCCATATTTTATGTCCTTTGTGACAAGCCTATGTGCTCTATATTTGTCAAATATGACAATGACAGTTGTGACATTGCGGTCCCTTGTCTAGTAATAAATGGACTATGTTCAAGATTGTAAATTGCCTATGATGGTCCTATTAAGACCTAGGCCAAATATAGATACTGTAAGCCTAAGAGTTGTGATGATATTCACAATAGCATGATTAGGCGATGGATTTTTATATCCAATATTTAAAGCTAATATGGTTGATATACCATGGCTAAGGCAAATTTTATTTGGTATATAGAAACCAAGATTTGAAGAATGACTAATTCTAATGAGGCACAGAGTAGCCATCGGAACGTCAATTCTAAGGACGCCGAAAATGTAGTCATAAACAATAACGACTTTCAAGCTCGCACTATGCGGCTGTAGAAAAGGCGATGGGAAAGGCCATCGAAAGGCTTAGAGAGTCGAGTGCTACTCGCTCTAGACCCTTATCTATTCCACTATCTTCAGCTCATAGGGAGAGCTCCGTTCAGTCTTCAAATGCGAAGAGTGAACCAAGGAAAATAGATTTCGCTAAAAGGTCCTGTTCTGTTTAAGACGGATGTACCTATAAGTATTTCGTCTCCTACAAGCCCTGAGACTTTAATGGGGAAAAAGGAGCTGTAGAAGCCCTAAAGTGGCTGGACGAGATGGAGACCACAGTAGACATCAGCGGCTGTGCTGAAAAGGATGTGGTTAAGTATGTATCACAATCCTTCAAGGGCGATGCCCTAATATGGTGGAAAGCCATGATTCAGTCTGCAGGTAAAGTATACCTGTATAATCTGGGATGGTCCAAATTTGTGGATCTTATTAAGGAAACTTACTGCCCACCTCATGAGGTGGAGAAAATAGATACAGACTTCTTGTCTCTTTCAATGAAAAACCTAGACTGTCGGAAATATGTCTCTGATTTCAATTCCCTATCTAGGTTAGTTTCCTATCTAATCACCCCAGAACCCAAACACATTGCACGTTTATTAACGGATTAGCGCCTGAGATTAAGGGCATGGTAAAGGCTGCTCAGCCGAATACCTATAGGTCTGCTGTTGACCTATCTCTCTCACCCTTGATCTAGTAAGACAAAAGTCAGTTAAGTCTGAAACCGATGGAAAAAGGAAGAGAGAAGATGACAACTCCCATAGATTTAATAAGAAAAATAAAGGGAGATTCGGATTCAAATAACCAAAGTAAATCGGCTGTGATGCCATTTTGTAAGACTTGCAACCGTAGACACTGGGACAGTGTAATTTTGATTCACAAGCTAGACCTTGAGGTATATGTAAAAGGAGAGGGCATAAGACCCTAGATTGTAAAGGTCTTAAGGATGCTGTATGCTATATCTGCAACGAAAAAGGGCACATTGCAACTAACTGCCCTAAGCTTCTTAAGAATAATAATGCAAAGCCTGGAGAGGCCAAGAAGGGAAATGCTCGTGCCTTTCAAATAACTGCAAGAGAGGCTGTTAATGATGATAATGCCATAACAGGTACATTCCTCATTAACGATATTTATGCCAGAGTTCTTTTTGATTCGGGAGCAGATAGATCTTTTGTTGATCATAAGTTTAGTAAACTATTAAATGTACCCATAAGAACTCTTGATAAAACTTATGAGAGAGAACTTTCCGATGGAACCTTAGAAATTGCCTCTTCCATTCTTGATGGATGCTGTATATCCATTAAGAATCATTCCATCCCTATCTCTCTTCTGCCAATGAAATTGGCAGGGTTCAATGTTGTCTTAGGTATCGATTGGTTATCTTATAACCAAGCCTGTATTGCTTGCAATAAAAAGCTCATCGAAATTAAAACCCCATTTGGTGAAATTATAACCATCCCTGGAGACTCACACTATGGACTGCCAGACAAGGTGTCGTTATTTAAGGCATCCAAGTGTTTGATAAAAAGGATGTGTCATCTGCATGGCACAAGTTACCATAAATGAACCAAAGACGAACCTTGAAGATTAACCAGTTATCTTGGAGTATCCCGATGTTTTCCCTGAAGAATTACCAGGCCTACCTCCGGATAGGCAAGTAGAGTTCAGAATCGACATCATACTAGGATCAGCACCCGTAGCTAGAGCTCCATATAGACTAGCTCCAACCGAAATGAACGAGTTAAGAGTTAAATTGGACGAACTCTTGGAGATAGGCTTTATTCAGCCTAGTTCCTCACCTTGGGGAGCTCCTATCATGTTTATAAAGAAGAAAGACGGTTCGATGCGAATGTGCATCGACTATCGTGAGCTGAACAAGTTAACAATCAAGAATAGATATCCTATGCCCAGGATCGACGATTTATTCGACCAACTTCAAGGGGCTAGTTATTTCTCCAAGATTGATCTAAGTTCTGGATATCATCAGATGAAGGTTAGAAGTGAAGATATTCCTAAAACTGCCTTCAGGACCCGATACGGTCACTTTGAATTCTTAGTGATGCCTTTGGGCTCACAAATGCACCAACAACATTCATGGATCTCATGAATAGAGTCTGCAAACCATATTTGGATAAGTTTGTCATTGTCTTCATATACGACATACTTATTTATTCTCGTAATCAAGCTGATCATGAGAAACATCTTAGGTGCATCCTAGAACTTTTAAGACAAGAGAAACTTTATGCGAAGTTCTCTAAATGTGAGTTTTGGCTTAGAGAAGTCCAATTCCTTGGACATATGGTAAGTGAGCATGGTATCCAAGTGGATCCCGCCAAAATTGAGGCCATAATAAATTGGGAAGTGCCCAAGACCCCAACGGAGGTTCGTAGTTTCTTAGGATTGCCTGGTTACTATAGAAGGTTCATTGAGAACTTTTCAAGAATAGCCACTCCTTTAACTTTCTTGACCCGTAAGAATGTTAAGTATAATTGGGGTCCAAAACAACAAGAATCTTTTGAGTATAATTGGTTGCCCTCCTTTTGTTTCAAAGAGTAGAACTCATCTTCTAATTTCTTGATTTCGCTTCTTGGACAGAAGCGTCTTGTCATGATCTCCCTCAAGTCTTCCCAAGTCAAAGTCATAGCATCCTCAGCACCTCGTTTGCCCTTCTCTGTGTTCCACCATGTAAGTGCTACTCCGAACAAACGACCGGTAGTATATCGCACCTTGCGATCATCGGGGCAGTCGCAATTGAGAAAAGTGTTTTCCATCTCTTCAAACCAATGAAGGAGAGCGGTGACCCCTTCAGTCCCTTCGTATCTTGGGGGATCGCAAGATTTGAAATGCTTGTAGGTGTATTTAGTGGTGTTGAGAGGAAGGTTGGCGACATTTTGTCCTTCTAGATTGGTTGGGGGGATAGGATTAGCGGCAAGGGCTTGTTGGACTTGAATAACTATATCGGGAATTATGGTGGCCGTTTGTTGAGCGATTTGGGTAGCCATGCGTTCGCGTGATTTTCTTGATCTTCTACCTCTACGAGAGTGACTAGAAGACATCTACAAGGAATACGTATCGAGAGTATGAGTTTCACATATAGGTGCCATGTGTCATATAAAATGAATATCCACAAAACATATGAAGAATAAATTTGCTACATCCATAGGATGTCTTGGGCTTTGCTCATGTTTGGGCTCCCATATATCCCCTTACTTGGCCTTGGTAGTGATGTGGATCTCCATGACTACTGGGCTCTGGTAGGGTTCATATTGGTGTTGGTCTGTTACATTCACGCTATCCGAATGAAAATCGTAAAAACATGATTGCAAGGTATAAAGTCGGAGGGTGTCCAGGTGTATACACAATGACATCTCAAAGTGGGGTTAGTTCACATGACGTTTGGTTTGACATGCTTTGGCCTAATAGGTCCTTCGTACTCTCACCGTTACTCCCCAGGTAGGCAAACTAGTCCGTTATATTGGATTTATACGATTGTCAACCTAGACAGGACGTTTCGACTACCGGTACTCGTACCCTTCCAGTTACTACATGCCCGTCGTAGAACTTACTTTGTTGAGATTGAAAAACGAAAACACCACAAAATCTTGAATAAAGAAAATATGAGAATGTTTTGAATATGTGAGAATTGAAACGTGCGTGATGAATGTATATGTAAGCATGTTATGTTTGACAATATGTATAACTCATTAAGTATCACACAAAGTGGAAGTCCTTGCATGCATTTATGTGTGTAGCAAATATGAAACAAATAAACATCATAAGTTTTGCATGTAACCACATAAGCAATTAAAATCATCGACTATAGTATAGGCTCTAAGGGTCTAATAACCTATCCTATATTCCTATAGTCAAAGGCTCTGCTATCAATCTGTCACACCCTGACCCGCAGCGGAAATGGTAGTCGGGGTATGATTGGGTTTTCATCAAAGCTTATGACATTTACTATAAAGTTTCATATTTATTATCTCAATTTTTAAAGAAACAAATTACAATAACACACAGGCACAACATGTTCACAACATTCAAGAGTTCTTTATTTTTCTTCTTAGGCAAATCCCTATGTGTTCCTTGCTTCCACCTGTCCACCTGTATCATGTGTAAAAATAGGGTTTTGGGTCAACAAAAGTTGGCGAGCGAATCTTAATTAAACATTGGAAAGAATTATTTATATTGGTTATTAAATAAAGATGTGCATAAACCAAATATGAGTATACGTATATGTAAATTTAACCACAAAACACATAATATCAATTAATGCACACACACACATATCAAATGATGAACAATGAGATCAAGACTCAATCAAACGGAGCCGATCTAATGAGGCACCTGATGCTCAACTCGTCTCCAATGAGGAACTGATAGGCCTAATGAATGATTTGCACGCAACTTGACAAAATGTAAACACGCAACACAACAAACAACATTTACATCACACGTTTAGATCATATAATGGTAATAGCACAAGTGTTTGGAATAAACAAAATATATAAACGACACATGATACACCCCAAAACAAAAAAATGGGAGAGTTTGTAAGAACTCACTCACAGTGAGTGCGTTCCTTGCTTGAGAATGAATGCGCACGAAAAAGAGGATTTGAACGACGAACGAATACTAACCTAAAATAATAATACGATAATTTGATAAATATGAACAAATTAATATTTTGATTAAATATTTTTATTAGATTTTTAAGTTATTTTTTTTTGTTTTTATTGATATTTTAAAACCTTCGAAATTGTATTTTTTAGTATTTTTAAATGATTTTTAACTAAAGTATAAATATATAAGTATTATAAATATTTAAAATAAAAAATAAAATAATATAAAAAGAACCTGTCAGGTCTGACAGGGGACCTGACCGGGTCAACTGTGATAATAGGCAGCGTGTGTGGGATTCGAACTTGAGACCTCTCGGTTGCGTGCACGCAGTTCTTCCAACTGAGCTACGTGTCTAACCCTGTTAGGAATCTGTTTTAATTATTGTTATATACTCACTAAGATTTATAGAAATTACTTAATTTAAAAAAGTGTTAAAACCTATCGAACCGGTGTATAAGATACGTTTCGAACCCGCGACCAATGACCTGTTTTGCACCCAGCCCAACCAGTTGGGCTGGGTGTCTAACCCGTTGATATAAGAGTTTTGGTTATACATATGAACTATTGGAAGAGTGATCTGTATAGTTTTTAAAAAATAGAATTTTTATTACTGAAAACCGGTTACACGTACATATCAAACTCAAGACCTCCGCTCTAAAATTGCACACAGTCCACCACTAGACTGTGTGTCTAACCTGCTTAAAACCCACAGTTTAATTATATTAAAACATTAACTAACTTCATCTTCTACGTCTTAATTAAACCCAGAACATCAAGTCGACATCCCTCAGGTCAATTAAAATGCTTTGCATATATATATACATATATATATATATATATATATATATAAACTTAATATTAGATACAAAGATAAAACATGATAAGTTCGAGTGTTGATACCTAAGACGGTGGTCGCTGAAAATTCTGGCGTGACTACGACGGCTGTAAGCAATTCCGGCGATGAGAAAATATGTGATCAGAGAGAAAAAAAATTCGAGAGGAGAAATTTGAGAGACTTAGCGAGTTCAATTGTGAAGAAAACATCGACATATATAGTGCAAAACGGATTTAATTACAGTTCGGTTTCAATCTCATCAATCATGAGTTTTTGGTCAGTTTCAATTCGCATTAAAGTTGGGACGTTGGTTATAATTGACATTCAATCATCAGTAACTCCCAAAACAATCACCATATAACTGAAATTTAAATATTAATTGGAAACCGTTTGGCGGTTTCAGTTCTTGTCGCAAAACAAATGATACGCGGGTAGGACTTAAGTTTTATTTGATTCAATTATTTCTCAACATGTGCGTGTATCATAGTGGTGTTTTGTGTGTGTATATCCCCGGTTGACCCGGGTTCGACTCCGGTTGTTTCCTTTTTTTTAGTTATATATATATATATATATATATATATATATATATATATATATATATATTTTTACTCTTTATTGTTTTGATTTAATCAATCCTTTTTTTTCCTTAATAAATTCTAGTTTTAATTGTTACTATTATTATTATTACATAACACTAATTATATATCTAATGTCCATAAGTTTATAATATCAAAACAAAAATACTTAACTATTAAACATGGCGGGTTTTTTTTCGAAACCCGAATTACACGAATGTTACAGATATGGTTGATATACAATGGCTAAGGCAAATTTTATTTGGTATATAGAAACCAAGATTTGAAGAATTGCTAATTCTAATGAGGCACAAAGTAGCCATCGGAATGTCAATTCCAGGGACGCAAAAACTTTAGTCATAGATAATAACGACTTTCAAGCTCGCATTGATGCGGCTGCAGAAAAGGCCATGGGAAAGGCCATCGAAAGGCTTAGATAGTCGAGTGCTACTCGCTCTAGACCCTTATCTATTCCACCATCTTCAGCTCATAGAGAGAGCTCCGTTCACTCTTCAAATGCGAAGAGTGAACCAAGGAAAATAGATTTCGCTAAAAGGCCCCGTTCTGTTAAATACGGATGTACCTATAATTATTTCGTCTCCTGCAAGCCTAGAGACTTTAATGGGGAAAAAGGAGCCGTAGAAGCCGTAAAGTGGCTGGACGAGATGGAGACCACAGTAGACATCAGCGGCTGTGCTGAAAAGGATGTGGTCAAGTATGTATCACAATCATTCAAGGGCGATGCCCTAATATGGTGGAAAGCCATGATTCAGTCTGCAGGTAAAGTATACCTGTATAATCTGGGATGGTCCAAATTTGTGGACCTTATTAAGGAAACTTACTGCCCACCTCATGAGGTGGAGAAAATAGAGACAGACTTCTTGTCTCTTTCAATGAAAAACCTAGACTGTCGGAAATATGTCTCCGATTTCAATTCCCTATCTAGGTTAGTTTCCTATCTAATCACCCCAGAACCCAAACGCATTGCGAGTTTTATTAACGGATTAGCGCCCGAGATTAAGGGCATGGTAAAGGCTGCTCATCCTAATACCTATAGGTGTTGACCTATCTCTCTCTCTCACCCTTGATCTAGTAAGACAAAAGTCAGTTAAGTCTGAAACTGACTGAAAAAGGAAGAGGGAAGATGACAACTCCCGTAGATTTAATAAGAAAAATAAAGGGAGATTCAGGTTCAAAGGGAACCAAAGCAAGTCAGCTGTGATGCCATTTTGTAAGACTTGCAACCGTAGACACTAGGATAGTGTAATTCTGAGTCACAAGATAGACCTTGTGGTATATGTAAAAGGAGAGGGCATAAGACCCTAGATTGTAAAGATCTTAAGGATGCTGTATGCTATCTGCAACGAAAAAGGGCACATTACAACTAACTGCCCTAAGCTTGTTAAGAATAATAACGCAAAGCCTGGAGACGCCAAGAAGGGGAATGCTCGTGCCTTTCAAATAACTGCAAGAGAGGCTGTTAACGACCACAATGTCATAACAGGTACATTCCTCATTAACGATATTTATGCTGGAGTTCTTTTTGATTCGGGAGCAGATAGATCTTTTGTTGATCATAAGTTTAGTAAACTATTAAATGTACCCATAAGAACTCTTGATAAAACTTATGAGATAGAACTTGCTGATGGAACCTTAGAAACTGCCTCTTCCATTCTTGATGGATGCTCTATATCCATTAAGAATCATTCCATCCCTATCTCTCTTCTGCCAATGAAATTGGCAGGGTTTAATGTTGTCTTAGGTATGGATTGGTTATCTTATAACCAAGCCTGTATTGCCTGCGATAAAAAGCTCATCGAAATTAAAACCCCATCTGGTGAAATGATCACCATCCTTGGAGACTCACACAATGGACTGCCAGACAAGGTTTCGTTATTCAAGGCATCCAAGTGTTTGATAAAAAGGATGTGTCATCTACATGGCACAAGTTACCATAAATGAACCAAAGCCGAACCTTGAAGATCAACCAGTTATCTCGGAGTATCCCGATATTTTCCCTGAAGAATTACCAGGCCTACCTCCAGATAGGCAAGTAGAGTTCAGAATCGACATCATACTAGGATCAGCACCCGTAGCTAGAGCTCCATATAGACTAGCTCCAACCAAAATGAACGAGTTAAGAGTTCAATTGGACGAACTCTTGGAGAAAGGCTTTATTCAGCCTAGTTCCTCACCTTGGGGAGCTCCTATCCTGTTTGTAAAGAAGAAAGACGGTTCGACGCGAATGTGCATCGATTATAATGAGCTGAACAAGTTAACAATCAAGAATAGATATCCTCTGCCCAGGATTGACGAATTATTCGACCAACTTCAAGGGGCTAGTTATTTCTCCAAGATTGATCTAAGATCTAGATATCATCAGCTGAAGGTTAGAAGTGAAGATATTCCTAAAATTGCCTTCAGGGCCCGATACGATCACTTTGAATTCTTAGTGATGCCTTTTGGGCTAACAAATGCACCAACAGCATTCATGGATCTCATGAATAGAGTCTGCAAACCATATTTGGATAAGTTTGTCATTATCTTCATAGACGACATACTTATTTATTCTCGTAATCAAGATGATCACGAGAAACATCTTAGGTGCATCCTAGAACTTTTAAGACAAGAGAAACTTTATGCGAAGTTCTCTAAATGTGAGTTTTGGCTTAGAGAAGTCCAATTCCTTGGACATATGGTAAGTGAGCGTGGTATCCAAGTGGATCCCGCCAAAATTGTGGCCATAATAAATTGGGAAGTGCCCAAGACCCCAACGGAGGTTCGTAGTTTCTTAGGATTGGCTGGTTACTATAGAAGGTTCATTGAGAACTTTTCAAGAATAGCCACTCCTTTAACTTCCTTGACCCGTAAGAATGTTAAGTATAATTGGGGTCCAAAACAAAAAGAATCTTTTGAGATTCAAAAACATAAGTTGAGCAATGCTCCTGTGGTATCTCTACCCGAGGGTATTGAGAATTTTGTTGTCTATTGTGATGCGTCACACACCGGTATGGGCTGTGTGCTAATGCAAAATGGCAAGGTAATTGCCTATGCATCACGACAATTAAAGGTGCATGAAAGGAATTACACCACCCATGATTTGGAACTTGGTTCCGTTGTATTTGCACTAAAGCTATGGAGACATTACTTGTATGGCAGAAATTGTGTTATATACACTGACCATAAAAGTCTCCAGCATCTGTTCAATCAAAAAGAATTGAACATGCAAAAACGCCGATGAATGGAAACTCTTAATGATTATGATTGCGAGATTCGCTACCATCCCGGAAAGGCAAATGTAGTTGCTGACGCCTTAAGTCGCAAAGAAAGAGTTAAACCTATTTGGATTAACGCTAAGAGCATTGAGCTCAGAAATAGCTTGAGTGAGAAGCTATTAGATGCGCAAAAACAAGCCCTGTTAGAGGCTAATATTCCTAATGAGGGATTAGGCAGAACTGTGGATCTGTTAGCACCTTGAAAGGATGGAATCCTTAGATTCAATGAGAGAATCTGTGTGCCAATCTTTGGAGGACTTAGAGATCTAATCCTCCAAGAAGCGCATAGTTCAAAATACTCAGTTCACCCGGGAGGTGAAAAGATGTATCAATATCTACAGAAGAATTATTGGTGGATGGGTTTGAAGAAATCCATAGCCACTTATGTAGTTAAGTGTCTGACGTGTTCGCAAGTTAAGGCTGAACATCAGAAACCGTCAGGACTTCTACGACAACTTGAAATTCCCACTTGGAAATGGGAAATGGTAACTATGGACTTGATTACCAAGTTACCTAAGACCAAAAGTGGCAATGAGACTATTTGGGTCATAGTGGATAGGCTGACTAAGTCAACACATTTCTTGCCAATTAAAGAGACTTATAGTTCTGACAAATTTGCTAAGTTGTATGTGGACAAGATTGTGTCCCTACACGGTGTACCGGTATCTATTGTATCTAAAAAAGATACTAGATACACATCTCACTTTTAGAAAAGTTTCCAACAATCGTTAGGCACACGATTGAACTTTAGTACGGCTTACCATCCGCAGACTGATGGTCAAAGTGAGTGTACTATCCAAACACTAGATGACATGCTTAGGTCATGTGTGATCGATTTAGGTGGAAGTTGGGATGACCACTTACCCCTAATAGAATTCTCCTACAAAAACAGTTATCATACAAGCATCAAGGCTGCTCCTTTTGAGGCCTTATATGGGAGAAAGTGTCGAACGCCAATGTGTTAGGCAGAAGTTGAGGAAGCCCAACTATCAGGACCAGAGATTATCCTAGAGACCACAAAAAAGATTGTGCAAATCCGTGATGGTCTCAAAACTGCCAGGGATAGGCAGAAAAGCTATGCTGACAAGAGGCGTAAACCTCTTCAGTTCAAGGTAGGGGACAAAGTCATGCTAAAAGTATCACCCTAGAAGGGTGTGATGCGTTTTGGAAAGAAGGGCAAGTTAAGCCCTAGATATATAGAACCCTTCGAGATAATCGAACCTGTCGGCAATGTAGCTTATAAGCTCGGGTTTCCTGAGGAGCTTAGTGGAATCCATATTGTATTCCACAAATCTAATCTTAAGAAATGTCTAGCCGAAGTCGCTAGCAATGTCGCACGAGGATGCGCAAATGATGAAAGCCTGAGGTTCATTGAGAAACCAATTTCGATCGAGGATCGACAGGCTAAGAAGCTCGAAAGAAAATTGATACCTATAGTAAAGGTTAAGTGGGACGCTTTTAGAGGTCCTGAGTATACATGGGAGGTTGAGTCCACTATGCGAGAAAAGTACGCCCATCTTTTTGAATAAAATCTCGAGGTCGTGATTTCTTTTAAAGGGGTGGATGTAACACCCCGTAAAATCGTGTCCAATATTATAGTGACACGTGTTGTATTTTAAATAGTCTATTAAAGACCAATAAGGACTAACAGCGTCAACATGCTCAATCTGAGCCTCTGAGTGAAGGTCCGATGTCAACATGCATAAATAACAGCCTCTGAGTGACTGACATGTTAGCATGCTTAAATCATTAGCCTCTGAGTGACTGATACGTCAACATGCTTGAAATTTGGCCTCTGAGTGACTGATATGTCAACATGCCTAGCCTCTAAGTGACATCGGAATCAACATGCTTATAATAAGCCCCTGAGTGATCCTTGTGAAGTCCTAACTCTCATACGTGCCATTTGTTGGACGAGAGGGTTCAATTTTTGTAAATATGTGAAAGTTGGATGATGGAGAGATTAAAAGTGTCAACATGTTAATTTATACCTCTGAGTGACCTTTTAACGAACCGAGAACTCGACAATGTCCGGGCATAATCCCGGGTATGCCAAGTATTGGCTACGGAGGGCTAAAAGTGCCAAAAAGGTGTTTAAAAAGGTTTTTAGAAACTTTTTAAAGTTAAGGGGCTAAAGTGTCAAAGTTTGAAAGTGGCCATGGGGCGGTCGCCGGCCGTGAGAGACCAGGCCTGGGTCTCTCGCAGGGCGCTAGAACAGGTCTGCTGTAGAAAGTTTGTTTGGTAGCCAAGTAAAACTCCACAAAACCATTAATTCGAAACAATGGACTTGTAATCAGCTATGCCACGTTTTGGGACACTTGTAAGCTTCATCTTATACCCCTAAACACCTAGCTTCACCTCCTTTGAGCTCTCCAACTATAAATAGGTGATCAAGTTCACTATTTGAACTTGCATCTTTCTAAATCATAACTCTTCTCCCTCCTCTGGAAGTTCCTAGCTAAAAGGAGCATCCAACATAGTTCTTTTGCACCTTATGAATCACTGGTAAGTGTTCCTTCTTTGTGCATTTTCGTTTATAGGCTTTATAGCCAAAAGTCAAGCGTTTTACGGCAAACGCTTTGACTTTCGGTTAAGACCATTATGGTCCAGCCATTGTTTGAAATGAACATGGCTAAGTGATCGTAATAAGGTAGGTGATAGTCCCTATAAAGGGCACCTCCTGAAGATCACGTTTGCTAGACCAATTGACGGGTCAAAGTTATGAAAATAAAAAGTCAAACAAGCCATTTTTCGGAAAAATCATAAATTGATCTTATATATATTATGAAACCTCTTTTGACACTTAAACAAGTTGATAATAATTATCAAAACATGTGAGAACATGTTCGGCTCTTCAATTTCAGTTCTAGGGTCGGTTCGCAACCGAAAATCACGAAGTTTGACTTCTGCTTTGACTTTCGATTCTGACCTGATTTAGATTAGCTACCTACTGATCTAAAGTTGCATTATGATCGTAATACAATGTAGCATAACACTCTGAGGTTATATTACATGATCATAATCAGAATCCACCTTATTCGCAAGTTCCATAATTATGCCATCTTTGACCAAAATGCCCTTTTTACATAAATCAAAGTTTTAAGTGGTAATGAACTTGAAAATGAGTTTCCTGCTGATGTAATATTATAAGTAGGATTATTTGGGATGTTAAACCAAGTTATAAACCGAGTTTCAAACAGGTCTTTAAACTATGTCGATAAATGACGGCGTTAGCCCTTGTGGCTTATAATATGATTTTAATCAAATATTTTTAAGGTGAATCATTTACCTACTGATATGTTATATTAAATAACATATTCAAAACATTTTAATTTGATCTTAATGTCGGTTTTCATAAACATCGCATAAAGACGTCATTTTACAACATAAGCGTCGTTTCGGCGCATAGTATGGTTTTAAACTATATTAACGGACCAAGACTTGTTACCTACTAATTTTAAAACTTATTTTAAACATATTTACAGTAGGTATATGTTATAAACTCAGAATCTCAAATAATTTATAAACTATCTGTAAAATGACTAAAATGCCCCTTCGGTACATAGTTTGGTCATAAAAGGTAAATTACACATGTAGTTGGTATCCTATTGATATTATATCATAAATAAATTATTTTTCAGAATACTCATGATTGTAAACTTAAAATATATTCAAGTTCCTTTTATACGACATATAATTACCGAAATGCCCTTATAAGGCATAGTTTCATTTCAAAACCTTAACGGGCATACAAGTTGATATCCTACTTATATCTTAACTTATTTAAAATATAACGGCATATAGAACTTGTTCATGACTTATCCGGTTACCCGATATCGCTAATCTGCGCACGGTTACGTATATGTAACTATTTTACGGAATTTAACCGAAACGGGTTTAACCTTATCATTTGAATCTCAAAATCCAGAATGTTTATAGTTTACCCATATTATACAAGTCAAGTACTTGTCGGGTTTAAACTACATTCTATCCGATCATGGTTTAATCAAGCGTTATACGTAATGATCATGTACACTATTCGGTTTATAAGACCGTTAGTATTTAATTGGCTAGCTTATGCCATAATCCAGACTAGAGCCTTGCCGGTAAATGTTATCTGCACTTGGTACTTTTGTATACGGCTGAGTTATTTAAAAATAAAAGAAGAAGGTTAGCTCAGGTAAATACCCTCGACTTATTTTCTCTATACGGGCTTGGGATACGGTAAATTATTACCGCTTGGTCCAAAATAGGGTCAATCGAATGCCCGCTTGTGGCTAGTAAACCAACATATTTCGTTTTAATCAGTTTTGTTTGATAACTTAAACATCAGGGGTTAAATTACCGTGTTCTGGATATCCCCGACTCAATACATTAGTTATTGGCCCCGACCTTAGCACGGGGTGTAGGCATACACCTTTTGATGCTCATATGCAATATGCCCAAGACGTTGGGGTTGACTCCTTCGTGAGTACCTGAGTGGTGTGTATTTAATCATGTCTCGGTTTCTGTCCCAGGCCCTGTATGTATTGACAAACATGTGAATCTGATACAAGGTTGCAAGGTCAACTTTCCCAAGTTATAAAAAGATTTTGTGCTGATACGCACTTAAAACATTTTTGAAATGTTTTCAAAATGAGTCAGTTGGGTGTATTTACCAGCGAAAGCTGACGTATTTTCAAAAGACTAATCTGCAGGTACAATTCGAAAATAGGCCAGAAGTGCTCGGTAGTGATAGAGGATCATGCAAATCCTAAATCTGCCCAAAGTCTGTTTTGTATTCTTTCCATGTACAATTTATGATCCGCCTGTGGATCTTCTATTACGAGCCTGTATATTATTTTGTATTTTTGAACATTTGGTTTGTAATAGTGATTTTACTCCAAGACTTCCGCTGAGCCGTGTTTAATTGACTATGATGATTATAACTGACGTCACGATACTCCCCACCCGGCCCCACCGGTGTATGGATTTCGGGTTGGAAATCCGGGGTGTGACAGGGTTGGTATTAGAGCCAACGTTTGAGAGAATTAAACACTATCCTTTTGTGTTTAGTCTCAACTTAAACGAGCACATTCCTTAGACTTTCGAGTCTAGGCTTTGACCTAGGATTACTCATCTCATTAAGAAGTTATTAGTATGTTTTTGAATTGAATTTTAACAGGAAAAATGCCGTCACGTGTGAGAGGACAAAGTGGAAGAGGAAAAAGGTCCAATGAGGAGAGGATCATCGGGGCGTATTCCTCCTCAACCTCACAACTCAGATGCCTACCAGGAATCAGGAGATTCATCTCCTTGGCAACCAGCGAGACGTTCTGTCTCTAATAGACACTAGCCCTCACATTCCCAAAATTCTTACCATTCTCACCACTCCTACCATTCTCACCACTCCTACCATTCTCACCATTCCCATTCTTATCACTCCTACCATGAGGAATTTAACCCCAACCAATACTTTAAGACACCTCCAGCCGATCAAAATCCGTTGGATCAGCCACACCCTATGGACAAGGACTCAGACCCGGAGATGCCACCGTCAGGATCAAATATGCATCCCATTGAAATTCAAGGGATTCAAACTCATATGCTGGATCACCCTACCAAGGTCCTAATGAGTGGGACCAATATTGGAACCAATTAACTTTCACCCACACTCCTTCTCATCACTCTCAACCACCCCCATTTCAAGAAGATGTCCACATGGAACCAATAGACCAACCGCTACGACCACCTGAACCATCAAGAAGAAAGCGTGGAGCCTGTATGTCAGTACATGCCGGACAAAGGTCGGGATCGCTGCCACCTTTGCCCAACTCCTACCCCACAATTCAAGAGGACCCACAAATGGATGGACCCTTTAATGTTTCACCTATAGTGGAACCAACACCAACACCTACTGTTCAACCACCACCATCGGGTTATACTAACCCAATCACCACATATCCAGACACATCTGGATATGATCCTTTTAACCCGTCTACACCGGTAGACTATCAAGCATGGTCGCAAGACCCATATATGCAAGCAGTTATGTACAATGAACTTTACCCGTCTCCTTTCCCACCTACTTATCCACCGACTGGATATCCAACTTATGGATACCAGTATCCGGTTATACCACAACCACAACCACAACCTCCGCCACCACTTGAGGCCATTAATGAAGCCTTGGAATGAATGAAAGAAATGCAGCAGCAGGCGGAGAAAATGGAGAAGAAGACAAACAAGTTCTTCAAGAAACTCTCCAAATTGGTCAAGGGAAAGAAGGATGAGTGAAGTCTCTTTTAATTATATGTAGTCCCTGCGAGGACATTGTTATTTCTTTTAGTCCTTGCGTGGACATTTT
Organism: Scalesia atractyloides; assembly: GCA_947069175.1. NCBI lineage: Eukaryota > Viridiplantae > Streptophyta > Magnoliopsida > Asterales > Asteraceae > Scalesia > Scalesia atractyloides. The sequence goes on along the minus strand of CAMTDV010000001.1, from coordinate 14,463,986 downwards.
TATTTCTTCAAAGTCCTTGCATGGACAGTTTATTTCATATTCTAGTATAATAATTTCTAATTTGAAATTTAATGAAGTATTTTGGAATTATATATGTATTCATCCTCTTGAAAACGAGAGTCTCGATTTTACTCGAAATTTATGCTCTGCGATATAATTCCAAAAAGATCTTAATGGTTTTGATTTAGCCGAGTGGCACAGACCACACATTTGGCAAATTATATATATATATATATATATATATATATATATATATATATATATATATATATATATATATGATAGTTAAGAACGGAAGGGTCTTCTATCATGATAGTTAAGGGAAGATATGTGGTGGACTAAGTTCAAACCTCCAAGTCATTAAGGTCAATGCGACCAGTACTTATAATCAACCATTAAGGTCCTCTTATGTTAACATTCAAGTAATGTGCATACTCATGGTTGTGTGACTTGAGGAATCACACTAGCCTTCAAGGTGATGGACTATGTCCTAACATTATATAGCCCTTTTGATCTGTTTGATCCCGGCTAAATATCACCAGTGCGGTGATGAATAAAACATCCATTTGAGTTGTATTTATATAGCCCTTGTGATCTATTTGATCCCGGCTAAATAGCCCTTGTGATCTGTTTGATCCCGGCTAAATATCACCAGTGTGGTGATGAATAAAACATCCATTAGAGATTATTTTATATAGCCCTTGTGATCTATTTGATCCCGGCTAAATAACCCTTGTGATCTGTTTGATCCCGGCTAAATATCACCAGTGCGGTGATGAATAAAACATCCATTTGAGATGTATTTATATAGCCCTTGTGATCTATTTAATCCCGGCTAAATAGCCCTTGTGATTTGTTTGATCCCGGCCAAATATCACCAGTGCGGTGATAAATAAAACAACCATTAGAGATGTATTTTATATAGCCCTTGTGATATGTTTGATCCCGGCTAATTATCACCAGTGTAGTGATGAATAAGACATCCATTAGAGATGTATTTTATATAGCCCTTGTGATCTGTTTGATCCCGGCTAAATATCACCAGTGCGGTGATGAATAAGACATCCATTAGAGATGTATTTTATATAGCCCTTGTGATCTGTTTGATCCCGGCTATATATCACCAGTGCGGTGATGAGTAAGACATCCAGTAGTGATGTATTACCCTTTCAGGTTATGATCTATTCTATAAAGCCCATGTGATCTATTTGATCCCGGCTAATATCATCAGTGCGATGATAAATAAAATATCCATTAGTGATGTATTACCCTTTTCGGGTCATGATCTATTCTATAAAGCCCATGTGATCTATTTGATCCCGGCTAATATCATCAGTGTGATGACAAATAAAACATCTGTTAGTGATATATTACCCTTTCGGGTTATAATTTATTTTATATAGCCCGTGTGATCTAAGTGATCGCGGCTAAATATCACCAGTCGGTGATGTATAAAACATCAATTAGGGATCTATTTCCTTTATGGATATGATTTATTTTATATAGCCTATGTGATCTATCTGATCCCGGCTAATATCAATAGTGCGTTGATAAATAAAACATCCATTAGTGATGTAGTGCCTATGTGCCATATTTTATGTCCATTAGTGACAGGCCTATATGTCATATTTTATGTCCTATTTGACAAGCCTATGTGCAATGTAATTGTCAAATATGACAATGACAGTCGTGAATTGTGGTCCCCTGTCTAGTAATAAATGGACTATGTCCAAGATTATAATTTAAAGCCGATATGGTTGATATACCATGGCTAAGGCAAATTTATTTGGTATATAGAAACCAAGATTTGAAGAATGGCTAATTCTAATAAGGCACAGAGTAGCCATCGGAACGTCAATTCTAAGGACTCCGAAAATGTAGTCATAAATAAAAAATGACTTTCAAGCTTGCATTGATGCGGCTGTAGAAAAGGCCATGGGAAAGGCCATCGAATGGCTTAGAGAGTCGAGTGCTACTCACTCTAGACACTTATCTATTCCACCATCTTCAGCTCATAGAGAGAGCTCCGTTCACTCTTCAAATGCGAAGAGTGAACCAAGGAAAATAGATTTCGCTAAAAGGTCCCGTTCTGTTAAAGAAGGATGTACCTATAAGTATTTCGTCTCCTGCAAGTCCCGAGACTTTAATGGGGAAAAAGGAGCCATAGAAGCCCTAAAGTGGCTGGACGAGATGGAGACCACAGTAGACATCAGCGGCTGTGCTGAAAAGGATGTGGTTAAGTATGTATCACAATCCTTCAAGGGCGATGCCCTAATATGGTGGAAAGCCATGATTCAGTCTGCAGGTAAAGTATACCTGTATAATCTGGGATGGTCCAAATTTGTGGACCTTATTAAGGAAACTTACTGCCCACCTCATGAGGTGGAGAAAATAGATACAGACTTCTTGTCTCTTTCAATGAAAAACCTAGACTGTCGGAAATATGTCTCCGATTTCAATTCCCTATCTAGGTTAGTTTCCTATCTAAGCACCCCAGAACCCAAGCGTTTTATAATGGATTAGCACCCGAGATTAAGGGCATGGTGAAGGCTGCTCAGCCTAATACCTATAGGTCTGCTGTTGACCTATCTCTCTCTCTCACCCTTGATCTAGTAAGACAAAAGTCAGTTAAGTCTGAAACTGACTGAAAAAGGAAGAGGGAAGATGACAACTCCCATAGATTTGATAAGAAAAATAAAGGTAGATTCAGGTTCAAAGGGAACCAAAGCAAGTCGGCTGTTATACCATTTTGTAAGACTTGCAACCGTAGACACTGGGACAGTGTAATTCTGATTCACAAGCTAGACCTTGTGGTATATGTAAAAGGAGAGGGCATAAGACCCTAGATTGTAAAGATCTTAAGGATGCTGTATGCTATATCTGCAACGAAAAAGGGCACATTGCAACTAACTGCCCTAAGCTTCTTAAGAATAATAACGCAAAGCCTGGAGAGGCCAAGAAGGGGAATGCTCGTGCCTTTCAAATAACTGCAAGAGAGGCTGTTAATGACGACAATGTCATAACAGGTACATTCCTCATTAACGATTTTTATGCTAGAGTTCTTTTTTATTCGGGAGCAGATAGATCTTTTGTTGATCATAAGTTTAGTAAACTATTAAATATACCCATAAGAACTCTAGATAAAACTTATGAGATAGAACTTGCCGATGGAACCTTAGAAACTACCTCTTCCATTCTTGATGGATGCTCTATATCCATTAAGAATCATTCCATCCCTATCTCTCTTCTGCCAATGAAATTGGCAGGGTTCGATGTTGTCTTAGGTATGGATTGGTTATCTTATAACCAAGCCCGTATTGCCTGCGATAAAAAGCTCATCGAAAATAAAACCCCATCTTGTGAAATGATCACCATCCCTAGAGACTCACACTATGGACTGCCAGACAAGGTGTCATTATTTAAGGCATCCAAGTGTTTGAGAAAAGGACGTGTTATCTACATGGCACAAGTTACCATAAATGAAACAAAGCCAAACCTTGAAGATCAACCAGTTATCTCGGAGTATCCCAATGTTATCCCTGAAGAATTACCAGGCCTACATCCGGATAGAGAAGTTGAGTTTAGAATCGACATCATACCAGGATCAGCACCCGTAGCTAGAGCTCCATATAGACTAGCTCCAACCAAAATGAACGAGTTAAGAGTTCAATTGGACAAACTCTTGGAGAAAGGCTTTATTCAGCCTAGTTCCTCACCTTGGGGAGCTCCTATCCTGTTTGTAAAGAAGAAAGACGGTTCGATGTGGATGTGCATCGACTATCGTGAGCTGAACAAGTTAACAAACAAGAATAGATATCCTCTGCCCAGGATCGACGATTTATTCTACCAACTTCAAAGGGCTAGTTATTTCTCCAAGATTGATCTAAGATCTTGATATCATCAGCTGAAGGTAAGAAGTGAAGATGTTCCTAAAACTGCCTTCAGGACCCGATATGGTCGCTTTGAATTATTATTGATGCCTTTTGGACTCACAAATGCACCAGCAGCATTCATGGATCTCATGAATAGAGTCTGCAATCCATATTTGGATAAGTTTGTCATTGTCTTCATAGACGGCATACTTATTTATTCTCATAATCAAGCTGATCACGAGAAGCTTCTAGGTGCATCCTAGAACTTTTAAGACAAGAGAACCTTTATGCGAAGTTCTCTAAATGTGAGTTTTGGCTTAGAGAAGTCCAATTCCTTGGACATATGGTAAGTGAGCGTGGTATCCAAGTGGATCCCACCAAAATTGAGGCCATAATAAATTGGGAAGTGCCCAAGACCCCAACGGAGGTTCGTAGTTTCTTAGGATTGGCTGGTTATTATAGAAGGTTCATTGAGACCTTTTCAAGAATAGCCACTCCTTTAACTTCCTTGACCCGAAAGAAAGTTAAGTATAATTGGGGTCCAAAACAACAAGAATCTTTTGTGATTCTAAAACACAAGTTGAGCAATGCTCCTGTGTTATCTCTACCCAAGGGTATTGAGAATTTTGTTGTCTATTGTGATGCGTCACACACCGGTATGGGTTGTGTGCTAATGCAAAATGGCAAGGTAATTGCCTATGCATCACGACAATTAAAGGTGCATGAAAGGAATTACACCATCCATGATTTAGAACCGGGTGCCGTTGTATTTGCACTAATGCTATGGAGACATTACTTTTATGGCACAAAGTGTGTTATATACACTAACCCTAAAAGTCTCCAGCATCTGTTCAATAAAAAAGAATTGAACATGTGACAACGCCGATGAATGGAAACTCTTAATGATTATGATTGCGAGATTCGCTACCATCCCGGAAAGGCAAATGTAGTTGCCGACGCCTTAAGTCGCAAAGAAAGAGTTAAACCTATTAGGATTAACGCTAAGAGCATTGAGCTCAGAAATAGCTTGAGTGAGAAGCTATTAGATGCGCAAAAACAAGCCTTGTTAGAGGCTAATATTCCTAATGAGGGATTAGGCGGAATTGTGGATCAGTTAGCGCCTAGAAAGGATGGAATCCTTAGATTCAATGGGAGAATCTGGGTTCCAATCTTTGGAGGACTTAGAGATCCAATCCTCCAAGAAGCGCATAGTTCGAAATACTCAGTTGACCCGGGAGGTGACAAGATGTGTCACGATCTGAAGAAGAATTATGGTGGATGGGTTTGAAGAAATCCATAGCCACTTATGTAGCTAAGTGTCTGACGTGTTCACAAGTTAAGGCTGAACATCAGAAACCGTCAGGACTTCTACAACAACTTGAAATTCACACTTGGAAATGTGAAATGGTAACTCTGGACTTGATTACCAAGTTACCTAAGTCCAAAAGTGGCAATGACACTATTTGGGTCATAGTGGATAGGCTGACTAAGTCAGCACATTTCTTGCCAATTAAAGAGACTTATAGTTCTGACAAATTGGCTAAGTTGTACGTGGACAAGATTGTGTCCCTACACGGTGTGCTGGTATCTATTGTATCTGATAGAGGTACTAGATACACATCTCACTTTTGGAAAAGTTTCCAACAATCGTTAGGCACACGATTGAACTTTAGTACGGCTTACCATCCGCAGACTGATGGTCAAAGTGAGCGTACTATCCAAACACTGGAAGACATGCTTAGGGCATGTGTGATTGATTTAGGTGGAAGTTGGGATGACCACTTACCCCTAATAGAATTCTCCTATAATAATAGTTATCATACAAGCATCAAGGCTGCTCCTTTTGAGGCCTTATATGGGAGAAAGTGTCGAACGCTAGTGTGTTGGGCAGAAGTTGGGGAAGCCTAACTATCAGGACCAGAGATTGTCCTGGAGACCACGGAAAAGATTGTGTAAATCCGTGATTGTCTCAAAACTACCAGGGATAGGTAGAAAAGCTATGCTGACAAGAGGCGTAAACCTCTTCAGTTCCAAGTAGGTGACAAAGTCATGCTAAAAGTATCACCCTGGAAGGGTGTGATGCGTTTTGGAAATAAGGGCAAGTTAAGCCCTAGATATATAGGACCCTTCGAGATAATCGAACGTGTCAGCACTATAGCTTATAAGCTCAGGTTGCCTGAGGAGCTTAATGGAATCCATGATGTATTCCACAAATCTAATCTTAAGAAATGTCTAGCCAATGAGTCGCTAGCAATGTCGCATGACGGGTGGTCTTTTGGACAACCCGTAAGTGCGTTAAAATGATATATATTTCATGCTTTAAACGTTTATTTGTTACGATATGATGTCTACGGTGTGTTTGGTGCTTCAGGTACCGAAGAGCATAATGAGGGACTTTAAACGTGCTTTATCGGTATTTGCAAGAGCTTAATTGAAGATGGGACTCAAGAGATTGAACGAAAGGCAAAATGGGGAATTTTTGCTGACACCGTAAGCTACTGTAGCCATCGTAGCTTACGGTGGAGTCCAACCTTAAAGACCACCGTAAGGCAGACAATCAGAGCCATAAAGGAAAATTGCCCACCGTAAGCTACGGTGGGCACCGTAGCTTACGGTGGTGAGCTACGGGAAAGTTGTAACTGCCCAATTTAAGCTGAGTTATGGAGTCTTTTCACATATCCAATGATTGGTATGAGTTGCAGAGAAAATAGGAGGCAATTTGGAGTGTTTTTAATTGATTCTAACAAGTTCTAAACAATATTTTGGTGTGTTTGATTCGTATGAACAAGACAATTGAAGTTTGTTTGATTGTGAGAACATGAGTGGCTAAACATTTCGGTGATCACCTTGTGTGGAAGGTTCGTTAAACAATTGTGTTTCAATTTACTTATTTCTAGAATAATTGCTATGTTATTGTGATTATGGTGTTGATTGATTGTTTGTAAGTTGTTGGTTGATATCGTGCTTATTGCTTATTTCGTACGTTCTTGGTGTCGTTGACAATCAAGATAGCACATGAAGGTTTATGGGTTAGGTATTAATCAATTGTTCATTGGGTAATGACCTCGCATTTCAATCCGAGTACTTTGTTCCCTTTTACCACAAATAGTTAATCAAACACGAGTCAAGTCTATGTGACTCTTTCTAGTAAAATTGAAACACATGTGTTTTGAACCAGCAACCCAAGGTGATCATTCTCTTATTAATCAGTTAAAAGAACCAATCTTTGAATCATTAAGTAGTTAAAGTCTAAATCCATTAATCGAAAATCTGAAATTAAATTTGTGCAAACTAGGTAATTAGTATAATAATACAACCTTTTGATAGCATTAGTTCCATAAATCCTTGTGTTCGATACCCACTTACCGCTAGCTAGTAGCAGTTTTGGGATTAAATTTGCGTGTGACAACGACTACACGTCATCGCCTGAGGATGCGCAAATGATGAAAACCTGATGTTCGTTGAGAAACCAATTTCGATCGAGGATCGACAAGCTAAGAAGCTCCGAAGAAAATTGATACCTATAGTAAAGGTTAAGTGGGACGCTTTTAGAGGTCCTGAGTATACATGGGAGGTTGAGTCCACTATGCGACAAAAGTACCCCCATCTTTTTGAATAAAATCTCGAGGTCGAGATTTCTTTTAAGGGGGTGAGGATGTAACACTATGTAACATCGTGTCCAATAATATAGTGACACGTGTTGTATTTTAAATAGTCTATTAGAGACCAATAAGGACTAAAGGTGTCAACATGCTCAATTTGAGCCTCTGAGTGACGGTCCGATGTCAACATGCATAAATAACAGCCTCTGAGTGACTGACATGTCAGCATGCTTAAATCATTAGCCTCTGAGTGACTGATACGTCAACATGCTTGAAATTTGGCCTCTGAGTGACTGATATGTCAACATGCCCCGCCTCTAAGTGACATCGGAATCAACATGCTTATAATAAGCCTCTGAGTGATCCTTGTGAAGTCCTAACTCTCATACGTGCCATTTGATGGACGAGAGGGTTCAATTTTGTAAATATGTGAAAGTTGGATGTTGGAGGGATTAAAAGTGTCAACATGTTAATTTATACCTTTGAGTGACCTTTTAACGAACCGAGAGCTCGACAATGTCCGGGCATAATCCCGGGTATGACAAGTATTGGCTACGGAGGGCTAAAAGTGCCAAAAAGGTGTTTAAAAAGGTTTTAGAAGCTTTTTAAAGCTAAGGGGCTAAAATGTCAAAGTTTGAAAGTGGCCATGGGGCGGTCGCGGGCCGCGATAGACCAGGCCTGGGTCTCTCGCAGGGTGCGAGAACATGTCTGCTGTAGAAATTTTGTTTGGCAGCCAAGTAAAACTCCACAAAACCATTAATTTGAACAATGGAGTTGTAATCAGCTATGCCACGTTTTGGGACACTTGTAAGCTTCCTCTTACACCCCTAAACACCTGGCTTCACCTCCTTTGCGCTCTCCAACTATCAATAGGTGATCAATTTCACCATTTAAATTTGCACCTTTCTAAATCATAACTCTTCTCCCTCCTCTGGAATATCCTAGCTAAAAGGAGCATCCAACATAGTTCTTTTGCACCTTAGGAATCAGTGGTAAGTGTTCCTTCTTTGTGCATTTTCGTTTATAGGCTTTTATAGCCAAAAGTTAAGCGTTTTACGGCAAATGCTTTGACTTTCGGTTAAGACCATTATGGTCTAGCCATTGTTCGAAATGAACATGGCTAAGTGATCGTAATAAGGTAGGTGTTAGTCCCTATAAAGGGCACTTCATGAAGATCACGTTTGCTAGACCAATTGACGGGTCAAAGTTATGATAATAAAAAGTCAAACAAGCCATTTTTCAAAAAATCATAAATTGATCTTATATATATTATGAAACCTATTTTGACACTTAAACAAGTTGATAATAATTATCAGAACATGTGAGAACATGTTCGGCTCGTCAATTTCAGTTCTAGGGTCGGTTCGCAACCGAAAGTCGCAAAGTTTGACTTCTGCTTTGACTTTCGATTCTGGCCTGATTTAGATTAGCTACCTACAGATATAAAGTTGCATTATGATCATAGTACAATGTAGCATAACCTTATGAGGTTATATTACATGATCATAATCAGAATCCAAGTTTATGCGCAGTTCCATAATTATGCCATCTTTGACCAAAATGCACTTTTTACATAAATCAAGGTTTTAAGTGGGTAATGAACTTGAAAATGAGTTTCCTACTGATGTAATATTATAAGTAGGATTATTTGGGATGTTAAACCAAGTTATAAACTGACTTTCAAACCGGTCCTTAAACTATGTTGATAAATGACGGTTTTAGCCCTTGCGGCTTATAAAATGGTTTTAATCAAATCTTGTCAAGGTAAATTGTTTACCTACCGATATGTTATAATAAATAACATATTTAAAACATTTTAATCTGACCTTAATGTCGGTTTTCATAAACATCGCATAAAGACGTCATTTTACGACATAAGCGCCGTTTCGGCGCATAATATTTTTTTAAACTATATTAACGGACCAAGACTTGTTACCTACTGATTTTAAAACTTATTTTAAACATATTTGCAGTAGGTATATGTTATAAACTCAGAATCCCAAATAATTTATAAACTATGTGTAAAATGACCAAAATGCCCCTTCGGTATATAGTTTGGTCATAAAAGGTAAATTACACATGTAGTTGGTATCCTACTGATATTATATCATAAATAAATTATTTTTCTAGAATACTCATGATCGTAAACTTAAAATATATTCAAGTTCCTTTTCTACGACATATATTTACCGAAATGCCCTTATAAGGCGTAGTTTTATTTTAAAACCTTAACGGGCATACAAGTTGATATCCTATTGATATCTTAACTTATTTAAAATATAATGGCATATAGAACTTGTCCATGACTTATCCGGTTACCCGATATCTCTAAGATGCACATGATTACGTATATGTAACTATTTTACGGAATTTAACCGAAACGGGTTTAACCTTATCATTTGAATCTCAAAATCTAGAATGTTTATAGTTTACCCATATTATACAAGTCAAGTACTTGTCAGGTTTAAACTACATTCTATCCGATCATCGTTTAATCAAGCGTTATACGTAATGATCATGTACACTATTCGGTTTATAAGACCGTTAGTATTTAATTGGCTAGCTTATGCCCTAATCCAGACTAGAGTCTTGCCGGTAAATGCTATCTGCACTTGGTACTTTTGTATACGGCTGAGTTATTTAAAAATAAAAGAATAAGACTAGCTCAGGTAAATACTCTCGACTTATTTTAACTATACGGGCTTGGGATACGGTAAATTATTACCGCTGGGTCCAAAATGGGGCCAATCGAATGCCCGCTTGTGGCTAGTAAACCGCACATTTTGTTTTAATCAGTTTTTTTATAACTTAAACATCAGGGGTTAAATTACCGTGTCCTGGATATCCTTGGCTCAATACATTAGTTATTGGCAACGACCTTAGCACGAGGTGTAGGCATACACCTTTTGATGCTCATATGCAATATGCCCAAGACGTTGGGGATGACTCCTCCGTGAGTACCTGAGTGGTGTGTATTTAATCATGTCTCGGTTTCTGTCCCGGGCCCTGTATGTATTGACAAACATGTGAATCTGATACAAGGTTGCAAGGTCAACTTTCCCAAGTTATAAAAAAATTTGTGCTGATATGCACTTAAACATTTTTGAAATGTTTTCAAAATGAGTCAGTTTGGTGTATTTACCAGCAAAAGCTGACGTATTTTCAAAAGACTAATCTGCAGGTACAATACAAAAATAGGCCGGAAGTGCTCGGTAGTGATAGAGGATCTTGCAAATCCTAAATCTGCCCAAAGTCTATTTTGTATTCTTTCCATGTACAATTTATGATCCGCCTGTGGATCTTCTATTACGAGCCTGTATATTATTTTGTATTTTCGAACATTTGGTTTGTAATAGTAATTTTACTCCAAGACTTCCGCTGAGCCGTGTTTAATTGATTATGATGATTATCAACTGACGTCACGATACTCCCCACCCGGGCCCACCGGTGTATGGATTTCGGGTTGGAAATCCGGGGTGTGACAGAGGATTATCATGGTCTCACAAGTTTCATACGCTTCTTGAGCACTTGCCACGTGCGCAATCCACAACTAGCCTCGTGCTATCATGAAATCATCACCTTATGCCAGGAGAAATGGGTTTCAGTTCATGCATCATCTATTAAAATCTCACCAAGGTAACATTAATGTCTTTCGTTTAACATTTACCCTCTCGTGGAGATTTTCACAACACCGGTACCCATATTTATTAAAATTGTGTACCTGGGGTCCAATAGTCCAATCACATGCTTTGGCGCTTACCCAAGATCACATCCTTGAATCGTCCTTCTTATTTATCCAAGCTCACCCATAACACACCATACAGTTAGTTCCTTCATATAAGTGTAGTACATATGCATGTTTTCATTCGGTTTTATCTTCAGGCCTTGATCGAGTCTTGGATTATACGGATCATATCACAAGAGCACACAAGTTTGAGTTCAAGTACTTACCTTGATCGAGTCTCGGATTTTACGGTTCAATCTTCTTAGTGTGTCTCAAATGAGTGACAAAGGTTATGGGTCATTCTTCACTAAGAAGCATTGTCAGATTGTGGGTCAGAAGTGGTTAAAAGATTGAAACAATCAATGCTGAGAGCAAAGCACAACTTGTTGCTCATAGGAGTGGCAATGGGTATGTGGTTGATATGTTGAAAGATAATCCAATGTCTAATGCATGTCTGTTCTCAATTGCCCCAAATAAAGAGACAGAAATATGGCATTGAAGACTTGGTCACACAAATCTCAAAACTATCCCCACACTCTCTAAACAAGGTCTTGTGAGAGTTCTTCCATCAAAACAATTCACTTATGATGAACATTGTGTTTCCTTTTTAAAAGGCAAACAACATAAAATTCATACAAATCCATTGAAGAGTCCAAAACAAGTCAGTGTTTGCAAATGTTGCACATTGACTTGTTTGGCCCTGTTAAAATCATGAACCTTAAAAAGAAGAGGTATTATCTTGTTATAATTGATGATTTTTAAAGGTTAACATGGACTTACTTTTTGCACTCCAAAGATGAGACTACAGGTATTTTGAAGGACTTTGTAAGAAAAGTTGAAAAGCAATTTGACTTACCAGTGAAAATCTTTGGGAGTGACAATGGAACAGAGTTTAGAAATAAGGAGTTGGATGCTTTCTGTGTGTCAAAAGTGTTGGAATTGAACCTTACCAAAGCATAGATGATAGAAAGCCAAAATATGCTACAACCTCTAATCCTAATAATAGTAGAACATCTGCTAGAGTCAAGCTCCGCTAAAGATAAAATGTCAAAGGTCTGCCATAGCAAAACACTATTTAAGACTAAAGCTGAAGGTCTGCCAAGACAAAGCTCTCCTAAAGACTGAGCTAAGGTCTGCCTTACAAAGCTCTGCTAAAGCCCAACAGAGGATGTCTCATCAATGTTTTCTATCAGTCTTCGTAATGTTTAGTTATAGCAGTGGTTAGCTTAGCAGATGTTGTTAGTTTGTTAATATTGTTATATGTCACTTACCTGCTGACATCATCATAAGATGCTCAGTGGTTAGAATTGTAGTATAAATAGAACAGTGCACGTACTGTTCTATTTGATCACTTTTCATCACTTATCAATCTAACATTTCTTCATTACATTTTGTATGAACAAGTCAATGATCTTAGGCTGAGGGGGGGATTGTGAGTTATATGCAAGTAATTATAATTACAAAAGCATGACAATGAAAACAATATCTCAATTGTTATGAATTAAAGTTCATAATTCCGCTGCATGCACATCTGATTTGTTATCTTTCATCTTTCATCCTTTGAACTCTTATAATTGTTTCAAACTCATATCCTAACAATTGGTAGCAGAGCTTGATCAATCGAATTTGATTTAACAATCAGTTTGATTTGAATAGATCAGCTCTCATTACTAATTCAGTTTGTTTGTTTTTATTGCAAACAGAGTTTAATTACATTCTCAAAGTCTTTAAACAAATACTGTTTGTAAACAATCAGAATGTCACACACTTCACAAGATCCTCCTAATACCGGCAACATGTTTAAACCACCAATCCTTGTCAGATCTGAGTATAATATCTGGCAATGACGGGTCGGTCATCTCCTTGCTTAGCAAAACACCGGTTGCTGGAAGTCGGTTATCTTTGGATCTCATGTTTCAATGATACCGAGTACAGATGGTCCTAAAGTCCAAGTACCAAAGAATCCCAAAAATTATTCCGAGCAAGATTTCCAAAAAATCAAGATAGATGCAAAGGCATTTAGCATCGTGGCCTCTGCATTGCCAAACAATATCTATGCTGGCCTGTTGCATTGCAACAATGCAAAGGAATCATGGGATGCTTTGAAAGAGTAATTCGATGGACTGAGGAAGTGATTGAAAACAACAGAGAGGTTCTGAATCAACAATATGAAACGTTTTGTCATGTAAAAGGAGATTCACTAACCCAACAATTTGAAAGATTTAGTTATCTCATTAGTGAGCTTAAACTGGTAAATGTTACACTTGCAAATTTGACTTTAAATAGTCGTTTACTTAGATCATTACCAGACAAGTGGGACACTATAGCTTTTGTAACTAGAAATTTTAGTTGGGTTCAAAGAAATGAGTCTTACTCAGCTTCATGGTAGGCTATTCACTTACGAGAGAGAGCTGAACCAGAAAAAGAAGCTACAAGAGTCTTGCAAAGTGGCTGATGACGATGCATTTGGTAGTACAACACTGTTTGGCCAAGAAAAAGTTACTGGCAGTAGTAAGGATCAGAGTTATGATCATTTCATTGGTATAACTTCTGGTCGTAATTTCAACTCAGACCCTTACACACCTAATTATGCATTTGCTGCTAATAGGGAAAGCCAAACTTTTGATAAATTATGCTTTGAGTTGAATGACCTTCAACATTTTGATAATTCAGATTTGGAAGAGATGGACATTTTGCACCAGTTGGCTCTATTAAGTGTTACTGTTAACAAATATTACAAAAAAACTAGTAGAAAGTTTCCAGGGTTGCATGGGGGAGGGGACAAAAGTTGGGCTGGATAAGTTAAAGATTAAGTTTTATAAATGTAATAGGCTAGGACACTTTTCTAGAGAATGTAGGTCTCCATCAACTGGACCAGTTGTGTAACACCCTGTAAAATCGTGTCTAATAGTATAGTAACACGTGTTGTATTTTAAATATAGTCTATTAAAGACCAATAAGGACTAAAGGCATCAACATGCTCAAACCGAGCCTCTGAGTGACGGTCCGATGTCAACATGCATAAATAACAACCTCTGAGTGATTGATATGTCAACATGCTTAAATCATTAGCCTCTGAGTGACTGATATGTCAACATGCTTAAATCATTAGCCTCTGAGTGACTGATATGTCAACATGCTTGAAATTTGGCCTCTGAGTTACTGATATGTCAACATGCCCAGCCTCTGAGTGACATCGGAATCAACATGCTTATAATAAGCCTTTGAGTGATCCTTTGTGAAGTCCTAACTCTCATACGTGCCATTTGTTGGACGAGAGGGTTCAATTGAATCCCATTTCCGACCAAGCAGTAATAATTTACCGTAACCCAAGCCCGTATAGGGAAATAAGTCGAGAGTATTTACCTGAGCTAGTCTTCTTTAAATTTTTAATAACTCAGCCGTACACAATGCACTTTACCCATCTCCTTTCCCACCTACTTATCCACCGACTGGATATCCAACTTATGGGTACCAGTATCCGGTTATGCCACAACCACAACCACAACCTTCGTCACCACTTGAGGCCATTAATGAGGCCTTGGAACAAATGAAAGAAATGCAGCAGCAGGCGGAGAAAACGGAGAAGAAGACAAACAAGTTCTTCAAGAAACTCTCCAAGTTGGTAAAAGGAAAGAAGGACGAGTGAAGTCACTTCTAATTATATGTAGTCCCTGCGAGGACAATGTTATTTCTTTAATCCCTGCGTGGACATTTTTATTTCTTAAAAGTCCTTGCATGGACAGTTTATTTCATTTTCTAGTATTGTAATTTCTATTCAAAATTTAATGAAGTATTTTAGAATTATATTTATATGTATCCATCTTCTTGAAAACAAGCGTCTCGATTTTACTCGAAATTTATGCTCTGCTATATAATTCCAAAAGATCTTAATGGGTTGATTATGCCAAGTGGCGTAGACCACACATTGGCCTAGAAATGATAGTTAAGTACGAAGGGGTCTTCTATCAGGACAGTTAAGGGAAGTTATCCTTCTATCCAGGAGTAAGGGACTAGGTCCAAACCTCCAAGGTCGTTAAGGTCAAAGGTGACCGGGACCATTAATCAATCATTAAAGTACTCTAATGCAACATTAAGAAATGTTCATACTCCTGGTAGTGTAACTTGAGGAACCACACTAACCGTCCAGCGAGACAGGCTGATATGCCATATACATCTGATATGATGTAGGCCAATGTGACCACTTTATGTCCAGCGGGACAGACTGTTATGTCATATACATCTGATATGATGTAGGTCAATGTGCCCGATTTATGTCCAACGGCACAGGCTGATATGCCATATACATCTGATATGATGTAGGCCAATGTGCCCAATTTATGTCCAGCGGGACAGACTGATATGCCATATACATCTGATATGATGTAGGCCAATGTGCCCAATTTGTGTCCAGCGGGACAGACTGATATGCCATATACATCTGATATGTAGGCCAATGTGCCCAATTAATTGTCCAACGGGACAAGCTGATATGCCATATACATCTGATATGATGTAGGCCAATGTGCCCAATTTATGCCCAGCAGGACAGGCTGATATGCCATATACAACTGATATGATGTAGGCCAATATGCCCAATTTATCTCCAGCGGGACAGGCTGATATGCCATATACATCTGATATGATGTAGGCCAATGTGCCCAATTTATGTCCAACTGGACAGGCTGATATGCCATATACATCTGATATGATGTAGGCCAATATGCCCAATTTATGTCCAGCGGGACATGCTGATATGCCACATACATATGATAATATGTAGGCCAATGTGCCCAATTTATATCCAAAGCGACAGGCTGGTATGCCATATGTATTATGTCCTAAGCGACAGGCTGATGTGCTATATATATTATGTCCAGTATGACCGGCCAAGGTGCCCAATTATTATGTCCATTCGGGACAAGCCTATGAGCTATATAATTGTCAATGATGACAATGACAGTTGTGACATTGCGATCCACTGTCCAATAATATATGGACTACGTTCAAATTGTAATTTGCCTATGATGGTCCTATTAAGACCTAGGCCAAATATAGATATGTTAAAACGAAGAGTTGTGATGTTATTCACACTAGTATAAGCAATGGATTGTTATATCCAATATTGAAAGCTGATATGGTTGATGCGCCATGGCTAAATGAAGTTTTATTGGTATATAGAAAGCAAGACTTAAAGATGGCTAACTCAAATGAAGCACAAAGTAGCCCCATGAATATTGAATCTAACAAAGCTGAAAAAAAATATTGATGATGAAAAATTGCAAGCTCGCATTGATGGGGCTGTCGAAAAGGCCATGGGAAAGGCCATAGAAAAGCTAAGAGAGTTGAGTGCCACTCGCTCTAGACCCTTATCTATTCCACCAACTTCAGCTCATAGAGAGAGCTCCGTTCACTCTTCAAATGCGAAGAGTGAACCAAATAAAATAGATCTTACTGAGAAGTCCCGTTCTGTCAAGGACGGATGTACCTATAAGTACTTTGTCTCCTGTAAACCCTGAGACTTTAATGGGGAGAAAGGAGTTATAGAAGCCCTAAAGTGGCTAGACGAGATGGAAACAATTGTGGACATCAGCAACTGTGCTGATAAGGATGTGGTCAAGTACGTATCATAATCCTTCAAGGGCGATACCCTAATATGGTGGAAGGCCATGATCTAGTCTACAGGTAAAGTACACCTGTATAATTTGGGATGGTCCAAATTTGTGGACCTTGTTAAGGAAACTTACTGCCCACCCCATGAGGTGGAGAAGTTAGAGACAGACTTCTTGTCTCTTTCAATTAAAAACCTAGATTGTCGGAAGTATGTTTCTGACTTTAACTCCCTATATAGGTTAGTTTCCTATTTGATCACCCCCGAATCCAAACGCATTGCACGTTTCATAAATGGGTTGGCACCCGAAATAAAGGGCATGGTAAAGGCTGCACATCCTAGTACCTATAGGTCCGCTGTAGACCTATCTCTTTCCCTTACCCTAGATCTGGTAAGACGAAAGTCAGTTAGGACTGCGACTGACGGAAAGAGGAAACAAGAGGATAATAACTCGCAAAGAATTAAGAAGAAAGGAAATTTTGGTTTCAAGAAGAACCAGCACGCGTCTAATGACAAACCTCTGTGCAAGAATTGTAAATATAGGCACCGGGGACAGTGTAGTATAAATCCACAAACCAAACACTATGGTATCTACAAAAGTAAAGGGAACAAGACATTCGATTGCAAGGATCTTAAGGATGCAGTTTGCTACAACTGCAATGGAAAAGGGCATATAACATACAATTGCCCCAAGAAACCCAAAAGTAATGATGCAAAGCCTGGAGAGGCCAAGAAGGGGACTGTCCGTGCCTTTCAAATGAATGCCAGGGAGGCCGTTAATGACAACAACGTCATAACAGGTACATTCCTCGTTAATAATATTTACCCTAGAGTTCTTTTCGATTCGGGTGCGGATAAATCATTTGTTAACCATAAGTTTAGTAAACTTACCCATAAGAACTCTAGAAAAACTTATGAGGTAGAACTTGCAGATGGAATGACAGAAATAGCATCTTCCATTCCTGATGGATGCTCTATATCCATTAAGAATCATTCCATCCCTGTCTCCCTTTTGCCAATGAAATTGGCGGGGTTTGATGTTGTCTTAGACATGGATTGGTTATCTCATAACTAAGCCTGCATTGCCTGCAATAAGAAGCTCATCGAAATTAAAACCCCATCTGGTGAATAATCACCATTCCCGGAGACTCACACTATGGATTGCCGGACAAGGTGTCATTATTTAAGGCATCCAAGTGTTTAAGAAGAGGATGTGTCATTTACATGGCACAAGTCACCATAAATGAGCCTAAGCCAAACATGGAGGACTTACCAGTCATCTCAGAGTATCCCGATGTATTCCCAGAAGAATTACCAGGTCTACCTCCAGACAGGCAAGTGGAATTCAGGATTAATATTATACCGGGGGCAGCACACATAGCTAGAGCTCCATATAGGCTAGCACCTACTGAAATGAAGGAATTGAGGACGAAACTAGACGAACTCCTAGAGAAAGGCTTTATACAACCTAGTTCCTCGCCTTGGGGAGCTCCTATTCTATTTGTAAAGAAGAAAGACGGTTCGATGCGAATGTGCATCGACTACCGCGAGCTGAACAAGTTAACAATGAAGAATAGATATCCTCTGCCCAGGATCGACGATTTATTCGACCAACTTCAAGGGGCTAGCTACTTCTCCAAGATCGATTTAAGATCTGGATATCATCAACTGAAGGTTAGGAGTGAGGATGTTCCCAAAACAGCCTTTAGGACCCGCTATGGTCATTTTGAACTCTTAGTGATGCATTTTGGGCTCACAAATGCACCAGCAGCATTCATGGATCTCATGAATAGAGTTTGCAAGCCATATTTGTATAAGTTTGTCATTGTATTCATAGACGACATACTTATCTATTCTCGTAATGAAGATGATCACGAGAAACATCTTCGGTGCACCCTAGAATTATTAAGGCAAGAAAAGCTTTATGCTAAATTCTCTAAGTGTGAGTTTTGGCTCAGAGAGGTCCAATTTCTTGGACACATGGTAAGTGAGCGTGATATCCAAGTGGATCCCGCCAAAATTGAGGCCATCATAAATTTGGAAGTACCCAAAACCCCAACAGAGATTCGTAGTTTCTTAGGACTGGTTGGTTATTATAGAAGGTTTATTGAAAACTATTCAAGAATAGCCACTCCTTTGACTACCCTGACCCGTAAGAATGTTAAGTATAATGGGGGTCCAAAACAACAAGAATCTTTTGAAGTTCTTAAACACAAGTTGAGCAACGCTCTTGTGTTATCTCTACCTGAGGGTATTGAGAATTTTGTTGTTTATGTGATGTATCGCACACTGGCATGGGCTGTGTGCTAATGCAAAAAGGCAAAGTGATTGCCTATGCATCACGACAGTTAAAGGTGCACGAAAGAAATTACACCACCCATGGTTTGGAATTGGGTGCCGTTGTATTTGCACTAAAACTGTGGAGACATTACTTGTATGGCACAAAGTCTGTTATATACACTGACCATAAAAGTCTCCAGCATCTGTTCTATCAAAAGGAATTGAACATGCGACAACATCGGTGGATGGAAACACTTAACGATTATGATTGTGAGATTCGCTACCATCCAGGCAAGGCAAATGTAGTTACCAATGCCTTAAGTCGCAAGGAAAAAGTTAAACCTATAAGGATTAACGCTATGAGCATTGAGCTCAGAAATAGCTTAAGTGAGAAGCTACTAGATGCGCAAAAGCAAGCCTTATTAGAGGCTAATATTCCTAAAGAGGGATTAGGCGGAACTGTGGATCAGTTAACGCCTGGAAAGGACGGAATCCTAAGATTTAATGATAGAATTTGGGTTCCGATCTTTGGAGGACTCGGAGATCTAATCCTCAAGGAAGCGCATAATTCAAGATACTTTGTTCACCCGGGAGGTGACAAAATGTATCAAGATTTGAAGAAGAATTATTGGTGGATGGGTTTGAAGAAATCCATAGCCACTTATGTAGCTAAGTGTCTGACGTGTTCGCAAGTTAAAGCCGAACATCAGAAACCGTCAGGACTTCTACAACAGCTTGAAATTCCCATTTGGAAATGGGAAATGGTAACTATGGACTTGATTACCAAGTTACCTAAGACCAAAAGTGGAAATGACACTATTTGGGTTATAGTGGATAGGCTGACCAAGTCAGCCCATTTCTTGCCAATCAACGAAACGTATAACTCAGACAGATTGGCTAAGTTGTATGTGGACAAAATTATGTCTCTACATGGTGTGCTGGTATCTATTGTATCTGACAGAGATACTAGATACACATCTCACTTTTGGAAAAGTTTCCCACAATCTTTAGGCACACGATTAAACTTTAGTACGACTTACCATCCGTAGACTGATGGTCAAAGAGAGCGTACTATCCAGACGCTGGAAGACATGCTTAGGGCATGTGTAATTGATTTAGGTGGAAGATGGGATGATAACTTACCCCTAATAGAATTCTCCTATAATAACAACTATCATACGAGCATCAAGGCTGCTCCTTTTGAGGCCTTGTATGGGAGAAAATGCAGAACGCCCGTATGCTGGGCAGAAGTTGGGGAGGCCCAACTAACAGGACCAGAGATTGTCCTAGAGAACACGGAAAAGATTGAGCAAATCCGTGATCGTCTCAAAGCTGCCAGGGACAGGCAGAAGAGCTATCCTGTCACGAGGCGTAAACTTTTTCAGTCCCAAGTAGGGGACAAAGTTATGCTAAAAGTATCACCCTGGAAAGGTGTGATGCGTTTTGGAAAGAAGGGAAGTTAAGCCCTAGATATATAGGACCCTTCGAGATAATCGAACGTGTCGGCACTGTAGCTTATAAGCTCAGGTTTCCAGAAGAGCTTAGTGGAATTCATGATGTATTCCACATATCAAATCTTAAGAAATTTCTAGCCGATGAGTCGCTAGAAATGTTGCACAAGGATGTGCAAATTGATGAAAACATGAGGTTCGTTGAGAAACCAATTTCGATCGAGGATCGACAGGTTAAGAAGCTCCGAAGAAAAATGATACCTATAGTAAAGGTTAAGTGAGACGCTTTTAGAGGTCCCGAGTATGCATGGGAGGTTGAGTCCACTATGCGACAAAAGTACCCCCATCTTTTTGAATAAAATCTCGAGGTCGAGATTTCTTTTAAAGGGGTGGATGTAACACCCTGTAAAATCGTGTCCAATATTATAGTGACACGTGTTGTATTTTAAATAGTCTATTAAAGACCAATAAGGACTAACTGCGTCAACATGCTCAATCTGAGCCTCTGAGTGAAGGTCCGATGTCAACATGCATAAATAACAGCCTCTGAGTGACTGATATGTCAACATGCTTAAATAATTAGCCTCTGAGTGACTGATATGTCAACATGCTTAAATCATTAGCCTCTGAGTGACTAATATGTCAACATGCTTGAAATTTGGCCTCTGAGTGACTGATATGTCAACATGCCCGGCCTCGGAGTGACATCGGAATCAACATGCTTATAATAAGCCTCTGAGTGATCCTTTGTGAAGTCCTAACTCTCATACGTGCCATTTGTTGGACGAGAGGGTTAAATTTTTGTAAATATGTGAAAGTTGGATGATGGAGGGATTAAAAGTGTCAACATGTTAATTTATATGCCAAGTATTGGCTACGGAGAGCTAAATGTGCCAAAAGGTGTTTAAAAAAGGTTTTTAGAAGCTTTAATAAGTTAGGGGGTTAAAAGTGTCAAACTTTGAAAGTGGCCACAGGGCGGTCGCGGGCCGCGAGAGACCAAGCCTGGGTCTCTCGCTAGGCACGAGAACAGGTTTGCTGCAGAAAATTTGTTTGGCAGCTAAGCAAAAACCCGCAAAACCATTAATTCGAAACCATGGACTTGTAATCAGCTATGCCACGTTTTGGGACACTTGTAAGCTTCCTCTTACACCCCTAAACACCTGGCTTCACCTCCTTTGAGATCTCCAACTATAAATAGGTGATCAAGTTCACCATTTGAACTTGCACCTTTCTAAATCACAACTCTTCTCCCTCCTCTGGAAGTTCCTAGCTGAAAGGAGCATCCAACTTAGTTCTCTTACATTCTAGGAACCTCTTGTAAGTGTTCCTTGCTCTTGCATTTTCGTTTATAGGCTTTTATAGCCAAAAGTCAAGCGTTTTATGGAAAATGCTTTAACTTTCGGTTAAGACCATTATGGTCCAGCCATTGTTTGAAATGAACATGGCTAAGTGATCATAATAAGGTAGGTGTTAATCCCTATAAAGGGCACCTCCCGAAGATCACGTTTGCTAGATCAATTGACGGGTCGAAGTTATGATATTAAAAAGTCAAACATGCCATTTTCTGGAAAAATCATAAAATGATCTTATATATGTTAAGACACCTGTTTTGACACTTAAACAAGTTGGTAGTAATTATTAGAACATGTAAGAACATGTTCAGCCCGTCACTTTCAGTTCTAGAGTCGGTTCGCAACCGAAAGTCGTGAAGTTTGACGTCTACTTTGACTTTCGATTCTGACCCGATTTAGATTAGTTACCTACTGAGATAAAGTTGCATTACGATCATAATATAATGTAGCATAACCATCAAGGTTATATTACATGATCATAATCAAAATCCAAGTTTATGCGCAAGTTCCATAATTATGCCATCTTTGACCAAAATGCCATTTTTGCATAAAACAAGGTTTTAAATAATGATGAACTTGAAAATGAGTTTCTTATTGATGTAATATTATAAGTAGGATTATTTGGGATGTTAAACCAAGTTATAAACTTAGTTTTTAAGTAGGTCCTTAAACTATGTCGATAAATGACGGTTTTAGCCCTTGTGGCTCAAAAAATGATTTTTAATCAATCTTTTCAAGATAAATCAGTTACCTACTGATATGTTGTATTAAATAACATATTTTAAACATTTTAATCAAACCTTAACATCAGTTTTCGTAAACATCGCTTAAAGACGTCCTTTTACGACGTAAGCGCCGTTTCGCCGCATAGTATGGTTTTAAACCATATCAGTGACCAAAACTTGATACCTACTGATTTTAAAACTTATCTTAAACATAATTACAGTAGGTATATGTTATAAACTCAGAATCCCAAATAATTTATAAACTATATGTAAAATGACCAAAATGCCCCTTCGGTGCATAGTTTGGGCATAAAAGGTAAATTACACATGTAGTGGGTATCCTACTGATATTATATCATAAATAAAATATTTTCCTAGAACACTTATGATGATAAACTTAAAATATATTCAAGTTCCTTTTATACGGTATATAATTACCGAAATGCCCTTATGAGGCCTAATTTCGTTTTAAAACCTTAACAGGCATATAAGTTGATATCCTACTGATATCTTAACTTATTTGAAACATAATGGCATATAGAACTTGTCCATGACTTATCTGGTTATCCGATATCGCTAATATGCGCACGGATACGGATATGTAATTATTTTTCGGAAATTAACTGAAACGGGTTTAACCTTGTCATTTAAGTCTCAAAATCCAGAATGTTTATAGTTTATCCATATTATAAAAGTCAAGATACTTGTTGGGATCAAACTACATTCTATCCAATTATCGCTTAATCTAGCGTCATATGTTTTGATCAAGTACGCTAGTCGGTCTAAGTCTATGACTTAAATAAGACCGTTAGTATTTAATTGGTTAGTTTATGCCATAATCCAGACTAGAGACTTTCCGGTAAATGCTATCTGCACTTAGTCCTTTTTGTGTATGGCTGAGTTATTAAAAATTTAAAGAAGACTAGCTCGAGTACATACTCTCGACTTATTTCCCCTATACGGGCTTGGGTTACGGTAAATTATTACCGCTTGGTCGGAAATGTGATTCAATCGAACGTCGGTTCGGAGATAATAAATCCGCATATACCCGATAAACGCTCAATTATGCATTCCCACAAGGTTGGGAGGAATTGAATCCTTCGTGAGTCCAAAGTGGTGTGTACGCTAATTGTGTCTCGGTCTCCGTACCGGGCCCCGTATGTATGATTGACATGTAAGTCTGTTAACAAGGTTGGACGGTCAATTAACCCAAGTTACAAAAAGATTTTGTGCTGATACGCACTTAAACATTTTTGAAATGTTTTCAAAATGAGTCAGTTGGGTGTATATACCAGCGAAAGCTGACGTATTTTCAAAAGACTAATCTGCAGGTACAATACGAATATAGGCCGGAAGTGCTCGGTAGTGATAGAGGATCTTGCAAATCCTAAATCTGCCCAAAGTCTGTTTTGTATTCTTTCCGTGCACAATTTATGATCCGCCTGTGGATCTTCTATTACAAGCTTGTATATTATTTTGTATTTTCGAACATTCGATTCGTAATAGTAATTTTACTCCAAGACTTCCGCTGTGCCGTGTTTAATTGGCTATGATGATTATCAACTGACGTCACGATACTCCCCACCCGGGCCCACCGGTGTATGGATTTCGGGTTAGAAATCCGGGGTGTGACAAGTTGTCACACATCCTAGCCCTAGACCTCAAAACACTATCCATTATTCCTAATATACCCCTGCTCCTCATATACCAAACACTACTCATTTTGCACACCCTGCTACCACTGTTTCTATGCAATATGTTCAAAGCACTATTCCTCAAATTCAGTATTTTCAAGCACTAGCTCATCAGGTTTAAATCCAACCTGCACAACAAGTTACTCAAACCACTGCTCAGGCAGAGGTTAATCAACAGAGTTTTTTTACTTAGGGCTTTGTTGATTGGAGTAGCTTGGCTGAGGATCTAACTGATGAAAACTTTGCTCTAATTGCTGACACTGAAAGGAAAGAAAATGAATTTTGCTTTATGGCATTAGAGTCTATAGTTGAGGGTGTTGAATTTAAGGAAGTGGAGTCTAAATCTGTTCTTTAATGTGCATTATGAAATAGTTGTTACAAAAGAAAGTGTTGATGAAGATTTGAAATCTCTATCTGACCCATGCTAGGTGAATGTGATTGTGCCATGATGGATGCTACTAAGGTATCTCATCTGGTCTTAAAAGATTTATTTTTAGGTAATGCATCATAACTTTTGCTAACATAAAAGAGGTGAATGAAAATCTTAGTAACAAGATTTTAGATGATGAATTGCAGTTTGAAAAGCTTTCAAAAGAGCTAAAAACTAAATTGTTTGAAAAAGAATCTGAAATTAGCAACTTAAAACATGAAGCCAGCATAACCAAGGATGAACTCCAAACTATGATAGAAAAATATCAGGTTTGCAAAAAGGAGTTTGAATCCATCCAAATCACTTGTGAAAAATGGTTGGAATTTGTAAAGGTTATGAGATTTTGCTAGAAAACCAGGTCAAAAGTAACATAAATTTGGCATAGGATTTAAGAAAAATGACCAAGTTTCTGAAAATATTACTGAAAATGATTTTGGTGTGGTTGAAATTGTTCCAACAAACTTGGCTGGTTAAGAAATTAAAGTCACTGAGAAAAATGGAAATAAAATTGTTTTAGAAAGACATAAGGGATCCTCAACTTTTGAGGAGATTGAGAAATATCAATTTCAATCCACATGGTCTGATGAATGTGACATTCTTGAAATGTCAGACCCGGATTTCCAACCCTGAAATCCAAACACCGGTGGGCCTGGGTGGGGAGTATCGTGACAACAGTTGATAACATCATAGTCAATTAAACATGGCACAGCGGAAGTCTTGGAGTAAAATTACTATTACAAACCGAATGTTCGAAAATACAAAATAATATACAAGCTTGTAATAGAAGATCCACAGGCGGATCATAAATTGTACAAGGAAAGAATATAAAACAGACTTTGGGCAGATTTAGGATTTGCAAGATCCTCTATCACTACCGAGCACTTTCGGCCTATTTTCGTATTGTACCTGCAGATTAGTCTTTTGAAAATACGTCAGCTTTCGCTGGTAAATACACCCAACTGACTCATTTTGAAAACATTTCAAAAATGTTTTTGGTGCATATCAGCACAAAATCTTTTTAGAACTTGGGTTAATTGACCGTCCAACCTTGTTAACAGATTTACATGTTTGTCATACATACAGGGCTCGGCACGAAAACCGAGACACAATTAATGTACACACCACTTTGGACTCATGAAGGAGTCAATTCCTCCCAACCTTGTGGGAATGCATAATTGAGCGTCTATCGGGTGTATGCCTACACCCGCGCTAAGGTCGTGGCCATTTCGATTGTAATGAGCCGAGGATATCCAGGACACGGTAGTTAAACCCCGATGTTTAAATTATCAAATAAAACTGATTAAAAAAGAATATGCGGATTTCTATCCCAAACCGGCGTTCGATTAATCCCATTTCCTACCAAGCGGTAATAATTTACCGTAACCTAAGCCCGTATAGGGGAAATAAGTCGAGAGTATTTACTTGAGCTAGTCTTCTTTTAATTTTTAATAACTCAGCCTTACACAAAAGGATTAAGTGCAGATAGCATTTACCGGCAAATCTCTAGTCTGGATTATGGCATAAACTAACCAATTAAATATTAACAGTCTTTATTTAAGTCATAGACTTAGACCGACTAGCGTATTTGATCAAAATGTATGATGCTAGATTAGACAATGATTGGATAGAATGTAGTTTAATCCCAACAAGTACCTTGACTTGTTTAATATGGGTAAACTATATACATTCTAGATTTTGAAACTTAAATGACAAGGTTAAACCCGTTTCAGTTAACTTCAGTAAAATAGTTACATATACGTAATTGTGCGCATAGCAGCGGTATCGGGTAACCGGATAAGTCAAGGACCAGTTCTATATGCCATTATACCTTAAATAAGTTAAGATATCAGTAGGATATCCACTTGTATGCCCGTTAAGGTTTTAAAACAAAATTATGCCTCATAAGGGCATTTTGGTAATTTCATACCGTAATAAAGTAACTTGAATATAATTTAATGTTATAGTCATAAGTATTCTGGAAATATACTTTATTTTGATATAATATCAGTAGGATACCAATTATATGTGTAAATTATCTTTTATGACCAAACTATGCACCGAAGGGGCATTTTGGTCATTTTACACATAGTTTATAATTTATTTGGGATTCTGAATTTATAACATGTACCTACTATAAATTTGTTTAAAATAAGTTTTAAAATCAGTAGGTAACAAGTCTTGGTCAATAATATGGTTTAAAACCATACTATGCGCCAAAAGGACGCTTATGTCGTAAAATGACGTTTTTAAGTGATGTTTACGAAAACTAACATTAAGGTCAGATTAAAATGTTTAAAACATGTTATTTAATAACACATATCAGTAGGTAAATGATTTACCTTGAAAAGATTTGATTAAAACCATTTTATAAGCCACAAGGGCCAAAACCGTCATTTATCAACATAGTTTTGGACTTGTTTGAAAACTTAGTTTATAACTTGGTTTAACATCCCAAATAATCCTACTTATAATATTACATCAGTAGGAAACTCATTTTCAAGTTTATTATCATTAAAACCTTGATTTATGTAAAAATGGCATTTTGGTCAAACATGGCATAATTATGGAACTTGCGCATAAACTTGGATTCTGGTTATGATCATGTAATATAATCTCAGAGGGTTATGCTACATTATATTACGATCATAATGCAACTTTAGATCAGTAGGTAACTAATCTAAATTGGGTCAGAATCGAAAGTCAAAGCAGAAGTAAAACTTCACGACTTTCGGTTGCGAACCGACCCTAGAACTGAACTTGACGAGCCGAACATGTTCTTACATGTTCTAATAATTATTACCAACTTGTTTAAGTGTCAAAACAGGTTTCACAACATATATAAGATCAATTTATGATTTTTCCGAAAAATGGCCTGTTTGACTTTTTAAAATCATAACTTTGACCCGTCAATTGGTCTAGCAAATGCGATCTTCAGGAGGTACCCTTTATAGGGACTAACACCTACCTTATTACGATCACTTAGCCAGTTCATTTTGAACAATGGCTGGACCATAATGGTCTTAAACAAAAGTCAAAGCGTTTTCCGTAAAATACTAGACTTTTGGCTATAAAAGCCTATAAACGAAAATGCAAGAGCAAGGAACACTTACAAGAGGTTCCTACAATTCAAGAGAACTAAGTTGGATGCTCCTTTCAGCTAGGAACTTCTAGAGGAGTGATAAGAGTTATGATTTAGAAATATGCAAGTTGGAATGAAGCACTTGAACACCTATTTATAGTTGGAGAGCTCAAAGGAGGTGAAGCCAGGTATTTAGGCGTGTAAGAAGAAGCTTACAAGTGTCCCAAAACGTGGCATAGCTGATTACAAGTCCATGGTTTTCGAATTAATGGTTTTGGAGCTTTGCTTGGCTGCCAAACAAAACTTTCTGCAGCAGAGCCTCTCTCGCGTCCCGCGAGAGACCCAGGCCTGATCTCTCGCGGCCCGCGACCGCCCTTTTATCCAGTTTCAAAGTTTGACACTTTTAACCCCTTAACTTATTAAAGCTTCTAAAAACCTTTTTAAACACCTTTTTGGCACTTTTCGCTCTCCGTAGCCAATACTTGGCATACCCGGGATTATGCCGGGACATTGTCGAGCTCTCGGTTCGTTAAAAGGCCACTCAGAGGTATAAATTAACATGTTGACACTTTTAATCCCTCCATCATCCAACTTTCACATATTTACAAAATTCAACCCTCTCGTCCAACAAATCGCATGTATGAGAGTTTAGGACTTCACAAAGGATCACTCAGAGGCTTATGATAAGCATGTTGATTCCAATGTCACTTAGAGGCTGGGCATGTTGACATATCAGTCACTCAGAGGCCAAATTTCAAGCATGTTGACATATCAGTCACCTAGAAGATAATGATTTAAGCATGTTGACATATCAGTCACTAAGAGGCTGTTATTTATGCATGTTGACATCAGACCGTCACTCAGAGGCTCGGTTTGAGCATGTTGACGCCTTTAGTCCTTTCTGGTCTTTAATAGACTATATTTAAAATACAACACGTGTCACTATACTATTGGACACGATTTTACAGGGTGTTACTTCCTCACCCCCTTAAAAGAAATCTCGACCTCGAGATTTTATTAAAAAAGATGGGGGTACTTTTGTCGCATAGTGGACTCAACCTCTCAGGTATACTCAGGACCTCTAAAAGCGTCCCACTTAATCATTACTATAGGTATTATTTTTCTTCAGAGCTTCTTAACCTGTCGATCCTCGATCGAAATTGGTTTATCAACGAACCTCAGGTTTTCATCTATCTGCACATCTTTGTGCGACATTGCTAGCGATTCATCGGCTAGACATTTCTTAAGATTAGATATGTGGAATACATCATGGATTCCACTAAGCTCCTCTGGCAACCTGAGCTTATAAGCTACAATGCCGACACATTCGACTATCTCGAATGGTCCAATATATCTTGGCTCAACTTGCCCTTCTTTCAAAACGCATAACACCTTTCCAGGGTGATACTTTCAGCATGACTTTATCCCCTACTTGGAACTTGAGAGGTTTATGCCTCTTGTCAGCATAGCTCTTCTGCCTGTCCCTGGCAGCTTTGAGACGATCACGGATTTGCACAATCTTTTTCGTGGTCTCCAGGACAATCTCTGGTCCTGATAGTTGGGCCTCCCAACTTCTGCCCAACATACGGGCGTTCTACATTTTCTCCCATACAAGGCCTCAAAAGGAGCAGCCTTAATGCTTGTATGATAACTGTTATTGTAGGAGAATTCTATTAGGGGTAAGTGGTCACCCCAGCTTCCGCCTAAATCAATCACACATGCCTGAAGCATGTCTTCCAAAGTCTTAATAGTACGCTCACTTTGACCATCAGTCTGGGGATGGTAAGCCATACTAAAATTTAATTGTGTGCCTAACGATTGTTGGAAACTTCTGCCCAACACACTGGCGTTCGACACTTTCTCCCATATAAGGCCTCAAAAGGAGCAGCCTTGGTGCTTGTATGATAACTGTTATTGTAGGAGAATTCTATTAGGGGTAAGTGGTTATCCCAACTTCCACCTAAATCAATCACACATGACCTAAGCATGTCATCCAGTGTTTGGATAGTACGGTCACTTTGACCATCAGTCTGCGGATGGTAAGCCGTACTAAAGTTCAATTGTGTGCCTAAAGATTGTGGGAAACTTTTCCAAAAGTGAGATGTGTATCTAGTATCTCTGTCAGATACGATAGATACCGGCACACCGTGTAGGGACACAATTTTGTCCACATACAATTTAGCTAATTTATCTGAATTATACGTCTCTTTAATTGGCAAGAAATGAGCTGACTTAGTCAGCCTATCCACTATGACCCAATAGTGTCATTACCACATTTGGTCTTAGGTAACTTGGTAATCAAATCCATAGTTACCATTTCCCATTTCCAAGTGGGAATCTCTAATTGTTGTAGTAGTCTTGACGGTTTCTGATGTTCAGCCTTAACTTGCGAACACATCAGACACTTAGCTATATAAGTGGCTATGGATTTCTTCAAACCCATCCACCAATAATTTTTCTTCAAATCTTGATACATCTTGTCACCACCCGGGTGAACAGAGTATCTTATATTGTGCGCTTATTGGAGGATTAGATCTCTAAGTCCTCCAAAGATCAGAACCCAAATTCTATCATTAAATCTTAGGATCCCATCATTTCCTGGCGTTAATTGATCAACAGTTCCGCCTAATCCCTCATTAGGAATATTAGCCTCTAATAGGGCTTGTTTCTGCGCATCTAGTAGCTTCTCACTCAAGCTATTTCTGAGCTCAATGCTCTTGGTGTTAATCCTAATAGGTTTAACCTTTTCCTTGCGACTTAAGGCATCGGCAACTACATTTGCCTTGCCTAGATGGTAGCGAATCTCGCAATCATAATCGTTAAGCGTTTCCATCCACCGGCGTTGTCGCATGTTTAATTCCTTCTGATTGAACATATGTTGGAGATTTTATGGTCTGTGTATATAACACAATTTGTGCCATACAAGTAATGTCTCCACAGTTTAGTGCAAATACAACGGCACCCAATTCCAAATCATGGGTGGTGTAATTCCTTTCATGCACCTTTAACTGTCGTGATGCATAGGAAATTACCTTGCCATTTTGCATTAGCACAGAGCCCATACCGATGTGTGATGCATCACAATAAACAACAAAATTCTCAATACCCTCAGGTAGAGATAACACAGGAGCGTTGCTCAACTTGTGTTTAAGAAACTCAAAAGATTCTTGTTGCTTTGGACCCCAATTATACTTAATATTCTTACGGGTCAAGGAAGTTAAAGGAGTGGCTACCTTGAAAAGTTCTCAATGAACCTCCTATAGTAACCAGCCAATCCTAAGAAACTACGAAATTCCGTTGGGGTCTTGGGCACTTCCCAATTCATTATGGCCTCAATTTTGGTGGGATCCTCTTGGATACCACGCTCACTTACCATGTGTCCAAGAAATTATACTTCTCAAGCCAAAATTTGTATTTAGAGAACTTTGCATAAAGTTTCTCTTGCCTTAATAATTCTAGGATGCACCGAAGATGTTTCTCGTGATCATCTTGATTACGAGAATAGATAAATATGTCGTCTATGAAGACAATAACAAACTTATCTAAATATGGTTTGCAGACTCTATTCATGAGATCCATGAATGCTGCCGGCAGATTTGTGAGCCTAAAAGGCATCACTAAGAATTCAAAATGACCATAGCGGGTCCTGAAGGCTGTTTTAGAAACATCTTCACTTCTAACCTTTAGTTGATGATACCCTGATCTCAAATCTATCTTAGAAAAATAACTAGCCCCATGAAGTTGGTCGAATAAATCATCGATCCTGGGCAGAGGATATCTATTCTTAATTGTTAGCTTGTTCAGCTCCCGGTAGTCGATGCACATTTGTATCGAACCGTCTTTCTTCTTTACAAACAAAATAGGAGCTCCCCAAGGTGAGGAACTAGGCTGGATAAAGCCCTTCTCCAAGAGTTCGTCCAAATGAAGTCTTAACTCATTCATTTTGGTTGGAGCTAGCCTATATGGAGCTCTAGCTACGGGTGCTGATCCTGGTATGATATCTATTCTGAACTCCACTTGCCTATCTGGAGGTAGGCCTGGTAATTCTTCAGGGAAAACATCGGGATACTCTGAGATAACTGGTTGATCTTCAAGGTTTGGCTTTGGTTCATTTATGGTAACTTGCGCCATATAGATGACACAACCTCTTCTCAAACACTTGGATGCCTTAAATAATGACACCTTGTCCGGCAATCTATAGTGTGAGTCTCCAGGGATGGTGACCATTTCACCAGATGGGGTTTTGATTTTGATGAGCTTTTTATCACAAGCAATGTGGGCTTGGTTATGAGATAACTAATCCATGCCTAAGACAACATCAAACCCCGCAAATTTCATTGGCAAAAGAGACATAGGGATGGAATGATTCTAAATGAATACAGAGCATCCATCAAGAATGAAAGAAGCAACTTCTAAGGTTCCATCGGCGAGTTCTATCACATAAATTTTGTATAGAGTTCTTATGGGTATGTTTAATAGTTTACTAAACTTATGGTCAACAAATGATTTATCAGCACCCGAATAAAAAAGAACTCTAGCATAAATATCATTAATGGGGAAAGTACCTGTTATGACGTTGTTGTCATTAATGGCCTCCCTGACATTCATTTGAAAGGCACGGGCATTTCCCTTCTTGGCCTCTTCAGGCTTTGCCTCAGTACTTTTGGGTTTCTTGGGGCATTTGTACTTTATATGCCCTTTTTTATTGCAGTTATGGCAAAATGCATCCTTAAGATCCTTGCAATCTAAGGTCTTATGCCCTTTTTCTCTTGCAGATACCACAGGGTTTGGTTTGTGGATTTATACTACATTGTCCCAGTGCCTATATTTACAATTCTTGCACAGAGGTTTGTCACTAGACACGTGCTGGTTCTTCTTGAACCCAAAATTTCCTTTCTTCTTAAATCCTTGGGAGTTATTATCCTCCCGTTTCCTCTTTCCGTCAGTTTCAGTCCTAATTGACTTTTGTCTTACCAGATCTAGGGTGAGGGAAAGAGATAGGTCTACAGCAGACCTATAGGTATTAGGCTGTGCAGCCTTTACCATGCCCTTTATCTTGGGCGCCAACCCATTTATAAAATGCGCAATGCGTTTGGATTCGGGGGTGATCAAATAGGAAACTAACCTAGATAGGGAGTTGAAATCGGAGACGTATTTCCGACAGTCTAGGTTTTTCATTGATAGAGACAAGAAGTCTTTCTCTAGCTTCTCTACCTCAAGGGTTGGGTAGTAAGTTTCCTTTACCAAATCAACAAACTTGGACCATCCCAAGTTGTACATGTGTACCTTACCTGTTGATTGAATCATGGCTTTCCACCATATTAAGGCATCGCCCTTGAAGGATTGCGATACGTACTTGACCACATCCTTATCAGCACAATTGCTGATATCTACAATCGTTTCCATCTCATCTAGCCACTTTAGGGCTTCTACCGCTCTTTTCTCCCCGTTAAAGTCTCGGGGCTTGCATGAGACGAAATACTTATATGTACATCAGTCCTTAACAGAATGGGACTTTTCAGTAAGATCTATTTTCTTTGGTTCATTCTTCACATTTGAAGAGTGAATAGAGCTCTCCCTATGAGCTGAAGATGGTGGAATAGATAGGGGTCTAGAGCGAGTGGCACTCAGCACTCTTATCTTTTCTATGGCCTTACTCATGGCCTTTTCCACAGCCGCATCAATGCGACCTTGAAAATTTTCATCATCTATATTTTTGTTTTCAACTTTATTAGATTTAGCATTCCTGTGGCTACTTTGTGCTTCGTTTGAGTAGCCATCTTTAAGTCTTGGTTTCTATATACCAATAAAACTTCATTTAGCCATGGCGCTTAACCATATCGGCTTTCAAGATTGGATATAACAATCCATTGAATAACATCATAACTCTTAGGCTTAACATATCTATATTTGGCCTAGGTCCTAATAGGACCATCATAGGCAAATTACAATTTGGACGTAGTCCATATATCATTGGACAGTGGATCGCAACGTCACAACTGTTATTGTCATCATTGACAATTATATAGCTCATAGGCTTGTCCCTAATGGACATAATAATTGGGCACATTGGCCGGTCATAATGGTCATAATATATATATGGCATATCAGCCTGTCACTTAAGACATAATACATATGGCATGTCAGCCTGTCACATTGGACAATAATTGGGCACCTTGGCCTACATCATATCAGATGTATATGGCATATCAGCCTGTCCCATCGGACAATTAATTGGGCACATTGGCCTACATCATATCAGATGTACATGGCATATCAGTCTGTCCCGTTGGACAATTAATTGGGCACATTGGCCTACATCATATCAGATGTATATGGCATATCAGCCTGTCCCGTCGGACAATTAATTGGGCACATTGGCCTACATCATATCAGATGTACATGGCATATCAGCCTGTCCCGTTGGACAATTAATTGGGCACATTGGCCTACATCATATCAGATGTATATGGCATATCAGCCTTTCCCGTTGGATAATTTTTTGGGCACATTGGCCTACATCATATTAGATGTACATGGCATATCAGTCTGTCACGTTGGACAATTAATTGGGCACATTGGCCTACATCATATCAGATGTATATGGCATATCAGCCTATCACGTTGGACAATTAATTGGGCACATTGGCCTACATCATATCAGATGTATATGGCATATCAGCCTGTCCCGTTGGACAATTAATTGGGCACATTGGCCTACATCATATCAGATGTACATGGCATATCAGCCTGTCCCGTTGGACAATTAATTGGGCACATTGGCCTACATCATATCAGATGTACATGGCATATCAGCCTGTCCCGTTGGACAATTAATTGGGCACATTGGCCTACATCATATCAGATGTATATAGCATATCAGCCTGTCCTGTTGGACAATTAATTGGGCACATTGGCCTACATCATATCAGATGTACATGGCATTTCAGCCTGTCCCGTTGGACAATTAATTGGGCACATTGGCCTACATCATATCAGATGTATATGGCATATCAGCATGTCCCGTCAGACAATTAATTGGGCACATTGGCCTACATCATATCAGATGTACATGGCATATCAGCCTGTCCCGTTAGACAACTAATTGGGCACATTGGCCTGACGGCTAGTGTGGTTCCTCAAGCCACACTACCAAGAGTATGAACATTTCTTAATGTTACATAAGAGTACCTTAATAATTGATTAATGGTCCTGGTCACCTTCGACCTTAACGACCTTGGAGGTTTGAACCTACTCCCTTTCTCCTGGATAGAAGGATAACTTTCTTTAACTATCCTGATAGAAGACCCCTTCGTACTTAACCATCACTTCTTGGCCAATGTGTGGTCCGTGCCACTTGTTATAATCAATCTATTAAGGTCTTTTGGAATTATATAGCAGAGCATAAATTTTGAGTAAAATTGAGACGCTCGTTTTCAAGAGGATGATTTACATATATATATAATTCCAAAAGTACTTCACTAAATTTTGATTAGAAACTACAATACTAGAAAATGAAATAAACTTGTCCATGCAAGGACTTAAAGGAAATAAACATGTCCACCCAGGGACTAAAGAAATAACAATGTCCTCGCAGGGACTACATATAATTAGAAGAGACTTCACTCGTCCTTCTTTCCTTCCACCAATTTGGAGAGTTTCTTGAAGAACTTATTTATCTTCTCCATTTTCTCCGCCTGCTGTTGCATTTCCTTCATTCTTTCTAAGGCCTCATTAATGGCCTCAAGTGGTAGCGGAGGTTGTGGTTGAGGTGGTGGCATAGCCGGATACATGTACCCATAAGTTGGATATCCAGTCGGTGGATAGGTAGGTGGGAAAGGAGACGGGTAAAGTGCATTGTGCATAACCGCCTTCATGTATGGGTCTTGTGACCACGCTTGATAGTCTACCGGCGTAGACGGGTTAAAAGGATCATATCCAGACGTGTCTGGGTACGTGGGAATTGGGTTAGTATAACCTGATGGTGGTGGTTGAACAGCAGGTGTTGGTGTTGGTTCCACTATAGGCAAAACATTAGAGGGTCCACCCATTTGTGGGTCCTCTTGAATTGTGGGGTAAGAATTGGACAAAGGTGGCAGCGATCCCGACCTTTGTCCGGCACGTGCCGACATACGTCCTCCACGCTTCCTCCTTGGTGGTTTAGGTGGTGGTTGAGGTTAGTCCACGTGTTCCATGTAGACATCTTCTTGAACTGGAGGTGGTTGAATCGCTTGATATTTCAAAATTGGTCCCACTCATTAGGACCTTGGTAGGGTGATCCAGCGTAAGAGTTTGAATCGCTTGATATTTCAATGGGATGTATGTTAGATCCCGACAACGGCATCTCTGGGTCGGAGTCCTCGTCCATAGGGTGTGGTTGGTCCAACTGATTTTGTTCGGATGGAGGTGTGTTAAAGTAATGATTGGGGTTAAATTCCTCATGGTAGAAGTGATGTGAATGGGAATGGTGAGAATGATGTGAATGATAGGAGTGGTAAGAATTTTGGGAATGTAAGAACGTCTCGCTGGTTACCAAGGAGACGAATCTCCTGATTCTTGGTAAGCATCTGAATTATGTGGTTGAGGAGGAATACGCCCTGATGGTCCTCCTCTCATTGGACCTTTTCCTCGTCCACTTTGTCCTCTCACACGTGGCGGCATTTTCATGTTAAAAATCAATTCAAAAACATACTAATAACTTAATAATGAAATGAGTAATCCTAGGTCAATACCTAGACTCAGAAGTCTAAGGAATGTGCTCGTGTAAGTTTGAGACTAAACACAAAAGGCTAGTTTTTAATTCTCTCAAACGTTGGCTCTTATACCAACCATGTCACACCCCCCGGATTTCCAACCCCGAAATCCAAACACCGTGGTCCCGGGTGGGGAGTATCGTGACAACAGTTAATAACATCATAGTCAATTAAACACGGCACAGCGGATGTCTTGGAGTAAAATTACTATTACAAACCGAATGTTCGAAAATACAAAATAATACACAAGCTTGTCATAGAATATCCACATGCGGATCATAAATTGTACAAGAAAAGAATATAAAACAGAATTTGGGCAGATTTAGGATTTGCAAGATCCTCTATCACTACCGAGTACTTCCGGCCTATTTTCGTATTGTACCTGCAGATTAGTCTTTTGAAAATACGTCAGCTTTCGCTGGTAAATACACCCAACTGACTCATTTTGAAAACATTTCAAAAATGTTTTAGGTGCGTATCAACACAAAATCTTTTTATAACTTGGGTTAATTGACCGTCCAACCTTGTTACAGATTTACATGTTTGTCATACATACGGGGCTCGACACGAAAACCGAAACACAATTAACATACACACCACTTTGGACTCATGAAGGAGTCAATTCCTCCCAACCTTGTGGAATGCATAATTGAGCGTCTATCGGGTGTATGCCTACACCCGTGCTAAGGTTGTGGCCATTTCGATTGTAATAAGCCGAGGATATCCAGGACACGGTAGTTAACCTCCGATGTTTAAATTATCAAACAAAACTGATTAAAAAAGAATATGCGGGTTTCTATCCCGAACCGGCGTTCGATTAATCCCATTTCTGACCAAGAGGTAATAATTTACCGTAACCCAAGCCCATATAGGAGAAATAAGTCAAGAGTATTTACCTAAGCTAGTCTTCTTTTAATTTTTAATAACTCAGCCTACACAAAAGGATTAAGTGCAGATAGCATTTACCGGCAAGTCTCTAGTCTGGATTATGGCATAAACTAACCAATTAAATACTAACGGTCTTTATTTAAGTCATAGACTTAGACCGACTAGCGTATTTGATCAAAACGTATGACGCTAGATTAGACGATGGTTGAATAGAATGTAGTTTAATCCCAACAAGTACCTTGACTTGTTTAGTATGGGTAAACTATATACATTTTGGATTTTGAAACTTAAATGACAAGGTTAAAACCGTTTCGGTTAAATTCCGTAAAATAGTTACATATACGTAACTGAGCGCATAGCAGCGATATCGGGTAACCGGATAAGTCATGGACCATTTCTATATGCCATTATACTGTAAATAAGTTAAGATATCAGTAGGATATCAACTTGTATGCCCGTTAAGGTTTTAAAACAAAATTATGCCTCATAAGGGCATTTTGGTAATTTCATACCATAATAAAGGAACTCGAATATAATTTAATGTTATAGTCATAATTATTCTGGAAATATACTTTATTTATGATATAATATCAGTAGAATACCAATTATATGTGTAAATTATCTTTTATGACCAAACTATGCACCGAAGGGGCATTTTGGTTATTTTACACATAGTTTATAATTTATTTGGGATTCTGAATTTATAACATGTACCTACTGTAAATATGTTTAAAATAAGTTTTAAAATCAGTAGGTAACAAGTGTTGGTCAATAATATGGTTTAAAACCATACTATGCGCCGAAACGGCGCTTTTGTCGTAAAATGACGTTTTGAAGTGATGTTTACGAAAACTAACGTTAAGGTCAGATTAAAATGTTTAAAACATGTTATTTAATATAAAATATCAGTAGGTAAATGATTTACCTTGAAAAGATTTGATTAAAACCATTTTATAAGTCACATGGGCTAAAACTGTCATTTAACGACATAGTTTAAGGACTTGTTTGAAAACTTTTATAACTTGGTTTAACATCCCAAATAATCGTACTTATAATATTACATCAGTAGGAAACTCATTTTCAAGTGTATTATGATTAAAACCTTGATTTATGTAAAAAGGACATTTTGGTCAAAGATGGCATAATTATGGAACTTGCGCATAAACTTGGATTCTGATTATGATCATGTAATATAACCTCAGAGTGTTATGCTACATTATATTATGATCATAATGCAACTGTAGATCAGTAAGTAACTAATCTAAATCGGGTCAGAATCGAAAGTCAAAGAAGAAGTCAAACTTCGCGACTTTCGGTTGCGAACCGACCCTAGAACTGAAATTGACGAGCCGAACATGTTCTTACATGTTCAAATAATTATTACCAACTTATTTAAGTGTCAAAACAGGTTTCATAACATATATAAGATCAATTTATGATTTTTCCGAAAAATGGCCTGTTTGACTTTTTAGTATCATAACTTTGACCCGTCAATTGGTCTAGCAAATGCGATCTTCAAGAGGTGCCCTTTATAGGGACACATCTAACTTATTACGATCACATAGCCATGTTCATTTCGAACAATTGCTGGACCATAATGGTCTTAATCGAAAGTCAAAGCGTTTTCCGTAAAATGCTTGGCTTTTGGCTATAAAAGCCTATAAACGAAAATGTAAGAGCAAGGAACACTTACAAGATGTTCCTACAATGCAAGAGAACTAAGTTGGATGCTCCTTTCAGCTTGGAACTTCCAGAGGAGGGAGAAGAGTTATGATTTTGAAAGGTGTAAGTTGGAATGAAGCACTTGAACACCTATTTATAGTTGGAGAGCTTAAAGGAGGTGAAGCCAGGTGTTTAGGGGTTTAAGAAGAAGCTTACAAGTGTCCCAAAACGTGGCATAACTGATTACAAGTTCATGGTTTTTGAATTAATGGTTTTGGAGCTTTGCTTGGCTGCCAAACAAAACTTTCTGCAGCAGAGCCTCTCTCGCGTCCCACGAGAGACCCAGGCCTGGTCTCTCGCGGCCCGCGACCGCCCTTTGGCCAGTTTCAAAGTTTGACACTTTTAACCCCTTAACTTATTAAAGCTTCTAAAAACCTTTTTAAACACCTTTTTGGCACTTTTAGCCCTCCGTAGCCAATACTTGGCATACCCGGGATTATGCCCAGACATTGTCGAGCTTTCGGTTCGTTAAAAGGCCACTCAGAGGTATAAATTAACATGTTGACACTTTTAATCCCTCCATCAACTAACTTTCACATATTTACAAAATTGAACCCTCTCGTCCAACAAATGGCACATATGAGAGTTTAGGACTTCACAAAGGATCACTCAGAGGCTTATGATAAGCATGTTGATTCCGATGTCAGTCAAAGGCCGGGCATGTTGACATATCAGTCACTCAGAGGCCAAATTTCAAGCATGTTGACATATCAGTCACTCAGAGGCTAATGATTTAAGCATGTTGACATATCAGTCACTCAGAGGCTGTTATTTATGCATGTTGACATCAGACCGTCACTCATAGGCTCGGTTTGAACATGTTGACGCCTTTAGTCCTTTCTGGTCTTTAATAGACTATATTTAAAATACAACACGTGTCACTATACTATTGGACACAATTTTACAGGGTGTTACATGAAAATTTCAAGCCAATAGATTTTTCAACCATTGAAGGTGTCAAAGCACCAAAGGCAAGAATCATTCCACAACAGATTTACCAGCAGATGCTACAACATCTGCTGACAAAAATTCTGATAAAGGGAAAAAGAAAGAAAATATCAAAAAATATTATTTTTGTGAAAAGAAGAACCATGTTACCAAAAACTATTTTCTTCTAAAAGCTTATGACATTAACAAAACAAGTGTGATCATTGATTCTCCAAAATGCACAATTTGTAATAAAACAAATTATAAAACTCAAGAGTGTGTTTATCTAAAAAACTTTGATGTGAAAAAGAATGAGTATAAATCCAAAACACTAGAGAGCTCAAAGACTAGTACTTCAAAAGGAAAGTCTAAAACAGACCTTTGTGCCTGTTGAAACACCTATTATCCAAACACTGCACAAAACATCTGCTCCCAGAGAGGTGCAGGTAACAGATGCACCACCTGCCAACCAGTACCAAGAGGATATGGTCAACCAATTTATCAAAAGGTACCTCTTAGTTATGAGGGTTATAAAAAGCCCTCAAAACCAAGAGTAAATAGGCATCCTCATGGTTACTATCACTTGGTAGGAGATGGGTCTCAACAGATGTTACAAAGATCTGTTCAAACCATTGACCATTCTTCCAAATTTGAGACTGACATGTTTGTGACCCCTTCCAAAGCCATTTTCGCAACTAAACTAATTATTTACTACTGTGTAGGGAGCTTCTACTTAACTTAATAGTCCATGGTTTGTAGATAGTGGAGGCTCCAGGCATATGATAAGATGTAGAGCCCTTCTCAAAGACTTCATAGCTCATGGAGGGGATGATATATTCTTTGGCAATAATTCAAAAGGGAAGGTGCTTGGGTCAGGAACAGTTCAGGCTGGGAAACTCAAATTTGAAAAAGTCAATCTTAAGACAATCTGAAATTTAATCTTCTTAGTGTTTCACAAATGAGTGACAAGGGCTATAGGTCA
Source organism: Scalesia atractyloides (assembly GCA_947069175.1). Lineage (NCBI taxonomy): Eukaryota > Viridiplantae > Streptophyta > Magnoliopsida > Asterales > Asteraceae > Scalesia > Scalesia atractyloides. The sequence goes on along the minus strand of CAMTDV010000001.1, from coordinate 14,422,894 downwards.
TTCTTCACTAGGAAAACTTGTCAGATTGTTTGGCCAGAAGTGGTTAAAAAGATTGATCAAATCATAGCTGAGAGAAAAGCACAAGTTGTTGCTCATAGGAGTGGTAATGTGTATGTGGTTGATATGTTGAAGGATAATCCAATGACTGGTGCCTGTTTGTTCTCAGCTGCCTCTAACAAAGAGACAGAACTATGGCACAGAAGACTTGGACACACAAATCTGACAACAATCGCCACACTCTCTAAACAAGGCCTTGTAAGAGGGTTACCACAAATTTTTTTCACAAGAGAAGAACATTGTGTTTCCTGTTTAAAAGGAAAACAACATAAAAGTTCTTACAAACCCATTGGTGAGTCCAAACAAGTCAGTGCTTACAATTATTACACATGGACTTGTTTGGCCCTGTAAAAATCATGAGTCTAAGTAAAAAAAAATATTATCTTGTCATAGTTGATGATTTTTCAAGGCTTACATGGACTTACTTTTTGCACTCCAAGGATGAGACTGCAGGTATCTTGCAAGGATTTATGAAACAAGTTGAAAAGTAATTTGACATGCCAGTAAAAGTCTTCAGGAGTGACAATGGCACAAAGTTTAAAAATAAGGAGTTGGATGTGTTTTGTGTGTCAAAAGGAATTGTAAGGTAGTACAGCATTCCAAGAACACCAGTATAAAATGGGGGTGGTTGAAAGGAAAACATAACTTTAATTCAAGCTGCTAGAACATTGCTTGAAGATTCTGGTTTACCTTTGTCCTTTTGGGCAAAGGCTGTAAACACTGCTTGTTATGTTCAAAATAGAGTTTTGTTCAACCTCAGGCATCAATCCACTGCTTATGAAACTCTGTTCAAGATCAAACCAATGATCTCATACTTTAATATCTTTGGCTGCCCATGCTTCATTTTAATTCTAAAAGATTCAATTTCAAAAATTTGTAGCCAAAGTAGAATGTGGTTATTTTCTGTGATAGTCAACCACTTCTAAAGCCTACAGAGTCTTTAATTCAAGGACTATGTGTGTGGAAGAGACCTTGAATGTTAAGTTCAATGAAGTTTCTTCATTAAAAATCCCAGCAAATCCTGCTGAACTTTTTGATTTAAACAAATTCACTTTTGAAGCTGTGTCTTTCGAGACTGACCCTGCAGGTACATCACAGTCTCCACAATAAGACTATGGATATGACATTGTGATTACACAATATAAAGTCACTTCCACAATCAGAGGAACAGATGTTGTTAACAACTGTGAAAACTTTGACACTGCTGTATCAACCACAACTGATCCTCAATCCTCTGCCATCTCATCAACTATAATATCTGTTGATAAAAGTCCAACTACTGTGGATAAAAGTCATCATGTTTTCACACCTCTCTTACCAATACCTCCACCTACATTTCAAACAGATGTTGGCTCTTCAAAATTGCCAACAAATGTTAGCTTAGATGAGTCCCATCTGCAACCTTCACCTCAAAATGCCATTATTCCATACAAGGGAGATCTAATCTACCTTAAAAACCATCCACCTGATCTTATCATTGGCAACATAAATGAAGGGGTGCTCACTAGAAGTCAATCCCAAAACATCTGTCTTTTTGCTGGTTTCCCATCTCTCACACAACCTGTCAAGTACTAAGAGGCACTAAAAGACAACAGTTGGGTAGAAACCATGCAAGAAGAGCTCCTTCAGTTTAATAGACAACATGTATGGGAACTTGTACCATTGCCAAAGGATGTATGTCCAATTGGCACAAAATGGGTCTTCAAACAAAACAGATGAAAGGTGTATTGTTGTCAAGAATAAAGCCAGGCTTGTGGTTCAAGGTTACAGACAAGAAGAAGGCATTGACTATGATGAAAGCTTTTCTCCTGTAGCAAGATTAGAGGCCATCATATTATTCTTGGCCTTTGCTGCCAACCACAACATCAAGGTTTTTCAAATGGATATCAAAAGTGCGTTCTTGTATGGTAAGATCAAAGAAAAGGTATATGTTTGTCAACCTCCTGGCTTTAAAGATGCATTTTATCCTGATCATGTCTACAAGCTTAATAAAGCTTTGTATGGCCTGTAACAAGCACCAAGGGCTTGGTATGAAACTCTTTCCACCTTTCTCTTGTCCATAGGCTTTACGAGAGGTAAAATTGACAAAACTTTGTTTTTAAATGGAGAGGAAAGGATTTGATGCTTGTCCAAATTTATGTGGATGACATCATTTTTGGATCCACATGCACTACCATGTGTGAAAAGTTTAGAGAACTCATGACAATAGAGTTTGAAATGAGTGCAATGGGTGAGATCTAGTGCTTTCTTGGTCTTCAAGTAAAGCAATTGCAAAATGGTAATTTCATTCATCAAAGTAAGTATGTCAAAGAACTACTTACAAAATTTGATATGAATGATTGTAAACCATGTAGCAGACCCATGGTAACCACAAAGCTTGTCACTTTTTATGACAAAGATGACTTGGTTGATCAAACTCTTTATAGAAGCATGGTTGGGTCTTCACTGTACCTAACTGCATCAAGGCCAGACATCATGTTTGCAACATGTGTTTGTGCCAGATCCCAGTCAGCACCTAAGAAGTCAAATCTCATTGATGTAAAAGGATATTCAGATACATCAAAGGTGCTCCCACACTTGGTATCTGGTATCTAGCTAATGGAAATATTCAGCTTTCAGGTTATTCAGACAGTGATTTTGCTGGATGTCACACCACAAGGAAGTCAACCTCAAGAGGATATCAATTCCTAGGCAATTGCTTAGTGTCTTGGCAAAGCAAAAAGCAGGTTGCAGTATCAACATCCACAGAAGAGGCTGAGTAATCTACTACAAGTTGCACTGCTCAACTCCTATGGCTTCAAAATCAACTATTGGATTTTGGTGTAACTGCTTTAAAGACTCCTCTCATGTTAGATAGTCAAGCAGCGGAAAACATCATCAAAAATCCATTATCTCATTCTACCACAAAGCACAATGACATCAGACATCAGTTTGTGAGGGATTGCTATGAAAAATGTTTGATTTCTCTACATCATGTTCCAACTAAAGATTAACCGGCAGATGTTCTAACAAAGGCATTAGATACATCTACTTTTGAAAGTCTGATCTCTAGGATTGGTATGCTAAACATGGAATAAAAACATTTTTTTCCATGTGTGACTAGCATCAAAATGTTTTCAGAAAGTCAAAAATCCATCCTTAAAAATAGCTAAATTTGAAAATTTTCAATAAATCTCTAAAGTCTGTTCATAACCACTGTTTCTCCAAACCTCTGCTTGGCATGAAAATCTATCTTTTGCTGAAAGTATATCCTCTGTACTACATCCACTGTTGGTGAAACCACTGTTTTCCCAATCCACTGATAATCTATCCTCTGATAGTGTAAAATCACCACTGATCATTTCACTGTTCAGAACCACTGCTGGTATCCTACAGAGGTTTCCAAACAACAGTCTTACATTATCCAACAGAGTTTACACGTGCACTGATGTTAGCCATCAGATCTTTTGGAAACCGCTGCCACGTTAGCATTCACTTTTCATTGTATAAATCTTGTTTCATCCAAACAGAGTTCCACTTGCCGTTTTGATTTCAAAAATTCTCCATGAAAATCTCCATTACTCTCATCTTGTTCCAAACTCTCAATAATCACTCTTCCATCATGAATCTCACCATCAAAACTCCCCACAACTACCTTCCTATACTCTAAAAAACAAATAATATACTTCTTTTCACTCCTTGATCGATGTTCTACAAACATCATCATACAAATATGTGTTACTGGCTAAAGCTCCAATCTATCTGGACACTCTTAGACAATTTTGGGTAAACGCTGAAGTCCAGCTTCAAACAAAAAGCCGTTTGCCATTACGTCAAAGATAGGGCAGTCACTTGTTCAAATTTCTCCATCTACTATCTCCACCATATTTGGTCTTAATGACCTAGATGCCCCACTTCTTTCCTAAGGAATGATTTACATGCTGAACTCATTGAGCGTGGTTATGAAGGTCAACTAACAGGTATCACCATTTTTAAACCTGAATTTTCCGTTGACATGAAATTCTTTTTCCATACACTTCTGTTATGTTTACCTTTAAATATTCAGTACCTGGGTTATGCTATTTTAACAAAATCAAAGTTTAACTTTTCCTAGGTATAGTTTTCTGACTTGATTGCAAACTTTAACAATATTAAAAATGGTAAAGCTTTTTTGATACACCCTAGGTTGTTAAGTTTCTATTTACAAAATCAAGTTTCCGCTACAGATTTTCATTAAGGTGCCATCTATGAAGTTGGCAGCCTTAAACATGAAACTTTTACAAGACTCTCAACTCAAAAATCGAAGGTTTTATAAACAAAAGTAACAGAGACTGAGCAAATTTAACTACTACCACATCCACTGCTCCTTCCTCTGTTACTGAGCCCATGCTCCTGGTCAACATGGCACAACAACCAGTGCTATGCAACCCCCAGCTGAAAAACCCAAAAAGAAACCCTCTAAATCCAAACAGCCCACCAATCTAAAACACCACAAAAGGTACCTCTTGAAGATGAGATCCCAGATGTTTTACCTGTGACAGCACCAAAGTCACATGAAACCATTGTTGCTACTTCCTCACAGCAGATGGTCCAAAGATCTCCACCAACATCAGCTCCTCTTGTTTCCTCACAAAAGGAACAAGTTGTAAGCATAAGGGACCCACACTATGAGGCAAATGATGCACTTAAACATCTGTTCTCAAGCCCCTCTCCCAGGGCTATGTCTCTTTCTACTCCGCTACGCACCTCTCCAATTCTTGTCACATTCTTACCCCTGTTTCAAGCTATTGAGAAAACTCGGATTACAAGCAATCCCTCTCATTCACCTATCACTAAGAGTTTACCTCCTTTCGTGACTGAATCTGAGAAAACTCAGTTAGCCAACCCAGAAACAGTTGAGGAGGCTACACCCCATGAGTTACATGTAACTGTTGGTGGTAGTTCAAGTGAAGCAACTGCTGCTACAATAGTGGCTTAGTTGGACAGTAGTTACATACATAAGACTTCCTTGAAGACAACAACTGCTGAGGCTACAATTGTATCCTCTGAACCAGTTAGAAGTCCTAGTACCAAGAACAAGGGGAATTTGGTTTTGAAAACATTGAGATTCCTCATGTTGATGTTCCAAATACAACTACCTCTAGTAGGAATTTAGATGATCGTATTCACTTAGGTGATAAATTACAATACCAAGAACTATGGAGAGAATCAATACCATGGAATCATCTATTGATGAAATTAAATCCATGATGAAACAAGTGCTTCAAAATTCTCAACCTCAACCGTCTCTAACTCAAAATGCTGATGAGCTGTGGAAAGTTGTTCAACCAATTATCCTAGCCCAGAGACAATGAGCAGATATTCAGCATGAAACCAATATGAAATTAATCAGAAATATGGTCGAGGCTAGATACAAAGATACACAAGAAGACATCAAAGCCATCAAAGACCATTTGCTGAAAACTACTGGCTCTGCCCCGGTTATCATTCTTCAAGATGACATAAAAGATGATGCCAAAAAGGGGGAGAAAGATAACTTAAGAAAGTTACAACCTGATTCAAATGTTAAATCAAAGGTGCAACAACAGCCAGAAACCACAGCTAGCATTGCTGAAGCATCCGAGGAAACTTTGGGAAAAGGGATTGATGAGACCCTAAACAAAGAAGCTGAAAGGATTGTTGTTGAAAGCAGAAGAGACAAGATACACTTGAAGCTAAAGCTTTGATTCTCATAGAAGAAGAAAAATCCAAATAGTTGGAAATAGAATATGTTGGTACTTCAAGAAAAAGAAAGTCTGCAAGAAAAGCAAGACAACCAACTGTCATTTCTTCTACAACAACTGCTGAAGCTACTGCTAATTTATCCTCTGTCCATACAACCCCAACAGATGTTAAGACATATGTTGTGATAGCAGATGCTGGAACAACATATGTTCCAACAGATGTTGCTCAAACCACTGCTCTACTCACATTTCCAACATTAACCGAACCATTATCCACAGCACCTCGAATTCCAGTACATCCACCATCACCAAAAATAAAATTCCAACGCAAAAGGAAAACTTTTGTTGTTGATGATGATGATGATGATGAAGAGAGTTAATCACCACTCCCTATATCATCACAATCCACTTCACAACCATCCTCATCACTGCCATATCCTGAAACCCCATTTCTTCCAATGGGTGCTCTATACCCTCTGGAACTTTTTACTATTAAAGGAGAGATAGAGGCTTTCTTCAAGATAGAGGATCCAAAACCAAGAGAATTTCCATCTCTTCTGGGGTATCAAAAGCTTAAGAATCTAGATGAATATCTAAAGTTAAAGGCTAGACAAGCTGAGACCATAGCAAAAGAAAAATCAAAGGCTAAGGATGACAGGGCGCTACAATATCCTTGCAATTTCAATCAAACAATGTGAGAACTATTGAAGAATTTACTAAGGATTTGAGTAAGTCCTTGTCTGAAAATCCAACCATTGATGATCCTGAACTGAAAGAAGACTACCTTGATCATATCAGGAAGCACAAGTCTTACATAGCAACAAGGGCTCAATTCAAAGACTGGTCGGCAAATGAGCTAAATGAAGAGATTGAAAGAATCCATACTATGCTCAAAGAACCTTCAAAGAGGCCTACCCCTCCTGTTTGGAAAAAAAGGCTAAGGTTTTAAGCCAAGACCATGCTCTAAAAATCAAAAGAATGAAAGCCAAACTTATTAGTGCTCAATATGGAACAACAAGACAAATTGCTAGATGGTCAGAATCAAAAGTGGTAGATACCTACAGAAGATTGGAAGAGCTAAGAAAGAAAGATCCTTATATCCCAAGAAAGCCCGTCTATTCTCAAACAACCACTACTCTTCAACAGACCCATGCTCCTAAAAGATCATCTTCCACATCTGTCTTATCCACAATTGTCTTAAATCAAGCAAAGAGGCAAAAGTAGATGAAAGAAGAAGATCAAAGGTTGGATGAAGAATTAAGAAAAGAGGGAATTAAGAATCAAATTTTGTACCATACTGATGCTGCAAGTGATAAGCTTATGGCTACACTTTCAACACTTGTTAGCAGACCTATCTCACCAAACTCATCACAAATAACCCTACTCCCAAGAAAACCATCTGACTCAAAAATTCTAAAATGGAAGTCTTCAAAAGACACCCATGAATTGACACTTCTCAGGTCAGAAGGTAGAGCTCAAAGGATAAAAATGGAGGATGCATATGGTCTCAATGCAACTGACTTCCAAGACTTGCTGAATCTTGAGCTTGAAAGGGATGTAGATGATATGATTGCCCTAGACTTTGAGCTTCAATTCAAAGGACAAATAAGGGAATCATTGATGAGGAATAAAGATCAGTAATAAAGCTTTTGTTTTGTCATCATCTGCCTAGGCGGAGATTGTTGGAATTAAACCTTACAAAAGAACAGATGATAGAAAGCCAAAATATGCTACAACATCTGATCCTAATAATAATTGAACATCTGCTATAGTCAAGCTCTGCTGAAGATAAATTGTCAAATGTCTGCTATAGCAAAACACTGTTTAAGACTAAAGCTAAAGGTCTGCCAAGACAAAGCTCTCCTGAAGACTAAGCCAAGGTCTGCCTTACAAAGCTTTGCTGAAGCCCAACAGAGGATGTCTCATCAATATTTCCTATCAGTCTCTGTAAGGTTTCTTTATAACAGTGGTTAGCTTAGCAGATGTTGTTAGTTTGTTAATATTTTTATATGTCACTTTCCTACTGACATCATCATAAGATGCTCAGTGGTTAGAATTGTAGTATAAAGAGAACAGTGCATGTACTATTCTATTTGATCTCTTTTCATCACTTATCAATCTAACATTTCTTCCTTAAATTCTGTACGAACAAATCAGTGATCATAGGCTGAGGGGGAGATTGTGAGTTATATGCAAGTAATTATAATTACGAAAGCATGGCAATGAAAACAATCTCTCAGTTGTTATGAATTAAAGTTCATCATTCTGCTATATGTTTATCTTATTTATTATCTTTCATCTTTCATCCTTTGAACTTTCATAATAGTTTCAAACTCAGATCCTAACAAAAAGAGATTGTGAGGAAATATAGCATCCTAAGGACACCAGAACAAAATAGGGTGGTTGATTGAAAGAACATAACTCTAATTGAAGCTGTTAGAACTATGCTTCCATACTCAGGTTTACCACTGTCTTTTTTGGCAGAGGTTGTAAAAACTGCCTGTTGTGTACATAACAGAGTTTTAATTAACCATAAGATCAAAACACTGATCTCTTATTTCAAAATCCTTGTAGCCAAAGTAGATTGTGGTTATTTTCTGGGATACTCAACCACTACCAAGGCCTATAAAGTGTTTAACACAAGGACTAGGTGTGTGGAAGAGACCTTGAATGAAAAGTTCAATGAACTTTCTTCATTAAATATCCCAGCAAATCCTGCTGAATTATTTGATCCAGACAAATTTGCATTTGAAGATGTGTCTATCAAGACTAACACTGCAGGTACACCACAATCTTCCCATCAACATTATGGATATGACATTGTGGTTCCACAATACAAAGTCACTTCCTCCACCAGAGGAACAGATGTTTAAAAAAACTGTCAAAACTCTGCCACTACAGCAAAAACTGTTATTCTGTGAACAAAATTCAATCCATGTTTACACCTATCCCACCTATACCTCCACCTCCATTTCAAACAGACGTTGGCTCTTCAAAATTGCCATCAGATGTTAGCTCAGATGATTCCCATCTGCATCCTTCCCCTCTCAATGCCATAATACCATACAAGGGAGATCTGATCTACCTTAAAACTCACCCACCATACCAAGTTATTGACAACATCAATGAAGGGGTTCTCACAAGAAGTCAATCCCAAAACTTATATCTTTTTGCTGGTTCTCTATCACTCACACAACCTGTCAAGTACCAAGAGGCACTAAAAGACAATAGTTGGGTAAAGGCCATGCAAGAAGAGCTCCTTCAGTTCAAAAGACAACAAGTATGGAAACTTGAAACATTGCCTTAGGATGTATGTCCTATAGGCACAAAATGGGTCTTCAAGAACAAAACTGATGAAAGGGGTATTGTTGTAAAAAAACAAAGCTAGGCTTGTGGTTCAAGGTTATAAACAAGAAGAGGGCATTGATTATGGTGTAACTTTTGCTCCTGTGGCAAGATTGGAGGCTATCAGATTGTTCTTAGCCTTTGCTGCCAACCACAACATCAAGGTGGATCAAATGGATATAAAGTGTGCTTTCCTATATAGCAAAATCAAGGAAGAGGAATATGTATGCAAACCCCCTGGTTTTGAAGATGCTTTTTTTATCCAGATCATTTTTACAAGCTAAACAAAGCTTTATATGGCTTGAAACAAGCACCTAGAGCCTGGTATGAAACTCTTTCCACCTTTCTCTTATCCATACGCTTTACGAGAGGTAAAATTAACAAAACTTTGTTTTTAAAATGGAGAGGAAAGGATTTGATGCTTGACCAAATTTATGTGGATGACATCATTTTTGGATCCCCATGCACTACCATGTGTGAACATTTTAGAGAACTCATGACAGCAGAGTTTGAAATGAGTGCTATTGGTGAACTCCAATGCTTTCTTGGTCTCCAAGTTTAGCAATTGCAAAATGGTACACTCATTCATCAAAGCAAGTATGTTAGAGAACTACTTACAAAATTCGATATGGATGATGTCAAAGATGACTTTATTGATCTAACTCTTTATAGAAACATGATTGGGTCTTTATTGTACCTGACTGCATCAAGGCCGGGCATCATGTTTGCCACATGTGTCTGTGCCAAATCCTAGTTAGCACCTAGAAAGTCAAATCTCATAGCTATGAAAAGGTTATTCAGATACATAAAAGGTGCTCCCACACTTGGTATCTAGTATCCTTCTAATGGTAATATTGAGCTTTCGGGTTATTCAGTGACTTTGCTGGATGCCATGCAACAACGAAGTCCACATCAGGAGGTTGTCAGTTCCTAGGAAATTGCTTATTTTCTTGGCAAAGCAAGTTGCAGTTTCAACATCCACAACAGAGCCTGAGTATATTGATGCTGCTAGTTACACTGCTCAACTTTTGTGGCTTCACAATATATTGCTGGACATTGGTGTAACTGCTTTAAAGACTCCTCTAGTGTTAGATAGTCAAGAAGCTGAAAACATCATTAAAAATCCAGTTTCACATTCCACTACCAAGCACATTGACATCATACATCACTTTGTGAGAGATTGCTATGAAAAAGGTTTGATTTCTCTGCATCATGTTCCAACTAAGGATCAGCTTGCAAATGTGTTAACAAAGACTTTAGACACACCTACCTTTGAAAGTTTGAACTCTAGAATTGGCATGGTAAACATGGATTAAAAGCAAATTTTGTTTTCCATGTATAAAAAGCATTAAAATGTTTTTAGAAAATAAAAATTACATCCTTAAAAAGAGTTCTAAAATTGAAATTTTTTAATATATCCTTAAAGTCTGTTTTAAACCACTATTTTAAAACCTGTAATTGGTTATAACTCTATCCACTGCTGAAAGGTACCCTTTGTTCTTCATATACCACTGCTCCTGTGCACTCTTCCCAACTTCTGTTGCTTCCCAGCAGAGGTTCCACAACAACTGTCATCCATTATCCAACAGAGGTTGCCACGTGGACATATGTTAGCCATCAGATCTTTTGAAACCGCTGCCATGTCAGCATTCACATTTCCCTTTATAAGTCCCTGTTCCATTCTTTTCATTGCCGTCTCGAATTCAAATTTTTAAAAGTGGTTTCCATTACTCTCATTCTTTCATTCTCTTCACCATCACTCACTTCTCTTCTCCGATCATGCTCTTCAAGTTAAACTACCTCATAACTACCTCCCCACCTTAGAGAAAAAAGACAAAAATACTTCCTTTCACCCAATAATCGATGTTCTGACATCATCAAAATACAAAAATATCATGCTTGCTGATGCACCAATATATGTGGATACTCTCCGACAATTTTGGGCAAATGCTGAAATTGAATCCCAAAACAAAAAGCCATATGCAATAACTTCTAAGATCAGAGCGAGTCTTGTTCAAATATCCCCATCCTCTATATCCACAGTCTTTGCATTAAACGACCAAGCAGGTAAAGTTTCTTTTGAAAAGCATGAACTCCACACCGAGTTCATAGAACGTGGGTATGAAGGTCAATTGACTGGTATTACTATCTTTAAACCAAAATTTCTTGCTACATTGAGATATTTTTCCATACCTTGCTTATTTGTCTTTCTGCCAAGACCACTGCATTTAATGAGATTCCACAAAACACTCAAAATCTGGGATATGCTATTTTGACAAACTTTGATTTTAATCTATCCTAGGCATCGCTTTTCTACTTGGTGGCAAATATTAATATAATAAAAAATAAATAAAGCTTTTCTTTGTATCCTAGACTTCTAAGCTACTACCTTCAAAAACAAGTATCTGAAAAAGATTGTCAACAAGGTGTAGTTTTTAGAATGAAGAGTCTAACCAATGAAACTTTTACAAGAATGTTAAATCAAGAGTCAAAAGTTTCCAAAACAAAATCAAAGGGGGATGAGCCTATTTTGGATGAGTCAACATCTACTACTCAAACTTCTGTTGCTGAGCGTACTGCTCATGGTGATCATGACATCACAACCGGTGTTGTGAAACACACACCAGCAAAACCCAAAAGAAAAGCCTCACAATCCAAAAAGCCCACCAAAACTAAACAACATAAAAAGGCACCTCTGGAAGATGAGATCCTAGAGGATAACCTTGTGGTATTACAAAAGCCACTTGAAACTCTAGAAGATGAGATCTCCACCAAAAATCCAAACTCCTCTTGCATCCTCACAAAAAGGATCAGGTTGTAAGCACAGGGTCCCCACACTATGAAGCTGACATTTCACTTAAAAGTCTGTTTTAATGCCCCTCTCCCAGGGTTGTGTCTCTTTCCACTCCACAACCATCTCCCTCAATTCCACCTACATTCATACCTTTGTTTCATGCAATTGATAAAACTCAGACAAATGTTAGTCCCTCTAAATCACCTGTCAAAGAATGTACACATCCACAAGTGACTGATTCTGAGAAAAATCAACTTGCTAACATAGAAACAGTTGAGGAGGCTATACCCATGAGTGATAAGTGACTCTTGGTGGTAGTTTAAGTGAAACAGCCATTACAGCTGATGACACAACAGTGTTTCAATTGGACATTGGTTACATCAATAAGTCTTCCTTAAAGGTAACAACTGTTGAGGCTACAATTGTAACCTCCGCTCCAGTTGGAAGTCCCCAGTACCAAGAAAAAGGGACATGTGGCTCTGATAACATGGAGTTTTCTCCTGTTGATGATCCAAAAACAACTACCTCTGGTAGGAATTCAGATGATCCTATTAAGTTAGGTGATGAATTAAGATATAAGGAATTGACGAAGAGAATGACATCAATGGAGTCTTCAATAGGGATAACATGGAGTTTTCTCCTGTTGATGATCCAAAAACAACTACCTCTGGTAGGAATTCAGATGATCATGTTAAGTTAGGTGATGAATTAAGATATAAGGAATTGACGGAGAGAATAACATCAATGGAGTCTTCAATAGGTAAAATGAAAGATATGATGAAGCAGATGTTACAAAATTCTCAAAGCCAGCCTTCTGCACAGCAAATTGCTAATGAGCTCTAGAAATCTGTGCAACCCATCATTCAAGCCTAGAGGAATTTAGCTGATATCAACCACAATACTCAGATGGAACTGATCAGAAATATGGTTGAGGCCAGATATAAAGTAACTCAAGTTGATATAAAGGCCATCAAAGAACATTTGGTGAAGACTACTTGTTCTGCCCCTGCAACAGTCCTTCAAGAAAAAGAGGATGATGCCAAAAGGGGGAGAGTGATAAGCTGAGAAAGTTGTAGCCATATTCAAAGGTGCAACAAAAGCCATGGTCAGCTGAAAATCAAACCTCTGCTAAGGCATCAGATGCTGGTGTTCAAAAAGGGATTTATGAGACCCTAAACAAACAAGCAGAAGAAATTGCCTTAGAAAAAACAGAAGAGACAGGATACACTTGAAAGCAAGGCTTCCAAATTGATTGAAGAAGAACAAGCCAAGCAGATGGAAAAAGAAGATATTGGCACTTCAAGAAAAAAGATAGTCAACTAAAAAAGTTAGACAGCCAATTTCCACCCTTCTAAAACCATTGATGACGCAACAAAAAGTGTATCCCCTTTCAAGCTCAAAACTAAACCAACACCCAAAAATAAACCACCACTTCACCAAAACCACCACCAACAGATGTTGGTACAACAAATGTAACAACAGATGTTTCCTCACCACTACCAAAAACCAACAGATGCTGATACAACAAATTTATCAACAAATGTTAACCAAATCTCTACCATAATCACCTTTCCCATCATAACCCAACCATTAACCACACCATCAAGAATTCCTACACATCCACCCTCACCAAAGATCAAATTCCAACGCCAAAGAAAAACTTTTGTTGATGATGATGATGATGAAAAGATTCCATCACCAATCCATTTATTATCAAAACCCATTTCCACATCACCCTTATCACTACCATTTAAAACCACTTCACTACCACCCATGAACAAACTACCACCTGACATCCCACTAGCTACTAGATATCATGTAGAAATTCTTGTTGTTCAGAAAGAAATTGAATTATTTTTCACAGCAGGGGATACTTCAAAACTAGACTTCCCATCTCTCTTTGGATATAGAAGGCCAAGAAACTTAGATGAATATCTAAATTTGAAAGCTAAACAAGTTGAGAACATATCCAAAGAGATAAGCAAAGAAATAGATGATAGGGTTACTCAATCAATTATATCTCATGAACTTAGCAAAGTTAGAAAAATTGAAGATTTTGCCAAAGATATGAGTAAATCCATGTCAAAGAGGCTGATGTGCATGAATTATGTATATTTTTATGATTCCAATTTACTTCACACAAATTGAGTTTCAAAATGATTTTCACCCAAGAACAAAACACACACAAAAGGGCAAGTGTAACCGTTGGGTGGTAATATAGTTTATCGGTAAGAACCGGATATCAATCCGTGGACGCGGTGTCTTGATACTAAACTTTTGCTACTTTAAAACCTTTTCAATTAATGGGTTGATTTTTTATTCTAATTTATCATGCAAAAAAAAAAACAAATTGCTAACTAATCTAAGGAAGAACAATATCTAAAAGAGGTTGCCTAAACTAAGTATCCACTAATAAACATGTGACAACAATTTAGAAAGATTAGCGGTGATGCAAGCTCTAAATTCAACTAAGTCTCAATCAAGGCTTCCTAGCTTTATAAATCTTAGGAAAACTAAAATGAAATAACACTCTAATCACCTAAAATTTATTCTTTTAAGCTCATTTGCTAAGTTGATGTTAATCTTTTAATGATGAGTTATTTGTTTGTCAAAACTCCTAACTCTACAAGTTTGGGAAAACTACCATGAACAACATACTAATCACCCTAACTTGGTTTTATGTAAGTGACATCTTCATCAAGTTCTTGATATGTAACACCCTGTAAAAATCGTGTCCAATAATATAGTGACACGTGTTGTATTTTAAATATAGTCTGTTAAAGACCAATAAGGACTAAAGGCGTCAACATGCTCAAGTTGAGCCTCTGAGTGACGAACTGATGTCAACATGCATAAATAACAGCCTCTGAGTGACTGATATGTCAACATGCCCAGCCTCTGAGTGACATCAGAATCAACATGCTTATCATAAGCCTCTGAGTGATCCTTTGTGAAGTCCTAAACTCTCATACGTGCCATTTGTTGGACGAGAAAGTTCAATTTTGTAAATATGTGAAAGTTGGATGATGGAGGGATTAAAAGTGTCAACATGTTAATTTATACCTCTGAGTGACCTTTTAACGAACCAAGAGCTCGAATATGTCCGGGCATAATCTCGGGTATGCCAAGTATTGGCTACGGAGGGCTAAAAGTGCCAAAAAGGTGTTTAAAATGGTTTTTAGAAGCTTTAATAAGTTAAGGGGTTAAAAGTGTTAAACTTTGAAACTGGCCTAAGGTCAATCGCTGGCCGCGAGAGACCAGGCCTGGTTCTCTCGCGGGGCGCGAGAACAGACCTACAGCAGAAAGTTTTGTTTGGCCTCCAAGCAAAACTCCAAAACCATTAATTCGAAACCATGGATTCTCTAAACTGCTATGCCACGTTTTGGGACACTTGTAAGCTTCTTCTTACAACCCTAAAAACCTGGCTTCACCTCCTTTGAGTTCTCCAACTATAAATAGGTGATTAAGTTCACCATTTAAACTTGCACCTTTCTAAAACATGAATATTCTCCCTCCTCCGGAAGTTCCTAGCTGAAAGGAGCATCCAACTTAGTTCTCTTGCATTATAGGAACCTCTTGTAAGTGTTCCTTGCTCTTTCATTTTCGTTTATAGGCTTTTATAGCCAAAAGTCAAGCGTTTTCGTAAAACGCTTTGACTTTCGGTTAAGACCATTATGGTCCAGCCATTGTTCAAAATGAACATGGCTAAGTGATCGTAATAAGGTAGGTATTAGTCCCTATAAAGGGCACCTCCTGAAGATCACGTTTGCTAGACCAATTGACGGGTCAAAGTTATGATATTAAAAAGTCAAACATGCCATTTTTTGGAAAAACATAAATTGATCTTATATAGCTTATGAAACCTGTTTTGACACTTAAACAAGTTGGTAATAATTATTAGAACATGTAAGAACATGTTCGGCTTGTCAATTTCAGTTCTAGGGTCGGTTCGCAACCGAAAGTGGTGAAGTTTGACTTATGCTTTGACTTTCGATTCTGGCCCGATTTAGATTAGTTAGACACTGATCTAAAGTTGCATTATGATCATAATATAATGTAGCATAACCCTCTGAGGTTATATTACATGATCATAATCAGAATCCAAGTTTATGCGCAAGTTCCATAATTATGCCATGTTTGACCAAAACGCCACTTTGACATAAATCAAGGTTTTAATGATAATAAACTTGAAAATGAGTTTCCTTCTGATGTAATATTATAAGTAGGATTATTTGGGATGTTAAACCAAGTTATAAACTGAGTTTTCAAACAAGTCCTTAAACTATGTCGATAAGTGACGATTTTAGCCCCTGTGGCTTATAAAATGGTTTTAATCAAATCTTTTCAAAGTAAATCATTTACCTACTGATATGTTAAATAACATGTTTTAAACATTTTAATTTGACCTTAATGTCAGTTTTCGTAAACATCACTTAAAAACGTCATTTTACGGCATAAGCGCCGTTTCGGTGCATAGTATGGTTTTAAACCATATTATTGACCAAGACTTGTTACCAGCTGATTTTAAAATTTATTTTAAACATATTTACAGTAGGTACATGTTATAAATTCAGAATCCCAAATAAATTATAAGCTATGTGTAAATGACCAAAATGCCACTTCGGTGCATAGTTTGGTCATAAAGGATAATTTACACATATAATTGACATCCTAATGATATTATATCATAAATAAAGTATTTTTCCAGAATACTTATGACTATAACATTAAAATTATATTCAAGTCCCTTTATTACGATATACAATTACCAAAATTCCCTTATGAGGCATAATTTCGTTTTAAAACCTTAACGGGCATACAAATTGATATCCTACTGATATCTTAACTTATTTAAAGTATAATGGCATATAGAACTTTTCCATGACTTATTCGGTTACCCGATATTGCTAATATGCGCACGGTTACGTATATGTAACTATTTTACAGAAATTAACCGAAACGGGTTTAACCTTGTCATTTAAGTCTCAAAATCCAGAATTTTAATAGTTTACCCATATTAAACAAGTCAAGGTACTGTTGCGATTAAACTACATTCTATCCAATAATCGTTTAATCTAGCGTCATACGTTTTGATCAAGTACGCTAGTCGGTCTAAGTCTATGACTTAAATAAGACCGTTATTATTTAATTGGTTAGTTTATGCCATAATCCAGACTAGAGACTTGCCGGTAAATGCTATCTGCACTTAGTCCTTTTTGTGTACGGCTGAGTTATTAAAAAATTAAAGAAGACTATCTCAGGTAAATACTCTCGACTTATTTCTCCTATACGGGCTTGGTTTACGGTAAATTATTACCGCTTGGTCGGAAACGGGATTAATCGAATGCCGGATCGGAATAGAAATCCGCATATTCCGTTTTAATCAGTTTTGTTTGATAATTTAAACATCGGGGGTTAACTACCGTGTCCTGGATATCCTCGACTCATTACAATCGAAATGGCCACGACCTTAGCGCGGGTGTAGGTATACACCCGATAGACGCTCAATTATGCATTCCCACAAGGTTGGGAGGAATTGACTCCTTCATGAGTCCAAAGTGGTGTGTACGTTAATTGTGTCTCAGTTTTCGTGCCGAGCCCCGTATGTATGACAAACATGTAAATCTGTTAACAAGGTTGGGCGGTCAATTAACCCAAGTTACAAAAAGATTTTTGTGCTGATACGCACCTAAAATATTTTTGAAATGTTTTCAAAATGAGTTAGTTGGGTGTATTTACCAGCGAAAGCTAACGTATTTTCAAAAGACTAATCTGAAGGTACAATACGAAAATAGGCCGGAAGTACTCAGTAGTGATAAAGGATCTTGCAAATCCTAAATCTACCCAAAGTCTGTTTTATATTCTTTCCTTGTACAATTTATGATCCGCCTATGAATCTTCTATTACAAGCTTGTATATTATTTTGTATTTTTCGAACATTTGGTTTGTAATAGTAATTTTACTCCAAGACTTCCGCTGTGCCGTGTTTAATTGACAATGATGTTATCAACTGTTGTAACGATACTCCCCACCCGGGCCCACCGGTGTTTGGATTTCGGGGTTGGAAATCCGGGGTGTGACATGATATGAATCACAAGCATGGTCATGCTAGATAACAATCTTGGCCCAAATCATCATACCATCATAAACACAAACTGTAGAATTCATATAAAGATTCATTTGATCTTTCCAATTTCTAAATGCAAGAATCCATACACATGTTCAAATCACCATTCTAATCATGTTAGTAATTACTATTCCTAGTTTCATGCTATGAATCATACTAACAAGTTAACAAGATTCAACAATTATAATCTCTACATGGGCTTTCCAACACAACATGTAAATACTTTTGACCAAACATTCAAGAACAAGGACTTTAAACATGATCATGAACTCCAAGAACAAGATTAAACATCACCATGAATATTAACAAAAAACAATCACCACATCTTTTTCCATGTTATCACATACTCATTAGCTTCAACAAAGTTTAAGCAACCCAAATGTTTAGGCCATAAGGCTCATAACTACCAAATCAAATGCAAAATAACTCAAATTGTTCATAAGTAACAAGTAGGCTAACCAATGTTTAAAGACAAGATGAAAATGGCAAAGGAGTGGATCTTCATGTGATTTAATCTTCTTCAAGGCTCCTTCTTGGCTCCAACAAGCTTCCAAGACCAGATTCTTGAGAGAAAACTTCACAAAAATGCTCCAACTCCCTTCCAAATAAGCTTGACACTCGTATTTATGCTACTAGTTGATTGGCACGACCATGCCACCTTTTGGTACGGTGGTGCTTGGTAAGTGTCAGAGGCGCTTTTTCTTCTGTCGATCATGTTTGCTACCATTTTCGGAAAGATCCCGCTCAAACTTCCCCGAGGTGGCACGACCATGCCAACATATGGCACGGTCATGCGTGTCGATGTCGTAAACGACGATGACTGTTTCGACCTCGGGAATGAACTGATCTGAGACTGATTTGGGTCAAGCACGGTCGTGCTGGGGGTTGGCACGGTTGTGCCATTCTTGGATTTTCCTAGCTTGCGCTGATAGTTAAGAGTGCTTAGGAGAGTGGCGGTTGTCGAAGGCTTGGCACGGTCGTGCAGTATCTGGCAGTCTGCTGGAAAGTTCCATTTTCTCTATTTTGCTCCAAAAGCCTCTGTTTCAACAGTGGTTCGAAGCTCGAACCTGTATTTTCACAAACAACTCAAATAAGTACCAAAATCAATGAAAATACAAAGAGTTCTCGTATAAACGGGGTATATTTGATGTTTTTAAGATGTATAAATTCTTATACATCAAAATCCCCACACTTAAACTTTGCTTGTCCTCAAGCAAACTAAAACAAATAAAAACTCTCTCAATGGCAATCATCTCAACTAGTATTTTATAAGCACAAATAAATAACTCGGGTTATAGCAATTAAGGGTTACTCGACATGAAGGAAAGACCAAAAAGTAAGCAAAATACATTTATGAGCAATGGTTCATCTTTGAAATCTCTACAAGTTCACCTTACATCCTCGCAATGTTCACACACAATCGGCTAAATATGGGTGCACATACAATTCATGGAGTATGTTTAGAACGCTCGATGCCAAGACGATGACTATGCAATATCATAAGCTTGTGGAAGGATCAAATCTAAACACTCAATATAACATAAATCGTGAGGTCTTATTTGGGTTGTAACTTGGCTAGGCTTAAGGGTGTGGAGGTGGTTTTTTTAAAAGTGGCTAAAACGGTTGTAACCCGACGGTTCGACTAACTTGAAACATAAGAAAATACAACTATACAACTTAATCATATCTAACCGAGAGCTAACCAACAAGTTTAGCTTTTTTATCTCCCAAAATTGCTCTAGCAAAGCCAATGATAAGGCTTTTTCAAACTACAATGATTTTTTTTCAACCATGCTTTAGAGAGAACTAAGTACGTATACTTAGATAAAAACTCTTAACCATGAGGTTGTAACTAATAAACTAAGATACTATACAGAAAGGCTGCAGGTTAACACTGACCGAACCGGGCTTCCAACCAAAAAATGGGTTCAAAAATAAAAAGGCTAATTTGGCTATGTGGTTAATATTTAGCGGTTTAAAAGAAATGAAAGGGGAAAGGCTCAAATTGGTTTGACTAGGGGTATGATTAAGTGTCGGAATAAGTATAAATGACTAAAACTAAAAGGTTTCCTAATGCCTCAATCATTTTCATGCTATATGTTTGCTTTGTGGCCTCGAAATGTATACCTAACACAAGTTCAAATCGCAAAAGTCATCCGGCTCACTCAATCTTTGCCCGCAAAAACATGAGCAAAAATAATTCTAAAGCTACAAGGCTCAAAAATAACTCACGTAAATAGGCATATTGGGTAAATATGCAAGGCAAACAAGTAGGTAAATCGCTCGATTTCTCCTGCTCAAATTTATATAGAAAAATGTTACTTGATGGTGATATTCACTCGAGCGAAACCCCTTTTTGTGTTTACCCTTATACATTTTTTTCAAAAAATTTAGTGCTTATATAAAAAACTTATGTTGATTTGATTATTCAAGAGAGTTTTGTATTATCATTTTTTTTTCAAATCGGACAACTAAGTTCATGCATTAAGCCACCTCCCCTTGAATTGTACATCGCCCTCGAGGTACAACAAAAACAACTATACAAGCGAAATGCAAATATAGTAAAAGCGGAGGAAATGGGAACACGAAAACTCCCGTGAAACATAAAGGATAGAATGGAGCTAACAAAGTAAGAAGGAGCATCCACAACGAACTACCGAGCCATCCAATAAAACCATCATCTCATCGAGCCAACACTGCACACTAGCGAACATGATCAAACTCACAAGGATCTACCCAACCCAAATACCCTTGCCTTTATTTATTTATTTAAACCACTAAAATTTAAGCAAAAGAAATTAAAGTTTCATGACGGAGGGGTGTGAAGACAATGGAAAATGGCACACCCCTCAAACACAAAATGAAAAAGATACAAAATAGGTGACGAGACTAAGACCTGCCACCAGATCCAAAAGGACCGGCGTCATCCTGGCGATCAAACCTGGATCTCCGTGCGAAATGCGGAGGCGGCTGCGTGTAGGGTGTACCGAGCGAGTTCGCGATATGATGCTGCAAACTAAAAGCCAGTCAAAGCTTTGCCGGCTTTGCTTGTACGTGTCTTCCATAAAGTTCCCCTTCCTGTGTTGCTCTGTGCAGATCAGATCCACATCTAGTCTAACAACCTACTGATCCAACGCGAGACTATCCTTCTGCCACCAGATATTAGCCGCTGACGGCTCATACGTACCATAAGAACCATGCTCGAAACCACCACTACCATACCAGCCATATACATGCTCCCAGTTTGGGCTCCCAAAACCATGGCCCAAGTCACCAACCTGCATGTGAAGGCCCGCTCCCCAAGCGACCTCACCTTGCCCATGAACCGGGATATCTTACATATGGACATCATCACCGCCACCATCGCCATTACCACCACCATCATTATCACCCTCCGCTTCGGGAAGCGGCTTCCCAAATCCTACCTAATCTGTCAACAAGCTTTGGGACTCCGTTTACCTTGCATATCATGTGCATGGAAGTCAGCTGAGCTACGTCAAGTAACCCATAATCACAAGCCACGGTTAGATGGTCTAACCAAACCCGATAATATTTGGCAAGTTTGGTGGTGAATGCACCCCTGAAATACTCGATGTAGGCATCAAACCAATACCCCTCTGAATTAATTCGGTGATGCTGACTGCCACATTGCGGTTTGATCCGGAAATGATGAAGTAGAGATGGAACAGGTCGCGGGTGGAGATGTTGCCTGTGCTGTCACCTCGACCTCCAATAACATGGAAGACGGTGCGCTCAACGATACGGTGCAGTGGATTAAGAATCCATGTTGCCTTAGCTCTCCTCGGGTCCCATTCTCGACCCTGTAACAGTGATCTCTGACCAAAAGGCGGCTTTGTCTACATCTGGCTCCCATTCTTGCAGACTACCATGAAATAAAGTAAAAACTCCTTGAACCCGGGGCACTCACGAAGCATCTCCTACCGAGAAAAAGAGCCGAACTAACATACCTGAAAACCGGCAACACATTCAAACATCCCTCGTGACAAGAACGAACTGAAACCTGAAAAAGAAATAGACAACTGAAAAATAATACATACAAAAACATACTAAGTTTATTTACGAGTCTTCAGCTAGACTCGCCACCCCGAATTCGTTTGTTCATGGGGTGGAGGGTAACAACCTCCTCACTCTGATCAACGGGCCCTCCAACATAAGCCTTTAGCCTATGCCCATTGACTTTACACAACCGACCATCCTCATGGCCTATCTCCACGGTCCCATATGGAAACATAGCTCGTACAATGTATGGACCCGACCACCAAGATTTCAGCTTACCAGGAAATAACTTGAGACGTGAGTTGTATAACAACACACGATCACCCACTCGAAATTCTTTATTGTCCTTCAAGCTGGCATCATGAAGCGTCTTAGTATGTTCCTTGTACAGCTTGAAGATTTCATACGCATCATTCCTAAGCTCTTCAATCACGTGGATCTGCACAAACCTGTTCTCACCCGCAGCCGCCATATCAAGATTAACTATCTTCAATGCCCAATATGCCTTTTCCTCGAGCTTCAAAGGAAGATGGCAGGACTTTCCATAGACCAATTTAAATGATGTAGTGCCTATAGGAGTCTTGTAGGCTGTTCGAAAAGCCCATAGTGCATAATCCAATTTCTCGGACCAATCCTTATGGCTAGAATTAACCGTTTTCTCTAGAATCCGCTTAATACCCCGATTAGTGACATCAACCTGTCCACTCGTCTGTGGATGATATGGTGTAGAGAATTGGTGTTGCACACCATATCAAGACAATGCTTTCTCAAGCTGTGAATTACAGAAATGCGTCCCACGGTCACTAATCAATGCCTTTGGGGCACCAAAGCGAGCAAACAACTTCTTAAAAAACCTCATTACTACCCTAGCATCATTAGTGGGTAAAGCTTGTGCTTCAGCCCACTTTGACACATAATCAACGGCAACTAGAATGTAGCGGTTACAAAAAGAGGTCGGGAAAGGACCCATGAAGTCTAGTCCCCATATGTCAAAGACCTCACAAACTTGGATGCCGTTTTGTGGCATCTCATTGCATGCTGAAATGTTGCTTGCTCTCTAGCAAGCATCACAGGACCTCACCCACTCATGGGCGTCACGGAAGATAGTAGGCCAAAAGAATCCATTCGCTCCATGTTGGCCTCCTGCGGGTCCCTCGTGACAGTGGCGCAAAATATCTCACTTCGTCCCCATACACGCATCGCTAGATCATTCTGATCCGCTCCTACCATAAACAAGTAAGGGTCATCCCAAAAGTAATACTTGACATTCGCAAAGAAGTTTTGCTTTTGTTGATGGGTCATCCCCTTGATCACGATGCCACTAGCTAAGTAATTTGCAAAGTCAGCAAACCATGGGGAATCATCATTAGTCTCGATCCTCATAAGAAATTTGTGGGGAAAATTGTCATTGATGTTTGGCGCGCGAATTTCCTTTCCCTCGGAATGATCAAGTCGAGACAAATGATCGACTGCCAAATTTTCAGCCCCTTTCTTATCACGGATTTCAATATAAAACTCTTGCAGCAAAAGGATCCAACGTATCAATCTCGGTTTAGCATCTTGCTTGCTAAAAAGATACCGAAGGGCTGCATGATCCATGTACACAATGGTCTAGGAAAGGATGAGATAAGACCGAAATTATCGAAGGCAAAGACGACAGCTAGGAGCTTTTTCTCTGTCATGGTATAATGCTCCTGAGCGTCGTTCAGGGTCTTGCTGACATAGTAAATTGGGTAAAAGTGCTTATCTCTCCTTTGACCTAAAACGGCCCTGACTGCGAAATCACTTGCATCACACATCAACTCAAATGGTAGTTCCCATTCAGGGGCAACCATGATCGGGGAATTCACCAACTTCTCTTTCAACAACTCGAATGCTCGTAGGCATTCATCAGAGAAAATGAAATAGGCGTCCTTCTCGAGGAGCTGGGTCATTGAACGGGCGATTTCGGAGAAATCCTTTTTAAATCACCTGTAAAAACCTACATGACCCAGAAAGCTCCTAATAGATCTAATGGATGTGGGAGGCAGGAGCTTAGAAATAGTCTCAACTTTGGCTCGATCAACCTCGAGCCCCGCATGTAAAATCTTGTGACCTAGCACAACGCCCTCCTTGACTATGGTCGTGGCATTTTTCCCAGTTCAACACAAGGTTGGCTTCTTCACACCTAGCCAACATCCTTTTTAGATTCCTGAGACAATGATCGAATGAACTTCCAAACATAGAAAAATCATCCATGAAAACCTCCATAGAATCCTCAATCATGTCATGAAAAATGGCCATCGTAAATTTCTGAAATATGGCCGGAGTATTACACAGTCCAAAGGGCATCCCCCGGTAGGCAAATGTGCCATAGGAACATGTGAATGTCGTCTTCTCCTGATCCTCAGGAAAGATGGGAATCTGAAAGTAGCCTGAAAAACCATAAGGGAAATAGTAGAACATCCTAACCGACAACCTGTCCAACATCTGATCAATAAAGGGAGTGCGAAATGATCCTTCCTCATGGCATCATTGAGTTTGCGGCAATCAATGCAAACTCTCCACCCGGTGACAGTACGAGTAGGAATTAACTCGTTTTTCTCATTGGTCACTACTATCATCCCTCCTTTCTTCGAGATTACCTATACGGGGGTAACCCAAGGAGAATCAGAGATCAGATATATCAAACCTGCATCGAGTAGTTTGATGACCTCTTTCTTCACAACGTCCTGCATGTTTAGGTTTAAGCGCCTCTAATCCTGTACCACAGGTTTAAAGTCCTCCTCCATCAAGATCTTATGGGTACAAAAGGATGGATTGAACCCTTTTATATCCATGATCTTCCAAGCGATCAACTTTTTATGCTGCTTCAAGACTTCAAGAAATCGATCCTTCTCCTCTCCCGACAATCCAACAGAAAGGATAACGGGCAAATGAGTTGCACCCTCCAAGAAAGCATACTCAAAGTGATCTGGAAGCTCCTTAAGCTCAATTGAAGGTGGATCCTCAACAAAAGGGCGTGCTTTAGGCTCAACAATGCGATCCACAACCTCAAAAACTTCGGGACAACGGGGAGACGCATGACCTATTGGACAGGTCATCTCCTCGATTAGTTGGTCCACAACAGGTGTACCAAAAGTCTCCCCTCCAAGCTGTTGTGTGTCCACAACATCCTCCTCAAATGTGTCCAAAAGATGATCACTCACATATGTATCAATAGTCTTAATGAACTAGAGTGTATCATCCTGACTCTGCGGATGCTACATGGATCTCCCAATATCAAAAGTCACCTCCTCGTCATCAACCTTAAGAGTAAGTCTGCTGGTGTAGACATCAATCAAGGCTCTCGTAGTGGCTAGGAATGGTCGACCTAAGATAAGAGGAACATTTTTGTCCTCATCCATATCGAAAATCACAAAATCGACAGGAAAGACAAACGTGTCGATTTTCACTAGCATATCCTCAACTATGCCTCGAGGATACTTCACAAAACGATAGGCTAGCTGAATACTCATACGAGTGGGTTTGGGCTCTCCTACATCTAGCTTAGCAAAACCGCATATGGCATGAGGCTTATGCTAGCTCCAAGATCAGCCAATGCATTGCTGATCGACAAACTACCAATCAAGCACCGGATAGTGAAACTCCTGGGATCATTCATTTTCTTCGGTAGCTTGTTTTGAAGAACTGCCGAACACTCCTCATTCAAGGTCACATGAGAAAGCTCCTCAAGTTTCTTTTTGTTAGATAACATATCTTTCAGAAACTTAGCATACTTAGGCATTTGAGCAAGTGCCTCGACAAATGGTAAATTTATATGAAGTCACTTAAAAAGCTCAAGGAATTTACCTTAGTGTTCTTCAATTTTCTGCTTCTTCAACCTCCCGGATATGGAATGGGAGGGACATACTCTCTCACTGGCTCCTTGGATCGTGCTGTACTTGCTGGGACTCGCCTCAGTTGCACCTCTCCCAGAGACTCAGTCTCGATCTCCTCAACAATCTCGTCATCCATCGGTTTTACTGGAGTAGCCAAAGTGACAGGCTCAGCGATCTTGCCGCTTCTCAACGTGATGGCCTTCGCAGTGGCCTTAGGATTAGGCTTCGTATTGCTTGGAAGGCCTCCCTGTTGTCTCTCGCACAACATATTGGCAATATGGCCAACTTGGTTCTCAATGGTCTGCATGGAAGCCTTTTAGCTTCTTAACTCACTCTCGTGCCTCGTGAAACGACCATCATACTCTTTAAAACGCTTCTCATTTTCGACTTTTTTGAGAGTTTTGACCTGCTAAGAGTTGACTAAACATATCTTGCACACTAGTTTCATAAGTGCAAGATATCTGTTGAGGCCGAGGTGCACCATATGTTCCAGGACCCATGGGACGTGAAGCAAATCCGGGTGGATACTGACTAAAAGCGTCAGGTTTCCAATTGAAATTTGGGTTATTCTTCCACCCCGGATTATAAGTATTATTGTAGGGACTATGCTGAGGACGGTATTGATTTCCCATAAAATCTACGTGCTCGTGTGATACCTCCCCCATCGGAAAATTTCCTACATGATATGCTCCCCCACTCAAACCACTCGAGTGAATCTCCATCAGCCGATCAAATTTCGAAGATAAGGCATCCATACATGCTGTCATGGCAGTGAAGTCATCCACGTGATGAACTCCCTGTCGAGAACTCTTCCCCCTTTGTGGCTACTGTGTCCGATTCTTCAAGGGGCATTGCCAATGTCTCCGCTCGAATATATATCGACCATCATCTGCCCCTCACCATCCAAACCATGGTTGAAGATCTGACATTGTTGCCACTTGGGCAACCCATGATGTGGGGCCTTTCTCATGAGCTCCTTAAACCACTCCCACACCTCATAAAAGGGGCTCATCATTGTCCTGACGAGAGTTGAGAATCTTGGTTCTCAACTAAACAGTTTTCTCTGGAGGGAAAATTTCTGGAGGAACTTCTCAGCTAATTGATTCCACGTAGTGATAAACCCAGCTGGAAGTGAAAGAAGCCACTCTTTGGCTCCATAACGTAAAGAGAATGGAAAGAGCCGAAGGCGTATCACATCCGATGATGCATCACGAATCATAAACGTGGCACAAACCCGCAATATGGACCCTAGGATCCTCGTGATCCTTGTCATAAAACTGCACCGCATTCTGTAATATCGATATGGTACCGGATTTGATCTTGAAATTATTATTATTAATCGTGGGTGCATTGATGTTCGCAGGTAAGCCCTCAAGTGAAGGATTTCCTAAGTCGTTTAAGACCCTCATTTCCTCTTTGTCTGCCATTTCTATGTGAACCTCATAGAATGTGTCATCTCCCAACGCGTCTACCTCGATCGTAGCGGCCACCACGCGGGACAACAATTTAGAAAGATTAGTGGGGATGCAAGCTCTAAATTCAACTAAGTCCCCAATCAAGGCATCCAAGCTTTATAAATCTTAGGAAAACTAAAATGAAATAACATTCTAATCAACTAAAATTTATTCTTTCAAGCTCACTTGCTAAGTTGATGTTAGTGATGAGTTATTTGTTTGTCAAAACTCCTAACTCTACAAGATTGGGAAAACTGCCATGAACAACATACTAATCACCCTAACTTGGTTTTATGTAAGTGACATCTTCATCAAGTTCTTGATATGAATCACAAGCATGGACATGCTAGATAACATTCTTGGCCTAAATCATCATACCAACATAAACATAAACTATAGAATCTATATAAACATTCGTTTAATCTTTCCAAATCTAAATGCAAGAATCCATACACATGTTCAAATTACCATTCTAATCATGTTAGCAATTACCATTCCTAGTTTCATGCTATGAATCTGTAACACCCTGTAAAATTGTGTCCAATATAGCGACGCGTGTTGAATTTTTATTTTAAGTCTATTAAAGACTAACAGGGACTAAAAGCGTCAACATGCTCAAACTAAGTCTCTGAGTAATCTTCTGATGTCAACATGCATAAACCAAGCCTCTGAGTGACCATTAGTGTCAACATACTTAAAACATAGCCTCTGGGTGACCATTAGAGTAAACATTCTTAAAACATAGCCTCTGAGTGACCATTGGTGTCAACATGCTAAAACTCGGCCTCTGAGTGACCGTTGTGTCAATATGCCCAGCCTCTGAGTGATATCAGAGTCAACATGCTTATAATGAGCCTCTGAGTGATCCTTTACAAAGTCCTAACTCTCATATGTCCCATTTGTTGGACGAGAGAGATCAAATCGATAATTATATAAAAGTTGGACAATGGAGGGGTTAAAAGTGTCAACATGTTAATTTATACCTCCGAGTGATCTTTTAACGAACTGAGAGCTCGACAATGTCTGAGCATACTCCCGGGTACGCCAAATATTGGTTACGGAGGGCTAAATATGCTAAAAAGGTAGAAGTTTTATAAGTTAAGGGGCTAAATGTGTCAAACTTTGAATCTGACCATGGGGCGCTCGCGGGGCGTGAGAGACCAGGCCTGGGTCTCTCGCCTCTCGCGGGGCGCGAGAGGCCTTGTCTGCAGAAAATTTGCTTGGCCTCAACACAAATTGCCAAAAACCATTTGATTCAAAACCATGGCTTTCCAAACTGCTATGCCACGTTTTAGGACACTTGTAAGCTCCCTCTTACACCCTTTAACACCTGGCAAACCTCCTTCAAGCTCCCCAACTATAAATAGGTGCAAAGATTCACCCTTTGGACTTGCACCTTTCTTATTCACAACTCTATCCCCCTCCTCTAGAAGTTCCTAACTGAAAGGAGCATCCAACTTAGTTCTATTGCATTCTAGGAACTACCAGTAAGTGTTCCTTCCTCTTGCATTTTCGTTTATAGGCTTTATAGCCAAAAGTTAAGCGTTTTACGGAAAACGCCTTTACTTTTGGTTAAGACCATTATGGTCCAGCCATTGTTCGTAATGAACATGGCTAAGTGATCGTAATAAGGTATATGTTAGTCCCTATAAAGGGCACCTTTTGAAGATCATGTTTGCTACCAGCTGACGTGTCAAAGTTATTATTTTAAAAAGTCAAACATACCATTTTTCGGAAATGTTATAATTTGATCTTATATATGTTATGAAACCTGTTTTGACACTTAAAAAAGTTGGTAATAATTATTAGAACATGTAAGAACATGTTCGGCTTGTCAATTTCAGTTCTAGGGTCGGTTTGCAACCGAAAGTCGTAAAGTTTGACTTCTTCTTTAACTATCGATTCTGACCCGATTTAGATTAGTTAGCTACTGATCTAGAGTTGCATTATGATCGTAATAATATGTAGCATAACCCTCTGAGGTTATATTACATGATCATAATCAGAATCTGAGTTTATGCACAAGTTCCGTAATTTTGCCATTTTGACTAAAATGCCCTTTTTGCATAGAATGAGATTTAAATGATAACAAACTTGAAAATGAGTTTCCTACTGATGTAATATTATAAGTATGATTATTTAGGATGTCAAATCAAAATATAAACTGAGTTTATGAACAAGTCCTTGTAATATGTCGATATATGACGATAAGGTCCTTGTGCCTTATAAAATGGTTTTAATCACATCTTTTCAAAGTAAATCCTTTACCTACTGATATGTTATATTAAATAACATATCTAAGACTTGTTAATCTGATCATAACATCAGTTTTCAATAAACATCGCATAAATCGTCATTTTACGACATAAACGCCATTTCGGCGCATAACACGGTCTTAAACCATATTTATCAACCAAGACTTGTTACCTACTGATTTCAAAAATTATTTTAAATATTTTTACAGTAGGTATATGATATGAACTAAGAATCCCAAGTAATTTATAAAAGTATGTGTAAAATGACCAAAATGCCCTTTCGGTGCATAGTTTGGTCATAAAATATAAATTACACATATACTCAATATCCTACTGATATTATATCCTAAATAAGTTATTTTTCAGAATACTTATAGTTAGAACATTAAATTTTATTCAACTTCCTTTTATACGGTATGAAATTACCAAAATGCCCTTATGAGGCATAATTTCATTTTAAAACCTTAACGGGCATATA
The DNA here is from genome assembly GCA_947069175.1 of Scalesia atractyloides. NCBI lineage: Eukaryota > Viridiplantae > Streptophyta > Magnoliopsida > Asterales > Asteraceae > Scalesia > Scalesia atractyloides. Next base: position 14,392,805 of record CAMTDV010000001.1, on the reverse strand, counting down.
AGTTGATATCCTACTGATATTACAACTTACTTAAATTGTAATGGCATATAGAAATTGTCCATGACTTCTCTGGTTACCCGATATCGCTAATATGCGTACGGTTAAGTATATGTAACTAGTTTACTGAGATTAACCAAAACGGGTCTAACCTTGTCATTTAAGTCTCAAAATCCAGAATGTTTATAGTTTACCCATATTATACAAGTCAAAGTTCTTGTCGGGTTTAAACTACATTCTATCTGATCCTCGTTTAATCAAGCGTTATACGTTTTGATCATGTACACTACTCGGTCTAAGTCTCTGACTTAATTAAAGACCGTTAGTATTTAATTGGTTAGCTTATGCCATAATCCAGACTAGCCTTCCGGTAAATGCTAACTGCACTTAGTACTTTTGTGTACGGCTGAGTTAATAAATCTTGAGTTTAAATGAAGAATAGCTCAGGTAAATACTCTCGACTTATTTTCCCTATACGGGCTCGGGATACGGTAAATTATTACCGCTTGGTCAGAAATGGGATCAATCGAATGCTGAATTGTGGCTAGTAAATCTGCATATTCCATTTTAATCACTTTTGTTTGATAACTTAAACATCAGGGGTTAACTACCGTGTCCTGGATATCCTCGGCTCATTACATTAGATAATGGCCACGACCTTAGCGCGGGATGTAGGCATACACCTGACAGACGCTCAAATGCAACTACCCACACTTGTTGGGAATAACTCCTTCGTGTTCATAAGTGTTGTGTACGTTAATCATGTATCGGTTTTTGTACTGGGCCCTGTATGTATGGACAAACATGTGAATATGTTAACAAGGTTACAAAGTAACTTTCCCAAGTTAAAAAATTATTTGTGCCTCTTAAAATCGTTTTCAAATAATTTCAAAATGAGTCAGTTGGGTGTATTTACCAGTGAAAGCTGATGTATTTTCAAAAGACTAAGCTGCAGGTATAATACGAAATAGGCTGGAAGCTGCTCGGTAGTGATATAAGAGGATCTTGCAAATCCTTAGATCTGCCCAAGGTCTGTTTTACATTCTTTCTTTTGTACAATTTATGATCCGCCTATGGATCTTCTATTACGAACCATTTGTATATTATTTTGGTACTTGAACATTTGGTTTGTAATAGTAATTTAAACTCCAAGACTTCAGCTGTGTTGTGTTTAATTGACTATGATGATATCAACTTACGTTACGATATTCCCCACCCGGGCCCACCGGTGTATGGATTTGGTTGGAAATCCAGGGTGTGACAGGTTGGTATCAGAGCCAACGTTTGAGAGAATTAAATACTATCCTTCTTGTGTTTAATCTCAAACTTACACAGGCGCATTCCTTAGACTTCTGACTCTAGGCTTTGACCTAGGATTACTCATTTCATTATTAAGTTATTAGTATTGTTTTTTAATTGATTTTAACAGAAAATGTCGCCACGTGTACGAGGAAGAGGCAAAGGACCAATGAGGGGAGGACCTTCAGGACATATCCCTTCACGTCCACATCACCCGAACCCCTATGAAGTTTCGGGAGATTCATGGCCATTATCGCAACATTCACCTTCTCATACTCAAAACTCTTATGCCGGATCGCCATATCAAGGTCCTAATGAGTGGGACCAATATTGGAACCAATTTACCTTTGCCAACACTCCTTCCCATCACTCTCAACCACCTCCTATACAAGAAGATTTTCACATGGAACCAGTGGAACATCATCAGCCGCCACCTGAGCCACCGAGGAGGAAACGTGGAACACGTATGTCAGTACGTGATGGTCAACGGTCGGGTTCACTACCACCATTGCCTAAACCTTACCCCTCCATTCAAAAGGACCCACAAATGGGTGGATTCTCTAATACCTCACATGTGGTGGAACCAACGCCATCACCCGCAGTTCAACCTCCACCATCGGGTTATAATAATCTTATCCCAACATATCCAGCTAATAATGGATATGATCCTTTTAACTCATCTACACCAGTTGATTACCAAGCATTGTCGCATGACCCTTACATGCAAGCGGTCATGCATAACGCACTTTACCCGTCTCCTTTCCCACCTGCTTACCCACCTACTGGTTATCCAAGTTATGCATACCAGTATCCGATGATGCCACAACCACAACCTCCGCTGCCACTTAAGGCCATTAATGAGGCCTTGGAACGAATGAAAGAAATGCAACAACAAGCGGAGAAAACGGAGAAGAAGGCAAATAAATTCTTTAAGAAACTCTCCAAATTAGTTAAGGGAAAGAAGGACGAGTGAAGTCTCTTCTAATATATGTAAGTCCCTGCGAGGACATTGTTATTTTTTTAGTCCCTGCGTGAACATTTTTATTTCTTTAGTCCTTGCATGGACAGTTTATTTCATTGTTTCTAATATATGTAATTTCTATTTGGAATTTAATGAAGTATTTTTGGAATTATATGCATGTGTATTTATGCTCTTCAAAGCAAACGTCTCGATTTTACTCGAAATTTATGCTCTGTGATATAATTCCAAAAAGATCTTAATGGTTTTGATTAGCCAAGTGGTACAGACCACATATTTGGCCAGTTTATAATTGATAGTTAAGGATAAAAGGGCCTTCTATCATGATAGTTAAGGGAAGTTATCCTTCTATCCAGAGGTGGTGGACTAAGTTCAAGCCTCCAAGTCGTTAAGGTAAAATGTGACCGGGACTATTAATCAACCATTAAGGTACTCTTATGTTAACATTCAGGAATGTTCATACTCCCGATAGTGTGACTTGAGGAACCACACTAGCCGTCTAGGTAAATGGACTATGTCCTAAAGCCTATTATATAGCCAATGTGATCAATGTGATCCCGGCTAATATCATCTATATGATGATAATAATTGACATCCATTAGAGACACAGGCCAATGTGCCATATTTTATGTCCATTAGTGACAGGCCAATGTGCCATATTTATGTCCATTAGTGACAGGCCAATGTGCCATATTTATGTCCATTAGTGACAGGCCAATGTGCCATATTTTATGTCCATTAGTGACAGGCCAATGTGCCATATTTTATGTCCATTAGTGACAGGCCAATGTGCCATATTTTATGTCCATTGCGACAAGCCAATGTGCCATATTTAATGTCCTTCGTGACAAGCCTATGAGCTAATTATAATTGCCTATTGGCAACGACAGTTGTGATATTACGATCCACTGTCTAATAATACATGGACTACGTCAAATTTTTAATTTGCCTTTGATGGTCCTTTTGAGACCTAGGCCAAAAATAGATATAATAAGCCTAAGAGTTGTGATGTTATTCACACTAGCTTGATTAAGCGATGGATTGTCATATCCAACGTTTACAGCCAATATGGTTACTAATACCATAGTTAAAAGAAATTTAATTTGGTGTTTAGAACCAATGCTTTAAAGAATGGCTAACTCGGATGAGGCGCAAAGTATCCGCCGGGATGTTAACTCTAATAAAGCAGAAAATATAGCCATTAATAATGAATATTTCCAAGCTCGCATAGACGCAGCTGTGGGAAAGGCCATAGAAAAACTTAGAAAGTCGAGTGCTACTCGCTCGAAACCATTATCAATCACGCCATCCACAGCTCACAAAGAAAGCTTAGTTCACTCTTCAAATGCGAAGAGTGAACCAAAGAAGATAGAACTTGCTGATAGGTCCCGCTCTTCTAAAGACGGATGTACCTACAAATATTTTGTCTCCTGCAAGCCCCAGGATTTTAATGTGGAAAAAGGAGTTGAAATGGCTGGACGAGATGGAAACGATTGTGGATATCAGTGGCTGTGCTGATAAGGATGTGGTGAAGTATGTATCACAGTCCCTCAAAGGTGATGCCTTAATTTGGTGGAAGGCTATGATCCAATCTACAGGTAAAATATACCTGTATAATTTGGGATGGTCCATGGTTATGGACCTTGTTAAGGAAACTTATTGCCCACCCCATGAGGTGAAAAAGATAGAGTCAGACTTCCTGACTCTCACAATGAAGAACCTAGATTGTCCGAAGTATATTTCAATTCCCTATCTAGGTTAGTTTCCTATTGATTACCCTGGAGCCCAAACGCATTGCGCGTTTCATTAATGGGTTAGCCCCCGAATAAAAGGCATGGTAAAGGCTGCTCAGCCCACTACCTATAGGTCTGCTGTTGACCTATCTCTCTCCCTCACCTTGGATTTAGTGAGGCAAAAGTCAGTCAAGACCGAGACTGACGGGAAAAGAAAACGGGAGGATGATAACTCCCAAAGGTTTAAGAAAAAGGGAAATTTTGGGTTCAAGAAGAACCAACATAGGTCTGATGATAGACCTTTATGCAAGACCTGTAGCCGCAGACATTGGGGGCAATGCAATACCGACCCTTATTAAACCCTATGGTATTTGCAAAAGAAAAGGGCATAAGACCCACGAGTGCAAAAATCTTAAAGATGCCGTCTGTTATGGCTGTAATGAGAAAGGGAATATTAAGCCTAAATGCCCTAAGAACCCCAGAAATAATGATGCAAAGCCTGGAGAGGCTAAGAAATGAAATGCTCGTGCTTTCCAGATAAATGCTAGGGAGGCCGTTAATGACAATAACATCATAACAGGTACTTTCCTCATCAACAATATATATGCTAGAGTTCTTTTTTATTCGGGTGCAGATAAGTCTTTTGTAGACCATAAGTTTAGTAAACTATTAAACTTACCCATAAGAACTCTAGATAAAACTTATGAGATAGAACTTGCTGACGGAACCTGAGAAATAGCATCTTCCATTCTTGATGGGTGCTCTATATTCATTAAGAATCATTCCGTTCCTATCTCTCTTTTGCCAATGAAATCGGCGGGGTTCGATGTTGTTTTAGGCATGGATTGGTTATCCCATCACCAAGCCCGCATTGCCTGTGATAAGAAACTCATCGGAATTAAAACACCATCTGGTGAAATGATCACCATCACTGGAGATTCACACTATGGATTGCTAGACAAGGTGTCGTTATTGAAGGCATCCAAGTGTTTAAGGAAAGGTTGTGCATTTACATGGCACAAGTTACTATCAATGAACTGAAGCCGAATATACAAGACCTTCCAATTATTTTGGAGTATTCCGATGTCTTTCCTGAAGAACTACCAGCTCTACCTCCAGATAGACAAGTAGAGTTTAGGATTGACATCCTACCTGGTTCAGCACCCGTAACTAGAGCTCCATACCGATTAGCACCGACGAAAATGAAGGAACTAAGGATGCAGTTAGATGAACTCTTAGAGAAAGGCTTTATTCAGCCAAGTTTCTCTCCCTGGGGAGCTCCATTTCTTTTCATTAAGAAAAAGGACGGTTCAATACGGATGTGCATTGACTACCACGAATTGAACAAGATAACAATCAAGAACCATTACCCTTTACCCAGGATTGACGATTTATTCAACCAACTTCAAGGGGCTAGTTATTTCTCAAAGATTGATCTAAGATCTGCATATCATCAGCTGATGGTTAGGAGTGAGGATGTTCCTAAGACTACCTTTAGGACCCGTTATGGTCACTATGAATTTTTAGTGATGCCTTTTGGGCTCACAAATGCACCTGCAATATTCATGGATCTTATGAATAGAGTCTGCAAACCATATTTGGATAAGTTTGTCATTGTCTTCATAGACGACATACTTATCTACTCTCATAATCAAGTTGATCATGAGAAATACCTCCGGTGCGTTCTAGAATTGCTAAGGCAGGAGATGCTTTATGCTAAATTTTCTTAGTGTGAATTTTGGCTTAGAGAAGTCCAATTTCTTGGACACATTGTAAGTGAACATGGTATCCAAGTGGATCCCGCCAAAATAGAGGCCATAATGAATTGGGAAGTACCCAAAACCCCATAAAAATACGTAGCTTCTTAGGACTGGCTGGTTACTATATAAGGTTCATTAAGAACTTTTCAAGGATAGCCACTCCTTTAACTACCTTGACCCGTAAAAATGTTAAGTTTATTTGGGGTCCAAAACAACAAGAATCTTTTGAGATTCTGAAACACAAGTTGAGCAATGCTCATGTGTTATCCCTACCTGAGGGTGTTGAAGACTTTATTGTTTGTTGTGATGCATCGCACACTGGCATTGGCTGTGTGCTAATGCAAAAAGGGAAAGTGATTGCCTATGCATCACGACAATTAAAGGTGCACGAAAGGAATTACACCACCCATGACTTAGAATTGGGTGCCGTTGTATTTGCACTTAAGTTATGGAGACATTACTTGTATGGCACAAAGTGTATTATATACATTGACCATAAGAGCCTCCAACATTTGTTCAATCAGAAGGAATTGAACATGCGGCAGCGTCGTTGGATGGAAACACTTAGTGATTATAATTGTGAAATTCGCTACCATTTCGGGCAAGGAAAATGTAGTTACTGATGCCTTAAGTCGCAAGGAACGGGTTAAGCCTATAAGGATTAACGCCAAGAGCATTGAGCTCAGAAATAGCTTAAGTGAGAAGCTATTTGATACGCAAAAGCAAGCTCTATTAGAGGCTAATGCTCCTAATGAAGGATTAGGCGGAATTGTTAATCAATTAATGCCTGGAAAGGATGGAATCCTTAGATTTAATGATAGAATCTGGGTTCCAATTTTTGGAGGACTTAGAAATCTAATCCTCCACGAAGCGCATAATACAAGATACTCAGTTCATCCAGGAGGTGACAAGATGTATCAGGATCTAAAGAGGAATTATTGGTGGATAGGTTTGAAGAAATCCATAGCCATTTATGTAGCTAAGTGTCTGACGTGTTTGCAAGTTAAGGCCGAACACCAGCAGCCGTCAGGACTTCTACAACAGCTAGAAATTCCCACTTGGAAATGGGAAATGGTGAAAATGGACTTAATCACCAAGTTACCAAAGACCAAACGTTGTAATGACACGATTTGGGTCATTGTGGATAGGCTGACTAAGTCAGCACACTTCTTGCCAACTAAAAAACGTATAATTCCGACAAATTGGCTAAGTTGTACGTGGACAAAATTGTGTCCCTACATGGCATGCCAGTATCTATTTTATCTGATAGAGATACTAGATATACCTCTCACTTTTGGAAAAGTTTTTAATAATCTTTAGGCACAAGATTAAATTTTAGTATGGCTTATCACCTGCAGACTGATGGTCAAAGTGAGCGTATTATCCAGACATTAGAAGACATGCTTAGGGCATGTGTGATTGATTTAGATGGAATTTGGGATGGCCACTTACCCCTAATAGAATTCTCCTATAATAATAGTTATCATACAAGCATCAAGACTGCTCCTTACGAGGCCTTGTATGGGAGAAAATGCCGAACGCCCGTGTGTTGGGCAGAAGTTGGGGAAGCCCAACTATCAGGACCAGACTGGAGACCACGGATAAGATTATACAAATCCATGATCATCTCAAAGCTGCCCGTGATAGGCAGAAAAGTTATGCAAACAAGCGGTGAAAACCCCTTAAGTTCCAAATAAGGAACAAAGTATTGTTGAAGGTACCACCCTGGAAAGGTGTGATGCGCTTCGGAAAGAAGGGCAAGTTAAGCCCGAGATATAACGGACCATTCGAGGTAATCGAATGTGTCGACCCTGTGGCTTATAAGATTAAGCTACCCGAGGAGCTAAGTGGAATTCATAATGTGTTCCACATCAGTAACCTTAAGAAATGTCTAGCCGATGAGTCACTAGCAATGTCACACAAAGATGTGCAGATTGATAAAAACCAGAAGCTCGTTAAGGAACCAATTTTGATCGAGGATCGACAGGTTAAGAAGCTCCATAGAAATTGATACCTATAGTAAAGGTTAAATGGGATGCCCTTCAAGTTCCCGAGTTTACATGGGAGGTTGAGTCCACTATGCGACAAAAGTACCCCCATCTTTATGAACAAAATCTCGAGTATGAATTTCTTTTAAGGGGGTGAGGATGTAACACTCTGTAAAATCGTGTCCAATAATATAGCGACACGTGTTGTATTTTTTATTTTAAGTCTATTGAAGGCTAACAGGGACTAAAAGCATCAACATGCTCAAACTAAGTCTCTGAGTGATTTTCTGATGTCAACGTGCATAAACCAAGCCTCTGAGTGACCATTAATTTCAACATGCTTAAAACATAGCCTCTGAGTGACCATTAGTGTCAACATGCTTAAAACATAGCCTCTGAGTGACCATTGGTGTCAACATGCTAAAACTCGGCCTCTGAGTGACCGTTGTGTCAACATGCCCAGCCTCTGAGTGAAATCAGAGTCAACATGCTTATAATGAGCCTCTGAATGATCCTTTACAAAGTCCTAACTCTCATATATCCTATTTGTTGGACGAGAGAGATCAAATCCATAATTATATAAAAGTTGGACAATGGAGGGGTTAAAAATGTTAACATGTTAATTTATACCTCTGAGTGACCTTTTAACAAACCGAGAGCTCGACAATATCCAAGCATACTCCCGGGTACGCCAAATATTGGTTACGTAGAGCTAAATATACTAAAAAGGTGTCTTAGGAGGTTTTATAAGTTAAGGGGCTAAAAGTGTCAAACTTTGAATTTGACCATGCGGCGCTAGAGGGGCGCGAGAGACTAGGCCTGGGTCTCTCGCGGGGCGCCAGAGGCCTGTGTCTGCAAAAAATTTGCTTGGCCTCCACACAAATTGCCAAAAACCATTTGATTCAAAACCATGGCTTTCCAAACTGCTATGCCACGTTTTAGAACACCTGTAAGCTCCCTCTTACACCCCTTAACACCTGGCAAACCTCCTTCAAGCTCTCCAACTATAAATAAGTGCCAAGGTTCACCATTTGAACTTGCACCTTTCTCATTCACAACTCTATCTCCCTCCTCTGGAAGTTCCTAACTGAAAGGAGCATCCAACTTAGTTCTATTGCATTCTTAGAACTACTTGTAAGTGTTCCTTCCTGTTGCATTTCGTTTATAGGCTTTATAGCCAAAAGTCAAGCGTTTTACGGAAAACGCCTTGAATTTTGGTTAAGACCATTATGGTCCAGCCATTGTTCGTAACGAACATGGCAAAGTGATCGTAATAAGGTAGGTGTTAGTCCCTACAAAGGGCACCTTCTGAAGATCACGTTTGCTACCAATTGACGGGTCAAAGTTATTATATTAAAAAAGTCAAACAGACCATTTTTTGGAAATGTTTATAATTTCATCTTATATATGTTATGAAACCTGTTTTGACACTTAAAGAAGTTGGTAATAATTATTAGAACACGTAAGAACATGTTCGGCTCGTCAATTTCAGTTTTAGGGTCGGTTCGCAACCGAAAGTCACAAAGTTTGACTTCTGCTTTGACTTTCGATTCTGACCCGATTTAGATTAGTTAGCTACTGAAAGTTGCATTATGATTGTAATAATATGTAGCATAACCCTCTGAGGTTATATTACATGATCATAATCAGAATCTAAGTTTATGCACAAGTTCCATAATTTTGCCATTTTGACTAAAATGCCCTTTTTGCATAGAATGAGGTTTAAATAATAACAAACCTGAAAATGAGTTTCCTACTGATGTAATGTTATAAGTAGGATTATTTGAGATGTCAACTCAAAATATAAACTGAGTTTATGAACAAGTCCTTGTAATATGTCGATAAATGACGATAAGGTCCTTGTGGCTTATAAAATGGTTTTAATCACATCTTTTCAAAGTAAATCCTTTACCTACTGATATGTTATATTAAATAACATATCTAAGACTTGTTAATCTGATCATAACATCAGTTTTCAATAAACATCGCATAAATCGTCATTTTACGACATAAACGCCATTTCGGCGCATAACACGGTCTTAAACCATATTTATCAACCAAGACTTGTTACCTACTTATTTCAAAACTTATTTTAAACACTTTTACAGTAGGTATATGATATGAACTCAGAATCCCAAATAATTTATAAAAGTATGTGTAAAATGACCAAAATGCCATTTCGGTGCATAGTTTGATCATAAAATATAAATTACACATATACTCAACATCCTACTGATACTATATCATAAATAGGTAATTTTTTCAGAATACTTATAATTATACCACTAAATTTTATTCAAGTTCCTTTTATACGGTATGAAATTACCAAAATGCCCTTATGAGGCATAATTTCATTTTAAAACCTTAACGGGCATATAAGTTGATATCCTACTGATATTACAACTTATTAAATTGTAATGGCATATAGAACTTATCTATGACTTATCCGGTTACCTGATATCGCTAATATGCGTACGGTTAAGTATATGTAACTAGTTTACGGAAATTAACCAAAACGGGTCTAACCTTGTCATTTAAGTCTCAAAATCCAGAATGTTTATAGTTTACCCATATTATACAAGTCAAAGTACTTGTCGGGTTTAAACTACATCTATTCGATCATCGTTTAATCAAGCGTTATACGTTTTGATCATGTACACTACTCGGTCTAAGTCTATGACTTAATTAAAGACCGTTAGTATTTAATTGGTTAGCTTATGCCATAATCCACACTAGATCCTTCCGGTAAATGCTATCTGCACTCAGTACTTTTGTGTATGGATGAGTTAATAAATCTTGCGTTTAAATGAAGACTAACTCAGGTAAATACTCTAGACTTATTTTTCCTATACGGGCTCGGGATACGGTAAATTATTACCGCTTGGTCGGAAATGGGATCAATCGAATGCTGGATTGTGGCTAGTAAATCCGCATACGTTTTAATCAGTTTTGTTTGATAACTTAAACAGCGGGGGTTAACTACCGTGTCCTGGATATCCTTGGCTCATTACATTAGATAATGGCCACGACATTAGCGCGGGGTGTAGGCATACACCTGACAGATGCTCAAATGCAACTACCCACACTTGTTGGAGATAACTCCTTTGTGAGTTCATAAGTGGTGTGTACGTTAATCATGTCTCGGTTGTTGTATTGGGCCCTGTATGTATGGACAAACATGTGAATCTGTTAGCAAGGTTACAAAGTAACTTTCCAAGTTATAAAATATTTTCTGCCTTTGTGCAGTTAAAATCATTTTCAAATAATTTCAAAATGAGTCAGTTGGGTGTATTTACCAGCGGAAGCTGACGTATTTTCAAAAGACTAAGCTGCAGATACAATACAAAATAGGCTGGAAGCTGCTCGGTAGTGATATAAGAGGATCTTGCAAATCCTTAGATTTGCCCAAAGTCTATTTTACAATCTTCCTTTTGTACAATTTATGATCCGCCTAGGGATCTTCTATTACGAACCGTTTGTATATTATTTTGGTACTTTAAACATTTGGTTTGTAATAGTAATTTAAACTCCAAGACTTCCGTTGTGCTGTGTTTAATTGACTATGATGATATCAACTTACGTCACGATATTCCCCACCCGGGCCCACCGGTGTATGGATTTGGTTGGAAATCCGGGGTGTAACAGAATCATATTAACAAGTTAAGAAGATTCAACAATCATAATCTCTACATGGGCTTTCCAACACAACATGTAAATACTTATGACAAAACATTCAAGAACAAGGACTTTAAGCATGAACATGAACTCCAAGAACAAGATTAAATATCACCATGAAGATTAACAAAAAACAATCACCACATCTAATTCCATGTTATCACATACTCATTAGGTTCAACAAAGTTAAGCAACACAAATGTTTAGCCAATAAGGCTCATAACTACCAAATCAAATGCAAAATAACTCAAATTGTTCATAACAAGTAGGTTAACCAATGTTTAAAGACAAGTTTAAAATAGCAAATGAGTGGATCTTTAAGTGATTTAATCTTCTTCAAGGCTCCTTCTTCGCTCCAACAAGCTTCCAAGGCCAGATTCTTGAGAGAAAACTTCACAAAAATGCTCCAACTCCCTTTCAAATGAGCTTGACACTCGTATTTATGCTACTGGTTGGTTGGCACGAGCATGCCACCTTTTGGCACGGTGGTGCTTGGTAAGTTTCAGAGGCGCTTTTTCGTCTGTCGATCATGTTTGCTACCATTTCTGGAACGATCTCGCTCAAACTTCACCGAGGTGGCACGACCATGCCAACATATGGCACGGTCGTGCGTGTCGATGACATATCCGACGATGACTGTCTCGACCTCGGGAATGAACTGATCAGAGACTGACTTGGGTCACACACGGTCGTGCTGGGGGTTGGCACGGTCGTGCCAAGCGTTGGCACGGTCATGCAGTATCTGGCACTCTTCTAGAAAGTTCCATTTTTTCTCCATTTTGCTCCAAAAGCCTCCGTTTCAACACCGGGTCGAAGCCCGGACTTGTATTTTCACAAACAACTCAAATGAGTACCAAAATCAATGAAAATACAAAGATTTCTCGTATAAACGGGGTATATTTGACATTTTAAAGATGTATAAATTCTTATACATCAGAGGCCAGTCAATGATGAGCTAGATGAGGAGCTGACACAGGATTATCTTGACCACATAATGCAGCACAAGCCATACAAAGCATCAAGAGCATAATTCAAAGATTTGTCATCAAATACTCTTAAAGAAGAAATTGATAAAATCTAGGAAATTCTCAAGGATCCTTTACACAAGCTAACTCCACCTGACTGGAAAAAGTACAAACAAGTGGATCAAAATAAGGCTTTGAAGCTTAAAAGAATGAAAGAGGAACTGGTTGCTGCTAATTATGGATCTACAAGATCTGTTGCAAGACGGTCTGAATCCGGAGTTGTAGATATATACAAGAAACTAGAAGAGATTAGAAAGAAAGATCCTACAGTTCCAAGAAAGCCAGATTATCCAACAGTTGTTATCCCTCAACAGACCCAAACACTCAAAAAGCATTCTTCAACCACTGACTTATCCACACTTGCCTTAAATTAAGCAAAAAGGAAAATAAAGATGGCTGAAGATGATGAGCAGATGTTTGAAGAACATAGAAAAGAGGGAATCAAGAACCAACTGCTCTTTCAATTTGATGCTGCATGTAAAAAACTAAGAGAAATTTTTAACCTTGTAAGCAGACCTCATTCACCTAACTCATTATAAACAAATCTTCACACAAGAAAACCAATTGACTCAAAGATTCTAAAATGGAAATCATCCTCAGACATTCATGAATTGACTTTGCTCAGATCAGATGGTGAGATTCAAAGGCTGAAAATGGAGGATGCATATGGTCTGCATGTAGATGAACTCCAAGATTTGTTGAACCTTGAATTACAAAGGGATTTTGAAGACATGATTTCCATGAACTTTGAACTACAATTCAAAGGTCAAATTAGCGAAATGTTGATGAGAAATAAAGATCAGCAATAAAGAAGAGTTTTTGAATCATCTGTTCAATTGAACCCTATAAAAGAACAGATGATTGGAAAGTCAAAATAATGTATAACATGTGATCCTTAAATAAAAAGTGTTTAGAAGATCTGCCCCCTTCAAAGGTAAAGACATCAACATTTACTACTCAAGGTTTGTTGAAGCTAAAGTCTGTTCTACAAAGTCTGTTGGATACAAGCTCTGCTTATAGTCTAAGGTCTGCCAGAGAGAACCTCTGTTGTTAAAGAATTAAAGACTGTTAAAGCAAAGGTCTGCTGGACCAACATAAGTTAAAGCACATCAGAGTTTCTATCAACAGATGCTGGATCAACAGAGTTTTGTATTATAGTGTAACAGTGTTTTAGCTTAGCTGATGTTAGAGTTTGTTAGTTAGTTATATGTCACTTTCAAGGTGACGTCAGCCTAAGATGCCACAGTGGTTTGCTTTGTACTATAAATAGAGTAGTATATGTACTGTTCTATTCATCACTTTCCTTCTAACATTTCTGTACGAACAAAACATAGTGATCTTAGGCTGAGGAGGAGTTGTAATATTTGCATGCATACGTGAATCAATATTTACAAAAGCATGTTGATGAAAACAATGTCTCTATTGTTGTGATTTGAAAGTTTACTACTTTCGCTGCACTTATCATCTTATTTTATCTTCTTTCATTTGATTTCGTCTTAAACAAGCACAACAATATCAAACTCAGATCCTAACATATGTCCACCGACACAGACTTTTAATAGATATAGTATTATATCGAGTATTGTGTATTTGTATGTGTTAGGGTGGAATGCGGTGGTTGAGTGAGTTTACCTCGCGGTAACACCATTGCTAACAAGATTGATGCACTTGGGTAAGTGTGGTGATTGAGTGTAAGCGGTGAATAGTCACCAGAGAGGGAAGAGGAAAAAGGGGATTAATGGTGGCCCCCACCCTCTTTCAACCTATCACAGTTTGTTCATAAGTAAACTACAGTTTTGCCCCCTGAGATTTTACCTCGCTGACACTCTTACCCCTTAAAACCAAAATCTTGTCGGCTTCCCCCCCTTATAGTCCCAAGTGCATCATTCTTGGACCCTCCGTCATCTTTCTGTCCAATTGAACGTTAGATTCATGTTAAATTTCTTTTGTACCCATTTTGCTTCATTAAAACCCTAATTTTTCCCCAATTTGATGATCTTCTTGTTCATCTTCATTAAAACCCTAATGTAGAATCTTCTGATGAAGTTGACGAGAAACAGAATAATCTTAGGGAACCAAGTACAAGAAGCAAACCATAGACGCGAAGAATCATCTGAAGAACTTAAACTTATTGAAAAGCTAACACTTCAAAGACAACAATTCAAAGCGGAAAAACTGGTTCGACGGGTGGAAAAGATAGGTTCAAAGACAAGCTAGAGGTGCATCTTCGACAAATTTTGAGATTATCATAGTTTTCATTGGTGGATTTGGAAACTACGACGTGTGGGGTCTCAGAAAGCTTCATGATTGGCTGTGAAAGCAATGGTTGTTCATTGTATAAAGGCAAAATGCTGAATAGAACAGTCACGATAAAGAAACTGCATCGGAGCAATTTGCAAACATAACAAGAGTTCCAAGAACATGTTAATCTCTCCCTCTCCCTCTCTATCTCTCTCTCTCTCTCACACAACAAATCGCTAAACCAAACACCCCTAAATCGAGTTTTATTTGAAGGTTCAAGTGGTTAGGAGACTAAAGCATAAGCATATATTGAGTTTATTTTTTAGCTGCTTTTTGAAACAGGTGAATGAAATCGCCGATAAAGATAGGTTGTCGCTGGAAACAATGAGTTTTATTCGCCAGAGTTATTTATTTACTAATTTGGTTTTGATAATGTTTAGTGCTGATTTTATGAATATTGATTTTAGATACAAATAAATAAAATTTGTAGAGATGACGATGATGATAAAGGGTTGAATTAATAAAGAAATAAAAGTTAATATTTTAATTATTTTAAAAAGGTAAAATAACCATTTTACCCTTTGACTATTAGTGGGTAACTGTTGACTTTAATAGAGTTGGGTGCAAGAGGGTAAGATTGAGGCAATTGGGATCGTTCAGGGGTAGGGCAACAAGATTTTGGTTTTAGGGGTTAAGAGTGTCAGCGGGGTAAACCCCAGGGGTAAAATTGTATTTTACTCTTTTTTTAAGAAAAATTATATGGGTGAACCACTCGTTGTGATTGAGTGTAAAATGGGAAGTGGAGAGGAAAATTAACATGATATGCTTTGATTGCCGGTGGTGGGAGATTATCCCTCCCCACAATCTCTTTCAATCGAGGTCTTTTAAGGAATATTGTGTGATGGTA
Organism: Scalesia atractyloides; assembly: GCA_947069175.1. Lineage (NCBI taxonomy): Eukaryota > Viridiplantae > Streptophyta > Magnoliopsida > Asterales > Asteraceae > Scalesia > Scalesia atractyloides. The sequence goes on along the minus strand of CAMTDV010000001.1, from coordinate 14,377,201 downwards.
ACTTCTATTCTGTTTATCTAAAAGGGAAGGGACATTCCTGTGATGGACCCTTGGGTTCGAGGGTTCAACTAGAGTCTAGAACATCGGGCGTGGTGTGTTGGTTACTAGTGGAAGAGGACATTTATCAGGTTGTGATTGGGTGGTGGAATAAAGTGTAAGTAATTTCTTGGAAAGGGAGGGGGGTCTCAAGTGATGATCTAGGACAACGTTGTAACTAATTTAATCTCGTTGGATTCAAGTGATCAAGATGAGGCGTTACAATATAATTAGATCGATCGGTTAGTGATGAGGATTTAAGTGATGGAGAAGATATAGTGCTCTGGGTGCCCTAAGAGGTGGAGGGAGGGGTTCAAATCCTCTAATAATGTTAAGTGTTTAAGAATAATTTAGTTTTTGGTAAAAAGAATAAATCTAAAGGACATAACTACTTTTTATTTGTGTATCGTATTCTTATGTATATTTGATGCTTCGTTGTGAAGTACAAATATCTGACTTACAACTGTAAATGTCGTAAGATTTGATGACATAGTCACACAAATGTGCAAATGAATATTATACGTCTACTTTTAGTATCGCTATGATGGTCTAATGAAGTTTATTTTTAGAAGATTACTTTTTACTGCTCAACTTTAGAAGAAACTCTAAGACCGTATAAGGCTAATTGGAATTGATTGTTGTGGTTTAAGAGGGTTCTCTGACTAAAATTGGAAGTTGCAACGTTGGTTGAAGTATATGAATGCGGTGGTTTTGAAATCAATTAATAAATTGATTTCTAAAATCTTTGTAGTGGTTTTGAAATCAATTAATCAATTGATTTGCTAAAATCTTCAAAATTCTTATGCTACGATTTGTACTCGTGGAGTAACTTTAGACCAGTTGATGAAATAGTCAAAATGAATTGTATATCATTATTACAAAAAGATCATCTTTAAAATGGTAGTTTCCTGTTTATGTGTTATAATTTGCAATTAAAAATGCTCCATAAAGAACTAAAGATGATGTGCCATGTGTTTAATTTGTATGAACTTTCTTTGCATGCATGACATCCTTTCTTTCAAGGTTAAGCAATGAGTATGTAAATTGAATAGGAAGTTGTGAAGATAGATAGCGATCCTCGATACCTACTCTTTAAAAGTTTTTAAATAACTAGTGCTAATAGTCGTAAACTTTACGGGCACAAAAAAAAATAACATGTTGTGAGATAACTAACAAAAAAAATTTAAAATTTTATATAAATAATTGAAGTGGTCATATAAATAGCTGTGTAAAAGCCACCCGACCCAATAACATCATCTGATTTGTAATACGAAACTCTTATGTTTTATAGCCTGATAAAGAATATAGAAACAAAATTACAAATAAAAAACTGTGTTATGGATCTAGGGTGTTTACGATCATTACAGTTGTAATTGAAATGGTCGAATTGATGATTTTTTAGGGCTTATATGAAAGGTTATTGGATCTGTTGGTTGTGGTATGGGTTATTGTATGGACATCGCACTCAAAACGTGACTATTGTAAGAATTGACAAAGATAATGCTTGTGAATTTTGGAATGATTTTAGAGGAGTAGGATCATATATAAACTAAATTAAACCTAAAAACTATAAGAACCAATAGAGTAGTAACATATGGATAACTTAGAAAGAATTAATAATGGTATATTTGTCTTTGACAATATACAAGATTATGGAAATCCCTATATTCATGCCATTTATAATTTGTAAATTTGACAATGTCATTTTTTTTAATTTTAAAAACAACGCATGCTATTACATAACTAACATAATTTTATGTTTTGTTAATTATACAAAGAGCACATACTCCTACATAACTAGAACAAGCACAATCTCATATTTATTTTTTATTTTGTAAACAACACATATTATTACATAACTAGCACAATTTCATATTTGTTTTTTAATTTTGTAAACACCACATACTGTTACATACCAGCACAATTTCATGTTTGTTTTAATTTTATAAATAGCACATGCTATTACATAACTAGTAGAAAACAAGTTTATTTTCAAATATGTTTCCAATAACAACATAAAAGGAAAAAATAGCAACACATAAGAATTAAACACAAAAAAGAACATACGTATAGATTTAAAATCAACATAATAACTTTCTCATATAACACATTCTAACTAAATAACTAACACAATTGTAAAATACCTTTTTGTAAGCTTTTTTAAAAGTCACTTTATAAATAAAAATATAGCAATATAGTACCCATATTAAAGATAAAAAAATACTTGTTTATGGTATAACTTTTTTTTTAAATAGTGAACTATATAAAAGTTATTTTAGTTTAAAAAACTTTAATAAAATAAATATTTAATGAAAAATGACTAAATTACTAAAATACCCATAGATTATAATATATAATATAGTAATTGTTAATGATGTACTCTAATCAATTTTTTAGCCCTGTTTTTTTTAATAATATAATGTTTATACCAGATTTTAACTCTGATATTATATTATATTCTGAGATGTTTCCCACTTCCCAGAGTAGAAGTCATGTAGTTTGAAGAATGTATGTATGAGAATCTACGATAGGGTTTACAGGAACAGGTTTTTTACTTTTCTGAATGGTACTTTTAATCAAAACAGGTGAGCAAAATCATGTCAAAAATTCATGTGATAAAAAATCGTCCACATTATTTTAATCACCCATAAAAACTGTATTTGCCTATTGATTATTTCAAGAAAGAGTGAAACCTATCCCTTGAGTTATTTTTGGTTAAAAACAATTCATTTCGACAAAGAAAATCATATGTAGAGATTAGCCACTAAGAATGTGAGTTCAAGTTTTAAAAGCCAGTTTTATGTGAAAACTATACAATTTTTTTTTCCAACGTAGTAGTATTCTAAGGTGATTTGAAGAACCTAAATGCCATAATGTAAAGAAAACAATAAAAAAACAATACCACCCATGGCTTCGACTCTCATTGAAATCCTCATTATCAAAAATTACTTTAGCTGCATTTTCTTTTCTTGTCTACCGATCTGCATAATGTTAAAATGAATTAAAAAATAAAAACTTACAATTTAAATGAAATGCAAAGCAATCTATAATAAGGTTTTTTTTTACGTCAAGAACAAGTTTTATTATAGGTTGCTTTGCATTTTATTATGAGGTAAGAATCATACCTTATAGAGTTGTCTCTTAGATACCCCATGAGATAAGGGTGGAAGGGGTGCTACCAGATGAGGAGTGGTAAACTTTTTCTCTAACTAATAATATCACGTCATGTCAACTTCTATCTACACTCTCTATTTTACACTCAAATATGGGAAGTGGAACAAATTAAAAAAAAATAAAAAATTTCTGTGATTGGTTACAAAAGAGTGGGGTTCACCATTAACCCCCCTCTCTCACCTCTATCTCTTCTCTTCCGCACTTCGGTGAGTAATCACAGTGGAAATGCCTTACTGAACACCACAAGGGTGCCGGCAACAGCATGCCCGCACGGTGAACTCCTCCCCGCACAAAGTTACCGCACCCGCCCATACCATCCTAAGTAATGAAGATAGTAAGTTGTTTTTGCAAGAAATTATGCCCTCATCAAGTACAACTACATACCAGTCAAAATCCAATTAATTTATTGCAACTTACTAACAATAGCACTACAAAATTAAGGATACTTTATGGGTTATAAATGTTTACCAATGTGGAAAAATCACTTAGATCATTGAGTTGTTTCGATTTTCCATCAAGGCTAGGACCAACTGTAAAATATTATAAGGAACGTTAGTGGACAAAAAAATTATAAGGAACCTTAGTGAACCATGAAATTGGAACATTGATTTTTTCATATTTAACCGATTACATTGATATTATTTAAGCTTGATACCTATTCAAGGCCTAATTGCATGTTGCGGTCTATTATTATAGTTTGAAAAAATCCTGGCCTTGATTATGACAAAATCATATTGAAAAATGCACTTACTTTGTCATATCAAGACAATCATACGACATGTACACAATTTTATAATAACAATTATATAAATAAATATAAAAATTGTAAAGATACTCTCTTTACATAATATTAAGAAATTGTAGTACCCGTACTGTGTACAAATCCATACAAAATTAGATATGAAATACAACATATTTAAATAAATCGATTCAAATCGTTGTCTTTGACAAGAGCTTGAGAAGCGTCTTCTTGTACAATTTCCGCTACGAGAACTTGAACCTCGTCTCCTTGTGAGATCCTTCTTGGCTCGAAAAATGAACAAACTGATGTTGACGGTTGTGGTTGAGGCACGTGCTCAACACGCTTCCCTTAAAACAACTTTCACCCCTCTACTAAAAACGACGCGTCTGTCTCACAGGGTACAACAGCCGAAGCAATCTGTACTGCCGGAGATAGCTCACGTGCCTGAGGTTCCACTGGGTAAAATTGTAGTATTTTAACTTGTGGAACGAATAAGCATGCGATGGTGGCGGAAACGAGTAGAGAGTACTCTCTATATTAGTCTTCAAGTATCCCTCTTTTCCAAGTATTCTTCATGTATACATCATGTATATTTCTTCTAGTAACAAAAAAATAAGGCACATAGCCAACTAATTATTCAAGACTTGAAGGAGAGTTAAGAGTCTCAATTAGTTAGAGACTTAACACTCTAATAAAAACTAATCAAATGTTATCAACAAAACTCTACTCAAGAGTTTTACTATATGAATAGTTTAATATTATTAATTTCAATGAATTAGTTTTCATTCATCACATTCTAATTTTCCAACAATCTCTCATATGAATGGAGATTTATCAAAATACACAAAATTTCCAGTGCAACCTCGACAGTTGAGTGTTGCCGGATAAGTAGGTATTCCCTTTGAACTTTCCGTTGTGAAACATACTTAGCCTTTTAGCAATTTGTAGACACGATGTCCTTGAACAAACCCCCATTTGTGTAGATAATAAAACATTTCACACAATACTCTCCTTAGCCGGGTCATCCCCTCATAGTCATGTCCAATAATGGTCGTAGAACATTTTCCTAGTTCTGCGAGAACTCTAGGAATTGTGCCCCCAATTTCATTCGTAGCGACCCAACTTCTCTTTAACATAGGTGATTCTCCTTAAATCATTAAAAGCATCGTGGTTACCATAATTACGGAAAATCATTTACCACATAATATGCTTAGTCTCACAATTTGTCACTGAATTTCATATGAATGAACTAGGACGTATTTAAACACCCTTTTATCGTTTATGGGGTGTATATAACGATATAAACTAGCTTATGCATATCAGCTATGCCCCCACAGTGACCACCCTTAGGCATATGAATTAGTTGTTCTATTGAACTTAGATCTTGAGATCTCCAGTCAACTAAGTTAGGTTTCCTTCACACACCCTTTTCCATGGGCTTTAGTCTCATTCCACAACTTGATCTCTAATAAACCCTCAGGTTGTTGGATCCGTAACATTATCTTTGACTTTGTCTAGTCATTACAAATAACTTTGCGTATTTGAGATCGGTTGTCATGATATGTTCTTAACTCGTAAGTTAATTTTGCCTATAGTCAATTTCTAAGACTATAAACTCAGTGGCCATCTAAATCTAATTATAATATATGTCTTTGTAAGATACGCGTATCTTTAAGGCAAACACGTCTCCATTATGCACTAAGACCTTTGTGTCCTCCACTTAGTCGTTTGTTTGCAATGTTAGATTTGATTACAAAATCCCTATTGCCAAAATTTTATGGTACAAATGCAAGACACCTCCACATTTAAGTGTTATTGGATAACATCCAGATGGGGTAATGAAAACCATTTCTACATACCCTTATAGGGTTGTTTTTCTTAAATGGATCCTCCCCCACATTTCTTGCCATTTGATTAACATTTCTGTAACTTCACTTATGAAGACATTTATACACATATGATTGAAAAAGATCAACTGTTACACACCGGATTTCCAACCCAAATCCATACAACGGTAGGCCCGGGTGAGGAGTATTATGACGTCAGTTGATAACATCATAGTCAATTAAACACGTCACAGCGGAAGTCTTGGAGTAAAATTACTATTACAAACCAAATGTTCGAAATAAAATAATATACAGGCTCGTAATAGAGATCCACAGGCGGGTCATAAAATGTACAAAGAAAGAATATAAAACAGACTTTAGGGCAGATCTAAGGAATTGAAAGATCATCTTATTCACTACCGAACAGCTTCCGGCCTATCTCATATTGTACCTGCAGTTTAGTCTTTGGACAATACGTCAGCTTTCGCTGGTAAATACACCCAACTGGTTCATTTTGAAAACATTTTTAAATGATTTTAAGTGCGCAGGGCACAAAATCTTTTATAACTTGGGAAAGTTACTTTGTAACCTTGTTAACAGATTCACATGTTTGTCCATACATACAGGGCCCAGTACAGAGACCGAGACATTATTAAATACACACCACTTAGAACTCACAGAGGAGTTATTCCCAACGTCTTGGGTAATTTGCATTTGAGCGTCTGTCAGGTGTATGCCTACACCCCGCGCTAAGGTCGTGGCCATTAACTAATCTAATGAGCCGAGGATATCCAGGACACGGTAATTTAACCCCCGATGTTTAAGTTATCAAACAAAACTGATTAAAACAGAATATGTGGATTTACTAGCCACAATCCGGCATTCGATTGATCCCATTTCTGACCAAGCGGTAATAGTTTACCGTATCCAAGCCTGTATAGGGAAAATAAGTCAAGAGTATTTACCTGAGCTAGTCTTCTTTTAATTTTAATAACTCAGCCGTATACAAAAGTACTAACATGTAGATATCATTTACCGGCAAGGCTCTAGTCTGGATTATGGCATAAGCTAACCAATTAAATACTATCGGTCTTTATTTAAGTCATAGACTTAGACCGAGTAGTGTACATGATCAAAACGTATAACGCTTGATTAAACGATGGTTGGATAGAATGTAGTTTAAACCCAACAAACACCTTGACTTGTATTATATGGATAAACAATTAACATTCTGGATTTTGAGATTAAAATGATAAGGTTAAACCCTTTTTGGTTGAACTCCGTAAACTAGTTACGTATAATCAATCGTATGTTTATAAGCGATAATGGGAAACCGGATAAGTCATGGACAAGTTCTATATGCCATTATATTTTAAATAAGTTAAAATATCAATAGGATATCAACTTATATGCCCGTTAAGGTTTTAGAACGAAACTATGTCTCATAAGGGCATTTCGGTAATTTCATATCGTATAAAAGGAACTTGAATATAATTTAATGTTATAATTATAAGTATTTTGGAAAAATAGTTTATTTATGATATAATATCAGTAGGATACCAATTATATGTGTAATTTATTTTTTATGACCAAATTATGCACCGAAGGGGCATTTTGGTCATTTTACACATAGTTTATAAATTAATTGGGATTCTGAGTTTATAACATGTACCTACTATAAATATGTTTAAAATAAGTTTTAAAATCAGTAGGTAACAAGTCTTGGTCAATTAATATGGTTTAAAACCATACTATGCGCTGAAACGATGCTTATGTCGTAAAATGACGTTTTATGCGATGTTTAATGAAAACTGACATTAGGGTCAGATTAAAATGTCTTAGATATGTTATTTAATATAACATAATCAGTAGGTAAAATATTTATCTTTAAAAGATTTGATTAAAACCATTTTATGAGCCACAAGGGCTAAAATCGTCATTTATCGACATAGTTTAAGGACCTGCTTGAAAACTCAGTTTATAACTTGGTTTATCATCCCAAATAATCCTACTTATAATATTACATCAGTAGGAAACTCATTTTCAAGTTTATTATTATTAAAACCTTGATTTATGCAAAAAGGGCATTTTTGTCAAAGATGGCATAATTATGGAACTTGCGCATAAACTTAGATTCTGATTATGATCATGTAATATAACCTCATAGGGTTATGCTACATTATATTATGATCATAATGCAACTTTAGATCAGTAGGTAACTAATCTAAATCGGGTCAGAATCGAAAGTCAAAGTAGAACTCAAACTTTGCGACTTTCGGTTGCGAACCGACCGTAGAACTGAAATTGACCAGCCGAACATGTTCTTCCATGTTCTAATAATTATTACCAACTTTTCTGAAAAATGGCTTGTTTGACTTTTTAATATCATAACTTTGACCCGTCAATTGGTCTAGCAAATGTGATCTTCAGGAGGTGCCCTTTATAGGGATTAAAACCTACCTTATTACGATCACTTAGCCATGTTCGTTTTGAACAATGGCTGGACCATAATGGTCTTAACCGAAAGTCAAAGAGTTTTCTGTAAAACGCTTGACTTCTGGCTATAAAAACCTATAAACAAAAATGCAAGAGCAAGGAACCCTTACAAAAGGTTCCTAGAATGCAAGAGAACTAAGTTGGATACTCCTTTCAGCTAGGAACTTCGAGAGGAGGGAGAAGAGTGTATGAATGAGAAAGGTGCAAGTTGGAATGGTGAACTTAAGCACCTATTTATAGTTGGAGAACTCAAAGGAGGTGAGGCCAGGTCTTTAGGGGTGTAATAGGAAGCTTACAAGTGTCCCAAAACGTGGCATAGCAGTTCAGAAGACCATGGTTTTGATTTAATGGTTTTTGGAGCTTTGTTTGGGAGACAAGAAAAACTTTCTGCAACAGAGACCTTCTCGTGGCCCACGCCCGCCCCTTGGCCAGTTTCAAAAATTGACACTTTAACCCCTAACTTTATAAAGCTTCTAAAAACCTTTTTAAACACCTTTTTGGCACTTTTAGCCCTCCGTAGCCAATACTTGGCATACCCGGGATTATGCCCGGACATTGTCGAGCTCTCGGTTAGTTAAAAGGTCACTCAGAGGTATAAATTAACATGTTGACACTTTTAATCCCTCATTTATCCAACTTTTACATATTTACAAAATTAAACCCTCTCGTCCAACAATTGGCACGTATGAGAGTTAGGACTCTGCAAAGGATCACTTAGAGGCTTATTTTAAGCATGTTGACTCCGATGTCACTTAGAGGCTAGGCATGTTGACATATCAGTCACTCAAATACAAAGTTTTAAGCATGTTGACATATCAGTCATTCAGAGGCAAATGATTTAAGCATGTTGACATATCAGTCACTCAGAGGCTGTTATTTATGCATGTTGACATCAGACCGCCACTCAGAGGCCCAGTTTGAGCATGTTGACACCTTTAGTCCTTATTAGTCTTTAATAAACTATATTTAAAATACAACACGTGTCACTATACTATTGGACACGATTTTACAGGGTGTTACATCAGCCTCATTATATCAGTGAATTCAACTCATATTAAATTAGCTTACATAAGCTTCCGGAAAACCAAAACGACACATGCCATTGTCATAAGTTGGCACCAACTTAGAATAATTCTAATTTAACATCTAGAATAAGCCTAGACAATGAGTTCTCCTCATTAGCTTTTCGAACAAACACTTCAAAAGTTACATGTCTTTTCCATATAATGTATAAAAATTCTCCCTCAACTTTGTCTATACACAAATTCTTTTTGTGTTCATACACATTTGAATGTTTAGAGTTAATTAGTTTTCGTCAAGACCTATAATTAACCAAGTACTAGTGTAGCATACTTTAGACTACAATACTTTAGCATGTAAACAGAAGATGCATTATTCTGATTCTTCACAGCCCCAAGGATATCATAATATCACTTTGCAACATTCATACATTGTTAAGACAAAATAATGAAACTTATTCATAATCATAAAACATCAATATTTAGGAAGGTCTCACAAATTATTGTATATAGCACATAGCTAAATTTAATCATTCAATTAAGGAACATAACTTGTTTACCTTTAATCTCCAACGCTTTACCATTGACTCATAAGTACTTAAACATAACTCTTAATCAAGTCACTTGGTGAACACACTCATCACCAACAAGATGGATGTTCCTCGTTTACAATCACTATTACGTGGAAGATAGAGTCAATTAGATCCACACTAAAAAACATATCATTCATAATTTTGCCATAAGTGATTTGGACACATCTATTGTTATTCATTAGGAGATATGTATATTTAGGATGCTCTCCCAAACGAAGGAAAATTTTCCATATTCAAGTGGTAGACGCATCTACGTATAAATCTCGCAAGATTTATTAAAGATATACAATAACATATAGTACTTTTACTTTCATATGTTAGAATTCAAACTTGTGAATTTTCCAATGACTTCTAACGAAGTATTTCGACATGAATCTCGTTTGTATATTTCATCTATAAAAAACAAGGCACATAGCCAACTAATTATTAAGACTTGAGGGAGAGTTAAGAGTCTCAATTAATTAGACTTAACATTCTAATAAAAACTAATCAAATGTTATCAATAAAACTCTACTCAAGAGTTTTACTATATGGATAGTTTAATATTATTAATTTCAACGAATTAATTTCTATTTATCACATTCTAGTTTTCCAACAATCATCTCATCGACACGAGTGTAAAGGCTATATTACTAGAAAAATAATCTATTTGTTTCTAAAAAGCAACTTATGAGTTTGTTTAGAGATGGATACATTTTTTATGATGTTTTAACTTTGAATCATATTTAGATAAAAGTTAAAAAAGTTCAACTTTTGGACCCGCTGGAACATAAAATACAACCAAAATATACTGACATTTAAACAAGTCAAAGATACTAATTGCATTAATTTTTTTTATCCATAGTTGCCACACTTAAAGATATGATATGATTATAAAACTATTTTATCAAAATCAAAATTTTGATTTGTGACATTGTACACATTTGGGTTCATGTTTAGTCTCTTAACATATTAGACCTCTTTGAATATTTTCATTTGATTAAATTACACAAATCAACATTTATGTTATACCTAAACTACACTTCATTTCTTTCACTATAAAATCGGCGAAACTCAACCTTTATGTTCATGTTTTGTTACATTCTCTAACATTTACAACTAACGTCGTCCAAAATCTAGTTAAGTTACCTCACATGCTTTGCATGTGAGGGTATTATGGTCTTTTCACAAGCCTTTTATTTAATTTAAAATTTTTAAACAAATATCAAAACCGTATTTAAAGAATTAAAAAAAATATATTAATACATACAAACCGCTATCTCTTTCTCTTAGCTCTCTCTATCTATCTATCTCTCTCTCTCTCTCTTTATCTCTTCAACAACCCTCACCACCACCAAATCCAGCCAGCATCACCACCGAAGCTAGCCGCTACCACCACAAAATCCGACCACCAAACGTCATCTCTCTCTATCTTTAAACAAACACAAACGTTGTTTCTCTCTCTCTCTAAACACACATAAACGCACGTCTAGGGATCTGGATCGGTATGAAGAAATGACGGAGAAATACCAACCGGGTTTGGGTGATGAAAGATGGCCTTTTGTGACACATTTTGTGGGGTGTAAGCCGTGTGGGAGTTACGGGGATCATCTGGTTAAGAGGTGATCAAGTAGAATGCCTTTTATGCGAATAATCAAGTGTTGAAGTTGTATGGTTTTAGGCATAGTGGGCTTTTGAGCCCTAATATTAAAAGGATCAGAAATGAGATCGTGACACCATTGGAGTATGTAGATCAGTTTGATATTCGTCTCAAGCTACTGGCAGCTGTACTGAACCACCATTGTCCTCAAGAGGTGAGGATAATCTATAGCGTTTTTAATGGGTTTGAGTTTTAAACAAACTATAGTTCATTTTATTGCCAGTGTATTTGATATGGTAAAGTAAGGTAGAATTCTTTTGTTAAAAGTAACCACGAAACCCTCACTAGTTGGTTATATATCGGTATATTGAATTATGAAATCTTTATTTGATTAGTTGTATTTCATATACTGGATCATTGGATGTTGGTCCTGAAAAGTAGATAAGAAGTTGAACGAATGGATTTTGTTTGGTTGTATTTCATCGTCTGCATTCTTATAAAATCTGAATGAATGGGTTTTGTTTGGTTGTATTTCTGGATCAGTATGAAATCTTTATTTGATTAATTGTATTTCATAAATTGTATTCTAATAAAATCTGAACGAATGGATTTTGTTTGAACAAAGAAGACAATGTGTACAATTATTTGTTGTTGATTATAAAAGGAAGTAAAACTAAAGGGGGGATGTTAATGACCATAATACCCTTACATGCAAAGCATGTGAGGTAACTTAACTAGATTTTTTGAACGACGTTCGTTGTAAAGGTTATAAATGTAACAAAAAAAGAACATAAAGGTTGGGTTTCGATGATTCATAATCAAAGTTATGAAGTGCAGTTTAGATATAACATAAAGGTTGATTTTGCAATTTAGTCTTTTCACTTTTATCTATATTTTTAAATTGGATTAATTTCGTATATACCCTTACAAACTTGAAAATTTTAATATATACTCAACAAAAACTAAAAATATCATATATGCCCTTACAAAATAGTTAAAATATCAAATATACCTAATTTATTAAAAAGAATCTAATAAATCATCATTTTACCAATATTTTTTAACATTAAGTTTTCCTACATACTCATATTTAACTTCATATTTTGATATAACACGTGTTAAGCTTTAATTTAGTTTTACCTTTTTTTCATAAACCATAGTATTCTTCATGTATTATATTTAAGCTAAATAAATTAAGCTAGAAATGAGTAACTTTAATATTTGAAGTTAAAGATCATACATGAGATCTTAAAGTTTTAGAAAAATAACGGTAAAATTGTCATTTAATAAATTGTTAATTGGGTTTTAATATATATCAACTAATTTTTAAGGGTATATGATATTTGTAATTTTGTAAGGGTATATATAATATTTTGCAAGTTTGTAAGGGTATATAATAAATTGTCCCTTTTAAATTTAACTCGCCAGACCCGTTATATTTTGACCTAAGAATAAAACAACCTCAATATACACCATTTTAGTGCTAATATTTTTTTTGAATGACGACTATTATAAAACAGAAAGGCGGGCCATCAAGAAGCTGGGGGTCCCAATATAAACAAACACACAAGAAACGAAAGACAATTACACAAATACATCCCTAACGTTAAAGTCTCTCAAATTCTCCCTGGTCACGTTCGTATATAGAGATCGGTATTTAGACCACATAAACGAGTCTTCTTTTATACCTTCTACAATTGAGAACAGAATGCTATTAAACACTTCATCGTTTCTTCCTTTCCATATCCGCCACAAAGTAATATAGAAGATAGCTTCAACTGTCTTTTTCCATTTCCTAAAACCCTTTATCATAGCAAGCTCCTCTAAGACATCTTGCACACTGTCTTTTTCCATTTCCCAAAACGCTTTATCATAGCAAGCTCCTCTAAGACATCTTGCACAGAGGACGCTTGCATTTTAATATTGAGCCAAATCCTGATATGCCACCAAACCGCTCTGACTAAGATATACAATGTCGCCAAGTGCTTCGTTGTTTCCGACCAGTACCCACATATATTACACGCCACATCATTCATTATAACCCTCTATGAATCAAGGCAGTCCCGATAATTTTTTAATGCTAATACCCATATATTACACCTTTTTAGCTTCAATTATGAAGCCCCCGATAACTAAAGAAAACAATAATAATGACACAATAGTAGGTTCAACAAATATTATTACATTTGACCAATTAGAGATTAAATAAAATTCATCCATTGCCACCTTTAGTAAAACACTAAACCGACAACAACAAATTAAAGTTTTTTCCTAACGTGGTGTTGGTGGAAAACTTATTTATCAAAATAGGTTATTTAAAAAAGTATTTATCAAAATGGATGTATAACTTTTTCTCAATCCTAATTTTATTTGATAATAACAATCTTTATGCAATTTCTTTTAAGAGTCATAAAATGTTTCTAATAAAAGTTTTAAGAATGTTTTGTTGGATAAAAAATTTTATAAATTTTTTAATGTTTTTTACTTTCTTTTACATAGTCTCTATATTTTTTAGTAGTTATTTCATACGAGACTTGTTCTTTAAAAATAATGCACTTTTTTAGAAACGATTTTTTGAAATATCACGAGCAAAACAAAATGTGTTTTTTAATTATTTATTTAATATTTTTAGGAACATTATGTCTTTAACTTAAAAAAAGTTTTAAACATTAAAACACTAATGATATGTGACTGATTCATAAATAGGACTATTTCTAGGTTTATACTTAAACTATTTTTTTATCTAAAAATTTTGTATTAATAAAACTAATAATCTATTATAGTTGATCGAGTTATGTGTATTCATAAACATATTATTTATATGCCACTAAACAAATTTGATGCACTCGAAAGTGGATTATATTTATGTTTTTGTATTTTTTGTTTGAAAAAGTCTATTTTTTTCTTTTAAAATATATTTTTGTTACTACATATTTAAAAAAAAAGCAAAAGCTTTAAAAAAATAGTTTTAAAGAAGTTCGAAAAATAATTCTGAAAGAATAACGTCTCTATGAAATAACTATCTAAAAAAGTTACAGAGACTACCTAGAGAAGTATAAAAAAATGATAACTACCTGTATAAGTATATAAAAATTATAAAATTTTATGACGCAACAATATATTTTAATTTTTTTAATAGAAACTTATTTTTAACTGTTAAAGAAAATACTTTTGTAGGTATTGTTTTTATCCAATAAAATTAGGAGTAAGAAAAAGAAACCTTTCAAAAAACATATTTTGAAAAATACTTTTTAAGTCGCCCATTTTGGTAAACAATTTTTCCAACGACACTAGTTTGGAAAAAAAACGCCAACAAACTAATAAACATGCTCTAGGAGAAGAAAAATATGCAATATAAGAATTTTAAGAAACAATATATAATAAGTTTTTATAAAGAACATACATGATGAGGAGAAATAACAAAAGTTTGTTTGGGGTTAAATAGGGTGGTCGTTTAGGTTAAAAATAAATGACAGATTGCCTTCAAAATGATGAGAAATTTGAAAATAATTTAATATATAACTTGCATATTCCAAAGAATTCACCCAATTTCACTTCACAGTTGGTACATATTTAAGTAACCTATCGTATCAACATGAATAGACGATAACAATATACTAATAAAGAAAATGTAAATGTACACTTACTCAAAACAAAGAGGTTAGGCGAAATAGATGACTGTAAACAGTCTACAAAATATTATTACCTTCTCAATAATATTAATCCACATGGGGAAGAATAACAAACGAAACAACCCCTTTTTTCAGATTATTTGTTTATTTGATTGTATTCTGATCCTATCCAGTAGGATAAGCTCGGTACCAACCGGTATCGAAATCCTAAAAAATAGGTACCAGTACTGAGATTACCAGGTATGGTATGATTCGGTAACGGTAGGATCGGTATTTGAAAGTAAAACCCGTCTCGAAAACGCTAAATCTAGGTACCAAATCGGTGCCAAAAATTATATCAGTTCAAAAAATTTGGTACCGGTATTTACTTATAGTCTTAGATGTAGTTGTAGAATGTTATGTAACCAATGGTTAAAAAATTGAGAACTTTGTATTCATGACAAACTTATTTCAATAATTGTTACTGTAGTTTATTAGTGACTCATAGTTGCTCTCTTCTTAAGGTATTTTCGTATGAATTGGTTTAAAAACTTGACTAGATGTTCATCAATGAAGTAGTTTTTGTTGGCACGGAGGTACAATTTAAAGAAGTTAGAGCATTCATAAAAGCTCCATTAGGCTGTTAGGTGTGGATACGGCCCTAGCTTGTCGGGGTCATCCATACCGCACCCAGGTTCGTCCCATTGGTTTCGTCTGCCTATTGTCGAAGGCGATGCTCCTCTCTCTTTCTTATCCAACACACACAAACATATACATATATACATACATACATACATACAGACATCTTGTATATAACAAATGATGGGGCTCATCACCCACAACCTAGGTTTATCACTTGGGGCTTATGACTCATACCTGATGACGTGACCGCTTACATGGATGCCCATCACCAAGTGATGGACCATCTCCACACCCAATAGCCTTATATCTCACTAATTATAAGATTTAATGTAAATATTTAAAAAATCATTCTTTTTCACTCCACACCCAATACCATATCTACAGTTATTACTCTATTTTTATATTGAAAAATTGCTATGGTAGTTTTTACATATAAAAAAGCTACTATTTATCTTCTATTAAATTATTGTGAGTGTATAAAAACGAGGAATATAATAAATAAGTGTTTATGAGTAAGATAAAGTTAAAAAAGTGAATGAGACATGAGAGATTTTTTTACATGAGAGATAAATTTTGAAAGATGCAGTCTATTGGCACACCCTTAAATCTATTTGGACAGCTTTTGACTTCTATACGGGTCGTATAGATACAAATACAAAAGTCAAATCTGCGCATGCCAATTTTTGTCTTGCGGCGACTGGACTTATACGGTTCGTGTTGAATTGGTTTTTTCCTACAATTCTTTTATACAATAACATATAGTTTTAATAAAGGATTTCTTTATTTTTTAAAACAAAAACATTTTTAAAAATTTATCAATATAGGTTCGGTACATGTTTATTATACTGCACTATACTTATACTATAGTATCTATGTTATAGTCGTATTATATAATACAATCATACTATAGTTTATTATACTATACTACACATATACTATACAACTTTAAGCATATACGATATCTATACCACACACGAGATTTATACCACACCTATAGGCTATACAGGATATATATACTACATCTATAGTTTATTATCTAAAGATTAATAAAGACTCTAATTTATGTCATATATCAATCTCTCCTTCAACATTACTATTTTACTTTTAATTTATTTATAAATAATTCTATTACCATGATCCTTATTATTATTATAATTATAAATTTTAAATTTTATGATTTCTCTATCTAACTTTAATTAATATTATATATTAAAAAATCTTCCTAATATTATAAAATGATATTAAGAAATTATGGTTTATTTAACCTCTTATAAAAAAAACTAATAAAGTTTTTCATTAATTCATTAAAAGTCCTTTTGAAAAACGGAGAATTTTGACTATGTATGCTTACTTATGGTCAAGTATCGTTATGTTTGATGAATTTCAATTGTGTTTAATTAATTAAAATTATTACTGATTAAGTATCGTTATTTGACTAATTATAACTAATCAATCATATATAAAGATTAAAAAACAAGAAATCTTTGTAAATATGTTACACAAAATATACATAATATATAGAGATTAAAACACAAGATGTTTTAAAACTAGAAACATTAATTACTTTTAACTTTATAATATTATTACATATAGAGTTTACGTTTGTTAACGGTATTACACATTTTTTATAATATTATAGTTTATATTTCGTCAACCTATGTGATAAAAATCATAAATTATGAATGTACAAGATTATAATATTATTATATTCTTTAACCATGTGATAATGATTATATAAAAGTTTATGATTTATATTTTTTTTATATTTAACCCATATAATACACGGTTTATAACACCTATAAATTAAATAAAATATATAGGAAGTGAAGATATTTTTTTATCTTTAACTCGTGTAATACACGAGTTTATATTTTCTTTAATATAGGTCTTTTATTATTAATAATTATTATTATTATTATTATTATTATTATTAATATAATATAATAACATAAGATATTTTCTAATAATTCTAATATTATTATTAATTAACAAATATAATATAAGGATACTGATCTAATTCGTACGGGTCTAATCTAATTGTAATATTATTCTATTGGTATATATATATATATATATATATATATATATATATAAATTATTGCTTAATATAGCTATAATTATTAATAAATATATAACATAAGGGTTTGATCTAATTCGCACGGGTTTAATCTAATTCTAATATTATTTTATATATATATATATATATATATATATATAATATAAATATACATAATTGTTGAATATAGCTATAAAAGGTTGGAGAATTAATGAATATACACTTTTGAATTTAAATTAATTTTATATAGTTACTAAATTTTATTTAACCTATGGTTGTAATCTATTTTTACGATCAATCATATATATATATATATATATATATATATATATATATATATAAGTTATTTTTTTCATTATTGTAATAATATTTACATAGCGCCTTGACTTTACATTTGATCGGTGGAATAAATTATGAGATGAGTTTAGCTTTTTTGTTATTAGAAATAACAAATATATAATTTAAAGTCATAAATAGTAGAATCACTCGCACAATGCGGCATGAAATCTTTGATCGGTATCAACTTTGATTCGTTACGATACTGTCATCGGGTATAACAACCTAAAAAAACAAATGGAATGAAATCTTTAAACATTAGTATTAAAATCTTGTGGTACCTTAAAAAATAAATTATACTATTCTTTGCAAAAAAAATGATATTAAAGTGAAAGTCATTATGAAATATGTGCTCTAGCTAATATTAAGATTTAGATGTACTAGCAGATTTATTATGTGTAGCTTTCCATTTCAAATTATTCATAATTCAACTTGTAAGTTTTAACTTATGTATATATTGATAAATATGAATAATTATCTATGATATAATAGCATCTTAAATTGTGGTATTTATCATATTTAATTACGTGATATATTTTCTTTATTCAATCTGTTTAATACATGGGGTCCATAACCTAGTACTATACTATACTTATACTATAGGATCTATGTTATAATACAAGATCTATACTATATTATAGTTTAATATAGTATTTCAAGTGTTTTTTGTTTGTATAATGATACAATACGTTAGGTGACAGACAATATACGCCAAAACACGACATTGTACACACATAGTACACCATAATACGCAATACGCCAACTATAGACAAAATACGTCATAATACGACACATACAGTCAATCTACACCCTAATACGACACATACAGACAATAAACGTCACAATACAGAACGTCACTGATATGACACGTATAAAGCATATATAGATATAATACAGCATATATAGACAATATACGTCATAATAAAGAATGTAACGACAAAATACGTCAAAAAATATACGACACAACGCATATAGATACAATATGACACGTAAGAGTACAAGTGGATTCAAAACAAAATGACATTTAATCATAAAATATACCACCTATAACTGAGCGTCACCAATATGACACGTATAAAGCATATACATCATAAAACGACATGTAATGACAAAACATGTCAAAATATGACCCGCATACGCATCGAAAATGAAAAACCTAATATTATGAAATTTTGATTTTACCCCTATACGCATCGTCTAGGTAAAAAACAAGTCGTATAATACCATTATACGCCTCGTATTGGCCTATACAACCCGTATAGTGGTGTCGTATCTTGAATAAAAAGGAGGAGTGTCAACATAATACGAGACCCATTATACTACTCGTATAGTGGTACTATTGTCACACCCTGTATATCCAACCAAACACCGGTGGGCCTGGGTGGGGAATCGTGACGTAAGTTATATCATCATAGTCAATTAACACAGCATAACGGAAGTCTTGGAGTTTAAATTACTATTACAAACCAAATGTTCAAAGTACGAAAAATTATATACAGACGACTTGTAATGGAAGATCCACGGGTGGATCGTAAAAATACATAAAAATGTGTAACAGACTTTGGGTAGATCTAAGGATTTGCAAGATCCTCTTATTTCACTACCAAGGAGCTTCCAGCCTATTTCGTATTGTACCTGCAACTTAGTCTTTTGAAAATACGCCAGCTTTCGTTGGTAAATACACCCAACTGACTCGTTTTGAAAACATTTTAAAAATTAGATTTAAGTGCACAGGGCACGGAAAATCTTTTATAACTTGGGAAAGTCAGCCTTGTAACCTTGTTAACAGCTTTACATGTTAATACATATGGGGCCCAGTACAGAGACCGAGACATGAATAACGTACACACCACTTATGAACCCACGAAGGAGTTATCCCCAACTAGTGGGTAAAAATAATTTAGCATTCGCATCTGTCAGGTGTATGCCTACACCCCGTGCTTTGGTCGTGGCCATTATCTAATGTAATGAGCCAAGGATATCCAGGACACGGTTGTTAACCCCCAATGTTTAAGTTATCAAACAAAAGTGATCAAAACAAAATATGCGGATTTACTAGCCACAAACCGGCATTCGATTGATCCCATTTCCGACCAAGCGGTAATAATTTACCGTAACCCAAGCCCGTACAGGGTAAATAAGTCAAGTGTATTTACGTGAGCTATTATTGATTTAAACATGCAAGATTTAATATCTCAGCCGTATTCAAAATGAAATAAGTGCAGATATCATTTACTAGAAGGCTCTAGTCTGGATAATGGCATAATCTAACCAATTAGAATTCTAACGGTCTTATTTAAGTCATAGACTTAGACCGACTACCTTAAAGGATCAGAACGGTATGACTCGTTGGGTTAAGCAGTGACCGGATAGAATGTAGTTTAAGCCCAACAAGCACTAAGACTTGTATAACATGGGTAAACAATTAACATTCTGGAATTTGATATTAAAATGATAATGTTAAACCCA
The DNA here is from genome assembly GCA_947069175.1 of Scalesia atractyloides. Lineage (NCBI taxonomy): Eukaryota > Viridiplantae > Streptophyta > Magnoliopsida > Asterales > Asteraceae > Scalesia > Scalesia atractyloides. The sequence goes on along the minus strand of CAMTDV010000001.1, from coordinate 14,356,622 downwards.
TTTCGGTTAATTTTCGTAAACTAGTTACATATACTCAACCGTACGCATGTAAGCGATATCGGGTAACCGGATGAGTTATGAACAAGTTCTATATGTCATTATACTTTAAATAAGTTGTAATATCAGTAGGATATCAACTTATATGCCCGTTGAGGTTTTAAAATGAAACTACGCCTTATAAGGCGTTTTGACCTTTGTGTGTCGTGTAAAAAGAACTTGCATGTATTATGATATTATGATCATCAACATTCCGGAAAAATACTTAATTTGTGACATATTATCAGTAAGAAGCCACACATAAGTGTGATTTATGGTTTAATACCAAACTATGCACCGAAAGGGCATTTTGGTCTTTTAAAAGCATAGTATACGATATTATACTAAAATTAGTTTATGATCAGAATATTAACATCATAATATGTTAATTACATTAACATATCAGTAGGTAATTCATTCGCAAGTTCATTGTTCATTAAAACCTTATTTTTATATAAAAGGGCATTTTAGTTAAAACTGACATTTTACGAAACTTGTGCATAAACTCAAATTATGATTATGATCATGTAATATAACCTCAAAGGGTTATGCTACATTTTATTTCGATCATAATGCGATCATAAGTCAGAAGTTAACTAATCTAAGTCGGGTAAGAATCAAAAGTCAAAGCAGAAGTCCAACTTCGCGACTTTCGGTTGCGAACCGACCCTAGGACTGAAATTGACGGATCGAACATGTTCCCACATGTTCTAATAATTATTACCAACTTGTTTAAGTGTCAAAAACATATTTATAACATATATAAACTCAGATTATAATATTTATAAAATCTGACCCGTTTGACTTTTTAAAACATAAACTTTGACCCGTCAATTGACCTAGTAAACGTGATCCTTAGGAGGTGCCCTTTTAAGGGATTAATACCTTCTTAATTATGATCACTTAGCCATGTTCATTTCAAAAAATGGTTGGACCATAATGGTCTTAACCGAAAGTCAAGGTATTTGACGAAAATGTTAGACTTTTGGCTATTAAAAGCCCAGAACACTTACAAGTGATCCAAGGGAAACTTAGAACTCAAAGAGAAGATCCTAAATGGTCAGGGACTTCCAAGAGTGTAATAGAAAGGAGAAAGAGTGAGAGCAAAGAATGAGTGAACTTAAGGGTCTATCTATAGTGCAAGAGGTCTAAGAAGATGGAGCCAAGTGTTAGGGGTGCTGTAGGATCTTTACAAGTGTCTAGTTAGGTGTCAAGAGCTGGAAGAGTGTGGGAGTTTGCAGGCTAGGTGGCATCCTCACAAAAATTTAGGGTTTTGACACATTTAGTCCCTAAAAAATAGTTTTATGGATTGTCATGAAATGTCCCTTGACTTATATTCAATGACATAATGACACAACTAGTTCTTTTCGTTCAACACGAGATGTATTGAAGAAGAGTATGAATAACCGAACATTAACGGGTGTCACACTAGGTGTTTTTACGACTTATAAGTGTTTACTAGCTTAAACGTCGAAGATAAGATTTTATGGGTTAAATTCCCCAAACTAGTAAAGTTAAAAGTTCGGTGAAGAAGTGGAACGCTTAAGGATGGTAAAACAAAGATATCGTCTCAACTGAGAGACATTCGGGTCTACAGGTGGTTTAATTAAACAAGTAATATGAAAATAATAAAGTTTAGGGGCCTTTGGGTAATTTGATGAAAGTTAAAATACAGAAAATAGAAGGTTCAGGGGTCGTCGTAGCCTACGGTCGCCAGACCGTAGCTTACGCTTAATGTATTTTTGTTTCAGCATCTTTAGACTGTAGCCTACGGTCCTAGATCGTAGGTTACGGTTAGTTTAAAGAAATTGAATTTTGGACATGTTCGAGTGGCTAACTCATTGAGGTATGATCCGAGGGTATGTACACGTGTTGGTTTATTACTGAACACGAATTTTACTGAGGTGTTACAACTGTACGACCCAATTTTGACCTATATGATCTGTATAGGGATGAAATCAAATTTTCATAATTTTAGGTTTTGCTTTTTTGATGCGTATATGAAGTATGTGCTCTATATATGTCGGATCGATGACGTTTGGTTACGTGTGGTATTGGATCCTATTCTATGATTAAGTGTCATTTTGTTTTGAATTTACTTGTACTCATATATGTTTATACAACCCAGTTTTGACCTATACGATGCGTATCGAGGTTAAATCAAAATTTCATAATGTTTAAATTTATATAATAAATGTTATATACGATACTATAGTTTATTATACTATACTATACTACAACTATAAGCATATACGAGATCTATACTACACCTATAGGCCTATACGAAACTATACTACGCTTATAGGCATATACGAAACGTATATAGGACCTATACTACACATATAGGTTTATACGAGTTCTATACATTACTTATACTACACCTATACTATACATACACTACATCTATTCTTTACTATAACAATACCAATACTGCAACTATAAGTATATACCGAACATATACTGCAACTATAGGCCCGTATTGGACATACCACTTCATCTATACTATAGTATACTATACTACACTATACGATACATGTACTAAACTTATACTACTTATAGGCATATAAGAGGCGTATGTGAGATCTATACTACACAATAAATTTTTAAGAACGTTTTTATTTTAAAAGTAATTTTTTTGGAAAACTTTGTTAAAACTATAGATAAACTGATAAAAAAATTTGTAAAAAGAAACCTCTCAATACGACATGTACAAGTCCAACCTAGTAGACAAGATTGACGCATATAGCTCTATACGACATGTATAAATGATGTCAATTTAAGGACCCAAGGGGTGCCAATAATAATAAGATGACCCTTTTGAAAAATGAGATTTTTAGTGAAATTATTGGGTAAAAAGGGTGAAGTTATTGTGAATGCTCTTAGAGTGGTCTTATTGGTGTAGTTTCTCGTTCAATATTAATCGAACTTTGTTGCATTTCTTAAGTTTATATTTTGTATCTAGCTCGTGGCTAGTTTTTGCATTGATCTTAACAAATTTGTCGTTCAAATGATAAATTAACTGCTAAATTGTTATTTTACGTCATAATATATTTTAATTCATGAGGAAAACGACAAAAAACGGGAGAAGTTAACAGAAAATTCTAATCCAGTTTGTCAATTGCAACCAATTAACAATATAAATAAAACCTTAGAGATCTCAATACAAAAAAAATCATTTTTGAACTGAAGTGGCAAAAGCAGATTAAACTTAGAGACCATTTTAGTATTTTACTCCTTAAATTTCCTAAATTGATTACGTATCAGTACCTTACGGGAGATTTATGGAAAACTTTAAATCAAAAGTTTTCCTTTGAACCTGAGGTGAGATTGCAATCCGATTTTTCTTTACACTGTTTATATTTAGTTAGTTATATTTAGTGCTTACTTAAATACTTGATTTATTTTCACTTTATTAGAGGTGCTGCACAAAAAAAAGGACTAATCACCTCTTTGTTAAGCCATTTATGAGACGACATGGAATCGGTAGAGCATTTATTCAACTCGTGTTTGATAGCAACATTGATCTGGCAAAAGATTAGAATTTGAAGCAAAATACCTCCCATTTATGTATTCTAAATTGTGGATGTTTTGGAGCTGCATAAGACTTTGCAAGTAGATAACCTAAACATGAATGTGGTCTAATCGGTAATTCTAATTATTTGTTGGTGCATATGCAAAGCTTGCAATGACGAGATTTTTTCGCCTAAAAATATTCTTAGAAGCTATGTAGAGTATGGATAAGTGAAATCACTACAAAATAATCCAAAGATGGTGTAATTGCCAATGCACTAAAGTTCTCATAATGTAAAAGTACTCTATTATGGATGTATACACTAAACAAGAATTCACATTAGTGTATTCATCAGTATACATACACTAAGCTTGATCAGATGATTATGTAGTGTATGTGCCAACACCAACAACATGAATTGTCATTGAGTTTGATTCCTATATACACTATTTATGATATTAACCAAATTATACACTATACAGTAAAACCTTTATAATTTAATACTCGATAAATTAATAACCTTGATAAAATTAATAATTTGTTTGGTTCCAACTTGGGACTAGTATAAAATTAGACCCCAATTGATAAAATAATACGATAATAATTTTTTATCCAATGTAAATATATTGTACAAGAGAAACTATAAATTAATAATTACTAAAATATTCAAAATTCTAGGATTGTCTAGTAAAATATGAATCTATAGTCACTTTTTTTGTGAACTTCTAATCTATATTGAGTACATCTTTAAATCTCTCGTATTGCAACAAAAAGTTGTGAAGAGTTGTTAGCGCTTGCAATGCTTCTTTCCGAGTGACCAGTTCTAAAGGTACTAAATCTATTCAAATAGGTACCTGAGAATTTTGAAGATCCTTATTTATGTTTTATTCAAATAGATAAAGTGAACGGATATGGAAATTTGAAGGTCGGTGCATTAATTTGATAATTGCTCATGAATATAAGCCAACTCTTTAAATTAGTAATTTATTAATTTATCGATATAATAATATCTTGTTAAATTAATAAAATATCTCGATCGCAATAATTTATAAATTTATAAAGGTTTTAGTGTAGTATTAAAGTTTCACTTATTTATTTATGATATTGTTACCACATGAATTTTCTATGTTTATTTAGCAAATAAATTGCAAATGATGTTTCACTCAATTACAAAATATGCCACCATAAGATTTTTTGAGCTTGCAAAAGTAAACGGCAACATGTGGTGATGATTAAAAAAATGGTTCTTTATCTTTTGGATGGTTCTCATTTGATCCACCATTACTGAGATGGTTATGCAAGGTCATATAATATAAAGAAAGGTAAGCAATAAACAACAATCCATATTCATACACGATCAATTAAGTTTGGTTAATTGGTTATGCTAAACATCCCCCAGAATTCTAAGACACAAGGTATGAAACTAGAGTCCACTCAACCATTTTGGGGTTTAAAGTGTGATGAAATATCGAGTCCCTTTTTTAAAAATTATTATTGCAATACCATGTAGTGTTTTCTGATTTTGGTGTTACTTTCGATTTCAATTTAACATTATAACAAAAGGCATAAGAAACTAATTAGCGATTCAACGAATTAAGAAGCACAATCAACTAATCAACATAGTTCAAAGAGTAAAGTGCAATTTGCGTCCTTATATTTGGTGGCAGGATCACTGTTCACCCTACACCTTAGTCTTTGTCATCCGAGTCCATGTGATTTACAATTTTTTTCTGTGCCCGTCCCTTATCTATATGTTAAATAGGTGGTGAAATTACTACTTTACCCCATATTAAAAATAATAATAAAGGTAATCTCCTCCTAACACTACCAAACTATCGCCCCAACCCACTTCCGGCAGTACCTGCAACCCCAAACGCCACCACCAACACCATCTACTTTAGTCCCCAACAAACAAATTGGGCATATAAACCGTTTTGCACAATAATCTGAAAAAAAAAACACCCTATATTTTAAATTGTTTTATTATTGACGAGTAAGAAAAGCAGTAAAACAAAAAATCCCTTTAAAAAATGCTTATGTTGCTCAAATAAGCCTCCAAATTATTTTTGATTGAGAAACTAACCTTTATGTTGCTCAAATAAGCCTCCAAATTGATTTTTGATTGAGAAACTAACCCTAAATGACAACTTGAGCAGCGATTTCATGAACCGTGGCAATAATATGTGGTTATCATCTCAAAAAGTGTCTCTGGTTCTCAAATAAGCCTCAAATCAATCTGTAACTGGCTGTAAATGTCAATTTGAGGATCGATATCATGAACATTACCTCAAATTGATGGTTGATTTATCCTGTTGTAATTGTGTCGTCAATTGAATCTACATCTTGCCCCAAAAATTCAAATTTACCTACACAAACTTTAGATCGAAAACTGAATCGTTGTTCTGAATTGGAGGATTTCTTGTTATCTGAAATGAAGAAGGATTTGAACTTGAATTGGGTTCGTTGATATCAACCGAGTTTCTTCAAGATGACATTGAGTATCTCAAATTGTCATTTAGGTTGTGGTTGTACATCACAAAGACCACGACGATTTCATGAACATTAGGGTTTGTAGGTAGGTGAATGTATGTGATAACATGCATGGTTGTGGGGGTGGTGGGTGGTTTCACATTATTTTATTGGTGAGTTAAGTGAATTGCAATTTGCGTCTCATAGGGTAAAAATGTAATTTCACATCATTTTAACAGTGAGTTAACATGGTGATGACGGGGACTCGGAATGGCAAAAATAAGAATGATAGATGAACAGTGATCCCGCCACCAAACTATAGAGACACAAATTATACTTTACTCTAGTTTAAATCTTCTCCAACAATAAAGTAAAACAAAATTATATACAAGTATTCAAGTAAGAACTAAATATAAAGAAAGTAAAATGAAGAGGATTACAATTTTACCTCAAGTTCAAAAAACATTTTTTTTCTTTATAGTTTACATAAATATCTCAAATTCAAGAACATTACGACATGCACTAGCAATGTAATCTATTTTCCAGCACAGTTTCAGAAACATTATACAAACGTACACATATCCTAATCAGTTGAGAAAATCTAATTTAACAACTACTATCTCTGACGGCAAATCTCTTAAGAGCAAAACACACACTAACCAAGAGCTAGATACAAAGCACACACCCAATAAATACTACAAAGTTTTGTTGAATGAGAAACTAGCGAGAAACTTTGTGGTTTTTTCATCACTATGAAAATGCCTTTAGTTGACTATGCCGAAAAGCTTTTTCACTGATGAATATCTCAATGGAAATTTGAAGCTTTTGGATGGAAACTTAATTTTGATATTTGGATGGTTAGAAACTTAATTCTGGTATTTTGAGTGTCATCGATATACAAAACTTTTTATTAGACTTAGACTCCAAATCTCAACTTAAGATAAACCGAGACTACCATAACGAGTATCTGTAACATTCGTTGTAAAATAGGTTCTAAAACCCGCTCTGTTCTAAAACTCGCTTCGTTTAAAAATTCAAATATATGATATGAGGATTCATTATGTATTTAAGTTAATAGTTCAAATTCGTTAGATTAATGTCATTAAGTAATAAATAAATAAAAAGGGTTAAAATAATACATAATAAATAAAAACTAATAATAATAATAATTAATAACTAAAAGTAATAAAAATAAATATAAAGGGTGACCATGGGTTTCGAACCCGGGTCTCCATTGAATTAACACACACTCCACACCACTGAGCTACACACACACTTGTGATCAAATCTAAAAACCATTAATCTTATACAGAAACAACCGCCAAACCTGCAATTCAAATGTCAGAGCTAGTAATAGTCGGAGCATGATTAAATCCAATTAAGCCGTTGTTCTTGATTAGCGCTTGTAACTGAGGTCAATCATCAAGTTTAACTGAAATTCGTAATCAATTCGTGTGAAACCGACTGAAATCTTTGAGCTTTAACTCCAAGATTTGAAACCGAAAACACAACTGCCCTTTTAGCACTATAAATAGCGACCCTGTACTTCAATTGAACTCGCTCACACCCATTCATCTCTTTAAAGCTCTCGAAAGAACCCCACTGCTTCAAAAAGCTTTTCGCCAAAAACTGTGTCTTCGCCGGAATTCAATCGAAAAAATCATAACGCCCTTTTGTTTCGGTACAAGTACTTAAATCTTTTATTTCCTTTTTGTTTCGTGATTAGTTGTAATAAATTGGTTAACCCAATATGTACAATTGGATTAACAGTTTGTTTCTGGGTATTAAAACATGAAGAAGATGAAGGTGTAACAGTCTATAAGGATAATAAAAATCATAGATTAAACTAGGGACACACACTCCAGTGGTGGATTGTGTGCATTACAAACAAGCGTACCCGGGTTCGAGTCTCCTTGTGTGCAACGATCTGTTCATATAACAAACCTTTTTAAATAAGTAAAATTATGATTTAACCGAGTAAGTATATATAGGTAATTAAAATCTACTTTATACCGGGTTAGTCACACAGCCCAGCTGGTAGGGCTGTGTGCAAAACAAGTCTGAGGTTGCGAGTTCGAGCCGGGTCTGAGCACGGTTATATGCGTTCTGAAATAAATCAAACCTTTTTAAAATAAAACTAAAATATAGTTTGGTCTAGTTAGTGTGTATATATAATTAAAATGCAGATTATTTTGGGTTAGACACGTAGCTCAGTTGGTAGAGCTGCGTGCACGTCTACGGGATGTCACGAGTTCAATCCTTACACGATGCCAGTAATCGCACAGCCCGGCCGGTTTAATCCGGTTCAACCCTGAAAAGGGTATTTTTTTTTTAATTAATCTTTTCTTTATTTTTTTAAATCCTTAAAAATATAGATAAAAATAAGACTTTATAAGCATTAAACTTGGAATAAATACTATAAAAATAGTCTTGAAAGTAAAAGACATAAAATAAAATTATTAATCTCAAATAAAAGAAATATATTTACCGAATTATTACGTGATTATTTAGGTTAGTTTTCTCGTCGGTTGGAATCCTTAATCGTGCGCATTTGTTATCAACTCAAGAAAACGCACCCATTGTGAGTGAATTCTTACAAACTCCCCCTTTTTATCCATGTTTTAGGGTGTATCATGTGTCGTTTATTTATGTCGTTTATTCAAATGCTTGTGCTACTACCATTATATGACCTAACGTGTTATGTAATTTTTGGTTTATTGTTATATGTGGTTATATTTTTTCATTTCAGTCAAGCATTCACATTAAGCCCATCAGTTCCTCGTTGGATACGAGTAAAGCATCGCGTTGCCTAATTATATCGGCTCTGTTTGATTGAGCCTTGATCTCATATCACATCATTTATCATGCTTACGTGTTCATTGTTAGATGTTTATGTGGTTTGTGGATAGTTTACATATACGTTTGCTGATACTTGGTCATGCACATTTTTATTAAATTAATCAACATAATTATTTCATTCAAATGTTTAAACGGGATTCACTCGCCAAGTTTTGTTGACCCAAATCTTTATTTTTACACATGATACAGGTGAACAGGTTGAAGCAAGGTACACATAGGGATTGGTCTTAGAAGAAAAAAAATAAAGAATTACATGAATGTCATGTTTAGAACAATCTTGTGTTTATTTGGTTTATTTGTTTTGATGGAATGTCTCCTTTTAATATGAATTAATAAATATGAAACTTTAGAGTAAATGTCACGAGTTTTGATGAAAACCCAATCATGTCCCGACTACTATATCCGATGTGGGTCAGGGTGTGACAGTATCGCCGTATCTCATATATTGTTTTACTAGCTAACCAACTAGTGTTTTCATTATTGGACTTGATTTATCACCAGCTCGATTTGGTAGTGTTAGGTTGCCTTGTTATAGGCCGACCTTTTTTGGGGTTCGTGGTTGAACCATGTTGAGCAAATAGATGATTATGCAATAGTTTCTTGGTTAGCTTATATGATTTGAACTTTAGGAGCTCTCAAGTAAATGGGAGGGTGTCGATGCTTTAATTATACTATTAGTAACAAGACAACACCCCTTGGTGCTTGTCAGCTCAGTCCTTAGTCCTTTTGAGCGTGAAACACCCCCCATGGGGCGTGACCGGTGGCGTAAGTTGGTTTTTGACGGGGCATGAATTTACACAAAACAATTTTTAGTTATGTTTTGCACCCAATCAAAATTTATCACTTCACACCTTAAGAGTATGTGTTATGGAGAAGTGAAGGGGCGTGGTGGCCTTGCCACGTAGGACTCGCGCGCAAGGAACAACATCCCACTAGTGCATGAAAGGGTGTTGCCCAGTTGACCGTGAAGCACATCGTAGGCGTGAGGGCACAACCACTTCCATTTCACCCCATCACATTTAGACACCTCACACCTACTTCCATTTCACACTTTTTTTTTCTTAATTTAACAAGCCATAAGCCCATAACACACCTTAGTGAAAGATGAAAGGTAAAATGTAAAACTACTCCTACACATATGACAACTTTTTTACCTTTCGCATTACCATAACACAAATAAGGGGTTGTAGATCTATACGACCTGATTAGATGTAGGCATGAGGGTTTTAGATCTTTTAATTCTCATAAATCGCCCAAATTCACATAGATCTGAAGGGCTTTAAATCATAAATCATATGTGGGTTAGTTAGAAACGCATATATTGACTTTTGAGTAAAGAAGAACAAAGTGTGCTTTATTTTCGGGTCTCACAGATGTTGCCAATAAAGAAACATGACATCACCTGGATGATTTGAACCGTATTCTACAAGACACTGAGAATCACATATTGTTCTTTTTCTTGAATCTAAATTTGTAATAGTGAAAAGGAAATAAGTGTGGAGGAGTAAACTAGGAGAAAAATCTGTCACACCCTCAAAATCCACTTGCGGGGTTTTACCGCGAGGCGTGTGACAAACCAGGATCCAAGACACTAGTCATATAGAATGACTCTATATGCGAAAATATACGTTTAAACAAATCCAACCATGCAGTTTAATAAATGCGGAAGCGTATGTAAATGTAAATAAAGTGTGTGCCAAAACAAACGCCCAAACCAAAATACTTAAAAAGTAAAATGCAAAGAGTTTAAAAGAAATAGTTTTCATACTCGTGTCGTGCTCCTATGCGGAAATGATACCTTAATAACCTGAGAAAACATTCAAAGAAGAACAAGTGTCAACAATTTATGAAGAGTGACTTCACAGGTTTTAATTCACAATTTTAATCATAAGTTTTTTTTCCCACTGGTTCAACCCCGAACCAATGTCTCATAAGTTTCCCTGATCCAACCCGAATCAGATTAATGTTAAGTAGTTTAGCAGTTCAATTTATATGTTTAGGTAGCTAGCCTAGGTTATGTCAACAAAGTGTTCGATCCGAAGCTAACGTTGATGCCCTTGTTGTGCCAGGCCTATCACCAACCATGGCTAAAAAGTTAGGCAAGTCTACACTCATGACCATCAACGTTCAGTCTAACTGGCGCGACCAGTTCGAGTGGGGCTTGTCGGGCGCAGTAGTACTACTAAAAATTCCCTCGCTATAAACCAATACTAACGGCATCGTAAGTTTTAAGGGGACTGACAGGTGATAAATGTTTCCTTATGACCATAACCGTATAAGATAACTCTAAGTAAAAATGCGTTACTGTACGGTGATGTATGCCACTCATACACCACTGTAACGTGTATACGTTTTAAGTAGAAGGACGTTACTGTACCGTAATATAATCAACCCATATATCACTGTAACATGCACATGTTTTCTCCCCCTGTGTTTTGAAAAAGTTTAAAGAAATAGGGGCCGTGAAGTCACCTTAAATTGCTCGGTTAGACTTTTACGGAAATAGAGTCAAAGTGGTTCAAACATGTCCTATTATGATTACCACTTAATTTATTAGCGTGTTCAAGAACTACACATAAAGTAATGAAATTAACTTAACACGTTTCAGGCAATTACGTTGACGATTTATATATGTATAGCATACGACACTTTCAAATAATGTGTAACTTGGTAATAACAGGCTCGTTCATTCTCAGGTAGCACATGCAACACTTAGATACACATAAACGCAAATTATCATATTTCAGCTTGTACACTAAAACTGGGCTATTTTCAAGAATTTTTATAAAATATTTACCATGTTCCACAAATTCCAATCTTTCTACAGAAGGTGCCAATTAGCCAGTAAAATTTAGTGTAAAATTTTCAAATCCTAAATCTTTACCAAATATTTATAAAAATTTATATACTAGGCTGCAGTCAGATTCGTCGCTTTCTGACTGCAGTCCACGAGAAAAATCATTTAAAAATCATAGCTCATCCGATTAACGAAATTCCAGTGGGAGATTTTCGGAAACTCCCGTCTCCAGTTACTATACAGATTTCGTGACCTAACACCATACAGACTATGAGATACGACTCGATAAACAACCTGTAAATTCTGCCGAAATTACGCAGCTTCAGCTGCTGCACTAAATGATCATTTAAAAATAGAAAACGACCTTAGAAAAATACGAATCCAGCGCCATTTGAAAATTTTTTCAAAAATACACGTTTTAGGCTTCAGAAAAACAACTTTTCGATAAACAACGATCAGTTTACAGCCAACTGAAATTGGCTGTAAATGTTAATCAGCTTTCTGTTTTCGATTTTATAAAATACTAGAACAATTTTAAACAACCATGACACTTAGTTGTATCGACTAACAGCAGGTTAATTATCAAATATCATCAAGCACATCAAGATTCACACAAACCCTAGGTGAATAACACCCTAAACATCATCACGAACGCAGCCAACACTCATGTATACAAGCATGTCATCGAATATCTCAAGCAGTGGTATTTCACCCGAAACTTATCATGAAATCAGTGAATATTTACCATAAAAGACACAAGAACACAACCATGTATCCACAAAAACACCCTAACCTTGGGGCGGAGATAAAGAACTAGAGAGGAAGAAGACATGATCGAAGGGGCTGATTTGCGCGGGGGGGGGGGGGGCTGCTGGTTCTCTTCTGCCGTCGCACACAGAAATCAAGAAGTAGGGTTTGTGAATGCTCTAAAACCCTTATGCATACATACGTATACATAAGGGACCAAAAAAAGGGGGTTTGGTTTAACTTGGGCCGCAAGGAGTTTGGGCCGCAAGGGGATTGGGCCGCAAGGGGGTGTGGGTGGCGAGTTGGGCTTGGTTTGCGCAAGGGATAGGGGGCTCGGTTTCAGGTTCGGGTTTTTAACAAGCACATTATGACACGTTAAATATTTGGGACGCTATTAAAAAGATAGAATACATATATATATACATATATACATATACATATATATATATATACATATACATATATGTATATATATATATATATATATATATATAAGATGGAGTCGAATAATTACAAGGAATCAAATCAGAATGATACCTGATTTTCCGAGATGTCACATTATCCCCAAGTTGAACGAATTTTCGTCCCGATAATTGAGTGAGTAAAAGTTTGAAAGTTGAGCAAGGGTTTGAAAGTTGTTGTAGGATTTCCGAGTTGTCACATTCTCCCCCTGTTACAAGAATTTCGCCCCGAAATTCAGTTCGCGTTACTTGGTTCTCGTGATTCAGTTGCAAAAAGGTGAGGATATTTGTCTTTCATTTGATCCTCTATTTCCCAAGTGTGCTCCGGTCCACGCTTAGAGTTCCAACGAACCTTGATAATTTGTATTTTATTATGTCTCCGTGTTTTGACCTCTCGGTCCATAATTTCGATTGGTTCTTCAATGAACCGCAGTTGTTCGTCCACATGGATCTCATCCAGTGGGACGGCTAACGTTTCATCTGACAGACACTTCTTCAAATATGAGACATGAAAAACGTTGTGAACTCCACTAAGCTCATCGGGAAGGTTCAACTCATAAGCTACTTGGCCGATTTTCTTTGTGATTTCAAACGGACCAACATATCGCGGGTTTAGTTTACCTCTTTTACCAAAACGAATCACGCCCTTCCAAGGTGATACCTTCAGTAGGACCCGATCACCTACTTGAAATGCTAACGGTTTATGTCGCTGATCGGCATAGCTCTTTTGGCGATCTCGAGCTGCCGCCATACGGTTTCGAATTTGCACTATCTTTTCAGTTGCTTCCAGAACCAACTCTGGACCAGTGATTTGACTATCACCAACTTCCGCCCAACAAACAGGCGAGCGACACTTTCGTCCATACAGCGCCTCGAATGGTGCTGCTTGGATGCTCATGTGATAACTGTTGTTATAGGAAACTCCACCAAAGGTAGGTGCTTCTCCCAGCCCTTACCAAAGTCGATTACACATGCTCTAAGCATGTCTTCGAGAGTCTGAATGGTACGTTCACTTTGACCATCAGTCTGAGGATGGTATGCTGTGCTCAAGTCAACGTGTGATCCCAAGGATTTCTGTGTTGATTGCCACAGATGAGAAGTAAAGCATGAATCACGGTCAGATATGATGGATATTGGCACTCCGTTCCGGGCTACTATTTCCTTCATGTACAGCCCTGCAAGGGTGTCGAACTTGTCAGTTTCCTTGATTGCTAAGAAGTGGGCCTATTTGGTTAGTCGGTCGATAATCACTCAAATTGTATCTTTTCCATTGGGTGTCTTAGGTAGACCTGTAATAAAGTTCATGGCAATTTGTTCCCATTTCCAAACGGGAATCTCAGGCTATTGTAAAGCCCCGAGGGTTTTTGGTATTCTACCTTGACCTTGTCACAGGTTAGACATTTGCTTACGTAGGTGGCTATTTCAGCCTTCATGTTCGGCCACTAGTAAGTTGTTTTGAGATCTTGGTACATCTTATCCGATCCTGGATGAACAGAGTACCTTGATTTGTGAGCTTCGTCCATTATGAGTTCCCTCAAGTTTCCGTAGAGGGGCACCCATATCCGACTAAGAAAGTAACGAGTTACATCCGGTTTGGTTTCCCAATCACGTTCCATCTTGCGTAATTTCTCAGCTTCCAGATTTTCGGGTTTGACTGCCTCCAACTGAGCGTTGCGAATTTGTTCGGGTAGGTTAGAGTGTATCGTAAGTTGTAAGGACCGAACTCGTCGAGGCTTCTCGTGCTCTTTCCTACTGAGAGCGTAGGCTACTACATTAGCCTTGCCTTGATGGTATTGGATGGCACATTCGTAGTCGTTCAAAAGTTCGAGCCAATGGCGCTGTCGCATGTTTAACTCTTTTTAATCGAAAATGTGTTGAAGGTTTTTGTGGTCGGTGTAGATGGTACACTTGGTTCCATAGAGATAGTGCCTCCAGATTTTTAAATCGAACACCACGGCTCCTAACTCTAAGTCGTGCATTGTGTAGTTCTTCTCATGTACGTTCAATTGCCGAGATGCATAAGCAATGACCTTATCACGTTGCATGAGCACACATCCAAGTCCCTGAATGGAAGCGTTGCAGTACACTACAAAGTCTTCGATCCCCTCAGGTAGGGACAAGATAGGCGCACTACAAAGCTTCTGCTTCAGCACCTGGAATGTTTCCTCCTGTTTGTCGCCCCAGATATACTTGGTTCCTTCTGGGTTAGTGATGTAAGAGGTTGAGCGATCTTTGAAAAACTCTCAATAAAGCATCGATAGTAGCCTGCCAAACCAAGAAACTGTCTTACTTCTGTTGGGGTTTTCGGTGCCTCCCAACTTTTGATGGCTTCAATCTTTGCCGGGTCAACGTGGATACCTTTTCGTTCACTATATGCCCAAGGAATTGGACTTCTCGAATCCAGAAGTCGCACTTTGAAAACTTGGCGTAGAGTTGTTCCTGTCGCAGAAGTTCCAACATTAAACGCAGATGTTGTTCATGTTCCTCCTTAGTCTTAGAGTACACCAGTATGTCATCGATGAACACGATTACGAATTTGTCTAGATAAGGCTTACAAACACGGTTCATGAGGTCCATGAATACTGCAGGTGCGTTTGTTAGTCCGAATGGCATAACCAAAAATTCAAAGTGGCCATAACGAGTGCGAAATGCGGTCTTGGAGATGTCTTCCTCTCGTACACACAACTGATGGTATCCCGACCTTAGATCGATTTTGGAATAGTAACTTGACCCTTGGAGCTGGTCAAACAGGTCATCTATTCGGGGTAAGGGGTGTCGGTTTTTGATAGTAACTTTGTTGAGCTCTCTGTAATCAATACACATACGGGAAGTTCCATCCTTCTTCTTGACAAAAAGGACCGGAGCTCCCCATGGTGATGAGCTCGGACGGATAAAGCCTTTATCTAAGAGCTCCTGAAGTTGAGTAGAAAGTTCTTGAAGTTCAGATGGAGCTAATCGGTACGGAGCCTTGGCGATTGGTACAGCGTGTTTTGCTAGCTGAATTTCGAATTCGACCTGCCTATGTGGGGGTAAACCAGGCAAGTCTTCAGGGAAGACGTCGGGAAATTCACGTATGATAGGAAAATCTTCAACTTTCCTCTTGTCGCTTGGTTGTTCGGTGACATTGGCTAAGATTGGGTACGAGTTTTTCTGTTGTAGGTACTTTTGAGCTTTCATGAAGGAAATGATGTTGGTTACTACACCACCCTTCTCGCCATGAATGGTTAGGATCTCGCTGTTTGAATGAGGTATGCGAATAGCCTTTTCACGACATAAGATTTCCGCTCGATTTTCAGATGACCAATCCATGCCAACTACAACGTCAAAGCTACCAAGTGTGGTTGGCATGAGATCGATGGTGAATAGATGGCCAGCCAGTTGTAGCTGACATCCGTAGGCGATGTGGGTTATATCTACCGATTTTCCATTGGCTAACTCTACCAGGTATTTGACCTCTAATTTAACAGGGTTAATGTCCAATAGTTTTCTAAACGACTCGGAAATAAAACTCCTATCCGCACCGCTATCGAATAAAATGTGAGCAAAACTGTTGTTTAAAGGAAATTTACCAGTAACCACTTTAGAATCATTACGAGCCTCACATTTTTCCAATGTGAATGCACGACCCTTAGCTCCACCACTTCCACCAGCATTATTGTTATTATTGTTCTGATTCTGGTTCTGATTTCCACCACTGTTTCCCTTGTTCAGCTCTGGGCAATCTTTCTTGAAATGATCAGTGCCACCACACTGATAACATGACCTGGTGACTCCCGGTGGCTGCTGGGTCTGATTAGTGTTTTGCTTCGAGTTAAGGTTTACCCTGCAGTCCTTAGCGGTGTGGCCTCCCCTACCACATCACTGACAACCACCGCACTGCCCGAAATGATGAGGGTTACATTTGTTGCACAGAGGTTTCTTTCCAGCATACCCACTCTGAATCTGACTGTTGGTGTTGTTACTAGACTGCTGGTTGTTGTTATTGAAGTTGCGGTTACTGTTGTTGAAACGTTTCTGAGAACCCTGCTGCGCTTGCCCAGTTGATGCTTGTTTCGAAGATCCATTCTCCCACTTGCGTTTGTTTTCTGGGGCGTTCCCAGCTGCGCCCCTCTTCGGCAGTTTACCCTCTTCTACTGCAGTGTCTGTCAGTTTGTGCGCCAGCCGCACAGCCTGCTGAACTGTAACGGGGTTGCTTGACTCAACCATGCCTTTAATCTCTGGAGCCAATGCCTTGATGTAAAGCTCTATCTGTTTGTACACTGGCCTAGCCATATCGGGACACAAGGAGACCAGGTCATAGTGCTTCGTGGTGTAGGCTTCAATTTCCGACCCTTCCATCTTCATAACCCAAAGATCTTGCTCTAATTGGTGGATACAATCCTGGGGTAGTATTGTTCCTTGATAAGATTCTTGAACTCGTCCCAACCCATTGCGTTGGCCACATCGAGTCCAAGAACCTGGACCCGTGCATTCCACCAGGTGAGAGCCGCATCTTCTAGAGTCGAAGCCGCGAATTTGACTTTGTTCTCAGGTAAGCAGTTACACATTGCAAAGACAGATTCTGATTTTTCGAGCCATCTGGTTAGCCCGATTGGCCCTTCCTTGCCAGTGAATTTGGGGGGCTTAGCATCAATGAACATCTTGTATGGGTTAGGGCCCATACCTACATCCACAAGTTTGGAAGTAAGAGATTTAGAAGAAGGTGATTTAAAGGACAGTTGAATACGCTAGCATACGTGGAGTGAAATGAATGTAGAATCGAATGAGGGTTACCTCCCAGATTCTGATTATTGTTTGGATTCGGATTTTGGGCTGCCAACGCCGCAGTAACCTGCTCCTGGATGAGCGCAGCCAGTTCTGCATGTGTCATTGTGATGTTGTTGCGGCCACCACCACGAGCGCCACCACCGCGAGCAGACATTCTGTTTTTTACCACAGATACATGAATACATGAGAAAATGTATCACATATTTCATCATAGAATTCTAAGAATAATGTAATAAGAATTTGTACAACCCATCACATATAACATTCAAACCAAACATTTGATTAAAAATATATTTGCAATTCACCACAATGTATTAAACCAAATATTATGTATATAAATCCAAATGTCAAAGGAAATTCCCAAACGATTACTAAGTTCAAACAAGGAAATAAAGAAATGTCATGATAAACGAGAAATAAATCTAATCCTCAACATCTCCGTCCCCAATATCCTCATCTTCATTTGTTGCTGCCTCCTCAGGCTCCTCAGGGATCTCCTCTGGTGCTTCTTCCTCCGGCTCATTTGCCAACCCAATCTCAATGATCCTGTCCTCGGCTAAACTCATCCTCTCTGTGAGGTCCACGACCTGTTCGGCCATCACTCCGCTAATCTCTCTAAGGTTACTTGTTTTAGCGGCTTCAGTTTGCTGGGTTGCCCTGACCTGTGCGAGCTCCTGTTTCACCAGTTCCAGTTCCTGTTTCAATGAGCTATTGCTCGTGATGAGGTCTGTTATAGCCCCAGCCGACTCACTCATGTACTTAAATTCGCGCTTCGTGGCGGCCACGAATCCAGCAAAGGCCTCCTCTATAGGATAGCCGAGAGGGGGCAAGGTACCATAGACCTCCATGTCAACATCATAGGAATCCTCCAAAATTACAGGTGGAACGTTCTCATCCACTATGTAGTTCCGGATGTGATATGGATACCAGCTCCAGTCACCATTCCCCTAACTGGGTCTGACGATGAAGGGCTCGAATTGCGTGAGACGACGAGTGCGAGCGGCCCTGAGTCTTCCCGAGAAGATGGGAGACACAGGTGAAGGCGGGGCATCGCCTTGTTCCTCACTGGGTCAGATGAGTCGTGCAAGTTAGACATGCCTATCAAAGCGAAAGAATAAGACATAGAAGATACGAAAAAACAATAAATAAAATAAGGCATGAAATTTAAGCATTCGCGTTAGTTTCATACTAGTGTCAAGTTTATGGCTATAGTGTAGGTTTACTAGTGTATGCAAACTAATTCTCTATAACCATTGGCTCTGATACCAATCTGTCACGCCCTCAAAAATCCACTTGCGGGGTTTTACCGCGAGGCGCGTGACAAACCAGGATCCAAGACACTAGTCATATAGAATGACTCTATATGCGAAAATATACGTTTAAACAAATCAAACCATGCAGTTTAATAAATGCGGAAGCGTGTGTAAATGTAAATAAAGTGTGCGCCAAAACAAACGCCCAAACCAAAATACTTAAAAAGTAAAATGCAAAGCGTTTAAAAGAAATAGTTTTTCATGCTCGTGCCGTGCTCCTATGCGGAAATGATACCTTAATAACATGAGAAAACATGCAAAGAAGAACAAGTGTCAACAATTTATGAAGAGTGAGTTCACAGGTTTTAGTTCATAATTTTATCATAAGTTTTCCCCACTGGTTCAACCCCAAACCAATATCTCATAAGTTTCCCTGATCCAACCCGAATCAGATTAATGTTAAGTAGTTTAGCAGTTCATGTTATATGTTTAGGTAGCTAGCCTAGGTCATGTCAACAAAGTGTTCGATCCGAAGCTGACGTTGCTGCCCCTGTTGTGCCAGGCCTATCACCAACCATGGCTAAAAAGTTAGGCAAATTCTACACTCATGACCATCAACGTTCAGTCTAACTGGCGCGACCAGTACGAGTGCGGCTTGTCGGGCCCAGTAGTACTACTAAAAATTCCCTCGCTATAAACTAATACTAACGGCATCGTAAGTTTTAAGAGGACTAACAGGTGATAAATGCTTCCTTGTGACCATAACCGTATAATATAACTCTAGTAAAAATGCGTTACTGTACGGTGATGTATGCCACTCATACACCACTGTAACGTGTATACGTTTTAAATAAAAGGACGTTATTGTACCGTAATATAATCAACCCATATATCACTGTAACATGCACATGTTTTCTCCCCCTGTGTTTTGAAAAAGTTTAAAGAAATAGGGGCCGTGAAGTCACCTTAAATTGCTCGGTTAGACTTTTACGGAAATAGAGTCAAAGTGGTTCAAACATGTCCTATTATGATTACCACTTAATTTATTAGCGTGTTCAAGAACTACACATAAAGTAATGAAATTAACTTAACACGTTTCAGGCAATTACGTTGACGATTTATATATGTATAGCATACGACACTTTCAAATAATGTGTAACTTGGTAATAACAGGCTCGTTCATTCTCAGGTAGCACATGCAACACTTAGATACACATAAACGCAAATTATCATATTTCAGCTTGTACACTAAAACTGGGCTATTTTCAAGAATTTTTATAAAATATTTACCATGTTCCACAAATTCCAATCTTTCTACAGAAGGTGCCAATTAGCCAGTAAAATTTAGTGTAAAATTTTCAAATCCTAAATCTTTACCAATTATTTAATAAAATTTATATACTAGGCTGCAGTCAGATTCGTCGCTTTCTGACTGCAGTCCACGAGAAAAATCATTTAAAAATCATCGTTCATCCGATTAACGAAATTCGAGTGGGAGATTTTCGGAAACTCCCATCTCCAGTTACTGCACAGATTTCGTGACCTAACCCATATAGACTATGAGATACGACTCGATAAACAACCTGCAAATTCTGCAGAAATTACGCAGCTTTAGCTGCTGCACTAAATGATCATTTAAAAATAGCAAACGCCTCAGAAAAATACGAATCCGGCGCCATTCGAAGAGTTTTTCAAAAATACACGTTTTAGGCTTCAGAAAAATAGCTTTTCGATAAATAACGATCAGTTTACAGCCAACTGAAGTTGGCTTAATCAGCTTTCTGTTTTCGATTTTATAATACTAGAACAAGTTTAAATAACCATGACACTTAGTTGTATCAATTAACAACAGGTTAACTTATCAAATATCATCTAGCACATCAAGATTCACAAACCCTAGGTGAATAACACCCTAAACATCATCACGAACGCAGTCAACACTCATGTATACAGGCATGTCATCGAATATCTCAAGCAGTAGTATTTCACCCGAAACTTATCATGAAATCAGTGAATATTTACCATAAACGACACAAGAACACAACCATGTATCCACAAAAACACCCTAAACTGCAAACTAACAATCACACTAACCTTGGGGCGGAGAGAAAGAACTAGAGAGGAAGAAGACACGATCGAAGGGGCTGATTTGCGGGGGGGGGGGGGGGTTGCTGGTTCTCTTCTGCCGTCGCACACAGAAATCAAGAAGTAGGGTTTGTGAATGCTCTAAAACCCTCATGCATACATACGTATACATAAGGGACCAAAAAAGGGGGGGTTTGGTTTAACTTGGGCCGCAAGGAGTTTGGGCCGCAAGGGGTTTGGGCTGCAAGGGGGTGTGGGTGGCGGGTTGGGCTTGGTTTGTGCAAGGGATGGGGGCTCGGTTTCAGGTTCGGGTTTTTAACAAGCACATTATGACACGTTAAATATTTGCGACGCTATTAAAAAGGTAGAATATATATATATATATATATATATATATATATATATATATATATATATATATATAAGATGGAGTCGAATAATTACAAGGAACCGAATCAGAATGATACGTGATTTTCCGAGATGTCACAAAATCTCCTTTCGCAACTATAAAAATGTGATTGGCTCCATGCCATTGTGACCTAAAAGTTAAAAGTGAGGTGAAGCCTTCATCATATAGGAGACATGGCCCACCCGAACCTGTATCCAGGGTTTTTTTGTACCTGGTTTTTAAGCATAACCGTGTTTCCAAAATACCCGGAACTGGGTTTCAAATTACCCGTAACCGGGTTTCAAAATACCTGAAACCTGATTTCAATCGGGTATGGCTGTTGGTAGCTAGTTAGTGCACACAACAGCTTTCCTGCAGCAATTTTAACGGTCATATGACCGTTTAGACCCTTTAATGCTATTTTGGACATATGCAACACCATACATTGAGTATAAATAGAGGTTTGATGTTTTGGTAGTCACACAACTTTAAAATACGCCGAAAATCACCGAAAAACGCTACTAAAATGGCTTTGCAAAGTGCCACATCTTCCGTTGGCGTGGGTTTTACGACTACCAAAGCAAGCGTCCTGGAAGTTATTCCGATAACTCGAAACCAAGAAATTTGAGTTCATTTTGAGTTATGTAAAATGTCGTTTAGAGCAAACAAAGCGCGATGCGTTCATTGTGGCGCTATATTGAAGTTGGATTCGAACAAGACGTTGAAAAAACATTTATCAACGTATTGTAAAGTGTTGAAGAATAATCCGGACCGAGGTCAACCACCATTGTCAATAGACGGACAAATCTGGCATTATAATGCTAAGTCGGTCTGCGAGGAAGTTAGGAGTTTCGTGATTTAAGAAGGTTTGCCATTTAAATTCTTCGACAACCAAATATTGACCCGTCTCATCCAAAGAAATCTACAACCACTTATAACCAAGTAAGTCGTATTTCTCTTCGACGTGATTGTCTAAAAGCATGGAAAATAACCAAACAACAATTATTTTCAGCTTTTCAAAGTTTAGAAACCGACGTGAATTTGATGTGCATGTTTGGTCGGCACCTCATGGGTTACCCGAATCGTACCTTTCTGTCCAAGCTTCCACGGTAGCTTTGGAGTCTGCCTTTTTTTTTAGTGGTCGGGTCATTCCATTAAGGATGACGAAGTTTAGTCGGAGTTGGTGGAAATGTGTATTTGCTTGAAGGACTATTTGGATGCGGTGGAGCGGATTCAACATGTGGAGTCACTTGAAGATGAAAATGGCGTTGAAACGGAGATACACGAGGACGGAGTTGAAATGAGAATGTCAAGCCCCTTAGACAAAGACTACACGAAGACGATCAAAAAGTGAAGAAGATAAAGAAGTGAAGACGATTTAAGCCTTATCTATCTTTTTTTATCTATGTTTTCAAGAATTTAGACTTCTAGTTCCTAGTATTTAACAATATTATGTATGTAATTTGATGTAATATTGTTTAATTTTTAAGTTTCTAATGATATTGGAAGTATTTTACTTATATTCTTATGTTTACACACTCAAATATGTTTCTATTTAACAAAAAAGTACAAAAGGTTGAAAAAAATATCCATGAAATTCGCTAGACACTTTCTGTTTCTTCATTCGCTAATCGGTTTTTCAAATACCTGGTCGGGTTTTTTCGGTACCCGACCCATACCCAAACCCTATCCGAGCTATACCTGAACCCGGAAATAGGGTATTATAATACCTGAGTATTATAAAACCCGACCCAAATCCTATCCAAACCGGGTACATAGAGTATGGAATCATGGCCAAAATCCGGACTCGAACCCGACCTATGTATTGTCAATACCCCCGAAAATTAAAAACCCGTCGTACCCAAACTTGTTTCTATACCTGGAACTGGGTATTCAAAGAAACCCAATTTATACACCTGTAGTAAACAATAACAATAATAGAATACTATCACAAATGCAATAAGTAATAGAGAAAATCAAAATTGGACTATTTAAACCGAATCAAATATCTTTTTTTTTAATTATAAAGGACATTTTATCTATCACCAAAATCATATGTCCAATACTTGGATACCCAAGAAACTAGACGAAAAAGACATTACACGTACACACCCATATTTTCTCCTAGTTCTAATACATTAAAATTTACTCGATTATGTTAAAAGACACTCAGTTAGGCTAATATTATAACCACTGTGGTTCTTATGATTATTATATTCTCCAAAACTCACGCTCACATAATTCCATATCATCACTTTCACACATTCTCTCATCCATTTCAACTTTTCCCGACACACACTTATTCTCATACTAACCATCTCGAGATCCGTCGCATTAACTCCCCACTCTCCACGGTCACGATCTTCCTTCCCAAACTTTCACACCAAAAAACATTCTTTATGCATGCCACCAACACATTTATTTATTTCTCTTCACCAATCACCCTAACCAAAACCATCAAACAAACAAATGGACGAAAGACCCGAAACCGAGCTCATATCAATCCCGGCTACTCCCCGCGACTCCACGCCCGAGGTCCTGACCCCGTCGGGCCAACGGTCCCCAAGGCCGCAGTCGAAGGAAGGTGGGAAGTCGTCGACTGGATGGACGCCAACATCATTTATATCACCAAGGTTTTTGAGTCCTATTGGGACGCCTATGAAGAAGGTGCTGGTGAATATGAAAGGGTATTTGGAGGAAGTGGGACACTTGACGAAGCTTAACCCGCAAGACGCGTGGCTTCCTATCACTGAGTCGCGTAATGGCAATGCGCATTACGCCGCGTTTCATAACCTTAATGCCGGTGTCGGGTTTCAGGCTTTGGTTTTGCCCGTCGCGTTTTCGTTTCTTGGCTGGTAAATCTTAATTTTATATTTTTAGATTCTTTTGAATCGCAATGAAATTTTATTAAAAATATATGCTAAGATCTAAATTACACACCTACAAATAAACTTTAGAAAATAAAATTGTAGTTACGTATGCTATTAAATGTAAAATAGTGTTTTACAAGTGTTTTAGCTAAGTACATTACACCAAAAGACCCACTCTTGTTTCATTTTCCTTTTTTTTGTGTAGGATTAAATTAGAAAATATTATAATGTTGGTTTGATTATAGATAGTAATTAAAATTAAAATGTTATAAATTTAGTGTTGTATATATATTTTATTTTTAATAAAAAAATCGTTAATTGAAGAAAACAAATGTACATATTTTAAATGTTATATGTGATTCATATGCATATTTTCATATTTTCCATAAGTTTAATATTATTCTTGAAATTTTAATGCTGTTTGTATTTGGGCATGAAAAAGTTGTATAGTAAGTCACCTAGACACATCAGACGTCCTTATTATAACCATCAGTTTCTTTTTTTGCCGAACAACATCATGGTTTTGACTTTTGAAAAATAAAGGTTACATATTCCTCTTTTATTAAATGATATAGCATCATAGTTTTGACCAAAAAAGGCAGAAGCTTTCCTTTTCATATTTACGTATCTTGAATTGTTTCATCCGTCCTATGTTATGTCCGTCATACTATTGTAACACAATTGCTCATTTTTATTAAAAAAAGAGTATATACTTACTTAATTCTCATTTACCTTTTAAGTGAAATCAATTACTATTACAATACTAAGGGTTTGTTCGGTTCATATAATCCTTTGAAATCGTAATGGAATGGAATTAATTTTCTTAAAATTTAATGTTTAGTTGGCACATAATAGAATTGAATTTGAATATATATCATCGTTCGTTAGAATTTAAGAATCATTCTCATCCATAATGAAATTTCAACTTTCCAATGAAACGTTAATTAATTATCAAAAATACCCCATTTTCATCTAATTCTATTTAGAGAGTAACCAACCAAACATAATATAAAATTTGAGTGGAATTAATTCCAATTTCACAAAATTCCAATTCTTTTCAAGATTTTAATTCCTTTAAAAAAAATTCTACAAACCAAACGGCCCTAAGAGAAAGCATTTAATAATTGATAAAGGTAATGGGTTCGAGTTTTACCAATGCTCTGGGTTGAGCTAGGAGTTTTACCACGATGAGCATTTTGGAGGTGGGTTTCCACTGGAATGGTGGCGGTCAGGGTCACGAACGCTGTCTATGTTTGCTGGCATGTGTGACCTTTTGCCGTTGTGAAGGAAGTATCACGCGTGGAACCACGTGATACACCACCGCCCTCATACCCACAACGCGTGGATCCGACAATGTGTGGCTACCCACGTGAAATTGTTGGGTTGTGATGGATATTGTTGGGTGGGGTGAGTGATGGGCATTTCCACTAAAATCCATCACTAGTGATGAAATAAAGCTCGATGACGTGACGGAACTTGATTGGATGTTGTGACTGATAGAACTCTATCACTAGTGGAGCGCCCCTACCTCTTACAATACAATACTGAAAGAATTCTTTTAATAACAGATTTTAGGTAAATTGAAGAATCAAACAATTATACTTTTTTTTAATATTGTGTGCTCAATTCAACATACAACAATATACTAATAATCAAACAACATAAAGTTTATTTATAATGTGTTTTATTTTATCTATGATACAGGAGTTGGGGGATCATTTCACTAACTATAGCCTACATATGGCAACTATACACCTTGTGGATCTTGGTTCAACTTCATGAAGCAATTCCTGGCAAAAGGTACAATCGATACGTCGAACTCGCCGAAGCAGCATTTGGTAAGAATCGATCGTATACAATCTATTCGTTCTTAAAATCGATCAATACATCATTAATAATACTACCCGCATTGGCTTTCTTATTCAGGAAATCGCTTAGGAGCATGGCTTTCAATCTTCCCAACCGCGTACTTATCAGCAGGAACCGCGACCGCGTTGATTCTTGTAGGGGGCGAAACGATGAAACTCTTCTTCGAGATCGTTTGTGGGCCCCTTTGTACCTCGAACCCGTTAACAACGGTTGAATGGTATTTGGTTTTCACATTTTTGTGTATTGTGTTGTCTCAGCTTCCAAACCTTAACTCAATAGCCGGGCTCTCCCTCGTAGGGGCTATAACCGCGATCTTTTACGCCACCATGGTTTGGCTCCTCTCGGTTAGCCAACAACGACCGCCTAACATCTCTTACGAGCCCATCGCGTTACCTTCATTCACTTATTCCGTCTTTTCGGCCTTCAATGCACTTGGCATCATAGCATTTGCTTTTAGAGGTCACAATATTATCCTTGAGATTCAGGTAAGTTTTGACTTTTAAAGTCAAACAATCTTTTTTAATTTCAAAATTGAGCTGGATTTTTCAAATGCTCAAGAAAATTTTGATTGTATGTCAAAATATATATATATATATAATTTATGAGTTTAGAAGATTTTTAAGTTAAATGTTGTAATGAAACGAATATAAAATTTGTATTTGTAATATAACCAATTTGACCTTAAAAGTCAAACCTTATGTTATCGGGTGTTTTGTTGCATCTTCGCAGTCAACAATGCCATCGACGTTCAAGCACCCCGCTCATGTGCCAATGTGGAAAGGAGCGAAGGTCGCGTACTTCTTTATCGCCATGTGTTTGTTCCCTGTAGCTATTGGTGGTTTTTGGGCTTATGGGAATCAGGTAAGCATATAAAGTTATTTTAGAAATATGTTATTTTGAAATGGAAATATCACAAATGAGTGGTTTTTATGTTTTTGTTAGACTTATCCAACTAGGCTAGTCGCTATGCTAAAAAAGTCAAAGTTGTTATCTAAGACAGCGACTTCTGTGATAATTAAATTCACATGAAAGTGCTAACTCATATGCGGCTTTGACATTTTTTCCTTTCATTTAAAGTCGATATCTCAGATAGCGAGTTTGACTATTAGACTACTATCTTCATCTATCTTGTAGATGCCGCCAAGTGGGATTTTAAATGCTCTATTCGGCTTCCACCAACACGACATCTCAAGAGGGTTGCTTGCAACGACATTTTTACTAGTCGTCTTTAGTTGCTTGAGTAGCTTTCAGATCTACTCTATGCCTGTTTACGACAACTTTGAAGCCAGCTACACGCACCGCACAAACCGGCCATGCTCAGTCTGGGTGCGGTCAGGTTTTCGTGTGGTTTACGCGTTCATCAACTTCTTCATAGGCGTGGCATTGCCGTTCCTCTCCAGCCTAGCTGGATTGTTGGGAGGACTAACCCTTCCGGTTACATTTGCATACCCATGTTTCATGTGGGTGCTCCTCAAGAAGCCCACAAGGTATAGCTTCAACTGGTACTTCAATTGGTCAATCGGGTGGCTTGGGGTCGCGTTTAGTGTTGCGTTTACCGTTGGAGGGATTTGGAGCATCGTCGACAATGGGCTGAAACTCAAGTTCTTCAAGCCTAGTTAAAGATTGCATGTTTGTGGCGTTTGTTTTTATATACTAAACGTGTTATATGAACTTGTGTTAAGTAGTTAATGTTTTTTATATGTTTTAATGTATGTTTGAGGTAGTGCATATTTTCATCGTGTTAAAGTTTATATAATGTATACTTAATAGATTTGATTTCAAATTCGAATTATATTGCTAAACCATTAATAGTTTAATTGATTCAGACAGGGTCGATCATAAGAGTTCAAGTGTCCTGTCAGAGGCCAGAAAAATGTGCCCTTTAGGTCTTAACGAAATAGATAATGTAAACTATTTCGTTTTTGCCACTTCTTCTTCCTCCTCCTCCTCCTCCTCCTCCTCCTCCTCCTCCTTCTATTATTATTATTATTATTATTATTATTATTATTATTATTATTATTATTATTATTATCATCATTATTATTATTATTATTATTATTATTATTATTATTATTTAAACTAAAATGGGTAAGGGCTAATACCTAAAAGGTTGAAATTATAAATTTTGGTATTTATAGTTTTAAATAAGCATAAGATATAAGTTTATGCTTTATATGTGTTTTCTTTTAAAAAAGATATATAACTTAGGTTGTCAAAAACGCAAGGCATATTTAAGACGTACAGACTTCACCTAGCGCCTAGGCACAAGGCACAAAAAAGCGCCTGCCAGAGAAAAAAAGCGCACATAGAAGAAAAATAATTAAATATTATGCTAGGGAAATTGATATTTTTCTAAAATTAAATAAACTAAAATCATTAGAAATTATAACCATCTAACCAATATCAAAAGTTTGAAAACCTTTTAAAACAATCAAATTAAACTTTACGATAGCTAGTTGTATATCTTTTAAAAACCTTTTAAATTGATTATTTTAGCCACCTAAAATAAAATAAAGACAACCTACAAAAATTGATGAGAAAGACAAAAACAAGGGGAATGCAATGAAACTTTTCTGGTCTTTTCAGCAAGTTGTGTTGTCATTGTTGTTGAAAGCTTTATTGATCCTTAAAACGTTTTCATTCTAAAATGTTTATTAGAAGTAGGAAGCCTCGTTTTCTTTCTATTATCTTTCTCTCAAGTTTTTTGCATGAAACTCTTTGAAGAGATGCACAACAGCTTCATCTTCTTTCTAGCTTCAGCTTCATCTTCTTTCAATCTTCAATATATATACATATATGTACTAGGTTATTACACAGTGTACTACACGGGTTGAACAAAATAAAATATATAATTTATAAATTTCTAACCAAGTCAATATCCTACCAATATTATAATATTGCATTACAAACATGTGTTGAACCAAACGATGTGAAAGGAACATATATTAGTTATACTTCTTGGAAACACTGCTTCTTGTTTGAAGTATCCAATTCGCCATTAACTTCTCCAATAAATTCATCTTGATACAAATTTTAGATTCTATACCCTTGGACCTTCAGTGTGCCTGTAAGTGGCAAATAACACATTAATCTCTCCATGTGTAGCTACTAAAAGCAAAGTTAAACCACACATCGCTTTTTTTTCAACATTGCAATGAAATTTACATATAAGAAACAATTTTTCCTCTTCAGAGTTATTTTTCTAAAGAGCTCGAAATGGTAACGCATACTTGGTCGCTTACATATGAACCCTTCATTTGATCAGTAGTTGTAGACGACTTCTCAAACCGCTTGTCTTTTGCAGAGCTGATAAAACACTTATGCATGTCCGGATCATCACTAACGCAATCACCATTTTCAAGGTATCTATTTCTGTCAGGAGCATTAATAGTACATCTTGTCCACCGTTAACATCATCTAGTTCAAAAACACTCACTTCAGGTCCAGTCTCGCTGTCAGCCTGTTGACATGTACCAAAAGTTTAAACATATAATCACATTAACGTATCGATAAAAGTTGAAATTCCTTTCAATTATAGTGATCTATGCATATTTTGATTCACATTATCACTCATAAAGCATGAACTAATCAGAATATGTCATGGAAAGCCACACAAACCTCGTTACTCCAAAATTTCAACGCCATCTTCTAGTAGCAAAGGTTTGAATAATGCACATATCGGTAAACCTTTAGCTACATATTAATAACATATAAGCTCTTAACATTATAACTGAAAAATCTAAAAGCAAGGCATAAAGATAAATTCTTTTGCTTGGTTTAAATGAGCTTTCTACATTAGTTTGTCATACTCTGGTTTCACCAGTTATCCGGATCAGAAAGCTAAGTGTGCCTACCTTGAGGTTTATGTAGATGAGATCAAGAAGTTGGTCAGGGTAGCTACCAAGAAGTTTACTCCCTTCATAATTTGCTAGGCTTCCCCTCTTCGAGCTACAGTGCCACTAACCAACCCAAGAGTTTGTGAGTGATACTTGAAAAGGTCACTTGCAATTGCATGAGTCTGTACAACAAATTAAAACCATACACCATAGTTAATCATACCTCTTAATGGCAATAGAGTAATTAACGACAGATAAGCAGAAGATGTAACAACAAACTCGAAAATACTTGTAACACAACCAAAAACACGAATAACCGAACAAACTCACTAAATTTACCTCCGAATAGCCCCCAAGCGATTGATCTCTGATTAAATTGGATATTGATT
The DNA here is from genome assembly GCA_947069175.1 of Scalesia atractyloides. Lineage (NCBI taxonomy): Eukaryota > Viridiplantae > Streptophyta > Magnoliopsida > Asterales > Asteraceae > Scalesia > Scalesia atractyloides. Next base: position 14,326,285 of record CAMTDV010000001.1, on the reverse strand, counting down.
CCAGATCTAATGGCTCGTCTTTAGTGGCGCTTACGTCAGAACCGTCATCATGATCATAAAATTGCTACTATCATTGTCTCATACAAAGCCCAAAACACGATTCAGAGAAAAGTAAACTGAATGAAAAAAAAACAAACATCATTGAATCTATAAAAAAGTCACTGAATCTAATTGCATATAAACAACATTGAATATATTGTTTAAGAATTAATCCTAGTTGCCTATAAACAACATTTCAAAACCAAGTAAATACTTTGGTCACATCAAATGTAATAACATGAATAATAAAGCCCTAATTTGGAAGAACATGATTATAAAAACCCTCTAATACTACATCATTGCAACCAAAAAAAATGATAAGAAGGCCCTAGCCAACATCAAGTCAAGAAGCACAAAATTCGCAAAGAATTGCATAGATAAACCAACATCAATACGGAAAGAAAACCCTAGTCGGTGAACAAATTAATGGTTAGGGTTGTGCTTATACGCCAATAATCTCAACAATAAACACACCTTGATAGTGTAGCAAGGAAGAAGACTGGAGATAGAGATGATCAACAGAAGATGTGTTGATTTCCTGTGTTTATGTTACGGTTCGACATAGGGTTTTGATTGGATCAAGGGAAAGGCTAGAACAGAAGTTCCTTCAGTTGTATGCATCAACTATTGGAGTATGCATACCGGATATTTAGGATTAGATGAGCACCGCTTATTGACCCATGTTATAATGTTGGCGTTGAGCGGGAAAAAAAGGTAAGGTGACCCTCGTGTCCGTAAACAGGTGTTGTTTATTATTATAGAGAAATCTCACCATGGTTAAAGAAATTTAAGAAAGTAATTTTTGTTAATATAAAAATGCCACGTGTTATACTTTTTGGTAGTTAATTTTTTCTAACTTTGTGTATATTTTTCTAAATCTGTTAGAATTTTTTCTGTTTTACATTTTTCAGCTTTACATTTTTTGAACATCATCACCTGTTACACATTTTATAGGTTTTGATAGCAGTTTTGTAAACAATCATGGTATGAACAAGAAATGGAGCAAGAACACCATATATAATAACAAAACGTGACAAATCTCTTATTAACCCAAACACAAAATATTTACCCCCCTTAAACCCTTTGATCTTATAACTTGTAAGACCAACAATGAACAGATGTTCAATACAACCAACTCAGTTGATAGACAAACACAAAGAAAACAGAATCACGCAGGATTCAAACTACTAACAAACCTAACTACTGGAGAAGAGAATAACAGACTCAACAACATGAACTAAACATAGTGAAACCCTAAGAGACTCTTTTATACTACCTCCACATTCGTACTTACACTTTGAACCTTGAAGCATCTTCAGAGACGATCTCAACCCTTCATGTTTCTCTGCTTTTACACTTAGTCCCTCCTGATAGTTTCATCTCAATAGTTAACACCCTCAACATACACAACCTGCACATATCTTATTAAACATTATATAATCACATTTATATGTAACATATGAATGAAATAATACTTGTGACACTTATTTTAACATCCCCATTATTCATATGTCCAGTTGACTAAACTCAATTTATTACACAATAGCTCATGTTGAGCAATGCATAAACCTTTAGTGAAAATATCAGCCAACTGGTTCTCAGAGTCAATTTTTTCAGGTATGACTATACCTGCTGCGACTTTGTCCCTTAAAAAAAGGCAAGTCAACCTCAAAATGTTTGGTTCGTTTGTGAAAAACTAGATTTTCTGATATAGATATTGCAGACTAACTGTCACAAAATATTTGTATCGGTAAGTCACAATTAACCTTTAACTCTCTCAAAACATTAACAATCCATAACAATTCACAAGTGGCAGAGCACATAGCTGTGTATTCTGCCTCATCAGTTGACCTGGACACCGTGCTTTGTTTTTTTACTTTTCCAGGAGATTAAAGAATCCCCAAAAAATACAAAAACCAGTTATAGACCGTATAGTAACCAAACACTTTGCCCAATCTAATTCGACAAAACACTTTAACTTAAAGTTCTTACCTTTGTTAAAACACAAACCTTTTCCAGGTGACAATTTTAAGTATCTCAAAAGTCTCAAAACAAATTTGCAAATGAGACTCTAAGGGTGCATGCATAAACTGACTCAGAAACTGAACTGCATAGCTTATGTCAGGTCTGGTCAGAGAAAGGTACATCAATTTACCAATAAGTTCTTGATATCCTGTTACATTTTTACCTTTTCTTGATCTTTACTAGTCTTAGCAGCAATGATATGACTTTGCTCAATTGGTGTATTCACTGGCTTACAACCTAAATAACCAAACTCGTTTAACAATTCCAAACAGTATTTTCTTTGATTTAAACATATTTCTGATTTTTCATAAAGAACTTCTATCCCTAAAAAATATTTCAAATGACCTAAGTCCTTAATTTGAAAATTCTCACTTAACAATTTCTTTCTTCTATTTTTTTCTACATTATCGTTTCCCGTTACAACTATATCATCAACGTACACAAGTAATATAACAAACATAGTTTCTTTAAACAAGATAAACATAGAATGGTCACACACACTTTGTACAAAACCCATGTTACATAACACACTAGTTAATTTCTCATTCCATTTACGAGGGGCTTGTTTCAGCTCATACAAAGACTTAACAAGTTTGCAAACTTTAGTTTCATTATCAGAATAATACCCCTGAGGTAATGTCACGTACGCATCCTCACTAATAGAACCATATAAAAAAGCGTTATTGATGTCTAACCGAAAAGGATCCCACCCATTTTCAACAGCTAAACTTATATCTTTACAACCGGAGAGAAGGTTTCAGTAAAATCTAACCATTCCCTTTGGTTGAACCCTTTCGTAACAAGTGTAGCATTATACCGTTCAATTTCACCGCTAGACTTGTATTTGATTTTATAAACCCATTTACACCAAATGGGTTTCCTACCAGCAGGTAGGTTAACCAACTCCCAAGCCTTGTTTCTAAACAAGGCTTCCATTTCTAAATTCATGGCTTCAACCCACTTGGGATCTTTAATAGCCTCATCAAAACTTGTTGGTTCAACAGATTTATTTAAACTACTCACATAGCACATATTTTCATTAGACAAATAAGAATAATTCACAACTCTATCTATTCCATATTTAACCTTCCCATCTAACACAAACTCATATAATTTCTTAGGAACATTCACAACTCTAGAGGACCTTCTAAGACTAGGTATATTTCCCTCAGACGGGTTGGTCTCATCATCTAAAGTGTTAGTGTCCTCAACCCTGCCTTGACCTTCATTACTGCTACCCACATTCCTAGAACCTATTGTCTGGTGTTGTCTAGAAGTGGCAGCTGTTGATGAATGATCTGGCTGCTGATCATCACTAGTCACTTTATGAGAACCTAAATCCCTATCTTCATCATAGGGAATGCCTAAATTATCACTCTCAGAATCATCAGATGTCAACATTTCATAACTATCAAAAAAATTTTAAGTATTTAAATCAGTATTAACAAATGCGTCTTTGTCATTTTCAACTTTAGATTAGAAAGGATATACACTTTCATAAAACATGACATCTCGTGAATAGAATTCAACTTTGTCATCTAAAGTCCACAACTTATACCCTTTCTTAGCATTAGAGTATCCAATCATAACACATTTTTTACTCTATAAGAAAACTTATAGTTTTCATTTAAGACAGTCCCAAAACATAGACATCCAAAATTTCTCAAGTGATTAAGAGAGGGCTTAAAACCATGCATTAGTTCATATGGACTCTTACCTAGAAGCACAAAGAATGGAATCCTGTTAATTAAGTAAACTGCAGTTAATATACAATCTGACCAAAATCTTAAAGGCAACCCCTTGAAACAACAATGATCTAGCCATGTTTAAAAGATGACGATGTTCTCTTTCCACCACCCCATTTTGTTGTGGTGTATAAGTACAAGTAGTCTGGTGCAATATGCCTTTTGTTTAACAAAAACTGTTCATTTGAGAATTAATAAATTATGTTCCATTGTCACTTTTAAAGCATTTAATTTTTTCCTTAAACTGATTATATAACAACTCATAAAAACTGACAATGTTATCAAACACTTCTCCTTTTGTTTTTAACATATAGCACCAAACAGTTCTAGAATAATTATCAACCACAGTTAAAAAAATACTTAAATCCATTCCTACTCACTACCCTATAGGGTCCCCAAGCATCTAAATGAATTAAATCTCCAACACATTTGGTTTTATGTTCACTCAAAGGGAAAGGAACCCTTTTTAGACCTATGACACACCTCACAAGGCGGATCATCTATTCCAAGACTATCTTTTAAAATGGCTAGAACTTGTTTTGAAGGGTGACAAAGTCTACTATGCCACAAATTAGCACAACTTAAACTACTAAAGCGCAGATTAGAAATATTACCATTTCTATACACAAAAAGCATACCATTATGTTGCCTACCAATCACCAAGACTCTCCTTGAACTCAAATCCTAAATACAATAAGTGTTTTCATCAAATTTAACAGTCACTTTATTATCTCTAGCAAGTTTATGAAAAGAAACAAGATTCACATTATAGCTAGAAATATAAAACTCATCATACAAAATAACTCCTGTAGCAAGTTTAATATTTCCAATTTTAGTAACTTTAGCACTTGTTCCATTAGGGTGAGACACTTTTAAATCATACTCAGAAACATCAATACAATCATAAATATCTCTATTAGTCATAACCATATGCTCATTAGCACCAGAATCTATAACCCAGTTATAATTAAACTCATGACCAACAACACTAGAACAATTCTTTAAACTGCTACACATATTATGAAAGACAGAATTATTTTCTACATTAACAGACTTACCTCCCATGTTTGATACTGGAGGATCACACACATTCTTTTCCTTTTCATTAACCAGGCTAAGAAGTTTGGAAATCTGCTCAGATGTAAATGGCATAACAATAGAACTAGAAGTAGTATTTAACTTTCCATTATTAAAACTTTATTAACTAATATTACCCTTATTTCCCTGATTTCCAACCCTTCTTTTAAAATCCCATGGATAACCTATTATTTCAAAACATCTATCAACAGTATGTCCCAACATATTACAATTAGTATATTTTAAATTTGGATTAGGACCTCTAGTTATCCTCCTATTAGACTTAAAAGTCTGGTTTGTTTTAGTGACAAAGAAACACTCTGACCTTTAGAACGACTACTAGACAACCTATGAGACTCTTTTCTGGAAATGACTGAAAAAGCCACCTTGATAGAAGGAAATGGTTCGCTAGTTAACAAATTAGTTCTAACCGGTTGGTAGATATCATCTAAACCCATTAAAAACTGCATTAACTTTATCAAGGTGGTAAAATCAGTGTACTCTTTAGCTGCCTGACATGAACATGTAGGCAGATGCAACACTGCATCAAATTATTTCCATATTGTAGTTAGTTTATTATAATATTCAGCAACATAACTTCCATTTTGTGAAATATTATTAACTTTTTATACAAATCATATACAACTGAACCATCAACCTTGTCATAGGTTTCTTTTAAGTCATTCCAGACCTCAGATGCAAGTTTAGAAAAAACTTGTCACAAAAACAATTCTTCAGATACAGAATTTAACAACCATGTAAGAACCACATAATTGCACCTAACCCGCTGACTTGCTAAGACATCATCATCTTAGATTTAACACATTTTCCATCAATGAAACCATACTTATTCTTAGCTTCTAGTGCCAATTTCATAGAACTTGACCATACAGAATAATTCTCTGTACCCTTCAATTTAATACTTACTATGGTCAAGGAACTAGAATCACTAGGATGAAGGTACAAAGGGTCACTTATATCTAGCTTATTAAGAAAGGTCTGTGATGTGCTACCAATATCACCTATTGAATCAAATAAATAGAAAACACAAGACTAACAAACAAAAATAATCAAATCAACAGCAATTAACACATAAAAAAACCTACACTCACAACCGTGTCAGAGGCCAGATTCCTAGTTCATCACTCTATAGGTGCCAGGACAAGCATAACACGGGTGTACAATTTCAATAACCAACCAAACTGACAGACAGAAACCAATACTCAACAATACAAAGTAAACAAAACACAAGAAGGGTAAACAACAAATAAAACTGGCCCTCACTACCCCCGGTATCAACTACACCAACAACAAGAAAATAGGAGATAAAAGAAGAACGATCTTATAGAAGCATTTAACTCCCTCCAATTAGATCAGACTCGTAACCTTCTAGGGTTACAAAGCACAGATCAGCAAAAGCCGCAAGTACCTGGTCAGTTTGCCCTGAAATCTTCTTAGATTTCAGACACCAACACAGGAAGTAAAAGCCCCCAGTCTTCAAGATCTCCTCACACGAACTAATAAGCCCTAGGTAGGGTTTCAACAACACTAGATCTGCACCAGCACACCACTTTCCAGAAATTCTTCAAGATGTAAGAATCCTGACCAGCAAACAACCAGATCTAACCCTAAAACACAGATCTCGCAGCAGATAACCCAAGGAACATACACAAGAGCCCTAAAGTGGCTCTGATACCATTTAAACAATCATGGTTTGAACAAGAAATGAAGCAAGAACACTAGATATAATGACAAAACGTGAAAAATCTCTTATTAACCCAAACAAAAAATATTTACCCCCTTGAAACCCTTTGATCTTACTACTTGTAAGACCAACAATGAACAGATGTTCAATACAAATAACTGATAACAATATCAGTTGATAGACAAACACAAAGAAAACAGAATCACGTAGGATTCAAACTACTAACAAACCCTAATTACTGGAGAAGAGAATAACAGACTAAACAACATGAACTAAACATAGTGAAACCCTAAGAGACTCTTTTATACTACCTGCACATCCATACTTACACTCTGAACCTTGAAACATCTTCAGAGGTGATCTCAACCCTTCATGTTTCTCTGCTTCTACACTTTAGTCCCTCCTGATAGTTTCATCTCAACAGTTAACACCCTCAACAAATACAACCTGCACATATCTTATTAAACATTACAAAATCACATTTATATGTAACATATAAATGACAAAATACTTGTGACACTTATTTTAACAAGTTTTATCAAATTATTGAACTTCAACTGTTACAATTTTCAGAAATTTTTTACGAAGGTTTATAGTTTTGTAGTGCACGTAACAATATGTAACATTTTAGGAAGGTTTTTTTATGTAACACTTACAGAAAGACACACTTTTGTGTCAGGCTGTTACAAATTCTTAAGAACATTTTTTCGAGTTTGTTACACTTTCTAAAAAACAACTTTTTTGTTGGATTTAATCTTCACCATATAAGTGACCTGAATAAAACATATCATGGTCGGTGGTCCTCCCCGTCCACCCTAGGGTCGGTTCAGGATTCAGGTACTTTACTACTTTAGTTTGGAATTGTTCTAAACATCAAAAACATAAGTTTAAATACATAAATGGTAAGGTAAATGCTTGATATAAAAAGGGGCTTTGGATTTTGAACATCCCAACTTTTATCTATTGGTTGGGCTAGGAAATGTTGATAAACAATCTTAACATTGAACACATTTCCCTACAACGATCTCATGGTAACTTAATGTTAACACTTTTAGTTGTTTTTAATATATAGCATGCCACATAAGCTTGTCATGTCATAAAAAAAATTAAAGATTTGCCACATAATGTAACATCCCAATTTTTAGTGAGATTGAAATATATTTTAAATGCAAATATATAATCTCAAAAATGCGTTTGTATTGGTAAAATAGTACCTTAAAAAATACTATGAGACAATTTTATAAAACTATGGGATTTAGATTGCAAGGGTGGAATGTAATGTAACGCCCCAAACCTGGATTTTGTTAAATATGATATTTACTAGTTCCATTGCATATTACCTAGGTTGGTTAACATAGTTAGAATGCACTTCTTTTAAATAAAGAAAGAAATTTTACATTAAAAGGAGATGACATCAAATAAGGGGGTTATGTTAAATATTTGTTTTAACAAAAGAAAGATCCGTATGTGGGGGATGGAGAAAGCACGACACACACAAGTGTGTGTGTGTGTGTGTGTGTGTTTGTGTGAATCAACAAGTGAACGAGAAGACACGGAAGAGAAATTGCATGTGTAATATGTGATTTAGAAGTGATCATCACATTGTAAGCATCAAGTAAGTATCTATTTCATCTCTTGAACCTTATTGGTTGGAAGACTTAGTGGGTTTTGATGAATCAATCATAATTGGATAAATTGGAGGTGTTTAAAGGGTTGAATTTTATGTTTAGATGCACTAATCTAGTATCACTGATGATATAATCATCTCAATTGAGGATTTTGATTTACGATTTATGTTCAAGAAATTTGGGGTTTTTGATTACATATGGTTTATTATGAATTGTTAGTGTATTTGGTGTTAATTTAGATTTGTGAACATGAAGTTTACTTGAATGATGAATGAAACCTAAAGAAATAGTTTATGAATATTAATGATTTGAATTGGAGAAATTGGTGTTATGAATCCATGATTAAAAGGATTAAAATGATGGATTAATGTTTATGCCTACAAGGTGTTTGAGGAAATACTTAAGTGAATAAACTAATAGAAACTTGAATGAATTGTAAGTAATGACATAATTGTTTGAAGGAGTATAAACTAGTGGGCATAAACTTTAGATTAACCCAATTGATGAACTGAATTGTTGTGTCTGATCATAATGCCATGAAATAGTTGGGTATGTCAATAATGGGAGAATCACCCAAACGAGTCACTTGGCTGAACGGGCTGAATTATAACCAAAACTTACATATATATTGGTTAACTGATGAACTAAAAGTAAGATGTCATGAATTTATAGTGAAAATGACCCATATGTTATGATTAAACACAAATGTGTGATAGCAGGTCAAACGGGTAGGGTAAACCCAATTACTAGAATGAATGGTAAAATGATTAAGAACACATATACTGAGATGGGTGAAAAATACCTAGGAATTTCATGGGAGTGAATGTCCCGTTATGTGTTCTAATGGTTTGCAAGTTTGACTTGTGCTAAAGTTGGAATGGCATCGATTGAAAGACAACGGGTCAAACGAATGGAATGGATGACAACACTCCTACAGGCAAAGGTGAGTGATTCGAGTGTGTTTGGAGTCGTACGATTTAAATAGTCTTATTGTTGGCTTAAATTTCTTAAAATTAAGGCGGTTTAATGTAAATGGTTCGACATAACAATAATGTATTGTTTTGACTGTGTTTTAGGGGGTTTAAACCAGTCAAGAAAGAGTAAAATGTTAATAGGTCAAGAGAGTCAAGTGCTAATAATTCAGCTTATTTCCATATTTTTTTGTCAGTGTTTGAAAATTTATAGTAGATCAATCGAATGTCGGTTTGGGGCATATTTTTTATCCACATAAAGGTTTCTGAGTCCTCTTTACTAAGAATTTTAGTTTGAAGTGAAATACTCAATGTAAAAGGGGGGAAATACTAAATTACTATTGCTGCGTAAATCTGTGTGAAAACATAATTTTTGGCCACTTGCGCAATATTTTGGAATTTACGAAAAACCTATTGGTTGTGATTTTATTATTGTTGCAAACCTCAGTGTGTGTGTATATATATATTTACATGAGTTGAAGTGATGACTTTTTGTTTCGGTATGTGTACGATAAATTAAGATGTTAGAGGTGTTGTGACCCGTATGTGCAAATACATTCGTTTACCGAGTAGTGCTTATAAATGAATGACACTGTGTGTTGTTGAACCTATGTGACTTAATTGAGTATGTTATAATATATATATATATATATATATTATAACATACTCAATTAAGTCACATATATATATGAATTGTTAAGAATATGTGAGGTGATGACGACTGATAATCATATATGTTGTTTTATGAATTACAATATAATACCATTTTATTTATATTTATTGACTGGTCTAATGATGGTATTCTTAAAGTGTCCTTGACTATTAGCAGGGATAGACATCAGATATGGATGAGAAGCTCATAGATAAAGTCACAAGATGTGTGACTTGAGATAATGAAGTGTTGGCTTGATGTCATTACGTTGGACGTTATGAGCATTGAAAACTCCTTATGTTTGATACAAAAAAAGAATAATAATAATAAAATATTATGATTCCTCACTTGGCAAAAGCTGATTTTGTGGTGTTTTCAGATGTAGATAATATGTTTGAGATCAATAAACAGAGTAGACAAGTCATGAGAAACAATGGGGTGGCTGGAACCAATAACATGAAAAAAAAGAATTCACAAGTCATTCATCAATATTCCGGTTTAAATGATATATTAGTCATTGTTATGTTTACCATAAAAATATCTAATTTCTTAGTCGAGGCTAATGACATAGAAATGTCTAATGACAAATTCGGGTGATAGAAAGGCGAAAGTGATCAAGTCTTGGAAGCGGGTCAACGATGAAAGATTTAGTGTTGTTTTGTTCACTAAGTATATGGATAATCTTATCGGGTCAAATTGACCTTGTTATTTACTTTTTGAAGTTTAACTTTAACGTATGCTTTAGCTAAGCGCTAGTATGTCAATGTAGTAGTTGGTTATGTTTTTTATAAAACCTTTGGTTATTAAGCAGGTTTTGTTTTTGTAAAGATTGGTCGTGTTGCAAACGAGTTATGGCAAAAATTTTCTAATGAGAGTTTGTAAATGTTTTATTATTCTGAATATGCGGATAATATATTTATGGAATAATAACCTTTATTAAGTAAAATTTAAACAAATCTCGGCATATTTTCTGCAAAGTATTTTAATAATGTTTTAATGAGTCGGGTGTTACAAGTTGGTATCAGAGCGCTGGGTTGAGAGAATTGAATATGAAGTGGTATTCAAACTCAACCTTAGTGCTCTTAATGGGAGATGAAAGTTGACTTGAGACTTGATCACGAAGCCAAAAACGGTTAAGGCGGCCTAAGGCCTAACTAACTTACCGATATTGATAATGAACTGCTTGTGTTAACAAATAGTATAGGATGCCTTGTATAATAGTACATGCTCATATCTAATTGTAATGTTACTAATCTTTTGTAAATATTTCAGTGGTATGATCTCTACATCTGAGAATGGTATCCACTCGATGTGTTGCTAGAAGGGTCGAAGGTATGGCAATATGGCATGCTTATCGAGGCCCTAAACCAAATAATGATACAAAATAATGGCAAAACAACAATGAAGGTCCTTCAGGGCGATTATCACTCAGGTGCACCCTTTAAATTATTGTATGAACGGTAGTATGCAACATTCAAGTAATGAGTGTAGTGAATGATGGTTGCATACGAGAATATAAGACTTGGGAAACCTGGATAGGATACCTAACCAGGATGATGTTCCCAAGAGAAATTGGGTAGGAAATACGCGTTATTCATAATCATGAATAACGAAAGTAAAAAGAGTTCAGATTTAAAAACTTGGATGGTGATGACCATCCAAGTAGACATTCTTAATAAGATCTTATTGAGAAAAAGTAACGATCACATTGATGAATGTGATTGGATAAAAATTTTGTAAAATGAAAACATTCTACATGTTTTGAGACGAAAATTGGTAAAACTAATAATTGTTAAATAACAAGAGCTTTCACCGAATAAGATCGAAGACACGAACATGAACTGAGGATTTACTTACATGGGAGGTAATGTGTTAGTTATAATAAGATCACACGTACATGTGTGGATTGTTTACCTTGGCCAAGTAAGTAGGAAACAGAATATACCATGAACTTCTTATAATAAACACATATACATCCGACGTAGTAAGAACGAGGTTAATGGGAAGAGTTAAAAGACCTTGGGGTCGAGAAACTTTACAGACATACTCATATAAATGGTTCACGCGGGAACAAAAAAAACAAAGTATGGCGCGCGGAGAAATAAGTGACTCAAGGAAATCCTTGGATTAAGTCATTTTGGACGAAAGAGTCATGGTTGACAAAAAGAGCAAGTAAACCCGACACATAAATGATCCACGGGGTCATAGAAGCGGAGTGTTGCCCGAACGAAAAAAGATCATAGTCATGGACTACGGTTGGTGTAAAAAAGAATAAATAATAGAGATGAAACGGTTAATAGATCCGGTTAAAGTTCCTGATATATTTACTTTAGTAATATTTACTTCAGTCATTTGTGTATATTGCATGTATAAGGTTTCTGTGTTTAGGGAGGCTACTTAATGTAGAAAGAAGGTAAAAACTAAAAGGTGAGGAAAATTGGTCTATATTATATCTCCGGGCACTTGTTATATCTTTTGTATGACAGTACTCATAAGATTGCTTCTTGTTTTATGTAACAAGTGTATCTAACTTCCTAAATTTGTACACAGATTATAACATGGAAACATGTTATGTCACGCATAAATTTATCCGACATCAATCACTCTCACATACTCAACAGAAGACACGAGAACAACCATTTTTAGTCTATATTTATACGACATTGTGATTTTTATCACATAAATTTATCCGGCATTTCTCACCATCACATACTCAAAATAAGACACTTGATAATAAATAGTAGATACATATTATATATGAGGTTATAGACCGGTATATTACACGGGTTAAATAATAAATATATCACGTAAGTAAAAGATGATGAACATAGTACCATATAAAATGTTAACTTCTTTTTTTGAAATTTAAAAAAAAACATAACAATTGTGAAAATAAATTTCACAATATAAGAGGCGAATATATGATAATTATTGTTAATTCTAATTAAATACATAAGTTAAAATTTCCGATTTACAAAACATGAATTATAATTATAAATAATTTGAAATAGAATGCTAAACATGAAAAATCTTCTAATACTACTAAATTTTAAATATTATCTTGCACACATATTTTATTAATAGTTTTCACTTTACTATCATGTTTTGTTTATAATAATGTTTTATTTTTTTGTAAATGATCATAAAAATTTTATATTCTAAAATTTAACGACCTTATTTCTTTATTTTTTTTCTTTCACTTGCTATATTGAGTGTCTATACCGTATTCGTAGCGTAACAATTGATACCTCGCATAAAGGATTTTAGCAACACTCAAATGTAAACTTAAGGAGCAAAATAAATATCTTCTAGAATAATGAGAAATAACTTAACTATTATTGATCTTAAACTACAAATATAAATTCAAACATAATTTAATAATTGTATATAAATAATTTAGTTTTAGTAGTATATATTTGTTACTTCTCCAAACTTCGGTAACTATTTCAACAATAATTTATATTTATTTGTTACAATAGTAATAATTAGATATACATAAAAAATATATTTATATACTAATTAAATTTATATATTATGTTATGGTAAATAAAGAATGTGTAGTAAATTCTTAAATGTCCAGAAATGATCAGTTATGGGATGTTCATATCTAAAATAGGTTGTGTTCTACTCAGTTTGACATGCTTAACCCGTTTAATTAAACCAATCAAACCACAAACCATTTAACCCACTTATTAGAACCCACCAACCCGTTTAACATGTTTACAACTTGATTACAACCGCCAACGCGTCACCCCGTTTGACTCATTTCCAGTTGATGTCCGACAAAAATAAATATGTGGGTTGTGTCGGAGTTCAATTCTTCCACCAACCCGAAACTCGACACGACGTACACCCATGATTGAACTACTTGTTTTGGCCCTAACCCATTTAAACAACTAGCTTAGCCCACCTATTTTACCATCTCTACCTAATATTATATAGGAAAAAATATATACAACCTCTTGGATGGGCGGGTTACCTCCAATATTCAAGACGGCGATATCCTTGTTCAGGGGCTATTAGATAAGGCTGATATCCATAGAAAGTTATTTTTGATTAATAGAGAAATCAATATATTACACAAAATCACCATCACGCTTTCATTTTTATTCTTAGAGTAGGGTTTTGACGGTTTAACTTTTTTGATTCTTGTTGGTTTTTATTTCCATTAGGTGTTTTTGTATAGATTATTATCAAGAACCTGCAGTGCCTGCTTATACCCCAAAATTAAGTTATTAGGGTTTGATCAAATTATTATTTAGGATATATATATATATATATATATATATATATATATATATATATATATATATATATATATATATATGCTTTGATTCTTGTTATTTTATGTTCCATGTTTATCAAGAAAGAACCTGCCTGCTAATTATTTCTCAAAGTTAGGGTTTGATGGGGTTGTCATCCAGGTTACATATACATACATATATATATATATTGTTAGTTTTATTATAAATAACTCTACTTGAAATAAATATATATATATACATGCTTTGATTCTTGTTATTTTATGTTCCATGTTTATCAAGAAAGAACCTGCCTGCTAATTATTTCTCAAAGTTAGGGTTTGATGGGGTTGTCATCCAGGTTACATATACATACATATATATATATATATTGTTAGTTTTGTTATAAATAACTCTACTTGAAACGCTTGCTTTTTCGGTTAAATGCGAACAGACAGGGGAGAACTTTGCAATGTCTGCAATCGACAGTGACGACAAAGACAGGGAGGAATTCTTGGCGTGGAAGGAACAGTGGGGCCAAGTGTACCCTACCAAAGAGGAGGATTCAAAACCTTTAAACAACAACTCCGTGAAATAGAGGCTCATAATTCGGGTCCAGACTCAGCATACATTGGACCAATGGTTTGAACAGATATTCGGACCTAACTGATGAGCAGTTCAAGACAGACTTCCTCGGATGCAAACATCCCTCCATGTATAAACATGTTGGGGATGAGGAGGTCATACGCTAGGAAGTTCTAGTAAGTATTTTTTACCCATTATTCAACCCAAATGATCATTACAAGATTCAACAATGCTAATTAATGTATCTTTTCTTTGTAAATCAATATATATTACACAAACGTACATAAAATAAAGATGTGTCTGATGTCTAGTTCTATGCAACCATGTTTCGGATTGGACAATCATATCCATCAGTCTGTTATTTAACAGTTTTATGGCTATTTGTGGCCGCTTTTCGGTTCAGTTTCTTTTTTTTTTTTTTAAATTGGATATTGATTTTGTTCAACTCTTTTCTTTTAAGAACAAGTAAAGTTGAAAAGATTGTATTTGAACTCTTTTCTTTTAAGAAAAAGTAAAGATGAAAAGATTGTAATCATTCTTGTAGTGTTCAAAGTTGACTAGTATTGGATTCTTGAATGGTTACATATATGATTATTGATAATTTATCAAATTGTTTGTAGTGTTTTTTTTTTTATTTCATGCATACCAGATCGACTATATCTGGTTATATGTTTATACTTCGAGATTGTTCCTAATGTAGAAGTTCCTTGTCGCTTTCGACCTGCACATTTGATTTAGGATATTCCATATAACACATATAAACAACAAACACTAAAACCTAACGGTATCTTTATAGCCCCTTACAGAAGCTTTACGCCGTTCATTCATCATCTCGTTACAATCTATAAGTGACCCGACCACTATTTTAAGCAAGACAACCTTGGGTCTTTCAAATGAAATAACCTAGAAAACATCGAGTCTGATTATAAAAAGTCATATAACCCGTTTTCCATAATATTAAATTTTATTAAGAGAAACATATTTTTCCTAGTGAATTCTGAGTTTTTAGCATTGTTTTATTTTTCCTTTTTATGAATGATGTTCTCAAATGCTATTTATTTTAAATAAAAATTTACCGCTGAATAAACTAATCTCTCTAGTTTTGATGGTTTGGTTGAGATAGAACATGTATTTGGTTTATTTGTAAAATCATCCGATTAAGTTTCTCGTTTAGGTGATATATATGTTTCATACATGTTATTCCAAAAGCACCTGCAAATTGAATTACACTCTAGTCTAAGTTCGACCATTTGATTTCAGTATTCACAATTCGATTTTTTCGGATTCAAATTTGATCTCTATTGATTGCTACTCAAACCTAATATTTATACCGTTTTATAAAGAGGCAAAAAAACGGTTATTATACGTGCCAGAATACACAAGCAGAAGTGTCATTAAACCGACGAAACTGACCTAAACCAAGCTGGCCAAATATATAGAGAAAAACTCGGAAAACAATTTCTCGTAATCCGTAGATGAATATCATGTCAGTTTCTACAAGAATGGTCCTTAATCGATCCTCTTCTAATATTATTTTAAATCATATCAAGCAGATGGTTTCTGACAAGCAGAGAAGAGTTGCCAGCTGACTAATGCCATAATCAAGGAGGTGAAGAGTTGAAAACCTACAACTTCTGGTAGATGCCATCCTAATCCCCACCTCAGATAGCTGCAATAATAATAATAAATAAAGATTATTACACTGGTTAATTTAATTCAACTAAAAAAAAGAATAAAACAGTACCTTGTGATGGAAGGCATTGTTGCCACAAAACCTGCACATGCATAGATGATTGGAATCAATGTCTTGGGCTTGTTTTTCCTTAGCCACATCAAAGATCCCAATGCAGCAAGTGATAGACTCAACATCTGTTTTAGTCAAAACCACACATTCTAAGCTCATATCGATGAAAGAATACGATACATGTATAATACATATATAATGAAAAACAGCAAAAACTACATTATGCAATGTTATTTTATTTCAAGTACAGAACCCCAGAATCGTATAATGCGCTTGTAAAAGAGCTAGGAAAGCGGCTACATAGTCGTTATGCATCATAGTCAAAGCAAAAGATACAAGTGTTAATGTGGTTTAGTTGCCTCTTTAAAATTGGTTCTGTAATCAACTCTCAATCTCTCACTCCCTACACACACAGGATGAGGATGATTTTCGGTAAAAGGTGTAAAAAGCACATTTTACACCCTTTTTTGGATGCTATAGAAATGGTTCTATAACTTAATACATTGATGCAAAAGCTCTATAACATTGTGGTATTTATTCACCATTATGCATCATTTTCGGGCACAAGTGCATCAGTTTTGATAACAAACCGATTTAAAAAGTTGATACAATTATGTCCAAAATGTATGCTGGGCTACCTTTCTTCCTGTCCTTTGTTAGGTATCGAACAGAGCAACATACAGCGGAATCACCATCACACACACACACGAAAGCAAGAAAATAAGGAACACGAAAATTTACGTGCTTTGGTCAAGGTGAAATGAATACAATTACAGGTTGCAACTAGGGTTTATCTTTTATTAGGTGCTCAAAGAATACAATTACATCATGGGTATATAAGACTAGATTGAAATTTATCTAATTAATCGACAAGAAATAAAATATGGGCCTAAAGCCCTAAACATCCTTGTTTTACCATAAAATTGTTCTAAATGAATTGTGTAGAACTTAAACATTGAGGGTTTTATTTGATTTCGAATCCAATTTTAAACTTTCAAATCCAAGTTTTAACTTGTTTTACAAGAAATCTTATTTTCATAAAACATGTTCTCATGTAAACGGTAAACCAACATCCATCCAGCATAGGCAACACAGTGAAATAAATTCATTAAATCTTAAAAGAAAACCAACGAATTCTAAATTTTTAGGAGTTGCTCGGATGTATTGGTTGAAAACTATCAAGTGTGTTTGATACATATTACAATTTAATGAGAATCTAGTAGAGATGTAAAAAAATTGTACAATCCCAATTTTGATAGATTATTTTTGGAATATTTTATTTCACATAACAATGCTGCATTCCCATTTATAAAATGTGTTGGCATGGGTTCCTTAATTATTGGGAAAACTGAACCAAAATTCCTAAAATGTCAGAACTAAGGTGAAAAGTGTAAATATCCAGTATTAGTGTTCAAACGCTATATCAAACATACGTGAAAAACTCTTGCTACAAATTGCCATTCTTAAACTTCTGGATATTAATCCCTTCCTTTCCAATTTGGAAGTTTATAGTAGGTTTTTTAAATCCACATATAAAATCTCGAAATATATAACTATTAGAACTTGTTTGGTAGTTTTGGATTGGAAAATGGGTAAGCTTTCTAATATGCCATTTTCGTCCCTGTAGTTTGTCCAATTATGCTAGTTCAGACCAAATTTCAAAATTTTGCCATTTCCGTCCTTGACATTCTTGAAAATGTCAAGTTCAGTCCAAAAAACATGAGGTAATTGTCATTTTCGTCCCTGTGGTTTTTCCAATTATTCGATTAAACATTAGTTTTTTGGACGGAATTGGCATGTTTCAAGAATGTCAGGACGACAATGGTACAAATTTGAAATTTCGCCTGGACAGGCGTAATTGGACAAACCACAGGGACGATAATGGCAGTTAACTCTATAAAAAAATCTGAAAATTGTGATCGATTACGTGTCATTTCTTACATAACCTTTTCCTGCATATATGCTATAAGAAAGAATTTTCCATTTTCCACTAAGTATCAAATGACTGTTAATGTTAATACATAATTGTGTATTTCAAAAATATCTTTTAGAACTGACGCTTTTGTGTCACACATTTATGTAAGAAAATGATACAAAGCCGTGTCTATCACAGTCGAACATATGGTGTGACAATATGACATTATGCCACACGACTATGCCGTAAGGGTTTATATGACCATGTGTCCTGTTAAAGTTTAGAGTATTACCTATGTTTGCTCATTTTAAGTTGAACTGGGTTGTAAACTTGAAATCATCACTAACTGATTAAAATTATGAATTAATTGATTTGGATGAACAATTTTGAGGAAAATGGTAATTTTGACTAATTCACCCAAAATGACGCTTTAGCAAACTAATCAACCAAACTGATCAAAGTTGGATACTTCCATAAGTGTGGTTCAACCTCAAAATCTACATAGCAGGTGATCAAACTCATTTGATGCATCAAAAGGCTGATTTTGGGAGTTAAAAAGCTTAAAGTCAAAATTGGACACTCAAAAGCATGACCGGAGAGCAAACGTTTGGGACCATATGCGTAATTTCTCAAAAGTAGGACCATTTTTGAGAAAACAAAGAAACGATTGGAACTACATAATAAAAATGGTTTATGAAGTATGGATATAACAAAAACGGTCCATAGAAGATGGTATGTGAATGTGCTTTTAATATAAAGTTGCAATAATAGTATAATACTATAATTAAGTGTTTCACAAATTATTGATTATTTAAGGAAATGATGTATTCGTAATTTCAGATAGCCTTAGATATTGCACTTGATATTAAACAGCTTTTTCAATTTTCAATCCCCAAATAATCAGACATTCAAAGCATAATATATTCATCCCAATATTTATAACATTATCCAGCTTAAATTGTGAGAGAAAACTCAACTTACCAGATTTGCATTTGCTTCAAGACCTTGCAGAATGTAATCCCAAGTAAACTCAAGTCCTCTTGCACCCACCCAAAGGGGTGCCAACCTATGCAAAACGGAATCAGCAAAAGCCCATCCTGCAAGTACGTACATATACAAATAACTATAAAAAAGATAATCAGCCAAAAGTAATAAAATGAATGGAGGGTGAAGCCGGTTTACAATTCTGAAAAATTAAGATCAGTTTTCACAAAAAAAATTTAATATAACCTTAAAATAAATGGTCGGTATTCAACCCCTAACTTTGGCATAATGCCAAATTGACCCTCAACTTTGTAAATGTATTTACCCTAAAACTCATTTCTTACGTTTTATTTTTATGTACGTGTCTGTATAAATTCGAGTTCGTCTATGCTTTAACGTAATTTTTGTTTGGAAACGAGTCAAGTCAATTATAAAATGTTTTATTTTTATGTATGTTTTGAGTTGGACAACATTTTGACATAAATTTTGTTTGGAAACAAATCGGGTCAAATATAATACGTTTTCATTCAGTAGTATAAATTTGAGTTACCATACGTTTCGACATAAATTTAGTTCGGAAACGAGTCTGGTCAATTGTAGTCTATTCTTTATCATGTCGCGTACGACGCCACCGCACATCTTTATTTTATATACGTTTTGAGCTAGACTATTTTTCGACGTAAATTTTGTTTGGAAACAAGTTGGGTCAAATATAATACATTTTCATTCAACAGTATCGATTCAGATTACTCTATGTTTCAATGTAAATATAACTCGGAAACGAGTCAGGTTGTAGTCTATAATTTATTACGTTGCGTATAGCACCGCCGCAACGCGCGGCCGGAGAAAAAACTAGTTCGAAGTAAATAAGTTATGATCACTCACCAAGTCCAACTGCCTGGAACTTATGATTTTGAGAGATGTTTCTGTGAGTTAACTGAGTCAGGGCAAAGTAAAGCCCCGCGACATCTATAAAACCAATCAAAGCTTTCAACAATTCCTATTCACAATAAAAAAATATCAGGTAAAATGTGTTTAAACTTAGTAACGTAAATAATGGCCACAAGGACAAACATACTAAATTTGCACCGTAAACCAATGCATCAGTCAACATGAAACTATAACAGTAAATAAATAAATCCAAAACAAACATTAAACAAAACACGTGTCTTGTAACAACAAAAACGTCCGTGAAAAGTTTTTATCACTTAATTAGTCCTTGATAAAGGTTGGAAGATTAATGAACACTAGCTGACAAAAACTGTTCAGTACCTACTTAACATAACTCAAGGAGTGACAGACATCATAACATCATTACCAAATCACTAAAATGAAACAAAATATAAACAAATGTTACCTGGGAGGGATCGAAAACATCACTTTCAGACACCTTAAGAAATGTAGCTAAGCAAACAAGCTGTAAATTATCGATATAAATGGCACAATCAGCGAACAGATAAATTATAAATATCATTGTGATCATAAATTCAGAGTAATTAACAAGCTAGTGAAATCACACAGCAAATATTACCTTCACCAATGCTGTCACGAGATAAACAACAGCAGTTTTGACAGAAGTGCCAAGTGTATCGTACTCAGATCTGCAGTATAAACAACACCAAATCAGCAACCTTTTTAATTATCAGTTCAACTGATTAACAAAAGCCACCTAACAACAAGGATCTTAAACTCCAAAAGTTAATATACGAATCGAAGCTATTACAGTTGTTCAACTGATCTATTAAATTTGTACCAACACAAGCTTTAAATGAACAAATCTCATCTACATCTATCAGCGGACGCCACAATATTTAGCAACGATTTGATGTTCATCGTAACGAAATTAGGCCAATCAATTATTAGAAACAACACCATCAGCAACTTTTTTAATCATTAGTCCAATTGGTTAACAAAATCTCCAAACAGCAATATCCAAAACTCCAGAAGTTAATAAACGAGTCAAATCAATCACCCTTGTTCAACTGATCTATAAAATTCCTATGAACACAAACTTAAAATGAACAAATCTCATCTATATCTATCAGTGGATGTAACAGCTACAGCATTTAGCACAATTTAGCGTTCATCATAATGAAATTACGTCAACTGATCTATAAAATTTGTACGGACACAAACTTAAAATGAATAAATCTCATCTATATCCGTCAGCTGATGTTAAACCTACAGCATACAACACAGATTTGATGTTCATCGTAATAAAATTACGTCAACTGATCTTTAAAATGAACAAATCTCATAAATAACTATGTTACAGCTACAACAATTAGCCTAATTTGATGTTCATCGTAATAAAATAACGTCAACTGATCTACAAAATTCATACAAAGTACGAACACAAACCTAAAAGGAACAAATATCATATATATATATCCACTGATGTACCAGCTACACATTTAGCACAAATTTGATGTTCATCGTAATAAAATTATGTCAACTAATCTAGAAATTCATACGAATACAACCTTAAAATAAACAAATCTCATCCATATATATTAACGGATGTTACAGCTACAACATTAAACAAAAATTTAATGTTCATCGTAATGAAATTAGGTCAACTGATACAACTTAAAAATGAACAAATCTCATCTACATCTATCAGCTGATGCTACAGCTACAATATTAAGCACAAATTGATGTTCATCACCATGAAATTAGGTCAACTGATCTACAATATTCGTTGGAACACAAACTTAAAATGAACAAATCTCATATCAGCAGATGTGAAGTTACAGCTAAAACATTAAGCACAAATTTAATGCCATTATATCGAAATTAGGTCAACTGATCTAACAAATCCGTACGAACAAAAACTTAAAACGAACAAATCGCATCTATATCTATCAGCGAATGTTAAAGCTACAACAATCAGCAGAAAATTGATGTTCATCGTAATGAAATGAAGTGAACTGTTGAAGAAGAAACGGAGACTAACAGAGGAGTAGCGGAGTAATAGACAGCGTGAGGTCCGAACGTTAAGATAGCACAGTTGAAGAAGTGAAACATCGTCATCGTTCTCCGTCGCCTGTAGACGGAAAGATCTAGACGAGGTGTTCTTGATCGACTAGTAGTTTAGTGGATGATCAGTCTCGAATAGGCCGGGCCACAGATTGGGCTGGGATGTAGGGTTTCATTGATGCCCAAATACCGCACTGGGTCTAGCCCCTATTTACAAATTATTATTATATATTATATAGTTTATGAAGTTGATCATAGTGATTTTTGTTTTTTTGACTTTTGATTTTTTTTTTATTTTTCTTTTTAGTTTTTGGTTTTTTTTTAAGTTTCAATTGAACCTAGATTTGTACATGTAATAAAACGAACGTCTAGTACTTACTGAACAACGTCAGTTTCAAAATTGGTATTCGTTTTTATTGTTTCGATCGATGTAAACATATCTTGGTATTTTTTTTTGTCGTATCATGAAACTTTTTTTGTCTCTCTTTCGGTAAATGTCGGTATCTTAATGGACCGAACTTCTTAACGAAAGTTTATTTAAAAATGGTTAACTCTGGTAAAGGAGTATGCATGGTTATAGGATTTAATATATTTGAAGGTTTTAGGTTTTACTACAATAAAATGCATATAAAGAAGGGCAACACACTCTTGATCATTCGAATCAAATAATAAGTATATTTACGAGGATATTGGTCACACTGTTTACTTGTTACATAGTATATCACACTTTAATAACTTCTTAACAACCTCAAGTTTTACGTGCTTAATTTTATGTATGTGTTAATATAAATTCAAGTTATTTACATTTTGATTTTGTTTTTCAAAAATAAGCGATGTCAAATATATTACGTTTTTTGTGCTTATTTTTATGGACATTTCCAGTTGTTCTACTTTTGATCGATAAGCAATTAAAAAAAGAAGTAGACTTAAATCACATTAAAAAAAACGATCCCGCAACGCGGGGCATCAATCCTAGTTACAAATTAAATTACGAATTACGTGGACAGCTAAGTGTTCCACTTGTTGAACAGAGTTATGTGGGGTTGGTCCTTAACTTTTGGACGCCAAAGGCGTCCTTAGGGTAATCTCGTAGTTCATACGGGGTGGAGATGATGGGTCGTTGGTAATGGTTTCGTTTGTCAACCGTTGAAGAGATGTCATTGATGATGATGACATCGTTGTATGTTGTCATTCATAAAGTTCGGTGATGATATGTCAGTGAAATCTTTACCCACGACATACTTCCAGGTACTTTTACCAATAGTTAGTTTTTCGTTAATGTGAAAAAGATGCTAAATAAGTCTTTATACTAGTTTCAATGATTAATACTCGATACTGAATAAATTTGAATAGTCTTTGTGGATTTAAAAATCCTAAGTTTGAGAATGAACTTTTTGAAGATTGTTTTCGGGCTTGAATTGATAAGTTATTTGGTTATATTGTAATATGATTATAAATTTAAACACTTAATTATCTTGACGAAAGTTTATTTAAAAATTGATTTATTTTGGTAAAGGAGTATGCATGATTATACGATTTAATATACTTGAAGGTTTTAGGTTTTGCTACAATAAATTATATATAAAGAAGGGCAACACACTCTTATCATTCGGATCAAATAATAAGTACATTTTACTAGGATATTGGTCACACTTGTTACATAGTTAAGCTTGAGATGACCGCAAGATCGTAACAAATAGAGAAGTAAATAGTGGTTGAGAGGTAGAAACGAAATAAACTCAGAAAATCAAAAATTTTGTTATCTTTAATTATAAAACAGTATATATATATATATATATATATATTTGATATTGGTCACAATTGTTACATTGTTAAGCTTGAGATGATCGCAGGATTGTAACTAATAGAGAAGTAAATAATGGTTGAGAGGTAGAAACGGAATAAACTCAGAAAATCGAGATTTTTGTTACCTTTAATTATAAAACAATATTGTTATATAGGTATATGTAAAAAGAGCTCAAAGTGTGAGAAATATTGTGGAGATGACATGTGTCCTCAATCTAAATTAATTCAAAAGAGTAAACAGATAATTTTCTCATTGATTCAATTAATTGATAAACTTCCATAACCGCCACCCATTAGAAATACGAGTTTGTACAGTGTTATATAGTGTTAAATTTTATGTAACAGGTCTATGATGAATGTATAGTGTTATATATTTCTGGTAGCAGATCTATGATTGATGTATAGTGTTATATAGTAGTTATAGTATTATGTATTCTATAACAGGTTTATGATGGATGTATAGTGTTATATATTTCTGGTAGCAGGACTATAATGGATGTAGTGTTATATAGTGTTATTTCTGGTAGCAGGTCATTATTTGCAATGGTAAGGTTTCTTATTTTTACGTTCATGTTGTTTTACTATAAAACACCATGGACTAAAACATCGAATCGAAACGTTAATTTTTTCTCTACATAAGTATAACAATTTGGTACTCATATTAAAGATAAAAAAACACTCGTTATTATGGTGTAATTTAAAAAAAAGAGTTACGTATAAAAAGTTATTAACGCTTAAAAAAAGAATGGGGGGGGGAACTTGTATGTGCATTGCATGTGCTTTCTAAATTTAAAAATGTTAAATTTACCTTTATACACTTAATCTATAAAATTAATTATTTTAAAGGTAAACACTATTTACAAGATTGTCATCAAGATCTCAACCATTAGATTAAAGATTTAATGGTTTAGATTCTTTCTTACATTTCTCACAAAAAAACATATTTTTTGCAATAACATCATCCTTGTTATATATATATATATATATATATATATATATATATATGTGTGTGTGTGTGTGTGTGTAAATATATGTTTATGTATGTATATATAGGGTAGAGATCTTAAGAGAAGTCTACTCTATTTGAGAAACTTGAGAAGCACTCCGGACACACATTTTTCCTAAGTTTTTCTTAATATACACATATGTATATTTTGAAATTGACTATATACATATGTGTATTTGAACTATACACATATGCATATAGTCAATTTTAAACTATATATATATGTGTATATTACGGAAAGCTTAAGAAAAATGTGTGGTCCAGAATGCTTCTCAAGTTTCTCAATTAGCTTAGTGTTTCTCACACGATCCAAACCATATATATATATATATATGTATATGTATGTTTAATGCCCCGCTTGCGGTATGCATATATAATGTATATATGTGTTGGCCCTCTAGGGGCCAAGTGAAAGTGCACTAATTTTAATGTTATTTTACTAATTTCGTGAAAATAATGTTAAAAAGAGAGCGACGGTTAATCATGCATCATGTGGTGGCATTGATAGCCAAAAGACAAGAGGGTACATGCACTAATCGACTTTTGTCCCAATTGCTGAGTGTTATGTGCCTTATGTCCAAGACTTAATGCAAAATTAATATCGAGCCGGGGGTCTCATTGGAAGCAGCATCCGTATTCCTATGAGGTAGAGGTAAGGCTATCTACATCTTACTCTCCTTAAATCATATTTTAGCTTTGCTATTAGTGAGATTTACTAAGTATGATGATGATGTATGTATATTTAGAAAATGTTGATATTTGCGTGAAATTACTCATATAGCAATGCATGATTATACATAATCGTATGTAATGATATACACAATGATTAATGATGTAGGGGGGATTCATAATAGAAGAATATTATCTTAAAAGCAATTTGTAATTAATCTTAGCCCTGCATTTTATTTGATCTGTGGTTGTAAAAGATGGTGGCATTTAGGTAATCATTACACTGTTTTACCTCATATCTCTAAGTTAAAGGGTATTTAAGAAAATTTTATATCATTTACACTTAAATAACTATTAATACACACCTAAACCAAACCAAAATCCACGTGATTATCTCCCTCTTTAAATGATACCTGCGACAAGATTTCAATCCTACACCTTTTTTTTAATAGTGAACTTTATGTATGAGGTTACTATACTTTTCAAATCGGAGAACCTCGTATTGCCTCACTTTGGCTAGGCTATGTTGTCTTAACCGGGTCCACGATGGCTTCAAAGTTTGGCTTTTTGGTCGTTCCCCAGGAAACCATATTGTCGGCTGCCACTTGACAGTCGTTGTGCCACCACAAGAGCAGAACTCTCTTGTGTGATACACTGTCACACCCCGGATTTCCAACCCAAATCCATACACCGGTGGGCCTGGGTGGGGAGTATTGTGACGTCAGTTGATAACATCATAGTCAATTAAACATGGCACAACGGAAGTCTTGGAGTAAACTTACTATTACAAACCAAATGTTCGAAATACAAAATAATATACAGGATCGTAATAGAAGATCCACAGGCGGATCATAAAATGTTCAAAGAAAGAATATAAAACAGATTTTAGGTCAGATCTAAGGATTTGCAAGATCCTCTTATTTCACTACCGAGCAGCTTCCGACCTATTTCGTATTGTACCTGCAAGCTTAATCTTTTTGAAAATACGTCAGCTTTCGCTGGTAAATACACCCGACTGACTCATTTTGAAAATATTTTAGAAATTTGATTTAAATGCACAAGGCACAAATCTTTTATAACTTGGGAACGTTACTTTGTAACCTTGTTAACAGATTCACATGTTTGACCATACATACAAGGCCTAGTACAGAGACCGAGACATGATTAAATACACACCACTTAGAACTCACAGAGGAGTTATCCCCAACGTCTTGGGTAATTTGCATTTGAGCGTCAGTCAGGTGTATGCCTACACCCCGCGCTAAGGTCGTGGCAATAATCTAATGTAATGAGCCGAGGATATCCAGGACACGGTAATTTAACCCCCGATGTTTAAGTTATCAAACAAAACTGATTAAAACAGAATATGCGGATTTACTAGCCACAATCCAGCATTCGATTGATCCCATTTCTTACCAAGCGGTAATAATTTACCGTATCCCGAGCCCGTATAGGGAAAATAAGTCAAGAGTATTTACCTGAGCTAGTCTTGTTTTTAAAATGAAAGATTTAATATATTAGTCGTATCCAAAATGAATTAAGTGCAGATAGCATTTACTGGAAGGCTCTAGTCTGGATTATGGTATAAGCTAACCAATTAAATACTAACGGTCTTATTTAAGTCATAGACTTAGACCGAGTAGTGTACAGGATCAAGACGTACAACACTTGATTAAATGATGATCGGATAGAATGTAGTTTAAACCCGACAAGTACTTTGACTTGTGTAATATGGGTAAACTATAGACATTCTGGATTTTGAAACTTAAATGAAAAGGTTGGACCCGTTTCGGTTAATTTTCGTAAACTAGTTACATATACTTAGCCGTACGTATAGCGATATCGGGTAACCGGATAAGTCATAGACAAGTTCTATATGCCATTATACTTTAAATAAGTTGTAATATCAGTAGGATATCAACTTATATGCTCGTTAAGGTTTTTAAGATGAAATTATGCCTCATAAGGGCATTTTGGTAATTTCATATTGTATAAAAGGAACTTGATTATAATTTAATTTTATAACTATAAGTATTCTATAAAAAATAACTTATTTATGATATAATATCAGTAGGATATCATTATATGTGTAATTTATCTTTTGACCAAACTACGCACCAAAGGGGCATTTTGGTCATTTTACACATAGTTGATAAATTATTTGGGATTCTGAGTTTATATCTTGTACCTACTGTAAATATGTTTAAAATAAGTTTTAAAATCAGTAGGTAACAAGTCTTGGTAAACTAATATGGTTTAAAACCATACTATGCGCTGAAACGACGCTTATGTCGTAAAATGACATTTTATGCGATGTTTAATGAAAACTGATGTTAAGGTCGGATTAAAATGTCTTAGAAATGTTACTTAATATAACATATCAGTAGATAAAAGATTTACCTTGAAAAGATTTGATTAAAACCGTTTTATGAGCCACAAGGGCTAAATCGTCATTTATCGACATAATTCAAAGACCCGCTTGTAAACTCAGTTTATAATCTGGTTTTGCATCCCAAATAATCCTACTTATAATATATATCAGTAGGAAACTTATTTTCAAGTTCATTATCATTAAAACCTTAATTTATGCAAAAAGGGCATTTTAGTCAAAAATTGCATAATTACGGAACTTGCGCATAAACTCAGATTCTTATTATGATCATGTAATATAACCTTAGAGGGTTATGCTACATTATATTACGATCATAATGCAACTTAGATCAGTGTCTAACTAATCTAAATCGGGTCAGAATCGAAAGTCAAAGCAGAAGTCAAACTTTGCGACTTTTGGTTGCGAACCGACCCTAGAATTGAAATTGACGAGCCGAACATATTCTTATGTGTTCTAATAATTATTACCAACTTGTTTAAGTGTCAAAATAGGTTTCATAACACATATAAGATCAATTTATGATTTTTCCGAAAAATGGCCTGTTTGACTTTTTAATAACTTAACTTTGACCCGTCAATTGGTCTAGCAAACGTGATCTTCAGGAGGTGCCCTTTATAGGGATTAACACTTACCTTATTACGATCACTTAGCCATCTTCGTTACGAACAATGGTTGGACCATAATGGTCTTAACCGAAAGTCAAAGCGTTTTCCGTAAAACGCTTGACTTTTGGCTATATAAGCCTATAAACGAAAATGCACAAGGAAGGAACACTTACAAGAGGTTCCTAGAATGCAATAGAACTAAGTTGGATGCTCCTTTCAATTAGGAACTTCCAGAGGAGAGAGAAGAGTTGAAAATGAGAAAGGTGCAAGTTCAAATGGTGAACTTTGGCGCCTATTTATAGTTGGAGAGCTTGAAGTAGATGATGCCAGGTGCTAAGGGGTGGAGGGAGCTTACAAGTGTAAAAAAACGTGACATAGCTGATTAAAAGTCCATGGTTTCGAGTTAAATGGTTTTTGGCACTTTGTTTGGAGGCCAAGTTAATTTTCTATAGACACAGGCCTCTCGCGCCCCATGTTAGTTTTCAAAATTTGCCACATTTAGCCCCTCAACTTATTAAACCCTCCAAAGATCTTCTAAAATACCCTTTTGGCATTTTTAGCCCTCCGTAGCCAATATTTGGCATACCCGGGATTATGCCCGGACATTGTCGAGCTCTCGGTTCGTTAAAAGATCACTCAGAGTTATAAATTAATATGTTGACACTTTTAACCCCTCCATTATCCAACTTTCACATAATTACAGAATTGAACCCTCTTGTCCAATAAATGGGACATCTGAGAGTTAGGACTTCGTAAAGGATCACTCAGAGGCTCATTATAAGTATGTTGACTTCGATGTCACTCAGAGGCTGGGCATGTTGACATAACGGTCACTCAGAGGCCAAATTTTAGCATGTTGACACTAATGGTCACTCAAAGGCTATATTTTAAGCATGTTGACACTAACGGTCATTCAGAGGCTCGGTTTATGCATGCTGACATCAGGAGATCACTTAGAGACTTAGTTTGAGCATGTTGACGCTTTTAGTCCCTGTTAGTCTTTAATAGACTAAAAATAAAATACGATACGTGTCGTTATATTATTGGACACGATTTTTACAGGGGGTTACACACACGGTGGGACGAAAAGCCGGTTGGGCTCGGGAATCAAACTAACAACCTCATATAAGGCCTAGTCCAATACTTCATTGCCTATATCCACCCCAATATGATTCAAGTGAGAATTGAACTTGAGTCTCCATTGGAAAACCCAAACCTCCTACCACTAGGCCACAAGTGGGGGATTCAATTCTACACCTTGCGTGCACCCAATTCAATCACCATTGAGATTTCCTCCACTGTCACCCTTAATAAATGCAATTTCCACCACCATTACCCCCAAAATTGACCATCAACGATTGATGATGGATATTAAGACATTAAATAAATGGTAAGAATCTTCGTTCCATATCACTCCTGCACCTGTGACAGTTCTTACTTCGACACTTCCATTCACTATTAGAAAACACTTTCTGATTTTGATGTTAAAGTCGTGTAGGATTTAGGGAGAAAGAAAATTATCTCGTCCCCTGATTTTGCTCCAAATCATATTAACATGCATCAGAGTTGAAAAAAGAAGTATGGGTTCGAGGAATCAACCTAATACATACATTTGATTTTGATGTTAAAGTCGTGTAATTATATAGATTAATACGCCTCCCCCATATATGTTTCCTTAATTTTCCCTAATAGTCTATAAATATAAAAAACCTAGATGCAGAGAGATCACCATGATATGTGTGTTAAAGGGTTTTGTGTGTAGGAACATAATCATATTGGGTTGTGGATGGACAAATTATTTTTTAAAAAGGATGTTATGTGTGTAAGAACAAACTTAAACAAATTGGTCAGAGTAGGGACACGTTGTTATTGGGTAAATTGTTGTATGTGTTGGAAAATACATTTAAAATATTGGTCTTGGTGTGAGTAGGGACAGGGTGCTTTGAGTCGGATTGTTAGTTTGTGTATACAATTTGATATAGGAATAAACTTAAACAAATTGGCCCAAAGAGTAAACTTAAACAAACTGGCCCAAAGATGTAACATTTGTATAAATCGGGTCTCCAAAACCCGCTCCGTTTTGCAATCTTGTACCAAGTCATGAAATTTCATTAATTATTTATGATTATTTTGGGTTTAAACATTACATAATTAATAAATAAACTAAACCATAAAAATTATATTTGATAAAAAGTTAAAATAAAATAAATAAAAAACATTTGTAGCTGCCGGGACTCGAACCCGGGTCAGCCGTCTCCAACGACTTATCATCCGCTTCCCAAACCACTCCGCCACCAAGTGTTTTCTGTTAACCTTAGGAAAACAATTGGGTCTTATACGCAAACACGAATCAACCGTTAATGCCATCTGAATAACGGAAATCGGTAAACCGATCGCCAAATCAGTTCAAATTCGTCTGGCTAGCTTATAACCGATGAATATCGGTTTCTAATTAAGTCCAAATTGAATGAACTTAAAGTTTCGGTTTTTGAAACCGAAAAGTTATCAAACTCCGAATAATTCAGGTTCCAATCATTTATGCGATTCAGAACCGTCTCAACTACACTCCATTTCCTTTTCGTCACGTTTTCAAGACATTTGAGCACCAAAAACTGTTCGCCGGAATTCTCTGCAGAAATCGCCGGAAAACCGTGTTCAACACAAACCGGTAAGATATTCCTCCTTTGCAGTTTCAATCTATTGTTAGGACTCTACTAACATTAATCCATCACTCAAAATCAGTCACATAAGACTTTGCTGGATTTTTGTGTTCGCCGGAGAAATTCTGGAATTTGCCGGAAACCCGCTAGTTAACGGTAAGCACATTCAAACGTGCTAATAATCAATGCACCCTGGTTCAATTTCAAATCTAATTCCTTAATTCTGTTGCTAGACCCTCTCAGCCGAAGGTTCAAAAACAGAGCTGTCTGTTTCTCGCCGGACTCCCTAAGGAAGACAACCTGTCCGGTATATTCTTTCCCCAAACTATTCGGTTTTGTACATTTAAGCTAGTCGTCATGTTTATTAATCAGTTAAATCAGGAACCAGATGTTTGAGTAAAGTCGGTAATTGTAATGAAGAAGACGAACTTAAAAACGGGATAAGAGTAATTAAAATTCGGATAATAAACGGGTTAGACACACAGTCCAGCGGTGGACTGTGTGCAAAGTTTATATACAAGTCCCGAGTTCGATCCTTACTACACACACACTTTACGTAATAACATTTCTTTTTATTCATGAACTAACCGGGTTACAGCGAGTAGTTGTTAAGTATAATATAAATCAAGAATATAACCGGGTTAGACACACAGTCCAGCGGTGGACTGTGTGCAAGATAAACTTCATAACGCGCGTTCGAACCCTGTCCCAAGCACCGGTCAATTGAATTAAAACGTTTTTGTAAATAAAGGTATTTTCGGTTAAGGCGAATAAGTATATAAATATAATTAAAACTGAGTTTCTAACGGGTTAGTCACGTAGCTCAGTTGGTAGAGCTACGTGCACGTGAACTGAAGGTCACCGGTTCGAATCCCGCTTGGCGCAAACATTTACCGCTGACCGAACCGGTCAACGGTCAACGGTCAACGGTCAAACAGTAAAATAATAATATTTTTTTTATATATTTATTTGTTTATTTTAATTTAAAAATCAATTAAAATACTTAAAAATAACATTTTTAAGGATAGAAAATAGCCATAAACTCACAAAAATATATCTAAAAATCCCATTAAAATCTTTAATAAAATCCATCCATTTAATATATTTTTCCATTATTATTTAGGTTAGTGATTCCTCGTTGACTCGTTTCGTCTAAATCGTGCGCATCTCACCATCTCAAATTCAACGCACCCAATGTGAGTGATCAAATTCCCCGTTTTAATCACGTTTTTTGGGTGTATCATGTGTCTTGTTCATTTACATATTATAACCAAGTTATTGTGCATATATCCTATCATGACATGTGTATTAGTTTGTTGCTGTTAAGTAGTTATTATTGTATGCAAATTATTATTTAAATACATGCAATTGCCGAGGCCGTGGCTCCCCATCCATCGAGGTTGAGTTGGATCCCCATTTAATTATGCGGTTGATCTTGGCGTGCCCGCACGATCGGCTCCGTTTGATTGAGCCTTGATCGGTCATTTCATTTTACATTTCAATACATGCAATACGCTCGGCTCCGTTTGATTGAGCCTTGAGTGCACAGTTCAATTTACATTTCCAGTTTATGCAATATGTTCGGCTCCATTTGATTGAGCCTTGAGCGCACAGTTCAATTTACATTTCCAGTTCATGCAATACGATCGGCTCCGTTTGATTGAGCCTTGATCGCACAGTTCATTTATGTTAATTATTATATGATGTTGGTATGTTCATGTATGCAATCGATTGTTAATGTATGATATAATTGTAATTGATATTTGCCAATGTGTGATTATATACATGTGCTCTTGTATGATTATGCACAATATTTTATTGATAAACTAACCAGAAAATCATTATCAAATGTTTATCTATAAGGTTCACTCGCCAACTTATGTTGACCCAAAAACCTCCTATTTTACACATGATACAGGTGAACCAGCAGCAGCTAGGAACACATAGGACCTGGATTAGAAGAAATAAAACGATTTAGTATTTGGATTATTATGTTTAGTTGTTTTCCCTTGTAATGAATGAACATGTTTGGATGTTTGAGAAATGTAACTTTGACTTCATTTAATTATGAAACATAATAGTAAATGTCATGTGCTTTGGTGATAACCCAATTATGCCCCGACTCTTATTTCCGCTGCGGGTCGGGGTGTGACAGATTGGTATCAGAGCCATGACTATAGGGATATAGGATAGGTTATTAGACCCTTAGAGCCTATACTATAGTCGATTAGAAACTTATAAGAATTTTGTGTGTTATATGCCAAATTTCATGATGTTTATATGTTTATGTTAAATGTTACATTTGATATTGTTCAAACATGTTCATAAGTATGTATTATCAAATAATGCCTATCATGAAATCGTATGATCATAACATATCACATCCATGCAAGCACACACCACATCATGATTGATTTTACAATGATTTTCGTGTTTTCAAATCTCATCAAAGTGAGTTCTCATGACGGGCATGTAGTAACTGGAAGGGTACTAGTACCGGTAGTCGGAACGTCCTGTCTAGGCTGGCATTCGTATAAATCCAAAATAAAGGACCAGTTTGCCTACCTGGGGACTAACGATGAGAGTACGAAATACCTATTAGGCCAAAGCATGCTATACCAAACGTCGTGAGAGCTAATCCCACTTTGAGTTGTCATTGTGTCTACACCTGGACACGTTCCGACCAAACACCTCATGAACATATTTTGTGGTTTGCATTCGGGGGATGCAAGTGTTAAATTGCCAATACTAATGTGAATCCTACCAAGCCAATAGCCATGGGGGCCCACATGACTATGTAGGTGAAGGTATGGGGGACATTTGAGGCCCAACATGAGCGAACCCAAGACATCCTTTGGATGTAGTTGCATTATTGATATTTATGTTATTTTCATTTTCTTAAAGACACATGAAACCTAAAAAGACATCATAAACTCACAATCTTCTCATTTTATGATCCTGTAGATGTCGTCTAGATCGCATCGAAGAAGTAGGAAATCGGAAAAGTCTCGGGAACGTTTGGCCACCCATATCGCGAATCAAATGGCCACGATATTACCTGACATCATAGTACAAGTACAACAAGCCCTTGCTGCAAATCCTACTAACCCTCCTCAACAACAGGACCAGATCATCAACAACCCTCCTACCAACAAATGCTCCTACAAACATTTTAAGTCCTGTGATCCTCCGAAATTCGAAGGGACTGAGGGAGTCACTGCTCTCCTACATTGGTTCGAGGAGATGGAAAACGTTTTCTTAAACTGCGATTGTCCTGAGGATCGCAAAGTTCATTACGCCACCGGGAGACTACTTGGTGTAGCTCTCACTTAGGGAATACGGAGAAAGGAAAGAGGGGAACAGAAGATGCGATGGCCTTAACTTGGGAGGAGTTAAGGGAAATCATGACTAGGCGATTTTGTCCTAGGAGTGAAATTAAGAAATTAGAGGATGAATTTCATGCCTTGAAGCAAAAAGATGGTGATCACTCTACTTACAACAAAAGGTTCTTGGAGTTGAACCAAATGGTTCCAAACTTATTCACTCCAACCTACCGTCTGATCGAACATTACATTCGAGGACTTCCCTCGAAAATCCAAGATTCGGTCCTCAGCGTTTCACCGGTAACACTCGAAGCTGCCATGGAGTTGGCAACAGAATTGACCGAAAACCGAATTCGCAATGGGAAATTCAAGGAGGAAAAGAAGAAAACACCTGCTGAGGGGCAAACCTCAAACCACCACCCTCCGTCCTCTAAATTTGCTAACAAGAGGAAGCGTAACACCAGGAGCTTTGCAGTCACCCAAACCAACACCCCTGTTCCTGCTGCACCCATCACTCAAGCCACTCCTCCACCCGCGCCATACAGAAAACCATACACAGGGCCACTACCAAAATGTAACCGTTGTCAATATCACCACTCCCCTGACTATCCTTGCCAATACTGTACCGGCTGCGGTCGCGCCGGACACACTGCTCAAAACTGCCGCACGCTCCAACGAACAAACCGCCACCAACCTATAACCCAAACCCACCAACAATTAATGGGTCAAGCCCAACAACAGCTACCATACCCACCCACTCAACATTTAGCCCAAACATACTATCAACCCAATTACCCTATGGGCCAACCTATGCGGGCTTGTTTCAACTGCGGCGACCCAAGTCATTTCAGGAACACATGTCCAAGGCTGGTTAATATTATTCATGCTCAGGCCCAAGCCAATCCTGTGAATCAAGCGAACCAAGCTCCTCCACCTGCTAGAGGAAGGGCTTTCAATATTAACGCAAACCAGGCCAGAGCTGACGGCAATGTGGTCAACGGTACGTTTCTTATAAATGGTAGATATGCCTCTATGTTATTTGATACTGGTGCGGATAGAAGTTTCGTGTCATTCGAGTTTGAACCTATCTTAAGTAAAAATCGGGATAAGCTCGCGGAATCCATGACGGTAGAAGTTGCGGACGGAAAACCTGTTTCATTAGAATCTATTTTACGCAACTGTACACTCACCTTAAACGACCACGAATTCTCAGTCGATCTTATTCCTATGAGGCTGGGAAGTTTTGACATCATAATCGGTATGGATTGGCTCAGTCTACATCATGCGGAAGTTGTATGTCGTGAGAAATTTATTCGTAATACTCTTTCAAACGGTCAGACTCTTCGAATCTTTGGAGAGACCTCGTCGAAAGGGCTCAACTTAATGTCTTGTCTTCAGGCTCAAAAATGCCTTCGCAAGAATTATGTTGCGTTTTTAGCCCATATCATCAAGAAGGGGACCGCAGAGAAGAAACTTGAAGATATTCCTGTTGTAAAAGATTTTCCACAAGTTTTTCCTGACGACATTTCAGGACTTCCTCCAATCAGAGATGTCGAATTCCGTATCGATCTCATACTTGGTGCTACACCAGTGGCAAAATCTCCATATAGGTTAGCCCCCTCTGAATTGCAAGAGCTAGCCAGTCAATTGCAAGAGCTGACTAACAAGGGATTCATACGCCCCAGCTCATCGCCTTGGGGTGCACCTGTACTTTTTGTAAAGAAGAAAGATGGATCTTTTCGCATGTGCATCGACTACAGAGAGCTCAACAAGTTAACTATCAAAAATCGATATCCTTACCTCGCATAGATGATCTTCTTGACCAACTACAAGGTGCCAGTTGCTTTTCGAAAATCGACCTTCGATCTGGCTATCATCAGCTTAGAGTGCATGAAGAAGACGTCCCTAAAACTGCTTTTCGAACTCGATATGGTCACTATGAATTCATGGTTATGCCGTTTGGATTAACCAACGCACCAGCTGTTTTCATGGACCTAATGAATAGAGTCTGCAAACCTTACCTTGATCGATTTGTTATTGTATTCATCGACGATATTCTTATCTATTCAAAATCTAAAGCTGATCATGAGCGTCATCTGCGACTTGTTCTTGCACTTCTAGAAAAGGAAAAGCTTTATGCCAAGTTCTCTAAATGTGAATTCTGGTTAAAAGAGGTGCAATTTCTCGGGCATGTAGTCAATGACAAAGGAATACATGTGGACCCATCGAAGATCAAAGCAGTTCAAGAATGGCAAGCTCCACGAACACCAACTGAAGTAAGATCTTTTCTTGGACTTGCTGGCTATTATCGTCGGTTCATTTCAAACTTCTCTCGCATTGCTGTGCCACTCACGGCTTTAACCCATAAAGGGAAACCATTTGTATGGGGACCCAAGCAAGAAGAAGCTTTTCAAACTCTCAAGCAAAAACTTTGTGATGCACCAATCCTCACACTTCCTGAAGGTTGTGATGATTTTGTAGTCTATTGCGACGCGTCAGGGCAAGGATTAGGTTGCGTTCTCATGCAAAGAGGAAAAGTCATAGCTTATGCCTCAAGGCAACTCAAGACACACGAAAAGAACTACACCACTCATGACCTTGAACTTGGAGCTGTTGTATTTGCTCTTAAGATATGGAGACATTATCTCTATGGTACGAAGTGTGAAATCTACACTGACCACAAGAGTCTTCAACATATCTTCAACCAGAAAGAGTTAAATATGAGGCAACGAAGATGGGTCGAACTCCTAAATGATTACGACTGTGAAATCAGATACCACCCTGGTAAAGCAAATGTGGTGGCTGATGCACTTAGTCGAAAGGGATATGCGAACTCCATTCACCTTCTATGTTCGCAAATTATAACCAATGTTAAGGATCAAATTCGAGAAGTCAACACGTTTCAATAACAGAGGAAGATGTACAAAAAGAGATGTCCTGTGGAGCCGAGCTAAAACTTGAAACTAAATCGGATGGTATTTTGTATTACCTGGATCGTATATGGATTCCTAACCACATCAATCTTCGTGAAACACTCATGCATGAAGCTCATAAGACGCGATATTCTATACACCCAGGAGCCGATAAGATGTATCAAGACCTACGGTACACCTATTGGTGGCCTAGAATGAAGAAAGATATTGCCGTTTTCGTTTCCAAGTGTCTCACATGTTCTAAGGTGAAGGCTGAACACCAAAGACCCTCAGGACTTCTAGTTCAACCAGAAATACCTGTATGGAAGTGGGAAAATATAACCATGGATTTCATAACCGGGTTACCTCGCACTTCTAGTGGGTATGACACTATATGGGTGGTTATAGACCGACTTACAAAATCAGCTCACTTTATCCCTATTCGAGAAGATTTCAAGAACGATAAGCTTGCTCGTATTTATATCAACGAAATCGTAAGCCGGCACGGGGTACCAATTAGTATTATTTCTGATCGTGATGGTCGTTTCACCTCACGAACATGGCAAGCAGTACAATCCGTTATGGGCACGTCGACTAGATCTCAGTACCGCCTATCATCCTCAAACTGATGGACAGTCTGAGCGCACCATTCAAACTCTTGAAGACATGCTTAGAGCATGTGTCATAGACTTCAAGGGAAATTGGGACGCCCACCTACCGTTAGTTGAGTTTTCGTACAACAACAGTTATCATTCTAGCATCGGCATGGCACCTTTTGAAGCTTTATATGGTCGAAAGTGTCGATCCCCTGTTTGTTGGCACGAAATTGGGGAAGCACAAATTACTGGTCCAGAATTGATCCAAGAAACCACAGATAAGATTCATCAAATCCGAAACAATCTTCTAGCGGCTCAAAGTCGTCAAAAGAGTTACGCAGAAAAACGACGGAAGCCCTTGGAGTTTAGCGTTGGTGATCATGTGCTTTTAAAAGTATCACCGTGGAAGGGAGTAGTTCGTTTTGGTCAAAAGGGAAAGCTAGCACCACGTTATGTAGGACCTTTCAAGATACTCGAAAGAGTAGGTCCTGTAGCATACAAGCTTGACCTACCGGAAGAACTCGACAGGATTCATCCCACATTCCACGTGTCGAACTTGAAGAAGTGCCTCGCTGATGAGAATCTTCATATTCCACTGGAGGATATTCAGATTCATGAATCCATGCATTTTATTGAAAGACCAGTGGAGATTATGGACTATGGAGAAAAGCGTCTACAACGAAGTCGCATTCCTATTGTTAGGGTACGCTGGGAGTCGAAACGGGGACCTGAGTTTACTTGGGAACGTGAAGACTCAATGCGTGAAAAATACCCTCATCTTTTCCCTACTACTTCAACTGTTTAAATTTCGGGACGAAATTCCTAAAAGTAGGGGATACTGTAACATTTGTATAAATCGGGTCTCCAAAACCCGCTCCGTTTTGCAATCTTGTACCAAGTCATGAAATTTCATTAATTATTTATGATTATTTTGGGTTTAAATATTACATAATTAATAAATAAACTAAACCATAAAAATTATATTTGATAAAAAGTTAAAATAAAATAAATAAAAAACATTTGTAGCTGCCGGGACTCGAACCCGGGTCAGCCGTCTCCAACGACTTATCATCTGCTTCCCAAACCACTCCGCCACCAAGTGTTTTCTGTTAACTTTAGGAAAACAATTGGGTCTTATACGCAATCACGAATCAACCGTTAATGCCATCTGAATAACGGAAATCGGTAAACCGATCGCCAAATCAGTTCAAATTCGTCTGGCTAGCTTATAACCGATGAATATCGGTTTCTAATTAAGTCCAAATTGAATGAACTTAAAGTTTCGGTTTTTGAAACCGAAAAGTTATCAAACTCCGAATAATTCAGGTTCCAATCATTTATGCGATTCAGAACCGTCTCAACTACACTCCATTTCCTTTTCGTCACGTTTTCAAGACATTTGAGCACCAAAAACTGTTCGCCGGAATTCTCTGCAGAAATCGCCGGAAAACCGTGTTCAACACAAACCAGTAAGATATTCCTCCTTTGCAGTTTCAATCTATTGTTAGGACTCTACTAACATTAATCCATCACTCAAAATCAGTCACATAAGACTTTGCTGGATTTTTGTGTTCGCCGGAGAAATTCTGGAATTTGCCGGAAACCCGCTAGTTAACGGTAAGCACATTCAAACGTGCTAATAATCAATGCACCCTGGTTCAATTTCAAATCTAATTCCTTAATTCTGTTGCTAGACCCTCTCACCCTGGTTCAATTTCAAATCTAATTCCTTAATTTTGGAAGCTTGTAGCAACCGTTTGAAGTTTGGAAGCTTAGGAAATCATCTGAGTCGTTGCCATACTATTTGGGTATCTTTATTCTTCGTTTCTTACATTGGTTATTTTTCTAGTTATTAAAGATACTTCTTTTGTGATGTGTTCGATGACTATGATTGGCTAGATCTTTTGTACTACCTAGATTGGATGATTGGTTTGTAAACTTTTGATTTTTGTTATGGATATTTAGTTATTTATGGATTATTTGCGAAAGTAGTCGACTTGGTTATTGTTTTGATGTACATGCGTCCTTAAAAGTGTTTGAATATTGTTTATTACTTCGTGTGAGTCTTGGTGAACGTCTTTCACAAAATAGGTTTATGCTAGATTATGATATTATTTTGTAATCCTAGGTTTATAGCTTGTGAGGGAATAAATCGAATTAGGGTACTTTCATAAACCACTTAGATAGCCTGTGAGGGAGTCTTGACTAACCGGTGTCTTCCTGAGTAGGGTCGGGGGTCTTGTTCGGTATTTCGACATGTTTAGTATTAGAAAACCCCGGTTCCATAATAACTAATATCCTAATAATATCATTACCAACGCAAACCAGGATTCCAGTCTAGATAGTTGTTTCTACCATCTGAGTAAAGCCCGAGTTTAGTTCATGCTTAGTTAATTAATTTTAATTAATATGCAATTCTTAGGATATTTAGAAACCCCCTTCCAACAAATATAAAAATGGTTAGTGTCGTGTTAGTGTCAGTGTAGATAGAGTCATTAGCGTAGTTAAATAGATTCTTGTAGGTTCGATATTCGGACTTACTTAGCTTTACTAGAGTCGATCGGTAGACTTGCCAGTTAGTAGCTTAGTCTCGGGAGTGACACTGAGTGTAGAGCCTTAGCTGATCTAGGTGCAAGTATCAATCTCATGCCCTACTCAATTTACGAGAAACTAGACGCAGGAGAGTTGTCACCCACCACCTTCCCGTCCTCCGGGTCCGCCACCCGTTTTCCAAATGGCCAACAATTAAACCATTTACCAACAAGCAACCACCGGTTTCACCGGTGCGAACTCACCCATACCCCTTCCCGCAATCAACAGTGATAAATCTTGGTAGATCCCGTCCTACATCATGACCGTCATCACCAACTCACGCCAATTTCATGATCGTGATGACGAGGATGCCCCAGCCTACATAAACCGCCTCACTCGCCTTTGCAGCACATTCAATAAGGAAGGTGCTGGAAATGACGCATGTTTCCTTCGGATGTTCCCTTTCTCACTAGCTGGTAGAGCAGCCATATAATCGAACCCACCGAACACTTTCACTACCTGGGCTGGCCTTCGAGATGCTTTCCTAGCTAAATACTTCCCACCAGCCAAAGCATCTTGCCTTCGCGATCAGATCCATTTGTTCTGGATGGAGCCTGATGAGCCCTACCATTTAGCTTGGAAACGGTTCCAATCCCTACTTTCTCGTTGCTCTCAACACGGATTATCTGACTGGGCACTTGTAGAGAAATTTACAATGGTCTCACCCCTAAAACTAGAGCCCGGGTTGATACTTCGGCAGAAAGCCACCTCATGGGTAAGAAAATAGTGGCCGAATGCAATAACCTATTTGAGAGTTTTGCACATTCTAACACGGATCATCGAGTTACCACCAGGACTTCCATTCCTGTGTCTAGTACTTTCCCCGCCACTCGAGGAGTACACCAAGTTAGCGTGGAAACAATGGTAGCCGCTATTCTAAAAAGTTTTGAGAGAGAGGTTAGTAAAGAAATCCAAGAGTTGAAATCAAATGTAGATAAATGTGAAGTTTGTAGGGGAGGTCACAGTACTATTGAGTGTCCAATGCTCACTGAGGAGCAAGTTGATTTCTCGCGGGTCAAAACCGAGGTCCAATGAACCCTTTTAATAATAACTCAAACTATAGTTCAAATTGGCGTAGTAACAACAACACTTTCCATTCTTCCGGTAACCCTCTCGTTTCCAAACAGGTTCAACTCAAAATAGGGGGTAGGGTCAATTCTATAGTGGGGGTTCAAACAATCTGGGTCAGTAATCTGGTGGGGGTTTGAAGGGTCAGCTTAGTTTAGGGGGTTCAAATAGGCAATATCCTAGTGGGGGGTCAAACAGTTAAGGTTCAAACAACCAAGACTTGGGTAGTGGTCTAAATGAGATTAAATCCATGTTATCCTAGTTACTTGTTAAGGATCAAACCACCCAAAGAACCTTAGAGGAACATGCTACACTCCTAAAGAACAATCATTCTAACTTTTTAGATCTTTAGAGGCAAGTAGG
This sequence comes from Scalesia atractyloides, assembly GCA_947069175.1. Taxonomy (NCBI): domain Eukaryota; kingdom Viridiplantae; phylum Streptophyta; class Magnoliopsida; order Asterales; family Asteraceae; genus Scalesia; species Scalesia atractyloides. The sequence continues at coordinate 14,284,003 of CAMTDV010000001.1, read as the reverse complement.
AGACATTGCTCGTCAGTTGCAAGAAAGACCTCCCAGTCAATTCTCAGGCAATACCCAAGCGAACTCGTCTGACCAATAAAAAGCTATTTCAACTCATAGTGGTAGAACCTTAGGAGAGGTAGTTAGGCATGAGGTAGTTGAGGAAGAAGAAGAGGAGCCAGTGGATGAGGAAATCGAGATGGAGACTCCCGGTAAAGTGCAAACTAGGCTAGACCCAGCAATTACCGTACACACCGAAGAGCCTCAAGTCGAGAGGAGTGTAGAAAAGCGACCTGTAGAGGTTAGGCCATCACCAATCATAGATCTTTCACGCATCCCATACCCCGCCCGCCTTAAGCATAAAAAATATGCTAAGGAATATGGGCAATATCTCGACATGTTTAAGCAGTTAAAAATCAATCTTCTGTTTATTGAAGCCCTTCAATCCATGCCAAAATATGCAAAATTCTTAAAGGACCTTCTTAAACATAAAGATACGATAAGAGAGCTTTCCAACATCCCTTTGAATGGGGGGTGTTCCGCCCTCGTCTTGAATAAGGTCCCAGAAAAATTGACGGATCCGGGCCTTTTCACCATTCCATGTCTCTTCAGGACTGACACCGAGTGTAGAGCCTTAGCATATCTAGGTGCCAATATCAATCTCATGCCCTACTCAATTTACGAGAAACTAGACCTAGGAGAGTTGTCATCCACCCGCATGTCCTTGTCTTTAGCCGATCGGTCAATCAAATATCCTCATGGCATAGTCGAAAATCTCTTAGTTAAGGTCGATAAGTTCATCTTCCCCATGGACTTTGTCATCCTTGATATGGAAGCTGATGAGAGAGTTGCTATCATTTTAGGACGCCCATTCTTCTTTACCCCAAAGTCCATCGTTGATGTCTTTGACGGTAACATCACACTTCGTGTCGGTGAGGATAAGGTAACATTCAAGGTAGCCCGCTCCATGCAACACCCTAGTGGTTCCAACGACTTTAGTGGTCCATGTCACTCAGTCTATTTTATCAATCATTCATATCGTGCGTTGACTAGTGTTTCGATTTCATTAGTGGAGCCGGTTTAGTAGGAGAGGGGGTAGTTGAGGAAACTGAGGAGGTTTTCGAAGAGAGTGTAGATGAACAAGGGATCGACTGGGTCCCCGAAGTGTTAGAACTGCGTGAAGTTAGGGACGAGAGCGAGAGAGTTCCTATTGAGACACCTGCCCCTTTAGAACTAAAGGTCCTCCCATCACATTTAGAGTATGCTTTTCTAGGTGAGGGGTCAAACTTACCCGTCATTATTTCATCTAAATTAGAGCAAGAGGAGAAATCGAGGTTGGTAGAGGTTTTGAGGGTGAACAAAGAGGCCATTGCATGGAGGCTTTCGGATATCAAGGGCATAAGCCCCGCCTATTGTACCCACCGAATACTCATGGAAGATGAATATAAGCCGATAGTGCAACCTCAACGGCGCCTCAATCCGAACATGCAGGACGTAGTGAAGAAAGAGGTTCTCAAATTGTTAGATGCTGGTTTGATCTACCCCATTTTCAATTCACCATGGGTTAGTCCGACCCAAGTTGTCCCAAAGAAGGGTGGGATGACGGTGATCATAAAGGAGAAAATGAGCTTATCCCGTCTCGTACCATCACCAGTTGGTGTGTGTGCATTGACTACCAAAGTTGAATGACGCCACCTGGAAAGACCACTTCCCTCTACCGTTCATTGACCAAATGTTGAAGCGTATAGGCGGGTCAACAAATCTATTGTTTTCTCGATGGATTTTCGGGTTATTTTCAAATCTCCATTGCACGTAGGATCAAGATAAAACAACATTTACATGCCCTTACGACACCTATGCGTATTAACGCGTGTGATTCGAGTTGTGTAACGCTCCGGCTACCTTTCAGCGATGCATGGTAGCCATATTCCAAGACATGCTTGAGACTTCCATGGAGTTTTCATAGATGACTTCTCGGTTTATGGTGCCACTTTGGATCAGTGTCTTCTTAATCTAGATAGGATGTTGAAGAGGTGCGTAGAGACCAATTTGATGCTAAACTAGGAAAAGTGCCACTTTATGGTGACAGAGGGGATAGTGTTAGGACCACAAGATTTCGAGAGAGGGAATTGAAGTGGATAGGGCTAAGATAGACACAATTAGTAGGTTACTACCACCTATGAGTGTGAAGTCCATTTGTAGTTTTCTCGGTCATGCGAGCTTTTATAGGCGTTTCATTAAGGATTTTTCAAAGATCACTTGTCCCATGACCCGACTCCTTGAAAAAGACATACCTTTTGTCTTTGACGAGGAACGCCTCAAAGCTTTTGACTTTTTGTAGGAAAAGCTGATTAGTGCCCCCATCCTTGTCTCGCCCGACTTGAGCTTGCCTTTTGAGCTCATGTGCGATGCAAGTGATTATGCCGTCGGTGCTTTCACCCGATCTATTACGCGAGCAAAACTCTAAATGATGCTCAAGAGAACTATACCACCACGGAAAAAGAACTCTTAGCCGTAGTGTTCGCGTTTGATAAGTTTCGCTCATACCTCATGCTTTCCAAGACCATTGTCTTCACCGATCACTCCGCGTTGCGTTTTCTCTTCCAAAAGAAAGACGCCAAACCCATCTCATTCGGTGGATCCTTTTGCTCTTCGAGTTCGACATTGAAATTAAGGTTAAAAAGGGAGCGGAGAATGTGGCTGTCAATCATTTGTCATGCTTAGAGTATCCTAAGAGAGAGGAAATTCGTGATTACGTAATAGGAGATAAATTCCCTCATGAATTCGTATATTTTGTAGCGGCCGAAAAAGAACGTTTGCCATGGTTTTCCGACTTGGCGAACTATTTAGCGTATCGAGCCTTAGTGAAGGGTATGACCACCCAACAGAAACAAAAATTCTGTAGGGATGCAAGGAATTATATTTGGGATGATCCGTTTCTCTTTAGGATAGGTGGTGATAGAATTCTTAGGTGTGTTGCGAGAGAGGAAGGGTTAGAAATCCTTAGGCACGTAGACGAGAGTTTGACGGGAGGTCATCACGGGCCTCACACTACTGCCCAAAAGGTCTTTGATAGTGGATTTTATTGGCCTACCGTAGTGAAGGATGCTCAAGACCGTGTTAAGAATTACGATGCTTGCCAATGTACTGGCAATATCTCATCCAAGGACGAGATGCCCCAAAATCCCATCCAAGTTTTAGAAATCTTTGATGTTTGGGGCATCGACTTCATGGGACCATTCCCCTCTTCTAGTGAGAATCGGTACATCCTCGTGGCAATCGACTATGTTTCAAAGTGGGTAGAGGCACAAGCTCTCCCTACAAATGATGCCCGAGTGTGGGAGATTCCTTAAGAAACTCTTCACTCGTTTTAGTACACAATTCTTACTAATTATAACAATATGATGTAATTTTATTACTACTGTTTATAAATACAGCTTACTTATACTAAGAACTATAAATAGATAACAGACATGTCTTACTAATTATAACAATCTGATGTAATTATATTACTATTGTTATAATATACCTTATTTAATATTTTCTATTTATTATCAATGAAAATTAGCTACTATTTTACAAACCATTAACCACCTTATTATTTATTGCTTGCACTAGTAGATTTAATGTGATATCTTTATAATAAGGAATCCCACTTAATGCCTCCCTCACATGAACCCCAGAAATTCTACCAAACGAATCCTCAAGAAAAATGTGACTAATGTAAGGCATGTTTCATTCCTTCATGCTTAAATTGCCATTATAAAACTTAATTGTGCTACTTAATTTCTGTAAATTCGTCTAACTAATTCATTTTCTAATTATTCGAAAATATAGTAAATTTTGTATTAAAATAGGTAAGCAAATAAATTTCGTATTAAAAAAAGGTAAGCACATGAATCTCCAAATGCTCCTATATAAATAAATTCAGACGTTACATTTTCTCCACCACAACACAAACAACAATACTACACAATGAATTACTCACTCGAATTCATCGCGTTATATATCTCTCTATTCTTTCTCATCTATGTCATATTCACACGTAGATCGAAGTCAAAATCGTCGGCAGGTGAAGCCCCAGAACTAGGAGGTGCATGGCCGATAATCGGCCATTTGCACCTCCTAGGCGGTGGGGACCAACTTCTCTACCGCACACTAGGTGCCATGGCAGAGAAATATGGCCCCGCCTTCAACATCCGTCTAGGCACCCGCCGTGCATTTGTCGTCAGCAGTTGGGAAGTAGCCAAAGAATGCTTCACCATCAGCGACAAAGCACTCATGTCCCGACCCAAAACCGCAGCCGCAAAACACATGGGTTACAACTATGCAGTATTCGGGTTTGCGCCATACACCCCCTTTTGGCGCGAAATGAGGAAGATCGCCACCCTTGAATTACTCTCCGTCCGTCGCCTGGAGATGCTCAAGGACGTCCGTTTGTTGGAAATAAATTCCGGAATCAACAAGCTCTACAGGCGATGGATGGAGAATTCACAGCAACCAGTGGTTGTGGAACTAAACAAATGGTTAGAACACATGATGTTAAATATAGTTGTTATGATGGTGGCTGGAAAGCGGTATTTTGGGGCTGGAGGTGGGGGCGATGAGGCCGAAAGGTGCCAGAAAGCGATCAGCGAGTTCTTTCGGTTGATGGGGATCTTCGTGGTGTCGGATGCGATACCGTTTCTTTCATGGTTGGATTTGCAAGGGTATGAGAAGCAGATGAAGAAGACTGCTAAGGATTTGGATTTAGTTCTTAGTGGGTGGGTTGATGAACATAGGCAAAAGAGGAAATTAAATGTTGAACATGATAAAGATGATGTTAAGGATTTTATTGATGTTATGTTGTCACTTGAAGGTGAAGGGCAATTGTCGAATATGGAGCATGATTCGGATACTAGCATCAAGTCTACATGTCTGGTTAGTTAATTACATGTTGTTGATGGTAATAGGGTTGTTGAAAAAGCTATGTGCTTGTTTAAAATTGACTCAGTTTATAACGATTTGTAACGAGTTAAGCCTGAGTCAAGATTATTAAGTTGGCTTGTTGGTTAGCTCGTTAACATAATAGTTTGGCTCGTATAAATTAATGACTAAATTTTAACATATAGAAAGTAAAGCCCAAAATTTTAACGTATAAAAATATTACTTTTTAGATATATTAATACGTATAAAAATAAAAAATATAGATAACTTTAAGTTTTTAAAATATTTAAACAACACTTGTAAAGCTTGCTCAAAACCGACTCGTTTGTAAACAAATTGAGCCCGAACTAAGATGACTTCGCTTGTTTGGCTTATTTAAACTGAAACACAAATTTTAATGTATATAAAATATAACTCAATTTCATAACCCAAAATTTAATATATATAATTTATAAATTTCATAGCTTATCTAAAAATATTACTTCTTTTAGATATATCATTATGACTAAAAACAACACAATAAAAATTAATTAAATAAATGAGCTGGCTCAAGCTCAGCATTTAAGCTCATTAAGACAAACGAGTTGAGTCCGAGCCCACCCTAGCTCGGGTCGACCCGTACGTTAATTTACAGCCCTAGCTAGTTTATAGTTTACACTTCAACTAAATGTTCATCTACAGGCATTGATCTTGGGAGGGAGTGACACAACAGCAGGGACATTAACATGGGCAGTTTCATTACTATTAAATCATCCCAATGTTCTAAAGAAACTGCAACATGAACTAGACGAGCATGTAGGCAAAGAAAGACGAGTCGACGAATCCGACATCAAAAACCTCGTGTTTCTTCAAGCTGTTATCAAAGAAACTTTGCGTCTGTATCCAGCTGGCCCGCTTTTGGGACCGAGGGAAGCAGTGGAAGACTGTACTGTCGCTGGGTACAACGTTAAAGCCGGGACTCGCTTAATTGTCAATATTTGGAAGCTTCAAAGGGATGAGAGGGTTTGGAGTGATCCATCTGCATTTAAACCGGAGAGGTTTATGGGGGGTTCAGATCATGAAGATGTGGACCTTAGAGGACAACAGTTTGTGCTCATGCCATTTGGAACAGGTCGTCGATCGTGCCCCGGGGCCACCTTTGGGCTCCTTGTGCTTCACTTGACATTGGCTCGTCTTGTGCATTCTTTTGATATGGGTCAACTGGGAGGTCTCCCGATTGACATGACTGAAAGCCCTGGAATGACAATTCCTAAAAAGACGCCCTTGGAGGTCATCCTGACCCCTCGGCTTCCATCTAACCTCTATGCTTGATGCTTTTATTTCGTTTCGGTTTGTTTTTTCTCTGTTTAGTCCTTGAGAATAATTACTATAATTTAATAGTATAAGAGATTCTTGTAAGTTGTAACGTGACAAGATCTCAATCTTTGTCGAACCTTATTCGCATATGTTGGTTTTTGATCTACCTTACTATTTCATACAATGTAACAAATGATATCAAATCATCTCTATTCGTTGTCATTGATCTCATCAATTAGGCCATGTGTAGTGGTAACAGAGAGGAGATGGGATTATTTGACAAGTGTTACAGAAATTGCATAGGTAGTATTATATAACATTTCATACCATGTGTATGTAAGGGTAACATCTCATAACCCCTTCAGCAATCGTTACTCAATTTCTTTTTTTAACTTCAAAATTTAATAAATATAAAAAGAAATAACATTTCATTCATTAAAAAAACATTACAATAAAATTAAAAACATTATCAAATTAAAAAAACTAAAGTTCGTGTTTTTTAGATAAGCACCCTACGTTTTAGAGCCAATTCCAACGTCTTTCTGGTTTGGTGGTCGAACGGTTTCGAGTAATACATAGTGGTTGTTTTTTTTCAAGAGGCAAAATATCTGCAGTTTGCGGACCACATCTGCAGACATCTGTAAAAGAAGAGATAGACGTGGACCATACCTTTACAATCTGCTAGAAGAAGGCTGTTTGTTTTTTTAACGTATGTAGACTTCTAAAATAAACTGGTGGCGGTGTACGGACGTTAGTGATTGGTGGTGGAAGGTGTGGGTGGGTGGTGGACGGTGGTGGTGGGTGGTTGACGGTGGTGATGGTGATGGACGGTGGTGGGTGGTGGGTAGTGATGGTGGACGGTGGTGGTGGACGGTGGTGGTGATGGATGGTGGGTGGTGTTGTTTCGGGAACAATGGAAGAGGAGGTTTTTCCGCCATTTTCAAGTCAGATCCCCCGAAGATAACTCCGGTCGCCTCGCTTTTCCGCTGCTTCTTCTACCGGTTGATGTCACATCTCTGCCTCCGGCTCCTCCTCGTCCTCCCCCACTAACAACGGATTAACATCTTTTAAGTTGATGTTTCAAGCGTCGAACGTTGGTGTTTCAGGAACAATGGAAGAGGAGGTTTTGGATTTATTTGAAGGTCTTCGATTTCCCAACCTTGCGGAAGAAGTTCCCCCCAATGGAGGGACGTTGGCCCACTTTGGGCTATCACGAAGAAGCCTCCAAACCTTTAAGTACGGGAAGGTCCCTCTTTTCGCTTGATATTCTATGCTAGCCGTCGAAATTATATTGTCGTCGTTCGCGCTACTTTTCCAATCATTTCTAACACATTGATAAACCAATTGAAATATTGTACATTTAGAGTTCATATCGGTCCACTTTCTCGATATGAAATCATTTGGGGTCCTCTGATGCCTCGAGCCAAGCCAGGGCTAACGCGAACTCCTGGTCCGTCGTCCATTGTTACACGTTTTTTTTGCTTTCCGACCCCGCTTTCTTTCTTCTTGTGTGATATCCGTCTGCCTCGTTGGCTTGGCTCTGGTTTTGTCTCCGGTACATAATCGGGATCGCCTTGTGGCGAGGCGTAACCTTGTGACGACCCGTAACCTACCATGTTGAAGTTCAGAGAAAAATTGAATTGATTTTGGTCCCATGAGACTGGTCGGTTCAAGAGATTTATGAAACTGGTTTTGTTGTCTAAAAAGTCGGCAAACCCAGTTCCATCGGCGGTTGGTCAGGTGGGAACCGGAAAAAAGGGTTGGTTTGGGACGTGGCTTTGGTTCGGGTCTTGCTCCGAACCACCGCTTGGACTAGAAGGAACGAAACACAGGTTGTTGGGATGCATTTTTTTTAGAGTGAGAGCTCATTTTTTTAAATATAAGAAAGTGAAGAGAATGAGAGGTGGGATAGTGGTATGAAAATATAAAGTAATTGATTTTTATAGATAAATGCTTTTGACCGTTAAACTGTCAAAAAGCAACACACATTCAAAATTCCACATGTTATGCACATTGCGAGCTCGGTAAAAACAACCCATAGCGCCGAGAGGACGGTGTTCCCCGGCGCTATGGGGCGCATAGACAACATAACGGCTTGATAACAGGCCACTACACACGCTCTTATTAATGTATGGGTCAACTAACATGCAGATATGCTTCATTAGTATATATGTTGGACATGAACTTTGAATTAGGTTGGCTCTTACACAAGTACCAAGATGAAAATTTGGGAGGAAGGATAGGGAGATATGGCTCTAGGATTATCACCAACTTTTTTTATACAACATAGTTGTTAAAGGTTAATGGTTCACGAGTGAATTCAGAAGATAGCAAGAACACCGGCACTCGGTTTGCTTCCAACGATTGAACCACTCTTTATTAATTAACTTTGACTCACAAAAGTTACAAACTGGAATAATTAAAAAATAACTCATCGATACCCATCAAATACTAATTTTCCCGACCTAAGAAATATAAACCTACTTGACTTCTAAAACTGAATTAATAATAAACTTTAACATAATGGATAAGGCAAATATCATAAAAATCAAAATACTTTCTTATTTTTCTTACAAAAGTCCCTCTACCCAATTTTAGGTATTAAAATCCCCTGACTTATTAAATTTGAACAAAATTTTAAACTTTCTATAAAATATAACCTGAAACCAGTATAGCAGGTTAGCAATGCTAACACAATACTTTTACTGAGCTGGGTACACTATACTTTTACTTTGACTTTGAAGATTGTTAAATCCTAATTAGGAGAGCAACAAAACGACTGGAACATGGCTTCGTTACAAATAAAAAACGCAGAAATTGCAAGAAAGTAAATTAAAACGCAGCTACAAACCGGATCCGAAAACGCAGCCACAAGAATGAAACTGAAGTAAAAACCAAAGCTACAAATCACAAATATAAAAGAAATCAATTTCAATGGAAGTCTGGATGCTAAAAATTGGAAAAATTGGAACTTGGAGACCCAGCAATCCTCTGACCAATTCTTATTGGTCATAGCTCTATTTCGGCCCCTAATGTGAAAGAGTTAGAACCTGCAGATACCCCATTTAGGGTTTTGAGAGAGTGGAGTTCAATATGTTAATGCATCGTCTAGTCATCACTTATTTCTTGAAAACTTATCGACAGTGTAATTTTTTAGTTTTGGAGAAATCAAAGAATTAAAGATTCATTCTTATTACTTGTGTTTTGACTTTTGACAAATAAGTGTAATGTCTGCATGTTCTATTTTATATTTGTGTCAAGTAAGCATTGAACATGTTATTGTAGGTTAATTTCAAGATTTTGTTTAACTTGACAAGTAAAGGGACTTTAATGTGTAAAAATAGAGTGGAGGGGTTTTTACAAGAAAAATAAGAAAGTTGGTAGTTTGTTAATGATATTTGCCCTAATGGATAAACCAAACAATAAACCAATAGATAACTATTAATTAAAATTATTAATTCTCCTTGATCTCCAATAACATCCCTTGAGATCTTCAGAACCAACCCAAGACCCGAGCCAAATATTGAATCTTTAATACTCCCTCTCCATATTTATCATGCTAAGGTTTTTACTGCCTTTGTACCCAGCAACCCTTTAGTAAACATATCATCAAGCTAATGATTAGTATCCACATACTTCATGTGGATACTAATCAGATTTTGGATCAGAAAAATTGAATCAGATTTGTTCGAACGGAGGAACTACCTCCGTATGAAGGTACCCAAAATGCCTTAAAAATTTTGGATCATGGCAACGAGACGAGTGTCCATAAAAAATTTGGTGATTGTTTTTTTTTTTTTGAGTTTTATAGACAAATACGGGCTATTCGGGGACACCGTCGAGAGCTTCAGAGAATGGATTTGATGATGCAATCACAGAGTAGTGAATATAATGGGGTAGTCACTTATACCTTTGCAGAATGATTATCATTTGGAGTAGTAACTATTAATGGGCCTTAAAGAAAAATCCGGATTGATGAAAAACTGACTTTTGTGGACCAAAATGACACATTTTCCGCATAGTAGAGTTTTTCAATGAAAAAAGTGAACTGAATTTGCCAAGGTTGAGGGGAAATTCAGTGATAAGTTTTAGAGAGGTCAGAATTTGCAAAAATGATGGGGAATAAAAATTTCATAGAATATATTGAAATTCTATCATTTTTTAAATTCATGACATACAATAGTATTCGGGTGGTTCCAACTTTAGATTGTATAGGGATGCATAAGATCTAGATTTGTTAATTCGTGATCATAGGAAGTTTAGATTCTTCAGATCGTGGTCAGATTAATGTCTTAGGGGTTGACTCCCAAGTCTTCATCAAGCTAGATAGCAAGTTTAGCGTCAGGATATGCATTAGCATTGTTGATACTTAAAATATATCTCGGAACTGATAATTTTGTGACAGTCTAAAGTGTCAGAATGGTTAATCTTCGAGCAGAGGAATTGTTTTTCAGACTAACCGCCAGGGAATGATGATATTTGTTGATTAAGTTGTTGTCGGGTCTATAGAGAAGATTATCGATCTGCTATCGTGACTGTAGAGGAAGAATGTGAATCCGATCGTGGAAGAATGTTTCTTAGATCACACTGTATTACTCGATGATGTGTTATCCAATGAAGATTTGCTGACTGAGAAGATTACCGTTTACACTGATCAATCATTCAGGTGTGCTTAAAGGTGATTACAGAAAACGGGGTTTCAGATTTTTGCGGGTATTCATAAACTTGAAGTTTACCGGTATGGTGATTCAAAGTTCTATCAATTGCCTGTTGGGTTTTTGAAGATTAAAAGATTAAGCTAAAGTGCCAAATCAAAAACCGAACGTGGATGTGGTTATAGTCGAAACTGAGAAGGTACACTAATTAGTTTCGAGTTGGTGATTAATCGCGAAGATTGCGGTTAAGCAAATTAGAGGAGATCGAGAACCGTGCAAACAAAGAACTGAAGATTCATTTTAGGGGAATTTGTTTATAATGAAGATAATGCAAGCCCAAATCATCAATTAAGGGGGAATTATTTAAAGATATCAAGATGCCTGATTGAAGTTGAAGAACATTCAAACACGGCTCTCATACTTCAAAATCAAGATTCGATAGTGCCGGTAAGAGGGAATTTGTTGGTGCATATTATGTATGTCCGCCACTGTGCGAATATGCTAGATAGAGCGTTTGTTGAATATTGTATAGTTGAGATACGAACACATGACTTTGGAGAGGACAAGAGAGGTTCGTACGGATGTAATCTTGCACGGAGGTAACCTTCGCGAGGGTAACCTTGGTTCTACAAACTTATTTAAACTACTAACAAAATACATATTCTCAGCAGATAAGAATGCATAATTAACAACTTTTTCTATGCCATATTTTACATTATTATTTAAACAAAATCTTTAAATTTTTAGGAACAGATGTATTCCTAGAAGATATCCTAAGATCAACTAAGGTTCCCTCAGATGGGTTGATCTCAACACCTACACTTTAGTGTCCTCTGCGCTGCTAGATTCCTTTCTATTACTACTTTCTACACTAGACTTTAATTTATGACTCGACTTAGTTGGTATAGGAATGGCAGATGTAGAGGTAATTGGTTGCTGGTCATCACTGAAGGTGTCATGAGATTTAGCAATACCCTTTTCATCATCGGGAGTAGGAGAACTTCAAGTGTGTAAATGTTTCATATTGATCAAAAAAGTTCATATGATTCAAAGTTTTATCAAACATCACTTGATCACTAATTTATACTTAAAAGGGTATACATGCTCATAAAATTTCCCATCTCTTGAAAAGAATTTTTTTTCTCATCTAAACTCCACAATTTATACCCCATTTTCACATAGGAATATCTAATCAAAACACACTTATCAGCATGATAAGCAAATTTATCATGTTCATTTGAATATAGTACTAAAACACAAATACCTGGAGTTTCTTAGATGACACAAGGAGGGTATAAAGCCAAACATAAGTTCATAAGGACTCTTTCCAACTAACACAGAAGATGATAGCCTTTTAATTAAATAAACAGTAGTTAGAACACAATCACTCCAAAATCTCAGTAGCAGACCACCCTGAAACATCAAAGCTCTGGCTATATTTAAAAGATGTATATGCTTCCTCTTAACACACCATTTTGTTGTAGTGTATATGAGCAGGAAGCTTGATGTATAATACCTTTGGTGTTACAAAACATATTCATTTGATTTTTTACAAACTCAATACCATTATCACTTCTAAACACTTTCACTTTTCTTATAAACTGATTAATATTAGTTCATAAATCTTTAAGTTTTTTAAAACTTCCATTTTATTTTCAGAAGGTAGCACCGAATAGACCTAGAATAATCATCAACAACAGTTAAAAATATTTATAGCCTTCATAACTAGTCACTTTATAAGGACCTCATAAGTCTAAGTGAATCAACACTCTTATATTTTGTGATAAATTTCAAAAGGACCATGCACAATAGAACTAATACCTAGATTGCCTTTTAAAACAACCAGAACTTGATCGGAAGGATGACCTAACCTACATGCCACATATTAGATTTTAAAACACTATTAAAGAACACATTCGCAAAATTACCATTCCTACCAATAAAATATAGCCCATTATCTTGATTACCAATTACCAGGATTTTCTTTGATTTCAAATCCTGTAACATGCAATTATCCTCATTAAACAACACTGTAATATTATTATCCTTACCTAGCTTATGAATAGATAACAAATTAACAATATACCCATGAACATAACAAACATCCTTCAAAACCACATCATTAATCAATTTTAGCTCTCCAATTTTTAAAACACTAACACTAGTTCGATTAGGATGACTCACTTTTAAACCACATTCAGAAACATCAATGCAATTAAACATATCTTTATCAGTTTTTAATCATGTGTTGATTAGCACCAGAATCAACAATCCAACTGTACTCATGATCAAAACTCACACTATTGGAACAACTAACAAAGCTATTAACATAGTTATACACACAAGATGACTCACCTCCCATATTAGACTTTAACGGTTCTCCCCTAGGCTTATCACCAACCAAACTTATCAACTTAGAAATCTGCTTAGGAGTAAATGGAAAAGCAGATACAACAAAACTAGACGAACCAGTAGACAAACTAGATTTATTATTTCTACCACTATCATTCTTAACAAAATGTCCTACAGGCCTTCTCCTCACAACGGGAGGATAACCAATTATTTGAAAACAACGACCAACAGTATGTCCTAACATATTGCAATTAGTACACTTTAAATTTGGGTTAGGACCTCTAAAATTCTTCTTCTAGGATCAAAAGGCCTATTGGACTTAGACACAAAAGATACATTTTGTCCTTTTAACCCAATACTAGCAATTCTATGTGACTCTTTTCTAGAAATCACAACAAAAACAGCTTTAACTGATGGGAATGGTTCTCTTGTCAACAAATTTGTTCTTACAGGTTCATCAAGACCCATAAGAAACTACATAAGCTTTATTAAATTGTAAACTTATTATAATCTTTGGATGCTTGATAAGAACATGAAGGCAAATGAACCATAGCATCAAAGTGCTTCCACATTGTTGTCAATTTATTATAATACTCAACCACTGAACTACCATTTTGAGAAATACAATTAATTGTTTTATAAAGATCATAGATAACAGAACCATCCACCTTATCATATGTTTGTTTCAAATCATTCCAAACTTCAGAAGCCAGTTTGGAAAATACTTGCCATAAAAACAACTCTTCAGACACAGAATTGAACAACCATGTTAATACCATAAAATTATATATATCCCATTAACTAGCCAACACATTATAATCATTAGGTTTTTCACATTTACCATTAACAAATCCATACTTATTTTTAGCTTCTAGTGCAAGCTTTATTGCACTAGACCAAACAACATAATTCTTAGTACCCTTAACTTTTATACTTACTATGGGCAAAGCACTTAAATCACTAAGGTGTAAGTAAAGGGGATTCAGTATATCGGATTTACTAATAAGAGTAGCAGAAGTTCCAGCAACATCACCCATATTAACATAAAATTATCAACCAAGAAATCAACAAAACAAACAATGAAAACACACAGATCAGATACAACCAATGAACCCTAAGGCGAAACTATGTTAGTAGCCAGATTCCAGGATTGTCACTCAATGGTGCCTGGACAAGTCTTAACGTAGAAGCCAGATACCTAAGCAGACCACACTAAACCAAAAAAACAACAGACAATGCAACAACTAGCACAAAGACTCGATCAAGGCCGGTCTGACTACCCTAGCAACAACAATGCCTAGACCAGATGCAAATGTAACAAGAAAGTAATAGATCAAAGATAGAAAGATCTCATAAAGGCGTTTAACTCCTGCTAATCAAATAGGTTAGTTTGCCCTGTAATCTTCTAGGATTACAGAGACTAACGCAGATGTGAGCAAATAACTCCAAGAACCACCAAACCCTAACTTAGGGTTTTGTCTTCTAATATGGACTACACACCTCCAAATACACAGATCTAAGCAGATATGGACCATATTCCTTCAATAATCGTCTCCAAGACCAAAAACCTTAACCACAAACAACAAATACAAGATCAGTTATAATATCACAGCGGAATCAAAGATCAATAAGAAACAAGAGCTAAGGGCTCTGAATCCATGTTGAGAACAATGGTATGTAAATCAATCAAACAAACACAAAGTATAGGGGCCAAACAGGTGACAAAAACTTATTAAACGAACCCAAAATGTTTACTCCCAGAACCCTAGATCTTACAAATTGTAAGATCTACAAACGATACAAGATACAAAAGTATCCCGATGATCATCCATTGATGATCATCAATACCAACAGAAGATCAACCTCTCTGGAAATACAAATGGAGATTGTAACAACAATCTTTAACACAACAACTATAATAAACCCTAACAACTAATAGAGAGAGAACGAGTGAAAGAGTGTGTGAGAGTATGAATGCTCTGCACTGTTGAATATCCTTTTATATGCCAGGTGAAAAACTATTACAACCAAGCCCTCCAAGTATGGCACTTAATGATAGCAACCCTTCTAATCTTCTACATGATCCCTCATAAATAAAACTCTGCACACACTAGTCTACAAGATTATAAGAATGACATGTAACACAACAAACATTATGTGAACAAGTGAACGAGGCATAATATAATAATGTCACAATTTTTTAAATGATAGTGTATCTCCATATGTTTTCTTCTTACATGGAAAGTAGGAATTCAGCTAAAGTAATAGTAGAAATATTATCACAAATTATTTTCACTTTTTCCCTTGGCTCTTCATTAAGCTTTTTCAACAATGGAACAAACCGTACACATTCTTGTGCCGCCATTGTATCATATCTATACTCGGCTTCGGTTGTCGATAACGAGACGGTAGGTTGTCTTTTGCTACACCAAGCAACCACGTTGAACCCTAACATGAACACGTATCTAGTTGAAGATCTTCAAGTAGTTAAAACTCTACCATAATTTGCATCACATTAACCTGTTAATTCATTACTTTGCTCCCTCTTAAACTTGATTCCACCTTTCGGAGTAGGATTTAAATACTGTAACACAAATTTTATAGTTTCGAGAGATGGTTTTCTTAGATTCTGCATGAACCTAGTCACACCCCAACCGCAAACGAGATATCCGACCTCGTTAGTGTTAAATAAATCAAGCTACCTACTATCTTGCGGTACATGGTTGCATCCTCCAGTTGTTTTCCTTCATCCGCTCTTAAAAGTAGATTAATATCCATCTAGATTCTTGTCAGCTTACATTTTCCATACCAAATCGGCTTAAATCTTCTACCAAACACTTATGTTGATGCAACACTGTACCATCAGCTTCATACTCCAATTCCAAGCCGAGAAAGTGATTTAGTTTTTCTAAATCTTTCATGAGGAATCTTATACAAAATTTTATTTTACTTGATCAATAATATCATCCAATTCACCAGTTAAAATCAATTCATGCACATACAAGAGAACTATGGAAACACGATTTCCTATGGCTCGAACAAACACACTCGTATTTGCCATAGTAGGTACAAAATCATTGTGCTCCAAAAGCTCCCCTATCATCCCGTACGATGCACGTGGTGATTGTTTAGGCTTTCTTGAGCTTGCAAATATACCCGGAATATTTCTCACTTATGAATTCGTGGTTGCTCCATATATATCACCCGATCCATGTACTTGTATAAAAACACGTTAAGTACATCCGTTTGCCATAAATTCCAATTCTTGCTAGCGGCTAAAGCAAGTAAAACTCGAATTGTTATAGCTATGCGACAGGACTAAAGGTGTCCTCGTAATCAATACCATAGTGTTGTGTGAACCCTCTCGCAACTAATCTTGCCTTAAACCGTTCTAAACTACCATCGATCTTGCACTTAATTTTGAACACCCATTTACATGAACGAGTTAGGTGTCACTAGGCCTCGACACCAAATCCCATGTTTGATTTTCATTCAAAGCTTTCAATTCATCCTCATTAGCTTTTACCCACTCTTTATCTTTCTTTGCTTGATCTAGACTTTCAGGGGTTTTTTTTCTTCCATGGAAACAGTTAGTTCTACATTTGTATATCTAGGATTAGACATAGTTTCTCTTTCAAATCTTCTTGGGCCTAGTTGAACCTAATGTGATACTTCACTGGCTCCCTGGTTGCTTTCATTTACCACGGACTTGACCTAGATGTACTCAGCCTCATCATTTTCCTCTATCACAAAATTATTAATAGTGACTTCTCCTTCTAATTCCAACGCCACCCTATTATCATACTCTTCTTTTAGAGCTTCAGACTCTAGAAATGTTTTGTGATATTCTGACTACCAAGAGGAGTTCTCGTTGAATATTGAATTCCGAGATACGAAACATTTATTCATTTTTGGATCAATGCACCTCCAACCTTTGCGCTCACTATCATAGCCCACAAAGAGACACCTGATTGCCTTTTTCTTGAGTTAATACGTAAGTGACTTGGAATAAAAACGTAACAAATGCATCCATAAATGCGAAGGTGAGTCACGTTCGGTTTTAAACCAAATAGTACTTCAAAAGGTGATTTAAGACGCATACATTGTTGAGGTAATCGGTTGCTAGTGTATGTTGCAGTCTTCATGGCTTCTGCCCAAAATCTCTCAGGACCGTTCTTCTCATGAATCATACTTCTTGTTAACTTCGTCAATGGCAATTCTTTCTCTCAAAGACTGCATTTTGTTGTAGAGTGTTTGCACACGTCAATTGCCTCTTTATCTTGTTTTCCTTTAGATGGTCAGAAAACTCTTAGGAAATATGTTGTCTGATTAAAATAGAGTAGTTCTTATTTTTTTTCTCTTTCGGCTACAAGCTTGAACTCTTTAAACCTTTCGAACATTTCCAACTTTTCTTTCATGAAATCTACCGATAAATACTTTGAAAAATCATCTATAAAGGTTATTAAGTAACGCATACCTTTAATAGAAGTTTGTTTAATGGGTCCGAAAACATCACTATGGACCAGTTCAAGAGTTTTCGCATGAAACTTCAATTCTTCAAACGGTAGTTGATGTGACTTTCCATGTTGATAATCCGCACAAACTACATCAGTCTTATTGAGATCTTTGGTAAACTGACCACTAACTTTTTGTTCATCATGAGTTGTGTTTCATCATAACCGACATGGCTCAAACGTTTTTATGCCACATATCCACATTTTGGTTTGCACTAGTCTTCTTTACATAAGCCATACTTGTCGAAAGTACATTTACATTCTCCACCCTTCATCCTTGGAACACATGCTTGGATTTGGTTTCGGACTTATCGTAAACGTTCACTCTTCTGGTCCAAATAGGACGTACCTACAAGAGGATATTAATTGAGGAACGGATAATAAGTTTTTCTTCATACCTCGTACATGGAAGATTCCTTTCAAGACAATTTCATTGTTGTGTTTTTCTAGCTTGAAACTTACATCTCCGACATGAGCGATCATGTGTTTTGGAGTTGTCGGCTATCACCACTACTTGGTTCCCTTCGTATTTACCGAGTTTCTTTAGCCTATCTTTTTCTCCCGTCAAGTGGTTAGAACAACCCGAATCCATTATACAGTTATTGAATTCATTTACCAGAGATTATGTTGTCGCCACGAGTGCAAGAGCTGTTTCAAGATTTACATAGTATGCTTCTACGTCCCAAGTCTCTTAGACACCCGGTTTGGTTTGCGCCGCATTCCCTTCTTCATTCTGTTTTCTTACGGTAGTTCCAGGAATATGTCCCCGTTGATTACAGTTATAATACTTAATTGTTTGTTTCTTACCATGATAATTATTCTTTTGATTTCGAGCCTCTTCCTTCGTTTGTTTTTCACCTTGATGAGTTTTGTTTTGTTGTCCTGATTTCTTGCAATCATTATTCCACTTTGGTTGGTTCCTGAATCGTCCCTTGCCCTTTCCCTTTTGTACGAACAAGGTTTCTGCTTCTGACTTTGAAGCCATATTAATACACAAGTCATTCATTTTTTTAGCCTAGTTTTCTTGGCTTGCAAGTAAACTCTCGAATTCAATAAAGGAGGGTTAATTCGGTCATCCCTGTATCGTGGCTACAATGCTTCGACCATGGATGATTATACGCTTCATCCTTGGTTCAGTTATTCATGACTGCTGGTCTAGGTCTCCAATTTCCCTACAAAGTTGTTTTACTTTGTGGAAGAACCGGGGAATAGTCATCTCCTTCTAGGTTACCAAGAGTAACTCATTCTCTAATAGTTGAAGCTTAGTGTCATTTTTCTTTGAGAACATCACAATAAAAGCATCCCATGCTTCCTTAGGGGTTTCGAGTTCCCTAACGTATTCTAGTAACTCATCATCGATTGTTATCTTCAGAATAAACATGGCTTTACCAGCGTAGACCTTCCACTAGTGAATCACACCATTAGTATCGATCCTAAGTTGAGCAATGCTATAGCCATTAACAACTTCCCATAAGTGTTGGCCTTGCAAATACGAAGTCATACATGTCGACCACATATTGTAATTATTGTTGTTTAGCATTCTCAAACCCCTGAAGAACTGAAACTCTGCCATCTTTTTTTACCTCTGCTCTTATACCACTTGTTAAAATTTAATGGTTCACAAGTAAATTCAGAAGATAACAAGAACGCCGAAACATGGTTTGCTTTGAATGCTTGAGCGACTCTTTGTTAATTAACTTTGACTCATAAAATATCGAATCTTTAATAATAATGTCATTCATTGTCATCTTTGTGCAATGAAAGTAGAACAACAATATGTTAATTTGTTAAACAGGGGTTCTTTAATGGCGATCATGTCAAGAATGACGCTATTAAACTCATTTGATGGGTGCTCGAACTGCGAAAAAATGGCAATTAAGGATAACATCACACAAACATATTTGTGGATGCATACAAAAACTGAATGCTAAAGGTATATTGTTGTAGTGAATGTAGCACCTCACCAACAGTTATAAAGAAAAGTATGTGGAGGTTGAACCTTCACCATTTATCTTATATGAATCTAGCTCTGTGTTGGCGGTGTCTATTTATGTCTTTGTGATTTTCTACACATTTTTGTTTATTGTTTATTCTTTCTACTATATGGAAATTAAAGTCTTTTTTTAGTGTGGTGAGTTAGGACCATTATCAACAATATTGTGCTTCATATATGATTAGGATCTTTGTGAATTACAACGGATCATAATATGTTTTTTGAACTTGTTTAAACAAATACGGTTACACATGAAGAACCCTCAACGTGAAGAACTCTCATTATGTCACATCCGCTCGTGTCGGAAGCGCGAGGGGTGAACTTTGATTAGTTTTCATTGCATTCGATAAAGTAAACATGTTATATGATAAAAATAGATACGTTGCCCATCCATAGATTGTTTAATACGAATTACAAATTAAAAGTATTTGTTCATGAAACATAATCCAAAAAGTTTTAAGTTCAACAAGTGACTTTTACAAAAATATTTGTTTATATAAATCAAGGCTTTGCATTTTATATTTTGCGCGAAGGCGAAATATATGAACCAAACCCTTCAAAAGATGGCATCGACTTGTTATTCTTGTACTTTATCTCGATCGTGCAAAACCACTTATTTTCCTAAAATATATGTAAGTTTGAAAAGTCAACATAAAGTTGGTGAATTCATATGTTTTGTTTAGTATCAAATGAATCTCTAAAACATTTGAAATTCTTGTATTGAAAACCTGGTATGTAAAGCATCTATGAAATTTGTTGATCATTAATGTTCTGCAAGGACATTAATATGTGTGCTGACATAGAAAGCAACCAACCTAGACGATGTATGTTGATTCTCCTCGACTTGGGACACAAAAGCACTCCAACGGGGTCTTACGGAGCAGGAGTGGAGCTCGCCAAACTCAATAGATCTACCCCTTTCGTTCTTCGGTCTATATGTGTGATTAATGGCTAGTTGTATATTCTAACATATGCGCACATGTTCTATGGTAATTTCATTCCGTAGCTTATCATACCATTAGTAACATGTATTTCCCATGGTTTGGAAACATGAAATGTAATTGAAAGGGAGATGAACTCACAGTTTGCTTCCATGCTAATGTGTTAGTAGTCTCTTGTGTTTCCGCATGTGTTTTCCCGACCTACAACTCTGAAAGTGTCCTAATTTCGTTAAGGCACTTTGGTCCATTGTTTGTGTAAGCACAAGTCTCTCATCATGAACCTTGTTTAGACTTATCTTAGTTTTGTTTGTTCGGAAACTCTTGTTTTTTTGACTCATTGATAATTGATTGTCCCTATGTTTATTGTATAATGTATCTACATACATTTATATTCTTTGTTCACGTATAAGTAGGGCCTAGTCCCTTTGTAAGCATTCGTTTGTCACACGATTGTTTTGTTGATATATTTAATATATATTTTATCTACGATAATATTTATTCTTGTTTCATGTGATCTTTGATCATGTCTAAGTGTGTGTATATATATATATATATATATATATGAGAAAACTAAAAAACTAACTAAAAAAGCCTAAAAAACATCCTAATTTTTTTTTATAAAAAATCGCTACTTTTTATGTATAAAAAACTTTGATTTAAAAAAAACATCTACTGCACATGTGCATTATATGTATGTGCTGCACGTGTGCATTATATGCTTAGATTTAGCTTTTGAGTTTAGTTTAACTTTTAATGTTAGGTTTTTTGGGGATTTAGGATTAGGTTTTTGGGTGTGGGGGAGGGAGGGTTTAGGTTTGGGGGGGGTTTAAGTTTAGGGTTTAGTTTTAGGTTTTTTTTTCTTGAGTGTGGGTAGGGGTTTAGGTTTTTGGGAGGTGGGGGTGGGGTGGGGGGGTTAAGGTTTTTGGGGAGTGGGGTGGGGTGGGTGGGTTAAGGTTCTTGTATATGTATACTTATACCATTTTATGTATTCTTATCTTTGTGTACCTTTGACCAAGTCAATGTGTGTGTGTATATATATATATATAGATTTATCATTATAAATATATATAATTATATTTCAATAATTTGTTAAAATAATATTCTTAGTATTATTTTTGTATAAATATACTTGTATAGTACTTGAAAGCTTGTATTTTTCACTAAGCGTACACGCACACACGTATTCGTACGATTATGTATGTATACCTAATTATATGTATTTTATACTTAGTGAATATATTCTTCCCTTGTGGTTTTTAGTATTTTTCCGAAGTTGTATATCTTGTAAAATATACTTTAACGCTTCTTAAAAATAATATATTTTTAAGATTGGTTTGTAATATATATATATTTCTTATACTTTGTTAAATACACACACACATATATAATATATATATGTGTTTTTATTACTTGTCCGATTTTTTGTATAGTTTTTACCAAGTGTAGTTAATATATATATAGAGGAAGGTTCATTTGAGCAGAAATTTAATATGAGAAGAAAAAGAAGAAATGACATAATGATAAAATACTAAATAGTTTATAACTACTCTCATTAATTATGTTATCTCTAATTAATAAAGCAAAAACATTTTCTCCTATACATTTTCAAATTTATCCTACATATGTCTTATGTTTACTGGAATTTACCCTACACACATGTAAATTTACCCTACACATTTCAAAATTTATCCTGCACACGTCAAAAATTGTCCTACACCATAGATTATTTTATCTTAAAAAAATATATGAAAAAAATGAGTTACAAGTTAATTAATTAGCTAATTAATGACAATTAAAGATTTACTTATATGCCCTTTTTCATAACATTAAATAAACACATTAAATGAAGTAAATAGAGAATTTCTATTGTTCTAAAAGTTATTCTTTTAATTCTTACAAAATTTTTCTTCTCATTTGAACTCTCCACTATATATATATATATATAGATATAGAGGGGAGGGTTATCTTGATAATGCTAAATATTGTGAGAAACATGAGAACGAATGAAATAATTAATCAAAATCGAAATTTTTTAATACAAACCTCATTCTAATTAAAATACAACATTAAAAAAGAATTTACAACATTAAATAATTTATTTCTTCTCTCCAAATCGCTCTTATTATATTTTTTACGCATGTGTAAATATAACAAATTTACACATGTGTAAATGGCAAACTTACACATGTGTAAATTTTTTATTTACGAATTCACGTATATTTAAATATGTAAATTTAATTCCGAACATTGTATTTGAATAATAATGATAAGTGTAAAAAATATTTTGAATTTGAATTGTTTTTGAACAAGTTCTCGTGGTTTTTTCATTCGTTCTCACGGTTCTCATAATATTTAGCGTTCTCATTTAAACTCTCTCCTATATATTTATATATATATATATATATATATATATATATTTATATAATATATGTGTCCTTTTGTCTAATAGTCCCAAATGTCCACTTTTGATCATAAGTATACATTCATATATATATATATATATATATATATATATATATATATATATATATATATATATATATATATATATATATATATATACATATACTTGGTAACCTTTCAATGTATACATTTCCATGTTTTTCACCATCTTGAAATTTCTTTCCAAAACTCGATAAAAACACATGCAACATTAAAAACATAAACTATGTATTTTTCAACAAAACTAAAGTATATAAACTTGTATAGAAGTCTAGATCTTTAAAACTACAAGACTTTTATACATACTTTTTCTACCAAGTTATGAACATGAACTTGTATTCTTTCAAAAATTCCAAGTAAACTTTATAAAACCTGTTAAGCATACTTTTAAAAACATCTTTCAAGTTCGTCATGTCATCACATTTTTATTTATGTATTTTGGTAGATCTACTAATATATTTGCTAGATCTGTACTTTAACAAGTTCTAGCAAGTCTACTACTTAAACTTTGCATAACAACATCAAGATCAACACAAACAACTTCAAGATTCATAACAAGATCAACACAAAACCTAATTAGATTAGTTATATCAAGTTGTTTTTGTTATGTTCTTCATACTTTTAAATAATATTCTTTGATGATACTTGCACTTGTGATCTCTACATAATAAAAAATGAAATGATAAGATTTAAGTAATTACAACTAGCACTAGGCTAAGGAAGAACTCTTGCAAGTAAAAGAGAAGATGAAAAGGATAAAAGTTCTTGAGACACCTTAGAGAATGCTTGAAATACTTGGAAGAAACTTGAAGGTGTTCTTAGGTGTGCTTGGCCGAAAATGAGAGGAAGGAGGAGAGAGTCTGGGTGTTTGATTTTGAAAGTGAAGTTGTGGTGGTGAGGATAAGGAGTGGATCCTTTTTCTTATAACTTTGCTTTAGATAATTACCCATAGGTTAACTAAGTGGCATCTTTAATCAACATTGACTAGATCAACAAGCCCATGTGGGCCCCACTTAGAGGGTGGACGGTTATGGTTATGGGGGTTCTTGGTGTGGTTTAGTGAAAGGTTTAGGTGTTAAGTGTTTAAATGTTATAATTTGCAAGTTACTTATAGTTTATACTTAATTATGGTTATTTTATGATGTTTAATGATTTAATGTTGTGTTATGATCATAAACAATGTTCTCTAGTTTGTTAAACATGTCTAGAACTGTTTAAAATGTTAAATCGGTGTTAGTTCCGTTTATAGAATATTAAATGGTAGCTTATGAAATTTTGTTTGACAGTTTATGTTAATATACCCTTATGATATATTTAGGGTCTTTAATGTGGTTATGATGTTTAACATGATTTATGGATCTTATATATTCCAAACAATGCTAAAATTGTTATTTTTTAATGACTTAAATCCGATAATTCAAATGTTTGTATATTTTCCAGAAAGTCTTATCATGTATACTTGTTCTTCCCACTTGGGGTTTGGTGTAACTTTGATGTTGGATCTATTTCTAAGTCCTATACTTGTCGTTTAGCTAAGTACCGGAACCGTGTTGACACAACTAGTCTTGCCGAACAATCTACCAACGGTGTTGTACATAGTTTGTGTTGTTTTGCAACACGGCGAATAAAATCATGTGATATGCAAATGTAATGAATTATTTGAGATTGCTAGACTTATGAGAGTCAAACATATTGTAATTAAGTCTAATGCACGAAATTGTATAATTAAATAGTGATTAAGTTGTACGAAATTACCGGATAATTTTACCGTTTGTCACACATAAAATCATCAATAAGTATGTGTTGTTATAAAAAGAGAATTGCTAGAAAAAGAAAGCAGAAGAACCTTAATATCCATAATAAGAATAAACATACATGTATTTGTTGTGAAAATAATGACAATACTAACTTAGAGGACCAAAACGTGTAAACATGAAAATTATGGGCTGTCTTGGTAATCTCTGAAGGGTGTATGGAGGAGATTAATATAAATAATAAAAGTAATATTTTATTATTCTAATCAATTTATAGGCAAATGATCATGTATAAAAGAACCAATTCATACAAAGTGAAAAGAAAGTTTTGGCTTTCGATCAACCTATCAAAATGTAGAATTCACGTGACTAAAAACAGGGAAAACAAGTGAAAAAAAAGAGGAATATCTAATATTGGTGACTCATAAACCCGCTCTCTCACGATTTTCAAACGGCTATAACTTTTCATACGATAATAATTAAAAAAATACACCATATTAACAAGTATTTTATTCTCTTTAATTTGAGTAGGCTATTGCTATAGTTTTCTTAATAAAAAAATATTTTACAAGCTATAATGTTACGTGATTTTGTAACGGTACGTGATTAATTTCAAGTACGTAATTACGTTAATATGCATTTTATTCTTAAACCAAGTGTAACGTTACGTGATTATGTATCACTACGTAATTACATAACAATAGTTGACTATGTATTATTATGTAATTTTGAATGTCCATTACATGATTTCACTATAGTATTCAAGTGAAAAACCACTAAGCATGGTTGCACAAGTCGTTTGGCACTCCTTAGTTGGCCGACTAGTGAGTTGAGAGTACTTGGGGAGTACTCAAACATGTTACATTATAAAGAAGTTAGTTTTCAAGAAAATATATATATATATATATATATATATATATAATATATATATATATATATTTATATATATCAAATATAATAAATTTACCAATATTTATAACAAAATAGGTGAATATTAATATAAATAAAAAAACAAGTTCAAATAGTAAAGTATTTCAAAAATTGATATTCGTTCTTTAAAAATGATATTTATTCTTTCTTTAATATGATAGACATAGGAATTGTGTTTTATTTTTTAAAGTTAAACTCGGCCCGAGTTGATCTACTAGATCCGTTTCTGGCCGAGGTTAACCACATTTGATCGATTCCGAGTAATTAGGCAGAGTTGAAGAAATTTGCCTTGGCAACCTACCTTGTAGCTATTATTCGGGGTGTACTCCACTACGTGATTATGTAATTATGTGCTTACCATAATTGTAATAAAAAAGCAAATCATACAATACATCATGTTTCATAGAATGCCTAACATTTTAGGTCTAGTTACATATTATGTGTAAATATAATACAAAACTTAACCAATGAACCTATAATAACCACGTAATGTCGTATATTACAATTAATCACGTAATAAAGTATAAACAATTTAGTTCTCATTATTGAATGTGTAATTATGTAATAAGCATAACTGTAAAACATCAATTATAACAAATCACATTGAATGTGTAATCACGTAATATTTTATATTGGACGTGTAATTTGTAAAAAAATTAAAAATTAAGAAAACTATAGCAATAGCTTACTAAAATTAAAGAGAATGAAAATACAGTGTAATGTAAAAAATATTATCATTTGAAAAAGTTATAGCCGTTTGAAAATCGTGGAAGAAAATGGTTTATCAGTCAACAATATTGGATTTCCTAAAATACCCTTGTCTTTAAATGTCTCCTACACTTGGTACGAATTCGAATTGGGTCTCTTGTACAATAATCATTCCCTCAATTCGTATTGGATTTGAATTAGTTTCTTGCTATATAAGTTTTTAGGGTTATAAATAGTCAAAGTCTTTTTATTATACCATGTACTTGTAATTTTGTTTTATACGTAACTACGTTAGAAAATCGTGTATTACATGAGGTTATACTCATAAAATATTAAATAATTATTAATAACCGAAAAATAAATGAAATTATTAAGAAAAGAATATTAAATAAATAAGAGAGAAGCGGGAAACCTATGATTTAATATTTATTTATTAATTGGGCAAGATGCGAGAAATTATGATTTAATATTGTTATGTAATTGGAGAGAAATGCGGGAAAATAAATATGAAGAGACATCAGAAAATAAGTAACATGTGTCTTCAAAGATTTTCATTCGTTATATGGTACATAAAAGAAATAGTTGATTGTTGTAATCAAATTCGTGGTTGTTTGCACATTCTAACAAAGTTGAAAAAATTGCAAATGCCATAAAGGAGTATTTGGTTTAAAAATTAGAACATCTACTTACTTACTTAAACAACATCGCCACTGCTCAAACGGCATCAAATTCCACTCAAGCAACAGTACCATTGTTGATGTAGCTCCATTGTATCCCACTCTCGCTCCACCAAAGAGGGGCTGACCTTCAGCGAGTTGGTATGCGATGTTGTTAAACAACTTCCCACTTGGGTGGGGTGGTGATGATGGATAGAGAATTTGTGCCATCGTCTCTTGTAGAAATCGCACCTTTTTTCAATGAGTCGAATCTTACAACCCAATGTATGCCTATCTTTGTAAGTATGTTGTTTTGATCTAGATTTTTTTGTTAACTTTCGAAAATTCTATCCTACGAAATCCTAGAAACACTTGATCTCCTACTTTGTTTTACTCTGTTGGACCGATACCCAAGACTGTGAAGCTTGGAAACCTAATGCTGCTTAGAGGTGCACAATACTGTGTTTTTTAATACCCGGGTTTGGTACGGACCCGGGTATGGTTTGTGACGGACCCGGGTACGGGTATGGTTTCTCCGAATACCAGCAACAATCAAGTCGGGTTCAGGTTCAGATTCGGGTATTGGCTTGAAAAAACATACTCGGTGTAACTAGTTTCAGGTAGGGTAGGGTTCGGGTACCATATACCTAGGTAACAAATACCCTATTTTTGGGTATAAGAAAACAGCTCCAAAGTTTGTGTTTAAGGCTGTTCAGGCATGTTATTTAGTCATATATAGCTGAGAAATACAGCTGTAAATAGCTGTGAAAAATGGTTGTATATGGCTGTTAATTATACCGGCACACGTATAAGTTGAATTCAAAATTTTGGAACACATACAAGATTTGTCTCTTTCATATCTTGAAGATGCTTTGTTTTTGGTGTTGCAGGTTCAGTTTCGTTTGGGTTCTCTGTTACTTTTTCAGGTCGGTATAGGTAATATTCATATTTTTCCTCCTTTTTGTGTTTTTAAAGATGAAACATATATAAAAATTATTCTATGAATAGTGAGGTACAACACATGACTGAGAATAGAAGAATTATTCTATGGATGGAACATGAAACAAAAATATTCATTATCCCCACTTGCTCTTATATATTTTATAATTTTGCATTTCAAAATTTCAAATTTATACATCTATAGATATATCTTATTTCATATGAAGGTTGTGCAACAGCCGACTGCCGCCATCACGGTTGTCTTGGCAACCATAATAGGCGTGGATAGATACATACTTGGAATCAAACCAGAAACCAAAAAATAGGCAGAACAACAAAACATCTTTTCCCAAAAATTAAGCTTCATGTTCGAATCTGTGTTCTTTCCTTATAAATCGATCAATTAACTAATATAAATATTCATGACGGAAAAATATAAGCGTTTGCAGATTGATGGGTGCTTTTAAAAGCTTCAGGGGCTGGCTCTCTCTGAAAGACTCCGCCAAGGTTGGGCTTACAAAGATCAATAGCGAAGATAAGGTATGTTCTAATGCTAATATGATCTATTTACTGACCTTTCATTATTTGATTTTAGTAAGGACATCGTAACTTATTCCTAGAAAATTTGTCACTTGATATCGAATATATAAAATTCTTTAACTCTCAGGAGATTGCCATTTTGAGCAGATGCTACTTGAAAAGATGTTGTCTGATCAAATATGAAGGCTTTATAATCATTTGGATATTAGTTGATCAACCAGAAGTACTATTTTGTTTTCCACATGCTTAACCTTATTTTAGTTCAATAGTAAGAACACCTTTTGGGTTAAATAACATGTGCTTGAATTTTAGTTTAAACAATTGCTATAACGTGTTAATGACTAATTCCTACTGGTTTTTGGGACATTAGTTGCTTGTCAAAGAAACAATTATTGGATTATTTGTTGTCAACATGTGTTTATTAGTGTACACAATTATTAATATAAATATAACATTGTAGTTATAGTTACTACTTACTACGAGTATGATCCAGAGGCTAATTATAACCGGAGTTTGTAACTCTGATCGATTACACGTTGTTGACGGGTAGTCAATTTCTTTGCCCGCGGCGCAACGTACGCGAGGCACTTTTCTGGTTTTCTATATCAAAGTAAAACGTCTTATGAAAGGGAAAATAAATATATTTAAATATAATTTCTTTTAAATATTAGAACTATATTAGTTCAGTTCTATTAAATATTAATTTATTACTCATCCCAAAGCACCATATTATTCTTTCCCAATAAAGAAAATAGATTATCAAAAAATTCAAATCAGTGTTGTATTCATCTCCTTCACTATCTTTCAATTTTTTTCCCTAGTTTAAGAGTTCACAGGATTAAATGGCCGGAAAATGTCCGGAGGCCGTTTTCACTTTAGTGCTTCGCCTGGTCAGTTTAAAAGTTCAAGGGATGCGAGTGCAAAATTTTATGGGGTGCGCTCGAAATTTTAACGTGTATATTTCACTTAATTTAATTCTCTAAAGGGTGCGCCCGCCCACCTATCTCGAGCTATAGAAGGTTGGACATGGATCAATACCCGGTTATAAAAAACCAGTTATCCAGTTGAGGTCCATGTACGGGTTTTCTGTGCACCACAAATGCTGGTCGTTTTTAGAAAATATTTAAATAAGAATTTTCAACTATTCTAGAGTGATGAAGGTTGATTATTGATCCAAACGAATACTTCAACATTCTTATAGAAATATTAAAAAGTTATCCCGTTGAAAACAGTATGGTTGGTAATATTTATCATCAGACATGACTGTTACTACCGGAGAGGTGATTGTTTATAAATTTAATAATAATTTGTATAAATCTGTTTTAAGTTTACAAGTTTGCTAGACAATTAAGTATGATTGATAATGTTTAAAATAATAATAATAATAATAATAATAATAATAATAATATAAAACATTATTTGTTTGTGATGATATAGCAATCATGGATTACTTTACACTTTACTTTCACCTTATAGTCTATAAAGCTCAATGAAGCCAAATAATTACTACATTTTACAGCCTTCAATTCCATATACTCTACGTCTAGTTATCACGTTATAAGGATTTGGAAAAGATAGACATGATTGATTTTAATTTATATATAATCAGCATTATTTTGCAAGTTTTATATGTATAATGATGTTTTACTTAATGCTTAGGGTGCTTTAAAAAATTGATTTTTAATTTTAAACTTGCAATTTGACCTTATAAAATTTGATTTTTTTTACTTTTAATAAAAAATGCGTCTTAGGCAATTTAACCTCACAATTTTTTTACTTTCAACTTTTATACCTTGTAATTTTCATCTTTCGTAAATTTTCGTTTTACATTTCGTTCTTTAGTTTGCGAGTTAACACGACTCAATGTGTGTGCGTGATTCAACATTTTTACGTTTTGTTCTAAATTTTGAGAGTTAATACGACTCAATGTGCGTGTGTAGTTGAATGTTTCTATATTTATTTTTATCACTTGACAGATTCGTCGTAGCACGCGGGGTCCTAGATCGACTTAGTTATTCTTTTCTATGTTTTACATTTCGGTCTATTTTCTTCGTATGAACACATCACAAATTTAGTGTTAGTGGTAGCTGGCAGTGGTATGGCATTCGTGTTATATGGAACAGTTTTACACCCCCGCCACAACGTGTTTGGCCTGGATTGACTTCGTTATTGTTTTCTGTATTTTAGGTTTCGTTTGCGTGGTTCAACGTTTTTACGTCAATTTTATGTTCAGAATTTTTTTCTTTTTTATACGAGTTTTTTCGACGTTGATGTCGCTACAGTGATGTGTTATCGCTGCTACGTGAGACTTTTTTACGCTCCCGCCATAATACGAAAGCTTAATACTACTTAAAATCTCCCTTTCAATAGAAGAAGAGCTCCAAGCGTTCACTGCTGCTTCCGACGAAGATGACACCGGAATCCCGCCGTTGACGCCTCCAGCGAGGAACCGGAGTAAGACGAAGAGTACATCATCAGATTGAAGGTATGAGTTATGGATTCCTGTTTTGTTAGCAATCCTTTCAAAATGTATTCATATACCGATTATGTACAACTATTTGGAGATGACTTTCACATAAACTTTATAGCAGATTATGAACTGGTATTCTGGTAATTATCACATTTGAGCCATCTTCTTCATTAGGGTTTGGATTATTCAAGACAAACTATTTGATTTTGGAATGTTATAAAGTTGATTCCACTTCGCTTTTTGTTGTATTGGGGAATTAGGGTTTGGTTTTATGTGTAAATAAGCCAAATCTTTTACTTTTTGAAAGGATTGCTTTGTTGGGTCAGTTTAGATTGCTCTTGAACATAACTACATAAGCTGCTTTGATGCATATTGCACTCTGTTTAGGGTTTCAATGGTTTTTATTCCATTAATGATTCTTTTTTTATGTGTAATCGCACGTAGTTTTTTTGTGCCTGGGTTGTGACAATTGATAAAATTTCGGTAATTCGGTACAACTTGAACAACTAGTACATGCTTATTTATCGTATAACATGACTTAATTTTTTATTTTTAAGTCTTAAAAGTCTAGGAATTTAACCAAATCATAGTTTGGTATGATAATAGATTCGTCATGTTCACGAATATATAAACCCATATCCGAGACAAATGACAACGACGAACAATGTATTAAATATCAGAACTAGTTACGGTATAGTCTGATATAATAGAATTAAGATATAAAATATTTCTGCACTATAATACCATAAAAATTTTATATAAAATATCAAATTGTCCAAGTCTGAAGCAAAATTCAGCATTCTGCAGCAAAATTCAGCAATTGTTCGAAAAGCCAAAAATAAATATTTTTAGCTAAAGAATAATAATGGGTGTTAGAAATAGTATAAAACACATATCTAAATCTTATTATTTAAAGCTCAACGGTTTCTTCAGTAAAAACCTGACAACAAAGTGGGTACCAGAAAATGACAAAATTATTAGTTTGAAGAGTTATATTAATTAACGGAACAATAAAAATTGTACTATAATTATGAACATAAAATTTCATAAGTAACACTATATATCTGTATATTACCCGGTACAAGACCCGAACCAACTTTATCAACCAAACAACAAATGAATAAGACTAATAAATTATTTTGGCCTACTATAACATCACTTTAATGTATTGGGGAATTAGTTTTTATAAAAACTTATATATATAATTATTAAAGTTTATAAAAGTATATAAAATTATGTATATTGAAAAAAAGAAAAAAAAAGAAAACAACACCACCTCATTGCAATGTGTGCTTTCCCATGCCACTAAATATTTTTTTATTCATTATGTGTTAGCAAGTTATTAGCATGTTTAGTGTGAAGTGAGGTGTAAGAACCATAATCACCAACACAAAACCAAGATTATAATCACTTCCATTTCATTCATTTTCTCCATACACCAAAACTCAAGAACACTCTCACTTTTACTCTAAAAAAAGAAATTGTCTAAGCTTCATCATCTTCACCTTCACTTTTTAAAAATCAAACACAAGAATCTCAAGCATGCATGAAGATCTAAAGGAGATCTAAGGAACTTGTAAGAGTTAGGAGCTTACTTTGGAAGCTTTGAACTCTTGATCAACCTCTCTTCTTGTTCCTCTAGATCATCCCTAGCCATTGTTCTAGTAGTATTATCTTAAAACCTTATGATATACTTTTTAATTTATAAAATTTCACAAGATCATCATAAAATTATATAAAAACCCACTTGAAAAACACTAATAAATCTAAGATCACTAACATAATCATGTGATTTTCTTGATAATTTTTGATGATCTTGAACTTGTTATGAACTAGTAAACTTGAATCTTGCAAAATTATTAATAAAAAGGTGATCTAAACACATGCATGTTTAGATTAGCAAAATTCATTAACAAAATATGTCATGAACATAATTTTCATATTTTAAATATGATTATACATATATTAGATCATTAAATAAAAATTATGATTTAGAAATTTTGTATAAAAGTTATAATAAAGTTTCTATATTAAGAAAGATTAATAATTATAACAAGTGCATAACATTATGTTAATACATTTATATAATATGTGGTTTATGATTATTTGAGTTAGTTTAATTACTTAAAACATGTTTGTAAAAACATGAGAAACTTATATTTTTAAACGAAACTATGGCAAAATTTTTATAAAAATTAATCTTGATTAAGATATGATTAAACTAAAGATTTGGTGGTTAAAAATGATTAGGAACTTTAATCTTGTTTAAATAAAGGTTTGGTGAAAAAGTTAAGAATATAATTACATAAATATATATTTTTGATAAAAATATATATTTTGAAATCAACAAATATGTGTATATATTATTTTTGTATAAAAATATGTTTAAGTGTTCAACCTTTGACAAAATTATATATATCGGACAATTCGGACAAACTTGGACAATTCGGACAAAATTATATATATGGTATAAACGAAACAAACGACGAAGACGAAATGAATAAAATAGTTGACGCGAACCTAACGGTCAAAACGAACGAATAAACCGATAGACTTTATATTTACTAGAATTTTTTTAATATATATAACTTATAGTTTTTATAAATAAATTTTTTTAAGTTATAACAAATACTAGTAAATATTTTTGGATAAGCCAAACTAAACAAATTATTAGACTAAGCCCATTTTTATAAAAACTATATTGGGCTAAACTTATTTTTCTAAAGTATATGGACTAACCAATTTATATAATCTAGTTGGGCTAAGGCCCACTTTTACTAAATTAACTTTGGGCTAAAGCTACTTTTATAAAATTTAGAAATGTTAGGCCTACTTGTATAAAAATCAAAATTGGGCTAAGCCCACTTTTATAAAATCAAACTTTAGGCTAAGGCTCACTTTTATAAAAAAAATAAACTTTGGGCTAAGCCCACTTTTATAAAAGTTTACATGGGCTAGACCCATTTAAATAAAAGATAATTTTGGGCCAAGCCCACTTTTATAAAGAAATATATTTGGCTAATCTATTTTATAAAAACTAACATTGGGCTAAATCCCACTTTTATAAAAGTAAACTTGGGCTAATCAAATTTTTATAAACTATATTGGGCTAGGCCCAATCTTTCATTTTAACTTGGGTTAGACCAACCTTTACAAACCAATTGGGCTTAATTCATTTTAAAACAAAATTAGATTGGCTAGGCCAACATACATAGTAAGAAAATTGGGCTAAGCCCATATGTAATAAAGTCTTAGATTGAATTTTTACCATTAAATAATGGACTAGGTCTATTTACATGTAATCAATCCAAAATATATATATGAAAGAAATATACAGATATGTATATCAACCAAGAAAACCAATAATTACAAGTATGAAATTCAAGATAAAATACTTGTACGAAAAACAAAACGAAAGCCTAAGTGTCTAATAGATTAGAACATTTGTAGGTCGAAAAATGAACAAAGTATCAGGAATCGAATAGAGATTTGTACGGAACACAAATCTGTGAGTTCATATTTCCCCTTTTATTTTAACGTTTTTATGCTTTTAAACGTGCGGAGATGTATACATGTTACAATTAATATAGCTGGGAAAATGAAAATATTTAGATCACATGTTAATAAGGCTCAAACATTGGGGCCATTAATTAATAACAAGTACCGAGGAACAAGGGGATAGATCTATTGGGTTTGGGCGAGCCCCACTCTATTACGGCAATAATATCAGATCGTATTAGAGTGCTTTTGTGTCTAAAACGAGTGTCCCAGACACATAGTAAATCGTCAAGGTTTGATTGCCACCTTATTTGGCATACAGATTAGTGTCATTGCAACACACTAATGATCTTAAAAGTTTCATTAAGCTATATTAAACAAGTTTATTTCAAATGTTTTTGATAATTCATTTGATAATTTATAACATGAATTCACCGGCCTTTGTTGACATTGTTTTCAAAACTAACATGTATTACAGGAAACTAGTGGATGGACTTCGGGGAAAAATCTTGTTCGTTTGTTGAGAAGTCAAGATATTATGTTTCATACAGTCTTTGTTGTTATGTTTAATAAACTTATGTCTAAATTTTAAATAATGTTGTTAAACTTGTGGTTTGTTTTAAAGACAAAAGTTTATATGTAAATTATGGTCAAATGAAAAGTATGGATGAATGTTTTGTAATGTAATACAATTGTCGTTTACTTGGTTGAATGCAACGATTACTGCTCTGGCCACACCTCACGACACGCTTCCGCTACATCGAAAATCGGGGTGTGACAGACCTGGTATCAGAGCTTCAATTGTAGTGAACTAAGATTCTTTTGAGTCTAGTCTACAATTTCAAAATGTTCTTTTATAAATTTTTGTGAGTCGTTTACAAATATTGAAATAAGTATTTTTGGCATGTCATCCCGGGGAGAACTGTCCACTAGTATCAAATGTTTAAAACGAAAACAATAGTGGAATGTCATTATACAAAACTAGTCTATGAGAGATAGACACAATAACAGTAAATTGAGTTGAACTTATTAGAAAAACTTACATCGAAACTTAGTGATTGCCCGATTATTTATCTTTAAACAAAAAAATTATTTATTAACAAAAATAAGTTGTACGGATTATGTTTGCCAGGACCATGTCTTCCGACAGTAGCCTTTGAGACACCGAGTCTATGAGTTCTAACCCTGAGATAGATTATATACCACTAGACGATCTACTCCCACCAGTCATTATCATTTCCGACGACGAGTCAGATAACGATGATTCTGACGATGAATGGATGGACGATGATTTCCAGCCTTTAGCCTTACCCTACCTGTACCTGATCCCATTCCCGGGGATATTCTCGATGATGATGTTTTAGCTTTACCACTTTTTGACCACTAGATAGTTATCATTGGTCACCCCGAAGGTGAGCACATTGTGGAGCACCATGTTATACCACTTAACGTGGTAGATCCTTTTGCTGTCGACATCGATGGAGATGACGATGTCATTCCTATTGTTCACGTAGATCACCTTGAGGATGATCTAGGTATCGGAGATGATTTTGATCTCGCGCTACTGGAGGTAGCTCCTCATGAGCCTGATGTCATTGATATTACCTCATCTGCTCCATCGTCTCCGAGATCACCCTCACCCGAGCCCTCACCTGATACTGCTCTTCCACCACTTCCAGATACTTTTCCCACTGTTGATGATTCTATTACACCCACTTTTGTTGATCCCATACCATCTGATGCTATCACTACTGGTCACATCTACCCATCTGGACCGTCTCAGTATTTACCTGGAGACGTTTTGTTTGCTACTGATCATTTCACTCCTCATCCTTTGTCTGGACCTTCACATTACTCATTGGGAGGTACATCCTACTCATCTGAGCAGCCACCGTTTCACCATGTTGATGGATCATTACATATATCGCGTATACCCATTCCAGATCCTTTTATCACATCTGGTCCTTATGCATCTTCTTACACTGCAGGACCCTCCCGAGTTATGTTCCCTGAGTCTAGTCAGTATGCGAGTAGACACCATCCCTATTCACGACCACCCACTGTTGGAGGACCATCATACCCATCATCTCACCATACCGGTATTCACATTCGATCACCTCCACCTGGTATGAGCCCATTTGATCCCTATCATCCCAGTCATTTCCACCGACCACCATCGAGTTTCGAGTCACGTCTTCTGAGATACAGATTAGTATCTTATTTCGCCGTATCCGTGAGCTGCAGGCTCAGATTTCCACTTTGCGAGCATCTCAGAGTACCCCATCTTTGTCATCTCAGTTACCACCATTACCCACTTCGAAACCTCCCGTGACACCATCTCTATCGATGACATCATCACCATCTTCGCCTGTTATACCACATCCACACCCTCTAGTGCAGAGTGTATTTCCATCCCACGAGGAGCGTATCCGTTCGCTCGAGGAGGAGGTCGCATACCTCCGGAGGATCATCCATTCATCTCCACCCCTACCTCCACCGTCTGTCTAGTTGGTATATGGTCATACCTCTAGGGTAGGTACTCATACCCAGTTTTGCCGAAGATAGAAGTTTTTGAAGATATATATGTCGTTAACTTGAAGATTTTGAAGAACGATGTGAAGGAAAATATCTTTATAATGTATTGTGTATGACTTGTCTATCGGAGTGTTATAACTCTGAGTTATTTTTGTATCTTCACAAAAATGATGTATCAAGTTGACAGTAATATATAATGGTTGATGTTTATCTTTTATTTATGCATTGTTGATTGTTCATTTTATGTATCTATTATGGTGCTTATAATATGGATACTATACATAAAAATTGAATTATATAAATATTATATACACTTATATTATATAATACTAATCCATGAAAGACAATATTTGTTTCAAATATATGTCTAATCACTTCTATATGTTTCATATATGAAGATCATGGCATCTAGAGGAAGAGGTAGACCCCGAGTTAGACCATCGCCATTACCTACAACCCAAGTCGAGCTCGATGCTCTAGTGAATCAACGAATAACTAAAACACTTGTGCATCACGAGCGCAATGCTGAGCCAAGGGTTCGAGAACCACCAAGAGTTCAAATGCCCGTAAATGGTTTGTTATTTATAATATTACCAAAGTATGATCATTAATATTTATTTTCAACAATATATATTATTGATGATTCTTGAAATCTAACTATTTTAGGATGTACATACAAACAATTTTTAGATTGCAAACCCTTGAATTTTGATGGCACAGGCGATGCAGTAACCTTTGTGCGTTGGACAGAAAAGATGGATTCCGTGATTCGTATGAGTAACTGTTCTATCAACCAGATTGTGACATATGTATCAGGCTTATTTATGGATGAAGCATTGTCATGGTGGAATTTGCAAGTATAGATGCTTGGAGAAGCAGTTGCTTTATGCAATTACTTGGGATAGACTGAAGGATATGATGAGAGAGAAATACTGTTCTAGGGCCGAGTTACAAAAATTAGAAACTGAGTTTTGGAATATAGCGATGGTTGGATCTGACATCTTTGGCTATACTCAGCGATCTCATGATCTTTCACGAGTCGTTCCGTATATGGTAACCCCCGTATTTAAACGTGTCGAACGATACATTTGGGAATTACCTCCAGAAATTCGAAGTATGGTTACTTCGTCACATCCAACAACCATCACTGAGGCAATTACGATTGCAGTAAGCCTTACCGAAGAAGCGGTGAGAATGAATAAGTTTTCGAGAAAGAATGCGGAGATGCCCAAGGAAACACATGTAGAATCAACCTCACATGGGAATAAGAGAAAATTTACACACTTCAAGAAAGGTTCCCGACCGAGTAACAAGAAGAAAGAAACCCCCACAGCAAAAAGGAACAAAGTATTCGTGGCAGCAGCGGAGACAGAACCGAGAGGTTATACAGGAAATGCACCTAAGTGCAACAAGTGCAATTATCATCATTATGGTGGATGCCGAACCACCAAATGTGATAAGTGCGGGAAGTTGGGACACCGCACCGAAAACTGCTGGAGTAATAACAAAGGAAACAGGAATGAAGGCAAGAAATAAGGAGTTATGGAAATTGAAACGACCGAGGAAGAAAACAAAGTTGTTATGGTTGCGGTGAATTGGGCCACTTTAGGAAGAATTGCCCAAAAGAGAACAAAGGCCACGGGCGAGCCTTTGTAATAGGAGCTCGCGAGGCAGGTCAGGATCCGAATGTAATCACTGGTACGTTCCCTGTCAATAATCATTTTGCATCTATTT
Source organism: Scalesia atractyloides (assembly GCA_947069175.1). Lineage (NCBI taxonomy): Eukaryota > Viridiplantae > Streptophyta > Magnoliopsida > Asterales > Asteraceae > Scalesia > Scalesia atractyloides. The sequence goes on along the minus strand of CAMTDV010000001.1, from coordinate 14,245,141 downwards.
TATTTGATACTGGCGCAGATTTGAGTTTCATATCTTTAGAGTTTAAAGATATACTCGAACTAAATTCAAATAAATTAGGTATTCCATTCACTATCAAACTAGCTAATGGAAAGATAATTGAATCTAATGAAATTATTAAAGAATGTTCTTTAGAGTTAGGTAGAGAAAAATTCAACATCGGTTTATTACCCATCCAGTTAGGTAGTTTTGATGTTGTAATCGGTATGGATTGGTTATCCAATAACCAAGCCGAAGTTGTGTTTGCGACAAAATCATTCGCATTCCCCTTCCTAATACTAAAACACTTCTTATACATGGCGAGAAGAGCGAAACGCCATTGTGAATTATTTGTTGTATGAAAGCTCAAAAGTGCTTGAGAAAAGGATGTATAGCATTCTTAGCACACATTGTTGACAAGAAATCCAATGAGCCAAAATTTGAGGAGATCCCTGTTGTTAAGGAATTTCCTGAAGTCTTCTCAGAGGACTTGCCAGGAATACCACTCCAACGAGAAGTCGAATTTCGCATAGACTTGATTCCAGGAGCTGCACCTGTAGCGAAATTCCCATACCGATTAGCTCCTTCGGAAATGCAAGAGTTGTCCACACAGCTTCAAGAGTTGTTGGACAAAGGATTTTTTAGACCAAGCTTCTCACCTTGGGAGCTCCAGTTCTATTTGTAAAGAAGAAAGATGGAAGCTTTAGAATGTGCATAGATTATCTAGAATTGAACAAACTCACGATCAAGAATCGGTATCCGTTACCGAGGATCGAGGATCGATGATCTGTTCGATCAACTTCAAGGATCAAGTTTTTACTCGAAGATTGACTTAAGGTCAGCATACCATCAGCTTAGAGTGCAGGAAGAAAGTATTCCTAAGACAGCATTCCGAACCCGTTATGGTCACTACGAGTTCCTTGTTATGCTATTTGGTCTAACAAATGCACCGGCGGTGTTCATGGACTTAATGAACCGTGTGTGCAAGCCTTACCTCGATAAATTTGTGATAGTATTCATTGATGACATATTGATATATTCACGAAATAAGAAGGATCACGAACACCATCTTAGGACCATTCTTTAGTTGTTAAAGAAGGAGAAACTGTATGCCAAAATTCTCTAAGTGCAAATTTTGGCTTCGTGAAATCCAATTTCTCGGTCATGTAGTCAACGATAAAGGCATACATGTCGATCCATCAAAAATAGAAGCCATTAAGAATTGGAACGCACCTAAGACACCCACCGAAGTACGCCAATTTTTAGGATTGGCGGGTTATTATCGGAGATTCATTGAGAATTTTTCAAAGATTGCTCAACCACTAACCTCCCTAACTCAGAAAGATAAGAAGTTTGATTGGGGAGAGAAACAAGAAGTGGCCTTCCAACTGCTAAAGGATAAACTTTGTGATGCATAGATTCTATCACTTCCGGACGGCATAGACGACTTTGTTGTTTATTGGAACGCTTCACATCATGATTTAGGATGCGTATTATTGCAACGAGAGAAATTTATTGCAAACGCATCGCGCCAATTAAAAGTTCACGAAAAGAACTATACCACACATGAACTAGAGCTAGGTGCAGTGATATTTGCGTTAAAAATTTGGCGTCATTATCTTTACGGCACCAAGTGCACAATCTTTACCGATCACAAAAGTCTTCAACATATATTTAACCAGAAAGAGTTAAATATGCGCCAAAGACGTTGGCTTGAATTATTGAATGACTATGATTGTGAAATTAAATACCATCCGGGCAAGGCGAACGTTGTCGCAGATGCTCTAAGTCGAAAGGAATGAGTGAAGCCTCTTCGTGTACGATCACTAAGACTCACCATTCACAATAAGCTTACCTCTCGAATTCACGACGCTCAACAGGAAGCCCTGAAGAGCGGAAATTTTAAAGCAGAAATGCTTAGAGGTATGGAAAACAATTAGAACCAAATGAGAACGGAACTTTATATTTTGCAAACAGAATTTGGGTTCCTCTTTTTGGTAATTTGCGAAACTTAATTCTAGATGAAGCCCATAAGTCCAAATATTCGATACATACCGGAGCGGATAAAATGTATCACGATCTTAAAGAATTCTATTGGTGGCCTAATCTCAAAAGAGATATTGCAACTTATGTTGGAAAATGTCTTACATGTGCAAAAATTAAGGCCGAATACCAAAAACCTTCAGGATTGTTACAACAACCTGAAATTCCCACTTGGAAATGGGAACACATTCTATGGATTTCATAACGAAATTACCCAGGACCTCTCGCGGTCACGACTTGATTTGGGTAATTGTTGACCGACTAACCAAATCAGCTCACTTCTTGACGGTACGTGAGATGGATAAAACCGAGAAGTTAGCTGAACTTTATCTTAAAGAGATTGTGGCAAGACATGGAGTGCCTGTTTCCATAATCTCTGATCGAGATGGTCGTTTCATATCAAGAATTTGGCAATCATTTCAAAAGGCTTTTGGATCTCGCTTAGATCTAAGTACGGCCTTTCATCCCCAAACAGATGGCCAAAGTGAACACACCATTCAAACCTTAGAAGATATGCTTCGTGCTTGTGTAATTGACTTAGGCGGAAATTGGGATACCCACTTGCCTTTAGTGGAGTTCTCATATAACAATAGTTATCACACAAGTATCCAAGCTGCTCCATTTGAAGCATTATACGGACGTAAATGTCGATCTCCGTTACGTTGGGCAGAATTAGGGGACAAACAAATGATAGGTCCAGAATTAATTCAAGAAACTACAGATAAAATTTTTAAAATTCGAGACCGTATAAAAGCCGCTCAGGATAGACAGAAAAGTTATGCGGATAAACGCCGCAAACCATTGTCCTTTGAGATTGGAGACAAAGTGCTATTAAAGGTCTCGCCTTGGAGAGGCGTAGTTAGATTCGGGAAGCAAGGAAAACTTAGCCCGAGGTATATAGGACCATACGAAATCTTGGAGAAGATTGGAACAGTCGCATATAAGTTGAAATTGCCTGAAACACTTAATAACGTTCACGACACTTTTCATGTGTCAAATCTTAAAAAGTGTCTTTCAGACGAGTAACTTATTATCCCCACGGACGAAATTCATATAGACGACAAACTCCATTTCATCAAAGAGCCTGTCGAAATTTTAGATTCGAAAGTTCAGAAAACAAGGAGGAGTCATATCAAACTAGTCAAAGTCCATTGGAACTCAAAGCGCGGACCTGAGTTCACTTGGGAACGGGAAGACAAAATCAAAAGAAAGTATCCCCACTTGTTTGAGAAATCCTACGCAAAGGATGACACGACTTAAATTTCGGGACGAAATTTTCTTGAACAAGGGGAGAATGTGACAATTGGCAAAATTCCGGTAATTCTGTACAACTTGAACAACTAGTACATGTTTATTTATCGTATAACATGACTTAACTTTTGATTTTTAAGTCTTAAAAGTCTAGGAATTTAACCAAATGAAATGATAAGATTTACGTACTTACAACTAGCACTAGGCTAAGGAAGAACTCTTGCAAGTAAAAGAGAAAAGAGGATAAAAATTCTTGAGACACCTTAGAGAATGCTTGAAATACTTGGAAGAAACTTGAAGGTGTTCTTAGGTGTGCTTGGCCGAAAACGAGAAGAAGGAGGGTGTTTGATTTTGAAAGTGAAGTTGTGGTGGTGAGGATAAGGAGTGGATCTTTTTCTTATAACTTTGCTTTAGATAATTACCCATAGGTTAACTAAGTGGCATCTTTAATCAACATTGACTAGATCAACAAGCCCATGTGGGCCCCACTTAGAGGGTGGACGGTTATGGTTATGGGGGGTTCTTGGTGTGGTTTAGTGAAAGGTTTTGGTGTTAAGTGTTTAATGTTATAATTTGCAAGTTACTTATAGTTTATACTTAATTATGGTTATTTTATGATGTTTAATGATTTAATCTTGTGTTATGATCATAAACAATGTTCTCTAGTTTGTTAAACATGTCTAGAACTGTTTAAAATGTTAAATCGGTGTTAGTTCCGTTTACAGAATATTAAACGGTAGCTTATGAAATTTTGTTTGACAATTTATGTTAATATACCCTTATGATATATTTAGGGTCTTTGATGTGGTTATGATGTTTAACATCATTTATGGATCTTATATATTCCAAACAATGCTAAAATTGTTATTTTTTAATGACTCAAATTCGATAATTCAAATGTTTATATATTTTCCGGAAAGTCTTATCATGTATACTTGTTCTTCCCACTTGGGGTTTGGTGTAACTTTGATGATGGATTTATTTCTAAGTCCTATACTTGTCGTTTAGCTAAGTACCGGAACCGTGTTGACACAACTAGTCTTGCCGAACAATCTACCAAAGGTCTTGTACATAGTTTGTGTTGTTTCACGACACGGCGAATAAAATCATGTGATATGCAAATGTAATGAATTATTTGAGATTGCTAGACTTGTGAGAGTCAAACATATTGTAATTAAGCCTAATGCACGAAATTGTATAATTAAATAGTGATTAAGTTGTACGAAATTACCGGATAATTTTACCGTTTGTCACACATAAAATCATCAATAAGTATGTGTTGTTATAAAAAGAGAGTTGCTAGAAAAAGAAAGCAGAAGAACCTTAATATCCATAATAAGAATAAACATACATGTATTCAAATGTTTGTATATTTTCCGGAAAGTCTTATCATGTATTCTTGTTCTTCCCACTTGGGGTTTGGTGTAACTTTGATGTTGGATCTATTTCTAAGTCCTATACTTGTCGTTTAGCTAAGTACCGGAACCGTGTTAACACAACTAGTCTTGCCGAACAATCTACCAACGGTCTTGTACATAGTTTGTGTTGTTTCACGACACGGCGAATAAAATCATGTGATATGCAAATGTAATGAATTATTTGATATTGCTAGACTTGTGAGAGTCAAACATATTGTAATTAAGCCTAATGCACGAAATTGTATAATTAAATAGTGATTAAGTTGTACGAAATTACCGGATAATTTTACCGTTTGTCACACATAAAATCATCAATAAGTATGTGTTGTTATAAAAAGAGAGTTGCTAGAAAAAGAATGCAGAAGAACCTTAGTATCCATAATAAGAATAAACATACATGTATTTGTTGTGAAAATAATGACAATACTAACTTAGAAGACCAAAACGTGTAAACATGAAAATTATGGGGTGTCTTGGTAATCTCTGAAGGGTGTTTGGAGGAGATTAATCTAAATAATAAAAGTAATAGTTTTATTATTCTAATCAATTTATAGGCAAATGATCATGTATAAAAGAACCAATTCATACAAAGTGAAAAAGAAAGTTTTGGCTTTCGATCAACCTATCAAAATGTAGAATTCACGTGACTAAAGACAAAGAAACAAGTGAAAAAAAAACAAAAGAGGAATATCTAATATTGATGACTCATAAACCCGCTCTCCCACGATTTTCAAACGGCTATAACTTTTTATACGATAATATTTAAAAAAATACACCATATTAACAAGTATTTTATTCTCTTTAATTTGAGTAGGCTATTGCTATAGTTTTCTTAATAAAAAAATATATTTTACAAGCTATAATGTTACGTGATTTTGTAACGTTACGTGATTAATTTCAAGTACGTAATTACGTTAATATGCATTTTATTCTTAAACCAAGTGTAACGTTACGTGATTATGTACCACTACGTAATTACATAACAATAGTTTACTATGTATTATTATGTGATTTTGAATGTCTATTACGTGATTTCACTATAATATTCAAGTGAAAAACCACTAAGCATGGTTGCACAAGTCGTTTGGCACTCCCTAGTTGGCCGACTAGTGAGTTGAGAGTACTCGGGGAGTACTCAAACATGTTACATTATAAAGAAGTTAGTTTTCAAGAAAATATTATATATATATATATATATCAAATATCATAAATTTACCAATATTTATAACTAAATAGGTGAATATTAATATAAATTAAAAAACATGTTCAAATAGTAAAGTGTTTCAAAAATTGATATTCGTTCTTAAAAATGTTATTCATTCTTTCTTTAATATGATAGACATAGGAATTGTGTTTTATTTTTTAAAAGTTAAACTCGGCCCGAATTGATCTACTAGATCCGTTTCTGGTCGAGGTTAACCACATTTGATCGATTCCGAGTAATTAGGCAGAGTTGAAGAAATTTGCCTTGGCAACCTACCTTGTAGCGATTATTCGGGGTGTACTCCGCTACGTGATTAGAATGCCTAACATTTTAGGTCTAATTACATATTATGTGAAAATATAATACAAAACTTAACCAATGAACCTATAATAACCACGTAATGTCGTATATTACAATTAATCACGTAATAAAGTATAAACAATTTAGTTCTCATTATTGAATGTGTAATTATGTAATAAGCATAACTGTAAAACATCAATTATAACAATCACATTGAATGTGTAATCACGTAATATTTTATATTAGACGTGTAATTTGTAAAAAAAAATTAAAATTAAGAAAACTATAGCAATAGCTTACTAAAATAAAGAGAATGAAAATACGGTGTAATGTAAAAAATATTATCATTTGAAAAAGTTATAGCCGTTTGAAAATCGTGGAAGAAAAGGGTTTATTAGTCAACAATATTGGATTTCCTAAAATACCCTTGTCTTTAAATGTCTCCTACACTTGATACAAATTCGAATTGGATCTCTTGTACAATAATCGTTCCCTCAATTCGTATTGGATTTGAATTAGTTTCTTGCTCTCTAAGTTTTTAGGGTTATAAATAGTCAAGTCTTTTTATTATACCATGTACTTGTAATTTTGTTTTATAAGTAACTACGTTAGTATATTCATAAAATATTAAATAATTATTAATAACCAAAAAATAAATGAAATTATTAAGAAAAGAAATATTAAATAAATAAGAGAGAAGCGGGAAAGCTATGATTTAATATTTATTTATTAATTGGGCAAGATGCGAGAAATTATGATTTAATATTGTTATGTAATAGGAGAGAAATGCGGGAAAATAAATATGAAGAGATATCAGAAAATAAGTAACATGTGTCTTCAAAGATTTTCATTCGTTATATGGTACATAAAAGAAATAGTTGATTGTTGTAATCAAATTCGTGGTTGTTTGCACATTCTAACAAAGTTGAAAAATTGCAAATGCCATAAAGGAGTATTTGGCTTAAAAATTAGAACATCTACTTATTTACTTAAACAACATCGCCACTGCTCAAACGGCATCAAATTCCACTCAAGCAACAGTACCATTGTTGATGTAGCTCCATTGTATCCCATTCACACTCCACCAAAGAGGGGCTGACCTTCAGCGAGTTGGTATGCGATGTTGTTAAACAACTTCCCACTTGGGTGGGGTGGTGATGATGGATAGAGAAGTTGTGCCATCGTCTCTTGTAGAAATCGCACCTTTTTTCAATGAGTCGAAATTTACAACCCAATGTATGCCTATCTTTGTAAGTATGTTGTTTTGATCTAGATTTTTTTGTTAACTTTCGAAAATTCTATCCTACGAAATCCTAGAAACACTTGATCTCCTACTTTGTTTTACTCTGTTGGGCCGATACCCAAGACCGTGAAGCTTGGAAACCTAATGCCGCTTAGAGGTGCAAAATACTGTGTTTTTTAATACCCGGGTTTGGTACGGACCCGGGTATGGTTTGTTACGGACCCGGGTACGGGTATGGTTTCTCCGAATACCAGCAACAATCAAGTCGGGTTCAGGTTCAAATTCGGGTATTGGCTTGAAAAAACATACTCGGTGTAACTAGTTTCAGGTAGGGTAGGGTTCGGGTACCATATACCTAGGTAACAAATACCCTATTTTTGGTTATAAGAAAATAGCTCCAAAGTTTGTGTTTAAGGCTGTTCAGGCATGTTATTTAGTCATATATAGCTGAGAAATACAGCTGTAAATAGCTGTGAAAAATGGTTGTATATGGCTGTTAATTATACCGGCACACGTATAAGTTGAATTCAAAATTTTGGAACACATACAAGATTTGTCTCTTTCATATCTTGAAGATGCTTTGTTTTTGGTGTTGCAGGTTCAGTTTCGTTTGGGTTCTCTGTTACTTTTTCAGGTCGGTATAGGTAATATTCATATTTTTCCTCCTTTTTGTGTTTTTAAAGATGAAACATATATAAAAATTATTCTATGAATAGTGAGGTACAACACATGACTGAGAATAGAAGGAAGATACTATGGATGGAACATGAAACAAAAATATTCATTATCCCCACTTGCTCTTATATATTTTATAATTTTGCATTTCAAAATTTCAAATTTATACATCTATAGATATATCTTATTTCATATGAAGGTTGTGCAACAGCCGACTGCCGCCATCCCGGTTGTCTTGGCAACCATAATAGGCGTGGAGAGATACATACTTGGAATCAAACCAGAAAACCAAAAAATAGGCAGAACAACAAAACATCTTTTTCCAAAAATTAAGCTTCATGTTCGAATCTGTGTTCTTTCCTTATAAATCGATCAATTAACTAATATAAATATTCATGACGGAAAAATATAAGCGTTTGCAGATTGATGGGTGCTTGTAAAAGCTTCAGGGGCTGGCTCTCTCTGAAAGACTCCACCAAGGTTGGGCTTACAAAGATCAATAGCGAAGATAAGGTATGTTCTAATGCTAATATGATCTATTTACTGACCTTTCATTATTTGATTTTAGTAAGGACATCGTAACTTATTCCTAGAAAATTTGTCACTTGATATCGAATATATAAAATCCTTTAACTCTCAGGAGATTGCCATTTTGAGCAGATGCTACTTGAAAAGATGTTGTCTGATCAAATATGAAGGCTTTATAATCATTTGGATATTAGTTGATCAACCAGAAGTACTATTTTGTTTTCCACATGCTTAACCTTATTTTAGTTCAATAGTAAGAACACCTTTTGGGTTAAATATGGGTTAAATAACATGTGCTTGAATTTTAGTTTAAACAATTGCTATAACGTGTTAATGACTAATTCCTATTGGTTTTTGGGACATTAGTTGCTTGTCAAAGAAACAATTATTGGATTATTTGTTGTCAACATGTGTTTATTAGTGTACACAATTATTAATATAAATATAACATTTGTAGTTATAGTTACTACTTACTACGAGTATGATCCAGAGGCTAATTATAACCGGAGTTTGTAACTCTGATCGATTACACGTTGTTGACGGGTAATCAATTTCTTTGCCCGCGGCGCAACATACGCGAGGCACTTTTCTGGTTTTCTATGTCAAAGTAAAACGTCTTATGAAAGGGAAATATAAATATAATTAAATATAATTTCTTTTAAATATTAGAACTATATTAGTTCAGTTCTATTAAATATTAATTTATTACTCATCCCAAAGCACCATATTATTCTTTCCCAATAAAGAAAATAGATTATCAAAAAATTCAAATCAGTGTTGTATTCCTCTCCTTCACTATCTTTCAATTTTTTTCCCTAGTTTAAGAGTTCACCGGATAAAATGGCCGGAAAATGTTCGGAGGCCGTTTTCACTTTAGTGCTTCGCCTGGTCAGTTTAAAAGTTCAAGGGATGCGAGTGCAAAATTTTATGGGGTGTGCTCGGAATTTTAACGTGTATATTACACTTAATTTAATTCTCTAAAGGGTGCGCCCGCCCACCTATCTCGAGCTATAGAAGGTTGGACATGGATCAATACCCGGTTATAAAAAACCAGTTATCCAGTTGAGGTCCATGTACGGGTTTTCTGTGCCCCACAAATGCTGGTCTTTTTAGAAAATATTTAAATAAGAATTTTCAACTATTCTAGAGTGATGAAGGTTGATTATTGATCCAAACGAATACTTCAACATTCTTATAGAAATATTAAAAAGTTTTCCCGTTGAAAACAGTATGGTTGGTAATATTTATTATCAGACATGACTGTTACTACCGGAGAGGTGATTGTTTATAAATTTAATAATAACTTGTATAAATCTGTTTTAAGTTTACAAGTTTGCTAGACAATTAAGTATGATTGATAATGTTTAAAATAATAATAATAATAATAATAATAATATAAAACATTATTTGTTTGTGATGATATAGCAATCATGGATTACTTTACACTTTACTTTCACCTTATAGTCTATAAAGCTCAATGAAGCCAAATAATTACTACATTTTACAGCCTTCAATTCCATATATACTCTACGTCTAGTTATCACGTTATAAGGATTTGGAAAAGATAGACATGATTGATTTTAATTTATATATAATCAGCATTATTTTGCAAGTTTTGTATGTATAACGATGTTTTACTTAATGCTTAGGGTGCTTTAAAAATTGATTTTTTATTTTAAACTTGCAATTTAATCTTATAAAATTTGATTCTTTTTACTTTTAATAAAAAATGCATCTTATGCAATTTAACCTCACAATTTTTTTACTTTCAACTTTGATACCTTGTAATTTTCATCTTTTGTAAATTTTCGTTTTACATTTCGTTCTTAATTTTGCGAGTTAACACGACTCAATGTGCGTGCGTGATTCAACATTTTTACGTTTTGTTCTAAATTTTGCGAGTTAATACGACTCAATGTGCGTGTGTAGTTGAATGTTTCTATATTTATTTTTTATCACTTGACAGATTCGTCGTAGCACGCGGGGTCCTAGATCGACTTAGTTATTCTTTTCTATGCTTTACATTTCGGTCTATTTTCTTCGTATGAACACATCACAAATTTGGTGTTAGTGGTATCTGGCAGTGGTATGGCATTCGTGTTATATGGAACGGTTTTACACCCCCGCCACAACGTGTTCGGCCTGGATTGACTTAGTTATTGTTTTCTGTATTTTAGGTTTCGTTTGCGTGGTTCAACGTTTTTACGTCAATTTTATGTTCAGAATTTTTTTCTTTTTATACGAGTTTTTTCGACGTTGATGTCGCTACAGTGATGTGTTATCGCTGCTACGTGAGACTTTTTTACGCTCCCGCCATAATACGAAAGCTTAATACTACTTAAAATCTCCCTTTCAATAGAAGAAGAGCTCCAAGCTTTCACTGCTGCTTCCGACGAAGATGACACCGGAATCCCGCCGTTGACGCCTCCAGCGAGGAACCGGAGTAAGACGAAGAGTACATCATCAGATTGAAGGTATGAGTTATGGATTCCAGTTTTGTTAGCAATCCTTTCAAAATGTATTCATATACCGATTATGTACAACTATTTGGAGATGACTTTCACATAAACTTTATAGCAGATTATGAACTGGTATTCTGGTAATTATCACATTTGAGCCATCTTCTTCATTAGGGTTTGGATTATTCAAGACAAACTATTTGATTTTGGAATGTTATAAAGCTGATTCCTCTTCGCTTTTTGTTGTATTGGGGAATTAGGGTTTGGTTTTATGTGTAAATAAGCCAAATCTTTTACTTTTTGAAAGGATTGCTTTGTTGGGTCAGTTTAGATTGCTCTTGAACCTAACTGCATAAGCTGCTTTGATGCATATTGCACTCTGTTTAGGGTTTCAATGGTTTTTATTCCATTAATGATTTTTTTTTTTATGTGTAATCGCACGTAGTTTTTTTGTGCCTGGGTTGTGACAATTGACAAAATTCCGGTAATTCGGTACAACTTAAACAACTAGTACATGCTTATTTATCGTATAACATGACTTAATTTTTTATTTTTAGGTCTTAAAAGTCTAGGAATTTAACCAAATCATAGGTTGGTATGATAATAGATTCGTCATGATCACGAATATATAAAACCATATCCTAGACAAATGACAACGACGCGAACAATGTATTAAATATCAGAACTAGTTACGGTACAGTCTGATATAATAGAATTAAGATATAAAATATTTCTACACTATTATACCATAAAAATTTTATATAAAATACCAAATTGTCCAAGTCTGAAGCAAAATTCAGCATTCTGCAGCAAAATTCAGCAATTGTCCGAAAAGCCAAAAATAAATATTTTTAGCTAAAGAATAATAATGGGTGTTAGAAATAGTATAAAACCCATATCTAAATCTTATTATTTAAAGCTAAACGGTTTCTTCAGTAAAAACCTGACAACAAAGTGGGTACCAGAACCAAACCCAAAATGACAAAATTATTAGTCTGAAGAGTTATATTAATTAACGGAACAATAAAAATTGTACTATAATTATTATGAACATAAAATTTCATAAGTAACACTATATATCTGTATATTACCCGGTACAAGACCCGAACCAACTTTATCAACCAAACAACAAATGAATAAGACTAATAAATTATTTTGGCCTACTATAACATCACTTTAATGTATTGGGGAATTAGTTTTTATAAAAACTTATATATATAATTATTAAAGATTATAAAAGTATATAAAATTATGTATATTGAAAAAAAGAAAAAAAAAGAAAACAACACCACCTCACGGCAATGTGTGCTTCCCCATGCCACTAAATATTTTTTTATTCATTATGTGTTAGCAAGTTATTAGCATGTTTAGTGTGAAGTGAGGTGTAAGAACCATAATCACCAACACAAAACCAAGATTATAATCACTTCCATTTCATTCATTTTCTCCATACACCAAAACTCAAGAACACTCTCACTTTTGTTCTAAAAAAAAGAATTGTCTAAGCTTCATCATCTTCACCTTCACTTTTTAAAAATCAAACACAAGAATCTCAAGCATGCATGAAGATCTAAAGGATATCTAAGGAACTTGTAAGAATTAGGAGCTTACTTTGGAAGCTTGGAACTCTTCATCAACCTCTCTTCTTGTTCCTCTAGATCATCCCTAGCCATTGTGCTAGTAGTATGATCTTAAAACCTTATGTTATACTTTTTATTTTATAAAATTTCACAAGATCATCATAAAAATTATATAAAAACCCACTTGAAAAACACTAATAAATCTAAGATCACTAACATAATCATGTGATTTTCTTGATAGTTTTTGATGATCTTGAACTTGTTATAAACTAGTAAACTTGAATTTTGCAAAATTATTAATAAAAAGGTGATCTAAGCACATGCATGTTTAGATTAGCAAAATTCATTAACAAAATATGTTATGAACATAATCTCATATTTTAAATATGATTATACATATATTAGACCATTAAATAAAAATTATGATTTAGAAATTTTGTATAAAAGTTATAATAAAGTTTCTATATTAAGAAAGATTAATAATTATAACAAGTTCATAACATTATGTTAATACATTTATATAATATTGTGGTTTATGATTATTTGAGTTAGTTTAATTACTTAAAACATGTTTATAAAAACATGGGAAACTTATATTTTTAAAGGAAACTATGGCAAAATTTTTATACAAATTAATCTTGATTAAGATATGATTAAACTAAAGATTTGGTGGTTAAAAGTGATTAGGAACTTTAATCTTGTTTAAATAAAGGTTTGGTGAAAAAGTTAAGAATATAATTACATAAGTATTTCTTAAACTAAAAAGGAGATAAATATATATTTTTGATAAAAATATATATTTTGAAATCAACAAATATGTGTATATATTATTTTTGTATAAAAATATTTTTAAGTGTTCAACTTTTGACAAAATTATATATATCGGACAATTCGGACAAACTTGGACAATTCGGACAAAATCATATATATGGTATAAACGAAACAAACGACGAAGACGAAATGAATAAAATAGTTGACGCGAACCTAACGGTCAAAACGAACGAATAAACCGATACACTTTATATTTACTAGAATTTTTTTAATATATACAACTTATAGTTTTTATAAATAATTTTTTTTAAGTTATAACAAATACTAGTAAATATTTTTGGATAAGCCCAACTAAACAAATTATTAGACTAAGCCCATTTTTATAAAAACTATATTGGGCTAAACTTATTTTTATAAAGTATATGGACTAGCTCATTTATATAATCTAGTTTGGCTAAGGCCCACTTTTACTAAATTAACTTTGGGCTAGCTCAAAACGAACGAATAAAGTCTTAGATTGAATTTTTACCATTAAATAATGGACTAGGTCCATTTACATGTAATCAATCCAAAATAATTATATGAAAGAAATATACAGATATGTATATCAACCAAGAAAACCAATAATTACAAGTATGAAATTCAAGATAAAATACTTGTACGAAACACAAAACGAAATCCTAAGTGTCTAATAGATTAGAACATTTGTAGGTCGAAAAATGAACGAAGTATCAGGAATCGAATAGAGATTTGTACGGAACACAAATCTGTTAGTTCATATTTCCCCTTTTATTTTAACGTTTTTATGGTTTTAAACGTGCGGGGATGTATACATGTTACAATTAATATAGCTGGGAAAATGAAAATATTTAGATCACATGTTAATAAGGCTCAAGCATTGGGGCCATTAATGAATAACAAGTACTGAGGAACAAGGGGATAGATCTATTGGGTTTGGGCGAGCCCCACTCTATTACGGCAATAATAACAGATCGTATTAGTGTGCTTTTATGTCTAAAACGAGTGTCCCAGACACATAGTAAATCGTCAAGGTTTGGTTGCCACCTTATTTGGCATACAGATTAGTGTCCTTGCAACACACTAATGATCTTAAAAGTTTCATTAAGCTATATTAAACAAGTTTATTTCAAATGTTTTTGATAAAAAATTTATAACATGAATTCACCAGCTTTTGTTGATATTGTTTTCAAAACTAACATGTATTACAGGAAACTAGTGGATGGACTTCGGGGAAAAATCTTGTTCGTTTGTTGAGAAGTCAAGATATTATGTTTCATACAGTCTTTGTTGTTATGTTTAATAAAATTATGTCTAAATTTTAGATAATGTTGTTAAACTTGTGGTTTGTTTTAAAGACAAAAGTTTATATATAAATTATGGTCAAATGAAAAGTATGGATGAATGTTTTGTAACGTAATACAATTGTGGTTTACTTGGTTGAATGCAACGATTACTGCTCTGGCCACATCTCACGACACGCTTCCGCTACAACGAAAATCGGGGTGTGACAGACCTGGTATAAGAGCTTCTAGTGAACTAAGATTCTTTTGAGTCTAGTCTACAATTTCAAAATGCTCTTTTATAAATTTTTGTGAGTCGTTTACAAAAATTGAAATAAGTATTTTTGGCTTGTCATCCCGGGGAGAACTGTCCACTAGTATCAAATGTTTAAAACAAAAACAATAGTGGAATGTCATTATACAAAACGAGTCTATGAGAGATAGACACAATAATAGTAAATTTAGTTGAACTTATGATTAGAAAAACTTACATCGAAACTTAGTGATTGCCCGATTATTTATCTTTAAACAAAAAAAATATTTATTAACAAAAATAAGTTGTACGGATTATGTTTGCCAGGACCATGTCTTCCGACAGTAGCCTTTTAGACACCGAGTCTATGAGTTCTAACCCTGAGATAGATTATATACCACTAGACGATCTACTCCCACCAGTCATTATCATTTCTGACGACGAGTCAGATCACGATGATTCTGACGATGATTGGATGGACGATGATTTCCAGCCTTTAGCCTTACCCTACCTGTACCTGATCCCATTCCTGGGGATATTCCCGATGATGATGTTTTAGCTTCACCACTTTTTGACCACTAGATAGTTATCATTGGCCACCCCGAAGGTGAGCACATTGTGGAGCACCATGTTATACCACTTAACGTGGTAGATCCTTTTGCTGTCGACATCGATGGAGATGACGATGTCATTCCTATTGTTCACGTAGATCACCTTGAGGATGATCTAGGTATCAGAGATGATTTTGATCTCGCGCTACTGGAGGTAGCTCCTCATGAGCCTGATGTCATTGATATTACCTCATCTGCTCCATCGTCTCCGAGATCACCCTCACTGGAGCCCTCACTTGATACTGCTCTTCCACTACTTCCAGATACTTTTCCCACTGTTGATGATTCTATTACACCCACTTTTGTTGATCCCATACCATCTGATGCTATCACTACTGGTCACATCTACCCATCTGGACCGTCTCAGTATTTACCTGGAGACGTTTCATTTGCTACTGATCATTTCACTCCTCATCCTTTGTCTTGACCTTCACATTACTCATTGGGAGGTACATCCTACTCATCTGAGCAGCCACCGTTTCACCATGTTGATGGATCATTACATATACCGCGTATACCCATTCCAGATCCTTTTATCACATCTGGTCCTTATGCATCTTCTTACACTGCAGGACCTTCCCGAGTTATGTTCCCTGAGTCTAGTCAGTATGCGAGTAGACACCATCCCTATTCACGACCACCCACTGTTGGAGGACCATCATACCCATCATCTCACCATACCGGTATTCACATTCGATCACCTCCACCTGGTATGAGCCCATCTGATCCCTATCATCCCAGTCATGTCAACCAACCACCATCGAGTTTCGAGTCACGTCTTCTGAGATACAAATTAGTATCTTATTTCGCCGTATCCGTGAGCTGCAGGCTCAGATTTCCACTTTGCGAGCATCTCAGAGTACCCCATCTTTGTCATCTCAGTTACCACCATTACCCACTTCGACACCTCCCGTGACACCATCTCTACCGATGACATCATCACCACCTTCGCCTGTTATACCACATCCACACCCTCTAGTGCAGAGTGTATTTCCATCCCACGAGGAGCGTATCCGTTCGCTCGAGGAGGAGGTCGTATACCTCTGGAGGATCATCCGTTCATCTCCACCCCACCTCCACCGTCAGTCTAGTTGGTATATGGTCATGCCTCTAGGGTAGGTACTCATACCCAGTTTTGCCGAAGATAGAAGTTTTTGAAGATATATATGTCGTTAACTTGAAGATTTTGAAGAACGATGTGAAGGAAAATATCTACTTTATAAATATGACTTGTCTATCGGAGTGTTATAACTCCGAGTTATTTTTGTATCTTCACAAAAATGATGTATCAAGTTGACGGTATATATATAATGGTTGATGTTTATCTTTTATTTATGCATTGTTGATTGTTCATTTTATGTATCTATTATGGTGCTTATAATATGGATACTATACATAAAAATTGATTTATATAAATATTATATACACTTATATTATATAATACTAATCCATGAAAGACAATATTTGTTTCAAATATATGTCTAATCACTTCTATATGTTTCATATATGAAGATTATGGCATCTAGAGGAAGAGGTAGACCCCGAGTTAGACCATCGCCATTACCTACAACCCAAGTCGAGCTCGATGCTCTAGTGAATCAACGAATAACTAAAACACTTGTGCATCACGAGCGCAATGCTGAGCCAAGGGTTCAAGAACCACCAAGAGTTCAAATGCCCGTAAATGGTTTGTCATTTATAATATTACCAAAGTATGATCATTAATATTTATTTTCAACAATATATATTATTGATGATTCTTGAAATCTAACTATTTTAGGATGTACATACAAACAATTTTTAGATTGCAAACCCTTGAATTTTGATGGCACAGGCGATGCAGTAACCTTTGTGCGCTGGACAGAAAAGACGGATTCCGTGATTCGTATGAGTAACTGTTCTATCAACCAGATTGTGACATATGTATCAGGCTTATTTATGGATGAAGCATTGTCATGGTGGAATTTGCAAGTACAGACGCTTGGAGAAGCAGTTGCTTATGCAATTACTTGGGATAGACTGAAGGATATGATGAGAGAGAAATACTGTTCTAGAGCCGAGTTACAAAAATTGGAAACTGAGTTTTGGAATATAGCGATGGTTGGATCTGACATCTATGGCTATACTCAGTGATTTCATGATCTTTCACGAGTCGTTCCGTATATGGTAACCCCCGTATTTAAACGTGTCGAACGATACATTTGGGAATTATCTCCAGAAATTTGAAGTATGGTTACTTCGTCACATCCAACAACCATCACCGAGGCAATTACGATTGCAGTAAGCCTTACCGAAGAAGCGGTGAGAATGAATAAGTTTTCGAGAGAGAATGCGGAGATGCCCAAGGAAACACATGTAGAATCAACCTCACATGGGAATAAGAGAAAATTTACACACTTCAAGAAAGGTTCCCGACCGAGTAACAAGAAGAAAGAAACCCCCACAGCAAAAAGGAACAAAGTATTCGTGGCAGCAGCGGAGACAGAACCGAGAGGTTATACAGGAAATGCACCTAAGTGCAACAGGTGCAATTATCATCATTATGGTGGATGCCGAACCACCAAATGTGATAAGTGCGGGAAGTTGGGACACCGCACCGAAAACTGCTGGAGTAATAACAAAGGAAACAGGAATGAAGGCAAGAAAGAAGGAGGTTATGGAAATGGAAACGACTGTGGAAGAAATCAAAGTTGTTATGGTTGCGGTGAATTGGGCCACTTTAGGAAGAATTGCCCAAAAGAGAACAAAGGCCACGGGCGAGCCTTTGTAATAGGAGCTCGCGAGGCACGTCAGGATCCGAAAGTGATCATTGGTACGTTCCCTGTCAATAATCAATTTGGATCTATTTTATTTGATACTGGCACAGATTTTAGTTTCATATCTTTAGAGTTTAAAGATATACTCGAACTAAATTCAAATAAATTAGGTATTCCATTCACTATCAAACTAGCGAATGGAAAGATAATTGAATCTAATGAAATTATTAAAGAATGTTCGTTAGAGTTAGGTGGACAAAAATTCAACATCGATTTACTACCCATCCAGTTAGGTAGTTTTGATGTTGTAATCGGTATGGATTGGTTATCCAATAACCAAGCCGAAGTTGTGTGTTGCGACAAAATCATTCGCATTCCACTTCCTAATACTAAAACACTTCTTACACATGGCGAGAAGAGCGAAACGCCATTGTGAATTATTTCTTGTATGAAAGCTCAAAAGTGCTTGAGAAAAGGATGTATAGCATTCTTAGCACACATTGTTAACAAGAAATCCAATGAGCCAAAATTTGAGGAGATCCCTGTTGTTAAGGAATTTCCTGAAGTCTTCCCAGAGGACTTGCCAGGAATACCACTCCAACGGCAAGTCGAATTTCGCATAGACTTGATTCCAGGAGCTGCACCTGTAGTGAAATCCCCATACCGATTAGCTCCTTCGGAAATGCAAGAGTTGTCCACACAGCTTCAAGAGTTGTTGGACAAAGGATTTATTAGACCAAGCTTCTCACCTTGGGGAGCTCCAGTTCTATTTGTAAAGAAGAAAGATCGAAGCTTTAGAATGTGCATAGATTATCGAGAATTGAACAAACTCACGATCAAGAATCGGTATCTGTTACCGAGGATCGATGATCTGTTCGATCAACTTCAAGGATCAAGTGTTTACTCGAAGATTGACTTAAGGTCAGGATACCATCAGCTTAGAGTGCAGGAAGAAAGTATTCCAAAGACAGCATTCCGAACCCGTTATGGTCACTACGAGTTCCTTGTTATGCTATTTGGTCTAACAAATGCACCGGCGGTGTTCATGGACTTAATGAACCGTGTGTGCAAGCCTTACCTCGATAAATTTGTGATAGTAATCATTGATGATATATTGATATATTCACGAAATAAGAAGGATCACGAACACCATCTTAGGACCATTCTTGAGTTGTTAAAGAAGGAAAAACTGTATGCAAAATTCTCTAAGTGCGAATTTTGGCTTCGTGAAATCCAATTTCTCGGACATGTAGTCAACGATAAAGGCATACATGTCGATCCATAAAAAATAAAAGCCATTAAGAATTGGAACGCACCTAAGACACCCACCGAAGTACGCCAATTTTTAGGATTGGCGGGTTATTATCGGAGATTCATTGAGAATTTTTCAAAGATTGCTCAACCACTAACCTCCCTAACTCAGAAAGATAAGAAGTTTGATTGGGGAGAGAAACAAGAAGTCGCCTTCCAACTGCTAAAGGATAAACTTTGTGATGCACCGATTCTATCACTTCCGGACGGCATAGACGACTTTGTTGTTTATTGGAACGCTTCACATCATGGTTTAGGATGCGTATTATTGCAACGAGAGAAATTTATTGCATACGCATCACGCCAATTAAAAGTTCACGAAAAGAACTATACCACACATGAGCTAGAGCTAGGTGCAGTGATATTTGCGTTAAAAATTTGGCGTCATTATCTTTACGGCACCAAGTGCAGAATCTTTACCGATCACAAAAGTCTTCAACATATATTTAACTAGAAAGAGTTAAATATGCGCCAAAGACGTTGGCTTGAATTATTGAATGACTATGATTGTGAAATTAAATACCATCCGGGCAAGGCGAACGTTACCGATCACAAAAGTCTTCAACATATATTTAACCAGAAAGAGTTAAATATGCGCCAAAGACGTTGGCTTGAATTATTGAATGACTATGATTGTGAAATTAAATACCATCCGGGCAAGGCGAACGTTGTCGCAGATGCTCTAAGTCGAAAGGAACGAGTGAAGCCTCTTCGTGTACGATCATTAAGACTCACCATTCACAATAACCTTACCTCTCGAATTCACGACGCTCAACAGGAAGCCCTGAAGAGCGGAAATTTTAAAGCAGAAATGCTTAGAGGTATGGAAAACAATTAGAACCAAATGAGAACGGAACTTTGTATTTTGCAAACAGGATTTGGGTTCCTCTTTTTGCTAATTTGAGAAACTTAATTCTAGATGAAGCCCATAAGTCCAAATATTCGATACATACCGAAGCGGATAAATTAGGTATTCCATTCACTATCAAACTAGCTAATGGAAAGATAATTGAATCTAATGAAATTATTAAAGAATGTTCTTTAGAGTTAGGTAGAGAAAAATTCAACATCGGTTTATTACCCATCCAGTTAGGTAGTTTTGATGTTGTAATCGGTATGGATTGGTTATCCAATAACCAAGCCGAAGTTGTGTTTGCGACAAAATCATTCGCATTCCACTTCCTAATACTAAAACACTTCTTATACATGGCGAGAAGAGCGAAACGCCATTGTGAATTATTTGTTGTATGAAAGCTCAAAAGTGCTTGAGAAAAGGATGTATAGCATTCTTAGCACACATTGTTGACAAGAAATCCAATGAGCCAAAATTTGAGGAGATCCCTGTTGTTAAGGAATTTCCTGAAGTCTTCCCAGAGGACTTGCCAGGAATACCACTCCAACGAGAAGTCGAATTTCGCATAGACTTGATTCCAGGAGCTGCACCTGTAGCGAAATCCCCATACCGATTAGCTCCTTCGGAAATGCAAGAGTTGTCCACACAGCTTCAAGAGTTGTTGGACAAAGGATTTTTTAGACCAAGCTTCTCACCTTGGGAGCTCCAGTTCTATTTGTAAAGAAGAAAGATGGAAGCTTTAGAATGTGCATAGATTATCTAGAATTGAACAAACTCACGATCAAGAATCGGTATCCGTTACCGAGGATCGAGGATCGATGATCTGTTCGATCAACTTCAAGGATCAAGTTTTTACTCGAAGATTGACTTAAGGTCAGCATACCATCAGCTTAGAGTGCAGGAAGAAAGTATTCCTAAGACAGCATTCCGAACCCGTTATGGTCACTACGAGTTCCTTGTTATGCTATTTGGTCTAACAAATGCACCGGCGGTGTTCATGGACTTAATGAACCGTGTGTGCAAGCCTTACCTCGATAAATTTGTGATAGTATTCATTGATGACATATTGATATATTCACGAAATAAGAAGGATCACGAACACCATCTTAGGACCATTCTTTAGTTGTTAAAGAAGGAGAAACTGTATGCCAAAATTCTCTAAGTGCAAATTTTGGCTTCGTGAAATCCAATTTCTCGGTCATGTAGTCAACGATAAAGGCATACATGTCGATCCATCAAAAATAGAAGCCATTAAGAATTGGAACGCACCTAAGACACCCACCGAAGTACGCCAATTTTTAGGATTGGCGGGTTATTATCGGAGATTCATTGAGAATTTTTCAAAGATTGCTCAACCACTAACCTCCCTAACTCAGAAAGATAAGAAGTTTGATTGGGGAGAGAAACAAGAAGTGGCCTTCCAACTGCTAAAGGATAAACTTTGTGATGCATAGATTCTATCACTTCCGGACGGCATAGACGACTTTGTTGTTTATTGGAACGCTTCACATCATGACTTAGGATGCGTATTATTGCAACGAGAGAAATTTATTGCAAACGCATCGCGCCAATTAAAAGTTCACGAAAAGAACTATACCACACATGAACTAGAGCTAGGTGCAGTGATATTTGCGTTAAAAATTTGGCGTCATTATCTTTACGGCACCAAGTGCACAATCTTTACCGATCACAAAAGTCTTCAACATATATTTAACCAGAAAGAGTTAAATATGTGCCAAAGACGTTGGCTTGAATTATTGAATGACTATGATTGTGAAATTAAATACCATCCGGGCAAGGCGAACGTTGTCGCAGATGCTCTAAGTCGAAAGGAATGAGTGAAGCCTCTTCGTGTACGATCACTAAGACTCACCATTCACAATAACCTTACCTCTCGAATTCACGACGCTCAACAGGAAGCCCTGAAGAGCGGAAATTTTAAAGCAGAAATGCTTAGAGGTATGGAAAACAATTAGAACCAAATGAGAACGGAACTTTATATTTTGCAAACAGAATTTGGGTTCCTCTTTTTGGTAATTTGCGAAACTTAATTCTAGATGAAGCCCATAAGTCCAAATATTCGATACATACCGGAGCGGATAAAATGTATCACGATCTTAAAGAATTCTATTGGTGGCCTAATCTCAAAAGAGATATTGCAACTTATGTTGGAAAATGTCTTACATGTGCAAAAATTAAGGCCGAATACCAAAAACCTTCAGGATTGTTACAACAACCTGAAATTCCCACTTGGAAATGGGAACACATTCTATGGATTTCATAACGAAATTACCCAGGACCTCTCGCGGTCACGACTTGATTTGGGTAATTGTTGACCGACTAACCAAATCAGCTCACTTCTTGACGGTACGTGAGATGGATAAAACCGAGAAGTTAGCTGAACTTTATCTTAAAGAGATTGTGGCAAGACATGGAGTGCCTGTTTCCATAATCTCTGATCGAGATGGTCGTTTCATATCAAGAATTTGGCAATCATTTCAAAAGGCTTTTGGATCTCGCTTAGATCTAAGTACGGCCTTTCATCCCCAAACAGATGGCCAAAGTGAACACACCATTCAAACCTTAGAAGATATGCTTCGTGCTTGTGTAATTGACTTAGGCGGAAATTGGGATACCCACTTGCCTTTAGTGGAGTTCTCATATAACAATAGTTATCACACAAGTATCCAAGCTGCTCCATTTGAAGCATTATACGGACGTAAATGTCGATCTCCGTTACGTTGGGCGGAATTAGAGGACAAACAAATGATAGGTCCAGAATTAATTCAAGAAACTACAGATAAAATTTTTAAAATTCGAGACCGTATAAAAGCCGCTCAGGATAGACAGAAAAGTTATGCGGATAAACGCCGCAAACCATTGTCCTTTGAGATTGGAGACAAAGTGCTATTAAAGGTCTCGCCTTGGAGAGGCGTAGTTAGATTCGGGAAGCAAGGAAAACTTAGCCCGAGGTATATAGGACCATACGAAATCTTGGAGAAGATTGGAACAGTCGCATATAAGTTGAAATTGCCTGAAACACTTAATAACGTTCACGACACTTTTCATGTGTCAAATCTTAAAAAGTGTCTTTCAGACGAGTAACTTATTATCCCCACGGACGAAATTCATATAGACGACAAACTCCATTTCATCAAAGAGCCTGTCGAAATTTTAGATTCGAAAGTTCAGAAAACAAGGAGGAGTCATATCAAACTAGTCAAAATCCATTGGAACTCAAAGCGCGGACCTGAGTTCACTTGGGAACGGGAAGACGAAATCAAAAGAAAGTATCCCCACTTGTTTGAGAAATCCTACGCAAAGGATGACACGACTTAAATTTCGGGACGAAATTTTCTTGAACAAGGGGAGAACAATTGACAAAATTCCGGTAATTCGGTACAACTTAAACAACTAGTACATGCTTATTTATCGTATAACATGACTTAATTTTTGATTTTTAGGTCTTAAAAGTCTAGGAATTTAACCAAATCATAGGTTGGTATGATAATAGATTCGTCATGATCACGAATATATAAAACCATATCCTAGACAAATGACAACGACGCGAACAATGTATTAAATATCAGAACTAGTTACGGTACAGTCTGATATAATAGAATTAAGATATAAAATATTTCTACACTATTATACCATAAAAATTTTATATAAAATACCAAATTGTCCAAGTCTGAAGCAAAATTCAGCATTCTGCAGCAAAATTCAGCAATTGTCCGAAAAGCCAAAAATAAATATTTTTAGCTAAAGAATAATAATGGGTGTTAGAAATAGTATAAAACCCATATCTAAATCTTATTATTTAAAGCTAAACGGTTTCTTCAGTAAAAACCTGACAACAAAGTGGGTACCAGAACCAAACCCAAAATGACAAAATTATTAGTCTGAAGAGCTATATTAATTAACGGAACAATAAAAATTGTACTATAATTATTATGAACATAAAATTTCATAAGTAACACTATATATCTGTATATTACCCGGTACAAGACCCGAACCAACTTTATCAACCAAACAACAAATGAATAAGACTAATAAATTATTTTGGCCTACTATAACATCACTTTAATGTATTGGGGAATTAGTTTTTATAAAAACTTATATATATAATTATTAAAGATTATAAAAGTATATAAAATTACGTATATTGAAAAAAGAAAAAAAAAAAAAGAAAACAACACCACCTCACGGCAATGTGTGCTTCCCCATGCCACTAAATATTTTTTTTATTCATTATGTGTTAGCAAGTTATTAGCATGTTTAGTGTGAAGTGAGGTGTAAGAACCATAATCACCAACACAAAACCAAGATTATAATCACTTCCATTTCATTCATTTTCTCCATACACCAAAACTCAAGAACACTCCCACTTTTGCTCTAAAAAAAAGAAATTGTCTAAGCTTCATCATCTTCACCTTCACTTTTTAAAAATCAAACACAAGAATCTCAAGCATGCATGAAGATCTAAAGGAGATCTAAGGAACTTGTAAGAATTAGGTGTTTACTTTGAAAGCTTGGAACTCTTGATCAACCTCTCTTCTTGTTCCTCTAGATCATCCCTAGCCATTGTGCTAGTAGTAAGATCTTAAAACCTTATGTTATACTTTTTATTTTATAAAATTTCACAAGATCATCATAAAAATTATATAAAAACCCACGTGAAAAACACTAATAAATCTAAGATCACTAAGATAATCATGTAATTTTCTTGATAGTTTTTGATAATCTTGAATTTGTTATGAACTAGTAAACTTGAATATTGCAAAATTATTAATAAAAAGGTGATCTAAACACATGCATATTTAGATTAGCAAGATTCATTAACAAAATATGTCATGAACATAATCTCATATTTTAAATATGATTATACATATATTAGATCATTAAATAAAAATTATGATTTAGAAATTTTGTATGAAAGTTATAATAAAGTTTCTATATTAAGAAAGATTAATAATTATAACAAGTTCATATGTTAATACATTTATATAATATTGTGGTTTATGATGATTTGAGTTAGTCTAATTACCTAAAACATGTTTATAAAAACATGGGAAACTTATATTTTTAAAGGAAATTATGGCAAAATTTTTATAAAAATTAATCTTGATTAAGATATGATTAAACTAAAGATTTGGTGGTTAAAAGTGATTAGGAACTTTAATCTTGTTTAAATAAAGGTTTGGTGAAAAAGTTAAGAATATAATTAAATAAGTATTTCTTAAACTAAAAAGGAGATAAATATATATTTTTGATAAAAATATATATTTTAAAATCACCAAATATGTGTGTGTGTATATATATATATATATATATATATATTTGTATAAAAATATGTTTAAGTGTTCAACTTTTGACAAAATTATATATATGGGACAATTCGGACAAACTTGGACAATTCGGACAAAATTATATATATGGTATAAACGAAACAAACGACGAAGACCAAATAAATAAAATAGTTGATGCGAACCTAACGCTCAAAACGAACGAATAAACCGATACACTTTATATTTACTAGAATTTTTTTAATATATAACTTATAGTTTTTATAAATATTTTTTTTTAAGTTATAATAAATACTAGTAAATATTTTTGGATAAGCCAAACTAAACAAATTATTAGACTAAGCCCATTTTTATAAAAACTAAATTGGTCTAAACTTATTTTTATAAAGTATATGGACTAGCCCATTTATATAATCTAGTTGGGCTAAGGCCCACTTTTATTAAATTAACTTTGGGCTAAGCCCACTTTTATGAAATTTACAAGTGTTAGGCCTACTTGTATAAAAATCAAACTTTGGGCTAAGGCTCACCTTTATATAAAAAATAAACTTTGGGCTAAGCCCACTTTTATAAAAGTTTACATGGGCTAGACCCATTTAAATAAAAGATAATTTTGGGCTAAGCCCACTTTTATAAAGAAATAAATTGGGCTAATCTATTTTATAAAAACTAACATTAGGTTAAATCCCACTTTTATAAAAGTAAACTTGGGCTAATCAAATTTTTATAAACTATATTGGGCTAGGCCCAATCTTTCATTTTAACTTGGGCTAGACCCACCTTTACAAACCAATTGGGCTTAATCCATTTTAAAACAAAATTAGGTTGGGCTAGGCCCATATACATAGTAAGAAAATTAGGCTAGGCCTATGCTTACAAAAACTATTGGGCTAGGCCCATATGTAATAAAGTCTTAGATTGAATTTTTACCATTAAATAATGGACTAGGTCCATTTACCTGTAATCAATCCAAAATATATATATATGAAAGAAATATACAAATATGTATATCAACCAAGAAAACCAATAATTACAAGTATGAAATTCAAGATAAAATACTTGTACGAAAAACAAAACGAAAGCCTAAGTGTCTAATAGATTAGAACACTTGTAGGTCGAAAAACGAACGAAGTATCAGGAATCGAATAGAGATTTGTACGGAACGCAAATCTGTGAGTTCATGTTTCCCCTTTTATTTTAACGTTTTAATGGTTTTAAACGTGCGGGGATGTATACATGTTACAATTAATATAGCTGGGAAAATGAAAATATTTAGATCACATGTTAATAAGGCTCAAGCATTGGGGCCATTAATGAATAACAAGTACCAAGGAACAAGGGGATAGATCTATTGGGTTTGGGCGAGCCTACTCTATTACGGCAATAATAACAGATCGTATTAGAGTGCCTTTGTGTCTAAAACGAGTTTCTCAGACACATAATAAATCGTCAAGGTTTAGTTGCCACCTTATTCGGCTTACAGATTAGTGTCCTTGCAACACACTAATGATCCTACAAGTTTCATTAAGCTATATTAAACAAGTTTATTTCAAATGTTTTTGATAATTCATTTAATACAAAATTTATAACATGAATTCACCAGCTTTTGTTGACATTGTTTTCAAAACTAACTTGTATTACAGGAAACTAGTGGATGGACTTCGGGGAAAAATCTTCTTCGTTTGTTGAGAAGTCAAGATATTATGTTTCATCCGGTCTTTGTTGTTATGTTTTATAAACTTATGCCTAAATTTTAAATAATGTTGTTAAACTTGTGGTTTGTTTTAAAGACAAAAGTTTATATGTAAATTATGGTCAAATGAAAAGTATGGATGAATGTTTTTTAATGTAATACAATTGTCGTTTACTTGGTTGAATGCAACGATTGCCGCTCTGGCCACACCTCGCGACACGCTTCCGCTACATCGGGGTGTGACATGGGTAGATCCTTCAACAGGACATAATCAAGGTTATAGTTTTGCCATTTTCGTCTCATTTTTTAATATTTTTTTGTTTATGTTAAATTATGAAGATAATATAACTCTAATTGTAGGTATTAGTAATTTGTTATTGGTAAAAAAATGGGTGATTTTAGGAGCTAGAATGGGTAATTTTGTTACTCTGGTCCGAAAATCTCAAAATTCTTCCAAACATGTAGTCTTCCAGCTATGATCACAAAGATATTACAATAATAATAAAACTAGAATATGGTTCACTGTTTGATTGTTGATAAAGTGGTTTTCTTATTAGCATGTTATATAAGGTGTTGATTGTATGTATTAGCAGGTAGTTTGGAGTGACCTGATGATTTTGTGGATTATAATCCGAAGAAACAATGGTGTACGCTTGAAGAGGGTCCGACCAGCCACCAGGGAAATGTTTTTAATTAACGTATGCATATGCGAAAAAGGTTTGAGCTATATATATTGTTTAGATAAATTGTTGCAGAGTGAAATTGTAATATGAAAGTACCAGCATATAAAAAGAAAACAAGCTTTACAATCTTAAATATGGGTAGATTTTATGTCAAATTCAAAGTTACTTCCAACATCTAGAAGTCTATAACCTTTTCTATATTTTAAACTAACTAGAAACTAAAATTAGTCTCAATGGGTCAGTCGCCATATAATGAAATTCTTATTGGTAAACTTATATGATACACATGCGGTTTGTTTCACATTCAAAGAAACGGCCTGATAACCTAAATTGCAGTCGCTGCAGTTGGTGCAGCCGTCGCTCCTGAAAAAAGAATGGGAAAAGATGCGCCTACCGTAGCTGATGAATTGGGGGAAGATTTTTTCCTTCACGAAGAGCCATTCAAGTTTACTCAGGTGAGTGCACCGTAAAAAATTGTCCGTTTCGTTTGCTGCAATATAAAAATGAATACCCGTGTTTATTTCAGGTGAAATCCATTGTGAAAAGTTACCGCAATGTAGTTTTGGTGGAGTTTCTATTGTTTTATCAATTTCTTTTATTAGTTTCTTAAAAGTATTGTTCATTTGTAACAAAAGACAAATAGTTACTGGAGAATTTTATCTTTTCATCTACACGCATTTGTCCTAACATAATTAGTAGTTCTTGACACACTTTTTGTGATCTTTTGACCTTTTTATAGTGGAAACGGGCAGCTTTATGCCAAAAAGTTTACTAATTTTGTTGAGAAGCAACTAAAAAACGAATGAGCTACTTCTTTAAGAACGACTGCAAATCAAATTGTTGGCTTCTCGAAGGTTAGTTTTCTGTATCACATGAATTGCTTCTTTGGTTACCATTTATAATATTTGCTTACTATCTTCATGTTATTAATACAATGGAGTGCACATGATGAGATTAATGCTGGTGAATGTGACGGCATGACTTATGAAGAAATAAAGAAGAATATGCCCGATGAGTACAGGTATGGTTAATATGAAATAGTCAAGTGTTTTTAATTTTTAATATATATATATATATATTCTACCGAGTATGAGTTGTGACTATACATTTCCATTTAACGATCTTTTGTTTAATTTTTATGAAGGTCAAGAAGAAAGACAGATTCAGGTATCGATGGTATCCTGGTGGAGAGTCGTATCTCGATGTGATACAGAGGTATTGAATTTTTTAAACACAAAAAAAAGCTGGAAATATAGAAAGTAAATAATTAATTCAATTTGTGCAAATACAAGTTTGACAGGTTGGAGCCGGTTATTATCGAGCTTGACGATAACATACCCCGTCATAGTTGTATCTCACCAGGTCAGACAACGCGCCACAAAACGTTACCTTCACAGTTGAGTAAAAAAACCTACAAAGGAAGTGGCTCGAACGGGTTTGTAAAGTGTATTTTAATACATATACTTGTATTACCATGGAATTTATTTCATCTTTGTGTAGAATCCATGGTTTGTTCGTGTTTGGAGCTGCAGTTGTATTAAGCATTCATTTGAAGCCTCACAATTTCATTGGAAGCTATGACCAGTTGTTTGTTTGAGGGATATAAATGACACCAATGGAAGAATTACGAATATTTTTAGTAGGTATAATTCTACTCAAAATTTGTTACTTTTTACAGTTATGTCCCCATTTTGTGGTTTGGATAAACTAATGTTTTAAGCTTTGTTGATCACATACATGTTGCTAACTTTTTAAATGCTTTCATATTGACGTACAGAAGTGAATTTGTTATAATTTAATTACTAATGAGATGTCCCTTACATGTATTTAAATGTTATCCAAACTAATGCTTCGCATCTCTTGCGCTATTTTGCCACTGATACAAGGCTGCGAATGTTTTGGGTTTGGGTTATAATTGCTCGTAGTAGATTGCATTTTATTGATTTAGGATATTTTTTTAACCAAACTACATTATTTCATTTGGTTATAGGGAAGGCAGCTTCAAAGCAATCCAAACTATTAGCATTGGTTTCGTAAGCAAATCAAGCTGCAACCAGGTTGCTGTCACTGACAAAGAGTAAGTCTAATCCCTATTTTCTATGTAATTAGCAATGGGTGGCATCTTTAAGCAAATTAGGCTGCAACCAGGCTGGACCATTGACCAATGACTTATAATGGAAAATAAATCAGTGTTAACGGGCAGGTCAACGGATTTGTTAACACCAAAGTGGGTCAACATTAGTATTTTTTTTAGTTTGAGCTGTTAGAGATAAAGATAACCAAATCTTCATCTTTCATAAAGCATAGCCAAATCAAACTATTTATAAATAAACGAGTTGAAATTGTGACCTCTTCAACGTTTTAATGCGTAAAACATACAACAACAACCAAGTGTATCATTTGCAAGCCAATTTATGAGTTTCCTTCCTTTTGATTTAATTTTGTGAAATCTATCTTGAAAGTAGGATATTATATAACGTTCTAACAACATATTATATATATATATTTTTCTATAAACCTTTTGCTGACATATAATTTAATAGGGATTCAAGGTATGTCGGTATCTTTTTGTTCGTTGTGATAACGATCCTGCTCCATGGACAAAGTTTGTCATGGCTACGATTATCATATATTTACAACTGAACTTTAATTCCGATATTGTTATAAATTTTGATGATATTAACTGTTGATCTTGGATGTACTTAAGCGAGTTTGTTATGTTGAAGATGATAGGAATGCTAGTTTGAAGTTAAAAATGGCGTTTCAATAGGATCTGGAATGCGAATGTGTTGAAATATGATTCAAACTCCATTTGACATGATTTGCACGTGGTGTTATATTTGGTCATCAGAAGTTCAAGGCTTGTTTACCAGTTCTTTTGTTTACGTTATTAATTAATTGAATAAGTTTGTGAGATCCACAATTGTAGGTTTTCAGTTTTATACCGTTGTAATACTGCTTATAAAATGCAGCCTATGTGCTTATTTTCTGTATTCAACTTTTGCATAATAAAAAGCCTTGAGTATTGATCAAAGTGAGCATTTTTAGTTGCACAATTTTATAAGTTTTGATATCAACAGTGGTATAAGAGCTTGAGTGTAATCCATTCCTCCATTCCTTTCACTACTCACTCATTCAATGACCGATCAAACAAGTAATCTGTCCACTGCTCCTACACCGATTCCTGTCTTTAAGGGAGAAGGGTATGAACATTGGAGCATACATATGAAAACCGTTTTAAAGTCTAGAGATCTTTGGGATCTGGTGGAGCAAGGAGTCAACAATGCTGAACCTGATGTGAACAAACTCAAGAACGCTAAGAAAAGAGATGCTCATGCCATGGCCATTATCCAACAGGCCGTTCATGATCATCTATTTTCTCGAATTGCAGCTGCTGAATTATCCAAAGAAAGTTGGGATATACTGAAGATGGAGTATTAAGGAGATACCCAAGTGAAAGCTATAAAATTGCAAGGGTTAATAAGAGAGTTTGAGAATCTCTCTATGAAAGACAATGAAACAGTCGGAGAATACTTCTCTAGAGTCATGGGGAATGTGAGCCAGAAGAGAGCATATGGGGA
Source organism: Scalesia atractyloides (assembly GCA_947069175.1). NCBI lineage: Eukaryota > Viridiplantae > Streptophyta > Magnoliopsida > Asterales > Asteraceae > Scalesia > Scalesia atractyloides. Next base: position 14,213,324 of record CAMTDV010000001.1, on the reverse strand, counting down.
GATCATTTCTGATCAAATCATAGTTGAGAAGATACTTCGAAGTTTATCTCCGAAGTTTGATCACATTGTTCCATCTATTGAAGTATCCTTTGATTTGTCCAAACTCACTCCTGTGAGGTTGATGGGGTCCTTGCAATCACAAGAAGAAAGAATAAATAGTAGATCTCATGAGAAAACAGAAAAGTTTGAAGAACATGCCCTACAGGTTATGCAAGAAGGAAATCGGTCATCAAATGCACGTAGCAGAGGACGTGAAGGTTACAGAGGCCAAGGCAGAGGAAGATCATTTGATAGAAGTAAGGTACCACAATGTTATACATGCAAAAAGTATGGTCATTTGTCTAAAGATTGTTGGTATAATGAGGAGGTACGAGTCAATATAGCTGCAGAACCAGTGGAACAAGTAGAAAGCAATAATAACAGTGAGGATCAGCACTTGTTTATGGCATTTACACAAGAAGAGGACCAATATCTGCTTATGGCAGTTGTATCTGAACAAGAAGTCAACAATCTGTGGTTTCTTGATTCAGGATGTTCCAGCCATATGACAGGTTCCAAGGTTAGTTTTTGTTGAACTTGATGAAACATTCAAGATGAGTGTTCAATTGGGCAATAAAAAGACTCTTGCAGTTGAAGGTAAGGGTGTTGTTCGAATTTATACTGGCCCAAACTCATACAAATTGCTTAATGATGTATATTATGCTCCAACCTTGGAGTATAACCTGTTAAGTGTGGGAGCTCATGAAAAAAGGTTATTCATTGCTATTTGAGGGTAGTTGCTGCACCATTAAGAACCAAGGTACTGAATTGATGAAAATCCATGTTGCTACTAATAATATGTTTGTTGTGGATGCTTCAAAGGCAGAATCCAGCACTCCCAACAAGTCATCACTTCTACAAGTATGGCACAAGAGATATGGACACTTAAACTAGGAAAGTTTAAAGCCTCCACATGAGAAAGCCATGGTTGTTGGTTTGCCTCAGATTAAAGGTACAAGCATATGTGAAGGGTGCATTCTAGGCAAGCAGATCAGGCTACCCTTCAAATCTACTTCCTGGAGAGCTACAAAAAGATTGGAACTGGTGCATGCTGACCTATGTGGTCTGATGCAGGTACCCAGTCTTGGACACAGTCTTTATTACTTTCTCTTGATAGATGATGTGTCTAGAATGTGTTGGGTATATTTTTTAGCAAAAAAATCTGATGCATTTGAAAGATTCAAAGTATTTAAAGCGCTGGTTGAAAAGCAAAGTGAGTGTAGCTTGAAAGTATTAAGAACTGATAGAGGTGGAGAATTTTGTAGCAATGAATTCAAGTCTTTTTGTGAAGCAAATGGTATGAAGGGAACTGAGTGAACCTCATACACCACAACACAATGGTGTTGTGGAAAGGAAAAATAGGACTATCATGGGTATGGCCAGAAGTATGTTAAAAGAAAGAAGCTTGCCAAATCATTTCTGGGCAGAAGTTGTTGCCACAGCAGTGTACACTATTAATAGAGCTTCAACCTCAGCTGTTCAAGATAAGACCCCTTATCAGGTATGGTTTAATGTGAAACCATGAGTTTTAGTGACACAATGATTTTAGAAGACAATTCATGGGATTGGCAGGAGGTGCACAAGTCAGACAAACAACTGTATGAACGAATGTACTCAGATCCTTTTCCTGAAGAGCATGCTGAGAGTTCATCAGATGAAACCATCAATGATGTTGCACCTTCTGCTTTGGGAGGAACAGTATCACCTGGTGTGATAACCCCTCAAGGCAGTACTCAGCAGCCTCACATAGCTGCTGACAGTTCAAGTTCTAGTTCATCAGAGGACCTCTGAGAGTTAGATCCATGGCTGATCTTTATGCTAATACTCAAGAAATTACTGAGGTTCCTTCAGACTATTTGAACTGCCAGTTTGCACTTAATATTGCAGATCCTATGAATTTTTCAGATGCAGCTAAGAAGAAAGAATGGCAGGAGGCCATGAAGACTGAAATAAATGTTATCACTAAAAATCAGACTTGGAGTCTGGTTGATCTTCCAAGTGGCAAAAATGCTGTGGGTTTGAAATGGCTTTATAAGACCAAAGTAGGTCCAGATAGAAAGATAATCAAACACAAAGCCCGATTGGTAGCTAAGGGGTAGTCTCAGAAATATGGTGTTGATTATGAAGAAACATTTGCTCCGGTGGCTAGATTTGAGACCATCAGAATTGTAATAGCAGTTGCAGCACTTAAAGGATGGTTACTACATCAATTAGATGTAAAGTCGGCATTTTTGAATGGTGACCTTGATGCAGAGATTTATGTTGAACAGCCAGAAGGTTTTGAGGTGAAGGGACAAGAAGACAAAGTTTATAGACTTCACAAAGCTCTCTATGGTTTAAAACAAGCGCCCAGATCATGGTATGCAAAAATAGATGGGTATTTCAGTGACAATTGTTATATTAAGAGTCTCAATGAACCTACTCTTTATGTTAAATACTGTTCAACTGATGTTATCTATGTCTGTTTATATTTGGATGACATCATTTGCACAAGTTCTAGTGAGGTTCTAATTGCATAAATTAAAGCTGGAATGAAGCAGATGTTTGAAATGACTGATCTGGGTCTACTTCAATACTTTCTCAGATTGGAGGTGAAGCAGCCTCATGATGGTGTTTTTATTTCACAAGAAAAATATGCTCAAAGTCTGTTGATCAAGTTTGGTATGAATAACTGTAAAAGTGAGGATGTTCCTATGAGCACTTATGACAAGTATCAGGCTGATGATGGTGAAGACAAGGTTGATGAAACAAATTATCGAAGCTTAGTTGGTGGCTTAATTTATCTAACTCACACACGGCCAGACTTATGCAGTGGGAGTTTTATCTAGGTTCATGCAGTCACCATCAAAAATTCATGCAGGTGCAGCTAGGAAGATTCTAAGATATGTTGCTTCTACATCTGAGTATGGTATTTGGTACAAAAAGGATAATCAAATCAAGCTTGTTGGATATTCAGACAGTGATTGGGCAGCATGTGTAGATGATAGGAAAAGTGTTGGTGCCTACGTGTTTGTTATTGGTAATGGAGCAGTATCTTGGAGCTCAAAGAAGCAAAATACAGTTGCTCTTTCTAGTACTGAAGCTGATTATATCTCAGCAACTAGTGCAACTTGTCAAGGTATTTGGATTAGAAGAGTTTTACAGGATTTAGGGCACTTTCAAAGCAATGCAACAGTAATTTGGTGTGATCGTCAGTCAGCAATCAACTTATCAAGGAATCTAGTGCAACATGGCAAAGCAAAGCATATAGAGTTGAAGTATCATTTCATTAGACACATGGTCAGGCAAGAGAAGGTGATTCTTCAGTTCTGCAGTACAAGGGATCAAGTAGCTGATTGTTTAACCAAGGCTTTACCAAAAGAAAAGTTTGTGTTCTTTCGTCATCAGTTGGGAGTGCAGAAGTTTGAATCAAGGGGGGTGTTGAAATATGATTCAAACTCCATTTGACATGACTTGCACATGGTGTTATATTTGGTCATAAGAAGTTCAAGGCTTGTTTACCGGTTCTTTTGTTTACGATATTAATTAACTGAATAAGTTTGTGAGATCCACAATTGTAGGTTTTCAGTTTTATACCGTTGTAATGCTGCTTATAAAATGCAGCCTCTGTGCTTATTTTCTGTATTCACTTTTGCATAATAAAAGGCCTTGAGTATTGATCAAAGTGAGCATTTTTAGTTGCACAATTTTATAAGTTTTGATATCAACAGAATGAAGGTTTAAGTTGCATTGAACTTGAATCCATTACTATGCTTTTGAAAAAGGAAATCTCCCCTTTTTTTCTTCAACGCACTTCTGGAACTTTTTGTAAGAGTTCTAACCATATTCTCTCATATCTGCCAGGTGAACAACACATACCTAAGAAAAAGCCATCCAACGGCCCTTAGAGAACCAACAACAAAAACAAATCCTTTTGACAAATACAGCAAATTCCTTCGAAGTGAACAGTTCTTGATACCTTGAGAGTTAAGTCACATACACACATAGCAGCTTAGTAACAAGGTAGTCTCAACTTAGTAACGAGGTAGTCCAATAGTCCACATGTATTGTTTAAATTGTTTCTATTTTCCTTGTCAAAAAGTGGGTCCTCAAGTAATGTTTCGGTAGTGTACATTTATCCTTTTTATATTTAAAAAAAAGGTCTTTAAGTTATGTTTTGTTTGAATAAGCTACACACTTAGTTCCATATGAAATATAGCAGTAGATGGCTGTAAAATGGGACTGCTAGGCAGTGGTTTATGGCTATAAAATGCAACAATAAGCGCTGTAATGAGACTGTTATGTTGTGCTTAATGGCCATATACAGTCGTATACAACCGAAAAAATACAACCGCATAGGGTAGTGAATTAAGCATGTGCAAGGCTTCATATACACACGCATAGGGCATGGCATATTCTCATCTAACTATGATACATCTTGAGCATGACATCATTTTTGCTTATGTGTTGATTGCCACAATCTCATTATTGTAGCTGGTGTTCTGATCGGAGTGTCGCGCCCCGGTCAAAATAATATTATAGTCCCGAATTACCCTTAATAATGCGTTAGTGGATAGTAAGAGGTCGAACCACAAAGAATTTGTGGTTTGCGATTGATGTGATTGATTTTAAATAAGATTGTCACTATCATGAAGCTTGCTAAGAATTTGATTAGTTTTGTTTGTTTGAAAAGGATGTCGGAATTATCCGACAAAGTTGGTTTGATTGCTTAACTACTAACTTGAACAAGTACACAAAAACGTAATTACTTGATTGAAACAATAATTTGAGAACAAGGTTCACACCCGGTTCAACAATTGCAAAACCTAGGCTTGCTAAACAATTTAGATTGATTCAATTGAATTTGTCATTAATGGTTTTGATATCACAAAGCTTAGGTGCCAATTGCTATCACACAAATGACGGACCGCAATGCACTTTGTTACTTCGGACAAATAAATCCTTTTGAAAGATAAGGCATAAATACACAAACTTGTTTTGCAAAGTCAAATTTTATAATCATTCGACAATTCACAAATATAGTTCAAATATAAGACAATTATCAATCAATCCAATATACAACTCAATTGGTCACAAATCAACTAATAAACATAAAGCAACCCTAAATCTTACAAAAGTTTACACGGGGGTGAAACCCTCGAGAATTAGCCGCTCATGGTGAACAGGACTTGATTAACGGAAGATTGAAGCTCAAACTTGAACATTTTGAAGCCTTGATGGTGATGATTAAGGTTTGAATGGATGATGATGGTGAAATGATGATGGAGATAATGGTGATAGGCTAGTGTTAGGATTGAAGATTGTAATTAGGATGATTGGATGGATTGGATGGATTCGATATGATGGGAGATGAAGGTTGGGTGATTTTAGGCTCCAATGACAAGTTCAAAACTTAAGAAATTCGTAACTCCCCTCAAAATGATCAAACACCAAGTTATAACCCGTACAAACTTGAATTTCAATGACAAGAAAATAGGAGGGACGTCGCCGATGGCCCTATGGGGCATCACCGACGGCCCCTATAAATCATGCTTTTCCTCCGACGCTCTAATCCACTGTCTACAACCAATTTTCTCCGACGGGGCTATTTGAAGGGCGTCGCCGACAGCCCAGTGGGGCGTCGACAACGACCTCTCTAATACTTGATTTCTTGTTTCCCATTTCGCGATCCCGGTTGACCCATTTTCCGTCCCGATGCTCCAAAACGCTCCCGAATAGCTGCTTAAACTCCATAAACCTATAAAACACAAATCCAATTAAAAGTAGGCTATTCGAGACTAAAAGTTACATAAACATTAACTTAAGCTTAATAGGGACATCAGTTTTCGACCACGTATCACATCCCCACACTTGTCTTTTACTTGCCCTCAAGCAAATCTGTTTTTCACTTTCACGTGGGTCGAATGAGGAACACATTTCCCATTTTTGAGACATGAGTTAAGGTCTAATGTCATACTCGGTTCATAATTTTTATCATTATCAAAATATTTAACGTTAACATGATTAACACATAAATATGGTTATCCAAGATTAACCCGCCCTTGAAACTCACAATTCATACACATCCCTCATAATGTTCTCTCCACTCGTCTTATAAATTGGCTAATAATTGATGCATTAGCACTTTTGATATAGTCACACAAACCGATTAGAACACATACCCGCATAGGCTTGCAAATCAATCATTCTCCACCACCGAACACAAATATTAAGCACAAGTCAAAAGGTCTTGAACGGGTTGTATTGGGGCTAGGCTAAGGGTATGGAATAAGATATTTTGAAAGTGGCTAAGATGATGAAAACTCAATTTTTTTATTACAAAAACAACTATTCTAACACAACCAATTACGACTAAGAGGCAAAAGCTTTCGCCCTTTTATTCAACAAACTATGACGATATACATTTTTTTAACAAATACAACCAATCCTAAAATTAAGTTTTCATCACACGCGTTAAAAATAAAAGGTTCAACGATCAAAGGTTAAATGGGTTGGTCAAACGAAAGGTTAAGGCTCAAGATTGGCGACTAAGGGATTGATTTCGGGTAAGGATATATAAATGGTGTAAAATGAAAAGGTTTACCTAATGCCTTAATCATTCTGTGCTCATATTCGGTCTATGGTCTCAAACGCATCAAAAGTTGCAAGTTCTACAATACACGACTAATGGTCCACTCAACCAAAGAAATATATGCATATATTATGTATAAAAGTGGCTCAAAATCTCACGTATAAAGGGTATGGTATGCGATATATACAAAATGTAAGTTTCTTAGGCGGATTATTCTCGAATAACCACCCGCTAAATACCCGTCATGTTATTAATTTGAACTTGACCATGACAAAAGACCACATGAGTTGTGTCATCCCTCATTAACTTAGTTACTTGTGCTTTTTATATTGCTTCAAACAAAAACATTTTGAAAAAGTTTTGAAATTTTCCCCATCCCACACTTGAGGTCAACATTGTCCTCAATATGTAGCGTTTAAATGAACGGGTCAAAAGTGAAAAACTTCTTCTCTCCATCCCACACTTGAGGTCAACATTGTCCTCAATGTGTAGGAATAGAGCTTTTAAAACGCACAAGGGATGTGACACGGCTAACCTTCCCAAAATTTCACCCCGGAAAATAAAATACAAAATACAATCCACTTATTACTAAATAAAAATCAAAGCTAAAAAGAAACGTATGCACCTGATTTTTGCTCATTCCTCGTGTGCTCTTTATCTTCAACAAAAATGGTCATCTCGTGAACATAGTTTACTTACAAATTTCAACCTTCGTGTAGAAGCGAGCTTCTCACAACCATTAAAAGTTTGTTAGTTACTTAGTTCTACCATTTTTACTAAAATAAGTGGCCAAGTCATATAATTTTATTTAGCTTTGATTTTCTTGTGGAAAAAGATTTTACAACAATAAACTAAACTCACTTTAGTAGGAATCACGGTTGGATTTAACGTACGCAACAAGCCCTTTTAAACCTTCCGATTGCTCGGAAGGACGAGTAGGTGTCGTGAGGGTTATCTGGGGAACACACCCACAAAGTTCATTTAACTACTACAAGAAACAAAACACAAAATAAAATTTACACAAAAATATACAACAACAAACAAAAACATACCGGTGATCATCGCTGGTATCGCTCGTTGGGATCTACCGGTGGATACGGCTGGTAAGAGTATCCTGTAACATTCGTCGAAAAACGGGTTTTCCAAACCCGCTTCGTTTAATAATCAAGTATTCAGTTATAAGATTTCGTTGCGTATTTATTGTTCAGATTATTTTAAATAGTACATAATTAATAAACATTTTAGAATTTAAAAACCATAATTGATAAATAATAATAATATGTGAATAAAAAATAAAATGGAGCTGCCAGGTCTCGAACCCGGGTCTCCCACAAACACAAACACACACCACACCACTCCGCCACACACTACACTTGTGATAAACACTGAATCAAATAACACTTAAAGTAAAACCCGAAAATCAAAACCGGAAATCAGCGCGCCCAGAACTCACAATCACCGGAAAAACCAAAACTCCGCGATTTTGGCTATTCTCCTTTGACTGAAACGCATAAACGGATCGCGACATCAGTTATAACCGTTGCCGGCAATCAATTTCAGTCATAACCGTCGGAGACCTTTGACCGCGAATCATGACCCAAATTCGAACCCAATTCAGCCTGTTCTTCCTTATAAATACCCACTCAAACTTCCTGTAAACCTTTCGCTCAGAACCGCACTCTCTTTCAAAGCTTTATTCCTTCCAAAGCTCGTCGCCGGAGATTTTCATTTTTGCCGGAATATCGCCGGAATCGCTGATCAGAAAACCGCATTCGCTCTTCAGACGGTATAATTGTCTAAACCTTCTTGCTATCTCTTGATTAATAATCTAATTGCTCAACGCAATAATCGAAACTGTTAAAACAGTTCACTCAGCCGGAAATCGCAAATCAGAGCCGACGAACACTTGCTGGAAATCTGAAGAAAACTCTCTGTTTGGTATATCTTATTCTTTAATCTTTATTTTTCCTATTCCATTTCAATCGATTATAAGGCCGTTGGTCGAATAAGCAAGAACAGTCGGGTGCACTGTTCTGTGTTCTTCTTAATGAAGAAGACGAACTTAAATTGTATATTAATGTAATTAAAATCGGGTATTTAACCGGGTTAGACACACAGTCCAGCGGTGGACTGTGTGCAAATACAAAACACACGTCCCGGGTTCGAATCGCACACGTTACCGACTTTCAGAAATAAAACCAACATTTTTAAAACCTAATCAGATCAAGTCACAGTATATACATAAGAGGAATATAATCTAGTAGTTAAACAGATTAGACACATAGCCCAACTGGTTGGGCTGTGCGCACTCGAACCGAAGGTCCCGAGTTCGACTCCGGGTCTCTGCAACCGGTTCGGCCATATTATAACATTTTTAATAAAGACTAAATATGGTTAGAGTTAATTAGTATATATATATATATAATTAAAACATAGAATATTTCAGGTTAGACACGTAGCTCGTTGGTAGAGCTGCGTGCACGTATACGAGAGGTCCCGAGTTCGAACCTCACTAGCCGCATAGAATAAACACAGTCTGACCGGTCAAGACCCGGTCAAACCTGCCAAAAGTCAACCCTTTTTATTTCATTTTTACTTATTTATTTAATTGGAAAATTAATTAAATAATACTTAAAAATATGATTTTTAAAGTTAGAAAATTTCCTTAAACTCACAAAAATAAATCTAAAAATCCCATTAAGAGCACTAATTAAAAAATATTTATCTCAAATAAAATTTATTTATTTATCGAATCATTTCGTTATTATTTAGGTTAGTTTTTCCCTCGTCGGTTGAATCATAAATTCGTGCGCATTCATCGTCATCAAAGAACGCACCCACTGTGAGTGAATCTCTACCAATTCCCCGTTTTAATCATGTTTTGGGGTGTATCATGTGTCGTACAATTCTTTTATTTTATTTAAACACTTGTGCATACATCATATCCGTGATCAAATGTGTATCAATTGTTGTGTGAATTATATGTAGTTTGGATTTATCATTTTCAGTGCACGCATTTCATTAGGCCCATCAGTTCCCCGTGGGATACGGGTTGAGCATCAGGAGCCTCATTAGATCGGCTCCGTTTGATTGAGCCTTGATCTCACATACATCATCATTCATGTCATATACTCATCCAAAGTGGTTTGTGATTGTTTATCTATATATGTTTGCTCACATGTGATTATTGCACGAATTTTCTTTATTAAATAAAACAAGAAATTAGTAAAAATGTTTTATCAAGGTTCACTCGCCAACTTTTATTGACCCAAAATCTCCCCCGTTTTACACATGATACAGGTGATCCAGCTGAGACAGGAAACACTTAGGAAGGCCTAGAAGAATAAACAAGTTTATGCTTTGGAATAATTATGTAGTTTCATTTTCTTGTAATTGTATGAATTTTGTTTTGGATATTTAAGTTTGTAATTTGAATTTAATAAATATGAAACATCTTAGTAAACATCATGAGCTTTTGTGATAACCCAATTATGCCCCGACTTTTATTCCGCTGCGGGTCGGGGTGTGACAGATTGGTATCAGAGCTTGTGACTATAGGGATATAGGATAGGTTATTAGACCTTTAGAGCCTATACTATAGCTGATTAAATTTTAAATTGTTTATGCGTTACATACAAAATTCATGATGTTTATATGTTTATTTTCACACTCAATGTTATGCAAGCACGCTCATAAATACATGTTATTATGCAATGCTCATCATGAATCATATCCTCATAACATATCATATCCATGAGAACACACACCTCACGATTCCCATGATTTTTGCAATGATTTTTGTATTTTTCAAATCACATCAAAGTGAGTTCTCACGACGGGCATGTAGTAACTGGAAGGGTACAAGTACCGGTAGTCGGAACGTCCTGTCTAGGCTTGGCATTCGTATAAATCCAAAATAAAGGACCAGTTTGCCTACTTGGGGACTAACGATGAGAGTACGAAGGATCTATTAGGCCAAAGCATGCTATACCAAACGTCGTGTGAGCTAACCCCACTTTGAGTTGTCATTGTGTCTACACCTGGACACCCTCCTACCATACATCACGCAATCATGTTTTACGATTTTCATTCGGGTGGTGCGAGTGTTAACCCGCCGACACCAATGTGAATCCTACCAAGCCCAATAGTCATGGGGCCCACATGACTACACAGGCGATGGTATGGGGGACATTGGAGGCCCAAACATGAGCAAACCCAAGACATCCTATGGATGTAGTTAAATTATTGTCAGTTATGTTATTTTTCATTCTTTTTACGACACATGACACCTAGAAAATTCTTAAACACACAATCTTCCTATATATGTTCCTGTAGATGTCGGCTAGGCAACTACGTGGAGGAAGAAAGTCAGGGAAGTTAAGTGAACGCTTGGCCACACAAATTGCTAAACAAATGGCCGCAGTACTTCCTGACATCGTACTTCAAGTTCAACAAGCTCTCACCGCAAATCCCATCAACCCTCCCAATCAAGAAGACCTGAGCGTCGCCAACCCTCCTTCCAAAAAGTGCTCCTACAAACACTTCAAATCTTGCGATCCCCCAAAGTATGAAGGGACCGAAGGTGTTACCGCCCTCCTTCACTGGTTTGAAGAAATGGAAAACACCTTCCTCAATTGCGATTGTCCCGAGGACCGTAAGGTACGTTATGCAACTGGAAGACTGTTTGGGGTAGCCCTTACCTGGTGGAACACGGAAAAGGGTAAGCGAGGAGTTGAAGATGCCATGGCCTTAACATGGGAAGAGTTAAGGGAACTCATGACAAGACGCTTCTGTCCAGGAAGCGAAATTAAAAAGCTGGAAGACGAATGCCACACACTGAAACAAAAGGAAGGAGATCACACTTCCTATAATAAGAGATTTCTCGAGCTGAACCAGATGATCCCTAATTTTTTCACCCTCGTGTACCGCTTGGTTGAACATTACATTCGAGGTCTTCCCTCGAAAATTCAAGATTCGGTTTTAAGCACATCGCCTGCAACACTTGAAGCCGCGATGGAGTTAGCTACAGAACTCACTGAAACCGCATTAGAAACGGCAAATTCAAAGATGAAAAGAAGAAAGCACCCATAGAGACCCCAACTACAAACCACCCAGTCTCATCCTCGAAGTTTGCTGGTAAGAGGAAGCGAAATGGTAAGAATTCTGCCGTCACTCAAACCAACCCTCCTATCACTGTTGCACCAATCACCCAAATTGCTCCTCCAGCTGCACCATTCAAGAAGCCATACACTGGCCCACAGCCAAAGTGCAACCGCTGTTAATACCATCATCCTCCCGAAAACCCCTGCCAACATTGCACAAGCTGTGGCCGTGCAGGTCATACCATCCAAACCTGCCGTACCCTTCAGCGAATGAACCGCAATCAACCTCAAACCCAAACCCAAAATCAGATAATGGGTCAAGCCCAACAACCCTTACTTCTACCACCTGCACAACATGTAGCCCAACCTTACTACCAACCCAACTACCCCATGATACAACCCATGCGAGCCTGTTACAACTGTGGGGACCCAAACCACTTCAGGAACACTTGTCCACGCCTAGTGAACATTATCCATGCCCAAGCTCACGCAAACCCGGTAAACCAAGCTAATCAAGCTCCCCCACCTGCCAGAGGGAGAGCTTTCAATATCAACGTCAACCAAGCCAGGGCTGACAACAACGTGGTCAACGGTATGTTTCTCATCAATGGTAGTTATGCATCCATATTATTCGATACTGGTGCGGATAAGAGCTTTGTGTCCTTAGAATTTGAACCTATCCTCGACCAACCTAGTGTTAATCTCATCGAGTCTCTAACTGTGGAAGTTGCTGACGGAAAACCCATTTCATTAAATTCTATTATACGCAATTGTACCCTCACTCTAAACGATCACGACTTTCCAGTTGACCTCATTCCTATGAAATTGGGAAGTTTCGATGTTATAATCGGTATGGATTGGCTCAGCCAGCATCACGCTGAAGTAGTGTGCCGCGAAAAGTTCATTCGCATTCCTCTTGCAGACGGTCAAACCCTATGTATTTTTGGGGAAACCCCTTTGAAAGGACTCAAATTAATGTCCTGCCTTCAAGCCCGAAGATATCTCCGCAAGAACTATGTCGCATTCCTAACCCACGTCGTCAAAAAGGGAAACAAGGAAAGAAAATTTGAAGATATCCCAGTTGTGAAAGAATTCCCACAAGTCTTTCCCGACGACATTTCAGGACTTCCTCCGGTGAGAGAAGTTGAATTTCGCATCGATCTTGTCCCTGGCGCTACACCAGTCGTAAAATCTCCTTATAGGTTAGCCCCATCCGAAATGCAAGAGCTGGCCAGTCAACTGCAAGAGCTGACTGACAAAGGATTCATACATCCTAGCTCATCGCCCTGGGGTGCACCTGTTCTCTTTGTGAAGAAGAAAGATGGAACGTTTCGCATGTGCATTGATTATAGAGAACTCAACAAGTTAACGGTTAAAAATCGCTATCCACTACCTCGCATTGACGACCTCCTAGACCAACTTCAAGGCGCCACCTGCTTTTCAAAAATCGACCTTCGTTCTGGTTATCATCAGCTCAGAGTGCATGAAGAAGATATCCCAAAAACCGCCTTCCGGACTCGTTATGATCATTACGAGTTCATGGTCATGCCTTTCGTTTAACCAATGCCCCCGCTGTCTTCATGGATTTAATGAATAGGGTATGCAAACCCTACCTCGACCGTTTCGTCATAGTCTTCATCGACGACATTCTTATCTACTCCAAGTCTAAATCCGATCATGAGCGACACCTCCGACTCATCCTTACACTCTTAAGGACTGAAAAGCTTTACGCTAAGTTCTCAAAATGCGAATTCTGGTTAGGAGAAGTACAATTCCTTGGACATGTCGTCAATGACAAGGGAATTCATGTTGATCCTTCAAAAATCAAGGCAGTGCAGGAATGGCAAGCGCCACGTACCCCTACCGAAGTTAGGTCATTTATTGGTTTGGCTGGTTACTATCGACGCTTCATCGCCAATTTTTCCCGTATTGTTGTACCACTCACGGCCTTGACTCATAAAGGAAAACCCTTCATATGGGGACCTAAACAAGAGGAGGCCTTCCAAACTCTAAAGCAAAAACTTTGTGACGCACCTAACCTCACACTCCCTGAAGGTTGCGGTGACTTTGTAGTATATTGCGACGCATCAGGGCAAGGGCTAGGCTGTGTATTAATGCAAAGAGGAAAAGTGATAGCCGATGCCTCTAGGCAACTCAAGGTTCACGAGAAGAATTACACCACCCACGACCTGGAACTTGGAGCCGTTGTGTTCGCTCTCAAGATATGGAGACATTACCTCTACGGTACTAAGTGTGAAATATACACTGACCACAAGAGTCTCCAGCATATCTTCAACCAAAAGGAGTTGAATATGAGGCAACGAAGATGGGTCGAACTTCTCAACGACTACGACTGTGAAATTCGGTATCATCCTGGCAAGGCAAACATAGTGGCCGATGCCCTCAGTCAAAAAGGTTATGCGAACTCTATTCGTCTTCTATGTTCGCAAATCATAACCGACATCAAAGATCGAATCCGGGCAGCTCAACATGTTTCTGTAACAGAAAATGACGTACGCGATGAGCTGTCATGTGGAGCTGAACTGAAAATCGAAACCAAATCCGACGGTATTCTATACTATTTAAACCACATATGGATTCCTGATCACGATAACCTTCGTGATTTCCTCATGAATGAGGCGCACAAAACACGATACTCTGTACACCCAGGAGCCGACAAGATGTATCAAGACCTACGATACACCTACTGGTGGCCTGACATGAAAAAGGATATCGTTGTTTTTGTTTCCAAGTGCCTTACCTGTTCCAAAGTAAAAGCTGAACATCAAAGACCTTCAGGACTTCTAGTCCAACCCGAAATACCTGTATGGAAGTGGGAAAACATAACCATGGATTTCATTACCGGGTTACCTCGCACCTCCAGTGGGTATGACACCATATGGGTAATAATCGATCGTCTTACAAAGTCATCTCACTTCATTCCGATTCGCGAGGACTTCAAGAACGAGAAGTTAGCTCGTATCTACATCAGCGAGATCGTAAGCCGTCATGGTGTACCATTAAGCATCATTTCAGACCGTGATGGTCGTTTCACTTCACGAACATGGCGAGCCGTACAAACCGCCTTGGGTACACGATTAGACCTCAGTACCGCTTTTCATCCTCAAACTGATGGTCAATCTGAATGCACCATCCAAACCCTTGAAGACATGCTGCTAGCATGTGTCATAGACTTCAAAGGGAATTGGGACGCTCACCTACCATTAGTGGAATTTTCGTACAACAATAGCTATCATTCAAGTATCGGCATGGCTCCTTTCGAAGCTTTATATGGTCGTAAGTGCCGATCTCCAGTATGTTGGTACGAAATTGGGGAAGCGCAAATCACCGGTCCAGAATTAATTCAAGAAACAACCGACAAGGTCCTTCAAATTCGAAACAATCTTCTAGCGGCTCAAATTCGTCAAAAGAGTTATGCCGACAAACGACGAAAGCCCTTGGAGTTTGACATTGGTGATCAAGTACTTTTAAAAGTATCACCGTGGAAGGGAGTGGTTCGTTTTGGCCAGAAGGGCAAGCTAGCACAACGCTACGCGGGACCTTTCAAGATACTAGAAAGAGTAGGTCCTGTAGCATACATGCTTGACCTACCAGAAGAACTCAACAGAATTCATCCCACATTTCACGTATCAAACTTGAAAAAGTGCCTCGCCGATGAAAATCTCCATATTCCTCTAGAAGACATTCAAGTCGATGAATCGATGCACTTCATTGAAAGACCGGTAGAAATCATGGACTTCGGAGAGAAGCGTTTAAGGCGAAGTCGTATTCCAATTGTCAGGGTACGTTGGGAGTCGAAACGAGGACCCGAGTTTACTTGGGAACGTGAAGACTCAATGCGCGAAAAATACCCGCATCTTTTTCCAGTTACCACTACTACTTAATTTCGGGACGAAATTCCTAAAAGTAGGGGATACTGTAACATTCGTCGAAAAACGGGTTTTCCAAACCCGCTTCGTTTAATAATCAAGTATTCAGTTATAAGATTTCGTTGCGTATTTATTGTTCAGATTATTTTAAATAGTACATAATTAATAAACATTTTAGAATTTAAAAACCATAATTGATATATAATAATAATATGTGAATAAAAAATAAAATGGAGCTGCCGGGTCTCGAACCCGGGTCTCCCGCGAAGACACACACACACCACACCACTCCGCCACACACTTCACTTGTGATAAACACTGAATTAAATAACACTTAAAGTAAAACCCGAAAATCAAAACCGGAAATCAGCGCGCCTAGAACTCGCAATCAACGGAAAAACCGAAACTCCGCGATTTTGGCTATTCTCCTTTGACTAAAACGCATAAACGGATCGCGACATCAGTTATAACCGTTGCAGGCAATCAATTTCAGTCATAACCGTCGGAGACCTTTGACCGCGAATCATGACCCAAATTCGAACCCAATTCAGCCTGTTCTTCCTTATAAATACCCTCTCAAACTTCCTGTAAACCTTTCGCTCAGAACCGCACTCTCTTTCGAAGCTTTATTCCTTCCAAAGCTCGTCGCCGGAGATTTTCATTTTCGCCGGAATATCGCCAGAATCGCTGATCAGAAAACCGCATTCGCTCTTCAGACGGTATAATTGTCTAAACCTTCTTGCTATCTCTTGATTAATAATCTAATTGCTCAACGCAATAATCGAAACTGTTAAAACAGTTCACTCAGCCGGAAATCGCAAATCAGATCCGACGAACACTTGCCGAGTTCGAACCTCACTAGCCGCATAGAATAAACACAGTCTGACCGGTCAAGACCCGGTCACACCTGCCAAAAGTCAACCCTTTTTATTTCATTTTTATTTATTTATTTATTTGGAAAATTAATTAAAAAATACTTAAAAATATGATTTTTAAAGTTAGAAAA
The DNA here is from genome assembly GCA_947069175.1 of Scalesia atractyloides. NCBI lineage: Eukaryota > Viridiplantae > Streptophyta > Magnoliopsida > Asterales > Asteraceae > Scalesia > Scalesia atractyloides. The sequence goes on along the minus strand of CAMTDV010000001.1, from coordinate 14,196,716 downwards.
TTTCCTTAAACTCACAAAAATAAATCTAAAAATCCCATTAAGAGCACTAATTAAAAAATATTAATCTCAAATAAAATTTATTTATTTATCGAATCATTTCGTTATTATTTAGGTTAGTTATTCCCTCGTCGGTTGAATCATAAATTCGTGCGCATTCATCGTCATCAAAGAACGCACCCACTGTGAGTGAATCTCTACCAATTCCCCGTTTTAATCATGTTTTGGGGTGTATCATGTGTCATACAATTCTTTTATTTTATTTAAACACTTGTGCATACATCATATCCGTGATCAAATGTGTATCAATTGTTGTGTGAATTATATGTAGTTTGGATTTATCATTTTCAGTGCACGCATTTCATTAGGCCCATCAGTTCCCCGTGGGATACGGGTTGAGCATCAGGAGCCTCATTAGATCGGCTCCGTTTGATTGAGCCTTGATCTCACATACATCATCATTCATGTCATATACTCATCCAAAGTGGTTTGTGATTGTTTATCTATATATGTTTGCTCACATGTGATTATTGCACGAATTTTCTTTATTAAATAAAACAAGAAATTAGTAAAAATGTTTTATCAAGGTTCACTCGCCAACTTTTATTGACCCAAAATCTCCCCCGTTTTACACATGATACAGGTGATCCAGCTGAGACAGGAAACACTTAGGAAGGCCTAGAAGAATAAACAAGTTTATGCTTTGGAATAATTATGTAGTTTCATTTTCTTGTAATTGTATGAATTTTGTTTTGGATATTTAAGTTTGTAATTTGAATTTAATAAATATGAAACATCAAGTAAACATCATGAGCTTTGGTGATAATCCAATTATGTCCCGACTTTTATTCCGCTGCGGGTCGGGGTGTGACATATCCCGTGAGAGCTGACTTCATGTCATGGAAATCATCGAGTGGACCTCTTTCGCCTTCAGCCGGCGCTTGGAACTGCGGTGGGATGAAACTTGAACCGACTGCTCCGGGCCAATATGGAGATGGAACAGAGGGCCCATATGGAAGAGGAAGGTTCTCGTATGAGGTCCAAGGTGTGTGTTCTTAATATGGACGCCCCGTCTCCCAATCTCTATGGTGGCGCTCTTGGTCATACAAATGTTTGGTGTTGTTAACCGCCATCTGTTGAGACACCACCATAGCATGCCACCGGCGGTCTTCCATTGCGTTTTGATCAACACACAACCTATCCTGTTCATCCTCCCAAGCTTGCCTTCTAGACAATTCTTGTGCTTGATACAAGTCTTGTCTTTCCATGAAGGCTTGCTAGGCGGCCCACTGTTCTTGTTGTCTCTCCCAATATTCCTGCTCTTTAGCCCGATGAGCAGCCTCTTTCGGCCTAATGAGATTGCTGTTGGGCCTCCCAATTTTGTTCCCACTGCTGCCTCCTTTGCTCATACTCCCGGTTCTCCCCAATACAAGCGGAGACATTATCATAAACGTCTTGCTACCCCCGATTGTAGTTTGGATAGCCGGGCTTACGCCGGTTGGGAATGAAGCTGGCCACTCCTGTTGAAATCTCTTAATGTAGTTGGGTATACCTTTATCGGGGTCCCTTGGATCCTGGGGCTCATCTTCATGTTCCGCGTCAATCATCTCCTTCTCTCTCGCAGCTTCCTGGGCTGCACTCTGATCAGTGAATTGAAATATGTGCCCTTGTTCATCAGTGACTTTGTATTGATGACCATACATTTACACCTGTATCTTCCAATGCTGCTTCATCGACGCAAAACAGATCTGATCTATAGGCTTCGAGACCCAAAACGAATCGGGTGGCAACCTATTCTATTGCACAATCATGGCGCTGATGAGTGGTACAAAAGGTACATCTTTCGGGTGTACGACTCACGGGTATCCCAAGTATTGATCATTACCAGATGTCGCCATGATAACTTAGGTACTCCAAAAAGTAATAAATGGAGTACCTGGTAATCAGAAGCCTTCACTTTACCCCGATCCCCGAATCGAACCATAATATTTTGAAGTTAGAAGGGTTGAAGAATCTTCCCTTCAACAGATACTTGACTCCCTAATGCCGCTCCACCATCAGAAAATGGCAATACTGATCCAACCATGCCATCGAGATGACGTTGTAGTAGTAATATTCGTCGATCCCCAACGAATCAAACCGTGTGATACAATTCATGGTTTCAAAGGACATGATCATTTTCCCTCTACCCGTATCTCCCACCAATTGCCACGTGTTCGGTGGGCCATCCCGATTGACAAGCCGAAGTGAAGCCAACCACTCACAGACAGCGGCCAAATAAACCCGCGGTGTGATGTCTTCACACCAATCCAGAACTCTCTCCCAACCAATCCTTTCGAACATCTGGACGATCCCAATCGTTCTAAACTCTTCCACATTCAAAGTGCGCTCAAGCACAACCCTTTCCAGGATGGATGTGGTAACCCTGTGAACAATTTTCCACTTCCAAAGTTTGATTTCTAACCGTTTGTCATTAAATCTTGATAATGGTTTTTCTTATTATTCTCCCACGCCTCACCCACGTTGCTATCCCTTATTCTCTCCCAAACCCAATCTTGTCTGAACAACTGATCATCATTTTCTTTGATCCCGCTCAACTATTCCCATTTTCTTGCTCTATGACCCGAAGATGACCCGGCTCCCGAATTGAGCCTTGACCCAAAATCTTACTTCTCTTTCAGCTCGCCATACCTACAAGTCATAATGCAAAGAAAACAAACATTGTCGAACTTCAAGCATATAATTTTATCACTCCAAAACTTCAATTCAATTCAAATTCTTAAACATAACATACAATGTTGAACCATAACTTAATTGATTAGACGAAACTAGCCGGTATAAACTTTCAAAATTGGCACTTTTGTTAACATCTAAGCTTAAATTTTTATGTTTTTAATCCTAAATACATAAGAATTTAAACAAGATTCAACATTGTGTCATGTTCAAACATGCACTTTAACAAGTATAATCTCATTACTTAACTATGTTGCATGCTCAATCCCACCCAAATCAACCACAAACTCAAATTCAAGCAACAAGTCATATATTGGCATCATAAACAACCAACTCTTAAACATAAGTTAAAAAGTTTGGAAGAAAATCACAAACCATATGACATCCATGTTCAAATTTAAGTAAAGATCATACCTTTAGTGTTGTGTAGTCGATAGAACTTGAAAAAGATGTAATACAAAACTTGAAGAACACTTTCCTCAAAAACCCGAAATTTCAACTTCACCAATCTTGCAAACAAGCAAGAATTGAAAGAAATAGTGTTGGGGGTTTTGTTCTACACGAAAAACTACATGAAATAGGTTCAAGAATCGGTTGATTTGGTGGAGAATTGAAGAAGATATGAAGGATTGAAGTTTAGGGTTCTTTGAAGAAGATGGAGAAGGTGAATGGAGTTGATGATGAATGCTCAGGGATTTTGGTGTTTTAAAGGAGGTATTGGTTGGATAGGATTCACCCGGGTCGAATTTGTGGCTAAAAAGATGTTCGGGTCGATTTTGGAGGAGTCTAGAATGAGTTTGGTCTGAATCTATGCGTTAAAGCAAGATCAACGTCGACTGACAAACCAAGGACTGTCGCCGACGTTCCTTTGGTCCGTCGCCGACGCCACTTAAAAATGCACATATTCCTCCGACGGCTTAACCCCCTGCCTACGACACATTTGACCTGACGGTCCTAACCAGATAGCGTCGGTGACGGCCTGGGGACCCGTCGCCGACGGTTCACCGTTTTCAAATATTTTTTAAGACAAACACGCTTGTTTGCATACCACCCCCCGAATAATCGTGTATGGTCGTCAATACACCAAACAAGTTAAAAACATACCTTATGTCTTCATGACCCGTTTGCGAACTCCGAACTTCACACGTTAACGAGATTAATACGAAACGAACTAATTAAAATACAAAACAATGCATGCAAACAATAAAAATTATACAAAACTCTACAACAATTATTCTTGGCCCTTTAATTGACCTCATAAGTTGGCACGCTTACCAAAAAGCTTACCATATCCTTGTTTGCGTCCTTGTTTCCTCCTTACCATCGAGAAACGGTTTAAGACGATGACCGTTAACCGTTTGTTTTGACCCATCCTTTGGGTCCTCAATGGTAACATCCCCTAGCTTTCCGACCCTCATAATCACATACGGGCCCATCCACTTACTCTTAAGCTTACCGGGAAAGAACTTGAGCCTCGAATTGTATAACCAAACCTTTTGACCCACTAGCAATTTCTTCGGCTTCAACTTGGCATCATGTGCTCTTTTCATGCCATCTTTGTATTTTGAAGCACACTCATATGCCTCTTCCCGAAGCTCTTCTAGCTCACAAAGCTTCAACTTGCGTTCTTTACCTGCATCATCATACTTAAGGTTAACTTCTTTGATAGCCCAAAATGCACGATGTGCAAGTTCAACCGGCAAGTGACAATTTTTACCATAAACTAAGCGGTAAGGAGTAATGCCAATAGGTGTTTTATGTGCCGTTCGATAGGCCTATAAGGCATCGTTCAACTTTGTTGACCAATCCTTATGGTCTGGTCGAACGGTCTTTAGCAAAATTTCCTTTATTTACCTAGTAGACACCTCTACTTGACCACTTGTTTGCGGGTGATAGGTTTAGCAATTCTATGGTCAACACCATACCATTTTAGTAATTTCCCAAAATTCAAGTTCTTAAAATAAGACCCCCATCACTAGTGATTACCCGAGGTAGCCCAAATCTAGAAATAATATTAGTTTGCACAAAGTTACAAACAACGGTATGGTCATTTGTTTTGGTGGCGATTGCTTCGATCCATTTAGACACATAATCTATCGCCGCCATAATGTATAAGTTCCCATGAGAATTGGGGAATGGGCCCATGAAATCGATTCCCCACACATCAAAGATATCAACAATGAGAATCGGTTGCTTAGGTATCTCATCCCGCTTAGAAATACCCCCTAATTTTTGACACTCAACACAATTTTTCGCAAGCGTCTTTAAAAAAAGTCGGCCAATAAAAGCCGCTATTGAGCACTTTGTGTCCCGTTTTCTGACCACTAAAATGGCCCCCACAAGCAAAGGAATGCAAGTGCATCAAGACACTCGGGATCTCCTCATCCAGTATACATCTTCTCACAACTTGATCCGGACATGTCTTGAATAGATCCGGTTCTTCCCACGTGTAGTACTTGATTTGAGATAGGAAATGCAATCTCCTCCTCCTATCCCAATGAGCCGGCAAATCACCTGTTACCAAATAATTAATAATGTTAGCAAACCAGTAATGTCGAAATTTTAAGAATATGCTCATCTGGGAAGGTCTCATTAATCTCTACACGAGAAGAACCCTCTTCTACCAACAATCAGGATAAGTGGTCCGCCACCACATTCTCGCTACCCTTCTTATCCCGTATCTCCAAATCAAACTCTTGTAGTAAAAGAACCCATCTAATCAACCGCGGCTTTGCATCTTTCTTCTCCATGAGGTACCTGACAGCAGAATGGTCAGAATAGACAATTACTTTACTACCCCAAAATGTAAGCCCGGAATTTTTTCGAATGCATATACCACCGCAAGTAGCTCTTTCTGTGTTTGTGTGTAATTCAATTGAGCATCCGAAAGAGTCTTACTTGCGTAGTATATGGCAACGGGTTTCCTTTCTATCGTTTGACCCAAAACGGCCCCTACCGCATAATCACTTGCATCACACATAATTTCAAACGTTAACGACCAATTCGGTGATTGCAAGATTGGGGCCTCAACCAATTTCTTTTTCAACACATTAAAAGCATTTTGACAATTTTTGTTAAAGTCAAACGGTTGGCCTTTTAACAATAAATTACATAAAGGTTTTGTTATATACTAAACCCTTTTATATACCGTTTGTAGAACCCCGCATGACCCAAGAATGATCTAATGCCCTTAACGCTCGTGGGATATGGCAAAGTAGAAATAACTTGCACTTTCTCCCTGTAACTCCTAAATTTTTCATACTTTCCTTAATTAGAAAGTATAGTCGTATTTCCATTTTTGGAAACTTGTACTCATCTTTCCTTTTCCAGTTGTGTAATATGACACTTGAATCGTAAGAAAAATTCATATTTATTTACATACATTCAATCATTTAAACTGATACTTGCTATGCATGCTCACATACATACAATCATTTTGATATTTGTTATACATGCTTACATACATACAATCGTTTAAACCGATACTCGTTTTACGTGCAGAAGACTCATACAATCACCTTCGATATTCAGTCATACTTATATGTTTAAAACGTGTGCAAAAATGACAAGTAAACTAAGTCTAAGGACTAAAATTTTCAAAAACCAAAGAAGCTTCTGGAATAAACCTTCTCACGGCCCGCGACCAAACTCCTTAACCCACTCGCGGCCCACAAGGCCTCTAGCGGCCCGCGACCGAAACCTCTTAACCCTCTCGCAGCCCGCGAGAGGGGCATAATCTGGAGAAATTGGTTTCTTGTCCATGGATTGGTCCATTTTCTGTTTGTTGCATTTAATACCCTCAACTAACAACCTCCCAATCCCATCTATAAATACCCACATCCTTCTTCTCTCAAATCACACCTCAAACATTTCTTCTCTTCTCTCTAATGCTCTAGGAGCTCTCTCCATCTGAAAGATCAAGGCTTTCAAAAAGTGAGTTCTAACTCACCCTTACCCCCCTCCTTTGATCTTTTCCTTCTTAACACTTGAATCACCTTTTGGAATGTTTCCATAGGTTTTCCAAGGAAAACCAACTTGGAACATCACCATGCTTGAGGTCCCAAGTGTAAGAACCTTTTGTTTTAATAGGGTTTTAACCCACAAGTGTTGTACCCTTCCAAGCTTGTTCTTGAAACAAGACTTGAGTTGGTAGTGTGTGATCACTTGGAAGCATTGGCTATCCTACCTTCGATCCATCACCTCACTTGATGATTTGATTACTTTATTTTTTTTCTTTTACCTTTATGTTTAAACTTATTCATGACCATCCTTGTCGTCCTTGTGACTACTTGTGCATTGGTGAACTATACGAAAGAGGTTAAAAGGAAGGTTATCCTCCTACCTCCATGCATAACTTCTATGAACTTCAATGATGTTTATGATCTACTTATTATGTATAATATATATATATACACTAACCGAACTCTTGATGGTAATCAAATGATTATCTGTCATGGTACTAGGTTACATCACCTAAGTACTTAATCTCTCGTTACGATTCTAATGGGTATCCTAACCCATGAAAACACATCAACCCGAGTGGGTAATATAGTGTCAAGGACGAGTATTAAGTCTAGATGATTATTTTCTCGTATACATACTTTAGTGTATTTAAAGTTCCTAATCCTCCGTTATCGTTCGTATACTTACCAACCTACGTTTTCCTCTTGTAGGATAACTCGATGCTCCATCCACCAAACTCTCCCAACACTTTACGGACGTACCAAGTGGAAGCTTGCAAAACCGTGAGTACACTCGAACACCTTTTTTGGGTGCAACATGTTGGTCTATCAAAATACACGCAATCACACTTATACTTTTATGCAATCACACAAACAATCCATCATACATGCTATAGTTACGTGATACACGATTTGTATACTTGGAACATTCTTATGTGATGCTATTTGTTATTAACTATATACGAGCCTCCCCATTAAAATGCATAGCGCTATAGGAGTAACGCACCGCCCGCATTCTAGAGGTCATCTTAAGTCTTATTTTAGTTTTGCGGTACACGCGAGGGTTGACTTATAGATTGCATGCCATGTTTACATAAATCTTGTATGGTAGCTTAACATGTGGATTCGTTTAAACCTTTTGTACTTATGCTATATCAAACTTGTGTACTCGCCAATACTTGTTGTATTGAACTATACTTTTAACATGTTGCAAGTTAAAGACGTTGATCATGATGGAACTTAGTAGGGATGCCTTAGAAACACACGTAGAATGCTAGGATTTATGTTGTTGAATCGATTTTATTTGAAATTTCATGTTGTACTTGACTATTTTAGTTATGAAATGAAACGGGTTTGACTAAATTATTGTCGCAAATAGTGTTATGATGCCTTGAACAATCTATTTCGTCTCACTCTGATGTTTCCGCCATCGGTTGGGGTGTGACACACCCTATCAACCTCTATCCCACGACTTAACACCACTTGTCCCAACACGATTCCCTCTTGAATCATAAAATTGCTCTTTTCCCAACTCAAAACCAAATTTTTCTCAACACATCTTTTTAAAGCTTTTTCAAGTTGGTTAAGGCAAACATCGAATGATGACCCAAAAATTGAAAAGTCATCCATGAAGATTTCTAAGGACTCCCCCACCATATCTGAAAAGATACTCACCATACACCTTTGAAAGGTGGCGGGGGCGTTACATAACCCAAACGGCATTCGCCTAAATGCAAAGGTACCGTATGGGCAAGTAAAAGTAGTCTTAGCTTGGTCTTCCGGATGGATAGCAATTTGATTATAACCCGAATACCCATCCAGGAAACAAAAATACTTTTGACCCGCTAACTTTTCAACAATTTGGTCAATGAAAGGTAAAGGGAAATGGTCTTTAGAAGTTGCGGAATTCAACTTCCTATAATCAATACAAATGCGCCACCCGATTACCGGCCGAGTGGCTACCTCTTCACCTGCGTCATTTGTGACGACTTGAATGCCCGCCTTTTTGGGAACAGTCTGTGTTGGGTTCACCCATTGGCTATCAGAGATGGGGTATATGATACCCGCATCTAGCCACTTAAGTACCTCCTTCTTGACAACTTCTCTCATGTTAGGAGTTAATCTCCGTTGTGTGTCACGAGAGGGAGTACTACCATCTTCAGTGATGATTTTGTGCATCACTACGGAAGGGCTAATTCCCTTCAAATAAGCAATGGTCCACCCAATAGCAGCTCTATTGGCGACCAATACCTCCATCAATCTCTTCTCTTGCTCCCCGGTCAGATTTGCTGCAATGTTGACCGGTAGCGTGTTGCCCTCAACCACATAAGCATATTTCAAATCCTTGGGCAACACCTTCAGCTCAACAGTGTGAGGTTCTATCAACGATGGTTTAACTTGGTATCAATCTTCTCGGGAAGGCTTTCCACTTGGTGTGTCCAAGGTGGTCTTCCTTCCTTCACCACCATCACCTCCGATTCATTTCCGGTTGTGACCTGTCAAACATGAAACACTCCTCTATTGTGTTTTCCTCCTCGACACCGACGTCGCAAAGAGGTATACACTCGTCAACAATGTTCGCCATATAGCATTCATTATTGACTAGAGGATCCGTTAATCTGGAAAAAACATTCAACCGCAACCGACGGTTACCAAAAGTCATGTCGACTTTTCCCGTTTTACAATTAATTTGAGCATTTGATGTTGCCAAAATCGATCGGCCGAGTATAACCGTATGTTGCTTGGTTAGATCCAATAAAACATAATCGAGTACTAAGAAGTCCACCGGATAGTAAAAGTCCTCGACCTTGACAATTACATCCATGACTATTCCACGGGGTAGTTTAGGAGTCAAGTCGGCTAATACTACGGTATTATTTGCCGCTCTAAGTATACCAAACTCATATTGGTCATACAAACTACCTGGTAGAATACTCACACTAGCACCAAGATCCAAGAGGGCCCTTGTCATTTTAAATTCTCCAACTTGAATGGAGATAATAGGCGCTCCTGGGTCTTGTAACTTAGGTGGAAGTGCACTCGAAAGAATCGAGCTCACATTTTCGGTTAAATCTAATTTCTTTGGAAATCTGTGAGTTCGCTTTTGAGTACACAAGTCCTTCAAGTACTTAGCATAAGATGGGACTTGTTTTATAGCATCCAAAAGTGGTAAATTGATTTTTACTTGTTTAAAAACTTCCCACATTTCTTCTTGGTGGGGAGGTCTTTTATTTACCACTTTTTTAGATGGTCCCAATAAAGCTTCGAGATAAGGGGCAGTATTAATCTCCACACCCTTTTCCTTAGCTTTTGGGACAGAGGCGGCCGCAGCTGGTGTATTTTTATCACTTTTTAAAACATTTTCTTTTTGACCCGTTTGACCATCCAACACTCTCATCATCACTAGCCTCTTCCACCACCCCTTCAACAAACTGGGGTGGTGGTGAGACAACACCATTATCAATGACTCGACCACTACGTAATGAAATTTTATTAATTGGTACCTCACGAGTGTTCTTCGAGCTGGACCCTTGATGCTTAGGGTTCACTGTAGTGTCACTAGGAAACTTTCCTCCATTTCCACGCATCTGCGCCATCTCCTCCGCAAGTTGACCCACTTGCTTCTCTAAAGTTCTATACGATTTATCACGTACCTCAAACTCCTTTTTCATTTCCATCTTTATCTCTTGATTTAAAGTCGTGATAGCGTTCATAATTGCATCTAACTTTGAGCTTAAGGCAGCTTCACCACCCATTGGAGGATTAGAGTTACCACCTCCATTACCACCTTAGTTGTAGCCCCTGTGATAGCCACCTTCACGATCTGATAGCCCTGACCACTACCTTGGTTGTAATTTCGTTGTACCCCCCTTGGTTACCGCCTTGACGGTTTTGATACATTGAACCTCCTTGATTCCCATTTTGGTTACCCATTTGAAAGTCGGGATTCATTTGATTTGAAGCATTCCCATAACGGAAGTTCGGATGGTTTCTCAACCCCGGGTGATAAGTATTAAAATTCATGTCGAATTGCTTTCGATCACCATATACTTGATTCACCTCCTCATTCGTATGGGCCATGCTCACTTGACATTCTTCGGTTCGATGCCCAATATCCCCACAATCTTCGCATACCGCGAATTGCACCGCACCAACATCCTTCTTCTTCATTCGAGCTAACTCCATTTCCAAAGTGGCAATTCGATCCTTAGCGCTTGAATCAAGATCGGGAAGAGAATGGGATATAGGATGCTTTTTCGCCATAGCAACCGCCTTAGAATTCTTGCTCATCCTTTCCAAGAAGTCCCAATCTTCTTCTTCATGATTGTTCAACAATGTTCCGTTACTAGCCGATTGTATATACTTGTGATCATCGGCATCCAACCCCCTTACAAAACATTTAAGTAGTTCCCACCTTGGAATATAATAATGAGGAGACTTCCTAACCAACTCTTTGAAACGTGTCAATGCCTCATGTAATAATTCCCCCGGTAATTGCCTGAATGACCGAATTTTATCCCTTGCATCATCGGTCTTTGCAATAGAGTAGTAGTCATCTAAGAAAACTTGTTGCATCTCCGCCCAGGTGTGAATACTGTTTGCCTAAAGTATGAGAAACCACTGTTTAGCTTTGTCTTTTAGCGAAAATTGAAACATTCTCAAGTTTACTTCTTCCAACGCAAAATCATGACCTCCAATAGTGCCACATATGGCCGAAAATTCCGCCAAATGTGTATACAGCTCATCATTCGTTCTACCATTGAAGTGGGGTAAGACGTTGATATAGTTCGGGTTACAATCAAAAGCCCTTCTCCCTCGAGGTGTAGGCATAATTGGTGAGTCAGTTTCGGTTACCACCGGTCAAAATCGCCCATTAACACCTCGCGGAGCTTGTTGATGCATTTGACATCTCGGACCATTTACTTCTTGATTCATCAGTCTATTGTTGCCTCTTCGGTCACCACCCCCATTTCCACCTTGATTTCCGCCACCCACAAATTGCGGAATTCGGTTACGGTTAGCATTGTTATTATTGTTGTTGACGTACTCCTGATTCCTCATGGTTGCCGGTTATTCCCGTAGCCGTTATCTCTACGATACTCTTGCCCATATCCGTCATTATTCCCCCACAAAGTTGGCATTTTGATAGACAAAATCGTCATAATCAAACCCCCGAGCATTGTAAAAATTCTCCATGTTGTTATCCCCCCCATTCGTCATCCACAACTCTTTCATTGTAGTTCCCACCGTCATCCAAATATTCCGAGTGGATGCTCACATGATCTGGCGATTAATAACCGGGAACACTATACGGTGCATCATTGGGAATATTATTTCTCAACTTATCGAGGTCGAGAAATTGAGCTTCATTTGTGAGATTGCCACGGCTATGGTTAACCCTACGGTTGGCGTTAACGTTTCGGTTGTTGAGATTGGGTGGTAATGGGTTTTGTCGGTTTTGGCTTAGAGGAGGAGGTGTGGGTGTACGTTGGCGGTTTTTTTGGTTTCGGCTACGAGATTGGAATAGTGGTGTTGGTGGTCTTGAGTTGTTACCACCCCTCAATTGATGGTTTTGGGTGGGTAATCGTCGAATTGGTTTTGGTTGTTGGGTTGGTTAGAATTTTGGGGATCCATTGGAATGGGTCCAAAGGATGGTGTAGGTGGTGAGTTGGTGTTGGGTGGATTAGAGACAAGAGTTGCCTCTAACCGGTTGGCTATATTTCTTCTGATGACCCGCTCGATCTCCGGTTCGAACACCAATGGCGAGGTCCTCCCTGAATTCCGTGTATGCAAGCACTACCTGAAACTTGCACAAGTAACACACCCGCGTAACACAAAAACAAAGACGGTACAAAGAAACAAGCACTTTTAAATAGTTAATCACAAAATAAACAAATCCAAACGCAAAGCGCACGAACTCCCCAGCAAAGGCGCCAAAATTTGATTGGAGAATCGCACCCCGGTCAAAGATAATATTTATAGTCCTGAATTACCCTTAACAATGCGTTAGTGGTAGTAAGTGTCACACCCCCATGTTGTCCTTTTTCACATCAGAGCCGGGGCATGAACTGAATGGCATCTTCATCGCACAGCGAAAGCAGACGTGATGGCTAAGGTTTCTACTAAATGAATGCCCGCTAACTACTCGAATCCCCATGGGTTCCACTATTCCAACCATGCCATACTTTTAATTATAACCTGAGAAAGAACATGCAAAAAAATCAACATAAAGTTGGCGAGTTCATAGTTTGTTTGTTTGTTTTGTTTCAAATGAGTCGTAAAACATTTGAAAGTCTTGCATTCGAAAAACCGGTTTGTGGGATCATAGTATCCCAAAGCATTTGAAATGTCATGTCTGTATAACAGTACTGAAATGTTTTCCATGTTGTTTGCAAATCCATGGATATAACTGTTATGTTTATAAACCGGTAATAAAATGTTTTCTGTTATCTTTGTAAACCGGTGTTGAAGGCGTAGTATGTAGTTTTCCTATGGAATCTATGGAGCTGTCAGTGTGTAGCTAATACACCGACCTATGTGCCATAAGTAAGTAACCAAACTGGGACTTCTTTGACATCATTGGGATCACAAAAGCACTCCTAACCGGTTAACTTACCATGAGTGGAGCGTGTCTCAAACTCGATAGATCTATACCTTTTGCACCTTGGTCACTACGTGATTAATGGTTACTATTGTTATTTCCCTACTTACGCACAGTGATCTGTTATAATCTAATCCCATAGCTACATACCAATTGTTATAAATCTGTGTTATTGGGCCTAGCCCATGTTCTTTTGTGATTTTGGGCCTAGCCCATATACTTTTGTGATTTCTGGGACTAGCCCATGTTCTTTTATCATTGGGCCTAGCCCATTTTCTTTTGTAAAATTGGGGCAACGCCCCCTAGTTGTGACTATGACAATCCCGTCACTAGTCATAAAACTCATGCATGTTTAGAAAGCTTTGTACAGCTGTGAAAACCGGTAAGTTTAGCATAAACCTTTCGTAAACCATTTGTGTTCATTGAAATCTATTTGTAACATGGTTTAGAAATATATGATTTTCGTTCCTCGAAACATTTTATGCTTTCGCAAAACTTGCATGTCTTTCTAGCCCCGAAAACATTTATAAAAATGTAAAACGGTAAAAAGTGGGGGTTATGAACTCACCTGGATAATCCAGTGCAAAGCTAGCTTAATGTGATTTCCATAGTGTGTCTCCACAACTTGACTTGCTAGCATGCAATCTAGGGTATTCCTAAAACAGAATAACTTGTATGTTTCTAAGAATGACGTAGCTATACTACGTGATACCAAGCTCTACCGAATCGTTACTCATACGATTCTATGAAATTGTCATTGACTTAACTCGGTTAACCAACCTATGGTTTTTTTAGAATTGATTATGTTTTCGAACAACTTGAAATGTATGTTTACTTAAAAGATAACTATATTTTATGAAATCATAACTACTTCGTAGCTTTCGTAAGACATGTTGTATATATACTCGTCTATATATCCGTATAAATAATACATTTAGTATTCGCGCGAGAGTCTGGCGTATCGTGTCGCATTTCTTTAGATGTTTGAATCGAATATAAACAATATACTATTGTTATAATATCATTCGAAAGTATTGGCAAGTGTTCGCGTCGTCGACAATTGAAATAAATATAACTATATTTATTTTACGAAAGTATTCAAAATCCCGACGTTTGAATATATATAATTATATTTGTGTTATACGATTTCCGAATCTCTGTCGTTTGAAATAGTACGTGCCTTGTATACGTCTTGTAAAAGCGTTCGGAATATTGGCGTTTTGAAATAAATATAATCAATATACTTATTTTTATACATCGTTCGAATAATTTATCGACATTTGAAATATAGTTTCCGAATTCGGCGTTTGAATTAAACATAAATAATTATTTTTTATTGTAACGGATTGCCGAAACTTGTTGTCTTGTAGTCGCGCGCGTTGAAATGTTATCAGATCGATCCGTAAGCGTCGTTAAAATAAATATACATGTTAATATTTATTTTATAACAATCGTTTGAAATCGAATGTTAAACCTTTGAAATATGTCGAGTTTTCTCAGTTTTTGGACGATCCCGACAATATTATTTGTCGATTTATTTATCAAAACACAACCTGCAAACTCGCAAACAAACAATATATATATGGTTTTTCATCGTGATTGAAACTTGGTTTTTTTGTCGAATACAAATCCGTTTTATATTTAACCCCGATTATAATTACGATTTATATATTTAATTAACGCCGGTTTGATTTTTAATTAATAATTATTCGAAGGTAGCGCACGTCGACTTAATTATTTACTTTTAGTTGTGGCGATAATTAATCATTTACGGGTCGGGTCGAGCTCGGTTTCGCGATAATTAAATATTAATAATTATAACTAATATAATTAACTTTCGCGTGGTAATTAATTTTTACCGAGTCTCGGGTTGACCCATTGACCAGGTTTGACTCGTGTTGACCGGGTTTGACCTGTTGACTACGTGGACTTTTGTTGACCGAACCGTACCAAAACACCGAACCGAAACTGAACCTGAAACAAACATGTATCAAAAACTGAAACTGTGTAAACTGAAATCGAAACAAATAGCGAAACTGTGTCATAACTTGAACCGGGTTGAACCCGAAACCTGAACAGGAGACGGAGTGAACCGTGTCGAACTGAACCCGAGCTGCAGCTGAACTGGATTGAACCGAATCTGATGTTGACCTGAAGTAAACATAACCCGAACCTAAAAAGAACGTGACCACTACCGCGGCATTGCAGCCGTCGGCAGGCGGGAAGCCGCCGCCGGCGACCGCCGCTGCAACATATCGCTCCAACGCTGATCTGATCGAAATCAAAAACAACACCACTACCATCCATACATCTCAAGCGTCGAGCATTTCCTTCCTGGAGAGGAGTCTTGAACCACAGAGCCGGCTGAGCACCGCCACCGAAACCATCGTCGGCGAGTGTGGCCAAGATGGCCGCGTCGCCGTGCCACAGCCGCCGCGCCACCGCCGGAGACCCGAGAGAGGGTGGTCGCCATTGAGACACGACGGTTTCCGCAGCCGTCTTTTTCTCTCTATGCCGCTCTTTCTCTCTCTTCTGCTTTCTCTCTCTCTAATCTGCGTATGTGGTTGTATGTGTGTAAGGAGAAGACGAGGGGAAAGGAAGAGTGTGGGGTGTCGTGGGTGTTCGGCTACCGAAGAGGAAGACCAGCACCGGCCGGAGCTAAATCCGGTGACCGGATTCGGTAGAGAGAAGGTAGAGAGTGTGGTGTGCTAGGGTTTGCAAAATGAGGGGATTCTAGGGTTACGCAAGTATTTATAGTTAGGGTTTTACATGGGTCGGGCCCAAGGCCCGTTTACACGTTTCAAGCCCAATACGTTTTCTGTAGCCCGTTATCGAAACCCGAACATTGTAAAATGTTTATTTGGAGCCTACACGTGTGAAATTCAAGTCGTGAGTCGGTTACGACGCGTGAATCTGTCGGTTGCGTTAAAATTGCGTATCTCGCTACGGTTACCGTTTATAGTCCGTTTTTCGATCCGAGCATTGTTATTTATCAAGATTTATTCGTCTAGACTCGAAATCGTTTTAAATTTTACCGGGGGTCGGGTTTTGACGCGTAATCCGTTCATTGCGTTAAACATCGCGTAGTTGCCCTGTTTGTCGTTTCTGATCTGTTTTTGTTCTGTTTCTTCCGTGGGCGTTAAAATTTGAAAACAAAGCCAAATGTATCATAAATATTAATATTTAGACGTGTCTCTAGTCCGTGGCTTCCATTTCGTTGTCGGCGCGTCTCGATTTTCGCGTAACCTCCGCGTTGTTCTTCGCGACGTTCAACGATCCAATTTATCACATAATCATAATTGTATGATAAATACAAGTATAAAATTTGTGTTTTTAGACGTTGTCAGTATTTGTTCGGTATAGTTCTCTTATCGTTCGATTTTGCGTTTAAGTTCTCGATTGTCGCCATATCGCGTAACGTGAAGGAAGTAGACGTTCCTAGGCTTTCCAAAGGCCTGATCGAGTTAATTTACGTCTAATTAAACTAATTATAATGGTATTACTGTTCGTTATGCGCTTAATTACAACCGGAAAATGCCGGTTGTCACATTCTCCCCTTGTTATAAAAATTTCGTCCTCGAAATTTAAGCTATGTTGTCTCCTTAGATTTTTGTTATACGTAGGTAAGTATTAAAAATACCCAGGTAAATAACCATGTAATCGCATTGAGACTTGTTTGGATTATATGAATACAATGATATACTACAACAACATGAACCCACTGGTTCAACTGAATCTGTTTTAAGAATCGATGCCAAGTGAACGAAACGTAATGACATATTCACCAATGTGACTGAGTTTACATGGGTCATACAAATGAGAATCTCGACAATTAGATTTCCAATATGTTCACAATCTGTAAATGAATTTCATAACCAATAAGAATCTCTACCAACGGAAACTAGCGTTGGTTGTTGGATCGGTAAGACTTAGAATCAACAAGCTCAACTGAATTAGAAACATGAAGATGATCTGCTAACTTTTCGAACCATAAGTTAACACTGTTGAATTGTAAGGATACACCGAATTACAACCGAATTTAGTGTATCATTGTCTTAATACATAGTTGCATTAAGACCACTTTCAATGATTAGCCCAAGCTACAAGTTTATACCGACGCCACAAAGGCGTCATAGCCATTGAAATAATTCAATAATAGTGGTTATCGAACAAATTCACCATGTTTACAACGAAAAGTTCAATCAAGTAAGTCTGAATATTTGTTCCAAATAAATCCCATAGGATTTTCAACTGAAAATGAAAGAACAAATAAATAAAATTTTTTGGTCGCTAGTGGAAGAACAATAACTATCCCAAAAATTTCGACCGATGATGAAAGAACCGTTACGAGGTACACTGAAATAGACCATAAAGGCTTTAGGGGTGTTTTAAGAAAATGATCCAACAAGGAGGATTTAAAAATGAATAAATAATAAAATAATTAAATCCGTACATGAATTGTGAAAGCGATGTCAGCGCAAGCTTCAACTAGTGTAACGCCACCACAAGGTGTCGTAACCAATAAATGACTTAATAAGGGTGTAGACTGAACCAGTCTGCTGTGGTTCGAAACAAATGAATTGCTTGTTGATATTACTTTGAATATGACGGCCTCAATCCGTCATATAAAATCCTTGAATTGAATTTGTATACCGTGAGCAAGTTCAAGCAATTGAACTTGGTTTGAAACAATCCAACAATAAACATGATTCGACAAAGAAGCTTTGATATGTTTACTACAAAAATCCCATGTATGCAACTTGGAAAGAAAATGAAATTTCAAGAATTCGTTGACTCGATATCAAGGAGTCAATACTCATAATAATGCAGGTCATCTAGATCACAAAGCGAAAATTTGAATATAGCGAACCAACTTTTGAATTATTGATAAAATGACCATTCGAAGTGAAAACCCTGATGGTCTCCACGTATCAAGTTAACCACATGCGTAACAAACAAAGCATGCGTATCATGTAAATATGTCAAGAAATGGTGCAATAGGTGTTCGCTAATAAGAAGAAATTTCCGTGACACAATGACCGTTATGAGGAGTAGAGGTATGCAAACCTACTCAGTATGTGCAAAGTTGAAATTCCAACAGAAGGAATTCGAGGACTTTACCTGGTATTTACTGTGATGACTTGTTGTTTCGTGACATTACCACCGAATGTCGTACATGGCGTAATCGCCATTAAGGAAGTAGAGGGAATGCAATGACATGTGACTTCTTTTGTAGCGCCCATTTGTTATGATTACCAGTGTAATAAGTACCGACTTTTATGAAATCTCGTTTGAACGTACCTCAGCGTTGTTCGAGTCGCTTACAGGACCACGTGATAAATTGTCGCATTCTGGTCGGTAGTTCTCCCGCTGAAGGGGCTAGCATCGTTGCCGTAATGCCGTGTTTTCTCAAGGCCGCGCCACGAAAGTCGTATGTGATGTACTTCAACATCCATTGTCGTATCGTTTAAGTTTCATGTATATTTTGCGCACTAGTGTTTTCGTTTCGCGTAGGCTACCTGCTTGGGTAAATAAAATAGTAGCGACAATATATGTAATGTGTTTGCCCGAGTTAATAATCGTGGTTCCTACGTGCTGACCTTTAATGAATATTGACATAAGTTTTCCAAAGGTCCTAAATGCATGTTGTCAAAACTCTCAAGTTTTGCCTACGGTATGTAATGTTTTCGTGTACCGTGTATCAAACACAACACTAGTGAATGATTAAAGTCAAAATGTTGACTTACTATTTTCGGCCACGGTTGGAACCCATATTAAAGTACTAGGCGTTCTGTATGTATTCAAGTCTTATTGATCTAATGTCCCCAAAGGAACGTGAGGTTAAAGCCTAGATATCTCCACAGAAACCTACCCTGTTATCAAGCCAGGTTTGATACCTAATTCGCTAGAACCTATAGCTCTGATAGCACTTTTCACACCCCCATGTTGTCCTTTTTCACATCAGAGCCGGGGCGTGAACTGAATGGCATCTTCATCATACAGCGGAAGCAGGCGTGATGGCTAAGGTTTCTACTAAATGAACGCCCGCTAACTACTCGAATCCCCATGGGTTCCACTATTCCAACTGTGCCATACTGGTAATTATAACCTGAGAAAGAACATGCAAAAAATCAACATAAAATTGGCGAGTTCATAGTTTGTTTGTTTGTTTTGTTTCAAATGAGTCATAAAACATTTGAAAGTCTTGCATTCGAAAAACCGGTTTGTGGGATTATAGTATCCAAAGGCATTTGAAATGTCATGTCTGTATAACAGTACTGAAATGTTTTCCATGTTGTTTGCAAATCCATGCATATAACTGTTATATTTATAAACCGGTAATAAAATGTTTTCTGTTATCTTTGTAAACCGGTGTTGAAGGCGTAGTATGTAGTTTTCCTATGGAATCTAAGGATCTGTCAGTGTGTAGCTAATACACCGACCTATGTGCCATAAGTAAGTAACCAAACCGAGACTTCTTTGACATCATTGGAATCACAAAAGCACTCCTAACCGGTTAACTTACCAGGAGTGGAGCGTGTCTCAAACTCGATAGATCTATACCTTTTGCACCTTGGTCACTACGTGATTAATCGTTACTATTGTTATTTCCCTACTTACGCATAGTGATCTATTATAATCTAATCCCATAGTTACATACCAATTGTTATAAATCTATGTTATTGGGCCTAGCCCATGTTCTTTTGTGATTTTGGGCCTAGCCCATGTCCTTTTTTGATTTTGGGCCTAGCCCATGTCCTTTTGTGATTTATGGGCCTAGCCCATGTTCTTTTATTATTGGGCCTAGCCCTTGTTTTCTTGTGATTTTGGGCCTAGCCCATGTTCATTTGTAAAATTGGGGCACCGCCCCCTAGTTGTGACTATGACAATCCCGTCACTAGTTATAAAACTCATGCATGTTTAGAAAAGCTTTGTACAGCTGTGAAAACCGGAAAGTTTGGCATAAACCTTTCATAAACCATTTGTGTTCATTGAAATCTGTTTGTAACATGGTTTAGAAATATGTGATTTTCGTTCCTCGAAACATTTTATGCTTTCGCAAAACTTGCATGTCTTTCCACCCCCGAAAACATTTATAAAAATGTAAAACGGTAAAAAGTGGGGGTTATGAACTCACCTGGATAATCCAGTGCAAAGCTAGCGTAATGTGATTTCCATAGTGTGTCTCCACAACTTGACTTGCTAGCATGCAATCTAGGGTATTCCTAAAACGGAATAACTTGTAAGTTTCTAAGAATGACGTAGCTATACTACGTGATACCGAGCTCTACCGAATCGTTACTCATACGATTCTATGAAATTGTCATTGACTTAACTCGGTTAACCAACCTACGGTTTTTTTAGAAATGATTCTGTTTTTGAACAACTTGAAATGTATGTTTACTTAAAACATAACTATATTTTATGAAATCATATCTACTTCGTAGTTTTCGTAAGACATGTTGTATATATACTCGTCTATATATCCGTATAAATAATACATTTCTTATTCGCGCGAGAGTCTGGCATATCGTGTCGCACTTCGTTAGACGTTTGAATCGAATATAAACAATATACTATTGTTATAATATCATTCAAAAGTATTGGCAAGTGTTCGCGTCGTCGAAAATTGAAATAAATATAACTATATTTATTTTATGAAAGTATTCAAAATCTCGACGTTTGAATATATATAATTATATTTGTGTTATACGATTTCCGAATCTCTGTCGTTTGAAATAGTATGTGCCTTGTATACGTCTTATAAAAGCGTTCAGAATATTGGCGTTTTGAAATAAATATAATCAGTATACTTATTTTTATACATCGTTCGAATAATTTATCGACATTTGAAATATAGTTTCCGAATTCGGCGTTTGAATTAAACATAAATAATTATTTTCGATTGTAACGGTTTGCCGAAACTTGTTGTCTTGTAGTCGCGCGCGTTGAAATGTTATCGGATCGATTCGTAAGCGTCGTTAAAATAAATATACATGTTAATATTTATTTTATAACAATCGTTTGAAATCGAACGTTAAACCTTTGAAATATATCGCGATTTCGTTTTACGGATTTTACGAAAATCGGGCAGAGTTTCCTCTATTTTTGGATGATCCCTATAATATTATTTGTGGATTTATTAATCAAAACACAACCTGAAAACTCGCAAACAAACAATATATATATGGTTTTTCGTCGTGATTGAAACGTGGTTTTTTTGTCGAATACAAATCCGTTTTATATTTAACACCGATTATAATTCCGATTTATATATTTAACTAACGCCGGTTTGATTTTTAATTAATAATTATTCGAAGGTAGCGCACGTCGACTTAATTATATACTTTTAGTTGTGGCGATAATTAATCATTTACGGGTCGGGTCGAGCTCGGTTTCGTGATGATTAAATATTAATAATTATAAACTAATATAATTAGCTTTCGCATCGTAATTAATTTTTAAGGAGTCTCGGGTTGACCCGTTGACCACATTTGACCAGGTTTGACTCGTGTTGACCGGGTTTGACCCGTTGACTACGTTGACTTTTGTTGACTGAACCGTACCGAACACCAAACTGAAACTTAACCTGAAACAAACATGTATCAAAAACTGAAACTGTGTAAACTAAAATCAAAACAAATAGCAAAACTATGTCAAAACTTGAACCGGGTTGAACCTGAAACCTGAACAGGAGACGGAGTGAACCGTGCGAACCGAACCCGAGCCGCAGCTGAATTGGATTGAACCTAATCTGATGTTGACCTGAAGTAAACATAACCCGAACCTGAAAAGAACGTCACCACTACCCGGCACTGCAGCCGTCGGCGACCGCCGCCCCAACGTATCGCTCCAACGCAGATCTGACCGAAATAAAAAACAACACCACTACCATCCATACATCTCAAACGTTGAGCATCTCCTTCCTGGATAGGAGTCTTGAACCACAGAGCCACCGCCACCGAAACAATCACCGGCTAGTGTGGCCAAGACGGTCGCGTCGCCGTGCCACAGCCGCCGCGCCACCGCCGGAGATCCGAGAGAGGGGGGTCGCCATTGAGACACGGCGGCTGCCGCCGCCGTCTTTCTCTCTCTTCTGCTCTCTCTCTAATCTGCGTATGTGGTTGTGTGTGTGTAAGGAGAAGACGAGGGAAAATGAAGAGTATGGGGTCTCGTGGGTGTGCGGCTACCGGAGAGGAAGACCGGCGCCGGCCGGAGCTAAATCTGGCGACCGGATTAGGTAGAGAGAAGACAGAGAGTGTGGTGTGCTAGGGTTTGCAAAATGAGGGGATTCTAGGGTTAAGCAAGTATTTATAGTTAGGATTTTAAATGTGTCGGGCCCAAGGCTCGTTAACACGTTTCAAGCTCAATACGTTTTCTGTAGCCCGTTATCGAAATCCGAACATCGTAAAATGTTTATTTATAGCCTACACGTGTGAAATTCAAGTCGTGAGTCGGTTACGACGCGTAAATCTGTCGGTTGCGTTAAAATTGCGTATCTCACTACGATTACCGTTTATAGTCCGTTTTTCGATCCGAGCATTGTTATTTATCGAGATTTATTCGTCTAAACTCGAAAACATTTTAAATTTTACCGGGGTTCGGGTTTTGACTCGTAATCCGTTCATTGCGTTAAACATCGCGTAGTTGCCCTGTTTGTCGTTTCTGATCTGTTTTTCGTTCTGGTTTCTTCCGTGGGCGTTAAAATTCGATAAAAAAGCCAAATATATCAAAATATATTAATATTTAGACGTATCTCTAGTCCGTGGCTTCCGTTTCGTTGTCGGCGCGTCTTGATTTTCGCATAACCTCCTCGTTGTGCTTCGCGATGTTCAACTATCCAAATTTATCACATAATCATAATTGTATGATTAATACAAGTATAAAGTTCGTGTTTTTAGACGTTGTCAGTATTTGTTTGGCATCAGTTCGCTTATCGTTCGATTTCGTGTTTAAGTTCTCGATTGTCGCCATATCGCGTAACGTGAAGCAAGTAGACGTTCCTAGGCTTTCCAAAGGCCTGATCGAGTTAATTTACGTCTAATTACGCTAATTATAATGGTATTACTGTTTGTTATGCGCTTAATCACAACCGGAAAATGCCGGTTGTCACAGTAAGGGATCGAACCAGGAAGAGTTTGTGGTTTGCGTTTGATGTGATTGATTTTAAAAAAGATTGTCACTTTTATGAAGCTTGCTAAGAATTTGATTAGTTTTGTTTGTTTGTAAAGGATGTCGGAATGATCCAACAAAGTTGGTTTGATTGCTGAACTACTAACTTGAACAAGTACACAAAAACGTAATTACTTGATTGAAACAATAATTTGAGAACAAAGTTCACACCTGGTTCGATATGATGGGAGATGAAGGTTGGCTGATTCTAGGCTCCAAGAACAAGTTCAAAACTCATGAAATTCGTAACCCCCTCAAAATGGTCAAACACCAAGTTATAACCCGTACAAACTTGAATTTAAGTGACAAGAAAATAGGAGGGGCGTCACTGTAACATCCGTCAAAAACCAGGTTAACCAAACCCGCTTCGTTTATTAACCGAATATCCAGTTAAAATTTTCGTTGCGTATTTAATACTCAAATTAATTTTAAACGATACATAATTAATAAACAATTTAGAATTTATAAACTATAATTGTTAAAAAGTAAAAATAAAACAATTAAAAAGGAGAACAGGGTGCCGGGATTCGAACCCGGGTCAGCCAGGAAACTTTACACACACACATTCCACCACTCCGCCACTTGTGTTACTTGTTGATTTATTGAAACAATTAATACATATAATAAAACTGGAAGTCGAATTCAGTCACTCAGCGCGCCCAAATCCGCAGACGCCGGAAAATCCGACGATTTCGCCAATTATCGACGGTTTCTTTTGACTTAACGTACGTATTAACGTCGCCATCGGTTATAACCGATGTCTAGTTCCGCGACATCAGTCATAACCGCCAGAGAAAGGCTGACCAATGAATCGAGACTAGAAACAGACCCAATTCAACTTGATTCTTCCCTATAAATGCACACCCAAGCCTTTGGTAGTCTTTTCGCTCAAAATCGCACCATTTCTCGAAGCAATTTCACTCACCGGAGATTTTCTGCAATCATCGGACTTTCGCCGGAAAACCGAGACTCACATCAACACGGTAAATACCTCGACTCTTTCTGTTTCAATCCATTGTTAGACCATTACTAACATCAATCCATCACCCAGAATCAATCCCAGACGACGTTGCCGGATATTCTGCTTTCGCCGGAAAACTTCTGAAATTTCCAGAATCACGCTGTGAATCGGTATGATCATCTAAACCTCCTGATAATCGTTGCTCAGTAGTTCAATTTCACATCTAATCAATCAAAACTGTTAATTTATCCGAACAGACGGAGTTCACAAAACAGAGCCGACGATCCTTGCCGGAGTTCTGAGAAAGACAATCTGTTCCGGCACATTCTTTCCCCAAACCCTCTCTGTTCATCACATTTCAATCACCTATTAGTTCGTTAACTGAATTTAACAAGAAACAGTTGGAAAATCATTGTCTGTGTTTTGAACGAAGAAGATGAAGTCGGCCTATTGTATAAGATTAATTAAAACAAGACATATAAACGGGTTAGACACACAGTCCAGCGGTGGACTGTGTGCAAACAATAAACACACGTCTCGAGTTCGGTCCCTATCACGACCCTATCCTCGGAAATAAAAATGTCTTTTTTTAAAACCGAACGGGTTTACTCACTGTAAGATGTTAAGTATAATAAAAATCAGAATATTAACCAGGTTAGACACACAGTCCAGCGGTGGACTGTGTGCAACACTAATCACAGGTCCCGGGTTCGAGACCTGTTGACGGCACCGGTTCGATACAATTAAAATCTTTTTAAAATAAATGAATTCTGATTAACTTAAATAGTGTATAAATATAATTAAAAACAGAAATATTTCGGGTTAGACACGTAGCTCAGTTGGTAGAGCTGCGTGCACGCGTACGGGAGGTCACGGGTTCGAGTCTCACTCAGTGCAAATATATACACGACCGAACCAGTCAACGGTCAACAGTCATGGTCAACGGTCAAAGTCAAAAAGTCAACATTTTTTTTATATTTTTATTTATTTATTTAATTTAAAAATCAATTAAAAATACTTAAAAATAATGTTTTAAAGTTAGAAAATAGCCTTAAACTCACAAAAATAAATCTAAAAACCCTATTAAAATTGTTAATAAAATCTACTTATTTACCGTACCTTTCCGTATTATTTAGGTTAGTTATTCCTCGTCGATCAACACTCCAAACTCGTGCGCATTCAACATCATCAAACGAACGCACCCACTGTGAGTGAATTCTTACAAATTCCCCTTTTTATTCATGTTTTGGGGTGTATCATGTGTCGCTTAAACTAATTCGCTTATTCAAACTCGTGCTATACCATATTATGATCTAAACTTAGAATGTAAATATTGTTTGTTGTTATGTATTACATATTGTCAAGTTGTATGCAAATTATTTTATAGGCCCATCAGTTCCTCGTGGGAGACGAGTTGAACAACGCGTGCCTTAAAACTCATTCATTAAGCCCATCAGTTCGTAGAACAACGCGTGCCTCAAAACTCATTCATTAGGCCCATCAGTTCCTCGTGGGAGACGAGTTGAACGACGCGTGCCTCAAAACAATCTATTATTGTATGTGTGTGTGCAATATTTAATATTAAGTGTTTTGTGAATAAATTTATATTTACATTTACTCATATGTGGTTATGCACTTTATTTTATAATCAATTCAATAAACACGTTTAAATGTTTTAATAGGATTCACTCGCCAACTTTTTGTTGATCCAAAAACCATTTTTACACATGATACAGGTGGACAGGATGAAGCAAGGAACACATAGGAAAGTGCCTTAGAAGAAAAATAATGAAGCCTAGAAAGATGTATAGAACATGTTGAACTTGTATGATATGATTGTATGATCTCCTTTAAATTGTAATAATAAATATGAAACATTATAATAAATGTCATGAGCTTTGATGAGAACCCAATCATGCCCCGATCACCTTTTCCGCTGCGGGTCGGGGTGTGACAGATTGATATCAGAGCTTTTGACTATAGGGATATAGGATAGGTTATTAGACCCTTAGAGCCTATACTATAGTTGATTAGATTTTAATTGTTTATGTGGTTACATGCAAACTCATGATGTTTATTTCTTTCATATTTATTACATACACAAATGCATGCAAACACTTCCAATATTACATTTTGTGATACGTAGTGAATTATACTTACAGTCAAACATACATAATTACATACACATTCATCATACATATTTCAATGTTCACATATTCAAATCATCTTCATACTTCCGTTATTCAAGATTTTGTCGCATTTTTCATTTTTCAAATCTCATCAAAGTGAGTTCTGCGACGGGCATGTAGTAACTGTAAGGGTACAAGTACCGGTAGTCGGAACGTCCTGTCTAGGTTGGCATTCGTATAAATCCAATATAACGGACCAGTTTGCCTACCTGGGGACTAACGATGAGAGTATGAAAGACTTATTAGGCCAAAGCATGCCACACCAAACGTCGTTCGAACTAACCCCACTTTGAGGTGTCACCGTGTCCACACCTGGATACATTCCAAATATCATACGTTACATACATATTTCTCGATTTTCTCCGGGTTTTAGTGTACGTAACCAGGCTAACACATGCGAACCATATGAAAAACCCGGTAATCATGGGGCCCACATGAATACGAAGGTGAAGTATGGCGGCATGCAAAGCTCAATTACGAGCAAAGCCCAAGACATCCTATGGATGTAGTAGATTTATTATTCTATATTTATTTTATGATTGTTTATTCCTAAATACGACACATGATCCCTAAAACATCCAACTCATACTCTTGGTACGTATTCTTTGTAGATTCTAGTCTCGCTCGTAGGAAAATGAAATCCGGAAATCCCGCGAGCGCATGGCTGCCCAAATCGCTCAACAAATGGCGGCCGTAATACCCAGCATCGTAGTTCAAGTTCAACAAGCCCTTACCGCTAATCCCGACAACCCAATCAATCAAGAAGATTAAAATGTTATCAACCCTCCCCCAAATACCACTAAATGCACCTTCAAGCATTTCAAATCCTGTAACTTTGGAAGCAGCCATGGAGTTAGCTACAGAGCTCACCGAAAACCGCATACGGAATAACGACTTCAAGGAGGAGAAGAAGAAGGATAAAGCATCAACTGAAACCTCAAACTCCACCTAAACCGAATCCCCTTCTCAACCCATCTCTAAGAGAAAACGAGATGGGCAACTTTTCGCTGTCACCCAACGCAATCAACTAGCCTCACAAGCCGTACCCCTCCAAGCTATCCCAATCACTCAAGTAGCACCCAACTCAACTTACCCAAATAAGAAACCTTACCTTGGACCTCACCCTCAATGCAACACCCGTTTTTATCACCATCTATCTACCTTACCTTGTCGACTATGTGCGAATTGTGGACGCTATGGTCATTTGAGCAAGGTTTGTCGCACCCCTCAAAACCAAACCTCACCCCCTACTCAAAACATGATCCAAACATATCAACAACCCCAATACCCCATGTTCCCATATGTTCGAGCTTGTTTCAATTGTGGCGACCCTACCCATTTTAGAAACACGTGCCCTCGATTGGTTAACATCATAAACTCCCAAGCTCAAGCAAACCCAGTTAACCAAGCAAATCAAGAAAACCTAACCACTAGGCCACCAGCAAGAGGAAGAGTTTTCAACATCAACGCCAATCCTGTTGAAGATAATGACGGCCCAAACGAACCACCCAACTAGTCTCCTTCACCAAAAATCAAGATTCAACTCCAACCGCTTAGTTTTTATGTTTTCTATATGTATCTCAATTTTCACGTATCTTAGTTATAAATTGGAAATTTATCCAAGAATCTTATGCGAATTACTATTTCAGTTTTGTTTTATACTCATTGATTTAACATTCATATCATCATACCTCACGACGTATCTCAGTCTCATCATTTAAAGAAGTTGGGTTGAGTCTCACTTTAACCTGGACTAACCCCTTCATCATAACAAACGAGCGAGGTACTATCATCATTCAATCATGTATACCTTCAGATTTGAGACTCAAGTTTTGGTTGTTGTGCTTGTTTATGTTTTAGAGTCACATAGAACTAATCATAATTTACTGATAAAGCCAATGAAAATTTGACAAGAATATGGTGGATACGCCGCTGGTACTTCCTATATATAAGTATTCTCGCCAAAGGATCAGAGGCATTGTCAGGCGGTTATGAGAAGTTCCATGTAAGATTTAGTAATGTCATGGTTGAAGTTTGTTTTATACTCACTGATTTTAGCATTCATATCATCATACATCTCAACGTATTTCAATCTCATTATTTAAAGAAGTTGGGCTGTGTCTCACTTCTACATAGACTAACCTCTCCATCATAACAAACGAGAGAGGAACTGTCATCATTCAAACATGTATACTATCAGAATTAAGACTCAAGCTTTGGTTGTTGTGTTTGTTTATGTTCTAGGGTCACATCATAGAACTAATCTTAACTTACTGATAAAACCAATGAAAATTTGACAAGAATATGGTGGATACGCCGCTGGTACTTCCTATATATAAGTATTCATGTCAAAGGATCAGAGGCATTGTCAGGCGGTTATGAGAAGTTCCATGTAGGATTTAGTAATGTCTTGGTTGAAGTTTGTTTTATACTCACTGATTTAGCATACATATCATCTCATCATTTAAAGAAATTGGATTGTGTTCCATTTCTACATAGACTAACCTCTCCATCATAACAAACGAGAGAGGTACTGTCATCAATCAAACATGTATACTATCAGAATTAAGACTCAAGCTTTGGTTGTTGTGTTTGTTTATGTTCTAGAGTCACATCATAGAACTAATCATAACTTACTGATGAAACCAATGAAAATTTGACAAGAATATGGTGGATACGCCGCTGGTACTTCCTATATATAAGTATTATTGTCAAAGGATCGGAGGCATTGTCAGGCGGTTATGAGAGGTTCCATGTAGGTTTTAGTAGTAGAAGTTTTGTTTTAGGATATAACCTTATCTTTCCAAACGTATCAAAACTCTTGCACATGAAATCATACTTAGTGAATCAACTCTGTTTATCAATATTCTTTATCGTAGGCAACAAAAAGAGATTCCTGTAGCAGGGTATTCAACCCCTACAAGGAAAGTTACCGCCTCAAACAAAATTTAAACTTTTACTCCCTTCTAAGTATGTAATTGTCAAATTAAAACACCATCCTTTTGAGACAAACATGCCACTACTTAAATTTCGGGACGAAATTTTTAAAAGTAGGGATACTGTAACATCCGTCAAAAACCGGGTTAACCAAACCCGCTTCGTTTATTAACCGAACATCCAGTTAAAATTTTCGTTGCGTATTTAATACTCAAATTAATTTTAAACGATACATAATTAATAAACAATTTAGAATTTATAAACTATAATTGTTAAAAAGTAAAAATAAAACAATTAAAAAGGAAAACAGGCTGCCGGGATTCGAACCCGGGTCATCCGGGAAACTTAACACACACACATTCCACCACTCCGCCACTTGTGTTACTTGTTGATTTATTGAAACAATTAATACATATAATAAAACTGGAAGTCGAATTCAGTCACTCAGCGCGCCCAAATCCGAAGACGCCGGAAAATCCGACGATTTCGCCAATTATCGACGGTTTCTTTTGACTTAACGTACGTATTAACGTCGCCATCGGTTATAACCGATGTCTAGTTCCGCGACATCAGTCATAACCGCCGGAGAAAGGCTGACCAATGAATTGAGACTAGAAACAGACCCAATTCAACTTGATTCTTCCCTATAAATGCACACCCAAGCCTCTGGTAGTCTTTTCGCTCAAAATCACACCATTTCTCGAAGCAATTTCACTCACCGGAGATTTTCTGCAATCATCGGACTTTCGCCGGAAAACCGAGACTCACATCAACACGGTAAATACCTCGACTCTTTCTGTTTCAATCCATTGTTAGACCATTACTAACATCAATCCATCACCCAGAATCAATCCCAGACGACGTTGCCGGATATTCCGCTTTCGCCGGAAAACTTCTGAAATTTCCAGAATCACGCTGTGAATCGGTATGATCATCTAAACCTCCTGATAATCGTTGCTCAGTAGTTCAATTTCATATCTAATCAATCAAAACTGTTAATTTATCCGAACAGACGGAGTTCACAAAACAGAGCCGACGATCCTTACCGGAGTTCTGAGAAAGACAATCTGTTCCAGTACATTCTTTCCCCAAACCCTCTCTGTTCATCACATTTCAATCACCTATTAGTTCGTTAACTGAATTTAACAAGAAACAGTTGAAAAATCGTTGTCTGTGTTTTGAACGAAGAAGATGAAGTCGGCCTATTGTATAAGATTAATTAAAACAAGACATATAAACGGGTTAGACACACAGTCCAGCGGTGGACTGTGTGCAAACAATAAACACACGTCTCGAGTTCGATCCCTATCACGACCCTATCCTCGGAAATAAAAATGTCTTTTTTAAAACCGAACCGGGTTAACTCACTGTAAGATGTTAAGTATAATAAAAATCAGAATATTAACCAGGTTAGACACACAGTCCAGCGGTGGACTGTGTGCAACACTAATCACATGTCCCGGGTTCGAGACCTGTTGACGGCACCGGTTCGATACAATTAAAATCTTTTTAAAATAAATGAATTCTGATTAACTTAAATAGTGTATAAATATAATTAAAAACAGAAATATTTCGGTTTAGACACGTAGCTCAGTTGGTAGAGCTGTGTGCACGCGTACGGGAGGTCACGGGTTCGAGTCTCACTCAGTGCAAATATATACACGACCGAACCGGTCAACGGTCAACAGTCATGGTCAACGGTCAACGGTCAAAGTCAAAAAGTCAACAATTTTTTTATATTTTTATTTATTTATTTAATTTAAAAATCAATTAAAAATACTTAAAAATAATGTTTTTAAAGTTAGAAAATAGCCTTAAACTCACAAAAATAAATCTAAAAACCCTATTAAAATTGTTAATAAAATCTACTTATTTACCGTACCTTTCCGTATTATTTAGGTTAGTTATTCCTCGTCGATCAACACTCCAAACTCGTGCGCATTCAACATCATCAAACGAACGCACCCACTGTGAGTGAATTCTTACAAATTCCCCTTTTTATTCATGTTTTGGGGTGTATCATGTGTCGCTTAAACTAATTCGCTTATTCAAACTCGTGCTATACCATATTATGATCTAAACTTAGAATGTAAATACTGTTTGTTGTTATGTATTACATATTGTCAAGTTGTATGCAAATTATTTTATAGGCCCATCAGTTCCTCGTGGGAGACGAGTTGAACAACGCGTGCCTTAAAACTCATTCATTAGGCCCATCAGTTCGTAGAACAATGCGTGCCTCAAAACTTATTCATTAGGCCCATCAGTTCCTCGTGGGAGACGAGTTGAACAACGTGTGCCTCAAAACAATCTATTATTGTATGTGTGTGTGCAATATTTAATATTAAGTGTTTTGTGATAAATTTACATTTACATTTACTCATATGTGGTTATGCACTTTATTTTATAATCAATTCAATAAACACGTTTAAATGTTTTAATAGGATTCACTCGCCAACTTTTTGTTGATCCAAAAACCATTTTTACACATGATACAGGTGGACAGGATGAAGCAAGGAACACATAGGAAAGTGCCTTAGAAGAAAATAATGAAGCCTAGAAAGATGTATAGAACATGTTGAACTTGTATGATATGATTGTATGATCTCCTTTAAATTGTAATAATAAATATGAAACATTATAATAAATGTCATGAGCTTTGATGAGAACCCAATCATGCCCCGATCACCTTTTCCGCTGCGGGTCGGGGTGTGACAGTCACCGAGGGCCCCTATAAATCATGCTTTTCATCCGACGCTCTAATCCACTGTCTACGACCAATTTTTCTCTGACGAGGCTATCTGAAGGGCGTCGCCGAGGGCCTCTCTAATACTTGATTTCCTGTTTTTCCATTTCGCGATCCCGGTTGATCCATTTTCCGTCCCGATGCTCCTACACATGTGAAATTCAAGTCGCGAGTCGGTTACGACGCGTAAATCTATCGGTTGCGTTAAAATTGCGTATCTCGCTACGGTTACCGTTTATAGTCCGTTTTTCGATCCGAGCATTGTTATTTATCGAGATTTATTCGTCTAAACTCGAAAACATTTTAAATTTTACCGGGGTTCGGGTTTTGACTCGTAATCCGTTCATTGCGTTAAATATCGCGTAGTTGCCCTATTTGTCGTTTCTGATCCGTTTTTCGTTCTGGTTTCTTCCGTGGGCTTTAAAATTCGAAACAAAGCCAAATATATCATAATATATTAATATTTAGATGTATCTCTAGTCCGTGGCTTCCGTTTTGTTGTCGGCGCGTCTTGATTTTCGCATAACCTCCGCGTTGTGCTTCGCGATGTTCAACTATCCAAATTTATCACATAATCATAATTGTATGATAAATACAAGTATAAAATTCATGTTTTTAGACGCTGTCAGTATTTGTTTGGCATTAGTTCGCTTATCGTTCGATTTCGTGTTTAAGTTCTCGATTGTCGCCATATCGCGTAACGTGAAGCAAGTAGACGTTCCTAGGCTTTCCAAAGGCCTGATCGAGTTAATTTACGTCTAATTACGCTAATTATAATGGTATTACTGTTTGTTATGCGCTTAATCACAACCGGAAAATGCCGGTTGTCACAGTAAGGGATCGAACCAGGAAGAGTTTGTGGTTTGCGTTTGATGTGATTGATTTTAAAAAAGATTGTCGCTTTTATGAAGCTTGCTAAGAATTTGATTAGTTTTGTTTGTTTGAAAAGGATGTCGGAACGATCCAACAAAGTTGGTTTGATTGTTGAACTACTAACTTGAACAAGCACAAAAACGTAATTACTTGATTGAAACAATAATTTGAGAACAAAGTTCACACCTGGTTCAATAATTGCAAAACCTAGGATTGCTAAAAAAAATTAGATTGATTCAATTGAATTTTTCATTAATGGTTTTGATATCAAAAAGCTTAGGTGCCAATTGCTATCACGCAAATGATGGACCGCAATGCACTTTGTCACTTTAGACAAATAAATCATTTTGAAAGATAAGGCATAAATACACAAACTTGTTTCGCAAAGTCAAATTTTATAATCATTCGACAATTCACAAATATAGTTCAAATGTAAGACGATTATCAATCAATCCAAAATATAACTCAATTGGTCACAAATAAACTAATAAACACAAAGCAACCCTAAATCTTACAAAAGTTTACACCGGAGTGGAGCCCTCGAGAATTAGCCGCTCATGGTGAACGGGACTTGATCAACGGAAGACTGAAGCTCAAACTTGAACATTTTGAAGCCTTGATGGTGATGATTAGGGTTTGAATGGATGATGATGGTGAAAGGATGATGAAGGAGATGATGGTGATAGGCTAGGGTTAGGATTGAAGATTGTAATTCGGATGATTGGATGGTTCGATATGATGGTAGATGAAGGTTGGGTGATTCTAGGCTCCAAGAACAAGGTCAAAACTCATGAAATTCGTAACCCCCTCAAAATGGTCAAACACCAAGTTATAACCCGTACAAACTTGAATTTAAGTGACAAGAAAATAGGAGGGGCGTCACCGAGGGCCCCTATAAATCATGCTTTTCGTCCGACGCTCTAATCCACTGTCTACGACCAATTTTTCTCCGATGGGGCTATCTGAAGGGCGTCGCCGAGGGCCCAGTGGGGCGTCGGCGACGGCCTCTCTAATACTTGATTTCCTGTTTTTCCATTTCGCGATCCCGGTTGACCCATTTTCCGTCCCGATGCTCCTACACGTGTGAAATTCAAGTCGCGAGTCGGTTACGACGCGTAAATCTGTCGGTTGCGTTAAAATTGCGTATCTCGCTACGGTTACCGTTTATAGTCCGCTTTTTTATCCGAGCATTGTTATTTACTGAGATTTATTCGTCAAAACTCGAAAACATTTTAAATTTTACCGGGGTTCGGGTTTTGACTCGTAATCCGTTCATTGCGTTAAACATCGCGTAGTTGCCCTGTTTGTCGTTTCTGATCCGTTTTTCATTCTGGTTTCTTCCGTGGGCTTTAAAATTCGAAACAAAGCCAAATATATCATAATATATTAATATTTAGACGTATCTCTAGTCCGTGGCTTCCGTTTCGTTGTCGGCGCGTCTTGATTTTCGCATAACCTCCGCGTTGTGCTTCGCGATGTTCAACTATCCAAATTTATCACATAATCATAATCGTATGATAAATACAAGTATAAAATTCGTGTTTTTAGACGCTGTCAGTATTTGTTTGGCATCAGTTCTCTTATCGTTCGATTTCGTGTTTAAGTTCTCGATTGTCGCCATATCGCGTACGTGAAGCAAGTAGACGTTCCTAGGCTTTCCAAAGGCCTGATCGAGTTAATTTACGTCTAATTACGCTAATTATAATGGTATTACTGTTTGTTATGCGCTTAATCACAACCGGAAAATGCCGGTTGTCACAGTAAGGGATCGAACCAGGAAGAGTTTGTGGTTTGCGTTTGATGTGATTGATTTTAAAAAAGATTGTCACTTTTATGAAGCTTGCTAAGAATTTGATTAGTTTTGTTTGTTTGAAAAGGATGTCGGAATGATCCAACAAAGTTGGTATGATTGCTGAACTACTAACTTGAACAAGTACACAAAAACGTAATTACTTGATTGAAACAATAATTTGAGAACAAAGTTCACACCTGGTTCAATAATTGCAAAACCTAGGATTGCTAAAAAAAATTAGATTGATTTAATTGAATTTTTCATTAATGGTTTTGATATCAAAAAGCTTAGGTGCCAATTGCTATCACGCAAATGATGGACCGCAATGCACTTTGTCACTTTAGACAAATAAATCATTTTGAAAGATAAGGCATAAATACACAAACTTGTTTCGCAAAGTCAAATTTTATAATCATTCGACAATTCACAAATATAGTTCAAATGTAAGACGATTATCAATCAATCCAAAATATAACTCAATTGGTCACAAATAAACTAATAAACACAAAGCAACCCTAAATCTTACAAAAGTTTACACCGGAGTGGAGCCCTCGAGAATTAGCCGCTCATGGTGAACGGGACTTGATCAACGGAAGACTGAAGCTCAAACTTGAACATTTTGAAGCCTTGATGGTGATGATTAGGGTTTGAATGGATGATGATGGTGAAAGGATGATGAAGGAGATGATGGTGATAGGCTAGGGTTAGGATTGAAGATTGTAATTCGGATGATTGGATGGTTCGATATGATGGTAGATGAAGGTTGGGTGATTCTAGGCTCCAAGAACAAGTTCAAAACTCATGAAATTCGTAACCCCCTCAAAATGGTCAAACACCAAGTTATAACCCGTACAAACTTGAATTTAAGGGATAAGAAAATAGGAGGGGCGTCACCGAGGGCCCCTATAAATCATGCTTTTCGTCCGACGCTCTAATCCACTATCTACGACCAATTTTTCTCCGACGGGGCTATCTGAAGGGCGTCGCCAAGGGCCCAGTGGCGCGTCGGCGACGGCCTCTCTAATACTTGATTTCCTGTTTTTCCATTTCGTGATCCCGGTTGACCCATTTTCCGTCCCGATGCTCTAAACGCTCCCAAATAGCTCCTTAAACTCCGTAAATCTGTAAAATACAAATCGAATTAAAAGTAGGCTATTCGAGACTAAAAGTTACGTAAAACATTAACTTAAGCTTAATCGGAACATCGGTTGTTGACCACGTATCATGTTCCGAATGTGAGGTAAATAATCTTCTACTTTGTATTTGATTACCATTGTTTCGTCAAAAATAGATGAAAGAATTAATAAGTTTCAAGACTTTGTCTGTTTAAAACAGGATGGATAATGCGGTTAAGAATCGGTTCTCCACTTTATGTAAGAAGAGAGCAAATAACGAACCGTTGGCAAAAGAGAACAACAAATTTTACACCGCAACACACAACAAAAGGACCAGACTTCACAACGTTCATGATTCAGAAACGGTTTAAGAAATGCCTCCTTCGAAGATAAGGTATTCTCTATATAGATTTCCAGTTCTTTGTAATAAAGTTATAAACTCAAGATCATACTCTTAACGTCAATGCCGTTATTCTTATTTAGGCGGAAATGTCCCGGATACAACAGAAGATTATCAGCAACTTAGACCTCCATTCACTGTAATTTTACAGAAATGCCATAACATTAATGCAACTACAACGCAGCTTCATGCCAATGAGGTGTCGAAAGATGGTAATTCGAGTATTCAACATACAAGAAACTTTTTAGTAATAAAAAGAGAAGTTGAAAGTATAATATTTCAGTTTCGTAAGAAGGCGCCTAATGATTAATGTTTCTAAAGGGACATTTCTCAAAAAAAAATCCAAAGATTATCGCGTTGCTACAACTAGCGGAACTGCTTAGCTCACTGGCGCTTAATTAAAGTCAATACGAAGAAAACAAACAAGAGTTATGAAGATGCTTGCAAGGTGAAAAAATTTCTCCATGGTTATAAAAATCCCGACTAGAATACAGGAGTGATATCTTTGGGGAGCGAGGTGAGCGTTACTAAAGGATATATTTCATACTTGTTTTTTTTATAAAAGTTTTAATTTAGTTGTATATAAGATTATTTTTTTTTCCACAACTTGCAATTTGTGAAGGTTGCCTCACATTTCGAGGTCATCCAGATCTTCTTACAGATTACGCAACCTTTAATTTAATAAAATTAGTGTTTGATTGTATTTAATCTTAACTTTATTGTGTTAAATTATTAACCATGTTTGTTATGTTCCCTTTTTATAATCCATTTTTAATTAAAACTTAAAAAATATATAATCATTTATCGACTAATAAAATGTGGTATGTATAGTCTTTTAAAAACCATTCGGGTTTGCATACACGTTTTACTACTAGTAATTTATTATAATCCATGATCTATTTTCTAAAAACATGATAGTGACATGTGGAAGTGTTTTAGAAATTTGCTCATAACTTAATATGTCAAATCCGTATAAAATATGTTCTTTCTTGGCAATTTTAAATGCGTCACATGTTTCTTTACTTACATTTTCCAATTTTAAATCAACGATTCTAGATTGACAAGGTTCTTTACTTACATTTTCCAATTTTAAATCAACGATTCTACTTTTTTTTATCTCCATGAACAACATGACGGCAAATATATTTCAATCTCAATTTTCAGTCAATTTTTTATTCACCGCATGAACCTTCTTCTCTCCTTCCTCGATCAAAATCCTTTTGCTTATAAACCACTAGTCCACTACTTTAACTTGTGCATTCTTGGACCTTAACAACAAATTGCATATCTCCTTCATCACAACTATTATATTACTAGACGTGTATAAACAAGGGAAAAGTGTAAACAAGAATACTTAAAAATTATTTATAAAAATAAAAAGTTAGATATGTTGATGATTTTTTATGTTTTAGTGTCAATGAATACGATATACCTATATAGTGAACGTGCGGGCTCACATGTTGGTTGTTTCAGGTGATGTGGGTGTACTGGTGGTCCTCCGGCAACTAGGGAGTAGGGATGACAATGAGACAACTTTAGGATGTGTATTGATGATCTGAATGTTATATTTCCAATTAAAAAATCATGTCTCATACCCGACCCAACACTTTGGGTAACTATCCGTCGGTTTTGGGGCATGATATAGTGGTGGTTTAAGATCATGGCGTTTCGATTTAATACTATTATAGGGATAGTAGATTTACATAAACTCAACTTTTATAAATTAGCCGATATCACTCCCAACTTTGGATTTATACCAAACCACTCCCAATTAGAACTTAATTTCCTTTTGCACTCCCAAAATAACTGGATCCTAACCCAATTACCTGACTCAAATGCCACGTCTTCAAACAAATGCCACATCACCAAAAATGTCACATTATACGCCACGTAGCAAGAAATGACCATGTCAATTGTCAGATGCTACGACATTAAACAAAGTGCTACATAAATAAAAAACTAATTAGTTTAGGGTTCAGCTAGTTTGGAAGTGCATAGGAAAATAAGTTTAAAGTTGGGAGTGGTATGACACAAATCAAAAGTTAAGAGTATTATCGGTCAAATGATGAAAATTAAGGTTATTTAAATTTCATATCCCACTATTTATTATAGCATTTCACTAAAAATCCAAACGCCCCAAGTAGAGACGATCCATTACCGATCTCATTGTGAGGGGACTCACGAAAAAGGTACGTATGTAAAATGAATCAACGAGGGATAACAAAGAGTTATGTCATTGTCCGAATAGTGTTGGATGTCACCAATGACGTATCACCAAATGATCATTTGCACCACACTACACACATGAAATAAAATAATCATATACAACATATTCCAAGTTTAAACATTTTTGTACAACATTAAATTATAGAATTTATAAACAAATATATTAAAGTATTTTTGCACAACATCACATTGTAACTTTTTACATAAATGATTTAATGCTCTAATTATATTGACATGATATTTGTAGTTTTTTATTTTTTACTATGTTCGTTATCTTGTCGTGTGGACCGTCTTAGAATGTGTTATGGTTAATTTTTTTTATTGTCACATCAAAAAGTGACCGTTATGTCATAAGGTTATTTTCTCGTACCTTTTTTTTACTAGACTGTATAATGGTTTCACTTGCAATTTGATCAAAATTTTGATAATTAACTAATTATTTAAATGTTAATTTTAATATGAAACTAAATTAGACAAATGAAATAAAAAGTGCAATCAGTTAAAAAAATTACAACATCATGAAGAAAGTCTAAAAAGAAAAAAGTACATTAAAATTAAGAAAAAAAACACCGAAGTTAATACGACATAATATCTACTTGTCCAAGTATCTTTTCCAAATCTTATCTTTTTATCCCGAATATTTAAAGGCCCATACGTGTTAAATGATCGGTGTTAAACCAAGGAGTTGAAGATCATTGGCTGTTGTTTTCGTTCCTTAAGTGATATCAACTTGTCCATTTTCGAGGTAAGACTATCATTTGGATCCAGTTCTCAAGATTGTTTGTAGATGAAGCGGGACTTTTGTTATTCGGTTTACTTCTATCTTCCCACCAGACCATCCGATTCTTCCGGAATATCATATTCATTGCCTATGTCGCTTGACCTGAAGTTTCTTGAGCCTATTTAATATATAAACCATTGATTTTATAAAAAGAAAGATGTTTCAATTTCTGAAATAGTGACATGTGTTGGTATTTTAGAATTTCCTCATAAGTTAACATGTTAAATCCCGTTTTCTAAAACAAGTTCTTTTGTCAAATATAAATACGCCACATGTTTCTTTGTTTACATTTCTAAAGTTCCAATCAATTAACCAATTGCAGATTGATTAGATTTCTTGGACCTTACGATATAAATAATGAACCGTGCTCTAAACCAAAACAACAAGACGGCGATTTAGACATTTAGTCTTCAAACTCAAATTTCAGTCAAACTTTATTTATCTCAGTGAACCTTCCTATCACCCTCCTCATTCCAAACCTTCATGCTTATAAAACCACTAGTCCTCATTCTTAAATCCTTGTATCTATCGATCAATTGTTAATTGTACATACATCATCGATCGCATACCGTTATGGACGTCGGTTCAGCCATCGAACACCACGTTAACTCTTCACCATACAACCGCAGTTATCTCACCAGTACCATGTCTAGCCCAACACAACTAACTGAGTTGTATCGCGAGTTCGAAGACATGTTGATAGCAAACGATGCTAACCGCAACAGTTCTTGCGCTGCTGTCCCATTTGCCTGGGAGGAGAAACCGGGAGTTCCAAAATCAGTGGCCAGTTTATTTCAAGAAGAATTTTCATTTGATGTAAGTTGTCATATGCATAGCCAACCTGTCGCGGCAGATGATTTGTTCCACTACGGCGTAATAAAGAGCGTTCACTCGCCATACTGCGAAGAACCAAAGGTGGAGAGGGAAAGAGGGAGAGAAAGAGGGTTTTGGTCTTCTCGGTTACCTTCATCGAGAAGTAGAAGAACAAGATCTTTGCCACCACCTGGCGCGTGCATATCCGATCAACCAAGGCAAGAAGTGGCGCCCCCGTCTCGTGTGTCATCTTCTTCGGAAAGTGGTTCAAGAAAATGGAGCTTCTTGGATCTTTTCTTGTTCAGAAGTGCTTCAGATGGTCGAGCAATGGACACGGACCCGCTTAAGAAATACTCGGCCAATTTTAGAAAACATGATCAAGATGTTAGAAACTCGGGATCCATGTCGAAGCGAAGGGGGCGGGTATCAGCTCACGAGGTCCACTACAATGTGAACCGGGCGGTTTCGAATGATATGAAGAAGAAAACATACTTGCCTTACAAGCAAGGTATTCTGGGAAGATTCTCGTTCAATCCATAAGATTTGTAGTGTCAGCTACTTGTTTCCTGACCCCAATTATTGATGTAATTCCGTTGGTAGCTACCTTTATCGACGGATTACATGTATTTGGCTTCGGTGATACTCATTTGTTTTGTTTTTTTTGGTCTTGTAGTGTGTTTGATTTAGTAAGATGGTTATCATGTAAAAGAAGCTTTGTGTCGAACGTGTATATATGTTGAAAGGTATACCCAATGGAATAGTGAAATATATTGAATCAAATTACAACAATTGTTATTTAATCATTATCGAGGTTTTCTTATAAAATAATGTAAGATGGTGTAAGCACAATATATAATAAACTTTATATTCGTTTGATTAGATGAACATGCAAGTTACATGTACCGTACAATTTACTAGTGCATGTAATGAAATCAAAAGGCTGAACACCAAAGGCGTTGTCCTTATGAGGATTCTCTCTCTGTCTCCACATCACTTGCGATGGGTTGAGGATAGTCTAAGGGTTGTAAACGAAAAACTATGTTTGGTACATATACATGGGCAAGGGTACATATATACTTGAATGAACCTCGTCAGTGACTTAGTACGTAAGGCAAGATGAAAGCATCCAAAGCTATGGTTTGAATGTGTGGCTAGCAACAAATCTTATATTGGATAATTCATGGATGCTTGAAACAACCTTAAGTGGTTTATCAACTTCATAGAACCTTGCAACCAAAGATATCATTTCGATCATAATAAATTAGTCATGTTGTTTTGGAGAGTGAATCACAAGGATCTAGGATCTAAAGGTTTTACATGTTATCGAAAGTATATTAATATCTGATATATATACGTAATGTTTATAATATGGTTTTGTATAGTTTAATTGTACTAGATATGCCATCTAAATTAACATAGTTACTTATAACTCGAGGTGAACAAATTAACCATCATAACCGATAACTGATATAACCGAACCAATAATCGACATAACCAAGGGTTATGGTTATGAAGCTCTGTTTAACCGGATTATTGGTTATGATTATGGTTATAAAGCTTTGGTTAACCGATATAATCGAACCGTACCGAACTTGTAATATTAAGTCTATATAATGGATTTATATTTTATAGTAACTATATAAAGAGTCTATCCACGAACGTTGGTGATCAAGTGAAATAATATTTTAGAATAATTATATAAATATAAATTTTGTGAATTTATATGTTATTTGGCCTTTAAGTGCATTATGTGAACTTTCGTGGAATCACGTGCTTTTACGCGTAATTACTTGGATTCGTATTTTCACATAATGTGGGAATTTTAGAAAAAAAAAACAGAACTTTGAGGAATCCTTTTCATCCTGTCCATTAGAGCATTCTCTCATACAAGTTGTTGGCATCACTGACTTAGGTGCTTTCATAGAAGCAGCCTCTAATGCTATTCCATTTGCATCTCCAGATCCTTCTGTATTTCTCCGCTGCCATCTTCGCTTTTTGGCTCCTTGTCATTTGATCCGGGGGAATCAACCTCGAAGAAGGGAGCCTAGGAGCGTAGTTTCGCCTGTGTTCCAAATTCAATGCTAAAATTCCAGCTTCAAGTGTTCTACAGCTCATAATCATATTATGGAAAATGAGGCATGGGAAAACGGCACCGATTCTGTCCAATAACACAAAAAACTTATTTTTAAGTCCTTCGGCCTACGCAAACAAACAGCCCGGCCAACCCAAGTAATCCCCCATAACATCAATCAGTACCGCAAAAGGCTGCCATTCATTGAGAGCAAGCTCTAACTATCAATTCTCACTCAATCCAAGAGCTAAAACGAAGCATTCATTTCATCTATTTTTTAACTAAAAAGGGGCCCATGAGGATTTTAAAGCCCATTTTGCAACCAATGGACCATGCAGATAGATTTAAAAACATAATTCCCAACCCTAACTCATCCCACTATCATTGCTCTCCCTCTCCCCTAACGACCATCGCGTGCACGCGCACACACTCAATCCATCTTGTTTTCTTGCTTGGATCTTGCAATTACAAGTAAGTTTCTTGGTTGTTTTTGTTAGTTTTTACGTTTTTCAAGATTTGGGTGAAAACACTAGATATCCAAACACAATCCCAATCAAACTAAATGTTATGTCGAGTGTTTGTCTATGATCGTTTAAGTGTATTGACTGATTTTGCATGGATTGAAAATCCTAGATTCTTGATAGTTCATACCTTACTAAAAGTAAAAACATTATTTATGATGAATATCGTTATAGTGAATTCTAGGCAAATATGATGGTTTGCGATGATGGTAATGATGATATATATTCATTCAAGCACATTGACATGTTAAAAACATTGGATTTAGTAACTGAGCATGGTGATCCCCAACTTACTAATAATGGAAGCTTTGTTGATCTTGGTATATGTAGGATTGCATGCTAGACATAATTGATGATCAATCTTGATATATATATGCTAGTTAGTACATATCAAAGAGTTCGGTGTGATTAAATTACGTCAACGATGCTTGATTACCTAGGGTTTCCAAAAAAGGAAATTTTATTGAAATTTGAAGTTGTAACTTGAGTTTTAGACTTGCATGAACATGTAGGATTATGCTAATGTGTTTCATGGATTATATAAACATGTTTTGATGAGTGAAAAAATGTAAACTTACATGCTAGATCATATCTTTCCAAAAGTGGAAGCTTTATTATCCTAGACGTGTAGGAATTATGAATTTGACGTGCATGATGATGTGTCACATTCGAGATGTGTTAATTAGGATATATTAACATGTTTAGAAGTGTCGTCGTGTATAATTTGGAAATTAGAGTTCCATGAACAACTTACGAAAATGGGAAACTTTATTGGTAATACAATTTAGATATTAGTCATACATGCAATATGATGACGTTATTAGTTTATTATGACAATGTGATCATATGAACAAACAATAATATTTTTAGTGAGACACCAACAGGTCATCAGGTCAACTTGGTCAAACATGTGAGTCATTACTCAGAACATAAACAATGAGATTGTTTGAAAACATGAATAAACCTACATGAACACACACTTATAGACATTATATGTAATAGGTAGCCATTAGCGGGTCACCTATTCTTTGCTTGCGTTTGTTGGATATACCATGCACCCTAAGGTGAATTTCACGACCCTTTTACAAACACTTGAACGTAAACTTTTAGATTTTGTACGTGGTTGAGAGTCAGATGCTTTACCTATTTAAAGTTGCATTTTTACGTGAGTTTGGATTTCAAATGATCTACTTTGGTGAGATTTGTGTTTTGTAGGTTTCATGGATTTTAAGGAGCTATTCGGGAGCTTAACGGAACATCAGAATGCGACTAGGGCCACCCGGATGCAAGAAACGGGGAACACAGGCATCAGACATGATCACTGCGTCGGCAAAGTGCCGCGTCACCGACGCTTAGCGTAGCCCAGAGAAGCCCATAGGCAGTGGCGCAATGCGTCGGATCCATACATTGCATCACCGACGCCAGGAACCCGCGTCGCCGACAAGGCGAGATGATTCCTGATGCCGGCTTCCTTCTTTTGACAGTTTTGACCAAGAATTTTGGGTATTATCAAGGGGTTACGAATTTTGAAACATTATCACTTGTTCATGGGGCCATTTTGGAGAAAATAAAAAACATCTCTAACCTTTACCAATTATCATATTCATCATACACAACAATCACCTACAATTATCCATTACCAATCATCATTTATCATCATCCAATCATCCTTTCCCCATCACAATCATCAAAACCCTAAACCTAATCCTTCCTCCCTCAATTTCAAGATTCAAGACCTAAGCAAGATGT
This sequence comes from Scalesia atractyloides, assembly GCA_947069175.1. Classification (NCBI taxonomy): domain Eukaryota; kingdom Viridiplantae; phylum Streptophyta; class Magnoliopsida; order Asterales; family Asteraceae; genus Scalesia; species Scalesia atractyloides. The sequence continues at coordinate 14,152,076 of CAMTDV010000001.1, read as the reverse complement.
CTCGGATTTCATGCTTCTCATTCTGTGTTCGTGCTTTATCAGCCATGAGAAGCTAATTCTTTCGAGTTTCACCATAGTGTAGATTTTTGTAAGATTTTAGGGTTTTGACAAATTGTTTATGATTTTAATTTGTGACTAGTTGTTTGATTTTTTTTTAAATTTATGTTAATTATTTTTGCATTTGTTTCGAATTCATAAATTGTCGAGCGAAATTTAAATTTGACTTTGTGAAATAGAATAATGCAATTTATGCTTTAACATAGACTAGGGTTTACATGTTCTAGGTAACGAAGTGTATTTTTGTCCGTTCTTTGTGATATTGGTAGCTATTAGAACCTAAGCCTTGTAAACACTAAACCTGTTAATAATCAATTACACCTAAATTAAATCTAAAACGTGTAGGAACCCTAAGTCTTGCGATTTTCGAACCGGATATGAACCCTATTTTAAACTATAGTTATCAATCAAGCAATTGAGTTCTGTTTTCATAATCTCAGAATCATGTTCATAGCTAATAGTAAATTGTCGGTCGATTCTGATACTCTTTCAAAAACAAACAAACTGATCCGTTAACTTCGGTTTTGAAACGTTTAGTAACTTGTGTTTTCTCATTTGATGAGCAATGGTATTTTAAAACAAACATATAGTGGGCGTTTGACGTAACTAACGACAATGATAATGGTTTATCATGGGCCTACATTTCTGTAACAAATCTTCAATCCAAACCTATCCAACAAAGGGATTTGTTGGTAACTTGAAGATCTCCCAAAGTTAAAGAAGATGAACAAGTATGAAATTTTTATCAAAACAAAAAATAAACCTAACTTTGGATCTCAAAATGGTAATGTACCAACTTCAAAACCTATCCAACATAGAGATTTGTTGGTAACTTGAAGATGCCCCCAAAGTTAAAGAAGATGAACAAGTATGTAAATTTTTATCAAAATTGAAAATAAACGTTACTTTGGACCTCAAAATGGTAATGTACCAACTTGGTTTACCATTGTAAACTTTTTGTAACACTCCCAGAAGTTATCCAAGTAGGAAGACATAAAGAAATAAGAAGAAGATGGAAGAAAAAGAGTTCAAAACTCATTGTTTTAAAGCTTGGTATAATATGCCAACACTTGAAGGTTTTGAAGATTTGGGAAGATTTGAGAGTGATTAGAGAGTATAGAAAGTATTTAGGAGGTGTGGAGGATGAGTATTTATAATGTGGTATTAGGGTTTGGTGTTTAATGAGGTTAGTTGGGTATTTAGAGTGGAGGGAAGGGTGTTTGAACTCAAAATTCGTGAGCTGAAAATGTTGCTGCCCATCAGACCCTCTTGCGGACTTTAAATCCTTTTGTGGTCTTACGGTCTCTAAGACCTCTTAAAAATTTTTTAACCCTTAACCAATATATCTTGTTATTTTATGCCTTTAAATCAAAGTTAAACATGATTTTAGGGTTTCAAGGTGTAATTTAGGCATGTTATAAGCATGATACATGTATGATTATATCCGACATTGTATAAACATAATGTGTGTTTAGGTTTTGAATAAAATTCGCGTATTCAATATTGTTTGCATCATGTAAGCATGAATAAACAAGTGTGATATAAATTGTATTTCCGTTATGATCAAAAGTCTTGGATTACAAGGATTGAAATTAAATACTAATACAAGCTTTCTAAAAATAGAAAGTACGAAAACACAGAATGTTATATACGTCCTGTCTTTCTACAAAAGTTTGTAGTAAGGCTTATCTAAGGAGTTCTTAGAGCTGGAAGGTGCACTTGGATTAGGCTTTTAGACTTTATAAGGTTCCTTCCTTGGATGATTGTTCTTCCTCTTCTTGGAGTTGGAGGTGGAGAAATAAGCAACATCAGCAGTTTTGTCCATCTTCAAACGCAGCAGTTTTGTTCCATCTTCAAACGCTCTTCCTCATGCACGCACATGGCGATCAACTCACTCATCATCCATTTGTGATTCTGAGTGTTGTGGTTGATCTTGAATGGTTCATAGGACGATGGAAGAAAAGTCATGATGATGTGTACAAGAAAACTATCATTGATCTCAATGTCTAATCCATTCAACTTAAGGGCTATGTCGTCATCATCATGATGTAATCACAAATACCGCTCCTCCAATCATACTTAGCAATCACCAGCTTGAGAATCAAAGTACTAGCATGCGCCTTAGACGTCCCTTTGAATTGCTCCTCCATGGAAGCCAAGTAGATTCTAGCATCATTAGAGTCTTGAGTGGCTCCTCTAATTGCAATGCTAATGGATTGTTATATGAACATGAGAGACATGCGATTGCACCTAGTCCACTTTTCAAAAGCAATTTTCTTAGCAGGTTTGCTTTTAGGAGTAAGTGCTTCAGTCTCAGGCGCTCTTAAGGCGTAGTCAAAATCCAACAAAGCAAGAGTTAGCACGAGAGAATCCTTCCAGGCAGCAAAGTTATCACTAGTCAATGGTGGAATCCCGCAATTGAGAGCTGAGAATGGAAATTATATGAGAGAATTAAGATACTAACTAGAAGTCTTAATGTGATCAAAGGGCATGTTATAATAAGGCAGGCATATGTAATGACTATTTTTATTATGAAGCTGTGATATGTCTATTATTAACATCAAATTACTAGACTAAGTTTATTTAAAATTCTATTTAAATGAATACAATTCACCTTTGAATAGAAGTGAAATCATTTAAGTATGTTTACAAAACAATTGAGACATATCACCTTTAGGCAGAAGTGTGACAATTATCTTAGTTACGCACGGGTTAGATATGCAAGACATGAATGAATCAAATCACCTTTGGGTAGAAGTGAGGGATGCATGTTTGTAAGGAAAAAAATAACATAGGTTATAATTATACTTGAATGATAAGTAGATGTATCAAATCACCTTTGGACAGAAGTGAAACATCAAAAGCTCGTTCAAGTTAAACTGTTTAGTCTTGTAAAAAATATTTGATTTTATCTTACTATTTACGAAACCATTAAGTTAATAGCAAACCACCAATTAGCGCGGATTGAACTTTTGTAACATCAAAACCAAAATTTTAATTCACAACAATAGTTCACAAAGTAATGAGTTTTCAAGAAAATTGAATACTCGAGTTTTCTATGAAATCTCGAGTTTAATAAGATTTAGAGTTCACATGAGATCTCAACTTCTTATAAGATTTCGTGTTTACTTGAGATCTCGACTTTTCTTAAGATTTCGACTTGTTGTGGATTTCGAGTTTTCTAATGAAATCTCAAGTTTTATGATGAGTTCTCGAATTCACGTAAGTTCTGTAGTTTAGTTCTCGAATTTTCAATTTTCGAAAACTATTAATTATCTCTTATGAACTTGTGATAATTATGGATGATTTTGAATTGTTATAGATTATCTTGTTTCTTAATGGATGATTTCGAATTGTTATAGATTATCTAGTTTCTTAAATTTTTATGAATGTTTCACCTGTAAACGAAACCTTAAACGACTTTTTTTGCGTAGATTTTGATTTTAACAATAATTTGGATTATTAATAAAGCTTAACCCGATTAGAACTCATTCTTTTCCAGATTAATGGTAGAAAGTACGTGAACATCATATTTTAAAACGTTTTTTCATCAAAATTCTACTTTTCCAGTTTTTGATTCCAAATTTAGGTAAAACTAACAGAGAACTGATTTGAGCAATATACGCTGTAATACCACATGTTAATTAATTATGTCAGTATGTAATGGAAAACATATAAACATAACAACTATTCTAGCATTCAAGTCAGCAAATAATTTAGAAACAAATGCAGCCATAGAGTTAGACATGTCAGTCAGATCAAGATTCCCATTTAGAGTGTATATAATTGATGGTGATTACGGATTCAGAGGGTAAAGAATTCGAGATTATGGAGAGAGAGGAGGTCCAGATTGTGATGTTATTGTGTGTAACATTTTACTCTCTCTAGTTATCTTCTTAAATACACTACACCCAAGGGGAAACCTCTATTAGTTAATAAGGGTAATATGGTTAATCAACAAACAACCAACTAATATTAATAAGGTATACTTATTATTTTGATCCAATATAATATGAATAAAAATGATAGTTAGGGGTAGGATTAAATAAAATGTGGATTTTGCTTAAGTAAGATAAGAAGAAATCTTAACCTTTACTTTTTCAAATCAATGGTTAAGATAAAAGTGTATGAAAAAATATGGCCGTAAGGCTATTTTTGTAATACTCTATTTGTTGACATTCTCGCTCCACATGTAAGACACATGTATATTCCTCTCTATTTTTAAATGCTCATAACTTTTATATACAACAATAGTTTTTTTAAGTTGTACCATAAATTAAGCATCTTTTTATTTTTAATTTAAGCATCATATTGTTATATAAAATACGAGATCTAAAAACCTAACAAATTGACATAGATTTATCTATTATAAAACATTTTTGTTGGATTTTTTATAATATGTTTTTGTGGTGAATTTTTTGTATTGGATTTTTTTTGTGTTGAATTCTTATACTGGATTTTGTTTGTTTTGTACAAGATTTTTTGTGTTATATTTTGAGAAAACAAAAGAGTGAGAGTTTGTGTTTTAGGACCAAAATGGACTTCCATTTTAACTATATGAAGTGTTACATGTTATCTCCAAAATCCCTTTTAGACTTGTTAGGCAAACACTAAAACCCACTTTTTAGTGAACCCTTTCTCATGATGACAAATACATATAATTATATATTTGATCCAATCAGTGGCGGACCTAGAAATGTTTTTCACGGGGACAGAAATTTTTATAAGTCGGTTGTCTATCACTAAAAATTAAAAAAAAATCAATTCGGTTCGGTTCGATTCGGGTCGGGTTGGTCACATGACTAATTCGTATTTAAAAAATTTATTAAATAATATTTTTGTCAAAGTATTTTAAAAATATATCTCTATGTTGTAAAATATTCCTTTAATGTGTGTATATATCACACGCTTATATAAACTTAATTAAAAGAACTAATCACCATGTATTAAATAGAATGAAAACAAACAAAATAAAAGTTATTAAATAAAAAAAAAGTTTTTTTTTTTTTTTTGTATTTAAGTAAACTAATAACCAAAACTAATCACATGATTTTTTCTTTTTACTGTGCGTGTATAACATTGATTTTGTTTTTTTTTATGTTATAAACTGAAATCTTAAATAAAAGACATTAGGTTAAGTTCTCTGATGGGTTATGAGTTAACTTTTAGGATGAGGCCCAATTTAACACATGTTAATAGTAATAGGTCATTGTCTCTTACCTTTTTACCTTATTCGCAATTCAGTTGCTTCGTAACCGCCAGATAACCAGAAAATATTGAAGATTCAAGCTTCACTCTAGATCCAACAAATACATGAGGAAGATGGTGATCCGGTTATTCCCTTTAGGCGTGATATATAGCTGATGTTGATGGAATACAGTAAGTTAAACAAATGAATTTAGAAAGCAAATACACACTCATGACTTTTTGTAACGTATGGGCGTATGGCTATTATTTAGACAATTATTCTCTCACATAGATACAAAATATAAGAAACAAAAAGTGTCTGATTCCGTGCATATCTTAAGATGAACTTAAACAAAAACAAAAAAAAACCCCATCCAGGACCTATCTCTTAGGTGTCACACCTAGGACATCGTGACTTCAAAAAACGAAAAAAGACGTAACCAATTACAGTTAACAAAACAAATTGCAACCATCCCCTTTAAAATCTCCTTACGGATTGTAGGAGAGTCTTCTAAGAATACCTTGCTTGTATGGCAAATATGTTTTCTTCTTCATGTCATTCGAAACCGCGCGGTTCACATTGTAATGTAGCTCGTGAGATGATACTCGTCCTCTTCGCTTCGACACTGATCCAGAGTTCCTGACATCTTGATCATATTTTCTAAAATTGGTAGAGTATTTCTTCAATGGATCTCTGTCCATTGCCCAACCATCCGAAGCACTTCTGAACAACAAAAGATCCAAGAAACTCCATTTTCTTGACCCGTTGTTTGATGAAGGCACAGGAGATGAAGACGCCACTTGTTGTCGAAGTGGATCAAAGGTTCCAAGTGGGGACAACGATTTCTTTCTCCTGCTTCTTGAAGAATTTGAAAACCCTCTCTCTCTGCTTCTTTCTCTCTCTTGAACTAATTCACTATCAAAACCAGAACATACATCAAATGTAAAATCGTCTTCGAATAAGTTGGAGGATGTTTTGGGTACTTTGGGTTTCTCCTCCCATGCACAGGGGATGGTGGGTAGAGAACCACTATGGTTAGCATCAGCGGCAATCAACAACTCGTTAAAGTGTCAAACCCACAATATAACTCCGCGAGTCGTGTGGGGCTGGAGGGGACGCTTGTGTAGCAAGTGTCAGCGCGTGATGGAAAACTGAAGTCGAAAGACATCGACTTTGTCAGGGAGAGTCTTGTGTGAAGTATATTGTCGTCTACACAAACGGCAGACAAGTTCAAAGACATCGATGTCTACTCAGAGCTAATGGGCTAACTGCACTTCATGAGCGAATGTTCAAAGGGAATAATGTTGTTTTTGAGATCGACCTCCATTCATGTGGGAGATTATTGGAAATTTTGTGGTGTGAATGAAAGTCTCAAAAGTGATAAACACTTTGTCCCACATTGGTGTGGGAACAAAGAGAGTAGTTGTTTATAAGGTAGAGACTCTACTACTCCATTGATTTGTTATATGACATGTTTTACCACTAGTCCTACCGCCGTGCGCGCAGGGGGTGTCAAAATTTGAAACCGGAATTAGTTGAACTCGTGTACGCCCGCACATCCTACGGACACGAATGCAGTTTGGAAACCTAGGGCCGCGTGAGGCGATTTTTTGCACTCGAGACTCATAACTGTTATTCTGTTTAATGAGTTGAAACTGAAATAAATGATTATTCAGTATTGATGATCATTATTTAGTTTTCAAATTTATAACAGTTATTTTTTTGGTTATTATTATCAGTTTCGAAAATGATAAACTAATGACCATTATTTGGGTTTTAATTCTGTGCAATAATGGGCTAGAATTCGGGTATGATTTTTGGCTATAAAACCCAGTTCAAACAAACACTTTAGACACACCAGCAACATCTTCATCCTTCTTCTCTCTCAATCTCTACAACATCTCCTGTTTCGTTTCAGGCGAGTGTTCAAGTCCGGCAGTGCACTATTGCTACTTCAAACCGGTGTACCCTGAGAACAGACCGTGAATCTGTTTAAGGGAATTGTGTCAAACACAAGCCCGGTTAAACAGACTTATTTACTAATTGTTCCTGCAATGTTTCGTTTCAGAATGGAATCCCAGCCCATGACTACTATTGTTTCTTCAGTCATGACTACTGATGTCTCTGCAGTCATGACTTTCGTTGTTGTTGTCACAACTGCTCTGGTTGCACCACTGCCTAACACAGTCTCGCATGCTGAGAAACCAGAGAAATTCAGTTGTGTGAATTTCAAACAGCGGCGGCAAAAGGTGCTCTTTTATCTGACCACGCTGAACCTAGCAAGGTTCTTGACTGAAACCAATCCCCATGTTGATGAAGGGGATATGGATGCTCAATTGTGAGCGCGATTCATGCTTGGAATCATTCAGATTTCTTGTGCCGCCATTTTTTCTGAATGGTTTGGTGGATACACGATACAATGTGTATTGCAAATCCAAGACTGCCAAAGAATTATGGGAGTCTTTGAATCGCAAATACAAAACAGAAGATGCGAGCACTAAGAAATTCGTTGTGACTAAGTTCTTGGACTTTAAAATGATAAACTCTAAAACTGTCATGAGCCAAGTCTAAGAACTGCAAGTTATTCTTCATGATATTCATGCGGAAGGAATGGTGCTTAGCGAGACATTCCAAATTGCTGCTATGATTGGAAAGCTACCACCAAGTTGGGTTGATTTCAAGAACTATCTCAAACATAAGCGAAAGGAAATGACCATTGAAGATCTTGTTGTTTGCCTTCGTAATTAAGAGGATAACAAAGTGGCTCTGAAAAGGATTGATGGTCTTGAAACAGTAAAAGCCAATGTTGTTGAACATGGCCAATCTTCAAAGGGAAACAACAAGAACAGTGGAAAGGTGGAAAGAAGAGTCATGTGAAACGCTCCAATCTTGGTCTGAAAGGGGGAGTTGGGAAAAAGAAGTTCCAAGGAACTTGCTACAATTGTCAAAAGCAAGGCCACAAGGCCAACGAATGCAAGCTTCCAAAAAAGGAAAATGTTCGACAAGTGAACATGGCTCATGAGGTTGATAACCTTGTTGCCATGGTCACAGACCTCTCGATTTTGGTGATCGAAGTTATTCAGGTTGGGCAAAATAACAAGGATTGGGGGGTGGATACGGGGGCTACCCATCATGTGTGCTCTGATAAAAGCCTCTTTAGCACCTTCAAGGAGGTGAGTAATGGAGAAAAGGTTTTTATGGGAAACTCCGCCATGACAGAAATTAAAGGCGAGGGGAATGTGGTTTTGAAGATGACTTCTGGAAAAGAACTCACTTTGTCCAACGTGTTGTATGTTGCATAAATTCATAAGAACCTTGAGTCGGACAAGGTCGTGTTGACAAAAAAATGGTGTGTATGTTGGTAAGGCTATGTCCTCAATGGTATGTTTAAACTAAATGTAATCGTTGTGAATGGAATGAAAGAAAACTCTACTAGCTCTGCTTACTTGATTAAGTCTTCTAATCTTTGGCATGGTAGACTAGGACATGTTAATTTTAATTCTATTCGTCGTTTGAATAAACTTAATTGCATACCAACATTCGATATCAACTCAAATAATAAATGCTTAACTTGTGTAGAAGCAAAACAAACAAAATCGTCATTCAAAAAGGTCGAACGAAGCACCAAACCCCTCAAGATGATCCACACTAATGTGTGTGATCTAAAAGCAATTCCTACTCGTGGTGGAAACAAGTACTTCATCACGTTCATTGATGATATACAAGGTATTGCTATGTGTACTTAAGAGTAAGGACGAGGATATTGACAAGTTTATCCTGTTCAAAGCCAAAGTTGAGAATCAACTAAATCGTAAAATCAAAATCGTAAGGAGTGATCGAGGAGGTGAATATGTTTCACCTTTTATTGATGTGTGTGCAAAAATGGAATCATACATGAACTCACGGCTCCTTAGTCCCCTCAATCGAATGGCATAGTGAAACGAAAAAATCGCAACTTGAAAGAAATAATGAATACCGTGATGATAAGTTCTAGTATAAACCAAAACATACGGGGGGAAGCAATCTTATCGGCAAATTATGTGTTGAACATGATACCCAATAAGAAAAAAGATGTAACGCCATACGAATGTGGACGGGAAAGAAACCACCATATAAATACTTGAAAGTGTGGAGGTGTCTAACTAAGGTGGTGGTCACACCACCAAAGCGCCTACTAATAAGACCGAAAACAGTGGATTGTGAATTTATAGGATACACCAGTCCTTATGGTCCTTATCGTTTTCTTGTGCATGATTCTAAGAACCCTGGAATATGCAACGGCTCCATCATAGAATCTAAGGATGCATCATGGTTTGAACATGTGTTCCCATGCTTAGGTAAAGGTGAATCGAGTTTACTAGACCGGTTGAGGAAATTGTTCCTGGGGGTGAAGTTGAAAATAATAAACCTCGAGAACAATCCAAGACTGAGGAAGTTGAAATCAGAAAGAGTAAACGACAAAGGACTGAAAAATCCTTTGGGCATGAGTTTCTTACCTATATGGTAGAAGAGGAACCTCAAACGTATCAATAAGCAGTGAATTCCTCAGAAAGACCTTAGTGGAGGGAGGCCATCAAAAGCGAGATAGACTCTATCTTACAAAACCATACCTGGGAACTAGTGGATCTTCCTCAAGGATGTAAACCACTAGGATATCGATGGATATTCAAGAAGAAGATGAAACCAGATGTAACCATCGATAAGTATAAGTGTGACATCCCGGTTTTTCAGGTATTTTAAACGCGCAACTTTATCGTTATTTACTCCTACGCTAATTAGATTCAGAGAATTAATTACGCGCACGTTATAATTAAGCTAACTTTAGTATTTCGGGAATACACGATGTTTGGGAATTTTATCAGATCGTATTTGGATTACGTGCTAAGTGTTATTAGATGTTTGTTTATTTATCGCGTCACGCTCCAATTACGTGATTTCATATTTTATAAATTCCGTATCGCGAATAAATTGTCGAGTTGTAATATACGTAGTTAATAAACGAATTAAAAATTAGCCGAACCGAGAACCAAACTGAACCGAGCTTGCGAAACTTTGCGACTTCGTGACCAAGCAAAACCCAACCCGCCAACCCACTCCCTTGCGGCCCAAGCAAGCCCAAACCGCCCCCACCCTTCCTCTTATTTATAAAAATGCATATATGTGTGTGCATTGAGTTTTAAAAAAAATATAATAACCAAACCCTAATCCCCTCCCTTGGTGTGCGACGGCAGCCATACCCCCCCTCTCGGTCGCGCAAACAAAGCCCACTCTCCTCTCCCTTGATCGATTGCAAGTTCTGGTTCGCTAGTTATCATCGTTTCAAGGTTAGGGTTTTAATCGTGTTATGATTTCACGTATTGATTTTGTGTGATATCGATCATAATCATGTTATGTATGATAATATGAAAAGTGTTGTTATGTATGATTTTTTTGGGTGAATATGCGGTTTTTAGGGTTTGTGATTATATGGTTGGGTATTAGAATCATAGGCTGCGTTTTTCTCTATAAAATCATGATATATGTTTAGGTTTTTGATATTATGATTATAGATGCATGATAATTAAAGTATAACCTGCTGCAAATCGTTATAATAATCGTGGTGATCGTTAGGAGGGTTTCGGGTGGAGTTTTAGGGTTAAACAGGAAGCTGATGCGCAAAGACAGCCAACTTCAGTTGGCTGTAAACAAACCGTTATAACTCGAAAAATCGATTTTCTGAATCCTAAAACATACTTTTTCGAAAAACGCTTCTAATGGCACCGGAATCACATTTTTATGAAGTCGTTTGCTATTTTAAATTAGTGATTTCGTGCAGCAGCTGAAGCTGCTTTTTTTCTGCAAGCAATTCACGTAATGTTTTCTGTCATAACCTGTAAACCTAAAATAATTAAGTCACGAAATGTATATAGTAGATACTATTATTTAGTTTTAAAATTTTAAAACAGTTATTATTTTTGTTATTATTATCAGTTTCGAAATTGATGAACTAATGACCATTATTTAGGTTTTAATTCTCTGCAATAATGGGCCAGAATTCGGTTATGATTTTTGGCTATAAAACCCAGTTCAAACGAACACTTTAGACACACCAGCAACATCTTCTTCCTTCTTCTCTCTCAGTCTCTACAACATCTCCTATTTTGTTTCAGGCAAGTATTCAAGTCCGGCAGTGCGCTGTTGCTGTTTCAAACCAACGTACTCTGAGAACAGACTGTGAATCTGTTTAAGAGAATTGTGTCAAACACAAGCCCGGTTCACGTTTACTGCCTTTTGCTTTATTTGTTTCTATTTCATATTTCAGTAGCAGTTTACTAACATATATTGGTATCAATGATCAGGTATATGATTGTGAAGAAAGTGAGAAACTAGCCTTGGAGTATTGATGGTTATATACCTAAAGGAATTGGATCAAGGTGAGAAAGCTCTTGAAACCAAGTCAAGTTGACTGAAAAAATAGAATATTGATCTCTTAATTCATTACTATTTGTTATCTGCAACGTTTGTCTAGTGTTGTTTTTCAATTGTAGTGTAAGGTCCAAGAAGATAGATCAATCTACAATTAATTATTTGATTGATTTGGGACTAAATATATCTGTGAACAAACTACCATGTTGATGTACTTTAGTTCATGTTATTTTTTTCATATCAACTGTTCTTTTTTTTGTTATGTTTGTTATAACTAGAGTTGGGAAAGAATATTGATTCCACATTGATCGAGTTATACACTTATACCGTCTTTAGTGGGCACCTTTGAGTGAGGCACTTGGCACATGTGGCAAAATTCTTGGGAAGGGTTGCATTGGATAGGACTTAGGAGAGCTTTTGGTATGCACGTTGTCAAAATAGGTTAGTGCGAACGCTTGGTAAAGTGCTTACTTCAGGTCATTTCCAAACGTTTTTTCTTTCCGTAAAACGTGTATTATATTCCAGACGTGTTGTGTTATTAAAATTTTTAATACATTCGGACAGCTTATAGACGTTCTCAACTTAACATATAGTGAGGATGCTTGCTCATTAACAACATCTTAAACGCAATCTGTTGTTTGTGTCTACTTAAAAAGGTTGTTAAGTTAGGAGTTGTAAATTAAATAAACTAATGATGAAAGGAGTATGCTATGTAGTATTACCATTACGTGATTAAATTCGTACTTATGTATCTCATCTATAGTGCCAATAGTTTAAGACTATAGAATGGTTTTGCTCCTTAACGTGGACAATCGTTTTGTTTCAGCCGTTAAATGCTCTAATGTGCCTTCCCTCATTTTTCTTCATCTAATCCATATCCACCATCTCACACTCTTTCTCTCATTTAAACCTATGTCAACTGCCTTCGTAACACCTCTCACCTCTGGACTACCGTCACTCATCTCCGCTAACGTCTCCATTCTATCCCTTGCTACCAAAAGTCCAGTAGTGTTTGATTTGCATGAATGAATGACGAATTATAATGGACTATTGTGAAAGAATAAAAAAATGTGTTTGGTTGTCAAGGTAATAAAATCATTCATTACATAAGGCATTCCCTTCTTTTTAGAAACAGCAAAATCATTCCATCCACCCTCTTGTTTTTTTTCATTCCATTCTCTCTCTCATCTGTCACCACAACCACCACCGGTCCACCCTTCACCACCACCGTCGACCGACCACCTGTGCCACCGCCGACCACTACCACCCACCACTGTAGTCGTCACCATCGATCGTCGCCACACGCCACCGCCGCCACCCTTAGCTACCAACCGCCGCCGACTACCGCCACCACCACCGACCACCGTCGCACCTATCCACTATCGTCACCCACTGCCCATTTTATTCATTCATTTATTCCTGCCTACTAAACAACACAAAGTAATGATTCATTACATTCTCACATGTTAACCAAATAAGACCATGGAATGGTAATAATCCATTTCATTCATTTGTTCATTCCATTATCTCATCCATTCCATTCCATCACCTTATACCAAACAAACCCTTAGTTTTTATTATTCAATTCATCTTTCGGTCGATGGCGGAGCCACATATATTTGTAGGGGTGGGGGCGTCCTCCTTAAAAAAATTACTGTAATTTGTAGGTAAAACTCCTTATCGGTGGTAGCGATTAATGCTGGTTGCGGGAGGTGGTTGTGCGATGGTGGCGATGGTGATGGTGATGAATGGTGAAAGAGGGAATGAAATGAAAAAAAAACATGGGTGATGAGTTTCGGGTGTTTGGAGATAATGCGATTACTTGTGTAATGGGTGACTCCATTCTCCAAATATCTTTTTTTCATTCTATCACAATAGTTTTGTCATTTCGCTAAGATAATCGATTGAGTGGACTATGTGCATTAAAAAAGAAAAAGGGGAAATAAGGGCTTCATGGTAATTAGGTGGTTTAAAGTCGATATTACATACAAATTAATAATACGTTTCCACGTCACCATTTTTATTTAGGGGGGTTAACGATTTGCTTGTGAGATACAAGGGGCTCATCAAAGCTCAAATCAAACAACTTGCTTTTGAGCTACTCTTGCTAAAAGCTCGGTCAAATTAAGCTTAAACAAACTCGAGTTCGAGCTTCATTTGTCAGGTTTAAGCCTACTGTCGAGCCTAAACAAACATATTATTTATATAATTTATATTTTATATGTTGAATATATATATATATATAGAAGAATGATCAGTTAGTACCACCCTTTATTGCGAGAACCAATGTGAACACAACCAAAAATATCTATAAAAAAACTAAAAAACACAAAAAAAATTTAACATATTTTTTTAAAAATCGCAACATTTCGTCACTACAAAAAAATCGAGTAACAATTATCGATACACATGTGCGTATGTGTCATTTATTTGACAAATTTCGTAATACGTTATCAATATTAGACAATTGTACTTTCATTTACGCTACCATCCATAATACACTACTTTTTACAATACCAATATTCGAAATGCACACGTGCATCTATATGTATTGACATGATATAACGTATTTTGGTACACTAATTTGAATACACTTTCATTTCATCTATCATACCATCCATAATACACTACCATTACCCCCTACCATCTATAATACAATACAATACCACTACCTACTACCATCCATAATACAATACAATTATCAATATTTATTTTCAATTTATGCACATGTACATCAACACCATTCATACCATCCAAACAACATAGTATATCATAAAGTGAAAAAATAACCAAACCATCAACCACTAGATATAACTAACCAAAAAACATGCATATGGACCTACTTCATCATTCAAAATCACAAACTTTTTGTACCAAAACACGTTATATCATGTTTATACATAATGATGCAAATACGCATTTTTAATATTGGTAATATAAAAAGTAATGTATTATGAATGGTAGTGTAAATGAAAGTGCAATTGTCTACTACTGGTAATGTATTACGGAATTTGTCAAAGAAATGACACATATGCACATGTGCATCGATAATTGTTACTCAGAAAAGTTTTATTATTTTTTAGTGACGAAATATAGCGATTTAAAAAGAATATTAAAAAATTTGTGTGTTTTTATATTTTTTTTTTGTTATTTTTTGTGTTTACATTAGTTCTAGTGATTCTCGCAATAAGAGTGGTTCTCAAATGAACCCTACCATATATATATATATATGTGTGTGTGTGTGTGTGTGTGATATGGTTATCACCTGTGGTTTACCTATTTTACCATTTTCATACATATTTTTTGGAAATTACACCATTGATACCATTTTTTATAAATTGTTTCATTATTAGTACTTATGGTTGTACAATTAATTAAATGTTTAGCACCTATGATGTACCAATGTTGAGATCATTTTGTAAAAGTTGGTACCAATGGTGTAATTTCTAAAAAAATATATGAAATGGCAAAATAGATAAACCACAGGTACTAACCATATAATTAAATATATATATAGAAAGTGTAACAAAAACCACTAAAAGATAATCGAAAGAAAATCAACCAAAAAAGTTATATGGTAATGATGTTGTTGGTATGAAACCCGCGGTAAAGATTAGCAAATGGTACTGGGTATCGGTACCGAATTTCCCGAACTAAAAAATCTTAACTACCAATTCGGTACCGACTTTTGGCATGCCTAGTACCGGTTTGCTATCAGTTTTTAGCTTCATATGCCGGTTATATAACCGGTATTTTTGGCACTAGTACTGATTCCGTATCAGTTGACACCGAGCTCATCCCTACCCTAAAACTGAAAAAAATCATTAAACGTTGAAGGTAATCAACAAAAAAAGTTGTACGATACCGTTGTTGTTCGTATAGTACCCGTGATCAGGCATTAGCAAATAGTAACGGGTAGTAGTGCCGAATTTCCAGAACTAAAAGATTTTCAATATTAATTCGCTACATGGCGTTTTTTGTACGAGGTTGGTGCCTTACCTTCTTGTACCGATACCAACATGACCTTACTAGTATTTTCGATACTTGTTGACGCTAAGCTTATCCAGTCTGTTATAAAAAAGATCTTTAAACTTAAGAATAATATGAAAATTTATTCTAACTTAAAATGTAAAGAATAATTTGTTATGATATTAAAACACTAAAAGTGTTAAAAAAAACTATATATATTGTAACATATTAAAAATACTATTTATTAGCTTGTATTATTAATAATATATATAAAATATAATAAAAGTACTATTAGCTTGTACTATTATTGATATAATATATATATATATATATATATATATAAAACAGTATAATGACTCAACGCTTTTTACATTATTATTGTTTGAAATGTTTGAAATTATGTATATTAAATGCTCTAGTTTTTTTCAAGTCGTATAAAATAGAGTTTCCAAGGTTTTTCAACTCAAGTGAATTTTCTAGTAATTCATTCCATAAATATTGTATATTAATAATTATTATAAATAAGTTTTTAATAAAATTTCAAAATAATATTAATATTTTGATACGTAAAGGTTTATAATATATATGATTGGTATGAATAACTAGAAAATCACTTGATTGGAAAAACTCCACAAACTCTATGTTAAACACTGTTTAAAAAACAATTAGGACATGTAGTACATATTTTCAAGTGTTTTTGGAAAAAAATTATAAAACTGTTTTTGGAAAAAAAATTATAAAACACACGGAGTAAATATTTAAAGAAAAAAATAAAAACCACAAAACCCAAAATGTAACATTACATTTTTTTACTCATAAAAACACTTCAAGGGTTAAATTTTGGTTTTTCAAGGCTGAGAATAGAAGTTTATTAAAAAGTAGGATTAAGGTTAAGGACTTCTAGTAGGAGGTTACGGTTTTGTATTAGTTATGGATTTAGAATTGTAGCCTTTTTTTTCTTTTTTTCCAGTGGTCTGTGAATACTATAACTTGCATGTGAGTCTATTTCATGTGTTAGCGTTATCGGATCCTATTATATGTCTTGACTATTTCTCATGTTTGGTAGCTTAGTAAGAATATCCTCATTACTCTTATATGGTTATAAGCCTATACATGTTTTATTTGACTCTTTGGTATAGATATGATTTTGGAGCTGGAGGCCTTACTCTCTATCCTTCAGGATAGAGGTAAGACTTGCCTACATCCACCGTCCCCGGACCCTACCAATAGTTGTGCTATGGGTGGGGTTATACCTGGTACGATTGATTAATTTATTGATTTTTTTCTTTCAAATATTTACTTGGCCATTTTTAATTTTTTTTTGCTTGAAATTATGGTATGCAGCAATAAGAGGCAGAATAGAATTGACTATGGCGAAAAAATGAAATAATTAGTTAGTCAAGATAATGGAATCAACAATTACATATGTCATTCTATTCCCTCTAATATTTACTTGGCCCTTTTTTACTTCTTTTCATCCACCCCTGTTATTTTTTTCATTCCATTCCCTCCCTCACCATTCACCACCATCCCCACTGCTGACAACCACCGCCACCACCCTTCGCCGCTAACCACCGCCACCACCACCCCCTGTTACCTCCATCACCTGCCATCATTCACCACCGCCACCCACCGGCGTCGTCACCCTTTGCCACCTACCACCACCACCACAACCATCGCCCAACCTCCAACATCGTCACCATCACCACCACCCATGCACCACCGACGCCACCACCCACCGCCACGTAACACCGTAGGCCACCGACCACCACCGCAATCCACCGCCAACCACACCGCCACCATCCGTTGTCGCCGCCGCCACTTTTCACCGCCCAGCCACTACCACCTCAATCCTCGCCACCACTCGCGGACCACCGCTACCTATCGGCGCTGCTACCCTCCACACTGACCATCGACGACACTACCAACCACCGCCACTACCACCATTGCCACCCCCTGTTGCCATCGCCACCCGCCACGACCCACTACCACTGATTTTATTCATTCATTTTTCTTGCCTACCAAACAAGACAAAGTAATAATTCATTCCATTCACACATGGTAGCCAAACAAGACCATAAAATGGTAATGATCCATTTCATTCATTTGTCTATTCCATTACCTCGTCAATTCTATTCCCCCCACCTAGTCTATTACCCCATACCAAACAAACCCAATTAAATGTGTTTCATGTGTTTGTTTATGTTTATTTTTTAAGTTTGAGTGTGTTTCATGCGTTTGTTTATGTTTAATTTTTAAGTTTGATTGTAATTTTGTATAGACAATTGTAATGTATTAGTTACAAACAAGACAATATAGTCCTTATTCCTCCTTAGCCTTCCTTTTTAGATGTTTAAACCTTTCCCCAACCCCTAATCTCTTTCCTTGGTCTTTCACTTGCGCCTACAAAGACTTCAATTGGTACAAAATGACATTATAACTCTCACTTATGACTATTAATCACATATTCATTATGTTGGTTTGGTCTAGCCTTCATCGCTAGTGGGATGAAGTTACTTGTTACACTTTTTAGGTGTTTGTCAAGGATAAGTTATGGTGATGTGAGGTCGTCAATGATTAGGAACTTATTCAAAAGTCGACGACTCTTATCTAGACCAATTGCACAAAGGAAACATGATAAAAATGGTTTAAACTTTAAACACACATAATTTGATGTTGCAATAGAGGTGGAGTTACATACACACCTTTTGGATCATTTCAGGCTTCACTTATATCACTTTAAGATTTGTCTCCAATTTAACCAATCTTTAATCCTTTCCACTTTTAGCTAAAACCATGTATATCATTGATTAGAATAACTTACACGTTTATTTGGGACACAATGAATAGGGCGCCAACATGCAGCGACCATGGGCACATCATGTTAGTGCATGTCCGCCACTGTGTGATTAGGCTAGATAGAGCATGTGTTGAATATTGTATAGATGAGATACGAACACATGACTTAAGAGCGAACGAGAGAGGTGTGTATATGTTACTCCGTTTGAAGTAGTCACTTCATACGAAGGTAGTTACTTTGTATGAAGGTATCTACTTCATACAAAGGTAAAATGCTCAGTTCGCACGAGGAAAGACTCCTATATATAGTGTTGTGTGTTTGTCATTTGAAAAGTTTTGGAGTTTCCAGAGGGGAAATGATGTAAAGATGTATACTCTTTCCAGTATGAATGGAATCATTCGACTGCTGCTTCTACTCCGTTCTTAATAACATTCTACCAAATTAGCACTATCCCGTCCAAACTTCCATCTAATCCCGTCGGTTCCTAGATTATCAGGTGGTATCAGAGCTACGGTACAAATGCAATTGATCTAACAGTTGATTGAATCACCTACGTTCATGAATTATGGACTTTTGAGGGGTTTTAGACGTAAAACATCAAATAAACGGACAATCCATGGACAAAAATTAAAATTGAAACAAAAGAATTGTATAGAAATGAATTTTGATCTAATCTATGAAAGAATCATCCTGAAATTCGAAGAAAAAAATATTTTGAATCGAAAAAACTGAATGAGAATACCTCCGCACGAATGTAACCAAAATGCCTAAACAAGGAATTGTTTGAAAAATTGGTGATTTAAATTTTTTTTTTTTGAGATTTTAACGACAAATACAGGTTATTCGGGGACACTGTTGAGGGCTTCAGAGAATAGATTTGATGACACGATCACAGATGATTGAAAATAATGGAGTAGTCATTGATACCTGTGGAGACTATTTATCATTTGGTATAGTGAATATGAATGGGCCTTAAAGAAAAATCCGAAGTGATGAAAGCGCACTTTTGTGGACCAAAATGACATATTTTCCGCATAATGGAGTTTTTTAGTGAAAAGACAGTACTTAATTTGCCAAGTTTGAGGGGGAAATTCAGTGAGAAGTTTTAGAGAGGTCAAAACTTGCAAAAATGAGGGGGAATAAAAATTTCATAGAATATATTGAAATTCTGGTATTTTTAAATTCGTGACTTGCAATAGTATTCGGGTGGTTCCGACTTCATATTATCCGGGGATGCATTTAATCTGGACTTGTTAGTTTGTGATCACAGGAAGTTCAAAATTTTCAGATCGTGATACAGATTGATGTCTTAGGGTTTGAGTTACGGGTCTTCGTCAAGCCGGTTAGCAGGATATAGTCTAAAGTGTCAGAATGGTTAATCTTCAAGCAAGGGAATTGTTTTTCGGACTAACCGCCGGGAAATGATGATGTTTGTTGATTAAGTTGCTGGCTAGACTAACAGAGAAGACTAAACATATGTTATTGTGACTTAAGAGGAAGAATGTGATTCTGATCGTGAAAAAAATATTTCTAGATCAGAATGTGTTATCTGATGATTTGTTATGCGATGAGATTTGCTTATTGAAGAGATTACCATTTTGCCGATCAATCATTCAGGAGTGTGCTTAAATATGATTACAGAAAACGGGATTTCATATTTTCGCAGGTATTTACTCAGTTGAAGTTTTTCAGTGTGATATTCGAAGTTTCTGTCAATTGCCGGATAGGAAGATCAGAGGGTCGAGCAGTGGAGTGCGCTAAAACCGAACGCGGATGTGGTTAATGTGGAAATTGTCACACCTCGACCCGCAGCGGAAAAGGTGATCGGGGCATGATTGGGTTATCATCAAAGCTCATGACATTTATTATGCGTTTCATATTCATTATTACAAATTAAATGGAGAATTACAATAAATGTTACAACATGTTCTAACTAACAATCTAAACTTCTTTGTTCTCTTCTAAGGCATATCCTATGTTTTCCTTGCTTCAACCTGTACACCTGTATCATGTGTAAAAGGGTTTTTGGATCAACATAATGTTGGCGAGTGAATCCTATGGAAAACATTTGAACAAATTTATTTAAATTGATTATGAAATATGTGCACAACCAAACATGAGTAAAATTAGATGTAAACTTAATCAACAATCATAAGATATTAAGTGAGACACACATGAACAATAATGGAACATTTAGAGGCACGCGATGCTCAACTCGTCTCTCACGAGGAACTGAGGGGCCTAATGAATGAATTGCATAACCATGATGATATGAATGACACAACTACAAACAATATAAACTCAATGATATACACATAAACAATAATGAATTTGATTTGTGGCACGCGTTGTTCAACTCGTCTTCCACGAGGAACTGATGGGCTTAATGAATGAGTTTCATATAATTTAACAAAAGGAAATAAGTAATCACAACAATATAAACAATCTAAGTTTAGGTCATGATGTGGTATGGCACATGTTTAAATAAATAAGTTAATTATTTTCATAACACATGACACACCCCAAAACGTGTAATTTAAAAGGGGGAGTTGTAAGATTCACTCACAGTGGGTGCGTTCGGTTGATGATGTTGAATGCACGCGAAAGTGGTTTTAATCACGAGTGAGTTTAACCGACTGGACCCTCTGTTTTCCGGCAGAAACTCCGGTGACAGCAATCAACTCCGGCGTCAGGTGTCTTGCAGCAGCAAGTCTCCGGAAAGCTTGGAAAAAGTATGGGTATCTCCGGTATAAGCTTCAGAGGCTCAGTGAGGCTCGGCAATGGGGAAACCGGTTTTCCGGCGATGAACAGATTAATTCCGGCGAGTGGAATTACGCTGAGAAAAGGTGTGGTTTTAAGCGAAAAAGTTTGCAGTGGGTTGTGGGTGAATTTATAGGGTAAATCGTTGATGTATTTGACCCGATTTCCAACTGGATTCATTGATTTAAATTTCTCCGGCGGTTATAATTTTTGGTCGCGGACTCAGACGTCGGTTATAACCGATGTCTTGTTAATGGTTTACGTTATAACGTAAATTGTCGTTAAAAGCTCGCGAGTTTACCGGGATTCCGACGACTGAACTATTGGGCGCCGGTTTTGAATTTGTAACGTTACTTTATGAATTAAATGATTCTAATAATTAACAAACAAAGCAAGTGGCGCAGTGGTTTGTGTGTGGGTGCTAAGTCTGTTTGATGAGCCGGTACAGACCCGGGTTCGAAACCCGGCAGAGTACTTTTATTTTTATTTTGCGATTTTCAACAGTTTTTCAAAAACTAAATATATATTCCCGTATAATAATCGATTACGTATCGTTTAAAAATATTTTGGGCATTTAATTCGCAACGAAATTTTTGACTGACTGTTCGGTTGATAAACGGAGCGGGTTTGGTAAATCCGTTTTTGACTGATGTTACAGAAATGGAGATGCTACATCGATCAGTTTCTAGGTTGGGGATTATTCGTGAAGATTATAGTTAAGCAAATCAGAAGAGGTAGGGAATCGTGCAAACAAAGACCTGAAGATTCATTGCAGGGGGAATTTGTGCATAATGAAGATAATACAAGCCCGGATCATCAATCAAGGGGGAATTAGTTGAAGATTTTAAGATGCCTAATTGAAGTTGCAGTATATTTAAACATGGCTCTTATATTTCAAGATCACGATTCGACAGTGACGTACAAGGGGAAAATTGTTTGTGCATATTTCCGTGTGTCCGACACTATGCGAATATTCTAGATAGAGCGTGTGTTGAATATTGTATAAATGAGATACCAACACATAACTTAAAAGGAAATGAGAGAGGTGTGTATATGTTATTTCATACGAAGTAGACACTCCGTACGAAGGTAAAATGCTTCGTTCGCACGAGGGTAGACTCCTATATATAGTGTTGTGAGTTCGTCATTGGAAAAGTTTTGGAGTTCATAGAGGGGAAATGCTGATTTTCCAACTTGTAAATATGTATACTCTTTCTGTATGAATGGAATCATTCGACTTCTGCTTCTACTCCATTCTTAATAACATTCTACCTAATTAGCACTATCCCGTCCAAACTTCCGTCTAATTCGTCGATTACTGGACTATCACATCAGCATGTTCCACTTCTTGGGCTTCGGCCTCTTGTTGTAAGCGGGAAGTGATGTCTATGGTTTGTTTCTCTTGCTAGATGATTCAAGAGATAGGGGTGGGCCCCTTTCTTCCACTAACCAATAAGAAATCTAGTTAGTTTTTATTTAGATTTGTTGTACAAAAATTGGTTGTTGCATGTGAAGCGTGATGCATGATAGACACATGATAACGTGAAGCATGATAGACACATTATTTCCTGTATTTGACAAGTTGAGGCAAGTAGTTGTCAAAATTTATGTGGCTCTGATGTGGAGAAGAGGGGTGTTGGGACAAGTGTGACATGAGAGACAAGCATTCTTTGCCTTAGGCCTTGGGGTGTACTCTAACTTCATTGATGTTAAAGATGACATGACAAGTTAACATGTTTTAAACCACTCCCTCATCATGTTAAGGGTTGGTAAAACCTTCTTGGTTAATAAAACATTAATGCTATCTATTATCAATATACATTAGCTAAGAAGTTAATGAAATAGTATTGTTATTATTACTTTTGTATCTAATTAAAATATTTAAAATTAAAATAATTGAAAAAATATGGGTGAGGTAGAGTTAACAAGGTTAAACCATTTCCTTAGGATGAGTTGAAGTAAAAAAGGAAAAAAATAGGTGATGTGATGCTTATAGAGAGTTAAGAAGGATTAAGGTATACCTCGTGGCCTTATGATTTTAATTTCAATAATTTCTAGCAACGTTTTAAATACCGGTATGAACTGGCTGGTTAAACCGGATATCGGACACGAGTCGGTATGATAATGACCGGTAAAAGCCGAATACGGTATGCCTTATGTATGGCATTAAATCCGATTCTAGTGGTTCAAACCGTTGAACCGGTTTGCATTATCTTAAGATTTGATTTCTTAATTTTAATAAAATACGAAATTAAGGTAATATTAATCTTCCATGTTTCCGGCAATTAACCTAGTGTCTTCTATTCCAATATTTCATCGTTGTTGAAACTGTTACTCACCTCGTACAACGCAACATTATTTATAACTAATAAAAATATTGTTAAAATGCTTAATAGTTGTTTTTAGATAAAACTATGATCAGTTACATAAATTCTGGTTGAGATTGTATTGTTTTTTTAGATAAATTTGTATTTTATGGCTTTTATAGGGTTAACTAGTAACCCGTTTTAACCGTCCGATACAATCCGTCTCTACCGGTTAAACTATTTTTAAAGCTCAACCCATTATGACTTAAAATTTAAAAACCGATTTTTAAAACATTAATTTATAGTGAATATGCAATTATGAAAAGTTAGAAAAACTGCCAATTTTATAACTTCACGCAAAAGGAACCTTTCTATTGGTTTAATCATTCATTTTTATTCAATATTTTATTCCTATGTTTAGCTTTTATTCTTTTACGCTATGTAAATCTAGATATCAAACTGATAAAAAAAACTAGTTTTTTTCGTCGTGCGTTGTAGCGAAATCGAGCAAATGATAATTTAAAACAAACGTGATTTGATAAGAATGCATGATGTTTAGAAAGTCAAACCACTAGAACGGTTTAATTATTATCATATCGTTTTATGATACCAAGTAAATACTTTATTTTGAGTACCACTTCATTTTTAACAAAACTTATAACGGAATGTTAAAGAAAAAAAATCAAGCACAATTACGTACTTAAATTTTTAGAAAAAAGTTATAAACATAAGTTATCAAAAAAGTATCAAATTAATCCATAAATTAATATATATCGTTTTATAATACCAAATAAATACCTTATTTAGAGTAGAACTTCGTTTTTGACAAAACTTATAACGGAATGTTAGGAAAAAAATCAAATACAACTAAGTACTTAAGTTTTTAGAAACAAAGTTCTAACGTAATTTATTAAAGAAGTATCAGATTAATCGATAATTTAATATATGTTTATAAAAAGGAAAAAAGAATTATTAAAAAATGGTAAAGGAAATACATGGGTTTAAAAAAGAAAAAAAATAAAAATATGTTATTAAAAGTAAATATAATAATAAACTATTTTAATATATTAAATAAAAAAATATATATTATTATAAAAATAAAGTTACTATTCATCAGGCTTCGTCAACAATATATATATAGGGCTTGGTTCAAATGAGAATCACCACGAGTTGCGAGAACCTTTAGAACTTTTTGTTCCCGCGTGAGTTGGGCCAAATTTTTTTGCATAAACGTAGATGAAAATATTATAAATACATCTGTAGTAAAAAAAAAGTAAAAGAAAATTTTCGAGTCGGTAGTTTTGACTGATACAAGTTTTTTTTACGCGTTAGCGTAAATTTTGCATGAAGAGAAATATTTTTTACGCCTCATGTAAATGTGGGTATGCGACATTTATTTTTTTCTGAAATAAATGATATTTTATGACTTTTGAGAAAAAAATTCAAAAAAAAACTTTTTACATAGCCTAGTTCTCACAACTTAAGATGATTCTCATTTTAACTCATCCATATTATATATATATATATATATATATATATATATATATATATATATATATATATATATATATATATCCTAAACTATAACTTTAACTCCCAAACTCTAATCATTAAAAAATTGTAGATATGTGACAAGTGATTATATTGTTATCATAGTGAGCCGACCCATAAATAACGGGAGAGAAGGATATCCAGCATGGTCTTATGGATGGTAATGGGCCGAGTATAAATTGGATAAGGCTAATTCCATACCCATATTTGGCCCATTACCCGTCAGGCATTTGGTGGATGTTTACCCTTTAGATATCGGGTATACCCATTGCGATATTCATGTATATATATATATATATATATATATATATATATATACTTCCTTTTTATTTTATGTTTTAAAATTCTATATGACTAGTTGATTTTCCACCAACGCGTTGCGGCAGGGATCCAACATTTGCAAACACATGCTGACAACGACAAGCAGACACCGAATATCAATACATAGAAAAAATGACGTAGTAACGGTACTCACTCCGTCCTAAAAAAGCGATTTTAAAAAATCAAATGTATAACAATAGGACCCACACGTCCTATACGTTGGAAATTCGGTTTGTTTTCAGTTATGTTATTACGGTACTAACACATTAAAATATGGATGAGCTCGGTACCTGTAACGACACAGAAAATACCGATCTCGAAAATCATCGAAATTAGGGATGAGTACCGAAAATGCTCGGTACGATATAGTATGACATTTGAAGGTAAAAATCAGTAAATACAGGTATGGTGCCAGACCGGTACTGAACATAAAGTAACGATTCTGAAAAAGCCAAAAGTTGTGTACGAAATTGGTAACGAAAATGATTCGTTATAGTAAATTTGATACCGATATGATACATGTATGATTACAGGATTTGATACCATCTACTCATCTATACTTTAAATATCCAAGTTAATTTTACATGCTACAATTCATTTATTATAAAAAAAAAGACAAAAAGAAAAGCAAAAGAAGTCGTTGTGCATATAAAAGCTCATTCAAGGTAACGAAAATGATTCGGTATAGTAAATTTGATACTGATATGATACATGTATGATTACAGGATTTGATACCATCTACTCATCTATACTTTAAATATCCAAGTTAATTTTACATGCTACAATTCATTTATTATAAAAAAGACAAAAAGAAAAGCAAAAGAAATCGTTGTCCATATAAAAGCTCATTCAAGTGAAATACAATTCACTTACCACATGTATGAAAAGTAATCTAAATAGTACAATTACTTGCATTGCTACATGGCATGGCATGAGCTCAAATATAATGTTACTATTCATTAACTTTCATTTTCAATATAGTTAATTAATATTAATATATAGTTAATTATTATATTAAATTATGCTAAATAATATACATATGATCATCACCGTAATAATATTTGATATATTAAAAAATGTAAATATATGATAATATTAATCTAATTTTTTTATTACATAGCATATAAATATGAATAATGCCATCAAAATATACATTTAAAATGAAAAGTTTATTTTTCAAATTTTAAAACTACAAGAATAAAACATTACTAAACTATAATTAAAGGAAATAAATATAAAACTTAAAGGTTTTCGGATATATATTTCGGTAAGCGGGTATATAGTTTCGATTAATCTGGTCGGGTTAATCCCATAACCGTCAAATACTTACGAAATATTTTTTTCTATACTAATGCCCGGCCCAATACCCGTCAGATATTAGGTATTTTTGTCATCCCTATATAGTCTCACCTTTTTAGAAGGCTTAAAATTTTCTCTCTATATATAGGATTATATAGGATTATGATTATATGAGAATTTTAGGGGAAATGAGAACTGTAAAAACTAATACGGACCAATATTTTATCTAAGTAAACTTTTCATTTTGGTAGTCGCGCATTTTCCCTTTTATAAAATTGTACACGTGTACAAACAGGTTTTAAATTTAAAAAATAAGTGTCATACATATTTGTTATGTTTAATGTATATATGTTTACATGTATAAATGTGGTTCTAAACTATGTGTATAGAGGAAAATTATGGTTTTAAACATATTTTTTAATATACATATGTATATACATGTGTTTAAAATTAAAAAATAAATATTATATATATAGATAAATATTTAACAATATACAGATATGTATAAAAAAATTACTTAGAGAAAATGATTGGTACATTGGTTCTCAATTACATGTAATTTTCATAGGATCCATACCATAATAAAAAATATAAAAACTTATCGTCCCATACCTAAAAATTAAAAATTAACCCAACCCAATAAAAAACCTCAAACCTTATTGGCTTAATACCTAAAACCTCAAAACCTAAAAACTTATTGCGCCCAGTATTATTCATTAACTTCAATAACAAATTAACAACACTACAAAGAAACGAAAACAAACTAATTTATATAATTTAATTTGTGAAGCCCGGCCGTTTTTTCTTTGACTTATACAGGTTATTTGAATTGTAAGAATGATCCGATACAAATGGATGTAACACGAAAGAAATCCAAAGCCACACGAGTGTTCAATAATTTTAAAATTTTTTGGGTCCTTCCGTTTTCTTGATTTTGCATTGGTTGCAAGACTTATTTGAATTCACAGGTTTGAACTTTCGTAGTAGCTCTATTTCTCCCTTGTTTGACCATATCAGCATTCATTTGCTGTGAATCCGGCCTCGTTAATACTCGTTTGTTAGTAATTAAAATACATCTAATATGTTTTGGTCACAAATATTTAATTCCATACCAATCAAACAATTATAGATTAATCCATATTCTCGGCCCTTACAATAAGTTAAAAAACAACAATAAACAAACGTTGCTGATAACTAATAAATAATGTATCAACACTTATATCCAATTTTACAGTCAACTTCACTTGGCATCAAGAATCTTCTCACCTTCTTCCTCCATCCAATTCCTTTGGGTATTTAACCATCAATACTCCAAGGCTAGTTTCTCACTTTCTTCACGAACATACCTCATCATAACTAATACCACTATGGACATTGCTCCCGCCACAGATTTCGACTTCACTTTTCCATCACACGCTGACACTTGCTACACAAGTGCCCCCTCCAGCCCCACACGACTCACGGATTTATATTGCGGGTTTGACGAGCTATTGATCACTATGCTAACCGCAATGGTTCCCTTGCCACCGTCCCGTTTGCATGGGAAGAGAAACCGGAGTACCCAAAACATCCTCCAACTTACTCAAAGAAGACGATTTACATTTGATGTGAGCTGTCGTCTCGATAGTGAACCATTTCAACAAAGAGAAAGAGGAAGAGAGAGAGGGTTTTCAAATTCTTCAAGAAGTAGGAGAACGAGATCGTTGTCGCCACCTGGAAGTTCCCATCAATGGCGACAACAAGCGGCACCTTCGTCTACTACACCTTCACCAGAAAAAAACAACGGGTCAAGAAAGTGGAGTTTGTTGGATCGTTTGTTGGATAATTGTTTTAGTTAATGAATGTGAGCAACCTACAAACTGCTTCACAGAATTCATTTGAGTTGCATGATTCCGATCTCGAGTTAAATCCTAATCCCGTCCCCGAGCTCGAGCCCGAGCGCAAGCACGAGCCTGCATTTAGTGATCCGTATGTATAACTGGCCTTGGATAGGATAAAGCTTAAGACTCCATGAATTCGAGAATTTGTTGATCAACTACAAATTAGCGTTGGTGAGAACCACTACATTCCATTCAGTTCACCTGACAGGATGTATCCCCAGCCGGTTCATGAGAACATTTTGTATTCGGATTCGTTAAACATGTTCTTTGAGGGTTGCCTTGATGTCACAATATTACATTGGCTTGCTGTGTAAGTTGTAATTATTGTTATTATCTGGTACCATAACATTTTTAGACATAATTGAATTTACTAACTTTGTCACATTTGTTTTTTATTTTAAGCATTTCTTTGAGTCGCCCAATTCCCGGTGCTTTTGTCAATCCACAACAAATTACTCGATCAAGGTGTAAGACACATTTTGAAGACGTTAAAAAACAAAAGAAATACCTGAGCTTCATTCTAAAAAATGTTTTATCTTGCACCATACTTAGCCAGGTAATATTAATTCCCCACCATACATACGAATACGCATACAAGTACATACTTAATATGTTTATAAATTTATTTTTGTAGTAAACATTGGTCGCTTATAATTGTTTATCTAGACTTCATATTCGGCTATTGTTGATTCTATAAAGGAAGTGAAGACTCACGAAAATTACATGCTCGTCAATATCACTCAATATCACTAATATCACTAAACAAATTTTTAAGATTAATTTTAAGTGGCACATGACACATGTATGTGAATATTTTATTTTGGTTAAAATAGTCTAGTCAAAATAATTATTTTGTTTAAAATAATTAATTGTGAATATAATGTAGTGCAAAAAAAGAAAGACAATTGTGAATGTGGGTATATGCTAATTTATTGATCTATACAACGTGATTTAGTTAACAGAGTAAGTTATTGTAAATATTCATAAACTTTCTCTATTGCATTAAATTATATATATATTTGCAATCTAACTTTTGAATTTATTTGTTTTTAGCTTTGGAATAAAGAAGGGTATTTTGAAGAATCTCAAATTGAGAATTTAGTGGTAGATTTAATGTTGAGATTTATTAAAAACATGTTTTGATGTTATAATCATTAGTTTGTGTTTTATTAAGACTTTTGTAATTCGATATACTTGAATAGGTTGTTAAAAAGGTCGTGAGCATATGTATTTGTGTACAATTGAAATTTTATTGGGAATTATTATTGAAAATTGGAATTTTGCAAAAAATATTCTTATATTATTTTTTGGTGCTATGTAGATTTATTATTATTTGGGGCACTGATGATTAAATGATGCGGATTCATACCGACAAGTGTTAAAGATTTGTGGTTTCTATCATTGATTCTTTGATGGTGTGTTTAAAGATTTATTGGTGTTGTGACTCGTGTTTCTATCATTGATTTTTTGGTGGCGTATTTAGAGATTTAATGGTGCTGTAAAATAGCACAAACAAATCCCATTATTATTTGGTGCCATATTTGTTAGTGTTCTATCATAAAGTATAAAACACATCACAAAAAAAATTGATTTTGTACTACCGTCTTGACCCGAACTGCCCACCATCACATCGACCCAACACATAAAGTCTTGACCCGACCCGGCCCACCACTAACCCGCGCCATCGCAACCCAACCCGTGCTGCCTCGACCCGACCATTAGGGGTATGCATGTGGATTATAGGTAGTGTAAAATTAGGGAGTGTGTGCATCATCGTTGTTCTAAAAATAGGTGATTTGTGGTCATCTATGATTGTGAGTTAATTAAAGAGGTGGTAAGCACTTAGTTGGACAACGGGAAAAAAAAAAGACTAAATCAGCCTAAACTTCAACTAAACATAATTAAGTCTAAAAGTGGAGAGATACATGACCTAATTTTCAAATTATTTAAGGCTTTAATTTCATCAATCAAGATTTTTTCCGGTTTAAGCAATATTCAACTATTTTCTTTTCTTTTTTTAGCTTAAAACACGTAAATCATTGATCAACATAACATATATGTTTATTTATTATATTAATTTTAATAATTTTGGTCAATTTGTAATTTCATTTATCCTTTAATGATTTAAGCATCCAATTTTTTTCAAATTTCTTGTATTTCTCTGCTTTTTCGCTATATTTTAATCTAAATTTCAAACTGATAAAAAAATCTTTAAGATACTTGACAAGTGCAAAAACTAGTAACATAGTATGTTATAAAAGGATCCGGCAAAAAAGATACAATTG
Organism: Scalesia atractyloides; assembly: GCA_947069175.1. Classification (NCBI taxonomy): domain Eukaryota; kingdom Viridiplantae; phylum Streptophyta; class Magnoliopsida; order Asterales; family Asteraceae; genus Scalesia; species Scalesia atractyloides. Next base: position 14,121,255 of record CAMTDV010000001.1, on the reverse strand, counting down.
GATCTTAGCTTTCCAAATGTGAGTCCCAAATCAGGTTCGGATCACAGTGGTTGATTGTTATCACCCAAACAACTATAGATTAGTTGCTTGAATATGTAAAAGTTAAAAAAAATCAAAATATGAAGATGAAGATTCTTGTATGAATCAAACAAAAAGTGTTGTATATGGAATCCCAAAGATATAATCACTAAAAGCACCTGGATGTTCGGGTTTAACACAAGAACAATAATCACAACACAAGAGAAATCGCCCCAAACTTGTCCAAGAACCTTGGACTAGGGTTTCATTGATCAGCATATATATACACCCTGACTACCCAGCGTATTTATTAAATACGCTGGGACTTTAAATACGCCGCTACAGGTACAATTACCAAAAATTACACTTTTATCCTTTCTAGTTTTACTAACTATTACAATCAAGCTACAAACTATTAAACTCAAGTATCAACGGTCTAAAAACATCCTAACAATATCCCCTAGACCGTTGTATACTTGAGAGTCTTCATTCTTTGTTCTGAGCTTCAGGGCTTGCGGCAGCATCTTGATCATTTCTTGGTGATGCAGATTCGTTAAGAGTAGCTTCATTGGTTGTTGGTTGGACCTCCATAGTGACTTCATATGTGGATGAAGTCGGAGGTGGTGGAATAACTTGAACATCTGAATCAGATGATGGATCTTTAGGTTGTGGAGAGGAGGGTTGTGGAGAGGATGATTGCGGCTCAGCAGCTTTCTTCTTTGTAGATTCATCTTTTTTTTTGTTTGTCGATTCTGAGCATAATCTCCATCATTTCTATCTTTCGTGCCCTTGCTCACTCGACAGCTCTCAAAAACAGCATCCCTTCCTCCAGGTATTCATTTCCTGCGCCAACATGTATCTTGTTTCCATAAAGAATATTCAGATCAGCAAGACAGAACATGAATACATCCATCGGATCCAGAATGCGGATATCTTCGTTAGAGTTGGATATGATAACTGCTTCACCAGTTTTACTGTCATAGAACCATTTCTTAAAGTTGGTGAGAACCACAGGTTGTTCTGGAGGAGGTTTCACCCTTGTCACCACTTTTGCTGGATTGATTACCCACGTCACTCTGCCTTTTCCTGTAATTGGGTTTTTGGTGGTTTTTGATACTCGTCTTCTCGAGCGCTTGGGTTTAAACACTGTGAATCCACACACGCATTCTCATAGGAAGAGTCTTTCAAAATCTGCTCCAATGTTGTTATTCGTAGGATTTATCATTTCAAGTTTTCCCAATTCACGAACGTCCAAATGTGGTAGACTTTGCATGTCAGGGCCCGTTCGGAGGTGTTGGATTACACCGCCCCTTTGCTATACTATGAAAATCCCTTTTAGGTTATATACTTCCACCCAATGATTTTGTTAGTAACTTCAGTTTTCTCAACGGTGACCACTTGGTAGAAGTCGGGCAGCTTTTCTTTCTCCTTTTTAAACCACTCAAGGTGTTGAGGAGCCACTTCCTCACCTCCATCAGTTTCATACCCTTGTAGCCGTCCAAAATATCTTCCTTACTCAGCCTCATTCGAACTCTTTCTTCTATCATATTCATTTGTTTGTTTCGAACCATTACTGTGACAGTTTTCATTCCGTTTATCGTGTTAACTTTTGCGGTTCTCCAGAACTCTTCTATGTGTATTGATAGATTATCGGATTCGCTTGAACAACATTGCTTATCTTGCTTCTTGATAGCCAATCCATCACGTCCTCAAAATATTCTTCTGGTGAAATTAGTGTGTTTGGTTGATTGTGCATCTTTGTTCCATCCCATCCTATTTGTTTCGCCATTTCTGAAACACGGAAACCAGCTAAGTGAGATGTGGGTTCCGAAACGTAATTGTTAATTTAGATTTATATTTACAAAAATACCGAAAATTAAATTAAAATAAAATAAAAAAATTACACTATTAAAAGCGTAGATAAGTCATTAAATATTTACGCCGACAACTTTTAGATCGCTGATCGCTGATACATATACATATCCTATTCAATTGTGCCGGTTATATTGGGTTATTTATGCTGACTATGGGTCACGTAATTAAATACTCCGCCTCTTTCAAAAACTTGAAGTAATCTTCAATTCTAAGAAATCCAAACCAAATACGCTCGAAAATTTTAAACTTTCTCGAAAAACGTGCCCCTCCTTTTTTTTGAACTAAAATTTGTGCAAAATTTTAAAAAAAATGTTTAAGAAAATCAGAAATTTGCAATTTGGACACCGAAATTCATTTTTCAAACTGAGGGACCTCCTTTTTAACAACATTCTTGTGTTTGAAACCCCATGACATTCATGCAAAAGATCATACAGGCAACACTTGTCAGTTTGTTATTTCAAAAAAAATTTTGAATAATCAAGGCACAAGAAAAACTATCAGTATGTTTGTCCTCTTAAATCCATGCATCCTTCTTTCAACATGCTTTCAGTGAGCTTTTTATCATGTTGTGGTAATATTGACAAAAATTGCAATGGCCCCCACTTAAGCTAGAAAGTTAGAATGTTGAGCCCGTGAGTCCCATGTCAGGACATACCCCCGCGATCAAGGTATGCACAAAGATTCCTCATAGCGGGTGAGTATATCGACTTCATTCGTTTTGAATTTCAACGACAGACAATTGATCATCAGGTCAGTACTTTCGTAAAGCAGAGAGACCAATGTCTAACGAGGGCTAAGACAGATACCATAGACGGTACGATTTAAGCACTTGAATGATTCTCAATGAGAGCTTCATCTGTGTAGGGTTTTGGCCACATTGGCTCTTTTGTAAAGATATCTTAATTGTGTCTAGGTCAACATATATCTGGATGCAACACAAGAGCAGTTATGATATCCCCAAATGATTAGTCAATATAAAGACCCGAAATCTCAGACTTTGGCAATCTATAAATGCAAGATTTAAGACCATTAAGCCATATGCCGCAACGTTACCCATAAGCTGCACAACATTATGGGTATCCAGAATTCTTGTGTAAGTATTAACTTTTGTCGCACTACTCGCAGTTTACTTGATGGTATTGCTGAATCTACTGACACGTCGTTGCTTGGCACCTCGATTGATTTTCCTTGTTTAAAATCTTGATTTTCCATTTTTTTCTGTTTTAAGAACAAACAAAGTGTCAGCAATTTTCTGTCATTTCTTAAGCAGTTGTCAATTGAAAGATCAAATCGCAAAAATATGCTTATTTCTAGAAATTTTCCCCCCTATAATTATTTTCGAAAGTCTAGTGCTTGAAAATGAAATTTTAATGTTGCAGAAAATCTTTTTGTTGGGCACAGTATTAAGAGGCGTATTTATTATGAAAAGTTTTTTTGTCATTACCATTAAAGAAATTGACCATTTCCAACCAGGTTATCAACTGGTTGAAACGAGTCTTGTCAAAGGCTTTTGTGCAGATCAGACACGTCATATGCTCATTGGATTTTGCGTTTTTTCATATTGAGAACATAGGTGTTGTTTTGATGAGGAGCTGTGAGCATAATCATTTCGGTAGGAACGGAGTATTCGGGCTTGAGAAAGACACATTCTGCATCGTTGAATAGAACTTATATTCCTTTGTCACGTACTTGTGATACGCTCATAAGATTGTAGCACAATTCTAGAACATAGTTAATGTCTTCTAGAGTAATTGCATCTTAAACGACGTCTCCCAATCCAAATATATTTCCTCCTTTTTCATCTCCAACAAAACAATACTAATTCACCATAGATGAATCTAAAGTTCTTTAGAAGATCCTTCAAACCCGTCATGTGCCTTGAGCATCCACTGTCCACATGCCAGATGTATTCCCTGAGCATTCGAAGCCATTTTTTTGCAGTTTATTCTATTATACAACAACAAACAAGAAATATATACAAGTTAGTTAGTTTTCAGAACCCAAACTTGCTTAATTTTCAATTTATCATGATCTTCTTTGATAATTTCATCTTTCCTTCTCTAAAAACAATTAGTTTTAACGAAGTTTTTGACTGATTTCTTAAAACTATCGAATTGTTCTGTGATGTTTCTAGCAAAATATTGATCTGGTTTAGAACATTTCTTGTTTTTGCAATGTTTCGTTGTGTGTCCTAAATGACCACAACAAAAACATTTAATGCAACATGTCTTTTTCCTTTTATAGGTTGAGGCGTTCGAACATGATGTATATGATGAGAGTCTTGAACTGCATGATATGTTGTTCGATGATGCAGTGGAGCTTGAACTCTTGATTTTCTTCATTCTCTTGTTAAGACGACTCTCATCTTCTGTGCAATTTTCATCGTCCTCATTGTCTGTTGAAGCATCTGATCCTTGATCTTCACTAGAAGTATCTGATCTTTGATCTACACTTGAGCTTCCTTTGCCACTTTCCAAAGTTGTTGTGCTTGAGTCTTCAATGCTACTTTCTTCGTTTGATTCCTTGCTAGACTCTGACATACCTGTATGAGATGGAACAAATTCTAGAATTTCCTCAATGAGGAACTTTTCGAATCTGTTTTGTTTCAACTCTGGAACAAATACTGGAGGTTTATACACATCATTCTTATCACAAAAAGCAGTTTGTAAATCAAAGCATTCAACCACTACATTCTCATGGTCACGGGTTAAAGATTTAGGATTAGGCCTCATACAGTCATCCTGAATAGGTAGAGAATCATTACATTCATCCCGAATAGAAGTCTTGTTTGTTTTATCACAGTTCCAGGCGAACCAGTTAACAGTAGTGTAACTGTCGCCTGAATGCCCTATCCTTATTTTTGTGCCCCTACATTCCTCATCGTACACACCCTCATCACGCTCAATTGCATCCGTATTGCTTTCAGAAACGTTAGTATTTTTGTCATTTTCACAATCGAAACTTTGAGTAATTAAGTCATTTTTATCAATTAAATCATTTTCTGGATGAGGAGTTGGCATGGGTACATAGTTTTTGCTGTGAGGTGGGGGAAATATTTTTCTTTCATTTCCGAGCTTATCTTTGTACCCAATGCCATCTTTCACGTACGTTGGTCGTTGGTAGTTTTTAATATCAACCAGTGTCTTTTTGCTTACATTCCATTTGTCGATGGTGATTTGCAATTTTGTGTTTTCTACTTAAGATTTCTCAATTTTTTCAGTTAAATCATTTATAATGAAATCATTTCTGAAAACAAATTCTTTTAAAGTTTGCATTTCAGCTAAAGTTAAGTTCAACTTTCTCTAATATGCAGCTTTATTCTGTTTTAGTTCTTTGTTAAATTGCAAAACTCTTTCTTTTTCTCTAATTAGGTCACGATTGAGGGATTTATAGTGAACCACGACTTTAACACACGGTTGTGAGCATAATTTCACTTTGAATTCGTAAGGTATGCTATTTACCAAGTCTTTTTCTTCTTTCTATTTGGAGGACTCGACTTTCATTGCTGCTGCAAGAGCTTGATCTATTTCATTCTTGACACTGCTACTAGCTTCCTCCTTCATAGCTTGAGCATCACCGACCACATTAGTATTTTCGATAGACCATGGAGCCTTTGTAGAGCTTGCGGAAGCATTAAAGTAAGATGCACTAGCACTTTGAGAGCTTAAACCACCGGAGGTTATGGGGGCAAGGAATGCCATGTTCTTGGGAGTAGCAGCAACAATGGATTGGACTGATTTTTAAGAGTATCATGCTTGATTCATCTCTCTCTTGAGCACGTCCATTTCAAAGGCCTTTAGAGTGGTGATCAAATCCGAAAGAGTGACTGGAGTTGTACTAGTCAAGAAAGTTCTTTTGACCATCATACACTGTAAGATCCACTCTTTTGGAAGAGAGTCCAAAAACTTCTTGATTGAGGCATAATTGGTGACGGGATTACCAACTTTCTTCATTTTTGTAAGCATGTTTAGAAAGCAGTTGGCGTGATCTGACAGACTTTCTCCGCGAATACTTCCAAACATGCCATATTCTTTCTGAACAAGATCTTGGGTTCCAATGTTGGTTTCAAGTTCAACTTGTGTAATGTTGGTTAACTGATTTAGAAACATTTTGATTTGGTTTTAAGTTCAATTTGTTAACAGCAAGATAATTACTCAGGCTAACTGGAACTAGGCACAAAAGCGCTGATATGTGTTACGAGGCTTAATTACGTTGTTAATTACGCTGGTCAATCAGTTCTAAGTCTGATCAGTCAAATGCGCTCAAGAATTCATTTTCGCTGGTTTGAGTGACAAGTCTCTTGGACCGGCGACAAAAACAATTACGCTAACAGATCAGACACACACATACTTAGCTAAAACTGCCGAACACCGTGATAAAATCGCAAAAGATTTATACCACTGACCCCAAAGTCGCCTTCGGATAAATATGCCCGCTTGCTTTAAATATGGTGTAAATATAATTACACTGCCGTCAAGATTAATTACTATGCCTTCAAGATTATCTACACTGCCTTCAAGTTTAATTACTCTGCCTTCAAGTTTATCTATAGTGCCTTCAATTTAATTACTCTGCCTTCAAGTTTATCTACACTGCCTTCAAATTAAATACGCTGCCCTGAAATTAAATACGTTGCCTTCAAGTTAATTACTATGCCTTCAAATTAAGTATTCTGCCTTCAAACTTAAATACGATGCCGTCAAACTTAAATACTCTGCCTTCAAATTAAATACTCTGCCTTCAAACTTAAATACTCTGACTTCAAATTAAATACTCTGCCTTCAAACTTTAATACTCTGCCTTCAATTAAATACTCTGCTCTGCCTTCAAACTTAAATACTCTGCCTTCAAATTAAATACTCTGCCTTCAAACTTAAATACGCCCAACAGGGTTTAAGCACGAACCAAAACCCTCTAATCACCCAAAAATGACTCAAAATCCATGTTTCTTTGTACCAAAATGCCCCAAATGTTTACCAAAACACTTATTAACAACAACCCAATGATTAAACACACCAGATCAAGCCATTTTCAGTCGAAAAATTTGAAAAACCTTGCAACTTTGAAAACTTTTGAAAAACCTTCAAAACTTGAAGAATCTTAACAAAAACTCAAACAATCAAGAGCACAAAGGCTCTGATATCAAATTGTGAGTCCCAAATTAGATTTGGATCACAGTGGTTGATTGTTATCACCCAAACAACTATGGATTAGTTGCTTGAATGTGTAAACATTAAGAAAAATCAAAAGATGAAGATTCTTGTATGGATCAAACAACAAGTGTTGTATATGTAATCCCAAAAGATATAATCACTAAAAGCACATGTATATTAGGATTTAGCACAAGAACAATAATCACAACACAAGAGAAATCGCCAAAACTTATCCAAAAACCTTGGACTATGGTTTCATTGATCAGCATATATATACACCCTGACTACCCAACGTATTTATTAAATACGCTGGAACTTTAAATACGCCGCTACATGTAAAATTACCAAAAATTACACTTTTAGCCCTTCTAGTTTTACTAACTATTACAATCAAGCTACAAACTATTAAACTCAAGTATCAACGGTCTCAAAACATCCTAACACCAAACACACGAGTGTTCAATTTATTTTCAAGGGTTTTTTGGGTCCTTCCTTTTTCTTGATTTTGCATTGGCCGCAAGAAGTATTTAAATTCACGTGTTCATACTTTCATAATAACCCTAGTTCTCCCTTGCTTACCATATCAGAAGTCACTTGATGTGAATCCTCTAGATATTTTTCTATATATGGCCTTGTTAATACTCGTCTATTGGTAATTAAAATACATCTAACATGTTGTGGTCAAAAATATTTTATCCCAATTCAATCAAGCAATTACAGATTAATCATTTTCTCGAACCGACCATACAATGTGTTAAAAAATACAACAATAAATAAATGTTGCAGATAACTGGTAAATAATGTATTAAGAGTGTTGATCAGTTCTGTTTAAACTTAATGAAAACATGTGAATAATATCTTTTACAGCAGACAGGCCAGCAGAGAATCAAGATACAGATCCAACTATGGAGTTTGACATGATAGTCAGCTTGATCCGGTTCCCCTTTAGGATGTGTCATTGATGGTAGTACCGAGTTCTTTAGGGTTGAAGAACTTGTAGTAATGGAGAGAGAGGAGGTTGATATGTGTGATGTTATAACTCATTGTCTAACCTAAAACCTTCTCTAATTTATTTCCTTAAATACACCCAACGGGAAACCTTACTAGTTAATAAGGGTAAATCGGTCCATCCACAATAATCAACTAATATATTATAAGGTTTTATATATTTTGATCTATATTATATAAATGATAATGATAGCTACTAGATTAAATACATATAAATACATATTTAATCTTACAAAGAGATCAATCTAATGATAATGATGGCTACTAGATTTGATCTTTATCATGGATTTCATGCCATAATATACACACAAAAAAAAAAGATGACATGACTAGTGACCTGCTCATGAGTAAATTGTTAAACTTGCAGGTTTAGATACTATGCAACTACTACAATGACGCTACAAAAGTTTCCTTCCACATAGTAGTTAGTACATAGACGTCACCATTGCAGATACTATAATATGCTGTCAATTGCTCAGTATCGAAAAAAAGCTGACACGTAGATAATGTTATTCATGTTTCAGTTACGACTTTGTATAATTTTCATTACTACAACTTAAATTGGTAATGTGTTTGTATTGTAGAATTTCTTTTTGTGTAGCAAGTCTATAGAATTTATATGATTTGAATGTCTGAGTAATTTTGTAACTGGTATCGTTTTGAGAAGTTATATAATTAGTTCATATTGGTGCGAAATTATTGGTCGCAATATCGGTGGATAAAAGTCTAATGCAATACTGGTTGATAAAAGTTTGTCACCTTTGGTTGCAAAATCTGTTGCAAAAATTTCGGTCGCAATATCGGTTGTTAAAGTTTCGGTCGCAACAATAGTCGATAAAAGCACCGTTGCAATATCAGTTGATAAAAATCAGTCGCAATAACAGTCGCTAAAAGTTTAGTCACAAAATCAGTCGCCAAAGTTCGGTCGCGAAAACTCGCGAAAAGTTCGGTCGCGAAATCGGTCGCCAAAAGTTCGGTCATGAAATCGGTTGCAACATTATTCGGTCACAAATTCAGTCGTTATATTTGTGATGGTGATTTCAGTTGCAAAACCGGATGCAAAAAGATTTCGGTCGTAAAAAATGGTCGCAAAATAATTACCAATCAAAGTATAACCGACCACTGAAACCGGTTGCAAAACAGTCACAAAAGGGCATTTGCGACTGTATTGGCGACACAAATGGCCATTTTTGTAGTAGTGTCTTTGGTGATGACACTTATAGCGAAAATGTTGATGACCTATAGGAACATATGATCAACTAACCTTATAGCAATGATATGTCGTTATATGTTAAAATTGTTGTCACTATATGCTTTAATTCTTGTAGTGTAATAAATTCTTGTGTTTTTAAGATTGAAGCTCACTGTAAATTCTTATAATTAATAGAACACTTTATATCAAATATAAACATTAGACTTTTTCACCGAGAGACTCGAACCTTCATTTTATAAAAAAACAATATTTTACATAAATGAATACTGCTAAGACAAAAGCCCTTTAGTATTTATATTCCTCTCTATCGTCCTTTCCAAAGGCGTCATATGTTGTCTCTCTCATGCTTATACACCAGCTTCACACCAGCCATATGTGCCTAGTGTCTAAATAAAAGTTGCCCATAAAAAATAGTATAATAATTCAATGCTAGCTTAGTTAATATTCTTGTTGCTTGTAGTAGTTATAAAAAAAATAACAATAATTAACATTACTAAGATACAACAACACGGTGGTTTGTTCACAAATATTTAATCCAAAATCAGTCAAACAACTTGCTGATTAGTTATTTTCTCGAACCCTACGATAATATAAAAAACAACAATAAACAAACGTTGCTGATAACTAATAAATAATGTATCAACACTTCAATCCAATTTTACAGTCAACTTCACTTGGCATCAAGAATCTTCTCACCTTCTTCCTCCATCCAATTCCTTTGCGTATTTAACCATCAATACTCCAAGGCTTGTTTCTCACTTTCTTCACAAACATACCTCATCATAACTAATACCACTATGGACGTTGCTCCCGCTACAGATTTCGGCTTCACTTTCCCATCACACGCTGGCACTTGCTACACAAGTGCCCCTCCAGCCCCACACGACTCACGGATTTGTATTGCGGGTTTGACGAGCTATTGATCACTGCCGATGCTAACCGCAATGGTTCCCTTGCCACCGTCCCGTTTGCATGGAAAGAGAAACCCGGAGTACCCAAAGCAACCTCCAACTTACTCGAAGAAGACGATTTTACATTTGATGTGAGCTGTCGTCTCGATAGTGAATCATTTCAACAAAGAGAAAGAGGAAGAGAGAGAGGGTTTTTAAATTCTTCAAGAAGTAGGAGAACGAGATCGTTGTCGCCACTTGGAAGTTCCCATCAATGGCGACAACAAGTGGCACCTTCATCTCCTGCACCCTCATCAGAAAAAAACAACGGGTCAAGAAAGTGGCGTTTGTTGGATCTTCTGTTGTTCAGAAGTGCTTCCGATGGTCGAGCAATGGACAGAGATCCTTTGACAAAATACTCTGCCAATTTTAGAAAATATGATCAAGATATTAGGAACTCCGGATCGGTGTCCAAGCGAAGGGGGCGAATACCAGCTCACGAGCTTCATTACAATGTGAACGGGGCGGTTTCGAATCACAAGAAAAAGAAAACATATTTGCCGTACAAGCAAGGTATTCTTGGAAGATTCTCCTTCAATCCGTAAGGAGGAGATTTTTGAAACGATTACTGTTTGTTCGGTTAAATGTAATTACATTTTTTTAATTTTTGGAGCCATGATGTCTAGGTGTTACACCTAAGAGATAGGGCGCTAATATATAGTTAAGTGGATAGTTGTTAGATTGGTTTTTTTGTGGCAACTTCCTTTTCGATATACATATCATGGGAAAGGTTATTCTACACAAGAGGCTTATCTATATTATATTATAATGTATAAGAGAGTCTTTTTAAGATATCCAAAAAAAATTAAAAACTTTTTTCCTTTTGATTTATAGAAATGTCTCTAAAATAAAGGTAATTTGGTATTTTAAACACTAATTATATTTTAGTACCTCGAATTATTACACTTAAATCCCTTTATTTTAACAAAATTATGGCTAATTAGTTACACTTTTCCCCTTCCACAACAAACTTTCAATTCTTTTACGTATTCTTTTCGTATCTTATAAACTATAATATTTTAAAAAAATCGAAAGATACCACTATGGACGTTGCTCCCGCCACAGATTTCGACTTCAATTTTCCATCACATGCTGGCACTAGCTACACAAGTGTCCCCTCCAGCCCCACACGATTCACGGATTTGTATTGGGGGTTTGACGAGCTATTGATCACTCCCGATGCTAACCGCAGCGGTTCCCTTGCCACCGTCCTGTTTGCATAGGAAGAGAAACCTGGAGTACCCAAAACACCCTCCAACTTACTTGAAGAAGACGATTTTACATTTGATGTGAGCTATTGTTTTGATAGTGAATCATTTCAACAAAGAGAAAGAGGAAGAGAGAGAAAGAGAGGGTTTTCAAATTCTTCAAGAAGTAGGAGAACGAGATCGTTGTCGCCACTTGGAAGTTCCCATCAATGGCGACAACAAGTGGCACCTTCGTCTCCTACACCTTCATTAGAAAAAAAACAATGGGTCAAGAAAGTGGAGTTTGTTGGAGCTTTTGTTGGATAATTGTTTTAGCTAATGAATGTGAACTACCTATAACTGCTTCACAGAATTCATTTGAGTTGCATGATTCCGATATTGAGTTAAATCCTAATCCTATCCCCGAGCTCGAGCACGATCCTGCATTTAGTGATCCGGATGTATAACTGGCCTTGGAGTGGATAAAGCTTAAGACTCCATGAATTTGAGAATATGTTGATCAACTACAAATTGGCGTTGGTGAGAACCACTACATTCGATTCAGTTCACATGACAGGATGTATCCCCAGCCGGTTCATGAGAACATTTTGTATTTCGATTCGTTAAACATGTTCTTTGAGGGTTGCCTTGATGTCACAATATTACATTGGTTTGCCTTGTAAGTTATTATTGTTATTATCTGGTACCATAACATTTTTAGATATAACTGAATTAACTAACTTTGTCACATTTGTTTTTTATTCTAGGCATTTCTTTGAGTCGTCCAATTCTCGGTGCTTTTGTCAATCCACAACAACTTACTCAATCACGGTGTAAGACACATCTTGAAGACGTTAAAAAAGCAAAAGAAATACCTGAGCTTCATTCTAAAAAACGTTCTATCTTGCACCATACTTTAGCCAAATAATATTAATTCCCCACCGTACATACGAATAAGCATACAAGTACATACTTAATATGTTCTATAATTTTATTTTTGTAGTAAACATTGGTCGCTTATAATTGTTTATCTGGACTTGATATTCGGCTATTGTTGATTCTATAAAGGAAGGGAAGACTCACGAAAATTACATGCTCGTCAATATCACTCAGTATCACTAATATCACTAAACAAGTTTTTAAGATTAATTTTAAGTGGCACATGACACATCTATGTGAATTTTTTATTTTGTTTAAATTAGTCTAATCAAAATAATTTTTTTTAAATAATTAATTGTGAATATAATGTAATAACAAAGACAATTATGAATGTGGGTATATGCTAATTTATTGATCTATACAACATGATTTGAGTAAGAGAGTGAGTCTTTGTAAATATTTATAAACTATCTTTATTGTATTAAATTATACATATTTGCAATCTAACTTTTGTATTTATTTGTTTTGAGCTTTGGAATAAAGAAGGGTAGTTTTGAGAATCTCAAATAGAGAATTTAGTGGTAGATTAATTGTTGAGAATTATTAAAAAGATGTTTTGATTTTGTAATCATTAGTTTGTGTTTCATTAAGACTTTTGTAATTCAATATACTTGAATAAATTGTTTAACATGTCGTGAGCATATACAATTGAAATTTTATTGGGAATTATTATTGAAAATTGGAATTTTGCAAAAAATATTCTTATATTATTTTTGGTGCTATGTAGATTTATTATTATTTGGGGCACTAATGATTAAATGATGCGGATTCATACCGACAAGTGTTAAAGATTTGTGGTTTCTATCATTGATTCTTTGATGGTGTGTTTAAAGATTTATTGGTGTTGTGACTCGTGTTTCTATCATTGATTTTTTGGTGGTGTATTTAGAGATTTAATGGTGCTGTAAAATAGCACAAACAAATCCCATTATTATTTGGTGCCATATTTGTTAGTGTTCTATCATAAAGTATAAAACACATTACCAAAAAAATTGATTTTGTACTACTGTCTTGACCCGAACAGCCCGCCATCACATCGACCCAACGCACAAAGTCTTGACTCGACCCGGCCCACCACTAACCTGCGCCATCGCAACCCAACCCGTGCTGCCTCGACCCGACCATTAGGGGTATGTAGGTGGATTATAGGTGGTGTAAAATTAGGGAGTGTGTCCATCATCATCGTTCTAAAAATAGGTGATTTATGGTTGTCTATGATTGGGAGTTAATTAAAGAGGTGGTAAGCACTTAGTTGGACAACAAGAAAAAAAAGACTAAATCAGCCGAAACTTCAACCTGACATAATTAAGTCTAAAAGTGGAGAGATACATGACCTAATTTTCAAATTATTTAAGGCTTAAATTTCATCACTCAAGATTTTTTTTCCGATTTAAGCAATGTTCAACCATTTTCTTTTCATTTTCAGCTTAAAACATGTAATCATTGATTAGCATAACATATATGTTTTTTTATTATATTAATTTTATTAATTTTGGTCAATTTGTAATTTCATTTATCCTTTAATGATTTAAGCATCCATTTTTTCATATTTCTTGTATTTCTCCCTTTTTCACTATATTTTAATATAAATTTCAAACTGATAAAAAAAAATCTTTAAGATACCTGACTAGTGCAAAAATTGGTAACATAGTATGTTATAAAAGGATACGGCAAGAAAGATACAATTGGATCTCAGCTTTCCAAACACACGAGTGTTCAATTTATTTTCAAAGGTTTTTGGGTCCTTCTTTTTCTTGATTTTGCATTGGCTGCAAGAAGTATTTGAATTCAAATGTTTATACTTTCATAATAACCCTAGTTCTCCCTTGCTTACCATATCAGAAGTCACTTGATGTGAATCCTTTAGATATTTTTCTATATATGTCCTTGTTAATACTCGTTTATTGGTAATTAAAATACATGTTTTGGTCACAAATATTTTATCTCATTTCAATTAAGCAATTACAGATTAATCATTTTCTCGAACCGACCATACAATATATTAAAAAACATAACAATAAATAAATGTTGCAGATAACTAGTAAATAATGTATTAAGAGTGTTGAACAGTTCTTTTTAAACATAATGAAAACATGTGAATAATACCTGTTACAGCAGACAGGCCAACAGAGAATACAGAGACAGATCCAGCCATGGAGTTTGACATAATAGTCAGCTTGATCTAGTTCCCCTTTAAGATGTGTGTCAATGATGGTAGTACCGAGTTCTTTAGGGTTGAAGAACTTTTAGTAATGGAGAGAGAGGAGGTTGATATGTGTGATGTTATGACTCATTCTAACCTAAAACCTTCTCTAATCATTTCCTTAAATACACCCAACGGGAAACCTTACTAGTTAATAAGGGTAAATCGGTCCATCCACAATAATCAACTAATATATTATAAGATTTTATATATTTTGATCTATATTATATAAATGATAATGATAGCTACTAGATTAAATACATATAAATACATATTTAATCTTACAAAGAGATCAATCTAATGATAATGATGGCTACTAGATTTGATCTTTATAATGGATTTCATGCCATAATATAAAAAAAAAGATGACATGACTAGTGACCTGCTCATGAGTAAATTGTTAAACTTGCAGGTTTGGATACTATGCAACTACTATAATGACGCTACAAAAGTTTCCTTCCACATAGTAGTACATATACGTCACCATTGCAGATACTATAATATGCTGTCAATTGCTCAGTATCGAATAAAAGCTGACACGTAGATAATGTTGTTCATGTTTCAGTTACGACTTTGTATAATTCTCATTACTACAACTTAAATTGGTAATGTGTTTGTATTGTAGAATTTCTTTTTGTGTAGCAAGTCTATAGAATTCAAATGATTTGAATGTCTAAGTAATTTTGTAACTGGTATAGTTTTGAGAATTTATATAATTATTTCATATTGGTGCGAAATTTGTTGCAAAAAAGTTTGGTCGCAATATCGGTGGATAAAAGTCTATTGCAATACTGGTTGATAAAAGTTCGTCACCTTTTGGTTGCAGAATTGTTGCAAAAATGTTTGG
This sequence comes from Scalesia atractyloides, assembly GCA_947069175.1. Lineage (NCBI taxonomy): Eukaryota > Viridiplantae > Streptophyta > Magnoliopsida > Asterales > Asteraceae > Scalesia > Scalesia atractyloides. The sequence goes on along the minus strand of CAMTDV010000001.1, from coordinate 14,105,862 downwards.
TCACATTATCAGTTGTTAAAGATTCGGTCGCAACATTGGTCGATAAAAGCTCCGTTGCAATATCAGTTGATAAAGAACGATTTCATGCCATAATATAAAAAAAAAAAGATGACATGACTAGTGACCTGCTCATGAGTAAATTGTTAAACTTGCAGGTTTGGATACTATGCAACTACTACAATGACGTTACAAAAGTTTCCTTCCACATAGTAGTACATAGACGTCACCATTGCAGATACTATAATATGCTGTCAATTGCTCAGTATCGAATAAAAGCTGACACATAGATAATGTTGTTCATGTTTCAGTTACGACTTTGTATAATTCTCATTACTACACGTAGATAAAGTCTATTGCAATACTGGTTGATAAAAGTTCGTCACCTTTTGGTTGCAGAATTGTTGCAAAAATGTTTGGTCACATTATCAGTTGTTAAAGATTCGGTCACAACATTGGTCGATAAAAGCTCCGTTGCAATATCAGTTGATAAAAGAACGATCGCAATAACAGTCGCTAAAAGTTTAGTGACAAAATATGTCGCCAAAGTTCAGTCGCGAAATCAGTCACCAAAAGTTCGGTCATGAAATCGGTTGCAAAATTATTCAGTCACAAATTCAATCGCTATTTTTGTGATGGTGATATTGCAAAATCGTTGCAAAAAGATTTCGGTCACAAAAAAGGTCGCAAAATAATTACCGATCAAAGTATAACCGACCACTGAAACCGGTTGCGAAACTCTCACAAAAGGGCATTGCGACTGTTTGAGACCGCTTTGGCGACTGAAATGACCATTTTTGTAGTAGTGTCTTTTGTGACGACACTTATAGCGAAAATGTTGATGACCTATACCTAGGAACATATGACCAACTAACCTTACAGCAATGATTTGCCGTCATAGTGAAAAAGCCCCATGCCATCACTATACGTGTTAAAATTGTTGTCACTATATGCTTTAATTCTTGTAGTGTAATAAATTCTTGTGTTTTTAAGATTGAAGCTCAATGTGAATTCTTATAATTAATAGAACACTTATATCAAATATGAACATTAGACTTTTTCACCGAGAGACTCGAACCTTCAATTTTATAAAAAAAAAAACATTATTTTACACAAATGAATACTGTTAAAATAAAAGCCCTTTAGTATTTATATTCCTCTCTCTCGTCCTTTGAAAGGCGTCATATATTGTCTCTCTCATGCTTATACACCGGCTTCACACCCAAGAGCTTTCCTTTCCATTGCAACCCATCCTAAAGACTTAGCCATATGTGCCTAGTGTCTAAGTAAAAGTTGCCCATCAAAAATAGTATAATAATTCAATGCTAGCTTAATTAATATTCTTGTTGCAACTGTAGTAGTTATAAAAAAATAACAATAATTAACATTACTAAGATACAACAACATGGTGGTTTGTTCACAAATATTTAATCCTAAATCAGTCAAACAACTTGCTGATTAGTTATTCTCTCGAACCCTACGATAATATAAGAAACAACAATAAACAAACGTTGCTGATAACTAATAAATAATGTATCAACACTTCAATCCAATTTTACAGTCAACTTCACTTGGCATCAAGAATCTTCTCACCTTCTTCCTCCATCCAATTCCTTTGCGTATTTAACCATCAATACTCCAAGGCTTGTTTCTCACTTTCTTCACAAACATACCTCACCATAACTAATACTACTATGGACGTTGCTCCCGCTACAGATTTCGACTTCACTTTCCCATCACACGGTGACACTTGCTACACAAGTGCCCCCTCCAGCCCCACACGACTCACGGATTTGTATCGCGCGTTTGACGAGCTATTGATCGCTGCCGATGCTAACCGCAGTGGTTCCCTAGCCACTGTCCCATTTGCATGGGAGGAGAAACCCGGAGTACCCAAAACACCCTCCAACTTACTCGAAGAAGACGATTTTACATTTGATGTAAGTTGTGGTTTGGATAGTGAATCAGTTCAACAGAGAGAAAGAGGAAGAGAGAGACGGTTTTCAAATTCTTCAAGAAGTAGGAGAACGAGATCATTGTCGCCACTTGGAAGCTCCGATTAACGGCGGCAACAAGTGGCACCTTCCTCTCCTGCAACTTCATCAGAAAATAACGGGTTAAGAAAATGGAGTTTGTTGGATCTTTTGGAGTTTGTTCGTATTATGTATGTTTGTGTGTTTACTTGGTTGGATGCACACACTTACAAGGGTAGCAGGTAGTAAATTGACATCAAACATGCTCAGTTGTTTTATCTAGTTCATTATATTAAAACAATGTTTTATTAAATTCTCTTGTTTTATACCTAATGAACTGGTATGCGGCCATAATGAAAAAGAGAAACCTTTAATAGGCTAAAACACACATGTGTTAAGTTAGATGATATCCCTAAAATAATGGAATAACCTTTTTATCGATTTTAGCAGGTTATTTGCATTGCGTTTTTTTGGTCGAAGATCCACATGTGTACGCAAAAGATATTGTTATATATTATTAATATTTTATTTTAAAGGATAAGTAGGTTGAACAGAAGTAGACACCATAAAATAATATCATTTTACTTATACATGTAACGCATCGCATTTTTCGTACCTTCCTTATTTAGAAAGTGTATTCATAACTCTATTTTTGGAAACTTATAATCTTATCACATTCGCACTTTCTTCCCAATCTTGTAATTCAAGGCTTTGATCATAATGGAATTCACTTTTATACTTATACATGTTACATACTTGTGTTATACGCTACAATCTGAATACGTGTTTATACACAAAACCGACACTTGAAATACTTGAAATTATCAATTATACGTGCATTATGCTCATACGTTACTTTAATACACTTGGAATACCTAAAAACATGCTTAATTATAAGTTTCTAGCATAAAATAATGGAATTATCAAGCTCTATGGGTAAAACTGCAAATTCTAGAAAGTTTAGTAAATTCTGAAGGTAGTGCACGACCATGCAACTGAGGCGCACAACCATGCACACTGCGATCCGCATGACCGCACACCTAATGTGCACCACCCTGCGATCCGCGATCCGCATGATTGTGCACTTGATCCACATGGCCGTGCACAATGACCAGATCTGGCTGAATCTTTTAAAATACACGAATTTTGCCCCCATTTCCTCTTTTCTAACTCTCAACCACAACCAACTCCATTAATTACCTAAACCTTAATCCCCCATTATAAATAGGAGCCTCCTACACCTCATTTTCAGTTTCCAAACACTTAATCAATCTCTTAACACTTCAAAATCATCCATAAATTCTGATTTTTTTGACAGAATATCTTTGAAGTTCAAAGTGAGTTCTAACTCACTTCTACTACTTATTCTTTGAGTTTTCTTACTTCAAAACACTTGGACAACATCAAGGTTTGTTATCCAGTGTTCACCAAGGTGTAAAAAGGTGGTACAACTCCGATTTTGGTGTCCAAAGTGGGTTTAATTTTCAATTTTCTCTAAACTTTATATATGTTCATTTTTAGTTCATTCCTTGTGAAGAACTTGTATCCACTTTGTCCTCAATCAAACCCATGATTTTAGGGCTTGTGTGTGGTTGTTCTCCATCAAGTTTAAGGTCCAAGAACCTCCTAAACTTTCTGTTTTGAAAGTTATGTTACAAATAAAACTTAACTTTCTTACATAAATCTTGTGCCTAACTTATTACTAAACCCATCTATGGTTATGTTACTTGTTTAATGTTGATTCTTATGAGTTTAGAGATGCAAACACCCTCAAAACTTTATGTTTTGACAAGGTTTAGCAACCTACAAGTGTAGTGACCATCCAAGCTCACCATTGTTCATATGATGAGTCTTGCATGTGTCTAAATGTGTGAACCATAAAAGCTTTGGCTTTCCAAACTTGTTCCACTACCTCACTGGATGTTTTATCATATTATTCCAAGTAGTTTCCTAGACCTAAAGTAACACGAGCCCGTTGCATCTCCAACATTTTACATGATGGGTATGAAACACCCAGATTGCTCTTACTTGGCTACTTGATGAACTAGGTAGATTAGTTGTATTTTTCTTTTTCATTCATGACCAATCGGGTCATCAACTAAGTTGATGACTTTGTGTTTTGGTTAATCATACAATGTGGTATACATACCTCCATGCTTGACTTACATGATTTCTATGATACTGCATGATGGACAACTAATATAAACTAAAAACTATATTATATAAAATATATATTAACCGAATTCTTAATGATAACAAGTTTATGGTTATATGTCATGAATATAGGTTATTTTATCTTCGTTCTAAACTCCTCGGTTTTTATTCTAATTGGCAAATTAGGACCCATGAAATCACTTCAAAACTTAGTGTCGAAACGAGTATTTAGACAAGATATACTTTCGTGTATTTATACTGTTGTACTTATATTTCCGAATCCGAACTCTCTACCAAATCCAAATACTCACACACCCTTCATTTCCCCCAATATAGGGTAACTTCGGTGTTCTCGACTCTCCAACGCTTCAACTCAGGCACGCGGGATTTATACGCAAAGTCATGAGTAAACTCGATCCCATATTCGGTTTTATACACTTTGGGTGCAACATGTACACTTTATACAAATCACGAATCACAATTAAAATTGTTTACGAACATACTTTATCCGTTAATAACAAGATACTTGTATTATTCTAGTTATCGCATGCAATGTTATACTTGCGTTCTATATGTTCATTAACTTTGCAAGACTACCTAAACAATATAGCACTATAGGATTAACACATCGCCTGTATTCTTATGGTATTGTTATGTAAACTATTTTACAACCTTGTCGTTTCAGCGACATTGGTATACACGATTCCGTTATACTTGTGTTTGACAAATAATTAACACATGCTGGTATGATGGTAATATTGTATGCAATTTACCATGATGGATATGAGACAACTTTTAAAAATCACTATTATGCTATGTAGCTAAACTTGTATACTCGCCAAATTTTGTTGATCATTATTTTAATACGTGTTGTAGTAATCTAGATAATGATGATTGAAGAAATATACTTAGGGTGATTAGAAACACACCTAGATTTTGAACTTATGTATTTTGTTTCATGTCGTTTTATTATTTGCAATTTGTTGTACTTTGTCTTTCGAAACAATGCATTATCATTTTAGTTCAATGAAATTTGAGTTATCTAAATATTGTCACAATAAGTGTTATGAAGTCTCTGCAATCTATTTCGTCTCACTCCAATGTTTCCGCCATCTATTGGGGTGTAACAATATAAATTTAATTGCAACCGTAAGTGTTATGCGGATTAATATGTACAACATTACCTTGTTTAGGTTTGTCCAGTTTACACTGTCACATTACAACCCTTTTCAACGTGTTTCCTACAAACATAACGACAAAAAAAAACAAACAAAGAATAGCCTACAGCCAGATCAATAACAAACCCACTAGCAGAAGACCGAGTCCACCCTGCTGCCATGAAGATAATTCCGACCCAATCTTCTAAGCCTTGAAAAATGTTGTTTATTTTAAAAACAAGACAAAGTCAGTAATTATAAACAAATAATGAAATCCTCCTTTTATATAAAAATAATAGCTCGTAATTAATGATAGTTTACACGGTCCAAACTAAGAACTTAACTAAAATAATTGATCTAAGAACCAAAAGCAACAGAAGCAAACAAACAAACCAAAATAACTTACCTAAGCTAATAACTGACAATTTGGTCTTTTTTAAGCAATAGTTACGCTTCAATTTCGGTTATGCTTTGCTCTAAAACAAAAATGAATAGAATCAAACAACACCTAGCTTTTTCAATTGTTTATTATTAAATATATAGTTCAAATTCATTATTTATGACAAGAGTTTTAGCCCGAGTTTATTCAAAAAATGATTAACAAAAACTTTAAAACAAAAGTTTTCAGCCCAATTATTTTGGAATATTTTTACATGCCCAAACATTTCAGACCTAAATGAACAAACTCATAACTGAGCAGAATCGAACTAACACGCAAAAACCAAAACCTTACAACAATCTAAAACTTAAAAACTGAATTTTCAGTTTTTGTTAGTTTTAAGCCCAAAGTTGGTACGGATCGAGTCATGCAAATCCCTGTAAGTATTAAGTTTCATATTTAAGTATTCACATTATTAACCAACTCATCAAGCCTTGAAAATTCTCAACTTTTTATAATTTATATCACATAGAAATATGAATGAATAAGAGACGAAAACTTGTCTTATGAGAGACATGTCTTCTACAAGTGAAATAACTATAAACTAAATTAAATTAAACATAACAAAAATAGCTTTATATTTTGTTGTGTTTGGTGGCTGAAATATCTAATTAAATCTGCGTTCAACGAAAATTTTTCATTTTACAGACCTTTTAATAAACTTATTGTAGAAACTTTTTATCACGCTACACTAAATATCTAATTCGAAAAAACTTATATAAAAGCTATTCTGTTCGTCTTAAAAATCTAATTCAAAAAAAACTTTATATAATACCATATTCAATAAAATGGAATTTTAGTTTTCATAAAAATATTTTGTAAAAACTTTTTTTATAAACAGTTTAGTTTTCATAAAACTTTTTTTATAAAAACATTTTTTAGAAGTTTGGTAAATAAGTTTTCCACCAACAAACTTTTAGAAAAAAACTCCATAACCTAAACAAAATACATCTTCAAAAACTAAATACTAGATTGTGTTGCATTTTTTAGGGATTATAAGTTTATAAATACTCTTATAGATAATATTAGTTAGTTGGAAAAAGCTATAGGTTATTTAATTCGTTGGTTTATAGGTTCTATATATAGTATAGTTATTCATTAATTTTTTTCACTTCAATAAAATTTCTTGTTCTTTAGAATTCTTGGTTTACATGTACTTCAATTTTCTGTTGTCTATAATTTTGATTTATTCTTATATGCTCACACTTAACATTTATCTTATTTATTATTCAGTGGTTTTGGAGCTTCAGTATTAATCCTTTCAAATCTTTACACATGTATGTATGTTTTTAAAACATGATATATTGTTTTTTTTTTTTGTTTTTATTATGTTTAGCTATGAAAGTCAATTTTTGTCTTGTATTATGTAGAACGATAACATGATAAAAATATGTAAGTAAAGTAATTAACATTTTTTTCAATTCCTTAAACTGCTCCAATAATAGAGAAGAAACTCATCCTCCGAAGGATGTAACAAACAAACAGAAAGAGATAAAAGAAATTCCAGAGGACTCTAATCTCGATGATGATGATAAATGGTGGCATGACAATATAGATGGCATCATTGAGATGTTTAAGCCGTATAATTACTAAATTGATCTCATTATGATGCAAATTATTTGACACTTGAGTTTTTGGTTTTCAACTTTTCTGTTTAAAACCTATATTTTCTTATTCGTCTGCTACTTTATATAACTTTTATTTTTGTTTAAGACTTATTTTTTCTTATTCGTGTGTTACTTTATCGCATCAATAATATCTGATAATTTAAATTCTATATTTATTAATTACTAGGCATGTACAACACTTATGACATATATCCACCACAATAATGCTACTATAAATATTATACGGATAAGTAAACTACCAGAAATGAGTGCCGCAATGCAAAGTGTCATCCTCGCTGCATCGCGCGGGCACTCTACTAGTCCTATAAAATGTATGAGATGGCTCGTCTATTTGCAAGATTAATGGATTAAAATGATGTGGTGGCAGTATTGTAGATGTAAGGTCAAATTGAGCTTTTGTTACTTCTTGCACATATGGTATGTATTACGTATTGGAATTTTTTTTGAAAATTAAGAAAACTACAACAATAGTCCACTCAAATTAAAAAGAATAAAATGCACGTTAATATAGTCGAATTTTATTAAAAAAATTATTGTATGAAAAAGTAACAGTTGTATAAAAAATGACGAGTGAAGTTGGTCACGTGATGAAAAAACTATAATTATCTTCCCCTTAAATTAGAAAGAACACGTGTCACGATAAGCCTGCCTCCTTTAAGATATGAACGGAACCAGACACTTCTTGTTTCTTATATTTCGTATCTATGTGAGAAGATAATTGTGTCTAGATAAACCATACGTTACAAAAGGCATGAGTGTGTATTTACCTTTTATTTATTTTTTATCATATGGTATTCCATCAACATGACTAGCTAAACATCAAGTCGCGAATCACCATCCTGCATCACTTTTTTGCTCATGTTACATGTATAATCAACAAAACATAGGTTCACCATCATGCGTCGCCTTATTGTTCCAGCTTATTCATGTATATGTCTATTGGTCTTCCTCTTTAATGCGTGAGAAATTTAGACACGGGTCACGGGTATACTAATCCATAAAACCCCTATACATATACAAATTTCGTCATGCACAAGTGGCATGAAAGTTGATCATTACAAATCGGAGGCCTTTAGAATACAACATTGACATTCAGAAAATTCAAAAGATAATCTCTTCAATAGGTATTCATACTTTGCTAAAATGTGTTGGTACAAATACATGTATACATGTTAAGCTGCTTACTTAGGATCTTCTTCCTCCATCCTAACATCTTGAACATCTTGTTCATTCAATAAAACACGTACTATATTTGAGCATTGTTGTGTTTCTAAAGTCGTATGAATTTAGGAAATCCGTCACTAGACTTATAAGGTCAAAGTAATGTATAGACGCTCTCAACTTAACATAGGCGAGGATATTTTGTCCTTACAACATATTAAACGAAAATTGTTGGTAGTTACTATTTATGAAGCTCGTTAATTACATAATCGTACTCACACTAAATTTAACATCCCAACTTTATTGGACACTGTCAGGTGATATGATATGGAGAGAGAGAGAGAGTCCTCATAAGGACAGGGCCCTTATTGTTATGTGAGAGAAGGGAACTTGTCCGTAGGAAAAGAGACGGAAAAGGACGGGCAGGGTGACAAAGAAGGGGAAAGTCGCTCGTTCCAGCCCAAGCTATAGAGACAATTAATTATTGAAACATGGTATGATTTCATTGCGTGCACTAGTAAAGTGTAAGATACATATAACATGCGTGTTCATCTAATCAAATGAGTATACCTAGAGACTAAGTGATTAAAAGTTGCTCAATTGTTTATTATATATTGTACTTACACCATCTTACATTACTTTATAAGAAAAACTTGATAATGACTAAATTATTATAAATAACCATAAGTAGTAGATATAATATACCAAATTTCTCTCCATCATTTGTTACTTCAACACCACTTCCGGTAGTCCCATGCAGCAAGGAATCAACTGCTATAACACAAATTAAGAACACAACGTTTTATTCCTTGTTTTGTGATACAAAGACATCGTCGACATCTTAGTTGTAGTGTTTTTTTTCCTTCTTTGATAGATCGATAGTGAATCTAGTGACTTTACAACAAGTTTTGATTCACGAATAGGGTACCACTCGAACTCATTTTCCTGCTGAATATTAGACTTATAATTTTAAATATACAATGGTAGAGGGTATCCAGAAATGAATTATAAGTAGACACTATAACATTAAATATCCTTAGTATTGGATTTTTAGAGGACTAATAGACATAAAGTATATGTTGCAACGTTAGAACTTATTTTCCTAATCAATATTAGGCTCATAGACTTAAAATACAATGCTAGAGAGTAACACAAAACGGATTATAAGTAGAACCTCTAATAGTAAAAAAATCTTAGTATTGGATTTTTAAAGGACTAATAGACAATGTATATATTGCAACACATTAAAAATCATGTTTCTAGTTGTAACTCCCAAACCTACAAACTTCACAACCTTAAGAAACATCTCAAATATGATTGAACTCTTAATAATCCACCGCTAGTACACCGAAAGCTTGAAAAGAACATTGACCTATCTTTTTGTCAATTATATGTGCACGCTCACACTGGTCACAGAAATTCTGGCGTTCTCAAAAGCCCCCCAAAACAGATGTCCATATAGATTCCGATCAATTTCTTATCGAACCTCACATATCTCGACCAATTAACAAGGATGTCGACTTAGACCTGGTCATATGTAATGCGTTGCTAGCCATGCGAATCCACTGGTGGACGGTCCGGGTGTCCTTTCCGTTACCCTTGACCACATCCCATAATGTCATTTTGATTTAATTAATGTATTTACTGAGAACATTCTTGATCATCAATGAAGTTAGTTACTTCCAATGGTTTCTAGTTCCATTGAAGACATCAAATCTCATATCATTAACAATAGAATTGAAATGTTTTTTTTTCTGGATTAAGTGGAATAATTTTTAGAACTTGCAGTCTATGATCATTGTTGCTAAGTAGCCCTCCTCTACGGCGGTTTATTGATGATGATGGTGAAAAACATGAAGATGCAAACACTTCTAAATAGCGATAAAGACAACGACAATGATGTACAGCTTGGTTATTCATTTTACGCAAACCCTATGGTAACGACATGCTGTCCCTAGTGGACGAAAATTGTTTGATTAACGTTTTTATTTGTTTAGTAAATATTGTAATAATTAAATAAAGGGAAATTGAATTTTAATAAATCCACCTAGAGGTGGTTACCCAATATTAGACCCACTTTTGAATATTTCCATTGACAGTCCCACATTTTCTCACTACACATCTGTTAAAAAAACTAAACTCCCTTTAAGTTTTTTTTTTCAAATTTCAAACTGATGTTTTAGGACTTTTGATCTAAACTATTATATGAGTCGTTGATGTAAAACTAACCACGAAACGATGCTCCAAACGATGAAAATGGTGCTTCAATTAGAGTGTTTAAACTTTCAATTAACAAAAATCAAGTCATTTAGAGTACCGTTTTGAGGTAAGTTTTGCATCACTAGACTTGTATCCTTATTCTGATTAAAAACCGTAAAACATTAGTTTAAAATCCGGAAAAAGTTAATGGAGTCAAGTTTTTTTTAACAGAGATGCAGCAAGAAAATAAAATATTTAAAAAGGGAAACTGCCAGTGGGAATAATCAAAAGTGAGTCTAATACTGGCCAATCATCTCTAAATGAAATTATTAAAATCCAATTTCCCTTAATAAATATATATGTTACCACATACTACATGTTCATCTATTATGACGACACATACACAGACGTGTTGAGAACTTAAACCCACAAATCTTATAGCAAGGACATGTCGTTATATGTGGAAAAAACTCATGTCATCGCTACATGTTTTAATTCTTGTAGTTTTATAAATTCTTGTATTAACATCGTAGCTTATTATGAATTCTTATAACTAATTAAACAGGTGATATTAAAGATAAATTTAAGACTTTTCAACTGAGAGACTCGAACCCTAATTTCATGATAAAACACCATTTTAAGAAATACACACTACTAAACCAAAAGCCCTATGGTATTTATCTTCCTCTCTCTCATCTTTATATACCAGCTTCACACCCAAGAGGCTTTACATCCAAGAGCTCTGCTATCCATGTGCCAAGTGAATAACACATAGTTGCCCATCAAAATAATAACTCAATGCTTTATCAATATTTTTGTTCCAACTGTAGTAAAAAAAACAAAAGAAAATTTAACATCAACTAAAATACAACAACACGGTGGTTTGTTCACAAGTATTTGATCCCTAATCAATCAAACAGTTGTAGATTAATAATTTTCTAGAACCTTGCTACATATATTATAGAAATCAACTATAAATAAACGTTGCTCATTACTACAATAAACAATGTATCACGGTTTTAGAAAATAAAAATTAAGAAGAATTCACAAATAAAACTAAAATACATCAACATGGTTGTTAATTTGTCACATTTTTTTAATTCCAAATCAATTAAAACAATTGTAGACTAATCATCTTGGACCTTACAATACAATTTAAAATAAAAATAACACTAAACAATCTAATCATCTTGGACCTTACGATACAATTTAAAATAAAAAAACACTAAACAAACGTTGCAGATAACTAATAAATAATGTATTAAGAGATCAATCTAATAATTTTCAGTCAACTTTACTTGGTTTCAAGAGCCTTCTTACCTTCTTCCCTGATCCAATTCCTTTAGGTATATAACCATCAATACTCCAAAGCTAGTTTCACACTTTCTTCGCAAACATACCTCATCATAACTAATACCACTATGGACGTTCCTCCCGCTACAGATTTCGACTTCAGTTTTCCATCACACGCTGACACTTGCTACACAAGTGCTCCCTCAAGCCCCACACGACTCACGGATTTGTATAGCGGGTTTGACGAGCTGTTGATCGTAGCCGATGCTAACCGCACTAGTTCTCTTGCCACCATCCCGTTTGCGTGGGAAGAGAAACCCGGAGTACCCAGAACAGCCTCCAACTTACTCGAAGAAGACGATTTCACATTTGATGTAAGTTGTGGGTTGGATAGTGAATCAGTTCAACAGAGAGAAAGAGGAAGAGAGAGACGGTTTACAAATTCTTCAAGAAGTAGGAGAACGAGATCATTGTCGCCACTTGGAAGCTCCGATCAACGGCGGCAACAAGTGGCACCTCCATCTCATGCACCTTCATCAGAAAATAACGGGTTAAGAAAATGGAGTTTGTTGGATCTTTTGTTGTTCAGAAGTGCTTCGGATGGTCGGGCAATGGACAGAGATCCTTTGAAGAAATACTCTACCAATTTTAGAAAATATGATCAAGACATAAGGAACCCCGGATCAGTGTCGAAGCGAAGGGGGCGAGTTTCGGCTCACGAGCTGCATTACAATGTGAACCGGGCGGTTTCGAGCGACATGAAGAAGAAAACATATTTGCCGTATAAGCAAGGTATTCTTGGAAGATTCTCGTTCAATCCATAAGGAGATTTTTGAAACGATTGTTGTAGTTTGTTCGGTCTATACCTAGTGATACGGTGGCGATGGTGGTTTGAAGAAGAGATGACGGCAGCGATGGTGCCCACTTCAACAATAACGACCACCTCATCACCGCCATTTCTTTGCAACACGCACTCGCCACCACACCACCGCTGGGTAAAAAAGAGTTAAAGACAGATGCAGCCATGAAGTTTGACATAATAGTTAGCTTGATCTTGTTCTTAGGATGTGTGTCAATGATGGTAGTACCGAGTTCTTTAGGGTTGAAGAACTCGTAATAATGGAGAGAGGAGGTCGATATGTGTGATGTTATAATTCATCGTCAAACCTAAAATCTTCTCTAATCATTTCTTTAAATACCTCGAACGGGAATCCTTATTAGTTAATAAGGGTAAATCGGTCCATCAACAATTACCAACTAATATATTATAAGATTTTATACATTTTGATCTATATTATATAAATAAAAATGATGGCTGATAGATTAAATACATATAAATATATATTTAATCTTAAAAAGAGATCAATCTAATTTTTTAGTCAACTTGATTTACTTGGTTTCAAGAGATTTCTCACCTTCTCCTCGATCCAATTCCTTTGGGTATATAACCATCAATACTCAAAGGCTAGTTTCTAACTTTCTTCCAGAAAAAAGTTTGGTCGCAATATCGGTGGATAAAAGTCTATTGCAATACTGGTTGATAAAAGTTCATCACCTTTTGGTTGCAAATCTGTTGCAAAAACGTTCGGTCGCAATATCAGTTGTTAAATTTCAGTCGCAACGTTGGTCGATAAAAGCTCCATTGCAATATCAGTTGATAAAAGATAGGTCGCAATAACAGTAGCTAAAAGTTTAGTCACAAATTCACAGAAATAAATTCTTGTATTTTTAAGATTGAAGCTCACTGTGAATTCTTATAATTAATAGAACACTTTATACCAAATATAAACATTAGACTTTTTCACCGAGAGACTCGAACCTTCAAATTTTAAAAAACCAAAATTTTACTCAAATGGATACTGATAAAACAAAAGCACTTTAGTATTTATATTCCTCTCTCGTCCTTTCTAAAGGCGTCATATATTGTCTCTCTCATGCTTATAGACCGGCTTCACACCCAAGAGCTTTCCTATGCATTGCAACCCATCCTAAAGACTTAGCCATATGTGTCTAGTGTCTAAGTAAAAGTTGCCCATCAAAAATAGTATAATAACTCGATGCTAGCTTAATTAATATTCTTGTTGCAACTGCAGTAGTTATAAAAAAAATAACAATAATTAACATTACTAAGATACAACAACATGGTGGTTTGTTCACAAATATATAATCCTAAATCAGTCAAACGTTGCTGATAACTAATAAATAATGTATCAACACTTGAATCCAATTTTACAGTCAACTTCACTTGGCATCAAGAATCTTCTCACCTTCTTCCTCCATCCAATTCCTTTGCGTATTTAACCATCAATACTCCAAGGCTTGTTTCTCACTTTCTTCACAAACATACCTCATCATAACTAATACTACTATGGACGTTGCTCCCGCTACAGATTTCGACTTCACTTTCCCATCACACGCTGACACTTGCTACACAAGTGCCCCCTCCAGCCCCACACGACTCACGGATTTGTATCGCGCGTTTGACGAGCTATTGATCGCTGCCGATGCTAACCGCAGTGGTTCCCTAGCCACTGTCCCATTTGCGTGGGAGGAGAAACCTGGAGTACCCAAAACACCCTCCAACTTACTCGAAGAAGACGATTTTACATTTGATGTAAGTTGTGGTTTGGATAGTGAATCAGTTCAACAGAGAGAAAGAGGAAGAGAGAGACGGTTTTCAAATTCTTCAAGAAGTAGGAGAACGAGATCATTGTCGCCACTTGGAAGCTCCGATCAACGGCGGCAACAAGTGGCACCTTCCTCTCCTGCACCTTCATCAGAAAATAACGGGTTAAGAAAATGGAGTTTGTTGGATCTTTTGTTGTTCAGAAGTGCTTCAGATGGTCGAGCAATGGATAGAGATCCTTTGACGAAATACTCTACCAATTTTAGAAAATATGATCAAGACATTAGGAACCCTGGATCAGTGTCCAATAGAAGGGGGCGAGTTTCAGCTCACGAGCTGCATTACAATGTGAACCGGGCGGTTTCGAATGACATGAAGAAGAAAACATATTTGCCGTATAAGCAAGGTATTCTTGGAAGATTCTCGTTCAATCCATAAGGAGATTTTGAAACGTTTGTTCGATTAAGTGTAATTACAAGTTCTTCGTTTATTGAAGCCATGATGTCCTAGGTCATATACCTAAGAGCTAGCCAGATAGGCCAGATATATTTTCAGTTAAAGTGTGGATGGTTGTTTGATGGGTTTTGTTGTAGATATAACTCACTTTTGGTTCAAGTTTCACGTTGAGCTGAACTATTCAATACGAATTCGGATTTTAAAAACCTTAAGTGAACTTGTTTCTTTTACTTGTAAACAAAAATAATTTGTTTAACATGCATATAATGAGTCCACAAGCCAGTTAAAGAGTGAACTTGGCTTGTCTCAGGCACGAATCACTTGGAAAGAGTTAGAATTTGAGAGAACTTGAACCCAAGGGAAATTTTGAACCGCCTTAGGTTTGTTATAGCTAGTCTCGTACCCGGTTGCTTGATGATCTTCATAACCGGCAAAATGAGAGGGTTATATTAGATTATTAGTGAGACAACATTTTTTGTTATTTTTCTCTATTTCAGTAATTATAAGTATATATTAATATTTATATAAAATCTACAAGTAACATCGTTACCTAATTCTTCTAAGTATAACAGATTGAAAGGGTTATAAACAGCATTAAAACATTTTTATACAATAAAAAAGATTTCTAATGAATTTTGAAAATATTTCTTAAAATATAATATTTTATTATACAACAACTTAACAAGTGATCAGCGTTGACACCCTAACTACATAGCCACCGTCGGATAAATATACTACACAGCCAGTGACGGATATAAAAAACTTTCATAGGGGTAACGTTTTAAAAGAAAAGGGTAATGAAATCGAAAACGTCAAATTTTTCCAAAATTTACACTATCGCCAGAGTGCCAAGGGTAGCGGAGGCTACCCCTTCGCATAAGGTAGGTCCGCCCCTGTACACAGCCATACTATCGAAATTTAAGTTGCACCAACAAATAGAGAAGGTTAGATAATGAGACAACATTTTATGTTATCTTATTCGTTTTATTAATTATAAATATATATTAGTGCTGTTCTTAAATATACAAGTAACATCGTTACCTAACATTAAGCAAAACAAATTGTAACCACTCCCATCTACTTTTGGTACGTTGCAAACTTGCAATTAAAAATATTCTCACTTGGGTCCATGGTGTGGACAATCGTTTGTTTTTTTGAGATTCCAAGTATTATGTACATGACACTATAATAGTTCTCTTACCTCTGCTCTCCATTTATCTAGGTCTCCTACATGTCCAACATTGGACACACTCTATTATCTCATCTTCAAATTTCATTTTGAAGCTATTATGCACTATTCTTTTATTTGGATTCGTAAGTATTTGGTTAGGTTTTTTTCTAATCATTTTCGGTTATATGTAATATAAATGTCTTTCTGTTAAAAATAACAAGTTTGTTTTTATTCTTGACTTAAAGTTTATACATCCATTAACCTGATTTTGTCATGAAGTACTACTCCATGGTGTCCTTTTGATATGTTTCTCATATTTATTTTGAAAACAGTGTTCGGAAATCCAAAATCAAATTATCTAATGTAGAACATAGAAAAGACTCTTCAAATCTTTACAATTAACATAACACCAAAAAATACATCTTTAGAACAAAACAATACGACACACACTCGTCTAACGGAAACTACTTATATATCATGAAAGTAAGCAAAACGATAAATAAACATATGGATTCAAAATCGATGGGCATAACATATGGAATCAAAATCGATGGGCATATAAGCCTACGATACAAAAGTATCTGAGGGGCTTATGATAGACTAATAATATGAATAGTGGCAGATCTTGAACTTTTAAATAGAGGGCGAAAGTTTTAAAGAAAAAAATAAATGGGCAGAACTCAATACATATAAACCCTTTTGATAAAATTTACACTTTGAAGTGTAAGGGACGGGCCCCGAGCCCCAACTAAGATCCCCCTCTAAATAGGAGGATAAAATTGAGTGGTTTGTATTTATAATATGAAAATTGTAAAGGTTAAAAAAGAGATTTTCGTAAGATTACCTGTATGTTATAATCTATACATACATATATACATATATATATTATGATAAAAGAATCTAATGCTAATGGGATAAGCAATGAATCTAATATTTATATATTGTAACAATAATAACCAACAGATATATAAGCTTACATATATAATATCCTAAGATGGATCACAACTAAAACAAAAATATATTGACTGATCAATTAGTAGAATGAATAGACATTTCATGCTCTAACCTGAAAAGATAATTTTTTTTGTGACATCTAATATCTAATCATAGCTAAATAACATATAATCAAATAATGTAAGCCGTAAAAATAAACATAATTGATTAAACATGACTACAATCCGAAATGTGTATTATTGCATGTAAACTAAAGGTCTAAAGAAAAAGTTCAACTTATTCAAGCAGTACCAAGTTCTAATTTAGTTTGATCATAAAAGTAAGTTGAAAATAGAAGAAGTTCAAGGATGTTCAGAGGAAAAAAGTTATCTAGTTACGATATGAAAGTAAACTAGAAAAGCCATCCGCCGTGTTGCGACGGGGCTTTAAACCATGTCAATTAGCATCAGTGTCATAAACTATTAGTGTCTTTGGTCTTGAGAAGTCATACTCCTTTAGTGCTCACACTTGCAAATCTATAGTTCTGTTTTAACAAGCCTACTGATTCTAACTCTTCTAATACTAAGCCTCTTGATTAACAGTAGCTTTATAGTTCCGAGTCTTCTGATAATTAAGTATTTAACTTATTAGTGAATTTATAGTTTTAAGCCTTCTGATTCTAACCCCTAATTTCACATAATGTAATCCATATTAGTGTATAAACCTAACTCAAAGTTTAACGATAATCATGAGATCAAAACCTCAATACAGTTAACAAAGTATAGCCTTATTCAGACAACACTTTGGCATCCTTAATTGTTTTCGGATCAACCGGATAGGGTATCGTTTTAGTGATTATGGTTTAATACACGATAATATAGAGAAACAGAGTGACGAGGGATATAGAGATCGATTTCAGAAGTCGAAAATGAGCAACTGGATCTGTCCCAGACCTGGCCCTTACATAGCCCAGGCTGGTATCTCAGGAGCGTCGGGCAGGGAAACAGGATATCTCGCAACACGCGCCTGGGCGATCGGCCTGTCCTAGGTATAACACGTGTCCAGCATTTCTTTTGCTACATTTGGCATCAAGAACCTTCTCACCTTCTTCCTCGATCGATCTAATTTCTTTTGCTATATAACCCATCATTACTCCAAGGCTAGTTTCTCAATTTCTTCCCAAACATACCTTATCACAACTAATACCACTATGGACGTTGCTCCCGCCACTGATTTCGACTTTACTTTTCGATCACACGCTGACACTTGCTATACAAGTGCCCCCTCCGACCCCACATGAGTCACGGATTTGTATTGCGGGTTTGACGAGCTGTTGATAGCAGCCGATGCTAACCGCACTAGTTCTCTTGCCACCACCCCGTTTGCATGGGAAGAGAAACCCGAGTACCCAAAACACCCTCCAACTAACTCGAAGAAGACAATTTTACCTTTGATGTAAGTTGTGGTTTCGATAGTGAATCAGTTCAAGACAGAGAAAGAGGAAGACCAAGAGGGTTTCCAAATTCTTCCAGAAGTAGGAAAACTAGATCATTGTCGCCACTTAGAAGCTCCGATCAACGACGGCACAAGTGGCACCTTCATCTCTTGCACCTTCATCTCTTGCACCTTCATCAAAAAACAACGGGTTAAGAAAATGGAGTTTGCTGGATCTTTTGTTGTTCATAAGTGATTCAGATGGCCGGGCAATAGAGAAAGATCCTTTAAAGAAATACTTTACCAATTTTAGAAAATATGATCAAGACATCAGGAACCTCGGATTAATGTCGAAGCGACAGGGGCGAGTTTCGGCTCAAGAGCTGCATTACAATGTGTACCGGGCGGTTTCGAATGACAAGATGAAGAAAACATATTTGCCGTATAAGCAAGGTATTCTTGGAAGATTCTCGTTCAATCCATAAGGATATTTTTAAAATGATTGTTGTAGTTTGTTTGGTTAAGTGTAATTACAAGTTTTTCATTTATAGAATCCATGATGTCCTAGGTTATATACCTAAAAGATAGGCCAGATATATAGTTACATATTCAGTTAAATTGTGGATGGTTATTGATGAAATTTGTTGTAGATATAACCCACCTTGGGCTCAAAAGTTAATCAAACAAGCTCAGCTCACTAAGGAGCTGAAATATTAAATACAAACTCGGATTGTAAAAACCTTGAGTAAACTTGTTTAGTTTCACTTATATATAAACAAACATAATATGTTTGACATGCGTGTTATATATATATATATATATATATATTATACATAATGAGTCCACGGGCCAGTTAAAGAGTGAGCTTGGCTTGTCTCACGCATGAATCATTTGGAAAGAGTTAGAATTTGAGAGAACTTGAATCCCAAGATTATTTGAACCGCCTTAGGTTTGTTATGGCTAGTCTTGGTTGCTTGATGATCTTCATAACCGGAAAAATGAGAGGGTTAGATTAGTGAGACAGCATTTTTTTGTTGTTATTTTCTCTATTTCACTAATTGTAACTCTATTAATATTAATTAACTATATATTAATTAGCAAATTTACTCTACCTCATAAACTATTCATTTTTCTTTCAGTTTTAATCCCTTAAGTTTTCTTCTTTCACAATTTTGACACAATTCTTTTTTACTTTTAATTCCTTTACTTTTCATCTTCTAAAACTTTGTCACAAACATTTTTCATTTCTAACCCCAACACTTTACTTTCGACTTTATTCCCCTATACTTTTCACATTTTATAAATTTGTCATTTAATGTTTCAGACCACAATTTGTGAATTAACACACCGCAACACGAGTGAATGGTTAACATTTTTACGTCTATTTTTTGTGGTTTAACATGTTTTACTTTCGGTCTTATTTGTGTGTGTTAGCACGACGTAACGCGTATGAACGGTTCAATATTTATGTTTACTTTTTATTTGGGTTAACGGTTCCCCCACAAAACACGAGTCCTAAATACTAGTTAATATAAAATCTACAAGTAACATCGTTACCTAACTTCTAAGTAAAACAGATTGCAACCACTCCAGTCCACTTTTGATACTTATAAACAACATTATAACTTTTTTTATACTATAAAAAAGATTTTTAATAAATTTTGAAACTATTTCAGAAAAGAGTAATCTGTCATTTCTGTCCCTTTAGTTTAATCATTTTTGCCACCATCATCCCACAACTTTTTTTCCTAGCATTTGCGTCCTTGTGGTTTTAAAAACCTTGACGTTTTCATCCACTTCATTCACCAATCCATTTTTAGTGTTAAATGAAGGGTATTTATGTCATTAATAAATCTGTATAGTTCAATAACACATTTTTTTAAATCACAAGCGAATACAAATAAATACTATAACATAAATATATAAGTTATAAAAAATAACATTCAATAAAGGGTCTCTCGATGTTCTATCCGCCATTTTTAGATACTCGTTCCATGCATTCGTCGTCGTACCGTATGCTAACACTCAAACAACGGATGTTCATTTTTTATTGCAGTGAATCCCATCTTTCCTCTTGCATCTTGTCCTTTTTAAAAGTGTTCGTACTTGGCTTCCAAATCATTTGTAATACATAAAAATAAGTGTTTACTCATTGTAAAATAAGATTTTATATATGTCGTTTGAAATATTCTCATCATACTTCTTTTTATTTGGCAGAGATCTCCTGAACGTGCTTGGTTGTTTGCTACAACCAGCTACGGTGAGTTATTTCCTTTTTAAAACTCTGCTAAATCTTTCTCGACTTATTATTTATGTGTTCTCTGTAGTCACATTTAAACAAATATGAACTTGCTTAATATTTATTAAAAAAAACTAGGGTCGGGTTTTAGGGTTTGCTGGTTCAAGATTTCAAGCACTTACGAGTATCGTTTTGTTCAATTTGTGTGGTTTAGGAAGCAAAAATAATTGGATTTTTATGTACGATTCTGGATTGTCCGTGATAAAGGAAAATTCTGGTGGATTCAAGGCACTTGAATCGTTTCCAGCCAAGGCAGAACCCGAACAGCCTATTTCGACCAAGTTATCCTATCATTGTTGTAAAAGCTTTTTTATTTACTGTTGTTTGTTCTGAAATGATCTTCCTCTTCATCATTTTTTTTGTTTAGATTTGGATTTTAACCCATCCATTTTCAGATTTGGGTTTTGTTCATCGAGGTAAAAAAACAACTGTTTTTTTTCATGAATTCACATTTTTAGTTTCAAAGATTATGATGACCCTGAATATTATTATGTTTGAACCCTTACGGGGAGCAACTCTTTCGGACCAGACTATACGCATAACAAAATAGGACATGACTGTGATGAGTCTGACAGAGCTTCTTCATGGATTCCAATGGATCTTTCTTTACTAGCTGGTGCCTTTTTTTCTAATAGAAATAAAAACTCCTGTCAGAAGTTAGAATTCACATCTTCCATGTTGATTACTTTCTCATTATTTTTTATAACAAAGAAGGAATATAGACAAAGTAATCACTAAATTTTGAACTTGGGTGTTTTGCAGGGAGTTGTTGAGTAGCCAAACAAGCATTCTCAGGAACATGGGTTGACATGGTCAATGATTACCAAAAGGGTTCGTTATCAATCCAATTGGTGTTAAAATATGGGAGCGGAGTGGATTATGTTTTTCATTTTCTAAATCATCTCATTTTCATGTTGTGGGAACTGCTCATCGCTGGTCATGAAGCTGCAACGTGCATAGAGCCCTGTAATTAATAATGTGATCTTTCTTTAGGTTAGTAATTACGGTCTCTTCTGTATCAAGCATCAAACATATCTCAATATAAAGTCGGGGAAAGGAACGGTACATATGTCTTGCAATTTGATTTTGATTTTCTTATTCAATTTTACATTGCTATAATTTGTTTTCTTTATTTAAAGTTTTGTAAGGAGAGAGAGAAGCAACTCTAAAGAGAAAAAGATCTAAAGAGTGCATTTAAACTACAAAGTAAGTGTATATTGCATGTTTATGATAAAAAGTTTTGAGTTTTACAACATGAATGGGATGAAGTTGGATGACACATCTTTTATTACACGACCAACATGCGTGCGTGCACGGTTATTTGCGCCTTTGACTCGTGTATATAGCTCATCAACATCCTCTAAAAGATTATCAAGAGTTTTGTTTTGCATGTGTGTCGTCAAATGGTGCCCTAAGTTAGAGGTTCCAACTGTGCATACTATGTAACGTTCAAAACAGTTGACTCTTATTATATATATTTAGTGTGTCAAATATTTAGTCGACTCAATACATCCTTTGCCCAAAAAATAACTTAATATAGATTCTTAGTGTGTTTTAGGCCTACTTGGTGCAAATTGATAGTGTTTAACCACAGTGTAAGTGATTGTTGAGGTGGCTAAACTGGCTTATTATGCGAGTCGGGTAACATGTCAAAACATGTAATTTTTTGCATGAGTGAGTTAACCTGAGACTTTTTTGTTTGAAATTCTTTATTTTTCTGAGTAGTTTGGTACTTATCCATACATGGTTGCAATGTAAATCAAAAGAAATTGCTATTCGAATCCAACATATGCCTAGAACGTTGTTATTTAGTCTATGTTGTGCCAGAAAAAATAAGAGGACATAGGAGAGGTATCATTTATCTAATTTGTTCAAAATTTGAAATAAAAGATTGATTACTATGTTATTTGGTTTATTAGAAGTACTAAAAACAAATTTTGGTGGTGCATATTTGTAACACATTCTTATTTAAGTTCGAAGTTTTTAGTTGGGAATGTAAAATTAGTTGATAACTGGATACGGGTGTCATAGGTTGAAGATGATTGGGTCATTGAGCTTGCTTGAGGATCATTAGCAATCCTCTATAAGTTATGAAGGAAATCCCAAACCAAAACTTTGATGGGTAGAACTCACAAGGTGGCACCATATCAGTTCAAAACTGCCACAAAGCAATAAAAAAGTTGGGTTGAGTCCAGAATGTTTTATCCATGGATAATATTTGGTTTATGAGTTATATTTTTGCACATGGACAAATCTGGTAGCTGGATTACTGATCAACTAAGTTTCAGATTAAAATTGAGCTAATTGAACTAAACGGCGCAAAGTTGAATAAAATTTATCCACATGTCCCAAAACGTGCTCCATTAACGCCACACATAAGCGAAGCTTTTAAAGATTTCCTATCTTCCATTTAGCCCTTCATGTGAAGGTAAGCTTCTCCAAACTCTTCTCTATTCTTCGGTTTTCTTGATAAATTAACAGATTACTTTAACTGGTATACTCATATTGATCTTTTGATATTTTGCAGGTTCGAGTAGGACCGTGGGTCAGTATGTTCTCCACCTCCCACTCCTTAATATATATTGTATCTTATCAAATAGCTTATGATAACCATCTATTTGAGTCGATCCTTATTTGAGGATAGTAAGATTAAGATGGTCTTCAATTGTAAAGTTATTATTTTGAACTCAACATGGAAGATAATTGAAATGTTGATTCTTATTTACAGTCAACAGGCTGGAAGTTTGAAGAAGCTATTCGACTTTTTTATGTCAGAAATGAGTTTTGCGATAGCATCTCCATACATTGCACCGCCAGAAACCCATACGCTCATGCCAGATCTAAATTTTAATTAATGTGACATTCTTGATATAGCTTTTTTCATAATTTGCATAAAGCGATAAAGCGATATAGGAGGTTGTACACATTTGAAATACACTTTTAGAGACGACATGTTTCATTTTAACTAAATATATAGATTTGTCCATTTGACGTGTTAGATATGAAACATTGACATCTTATAAAAAAAAATGTTGTGGGATTTGCTATGATCTCCAACTTTTATGTGTTACCTCCCTTTATAAAACACATGTCCAGAATTGCTAATACACAAGTTTTGTGATCTAAAGTAACGCAGATTTGTTTCAAATTAAAAGAATTAAAGAATACTATATATATATATATATATATATATATAATTATATATATACATATGATTAGGATCATTTGTGAACAGAATATTCATAGTGAACTGTGTAAACTAATCTGCATCATCGATCTCTTTTTTAACTGTCAATGATAGGATTGTAATTTAAGTTCTTATTTTCGGTTTCAAGATATATTTAAAAAATTAGATTGCCAGTTACATGGTTTCCTAAATAATAGTGTTTATCAATTCAAAATATATTTTTTACCTTTTACCTTGATTTCAAATACAATCTAATTCAATTCGGATTTTATTCAAATCTGATTCATCGTTTGATCAATTCAAAAGACAAACAATACAAAATCATTCGAACAGTTATAAATTCCCATAATTTTTTTAGTTTTCGATCTCTTTGTGTCATTATTATGGACAAACCAGTAAACAATACGCACATGTCAGCCGTAAACGTTGATGAAGACAATGTTCAGATAAAGGATAATGTTTTCGTTACGACATTGGATCGACCAGGTGCGATTTAGTATATTGTTTAAGTTTATTATTTTTCTGTTTTTTGTCAACTATTTGATCGACATGTGTTTCTTTAAGTGTTTATATAATTGCATTGTATTCCATCCATGATTTCCTTTTACGTGTTTTAGCATACATTTTAGTCGTTAGTTAGATTGCAGAAATCTTAATTAATAAACAATGTTTTTGGTGCAAGTTTGCTTGTGTTTTTATATGTTCATGTAATTATGTGTATAGTTGCGAATTATGAACTACGTTGTTCATGTTTTATTTTTTTTGTTTATTTTGTGTTTGTAGTTTTGTTGTAGTCGCCTGTTTCGTTACAGATTAGTACACATGAGCATATTTGCACAGTATAAACCATGTAGTTTGTTGTTTTGCGTTTTGTATATGTGATTGTCTGGTTTGCTTTAATTGTTAAGTTGTTACAGATCAGTACACATGTGTATAGTTGCATTAGTATAAACCATGTAGTTGATGTCTGCATTCTATATATGTCAGCCTGTAATATTGAAGTATTTGTTGAGTTATTACAAATAAGTACAAATGTGTACTGTATGGTAGAAGTTTACAGTACACATGGGTATAATATTTTTAAATGAATCAGGTTTTGAGTAAATAGGGGATGCAATTTGTTTTTTTTACAAATCTCAGTTTACAAAAAACATTACTCAAAGTTGTAATCTTACTTTTTTCATAATCAGTTTTTACTTTTTTGCATACTAATATTTGCAGATGCAGTTACCAGCAATGTATACGAAACTCCTAATGGAACTAGGTACTGGACACCAATTGTCCCTCCCGGATTCAAACCATTTATTAAAGCTAGATTTAGTACCATTGAAGAAGCCATTGCAATGTATGAAGAGTATGTACAACTTTCCGGTTTTGGAACCCGTCTTGGTACTTCGCAACAAACCTAAACGGAAAGATAATATGGCTGAACAAATCAATTCTTGTTCTCCAAAAAGACGGTCGAATGTTAAAGTTACAGATTGCAAGGCATGCGTTAAGTTTGTCCGTATAAAAAATTCATCTAAGTACGAGATTTATGACTTTGTAGAAAAATACAACCATGGTTTTACTACACCTGAAAATTGTAACATTTGTATAAATCGGGTCTCCAAAACCCGCTCCGTTTTGTAATCAAATACCAGGTTAAGAAAATACAGTAATTATTTATGGTTATTTTGAGTTTAAACGATACATAATTAATAAATAAACTAAACTATAAAAATTAAATTGGATAAAAAGTTAAAATAAAATAAATAAAAACATTTGCAGCTGACCGGACTCGAACCCGGGTCAGCTGAAACACTCCAACAACTTATCAACCGGTCCTCAAACCACTCCGCCACTAAGTGTTTTCTGCTAACTTTAGGAAATCAATTGAGTCTTATACGCAAACTTGTATTAACAGCTAATGATATCTGAATAACGGAAATCGGTAAACCGAATCGCCAAATCAGTTTTAGTTTGTTTAGCTGGCTTATAACCGATGATTATCGGTTTCTAATTAAGTTCAAATTGAATGAACTTAAAGTTTCGGGTTTTGAAACCGAAAGGCATTCAAACTCCAAATAATTCAGGTTCCAATCATTTATGCGATTCAGAACCGTCTCAAATACACTCCAATTCCTTTTCGTCGCATTTTCAAGCCTTTTGAGCACAAAAAAACTGTTCGCCGGAATTCTCTGCAAATCTCGCCGGAAAACCGTGTTCAACACAAACCGGTAAGATTTTCCTCTTTTGCGGTTTCAATCTATTGTTAGGACTCTACTAACATTAATCCGTCACTCAAAATCAGTCACAGAAGACTTTGCTGGATTTTCTGGGTTCGCCGGAGAAATTCTGGAATTTGCCGGAAACTCGCTAGTTAACGGTAAACACATTCAATCGTGCAAATAATCCATGTACTCTGGTTCAATTTCAAATCTAATTCTTTAATTCTGTTGTTAGACCCCCTCAGCCGAAGGTTCAAAAACAGTGTTGCCTGTTCTCGCCGGACTTCCTGAAGAAGACGACCTGTCCGGTATTTCCTTTCCCCAAACTGTTCGGTTGTGCACATTCAAGCTAGTAGTCATGTTATTTAAGTAGTTAGATCATGAACCAGTTGTCTGAGTAAAATCGGTAATTGTAGTGAAGAAGACGAACTTAAAATCAGGATAAGAGTAAATAAAATTCGGATAATTAACGGGTTAGACACACAGTCCAGCGGTGGACTGTGTGCAAAGTTTATATACAAGTCCCGGGTTCGATCCTTACTACACACACTCTGCGTAATAACTTTCCTTTTTATTCATGAACTAACCGGGTTAGAGCGAGTAGTTGTTAAGTATAATATAAATCAAGAATATAACCGGGTTAGACACACAGTCCAGCGGTGGACTGTGTGCAAAATAAACTACACGTCGCGCGATCGAGTCCCGTCACAAGCACCGGTTCAATGAGATTAAAACGTTTTGCAAAATAAAGGAATTTTCGGTAAATTCGAATAAGTGTATAAATATAATTAAAAGTATATTTCTAACGGGTTAGTCACGTAGCTCAGTTGGTAGAGCTACGTGCGCGTGAACGGAAGGTCACCGGTTCGAATCCCGCTTGGCGCAAGTATTTACCGCTGACCGAACCGGTCAACGGTCAACGGTCAAACAGTAAAAAAAAAATATTTTTTTTAAAAATATTTATTTGTTTATTTTAATTTAAAAATCAATTTAAAATACTTAAAAATAACATTTTTAAAGATAGAAAATAGCCATAAACTCACAAAAATATATCTAAAAATCCCATTAGAATCCTTAATAAAATCCATCCATTTTAATATATTTTCCATTGTTATTTAGGTTAGTATTCCTCGTCGACTTGCTCGTCTAAATCGTGCGCATCTCGCTATATCCAATCCAACGCACCCAATGTGAGTGAACCCTTCAAATTCCCCGTTTTAATCACGTTTTTGGGGTGTATCATGTGTCTTGTTCATTTACATATTATAACCAAGTTATTGTGCATATATCATATCATGACATGTGTATTAGTTTGTTGCTGTTAAGTAGTTATTATTGTTTGCAAATTATTGTTTCAGTACATGCAATTGCCGAGGCCGTAGCTCCCCATCCATCGAGGTTGAGTTTGATCCCCATTTTATTATGCGGTTGATCAGGGCGTGCCCGCACGATCGGCTCCGTTTGATTGAGCCTTGATCGGTCATTTCATTTTACATTTCAATACATGCAATACGCTCGGCTCCGTTTGATTGAGCCTTGAGTGCACAGTTCAATTTACATTTCCAGTTCATGCAATACGTTCGGCTCCGTTTGATTGAGCCTTGAGCGCACAGTCCAATTTACATTTCCAGTTCATGCAATACGATCGGCTCCGTTTGATTGAGCCTTGATCGCACAGTTCAATTATGTTAATTGTTATATGCTGTTGTTATGTTCATGTATGTTATCGATTGTTAATTGATGCTTGCCAATGTTTGATTTCATACATGTGCTCTTTTATGATTATGCACAATATTTTATTGATAAACTAACCAGACAATTATTATCAAATGTTTATCTATAAGGTTCACTCGCCAACTTATGTTGACCCAAAAACCTCCTATTTTACACATGATACAGGTGAACCAGCAGCAGCTACGAACACGTAGGACCTGGATTAGAAGGAATAAAACGATTTAGTATTTGGATTATTTTTGGTTATTTTCCCTTGTAATGAATGGACATGTTTGGATGTTTGAGAAATGTAACTTTGACTTCATTTACTTATGAAACATAATAGTAAATGTCATGTGCTTTGGTGATAACCCAATTATGCCCCGACTCTTATTTCCGCTACGGGTCGGGGTGTTACAGATTGGTATCAGAGCCATGACTATAGGGATATAGGATAGGTTATTAGACCCTTAGAGCCTATACTATAGTCGATTAGAAACTTATAAGAATTTTGTGTGTTATATGCCAAATTTCATGATGTTTATATGTTTATGTTAAATGTTACATTTGATATTGTTCAAGCATGTTCATAAGTATGTATTATCAAATAATGCCTATCATGAAATCGTATGATCATAACATATCACATCCATGCAAGCACACACCACATCATGATTGATTTTACAATGATTTTCGTGTTTTCAAATCTCATCAAAGTGAGTTCTCATGACGGGCATGTAGTAACTGGAAGGGTACTAGTACCGGTAGTCGGAACGTCCTGTCTAGGCTGGCATTCGTATAAATCCAAAATAAAGGACCAGTTTGCTTACCTGGGGACTAACGATGAGAGTACGAAATACCTATTAGGCCAAAGCATGCTATACCAAACGTCGTGAGAGCTAATCCCACTTTGAGTTATCATTGTGTCTACACCTGGACACGTTCCGACCAAACATCTCATGAACATATTTTGTGGTTAGCATTCGGGGGATGCGAGTGTTAAATTGCCAATACTAATGTGAATCCTACCAAGCCAATAGCCATGGGGGCCCACATGACTATATAGGTGAAGGTATGGGGGACATTTGAGGCCCAACATGAGCGAACCCAAGACATCCTTTGGATGTAGTTGCATTATTGATATTTATGTTATTTTCATTTTCTTAAAGACACATGACACCTTAAAAGATACCATAAACTCACAATCTCCTCATTTTATGATCCTGTAGATGTCGTCTAGACCGCATCGAAGGAGTAGGAAATCGGAAAAGTCTTGGGAACGTTTGGCCACTCATATCGCGAATCAAATGGCCACGATATTACCTGACATCGTAGTACAAGTACAACAAGCCCTTGCTGCAAATCCTACTAACCCTCCTCAACAACAGGACCAGATCATCAACAACCCTCCCACCATCAAATGCTACTACAAACATTTTAAGTCCTGCGATCCCCCAAAATTCGAAGGGACTGAGGGAGTCACTGCTCTCCTACATTGGTTCGAGGAGATGGAAAACG
Source organism: Scalesia atractyloides (assembly GCA_947069175.1). NCBI lineage: Eukaryota > Viridiplantae > Streptophyta > Magnoliopsida > Asterales > Asteraceae > Scalesia > Scalesia atractyloides. Next base: position 14,076,314 of record CAMTDV010000001.1, on the reverse strand, counting down.
TTTTCTTAAACTGCGATTGTCCTGAGGATCGCAAAGTTCGTTATGCCACCGGGAGACTACTTGGGGTAGCTCTCACTTGGTGGAATACTGAGAAAGGAAAGAGGGGAACGGAAGATGCGATGGCCTTAACTTGGGAGGAGTTAAGGGAAATTATGACTAGGCGATTCTGTCCTAGAAGTGAAATTAAGAAATTGGAAGATGAATTTCATGCCTTGAAGCAAAAAGATGGTGATCACTCTACTTACAACAAAAGGTTCTTGGAGTTGAACCAAATGGTACCAAACTTATTCACTCCAACCTACCGTCTGATCGAACATTACATTCGAGGACTTCCCTCGAAAATCCAAGATTCGGTCCTCAGCGTTTCACCGGTAACACTCGAAGCTGCCATGGAGTTGGCAACAGAACTGACCGAAAACCGAATATGCAATGGGAAGTTCAAGGAGGAAAAGAAGAAAACCCCTGCTGAGGGACAAACCTCAAACCACCACACTCCTTCCTCTAAATTTGCTAACAAGAGGAAGCGTAACATCAGGAACTTTGCAGTCACCCATACCAACACCCCTGTTCCTGCTGCACCCATCACTCAAGCCACTCCTCCACCCGCGCCATACAAAAGACCATACACAGGGCCACTACCAAAATGTAACCGTTGTCAGTATCACCACTCCCCTGACTATCCTTGCCAATACTGTACCGGCTGCGGTCGCGCTGGACACACTGTTCAAAACTGCCGCACGCTCCAACGAACAAACCGCCACCAACCTATAACCCAAACCCACCAACAATTAATGGGTCAAGCCCAACAACAACAACCATTTCCACCCACTCAACATTTAGCCCAAACATACTATCAACCCAATTACCCTATGGGCCAACCTATGCGGGCATGTTTCAATTGCAGCGACCCAAGTCATTTCAGAAACACATGTCCAAGATTGGTCAATATCATTCATGCTCAGGCCCAAGCCAACCCTGTGAATCAAGCAAACCAGGCTCCTCCACCTGCTAGAGGAAGAGCTTTCAATATTAACGCAAACCAGGCCAGAGCTGACGGCAATGTGGTCAACGGTACGTTTCTTATAAATGGTAGATATGCCACTATGTTATTTGATACTGGTGCGGATAGAAGTTTTGTGTCATTAGAGTTTGAATCTATCTTAAGCAAAAATCGGGATAAGCTCGCGGAATCCATAACGGTGGAAGTTGCTGATGGAAAACCGGTTTCGTTAGACTCTATTTTACGCAATTGTACGCTCACCCTAAACGACCACGATTTCTCAGTCGATCTTATTCCTATGAAGCTGGGAAGTTTCGACATCATAATCGGAATGGATTGGCTCAGCCAGCATCATGCAGAAGTTGTATGTCGTGAGAAATTTATTCGTATTCCTCTTTCAAACGGTCAGACTCTTCGAATTATTGGAGAAACCTCGGCGAAAGGGCTCAACTTAATGTCTTGTCTTCAAGCTCAAAAATACCTTCGCAAGAATTATGTCGCGTTTTAGCCCATATCATCAAGAAGGGGACCTCAGAAAAGAAACTTGAAGATATCCCTATTGTAAAAGATTTCCCACAAGTTTTTCCTGACGACATTTCAGGACTTCCTCCAATCAGAGATGTCGAATTCCGTATCGATCTCATACCTGGTGCTACACCAGTGGCAAAATCTCCATATAGGTTAGCCCCCTCTGAAATGCAAGAGCTAGCCAGTCAATTGCAAGAGTTGACTGACAAGGGATTTATACGCCCCAGCTCATCGCCTTGGGGTGCACCTGTACTTTTTGTAAAGAAGAAGGATGGATCTTTTCGCATGTGCATCGACTACAGAGAGCTCAACAAGTTAACTATCAAAAATCGATATCCTTTACCTCGTATAGATGACCTTCTTGACCAACTACAAGGTGCCAGTTGTTTTTCGAAAATCGACCTTCGATCCGACTATCATCAGCTTAGAGTGCATGAAGAAGATGTCCCTAAAACTGCTTTTCGAACTCGATATGGTCACTATGAATTCATGGTTATGCCATTTGGATTAACCAATGCACCAGCTGTTTTCATGGACTTAATGAATAGAGTCTGCAAACCTTACCTTGATCGATTTGTTATTGTTTTCATCGACGATATTCTTATCTATTCAAAATCTAAAGCTGATCATGAGCGTCATCTGCGACTTGTTCTCGCACTTCTAAAAAAGGAAAAGCTTTATGCCAAGTTCTCTAAATGTGAATTCTGGTTAAAAGAGGTGCAATTTCTCGGGCATGTAGTCAATGACAAAGGAATACATGTGGACCCATCAAAGATCAAAGCAGTTCAAGAATGGCAAGCTCCACGTACGCCAACTGAAGTAAGGTCTTTTCTTGGACTTGCTGGCTATTATCGTCGGTTCATTTCAAACTTCTCTCGCATTGCGGTGCCACTCACGGCTTTAACCCATAAAGGGAAACCATTTGTATGGGGGCCCAAGCAAGAAGAAGCTTTTCAAACTCTCAAGCAAAAACTTTGTGATGCACCAATCCTCACTCTTCCTGAAGGTTGTGATGATTTTGTGGTCTATTGCGACGCGTCAGGGCAAGGATTAGTTGCGTTCTCATGCAAAGAGGAAAAGTCATTGCTTATGCCTCAAGGCAACTCAAGACACACGAAAAGAACTACACCACTCATGACCTTGAACTTGGAGCCGTTGTATTCGCTCTTAAGATATGGAGACATTATCTTTATGGTACGAAGTGTGAAATATACACTGACCACAAGAGTCTTCAACATATCTTCAATCAGAAAGAGTTAAATATGAGGCAACGAAGATGGGTCGAACTCCTAAATGATTACGACTGTGAAATCAGATACCACCCTGGTAAAGCAAATGTGGTGGCTGATGCACTTAGTCGAAAGGGTTATGCGAACTCCATTCATCTTCTATGTTCGCAAATTATAACCAATATTAAGGATCAAATTCGAGAAGCTCAACACATTTCAATAACAGAGGAAGATGTACAAAAAGAGATGTCCTGTGGAGCTGAGCTAAAACTTGAAACTAAATCTGATGGTATTTTGTATTACCTAGATCGTATATGGATTCCTAACCACATCAATCTTCGTGAAACACTCATGCATGAAGCTCATAAGACGCGATATTCTATACACCCAGGAGCCGATAAGATGTATCAAGACCTACGGTACACCTATTGGTGGCCTGGAATGAAGAAAGATATTGCCGTTTTTGTTTCCAAGTGTCTCACTTGTTCTAAAGTAAAGGCTGAACACCAAAGACCCTCAGGACTTCTAGTCCAACCAGAAATACCTGTTTGGAAGTGGGAAAATATAACCATGGATTTCATTACCGGGTTACCTCGCACTTCTAGTGGGTATGACACTATATGGGTGATTATAGACCGACTTACAAAATCAGCTCACTTTATTCCTATTCGGGAAGATTTCAAGAATGAAAAGCTTGCTCGTATTTATATCAACGAAATCGGCAGCCGTCATGGAGTTCCATTAAGTATTATTTCTGATCGTGATGGCCGTTTCACCTCAAGAACATGGCAAGCAGTACAATCCGCTATGGGCACTCGACTAGATCTCAGTACCGCCTATCATCCTCAAACTGATGGACAGTCTGAGCGCACCATTCAAACCCTTGAGGACATGCTTAGAGCATGTGTCATAGACTTCAAGGGAAATTGGGACGCCCACCTACCATTAGTCGAATTTTCGTACAACAACAGCTATCATTCTAGCATCGGCATGGCACCTTTTGAAGCTTTATATGGTCGAAAGTGTCGATCTCCTGTTTGTTGGCACGAAATTGGGGAAGCACAAATTACTGGTCCAGAATTGATCCAAGAAACCACAGATAAGATTCATCAAATCCGAAACAATCTTCTAGCGGCTCAAAGTCGTCAAAAGAGTTACGCAGATAAACGACGGAAGCCCTTGGAATTTAGCGTTGGTGATCATGTGCTTTTAAAAGTATCACCGTGGAAGGGAGTAGTTCGTTTTGGTCAAAAGGGAAAGCTAGCACCACGTTACGTAGGACCTTTCAAGATACTCGAAAGAGTAGGTCCTGTAGCTTACAAGCTTGACCTACCGGAAGAACTCGATAGGATTCATCCCACATTCCACGTGTCGAACTTGAAGAAGTGCCTCGCTGATGAGAATCTTCATATTCCACTAGAAGATATTCAGATCGATGAATCCATGCACTTTATTGAAAGACCAGTGGAGATTATGGACTATGGAGAAAAGCGTCTACGACGAAGCCGCATTCCTATTGTTAGGGTACGCTGGGAGTCGAAACGGGGACCTGAGTTTACTTGGGAACGTGAAGACTCAATGCGTGAAAAATACCCTCATCTTTTCCCTACTACTTCAACTGTTTAAATTTCGGGACGAAATTCCTAAAAGTAGGGGATACTGTAACATTTGTATAAATCGGGTCTCCAAAACCCGCTCCGTTTTGTAATCAAATACCAGGTTAAGAAAATACAGTAATTATTTATGGTTATTTTGAGTTTAAACGATACATAATTAATAAATAAACTAAACTATAAAAATTAAATTGGATAAAAAGTTAAAATAAAATAAATAAAAACATTTGCAGCTGACCGGACTCGAACCCGGGTTAGCTGAAACACTCCAACAACTTATCAACCGGTCCTCAAACCACTCCGCCACTAAGTGTTTTCTGCTAACTTTAGGAAATCAATTGAGTCTTATACGCAAACTTGTATTAACAGCTAATGATATCTGAATAACGGAAATCGGTAAACCGAATCGCCAAATCAGTTTTAGTTTGTTTAGCTGGCTTATAACCGATGATTATCGGTTTCTAATTAAGTTCAAATTGAATGAACTTAAAGTTTCGGGTTTTGAAACCGAAAGGCATTCAAACTACAAATAATTCAGGTTCCAATCATTTATGCGATTCAGAACCGTCTCAAATACACTCCAATTCCTTTTCGTCGCATTTTCAAGCCTTTTGAGCACAAAAAAACTGTTCGCCGGAATTCTCTGCAAATCTCGCCGGAAAACCGTGTTCAACACAAACCGGTAAGATTTTCCTCTTTTGCGGTTTCAATCTATTGTTAGGACTCTACTAACATTAATCCGTCACTCAAAATCAGTCACAGAAGACTTTGCTGGATTTTCTGGGTTCGCCGGAGAAATTCTGGAATTTGCCGGAAACTCGCTAGTTAACGGTAAACACATTCAATCGTGCAAATAATCCATGTACTCTGGTTCAATTTCAAATCTAATTCTTTAATTCTGTTGTTAGACCCCCTCAGCCGAAGGTTCAAAAACAGTGTTGCCTGTTCTCGCCGGACTTCCTGAAGAAGACGACCTGTCCGGTATTTCCTTTCCCCAAACTGTTCGGTTGTGCACATTCAAGCTAGTAGTCATGTTATTTAAGTAGTTAGATCATGAACCAGTTGTCTGAGTAAAATCGGTAATTGTAGTGAAGAAGACGAACTTAAAATCAGGATAAGAGTAAATAAAATTCGGATAATTAACGGGTTAGACACACAGTCCAGCGGTGGACTGTGTGCAAAGTTTATATACAAGTCCCGGGTTCGATCCTTACTACACACACTCTGCGTAATAACTTTCCTTTTTATTCATGAACTAACCGGGTTAGAGCGAGTAGTTGTTAAGTATAATATAAATCAAGAATATAACCGGGTTAGACACACAGTCCAGCGGTGGACTGTGTGCAAAATAAACTACACGTCGCGCGATCGAGTCCCGTCACAAGCACCGGTTCAATGAGATTAAAACGTTTTGCAAAATAAAGGAATTTTCGGTAAATTCGAATAAGTGTATAAATATAATTAAAAGTATATTTCTAACGGGTTAGTCACGTAGCTCAGTTGGTAGAGCTACGTGCGCGTGAACGGAAGGTCACCGGTTCGAATCCCGCTTGGCGCAAGTATTTACCGCTGACCGAACCGGTCAACGGTCAACGGTCAAACAGTAAAAAAAAAATATTTTTTTTAAAAATATTTATTTGTTTATTTTAATTTAAAAATAAATTTAAAATACTTAAAAATAACATTTTTAAAGATAGAAAATAGCCATAAACTCACAAAAATATATCTAAAAATCCCATTAGAATCCTTAATAAAATCCATCCATTTTAATATATTTTCCATTGTTATTTAGGTTAGTATTCCTCGTCGACTCGCTCGTCTAAATCGTGCGCATCTCGCTATATCCAATCCAACGCACCCAATGTGAGTGAACCCTTCAAATTCCCCGTTTTAATCACGTTTTTTGGGTGTATCATGTGTCTTGTTCATTTACATATTATAACCAAGTTATTGTGCATATATCATATCATGACATGTGTATTAGTTTGTTGCTGTTAAGTAGTTATTATTGTTTGCAAATTATTGTTTCAGTACATGCAATTGCCGAGGCCGTAGCTCCCCATCCATCGAGGTTGAGTTTGATCCCCATTTTATTATGCGGTTGATCAGGGCGTGCCCGCACGATCGGCTCCGTTTGATTGAGCCTTGATCGGTCATTTCATTTTACATTTCAATACATGCAATACGCTCGGCTCCGTTTGATTGAGCCTTGAGTGCACAGTTCAATTTACATTTCCAGTTCATGCAATACGTTCGGCTCCGTTTGATTGAGCCTTGAGCGCACAGTCCAATTTACATTTCCAGTTCATGCAATACGATCGGCTCCGTTTGATTGAGCCTTGATCGCACAGTTCAATTATGTTAATTGTTATATGCTGTTGGTATGTTCATGTATGTTATCGATTGTTAATTGATGCTTGCCAATGTTTGATTGCATACATGTGCTCTTTTATGATTATGCACAATATTTTATTGATAAACTAACCAGACAATTATTATCAAATGTTTATCTATAAGGTTCACTCGCCAACTTATGTTGACCCAAAAACCTCCTATTTTACACATGATACAGGTGAACCAGCAGCAGCTAGGAACACGTAGGACCTGGATTAGAAGGAATAAAACGATTTAGTATTTGGATTATTTTTGGTTATTTTCCCTTGTAATGAATGGACATGTTTGGATGTTTGAGAAATGTAACTTTGACTTCATTTAATTATGAAACATAATAGTAAATGTCATGTGCTTTGGTGATAACCCAATTATGCCCCGACTCTTATTTCCGCTGCGGGTCGGGGTGTTACAAAAATCTTGATCTATCGCTGAAGCGGAGGAAGCTTGACTTTTCTACACAAGAGTTCATAGAAAATTCCGTAACGTTAATCTTGGCCCCACCAAGTCTCACAAGGTACATGTAGTTTTAAAAGGTGATCATCATAACGTGCATGGCACGGTCGTCGGCTACAAGAACTGCGGGCGTGATATCCGAGATTTTATAGGCGACAGAGACGCCCAGATGATTCTTGACAAATTCAAGGAATGCAGCAAAAACAAAGAAAACTACACGTTTAACACCCATATTGTTGATACTGAACTCCAGTTAATTTTTTGATGTGACGTTTCTAAATCAAACTACGACTCATTTGGTGATGTTATTGCATTCGATGCAACGTATCACACAAATATGTATGTATTATATGAAAATTCTAATCAATGATTTCAATTTAATATACATACTTATCTATTGTTGCAAAATAGGTACGATATGATTTTTTTTCTTTTCACTGGGGTCAATCATCAAAAAATGCACTATTTTTGGTGTTGGGTTGCTACATAATGAAACTATGAGTCTTATACATGGCTTCTTCAAAGATTCCTTGAGGCACACAACGGGAAACAACCCCTGTTAGTATTAACTGATCAAGAATGTGACATGAAACAAGCGGTAGGAAAAGTCTTTAATAAGTCAATTCACAGGTTGTGTATGTGGCACATTATTCAGAAATTGCCGGTGAAGGTATGAATTCCGAACGGAAATTAACTATTCAATACACATGTGCACCGTACTGCCAATTAATATATATATATATATATATATATATATATATATATATATATATATATATATATATATATAATGTGTAACGAACTGTGCACATGTGTACGCCTAATTAAATTTTGAATTTTACATGTAGATCAAGGGGAAAGACAAGAGAAATGCAGAAATAAAATAGAAGTTCCACAAATTCGTTTGGAATGTTTACATTAAACCAGAAACATTTGAGAATAGATGACACAATCTTATTGCTGAATACGGATTGAAAGACCATTCGTGGTTGATGAACTAAACGAGTATGATGATAGAACCGACACAGGAACTGATTCAGTTTTGCAAGACAGCGAAGATGATGATATTGATCTTTAACTTTAACTTTAACTTACATCGTTCGATGCAACTGATACATTATGTTTTGTGTTTTTTGACTTCAGAAATTTTTTTACATCCTATTGTTAAAATTCTATATATTGTTACCGGCCATACGATACCAAATTTGACATGCTACTTTTGTTACAATTACATGACATGCACACGTGAACCTCAATTTACATACAACATTCAACTTTTGTTTACGTTCATGTTGTATGAACTAGTCCACATCTAGGTAAAACCAATAGATACAGTAGTACACACATGTAATTGCGTAATCTGAAACAATACAACATTTGTTTGTAATAAGTTTTGTTATTAAAATCATTGTTGACATGGTCTGGTTCTTGATATAATGAAATAGTAAAAACCTGGATAACAATCAGAAATACATTAGTACATTATCATACCCTAAACAGAACACGTATGGAGAATGTATACTTTAAACATTAACATACACACTACACATGTGTATACTGATGTATTTGTGTATTCTTATATACAGTTTACGTGTGTATGATGTTATGATTATACATTCCTATATACGGTACCCGTGTGTAACCTGCTTTGATTAATATAAACGTCAAAGGAATGAATAATGCTATTATGATGCATCACCAAAGACAGTTCACATATGTATCTTTTAGACAGTTCACATATGTATCTTTTAGACAGGTACTACTGTAGCAAAAAACCACATAAACGTACACGTAACGATAACCTAACTTAAACTAATTAACATATTTTGTTTGCATTCAGGTCCATGGACATGAACTTTGGTATGATAACAATAGACTTATCTACCAAAATTGCTTTTTTGTTAGAATGTGTACATTATTCGGCAGCTGCGTCATTAATACAAGTCACGACGATGTATACTTACAAATGTAAATAAAAACCAACTGCAGCAACATAATTCATATCATTCATAGTGTCTACAAAATTATATGTTTGCCTACAGTAATACAAACATTATCCATTATAAAACTAACAACTTCCATACATTAACAGAAATAAAAGGCCTTCTCAAACTCTTCTGCTTCCGCTAATACCCGTTCACGGTGGATGTTTGCACTTGAAGTCACCGACCCTAAACACTTATAGATTAACATAATACACATGTGTACTGTAACATGTCCCTGTGAATCCGTAGCCATCATCACGTTTAATAACAACCTAACAATCCACTTTGCCCAATACACAGAATTATACATCACCCAGGTCGGCAAGATTTACATAATACACTGAACATTACGGCCAAAAATCAAGAAACAAATGTTTATACACTCTACACAAAACGCAACCACTCGATAAATTTCAAACCCTAACTTACAAATGTCTGTTCTTATATGTCGCGGAATTCAAACATACAGTCGACGACAAGGAAATCATCAAAATAACTACTAAAATCATCTACAAATTACCTCTTTTCTGCCGTTCGATTGAACTTCAAAATGCGTGCACCCCTTCACCCAAATCTTATGTGTACTACTTGATATACTGAAAGTCGAAGAACTCAGTATATGGGGGTAAGAAATCGGTAGAGAGGAAGATCTTTTGGCTACAAGAATTTTGAAAACAAACTACGCGAATTGTGGGGAATACGAATCAGGCTAGTTAAGGGAACGTTTTTTGTTTCCTAATTTAAAAAATTCTCCATATTTAAAATTACAAGTCTACCATTTTTATTTATTTTTAAAGTTAAAAAGATACATACTTAATTACAATTATGCCACTAATTAAAACATAAGGATGTTCAAAATCAATGGTCTAGATCAATTCGCACAATTCACTCTTATAAAATTATTCACTTTTGATCCCTACCCTATATGTATATGTATTAAAAGTGACAATATTTAAATTCTAAAGTTCATTGATCTTAATACTACAAATTTATAATCGTATCCGATACGATAATTAATATAAAATGTTAGTTTGAGTTTAAATAAGAGGTAACTAAAACTTCAAGTTTTTTTTTATGCATACAATCTCATATCTTTTTTAGTATCATGAAGACGTTTTATTAATAATTTGCAGGGTGTAGACAATGGGCAGGAATTTTATTTTTCAACTAAAGCGAGCACAATCACCTGTAGCTCTAAATATTCTTTGCTACGGGGGATTGAGGGCAAGCAAATGCAGGTGGGACAACAGCCGGTTTATTACAGGACCACCAGTGGTTCTTTTGCCCTTTTATTCTTATTGTTACTTAAATTCCACTAGGAAATCTGGGTTGTCTACAAATATTAACAAGACTCGCTACTCGTATCTCATGTGAGTACATGATGTTTTCTGTTACATTTAATGTTTTCTTTATTTGAAGAATGACTTAACATGGGTTAGTATCTCAATTAGGTTATTATCTCATGTATTTATTGTTTATAGCTAGGTTTGTAGATTATAACTGTAACTTAGCTTTTACCTTATTTAATTAGTGTGATATTTCATTTCATTTGTAAAGTTATTTATAGATTTTACATTGTTTAACCCGTGGATATACAAAGAAGAATATGGAAATTTATGAATTATAGATGTGACTTTTCAATTTTTATTATTACAAGTAATATAGTATGTAATTTCGTTCATGATTAGTTATAAATAAAAGAATGATGTTTCCTTTTTTATTCGAGTAAATTATAAAAATCGTCGTTTATTTTAACACTATATTTTAAAATATGTCATGTCTTTAAAAAGTACAAAAAACATACTCGATGTTTGCAAACTCTTGCATGTTACGTACTTTAGCCCTAACTCAGTTAGGTTTTATTGTTAAATCTGACCAAATGAACCTCATGAGAGGATATTTTTGTCATTTTACCTAAACACTTAAATAAATAAAAAAACTCATCTCTTTCACTCAACTCTCTCTCTCTACAAACTCTCCCTCTGTATAATCTGAGGCCACCATCGCCATAACACCGTTCACCACCACCACTGCAGAGCCCGTTCATCGTTCCACATATCCGCCACCGGCCACTATAGCAACAGCTTGCCCTAGCACCGTTCACCATCGCCATAGCTTTGTCATCGTCGAAATAGATCCGCCGTCGTTGATAAGTGGGTGGGAAGGAGAGATCGTACAGTTTGAAGCCGTCAGCTACGGCGGCGATTTCGGAGATCGGGTCGTCGATGACGTGGAGCCGTTGAAAAGGGTTTTGAACGCGAGGCGATGGCGAAGTTTTTATAGTACATGGGTCACCATTTTAATAAAAAGTATATAAATAAAATAGTAAAGATACTCTCTTTACATATTTGGGAAATTATGGTACATGTACCGTGTACAAATCCTTACGAATATAACGTATAAAACAACATATGTAATTAAATTGATTCAATCTATGGTCTTCACCAAGAGTTTTAATCGCGTCTTCTTCTATAGTCCGTTGTGTTTTCAGTCCTTTGTGTATGCTTCAATGAGGTCTTGAACCACGTCTACTTGTACATTAATTTCCTACAAAAAGAGCAAACAACTGTTGGCGATTGTGGCTGAGGCACGTGTTCAACATGCTTCCCTTAAAATAGATTTCACGCCTCTACTAAAGATGACATGGGCTTTAGTCTCATTCCATAACTTGATCTCTAACAAACCCTCAGGTGATTGGATCCATAACATTATCTTTGATTTTAACAAGTCACTAAAGATAAATTTGCAATTGAGATCAACTGTTATGACGTGTTCGTAACTCGAAGGTTAACATTGTCTATTGTCAACTTCTAAGACTATAACCTCAGTGGCCACCTGAATCTGATTATAATATTTATCTTAGAATGATACATTTATCATTTAAGGCAAACACATCTCCATTATGCACTACGACCTTTGTGTCATCCACTTAGTCGTCAATTTGCAATGTTACATTGGATTACAAAATCCTTATTGCCAAAATATTATGGTTCAAATGCAAGACACCCCACATTTAAGTGTTATTGGATAACATCCATGTGGGGTAGTGAGAACCATTTCTACATACCCTTATAGGTTTTTTCTTAAATGGATCATCCCCCACATTTCTTGCCATTTGATCAGCATTTCCGAAACTTTACTTATGACGACATTTATACACATATGATTGAACAAGATCTAACTCATTGTATCAATGAGTTCAACTCATATTGCATTAGCTTACATAAGCTTTCGAGCTCACCAAAGCAACACATGCCATTGTTATAAGTTTGTCGGACATGGGTCACAGTTATAATAAAAATTATATATATAAATATAAAAATTGTAAAGATACTCTCTTTACATGATTTTGGAAAATTGTAGTACCCGTACCGTGTACAAATCCTTACGAATATAATGTATAAAACAACATATGTAATTAAATTGATTCAATCTATGGTCTTCATCAAGAGTTTTAACCGCGTCTTCTTCAATAGTCCATTGTGTTTTCAGTCCTTTGTGTATGCTTCAATGAGGTCTTGAACCACGTCTTCTTGTACATTAATTTCCTACAAAAAGAACAAACAACTGTTGGCGGTTGTGGCTGAGGCACGTGTTCAACACGCCTCCTTTTCAATGGATTTCATGCCTCTACTAAAGACGACGTGTCTGTCTCCCAGGTTACAATAGCCGAAGCAGTCTGTACTGCCGGAGAAGACCACACGCCCGAGGTTACACCGGGTAAAATCATAGTGTTAGGCATTTTGGAAACTAAGAATAGAAATGTAGTTGAATCGTGTAGATAAACTTATCTCTATATGTTCCCAACATATGGGTTATCAAATACATCTTCTCCTAGAACTCTTCATTTATACATCTCTCTTTCTTGTATCTTTTTATTTAAATTTGTTCTTTTGCTATAAAATCTCTAATCAATTGTTATAAAAGAAACTCTACTCAAGAGTTATCATCAATACCCCATATGAAGAGTTTATTATTCTAATATAAAACTAAACAAGTGACATAAATAACTCTACTCAAGAGTTTGTCACCATATGTAAATTTCCATTCATCACATTTTAAAATTTTACAACAGTTCTGGGCGATGGCTACGGCGAGGCGTTGCTCGTAAAATGAACTGAATTTGATAACGTAGCCGCTGAAAAGGATCTTGAACGCCGACACATGGTGGGAGTTTGGGATTCCGGTGACCGGAAAGTGGGTTTCTTGGTATGTGATTTATCTGGTAAAGGGTGGACATTAGAATATTTTGATTACCCGTTTGTTTGTCGATTTGGTGCTTGCATTTAGGTTTATATATGTTTCAGTCCCTTTTGGTGGTATGTATTATGATCAGGTGAGGTTTTAAAAGGATTAGTATATAGAGACAGGGTTTATGGGTGGTGATGGGGCAGATGTTGGTAGTGGTTGTCGGATTGTTGTGATGATGGTAGATGTTGGTGGTGGTTGTCGGATTGTTGTTCTGGCAGAAGTTAGGGAGATAGGGACGTTGGGCAAGTTAGAGAGAGGGGGAGGTTGGGCAGAAGAGAGAGAGAGGAGTTATATTTATATTTTTTAAATTGTTTTGTTTATTATTTTTTATTATTTATTTTAGTGTTGACCAAAATGCTCTTGTATGGGGTTCACTTGATCAGATTTAACTAGGAAAACTAATTGAGTTAGGGCTAAAGGACAAAACGTGTAAGGGTTTGCAAACATCGAGTACATTTTTATATTTTTTAAAGACAAATGACACACTTTGTAATATAGTGTTAACATAAAGAATGATTTTTGTAATTTCCTCTTCTGTTTTTATGTATTATATAATGATTGTTTAGTTTCAAACATACAATACTTTCACATTTAAACATTGGGTCAAAAGACTATTTTTAAGGTTTAGAGGAAAGTTGTTGGGGTTATATGTTTGGCTACGTTTAGAGAGATTTGTAAAAGTAGAAACCACAAGGCTTTGTTAAAAATTAAAGAAAAATGAAAATAGAAATAACCTAAACTAACAAGAAACATGAGATTGTCTCTTTATTAAAAGATAAGGAAAATAAGTTTAAAGACGTTTGTTATTCACTTATCATTGATAAGATGATCTCTTACTAAGCTCGTGTATTACACGGGTGCTAAACCTAGTAATAATATAAAGGGCTAACAACTAGCCACTTTAATTTCCTCCCGCTGGTCTTTGTTGTTTCAGCCACGACAAAAGCACTCAACCATGAGTAAGGGGTGTTCCCCTCGTGGTTGGTGCGTGGTTCACCATCACTCGACCATTACGCTGGTTTGTAGAAGAAGATGAGTGTGTTTTGAAAAATGTTGAATTAGTGAGGTATGAAAACTGAATATAATAATAATAATAATAATAATAATAACAATAATAATTATAAACAAATTTATAAAATGACAGAAATACTCTTCATTTAACACTAAAAGATGCATGAGGTTAGCGAAGTGAATGAAAACCATAAGATTTCTAAAAACACAGGGATGCAAATGCTTGAAAAAAAAACTTTTGGGATGAAAGTGGCAAGAAATGGTTAAACCACAAGAACGAAAATAGTAGTTTACTCATATGAAAATAGAATATGTTATTATACAACAATTTATCAAGTGATCAGCGTTGACACCCCTAACTAAGTAACTATATAACTACACAGCATACTATCGACATAAAAGTTGCCCCAACGAATAGAGAATTGGTTATAAACATATTGCCTAATTGAGATGCATATGATCGTATGGTTTCGCTAGTGGCACGATAATACTCCAATAATCCGTTAGTAATCCAAATTATTGTCGTTAATGAGACAACATTTAATGTTTATCTTATTAGTTTTATTAATTATAGAATATATTAATGCGATTATAAAATATACAAGTAACATCGTTACCTAACATTATGCAAAACAAATTGCAACCACTCCCATCTATTTTTGGTACTTTTAATCAAGATTAAGGTCTTTACGTAACAATAAAATATTCTCACTTTGTCCTTTGTGTGAACAATGGTATTTTTTTAACATTCCAAGGATTATGCACATGTTTTACCTCCTTTCCCCCATTTATCTACTTCTTCTCCATGTCTAACATTAGTCGCACTCTCTAACTTCTCATCTTCAAATCTCATTTTGGAGCCGATTATGCACTATTCTTTGATTTGCATTCGTAATAGAAGTAGTAAAGTTAATATTAATGGGTCGAGTGGATGAAAAATCCACTTCTATACGTACTTCTTTTTTTTGAATTTGGTTAGGTTTTCTCTAACCATTTTCGGTTATTTGTAACATAAATGTCTTACTATTAAAAAAACTACAAGTATGTTCTTCTTCTTTACATTGTGATAAGATAAGAGTTTATATATCGATGAACCTGATTTTGTCATGGAATACTATGCCATGGTGTCTTTTCGATATGTTTCTCATATTTATTTTGTAAATAATGGTCGGAAATCAAAAATCAAACTATCCAATGTAGAAGATAGAAAAGACTAAAAACCTTTACTACTAAAATATCACCCAAAAAACATCTTTAGAACTAAACAATACGTCACACACGTGTCTAAAGGTAACTACTTGAAAGTAAGCAAAACCATAAATAAATATATAATCTGATTCAAAATCGATGGGTATACAAGCCTACAATATAAAAGTAACTGAGGGGCTCATGGTAGATTGGTAGTATGAGTAGTGACGGATCTTGAACTTTTAAATATGGAAGAGACGAAAGTTTTAAAGAAAAAAATAAAGGTTCCGGAACTCAATACGTATAAATTTAATTAAATTCGAATCGTAAGAACAAGGATGGGCCCTGACCCCAACTAATATCCTCCTCTGAATATGAGGATAAAAGTAAGTGGCATGTTTTTATAATATGATAATTGTAAAGGTGAAAAAAAATTCTTTAAGATTACTATGTATTTTATAACCTATCCATATATATAGACATGATACAAAAATCTAATGCTAATGTGTTAGGCAATGAGTCTAATATGTATATATTCTAACATAATAACCAACTAGATGAAACCCTCGCCGCGTTTCAGCCGGGGGCTTACAAATTTAGACGCAATGTATACAAACGCTAGATGGACAACCCCCCCCCCCCTGCGTTGCGGTAGTGAAGGCTAAATGCCATCAGACATTAACCATGTAAAATCCATGACAATAACCAACTTAGGAAACATCAATCAACTTGAATTACATAAACATATAAACATGTTTCATAAGTAAAACAACATTACAGCGTAAAAGACCTGTACTACTTCGATCACAGGGTTGCAATGTATACAAACGCTAGATGGACAACCCTCCCCCCCCCCCTTGCACATTGCGGAAGTGAAGGCTAAATGCTATCATACATTAACCATGTAAAACTCATGACAAACAAAACTTAGAAAACATCAATCAACTTGAATTACATAAACATATAAACATGTTTCATAAGGAAAAAGCATTACAGTGTAAAAGACCTGTACTACTTCGATCACAGGGTTGCAATGTATATAAACGCTAGATGGACAACCCCCCCCCCCTGCGCGTTGCGGCAGTGAAGGCTAAATGCCATCAGACATTAACCATGTAAAACCCATGATAATACAAAACTTAGAAAACATTAATCTACTTGAATCACATAAACATATAAACATGTTTCATAAGGAAAACAACATTACAGTGTAAAAGACCTGTACTACTTCGATCACAGGGTTGCATCTCAACTGGCTTAACAAAAAAGAATTCAATTTGAGAAAGCCGCCTTCTTTCCATTACGACTTGCCTCTTTTAGGTTTTTTGGTACTTGTTTACTTCTCAAAGACTTGTATTCTGCAATATACCAATTATCAAACACCCTCTCATCTAATGTTGTGCATTCGTCGCAGACATTACTCAGTGGTCTATCTGAAATCCGCCATCTAATGGTGTCATTCTACAATCTCCTATGCATACCAAGAGTCTTGCTACTCTCAAAACACCAGGTAAAGTGTTACCACCCCCCCTTCCCTTAATCATATAAATATTGACACATACCTGTCATTCAGCTTGGTAACTTGTGTTAAGAGCATAGTCGTTACAGTTGTGGATATAACCTGAAACTATGACTGCAACTTATATCCAAAGTTGCATAGTTTCAGCTGATGTGTGTGTGGATTCAACCCTCCCACTTTTGTTACCAAATTGCTACCCAGTTGACGCGTTGAGATTTTATGAAATCCAAATGAATTCCTCTTCGGTCTAGAATCATACTCTAGTGGAGTTGCCCCTCTAGGTGATTCGACATTGAAAGCTCTTATTCATAAACACCCAGTGGTGCCGCCCCCGTCCTTGCCTTCCAACCCTTTGGCCCAACCCACTCTTGTTGTTGATGGGGAGTGTGTACTCAAATGTATTCGATCCTTTCCTAAAGGGACGTCATGTGGCAGAGACAGGATACGGGCCCAACATCTGCTAGATGCTATTGGTGGCGAGGGCTCGGTGACTTCCTCAGGTTTGCTTACGAGCATTACTGAAGTTGTTAACTTATGGCTTGGGGGATCCTGCCCTAAGGTGCTTCCTATGTTTGTTGCCTCGGCCCCCCTCACCCTCTTATTGAAGCCCGATAAAGGAATTCGACCTATTGCTGTGGGGGTATTTGGCGAAGGTTGGTTTCAAAGGTGGCGATGAAGAAGGTCGGGAAAGAAATGACCCAGTACTTGGGTGACTATCAATTTGGGGTGGGGGTGCCAAATGGGGCAGAGGCGGTGCTTCACAGTGCAAACAGGTTTCTCAACTCATTTCATGCAGATGGTTCCTTAGCCTTGCTTACTGTGGATTTCTCCAATGCTTTCAACACGGTCGACCGCACAGCTTTTCTGCACGAGGTTCATCAGCGTTGCCCCTAAATCTATCGGTGGGTCCAATTTCTTTATGCTCAGCCTGCTAGGTTGTATGTTGGTAACGATTGTATTGGGGCTACTACCGGAGTTCAACAAGGAGATCCCTTGGGGCCCCTTCTCTTTGCCATTGCCTTACATCCCCTTATTCTCCAGGTTCAGGACCGCTGTAAACTCCCGTTTCATGCTTGGTACTTGGATGATGGGACGATTATCGGCAACGCCTCTGAGGTTGCTAAGGCCTTAGACATCATCAACGAGGAGGGGCCATCTCTAGGGCTTTATCTCAACATTAAGAAAACAGAGGTTTTTTGGCCGACATGCGACGGGCGAAAAGTTCAAGATAGGCTTTTCCCGAGAGGGATCGGTAGACCAGAGAAGGGGATTATGAGTTTATGGCTATTTTCTATCTTTAAAAATGTTATTTTTAAGTATTTTTAATTGATTTTTAAATTAAATTAAATAAATAAATATATTAAAAAAATATTATTTTTTACTGTTGACCGTTGACCGGTTCGGTCAGCGGATAATTCTGCGCCAGGCGGGATTCGAACCGGCGACCTTCCGTTCACGTGCACGTAGCTCTACCAACTGAGCTACGTGACTAACCCGTTATAAACTCGGTTTTAATTATATTTATTTACTTATTTGAATTAACCGAAAATTCCTTTATTTT
This sequence comes from Scalesia atractyloides, assembly GCA_947069175.1. Taxonomy (NCBI): domain Eukaryota; kingdom Viridiplantae; phylum Streptophyta; class Magnoliopsida; order Asterales; family Asteraceae; genus Scalesia; species Scalesia atractyloides. The sequence continues at coordinate 14,057,582 of CAMTDV010000001.1, read as the reverse complement.
GCAAAAACGTTTTAATTCCATGGACCGGTGCTCGGGACAGGATTCGAACGCGCGACGTGAAGTTCATTTTGCACTCAGTCCACCGCTGGACTGTGTGTCTAACCCAGTTATATTCTTGATTTATATTATACTTAACAACTACCCGTTTCAACCCGGGTTAGTTCATGATTAAAAAGAAATGTTATTATACAAAGCGTGCGCGTAGCAAGGATCGAACTCGGGACGTGAATATGAAATTTGCACACAGTCCACCGCTGGACTGTGTGTCTAACCCGTTTATAATCCGGATTTTAATTACACTTATATTCTGATATAACTTCATCTTCTTCGTCGGATTACACGGTCAGCATAATTCGACTGGTTAAGTTTGATTTTGTGATTTACAAAGTCCTTAGACATTAACAGTAATTCAAGAGTAAGGAATGGAGAGAGTTTAAGGAACAGAATTTTACCGATTGAAGATATTCACAGAAATCCGGCGAAGGTTCGTTGGTACTGGAAATGAACTCCGGCTGTTGAACCAATTAACAGCGTTGATCGATTATTCAATAAGTTAAATCACCTAAACAAGGTTTAAAAGAATTATAGAATATCTTACCAGTTCACAGGGGGTTTCCGGCAGTCTCAGAAACTTTCCGGCGAAGGTAAGATTTCCGATAAACGTTGGCTAGAATCGATTCTGATGATGGAGTTGTGTTAGAGACTTACTAATCACATGTTTTAAACAGAAAGAGTCGGAGGAATTACCGTGAGAATGTGAGTCCCGGTTTTCCGGTGACTTGCAGAAAATTTCCGGCGAACTGTTTCAGATGATTTTATGGTTCACAAATGCGACGAAAATGAAATTGGATATTGTTGTGATAGTTCTGAATCGTGCAAATGATTGAAAACTTGAATTAAATCAGAACTTGAAGAAATATTCGGTTTCAAAAGCCGAAAAGATGAAGCTTTAAGTTCAATCACTTCTGACTTAATTAAAAACCGTCGCACATCGGTTATAACTGAAATTATGAGGTAAACAATCGATTTAACGATTGGTTTGCCGATTATCGGTTTTAGATAGCATCAACGGTTAAATCGAGTTTGTGTATAAGTTTCATTTGCTCTCCTAAAGTTAACAGAAAACACTTGGCGGCGGAGTGGTTTGGGGACAGGATGATAAGTCGTTGGAGTGCCTCAGCTGACCCGGGTTCGAGTCCCGGCAGCTTCAATTGTTTTTTATTTATTTTATTTTAACTTTTTATCAACTATAATTTTTATAGTTTAGTTTATTTATTAATTATGTAACGTTTAAACTCAAAATAATCATAAATAATTAACGAAACTTTTATAACTTGGTACCAGATTACAAAACGGAGCGGGTTTTGGAGACCCGATTTTTACAAATGTTACAGAGATGTTGGGGCTTATGCCTTTGTGGCGTCTAGAGCTCAGTCTTGGGAACTACAGTATCATATCCTTCGAAACTGTGAGGTCGTCGGGTGAGGTCGTCGGGCTTGACCCGGATTATTAGCAGGCGCTTGAACGCTTATATGTCTCTCTCCCAGACTTGGATATTGGCGGTTTCTCTAATAAGGACACCGCCCCCTCGAAGCCACAAAAAATTTGGCGAATGCTCTGTTTAGCAAAATCACTCAAAGCCTGGGAGAAGCTTTTGATTTGTCATCCCGCCAGAAGGCGGTGTTTGAGTGCCTGAAAGGTCCCCATGCTCAGGAGTTTTTGACCGTGATACCAATTGAGGGGTTGGGACAATGTATGTCTGCAGTAGAATATAGAGTCATTCTCAAATACCGGTTAATGATCCCTATGTACCCGGAAGATGAAACTTGCCCGATATGTCGTAAAGCTTGTATGGATAAATACGGGGAGCATGCAGTTCACTGTAAAGAGCTCCCGGGGTTCAAATATCGGCACGACTGGGTGCGTGATGCTTTGTGGGACATCTTAAGAAGAGCTGGGATTTCGGCTAAGAAAGAGGCCCCTGTGAATTTACTCACGGACCCTATGGAAGGGAGATCTACTCTGCGACCAGCGGATCTGCTCGTCTTTGGCTAGGTTGGGGGGAAACATGCTTGTGTAGACCTCACGGGGGTTTCCCCTTTGGTTGGTTTAAGGGAAAACGGGTTTTTAGCTGGACAAGCGGCAAGAAAGGCAGAATCAAAGAAAGTGGATAAGCACGCTAAAGCTTGCGCAAAGAACCAGCATGTCTTTGTCCCTTTTGCCTTTGATACTTTTGGCTCCCTAGCGCCAGAAGCTATCCACATTCTTGACGAGGGTTCAACGGGTCGTCTACAGCAATTGTTAAACCCCAAGGGGGCAAGGGTTTGTATTTTGAAGCCTATGGTTTGCAATTCAGAAAGGATTGGCGGCGCAGCTTGTTGGCCGGCTACCTTCTGTTTCAATCAACTTAGAAAGTTTTCTGGCTTATATATGAATTATAGTAAAAAAAATAAAAAAAAATAAAAAAGGGTTTTATTTGCACCTGGAATGAAAAAAAAAAAAAAGAAAGTAATTCATCAAGTTTCAAAAGAAAAATCTTATACGGTGACATATCCCAACACAATTGTGGATATAAGCAAGTGCCCTGCATATCTGCAGAAATATGAATACAAAAACAATCTCAGTAAGGAGGTACACTATTTTTAATAACCTTCTTTTGCCTTTAGTCCTCCTTCAGTCCTTTCATATGAATATAAAATAATTAGATGTTAAAGATGTAACAAAATAGATTCAGCTTATGCTAAAACTAAAAAAGTTTGAACCATTTACTTATGAATGGATTGTAGCGATTACGGGATGGTAAGGGATACACGACGAACCTGGACAATTGATGTGTCACCGCTAGGAACCGTCGTTAGCCTTGACAGATTCACGCACTAGATTAGATACCGACGATGGCATAGTAGTAGATTAGATACCGACGATTACATAAAATAAAGATTGCATAAAATCTCGGGTGTAACATAGTAATGACTTTGATTAGTTTTTAGGGACATTTTTAATACTAACTATAACAACTTAACAACCCATTTGATTATACCAATTTACCAACCCGCTAACGATACAAGTAAATCGCCAATAAGCTTGCTAAACGGCAAATAACTCAAATATAAGAAACGTTTACCAAGAAATCAACACAGCTAGTTAAAGTTACTAGTTACAAGAATCAGAAACAAAGTTAATTATACAAAACATAGCAATCGATCATCTAGGGGAAGTCACAAAATGTTTAGCCTCAGTCATCACAACTTCAATTCTTGATTTGGTATGACTAAACATGAAGAAACAGGATGAACGGGGTGAAAGTTCTCTAAAAATCTCCTAGGAGGAGCTCTTGATTCGTTCTCGATGGCTGAATCATGAATAGGAATGTTTCCATGCAAAATTAGGTTAAAACACATAGATTTCACCGCCATGCACTGTCACGCCACGCGACAATCCGCTATCACTTCTTCGTGTGGCACGAAGAAACTGTTTTGATTTTTTGTTGACTTTGCACGGTAGCGCCACACGACACTCATGTGTGTCTTTTATGCGTGGCGTGAAAAAGAGTGTTTTCCAGAACTTTCGCTACAGCTTTCATGTTAACCTACCAAACCTGTTTTTCCAGTTGGATGCTCCTGTTATCTCGTTTAACCCTTGTTAAGCCTGAAAAACCCAATACATTGTAAGTGCACATATAGATACGAATTAACGCATTTCAACGATTAAAACATATACAAGATTATACAAAATACAATGGGTTTTTGCAAACACATTACTTTGTTTTTCTTCCCTTATTTGTGTTATGGACACAACTACACTAATACCATTAATCTCTAATTTTAATTAGTGCTACTTGGACTTACCATATTCCTTCTTACACTTCCTAGCTAACAGGTCCTTTGTACATAAACTTAACATATATATATATATATATATATATATATATATATATATATATATATATATATATATATATATACAGGATTCGGATAAAGGGAAAACACTTAAAAGTTGTGAGAATTTAGAGAGCTCTGCCTTCCCATTCGAGTTTTGTCCCCATTTTTTCACATCCATATATTAAAATGTTACAAAGATGGCGTAAAAAATCAAAGTGATGTTTTCGGCCCGTTACAACTGCTGTAAAAAAATCAGGTTTTACAGGATTTACGACTGCTATAAATAAAAAGAAACTAGATTTTTTGTTTGGGAAAAGTTGATTTTTTATGATTTTTGGTAAAAAAAAAGAATTTGAAATACCTTTCGCCGAGCACTTTAAGTTCTCGCACCTCGTATGAGTTTTCATTTTACCCTAGCCTTATATATAGGGTAGAGTTAGTTTACAATTGTTGTTTTCTAATAAATTTAAGAAGCCTTATGAACCATTAGATTGTAATTTTGGATGGATGAGATTGGTTAGTGGTATTTTTGTAAAATTGTGTTTAACTTTTAATGATTAGTTTAATGGCATAGGGGTATAAATGTAATTTTGGTGTGTCTTAAATTCAGAAACTCATATGCAATTCCCCCCACCCCCATCTTATTTAACGTCAATAAGTTTTTTTTACGTAATTTGTTTTTTAATACATTATAATAACGAGTGTGCTTTATTTTTAATATGAGTACCATATTTATATATAAAAGAACTACATTTCAACTGGGTGTTTTTAGTCCATTGTGTGGTTGGTTCTGTTTATCCACTTGTGTTTTGATTGTAGCAGGTATATGATGTTTTATTTTGTAGGTAATAAATGGTTAATTATGTAGTGTTTTATTAGTAGTTGGTACTAGTAGTCCGAAAATACTTGTGCCGAAAATCGTCAAATATGGGTATCGGTATCGGTACCAAGAATGTTAGGTATGGTATGTTACGGTACCAGTATTTGAATGTAAAATTCAGTAAAATATCATTACTGTACCGAAAACGCCAAAAGTGTGAACTGAATCTGTATCGGAAATAATTCGATGCTGGTACCCAGTACCAAATGCCCATTCTTAACTGTGTGTGCGTATATAATAATAATAAGTTTAGAAAATAAAAAATAAATATAGGAGTTATGTGCCATTTATGTCACTAAGATTTATGTGTCATTTACGTCCCTGAGTTAACTGGGTTAATTGAGCATTTTAGTTGGGTTAGCTTTTTGGACTAAAATGTCATGTTTCGAGAATGTATGTCACACCCTAACTAATGGCGGAAATATTGGGGCGTAATAAAATAGATTGCAAGAAACTTCATAACACTAATTGTGACAATATTTAATGATCAAAATTTCATTTCATTACTAAAACAAAGTACAATTGTTTGGAAGCAAATTACTACAACATATAACATGAAATCAAAATATAAACAAGTACTAAAATTTAAAGGTGCGTTTCTAGTCTCCCTACTAGATTTCTTTCAACGCACATCATCAATTTCCTGCAATACATAATAAAGTACATATCAACACATAAAGTATTGGTGAGCATACAAGTTTGAGTACTAGCATAAGTATAAACGTTTTAAACAAATCCACATGACATAATCGTAAACTAAGACTAACATAACAGCACTAGCATGAAACTTATATTTGTCAACCCAAAGATTCCCGCTAGCCTAATATTATCGTAGCAACGATAAGACGCTTTGTTTTACTTAACATGACCTCAAGAATATGGGCGGTGCATTATTCTTATAACGCTATAGATGTTAAGGGAGGCTTGTACAAAGTTAATGACAAGAATAAAGCAAATAAGTATTCTAGCATGTATGAGTTCTAGTATCACATATCAAGCATGTATATTAGATTGTTTGTTCGTAAGCATGTTTGTAAGTGTATGTGCGAGTTTGATAAATTATACGTATTGCACCCAAAAGTGTTAAAAATAAAAAGGGGGTCATGTACACTCACAGTTTGCTAAGCTTTCCAAAATAACGTGAGTTGACGAGTCGTTGAGGATAGAGCACCAGATACCCTACATGGGGGGAAATGAAGGTGTATGAGTATATGGAGTTCGTAGAGAGTTTAAATTCTGAATTTAGTATAAAAAATATATGTACACAAAAATACATCTTGTCTAATACTCGTTTGGACACTAAGCTTTCATGTCTTTTAATAAGTCTTAACTTGCCCATTAGAATCACAAACGAGGATTCTAAAACTAAGATAATATAACCTAAGTCCTTGACATCTAACCATAAGCCGGTTAGCATCAAGAATTCGGTTAATAAATATATATTCTATATTTTATAGTATAAGTTATAATTTAGTCCATTATGTAATATCATGTATTGTCATGTAAATCAAGCGTGTAGGTACGATGATTTCCATCCATTAAACCTCATTGTATAATTCACCAAGGCAGAAAGTCATCAACTTAGTTGATGACCCGGTTGGTCATGAATAAAATAAAAAATATAACTAACTAAGTTGTCAAGTAACAAGGTAAGAACAACCCGGGCATGTCATACCCAACATGGCAAATGTTGGAGGCGAGGCGGGGTTATGTTACTTTGATTCTTGGAAGCTACTTGGTAGGAAAAAGTGTGAACAAGTGATGTTTGTGGAACAAGTTTGGAGAGCCAAAACTTCTATAGTTCACATATAACTCATGCACAAGTCTTGCAACATGGAAGGTTGAAGCTTGGATGGTTTTCAATCACTTAGAACATATATGGCGAAATTTAAAGGGATTTTAAGCTTGTTTATTGGTGGAAATCAACCAAAACATAAACCTATAACTATGAGTTTAGTTAGGAGCACGGTTGGTTTAAGATTCCACCAAATTTTAAGCAAGATAAATAAGAAATTAAAATATGAAATATAGCCGAATTTTAAGGCTACTTTGGACCTTAAATGTGGTAAGGTTCCACCTTAGTTTGCCATGGCAAACTTGTCGAAACCTTCCTAGAGGTTGTCCAAGTAGTTTGAGAGAAGAAAGAAAGGAGAAAGGTGAAGAAAAATGAGTGAAAACTCACTTAAAACACTTGAAACTTTCTGCCCACTTTTGGAGTGTTCTTGGAGAATTTGGAGAAGATTTGAGGATTAGAGAGTGTTTAGAGGTAGTATAAAGTGTTTAGATGGTGTGGAGAAGGCCTATTTATAGTGGGGTTATTAGGGTTTGGTTATTAATGGTATTGGGGGGAGTTGGTGGTTGAAAAGTAGGAGTAAATGTTAAAATTCATGTGTTTCTAAGGTAAATCTGCTAGCTCTGACGTTTTGGCAGAGTCGTGCCAATCATGATCATGGTCGTGCGAGCCATGAGTATGACTGTGCGGGTCATTAGCATGGTCATGCGGGTCATGAATTTTCACTAAGTGGTCATGAGCATTATCGTGCGAGTCATTAGCAAGGTCGCGTGGGTCATGAATTTTCACTGAGTGGTTAGGAGCAGTATCATGCGGATCATGAGCATGGTCGTGCAGATCATGAGCATGATCTTTCGAGTCGTGAGCATGGTCATGCTTCCCAGCGGAATTTTCCAAAATTTTCAGTTTAACCCTCAGAGTTTGATAATTCCATTACTTCATGCTAGGAACTCATAATTAAGCATGGTTTTACATATCCAGAGCGTATAAGTATGGTGATGGAGTAAAATATGTATAATTGAGTATCTAATGATTGTATATGATTTGGTTTCTCACATAAACATGTAATTGGTGGTATATAGCATATAAAACATGTACTATTGTAACTGATGCCTGTCGTGAAGAACATGCAAAAACCAACTAAACTATGTAGATAGGATAAGTCGGGTATCGAACCAAGGGAGTATTTTGTAAAGTGTTATACTAGTAAATATTGATTAATTAATACTAAAAGAAATGAACTTAAAATTGAAGTTTGTTTATTAATTAATTTAACACACTAAATTGAAGTTGTTATCAATAGGAAAAACAATGGTTCCCCCGAAATTCAAATTGAGAAGTAGATTACAATTATATGTTTCATCCAACAATTATAGAAACGATTGTTAATCCAATTAACCAATTGTGATTCTCATTGACTAAGCACTCCGATTAATACATAATGGAAGGTTATTACACAAGCATCAATCACAATTACCAACCCTAATCCCTTGCCAAATATATCCCAATTTCTAGAACTCTCGGGAATTGAATGGTTAAAGATCAAGGTTTAATAAAATGCAATCAGTTACAACAAATTAATCAAATCCAAAGTGAAAAGCATCGAATGCTTAGATCACCAAATCCAAAGGGTTATCGAAACATATCAAGGTACCTACTTACATCAATCCTCCATTCGGAGGAAACCATAGACAAGACTAGCCGCTCATTGTACGTATACAATCATCAAACACTTGAGAGATTGTTGAATCCATGATCATGATGTTGATTTGGAGTGGAACAATGATGTTTAAGGATGAAAAGCTTCAAACTTTCAAGCCCTAGAAGTCTTGTGTTCGTCCTTGATAAGTGATGATTGGAAAAACCCCTTATGAAACCCTAATATACATGCACAACTGCTCATGCGAATTTTTTTCATAACCAGACTCCACAACCGTAAGCTACGGTCAGGAATTTATAGAAATATGTAACACAACCGTAAGCTATGGTTTTACACCGTAGCCTACAGTCAAGGGTTCTGAAATTGATATCTGTGACCGTAAGCTATGGTTACAAACCATAACCTACGGTTAGGTAATTCTAGTTATTCTCTTTTCTAGAAATGCAGGCTGTAGCCTACGGTCCACCGACCGTACGCTACGGTGGGGTCTTCCTTCCTTTCACTTATCTTCCACAACTTTCAATTAATTGCCAATAAACCCCTCGACTTGTAATCCTTCCCGTTTTCCCGTGTTTTCAAGTTAGTTCTTGATCCGAACAAGTCCCGGTAGTATTTTTTACTCTGCAACTGCATCACGAGTATTCCACGTCATCTCTAACCTTCTTAAAGTTCCCGAATGAATCAATTAACCTGCACAACAACCAGATCTCGTAGTTATCCCATTCAACACATATAACCACTCAAAACTAACTAAAAACACCTAAAATATAATCGTTAACGCTTGGGTTTTACCCTCTCCATCACATTCCCACACTTATATTTGATTGTCCTCAAGCAAACCAACTCGAAATTACTCACCATAATAACAATACGACAAATCTCTTAACCGATTCATCAAACTAAGTTCTCAATCCCATAGATTAACACAATCAAGATTGACAACCTGACAACAATTAATATACTTCAAGACTCAAGACTTGTCTATATAAAACTAACATGCTTATCATTCAAAACACATGCTACATGCCCCTCACAATATACTCTCCTCTCGGCTCGAATATCTGAACTAGCATGTGATGTGCTAGTGTACACACTCATAAACCAATATGAACTCCTACAATTATAAACTTGTATAACAATCAAACTTCCACTTTACATATAACACGGCACATATCAAAAGGACTTTTGGGTTTAGGCTTTAGGCTAAGGGTAGGGAAATTTATGGTTTTTTCTTCTGTTTCCTCTTCTTCACTAGTGGCTAACAACAAGCAACCAATCCGCGGCCACTTATTTGCATATACACAACTCACGCATTCGGGTTGATTTCTACCCACGACATTCTGAACAATGTTCACCCAACTTGTTCTTTTTCTCTGTTTTTTTTTAAACACGGGTCACAATTGGTGGACAAACGAATAGTGTGTAGGTTCAACTAGGCCACTAAGGATGATCATCATACACCCACAAACCTCTCTATTATGTAACATAAATCCTAACGCCTTTATCATTTATATGCTCGTGTCAACTCCATAGTCTCAGCATGTATCAAATTACACAAGTTCTTACACGGAATAACATATAGTCCGCTCTCAACAAATGAAATCATATTGATGTCCTATCATTTCTACAGGCTCAAAAATCTCACCAAGAAAAAGGTAAATGGTTACCGACATATAGCATATGCAATCTAAAGCACATTACCCTTTTATAAACATCTCTTTCCGACTTTTTATAAAAATAGTTGCCAGGCCTACTCTCATGAAACTTAAAGGGACAATCATGACAAAGAACTATGTTAATTACTACTAGCAAGAGACCCATTAGTGATTGAAATCTTAGGTTTTCATAACTAATTAGTATACTTAAGGCAGTGAAAATTTTTCAAAAGTTTTAAAAACTCCCAATTTTCATTTTCCTAACAATTTCATCATTTTCAATCTCTTCAAACGTTTACCCACCAGTTTCTTCTCGGGTTCCCACATCCCCACACTTGGGATACATTGTCCCCAATGTATGGTGCACTTAAAATTACCCCGAGAAGACCAACCAACATCCCAAGAGTGACTAGCCCATATCAAACAAATACAACCATTCCATAAACACATAAAATTAAACATCACCAAATACCATGAAGTAAAATTGTCTTAAACACTAAATAAATAAATAAATAAATAAGATCAAGCACATGGACCTGATCTATGTAGAGGATCAACGAGTGCTCAGTGATATGATGGACCCGGTGGGTGTCTATAAAATCCCCCCAAATGTTCATAGAAGGCACTCATGTCAAAAATGTCGGCCAAACCTCCTTCTGGTCGATCCTGTTGCTGTTGTTGTTGTGACGATCGTGGCTGGTGCTGCTGTGATGGGTACTCGAACGGCGACGGTTGATGTGGATACGAGCTTTGAAAGTGTGGTTCCGTATATTCTCGCGGTAACCACATTGACCCATGAACTTGAGGCATCGGATGTCGAGGCATACTGGGCTGATATGGTGGCTCTTAACTATTTCCTTATCGCCATTCTATCCACCAATCTCGAAGCCACATTTGACATGAAAAAGCTCAGCAGCACCCTTACAAGCGGCTTTAAATTGTCCCGCTTCATCTCAACGCCCTTATTCAATAGGAACAACTATGTATACATCACACTCTCCCTGACTAAGTTTTTCTGCTCATTGAAATAGTCATTCTCATCCACTAGATGGTAGAAATCATCCACTTTAGAATCAAACATGGCCACTTACCTCAGTGTAGCTAAAGACATGGTGGCCCGCTCCCATTAAATATTCTGGTAAGCGTGACGGTCTTTGGTGGATTATTTCCGTCATCTTTCTCTAATGTGCTCAACCGGGCCATAAAACTCTTGATGTACACATCTCCTTTCTCATTACCCTTGAAATCTACAACCGCCTCCCACCCAAACGATACCAATTTTTCATAGAGCCCCAATGCCCAAAGATCCGGTTTGTAGACTGACGTGATGTCGTAGTCTCACGTAAATTTAATCCGAATACTGCTAATAGCAAGCGGTAAGTGGGTATCGAACACAAGGAATTTGTGGAATATGTGCTATCTAAAATTTATAATAAGTTGACTAATTTATCTAAGATGCAAGAAATTAAGTTCAGGATTTTTAGTGTTTTGGTTTTAGATTTAAACTAGTTGCAATTCAAATATTGGTTGTTTAACAAATTAGAAGCAAGCAATCATCCTTCAGTTAACTCTTGTGTTTCAAATCCAACTAGAAAGAGTCACGTAGACATGACTCGTGTTTGACTAATTGTTCGTGATAAAAGGGAACTAAGTACTCGGATTACTACAATGCGAGGTTGTTACCCGATGATCAATTAACCAACTTCCAACCCTTAAACCCTCCCGTGATATCTCGATTGTCAACGAAACCAAGAACGTACAATTAAGGCAAAGATCAAAACATTAATCAATAATTTACCAACAAATATTCAAACACCATAATAAACTACAAATATTGCAAGTCTATTATTCTAGAAATCAAAGATAAAAACACAATTGTTTCAAGCAAACCTTCCACCCAGGATGATCACAATAAGTTTAGCCACTCATGGTCTTGCAAATCATCACACCTTCAATTGATATGTTCATATGAATCATAACCCAAAAGTTAGTGTTTAGAAATTGTTTTTAACCCACAAGAACACCAAAATTCGCCTCTTAGCTCTGCCAAAATGTTCCTAATGATTGATATGCCAAAAGTCCTTTGAAATCCAAGTTAAATTTGGCAGTTACACTTTTCTCGCTGCTGACCACCGTAAGCTACGGCGCCCACCATAGCTTACGGTGGATCAAATCTCCTTACGGCTCCAAACAACTGGCTTACGATGCATATGAATGTCAGACACCACCTCAAGCTACAGTGCCCACCGTAGCTTACGGTGGACAGCAGATTTTTCCTTTTTGTTCCTTTATCAATTCTCCAAGTCTTCATCTTCAATTAGCCAAGTGCAATCTCCCATCAAAGCACGTTAAAACCGCTTGTTTATGCTCTTCAGTACCTGCAAGGCCATATACACCCTAGTTATCAAATCATAAAAATTAACCTAATTAAGTGCGGAATATTGATCGTTTTAAAGCACTTGAGGGTTGTCCAATGGACCACCCGTCATAGACCATCTTCTCAAAACAAGTACTGTCTTTAATAGAATGATCATCCCCCATTTTGGCATAGAATAGCTCTGCTTGGTACTCCCTCTGTTGCTTATTGAGGGGGCCTTTTGTCTAGGTTGGTCTATATGGCACATCACCATGAGCGTACTGGAGTTCTTCCTCTTCTTCTATTTCCTCCTCTCTAATTTCTATACCTGTCCCCCGTCTTCTTTTCGACCTCGTAGGGGCAGCTACAGATGGCTCGACAGCCGTTTCATTCCCGGTTCTTCTCTCCCGCACCATTTACACACACATACCAAATAACAAGGAAAAAAGATCAATTAGTTTACTTCAATTCATACAAATAACCAAGCACAAGTGTGTAATCCCGTTAACTCCCCGCACTTGTTCTCTGTTATGACTAATTTGGTACTGTGGGCGTTTATTTACTGATAACTGTACTCGCAAAAATTTCTAACACACTTAGGATTTCATCACATTCAATACTCTGTAAAAAACTCTCTACCATACCCATTAGCCATAACTCTCATCTAAGCTTTCATGCATTCCCCAACCCTCTTGTAATTTGATAATCAAGGTAACATTACCAGTTCACAACTCAATACCTACCTATTCAATTATTAACTAACTAATGATTAAGTATCAAACATTATTAAGCAACCATACCTTAACTCTGACCATTAGGATCAAAATTGGAGATAAAAATCATACCTTTATCGCTTAGGATGCTTAGACAAGGCTCAATTTGCTTGAATTAAAGTTTGAGTGACCCCAAAATTGAATTTTAAGGTTCTTTGTTGACGGGCTGATTCACAACACTTTGGTGATTTTCAGAAGAAACTGAGATGGGGATTATGTTCCTCTCGGAATTCTAGGTAAGATGGGCTCTTGAATAAACTGATTTGGTTGTGTAACAAGAAAATGGTAGATGGATGAAGCTATGGAGGTTTTGGGTGTATTGGAGAAGAAGATGATGATAAGGATTTTGTGGTTGAAAAGAGGTGATGTAATATGATATAGGTTGATGGGTTATGGATCTAATTCATTTACCCATCTGATTAAATGAATTACTCGGTTAAAAGTTACTAGACCCGATCCAAGAAGGCATGTCTGCACCCGATCGTAAGCTACGGTCAGGACCGCAGCTTATGGTCCTTTAATTCTGAATGACTGCACATGAACCGTAGCCTATGGTTGGAACCCTAGGTTACGGTTGGGGAGTTCTGTCCTCACTTGTCCTCCTGACCGTAGCCTACGGTCTTATGACCATAGGTTACGGTCCCCTTTAGAATTTTTTTTTTTGTTTTTTAAGCCTAAACACTTGTTTAGGTTATGGCACGCCCTATGCAATATTATTCGATCTGTTCGTTTACTCACCCGCGTCACCCCCTATGAAAAGTCGTGTCGACCGCGACACACAATTAACTCAATTACATACCTGCGCAGTGAACATGTTCCCGCACTTGCACAATGCACTAGGGGTGTTGACCAACAACCTATTTAAACCATTCCAAAAAAAGACACTAGAACATGAAAACAAAAATCAATAGCAAAAATCTGGGTTGCCTCCCGGTAGCGCTAAGTTTACGTTTTCAGCCGGACATCGCACAACCACTAAGAGGTCATGTATTCTGGTGAACTTGCAAGAAAGTTCACCTCATCCATAGATTTCACATTCAGATCATCAGCATCCAAATACGGTTTCAAGCGGTGCCCATTCACAACTTGCCTTCGTTGGTCCTTTGGGTCTTCGATTTCCACATCTCCAAACTTTCCCACGCGTACAATCACAAATGGACCCGTCCATTTACTTTCCAATTTACCTAGAAATAATTTTAGACGTGAGTAAAATAACCATACCTTTTGACCTGCGGCAAAAACTTGACGCCGCAACTTCGCGTCATGCACCGGCTTCATCTTATCCTTATAGGCAGCTGTTGTGTCATACGCCTCGTTGCACAACTCCTCAAGCTCATTCAACTTCAACAACCTGTGGGCACCTGCATCAAAATAGTCAGTTTTGACCTGTTTAACAACCCATAACGCACGATGAGCGATTTCCATGGGTAAATGACAACCTTTACCAAATTAAATTCTACAACTTACCACATGATTATTAGCATTAGATGCTAAGGATTCTTCATTCATGCACTGATTTCAACATCAAATTTGGTCTTGATTTAGCCTAAACCTGATAAGTTGAACTAAAGAGTTCTTCCTCTCTCTCTCTCTCTCTCTCTCTCTCTCTAGGCATCGACGCATACACACACACACACTAAAGAATGCGGAATTTTGACTCTAAATCCCCTTTTGTTGACCATTTTCATCAATTTCCAAAGATGTCACAATTGGCCCTTGTACTTTCCTTCATTCTTTCTATTGACTTTTTATGTTAACCAGGTTAAACAACCTAATTAAGTTATTTCACACCATAAATCTAGTAAATGGCATGCTTATTAAAACATTGGATTTTGGGGCGTTACAAGTACAACCAATTTTGGTTCGGAGGGTCGTTAATAGTAGTTCACAATTGAGTGGTTTGGTTAGAAAAGTCAGACGACAGATTCATATATAAGCAGATCAATGAGGAAGATCGGTAAAATTAGACATATGTGTGGAGAGTTGGCGAGGATTAACAAGGGCCCTTTGATTCACGTCTTTTATTTTGATTGAATCTATTGTCTTTTATTTGGATTGAATCTATTACACAATGATTTTTTTAACGGCTAACGAATACTATACAAGCCTGATCATACAGGCAAACCCATTAGCGAAATGTCACTCATGCCAATGTACGCAAACAACGCTGGTAACCAAACCCACCCAACATTCCAGAGGAAATCTACTCCCTGAAGACCCATTGTGGATAAACCCCTAACCACCTGAAAAAAAATTACAAGAAAATTATACCAATTGTGACTTCAATCACGTGAACTTTACATTAAAATATCAGGATGTTATCTTCTGGCAAACCAATTAAGCTCATTGGCTCTTGGATTAATTCCATTTTAGATGACCATTTGATTTTTATTAGATTCTTTTCACTTCTTAACATTATTTTATAATTTTCTTTAGAATGTAGTTTAACATGCTAAAACTTAATTACCATACAAAATCAATTAATTTATATACCTAAGGTTTAAAGATGTACCTAAATCCATAAATATTCTTAGTTATTTCTTTTAACCTTTTTAGCTAAATTTCTGAAATGTCCAATTTTAAATGTGATTATTGTTAAAAGTCCATTCTTTTATAAAAAAAAAATTGGTTAAGAAAAGCCAGTCAAAGAGACATAACACATGCATGAGAACCAAGTGGCCCACATGGTTTGGTGTCAACCACCAAATATGGCCCGAAATCAATGTTTTAATAGAGTAGAAACTTGACAACTAATATGGGCTCCTCTAGTGGGCCAGAAAGTGGACTTTTGGTGTTGAAAATGCCATGCACTTCGCTGTCAACTCCAGTCAACGCAATGAATACCTACTTCCTAGTGGATGACCAAAGGCATAACGAATTAAATGCTCACTCAAGGAAGCAATGTGCATTTAGATGATAAATTCCGTGGTTAACGGTTGAATTGTTCAATCTAAATATATTATTTTTTTTTTTGTCCGGCAAGATGGGACTGATATATTATTAAAAAAAACATAATATTATTTTTATATGCATTTAAAAAATCAAACATGACCGGTATAATATAATGACTGTAACTCAAACTAACATGATCATTAAAACCTATATATGTAAATGTGTTAAACGGGTTGTCAGATAGTAATCAAGTTTTAGATTTGTTAATCAGGTTGATGTGTTATAAAAGATGGGTTAAAAGGGTGATAAATGAGTTAGTTGATTAAACAAGTTAGAGGGACTACCTGTATAAATAAGTGGGTTAAACATGTTAACTTGAACCCAACTGGTTTATCAAACTTGCTAGATATGATAGCACAAAAACTGATTATTCACATGTTATGTTTGTGTCATGTTTCATGTTTCAGGGCGTGTCGAAAATTGGTACTATATATTATTATTGGATAATAACAAAATTGTGGATTTTTTACAAGCAATGTTGTAAGAATTACTAGGCGCTAGTGGACAGGTGAGATACCAACTAACGATTAATTTGGATTGATCTGATTGTTATTTTATATGCAATTTTCAGTTTTATATGTATATATACGCATTTTTATATGTTACTTTTATAGGTAGACACTCTTTTCGACCCATGTTTTGAAGTAGATTAGAGGAATTGCTGGAAGTTCCAGGTTTTGTCTGAAATCTATAGGTTTTTGCCATAATAGCAAGACAACCATCAATTGTGGCCAATTATGACCAAATTTGACCAATGTTGACCGCCTATCGATTAATTGACCGAATAGATGAAATTCACTCAGTTATCTTACGACTAGCAATTAATCAGCGACTAATCGGATTCTAGATACGACTTTTACAACCATGCTTACAAGGTGTAACTCTCATAATACAAGGGTCAATCTATCAAAAGGGGACCACAGCTCAAATATAATTTTGAAAACAATGGATACATCATAAATCGAAGTTGGCATACATTCATTACATCGTAAAAGAAATAAGGACAATTTTTAAAGGTGAAACTTACAAAAACGCGACTCATTAATCCTAATGACCTCCTATTCACCATGAAATGAGTTAAATAACTAAAGTGTATGCTTTTGGTAATCGCACTATAAAAGTTTGACTCTAGGCTATTAAAAATTTATAGTATTTTTTTAAAAAGTACATTCTAAATTTAAAAACAACATAACTGCAAATTAGAAATTACATAAACTTATAATTAAACTATTATAAACATAATATAACTAAAGACAATATATTGTGCATTAAATCAGCTCAAATCGCAAGATTAGTTTCTCTATTACATATACTTTTGAACCTTGTCGAGTGATCTTTCAAAGTTTGTTGCTGGTCCATGTTTCTAACTTGGTGGTTCTACTCATCATGAGACCACCAATTTATTGCTTGTCCATGTGTTCAATCTTATTATGCCATATAAATGTAAGCATGTAAATTACTACGTTATATTGTTCATCACTTGCATACCCCCAAATTCTTATTGGACCTCATATACCTTCCTCATCGAGTTTGAAGGACATCAAATTCTAGTTGTACCACGTATATAATTATAACTTAAATGTTTAATATTTACACATGTATATTTGTTTCACTAGGGCGGGCCCACCATCTCTCATTTTTGCTCACTCGGACGTTCGGATCAACACCCTCGCCCCACAAGCCCTCCAACACAGACGTATATCCAGTCGTTGTCTACATCGAAACGTATGTCCTAATCTATCCAACATTGGTAATGTCAAGTCATCTAAACATCGTAGGTGCTCTAACATAACATCGATGAAAAAAGGTAAATTGTTATGAGATCAAATATCCCTTTTAAATCTATTAGATATATGTTATGTAGTTTACCTTTTAAATCTATTAAGTACATGTTATGTAGTTTAAAAGAAAAAAGATATAAGAGAGGTTATCCTAAAATCAGTGACGGACCCAGGAATTATTTGTTAAAGGTGTAAATGAATAGTTCTAGTATATTTTCAATGGGTACGATCGGGTTTTTTCCTAAAAATAATACACTATTTTTTTCAAATGTGTGATCGCCCACCAAGGGATCTACCTAACCTAAGTCCGCCCCTACATGAAATACACATGTAAACCTTTAAAATGATTATTTTCCTCTTGGTTATTTTCGTCATATCACATATTATAGAATAGAACATAATACACATTTACTCAATTTTAGTCATGTGTTAAATGATAATCTAAAACTTGGTCCACATTTTTTATTACTCCATAAATCCTACACTCATTAGTTTGTTGAACCTAACTACGTGGAACAAACGACAACTTACGAAACGTTGTCGAAGGCCCATGTAACTAACCAACAAGATGTCAACCTAGACTTCCCGTTATCTCTTCATTTTTTTATATTTTTTTAATTTTTAAAAGACTTGCATTTAATTTTACAGTCAACTTTATTTGGCTCCATGGACCTTCTTCCCTCCTTCCACACTTCAACTCCTGCAACACTTATAACCATCAAACCACACCATCCCAATCATTCAACTCACTTTCTTCACATACAAACCATCATGGACGTCGCTCTGGCTGTCGATTTTGGGTTTGTTTCGTCATCCAACCATGGTTTTCATTACGCTAGTGCTCCATCAAGCCCCAGAAGACTGGGAGAAGTGTATTGTGGCTTTGATGAGCTCTTGATTGCTGCGGGAGCTAACCGAAGCGATTCCCTTGCTACCGTTCCATTCGCATGGGAGGAAAAGCCCGGTGTCCCGAAAACACAGGACAATTTATATCAAGATGATTTTTCTTTTGATGTGAGTTGTGATATTGTAAGTGATTCGGTTCCGGCTGAAGATTTGTTCCAAGGTGGTGTGATCAAGACCGTTGGTCCTGTGTCACACGAGAGGGCTTTCAGCGACAGACGTATATGTGAAAGAGGAAGAGAGAGGGGGTTTTCTTCTTTTAGGTTACCTTCATGTAGAAGTAGAAGGACAAGATCTTTGTCGCCATTAGGGGCTTTGGATTATCGTCGTGAGCAACAACCGATGACTCCAAGGACAAAACCGACATCAACTCCTGCGTATTCGGCTGACAGTGGGTCGAAAAGATGGAGTTTTAAGGATTTGTTTTTGTTCAGAAGTGCTTCGGATGGGAGGGCAATGGACAAATACCCTTTGAAGAAATACTTCACCATTAACTGGAGAAATGATCAGGAGACGCGAAATACGTGTGAGTCTGGATCAGTGTCGAAAAGAAGGGGACGGGTATCGGCTCACGAGCTTCATTACAACATGAACCGCGCGAATTCGAATGTGATGAAGAAGAAAACTTACTTGCCATACAAGCATGGTATTCTTGGCGGATTGTCCTTCAATCAATAAGTATACATGCAAACATACTAATCTTTAATTATGCATTAAGTGCATCCAGAGTGTATATAAAGTATGCTATAAATCACAAAAGTGTTTCATCTATAGAAAGTTCTGATTGGGATGGTTGAGGTTGGTTGTGGACTTGTGGTAGTTAAGTTTTGTTATTAGCTAGCTTAATATTGATGTACAAATGTAGCTCATGAGTGTACTATATGAGTTTTATCAATCAGTATTATCCTCAATTTTATGTATGTACAAATTTCAATGCTACCTAATAAGAGATATGTTCCTACAATTTTTTTCTAGTTCAAATTTAAAATTTATAAAAGGCCAAAATAGCATATTACAAACAAACGGCAGATAAACGGGCAACAAGCTGCGCCGCAACCCCCTTTTGAATTGCAAAACTGATCCTACTAAAGACGAAGCGACTCTTAAGGGTCAAGAAAATATTATTCACAACTCGGTGGACCCTGTTCAGGAATTCCACAGCCTTAGGGGCTAGAGAACCAAATGTATCAAAAGCAAATGAGATAAACACCTATTGATTCTCTAAACAAACTTTTTCGTGTTTAGCAACTTTGCTTGATTCTGCCTTCAACACTGCCTGGCCAGCAACAAACTCATTAACCCTGAGACTAACAAGAGGAGACACCCTTGTAAGGTCCTCGCATGCGTGTTTTCCCCCTACCCACCCAAACACAAGAATATCAGCTAGCCAAAGAGTAGGCCTTTTCGAGCGGATCCATTAGAAAGTTCACCGGAGCCTCCTTTTTAGCCAAAATCCCTGCCCGTTTTAGAACATCACAAAGAATAACCTTAACCAAATCATGCTTGTATTTAAACCCAGGTAACTCCTTGCATTGGACCGCATGTTCACTAAAAGTATCTAAACAAACTTGCGACAAACTGCGCTGGTAGTCCATAGCCGACATGTATTAGCCCAATCCTTCAATGGGTATGACTATTAGGAAATCTTGAGCATGAGGAGCCCCTAGACAATCAAACATGGCTTTCTGACGAGGGGATAGACCAAACTTCTCTCCCAAACTCTAGGCAGTTTTAGTAAATAGGGCAAGCATCCTGGATTTTAGGGGGCGGTGTCCTTATTAGAGAAACCGCCAAGATCAAAATCAGGAAGGGACATGTACATGCAATCTAATGCACATACATAATCAGAATCTAACCCGATAATACCACACTTCCGAAGAATGTGGTCCTAAAATATCCAAGATTGCACCCTCAAGGCCACGAAAGCGTATGTAGATACATGCTCAGTCGAACATAAACCCAAACCCCTAAGACGAGTCGAAAAAGATGTCAGCTTCCATTGCAGATCCCAAAAAATAGACCCCCGCAGACCACAATATCCTCGGTCACTATTCGAAGGCCTGTATCTAAAACCGACATAGCCTCCCCAACAAACGTAAGTTGGCATGTCCTGAGGCCAAACAACAACTTAGCAACATCCATGCAAGGGTGCAACAAGAGGAGTTAGCATTGAGGGTCCCGCAGATATAGGAGATAACTCATCAAATCCACTACACGAGATGCCCTTTTCACGGCCAAACTACTGATGAACCCCGCATCTTGACTAACAGCGTCCTCGAGTAGTCTCACACCCAATACCGGTCTTCCAATCTCGCTAGGAAACAAACCCTCCTGCTCCTTAATTCCTGCAATGTATATTTGAAGTCTATTAGGTATAGTTTTAGTCACCCATTGGGCGTATAGAGGCCGGTTTTTTGGTTAACAACTGAGTTCAATTATCCGATTCAAAACCTTAATTTGTAACTTTTGTAACAACCGCTTCATGTCCATATCTATTGTATGTTATCCCCATTTTTCTTCCTCCTAATGTGAAAACGAGGGAAGAAAAAAACATAGAATTTCCTAAGTTTACCAGAGAATTAAGGAGGTAATAGGAAGAAGAATATAGAGAGTACATGGAGCATCGTTTATGGTACGTTATCTACTTCTTTTTATATGCATAAACATGTTCAATTTCGAAATGTATATGTATAATACAATGCGTTAGATAATATTCAATCTATTTGTTGGATAATGTAAGAGCCTCTTTTTAGATAATGTTGGTATGTTGTTTTAGTTTAATTAATTATGATCACAATTTGAACAGATAATGTAATTGCCTTTACTTAGATAATGTTGGTATGTTGTGCTAGTTTAATTAATCATGATTACAATATGGACTAGTGCAACCCTGTTTTATGGTTCTTGTTAGATATTTTTAAATTTTGTATGCCTAACTAATGCTTATATATAGTTGTATGTTGGATTTTGTTAAATAATTTTGTTGAATTATCTATATATATATATATATATATATATTTTACTAGCGTTTATATTTATACATTAGATTGATGTTAGATGATGAAGTTGTTTAGTTGTTTTTCATTTTTAAGTCTTTGGTTGTTTTTAGTAGTAAAGATAAGTTGCTTGAATAGTATATAGACGTTTATATTTTAATATATATATATTAAGTTAAGTTTATTAACATTAGGTTAATTCAGTTAGTTGTTTTTAGGTTACACAAAGTTATATTAGGTCATAACTAGTGTTTAAAACGTTAGTAAAAGTGCTTGATGATAAGTACATTAAATCATCGTAATGGGTTTTGTGATCTTATGTTGATGTATCGTTTTTTAGGCTATACACACGTCAAAATATTTTAATTTCGAGTCCACCCTTCCATCAAAAACTGAGGAATAGTGGAATTTGTATTTCATCTGCTCCATGGCATGGTGAAACCATGCAAAGTCATTCCACCACATAGTGAAATTTATTTCGATGATGAAGAATTTGAAAACCATTGTGGTGATGGGAGTACCGATACTGCATAATGTTGACTAGTCACAGACATATATCGTCAATAGACAGCGTCTAAATGACATGTGAATATCTTGTGGGGAATCTTGTCATTCATTTGTTGATGAATCGTGGACAAAACATTTGCCATAAAAATCGAGCTTTCCGCACGGATCATTAACAACTATAGTTCATCACAAAAAAATCAGTCGATAATGACAAGAAAGCATCGGACAAAAATAATTTAATCCAACATCTTATCTTCACAAGACATTGAAACAAAGTAATCATCTGTAAAACCGACCCACACTTTCAAACCTCTTTGGTACGACATGTATGGCTGATTTTAATTTTAAGACCATTGATTACAACAAAATAATAATTGCCACCAATATTATCAGTAATTAACGTTCAAAACCAATGATTCCAACAAACAGTAGTGCTTGGGGAGTATTTATATGAATTAAACAATCTCCTATGGATGAAAAAGAGACTTGACTACATTCTATCTTAATGTAGTTAAACATTTTGATGACACTCATCACACCACATTCTCTCTTAATTGGATATCTCATTCTCACTTATCTCTTTAGTCATGGCAACAACTTAGTCATATGCAAATTTCTTTATACAATATCTAAAATCATATCCACATATTATCACTTTGCACAAAAATACTACACGTCACAATTATTATTCTTTTATTTTGTTTCTACAAGTATGATAACGACGATATTTAAAAAAATAGCTAGCATAAAAAAATAATACAAATTCCAAGTTGAAATCAAAATATGCAAACTCAGATTAATCAATATTGATTTTATAACACCTAGTAATTCTTGATCAACCATGATCGTGACACCCCAAAACTCTCCCCATAATAACTTTTTAAAAGTTGAGGGGGCATTATTGCCAACGGATTAAAGTTGGTAATTGAGGGACTATGGTTGTCGAACTTAGAAACTTTAAATTTCCTTGTTTAAAGCGGACCGTATGGCTTCATAGCGGTCTTCGTGGACCCTATTTGCACAACTGGTATGTGGCAGCCTTTACCGTCACCATGTGCCCTCATTTTTGTCACACCTCTTTCGTCCTCTCAAAGCATAGGATGTGTGATGTGACCTCCTTATACCCTATGACTATAGATCTCCATTATTTCACCCCATATTAGCACACCTTTCTCTAGCTTTTTCTTAAACTCTCAAAATCTGCTCTGGTGTCTGAAGTTGTTTTGAGTCTCGCACATTCGAGCTCATCCCCAAGCTATTCAAGGTCCTTGAACGTCTGGTATGCTACTTATCTCTCTCTTTACAGCATAAATATGTTCTCATGTACCAGTTGCTTCCGATTTGCATGAATTTCGTCAGTTTTGACTTTCTGGTTTGACTCGTGTTCTAGGTTTATTGAACCCACCATTTTCAAATTCCTTGCTCTTGGACTTTCCTCTTGATCTTAGGGACGTGCTTACACTCTTGGTTCAATTTTCTAATGGATTATGATGTCAAATTGATTAAGTTAAATGGGTTAGGTCTTGATAAACTCACTTTGGTCCAAGAACCAAGTGGCCAATTGTTCCACACAACCCATGTAAGCAATGATTTAATCAAATTGACATGTTCAGTGTTACAGACTCTTTGTATAAACTTGTTTCTTATACATAACTCGTAATGGACCCGTTCTATCCATACCAAGTAACTGGGTTACAAACCGTTTGGCTTGGCTTAGTCCACTTACACGATTTGAAATGGACTAACCTTAATTAAATGATCAAATTTGGATAAATGAATAATGAAATACGAATATTTCGTTAACAGGGTGCGTAAACACCATTTGCTTGTATTCACCATTTAAAATATAACAAATGTATTTCAAAACTTGGTTCCCCATGATCAATCTAAAAAGATGTTTAGCGATCAATAACCATTTTGATGGATCATTGTTCCATTTCTTTCTCTGACTATGGAACCAACTCAATATTCGTGTTGTGAGCTAATAAAACTTACATTTAGTTGTTTAGCTACATGATAGCAGGTAAATACATGGCAACTGCTTTAAAACCTGATATACGAATATAAAACCTCTTGTTTATTGTATCACATTTATTGATACATTGGATATCATGTGATAATTGTTGGAAATTTTAGTGAAAATGAGTTTTTCACTAAATATTTTGGACACCAACAATAATATTTATATATGTGTTGTATAAATAATTATTTTGTGGATTTGTGTTCTACGTTGTGAAAGCTTCGTAACGAACCAAATTATTTCCAAAATGAAGCTAAGATAAATGAGATATCAAAGCTTGAAGTTGTATGTTTGGAACAAATAAAATGAGAAAAATGGATTAAGCTTTGTCAACTTGTCCCACATAGGTGGGATGACAAAACTTAAAGTGGTTTATAAGGAGGAGCACTCCTTGTATAGTGTTTCCTTAAAGGCAAACACTAGTGGGACCCCAAAGGGTGCGCGACACCCTGACTTGCGCACGCGCATGGTATGAGCGATAGGCGCAACGCCGTGAGCCCAATTGTTTTGTTTTGTCCATGAGCGTGTGGTCAGCTACATGGCGGGTGGCAGCTCAGCTTATGGCGCACCTTGGGTGGCGTAGGCGTAGGCGTATGGCGCAAGTTCCTTATGCGCTTGTCATTGGCTACGACAACGGAGGAGCAAATTTGCGTGCAAGTCTAAAAGGCTTAGGACCTGCGGCTTTCGAATAGCGCGGGTCCGCGGACTCCATGTGGCGCGACACGAAGTGCCGGTCGGACAGTAGTCTTGCACGGGTTCACCTGCGCGCGCGAGCGGCCAGTCAAATTGGTCAACCACTATAGTTAATATCTAAACGGTTTCAACACATTTAATTCTGTCATGATGAATATGACCGTTTTTGACTAACCACTTAAGTCCATTTAATTAGAGATTAAATCCATATTCATTATCTTGTTTATTACAAGATTAATGTTTTAGTTATGACAAGATTAATGTCTTGTTTATTGCTAGTTTTAATGAGGTTAAAACTATGAGTGTATATATATGAACTTGGTGGTTCATACAAAAACATAAGAGAAAATCGACACTCTCTTTAGTCTCTAAAAGGTTCCATAAAATTGAGATGAGTACTCTCAAATAGAGACAACTTCATCTATTTTCTAATTCTATAACACCAATTACACTCGGTGGAATATCGGGCTTGAGGGCCATCTCCGGCAGTACAACTACTGATTCAGTTGTTGTATCCTGGAAACAGGTCGTCTGAGAGGAGGCGCAGAATCTGTTTTAAGGGCCCCATGTCTAACACGATCCTCAACCAAAACCGTCAACGTTTTTTTTTGTCTTGCAGCAAGGTTCGAACAAGAAGGTGCGGTTGAAGTTTTTCAAAGATGTCGACTTGAATCAAGATTGATACAATTAAATTGTATTTTATATTAATTTTTTAGTTCATGTAACCGGTATTGTACTAGTAGAATTTCCCACGAATGACGAGAGTCTCGTTATTATTTATTATATATTTTTGTAACATATTTTATTAAAAGTGAACCTACTTCCTACAATCTTAAAACAGCCTTTCGTGAAGATTGTTACCACGATCTTAAATCCCTTCCCTATAGGATTTAGGTTCACGAAAGTTAAATTATTAATTGAGATTTTGCCAAAATCTTGTAAATATTTTTGGGAAATTTTGATTTAGTACGAGTCGGATTAATTTTTTATGATTGGAGTACAATCATTAATCCGAATACCGTGTTGCAAAACGAACGCTTTGATTCAAGTTTTGCTATTCATGGTTTTTGTTCGTGTTTAGATAAACCGAACCATATACAAAATAATATGTATTTCAATATGTTTTGAAATACTAATATTTTCTAATAAGCGTATTAGAAAATTATATTTTGTAACATCATACTAAATGGTATATTAATGTTGGTTTCAAAGGTCTTGAAATATATATATTTTCTAATGAGCGTATTAGAAAATAAATATTTTATAAAATAACAAGGTTTAATATTTTCTAACGAGCGTGTTAGAAACGTTGTTTGGAAGAATAACAAGATTAAAACTTTTTATATATCTAACGAGCGTGTTAGGATTTTTATAGAATAATAAGTTTTAACATTATCTATTATATCTAATGAGCGTGTTAGATACGATGATTGTTAAAAACTAACTAGAAAAGATGCGTTTAAATTTTCTAACGAGCTTATTAGAAAAGATTATTATTCCAAATAATTACCGACGAGCGTGTTGGAGATTTTTTTTGGATAATGATAAATCTTATCGCGGTTTCATTAAACCATTAAATTTCTAACAAGCAAGTTAGAAACGGTTTACTTACATAAATGTTAAATTGACTTCATATCTAGTGGGCGTATTGGAAATAGTTTACTTTTATAAACTTCAAAACAAAAAATTGCAATCGTTTATTTCTAACGAGCGTGTTAGAAACCATGTAACGACTTTGGCAATTGGTTATTTCTAACAAGCGGGTTAGAAAACATTTATTTTATATAAAAAAACGGCTTATGGCAATAAGTGTGTCCGTTTAAATTTCTAACGAGCATGTTAGAAATGGTTTACTTTATAGAAAACCAAATAGTTTGAATGTTTGTCAAACGTTTAAAATCTAATGGGCGTATTAGAATTTGTTTATCTTATAACCAACTATTTTAACGATTTGCAATTGTTAATTTCTAACGAGCGGCTTAGAACAGGGTTAACTATGATAAACTATTTAAGATCATGTGTAACCGTCTTATATATATTTTCTAACAAACGTGTTAGAAAAGGTTTATGTTTAACAAGCGTGTTTGAAAATGTTTGTTTAAATAAACCAAAACTGGCTTATGAGAATCAGTGTATTCGTTTTATTTCTAACGAGCGCGCTAGAAAAAGTTTAATATATATGGAACCAAATATTTTGAATGTTTGTAAACGTTCAAGTTCTAATGAGCGCATTAGAATCGGTTCTGTTAGAAACTACTCATTTTAACGATTGGTAATCGTTCATTATCTAACAACGGGTTAGAAACGATTTGAATGTGATAAACCATTTATTAAAACGATGTTTCGCTTTATTTTCAAACGAGAGAGTTTGAAACTGTTTTATTTAATAAACTATTATAAGGTTTATTGTCTTGATTTGTAATCAAAACATAAATATATTTAGTTTAATTTTATAAAACACTTGCAAAAACGAAAAAATGTTTTGAATGAATAAAACATGTTTTTGCTATTTATAAGTGATTTGATGGTTCCATGGAAAGTATTTCGTCTTGAACCATATAATAGTCTCGGAAAGACTATTTGGTAAAAACAACTCACTATTGTTATGGATATAATAAGTTGCTCAACCACTTGCGAGTAGTTAATTGTAAACAACTTTATATCTTTTGGACAACTTGTTGATTATTCAAGTTTAGAGTTTCAAGATGAAACAAGTTATATGTGTTCCATTGAGGGAGTACCTCAAAACATGACACGAAACGATATAATTGCGTTTATTTCGGTCGAAAGTGTCACGAAACGATATAATTGCGTTTATTTCGGTCGAAAGTGTTTAGGATAATAACACTTTGGGATTTGATGTTTAGATATCATTGGTGTATCAATTTTATACATGTTCGCTTTTATTTAAAATGGTGGACTACAATTTGGGTTTATTTACATAAACAAATGGTTTTAAATATATAAAGATATGCAAGATGTATATTATTTTTAGGACTACAATAATTTGTCAAAAGGATACACATTTTGATATAAAGTGTAAAAAGTAATTTACACGAACACAACGAGAGGGTTGTGGTCATGACTTATGTAATAAGTCACAAATCAAACATCAAACGTATAACGACTTCGTTAGAAACGTGGTCAATGGTTTGAGATGAAATACACGAAAACGAGACATGTCATCTAATTTTGAGAGCATCAACATGGAAATGCACATGTAAGTTTTCAAAGAACATAACATATGAAAGAAATATATGTTATGATTGTAAATGATTTTAATAAATTAGCCAATTTATTAAAGGAGATTTACAATAGGGATGGGCTTGTAGATGATTCTACCACCATCAATGTTGTTTAAACTCTATGTAGGGTTGGTCCTTAATTTGGGAGAGTATCCTAATACATGGTATTTACAAAACAACAACGTAAATGTATATATCACTTTAGGCATACGTGAATGCTTTGTTGTTGAGAGTCAATCTAATTGACTGTATCTCAAGACTCAAGTGATTTTATACAAAGATCGTTCATCAAAGTGACTTGGATTAAGACTTATGTTTAAGTTCTTATGAAGTCAATGGTGAGGCCTTCGAGATAAAAGGCAAACGATTTATGATCCTGATGGATGGAGTTAACTACGGTTTTGAGACCTTCCTAAAACCGATGGTTTCGGAATGGTGAAATAAAATTTCATTATTGTGTCTAATCTAAGAAACGAATGTTCGGAAGAAATAGTGTGTTATCTCTTAAGGCTGTGAAGAATCAGAATGATGCATCTTCTGTTCACATGCTAGAGTATTGTGGTCTAAAGCATGCTAGACTAATACTTGTTAATTTATATGCTCGACGGAGATTAAATTAACTTTAAACATTCAAAATCAGTAATGACATAAGAACGAATTTTGTGCTAAAACAAAACTATAAATATAACTTCATTTTAGTCCAAAGGGATAAGTTGGGAGGACCAGCTAAATAGATCATTTGTAATGATTCCATACGGTTTCATACGTGAAGAACTCGTATAACTCAGAAGCTCTTTTGAGCAATATTAATCTGAGTAGAGTAATATAATTCGACGACTGCATTGACAAAAAGATATGGATAATTTTATCCTATCATGCGGGTCTAAAAAGTCATCAAGAATGATATTACTCAAGCCTAATTAAAATGCAAGCAATGTGGGGGGTGAGCCATTTAAGAAACAAAATCTTTAGGGTATGTAGAAATGGTAGTTGAGAAGTTTTCTCAAACTCGAAATGAAAGGGAGAACCTTTCATCACCCCATTTGGATGCTATCCAATTACACTTAAATGTGGGGGGTGACTTACATTTGAATATGGAAGGTTCGGCTATAAGGATTATAGTAATCCTAATATATATTGCAAACACATGACCAAGTGGAGTACACAATGGTTATGTGGAGTCAATCGAGTAGATTGGACTCGAATGCCAATTGGTTAGATTCAAAATCTAGTAAGATGTCAATTATGACATACCAATGGCATGATGAAAACGTGTTTAGCCATGAATTGAGTTTCATGTAATTCTAAAGACAAGGTACATAACTAGATCCGAGTTGGATCACGAGTTATAAATCTTACGAATCGACTAAAGGCAAAACTGACTAGCGAGTCAAGAACACGTTAGAACAACTGATCTCAATTATCGTTGTCGACTTAGCGAAGTCAACACATAATTTTGGATCCAACAACCAGTGGGTTGATAAGAGATTAAGTTGTGGAATGAAACTAAAGCCATGAAAAGAGGGACATGAGGGAAACCTAACCTAGTTGACTGGAGATCCCAAGATCTAGGTTCAATAGGCCAACTTAATCATGAACCGAAGGGTAGTCACTGTGGGGGCAAAGCTAAGATATATGTTTATATATGAGCTAGTATATATGTTTATATACCCCCAAACTATAAAGGGTGTTTAAATACGTCCTAGTCCATTCCTATAATATTCAGTGACATTGATGTGAGGTTAAGCATAATATGTGATTAAATGATTTCTGTAAATCATAATAAACCGTAATGCTTTTGATGATTTAAAGGGAAATCACCTATGTTGGAGAGAAGTGTGGTCGCTTCGAATGGAATTATGGCACAATTCCTAGAGCTCCCGCAGAACCAGGAAAGCGCTCCATGACCATTATTGGAGACAACTCTGAGGAGATGGCCCGGCTAGGGAAAGTATTGTGTGAATGTATATTGTCGTTTACATAAATGGGGGGTTGTTCAAGGACATCACGTCTACAAAACCCTAGTAGGCTAAGTATGTCTCACAAAGGAAGGTTCAAAGGCTACACCTACCTATCCTACAATACTCGATTGTCGTGTTTTCATCGGGGAATTTTGTGTGTTTTAATCGATCTCCATTCATGTGGGGGATTGTTGGAAATTTTAGTGAAAATGAGTTTTTCACTAAATATTTTGGACACCAATAATAATATTTATATATGTATTGTATAAATAATTATTTTGTGGATTTGTGTTCTACTTGTGAAAGCTTCATAACGAACCAAATTATTTCCAAAATGAAGCTAAGATGAATGAGATATCGAAGCTTGAAGTTGTATGTTTGGAACAAATAAAATGAGAAAAATGGATTAAGCTTTGTCAACTTGTCCCACATAGGTGGGATGATGAAACTTAAAGTGGTTTATAAGGAGGAGCACTCCTTGTATATAGTTTCCTAAAAGGCAAACACTAGTGGGACCCCAAAGGGTGCGCGACACCCTAACTTGCGCACGCACATGGCATGAGTGATGGGTGCAACGCCACGAGCCACAATTGTTTTGTTTTGTCCATGAGCGTGTGGTCAACTACATGGGGGGGGGGGGCAGCTCAGCTTATGGCGCACCTTGGGTGGCGTAGGTGTATGGCGCAAGTTCCTTATGCGCTTGTCATTGGCTACGACAACGGAGGAGCAAATTTGCGCGCAAGTCTAAAAGGCGCAGGACATGCGGCTTTCGAATAGCGCGAGTCCGCGGACTCCATGTGGCGCGACACGAAGTGCCGGTCGGACAGTAGCCTTGCACGGGTTCACCTGCGCGCGCGAGCGGCCAGTCAAATTGGTCAACCACTATAGTTAATGTCTAAACGGTTTCAACACATTTAATTCTGTCATGATGAATATGACCGTTTTTGACTAACCACTTAAGTCCATTTAATTAGAGATTAAATCCATATTCATTATCTTGTTTATTACAAGATTAATGTTTTAGTTATGACAAGATTAATGTCTTGTTTATTGCTAGTTTTAATGAGGTTAAAACTATGAGTGTATATATATGAACTTGGTGGTTCATATAAAAACATAAGAGAAAATCGACACTCTCTTTAGTCTCTAAAAGGTTCCATAAAATTGAGATGAGTACTCTCAAATAGAGACAACTTCATCTATTTTCTAATTCTATAAACACCAATTACACTCGGTGGAATATCGGGCTTGAGGGCCATCTCCGGCAGTACAACTACTGCTTCGGTTGTTGTATCCTGGAAACAGGTCGTCTGAGAAGAGGCGCAGAATCTGTTTTAAGGGCCCCATGTCTAACATGATCCTCAACCAAAACCGTCAACGTTTTTTTTTTTTGTCTTGCAGCAAGGTTCGAACAAGAAGGTGCGGTTGAAGTTTTTCAAAGACGTCGACTTGAATCAAGATTGATACAATTAAATTGTATTTTATATTAATTTTTTAGTTCATGTAACCGGTATTGTACTAGCAGAATTTCCCACGAATAACGAGAGTCTCGTTATTATTTATTATATATTTTTGTAACATATTTTATTAAAAGTGAACCTACTTCCTACAATAATTTGATTTACATACGCGTGCCTGCAAACAAAAACACTTTGAGCTAATTCATGCATGTACAAGGCGCGAAACTTGTATTTAATCGGTCATAAACACGGGGTATAGGCATATACCTAACATTCATTGTGATGTGTACAATTGGTATATTTAGCATTAAGACTAGATTCAAATGTGTACAAGTTGTAAGCCATGTAACCAAGATCATCGTCTTATGATTTTTCTTAACATGTTTTATTAATGTGTTTGTAAACTGTATTTACTAATGAAAGTTGGCGCACTTTAAAGACCGACTCACAAGTGTTAATCCATAGGCATATGCTAGGATGATTCTGTCGGAGTGCCTTTGGATTTGCTACTCCAAGGATGGAGACCTATGATGTTGCCAAGTCATATTTGATATTTCGATCAACCTATGGAATTTTTTTTAAATTGACATAATATTTTAATACATTTTTGGATTTTGTCTAAACTCATATTTTCAAATAATACAAGTAAATCCTTATTTCCGTTGCGATGTAAAATCATTTTTGGGTTTTGTGTAAACGCATCTATTAACAATTAGTCACGCCAATGCCATACACTCGGGCCCATCGGAAGAGTGAGGTGTGATAGTTTTATAAGATACATGAATAATATTTGGACATTATATCATATTGTACTACTATATTAAGCACCCTCTATAGTGAGGCACAAACCCGTATTCAAAAGGCACCATGGTGCTAAAAATAACATATGATTTACATACTACTTATAAATGGTTATATGTTCATAATGCATTTTTTGATTTTGTATAAACTCATCTCTTAATAATCAGTCATGCTAATGCCCCACACTCGGGCCCACTAGGAGAGCGGGGTGTGAGTTTTATAAGATGTAAGATGATATTTGGACATCGAATCACATAATGTTACTACATTGAGCACTATCTATAAGTGGCACATAGACCATTATTAGAAAAAAAAGGCATCATTTTTATGATGATAAAAATAACATGTCATTTACGTGTTACCTATAAATGATTATATGCTCATAATTTATCACTATAATGTAGTAAGTAAAACGTTGTAGAATATATAGGACAAAACTATTGGTGTATCAAAGAGCTTAAAGGAAGACTTCAGTATAGAAGTCCCATGGTCAATTAATGGACCAACTTGGATTTTTTTGTCAATAATTTGCTCAAAATTGCATGAAAGCAAGATCACGGTCATGCTATGGTCGGACCATACATATATAGACCATCAAAAGATATACTACAATCAAGACCAATGCTAGTGAACTCATGATATTAATAGTAAACCATGGATCAACCATTCAACCACTTGATATTATTCTCAACAATGTATCGATCCGTAAACTCACAATTAAGATCGATAAAACCGGAATTAAGTCAAATAAAATATCAAGTGACAAAGCGTAAGATAGACAAACGCCATAAGGTATATAATGTTATCAATTTAGAAAGTTGTATAAATAACAAAGTGTTACAAAAATGGTATTTTAGTGAACAAAGTTTTAAAAAATTAAATCCATTTTTTAAATAAATGTTTACCACAATACATTTAAGTAACACTTTTGTAAGACCAAAGTTATCTTGATTGTAAGAATCTATCTATACTAACAAAATAAACCTGTCATACATACAAAAGCTCTCTCTATTTTCCTGACATTCCATCTTCTCAATCTTTTTAACTATTTTGTACATGTGTCAAGTAAAGATTGATCAGCATTCTCTTTCATAAAGCTTCTAATTTATGATTCTTTATATTATGACAACCTTCTCTCTCCTAAACCCTAATTTAATTTAGTTCATCAGCTCTTCATCTTCTCCTAATTAAATTCCAGTATCATTTTCTTCTTCTTCTATTGTTACAATTGTTGGGTGTTTCTTGAATATTGAAGGTGTGATTGACTCCATATATGTTGTTTTATTTGATTTTACTCTTAATCATTCATCTTAAACCCTAAAAGTGATACCCATGTGTTTTCATGTATTTGTATTCTTCTGCATCGTGAGTTATAAAAAGAAAGTTATATGTTTTGAATTTGATTTAATTTGGATTTTCCTCATTGTAATCAATTTTATTCTTTTCTGTTGTGAGTGTGGGAGAAGTCGAAGGTCCATGAACGATTCAAGCTATTCAGTAAGTCATCACAACAGAAATGTTTGAATTTCAGCAAGTAATCATTTATTTTATTGTTGTTTTAAGATTACTTAGCACATCATTGTATTTTTCTCATTTATTATATTTTTCTATGCTCTTATGATGTTATATTAAATTGACGAAAGGGTTTCCTAGGATAAATATGTTGAGAGGAAACAAAATAGGGCCTACAAAAGAACAGAACGAAAGGGGAAAGAAGGTGGTTGTGCATGATGAATACACAAGTGCCGTAAGAACTACGCCAAGAGAATGGAAGAAACAAAGAGATACATATGGTAGAGATTGAGAAGAGGAAACAGAATTCGGATTCAACTCTCTTCTAAGTTGTGAAGCTCTCAAACAATCAGCGTTTACGCACAGCCAGCTTTACATTGCTTTATCCAGAGTTAAAAGGAGAGTTAGACTTAGGGTATGTTTGGCATGGAGCTTTTAGAAGCTTTTAGGAGCTTAAAGCTTTAAGCTTTTAAGAAAAAACCCCAACTTAATAAAAAGCCTTGTTTGGTTGAAGGAGCTTGAAGCTTTTAGGTTAGGAGCTTGAAACTTTTGGTTAAACGCTTCTACTAGTAGCGTTTAGAAGGAGCTACAAGCTTTTAGGAAAAA
Organism: Scalesia atractyloides; assembly: GCA_947069175.1. Taxonomy (NCBI): domain Eukaryota; kingdom Viridiplantae; phylum Streptophyta; class Magnoliopsida; order Asterales; family Asteraceae; genus Scalesia; species Scalesia atractyloides. Next base: position 14,023,148 of record CAMTDV010000001.1, on the reverse strand, counting down.
AATGACTATTTTAACCTCAAAAAATAATGAACTTTTTAATGTACCAATTTTTTAGTGTCCATTTTGGTCATTTTATACATTTTATTAAAAGCTTCAGCTACTCTGCCAAACACCTAAATATTTCTAAAAAGCTACAACTACAGCTACCAACTTCCAGCCTCCAGCCTCCAGCCACCAGCTTTCAGCTACCAACAACAGCTACTTTTGCCAAACATACCCTTAAACTAGTAATTGTCGATAAAGATGGTAAACATACAAATACGACCGTGAATGTTGTATATAAAGAAGTTTTTAGAGATTTGTAAAGATGTATGGTTTTTTTTTACAATCTGTAAAATTGATATATTATTATTTATAAACAATTGATTTATGCAATGTATATTTATGTTATATTATTGTTTTTATTCAAAATTTATTTTAACTTAACGACGTGTATCATACAGATTTCTAACCTAGTAAAATATATTAAAACGTTAAAATTGACTAGGAATATTCAACATTTCAACCCATTATCTTCGAATATTAAATTAATAATAGTTGTGTTTTTAAGATATCTTTTTATTTGCCAAAAACCACTATGAAAACTTGAATTTAAATTAAAAGTCATGCTAATCGTTCTAGTTTACGCTTATAATATATATTTTTCTAGTTAAGTTATATACGATGACATGACAAAAATACGCCGGAATATTTAAAGAAAAACCATTGTTTGTTTTTCTTAACGTATTAGGAGGAAGCAACCGCTGATTTTACATTTTTGTTAAACTAATCTAATATATATAATTTTTTATTCATATTGTATAATTGGTCAACCAATGTATGATATAACGAATCTTCCAGGCTTTGTAGACAACAAATATAATAGTTTAAATAGAGCCACATGACTTTTTATATTTACATGTTTCTCAATAAAATATACCACGAGACTATAAAATATAGACTAATTTAATAAGAATCTGATTATTTATATATATATATATATATATATATATATATATATATGATATCATCAATCAATAATTCGAACTTAATACATTTTGTCATCTAACTCAGTCCATTAGCAAAATAACGTTGATCCGGAGAAAATACATTTTATCATTTGATGGATCGATGGTTCATATTATACACATTCCGTTGCTGAGAGTTCGGATGATGTTTGATCAAGAGCATCATCAAAAGACACTTCGATATGCATTATATGACTTGAAACAAACCGTATAGTGTGACAAATGGTCTAAACATGTACTTACTAACGTATGTTCATAATGACGATTTGGCATTTTAGTTAAATCGGATTGTAGTTAATACTTGCTACAATACCCGTCATTAACGATTTAGCCTAAAGTGTAAAGTATAAACACAAATGCATTAATAGCAAAGTACGTTAAATTTAGTTGACCCTCAAACGTTTACTTCCATTTGTTGTATTTTGTTAACTTGATGCTTACTTTCATGTTAGAAGCCGGGACACATGAGATTCATGAAGAGACGTATTGCATGATCATTGTAGGGGTTTGGAACACATGATACCCTCATACTAAGCGAAATTCGAATTCGATTAATAAAGTTTGAATTTGAGTTAATTTGTATTCGAGTCCAGTAATCGAATTCGAATCAAATAAGAATTTATTATTTTTCAATTTGATTCGATTCGAAATTCGAATTCAGTTTATATGTAATTTTTTAATATGTATATACACACACAAACATATATATACACACACATATTCTCAACTTGGCCAAAGCATGAACTACATTTATAAGTGATAAATTTATTATTCATAATATTACCATACATAGTGACAAATAACCCATATTACTTATTTCTAAATTTTTACCTAACTTAAATCGCTATCAGTAACCGGCTTATTTTCTAAATTTAGTGTTTGACATATTGATAATTAATTAATTTTGCAGATTATTATATTTTAGGTTGAATATAATTAATTTGTAGTAGTTTTAAAAAATCAAAGTAAAATAATTTATTGTTTAGGGTGAATTTGAATTAAATCGAATTTATTCGAATTCGAATTTCAAATGCTAATCGAATCAAATCGAATTGAATCAAATACGAATTAAGGTAAAAAAATAAAAATTCGATTTGAATAATTCGAAAATTCGCTATTCGATTCCTCGTTATTCGATTCGATTCCTCGTTATTCGATTCGATGAACACCCCTACTAAGCATTGCAACATCCTCATCGATATAATGATATAAGTATTATTATTATTTTATATATTTTACAAGAATCTTGCAATCCATTAAAGCTCAAAACAATGAAACATAGATTTTTTTTATTATTATGGTACAATAATCAATGGAAATTTCAAGAAAGTTTCGCATGCACACATGCGATCAAATATTGCAGTGATCGGTAATCCTACATCCCAAAACGACATTCCATTAGCTACTATATTTAAATTGCTACAGAAATATTATGTTTACTGTTTGGTTAAAACAATAAAATAATTTAAATTTCGATTATAATCAGTTATATTACTTGATATAGTAAATAACTTTTTTTTATTATTTGTCAACTATGTACTTAATAATTTAAATTTATTTAATTATGGCCGCAAAATTATTATTGTCATATTCATTTCATAAAAAAATATGTTATGGGCTTGATAACCAAAGCCCGATGTTGTTGGGCTTGAAGGTCCAAGTGTTACAATTATAAATACAAGAAAAAAAGAAATCAAAGAATTATATTCAAGGTTATCATATATGAAGTATTTAAGGTCAGACTATATCATCCTTCATTCGGATTGTATTGTGTATACATTAATAATCCGTTAGAAGGGTGTTCGAGATCAGAACCTCCGAGACCACCTCTAACGGTTTAGTTGAGAGCCTATATAAGATATGAAGTGTGGTAGCATCAAGTATATGTGTGTGGAGGCGCGAGCGTATGTGTGTATATGCAAAAGGTATGTAGTTCTATAGAAGAAAATAAGTAATCCGGCCCAAACTAGAGATGGGTGGGCTAACGAAGAGGAAGAAGCTCACATCGTCACATATGGCAAGTACATATTTGGTATGGTGCCAGTAGGGTACATGTCAAACCAGTTTTCTTTGTTTTACCACAACGTTGCTTTGTTGAAAATAACTAAAATTACTAGCACAAAGTTTGAATATGGTCAATGATACGATTTACCATATTGATATCAAACTAGTATTATACTGTAAGTTATATTGTTGTTACGTGACACGTGCAGTTTCGTACCATAGCACAACGCTAAGTACATTGATACAAGTGATGAAAGTTCAAGCGAGACAACCGCAAGGTACCATTTTCTTTATTTGTGTAAAATTCTGTCACTATTTAAACATGATTCAGGAACCACTCATTCTACTTGTTTCAAAAATCAAAAAAAAAAAAGAAAAGGAACAAAAATACTACAGTTAAGTATGAATATGAAAGAACAATGAGAGATGTCCCACTACTTTAAAAGCTAATATTTAAAAAAGCACTACTTTTTGTTCCTTGCTTCAATTTGGTTACATGGGTTGTCAACTACTCATTTTTGTAGCATTTTATCATGTCCTTTCTCCAAGGACCACCACCATCAACTCTACCCATTTTCTTGTATAGGCTTCGCACACAGATGTGTGTAATATATATATATATATATATATATATATATATATATATGCGCGCCCGCGTGGATTCGCAAAAACACTTATACATAATGCTATAAAACATAATGATACAAAATATATAGTAGCAGTTATTTGGTTACATGATTATCTTATTTATCAAATTTAAAGCAATAAGCATATACATTTACGTGTATTTCACAGTTCTTTAATGTTACGTGTGTGTGTAAAGAGGGAGACCCGGTTCCAGTTAAAAAGTTTTACTTCCTGAGAAGTGTTCGAAGTGAGTAGATAATTGCATACCACATGTCTACAATTATACGACATATGTATATAATGATGTAGTTATGTACATAATAACGCACAATATATCAGTTTTGTCATTTATTAAATATATATATAATAGTACTATACTGCAATCAAACATGATAAAATGCTTGATTTAATAGTTTAATTAAAGAATGTTAAGTAGATAAAGTTATTTGTATTTAAAAATGATAATGTTAATCTTTTTAATTTTAAGATGGTATTGTTATATCTTTTTAAACAGTTTTGATGTGTGACAACGGTTGCGTTTATACCCATTTACAAGGTGTATTTATACCCTTTCAAACAAGGCGTTTTTTTCCTGGCAAATACAAGTGGAATTAATTGGATACAAAAACCCTCTCCCACAGTCCTACTCCCTCTCTCTCTATATATATATATATATGTATGTATGTATATGCGCATGCATATGTGTGTAACTTTAAAGCCATGTGGTGCAGAATGAAGTAACTTCAAGGCCAAAAGTGGGGACTGGGAATGATACTGAATTTTGTAAGCATTCAATATATGTCTTCTTGTTATAGATCCCTACACTTGATAACATTCAACTTGTTTTCACAACATATTTCTTCACTAACAAGCTCATAAATGATAATAACTTTCTAAAGTTATATAAATATTATACCAACTTAATGAATAAAATACTTACAATGGGGGCAGATGGATTATATATATGTACTTCCATTGTATTATATCGAACTTATACAAATCTAAAACTCAAGAATCTTGATAAGACTGGCCCGCGAAAAAGATGTTATTTGTGCAAAAGGTACCTAAATTGAAACTCGTAAGGGATAACACGAAGACAATGTGAAAGTGGTACGCCTTTATTTCTCTCGAGGCATTTCATTGCTTGTTTTCCGATTTCATTTGGTAATTGAAGGCATACCCAATCTAGCAGTGAGTCCATGTCTTTAGCAAAATCAAGCATATACCAATCCAATAGTTTTGGAATTGCTATCATTTTCTTTGTGGTGGAAATCGCGATTGCAGCTTGTAGATAATCTTTTTTGGCGATTTCAAGTTCATTTTCAACTTGAGATCCCGTGTAGATTCTGTTTAGATATTTTATCTAAAATTTACAAGCCTTAAATTGTATAAGAAAAGTAACCAACTTTGCTCAGATTTCTATTATAGGTAAATAAGACATTTTTAAGCCAGAAAAGGCATAATATTTTTATATAAATTGTAATACAACTTAATCAACCTGGGCACCCTTCAAATCTAGTAATATGAACACTATGAGTTTAACCCGTTTATCTAAAGAGTCAAACAGGTTTAGGGAGGGGGAGGGTGTTATAAATTGGTTGTAATCAAGTTCAAAACATGCTAAAACGGTTGGTGGTTATAATAAATGGGTTAAACAAACTGTAAACGGATTGGCGGGTTGACATGTTAATTAAGCGGGTTAAACAAGTCAACCCAAACACGGTCCATTTAATTATACAAGTCAACCCAAACAAGACATGTTTATTTAATGAGTAAGATATGACAACCCAAAACCTGATATTTTCGTGTCTTGTATTTGTCACACCTATTTTGACCATGTAGACATTTTTAACAGTTTGTCACTGTGAAAACCAATTCTCTTAGGTAACTATTTAAAAATAACAAAATCTTGAAACATAAATCAGACCAAAGTTGTAACAGAAATGCTATTCACTTGGCCCATTTAATAAAAGATCACAATCTTTTATCATAAATGTTCTGTTCAATGTACCAAGAATGTGTATTATGAACCTTATCTACAACTTACAGCAGGTGAGGACCAGCTTCCACAGGAGAGTGCAAATGTTACTAATGGTTCTAATAGTTCCAACCCAAAAACACTTCTTGCAGTTATCTCATCATTCTTTACACCCTTTGCAAATGTCTAACAAAAAAATGTTTTTTTTAAGAGTTACAAAAAAATATTAAATGAATCTCTGTGACAAAAGATACCGATGTACTTACATATTTTGAATGAAAAGGCAGTCTCAATATGAAATGCTCGATGCTGATCGCGTTTAAATAATGTCCTCCGACATTTATTGTTGCCTGCCGAGTAAGGAACAGATTATATAAAATATATAAATGAAATATATGTATATGAATTTATTTATGTGTTTGAATTGTATTACCTTCTGCATTAGTTGAACAACCATATCTGGACTTTCTGGTATTCCATGTTCAAGAAATGCCTGGTTGTTTCATGATTTAAATATATTATATTTCATTTGTCTCAAAATTAAAAATTAAAATAGTCAAATATTTTAACATACATTCATCATGCAAGAATTATAAATATTGATCCAGAATGCTAGTTTTTCATGGTGAGTAAGACTTGTTAAATTGACTGATGCAAGTTTCCCAAGTAGGAGCCTGAGATCAATAATTCAAATAAGAAATTGTCAAACTTAAATAAGATAAATAAACTAATAGTTTAAAATTATTTTGAACTTACTTTAATCTTTGTATCAAAAACACAGAATTCGCGGTTCGGTTTTTGTTGATGGAAGTTGCTTCAATGGCATATAAATTTTTATATGCGCCAACATCTCTTTTATCGTATTCAAAACAAATGTTATAAGGATCCTTAAACTCTGTTTCTTTGACGGTTTCATTCGTTGTCAATGAAGGTAACATTTCCGTCATGCTTTTACTCCTTGTTGAACTCATTCGCACAAAAATGTTCATCAAACATTTTAATATACTCTCGGAAATCTTGTTTGGATTGTCATCTCCCGAAGATAACAATCCTTTTTCTTGAATTAAATTGGTTTTTCCATCTGCATTTGCAGCCTCCATTGACCTACCTTCAAACTGAACAAAACTAATTTGTTACAATGAGTACACTATGAAATAAGTATACGCGTACTATCGGTTAATTGCTTTTAAACCCCTAAACTTTTCTTTCGTACGAGTTAAACCCTTGTACTTTGGTTTCTTATTCATACATAGACATTTCAGGAAAGTAGGTGATAAAACTTGGATATAAACTCATTTTTGAACACATAAATCAAGTTATATAAACTAAATTTACCTGTAGTTTTTTAGGAGCTAAACGCTTCCTTGGTGACTTGGAATTTAGCGGTGATCTTCTTGCTAATATATCAACGGTTTGAGGTTTAGGATTCGGTGAACGATACTTGTTCTTAGTAGCACTTGACGATTGGTTATCTTTGCCCACCAAAACTATTAAACAAAGAAAAAAAAAGTTAGATTTTTTCTTTACTAATTAATTATCTTTCGAAAATATAAACTATCAAACAAAGAAAAAAAGATATATTTTTCACTAATTAGTTGTCTTTCAAGAAATAATAGAACTATCAAACAAAGAAAAAAAAAAGATTATTCTCACTAATTAGTTATCTTTCAAGGAAATATAAAAACTATCAAACAAAAAAGAAAAGACAATTAGATATTTTCACCAATTAGTTATCTTTCAAGCACATTAAAACTACCTGAAACAACTGGTGAATTTTCAATGGGTACTTGAGGTGATAACTTGGAAGCCTTATTTTCACCATTTGTTGGGTCTTGAAAATCAAGTGAATTTTCAAGATTTCTTTTTGAAGATGAAATGTAAATTGCTTCTTGATATAGGCCCTGCCTAAAATGGACCACTTGTTCTTCAAGCCTAACTACTTCTTCTTCCAAAACAGCAACTTCTGCTAGAAGTTCCAAGGTCTACCAATTTCCATAATTAAATTCAATTAAACCCCATTTTAAATTACACTTTAATTCAACAAAAAAATTAATAACATTGTAGTAAAAAGTTACGGTAGGAGGGAGATAAGGCGGTAAGCGCGGAAGAGCTCCTAAAGGTCTAGTAAATGCTCTTTCTAAAGCTCTATGAACATTCTCTTCATGTCTGAGCCTCTTCCTCAGTTTCTCCACCTGAATCCCAAAAAAAAAAAAAAAAAAAATTCAATAATTGAATACCCTTCTAAGCAAAGACCATCAAATAATGAAATAAAAAGTCAATGGTGACAGCAATGTACATCTTGTTGCAATGCCATCTTTCTCTCTCTCACTGAACCTCTTCTGCAAGTGTTGCTAGTGTTTGTGCCTGTTTTCTCACCCTCCATTTGCATTTGCACATCAACCTTTTTTCAACATTTATAAACAAAAAAAAGTAAATAAACAAATTCCCATTCACCTCCAACAAAGAAAAGAATCCCAACCCAACACAACAACAAAAAAAAGTAAAAATAATAATAATTAATAATATTATTACCTGAATCACCTTAGGATCTCTTAACAAAGGTTTCATAGGCCTCACATTTGTCTTCACTCTAACATTCATCTTTATAAACAAATTAATAATCACAACTTAAGCATTAATGAGCACTGCAAAAACAATAAACAAGAAATTAAAGATCATCTTTTTCCTTCTTTAACTGATCAAGTTCAAGCCTTTTTACAAGTATTAATTACCAAAAGTGAGACTGAATTTCTGAATGCAGGAAAAAAAGGTGAAAGCAATTGTACTGAGTTCTGTAATTCACAAGCTTCAAGAACAGAGTGTTGGTCTTGATTTGTGAGAATCATATATACAATTAATAAAGTGGGAAAAAAGGGATACCCAAATAAGTTTTGGGCTTCAAGATATGAGAACAGAGAGAGAAGAAGTGGTTTGATAAAAATGGAAGTTGTTATATAAAGAAGGGGGTGTAAACAACTGTATGTAAATACATTTGTATATATATATATACATAGAGAGAGAGAGAGAGAGTGGTCTGGTTATGTGAAAGGGTGATATATAAGCAGGATTTTTTTTTACAATGAGGATGTGAGAGTGAAGTTCTGGTGTGTCATCATGGACTAACGTGCGCCTTTCTTTTTTCAGTGCAAGCATGGATGGACCTTTTCTACTTGGGATTGGAATGATTAATATATATATTTTTTATAGATTCTATATGTATTGAGTTGTAAAAATGTTCATGTTATAAAATAGACTAAGATGTCAAAATGTCTCTTAATTTAGGTCATTTTTCTCACCTCAATTTAAAAATGAAATTTTATGTATTTGGTCTCTCAGGTTTCATTGTTATGGTCATTTTCATCCGATTGATAAAAGAAGCTTATAATTGTCATTTTATACCATAATATATTTTCATTAAATGAAGAAAACAACAAAAAAGGCATAAGGCAACATTGTCAGTTTGATAAAAATGACAACAAAAATGAAACCTCATGAACCCAAATACGAAAAGTTTTATTTTTGAATTGAAGTGATAAAAATGGCCTAACCTCAAAGACCATTTTAACATTTTACTCTATAAAATATAATTTACTTTAGCTAAGTTATTGTGTTTAAAAGTTGCCCATTAGGATTTTACGGGCTTTGGTCTTTTTTTTTTCTGAACGGCAAATTTTTTTAGTTTCTAGCGTCTGTGGACTTAAACCCAAGACTTCTCCTTTCAATGTGTTTAAAGGCTTTGTCTTTATCAATATACCACCACCCACTTGGTTACAGACTTTGGTCTTACGAAAGTGGATGTGTCCTTTGGGTAACAGATATCTTTATGGACAACGTTTTTTTAGACATTTGTGGTGGGAGGGGTTGTAGAGAGAAAGGAGGGAGGGAGGGAGGAAGTTTGTGGTTTTTTTAAACAAATCTCACTTGATATTTGTTTGGGCAATTAGCTTAAGCAGGGTTACTCGATAGGTGAGCAACGTTAAACTCGATAGGTTACTTGTTTTGGTGGAATAATCGATTTAGTTAAGCATACTGTAATACTTTTGGGGTCTTTATTGTTGAACTTTCTCATATTTTTATGAGTAAATTGCACAAAACATCCTTTATGTTTCCTCAAACTTGCAGGTTCCAACCTTAATGTTTAAAAGTTGCTAAAAGCAACCTTTAAGTTTATTTTTGTTGCGGGTTCAATCCTTTACAGCTAACCACGTTATTTTCTTCAGTTAAGTTTCCTCACTTGATCAACCAAAATGACGAATATACCCTCACATGTTATGCATGTGAGGGAACTTAACTGAAGAAAATAACGTGGTTAGCTGTAAAGGATTGAACCCGCAACAAAAATAAACTTAAAGGCTGTTTTTAGCAACTTTTAAACATTAAGGCTGGAACCTGCAAGTTTGAGGAAATATAAAGGATGTTTTGTGCAATTTACTCTATTTTTATTTGCTTTTCAATATGGTTTATGTAATAGTGAAACATCAAACCATATGGGTTGGAATGTTACCTGTAATCTGAAAGTGTAATTTGGTGTAATTATAGCAATAAGCTAATAAGGGTACGAAATATTTGTGGTTTGTAAGAAACTCATTTTTATCTTCTATATGTTTAGAGGATTAATATAAAGTAATAATTAGTATATGTTATTAGGTTTATGATCAAATACAAAGGTTTTTAAAAAAAAAAGTTGTACAAAGGGTATCAAACAGACTTCCGATTGACATCATTCAAGCGGCATTGTAATCGTCTCATCGAAATGTTACAATGTGATATTTTAGGTTTTCACGAGCATAACTTTGGCTTCAGGTCTCCGTTTTAGGCGTTCGATCAGTCACATCGAAGTTTGAAACGAGGAGCACGTGATGGAAAGGACCCAGAAGGGCCTTGTCCAAGTTTCGGTCCAAAAAACGCATTCTAGTGGGAGTTACGGGCCTTTTATGTTTTTTACCATGTTTTATGTATTATATTTTTGGGTTTGTGTTTGGCCCATGGCCTTTTTATGGCCCGTTTCGAATTTCGGTTCTTATTTATGTTCTTAAGATGTAATTCGGATAGCCATTCATAAATTTTGGCAATAATCATTTTTCACTTTGAATCTCTACCTTTTGGGTTGAATTTAGGGGTTTGAAAAAGATTATCGCAGGTATTCACAAAATCAATGCGATCAATCATTCGTTAACGTTTCACATGCTACATCACTTCATAAACTATATACTAACTAATGAGAGCATTCACATCCCTTCCCATATCTCCACATCTGTAATTACATAAAAAACACTATTTATTCTCTTTCTTTTTCAATTAAATAATATTTTTATATCTTATTGTTGTTTTCTCTCTCCTTCAATCACAACAATTTTCAAAATATATTAAAAAATTAATCGGGATAAACAATATCACTTTACACCAAAAGGAAACCACAAGGCAACTTTGATGACATGTATGTTTGTACTTTGGTCACTTGTACCTTATTATCATAACTCGGTTTTTAGTAAAATTTATATCGATAGGTAGATAAAAATAGGCATGTCACAATAACGCGTAAAAAAATTATAGATGAAAAGAAATATGTCGCACAAAGTTAAACCCTATCAAAATACACCAAATTTGATTTTAAGAAATTCAGAGGAGTGAACAAGATTACAAGCATCAACAAATTTTGTGTATACATATATATGTGGGTGTATATATATGGGAATGTTAACGTACAATAGCTTCTTAACATGCGACGATATGTGACTTAATTAAGCATGTTCATTTGTAAATTACACATGTTATAAATTTCAAACCCTAATTTATGAAGAAGAAATCACACATGGTTAAAACACAAAATCACGCATAGGTTGGTTTTTACCTTAATTATGCATGTTATATCATAATTACATATGTTATTTTGTTGGTCGCATATCGTCATACATAAAGAGACTTTTGTGTTTTAAACTTTCCCTTTTTTGTCTCTTTCATGTATTATATATATATATATATATATATATATATATATATATGGGAGGGTTCAAGAGAAAACTCATTTTATTAAGAAACTCAAAAACTCTATATTACATATGTGTATATATCATATGTTGCACATGTGCAATACGTACTACACATGTTTAACATATATTTCATATGTGTAGCATATCAATATTGCATATATATATTATAGATGTGTAACATATGATATATTACACATATGTAGTATAGAGTTTTCGAGTTTTTTCTCTAACCATAAGTCTTTAATTGAATATATATATATATATATATATATATGTATATATATATATATATATATATATATATATATATATATATATATATAGTGGATGGTTCAAGTAGGACGAAATTCTTTGTAAGAAGAAAAAGGAAGAAATTTCAACCAATAAAAATGTTTCATTTTACTTCATTTAATATGTGTATTTAATATTATTGTGACAACATATTGGTAAATTTACATAGATCATGAACTTGCAATCTTCCTCTTTAATATCTAACTATAAATTTCTTAACTTATTTTAAAAAATATAAATTAAAAAATAATTTAGAGTATACGATAAATTGCAAGCTATATGGGATAAAGGGTAGGATAAATTTCGAAATGTGTATACTAAATTTTGATGTGTGTAGGCAAAAAAAATCAGTGTAAAGAATGATAGTCCTTGTGACCAATTAAATATTAAAGATAATAACAAATAAGATGAGAAAAAAATATTTAATGTTTTACAATCGTAACTTTTGTTCTTTTTCAACTCAATTGAATTTCCTTCTCAAATTATATTTCCCATATATATATATATATGGATGGATTAAAATGAGAACCAACTTGAGTTATGAAAACTGTGAGAACTAGGCTATCCAAAAGGTTTTCCAATTTTTTTTCTCGAAATTCATAAAAAAGATCGCTTGTTTCAACAAAAAAGAAAAATTAAAAAAAATGTCGTATACCCACATTTACATGAGGCGTAAAAAATATTTATTTTCATGCAAATTTTACGCCAGCGCGTAAAAAAAACTTGTATCAGTTACGGACTCGACAATTTTTTTTTACTTTTTTACAGATGTCTTTATAATATTTTCATCTACGTTTGTGCAAAAAGAAAATTAGCCCAACTCGCACGGGAACAAAAAGTTCTCATGGTTCTCGCAACTCGTGGTGATTCTCATTTGAACCGAGCCCATACACACACACACACACATATATATACATATATATACAGTGTGGAGTTCTAAAGTGAACACTAGTTTATTTGTGAACCAAATGAACAAATCATAACCATTCATTTAGAAGATTTAGAGTCTTTTTATCAATGCAAGATTGTAATTATAATGTTATAACTTCTCTTTAATATAAATGATATGAGGGTATTTTTGTCATTTGTAAATTGAATTGTTTAAATAATTTAATAATAAAATCTAGCTAGTTTCTGTTTACACAAGATATACAGCTGTTAGTTTATACACATGTGTACAATCGTTAGTATCAGTTTATACAAGATATATGGATGTTAGTTTATATACATGTGTACAGTCTCGCAAACGTTTATACTAAAGGCACATCTGTTACTTTATACACATGTTTACAGGCTTTTATACATATGTGTATCATATTCAAAAATGGTTAAATATGTGTATATTAACAACATATAGTATACTATGCATACACACAAGTAAATTCATATAAAATTAATTAAAACCAAACACGTGCAAACAGATGTATCAACGACGATTAACACAAAAGCTACATGTCTACCCAAAACATACATGCACTATACATATGTGAAACAGGTGGAACACATTAAATAACAAGATTTATGAAACAAATAAATTTATACACTTGTGTACAATTACGGTACTTTTTAGAACAAAGGAAATATTAAAAAAATTGTCGATCACCTTATGTTGATATGAATTGATTTTTAATTTATTTTCGAAAATATTGTTCCAGTAAGGAGGACTAGAATCTTAGAATAAATTAAAAGATAATTTAAATTAGCTTAATTATAGCAACATGTAACTGATTATGAATTAATAAAGAATAATGAATTAATAAATAATTACATGTTAAATTACAATCGTATCTTTTTCATCTAAAAAATAAATGAATGGATCCTATCCTTTTCATCTAAAAAATAAATGAATAGCTAAGATTAGTTCACTCTGTTCACAAACAAGGATGTTGTTCACTCATGAATCTAACCATATATTATATATATATATATAGTCAACATACAATGATATCATAACCTAACTTTGTGATGGTACTCTAAAATGTGATTATAGATGTTTAGATGTTAAGATAACTTAATTCGTATGTGTTGTTATATATTGTTACTATTAGTATTAATACTTTTATTATAGTTTAGAAAATTATTATAGTTTAGAAAATTATTATAAATATATAAGTTGTTTATTTAGAAGAAATAGTAATATAATAACAATAGTAATACATCTAAAAAGATTAATAAAGCTGATTAAATGACATAAAAGAGAGAATAAAAGGGGAAAAAAGCAAAATTTGATGTGACATTGTGACTTATATAAAGTTGATGGTCGAAATATCTAACCTTTAATATCTCAAAAGTTTATATTTATAAATATAATATAATTAAAAGTAGCATCAACAGCTGAAGCACCATGAACCATTTCACTTCGATTTTAAATTCACATAAAACATTCAATCATTATAGATGTATCATAAATGGTAGAAAGATAATATACTATTTTATGAATTAAAATGGTACAATAGACTTTCGTTATTGGATCTTGGGATCATTTTATTGCCTTCTAATTTTAATCATTACAAGTACATCAATTACGTGTTTTTAAATTTCCAGTTAAGGTTAAGTAAAAGTTGTTCCACTTATTAAATAAAAGCAATCGACTCGATCTTATTTGGGTTCCTTTTAATTTCATAAAAGGCATGATATAGAACATGATTTTTTGTAATTCTTTTTAATGGCAGCAAATATATTATTAAAAATCAAAACACGAGTCTTCGAAACAAAGCAATTACAAATGTATCATTGGATTGTGTAACAACTTGCTCCAATTTAATTTAATTTACATCTACGATTCCTTGATGAATGGCCTTAAACACCACGTCGTGGCGCCAAGGGCACCCTCATAAGTGTAGTAACGGGAGCGAGAGTGGTCTACGTGCATGTGAACCCCATTTTGAATCTCCTTGTAAGACCTCAGTCATAACCTTTTGAAACTTCGAGGTTCTCCTATAAGCGAATATCTAAGGGCGAGAGGTTATTAATACAAAAGGATTTTTCGAAGAATCAAGACTGAGTGCCTGAGCAACACCAAATGATAAACAATACGTTGTGCTTGTTTCTTGAAAAGATTTAGCATTACTATGGTTCAGCGCAGGTCTCCATATTTTTTATAGAAGAATGCTTCTTACCGCAATATCAAGTTCTCTAGCCTTAACAGAGCTTGTAACTGCGACAAAAAAAAAACAATATTATACTAAAAAGAAACGGCTTAAAATCATTTGTGATGTTTGATTTTTTTTGAACGACAAATTCGGATCACTGACGGACCACTGGAGTATTATCGTGCCACCAGCGAAACCACCCGATCATATCCATCTCCATTAGACACCATAATGTCTATACACCAATTCAGGAGAAAACCCAATAAATATGAGAATCGAACCAGGACCTATTGGTCCCAAAACCTTATCTCACCCCTAAGATGCCACTAGGCTTTGAAAAAACAACCGCAACCTATTGTTCAACATTTGATAGGTTTAGCTAATATGTTCTCCCTTCTCCATATACCGTGTTTTCACTTACGACCATCTCTCCATTTTATACCAGTAATTAAGTAGGAGAATTTTAAGCCTCAACAAGATCAAAATGAAGCTCAATCAGGCAATGATGATGAGATTAATTATCATCAACTATTACAACGTCGGTACACGAGTGTCAAAAATAAAATTATTAGGGTAAATTACACTTTTTGTCCTTTGTGTTTGTTTAGAATTGCAATGGATAGCCTTTAACTTTAATAATTACAGTCACAATCCTTTATTTTCAAAACTCATTACACCTTACCTCATTTAGCCCTACCCTAGTTAAAAAATTTAAGTTAAGTTTATTGACATGAGGGTAGTTTCGTAATTTTACCTTTTTACTTAAAAAATATATTAAAAGAAAAGGAAAAAACAAGAAAATATGTTTATAAACCTTCTAACATCCACCACGATGTTGCCTGTTTTGTTCAGAAAATCACTTTTGTCAATCCATCTATTCTTAAATCCACATGCTTTAGTTCCACAAATTGCAGGCTTTAGTTCAACAAAGAAACCGATTAAAGCAAGCAATTACTAAAGTTTCATAATGGATATAGAAACAATAGAAACCACCTAATCAAATTGCAGCGGCTTTAGTTCCAGTGGTCCTCCATTCACAGATCTACAGGCCTTAGTTCCACAAATTGCAGTGGCGGTTTCAGTGGTTCTTCATTCTGACGAGAGAGATAGAGAGGGTTGAGGATCTGGGCGGAAGGGGTGGTGTGGTGGATCTGCATGGAGGCGCTGTGGTACGACGGTTGCGTGTGGCAAAACATATTTATTGCACAAATAGTCTTTAAGATAAAAAAGACGAATTCACTATTGTGTGCAATGCATATGACTGAAATTAACTTCAAGTTTTAACTAGGTTGGGTTAAAGGACGTAAAGTTTAATGAATTTTTTAAATAAAAGATTGTGCTTGTAATTATTAAAATTAAAGGCTATCTATTACAATTCAATATAAAAAAGGGACGAAAAGTGTAATCGACCCAAATTATTATATTGTTGAAACATTGGCAACTTATACTGCATTATTTAGCTTGTCAAATGTTTGATTTAAATTTAAGATAACTCTGTATTCCTTGTAACTGTTAAGAATAACATGTAGTTGCAAAAAAATAATCAATTGTGATTTAATATATGTTCTCCCTTACACTTGTTACATGATCAAATTTTTTTAACTTCGATAGCTTATTATATTATATAATGTTTCAATTCATATGTACATTGTTATATTTTAGGAATAATGGAGTTTCATAATTCCAAGTATTAGTCATTAGCTGATAACGGTTCTAACAAATGGACCTTTACTAAACCAAAAAGGATAAGAGGATAAAAAGAAACTAAGGTTATGTTAATAAATGTCTATTTGTTTACAATATGTGAAAATTTATGATCACCACTGATTATTTTTAAGTTATCGCCGTTGCCAGCCAACAGCTAATAGTTTAGATTATTAAAATCCATTATTTCTATATTTTATACAAAATATGTTACTTTGAAGTTGTAGGCTATATTATTGAAAAAACATTTTCGCGTGTATTAACAGCTCACGATATTATTTATAAAGTTAATTAAACAAAGTTTGGTTATTTCTAAAAAAACTGGGTTCTTTTACTTAAATTTAAAAACAAAATTTATATAGTTTGATTTTTTTAAACAATTATGTTATGTGTGGATAAAATAGAGAGAAATTAAAATTAGTGTTTGGTTCTTTGTGTAGCAACCGAGCTCTATTATTTATCAGACTCCTAAAGATAGTGATCCTACACTTGTTTTGTTTATATTTACTAACCGGACTCGAAATGCATGTTAATAGGGATATCCCCTACATATCACAATAACAAAACTTATCAACTACCACATCTATAAGTGGCAGGTCATGATTGGATTCCATTATGTGGACATCGACGTGTATTTAAGTTGTCGTGACTAGTTCGATATGCAAGGCAATGTAATTGTAACGTAAGAATTGGGTAGGCGCTAGTCAGTCAGTGAGGTACCGACTAGTAATTAAAGGGATTAATCGAGATAAGTCCGATTGAGATTTTTATAGGTAATTTTTAGTTATACATATACACACATTTTTATATGTAATTTTTTAAGTAATAATTTTTTAAGTAGACGTGTTTTAACCACCCGTTAACCTATTTTTTTATGTAATTGGAGGGAATTTATAAGATTTGGAAAAAATTTGGCTGGAATCTAAGACATAATTTGGCTGGAATAGGACTACCATTGACCGCCTAGCGATTAATCAGCCATTACTATGTGAATCTCCAATTAGTGATTAATTGGCGACTAATCGGAGCCTAGGTGATATTTTTACAACCATGCTATTATTACACATGATGTGGTCATGCCTAGTGATGGATCCAGAATTTTTTTTCTTGAAGGGCAACTGAGAGGCTTAACCAGACTATTTAGAAGGGACGATCAGAATTTTTGGTGAAAACTACACTAAACTTTGTTTTTCAGGAAGGCAGTTGCCCCCACCATTACTAGTAGGTCTACCCTAATACTCTGTTTCCGAGTCTCATTTAACAAGGGATGGGAAAGAAAATAGATGAAAATATGAAAAAAACCATGTTCCCGAGATTTTTTAAGGATAGGAGGAGGGGAAATGGAAGAAAATTTGTAAGTATATTTATTCTCCCAAATCGGAGAGATTAGAAGAGAAAATCTTATAAATTACTAAATTACCCTCATCTCTAATTAAAATGTTTTATGTTTAAAGAGTATAATGATAAAATTATTCCTTTCTTTTTCTCCTAACTTGGGACACATAAAATGCTTGATCTCTTTTCTTTTCCTTTACTTTTCATTAAACTCGAGAACATGAAAAAAATTACATCTTTTCCTTTCTTTTCTCTCTTAATTTATTTTCCTCCCCCCCTCCCGGTTTAATGAGACTCAGGGAACATAGTGTAATCGTGCCACATCCACACACACATATAAATATATATAGGTAGAGGTTCATGTGAGAAAATTTAAAAGTATGAGAATGATAAGAAAGATATGAAGGTGACATGTGTCCCTTTTTATTTTGGTAGTTTAAGGCTATAAGTGTAATTTAACTAATAGAATATAATTATGGAATGAAGATATGCAACCGATTTTTGGTAACACCAGTCAACACTTTAATCAGAATCAAAACAGAAATAACACCCTAAATATATAAAAACAGAAATAACTCTACATAAGTACATCAATATGGTACTCATATAAAGATAAAAAAAACACTCGTTATTATGGTGTAATATTTTTCAAAAAAAGAGTTACGTATAAAAGGTTATTGATGTTTAAAAAATAAGGGGAAACTTTGCATGTGTATTAATGTTAGTTTCTTTAAAAATATTAAATTTACCTTTATACCCTTAATCTAGAAAATTAGTTAGTTTAATAGTCAACATTATTTATAGAATTGTCACTATGATCTCAACCATTAGATTAAATATCTAAGCGTTTAGATGCTTTCTTATCCTTCTCACACTTTTAAATTTTATCACAATAACGGTATGTCTTCAATATACATGCTATGGTGTTTTTATGAATTAATGTGTTTTTATGAGTTATATTTATGATCTTTATAAGATGTATGCCTTCAATATACATGCTGTGGTGTTTTTATGAGTTATGGTGTTATTTAAAATTCAAAACCATACAATAACTACCAAATATCGGTTGCATATATTCATTCCATAATTAGATTCTATTAGTTAAATTACACTTATACCCTTAAACTACCAAAATAAAAAGAGACACATGTCACCTTCATAATCTTTCTTATCCTTCTCACACTTTTAAATTTTCTCACATGAATCTCTACTATATATATATATATATAACAGAGATATATTTCTACATTGTATATGTGTAGAAACTGATCAGTGTAAATAAGTTAGCACACTAAACTATGTTTAGGTCTACAATATAAGTAACACAATTTGGCTTAAAAAACAATCTGCCCACAAATTGTCATCATCATAGCGACTTTCGGGTCTCCATCAAACATCATACTCCATAGCTCAACAATCATTACATTATCATTTTTTGATCAAAGGCTAAATTTCATAAAATGTATTTACTCCTCCTTTTTATTTTATTATTGTGGTTTATTTCATATTAGAAGACGTAACCATCATATCCCAGAAACAAAGAGACGTGTCAGTATAAGACTTTGTTGCCACATTACCCGATCTTGAAATATTTTTAAAATATTGAATGAGTTAGATGCTTAACAAAACATTGCATAACTAACGTTACTAATTCCATTTTTGTGATTATTATAGAAAGAAGCTGATTTTGAACCTCTTTATGACACCAATAAATGCCATTAGATGTGACTAAGAAGTCTCTCCTTTCACTTTATTTAATTTTTATAACTACTTTACTATGACAATATCTTAAATACATGTAGATTCTCAATCTAATCAAATGCGAGCCATGACTTCTAAACAAAATTACTTAAAATTTTATTTTTTTTACACTTTTGAATGTCACGTTGCGGGTATGAGTTTAGAAATGTATGGAAATAACAATGGGTATGAGATGACAACCCTTAGAGGCATCAAACACATTAACTGATTCCTATTATCATTAACGTATTAACGTAGTTCTAATTAATTTTTTCAACCCTAGATCCAAACACGCGATAAGTTACACTGACATCCTTCTACGACTCTACCACCATCAGCGCCACCACTGCCTCGATGACCACCACCTAAAAAGCAAGAACGAACGATAAGTAGGAGTCTAAACGCGTGACAGAGCTAAGAAGAGTTAGTAGAAGCCCGTGTTCTAGTTTTTTGTTCTTTAGTTAACAAACGTTTGCGACATATTTTAAAGTAAGATCATAAACTAAATTATATATATCTCAAAGACAACTTGTAAGGTTAATAAATTTTTTGTTCGGTTATATGAAGAAGATGATGTGAATGTGTGATACGGAGACATTATGATGGACGGTCATACCGGTGGATCGGTAATGCATTTTTTTGGCACAACCCCAATTATAAAAGCCGATGGTCCATCCCAACCACATGACCGAAATAGAAACAATTTTCAAAATTACTCCATGTTATTTTAATAAATACACACATGGTTCTTATATTTTCTTTAGTGACACAACGACCCCTCTTCTTCAAATTTATTTTTATTTTTCGGTTACACTGCTTTTGATTAAACTGAGCTCAGTTTGACTTGTTTATTTAATAGAGTTTCTGCTTAAATAACTAGTAAATTTTCACTCGTATTACGGTGGTATCGAAACGTGAAGTAACTCGAATTTATACTGTGTAATGAAAATGTATTATATTTCACCTGACTCGTTTTCGAATAAAATGTATGTCAAAACATAGACCAACTGAAAATGTATATAAAAATAAGCATGAAAACGTAATATGTTTGAACCGATATATTTGTGAAAAAAATTTACGTCGAAACATAAATCAACTTGAATTTATACTGATATGTACATAAAATAAGCACGTAAGAAAATAAAGTTTTTTTGAGTTAAAGAATGATACGATTTTGCGGCGGCGTCGTAACGCAAAGTAACTTGAATTTATATCGTCTAATGAAAACGTATTATATATGAACCGACTCAGTTTCGAACTAAATTTATATCCAAACATAGACCAACTAAAAACGTATATAAAAATAAAAACAAAAACGTATAATATTTGACCCGACTCATTTCGAAATAAACGTAAAAATAAGCACGAAACGTATTATATTTGACCCGACTTATAAACGAAAGAAATTTACGTTCAAACGTAAACCAACTTGAATTCATACCGACACGTATATAAAAATAAGTACATAAGAAAATAATATTCTTTTTAAGTTAAAGAATGGTGCGGCGCGTTGCAGCGACATTGAAACGTAAAGTAACTCAAATTTATACCGTCTAACGAAAACGTGTTATATTTTATCCAAATCAACCAACCAAAGAGAAGCAGTGCAGACGTGGCTTCTCTTTGTACGAATATATAATAAATATATTAAAATATGAAAAAGATAATGTTAAACAAATATAAAAAATATATAATAAATGTATTAAAATATGAAAAAGATAATGTTAAACAAATATAAAAAAATTACGAGAAAATGATGTTATAATTATAAACGTGTAAACAATAATATATAACTAATAAAGGGAAATTAATATTACAAAACTATAATAAAGCAAGGGATAAAAAAACAGAAACAATATTAATCAAACTCATTTTTTGGATGGTACCTACCCACTCTTCCTTTAAGATTCACCACTTCATCACTACCTACAAAATAACTAAAAAAGCAAAACAACAGACTCAAGTATTCTACGCAACCATGTGTAATATATTGAAACTACATACAAAAGAACGTGTAATATCTTAATGTTAGAAGATATGGTCTTTATTAGTTACATATGATATGTATGTCTAAATAAGACGTTGGTGGTTAAATGCATAGAGGTTAGGTAATATTCAGTCTTAAAGTTATTAGGTGTTATTTTGTTTGTTTGAAATAAACATTATGGTTGATAAATATAGGGTTGAGCACAACCCAAAAGTCATTTGTCACGATAAGACTCATGAACACTTACGGTCGCTGAAATACAAGTGGCGAACACATGATCCCAAAATTCATTCGATATGCATGTGTTGTAACAATCGTAAGCCAGATTTGGTTTATATCAATGAATTTACATCGAGATAGATGGTAAACGGACAACAAGCTGTGCCGCTACCCCTTTTTGAATAACGAAACTAAGTCTTTTAAAAGCTACGTTCATAGATCTCGGGGTCAAATTTTTAACTGCCGCATATAATTACTACCCATATAAGGTAATTTGTGGATGTAATGAAATTTCTTAATCATCTCTTGATCATATATATACTCTGTTGGTGCAAAATGTTCTTAGGAAGGGATTACGACAGATGCATGTCTACGACTAAATATATTCGTAACAATTTAATGTTTTAAGTATCATAGAAAACGATATGTCGATATTTAACATAAACGCTCACTTATTGATGGTCAACATCTTAACATACACATCTTTATTGAGTTTTTTCTTAAACTAGTGTTGGTAGAAAAAAAAATATTTACTATTTTGGTGTTCCATGAAAACTATTTACTAAAATAGTGTTTTCCTTTATTTTGCATTTATCTTTTATATTCTAACCAAGATATTATACTTTTATATTTTTTTTCTTCAAATTGTCTGCATTTTTTTATTTTTTAATACCTTTTTTTATTTAACTAATCTAATAAATTTTTTTCAAGCTAACTCTTTACAGGCTCTCTAATCGTCGCTGATTGAATCATAATCAATTTAGCATGTTTTATATCATTAATAATTTAAGGATTTCATAGTTTTAAAATGAGAATTTTGAGTCATAATTGATCGACGTGTATGATAAGTATTTATAACACAGAAAATAAATGATATTAAGATTTTGAACATCATAGTTTTATACTTATATATGAATTTCGATTTTGATATATATCATAACATAAAGAATATAAGTTGCATTTTGCAATTTCACGTATGATTAGAATCGGAAGAATCATAATCGATTGCCTATGTTTGACGGATCCAACCAAGTTAATACGATATCATATATAATTCCAAACAAGATAAAATAATAATCCTTGCTCAACAATGAAATAAAATGAATATGATTTTTGTTTGTATTTGTTATTAAGACCACTGATTGGTCAAGTGTTAATGTTTGATAAAATAAAAGTTACCCTTCTAAATTGATTGTGTAAATTTATATATCATGATTCTTATAGTTCGTATTGGGGAAAAAAAGCATTAGAAAGCCTACAAAGAGTTGGTTGATAAAAAATTTTAAATTGGTTGAATAAAGAAAGATTTTTATAAAATAAATAATTAAAAATGATAACGGAGCATAAGAAGAAAAAAACAATAAAGAAGTATATTATTTTGGTTAAAAAAATAAAAAGATAAATACAAAATATAAGGAAAACATCACTTTGGTAAATAGTTTGTAAGAAACACCAAAACGGTAAATACTTTTTTGGGCAAATGCTATAAAAAACTATATGTTTTCTGTTTTTCCTAATAAAAGTTCTTCCACTTTTTTTTACTTCAAAAACCATCATAATTCCTTTTGTGTTTCATAAAAGTCACTCCATTTTTTTTCAATAAAAAACAAACATATTTTTTTTTGTCTCAAAATTCCCCTAACCATTTTTTTATACATAAAAAATAAGGTACATTCTACTCTTGTATCATACAACTCCCTTAAAATATTAAACTTTAACAAAAATCTCTTAATTATAATCGAATGAAATGAAGAAAACATTATTTGACAAATTAAGTTATACTTTTAACTATTTTAGATTCACACATACCATTTTATATGTTCTATTTTATTTTATTTTATTTTATTTTGATTTATGTCATCCACGCTCGTAAATTTTATTACATTGTTTTTCAATAATATTATTATTATCAATTTATTGAATTAAAAACAGAAAAGTAAAGACAAACATTGAACATACTTTTGTTTGTCATATATCCAATTTAAAACATTAATTCATCTCAATTCTTTTCTAACGTGATATTAATAAGTAAAAAAAAATATTTACAATTATATACTATCAATTTGAAACATGGTAGTGCATAGTGTGTTTATATATGTTTTTTTGTGCATAGTTGTGTTGTACATGATCTTAGTGGGTTTTTTTATACATGTCGCTTAGTGAGTTTTTTGTGCATAGTTGTGTTGTACATGATCTTAGTGAGGTTTTTTTTTTTGCATAGTTGTGTTGTACATGATTTTAGTGAGGTTTTTTTTTGCATAGTTGTGTTATACATGATGCTTAGTGTGTATAAACTTGTAAACTAAATTATATACTATCAATTTGAAACATGTTAGTGCATATGTGGTTTGTACCATATTTTTTTAGTTTGTTTATGTAATATTGAGTTGTATCATGTACTTAACTTGTAGTATTTTTTTGGATATTAACTTTGGGCTTTGTTTTGTTTGGCTTCAAAATTATCAATTTGAAACATGTTGATTCAGGTCAAATATAATATGTTTGCGTGCTTATTTTATGTATGCTTCTAAAAAAATTCGAGAACTGGGTGGAGTCAAATTATGGTTTCTTTTTTTCCCTTTTATCGAAAGCTCTAACTGATCCCTTATGATTACACGTGTCAGTTTTTCCTTCATACGCGTTATGTTTTTATGTATGAGTTAGGTCACATATAATACGTTATGAATTTGATTTACTTTACGTTTTGATCCAATCACAATGCTTATACAGGTTACATTCATTTCAATTGTATACGTCGAAACGTGTGTTTTCATATGGTTAATGAATCGCATAACATTTGGACTAATTCATTCAATGTTTACAGTACCCGTGGCGCAACGCGCACGGGTCTTAATGCTAGTTTTATTCAAATATAACATGTGGAGAGATTTTATATACAAAAAGTTATTTAGGGATTTATATAAAATAAAAAAGAAAGTATGCTAGTTTTTAATTTATAAAAAAAGTGAAAGGACTTTTATGAAACAAAAAAGAAAGTATGTTGGGTTTTTAAGTGAAAAAAACAAAAGAACTTCTATAAAAGAAACAAAAAATATATTAATTTTTTGTGAGATTTGCCCTACTTTTTCCATCAATAGTTTAGAAAAAAAAAACTCCATCTTCATTCATAAAAATAGCTTCATGATATATAATTATATTGTTTATTAGAATGGTATCTACTATTTATCTTCAAAGCAAACCACATATAAATTTAAGAATTTAATTTAAATTTAATTTACTTATTTAAATACATATTAAAAAGTAACAACTTTTCTTTATTTACTGTTATATTTTTAGTTACTATGATTAAATATTTATTATCATTAAAATATATGACAACTCAACTAAACTTGTGTCCATTGTACTGTTTTAAAAACCGGTCTTAAATTGTATCAGGTTATCTCAGAAACAATTTAATTGGTTGAATCGAGTTGTACTAGATGGTTTGATCGTGTTAAATAATGAACCCTATAAATTCATAAATTATAATTTCAACTCTAAAAATAATTCAAAACTACATCATTCCATTAAAAAATTCCAATAGTTAATCCGTAAAAAAAAATAATCCAAAAGTTCACTATCAACGTCATCCTCATCAAGTTAATCCATTGAAGTGTTGAATGCATCAAGCTCATAATCTCTTAAAAGATGAAATTCACTATCAACGACATCCTCGTCAACAATTGAACAACATGAATGATTAAATACCCATTATATAGCAATTAGGAAACACTATAACAATTAAAAACGTGAATGGTTGCACAAAGGTCTAAAATAGTAAACATTGATCATCGATTGAAGAACTTAATTTGAGAAAACCAAATGATTTTCAATTTTTGACTGAGGAAGAAGTTTCATCGATGTGGTTGTCAATTGTGGACGCTAGGTTTTACACCTTTACTAAAAAGATAAATAGTCACCTTTTTAGACCCATAAAAAATTTTAAAGTTCAAATTTGTAACCTTTGGCCCGGTATAACCCAATTTACCCGCGGTACAACTTCTTTGTGGTTTCCTCAGTTTATCGGTATGATTTGTATCGGCCAAACTTCCGGAATTCGGTTTAACCGGTTCAATCGGCCAGTTTATTCCGGTTTTTAAAACCTTGGTCCATCATAATTCACAAATCATCGGTCTCTCTGTGCATGAAGTAGGTCTTAAATTTCTTTTTCTTTATATGAGTAAATTGCAATTTTCTTTCCTTGTTCTTTGTTCTTATAACACAAATTGTCCTTGCTCTTAACGTTTGTTAACTTATCCATTAGTTTTTGTTGTGAAATTATTTATATGCCCTCCAATCCATCTTCTTCTCTAACTAGCCTTATCATCTAACCCACCACCATCACCACGCCCACCTCACCATCGAAGTTACTGAAGTTTGGCTTGAGACGTTAGATCTGGTCGGAATCTGAGATTTGTTCTTGGTAGTGTTGATTTCCGATGCGGTTTTCACAGGTGATGGAATGATTCAGTGATGAACGGTGGTGAATAAAAGATGGGTTGAGATCGTTGGTGTTGCTAGTATTTGATTTTTAATTTTTTGCAGGTTTCAGATATGAACTTATGGCTGGCGACGAGATTGTAAGCAAGTGACTTGGAAATGGAGTTTCTGGTTTGGTGGTGGTAGGTTAATGATAAAGAAGGAGGATTGGGGAAGAATATGGGTTGTTTGTTCACGATTTTCTCCGACATAGAGCCGTGGTTGATCGGAACCTTTGATCGTCGTCGATCTTCGAGAAGCTAAACTGCATTTTCTATTAGTTGATTGTTCGTGTGTTCGTATTCACTATATACACAAGTTTTGATGGTTTTGTTTTGATTCCGATTGTAAATACCATATTCGATCAACTTGCCAGAGTAGTAATTCTCAAGTTTGATTAGTAGTTGTATTTCTTGACAACAGTTCTTGATTTTAGATTTGATCGTGTTGATTAAATTCCACTAATTTGATGGTTTTCTGATGTGTCATCAGTTATAAATATTTATTATGCATATTTACCCCCATTTATATGTATTTTTGAAGCATTATTATAAGAAAACACTACCAAAATCATTCCTTTTCGTTTTTTTAAGATTTGAAGGTACAAAACTAAAAGGAAACGAAAAACGATGAAAAACGGACAAAAAATACAAGTTTCTAGGATGTACGCCCATGCACCTTAAGGTGAACGCCCGTTCCTATGCGCCTTGGCCCACCTTTTGGAAAATTAACAAAGATTAGATAAGCATGGTGGGAAAGAAAAGAAGGACTTGCACGACCGTGCATACTAAAGGCATGGTCATGTCTCCCACTAAAAACAAATCAGACAAGATGTACACCTGTTGTAGGATTACGTGCCCTATGCACGACCGTGCATATGTAAGCACACTAACACATGGTAGCACAACAGAGATAAATAGGACGACTTCTAGAAGATAATGCGGGGCAAAAGGACGAGGCATAATTGTGCCTCGTCATACACGGTTGTGCACATCTGCCTCCTAGGAACCTGCCAAGTCTTGGAGTGCCAAGTCTCCTTCTAAGGAACTTGCCTCCAAGAGCCTTATGGGACCCTTTTGAGGGCTACAATTACTTCTTTGTGTGGATGATCTATGGACCTTGGTGGATTAATGCCCAAGTATGACATGATTATAGAATAAATGTACTGCTACTTTGGATAGAAACAACATAACTAAATATAAAATCGGATCAAAAGCTTTTTTCGAAATTTTTTTTCTCAAAAATCATAAAAAAATCACTTGTTTCAGCAAAAAAAAATTTAATGTCGCATACCCACATTTACATAAGGCATAAAAAATATTTGTTTTTGTACAAAGCTCTATTTGCTTGAAAGGAGAGAGGTTGATCCTTAAGGAAGACATTCATGCCGACCAAAACCTCCCCAAAGTTAGAATTCCAACATTCTATCTTTGATTATCCATATCAAGAATAAGGCATTGATAGATGAGTGCACTAAAAATTTGTAATTAATGAGAGTTGAGAGACACTTTTACACACACTTACACTTGACCTTGTGCTTGTGCTTGAGCTTGAAGATCATGTAAGAATGATAGGCACAATGGGTAAAAGTGTTAAGATGTCCATATGGTTACAATTTCCGTGTCTTCTCAAACTCTTGGATTCCTTAAACTTATTAATATAGTATTTTGTTTTATCAAATGTGTTTATCTTTTATTAATTTTTGGTTTATTATCTTTTGTGACAGGATCACATGATTCCTTTAAAACTAAATTAACTTAACAATTTAATTTAACTAAATTAATATAATCTAACTTAACTTCACTGGGTATGTGTACAACTTCTGTTACCTTTAATCAGATGCGGTGTAAGCTTCTAGTAATGAACCAAATCCTGCTAGGGGTTTTTTTGGTTTGAACCAGATTCGGGTGACAAGATTTTGGTATCGAATCAGATCTTGGGGCGAGGGGTAATAAAAGGCTTCTGATATTATTTCAAGATCCATAGGGAGGGTTCTGATGATGCACCAGGTCAGACTGGTGGTAAAAGTTAAAAATGTTGTTTAATGGGGGGGGGGGTTTGGTAATTCGACAAAGTAATAAGACCGACGAGATTGTTATGGAGCACTTCACGTATCCTTAATGGACCCATAAGAGGGATAACAACTAGAAGGATCACAAAATAACAAGATCAAAGGATGATGTGCCTTGTTTATTCGGTAACTTAACAAATTGGTAAGATTAATCGCCTTGGTAACTAATAAATTCCTAATCGTGATCCCATTGCGGGCTTGACATAACACAAACTAATTAAGTTACAAAAAGAAAATAAAGATGCCTAAACCAGTCTTTTTGTGGCATATTGTTTACTAGTCGAGAGGTCAATTCAAACAATTTACCCAATCTATCAATATGTTTTGACAACATTGAGAGAAAGACGATAACCTTAACAAGAGCTTCTTCCAATTTTTATAAAAGATAAAATAGAAGATTTAACCGTCTCATTCACTTATAAGTAAACTATATTAATCAAGGGAGACGTATCCAAGAGTCCATACATTATTATTTAGTCTCCTTGACTATCTATAAATAAAATCGATCAAGATAATAATGAGCGGTTGAGTAGGGGAAGCGTATCTTTGGACGATACTTACTTTCTTATCTAAGCTACACTATACACGATAAGTTCTCTGCTCTTTGTCTGTATTCAATCTAAATAAAAATCATTTTTATAAATTTAAAACTAGATAACCATGTTTCAAAGTTATTTAGTTAACTCACCTAATCATGCAAAAGTTACTAAAACTAACACACCTAAAACACACAACACTTCCATAAACCTCGTCGGAAGACGGTAGCAGTGGCGAGTATAGGTCGTCGTCACATTCCTAGAGCAAATCGTGAACGCTTCAACTGATAGGTGTTTGCCTCATACGGTAGGTGAATTATCTCCACCAATTGTGTGTGTTACTTTTCTGTCCGAAACGTCACATGTACCTAGAAAATCATGAACGTTTCAACGGATAGGTTTCTAGTGGTAGGTGGTGGTGACGGCAAGTGGTGGTGGGTGGGTTAGACGGTTGGACTGGTTTGAGAAGAAGATGGATTGGAGAATTATGAAAAATTAACATAGAAGTTAATAGATGTTAGGACTAGGAATGGTTTGTGTTAAAAGAATAAACTTATAATGTGATGTGTTAAAGATGGACTAGAACCGTAAAGAAGTCTTAAACAACATGGACAGAAATTGCAATATACTCTGCTTTATATAAATAAAAATAAAAATTCGGTGCCAAGATATATATACACATACACACCCACCTTAAAAAGGGTTAGTTGTCTATATTAATTAGAGCCTAGAGGCAGTAAAGAATGGGGAACAGTCAACTTTTTAAACAACTATGTTTCAAGAATTGCTATAGATATATAGTACTTATGTAACTGAATTTATCTTATAAAATCAAACATGATATTAAAATATTTAAAACTATTGTAAATGACCAAATTCAAACAAAACGGCTAAATATCTATTACACCTATGAGTTTTAGAGGTGTATAAATCGATTTTTTTTAGAAAAACTTGTCCGGTTTTCAATCGAACCAATTTTTTCATCGAAAACAAAAACTGGCTTTTTTGTAATCAGTTTCAGTTACTGTCTGGTTTGTTAAATCCAAAATATTAACTAATCTAACCGGTTTGGGTCGGTTTTTAACCGGTTTATGCCAAAAAAATATGTTTTAACTGGTTTAAACCGGTTTTATTTTAAAACCGGTTTCAAAGATGAAGCATACTAACCGGTTTACAAACCGTTGGTTCGGTTTGAAACCGATTTTTGAAAAAAATCGGTTTCGATCCTAAAACCGGTTTTTTTTACACCCCTACCTTCAACCCCATGAATATTTCATTTTCACAAAAGTTGGTATGTTATATAATTTCATTAATTAACAAAGTATTATTATATTCCATGATTTTCTAATAAGAGGTTCTCTAATTAATAAAAGTCCATTGACAACACTATTTATACTTTTTATATTAAACTCAAACTTTAGTAATTATTCAGTCTTAACTTTTATATAAACTAGTTGGATTTCTCCGCGCGATGCGGCGATGAATTCATTTGCTATAAGTTCGGTTCATTATGGTAATAACACTCGCTTAACAATCGAAAGATAAAACCCAAAAATTAAAGTTACGGCATGCCCAAAAAGGTATCAAAACATGTTTTACATCCATCTAAAACCACAAAAAAGAATACCGGTATCAGTTCCGATAATGACGATATGAGTCTCAATGTTGTTCAGTCATAATCGGTTCGGTTTCGGTTATTCAAGGTACTAGTGCGGTATCAACACTCATATAGCTTACGGTACAAAAAATACCCTATTTTGAATACAACTCCGTTTTTAACATAAGTTATGTTGGAATGTCAAGAAAAAAAATTAAATAAAACTGCGAAAATCATATAAACAAATATTTTTATTGGCTCAGATAATACCAACACCGGTAACGATGTTGTTCATTTGATCATGATACCGATATAATATGAACATTTGTATAGCTTACGCTATTGAAAAGTTATTTATTTTAAACACAACTTCGTTATCGAGATTGATTACATATCCCTTCAATTTTGTGAGGAAAAATAAATATTTTGTTACTAAGAAATATTATTACACAAGAGATGGCATACATCAAAGTGATTTAATTGAATTTTAGAATAATGAAGATGTGTAGATCTGGGATAGGGTAAAGAAACGTGAATGAGTTAACATTAAAAAATTATGAATGAGTTAATATTAAAGAATTATTATACTGCTTTGAAACAAGACTACTGTTCATGAGTAGATTTAATTCATATGTATATATAAATAAATAATACTAATTAATAAATCAAACACAATACTAAATAAATTAGTTATATATAAAGGGTGAAATAGTAACTAAAAGATATGACAAAACAAAAACATAATTATTACCCATGAGGACTAATAGAAAGATTAGCTATTGAAAGATATGGGTTTTATATAAATGTTCTTAGTCCAATATTTTGTTTGTGTCGCATTTGATGGAGCTTTAGTAAAAGTTGTGCCCCTATTAGGTGCATCATTTCAAATGTTTTTTTCTTTTTTAAAATGACATAGACCAAAAGAAAATTTAATTAATTGTAGTTATGTTTTTATTATTAATTGATTGATTCTTATTTCGATTATTTAAATGTTTAAACAATGCCTAAAAATAAGAAACCGATGGCCTGCATTATCCGAAGACCTATTTAGGTTGTTAAAACGTCATTGACATCCATATGAATCGTATAGGCCCATACAAGTCGTATAGTTGTTAGTGACGTAAGATGTTGTCTTGCAGCTAGGTTATACGACTAATATGGTTCTATTCAAGACGTATAGGTTAGGCTACTTACAAATTACTGATCTAACTTTTTTTGGGGTATTATGTATAATTATTTTAACTATCTGACTTGTATAGCACTTATGAGTCGTGTGATAAAGTTAGGCCAATTGTATAGGAAATTTTTCTTTGTGAAAATCAGTTTATTTAAAAATAAATAAATTCTAGCTAAGCTAAACTAAACAAATTAGGATATTATTTTAAAATAATATATAGTTTTTATTAACTAAACTAAACAACAGGTAATTCTTTTTCTGAAATAGTAATTAATCAACCAAACATTGTCTATCAATAACTAAACAAACAAACAAATAGTAAAAATCATGAAATAATTAATCAACCAAACATTGTCTATCAATAACTACACAAACAAACAAATAGTAAATATGGACGTGCATAATAAAGTAAAATACACAAGGAGTTTGTACATAAAAAAGATCAAAATGTACAAGTCTAAGTGAAACCCAAAACTATACTCGTGAGGCAGAATAGGCCTCGTGATCTGGATCTGGTAATGGCTCTTGATGGGGTGAATATGGATATTGTCGTATCATGGCAGATGAGGAAGCCTGATACCTGCAACCCTAACGGGTCCGGTTTCTATCTCAATTTTTCACTACATCAGATCCCATGTTGGTTCATATGACGACTCTAAAGTTGTTGCCCCTAAATAAGTTGCTTTAAGAATGCTAGAACGCCCCAAACTTGGGGGGTCTTATTCATTGGATTTACTATTTGGCATATAGTTCTTAAACCGGAAACTATATTTAATAAGCAACGGAACCACATAACATAGATCATTATCATCCATATATGCCATAACATAGTTTTAACAAAAAACTTTATTGTCCCCATAACGAAACTTCTTTAAACATGATTCCAACCTTCAAAACAACATAGCCTTCGGTCCATGCATTCATGTCATCCCGAGCAACCGACATGCTTAAACTTTAACCTGGTGTGTATACTAAAAGTCAGCTACACTTAATGAGTTCTAATGATGTGGAACATGCTTTGTTTAATATGTCCTTATTTGATATTGTGTTCTTCAAGAATCAAACCCTTTACTTAGTGAACTAACAATAATGGATATATGAAATACAAATCCTTTAAAATATAAAGAAAGTACTTGAAGGTATGATGAAAAAGATATGATCTTCTAAATACCTCAACCCTTTACCTTCTGATCTCAACAACGATGAATATATGAAGCCCAACACTTTTGAATTACAAAAAAGAAAATAGTTTGAGTAAAGGCTCCCCAACTAAGTAAGAGAAACAAATTTGATAAGCTAATTGAGAAATGCAAGCACCATTAATAATCTTGCAAGACTCGAACTAGTTCTATCCTGAAGGAAAGGATTAACCCTACAAACTCGCCTATTTATAGGCAAAAGTTTAGGCTCATACATAATACGTAAATCCTTAAAGACTTTCATTAAAAAAACTACAAACTTTAAGACTTCGACAAGCAAAAGTTTACCCCAAAACTATAAGATGATTTTTCCAATTTGGCTCGTTGGTGTGAACTTCCTTTAGTTGTGTTGATCCACTCTTGAATCTTCACTTGAGTCTTGTTTTTTCTCGACCATCATCAACTTGTGCTTCATGTGTATGGATGCTTGTCATAAATATTATCACAAACCTCGCCATATATTTCTTCTTTTTTTCCTAACATCATCTAGTTTTTATAGACAACTTTATAAGTGTAACGTGTATTATAGCATATCATGGCAAATTTTAACATAGCATAGCATGGTATATCATAACATAACATCCCGTTGAACAAATTTAATACCATAAATTCCATTCATGCATAGCACATACCCATTCCATTAGTCATAACTAACACCCATTCATTTCATTACTTCATATTAGTAAGGTTGTATATCTTTAATCCCTTTCATTAAAACATTATGCAAGTCATTTACAACTTTCCCAACAATTATTACAACTAGAAGCCAGATTTGTTTTATTTGTTAAAATTATATAATAACTTTAACATTCTAATTTTCATCTAAGAACCCTTAATGAGTACGTACACCACTCCGAAAAGAAAAAAAAAGGGAATGTGGAAACTCCCTTGTCTGATGGTTTCTACACTTAACTTGATAATTGATCCCGACCCTTGGACAACCCAGTCAACTTAGTCAAAGATTCATATGAGAACTTGATCAACTTTTGCACAAGTGTCTTATGCGAAATCTTAAGTTTGCATGCATAACTCCCAACCGAATTTTTTACCATGTAAATTTTATTCGTGCAAAATCATCTCGTGTGAAAATTTAGTTTTCAAGTGGACATAGTTCTTGCATAAATGAAAACATTAAACCAAACTCTTCACATGCATAACTAAACGAAAACTTTCATGCGAAAACTATTGTGCAAATGTTATCATATATATACCAGCACACGATAACTACCAAACAAAAACTACAACATATGAATACCTTTACGTGAAACTTCAACGTGATAACTTACCTCTTTCTAAACAAAACCCTAGCAATGATTGTTGTAGCAAATCCAGCTGGTTTCACGTCAAGATCCTAAATTTACGATTAAAAATGCATTCAAACCTTCATGTGTAACATTTTCAAGCATAAACCAATTTAAACATGCAACCTTTAAAGTGATTATTACCCTTTTTACTCATGATATAAAAAACAACGAGCTCGTAACTTCTAAAAACTAGCTAAAGCAACTAATACACACACTTAGAACACTTGTGGGTGTTGCGAAATCAATACCGTGACTGTTTTCTTCAAATTTGTACGATCAAAAGAGGTTTTCCCCACACAAGTGCCCAATTCTCTCTCCCTTTCTTTCTCTCTAGATCACAATGAGGGTGATGAAAAATGAGGAGGCTGCCTACGCTCCTTTCTTTACTTAGGGTTTAATGAAAAAAATACTAATGTATAGCGGTGAAAACGAGCCAAGCGGCTCGCGAGCCGCTTGAGATTTGCTCGAGAAAAAGCTCGAAACGAGTCGAGCCTTATCGAGCTTGAGTCTTACCATGCTCGAGCCGAGTTTAAGCCTAAAATAAAGCTCGTTTATTTATGGAGCCCGAGCTCGAGCCTTGCATGTGAAAATCGTCAGGCTAGTCGAGCCTTAGCGTAATATTGGTTTTTATTAGTATTAGTAACATTTCCCCTTATCTAAAGCTTTCTTGTAAACAAACCGAGCTGAGCTTATTAAAACTTTTTTACAAGTCGAGCCCGAACCTAAAAATAAGCTTGTTTACTAATCGAGCTCGACCGAGCTTCACTTATCGAGTTCACGAGTTAAAGGAGTCTAATATTTATATTATTTGTATTTAATATATTAATTAATTAATAGATAATAAACGAGCCGAGCCCAATCCGAACTCTAGCTTGAGAAACTACCAACAAGCCGATCTAGAACCCAAGCTCTCACAAGGTAATCGACCTTGAGCTTGGTCGAACTCGGGTTCAACTTGGTTCGTTTGCACCTCTACTAATATGCTCTCATAGACCATTGCCAAGTTTATTTCCCCAAAATAGGCTTTGAAAAAAAAGATACACTCCATTTAATATAGAAATATTGGATTTTAATAATCTCACGTATTCGTCATTGGTCGTTAATAGTCCCAACTTCAAATATTTTCACTGCCAGTCCCAACTATTAACATATTGGCCTCCAGTGGGCCCTGATTAACAGAACCCTAACGTTGTTAGTCTCCGATCGCCGAAAAAATGTTTTTGGCCGAGAAACTCAACATTTTTGTCCCAAACCTCTTTGTAACCATATTATGGACCTTTAGGAACCTTTTCTAGTAAAAATCCTAATTATTGAGATCGCCGGAAAACTCACTTTTTGTCGGAAAACTCAACATTTTCGTCCCAAACCTCTTTATAACCTTAGATCGGACCTTAAAGAACCTTTTTCATGCCAAAAACTTTTTTTCCGGCGATCAGAGACTAAAGACGTTCGGGTTCTGTTAGTCAGGGTCCATTGGAGGCCAATATTTCAATAGTTGGGACTGCTAGTGGTTATTTTTGAAGTTGAGAGTGTTGACGGCCAACGACGAATAATTGAGATTATTAAAATCCAATATTCCTTTAATATATATAATTTTAGTCTCTAAACTCTATAAACACGTCGATGTTGTGAAGGCAGCTGCTACTGCTCAGGGCTCAGGCTTTGGTTGTTGGTATCTATTCTAAGACGGGATATGTTGTTAAGGTTTTGTTCCCTTCTAGTTAAGAATATGTTACGTGGATCAATGTTTTTGATTTGTTAACTGCTTCACCAAATGTTTTTTCTTCTTGGACAAACTCATTATAAATGGATGCCCCTCAAGATGTTAGCAACTTCATAATTATGTTCATCATTTATCATCCATAATTTCCAGCCACTACACTTTCTCTCATATTTCTTAATCATTTCAAACTGACACACATTCTTTTACAACACCCTGTCTCATAACACTCAAGTTAAATTCCACATGGTCCTGGGCACTAGAGATTCTTGGTTCATAAAGAACGTCTTGCCTCAAATATCACCACCACGTTTTGGTCGCCATGTTTGTGAATGGGAAGATAACTCCATAGTTAAGCATGCCTAAGTGATAGTAGTACTAGGATGAGTAAACTCTTGGGAAGTCTCCACTTGGACAAACAAGAACAAATCCGTAAGTTTCCCATGGACAAAGTGAACAATATTAATGATACGAGAGAGCAAATGTTACAATCCTCCTCATTGGGTTGGCTACTTGGCTGGACGATCATTATGTCGTCGGCCCTCCCCTTCCTTGCTTCGTTCCATAGCTGATAGCTCACAACTCACAAGATAACGCATGAAGGATTTTCGATGGATTATATGTTTCAAATCAGTTTATTCGACAACTTTTGCAGCCTTTTTCAAAAATGTTATCCACAAACTACAAAGTTAGTTACGGATTATCTATAGCAACTTTGTTCTCACCCCACAAGTTGAGTACCAACTATATTGACTAAAAGTTTAAAGTTTGGATATGACCCTTAAACTACAATCCCATAAGATAGATTTTACCTTTATCTAGTACTTGCTTACCATCATCATTATGTGAAAATCTAGTAGTTGCTTGCCATCATCATTATATGAAATAATGTTGAAGAGCTTAAATACTTATACGTACTTTAATAACTAATTGATCTAACTTTTGAGTTTATTAAATCTATATTTGAATTCTTATTTTTCACAAGTTCAAAACAAAACAGTTCCTCCCAAAATTCGAACATGTATTTAAAACAAATTAATTTTCAAAGAAAAAAAAGATAGTTGTCTCAAGTCTCAACATATCAGAATGTCAAAAAATTAGTTTTTTAAATAGGTTATGGAACTAGTTAAATTCTGACTTATATGTCGCTATGTTGCTCACCGTGACTAGCACAATAAAAAATACAGACCATGCGGTTCTCTAGATCTTCATAGCGCCCTTCTAGAAATCCACAGAGAGGAATGATTTTGAACCATAAATTTGGATCACTGACGAAAGACTGTAGTATTATCGTGTCACTAGTGGAATCACCCGATAATATTTATCTCTACTACGCAATAATGCATGTCTATACATCAATTTAGGAGAAAACTCAATAAACTTGGAAAAAAGTTCATTATGAGAATCGAACCCAGTACCTGTTCTTAAGCGTTATCCCACCACCAAGATACCACAAGGCTAGATTATTGATGGAAAAAACAATAAACATAATATGATTCTTTTGTCAATTTTTACATAAATTTCTATTAATTTCATAACTATTTTTGAATAAGTTACGTTGGAAAGTATTTGGTTTTCATTTAGTAACAATAAAAGCATAATTATTTTATGCGAAATATTTTTAAATATACAAGATTTATAATTTATAATGTGTTATTTATTAAAAAAGTAGTTAAATGTTAATAGATCTAAAAATTAATTTTCGCATTAAAATAAGTTAATTTATGTGAAGTGAAAGATACACTTGGCATGTTAATAATGAAACAAATAATTTCAAAAAGGTGGAACCACCAAACTGGCACATGACAAGTTCTTGCTTTAAAAGTTTTTCGCTTGAAATCTCTTTTCTAATGCAGACACACTCACACACATTTTCACTTTCTTTCTTTTACAGTCAAATTGTTTTTGGTAACGTTATATCTAAGTGACTATAAATTCAATAAAAAAAATTAAGGAAAACATGACGGGAGAGAAAATTAATATTTTGAATACTGGATTGGTTATTAACGGAAAACATGTTTTTGAAATCGATTTATTCGACAACCGGGTTTTACTACACCGTGCCTTTGGGTGGCTCGGTTTTCTCCAAAACCGGTGGCTTGGTGGCTCGGGTATGCATCCAACTCTGACCATTATCAATGAGGGGACGCATTTGCTTGATTTAGGGCATCACAGTATACTTATACGGTGATTTAGTTGATCGTTCAAAAAAA
Organism: Scalesia atractyloides; assembly: GCA_947069175.1. NCBI lineage: Eukaryota > Viridiplantae > Streptophyta > Magnoliopsida > Asterales > Asteraceae > Scalesia > Scalesia atractyloides. The sequence goes on along the minus strand of CAMTDV010000001.1, from coordinate 13,984,878 downwards.
TGAATAAACTTTGTAAACTTAGTCCAAACAACCGATCCAAACAGAAGATCCTACCGGCCGAACTGAATATTGACAATGCAAGAATAACTAACTAGCTATCTAGTCAGATGAGTCGACGGTTCTTGATCTAACAGGTCTAATCAACCACTCCGTTTTAATTATTAAAACGTGATGAACATTGTTAAATGAAGCAAATAACATCATGAGCTCTGGTAATAACTTAGATTTGGATATTATAATCTACAATTGCAATTGATTAAAGTATGACGGTTGGATATAGCCATAAATTGTACCATTAAAAAATTGAAGTTCAGATTAGGTTCTTGATGTAGAAGCATCCGACTCAATAATTTGAACCAGACTCGAACATGTGGACCAGTGGAAGGAAGCATTTTCTTGACAAAGATCAAGAACTATCTTTTTTTATTTGAATTACAAAATTTTATTTAGGTTCCTATTTTGTGGGGTTTTAATTTCCTATTTCATCTTTTTTCATTGATTATAAATTAAGGTTTTATGGTACATTGTTATTTCATTAATTATAAATTAGGGTTCTATGGTACATTGTTAGCAAGCTTTTGATTTGATAAGCATTGTAATCTGGTCGTTGGGACTTTGAGATAAATGCTATCTAAAACTTTCAAGTTCAAAATCTTTGAAATAATCAATAGTTTCTTAAGTCATTCACACTTGAATATTACGTTGATCGCATCAATTAATTCTCAATCTTTGTCTTTCTACAGGATAAACTCATATTATATTAATATGCTTTACATTATATTGGTACGCATGTGTTTCTACAGGAAAACACTGGATAGGAATTTGCCTCTACTTTACTATGTAATAGCATTTATGTATTTTTTATTAATTTTTTACCCTGGAATTTAAATAAAAATCACACTTTTAAAATTTATATTTCTTTTTAGAAAAATTTCCATATCCCATCTATCATTTTTATCTTTTATTTTATTCGCAAACACTTATTTATTATATTTCTCGTTTTTATACATTCACAATAATTTAATAAATGATTAATAATTGTTTTTCATATATATAAAAAGTTATTGTAACAACTTTTAAAAATTTAGGTTTGAGGAGAAATAGGAGATGAGATGTAACGTGGTCTTAGAAGAATTTTTTAATATTTTGATAATAAGTAATAGTTTGATAAATGGGATGTGAATGCTCAAACTATTTGTAATGGAATGAATAGTAACGACCATCCCTAGAGGCTTGACATCTTGCTTTTTTTCTTTACAATTAATTTATTTTATTATTTTAGTAATATAATTAATTTTAAATGTATTTAATTTTTCTGTCTTACAATCTTAAAATATTATGCATTACAAATTTTCGAATATACTGTTACGACACACGCTTATTATTATTATTTACATTTTAATATATATTTTACTTAAAATCGAGTTAGGTCATACATATTTACATATAGGGGATGGATCATGAGAAAACTAATCTTGATGATAAACTAAAAAAACTCTATCAAAACTACTAAAAAACAAGGTAATGGACTTTAATGAAGGAGGGGTAAAATTGAAAAAAAAAACATATTTTTTAAAACATTTCTAATTTCTCCATACGTTAAATGGCACCTTAAGATAAAAAAAATTATTTTATCTTTCATTTGAATATATTCAAGCAGATTCTTATGACATAAAAAAAGATTCAAGTATCGTACTTTTTTCAATACTACTATTTATTACTACACATGTTTAACATTACAGAAAAACCTAAACCCCCAACCCCCCCTTTCAAAAAAAACCTAAACCCCCTACCCACATACCCCAACCCCCACCCTCTCAAAAATACCTAAACCCCCTATCCCTATCCATATCCCTATCCCTACCCCCACACCCCACCCCAAGAAAACCTAACCCCCCTTCCCCCCCTAAAAAAAAACTTAAAGCCCCCTCCACCTAACAACTAAACCCAAAACCTAAACCCCCAAATACCTATCTCTAAAAGCTAAACTTAACCCAAAATCAAAACCTTAAGACTAAATTACATATTATGTTGCTCATATACACTAATATAATAGTAGTATTGAAAAAAAGACGATACGTTAAATCTTTTTTTATGTCGCAAAAATATGCTCGAATATACTCGAACGAAAGATAAAAAAAATTATTATCTTATGGCTCAATTTAAAAAAAACATATAAAGAAGATTTAAATGTTTGAAAAGTTATATATATTTTTTTCAATTTTACCTCTTCTTCGTTAAAGTCCCACCCCCCCCCCCCCCTTTTTAGTGGTTTTGGGTGAGTTTTTTAGTTTTCTCACATTTAAGTAGTTTTTTCATGATCATCTCCATATATATATATATATATATATATATATATATATATATATATATATATATATATATATATACAGGTGAATGTTATATGCATAACACTAAATATTGGGAGAATATGCAAAACAAAATATATCACCCATTTTTTCAATCCTAAAATACATATACATATACATGGATGCATAACACTAAATATTGGGAGAATATACAGAACAAAATATATCACCCATTTTTTCAATCTTAAAAAACCTAAACAGTAACTAAAAATGTTACAAATGTAAGATTTATTCTTATCACACTAGAATTCAAAAAACAAATATGAAAAAATTCCAGTTTTAATATAACCTACACACATGTAGCTTATGTGTAGATTAGATTAACTACATGTATGTAGGCTATGTGTGGGTAAAATATATGATTTTTTATGTCTATACAATACAAATATGAACGTAAGAAACATAAAATTTAAAATATATAAGCCTTACATCTCAAAATTTGAAAATCTGTTCTTTTTGTTCTCGCAATAGTTAGTGTTCTGTAATGATCTTTATATATATATATATATATATATATATATATTGAGAGAATCATAAAAACGAATGAAAAAACCACTCGAAATCATTTTTTAGTAATACAAACCTTATTATAATTAAAATACAACATTAAAAAAATAACTTACACTTTAAATAATTAATCTCTCTCTCAAACTCACTCTTAATATTTTTATGCATGTGTAATACAACAAATCTACACATGTGCAAATGACAAACTTACACATGTGTAAACTTTCTTTATTTATGAATAAATTTCTTTATTTAAACGTGTAAATTTAATTTGTAGTATTGTATTCGAATAATAATGATAAGTGTAAAAAATTAAAACTGAATTGTTTTTTACCAAGTTATCGTGGTTTTTTCATTCTTTCTCACAGTTTTCGTAATATTTAACGTTATCAAATATATATGTATATATAGGGCGGTTATCTTACAATAGCCCCTTAACATGCGGTGCGTATACTATCATCTGAACCACACATCTAATACAATCTAGGGATCAATTTAACACGGTGGCATAATATGTAATTAGCTTTGAATTCAATTACAAAATCGAGTTGTTAAGGCCATAAGCGTCAATTACAATTCAACTAAATCTTATGATTGAAGAACAGGGACAAATTCAATCAATTCGATTGATAGATGCATAATCTCTTAGCGATTAACTAGTTGATTCACAAGATCGATCTAAATAATCAGTTTATGGCTGCGATTAACAAAATCCACAGATTAATAATCTAAAAATTACAGTTTAACAAATGTTGAAGACGATGGAGGTTGTTTTAAAAAATGCATGTTATGATTTCGGAAAACGCATGCTCTGTGTAACTATACGTAACTAAAGAAAAGCATTTTATGTTTAATAACGCATGTTATGTTTTCAGAAACGCATGTTACGTTTTAAGAAATGCATGTATGATTTCAAGGACGCATGTTATGTTTTCAAAAAATGCATATTATTGTTAAAAAACGCATGTTACTACACTTTATTTGATTTGCTTAATTTACCCTTTCTTCTGAAAATATGGAATTCCACGCGGCGTAGTTTGGTTGTTGCGTACCTTTGCACAATAAAACCCGTTTGAATTTAAGACTCTCTCTCTCTCTCTCTATATATATATATATATACATATGGATGGGTTAAAATGAAAACCAATTTGAGTTATGAGAACCGTGAGAACTAGGTCATCCAAAAGGTTTTTCCGAACTTTTTTTTCTCAAATGTCATAAAAAATCACTTGTTTCAGCAAAAAAAAATTAAAAATGCCGTATACCCACATTTGCATCAGCGCGTAACAAAAACTTGCATCAGTCAAAATTACCGAATCGATAATTTTTTTTACTTTTTTACAGATGTATTTATAATAATTCATTTACGTTTGTGCAAAATATATTTGGCCTAACGCGCAAGAAGAAAAAGTTCTTATGGTTCTCACAACTTGTGGTGATTTTCATTTGAACCGAACCCTATATATATATATATATATATATGTGTGTGTGTGTGTGTGTGTGTGTGTGTGTAGGATTTGGATTAAGAGTGAACCACTTTTTGAGATTGAACTGAGTGAACCAATCTTGACCCTTGATTACTTTTTAAGATTAAAATGATATGATTGTCATTATCCAATTAAATTTAATTATCATTTATTTTTAAACTAGTTAGAAATTAACTTTAAAAAAATCAGTTACTATAACCGATCCTACATTTTAGTAATTAAATTTAATTTTCCTAAACAAAATATATTTTAGTAATTCAATTAAATATTTCCTAAACAAAATTACGAAATCAGATACCATAGTAAACTAATTAGGAATTTTAAAATGCTAGTTGATTTTGAATGAAACTATTGACCCTTCACGTTTTACTAACATTTTTATATGGTATTTATCTAACACATTCAGATATATATATTTATTTTACCTAATCATGTTATTTTCCTTATTTTGATATTTATATTCATTTTATGATGTTGATTCTATGTTTTATGTATGCTTAAACATTTGCTAATTGGAGAAATTATTTTTTACATAGTTTAATATGGGACATGTATGTACCTTTAAAAAAATGATTAATTTAAGCATGGTTTAATAATGTACATTTGTTCTGAACATAGGTGTGATAATGTACATATATGTACACACGTGTTAAGAATATGATTTGTTAATGTTCATATATGTATATACGTGTTGAGACTGTTATGTACACATCTGTACAATGCCAAACAATCATCTCAAATACTTGTTATACACATATGTATCATGTTGAACATCCATATCATTAACTTCTTTTTAGAAGTATATTATGAATGTACATGTGTGCACATTACAAATCGGACATGTACACTTAAAGAAGATGATTAGATGGAACAATATTTGTTAACATACATATATGTACATACGTTTTTCAATTAAGAATACATATAATACATATATGTACTTTCACTTCTACAATATTTTTAATCACGTTCTAGATGTAACAATATTTAATAATTGTTATATTTTTTAGAATTAAAAATTAAAAAATTAGTTAATTGGCGAGAGAAACAAAAGAGAGAGAATGTAATTAAGTATTTAATTGTAGAAGAAGTAGTTAACATTTTACCTTTATACTCTTTTCATTTATTTTTCACACATGATAATTACAAAACTGTCATTATTAACTTTTCCAAGATCTAAACAATTAATGACTTAGATTGGTTCACACAGTTCACTCTCAACCTAGTATTCAATCTAAAACCCTACCTTATATATATATATATATATATCTATATAGAGAGTGTGTGTGTGTGTTTGTGTGAGGTTCATTGAGGAACCAGGGAACACTCTTAAAAATTCAACCTAACATGTTAAAAATCAACTTTTTTAAAAACAAATTGCCGCTTTTCCTTAAAATACATGTAAAAGCATTTTTATAAAAAAATAAAAAACTAAAAATATAAAAATAAGTGTAAAAACAGTTAAAATAAAAATATCTTATAAAATTACCTTAACATGTTAAATAACATTTTTTTTAAATTCAGCGCCTTTTTATTATAAAATGGGTATAAACTACACTAATAAAAAATCTTTTTTGTAAAAAAAATATTTTAGCCTTATTTTAATTGTTTTTTAACATTTTTTATTTAGTTTTTATTTTTTATTAAAAAAATTTCCACGTGTATTTATAAGGAAAAGAGCTGAAAAGATTAAAAATTGATTTTTAACAAGTTAAATTGAATTTTTAAGAGTGTTCCCTGGTTTCGCACTTTTTAGTGTTCCCCAATGAATCTTCCACATGTATATATAGGGGAAGGATCTGGGGAAAATGACTATAAGTGTGAAAAAAAGGTGAGAACGATCTTTAGACACAGGATATTTCTGATTTGTGGTTGGGATTGATGCGCATGGGTGAAGCTTTTAAGGGGCAGGAGGGGGCGGCCGACCCCGCGAACTTTTCATTTAGTAGTGGAGGTATGTAGTTTTTGTATAGAAATTTATGGGTATATACGTTTTCGACCCCCTGGTTTTATAGAAGTTTTTAGGTCCGGTGACTTCCGCCCCCGATCGGAAACCTCAACCTTCGCCACTGTTGATGCGGTGACATTTTTGTAGATATGTATATGTTTAAAATGTGTGTGGGCTTAATTAAGGGTATAAAAGAAAAATTGTCATTAAAAAAGGCCAAAAAACACCACTTCTGACAGATTAATTATAAAGCATCTGAAACGTCAGAAAACATTATTGCGGTAATGAAAAAGGGAAAACAAAACGCCAAAAAATGCTAGAGGCTAAAACTCATTATGTAAATGAGGAACAAACTCTCGCCCAAAATCACACGCCTAAAACTCATTATATAGATGAACTTAACACCCCTTTCATTGAGCATACTCGAAAAAAAAAAAAAACAAAAAATGCCAATCTCTTATAAATGCCAAAAATCATAATACCTTCAAGAAAACTACACCAAAAGGAAAATGGAATTTGTAATTTCTTGGGGATTCAAAACTGCAATTAACAGGTTCGTTATAAAATACGACTCTAGAAGAAGGGTTATGGTGAAAACTATAAACACCATAGTTAATATGGAAGAAGAAGTGTAGTTGAGGATTCTGGAACATGGAATCCATATGGACAACTTGTGTGAACAAACACAAACAGTCATAAGGGGATTGAGGAGAAAATTTCCTGTAAATAACGCAAATACATTTGATGAACAGCTAGTAATTTCATCATGGTGTTATGATGAAAAATATGAGTGGGTGACAGTTGTGTGGAATAATGGTCAAGAAGAAGACCACACCATTGATAACATACTGACTGAACATGGCTTTCGTTTATAGAACAATTATGCAATGCAACATGTTTAAACGCTGAGATGACACCAATAGTGACATCGTTGGAGGGGTTGTTTCAATGGAGGCGTGAATCACTCGAGGACGAGAATGTCGTCAATACTGAAGACAAAGATGAGCATTTTGGTGTGGAATTAGAAAAAGAGGATGAAGGGAGTGATGTGTACTTCTCGGATATTATCTCATCCGATTAAGACTTTTAGTTGTTCTCTTGTATCTTTTTCTATAATGTTTTATTTATTTATTTTCCCATCATATTATTTTGGTAATATCTTAACTATTATAATTAACGCCATTATAAATGAATGTTCTAATTTTAGAAAACGTCATTATTTTAAATAAAAATTATTAAAAGACATTTGATGAAATAAAATGCAAAAAAATGGTAATTTAACATAAAACACCGTAAAATGGTGGAAGAAAGGTAAATGCAATAAATGGTTGTATAATAATAAAACGTCACTATGTAAAAAATAAACGACACGAAAGTGTAATAGAATGGTATAACGCCATAATAAACGCTATTATTCACTAATGTCCGCTCTCGACCGTTTCGATCTTCTTTTGATTACTGGTTCTTTGTATGTGGATGCATAGTGACCAATTTTTTTTACAATTTTAACACTGCCGTTCTTTCACCACGATCTTTGCTTTTTTTTTGTTTTTTGGTTGCTTTCTCGTGTTTCGATTTCAACCACTTGCGAGATCCAGAATTTTTCGACTTATAACCAATGGGAACTCTTATCAAATTCTTGTCATTTTGATATTGCCCCATTATCTCGGCAAATCGATCCCTAGTACATGGAGCGAGGGCAACAATTTCCATGTCCTGAACTTTATTAATGTAGGATTGAACATGATCCTTGTATAGCAAAAGTTGCTCCTTGTTGTTTGATAAACGATTCAGAGTATACTCGGTTGCAAAAATGATTTCTCGCATCATTACACGGAAATCGGCTTAAAGTTCGGTTATAAAATCGCGGCTCATTGGGTAATTTGTAGAACAATTTGGCGCAACGTCTTCACGCCCTCTATCTAAAATGTATTGTTTTGGAAATTCCCTAATGTCAAAACTTCTAAAAACCATAAAAGACATGTCTACATAAGAACCCAAACTGCTCAAAATGCTTGCATGAGGAAAAGCTAGTGCAATCAGACTTCTGGTACATCACCTGCAAAAAACGAGATAATAAATTAAAGCTAACCACAACAAAAAGCACAAAACTATAGACATTATACAAAAAAAAAAAGTTGAAAAAAAGTTTCACATCTCAAAGATGACATAACATATTCTGAAAAAATGTCATCATAATAAAAACACATTATGCACATGTATTAAATAGAGTGTATGATAAACAAAATGTCATGATAATAAAAACGCCAATTACCTCAAAATGTGAAGAGCATGACTGCTGAAAATCGTTTATATAAAACTTAACAAAGCCGTCGGGCTGCTCTTCATAATGAGCATTTTACAGTCCCCAATCCTGATTAGTTCAGCTTGTATATCTTGAAAAATGTTTTTGGTGTATATCTTATAACCTTGGCTCTCCAACACTCTATAATTATTTTTTAGCTCAGAGTCGACTTTCGTGGTCTCTTTTCCGATGCGTATGGTGCTGTGCTTCTATTGAAGTTTCATAACGCGTCATGAATCACAAAAGTTGATTTCGCATTACATACTTGACTAAAGAAATGATTTTTACTCTTGGACCTCGATGTTGTACGCAAAAGACCCGACAGAAACTCAGTCCTCTAGTATGCAGGGATCCATGATTCCCTAAGAGAAAAAATTTCAAATAATCAGTAGTTATCGGCTAGATTGAACTCTTCAATAACCTCTTCCCAGCATGATTCAAACTCTTCAGGTGTAAGTATATCCGTACATACAACACCATTGTTACACCCCGGATTTCCAACACAAATCCATACCCCGGTGGGCCCGGGTGAGGAGTATTGTGACGTCAATTGATAACATCATGGTTAATTAAACACGACACAGCGGAAGTCTTGGAGTAAAATTACCATTACAAACCAATGTTCGAAATACAAAATAATATGCAGCTCGTAATAGAAGATCCACAGGCGGATCATAAAATGTACAAGGAAAGAATATAAAACAGACTTTAGGGCAGATCTAAGGATTTGCAAAATCCTCTTATTTCACTACCGAGCAGCTTCCAGCCTATTTCGTATTGTACCTGCAGCTTAGTCTTTTGAAAATACGTCAGCTTTCGTTGGTAAATACACCCGACTGACTCATTTTGAAAACATTTTAAAAATTCGATTTAATTGCACATGGCACAAAATCTTTTATAACTTGGGAAGGTTACTTTGTAACCTTGTTAACAGATTCACATGTTTGTCCATATACATAGGGCCCAGTACAGAAACCGAGACATGATTAAATACACACCACTTAAAACTCACGGATGAGTTATCCCCAACGTCTTGGGTAATTTGCATTTGAGCGTCTGTCAGGTGTATGCCTACACCCCGCGCTAAGGTCGTGGCCATTAACTAATGTAATGAGTCGAGGATATCCAGGACACGGTAATTTAACACCCGATTTTTAAGTTATCAAACAAAACTGATTAAAACAAAATATGCAGATTTACTAGCCACAATCCGGCATTCGATTGATCCCATTTCTGATCAAGCGGTAATATTTTACCGTATCCCAAGCCCGTATAGGGAAAATAAGTAAAGAGTATTTACCAGAGCTAGTCTTGATTTAAAAATGCAAGATTTTATATCTCAGCCGTATCCAAAACGAATTAAGTGTAGATAGCATTTACTGGAAGGCTCTAGTCTGGATTATGGCATAAGCTAACCAATTAAATACTAACGATCTTATTTAAGTCATAGACTTAGACCGAATTGTGTACGGGATCAAGACGTATAGCGCTTGATTAAACGATGACCAGATAGAATGTAGTTTAAACCCGACAAGTACTTTGACTTGCATAATATGGGTAAACTATAAACATTCTGGATTTTGAAACTTAAATGATAAGGTTAAACCCGTTACGATTAATTTCCGTAAAATAGTTACATATACTTAACCGTGCGCATATTAGCGATATCGGGTAACCGGCTAAATCATGGACAAGCTCTATATGCCATTATACTTTAAATAAGTTGTAATATCAACTTATATGGCCGTTAAGGTTTTAAAATGAAATTATGCCTCATAAGGGCATTTTGGTAATTTCATATTGTATAAAAGGAACTTGATTATAATTTAATGTTATATAACTACAAGTATTCTAGAAAAATAACATATTTATGATATAATATCTGTAGGATATCAATTATATGTGTAATTTATATTTTATGACCAAACTATGTACCGAAGGGGCATTTTGGTCATTTTACACAAAGTTTATAAATTATTTGGGATTATGAGTTTATAACATGTACCTACTGTAAAAATATTTAAAATAAGTTTTAAAATCAGTAGGTAACAAGTCTTGGTCAAATAATATGGTTTAAAACCATACTATGCGCCGAAATGGCGCTTATGTCGTAAAATGACGTTTTATGCGATGTTTAATGAAAACTGATGGTAAGGTCAGATTAAAATGTATTAGATATGTTATTTAATATAATATATCAGTAGGTAAAAGATTTACCTTGAAAAGATTTGATTTAAACTATTTTATGAGCCACAAGGGCTAAATCGTCATTTATCGACATAATTCAAGGACCTGCTTGTAAACTCAGTTTATAATCTGGTTTGATATCCTAAATAATCCTACTTATAATATTATATCAGTAGGAAACTTTTTTCAAGTTCATTATCATTAAAACCTCGATTTATGCAAAAAGGGCATTTTAGTCAAAAATGACATAATTGCGGAACTTGTGCATAAACTTAGATTCTGATTATGATCATGTAATATAACCTCAGAGGGTTATGCTACATTATATTACGATCATAATGCAACTTTAGATCAGTGTCTAACTAATCTAAATCGGGTCAGAATCGAGAGTCAAAGCAGAAGTCAAACTTCGCGACTTTTGGTTGCGAACTGACCCTAGAACTGAAATTGACGAGCCGAACATGTTCTTACATGTTACAATAAATATTACCAACTTGTTTAAGTGTCAAAACAGGTTTCATAACATATATAAGACCAATTTATGATTTTTCTGAAAAATGGTCTGTTTTGCTTTTTAATATCATAACTTTAACCCGTCAATTGGTCTAGCAAACGTGATCTTCAGGAGGTGCCCTTTATAGGGACTCACTTAGCCATGTTCTTTACGAACAATGGTTGGACCATAATGGTCTTAACCGAAAGTCAAAGCGTTTTCCGTAAAACGCTTGACTTTTGGCTTATAAAAGCCTATAAAGGAAAATGCAAGAGCAAGGAATACTTACAAGAGGTTCCTAGAATGCAAGAGAACTAAGTTGGAAGCTCCTTTCAATTAGGAACTTCTAGAGGAGGGAGAAGAGTTTAAAATGAGAAAGGTGCAAGTTCAAATGGTGAACATTTGCACCTATTTATAGTTGGAGAGCTTGAAGGAGGTGATGCCAGGTGCTAAGGGGTGTAAGAGGGAGCTTACAAGTGTCCTAATACGTGGCATAGCTGTTTGGGAAGCCATGGTTTCGAGAAAATGGTTTTTGGCATTTTTGTGTGGTGGCCAAGGAAACATTCTGCAGACATAGACCTCTCGAGCCCCGCGAGCGCCCTGTGTCAGATTTCAAATTTTGTCACATATAGCCCCTCAACTTATTAAACACCCTTAAAACCTCCTAAAACACCTTTTTAGCACTTTAAGCCCTCGTAGCGAATATTTGGCGTACCCGGGACTATGCCCGGACATTGTCAAGCTCTAGGTTAATTAAAAGGTCACTCATAGGTATAAATTAACATGTTGACACTTTTAACCCCTCCATTGTCCAACTTTCACATATTTACAGAATTGAACCCTCTCGTCCAACAAATGGCACGTATGAGAGTTAGGACTTCGCAAAGGATCACTCAGAGGCTTATTATAAGCATATTGACTCCGATGTCACTCAGAGGCTGGGCATGTTGACACAACGGTCACTTCGAGGCCAAATTTTAGCATGTTGACACTAATGGTCACTCAGAGGCTTGGTTTATGCATGTTGACATCAGAAGATCACTCAAGACTTAGTTTGAGCATGTTGACGCTTTTAGTCCCTGTTAGTCTTTAATAGACTTAAATAAAAAACAACACGTGTCACTATACTATATGACAAGGTTAGACCCGTTTCGGTTAATTTTCGTAAAATAGTTACATATACTTAACCGTGCGCATATTAGTGATATCGGGTAACCGGATAAGTCATGGACAAATTCTGTATGCCATTATATTTCAAATAAGTTAAAATATCAGTAGGATATCAACTTTTAATCCCATTATGGTTTGAAACTATGCCTCATAAGGGCGTTTCGGTAATTTCATACCGTATAAAAGGAACTTGAATAAAATTTAATGTTATAATTACAAGCATTCTGGAAAATATTTTGTTTATGATATAATATCAGTAGGATAGCAATTATATGTGTAATTTATCTTTTATGACCAAACTATGCATTGAATGGCCATTTTGGTCATTTTACACATAGTTTATAAATTATTTGGGATTCTGAGTTTATTTCATGTACCTACTGTAAATATGTTTAAAATAAGTTTTAAAATCAGTAGGTAACAAGTCTTGATCAAGTAATATGGTTTAAAATCTTACTATGCGCCGAAACGACGCTTATGTCGTAAAATGACGTCTTATGCGATGTTTACGAAAACTGATGTTAAGGTCAGATTAAAATATTTTAGATATGCTATTTAATATAACATATCAGTAGGTAAATGATTTATCTTGAAAATATTTGATTAAAACCATTTTATGAGCCACAAGGGCTTAATTGTCATTTATCGACATAATACAAGGACCTGCTTGTAAACTGAGTTTATAATCTGGTTTAACATCCCAAATAATCCTACTTATAATATTACATCAGTAGGAAACTTTATTTTCAAGTTCATTATCATAAAACCTTGTTTTATGCAAAAAGGGCATTTTAGTCAAAAATGACATAATTATGGAACTTGCGCATAAACTCAGATTCTGATTATGATCATGTAATATAACCTCAGAGGGTTATGCTACATTATATTACGATCATAATGCAACTTTAGATCAGTAGGTAACTAATCTAACTTGGGTCATATCGAAAGTCAAAGCAGAAGTCAAACTTCGTGACTTTCGGTTATGAACCGACCCTAGAACTGAAATTGACGAGCCGAACATGTTCCTACATGTTCTAATAATTATTACCAACTTGTTTAAGTGTCAAAACAGGTTTCATAACATATATAAGATCAATTTATGATTTTTCCGAAAAATGGCATGTTTGACTTTTTAATATCATAACTTTGACCCGTCAATTGGTCTAGCAAACGTGATCTTCAGGAGGTGCCCTTTATAGGGACTAACACCTACCTTATTACGATCACTTATCCATGTTCATTTCGAACAATGGCTGGACCATAATGGTCTTAACCGAAAGTCAAAGCGTTTTCCGTAAAACGCTTGACTTTTGGCTATAAAAGCCTATAAACGAAAATGCAAGAGCAAGGAACACTTACAAGAGGTTCCTAGAATGCAAGAGAACTAAGTTGGATGCTCTTTTCAGCTAGGAACTTCCAGATGGGGGAGATAGAGTTGAAATTGAGAAATGTGCAAGTTGAAAAGGTGAACTTGAGCACCTATTTATAGTTGGAGAACTCAAAGAAGGTGATGCCAGGTGTTTAGGGGTGTAAGAGGAAGCTTACAAGTGTCCCAAAATGTGACATATCAGTTTGGGAAGCCATGGTTTCGAGTAAATGGTTTTTGGCAGTTTTGTTTGGAGGCCAAGTTAATTTTCTACAGCAGCAGTCCTCTAGCGGGCCGCGAGAGGCACAGGGTCTCTCGCGCCCCGCGAGCGCCGCAAAGCCAGATTCAAAGTTTGACCCTTAACTTTTAAAACCCTCTAAACCTTTCTAAAACACCTTTTTGACACTTTTAGCCCTCCGTGGCCAATACTTGGCATACTGGGGATTATGCCCGACCATTGTCGAGCTCTCGGTTCGTTAAAAGGTCACTCAAAGGTATAAATTAACATGTTGACACTTTTAATCCCTCCATTATCCAACTTTCACATACTTACAGAATTGAACCCTCTCGTCCAACAAATGGCACGTATGAGAGTTAGGACTTCGCAAAGGATCACTCAGAGGCTTATTATAAGCATATTGACTCCGATGTCACTCAGAGGCTGGGCATGTTGACATATCAGTCACTCAGAGGCTAATGATTTAAGCATGTTGACATATCAGTTAGTCAGAGGCTGTTATTTATGCATGTTAACATCGGTCCGTCACTCAGAGGCTCAGTTTGAGCATGTTGACGCCTTTAGTCCTTATTGGTCTTTAATAGACTATTTAAAAAAAATAACACGTGTCACTATACTATTGGACACAATTTTACAGGGTGTTACAATTATTAAAAAATTTAAAAAAATGGCAAGCATCTAAAAACGCCACTGCAAAAAAAAATCTCCACCTTTAGGGAAAGTTTGTGCATCACGTGCCACATGCATAACCTATAACATGTATTAACAAGAAAAACTGAAATAGACTTCTTCATTGCGGGATCTTGGCCAGTTATAACAACTTTTGGTTGATCATCAACGACTTTTAAAAAAAACTTTCAACAACCAAATATATGTATCAGCAATTTCTTATACCAATAAGGCAGCACTAAATGTAACATTGAAGTGATGATTATCTATGCCAGTAAAAGGTACAAATACCATAGAGTATTTGAAAAGCAAAAAATAGACAAAAATGGTTAATCCTGAAAATGCCACTAAGAATAAAAAAGGCCAAATAGAAAAAACTGAATTCTCGTTCATACTTGTTTGACTGATAAGTGGCGTCAAATGAAATCACACCACCAAACACATGATAATTACGCTTGCATTGATCACACAAAACAGACCTTTCAACCGATTGTCACCGTCTGTGAAGTAATCGTATGGAAAATTAGGGTGAGACTGTTTCTTTTCATGCAAATGTCTCACAACCATTGCGGCGTCATGTTCCCCGATAAACAGATTAGTTTGCCTTTTGTAGTTCTTAAAATCAATTTTACTTGACCCCACCTCTTCAAACCCACCAAAGACAATCTTTATGACGCTAAATGCCTTAACCGGACCCATTTTCAACTTAGCCATGCTATTTATAACATGTTTCTCATGTTGAGCGAGGTATCATTTCGATGGTAGAAAATGCTTATCAGACTACTCAACAAAATCGTGGTTGTGGTCCTCTACAAACTTATTACCTTCCATGATACAGACTCAAGCTCTACACATATTTGTGCTTCATAACCAGTCCTCTGCGAAAATTAGATCACACATTCCTTTCTTTCTGATTAAGGTCCAATGTATCAACCTTTTTATTCTTGTAATGCCCAGCTCTCATACACATATAGTACTTTATATGTTTTTCTCCTTTGGCATCTTTCTTTTCAATCCCTTTCCTAACACCAAACCCCGTAGCCGTCGCATACTTAAGATACAAATAATAATAATCATCAAGGCTTCTGAAAATCATTCTTGACTTTGGTTTTAGATCGTCTCTAACGACGGGAATCTTGAATGTAGAACCAGTTTTCGGACAAATCCTTTCATTCGATGCAACACACTCTTTCGAAAAACAAAAAAAAAACGCCGTGAATAATAATGAAATGATTCAATAACCTTGACACTGGAAAAAGACACGCCATGCATAAAATAAAGCCACCCTAATCATTTAATCATATATGATATATACGCCATTAATCTTTGATAATCAATAAATAATCAGAAATTAAATAAATTTATATATAAATGAAAACACCATACAAAATGGAGATGCCATTTGTTAAATCAATAATGATTCAAAAAACAGTTGTTTGAATTTAAACATAGTTAAACACATAAAAAATCAAGTTTAATATATAATATTTAAATACAAACATAGCCACATGAAAAAAAGCAAAAATGAAATAGAATTTACATGATTAGCTAGATAAAAAAAATAATAATAATAATAAAACACCATTTAACATATCAAAAACCTGATTAAGAGAAATAAAATAAACGCCATTGCTAATTTTAACTTATATTAATATCAAAATAAACGTCAATATAAGATATATAATAATCAAAACCCATTGCTTTTACATGAATTGCTCAAATAACAAAACACCAAAAAATAAAAAAAACGCCATCAGTTTTATATAATATGCTCAAACAAAAATCCAACATAAATACCCTGTAACTCACAATCCATATCAAACGCCATAGATCTTGGAAACTTGGAGATAAGGTAACAGCTAACATGATATTTTTTGAGGTTTGTTTCAAAACGGGAGAAAAGGCCGCTGGCAAATAAGGGAATGTTCAAAAACTAACGTGGAACGACAATCGTACCCTCTCCTATTATTTAGCGCCTTGGACATGTGTCGCCTCTAAATCTGTTATCATTGTTTTCACACTTTGCATGGTTTTCACCAGAACCCGTTTCTATATATATATATATATATATATATATATATATATATATATATATATATATATATATATATATATATATATATATATATCATGTATATATTTTTTGAGTATACTATCATCTTTCCAACGCCTTGGTGAGTGTGTATATACATATATACATATATATATATATATATATATAAACAGGTTCTGGTGAAAACCATACAAAGTGTGAAAAAAGTGGGAACAATTCTCAGCCACAAGATCTTAGTAGTTTGTGGCTGAGATTGATGTGGTGACATTTTTGTGAATACTAAGGGCCTTGGAACTAACATGAAGATCCTAACAAGGGTGCACATGCTAATCACACGCAATGTCCCCATAATATTTAAATGTTAATAACTTTTTTTCACGTGATTATTTTTTTTAAATTACACCATTAAATTCAGTATTTCTTATCTTTCCAATGAGTATACTATTGATATACTTTTAAGAAAAAAATGAACTGGGTTTTTTTATGGCGTTTTCAACTTCGTGTTTTTATAGCGTTTTCAACTGGGTTTTTATTGTGTATTTTTAACTAAGCATTTTGTAGCGTTTTTAACTAGGTTTTTATGATGTTTTTCTGAACTAGGTGAACTTTGACGTTTTCAACTGGGTTTTTTTTATAATGTATTTTTATGAAGTGAGTGTTTTATGGCGTTTTCAACTGGGTATTTTCATGGCGTTTTTATTTTGACACCCAATTCATATAAGTTTTTTATTTAAAAAATATAGCAATAGTATGCTCATTGGAAAGATGATAAAACACTTGATGTTATGGTGTAATTTTTTTAAGAAAATAATCACGTATAAAAATGTTAAGAGAGTTTAAAAAAGAAGGTGGAATATGCATGTGACTTGCATATGCATAATATTTAGCATGTGCATAAACTTTTTGACAATGTTACCTTTAGTGTAAGTTAGCACCAACGCCAAATGTCAACACCAAAATCGTTCTCACAGTTTTTACACTTTTAGGCGTTTTCTCCAGATTCTGTGCCTATATATATATATATATGTATATATATGGGTTAAAATGCAAACGACCTTGAATTGTGAGAACCGTGAGAACTAGGTCATCCAGAAGGTTTTTACGAAATTTTTTTTTCAAAAGTCATAAAAAATCATTTATTTCGGCAAAAAAATGCCGCATACCTATATTTACATGATTTACACTAGCGCGTAAAAAAAACTTACATCAGTCAAAATTACCGACTCGACAATTTTTTTACAGATTTGTTTATAATATTTTATCTACGTTTGTGCAAAAAAAATTTGGCCTAACTCGCGCGATTAAAAAAATTGTCACAATTCTCATAACTCGTGGTGGTTATCATTTGAACCGAGCTCTATATATACATATATATATATATATATTCGGGTACGATAGCGTACCGAACATACGAAATTGGCCAAATTCCAATCGCACTGTGCGGTAATTGAGCTATGTCAATATAATATGTGTTTTGATTCTATAGTAGAAGTTATATTGTAACAAGTCGAGACGAAATTCACTGAATTTCCACCACGTGTCTTGAAAACCCAACTAGTATATTAATTTTTTTTTATAAAACTTACTAGGAAAGATGATGATAACACAAAATTAGCTTATGTTGTGATTGGAGTTATTTTGAACAAAAAAAGAGAAATTTTAACATTGTTTATGCAAAATTTTAACTAAATGACTAATAACAACTATTTTTTTTATATAAAACTCATATTTAAGTTCCTTTAACTTGCTAAAAGTACATCATTATCACACACACATAAAGAGGATAGAGATCCTTAAATAAAAAATTCGGATGTGAGAACTTAGAGAACTCCTACTTCATGTGCGATTTTTGTTACCTTTTTTTAGAAACGTAGATGAACATGTTACAGACACACATGTAAAAAATAAAATTCTGAGTAGTGTTTTGTAAAAAGTTGTTGCCATCAATATTTACATCAACTATAAGAGTTTTTTATGCTTCTGTAAATAAAAAAAACTTTTTCTTTTAAAAAAGTTGATTTTTTATAAGTTTTTTAGTAAAGTTTTATCTACTTGGTCCTAATTTGATGAAGGAAACTCATTTGTATACAGTATCTTGTTGTGGCATAAGTCATAAGGTCAAACAAACCCAACCAACTTTGTTGGGAATACATACAAGTGCGAATCCACAATAATAAATTTGAAAAAACTTATAAGAAATATAAGGTGAAAATTAATCATTTTGGTAACAAACTAATTGAAATTGTTTTAATCGAACAACTCTTACTGATAATAAGAGTAACTGTATGTAGCTCAATGGTATCAAAATGTTAAAAATAATTCTTCTTAAATACATAATGAGAGTTCAAATCACATTGTCATTAGGCCTCCCATTGTGGGGCACCAAAGCTAAGCGCCAAAGGCACATCACCATCACTTTGGCTAAATCAAGTTGGGCCCACTTCTATGTGTCAATCATATATATTTTTTTCTTTTTTATTTAATTTTTAATGAAAGCACAACATGATAATTAAGGTGTGGATAGTTGAAGCCCATTATATAGAGCGTTTGGGTTGATTGGACCGACCAAAACGGTTCGGTTTTGATGGTTTCAACCGATGATTAGTTTTTTTTCTTCAATATTGGTTGTTTGAATGGTTAATAAATATTATGATAGGTATAACTTGCGTATTCTACAAATAAAAAAAATGAAATAATTAATAAAGATAAAAGACCGCTTACAATTTTCAAGCCATAAACATAAGCGTTAAACCCAATTTTTAGATTGCAAAATATGAACCCTATGCCAAAGCGTTAAACTCAAATTTCAAATCGTAAATCCTTGACCGAACCATTAAATTCGTTTCTAACTAGCGTAGTTAAAAATACCTTTTGAGAGGATGAAACATTATATTTATGTAATGTAACCACATCAATTCATCAAAACAAATGGCCATTTATAGAGTCAAGTTGAGGGCGGTTTTGTCTTTTTAGTGGATAAAATGAAAGTGGAGGCATGGCCCATGCTAATGATTGTACCTTTGTTTCCTTAAAGTTACCATGTCGTCCTCGTATGTCTTATCAAACCCGAAGTTACCCTTTCTATACTATTGTGTTTTCTGTTTTTCAATGATTTTGGGGTGTCAAAAGACCAAAAACAGGAAATGTTCACAAAACACACATAAGTATACATTCCACAGCCATACGATACACAAACTATTCATTTGTATTACATTATCGACCTTATGCGTATCAGAATTTATATTGATATACCAGCAGTGACGAATCTAGCCTAAAAATTTAGGGTATCTAAAATTATTAAAAAAATGGTAAATGCATGGTACCCCTGACTGCGGGAGGGTTCTCCCTCCCTAAGCTAGCTTAGCCCCATAGCTGCCTGGCGGTTACTACCCAGCAGGATTATTCGGGCCGAGCTGGACTCGAACCCGCGTCCTCCCGTTTGGAATGGGTGAGGCTGGCCACTGGGCTGACACCCCATGATTGGGTATCTAAAATTATTGTTTTTGAGATAAGATATATTCTTTATATAAAACCGGAAGAAAAAAAATTACACTACGCAGGCGTAGTTGAGGAGTATTTATACATTATAGAGACGGAGTTGAAAGATAACATGAGCTACCCTTGCTTGTACACTACCTCTGCCTCTGTATACCAGGCTAATATTCTTTAATATTTACTTCATGTTATATGATACGATATACTATCACATTAATCAATAATTAAGTTCTCAAATTCGTATTTTTTACTCTTTCACAACATCTAGACTATTGGATTAAAAGAACGTTACGATGTGGTAAAAACAAACTACTATACATGGGCATGTGGTGCATCAGGCAATTTTACTAACATGTTTCGGTATGTTGCCAGTCTCACTCTATGTAGTGGCAAATCGGGAAATTTTTTCAATCGGGTTTTTTTCTGTTAATTCTTAATAATTCTCACTATTTTTTTAAATCATACAAAGTTTCCACTATTTTTTTCCAAAGGGGTTCCTAAGAACCCCAAAAAACACCCTTGGATCCATGGGCGTAACTTTTAAGGGGCAAGGAGGTGCGCCCGCCCCCGCCAATATTTCGGTTAGTAGTATAATTTTTCTGATTTTTTGTCCGGAAATTTTAAAATTATATAGGTCCGCCCGCCAATTATTTTGCATAGAAATTCTCTGCCCTACCAAGTTTATTGTCCAAAACATTTATACATATTTTCGTATTGAGTTAAAAAAACGTGAAGAATGAGGATATTTGTAATTTTTTATAGTTGTTTTTAAACTTGAAGTGAGTTTAAATAATATCTGAAACTAGTTTTTATATAAATGAAACTTGAGGGTTCAAATTTAGTTTTTTTATATGTAAGAACGGGTCCAATGAATGAAGATTATTTAGTTTTATTTGAGTTATTATTGTTTGACCCGACCCAAATCGAATAACGAACCCGAACATATAACCCGAAATATGACAATGAGAAAAAATTTTTTGTGTCCCATGACTTTTCGTCCCGTAAAATTTTTTGTCAAGATCCGCCACTGTCTGGATCAAACCCTGACTCCATGGGTCAGACATTACTCGGTTTGCTAGTAACACCTTGAAATCATACCCCACACTGAGGAATGTTGATATTATGTATAGTCTCCCCCAATGATTAAACCTATCACTTAAATAAGTCAGCAAAAGAATAGTTAGGTGATTCCTACGTATTTGTTTATCTCTGTATAAAAGTTAGCATTAGACTATTCAATAGAGTTGAAAGTAAATGTTGAGCAATGTTTTTGTATTACAAGCAATTTATCACTAATGACTTATATGTGTGTTAATATATGTCTATTGAAGTACATATTATGCTAATATATGTTTTAACACTAAATAGTGACGATGAAGTAGTTTAATTATGTAATATGTTGTATTGAGAAAGAAAGATAAGAAATGTTTGATACAAAGAATAATAGTGATATTTAGTAAATCATCATACACGTAACCATGCTTGAAGAAGAAAGCCTATATACTGACTATAGAGTATAGAAAAACTTAAGTAAAGATAACAACGACCAAATTAGTACTTTAATCATGTTTCTCTACCACCACCGATTAAGTGAAGAAAATGTCGATCATCAATTACTGTTTTAATCATGATTCTCTATTATCGGCAATAGTGGCGTATCAAGCCCTGTTTTGTGGGTTCACATGAACTCATTCGGTGTGGAAAAAAAAGTAGGAAAAATAGTGAGAACCTTCTATGATTTGAAAAAAGTTAGTGTTAATCTACCAAAATAAACCCACTTAAAAAGATTTTTGAATCCATCACTGATAGCAATTCAATGAAGATATTATCGTGTTTCTCACCACCACCAAATATATGGAGATGTTCTAATCACTTTCCACTATTGTATTATATTATATATACATTGTTATAATAATTTATAATAATACATAATTTTTTAATAATTTGCTATATTAATATTATAATACTTTATTGTTATATTTAGTCTCTTACTTTTAAAACCATATTTCCTTTTTTCATTCACATTTTGTTTTCAATTTTTTTTTCTTTTTTTAAATTATATTGCTATCAATTAATTTAATATTTCTTTAATAACTTCATACGTTATTTTTTATAAAAAGCTTAAGTACGTAGTTGTGCTTTTTCCCCTGGACATTTCGATATAATTTTTTTTAATAATGAAGTTGTGTTCAAAATAGAGTATTTATTTAGTATCGTTTTTTATGATACGATGATAAACTAAATCGATTCTGCTGGCTTGGTTTTTGAGACGACATGCTACATTTTCAAATAACATTTGTTTAACATTATCGTTTACTTTGTTTCGTTGCAACGCACGACATTATAAAACCTAGTTTTAATTATTACTCTTTACCACGAGTGATTAAATGAAGATTATGTTAACCCCCCAATTACTACTTTGGTTATGTATTCATTGTTAGTTGATATGATGATTCTTCATGGTTGTTAGCAATCAACTTCAATCGCATAACATCTCCTTCTAGTCATAAGCATATCAACATGTTCCACAACTTTAATCCCTCAAAAAATATATTATTCCGTTGAGTTTATGATCCTTGAAACTAACAATATCGAACTAACAACTTAGGCTATAGGGTGTGGTTACCACTCCCCCATCTCCTCCATCCTTCACTTCAGCGCCACCTCACTTTCCCCTTGGCCCTTACACCTCATCCCCCTCCCCTTCTTTCTAGGGGTGTTCATAATTCGTTTGTATTTCAAAAATTCGAAATTCGATTAAATCCGATTCGATTATCAAGAATTCGTTTCGATTTTAAGAATCCGATTTAATTCGAGTCAAGTAAATCAAATACGAATTTATAATTTCAAATTCGATTCGATTCAACATTCGAATAAATTTATACATTTTTATTTATTATTTTTATATATAATAATACATATATAACTTTTATTGGGCTATGCAGTAAATTCTTTAAAATTTATTCTAAGTATTAAAATTACCAAACTCGTTAAATGACTTATAACTAAAACCTAAGTAACAAATCTATCAATCGATTTCTAACCCAAAAATATTAACTTGTAATGTGGAATGGTTATTCCCGACTTCTCGTTTGAATTTTCGACTTATGGTACTTTATTTAGAAATTTTTAATGTGATATCTTTCTTTATAGATGCTTTAAATTTATGTTTCGTTTTTATAATTTCAGTTTTCGATCAAACATTGTTATTGATTATTAACAATAACTCTAGCTGCTACTGAAAACTAATTCATCAAACTAAAGAACACAACATTAGGTTGCAAACACAAGTCCTACTAGAGCAAGTTCTTGAATCAAATGATTTATCAATCCTTTGATTTGATAGTTGCGCTTTGATCATTTTTTTATCATCTTTTCAAGAGTTTGTGCGAGTTTAGACTTGAAAATAGAAGATGGAGAAATGTGGTAGTCACTTAACCAATAAACTATTTAAGATTGGTGAGAACTGAGTTTGCCATGTGAGAAAGAAAGATGATGCACTTTGATGTTATAAAGTTAATTACGTAAATGGTTCGGGTTTGGACCAAGTCACAAATTTGAGGTCCAAATTTTAGAAGTTATGAGTTCGAGATTGTGATGAGAAACTACACGAACCATTTATATAACTAACTTAAATTTTAAAAGTTACAAGTTCGAGATTGTGATGACAAACTACATAAACCTTTTATGTAACTAACTTAAAGTAATAAAATGATGATGAAACAAATCATTTAGCAATAAACGAAAAAATAACATGTTTTTGTAAGAATACATATCAGTTAGCATTTTTTAACGGTAAATTTGGATCACTGACGGACTACTATAGTATCATCGTGTTATCAGCTGAACCGCCCAATCATATTTATCTCCACTAGGATACACCAATTTAGGAGGAAATCTAATAAATATGAGAAAACTCCATTGTGGGAACTAATATAACCGAAACGAACTTATAATGTTAAGTCTATGTAATAGATTTTCATTTAACACCAATCATGTATAAAGGTTTTTTACTAAGATAAAAATATCTTTGTAACAAAATGATCTTAATGTATGTGTCATTTATTTTGATATAGAATTGTACTTCTAATTATAGGCGCATAAATGTTTTTTTTAGAGAAATATCTTATTAAAAAGGATCTCACATTGATAGTTTCATAAAAGAAATGTAGTCTTGGTTGTTAAAAAAATCAAAGCTAAGTCTAACATGGTTGGTTCCATTTTTTATCTTGTACATCCATTGACTTAAAAGTTTTGAACTTAATGTGAAAGTTAGTTTTAGTTGAAGTTTTTGTTTAATAACTGAAATAACCATAACCGATTAGCTGTATCCAAAGTTTGGTTGTGATTATGGTTATGGAAATCCAATAACTGAAACAAGCGGTTATGATTATAATAAATGTAAAAACCAAATTAAATCGAACTATGCACACCCCTATTGCCTAATATATGAATAGTACAATGTTAATATTTGAATTGTTTTTCTATGTTTTTAAATACCTTTGTTATCTTGTTATTAGTATAAGTAATTTTGAAAATATTTTAATTTTTATAACTTCTAATATACGATATTTTATAAGGTTTTGTGTATGCCATATGAGGTGCATGTTTTAATCTATCTGAAGCGTACATCTTATCAAAACTATATATATATTTTTTACTATAAACTTACGGCTTTTATTATTTTTGTTATTCTAATAATATGATGTAATGCTTTATAAAATTCTGAATATGACTTTGCAACATGTTTATTTTATCTACATTACGATAAAAGTTTTTAGTTTATGGTTTTGAATTTTCAATATATGTAAAACACGTGTCAATATTTTTTTAGGCGTATCACGAATTTAATTTTTTGGATTTTATCATTTGGTTGCTATACAGAGTGTCAATACGTACACATGCCGTAAAATTATTACTTTAAGTTATTTTATTATACTGTGTTGATAGTAATAATCAGTTTTTTTAGTCTTAGTTGTCGTTGTCTTAAGTGTTGGTTGTCCTCGTCGTTATTATCCTTGTTGTGTCGTGTCTTTGTTGTTATTTAACTTTCAATGCAAAGCCTTTTTTAGCTAACCATCAAGTTAGTACGATACAAGACATGATTTTGTACATAACTCTTTCCAAATGATGATATTAGATTTTAACTAATGATCAAACTATTCGTAGCATATAAATCTAACTGGTTTACTGTATTACGTAGTTTTTTTTAATGATAAATGTTACATTGTTTATACTCCTAAAATACACCAATAAATACTAATTACACCTAATGCCAGGATTTAAACCCTGCTCTTTTCTACAAAAGACAAAAGTCTCTACCACCCAATCAAAACTGGAATGGCCACTGTATTACGCAGTTAACTGATTGAATTATTAGATTTATTGTTATACAAGATAATTCGGCATGAAACAAATTTTAAATAAAGAATTATTATATGTATATATATATATATATATATTAATACAAAGTTACCATGAATAGTGTTTGTAGGTTTTTAGTATTAATTATTTTAAAGTTTAATTCATTTATTATTATCCCTTTAATTGATTTTACATATTTTTTTTTTCAAACATAAACAAACCATTTATTATCCTTTTGATAGTAAGCATTAATTATTTTTAAGTTTTAATTGATTTATAATTATAATCATCTCTTTAATTGATTTTACATATTTTTTTTAACATAAACAAACAATTTATTATCCTTTTGATAGTAATTGATAATTATATTTGTTTTTTATCTTTTAATAGTAATATTGTATTTAGCATTCAATATGATTTTTAGTGATAAACGTACATTCATTAACTTTTCAAATAAAAAAAATCTAAATCTATATCTATGTTTATTTATTTTTTAGCATGCCAAGTTATTTTTCCGCTCATTATGATGATACGTTACCGCGGGTATTGGATTGGTATCGGTTTGGTTCACTAATACGATTCATGCACTAGGCATAGAAATCAGTATGTGTTTTATATCGACCAAAAATGATAAACTGAACACCGGTACCCACACTGATGTTGTTCGAACGGTATCAATCAATCTAGATTGTCACGGTACTAACACAGATATTCATTTATCGTCACAGATAGAGTTGTATAAATAAAAGATTTTTGAAACCAGAAACCATAAAATTGAATATATGTATCGGTATTGATGTTGTTTTGTACGGTAGGTTAGCAATACGATATTAGTTTATTGAAAGAAAAAAAACAATAAAAATAAATATCGCTACCGAATTGATGAACTTTTGGTTTCAGTTCGGTTCACTACAGTAGCAGCACCATATTTTTATCAAACAAGAAAACATTAAAATTAATACATACTAGTATGGTTGTTCTGTTCGGTACGGTAGTGATATGATCTTAGTTTATCAAAAGCAAAAGCAATAAAATAAATACAAGTACCTATACAAATGTTGTTTAGTTGGTTTTGGTTCGGTTTGTTACAATAGTGGCACAATAGCCATTTTCATTAAAGCTTATACGACAATGCTGAAAAAAATAAACATAGAACGCAAACCAACCGAACCGATATCAACTAAGCAACATAGGTAGCAATATCGATATTCCTTTTTATTGTTTTCGACCCATTTAAGGTTTTCTCTTTTGATTAATATAGTGAATGTGAATAACGTAACAAACCGAACGAATACCGACCGAATTCCCGCCGCGAAGCGCAAGTGTTTAAAGTAGTTTTGTATTGAACGTGTCCATGTCCCTATTCCTAAATCAATACTAGTTATCTTGTTTCAACAATCTTACCTGAATTAAAACCATAACATTGAGCTTGGTTAGCATTAGTAATTTGAAGCAATTCCTCATCAAAGATTACCCGCTTTAACCATTCATCGTCTTTGTGACACTAGAGAATCGAATCAACTACGATAACAGAAAAGCATAATCCAACATCACGATTCGAGTTGTCGATAACCGTAATGGTCTTGTCATGTAACCTCCATATATAGTACACAAACATCTAAATGACAAGCACACAAAACAAAGATCTGTATCTCAAACTTTTAACACATATGAAGCTCCTGATTTTTGAGTAAAAGGCAAAAGTGTTCTTCTTTTTCAAGAAAAAGGGCCAATGCCACCCTCATTGAATTCTAGAGCCCATTATCGGAAAACGGGTGGTGGAGCCTGGTGGTGCACGGTCTAGTCCTGGTGTCCTTGTTGGGGCCATGATAAAAGTGTAAAAGCAACCACATGCTACAAACACCAAACTTGCCCCCTTCTTTTGTATTACCCACTGCCCACCGGTCAAATACTTGTTCAGAATCTCCACTGACAAGAGTCCCAATGCAACACTAGTTTTTTATCCTCAGTTCATGTAACACCTAAACATAATTAAATTTTTATTTTGATTCAGATCGGTTTGGTTCAGTTTTTGGTATGTAAAGTGGTGAAGAAGAATGAATCTACATAGAGCTTGTGTTAAAGGCCAAATTTTAATAGAGCTCCTGTTAAGGCCAATTTTTGTTACTAAGTTAGCAATGTAATATCTTGTAACAAACCGAATTACGATATTTTAAGCATTTGAATACAAGTGAGCCAACTTTTGCATGTTTCACCTAGGGTTTGTTTGTAAAGTTTGAGTTTGGCTTGTTTAGGCTCACGAGCCTGCTAGAGCAGTAGAGCTCGATAAATGAAACTTGAGCTCAGACTCGTTTGTTTAGCAAGTTTATTTTTTGTGACTTAGCCTCGTTTATTGACCGAGTTTACTTTTAGGTAGAGGTGTGAATTTCTGACACGACACGAATCTAACACGAAATTCGTGGGTTTAGGTTTAGTCTAAAAGGGTTTGGGTCAGTTTCAAGTTGAACCTGCGAACCTGTTTAGCTAAACGGATCAGGTCCGGGTCAACCCGGTCGGGTTGGCGGGTTGACCCGTTTAACCCATTTATATTAAATTATATTGTTTTTTAAATATGTTTTATGTCATAAATTAAACTGGGTGTATATTCTGTGCCATAATTATATCTTAAAAAGAGAAATTAATATAAGATTTTAGAATTTAAATGTGATTGTAATATATACATTTGTGTTTTTTTAGTTATTTTTAATTTAAATATATTAATTTGCAAAAAAAAAATAAAAAAAATCGGGTTAAATGGGTCGTGTTCAGGTCAACCTGCGAATATTGGGGTCGTGTTTAGGTTCGGGTTCATCTAAAATTTTCGGGTTATGGTTGGGTTGAACCCGACCCGTTTAGCACCTCTACTTTTGAGCTTGAGCTCGTTTAAGTTCAGCCCGATTTGAACTTTAAGTAAACCAATCTCGAACAACTATTTTCCATTTAGCTGATTTTTAAAATCATACGTGTTTGAACCATTACCAATAAAATCCAACCCGAAGTAACGGGTTTCCATACAAATTGATCAAAATTACCATATCTAGAACCACATATGGTTGCTTGTATATAGGACTTTACAAAGACACAAATTGTAAAAAACTGAAAAATCCACATAAGGGAAGGGAATATGTGTATTGTTATCCTGATAATCCACACATATCTACATTTATAAAATTGGGTCCAGTGGATTGTTATCTTGACACCATAAAAACTTAAGATTTGTGAAGCGTCGATGGTGATTTATCTTTGATGGTGACAACACTTTAGGTTGGGTCACTAATTAAGGTCACAAATGAGACAAAACATGTACCGGGTTAAAACTTCAAAGAAAAAACAATACGACCAATGGGTATCCACGGCTGTACGCCAAGAAGCTTCTTTTTACACAATATTGGCTTTTATTATGGGTTAATACCAACCACGTCGTTATGAATAAACTGTATGAGGTTATTGTTAGAAAATTTAAAAGTGTGAGAAAGATAAGAAATAATCTAAACCATTAGATATTTAATTTAATGGTTGAGATCATAGTGGTAATTCTGTAAATAATGTTGACTATTAAACTAACTAATTTTCTAGATTAAGGGTATAAAGGTAAATTTAATATTTTTAAATTAAGAAACTAACATTAATACACATGCAAAGTTCCCCATTCTTTTTTAAACATCAATAACTTTTTATACGTAACTCTTTTTTTTTTTAAATTACACCATAATAACGAGTGTTTTTTTTATCTTTAATATGAGTACTATATTGATATACTTATGTAGAGTTATTTCTATTTTATATATTTAGGGTGTTATTTCTATTTTGATTCTGATTAAAGTGTTGACTGGTGTTATATTAGGGTGCTATTTCTGTTATATTCAATGTTAGGGTGTTCTTTATGAGATGTGTGCCTTCAATATAATTGTTGTGGTATTTTTATGAGTTATGGTGTTATTTTTGTAATATTTCTGTTCTTTATAAGATGTATGTCTTCAATATACATATTGTGGTGTTTTTATGAGTTAGAGTGTTTTTATGAGTTATATTTCTGTTCTTTATAAGATGTATGCCTTCAATATAAATGTTGTGGTGTTTTTATGAGTTAGGGTGTTATTTCAAATTCGAAAATCCTTACAAAACTGCCAAAAATCGGTTGCATATATTCATTCCATAATTAGATTTTATTAGTTAAATTACACTTATACCCTTAAACTACGAAAATAAAAAGGGACACATGTCACCTCTCCATAATCTTTCTTATCCTTCTCACACTTTTATATATATAAATCGCACAATTATAGAATAAAATCTCATATTAGTTAAAAAAATTAAAAAACCTAAATAAATGGATATTCTTTTGCCACGTGTTACACCTTTTTGCAGACGTGTAACAATCAGAGGATGTCATGTGTTACTTCACAACTTTTACTTTTTTAGAAAAACCTGAAAGTCTGCAAAAACTGTTACACGTAATACGTGGCAACCTCTGGTTGTTACACGTAACACAGTCTGCAAAAATGTGTAACATATAGCAAAAGGAGATCCATTCATTTGGGCTTAGTTTTCTTATCTAATATGGGTTTTCTTTCTATCTCTCCCATATATATATATATGTGTATATAAATAGGGGAATTATAGAGAGAAAACCCACTTAAATTAAAAAAGCTCAAGAAAATTTTATGTAAAACAGGGAATGTAAGTTACATGGAACATTTTGTAACAAAAAAAACAAAAAGCGTCGAAGGGACTTTTTATAAAAAAATTCAGTGTTTTTATATATATGTGCTAAAACTGAATTCTTAAATTTTTTTATAAAAAATCCCCTTGATGCCCTTTTGTTTTTGTTACAAAATGTTCGATAACATGTAACTTACATTCCCTAAATTTTTTACAAACAAAAAAAAGAAATTGTTACATAAGGTTTTCTTAACTCAAATAGATTTTCTTTCTATCCCTATTAAATTTATATATTAAAATCACCCAAGCTTGGAAAAATCTGTTAAAAATCATCTTATTTTTTAAAAGTTCTTAACCATGTCTCCAATGCACGTTTTTTTTTGTAAAAAAAATATCAACAAGATAATGACCTGTTAACTCTTAAATTGATAGAAACTAAATAAAAACTTATATGGACATATTTGTATTTTGTTATACTTTGACCAATTTAAAGAGTTAAAAATTTACTATTTATCGTCTTAGAGGGACATCATAATGATAAGGTATTTCCCTTCTATCTATTAAGTGAAGGGTTTAAATCCTATGAGATACATGTATAAGTGGTTCTAAGAAATAGTTTAATACTTTTTAAATATAATGTCAAAAGTATGTGCATTTAGGCAAGTTTAAAGACGTAACATACAAAAATAAAAATAAATTTTATTAAGTTTTTGTTTTATCTTTTAGTGTTTGAAATCTTCCATACTAAATTGTAATAACTAGTTGCATCATATTTTACAATTCTTTTAAGTCCAACATTCTTTTTTCTACTTCTTATATTTCACCTATTTATATTTCATTTTTTAATTAAAAAAGGTCAATTATATTTTATGTCAAAATATCATTTTGTAATTCTAAAATCTTCATTACTACAATTCAATATTTCATGTATTCAATTCGTGTAACTATGAGTGAGCAAGTTGTGGTTCTGGACCCTTGACGTGAACCAAACCCGAACATTTTGTATTTAAGGGGTTTGGTTCGTGGTTTTCTAGTTTCATCAATAAAAGGGTTTTCAGTTCTAAAGGGTCCGAGTAGGTTTAGTTCTGACTCTTTGCATAGCCACTATTTATGCAAATATGATTTATGATATCAATGCTAATTAGTTTTGAATGGTAATCAAAGAACAATTGATCCGTGGTTTTGAACACTACATTACACATATATTTACAGGCCAAAAATCATAAATTATTGCACTTACAGGCCCAAAACATGACATTGTTCCACTGGCCCTACAAAGGCCATTACAAAACGGTTTTGGCCCATCAGACCATTTAGACCCATTAGGACCCGAAACCACGTACGCTTATAAGGTTTGATTCGTGGTTCCTAATTTTATCAACTAAAGGGTTTTCGGTTCCGGAGGGTCCGGGTTGGATGGTCGGTTCTGTCCCTTTGCACCGCTGTAACATATGAGCCTCTAACTTAGCATTTTTAATATACCAAAATTAGGTTGACAAATTGTTTAGGGAACTGTTAATTTATGACTAATTTTCAATACAAATTTAATAAGGCTAGTTGCGTTTTTTGTTGGGCCTTCAGCCCATACTTGGGCTATGTACAATTAGAGATGGGCAAAATCGGGTATTATTATTACCCGGAACCGGTTCCAACCCGGAACCGGTTCTGCTTGGATGTCATTGGAACCGGGTATGGTGTGGAACCGGGTCCGGTTCCTACCCGGGTTCACAGCCAAGAATATGGAACCGTGTAGAACCGGGTACGGGTATTATGGAACCGGGTATGGTGTGGAACCGGTTCCTGATAGTGTTCAGAACCGGTTCCTAACAGTAAAAATCTGACTTTTACTGTTCAGAACCGGTTCTGAACAGTAAAAAACCTGACTTTACTGTGCAGAACCGGTTCCTGACAGTAAAATCTGACTTTACTGTATATAAACCCCTTCCTACTTACCGGTTCCTGATAAATGTTATTGTTGGTGTTTTAATAAAGTTTGTGTAACAATAATCGATTAAAATTAAAAACCCCTTCTATTGTGTTTTTTTACATCTATTTTTGGAATGTTACTATTGTGTTTTTTATGTTTGATTTTTATTATTAGTTACATTGATAAATAAAAATATTAACAATAATCGATTAAAATTAAAAAACAAATTAATCGGTTACAATATATAAAAAAAATTAACCGGTTACAAAAAAAAAATAAAAATTACTCAGAACCGGTTCTAGTAAGATTTTATTTCTTTGATCGTTTACTAGCGGCAGGTGCAACACTTTCCGACGAGTTTCTCTTAGGTACGGGTACCTCGGTACAATCGTCGTCCGAATCGTTAGTCTCCACTTCTTCGTCCTCCTCTTCGTCAACAATTTTATGCTCTAACTCAACTTCATCTTCTAGACTAGTTTTATGTTGAACACGATCAACGGCATCCAAATGGTCCTTTAAGCATATTGCCATCTCTAGCGATTCCGGAGTTAGTCTTGTTCTTCTAATTGACAAAACCCTGCCACTAAGAGAAAACACACTTTCCGAAGCTACCGTGGAAGCTTGGACCGTTAGTATATCACGAGCCATGGTGGCTAGAATCGGGTATTCGGATTCTTTCGATTTCCACCATGCCAAAACATCAAATTTCCTATACTCCTCGGTGGTCATAGTAAGCGAATACTGATTTTTTTTATATCTCCCAAGTTCACTTGTTGGTTCACTACCCCTTTGTTGTCTAGCGGTCTCGTCTCTAACGACATTCAACATGGTTATAAGTGGATCCCCGCTTGTTTCATCGTTAGAGGCCGTGGACCGAGACTCAAACAAATTTGTATGATTTTTTTCACCATATTTTTTTAAATAATGATCATAAAGTTTGGCCATACACTCATTGAATATTTTTTTTGTTTTTGCTTTTAAAGTTGGATCCTCCTCATGCATATCCAACTTGTCATAAATTTCATCAATTAAAGCTTCAACACTCGGTACGTTTAAAGCTGGATTTAAAGCAGCGGCACATAGAAAAACGGGTGGTAGTTCTAAAAAATATTTTTAAAATTTTTGAATCATTGGTCTCGTCATATTCCTTAACATGTCACTAGAATTTTCAAACTTTTTAAAATTAGTTGTTATCAAATACAATTGGTCCACAACTTTAGAACTAGTAGGAATAAACACCGGAAATCAAAGTCGTTGTAGTTTTAAAAACTTGTAAAAAAGTACTTAGGTTATTAATATTTTCCCAAGCCGTGTCGGGAAAGGGGACGACAAGGTACTCATCACTTAAAGTTGTATGAAAAGATTTTAAAGTGCCCATTTGCTTTATAGCCATTTCAAACATATGACAAGTTGAATTCCAACGAGTCGGTATATCCCAATTCGGTCCAATAATTTTTTGGTTGACATCTTTACAAAGTTTTTTATATTCTTGATATCTTTCTTTTCCACTTTTGAAAACATCTTGGAGCATAGCTCTAAATGCTATAACAAAATCCGATACAAATTGATCTTTTAAACCGGTTTGCACTACTAAGTTAATAATATATGCAACACATCGTGTGTGAAAAAAAACACCATCAAGTATTGGTTTGTACTTCAACTTTAATTTTTCAATCGCCGTTGTGTTGTTTGAAGCGTTATCAAAGGATATTGAAAAAATTTTATCTTCTAAACCATATTTAATTATTGTGCCATTTATAATTTTATAAATATTTTCTCCCGTATGAGGAGAAGGAAACTCGTCAAACGCAATCGTACGCTTCATCATTTGCCATGAATCGGGATCAACCCAATGAGCGGTGACACATATGTACGATTCCGGTAAACCATGTGGAGCCGACCACACATCACTAGTTAGGTTTACACTAGTTTTTAAATTCTTAAAAAAAACAATTAAATCTTTTTTTGCATTTTCCCATAAACTTAAACAAAGACGTTTTAAAGTGCGACGACTTACATTTTTATAGCGAGGTTGTAGCGTCTCCCGAATAAGATTTGTAAGATCGGGGTCGTCGAAGTGTCCAAACGGCAACGCTTTTTGTATCACCAACTTCGCCATCCGATCGCGAGCTAATTTTTGCTCATAACGAAAAATGGTACCATCTTTGGAA
Organism: Scalesia atractyloides; assembly: GCA_947069175.1. Taxonomy (NCBI): domain Eukaryota; kingdom Viridiplantae; phylum Streptophyta; class Magnoliopsida; order Asterales; family Asteraceae; genus Scalesia; species Scalesia atractyloides. Next base: position 13,950,467 of record CAMTDV010000001.1, on the reverse strand, counting down.
AGTGGAACTTGACCGGATGTCATTTCCTTTAAAACTTTGCAATACTTATTAATATGCTTCGTTAACGTTGAGTTTGATTCCTTGGCTAATAACGATCCACAATGTTTACATTGAGCTTTTTGCGAGCCGTCACTCATCTCGACCAACTCCCAATTGCTCCAAACTTCCTTACTGCGATTATGAGACAATGTTCCAACCACATATGGAACCGGATGTTCTTGAGGAACATTGTTAACGGATTGGGAATTTGCGTTTTTGGAACTCTTTGAGGCCATTTGTGGATTAGAATGTGAAAAAGAACAAGAAGGAAATGTAACAAAAAGGATAGATATGAGAAATTGTGGTGTTAAACAATAGATTTCAAAAAAATATATATAGAATCGGTTCTAACGGTCAGGAACCGGTTCCAACGGTAACTTTTTTAACGGCTATAACCGGTTCCAACGGTAATATTTTTAACGGATATAACCGGTTCCAACGGTAATATTACAACGGTCAGGAACCGGTTCCACGTAGGAACCGGGTACGGGTAGGAACCGGGTACGGTTAGGAACCAGTTCCTACCCGATTCAAATGGTAAAATTGTGGAACCGGGTTGGAACCAACGGGTATTTTGAACCCGGAACCGGTTCTACTAACTGTCGGGTAGGAACTGGAACCGGTTCCAGTTCGGTTCCACCGGTTCGGGTTTGGAACCGGTTTTTATGCCCATCTCTATGTACAATCATGCCAACGTCCTTTTAGCCTTTTCTTCCTTGAATATACAAAATGAGGAAGCATGTCTTGTTTGACATCCTTTACGGTCTCTAAACAGCAACCGAAATCCGTCTTCTTCTGTGGCTTACATCTCGTCGGGAATTGCAGATTTCTACACGAGTTTCCCGTTCCTGGACATTTTATTTTTGTGCACCAACCTGTATAAATCTTGCATAGCAAATACAGAAACGATTAAACCTTGTTTTCATTAAAAGAAAAAGAAAGTTAAATTTTTTTGCATATACATACCTGAACAAAGGGAAGGAGAAGGCTTTACACTTTTTGGACTTGCTTATGGACGCCTAAAGCATCTATAATGCTGTCAACCCATCTGTAAAATGAAACAGTATAGTAATTTGACAAGTGCTAAAGAGGTGTCTGTTTTGAACTGTTATCCAAACCCGCTCTTTGGCCACCTTTACATCAGCCAAAATACATGTGAAAATTGAAATATGATAAAACTACAAGTTAAATATGGAAACAAGATTAATTCAAGAACAAAAAATGATTACCCTTGGAGACCGGGGCTAGATGGATAGTATACATTTCTCAAACCCATTCTTATCGCAGCTGAAGCAGTTGTCTCACCAATGCATGCCACCGAACCACACCACCGGTCTGACCCGGATACAAGATTCACCCATGCTCTGTTGCACAACAAAACTAATCGTAAAATAAAAAACGAGCTAAACACAACACATATCATCATAATGAAACCACACCATACCTTATTGCAGAAGGCGATGCAACTGCAATGACAGAAGCCGAGAGTGCTTGCTGGAAAATCATATGGTCCACATGCTGAACACTTTCCTAGAAGAAGTTATATTCAGGGTTGCCAAATAATTAATAAGTATATTTTTATATAAACTGAATACCACGGATCATTAATATAAACAAATTTTGTGTACAAAACGGAAAAAAAACAAAAAAAAAAACATAAATATTTACCGTTGTATAAATGTTCAATCGTAGGACCTGAAATCCCCGCTTAGAAAGGCCTTCCTCTGAGACATAAAAACCATGATTTAAGTATCATGTATCTAATACAGGAGTAAAACCATGATTTACATACAAAATATGTAAAAAACCGCTTAGAAAGGCCTTTCTCTGAAACAGAAAAAATATGTAATGGTTGCAGAAGTCGCTAGGCGCTCCCTGGTCGGTTGATTGGGGAGTTGCGAGTACTTGGCCTAGGCGGAGAGTATTCGGGGAGTAATCAGACATGTTAAATTATAAGAAAAATAGTTTCGGAAAATTATATATGTCAAATGTTACATTTACTAATATTTATAACAAAATACGTGAATATCAATATAAATAAAAGAATACATGTACATATAGTAAAGTATTTCAAAATTTTATATTCATTCCTTGAAAAATTATATTTATTCTTCAATATGATAGACATAGAATTTATGTTTTATTTTTCTTAAGTCAAACTTGGCTCGAGTTGACCAACTAGATCCGATTATGGCCAAGGTTGACCGCATTTAATCGATTTAGAGCAATTAGGCGGAGCTGAAAAAAAATGCCTCGGCAACCTACCTTGTAGCGATTACTCGGCCTTCTAGACCTTGTTTTACAACATTAACTAAGCTTTAAGTAAACTATGGTGATAACAGCACCCTAATACAGGAGTAAAAAATATGTAAAATCATACAAAAATCTCATGGACTGCATAATAGAAAAACTTATTAGCTACTACTGTAAAATCAAGTAGTTATCTTTACAAATCATAAAACAAGAGTTCATAATGTCGGTTCATAATCTGGTCAAAAGTCAACATATGTACAAACCACTCAGTAAAAGATAAATATATTATTACTATGAAGTATGAAATTATCTTATATGAACCGAAGTAGAGTTCATACCTATATCATGACTAGCTTTCGCAGAAGCAGGATATAAAACAGTACATCTTTCATTACCATGCTTTGGCAGCTCAGAAGCAAGAACTTTTCCAGTTGCTGCAAAAGGTCACAAAGTAAAAATATTTATTACAAAGTTAATTAAATACAACCGTTACAATTTTAATATATACGAAGACATGTACAGATAGATACCTTTTGACGGAACAAAAGCAATATCGATGAACTTCTTAGATGAAACTGCAGCTTCGTCGAATATGCTTGCTGTACCAGCTCCAACCACAGCTACCTTCACACTTGGGGACCCAGCAGCTCTATGGAATATAGATAAAAAGTGAATATAAATATAATAAGTTAGGACTAAAAAAAGGGGGCAATTTCATATATACCCCTACAAACTTGCAAAATATCATGTATACCCATGCAAAATTCTAAATATCATATATACCCTTACAAAGTAGTTGAAATATCATATATACCCTTACAAAGTAGTTGAAATATCATACATACCCAGTTCATTAAAAACAATTTAATAAATGCAATTTTACCCTTATTTTTCTAAAACTTTAAAATCTCATATGTGACCTTTAACTTCAAATATTATATTTACTCATTTCTAGCTTAATTTATTTAGCTTGGATATAATATATGGAGTATACTATTGTTTATGGGTAAAAATAAATTTAAGCTAAAAACGTGTTACATAAAACTATGAAGTTAAAAGATGAGCATAAATGAAAACTTGAAGTTAAAAAATTAAGGGTAAAATGATCATTTAGTAGATTGTTTTTAATAAATTGGGTATATTTGATATTTTAACTACTTCGCAAGGGCACATATGATATTTTTAGTTTTGGTTGGGTATATATGAAAATTTTCAATGTAAGGGTATATATGAAATTAATTCCAAAAAAAAAGATGGATTATTATATGACAGGCTTAATTACATTTCCTAGGTCAGACTGAAGGTTGACTTTTTTCTTGAGAAATAAAATAAATGATGGGCTATTATAAAACTAAGTAGTATAGATGTTCATATAGAACTTTAGATCTTAAAACATTGTTTGAAAAGTTATCGTGGAAAGAATTGCATCTTAATATTAGTGTAAAATGCCATTTTCGTCCCTGAGTTTGGCCAATTTTCTGACTTTCGTCCGAAGGTTTGTTTTTCCGCATCAGGATCCAAAAGGTTCGAAATCTTGCCATTTTCATCTAGCTCGTTAACTCCATCCACTTTTCTCCGTTAAGTCATGGGTATTTTTTGTCTTTTTTATTAAGGGTATTTTGAATACTTGTACATTATGCTCAATGTTTGTACATAAAGTACAAAAGACCGAAGTGCCCTTTAAGTTAACCAAAAAGATGAATATACCCCTGACTTAACAGAGAAAAATGGATGGAGTTAACGGGCCGGATGAAAATGGCAAGATTTCAAACCTTTTGGATCCAGATGCGGAAAAACAGACCTTTGGACGAAAATAGCAAAACTGGCCAAACCTCAAGGACGAAAATGGCATTTTACTCTTAATATTATCTGCAGCAAGGTTCTGTACTTACTTCCAGGCATCAAGAAATACCAAAGCCGCTTCAGGTGAAGTTATGATGATCCAATCAAAAGTAGTGGCTGTCACCATATAATTACAAGAATACTGTTACAAATTAATTCACCTATATTGTGGCAATCTTAGATGGTATTATGATTCATTACATTGATTCATACGGTATGCTTCATGACTTTTTAATACAAGCATATAATTGGAAGCCCATAACGACAGCCTTAAAGAACAAAAGGATTATGAATTTCAAGAAAAAATGTTTTGCAGCTACAAGTTGGATCATAAAAGAGGAAGTTACCACTCAATAGAGCAGAAAGTCTTTCAAGATCAGGTAGCTGTGTATGCTGAATAAGGGGAAGCTCCAAACAGTTGATCCCATGTGCTGCCTGCTCAAACAGAAATTACATATAAACTCGTTAACAAATAAGAAGCATAAAAATGCTATATATTTTACCTTGTAACAATTTCCACTTGGTAAATAATTGGTGATAATGTAGTAATAGTTGATAAATTGTTTTCATTTTAAATACACATGTCATGAATTGTGATGTTGAACATCTATACCTATGTACTCCTATGTGTCGTTAACCAAGTGAACCAAACATACTTTAATCATACCCCTATTTCCATAGAAACTGCAACCATTGACTTAAATGTTCTAAGTGTTGGCTCAATCCTAGAAATTGCAGTCACTAGTCAACAAAATATAAGGAATCATGTATGTCATAATCAACACCATCAATGGTTCATAATGACACTACAACTGGTAAACAAATCATTTCAATTTGACGCTGCAATGTATAGAGCGCAAATGCACTTAATTTGGGATATCGCAAAGCCTAAATTGCTGCCATTTTATACGCCCATATTAGGTACATTACCACATTCTTTCAGGCATTTCATCAAACACCTACTCAACATAGTCTATAGAGTAGATTAATCACTAATATAACGGCTAAAAACAAAAAAAAACATGAACCGTCTATAACTAAAACCTAAAGTTCAGAGAAGCTACACCAATGCACCTAACTAAACAAATATAAGCAATATTACCACATTCTTTCAGGCATTTCATAGAACACCTACTCAACAAAGTCTATAAAGTAGATTAATCATTAATGCAATAGCAAAAAAACAAAAACATGAACTGTCTATGACTAAAACCTAAAATCCAGATAAGTTATACCATTGCACTAAATTAAATAAATATAAGGATATTACCACATTCTTTCAGGAATTTCATCAAACACCTACTCAACATAGGCTATAAGTAGATTAATCATTAATACATCAGCTAAAAACATAAAACATGAGCCGTCTATAACTAATAACTAAAACCTAAAACTCAGAGAAGTTACATCAATGCACCAGATTAAACAAATACAAGCAATATAATCAAATTCTTTCAGGCATTTTATCAACCTACTCAACAGAGTCCACAAATTCGTTTAGTCACTAATGCAATAGCAAAAAAAAAATAAATCATGAACTATCTATAACTAAAACCTAAAATGCAGAGAATTTATACCAATGCACGAAATTAAACAAATATAAGCCATATCACCACACTCCACACTCTTTCAGGCATTTCATCAAACACCTACTCAACAGATGCCATAAAGTATATTAAACATCAATCCAATGGCAAACAACAATGATATGTGTATAACTAAAACCTAAAATTCAGAGAAGTTACACCAGCGCACCAAATTACACAAATATAAGCAATTTTACCACATTCTTTCAGGCATTCTTTCATCAAACAGCTACTCAGTAAAACCTAAAATTCAGACAACTTATCCCAATGCACGATATTAAACAAATAAAAAACTAAAACGACATGAAGAACAGATACAGAAACAGTTAAGAAGAGGATAATTACGAGAGCTTTGATGAGCTTGCCATTTTTACCACGCTCTCTTGTAACAACAACTAGATGATTCGAGAACGACGTCGTCGGAGAAGATGAAGAAGAAGAACAGGAAGCTCTGACGTGGAGCGAGTGAGAGTGAATTGGCCGGCGGTGCAGCGGCGGAGGATGAGAGAGAGTGGTGGTGGTGGTAGAGAGAGAAAGTAGAGGTGAATTCATGGCAGTTGTTGATAGTTGACTTTTGACTGAGCCACCTGTTGATATATCAGCTATGGTGTTCTTTCTGGTACTCTCCACTTTTCACTATTTGCATTTTGCACCCTCTTTCTAAAGAAACTATTTATTCCCCCTTGTACTTTTTGGTTATTTAACTAGCACCCCTTATGTTAAAGAATTTCCAAATTGAATATTACGAGCTAACAAATTCGATTGTGATGTGATTTTTGGGAGCTAAAACATTCAAGGCCCGAAAGAGATTAAGAAATTGTTTGCATTATTGGGTTCGACCACTTTGCATAATAAAACTTTGTAGCGTTCGTTTAATATAATCGAATAAAATTTAAGTGGAATTAGAATGTAAATTTCATTTATTTTGCTCTCAGTTTCAATAAAACAAGAAATTAAAATTGAATCTAAATTTCTTTTTCATTTTTTATGTTGTTTATTACGGTAAAAGAAGGAATTGGAATTGAATCTAAATTCCTTTAAATCATTTTAGGCCTTAGATTGTACCCTATTATCTCAGACATTAAAGGTGACATGACATGTTAACTGACGTTGTACACCACTTCCTCCTTGTGTTAAGGGGAGTTAAAGAGTTTAACTGTTAACATGTTAACCGAATATTAAGAGACTGAATTAACTTTCTTTTCCTTTTTTTTTCAATAAAACCCACTAAAAATAGGGTTAGGTGGACACTTGAGTTAATAGGATTAACCATAACCTTGAGGTGGGATTGAGTGAAATGCTGGAAAAGTGGATGATTTGACATCTAGGTGGAGTTGAGGAAGGTTAAAGTATACTCAAGACCTAAAAGCAACTCCATCACTAGGTTTGGAATTGTCGTCCAAAATTTGGACTACCCACTCCCGGACAACATTGCATTGCATTAAAGGTGTTTGACTTTGGTGGTTCGGTTTGGTGTAGCGGGCGAGTTTGGTTGTAAGTGGGGGCCTGACGTGAGAGGAGCGTGGATATATTTCTAGATTATTTTTAAGTACTTTTCACTCGTTTATTCAAGCTTTAGATTTATAAAACACGATATAACACTATCACTCTCTACAACACGCTAGGGCAAGTGTACCCATCGTTGGCGTAATATAGTGATGGCAAGATACCGAGGTCGTCCAAGGACACAAGAGCTTTTAGTACCGGAATATCGTCGACATCTAATCTAATCAAATCTTTAGCAAAGATTTTTAATAAGTAAATAAATAAACTGAAATAATAAAAGAAACAAATAGACAAGATAGAATCACTTGGTTCCGACTCGTCATTTATGTATCTTCTGCTGATTTCCATACTTTGCGTTTTTTAAGAGATCATCTTGGTTAAAGTGGCATGTACCTCTTTTGGAGGCAACACTACCATCAACCATATTGAACTGAGTCAGCAGGGATACAGTCCCGCAAGGCTAGAATATTGAAAGATAATTAAGTAAGTTACTAATGCAAAATGTGGCATGTCCCTCTTTTGGAGGCAAAGCTACCATCAGCCATATTGGTCTGAGTCAGTAGGATATAGTCCCGCAAGGCCGGTATAAAGTTTTAATGGTAATTTATTTAAAAGGGACTCAAGCCGTTCTTACTTCCCCTGATTTAATGTTAACTGCCTCAAAGGAAGTCTTAATAAGCTTGAATCAAGTCCTCGCAGGATCTATACACTGAACGAGGCAAGAACTTTACCTATACCACCTTTGTAACCCCCTTCCAGGCAGTTAATGCGCTTTATATAGACTATAAAGACACGAATGAGTTAATCAACGAAACATGAAGAGATGATAGAATAAAGTTCACTTTCAATACGAAAACTAGTTATTAAAGTCATTAATACATCTCCCAGTTAAAAAGTTAAGCAAAGCTTGGAAATCAAAAGTAATACATAAAAACTTGTCTTAACCAAGTGATGTAAGAGATTAGCCAAGCATGGCCTTTGTTTGACAAAACTCTCACAATCAATCTTGGGTCCCGAGAAGTGGTTTGCTAAGGGATTAGTTGGAATGAAACCAAATACCCTAATTTATGGCTGAAATAGTAGCTTCACATGGCCCCGTGCCTGTTGGGCACGGCCCCGTGTCCTTCATCTTCTCTGTCTTCATTTAATGAGCTTGTCAGTTCAGATGCTTGCACGACCACATGTGTCAACGACACACCCGCGTGGCCATTGTACTTGCTGTACTATTTAAGATTTGCATATCTTGAAGTTAACCATGGCCCGTGTCTCTTGTCTGTTTTTGTTTGTCTTCTGCCTTCTGGAATCTTAAGTAGGGCACGTTCCCATGCCAGGCAGGCACATCCCCGTGCTTGACTTCTGATTCGTTGTTTTTGGTTTTGGGTTGAAACTCGGAGGGTTGGTATAATGTATCATCTTTCCTTGTTTTGTATTTATGTTGGTCTTTGCCGTTAATTTGTTTCTTTTGTACATTTAGGCTCTTTTAGTCCTGAAAATCGAAAGTATACAAAGAAACACACTTTTTCCAACATTAGTACTAAAAAGGGTTGATTTTATACCTTATTCGATACAATTTATACGTTGCATTTGACGCAAATCAAATATCTCCACACTTGAATCTTTGCTTGTCCTCAAGCAAAACTCTTTAATATTGCTTACACACCAAAATGGACTTGGTAGAGAAAAAGCTTTTTGGGTCTTCTTTGTAGAGTGTCGGGAATCCAATTTTTTTATTCTTGTTTTTATTTTATTTACAATCCTACTCGACATGATTTACTTAGAACGCTTTTTAAGAAAAATAAATAGCTTTGGGCATAACATGCCTTTATGAAATTTCATTTAGCTATATACAAATTCACGCACCTCATAAGTGATCACTTAACACTCGGCCGAAGATGTATAAGTGAAACACTCGAACCGGTAAAGAACTTACTCCTACCATATGCTTGATAAGTAATCAAACCTCCTCCTTTTTAATGTAATTTTTGTAAATATCAAGAGAACTTTAAAGTGGCTAAAAGCGTAAAATGTCAGTTTTCTTTTGAATATCATTTTATTTGTAACTTAGGTACAAGCTAAAGATTTATAAGTAATAATTTGTTTATTTTATTTTAAGCAACTAGAGATTATTTTTTGATACAAATATATATATATATATATATATATATATCCACAAGATAACTAAGTCACTTCTTTTATAAATATTTCAAAAGAACAACATTTTACTAAAATGAAGGGGTGTAAAAATAAAAATGGATTTGGGTGATGGGTAAATTGTGCAAAATGGTATTTTGAGGGTTTTGAAATGAAAAGGTTTAGACTCAAAGGGGTTAACTAGGGGAAATTCGGTTTTTTGTGGGGAGATAAATAGAAAATAAAGTTGAAAACTAAAAAGGTTTAAAATCCTAATGCCTCAATCATATACTTACTTGGATTATTTGGTAAGGACCGAGAATGTATTGTCTTGTCAAGTTCTAGATTCGTAAGAACCATACGGCTATTCACACAAGAAATGGAAAATGAGCATTTAATAATATGATATTGAATGCTCGGTAAAGGCTCAAAACTTACATTTTTGTGGGAAAAGGGGTAAAAGTGTGAAATAATAACAATCAAATTTTGAAAAGAATTGTTATGCCTTTTTACAAATTTTTTTTATATAGTTCTTTTTATCACGGCGGCATCGGTTGTAAATTTGTAAAAACTTGAACTTTTTAGGACTTAGTTTCTAACTTAACTAAAAACAAGACAAAATAAACTAAAAAAATTAAAAAAGATTTGGGGTGTTTAGTGGTTCCAAGTAGAGTTTTGTGCAAAGCTTGATTTATGACAAACACATTCAAGTTCCATTCAAGTCCCTCCCCCCACTTAAATTACACATTGTCCTCAATGTCACCAAAATTGGTTAGATTTGATTAAATGTGTAACTGTGGGTTAAAAACAATAAATTTTTCAAAAACCAGACACTGGACATGGGGGGCATGTTTGGGGGGCACAACCCCGTGTCAAAAGTGCAAGTATCATGGTTTCTCTGAAAATTTCCAGAAGGCAGATACGGGGGCGTGTTTGGTGGACACGACCCTGTGCCAAAAGTTCTAGTAACGAAAATTTTCTAGAAGATAGGCACGGGGCATGTCTATGGGACACGGCCCCGTGTTGAAGTTCAAAATCAATTTTTTTTTCTTCAGACATGAGACACGGGGGCATGCTTACCTCACACGACCCCGTGCTGTAACTGTTTTGAAGATTTTGCTTCGGAAGGCGTTTTTTTACATGCATGAGGTGCTGTTTCAACGTCCTTTTGCCATTTTCACCCTTCTTTTGAGTGTGGTTTATTTCTACAAAGAGAAAACTTAAAAGAAAAGTATTAAACTAAAGGTTACACTAAGAATTAAATTATTTAATTATTGGATAATCCATGGAATGCCTCCATGGTGTGCCACGTTTATAAGGGTCCTTGGCCAGACCCAAAGTTGGTCAAATGTTACCCAAGAGGTGTCACACCCCAACCGATGACGGAAACATCAGAGTGAGACGAATGAGATTGCTCGAGACTTCATAACACTATTGTGACAACATTTAATTCAAACTGATTTCATTCATAAATAAAATTTTCAAGTACATCACAAGAATTCAAAGTACAACAATTGGAAACCTCAAAGTGTAACCAAAAGTAAATAATAATACAGTGATAAATCTAGTAATTCTAGATGCGTTTCTAAGTCGTCCCTACTAAATTTCATTAATGTCAACATCATCAACCTGCAACATGTTTAAAAGTATAGTTCAACACACAAGGCATTGACGAGTACCCAAGTTCAATATAGCATATATGAAAAAGATTTAAACGAAACCACATGGCAAAAATAGTTAACTAGATTAATGTATCAATGCATGCACTTTTACAAGTCAACCCTCTGATTACCGCAAGAATTAAAGACTTAACATGACCACAAAAATACGGGCAGTGCGTTACTCCTATAGCGCTATACATGTTAAGGGGAGACTTATACGAAGTTAATGACAAGCGAATCACACAAGAATGTTCCAAGAATACAAATCAAGTATCATGTATTTAAGCATGTATAATGGATTGATTGTGTTTGCATAAAGTATAGGTGTGTTTTCCTGTATTTTAATAGGTTAAACATATTGCACCTAAAAGTGTAAAGCGAAAAAGGGGCTTTCAAGTGTACTCACAATTTTGCAAAGCTTCCTTTGGTAATCCCGTGAAGAGTTGGAGAGTTTGAAGGATGGAACATCGAGTTATCCTACATGAGGAAACGTAGGTGTGTAAGTATTGGGATAATAACAGAGGGTTTGGATTCGCAATTAAAGTATGTAAAAGTGTGTATTCAAGAAAGTAATTATCTAGCTTTAAACACTCGTTTTTGACACTATATATCCTGTATGGGTTATTGTGATTTCATGAGTTAAGTGCCCATTAGAAACGTAACGAGGGGGTTAACTCCGAGATAATACAACCTAATGTTAGGGCAAGTAACCATATGATCATTGTCAAAAGTTCGGTTATGTATAAGTCTATTTACGTATATATTATATAATATATATTCAGTTCATCATATATGTCATAGATTATCATAGAAGTCATGTATGGAGGTAGGATGATGAGCATCCATTAAACCTCGTTATATGATTCACCAATACACAAACCTTCACATGGACGATTCGGATGATCATGAATGAAACGAAACAAATACTTCACTAAACTATGCATCGACCAAGTAAGCAAGCTGGGTACGTGCATCCCGAACATGGTAATGTTTGGGGACTGCCGTAGCCTTTTTACTCAATTGAAGGTTGAACATAGTTTAGTGGTTAGCTAGAAATTATCAAGTGAGGTGGTGGATTGAAAGTAGGATAACCAAGGCTTCCAAGTAATCACACCTTCACCAAAACACAAGCCTTGTCAGGTCTGGATGGTCTCAACACTTGTGGGTTAGAACCCTTACACAATCAGAAATTTTTGAGGTATTTTACACCTCCTAATTTGTATGAAACAACCTTGCCTTAGCTCCCTAACAATGGACTTGATTAGGGGCACAAGTAACACAAGCTTGTTTAGATATGTTTAAATAAAGTTTACAAATTCATCTTCCAAAACAGAAAGTTTTAGCCTTAAAGTGGTATTGTTCCACCTTGGTTTTCCATGGAAAACCTATGGTAACATCCTTAGAGGTATTACAAACCTTGTAGAGGAAAAAAGATGAAGAAAAATATGAAAATAATGAAGTTGCAAAAAGATAAAAACAAGCAGAAAGTTATAGGCACTTTGGAGCTAAAAAATGGTGACATTTCACCTTAGTTTGCCCAAGCAAACTTGTGAAAATCTTTTTTAGAGGTTATCCAAGAGATATAGAAGAAAGAACAAGAAGAAATTAGAAGGAGAAGTGAGTTAAAACTCACTTTTAATGGCTAGAACTTTCTGAGGTGTTGCTGAAAAACTCAACAGAGTTTGACTGTGTTTTGAAAGTGTTTGAGGGTTGTAAATTGGGATAAAGGATGGAGAAGTGCTCATTATATAAGGAAGGGATTAGGGTTTCAATGGGTTGGGCTTTGAATATGATTAGTGGGTAATTAACCCTGAAACAAGACAACTAAACCCGGCCCAAAGCCTGCGATCGGAATCTGCCCAGCCCGTATATATATTTTTTAACATTATAAGGTGTATATTTGTTGTATATTCAGGTGTTACATGTTATTTAACAAATGACCAACATGTAAAAAGAGGTCTAATATGCAAAGGGAACATGAAAACATGTGTTAAACAAGTATGTAAACATAGGTTTTATGTTGTTATAATAAAAGAAGTAGTGTAAGGATTAAACAAGTATGTGTAATGTATAACGAAGTGCCAATTATGCAGAAGTCTCGTCATCGAATAGTAAAGTGTACGGAATGCTTACGAATTACGCATTCACAATGATTGTTTACAAGTTAATCTTATGCTTATCGGAATCACATATGCATCAAAGTTTTTGTTTTGGCATCATCTATGTCACACCCTGACCCGCAGCGGATATGGTAGTCGGGGCATGATTGGTGATGTATTGAATAATACATATATTTATCTTGTAGAGTTTGTATATTTTTAGCGCGTTTTCGTTTCGATTTGTCAAGAATTTATCTACTTTTAATCCAAACACGTTTTGCAGGTCTTGGTTCGTGAAAACGGATGGAAGGATGGGAAAAATGAGCGAAAATGGTGTTTGGAACCAAGTCGGGACGTGAGTGGATCGAAAACGAGAAAATGAAATGCAAATTAGGGTTTTTCACCCTCTCGCGGGGCGCGACCCGCCTGACTTAGCTCCCTCGCGGCCTGCGAGGGAGTGATAATTATCTGCAGAATCAAAACTCGGTCGCGGGGCGCGACAGAACCCTCCATACTCTCTCGCGGCCCGCGAGAGAGGTGTTTATTCAGAATGTTTCGAAATCAGAGTTGTTGGGATTCGGTTGTTTATAATAGACTTATTATCATTGTTAAACACATATTGGGCAACTTTGGACGAACTAGGGCAACTTTAGAGCTATTTTATGGAGGTTTGAAGCTATACGAAGCAGATCTAAGCTGCAGGAATCGTGGTGGTGATCACGGGAGTTCAAGGCATGAGCTTGTCACGGTTTATCATACCAATCTCCACTTTGATTTCTTTGTTTTGATCAATCATGCTAACTTGTTATCAACTTTGTTTTTTTCACTTTTTAAACATGTTGTTAGGTTAGATTTTCTTTAGTTACCTAGGTTTTGGATTATGGAATTATGAAACTTTGATTTGCTTTAATTAAATTTATGGTTTGAATATTTAAATTGGTAAAGGTCACAACTTTAATGATCTAGTTTAGGGTATTTGCATGATTTTGGTTGTTTGATAATTGTTTGGTTGTTTTGCATAAACTTTGGTGAATGTCTTTCATATAATAGGTTTGTGTTACTTTTCGTGTTCTTAGGAATTCGTGAAGTTGTCGGTAAAATTGGCCAATAAAACCGGGGAAACAATTAAATTAACCATTAAATCAAGCTTGTCATTATACCTAATTTGTTAATTGAGAAATTGCAATTAGTCGGCTGAATTAATGCGGTAAATTGTTAAGTTAGGGTTTGATAAATTCCCAAGTCTAATTTCCTTGTCATAATTGAATCAGTTAATCTAAACTAGAAAATTGTAGTTGGTCTAGGTTAATTATTGAGAGGTAATTAATAATTAGGCACTTTACTAATTTGAAAAGGTTATTGAAAAAGAATCTTTAAGGCCGGTAAACGAATAAAAAGGAATGGTTATTGTAGGTGTCTTCCTGAGAAGGGTCGGGAGTCCTGTTTAATAAACCTAAACTTTGATATGTTAAGATCCCGGTAAAATATTCAACCAGATTAATTATTGTTAAATTGAAAGAGTAATATTCTAAAAATCTAACCTAGGTAACTAGTTTATTATCTCTTGGTAAAGTTCTCATAAATCCCTTGAAGTTCATAGTTTGGTCATTTCACTTTAGTAGTTGTATTTAAATTGATAATTTAGAATTATTAGTAAAAACCCCTCCTTTTAAAATATACATAGTGTGTAATTGAGTCTAAATTAGTGGTCTTAGCAATTAGAGAGTCATGTGGTTCGATAATCCGGACTTGCTTAATACTATTCTACAATTGATCGGTCCACTTGCCGGTTAGTAGTTTAGTAGAGTTTAGGAGTCTAGAGTATAATTTGAGTCTAGAATTAGGATAATTTGTTTTGTTTGTAATTAACTACTTTTAGAACATCAAGTTTTTGGCGCCGTTGCCCGGGACTCTCTCATTGGCAATTGCGTTGATTACTCGATTTAGGCTTTTCTTTTACACTTGTGTTATTTTTTATTCGTTTGTGTCATAGGAGTCTAAGCGGTTTGATTATTTAATATTTAAATTTTCCTATTATAATTGACTCATTTGTGCTAACTTCTCGTGTTTGTCGTGTTTCCGGTTTAGTGGATGCCCCACACGCGCTCGCAAGGACCTCCGCCTAAGCCGCCGACGGACACGCCATTCTCCTCCGCACCAAAGGTAAGTGCTTCTTCCTCAACTTTTTCAAGTTCATCTCATTCCTTCGTACCACCCGATTTTGATTTTACACCTAAACCCTCATCACCCGATTCTCCATCACCCCATGTAGTCCATAGAAACGTAAACCCACCACAGCCACCACCCAACTTCCACATGGCCGATAACAACAATCAAACCGTATACCAACAGGCCACCACCAGTTTCACCGGTGCAAACTCACCTATTACCTTACCCCCATGAACAATGACCGAGCTTGGCAAATCCCTTCCTACATCATGACCGCCATCACTAACTCTTGCCAATTCCACGGTCGTGATGACCAGGATGCGCCCGCACATATCAACCGCCTTACCCGTCTATGTCATACATTCAATATGGAGGGCGCGGGTCATGATGCCCGTTTTCTCCAAGTCTTTCTGTTATCTCTCGGGGGTTGGGCCGCCATCTGGCTTGACTCCCAACCACCCGGCACTTTCTCTACTTGGGCCTCTTTACGGGATGCTTTCCTTAAGAAATACTTTCTACCCGCCAAAGCATCCCGCCTTCGCGATCAGATCCACTCATTCCGAATGGAGCCTGACGAGCCCTACCATCTAGCTTGGGAGCGGTTCCAAACTCTAGTATCCCGTTGCTCCCAACATGGTTTATCAGACTGAGCTTTTGTAGAGAAATTCTACAATGGTCTCACCCATGTGACTCGTGCCCGATTTGACACCTCTGCTGGTGGCCGTCTGATGGGAAAGAAAAACAGTAGCTGAGTGCAATGACCTTTTTGAGGGCTTTGCCCATTCAGATTTCGATTACAGCACTTCCGGTAGGAATTCAATCCCTGTTTCACGTACACCTCCGGTTAACCGGGGTTTACACCAAGTTAGCTTGGAAACTATGGTAGCAGCTGATCTAGATAGCTTCAAGAGAGAGGACACGAAGGAGATACAGGAGCTGAAGAAAAAGGTAGACAGATGTGAGGTGTGTGGAGGGGGTCACGACACGCTAGAGTGTCCCACGCTCACTGTTGAGCAGGTTGAGTTTATCACTGGTCAGAACTGCGGTCCTACGAATCCTTTCAATAATAATAATACTTCCAATTATAGTCAAAACTAGCGTAATAATAATCATAATAATTATCGATCTTCTGGTAACCCCCTGGCTTCCAATCAAGCTCTTATCAGAACAGGGGGCAGGGTCATTACAATAGTGGAGGGTCAGGTCACACCGGTCAGTTTAATGGAGGGGGTTCAAATCAGGAGGGTCAGACTAGGAGCGGAGGGTCAGGAGGTAGTCTAGATAGGATCGAAGAGCTGTTATCCCAACTAGTTGTCAAAGATCAGGCTACTCAAAAAACTCTCGCAGAACATGATCTGCTCTTGAAAAATCAACAGTCCGCACACTTAGATCTGTAGAGGTCGGTTGGTAGTATCACTAAGTAGCTGCAAGAGCAGCCACACGGCCAGTTCACGGGTAATACCCAACCTAACCCACGAACCAACACGCGAAAACGATTACTACACGCAGTGGTAGGATTCTGAAGGAGGTAGGTAGAGAGGGTGTAGAGGTGGAGGTAGAGGAGCGAGATGAAATAGTAGATGAAGAAATCGAGATGGAGGCTCCACCCAGGATGCACACCAGGTTAGACCCAGCAAGTACCGCACCAGCCAGTGGACCTTCAGTTGAGAGTAGGGGAGAGAGAAAACCGGTAGAGGTTAGGCCATCGCCGATTGTAGACACTTCACGCCTACCCTACCCAGCACGCTGAAGCAACAGAAATATGCCAAGGAGTACGGGGATTTCCTTGACATGTTTACTCAGTTAAAGATTAATCTCCTGTTTATCGAGGCCCTCCAGCATATGCCTAAATATGCTAAGTTTCTGAAGGATCTTCTGAAACTTAAAGATAGGCTGGGGGAGCTCTCGAATGTCCCGTTGACCGGGGGATGCTCTGTCATCGTTTTGAACAAGTTACCCGAGAAGCTTACCGATCCGGGTATCTTCACTATCCCATGCTTATTCGGTGGATCCATATCTCCGGCCCATGCTTTGGCCGATCTTGGGGCGAGCATAAATCTGATGCCGTTCTCCCTCTACGAGAGATTAGGTTTAGGGGAGCTCACCCCTACTCGTATGTCATTGTCGTTAGCCGATAGGTCTATTAAATACCTGAGGGGAATCGTAGAAAACCTATTGGTTAAAGTTGATAGATTTGTCTTTCCATTAGACTTCGTCATCCTCGATATGGAGGCCGATGAGAGGTACCCATCATCTTAGGTCGCCCATTCTTGCGCACCGCGAAGGCACTCATAGACGTTCATGATGGGAAAATCACCCTTCGAGTTGGAGACGAGAACATCACATTCGAGATCGCAAGGTCGATGCAACACCCAATGGGTGGCGACAGCGATAGTGGCCCTTGTCATTCCGTATATTTTCTTAACTCTTTCATGTCGTGCGTTGATCAGTGTATCGAGTACATCAGTGGAGCCGACCTAGTGAGTGAGGATGTAGTAGCTGTGTAGAGCGATAGTGATGAGATAGGGGACGATGTCTTCGAGATTCCCGAGACTCTAGACTTCAGTGAGGTGAGTGCCGCTACTGAGAGTACACCTTTGCTGATACCAGCAGCGTAGAGCTTAAGGTTCTCCCGTCTCATTTAGAATACGCGTTCCTAGGTGACAATTCAAGCTTACCGGTAATCATTTCTTTGAAATTGTCAGCGGAGGAGAAGGAGCGTTTAATCGAGGTCCTGAAGTCAAATAAGGAGGCCATCACATGGAAACTGTCTGATATCAAGGGGATTAGCCCTACCTTCTGTACTCATAGGATCCTCAAGGAGGACGTCTTTAAGCCAGTAGTGCAGCCACAGTGCCATCTGAACCCGAATATGCAGGAAGTTGTAAAGATAGAGGTGCTTAAGCTGATGGAGGCTGGTCTCATCTATCTGATCTCCGATTCCGCCTGGGTAAGCCCCACTAAGGTCGTTCCCAAGAATGGGGGAATGACAGTGGTTATGAACGAAAAGGAGGAGCTTATCCCATCGCGAACAGTCACGGGCTGGAGGGTGTGCATAGACTATCGAAAATTAAGCGACGCCACCCGCAAGGATCACTTCCCGCTCCCGTTCATTGATCAGATGCTGGAGCGTCTCGCAGGACAGCAATTTTATTGCTTTCTTGACGGCTTCTCAGGTTACTTTCAGATCCCGATTGCTCCCGAGGATCAAGAAAAGACAACCTTCACATGCCCGTATGGCACTTATGCGTATCGCCGCATACCGTTCGGATTATGTAACGCTATCGAAACCTCCATGGAGGTTTTCATGGACGACTTTTCTGTCTATGGAAACACCTTTGATCAATGTCTTACTCACTTAGATGCGATGATGAAACGAGACGCGACTGATGCTCAATTGGGAGAAATGTCATTTTATGGTGACAGAGGGCATCGTGCTAGGGCACAAGATTTCGCGAGCCGGGATAGAGGTCGATCGGGCGATAATCGATACTATCAGCAGACTACCCCCACCGACTAGCGTCAAGTCCATCCGTAGCTTTCTCGGTCATGCGGGCTTCTACCGACGGTTTATTCGAGACTTTCAAGGATCACCCGCCCCATGACTCGACTTCTCGAGAAAGATGTACCTTTCATCTTCGATGACGACTGCTTAAAAGCGTTCACAATCCTCAAGGAGAAACTAGTGAGTGCTCCTATCCTCGTCTCACCAGATTGGAGCTTGCCTTTCGAGCTCATGTGTGATGCGAGCGATTATGCTGTGGGCGCCGTTTTGGGTTAGCGACGGGACAAATATTTCCACCCGATTTACTATGCTAGTAAAACTCTCAATGACGCACAGGAGAACTACACCACTACAGAGAAGGAGCTTTTAGCAGTGGTATTCGCATTTGATAAATTCCGCTCTTACCTGGTCCAGTCCAAAACCATCGTCTTCACGGACCACGCGGCCCTGCGTTTCCTTTTTCAAAAAAAGGACGTGAAACCTCGTCTCATTCGATGGATTCTCCTGCTTTCCGAATTCGACATCGAGATTAGAGATAAGAAAGGAGCGGAGAATGTAGTTGCTGACCATCTATCCCGATTAGAGGATCCTAGTAGAGAAGAAATTAGGGAGAAGAGATCGGTGATAGATTTCTCCATGAGTCGGTAGAGTTTGTGACAGCTGAAAAGGAGGGAATGTCGTGGTTTTCCGATTTCACGAATTATCTGGCGAATGGAGTGGTACTGAAGGGGATGACCACGCAGCAGAAGAAGAAATTCTTTCGCGATGTCAGACATTATATATGGGATGACCCGTTTCTCTTCGGGTAGGGGGAGACCGAATTTTAAGGCGCTGCATGAGTTGAGAAGAGGGGGCAGAGATACTAAGGCACGTGCATGAGGGACTGACAGGAGGTCACCATGGTCCACACGTCACCGCACAGAAGGTTTTTTATTGCGGTTTTTATTGGCCATCCGTTGTGCAGGACACCCTAGAGTTTGTAAAGATGTGTGATCGTTGCCAGTGTACCGGCAACATCTCATCCAAGGACGAGATGCCCCAACATCCCATCCAGATTCTTGAAGTCTTTGATGTTTGGGGAATTGACTTCATGGGACCGTTTCCCGTCTCTAGCGGGAACCAGTACATCCTCGTGGCCATTGATTATGTCTCCAAGTGGGTTGAAGCTTAAGCTTTACCCACAAATGATGCCCTAGTAGTGGTGAGATTCTTAAAGAAATTGTTCACCCGTTTTGGTACACCACGAGCCATTATCAGTGACCGTGGCACGCACTTCTGCAATGCTGTCATGGAAAAGGCGTTGGCACGCTACGGTGTCACTCACCGCCTATCATCCGCAGACTAGCGGTCAAGTGGAGAACGCGAACAGGGGGTAAAACGGATCCTGGAGAAGACGATAGGTAAGAGTCGAAAGGACTGGTCCGACAAGTTGGACGATGCTTTATGGGCGTTTCACACCGCCTATAAGACACCACTCGGCACCACGCCATTTATGATCGTATGCGGTAAAGCTTGCCATCTCCCGGTCGAATTAGAGCATAGGGCACTATGGGCGTTGAAGACCGTAAATCTGGACCTCACCGAAGCAGCCAAGCGATGATTTTTTTCAAATTCATGAGTTAGAGGCACTTCGGGATGCGGCGTATGAGCGGTCATGGAGTTTGAAGGAGAAAACAAAGGCGCTGCACGATCAGAGGTTGAAGAATGTAAAGGAGTTTCAAATCGGTGACAAAGTGCTTCTGTATAATTCCTGATTCAAACTGTTTGCGGGAAAGCTGAAATCCAAATGGTCTGGCCCATACGTGGTCAATGAGGTTTTCCCATATGGAACTATCGAGCTGAAGGACGAAGCTGACGGAGGGACATGGAAGGTCAACGAGCATCGATTGAAACATTATTTAGGAGGATTGCTAGATCCCACCGAGACGGAGGAGACTCCTCTCGAAGTTCCACCTCAGACCGCGTAGATTCTCGGGTTTCGGCTCGAATGTAGAGTTTGTAGAGTTTGGTAGTTAGTTGCATTTTACGTTTTTATTTAACTCATGTTTCGTATTTTGGGTGTTTGTTTGTGGGTCGGTTTAGTTGGTTTTTGCAGGGCACATCACGCATCAGTCATGGAGCACGGGCGATTGCAGGTACGTTTGATCAATCTGGTAGAACGAGTGTGATTCCGTGAACTAACAAAGCTAACATGAGAGTTTCAAAAATTCAAAATTTTTTCTAAGGCATAAAACCTGGCAAAAGAAAGAAACTTTCTGTGAAAACAAGCCTCTCGCGGGGCGCGAGAGGCACAAGCCTCTTCGGTCGCGGCCCGCGAGAGGCCAAAAACTCCTGAATCTTCACTCCCTCGCGGGGCGCGAGAGACTTAGTCGTTTCTCTCGCGGCTCGCGAGAGGCTTTATCTGCATTTAAAAACCCTAGCCTCCATTTTCTCACACATTTCCCCAATTTCTTCAACACCTTCCCTACGGTTTTCACCCCATTTTCACCATAACTTCGCCATTTTCAACCCAAATTCACCAAAATCACCCACATTTTCTTCCCTACATCATTCCTCACTCATTTTGACGTGATTTCACCCGGTTTTTACCCTTCTACTTGCATTTCACCAGTGCTTTAAAGTTTCAATTTGTTTGTGCTCATCTTACAGATCTACAACCAGGTACGGTTTTTCGCAACTCTTATGCTTCATTTCTTTATGCTATAGTTTTTGTTGCGGTTATTTTGATGTTTGCTACTGTGCTAGTTGTCGGTTCAGTTACGTGCGGGTTGGATTCAACTGGGTCGCACATGAGTTTTGATAGTAGTATTGGTTATAATTTGTGGATAGATTATGTACATGCAGGGGTATTTCGCGGGTTTTGGTGCGAGCCAACATTGAGTGGGGGGATGAGGGTTGGCTAGCTCTGTGTTTAAACCCAAAAAAAAATCTGATTTTTTTAGATAGCCAGCCGTTAGTTCTGCCATGATTCAACTTGTTTTATCTTTCATTATACACTCACAGTGGGCTCGTATCTCGGCACATCGGTTTAATTGAGGACAATTCAAGTGCCGCGAGGGGGGTCGTGTTTGGTTTTGGATATGTTTCGGGGGGTTACATTTGATTAATCTTGCATATAAAATTCAGTCTCGCCCGTACTCAATCTCCATTCGGACGAGATTCGGTTTTTATCAAACTATAATATTATACTCGCTTCAAATGTATCATAACCATGGAGTAAATTGTTTTTCTGTTGCAAACCACGACCGCGAATGAAATGCTATACGGTCGTTTGTTTGATGTGGTTGCTTTCTTGCTAAGGTCATGTTTGTTTTACTTGTGTTTTATGCAGATGTTAGGAGAAGGTAGCTCAAGCAGGGCCGGCAGAAAGAGAAGGGGACCAACATCTTATCAGAGAGGTGACCCCGCCGACGCGCCACAACAACCCTCTTATTTCGGAAGGCGCAAAATCAGGTATCGGGGAGAAGGTGTCCCCCATGGGCAGAGCACACGAATCATGGACAGCCCTCCCTTACAGTTCGATTAAGACTCCCACGAGTGGGAGAGGCTCTCAAACTTGGTCACCTGTGAGTTACTACCTTACAGGAGGATTGATTGGGAGTTGATTGATAATTTGGGACATAGGGGTCGGATCGAGCAGCTACTAGGGGACAAGTTCAGAAGGGTACTAGATTGTGGAGCAAGACAGTACAAGGAAATCACTTACGAGTTCCATTCCACTTTCGAGTACCAACAAGGAAAATTCAACGAAATTGACGTGATTTCTTTTGCCTTGGGGAGGCAAGTATTTGAAATGATCATTCCACAGTTTCCGGTGGCGACGCAAATATATTCAGATGAGGAGGTTCAGTCGCCGGATTTCGCCACGAGCTTGCAGGGTGTCTTCAAAAGAAGGCACCCCCACAGTGTACAGACAGATGAAGTCGCCAGATTTTGGGGCACTATCTCTTCTGCCCCGTACTCGAACAAATGGTGGCGAGCGATATCAACGATCCAATTCACCGATTCCTTCATAAAATTCTTGCTGCTACGTTGGTTGGGAGGGGACAAGGGGACAATAACGTCAACCAGGTGAGTTTATTTTGTCTGATGTGCATGGTAGAGGGACGGCCGACAAACCTGGCCACAATATTTGCTTGGTCATTGAAGAGACTGTGGAGGGGGGGCCCTGGGCAAGGGTTTATTGCGGGCCCTTGATTACATGCTTGGCTGAGAGCGTAGGGGTGTTTGACAGATATCCCCAGGACAGAATGAGAGAAGGCCCCGACCCCTGTGTCATGAGCATCAGAGATCTCTAGGCTGCCGAAATTCTCACCACCCAAGAACCGATTAGCTGGATACCAGCCCGCCAAGGACCTCAAGTGCAACCGCCTCCCGGATCCGAAGCTGCATCTTCTATGCAGGCGGGCACACCTACTCGATACCAGCAGCCAGTCACCTGCCAGGAACTGCCAGGACGGCAGTACCCTCTTCGGGAACGCCGTCCGGACCCACTAACCTTAGATTCACTTTATGACAGGATGGAGACTGGGTTCGGGGATTTGAGAGGTCTTGTGGACCAGCAGTTTGGCGGGGTTCGCCAAACCACGTTAGAGAGTAGATGAATGCACGAGGCCAGCCAGAGGAGGCTAGAGGATTGGATGCGCTTGATGATGCAGAATCTAAACATGGGAGTCCCGTCTTACTTTCAGCAGCCAGGCGGTCAGGCAGGTTCTAGCCAGTTTGCAGGGATGGAGGATGTGCAGCCATACCAGGTATTTGAGGTGTCCGAAGAATCTGAAGAGGATGATTGAAGCAGCCGAAGATCTTTACCTTTATTTTTCTTTTCAGCTGTCTTCAGTTATTATGGTTTGTACTTTTAAACAATTTATTCTGGGGTTGGTTGGTTGGTTGGGTATGTGTTGGTGAACAATCTTGCAATACTGTTGTTTTATTTGGTTTTATTATTATTATTATGTTTTGTAAGTGTGTGATGCTAGGTTGATGTTATATGCTGTTCCATTCGCATGAGAGCGTTGAGAGGGGCACATTAAGCGCGTTCGGTTTGGAGAGCACGAGTGGTTTGCCTGGCACATCGACAGGGTTGCACTACCAGCTAAGTCGCTTCCTTTTCTGTATTTTATTTTCTTATTTGGTTTGCTTGTTTTTAGTTTATTTTGAGTAGTATTTGTCTCGTCCTTGCATTGGGGACAATGCAAAACTTTAAGTGTGGGGATGAGATATTAGAGTAGTATTAGTTTTAATTTAAAAAAAATAAAAAAAATCCGAAAATGTCTTTCGAAAAAGAAGTTTGCATGAAATTAAACGTAAAATGATAGAAAAAATTAACTTTTATTCGGTTTCAAATAATAATAATATGAGAATAAAAAGGGGTGAGTTTATGTCTAATTTGGGATGTGCGAGTAGGCTCGATTCGGTTCTCATTTTCTTTGAGCTTAATACACCTTAATAGTCGGTCTACTAGTGGGTACTCATCTAGGAGAAAAGGGAAACTGAAACCACCAAAAATAGTATACGGAATGCCGTTATAAGCTAAAATATTTAGAATTTTTGATCATATAAAAAGACAGAAAAAAATGAGTTTGATTGAAAAGTAGATTGAGGCCTATGGAATCTCCCTTGGTGATGGTGACTCTGATCGAGAATCCCTCCAGGATTAGTCGAAAATATAAAGAATTTGAAAAGTATCGAAGCCCACGTTGTCGCTCTCGGGGATGGTGACTCTGGTTGAGACAGCCTCTAGGTTAGATATGCAAAAAAAGAAATCAAAATGCTCAAATGAGAAAAAAATGAAAAAAAAAAGAGAAAAAGAAAATTGCTTGATTTTAAATTCTTTATATTTTTGTATAAAACGGTTAGGAAAGGGTTAGATAATTCGTTCCTTTTGTTTCATAAGCTTGAGGTGGGATTAGGGATACTGTGGAGTCTAGTGTGAGACCCTAGGTGGATTGACGGCACTTAAATTAAATTTACATGATAAGAGGTTTGAGCCGAATTTTGAGTTTAAGTGGATTAAATACTTGCAATCGCGATTAACATGAATCTTGTTCCCTCATGAAGATAATTTTAATCTTTGAAATCGAGTAATTGTTTGATTATGATTCCGTTTATGCACAACTCTTTTTCGAGGACGAAAAAGAGCAAGTGTGGAGATATTTGATGTATTGAATAATACATCTATTTATCTTGTAGAGTTTGTATATTTTTAGCGCGTTATCGTTTCGATTTGTCAAGAATTTATCTACTTTTAATCCAAACACGTTTTGCAGGTCTTGGTTTGTGAAAACGGATGGAAGGATGGGAAAAATGAGGGAAAATGGTGTTTAGAACCGAGCCGGGACGTGAGTGGATCGAAAACAAGAAAACGAAACGCAAACTAGGGTTTTTCACCCTCTCGCGGGGCGCGACCCGCCTGACTTAGCTCCCTCGCGGCCTGCGAGGGGGTGATAATTATATAAAGAATCAAAACTCGGTTGCAGGGCACGACAGAACCCTCCATACTCTCTCGCGGCCCGCGAGAGAGGTGTTTATCTAGAATTTTCAAAATCAGAGTTGTTTTGGGATTTGGTTGTTTATAATAGACTTATTATCATTGTTAAACACATCTTGGGCAACTTTGGACGAACTAGGGCAACTTTAGAGCTATTTTCTGGAGGTTTGAAGCTATACGAAGCAGATCTAAGCTGCAGGAATCATGGTGGTGATCACGGGAGTTCAAGGCAGGAGCTTGTCACGGTTTATCATACCAATCTCCACTTTGATTTCTTTGTTTTGATCAATCATGCTAACTTGTTATCAACTTTTTTTTGTTCACTTTTTAAACATGTTGTTAGGTTAGATTTTCTTTAGTTACCTAGGTTTTGGATTATGGAATTATGAAATTTTGATTTGCTTTAATTAAATTTATGGTTTGAATATTTAAATTGGTAAAGGTCACAACTTTAATGATCTAGTTTAGGGTATTTGCATGATTTTGGTTGTTTGATGATTGTTTGGTTGTTTTGCATAAACTTTGGTGAATGTCTTTCATATAATAGGTTTGTGTTACTTTTCGTGTTCTTAGGAATTCCTGAAGTTGTCGGTAAAATTGGCCAATAAAACCAGGAAAACAATTAAATTAACCATTAAATCAAGCTTGTCATTATACCTAATTTGTTAATTGAGAAATTGCAATTAGTCGGCTGAATTAATGTGGTAAATTGTTAGGTTAGGGTTTTGAGAAATTCCCGAGTCTAATTTCCTTGTCATAATTGAATTAGTTAATCTAAACTAGAAAATTGTAGTTGGTCTAGGTTAATTATTGAGAGGTAATTAATAATTAGGCACTATACTAATTTGAAAAGGTAATTGAAAAAGAATCTTTAAGGCCGGTAAACGAATAAAAAGGAATGGTTATTGTAGGTGTCTTCCTGAGAAGGGTCGGGAGTCCTGTTTAATAAACCTAAACTTTGATATGTTAAGATCCCGGTAAAATATTCAACCAGATTAATTATTGTTAAATTGAAGGAGTAATATTCTAAAAATCTAACCTAGGTAACTAGTTTATTATCTCTTGGTAAAAGTTCTCATAAATCCCTCGAAGTTCATAGTTTGGTCATTTCACTTTAGAAGTTTTATTTAAATTGGTAATTTAGAATTATTAGTAAACCCCCCCCCCCCTTTTAAAATATACATAGTGTGTAATTGAGTCTAAATTAGTGGTCTTAGCAATTAGAGACTCCCGTGGGTTTGATAATCCGGACTTGCTTAATACTATTCTACAATTGATCGGTCCACTTGTCGGTTAGTAGTTTAGTAGAGTTTAGGAGTCTAGAGTATAATTTGAGTCTAGAATTAGGATAATTTGTTTTGTTTGTAATTAACTACTTTTAGAACATCAATTGGGTTTTCATCAAAGCTCATGACATTTACTATAATAAAGTTTCATATTTATTATTTCAAATTAAAAGGAAAAATTCCAACAAACACATAAACCATACAAGCACAAAATGTTCTAAACATGACATTCAAATAACACTTTATTTTTCTTCTAAGGCCCAATCCTATGTGTTCCTTGCTTCAACCTGTTCACCTGTATAATGTGTAAAAATAGAGATTTGGATCAACAAAAGTGGCGAGTGAACCCCGTTTAAACATTAGAAAGAAATGATATGTTGATTAATTTGATAAAAATGTGCATAAACCAAATATGAGCAACGTATATGTAAACTATCCACAAACCACATAATCATCCAGCAATGTACATGTGAGCACGATAAGCGATGTGCTGTAAGATCAAGGCTCAATCAAACGGAGCCGATCTAATTAGGCAACGCGATGCTCTACCAGTATGAAACGGGGGAACTGATGGGCCTAATGTGAAAGCTTGACTGAAATGAGAAAGTATAACCAGAAATAACAATAAACCAAATATCACATAGCACGTTAGTTCATAGAATGGTAGTAGCACGAGTATTGAATAAATATAAATGAAACGACACATGATACACCCCAAAACATGAATAAAAGGGGAGTTTGTAGGAAATCACTCACAGTGGGTGCGTTTTGATGAAAAGTGCGCACGATTTAGCGTTAGAGATATCAACCGACGAGAAGGACTAACCTAAATATTCACGTAATAATTCGAGAAATATATATATTTCTTTTTTAAAATTAGTATTTTTATTTAATGTATTTCATTAGACTTTTTACATCATTTTATTATATTTGATACTATTTTTGTGATTAAAAAGAAATTATATAATTATATAATTTTATAGTTTTTGAAGAAAAATTAACAAAAAGATTAATTAAAAAAATATACCCTTTAGCGGGTCGAACCGGGCGATTTTTGGCAGCGTGTGAGACTCGAACGCGTGACCTCTCGTTTACGTGCACGCAGCTCTACCAACTGAGCTACGTGTCTAACCGGAATATATCCGTTTTTAATTCTATATATACATATACTATGGTCAATCTTAATTAATTTTATTTAAAAGGTTTGTTTTATTTAACGGTGCAATGCGTATACCCGGACTCGAACCCGTGCCCCTTCATTCGTGTTGCACACAGCCTGACCAATTGGGCTGTGTGACTAACCCAGAGGGTTTAGGATTTTAATTAAATTTATATACTATTTGAGTTAGTTTATATATTAGGTATAAAAAGTTTGGATTATATGAGGAATTCGGAACATGTGTGAGACTCGAACCGGCGACCGTGTGGTTTATATGCACACAATCCACCACTGGACTGTGTGTCTAACCCGATATAAACTCCGATTTTAATTTGATTTATATACCACTTCCACTTCATCTTCTTTATTTCAAACAACCCAAAAATGGCGAAAACTGATTTGATTGCTATGTTTACCAATTTAACTACTGACGATATTAAAATGAAAGTAATGAAAAGAATTGAGTATATGATATACCAAACATAGACGTTTCCTGATCTCCGGTGAGGTTTCCCGGCAGCTGGAAGAACTCCGGCGAAGCTTTTTGATGAACAGAGAGGTGTAGAGAGATTTGCGAGAGGTTTGAGAGTGGGTGCATTCTAGTTGAGTTCAAGACTCTCTATTTATAGCTGAGATTGATGCAGGGATTGGTTTCTTTTTGGTTTCGGCCGTTTCAGTCAAAATCATTGATGATCGAGATAATTTCCGATCATTAATTGAATGTTTTGACTCTGTCTTTGAGTCTAGGTGCACAATTACAACGGTTTCATTAGTTAATTGAAGTGAAAACGATGATTTGATGTTTTACAGGATTATACGCGGTGGTTATAGTTAGGACTTTGATTCAGATTTAAACGAAATGGAAATATAAATGATTAATTGTTTGGATTATTTCAGATGTGATGCGAGTGCTGTTGTGGTGTGTTGAGTGTGTGTAATACCGGCGACCCGGGTTCGAGTCCCACGATCAGCATTTTATTTTTAATTTACACTATCCTATATATTATTTATTATTATTATTATTTTAATAATATTATTATTTTAAACTTTATTTTTATTACTTATTATTTAATACTAAAATAACGAAATTTTTAAATGCTTAACATAAATGCGTAACGAACATCAATACGTATACTTAAATTACAAAACTGAGCGGGTTTTTAGAACCCGTTTTTCATCAGTTGTTACAATCTATTTTAGGGGAGATTGTTGGAATTGAACCCTACAAAAGAACAGATGATAGGAAACCAAAATATACTACAACCTCTGATCCTAATGCTAATGTAACATCTGCCCAAGTAAAGCTCTGCTGAAGTCTAAATATCCAAGGTCTGTTATAGCTAAGCTCTGTTGAAGCCAAAGTGTGACAACCCGTGCTCGCAAGGTTGCCCTCGTTCGTTTCACTTTCCTTTTTAGATTATGTTAAGTTATGCTTTACTTTCCTACGAAACCAAATCCTACATATTTATCCAATTTATAGTGTTGAATCGACCTGAACCGTTTGTACCAATGAACCGAAGCATGTCTCGCTTGTCGATCTAACCACTAGTGTAACTCGAAACTTATGAGGCTCGAACCATAACTTGATTAGTATATATTATATTAATTGATTGATTAATTATATTTTCATACTCTTACTATTAGTTGGCTTTATGTAAAAAAAATATATATGTATTTATAATATGAATGAAAACAACCATCGTACCCCCCACTTACCCCATTCCATTTTTGCGTTTTATTTGTGTGTGGCCCAAACCCCATTCTTACACCTATACATCCCAAACTTTACCCAGCCAAGTCCCTTACTTGCGGCCCACTTGATCCCAAACCCCTTTAAGTACGTAATGCATGGAACCCTCATAACCTCAACCCTAATCTGCGATCTCAACTCATGCTCTCCTTCTACTCCTCTCTGATCGACTGTAGAGAGGCACAAGACTCTTAGATCGATTCAGTTTCAGGCTCTAGATCGACCCTTAGCACTACTTGATTCGATAATATTCATACCTTAGTTGAAATTCTTGATAAATCCCTTGATATCATGGATGCGTTTATTATTTGTTGATGTTCATAATGTGTTGTGATCATTTCTAATGGATTAGGCTTGCAAGGAACTCATGTCAGCCGGTGATTTGAGCGTTTAGATGCTTGTTTATACTATTAGGGTTTTAATTCTTGATGATCTTGGTAGAATCTTGTTGGATCTTGCTGAAGTAGTTGAAGTATATGCCTTAGATAACATCTTAAAACATGTTTATATGCTGGTTACGTATATACATGAATATCGAAATTATGTGGAGGTTATGTGATTGCTTGAGTTAAGATATATATGTATATGTTGATTGATATGCACGATGAATCTGATATGAAGTGACGTATAACCTGCTACGATTAATAAGTTAGGGTAATGTTAAGATGAGAACATGATAAACGGATCCGGAAACTTGCTTTACGAAATTATAACCGGAGACAGCTTTTGTCTGATAGTTGCAGCCAACTTCAGTTGGCTGTAACCGGGACATAACATAACGAAAATTTGATTTTCTTGAGTTTATTACGTGCTATTTCGAAATACGCTTCTAATGGTGCTGGAATCATGATTTTTGGACATCGTTTGCTATTTTAAAAAAATTGATTCGTTTCAGCTAGTATTTTATGATAATGTACTACGTGCTAGATACGTGTAGGATTTGTGTTTTCGCGTGAGCACACACACTAACCCTTAAAAGGTAATCATGCCAGGACATGATTGACCAGTTCCACCTCGCGTATTTCTTTCCATTCCTTATTCCGAGCATTCAAAGGTGAGTTCACTACTCTTTTACAGGCATGCGTCCCGAGGGGACAAGCTACTATTTCTTGGAGGAATACTTTGTATAAATGTTGTAGTTTAATTTCGATGTTAGTTAATAAACTCAAACTCTATAATGAAAGTCCCTACTTACTACCGAACTAGTTGCCTGGGAGGCAACGGGGTATTAGTTGATAGCGCTATTAGGCTTGACAAACCTCACACCGTGCTGGGAGCCGGGCGTGAACTAAGGACCTTAAACACATGGCCAATGTTGATAGGCATTGATGAGGGCAAGCAAACATATGTCACCCGGTATCGAGTTATTAACGACATGTCTTTAAACTAATCACCAACCCATTTTCGTTAAATAAAACTGTAAACTTGCCAGCTTAATCGATGATACACTTTTTTGCATGCTTGCAGGTCGTTAGATAATCATCGCATGGGAACTTACAGTCTGGGGAGCTTGAAGTGTCATGGGGTGTGTTACTTGATTGCAAACAATAAAACTTTACGCTTTAAAACATTTTGTTTTCGATTGTTTGAGATATTTACATTTGCTTCCGCTGAATACATATTATGTTTGAAATGATTAGTGGCTAGATCCTGGTACGTCGCACGCCTCGCGGCAAAACTCCGCAAGTGGTAATTTGGGGGTGTGACAGTTTGGTATCAGAGCCACTGGTTATAGTGAACTAGGTTTTAAAAAGTTTTTGTAAAACCAGACTATAACCGGCCGGTGACATTGCTCGTCTGTCTTTTACCGTAGTAAATGACCGGTGGTGGTTTTGTTGGTTCGGTATTTTGGGGTTGAGTGTTTCCTTGGTTATTAGTTATGGGTGAGTTTGTGGGTTGTGTAGTAGTTTGGGGTGATGTTGGTTCGTCATCGGGTCCTACCTTCCGGTTTCTTAAATTGATAACGTTTACTTGGGATTTTGGGTTTGTTTCGGTGTTACTAGGCAAGGCTCCTTATGGTCTTTTAGAGAAATTTTGGGTAAGTTGGCTTACTTTTTTTTCAATATTTTGCATACTAGCCCGTTGGTTCCTTATTTCGGCTTCGGTTTGTAGGAACCTTTCCGAATACCTTTTGTCGGATTTGGAGAAAAGACGAGTGATGAGATCCTCAAGTCTTTCTCTTCCTCCTTGTTGTTGTGGTTGGAAGCCTTGTTGCTCGTTTCGGAGTTGTTGTTGAAAGTTGGATCATTGATTTTGGTTTTGTTGGTTGCTACCCTCCCGATTCCCTCCATCCAAAGTTGGAATAATTTCGCCACTTGGGTGTGAAGGTGTTGCTTTGGCCTCCCGGCGGACGTGGGCGGTTGTTGAGCTAGTTCACCACTTCCGTTTGATTTTCCATTTCTTTCATACAACCCTAGTTTTTGTGAGGTCTGCAACACCTTTCACAAGCCATAACTGAAACTGTTTTATTTAGTTCAAGTTTCTTTATTTTTGTAGTTAATTCTTCGATTTGGGCTTGTAGAGAGTGGCTTCGTCCACTTTATGGGCACCCAGGGCTATTGGTTTTGAACTCCGAGGGGTGTGCCATTGAAAACTATTTTGAGCAATTTCTTTAATTTGATTATAAATTTCCTCGGGTCGCTGATTTCCAAGAAGTCCCCGGAGTTAGAATCATGGATTTGCCTTACGTGTGGTAAGAGTCCATTATAGAAAATGGACACTTGTTGCCAACGTTCAAGACCATGATGCGGGCATTTCCTTAATAACTTCTTGAACTTTTCCCATGTCTCGTACAAAGATTCCCGTCGTCTTGAGAGTATGAATTAATCTCGGTCATGAGTTTGGCGGTTTTAGCGGGAGGGAAATATTTGTAGAGAAATTTTTGGGCAAGTTCATCCCAAGTGTGTCCGGACCCACTTGGGAGGGTGTTTAGCCAAGCTTTCTCTCAGTCTTTGAGGGAAAAGGGGAACATACGGAGCCGGATAGCATCGTTGGAGGCTCCGTTGATCCGAAAGGTATCACATATTTCCAAAAAGTTGGTAATATGTATATAGGGATATTCGTCGGGTAGGCTGTGAAAGGTGGCGGAATTTTGAAGCATTTAGATGAGGTGTGGTCGATTCTCAAAGTTGTTGGCATCGACATTTGGAGGGCTAATAGCGGTTTCAAGATTACTGATCGTAGGCCGTAGGTAATCCACGAGAGTTCGTTCATCCGTCATAAGGGACGTTCGGGCCGAGGATTTTTGTCAGTTTTTAGCTTGAAGTCTTTTTCTAAAAAAGCGCTCCGGATCTTCTAGCGGCACTTTTATGTCTATGTCGGAGGTGGAGGTCATGCACCAGGTTGTATTTTTTGTGAATTATGCGGAATGGCGTGTCTATCTGTGGACAAAAACATAAAATAGTACAGATCGGAAAAGTAGCACGGCCCTGTGTCCACGTGGCATGGCCCTATGCTGTCAAGAAAATGTTTTTGTTTTCAGGTTCCCAGATACTGGAGGTTTGACATGTAACATCCGTAAAAAACGGATTTACCAAACCCGCTCCTTTTATCAACCGAACAGTCAGTTAAAATTTTCGTTGCGAATTAAATGCCCAAAATAATTTTAAACGATACATAATCAATTCTTATACGGGATTATATAATTAGTTTTTGAAAAACTGTTAGAAAACGCAAAATAAAAATACATTGGTTCTGCCGGGTTTCGAACCCGGGTCAGTACCGGTCAACAAACAGACTTAACACATAACACTTGAACCACTGCGCCACTGATGTTATTTGTTAAATATTAGAATCATTTAATTGATATCATGACGTTACGAATTCAAAACCGGCGCCCAAAAGTTCAGTCGACGGAAATCCCGGCAATCTCGCGAGTTTTAACGACAACTTCCGTTATAACGTAAATCATAAACGCCATATCGGTTATAACCGACGTTTGAGTCTGCGACCAAAGTCATAACCGCCGGAGAAATTCAAACCAATGAATCCAGTTGGAAATCGGGCCAAATACATCTCGGTTTCTCCCTATAAATTCACCCACAACCCACCGCAAACTTTTTCGCTCAAAACCACACCTTTACCGGACGTAATTCCACTCGCCGGAATATCTCTGCTCATCGCCGGAAAACCGGTTTCCCCATTTCTGAGCCTTACTAAACCCTTTGAACTTATACCGAAGTCACCCATACCTTTTTCGAACTTCCTGAAGACTCGCTGCTGCAAGACCCACGTCGCCGGAAGGGATTGCTGTCGCCGGAGTTCTGCCGGAAAACAGAGGAAGATAGTCGGTATACCTCTTCCCCTAATTTCTTTTTCTTTTCACTTATATCCCACCGTAATGAACTGAAACACGATAAGAAACCTAAATCAACACTTCGAACCCGTCAGTCGTCATCTCTTGTTAAAACTCAACGGAGAAGACGAAGTAACTGTATCATATAAGTATAACTAAAACCAAGTTATAACTCGGGTTAGACACACAGTCCAGCGGTGGACTGTGTGCACAATAAACACTAACGTCTCGAGTTCGAATCCTGTTCCACACACGCGGCCTTAATAAAAATGATTTTTTTTGATTAACCGAACCGGAGTCATACTGGTATATGTTAAGTATATTAATAACCGGAATAATAACCAAGTTAGACACACAGTCCAGCGGTGGACTGTGTGTATGTTTATATCACAGGTCACGCGTTCGAGTCCGGGCTACTGCACCGACTCGGACAATTATCTATTCTTTTTAAATAAAGTCAGAAATGAAAACAAATAATTTGTATTTAAGTATAATAAAAATTGGATTATATAACATGTTAAACACACAGTCCAGCGGTGGACTGTGTGTTAGTTTAAGCCACAGGTCCCGGGTTCGAGACCTGTGGAGCGCACCGTTTCGTTGATTAAACTGTTTTTAAAATAAAATGATTTTCGGTTTAAACTAATTAATATATATAATTAAAATCAGATATATAACGGGTTAGACACGTAGCTCAGTTGGTAGAGCTGCGTGCACGCGTACGGGAGGTCTCGGGTTCGAGCCTCACTCAGCGCACCTATATTCCGAATCGAACCGGTCAACGGTCAGTCAACGGTCAACGGTCAGAGAAAAATATCAAATTTTTTTATTATTTTTATTTAATTATTTTAATTAAAAATCAATTAAAAATACTTAAAACTAACATTTTTAAGGTTTGAAAATAGCCTTAAACTCACAAAAATACACCCAACAATCCTACTAAAATAGATTAATAAAACCTGTTTACTTACAAAACCATAATGCGATTTATCTAGGTTAATCTCACTCGTGGTTAAAACCACTTCGCGTGCATTTCAACATCATCAACCGAACGCACCCACTGTGAGTGAATCTTACAACTCCCCCTTTTTAAATTACACGTTTTGGGGTGTGTCATGTGTCATAAAAATAATTAACTTGTTTATTTAAACTTGTGCCATACCACATCATGATCTAAACTTAGATTGTTTATATTATTGTGATTACTTATTTCCTTTTGTCAAATTATATGAAACTCATTCATTAAGCCCATCAGTTCCTCGTGGGAGACGAGTTGAACAACGCGTGCCTCAAATCAAATTCATTATTGTTCATGTTTGTATCATTGAGGTTATATTTTTTGTAGTTGTGTCATTCATATTATCATGTTTATGCAATTAATTCATTAGGCCCCTCAGTTCCTCGTGAGAGACGAGTTGAGCATCGCGTGCCTCTAAATGTTCCATTATTGTTCATGTGTGTTTTATTTAATATCTTATGATTGTTGAATAAGTTTTACATCTATTTTTACTCATGTTTGGTTGTGCACATATTTCATAATCAATTTAAATAAACTTGTTCAAATGTTTTCCATAGGATTCACTCGCCAACTTTATGTTGATCCAAAACCTTTTTACACATGATACAGGTGAACAGGTCGAAGCAAAGAAAACCTAGGAAATGCCTTAGAAGAGAACAAAGAAGCTTAGATTGATAGTTAGAATATGTTGTAACAATTATTGTAAATTTCCATTAAATTGTATTTAATGAATATGAAACGCATAATAAATGTCATGAGCTTTGATGATAACCCAATCATGCCCCGATCACCTTTTCCGCTGCGGGTCGGGGTGTGACAGATTGGTATCAGAGCCATGACTATAGGGATATAGGATAGGTTATTAGACCCTTAGAGCCTATACTATAGTCTGCCTAAATTTTAATTGATTAGGTGGTTACATACAAACTTGTGATATTTATTTGTTTCATATTTGTTTACATTTACAGTCAAACATACATGCTTATATACATATTCATTATACATATATACATATTCATAATACATATATCGAGGTTCATGTATTCAATTTATATTCATACTCTCATTATCCAAAGATTTTGTTGCAATTTTCAAATCTCATCAAAGTAAGTTCTGCGACGGGCATGTAGTAACTGGAAGGGTACAAGTACCGGTAGTCGGAACGTCCTGTCTAGGTTGGCATTCGTATAAATCCAATATAACGGACCAGTTTGCCTACCTGGGGACCAACGATGAGAGTACGAAGGACCTATTAGGCCAAAGCATGCCACACCAAACGTCGTTCGAACTAACCTACTTTGAGGTGTCACCGTGTCTACACCTGGACACATTCCGAATATCACACGTTGTATACATATTTCTCGATTTTCTCCGGGTTTTTGTGTACGCAACTTGGCAAACCCGTGCGAACCATATGAAAAACCGGTATTCATGGGGGCCCACATGATTACACAGGTAAAGTATGGCGGCATGTAGGGCCTAACGGCGAGCAAAACCCAAGACATCCTATGGATGTAGTAGATTTATTTTTCTATAATTATTTTATGAATGTTCATTCCTAATGCGACCCATGAACCCAAAAACATCCAACTCATACTCTTGTCATGTATCCCTTGTAGATGTCTTCTAACCCCGCCCGTAGGAAGACGAGAGCAAGAAAAGTCCGCGAACGCATGGCTGTCTTAATCGCTCAACAAATGGCTGCCGTAATACCCAACATTGTAATCCAAGTACATCAAGCACTCACCGATAATCCTGTCAATCAAGCAAACCAAAACGTTATCAACTCTCCCTCAAATACCACTAAATGCACCTACAAGCATTTCAAATCATGCGACCCTCCGAAATACAAAGGGACTGAAGGCGTCACTGCTCTTCTCCATTGGTTTGAAGAAATGGAGAACACTTTTCTAAATTGCGATTGCCTTGACGATCGCAAAGTGCGATATGCTACCGGTCGATTATATGGGATAGCACTTACTTGGTGGAATACAGAGAAGGCCAAACGAGGCGTCGATGATGCTATGACCTTAACTTGGAACGAACTGAAGGAAATTATGACCAGACGATTTTGCCCAAGGAGCGAAATCAAGAAATTAGAAGATGAATTTTATTCGTTAAAGCAAATGGAAGGAGATCACTTCACATACAACAAGAGATTCCTCGAATTACATCAAATGGTTCCCAACATGTTCACTCCCCTCTACCGTTTGATCGAGCACTACATTCGTGGTCTTCCGTCAAAGATTCAAGACCCTGTAATAAGTACCAAGCCTGCAACTTTGGAAGCAACAATGGAGCTAGCAACAGAGCTTACCGAGAACCGAATCCGAAACAAAGACTTCAAGGAGGAGAAGAAGAAGGATAAAGCACCGACTGAAACCTCCGACTACACCCAAACCGAATCCCCTTCTCAACCCAATTTTAAGAGAAAAAGAGACGGGCAACTTTTTGCTGCTATCCAACGAAATCAACCAATTTCACACGCCATACCCATCCAAGCTATCCCAATCACCCAAGTGGCACCCAACTCAACTTACCCAAATAAGAAGCCATATCTTGGACCTCACCCTCGATGCAACAACTGTTTTTATCACCATCCCTTACCTTACCTTGTCGACTATGTACAACTTGTGGACGCTATGGTCATTTGAGCAAGGTTTGTCGCACCTTCCAAAACCAAACCTCTTCCCCTACTCAAAACATGGCCCAAACTTATCATCAACCCAATACCCCGTGTTCCCATATGCTCGAGCTTGTTTCAATTGTGGCGACCCTACCCACTTTAGAAACACATGCCCTCAATTGGTTAACGTCATCAACACTCAAGCCCAATCAAACCCAGTTAACCAAGTAAACCAAGGAAACCCAACCACTAGGCAGCCAACAAGAGGAAGAGTCTTCAACATCAACGCCAATCTTGTCGAAGATAATGACGGCCCAAACGAAGATACCCAACTAGTCCTCTTCGCCGAAGATCCAGATTCAACTCCTATCGTTTAGTTTTATGTTTTTCTTTATCACATCAAACCAATCATAACTTAAGGATGAAGCCAATGAAACTTTGACAAGAGTACGGTGGATACGCCGCTGGAACTTCCTATATATAAGTATTCTTGTCAAAGGATCAGAAGCATTATCTGGCGGTTATGAGAGGCTCCATGTGTAGACTGTTAGAGTAATTATTATTTATTGTTTTCAGTATATGCATTTGCCGAGGCCGCAGCTCCCCATCCATGAGGTTGAGCTTGATCCCCATTTTATTATGCGGTTGATCTGTGGCGTGCCCGCACGATCGGCTCCGTTTGATTGAGCCTTGATCGGTCATTTCATTTTACATTTCAATACATGCAATACGATCGGCTCCGTTTGATTGAGCCTTGATCGATCAGTTCATTTTACATTTTCATTACATGCAATACGCTCGGCTCCGTTTGATTGAGCCTTGAGCGCACAGTTCATTTTACATTTTCAGTACATGCAATACGCTCGGCTCCGTTTGATTGAGCCTTGAGCGCACAGACAATTTCATTATGAGTATCTTGTGGTTGTGGTGTTTGTAGTAGAGTCGCATAGAACTAACCATAACTTACGGATAAAGTCAATGTGAATTTGACAAGGATATGGTGGATACGCCGCTGGTACTTCCTATATATAAGTATTCTTGTCAAATGATCGGAGGCATTATCAGGCGGTTATGAGAGGTTCCATGCATAGGCTGTTTGTGTGATTATTGTTTAGATTAAGTTGTTCATTTTCAGTACATGCAATACGTTCGGCTCCGTTTGATTGAGCCTTGAGCGCACATACAATTTCATTTTCAGTACATGCAATACGTTCGGCTCCGTTTGATTGAGCCTTGAGCGCACAGACAATTTCATTATCAGTATCTTGTGGTTGTTGTGTTTGTTGTAGAGTCGCATAGAACTAATCATAACTTGCGGATAAAGTCAATGTGAATTTGACAAGGATATGGTGGATACGCCGCTGGTACTTCCTATATATAAGTATTCTTGTCAAATGATCAGAGGCATTATCAGGCGGTTATGAGAGGTTCCATGCATAGGCTGTTGTGTGATTAAGTTATTCATTTTCAGTACATTCAATACGCTCGGCTCCGTTTGATTGAGCCTTGAGCACACAGACAATTTCATTTTCAGTACATTCAATACGTTCGGCTCCGTTTGATTGAGCCTTGAGCGCACAGATATTTCATTTTCAGTACAAGCAATACGATCGGCTCCGTTTGATTGAGCCTTGATCGCACAGTTATATTTCATTTCAGTATTTTATGTTTGTTGTATTGGTTGTAGAGTTATAGGACTAATCATAATTCACTGATAAAACCAATTAAAATTTGACAAGAATATGGTGGATACGCCGCTGGTACTTCCTATATATAAGTATTCTTGTCAAAGGATCAGAGGCATTGTCGGACGGTTATGAGAAGTTCTATGTAGGATTTATTAGTTTCTTGGTAACTAATCATAATTTGTGGATAAAACCAATGAAAATTTGGCAAGAATACGGTGGATACGCCGCTGGTACTTCCTATATATAAGTATTCTTGCCAAAGGATCAGAGGCATTATCAGACAGTTATGAGAAGTTCCATGTAGGATTTAGTATTGCCTTGGTTGGAATTTGTGTTACATTTATATCATCTTGCTATTTAAAGAGATTGGATTGTGTTCCATTTCTACATAAACTAACCTCTCCATCATAACAAACGAGAGAGGAACTTCCACCATTCAAACATATATGTTATCAGAATGTGGGTTCAAATATCAGCTGTTGTGTTTATTTATGTTCCATGTAGGTTGTAGTGTTAGAAGTTTTGCCTTAGGATATAACCATACACTTCCAAACATATCAAAACTTTTATGCATGATATCATAGTTAGCGAATAATCTCTGCTTATCAATACTCTTACAGTAGGCAACAAAAAGCGATTCCTGTAATAGGGTACTTAACCTTTACAAGGAACGTTACCGCCTCAAACAAAAAAACTCAAACCCTTACTTTTCTAAACAAGTAACTGACAAACTAAACACCATCATTCTTTTAGTCAAATATATCACTATTTAAATTTCGGGACGAAATTTCTAAAAAGCAGGGGATACTGTAACATCCGTCAAAAACGGATTTACCAAACCCGCTCCTTTTATCAACCGAACAGTCAGTTAAAATTTTCGTTGCGAATTAAATGCCCAAAATAATTTTAAACGATACATAATCAATTCTTATACGGGATTATATAATTAGTTTTTGAAAAACTGTTAAAAAACGCAAAATAAAAATACATTGGTTCTGCCGGGTTTCGAACCCGGGTCAGTACCGGTCAACAAACAGACTTAACACATAACACTTGAACCACTGCGCCACTGATGTTATTTGTTAAATATTAGAATCATTTAATTGATATCATGACGTTACGAATTCAAAACCGGCGCCCAAAAGTTCAGTCGACGGAAATCCCGGCAATCTCGCGAGTTTTAACGACAACTTCCGTTATAACGTAAATCATAAACGCCATATCGGTTATAACCGACGTTTGAGTCCGCGACCAAAGTCATAACCGCCGGAGAAATTCAAACCAATGAATCCAGTTGGAAATCGGGCCAAATACATCTCGGTTTCTCCCTATAAATTCACCCACAACCCACCGCAAACTTTTTCGCTCAAAACCACACCTTTACTGGACGTAATTCCACTCGCCGGAATATCTCTGCTCATCGCCGGAAAACCGGTTTCCCCATTTCTGAGCCTTACTAAACCCTTTGAACTTATACCGAAGTCACCCATACCTTTTTCGAACTTCCTGAAGACTCGCTGCTGCAAGACCCACGTCGCCGGAAGAGATTGCTGTCGCCGGAGTTCTGCCGGAAAACAGAGGAAGACAGTCGGTATACCTCTTCACCTAATTTCTTTTTCTTTTCACTTATATCCCACCGTAATGAACTGAAACACGATAAGAAACCTAAATCAACACTTCGAACCCGTCAGTCGTCATCTCTTGTTAAAACTCAACGGAGAAGACGAAGTAACTGTATCATATAAGTATAACTAAAACCAAGTTATAACTCGGGTTAGACACACAGTCCAGCGGTGGACTGTGTGCACAATAAACACTAACGTCTCGAGTTCGAATCCTGTTCCACACACGCGGCCTTAATAAAAATGATTTTTTTTTATTAACCGAACCGGAGTCATACTGGTATATGTTAAGTATATTAATAACCGGAATAATAACCAAGTTTGACACACAGTCCAGCGGTGGACTGTGTGTATGTTTATATCACAGGTCACGCGTTCGAGTCCGGGCTACTGCACCGACTCGGACAATTATCTATTCTTTTTAAATAAAGTCAGAAATGAAAACAAATAATTTGTATTTAAGTATAATAAAAATTGGATTATATAACATGTTAAACACACAGTCCAGCGGTGGACTGTTTGTTAGTTTAAGCCACAGGTCCCGGGTTCGAGACCTGTGGAGCGCACCGTTTCGTTGATTAAACTGTTTTTAAAATAAAATGATTTTCGGTTTAAACTAATTAATATATATAATTAAAATCAGATGTATAACGGGTTAGACACGTAGCTCAGTTGGTAGAGCTGCGTGCACGCGTACGGGAGGTCTCGGGTTCGAGCCTCACTCAGCGCACCTATATTCCGAATCGAACCGGTCAACGGTCAGTCAACGGTCAACGGTCAGAGAAAAAAAATCAAATTTTTTTATTATTTTTATTTAATTATTTTAATTAAAAATCAATTAAAAATACTTAAAAATAACATTTTTAAGGTTTGAAAATAGCCTTAAACTCACAAAAATACACCCAACAATCCTACTAAAATAGATTAATAAAACCCGTTTACTTACAAAACCATAATGCGATTTATCTAGGTTAATCTCACTCGTGGTTAAAACCACTTCGCGTGAATTTCAACATCATCAACCGAACGCACCCACTGTGAGTGAATCTTACAACTCCCCCTTTTTAAATTACACGTTTTGGGGTGTGTCATGTGTCATAAAAATAATTAACTTGTTTATTTAAACTTGTGCCATACCACATCATGATCTAAACTTAGATTGTTTATATTATTGTGATTACTTATTTCCTTTTGTCAAATTATATGAAACTCATTCATTAAGCCCATCAGTTCCTCGTGGGAGACGAGTTGAACAACGCGTGCCTCAAATCAAATTCATTATTGTTCATGTTTGTATCATTGAGTTTATATTGTTTGTAGTTGTGTCATTCATATTATCATGTTTATGCAATTCATTCATTAGGCCCCTCAGTTCCTCGTGAGAGACGAGTTGAGCATCGCGTGCCTCTAAATGTTCCATTATTGTTCATGTGTGTTTTATTTAATATCTTATGATTGTTGAGTAAGTTTTACATCTATTTTTACTCATGTTTGGTTGTGCACATATTTCATAATCAATTTAAATAAACTTGTTCAAATGTTTTCCATAGGATTCACTCGCCAACTTTATGTTGATCCAAAACCTTTTTACACATGATACAGGTAAACAGGTCGAAGCAAAGAAAACCTAGGAAATGCCTTAGAAGAGAACAAAGAAGCTTAGATTGATAGTTAGAATATGTTGTAACAATTATTGTAAATTTCCATTAAATTGTATTTAATGAATATGAAACGCATAATAAATGTCATGAGCTTTGATGATAACCCAATCATGCCCCGATCACCTTTTCCGCTGCGGGTCGGGGTGTGACATGACACAGCTCCGTGCTCCTATAACACGACCCTATGTCTTTATTCCAGTAACCAGAAAACAGTTCTTTTCGGTACTGTTGGTTCGACACGGCCCCATATTAATCAAACACAACCCAG
The DNA here is from genome assembly GCA_947069175.1 of Scalesia atractyloides. Classification (NCBI taxonomy): domain Eukaryota; kingdom Viridiplantae; phylum Streptophyta; class Magnoliopsida; order Asterales; family Asteraceae; genus Scalesia; species Scalesia atractyloides. Next base: position 13,907,815 of record CAMTDV010000001.1, on the reverse strand, counting down.
TGTTGTTTCTATATAGAGTAGAAAAAATTGAGAAAAATAAGAAAAAACTAAAAACAAAAATTAAAAATTTAAAAAGCATAAAAGTGATTAGGCCGTCGATTTTAAACTTTCTTAAAATCCTTGTGTCTTAGATTATTTTTAAGTACTTTTCACTTGTTTATTCAAGCTCTAAATTTATAAAACACGATGTAACGGTATCACTCTCTACAATACGCTAAGGCAAGTGCACCCATCGTTGGCGTAGTATAGTGATAGCAAGATACCGAGGTCGTCAAAGGACACAAAAGCTTTTAATACCGGAGCATCGTCGACGTCTAATCAAATCAATTTTTTTAGCAAAGATATTAAATAAATAAATAAATAAAATGAAATAATAAAAGAAACAAATAGACAAGATAGAATCACTTGGTTTCGACTTGTCATTTATGTATCCTTTGATGATTTCCGTACTTTATGTTTTTTAAAGATATTATCTTGGTTAAAGTGGCATGTCCCTCTTTTGGAGGCAAAGCTAGCCTTAGCCATATTAGTCTGAGTCAGCAGGGATACAGTCTCGCAAGGCCGGAATATTGAAAGATAATTAAGTAAGTTATTAATGTAAAATGTGGCATGCCCTAGTTTTGGAGGCAATGCTACCCTCGGCCATATTTGATGATAGATGAATGTGGTGGATGATTGTGGTATTGTCATGGTTCTCACGACTCGTGATGGTTACAAAAAATATAATTTTTACAGGATCCTAAGACTATATATATATATATATATATATATATATAATATATATATATATGGATGGGTTAAAATGAGAACCACCACGAATTGTGAGAACTGTGAGAATTAGGCCATCCAAAAGGTTTTTCCGAATTTTTTTTCTCAAAGATTATATAAAATCACTAGTTTCAGCAAAAAAAAATTAAAAAAATACCGCATACCATATTTACATGAGGCGTAAAAAATATTTATTTTCGTACAAAATTTACACTAGTACGTAAAAAATACTTGTATCAGTCAAAACTATCAACTCGACAATTTTTTTTTACTTTTTTTACACAGATGTGTTTATAATATTTTAATCTACGTTTATGCAAAAAAAATTTGACCCAACTCACGCGGGAAGAAAAAGTTCTCATGATTCTCATAACTCATGGTAGTTCTCATTTGAACAAAGCCCTATATATATATAAGTATATATATATATATATATATATAAATTTTAAAGTAAATAAATCATTAAGGTTTAAAAGAAAGGAAATTACATGCGATTTATTTAGTAAGAAGGAGTTTATTGGTTGAGAGGGTTTAAAATGATATTTTCTCAAGATGGTTCATGGGTGAAGAAGGTTAAAGGGTGTTTTTCTGAGTGAATTCAACAACTTCAGACAAGGTTTAAAGACTTCAGAAGGGGTATAGAGACAACAGGCAGGGTTCAAAAGACTTTAAAAAGGGTTCAGATGTATCAGACGAGGTTCAAAGACTTCAGAAGGGGTTCAGATTTGACTAGGAAGTTAAGAATTTAATTAGAAACACTAAAATTTAACCAGAAATATCAAAATCTTAAAAAGAAAAAATATTAAATGGTGTTTTAAGGAAAAATAAGAGATTTTTATATTATTTTCTTGAACAATATTATATAAATGCCTATTTATAACGACTCAAGCAACTTTCTAACATGTATATAAATAAGTTTGCATTAGTTACTACCAACATTATCATATGTTACCATCATTATTACTATTAATTTAAGTATTAGTATAATAAATTAAGCTTTAGAACATACCTTTTACGACGGTATTTGGCGATTACTTCGATCTTGGGAGAGAGACAGAAAAGAGGATAAGGGAAACATGCATATAAGGAAGGTGAAGCTATGGAAATGGGATGCTTGTAATTGTTAATCAGATGTTCTATTTATAGGGCAAGAATGAATGTTCTAGTTGGTGGCTGCAAGTGAAACAATTGAGTGTGAACTTATAATGGTGTTTGCCTAGACTTCTAGTTGATAGACTTCTTAACATTGGTTTGATCAGTGTAATTCTGCCCCCAAAAAATGATCTGGTTTTCCATATCAAGACTCTTGATTCAAAATCTCTTATGCCCAACTTCTAGTTTTTAATGTGGTTTTCCAAACGGTAATCCCATGTAATTATATCCCCTCCCCCTCAACAACCTTCATCATAACCACCCTCTAATGCCTCCATGGCTATTATAAATAAGAACGAGGAAAGTGGGTCTCCTAGTGGGACTCTACTCTTGATACATAGTTGGAGCAACGTTGACAATAATAGAAGTTTGAGCAGAAGCTAGACATTATCTCTACCTATTTAGGAAAATCATATCCACCAAAAACCGAGTTTAGAAAACTCCCATTTTGAAGAATAAAAAGATTATTTATTTATTTATCTTCAAAATATACTATGAAATTCAACAACATCATATCCACCAAAACCGAGTTTAGAAACTCCCATTTGGAAGAATCAAAAGGTGTTTTTTTTTTCAACTTCTGATTTGGATTTCTTTATCCGCGACAAGACCTCATTTATAATTAGCAATCGTGTTCAAGACTTCCAAGTCCTTTCACGTGAAACTTTGGTTAATTATTCATTTATAATTAGCGTTTGGTTATTCTTGTTCAATTTTGTTTTTCTAGATGTTTAATTTCATTACTTATTTAACTAACATAAAATGATTATAGATATTGTTTTTATATCAAGAGTTATTGAATTTACTTTCAAGTTGCAATAAAAGCTCTCTTATCAAAGCCATTCTAGACTTTAGCTAGTTGCCTAACATCGTCACATTCAACAATTTTCATGTATATTTTTTCTCTCAACCAGTCGTGATCCGCCATGCTCACTTGCTAGGGTACACGCGGTGGGTGTGGGGAATGCCACCTAACAATGTCAACTTCATAAGTTGACCACTTCCAAGGTCAAAATTATAGTAGTCAGCTATCAGATTTGTAGTTTAGTTTATCAAAATTATCAACATATATACAAGTATACAACTCTCACCTTTAATCAATCAATTTAAAGTCAAAACTATACTAAAAGTCAACTTAGTCACCAATTCGAAAGTCAAACTTCAATGGTCAAATAGAGAAAGGTATAAATAAAGAAGCTAGCTAATCATATAAGCTAGATGTTATGATATAGTTTATTAAGAGTAAGATTAAATAATCCCACACATAAGAAATTAAAAAAAAAGCACCCTAAAAATCTAGCTCATGTAGTCAAAATTCAACCACCACCCCATATTGAGAGGGAGGAGAGAGCATTCTACACTCCCAAGAGACGCTACAAATCTGTCACCCATTTTTTAGAACTTAATTCATGCTAGCTAGCTATCCACCTCATCAAATTCTTTTTTCACCTTCATAATTTGCTAGCTTACTTGTTGTTGATGAATGCCATACATTGGATAACCCCCATATGCTGCAGCGTACATGTTCGGGTCGTGAGGTGGCGTCATCGCGTATTCATACCCGTCAAAGACGTGCCCTCCATAGTATGGCCCGCCCCACTTGTTCCCAAAATCGTTTCTCTGCAACATTTGAATGTAATACGTGAGCTAGCCCAAGATTTTATTGATAGATGCGCAACACTAAGTAGTTAATGCGGTAAATAATCGGATATTGGTCAAGGACCGATATTTGAGAAATCGGTAATAGTGGTGGGATATCGGTAATTTTAATATCATGTTGAATTTATATATACAACAATTTAACATACGCTCCTACCATTAACAAATTAACCTTCTGCAACTTGTAAAACACTAACAATTCTAGCAAGTAGGAATTGATTTAAGACATAAAACACTAACATTTAACACTAACAATTAACCATTAAGACTTGTTTAATAAGAAGAAAGACGAATGGTAGAACTAAAAAGAAAAGTATTGGTATCAAGAAAATCAGTGATATATCGGTCAATATCTACGATAATATCGGTACCAATATTTTGACCGATATCTTGCACTGATATCTCACCAGGGGACCAATAACCGATATCGGCCATATTAACTACATAGGCGCAACAAGTAAATTACCTGTTTATTTGCTGGGTTACGTCCCCAAGAAAGTCGCACAGTCTGCTTGCCAATCGTGGTGCCATTTAATTTCTGCAGTGCCTCTTCAACATTATTTCTGCCAATATATGTTAGAAAGGCAACAAAACAGGTGGTTAATGATATGATCTTTTTAATGAATTAACGAAAGTTCATAAACAAAAGGTGTACCTGTTGGCAAATTGTACGAAGCCACATCCTTTACCGATGGGTATTTTCACTGAAACTATTTCACCGTACTGAGAGAAAGGCTGCTTAAGGTCCTCGTCATTAACTGTTGGGTCAAGCCCTCCCACGAAGATCTAAAACCATTCAAATGTTAGCCACAAATACAACAAAATTATTAGAAAAAGATAGATTCATTAAACTAAACGAACAACTTGAAGAATCTATACTAACCGTGGTATTATTTGAATATCCATCAGAATGAGAGCCACCATTTGACATATAACCACCTAACAAATAATAAAGTCTAAAAAAATGCATTTGCATGCTATAAAAGTAGTTAAAAATTCTATACTACATTTGCATACGCTACAATTAGGGGTGTAAGGCAATCAGGCTCTGGAAGAGCTTGAGCTTGTAATATCGGTTCGATTCGAGCTTATAGTGAGCCTATCTCGAGTAGCACACAAACTGTTCGACTCGTTTACAACCCTAGCTACAGCGTATTCATGGTACATATTCAAATGCGCGGAAACAATACTTATGCCACATATATTAACACATAAAAACGCTACAAACTTTTAAGTGTGTAAACATTATAAAAAGTCCATGCTTTTAGCTTGCAAGTATACAAAAACATGAGTAAAGTACACGGATGGTCCCTGTGGTTTACCAAAATTATGGATTTGGTCCCCAACTTTCCAAAAGTACGCGGATGGTCCCTGTCTTGCACCTTGTAATGCATTTAGTTCCAAGGCCAACAAATCTAAAGGTTTTAGCATGTCAAAGTTAGGGACTAAATGCGTTACAAAGTGCAAACCACATGGACCATCCATGTACTTTTTGAAAAAGTTGGGGACTAATTGCGTTACAAAGTGCAAACCAAAGGGACAATCTGTGTACTTTTGAAAAGCTAGAGACCAAATCCAAAATTTTGGTGAACCACAGGGACCATCCGTATATTTTACTCTAAAAAATACAAGATAAAAAAATCTGCCATCCCCAAGACTAAATAGAACAAAAATGAACCACAGGGACCATTGTTAATGAATTCAAATTATACCTCTATCATTAAAAATAATAACAAATCAGACTAAATAGAACAAAAATGTACCTTTTGAACCATATTGTTGTTGGTAACCAGATGACTTTCTCGGAGTAGCAGCGCCAATACGCATGGGCCGGGTTGAACAATAAGTTCCATTCATTTCAGTCATGGCTTGAGTCCTCTCACCATCATCTCCAAACCTTACAAAACCATAACCTTTAGACCGGCCCGTATTTGCATCGACGACAACTTTAGCAGCTTTAACAGACGGATATTTATTAGCAAAAGTTTCATGTAATAAAGTATCAGTTACATCTGCAGCTAAATCTCCTACGAATATTGAGAGATCTGAACCGTTGTTTGAACGTTTGTCTCCCATGCTAAATGTGGCCCAGTTCAAACGGAATGGTTGTTCGGTGTTAGGCATAGCAATGCATGTGTAAGTTTGCAGAACCTTTTCGGCTGCGTTATGTGAAAAAAACTCCACAAATCCGTATCCTTCTGAGAAACCTGTTTGTTTGTTGCGAATGACTTTAATTGAAGCAACCTGAATGGTTTAGAGGCTGTAAATGACCATCTGCATATTGAATTATGCAACTTACATTGCTAGTATGCATATATACCTTTAAATTAAAAGCATGGTAGAAAGAAATAATAATAATAATTTAAAGGTATATATGCATTCAATAACAATGTAAGTTTTAAGAGTTATATTTTCATATTATGTAGTAAACTTTCAAGAGTTAAGGTCATAAAATACCATCTACTTATATTTTATTTTTCCTAAAATGACATGCAACTTTTTAATATCATTATTCTATACAAACTTTTAAACTTTGTTCCATTATGATACAAAGTAACCGGCATATGGGTCAAAGTGGTACAATAAAACTGTTGTGTTTTAGGATTATTAACTGCATATGTGAATAAAGGTTTTCATTGACGGGTGTATGACCAGAAGGTTACAACTTGTATATAAATGAATGAATGTGTAGTTGATATAACATGTTGCCATAAATGACAAGATTATGGGTGAGGGTGGTTTGTTGGGACGGTTGTTGGTGGGAGCGTTACAAGATTTTTCTTATAATAATAATAGCAATTTTAGTAAGATTTTTGAACTACTATGTTAGCATCGGATCGTCATATGGATGCAAAAACATCACATCCGGTTACAAAAGATTAGGTATTCATGATAATACATATAGTAGAAGTTTATTTACTATGTTAGCATTAATACCAAAAAAGGTACATACATAAACTAAAGGACAGACATGAAAATATGTTGCTACTAACAGCTTTAATACCAAAGTTGGTCCTAATATCATCCCACCAACCAATCAAGAGGCTGTGAGGTGGGCTCATTCATTTCATATGCATTTGAGTATTTCCTTTCAAATAAATAAAAGAATAAAAACTAGTTGTTAGAGCATCCATAATCCTACTTCAACATGCCATATCAGATTTCAAACCCGTCTAAAAAAACCCTATTTTTCACACGACACTATAAAATTTCAAACAACATTGTAAACTATTAAAAATATTAACTTTTTATTATATGTGAGAGAAGGGCTCCACCTTACTTTCCGGACATGGTTTGTGGTTGCGGATTGACACGCTAGACACCACCCCACATCGGAACCTTGGTCTGTGGGGTGGTCCGAAACCCCGGTGTAGGAAGTGACTTCTCTTATTTTCTATAATTAATGGTTTTTAGTTATAACAAACAATAATGGTCGAAAAATTAGTTCAAAACTAACAAATACTGATGCATTAACTAATCTGGTTGACCTCATTAACTCTGTAACATGTATATACTTTAAACATCATTGATGCATTTGGTTATCATCAATGGTGTTATTTATGTCAAGGGCCACTTTCTTTTCACTGAAAAACAATGAAACACAGCTGTACATCATTCATTGTCATGTCAACGGACACAACTGGCAAAGATGCCGGTGTCCACCACCATCATCAGCAACAACAATGTCGGGTGTTTCGACCAACACCGTCACCAAAGCCCGTCAATGGGTATCTACTATCAATGAAGATTATAACCCAAAATTGAAATTTCAACAATTATCAATAAAAATGAGAGTTTTTAACAAATTACACCGTGTATATAGATTCTTTATAATCTATACATGATAATATATAACTTCTTGAGCCCCTTGTCACAATTTACGAGCCCAAAATCTTTTTTCATTTCTCTTATTTCAATCCTTCATATTTTATTTATTTATTTTTTAAACCAGAAGCTTTTATAGTTAATAAAAAATCTAAAAAGGTTACCGGAAAATTTACAGCAACCTTTTTAATGGTTCTAAAAAATTGATTAAGAAACTAATCGTAATTAATTAAACATGATATATTAAAACAAAACATAATTTCAGTCATATCTTATTTCAAAATATCAATTTATAATTTCTAAATCTAATATTTATTAGGACTATTAATCCCGTATAATAGGGTTTGTAACCTAGTTTACAAACAAACGATAACTATAACTTGTTAATAAAATTTAGAAAAACTTAAGTAAATAACAAAAAGAATTAAATAAAAAAAATACCTCGCCGGTAGAAGCAAAGCAGTTACGCAGGTAATCCTCATCCATCCAATTATGAAGATCACCGACCCAGATCGTCCTATTCTCACCACCGCCACCACCACCACCACCACCCTGCTGCGGCTGTTGCGCCACCGGATGATGTAAATGGTGAGGATGATACGGCACGTAGCTCGGAGCCATGGGATAATGTCCCGGTGACGGTGCCATCATATGATGCTGCATTACCATCGCTGCCGCCGGATACTGCATCGCCACCCACTGCTGCTGCTGTGGCCCCACCCCCACCACCGCCGGCGGCGCCGTTGTCGCCACCGCAGCCTGATTGTTCTGGGCTTGTTGCTGTCGATCAGATACACCACCGTTAGTACTTGATTGCATCTTTAATTGAACGGAAAGTAATTATTTGTATAAGTTTTATACGATGTGATTGTTTGTTTATACGTAGATTTTTGAAATGAAAACGGCGAATGTGAGAGTTTCGAGAGGAAAGAGATAAGAGAGAGAGAGAGAGAGAGAGAGAGAGAGATAAAGGTTATGGAAGGATTCATGGGGAAGCCCTACTACTTGACGCGTATGAGTTATACGCCGTTGGATTAAACATGATTTTGTAGTATGGGCCGTTGATTTATCATGGTTTGGGTCACTACTATTTTAGTTAAGTCGGCCGCCTGTGATAGTTTCCTCCCTTACGTATATCAAGAAAGAAAAGGATAATAATAACATAATTGTTAAATTATCTAAAAAATATTTGGGTAAATAATTAATTTTAGAGCTTAAACCGTGCTTTAGATCAATAAAAGTTGTTTTTATGAACTGGTTATTTTTTAATTACTGCATTTTTTATTAAAAAATAAATACGTTATCATTTACCAGTAAAAGTGTGAGATACATAAAGCACACGTTAAGCTATGATAAAGGTAAAATGTATTGTTAAATGATTTAAGATAACTATAAAAACTTTGTAAAAATATTTAGTTATGAACTTCAAATCATTCTTTTTTTTTAATTAAATAGTATTTATAATAAACAATTATTCATAATATATTGTTTAACCAGCCTGTACCCGTTTTAGTGACCACTAACAAAAATTCTTGAACCCGTTAGAAGTATTCAATATTTCGTATTAAAAACCGAATCAAATTGAAACCCTTTATAACTGAACCGAATTAAATATTCGATCTTTGGTTCAGTTTTAAACCAAAGCCAAGTTAGGTAATCAATTTCGGCTTTAGAGATCTTATTTCTATTAAGTATGAGAAGCCTGAATTACATGTATTAACCTATGGATTTTCCTATCTGTATAACTTATTAATAAAGATTTAGCTTATAGGAAATCAAACTGAGAAACCTGAAATCCGAAATACTAACACCCATTTTGTTAAAATTAAGGTATTTTTGAAAAGCACACCAAACTGAATTAGAGATTCGGTTTTGCCAGCTTTCAATTCGGTTTTGCCAGCTTTCAATTCGGATTATTTTTTTTCCGATTGGAACCGAATAAGAATTTAAGCAAAGAAAAAAAAAAGGTGAAAAATCATAAGATCCAATGATCCATCATTCCTTTAATTAATAATTATTATAATATCATGACTCAAATCTTTTAAGGAAAAAGAAATCATTACATGTTTTCTCTCATTAATACAAGCATATTAACAAAACTATAAAGAAAATAATAAATTAATATATGAAAATAATTTTTTGATATAACAATGTTAAGAGAATCTAAGCAAATTCCGAGAAACACAGTTGATGTGGCTTTCACATCGGTAAATGCATATGTTTCAGAACACTCGGTACAGCCTACACAGCAAGTACTATGTTTCTTTACCATAAACATATCAAATTTGAATAGTTGAATGTCAAATCCTCTAGCCAAACAAATAAAACTAGGAAAATACCCAAAAATAACCATTTTAAGTAATTTAATAATCAAAATTATATTGACTTGTAAAACTAATATAAAGATGATAGTTGTCTGAATTATACATTTTTAACAGTATTACAGATGGTTTTATTAACATTTAAATCAAACAATTTGGACAAGTGATATTTTTTTTTATTAATTATTAATGTGTCCTTTGTAAGCTGTCTAAAAGCTACTTGGACTTGTAGTCCACAGTGGTAAGACAATTTTTATTTTTCGTGAAATACTTAGGTTCAAATATAGGCAACTGAAATTAGCCACTAAATATAGTTTATGCATTTATGAAAATCATGCTAATTAACATGTACCATAAGTGACCATGGTAAGGGTGAAAGGGGTGTTCCCTAAATGAGGAATGGTAAATTTTTTCCTTAACTAATAATATCATACCATGTCAACCTCCTCCTTCATTCTCCATTTTGCACTTAAACACTTGGGTTGCTTAAACACATAGAAAGTGGTAAACACATAAATTTGTGATTGGTTGAAAGAGGGTGAGGCCCGCCATTAACCCCCTCTCTCTCCCCTCTTCCTCATTCGGTGAGTATTCACTGCTTTGATGTTTCACCGATCACTGAAAGTGGGCTTGCAGCCCCTTACCGCGCGGTACACATAGGTCACCGAAGGGGTCACTGAAGATGCCCTTCCACCCTATGTCCAATGCCTATACATGAATTTTGTAGGTCAATAGGTTATTTTCTCATAAAATTTTAATTTTTAAATTAAACCTTTAGGATTTTAAAGTAATTACTAATTAATACTTGAGTATCAATATTAATAACCTTGACATCAAAATTATCAGCTTAATATTAATGGATGAATAGATAAATCGAAAAGAGAAACTGTGTCATTATAACACTTTTTAATATGAGAACACAAAAAGCACAACAAGATTGTCTTTTATGCTTGATTTTTCATATTTAAAAAATCATACATTAATAATAAAAAAATACTAATTATAGTGTAAATTTTTTTAATTATGAGGACAATAACTCTGCAAAAGTTTAGTAAATAGAAAAATAAAACAATACAAAAACTAACTTTAGGCTCTTAAGACGTACCCTAAAAATGGATATATATATATATATATATGGGAGGGTTTAAATGAGAACGTTAAATATCGCAAGAACCGTGAGAAAGAATTAAAAAACAACTAGAACTTGGTCAAAAACAAGTGAAATTCAAAATTTCTTTTTACACCTGTAATTATTATTCGAATACAAGTCTAGAAATTTAATTTACACATTTAAAGTTGCGTGAATTCGGAAAAAAGAAAATTTACACATGTGTAAGTTTGCCATTTAAACATGTGTAAATTTTTTATATTTATATATGTATAAAAAATCTAATAAGAGTGATTTTGAAAGGAGAAATGAATTATTTTTGATGTTATTTCTTTTTTTTTTTTTGGTGTTGTATTTTAATTAAAATGATGATTGTATTAAAAAAATGGTTTTGATTAGTTTTTTCATTCGTTCTCACGGTTCTCTCGCAATATTTAGCATTCTTAAGATAACCTTCCCCATATATATATATATATATATATATATATATAAAGAACAATAACAACATTTAAAAAAGTCGTTAAACTGAAAACTGTTGTAAACACCTATTAGCAACTACTATACAAACTATATAAACACACGAAGAAGGAGCATATGATTATAGAGAGAAACATAGAATGTAGAATTCTTATTCATTAATTTCAGCATCATATACAAATGCTATTATATATAGGCACTCACATTAGTACAATAGTAAATAAAAAGATAGGTGTTATATATGTGGAAAGTCACTACATAATGGATGCATCTATGAGGGGTTATACATGTGGAAAGTCCCTACATAATGGATGCATTCATAACACCCCCCCCTTGACTATCCACATGATGGAATACTATTATTTAATATGCTTAATGATGCTGCTCATTAAAAACCTTGTTAGGAAAACCCAATGGGACAAAACCTCAGCTAAGGGAAAAAGAGTGCAGGGTGTATTGTCTCTCCTGATACTTCCGGATCAGGTACGTTGTCTCAAAAAAAACCATACTAAGAAAATCCAATTGGATAAAACTTAGTGAAGGGTAAAGAGTGCAACTTATGTAAAACTCCCCCTCAATATAATATGTATCATTTCAAGTAACAAGTGCCAATCTTCTATGAAAGTTGTTGAAATACTTTTGTAGTAAGTGATTTGTCGCTTGATGTGCAATCTATTAATGAACTTGATGTATGATCTTCATGTAAAACGTTAATTGCCTCCTCTTTGTTAGCTGATACCATAAGATCCATGAATGTGTTTTGTTACATTCCCTATATTTACAAAACTAACCAAACTTGATGATGGGTTAGTATAATATGAACTCATACCTTTTGTACCATAAGGTATAGAAAATATATGTTGTACCCATTACATTATCTTCTCACTGTACACGAGTTATATTCTGTTAATGAATTTCATGATATATGTTCGTGTATAACTAGCAAGATATATTAATACAATTTACTTGTAAATATGGTACTTCTGGACCAAGGATTTTTGTTTTTCCCTTTTATTTTCATTTGAGATGATAGAGCTATTTTGTATATCAACTACTTGGACATCATTAAATATACTTAGACCATAAGCTTTGTCCGTATGAAAATGTCCACCATCTTCAAAATGTATTATAATATTGATATATAATTATACAAATGCCTTTTCTACATATTGAGCCATAAATTTGCAATACCATCTTTAATCTACAAATTCTTGTTTAAATATTTGAGTTCATTTTGATCTCTTCAAGAGAGATTCAATGACATTATCAACATATATTGTAATACTTGAAAACCTCATATTGGTCTTTTAATGAAAACAACTACACCATATATCTTTCTATTTTCTGAGCTCATTAGTAAGTCGATTATACCATATTCGACTCGATTATTATCGTCCATACAAATCTTGTAAACTTTGTAGAACATTTCTTGAGGTTTATATATCAATGCTTCAACATTTACAATCCACAACAAATTTCTTTCATCTTTACATATATATGTATATGTGTGCACTCTTTAGGAGTTTTGTCACATTAACTTTCTCATTTAACATATTGGTTTCTATATCATATGTTCAAAATTCATATTGTACCATTTCTTTATTTATTGAGATATCACAATTAGCACGTACACGTTTTCCATGTATGTTTATTGATGCATACAAAAATTATATCGTCAAGATGTTTCAGTTCACCTTTAGGGCACTCAATTGCCTCACGAAACTCACCAGGAGTTCTAGTTGTATTCAAATATGAATCTGTATACAACGATCATATTGTCTCGAGAAATTACTTTACATGAATTACATAATTTAAATTCTTTAGGACTTTCATGTAGCTTTCAGTTTCAAGTGATACAAAACATTCATCAGATGCATATCAATTCTCTCTTTACATTACCAGACTAATTAATACTGGAAAGCTATTGCATCCAACACTGGAGAATACGTCTCCTCATAATTAATCATAGGTCTTTTCGAAATCCTTGTGCCATTAATTGTTGATCCACATAAAAGACTTAATTATATTAAATATATTTTACAACTTCTTTTGTATGGACTACTGGCCCGAAAGCTTTCCATTCCAATAGAGAATTCACCTTTGACTCATTTGCATCTTTCCATTTTGGCCAATCATTTCTTTGTATTTATTCATAGGTAGATTTAAATCTTGATCCTGATCATTTCATCTTTTCAAGCACTATATTATGTACAAAAGTATAACGACATCGATTTTATTTTGATTCCATATACTTTTAGACATGATACAATTTAATGAGATCTCTTTATTTTCAGGTACCTGAGGTTATTCTGGAACAATCATGTCTAGTGTCTCTTTAGGAGACTCTCTTACTATAACCTCGACTTGACAATCTTCATTACTTGCTCCAATTTTCAAGGAATTTTATTATTGGAGTCAACTAGTATACCATGCTTCAGACGTGCAATAGACTCATTACAAGCATGTGGTTGTCCTTCTAGGACACTCATTTTAATTGGAGCATTAGCAGTTGGTATGTGATATAGTCACCTTTTTAAGGTCAGTGAATGTGTCTAGTAATAGATTCGCTAATCTTGTAAATGAGTTATCCTTTGAACTTCTGGTTCACACTTTTTTTGAGAATCATTGATAATTCGTACCAACTCATTTCTTTTCCAACTACTTTTTATCTCCCCCCTGATGTTGGGAATGTTAATTCATTGAGATGGATATCAATTAATTGAGTCGTAAACAAATATATCTTTAAAGGCCTTATTCATTATCATATATTCCCAACCACTTTTTAAGGTCCCATCTTTGTGCGTTGTGGTGGATCAATTTCAATATATACCGCACAACCAAATCTTAGAAGAGACATCTTTGGTTCCCGACCAAAACTAGCTATAATGGGGATAAACTATTACAACATGTTGGATTGATGTGACTTAATATTATTAGATGTAAAATTACATGTACTCATATATAAACATGTACTTGCTCTCATGATTATTGGCTTGCAATCAATCATAGATGTTTGATTATCGTCTTCAACAAAAGCAATTCGTGTAACGACATTTTCTCACATGTTGTTTAACACTTATTCCAATAACCATTAGTAAATGGGTATCAAAAACCATATTTATATGTAAAAATATAAAAATATGATACTATAGAGTAATGTGCTTGCTATCTTAAAAGCTAAGCCACAAGTCTGCAACCTTTCATGTTGTGGATTTGATAACCACTTAGACGATGCATCGATTTTTCAGAACATGGTATTATGCCGAGATACACATATCTTTTAATCATTTCATAATATTTAGGGATTCAAACCCTACTTTAGTTGGCATATGGTTAACATCCATTGAGAACAAAAATTTCATGTTTAAGTACCATGAAGAATCATCTGGTTCTTCGATATGTTTCACACCATCAGGGACTCGGAATGGTTATTAAACAATCATGATCAATAAACTTCTGTGACCACACATGCTTTAGTTGCATTCGTGTTTGTCTAATACACGATAATATACACGAGAGAATAATGCACTAACAGTTTAAACATTCGTGTTATTACATGTTTCTTATATATTCACCCCCTTAGTTCACCACTTCTTGTAGTCGATTTCATTATTACATGGTCAACTCTATTATTAACATCAGAATCATTACAGTTTCCTCATTTATCATGATCACGACCTTTACAATGATCATTGTATAATCATCACATTATTAACGTGGTTGATCTCATTGTTAATATGAGCATCATAAATATTTCCCCAGTTACCATGATCATGAACTTTACATCGATTATTATATCATCACATTCACACAAGGGAATTGATTATAACCACATAACTTTCATGGTCACATCATTACAATATCTTTTGTTTTTATGTACATGATCGCTACTCTTTCACTGATCTATATCATCACATTCACTACACGGAATGGATTAGAACAACTTTCATACATGGTGGTCGTTTCAAACCTTATATGTTCTTTGACATTCTTACCACTTAAAAAGCATATTTGAGGTGTAACAATGGAATTATTTTTTATTTAACCTGTATCAATTAAAAATTTATATGACCAAATTATTTAGATTTATAGGTCCAAAATCTTACAGGCTTCCATAAATAGAGTAATGTGCTTGCTATCTTAAAAGCTAAGCCACAAGTCATGCAACCTTTCATGTTGTGGATTTGATAACCATTTAGACGATGCATCGATTTTTCAGAACATGGTATTATGTCGAGATACACATATCTTTTAATCATTTCATAATATTTAGGGATTCAAACCCTACTTTAGTTGGCATATGGTTAACATCCATTGAGAACAAAAATTTCATGTTTAAGTACCATGAAGAATCATCTGGTTCTTCGATATGTTTCACACCATCAAGGACTCGGAATGGTTATTAAACAATCATGATCTATAAACTTCTGTGACCACACATGCTTTAGTTGCATTCGTGTTTGTCTAATACACGATAATATACACGAGAGAATAATGCACTAACAGTTTAAACATTCGTGTTATTACATGTTTCTTATATATTCACCCCCTTAGTTCACCACTTCTTGTAGTCGATTTCATTATTGCATGGTCAACTCATTATTAACATCAGAATCATTACAGTTTCCTCATTTATCATGATCACGACCTTTACAATGATCATTGTATAATCATCACATTATTAACGTGGTTGATCTCATTGTTAATATGAGCATCATAAATATTTCCCCAGTTACCATGATCATGAACTTTACATCGATTATTATATCATCACATTCACACAAGGGAATTGATTATAACCACATAACTTTCATGGTCACATCATTACAATATCTTTTGTTTTTATGTACATGATCGCTACTTTTCACTGATCTATATCATCACATTCACTACACGGAATGGATTAGAACAACTTTCATACATGGTGGTCGTTTCAAACCTTATATGTTCTTTGACATTCTTACCACTTAAAAAGCATATTTGAGGTGTAACAATGGAATTATTTTTTATTTAACCTGTATCAATTAAAAATTTATATGACCAAATTATTTAGATTTATAGGTCCAAAATCTTACAGGCTTCCATAAATAGAGTAATGTGCTTGCTATCTTAAAAGCTAAGCCACAAGTCATGCAACCTTTCATGTTGTGGATTTGATAACCATTTAGACGATGCATCGATTTTTCAGAACATGGTATTATGTCGAGATACACATATCTTTTAATCATTTCATAATATTTAGGGATTCAAACCCTACTTTAGTTGGCATATGGTTAACATCCATTGAGAACAAAAATTTCATGTTTAAGTACCATGAAGAATCATCTGGTTCTTCGATATGTTTCACACCATCAAGGACTCGGAATGGTTATTAAACAATCATGATCTATAAACTTCTGTGACCACACATGCTTTAGTTGCATTCGTGTTTGTCTAATACACGATAATATACACGAGAGAATAATGCACTAACAGTTTAAACATTCGTGTTATTACATGTTTCTTATATATTCACCCCCTTAGTTCACCACTTCTTGTAGTCGATTTCATTATTGCATGGTCAACTCATTATTAACATCAGAATCATTACAGTTTCCTCATTTATCATGATCACGACCTTTACAATGATCATTGTATAATCATCACATTATTAACGTGGTTGATCTCATTGTTAATATGAGCATCATAAATATTTCCCCAGTTACCATGATCATGAACTTTACATCGATTATTATATCATCACATTCACACAAGGGAATTGATTATAACCACATAACTTTCATGGTCACATCATTACAATATCTTTTGTTTTTATGTACATGATCGCTACTCTTTCACTGATCTATATCATCACATTCACTACACGGAATGGATTAGAACAACTTTCATACATGGTGGTCGTTTCAAACCTTATATGTTCTTTGACATTCTTACCACTTAAAAAGCATATTTGAGGTTTAACAATGGAATTATTTTTTATTTAACCTGTATCAATTAAAAATTTATATGACCAAATTATTTAGATTTATAGGTCCAAAATCTTACAGGCTTCCATAAATATTTAATAAGTTTTAGGAAGTTTGACACTTCGAGTGTTATGTTATAAATAAATGGATCTTGACCACAATTCAATCGTGTTTATAACTTGAAATCATAAACTATAACTTTGGTCATTTGGATGTTCCCTTAAAAACTGATAGCATTAAGAACACAGTAATACATAAAGTTACATCATATAATGCATGACTTTATAACGTGTTATCAAATAAGACGAGTTATGATACAAACTTATAAAATAAGATGTTTCATCACTTTATAAAAGATTTATATTAGCTTATTAGGATATATAACCAATCAGCAATCACAAACATATCTTTAACATTACAAGCTTACTACCATGTACTGATAAGTAATTACTATACATTTAGACTTAAACAAACATACTCATCAAGTTCTCATTATATTTTAATAATATATGATGGGTGTTTGCAAGTAAATAGAATTTCACATATAATATTTAACATTACATATTCAAGAATAATTCTTCAAGCTTTACAAAACAACTAATTATGTATTCTAGTAACTTAAAATAATATGCAAATCAGTTTGTTTGCATAAGATAACTAATAATATGTTATATGTTGCATTAACAATCTTTCCACATATTCAACTTAGTCAAAATTGTAGGCCTTATCTCTTATCTATATATTTACTTATTTGAGTTATTAATGAAAAGATAGTAGTTTAAAATCTGGTTGGCATTATTATGAAGCTATTGTAACGCCTCGCTTTTTCGTACTTTCCTAAATTAGAAAGTGTTGTCGTATTTCTAAACTTGTATTCGTATTTCTTTTTCTTGTAATCCGAGACTTGAATTATAATGAAACTTATACTTGATACTTACTTGTCTTATATGCATTTAAACATTGAATACACGCAAACTTATACTTATACGCACGTGCAAACTCGATACTTATATATTTTTACACATTAAAACATGAAAAAAATTGGCAAATAAACAAGTTAAAGGGCTAAAAGTGATAAAAATCAAAGAACCTTCCAGAATAACCTGCCTCGCGCCCCACGACCGAAACAATGGCAGTCTATCACGGCCCGCCAAGCCTCTAGCGGCCCGCGATCGAGAAGTCTTAACTCTCTCGCGGCCCGCGAGAGGACCGCGATCCGGAAAAACTCATTTCAAGCTCGTGGATTGGCCAGATTTGTGTTTCTTACATTTACTACCCCCAACTAACACTCTCCCCATTTTACCTATAAATACCCCATCCATTTCACTCTCAACTCACATCTCAATCTTCTCTTCTCTTCTCTAAAAACTCTAAGATCTCTCTTCTTCTCTCAAAGATCAAGCCTCCCAAAAGTGAGTTCTAACTCACCTCTCTCTTTTGATCTTCCTTTTTCTTACTACTTGGAAATACCTTTTGGAATGTCTCCATAAGTCTTCCATGGAAGACTAACTTGGAACATCACCACGTCTAAGGTCCTAATAGTAAAGGCTTTCTTTTGGTTTTATTAGGATTTTACCCACAAGTGTTGTATCCTTTCAGGCTTTTTCTCGAAACAAGACTTGAGTTGGTAGAGTGTGATCACTTGGAAGCCTTGGCTATCCTAACCTCGATCCACCACCTCACTTGATGATTTCGTTTGCTTTTGTCTTTTACTTTTATGTTTAAACGTACTCATGACCATCCTTGTCGTCCTCGTGACGACTTGTGCATCGGTATACTATACGAAAGAGGTTTAAAAGGAAGGTTATCCTCCTACCTCTATGCATGGCTTCTATGAAATTACATGATATTTATGAATTACCTATGGTTAAACTATATAATATATATAAGTACTAATCGAACTCTTGATGGTAATCGAATGATTATCCGTCATGGTACTAGGTTGCATCACCTAAGTACTTAATCTCTCGTTACGATTCTAATGGATATCCTAACCCATGAAAACACACCAACCCGAATGGGTATCATAGTGTCAAGAACGAGTATTAAGTCCAGGCGATTACTTTTTCGTATACATACTTTCTCGCATTTGAATTTCCCAAATCCTCCGTTATCAATCGAATCCTTACCAACCTACGTTTTCCCCTTGTAGGATAACTCGGCGCTCATCCCATCCATCAACTCACTACGCGAAATTGTCAAGTTTGAAGACTACGCAAAACCGTGAGTACACTCGACCCACTTTTCGTTTACAACACTCTTGAGTGTAACATGTTTACTTATACCAAAACCACAACACTTAAACTTTATGAAATGCACAAACAATCCTATACACATGAACACTTGGTACGCTTACGTGATGCTTATATCTTGGACATTCTTTATGTGATACTTAAGTCATTAACTAATTTTAAGCTTTCGTTTGACATGTATAGCGCTATAGGAAGTAACGTATCCCCCTCCGTCACGCAAACTTGAGGCCATGTTAAAACATCGTGATTGCGTTAAGGGTTTGACTAGTAGTATTGCATGCCTTGTATATGCTCGTATGGAATCATAGTTACCTGAGGATTCGTTTAAACTTTAATCATATACGTATACTATGTTCAAACTTGTGTACTCGCCTTTGCTTTTGCATTGAATTGTATTTTAAAACATGTTACAGGTTGATGAAGAGGATGCTATGAAATCAAATAGCACGAATTTAGATACACACAAGTAGACGTTTAGGCTAAATTTGTTGTATCAATTTTGTTGTATTGTATTTGCTTCGATGTTGTACTTGACAATTACTATTGAAATGACATTTGACTTTAATTAAATATTGTCATTGTTAGCGTTGTGAGCAATGAGCAATCTCGTTATCGTCTCACTCTGACGTTTTCGTCATCTGTTGGGGTGTGACAGATTGGTATCAGAGCCATAACTATAGGGAATTTGGTAGAATTGCCATAATTCGACCTAGTCTATAGTTCTAGGTACCCATTTTTGACCATTCTTGTTATGCTTAAAACTTTATGCTTCCTAATTTGCTTCTCCTCTTTTCTTTTGATCTTAATACATATGCATAATGTCTTTCATAAGGCATTTTTTTTACACAATACACACTTTGAAGGCTTGAAAACACTCGTAACGCCAAAGAGACGAGTTCACTAAAATATGCGTGAAACCAACAATTTGGTGAACGACTCTCGTTCCGCTATTCCTATTCCTTTTGCACGAAATTCGCCCTCAAGTTAGGAGTGAAATCCACATCTTGATGGAGAATTTCCAATTCAAAACTCTAGTGGACCCTTACCAACAAATCGGAATTTGCTCTTCGTTTGGTAAGTAACAACCACACTTAGGGTACGAAATCGTCAAGTTAGGGGTGAAACCCGCACCTTGTCGATCAAGTCCCATTCCTTGATTTTCGCTCTCGCCAAAGTTTCGATTTTTTCCGATCGATTAGAGACGTGTAGTAACTGGAAAGGTAAAATGTCGTTAGTCGCTTCTCGATGAGAGCATTTTACCTATAGGCCAAAGCACGTGTCTCTAATTTGAAAAGAACTTCGATTCACTTTGGAATTGTCGACATTTCTCTACCCGAAACATTCCCCATTTTATGAGCCTATTCTTTTATGTGATTCAATTTCTATGTGTTTTTAATACTTATTACCTCGTTCATTTTGAACCGTTACACTATTCGCACGTTTATCGCAATCCAAAACAATGATAATCCTCGTGAACAAACTAAATTTATACTCTTTTTTCGCATTCATACGTGATTATACATGTTACACTTGTTAAACCTTTGCAATTTATATGAAATTTCGTGAACCTTATACGTACTCATACATACAAAACTTGTTTTTTTTTACATTATGATCAAGTCTCATCCCTTACTCTATTTTAAACCTCTAGATGTCTTCCCCTAACTCTTCCAAGAAGTCAAAGCGGTCCAACAGAGGATCCAGCAACAACGGTGACTCTATGTCGAAAGAAGACCTCGTCGGGCTAGTGTCTGAGCAAATGGCTGACCAAATGGCCCGTGTTATCCCCGATATTGTTAGCCAACTCCAAACCGAAGGCACCCCTAGGTCCTCCACCGATTCGAAAACCGACGCTTCTAAATCGTCTTACCAGTTCAAGCACATCATGGCTTGCAAACCTGTTGAGTTCACCGGCATGGACGGTGTGACTGTCATGATTAACTGGTTTGACGCTATGGAGCTTACCTTTCTTCAGGGCGGGTGTCCTGACAACCTTCGAACCCTCAAAGCTACCAGAGTCTTTCGTAAGAGAGCCCTCGAGTGGTGGACTACCGAGCTCAACAAACGTTGCAACGAAGCGGCTCACGCATTACCTTGGGAAGAGCTTAAGGAGCTCATGAAGGATCAATTATGTCCTCCCCACGAGACCCAAAAGCTCGAAAATGAATTTTGGAATCTTACTCAACAAGGGAGTGACGTCGAAGGATTCATCACGCGCTTCAAAACAATTGAGTATCATCTGTCCTGGACAGGTGGATACTGTTCCTAAGGCGATTGCTAAGCTTATTCGTTCGCTCTTGCCTATGATCATGAACCATGTAGCCGCCGCCAACCCCAAAACCCTCGATGAGGCCTTTAGCATAGCCATCCAGCTTAACAATAACTGCATCCTTCAGGGGGCCTATGCAAAGGTCTCTACGAAGCATGCGCACCAAGCCATCGCCGACACCACCGTTACCGAAACTCCTCCCTCCCAAGCCAAGAGAAACCAAAACCGGAACAAGAAGCGGAAGGCTTCTATCCAAAACAATGCGGTTGTTACTCCGCCTACCCCTACACCACTAAACGCCATCACCACTACCCAAAGCACCGACCAGCTTAAACGTGGTTACACTGGATCTCATCCTCAGTGTACTACCTGCCTTTACCATCATCCCGTCGGTACTCCATGCAGAAAGTGCGCCCAAGGTCTGAGATTGAGACACTTATCTAACCGTTGCCGAAGCTTTCCTCCACCCCAAAACCAGCAATCCTTAGCCATTACACCTAACCCTCACCCTCAACCCCAATCCACTCCCACCAGGGCATGTTATCACTATGGTGATCCTAACCATTTCGCCTACGTTTTCCCCAAGCGCGCCATCAACCAGCAGCAACGCCAGCAGCACCAACCTGAACATTGCTAAAGGTAGAGCTTATGTGCTTACCTCCGCTCAAGCCCAAAGTTCCAACGATGTTATTACTGGTACGTTCCTTGTGAACCATGTCTATGCTTCTTGCTTATTTGATACTGGCGCAGATAGAAGTTTCGTGTCTCTTGAATTTGAACCTTACTTAAGTGTGAAGGATCTAAGTTGCCCGACCCTTTCGCTGTTGAAGTTGCTAACAGTAAGACTATTCCTGTTAACTCGATCTTAACGGTCATATGTTCTCGATTGATCTCATACCTATGAAAATGGGTAGCTTTGACGTCATAGTAGGCATGGACTGGCTTCGGCAAGTTCGTGATGAAGTTGTTTGTTCGGAGAAATTCCTTTGCCTTCTTAACGGTGATTCCTTACACGTCTATGGTGAGAAACCTTCCAAAGGTCTCACACTGATGTCGTGTATTCAGGCAAACAAATACTTGCGCGAGGAGTACTTTGCCTTCCTGGCACATGTTGTGGAAAGAAAGACAAGGGTCCAAGCCTAAGTGATGTTCCCGTCGTTTGTGAATTCCCTAGTGTCTTTCCGGATGATCTTCCTGGTCTTCCTCCTCCTCGTTCCGTCGACTTTCGTATTGACCTCATTCCCGGCACAACTCCTGTTGCGAAGGCTCCGTATCGATTAGCACCTTCGGAGATGCAAGAACTATCTAGCCAGCTTCAAGAACTTCTTGATAAAGGCTTTATACGCCCTAGTACTTCTCCTTGGGGCGCTCCCGTACTCTTCGTCAAGAAGAAAGATGGATCATTCCGCATGTGTATTGACTATCGCGAGCTCAACAAGCTCACGGTCAAGAACCGCTATCCACTTCCTCGCATTGACGATCTCTTCGATAAATTACAAGGCGCAACGTGCTTTTCAAAGATTGATCTCCGCTCTGGTTATCATCAACTTCGAGTTCTCAAAGAAGATGTACCC
This sequence comes from Scalesia atractyloides, assembly GCA_947069175.1. NCBI lineage: Eukaryota > Viridiplantae > Streptophyta > Magnoliopsida > Asterales > Asteraceae > Scalesia > Scalesia atractyloides. Next base: position 13,884,444 of record CAMTDV010000001.1, on the reverse strand, counting down.
AAAACCGCATTCCGCACACGCTATGGACACTACGAGTTCATGGTCATGCCTTTTGGTTTGACTAACACGCCTGTCGTGTTATGGATTTAATGAACCGCGTGTGTAAGCCGTTTCTTGATCGTTTTGTTATTGTCTTCATCGACGATATTCTCATCTACTCCAAGACGAAAGAAGAACATGGGCGACATTTGCGCCTCATTCTTACGCTTTTGCACACCGAACGTCTTTACGCCAAATTCTGCAAGTGTGAATTTTCGCTAAAAGAGGTTCAATTCTTGGATCACACCGTTAACAAACTCGGTATTCATGTTGACCCCACAAAGATTGAAGCTGTTAAGAATTGGGTTGCACCTAAATCACCTTCCGAGATTCATTCGTTTCTTGGCCTAGCTGGGTATTATCATCGTTTCATATCGAATTTCTCGAAGATTGCCGTTCCTTTGACCTGCTTGACATAGAAAGATAAACCTTTTGTTTGGGGTCCCAAACAAGAGAAGTCTTTCCAAACACTCAAGGGCATGCTTTGTAATGCTCCTATCCTTACCCTTCCCGATGGAAATGATGAGTTCCTCGTGTACTGCGATGCTTCTAACCAAGGTCTTGGTTGCGTCCTCATGCAACGGGACAAGGTTGTCGCCTACGCGTCGAGACAACTCAAAAAACCATACCACGCACGACCTTGAACTGAAAATCTTTTTATAGTTTTAGATTTTTAGAAAAGTATATACAAAAATAGTTAGCCATGGTTGAGTTACTCGGGTTTCACCTTGATGCCATTGACCAAAAGTAGATAATCAAAATGTAATTTATCAAAGGCTTTGGTAAAAAGATCGGCACGTTGGTGATCAGTGTGGATTTTAATAACATCAATAAGTCTCTTTTCATAACAATCTCGTATGAAATGATACTTAATTTCAATGTATTTTGTTTTTGAATGCTGTACAGGATTCCAAGTGATCTGTAAAGCAGCTTCATTATCAACAAAAATAGGAGTAGTAAGAAATTCAAACCGTAGTCGCGCATTTGCTATTGAATCCATAGAACTTGAGAGCAGCAACTAGAAGCTGAAATATACTCAGCCTCACATGTTGATGTAGCTACACAAATCTGCTCTTTGCATTGCCACGTGACTAGGCGATTTCCCAAGAACTGACATCCTGCTGTTGTTGATTTTGCATCGATTTTGCAGCCACCATGATCAGAATCACTGAATGCTGTCAGATCAAAGTTATCATCCTTAGGGTACCATAGACTAGTGTCAGGACGACCCTTCAAATAACGAAAGATCCTTTTTACAGCCATCAAATGAGAAACATTCGGACTAGACTGATAGCGTGCCAGAAGGCAAGTTGGGTACATTATATTGGGTCTTGAAGCAGTAAGATACATGAGAGATCCGATCATAGCACGATAGAGAGATGGTTCTACATGTTCACCCATTCCGTTTGGAGTAATCCCATGATTTTGAGCTAATGGAGTACCCAAAGGCTTTGAGTCGTCCATCTGAAATCGTTTGAGAATATCTCCAACGTGCTTGGTTTGATGGATAAAAATCCCTTCCTTTGATGCTGAACCTGCAAACCTAAAAAGAAAGTCATTTCTTTGGGAGCGCTCATCTCGAACTTCTCCTGCATAACCTGTTCGAAATCTTTGCACATTCGAGTGTTAGTAGACCCAAATATAATATCATCAACATAAACCTGTACTAGCAGCAAATCCTCATCCCGTTCCTTGATGAAGAGAGTACAGTCGATCAAGCCTCGTCGAAAACCATTCTTCAACAGATAGGTAGACAACGTTTCATACCAAGCCCTCGGAGCTTGATGAAGACTATATAACGCCTTGTTGAGAAGCCAAACCTTGTTAGGATGGAGAGGATCTTCAAAACCTGGCGGTTGCTCAACATTTACTTCCTCTTCTACCACACCATGAAGAAATGCACTCTTCACATCCATCTGATAAACGGTAAACTTCTTGAAGGATGCATAATCCAAAAAGATTCTTATGGCCTCAAGTCGTGCAACCGGTGCATAAACTTCATTGTAATCGATCCCTTCGACCTAATTAAATCGAACAACCAATCGCGCTTTGTTTCTCACAACAACACCTTGGTCATCCTTCTTGCACTTGTACAACCACGTGTACCAATCTTCTTGTAGTTGTCAGGCATGTCAACCAATTTCCTGACGCCAAACTTCTGAAACTGCTGAAGTTCTTCCTGCATGGCTTCAACCCAAGAGTCTTCTTTTATTGCCTCCTTCCAAGATTTTGGTTCTACTTGGCACACATAGAAGGCAAAAGATCAATCATTCAGACCACCAGATTCCTTGATTTCCGAATACAATCCAGCATTCTGGTTGTTTCTAATCTGATTACGAGTCTGCACACCACTCTGGACATAATATTCTGCTGAGGATGGATATTATGAATTCGAGTTTCTGACATATCAGGAACTCTAGAATTTATACCCAAATTGTTGATATTCAGATCAACAGTTACATCGAGAGCTGGATTTGATGACGTTGTTGATGCCTGACCTTCAGTCGTTCCTTGAGGTTGAATATTTGACGTATCATTTGAAAATCCAGGAACCGCACCAGAGGCAGCTTCATTAGCATCGTGAAACTCATCTTCTTCTGATGAAACATTATAATCCGCAGCGTCTTCGAATTCCTCATTTTGAACAAGATTGTTAACCGAAGTCGACACTTGAGGTTAACAATAATTGGTCGAACTAGTGATGAATCTACTGCAGTATCACTTTCCAATAACATCTGAGCAGCAACTGTTGCATCATCAAAAGTTGGCAGATTAAAGGAGTCAAACAGCCCATCATAGTCAAACATCCAAGGAGCACCTGGAGCTCTTGTAGCTTCTGTGTATCTCTGAACCTTGACTTCACCCCATTCTTCAATCTTCTTCGAAGACAAATTCCACACCTGGAAATTTGGAGTAGCATATCCAAGAAAGAAACCTTCGATAGCCTTGGGACCAAACTTTCCATGTGGGTCGATCATAGTGCATGGAGCTCCAAAAGGTTCTAAGAAAGAAATATCCGGTTTCCTTTTATGTAACAACTCAAAGCATGTCTTCCCATGCCTCTTCACCATTAGAACTCTATTCATCGTGTAGCACGCAGTAGCAACAGCATCTCCCCAAAATTGAACAGGAAGTTCTGATTCTACTAACATGGTTCTTGCAGTTTCAATAAGAGTTCTATTCTTCCTCTCAGCGACGCCATTTTGTTGTGGAGTGTATCGAGAACTGTACTCATGCAGAATACCCTTTGAGGAATAGTACTCATCCATAACTTGATTCTTGAATTCGGTGCCATTGTCACTTCTGATTCTCCTTACCTTCAGATTGTACAAATTTTCTAACAGAGTCAGGAAATTCTTGAGGATGGTAGGAACCTCACTCTTGTGTGCCAGCATGTTTACCCATGAGAATCTGGAATAGTCATCAGTAACTACCAGACAATAAGAATCACCAAAGGTTGTCTTGTGTTTCATAGGTCCAAATAGGTCCATATGAAGACGTTCCAGTGGCATATTTACTGTGTTGATCTTCTTCACGGGATGGGATTTTCTTGCTTGCTTCCCTTTCTGGCATGATACACAAACGTCCTGAAGATGAAAATTCTTCACTGGTACACCATTCACTAGATTGTTCTTCACCAAATAGTTCATTTTTCTCAGGTGAATGTGTCCCATACGTCTATGCCAAGAGATTGATTCCTTCTCGGTGGCTTTGGAGACAAAACATGTGACTTGTGCAGATTTTGTAATAGCTTGGCTCATATCAAGAATATACAAATCATTAATTCTTGGAGCCGACAGGAGAAGCCATTCCTTGGGGATCTTGAATCCAGGCTTCAACACATAACATCCGGCATCATCAAAATGTACCGTGAACTTCTTGTCGCAGATTTTAGAAACGCTAAGAAGATTGTGATCAATTTGCCGCACATAATTGATCTTGTCGAAGCTCACAACACCATTGGAGACCCTTCCTTCTCCAGTAATGTATCCACCTTTTTCACCAGCAAAAGCAACATAACCACCCCTAATACTTTTCACATCATATAGGAGCCGCAAGTCGCCCGTCATGTGCCTTGATGCTCCACTGTCAACAATCCAATGACTGTTTACAATTCCTCCTGGAACACCCTGTACATTGCACAAACAAGATTAGTTTGAGATGGGGACCCAAGCCTTAGTGGTCTTGGGTCGTCCCTTATCATCGAGAAATGTAATCTCAATTTCTTGATGATTAACAAACTGAGAAACTCTTTTGAACCATTCCTGGTCTTCTGTTTCCAAGATCCTTGTTTATTACCAGATTTACTATTATTTACAGTTTTAAGAGTGTCTGGTTTTATTGACTTTGAAGATCTTTGATCCTTTTTTTAAGAATCCGATTTTAAAGCTTTCTCAACTGCTTTTACTTGTTTACGTTTTTTTTTCTCTTTTTGATCTGTAATAATTCGTTTATCTTGTGTCGGAGAAACAGATTTACGTTTGCAAGTTGGTTCATGAGGGGTTTTCTCTATACATCTTGATTTGGCTGGATTTTGACAATCCTTTATAATGTGGCCAAATTCTCCACATTTGAAACATGTTCTCCTTTCAACAAAACTAGGAGATCGTGTTTCTCGGCTTGATGTTGAATTTGTGGATCCTGAGGTACTGGGTTCATTTTCATTACATCCATCAGTGCATTGGGTGTAATTGTTTTGACTATTTCTTTTCAAAGTCTTAACTTTCTTTACAAATCAACATTAGATTTTCCTTGAAAAGTTTCGACTTTATCGGTACCTTTAGAACTTACAAATTTAACAGTTTTAGCCTTTTTCTGGTAACGAGAGCCTTTTGCTTCAACCTTCGGTTGAGAAGTTGTGGGCTTTTCAACTCACTTCCATTCTTTTTCTTTTGAAGCGGATAAAGGTGGTGATTTGGTCGGCTTTTTCTTCTCTAAAGGTTTGGTTTTTGACTTTTCAAACACTTGATCTATAGAGATTGGATTCACGTTTTTAATTGGAAAATCTTTGTTTGAATAGATTTTCTTATCTCCAACCAAAGTATACAACACATTATCTACTTCTTGTGTAGACACACTTGTCTTCACATATTTCTTAGGAACAGTATCTTGATTCTTAACAAATTGAGTACTAGGAGTAGCAGACAATTCTACTATTTTCCTTTCATCAAGAGGCTGATCCTGATCATCATTTCTTGATTCATCATCTGATGTATCACCCTCTTCTTCATCAGATGATGAACTTTCTGGCTTGCTTGGTTCTTAAGAGTAATTGCCTAGTTTGAACCCTAACCCTGCTGCGAATTCCTCGGGATTCAAAGGTACAGAGGGTTCAAAACGAGACATCTCCTCTTCATCAGGCATTTTGGTATAGTTGTGTTTCATTGGGGGTGGACACGACTTATACCCTATGCATTGAGCATCTCCCTTTAGTTTTTGAACTTCAATAATATGATCAAGCACATATTGGGAGTTGGAATAACGTTCCAATTTTCGTTTGATTGAATCATATTCGCATTTGGCGATAGCTAACTCTTTCTTTGTTTCTTCTAGGAGATTAACGTAGTTATTAATTCATGTATGTTTATACAAAACTGTTTTTGTCAATTCAGAAACACTTTTCTTAAGGGTTTCTATTACAGATTTGAATTCTTTTTCATTTATAGTTAGCACCAAATTCGCCTCTTTGCATTTTGATAGTTCAACAACTAAATTCTGATTGTGACTGTTGACGGTTTCATATTTTATTTTCAATTCAACACAATCATTGCAAACAGTAGGAGGGTCAGAATTTACCTGTTTTGAAGAACCTTCAACATTTTCCATAAAGGCAGTGTGATGAGGAAAAGTTGCACCACTTGTAGAGAGTGCCTCTGTCTCTTTTTCTGCAGCTTCTGCATTCCTCGTCATACCTACCTTTTCACTCTTCAACAACTCAGCTTCACTCAGCAACTTTTCAACCTCAACATCACTTCCTTTCTTCACACTAGAATCAGATTCATAACCATCTGAACTTGAACATTCTTCATCAGAACTACCAGTATCCCCAGATGTATCATCATTATTTTGAGTGTTGATGCTGTGATCATGCTGATCCACGATCTTCGCATAGCATGCAATTCTTCTGTTGTTCTCAGTTCCCAACTGTACTGACCAATCGCATCCTTCATCAGACTGAACTACCAAAGCTCAGTTCGTGTTTGAAGGTCCTGATTGATTTGTGTTGTTAGAGTTGCCAACAACTACTATTCTTCTTTCATTGTTGTACTCTGTGTTGGATGGTTGAGACTAATTGCGAAAGGGATTGTGATTTCCTTCCTTGCTGGGTCTTGTGCATTCCCGCTTGAAGTGACCTCTTTCTCCGCAGTTGAAGCAAGTGACAGCGGTTTTGTCAAAGCCGTATTTGGTATCCTTCTTGCTTTCCAAACTGGTTCTACCCGTTCTTCTCATATAATCCTTCGCTCTTCTCATAGCGCTTGCAAATGCCCACTTGATGTCCATCAGCTCCATTTCATCTTAGTCAATTTGTTCATAGTTTTCGTTTGTCAAATTGATGTTCCCTATTTGACCTGCAACTAAACCACAATACGCACTGACCATGGTATTTAGAAGTTCTGCATGTTCCTGTGCAACTTCTACGTTGATTTTGGGGAGATTTGATGTGTCAAGTTTGACAGTGTTGGGATTTGCAGATTGATTGTTGCTTCCATAGGAAGCTTGTTAAGGAGCTTGCTGTGGAGTTTTATGCGCTAAATCCCTAGGTTGTGGAAAGAAGGCTTTCGGATCAAAAGCTTGTCCATAGGCTTGATTACTCGAACCTGTAGACTGACTTGTTTGAACTGGTTGGGGTAGAAAAGGGTTCACGTTTGACACAAATGCGGTCGGCAGCTTCGGTTGCTGACATGAACTTGTACCTGCATTTATACCGCCAAAATACATTTCAGGGTTTTGTGGAGCAGAGACTCGTTGTGCCTTCCGGAGTTCTTCTTCGTTCTTGTTCTCCAGTTTCTGCACAAATTCATAAGTACTTATTGAGTCCAAAACACCTGTATGTTTTAATAGATCAATAAATTGACCTCATTTTGGAGGTAAAGCATCAGCAAATCGCATCACAATTTCTTATGGTGCTGCTAACACTTTATATGAGTATATTTCACTGAGAAGATGATAAAACCGAGTGGTCATATCATTCAAGGTTTCGTTCTCCATGAACATAAAACCTTCAAACTCTTTCTTGAGCAGATCATGTCGAATCTTCCTGGTAGCAGCGTTACCTTCACCTCTTGCTTCCAAAGTGTCCCACAAATTTTTCTTTGTAGTACAATACACAAACTGATGATAAATGTCTTTATGCAGAGCTTGTGTGAGGATAGCAAATGCCTTTTTCTCTAGATCGTAAGCTTTCTTGTCACTTTCGACTAGATTGGCCAATGAGGTTGGATTTGATCCAGCTTCTTCAAGTGCTTCATTATAGGGGGTAGTGAAACACGTCCACAATTCCGTGTGCTGTCCAAGAACGTATGTATGAAAATGACTTTTCCAGGAAGGATAATCGTTCATATGATTTAGCTTGGGCGGACGGTTGTTACTCCCTGTTTCACTTTCGCTCATTAACAGAGTTTGGAGGCTTTGATTTTGATTTGCAACACACGCCCATTGATTTGAAGAGATCATTGTTGTATGTTGTGGCATCAAAGATTTTACCCATGATGTTGCGGAGCTTTGCGAAGACTCCTGATTTGAGCTTGAACAACTCCAATCCCACGGGTTACAACTCATTATATTTTATTGTTAATGAAAATTTAAAGGTTTTAAAATTTCAAAATTATAATTACCGTTTAAAAATTCACCGGTTCTGACAATATGACAAATTCTTAAAATCACAAAGCTTTGAAAAACGCGAAAAACAAACAATTCTGTTTCGTGCGAGACACCTATTTCGTGTGAAACACTGATGTTTCGTGCGAAATGGTTGTTTCGTGCGTGTCAAGATGATTCACACGAAGTAATTCAGTCGCACCAAGTGTTTAGTTCAGCGTTTTTCAGAGGAATCTTTTCTGAAATGGTTTGGTGAGAAATTTCCTTTCTTTTGTAGACCTGCTTTTTAGAAAATACCTGTTGTCTTATCCACTTTTAGTTAAAACACAGATTTTTTAACAGTCAATAGTCCAAGTCCAGATCCAAGCCAGAAAGTTTCAACCCTACGAAACTAATCGGATTCAAATGTTTGCAGATTTCTTTTTCAAGGGTGTTCTTCAGAAAAATTTTACCATAAAATTTTCTGCATGCAGCAGATTTTAACCAAGTTTTAAGCTAGTTAACTATCCAAAACTTATGTTTTCTGCTGGAGGCTCAAGAACACTTCAGAAATCTTCAAACTAGTTCAGACACAACTAAGCCCGGTTTTGAACAAGGAAAGAGCCAATGCTCTGATACCACTTGTAGGTCCACCTGCGGATGGTGTTAAACCAGTTCCTTGTTCATATGACATACACACAAGTAGTGAATCCAAGTGTGCATGCAACCAAAGCAAAGTAAAGAACACGGGGTAACCAAAGATTCACTATCTTGATTAATGATTGAGAACAAGTACAAACATATACACACAATGCTCGTATGACTCAAACAAACTTGCTGTGTTCTTGTGTCTTCGTCTACACCAGAAATGCTAACTTAGAGATCTCACCAAAAGATCAGTTTGCTAGCTCGTTCTTTCAGGCTGGTCAGTCTAACTCTCACACGCGAGTCAACTAGTTCACCCTCATTGAGAGGTGAATATCTGCTTATATAGTGTCAGTCTAGTTTTGTACGAATCACGACTCTAGACATATGGAACACACTATTTCACACGAGACACTACTCAAAACTTGGTACGAGACATTGTTTCGTACGAAATACTTATTTTGCACGAAACAAGTAACACACTAGTTACTCAAATATTTCGTACGAATCATGTGATTCGTACGAATTCTTTGACTCGTATAGAATCCATTTTTCTGGAGAACGTGTGTAGACATGACGTTTTCAAGACTTATCAGTATGCACACATACAAATGATTAACACAGACAAGCTAAGATGTCATACAGATCAAGATAGAAGGATATCTCGATCTATTCGACACGACCAAACCTATACAGACATTTGAGCAAAGACCGTACAATTACAACTGTAATTAAGAACAAGCGACAGACACAAAACTGCGCCTCATTCTTACGCTTTTGCACACCGAACGTCTTTACGCCAAATTCTCCAAGTGTGATTTTTGGTCAAAAGAGGTTCAATTCTTGGGTCACACCGTCAACAAACTCGGTATTCATGTTGACCCCGCAAAGATTGAAGCTGTTAAGAATTGGGTTGCACCTAAATCACCTTCCGAGATTCGTTCGTTTCTTGGCCTAGCTGGGTATTATCGCTGTTTCATCTCGAATTTCTTGAAGATTGCCGTTCCTTTAACCTCCTTGAAGTAGAAAGATAAACCTTTTGTTTGGGGTCCCAAACAAGAGGAGTCTTTCCAAACACTCAAGGGCATGCTTTGTAATGCTCCTATCCTTTCGAAGGAAATGACGACTTCCTCGTGTACTGCGATGCTTCTAACCAAGGTCTTGGTTGCGTCCTCATGCAACGGGACAAGGTTGTCGCCTACGCGTCGAGACAACTCAAGATACATGAGAAAAACTATACCACGCACGACCTTGAACTTGGTGCGGTCGTTTTAGCGTTAAAGATTTGGTGACACTACCTTTATGGTACAAAGTGTACGATCTTCACCGATCATAAGATCCTACAACATATCTTTGACCAAAAAGACCTCAACATGTGATAACGTCGTTGGGTGTAACTGTTAAACGACTACGACTGTGACATTCGTTACCATCCTGGCAAGGCGAATGTTGTGGCCGATGCACTTAGTCGCAAAATTCATGTGAAGAGTATTCGTTGTCACAAAACCATGGAAAATTCCACCATCTGATTCGAGATATGCAATATTCGGCCATTAACGAGGGCAACCTCGAAACTGAGCTGAATACTGGTGATGAAACACCGCTTGAGCATAAGAACAATGGTATCCTATACTATCGTGGTCGTATGTCGATTCCTGATCGTGGTACTCTTCGAGCCACGTTGATGGATGAAGCTCATAAATCCCGATATTCCGTGCAACCTGGCGCTGACAAGATGTACCATGATCTTCGTACGTCTTATTGGTGGCCTGGAATGAAACGTGATATCGCTCTCTACGTGTCGAAGTGTCTGACCTGTTCTAAGGTCAAGGCAGAACATCAACGTCCCTCTGGCCTACTCGAAAAACCCGAAATCCCTGTCTGGAAGTGGGAGAGTATTGCCATGGATTTCATTACGAAATTGCCTCGTACTCCTTCGGGTCATTACATCATTTGGGTTATCATCGATCGTCTGACCAAATCCGCTCACTTCCTTGCCATTCGTGAAGATTACAAAGTCGAGAAACTGGCTCGTATATACACAAGTGAGATCAACAGTCATCATGGTATGCCCATTGACATCATTTCAGATCGTGATGCTCGTTTCACTTCCCGCCTTTGGCAAACTTTTCAATCCACCCTTGGCACTCGTCTGAACCTTAGTATCGCTTTTCATCCTCAATCTGACGGTCAAACCGAGCGTACTATCCAAACTCTAGAGGATATGCTTCGATCATGCGTAATTGATTTTGGCGGAAACTAGGATTCACACTTACCCTTGGTAGAATTCTCATACAACAACAGCTATCACGCAAGTATTCAAATGGCTCCATTTGAAGAATTGTATGGTCGTAAGTGCGGTTTGCCTATTTGTTGGCACGAGATCGGAGACGCACAACTCACCGGTCCCGAACTGATACAAGAGACGACGGACAAGATCCTACAAATACGTGATAATCTCCTTAAAGCTTGAAGCCAACAAAAGAGTTATGCTGATAGAAGACGCAAACCTTTGGAATTCATCGTGGGTGATCTTGTGCTTCTCAAGGTATCCCCTTGGAAGGGCGTTGTTCGTTTTGGTAAGAAAGGCAAACTCGCTCCTCGCTATGTAGGTCCTTTCAAGATTCTCGAAAGGATTGGCAAGGTAGTGTATAGACTGGATTTACCTCAAGCACTCAGAAATGTTCATCCCGTGTTTCATGTTTCAAACCTAAAGAAATGTCTAGCCGAAGAAGGACTTCAAGTCCCACTCAAAGATCTTCAAATCAACGAGACATTGCACTTCAAACCTGTCGAAATCATGGATCGAGGAATCAAGCAATTGAGGCGTAGTCGAATTCCCATAGTCAAGGTTCGATGGGAAAGTAAACCTGGTGCCGAATTTACTTGGGAACTCGAAAGTGATATGAAGACTAAGTATGCACATCTGTTCGTTACACCTTCCTCTGAATAAATTTTGGGACGAAATTTCCTAAAGGAGGGGAGACTGTAATGCCTCGCTTTTTCGCACTTTCCTAAATTAGAAAGTGTTGTCTTATTTCTAAACCTGTATTCATATTACTTTTTCTTGTAATCCGAGACTTGAATCATAATGAAACTTATACTTGATACTTACTTGTCTTATATGCATTTAAACGTTGAATACACGTAAACTTATACTTATACGCACATTCACACTCGATACTTATATATTTATACACATTAAAACACGCAAAGAAATTGGCAAATAAACAAGTTAAAGGGCTAAAAGTGATAAAAATAAAAGAACCTTCTGGAATAACCCGCCTCGCGCCCCACGACCGAAACAATGGCAGTCTCTCGCGGCCCGCCAGGCCTCTAGCAGCCCGCGACCGAGAAGTCTTAACTCTCTCACGGCCCGCGAGAGGACCGCGATCCGGAAAAACTCGTTTCAAGCTCGTGGATTGGCCAGATTTGTGTTTCTTACATTTACTACCCCCAACTAACACCCTCCCCATTTTACCTATAAATACCCCATTCCATTCCATTTCACTCTGAACTCACACCTCAATCTTCTCTTCTCTTCTCTAAAAGCTCTAAGAGCTCTCTCTTCTCTCAAAGATCAAGGCTCCCAAAAGTGAGTTCTAACTCACCTCTCTCTTTTGATCTTCATTTTTCTTACTACTTGGAATACCTTTTGGGATGTCTCCATAAGTCTTCCATGGAAGACTAACTAGGAACATCACCACGTCTAAGGCCCCAAGAGTAAAGGCTTTCTTTTGGTTTTATTAGGGTTTTACCCACAAGTGTTGTATCCTTCCAAGCTTGTTCTCGAAACAATACTTGAGCTGGTAGAGTGTGATCACTTGGAAGCCTTGGCTATCCTAACTTCGATCCACCACCTCACTTTATGATTTCGTTTGCTTTTGTCTTTTACTATTATGTTTAAACGTACTCATGACCATCCTTGTCGTCCTCGTGACGACTTGTGCATTGGTATACTATACGAAAGAGGTTTTAAAAGGAAGGTTATCCTCCTACCTCTATGCATGACTTCTATGAAATTACATGATATTTATGAATTACCTATGGTTAAACTATATAATATATATATATATATATATATATAAGTACTAATCGAACTCTTGATGGTAATCGAATGATTATCCGTCATCGTACTAGGTTGCATCACCTAAGTACTTAATCTTTCGTTACGATTCTAATGGGTATCCTAACCCATGAAAACACACCAACCCGAATGGATATCATAGTGTCAAGAACGAGTATTAAGTCTAGGCGATTACTTTTTCGTATACATACTTTCTTGCATTTGAATTTCCCAAATCCGCCGTTATCATTCGAATACTTACCAACCGACGTTTTCCCCTTGTAGGATAACTCGGCGCTCATCCCATCCATCAACTCACTACGCGAACTTGTCAAGTTTGAAGACTACGCAAAACCGTGAGTACACTCGACCCACTTTTCGTTTACAACACTCTTGGGTGTAACATGTTTACTTATACCAAAACCACAACACTTAAACTTTATGAAATGCACAAACAATCCTATACACATGAACACTTGATACGCTTACGTGATGCTTATATCTTGGACATTCTTTATGTGATACTTTAGTCATTAACTTGTTTTAAGCCTTCGTTTGACATGTATAGCGCTATAGGAAGTAACGCATCCCCCTCCATCACGTAAACTTGAGGCCATGTTAAAACATCGTGATTGCGTTAAGGGTTTGACTAGTAGTATTGCATACCTTGTATATGCTCGTATGGAATCATAGTTTCCATGAGGATTCGTTTAAACTTTAATCGTATACGTATGCTATGTTCAAACTTGTGTACTCGCCTTTGCTTTTGCATTGAATTGTATTTTAAAACATGTTACAGGTTGATGAAGAGGATGCTATGAAATCAAATAGCACGGATTTAGATATACACAAGTAGACGTTTAGGCTAAATTTGTTGTATCAATTCTGTTGTATTGTATTTGCTTCGATGTTGTACTTGACAATTATTATTGAAATGAAATTTGACTTTAATTAAATATTGTCATTATTAGCGTTGTGAGCAACGAGCAATCTCGTTATCGTCTCACTTTGATGTTTCCGCCATCGGTTGGGGTGTGACAGATTGGTATCAGAGCCAGAACTATAGGGAATTAGGTAGAATTGCCATGATTCGACCTAGACTATAGTTCTAAGTACCCATTCTTTTACCGTTCTTGTTATGCTTAAAACTTTATGCTTCCTACTTTGCTTCTCCTCTTTTCTTTTGGTCTTAATACATATGCATAATGTCTTTCCTAAGACATTTTTTACACAATACACACTTTGAAGGCTTGAAGACACTCGTAACGCAAAAGAAACGAGTTCACTAAAATAGGCTTGAAACCCACAATTTGGTGAACGACTCTCGTTCCGCTATTCCTATTCCTTTTGCATGAAATTCGCCCTCAAGTTAGGAAGAAATCCACATCTTGATGGAGAATTTCCAATTCAAAACTCTAGTGGACCCTTACCAACAAATCGGAATTTGCTCTTCGTTTGGTAAGTACAAACCACACTTAGGGTATGAAATCGTCAAGTTAGGGGTGAAACCCGCACCTTGTCGATCAAGTCCCATTCCTTGATTTCCGCTCTCGCCAAAGTTTTGATTTTTTTCTGATCGATTAGAGACGTGTAGTAAATGGAAGGGTAAAATGTTGTTAGTCGCTTCTCGATGAGAGCATTTTACCTATAGGCCAAAACATGTTTCTCTAATTTGAAAAGAACTTCGATTCACTTTGGAATTGTCGACGTTTCTCTACCTGAAACATTCCTCGTTTTATGAGCCTATTCTTTTATGTGATTCAATATTGTCATTATTAGCGTTGTGAGCAATGAGCAATCTTGGTAACGTCTCACTTCGATGTTTCCGCCATCGGTTGGGGTGTGACAGCTATAATTTCTTCTGGCTTTGGAAACCAATAATAATAGACTACATATGTCAGTTTGATACGATAAACTTATTCTAGTAATTCAATACATATAAGGAATCAAACTATATTCATATCATTTTGATGATGTTAGCATCCACTATCATACAAACAATTCATCTATTTAATATATATATATATATATATATATATATACACTATTAGAATAGTGATAATATATAACATTGCATTGATGACTGTAGAGTTGCAAATATTAATATAACAAACCCTCCAAAGTCGTTTTCATGAAATTTGAACATAAGATATATTTGAAGAGATGATTTAGTTAAAGCCTGACTGACGAATTAACGGATTAAAAAACCAGTTGCTTGAATTCTATGGAACAATATCTTTCCAAAATTTTGGGGCTATGTCGCACCTGGTTGCAACCCACACTTGTTTCCACACCAGCTTTTTTTATGAAAATATTATCAACTCCAAAAGCAATTCGTGCTGATAACGTGTTGTAAAACAACCTATTAGCAACTAGTATACAAACTATATAAACACACAAACAAGGAGCAAGATTCTAGAGAGAAACATAGAATGTAGAATTCTTATTCATTAATTTCAACATCATATACAAATGCCATTATGTATAGGCACACACATTAGTACAATAGTAAATAAAGAGATATGTGTTATATAGTGGAAAGTCACTACATAATAGATGCATTTATAGATAGGAGTTATACATGTGAAAAGTCACCACATACATTCATAACAAAAACCTTATTATAAACCTATTAGTCATTTTCTCTTAAATTCTCTTTTACATTAAATTTAATTTACAACAATGTACAAATCCATGTAAACCAAAAACACCATCTAAAGAAGGAAAAAATGGTATGTGCACATATCAAACTCTAGTAAAAAGAGATCCTATTTTACTTAAGAGGTAACAGCTTTAACTTATTTACATAAAAAATAAGTAGATAAAAAATTATACCAAAAAAATTGAAATCTTCTATTCTATCCTCATATTTACTTTTCTTTAAATATGTCATATTTTAAATTCAGTAACATCCTAATTATTACAATGTTACAGATCTTATTCATTCACAGCTTATAAAAACCTCAATAATTTATCAAAATACAACTTTTTATTTTATCAGCAAACTAACCTACTCTGCTTAACCACTAATACCTACACCTCGCAGGATTTGAACCATCACAAATAAAACAAATAATTTGTATAAAGTTTACCTCGATTTCCGACTTTGCAAATGCTGTTACAGGACTACCGGTCGTAAACGGTGGCGAACTAACTACTACCGCTGCATCATCCTCTTTCGGAGATGATTGTTTCCAATCCTGAACCAAAAAGAAATTTCAAACTCACACAATAACAAACAATAACCACATGTAAATCATCTAAAAACCAGACGCAAATCTACGATTAAATCAAGCAAACTGAAACAAAAGCTTTGAATTAATCATTCAAATTGTTATAGGTCTGCAATAATTTACAAAAACCTAATAAAAAACCCTAGCCGCACTTCACAAAACATCAATTCGTACAGATTAACGATCTATCAAATCATACGTACATCATTTCAATCCGTAATACTATAAAAAGAGCGACAAAGAGAATAATAACCGATTCTGCAACAAAGTACAAGCAAAAACTGTGAAATTGACAGACGAACTGATGTAAACTGATAGTATGTTACCATTTGTGGCTGTTTGAACTGAGATTGCTGGTTGATTTGAAGGTGAAATTGCTGAAATTGGAAGTCTAGAGAGAGACAGGTAGAGAGAGAAATCAGAGAAAAGAAAGTGATAATCAATTTGGGAGTTAGGATTACTAGTTTAGAAGTGAGGAGTATGTTTATAATAATATTTATATTTATATTTATATATATGATGTATGATTAGGTTAGGTTAGATTAGATGGTTGAGGTTGTTTAGATCCCTGATTATTATTAATACTTGAATTGAATAGATTTGTTGAAAATAAATAATGATAGTTGTGATATATGTGTTTTTTTTTATTTGGTTTGGATCATTATTGGAAGTTATAAGAGTGTTAAAGAGGGTGATATCTAGTGGCCCAATAGGCCCATGGTCTATTTTAAGAATATGTTGTTTTAGAAATTAATTAATGCATATGCAATCTTATGTAATTAATCTAATTTGACTTAATACTCAAATCCTTTAGAATATAGGTATGTGTATTAAAAAGGTGTTTGGTTGGTTAAAAATAGAATTCATCTCTTGAGCAATGAGGTTAATGAAACATCTTTTTTATATTGGGATTAATGTTAACAATAAGTCTTTACAGTAGGAATACTAAATCAATGCAACACCATCACTAAAATTCACTATGAAGTCTTGAAATTTCAATACGTTTGAAATTGGGGGTTTGCTTTAGTGAAGAAATAAAGGATGACGGGGGTCAAGAACAAAGATGAATCTTAAACATGTTAGGATTTAAATTAGGGTTGTGTATAAAAAAGGGGTGTGCATGCCAATTGTGAAGATTTAATAAGATTTAAATAGGATATTGAAGTTCAGAAGGCTAGACAAGATGCAATGGAAGACCAGAAAGGGAAGTGGAAGACCAAACAAAGTGGGTGAACTTGGCAAAACCTTCTGCCAACAAAAATTGCATGTGAGAGGAGTTGTGCGCTATGATGGAGAAGCAACAATTGAGAGGAGATTATGAGTTTGTTATAAGAGTAATTTAGTAATTTAACCTTTTGAACATTCCATTTCTATTTACACATTTACAAATTAAACAACATGTGAATTTTCAACAAAATCACTTCTAATTAGTTTACAAGCTTTCAATTTCTTAAAAAACATTATGTCATTCTAACACCCAATACCCCCTTAGAACCTCAAACGCGAACCAAAAACAATAGGATTCATCCTTAATAAAATAATATTATTTATTAACTGTTGATAAAAAAGAACAAAAGTCTTTAGTACCATTTGAATTTCCCTTACAACTTTATTTAATTAGTTCCATGAATCCCATCCAAACCCTAAGTCACTCTCTCTTTGCAACCGATTTCCTAAATATAAATGTTGTAGCGTCTAGGATCATGATAACCAAAGGATTCAAGCTATTATTAATGCATCGGTTAGGCGCTTAAAAATTAATTTACCCACAATACATCTACATATATGAAATGAAACTAGATTGGAAAACAAATAGAAATATATCATTGGTTTAAACCTTGATTTTGCACTTATAACCCGAAGCCAGTTTTAAAACCTTGGTTCTATCTTTCACATTCGGGTACAAACACAAATATATTTTACAAACTTGAAATCTCTCTCTAAGATTTATGATGAGGATCCAACATCATTCTCGAAAATACTTAGACAAAATATCACTTCTAGGGTTGAGCCACGAGAACAGCTATCTACCCAACAACTTGTGTTTAACACCCTTTTCTCCTAATCCCTAAATAGTTCCACCTAGCCTTCTTAACCAATGTCTCACAACTAATCAAATAATTTGTCTAAGAATAACCCAAGTTTAACACGCTTTTCCCCAAAACAATTCTTGCATACATGTGTGTTTAAGTTTTTTTTTTCAAAATCTAAAATTTCAAAGTGACATTGAAACAAGAAATATCAATATCACACCATACACTATGTGTAAGAATATGATAGTATCATTACACCTTCATAAATGGATATACTTGACTTACACACTCATATAATAATTTAAAGTGCCCAATATATACATACACACACATACCAGAGGGGTTTTCAGACCATGCGACATAAAACATAGACACGTGTAATCACGTAACATGTTATTATATATATATATATATATGAGGGTTTAAATGTGAACACTAAATATGATGAGAACCGTAAAAATGAATGAAAAAACCACTAGAACTTAGTCAAAAACAAGTGAAATTCAAAATTTCTTTTACACGTGTCATTATTATTCAAATACAATTATAGAAATGTAATTTATACATTTAAATTTACGTGAATTAGGAAATAAAGAAAATTTACACATGTGTAAAAAATCTAATAAGAGTGATTTTGAGAGGAAAAATTAATTATTTGATGTTGTAATTTCTTTTTTGGTTGTAGTATTTTAATTAAAATTGATGATTGTATTAAAAAAATGGTTTTGATTGGCTTTATCATTTGTTCTCACAGTTCTCGCAATATTTAGCGTTATCAAGATAACTCTCACACACATATATATATATATATATATATATATATATATATATATATATATATATATATATATATTATGGGTAAGGGGAGAGGATACATCTCTAAACTTTTAAAATTACGTTTTGTCCTCCTTATATATATACGTGTGTGTACGTATGCACATGCACACGTGTATGTAGTATAAGGATGCTATATTAATAATACGATAAGTGTAATGATGATTCAAAGCTTTTCATGAGTTTTTATTTCATTCATTGTGAATAAACTTTGATTTATACTATATTATAATGCATATAAAGAGGATAAGAATATAACTTTAAAGATTATAGTTAATTACAAGTTTTAAATCATATAGTATACTATTTTAAAATATATTGTTGACTTTAAACAACATTCCACGATTTTAAACATACAAAATTTTTTTCGTACATTAATAATTTTTAAAGGAATTACATAATAAAAACAAGCATTTCGTTTTCTTTAACTTGAGTATGGTGTGAGTGTGTCTGTGTGTGTGTGTATATATATATATATATAGGGCTTGGTTCAAGTGAGAACCACTACGAGTTGTGAGAACCATGAGAACTCCTACTTCCCGCGCGAGTTGGTCCAAAATTTTTTGCACAAACGTAGATGAAAACATTATAAACATATCTGTAAAAAAGCAAAAAAAAAATTGTCGAGTCAGTAGTTTTGCCTGATGTAAGTTTTTTTACACGCTAGTGTAAATTTGTTACGAAGATAAATATTTTTTATGCCTCATGTAAATGTGTGTATGTGACATTTTTAAAATTTTTTAACCTGAAACAAATGATTTTTTTATGATTTTTGAGAGATGTTTTTTTTTTTTGGAAAAACCTTTTGGACGACTTAGTTATCACAGTTCTCACAACTAAAGACAATTCTCATTTTAACTCATCCCTATATATATATTATATTGTTAAAAAACAAAATTTTAACATATTACAAGATTACCAGTGAGCACCCAACTCTTATCATATCTAGCATCCTTAAGGATATTCTTTTATGATCTTTTTCCTTGTATTAAGTATCTTGACTCCTTACACAGTTTCTATTACAAGGATTAGTTTTTTTCCCTCTGTAAGTTACTGATCGGGTTTTATTATAAAGATTTGCTTTTTTTTTTTCCTCTGTAAGTGACTGATCCGTCAAGCTTTAGATATGTTTAGATTTAATATAAGTCCTTGTGGTAAATAGATAATGATTGGGGGCATGTGTAGTTAGTGACGTAGTAACACTCCGAGTCATTGAATATGTCTCTCAATTGCTAAATCCCATATTTTCTTATCCTATGAAGTATGTGTTAATCGATAAACATGTATCAAGAAAAACGATTGGGACATATTTCATTAGAAAACATAAAGAACAAATAAAAAAGAAATACAAATTATACAGTAGGGCTAACTAGCTAATGGGCTAAGCCCACATTAACATCTTTATCGTGGTAACTAGAGATGGGCATAATCGAGTTTTATTATTACCCGGAACCGGTTCCAACCCGGACCCGGTTCTGCTTGGATGTCATTGGAACCGGGTATGGTGTGGAACCGGGTCCAGTTCCTACCCGGGTTCACACCCAAGAATATGGAACCGTGTAGAATCAGGTACGGGTATTATGGAACCGGGTATGGTGTAGAACCGGGTATGGGCCGGAACCGGTTCCTGATAGTATTGGGAACCGGTTCCTGACAGTCAAACCTGCCATTTTACTGTTCAGAACCGGTTCCTGACAGTCAAACATGCCATTTTACTATTGGGAACCAGTTCCTGACAGTCAAACCTGCCATTTACTGTTCAGAACCGGTTCCTGATAAATGTTACTGTTGGAAATCGGTTCCTTATTAAAAAATCGGTTTTTTTGTATATAAACTCCTTCCTACTTACCATTTCTAAACTTAACACTCACTATCATCAACTTACAAAATCAATCAACTTCTAAGTTCTTGCAAATACCTATGGCATGCAACGATGAAGTTGTTACGGTCTTAGAGAAGAAAAGAAACCCTGCTATATGGAAGAATTTTGATCTCTGTTTAATGTCCGACAGCCACGAGATGGCTAGATGCAAAGATTGTGGAAAATTTATGAAGGCCGCCGCCAACTCAACCCTTAAGAAACACACTGAGCGGCATTGCCCATTGACGAAGGCAAAGAAAAATGAGACGGGAGAAGGTTCTGGCACCGGTTCTTCAAATGTTTGATGTAACCCGTTTGGTTTGGTGTTTTTAATAAAGTTTGTGTAATGTTTATTTCTATTGTGTTTGTTATGTTTGATTTTTATTATTAGTTACATTGATAAATAAAAATAGTAACAATAATCGGTTAAAATTACAAAAAAATCGGTTACAATATATAAAAAAATTAACCGGTTACAAAAAAAATAAAAAATTACTCAGAACCGGTTCCAGTAAGATTTTATTTCTTTGATCTTTTACTAGCGGCAGGTGCAACACTTTCCGATGAGTTTCTCTTAGGTGCGGGTACCTCGGTACAATCTTCGTCCGAATCGTTAGTCTCCACTTCTTCGTCCTCCTCTTCGTCAACAATTTTATGCTCTAACTCAACTTCATCTTCTAGACTAGTTTTATGTTGAACACGATCAACGGCATCCAAATGATCCTGTAAGCATATTGCCATCTCTAGCGATTCCGAAGTTAGTCTTGTTATTCTAATTGACAAAACCCTGCCACTAAGAGAAAACACACTTTCCGAAGCTACCGTGGAAGCTTGGACCGTTAGTATATCACGAGCCATGGTGGCTAGAATCGGGTATTCGGATTCTTTCGATTTCCACCATGCCAAAACATCAAATTTTCTATACTCCTCGGTGGTCATAGTAAGCGAATACTGATTTTTTTATATCTCCCAAGTTCACTTGTTGGTTCACTACTCCTTTGTTGTCTAGCCGTCTCGTCTCTAACGACATTCAACATGGTTATAAGTGGGTCCCTGCTTGTTTCATCGTTAGAGGCCGTGGACCGAGACTCAAACAAATTTGTATGATTTTTTTCACCAAATTTTTTAAAATAATGATCATAAAGTTTGGCCATACACTCATTGAATATTTTTTTTTTGTTTTTGCTTTTAAAGTTGGATCCTCCTTATGCATATCCAACTTGTCATAAATTTCATCAATTAAAGCTTCAACACCCGGTACGTTTAAAGCTGGATTTAAAGCGGCGGCACATAGAAAAATGGGTGGTAATTCTAAAAAAATATTTTTAAATTTTTGAATCATTGGTCTCGTCATATTCCTTAACATGTCACTAGAATTTTCAAACTTTTTAAAATTAGTTGTTATCAAATACAATTGGTCTACAACTTTAGAACTAGTAGGATAATAAACACCAGAAATCAAAGTCGTTGTAGTTTTAAAAACTTGTAAAAAAGTACTTAGGTTATGAATATTTTTCCAAGCCGTGTCGGGAAAGGGGACGACTAGATACTCATCACTTAAAGTTGTATGAAAAGATTTTAAAGTGCCCATTTGCTTTATAGCCATTTCAAACATATGACAAGTTGAATTCCAAAGAGTCGGTATATCCCAATTTGGTCCAATAATTTTTTGGTTGACATCTCTACAAAGTTTTTTATATTCTTGATATCTTTCTTTTCCACTTTTGAAAACATCTTGGAGCATAGCTCTAAATGCTATAATAAAATCCGATACAAATTGATCTTTTAAACCGGTTTGCACTACTAAGTTAATAATATGTGCAACACATCTTGTGTGGAAAAAAACACCATCAACTATTGGTTTGTACTTCAACTTTAATTTTTCAATCGCCATTGTGTTGTTTGAAGCATTATCAAAGGATATTGAAAATTTTTTATCTTCTAAACCATATTTAATTATTGTGTCTTTTATAATTTTATAAATATTTTCTCCCGTATGAGGAGAATGAAACTCGTCAAACGCAATCGTACGCTTCATCATTTGCCATGTATCGGGATCAACCCAATGAGCGGTGACACATATGTACGATTCCGGTAAACCATGTGGAGCCGACCACACATCACTAGTTAGGTTTATACTAGTTTTTAAATTCTTAAAAAAACCATTAAATCTTTTTTTGCATTTTCCCATAAACTTAAACAATGACGTTTTAAAGTGCGACGACTTACGTGTTTATAGCGAGGTTGTAGCGTCTCCCGAATAAGATTAGTAAGATCAGGGTCGTCGAATTGTCCAAACGGCAACGTTATTTGTATCACCAACTTCGCCATCCGATCGCGAGCTAATTTTTGCTCATAACAAAAAATGGTACCATCTTTGGATAGTGGAACTTGACCGGATGTCATTTCCTTTAAAGCTTTGCAATACTTATTAATATGCTTCGTTAACGTTGAGTTTGATTCCTTGGCGATCCACAATGTTTACATTGAGCTTTTTGTGAGCCGTCACTCATCTCGACCAACTCCCAATTGCTCCAAACTTCCTTATTGCGATTATGAGACAATGTTCCAACCACATATGGAACCGATTGATCTTGAGGAACATTGTTAACGGATTGGGAATTTGCGTTTTTAGAACTCTTTGAGGCCATTTGTTGATTAGTATGTGAAAAAGAACAAGAAAGAAATGTAACAAGAAGAATAGATATGAGAAATTGTGTGCTAAATAATAGATTTCTAAACAATATATTTAGAATCAGTTCCAACGGTCAGGAACCGGTTCCAATGGTAACATTATAACGGCTATAACCGGTTTCAACGGTAACATTCTAACGGCTATAACTGGTTCCTTCTAGAACTGCATTTCCGGGTACTGGTGGAACCGGGTACTAGTGAAACCGGGTACGGGTAGGAACCAGGTACGGGTAGGAACCGGGTACGACCCGATTCAAATGGTAAAATTGTGGAACCGGGTTGGAACCAACGGGTATTTTGAACCCGGAACCGGTTCTACTTAATGTCGGGTAGGAACTGGAACCGGGTCCAGTTTGGTTCTACCGGTTCGGGTTCGGAACCGGTTTTTATGCCCACCACTACTAAGAACTATAAGTTCATACTTTTTGGTGTAAAAATCAATGTTATATGATGAAAAGTAAACTCTTACATTTTGATTAAGTTCATTGAAATATGATTTCAACGATATATAATTCATCTACAAACACCTCTGTTTGGACCCTCAAATGTCTAACACCAAATCGAAGGTCAAAACAGGACACATTGCAACGATCAATAGTTTTGACCAATTTCCGAGTTCCAAACAGAAAAACTTTCTAAATGAAAGTTGTAGAGCACACTTTGACTTAGTAGACTGGAAAGTTTTATAACTTTTCGACAAAATTTGCTATTTTTAACGCATTTTACGAAAACAACGCAGGAGGCTGTCAAAACTCCAATCTTCTAAAACATCTAAACTTCTTTAAAGTTATGATGTTTCCATAACCTACATTCAACCACAAACATTATCACAAGAAAACTTTGACAAACGAATCTTTATATCTAGGAAAGCATTTGAGCTTTGAGAGCATGTGTAGGAACATCATCTAAGCAACTAGTGAGTATATAGTCCCCATTTTTTCGTTTCTAAAATGTTTTGGGGTGATTCATATATGCTAACCATTTTCTCAAATAACATGTATGACATATGGGTATACTAAGTGCTCTTTGTGTGTACAACTTATGTGATGAAACAAAGTACAAGTGGTTATGTGTAGAGCTGTGTAGTGTTGTAGTATAGAATCTAGAGTGATTTAGTTAATGAGACGAGTGTAATACGATAAGAGCATGGTGGATACGCCGCTGGTACTTCCTATAAATAAGTGCACCTTTTGTATTATTCATCATAGCGTTATCCAAATAACTTGAAGATTCTATGTTTTGGTGAAACAAAGTACAAAATACCAAATCCTTGTAGAATTTTTCTATACAAATAGTTAGATCCTTAATGGATACTCAAAGTACTAATTTAAATCCTTGATTGGATTTCTAAGAGTACTTTCACAAGTCTATGACGAAACAAGCTACAAGTGGTCATATGTAGAGTTGTGTGATGTTATAACAAAGAATCTAGGGTGATATAGGATAATGAGATGAGTGTAATATGATAAGGACATGTCGTACTTCCTATATATAAGTGCTCTTATTGTATTACACGTCGTAGTGTTATCCGAATCACTTGAAGATTCTATGTTTTGGTGAAACAAGGTACAAAGTACCAAATCCTTGTAGGATCTTTTTACACAAATAGTTAGATCCTTAATGGATACTCAAAGTACTATTTTAAATCCTTGATTGGATTTTAAGAGTACTTTCACAAGTTCTTGGTTGGTTTCTTTGCAATGTATTTATATGCAACTTATGTCATCAAACAAAGTAGATGTGATTATGTGTAAAATTGTGTGGTGTTACAACATAGAATCTACAGTGATCTAAGATAACGAGACGAGTGTAATACGATAAGGGCATGGTGGATATGCCGTTGGTACTTCCTATATATAAGTGCACTTATTGTATTACCCATCGTAGCGTTATTCAAAATCACTTGATGATTCTATGTTATAATGAGACAAAGTACAAGCGAAACAAAGAACAATGTACAATTTTTGTTAACACAAAAATTACTTAGTTTTATACATATTGTCATTTACGATACACTTTTGACACAAATTTTTACTATTAAAAATTATGTATTGCAATACTAAACTTTTGCCATACACTTGGCTACAAAATCCATTTTTACGCATAAACTCGTGCAGTTGAACAATGTATTGCAATAATAAACTTTTGCCATATACTGACCACAAAACCTATGTCACTCACCAACATTCTTGTTGACCGTCTATTTTCACATATGTTTTAGGCATCGATATTTCAAGCATGCTACACATAGGAATGCATATTGCTTTTAAATTTAAAAATAATGACATGTACTCCTTTGTGTTTGTAAAACAATGTAAGCAATATAATGAAACTTTAGTACCATGTGTTGTGAACAATTTGTAGCGTGACTCTTCGACGACTCTGCCGCGGGTTGTATACGTGGTGGGGTGTTACAGTAGCTCCACGTTTTTAGGGTCTTTGGATGGAACCATAGTTGCAACTTTTACTCTTCCATAGGGTGAGGATACTTGAGATCCCCATGGTATTTCCTCCCTCTCTTGCAGTATGGTTTCTTCTTTGTCCATTCCGGGTTAGTGTCCCAATAACGATCAGTCCATTTTGTGTCTTTGAGGACTCTTGCTACATGACTCTCACTTGTAGGTGCAACTAGAATTCCTTTAGCTTTCTTTAAGTGGTAGTCAATGTGAGTATCAACAAAGTTGGCTACATCGAATGGTTCGCTTGACATGCACTCCCTTTCTCCAGCGGTGTAGTTGGTTTCTTCAATGCCAACACAAAGTTTAAGGATCTTTCGCTCATGTCTATCATGGATCTAGCGGTACCTAGGAAGGATCGTCCCATAATCAAAGGTACTATGTTGTCTCCTCCCATGTTTAAAATGACAAAGTCGGCCTAAAAAAACAAACTTACCAATTTTCACCAATAGATTTTCAATAATCCCATCGAATTGCTTCATGGATCCATCAGCGAGTTCTATGGTCGCTTAAAGTGGTTGTGGTATGCCAAGATTTAGCTTATCATAGATATGAGTTGGCATCAAACTTATGCTTGCACCGAAATCGGCTAATACTTTTGCAAAGCAGTTGATTGTGGTTTTTATGAAAATCCCGTCACAGTTGACACTAGTAACGAGGGTGTAGTGTTAAAAAGTTAGAGCCCTCTCAGGTTAACCCCCTATCCCCAAATAACTAGGCTATAGACACAACTATTTATCCGGTTCTAAGTAACTAATTCATTTACTCATCCCTTGTGATTAAAAAGTTTCTTATATTATTCGAGCAATAGTAGATTAACGAGCCAAGCGAATTACTATCTATGTTACTCAATTTAAAGCAAACCCTGAACTAGTTTCTAAATCCTTTAATTCAGATTCTTCTCGTAGGCGACCCATATGATTTACCAACCCTCAAACAAGTTTGTCCTTTACCTACTAAGTATCCAACCCTAGACTAACGCTCGATATATAGCCTAAAGATAAACAAAATCGATCTAACATACATAACCTCATAGAAAGACCTAAATCATCCACACAAACTCATTAAAACTTCAATACTCATCATATAGATTACACAATCACAAGTTCATAAGCAAACCTACTAAAAACACAATTTCGTAACAAAATCAACTATATCATTACAAAGTATCAAGAATCATCCTAACCTAACCGGCTATAGCGCGATTAGCTACTCATAGTGTAACATCCGTCAAAAACGGATTTACCAAACCCGCTCCGTTTATCAACCGAACCGTCAGTCAAAAATTTCGTTGCAAATTAAATGCCCAAAATAATTTTAAACGATACATAATCAATTATTATACGGGAATATATAATTAGTTTTTGAAAAACTGTCAAAAATAAGAAAATAAAAATATTTTGTTCCTGCCGGGTTTCGAACCCGGGTCAGTACCGGTTCAACCACAAGTCTTAACACACAACACACAAACCACTGCGCCACTGATGTTATTTGTTAAATAATAGAATCATTTAATTGATATCATGACGTTACGGATTCAAAACCGGCGCCCAATAGTTCAGTCGTCGGAAATCTCGGAAATCTCGCGAGTCTTAACGACAACTTACGTTATAACGTAAACCATTACTAAGACATCGGTTATAACCGACGTCTGAGTCCGCGACACCTTCTATAACCGCCGGAGTTTTTATAACCGATGAATACAGTCGGAAATCAGACCAGGTTCTTCGACGATTTGCCCTATAAAGACCACCTTGAACTTCTGCAAACCTTTTCGCTCAAAACCACACCTTTTCTCGGCAAAAATCCACTCGCCGGAATCTTTTGTTGTCGCCGGAAAACCGGTTTCTCCATTTCCGAGCCTTATTGAACCTTCTAAGCTTATACCGAAGTCACCCACACCCTTTGTAAGCTTTCTGAAGTTTCTCCGCTGCAAGACACTCGTCGCCGGAGCCTATTGCTGTCGCCGGAGTTCTGCCGGAAAACAGAGGAAGACAGTCGGTATACCTCTTCGCTTAAATTCTTTTTCTTTTCACTTATATCTCACCATGATGAACTGAAACACACTAAGAAACCGATTAAAACTTCGAACCATTCTGTTGTCGATTCTGGTTAAAAACTCAGCGAAGAAGATGAAGTTCGGTATCATATAAGTTTAATTAAAATCAACTTATTACTCGGGTTAGACACACAGTCCAGCGGTGGACTGTGTGCACATTAATCATACAAACGTCTCGAGTTCGAATCCTGTTTCACACGTCGCCTTAATAAAAATGATTTTTTTTTATTAACCGAACTGGAGTCATACTGGTATATGTTAAGTATATTAATAACCGGAATAATAACCAAGTTAGACACACAGTCCAGCGGTGGACTGTGTGTATGTTTATATCACAGGTCACGAGTTCGAGTCCGGGCTATTGCACCGACTCGGACAATTATCTATTTTTTTTAAAAATAAGACAGAAAAGGAAATATACAGTTTGTGTTTAAGTATAATAAAAATCAGTTAAGTTATCAAGTTGCACACAGAGTCCAGCGGTGGACTGCGTGTTAGTTTAAGCCACAGGTCCCGGGTTCGAGACCTGTGGAGCGCACCGTCCGAATTGATTTAAATCGTTTTTTAAAAATAAAGGATTTCTGTTTAATATAATTAATATATATATATAATTAAAATCAGATATATAACGGGTTAGACACGTAGCTCAGTTGGTAGAGCTGCGTGCACGCGTACGGGAGGTCTCGGGTTCGAGCCTCACTCAGCGCACCTATATTCCGACTCGAACCGGTCAACGGTCAGGTCAACGGTCAACGGTCAGAGAAAAAAATCAAAATTTTTTTATTATTTTATTTAATTATTTTAATTAAAAATCAATTAAAAATACTTAAAAATAACATTTTTAAGGTTAGAAAATAGCCTTAAACTCACAAAAATACACCCAACAATCCTACTAAAATAGATTAATAAAATCCGTTTACTTACCAAACCATAATGCGATTTATCTAGGTTAAACTCACTCGTGGTTAAAACCACTTCGCGTGCATTCAACGTCATCAACCGAACGCACTCACTGTGAGTGAATCTTACAACTCCCCCTTTTAAATTACACGTTTTGGGGTGTGTCATGTGTTATGAAAATAATTAACTTATTTATTTAAACTTGTGCCATACCACATCATGACCTAAACTTAGATTGTTTATATTGTTGTGATTACTTATTTCCTTTTGTCAAATTATATGAAACCCATTCATTAAGCCCATCAGTTCCTCGTGGGAGACGAGTTGAACAACGCGTGCCACAAATCAAATTCATTATTGTTTATGTGTGTATCATTGAGTTTATATTGTTTGTAGTTGTGCCATTCATATTATCATGTTTATGCAATTCATTCATTAGGCCCCTCAGTTCCTCGTGAGAGACGAGTTGAGCATCGCGTGCCTCTAAATGTTCCATTATTGTTCATGTGTGTTTCATTTAATATCTTATGATTGTTGATTAAGTTTACATCTATTTTTACTTATGTTTGGTTGTGCACATATTTCATAATCAATTTAAATAAATTCGTTCAAATGTTTTCCATAGGATTCACTCGCCAACATTATGTTGATCCAAAAACCCTTTTACACATGATACAGGTGAACAGGTTGAAGCAAGGAAAACATAGGATATGCCTTAGAAGAGAACAAAGAAGTTTAGATTGTTAGTTAGAACATGTTGTAACATTTATTGTAAATTTCCATTTAATTTGTATTAAAGAATATGAAACGCATAATAAATGTCATGAGCTTTGATGATAACCCAATCATGCCCCGATCACCTTTTCCGCTGCGGGTCGGGGTGTGACACATAGTAACAAAAAAATTAGAGAATTCGTCGAATACATGATTGAATCTAAAGAAAAATGATAGTATGAAGGGTCTAACTCAGTAAGAATCGATATCTCGATCTCTTGTAAGCTATTTTCCTTGAATCTTCTTCCAGTTGATCTAATCTTGAATTGTCTTCTTTCAACAACCCTTTTTCACTGTTCCTGCTCCTGATTTCGCAACTGCTAGGGTTTTCATGACATGTCATTCTTTAAATATGACCCAGGTAGTATCCGGTTGAGTTACGACCTGTAACCAGAATCCGTGTCATGGCCCGTAAGTTCGCCATGTGTTGCATTATCACATTAGGGTTCATTCTTTAAGGCGGTGCAATTACTTAAGGCCCACGACTCATCGTCCAATAGCTGGTCCACTGGCAGTAAGGGTATCAGTTGGGCCTGCCTTCTTCACATCTTAAGTAATCACCTAATATGTCCAGAAATCCTTCATTTCTCTTAGGAATCTATGAATATTTTAAAAATAAACATTTAAAACTATTCCAAATAAGATTTGTAACAAACAACTATCAAAATGTAGGTTTTAACATTATGAAAAAATGTTGTCTTTCAGACACATAAGTCAAAAACCAATCAAATAATTCTTCACATAGTTTAATTACTCTTTACTAAGGGGCTGTTTGACAATATCTGAATGGTTAAGTGATGAGCACCTCTTAACCATTAAGTGTTGAACCAGTAAGAGGTCTGAACTATTAAGAGCTAGTATAATGCTGAACTGTTCAGAGTCATATGTCTGACCAATTCAGATTAGAGGTCTTAACCATTCAGACTCAGTACAATGCTTAATCATTCAAAGGCAAATGTCTGAACCATTTAGACATCTGCTCGTGAAACAAACAGTCTAAACTATTAAGTGCTGAATCAGTAAGAGGTCTAAACCATGAAGAGCCCTATTAAAATGTAAACAAACAACCTCTAGATAATCCTTCATATCAAAGGGAACTCTCGTTGGCTAGCATTAGGGTTGTTCATGAGCCGAGCAGAGCTAGGGCAAGCTCGGGCTCGGCTCGGATTTGAAATCGAGCTGAAAATTTAAGCTCGGGCTCGGCTTGGTTTTAAAACGAGCTGGCTCAGGTCGGCTTGTCTGGCTCGATTTTAAAAAGAAACATTAATAATAGCTCTTGAAAACCAGAATTTTATTCAATACTTCAAAGAACTTATTCAAAATAAGTTCAACGTAATACATTACAAATCAAAATCACGTTTAACAACGCAAAATAAGCTTTATATTTCAAGGAAATACAATATTAGTTCATCAACATGGTAATCAACCTTCAAATATGTCATAGATATCAACTTACAAGGCTAAATACATGTAAATAATAATCACATTTTTTGTAATATATTATATGTAGATAAAAATAAAATATATTATAAGTAAAATAATTCGAGCTAAGCCGAGTCAAGCTACCAAGAGAGCCAAACCGAGCCAATAGCCGAGCTAGGCTCACTTTCTAACCTAACCGAGCCAGCTCGGCTCACTTTCAAACTAAACCATATCAAGCGAGCTTTTACTGAGTTAAATCTAAACGAGGTTCGAGCAAGCTGTAAGCTTTTTGGACAGCTCTAGCTAACAAAAAAAACCACTTAAATAATTTTTTTATCAAAGCTTTTCACAATACTCGATGCCAGAAATGTTAGAATGGGGGACCAAACGTAAGTTATCCATCAAATACAATTAATGAAACCGATGCAATAATATCTATGCCGAACAAGGTGCGACCAAACTGTTTTTCTCACAATAATAAATAAATGTAGTTTTTCAACAACATAACTTTTCTTATCGAATCAATAAGGCAAGGATCGTATACAACTCTAATACTATGTTAATCGATAAACATATATATAGAGAAAAGCAGTCGATAAACATATATACAGAGAAAAGCAACTATAGTTTATTACATTAAAAATCATAAAAAACAAATAAGAAAAATATAAATTATATAGTAGGGATAACTAGCTAATGTGCCAAGCTCACACTAACATCTTTATTATGGTAACACTAAGAACTATAAGTTCATACTTTTTAGTGTAAAAATCAATGTTTTATAATGATAATTCATGCCTCCTTGTTTCGTCATCAATTTATTATCTCCCTTTGATGAATTTCCTATTCTAGAACACATATTTGCATGTTGTGGTGGAACACTTAGAATATATGTCCCACTACCAAAGATTAATACATGGGAAATACTAAATAGGTAGTTACCAAAAAGAAACCAATCGTAACACCAATTGATATAGTAGGATTATATTTGGCCCCTAGTTTTTCGGCTTTACGTCTTCAAAGTTTATAAAGATGATATTAACATTATTCCAACAAATGTAGAACAAAAATGATGGTTTTGTGTCTAGAACTAGTTATTCCTTTTAAGTTGAGACCAATCTATCATTGAGGATAAACTAGTGACCTTAGATAGTGATAACTCTATAGAAAAAGTAGACTGTAGAGTTAAACATCAAAGAAAAATTGTTGGAGAGGATATTAGAGTGGAGGGTTGAATACTTAATGTAGCTAAACACATAGGCAATTTTCGTAATCAACCACAACAACCTTCACCACCCACCACCGTCCATCACCACCACCACTGTCCACCACCCACCGCCACTATTGTCCACCACCATCCATCGTCCACGTCCACCACCCACCGCCACTGATCAGCAGCACCACTACCACCGTCCGTACACCACCACCAATTTATTTTAGAAGTCTACATACTTTAAAAAACAAATAGCCTTTTTCTTGCAGACTGCAGATGTTTGGTTCACCTTTTATTCTACAGATGTCTGCAGATGTGGTTCGCACACTGCAGACATTTTACCTTAAAAAACAAACAACACCTTATTGTCTAGTCATAACATAAACCCGCCAAAGTGTTTTACACATATTACATTAATGTTGGTTGTTTGCTAGCCCAAGTAGATAAAATTACCCAAGCATTTTGTGTACTTACTATTTGTGGGTTAGCTGTTGGGAAATGATAGAGCACATTAACCCTCTTTAAATAGATATCAACAGAAACATGAACCTCAAATCGGAGAAGTTTGGGTAACTCATGGTGAAATTCATGAAACCCCCATATATAAACGACGAAAGGGGAATGGGGAACATCGACTCGCATGACTAACTTAACTCATCAACCTTCTTGATACCTACATAATAAACATTTAAACCTTTGAAGACACCACACATCCATCAAAAGGTACTTGAGAACTTGAACACAATGATGAACAATGTTTACAAGTTGGCTACGAAATTAAACTCAATAATGAAAGTTTCTGAAGTGGCTGGTGGGGTAGGGAAACGATGTTGAAGGCCGCCAACGGTGTATGGATGATGACCGGAGGTAAGGTTATAGTGAAGCTCAACTTTCAAAAGAAAGTGATTGAGTTTGAAATCAAAAGAAAAGCACCATGCTTTTGTGACTGATCCACTCATGGTTTGGTGGTCCAACAAGTGTGCTCACAAAACATAGATTCAAATATGTTATGTCATTTTGGTTAGTTCCAATTTTAGTTAGTTTTGTTAGCAAACACATGCATATGTTTGGTTTTTTTAATGATGGTTTTGCTATTGTCTAAAATAGAAAAGAAAAAAGACCCAAACAAAGATATTGCTTTTTTGATAAAACTAACTAAATATGAAATTAATAAACTGACGTTTGTGAATGGCTCTCACTTACTTAAATTTTAATAACTTTGGTATAATCTCTGCTTGATTCGTTTAAATTAGAAGTATCCTAGATCGTGAATGGCTCGACACAAGCCTTTTGTTTGTATCTTGAGCATCAAAAGAATTTTTCATTTGTTTCAAAAGGTTACATGTAATAACATACAAAAAACATTAAAAAGAGTATCAAAACTAAGGACCTTTTTGTAGGAACGTACGTGTTGGATTAGTTGCGCAACAAATAAAACAACTAAAAAAATTATTTAACATATGTTATGGTGGGTTGATTAGACACACGTGCGTCACAGTTATATATATATAACAATGCTCATAAAATGGATGTTACAATTTTCCCTTTCTAGAAGTTGATTGTTTAGTTTTATTTTTATACAAATTTGTAAAAAAAAATATTTATTACAACACTGATTATCCATATAATTATAAATAAATTAAACGCCATCAATCCATAAACTATCAATCTACTTATTGGATGACATTTGGAATAAGATGAGATTAGGGCCACTTCTTCCACAGCCCATCCTTGCACCTGTCACGTGCTTCCTTTGGCTCCTTTAGCTCTTGGTTCTTTTTTTTCTCTCTCTCTTTTTTTATACTTTATTTCACATTTTTGTCCACGACATACGCGTTAAATACTTATTCAGTTTTAAAAAAAATAACTTAAAATGAATTGTGTGTTGGTTTTAAATTCTACATCATTGATAATGACGTGGGTGATGTGGGTACTCGGAGATTCTAGTCAACAAATTCAAAGTCAACAACAACCGCAAGAGTGTAACAACTAAACATAAACTGGAAGTCGGAAGCTGGATGTCGGAAGCTGGAGGTTCCCGAAGAAAAGCTGATACACCAACGGTTGGTGACAGGAAGCTAAGGTTACCGTACAATATTAGAACTTGAACCTAACAAGTCAAACTGATTAGACTTCTATTTACAACACATAAAGGTGTCTTCAAGACACACAAACTTGAAACTTACCTAAAATGGTAAGGCTAAACCTCCAAGCAACATTAAGGGATGATAAGCTACCAAAACTAGAAGGTATCAGCTGACATAAGGCTCCCTTGGGTAGAACAATCTGTCTATAAAAGAAGAGTCTTGTTCCAGCCCAAAGTAAGTTCATCTCCCTCACTCTGACTCTAAACTCTTATCCTTTCATTTCGTTTAGACTCTTAAGATCATTCTACTGATTCTCACACCAGAGTCCAAACATGGGAGGCCACCTCTCGCGTTAAGACTAACGGTGTTCTTTGATTGCATATTCCGACCAAGGAGCTATCTAGACCTTCACCCCTGCCATACTCTTGTTGCTTTAACAAGTGGCGCCCACCGTGGGGCTGCACTACTTAGAACAGTTTTTCCGGTAGTTCAGTCTTGTTCCTAAGTTACGTCCTTTTATGGCCGGAAAGGATCATCATCCAAAGGAAGTCTCGAGCAGTTACTTGCCTCGTTCTAGCTAAGTTACCTCCTTTTATGGCCGGAAAGGATCATCATCCAAAGGAAGTCTAGAGCAGTTACTTGCCTCGTTCTAGCCCTCCGGCTACTCCCGAAGTTGGCAACTGCTCCACCAACACGGGCGAACTTCATGTCACACCGGTAACATAAGATGCACAATAATTCCAGACACCTCACTCTACATGAGTGAATCTATCTTCACCGAGTGAAGTTCTGTTCCCATTTGAAACCATGGAAATAACTCCGGAGGGAGTGAGAAGCAACTTTATATAGTTGAGGGAGCTCTTGAATTGGTACGTTCGAGAAGAATGAACCAAAGGGGTTAGAGTACGTTTGTCTTATGATGAACCAGAGGTTACACTCTCCCCTATGCCCGCTACGTTGTGCACTACTACGTCTCCAAGTGTTAGCCGAGTAGGACCTATTCTTGACCCAAATCCATATCGTATGCTAAT
Source organism: Scalesia atractyloides (assembly GCA_947069175.1). NCBI lineage: Eukaryota > Viridiplantae > Streptophyta > Magnoliopsida > Asterales > Asteraceae > Scalesia > Scalesia atractyloides. Next base: position 13,849,300 of record CAMTDV010000001.1, on the reverse strand, counting down.
GGATCACTCTGGACCGGGAACTATCAAATTACCTCCCCTCTTTGCCTTCCAAGAAGCCCAGAGTATACTATCGAGCAGCTCCTCCAACAGGCTCAAGTGGCTACTCCACCTCCACAGACAACCTTTGAAGAAGCACTCTGGTCGTTACCTTTAGCCAGAAAAGATGTAGCTGCAAGCTTGTCACCATCTTCAAGCTTCCAGTAAGGCTTCCCCATGCATGGTTCCGAGTATCCCTAAGTAGCTACCTTCTTGGCTCAGCTGAGCCAGCAGCTCGCAGGAAACCAAATATGGCAAGCTACCCTGGTTGACGACAGGCTCAGGCCCAACCAAATACCCAAGCAGGGATCAGTACAAGTAGAGCAAGCGTAAATCCTGATATACCTTCCCTGCCTTACAAACCAAACTCGTTGTCATGCTTCTTTGAAAAGATAGCCAACTATGTCTTCCAAACAAAGATAAAGATGCCATCAAATGTTAAGATATACGATGGTTTGGAAGATCCTGAGGATCATCTCCAGGTCTTCATAGGAGCTACTATAGTTAAACGATGGAATAATGCTGAATGTTGTCACATGTTCATGCAAACCCTCATTTGGCCAGCTAGGTTATGGTTCTATGGGCTCCCCACCAAAAGCATAACATCCTTCAACAACGTGCACAAAAGCTTCATAGCTAACTTCACCCTCAGAAGAGATGCATCATGCATGCCATCGTCACGCATCTGATCCAACAGAAAGATCATGAAGACCTTCGGGCCTTCATAGAAAGGTTTAAAAGGGAGGGATTGATGTATAGTGTGGTATCTGAAAATATGAGGGTGTCAGCCTTCATGAATGCCATAAAACCCTAGAAGCTTTTAAGGAGGTTTCAAAAAGAGAGAACAAGGAAGTTGGAAGGAGCCATCTCCCTCGTTCAAAAGGTCAAGATTTCAACCCTTCATAGATCGGCGACCGTTCAGGTCCTACGAAGGAAGAAGATTCGAAGATAGAAAAAGATCTCCTCGTCCAAGAAGAAATCAAGACAAAGACAAAAACATCTTCACCCTCCCAGACCCCTATCCAAACCTTCCAGCAAAAGAGACACAAGCAAACTTGGTGCCTTTCATACCGACATAGGGTACCATACCAATGATTGCTTCCAGTTGAAGAAGAGGATAAAAGAAGCTGTCAAGTCAGGGGAGCTGGCTCACTTGATGAAGGAAATAAAATATAAAAAGGAGGGGAAGAAAGAAATCAGGATAAACATGGTATGGTTAGAAAACAAGCAAGAAGGAAAAAGGAGAAGGACCAAACCATGGAACCAACAGTTCATTTGCTTCCCTTTTACGGATCCGGATGACAAGCTAGAGCTTCCCATCATCGTGGAAGCTGAGATAGAAGATTCCCTCCTCGATAGAGTATACATGGATCAAAGAGCTGCCTCTAATGTCATGTATCAAAGATGTTTCAACTAACTCAAAGTGAAACAAAGGCTCGTCTGCAAGCCACTGACACATCCCTTAGAAGCTTTATCTGGGAAAAGGTACAACCCCTAGGGAAGCTAACACCCAACTTAAGTTTTAGGGATGATGACCTATCAAGAATAGAGGAGTTACTTTTATTGTCATAACCTCCCTTTCAAACTATAACCTATTGATAGGAAGCCCGGGACTTGCAGCATTTGATGCTGTAGTGCCTACGACACATGAAATGATAAAGTTTCCAACATATAAGGGTATAGCCTCGTTGGTGCCAACGCAAGAAGCCCTTTTGATTGCATCCGTGGAAATGGAAGAAGGGGAAGTAGTAAGACAAGTGAAAATCCAGTTGAAGAAGTAAGCATCAATGACTCCTACCAGGAGCAGAAGATAAGAATTAACAACCACTTTCCTGAAACAATCAAGCACATACTAAAAGACCTCCTCTAAGGAAACACAGACGTGTTCGCCTGGTGCTAGGGAGATGTGGTAGGAGTACTAAGAGAAATAGCCGAGCATGCACTGAATATAGCTCCCACATACAAGCCCGTCACACAAAAGAAGAGAAACTTAGCTCCTGAGCGAAGCTTAGCTGCCTGTTAGGAAGTAGAAAAGCTAGTAGAAGCTAACATCCTCAGGGAAAGTATCACTCTTGGCTAGCAAACCCCGTCATGGTAAAGAAACCCGATGATTCTTGGAGGATGTGTGTTGACTTTAAAGATCTCAATAAGGCATGTCCTAAAGATTGTTACCCATTGCCAGAAATTGATTGGAAGGTAGACTCACTCACAGGTTTCGCATACAAGTGCTTCCTCGATGCCTATAAAGGATATCACCAAATAAAAATGATGAAAGATGATGAGAAAAAAACAACATTTCACACCGACAAAGGGATCTTCTTTTACAAAAAGATGCCTTTTGGGTTAAAGAATGCAGGGGCAACGCACCAAGATCTCGTGGATAAGGCTGTCCAACCAAATCAAGAGAAACATGGAAGCGTATGTTGATGATCTTGTAATAAAAAGTCACACGGAAGAAGACATGCTCCGAGACATCAAAGAAACATATCACAACCTCAAAGCAATCAACATGAAATTAAACCCAAACAAGTGTTCCTTTGGGTTCGAAGAAGGCAAGTTTCTCGGTCACATAGTAGGGAACAAAGTATAAAGGCAAATCTAGACAAAGTTCGGGCCGTTATAGAAATGAAATCTCTAAAAACCAAAAAGGAGGTTGAAAGCCTCAATGGAAAGATAGTATCTCTCAAACGCTTCCTCCCCAAATCAACAAAAAGATCATTGTTATTCTTTAAAACATTGAAGGACTGTGCTAACAATAAAGACTTTTGTGTGGAAGGAGGAGGCAGAAGCAGCTTTCATAGCAATCAAGGAGCTCATAGTTTCCCTGCTAACCATGGCAGCACCCATGAAAGAAGAAAGAAGAAAACAATCACGGTCTACCTATAAAAGGAGATCCTAACGAGAAGCTAATACACCAACAGTTGGTGACAGGAAGCTAAGCTTATTATACAACCCTGGAACTTGAACCCAACAAGTCAAACTGATTAGACTTCTCTCTACAACACATAAAGGTGTCCTCGAGACACACAAACCTGAAACTTACCTAAAAGGCAAGGCTAACCCTACAAGCAACATCAACGGAGTATAAGATTACCAAGACTAGAAGGTACCAGCTAGCATAAGGCTCCTTTGGGCAGAGCAACCTGCCTATAAAAGGAGATTCTTGTTCCAGCTCAAAGTAAGTCCATCTCTCTCATTCTCACTCTAAACTCTTATCCTTTCATTTCGCTTAGACTCTTAAGATCATCCTACTGATTCTCACGTCGGAGTCCAAACACGGGAGGCCACCTCTCGCGTTAAGACTAACGGTGTTCTTTGATTGCAGATCCCGACCAAGGAGCTACCTTTTGGAGTTGATCTTGGACCTTCCCCCTTCCATACTCTTGTTGCTTTAACAATTGAGATTATGAACTCGGATAGGAATGCTAGAAGATAAATCCGGTTTGCCTCCCGTATGATAATCAATGTTTTCTTCTTTCAATGTGTCACGATATAAGCCACAACCTTAATAAGCTTGTTTAAAGGATTTAAACTGGTTTGAAGTCTAATGGGAACTCCGGTGATCAATGAGTTTGCATCACATAGTAAAATCATAACATTATGTATACAGTCCCCCTACATGGAGAAAGAGAGAGATCGCACTATAACCTTAATAAACTTGTTTAAAGGATTAACTGGCTTGAAGTTTAATGGTCACTCCAACGCTCAAGTGAGTCTACACCACATATTTATGTATATAATTTGGACCTTAATCGAAATTAGGCCAACTTGGATTAGGCGTGTCTAGTCGAGTTGAGTTTATTATGAGGATACCTTAACAATGTGGTTATTATAACCATGTTATTCACGCTATATATATATAGAGAGAGAGAGATAGAGGGAGAGAGAGGGGGGAGGGGGGACCAACTTGCTTGTTTGTTGTGCGTGAGTCCTCTATTATAAGAGCCAAGCCTGACTTGGACCTTATCGAAATTGGGCCAACTTGGATTAGGTGTGTCTAGTTGAGTTGGGTTTATTATAGGGATACCTTAACAATGTGGTTATAATAGCCGTGTTATATATGATAATAGTAAAAGTAACAAATATGTATATTTGTAAGGTACGTCCTTACAATTTTGTACTTATAAGAACCAAACCTGGATCTTAATTGAAATTGGGCCAACTTGGATTAGGCATGTCTAGTCGAGTTGGGTTTATTACGAGGATACCTTAACAATGTGGTTATAATAACTGTGTTATTCACACACACAATATATATATATATATATATATATATATATATATATATATATATATATATAGAGAGAGAGAGAGAGAGAGAGAGAGAGAGGAAGGGGGTATAGGTTTTTGGGAGGGGGTTGCCAGGTTTAGGTTTTTTGTAGTGTTGAATATGTGTAATATTATCTTTTTTTTTAAGTTTTTTTATCTTAAAAATACTAGATTTACAGTAAAAAATATTAAAAATTAATGACTTTTTTCTTAAACCCTACCCTATATCAACTTATATATAAAGATATAATGTAGTTTTAAATATTATTAAAATGTCATTGGAGCAGACTATGTGTTGATTACTATGATTCGGTTTTTGTCCATAAATCACTTGGTTTTAACTTTGGTTACGGGTTTCAACATTGGTTTCTATCATAAAAGTAAAATAAAATAATCTTTTTTTTTCCTTTGTGATAAAGGACAAAAATGTAAAGTAGCATTATTGAGAATTTGACTACATGGTTGACTTCATGTCCGGTTTCGATTTTCAGATTTTAGACGAAAACACATGTGGTCTTTTGGAGATTACATGCAGTTTCTCATCCACTTCCATATAATATTACTTAAAATTACACTTTGTCATTTCTCTAAAAATACATTTATTTTTTTTTATTTCTGAATGGCCTCTAAATTTATTTTTCTTAAAACCTCTTCAATCAGATTTCCATCTCTATCCATTCAGTTAGATTTTTTTTGGTCTTTCTTCCATTTACAAAATGAATAAAATTGTGAGGATAGAGGGACGATGGGATGAACGGTGAGTCTCTAAATATGAAGTGAGCACCTAAATTTCTTCCCCATATCGATGAATGAGATTAAGTGAAAAAATAAATGAAAACTATAAATTTTTCCTCATTACAAGAATGAGTTTGAAATGAACAATTGAAGGGGAAAGTTTTTAAATTTCATAGAAGTCTATCTCTTTTCAATAAATTTTGACTAAAATATATATAACAACACGATAAGGCTGGGTGGTATTAGGAAAAAATGCCCATCAATCTCAGTAAAATTTTTAATCAATAACACACCTTCCTATAATATGAGCGCTATTAGCTTTGGGGGGGGGGGGGGGGGGGGGGTATTTATGGCGAGTGCAATAGTAGAGAATAACGAGATAATGGTGGTATGGCCATGTTTTCAACCAACCACAAGTTTTTGTTTTATTATTTCTCTTTTTTTTTAAATAGGAAGCTTTATTCCATTGCATTACATTGATGTTATTCAGAAAAGGCAATGTAGGCCCTTTGTCTATTTGGCGCAAACGTGGCGTAATAGAGTCCCTAGAGGCTCCATTCCATACCCTCAAGCCTAATCGTTATGAATTCACAAATTACTTTTATTGGTGTTATCTTGTTTTTTCAATCTTTATATGCCTATTAATTCGCTTGATAGTTTTTCACAAGAGTCTTTTGGGTTACTAATATTACGTAAACTAAAACTTCAATAAAAAAATACATTTGTTATTAAAAAACAAATAAAAAGCACATTCTATAATTGTTCTCCACCAACTTTCATCTTTTGAGAAGTGAATTATTACATCTTAATTCAAACACCATTAGTAAATGTTTTTCTACAAAACAAATGCAATAATCGTTGATAAAACCATCACCAACCCAGTGGCGCATATCAAGTTTCTTTTAGAACATGTATGAAAATTTGTAGTTGTAACCTATAAAACAAGGAAAGCTTTAGTATGACGATATCATTCAAGTTGAGTAACTCTTGACAAAGAACTTTGTTTGAATGTCTCATGGTCCAAAAGTATAAGTTGACATCACATAAAAAATAACCGGGTTATTTATACGACATCCTGAAATGTAAAATTAAGTCCCCGCAATGATGTCTTAGTGGTAAGGAGGTGCGAGGTATTGTGGATGTTTGGGGATCAAACCCATGCATCACTTGATCTACTCTGTGACACATAGTTACCTCCCTCATCAATGCCCAGCACCAGGGCTATGGCCCGGTGTGGTAGAACGACAATCTTCTTGGGTTGTGAAATCTTGTTCTTGACATCTGTCTATTAGGATTCGGCTATCACTTCTAATACTCATATCAGCTTGTTGTCGAGTTGGTGTGTCGATAAGGAGTTGTGTACCCTTGATTCTTAACGATCTTCCTTGAGTTGTAGTGAAGAAGAATGGCACCACTAGTAGCATAAGTAAGACTAATGGTTTCATGTTGAATGGCATGGCCACTCTTTATAATTGAAGGTAAGAGAAGTGTGTCATAAGATGCTTATTGTGAAGATGTATATATAGGCCATAAAAATGGACAAAATATAGCTTATCACTTGATAAACACAACTATTCCATATATCGTTGTCATAAAAGAGGAAGTGCGTAATCAACAGAATATATATTTAGATATCGTATATCTAAATTATCTGACTTTTCTTAACGATAATGATTTCACTGTCTTTTTTAATAATTTATTTATTTAACCAATTGTTTGCAAAGCTTTCTCGATTGGGACTTCAACTAATTTACGTAAGTCATGCAAAACGTTATTCAATTAATAATCGCACAAACTTTAGACTTTTAAAATGAGTGACTTCACATCTTGAAAGTTGAAAATGGATGTTAGATCAATATACGATATTAACCGAGTGTATATTTCGTCAAAAGACTTTACTTTTTAATATAAAACTATAATCTAGAACTTATTTTACATGTTTCTCATAATTTTCTTTATTATTATTGTTATCTATAAAATATTTATAGGTAGGCACCAACAACTATTACTGTATAGAGGAAACCGTAATTTAGTATGTACTTTTATTTTATAAGAGTAAGCTAGAATTTGAGTTGCTGTTTGTTTTTATATGGATCTTGAGCCTTTAATTTTTTTAATTACACCAATTAAGTCTCTATGGTTGTACAATTTCAACAATTAAGTCCTTCCCCATAACGTGAGTTACATAAATCGTTAAATATCTTAGGGTGGCAAGGGCAATTATGACAATTCACCTTGAACCCCATGCTAATACCAAATGCATCCCCATTTTCCCCCAAAACCAACAAAACTATCCCTCCCCTGCTCCCCTACGCTGTCATTGTCTACCATCATCATATCCGATCAACCATAACAGCTCCGATCACCGAGATGGTCACATTGCAGGTTGAAGCTACTGTTGACAATCCGCATGTTCGAGGTAAGTCTGTTGATCCCAGATAAACAATGCTCTTTTGACGTAATATGGCAAGTGATTTCAATAGATGTGAAAATAGTGTGCGGAAATAGAAATCAAACTTTCAAGAAACAACAACTACATAATTTTCAAGTTTATATCACTTTGAAACAAAATGGTTTACAAGGTGATTGTTAGGTTATTGACTAGTACAAATGAATACTTATGTAATCTGTGGCGAAAGGACAGTGGAGTTGTTTTTCTTTGTAGTATGTATTAAATGTTTGGCTTAATTCATTATCCTTCGCTGGTTTACTCTCTATTTATAGAGAGTTTTTAGCATGAATAAACATTTGTTTATTCATGCACTTGCCCTGCATAAAGTAGCTTTTTGGCATATTCATTGAATCTATTGAGTTCAACTTGCTACTCTGCAAATATGGCACAACTCCATTTTTCAAATAAGTTGGCTCATCAGAAGTCTTGATTGCCAGCTCATTAGAAAATCTGATGAATAGATCAACAAAATTCTAAAGATCAGACTTTATCAGAATCTGAGGATATCATCAGATACATCAGAATGGCCTTATCTGATCGTCTTTACTTACTTTTGATCTTTTCCTGATGAATGTTGAAGATGTGTTGTTTTTTCTTTTGTCCAATCTTGTTTCTTTTTTTTATTTGACCTTTATGACTTTATCTTCAGCAGTTGATCAAATAGATCATATTTTTCTTCAATACTTACATAAAAGTTTCCTAATAATTTTCCCCTAAGTATTGTAAGAAAAATAACATCTCAAACCAAAGAACATAACATAAATTTCAAAACATCAACGTCAAGTTCCAAACAACAGACACAAACATTGTTCAAAATTTAATAAAGCAAAAAAAATGTTCTGAGATAATCTTAAGTCCACTCTTGTAGACATCTCATTTCTTCAGTTGTTTCTTGTATTCAATCAGCTTGTGACAGACCTTATACATGTATTTGTACCATCCTCTGGCTGTGATCCATTCATTTATAATGTCTTCGATTTCTTTCCTTAGCTTTTCCTTGTTTCTTCCTTTAGCCTTGAGTTGTTCCTATTTCCTATTCATGCAGTCGTTGATATAGTTGAGTGTTTGATTTGAGTACCTACATATTTCATTCATTCTGAACAGAGCCTTTTTATCCTCAAGATCCCTGAAAACAACAGATAGTTCAGGTCTCTAAAAAATGACTCCTGTTCTAGCTTCAGGTTCAAGCTCAGTTGGAACGGATGTGTCAGGAGGTGGTATTTGTACTTTCTTCCTGTAGTCAAAAGCAATGCAAAGGTCAAAATCTGCTAGGGCTACCCTTGAGTACATTTTCTGTCCTGCTTCTATTAGGTTGTGGATAGCCCTTCTGTTATCCTTTGTATCTCCCTTTTCTTTATAAAAAATCTGCTTAAGCTTTTTTAGGTCCAAGGGATGAAGTTCTTCTCCAAGATCAACATCAACAATTGTTGTTACTTTGCCATCTGATTTGATCACAACATATTTGTTTTGCTCATGAGTTCCCATTATCTTGTCTTCAGTGAACTGGGTGTCCACCTTGTGTACTCTACCCACTGGATTTGTAAGAGGTGGGTAAAGACTGACCTTTCCTCTTTTCAGCTTTTCTTCTCTTATTCTTGTGCTCATTGGGCTTAAAGGCCTGTCAAGCTTATCTTCTTCATTATTCCAATAGTAATTTCTCAGATGATATTTAGGGAAAATCATATTGTCTTGATCAATCTGTTGCACCAGAAATTTCTTTTCCTTTCCTTGTGGGTCTTTTTTTATTTCAATTCATGGTTTTTCTGAAGAAGTAGCAGAGTCTTCCCACTTTCTCTTCTCTGCCTGGTTCAACTGTTCACTAAAAACAGTTTCTCTAGATGAGATTATTTTTGGTTGTTCTTGTTGAGTACCTCTTGAAGAGGCACAACTTAGTTTGGAGATTATCACAGGAGTGGCTTCGAGTCTTTTCATCATTTCTGACTTTGGCACAGCAGGTGGAGGCCCCATTGGTGTAGGCCTAAATTGACTAAGAGGTGTTGCTTGCTTTGTTTATGTATACTGGGTGGTTTCTTGTTCTTTATGGTGTGAGGTCTTTTTGGGAATAGGAGTTCTGAGTTCATGAACATCAATGTTTACCAGTTTGGCTACATTTATTTGTAGCCTCTTTACAAGTGATTGTACATCACTTAGCAGTTGAGCATTTCTTCTTTCTTCTTCATGTATATTCTTGAACTCCTCTATAGTGTGATTCTGATGTGTAGCCCATTCTCTTGCCAATTTATCAAGAGCATCAGTCAGGCTATTATTACTGGCTCTTAAGCTATGAATCTCCTCCATAATTTTACCAGAGCTCATGGAATCTCTTGTTTCCACAACTTCAGTTATCTTTGTCTTGATGTCTTTTATTTCTTCAAACATTTTCTCAAAATCTGCTGCAAGTTTGCTGTTGTCTATGCCTTCTTGATTGTTGTAAGTTCATCAAGACTTCAGTATTCTTTTCTGTTTTCTTTCTGATGGTTTCAACTGATTTTGACAGAACTTTCATATTAGACTTTTGGTTTCTTCTTTCTTCTATCAGCACATCCAGCTTTGCTTCAACAAGAGACTTGTCTGCATAGACGTTGATGACATTGTCCACCCTGTTATCAAGCTATTCTTTTGAAATGATTGGTTTAGTGGGTAATGTGGAACAACAGATGTTTAATCTCTCACACCAGCAGAAAACACACTTGCTGCAGTTGTAAAGGGATCAGGTTGGTCAAAAGGCCGATCCTACACACCTTTACCAGAACTGTGAAACTTATTCACATCCTAGATTTCTTCACTTCCTTGAACCATCCTGAGAATGATTCTCTGTGAATTATTGAGAAAGCCTCATTTTTCTCACCCAGTTTTCCTTAATCAGCAAGCTGATCTCTACCTGTTGTTGTCTCAATCTCCTCCTTATTAACTGATTTAGAGAATAGAAAAATGGACTCTTAAGGATGAACTACCAATGGAGTAGTTGGAACATAATTCACAACTTCAGGATCAACAGAAGGCATAGGAGCATAATCATGGTGGAAAGGTGGAGCTACCTTTTTTCTAACCAACGCCAAACATTTCATTTTCGGAATCCTTGAGACGTTGGTTGTATACAAAATGGTCTAACACTTGTGACGAGCTTTGAAAATTTTTAATTTTTCTTTGAAGCTCTAAAATCAAGTTTTCTTTATCAACAATAATTTTACTCTTTTCTAAAACTGCATTTGTGTATTTTCTAATTCAGTTTTTAATTCTTGATTTTAATTTATAGACTGAGCCAACTTTCTCTCAAATTCAGAAATGTCTTTTCTTCAATGCAACCACTTTAACCCTATATTCTTTGTCCTTAATAGATAAAGCTGCATAAGCTTGTCTAGATTCCTCCAAATAAATATCCATCAATAACTAGGTTACTATTGTGGAGAGCATATATATCAATCTTTGCTAAAAACTCAACACAATGAGGACACCTTTTATCTACATGTTTAGAATTTACCTCGATGTCCTTCATGAATGTATTCTATTGAATCCCGCTAGAATCATTTTTTTTTTCATCTCCTCATTTACAAACCTTTGCATTTCCTCTGTCACACCCCGTAATTTTACAACCAAACACCAGTGGGCCTGGATGGGGAATATCGTGACGTAAGTTGATATCATCATATTCAATTAAACATAGCACAACAGAAGTCTTGCAGTTTAAATTACTATTACAAACCAAATGTTCAAAGTACGAAAAATAACATGCAGACGGCTTGTAACAGAAGATCCACAGGCGGATCGTAAAATGTACAAAAATGTATAACAGACTTTGGGAAGATCTAAGGATTTGCAAGATTCCTTTATATCACTACCGAGCAGCCTCCAGCCTATTCGTATTGTACCTGCATCTTAGTCTTTTGAAAATACGTCAGCTTTCGCTGGTAAATACACCCAACTAACTCATTTTGAAAATACTTTGAAAATATTTTGAAAATGGATTTAAGTGCACAGGGCACGAAAAATCTTTTATAACTTGGGAAAGTCAGCCTTGTAACCTTGTTAACAGATTCGCATGTTTGTCCCTACATATGGGGCCCAGTACAGAGACCGAGACATGATTAACGTACACACCACTCAAGAACCCACGAAAGAGTTATCCCCAACTAGTGGGTAAAAATAATTTAGCATGAGAATCTCTCAGGTGTATGCCTACACCCCGCGCTTTGGTCGTGGCCATTATCTAATGTAATGAGCCGAGGATATCCAGGACACGGTCGTTAACCCCCAATGTTTATTTATCAAACAAAACTGATTAAAACGGAATATGCGGATTTACTAGCCACAGTCCGGCATTCGATTGATCCCATTTCCGACCAAGCGGTAATAGTTTACCGTAACCCAAACCCTTATAGGGAAAATAAGTCGAGAGTATTTACCTGAGCTAGTCTTGATTAAAAATGCAACATTTAATATCTCAGTCGTATCAAAAATGAACTAAGTGCAGATAGCATTTACCGGAAGGCTCTAGTCTGGATTATGACATAAGCTAACCAATTAAATGCTAACGGTCTTTACTAAGTCATAGACTTAGACCGACCAGTGTACAGGATCAAAACGGTATAACACGCTAGATTAAACGATGACCGGATAGAATGTAGTTTAAACCCGACAAGTACCATGACTTGTACAATATGGGTAAATCATAAGCATTCTGGATTTTGAGACTAAAATGATAAGGTTGAACCTGTTTTGGTTAATTTCCGTAAATTAGTTACGTTCACTTAACCATGTGCATATAAGCGATATCGGGTAACCGGATAAGTCATGGACAAGTTTTGTATGCCACTATACTTTAAATAAGTTGTAATATCAGTAGGATATCAATTTACATGTCCGTTAAGGTTTTAAAATGAATTTATGCCTCATATGGGGCATTTTGGTAATTATATACTGTATAAAAGGAATTTGAATATAACTTAATTTTATGATAATAAGTATTCTAAAATATTTAATTTATGATATAATATCAGTAAGATTTTGTTTATATGTGTAATTTATCATTTATGACCAAACTATGCACCGTAGGGCCATTTTGGTCATTTTATACGTAGTTTTATAATTTATTTGGGATTCTGAATTTACATCATGTATCTACTGTAAAAATATTTTAAATAAGTTTTAAAATCAGTAGGTAACAAGTCTTGGTCGTAAAATATGGTTTAAAACCATACTATGCGCCGAAACGACATTTATGTCGTAAAATGACGATTTGTGCGAAGTTTAGTAAAAACTGATGTTAATATCAGGTTTAATTGTTTTAGATATGTTAGTTAATATAACATATCAGTAGGTGATATAAAAAGGTCTCTCGCGCCCCGCGAGCGACTCATGGGAACTTTCACTTTGTCACATTTAGCCCCTCAACTTATTAAACCTCTAAAAACACCTTTAAAGCATATTTAGCCCTCTGTAGTCAACATTTGGCGTACCGGGAGTATGCCCGGACATTATCAAGCTCTTAGTTCGTTAAAAGGTCACTCAGAGGTATAAATTAACATGTTGACACTTTTAACCCCTCCGTTGTCCAACTTTATCATATTTACAGAATTAATCCCTCTCGTCCAACAAGTGTCTCGTGTGAGAGTTAGGACTTCATAAAGGATCACCTAGAGGCTCAGTATAAGCATGTTGACTCTGATGGTCACTCAAAGGTTAAGTTTAAGCATGTTGACACTAATGGTCACTCAGAGGCTAAGTTTAAGCATGTTGACACTAATGGTCACTCAGAGGCTAAGTTTAAGTATGTTGACACTAATGGTCATTCAGAGGCTCGGTTTAAGCATGTTGACACTAATAGTCACTCAGAGGCTCAGTTTATGCATGTTGACACCAGAGGGTCACTCAGAGGCTTAGTTTGACCATGTTGACACCTTTAGTCCTTATTAGTCCATAATGGACTTATATAAAAAAATAGGACACGTGTCACTATATTATTGGACACGATTCTACGAGGTGTTACATCCTCGTTCGAGATCTTGAACTCAAATCTTCAAGTCTCTTGACCCTTTCCTGCACCTTCAGTTTTCTTTAGCAAGGAATCATTCTCTTCCCTTATCTTTCCTTCAACTTCATCAGTCTTCTCCAAATCCAACTTCTCTTTTAAAACCTCAACAACCACAGTTAGCTCCTGAATGCTCTCGGCTTCAAATTCAACTCGCAAGTCTTTAATCTCAATAATCTCGACCATCAACGCTTGTGCAACTATCACCACAGCTAATTCTTTCAATGCAATCCCCCGATCATATGGCTCAGGAACTGATTGGATTGATTGAACTGCTAATGCAGTGCTAGTAGATGGAGTAGCATTTGAATTTGCTTGCGATGCAGTATTCTCGGCTTGAACGTTCCATCTTTGGTCGTTTACAGTATCGTGCGAATGACCATAGATTCCACAATTGTAGCGCTTGACTATGGTAATGTCAATACCCATCTTTGTCTTCGTCGTGCCACCAATAAACCTATTCTCAATTCTTTGCAAGAATTGTTCAGCTCTTCTAACCAATTACGCCATATTTAGTTGAATATCGAGTTCTTCCATTTCGTCTTGATCAATTTGATCAAAATCTTCATCTAAACTTGAACTCTAAACTAATTTACCCAATCCATATTCTCATAAGTCGTCATGGAAGATGCCAACAATTCCATATTATCCTCAGTTAATTTCAAACAATGAGGATCTAAAATTGGGACACTCAAACTAAACGAAGGCTTTCCCTGATGACCACTATTCAATGAGTTTCCTTGACCACCACTTGTAGATCCTTTAGACGAACTAACACTGAACCCAAAAATGCAGTTTGATTTGAATTTTCACCAGCTTGAGTCATTCTAGACAATAACGCCACACTTACACCACTAGTGCTCTTTGAATCATTCTACTTTGCCTTGTAAAGAGTTGGATCCTGAATGTTATCAAAACTTTCAGCTTGATCCTGCATGCTCCAAGAATATTCTTTTGAGTTTCTGAAATGCACACTCCAAATTATACGTCTGGTAGAATATATTTTCTTTTATGATGTTGTATAGATGTTCCATTCTTTTGGTAAACTGTTCAACGGGTTCTCAACCTTTTCTTCCTCCGAGTAAATTCCTAATTGACTTCGATCTAATTCGCTGTGTAGATGATAAAAACCGATTCACTAAATTCTCATAACTTTCATTCTTCATCGCCTTAGATACCACGAATTTCATTTTCAACCGATCAAGCCTTCTCTTCTTATTACTATCATTCCTTTCAAAACGATTAATCATGCAATCCCGTAAGTTTTTAGACGTGTCTTTAACCCTGAATGTAGGTAGGATAGAGTGTGGAAGAGCCTTCGTAATCATTGACATTGCTATTTCGCCGGCTTCATAAAACTATATTGATCCTCGCTCAATGCTAAGTAAGCCATAATATTCATCCCATTCCTAGTAAATTACCAATACCTTCCGTTATGCATATCCACTTTTTCAAATCTTTGAATTTTATATATCTCTCAAGCATATTTTTCCATTTCGAGTCATCCGTCTCATTTTGTAAAACGAGTGGTTTATCACTACTTCCCACTTCATTATTATGCTTAATGTTCTGGACTACAGTAGCAATACTATTTTCCATATTCAACTCTTGGAATAAATCACCAAAAATGATTAGTAGGTTTTTCTGTCCAATACTTATTTTTCCAAATCTCAGAAATTCGGAACAACTACAATAATACTAAACTTGAATCAGAAATTCGGAATACACATTTCAGAACTAAAGAACTTCGGAACTAACAATAACTTAGAATACTTTGTAAAATCCGAAAACACTATAGTCGAATCAAGACCTCGTATCTATAACCTGAAAACACTCCTTACGAACTAACCATTTCTTTTCCACAATTGATGTTACTTCGGATGAAATACTACTGAGCAATAGGAAACACAGAACAAAACTCATGAACTCTAGTTCAGAATATCAGACATCTGATCAAAATCAATAATTCGGAACATAGTATTCAAAACTACAGAACCCTTTTCGAAGTACCAATTAAAGCGCGACTACACACTGAGATTACCGATGCTTTGGAACTGAACAACCACAAAAAAACTCGGAACTTGCAGTTACAATCTTCAGAACTTCAACCTGGTGTGTTCTTCGGACCACTCAAAACTAGGAGAATCAAGCTAGTTACTCAGATCTAGACCAAAATCACCCAAATCTTCTATAGAACTAAACCAAAGTAGGACGAAAACCTAATCGAAATCCATCTCCAATTTACTAACAATTGATGAAAAACACTCAAATCTCGCTGAAAATCAACAAAAACGCAAAAAACACGAAATTCTCTCGAATCTAAACGTCCAAACGAATGTCTACGGTAATACGAGCACTCTTTATACAGAGCCTTCTCTTATACCACTTATAAGGTCACCTATAACACCAATCTAATCGGATCAAATCACTGAAATGATACCTCGTGATGCGTGGAATCCATCACAAGGCTATACATACTTTAGACTATGTAATAAGAAAGAATAGATACAAGAAATCTACAAATTGTTACTTGTATTTCCAGATCACAGCAAACACAAAGATCCAGATTGTACAAATGACCAAAAAGCTTAACAAATACAAATCAGATGCCATATATATAGGCCGACAATGATAATCCGGAACAACATAAGTTCCGTATCACCTTCCTATACTACGGACACCATTAGGGTTCAAAGGAACAAACCTCTGACCCTTTACCATACTACGAACAAAGAACAAACTCGGAATCCACAAATTGTGAGTTTTACAAGTACTACAAACAAACTTATACTTCGGACTAAACCAACACTTAGTGAATTATACAAACATCAAAAAACATAAGTTATACTAAAAACCCTCCAAAGAGTTGTCAGAACTAGGACTTCATCACTTTAGTGCATTTACATGAAGCTAGTCAGCTAGATATGGCATACTAGGGATGATCAATACCATAGGTTGTACACATATCATTTGGAGGAAGTGTCCGGTAAGTTTGTGAGGCCAATTTATGAGAGGTGATCACAAATACCTAACGATCATGCTCGAAGCGGTGGTGTAGCATGACTTGTGGTTTGGCATGCGTACTATGGTCCTGCTGGTTCGAATAATGTCATCAATGCTCTCTATCAATCTCAGTTGTTCAATAACGAAATGCATGGAACCACCTCGAGGTGTCCATTTCAGGTTAATGATCGTCAACACAGATGTGGCTACTATCTTACTGATGGGATTTTTCCATCTTGGTTTGTTTTTGTATAATCTTTTCCATACCCCATTGACCCGAAAGAAAAACAAGTTCAAGAAAGTGCAAGAGTCGGCAAGAAAAGATGCAAAATGAGGGTCTTGTGTTTTAAAAGGTAGATGGGGTTTACTTAATCGATCGGTACGAGTAATGAAACACGAGAAAATACTGAACTATATGTACACATGTATCATATTGCACAATATGATTATAAGGAATGACAGGAATGCAATATCATCCAATTACGTGTTGGACTCTCCGACTATAGTTGTGGACCACGATGTAATTATGAGTTGTCGGATGGCGATGCACACTTTAGACTTCGATATGATCTTGTCGAACACGTCACTACCCTACTAGACTAGAACAACGATGATTAACATAGGAGTAGCGACTAGGACTGTAAATGAACTAAACGAACGTGAACAAAGACATGTTCGTGTTCGTTCATTTAACTTCAACCAAACACGAACATATAATCTAACACATTTATTTGTTCATGTTCATTTATTAAGAAAATGGGCATGTTTGTGTTCTTTTACGTCTGTCTATTTAAAACCTAAAAGAACAGTTCACGAACGTAAATGAACATAAACAAACAAACATAAATGAATGCATTTTAACAAACTATAAACAACACAAATGAACATGATTAAACAAACATAAATAAACACACATGAATATAATTGACTAAACATAAACAAACATAAAGTAATTTTTATATAAATTAGTGATTAATTGCCGATAAATTCCATTAGAAAACCCTTTTTTTATTATTAGAAAGCCCAATTATCAATTAGTTATATTTATATAAGTAGTTAAAATTTTTTTATGTTTAATATTTATATAAGAATAAGTACTTATGTATTTAAATGGAAACGGGCATAAATTAACAAACATAAACGAACGAACATAATCCAATGTAAATACATGAACATAAATGAAAGAACATAAACAGACGTTCACGAACATAAATAAATGAACAAAACGTGTGTTCATGTTTGTTCATTTACTCAAATAAACAAATAATTGTGTTCATGTTTGTTCGTTTATTGAATAAAGGAACATAAACGAACCCCCCTCTCCCCCTCCCCCCGAATAAGTTCACGAACAATTTATGAACGTTCGATTCATTTACAGGTCTAGTAATGACGGTACAACTTCAATTGCCGCTCAATCTTTTGTTTAACCTTATTTAATTAAATCTAGTTTGTCTTGGGCTATTTTAATCAATTGAGCTTTTAAGTTAGTTGTAAAGATTAAGTAATAATTAGTATTTGGATTTTAAAGTACTTAGGTTACTTATAAAGATTATGTAATAATTAACATTGGGATTTTAAGCAACTTACGGAATTAGAATATGACAATTGATTCATTGGGCTTTGAAATTGAGTTTTTTTCAGTTTGATATAACTGTGGGGTTTTTTTTATATTAATTTTAACCATCCTATTATTTCCTCATTTCCTCATGTATTCTCATATTTGCTCAAGGGTATCTTATGCATAAAAAAATCCTAGGCATAAAAAAATTGCACTTCAGAGACAACCTTAAGTCGTAGCACGAGCGGCACCTCGGCACGGTCTATGTCCACCACTGGGTGGACCACCATGGCAAATTCACCGATTGATTAGCGACAGACGTTTCATCAACAAACCACCGACGATCCTTTCGCTAATAAGTTCAAACTGAATCCAATACTGAAATAACAAAGATTTACATTATCTTTTTATATAACTATAAAAACATTTCTTTAATATACTTCATAATTCATTCATCATGAAGGGATAAAAAAGTAGTGCGCTTCTGTAACAAAATTAGTAAGCTTCTGTAACAAAATAAAAGAATCCATATATTCAATTTACAATGGTGTTACAGACTGTATAACCCAATTCAAATGAGGTGTGAAGATTTGGGTATTCAGTATTGTTTCTTTTCTTTCTTTTTCTTTTTTTGTTATTTTCTATTGATAATACCATTCTAACCAATGAAGTCCCAACCATCTATACAACAAATCCCAAGTCAAACTAGGGGTAAATTGGTAATTTTCCTTCTTCGAACATCTTAGCCTCTTGGAGTAAATCTGTGGCATAACAACAAATCCCAACAAGTCAAACTAGGGGTAAATTGGTAATTTTCCTTCTTCGAACATCTTAGCCTCTTGGGGTGAATATGTGGCATAACCTATTTGCCATAAATCTCTTCATCTATATGCTGCTCTAAGTTTGTGCAAAAACTGCAAAGTTTCACTATAAGAAGGATCGGCTCGGCTAATCGGCTTGCATGAATTTACATGATCTGTTGATTCCAGAACCTACAAAAATTCAAAAAAAAAAAAAATTTACAAATTGAGAGCGCATGACTTTTGTTTTGGTGTACGCGTGTGACACTTCTCACGAGGTCACCTTGGTTTATAAAGCACACTTGATGATGCGTGAGGGGATCATGTACTTCGGGCCCAAAATTGGTCAAAGCTGGTCATAATAATGGTTTGTAGGAGACTAATATGTAAGAGTTGAAGAAATTATGGAAGGTTTGCTTAATAAAAAGGTTTGGTATGTAAAACAGATGAAATAGAAGCAACAGACGTATTATAAAGCTTATTTGGTTGTACATAGAGCAACACTTGGCATGTACATGATGCGCGCACCTCGGCTTTTGGAACCTAAATGCCTCGGAGCGCCTTACGCTTTTCAACATCTCGAACATTTCCTACCCTAACACACTAAACTATACGTGTTGATGGTATTTGAGGCCGGGCATGCCCTACGAACCCATAATCTACCCTCTTTTACGTGTTTAACTATTGATTTTTCAGAATTGAAAACTTACAACAAGTTCCCCAAATCCAGGATATGCAGATTCAATCGGAACTATTTCCAATCGAAAAGCCCATCCACCATAGCCTTCAACTATTGGAGTTACTTTAGTCTGCAAACATTTATCCGTTAGTTAGAACATGCATCGTTGCCTGAATGCATATGCAGCTTGAAGGGCTAAGAAGTGATGAACATACCTCACAAAAACTAAGAACATCAAGAGATCTTTTTTTATAAAGATCCCGAATGAAGTCGTTAAGCTCCACTAATCTTGTAGACCCACTTCTCAACTCTCCTATCTAACAGATAAAGGAAAATACTACAGGTAAATTAAACAAAATTAATTTTATGATCATTGTAAAAGCAAGACAAAATGTATCTCTATATATTTGAATTCTTTTGTAGATAATTGTCGTGTCAGATCTATTACATATATTATACTACTAGTGTAATTCCCCGTGCGTCGTGGCGGGAGTACGGATGTTATCGATTTGAATCATTATGGTATTGGTACAATGCCGACACTCATTATGGCAACCAAAAGACAAAACCAATAACTAAAATCGTTATATGTCAAAAAGGATATTGATTATAAAAAATTCTATCGAGCTGTAGATTAAAATACGCACATTGCAACGACATATTCGATATTGTATACAACACCGTATCTTAAAAGTTAAAAGATGAAAAAAAATATACAACGAAACCTACATAAACATATACACACAACAACATACTCGAAATTTTATATACATTGTATCTTAAAAGTTCTTTGAAAAAATACCATTAATTACTTGAAAGCTATGTTAAAAAAACTAATAAAATTTGATTGGATTGCAAAAGTTAATTAATCAAAAGCTTCATTCGAGAAAATAAAAACTAATACAATATTATTGAATAATAATAGAAATGTTATATGTTACAAAAATGATTAACTACTTAAAAGTTGCTGAAAAAAAACCTAATAAAAAATTTAATCGAATTGTCTACTGTTTACACAAGTTCCTAAACGGGTATATACAATTTGGTAATAATAGAAACTTTTAGTAAAACGATTTTTAATAATATTTAAAAGGAAATTAATAAAAATGCTAACCGATGGTGCAGGGCGAAGCACATAACCCATTCGCCAAGGCATATCTGCAAGTTTACTACCAAAATGTGGGCAACTGTAAAACACCTAAAACCAGAGATATAAATTATTTAGTAAGCATATATTTAAAGTGATAACTAATATATGCAAATCATCAACAAACTTTTGTTCACTGAAACATACCACACCAACAGTGTTTTTGACAAGATTGCCTCTGTTTTCTGCACTTGCCTGATGTAGCATCTGCTTTACAACCAATCCGCCCATACTGCAATATGTAACTAGTTCCAGATTAAAAAATGCTAAAATGAGAGAACTTATAATTTAGAGTAAAATACCATTTTCATCCCTGAGGTTTGGCCAGTTTTGCGAATTTCGTTCAAAGGTTTTTTTTTCCCGCATCTAGATCCAAAAGGTTTGTCTGGCTCGTTATCTATTTTTCTCCGTTAAGTCAGGGTTATGTTCATCGTTTTTGTTAACTTAAAGGGCAATTCGGTCTTTTTCACTTTATGTACAAGCATTTAGCATAATGTACAAGTATTTAAAATACCGAATTGCCCTTTAAGTTTACAAAAAGGCGAAAATACCCCTGACTTAACGGAAAAAATGGATGGAAGTTAACGAGCCGGATGAAAATGGCAAGACTATAAACCTTTTGGATCCAGATGCGGAAAAATAAACCTTTATACGAAAGTCGCAAAACAGGTCAAACCTTAGGGACGAAAATGGCATTTGACTCGGTAATATATGATACTTTTTTATAGGAAGGATAAAATATGATATTAATCATATTATGCAAGTTTTTAGGGTATATATGAAATTATCCCATTAATTAATTACCTACACTATTTAAAAACCGAGTGCTTAAGGTACTCCAAAGAAAAGCTGCTAACATAAGACCTTATTTATAGTAACTAGACTTGCTCCATTGTTTTTTTAAATTGCAGTTTTATACAAACCTATGTGTTACAAATACAACTGGTCGGTCTCCAATTCGTGCCGCAGTTAGCTTTTCCAACAGCATGGAGCTAACTTCCTGCAGATACCAAACACAGGTTTATGATGCTAATCAGCACTTAATAAGTTAATAATATATGTCGCTTAAAAAGACTGATAAAACTATAAACCTGGAGGGGCAAGCTTGACCCGGACCATTGCGTAAGATTCGTCTACAGAAGAAAATAATCAGAAGTAGGTTATAACTTATAATCATGTTGTTACAAAACTAGAATGCAGTTTGAAGTTTGATCACAGAGTACTATGATCACAAACCTTGTACTTAAGACTAAACAAACGAGCATGCGGGAAGTCGGCTGAAAGCCACTCTCCAGGCCAAAAAGTTCCTTGTTTTCCAGCTTCTTCATCGATCTTTTCAACAAGCCCGGACTTAGATGAAGACTTGCACTCCGATAGCCGCCAAGTCTTAAATGGGCCACCACGTAGCCCATGAACAAATATAACATCAAGTGAAGGATCAGTTTGATTAAGGATGATGTCATCACTAACATGAGTAACATCAGTTTGATTTTCCGTTTCTGTAGATGTATGCCTTCCTTTTCGACAATCCCAGTGAGACATATCAGGGTTTATTAAAAAAATCATCTCCGTATAACGAGCACACCGAGTGTTTTTATTTTTAACTCCGGAATCATCATCATCGCAAAAGATATTTAATAACGTTGCTCGAGCATAGCTTTGAGTTTTAAGATCATTATTTCCCGAAATCTTTCCATTTGCACATTCTTCAAGCCAGTGACACCATGCTTCATCATCTCTAATAATCTTTTTGACTTTCGGATGAACCGAGAGCAAGGTCAACAACCGAGCCGCGTGTCTTCGAACATGAGCCACGGGTGGGACACGGACACTAGACGAGCCACGACCACGAGCATCTTGAACCGACGGCTCACCATGAACGTTTACAGAGTTCTCCTTCGGTTCCATGTCTCTTGACGCATCGTAGGCTTCAATTGCTGCTAATTGCTCATAATCATCTTTTAATAAAAATCGACGGAGTAAAGAAACCACACCGTAATCGATTATTTTATTTTGGCAAACCGAGTCATCACTGCAAATCTCTGTCATAGCTTTGATCCCTTTTAGAGTTGCTAGTGCAGAATCTGCAGCGTTCACTTTAGGGAGGTTGTCGTTTTTTCGATTTTTGTTTGTTCCGATGAAGGGTTCTAGAGAAAGAAAATCTGCCAACGGAGATAAATCACCGTTAATAGACTCTGTCCCCGGCTGATTTAAAGCTAAACTAACCACGGCGTTAGCCAATTGGTTAACACTTTGGCTTCCGGACACTACATTTGCCTGATCGATTTGAGTCTGCAAAAATATGGAATTCATCAATTACAAATATAAGCTGACAATGATATAGGGTTGCAATTTCAACATATTTGCTTGCGAATATGATGATTCACGTAATAATCTATTTTTGACGGGTAAATGGGTTAAAAGTTGCCAAAAGCGTGTTTTTAATATAGATTATAGAACCTAATAACTTTATTTAGGAGTTACATTATTATTGATAAGAGTAAAGTACACGGATGGTCCTTGTGGTTAACAAAATTTTTGGATTTGGTTCCCAGCTTTTCAAAAGTACATGTATGGTCCATGTGGTTTGCACTTTGCAACACATTTAATCCCCAGCTAACAAAAATTAGGGTTTCAGCGAGCCCAAGTTAGGGACTAAATGCGTTACCAAGTGAAAACACAGGGACCATCCATGTACTTTTGGAATACGTTGGAGACTAAATGCGTTACAAAGTGCAAACCACATGGACCATTCGTGTACGTTTGGAACGCCAGGGACCAAATCCAAAATTTTGGGAAACCATAGGGACAGGCCGTGTACTTCACTCTTATTGATATAATGTAATTTTGATAATAATAAAATGTTCGCGAAAAATAAAAAAAATGGACAAAAAAGTGGTTCATGTCACCTGGCACAATCCGCCAAGACTGTAAAAACCTAACTAAAAAGGAGTCGGTTAAATGGGTCAAAATTTGCCCAAAGTTATTTTATAAGAATTTAGTCTTGTAAATCAAATTATTATAAAAATTCCATTATTACTGAAACAAGATTTTTACCGTTTTCACCCAATGTTTACAATAATTTCGAGCAAAAAAATTATCACCCGTACAAAATGACCCGCTTTTGCCAAACCCGTCACCCAGCATGCCCGACCCGACCCACCTAATTTGCCACCTTTCCCTAAAACGAACAGAGCTACAAACCTTCACTTTGTCCCGAGGCTGAGCACTCCCTTTAAGAGACAACTTTCTTAATTTCAGAATGTCAGAAAGCATAACAGCTAACCAACCTTGAGAAATCGGTACGGAAGACGGCCCATAATCTTCACAAATTCTAGAAAGTATAGTTATAGCTGAAGATCTAATCGAATCCGATGAATTTTCCCTGAATACCCAAGGAAGTAAAATGCCAGACCACTTTTGTCCTTCCGAATAAGACAAACACACGTCTCCCGAGCAAAGTAATTCCAAACCTTTAGCCAACGATTCTTGTACAGAATTGTGATCTATCGTCTGTTTAGCAGTTTCCCTCAGTAAATCAAGACCCTTTTCCATAACTACTGTTCGAGCCTGTGGGCTCCGTTCAATAGATGATAAAAAGGCAGTCAAAGCGACGCGAGTCAACGAGATATCGCTGGTTTTGCTCGCTTGAGCAACGGTTTTAAGAAGGGTTGAACTCCAATCGGAAATATAATCGTTTATGGGGAGGTTTTGGTCTTCTAACAATAAACGCGCCACTAAACTTGCGTGATATTTTACTGATCTCTCGGGCGCTACTAAAGCCGACATGACCGCATGTCCATCGCGGTCAAGTTCTTGGATATGCGATCTATTTACATCGGATGCCATTGCCCAATTAGCTAAAGCCCATGTGGCGAAAGGAACCGCAACGTGTTGAGAATGCAAATCATCCCACAAGCCAGGGATGACGACCGAAGAGTTATCGTTTAATTTGTTATATTTAAGCGTTTTTGAACTAGATTTATAAGATTTATCTAGCTCCATTGATGACCCATTACTTGTGGAAAGACCTACAACAGTTGTACCGCCAAGAACTTTAATTCCGATTCCTTTTAGCCCGGGCCCACCGTCGTCATCATCTTGCTCGCCACCCGGCTGATCATCCATGTGCATGCCGCCTTCTTCGATTACTTGTAGTGCGGCTGCGATATCTCGCATAGCAGCTGCACCTGACAGCGCGGGCTTAAGCCGGATCATGTCGACATCATCAGAATTGGATGTAACGATATCCATTATTGCTGTAATGAGCATGCTTCTACCTTTTGAAGGATCGGAAAAATCGGCCGAAATGCGCCTTGGTTGCTGCTTTCACAAAAATGCTACATCAATACAATAAAATATTATTTCGGATAAACTTATGTGCATAAGAAAGTTTATAAAAAACTTAACTCATTCATGCATGTTGTTTCATGGCATATGTTTACAACAGGTATTTTCTAGTTGAAATGTTGAATAGACAAACGAATTTAACAAGGAAGCAAAATCAAAACACTCACAGGTCAAACTCTTTTCAGATGTCGGATGTCCTATTATTCTACAGGTTGAAGACATATAACAAAAACAAGATGAGGAAAAAACCATGAAGTTATACAATAAGATGTACAAAGCACACAGACGTAGTAATCTTGAGTTGATAGAAGTCATATTTACAAATTCGTCAATGAATACCAACAATTGCATTGTTTAACCCCTATAAATCTATCATAATGAAACTTCAAAGATTTATACACACCATGAGTGCCAAACTAACACACCACAAACCATAAAACAAATCACCATGATAACTGTTCATTCGAAGGCCTTGTGGGCCCTACATAAGCTTAACTTGAGAAGCAAGTTTGCTAAACCCTAATGAGTCTCTATAAATATAATCCATGTACTTGTAACTTGATTATCACCTGAATAAAGTATAACCTAGTTGCTACACGTGGACGTAGGTCATACTAACCCGAACCGTGTAAATATTTGTGTTCATTTCTTGCTTTCGCATATTTGTGTTTGTGTGTGCTTGATCCTAACAATAACTAACTAGGGCTCATTCAACATTAACAAACCAAAAGGCAAAAACAAGATAACACTCCAACATTTAAGAAAATAAGCCACATCCACACTAATACATTATCACCTCAATAAAGTGCAACCTAGTTGCCACCCGTGAACTTAGGTCATATTAGATCGAACCACGCCTGTGTTTGTATATTGCTTTCGAGTGTTGGTGTCCGTGTGTGCTTTATCCGAACAATAACTAACTAACTAACTAACTAACTAACTAACTAACCAACCAACCAACTAACTAACTAACTAACTAACTAACTAACTAGGGCTCATTCAACATTAACAAACCAAAGGCAAAAACAGGATAACACTCCAATAACTAAGACATAAAGCCACATTTCTAACACATTAATACATAATCACTCTTGTAACTAGTAATCAAAATACCTTTTTCGATTGATGAGGTTGAGCAAAAAATATAAACCTAAGAAGATTAGTAACAGCATTCGGCCTCCCAAGGACCTTCTCACAAACATTCTGATCCGCAATCAAATACGCCAAAGCCCTAGCGGCCTCCGCCTGGGTCCCACAACTCCCTCCACCACCAACCGTCACGGCCTCCAACAACCAGTCCACCACCATGCCAGCACCAGCACCAACAATCGCCTCCCTACGACTCTCACTCGCCGCCACAATATCCGCCAACAACGCCGCAACCCTAACCTCAAACCCTAACCTAACCTCATGATTCGCCGATGATAATACCGAGTGCAGCGACTTCCACAGCACCGTGGCTGCTACTCCGGTGTTCTTCATCGTGTTCACTAATCTGGGCACCGACTCCTTTGACCGGTCAATTAATTGATCAATTTCATCAACAAATTGATAGTTATTCTTGTTCTGGTCATTTATAACTTCTGTTTCGTTATATATCAGTGCGTATGATGCTGCAACAACTGCTGCGGTTGAAATTAGGGTTGCGGAAACGGTAAACGGATATGTTCGAGATAAACGTGAAATGGAATTAGGTCGGAGACGGTGGAGGACCGGAAGTGACGGTGGCGGAGATGCGTTTGGTGAATTGTTTGGATTTGTGGAGTTGCGATCGGAGTGATTAGTGGAGAATAATTGGCGGTAACGGTGGCGGTTGACGGTAGTTCTAGTGGTGAAGATACGACGGAGCATGGTGAGAGGAGATTATAACTGAGGATATGCGGTTGATTAGGAAATGAGATGCGGTGGTGTAGTCGCTTTTTAGTCACGGTATCTGTTTTTTTTTTTTTTTTTTTTTTTTTTTGCTACTCGTTGTTTGTTATGGTTGTTAATTTATAGTTTTAACGCTTTTATGATTATCTGAACATTTGAGCACCATAAAGCCCTTTTTCTAGACGTTTTGAAGTCTTAGGTGGCACCTTCTAGACGTGTTTTGAAGTCCTAAAAATCATATAGTATGGGTGTGAAAATTTAGATTGGACGTGATCTCTACAAAACTATTTCGTGTTTAGTGTTTTTTATGGCGTAATGTATGGGACGGGGGATTCTTCATCAGTGTGGAGAGCAACTTGTTTGGTGATGTAGCGCGAGTTAATTGATGGTTTGTGATTTGTTAGTTTTATTTAAACACTAGGTAGGACCCTTTCCATACCCAACACAACCCCATGTTTTTTTACCACGCCATTTTTGCTTACGTGGCAGCCATATAGCGCTTAACGCCCTCTCTTCATGCCCCTCCACACCGAATGATCTTAGGTGACACCTTTTTTAAAAGACGTTACATTTGAGGCGGTTGTGGGTGTGGCTAGAGGCGATCTGAACCGTTTTTTTAATGGGTAACACTGGTTTAAGTTATAAACCGATTATAGGGTTGAATTTTTTTCTTTTTTTTAATAGGGTTTAGTCTGGTTTGGAGTATTAAAAAATTGTTTTTTCTTTTTTTTTTTTGACCGGGCTCAAATCGATTCGAGCTAAAACCGTTTCTCAACACAAAAGTCCCAAACCTATGCGAAGCCGGTGGGTTAGGTGGGGGCCTAAACCGATTTTTTGGGATCAGACTTGGTTGAAAACCAGTTTATTGGGCCCAAACCGACTTTTTTACACCTCTATGTGTGGCGTTTTTCAAGGCGTTCGTCCATGGTTCATATTCATTAGTCACACGACTATAAAGTACAACCTCATAAAGATTTGGGCCCTTTATTTTTGTGTAGAAGCCCATTTGAGAATTCCTCTTGGACCTCTTTGAGAAGCAAGCCATCCAATACTCTTGGACTTTCAACCGCTTGTTGGAGTGATCCATGTCAATTGGGCTGCTTGTTTTTATTATTTTCTGAATGTGAATTTTTATCCTCGTGATTGATCCATAAGTTGGTAATGGGCCTTCTTTGACTAATCCATCTAGACGCCGTCAGGAGAGCTGCTTCCATTCTTTCCTACCCACTTGAATAGTTATATGCAACTAGGCCTGTAAGGTTGTCAAACAACCACCAACAGGACATGTCCATGTTTGTTCATTTAACTTAAACCGTCTAAATGATCGAACACAAACAATGAAACAAGCAAGATTTTCTTCTTCGTGTTCCTTTATGTTTTTGTTGTTAATAATATAAACAAACGGTTCATGAATGTAAACAAATACAAACTTAACATAACTAGACATACCTGAAGAATCATGAACGAACATAGATTAAAAAAAACATAAACAAACTGTTATTAGTAAACACCAACTAAAAGTTGATGTGTGTAAATCCATTGGGCCGAAAAAACTAATAAAACTAGACTAACTGTAATAATTAACTTTTTTTTCCGGTAAAGAAGCTATTAGTTAGAATAAACATTTGAATTTTGAATAGTTTGATGGTTTAGTTATTATTATTAGTAGTTGTGTTTGAATTCAAATAGGAAAACTTAGAGTAGCAAGTTCGGTATGGTTATATATAGCGGGTAAAGGGTCCTGTACAAATAAATTTATCGTATAAAATGTACGAATAGGGTGAAAAGGTAAAAAAACGTGGTGACATTTTCGTAATTATTCTATTCGTAGAGTAATTATCAAAATTACTCTACAAGTAACGTGGTGGCATTTTTCGTAATTAATCTATTCGTAGAGCAATTATCAAAATTATCATACAAATGCATCAAACAATATAAAATTTAAAATTACTCTACAAGTGTATAATAATTACTCTAATACTTCATCAAAATAACATAACATACACAATTACTCTATAAGGTTCATCAAACATCCGTATGTTTTGTACGATAACTCTATTTGTATTTGATCTTTTGTCTACATATAGCTGCATGTAGTTCTTTGAGATGTACCGTTGAATCAACTAGCTAGAAAAGAGTTATGCGCTAGTTGTATACGTGATTAGGTTGTTATTAGTTTGTAGTCCATTGATTTACCACTTGCAAGTTTATCAAGGCCTAAAAAACTAAATGAATATATAAACAAATGAACACAACC
Organism: Scalesia atractyloides; assembly: GCA_947069175.1. Taxonomy (NCBI): domain Eukaryota; kingdom Viridiplantae; phylum Streptophyta; class Magnoliopsida; order Asterales; family Asteraceae; genus Scalesia; species Scalesia atractyloides. The sequence goes on along the minus strand of CAMTDV010000001.1, from coordinate 13,820,114 downwards.
AAACAAGACTAAATGAATGACCATAAAGGAGTTTAAATTAACGAACGTCCATAACACAAAGGAACATATGATACGTACATGTGTTCATGTACATCTCATTAAGTTGATGAAAAACCAACACATGTTATTTCTTTTATCATAGATAGGGGCAAAGCATCTTTGGGGACAGGGGCACCAACCCCCTTGATTTTTCACTTCATATGGTTTATTTTACCAATTTTTTAGTATAAAATATTAGATTTTTTAAAAGTCAAATCCCCTTTATTCTTCAAGCCACACATCCTTTTGTTCTTCACTTCCACGCAACTCCCAAAAGAGTTTGTCTACAGTTTAATTGTATTTTCTTTTTTTTTAACGACAACGACTATATATTAATATAACGGCCAGTCAGAAGCTAAAGTACAAAAGTTTTTACAAACGAAAAAATCAGACAAAATGAAAAATCTATCCAATTCTTCCCGTCTAACTCAACGCCTGCAGCGCTATTTTTGACCCAGCAAAACGTCTCCTCTATTATTTCCACGATTTTATGAACTGGCATCATGTTTGCCTCATTTTCATTTCGGGTCAACCAAAGTCTCATAAGCAGCCAAGCGTTACAAATTAAACGTGAATTTGTCGACCGGTCCCCTTCCAAAATGATACTTCAACTTTCAGTTTTTCCATTGAATAGTTGATGCCATAATTCAAATAAATAGTTAAAATATCAATATTCAAGTTGCAATAAATACCAACATTCAAGTTGCAATAAATTCCACAGAATAGTATTTTTCTGAATTGTAAATGGCGTAAAATAATTGTTTAGTCAGTTTTAAAGAATTTTCATTTTGAATGTAAGTCAGCAGACCCAAAAGTTCAACTAAATCAGCAAATAATTATACTTTGATTGAAGTTTTATTGAGCTCGATCTTGTTGCCTCAATCCGGCAAATCGTTGTAGTATAGATTTTGAACAAACAAGTTCCTTACTTCAATTTCTTGTCTTCAACTAGGGGGATTATCCGCACTACGTGACGGGATCCATATCATATTGGTTCTTTTCATTACGCTACATGGTTGCAAAAATCTCTAGGCGCTCTCTAGTCAGATTTGAGAGTACTCAGGAAGTACTCGGCCTAGGCGGAGATTACTCGGGGAGTAATCGGCCTAGGCGAACAGTACTCGGGCCTCTGCAGCCTACCTTGTAATGAGTACTAAGAGTCTAAGCGGGACTTTTACAACCATGATTAAAATGATGACATGTGAAAAAACGTGCCGACACGTGTTGGGGAGACTTGGGTTCTCCAATGGAGACCAAGGTTCAATCCCCACTAGTGTCACTTTGGTGAATTAGGCAATTATGGATAGAGCCTAGCCTCTTTGCAGAGGTGTCAGGCTCTATCCTGAGTCCACCCAGGTTTTCGTCTCACCGTACATTACGCCATAGAGCTATGCTCTTCTACGGTAAACGTTTTGTATTGGTTCATTGGTGTAGCCAATCAAGGACTTCCACTAAAACTACCTTTCTATCTTTCCTTTTTTAAATTTTCACTTGGCCTTTTTATCTATAATTTTAATTTCTTCAACGATCTTTTTCTAAGATTTGAGGAGACCTTAATATTGAGAAATTCACTTGTGTGAATCTGCTTCGGACTCCATCTTTTATGCTCTTTTGTGGAATTAGGCATACAAGTGCATGGTTCTAGCCAAGATCAATGGTTAAACTGGTCAATTCAAGAACATGGCTTTGATACTTATTGTGAAAACTGATCGTAAAATATCCTGCTTGAACCAATAACCGTTGCTTTGGCAGGTGTTTGTGATTGTTAAAAAAAAAGCTCATGAGAATTTTAGGGTTTTACAAAAGACACACCTAATCTTCATGGTTGAGAATAATATTAATAGTTTCCTCTAAACCTTAATCCTTATTGTTAGGATACTAATAATTAGAAAGGTAAATATTTAAAATATCCAAATCTGAATATTTATCATCTTCTTTAAGTCTTTATCATGTTAGGAAATAAGGTTAAATCTTATTAACATAGTTGTCGTATTATCAACCTCGTTAGCAACTGCTTGTGGGTCGTATCTTATTAGCGGGATAAATGATAACATGAGTAGTGGCAACTATAATATGTAGAAGTATTCTGATCAGTTGCAACTAGTATGAGCAGTGACATGTTCATTCTACTTCTCCCTTACAATGTTAACATCAACTATCATCATTGGCAGTAATTGCATCACTTTATCCTCTGTCATAACTGAACCTATTAGTAGCAACTCCTCCTGACTTAAGCACCACTAGAATTTGTTGGTTGCAACTGGTTTCTCTCAACTTTGATATGTGGGAACTGATTTTTACTTTCTTATGTTTTTCTCCCTCAGTAGTTACTCATGAATTCTTCTATCATATTCTAGCTATCACTCTCCCTCAACAATATTTTGGTCTTAGTCAACTTCAACTCGAAAGTTCCATCTTGATCAGCTGTGACTTGGCCAGCGATAACTCTTCATGGTTAACTTCCTACTTTGCAATACTTTAGCAATCACACATCTTTCTCTACTTTGCTACTAAGTCGCATTGTATTGGTGATAACAACTTAGTTTATCGGGATTGATTACATAAGGATTTCTACGTATCTTATTACAATGTTCTTCTAGGCTAATTTATAGTATTTTAGGCCTAAAAATAGCCCACCATGTTTCAGGTCATTTATCGATCATCATATAATCATATGGCGTATAATACACTTATTCTTGTGAAACTAGAATGAACATATTGTTAGTTGTTAGGCCTAAATTGAATTTAATGTCAACCAAACTATGTTTTGAGTCCACTCTAACTCGCGGCTACGATCAAACCATGTATACTTGTAGAGCACAACACATAGACCAACACTAACCTCTAAGATGTCATCCAGTTATCCATCATAGTTAGACTCTTAACTCATTGTAAGAAGTCCCCTCACACATACACCACTATTATGTGTGACTTTCCCAATAGCATTTTTTTTGGTATGGAGGTTGTATCCATTTACAAAATATACATTATACATAAAAACAGGATGAGCGAGTATGTGTGTTAGAGGTTTCAGTTGAGCGCTTGAGTCGACCATCAGGTGATTGAGCTAAAAATAAAGATGTGAATTTTCTCATCCTAAGGTAACTTATCTTTAAATATGGCAAGTATTTGATTATAAGTAAACTCAGCTACATTACACGATACTTCCCTTTCAACATTTACTCATAAGATCTAGTTTTGAGTAATTTAACATCCATCCCACAAAGGCTTGTCGACATCATGTAACATGTAAAAATATCCTCTCGTTGATGGATTAGGTTCTTCTTCTATCCTTCTCTCGATATATGCCATTACCACTTGAGCTTTTTTGTTAGCAACCATCTATTGAATTAGAGGCTTAAACTGATTGTTAGGTATTAGAGTGCCTTTGTTCACCATGGTTATACTACACGTAATAATTAGCCATGAAGTCGTTTTTATACAAGTGGATCTTCACATAGTGCTTTAAATTTTCACATTTGGAACAGGGGCCTCTAGTATTATAAATTATCCTTGTAAGTAGTTTCCTTTTGTAATTCACGTATCTTCCATAGGAATAAACACAATCCAGTGAAACCTTTACCTATCAATAAACTTAGTGCTAAGACATCCTTGAATGTCATTCTTTCTTCACATTCATTCCCTATTTATGAATCTCGACATAATCAATTTCTACACAAAAATCATACATAGATTATCTGACCATAGGTAGTTTACAAAACATAGTGTTTGTACAACACAATCTAATTCTACGACATATATACACATACATGACTGACGTCGACAGTCAAAAATAAAATTTATAATCAACCCTAATACCTTATTAGATAGGGTAACTTAAGTGCCAAACAACAAGGAGTACTGTGGAAAGGATTGTTGTTTAATTGCTTCTTTACTACTTAACTAAATTACTGAAAAGTAAAATTGATTGAGAGTTGATTTGAAAACCAAATTAAAAACGAGTTATAAACAATTGGAAAAAGGTGATTCCTCTAGGTTTTAGATTCCAAGTGGATTCAATTAACTAGTTCAATTATATAAATCATGTACACGTGATTGCATAGATTAGTTAGTTGATAGTGACAGACGAGGACAATTTACTTTGATTGCAAAATAACGAAAGGTTATTACATGAGTATCAATTATAAATTACCAAACTCAATCCCTATCAAATATATCCTAATTACTAGAACTCTCGGGAATTGAATGAATAAAACTAAGCTTCAAGTAAAATCAATCATTTACAATCAAACAAACAAATCAATAAGCAAAAAGTAGCGAATTCTTAGACTGTTGAATCCAAATACAAAGTAAATCTAATAAAGATAATCCAGTTACAAGAATCCTCCACCCGGAGGAAACGACGAAGAAATTATCCGCTCATGGTGATGATTTGATCTTATGAAGTGTCTGCATGGAATTGTATGATTGATGATGGAGGAGTTATTGGAATGGAAGGTGAAAGAGCTTCATTTGGGTCGCCTAGAGTCATTTCCTTACTTGCCTCCACGAGTTAGAATGAAAGAGACGATGAAAACCCCTAAGGTTTACAAGTTTTAAACGAGTTTTCGTAAACACGGGCTGTGGGCAGCCGTAGCCTACACCTGTTGATATATGTGAAACTGTTGCTGATGGAGTCATAGCCTACGGCCAGCCAGTAGGGTACGAATCTGGGCTTCTTCAAAAATTGTTTTTTTCATTTATTAAGCATTCCACCTTGTAAATTCCTTAGTAAGCTCTCAAATAAATCGTTGAACCTACAAAAACACATTTCCTCATAGTCAAGTAATTCCAAATGATTAAACATATAAAAACATGGGATACTAACATTTAAACACCTAAAATACCAATCCAAAACCCATCCATCACATCCCTATTTCTTGTCTTAGAGAAAATCCATTCGCAACACTATAACAAATCAAACAAATACTCCAACCGCTCCTACCATATCTTAGCTAAGGTCCAAATTCATACCCAATCACAGATTTATACTAGGTGTATTAATTCAGAAAATAAAAGTGATTCACATATTAAAAATATAATTTGTCTAACTAAACCTAACATGCTCCTGGCTTTTATTCTTATGCAACACACCGCTCACAATTTTCACTCCCCTAGGTTTAATATCTGAACTAGCATGTGATGCACTAGTATTACTCGCTCATTAACCGAATATGAAACTCTTTCCTCGTAGGCTTATATGACAATCAAGCCTCTAGCATAACATTTAACACGGCACATCAAAAGGTCTTATAGGTTTTTGGTTCGGTTAAAGGTAGGGATTTTTTTTGCTATTTAAGTGGCTAAAAAGAAAAGGGTAAAACCAAATCGTGACAATACTTATTCACACTGAAATAACTACTAACTTTAGGTTATTTTTGACCTATAAATGCTAACATATTTTGTTTTGGTCATTTGACTCATTCGTTTGGCTGTACTTTCTGATTGCCCTTCGCGGTCGGTAATGGATTTATCTTTTTTTACCTTCATATATATATATATATATATATCCAAGTACATAGATTTTTCTTCACGGTCTGTAATGGATCGGGTTAAGTTCGGTAAGTAATTCGGGTTTAACAAACAAATAGGTATCTAGTTCTAGGTTGGCTACTAAGAGTAATTTATGGGTAATCCGGTAAACAAATAAAAGGTGTAAACAAAAAAAAGGAATTCTAATGCCTTTATCATCTATGTGCATATGTTAAATTCATAGTCTTAGCATGTATCAAATCACACAAGTTCTAAAAAAGAGCAACATACGACATATTCTTATCAAATATATATGAGATCAATCTAAAAATTTTAGCAAGCTCAAGATCTCACCAAAGTGGGAAAATAGAGTTACTGATGTGTGCATGCATTTATTGTGCCAATTGCTTGTCACCCCTAGCTAGGAAATTCTACCCAGTTTCTATAAGACACTTGCTGAAAACGGTTCATTCTCTATTTTAAAGAACTAGACCATGACTAAGGATCTCTACCCAAATAAGCGGGAGCAACTTAGCATGTATTGAATAGTTGCTTTCATTCCCGATTAGATTGTTCAAAACTAAACATTTAAAAAAATTCAATTTCCTCACATACTTGGGATACATTGTCTCCAATGTATAAGTTTTTAGATAAAAAATGTGTGGTTACTAATTCATGTTAAACCCGGTTTTCACAAGTAACTAATTCATCAACCAACCCATTAGACAGACCAAAATAAATACCAATTAAATAAACATCAATCCTAACACATAAGGAATAATAGTTTACATCACCAAGTTCACGAAACATTGAAACACACCAAAAGAAAGCAAATAATGATAGTTCACAAATCCACCCGACCACCTAAGCCCATGTTAAGTACATAACAAATTAAAAAGTCAAAGAAGAACACATGGACCTGATCAGAGATCAGAGAGTGTTTAATAATGGGGTTGTTGGTGCTATCCAAAGATGGACGTGAAAGTGTCCAAAACTACTCCGAAGTCATATGCGCTAGATGAGCTCCCTTCACATTGATTCTGATCCGCGTCTGCATATGGGTCAACCTATCGCGAATGGTTTACCAGTGGCTCTAGATAATGGCAGTCCATTGTATGGCGACAAAAGTAGTATAATCCACCATCTTTGGATGTTGCACCACCGGCTCTCTAGCCATCCAAGCTCGGTGCATCCTTCTATTTCGATCATCCAAAAACCTGTCATTAATTTCCTATTGAAAATATCCTCTGGGCATCTCTTCTTGCTATCTCAGTATGTTGGGTATTCTGATCAAATAATGCATGCGTATCAACATGCCACTCCTCCTAACCAACAGGTCTTTCCGCTTGAACTCTTGCAAAGATATCAACATCCATATCACCTGCTGCATACCTGAACTTGCATTTGCATGAGTACCTATACCCACTTTTCTTCTTCATTCCCACTTTCTCCTTCACTTATTCCTACTTCACTATCTTCACTCCCTGTCTCATCTTGTCCTAGCATCGGGTTTTAAGGCCCTCCACTTCTTCTCGCTGTCTTTGTATTTCAGCTTCAAATACATGTCTATCTCAGTATGCAGCCAACCAAATTTTTTTAAGTTAGTTAATGTTATTGTTGATATGTCCTTCCTTATACCATCATTAAATTGATTCACAACTCTAAACATCTTCAATAAAGTCGTTATTAATTTGTATTAAGGGATGATTTTCTTATCTTTATTCTCCCTCATTTCCCATATTTCATCATTACCTAGTACCTTTAAGATATCTTGGGACCTCTAGTTATCAAAGAGTATAAAAAAGGATTTCCCACTTACGGATGCTCGACTTATCTCATTTCCTTGGCATCACATTTTGCACCACATATATTAGCATCAATTTAGCTGGCAACTTCAAAGCATCCTTAATCACTTTGCCCCTTACCTTGTAAAAACAATTCCTGAAGCATTCTTGTCCATAGTGAGTTCTTAGGTGGATTCATATACAACAAGTCTTCACTCGGTTAGGTGTACTGAGTATTAGGCTTTGAATCAGACTTTGCAATTTGCCTTAGGGTATCATAGGACCTAGTTACCGCCTTACCATTGCAGCAGCCCTTCAGGCTTATGGTTTTTGGCAACCTATTTCCCCAATCAACTTCTAAACTACCAACCCAATCATGTATAGAGTCTATGTATACCTTATGATCCTCCCCATCATAACACCTAAGAGCCGCTTCCCATCCGAGCTTTTCAAACTTCTGACAAATTCCAAATGGTCTAAAATCTCTATTAGTAATCGCCCTTTCACCCTTTCACATAAAAAAACTTGTCTTCCTAGATACATGATCTTACATCTTCTCATCAAACAGTTCACCTTATCAGTGCTTCTCAAAAGCTGACAATGAACCACCTCCACATTTGGTCTAACAGGAAGTGCTTGTTCTTCCTCCTCATTTGTTTGTTGGGATTGTGGTTGTGGTTGTGGTGGTGGTGCTTGAGGCATAGGTCCATCTCATGCTGTGAATTTTCTTTGTTTTCTTCCACATGGTGGTTCTTGTCACATCCTAACCAATGGCGGAAACATCAGAGTGAGACAAAAACACGATTGCAAAAGACATCACAACCACTATTGTGACAATAATTTAATAAGTACCCTTTTTCATTTCATTTCAAAAAGGTTTGTAGTACAATACATAGAAGCAAATTTTTGACAAATTGAAATCTAACAAACTTAACAATAAAACATAGAATTAAACTAGGTGCATTGTTTAGCCATTCTAATAAATTCTTTTGACGCATCCTCATCACAAACCTGCAATATATATTAAAGTAACATGTCAACATAAAAATTAATTGGTGAGCATACAAGTTTAGTGTACTAGCATGTGTATAAAATAATTTAACGAGATCCACATAGCAAAAACGTATACTAAGGCGTAAACATAACATGAACTAGCATGCATCACATACGTGCCAACCAAAGATTCCACTAGCGTAATCTTGTCGTTACAACGACAAAACCATTTGTCTAATTGTATTACTTAACATAGATCCATCAACGGGCTGTGTACTACTCCTATATCACCATACATGTTAAGGTAGGTTTGTATGAAGTTAATGACAAAGTATAGTCCAAGAATGGCTTCTAGCATACATGTATTCCTAAAGTATAAACGTATAAAGCATGTATATTAGATTTGTTTGTATGAATAATGTATTTGCATATGTGTGTTTGTGTGAGTTTTAATATGGTAATATATATTGCACCAAAAAGTGTTAAAACGAAAAGAGGGTCATGTCTACTCACGGTTTGCAAAAGCTTCCAAAAACGTGAGTAGTGAGTATTGAGAGTTTAGGAAATGCCTAGGTTATCTTACAAGGATGAACGAGGCATGTGAATTATGAAGTTTGGTATGTATTTAGATTAGGGTTTCAAGATAGAATGAAAGTATATATATTGCAAGAAAATACATCTTGTCTAAAAGTGCTCATTATGGACACTATTTTGGTAATGATTTCATGGGTACCGATTAACTCATTAGAATCTCTAGTTTGAGGAACTTTGACCAAGATGAAGAAGACCCTAATACATAACATTCAACCATGAGTTTGGCTGGTGTTATGATTCGGTTCTACCATATAATTATATATATATTTATAAGTATTTACTCCAAGTCACATATTGTCATGCATGGAGGTAGGATGAATTGCATCCATTTAACCTCATTGTATGGATTGAATGAAATAAAGAATGTACAAATAACTAATCATCTAAATCATCAAGTCTCCAAGTGAAACTCAAACTAGACTAGTAAAATGTTTGGAGACTTGGTGCAGTTTGGACACTTTGTGACTAGTAAGTTTACTTGATGACTTAGGTTCATTATAATGGAGGTATTTTCACCTTAAAATTTATGGAATGATACCTTAACTCAAGCCCTACATCATGTAAGTTAGTTAAGAGCAAGGTTTGGCTCATGTTCATCCAAGAAAGGTGTTGAAAATGTTGTTAAGTTTGAAAGTTTAACCAAAATAGAATTTTAATCCAACTTTAAACCTCAAATATGGTGATGTTCCAACTTAGTTACTATGGTAAACTTGTGGAAAAATTCCTAGAGGTTATCCAAAAGGAATGGAAGAATAAAACATATAGATGAAGAAGAAAATGAGTTAAAACTCACTTAAACACTTGAAACTTTCTGCACAAACTTCAAGATTTCTTGATGATTCTGGAGTGTTTGAGAGTAATTTGGAGTTATGCAAAGTGTTTAGGAGGTGGTGGAGTCTTGTATTTATAAGTAGGGATTAGGGTTTGGGAGCTAATGAAGGTAGTTGGGAGTTAGGACATTAAAGAAAGTGGTTGGTAAATGGAAATTTTCATCTTTAGTCCTTGCACTTGTATTGTTAGTTATTTTATGCTATAAAGGTGTATGCAAGTATGTTATAAGTATGAAACATGTATGAATGTGATTTTGAGAAAATATAATCTCGATGTATGTCTCGATTTTAAATTAAAACGTGTACTTGTGACTGATTACATATTATGCACGTATGATTAAATAAGGTTGATATAAAAATACGATTTCCATTATGATCAAAGTCTCGAGATTACAAGAATTGAAATGAAATAAGAATACAATTTTCTAAAAATAGAAATGCGAATACATCTTTCTATATATGGAAAGTACATAAAATGCGGAGGGTTACAGTTCTAGTGTAGAAGAAGAACCAGGAACACTTTTGCCTTTGTTATTTCTTTCAACCACTTCTTTTGACTTACCTATCCTACACACAATAAACTAGACAAACAATTCAAGTCAACCCCAAATCTTTGCAAAATTTAAACAAATGTGCACTACGAACAATTTCCCTACACTTGTCTAACATTATGGCTACTAGGCTTGTTGAATTCACCCTTAAAGTTTAACACATATAATTCATGAAACAAATATTTTAGAACCTTAACAAGTTACCAAGTTTCCTCAAATTATTATTTTTGTTTTTCCCACAATATAACATGACAAGTTCAACAAGCTTTATAACATCATCTAGTAGCCATAAACATTATTGATCTTACAACAATATCACATATTAGCACCAAGGTTCGCTTATAATAAAAATTTTTAAGACGACTTGCAAATAACTTACCCACAGTCTCGATTTCAAGCATTAAAGTTCACACCTCAAGCATCTCTAAAGTATAAAAACAACATAAACCTGTACAAGCAAAAGATCCGCATCTTTTTCTTTAATAAAGAGACTGTAGTCGACTATTCCACGTCTGATCCTATGTTTAAGAAGATATGCCGACAAAGTCTCATACGAGGCTCTTAGGGCTTGGTGTAGATTGTAAAGAGCTTTGTCTAACAAATAAGTTTTTTCTAGAAACAGTGGATACTCAAAACAAGATGGTTGAGCGACATACACCTCTTCATTCACAACGTCATTTAAGAAAGCAGACTTGACATCCATTTTGTACACTCTAAAGTTTTTATATGAAGCATAGGCTAGAAAGATTCTAATAGCCTCTAGGCGCGCAATTATTGCGTACACTTGGTTGTAATCTATCCCTTCCTACAGATTAAAGCTTTGCACAAGTAGTCGAGTCTTGTTTCTCACAATTACACATCGATTGTCTTTCTTACATTTGAACACCCACTGAGTTCTGATCTTCTTTATATTTTTGGGAGATCAACTAAGCGCCAGACTCCTAAATTTTGAAACTGCAACGGTTGTTCTTGCAATACATTCACCCACGAATCCTATTTCAATGCTTATTTGTGTATTTTTGGTTCAACTTCAGTAAGAAAGAAAGCGTGTTGAAAAACTAAAACAAGGCGCGGAATTTTAAAAACTAAAATAAAGTAATTAATTAATTAAAAATAATAATAATTACATTGATATACAAGTATACAACCTTATAAAACTAGCGTATTATCTATCTATATATATAGGGGAATCTTAACATATAATACTCCTTAACATATAAGCGTACACCATGAAATTATGTACGTTATAAAAATCAAAACGCTAATCACGCATGTTGAAAGTCATCATCACGCATGTTGAAAAAACTTAATCACGCATGGTTGTAATTTTTCAACATGCGTGATTAGGTTTTAAGTTTTACAATGTGCCTAATTTCTTCACATGCGCTCTGCGCTCGTATGTTAAAGAATATTGTATTTTTCACACACGCACACGCTCTCTCTCTCTCTCTCTCTCTCTCTTTCTTTCTCTCTCTCTCTCTCTCTCTATATATATATATAGGGTTCAAAAGTGGTTTTGTAAACGAAATGAATCAATCTGGATCATTCTTTTTTGTTTTTGTTTTTATAGATTAAAAAATAAATAGAAATGATATAATAGTAAAGTTAAAATATATTCTCTCTCCAATTAGAATTAAATAATTTATTTCTTCAAAAGGTTTATTTAATATTGATTTCCTATTGTTTGTTTGAAACCGACTTCTGTGATATGTAAAACCAGATTATATGATATGTAGGAGTGCAACGAATCGAGCTGAGTTCGACTAGGCTCGAGCTCAAGCTCGTTTAACTTATTAAAGTTCGAGGGTGAGGTTGAGCTCGGTTTGATTCAACCTTTGTTTCTAAAACCCGAGCTCGGTTCGGATGTAAATTTTCAAGCTTAAAATCGACTAGTTTTGTATTTATTAATTAATTTATATTAATCATAACTATTATTTCATATATAATTTTGTTATATTCTCAAAATTCTATAAACAGTAATTATTATTATTGTATAAATATATACTTAGTATACTAATTAGAAATTATATAAACAGTGGGCTCTTTTAGGCTCGCAAGTCTGTTCGAGCTCGATAAGCAAAACTCGGGTTTGGGCTCGTTTACAAAACGAGTTTGTTTTTAGGCTCGGGCTCGAGGTCGTTTAAGCTTGTCTCGTTTCGAGCTTTTTTCGAGCCGGGCTTAAGTAGCACGACTTGTTTACACCCCTATTACTATCATATAGTGGTTCGTTATGGGGTTCTATTAGAAGTTTTAATCGACTTATTAATGTGTGTTAATGGTGAATCCTGTGGTTACGGTGACTAAAAAAGCTATAAATACTTTATCGGGCCCAAAACACACTGGCAAACACCTACACATGATTATTAAAGATAAAGTAAAAGAAAGAAGACTTCATGAAGCATTAACAAATGTTGTGATTATGGTATTTGACGTTAAATCTATGCAGCCTGTGATCTTCTCGAGCTATGAGGTATTTGTTGCACATAATACTATCCGGCCAATTTTCGTCATAAGAAATACCGATGGTTATATTTGTTTGACTAGGTGAAGAAAAATCCCGCTCTTGATGCCAAGGTTTCTGATATATGCATTGGAACTTCAGCGGCCCCCGTCTATCTCCCTACCCATAAGTTCCAAACTAAAGATTTGAAAGGAAATATACATAGGGAATTCAATCTTTCGATGGTGGAGTGATCGCTAATAACCCGGTTGGCAAAATATTTTAATAATAGCATATGTGATTATTAATACAAAATTGATGTAATGAACATCCAAATCTATGTTATAAAGCATAAATTTAGCGTAAATACATATATTTTTGTAGGTTTTGGTTGCGATAAGCGAAGTTACTAAGGAAATAATGTCAGGAAGTCCCGACCTTTTCCCAATAAAACCAATGGAATATGGTCGTTTTCTAGTTTTGTCATTAGTCACAGGGACTTCGTAATATCAAGAACATGATGCTACAGAGTGTTCTAAATGGGGCGTTGTAGGGTGGCTAATTGCTGGTGGCTCGCATCCGTTGGTGGATATTTTTACTCAAGCTAGTGGCGACATAGTTGATTATCATATCTCTACCGTCTTTCAAGCCCTTCATTCAGCAAAACATTATCTTCAAATTCAGGTATTTTGTGAATATTTTTCAAAGAAAAATTTGATTTTAATAATGTAAACTGAATTTATTAAAATTTGGTTACATCCCACAGGATGACACTTTAAGAGGTGATTTAGCTACGTTGGATTGTGCAACCGAAGAAAACTTAGAGATCTTGAGACGGTGGGACATAAGTTGTTGAAGAAACAAGTGAGCAGGGTTAATCTAGGCACTGGAATATACGAGCCCTATAATCATACTACCAACGAGATGGCTTAAAAAAGTATTTTCACCTTAAAATTATTTCGTTATTATGTCTTTCTTCATTTAGTACTTGTGCATTTATCATAATATCATCTTGCATTTTTTATAAAAAAATGTTAGGTTTGCAGCATTACTCCATGAGGAGAAGAATGTTCGAAAATTGAGATCGCCACATACTAATAAAGGAGACAATATTAAGCAGTGTTCATGGAAGATCAAACAACACGTTTGCGAAGAATGTCAAAACTCCCGCATCATGCTCTTCCAAACTTACACAAGCTCAACATGAACTAAGATTTCCTTTTGAATACATCATGACATTTTTGGGTTTTAAAAAAAATTAATCCCTTGTTATTAGATATGTTTAAGGTAAACTAATTATATGTTCCATATGTAACACTTCGCATTTCTTTACTTTCCTTATTTAGAAAGTTATATTCATATTTCTATTTTTAGAAACATGAAATCATGTCGTACTTGTATTTTGTTTCCAATATTATAATCCAAGGCTTTAATTATAATGGAAATTCATTTTACACATATACATGTTACATACTTGTGTTATACGCAATCAATCATCGAATACGTGTTTATACACAAAACCGAGACTCGTAATACTAGGAAATATTAATCATACATGTATCACACTCAAACCATACCTTGATACACTTTGAATACCTAAAAACAGGCTCAAATACATGTTTACGACATAAAATAACATAATTATAAATTTCAGGGGCCAAAAATGAACATTTTCAGACTAGACTCCCAGGCGCCACGCTTTCCCCAGTGATGCACGGGAGAGGTCAACCCGCAGCAGGTTGCAACCAGCATGCAGGTTGATCCATTTTCACCTCTTTTTACCTCTAATCACCTCCTAACTTATTTAACACTAACCTTACTCAACCCCATTATAAATAGGAGCCTTCATACACTCCTAAACACTTTTCAATCAGTAAGTTTGAACACCTTTCTTCACCATTTTTCTTGTTTTCTTCTTTCATTCCACCTTGGATAACCTCTAGGAATGTTTCCACAAGTTTACCATGGTAAACTAAGTTGGAACACAACCATATTTGAGGTCCAAAGTTAGATTAAATTCTGTTTTTATAAAACTTTTATTTTATGTAACTTTTATTTATGAACATGAACCCAACCTTGTTCCCAACCAAATTGCATGTTGATGGACTTGAGTTGGGGCTTCATTTCAGTAAGATTAAGGAGCAACCACCTTCAATCTCATTAATATAAGTCATGAAGTATATTTACTAGTAACAAAGTGTCCAAATTACACCAAGTCTCCAAACATTTTCCATGATTGGAATGCACTAGTCCATTTTGAGTTTCACTTGGTTACCTGATTATTTAGATGAATATCCAACTAAGTAGCTTCCAAGAATAAAAGTAAGTTAACATCACCTCGTCTCCAACATTTGTCATGTTGGGTATGACACGCCTGGGTTGGCCTTATTTGGTTACTTAGATGTCTAGTAACTTATTTCTTTGTATTCTAATGTTTCATAACCATCTGAATCATCCTGGGGATGATTTTGTGTATTGGTGAACAGTAGGGTTAATGGATTCATCCAACCCATGCATGACCGTACTTGACTAACCTAACATTTGGACTACTAATAAACTATATAAATATATAAATACATATATGTACATTTAAATAAATTAACCGAACCTAAGATACTAACCAATCCAAGGTTTGATGTCAAGCAAAATATGGTTAATGAATCTTGATGTAAACTCCTCGTAATTTTCGACTTCCAATAGGTAAACTTGCGCCTGCGAAGAACATTACACTATGGTGTCCAAATTTGAGAATATCGCCTAGACGAGTTTTATGTATTTTGATACTAAATAATCATCTTGTATTTTGCATTTTGAATCCAAACTCCATTAAACTCATACGCCTCGTTCATCCTTGTAGGATAACTCGGCAGTCCTCTAATCACCCAAATGCATCAACTCACGTTGGTGGAAATTACTATGCAAATCGTGAGTCTACTCAATTCCATTTAATGTTTTACACACTTTGGGTGCAACATGTACACAATATACAAATCATATATTCACGATTATACTTATTGTCACGAACACTCTATCCATGAAACACATAATACTTGTTATATTCTTGTTATTACATGCTACGTTCAAACTTGTGTTCAATATGTTCATTAATTTGCTAACTTCCCTTAGCAATTATAGCGCTATAGGATTAACGCACCTCTCGTATTATTGTGGTATTGTTAAGTAACTAATTACGACCATATCGTTTCGGTGACAAGGGTGCGCACGATTGCGGTATACTTTGGTTTGACATATGGTTAACAATGTTAGTATGATAATGGACAAAGTATGCAATTTACCATGTTGGATATTAGACAACTTTTAGAAACGATTCTGCTATGTATTCAAACTTGTATACTCGTCGACTTTTGTTTATTTTATTTTAATACATGTTGTAGGAAACTAGTTGGTGACGATTGAAGAAACGTACTTAGGGTGGATTAGAAACACACCTAGACTTTAATTTATGTATTTTGTTTCATGTTGTTACGCTTATTTGCAATATGTTGTATTTCCCTTTTTAAAACAATGTATTTCACTTTATGTCACACCCCGGATTTCTAACCCAAATCCATACACCGGTGGGCCTGGGTGGGGAGTATCGTGACGTCAGTTGATAACATCATTGTCAATTAAACATGACACAGTGGAATCTTGGAGTAAAATTACTATTACAAACCAAATATTCGGAAATACAAAATAATATCCTCTATCACTACCGAGCACTTCCAGCCTATTTTTGTATTGTACCTGCAAGCTCAGCCTTTTGAAAATACGTCAGCTTTCGCTGGTAAATACACCCAACTGACTCATTTTGAAAACATTTCAAACATTGTTTTAAGTGCGTATCAGCACAAAATCATTTTTATAACTTGGGAAAGTTGACGTTGCAACCTTGTTAACAGCTTCACATGTTTGTCCACACATACAGGGCCCAGTACAGAAACTGAGACATGATTAAATACACACCACTTAGAACTCACAAAGGAGTTATCCCCAACGTCTTGGGTAATTTGCATTTGAGCGTCTGTCAGGTGTATGCTTACACCCGGCGCTAAGGTCGTGGCCATTAACTAATGTAATGAGCCGAGGATATCCTGGACACGGTAATTTAACCCCCGATGTTTATGTTATCAAACAAAACTGATTAAAACGGAATATGCAGATTTACTAGCCATAATCCGGCATTTGATTGATCCCATTTCCGACCAAGCGGTAATAATTTACCGTAACCCAAGCCCGTATAGGGGAAATAAGTCGAGAGTATTTACCTGAATTAGCCTTGTTTAAAATGCAGGATTATAACCCAGCCGTATTCAAAATGAGCTAAGTGCAGATAGCATTTACCGGAATATCTCTAGTCTAGATTATGGCATAAGCTAACCAATTAAATACTAACGGTCTTATTTAAGTCATAGACTTAGACCGACTAGCGTACTTGATCAAATACGTATAACGCTAGATTAAACGATGATTGGATAGAATGTAGTTTAATCCCAACAAGTTGTTGACTTGTGTAATATGGATAAACTATAAACATTCTGGATTTTGAGATTTAAATGACCAAGGTTAGACCCGTTTCGGTTAATTTTCGTAAACTAGTTACATATACTTAACCGTACGCATGTCAGCGATATCGGGTAACCGGATAAGTAATGAACAAGTTCTATATGCCATTATATTTTAAATAAGTTGTAATATCAGTAGGATATCAACTTTCATGCCCGTTATGGTTTTAAATTGAAACTATGCCTCATAAGGGTATTTTGGTAATTTCATACCATATAAAAGGAACTTGAATATAATTTAAGTTTATAAGCATGAGTATTCTGTAAAAATAGTTTATTTATAATATAATATCAGTAGGATATCATTTATATGTGTATTTTATCTTTTATGATCAAACTATGCACTAAAGGGGCATTTTGGTCATTTTACACATAGTTTATAAATTATTTGGAATTCGGCGTTTATAACATGTACCTACTGTAAATATGCTTAAAATAAGTTTTAAAATCAGTAGGTATCAAGTCTTGGTCAATAATATGGTTTAAAACCATACTATGCGCCGAAACGACGCTTATGTCGTAAAATGACGTCTTTATGCGATGTTTACGAAAACTGATGTTAAGGTCAGATTAAAATGTTTTAAATATGTTATTTAATATAACATATCAGTAGGTAAATGATTTACCTTGAAAAGGTTTAATTAAAACCATTTTATAAGCCACAAGGGCTAAAATCATCATTTATCGACATAGTTTAAGGACCTATTTGAAAACTCAGTTTATAACTTGGTTTGACATATCAAATAATCCTACTTATAATATTAAATCAGCAGGAATCTCATTTTCAAGTTCATTATCATTTAAAACCTTGTTTTATGCAAAAAATGGCAATTTAGTAAAAAATGGCATAATTATGGAACTTGCGCATAAACTTGGATTCTGATTATAATCATGTAATATAACCTCAGAGGGTTATGCTACATTATATTATGATCATAATGCAACTTTAGATCAGTATCTAACTAATCTAAATCGGGTCAAAATCGAAAGTCAAAGCAGAAGTCAAACTTCGCGACTTTCGGTTGCAAACCGACCCTAGAACTGAAATTGATGAGCCGAACATGTTCTTACATGTTCTAATAATTATTACCAACTTATTTAAGTGTCAAAATAGGTTTCTTAATATATATAAGATCAATTTATGATTTTTCCGAAAAATGGCATGTTTGACTTTTTTATATCATAACTTTGACCCGTCAATTGGTCTAGCAACCATGATCTTCAGGAGGTGCCCTTTATAGGGATTAACACCTACCTTATATGATCACTTAGCCATGTTCATTTCGAACAATGGCTGGACCATAATGGTCTTAACCGAAAATCAAAGCGTTTTCTGTAAAACGCTTTACTTTTGGCTATAAATGCCTATAAACGAAAATACAAGAGCAAGGAACACTTACAAGAGGTTCCTAGAATGCAAGAGAACTAAGTTGGATGCTCCTTTCAGTTAGGAATTTCCAGAGGAGGGAGAAGAGTGTATGAATGAGAAAGGTGCAAGTTGAAATGGTGAACTTGAGCACCTATTTATAGTTGGAGAACTCAAAGGAGGTGATGTCAGGTCTTTAGGGGTGTAAGAGGAAGCTTACAAGTGTCCTAAAACGTGGCATAGCAGTTTGGGAAGCTATATTTTTGATTTAATGGTGTTTGGAGCTTTGTTTGGTAGCCAAGCAAAACTTTCTGCAGCAGAGGCCTTCTCGCGCCCGCGAGAGACCCAGGCCTGGTCTTTCGCGGCCCGCGACCGCCCTATGGCCATTTTCAAATTTTGAAACTTTAACCCCCTTAACTTAATAAAGCTTCTAAAAACCTTCTAAAACACCTTTTTGGCACTTTTAGCCCTTCGTAGCCAATACTTTGCATACCCGGGATTATGCCCGGACATTGTTGAGCTCTCGGTTCGTTAAAAGGTCACTCAGAGGTATAAATTAATATGTTGACACTTTTAATCCCTCCATTATTCAACTTTCACATATTTACAAAATTAAACCCTCTCGCCCAACAATTGGCATGTATGAGAGTTAGGACTTTGCAAAGGATCACTCACAGGCTTATTATAGGCATGTTAACTCGGATGTCACTCAGAGGCTGGACATGTTGACATATCAGTCACTCAGAGGCCAAGTTTTAAGAATGTTGGCATATCAGTCACTCAGAGGCTAATGATTTAAGCATGTTGACATATCAGTCACTCAGAGGCTGTTATTTATGCATGTTGACATCAGACCGTCACTCAGAGGCTCAGTTTGAGCATGTTGACGCCTTTAGTCCTTATTGGTCTTTAATAGACTATATTTAAAATACAAATGTGTCACTATACTATTGGACACGATTTTACAGGGTGTTACATCCTTACCCCCTTAAAAGAAATATGGACCTCGAGATTTTATTCAAAAAGATAGGGGTACTTTTGTCGCATAGTGGACTCAACCTCCCATGTGTACTCGGGACCTCTAAAAGCGTCCCACTTAACCTTTACTATAGGTATCATTTTCCTTCAGAGCTTCTTAACCTGTCGATCCTCGATCGAAATCGGTTTCTCAATGAACCTCAGGTTTTCATCAATTTGCACATCCTTGTGCGACATTGCTAGCGACTCATCAGCTAGACATTTCTTAAGGTTACTAATGTGGAACACATTATGGATTCCACTAAGCTCCTCTGGCAATCTGAGCTTATAAGCTATAATGCCGACACATTCGACTATCTCGAATGGTGCAATATATCTTGGGCTCAACTTGCCCTCTTTCTGAAGCGCATCACACCTTTTCGGGTGATAGTTTTAACATGACTTTGTCCCAAATTCCACCTAAATCAATCACACATGCCCTAAGCATGTCTTCCAGTGTCTGGAGAGTACGCTCACTTTGACCATCAGTCTCGGATGGTAAGCCGTACTAAAGTTTAATCGTGTGCCTAAATATTGTTGGAAACTTTTCCAAAAGTGAGATGCGTATCTAGTATCTCTGTCAGATACAATAGATACCGGCACACCGTGTAGGGACACAATCTTGTCCACATACAACTTAGCCAATTTGTTTGAATTATACATTTCCTTTATTGGCAAGAAATGTGCTGACTTGGTCAGCCTATCCACTATGACCCAAATAGTGTCATTTCCACTTTTGGTCTTAGGTAACTTGGTAATCAAGTCCATAGTTACCATTTCCCATTTCCATGTGGGAATTTCCAATTGTTGTAGAAGTCCGAACGGCTTTTGATGTTCGACCTTAACTTGCGAACACGTCAGAAACTTAGCTACAAAAGTGGCTATGGATTTCTTCAAACCCATCCACCAATAATTCTTCTTCAGATCTTGATACATCTTGTCACCTCCCGGGTGAACTGAGTATCTTGTGTTGTGCGCTTCTTTGAGCATTAGATCTATAAGTCCCCCAAAGATCAGAACCAAGATTCTATCATTAAATCTGAGGATTCCATCCTTTCCAGGCATTAACTAATCCATAGTTCCGCCTAATCCCTCATTAGGGATATTAGCCTCTAATAGAGCTTTTTTCTGCGCATCTAGTAGCTTCTCACTTATGTTATTTCTAAGCTCAATGCTCTTGGCGTTAATCCTTATAGGCTTAACTCGTTCTTTGCGACTTAAGGCATCAACAACTACATTTGCCTTACCTGGATGGTAGCGAATCTCGCAATCATAATCATTAAGTGTTTCCATTCATCGACGTTGTCGCATGTTCAATTCCTTCTGATTGAACATATGCTGGAGACTTTTATGGTCTGTGTATATAATACACTTTGTGCCATACAAGTAATGTCTCCACAGTTTTAGTGCAAATACAACAACACCCAATTCCAAATCGTGGGTGGTGTAATTCCTTTCGTGCACCTTTAACTGTCGTGATGCATAAACAATTACCTTCCTTTTTTGCATTAGCACACAACCCATGCCAGTGTGCGATGCATCAGTAGACTACAAATTCCTCAATACCCTTAGGTAGAGATAACATAGAAGCATTGCTCAACTTGCGTTTAAGAACCTCAAAAGATCCTTGTTGCTTTGGACCCCAATTATACTTAACATTCTTACGGGTCAAGGTAGTTAAAGGAGTGGCTATCCTTGAAAAGTTCTCAATGAACCTCCTATAGTAACCAACCAATCCTAGGAAACTACGAATCTCTGACGGGGTCTTGGGTATTTCCCAATTTATTATGGCTTCTATTTTGGCGGGATCCACTTAGATACCATGCTCGCTTACCATGTGTCCAAGAAATTGGACTTCTCTAAGCCAAAACTCACACTTAGAGAATTTAGCATAAAGTTTCTCTTAGAGAATTTAGCAGTTTCTCTTGCCTTAGGAGTTCTAAGATGCACCAAAGATGTTTCTCGTGATCAGCTTGATTACGAGAATAAATAAGTATGTCGTCTATGAAGACAATGACAAACTTATCTAAATACGGTTTGCAGACTCTATTCATGAGATCCATGAATGTTGCAGGTGCATTTGTGAGCCCAAAAGGCATCACCAAAAATTCAAAGTGACCATATCGGGTCCTGAAGGCAGTTTTAGGAACATCTTCAATTCTAACCTTCAGCTGATGATATCCAGATCTCAAATCGATCTTAGAAAAGTAACTAGCCCCTTGAAGCTGGTCGAATAAATCATCAATCCTGGGTAATGGATAACGGTTCTTAATTGTTAACTTGTTTAGCTCTCGGTAGTCAATGCACATCCGCATTGAACCGTCTTTCTTCTTTACAAAGAGGATAGGAGCTCCCCAAGGCGAGGAACTAGGCTGTATAAAGCCATTCTCTAAAAGTTCATCTAATTGAGTCCTCAACTCCTTCATCTCCGTTGGTGCTAGCCTATATGGAGCTCTAGCCACGGGTGCTGATCCTGGTATAAAATCAATCCTGAACTCCACTTGTCTGTCTGGAGGTAGACCTGGTAATTCTTCTGGGAATACATCGGAATACTCTGAGATAACTGGTAAATCTTCAATATTTGACTTAGGCTCGTTTATGGTGACTTGTGCCATGTAGATGACACAACCTTTTCTAAAACACTTGGATGCCTAAAATAACGACACCTTGTCTGGCAATCCATAGTGTGAGTCTCCAGGGATGGTGATCATTTCACTAGATGGGGTTTTGACTTCGATGAGTTTCTTATCGCAGGCAATGCGGGCTTGGTTATGAGATAACCAATCCATGCCTAGGACAACATCGAACCCCGCCAATTTCATTGGTAGAAGAGAGATAGGGATGGAATGATTCTTAATGGATATGAAGCATCCACCAAGAATGGAAGATACTGATTCTCTATCTCATAAGTTTTATCTAGAGTTCTTATGGGTAAGTTTAATAGTTTACTAAACTTATGAGCAACAAATGATTTATCCGCACCCGAATCGAAAAGAACTCTAGCATAAATATCATTAATGAGGAATGTACCTGTTATGACATTATTGTCATTAACGACTTCCCTAGAATTCATCTGGAAGGCACGAGCATTCCCCTTCTTGGCCTCTCCAAGCTTTGCATCATTACTTTTGGGGTTCTTAGGGCAGTTGAATTTAATATGCCCCCTTTCATTACAGATGTAGCAGACGACATTCTTAAGATCCTTACATTCTAAGGTTTTATACCCTCTTTTCTTACAGATACCACATGGTCTATTTTGTGAATCGATACTACATTGTCCCTAATGCTTACGGTTGCAATTTTTACATGTCGGTGCTACACCCGACTTATCTTGGTTCCTTTTGAACCCGAATCTCCCTTTATTTTTCTTATTAAACCTTTGGGAGTTGTCGTCTTCTCTCTTCCTTTTCCAGTCAGTTTCAGTTTTAACTGACTTTTGCCTCACTAGATCAAGAGTGAGGGATAGGGACAGGTCAATGGCGGACCTATAGGTACTAGGCTAAGCAGCCTTTACCATGCCCTTAATCTTACGAGCTAACCCATTGACAAAACGCGCAATATGTTTGGTTTCAGGGTGATCAGATAGGAAACTAACCTAGATAGGGAGTTAAAATCAGAAACATATTTCCGATAATCTAGGTTTTTCATGGAAAGAGACAAAAAGTCTCTCCAATTTCTCCACTTCATAAAGTGGGCAGTATGTCTCCTTAACAAGGTCCACAAATTTGGACCATCCCAAATTATACAGGTGCACTTTACCTGTAGACTAAATCATGGCCTTCCACCAGGTTAGGGCATCGCCCTTGAAGGACTGTGATACATACTTGACCACATCCTTATCAGCACAACCGCTGATATCTACAATCATCTCCATCTCATCAAGCCATTTCAAGGCTTCCACAGCTCCTTTCTCCCCGTTAAAGTCTCAGGGCTTATAGGAGAAGAAATACTTATAGGTACATCCGTCTTTAACAGAACGGGACCTTTCAGCTAACTCTATTTTCTTTGGTTCACTCTTCGCATTGGAAGAGTGAACGGAGCTCTCCTTAGGAGCTGAACATGGGGTAACCGATAATGGTCTAGAGCTAGTAGCACTCGACTCTCTAAGATTTTCTATGACCTTTCCCATGGCCTTTTCAACAGCCGCATCAATGTGAGCTTTCGTCATTATTAATGGCTCTTTTTTTAGCATTATTAACGTCAATATCCCGGTGGCTACTTTGTGCCTCATTCGAGTTAGCCATCTTTAAGCCTTGGTTTCTATATATCAATAAAACTTCATTTAGCCATGATATATCAACCATATTGGCTTTCAACATTGGATATAACAATCCTTTGCTTATACTAGTGTGAATAACATCATAACTCTTAGGCTTAACACATCTATATTTGGCCTAGGTCTTAGTAGGACCATCAAAGGAAAATTACAATTTGTACATAGTCCATATGTTATTGGACAATGGATCACATTGTCACAACTGTTATTGTCATATAGACAATTATATATAGCTCATAGGCTTGTCACTAATGGACATAATAATTTGGCATGTCGGCCGGTCTCTTTGGTCATAATATTTGGCATATCAGCCTGTCACTCAGGACATAATACATATGGCATATCAACCTGTCACTTAGGACATAAAATTAGGCACATTGGCCTGTCACATTGGACATAAATTGGGCACATTGGCCATCATAACAGATGTAATTTATGGCATATTAGCCTACATCATAACAGATGTAATTCATGGCATATCAACCCACATCATAACAGATGTAAATTCATGGCATATCAGCCTACATCATAACAGATGTAATTTCATGGCATATCAGCCTACATCATAACAGATATAAATTATGGCATATCAGCCTACATCATAACAGATGTACTTTCATGGCATATCAGCCTACATCATAACAGATGTACATTATGGCATATCAGCCTACATCATAAAATATGTAATTTCATGGCATATTAGCCTGTCTCGTTGGACATACATTCATTGCAATCAGCCTACATCATAACAGATGTAATTCTTGGCATATTAGCCTACATCATAACAAATGCACATTATGGCATATCAGCCTACATCATGACGGATGTAATTTCATGGCATATCAGCCTGTCTCGTTGCACATACATTCATGGCATATCAGCCTACATCATAACAAATGTACATTATGGCATATCAGCCTACATCATGACAGATGTACATTATGGCATATCAGCCTGTCTCGTTGGACATTTATGTGGCATATCAGCCTGTCACGTTGGACATACATGTGGCATATCAGCCTGTCACGTTGGACATATATGTGGCATATCAGCCTGTCACGTTGGACATACATGTAGCATATCAGTCTGTCATGTTGGACGGTTTGTGTGGTTCCTTAAGCCACACTACAAGGAGTATGAACATTCCTTAATGTTACATAAGAGTACCTTAATGATTGATTAACGGTCCCGGTCATGTTGGACCTTAACAACCTTGGAGGCTTGAACTTAATTCACCATATCTGGATAGAAGGATAACTTCCCTTAACTATCCTAATAGAAGACCCTTTCGTCCTTAACTATCGTTTCTTGGCCAATGTGTAGTCTGTGCCACTTGGCATAATCAATCCATTAAGGTCTTTTTGGAATTATATCGCAAAGCATAAACTTCGAGTAAAAGCGAGACGCTCGTTTGAAGAGGATGAAATACATATATATAATTCCAAAAGTACCTCATTAAATTTCAATAGAAGTTACAATACTAGAAATATTGAAATAAACTGTCCATGCAAGGACTTAAAGGAAATAAAAATTTCCACGCAGGGACTAAAGAAATAACAATGTCCTCGCAGGGACTACATAGTATTAGAAGAGACTTCACTCGTCCTTCTTTCCATTGACTAACTTGGAGAGTTTCTTGAAGAACTTGTTTGTCTTCTTCTCTGTTTTCTCCGCCTGCTGCTGCATTTCTTTCATCTGTTCCAAGGCCTCATTGATGGCCTCAAGTGGTGGCGGAGGTTGTGGTTGTGGCATAACCGGATACTGGTACCCATAAGTTCGATATCCAGTTGGTGGATAAGTAGGTGGGAAAGGGGACGGGTAAAGTGCATTGTGCATAACTGCTTGCATATAGGGGTCTTGCGACCATGCTTGATAGTCTACAGATGTAGACGGGTTAAAAGGATCATATCCAAATGTATCTGGATATGTGGGGATTGGGTTACTATAACCCAATGGTGGTGGTTGAACCATAGGTGTTGGCGTTGGTTCCACCACAGGTGAGGCGTTAGAGGGCCCACCCATTTGTGGGTCCTCTTGAATTGTGGGGTAGGAATTAGGCAAAGGTGGCAGCGATCCCGACCTTTGTCCAGCACGTACCGACATACGTGCTCCACGCTTCCTCCTTGGTGATTCAGGTGGTGGTTAAGGTTGGTCCACCGGTTCCATGTGGACATCTTCTTGTACAGGAGGTGGTTAAGAGTGATGGGAAGGTGTGTTGGCGAAGGTAAATTGGTTCCAATATTGGTCCCATTCTTTAGGACCTTGGTAGGGCGATCCGGCATAAGAGTTCGAATCGCTTGAAATTTCTATGGGGTGCGTATTTGATACATGGTCGAAAACCGATGATGAATCGTATTTAAGTTTATGTTTTTACGTGACTTTTGGTTTCGAATGCCTACTTTTGATTAGAATTGTGTTTTGTAGGTCTAACGGAGTTTAAGGAGCTATTCAGGAGCTTTACGAAGCATCAGGGAGCGAACGAGATCAACCGGGAATTGGAAATGAAGAAAATGGAAACTAAGAGTTGGGCTTAGCGTCGCCGACGCCCAAATGGGCCGTCGGCGACGCCCCTTGGTTATTCACGTCGGCCAGAAACTCGCGTAGACAGCCTATTAAGGCGTTGGCAGAAAACGGAAAATCTAGAGGGCGTCGCCGACACCCGGTTTGGCCGTCGCCGACGCCCTCCAGAAAGTGCTATCGCTGAAATTCAATTTTGAACGGGTTTTAACTTGTGTTTGACCATTTTTTGGAGGAGTTACGTATTTTTGAACCTTGAAACACCTTTTAGGAGCCAAGAACACCACAATCTTGATCCCACATCATATCCAATCCATTCCATCATTCGAATTCATTATCCATCTTCATCTCCACAACCCTAATCATCATCTTCATCATCCTTTCACGAATCCATTGACCTAATCATCCACCATAAACCCTAACCGTCACCATACTCAATTTTAAGGTTCAAGATGATCGTGATTAAGCTTCAATCTTCCGTTGATCAAGTGTCGTTCACCATGAGTGGCTATTTTCGTTGGGTTTCACCCCGGTGTAGGTTTTTGTAATATCTAAGGTTTAACATTGTTTTGAGTTTTGATTTGTGACAAATTGTAATTGAATTTGGAAACCTATGATAATCGTCTCGCATTGGTATTGTATTCGTGAATTGTTGAACGAGTTATGAAATTTGACTTTGCGAAACGTTTATGTGCGATTATGCCTTGTCTAGGTTAGAATTTACATGTTCTTGGTAACGAAGTGCATTGTAGTCAGTTGTCTATAACGTCGATAGTTTTTGGCACCTAAACCATGTAACACTAAACTCGTAGATTATTGTTACAATTGAATTAAAACTAAAACGTGTAGGAACCCTAGGATTTGCATTACCGAACCAGGTGTGAACCTTGTTCTCAAATAATTGTTTTTAATCAAGCAAATTAGTTTTTGTGCAATTGTTTAAGTTAGTGATTAAGTAATCAAACAAAATTTTGTCGGATCAATCCGACATCTCTTCAAACCAAACCAAATAATCAATCTGGTAACAAGCTTCATAAAAGTGACACTTCTACTAAAAATCAATCGCATCCATTCACAAACCACAAACTCTTCGTGGTTCGACCCCTTACTACCACTAACGCATTGTTAAGGGTAATTTGGGATTATAAATTTTATCTTTGACCGGGGCGCGACACTCCGATCAAATTTTGGCGTCGTTGCCGGGGAGTTCGTGCGCTTTGTGTTTGGGTTAAATTGATTTTCGTGATTAACTGTTTAAAGTGCTTAATTCTTATTATCGTCTTTGCTTTTGTGTTACGCGGGTGTGTTACTTGTGCAGGATACAGGTAGTGCATGCATACACAGAATTCTAGGAGGACCTCGTTTTAGTGTTCGAACCGGAAATCGAGCGGGTCGTTAGGAGGAATTTAGCCAACCGATTAGAGGCAACCCTTGCTTCTAATCCACCCAACACCAATTCACCACCTACACCATCCTTTGGACCCATTCCAATGGATCCTCAAAATTCCAACCAACCCAACAACCAATATTATGATTATCCACCCCAAGCTCAAGACAATCAAAACAATCAATCGGGGATGGACACAACTCAAGACCACCAACACCACCATTCCAAAACCGTAGCCGAAACCCAACCAACCGCCAACGTACACCTACACCTCCTCCAATCCAAAACCAACAAAACTCGTTACCTCCAAATCTCAACAACCGAAATGTTAACGTTAACCGTGGGGTTAACCATAGCCGTGGCAATCCCACAAACGAAGCCCAATTTCTCGACCTCGATGAGTTGAGAAATAATATCCCTGATGATGCACCGTATAGTGTTCCCGGTTATCAATCACCAGAACATGTGAGTATTCATTCGGAATACTCGGATGACGGCGATAATTATATTGAACGTTCGAAGATGACGCTTGGGGGAACGAAAATGAAGGGAATTTTTACCAAGCTCGGGGTTTTGATTATGAAGAGGGTGGCTATCAAAATGCCAATTTTGTGGGGAACAACGAAGGATACGGTTATGATTATGGTAGAGGCAACGGCTACGGAAACAACCGTCAACCACGAAACCACAATCAACGGAACCGGGATGACGGTAATTATAACAATAATCATAATGTCAACCGTAACTGGATTCCGCAATTCGTGAGGAGGCGGTAACCAACGGGGTGATAGAGGTGGTGATAGAAGAGGTATTTACCGGTCGATGAATCAAGAAGTTAATGGTCCGCGTTGTCCACAACAACAAGGCCCACGAGGTGTTAATGGGCGATTTAGACCGGTGGTCACCGAAAATGACTCACCAATTGTGCCTACACCTCGAGGGAGAAGGTCATTCGAGTGCAAACCCAATTACATCAACATCCTACCTCATTTCAATGGTAGGACTAGTGATGAACCATACACTCATTTGGCGGAATTTTCGGCTATATGTGGCGTGATCGGGGGCCACAATTTCGAGATCGAGGAGGTGAAGCTTAGGCTATTTAAGTTTTCGTTGAAGGACAAGGCGAAACAATGGTTCCTCACGCTTCCGGCAAATAGTATTCACACTTGGGCGGAGATGCAACAAGTGTTTTTGGATGAATATTACTCGATTACGAAGACCGACGATGCGAGAGACGGAATTCAGTCGTTTCGACAGTTTTTGGGTGAATTGTTACATGAGGCACTTGCTCGATTCAAGGAGTTGGTTCGAAAATGCCCTCACCATCAAATTCCTAGATGGGAATTGTTAAAGTGTTTCGTATGGGGATAGATGCGGAAGATCATATGTACCTGCAATCGGCAAGTAACGGTACGTTGTTGAACAACCACGAGGAAGATGATTGGGAATTCTTAGAGAGGATGAGTAAGAACTCCAAGGCCGTGGCTATGGCGGACCGAACTAAAAAGCATCCAATTTCAAAGTCTTGGCCCGACCGCGATGCAAATTCTAAGGACCGGATTGAAACATTAGAACGGAGTGCAGTTCAGTTTGCAATGTTTGGGGATTTTGGAGATATTGGGCACCGGACCGAAGAGTGTCAAGTGAATATGGCACATACGACTGAGGAGGTGAGTCAAGTGTACGGGGATCGCAAGCAATTTGACATGAATTCCAACACTTACCATCCGGGTTTGAGAAATCATCCCCACTTTCGGTATGGTAATGCTTCGAATCAAATGAACCCAAATTTCCAATCGGGAAATCAAGGTGATGGTCAAGGCGGGTCGACGTACCAAAACCGCCAAAGTGGTAATTCGGTCGGTTACCAAAGAAATTACAACCAAGGGGGTGGCCAAGGGTATCACAATCGTGAAGGTAATTACCAACGGGGCTACAACCAAGGCGGTAATGGGGGTGGTAACTCAAACCCTCAAATGGGTGGTGAAGATTCCTTGAACTCTAAATTGGATGCAATCATGAATGCCATCACTACTTCGAATCAAGAGATAAAGTTGGAGATGAAGAAAGAGTTCGAGGTACGTGACAAATCGCACAAGGCATTAGAAAAGCAAGTGGGTCAACTTGCGGAA
Organism: Scalesia atractyloides; assembly: GCA_947069175.1. NCBI lineage: Eukaryota > Viridiplantae > Streptophyta > Magnoliopsida > Asterales > Asteraceae > Scalesia > Scalesia atractyloides. Next base: position 13,790,148 of record CAMTDV010000001.1, on the reverse strand, counting down.
GAGATGGCCCAAATGAGAGGAAGTGGAGGAAGACTACCAAGTGACACCACAATGAACCCGAAGCGTCAAAGTTCAAGCACGAATAATGTGAGGAATGTGCACATTAATGCGGTAAGTGGTAAGTCTTCTTTCAAATGATGAGGTTTGTAGTGTTGAAAGCACTCCACCACCACACCTTGTTGACGGTGTAGTGGAAGATGTAAGTGATGAGTCGGGAAGTGAAAATGAGCAAGAAACGATTTCACAGATTAAAATCGAAAAAGTAACTAAAAATTCTTTTTGTGAAAGTTGTTTAAATGACTTGCATGTTAGGGCCAATGATATGTCTGTGGATTTTAATACTATCCCATACCCGTTGGCTCTATTAAAACCAATTAATGCATCAAAGTTTGAAAAACGGTGCCCACCAAAGGACGAAAGGTGGAAAAATTTTAAACAAGAAAAAATTAATTTGCTGTTACTTGATGACATCAAAAAGGTACCGGCTCATGTCGAATGCTTGAAGGAGTTAGGCACCGAAAAACGACACAACAAACAACCCGAACCGGTTGATTTAATATCTCATGTTAGTGTTGTTTTATTGAGTGCCCTCCCCCAAAAAGCTCAAGATCCAGGAGACCCTTTGATTCCAATCCAAATTGGTAAGTTTAAAATTAAGAGGGCGCTCCTAGATCTTGGAGCTTGTGTGAGCATCTTGCCTGGGAGTCTATACGACCAATATGATTTTAGTCCTTTGAAAAAGTTTAACATCCCCGTGGTGTTGGCCGATCAGACTCCCACGCATCCAAGGGGGATGGTGGAAGATGTGATAGTGAAGGTTGAAGATTGCTATTACCCAGTTAACTTTTTGGTAGTTGACTATGTTGGGTGCATTGAGGACACACAACGATAGTCATATTGGGTAGACCGTTCCTGACAACTGCTAATGCTATAATAAATTGTGCAACGGGAACGATAAGCATGAAATTTGGGGACCAGGAACTAAATATGAATGTTTTTCCTAAGTTTACTAACCCGTTAGGTGAGGATAAGTGTCCTAAGGTGGACATGAATCCGAACAATAAGATATGTGCTATGGTGGGTAGGTTTGGAGAATCGAAGAAGAAACCGGTCAAGAAGAAGAAGGTGAAGAAGTCACCTCAAGAGAAGAAGGTAGATGAAGAATTAAGGAGGTTTGGACCGTTTGGAAATAAATGGTATGAGTCACCGGTCGGTGATGTGGAAGAGTTCGTGGGCGACAAACACTCCGTTCGACCACCATGAGGTGGTATGTTATGTGTTGTATATTTTTGTGTAATTATTCATTTGTGTTTCGTTTCTTGTAGTAATTAAATGAACTTTGTGGGTGTGTTCCCTAGATAACCCTCACGAGACCTACTCGTCCTTCCGAGCTATCGGAAGGTTTAAAAGGGCTTGTTGCATACGCTAAATGCAACCGTGATTCCTACGAAAGTGAGTTTAGGTTGTTGTTGTAAATCCTTTTTCCACAAGAAAGTCAAAGTTGAATAAAAATATGGCTTGGTAAATTCTTTATAAAAATGGTAGAACTAGGTAACTAACAAGTTTTGATGGTTGTGAGAAGTTGGCTTCTACACGAGAGTTGAGATTTGTAGGCACATTATGTTCGCGAGACGATCATTTTGGTTGAAGAATGAAGAGCACACGAGGAATTAGCAAAAACCAGATGCATACGTTTCTTTTTAGCTTTGATTTTTAGTTAGTAATAAGTGGATTCTATATTGTATTTTATTTTCCGGGGTAAAATGTTGGGAAGGTTAGCCGTGTCACATCCCTTGTGCGTTTTAAAAGCTCTATTCCTACACATTGAGGACAATGTTGACCTCAAGTATGGGGATGGTGAGAAAAAGTTTTTCAATTTTGACCCGTTCATTTATACACTATACATTGAGGACAATGTTGATCTCAAGTGTGGGGATGGGGGAAAAATTTCAAAAATTTTTCAAAATATCTTTGTTTAAAGCGGTCTAAAAAGCACAAGTAACTAAATTAATGAGGGATGACACAACCCATGTGGTCTATTGTCATGGTCAAGTTCAAATAAATAACATAATGGGTATTTAACGGGTGGTTGTTTGGGAATAATCTGCCTAAGAAACTTGCGCTTTATACATATCACATACCATACCTTCTATACGTGAGATTTTGAGCCACTTTTACATATCATATATGCATATATTCTTTAGTTGAGTGGACCACTAGTTATGTATTGTAGAACGTGCAACTTTTGATACGTTTGAGACCATAGACCAAATATGAGCACAAGAATGATTGAGACATTAGGTAAACCGTTTTACTTTACACCATTTATATATCCTTACCCAAAAATCAATCCTTTAGTCGCCAATTTTGAGCCTAAACCTTTCATTTGACCAACCCATGTAGCCCTTGACCTTTGAACCTTATATTTTAACCCGTGTGATGAAAACTTAAAAAAAATTGAGAAAAGAAAAGAAAAATGCATGTATAAATAGTGTTGAATAAAAGGTGAAAAACTTTTGCCTTGTAGTTATTGTTTCGTAGTCGATTATGCTAGTATAGTGTTCGTGTAATAAAAATCGAGTTTTCATCACCTTAGTCACTTTCAAAATATCCTATTCCATACCTTTAGCCTAGCCCCGCTACAACCCATTCAAGACCTTTTGATTTGTGCTTAGTATTTGTGTTCGATGGTGGTGAATGATTGAATTGCAAGCCTATGCGGGTACGTGTTCTATTCGGTTTGAGTAATTAGATCAAAGTGCTAATACATCATTTATTAGCCGATTTCTAACCGAATGAAGATTGTGAGGGATATGTATGTTTTGTGAGTTTCAAGGGCGGGTTAATCTTGGATAACCATTTTTATGTGTTAATCACTTTAACGTTAAATATTTTGAAAATGGTGAGAATTATGAACCGGGTATGACATTAGACCTTAGCTTACGTCTCAAGAATGGGAAGTGTGTTTCTCATTCGACCCACGTGAAAGTGAAAAACAGATTTGCTTGAGGGCAAGCAAAAGACAAGTGTGGGGATGTGATACGTGGTCGAAAACCTATGATGAATTGTATTTAAGTTTATGTTTTTATGCGACTTTTGGTTTCGAATGGCCTACTTTTGATTAGAATTGTGTTTTGCAGGTCTAACGGAATTTAAGGAGCTATTCAAGAGCTTTATGAAGCATCAGGGAGTGAACAGGATCAACCGGGAATTGGAAATGAAGAAAATGGAAACCAAGAGTTAGGCTTAGTGTCGCCGACGCCCAAATGGGCCGTCGGCGACGCCCCAGGGTTGTTCGAGTCGGCTAGAAACTCGCGTAGACAGCCTATTAAGGTGTCGGCAAAAAACAAAAAATCTAGAGGGCGTCGTCGATGCCTTGTTTGGCCGTCGCCGACGCCCTCCAGAAAGTGCTATCGCTGAAATTCAATTTTGACCGGGTTTAACTTGTGTTTGACCATTTTTTGGAGGAGTTACGTATTTTTGAACCTTGAAACACCTTTTGGGAGCCAAGAACACCTCAATCTTGATCCCACATCATATCCAATCCATTCCATCATTCGAATTCATTATCCATCTTCATCTCCATAACCCTAATCATCATCTTCATCATCCTTTCACCAATCCATTGACCTAATCATCCACCATAAACCCTAACCGTCACAATACTCAATTTTAAGGTTCAAGATGATCGTGATTAAGCTTCAATCTTCCGTTGATCATGTGTCGTTCACCATGAGTGGCTAGTTTCGTTGGGTTTCACCCCGGTGTAGGTTTTTGTAAGTTCTAGGGTTTAACATTGTTTTGAGTTTTGAGTTTTGATTTGTGACAAATTGTAATTGAATTTGAAAACCTATGATAATCGTCTCACATTGGTATTGTATTCGTGAATTGTTGAATGAGTTATGAAATTTGACTTTGCGAAATGTTTATGTGCGATTATGCCTTGTCTAGGTTAGAATTTACATATTCTTGGTAACGAAGTGCATTGTAGTCCGTTGTCTATAACGTCGATAGCTTTTGGCACCTAAACCAAGCAACACTAAACTCGTTGATTATTGTTACAATTGAGTTGAAACTAAAACGTGTAAGAACCCTAGGATTTGCATTACCGAACCGGGTGTGAACCTTGTTCTCAAATAATCGTTTTTAATCACGTAAATTAGTTTTCGTGTATTTGTTTAAGTTAGTGATTAAGTAATCAAACCAAATTTTGTTGGATCAATCCGACATCTCTTCAAACCAAACCAAATTAATCAATCTTATAGCAAGCTTCATAAAAGTGACACTTCTACTAAAAATCAATCGCATCCATTTACAAACCACAAACTCTTCGTGGTTCGACCCCTTACTACCACTAACGCATTGTTAAGGGTAATTTGGGATTATAAATTTTATCTTTGACCGGGGCGCGACACTCCGATCTGTATTCGATCCTGACGGCGGCATCTCCGGGTCGGAGTCTCGTCCATAGGGTTTGGCTGGTCTAACTGATTTTGATCGGCTGTAGGCGTGTTAAAGTAATGGTTAGGGTTAAATTCTTCATAGTAAGAGTGTGAATGGGAATGGTGAGAATGGTGAGAATGATAGGAGTGGTGAGAGTGGTAAGAATTTTGGGAATGTGGGGGCGAGTGTCTATGAGAATGTCTCGCTGGTTGCCAAGGAGACGAATCTCCTGATTCTTGGTATGAATCTGAGTTGTGAGGTTGAGAAGCGATGCGCCCCGATGGTCCTCCCCTCATTGGACCTTTCCTCTTCCACTTTGTCCTCTACCTCTTGGAGGCCTTTTCCTATTAAAATCAATTCAAAAACAATACTAATAACTTAATAATGAAATGAGTAACCTAGGTCAATGCATAGACTCGGAAGTCTAAGGAATGTGCTCGTGTAAGTTTGAGATTAAACACAAAAGGCTAGTGTTTAATTCTCTCAAACGTTGGCTCTGATACCAACCTGTCACACCCCGGATTTCTAACCAAAATCCATAAACCGGTGGGCCCGGGTGGGGAGTATCGTGACGTCAGTTGATAACATCATTGTCAATTAAACACGGCACAGCGGAAGTCTTGGAGTAAAATTACTATTACAAACCAAATGTTCGGAAATACAAAATCATATACAGGCTTGTTATAGAAGATCCACAGGTGGATCATAAAATGTACAAAGAAAGAATATAAAACCGACTTTAGGGCAGATCTATGATTTGCAAGATCCTCTATCACTACCGAGCACTTCCAGCCTATTTTCGTATTGTACCTGCAAGCTCAGGCTTTTGAAAATACGTCAGCTTTCGCTGGTAAATACACCCAACTGACTCATTTTGAAAACATTTCAAAAATTGTTTTAAGTGCGTATCAGCACAAAATCATTTTTATAACTTGGGAAAGTTGACGTTGCAACCTTGTTAACAGCTTCACATGTTTGTCCATACATACAGGGCTCAGCACAGAAACCGAGACATGATTAAATACATACCACTTAGAACTCACAAAGGAGTTATCCCCAACGTCTTGGGTAATTTGCATTTGAGCGTCTGTCAGGTGTATGCCTACACACCGCGCTAAGGTCGTGGCCATTAACTAATGTAATGAGCCGAGGATATCCAGGACACGGTAATTTAACCCTCGATATTTAAGTTATCAAACAAAACTGATTAACATGGAATATGCGGATTTACTAGCCACAATCCGGCAATCGATTGATCCCATTTCCGACCAAGCGGTAATAATTTACCGTAATCCAAGCTCGTATAGGGGAAATAAGTCGAGAGTATTTACCTGAATTAGCCTTGTTTAAAATGCAAGATTATAACCTAGCCGTATTAAAAATGAGCTAAGTGCAGATAGCATTTACTGGAATGTCTCTAGTCTGGATTATGGCATAAGCTAACAAAATTAAATACTAACGGTCTTATTTAAGTCATAGACTTAGACCGACTAGCGTACTTGATCAAATACGTACAACGCTAGATTAAACAATGATTGGATAGAATGTAGTTTAATCCCAACAAGTTGTTGACTTGTGTAATATGGATAAACTATACACATTCTGGATTTTGAGATTTAAATGACAAGGTTAGACCCGTTTCGGTTAATTTTCGTAAACTAATTACATATACTTAACCGTACGCATGTCAGCGATATCGGGTAACCGGATAAGTAATGAACAAGTTCTATATGCCATTATATTTTAAATAAGTTGTAATATCAGTAGGATATCAACTTTTATGCCCGTTATGGTTTTAAATTGAAACTATGCCTCATAAGGGCATTTTGGTAATTTCATACCATATAAAAGGAACTTGAATATAATTTAAGTTTATAAGCATGAGTATTCTGTAAAAATAGTTTATTTATAATATAATATCAGTAGGATATCATTTATATGTGTATTTTATCTTTTATGATCAAACTATGCACCAAAGGGGCATTTTGGTCATTTTACACATAGTTTATAAATTATTTGGAATTCAGAGTTTATAACACGTACCTACTGTAAATATATTTAAAATAAGTTTTAAAATCAGTAGGTATCAAGTCTTGGTCAATAATATGGTTTAAAACCATACTATGCGCCGAAACGACGCTTATGTCGTAAAATGACGTCTTTATGCGATGTTTACGAAAACTGATGTTAAGGTCAGATTAAAATGTTTTCGATATGTTATTTAATGTAACATATCAGTAGGTAAATGATTTACCTTGAAAAGGTTTAATTAAAACCATTTTATAAGCCACAAGGGCTAAAATCGTCATTTATCGACATAGTTTAAGGACCTGTTTGAAAACTCAGTTTATAACTTGGTTTGACATTCCAAATAATCCTGCTTATAATATTAAATCAATAGGAAACTCATTTTCAAGTTCATTATCATTTAAAACCTTGTTTTATGCAAAAACGGGCATTTTAGTAAAAAATGGCATAATTAAGGAACTTGCGCATAAACTTGGATTCTGATTATGATCATGTAATATAATCTCAGAGGGTTATGCTACATTATATTGTGATCATAATGCAATTTTAGATAAGTATCTAACTAATCTAAATCGGGTCAGAATCGAAAGTCAAAGCAGAAGTCAAACTTCGCGACTTCCGTAACCGACCCTAGAACTGAAATTGACGAGCCGAACATGTTCTTACATGTTCTAATAATTATTACCAACTTGTTTAAGTGTCAAAACAGGTTTCATAACATATATAAGATCAATATATGATTTTTCTGAAAAATGGCCTGTTTGACTTTTTAATATCATAACTTTGACCCGTCAATTGGTCTATCAAACGTGATCTTCTGGAGGTGCCCTTTATAAAGATTAACACCTACCTTATTACGATCACTTAGACATGTTCATTTCGAACAATGGCTGGACCATAATGGTCTTAACCGAAAGTCAAAGCGTTTTCTGTAAAACGCTTGACTTTTGGCTATAATAGCCTATAAACGAAAATACAAGAGCAAGGAACACTTACAAGAGGTTCCTAGAATGCAAGAGAACTAAGTTGGATGCTCCTTTCAGTTAGGAATTTCCAGAGGAGGGAGAAGAGTGTATGAATGAGAAAGGTGTAAGTTGAAATGGTGAACTTGAGCACCTATTTATAGTTGGAGACTCAAAGGAGGTGGTGCCAGGTGTTTAGGGGTGTAAGAGGAAGCTTACAAGTGTCCCAAAATGTGGCATGGCAGTTTAGGAAGCCATCGTTTCGATTTAATGGTTTTTGAAGCTTTGTTTGGTAGCCAAGCAAAACTTTCTGCAGCAGAGGCCTTCTCGCGCCCGCGAGAGACACAGGCCTGGTTTCTCGCGCCCGCGAGAGACACAGGCCTGGTCTCTCGCGGCCCGCGACCGCCCGGTGGCCATTTTCAAATTTTGACATTTTAACCCCCTTAACTTAATAAAGCTTCTAAAAACCTTCTAAAACACCTTTTTGGCACTTTTAGGCCTTCGTAGCCAATACTTGGCATACCAGGGGTTATGCCCGGACATTGTTGAGCTGTCGGTTCGTTAAAAGGTCACTCAGAGGTATAAATTAACATGTTGACACTTTTAATCCCTCCATTATCCAACTTTCACATATTTACAAAATTGAACCCTCTCGCCCAACAATTGGCATGTATGAGAGTTAGGACTTCGCAAAGGATCACTAAGAGGCTTATTATAAGCATGTTGACTCTGATGTCACTCAGAGGCTGGACATGTTGACATATCAGTCACTCAGAGGCCGAGTTTGAAGCATGTTGACATATCAGTCACTCAGAGGCTAATGATTTAAGCATGTTGACATATCAGTCACTCAGAGGCTGTTATTTATGCATGTTGACATCGGACCGTCAGTCAAAGGCTCAGTTTGAGCATGTTGATGCCTTTAGTCCTTATTGGTCTTTAATAGACTATATTTAAAACACAACACGTGTCACTATACCGTTGGACACGATTTTACAGGGTGTTACACTTTTGTATGAAAGAAATTTGAATTATTTTATTATTGTGACAATTAGCAAGTTATGATGTATCGAGCAATCATGTTTTCGTCTCACTCTGATATTTCCGCCATCAATTGGTGACGATTGAAGAAACATACTTAGGGTGGATTAGAAACACACCTGGGCTTTATGTAGTTTGTTTCATGTTGTTACGCTTATTTGCAATATGTTATATTTCCCTTTTTAAAACAATGTATTTCACTTTAGTATGAAAAAGATTTGAATTATTTAATTATTGTCACAATTAGCAAGTTATAATGTCTTGAGCAATTATGTTTCATCTCACTCCGATATTTCCGCCATCAGTTGGTGTGTGACAGATTGGTAATAGAGTCATAACTATGGGAATTAGGAAAATTGCCATGCTTTTAACCTAGTCTAGAGTTAAGTACCTTATTTGACCATTCTTGAATTACCATGCTAACATTTTTAAAGTCTTCCTATGTGCATCTATCCACTTTCTTATTTCAAAACATAAGCCTTTCCTAAGGAAAATTTACATGACCATGCGAATACGTGGAAACACTCTCATCACATAAACGAGACGATCCCACCAAAATAAGCGTAAAACCCTCACTTTGGTGATAGTTTTCAATCCACAATCCTTTTTTTTTATGAGGTTACACCATCAAGTTAGGAGTGACTTCTCACCTTGATGAAAATTTCACGATTTTCATTATTGTGGACCCTTACCAACGAGTCGGTTTTAGTCCTTATCTCGTTTGGTACGTTAGGGGTGATACCCGCACCTTGATAACTAGTCCCACTCCTTGATTTTCAATACTGCCAAAAAGTCTCAAATTATCGATTGACTAGGGACATGTAGTAACCTGAATGGTGAATACCGTTGTCCGAAATTTCGGCGAGAGTATTGTCACATCCGCTCATAGGCGGAAGCACGAGGTGTGACCGTGATTGATTCTCATTGCATACAATATAAGTGAACAAACTAAATGAATAAGTCAAACTCCAAATGCCATTGCCTTAATAGTTTCAAAATGCAACACAAGGTTAAGTATATTGTTTACAATCCTTCAATTGAAGATAAGTTGCCAAAATGTTACACATCAAAATGCAAGTTTTAAATGTGAAGGTTTTGACCACTATATCATCACAAGGCGGCAGTATATAACAGGCAAACCCTCCAAAAGATGGCATGGAGTTTCGACTCTTGCTTTCTTGAGATGAAATCCCCGCATAATCCACTAATTCTTGAAATACATGTAAGTTGAAAAGGGAACAAAAGTTGGCGAGTTCATGTGTTTTAGAGAGAATTCGTAACAACAACAACAACTAGAGGGGAACCTTCAAGATAAGTACTTCATCTTTCTTGTCTGGACAAGAGTCATCAATTATGATTAGTATAAGCCATAGGGACCTTGTCCAGCTAATAGTATTGTCGTCCAAGGCTACCACCTCCGCCTCGCCGTCACTACTGAAGTTAGGCATCTCCGCATCCGCGGGAAAAACAACCATCTTCTACGGAATCGAGCTTAAGGTCTCACTTAGGAACCACGTCCACCATAAGCTCCGCAATAGACGCGAGATCGTTATTCTCATCATGAGAGTCAAGAAATATGATAGAATTTGAAGTCGAAGGTATTTCATTCTTGGCAAAACATTACGTACAACACATATAAATAAATTATATCTTTATATAACCACATAAAATCCTGTGAGTCCCAATACGTATTCGGATCACAGTGGTTGATTGTTATCACCCAAACAACTATGGATTAGTTGTTTGAATGTGCAAATATTAAGAAAACCCAAGCAAAGAAGATGAAGAATCCTGAATGGATCAAATAACTAGTGTTGTATATGAAATCCCAATAACATGTAATCAATAATAGCACCTGGATAATCGGATATAAGCATAATAGCACAAATCACAACACAAGAGAATCACCAAAATCTGTCCAAGAAACTTGGACATACATTCATTGAACCATGTATATATACAGACTGATCACCTAACGTATTTATTAAATACGCTGGGCTATTAAATACGCGCGTACATATAAGTTTCACAAAATAGCACTTTTGACTCTTTTGATTGTCTAACTATTACAGAATCAGCTCAAACTATGGTTTATCAAGTACCAACGGTCTCCAAAAGTTCTATCAATATCCCCCTAGACCGTTGTGTGCTTGATTTTCTTCAATCTTGTTTCCGAGCTTCAGGGTCTGCGGCTGGGTCTTTTGTTTGTGGTTCTGTTGCTGCATCAGTTGTTGTTTGATAAAAGCTTCACTAATGGTTGGATGGGTCTCCATTGTGACTTCATATGTGGATGAAGTCGGAGGTGGTTGGACGATCTGAACATCTGAATCTGGAGATGGATCTTTGGTCGGTGGAGAGGAGGATTCTTGCTCAGCTGCTTTCTTCTTTCTGGACTCTTCTTTTTCCTTTTTAGCTTCCATTCTGAGTAAGATTTCCAATACTTTAATCTTTCGAGCTCTCGCGCGCTCGACTGCCCTCTGAAAGAGCATTCCTTCCTCAAGATATTCATTTGCGGCCCCAACTTTTATCTTATGTTTGTACAAGATATTCAGGTCGGAAAGACAGAACATAAATACGTCCATAGGGTCCAGAATGCGAATGTCTTCATTTGAGTTAGACCAAATGACTGCCTCACCTGTTTTGCCGTCATAGAACCACTTCTTTGAATTAGTGAGCGTCACAGGTTGTTCTGGAGGAAGCTTCACCATGGTAACCACCTTTGCTGGATTTATAACCCATGTTATCTTTCCCTTACCGGTGAACGGGTCCTTGGTGGTTTTAGACACACGTTTTCTGGGGCGCTGAGGCTTGAACACTGAAAATCCTCGCATGCATTCTATTTGTATTAATCTTTCTAAATCTCCACCAATGCTGCTATTTGTCGGATTAATCAGCTCGTGCTTGCTGAGCTCTCGTATGTCCCATGTGGGTAAGCTTTGCATATCGTGAGCACTTCGGAAATATTGAATCACTCCACCTTTTCATTTTACCACGAACCAACCGGTTAGATTGTAGTACTTCCAACTAATGATTTTATCAGTAATCTCAGTTTTCTTAACTGTGATTACCTGATAAAAGTCAGGCATTTTCGCTCTCTCCTTTTTAAACCACTCTGGATGATGTGGTTCAAATTCATCTCCCCCATCCGTTTCATACACCACATCTTCTTCCAACCCCCATTCAAGGAACTTTGCAGGCATTTCGACTTTGTCAACTTTTTCTTCAACGCTGTCGTCATCAAGGCTAACGTCAACTGCTGATTCAAGATGCTTTTTCTTCTTTTCGGCCTTGTCAGCTTTCTTTTTCTGCTCTCTTTCCCTAAATAAGTCAAAGTTGAAGATGTCTTCATTCGAGTACTTTGGCTTTCTTTTTGCTGACACATACAACTCTTGTACCATTTCATGAAGCTTCTCCATCCCTTCTTGTTGAAATCTAATAAATTCTGTTTGCTTAGCAACGTATGCGTGCAGTTCTTTGTTCTTCAATCTTTGTTCTTTCAACTTTCTCTTGAGAACATCAGTGTCATTGACTTTGTTCTTCAACAAACAGAACTCGTTAGCAGAAAATGACCCGATTTCTTTAGATAGAGGTTTGTAAAGCTCTTGAAAAGGTCTGGATCGAGAGGGAACTTGCTGACGAGGAGGTTGAGCCGATACTGGAGGTTTGGGTGGAACGCTTGCAGATGATCCTTCTCCTGTTTTTCTCTTCTTTGGCGCAGCAGCCTCGCTTGGAGAAGGCTCCAGTGGATTAGCAAAAAGTCCCTCCACAAATCTGTCCAATTGCTCTTGCTCTGATGTAACACCCACAGGGGTTTCAGATTCAGCCATGTCCCTTCTTTTCATTCTCCTCTCCTGTTTCTTAGCCTCCGCCACTGCATGGATGGCTTGCATTCTTTCAATCTCTTCCCTATTCGATCCAGTGCGAATGCTATCAGTCATGATTCGCTCTGGGTTTGGCGCATCTTTCTTGCTCTTCTTCCTTAACGGTTCCTCTTCTACCACTTTCTTTCCTTTTTCCTTACGCTTACATACCAGTGGAATTTCTTCTTCTACCTCAGCCTCTTCATCAACATCAATTGAATGACTTCCGCCTTCTCTACCTTTTCTTGACTTTTCTCGATACTTGTTGTAAGCAGCTAGAACTACTGGAAGTCTTTCTTCACGATACATCCAGTGGTGTAACATCACCCACTCTCTCTTAGTAATCTGCCTTCCTTTTGGTAGTTGAAACTGATACATGTTCCCATCATGTGGCAGGTTTCGATGTTGATCATCATTAAGCAATTGCACGAATCTAGGATACATTGCCCATGCACCTTTATTGATGTTGTCGATCATGCAATAGAAAATCAATCCAGAAATGTTGAACGACTGATTAGTACACAAATTCAGCATAGCCACGGACCACTCTAAATTTAAACCATCATAACCGCCCTTTCGATGACAGATACTCATACAGAACGTGTGCAAAATGAACCTCCAGTCTTTCGTAATCCCTGACTTCTTGATCTCGTTTTTGTGACGAAAGTCTCCAATGTAGTTCATCCCACGAAACCCTCTAGAATTACCTCCTTCTTTAACTTCAATGATCACTGGCATTGTCTCCAAGGCTCAACACCTTTCGAATTCGTTCCTCAGTGACTTTAATTTCCTTGTTCCGCACTGTCGCTGTGATATGTTTGACGTTGTTCAGCGTTCTTGCCCTTTCCGTTCTCCAAAATTCTTCTATGTGAAAGGAGTAGATAGTGGGATTTGCTTGGATTGCATAGCTGATTTTACTCCGCAACAACCAGTCCATTAAGTCTTCAAAGTCGGGCTCCGGAGGAACTAGGGTGATCTGTTGATTGTGCTTTCTCGTACCATCCCACACTAACGGTTGAGCCATTTCTGAAATATGGAAACGAGCTAAGTTAGATTTATATGCATATATATATATATATATATATATATATAATAAAGAGAATTAAAACTATATACATATTTATTTACACACAAAATATATAAAAAATTTTAAAAAAAATATAAATTTGCTGATATATACGCTGGAACATCAAGGATAAATACGCAGAACATCTGGCTGGTGGAATTATATGATTTTCGGCGTAAATGATTTATTACGCTGTCTTGACCGGCGTATTACTCTAATACGCCGGTTGCTTAAGCTTTCATTCAAAACTTAAGTCCGTCATTAGATGTCTCGTACAACTACGCTGATCACACATATTTACGCTGATCATAGATTAGCGTATTTAAGTATAACCAGCGTAGATGACTATCTACGCTAGTTTAACCCATTTGTCTAAAACGCCTGTTGCTTGAACTCACGTTCTAGACTTAAATCCGCCAATCCTTGACCTGACTAAATACACTATCTTCAAGTTAAATACACCATATTCAAAATAAATACACCATATTCATAATTTTCTTAATAAACCCCTGAAAACCCATGAGAACTGTTTAATCTATTTTTCATTACAGTCCCGATTACGATATACATACCCAACAATCAATCGATCAACATTTGCAAAACTGAAAAACATACCGATGAAGATCTTTCAATGTTCGATCAGATTTACACGAAAGAAGTGTGAGTGCCTTTAGAGATGTATGGGTGTGAGATAAGTTGAAGAAGACGATGATAAAGATGAATTTTTGAAAATATTTACAAACGGTGAAAAAATCAAGCATTTATACGATTTTACATTCCAGCGGACAATTAATTACGCCGCCCAGATAATTTTTAAGGTTTCTTCAAGCCTAAGAATTTGAAATCAATTACGCTCGAAAACTTCAAATTTTCTCGAAAAATGTGCCCATTTTGGTTAAAAATATTGCAGGAAATTAAAAATAAGCTTAAGAAAGTTAGAAAATTGCAGTTTGGATCCTGAAATTTTTTTTTGGGCCAGGAAGCTTCCTTTTTCGCATAGAATTTTCGCTTACAGATTTCAGATCCTGTGACTTTCCTGTAGAAGATCATACTGATAAGACTTTGTCAGTTTGAAATAAACTATTAGATACTTTTGAACAATCAAAGCACCAGAAAGACTGTCAGTATGTTTGTCCTTTTAAATCCATGCACCTATCTTTCAACATGCGTTTAGAGAACCTTTATCATGTTGTGGTAATGTTGACGAGAGATTCGATGTGCCCCAACTCATGCTGAAATGTCAGAATGTTGTGCCCGTGAGTCCCACATCAGGACATACCCCCGTGATCAAGGTATGCACAAAGATTCCTCATAACAGGTGAGTATATTGACTTCATTCGTATTTGAAATTTCAACGATAGACCGTTGGTGTTCAGGTCAGTACTTTCGTATAGCAAAGAGACCAAGGTCTAACGAGGGCTATGACAGATACCAAATGCGGTACGATTTAAGCGCTAGAATGATTCTCAATGAGAGCTTCATTTGTGTAGGGTTTTGGCCGCATAGGCTCTTTTTGAAAAGATATCATAGTTGTGTCTAGGTCAGCATATTTCTGGATGCAGCAGAAGAGCAACTATGATATCCCCGAATGATTAGCCAATATAAAGATCTGAAATCTCGGACTTTGGCAATCTCTCAATGCAAGATTTAAGACCGTTAAGCCATACGCCGAAACGTGTTACCCGCAAGTTGCACAACATTGTGGGTATCCAGAATTCTTGTGTAATTATTTGCTTTTGTCTCCTTTTCGCAGTTTACTTCAAGGTATTACTGAATCTACTGACAAGTTGTTGCTTGGTGCCTCAACCTGATTTTATTTTAAGATCAAACAAAGTGTCAGCAATTTCTCTATCATTTCTTATGCAGTTGTCAAATAAAGGATTCTGATTCAACAATATTTTCTGGAATACTCCCCCCCTTAAAATTTTATTTTCTAGGATCCGTTACTTGAAAAGAAATTTTAAGTTTGCAAAAAATCTTTTTGATGGCACATTTTTACGAGAAGTATTTATTCTAAACAACCAGTTTTTTCACCAAAAGTCAATTCCATTCAAGGAAGTTCACCATTTCCAACCAGGTTACCAACTGGTTGAATCGAGCTTTATCGAAGGCTTTCGTAAATATATCAGCTTTTTGTTACACTGAATCCACTGGCACCACTTGGATGTATCCTTTCTTGTACGCATCTCTAATCGCATGAATGCGAATTTCGATGTGTTTCGTTTTGGAGTGGTGGATCGGATTTTTCACAATTCCCTGACACGCTTCATTGTCGATGAATATTGGAGTCTTCATAATGTTGATCCCATAATCCAACAACTGATTTTGTATCCAGAGGACTTGTGAACAGCAACTGTAAGCTGCCGTGTATTCAGCCTGAGCGGTAGATGTAAAGACTGTTGTATGTTTTTTGCTGTGCCATGAAATAAGACGATTTCCTAAGAATTGGCAGCCTCCTGAGATAGATTTTCTGTCTACTTTGCAACATGCATGATCACTGTCAGAGTAAGCAATTAGATCAAAATTACTATCTTTAGGATACCTCAAACCAAGCTTTGGAGTTCCTTTGAGATAGCGAAAGATTCTCTTGACGGCAGCATCATACGATTCTTTAGGATTCGTCTGAAAGCGGGCACAGAGACAGACATCCCACATTATGTCAGCCTACTAGCGGTCAAATACATTAACGAGCCAATCATTGAGCAATAGAAAGATTTGTTCACTGGCTTTCCTTGAAGATCTGAAGTGAGTTCCGTCTGAGCAGCAAAAGGAGTGCTGGCGGATTTACAATCATTCATGTTGTACTTGGAAAGAATATCTCTGATATACTTAGCCTGATGAATGAGGATGCCATCTTTTCTTTGCTTCACTTCTAATCCTAAGAAACACGTGAGTTCTCCTATCATGCTCATCTCGAACTTCGCTTTCATGACCTTCTCGAACTCCCTGCAAAGAGCTTCATTTTTTGACCCAAAACTGATATCTTCTACGTAGATCTGAACCAGCATCACATCTTCTCCAATCCTTTTAGTGAAGAGAGTCATGTCGATTTTGCCTCTTGAGTATCCACAATCTAGAAGATATGTTGACAAAGTCTTGTACCATGCCCGAGGAGCTTGGTGAAGACCATAGAGAGCTTTGTCAAGCTTGTAGTATTTCATGGGGAAGTGAGGATCTTCAAAACCTAGAGGTTGACAGACATAGACTTCTTCTTTCACTTTCCCATACAGAAAAGCACTCTTTACATCCATTTGAAACACCTTAAAGTATTTGAATAAATCATAGGCTAAGAAGATTCTGATAGCTTCCAAGCGTGCAACCGGTGCAAAAACTTCCTCATAGTCAATCCCTTCCTCCTGCCGAAAACCTTGAACCACTAATCTTGCTTTATTTTTGATAACTACACCACGGTCGTCCATCTTGTTTCGAAACACCCACTTGGTACCAATTGAATACTTTCCATCTGGTAAATCAACGAGTTCCCAGAATTTAAGTTTCCGAAATTGGGCTAATTCTTTTTGCATTGCTTGTACCCAGCTGGAGTCTTGAATTGCTTCTTCGATATCTCTTGGGACAGACTGCGAGAGAAAATCTGCATACAGTCCTGTGTTGATGGTATGTGTTTGTCCACGTGTTCGAACTCCATTTTCAACAGAACAGATGACATTTTCAATTGGATGGTTTCGATTGGTCTTGTACCCTGCATTGGTGTGAGTTTTCACTTGTTGAGGCAGATTAGTGAAGTGTCATCGACGTAGATGATTGGAGTTTCGTCTTTTTTAGAAGGTTCATCCACAGCCTGCTGTGGAGAAGAATCATCGTGTGCAGATGCATTCTCAGCAGATGTGTCACCATTTACTTCGATAACAGGAGAAGTAGGAGAGGCAGAGGCAGGGGTGAAACGAGTTGTAAAAGGAGTGAAACCAATGTCTGAAGGATCAAACAATGGCTCCAATGGAGTGGATTCTGCAGGCTCGGACTCAGTGACTGGTTCAGCAATGTTGAAAGTGTTAAATACGATGTCTACATCATATAACCAATTTGGAGCACTTCCAGTGTTAGTGAAGTTTCCTTCTTGAAAATCGACGTAGTAAGATTCAATCACCATCTTGGTACGTTTGTTGTAGACTCGATATGCCTTTTGAGAAGATGAATAGCCCATGAAGTAGCACACGTCACCGACTTCTTCAAACTTGATGAGATTGTCTTCAGTGTTGAAAAGTGTGCATGAGCATCCGAACGGTCTGAAGAAATCTAGCAGAGGCTTCCTTTTGAAAAGTAGTTCATAAGCTGTCTTTCCGTTAGTTTTGACAATCAAAACACAATTCAAAAGGTAGCATGCTGTGTTGACCGCTTCAGCCCAGAAGATTATGGGAAGCTTAGAGTCGACAAGCATAGTTCTTGCAGCTTCGACGAGAGTTCTGTTTTTGCGTTTCGCTACCCCATTTTGCTGAGGAGTTCTGGCAGCACTGTACTGGAGGCGAATTCCCTTTTCTTCACAGAAGGTAACAAATGTATGATTTTAAATTCAGTTCTGTTGTCACTTTTGATGGAATTGACCTTCAGCTTGATCACGTTTTCAATCATGGGAATGAAGCTTTTCAAAATGGATGTTGTTTCGCCTTTGGCTTCAAGAAAGAATGCCCATGAAAACCGTGAGAAATCATCTGTAATCACCAAACAATAAGATCTTTTAGCTAAACTTTTAACACTAATGGGGCCGAAAAGATCCATGTGAAGTAATTGCAGTGGGGCAGATATCGTATTCACTGCTTTGGACTTATGAGGCTTTTTATGTTGTTTTCCTTGGGCACATGCGATGCACTTTTCTGAGAAAGGAAAATCTTTCATAGGTAAAACTCTTACTAGATTTAATTTAGAAAGTTAATTTATGTTCTTAAAATTCACATGTCCCAAACGCCTGTGCCACAGCAGTGATTCCGATTCAGATGCTTTTGAAATGAGACATGTCATTTGCTCATTTGATTTGGCATTTTTCATATTTAGCACGTAGGTATTATTTTGACTGGGAGCTCTAAGTATGATCATTTCTTCAGGGACAAAGTAACTGGGTTTGAGGAATAAGCACCCCATGTCATTGAATAGCACCGCAATTCCTTTGTCACAAACTTGTGAAACACTCATGAGATTGTAACATAATTCTGGAACATAGTTCACATTCTCCAAAGTGAGTGCTTTCTGACACGACGTCACCCATTCCGATGATTTTTCCTCCCTTTTCGTCTCCGACAAAGGATACAAAGTCACCATTGATAACTCGAAAGTTTGTAATCAGATCCTTTAATCCGGTCATATGCCTAGAGCAACCGCTATCAACATGCTAGATATATTCCATGAGCATCCGAAACCATTTCTGAATTTTATTCTGTTATACAACAACAACAAAAAATATGTACAGATTAGCTAGCTTTTGGAACCTAGACTTGCTTTACATTAGATCTGTCATCATTTTGAGCAATAGAATTTTCTTTTCTTTTCCAAAAACAAGTTGAGTCAACAATTCATTTTACTGATTTCTTTAGATTGTCAAATTGGCCAGTAAAACTTTTCACGAGATCTTGACTAGGTTTGAAAATTTTCTTGCTTTTGCAATGTTTTGCAGTATGTCCTAAATGACCACAGCGAAAACATTGTTTGCAGTTTGATCTTTTCTTCCTTGGTGCTGATAGCGAAGATGATGTATGTGATGAGATTATGGAGTTGCTTGAGGAGCCTGATGATGTATCGTGGCTTGAATCTTTGACTTTCTTCTTAGCAGGATGATGTTTATCTTCAACTTCGTCTTCACTGTTCTCACTGTCTGATGACGAGGTAGTTAAAATTTGACTTTCATTTGACGTTTCTCCGTCGCTTTCAGAAGTTGTTGTGCTCGAATCATCTTTGCTGCTTTCTTCAGTGAAGTCTTTATCAGTCTCTGAAGTACCTGCAACTGATGGAACAAACTCGGGAATTTCCTCTATGAGGAACTTTTCAAATATGTTTTTCTTTAATTCTGGCACAAATACAGGAGATTCAAGCATAACATTTTCATCATTAAGAACGAAGTTTAAGTCATGACCCTCAACCTTAGCAAGCCCTTGGTTGTGAGTCTTAAGTGTAGGCACATGGCCATTACAGTCATCCTGAAAATTCAATTTTGGCTTAAAGCCATTATAGTCATCCACCCTAGATAAACTATTACAGTTATCTTGAATAGAAATTTTGTTCATCTTATCGCAATTCCAGGCGAACCAGTTAACTGTTGAATAACTGTCGCCTAAGTACCCTATTCCTATTTTCAACCCTCCACAATCATCTTCCCCATCGCACACATCTTCCTTACTCTCGCACAGATCTGCATTGCTTTCAGAAAAGTTAGTGTTGTTTTCTGATTTATAAAAAATACTTTGATCCAAAAGATCATTTTTATCAATTAAGTCATTTTTAGGATGAGGAGATGGCATAGGGACATAATTTTTGCTGTGCGGAGGAGGAAATAATTTTCTTTCGTTTCCGAATTTATCCTTATATCCAATTCCATCTTTTATGAATGTCGGTCGTTGGCAGTTTATAATATCAACCAGTGCTTTTTGACTCAATTTCCATTTATCAATAATGATTTGTAACTTATTATTTTCGTTTTGAGATTTTTCCATTTATCAAATCATTTATGATAAAATCTTTTCTGAAGACAAATTCTTTTAAAGTCTGCATTTCAGCTATGGTTGAGTTTAACTTTCGCTGATATGCAGCTTCATTTTCTTTTAGTTCTTGATTTAATTTTAAAACCTTTTCTCTTTCTTTGACTATGTCACGGTTGAGTGATTTGTAGTGTGCCACGACGTTTAAACATGGTTCTGAGCACAGCTTTGCTTTAAATTCATAAGGAATGCTGTTTACCAAATCCGTATCCTCGGCTTCTGACTTCATGGCGTTGTAGAAGTTCCAACTGCCTCATTCTTGCTGGTACTGATGACTTCTTGAACTACAGTCTTTGACTCATTCATTTCAGCTTTCTGTTGTTTCTTCTTTGAGGCAGGAGTGATGATGCTTTTCAAACCAGTGTCATCTTTTGGAATCTTTGAGGTTTTCTTTTCAACACCATTTGAAACGGATGTGGTAGAAACAGTGGAGATATTTGCCATGAGAGCTTTGTTTACTTCTCCTTTCGCCTCAGCTATCTTCTCCGACCAATCATATTCTTCCACCACTAAAGCCTTATGATTATTGTCAGCAGCATTATCATTCCCTTCAATAGTAATCGGCCTCCTTGTCTGGTTGATTTCGGCATTCTCGTTCTTCAGCAACGGACACTCTCTTTTGAAATGGCCCAAGTTTTTGCAGTTATAACATCTAAGCTTGGACTTGTCAAATCCAGCTTTTCCAAGGGCCAACCTTTTTCCCGTTTTATCTTGGAATTTCTTCAGGCGTAGAGTGATCATTGCCATCTGCCACTTCAGATCCATCTCCTCCATGTCGTCAGGATCTACTTGATACATGTCCTCAACTGTGAGGAAATCTCTCTTCAACTCTCCTGACATGAGTGCCTCATAACTGCTTAGGAAAGTATTAAACAGAGCGACATGTTCTGTGGATATTTTAAGTGCTTGAGCGTCACTAGCCACGGTAGTCTTCTTGGAGGATGACGAGGCCTTCATAAGCTTGCGGAAGCATTCGGATAAGATTCGACAGCACTTTGAGAACTTAATCCACATGAGGTGATGGGAGCAATAAATGCCATATTCTTGGGGACCGAGGTTGCAGCAGCTTGCTGAGACATCTTCTGAGAGTACCCAGTTTGGTTCATCTCTCTCTTGACTATGTCCATTTCAAAAGCTTTTAAAGTGTTAATCAATTCTGAGAGTGTGACTGGAGTTGTGCTGGTTGGGAAAGTTCTCTTAATCTCATGCATTGAAGGCTCCATTCTTTGAGAAGAGAATCTAGCAGCTTCTTGATTGATGCATGATTTGCAACAGGGTTTCCCACTTTCTTCATCTTGGTTAGCACCCCAAAAATCGACTTATGTGGTTGGACAAGCTTTCACCACGAATAATTCCAAACATAGCATACTCTTTCTGCACCATGTCATGTTTGTTGTCCATGAGCTCTTCATTACCTTCATAATGATCAATTAGAGCCAACCACAGTTCATGTGCGGAGGTGTATTCTTCAAACAGGTTGTTATCATCCTTTGACAGAGCCATAGTAAGAGCAGCGTGAGCCCTCCTGTCACGTTGAATGAGTGTCCTGTCTTCATCTGTGAACGTTGAAGGATCTTCATTGATAGTCCGTATGTCGTCACGTATTATCATAGGAACATGCGGGCCCACAGTGACTGACATCCATTGAGTATAATCGGTATACTCAAAGAAGGCCTTGATACTGTTTTTCCAACTGCTGAAATCTTCCGACCCTTTCAACTTTGGTGGTCTTGTAGCGGTTCCAGTTTCTAGTTCGGCTTGAGCAATCGGATTGAGTTGATTGAGAGACATGATGGATGATTGATGATTAAATACGCTGGGAATTGAAGAATCAGAAGACAATTTCACTGCTAAAAGAATAAATGCGCTGGAAATATGATAAATACGCTGCACTTGGAATCAATTACGCTGATGGGGAGCGGCGAATTTGTCCTGGAAAAAGCTAAATCCGCTGGATATAGGAAAACAAGCAAAGGTTTAGTGAATTTTGCTGAACACTGTGACAAAACCGTTGAGGATTTGATTTCGAAGTTGCCTTCGATTAATTTCGCTGGTACTATTACGCTGAAACTCTACAAATCCGCTGGTTTTAGACCATTGTATTTGTTAGATACGCAATATTCAAGTTAATTACGCTAGCTTCAAAGACAATTACGCTATATTCAAATATATCTACGCTAGCTTCAACAATAATTACGCCCAGAAGGGTTTTAGTACGAACAAAAACCCTCTAATCACCCAAAAACGACTCAAAATTCATGTTTCTTTGCAGCTAAATGACCAAAATGTTTACCAAACTACTGATTAACAACAACCCAAAGATTAAACACACCAGATCAAGTCATTTTAAGCCCAAAATTTTGAAAAACCATAAAACTTTGAAAACTTTTGTAAAACCTTCAAAACTTGAAAAATCTTAACAAAAACTCAAACAATCAAGAGCACAATGGCTCTGATACCAAATTGCGAGTCCCAAAACGTATTCGGATCACAGTGGCTGATTGTTATCAACCAAACAACTATGGATTAGTTGTTTGAATGTGCAAATATTAAGAAAAACCAAGCAAAGAAGATGAAGAATCTTGAATGGATCAAATAACTAGTGTTGTATATGAAATCCCAATAACATGTAATCAATAATAGCACCTAGATAATCGGATGTAAGCACAATAACACAAATCACAACACAAGAGAATCACCAAAATCTGTCCAAGAAACTTGGACATACATTCATTGAACCATGTATATATACAAACTGATCACCCAGCGTATTTATTAAATATGCTGGGCTATTAAATACGCCGCGTACATATAAGTTTCACAAAATATCACTTTTGACCCTTTTGATTGTCTAAATATTACAGAATCAGCTCAAACTATGGTTTATCAAGTACCAACGGTCTCCAAAAGTTCTAACAAATCCCATTGATCCAGGATTTCTATCTTGTATAAGCTAAACTTGAAACTGTTTATAACGCGTCGACTGATAATGTAATGTGCCTACAACACATAGTCTGTTAATGTAGTGTGTCTTCAACACATAATCTGATTATGTAACGTGTCCATGACACATAATCTGGTAATATAATGTGTCTATTTCTCATAGACTTCACCCATGAATATGTCCTTACTTGTTGTTTTGAAATGAGTTTGTGTAGTGGACTTTGCGAAATGTTTATGCAATGAAAATCTTTTGGTCTTGTAAAAATTGTTTTCATGAGAGTATCCTAGTGATTGTAAACAAGACTCGAGACAGAATCCTGGTTCATTACAATCGAAGCTCTGATACCAATCTATCACACCCGATCATAGGCGGAAGCACGAGGTGTGATCATCATTGATTCTCATTACAAACAATATAAGTGAACATACTAAAGAATAAATCAAACTCCAAATGCCATTGCCTTAATAGTTTCAAAACGCAACACAAGGTTAAGTATTTGTTTACAATCCTTCAATTGAAAATAAGTTGCCAAAATGTTACACATCAAAATGCAAGTTTTAAATGTGAAGGTTTTGGCCACTATATCATCACAAGGAGGCAGTATATAACAGACAAACCCTCCAAAAGATGGCATGGAGTTCCGACTCTTACTTTCTTGATATGAAATCCCCACATCATCCACTAATTTCCTAAAATACATGTAAGTTGAAAAGTCAATAAAAGTTGGCGAGTTCATGTGTTTTAGTTGTATCAAATGAATCCTTAAGATGTGAGATGTATTTGTATAAAATGTGGTATGTAAATCGTCTATGAAATCGTTGATCATTAATGTTTTTCAAGGACATTAATATGTATGTCAACATATGAAGCAATCCAACCCTTGATGAAGTTTGTGTCGATTATCCTCGACTGGGACACAAAAGCAATCTTCTGTGTGGGTCTAAAAACCAAGAGTGGGGCTCGCCAAAACCCGATAGATCTACCCCTTTCGTTCCTCGGTGCAAACATGATTAATGGTGCTTAAGTTCCACCCTATTCGCACATGATCTAAGTGTGTTTCATTATCATACCATTGTACATGCATCTCCCCCGATAGTTGTAAAACTGAAAGCATTTAAAATTAAAAGGGGACATAAACTCACAATTTGTGTTCCGTGCAATCTAGCAATTCCAATGTCCGATAATAGTATGTATACTCCCGACCTACAAGTGTCCTATTTCAATAAGACACTAAGGTCTAAATAAATGTTTCTAGCATGCAATTTTGCCATGTATAATATTCACCCAGCTAGCTAGACTTGAAAATGCGTCTTTGTTATCTTGAACGTTTAGACTCGACGAATCGTTGGTGATATGTTTTCTATTTCTCAAAAATATATCTATATAATCATTATATAATTGTAGATGATGTACATACATTTATCTCTAGCATTCTAGTATGCAAAATCGTGTTCGGGTTTATAAAATAAATAATTATTTTAACTCGAGTCGTAACTCGTCTCGCATGGTAAACAAATATGTATAATTACATAATTACTTTAGTGAAATATACCATGAAATGCGTCTAGTGTTTAAGTAAAAATAACATACCAATATTTTTACATATTAGTTTCTATAAAATAGCAAATAAATGTAAATTATCCCTTGCACTAGTGTATATATATACCCATAAACTGTGTTCATACAAAGGGTTTCTATATTTAATAACATCATATATATTTATAAATATATGTAATATATATGATAAATCATTGAGTCTTTCAACCTATAATATTTACCTACTAAAAACATGGTAAAATATAAAGTCTCGTAGGCATTCTAAAATACTAATATGCATGTTTGACATAGCAATCGCAAGATAATCCATGATTGTTCATAAAATATAAGGTCATGTCAAATATATAATTTCATAAAAATGATTTAAAAATATCACGAACTTATATAAGGCCTTCTAGTATAATTGAAAATTAGACCCAATATGTAGTAGATTAACTGGATATTTTAACACTATATAATCTCTTGTAATATATCATGGCCATATCAACATATCTCGCATAACAAGTAGTGGAGTCATAACCCCTTTTTTCTTTGTATCTAAATAATCATTTTCCTTAGAAAACCAAGTTCTTTATCTAGTAACCTTTATAAGTTCAAAAAGTAAGCTAACTTCAACTACCAGGGTGAACCTTTCTACATAACCAAACTCGTAAAATGAAAAGAATAGATATATTCATAAGGTTAATACTTACCAAAAACAAGCAAGGAACAGGTGGATTAAAAAAATAATAGATCTTGAACCCTTGAGATTAACCAAGCTTGCTACACTAAAACACCACTAAACTTGACCTTGTGTCTTTATTCTTGTGGATTTAAACAGAAAACGACAAGAGTATGTGGGAAAGGGTGGGTTCGGTTTGGTGTTTATAGAGCCGAGAGAGAGTGAGAGCTATAGGTTGGATGGTGAATGAATATCTTTAAGACCTCAAGTCTTGAAAAGTATTGATAAGGCCAACATGGTTCCCAAAATTAAACAATTAAAAATGAAACCAAAGCATGATGATTGTGACGGTCTCCCAGCAAGTCAACCAGCTATTATAAAATGGTTTTTGACTTGAAAAAGATTTGGAAATTTAGTTGGATCAGAACCGAATGAGATATGTGTGTTGTACTTCGTAGGCTATTTTAAATCCTACTCTATAAGAACTTGTAGTTGTATGCTTGGGAATATGGATTTGTAATTTAATGTTACAAACATGCACGTTTCTTGAACCATTAGATAATCTATTTACAAATTTGCCTACTTGTTTCTTCTTGTCAACAATCACCGAGGGAAGGTAAAAAGATGTGGAAATGACAACACCTTGTCATGTGGGTTCCAACGAATACAAAAGGCGTGACATAAATCCATAAATTAATAAAAGGAGGAATTTAAATCACCACATGTGTTTCCTTGTACAAAATTCGTTGAAATTTTGAGAATGCATGTAATCAGTCGTAGGTTATAAAGGACAAAAAGTGAGAATTGGTAAGTATTAATTTTAAACAAATAATTCTCTAATATCTCATGATGTTTTGTGGCTGGGTGACTTAAATAAAAGATGGTATATATACATAGGATAGGATGGGGAATCGGTTTTTGTGGCCTAGATATTATATCTAGATATTTTTTTCTTTCTATAAAACTAATAAACTTATTACTTTATCAAATTACACTCATGTAAATGTCCACCCTTTATATATATATATATTAAGCTTATTTTTATACTTTCAAGAATTATTGAATTTATCAGCAATTTTCTTTTTCGTGACTAACCGCATAACGAGGGTTTCTCATGAAACCCGGTACATGACATGAAATGCCTGGAGTTTCCTAGACACAGACGACCTAAATACTGATAATTAACTCTAATGCGCGTTATTACTTACAAAATAGTGATTAGGTTGTACGTATTTACCTATAATTTTGTCGGTTGTCACAAGTATTCTACCAATTAGACAAAAGCATGTTTCCCCAATTCAAAAGAATTTTCTGTCACTTTAGCTTAGTCTAAGTTCCATTTCGGAACTATCCAAGTTTAAATCGAACATCTTATATGCTAGTATCAATTTTATGCATACTATAATACAAATTTCCTCCCTTTCCAAATTCAAATTATTTTCACAACGGTCATATACATATTTCATCTATCTTTTTGTCTATTTTTGCCATACTATCTATGTGTGAAATCTCAAAACGTCACCCACAAGTAAGAAACTACTCATATTCTCCAAAACGGAAACATCGTCATCAAGATATGAGTGATTCCCTTACCTTGACGATTAGCTCCGCTCCTCTCAATCTTACAAAAACTTCCACCAACGAGTTCGGAGTGATTTCCTTACCTCGGTGATCGTTTCCAATTCTCTTCCTTTTAGAAACCTTACCCTTGAATTAGGATGATTTCCACGTCTCAATGGGGAGATTAAATCGCAACTTGACTCACTCCATGAAAACCACTCGGTGTAGTCTTAGACTTGAATCATTCATTATTGTGACAAATTTTCAACTTTGGCATGAATCTCAAATTCCATTATTTTGCCAAACATATTTTAACCCTACAAACTATTAACGCATATCAATATGTGTGATAATTGCATTCATGTCTTACATATTTTCCTACCCGATTTTCTAAGTCCTACAATATGCTACCAACCAACCTAGTCGATCTAGTGAATTCTTGCCCACAAATCTCATATTTGAGACAATCACTAATACACGCTCACATTATACTACCATACTAACGACACTTTGTTCCCAATACGGAACCAAAAAAAAACTTCCTTTCATATACGTACAGTTCGTATAGATATCGCTTCTTTTTAACGTTAACCATGCTTAGTTTGTAAAGCTTACTCAACCCATAGTCGACCTAACCAATGGACACAAATAGCCAACCTAGCGGTTAATTCTACCACGCGTTAGAACAAGGGTAAAACACCCTAGACATCTTATGAACCTCGCCTATACTCACAACCCAAGAAACCTGGTAAGAACCATACCTAGGGAATCTCTCAATACCTATGACCGGTAACTCACTCATATATCGTGTTATCATACACTAAGCGTCGTACCTATAGACATTTGGTCGGAACCCGACACCATACCATCAAACTACCACTCGACCAACTACCACAACCATCTCACCGGTTAACCTAACTTCTCATACCTAATCTAGAAATAGTAACTTTACACATACACGCCAATACCAACGAAGCTTGACTATCTATAAGTTTGTTTTTGCTACATTTCTGACCAAGTTTTCCCTAAAGATTTTCAAGCACGATTTCTCCTCCAATGCAAAATATTTTCAATAAAACAAGATCACTACCTAAAACTCTTTTTAAAATCACTGATGCACAATGCTAAATCTAAACACGTAGGCATGAAAAAAGTATTTGGAGGGGTATGGTCCCAAAAATCCTGCGCCTCCGCAATGAACCATACCCTCAACAGCATAACTACAAGGATAACCTTGCACGCAATGTGCAATGGTGCGCCTTCTTTGAAACCAATAGGTCGTACAATGAACCTTGCGCATTCAGGGCAACGGTGATTAGACCAACACATGTAGGTCACACAACGAGCCTTGCGCACTCAGCGCAACGACAAGTTAGACCAAACAATATAAGTCACATAACAAACCTTGTGTACTTGGCACAACGGCAAGTTAGACTTGGACGTGCAGGCTACTAGACCCAGCACGGAACAAACAACCCTTTAGTCATGAATCCCAAAACCTTGACAGGCCAAGATAAACATGAGAGCACCTCATAGTCTTGTGGATAAGAGGATTTAGCCCTGCCACTCTGCGCTGGCGGGAAAACACTGACAGCCTCGTAGAAGGGATAAACACTAAGAGGTGTTGACCATACTCGAGGGTACGGAGTGGCAGAAATGTGACCAAGGGTTGCTCGGCTATCACACCCCTGATTTCCAACCCAAATCCATACACCGGTGGGCCTGGGTGGGGAGTATCGTGACGTCAGTTGATAACATCATTGTCAATTAACATGGCACAACGGAAGTCTTGGAGTAAAATTACTATTACAAACCGAATGTTCAAAATAAAATAATATACAGGCTCGTAATAGAAGATCCACATGCGGATCATTAAAATGTACAAGAAAGAATATAAAACAGACTTTAGGGCAGATCTAAGGATTTGCAAGATCCTCTTATTTACTACCGAGCAGCTTCCGGCCTATTTCGTATTGTACCAGCAGTTTAGCCTTTGGACGATACGTCAGCTTACGCTGGTAAATACACCCAACTGACTCATTTTGAAAACTTTAAAATGGTTTTTAAGCGCGAAATGGCACAAAATCTTTTATTAACTTGGGAAAGTTGACCTTGCAACCTTGTATCAGATTCACATGTTTGTCAAACATACAAGGCCCAATACAGAAACCGAGACATGATTAAATACACACAAATCAGGACTCACGAAGGAGTCATCCCCAACGTCTTAGGAATATTGCATATGAGCGTCTGTCAGGTGTATGCCTACACCTCGCGCTAAGGTCGTGGCCAATAACTGTTGTATTGAGCCGAGGATATCCTGAACAGGATAATTTAACCGCCGATGTTTAAGTTATCAAACAAAACTGATAAAAACGGAATATGCGGGTTTACTAGCCACAAACGGGCATTTGATTGACCCCATTTCGGACCAAGCAGTAATAATTTACCGTATCCCAAGCCCATATAGGGAAAATAAGTCGAGAGTATTTACCTGAGCTAGTCTTCTTCTTTTATTTTTAAATAACTCAGCCGTATACAAAAGTACCAAGTGCAGATAGCATTTACCGGCAAGGCTCTAGTCTGGATTATTGCATAAGCTAGCCAATTAAATACTAACCGTCTTATAAACCGAATAGTGTACATGATCATTATGTGTAACGCTTGATTAAACGATGATCGGACAGAATCTAGTTTAATCCCGAAAAGTACTTGACTTAATAATATGGGTAAACTATAAACATTCTGGATTTTGAAACTTAAATGACAAGGTTAAACACGTTTCGGTTAGATTCCGTAAACTAGTTACGTATAATCAACCGTACGCTCATAAGCGATAATGGCTAACCGGATAAGTCATGGCAAGTTCTATATGCCAATATACTTTATATAAGTTAAGATATCAGTAGGATATCAACTTGTATACCCATTAAGGTTTTAAAATGAAATTATGCCTCATAAGGGTGTTTTGGTAATTTCATACCATATAAAAGGAACTTGAATATAATTTAATGTTATGATTATAAGTATTCTAGAAAAATACTTTATTTATGATATAATATCAGTAGGATATCAATCATATGTGTATTTTACCTTTTATGACCAAACTATGCACCGAAGGGGCATTTTGGTCATTTTACACATAGTTTATAAATGATTTGGGATTCTGAGTTTATAACATGCACCTACTGTAAATATATTTAAAATAAGTTTTAAAATCAGTAGGTAACAAGTCTTGGTCCATTAATATGGTTCAAAACCGTACTATGCGCTTAAACAGCGCTTATGTCGTAAAATGGCGTCTTTATGCGATGTTTATGAAAGCTGATGCTAAGGTTAGATTAAAATGTCTTAGATATGTTAATATAACATATCAGTAGGTAAAAGGTTTACCTTGAAAAGATTTGATTAAAACTATTTTATGAACCACAAGGGCTAAAATCGTCATTTATCGACATAGTTTAAGGACTTGCTTGAAAATTTAGTTTATAACTTGGTTTAACATCCCAAATAATCCTACTTATAATATTACATCAGTAGAAACTTATTTTCAAGTTCATTACCACATTTAAAACCTTGTTTTATGCAAAAGGGCATTTTGGTAAAAATGGCATAATTACGGAACTTGCGCATAAACTTGGATTCTGATTATGATCATGTAATATAACCTCAGAGGGTTATGCTACATAATATTATGATCATAATGAAACTTTAGATCAGTATCTAACTAATCTAAATCGGGTCAGAATCGAAAGTCAAAGCAGAAGTCAAACTTTGCGACTTTCGGTTGCGAACCGACCCTAGAACTGAAATTGACGAGCCGAACATGTTCACACATGTTCTTATAATTATTACCAACTTGTTTAAGTGTCAAAACAAGTTTCATAACATATATAGGAGCAATTTATGATTTTTCCGAAAAATGGTATGTTTGACTTTTTAATATCATAACTTTGACCCGTCAATTGGTCTAGCAAACGTGATCTTCAGGAGGTGCCCTTTATAGGGATTAACACCAACCTTATTACGATCACGTAGCCATGTTCATTTCAAACAATGGCTGGACCATAAAGGTCTTAATCGAAAGTCAAAGCGTTTTCCGTAAAACGCTTGACTTTTGGCTATAAAAGCCTATAAACGAAAAATACAAGAGCAAGGAACACTTACAAGAGGTTCCTAGAATGCAAGAGAACTAATTTGGATGCTCCTTTTAGCTAGGAACTTCCAGAGGAGGGAGAAGAGTGAATTAATGAGAAAGGTGCAAGTTGGAATGTGAACTTAAGCACCTATTTATAGTTGTAGAGCTCAAAGGAGGTGAAGCCAGGTGTTTAGGGGTGTAAGAGGAAGCTTACAAGTGTCCCAAAATGTGGCATAACTGATTACAAGTCCATAGATTCGATCAAATGGTTTTTGGGGTTTTGTTTGGAGACCAAGCGAAAGTTTCTGCAGTAGAGGGTCTCTCGCGCCCCGCGAGAGACCCAGGCCTGGTCTCTCGCGGCCCGCGACCGCTCCTTGGACAGTTTCAAAGTTTGAAACTTTATCCCCTTAACTTTAAAAGCTTCTAAAAACCTTTTTAAACACCTTTTTGGCACTTTTAGCCCTCCGTAGCCAATACTTGGCATACCCGGGATTATGCCCGGACATTGTCGAGTTCTCGGTTCGTTAAAAGGTCACTCAGTGGTATAAATTAACATGTTGACACTTTTAATCCCTCCATTATCCAACTTTCACATATATACAAAATTGAACCCTCTCGTCCAATAAATGGCACGTATGAGAGTTAGGATTTCACAAAGGATCACTCAGAGGCTTATTATAAGCATGTTGATTCCGATGTCACTCAGAGGCTGGGCATGTTGACATATCAGTCACTCAGAGGCCAAATTTCAAGCATGTTGACATATCAGTCACTCAGAGGTTAATGATTTAAGCATGTTGACATATCAGTCACTCAGAGGCTGTTATTTATGCATGTTGACATCGGACCGTCACTCAGAGGCTCAGTTTGAGCTTGTTGACGCCTTTAGTCCTTATTGGTTTTTAATAGACTATATTTAAAATACAACACGTGTCACTATACTATTGGACACGATTTTACAGGGTGTTACATCGGCAGGTTGTGTCTGACAGTGTCGCATGAACTATAGGTATCAACTTTCTTTGGAGCTTCTTAACCTGTCGATCCTCGATCGAAATCGGTTTCTCAACGAACCTCAGGTTTTCATCAGTTTGCACCTCATTGTGCGACATTGCTAGCGACTCATCAGCTAGACATTTCTTAAGGTTAGATATGTGGAATACGTCATGGATTCCATTAAGCTCCTCTGGCAACCTGAGCTTATAAGCTACGGTGCCGACACATTCGACTATCTCGAAGGGTCCTATATATCTTGGACTCAACTTGCCCTTTTTTCCAAAACGCATCATACCCTTCCAGGGTGATACTTTCAACATGACTTTGTCCCTACTTGGAACTTAAGAGGTTTACGCCTCTTGTCAGCGTAGCTCTTCTGCCGATCTCTGGCAGCTTTGAGACGATCACGGATTTGCACAATCTTTTCCGTGGTCTCCAGGACAATCTCCGGTCCTGATAGTTGGGCTTCCCCAACTTCTGCCCAGTATACGGGCGTTCTACACTTTCTCCCATATAAGGCCTCAAAAGAAGCAGCCTTGATGCTAGTATGATAGATGTAATTGTAGGAGAATTCTATTAGGGGTAAGTGGTCATCCCAACTTCCACCTAAATCAATCACACATGCCCTGAGCATGTCTTCCAGAGTTTGAATGGTACGCACACTTTGACCATCAGTCTACGGATGGTAAGTCGTACTAAAGTTTAACCGTGTGCCTAATGACTGTTGGAAACTTTTTACAAAAATGAGATGCGTATCTAGTATCTCTATCAGATACAATAGATACCGGCACACCGTGTAGGGACACAATCTTGTCCACATACAACTTAGCCAATTTATCTAAATTGTACGTTTCTTTGATTGGCAAGAAACGAGCTGACTTAGTCAGTCTGTCTACAATGACCCAAATATTGTCATTTCCACTTTTGGTCTTAGGTAACTTTGTAATCAAGTCCATAGTTACCATTTCCCATTTCCAAGTGGGAATCTCAAGCTGTTGTAGAAGTCCTGACGGTTTTTTATGTTCAGCCTTAACTTGTGAACACGTCAGACACTTAGCTACATAAGTGGCTATTGATTTCTTCAAACCCATCCACCAATAATTCTTCTTCAAATCTTGATACATCTTGTCACCACCTGGGTGAACTGAGTATCTTGAACCATGCGCTTCTTGGAGGATTAGATCTCTAAGTTCTCCAAAGATCGGAGCCCAAATTCTATCATTAAATCTTAGGATTCCATCCTATCCTGGCGTTAATTGATCAATAGTTCCGCCTAATCCCTCATTAGGAATATTAGCCTCTAATAAGGCTTGCTTTTGTGCATCTAATAGCTTTTTCATTTAAGCTATTTCTGAGCTCAATGCTCTTGGCGTTAATCCTAATAGGTTTAACTTTTTATTTGCGACTTAAGGCATCGGCAACGACATTTGCCTTGCCGGGATAGTAGCGAATCTCGCAATCATAATCATTAAGTGTTTCCGTCCGTCGGCGTTGTCGGATGTTCAATTCTTTCTGATTGAACAGATGCTAGAGACTTTTATGATCAATGTATATAATACACTTCGTGCCATACAAGTAATGTCTCCACAGTTTTAGTGCAAATACAACGGCACCCAGTTCTAAATCGTGGGTGGTGTAATTCCTTTCATGTACCTTTAGTTCTCGTGATGCATAGGCAATTACCTTGCCATTTTGCATTAGCACACAACCCATACCGGTGTATGATGAATCACAATAGACAACAAAATTTTCAATACCCTTAGGTAGAGATAACACAGGAGCGTTGCTCAACTTGTGTTTGCTTTGGACCCCAATTATACTTAACATTCTTACGGGTCAAGGTAGTTAGAGGAGTGGCTATTCTTGAAAAGTTTTCAGTGAACCTCCTATAGTAACCAGCCAATCCTAGGAAACTACGAATCTCCGATGGGGTCTTGGGAGTTTCCCAATTCATGATGGCTTCAACTTTGGTGGGATCCACTTGGATACCACGCTCACTTACAACATGATTGGACTTATCTAAGCCAAAATTCGCATTTAGAGAACTTTGCATAAAGTTTCTCCTGCCTTAATAATTCTAGGATACACCGAAGATGTTTCTCGTGATCAGCTTGATTACGAGAATAGATAAGTATGTCGTCTATGAAGACAATGACAAACTTTTCCAAATATGGTTTGCAGACTCTATTCATGAGATCCATGAATGCTGCAGGTGCATTTGTGAGCCCAAAAGGCATCACCAAGAACTCAAAATGACCATAGCGGGTCCTGAAGGCTGTCTTAGAAACATCTTCGTTTCTAACCTTCAGTTGATGATATCCTGATCTGAAATCTATCTTAGAAAAGTAACTAGTCCCTTGAAGTTGGTCAAATAAATCATCGATCCTGGACAGAGGATATCTATTCTTGATTGTTAACTTGTTCAGCTCTCGGTAATCGATGCATATTCACATCGAACCGTCTTTCTTTTTTACAAACAGGATAGGAGCTCCCAAAGGCGAGGAACTAGGCTGAACAAAACCTTTCTCCAAGAGTTCGTCTAGTTGCTTCCTTAATTCCTTCATCTCCATTGTAATTCTTCTGGTAATACATCGGGATATTCTGAGATGACTAGTTGATCTTCAAGGTTCGGCTTTGGTTCATTTATGGTGACTTGTGCCATGTAGATGACACAGCCTCTTTTCAAACACTTGGATGCCTTAAATAATGACACCTTGTCTGGCAGTCCATAGTGTGATTCTCCATGGATGGTGATTATTTCACCAGATGGGGTCTTAATTTCGATGAGCTTTTTATCACAGGAAATACGGGCATGGTTATGAGATAACCAATCCATGCCTAAGACAACATCGAACCCCACCAATTTCATTGGCAAAAGAGAGATAGGGATGGAATAATTCTTAATGGATATAGAGCATCCATCAAGAATAGAAGAAGCAGTTTCTAAGGTTCCAACGGCAAGTTCTATCTCATAAGTTTTATCTAGAGTTCTATGGGTGAATTTAACAGTTTACTAAACTTATGATCAACAAATGATTTATCTGCACCCGAATTGAAAAGAACTCTAGCATAGATATTGTTAATGAGGAATGTACCTGTTATGAAATTTTCGTCATTAACAGCCTCTCTTTCGGTTATTTGAAAAGCACGAGCATTCCCCTTCTTGGCCTCTCCAGGCTTTGCGTTATTATTCTTAAGAAGCTTAGGGCAGTTAGTCTTTATATGCCCTTTTTCGTTGCAGATGTAGCAAACGGCATCCTTAAGATCTTTACAATCTAGGGTCTTATGCCCTCCTTTTTTTTGCAAATACCACAAGGTCTAGCTTATGAATCAGAAGTACACTATTCCCAGTGTCTGCGGTTGCAAGTCTTGCAAAATGGCATTACAGTCGACTTGCCTTGGTTCCCTTTGAACCCGAATCTCCCTTAATTTTTTTTTATTAAACTTATGGGAGTTGTCATCTTCCCTCTTCCTTTTTCCGTCAGTTTCAGACTTAACTGACTTTTCTCTTAATAGATCAAGGGTGAGAGAGAGAGATAGGTCTACAGCAGACCTATAGGTATTAGGCTGAGCAGCCTTTACCATGCCCTTTATCTCGGGCGCTAACCCATTAATAAAACGCGCAATGCGTTTGGGCTCCGGGGTATTTAAATAGGAAACTAACCTAGATAGGGAATTGAAATCGGAAACATATTTCCGACAATCTAGGTTCTTCATAGAAAGAGACAAGAAGTTGGTCTCTAATTTCTCCACTTCATGAGGTGGGTAGTAAGTTTCCTTAATAAGGTCCATAAACTTGGACCATCCCAGATTATACAGGTATACTTTACCTATAGACTGAATCATGGCTTTCCACCATATTAGGGCATCGCCCTTAAAGGACTGTGATACATACTTGACCACATCCTTTTCAGCACAGTTGCTGATGTCCACAATTGTTTCCATCTCATCTAGCCACTTTAGGGCTTCCACCGCTCCTTTTTCCCCGTTAAAGTCTCGGGGCTTGCAGGAGACGAAATACTTATAGATACATCCGTCCTTAACAGAACGGGACCTTTCAGCGAAATCTATTTTCGTTGGTTCACTCTTTGCATTTGAAGAGTAAACGGAGCTCTCCCTCTAAGCTGAAGATGGTGGAATAGATAAGGGTCTAGAGTGAGTAGCACTCGACTCTCTAAGCCTTTCGATGGCCTTTCCCATGGCCTTTTCTACAGCCGCATCAATGAGAGCTTGAAAATCGTTATCATTTATCGCTACATTTTCGACGTCCTTAGAGTTGACGTTCTGATGGCTACTCTGTGCCTCATTTTAATTAGCCATTCTTCAAAGCTTTGGTTAATTAACCATGTCGGCTTTTAAACATTGGATATAAGAAAATCCATTGCCTATACTAGTGTGAATAACATCACAACTCTTAGGCTTAATATAACTATATTTGGCCTAGGTCTTAATAGGACCATCATAGGTAATTTACAATCTGGATATAGTCCATTTATTACTAGACAGAGGATCGCAATGTCACAACTGTCATTGTCATATTTGACAATTTTATAGCACATAGGCTTGTCACAAAGGACATCAAATATGGCACATGGGCCTGTCACAATTGGACATAAGGTATGGCACACAGGTCTGTCACTAATGGACATAAAATACGGCACATAGGCCTGTCACTAATGGACATAAGATATAGCACGTAGGTCTGTCACTAATGGACATAAGATATGGCACACAGGCCTGTCACTAATAGACATAAAATATGGCATATAGGCATGTCACTAATAGACATAAGATATTGCACATAGGCACTACATCACTGATGGATGTTTAGTCATTGCACTGGTGATATTAGCCGGGATCAGAATAGATCACATAGGCTATATAAAATTAATTATAACTATAAGGGTAATACATCACTATTGGATGTTTAGTCACCGCACTAGTGATATTTAGCCGAGATCAAATAGATCACATGGGCTACATAAAATAAATTATAACCCGAAAGGGTAATACATCACTAATGCATGTTTTATTCATCACCGTACTGGTGATATTAGTCGGGATCAAATAGATCACATGGGCTATATAAAATACATCTCTAATGGATGTCTTATTCATCACCGCATTGGTGATATTTAGCGAGGATCAATCAGATCACAAGGGCTATATAAAATACATCTCTAATGGATGTCTTATTCATCACCGCACTGGTGATATTTAGCCGGGACCAAACAGATCAAAAGGGCTATATAAAACACATCTCTAATGGATGTCTTATTCATCACCGCACTGGTGATATTTAGCCGGGATCAAACAGATCACACGGCTATATAAAATACATCTCTAACGGATGTTTTATTCATCACCGCACTGGTGATATTTAGCCAGATCAAACAGATCACAAGGGCTATATAAGGTTAGGACATAGTCCATTACCTTGAGGTTAGTGTGATTCTTCAAGTCACACTACCAAGAGTATGAACATTACTTGAATGTTATCATAAGAGGACCTTAATGGTTGATTAATAGTCCCGGTCACATTGACCTTAATGACTTGGAGGCTTGAACCTAGTCCACCACCTCTAGATAGAAGGATAACTTCCCTTAACTATCATGATAGAAGACCCTTCCGTTCTTAACTATCATTTATATATATTTGGTCATATATGTGGTCTGTGCCACTCGGCAAATCAAAACCATTAAAATCTTTTTGGAATTATCTTGCAGAGCATAAATTTCGAGTAAAATCGAGACGCTCGTTTTGAAGAGGATGAATACATATATAATTCCAAAAAAATACCTCATTAAATTTCAAATAGAAATTACAATACTAGAAAAAT
Source organism: Scalesia atractyloides (assembly GCA_947069175.1). Taxonomy (NCBI): domain Eukaryota; kingdom Viridiplantae; phylum Streptophyta; class Magnoliopsida; order Asterales; family Asteraceae; genus Scalesia; species Scalesia atractyloides. The sequence goes on along the minus strand of CAMTDV010000001.1, from coordinate 13,752,351 downwards.
GAAATAAACTTGTCCATGCAAGGACTTAAAGGAATAAAAATTGTCCACGCAGGGACTAAAGAAACAACAATGTCCTCGCAGGGACTACATATAATTAGAAGAGACTTCACTCGTCCTTCTTTCCCTTGACCAACTTGGAGAGTTTCTTGAAGAACTTGTTTGTCTTCTTCTCTGTTTTCTCCGCTTGCTGCTGCATTTCCTTCATCCTTTCTAAGGCCTCATTGATGGCCTCAAGCGGTGGCGGAGGTTGTGGCATAATCGGATACTGGTACCCATAAGTTGGATATCCAATTGGTGGATAAGTAGGTGGGAAAGGAGACTGGTAAAGTGCATTGTGCATAACTGCTTGCATGTAGGGGTCTTGCGACCATGCTTGATAATCTACCAGTGTAGACAGGTTAAAATGATCATATCCAGACGTGTCTTGATATGTGGGGATTGGGTTAGTGTAACCCGATGGTGGTTGAACAGCAGGTGTGGGTGTTGGTTCCACTATAGGGTGAAACATTAGAGGGTCCACCCATTAGAGGGTCCACCCATTTGTGGGTCCTCTTGAATTGTGGGGTAGGAGTTGGGCAAAGGTGGCAGCGATCCCGACCTTTGTCCGGCACGTACCGACATACGTGCTCCACGCTTCCTTCTTGGTGGTTCAGGTGGTTGTTGAGGTTGGTCCACTGGTTCCATGTGGACATCTTCCTGTACTGGGGGTGGTTGAGAGTGATGAGAAGGAGTGTGGGTGAAGGTGAATTGATTCCAATATTGGTCCCACTCGTTAGGACCTTGGTAGGGCAATCCAGTGTAAGAGTTTGAATCGCTTGATATTTCAGTGGGATGTATATTTGATCCCGACGGTGGCATCTCCGGGTCGGAGTCCTCGTCCATAGGGTTTGGCTGGTCCAACTGATTTTGATCGGCTGGAGGCGTGTTAAAGTAATGGTTAGGGTTAAATTCTTCATGGTAAGAATGTGAATGGGAATTGTGGGTATGGTGTGAATGATAGGAGTGGTGAGAGTGGTAAGAATTTTGGGAATGTGAGGGCAAGTGTCTATTAGAGACAGAACGTCTCCCTGGTTGCCAAGGAGACGAATCTCCTGATTCTTGGAAAGCATCTGAGTTATGAGGTTGAGGGGGAATGCGCCTCAATGGTTCTCCCCTCATTGGACCTTTTCCTCTTCCACTTTGTCCTCTCACACGTGGCGGCATTTTCCTGTTCAAAATCAATTACAAAACATACTAATAACTTAATAATGAAATGAGTAAATCGTAGGTCAATGCCTAGACTCGAAAGTCTAAGGAATGTGCTCGTGTAAGTTTGAGACTAAACATAAGAAGGCTAGTGTTTAATTCTCTCAAACGTTGTCTCCGATAACAACCTGTCACACCCTGGATTTCCAACTTAAATCCAGACACCGGTGGGCCCGGGTGGGGAGTATCGTTACGTCAGTTAATAACATCATTTTCAATTAAACATGGCACATCGGAAGTCTTGGAGTAAAATTACTATTACAAACCGAATGTTCAAATAAAATAATATACAGGCTCGTAATAGAAGATCCACAGGCGGATCATTAAAATGTACAAGAAAGAATATAAAAGAGACTTTAGGGCAGATCTAAGGATTTTCAAGATCCTCCTATTTACTACCGAGCAGCTTCCGGCCTATTTTGTGTTGTACCTGCAGTTTAGCCTTTGGACGATACGTCAGCTTACGCTGGTAAATACACCCAACTGACTCATTTTGAAAACTTTAAAATGGTTTTTAAGTGCAAAACGACATAAAATCTTTTATTAACTTGGGAAAGTTGACCTTGCAACCTTGTATCAGATTCACATGTTTGTCAATACATACAGGGCCCAGTATAGAAACCGAGACATGATTAAATACACATAACTCAGGACTCACGAAGGAGTCATCCCCAACGTCTTGGGAATATTGCATATGAGCGTCTATGAGGTGTATGCCTACACCCCGCGGTAAGGTCGTGGCCAATAACTATTGTATTGAGCCGAGGATATCCAGGACACAATAATTTAACCCCCGATGTTTAAGTTATCAAACAAAACTGATTAAAATGGAATATGTGGGTTTACTAGCCACAAACGGGCATTCGATTGACCCCAATTCGGACCAAGCAGTAATAATTTACCGTTTCCCAAGCCCATATAGGGAAAATGAGTCGAGAGTATTTACCTAAGCTAGTCTTCTTCTTTTATTTTTAAATAACTCAGCCATATACAAAAGTACCAAGTGCAGATAGCATTTACCGGCAAGGCTCTAGTCTGGATTATGGTATAAGCTAGCCAATTAAATACTAACGGTCTTATAAACCGAATAGTGTACATGATCATTATGTGTAACGCATGATTAAACGATGATCGGATAGAATGTAGTTTAATCCTGACAAGTACTTGACTTGTATAATATGGGTAAACTATAAACATTCTGGATTTTGAAACTTAAATGACAAGGTTAAACCCGTTTCGGTTAGATTCCATAAACTAGTTACGTATAATCAACCGTACGCTCATAAGAGATAATGGGTAACCGGATAAGTCATGGACAAGTTCTATATTCCAATATACTTTATATAAGTTAAGATATCAGTAGGATATCAACTTGTATGCCCATTAAGGTTTTAAAATGAAATTATGCCTCATAAGGGTGTTTTGGTAATTTCATACCATATAAAAGGAACTTGAATATAATTTAATGTTATGATTATAAGTATTCTAGAAAAATACTTTATTTATGATATAATATCAGTAGGATATCAATCATATGTGTATTTTACCTTTTATGACCAAACTATGCACCGAAGGGGCATTTTGGTCATTTTACACATAGTTTATAAATTATTTAGGATTCTGAGTTTATAACATGCACCTACTGTAAATATGTTTAAAATAAGTTTTAAAATCAGTAGGTAACAAGTCTTGGTCCATTAATATGGTTCAAAACCGTACTATGCGCTTAAACAGAGCTTATGTCGTAAAATGGCGTCTTTATGCGATGTTTATGAAAGCTGATGCTAAGGTTAGATTAAAATGTCTTAGATATGTTAATATAACATATCAGTAGGTAAAAGGTTTACCTTGAAAAGATTTGATTAAAACTATTTTATGAGCCACAAGGGCTAAAATCGTCATTTATCGACATAGTTTAAGGACTTGCTTGAAAACTTAGTTTATAACTTGGTTTAACATCCCAAATAATCCTACTTATAATATTACATCAGTAGAAACTTATTTTCAAGTTCATTACCACATTTAAAACCTTGTTTTATGCAAAAAGGCATTTTGGTAAAAATGGCATAATTACGGAACTTGCGCATAAACTTGGATTCTGATTATGATCATGTAATATAACCTCAGAGGGTTATGCTACATAATATTATGATCATAATGAAACTTTAGATCAGTATCTAACTAATCTAAATCGGGTCAGAATCGAAAGTCAAAGCAGAAGTCAAACTTTGCGACTTTCGGTTGCGAACCGACCCTAGAACTGAAATTGACGAGCCGAACATGTTCACACATGTTCTTATAATTATTACCAACTTGTTTAAGTGTCAAAACAGCTTTCATAACATATATAAGATCAATTTATGATTTTTCCAAAAAATGGCATGTTTGACTTTTTAATATCATAACTTTCACCCGTCAATTCGTCTTGCAAACGTAATCTTCAGGAGGTGCCCTTTATAGGGATTAACACCTACCTTATTACGATCACTTAGCCATGTTCATTTCGAACAATGGCTGGACCATAAAGGTCTTAACCGAAAGTCAAAGCGTTTTCCAAAAAATGCTTGACTTTTGGCTATAAAAGCCTATAAACGAAAATGCAAGAGCAAGGAATACTTACAAGAGGTTCCTACAATGCAAAGAACTAACTTGGATGCTCCGTTTAGCTAGGAACTTCCAGAGGAGGGAGAAGAGTGAATTAATGAGAAATGTGCAAGTTGGAATGTGAACTTAAGCACCTATTTATAGTTGGAGAGCTCAAAGGAGGTGAAGCCAGATGTTTAGGGGTGTAAGAGGAAGCTTACAAGTGTCCCAAAACGTGGCATAGCTGATTACAAGTCCATAGATTCGATCAAATGCTTTTTGGAGTTTTGTTTGGAGACCAAGCAAAACTTTCAGCAGCAGAGGCTCTCTCGTGCCCAGCGAGAGACCCATGCCTGGTCTCTCGTGGCCCGTGACCGCCCCTTGGCCAGTTTCAAAGTTTGACACTTTAGCCCCTTAACTTTAAAAGCTTCTAAAAACCTTTTTAAACACCTTTTTGGCACTTTTAGCTCTCCGTAGCCAATACTTGGCATACCCGGGATTCTGCCCGGACATTGTCGAGCTCTCGGTTCGTTAAAATGTCACTCAGAGGTATAAATTAACATGTTGACACTTTTAATCCCTACATTATCCAACTTTCACATATATACAAAATTGAACCCTCTCGTCCAACAATTGGCACGTATGAGAGTTAGGATTTCACAAAGGATCACTCAGAGGCTTATTATAAGCATGTTGATTCTGATGTCACTCAGAGGCTGGGCATGTTGACATATCAGTCACTCAGAGGCCAAATTTCTAGCATGTTGACATATCAGTCACTCAGAGGCTAATGATTTAAGCATGTTGACATATCAGTCACTCAGAGGCTCAGTTTGAGCATGTTGACGCATTTAGTCCTTATTGGTTTTTAATAGACTATATTTAAAATACAACACGTGTCACTATACTATTGGACACTATTTTACAGGGTGTTACATCGGAAGGTTGTGTCTGACAGTGTCGCATGAACAGTGATGTAGACGTCAGACTGTGCACCTACCATACTTACGTTAGTGTCTGTTACACCTTCTTCACTATCGGCTGGTGGCAGGGCTGACGCCAGAGACAGTTGCCTTTACACGTGGCACCATTCAGCATCCGAAAAAGCACACCTCCTAACAGAAGACATTAATTCTCCTGCAGGGAACATTTAATGTCTGACGCAGAGGGACAAAATGGATGTCTCTGGTCGTCTAGGCCGGGCCCAAGGCCCATCAGCCCATCTCCCGAGCCCACGTACTTTCAGCTATAAAATAAGTATCGAATCAACAGGTAAACCATCCACAACCACAGTCATAAATACTTGAACTTATTACTTGTAATTACCAAGTACTTATTCTCACGCAGGAGTGTGGTCACGGAGAAAACCACCATTTTCCCCATGACGAGACTAACGGCGCTGCTAGTTTTGCAGATCAGTCTGAGTGAGGTCACCCTGAAGAACGAGCAAAGAGACAACCCTTTTAGGCAGAAATCTCTCGGTTGTAACTAATATATCCCCGGATATCCCTAGGTTGAACTGGTGTTTCTTCATTGGCGCCATCCGCTATTTACTCTCTCTTTCTCACCAGTTCCTTCGTTTCGTTTTTTCATATACCTCACATCCAAATGACTGATTTCCCATCCAACACTCAAGGAGGGCCTCGAGCCGAAGGCAAGAACCCAGTTCATGCCTCTCGAATCTACGGGCTAGTGGAAGAAGCTTCTTCCGAGAATGTCGGAACTCACCATGACTCTGGTCGTGTGAATATCTCGGTTACCCCCGGAGCTCAAATGGAGACTCCTTTCGTACCAATCACATCGGTCTTACCCCTGGGTGAGACCCTGATGTTCTGGTACATCAAGTCTCAAACAGCTCTAAACGTTGTTTACATGCAGCTCTGCGCCCAAACAAATACTTCTGTTGCCCCAGTGCAGCCCACAGCTCAGGTGCATACTTCGCCTGCACCAAGAATACTGAGCTATGACTCGGCAGCTGGGGCGAGCGTACCATCTGAACTCCGTACCCAAGAGACGGAGTACACTCAATCCCCGCCTAAACCTGAGTCTCATACTCAGAGGCGAGCATCTGTCCACTCGCGGTTAGGCCCGCATCCCCTTGGGGAGCGGTACACCCAACGTGAGAAAGACAAGACATATGGCGAGGGTGATGGCGCCAGTGTGTTTCACCGGCTGCCGAAGGATCATGCTGCGAACAGATCTGCGCCACGGGCTGGTTACAACCCGGAGGTGGAGTATAACTATAATCTAATCTACAGGCCGGCTGAAGCAGCCAAACACTCAAAGTTTATCAAAGAAATTGCGCTCGCACCGCTGGAGTGCGCAAAACTTCCCTCCAACTTTGGGAAGTACAATGGGTTGACAAACCCGGATGACCACCTACGCCTTTATGTGGTGTCACCTATTTGTCAAAACTCTACCTATGTGGTGTCATCTGTTTGTCCAAACTCTCACAGGCGTTGCGTGCCGATGGTTTGACAACTTGCCCACAGGCAAGGTCGCGTCATATAACGATTTGAAAGAAAAAATCCTAACACACTTCAGCCAACAGCAGCGTTACGTTAGAGACTCTTCTGACGTAATGAACATCTGGCGGCGTGATGACGAAAGTCATGAAGACTTCACATATGGAGATAGGGGATGTGCACGAAGACCTGATTCGTGCGCAGTTCAAGTACGCTGTACTCTGCGACGAGATGATCAAGGTCTTTTCAGGAACGGATGGCAGCAGCAAAGGTCTATGCATAGACAGAGCGCAACCTCAATAACAGTAGACCTCCCCTACCTCACCACCGTCCCCAAGACATGAGCAAAGGTTTTGGAAAGAACAATAAGAGTTGGAGCGAACATGGCCAAACCCTCCCTACTCATCGGTCGACGCACGAGCAACCATCAATAAACTCTCTACCCAGCGAGCAATAAAGCAAGATAAACATGACCATCAGTGGACCCCACTGACGAAAACACCAGCGGAGGTCCTCAGCTCTGAAGACCATCAGTTCAAGAAGTCGTCGCCGATGCGCAATAAGAAAGGTCAAGACCTCAACCTTTTCTACGGTTATCACAAGGATACGGGGCACACAACTGATAATTGCATCTCCTTGGGCGCATGGAGATCGAGAAAGCACTCAAAAGTGGGAAGCTCACCCACTTACTACAGAACATGCACAAGGAGGTGCGCCAAATCACTCGAGGCTGTGAGGGTCTAATTAATAAAAAGATGAATCTGTTAATATGATACAGGGTGGCCCATCACGCAAGCGTAGCCACCAGAAAAGTTGCACGCCTCACTGGCGTGAGCAACAGGTCATCTTCCCCGTAGTTCCCGGGGTCCACAAGAAGACCGACCGGTCGTGATAACTGGCATCTTCAGCCATTACCGCATCGATTATATGTTCACAGACCCTGGGAGCTCTATGGACATCATCTATGAACAGTGCTTCCAGCAGCTGAACCCGGAGGACAAGGCGCGTCTCGAGCCGGTGGATTTCCCACTCATTGGTTTCTGTAACGAGGCCATCTTCCCTTTGGGCCAAATTTCTTTTCCGGTCACTCTTTCTGACGGGTGACACTCTCGCATGGTCTCGGTAAATTTCATGGTGATGCCCGCAACCTCGCGCCATGACGTACTACTGGGCCGGCGCGCTCAATGAGAGTTCAGCATGATCACTTCCACTCCCCATGCCGCCTGCGGTTTTCCCACAGAAACCAGAGTGGCCATTATGTACGCAAGGATGGAAATCATGTTCGTTGAAGAGGAACCACCGATGAAACAACCAAAGTCATTATCCAACGGTGAACCAGAAAAGTGGATACTAAACAACAAGTACCCAGAGCAAACAATACTATTATGACCCGCCATGACTCCCGCAATCAAGGCGTGGTTGAAACAACTGTTTTTCCGCAATGTGGATATTTTTGCATGGTCACCGGCGGATATGATTGGAGTGCCAAGAGATATAGCTAAGCACGCGCTGCACACATTCCCTTCAGTTCAGCCCATCGTTCAGAAAAAGCGCAGCTTCGGTCCTAAAAAGACCCACGCACTGAACAAGCGAGTTTCAGATCTTCTCCAAGCAGGAATCATCCGAGAGGTACAATATCAGACATGGGTAGTCAACCCAGTCATGGTCCAAAAGTCCAACGGCAGTTCGCGCATGTGTGTCGATTTCAAGGATCTCAACAAGGCATGTCCCAAGGACTGCTACGCCTTACCTGAAATCGACAAAAAGGTGGACTCCCTCGCTTCATTTAGGTGGAAATGTTTCCTTGATTGCAACAAAGGCTACCACCAAATCCAAATTAAGAAAGAGGATGAAGACAAGACTGCTTTCCGAACCGATAAGAGGATCTTTTGTTACACAAAAATGCCTTTCGGATTGCGCAACGCTGGAGCCACCTACCAACGATTAATGGATCATGTCTTCGGGGATGACATTGGCGAAACCATAGAGGTGTACATTGATGATCTCTTCATCATGAGCTCGGATGAGGAGAAGATGCTGGCAAACATTCAAAAGACGTTTGCATCCTTGCGCAAGGCAAACCTAAAGCTCAACCCCAACAAGCGCTCGTTTGGAATGGAAGAAGGCAAATTTATGGTATTCATCGTCGCGCACGATGGTTTCAAAGTTAATCCCGATAAAGTGGAAGCGATTCAGCGTATGCCTCCCCCCTCAACCATCAAAGAAATGCAACAGTTGGTGGGGCGATTGGCTGTCACACCCCAACCGATGGCGGAAACATCGGAGTGAGACGAAATAGATTGCCCAACACTATTTGCGACAATATATAAATCAAACCCATTTCATTTCATAACAAAATTGTCAATTACAACACGAAAGTCAAATACAATAAGTTCAATAACATAAATCTTAGCATTCTAGATGTGTTTCTATGTCGTCCCTACTAAGTTTCATCATGATCAACATCCTTAACCTGCAACATGTTAAAAGTATAGCTCAACACAAAGTATTGGCGAGTACACAAGTTTGATATAGCATAAGTACGAAAAGATTTAAATGAATCCATATGTTAAGCTAGCATACAAGATTAATGTAAACATGGCATGCGATCTATAAGTCAACCCTCGCGTGTCACCGCAAAATAGAATTAACTTAACATGACCTCAAGAATACGGGTGGTACGTTACTCCTATAGCGCTATACATGTTAAGGGGGAGGCGCGTACGTAGTTAATGACAGATAGCATCACATAAGAATGTTCCAAATCACGTAACTATAGCATGTATGATGGATTGTTTGTGTGATTGCATAAAAGTATAAGTGTGACTGTGTGTATTTTGATAGACCGACATGTTGCACCCAAAGGTGTAAAGCGTAAAAAGGGTGTTCGAGTTTACTCACGTTTTTGCAAGCTTCCACTTGATATTTCCATAAAGTGTTTGGGGAGTTGGAGGATGGAGCACCGAGTTATCCTACAAGAGGAAATGTAGGTTGGTAAGTATACGAACGATAATGGAGGATTAGGAATTTATATACGCTAAAGTATGTATACGGGAAAATAATCATCCAGACTTAATACTCGTTCTTGACACTATAATACCCATTCGGGTTGGTGTGTTTTCATGGGTTGGGTACCCATTAGAATTGTAACGAGAAATTAAGTACTTAGGTGATGTAACCTAGTACCATGACGGATAATCGTTCGATTACCATCAAGAGTTATGTTAGTGTGTGTATATATATATACATATATCATATATTATACATAATCATATTTATCATGGAGTTCATAGAAGTCATGCATGGAGGTAGGAGGATAACGTTCCTTTAACCTCTTTCGTATAGTTCACCAATGCACAAATCGTCACAAGGACGACAAGGATGGTCATGAATAAGTTGAACATAAAATAAGAAAAATAATCAAAATCATCAAGTGAGGTGGTGGATTGAAGGTAGGATACCCAAGGCTTCCAAGTAATCACACACTACCAACTCAAGTCTTTCAAGAACAAGCTTGGAAGGATACAACACTTGTGGGTTAAAACCCTATTAAAACAAAAAGCTCTTACACTTGAGACCTCAAATATGGTGATGTTCCAAGTTGGTTTTTCATGGAGAACCTAAGGAAACATTCCTAGAGGTGATTCAAGTGTTAAGAAAGGAAGACAGATCAAAGAAGGAGGTAAGGGTGAGTTAAAACTCACTTTTGAAAGTCTTGAACTTTCAGATGGAGAGATAGCTTTAGAGAGAAGAAGAGAAGTGTTTGAGGTGTTAAATGAGAGTGGGAGGAGGTGTGTATTTATAGTTGAGGTGAGAGGGGTTGTTAGTTGAGTGCATTTAGTGTAGAAAACACAAATTGGACCAATCCATTGGCTAGAAACCACTTTCTCCGGATTATGCCATTTTTAGTCCTTGAACTTAGTTTATCTTTCATTTCAAGCTATAACTTGTCATTTTTGCATGTATAACGCATATGAGTATGATTTGAGTATCGAGTGTGAACGTATGAGTCTTTGCACGTATAACAAGTATCAATTTAAACGATTGAATGCATGTAAGACATGTATATATAACACATATGATTTTTTATTACGATTAAAGTCTCGGATTACAAAATTGGAAAAGAAATACGAATACAAGTTTCCATAAATAGAAATACGATTATACTTTCTAATTAAGAAAAGTACAAAAAAGCGAGGCGTTCCATTGGCTGCTGAACAGGTTCCTGGCCAACCACGCAAGGAAGTTTTATTACGATTAAAGTCTCGGATTACAAAATTGGAAAAGAAATACGAATACAAGTTTCCATAAATAGAAATACGATTATACTTTCTAATTAAGAAAAGTACGAAAAAGCGAGGCGTTCCATTGGCTGCTGAACAGGTTCCTGGCCAACCACGCAAGGAAGTCTTTCCCATTCATCAGCACTTTGCGGAACTGTGTAAAGCAAAACAAGTTTCAGTGGACTCCAGATGCGGAGAAGGCCTTCACTCAAATGAAGGAGTGCTTAATTCAACTGCCAACGCTCACGGCACCGCAAAAGAACGAGCCACTGATACTTTACCTTTCCGCATCAGATATCGCTCTAGGAGCAGTCTTACTAGTATAGCACGCAGGAGTTCAAACTCTGATCTACTATGTTAGCAAGATGTTAGTTGACCCAGAGACACGCTATCCTATGACGGAAAGCTTACTCTAGCTTTGGTCCACACATCTCACCGGTGGCGTCGGTATTTTTCCGGTCATGTGATAACAGTTCTCTCGAACTATCACTTAGGCCAAATTTTGTCGAAACCAGACATCTCTGGCCGTCTAGCAAAATGGGTGATAGCTTGGTGGACACAACAGTGTGTATAAACCACGCCCGGCAATAAAGGGCCTGATATTAGCCGATTTCATTGCGGAAGTACCACAGAATAAAGCGCAAGAGTGTGAAGCTGTACAGAACCCAACGCCAATTACGGATGATCGCACGTGGATACTTCACACAGAAGGCGCATTCAACGATGATGGCGCAGGGACAGGTCTTCGCCTAATAAGCCCCGACAATCAGGAGTTCACCTATGCCATCAGGTTGGATTTCAAAAGTACTAATAATGACGCTGAGTACGAAGCTTCCTGGCAGGTCTTCGGTTAGCAATCAAAATGGGCGCACAGAATTTGGAAGCAAATGTCGACTCCCTTTTAGTTGTAGGTCAGGTCAACGCCCTATATGATGCAAAGGGAGAAACGATGGCATTATATCTGGAGCAGGCGCAAGCCTTAATAACCAAATTACAACACTTCAAAATAACCCATGTCAACCGAAGCGAGAATAAATACGCCGATGCACTCAGCAAATAGCCGCTATAAGCTTCAAGCACCTCGCGCGTGAAGTGCGCATTGAGGTACTCAAAAACCCTTCTGTTCCTTTGCATCAAGTCAACATTATTGAAGTGGGGAATCCCTCCTAGATGTCTCCCATATTCATGTTCTTGCAACACGGGATCCTCCCTGAAAACAAAGCGGAAGCAAGGATGGTCCAGAACAAGGCACTCAACTACGAAATGGCAGACGATATCCTATACTGGAAGTCATTCCTTGGACCACTCCTCCGCTGCGTTGACCCGCAAGATGCGCAGTACTTGATTCGCGAAATACATGAAAGGTTATGCGGAATTCATGCCGGTCCGTGCATGGTCATAGCAAAGATCATGAACGCCACTTATTGGCCTGGCATGCACCTAGATGTGGTTGAAACACTACAGAAGTGCGCAACATGCCACCTCATGCTCCGAAGATATTAAGCCCCAAGAACCCTTTGATCCCCGTGACAACAGCGTGGCCCTTCCAGCAATGGGCAATCGATATGGTGGGACCTTTCCCAGATGCCCCAGACGCGGTGAAATTCATAATCATTGTAGTCGATTATTTCACCAAATGGGTCGAAGCCAAACCCCTTGCATCCACCACAACAACTGTAGTTAGAAAATTTATCTGGGAGGACATCATATGTCATTTTGGGTTACCCCTACGCATTGTAAGTGACAATGGCCCCAATTTCACAACTGATGAACTACAACAATGGATGAAGGAAATGCATATCGAGCATGTTTTCACTTAGGTTGCGCATCCCCAAGGAAATGGCCAAGTAGAGAGCATAAACAAAAGCATCGTCGAAGGGATGAAGATGAGATTGGGTATGGCGCGAAGAGGCTGGGTAGATGAGTTACCAAGCAGCCTTTGGGCTCATAAAACCATGCCAAAGACCAGCACAGGCGAAACTCCTTTTAGCCTTGTGTATGGGACGGAGGCACTAATTCCTGCAGAGATAGGCCTCCCATCACCACGCATGCTAGCTGCGCAAAGCCAAAACAATGAAGACGAGCGCCAACTTGACTTAGACTTACTAGAAGAAAGGCGCGAGAACGCCGCTATCAATGAAGCAAAGTGCAACTGGAAGCTTGAGAAATACTATGGCGCGCGAGTTCGTATATGTACCTTCTTACCTAGTGACTTTGTTCTATGCGACAACCAAGCGTCCAACGCTGAACGTCCTGGAAAACTAGCACCTAAGTGGGAAGGTCCTTACATTATCCATGAAGTCCTAGAAAAGGGCGCTTACACCCTTAAACGATTAGACGGTACAAATATTCCAAGAACATGGAACGCGTAGTAGTTAAGACGGTGCTACATGTAAATTAGCAAGTTCATTATCTTTTTGTCTACCTAGTATATGGCTCCTAAGCCCTATTCATTAATAAAAACAAGGGTTGCATGAATTACTTTATCTTAATGTTCCGTTACAAATGGGCGAAGCCACTTTGAGTCTACACGAAAACACCTCGGTATACAATGACTCGAATCAAAGTTCACCACCTATTGCACGTGCATGGGAACGGATGTTCATATACGAGTTCATTACCAGTTTTATTCGCTATACACAAAGTTGGTCCAGTTTTCACGCAAATATTGTAACAAGGAAGAAACATTTCATTCAAGATAAAAAAATATTTACAAATTTGCACAATGCGCAATACATTCAAGGATCCTATAAAGATATTACAATAAGGATCCTACACTAATCTTCATCCGCAGCGGCCTCGGCTTCTTCCAGAAATAAGTCTTTCAAGCGATCAACGAAGTCGTCATGTGTGAACGCCTCGCTCACAACTCCATAGTCGGGATGTTGAGACGGTTGTACTCCTGCTGAGCCTGTGAGAAAGCGGCTCCAGTAGCAACACCATGAGTGGCAGCGTGGCTGGTGTCCCATGAAATGTCCATTGCATGAGTGACGTGTTGCGCACACTCAGCATAACTCTGCACGCACCCGTCGTGGCGCGCAGTGACTACCAACTTGGCCACTGCGCCGTCCAGCTCCACGGAGTTTAAAATGGAGTTCGCGATCTGCAATTTCAAGAGAAGGGTTAGAGTCTACACAAAAATGACCAAAACACAAATCAAGTACTTACATTGACAACTCCATGCTGTTGCATCCACAGCATGTTGTTGGTCAGCGACTCCACCAACGACTCAGAGATGGCGCGGGCATCTTTAGAATTTTCTAGCTTCTTCTCGCCCGCCTCCACCTTGGCCTCTGCCAATCACAGCCGCTCCTTATCCTCCAGGTGCCTGCGTTTAATTTCAGCTTTTTCCACCAAGGCCACCTAGAGATCCTTCTGCGCCCCCTGGAGATCTCTTTGTGCGCTATGAAAATCCTTCTTTGCACTCTCCATAGCGGCAGCAATCTGGTCATATACATAAGTTTAGTATGATAATCCTGCAACTTATGCAAAGGAAGGGAAAATAGTGAAGCAAGTATTTACCTCTCTCTGCTCACCACGCTCGTGGTCAGCTCTAGCCTCTGAGGCTGCAGCAGCAGCTACTACTTCCTTCTACTTCTTTTTGCGCACTACCTCTGCGTAACCGGACCAACTCATCCCTCAATGATTTTTTTATTATTTTCCCTTTCACAAGCCTCCTTCCACTACTTGCGCTCCTACGCAAGTAGGGCGTCAGAGATTTTGGCCCTCCTCTTTCACCCCAGCACGACCCACTCTTCAACACGCTGACAGTCAGCATAGGCGGTTTCCTTAGCCTCCACCTCAACTTCTCGCGCAGCCACTTGGGCTACCTACATGTCCACTTGGAAAGCTTCAACATTTTCCTTTTCTTTAAGCAAACCCCGCCATTCACGAACAATCTTGTGGGTAACTGAGGCAGAGCTTGCAACTGCCTGGAGGTACGTGCGATATGTGGTTTGTTGTTCATGTTCAGCAAGTGCACGCACCTCCGTTGGAGGGAAGACTCCCTTAAACCACTCACGGCATGCCGGCCAGTGAGAGAAGTCATCACCTTTCTTCAATTTCCACACAGGTGTGTGGATCTCTTCAGCATGATCCGGAGAGTAAGACTTGTACTAATAATCACCCTGGGTCTCGTCCAGGCAGATTGGAGATCCTTCGACGGAAGGGCTTCTACCAGATCCCCTTGCTTCACCCACCGGTGCCGGCTCCTCCACATGCACCCCCTATGGAGTATCAGTTTGCGCATCCTCGACGGAAGCCATCACCACCGGCTCCGTCTCTTCAACCGGCGCACGTTCTTCCACCACTACCACGGGTGATTCCACCATCACTCGTGGTTCTTCAACAACCACGGCGGTTTCAACCATCACCACCCTCGGTTCCTTCTCCACCTGCACGGGTTCTTCCACCATCATGGAACCCACGTTAGTATCCACCAGAGTACCTTCCACCACCACGTGAGGCTCTTCCATCACCACTTCATGTTTCGCCACCCCAGCAGCAGACTCCTCGCCTTCATTAACAGGCGGGGGCATTGAAGTATCCTTGGGCGCGGCCGGTGTGCTGAATTCCACAAAAACCGGCTCATCACTCACTGCGTGATGACAAAAAGTCAGTTATACATTGTACAGAAACATGGAGAAATTGACGCAGGTTATCAGGTTACCTAGGGAGATCTTGGCGGTGAGTGTTTCCAGACTCCCCTTCTTCCCTATCGCTTTCCGCGCAACCTTCTTAGGGGGCTACGTGTAGAAGTCCTCTTTTGGACGCCTCTTCCACTTAAGAGGCACCTACGGGCTGGACTCGGCCTCCACCGGGTCAACAGGTTTAGCGGTCGGGATAACCAACGGTTTCGGCGCGGGCTTCTTAACACCTACAGGATTGAGACCCTCCCACGAGTCAGACACTACTACATAATCTTTCCAATGGTCAGAGATAGTGCGCTTACCATTGGGAGGGCCCACCCCGGGTTGAGTCACCTCTTTCTTAACCGTCGTGCTCGACCCCGCGCGTCGTTTCTTCTTTTGATCTGGGCCGATGCGCAAGTTTTTCAAAGCGCCTGCATCATGGCGCAACAATAAAGGAGTAACCCATAGAGATACTAATGCTCAACAATATGAAGACTTACCAGTTGAAGGCGCGGGGGCAGCTAGATCCGCACTCCTAGGAAGTGCAAAATTCTCCAGGACCTGTGCATACCAGGTGGGCTCATCTGGGCCCAGGGCGAGCTTCTCAATCCGCCCTTCCTTCCTCTGGAAGGCAGCCAAAAACAGAGGCGCCCCTGCAAAAGAGAAATGCATGTCAGCCCACACAAGGCGAAATCAAGAACCACAACAATGAAGCAAGAATACTTACTCTGATCCCCCTCCATGTACACCGGTCTATCCTGGCTGTCGGGTTTCCACACCAAACTCATCCCGGCCACCACCGGTATCCTCTCCGGCAACTGAATCGCCAGGATCTCTTTCAAATCCGTATACTAGGGGTCCAACACTGGTATAGGGAAGGTCTCTGCCGGAATCTCCTCCGGCCCACGGAACTGCATCGGGGAGGGAATGACACCGGACTTCACAAAAAAGAATTTTGCCTTCGAATTATGGAAGGACTTAGGGGGAGAGAGCAAAATTTTCCTGCTTGCACAAGGTGCTGAAAAGAATAAAAACCCATTCGGCAATGGAGTTGGTAAAAATACGAAAACGATCGACGGTTGGAATTGAGCCCGTCGACCGGCACAAAAACTAAAAAGTGCTTAATCCTCACCATCTCCATCGCATTCAACTGGGAGAGGTAGAAGTCGTACAAGTTCAAACTTCAAGAAAAAATTTTGTAACCGGTAACGGGAAGTTACCATCGGAGAAAAAATCTTGAAAACGGTAATGTAGCCGCCGGAGCATCGCCGGTTGTCTCACCTTCCGGCAGAAACCGGGCATTCCAGCTCTTGGCGGACCAGTAGCCGGAGACCATCCGGTCAAAAGTGGTCCGGCTCATCTTGCATGCCGGCAAAGAGGTCGAAGCCTCCGCGGTAGAAGCAGTCTCCGGACCCCTGGACTGCATTAAAATCAGAGAAGAGGAGAAGAAGTTTAGGAGATTAAAGGTTTTGAAAAACAAGAACACAGAAAATTTGAAGAGAGAATGTGAAGGAATGAAGAAACCCTAAGCGGTTACATCTATTTATAATGATCGCATTTAGTGCGTTTGGGAATCGTGACGCACACGAGAAAATAACAGCCAATTAGCAAGGGACGTGTGGCAGGCAAGTTGCCACTGACAGTTAGCATGCGCGTGTGGCAGCCACTCTTCCTGCCAAATCATTAATGAATGTGAGTCACTACGGCTGACAACACGCTACAGCTGTCAAATGTCCTTTGCAGTTCCCATTTTTTTCTCACCAACCCACTTGCAACGTCAGTGTAGCAGGGATTCAAATTTCAAAATCATCATTACAAAGCGTTTCCTTCACACAAACGTTTCCTCCAACCCTTCTTGAATTTTTGCTTTTGAAATAAGAGCGCATACAATAATTCTTTTAGTCCAGCACTCCTCCTACTTACCAACATGCGCATAGGAGCAGCACTGGACTGCGGGCGGGGGGGGGGGGGGGACTTGGAGGAGTATGGTCCCAAAAACCCTGCGCCTTCGCAAGGAACCATACCTCAACAACATAACTACAAGGATAACCTTCGCAAGGAACCAAACCCTGTGCCCAAGGCCCAAAAGCCTATCTCCCGAGCCCACGTACATTCGGCTATAAAATAAGTATCAAATCACTAGGTAAACCATCCACAACCACATTCACAAATACTTGAACTTATTACTTGTAATCACCAAGTACTTATTCTCACACCGGAGTGTGGTCACGAAGAAAACCACCCTTTTCCCCGTGACGAGACTGACGGCGCTGCTAGTTTTGCAGATCAGTCTGAGTGAGGTCACCCTGAAGAACGAGCGAAGAGGCAACCCTTTTATGCCGAAATCTCTCAGTTGTAACTAATATATCCCTGTATATCCCTAGCTTCAACTGGTGTGTTTCTTCAGTATTTCATAAGACCAGACAACTTACAATGTATGCAAATCCGAAATTTTTTTACGAAAGTGGTATTTCCTTTATGAACTAGATCTTTTGTCATAAAACGCTACCTTCTCCTAATATTCTCCCAATATCCACAAGTTTGATTATCCATTACCAACGAACCATCTTATATAGTTTGAAAAACTCGATTATTCGTTCTAAAACAACTATTTCACTCATAGTTTAATCTCGCGCTTTTCAAACTCCTTGTGACCATGACTTTCTATAAGTCTACGTTTCGTATTAGGCATACACATGCATATCAATATTCACATTCGACGTATATAATCCATACTTCATATGATTCGTACGCATATCATTACTCACATTTAAACTTAAGCAATCGACGTTTCATGACAGCCTTACACATTTCATGATTCACACTTCAATTTATACACACAATACTATGTGATGGTCTTATCTATATGCATGAAATTTGTTATACTTCAATTTATATACACTCAAGATAATGTGCTAATCCTATACGTGTTTGTCGTCAATCATACTTAAATTCATACATTCTCACTATGTGGTAGCCATACTTGATCTACACGTGGGCATAACCCGAGCAGCTTTTTGCCTATATTGGGCACATGCATACTTAAATATAATCATGTATACATGCTTAGTTCTTCATACGCTATCATGCGTGTACCCGCACTTGTAATACAATCACTATGCATTCTACCCACCTACTTAGAGCACATCATCCTAACAATCACACGCATATTCTCACTTGTAATACTATGATTTACCCTTGACCCATACACCACTAGTACAAACTATACGAACCATGCAATGACCAAGATAATCACGGGTACACACGTGATTATAATGGTAGGCGCATGAAACCATAGTAAGTTCAACTGTGTGTCGTTGCGTGGAACATAACATGATATCGAGTAACGAAACAGACGTGACATGGTTAGAACATGGTGGATATGAGACCCTACAAAATAAAACCACATCTGACATAAATAACACCATGAAGGAACACAACTGTTATTTAAAAAACACCATGCATTACTAGGACTGTATTCAAAAACACCATGAACTGAACTGAACTGTATTAAAAAACACCATGAATGAACACAACTATATCAGCACATTTAGCCCGTTAAATAAACACCATGAACGAAAAATTAGTTATAACATAAATAACACCACATGATATAAAAAAATACACCATGAATTCCTATAAAGAAACAACATGAAGGAACACAACTATATTTTAAAAAACACCATGCAGGACCAGGACTGTATTCAAAAACACCCATGACCAGGACCAGGACTGTATTCAAAAACACCATAAAAAACACCACATGATATAAAAAAATACACCATGAATTCCTATAAAGAAATAACACCACATATTGTAAGCACATACTCACACGGTTTCAAAATAGTGTTTATGCAGATAATGGATAAACTTAATAACAAAACAAAATACGATACAAGAACAAATAACACCCTGCACTCCTATAGATACGCCATTTAGAACAGTTATATTCATTCATATGACAAATACAAAAATAAGTAGGTAACAACACGCGATCTAATACAGACAATCACCCTACAAAAACATACCTGATCCATGATTCTCCATATGAATGCAGCGTTTTCAATAGAAATTGTAACAATCGATCTATCTGGGTATATGTTATCGAGAATGGAACGACAATACCGTATGAATTCAAATCGAATATTGTTGAATTTTAAAACAAATATGAACCCTGCGATTTTATCAACATCTTGCGCAAAATCGAATTGATTATCTCCGAATATAACTGGTTTTCGGTTATAGAGAATAATTACCAAGAATAGATTTTATTAAGGAAATTACCATTATACTCTAAATCTCAAAAAAAAGGACACATGGCCCAACCATATTCCTTCTTACTCTTCTCACACTTTTAAATTTTCTCACATGAACCTATATATATATATATATATATATAATATATATATCCTTCCATATTACAATTTCTTTTTAACAACAAAAAGATTAAAGTTTTTATAGAACTTATAAAAAAATTTGTGTCAATAATTATTGTAGTAATTTGAAAAGATAGAAATGATAATGAGACATCTATTTTCGTCCATTTAACTAAGTAAATAACTTACATATGTTAATTTATATGTAACAAATTCTATGATATAGCTTTTCTTTGGCTTTCACTAACTAATTAAATTATTATACGTATTAATATAAACTTGTCATATTATACATATTAATATAAACTTGTCATGAATAGTGTTTTTTAGATTTATTCGTATTATTTTTTTTAAGTTTTAGTTATTCTATTATTATCCTTTTAATTAATTTTAAACATATATTTTTTCAAACATAAACAAACAATTTATTTTTATTCATTTGATAGGAATTAATATAAACTTGTCATGAATAGTGTTTTGTAGATTTATTCGTATTATTTTTTTTAGGTTTTAGTTATTCTATTATTATCCTTTTAGTTGATTCTAAACATATATTTTTTCATACATAAACAAACAATCTATTATTATTCATTTGATAGGAATTGATAATTCTTATATATTTATTTTTTTTAATTATTTAACAGTAATATACTATTTGGCACTTAATATGATCTTTTAGTAATAGTGTACGTTCGTTAACTTTTAAATAAAAAAAATCTATATCTATATCTATGTTTATTTATTATTTTAACATTTCAAGTTATTTACGTTACCATGACCGTTGGATTGGTATCGGTTCAGTTCGTTACAGTACCGTTATGATTCATGCACTCTGTATAGAAATCAACATGTGTTTTACATCAACCGAAAACTATAAAAATGAACACCGGTACCCACACCGATGTTGTTCGAATGGTATTGATCGGTTCATATTGTCATGGTACTGATACCAATATTCATTTATCGTTATAGATGGACTTGTACAAATGAAAGATTTTTGAAACTAGAAACCCTAAAAATGAATCTAGGTATTAGTACTGATTTTGTTTTGTACAATACCTTAGCACTACGATGTCAGTTTATTAAAATAAATAATAAAAATAAATATTAGTACCAAACTGATGTTCTTTTGGTTTCAGTTCGGTTCACTACGGTAGCGACATGATATTTGTTATCAAACAAGAAACCATAAAAACTAATACATACCGGTAAGGTTGTTCTGTATGTACGATATGGTAGCGATACGATCTTAGTTTATCGCAAGCAAAAACAATAAAATAAATACCGTATCGATACAAATGTTGTTTAGTCAGTTTCGGTTCAATTTGGTACAATAGCTGCTCAACAGCCGTTTTCAATGAAGTAAATATGACGTAAAAAATAAACATAGAACGCAAACCAACAGAACTGATATCAACTAAACAACATTGGTATCAATATCAATATTTTTTTATATTTTTGTCAATCGATATAAAGTGTTTTCTTTTGATTACTATAGCAAATGTCGATACCGTAACAAATCGAATGAAAACCAACCAAATTCCCGCCGCAAAACGCAGAGAAAAATCACTAGTATACATTTAAACATTGTAATTTATGCTTCCAAATTTTCTGGGTCACACTGTCACCTTTAAGGGTATCATCCAACTGTAAGTTTTTTTTTTTTATATTTCCTACCTATGGGTCATTATAATTAATCGGTACATCACGAAGTGTGTACGGCAATGTTCATTCACCTGCTATATAATTTGTATTTTAAAAAGTGCATAAATCACTAATCTTATACCATCTCTAATCTATTATTCTCTAATCTATTATCTATTATATTATATAAATAAGTAATTTTTCAGAACGTCTTGTGGTGCAATCTAACAAAATTTTGAGCGGGAAAATGAATGGATCTTTAGTATTTTTATATGGATATCTATTTTAATTAAATGACCCACATTTAACTTTCCATAACCTCTATTCTTTTCCTTAATTGCGACGTTTCAAAATTCAAATATACATGCGTTTCCATCATCCTTTCACCCTACGTTTCAAATATATATTCAGAAACCTAATCTCCCTTAGCCTCCTTGGTGATTCTTCCATCAATCTTCTCTTCTCCGGTCGACGAACTAATTGCCTCTAACCCTAATTGGAACTTCAGTCGGTCTCTCCCTCTCCTATTTCTCTCCCGCTTAATATCAAGTTTGCTTCTAAACCTGCTCCTCCATACTCTGCAACGCCAAAGGTAGATTCCATCTCTATCTTCGTTTGGTGATTTGAGGTTAATTGTTACGATTTACTATCAAACAGTGTTTTTAGATTGGGTAATTAGATCCATCCGATTCTTTTTGATCAATCTATGTTTTATTTTATGACTTATGTTGTTCATCAATTAGGGTTTTTATCTAAATTTTATGATTTTATGATTTTCCAAATTTTCTTTGTTCTAGATGCACATAACTGTTTTTGAGTTTTGCTTATCTAAATTTCCAATAGTTAGTTCGTTGAGATGGACAACGACATCTATATAACAAAAAAGATGGGCCAGCTCCCTATAGTTACAAAATTACATCACAAATATTAAAATCACACCATCTATCCCAATTAAGGGTATAAAACTTTGATCTATTTAAAATCTAAACAAAAGAGTTTTCCTAGATGAGTTCCATCGTTCGGTTAAAATGAGTGTGGTAATTATTGAAAGTCTTCTCATTCCTCGCCTTCCATATCTCCCACACAAGAAACACCCATTTATACACAAGTCAAAACGCTTAATGTTGACGTACAAATCTTTAAAACTTGCATACCAAGATCATAATCTTTTGTTAACGGAAACTTTAACCGGCACTTTACAAAAAATCCAAACATAGTTATGAGAGTTTGCTAGCCATCAAACACCGACACGATAAGTCTAGGATAAAATTTACAAATAGATGACTAAACTTAAAATACGACAACAAAATGTTTTGGCCCGTTTTGACCATTACAATGGCGGAAGCGTTTGATGCAGGTGATGTGTTCGCTCCAAGCTCGGCGTCATCTAACATGACGATTTACCTACAACCATAACATACGAATTAATTATATATTATTTAAGAAACATGGGATTTAAATTTCCATCTCTTATGAATACCATCCCTTCATTCACATTCATATATTAATTCTTTGTAGTTGGGTTTTGATGTCAATCCCTTTGACGATCCGTAACCGGTCTCAACACCATTACCCAACTCCTTATTCAAATGTTTATACGATTAGGACCTTCATGTATTAAGCATCGTCAAATAAATACCAATCTAGTACATATTATGAACAAAATAAAAATTTCTATAAAACTACTAATACTTGTAAGTGTAAGAATTTAACTTTGTCTTGCCTTGCTTGTGACCCGGATTGGCTCGTGTCTTCCTCTTTCACTCCTACAATTTAAAATTAACATATCTCAATCTCATGTCTTCGTTCCATTCTTTTCTTAGCATAATTGAGTTAACAACCATTATTTCACCAATTCTAACCATTTAGCATTCTATTCACATGAGATTATCTTTAAAATCACATAGAAATCTTTGTTTAAGGCATTTCATCAAACATTTGGTGTACGTACCACCAACAAAACACAATGTACAAGTATCCTATGTATTTTTTTACTAGTTCATATCATGGATCATCAAAATCAACTAAACTCACATAA
Source organism: Scalesia atractyloides (assembly GCA_947069175.1). NCBI lineage: Eukaryota > Viridiplantae > Streptophyta > Magnoliopsida > Asterales > Asteraceae > Scalesia > Scalesia atractyloides. The sequence continues at coordinate 13,729,086 of CAMTDV010000001.1, read as the reverse complement.
TCTTCATTTTATAGTAAATTCATTTAACATATAACCACTATATGCAACTACATACATTAACATTACACTAATTTGCACATCTTTCATCATTAAACTCATAATACTACTATTTCAAGTGGGTTTTCACTTTTAAATCACCAAGAGTCAAATTCAAGCATAATTCATGTTCAATGTGGTACTTCTAACTCACAATCATATTAATTTCACATGAATTTGTGGATTGATTGCAACCCACTTCATTTAAGATCATCAAATCATAAAATTCAACTTACCTTATGTTAAGAATACTTAGATGTTTAAGAAACCTGGCTCATGCATTTGATTTCAGCCCTAGAACAACTTCAATTTGCTGAATCCTTATTTGTTAACGAGTAGAGTTTTCTCTTCTCTCCCCCTCTATATCTCAACACGCATACACACATAAACATTCTGCACTTTCTTTTTCTTTTATTAAGTTTGTCAAAGTTCACATTTTGTCCCTCCTAATTGTTCACATTTTATTTCATGCACAATTTAAATTCCTTTTTATGTTAAAATTAAAAATAGAAAAACTAAGTTAATTTCTTATTAGTTATCTTATTCATAAGGTGTTTTAGTAACTTTTTAATTAAATAAAACGGTATAATAGCAACACCGTGGTTAAAAGCACTGCTCCAATATATTTTCCCAATTTTTGGACCCTTTCAAATCCTTTGCTAAACAGAATAGCTGTGGAACCGATTCGACGTTGTCCGGGAACGGAATCTTGATCCAAACTAGAACTGCCCACCACACTGAGTTCTCGAAGAGACAGTCCCAAAGAATATGTAGAGGATATTCTTCTCTTAAACCACATTTGGAACAATTAGCATCTCCCGTTAAGATGCCGCGATGTGCTAAACCCACAGAGGGAAGGAAATCTAATGGTGACGACTTTTAATTGGAAATTGATTGGTTATGATAGTGAAGGGGGCGGGGGAATTATCTGAGATTTGAATACACATTTGAAGGATCCCGGAAACGATTACAAATCTGAATGATTATAATAATCGATCCATGCCTTCAAATATATTTCTAGAGAATTTTGAGAGTAACAATGATGGAAAAAAAACTAAATAATAGTATATTCCATTAGTTTTGTATCAGATAGCTCTTGCATAGTTAGACCCCTAAACGTTATAAAACCTTATAATATACAGAAACCCACAAAACTAAGGTTTTATCTCCATAATTGTTTGCTAATGAAACAAATAACCAAGCCTTATCTTAACAATTTCTTAGTATGAATAAAAAAACTTCCATTGTTTGCAAAGTCAAATGAAAATAGCAAGGTGAATACCAATGTATAGGTCGTCCAGAAAACCGAGCCTTACATATTTTAAACCCGTCGCAACGCGCGGGTCTCTTCAGCTAGTTTATTTAATAACATAACGTCAAATAGAATTATAAAAAATAATAGTCTAAATGTTCGTAAATATCAATCATTACTGATATTAGAATAAACATACATAGGTATTGCAACTTATCGTTATATAAAGCAAAAGTAAACCAAATACCATAACATTCAACGAAGTCTTTGCAGCAAAAAACAACTATGAAATACGCCAACTCACTTTGCTCAGAGCCCATACGAACAGTTTTGACTCTAATTGATAATTGTTTTTTCAATGACCCGTCATGACCCAAACTCATCTAGCTTAGAACCCATAGTGACCCGAATCCATCTTGCTTAGAACCCATAGTTTTGAACAGAACACATCTTGCTTAGAGCCCATATTAACCCGAACCTATTTTGACCCGTGACCTGAACCTCTGTCCTACCTCTTTTACTTCTTGTTGCAACTTTTTAGTACTCTTGGACGCTTTATTAGTTCACTCATTTTGACCCGTGACCCCAACCCGCCCAATGCGCATTCGGGGCTGCAAACCCTATAGGTGTTGTTTATTCATGATGAACCTTATGAATTTTCTCATATCCCTACGTAGAATGAAAAAGACTTCGGATCCAATAATTAGTATAGTCCTCAATTAGAAATTAGACAATCAATTGACATATAATCTCCATTTATGACAGTAAGTGCAAGCATGTCCAACCCCAATCATCTACAACACTAACACCAATGACAATGAATAAGAACACTGCACAATATAAGTTAGTTCATCGATGCATATTCCATCTATTTCCAAAATTAAATCCAAATTTATCCTCTCATCTACAACAATCACCACTAATGATATGGGCAATGGAAGACCTCTTAGGCATAATCGAATGGTTAAAATAGTGTTAGAGAACTACTCGTTCTAGAAAATGCACATATTATAGCACCCCATCCTCTTAAAGTACTATTATTAGCTTTTAACAAATATAAATATTACAGCACATACCATGTCTGGTCGAAAAACCACCATTTGACTGCTATGATTAGTCATTGGATACACATAGGATACACATAAGCAACACCAGCAGCCTGTGCTAGAAGTCTTGTCTGTAAAATCACATACATACAAAAAAATAAATAAATCATAAGCATGAACCTTACTCCTGAAACAATACTTAGGTTTATACACATCCATTCGTAGGGTATTGTGATGTTATGAAATGAAAACGATCCAACCATATAGACAACTTAACACATTGCAACTTTTTTTCAGAAATTAACACTGATACTTGCACTATCTTTCACCATGAATATAATAGCTTCAGTTAATCCAAAATTGCCCTGCATATTATTCCAAATATTTGTTGAGTCACTTATCCTCTTAGAGGTAGGACTTTCAAATCTGAAATGTCAAAAGAAAAAACTTTAAATCTTACTCAACTTAAATATTATCATAGTAATGTCATAGGGACACTCATCTTGTTTGGCAATCTCAAAATGCATAAGAATAGAATCCCACATAATTTGGTGGTCCGCAGACCTGTTTAAGGAAATAAACATATTAGCAATACAAACATCTTTCTCCTTATACACATAAGAAAATTTACAGTAAAGGAACACACCTCAAATGTAGAAACACACCTTAGAGAGACTAAAATATTATATTGACCCCATATGCGCTGTCAAAAAAAGTTGACAGTCCTTTTCATCTCATCAAGTAATACTGGAAACCTTTAAACAAGAACTTGCATCATTCAAGTCCATTCTAAAATAATTATATATAATTTATATTAAATAGATATTCTTACATTGCATCGAAAGCTTCTTAAATTAAATAGATGTTCTTACATTGCATCATTCAGCCCATATGCACTGTCAAAAAAAGTTAACAATCCTTTTGATCTCATCAATTATAGTGGATTCGTTTTCACAATGGTTCCCTTATCACGGTTACTCTTCTCTGATTCTCCAAAACATTTGCCAGCTCTCTCAGCTTCATTGCCTTGAGCTACCAAAGCACCAATTTCTTTGGTATATAAATCGCCGATAGCCATAAATTACGCTAATATACGGACAAGTACTCCCATGATTAAGCTATAAAACCGTAAATATAGACGAGTTAATATCTACGCTACTATGACAACGCATACCATAATATATTGTGATTGGATACTGGAATGGTTCTTCACAAGCATAACCAAGTTGGTCATGGGGTTTCCACGATCAGAAAAGTGAAAAGATGCAAATTTATTTTGAACTTTGCAGTGAATTATATCAATTTCATGATATATAACTTTTTTGTGATATGATTCAAGAAAAGCTAGAGCATCAGACGTGACCCGATAGCTCTAGATCTGCATAGACGATTAGACACTTCAGTTGGTTAACTTCAAAAGTTCCAGGATTATAATTTCAATCAAACGAAGTGTAAGCACTTGTATTTTCACATTTGTACATAAAAGTGAGTGTTGCCTCTCGGGGAGGAAAAAGAGGTGAAAGGTTCCCTAATGATGCTTTTGTTTGTGAGAAATCTTTATTCACACTTCTTTGCTTTCCAAACAAATATTTCTTTGAGCTTTTTAAAGAGATTTCTGTTTTATAAAACCAAACTCAGGCATTTCATCAAACAACTTGTGTGCAAAGAAAATAACTTAAAAAAGAAAACGAAATGAGAAAAGAAACAAACCTTGTCTTTCTTCTCCTTGGAATCGAAAAGGGTTAGAGCTCTCTTACAACATATAACCAACCACCTTTCGTCCCCATTTGTTGGTTAAATCATCTTCAAACAAAAAAAAACAATCAATTTATAAATCACAATGATAAAATTTTAAAAGCAAAATCTTAGTATTCATGGCATCTCCATCAAGAAGTTTCGTACTGAACATTAGAGAAGTAAACACAAGAATTATGAAACAAATCAGGAATGAACAGAAGAATCAAGATACCCACAAGGATATTTGTGAAATTGCTGGACAGAAGAATCAAGATACTCACAAGCATCATCTTCTTTTCCAAGCCTTTCCACCTATGCTCAGTGTGCCCCAACTCTTGATGCCAATCTCGCTCAAACGTTTCATGCGCAATGTCATGTTACCGGAGATTATTCGGATTGGCATGCAGACTCAGGTACAATGGCTCATATGACACCGAACCAAGATGACCTACATGCCTCGTATTCAAAGCCGGGTCATGATTCTGTAATTTTCGGAAATGGTCATACTTTACCGGTTTCCACTATTAGAAATTTGTCCATCAACAGCAAGCTTCCATTAAAAAAATGTCCTTATGGTTCCTCATCTCCACAAAAAAAAGCCTTCTTTCCATTAGTAAACTCACACGTGATTCTCATGTTGATGTCTTATTCTCTTAACAATTTCTTTCATATATAGGATTGAAAAGTGAAGGTAGTTCTAGTTCGAGGAACATGAGAGAACGGACTTTACGTTCTTAGGGAAGGACACCAAGCATATGTGGCATCTTATTCGTCACAACATCTTAAAGCTTCTTTTGAGCAGTGGCATAGTAGACTCGATCACATTATTTCTAAGTTACATAAACGTGGTTGTTTATGTGATACTTCTTTGTTATCAAAACCGGGACTTTCTTCCTCTAGTCAATCATCTAAGTAGCAATGTGATCATCGAAGTTCCGCGAGTTTGGTTTGAATTTACTCTGATATATAAATGATGCGAGAGTAATCACAGGTTGATGATCAAGTTACCTTGGTCAGGATCACTTCATCAAAAATTGTCTTCGGTCACACAAAAAAATTGTGACCATAGTCTTTGGCTACATTTTTTTTAAGTGTGACCAAAGGCGGAGCCATTGTAGGTATGGTATAGCCACATTAGACTTTTAGTGGCCATAACACCTTTAAACTTTGGCTAAAGGGTACCACGTATTTTTGTTGGCATCAAACATTTTGGCCATGAATTGTGTCTGAAATGCTAACAACGGTCACATTTATCAATAAGTGTGACTATTGTCTATCCTTTTGTCACACACACACACACACACATATATATATATATATACACACACACATTCCAATGACATTTTCTATCATTCCGTTGATCAATATAAACAATGTAACGATAGTGTGTCCAATGTATAACTTTTGGTCACACTTATTTATTTTACCCATGGCGTTTGTTATCATTCCGTGACAAACAAAAACAAAGTGAGATTGGTGTGGCTAATGATAATGTAAAGCCACTGGAAAAAATACAGTTTGAAGTGTGCCTATTGCTTTATGTTAAAAACAAAGTGAGATTGGTGTGGCTAATGATAATGTAAAGCCACTGGAAAAAATACAGTTTGAAGTGTGCCTGTTGCTTTATGTTTGATCACATATAATTTTTTTACCCTTGATATTTGCTATCATTTTCTCAAACTAATAAAAAACAATGTAACATAGCGTGCTTAATGGTTATCATGTTTTCTTGACATTCATTCTCTATTTATGAATCTTTGACATAATCAATTTCTACCACAAAATTCATACATATATTATCTCACCATTGGTAGTTTCTAAAACATAATTAGTTTATACACCACAATCTAATTCTATGACATATATACACATACATACAAATATACACATATTACATACACATTCACACAAATCACATACATGTACATACTATTGACTCTCATACATCTGTTTACAAGTTATTTTAAAGATGACTATAAAGATACAAGCCGTTCTTTGTTTCCACCGAGAACGCCCAATAGGAGTTTAGTTGCAAGATAATAAAATCAAATTCATAACCAACCATTGTACGTTAAATTATTTTACCTTGATTAGCTGTAGTAATGTCTCGACTACTAATTATACAGCGTATCAATGGCCTTGGGATGCTAGTCCTTGCATGTGAATCACGGAAACTCTTAACCCTTTTGGGTTGAGTCGATCGATCACTACCAAACCGACACCGTGGCCTTTATTTCTTCACTTTTGCTTGATGTGTGACAGAAGACAAAATAACATGTATACCCGTACAACTTAATCACTGTTAATTATACAATTACGTGCATTTAGACTTAATTATATATTAATTGAGTTCACTAAGTCTAGCAACTATCCTAGGAAATGCATTAACATTTGCATATAGCATGATCGTATTCGCCGTGTCATGATACGATGAAAATAATTTTAAAAGAAAGCTGGTGGGTTATCCGGTTCAGGAGGTTTATGTCAGAACGGTTCCGGTATGCCTAAAATGTTATACAAATGGCATTATTATTGTATGATTGATGAAAACGAGGGATAGGAATTATATAGAATATATACATATATTCTAAATTTCCGGAAAAAACATACAAGTATTATTGTTGTCCGATTCTAGCAACGAGACTTACAACTTTCCGCCATCAAACACAAATACATAATCAATTGATAGCATTGATTTATACAAAGTGATATTAATGGTTATGAGATATACAAACCGTGTCTAAAATAATAATTACCGGTTACTATTACGTAATTGATCATTAATTGATTTATTAGTATAATTAAGTGACGATTAGCATCAAAGCATTGTCTAGATAACTAGTTAGCCCTAGTTAGTGAGATAATACTAGATTAGTACCCTAAACCCCTAATTAACAACTAATGACCAAAATATCTAATATCTACATCAACTCAAGATCTCTTTGGTCAACATGAATCAACAATCCAAACAACCCCATCCCTCCTTTTCCACACGGCTCAAGGGGGGCCCACCAAGCCCCCCCATAAATTGGTTACTTGCAAAGTTTTGTATAGTATGGCCATATTTGAGTTAGGAGTGTTTGGTAGGGATTTTCACATGTGGTAAATGCTAGTATACACTCATTCCCTCTATCATTCAACACTTATCAAAACAAGCAACAACCACTTCTCTCAACCCTCTAAAACCCACAGCCCTCTCTCCCTCTCTCCTTTCCTTCACTTTTCAAAACCTATACCACAATTCCAAGGGTTCTAAGGCAGAGGAAAAGTGTTACAAGGAGCTACCTAGTGATTTAGGAAACCAACAAAGAGCTTATTCATGCACCTTTTTGGAGTTTTTATTCACATCTTCTTCAAGGTTGTACATCCCTAATCTTGTGCTGGTCGTAAGCTCCTTTACTTTCCCTTTAAGTTGATTTAGATCATGGAAGCACAAGTATACACCAAGAAAGTTTTGTGAAGACACTTGAAGTATTTAAAAGAAACAAATGTGTTTTAAGTAATGTGGGTGATTTTGTGATGCACTTGATGTTGATTTTGTTAAAATACTAGTTAGAACTCAAGTATTGGTGATAACAAGTGGTTTAACATAATACTAAGTATAATGGAGTGGATGAAACTTGGTTAGAAAGATGGATGATCAAAGAAAGTAGTCTTGAAAGTTTTCAAGTGTGTGTGTGTGTGTATATATATATATATATATATGGGAGTGTTATCTTGAGAACGCTAAATATTGCGAGAACCGTGAGAACGAATGAGAAAATCATCAAAACCATTTTTTTAATACAATCTTCATTTAATTTAAATACAACATCAAAAAAAGAAAGTACAGCATCAAATAATTCATTTCTCCTCTCAAAATCACTCTTATTAGATTTTTTACAAATGTGTAAATATAACAAATTTACATATGTGTAAATGGCAAACTTACGCATGTGTAAACGGTACTATGATCAAACTTTCAAAAAATACGCTGTCTTCAACATTCTGAATACATGTATATGCAAGATCTAATCATAATGTAGCTTTAACGCATCAATCCTTAAAACAATAATAATGTAAAAACAACACCTTTACCATGTTAGTCATTTGTTCGTCACATTGTGTTTTATCACTAAAACACACTACTATGAATACATCTAGTATCCGACATCAAGTGTAGTAAAACACAGTACTATGATCAAACTTTAAGAAAAAACATGTTGCCTTTAACAAAACACACTAAATACAGTGTATGCATGATCGACTCACAATGTAGCTTTAACACATCAATCCTTAAAACAATATCAATGTAAAAAACAACACCTTTACCAAGTTAGTTACTTGTCCATCACATTGTGTTTTATCAGTAAAATACACCACTATGAACACATCTAGTATCCAACATCAAGTGCAATAAAACAAAATGCTATGATCATCTCTTACACTTGTATTTCATTCCGAATTTGTAATTTTAATCCATGATGGTAGCTAATTTTTGTATGCAAGATGGTTATCAATAGTGGTTTTAGATAGAGAGAAGGAAAAGAGTGAGATTATAGGAGGTGTGTTATTTTTGGCAATTATTTGAATGATTTAAGACACGGTAAATGACCAGAATACCCCTAACCTATTATAACAATTAATTAATGATACACAAATATTACAAAAGTGCCACCAACTTGGTCTCAGACATTAAAAACACCCATCCAATGGTTAGACTTATTTCCTACACTTTGTAGGAAAAACACACTTTGAGCAGGAACCCCACTCTCACTCTCTCTCTCTCTCTCTCTCTCTCTATATATATATATATAATAGGGGAGGGTTATCTTGAGAACGCTAAATATTGCGAGAATCGTGAGAACGAATTAAAAAATCAAAACCAATTATTTTAATACAATTCACATTGTAATTAAAATAAAACATCAAAAAAAGAATTTACAACATCAAATAATTCATTTCTCCTCTCAAAATCACTCTTATTAGATTTTTTACACATATCTTTAATTTAAACATTTAAATTAAATTTCTTACATTGTAATCAAATAATGATAAGTGTAAAAAAAATTTTGAATTTGAATTGTCTTTGACTAAGTTCTCGTAGTTTTTTCATTCGTTCTCACGATTCTCACAATATTTAATGTTCTCACTTAACCATTTCCATATATATATAGGGATGGGTTAAAATGAGAATCATCTTGAGTTTTGAACACCGTGAGAACTAGGTCATCCAAAAGATTTTTCCAAATTTTTTCTCTCAAAAATCATAAAAAATAACTTGTTTTAGCAAAAAAAAAAATGTTGTGTATACACATTTGCATGAGGTGTAAAAACAAATATTTATCTTCGTAACAAATTTACACCGGCGTGTAAACTACCGACTCAACAATATTTTTTGCTTTTTTTACAGATGAGTTTATAATATTTTTATCTACGTTTGTGAAAAAAATTGGCCAAACTCGCACGGGAAGTAGGAGTTCTCATGGTTTTCACAACTTATGATGGTTCTCATTTGAAACGCGCCCAATATATATATATATATATAGTGGAGAGTTCAAATGAGAAGAAATCATAAATTAAGAATAAAAAAATAAAGGATAAAAAGGTAATTTGAACAAATCATTTAATAACTCTATCATATATTTTTAATATTTTAGATTAATTAATGAACCCTAATCATTATGAGTTTATCCTATTAAATAGTTGTGCACCTTACACAATAAAAACAATCACATATGATCCTACTATTCAATATTTCTACACCATAAAAACAAAGTTTCCTACACCATAAAAATAATGTTTTGGTGTATGATACAGAATGTGTAGGACCCCAACAATTTTAAATAGTTTTGCGACTCATAATAAAAAATGTGTATGATACAACACTTTTAAATAATTTTCTCCTAATAGAATTGGTGTAGGACACAACACATTAATGGTGACGAAGGAGGAAATTATGATGACATTAATAAGATTTGAGTAACTCTTATTATATTTATTAGTATTCTATATCAAATTGTCTATTATACCCTTATTAATTAAAGCATTAATTAAAAGTGGACAAAAATCATATCTTAATCACAACCATTGATCAAAAATATATATGGTCTAGATTAATTTGTTTTTCTTCTTATAAGAACATTCTTCTCAAATGAACTTCCCATATATATATATAACTTTCATTTTCAAGAATCTTGATAAAATAGATAGATAATGTGGATCATGATGATGATGAAAGGATAATAATGCTAATCTAGGATTATTATTGTAAAACTCACAAAGTTGACAAGTTTATGCAAAAATTAATTAATTAGGAATTACAAGTATTAACATGGATTATTTTCATTAAGTATGTGTTTTGTGTAATTGTGAAAAATATAAGTTAACTTAATGGCATGACAAAACTTGGAAAACTAGGGTTAAAAAGGGCATGAACATAGATATATAAGTATAATATATATATATATATATATATATATATATATATATATATATATATATATATATATATATATATATTTGGTAAGAATATGGTGTATATATATAAATAAATATATAAATTTGGTATAAAATTGTGACAAGATACATATTGGACATAAAATAGGTCGACAACTTGAACATTGGAAAATATGAACAAAATAGAATTGAAAAACCAGTTCCAAAAATCTAACAGTATACTTGACAAGCATACATTATAGTGACAAAATCCAAGACTTCGATAACATGATGACAATACCAGACATTCGGACAAATTACAAACACACACACATATATATATATATTTATATATGTATTGATTGAGAAAGATATATTAACTACCTATTGTGAAGGTATATATGTAATCGTGAAAGTATATATATTTCGATGTCTTTATATATATATATATATATATATATATATATATATATATTAGAACTAATTACAAAAATATATATTTATCTAAAAAAACCGAGAGGATGTTAAGAGTGGAAAAATCGAAAGAGAAATATATGTATATATGTACATCTACGTGCCTACATATATCACACTTAATAAATACGAGAGTATATGTAGTATACATGTTTATGTATATGTACAAATACATAACACATGAATCGATTGGAAAAGTATATATATATAAGTAAATATATGTATACGTATATAAAGAAGTTAAACGAAGCATCTGTGACAACAAACGGGTTAAGACGAACAAACAAGGATAACGTTAAAAATAGTATTTTTAAAAAGTATCGAACTCGGAAAATATGTTTATGTTTAAGGATGAATATATTTTGATTGAACTATCGATCGATGAAACGATATGCCACAAGTGAAAAATATATATTTTTAGACATAAAATTATATTATTTTTATTTTATCTGGGACACGAGTTTATACAAGGGGCTAGGCCCCAGATATTATCCAAACAAGTATGTATGTATAAGTATATACGTATACGTTAATGTTTGATTACTAGCTTATGTCGACACATACGTTAATGTCCTAGCTAAACATTGATTAATCAATGAATTTCATTGACACTATGCATACAAGTTTTAGTCAAAAGTTTCTCAAATGTTTTACAGATTCATTTGTGTCAAGCAAAACTTGTGAAATCATCGACATTATGTTGATGTTTTATTAACATGTATTTTAGGGAAGTGAATGACGTTGCATGATTTTGGAATTTTTTTTATGTTGACGTTTTATCAAATGTTTAAGGTTTGTTGTTTTAAAATACGAGTTTAATTTTGATGGAAAAAAATAAACTAAAAAAAAGAACATGTAAGACTTGAACTTAGAATATATTTGTTGGATCACAAGGAGATTTACCACCACACCATCTTAGCTTTTAATACTATGGGGTCAAATTAATTTATTTTATGGGGTCCTTCAAAAATTTAATACACCGGTTCTACTACTTTTTAAAGAGAATGTGTGTGTGACATATACCATATTAGACACTTGTTTGATAATTTGGTTTGGTTTTTGCAACTTTAAATCGTAGTCCTTACAATACAATACAATTCAAAGGTAAGAGACATGCAACAAAATGTGTAACTTAGTTGGAGGTTGTTATTATTTTGTATTGTAAACACAAAAATAATAATTTCTTTTTTTTCTAAACAATAAATGTTCAAATGTTTGAGATCGTCGTCAACAAATAAACATATGCAATCATTATGACATCGTGTCACAAGTGACTTTTCCTGTTGTCCCAAAAGTCTAATGAGTAAATGTCTTTCACACAGTGAAACTCCCCAAACAACAGATATCTACCTTATATATGAACCCTCACATAACATAAGCACCTCATCAACACCACACCTCAAAATCCATTTAATCTGCCATGTCAATTAAGGAAGACCTGGGGTCGCCTTTGCAACCACCAACATATGGGAATCTAATCACGATCCTGAGCATTGAAGGAGGTGGAGTACGAAGAATCATCCCAGGAGTGATCCTTGAATTTCTAGAAACCGAACTACAAGTAAAGTTTAAAAGTACGCGTAAATAAAAGTTCTTTCGTTCTTTAAATATCGTAAAAAAAACCATTGTTTAAGACTTGTTAAAAACTTGCAGAAATCAGATGGTAAGGATGCAAGACTTGTAGACTATTTTGATGTAATTGCCGGGACAAGCACAGGTGGTATTGTGACGGCTATGTTAACCACACCTAATGAAGAGGGCCGCCCAGTTTTTTCCGCTAAGGATGTTAAAGATTTTTATCGTAAACATTGTCCTAAAATCTTCCCACATGATAGGTATTCATTATTGGTCAATTTAATTGTGACAACTTTTTGTTCTTATTATGGGTTGATAGTTCTTACTCTTGGTAATGAGTTGCCTTGTTACTAACGGAAAATTGTTAGCCTTTTTCATGACGGTGATAAATTGATATTAGCATATCCTTGTTTAAGGCCTCCTCAAAGTTTAGGCTCTAAACAAAAATATGTTTAAATTAGTATATTATATTTATTATTATTATTAATATTATTATTATTATTATTATTATTTTAAAATACTACATTCATAAATAAATAATTATTTTTATTTTATAGTTTTAAATCATTAAACTTGTATAATACATGATATCTCGTATTGAGTCAAAAGTATTTTCTTTCACCCTAAATTGCTTGGAGTAAGGAATCTCAACACTTATAAGATTTGGCTATGATATCATCTTTTACACCATATATAGCAATTACCACCACAAGAATCTGGATATTAAGAACCGAATTCTATTACATGTTAGAATTATAAAAAATAAAAAATAAAGTCAATTTTGTTATTGCAATAGTGTCTGATTTTAAGTTAAAAAAAGGGCTATATTACCCTAAAGTTGTGCCTGGTGAAATTTCAAAGCTTTAAATACTTTCAATTCATTCTATAATATATTGGCATGTCTGATTTTTACATAAGTTTCATACATGTTAGTGTTACTTATAATACGTATATTATTATCCACTGTTAGCGTATATATTATATGAAATATCGACTGTTAAAGTATATATTATATGAAATGAAATTTACAGTTCTTCAAATGTTCAAAAGGAACAACGTCCTCATCATCATCATCTAATTGAAAGAGGTTCGTTTTTTTAAACTTTATAAAGATATGTATGTAAGGGTATTTTTTAGGGGTATAATCAAATAAAAAGTTGATTTTGTCTAAGTAGGATAAGAATGAATCTTGAACTTTCATTTTTTAAATTAACGGGTAAGATGAAAGTTTAGAAAAAAGATGAATGTAAGGGTATTTTTGTAATAGCCTATTTGTTGAATTTCTCTCCCCACATGCAAGGTACATGCATTTTCTAAATGGTCATAACTTTTAGTATGACATTATTTATTTAAACTGCACCATAAAATAAGGTATCTTTGTATCTTTAATTTGATCACCATATTGCTATATAAAATATAGGATCTAGAAAACCAAAAAATGTCTTAGATTTCTGTGTTATATAACATTTTTGTGTTAGATTTTTTGTACTAGATTTTTGTGCTACATTTTTATATTGGATTTTGTGTTGAGTTTTTGTATCACACTTTTTTTGTGCTGGATCTTTTGTGTGCTAGACTTTAGAGTAAACTGTCAAAATGGTACATTAGTTTTACTCACTTTTGTCATTTTAGTTCAAAGCTCAAATTTTTTGAATACGGGTCCTTGTGGTTTCAATTTTTTTGTCATTTTCATCCAAAATCAAACTGGTCAGATTTTTCAGCTAACATCCAGCTTTTTTTTTTTGCCTTTTTCTTCCCATTTAATTAAGGGCAAAATGGTGTTTTAATATTTTATTATAACAAATTAAAAAAATTGACTATTTTATTCTTTATAGGGAGGAAAAGACAAAAAAAAACTAGATGTTAACTGAAAAACCTAACCAGATTTTACTTTTAGATGAAAATGACAATAAAATTGAAATCACATGTGCCTAGATTTAAAAGATTTGAGTTTAGGACTAAAGTGGCAAAAGTGACCAAACCTCATGTACCATTTTATTAGTTTCTCTAGATTTTATTTGTGCTAAAAGATTTTGTACATGATTTTTTATTGTATTTTGAAAAAAAAAACAAAAGGGTGACAACTTTTGTTTTAAAACTAAAATACTCTTTCATTCTATCTATAAGGAGTATCATGTGTTATCCCTATAATGCCTCTTAAGCTACTTAGGCATAACCCACTTTTTAGTAGATCTCCCCAGCATATGTATATATATTTGCTGGTTTTTATAAGGTTTTATATCCGTGTATTTATTATTACTTTTTATTTTGATTTTCAAATTCCTTACCTATACGAAAAAAAATTCCTATTAGGTTATTTAAAGAAAAAAGTTATCTGAAATTGATTCCTAGTTGTTTATTTGAAACCAAGTTTTATTATCTTTTATCAGGCCCGGTTATAAAACTAAAATATATGATATCTATGATAGGTGGTTAGGGGGTTTTGCTAGTTGTAAGAATCAACTTAACTTATATTAATGTGTATAGTGGTGAATCCTGTGGTTACGACGACTAAAAATGCTGTAAATACTTTATCGGGCCCAAAACACACCGAGAAACACCTACATAGGATTATTAAAGATAAACTAAAAGAAAAAAGACTTCACGATGCATTAACAAATATTGTGATTACGTCATTTGACGTTCAATCTATGCAGCCTGTGATCTTCTCAAGCTACGAGGTATTTATTTCACATAATATCGCCCACTTTTCGTCATAAGACATACTGATTATGTTTGTTTCACATGGTTATGTTTGTTTAACCAGGTGAAGAAAAACCCCGATCTTGATGCCAAGTTTTCTGATATATGCATTGGTACGTCGGCAACCCCAGTCTATCTCCCTGCCCATAAATTCCAAACTAAAGATTCGGAAGGAAATATACTTAGGGAATTCAATCTTATCGATGGTGCAGTGATCGCTAATAATCCGGTTGGCAAAATATTTTAATAAATGTACATATGATCATTAATATAAAATGTATCTGATGAACAAACAAATCCATGTTATAAAGCATAAAAGTTAGCCTGAATACCTATAATTTTGCAGGTTTTGGCTGCAATAAGTGAAGTTACAAAGGAAATAATGTCAGGAAGTCCTGACTTATTCCCAATAAAACCAATGGAATATGGTCGGTTTCTAATTTTGTCATTAGGCACAGGGACTTCGAAATCTCAAGAACATGATGCTACGGAGTGTTCTAAGTGGGGCGTTTTAGGGTGGCTAATTGCGGTGGCTCGCATTTGTTGATGGATATTTTTAGTTAAGCTAGTGGCCATATAGTTGACTACCATCTCTCTACCGTCTTCCAAGCCCTTCATTCAACAGAAAGTTATATCCAAATTCAGGTATTTTGTGAATATCTTTTCAAAGACAATTTTGATTTTAATAATCTAAATTATATTTAACAAAATATGGTTACCTCATAGGATGACACTTTAAAAGGTGGCTTAGCTACGTTGGATTTGGCAACAGAAGAAAACTTAGAGAATCTTGTGAAAGTGGGAGAGAAGTTGTTGAAAAAACAAGTGAGCAGGGTGAATCTAGGCACATGCATATATGAGCCATATCATGATACTAATAACAAGATGGATTTAAAAAAGTATTTTACCTTCAAATTATTTTAGTATTATGTTTTTCTTCTTTTCTGTAATTGTGCATTTTCTTATTGTCATCTCGCATTTTATAAAAAAAAATGGTAGGTTTGCAGCAATACTCCATGAGGAGAAGAATGTTCGAGAATTGAAATCGCCACATACTAATAAAGGAGGTGATCATCAAGGAGTGTCGATGGAAGACCAAACTGCACGTTTGCGAAGAATGTCAATACGCTCGCATCATGCTTTTCCAAATTTACACAACCTCAACACGAACTAAAATTCCTTTCAAATATAACATAAAAATTAAGTCCCTTGTTATTATTAGATTTTCTTTTTGAATATATCTTTAAGACTTTAAGAGGTCTATTAAGTGTATTTAAGGTAAACCAATTATATTCTAATTTTTTTTTTCAAACGCCAACTCACACACCCACTAGATCTAATTCTAAATTCACATCAAATTCCACTTCAAGACTAAAACCTAACAGTAACACTACTGCTAAACTAAAGTTATTTGGTTCTTATATATTCCAATTAAAAGGTATATGAATCACTTGTATGCTTATCTTTACTCGACAAATCATGATGCATCTATTTTTTGCTCATAAAGGTTTAACATGCACCACAAGAACAATCATACATGTATGATGTATAATAATTGTACATAAATGATATGGTTGGCTATGTTCATTAATTAGACTTTAAGTCCAACCGGATCCGTATAGAGCACTAGACGTTAGAGATATTATAGTATATTGGTATTTTAGGGGTGGGATAAGGGTTTGGGACTATTAGATTTTGGGTTCGATTTCTACAAGGGATTTTTTCCTATACTTATTGGGTTTATTCCTGAATTGATGTATAGACATTATGCCTAGCAGAGATGGATATGACCGAGTGGTTCCGCTGATGACACAATTATACTCTACGTCAGTGATCCAAATTTGCCGTTAAAAAAAACTAATGTGAACAAGTCATGGTTGGAATCATGGGCCGAAAAGGGTCCGCTGCATCCCAATCACATGACTTAACAATTTTTATATATAAATTTTATTTCCTTTTTAAGTAAAACATAAGTAAACCCTTTATTGTAATCGGTAAAGAATATAACCTTATGATTGCTTCAACTAAAAAGTTTTGCTTTTACCATTGACATGTTATATAACAAGTTAAAACATAGTTGAAAAATTCAATTGTTTTGGGTATTGTCGGTACTCTCGATTGTTTATTTTTCTTAAAATCCGAACCAATTACCCACATAACAATTTAGCGAATCAATTACCCACATAACAATTTAGCGAATCAATGAAGGCATGCTGCTCACCTTGTATAAAGGGACAAATAAGGCATAACATGTTTTAAAGCTATTTGGTAACGATTATTTAAGGCACATCCATAAATTGACACAAAGTCCACCAACTTCCATAACGGAGTTATTTTACTATATAAATAATTTACTTTAGCTTTTTTTCATTGATATTTTATTGCATACGTTATTTGATGTGGTTTAAAATGCTAGAACGATTGCGTTGCTAACATATTCAATGAAGACTCGTTTATATATGAGAATTATTAGTAACTATTTTTATTTATTGGTGAATATATGTATTAATTAGCGAAAATACTATACTATAATATTATAATTGTTTTACAAACAGTATTCACAAGTAATTATTTTACCAACAATTTTGTACACCTTAACTTTGCACAACATTAATTTTATGAGAGTCAAACACCATACTATCAAACCAATAGGGTCATAATTTACTAGATATTTAATTTTTCTGATTTTACTACAATTATTAATGATTCATAGGATTCACTAGTGATCCTAATATATATAGGGTATTTCTATACATATATCCCCTATATCTGTGGCACATATATAGCAGGGGCAAGCGAGGTTTTTTGTCCTGGGTCAAATGACCTTGTAGAATTTATATAATATATATATATATAGAGTCGAAACCAGAGTGACCCTTTAGAATTTTTTACAGTGACATAAAAACTAATTTTTGTTAAAAGATTAACATTTTTTTTAGGTTTCTGCTCTGTCAATGTTACATTTATCCTTATATACTTCTCATTCTCTTTGCACATTGGTAACTCTAATATACTTTGTCTTTTTCCGATCATTATATTTTCTCAAGATGATGATTAGGGTTTTTTTATTTTGTAATTGTAATTGTAATTGTAAATGTGATCAGATCATCGTAGTATCACGAATTTGGTTTGAAATTTAGTCAGATAAATGATGCAATAGTAATCATGGGTTGATGATCAAGTTACTCTTGGTCAAGATATTTGTGAATTTATACAATGTTGTCGTTAAATTGAATGTAATTAGTAATAATACATATTCACGCGGATGCGCCCTTATGTCTATCGTATCTGTAATAGGCTTGATATAATGTACTACATTTCTGTGCCATTGGAATTAGTTTGATTTGTAAATTATTATATTTAAGATGTTAAACATCAGCGCAAACTTGTTCTAAATTTTCCACAAAGATAAAAAATATCTTTTTGTTCAAATTATTCAAGGTTATATATAGAGCTAATATACTTGATACTACATCTTTGTGCTTTACAGTTATGCTTAAAGATTACTTTGTGCTATTATTAGTTTGTTAAAGTAAAATGGTGAGATTTTGCATGCTTTTAAGATGTTACAGGTGATAGTAAGAGATGCTCTCAACTCCGCCAATTATTGAAGAAATTAATGAATGTGGGTCCTTTTTTACGAGTTTTTTTTTTTCCAAAATAGTGTTAATGGAATAAGTATTTTTCAAAATGGTGTTGTTTCAAAAATATTTACCAAAATAGTGTTTTAATTATAAAATCCAAAGAAAATCTCACAAACAAGTTTATCACTCCTATTCTCATTGGATAACTTAAAACAATAAAATAATTATTGATTTAACTATTTTTTTAACATGAGAAATGTGTTAATCTATAAGAATATTTTTTCTTTTGTTATCTTACTCTCAGCTTCATCTCATACATTCTTTTGATCAGTGTGATATAGTAAAAAATGATGAGGCTAAAAATCGACTCAAAAAACTGAGTTCAGAACTCAAAATTCAGTTTGGATTATCAACCCTTATCCAATCCTAACCGAATTCAAACAAAAAATGAATCCAGGTTTTAATTAACCCATCTAAAACAAATCATATAAAAATAAAGTTATGAAATCACACATTTATTTGCATATTCTCTTAAGAAATTGTTTAAAGTTCATTTTATACATCTTTGCATACCGAAAGAACCGAACCTTGCTAAGACTAACATCTAGTCTGAAAAATAATCTTTATATTATTACGTATTTCATGTTCGTCATAATAGATAATATGATGCCACTAAATGATAGCCTTGTAGTAACATATTAATTGTATATTGAAATCAAATTAAGTAGCAAAAGGGAAAAGAAATGAAAATAACCACATGGACTTGAAATTAGGTGCTCCAAGAATATCTGTATTTTTTATATGAAATTTCAAACATATAATTTCTTATTTTTTTTATTAGTGTTCCTCAGTATAGTACAATCTTAACATCACAATGATCGGAGCAATATTTGAGGCAAATATATGAGAAAGTGAAAATATAAAATAAATTAACATTCTTATTTATCAATGATTTTCGTATATTAAGAAAATGATTAGAGTAATAACTATTTATTAAATTGAAGCTATCCGATGATATTAGGAGTGATAAATTATTAAGTGATATTTTTAGTTGGATTTTATAATCAAAACAATATTTTGATAAATATTTTTATAAATACTGGTATGATAAATATTCTTTCCAGTACTGGAAAAAAAAACTCCTTTTTTACATGTTGGAGAATACCAAGGTTAGGCCCATGGCTTTTTTACAGGTTGGAGAATACCAAGATTTTGCACGCTTTTAAGATGTTATAGATGATAATAAGGCTTTGAGACAAATAGGTTTTTGATTCGATTCCTACAAAGGGGTTTTCCCATATTTATTGGATTTTTTCCTGAATTTGTGTATAGGCATTATGCCTAGTGGAGATGGATATGATCGGGTGGTGTCGTTAGTGGCACAATAATACTTCAATGATCCGTCAGTGATCCAAATTTGCCGTTAAAAAAAAGAATAACAAGATTAGGTTTATCAAATGCAGGTTTAATTTCTCAAAACAAACCAACAGACAATAAATATGTAACTCAATGTGTTTGCTTTGTCTCATTAACTATATTGGACTATAATAGATATCCAACGGATTGCTGGTAAGCTTTATGCCTTTTTTGATCTCTATATGCAGTATTTACTTTTTTAACTATTCTGTGATTTTAGCATTTAAAAATACTTTATGGCTAGTAAGTTGCGTGGTGGTTTAGATCTTAATTGTTAAAATATATGCATATGTTGGTTAGTTCTGTAATAATTGTGTGGAAAACAGATAAACGATTAATACATGTTACATTAGAGAGTCCAGTAATCACAACAGAGAGGGAAGTAGATGATATCTCGTTAGCCTGGTCAAGTTCCCATTTAGAGTGTACAGTTCCGATGGTGATTATGTGTTCGTGAGGAACACGATTTGAGAAGGGGGGAGGGGGGACGAAATGGTAAAGGTAATGTTAATTGTGAGTGTCTTACATTTATATCTCTTATTATCTCTCATATATACACCCAAGAGAAAACTATTGATTAGTTCGGAAGAGTAATTATGTCCATCAAATAATTACCAACTAATCTAATAAGAGATAATAGTTATATTTTGATCAATATATTATATAAATGATGATGATTGCCATATAAATAAATATTATATTAATATATATTTATCTTTCATTCTCCCACTTGGCCGAGTAATCATTTAGAATGAGCATTAGATTAGTCTACGAATTTTAATACTCATTTTAGCTTTAAATAAAAAAAATGTAGCAAGACATACAACTGTTGAGTCAGTATTCAACTCAGTACTCCCATTACTCATACTATAGTCCCAAATTTAAAACCTAAGTCTTTAGGATCAAAATTTACAAATAAGCCCTGGAAACGTTTGATTTGTATAGTAATTTATTTATATGTCATTAGGCATGCATAATATATTTAGAGACAAACAAAATAAAAACTAAGGAAATTTTATTAATTAAAACTTAAAAGGTAAAATATACGACTAAATAAGGTGTTTAGTAAATCTCATATTAAAATGTTCTTTGAAGACTTTAGGTGGGAGACCTTTAGTCATCAGATCTACAAACATATTTATAGCATTTACATACTAAATGTAAAGATTGTTTTCTCAACTCACTTATGTACCAACAAGTACTTTGTATCAAGATATAAACCAACTCCAGTCGAAGTGTTACTGTTCGAGAAACTGAATTATCACAATAAAGTTTCAACGACCTAGAATGGAATTGATTACTTTGAGTCCAGTGATCAGATTCTTTAACAACATTCCATGTGCGATATAAACGACAATGTATTCCGTATCTTTAGATCACGTGCTTCGAGTTTCCCGATAAATTGATTTATGGACAAACTTCATTAATCATTTTGTCCTTTGGTCATCATCAAGAAGCTTCCACATAATCATCTGGTAATGCATTTGCTAGCTTGTTGTTTATTTCAAGATTTGTCTTCACAATTCTAAATTCTTCAAACTCTCCTAAGAAGTGACAAAATCTTTCTACGATCTGATGTAAAATTTCTCCCTTCACACATGTAAAACTATCAAACTCCTTTTTGATCAATTCGACTTTACAGACAATCATCTCTTAGTTGCCATAATATTTGCCTTTAAGAGCTTCCCATAGGCTCTTTGATGTTTGATTATGTTTTAGAAGATGTATCATATTATTAGTTATCGATTGCTGTAGAAGATTGTACATCTTACACTCTCATTCGTAAATCTATCTTTAGTTATCAATGAAGAAATGGGATGTGGGAATCTTGTCGTTTCATGACGAGGAACACATCAAATTCTTCTTGAATCAAATTGAAAATTCAATCAAACAGTAATAACAAACACATCATTCTAAAACAACTGGATTTGGGAATGATTGCAAAATGAGTTTATACTAAATTCGTAGAATGTAATACAATCACAAAGGTACACACTACTCCCCCTCACAATGTGCACTCTCTCTCACTTTGTTCTTATGCACAAAAGCTCTAGTGCTAACTATTACAATTACAGTTACAATGAAGAACTATATATAGGAGGAGAGAACTCCTAGTGACGTTACCATGAAAGCGAACCTTAACAACTCATTAAATGACATAACTGCTAGAAGTTAGCAAACCTGCTAGATAATTGCACTATTACATTGAACTGTTGTTTCTGATGTGAGATAAAGTGAACTGCCAGATTTCATAGAATTGTTGGTTGAGAACCAACACTTTTGAAAATCCAAAACTTCTTTGTTTGACTTGTTGACTTGATCTTCTTATTGAACTGTTGTTTCTGATGTGAGATAAAGTGAACTGCCAGATTTCATAGAATTGTTGGTTGAGAACCAACACTTTTGAAAATCCAAAACTTCTTTGTTTGACTTGTTGACTTGATCTTCTAGTCTTTGACTTAGTCTGACTTGACTGTTGACTTGTTGATCAACACTTTGACAATCCAACACTTGTTCTTCTATACTCTAATCTTTAAAGGCAGTAGTTTAGTGTTTAAGTTGTTTGGACAACTATTTTGTGAAGCCTTCAAGGGGGAAACTTCTGATCTTGTGATTGCATCTTAACTTATTCCATCAAGCACGGAAGATGGTTCCCTTGGGTTTTGTCTTTCATCATGAGCAGATATAATATAACCTAACAATCTCCCCTTAGATCTACGGGTGCCAAAATCACAGTTATTAAGCCTGTCTTGTAATCTTTTATTTGTTGATGAAGAATCCTTGAAAGATTTTGTTGTAAATGAGATCCCGAACAATACTTTTATCTTCATCATAGTCAACCATCTTTGATTCTATAGAAAGGTTCTGTGTCTTCACATATTTTAAGATGTGAGTAGCTTATGATATATGAATCTTTGTGCTAGGCAAGATTAGAGGTTACCTTTTGGATCTATGAAGAGAGAAAGGCATTAATATCTTCTAAGAGATGTGGCAAATTTTTGTTTTCAAAACCTTTTATCAAGAAATGCTAGATTCTTTTAGAAACTAGTGATAAGGCTAAGACCTTTAGAAGTTTATGAAGGATTTTCTACTTGAGTAACTTCTTCTTTTGAGAAGTGCTTGATATTAAAACTGCCAGATATTCTGTATTTTAGCTTCTAGGTGTTTGTATTTTAGCAGTTTCTAAATTAGATTGATTGATAGTTCCAAACTTTTAAGGAAGAATCATCTTTTAGATCCTTATTTGCCTACCATCTTGATTCTTCTATACTATCCTAGTGATTTGTAAGAAGCTTCTAAAAGATATACGTTAAATTTTGTGGGATAAGAAGAATACTGGTATTTCTTGACAGTTTTCCATATTCTTGAAAAAATAAAGGAAAAAGGGTTTTGAGTGTAGTAGTTTTGTTCAGTATCTCCCCCTTTGGGTATCATCAGATTGTAATGGACATGAATGGTTAAGGTTCAAAATTGACAAACTAGTGGGTCACATGATCAATGAATTCAAATGAATTGTAATGGACATGTATGTGTTGGGTTACGAGATTAGTTTATAGCTTAAAATGATTTATGGATTTAGGAGTTGTTCGATGATTACTAACTTGTTTGTCAGCAATGAATATAAGTATATTATTATATTTAAAAAACTTAAAAATACAATAAATTGCGTGTTTAGGTTGTTAGAAATTCAAAATATCTAAAATTATAAAATTGATAGAAATGTAAATTTTGTGTTTATAGTTGGTTTTCTTGGTTAGTTTAAAGCTAGATTTTAGTTATGAGCATCCATACATGCAACTTCTAATTATATAAGGCTAGGGTGTACCCGCAAATCTGAATTTAAGATACATTTTATAACTAGTTATGGGAATGGAATTGCCAAGAATCATTCATACCCGAATCGTTTATCCCTAGTGCATCAAAATCAGTAATAAGGAATGCTAGGACTAATGTAAATTTTTTATTTTCTAGTTGGATTTTTATGTATGTTTAAATCTAGTTTTCAGTTATGAGCATCCATATATGTGAATTTTAATATTATAAGGCTAGGTGCACCCGCATATTTGAATATGAGATACATTTTATAACTGGGTTTGGGAATGTAATTGGCTATAACCGTCCATACCCAAATCATTATCATCCCTTGTGTATCAAAAGCAGTAATAAAGAATGCTAGGAGTAAGGATAAGTATATATGTAATTGGCACATTTTTTTGTTCAAATGTATAAAGATTTTACTATAACACAATATCGACAAATTTAAAGCTTGATAACATTGATAAAACTTCGTGTATGTAAATGGAAATCTTAGTTCATATCAAGTTTGTGTAAATCTGGAAAGGAGTGATGAATCGGCTGCGAGAGTTTTGGCATATGTTGCGAAAGTGTAGTTTGATCTTCATTTAACTTTCCTTGTTTAACGCCTCCTCGGTTAGTGTTAGGCGATCTTAGTTCCCGAACATTCTTCTCCTTGGGAAGAATTGTCGCTAACCTATTGTATTTAATAAAATGTTAAATGAAATTATGAAAAAGAACATAAATACACATAATTAAGAAAAGCTAAACATAATATTGAAATAACTTGAAATAAAAGTACTTTTTTAAAGCCATCTCGTTGGTAGTATGATGGTAAGATTCGCATATGCCCGTGCCTAGATACACCCTAGTGACTGGTTTTTCAACAACTCCTCACCCACTCTTACAAGATTCCCTAAGTTTTCTTGGGTTGCCAAATCCAAGGTAGCTAACTCACCACTTAGAGTGTCATCCTGAAACATTTAAGTAACCATATTTTAGTAATGTACTTTGATTAATTTCAGAACTCAAAATTCAGTTTGGATTATCAACCCTTATCCAATCCTAACCGAATTCAAACAAAAAATGAATCCAGGTTTTAATTAACCCATCTAAAACAAATCATATAAAAATAAAGTTATGAAATCACACATTTATTTGCATATTCTCTTAAGAAATTGTTTAAAGTTCATTTTATACATCTTTGCATACCGAAAGAACCGAACCTTGCTAAGACTAACATCTAGTCTGAAAAATAATCTTTATATTATTACGTATTTCATGTTCGTCATAATAGATAATATGATGCCACTAAATGATAGCCTTGTAGTAACATATTAATTGTATATTGAAATCAAATTAAGTAGCAAAAGGGAAAAGAAATGAAAATAACCACATGGACTTGAAATTAGGTGCTCCAAGAATATCTGTATTTTTTATATGAAATTTCAAACATATAATTTCTTATTTTTTTTATTTAGTGTTCCTCAGTATAGTACAATCTTAACATCACAATGATCGGGGCAATATTTGAGGCAAATATATGAGAAAGTGAAAAAATAAAATAAATTAACATTCTTATTTATCAATGATTTTCGTATATTAAGAAAATGATTAGAGTAATAACTATTTATTAAATTGAAGCTATCCGATGATATTAGGAGTGATAAATTATTAAGTGATATTTTTAGTTGGATTTTATAATCAAAACAATATTTTGATGAATATTTTTATATTAATACCGGTATGATAAATATTCTTTCCAGTACTGGAAAAAAAACTCCTTTTTTACATGTTGGAGAATACCAAGGTTAGGCCCATGGCTTTTTTACAGGTTGGAGAACACCAAGATTTTGCACGCTTTTAAGATGTTATAGATGATAATAAGGCTTTGAGACAAATAGGTTTTTGGTTCGATTCCTACAAAGGGGTTTTCCCATATTTATTGGATTTTTTCCTGAATTTGTGTATAGGCATTATGCCTAGTGGAGATGGATATGATCGGGTGGTGTCGTTAGTGGCACAATAATACTTCAATGATCCGTCAGTAATCCAAATTTGCCGTTAAAAAAAAGAATAACAAGATTAGGTTTATCAAATGCAGGTTTAATTTCTCAAAACAAACCAACAGACAATAAATATGTAACTCAATGTGTTTGCTTTGTCTCATTAACTATATTGGACTATAATAGATATCCAACGGATTGCTGGTAAGCTTTATGCCTTTTTTGATCTCTATATGCAGTATTTACTTTTTTAACTATTCTGTGATTTTAGCATTTAAAATACTTTATGGCTAGTAAGTTGCATGGTGGTTTAGATCTTAATTGTTAAAATATATGCATATGTTGGTTAGTTCTGTAATAATTGTGTGGAAAACATGATAAACGATTAATACATGTTACATTAGAGAGTCCAGTAATCACAACAGAGAGGGAAGTATATAATATCTCGTTAGCCTGGTCAAGTTCCCATTTAGAGTGTACAGTTCCGATGGTGATTATGTGTTCGTGAGGAACACGATTTGAGAAGGGGGGAGGGGGGACGAAATGGTAAAGGTAATGTTAATTGTGAGTGTCTTACATTTATATCTCTTATTATCTCTCATATATACACCCAAGAGAAAACTATTGATTAGTTCGGAAGAGTAATTATGTCCATCAAATAATTACCAACTAATCTAATAAGAGATAATAGTTATATTTTGATCAATATATTATATAAATGATGATGATTGCCATATAAATAAATATTATATTAATATATATTTATCTTTCATTCTCCTACTTGGCCGAGTAATCATTTAGAATGAGCATTAGATTAGTCTACGAATTTTAATACTCATTTTAGCTTTAAATAAAAAAATGTAGCAAGACATACAACTGTTGAGTCAGTATTCAACTCAGTACTCCCATTAATCATACTATAGTCCCAAATTTAAAACCTAAGTCTTTAGGATCAAAATTTACAAATAAGCCCTGAAAACGTTTGATTTGTATAGTAATTTATTTATATGTCATTAGGCATGCATAATATATTTAGAGACAAACAAAATAAAAACTAAGGAAATTTTATTAATTAAAACTTAAAAAGGTAAAATATACGACTAAATAAGGTGTTTAGTAAATCTCATATTAAAATGTTCTTTGAAGACTTTAGGTGGGAGACCTTTAGTCATCAGATCTACAAACATATTTATAGCATTTATATACTAAATGTAAAGATTGTTTTCTCAACTCACTTATGTACGAACAAGTACTTTGTATCAAGATATAAACCAACTCCAGTCGAAGTGTTACTGTTCGAGAAACTGAATTATCACAATAAAGTTTCAACGACCTAGAATGGAATTGATTACTTTGAGTCCAGTGATCAGATTCTTTAACAACATTCCATGTGCGATATAAACGACAATGTATTCCGTATCTTTAGATCACGTGCTTCGAGTTTCCCGATAAATTGATTTATGGACAAACTTCATTAATCATTTTGTCCTTTGGTCATCATCAAGAAGCTTCCACATAATCATCTGGTAATGCATTTGCTAGCTTGTTGTTCATTTCAAGATTTGTCTTCACAATTCTAAATTCTTCAAACTCTCCTAAGAAGTAACAAATCTTTCTATGATCTGATGTAAAATTTCTCCCTTCACACATGTAAAACTATCAAACTCCTTTTTGATCAATTCGACTTTACAGACAATCATCTCTTAGTTGCCATAATATTTGCCTTTAAGAGCTTCCCATAGGCTCTTTGATGTTTGATTATGTTTTAGAAGATGTATCATATTATCAGTTATTGATTGGTGTAGAAGATTGTACATCTTACACTCTCATTCGTAAAGTTTTCTATCTTTAGTTATCAATGAAGAAATGGGATGTGGGAATCTTGTCGTTTCATGACGAGGAACACATCAAATTCTTCTTGAATCAAATTGAAAATTCAATCAAACAGTAATAAACAAACACATCATTCTAAAACAACTGGATTTGGGAATGATTGCAAAATGATTTTATACTAAATTCATAGAATGTAATACAATCACAAAGGTACACACTACCCCCCCCCCCCAAGGTGCACTCTCTCTCACTTTGTTCTTATGCATAAATCTCTAGTGCTAACTATTACAATTACAGTTACAATGAAGAACTATATATAGGAGGAGAGAACTCCTAGTGACGTTACCATGAAAGCGGACCTTAACAACTCATTAAATGATATAACTGCTAGAAGTTAGCAAACCTGCTAGATAATTGCACTATTACATTGAACTGTTGTTTCTGATGTGAGATAAAGTGAACTGCCATATTTCATAGAATTGTTGGTTGAGAACCAACACTTTTGAAAATCCAAAACTTCTTTGTTTGACTTGTTGACTTGATCTTCTAGTCTTTGACTTAGTTTGACTTGACTGTTGACTTGTTGATCAACACTTTGACAATCCAACACTTGTTCTTCTATAATCTTTAAAGGCAGTAGTTTAGTGTTTAAGTTGTTTGGACAACTATTTTGTGAAGCCTTCAAGGGGGAAACTTCTGATCTTGTGATTGCATCTTAACTTATTCCATCAAGCACGGAAGATGGTTCCCTTGGGTTTTGTCTTTTATCATGAGCAGATATAATATAACCCAACAATCTCCCCTTAGATCTACGGGTGCCAAAATCACAGTTATTAAGCCTGTCTTGTAATCTTTTATTTGTTGATGAAGAATCCTTGAAAGATTTTGTTGTAAATGAGATCCCGAACAATACTTTTATCTTCATCATAGTCAACCATCTTTGATTCTATAGAAAGTTTCTGTGTCTTCACATATTTTAAGATGTGAGTAGCTTATGATATATGAATCTTTGTGCTAGGCAAGATTAGAGGTTACCTTTTGGATCTATGAAGAGAGAAAGACATTAATATCTTCTAAGAGATGTGGCAAATTTTTGTTTTCAAAACCTTTTATCAAGAAATGCTAGATTCTTTTAGAAACTAGTGATAAGGCTAAGACCTTTAGAAGTTTATGAAGGATTTTCTACTTGAGCAACTTCTTCTTTTGAGAAGTGCTTGATATTAAAACTGCCAGATGTTCTGTATTTTAGCTTCTAGGTGTTTGTATTTTAGCAGTTTCTAAATTATATTGATTGATAGTTCCAAACCGAAGAATCATCTTTTAGATCCTTATTTGCCTACCATCTTGATTCTTCTCTACTATCCTAGTGATTAGTAAGAAGCTTCTAAAAGATATACGTTAAATTTTGTGGGATAAGAAGAATACTGGTATTTCTTGACAGTTTTCCATATTCTTGAAAAAATAAAGGAAAAAGGGTTGAGAGTGTAGTAGTTTTGTTCAGTATCTCCCCCTTTGGGTATCATCAGATTGTAATGGACATGAATGGTTAAGGTTCCAAATTGACAAACTAGTGGGTCACATGATCAATGAATTCAAATGAATTGTAATGGACATGTATGTGTTGGGTTACGAGATTAGTTTATAGCTTAAAATGATTTATGGATTTAGGAGTTGTTCGATGATTACTAACTTGTTTGTCAGCAATGAATATAAATATATTATTATATTTAAAAAACTTAAAAATACAATAAATTGCGTGTTTAGGTTGTTAGAAATTCAAAATATCTAAAATTATAAAATTGATAGAAATGTAAATTTTGTGTTTATAGTTGGTTTTCTTGGTTAGTTTAAAGCTAGATTTTAGTTATGAGCATCCATACATGCAACTTATAATTATATAAGGCTAGGGTGTACCCGCAAATCTGAATTTAAGATACATTTTATAACTAGTTATGGGAATGGAATTGCCAAGAATCATTCATACCCGAATCGTTTATCCCTAGTGCATCAAAATCAGTAATAAGGAATGCTAGGACTAATGTAAGTTTTTTATGTTTCTAGTTGGATTTTTATGTATGTTTAAATCTAGTTTTCAGTTATGAGCATCCATATATGTGAATTTTAATATTATAAGGCTAGGTGCACCCGCATATTTGAATATGAGATACATTTTATAACTGGGTTTGGGAATGTAATTGGCTATAACCGTCCATACCCAAATCATTATCATCCCTTGTGTATCAAAAGCAGTAATAAAGAATGCTAGGAGTAAGGATAAGTATATATGTAATTGGCTCATTTTTTTGTTCAAATGTATAAAGATGTTACTATAACAAAATGTCGACAAATTTAAAGCTTGATAACATTGATAAAACTTCGTGTATGTAAATGGAAATCTTAGTTCATATCAAGTTTGTGTAAATCTGGAAAGGAGTGATGAATCGGCTGCGAGAGTTTTGGCATATGTTGCGAAAGTGTAGTTCGATCTTCATTTAACTTTCCTTGTTTAACGCCTCCTCGGTTAGTGTTAGGCGATCTTAGTTCCCGAACATTCTTCTCCTTGGGAAGAATTGTCGCTAACCTATTGTATTTAATAAAATGTTAAATGAAATTATGAAAAAGAACATAAATACACATAATTAAGAAAAGCTAAACATAATATTGAAATAACTTGAAATAAAAGTACTTTTTTAGAGCCATCTCGTTGGTAGTATGATGGTAAGATTCGCATATGCCCGTGCCTAGATACACCCTAGTGACTGGTTTTTCAACAACTCCTCACCCACTCTTACAAGATTCCCTAAGTTTTCTTGGGTTGCCAAATCCAAGGTAGCTAACTCACCACTTAGAGTGTCATCCTGAAACATTTAAGTAACCATATTTTAGTAATGCACTTTGATTAATTTTAGTTTGCTAGTAGAGAACATGCAAACCCGAATTCATTCAAACTGCCAGCCCGACATAAATCGACACCCTTAAAATAAATAGACATAATGCACCTGAATTCGAAGATAATTTTCTGTTGAATGAAGGGCTTGGAAGACAGTAGAAACATGGTAATCAACCATATCACCACTAGCTTGAGTAAAAACGTCAACCAATGGACTCGAGCCACCGCCAGCCAACCACCCTAAAATGCCCCAACTAGAAGACTTTGTAGCATCATACTTCTCTTGAAATATTTGAGACCCTGTGCCTATTGACAATACTAATAACCGACCATATTCCATTGGCCTAATCGGGAAAAGTCAGGATTTCCTGTGGTTATTTCCTTTGTTATTTCACTTATTGCAACCAAAGTCTACAAGAAAAAAAATATAACTAATTTAACTGTTATGTTTTATAGCATGGATTTGAATGTTCATTACACATTCATTTGAATATAAGTTGGTGTGTTGGTAGGTCAAACGGTTTTTATGTAATGGGTTCTCATGGTTATAATAAAAAGATCAACCTACCGGATTGTTGGCGACCACTGCACCATCGATAAGATTGAATTCTCTAAGGGTCTTCTCTCCTGAATCTTTGGTTTGGAATGAATGAGAAGGAAGAAAGGTTGGGGCCGCCGACGTTCCAATGCATATATCGGAGAACTTGGCATTAAGGCTAGGGATTGTCTTCAACTGGTCAAACAAACATGAATGCCATTACGTAATAGACATCACTTGTTTTCATCAACATTAAATTCCTCAATTTTGGTGATAAATTTTATGTTTTTCACTAGAGGTTGATGGTTTAGGTGCAAAAGATACCTGGTAACTCGAGAAGATCACAGGCTGTAGATATTTGATGTCAAATGTTGGAATCACGACATTCGTTACTGCTTCATGGAGTCGCCTGTCTTGTAGTTTTTCTTGAAGAATATGGTGTAGGTGTTGGCCATCATGTTTTGGGCCTAATAAAGCTTTGATAGCTTTTTTGCAAGGATCCACCACTATACACAAATTAAATGTAACTCGGTAAAGATAACTAATATAACCCCATAAATGGAGACTTATTAGACGATGTTAAGGTGATAGAACCTGATTCCAAACAAACAACCATCTATTTCGTATTTTTTTAACCTCATAGAATTTTAGAACAAATAAATTTGTAAGAAAATATAACTCGAAAACTTTAACCTTACAAAAAAAAATAAAAAATTACCTTTTCCAAGTAGATGATGATGAAGATGCTCCTTATGTAAATCCGAAGAACTTCTGCAAATATATAAATTATACAATTACAAAAGGAAAAGATGATTAAAGTAGTATAAATAAAATCAATATTTGATAATTAAACTTATGAATACCCGTTTACATACCATTCTTTCTCATGTAATTTTTCTATGGTTGATCTTAAATATTTTAAATGATGTTAAAAGTTGGGACTAAACTGAAATATGGATTGTAGAATAAAAAAAACTGCATCAAAATAATATAGAGAATGAACAGAAGTATTATAATTATAGGTTTCGAAATTCCACTTAGCAAAAACTACATCAAAATAACATAGAGAAGAGTTAATTATACATATGGACCCTTATGCTTATAGTTAATTTTGTCTTTGGGTACTAATTCTTTTTTTTAACAGTTTCAGGTTTTATAATTTCAATTTTGTAACACCTGTGGATATTAACATCAAACTTAGTTAATTTTAATGTTAAATTTCAGTAAAATGACTAAAATCCCTTTCATTTTAAAAGGACCATTTATATCATTACTATATTTTTAATTCCATGTACCATTTGTGGAAAGTTTGAGGAAAGTTTCAACAATGATACATATAGTTACTGCTAATTAAGAGTCTAGAATAATTTCATTTGATCAAGAACATGACCTTGGTCTTCCTTAATTCTTAAGACTTGGTTTAGGATGTTCTAGAGTAGCTATTTTTCATTAACAGAAGTTAGAGTACCTTAGCTTCCACTAATACACCTAGAGTCTTGGATCACACACAAATAGGATAATAATTGCATGCAAATAAGGTAAAGAAATTCTGGGAAAAAAATCCAGTTGAACACGGCCGGTCCGAAGGGTGTGCCAGGTGGGCGACGGCACAAGGCCCAAACTCCTCCGGGGCACAAAAGGTTTTTGTTTTCAATATATATATTCGAGTATATATAGTTTAGTTTCTGATTGTTTCACAAAAAGAGGCTTGGCATGCTGGCCTTTAATACGCATGGAAATTGTTAATATTACATTGTCCCAAGTTCGATTCCTTATGAGCTTTTTTAATTCCCTTTTGTTTTTTTCCAGTTTTCTTGTTTTTTGTTTTCCTATTCAATTTTATGTTTTCTTTTCTAGTTTAAAACTTAATTTTCTTTTTTTATTTTGTTTAAAACTTAAATTCAACAAATTGAAATGTTTCTTTTCCTTTTTTTATACAAAAAGCGATGAAACGGACACGTTTTGGGTATGTTACAACTGTGCTTTTTGGGTTTTAACTTTCGCTTGCTATAACGAGTGCATCGAAACTAACAAAGTTCTCGCTCGATGCAACGTGCAGGTTTGATCCCACTAGTGTGTATATATGTATTTTTAGTTTGTATATGTACTTTTTAAAAAGTTAACGGCCCCTTTTTTCTGTTTATTATTATGTTTTCTAGTATGTAAATATTTAGTATTTCAAATATATTTATTTACTCTTTATAAAATTGAGTTATTGACTTTATATTATAGGTGCCCGTTTTTTTATACTCGATCCGAGCCAAAAAATTTTGAAACATTTTCGGAGACGGCCCTGCAGTTGAATGTTTGAATGTTTCAACCGCTGGAGCGATTAGATCTCATTCGCACATCGACAGACGGTTTCGTCACCAAATATCGTCGTTTCGTCGCGCGTCACAATTTTGTAACATCGTCGGATGCGTTCCTGTTCAACATTCCGGCGATGTTTGCGATCAGGTACACGTAGCGTAAACTCTCAAACTTTCCACAAATGGTACTTGGAATTAAAAATAGAGTAATGACATAAATGATCTTTTTAAAATGGAAGGGTATTTTAGTCCTTTTATTGAAATTTAACATTAAAATTAACTAAGTTTGGTGTTAGTACCCAAAGGTTTTACAAAATTGAAATAATGAAACCTGGACCTGTTAAAAAAAGTAAGTACCTAAAAGCGAAACTAGCTATAAAACATAGGGTCCACCTGTGTAATTAACTCTATAGAGAATGAACAAAAGTATTATAATTATAAGTTTCGAAATTTCACTTAGGGACTGTTTGGCAACTTCTGAATGGTTAAGTGCTGATCTGGTAAGAGGTCTGAACCATTAAGTGTTGATCCAGTAAGTGAGTCTGAACCATTAAGAGCTAGTATAATGATTAACCATTTATAGGCAAATGTCTGACCAATTCAAATTAGATGTCTTAACCATTCAGACTCAGTATAATGCTTAATCATTTAGAAGCAAATGTCTGAACCATTCAGACATCTGCTCACGAAACAAACAGTCTGAACCATTAAGTGTTGAATCAGTAAGATGTCTAAACTATTAAGAGTGTTATTAAAAGATAAAAAAAGGCCCATTAGATCGATTTAAAGGTACTATAATATAATGTATTTTTGCTTAAAATTGACCACTAAACAATTTTGAAAATTTCACCCATTCTGAGGAAATAGAACCATGTTACTTATGAAGATTTTAAATCGGTTTTTGAATTCGGTTGCTTATTAAATCAGTATCTATTAATTATGAAGTTTTTACTAATTTTCTAAATAACTAAATCTTTTGTTTTAACAATTTTAATAAGTTAATAGTTTTCTAATATAAAAGAGCCTAGTATGTTGCTATAAACAATTTATATGTATTTTCTAAGTGCCGGATTATATAATAAAACCGTTTATATTAAAAAAGGTTTATGTTTATTATGTTTATGTTTAGTAGATATATACACATCATAAAAACACAATTAGACATCTTAACACATCATAAAAACACAATTAGACATCTTAATCTTTGTCAAAGAATAAATAAAGTACACTTAAATTTACATAGTAGTTCACCGGTCAGTTCAATTGTTTTCATTGCCGTCTTTTTTGAACATAGTCATGATTCATGAATAATTTAAGAATTTTAAAGCAGACGCATTAGTTTATAATTACCTAGAGAAACCATTGTAGAACAATGGTTCCATTACATTTTTCTTCCACAATGAAAAGTGACTTATATGAATAAATAGTTGACAGGATGAAATTGTTAGAGGTTGAATGAAATTACATATTTTGTCATATAAGTTTTAAAAGATATAGAAAAAAAAAAGGAATAGAATAAAACATAACTGAAACAGTGATATATGTACGGATTTTAGTATTTGTAAAATATAGTTTTTTTATATAATATTTATTATAGAGACTAAACAAGGGTTGGTGGATATATATATATATATATATATATATATGTGAGAAAATTCATTTAAGAAGAAATTTAATGTTAGAAGAAAAAGAAGAAAGGAAATAATGGTATAACATCAAGTAATTTATAACTCCTCTCATTAATTATGTTATCTCTCATTAATAAAGGAAAAAAAACACATTTTATCCTACACATTTCAAAATTTATCCTATATATGTCTTACATTTACCGTAATTTACCCTACACACATGTAAATTTATCCTACACATACTAAAATTTATCCTACACATGTCGAAAATTGTCCTACACAATAAATTATTTTATCTTGAAAGAGTATATGAAAAAAATGAGTTACAAGTTTAATTAATTAGCTAATTATTGACAATTATAGATTTACCTATATGCCTTTTTCCATAATATTAAATACACACATTAAATGAATTAAATGGATAATTTCTATTGTTTTTTTATTCTTACAAAATTTTTCTTCTCATTTGAACTCTCCACTATATATATATATATATATATATATAGAGGTAGAGGATCCTGTAAAAAGGGCCCAAAGTGTGAGAAGTGTGAGAAATATTGTGGAGATGACATGTGTTCTTAATCTAAATTAATTCAAAATGGTAAACAAGTAATTTTCTCATTGATTGAATTAATTGATAACCTTCCATAACCGCCACCCATTATTATAGGAATACGATTTTGTAACAGGTCTACGATGTATATATAGTGTTATAGTGATATGTATTCTGTAACAGGTTTATGATGGATGTATAGTGTTATATAGTGTTATATATTTTGGTAGTAAGTCTATGGTGGATGTATAGTGTTATAGTGTTATATATTTCTGGTAACAGGTATATGATGAATGTATAGTGTTATATAGTGTTATGTATTTTGTAACAAATCTATGATGGATGTATAGTGTTATAGTGTTATATATTTTTGGTAGCAGGTCTATGATGGATATATAGTGTTATATAGTGTTATAGTGTTATTTTCGATAGCAGATCATTATTTGCAATGATATGGTGTCTTATTTTACGTTCATGGTGTTTTACTGCAAACACAAAGTCTTAAATCACAAAAAAATTAAAAAAACATTGTATGAACATAGAAAAAACACCATGGACTAAAACATCCAATCGAAACATAATTTTTTTCTCTATATAAGTATAACAATATGGTACCCATATTAAAAATAAAAAAACACTCGTTATTATGGTGCAATTTTTTCTTTTAAAAAAAGTTATGTATAAAAAGTTATTGACGTTTAAAAAAGAAAGGAGGACTTGTATGTGCATTAATGTTGGTTTCTTAATTTAAATGTTAAATTTACCTTTATATTCTTAAACTAGAAAATTAATTATTGTAATTGTAAACTATATTTACAAGATTGTCATGAAGATCTCAACCATTAGATTAAAGATCTAATGGTTTAGATTCTTTCTTATCTTCTCACAAAAAAACATTTTTTTTACAATAACCTCACCATATATATATATATATATATATATATACATATATATATATATTGAAGAGTTCAAATGAGAAGAAATCACAAATTAAGAATAAAGAGAATAAAGGATACTAAGGTAATTTAAACAAATCACTAATAACTCACTCTATCCTTTATTTTTAATATTTAGATTAATTAATGAAGTATAATCATTTAATGAGTTTATCCTATCAAATAGTTGTGCACCTTACACAATACAATCGCACATGATCCTACATATTCAATATTTCCTACACCATAAAAACAAAATTTCCTACACCATAAAAATAATGTTTTGGTGTAGGGTACATAATGTGTAGGACACCAACAATTTTAAATAATTTTGCGACTCATAATAAAAAATGTGTATGATAAAACACTTTTAAATAATTTTGTCTCCTAATAAAATTGGTGTAGGACACAACACATTAATGGTGATGAAGGATGAAAGTATGATGACATTAATAAGATTTGATAACTCTTATTATATCTATTAGTATTTTATATAAAATTGTTTATTATACCCTTATTAATTAAAACATTAATTAAAAGTGAACAAAAATCATATCTTGATCACAACCATTGATCAAAATAATATAGGGTCTAGATTAATTTATTTTTCTTCTTATAAGAATATTTTTCTCAACTAAATATATATATATATAAAAGAAAAGGTTGTCATAAATTGACCAATAATGCATACCTATCATGTGATTCATGTGGGAAGATTTTAGGACAATGTTCAACATAAAAATCTTCAACGTCTTTTGCTGTAAAAACTGGTCGACCCTCTTCATTTGGAGTGGTTAACATAGCCGTCACAATACCACCTGTGCTTGTCCCAGCAATCACATCAAAATAGTCTGCAAGTCTTGCATTCTCACCATCTAACTTCTGTTGTATTTTAAGATGTAAAATGAGTTTACTATCAAGAATGAAGTGACGAAAAAGAACTTGTATGTAGCCATATTCATAAACTATACCTGTAGTTCAGTTTCTAGAAAATGAAGTATCACACCTGGAATGATTCCTCGTACTCCACCTCCGTCGATGCTAAGTATAGTGATTAGATTCCCATATGTTGGTGGTTGCAAAGGTGACCGTGGTTCTTCTTTATATGACATGGTGGGTTCAATCTAATGGTCGAGTTACTAGCTAGATTTTGTTGTAGTAGGAAGAAATAGATAGAAAAATAATGGATTGTGTGTGGATTAGATGCTCTATGTGATGTGAGGATATTTATAGAGTAGATAGTTGTTAACTTGTTGGAAGTTTCCTAGCATTTAGAGATTTCTACTTTCGGGACAACATGAGGGGCACGAATTATTTGTAGACCATTTCCATAAGTTTTAACGTTATTATTTCTTCTCTAAATATCATTATTTAAATGTTTACACAACCAACCCTCTAGGGGGTCACGAATGGGGATGCATATCATTCGGTTTAAAAGTTTTATTTAAATGAAACTAAAAAACTAGTTCAAAATCAAACTAGAAACCGAACTTGATCGCAATTCGATTTTTGGGTTGGTTCAAAAAACCAGCATTTGTTAATTGGTTTCCTCATTTGAGCCGAGTCATATATTTTGGAACTGGAACCCAATTTTGGTTCGGTTGAACACCGAACAGAAAACCAAATATTTATTGTTATACTTTAAAGGTTTGGGTTTGGTTAGGATTTTGGTTTAATTGGCTTGAAAGAGAATATCATGACCCCTATAATGTAAACAAGAAAATGAGGTCAGAATGAATACTGCTCATGAAGGAAAATCATTTGACCCACATGTTATCTAGATTTGACTTTCCGGATAACTTATATGGAACGTTAATATTAGTCAAATTATCAATATGATTTAGTCTAAGGAGCAAATACTCGTGAAACATAAAATATAATTCCACTTCATTATATCATCTAAGCGACTTGATTTTATCATGTAGATGTTCATTATATCATCAAGCCAATGGAACTTTTGGAATACATCAAATCTACTCCAACATGTGCTTCAACAAACGTTGGTCAACAATATTCAACTGGAACGGTAGGAATACTTTTGGAGCGAGAGTCTAGGGAAAACTCAGTATTTCCATGTGCAAACAAAATTCAAATTCTAATTGGTACCACTCATGAAGTTTCCAAAGATGAAGTTGATACGCATAATTGATAAGAGATTGCTTAATTATTGTTAATAAAAATATTGATGAAATTGGTGGGCCGGCAGAGTCCATAGGGAGGCTACAACTAGGACTATACAAAATTGCTCCACTACGGAGGCTACAACAAGGGCTGTTCAAATGACTTGACGCTTGTGACTCGTTCAATGCTTGATCGAAAAATATTCGGAATTTGCTCGTTGGATTCAGCTCAATTGAAAAAAAGGCGCTCGGTTTGGATCGGTTCGGTTTGAAGCGAACCGAGCATGAGCAAAAGTCCGCTCAGTTCGGTTCGACTCGGTTGGCTCGAATTGTTTTTTAATATATACACACATACACACACACACACACACACACACACACACATATATATATATATATATATATATATATATAGGGTATAGTTCATTTGAGACCACTCTTATTGCGAGAACCACAAGAACTAATGTGAACACAAAAAAATATCTAAAAAACACACAATTTTTTAATATTTTTTAAAAAGAATTGTTATATTTCGTCACTAAAAAAATTCGAGTAACAATCATCGATACACATGTGCATATGTATCATTTATTTGACAAATTCCGTAATACATACCAGTATTATATAATTGCACTTTCATTTAAACTATCATCCATAATACACTACTTTTTACATTACCAATATTAAAAATGCACATGTGCATCATTATGTATAACCATGATATAACGTGTTTTGGTATAAAAGTTTGTAATTTTGAATAATGAAGTACCGCCCATATACATATTTTTGGTTAGTTATATCTAGTGGTTGATTGTTTGGTTATATTTATCACTTTATGATGTAATATGTTGTTTGGATGGTATGAAGGGTGTTGATGTACATGTGCATAAAGTGAATATTATACATATTAGTAATGGTAGTTTATTATGGATGGTAAGAGGTAATGGTAGTGTATTATGGATGGTATGATAGATGAAATGGAAAGTGTATTCAAAGTAGTGTACCTAAACACGTTATATCATGTTCATAGATATAGATGCACATATGCACTTCTAATGTTGGTAATGTAAAAAGTAATGTATTATGCATGGTAGTGTAAATTAAAGTGCAATTGTCTAATACTCGTAATGTATTACGGAATTTGTCAAAGAAATGATACATACGCACATGTGCATTGATAATTGTTACTCAAATTTTTTTAATGACGAAATATAGCGATTTTAAAAAAAATTTAAAAAATTTGTGTCTTTTTTATATTTTTTAGGTATTTTTGGATGTGTTCACATTGGTTCTCGTGGTTCTCATAATAAGGGTGGTTCCTAATGGATCCTTATCCTATATATATATATAGAAACGGGATCAGGAGAAAACAATTAGAAGCGTGAAAACGGTGAGAACGGATCCTAGCCGAACACGTGTCAATGGGGCACTAAATGATATGCGGGGTATGATTGTCATTGTTCAAGTCCGCTTAATAGATGACGTTATAATTTATTTTAAAATGAAAGTCCATCAGATATCGCGTGTTGTTCTTTATTATTGTTTCTATGGCGTTTTATTTTCAAATTTATTTTCAAAGCAATATTTTTGAAAAACGTCGTTATGTCCTTCAACCTAGAATCAATATTCGGCGTTTTCTTTATTTAGAACTTACCAATGGCGTTACACCTTGTTACGCGTATCTGAATTACGGCGTTTTCATTAAAATGTTTTAGGGTTACAGTAAACCTGCTATTCTTATTGTTTATCAAACTAATGGTTTGTTCATTATGACGTTTTCACCTTCTTCCCTGTCAACAGCCACTTAATTTGTAGATCTGTCCAGTTGAGTTAATCTCTTATATCTTATAAAGGTAAATATCTTGGTGTTCTTGGCGTCCTAAATTCATTATATTTCATTAATAATTCAAAACATTACAACTAATACGAAATCAAAGCAAACTAATAGTCTTCTGTAGATGGTATTACATCAGAGTTGTACCCATCGCTTTCGTCATCACTTTCTTCAGACTCCTCATCATTATCTATTTCATTAGCGTATAACGCCATAATCTCGTTTAACCTTTTTCGCATCCTATATTTTAATATCATCACAACCCTGGATGTTGCCATTTTTCTTCCTCTCAGGGTTTTTTGTTTTTAAAATTTGGCGTTTTGGTTAAAGATGGCGTTTTAGTATGATCAATTGAAGTGATAATGGAAGTGATGGTAACGTCGTTTATATAATGATCTTTTTGGAGTATAGTTTAGGAGGGATTTTTTTGTAATAATTGTTAATAATTAACTTTCAGTTACTGTTTGTTCACATCTATTTGCTAAATTGCAACGTGTTTTATCATTAAGTTTTGGTGTTTTGTATCAATGGCCTTTTAGATAAATATGTCGTTTCATCTGGCAGCGAGTGATGTTTATGGAATGTAGGTTAACGCGGGAATCTTGAATGGCGTTTTGCTCATTAGTGCTGTTTTGT
This sequence comes from Scalesia atractyloides, assembly GCA_947069175.1. NCBI lineage: Eukaryota > Viridiplantae > Streptophyta > Magnoliopsida > Asterales > Asteraceae > Scalesia > Scalesia atractyloides. Next base: position 13,687,769 of record CAMTDV010000001.1, on the reverse strand, counting down.
ATTAGAGCAGTAAAAGGACCCTTTTACCCTTAATGAAGCACGTCCAAGTAATAAAGTTGATTTTATTTACGAAAATGCTACCGCGCCATTCTATTCCATAGATTGTTTTGATCTAACGGATGAGGGGCGTTCTCACTTTTTCACACTTTTAAGCGTTTTCTCTAAATCCTCACCCTGTATATATATTATTAAAGTAACTAGAGGCACATATTAATAACGTTTGGTCCAAAATCCAACTAGAGCCCATTCAAAACACGAAATGGGGAAGTGTCGGTCGATATTCAAGTGTCAACCCGCCATTTAATTTGAAAGTACATAATCCTAATTAAAACCCTGTATCAACCATCATAATTCGAATTCTCTGTCACCAAGACACCAACTCCTTAAGGTTTTGCTTTAATCGGTTTATTCAATTTCAAACATCCTAGAGATCAAAGGTATGCTTCAATTGATCGACGATTCATCTTTCCGCTCAGATGATCTCGGTAAGACCAGTTAAGTGTTTTTTCTATTCCTTGTTACTTAGTAAATTTGTACTTGCATTCTAATTGAACGGAACCTTAGGGACGAAAACTGCACTTTACTCTAAAAACTAACAACCCCATTTTCACTTTTCTATTTGTTATGCGATGTTTGATACTCGCTTGGCTTTCATTCGGAAAAACTCAGTTCGAAAGGCGCTCATTCGACTTTGGCGCAGTTGAAAAAACGCTCGGTTCGATTTGGTTCAGTTTATAAACCAACCGCGCATGAGCAACGGTCCGATCGGTTTGGTTTGGCACGTGAACAACCGTAGCTACAACATTAAACAGTAGTTCATGGGCCTCAAGTGAATTCTGATATATTTTAATCAGAGTCAGTGGTTAAGATTATAGGTGCACGAAACCCATTTTTTTTCAAATCGGCTCAGAGTTGAAACCGATTCCGATTCTGGTCAACTAGTCAATAATTGGGTATTGGTGGAGCAGGGTTGACGTGTGAGCATATATACATATTTTTATATTGAATTTTACACACGAACTCGGTTTTAATATTTATAAAAATGATTTATACCTTAACATTAAAACACACACAAAAGGACAAGTGTACCCTATCATATATGTAGTAAAGTATGGGTAAGAACCAGATGTCGATCCATGGACGCGGGCAAGGCGCTTATGTACTAAACCGTCGTCATTTATCTACCGGTAAAAAGATATGTGAAAGACTTTTTTACTAAAATTTTCTAAAAATATATTTTAAAACATATAAGACTCCAAATATAAAAATATAATTTCTTTTTCTTTTGTCTTGTTCTGTAAACAACCTAAGCATGTTAACTAAGTTAGAAATGTCGCAAAGGCACTTGATCAATTTTCCAATTATACAGACAATTAGTATCCCTTTCGGGAATTCTAACATGATAATTCTTCGGAAAGTTAAACACACTTTAACCACCTAAAAGTATTCAATAACGAGCTATTGATATATTTTTCATGTGAATTTTTTAAAAATAAGTTAGTCATCCGTTAAGAGTTTTCTAACATCACTTTATCAAGGAAAGTTACACCGATTAACACAATAAAACCACCGAGACAAGCATAACGTAGATCATATCACAAACTTATCCATTTTGCAAGTCTTAAACATAAATCTACCAAGTTGGTCATTTTAGCCAAAAATACTCAACAAAGATTATGAAACATGTTAAGAACTTACAATAACACCATCTAACCCGTTAGAGCCCTTACATGTAAGAAAGCATTCTTGATCAAAATCAGATTTATCTTTTATAAAACCAATACCCATTTCTAGTTTCATGGTGTAAACATATTAACAAGTTAATAGTTTACTAATAAATGATTAATTATGGGGTTTTATCAACTTATCCTAACTAACCATTTACTAATCATCCAAGATAAACAACCATAATCAAGAATCCAACATCAATGAACCAAGTTTGCCATATAATCATCAAGATTCATACATGAACAAGTTGCCTAAGCTTCATTTCAATATGATTACAAACTAGAGATTGATCATAAAACAAGTATTTTAATAACATTCATAACAATAATACATAAACATCAGCTCAATTCTTGCAAATGTGCTTAAATTTGTATGTTAAGAACAAGAAATCAAACCATAAACAAGCAAGGATTTGATGGATTGGATGAAAGATGAGCTTCTTGCAACTTTGGGGCTTGAAATCGACCAGAACCGGCAAATTCATATCCGCATGCCCAGAAACTTGGAAAATTACCTAATGTTTCGATCAGTAGCGTCTGCTCTATTTTATAGACAAATTCATATCCATGCTTTATTTTATAGACAAATTCATATCCACACGGCCGTGCACACTCTATTTTATAGACAAATTCATATCCACACGGCCGTGCACTTTATGTGCACGGCCGTGCACAGCAGCATGACGTCATTGCAGGGTATGGGCAGACAAGTGGACTTTTGGGCGGCAAAGTCTTCAGATGTGCATGGTCGTGCACTTGGGTCACACGGTCGTGCAGGATCTTCAGATTTCATGTTGATCAGCCTCCATCAAGTGTACGGTCATGCACTTGGGTCGCACGGTCGTGCATGCTGAGAAATGAGTTGCACTGCCTCGCGCACTGCTAGTGCTACCGAGATCGAAGTCGCGCACGGTCGTGCACTTGGTTTGCACGGCCGTGCGTGCTCTGTAACTTCAGCATTTTCTGCAGAATTCATCCGGAGCGTTCGTCAATCCCACTTTTTCTCCAACTTTGTTTGTGGCACGTCGTTTTGGACCTGAAATTATAAAAGTAATCGATTAAGTACCTAAACGACGAAGTTTTAGCCAAAAACGTACAAAACGAGGGTAAAATAGGGGACTTAAATATGTATATTTTAACGTATATCAAACCTCCCCACACTTGAACTTTTGCTTGTCCTCAAGGAAACTGAAAGCAAACGAACGCGGGCCAACGAGGGACCCGAACGTCAAATATTTACAACACTACCTAAATATTCGGCAGTCAATTGGTATTTCAAAAAGTCAACATCAAAGATTTCAAACCAAAGAAGCATATGCGAGTATAAGCAAAGATAACAAAAAAAACAATGATTCCACTACTGATCGACTTAACATGCAAATCCTTACATCTCTCACAATGTTCACACACACTCGGTTATATTTATGAGTCATACATGTATTGTGTATGTGTAAAACACTCGATGCCAAGGCGATGACTCATGCAATGTCATAAGCTTGTCAAAAAATTTAATCTCCACCAACCAACATGCGAAAAAACACAAATCAAGAGGTCTTTGAGGGTTGTAATGATAGGCAATGGTTAAGGGAAGGAAAGGGGCATTTAAAAGTGGTTAAATGGTTAAAACTCGGTGGTTATTTCTAACCAGCGTAAATGGCATAAACTATACATAAGTAAAGCATAAATGGACGATTTTGACCATATCAAGCTAGTCGACGAGATTGTACTATTAAGCGCCTAAAATTGCTCCGATTTGATCTCCTTTCTTCTATTTTTTATTGCTGTTTTCTGTTTTCTACATTTTTTATACAAACTACGCAAGTTAGATAATAACTATAACCGAGTTTTAACACAAAGGTTTAAACAATAAAAAAGGCTAAATTTGGCTAAGTGGTTTAAATGGGTGTAAGCGGAAAAACACAGGATATAGGCTCAACATGGTTTAACTAATGGAATGATGGTGGTTACCGAAAATAAACAAAGAAAAAGGCTTAACACAAAAGGGTATCCTAAGTGTCTTTATCACATTCATGCCCTTTTTACATATTCATGATCTTGAAAAGTATACTAATGAGAAGTTCTGCATTACGTGAAACATCCGGCTCACTCGTATTCCGAACAAAAACATGCATGTTAAGAATTGAAAGGCTCAAATATGCTACGTAATTGAAGGAATGGGTATAATGTAAAGATAAACATGTAAGTCTTTCTTTTTGTTTGTCACGCTTTTAATTATCATTACTTTTAAAAATCAATTTAGCTTGCCGGTTTTGATCGTATCTGATGCTTTCTAAAAACACAACTGATCGTTTTTATAAAAAGATTTTTTAACGAGGACAAACAAAGTTATGCAAGTTAAACCCCTCCCCACACTTGAACTTCACATTGTCCCCAATGCGAACCAAAAATTAGTTACGCAATTATTAATAGCGAGACTAAAGTGTGAAAAGGGTGAATAAGACTCCCCTCGAGTTGAAGAAGACTTGGAGATATTTTGCGTGACCGTCTTTCTTTTCAACTCTGTTTGCGTTTCCATGTACCTGCAAAACTTGTCAAGCTAACCAAAACTCAAGCAACACCATTGATCAAGAGATGAGATAATTAAAGATTCATCCATTAATTGAAAATTAAATAAAATAAGTATTAATAAAGTGTTTCAAAAGGAATACATAACCGAGGGTTTTTTTAAATACTGCTAAAATAAAAACCCCATAGAAAGACAAAGAAAACCATAAAAATAAATAATGACACCAGCGATCTTCAGACTCTACACTCTGCCCTCTCACTAATCCTCCTCATCATCTTGGTGTGCACCCGATGGGCCCGCCTCGTCGTATCCTGGGTTCCCGAATGGCAACTGCGGAGGATCGCCAAAATAGTTCGGGAAGGCGTTGTGCAGCCCTCTGAAAATGTAGGAGAATCCGGCATGCATCTCATCCCTCCGAAAATGTAGGAGAATCTGGCATGCATCTCATCTCTCATCATATTTTGGTTCACCTGCATCTGTTGGAATTGCTGGTAGAACTCTGGGTATGAAGGGATGCTAGGTGGCCAATCCTGGTGTGCCTGATACTCTTGCTGGTGTTGGTACTGGTACTACTGCTGCTGCTCTGGTGGTGGTCAGATGAATGCATCCCCGTGAGCATGTGCCTCGTGGGCATGCTCCATTTCTACATCCTCTTCTTCGTCAGATGGTAGTGATGGGAGTGGGTCCCAAACCACCCTATGTAGGCCCCTCAACCTTGGGCCATTTCCTGTGTCTACAATCAAACCCATCGCCCCTAGAGAACGAATGTCTACATCATCTCCGGACTGAACAAGTGTCAGATTATTAACTACATCCTCGGTCATAATTCCAATGGCGTGAGTGAGCTGGGTCACATATTCCCCACCGTGAATCTCGCTACTCGTCGACCTCCCCGCACTATTTATAAAAAATTCCGCCATACGGGCGGCGAGGTTAATGTGTACCCCATTCACTATGGAGTACAGAAACAACAAGTCTGGTGTGGCACAGTTCCCAGAACTGTCCATGCGCCCACAGATGCTGTGGCTCATTACCTGGTGAAGAACCCTAAGGAACAGGTCCCTTAATCTCGATGCTTTGGCTCTCCTGGCATAGTAAGGTGGCCCGTCTGTCACGTGAGACCAGAAGTGTGCTCTATCTTCATCGCTGTCGAACTTGTATATGTTGGTAAAAAGCTCGGAGTTTATATCTTCATCATTGTAAATTCCCAATTTTCGGCCGAGCGTCGCCACTGTCCATTTGTGCCATCTACCCCCGAGCCTGAACTAAATTATTTTCGCGTTCTTAAAGTCCGAGTTCTCACTTCGTGGTTTATCGTATGCGTATGAAGCGAAGAACTCTAGTGTTATCTCAAGGTAGACGGGTCGCTCCACATTTAACCACCTCGCCATCGGAAAGGAAATCATTTCCTGAAGCCTCTCGGATTGGTTTAGGACTTGCAATGCAGCCCAACTTATCCTCCTTGGTTTGCCAATCTGGCCTCTTCTATTCCAAAGTGAATGTAGTCTATTGATGCACGGTCGCTCTTTTTCCTTTTCGGCATCAAATTGCAAGAAAGGATGATTCATCTACACGCAGTCAAACAACAAAAATCAGACCAGACCTAAATAATTTCGATCCAGGCACCAGAACAGGGTTTTTTCGAACATTCTGTTTGCTGTTTTCAGGTGGCGCACGGCCGTGCGGACCATGTGCACGGCCGTGCGGATCCAAATCACACACTGTTGTCGGGTTCACTACAGCGACTCAAGGCCGCACTACCGTGCGGATGAGGTGCACGGTCGTGTGTCATCTGCAGTTTCCAAAAATTTGTTCTATTCACAGATTTCGGCTGTTTAATCACAAATCAAAGTGTTATTCTCAATGAATGGAACAAGGGTTCATGATTGGGCTTTTGATTTTCTCAATGAGTCATGAACTAGGGTTTTATTGGCATTTATGAAGAAAAACCCTAAAATTTCTTAACAAGAACCCTAATCTACAACTGAAACAAGATTAAATATGAAAAACATGAAAGAATTCATACCTTAACCGAAGATTGAACAAAATCCTTGAAAAAAAAATGGTTAATTTTAAGGGAGTGCGGAAGTAAGAACGGCAGTGCGGCTAGGGTTGCAAGTGAGAGTGGGGTTTTCTGAAACACATGTATTTATACTGTTCTGGGAACTGTTCAGAAAAAGCCGTGCACGGCTGTGCGCAGATGTGCACGGTCGTGCGGATTCAAAATCGCAACAATCTGGTTTACTGGTTCTCAGGTCGCACGGTAGTGCACATTGGCCGCACGGTAGTGCGTGTCCGAGAAACCAAACCGTACGGTCGTTCCTTGTAGATGCAGATCTGAGGTGCACGGCCGTGCGGATCAGTTGCATCGCCGTGCGGCATCTGGCATTCTACAGATTTTACTCAGAATGCACCCAACTCTGGTTTTTTTCAACACAAATCACCATTTTTCAAGTCTTTAGCTGTTTGGACAATATTTCAACTTCGGAACTCTATAAGGCACGAATCAAAACAGTACGAAACTACACATAATCAAAAAAATGCGAAAAACATAGAATAAAGACTAAAAATTAAAATAATTACAAATTTATCCTTGGCGTGCTAATCACGCCCCGCTAAATTTTTCTCAGCGAGTCGATAACTAGACTCTCCTCCCCACACATTTTACGCATGCTGGGCGTGGAGTTCGATGACCTCCACCGCCGAGTCAACCGTTCCGTTGACATAGAGCTTTAACCTGTGACCGTTGACTTTGAAAGTTACCCGGTTCGAGTCCTCGATGACAATAGTGCCGTACGGGAATACCTCTTTGACAGTGTACGGCCCCGTCTATCGGGACTTCAACTTACCGGGGAACAACCGAAGCCTCGAGTTGAACAATAAAACAAGATCTCCTACTTGAAATTCCTTGGGGTCTCTCAAGCGCTTGTCATGTAAATTTTTTGTGTGCTCTTTAGATAAGCAAGAGTTCTCGTAGGCATGATTTCTCAATTCTTCAAGCTCATGGATCTGCAAGAAGCGAGCCTCACCGCCGCTCTTCAAATCCAAATTTGCTGTCTTTAACGCCCACAACGCCTTATGTTCCAACTCGACCGGCAGATGACACGCTTTTCCGTAAACTAGCCTATACGGAGTAGTCCCTATAGGCGTTTTATATACGGTTCGGAAAGCCCAAAGCGTGTTATCTAGCTTCTCTGACCAATCCTTGCGGTTCTGACCCACCGACCGCTCAAGGATCTTCTTCAATCCCCGGTTTGTGACCTCTACCTACCCGCTCGTTTGAGGATGGTATGGTGTGGCTAATCTGTGATGAACACCATATCGAGACAGGGCCTTTTCTAGCTGCGCATTGCAGAATGCATTCCACGGTCACTGATGAGTGCCTTCGGGGCACCAAACCAGGCGAATAAACTTTTCAGAAACCTCACGACTACCCTGGCATCATTTGTGGGTAAGGCTTGCGCCTCGGCCCACTTTGACACGTTGTCCACTGCCACCAGGATATATTTATTACCGCGTGAGGATGGGAACGGGCCCATGAAGTCGATTCCCCATATATCGAATACCTCACAGACCTGAATTGCATTCTGAGGCATCTCATTGCGTGTGGATATATTTGCTGCCCTCTGTCACGCATCGCACGCTCTCACCCACTTTTGCGCATCATAAAAGATCGTGGGCCAATAAAAACCGGCATCTAACACCTTCTTCACGGTGTAGTCGGATCCGTGATGACCTCCGGTAGGCACTTCATGACATTGGCGCAAAATGTCGACTGCCTCCTCTCCAAACACACCTCTACGAATCACGTGGTCCGCTCCAACTCGAAACAAGTAAGGGTCGTCCCAAATATAATGCTTAAGGTCTGCAAAGAACTTCCTCTTTTGCTGATGCGTTAATCCTTTGACAAGGATTCCACAGGCGAGGTAGTTCGCAAAGTCAGCAAACCAGGGCGATTCATCTCTCACCTCCACACTCATGAGGAACTCGTGGGGGAAATTTTCGTTTATTGGTTCCTCCCACGCATCCTCAGAATCTCCGTGCTCAAGCCTTGAGAGATGATCGGCCGCAACATTCAACGCACCTTTCTTATCTTGGATCTCGATATCAAATTCCTGCAGCAACAGAATCCATCTAATTAGACGTTGTTTAGCGTCCTGCTTGCTGAAAAGATATCGAATAGCGGCGTGATCTGTATATACAATAGTCTTGGACAGCACAAGATATGATCTAAATTTGTCAAACGCAAAAACTACCGCCAAAAGCTTCTTTTCCGTGGTAGTGTAGTTCTCTTGCGCATCATGCAAGGTCTTACTAGCGTAGTATATCGGGTGGAAGTGCCTGTCCTTCCGTTGTCCCAAGACTGCCCCTATTGTGAAATCGCTCGCGTCGCACATAATCTCAAATGGCAACGCCCAATCTGGCCCAATCTGGTGCTACCAAAATAGGGGCTTCGATAAGCCTTTGCTTTAACAAATTGAATGCCATCAAGCATTCATCCGAAAACACTAACGGAGCATCCTTCTCCAACAAACGGGTCATGGGCCTCGCGATTTTTGAAAAATCTTTAATGAATCTCCTGTAGAACCCAGCATGACCAATGAAACTCCTAATTGCTCGAACTGAGGTCGGGGGGTGGAAGTTTAGAAATGACATCCACTTTGGCTGGATCAACCTGTAACCCCGCTTGCGAGATTTTGTGCCCGAGAACTACCTCTTCTTTTACTATGAAGTGGCATTTCTCCCAGTTGAGCACAAGATTTGTCTCTTCACACCTCATTAACATCTTTTTCAAATTTTTAAGACAATGATCAAAGGAACTCCCAAAAACAGAAAAATCATCTATGAACACCTCCATGGAGTCCTCAATCATGTCATGAAAAATAGCAACCATGCAGCGCTAGAATGTCGCTGGTGCATTGCATAACCTAAAAGGCATACGCCGGTAGGCGAAAGTGCCGAAGGGTCAGGTAAAAGTAGTCTTCTCCTGATCCTCAGGTGCGATCGGAATTTGAAAGTAGCCAGAGAACGCGTCCAAGAAAACAATAAAACGACTTCCCCGACAGACGTTCCAACATCTGATCGATGAATGGAAGCGGGAAGTGGTCCTTTCGGATGGCGTCATTAAGTTTGCGGTAGTCAATGCAAACTCTCCATCCAGTGACGGTAAGGGTCGGAATAAGCTCATTCCTATCATTTGAGACTACAGTCATACCTCCTTTCTTGGGCACCACCTGCACAGGGCTCACCCAAACTGAATCAGAGATAGGATATATTAAGCCTACATCTAGCAACTTAATTACCTCCTTCTTCACGACATCTTGCATATTCGGGTTCAGCCGCTTCTGATGCTGCGCACATGGCTTATAATCATCCTCCATTAGAATTTTGTGAGTGCAAAAGGAGGGATTGATGCCTTTGATGACCATAATATTCCACGCCATGGCTTTCTTATGGAGTTTTAAAACCTCGAGAAGTTTTCTCTTTTCCTCTTCCTCCAAAGATGATGAAATGATGACCGGAAGGCGACACCCCTCGTCTAGGAATGCATACTCGAGATGTGGTGGAAGCTCTTTCAACTCCAATGATGGTGGATCTTCAACTGAAGGCTTCGACTTTTCTTCAACTTCACGATCAAGCTCCACAAATCTATCAGGACTCTGGGAACCATCATCACCGATTTGACAAACTGGCTGCTCAGTTTCTTGGCCTTCCTGTGTAATGCCATCTAGGCTCCCACACAATGCGTGTGTGTCCGAATCGATCTCCTCAATCGTGCCTTGGAAATGAGAGCTCACAAAAGTATCAACAATGTCGACATAATAGAGCATATCGTCTTGACTCTGCGGATGCTGCATCGACCGTTTAATGTCGAAGGTCACATGCTCATCATTAACCCGGAGCGTGATTTGGCCAGCGGCCACATCAACAATCGTCCTTGCGGTGTTGAGAAACGATTGTCCGAGTATCAAAGGAACTTTTGAGTCTTCATCCATATCCAGAATAACAAAATCCACAGGAAACACGAATTTTTCGAGCTTAACTACCATATTTTCAACAAACCCGCACGGATATTTGATTGAACGACCAGCAAGTCGAATATCCATCCTCGTAGGTGACGGCTCACCTAGATCCAATTTAGCAAAAACCGTATATGGCATAAGGTTTATGCTTGCTCCCAAATCAGCCAATGCGTGGCTGACAGACATGCTGCCTATAAGACAAGGAAGGGTGAAACTGCCCGGATCTCCCATCTTCTCAGGTAAACGGTTTTGGAGAATAGCTGAGCAGTTCTCCTTCATTAACACACAAGACATATCCTCGCGCTTCTGCTTGTTTGTGAGGATGTCCTTCAAGAACTTCGCATACTTAGGCATTTGAGCCAACGCTTCAACAAATGGTATGTTTATATGCAATTGTTTGAACATCTCAAGAAACTTACCATATTGTTCTTCGTTCCTCTGCTTCTTCAGCCTACCCGGGTACGAAACTGGAGGAGTATAATCTGTAACTGGCTTCTGGAGCTGTGCTGTACTTGCTGGGTCTCGCCTAGCGTACACCTTGTCCGAAGCACCAGTATGGACCGTCTCAGTGATCGATGGTGAGTCTGATATGTCAGGTCTCGTGGCTTTATCACTCCTCGTCATCACTGCATTGACATGCCCTCTTGGGTTAGGCTCTGTATTGCCTAGAAGACCGCCCTGAGGCTGCTCGGATAACATCTTAGCTAACTGGCCAACCTGATTCTCAATGGCCTGAATGGAGGCTTTCTGACTCCTCATCTCCCCTTCTTGGGCCATGAAACGCTCCTCGTGCTGCTGGTAACGCTTTTCAGCTAATTGATTCACACTGTTTGAGTTGCTTAAAAGCTGTGCCATCATTTCCTCCAGCTTAGAGCTATTTTGAGGGGCTTGTTGCTGGGAACTGCTCCCGGCACCCTGATTATGGTACATATTCGAGTGTGGCTGGTAGGAGTGACTATGAGACTGAAAAGACTGACCGTAGGACTGCTGTGGCGCAGGGGCACGCTGAGCGTATTCGAGTGGGTGATTCTTCCATCCCGGATTATACGTGCTACTGTGGGGTTATTTTGGGGTCTAGTTTGATTTCCCAGATAATCCACCTCCTCGTGGCCTGTAAACATAGCACCCTGCTCGCACGCACCTAGCTCGTGTGAAATCCCACATTGCTCACATGAAGATTGAACCCCCGAAATATTATCGGCCTGATCAATTGTTTTAGTAAGGGCTCCAATCTGCGCAGTAAGGGCCGTATATGTATCAACAACATGCACCCCTGAACGAGATGATGTTCTAGCGCTCTCTCTGGCTTGACGAGAACCCGACTTCAAAGCAGCTTTCTCAATAATCGCGTAGGCTTCATTTAGCGTCTTCGTTCCAAGATCACCCCCTTCGTACACGTCCAAACGCTCTTGTGAATCATAGTTGAGCCCTTGGTAGAATGTTAATACCAGTTGTCTTTTGGACAAACCATGATGTGGGACATCAATCAGAAGATCTCTAAACCTTTCCCAAGCTGCGTGTAAGGATTCTCCATCATCCTGTCGGAATGTCATGATACGGTTCTTTAACTTGGCCGTTTTCTCTGGCGGAAAGTACTTCTGCATAAACAACTCTGCCATCTTATTCCAATTGGTAATGGATCCTGCCGGAAGTGATAAAAGCCAAGCTCTGGCTTTGTCTCGGAAAGAGAATGGGAAGAGTCGCAATCAGATCGCGTCATCAGAAACGTCTCGTATCTTGAAAGTAGAGCACACCTCAAGAAATGCAGCAATGTGTCGACCAGGGTCCTCGTGATCCTTCCATCAAACTGCACTGAATTCTGCAACATGTTGATGACGCTGGATTTGATCTTGAAATTCGGCACCACCACAGTACGTCTGGCGATACTAGGCTGCAGGTCTTCGCCTCCCGGACGGCCGATCTCATTCAGCGGCCGGTCATCGTCTGCCATGGTGCTTCCCCCCTCAACCTCCGAGTTTTCACTCTCTGCAGGTATCTCCGGCTCGTCTACTACAGCTGAGATAAGTTGTGCGACAACGCGAGACCTTTCTCGAAGTCTCCTACTCCTACTTAGGTCTCGTTCTTGTTCGTTAGATGGCTCAGTAGCAACAAGTGCGGGGTTGAGGACATCAACCTATAAGGAAGGGATAAGCACGTCTCAAAAAGATTAAATTTTATATAATGTTAAATAATAATTAATTATTATTATTATTATTATTATTATTATTATTATTATTATTATTATTATTATCATTATTATTATTATTATTTTTACGTACAAGACATGGAAGAATAAATATTTGTTATTATTTCTATTATTACTTTTCTTCTTCAAATAATTAGCCAATTAATTAACTTTAATTCGAAAGAATAATTTAATAAATAATCTTACAGAACATATATATACCAATAAATGAACAAATAACATGTATGAACAAATATATACAAGCATGTACACCAGTAAAGAAGTGACTCGGATCGTTCCAAAGGCTCGCCGCATTCACTGGCAACGGCGCCAAAAACTTGACATTTGCGCATATCTACATATTTTTATAATGAATTTTACACACGAACTCGGTTTTAATATTTATAAAAATGATTTATACCTAAACATTAAAACACACACAAAAGGACAAGTGTACCCTATCATATATGTAGTAAAGTGTGGGTAAGAACCAAATGTCGATCCATGGATGCAGGCAGACACTTATGTACTAAACCATCGTCATTATCTACCGGTAAATAGATATGTGAAAGACTTTTTACCAAAATTTTCTAAAAATATATTTGAAAACATTTAAGACTCCAAATATAAAAATATAATTTCTTTTTCTTTTTTCTTGTTTTGTAAACAACCTAAGCATGTTAACTAAGTTAGGAATGTCGCAAAGGCACTTGATCAATTTTCCAATCATACAAACAATTAGTATCCCTTTCGGGAATCCTAACATGATAATTCTTCGGAAAGTTAACGCCATAAACACACTTTAACCACCTAAAATTATTCATTAACCAGCTCTTGATATATTTTTCATGTGAATCTTTTAAAAATAAGTTAATCATCCGTTAAGAGTTTTCTAACATCACTTTATCAAGGAAAGTAATACCGATTAACACAATACAACCACCAAGACAAGCATAACGTAGATCATATCACAAACTTATCAATTTTGCAAGTCTTAAACATAAATCTACCAAGTTGGTCATTTTGGCCAAAAATACTCAACAAAGATTATGAAACATGTTAAGAACTTACAATAACACCAACTAAACCGTTAGAGCCCTTACGTGTAAGAAAGCATTCTTGATCAAAATCAGATTTATCTTTTATTAAACCAATACCCATTTCTAGTTTCATGGTGTAAACATATTAACAAGTTAATAGTTTACTAATTAATGATTAATTACAGGGTTTTATCAACTTATCCTAACTAACCATTTACTAATCATCCAAGATAAACAAACATAATCAAGAATCCAACATCAATGAACCAAGTTTGCCATATGATCATCAAGATTCATACATGAACAAGTTGCCTGACTTCATTTCAATATGATTACAAACTAGAGATTGATCATAAAACAAGTATTTTAATAACATTCATAACAATAATACATAAAAATCAGCTCAATACTTGCAAATGTGCTTAAATTTGTATGTTGAACAAGAAATCAAACCATAAACAAGCAAGGATTTGATGGATTGGATGAAAGATGAGCTTCTTGCAACTTTGAGGCTTGAAATCGACCAGAACCCGCAGCTCTCAGCCCTCAGAATTCGCCCAGAAACTTGGAAAATTACCCAATGTTCATCAGTAGCGTCTGCTCTGTTTTATAGACAAATTCATATCCACACGGCCGTGCACTTTATGTGCACGGCCGTGCACATCAGCATGACGTCACTGCAGGGTATGGGCAGACAAGTGGACGTTTGGGCGGTAAAGTCTTCAGATGTGCACGGTCTTACACTTGGGTCGCACGGTCGTGCATTTGGGTCGCACGGCCGTGCGTGCCTAGAAATGAGCTGCACTGCCTCGTTCACTGCTAGTGCTTCTGAGATCGCAAGTCGCGCACGGTCGTGCACTTGGTTTGCACGGCCGTGCGTGATCTGTAACTTCAGCATTTTCTGTAGAATTCATCCGGAGTGTTCTTAAATCCCACATTTTCTCCAACTTTGTCTGTTGCCGTTTTGGACCTGAAATTATAAAAGTAATCGATTAAGTACCTAAACGACGAAGTTTTAGCCAAAAACGCACAAAACGAGGGTGAAATAGGGGACTTAAATATTTATATTTTAACGTATATCAAGGGTTGAGTATGAAACCGGTTTCTAGAATGGAAAAATGGTTGGTTCGGTTCAGTTCTTGTTTTCTTATTGGGTTTTGACCGGTTAAGGTCTGGTGTAACCAGGATGGAATTGATATTAAGTCATTTGATATAGATTCGAAAGAGACCAAAGAAATGTTGTATTAGATTGCTTATTTTCTTGTAGTTGGATCTCCAATTTTTTGGAATGCTGCAAATTCTACTTGAGCATCCAAATCTGGGTCAATACTAGCGAAAACATTTCTAAATAAGGTTCGAGCACCATGCCAAATGTGTCTGAAGAAGAAGAGCAAAGCAAATGAAACATGTCCAAAAGTAAACCAACCCTTTGGACTGCTACAAAAAACACCATCAGACTTCAAAGTAGTACGATCTAATTCAAAAGTTTCCGCCAATTGAGCGTGTCTAGCGAATTTTTCGACAATAACAGGATCACTATAACTGACTCCATATATAACTAACGGGTAAAGTTGGGTATTAAAAAACACCCGATTTGTGCCTCTTATTAGTGGACAATATTAAAGGTGCATAACACTTGGGATTTTTTTGAACTGACCCTAGGTTAAAATCGGTTATGGATCCAATCAACGAGTCAATAACAGGGTATTGGTAGAACTAGGTTGAGTATGAAACCTGATTTTGAAGAGGTAAGTGATCAATTTTAGTTTCGTTTTTTTTTTTTTTTTAATTTGCAGGTTTTGTCCAATACAATTACAACCGGGTTGAATCTGATATCAAATCATAGGTTATGGAACCAATATATAACCATCTGATAGACTCAGGTATGAAACTGGTTCCTCGATACCCGGTTCGTAAGAATACCATTTATGGGCGTTTTGTTTTTGCACTTCAAGCCAAAATAATAAATAGGCTACAAATGCTATGCAAGCATGGACCACTAACAAGACAACAACTGTAGTCCATAATTGAAGATAGTGGGCCTTGGGGTCCAACCCAATGCCATTTTAAAATCCACTATGATGGCTTGCCGGATACTACTCAAGTCCACACAGTTACTTCTGGCCCAATCCCCCTCTCAAGCCCACCAACAATTTTCATCATCGACCATTCATAGAGCAAACAACAATATCAGGTTTAAGCAGTCCATTCGGCACAACAGGTGCCTAGGCAGCCAGATTCCTCTCATTCATTTCGTGTGTTGATCACTGTTTAGACTATATTAGCGGAGCCGACTTAGTGAATGAGAGTTTAGTACCCGAGGAGAGTAATAGTGAGGATATAGGGGACGATGTCGTCGAGAATCCCGAGACTCTAGATTTCTGTGAGGTAAGTGCCGCTACTGAGAGCACACCATTGTCGACACCAGCAGCCGAAGAGCTTAAGGTTCTCCCGTCTCATTTAGAATACGCGTTCCTAGGTGACAATTCTAGCTTACCCATGATCATTTCTTTGAAATTGTCAACGGAGGAGAAGGAGCGTTTAATCGAGGTCCTGAAGTCAAATAAGGAGGCCATCGCATGGAAACTGTCTGATATCAAGGGGATTAGCCCGACCTTCTGTACTCATAGGATCCTCATGGAGGACGTCTTTAAGCCAGTAGTACAGCCACAGCGCCGTCTGAACCCGAATATGCAAGAAGTTGTAAAGAAATAGGTGCTTAAGCTGATGGAGGCTGGTCTCATCTATCCGATCTCCGATTCCGCATGGGTAAGCCCCACTCATGTTGTTCCCAAGAAGGGGGGAATGACAATGGTTATGAATGAAAAGAAGGAGCTTATCCCATCGCTAACAGTCACGGGCTTGAGGGTGTGCATAGACTGTCGTAAATTAAACGACGCCACCCACAAGGACCACTTCCCGCTCCCGTTCATCGATCAGATGCTGGAGCGACTCACAGGACAGCAATTCTATTGCTTTCTTGACGGCTTTTCAGGTTACTTTCAGATCCCGATTGCTCCCGAGGATCAAGAAAAGACAACCTTCACATGCTCGTATGGGACTTATGCGTATCGCCGCATGCCGTTCGGGTTATGCAACGCTCCGGCTACTTTCCAGCGCTGCATGGTAGCCATCTTTCAGGACATGATTGAAACCTCCATGGAGGTTTTCATGGACGATTTCTCTGTCTATGGAAACACCTTTGATCAATGTCTTACTCACTTAGATGCGATGATGAAACGGTGTGTCGAGACGCGACTGATGCTCAACTAGGAGAAATGTCACTTTATGGTGACAGAGGGCATAGTTCTAGGGCACAAGATTTCGCGAGCAGGGATGGAGGTCGATCGGGCGAAAATAGATACTATTAGCAGACTCCCTCCACCGACTAGCGTCAAGTCCATCCGCAGCTTTCTCGGTCATGCGGGCTTCTACCGACGGTTTATTCGCGACTTTTCAAAGATCACTCGCCCCATGACTCGACTTCTCGAGAAAGATGTACCCTTCGTCTTCGATGACGACTGCTTAAAAGCTTTCACGATCCTTAAGGAGAAACTAGTGAGTGCTCCTATCCTCGTCTCACCCGACTGGAGCTTGCCTTTCAAGCTCATATGTGATGCGAGCGATTATGATGTGGGCGCCGTTCTGGGTCAGCGATGGGACAAACATTTCCACCCTATTTACTACGCTAGTAAAACCCTCAATGACGCATAGGAGAACTACACCACTACACAGAAAGAGCTTTTAGCAGTGGTATTCGCATTTGATAAACTCTTACCTTGTCATGTCCAAGACCATTGTCTTTACGGACCATGCGGCTCTGCGTTTACTTTTCCAAAAGAAGGACGCGAAGCCTCGTCTAATTCGATGGATTCTCCTGCTTTCCGAGTTCGACATAGAGATTAGAGATAAGAAGGGAGCGGAGAATGTGGCTGCTGACCATCTATCCCGACTAGAGGATCCTAGTAGAAAAGAAATTAGGGAAGAAGAGATCGGTGATAGATTTCCCCATGAGTCAGTAGAGTTTGTGACAGCCGGAAAAGAGGGAATGTCGTGGTTTTCTGACTTCGCGAATTATCTAGCGAATGGAGTGGTACTGAAGGGGATGACCACGCAGCAGAAGAAGAAATTCTTCCGCGATGTCAGGCGTTATATCTGGGACGACCCATTTCTATTTCGGGTAGGGGGAGACCGAATTTTGAGGCCCTGTGTGAGTCGAGAAGAGAGGGCAGAGATATTGAGGCACGTGCATGAGGGACTGACCGGAGGTCACCATGGTCCGCACGTCACCGCACAGAAGGTTTTTTATTGTGGTTTTTATTGGCCATCAGTTGTGAAAGACGCCCTAGAGTTTGTGAAGATGTGTAATCGTTGCCAGCGTATCGGCAACATCTCATCCAAGGACGAGATGCCCCAACACCCCATCCAGATTCTTAAAGTCTTTGATGTTTGGGGGATTGCCTTCATGGGACTGTTTCCCGTCTCTAGCGGGAACCGGTACATCCTCGTGGCTATTGATTATGTTTCCAAGTGGGTTGAAGCTCAAGCTTTACCCACAAATGATGCCCGAGTGGTGGTGAGATTCTTAAAAAATTGTTCCCCATTTTGGTACCCCACGAGCCATTATCAGGGACCGTGGCACGCACTTCTGCAATGCTGTCATGGAAAAGGCATTGGCACGCTACGGTGTCACTCACCGCCTCTCCACCGCTTATCATCCGCAGACTAGCGGTTAAGTGGAGAACGCGAACAGGGGGTAAAACGGATCCTAGAGAAGACGGTAGGTAAGAATCGAAAGGACTGGTCCGACAAGTTGGACGATGCTTTATGGGTGTTTCGCACCGCCTATTAGACACCACTAGGCACCACGCCCTTCATGATCATATACGGTAAAGCCTGCCATCTCCCGGTCGAATTAGAGCATAGGGAAATGTGGGCATAGAAGACCGTAAATTTGGACCTCACCGAAGCGGCCAAGCGACGATTCCTTCAAATTCACGAGTTAGAGGCACTTCGGGATGCGGCATATGAGCGGTAATGGAGTTTGAAGGAGAAAACCAAGGCGCTGCACGATCAGAGATTGAAGAATATGAAGGAGTTTCAAATCGGCGACAAATTGCTTCTATATAATTCGCGATTGAAACTGTTTGCGGGAAAGCTGAAATCAAAATGGTCTGGCCCGTACGTGGTAAATGAGGTTTTCCCGTATGGAACTATCGAGCTGAAAGACGAAGCCGACGCAGGGACATGGAAGGTCAACGGGCATCACTTGAAACATTATTTAGAAGGACCGCTAGATCCCACCGAGACGGAAGAGACTCCTCTCGAAGTTCCGCCTCAGACCGCGTAGATTCTCGGGTTTCGGCTCGAGTGTAGAGTGTGTAAAGTTTGGTAGTTAGTTGTATTTCATTTTTTCATTTAATTCTTGTTTCGTATTTTGTGTATATGTTTGTGGGTAGGTTTAGTTGGTTTGTGCAGGTCATATCACGCACCAGTCATGGAGCACTGACGATTGCAGGTACGTTTGATAAATCCGGTAGAACGAGTGGGATTCCGTAAACTTAAGAGCCAACATCATAGTTTCTACAGGCAAAAAATTTTCTAAGGCATAAAACTTGAAAAAAAAAACAAGAAACTTTATGTGAAAACAGGTCTCTCGTGGGGCGCGAGAGGCACAAGCCTCTTCGGTCGCGGCCCGCGAGAGCCCAAGAAATCTCAGAATCCTCACTCCCTCGCGGGGCGTGAGAGACTTAGCAGTCTCTCTCGCAGCCCGCGAGAGACCATATCTGCACATAAAAAACCCTAGCCACCATTTCTCATATATTTCCCAACTTTCTTCACCATTTCCCTTACGGTTTTCACCCCATTTTCACCCAAACTTCGCCATTTTCAACCCAAATTCACTGAAATCTCCCACATTTTCTTCACTACATCAATCCTCACTCATCCTTGCGTGATTCCACCCGGTTTTCCACCCTTCTACTAGTATTTCACCGGTGTTTAAAGTTTCAATTTTTGTGTACTATTCTTAAAGATCTACAACAAGGTATGGTTTTTCGCAACTTCTATGCTTACATTCTTTCTTACTATATCGTTGTTGCGGTTATTTTGATGTTTGATACTGTGCTAGTTGTCTGTTTGGTTAAGTTCGGGTTGGGTTTAACTGGGTTTCACTTGAGTTTTGATAGTGGTACTGGTTATATTTTGTGGATAGATTATGTACATGCAAGGTATCTTTAGGGGGTTTGGTGCGGTCCAACATTGAGTGTGGGGATGAGGGTTGGCTAACTTTGTTTTTAAAAATCTGATTTTTTTAGAGTAGTCAACCGTTAGTTCTACCATGATTCAAACTGTTTTATCTTTCACTATACACTCAATGTCGGCTCGTATCTCGGCACCTCGGTTTAGTTGAGGACAATTAAAGTGCCAAGAGGGGGGTAGTTGTTTGGTTTTGGATATGTTTCAGGGGGTTAGTAACATCTGATTGATCATGCACATAAGATTCGGTCCCGCCCGTACTCAATCTCCATTCGGGCGAGATTTGGTTTTTATCAAACTAGAATGTTACACTCGTTTCAAATGTATCTTAATCATGAGGTAAATTGTTTATCTGTTGCAGATCATAACCACGAATGAAATGCTATATGGTCGTTTGTTTCTATGTAGTTGCTTTCTTTCTAAGGTCATGCTTGTCTTACTTGTGCTTTATGCAGATGTCAGGAGAAGGTAGCTCGAGCAGGGCTGGAAGGAAGAGAAGGGGACCAATGCCTCGTCAGAGAGGTGACCCTGCCGATGCACCACAACAACCCTCTTACTTCGGCAGGCGCATAATTAGATATCGGGGAGAAGGTGTCCCCCATGGGCAAAGTACGCGAATCGTGGACAGCCCTCTCTTGCAGTTCAATTTAGACTCCCGCGAGTGGGAGAGGCTCTCAAATTTGGTCACTTGTGAGTTGCTACCTTACAGGAGAATTGATTGGGAGTTGATTGATAATTTGGGTCAGAAGGGTCGGATCGAGCAGTTATTGGGGGATAAGTTCCGAAGGGTGCTAGATTGCGGAGCGAGACAATACAAGGAAATCACTTATGAGTTCCACTCCACTTTTGAATACCAACAGGGGAAGTTCAACGAGAATGACGCGGTTTCTTTTGCCTTGGGGAGGCAAGTATTTGAGATTATAATCCCACAGTTTGCGGTGGCTTCGCAAATATACTCAGATGAGGAGGTTCAGTCGCTGGACTTCGCCACGAGCCTTCAGGGTGTCTTCAAATGGAGGCACCCCCATAGTGTCCAGACATACGAGCTCGCCAGATTTTGGGGTACCATCTCTTCTGCCCCGTACT
The DNA here is from genome assembly GCA_947069175.1 of Scalesia atractyloides. Taxonomy (NCBI): domain Eukaryota; kingdom Viridiplantae; phylum Streptophyta; class Magnoliopsida; order Asterales; family Asteraceae; genus Scalesia; species Scalesia atractyloides. The sequence continues at coordinate 13,666,923 of CAMTDV010000001.1, read as the reverse complement.
CAAACAACATGGTGGCGAGTGATATTACTGATCACATTCACCGGTTTCTCCATAAGATTCTTGCCGCTACGCTGGTTGGGAGAGGACAGGGGACAATAAGGTCAAAAGGTGAGTTTATTTTGTCTGATGTGTATGGTAGAGGGACGGCCGGCAAACCTGGCCACAATATTTGCTTGGTCGATGAAGCGACTGTGGAGGGGGGCCCCGGGGAAAGGGTTTATTGCGAGCCCTTGATTACATGCTTGGCTGAGAGCCTAGGGGTGTTCGACAGATACCCCCAGGACAGAATGAGAGAAGGCCTCGCCCCCTGTGTCATGAGCATCAGAGATCTCCAGGCTGCCGGAATTCTTACAACCCAAGAGCCTATTAGCTGGATACCAACCCGCCAGGGACCTCAAGTGCAACTGCCTCCCGGATCCGAAGCTGCATCTTCTATGTAAGCGGGCATCCCTACTCGATGCCAGCGGCCAATCACCCGCCAGGAACTGCCAGGACGACAGTATCCTCTCCAGGAGTCTCACCCGGACCCACTGACCTTAGATTCGCTTTATGACAGGATGGAGACTGGGTTCGGGGATTTGCGAGGCTATGTGGACCAGCAGTTTGGCGGGGTTCGCCAAACCATGTTAGAGAGTAGACAAATGCACGAGGCCAGCCAGAGGAGGCTAGAGGACGAGATGCGCTACATGATGCAGAATCTAAATATGGGAATCCCGTCTTACATTCAGCAGCCAGGCGGTCAGGCAGGTTCTAGCCAGTTTGCGGGGATGGAGGACGTGCAACCATAACAGGTATTTGAGGCGTCTGAAGAATCTGAAGAGGATGATTGAAGCAGCCGAAGATCTTTATCTTTATTTTTTCTTTTCTGCTGTTTTCAGTTATTATGGTTTGTACTTTTAAACAATTTACTTTGGGGTTAGTGTTGGTTTGTTTGGGTATGTGGTGATGAACAATCTTTCAAACTATTTATTTATATGACTTTATTATTATTATTATGTTTTGTAAGTGCGTGATGCTAGGTTGATGTTATATGCTGTTCCCGCATGAGAGCGTTGAGAGTGGCACATTAAGCGCGTTCGGTTTAGAGAGCACGAGTGGTTTGCCTGGCACATCGACAGGCTTGCACTACCAACTAAGTCGCTTCCTTTTTTGTATTTATTTTTGGTTTGTTTTTATTTTATTTTTAGTAGTAGTTGTCTCGTCTTTGCATTGGGGGCAATGCAAAAATTTAAGTGTGGCGATGGGATATTAGAGTAGTGTAGTTAAAATAAATAAATAAATAAATCCGAAAATGTCTTTTGAAAAAGAAGTTTGCATGAAATTAAACGGAAAATGATAGAAAAATTGAGTTTTTATTCAGTTTCAAATAATAATAATATGAGAAATAAAAGGGTGAGTTTGTGTCTAACTTGGAATATGTGAGTAGGCTTGATTCGATTCTTATTTTCTTTGAGCTTAATACACCTTAATTGTCGGTCTACTAGTGGGTACTCATCTAGGAGAAATGAGAAACTGAAACCGCCAAAAATAGTATAAGGAATGCCGTTATAAGCTAAAATATTAGAATTTTTAATCATGTAAAAAGAAAAGAAAGAAAAAAATAGAAAAATGAGCTTGATTGAAACGTAGACGAAGCCTATAGAATCTCCCTTGGGGATGGTGACACTGATCGAGAATCCCTCTAGGATTAGTTGAAATTTTAAGTATCGAAGCCCACGTTGTCGCTCTCGGGGACGGTGACTCTGGTTGAGACAGCCTCTAGGTTAGATATGCAAAAAAAAAGAAATCAAAATGCTCAAATGAAAAAGAGAAAAAGAAAATTGCTTGATTTTAAATTCTTTATATTTTGGTATAAAACGGTTAGGAAAGAGTTTAAACAATTCGTTCCTTGTGTTTCATAAGCTTGAGGTGGGATTAGGGATATTGTGGACTCTAGTGTGAGACCCTAGGTGCATTGACCGCACTTAAATTAAATTTACATGATAAGAGTTTGAACCGAATTTTGAGTTTAAGTGGTCCGATACTTGCAATCGCGGTTAACATGAATCTTGTTCCCTAATGAATAATAGTAATCTTTGAAATCGAGTAATTGTTTGGTTATGATTCCGTTTATGCACAATTCTTTTTTCGAGGGCGAAAAAAGAGCAAGTGTGGGGATATTTGATGTATTGAATAATACATCCTTTATCTTGTAGTGTTTGTATAATTTTAGCGCGTTTTCATTTCGGTTTGTCAAGAATTTATCTACTTTTAATCCAAACACGTTTTGTAGGTCTTGGTTCGTGAAAACGGTTGGAAGGATGAAAAAACGAGCGAAAATGGTGAAAAGAACCGAGCCGGGACGTGAGTGGATCGGAAACGAGAAAACGAAACGCAAAACAGGAGTTACAACCCGGTCGCGAGGCGCGACTGGCACACATAGACTTATCAATCCGGAATCAAACTCGGTCGCGGGGCGCGACCGGCCTACCCAAACTCTCTCGCGGGGCGTGAGAGAGGTGTTTATCCAGAAAGTTTCAAAATCAGAGAAGGATTGGGACTTGGTTGTTTTAAAAGGACTTATAATCATTGTAAAACTCATATTGGGCAACCTTAGACGAACTAGGGCAGAATTGGAGCAACTTTCTGGAGATTTGAAGCTACAAGGAGTGGATCTAAGCTACAGGGATTGTGGTGGTGATCAAGGGAGTTCAAGGCAGGAGCTTGTCACGGTTTTATCATACCAATCCTCACTTTAATTTCCTTGTTTTGATCAATCATGCTACCTTGTTATAAACTTTGTTTTAATTGTTTTTCAAACATGTTTTTAGGCTAGATCTTATTCAGTTACCTGGGTTTTGGATGATGGATTTATGATACTTTGATTTGTTTAATTTAATTTATGGTTTGAATATTTAATTGGTAAAGGTCACAACTTTAATGATCTAGTTTAGGGTATTTGCATGATCTTGTTTGTTTGATGATTGTTTGGTTGATTTGCATAAACTTTGGTGGATGTCTTTCATAGAATAGGTTTTATGGATTCTCGAGAAGAGAGGAGCCATGGTGGTCCCCCCGGACCGCCCGGATCCCACGAGTGAATCGAAAGTTGGATCTACATTGGATCTCACCTGAATCGCCCCATTACTTTCGTGTTCTTAGGAATTCGTGAAGTTGTCGATAAAATTGGCCAATTAAACCAGGGAAACAATTAAATTAACCATAAAATCAAACTTGTCATTATACCTAACTTGTTAATTGAGAAATTCCAATTAGTTGGCTGAATTAATGTGGTAAATTGTTAGGTTAGGGTTTTGAGAAATTCCCGAGTCTAATTTCCTTGTCATAATTGAATCAGTTAATCTAAACTAGAAAATTGTAGTTGGTCTAGGTTAATTATTGAGAGGTAATTAATAATTAGACACTTTACTAATTGGAAAAGGTAACTGAAAAGAAATCTTTAAGACTGGTAAACGAATAAAAAGGATAGGTTATTGTAGGTGTCTTCCTGAGAAGGGTCGGGGGTCCTGTTTGATAAGCCTAGACTTTGATATGTTAAGATCCCGGTAAAATATTCAACCAGATTAATTGTTATTAAATTGAAGGAGTAGTAGTCTAAAATCTAACCTAGGTAACTAGTTCATTATCTCTTGATTAAAATCTAAGAAGTCCCTACAAGTTCATAGTTTGGCCATTCCAATTTAGTAGTTTTAGTTAAATTGATATTTTAGATTTATTAGTCAAAACCGCCCTTTAAAATATACATAGTGTGTATTTGAGTCTAAATTAGTAGTCTTAGCAATTAGAGAGTCCTATGGGTTCGATAACCCGGACTTGCTTAATACTATTCTACAATTGATCGGTCCACTTGCCGGTTAGTAGTTTAGTATAGTATAAGAGTCTAGAGTATAATTTGAGTCTAGAATAAAGGTAATTTGTTTTGTTTTTAATTAACTACTTTTAGAACATCATTCATGTTCTGAATTCTTTTGTGTAAAAATAAAAGGTACTTGAAAGAATGTTAATAGTGGAATACTGTAGTAAGCTCGTAATGAGCGCCTTTGTAAATAATGCAAGAATGGAAGATCAAGTATGGTTTATGAGTCAAAAAGTGGCACTAAATCGATTCATTGTGATTAATATGCATGAACCTATTTTCTTATTACGTATGAAATGATGGAATTGAATGAAATACCAGAATGAAATGTAGAATTTGAATATTTTTAAAAAGATGTGTATGAATTGCAAGATGTGATCTTTACGCAAGTTTAATTCAAAATTTGATGACAAACAAAGAAGACGATAATACAAGTTGGCTCAGAGCATCTTATATTTATAAGCATAAGTATGTCTTGCCACTAACATGGCTTATGTGGTAAACTAAAATGAAAAGTTGATAGGATGGAATAAATGTAGGAGACTAGGAAAGTAAAAGAACTTGGAACGTACGTCTATGGAATACGATGGGCCTTTTCAAGAAAAGCTACGCAGATATGTCTTTTATTTTAGCCCATAGGAGGACATGGTAGTCAGAAGGTTACAATAAACTTAAGTTTGAAAAGATGAGGTTTCGAGGATGAAACCTCCGTTAAGGGGGTAGACTTGTAACATCCAAAATTAGGATTTCATTAGCTTATGAAAATCTAAGTTAGAATTGGATGGAAAGAAATGATAATGTAATTCTAAAATAGTTTTGAAATAGTATTATTTAATTTGGTGGAAATACCCATCAAGGTTGTAAGATTTCGTTACTCGAGTGTAGTATAAATAAAATTATAATTTATTAGTTGCTTTGAATTATTAATTAATGAAGATAACTTGTTGCATAGCAATATATTTTAACGACTTTATTTTAGTAATATAAGTTGAGAAATATGACGGGTACGCTTCAGGGAAATATCGTTACCGCATCTTGTGATTCATCCAAACTTAAATGGTCATTGTTGTAAGAATAAAACTTAAGGGTGTATATTGCAATTAGGCAATAGTTTAATATATAAAAAGTATTATTTAGGCTCATTTGTGACAAAAAAATGGCTGGAGTTAGAGAGAGAAATGCATAGAATTAGAGAGAGAAAGAAAGTGGTGGTCCAATGGCGGTTTACGGCGGCCGATGGTGGCCAGAGTTGCGGGTTTCAACTCGAAACTATTTCTAGATGATACCAATGCAATGGTAAGTCCGTTTACTCATAAATCCTAAGTTGAAGTCGTTTATAAATGTCGAAAAGTTAGATTCGTTAATGTGATTTTCGGTTTTAGTTTATGTGGTCTAAAAGAAATTGTTGGAACTGGAAAAACAACCGTTGGATCAATCCCAAATTTTTAAAGTAGCTTTCTGACTTGTAGATATTAACATCCAACAGTTCGAACTGTGAAATATGTTCTAGAGGTATGAATTTTACAGCAACATTTTGGATTTTCGGTACAAAAAATGTAGTCGTAAAGAATAAGTTGTTCCAAGAGATCCGACCGTTGGATTGAGCTGAAATTTGGATAGTAGCTTCCTAAGACATGGATCATAAATCCTACAAGAGGAAATTCCAATCAGATGTATTAAGTGTGGTTTTGACACTGATCAATTTGTAATAGTTTGTTTGTGCGAAAATCAGGAACTTGATTGCGTTGCATGGATGGTCCAATGGAGTTGTACATGCAATCCGATACCGGAAAAATGTTTGTGATGCAATATTGAACAAAACTACATAAGTGGATCTTGTTGCATGTAGGCTATAAGAAAATCCGCGTACACGATCCATACAGAGAAGGCAAGGAAAGCTTGGGAATTGACGGGACGAGATTAACTATAGCAATATCGTATTTTCCTACGGGCAAAGGTGAGTGGTTTATATCCACTTTTGTATGTATAGTTAGTTTTGATTTCTTTAAGGTTACGAGCACATAATATTGCTTATTCATTTATATATGTAGAAAGTCCATGTTGTTCATTGATTTTAAAGATCGCGTAGGTCCTTTCTCAATACCGGAAGTATGATATAATTGGGTAGTATTTCATTGTCGTATGGATCAAATACTCATGAAACGTAGAAATGTTAAATGGTTATTTACGGACTTTGTTTGATGGCTTAGTACGATTATGTAAGTTGTTTGTATTAGTACTTGTGTGCTAGAATAAGAGTTTAGCATAAATTGTTTAGCGTATGTGGTTAAGAATATGGTTATTTAACTTATTAAAGTATGGGAATGAGTAATGCATGGTTTGTGTTTTTAATGAATATAGTTATGATTTCTGACTCTTAGATTGCTAAGAGGGATTTACAAGCATAGGTTTATGGGAGGAGATGATATTCAAGAAAATTTGAATGCAGTTGACAAACTAGTTATGAGTTTGATTTCTTTTTTTCTTTTTACCATGGTAGTAAGTATCTAACATTAAATGTAAGTACATGTATAAACCTTTGAATTATTATTTTATTACGGTGTATTCCTAAATGTACTTGTAGTGCGAGTAGAAACCCTCACTTAGCGTTGCTAATTTATTTATGTTGGATGATGTCATCAGGTTCGCGGGTCTTGAAATTGGTTTGGAGATAGAGGATCGGGTCTAAAGATTTGATTGTACGTGAACGGCATAGACGAATGATTTATAAAGTAACTTACAAATACCACCTAAAATGAAAGAATTGTAACACCTATATATATTCTCTAAAAGTTTTTAGTTGGAAAATATATTGTTTATGTGTATTAGTAAACACAAATTTTTTGGACCGTCTTTCCGCAACTAATTAAATAGCTAAGTCTTGTTTTCAAAGTAGGGTGTTACACATACTTTGGTTTGTCATATATACAACTTATAACATTAATTAATCTCAGTTCTTTTCTAATGTGATATCCACAAGTAAAAAAATATCCACAATTTTGTTTAAATTTAATATATGGAGGGACTTTTATACACAAAAAGTTGTTTAGGGATTTTATGAGACAAAAAAGAAAGTATGTTGGTTTTTTAAGTGTAAAAAAGTGGAAGGACTTTTATAAGAAAAAGTATATTTGTTTTTTATGTCATTTGCCCTTTTATTTATAACGGTTGTAGTAGAATATGTTATGGTAAACTATACCAAATACCGGTACATACCAATGCCATAACAAACCAATGATAACCAAAACAAATTTTCGGCTACATCCACAACAGAGTCCAACTAGTTATTTTATTTAATTAAACCAAAAAAATTTGGCATTGACTTCAAAATTATAAACTTTTGTGAAAAAACTAGAATAAAAAAGAAACACAAATAAATATAGAAACAATGAATATTAAACCAAATGGACTAAATATTAAACTTTTGAGTAATGATAATCAAATGCGATTACTTGTTCATTCGAAAATTTCGAATACTTAGAAGGATTTGCGAGAACTTCCTAGTTCTCACAAATGATGAAAGTTCGCTTAAATGTAGCTTGGAGAGAACTTTGGGGAATTGAGAGTACTTTATGTTAGAGAGCACTTTGTGTTTGGGAGTACTTTGAGTTTGAGAGTACGTTGCATTCAAAATAAATATAGACTTTCGGTGTCTATTTCAGTATGTGTGAATGTGGTGAGATCATTAACTCGAGAAAGCTCACTTTGGGTTGGAAAGGGCTTAATTGATGTATGTATATGGAATCAGTGATGACTAACAAATTCATCATCTACATCTAGCACTGTCAATTTTATTATTGATTTATTAATTTGATAGGATCATACACACACCCGTCTCAATTTATGCAAATTCAAGAGTGTTGTTGATGAGAATCTATCCTTACAAGTGGTATCACAATAGGTTGAAGCGATTATGTTTAACACACAATCGGTTCGCTATCGCTATTTGAATCTTATACTTAATTCGAAAATCTGTTGCAAGAGACATTCATTTTGGTTAATTATTAAAATGCATTGCTGTTTTGAGTGAATTCAAAAGTTGATGTGTTCCTCTTTTTAAAAGATAGAAGAATTCAGTTTGAATTCGAAGATCGTGGAATACAAAAGTTAAAATCAGCTTCATATTTCGATCGTTGAAGCAAAATCAATATTCAAATCTCAAACATCATCATTATATTTCAATTAATTTACAATAAATTTACAAACCACAAGTTTGTAAATACAACAGTTCTATGAATCAATGTTCATCATCGCAGTTCTTGATTAACAGTTCTATGAGTCAATGTTCATCATCACAGTTCTCGATTTGATGTCAAAGTTTGAGATCAACAAACAAAATCAGAAGTCTTTTCAGAGTTCGTCATTTTCTGATGAAGCGTATTACTTTTTGATTAGTGGAAGTTCAAGCCTTTATCAAATGCCTAAAATAGGATGGACTTACATTAGAGGCAGAGAACCGAAATGAAAGTCAAACAGATTTGATATCATTAACCAAGAGGAAGATTGTAAGGTTTAAATAGGTGACTGATGATAATAAAATGCGATTACTTGTTTATTTGGTAATTTCCAACACTTGAAGGATTTGCGAGAACTTCCTAGTTCTCGCAATTAATAAAAGTTTGCTCAAATGTAGCTTTGAGAGAACTTTGGGGATTTAAGAGTACTTTGTCTTTGAGAGTACTTTGAGTGATGACTAATGCAATTTTTCTTCATCTATATTTGTCTTCTTATTGTTTGTTGATTATTTGATCTCAACACATCCGTCTCTATCCTATTTGATTCAAGAGTGGTGTTCTTAAAGTTGTTCGAGACCTACGACTTCTACGTTCTCCAATCTTTTCCATTTGACTCTTTTAATCACGAGCTAAAATATAAGTTCAAGTATGATAACTGACAAAATGATATAAGCAACGAAACAATTAAAACCTATTGAAATATAGGAAAGTTCATTTGAGATAGGGTCATTGGTTGCTTAAACTGTCACTAAATCACATGGTATTACTCATATTTGAATATTAAATGGCTTAGCCTCAAACTGATATGAACACAATATGATTCTAGGATGTTTGCAGATTAGGATTGACATGACAAATAAATATATATAGGCCATGTTTAACTTCACATATTCGATCCGCCATCGCATTTCATATGTCAAACTAGACATTTGCTAGGCATTATTTTTTATGGCGTGGGTAGCTCAAGCTCAATAAAATGACTTATACACAATATAGCTTAAAGGGTTGAAAGATAAAAGGGTTCAGAATCGACAACCGTCGTTAACAGCAAAAAGAATGAGAACAGTACCCAATCACATCAACACTTTACGTGTATACTCTCCTGCACAGCCACAACAGAGCATGTGCAAGAGCACACTCTTTTACCCGCAGGTCCAAACCTTTCAACCTACCAAAAAGGACAAGTCCTCCACTGCAGCAAAGAATCACTAGTCAAAGGTTTCTTCTTATAGAGAGTCCCTTCCCTATAAATCACAACATCTTGTCATTCAAGAAGGACACCAGATCAGCTCAGGTCACTCTTGATCACTGGTCTTCCCCCTTCTCTCTAGAACTTTCTTTATGCTTGTTCCATTCTTCACTTAACACTACATCATCATACTTGATACTAACATTCCGGGTTGAGCACTTCTCAATCCAGAATCCAAAAGTGAATAACAACAGTGATCACTCTCCACGTGTTGCAAACATGGGAGGATCCCACGACCTACGTTAGGCAAACCGAAACCCTTGAACACATTTGCCTAACCGGTCCGGTCGCTATCCTTGGTCTTATATTTGTTGTAGCAACGATTTTCAATAATAAACTTTTTTTAGTTTAAAAATTGATGCATAATTATTGGTCATAATAAATACTAATAGAATGGATAGGTATATATGTGATCTATATATGTTCTTTTTTCCTAAAAAGCAAAGATTTTATTCCAAACATAATAACTATCAGTTTAAAAACTGACTAAACTAAATAAAAGCTAGTTGAACAAAATAAGGAAATCTTAGTTCATATCCAGCTTGGGTAAATCTGTAAGAGAGTGATGAATCGGCTCCGAGAGTTTTAGTGTTCTTTCGGAAAGTATAGTTTGGTCTTCGATCGACTTTCCTTGATTCACGCGTCCTCTATTAGTATTTGGGGATCTTAGTTCTCGTACATACTTCTCCTTGTGGAGTATTGCCGCAAACCTATCATATTTAAAATAAGCCAAATTATGAAAATAATTAACTACTTAATTCTGTTTTTTACAAATAAAATAATAATGAAATAACTTGAAGATAAATATACTTTTTTAAAGCCATCTCATTGGTAGTATGATGATAAGGCTCGTATAGGCCCGTGCCAAGATTCACCCTGGTCACCGGTTTTTTCAACAACTCCTCACCAACTTTCACGAGATTCTCTAAGTTTTCTTTGGTAGCTAGATCCAGGGAGGCTAATTCACCACTTAGAGTGTCATCTTGAATTCGGAGATAACATTCTGCTGAATGTAGGGCTTGGAAGACGGTAGAGATGTGGTAGTCAACCATGTCACCACTAGCCTGAGTGAAAACATCCACCAATGGAGTAGAGCCACCACCGGCTAACCACCCTAAAACGCCCCAACTAGAAGACTTTGTAGCGTCATACTTCTCTTGAAATTTCTGAGACCCTGTGCCTAATGACAAAACTAGAAACTGGCCATATTCCAGTGGCTTTATCGGGAAAAAGTCAGGACTTCCCGTGGTTATTTCCTTACTTACTTCACTTATTGCAGCCAATGTCTACACAAAAAGTATATTTAATCAGCTTAGCTTGTATGTTTTATAACATGTTTTTGGATTGCATCACATAAATCTAATAACCATTTTTTTTAGAATGTAAGCTGGCCTACCGGATTGTTAGCGACCACTCCACCATCTATAAGATTGAATTCTCTAAGTAACTTTCCCTCCGAATCTTCAGTTTGGAATGAATGGGAAGGAAGATAAGTTGGGGCTGCGGACGTTCCAATGCATATATCCGAGATCTTGGCATCCAGGCTAGGGATATTCTTCAACTGATCAAACAAACATGAATTGTGGTTATGACAGTTTGGATATCTAAAGACAATTTGATGGTTTCGGGTGCAGAAGATATCTGGTAGCTCGAGAAGATAACAGGCTGCAGGCATTTGATGTCAAAAGTTGGAATCACAATATTTGTTACGGCTTCATGGAGTCGTCTATCTTGAAGTTTTTCACGAATAATCTCGTGTAGGTATTGGCCATCGTATTTTGGGCCAGATAAAGCTTTGATCACATTTGTTGCAGCAGCGAAAGGATGACTAGATATAGTGCAAATTAAAGGTGAGACGTCAAATGACACAAGTAATGTTTTTGAAATAAATCATGATCCACGGGTTCCATAATATTTAAAACAAACAATTAAACAGCAACGGCTGTTAACTAATTAAGTAATCATTTATTTATAAACTGTGCTACTTGTATAATAAATTAATATTATATAAATTTACAGCCTTGAACTTTGAAGAGATGTAACAATGGTTTTTACTGGTATTATGCTTGAGTCGTCGCTCATGCTTCCAAGGTTCGCAACATTGGCGACATAAAAAATATCATAAAACAAGTATTGAGAGATAAACTTGTCACAAATTGACTAATGATGCATACTTATCGTGTGGGAAGATCTTAGGACAGTGTTCAAGATAAAATTCTTTAACATCCTTAGCCGCAAAGGCTGGACGACCCTCTTCATTCGGAGTAGTTAACATAGCCGTCACAATGCCACCAGTGCTTGTCCCGGAAATCACATCAAAATAGTCTGCAAGTCTCGCATTCTCGCCATCTAATTTCTTTCAATTTAAAAAAAATGTCATTTATTTGTTTTTTCTACAAAATAAATAAAAATAGAAGGAAACCGAACTCGTATTAACCCATACTCATAAATTTTACCTGCAGTTCGGTTTCTAGAACATCAAGGATCACACCTGGATTGATTCCTCGTACTCCACCTCCATCGATGCTAAGGATGGTGATTAGGTTCCCATATGTTGGTGGTTGCAAAGGTGACCGTGGATCTTCCTTAAATGACATGGTGGATTCAAAATCCTGCTCAAGTTATTAGGTTTGGTGTAATGGGAAGAAATAGCTTGAAAAACAATGGATTTTGTGCGAATGATATGTTATGTGACGTGAGGGTATTTATAGAGTATATTTGTTGGAAGTTTAACAGCCACAGGATATTTCCAACTTTTGGGATAACATGATGGCTCAAATGATGTTACACGTTTAAAGTGGATTTCTTATATTTGTGTGAGTGTGTTAGTTATGTTATATGGAACAATTATGAGTAGTTTTAAATGGTTGTGAGTGAAGGAGAGAGAAGATGTTAATGTTCATCTATAAATATACGAGAAAAATCTTCATCCCCTTATATTTTTTTAAGTTTTAACCTTTATATATATTTTTTTAAATCATTACTTGTATGTTACGATACAAAAGGTACAACCATATCCACAAGTTTATTATTTTTTTAAATCATTAGTTGAATGTTACGATACAAAAGGTAGAGAGTGCTTACAACCATCCCTAAGACTAAATAAGGAAATGCGCTCATATTTATTTATTTTTATTTTGTATTTTCTGGAAATGGCGGATATATTAGAACACACGTGAGTAGCAAGAATCTACCTTTGGAAAAAGAATAATTACCTAACGTAAGCGGATTTTATAAACACTGGATTGAGTTCACACAAGTTTTCTTTTTCCTATTAACAACCCACAAAAACGAGAAAATGACAATACCTTCAAAAACTATTTCTCTTTCTTTCTTTGTTAAACACCATAAATATATTTGTAATGTTAATCCCCCAACTTCCTTTATTACAGTCTCTTTATTATGTGCTTATTTGTTTACGACTTGAGTATAAGTTTACAACTCAGTTATAATTAGGCAACCTATTTGACTTCTTTAAATAAATAAGTTATATGGGTAGTTATGTGGGTTGTTTTCAAGTTATTTGATTTTTAGTCTTCGTGATACGCGCCAACCTAAAACATGTAAACTTGACACGATTCTGCCCCTTGATCTAAGAGTTTAAGCTGAATATGCATTGTAAGAGCATTCATGTCACACCCCAACCGATGGCGGAAACATCGGAGTGAGACGAAATAGATTGCTCATTGCTCACAACGCCAATAATGACAATATTTAATTAAAGCCGAATTTCATTTCAATAACGATTGTCAAGTACAACATTAAAGCAAATTACAAATAACATAATACCACAAAACTGATACAACAAATTTAGCCTAAACGTCTAATTGTGTGTATCTAAGTCCTTGCTATTTGATTTCATAGCATCCTCTTCATCAACCTGTAACATGTTTTAAAATACAATTCAATGCAAAAGCAAAGGCGAGTACATAATTTTAAGCATAGTATACGTATACGATTAACGTTTAAATGAATCCTCATGGCAACTATGATTTTACGAGAGCATATACAAGGCATGCAATACTACTAGCCAAACCCTTAACGCAAACACGCTGTTTTAACATGGCCTCAAGTTTATGCGACGGAGGGGGATGCGTGACTTCCTATAGCGCTATAAATGTTAAACGGAGGCTTAAAACAAGTTAATGACTAAGTATCACATAAAGAATGTCCAAGATATAAGCATCACGTAATCGTATCAAGTATTCATGTGTATAGGATTGTTTATGCATTTCATAAAGTTTAAGTGATGTCGTTTTGGTATAAGTAAACTGTTACACACAAAAGGTGTTGTAAACGAAAAGTGGGTCGAGTGTACTCACGGTTGTGCGTAGTCTTCAAACTTGACGAGTTCGCGAAGTGGGTTGACGGATGGGATGAGCGCCGAGTTATCCTACAAGAGGAGAACTTAGGTTGTAAGTATTCGAACGATAACGGAGGATTTAGGAATTAAAAGCAATAAAGTAGTTTATACAAGAAAGTAATCGCTTAGACTTAATACTCGTTTTTAACACTATAAGACCATTCGGGTTGACGTGTTTTCATGGGTTAGGATACCCATTAGAATCGTAACGAGAGATTAAGTACTTAGGTGATGAAACCTAGTACCATGATAAATAATCATTTGATTACCATTAAGAGTTCGGTTAGTATTCATATATATATATTATATAGTATAACAATCGATAATCCACAAACATCATGTAATTTCATAGAAGTCATGCATGGAGGTAGGAGGAGAACCTTCCTTTTAAAACCTCTTGTATAGTATACCAATGCACAAGTCGTCACAAGGACGACAAGGATGGTCTTGAGTACGCTTGAACATATAAATAAAAGACAAAAGTAAATGAAAAAATCAAGTGAGGTGGTGGATCGAAGTTTAGGATCGCCAAGGCTTCCAAGTGATCACACTCTACCAACTCAAGTTTTGTTTCGAGAACAAGCTTGGAAAGATACAACACTTGTGGGTAAAACCCTAATAAAACCAAAAGAAAGTTGTTACCCTTGGGACCTTAGGCATGGTGATGTTCCAAGCTAGTCTTCCATGGACGACTTATGGAAACATTCCAAATGTATTTCCAAGTAGTAAGAAAAAGTAAAGATTAAAAGAGAGAGGTGAGTTGGAACTCACTTTTTAGGAGTTTTGATCTTTGAGAGAAGAAGAGAGCTCTTTAGAGCTTTTAGAGTAGAGAAAAGAAGATTTAGGTGTGAGTTGAGAGTGAAGGGGAGTGGGGTATTTATAGTTGAGGTTTGAGGGTTGAGTTAGGTGAATATTAAATGCAAGAAACACAATCCAACAAACACACTTTTGCCCAATCCATGAGCTAGAAACAACTTTCTCCGAATTATGCTATTTTTAGTTCTTGAACTTAGTTTATCTTTCATTTCATGGTAAAACTTGATATTTTCGCATGTTTTCAAGTGTATAATGTATATGTAAGTCTATTTAGGTATCAAATATGAACGTATGAGTATTTGCACGTATAACAAGTATCGGTTTGTATGTAAACACGTATTTAACAATTAAATGCATGTAAGGCAAGTATGTATTAGGTATGAATTTTATTACGATCAAAGTCTCGGATTATAAGATTGGGAAATGAAATACGAATGTGATATAAATACAAGTTTCAATAAATTGAAATACGATTACAATGTCTTATTAAGGAAAGTACGAAAAAACGAGGCGTTACAGTCTCCCCTCCTTTAGGAAATTTCGTCCCGAAATTTATTCAAGAGGAAGACTTTGGAAAAGATGTCATTTTGGTGAAAATGTTTTGCTAAAATCAAGAATTTGAATTTTGAAGTTTTGCGGAGTTCATGTATAAGTGTGTCAATATGTATCGAAATCTTGAAGGATACAAATGGTAGGATCGTGAAAGGAATTTGTTTGACTAAGGTGTTTTTGAGACACCAATCATAAACGTGTATAAGGATAAGTAAAAACGTGTATATGTATGTGTAAACAAGTGAGTTTGACTGGGTCTGGACAACTCATTGGAAGGAATATTTTAAAAGAGTGCGACCTAAGAGGAAGGTTTTACTATGACTATGGATGTATTTTGATTAAAATGAGCAGTCCGCACCGAAAGCTGTAAGAAAAATTTTGTCAGTTCTAAGGCGTATTAGTAAAATCACTTGTTGTAGAAAAACAATGTTTATTGGAGAGAGCTAAGATGGTAAACATTTATGGTTTCTAAAAGGTTTTGGCAATAATAGACCGACTGGTTGAAGTTTGCGTACAGATAAGAGTGAAAGATAGTTTTAAAAGAAAAGGAACATTTTGACCAAATTGAGCCGGTGGGGACGTTTATAAAAATGGATTGAACGTTTTAGGCTGATTTGCTGTAAATAAAGTTTGGATGAAAGGTTAAGGGAAGAATTGGGAAAATCGTGGTATGGTAGTGAATGATTCGGTAGGTCTATGCGAGGGGTAAAAATGGTATGAATATCGGATAAAATGCGACATGGAATGTTGAGAGATGCTAGTGATAGTTGTGGCGATTAACGTTAACGATTTTGAGAGTGAAGCTTTGTCATGGGTAATTGAGTACTAACCATTTCGATGTGGGGTCACCAAAGTTTGTTTTGAATGAAATGTATATAACAAGGTCCGGGAAAACACCGAATTTCTCATGGTACGTTTTACGAAAGTTTGGTAACATGGTAGGGACACTTATATATAGGAAGTACCAGCGGCGTATCCACCATGTTCACACCATGTTACGTTGTTTTTCTATTTGGTGTCATGTTACATTCCGTGTTGTGATACACAGTAGAACCCACTATGATTTTCATGCGCCTATTTTGGTTTTTGCAGGATCCGCATAGTTTGTACTAGTAGTGTATGGGTCAGGTTACATCTAGTAAGCAAAGGGTATGTAAGATTACGTATAAAACTAAGTATGTAAGCATGATTGTATGTATGCATGAGTGTGTCGAACGTAGGCGAAACAACTCGGGTTATGCCTACTTATAGATTTCAAGTATGACTACCAAGTAGTGCAAATGTATAAATTTTGAGTATGATCGAAGACAAATACGTATAATATTAGCATGTAGTATCGAGCATATAGGTGACATAAAATGGGATTTAACATATATAAATTACCATGAAGTTGCGAGTGTGTGAAATACGAAGTGTAATGGTGATATGTGTAATATTGTCATGTAATATTGACAATGTAAATAGAAACGTGTAAGGCGATATGCATGTGTATGGTTGCTTGAGTCAAAACATTGAGTTAGTTTAAATAAAATAATTCGGGTTTGTCAGGAATGAATGACCAAAATTGTGAATGTCGGGTGAATATTAAGAAAAGTATTAATTTTTGATGTAAAATGTGGTTTGTAAAAAGAAATGCTACGTTTGTTTTAAAATTTTTATTCGCATATGAAATTTTCTTGCCCATGTGTTCAGATTTAGATTTGCGTGTTTTGAAAAAGTTGTGAAATAGTGAGCTTGCTTTATTTTATTTTATTTTATCTTATTAATGCAAGAAAAGTCGTGTTTTGATAGTTTTCATGTAAAACTTAAAATTTTGAAACGTATTTTAGCAAAGTACTTATACGTATGTGAGAGAAAGTTTTCGTTGGTTTCTTATTGGAAATAAAATGTCTTTAGAATGGTAGTATAAAGTGAGTGTGTTTTGGACGAGTTGTGAAAATCGAGGGCAAGAGGTTCGTTTGACCGACTAAGTTGATGGGTAACATTTCATAAAGTTTTTGAAAAATTGTGAAAGAAACGTTTAAAGTGTCATTAGGGGTTTCATGTATGTAATTTACGTAAATATGTTGTAGGGTGAGAAATCGCTCGGATAAAATAGTAAGGTTCGAGGTTTATGCATAAATGAGAAAAATCGAAACAATGATAAAAGGTTTAGGTATAAGTTTTGATATAGTGATTGTTATGAAAATAGTCGAGTTGGAGTTGGACTTCGACTCCAACTTGAGTTTTGCGAAAAAAAGACATCTAGGTGATCGACAATAAAAATCACGTTTGAGCATGTAAGTATTGTATAACATGTATGAGTTCACATAGGTGACATAAGCATAACAAGTATTCAATAGTATAAACATGTATGATTGCATAAGGAGTATGAATTTAGTTGGTTTGCGAGAATTATTATTGTTTTTGATTGCGAAAGATGTGCAAATTGTGCATCGGGTTCGAAATGAACGAGGTAATAAATATTAAATCACATAGAAATTGAGATAGCATAAAAGATAGGCTTAGTAAAATATTACAGTGCTTTGGTTGAGAAGCGTCGACTATTCCAAAGTGAATCGACGATCCTTTCAAATTAGAGGAACGTGCTTTGGCCTATAGGTAAAATGCTCTCTCCGAGAAGCGATTAACGACATTTTACCCTTACAGTTACTACACGTCTCTAATTGATCGAAAAATCAAAACTTTGGCGAGATCCAAAAATCGAGGAGTGGGACTTAATCGACAAGGTGCGGGTTTCACCCCTAACTTGACGATTTCGTACCCTAAGCGTGGTTGGTTGTTACAAAACGAAGAGCATATTCCAATTCGTTGGTATGGATCCACTAGAGTTTGAATTGGAAATTTTTCCATCAAGATGTGGGTTTCACTCCTAACTTGATGACAAAATTCATGCAAAAAGAATAAGAATAGCGGAATGAGAGTCGTTCACCAAATTGTGGGTTTCACGCCTATTTTAGTGAACTCGTCTCGTTTGTGTTACGAGTGTCTTCAAGTCTTCAAAGTGCATATTGTGTAAAAATGTCTCAGGAAAGACATCATGTAAATGTGTTAAGGCCAAAAGAAAAGAGGAGAAGCAAGTAGGAAGCATAAAGTTTTAAGAATAAACAAGAATGGTCAAAACAGGTACTTAGAACTATAGACTAGGTCGAATATGGCAATTCTACCTAATTCCCTATAGTTATGGCTCTGATACCAATCTGTCACACCCCAACTAATGGCGGAAACATCGGAGTGAGACGAAATAGATTGCTCATTGCTCACAACGCTAATAATGACAATATTTAATTAAAGCCGAATTTCATTTCAATAACGATTGTCAATTACAACATTAAAGCAAATTACAAATAACATAATACAACAAAATTGATACAATAAATCTAGCCTAAACATCTACTTGTGTGTATCTAAGTCCTTGCTATTTGATTTCATAGCATCCTCTTCATCAACCTGTAACATGTTTTAAAATACAATTCAATGCAAAAGCAAAGGCGAGTACACAAGTTTAAGCATAGTATACGTGTACGATTAATGTTTAAACGAATCCTCATGGCAACTATGATTTTACGAGAGCATATACAAGGCATGCAATACTACTAGCCAAACCCTTAACGCAAACACGCTGTTTTAACATGGCCTCAAGTTTATGCGATGGAGGGGGATGCGTGACTTCCTATAGCGCTATACATGTTAAACGAAGGCTTAAAACAGACTAAAGTATCACATAAAGAATGTCCAAGATATAAGCATCACGTAATCGTATCAAGTATTCATGTGTATAGGATTGTTTGTGCATTTCATAAAGTTTAAGTGTTGTGGTTTTGGTATAAGTAAACATGTTACACCCAAAAGGTGTTGTAAACGAAAAGTTGGTCGAGTGTACTCACGGTTTTGCGTAGTCTTCAAACTTGACGAGTTCGCGAAGTGGGTTGATGGATGGGATGAGCGCCAAGTTATCCTACAAGAGGAGAACTTAGGTTGGTAAGTATTCGAACGATAACGGAGGATTTAGGAACTAAAAGCAATAAAGTAATTTATACAAGAAAGTAATCACTTAGACTTAATACTCGTTTTTGACACTATAAGACCCATTCGGGTTGACGTGTTTTCATGGGTTAGGATACCCATTAGAATCGTAACGAGAGATTAAGTACTTAGGTGATGGAACCTAGTAACATGACGAATAATCATTTGATTACCATCAAGAGTTCGGTTAGTATTCATATATAAATATATATATATATATATATATATATATTATATAGTATAACAATCGGTAATGCACAAACATCATGTAATTTCATAGAAGTCATGCATGGAGGTAGGAGGAGAACCTTCCTTTTAAAACCTCTAGTATAGTATACCAATGCACAAGTCGTCACAAGGATGACAAGGATGGTCATGAGTACGCTTGAACATATAAGTAAAAGACAAAAAGTAAATGAAAACATCAAGTGAGGTGGTGGATCGAAGTTTAGGATCGCCAAGGCTTCCAAGTGATCACACTCTACCAACTCAAGTCTTGTTTTGAGAACAAGCTTGGAAAGATACAACACTTGTGGGTAAAACCCTAATAGAACCAAAAGAAAGTCGTTACCCTTGGGACCTTAGGCATGGTGATGTTCCAAGCTAGTCTTCCATGGAAGACTTATGGAAACATTCCAAATGTATTTCTAAGTAGTAAGAAAAAGAAAAGATTAAAGGAGAGAGGTGAGTTAGAACTCACTTTTTAGGAGCTTTGATCTTTGAGAGAAGAAGAGAGCTCTTTAGAGGTTTTAGAGAAGCGAAAAGAAGATTTAGGTGTGAGTTGAGAGTGAAGGGGAGTGGGGTATTTATAGTTGAGGTTTGAGGGTTGAGTTAGGTGAGGATTAAATGCAAGAAACACAATCCAACAAACACACTTTTGCCCGATCCATGAGCTAGAAACAACTTTCTCCGGATTATGTTATTTTTAGTCCTTGAACTTAGTTTATCTTTCATTTCATGGTAAAACTTGATATTTTCGCATGTTTTCAAGTGTATAATGTATATGTAAGTATATTTTAGGTATCAAATATGAACGTATGAGTATTTGCACGTATAACAAGTATCGGTTTGTATGTAAACACGTATATAACAATTAAATGCATGTAAGACAAGTATGTATCATGTATTAATTTTATTACGATCAAAGTCTCGGATTATAAGATTGGGAAATGAAACACGAATGCGATACGAATACAAGTTTCCATAAATAGAAATACGATTACACTTTCTAATTAAGGAAAGTACGAAAAAACGAGACGTTACAATTCACAACATCTTCATCATTTTTAACCAATAATTTAACTAGAAATCGTACTTTTCAAAATTCCTCTCACATCACATCTCATACATTATCTTTATCTATATTTTATCCCCAAACAATTATTTTGTTGTATTTCTTGTTTTTATACACTCACGATAATTTGATGGAGTGTGAATAGTAGCTTTTCAAATATAAAAAAGTTAGTGTAGCAGTGTTTTTAGGTATAAAAATGGGGTATATATATGGTGGTTCTAATGTAGAGTGAAAATGATAATTTAAAAACATTTACCTTAAAATTTAAAAATGGAGTTAGGTATGATGGAGTTGTTGTGAATGCCCTAAGGATGGATGATATGGGTATTTTCTCCCTACCACCCCGGCAAAATCGAATAATAGCGCCCCCCTTTATACCGTCAGCGTTATTGAAGCCCAGCCAAAGCAATAGCGATAATGGGAAGAATTGTGGGCATGGTTGGGTTGACCGTTCGGTAAGGGCTACTTTTAGAAAAAAGTTAGTGTAAAAATTAATCTGAAACTATATATATACCACCTCAAACCCCTATTTATAACACACATCACAACACTCTCAATTATATCTTTTTACACAAAATTCATCCCTCACAACCCGTCATCTCCATCATGTTTCTGTTCAACAACGGCCCAAACATGTATGATCTGAACAACCCACGTTACACAAGCACTCAACAACACCTATGGAACATCAACACCAACACGGCGATGGTGAATACCGACCGTTACCGACCAAAAATTCTTCAAGATGGAACATGCAATCCTCACAACCTCGACTTTTACATGTATCCTCACGCATTTGACCAATACGTATATGTCACAACCTTTGTCTCCTATTTCTCCTATGTCTCCACTCGAATCTCAAACCGTACCCGATACCCGTCAAAAGTTATCCTTGCTGAGACATCATAGAAAGCAAACGGAAGGAAAATAAGCGATTCTAGCAAAATATCCGAAAAGGTAGAAGTTGGTTAGGTTTTAAATGTTATGTCTTTTTCAAAGATGCTATGTCTTTGTATTAAATGTGAATTTTTTTCAATGTAATGTTTTTTTTAGTTTAAATTTAATGTTTATTTTAAATGTAATGTCTTTATTATACATTTATTTATTTATTTAAATTTTATAAATATAAAAAACATAATAAATTATTAAGCAATGATTGATCGGGCTTTATTCCATACCATGGGATTATTGGAAGGAGATAATGGAGCCCATGGTTGATGTGACGTATATGTGACGCTGTTGTGACACAATGAAACCCCTAAAGGGCAGGGAATCCATTTCTTACCATGCGGCGTAGGATGATTCACACAAACTTCACCATGTTCTACCCTACAATTTTACAAATAGTCATACTTCTCAAAGTTATCACCTATTTTAAAAACCTCTCACATCTCATCAACCGTTTTTATCTTTATTTTACTTACAAACACAACACTTATTTTATCATGTTTTTCGTTTTTAGACATTCAGAATTATTTGGTGAATCAATAGTAGTTTTTCATTTATAAATAAAGTTATTGTAGTGAGATTTTGAATTATAAAAATGTAGTACATATATTATTGTTCTAATTTGGAGTTAAAATAATGAGTTTTAGACATTTATCTTAATTTTAAATTTTAAAATTAGAGGTTGATATGTGAATGCTATTTTACACTTAACGTATCCTTCAAATGTCAAAAAAGGGCATAAAGTTGACTTTACTGATGGTGAAATAAAACTGTTGAATTCATGGAGGGATAACCAATGGAGGTTAAAAAAATATATATATTTTTTGAACTCCTTTTTTTGTGATTTGGCCCAACGTTTCTGATCTGACAAAAATCAACGATGGGAAAGTCCGTTCGTCATTTTTCTTTGTACATAGTCAATTTATGGTAGCGAAAAGTGCATTCTTGATGATTTTCAAAACTCAATAGAATCAACGACCGTAAATCTTTTAAAACATGCCTCGGGCTTGTCAATTAAACGACGTCAAATAATTTGATGTGTTGGGTCGGGGCCAATCATTTTTGGGACCAAACTTTACTCAAGAATTTTTTAACTCCATAATATATCGAGGATGAACAAGAAGAAAACTTTTACCATGTAAGACCACACGGTGTGGGCGTCGTTCTTCGGCGTTGTTGCTAGTCAACGCCTACCTTTCCACACCGTCCCTGCGTTGTTGTTTGGGCGAGAGATATTCAACGGCTAGTTTGACCTTTAAAAAAATAGGTGTCACGTGTCAAATAACGCCCCTTCTCACACCCCCTCACTTTTTTCCACAACGCAACTTTTCTGACGCGTGCTTACGTGTCGTCCACATATCGCATAACGCTCGCTCATCCACATCATGTGGGATTGGGCTAAAGATCATTATATTAATAGGGAATGGCATAAAAGTTTTACTTTATGCAATTAAGGGACAAGTTAAGAGTTACATTAGACTTGAAAACTACAATGTCCACTATGTTAGATCTATTATGGTCGCAGGATGACATGTCGAACCCTCAAACGTGGCACATCCTTGATGTTCTATGTTGCTGTTGTAATGCTTCTGTTCGGTATACTTGTAGTTACATAACCGATAGCTTATTTAAGATGTAACTAGATGATTAAAGGTTGAAATTTAATGGTCAATTTCTTTTTATTTTCTGACTAGAACTAAAAGAAAAGGAAAAATATATAGTTATAAAATGTGAAAATATAAGAAATTCCATAATAAGTTGTCTATAACTATAATTTAAAAAGCAGACATTAATTTGTTGCAACTTATTTATAGAATCGTGACAGGGATATCTTACTGACACCAAAACTAGTGATCTCGAAAATTGCCTAAAATAGATACCTGTACTCAAAGTGCTCGGTAGAGTATGGTACGGCATTCTGAATGTAACAAGTGGTAAAATACCATACCGTACCGAATTGGTACAGGACTGAAAGTACCGATCCAAAAAAAACATAAAATGGGTATGGAATTGGTACCTAAATTTGATCACTATGGTGTGGTTTGGTATCTAAATTTGATCACTATAGTATGGTTCTAGTATCAATTGTTAATCCCTAAATCACGAAGTAAGGTAAAAGCTTTCAATAACATTTAGAGTAAATCTTCATTTACAATCCTATGGTTTGCGACAAAAATCAATTCAGATGCCCCTAAAGAATGTCATTTACAACCTCGATGTTTAAAAAGCGCTACAATATATAATCCATCACTCATCACATTGACTTCTATAAAGATTATTTTGCCTTTTTCTGCACATCAATCCACACCCCTTGGTTTATAGTAAAACCCTCATTTTACAACCTTGCATTACCATAATTACATCCTAAAATAAACAATATTAAAACAAAAATTTTTTTTAAAAGAACAATATTATCACCAAACCTATATTATCACCTATATATAATCACCAAACGAACTTTCGACTATATTATCACTAAACCAAACAAAACTAACACTTACATTATCACGAACGAAACCATATTATCACCAAAAACTATATAATCACCTATATTATCACGAAACAAATAACGCCTATGTTATCACCAAACCAAACGCACAAACAACTATATTAGCACGAAACAAATAATGAAAAAATAAAACCTATATTATCACCAAACCAAACAAACAAAGCACTATATTATCACGAACAAATAACGAACGACTATGTTATCAGGTAAGAAATAGCGACTATATTATCACCAAACGAAACGAAACGAACAAACCACTATATTATCACCAAACAAATAGTGCCTATATTATAACCAAACGAAACGAACACGAAACTTATATATAGTCCCACGTATATTACACAATACTGTAAATTTATATAATCCCCCCCCCCCACCCCACACACATATAGATAATAAAACCAAGATAATTAGTGGTTAATCTAATTGTCTTGATAGTAAGATTAACCTAGATTATCAAGCTAACTACTCCATAGCTTCATCTTCCCCTACTTCATCTTCCCTCGTCCATGTTCCCCTCAAAGTTTTTGTGGGAAGCATAGAGCCTAAACCCAACTACCAAACAACAGTTCAATTTGTTCAATGTAAACGCAGAAAGTTAATTATGGTGTGTGGTACAGTTCATGGTGATGCTTGGTGTCGAGATCATCATGATGCCGTGATGTGATCGTGGTGATGGTTATGCTATACATACATGCAAATATGCAACTTGAAATCAAACCCCGAAGAAGAAGCGGCATTGTTCTAGAGGTGATCGTGGTGGTGCTATGTTGATTATCGCTTGGGAACTCGTCAGAGGGGAGCGGATTGCCGATTGTGGTTTGGGGGAAATGTGGATGTTGTTTTTTGATTCTAAAGACAAAAGTGGGGGCTTCCTATACAAGATAGGGTTGGGTTGAATGTGAAAAGACGACATTTCCTCACTGGTCAACACTAACAAAACAGTCAACTAACAGAAGGTTGAATATTGTAGCGCTTTTTAAATGTCGAGGTTGTAAATGGCACAAGTTCCTTAGAGGCGTCAAATTTAATTTTGCGCCAAACCTAGGGTTGTAAATTTAGGTTTACTACAAAATTGATATTGGAATGTAGAGAAACTAAGGACAACTACGTATATAGTTTTTTCTTCAAGTTAACGAACACAAGTCTAGAAAAAAATTATAAAATAAATGAGTCGAAGGTGTATATTACTGGTATTTGTTAGGTTATGTAAGATCTTCTGATGATAAAAGTCAAAACCCAATGAAACCGTCTTCCCTACCTGATGGAATAAGTTGAAGTACATTTAAGAGTACATAAGTTTCCCCCTTTAAAGCTTTTCAAACAAACAACTCAAACTCCTGGAACAAAATTGCGATTTTTTTCTTTTAAATACTCTGGAATAAAGTTTTTCTGTAATAAATTCCATCTTTGCACCAAATATTACAAAAGTTTTCCGCATCCGCTCGTGTCAACTTTTATTTACAATATTAAACTTCTTAACTAGTTAATTGGTCTGTTTAATTTACAAAGTTTGAAACAAATCAATTTCATCTTCAAATTTTAGATGAATTCTTGAGATGTTCTAATAAAATGATTTACAATTAGTGTAATAAAATAAAGAATATTAATATGAAATTTGGAACTGAGCACGTGTATCAACACGTGTTCTTTTGTATCACCCGTCGCTTATATATTTTTATTTCTAAAAAAGCATTCAAAATTATGAAATTGTTGAGTGACTTATGTGAGGGAAAAAAACTGAAAGTACAATGTTTTTTTATGTACAAAATTGTTGAGTAAATTTTATTGAGAAAAAAACAGTAAATATAGTGTTTTTTATGTGTAAAAAGTTATGAAATGAGAAGAGCCAATGAAGCTCCATGTCTATGTGACATAGAATTGAATTTAAGATAGCAAAACAGAACCCCTTAATTGATGTCTAGATTATCTTATTTAGCTATAATAATGGTAAAATGATTAACAAATTATTTAAAAAGTTCAATATTATATAATTTTAATAGCGTTGGAAGCTGTGTAGCTACGCCAACTTTAATAAATATATTATTGCTTTGGGGATTATTCCAAAAATCAACATCTAAGAAGTCTTGTACTTGTACGGTTTTAGACTATATCAATAAATAAATAAGGAGAATTCAAATTTAACATTAAATGACTTGAATACAACACTCAACCATATGCAAAAATAGAAAAGTATAAATTTTCATA
Organism: Scalesia atractyloides; assembly: GCA_947069175.1. Classification (NCBI taxonomy): domain Eukaryota; kingdom Viridiplantae; phylum Streptophyta; class Magnoliopsida; order Asterales; family Asteraceae; genus Scalesia; species Scalesia atractyloides. The sequence continues at coordinate 13,640,867 of CAMTDV010000001.1, read as the reverse complement.
TGCACGAAAAGACCTGCTGAATATAACACTTAACCATATGTTAGAAAGAAAACAAAAACTGAATGAATTTCCATATACTTGTCAACTTTATTTTTCACATAATAAATTCTCCTGCTATAAAATCACTCAACGACAAGCTGTTAGAAATTTAAGTTTAAAGTTCAGGTTTGATCAAAATAAAGATTCTACTTCATAAATTTCTAATTGACTCTTTTCCTCCGGTGGTAACCCAATTATTGTTATTATATATATAATTATTATTATATATATAATTTATAATTTATAAAATTTTTAGCTATAAATTATTATTATTATATAGTGAATTTTGTTTTTTTTTGTGATTTTTGTATTTTGTGAATAATTTTTCATTTTTTCCTTTTTCTTTTCTAATTTTTTTTTGAAGTTTTAATCAAACCTGGTGTTGTATATGTAAAAAAAACGAACGGTCTAATACGAACCGCATAACGTCAGTATCGAAATTGATATTCGTTTTTATTGTTTCAATTGATGTAAACACATCTGGATATTTTTTGATCGTATCATGACTTTTTCTTATTTCTCTTTTGGTAAGTGTCAGTATCTTAATGAACCGAACCAATATCAAATGAATTTCTCCCATTGATGTTATTTTTACTATTCGTCTACGTTTCCATTAAAAGGGTCGTCCCGACACAGAGCACGGGTGTAATCTACTAGTTATAACAATCTACTCCGTGACACCATGGCCATCCAAAATGAATTTTAATTAGAAGGCCATTTTACGTATTATTTTTACAGATAAGAAGTAAATTAAATCTGAGTTTTTTTTCCTACAGTGATGTTGGAGGAAAAAACTTTTTTTTTCCTATAATAGTATTGAAAGGAAAATTATTTATCATTTTAGTATTTTTTTTAAAATTATTTACCAAAATAGTGTTTTAATTATTTATTATCAACCTTCTCATTTATTTATTAGATTAAAAAACTAAAAGGAAGAGGCACATTCCCTCCCCACGAGTTAGTTCATTTATCTTTGTTCATTCATTATACATTTTTTGATTTTTAATTTTGTTTTCAATTAATTATATATTTTTTATTTTTATTTTAGTTGTTTTCCATCAACTCATTAACTCATTGTCCTGTTTTTTTTTAATCTTTTTCATTTTCTTTCCCAATCAACTGAACAATCAATTCCATTTAGTGATCATTATTAATATTCGAATTTTACCTTCAATTTAAAACTCTTGCATAAAGATTTTCTTCAAAATGTACTTTTCTTGAAAATGTACTTTTCTTCAAACATAAAGGAACTTCGTTATTTTATTTTGTTAACTTACAAAACAAACAAAGAAACCAACTAATGAATTTTGCATAAAAGAACTATGCCACACTTTTCTTTTAATTGAGAACACAAGAGAACGGAATGCATTGTACTTTGACTCAAAGACCAACTTAAATACATAAGAGAACGGATGACATAAACTAATTGTAATTTGATACAAAGACTAACTTAATAATATAATTTAAACAAGCTAAAGGAAATTCAAATAAACAATTCAGAAAGCTAAACAATATTTATCCCCAATGTCGCATCCTTATGAAGTGCTTCGATGTTGCCGTCATTTGATGTTTATCCAAACCAGATTGATTTTAACAAGAGAATTACAGAAAATGGTAACCGGTTAAAGGTTTTAGTAAAAGGATATATGTAAAAATTTCAAAAAGTATAATAAATAATGAAAACACTATTTTAGTAAATAGTTTTTAAAAAATAATAAAATGGTAAATATTTTTTCCTTAACACTACTATTGAAAAAAGAAACTCAAATCTTTGTTTTTTTCTCTCTTTCACTTTCCCCTTCCAACTCTCCCCCTCTCGTGCCCAGTGTCACCACTAACCACCTCCTATGACCACCATCGCTATCTAGAGTCGTAATCTTCCACCACCACCTGCAATGAGTGTCAGCTGTGGGTGGTGGTTACGATTTGTAGGTGGCAATGAAAGATGATGACTTTATTTGGTGGTGATGGTCGTAAAAGGTGGCTGGTGGAGAGTGGGGAGGAGAGAGACATAGTTTCGCTCTTTATTAGTAAAATGATCTTCTAACTAACATTTATTTTTGGATGGTGTTATTGCTGGTGACTTGATTACGATAATTAGGTTACTAAAAAAAATTATATTGAAACTAATGGAGGAGAATCATTATTTTGACTAAATCACATAGAGAAAAAGTGAGTTTTACTTTTATTTTTAAGGAGTATGTTAAATACTCTCTTTCTTTTACTTTTCACATTCTCTTTCTAAAAAAAGTTAATAAAGTTATCACTTCTACCCTACATAAATCCTTATTTTTAATTATTTGTCTCTCAAAGAAAATTAGCAACACTCTGTGCAACTTTGAAGTAGAACCTTTTCATATTTTTAACATCTAATAGGAACAAATACTATATTCCCTCTGTTGATTTGTAATTCTCAATTCAAATGAAGACAAATGAATTCTAATGGTCAACATAAAAGGGAAATTCCATTTTTACGGAACATTCGCCCTAATGTTTATGAATTTTTTTTAATATGAAGTTTAACCAAAACAAAATGGCTATTCACGTAAAAAAAAAGCATGTGTAGATTCAGTTGTGATGGACTGATCAATCAATCAAGCCAAGCCATCTGCGTCATTAAGATTATCATTATTATATGAAAAGAAACAAATGAAGTTTAAGTGTTTAATCAAAACAAATTACAGTTGAGGTTTAACAAGACACAAATTAAACTATATTAGTGCAGTTTTTGAATTTTTCGGGATGAATAATTGATGCAAATTCAATCAGTATAAATTTTACATAAGTTTTGGTTATTTAAATTAATTATCTTTTGTGAATTGTTTAGAAACGTAAAAAATACAAATTAAAAGGTTTGATAGTACTTATTAAAAAACTTTAAAGGGGGTGAGCGCAATTAGTAAAAGTTGAAATGGTAGAAAGTTGTTCAAAAGTAACGAATCAATGGTAGAAAGTTGCTTTTATCGATGAATTAGAAAATGAGAACGAAGATGCCAAAATAAATACAAATATAATATTTTTGTTGTAAAACTAGCCTAATAGCAAAACAATATAGGACAGATGTAATAAGAAATAGATTGATATTTCATTAATAGGTATATCTTTACAATAGGATACAAAATATATATATAGGAGATGAAGTTTTGAAAAACGAGATTAATTTAGCAGTTGATAACCATAACCATAATATATATGTATATATATATATATATATATATAACACTCCCCATTGGTTATCAATTTAATATGATTGGACATGTTGCTTCATTAAAAATCTTGCTAGGAAAACCCAATGGGACAAAATCATAGCTAAGGGAAAAAGAGTACAGCGTGTAATGCGTATTTTATCCCTTGATACTTCTGGATCAGGTTTGTTGCCTTATTAAAAACCTTATTAACAAAATCCTAACGGGACAAAACTTATTTAATGGAAAAATAGTGCAACTTGTATAATACTCCCCCTCATTTAACATGTAATCTTTAAATGACTCATGTAGAACTTCTGTGAAAGTTTTTGAAAACTTATGTAGAATGATTTGTCACTTGATACCTTGAAGTGCAATCCTTTATGTTGAATATTGTTGTAAAATATTCTTATTAGACTTCTAGTGCTTCATCTTGTGAACAAACATCATAAGATCCATGATTATGTTGCGTTAAATTCTTTACATCTACAAAATTAACAAAACTAGTTTTCATGGGTTTGTAAGATATATTCACATATCATTCTTACCTTCAGGGTATTGACATATCTCCTTTACCATTCAAATGTCTCCTCATTAGACATTGTTGATAAATTAAGATTATATATATAAAATCATATATAGCTAGATAGAAATATTAATGCATAATTGGACTTTAGCTATTTTACTTCTAGAATGAGAGTTCCTACATTGGTTGGAGATGATTATAGTCATTTCTTATAACAGGTGACTGAATAACTGCATGTCGAGTAATAATTAGATTGTGCCATGGTCATTCAAAAATTCTCTCTCTAAAAGCTTGATAGTTTCTCTCGATGATACCTAGAAATCATCACTGTAAATTGCGACTAGATTAAAACTTTTAAGATATTTGATAAAAACATGGCTAATTTTAGCAAACTTATATCCATCTTTATCTAAATATCTCGAGTTGTACATCACTTGAACTGGCTATTTTAATCCATACATATTTTGTCAACTTCACATAGTATGTTCTTGAGGTTTTGATATAATCCTTCTTAATATTATCAATCCATGAAGGAACTCTTTCCATCTTATTTAAATACACATGTGCATTCACTCTTGAGGAGTTTTTCTACATAAACTTGTCCATTTATACATAGATTTCTATTTCATATGAAAAAATGTCTTGAACACTTGTTTTTATTTTCAAAATCCATATTATATCACGGTTGTACACTGTTTATTGAGATATCACAATCACTAGGTACAAGTTATCTATGTATGTTTATGTGCAAAAGAATTACCTTCAATTAACTCTTTAAGCATTCAATTGCTTTAAGAAACTCATTAGGAGTTTCAATTATATCTAGCATGTAAAATAATCAAATTTGAATGTATACATGATTACATTGTTCTCGAAAACTTACTTTACATGACATACATAATTTAAACCTTTCAGAACTTTCATGGAGCTTTCAGTATTACGTGATACATAACATTAATAAGACACATATCAAATTTTTCTTTATATTACCAAACTAATTAAATACTAGAAAGCTATTGCATCTACCACTAGAGAATACGTCTCTTCGTAATTAATCAAATGTCTTTGTGAATCCTTGTGCCATCAATTCTTGATTCGCATAAGAGACCTGATTGCATCTAATATATTCCACAACTTCTGTTGTATAATCTACAGGTCTGAAACTTTTTATTTCAATAGAGAATTCAAGTCTGCCTCCTTTGCGTCTTTTTCATTCTAGCCAATCACTTCTTAGTATTCATTCATACGCAGATCTTAAATCTTGATTCTCATCATTTCATTACTTCAATCACTATATTATATATAAAGTGTATAATTAGATCGATTTTGTTTCTATTCCGTGCATTCTAGACATAGAAAAACTTATTGAGATCTCTTTATTTTCAGGTACTTAAGGCTCTTCAGAACCATCATGTCTAATGTCTCTTTTAGAGATTTTATCAATATAACATCAACTTGACCATCTTAATTACTCGCTCAAGTTTTCGAGGAATTTTATTTATTGAAATCGACTAGTCAACCACGCTTCAGGTGTGCAATAGACTGATTGCAAATATATGATTGTCCATCTAGGACACAAATATAATTCGAGCATAAGCAGTTAATTATATCACTTACTTAGTCACTCTATTTAGGTCAGTGAACTCGTCTGATAATTTATACTTTGATATTAATAAATGAATTATTCCACTTTTCATTTTCCAACTATTTGTTACCTCCCTCTAATGTTAGGAACATTCATTTACTAATCTGAAAACCAATAAGCCATAAACAACTCTCTCACTAACAGACAATTATTTATAACCAATATACATTCTCAACCTTTTTAGAGGTTCCATCTTTGTCTGGTGTGGTGGATGAATTTAAATATATAATACACACCAAAATCTAATAATGGACGTATTTGGTTCCTGACCAAAACCAACTATAACATGTATTATAAGAAAAAACGCCGAAAAAAATTAAAAAAAATGATTTTTAACATGTCAAGTTGAATTATAACATGTTAAATGCATGGTTCCCCGGTTCTCCAGTTTTTTTGTGTTCCTCAATAAACCCTCCCCTATATATATTTGGGGAAGGATCTACTAAAAAGTGTGTTTTGCCTAAGTAGCTTAAGAAGGATTGTGATGATGACATGTGACATTCTTATAAGTAGGAATGAATGGAATTTTGGTGCTAAAACATTTTGGTCCTTATAAGTATGAGTGAGAAGATGACACGTGACACCATTTTTTTTCTAAAAATACAAGAAAAAAAATCCAATACAAAAATTTAGCACAAAAAATCCAGTACAAAAATATATAGCAAAAAAATTATAGTAAAAAAGATATAGCACAAGCAAAATTTCGTATTACCTGTTACCTCCTCCCCAAGCTTTCGAGATCTATGACGTGTAATGTGGATTCTGATCTACAGAGTAATTTCTGATGTTGTTTTCATATTTGATTCCAGCAAATCATGTAACGGATAAGGCGTTTCTTTCTTTATGGTTGTTTCAATGGAGTTTTTTTTTCTCAAGTAATATTTGAAAATGACGTTTTAGTTTTTTTAATGTTGTTCTTCATATATTCAATATTTGGCGTTTTCATTATTATTCTCAATTATCGTTTGGGATCTAATATATGCTTATTTGTTTACGATCAATTGCGCTGTACATTTGGTTACGTACATCTAATTAGTTGTAGATATTGGCGGTTAATTTGTAAACATTAGTTCTTTCTATTCGTTGATTATTCAACTTATGGTGTATTCAACTTATTTCTATTCAAGGAGTCTATCTTTATTCAACGATCATGTTCAGTCTTATATGAAGAAGGTTCAAGATATGCAGATTGTTCCTTCTCCTCCTAGTACTAGGGATAGATTTGCAGAGATAACACAGCAATATCAAAATGACAAGAATCAAATAAGAGGGGTATAAGTCGAAAGGTTATGGATCTCGCAAGCGTTTGAAATCCAAACAGGAGAAAGCAATTGAAAAAACAAAAACAAAAATGAAACCCGGGGCGAAAGAAAGACAGTGTAAGAATTGTAAAGCTTACAGACACTACGCATCAGCATGCAAGAAGCCCATAATCAAAAGAAGAATGACACGGTCTTCGAGAGCAAGTGACGTTTTAATATTTTATATTTTTTCTTATTCAATCTTTGAGCATGTTAGAAGACACAACATACACTCATTTGGCGTTTTTATTTTTTTCATATGCAATCTTTGAGCATGTTAGAACACACAACTTACAGGTTTGCCATCTGTTATTTTTGAACTGTTTGGCGTTTTAATTTGAACAAGGTGAGGTTTATCTCAATTAGATTTTGCTGAATGAGATGGACAACATTGTTAATGCTCACTTAAGAGTGACCTAAGAATTTTGTCCACTTCATTCAGTGAAAACTTTATCGAGAACAAAACTGAATCTCCAAGAAACGAGGTTTGCCATATGGTATTTAGTAAATTATGGCGTTTGCTTTTGGTGTAATCAGTGGAAGGGCCTGAGTATGTTTATATAAAATGTTTTAGCGCGTAGTTTTGGCGGGAATTTTCTATAATAACTTTTTGTAATAAAGATGGCACGTCCCATCATTAAGTTACTTTTTGTTCAGCTTTATCTGTTAAATCTACAACGCGTCAATTGCATCACTAACTTTGACGTTTTGTATAATGGTGTTTTAGATAAAAAAAAATGAGAAAATACAACTAATTAACTTTTGTAAGTGAAAGTAATGTTATGGCGTTTGAAACAAAAGATGTTGTTTTGAGACATATTACACTTGCATAATTTAATTAATATTCTCTTGCATTTTGTTTTATACGATTGTGTAATTTTTGAATTTTTAATAATATGTGATTAGTGGTGATTATTATAGTTAGTGGGGATTTTGGCGTTTTATATATAAATAGTGAAATAAAGTATTTTTATTAAAAACCACTGAAAATGACATACCACAAAAAAAAAGAAGAAAAATTAAAACTCCTCGTCAAAAGGGACCTGATCTGAGAAGTATCCATCGCTTCCCTCGTCTTCTTCTTCTGATTCTTCATCAAATTCTCATATATATATAATATATATATACAAAGTCCATTTTTCCTACAAAGTGTAAAAATTCATAAATCACCATAGTGTCAACCATAAAACACACCCAAGGCCTACAAATAATAAAGTGAAGATTTTTAAAATGTTAGGTCTTGTGTTGTATTTTGAATGATAAGGCGTTGATTATCGAATGACTAACATTAGTGTGTCTTATGTTGATTACCATGTTGTGTTTTATTTTCATAGTTCTACGATGGTGTGTTTGAAGTTTTTATGGACTATTAAGGTTTAAATATTGTGTTTTAGTGATTTTTACTCTGTTATTTTTGGGTTTTGAGTGTATTTTATGGCTGAAACTATGGTGTTTTATAACTTTGTATACTTTGTAGGAAAATTGGGCTTTATAGCCGAACCTCACTCAAGTATTAAAAACCCATAGTTAGTTGGGAACACGAAGGAGAGGCAAATTTGGAAAACAAAATATATAAATTTTTAAACATTTTTATCTTCTTCATATGTTATTATTTTTTTAGAGAACTTGCACCATAAAATCACAAATTTTCTTATCTTTCATTCGAGTATATTCAAACATATTTTTTGACACAAACAAAAGATTTAACGTGCCGTTCTTTTTTCAATGCTAATACTATACAATTGCACATATGTAATACTACTTATCCTTAAGGTTTAGATTTTGAGTTTATTTTAACTTTTAGGGTTAGGTTTTTGGGGGTTTAGGGTTTTGGTTTAGTTTTTAGGTTTTTAGATGGTGAGGTGGGGGGAGGGGGGGTAGGCCGGTTTAAGTTTTTTTCGTAGTGGCGCACATGTGTAATACTAAATATTAAAAAAAAGGTATTTTAAAAATGTTGGATTTACAACAAAAAATGTTTAAGAAAATTTTGTGTGGTTTTTTAGATTTTTTAATACTTTTCGAGTTCTCATAATAGAGTTTTCGCTTGAACCCTCCCCTGTGTGTGTGTGTATATATATAGAGAGAGGAATTGTAGAAAGAAAACTCGCTCGAGTTAAGAAAACCTTATGTAACAAACTTTTTTCTAAAAAAATAAGGGAATGTAAGTTACATGTTATCGAATGTTTTGAGCCCAAACAAACCAAAAAAATGCCGGGTGTTTTTTCTATATTTTTTTTAAATTCAGTGTTTATATATATATATATATATATATATATATATATATATATATATAGGGATTCATAGAAAACACCTATAAGTGTTAAAACGGTGAGAATGCCCCTTATCTGTTGGATCAAAACAATTAATGGATAAGATTGGCACGGTGGCGTTTTCGTAAATAAAATCAACTTTCGAATGTGGAGGCGCTTCATTAATGGCAAAAAGGTAAATGTGCATTTACATGACCCATCAAAAACGGGACGGAAACATTTATACTTCCCAGAGAAATCCCCACCCCCCCCCCCCCAAATTCCAACAAAAACGCAAACCAACAATATTATGGCGTCGAACCATCAAATAATATCTAGTGGCACAAACAGAGTGAGTTAGCTTCAATTTACATTATGCTAGTTTTATAATGTTTTTTGGCATTTTAATTTTATCAATAATTGCAGTTTCTATGGAAGTGGAATCTTGAGAGTTGCCTGCTCCAAAACGCCAAAGAACCAACGAGCAACGAAAGAAGGCAACAACAAAACATGGTACATATGGTTACTTTTTTATGATGTTTGTTTGTAAAACTACATATATCGTGTAAATATAGTTGCTTCTAAACGCAAAAAATGTATCGTTGGTATAATATTGTTTGGCTGTATGAGAACGCCATTTTACATATATCATTTGTGTAATTAAAACGCCATATTAGGATTGTTATATTGAACAACCTTTATCATTTAACTAGTACTAAAATGCCATGGAAATTAAACTTGATTTTTAGGCAAAGAGGGGATAACAGTAACAATAAATGTGCACACCGGCAAGGCCTAAAACGCCAATAAGAGGAAGGCCTTAAGTCAGGATGTTGAGGTTGAGGAAGAACCATTTTTTTAATTCACTGGGGCTAGAGTTTTGTTAACAGTAAAACATAGAAACTTAACTGGTTGGTTTATAAATCTAAATAAAGATCAAAGATAGGCAGTACAAGACATGGGATTTGCTACTGCCCTGAAGATGAAAATAGACAGCATACCCACAATGCTTGGGTACTAGTTGGTTGAAAATTATAATGAAAGAACAAACAATCTAAATGTTGGCAACCATACAATACATACCAATGCCGGATTGATAAACTCTTTAATGGGTATACTGAATGGAAACATAGCCGTGAAGGGAAAAAAAGGTCAACAAATAAAGATAATGTGGTGGATGAGTAGAGAGCATAGTTCAAAGGGACTGACTGGATTAACAGACCAAGTGTGAAGCTCTTCTTTGATGACATCTTGCCTTGGATTCATAACTTCGGGATAAACTTCTGCCTAAATTTCCTTATAGCATTCTTCACTGTAATTGGGCATGCAAGTGATAATGCGGTCATCAACCAAATGTTCTTGCACCACGTTACACAAGACGCTCAAATAAACCAACTGAACTAGTGTGATTAGGAGGAGTGTCATGTCGGATGTTGAGTGGTGCCATGTGTAAAGGTGACCTTCTCTGGTGTCAGGCCTGCTGCCAGCAGAAAATGGAGAAGGTGGAACAGTCACTAGCAAAGATATGATTGGTGTGAGGTCTGACGACTGAGACACTGCCACACGCAACCTGCCGAACGACCCTACGTCACCGTTCTGCCACTTTGTACCCTGGAGTATGGCCAACACCTCTTAGTGCTTACCCTTTCTGCGAGGCCTGACAAAGTTTTTCCCGCCAGCGCAGGGTGTCAACGGTTATTTTTCTTTGTTCCAAAACTATGAGGTGTTCTCATGTATGTCTTGTCCTTGCAAGGTTTTAGGATTAATGTTTAAGAGGGTTGTTGACCCGCGCAGAGTCTAGTAGTCTACGCGCATGAGTCTAACTTGCTGTTGTGCCAAGTACACAAGGTTCGTTGTGTGACTAGAAGCTATCGGTCTAATTCACCATTACGCTGAGTGCGCAAGGCTCCTCATATGAACTGAATTTGTTGGTCTAATTCACTGTTGCGCTGTGTGCGCAAGGCTCATTATGTGACCTGATGTTGTTAGTCTAATTCACCGTTGTGCTGAGTGCGCAAGGCTCATTGTATGACCAGAAAATGTTGGTCTAATTCACCGTTGTGCTGAGTGCACAAGGCTCATTGTATGACCAGAAAATGTTGGTCTAATTCACCATTGCGCTGAGTGCGCAAGGCTCATTGTATGACCTGTTGACTGTAAAGAAGGCGCACCGTTGCATGTTGAATGCAAGGTTATACTTGTGAAATATAATCAAGGGTATGGTTATTTGGGACCATATCTCCTCAAGTCCCCCCAGTCCAGCGCTATTCCTACGCGCACGTTGTGAAGTGGGAGAAGTGCTGGACTAGAAGAGTTCTTGCATGCGCTGTTTATTGTAGTGGCGAAAATTTTGATAGGTGTTGAGAGGGAGCGTTCATTTAAAGGAAAAGTTTTGTCATCTGTATCTTGGAATTCAGGAATCTGCCCCTCTGAAATTTGCAGGTGAGTTGGTGAGGAAAAATGGGTAGGTGAGAAGACGTGTGATAGCTGTAGCATGCACTCAGCCGCTTCGCCTGTCATTCATTAAATGGAGTGGCAGGGAGCATGGTGGTCACGCCTTATGTTAACCGTTACTGCCATCTTTTTTGCCACGCGTCCGCCTGTAATTCGTTGTCATCACCACGTGTATTGTCACGTTCTCCGAATGCATTTAATGCTGTCATTATAAATAGAGGCCCCCGGGTTAGGGTTATAGTCATCCTTTCAAGTTTTCCTTCAACTTTTCCTCACTTTCTGATCTATTGAGTTTCCCCAACGTTTTCTTTGTTGTTTGTGATGACGGCTCCTCCTTTGCCGGTGTGCAAGCTCACCCGACAAGCTCTTAAGGAGATAGTCGCTGGCATCCGGTTCCCTCCTGCTTGGGATGCCCGGTTGCCGGCTCAGGGTAATACCGCCAATGCTCCGGCGGAGTATATCACCCTATTTTATGATTTTTTCGGTGTGGGTAACTTCCGATTGCCCGCCACCAAGTTCTTGATCGAAGTGCTGCAGTTTTACGGTTTCCACCTTTCCCAACTGAGCCCAATGGGGATGGTGCGTATCAAGCACTTCGAGTTCTTGTGCCGATCGACAGGGTCTGTTCCCACCGTCGATCGTTTCACAGTGTTCGCTGGGGTTTTACTCTTTTCAGCACCGTGCGTAGGCACGGAAGATTTTACTTTCTTCCCCCAAGTCCTTCCATGAGTGGAAGGCAAAATTCTTTTTTTGTGAAGGCTGGGGTTATTCCCGTGCCTTTGACGTTCCGTGGGCCGGATGAGATCCCGGTGGAGACCTTGCCCATACCAGTGTTGGACCCCTTGTATTGTCATTTGAAGGAGATCCCTGCGATTCATTTGCCGGAGAGGATACTGGTGACGGCGGGGATGAGCCTGCGGTTCAAACTCGACAGCCGGTCCCGACCAGTATATGTTGAGGGTGATCGTAGTATGTACTCTCTTCTCGCCGTATTTTCTTGAATTTTGGCTTTCATGCATGCTAACTTTCTTATGTTCTCTACAGGGGCTCCACTGTTCTTGGCCACCTTTCAGAGGAAACAAGGGCGGATTGAGAAACTCCGCATAGGGGATGATGAGCCCACCTTGTATGCGCAGGTCCTGGGCAATTTTGCCCTGGTTAAGGATCGGACCTGGAGGTTCCCGTGCCATTGACTGGTAAGTCTTGACTATTTGGTAACGCATCATGCAGATGGCTTATGTATTTGTCGTAATGCAGGCGCGTTGAGAGATTTGGGCGTTGGTCCAGATCCCAAAAAGAAGCGACGCGTAGGGTCGGGCGCAACGGTAGAAGGGGACGCAAGTCAACCTGGAGCTGGCCCTCCCCAAGGTAAGCACATTATTGCTAACTTGCTGAATTGTGTTGTAGTCAATCTTGACTTATGAGAGGGTCTTGGACCTGCAGGTGCAAGGGAGGTTGCACCCCAGCAGGCGGTTATCCTGACCGCCAGACCTGGTAGCCTGGAGGAACTGAGGAGATCGCGGAGATGCCTCTGAAGCGGAAGAGGCATCCGAAGGAGGATCTATCTACGCAACTACCCAAAAAGGTTGCGCAGAAACAACTGGGGAAACGGGCGGATCTTGGGTCGTTAACTTCCAAAATATCACTTGGTAAGCTCTTGTACCCTTTGATATTTGCATCCCCTTTTTTGCTTTGCGCATAACTAACTTTTGGTTTTTGTACAGTGGGGGATGAACCTGTTTTTGTGGAATCCAGCGCATGCGCTGGAGGCACTGATTCCCCCATGACTCAGGCTGGTGGTCATGGGGTGTGCTCCGCTGCTGGAGCGGAAGGACCAGATCATGTGAGGGAAGGGCCTCATGTGGAAGTGGGAAGTTCTGGTACGGGTACTAATGCGGGTTCCCCAGTTTTGGAAACTTCAGGTGTTCCATTAACGCAACCAAAGCAGGATCTTGAAGAACATGTGGTTATTTATAAGGGATCACGTTTGGTTTCCGGGGAACCTGCTCTCGAAGTGGAAGAATCAGGGTTCGTTGTTCAAGGACCCATGGTGGCGGAGGAAGAACGCGCACATCCGACTGGCCCGGTTAATTTGTGTGGGGTGGAGCTCGTGGAAAAGGTTTCTGCCCAGAGTATTCAGACCAATGTTCCACAAACGGAGCATGTGGAGGAAAAACCAGCCGGGGGTGGCGCGGGCCCTTCTGCTCCTGATATCTTGCCGCTCCGCCCGGATGAAACTCCGGGGGAGTATCATTATAGGTCTTTCTCCTCAGCTCAAGCACGAGAGGTCCACAACCCTATGTGGAGATTAGAGAGAGGAGAAAACTTTTTCTTATTGGCCGGCGTGCCGTGAGTGGTTTGAGGGGGCTTTCCCCCGGCGGAGGTACGTTTGCTTTATCATCGTGAAGAAGAGGCGACGTATTAGATGTACCTCCAGGTAGCTGCCAGGTCCACCTCTGTGTCTTACAAGATTGCTCGTGAATGGCGAGACCTGGTGAGACAAAAGAAAGATCTTGGAGCTGCCCAAGCGGACCTTGAGGAAGAGCGAGCCCAAGTGGGTGGCCGTGAAGCTGTTGTGTTGGCAAAGGAAACTGCCATCACCGATTACCAGCGGATACAGGGTGGTCCGCTATGGGATGGAGGAAACGGACCGAAAGCCTGGAAGCTAAACATGCTGAGGAACGCTAGTTGTGGAAAGAGTCCTGCGAGAGGGATAACAGGGAGAACAGATCCCTGAGGGACGAGGTGGCTCGCCTGTGCGCCGATGTGGCGCGTGAGGGGCAAGAGAAGGAGGCGGCGACTACCGCGGTTGCACAAGCTAAAGTGCAACATGAGTACAGTGAACAGAGAGAGGTAATCTCTTTGTCCTTGTGTTTATTTCTTTGATCATGCAATAAAGTTATGATTCTAACCTTGTTATGACCAATTAGGTCGAAGCCTGCGCTGCTTTAGATAGCATGAAGAAAGACCTCCATGCAGCGTTAGTGGAGAAGGTTGAGCTTCTGCGCAGACTGCGGTTGACGGAGTCGAAGGTGGAGGTGGGCGAGAAAAGATTGGAGGATTCTGAAGCCTCCCGCGCCATCTCCGAATCGTTGGTTGAGTCTTTGGCCAACAACTTGTTGTAGCTTCAACAACATGGGATTGCTCATGTAAGTGCTTCGCCTGTTTTGTATTATGTTCTCTCCTTCGTCAAATTAGCCTGAATGTCTCTTTAACTTTGCAGGTAGCCCGTTCCATTGTGAACTATGTGGGCTGGATGCCGCAGTAGCCAAACTAGTGGTTACTGTGCGCTATGATGGACACGTGCAAGGTTATGCGGAGTGTGCGCAACAAGTTTCCCATGTTCTGGAGTCTCCATGGGATTCCAGCCATGCTTCTACTTCCGGGGTTAATACCGGGGCTGCTTTTGAGAAGGCGCGGCAGGGTTACAATCATCTTGAGATCCCAGCGTTGGAGTTGGTGAGTGAGGCACTCACTCATGATGACTTCGTCGACCGCTTGAAGGGTATCTTTCCCGTGGAAGTTGAAACTGCTGCTGATGAAGAGGAGTAGATTATAGGGTCTTCTTCGTAATAGCTTTTGTAAACTATTGACTGTGTTGTGCGTTGCACAACTTTGTAAATACTTATCTTTCAATGAAATGATCCTTTCTGGTTACAATATTTGCGTGGTGTAGACCATATTTGTATAGGTATAGCGAATGAGACTGGTAATGAACTTGTGTGCGGGTCCATCAACTCCTAAGCGTGCTCGCATAGGTAGTGATTTAGGATTCGTGAGTCATTGTGCACCAAGGTGTTTTCGCGTATACCCAAAGTGGTTCCGCGCAGTTGTAACCGAACATTGAAGTAAAAGTGGATCAGGTACTGTTGTCTTTATTACATAGTTTGGCGCATGAGCCATAGTAAGAAACAGACAAAAGATGATGAATTTGTAAGTTACATGTAGCACCGTCTGGGTTGGTCACATCAATGAGACGTGCAGCTCCTCTGGTGGTTTCGTTTGCGCGAAGGGCCACCCTGGGTCATAAGAACATTTTTCATTTTCTGGTTACTCGGGGCTTCGCCGCCTCGAGTAATCTGGTGCACCTCTTTGCGCACGTTTTGTAATTAGTGGGTGAGCCTCCCACTCTTGAGTGCCTTCTCAATCTCTATGCACAGGGAGATGCAGTTGTCAGTTGTGTGCCCCGTATCTTTTTGATAACCGCAGAAGAGATTGGGGTCTTGACCCTTCTTGTTGCGCATCGGTGGTGGTTGTTTGCGCGTAGACCTTTGCTACGGCCATAAGTGTCTCCCAGCTTTTGGGGAGACCTGTTGTTCCTGACATGACTTTGATCATCTTGTCACAGTGTATGGCGTATTTAAACTATGCGCGAATCAGGTCTTCATGCACGTCCCCTATCTCTAACACCTCTTTATTGTAGCGGGTTATGAAGTCTTCAAGGATTTCTTCATCTCGCCGCCAAATGTTCATTACGTTAGAGGAATCTATGACGAATCGTCTTTGTTGGCTAAAGTGTGTCAGGAACTTGTTTTTCAAGTTGTTCCATGATGCCATCTTGGCTGCGGGCAGGTTGTCAAACCACAGTCTCGCGGGACCAGTGAGGGTTTGAACAAATAGGTGACACCACATGGGTAGTGTCCGTCCTCCAATGAGACTTGTGCCGGTAAAAAGACGCAAATGGTCATCCGGGTCTGTCCACCCGTTGTATTTCCCAGCGTTAGAGGGAAGTTTCGCTTGTTCCAGTGGTGTGAGCGCTATCTCCTTGACAAACTTGGAGTGCTCGGCTGCATCTTCCGGCCGGTAAGCAAAGTTGTAGTCATGCTCCACCTGTGGGTTATAGCCACCCCGAGGTGCGGACCTTTTGATAACCGCTGGAAAACGCTGGTACTGTCGCCTTCGCCGTAAGATTTCCTTCTTTACGCTGGGTGTACCGCTCCCGTTGGAGGCGCGGGCCCAACCGTGAGTGGATGGATGCTCGTCTTAGAGAGCGAGTATCCGGCTTGGGTGGAGGTTGCGTGAACTCCATCTCTTGCGGGTGGAGATTGTTCCGGACGCTTGCTCCAGTTGGCGAGTTATAACTTAGTATCCTAGGTGATGCTTGTGCGTAGACAGCGGGCTGCACTGGGCAGCAGGAGTGTTGGTTTGAGAACATAGTTGCGTGTAGACGACATTGAGAGTCGTCTGGGACTTAATGTACCAGGACATCGGGGCCTTGCCCGGGGGCAGGACCGATGCCCAACTGGTCCGAATGGAGTTTCTAGGTGCGCCCCGGGAGTGATGGGTATGTTTACATGATGAAGACCGTGTTGGATTTCACTGCCCTCGGAAAAGTCTTCTCTCACTTTTCCGTCGTGGGGTGTTTGATGTGAAGTCAGCCATATGGGAGTAAAGTTTATGAAAGTTGAATATAAGGGAGTGTTTATGAAAAGAGAAGTGTAGCGGATGGCGCCAATGAAGAAACACGGGTCGAACATAGGGATATCCAGGGATATGTAAGTTGCAACCAGGGTGATTCTGCATAAGGGTTTCCCGTCAACTCCACTTCACAGGGTTATTCACTCTAGCTGGCCTGCAAAACTAGCAACGCCGTTAGTCTCGCCATGGGGAAAGGGTGATTTTCTCTATGACCACACTCCGGCGTTAGAATAAGTATTTTTGGTATGGGAAGCAAGTAAATTGCAAGTGTGAGCGTGTATAAAAAACGTCTTAGTTACCTCGAAGTTTGATACTTACTTATAGCCGAAAAGGTATGTTCAAGAGATATGCCAGTGGGCCTTGGGCCCAACCCATACAGCCAGAGACATCCGTTTTGTCCTGTGTGTTAGACATTAAATGCTCCCTGTAGGAGGATTATTGTCTACTGCTAGGAGGCGTGTCATGTCGGATATTGAGTGGTGCCACGTGTAAAGGTGATCTTCTCTTGTGTCAGGCCTGCTGCCAACAGAAAATGGAGAAGGTGGAACAGTCACTGGCGAAGATATGATTGGTGTGAGGTCTGACGACTGAGACACTACCACACGCAACCTGCCGAGCGACCCTACGTCACCGTTCTGCCACTTTGTACCCTGGAGTATGGCCAACACCGCTTAGTGCTTACCCTTTCTGCGAGGCTGTCAGAGGTTTTCCTGCCAGCGCAGGGTGTCAAGGTTTATATTTCTTTGTTCCAAAACTATGAGGTGGTCTCATGTGTGTCTTGTCCTTGCAAGATTTTAGGATTAATGTTTAAGAGGGTTGTTGACCCGCGCAGGGTCTAGTAGTCTGCGCGCATGAGTCTAACTTGCCATTGTGCCAAGTACACAAGGTTCGTTGTGTGACTAGAAGCTATCGGTCTAATTCACCGTTGCGCTGAGTGCGCAAGGCTCATCGTATGACCTGAAGTTGTTGGTCTAATTCACTGTTGCGCTGAGTGCGCAAGGCTCATTGTATGACCTGATGTTTTTTGGTCTAATTCACCGTTGCGCAGAGTGCGCAAGGCTCATTGTATGACCAGAAAATATTGGTCCAATTCACCATTGCGCTGAGTGCACAAGGCTCATAGCTCATTGTATGACCATAAAATGTTGGTCTAATTCACCGGTGCGCTGAGTGCGCAAGGCTCATTGTATGACCTGTTGACTGTAAGGAAGGCACACCTTTGCATGTTGAATGCAAGATTATCCTTGTGAAATATAGTCAAGGGTATGGTTAGTTGGGATCATACCTCCTCAACAACCAGTTGTTCAAGAACAAGACACACCAAAGAGAGCATAAAAATGCAGGGTGTTGATGAAGAAGATGATGATGCTGATGATGTTGACAATGAAGATGAAGTTGATGTTGAAAATGTTGATGAACATGTTGATAATGATGGTGATGAGGTGGATGATGATGATGGTGATGATCATGACGAAGTGGATGATGATGATGGTTTGGGTCATGATGATCATTATGATAATGATGATGAAGAGGATCCTAGTTCAAAAAGCCATGATGATAGATAGTGACAATGAAGAGGGTTTTTGCCAAAGGGTTGTGGCTGAAGATATAGAAAGCCAGAACATGATGTTTGAAGTTTCTTCATTAGGAAACCATGCTCTAGTAAGAGAACTAACACAGTATGAAGACCATGGTGCTGGTGAGAAACAACAAAACAATAAAGATGAGGAGGTATCTTGTTCGAATGATGAGTATAACAATAAACACAAAATGACATACTTAATAATTCCTTTTTTGTTTAATAGACAATGGCTAAGAAGTTGGATGGGGCATACAAAGAATTTGTTGGGCCTAGATTGCTAAAGGTTTACACATTAGGGCTATTTTGGGCTTAGAGGGGTTTGTGGGCTTCCTAGTGCCTTGTGGGCTTAGGATTGTAAATGATGGGCTTAGTGATCATTATAAATAGATGTATTAGGTCAAGGTGAAAAGGTGAGAGAGTTGTTTTTTTTGCAAACTTGTATCAGACACTTTGCTAGTGTATGCAAGTTGGTTTTAATTCAAAGTTTGTTCTTCTTCCTAATCATTATTTCCGCTACTGATTAGGTTAGTGATACCTGTTTGATCCGTTCTCGGGACGTTCAATTGGTATCAGAACCTGTTGTTCAAATACAAGCTCCGGGTATTGCTGATTGAAGAAGCTGTTTCGAAGTTTGTCGCTGCTGCTCAGAATCATCACTGTTCCAGATCATTGTTCAAGAGCAGAAGATTCTCTTTCCCAGATTAGCATTCAGACTTATTTGTTTCGGATTCTCTCAACTCGGATTTGTATTCCGGATTTCTCAATTCAGATTTCTCAATTCGGATTCTCATTTCGGATTTACCAGTTTTTGGATTCATCAACTCGGAGCTTTCAATTTCGGATTCATCATTTTGGATTCATCAATTCGGATTTTCAATTCGGATTCAATTTCAGTTTCGGATTCATCATCCGGATTAGACCATATCGGACTGTCTTCAGAGTTGACCATTCCGGATCGATTTCGGATTAATCACTGTTCATCATAGAAAAACTTAAATAAATTTGTTTTAGATCTGTTTGATAAGTTTAATTTAGTTAATCATAATGATGAACGGATACATGACAGCACAAGACTTGACCAATGCCACTCTGGCTGCCCTGCAATCACAAACTCTGGCTCTCCATCAAGAGTTGGATCAAGTCATTGGCACCTCTACTAAAGTGCCACGTTTGTTGTATGGAGACGAGTATTACGAATGGAAGTTTCGTTTCGAACAATATTATAAGGCAAAAGAGCCAGGTGTGTGGAGGTGTATCATGAATGATCTGCGAATGATAGTCTACAGTACACATCAAGATCCGGCCACGAAAATTCCCAAGCCCATGCACTGGTGGACTCCTGAAGATACTAAGATCATTGAGGAAGATGAAAAGGCCTCTTCTACACTGACCATGGCGCTTGGACCTGATATTTATATTGCGGTTAGAAATTGTAAGACCGTAAAGGAAGTTTGGAGTGAACTACAAAATCTCTATGAGGGAAATGTAGATATGAAGGCAAGTAGGGTAAATCAGCTGAATCAACAATTCAGCTCATTCAATCACATCTACTGGGAAACAATTGAAAACCAGATTCGTCGCTATGTCAAGCTTGTTTCCCAGATGATTTCAGCTGAGATTACTCTCACTAACAGTGCTATGAACAAACAGTTATTAAATTCACTGCCAAAGAGTTGGGATGCGGATGTGGGAATGATAAAAATGACAAAGAACTTGAATGATGTCACTCTCACAGAAATAATAGCTACTATCAAATCATGTGAGATTGATAACAAGCAGAGAGAAATAAATCATCAGAGCAGTTTGATGGCCGCCGGGATGACAGGGCAAAATGCAGCTCTGATGTCACAAAATATGATTTATAGCCCTCTGCAAGGAAATTCACAAACACCGTGTAGCTCAAACGTGGTTTATAGTCCTATTGCCACGCCACAGAACACCTAGTACGTGTATGGTCTTCAATCTCAGAATCCCACCATGGTTTCGGCTGCTCAAGTTCAGACTCAGTACCATGCTCAGTATCCCAACATGGTGTTCAGTCCTGCAATTCCTCAAGCAATGCAACAAGGCAACATTCCTCAAACTGCTGCACCAGCGCCTACACCTGCTCAACCTGTGTCCAACTCTGCGTTTCTTACTAAAGAAAACGAAGAGAAATTGGCTATTGCAGCTTCGATGATCAAGAGCTTGAACGCCTTTCTGGCAGGTGATCTGGCTCCTCCATCCATTCTTAAAACCGAAGTTGATCAAATAATGGAGGAGGACCTGGATGAGATCGATGTGTCCTGGAATCAAGCAATGGCTGCCTTTCGGGTTAACAAGTTTCAGAAGAAGTAAATCATCAGAGCAGTTTTATGGCCGCCGGGATGAGAGGGCAAAATGCGGCACTCATGTCATAAAATTTGATTTATAGCCCTTTGCAAGGAAATTCGCAAACACCGGGTGGCTCAAATGTGCTTTATAGTCCTATAGCTACGCCACAGAACACCCAGTACGTGTATGGTCTTCAATCTCGAATTCTCTGTTCTGATAGTTGTCGTTTTAAATTATCACAAATGCACGCCCATAATTCAACTCTTGTAGCTAAATACCAACAAGCTGCGTCATAGAACATCGCCCTTAAACATAAGAACAAGCTTCTTATGGAAAAGGTCGAAGCTCAGAAACAAGATGTAGCTCAGCTAAAGCTAGACTTTAAACAACAACAATGTTGGGTCTATGACTATAAGCTAAAACTGGTTGAAAAGGACGTAGAACTTCAAGCAGCCTTAGCCAAGCTAAATCCTTGACAGGGAAGCTTCACGAAAATGAAATAAACATTAAAAAAATTGAAACTTCCAGTAAACAAGTCAAGGACTTATGTGACCTTCAGCTAAATTACCAGAAAATTTTTACCAAAGGTCTTGGGTATAATAGGGCACCTCCACCATATAATCATAACTATACAAGAATGCCTTAATCTGAGGCTGATTTAGAAAATGCTGAAAAAATGATTTATGGTAAACCTTCCGATTATCTATCTAAACCATGGACGCCCTATCACCCAAAGTTCTCTGGTGATCATCCTTCTGGTAGTACAGATGGTTTGGAGAAAGTAACGCCTGAGACGGAGAAATCAACATCCTCCACAGAGTCTAAAGAAGAAGAATCTTCTGATACTCAAACTGAATTCGTGAACGATACTAACGTGTCTAACTCATGTGCAGAAGAAATTTTAGTTGAGGATATCACAGAGGGTGATCAAGAGGAATGCCTGAATGCAAATTCAGACAATTCGGCTGCTAATTATGAATTTTATAAGCTCGCTTTTGACATTTTAAATCAATTTCTTGCTGAACAATTTACATTCTCAAACAGTGTTGGTTGTGTTGAGAACTCAGACAATTTTAATTCTGGTTTTTCATCGAATGCTGATGTTTTAAATGATACTAATAACTGTAATAACTCTTGTGATGAAAACATGAATTTATCTGCAGGTCCAGCATCGACAGAGGATTCGGTTTTATCAGTTCCAACTGAAGAGACCGGAAGTTCTTCTCCAGAGCTTTCGTCTGTTGATGTGAATCCCAGGGTTGACAGTGCAAAAATCGACTAACCAACCGACCCTATGAAAGTTGATGTTGACATAATTCTAGAAGATTCGGGCGACTCAACTTGTTCCAACCAAGCATAAGGGACTGACTCTGAAACGACAGATGATGAGCATTATTTTTCTAATGATTCAAATGAAAATCTTAAAACTGATTCTGAATCGGATTCTCAAATTTTTCAAAATCTCAAGATTCCCCCTTCATGTAACATTTCAAGCTCATCCTTTGAAAATTAAAAAAAGGATGTCCCTACAGAGCCACCCGTGTCCTCTACAGAATCTGTCACGAAATGTGATTTGAAAAGTAAGCTTAAGAAATGGAGAACACGCCGATCCAAAAAGAAGAAAGCCAAACAGGCGTCTCCGATAAATGAAAAGGCAACTGCTGAGTCCCCTCATCACTCTGAGAAATTAACTCAGCAGCCGCAACCTAAATCTGTTAAGTAACCAGCTGAACAGATATCAGTTAAAATTACGCCTAAATCTACACGTTCAAAATTGTCCAATTCAAATCACAAAACTAACAAGTGTGTTGATGGTTGTGCGCAGGGCACAGTCAAGAACAACACCGTGCATCAGCCGTCAGTACCCGCAAGCAAGAAACTGACAGACAAATTGCCCAGAATTTCCCAAACTGAACGGATTGTTTTCTTCCAGAAGAGGCAAACCTGTTTCAATTGTGGATTTCCCATGTCATCCGAAGACGATGCTGATGCTGCACAGCTACATTAAACATTAAAGCAGCTGAGTGTGGATCCTCCTGGATTTAATGATGCTGTCTCGGCTCCTTCCTCCGTTTCGCAATCTCAAGAGCCAGAAATTAATCCACCTTCTCAGAATGATACTACTGAAGTTGCGCCTTCTGAAACAGAGGCTCCTACGACACATGAAGGGTCTCCTCCCGATGTCTTGGGTTCATCTCTGTTCCCTGAGCCTACTCCGCTCGATTGTTCGATTGATTCCTCAACAACTACTTCTACTGGTGCACCTGTTGAGGGGGAGTCATCTGGAGTAGCTTCAGTAAGTGTTACCAACTTGCAAACGGATGTTCTTGTTCCTGCTACACCAATACCGCAGCGTTTATAGCATGATCACCCCATTGAAAATATTATTGGTCCTGTTAACGCTGTTGTTCGAACCCGCAGCCAATCCGGGGATATCAATACATGTCTCTACTCTTGCTTCATTTCCTAAATTGAACCTAAAAGGATTGATGTTGCCTTGCAGGAACCAGGCTGGGTGGATGCCATGCATGAAGAACTCAATCAATTTGAGAAACTTGGTGTCTGGAAATTGGTGAAGCTGCCTCAAGGAAAACGAGCTCTTGGAACTCGCTGGTTTTCCGTAACAAACAGGATGACACTGGAGTTATTATTCGAAATAAAGCTCGATTGGTGGTTCAGGGTTTTTGACAGATTGAAGGATTAGATTATGATGAGATCTACGCCCCTGTCGCTCGATTGGAGGCTATACGCATTTTCTTGGCATATGCATCTTACATGGATTTCACTGTCTATCAAATGGATGTCAAGACTGCGTGTCTTTGCGGCACGGTTAAAGAGGAAATCTACGTGGCACAACCACCGGGCTTTACTGATCGTGACAAGCCAAACTATGAATATAAATTAGATAAAGCTTTGTATGGGTTGCATCAAGCGCCTCGCGCATGGTACGCCACTCTTACAAAGTATCTGCTTGCTCATGGATACACTTGGGGAACCCTTGATCAAACCCTGTTCATCGAACGTGTTGACAAGGACATTATTCTTGTTCAAATCTACGTCGATGATATCATTTGGTTCTACAAATGATGGTTTGTGCCGCGAATTTGAAGAAATTATGAAGAAGAAATTTGAGATGAGCTCATTGGGGGAGATGGCCATATTTTTGGGACTTCAAGTTCGTCAGAGCCCACAAGGTATCTTGATTCATCAAGCAAAATATGTCAATGAAGTTCTTGCAAAATTCAAGCTTACAGATTCAAAGCCTATGGCTTTATCTATAGCAGAATGGCCTTTGCTAAATGAAGACGCTGAAGGAACGCATGTTAATCCGACTATGTATCGCTCAATGATTGGATCACTCATGTATCTCACTGCAAGTCGGCCAGATATCATGTTTTTCGTCTGCCAGTTTGCTCGTTATCATGCTACTCCTAAACTCTCTTATTTACATGCTGTTAAACGAATTTTTAGGTACCTCAAAGGGGCACCATCACTGGGCCTCTGGTATCCTAAAAATTCTGAATTTGAACTGTTTGCTTTCTCTGACAGTAATCTTGGATGTACAGATAGGGATATGCGCTCAACTTCAGCTGGTTGTCAATTTCTGGGAGATCGCTTAATCTCGTGGCAATGCAAGAAGCAACAGACGGTCTCGCTTTCTACTGCGGAAGCAGAATATGTCACAGCCTCTGCTTGCTGCTCCCAGGTTTTATGGATGCAACACCAGCTTGAGGATTACGGTTTGATTTATCTAAACACAACAATTTACTGTGATAATGATGCCGCTATCCAAATCGTAAAAAACCCTGTTTTCCACTCCAAATCCAAGCACATAAATATTAAAGTTCATTTTATCCGTGATTCTATGAAAAGGGTCTCGTAAAGCTTGAGCAAATCCACACTGATGCAAACGTGGCAGATTGTTCACGAAAGCCGTTAGCAACGCGCGTTTTCAAGTGCTTGTGGATCTTCTAAAAATGATTCGGTTTTCTACCTAGGCATCCTATGTCTTTGTGTTTCGTTTACTATCTTTCTTTTATTTTCTTTGTTTCGTAAATTTGTTCATGTGTATGCACCAATTTAGGGGGAGAAATCTTTAAAAAAAACAACAACAACCCAGCTTTTACAAGGATAGGGAAATGAAATACTTTTTCGTGATAAAATGTTTGACTAACACATGTAAGGTGTTGAAGTGGGAAAAGGTTTGGATCGAAGGCGATGTGTAGGTAGGTCTAAAACGCAACCAGATAGTGTCAGCCAAATGATATAAACATAACGAACTATGTACTCAGTGGGTCACTTACTATAGGCGTATGATTTTATGGTCTTAAATCTTGTGTTGATAGATAGCCAACGTCTCAGGTTTCGGGTCTTTATGTTGTTCAGTCATCTGGGGATATCTTGGCTGCCCTTCTGTTGCATCCAAATTATATGCAGACCTAGGCACAGTCAGGATATCTTTCTAAAAGAGCCAAAATGGAAAGGCCAAAACCTAAGAGAACGGAAGTTTCTTCATGAGGTATTTGTCTAACCCTCGTCAGTCACTATTGGTCTCTCTGCTGTACGGAAGTACTGACCGGCTCACCAATAGCCTGATGTTGTAAAATAAAAAGGGATGACCACAGTATACTCACCGGCTACGATGAATTGTTGTTCTTACCTTGATCGCGGGGGTATGTCATGGTATGGGACACATGGGTATCAAAGTATAATACTACCTTAAGCATATCATAATTTTTGAACTGGAAGGGTTGAGTTTAGATTTAAATGGACAAGTATATTGACAATCGCTTAGACCAATTGACCCTGCTCATACTGAAAAATGTTCCTTAGTCGACCTTTGAAACGATTTGATCCATTAGCAAGGATGTGTTAATATTTATGTGTGTGCTAAACAGTCTTCTCTTGTAGATTGGCAAAAGGTGGTTGGATGCTTGGTTAGTCAACTTGATGATTTTTGTTTAGATGGTTTCTGTCAAGGGATATTGGACTGGCCCAGTGTGTTTCGAAATTTGGGCCAATCTAATAGAGTTTTTTTTAAATGTCTTAAAATTTAAAAACTAGAATACTGTTCCGGAATGGGCTCTTCGGATAAGCCCAATTGTTACTGTTCTGGGTTGGGCTTTTCCGGAAAGGCCTAATTGGATTACTGTTCCGGATTGGGCTTTTCTGGACAGGCCCACCTGGACATTACTATTCCGGATTGGGCCTGACACAAGCCCAATCCGGACTCTTTGAAATTTGAGGCCCAAGCCCATTCCGGAAAGTATATCCTTATCTCTGAAACCTTATTTCGGATTATTCACAAATTTCCGAAATCTGAATTCTTCTCTGATTTTTTCTCTATTGCACTGTCCATCTCGGAAATCATCCGGATTAGGTAAATATGCATAAAATCATGTAATCCGGATGATAATTAAAGCATTCCGGATAGTATCTTGGATTAATCTTCAAAGACACATGCATTTCAGATTTCATTCCGCATGGTATTCATCCGAATTGATGAACTCGGATTTCATCTCGGATAATCTTCATCCGGATTGATGATTTATCCGAGATACTGTTGGGCAATCCGGAGTGCAAACTTATCCGAAATACAAGTGACCTCCTGCTAATCCGGATTGATGAAAAGGTTCATCCGGATTAGTGTTGACCTGTCAGTAATCCGGATTTAAGGTTTTTGAACTTTTGACCTGTTTTGAACCTTTTCAACTGTTGAACCCGTTAAATTGATTTGAACTCTTAAATATTTGAACCTTAAAAATCTGCTTGAACTATCCAGTTAGTTTTAACTTCCATCCTGATAAACTCCGTTAACTCCTGTTAGTTGGAATTTAACTTGGTGATTGTCTTGACAGAGATGGTTGAAGAAGCTTTTGATGCTGTAATGCTGGTTGAGGAGCAGTTCCACAACCAAGCAAGAAATCTTTCGGACCCTCCAGCCAAATTCTATCAGGAGTTTCAGTCGATGATCGTGGGGTTAAACGCATGCAAGCCTA
Source organism: Scalesia atractyloides (assembly GCA_947069175.1). Taxonomy (NCBI): domain Eukaryota; kingdom Viridiplantae; phylum Streptophyta; class Magnoliopsida; order Asterales; family Asteraceae; genus Scalesia; species Scalesia atractyloides. The sequence goes on along the minus strand of CAMTDV010000001.1, from coordinate 13,614,156 downwards.
TGCTCTCCGAGCCAATCCATTCATATACAGAGACTTAGTGCATTCTTTCTGGAAGATAGCTCGTTTTCATCAAAGAGGCGCGGATGGGAGACCGTACATCAGTTCACAGATACAAGGAAAGGAGATATTGGTAAATGAAGCTTGCGTCAGAGAGGTGCTCCAGATTGTTGATACTGTTAGCGATCCAACCGTATATGTGAAAGAGAAGGTGGTACCGGTGTTGATGGAGATAGGTTATGAAGGATCGTATCCACCGCTGCTAAAGAAGATATTTTCAGCATATTGGCGGTTACTGGTTCATATGTTTATGCAGTGCGTCTCGGAAAACAAAGGACGTCTCAATCAGCCAAACCAAACTCAGACATCTGCTATCGTGTCTCTAGTTATGGACTGGAAGTATAACTACTCTGGTTATATCTTTGACAATATGAAGAAAATTTTGGAGTTCCGCGGTTTGTTCAGTTGATTCTCGATGCTCGCTATCCAGATCTGGCAAAGGACGCCTCAGATGCGAACTTGTTGAACATGAAGCCGATGGGACCAACCATTTTCAGTACCATGAAGAAGAACCGTTCGACATCTAAAACTGTGTTTGTTGGTCGTTTTGCGCTAAAGAAATTTGGGAAGTTTGTAGAGGTTGTCGGCCTAGACGTCCCAGCTCCTCCACTAGTAAATGCAATCGTGGCCGAAGAACATGATGTACCAGTGAAATAGAAAGAGATAGAGGTAGAAGATCTGGTTACAGATGACGAAACCGATGTTGAACAAGCTTTTCTCGATGATCTTACAGAGTTCAACGCTAATTTGACTCCAGTTTTACCAGAGTTGTCTTCGGAGAATTTGGAAGCTTTGATTGCTCATCTAAAGGAAATTCAGGAAAAACAGGGTGATCCTCCACTAGATATTCCACCTGTGTTGCTCCGACTGATATGATTAAAGATGATGATGAAGATGAAGAGGACGAGGTTCCACTGATTAAGAGAAGGTGTATAGATTCGATTGTTCTATCAAGTCAGTCTGAAGTTCATGTTGTTGGTACTGCTGAAGAATCTGTGTTGATGACATCTACTGCTAGTGTATCTACAGTCGCTGCATCTGTTATCGATACTCTGATAGTTGATACTCCTGCTTTATCTGAACCGACAACCATTCCTATTGCTACGCATTCTTCTGTTGTCTCAATTCTAGCTGACACAGTACTACAGATGATGGAGTTTGGGGGAAGTTCAACTGGTGCAGGAGGTTCTAAGGCGGGTGGAAGTGGTGTAGGTCGTGGTGATGATGTTTCTGAGGAATATGTGCGAAGATCAGAAAAGCGGGTGTTTAAATTTGGAGGGTTGGATAGTGATGACGAGGTTGTGGAAGTTGATGTTGTGGATTTGAAGAAAAGAGTGGTCGTCTTAGAGCAAGAAGTTATATTGAAGGATGCTCAAATTGCTTCATTGCAAACTCGATTGGATGTCAGAGATCAAACTACAGATCAGTTGCAGGGAGATGTCTATGCTCATGACCCTGGTGTTCGATTTGAAAGCCAAGTTAGAGAATAAGTTTGGAAGGGAATTTTCTGATCCAATGAATATAGAGCACAGGCATCGTGCTGCACAACAACGAGCGGCTAAGGAAACTGAGGCAGAATGGCTGGCGGCTGAACAGTTGGCTACTGAACGCCAAGCTTGATTAGATGATTATCTGGCCGATCCACGTAAGAAATATACAGCGAGCCAAAAGCGTGCAGCGAGTCAGAAGAAGAAACAAATGGTACTGATGAAGAATGTTAACGTTAATCCTCTTGACGAGAACTTCCAGCTCAAAGATCCAACGAATCAATCCGAGCGCTATGTGATGGAGCTAGGTTCTAGCTACTACAGCAAAGCAGGGAATAAATCCAAGGTGCTAAGCTAGATGTATGATCATATAAAGAACATGTGGATTATTTTGTGCAAAGATGGAACTCTAGAGTATTATTCGAAAGAATCCCAGTTCGAGACATGGACGAAGGTTGCTCTTACTGATTTACTGCGTGCTCCGTATTCAGATGATGATACAACTGAGCGTGGCCCTAGATGGAGGTTCTTCAAGAAGCTGGAGCGTGAGGTCAAAAGTGGTTTTAAGACAATGAAGACGGCTGAACCCTATTTGAGAGCTGCAAAGGGTGTTCGTGATGCGCATACAGGGAAAAGATTTAAATCGGTGATGTGGCCGCCAACTGACAAGGAATTGGTTTACCGGTTGCTCCTACTTTCCACGAGGGATTCTCAAGAACTTTAACTTTTGGTTGTACGATCCCAAGGTTGGCAGTGTTGCAATTGTGACAAAAGAAAAGGCGTTTAGAGTGAATGATGTGGTCGACTTAGTGAGCTTTCACGATGAAAACCTGCAGGTTCTTGCTTCTCATCAGATACGACTTGCAGAGTTATATGAAGTATGTGCGAAGGATTGGATTGCAGCTGTTGCATGTATTATAGTTGGAAGGCTTGCAGTGGATGCGCAACCGAAGGACTAATGTTGTAAACCTAGGAGGAGATTGTTGGGCCTAGATTGCTAAAGGTTTACACATTAGGGCTATTTTGGGCTTTAGAGGGGTTTGTGGGCTTCCTAGTGCCTTGTGGGCCTAGGGTTGTAAATGGTGGGCTTAGTGATCATTATAAATAGATGTATTAGGTCAAGGTGAAAAGGTGAGAGAGTTGTATTTTTTGCAAACTTGTATCAGACACTTTGCTAGTGTATGCAAGTTGGTTTTAATTCAAAGTTTGTTCTTCTTCCTAATCATTATTTCCGCTACTATTAGGTTAGTGATACCTGTTTGATCCGTTCTCGGGACTTTCAGAATTAGAAGACTGTTACAACAAAATGACAACATTGTTAAATCAATCAAAGATTGATGTAACACCTCATAAAATTCACGTCCGGTAATATATTGACACATGTACGAATCCTCAGATCATACCTTAACGAGTTAGCCACTCAAACATGTTCAAAAATCACAAAAATCACAAAAATTCACAAACCTAACCGTAACCTACGGTTAACCTAATCGTAACCTACGGTTGAGAACCGTAACTTACGGTTTAAAGTTGCTGAATCAAATTTATACTGACCGTAAGCTACGGTCTAGTGACCGTAGCCTACGGCGAGGCTTGAGAGCCTCTATATTTCAATGTTTTAACTTTTAGCAAATGACCCGGAGGCCCCTAGACTTTGTTATTTTCGTATTTCTTGTTTAATCAAGTCATATCTCGACCCGAACAACTTCCGATTGACGGGATATCTCTTGATTTACGATCCTTGAGTATTCTGCATTACCACCAAACCTTTAACTTTACTAATTTAGGTAAATTAACCTTTAAAACCATAAGGATCCGTAGTTTCTTATTCTAAGCTAGTAACAATGAATAAGTCACAAAAGCACCTACTGTGACACTCGTTAACGTTCGGTTATTCACACTCTTCTTCAACACATCATGTGTTGAACGAAAAGGGCTAAGTTGTGTCATTATGTTATTGAATATAAGGGACAATTCATTGAAATCCATTAAACTATTTTTGAGGGGCTAAATGTGTCAAAACCCTAAATTTCTATCAATATGCCACCTCTCCTGCAAATTGTCACACTCTTGCAGCTCTTGACACCTAATTAGACACTTGTGATGATCCTACAACACCTCTAACACCTTGCTTCATCCTCACACACCCTCTTGCACTATAAATAGACCATCAAGCTCACTCTATTCTTTACTCATTCCCTCTTCTTCCTTCTATTACACTCTTGGAAGTTCCTGGTCATCTAGGAGCACCCCTTTGAGTTCTAAACTTCTCTTGGATCACTTGTAAGTGTTCCATCTCTGCTCTTTTCTTTTTATAGGCTTTCAATAGCCAAAAGTCAAGCATTTTTCGAAAAATGCCCTGACATTCGATTAAGACCATTATGGTCTAGCCATTGTTCATGTTGAACATGGCTAAGTGATCGTAATTAGATAGGTACTAATCCCTTAAAAGGGCACCTCCTAAGGATCACGTTTACTAGTTCAATTGACGGGCTAAAGTTTATGTTTTAAAAAAGTCAAATAGGTCAGATTTTATAAATATTATAATCTGAGTTTATATATGTTAAAAATATGTTTTTGACACTTAAAAAAGTTGGTAATAATTATTAGAACATGTGAGAACATGTTCGGCTCGTCAATTCCAGACCTAGGGTCGGTTCGCAACCGAAAGTCACGAAGTTTGATTTCTACTTTGACTTTCGATTCTGACCCGAGATAGATTAGTTTACTACTGACTTATGGTCGCATTATGATCATAATATAATGTAGCATAAACCTCTGAGGTTATATTACATGATCATAATCATAACCTGAGTTTATGCACAAGTTCCGCTAAATGTCAATCTTTGACTAAAATACCCTTTTTACATAAACAAGGTTTTAATCAACAAATAACTTGAAAATGAATTACCTACTTATATGTTAATATAATTAACATATTATAAAGTTATTATTCTGATCAGAAACTAAGTTTTAGTATAATATCGTAAATTATATTTTTAACAGACCAAAATGCCCTTTTCGGTGCATAGTTTGGTCCTACACTATAAATCACACTTATGTTTGCTATCTTACTGATAATATATTTCAAATTAAGTATTTTTTTCAAAGTGTTTATGATCATAACATCAGAATTTATGCAAGTTCCTTTTATACGACATATAATGGTCAAAACGCCTTATAAGGCGTAGTTTCGTTTTAAAACCTCAACGGCATATAAGTTGATATCCTACTGATATTACAACTTATTTAAAGTATAATGACATATAGAACTTGTACATAACTCAAGGGTTACCCGATATCGCTTATATGCGTACGGTTGAGTATATGTAACTAGTTTACGAAAATTAACCAAAACGGGTTTAACCTTATCATTTTTATCACAAATTCTAGAATGTTAATTGTTTACCCATGTTATACAAGTCTTAGTACTTGTTGGGTTTAAACTACATTCTATCCGGTCATCGCTTAATCTAGCGAGTCGTACCGTTTTGATCCTTTAAGCTAATCGGTCTAAGTCTATGACTTAAATAAGACCGTTAGTATTCTAATTGGTCAGCTTATGCCATCATCCCAGACTAGAAGCCTTCCAGTAAATGCTATCTGCACTTATCTAATTGATTAAACGGCTGAGTTAATATAAACTTTACTTTAAAGTCAAGTGCAAGCTCAGGTAAATACTCTTGACTTATTTTCCCTATACGGGCTTGTGTTACGGTAAATTATTACCGCTTGGTCGGAAATGGGATCAATCGAATGCCGGATTGTGGCTAGTAAACCGCATATTCCATTTTGATCAGTTTTGTTTGATAATTTAAACATTGGGGGTTAACGACCGTGTCATGGATATCCTCAGCTCATTTAAGTTACTAATGGCCACGATCAAAGCACGGGTGTAGGCATACACCCGACAAATGCGAATGCTAAAATATTTTTACCCACAAGTTGGGGATAACTCCTTCGTAGGTTCATAAGTGGTGTGTCAGTTAATCATGTCTCGGTCTCTATACTGGGCCCCATATATATTGACAAACATGTGAATCTGTATACAAGGTTAAAATCTTAACTTTCCCAAGCTATAAAAGATTTTTCGTGCCGTGGGCACTTAAATCAATTTTTAAAATGTTTTCAAAATGAGTTAGTTTATTGTATTTACCAACGAAAGCTAACGTATTTTCAAAAGACTAAGTTGCAGGTACAATACGAAATAGGCTGGAAGCTGCTTGTTATTGATATAAGAGGATCTTGCAAACCTTTAGATCTGCCCTAAAGTCTGCTAATCATCTTTTGTATATTTTACGATCTGCCTGTGGATCTTTCATTACAAGCCGTCTGTATATTATTTTCGAATTTTGGACATTTTGGTTTGTAATAGTATTTAAACTCCAAGACTTCCTCTGTGCTGTGTTAATTGACTATAATATCATACGTCACATTACTCCCCACTTGGGCCCACCGAGGTTTGGTTGGAAATATGAGGTGTGACAGGTTGGTATCAAAGCTAATGTTTGAGAGAATTAAACACTAGCCTTTTATGTTTAATCTCAAACTTACACAATAGCACATTCCTTAGACTTCTGAGTCAAGGCATTGACTAGGATTACTCATTTCATTATTAAGTTATTATTATTGTTTTGACTTGATTTTAACAGCAAAATGCCGCCAAGATTCAGAGGACAAAGTGTAAGAGGAAAAGGTCCAATGAGGGGAGGACCATCGAGGCGCAACCCTTCACAACCTTACAACTCAAGTTCTTATCAAGGTTCGGGAGACACTCTATATCTAATAAATATTCGCCCCCACACTCCCAAAACTCTTACCATTCACACCACTCTCACCACTCACATCATTCACACCACTCTCACCATTCCCATCATTCCCACTCACATTCATACCATGAAGAGTTTAAATCAAATCTTTATTTTAACCCACCTCCAGCTGAACAAAATCAGTTGGATCAACCAAATGCTATGGACTCCGACTCCGACCCGGAGATGCCACCGTCAGGATCACATGGACATCCAATTGAAATTTCTAGCGGTTCTAACTTATGCAGGGTCTCCTTACCAAGGTCCTAATGAATGGGACCAATATTGGAGTCAATTTACTTTCGTTGACACTCCTTCGTACCACTCTCCAACACCGCCTCCTACACAGGAAGACGTCCAAATGGAACCAGTGGAGTAACCTCAGCCACTACCTAAGCCACCGAGGAGGAAACGTGGAGCACGCATGTCGGTGCGTGCAGGACAATGATCGGGTTCGCTACCACCATTACCCAAAAGCTACCCTACTATACCTGAGGACCCACAAATGGGTGGACCCTCAAATACTATGCCTTTGGTGGAACCAACACCACCACCTGTGGTTCAATCACCACCGTCAGATTTTAATAACCCTATCCCTACATATCCCGATACGTCTGAATATAACCCTTTAACCCGACTACGCCGATGAACTACAAAAACACAGCAGAGTTGATGTATTTGATACCAGCGCTGCATAGGATAAACTCAACATCAACAAAAAGTATGGTGGGTGGGTGAAAAATTTAGTATGTAGAAACTTGTATTCACAAGGGTTCATACTAATATATGCAAAAATTTGAAACTGTAGCAATATGCTTTCGCAAACTACTTGTGTATTCAAAAACACCCAATGGCTAAGATCATGAGACATCGCCTATTGTCAGACAAAAGATGGAATGGAGGACATTGTCTAACGTGATCGACTTGGGAATTTTTGCAATGAGGCATATGGAAACGTATATGAGGCAAATGGCTGGTTGGGAATGTGGTCTAGCAAAAGAAGATGCACCAAACGACCTACAACAAAGACAACTAAATGACATCAGGATCAAATACGTTGCAAAAATCCTGCTGCATTGCAAAAATGAAAATAGAAAAAAGATGGTAAAATCTTTAAATAAATTCTTGCAATTAGGAGTAGCAAAACTTAGGGAATTGTATCAAACAAGATTCAGGAGAATAGAACAAAGGATGGAGGACTATGTAGATTAACTTAAACGTCATGAATTGCTTTCTTTTTGTAATTTTCATGTTGACTAGTATGTTTGGTTTAGACTATTGCATCTACTTGTTTCTTATTAAAACGTCATAATAAACAAACTATTGGTTGAATAACAAACAATAAGAATATCATATTTACTGTAATCCTAAAACATTTTAATGAAAACGCCATAATTCAGATAATTAACAAATATTAGTAACTAATAAAACGCCATAATGATAAAGCCATCGTTTAAATAATAAACAATAACAATAACTGATTTACTGTTTTCTTAAAACATGTTAATGAAACGACATAACTTGAATAATTAACAAATAGTAAGAACTGACTTTTACAATTAACAACTAATCAGATATGCGAAACAAGGTGTAAAACGCCATTCATAAGTTTTAAATAATGAAAACACCGAATATTGATTATAGGTTGAAGGACATAACAACATTTTTCATAAATATTGCTTTGAAAAACAAATTTGCTAATAAAATGCTATTGAAGCAAGAATAAATAACAACACGCGATATCTGATAGATTTTTGTTTGAAAATGAATTATAACGTCATCTATTAAGCGGACTTGGACAATGACAATCGTGTCCCGCACATCATTTAGGTTTTTTTAGATTTTTTTTAGGGGGGGTTAGGTTTTTTTTAGGTGGTTCTTGTATAAACCATACCCTATATATATATATATAACAATCTTAATATTCTTCTGTTATTTAAACGGATCCCTCAAAAAAGATTGTAGCACATTAAAAAAACCAAAAGCGGCCACGATAATTATCGGTGATTATTAAAGGACAAGATTTAAGATTATATTTCATTCATGCCCTTTTCATCTATTATCAGTGGGTGTGGATTTTTGATGGACAGGCTGTTGATGAACAATTGGAAAATTTAAAGAAAAGATTTCGGATAAGATTTCTTAGGAGACTTTTAAGTCGTCAATTGAAACAGTCTGGTAACCAACTGACTGTAAGTGATCTGTCAAAGTATATATTTTTTTTAATGGTTATGCGGTTTATCGTCTCTAGTTGTGGTCAAATAAATGCTGGAATGGACGGTGTTGAAATATTGGGGCTATGAGTTCATGCTTTCCAGTTTACTTATAACGTTAGCATATGGAAATCGACTATGCACATAATTATCATAAGTTTCTTTGTAGCTCCGAAAATGATTATTTGTTCACAAGTTCCTTGTATATAACAAATTCGGTTTCAATGTAATAGTTGCGGTGTAAATGAAAAAGCTTACCATGAAAAAATGTTTTGGTTGATTATAGATGATAAAAAGTTTCAAGATTACCAAAACACTCTTTTAACACGTTCCACTATTGTGAGTAACCAGACTAATACGTGTAGATAACCAAGACCAAGAACATTTGAAGTTAAAATCTAGATAGAAAATAATGGAGAACACCCGAAGAAATACAAAATCGCATAGAAAAACATAGAAGTCCATCGTGGATAGAAGAACACTTAAGTCAAACAAAAAAATCAAAATAAAACAGATGAAAACCGGAGCAGTCAAAATCAAAAGAAGAAGAAATTGAAGCCAATGAGTCATAGATCAATTGGTTTGGGAGAAGGTGATCACCAGATCTTCCAATGCGGAGACCATGGGTTAGAATCTCATTTGATGCAATTTGCTTGTGATTTGTTTTAGGTGGGCCATGGGATCACTTGAGCGTTTGGGCAGTTGCTTTCCTCTGAAATGGTAAACAGGTCTAATCACAAGTATTATCTGTGTACGTAGAGCATGAGTGACTCTTCGCCAATAAATTTACCCTCATAACGGTACTTACATATTACTCGTTGACAGTTAAAAAAAGAAATTAAATTAAACAACATCAGTTTATTATAACTAGAAAATTATTATTATCATGCATATTAAATACGAACCATCACCAACCCTATTCATCACCAAATTCTTTGGTTATTTATTATTAACATTTCGGTATCACGGTATTTCAATCCCGAATTCGTTGGTTATTTATTATTACATTTAAAGTATATCACGGAATTATTCAAAATTTGGTGATGCATTTATTAGATTTCCATATATTATTTATTAGATTTTCATATATTTCTTAATGGATGCATTTATGAAGTACTTTAACTATTTCAACAACTCAGATTTTTTTAATGGCAAATTTCTTTTATATTTCAGAGTTTATTAATAGAAGGAAAAAAAGAAAATAAAAAAAATAAAAATATTTTATGTTCGAAAGTTTCATTTAAGTAAGGAAAATTGTATGTTGTGTTCTTGAGTTTCAATTAAGGAAATAAAGAAAATGAAAGAAAAACTAGGCTTAATTATTTATTTTTTCTTTCCTTCCGAATCGGAAGGAAATTGAAGAAAAAACATCCTTTCTTTTACTTTCTACCTTTTATTTTTTTCTTTTCCCTCGTTAAGTGAACTCGAGAATGAATTTTTTTACGGGAACATTTCTTTTAATCATATCGTCAGTCTGTGAGACTTGGACCCAAAACCTCTCCCTCTTAAAGTGTTTAAAATTTTTGCCTCTACTAATGAACCACCCCTTGTTGATACTTAGATTACTATTATCATCATGACTATCAAATACGAACAATATCAATAATTCAACGTAGATAAGAAATCACCATCACCAACCCTATTCATTACCAAATTCATTGGTTATTTATATTTATCATTAACATTGAAAGTATACACGTAACATTTAAAGTATATCACCATACAGGTAGGTTTATTAGGGACTACTAAAAAGTTGAGAACAGTACAGAACAGATTCAAACGAACTTCGATCGGGCTCATTCCAGCGACATTGGAATCGGCTCGGCTAACCCTAAATAGGATCACGTAACCCTAAACCCTATTTCCTGAACTCTAAACCTTAAGGCTAAAACCTAAGCTAAACCGTAACATTTACACTACAAACACTAAAGGCTAAACCCTAAACCCTAATTATCAACCCTAAAACTAAACCCTAACGGAAAACCCTAAAGGATAACCCTATATAAGACCATAAAAGCTAAACCCTAATATATTTAGAGGTTAGGATTTAGGGTTTAGGGTTAAGAGATCTTAGTTAGGGTTCGACGAGCGGTTCCAATCCCGCTGGAATTAGTCTAATTTGAGTTCGTTTGAGTTGGTTCCTCACTGTTCCCCATTTTTTAGTGTTCCGCAATAAACCTCACACTATCATGGTATTATTCAAAATTTGGTATTGCATTTATTAGATTTTCACATATTTCTTAATGGATGCATATATAGAGTTTAACAGTTTCAACAACTCAGATTATTAGTTTTTTTACGGCAAATTTATTTTACTCCTATCGTTTGTGGGATTTAAACCTAAGATATCCCTCTCCTAAGGTGTTTAAAGGTTTTGTCTTTGTCAATGGACCACCCTTATTGATAGTCAGATTACTATGATTAGCATAAATATTTTCCTCACATTATTAATGAAACAATTATTTTTTAGCATTAATTGTACTAAGTTTTTTTAACAGCTAATCATACTAAATAAATTAGTTATATCAAACTATTTATAGGGTGGGTAGGGCACCACTCGGTTATCTTTTGCGGGTACCTCGGTAACCACAGGAACGTCGTTGCCACCCTCTCAGATAGGCTAGCCGGGTTCTGACGTCAGGTAGTAGTGATTGATGAAAGGTTGTAAATGTGACTGTTGGACACCAAAGTAAAGAAAAGATTAATAAAAAATATTCTTTTTCCATCTTTAAATACATATCTCACATGCTATTTTAACATACTAATTATATAACCATTTCTCCTCTTTGTAAACTTCTCTATTCAAAATTTCTTATAGTACAAGATGGATGATAATTTAAAAATAATACATTCTACCCAACGATTTATTCTCCACCTGTAGTAACCTTTAGTTTCCCATGGATGTCTCGCAGGACGAAGTTGAAGACACAACAATGATGATAACCCATGTGTTGATGGCAATGATAACCCATATCATGATGAATACGACGATGATGATAAACCATATGATGGTAGTGATAATAACAAAGGAAATTGGCATGTAATAATCCCTCATAGACGTCTTTGGCCATTAGCAGTCGCACTTTTGAATATTCACTCAGTCTGTCCAACACCAGTCCCTCATTAAAAAAAGCTTAACGGAGTTAAGCTTTTTTTTCCAAATTACAAACATCTGTTTTAGGGCTTTTGATTAGAACGACGGTACGAGTCCATTGGTGTGAAACTTACCTCGAAACGGTGCTCCAAACGACGAAAACGGTACGAGTCAATTAGGATCCTCGGTTAGTAAAACAATTTGTTAAGTAAAATGTATGGATTGCAAGATGAATGCGATGAACACGATGAATATCAAGGGGAAAAAGACTTTGATTCTCTTTTTGAAGGTGATTTCTGTCACAAAAAACCTCGGGAGCTGGAAACTACTCAGCCCCACTACTATTAATATTAATAAAAGTTACAATGATAAGGCTTCATCGATCAAACTAGGTGTTACAACTAATAATTGTGTCACACCCCGATCCGCAACGGATAAGGTAACCAGGCATGATTGGGTTTTCATCAAAACTTATGACATACTATTTTAAAGTTTCAGTATTTTTTATTTCGATTAAAATAAAAGAAATCCCATGAACACAATATTCAAACAAATCACAACATAGTTCAAATCAAATGCAAATAACATTTTTATTCTTCTAAGGCCCAATCCTAAGTGATCCATTCTTCAAACCTGTTCACCTGTATCATGTGTAAAAAAAAGTTTGGGTCAACAAAAGTTGGTGAGTGAATCTCTTTGTATTAGTAAAAATAATATGTTTAAATCTTTTATTGAGGAAAATGTGTATTAACCAATGTAAGTGAATATCATCAATCTCAAATAATGAACAAATCAAGAGTATACAAGTGTGCACGGTATTATGGTGTGCTGCAAGATCTAAGCTCAATCAAACGGAGCTGATCTCGTATATTTGGCAACGTCGAGTTCCGCTCATAGGTAATGGGGAACAAACGACCCTTGATGAGGTAATGATTGAAACGAATGTAAAGCACCAAGTGACAAACAAACATTTAACACATAACACATATACTTCACATAATGGTAATTGCACGTATATGAATCTTGTACAATGAAATAACAAAAAGCGACACATGATACACCCCCAAAGCGTGTAATAAAAAGGGGACTTGTAAAATTCACTCACAGTGGTTGCGTATAGAATTTCTTGAAGATAACGCATGAGGTGAAGTCGGGAACCCGAAAGAAAGAAAGCGATTACCCTGAAGGTTAAAATACCCCAACATGTTCTAGTTAATATTTATGCATTACATGAAGTCCCTAATATTTATAAGTTATAAATTAATCATTTAGACGTTAATATTTGTTTGATTATCAATTTTTAATGTGATGAAGAGAATCCTATTACTTAGGTTATATTTCGGTTTTAATGGGTTTCATTATAAAAATGATTTAGTGATAATAATAATAATAATAATAATAATAATAATTATTATTATTATGATAATAGTTATTAGTGGCTATTGAAAAGGAAATAAATAAGAAAAATGAAAATACACAAAAATCGGGTCTGCCCGGATTCGAACCGTCGACCCCCCGCTTACGTGCACACAGCCTGACCAACTGGGTTGTGTGTCTAACTTGTTTGGTATGGAGGTTTTATTTCTTTTATATCAAGACTGCAGTAATCCATCTTCTGGTTTAGAAAAAATGCAGTGGTGGTGCAGGAACCGGGTTCGAACACTGGACCTCTTTCTTTTACATGCACACAGCTCGACCAACTGGACTGTGTGTCTAACCTGATGATATTAAGATTTTAATTTGTTTTATACTAAAACTGCATTGATCCATATATTAGTTTAGTTAAAAAAATGAAGAAGTGCAGCGACTGGAACAGGAAGTCAGGGTCGAACTCGTGACCTCCGCATCTTAGCGGTGACAACAGACAACACTGAACTGCAACTGATTATGTGATGTAGCAGAGCTGAAATTTCTTTTAAACGTGGGTTACCCGTGTCATCTTCTTTGTTATAAACCAACCAGAAACGAAACCCACCCTCTGTTGCTGATTAAACATCATATCCATTGTTTGTTTGTACAAAAAAATGAAATGGTTTGGTTTAAGAAAGAAAAAAAAAAGAAGGTATACCGAAACGGTGATGAAGTGATTCCCGGTTAGTTTCCGACGATGTTTCCGATTCCGACGTGAATGTGATTGCACTAGATATGCTCAATCGCTCGATGCGTCAGTTCTTAAGGAACCCGAGTGCTTTGTTCATATAATTGACAGCTTTGCCATTTACCCTAGCTCAAATTCAAACCGAAAAGAAAGGAAAAAAGGAAATTTTTGCTCAAATTGATTCGGTGAAAAATGGATAAGTGTACGGGTCCTTGAAGGGATACCAGGTTCACTATGGCTAAATAAAGAAGGTTAAATCACGCGTGAATCGGATTTGAAAGTATTGCTGTCGCACAGCTGGGTTTTTGGGCGGCAAGGATTTAAAATGGAGGGTTTGTAATTCATGTATAAGATAATAACCGGTGTTGTTACTTATAGCCCTTGAGAGATGGTGGAGCGGTTTGTTGGTTGCTTGTTTACTTGTGAGACCCGGGTTCGATCCTTGGGTTCTACAAGTTTGTTGTTTTTTTGTTCATTAATTATATATCTATATAAATATATGTTATTGTTATATATATATATATATATTTTATCCAAGATCTAAAATGATAAAAGGGAATGATTTGTAAAAAAAATACAAGATATTAAATAAATTCCAATGGTATTAATTCGCCGGAAGTTCGTTTCCAAATGGTTTGAGCTTTAGAACCCGTTTTTCGACGGATGTTACAAATTGCGTTTGTGAACAAGTGTAGTGTAACGTCCATTCGTACACAGGTTTAAAACACATATTATAGGCATACAAACATTTAATAAAAGTTTTTGCCATTCATAACTTGTACTAACCCAACATTTACAAACGAAACATAGTACTTAAAAATTTACTAGTAGATATCATAATAAGTTTGAAACGCAATCTTACAAACGTATGACTAAACTTAAACATAAGTACAAAGTGTTTGTGACCCGTTGAAACTTGAAACATGAAACATGAAAACGTGATATGCGAGTGATGTGTTCGTTCCAAGCATGGCGCCCTCTAACACGATGATTTACCTACAACCATACCGAACAATTTAGTTATTTCAAAATTAACTAACATAGAATTTAAAACCTTCCATCAAACGTGAAAATAATCCTTTCATTAACATCCATTTAATCATACTTACTAACAGGTCTTGATATCGAATCCCGTCAATCTTCTATTCCCGGTTCGACACTAATTCCCAATTCATACATATGACATTCTAACTTATTTGACCCGTATGAACGAATCAAACTTCCATATATTTTCGTTTAACACAATATAAATTTATATACTTAACATAAACATTGTAAAATACTAGTATTTGTAAGTATAAGAACTTACCTCGATCGTGTGAACCTTGTAACTCCTTATCGCTTGATCCTTCTTCTTTCATACCTACACTTAGCAAGTTTATACTTAGTTTCTCATTCTTGAATATCCAAGCATTCATCTGTTTCTTTTAACGTTAATGATTGATATTCAACAAGAGACTATCATAACAATACTAAACTATCTTTCAAGCATTTCATCAAACACTTGGTGGATGATCATCCAAGTCCTCTAAGAAAATGCCTATTTTTCTATGGTCTTGCCACCTATTTGATTACTAACTCAATTCATTAAATCATAATAATAATCAAATCATGTTAGATCTTTATAACATAATTTTCATCAAGCAATTAACCTTGCATTATCGCATCTCTAGACTATATGAAAACCCACTTAATCATACATAAAAGCTCATAAGGAAATCATACAAACATTCAATCCTTGGCTAATTTCACATTCAAAGATGCTAATTAGATGATTCCTATATACAATTACATTATAAACTTGAAATATTCACTAATTGATCATCTTTATAAAACTTATTCACATAAAACCCATCAAAATTAGAATTGTAACTTACCTTAAGTTCAATAAGCTTAGATGATTAGATAAGATGAACATGCATATGATTTACTTCAATTCCTTCCTTCCAATTGCTGAATTTTGTGTATTAAAGTTGAGGGTTTTTCCCTCTCTCTATCTCAATTCGCACACACACACACACACATACAGACAATTCTAGGCATTTTATTTCTTTTAATCTTAACCCTAAAATCTTCACTTTTGGTCCCTTAAGTTTCCTTCACTATTTATTGGATCTTTAACCTTTCTTTCTCTTAATACAAGTTTTCTTTATTTAAAACAACTTAACTAAGGTAAGCATTTTTAACATCATATTTCATATCATATGTTAAAGCTTGTAATGACTTACTAATTAAAGATTACGGCTCAATATTTACCACTTTTCGTTCTATAGTGGTAAGTATAAAATAATATCAAGGTAAAATAATGATATATGTGCATTTTGGGGTGTTACATGTAGAGTATTTGCAGTGTGTGAATGGTGTCTCTAAAATGATCCGATCAAACCTTTTTATAGTGCATTACAAGAAATGAGTCCTAACTAAAATTCTGAGAAATCCGGGATCCTGAAGAGAACAAGTCAGTGACTATTGGCAGCTCCTAACTCTATATCCACACGTTTTCTTGAGCTACCTTTGTGATAATTCATATACAAGCTATCTACTAGCCGTTAACTTTAGAATATTCCTACAAAATATTATTTAAAGAAACAAGCAATTGATTATTAGCAATAACATTAAGGATCCCTAGTTCCGTCAGGATCCTATTTCATGTTCCAATCCTATCGTAGACAAACAGAACTCGGGATCCTAGCCATAAAAATCCTACCCCAAAAAATTGCCCCCAATTCTACAATTGTGGATTACAGTTGTGAAATTTCAGGTTTCAGTTATTCTCAAAAGTAAATATGTGGATGAGATTAAATGGTTTAACCTCGACCTGATTACCCATGGGATTAGATTTGCTAGGAGAATCATTATAACTATCAAAAAACTCTTTACTTTTTGTTCATTATAAGCTCCCGTAGGTGAAGAATCAGATTAATTTCTCTCTCTCTCTCTATTCCCTCTTTACTTTCTAAGTTTCTTCAAATTCTTTACCGATGGCCGAGAAAACTCTTCGATCCCTTGAGGCTCTCGAGTTCTCTGACCTGGGGATACTATAGCCCAATGAGGAAGAATGTTGTACCTTTGAGAACCAGGCCATCGGCCATCTCGACACTTCGCACTTCCTACCTGATAGCGTCGTTATTCGACCCTTTGATTCTTAGAGCAAAAGCTAACCTCGGTTCTGAAACTTGGGTTTGAATTCCGTTTTATCCCTTCTCAATTGGTTTCACTTTCCCAAATTCACCTCTAGTTAATGAATTCTTTGGTCTGACCTAAATCTGCTACTCACAAGTCATGCCCCTTTTACAGAGAGTTCTCTTCGTTATGATAAGCTCAATTAGAAATACTCAAACATCACCGTCTTTGAACTTGCCAATGTTTACGAACTATGGACCCATGGAGCCACTCTCTTTATGGTTAGAATCAAACCTAAGCAACACCCTCTTATCGTTAAAACAAAACATAATGAAAAAGACCAGAAGACTTGTTCACCGAGATTCCCTTCCCAATGGCTCCTTTGCCTATCCATTGGATTTGTAATGGTAGAGCTCACTAGCATCCTAATTCTTAACAAACATGAGTGATACATTGTTTTTGATACTTCTTATTTTGTCTGTGTAGCTTTTAATATAGAAATTCATGCACCAGCAACACATGAGACAAGAGATAAAATTTCAAAGGTGTTAGTTTTACCGGAATCAAAGAGAAATTTCTAGCCATATCCAGCCCTTCAAGCAGCTAGCTTCTAATCCTATACCTCAGAGTCCATAATGACTACAGGTAAACCTTTAATCCTTTCTAGTTCCCTTCTTATCTTTGGATATTCCAGTCCTTAATTTGCCATAATAATAGCAGGAAGCCCAAAAGGCATAGGGAATTTTGATATTTATAGGATCCTAACCTTGGTTTAGAGCAATGCCCCTGCCAAGCAAGAAACCCCTACCGCTATTGCTCCCCAACCTCCAGCTCTTCTCCTGCAATCCACGGCCGCTTCGAGTAAAAAACGCAAGGGCCCAGATGTCATGCACCTAGAAACCTTTGAAAACCATGAGACTGTGCAGATTACTAAAAAGATCCAAACCATGCAAAGCATGGAATGTATAAATCAATACTTTGTTTAAAAATTCCGAACAGACACTAAACTTTATCATCTGAATGGAGGCCCTTTCCAAGATCCTAATCCACTGTGATGAAAAGTTAAACGGGCTTCCAAAATTGCTGATATAGGAACCGTAGCCAAACATCACGCCAAACATTACGAGGACCTTCGTATCCAGCTCGAGCCCACTAGGAAGAAGCTCAAGGACTACCAAGTGGCCTATCATGAGCAGATACAACAACTTGAAACTGAAGCTAAGAAATCTCCTGCCTTGAGCATCTTTCAGGCCAAGATCCTCATGTGGGAAGAATCTGAGGCTAAAGGGTTTGAGATGGAAACTTGGGATGTTAAGTAGTGGATATCATGGTAATGAAGCTAGGAGGAAAGGTTAAGTCCGCGAAGCAGTATGGAGAGAAGAATGCAGATGGTGGTGAGGATCCTGAGGTGGAGGCTATAGGAGGAAAGGTGAAGTTGGTGGTAAAGAGTAGGTGACAACGAGGCAATAATGGATATTTACGCCTAGGCCAGAGCCCCGTTTTTTTCTTTGTGGTTGTGGTTATGGTTCCAAAAACAATTTACTTTGTTCATTTGCTTTTGATGGTTCCTCGGTCAGGGGGCTTTGAACAATGATAGTTGGTGACTTGAGTGGATGGGCTCAGGTTTTCAGCGAAGCTCAAGTCACCTTTAGGTTCGATCTTAAAATGGTGATCCAGGTGGAAGGGTCTAGGTTAGGATGAAGGCTGGATCACCCGTTTAATTTTTTTCATCTTTAATTTGACTATTTGCCATGATTTAGTTGCTTATTGTCACACCCTGAACCCGCAGCGGAAATGGTAGGCGGAGCATGATTGGGTTTTCATCAAAGCTCATGACATTTACTATAAAGTTTCATATTTATTATTTCTCTTTAAAGAAGAAGTTACAATAAACATACAAGCACAACATGTTCAAATACATTTCCATTCAAATTACAAACTAAAGTATTCTTTAAACAAAAACCATACAATTACAAAGGAAAACAAAACTAAACGTCAATTCCAAAGCATTAACTTGTTTATTCTTCTAGGCCATCCTACGTGTTTCTTTTCTCAACTGGATCACCTGTATCATGTGTAAAAATAGGGTTTTTGGGTCAACAAAAGTTGGCGAGTGAATCTTATGAAAACATTTGAACGAATTTATTATATTGGTTATAAAAAGGTGCATAACCACATATGAGTAAATGTAAATGTAAATTTAATCACAAAACACATAATATCAATTTATGCACAAGCACACACACCAAATGATGAACAATGAGATCAAGACTCAATCAAACGGAGCCGATCTAATGAGGCACGCGATGTTCAACTCGTCTCCCACGAGGAACTGATGGACCTAATGAATGATTTGAATGCAACTTGACAAAATGTAAACACACATCACAACAAACAATATTTACATCACAAGTTTAGATCATATAATGGTAATAGCACAAGTTTAAATAAACGAAATAATTAAAGCGACACATGATACACCCCAAAACATGAATAAAAAGGGGAATTTGTAAGGATTCACTCACAGTGGGTGCGTTTCTTGGATTGATGATGAATGCGCACGAATTTGGATTTAACCACGAGAGAAACTAACCTAAATAATAACATAATAATTCGATAAATAAATAAATTTTATTTGAGATTAATATTCTTAATTAGTGCTCTTAATGAGATTGTTAGATTCATTTTTGTGAATTTAATGCAATTTTTAGGCTTTAAAACTTTATTTTGAGGTATTTTCAACAATTTTTCAAAGAAAATAAAAGGATTTTTTAATTAAAAAAATTACTCTTTTTCTAGAGGTTGACTCGTCAACACAACTCATTTATTTTAGGCAGCGTGTGAGGTTCGAACTTGTGACCTCTCGTATACGTGCACGCAGCTCTACCAACTGAGCTACGTGTCTAACCCGAAATATTTCTGATTTTAATTATATTTATATACTTGTTAGATTAAACCGAATTAATTTAATTTTAAAAAGAATTTTAAACTCATCGTACCGGGGAAGGGGCTGGCCTCGAACCCGCGGCCTAAATGTTGCGTTACACCCAGCCCAACCAACTGGGCTGGGTGTCTAACCCGTTATATATTGTAATTTTATTATACTTAACATCTTACAGCGAGTTAATATGGTTTCGGTTTTAAAAGGAACATTTTACTACAGTGGATAGGGGTTGTGTCAAGGATCGAACTCGGTATCGATAGTATGAAATGCACACAGTCCACCACCGGACTGTGTGTCTAACCCGTTTAAAATACTGATTTTAATTATATTCATAAACGACTCGATGTTCATCTTCTTCATTAACTCAGAACTGAAAACAGATTTGTTAAACATTTTGATTTTACTGATCTACTGTTTTAGATTAAACAAATGAATCGAATAGAACCGATAGAAAAGATTAAGAATTCATATGGAAGTTCCGGTTGGATTCCGGTAATGTGCAGAAACTCCGGCGTCGTTTATTCAGAACATTAGGTTCTATCAGAGAGTTTTAAGTGTTGATGTAGAGAGAGTTTTGAGGGAATGAGCGAATTCGTTTGTGGTGAAGCAATTGGTATTTATAGAGTAACCAGTAAATCACCGATTTCTGTTCCGAATTCCGGCGACAATTTCCAGCGAATGCAGGTGTTTCCGACTACAAGATTTTGATCAGAGAATTTAGAGTGGAACTTCGGAAGAAATGAGCGAGGTAATTGAGATGAGATGCATCGATATTTATAGTGCGAATGATCAACACATGATTTCGGTTTCAATTTTAATTAATCGTATGTTTTGGGTCAGTTTTGTTTGAATTGAACATGGTGCCGGTTATAACTGACATTGTATCATCAATTATTCACAGAATTCTCGCGATCAAACCAGAATCCGAGATTTTTGCAGCTGTTTTGGGCGGGTTCAGTAATTTTGATTTGCAGGTCTTAGGTTTGTTTGAGTATAAGGTTTATTTATTTTGGGTTTTAAAACATATGGTGTGTGTATCTCAGTGGTGTTGTGGTGTGTGTAGGTTTGTTGGAGACCCGGGTTCGACACCCGGCAGCCCCTTTTATTTATTTATATTTTATTTTTCTTTATATTATTTAAGTTTTAATTATTTTATTGGTTATAATTTATTTGTTATTCAATAATTATAAAGTTTAAATAAAATTGAATAAATGCTCAGCGAAATCCTATTAACTACTTGATTCTCAAACGGTGAAGGTTTTGGAACCCGTTTTACACAAATGTTACAGTATCCCCTACTTTTAGAAATTTCGTCCCGAAATTTAAGTAGTAGTGGTATGTTTGACTCAAAAGGGAGGGTGTTTTAATTTGGCAATTATATAATTAGAAGAGGGTAGGAGTTCAGATTTTTATTTGAGGCGGTAACGTTCCTGGTAAGGGTTGAATACCCTGCTACAGGAATCGCTTTTTGATGCCTAAAGTTTAAGAATGCGGAACATGGATAAACAGAGTTGATTGACTAGGTATGATTTCATGCATAAGAGTTTTGGGAGAATTGATACGTTTGAAAAGATAAGGTTATATCATAAAAACAAAAACTTCAACAATGACGATATTAGAACCTACATGGAACCTCTCATAACCTCCTGGTAATGCTTTTGATCCTTTGCCAAGAATACTTTTATATAGGAAGTACCAGCGGCGTATCCACCATATTCTTGTCAAATTTTCATTGGCTTTATCAGTAAATTATGATTAGTTCTATGTGAAACATAATCAAACACAACAACCAAAGTTTGAGTCTCAAATCTGAAAGAATACATGACTGAATGACGACAGTACCTCCCTCTCTAGTTATGATAAAGGGGTCGGTCTATGAAAAAGTGAGACACAACCCAACTTCTTTAAATGATGAGATCGAGATACGTCGAGATGTATGAATGTTAAATCAATGAGTATAAAACAAAATTGAAATATCAATTCGCATTAAAATTCTTGGATACATTACTTCCCAATTTATAACTGGGATACGTAAAGATTGAGATAACATAAAGAAAGCATTAAACTAGACGGTTGGAGTTGAGTCTTGATTCTTGGTGAGGGAAAGTTAGTTGGGTGGTTCGTTTGGGCCGTTATTATCTTCAACAGGATTGGCGTTGATGTTGTAAGCTCTTCCTCTTGCTGGTGGTGGAGCTGGGTTTGCTTGATTTGCTTGGTTAACTGGGTTGGCTTGAGCTTGGGCGTTTATGATGTTAACCAATCGAGGGCACGTGTTTCTAAAATGGGTAGGGTCGCCACAGTTAAAACAAGCTCGAACATATGGAACTATGGGGTATTGAGGTTGTTGATATGATTGGATCATGGTTTGGGTAGGGGTGAAGCTTGGTTTTGAGGGGCACGACAAGTTTTGCTCCAATGACCATAACGCCCACAATTTGCACACAGTCGACAAGGTACGGTAGATGGATGGTGATAAAAACAGGTGTTGCATTGAGGGTGAGGTCCAATGTAAGGTTTCTTATTTGGGTAAGTAGAGTTGGGTGCTATTTGAGTGATTGGGATAGTTTGGAGGGGTACGGCTTGTGAAGCTGGTTGATTGCCTTGGGTGATAGCGAAATTTTACCCATCTCGTTTTCTCTTAGGAGTGGTTTTGAGGAGGGGATTCGATCTGGGTTAAGTTTGAGGTTTCGGATGATGCTTTATCCTTCTTCTTCTCCTCCTTGAAGTCTTTATTCCGTATACGGTTTTCGGTGAGCTCTGTAGCCAACTCCATTGCTGCTTCCAAAGTTGCAGGTGTGGTACTTATTACAGGGTCTTGAATTTTTGAAGGAAGACCTTGAATGTAGTGTTCGATCAAACGGTAGAGGGGAGTGAACAAGTTGGGGATCATCTGATTCAACTCAAGGAATCTTTTGTTGTATGTGGTGTGGTCGCCCTCCTTTTGTTTCAAAGAATAGAACCCATCTTCTAATTTCTTGATTTCGCTTCTTGGACAGAAACGTGTTGTCATGATTTCTCTTAACTCTTCCCAAGTCAAAGTCATAGCATCCTCAGCACCTCGCTTGGCCTTCTCTGTATTCCACCATGTAAGTGCTACTCCGAACAAACGACTGGTGGCATATCGCACCTTGCGATCATCGGGGCAGTCGCAATTGAGAAAAGTGTTTCCATTTCCTCAAACCAATGGAGGAGAGCGGTGACACCTTCAGTCCCTCCGTATTTTGGAGGATCGCAGGATTTAAAATGCTTGAAGGTGCATTTAGTGGCATTTGGGGGAGGATTGACAATGTTTTGATCTTCTTGGTTGTTTGGGTTGACGGGATTAGCGGTAAGGGCCTGTTGTACTTGAACTACGATGTTGGGTATTACGGCAGCCATTTGTTGAGCGATTTGGGCAGCCATGCGCTCGGGGGATTTTCCTGATCTCATACTTCTACGAGAGAGACTAGAAGACATCTACAAGGAATACGTATCGAGAGTATGAGTTTGACGTTTTAGGTGTCATGTGTCGTATTTAGAAATGAACATTCACAAAAAAAAAAAAAACAAATGAATAAAATAGATTTACTACATCCATAGGATGTCTTGGGCTTTGCTCATGTTTGGGCTCCCATATGTCCCCTTACTTGGCCTTGGTAGTCATGTGGGCCCCCATGACTACTAGGCTCTGGTAGGGTTCATATTGGTGTTGGCCTGTTAACACTTGCGCCACCCGAATGAAAATCGTAAAACATGACAGCAAAGTGTAAGGTCGGAGGGTGTCCTGGTTTGGACACAATGACAACTCAAAGTAGGGTTAGTTCAAACGACGTTTGGTGTGGCATGCTTTGGCCTAATAGGTCCTTCGTACTCTCATCGTTAGTCCCCAGGTAGGCAAACTGGTCCGTTGTATTGGATTTATACGAATGCCAACCTAGACAGGACGTTTCGACTACCGGTACTTGTACCCTTCCAGTTAATACATGCCCGTCGTAGAACTCACTTTGATGAGATTGAAAAACAAGAAATGCCACAAAATCTTGAATAAAGGAAATATGATGATGATTTGAACATGTGAACATTGAAATATGCGTGATGAGTGTATATGTAAGCATGTTATGTTTGACAATAAGTATAACTCATTAAGTATCACACAATATGATAGTGGAAGTGTTTGCATGAATTTGTGTGTGTAATAAATACGAAACAAATAAACATCATGAGTGTGCATGTAACCACATAAACAATTAAAATCTAATCAACTATAGTATAGGCTCTAAGGGTCTAATAACCTATCCTATATCCCTATAGTCAAAAGCTCTGATACCAATCTGTCACACCCTGACCCGCAGCGGAAATGGTAGTCGGGGCATGATTGGGTTTTCATCAAAGCTCATGACATTTACTATGAAGTTTCATATTTATTATTTCTTTAAAGAAGAAGTTACAATAAACATACAAGCACAACATGTTCAAATACATTTCCATTCAAATTACAAACTAAAGTATTCTTTAAACAAAAACCATACAATTACAAAGGAAAACAAAACTAAACGTCATTCCAAAGCATTAACTTGTTTATTCTTCTAGGCCATCCTACGTGTTTCTTTTCTCAACTGGATCACCTGTATCATGTGTAAAAATAGGGTTTTTGGGTCAACAAAAGTTGGCGAGTGAATCTTATGAAAACATTTGAACGAATTTATTATATTGGTTATAAAAAGGTGCATAACCACATATGAGTAAATGTAAATGTAAATTTAATCACAAAACACATAATATCAATTTATGCACAAGCACACACACCAAATGATGAACAATGAGATCAAGGCTCAATCAAACGGAGCCGAGCTAATGAGGCACGCGATGTTCAACTCGTCTCCCACGAGGAACTGATGGGCCTAATGAATGATTTGCACGCAACTTGACAAAATGTAAACACACATCACAACAAACAATATTTACATCACAAGTTTAGATCATATAATGGTAATAGCACAAGTTTAAATAAACGAAATAATTAAAGCGACATATGATACACCCCAAAACATGAATAAAAAGGGGAATTTGTAAGGATCCACTCACAGTGGGTGCGTTTCTTGGATTGATGATGAATGCGCACGAATTTGGATTTAACCACGAGAGAAACTAACCTAAATAATAACATAATAATTCGATAAATAGATAAATTTTATTTGAGATTAATATTTTTAATTAGTGCTCTTAATGAGATTGTTAGATTCATTTTTGTGAATTTAATGCAATTTTTAGGCTTTAAAACTTTATTTTGAGGTATTTTCAACAATTTTTCAAAGAAAATATAAGGATTTTTTAATTAAAAAAATTACCCTTTTTCTAAGGGTTGACTGGTCAACGGCCGGTTCAACTCATTTATTTTAGGCAGCGTGTGAGGTTCGAACTTGTGACTCTCGTATACGTGCACGCAGCTCTACCAACTGAGCTACGTGTCTAACCCGGAATATTTCTGATTTTAATTATATATATATACTTGTTAGATTAAACCGAATTAATTTAATTTTGAAAAGAATTTTAAACTCATCGTACCGGCGAAGGGGCTGGCCTCGAACCCGCGGCCTAAATGTTGCGTTGCACCCAGCCCAACCAACTGGGCTGGGTGTCTAACCCGTTATATATTGTAATTTATTATACTTAACATCTTACAGCGAGTTAATATGGTTTCGGTTTTAAAAAGAACATTTTATTACAGTGGATAAGGGTTGTGTCAAGGATCGAACTCGGTATCGATAGTATGAAATGCACACAGTCCACCACCGGACTGTGTGTCTAACCCGTTTAAAATACTGATTTTAATTATATTCATAAACGACTCGATGTTCACCTTTTTCATTAACTCAGAACTGAAAACAGATTTGTTAAACATTTTGATTTTACTGATCTACTGTTTTAGATTAAACAAATGAATCGAATAGAACCGATAGAAAAGATTAAGAATTCATATGGAAGTTCCGGTTGGATTCCGGTAATGTGCAGAAACTCCGGCGTCGTTTATTCAGAACATTAGGTTCTATCAGAGAGTTTTAAGTGTTGATGTAGAGAGAGTTTTGAGGGAATGAGTGAATTCGTTTGTGGTGAAGCGATTGGTATTTATAGAGTAACCAGTAAATCACCGATTTCTGTTCCGAATTCCGGCGACAATTTCCGGCGAATGCAGGTGTTTCCGACTACAAGATTTTGATCAGAGAATTTAGAGTGGAACTTCGGAAGAAATGAGCGAGGTAATTGAGATGAGATGCATCGATATTTATAGTGCGAATGATCAACACATGATTTCGGTTTCAATTTTAATTAATCGTATGTTTTGGGTCAGTTTTGTTTGAATTGAACATGGTGCCGGTTATAACTGACATTGTATCATCAATTATTCACAGAATTCTCGCGATCAAACCAGAATCCGAGATTTTTGCAGCTGTTTTGGGCGGGTTCAGTAATTTTGATTTGCAGGTCTTAGGTTTGTTTGAGTATAAGGTTTATTTATTTTGGGTTTTAAAACATATGGTGTGTGTATCTCAGTGGTGTTGTGGTGTGTGTAGGTTTGTTGGGGACCCGGGTTCGAAACCCGGCAGCCCCTTTTATTTATTTATATTTTATTTTTCTTTTTATTATTTAAGTTTTAATTATTTTATTGGTTATAATTTATTTGTTATTCAATAATTATAAAGTTTAAATAAAATTGAATAAATGCTCAGCGAAATCCTATTAACTACTTGATTCTCAAACGGTGCAGGTTTTGGAACCCGTTTTACACAAATGTTACACTTATGTTGTTTTTATTTTGTGAACTTTTAGGTGTGAATTCAATATTTTGAAATTTTATTTTAGGACTTTCACTAACAATCCTGAATCAAAATGATTGTTTATAAGTTTTATCTTTTTAAAACGTATGTTTTCCAAATAAACTACCATGACATACGTTTTTATCTACTAAACTTGGATAAGTTCATAATAAAAGGAAAAGAATTAGACTTGCAATACTATTGGTGCATATGTCTATTGACTACGTCTGTGTGTCGTGTCATGATTTATAGAAAGTATTGTAATATCTCTTATTCGTATGGATGAGCTGATCCGCACAAAGAATGCTTATGAGGTGCGGGTAAGAATGGAGCGTGTATGCAAGTATGTGTAGGAATGAAATATGTATGTAAGCATGCATGTATTAATCTAGTTATATGTTATTAGATGGAACCCATAGGCAAGCACAAATAGGAACAAGCTCGTACATAGGGTTTTTATCTACAAATTTTGAATGAACGAATTTTTGTGGCTAGGATTTGTATCTGTGAATACGTGAGCATGAAGATCTATGTAAGAGTTAGGGTAGAAAGATATGTATGCTCGTACTAAAACTATATATATACAAATGAACGGGACTTGTATGCATGTATACATTATATATATATATATATATATATAAGTATTAATGATGTTAACCAGGTTGCTTTGAGAATGGAATGAAAGTGCAGGTAAGATATTGTTGGGTCTTCGAAGGTTCAAAGCCAGGATGCAACGATTGAGATATAATTAAGAAAGGAAATTGCAATTATTATAAATACTTGTTTTAAATGATTTTCAAGCATGTTAGAAAGTTAATAAAGAAAGAAATTTTATGGGTTCGCATTTCTGCTGCGTACATTATATGCCCACAAACTTCATCGAATGGGGTATTAAAGAAAAGAATGTCTGTTAAAATGACGAGGGGGAAGTGGTGTCAGAGGAATGCTTTGGGTAGTTCAAGAAAGAGAGATAGAGGGAGAAAATCCCTGACTTTCATCAGATAGTTAAAGTAACAAGAGTGAATCTCTAAACAAAATCATTGAATGGAATTATTGTGATTATAAGGGTTGCTTATTGTGAAACAAAGAGGTGGTGTGATTTAGCACTTCAAGAAAGAGCAGGATATGAAGACTCTTCCCACACAGGACATTCGTCAACTAGGAAAGCTAGACCTTGATAAACCCAACAAATAGCAGTGTAGGATCATGCTTCGAAAGGTTGCTCACATGTGAATGCTATAGAGTGTTCCAAATCTACA
Source organism: Scalesia atractyloides (assembly GCA_947069175.1). NCBI lineage: Eukaryota > Viridiplantae > Streptophyta > Magnoliopsida > Asterales > Asteraceae > Scalesia > Scalesia atractyloides. The sequence continues at coordinate 13,586,279 of CAMTDV010000001.1, read as the reverse complement.
TTCCTCAACAACCAAGAGGGAGAGTTTCAAAGACCACAATGGACCCTGTAACTGGTAGATGAAGAATTACATGGGTGATAGATCCAGCGAAAGCAGTTACAAGAGTGAAGATCCCTCCAGAACGAACTGCCGGTAATGTTGAAAGATTTTAAAAAGTGGTTCCGCGATGGAAAACGGGAGAAGCAGTGATTAAAAGAACTGATAATTCTAACATCATCAAAGTCTTCAACCTAGTTGATGTGTTTATGTTCTGCTTATCTGATTTAAATATGTTGTTTAGAAACAAGATTAATGTGGGTGGTGGTAATGAATGTTTGGAAGAGGGAATGTTTTTTCAAAGGGCCGTGGAAAGGGTCAGGGTAAAGAAGATAAAGATGATGGAGATTGCTCACAGGATTGACAAAAGAAAGGAAAGGGAAGAAGCTACAAAGAAGGAAGCATAGTCTGCCGCTGCTTCATCATCAACTGTCCCAGCATCAAGTGCTAGGGTCTCTCCAATTGAGCCGGTCTCTCAAGAAAATCAAAATCCAACTTCATCCACATATGTAGTTGTTGAAGAAACTCAAGATGCAAACCGTGAAGCTACAAGTAATCAAGCAACAACAGAGGATGCAGAAGGCTCCTCGTCAAATGTAAACATGGATTCTTAAATTGAAGACCCTCGTTTTCGAAACATACTAGGGGGGATATTGCTAGGACCGTTTGAGACTGTTGGTCTATGAGATTACATGTTCAGAAATTTTGGAATTGTTGTAGAAGTCTAGGGGTCACAATGTAAAGATGGAATAGTAGTTACTATTTGGGGATGTGTTTTTGTAAGACCTGCACTTATTTATGTGTTCATGTGCATCATTAAGGTTTGGGGTGGTTTTGGCTAGTTGGTGCACATTTGATTTCATTCAATAGAAATCCAGGCCTTGTTTGTGGTATTACATGTGATCTATCATCATATATTGATTGTTATCCATCGTGTGCTTCAAGAATCATCCACTTTCTACACTTTTGTTTTAGTTAGTCATCAAACACCTAATCAATAGGTGTTTGTATGATATATCAATCAATAACACCATAATTCAGAGTTATTAGGATCTATAGTGAAATAGTAATTACGCGTGTCTTTTGAATCAGGATTGTGCTTTCGTTTAAGTTAGAGGTACGTATGAGTTTGATAAGTGGGGGTAATGGGAATCAGTAAAGAATTATGTTTGATGGTTTTACAATTGTTTCGTTTATTTATGAGTAACTGTTAGACAAAAAAAGATACATCTTGCACCCTAAGTGAGAATCAAAATGCGGAGCTCTAGCAAGAAGACCTGGCCCGCTCTACCGATGCTGGAGGATGTAAGGCAAAGGAACCAGATGGAAGTGAACAGGATTAAGGTAGGAAATTCTTGCTGGGATGATGCAGATTGGGGAATGGTGACTCGTAGAATACAATCAATCTGTCAGCATCAGCAGGGAGAAATCCACAATTTGTATCAAGAATTCCAGATGGATGGGATGAACAAAGGCTGTGGATGGGCATTATGAATCTTGGGCACTTTGTTGAAATGTACATCCCTTAGGAGAGTAACATGCATGGAGAGAACTTATCTTTCGTCAGGTACTTGAATGTTTGGGACACAGCTAACCTGGTGGTAGAGTTGCATAGGGTGAAGGCAAGAAGTGTCTACTTGTTTGAAAATGTGGCAAAATTCGAAAGAAAACCAATGAGGGGGAAGGCTTTCTACCAACCGGTGAAGCTCAAACTTCAACCGAGGCATGTATAGGGGATAGCAGGACATCTGAGTGTAAGAGGTTGGATAAGGAGGTTAAGCGTGGGGTATTTCTTGTGATGCTTTGGGTGGCAGCCAGCCTTCTTGTGAGGCTATCCCTATTCCTGAAAACTTAAATGTGAATCATTCTGCTTGGCTTGGTGATTGTTTAGTGGGCGAGGTTAAAGACATGGAGATTTTTTCTGGCATCTCATCACTTGTTCACGCAGATAGAAGTTTTGTTTGTGATATCAAGTACTTGGGCGGCTTGAATGTGGTTCTAGAGTTGGGTAGTAGTGAAGAAGGTGATGTGTTTCAGGAACAGTTTGCTGATAACTAGGTTAATTAGTTTGAGTGGCTGAGAAGATAGGATGAATCTTTTATTCAATCACATAGGATTGCATGGGTAAACATTAATGGGATTCCGCTTCATTTCAGGGATGAGAATGTTGTTGCAATTATATGCAGCAAAATTGGGAGAACTCTGATGCCTTTCGACTGCTTCATGGAAGCTAGGAACCTGGTTACGAGGAAAGCTGGCATCCTTATTAGTAATTCAAAGGAGCTTATTAATCATTGGTTTCTTGTTTCTTGGATCTCCAACCAGTTTGTCATTTGGATCAAGGAAGAAGAAATGATCTGGGTGTTAGAGTTTGTTTCGTGAACCTTAGAGGAAGAGAGTGTCGATTCAGACGACTAGATTCCAGAGTCATAAGATTTTGAGGCAAGAAGGAGAGTTCAGGGATGTGGTATTGGAATCTGCAAGGTCACTGAAACTAAAAAATGTTAGGGTTGAAGGTGGTGGAAAATATGAACACTCCCATGTAGATGAATCGATGTCTCCTAGGAATGTTTTGTCCCCAATATCTATGGGAAAAAGGGATGAAAGTTTCGGGGCAGCGGATCATAATTCTAGACGAGAGGGGTCCCACAACATATTTATTTTAACTCCTCATGTGAGTCTGAGAAGGAATTTGAAAATTCAGGCCCATTTATTCCTTGGGTGGGTAAAGGTGTTGCGCTAGTTGGTTTTGGCCCCTTAGATGTTGGGGTGTTTAATTAAGAGAATAGGAATGTTGGGTCATATTATCTCCTAATCAAAGTCCCGTGGGGTATTCTAAGTCTACGGGTAAAGATGGGGCCAAGAAAAAGGCATCATGCTCTATTCCATCTTCATATTGTCAATATTCCAAGGCTTCTTGTGAAAAGCGTAAGAGCAAGAAAAAAGAAGGTAGCCAGAAGCTAGTTTAGAGAAACCTGTCGATCTGTAAAGCAGGGAATGCTAGTTGTTCAGTAGTTTGCTCGTCCTCCTCCTCGGGTGAGCTGCTGATGACAAAAGGCAAGGGTCGGAAACTAGAATAGAGATGGAAGGAGCTAGGGTCTCGTCAAGTATCAGATGGGAGGAAGAAAGTTCATCTTTATGAGTGAAGACAGTCTCAGTAAACTTGACAGGTACTTAGTTTGTGATGGTTTCTTGGCGATTGAGCCTTCGACTTCAGTCATTGCCTTGCCAAGGCATTTATCCGACCATTATCTGATTGTTCTCTCGGGTAAGGCTTTAGATTTTGGGCATAAACTTTTAAAGTTCTTCAACTCGTAGTTGTAAAAAGAAGGGTTTGTGTTTTGGTGGAGGAATCTTGGGCTAGGCATGTTTTGCTAGGGCCAGTTGATAAAACGCTTGCCTGGTAGCTGAAGAGGCTTAAAAGGGCGATTATTAAATGGAATCACCACTCGAAAAACTTTGCAGCTAAAAATCTTGAAGATGTTAATTCCTTCATTTCTTACCTGGAAGAATCAGCTGAATTTAGGGCGCTTTGAGCTGATGAACTTTCTCTTAGAAAGGATTTTAGATAGAAAGCTATGGAATTAGAGGCGTCCATTAGAATGGTATGGACCTGAAGCAAAGGGAAAAATTCGGTGTGATATTGAGGGAGATGAAAAACTCGAAGTTCTTACACAGTATTGTTAATTATCATTTTACTTCCTCCTGTTTAAATGGTTTATTCATTGACGGCATGTGGGAATCGGATCCTGAGATCCACAAGAGCAGAATTTTTCTCTTTTTGTAGGTTGAATTCAACAACCAGTTTATCGATGGACAAAAGTTTCAGCTGGAATTCTTGTCTTAGTTGTTTATAGCTGAGTAGGAATCTATTTTTGGACCGATGTCTTTTGATGAAATACTTAGGAGGTTTGCGATTTTGGTACTGAAAAGTCGCCTAGTCCCGATGGGTTTTCCTTCAAGTTTTTCAAAAGCTGCTGGGAGATTGTGAAAGACGATATCATTGGTTTTGTCAAAGAGTTTGAAGTTAATGGTGTGGTGATCTAGGGCTGGAACTCTTCATTCATCGCGCTTATCCCTAAGGTTCGTGACCCCACTTTGATGAATGATTTCCGCCGTATAAGTCTTATTCGGAGTATGCAAAATATTTTGTATAAAATTATGGTTTCTCAGTTAAAGTCAGTCATCCTTAAGATTATTTGGGATGTGCTATCGGCATATGTAGAGGGGAGGAATATACTGGATGGGCACATATGGTGAATTAGTCTATTGCGTGGGCAAAGAGATCAAAAAAGGAGAGTCTTGTTTTTAAAGTTGATTTTGATGAAGCTTTTGATTCAATCAACGGGAACTTCTTATTCTCTATTTTGGAGCAAATGTGGTTTGGTGGGATATGGATGAATTGGGTGAAGTCTTGTTTGCATTGGTTAAAGCCTCTGTATTGGTGAACGGGTCGCCAAAGAATGAATTTCCTATTAAAAGAGGAGTTACGCAAGGGGATCCCTTGTCTCCTTTTCTCTTTATTATTGCCATGGAATGGTTTAACGCCCTCATGCGTCGGCCCATTTCAATGGTTTATTCATAGGGGTTGCTCTTTTGAATAATGACCTCGTAATCTTGCATGTCATATTTGCCCCGACAACATAGTTTTCTTGGGCGATTGGAATGTCAATAACTTCTTGGGTGTTAAATGGGTCCTTAGATGCTTCAACCTTATTTTGGGATTGAAAGTTAACTTTCATAAGAGTGGTAAGTCTTACCATTGTGCGACATTACTCTTTTGGGATAGGGGTCGATGACATGGAATTATCTAGAATGGCAAGTCTCTTTAGTTGTGCGACGAGGTCCTTACCATTCTTTTATCTTGGCCTCCCAGTAGGGGCTAATATGAATCTTTGAAGCTCTTGGAGACCGGTGGAAGATAAAGTTTAAGCTTAACTCTAGGAAAGCGCAACATCTCTCCTTTAGGGGGAATCTCACACTTATTAATTTGGTTCTTAGTAGCATTCCTCTTTATAAATTTTCTATGTTCGAGGCTCGTTTAAAAGGGGTGAGAAGCATTGATTTGATATGGAAAAGGTTCCTTTGGGTGGCAAATGATCGAGAGCGTAAAATTCTTGGGTTTCATGGGAGGTGGCTACGAAACCTAGAAAGCGTGGTGGGCTTGGAGTTTGCAATCTTAGGTTTCATAATCTTGTGCTGGTCTCTAAGTGGTGGTGGAAATTCCTTCTCGAGGAAAATGCTATGTGGAGAAGATTTATTGCAGCTATTTATAACATTAAAATCCCATCTCTTCTTCGACTCGCTAAAAAATCATTGCCTAGTACTTGGTAAAAAATTGCTAGAGTTGGAACTGATTTTTTGACAGCCCGGGTTTCGTTGCAGGATGATTTTCGGATTAAGGTAGGTAACGAGTGCAAAACACTCTTCTGGAACGATAACTGGCTGGGGAAGGTTTGCTTAAAGTAGATCTTCCCACATCTCTACTCTTCAGAGGCAAACAACTTTTGTCTTATGTCTCATAGAGTCGGGTTAGGGGAAGACGGGTTGATGGACTACTCATGTAGTTGCCTGAGAAGAAACCTTAGTCATGGATAACTCGGGACGGGAAGTTGAGGACTCGAGGCTTTTCACTGTCATTTCTGCTAGAAGCTTGCACATATATTATTATTTTGCCTCGATATTATTTTATACTTACCACTATAGAACGAAAAGTTATAAATAGCATTGAGCCGTAATCTTTAATTAGTAAGTCATTAAAAGCTTTGATATATGATGTGAAATATGATATTAAAAATGTTTAACTTAGTTAAGTTGTTTTATATAAAGAAAACGTGTATTAAGAGAAAGAAAGGTTAAAGAACAAATAAATAGTGAAGGAAACTTGGGGGACCGAAAGTGAAGATTTTGGGGTCAAGACTAAAAGAAATAAAATGCCCAGAATTGTTTGTATGTGTGTGTGCGTGAATTAAGAGAGAGATAGAGGGAAAAACCCTCAAGTTTAATACCCAAAATTCAGCAATTGAAAGGAAGGAATTGAAGTAAATCATATGCATGTTCATCTTATCTAATCATCTAAGCTTGTTGAACTTAACGTAACTTACAATTCTAATTTTGATGGGTTTTATGTGAAAAAGTTTTATAAAGATGATCAATTAGTGAATGTTTCAAGTTTATAATGTAACTGTAGATAGGAATCATGTAATGAGCATTTCTGAATGTGAAATTAGCCAAAGATTGAATATTTGTATGATTTCCTTATGAGCTTTCATGTATGATTAAGTCGGTTTTTCATATAGTATAGAGATTCGATGATGTAAGGTTAATTACTTGATGAAAATCATGCTATAAAGATCTAAGATGATTTGATTATTATTGTGATTGAATAAATTGAGTTAGTCATCGAATAGGTGGCAAGACCATAGAAAAATAGGCATTTTCTTAGAGGACTTGGATGATCACCCACCAAGTGTTTGATGAAATGCTTGAAAGATAGTTTATTATTGTTATGATAATCCCTTGTTGATCAATCATTAACATTAAAAGAACGAGATGAATGTTTGGATATTAAAAAATGAGAAACTAAGTATGAACTTGCTAAGCGTAGGTGTGAAAGAAGAAGGATCAAGCGATAAGAAGTTACAAGGTTCATACGATCGAGGTAAGTTCTTATACTTACAAATACTAGTATTTTACAATGTTTATGTTAAGTATATAAATTTGTATTGTGTTAAACGAAAATACATGGAAGTTCGATTTGTGCATACGGATCGAGTAAGTAAGAATGTCATATGTATGAATAAGAATGTCATATGTATGAATTGGGAATTGGTGTCGAACGGGTAATAGAAGATTGAAGGGATTCAATATCAAACTTGTAGCAAGCCGCATACGTGTTTTGGCTAGCTAGGAGTTTGTTTTGTCTGTTTGCTTCTTATGTTGTCTGTTATTTGTTCCTTTGTATCTTGTTTTTCCAGTCTCGCGCTGATTGATTGCTGATTGTGTTATAATAGTTGTCTTTAAAAAAAATAGTTTGGTTAATTTATGACTTGCATTTGATCGCGTACCATTCTTTAATAAGTGTTTCATTTGGTAAACTTTAGGTATATATATATACGTGGGAATATTTCTTACCTCTTATTAATAAGTAACCTAGCTACTATTAATTACATTCTTTAATATGTTTGTTTTGTATGTAATTTAATAAGGAAAGTAGCTAGCTACTATTCATCAAGTGTGTCATTGTGATATATACGTGATTTGTCTATACGTTCAAGTGGTAATGTTGTTTCGTTTTTGAGCACCGCAACACCTCTACCCTCTTCCACTCCAATTTTCTAGTTAGACAACTAATAAAACTCATTTCTAGATAATTCATTCATCTTCTCCATTGTCTATCATCGCAGCATTCTGCAGAAATGGACGGTGAACATTAGTTGATCATTGATTTTAATTCAACAAACGTGAAGGGGATTCATCAACTAACGGATATGAAAGCGATTTCTATGCTATGGATCTCAGTTTACCTAAAACGAAAACAACTAAGATGAGGTTGACAATGTTACCAAAGCTGCATACAACATTCACAAACTCTAGTGGAAGAAAACACAAAGTTATATTTGATGATCTGGCAGGTTTTCTAGGAATGTAGAAAAGATTTTCAAGTATTTTTGGAAGGTGATGCCAACATCAATAAAGGATAAGCTATGGGAAGAAATAACAATTAACATCTACTTCTTTTAAATATAACTTCATTTTTACAATTTTTACATCTACTTCTTTTAAATATATCAAACTAGATAGCTTGTATCATACATTATAGGGGTGAGCAATAAACGAACTGTTAACAGAAAACCGACAAAACCAAACCTAAATTAACCGAAACTGAATTAACCGAAAATCAGTTATCGGTTATTTTTTGTAGCAACCATAATTAATCGAACGAAAACGAACCATCTATATTTTCATATCTTTCTACCTTTTATCCTCAATTTCATGTATTTATACCTCAATTTCATTTATTTATACCTTAGGTTCATGTATTTATACATCTATTTCATGTATCTATAACTCCATTACATGTATTTCTAAGTAAAAAATTGTAGCCCTTTTTTGATTTCGTTATTAACCAAGATTAACTTAAAAACCGACAAATTAATGGAATTAACCGAACCGATTAACCGGTGACTTGGTTTTGGTTTCGGTTAATTCTAATAACCGAATCAAACCGAACGGTGCACACCCCTAATATATTGCAACATTATTATGACATTAATACATGTCATAGGCGTTTTGTAATAAACTGGCTCGGTCACCTTTACTGGAATTTTAGAAGAAAAGTGTATGTTCTCGAATACGTAGTACCTAGGTAACTGACGAAAATTGCAAAGATTACTTAGCAGTATCATTTGATGGTGAAGAAAACAGACTGCGACAAATTCGTAACGTATACACAATCAAACAAGTACAAGGTTTTAATCTATCATTTTAGCATTCGTCATCATTTTATATTTAATATTCTTCTTTAAAACACTAATGAACTAATTAAAGCTTTATTGGAAGGATGTGCTGAAAACAAGAAAAGAAGCGTGATCCAAGTACGTTTATGATCATCACTTGAGACAAGTGTATCATTATATAAACAATACATACTAATTATCCACCATATAATCATTGTAGCAACAGGTTTGTAATTGGTAAAAATACAAAAAAAAAATCACTCAGCACGACAATCACGGTTTAATTTTCAATTTGGTGTCACATCTATCAAAATTCAATAGGTGCCCTTTGTTCAACAAGAAATTTAAGTCGGTCAATCTATATTTCTAAGTTCATGTTCATCATTTATTATTCCTTTTGATGATTCAAACTTTGATTATCATTCTTCATTGGTTACTAAAAGTACATAGTATTGTGTGTTTAGAAGAGAAATAGCAAGTTTTGAAAAGAGTGAAGAATTCTGTCGAAAATACAATTTTTCGGGAAAAAATGTGATTTTCAGGTGCGTTTATGTTCAGGTCTGAGTGTTCATTTTGGGATAACCGGAAGCGTTTACTTTGAGAAGAATTATGTCAAAAGTCAACGCTTCGTTAAACAAACATGGAAACAAAGCCTTAGAGTTTGTTTTGAGAAGGTGATGATGTCGTTGAAACAACATTCAACGGTAAGGGAGGTGAAATGGGCATTGAATGATAAGGTGTCTACCAAGTTAACAGACGAGGCTTTGCCCGCCAAGCCCGAAAAACCATGGGAGTGACGAGGCGTGGTGGAGGGACGTTTTTGGTTTTTATTATTTTAGTTTTTCTTTAAAAATTCAAATCAATTAAATTAAAAATAGACATTTATATCAATTAAACCAATGAAAAAAATAACAATTCTACTAAAAAAGATACATAAAAAAACACATTTTAATTATCATCCTCATCATCATCGTTGTATCGTGGAAGATTTAAAATGTGTTCAACCAAATCTGCTAGAATGTTGTGATGCGCCTGTTTATTAAAATTTTGATGTTCGTTCAATTGTCTCACTTCATTACCAACGTCTTCATTATTCGGTTGCTTATACTCCTCATGATAATCCGCAAATAGCGCCTTGTTCATCTTCCAAAATCGTGTTGTGTAAAATAATGCACACGTACATCACATTTCTAATTTTATATTTTTCTATAATCATACACGGAATGCTCAAAATGTGTCATCTTTGCAAAACACCAAAAGCTTGTTCGACGTCTTTTTGTGCCGCCATTTGAGCTACGTTAAAATTTGTTCTCTTTTCATCCAACGTTGTAGCCCGTGTAAATACTTTTACAAACACCACATATTTAGGGTAAATTCTATCCACTAGATAATATCTGTATTTGTACTCCACCCGTTTACAAAAAAATGCCTTTGGTCCAACATCATTTATATAGTTAAGTGATTAATTAAGAATATTTATACGGTTATTCGAAGCAACCACACCAAAGAATGTATGCCAAAACCAAAGATCTTGTGATGTAACCTCTTCAAGCATCATAGCCAGTTTTTTTGCCTACTCGTGTGTTGGCCGCACCATGCAATTGGATAAAGTTGCCACTCTCATTTCATACAATCTATACTACCAATCATTTCGGAGAAACCATGATTATCTTCTTGGAAATTCAAAATTTGTTGTATGTCACTAGACGTAGGTTTTCTCTAAGTTCTTTTTTATGCATAGTTCTATAACATACTCACAAAAATATTGAAGATTTTCCCACGCCACTCGTTCTGACAATTTTAAATAGTCATCCATTATGTTGGAACTAGTGCAATACGCCAATTGTCTAATCGCAGCCATGACTTTTTACAACATGTTAAATCCTATACTACCAAGCGCATCAGGTTTTGTTAGAAATATTGATATTTACTTTCTAAATCATTTGCTATTTTTAGAAATAAACATAGGCTCATACGAAAACATCGCTTAAAACTCCTATCATCACATGTTAGGTTGGGTGAAAATAATCACTTTCCAATAATTCATGTGTGGCGACTTGATCGCGTACTATATGTCTCCTCCTTTTGAGTTGTAAGCTCTTGACATCTTCAAATATACACTGAATGACTTTCTGAACTGACGATGTTAATAGTTCCACTCCCTCGTCAAATGAAGATGAAAAAGCAAATTTGTCAAGAGAAGATGACGATAAACTTTATGATTGCATTTTTTTTATGTAATGAGAGGAACTTGAGAGTGAAAGAGGGTGTTTGTATGGAGAAAAATGGTGAATTCGTTGTGTTTAATATGGTTTATGTAATCAATTTTTTAAAACTTTTTTTAAACGAAAGAGCCGTTGAGCTCTATCCATCACCCATCAACCAAATCACGTCACCTCATCATCGCTTTTGCCCCCCACACCGGTCATCTGTTGGGGGCATGAAGGAGCTTCTCCTCCCTCTCCACGCCCTAATCCGTGTGCTGTTAAAGGTATTAATTTGGGACAGTTCAAATTAAGTGGAACATATTGAAGGTTGATTAGTTTATAAATTGATAATTCTAAAGTGCGGGCTAACATGTGTGAGAAGATGAGCCGATGGAGTTTGGTTTGTCCAATTAAATGGATGAGATTTAATGAATTGGATTAGAGCATTAGTTAGTTGGCAACTCTTGGGCTGATACATCAAGTGTTGGTTTGAATTTAGGCTACGAATTAAACTCCATTTGTTGTCATTATTGGGCTGACTAAGGTTGAAGCAACACGGTGAAATTCAGAATTTGACACGGTTTAGTTGAAGTAAGTTGGATCAGAATTATGGACCGAACATTTGAACTAAACAAAGATAAATAATTGGGATATCAGAAAACAAAATTTGATTGCAAGAAATAAGCTTAAACCAAGTTAATTCGATATCTTTCGGTGCAAATTTGAGAAGTTTGGTATTATTTTGGACCTTTTGGTATCATTCAACTTGATTCACCATTATTCGGTGTGAAAGGGCATTGATTTGGTTTTATTCAAGTCGGTGTCGTTTCCGTTGATCTCGTGACAATGATTTGTGTGAAAACAGTTGTGGTGACAAATTTTAAGTGACAACTTTTAGTTACTTAAAGTTGAAATAAATAAAATTACTTATAGTTGAAATAAATAAACTGATAGTATTTGTTTTGACAAGTATTTTTTAGTGAAAACCCATAAGGTTTTTAGTGACTAAAAGAAATTGGTTTTAAATTTTTGTGACAAATTGGTTTTTGTGACACGAAGTTTTGGTCACACAACACAAGGTTTCGGTAACAAAGAGTTGGTGAATTTTTTTTTCGGTTGATTAAGCTCAAGTGATACCGTTACTCTGATTGTTTAAGACCATGTAAGGGTTTGGTGCCCACTATGATAGGTGAAGATCCAAGGGCAAGTGTTAACTTCTGTCCATTAGATTGAGGTTTTTCATCAACAAATAGTCCGGAACAAGTTCAAGTTTGCAAGATGTCGTGGTTAATTGATGAACATCTGAAATAATTTTGAAAATGAGAAAATAGTGAAAAGTGGTCAGAGTCTCGGCAAAAATATAGTTTGGTGTTGTTACTTACACCAGAATGTACGTAGATCTACGTTATGAGTCTTTGATGATGATATACTCAAAAGTATGAGAAGACATTCGAAACTTAAACAATCAAGAGACTTGGCAAACAACTTGGGTTCACATATTTAACTACCCATAACAAATCAATGTAACCCATTAATTACCTGAAACATATTTGTGCCAAACGAAAAACAAACCCTGTCACACAATTGTCTTTAGCATTTATAACATATTTAGTAGTTAGAGACTACAAATATCCGAAGCCGACATACACAATCATCCCATCAAAACTAACAATCAAAGCACCACTCTAAGGAAAACCGACAATAATTTGTTTACTACATAAGCATAATCCCCAAACCCGAACATGTTTTATTTACCACAATTAAAAACAAACCCCACATATGCAAACAGGCCATACAATTTTTCCACATAAAAATCAAAGTAACAACTTTAAAATTTAACCATTTCATCAACAAAACCGACACAGATACATAGAAGTCAACGTTTTAATAAGTGTCCCATAAAATCACTCTAGAAACCATGATCTACACGTTAGTTAAACTTAAACACCTAAAATAGACACTCCTCTAATCATAAGTTCTCAAAATTACACCAAAATAAACAACTTAACCTCAGATATGATATCATCAGAATTTATTGTCGAAATCTGTAAATTTTGATTTTATTCGAAATGATTTCCAACATCAGAGCCTATTTAAATCAAACAACAAAAGCAGCAGCAACATAATCATCATCTCCATTCCCATAAAAGGAGAGCAGTACAATCAACAAGCACAAGCGATCTAAAGGTCTGTGTTCAATCCCAGATGTAATCTGAAAGAAGGATAGATGTGATGGTGGATCCGATTTGGTCACAACCCACAGACATACTCCAATGCTTTTGTTGTGCAGATCTAGTTGGTGGTCGCCGGATGGTGGTGGTCTGGTCGGGTTGGGTTGGGTTGTGGTGGTGGTCGTGGTTGGGTGGTGGTGGGCGGGTGGTAGTGATGGTTGTTGTGCAGGTGCTCGGGTGGTGGTGGTAGTTGGAGTGTGATGATGGTGGTGGTGATCTGCGGTTTGTGGCGATGAGATAAATAAATCCGATATAAAAATAGAAAAATATGAAATATCCGAATTGCCCTTCTAGTTAAAAGAAAAAAATTGATGGAGTTAATCTAGTGTATTAAAATAACAATCGTGAAACCTTTTTGAACTCATATACAAAAAATAAAACATTTAAATTATACTCCAAAAGACTCAAACCACAAATACTAAAATGGATTTTAACTCAATATAATATTTTATTGATTATTAAAAGATATCTTACGTGTTAGCGACATATATGGTTGTGTATATTATAGATTTTGAGTGATCCTTTGTTAGAATACTCCAAAATAAACAAAACATTATTTATTATTATTATCGTCTTCGTTTTGTTTCTCTTCTTCTCTAAAATAAAAAAGAAAAACCATTATTCACTATTATCATCTTATTTCTTTTTATCCAATTTTATAAGATACTCAGGGTACGGTTTGTCCAGACCAGGCCTGGTCAGGCCCGGCGACGCCCCCAACACTATTTCCAGTGGTGCGACGTCGTCGTAGATGTCTTGCACAGGACGTTGGAGATGGGCGGTAAAAGACAAAATAAGTATCCTTTAACTAGCCGTTGGTAAAAAAAATTCAATTTTTAATATAACCTTTATTTCCCCACTTTATAAATATATACTCTTTATTCCCCACTTTTAACCCATATTTTTTTAATTTCTCTTAATTTTTTATACACAACCATATTATTTATAAAAATATAGCCATGTCTTCTTCTTCTCATAGTGGTATTCATCATCCTCGGGTGAGGGCGAATTATTTTTTTCGAACTTCATTACACACACAGCACATATGATCATGGAGGAGGAGGAAAGGAAAGAAACGCCGTCACAACCGCAAACTAGGGCGACCGCCTTAAATCGACACGGAGAAGTTATTTAATTTTTTTAGTGTATCTTTTTTAAATTTAAATAATGCATTTAATTTTTAGTGTATCTTTATTTTGGTGTATTTTCCTAATTTATATAATTATTTTTAGTGTTAATAATGAATTTAATTTAGTTTTCATTGTTAATATTTAGCTGGGCATGATAGTTTAGTGGTCGATAACTTTGCCGATGAACTTGTGTACACGAACGAGATGTTTAGACGTCGGTTCCGAATAAGTCGTTGACTATTCTTACGTATAGCAGACGACCTGGTGCAGTCTGATTTGTTTTTCACACTTCGATAGGACGCCAGGGGCCGTAGGGGATCCACCACTTTACAGAAATGAACCGCGGCCATTCGCCTACTCGCATACGAGATTGCACCCGATTCGTTGGACGAGTATTTAAGGTGTCCAGAAGAACTTCACGTGAATGTTTGCACAAGTTTTGCAAATGGATCGTGAAGTTATATAGCAAGAAATATCTGCAGAAACCAAACGCAAACGACGTCCAAAAATTATATCAAGCGTACGAAGAAAGACATGGTTTTCTAGGAATACTCGGAAGCATTGATTGCATGCACTAGCCCTGGCAGAACTGCCCTACTGCCTGGCAAGGTCAATATACTCGGGGCCATCATGGTCATCCAACTATAATACTAGAGGGGGCTGTTGCGTCACAGGATCTTTGGATTTAGCATGCCTTTTTTAGTCAGTCTGGTTCACTTAACGACCTTAACATCATGTACCAGTCACATATATTTGACGATGCAATGAAGGAACAGGTCAAAACACAAGTTTTACGGTTTCGAGGTGGAATACATGTGTGGTTACTACCTTGCAGATGGTGTACTCTGCAATTGTTAAACTATTCTGCACCCGACAAACGATAAAAGAAATAAATTTGCCAAGTTTCAAGAGGGCGCGAGAAAAGATATTGAACGATATTTTGGGGTTCTACAAAAAAATGGCATATCTTTGAATATCCGGCACGTTCTTTTACAACAGAGGTTGCGATGCATTATGTATGCTTGTATCTTGCTGGATATCATGATCATTGAAGACGAAGGTAGAGCGATCTGTGACTACGACGACAAAATGTCTAACGGGAATTATGTTCCAGTGAGTGCAGAACAACAAGATTTAAACGGGTTCTCTCTACGTAACGAATACACACATCACAACCTACATGCGGACTTGGTGGACTACATTTGGAACAACACACAATACGAACCCATCGACGACATGCTGGATGAAGACTTGTAGTTTTTTAATATTTATTTTAGTGTTTTTTTTATTTTTTTAATATTAGGTTGGTTTTTTTAATGTAATGTTTGAATTAATATTTAATTTAGAGTTTAATTTTTTAGTTTTATATATATATATATATATATATTGCATATTTAATTTTAGTTTATATATATATATATATTGCCAAAATTTAAAAAATAAATTAACTAGTTGGGGTAGGGGCATCACCGATTTCCTTGGTTCCATTCTTGGAGGGGCATCCTCCAAGGACTTTGATGTGACGCTAACGTAGAGGGGCGTCCTCCAAGGAGGGCCATCACCCACACCGAATAGCCTAATGGTAGCACGTCATGATATCTGACAACATAAAATTAACATACTAACGTTTCTCGGCCCCTCCTACTGCTACAAACAACTACATCACAACAACTGCAAATCTCGAATATCACAACTTTGTCTTTCTTTCATCATTATTATCCTGAATAAATCTTATCAATAGTAAAACTAAATTAGAGTCTCAGAAAAATAAGATTTAGATAACTTTATCTATACCCCATAAAATTTGAGAGACTACTTCTAGTAAGACTCTCGGCTCTCATAAATAAAACTTTATTTTTATAATAATATATAACTTTTTATTATTTTTTATTTAATATATTATAAGAGTTTATTATTACACTTACTTTTAATAAAAAAAATTATTTTTTTCTTTTTTCTAAACCATATATATTTCCTTTACCATTTTTATTTTTTTTCTTTTTTTTAAAACATATATTAATTTATCAATTAATCTGATCTTATATATATATATATATATATAAGATCAGATTAATTGATAAATTAATATATGTTTTAAAAAAAAGAAAAAAAATAAAAATGGTAAAGGAAATATATATGGTTTAGAAAAAAAATAAATAATTTTTTTTATTAAAAGTAAATGTAATAATAAACTCTTATAATATATTAAAAAATGGTAAAGAAAAAATTAATATTGTTAATGAAGTAGCATGAATAGTAATTTTATTTTTATTTTTATAATAATATATAGATTATTATTATTTTTTATTTAATCTATTATAATAGTTTATTATTAAATTAAAATTTAATAACATATTTTTTATTTTTTTATTTTGCCTTTTCTAAACCATATATTTCCTTTACCATTCTTTTTAATAATTTCTTTTTCTCTCTTAGAACATATATTAATTTATCAATTAATTTGATATTATATAAATATACATATATTGTAAGAAAATATAAAAGTGTGATAAGGATAAGAAAGAATCTAAACCATTAGATATTTAATCTAAGGTTGAGATCATAGTAGCAATTCTGTAAATAATGTTAACTATTAAACTAACTAATTTTCTGGATTATGGGTATAAAGGTAAATTTAATATTTTTAAATTAAGAAACTAACATTAATACACATGCAAAGTTTTCCCCTTCTTTTTTAAACATCAATAACTTTTTATACGTATCTCTTTTCTTAAAAAAAATTACACCATAATAACGAGTGTTTTTTATCTTTAATATGAGTACCACATTGAGATACTTATGCAGAGAAAAAAATTACGTCTCGCTTGGATGTTTTAGTCCATGGTGTTTTTCTATATTCATACAATGGTGTTTTAATTGTAGGGTGTTATTTCTGTTATATTTCTGTTCTTCGTAAGATGTATGCCTTCAATATACATGATGTGGTGTTTTTTATGAGTTATGGTGTTATTCCTGTTATAATTAATATGAGGAGAAAGGTTCTTGGATTGCTGTGGTTTCTGGTGTCTTTAGTAGGTTTCTGTTGTCTTCAAAGAGTTAGGTTGTTATTTCTGTTTTGATTCTGATTAAAGTGTTGACTGATGTTATATTAGGGTGTTATTTCTGTTATATTAAATGTTAGGGTGTTCTTTATAAGATCTGTGCCTTTAATATAACTGTTGTGGTGTTTTTATGAGTTATAGTGCTCTTTATAAGATGTGTGCCTTCAATATAACTGTTGTGGTGTTTTTACGAGTTATAGTGGTATTTTTGTTATATTTATGTTCTTTATAAGATATATGCCTTCAATATACATGTTGTGGTATTTTTATGAGTTAGGGTGCTTTTATGAGTTAGGGTGTTTCTATGAGTTATATTTCTGTTCTTTATAAGATGTATGTCTTCAATATACATGCTTAGGTGTTTTTATGAGTTAAGGTGTTATCTTAAATTCGAAAATCCCTACAATAACTGCAAAAAATCGGTTGCATATATTCATTCCATAATTAGATTTTATTAGTTAAATTACACTTATACCCTTAAACTACCAAAGATAAAAAGGGACACATGTCACCTCCATAATCTTTCTTATCCTTCTCACACTTTTAATTTTTCTCACATGAACCTCTACTTATATATATATATATATGTTTATATACATATATATATTTTATTAGTTAAATTACACTTATACCCTTAAACTACCAAAATAAAAAGGGACACATGTCACCTCCATAATCTTTCTTATCCTTCTTACACTTTTAATTTTTCTCACATGAACCTCTACATATATATATATATATATATATATATATATATATATATATATATATATATATATATATATATATATTTCGTTAATGAAGAAACATGAATAGTAACTTTATTTTTATAATAATATATAGCTTTTTATTATTTTTTATTGAATATATTATGATAGTTTATTATTAAATTTATCTTTAATAGCATATTTTTAATTTTTAAAACCATATATTTTCTTTACTATTCTTTTGATATTTTTTTCTTTTTTAGAACATATATTATCAGTACTTCTTTAATAATCTACGTTTATAATTTTTTTCTAAAAACTTAAGTATGTTGTTGTGCTTGAATTTTTTTCTCTCGACTTTCTATTATAGGTTTTATTTAAAACGAAGTTGTAATCAAAATAAAATATTTATTTGATAATATAAAACGGTACGATAATAACTAAACCGTTCTAATGGTTCGGCTTTCTAAACAACATGTTTTATTTTCAAATAACGTTTGTTTTACACTATCATTTGCTCGGTTTTACCGCAATGCATAACGCAAAAAAACTATTGAGAATTATCTCTCACATAAGCATCAAATGGTGACTGCTCTCAAGCCCAGTGGTAGAACCGAAACATTTTAACTGGGGTTCACAATAGGAATTTTCTTTTACACCGTTACTAAACGAACATTACCTTTTACCCTTTTAAACAAATTCTAAATTATGAAAAGTTTCCCAATGTTATATATATTTTTAATAGAAAAAATAACTTGTAGAAAGTTATAGTAATATAATAAATTATAAACAATAGAACAAAAGATCCAAAGAAATTATAACGAATCAAATAAACTAGAATATATATTTTAACCTAGTTATACGTTTTAGACTCAAGTCTCAAAATCATGTAAATAGAAAAACATCCTCATTTATGATTTGTCTTGGTCAATCGAAAAGTCTCACAGAAGACAAAATAATTTAAGAAATTAAAAAGTAATGAATAAAATATTAGGTGGACAATATTCACTTGAGTTGAGTGTAGGTCTGCCACTTGGCCTACAATATTCACTGGAACAGTAGGAATACTTTTGGAACGAGAGTCTATGGAAAACTCAGTATTTCCATTAGCAATTTGCAAATAAAAAATTCGAATTGGTATCACTCATGAAGTTTCAAAGATAAAGTTGATAGAGATTGCTTTATTATTGTCTATCAAAATATTGACGAAATTGGTGGGGCCATCGGAGTCTAGGGAGGCTACTACAAACATTAAAAAGTAGTTTGTGGGCCCAAGTGAATTCTTATATTATTATTCTCTGAGTGATCAGTTTTTTTAATATGATTTAAGTATATATATTTTTTTATTTTTTATATGGTTGTCTTTAAAGAGAAAATAATGTGTGATTAATGTTTCCAACTATTTAAATATTTTTAAAGTTGTTTAAAAAGTTAATTGTGGTTGGATCTCATGGTGCGTGAATACGGTTGAACATACGTCCTATCGCAAGTTTATATTTGTTGATCATAGTTGGGTGTCATGGACTTTTTAAAATCGAACTTTTCAATTAATTATAGACTTCTAGTAAATATACATACGACACAAATACTAAACTCATATGACTTCATACAAACTACTTCTATCTATTATTCATTTTATTTATAAAATAAAGATATTACCTTAAAAATTAATTAATTAAATAAATATAGAAGTCATGAAAATTATAATAATATTAATTTAGATTTTTCATGTAAACTATCTATTAATTAATGAGATGACATCACATTTAACATGATTGGTAAGAGTATATTGGTGAGTCACTTATATATTAATATAATTTTACTGTAGCTAACAACTTCTTCAATTATATATATGATAATTGGAGCCAGTGGCCAAAATTATAGGTGTACGAAACTCGTTTTCTTTTTAAACCGGCTCGGACTTGAAATTGATTTCGGTACCAGTCAACTAGTCAATAATTGGGTATTGGTGGAAGTGTGGTGAGTATGAAACGGGTTTTCGGAGAAAGAAGTGAATGGTTCGGTTCGATTCCCCTTTTTTTCCAGATTTTGATGGGTTAGGGCTGGCTATAACCAGGTTGGAACCACTATAAACTTATAGAGTATGGATTTCATTATATAACCCACGAGTAGAGTTGGGTATTAAAAAAACCTGATTTGTACATCTCTAGTCGGTGGCCAATATTAGAGGTGCATAACACTCGGGATTTCTTTTTTTTCCAAAATTGGCACCTGGTTGAAATTGCTCATGGTTCCAATCAATGTGTCAATAACTAGGCATTGGTGAAACCAGGTTAAGTATGAAACCCGATTTTGAAGAGGAAAGTGATTAGTTTCATTTTTATTTTCTTTTGCAGCTTTTGTCTAGTTCAGGTATAATAAGTATAACTGGGTTGGAGTTGATATCAAATTATAGGTTATGAAACCAATATATATAGCTGGCAGGTAGAGGCGGATATGGAAATCGGTTTCTCAATACGCGATTTGTAACAATACCCGATCTGGGCTTTTTATCGGTTCCACTTCTGTAAACGTTTTTTATTTTTATTTTTATTTTTATTTATATTTTTATTTTTGTACCTTTAGCCAAAAATAATAAAGAGAATCCTATGGAGGCATGGGAGTGGAACCACCAACAACTGTAGTCTGGAATTGAAAATGGTGGACCTTGGGGTGGACCCCAATGCCATTTTAAGGTCTACTATTAAGTCTTGCATGCTACCAGGCCCAACTGAAAATTTGCCACTGTGGACTTGACACGAACCATTTCAGGCCCGCTAGTAATTGAAGCCTAAAAGAAGCAGATCCGACACATTTGAGGGGTGTAGCAGCAGGCCTAAAAGAATGATTAAGAAGCCCAGTAAAAAATGTCCAGAAAATTGGCCCACTTCTCTTGTTCCCTCTTGATAGTGTTAACCTATTAAAAAGTTTCCTCTCAATCTAGTGCTTTCATTCATGTCTCCCTTCCGCTATGCCTCCACCAAAAATGCATCCGCTTCTGATGATCTAGTGATCTACCCTCATCGGTCACAGACTAACTGGCCCAATTAATTACCCTTACATCCGCCTCCTCAAACTCACAGACTCAAACCCACACCCAGCTTGCAGTATTAGTCAAAACTACCAAAAATCTGAATACTAAACTAGATGCCAAGTCCGCCACTGTTGCCCGTTTGGTGAACCAGAACTTACCAACTCTCTCCAAGTCGATAAACTAGCCACCGAGAGACCACGCCCTCAAGCTGACCGTCCAGCTGCCAATAACCACCCACCATGTCAACCAAAAATCACTAGTTCATTGGAGATGCGCTCTCGTGGTATTCGACGATCTAACCCCCTCAGTTGGATCTTTCAAGTCGAGTATTATTTCACCAACTACAATATACCGCCCGACGAACGCGTTTCGCTCACCACCATCTAGTTCGTTGGAGATGCGCTCTCGTGGTATTTCTATCAAGCCAATAATGATTTCTTAGGGACTTGGACGAAATTTAAACGCGAGGTTGAACTCCGTTCTATTCCGTCGACCTACAAAAACCACGAAGCAATCCTCTTTAAAATCCAACAAACATCGTCCATCACCGACTACCAAACCAAACGGAATTAAAGAAAGTCGGTAACCGTATTACCGGTTTATCACATCAGACCCTATGAAATTGTTTTATTTCTAGGCTTAAACCGGATATTAAAGCCAAGTTGGCAGTCCTCAAGCCCACTTCGTTGCAAGATGCATGTGGCCTTGCGCGACTCTTGGAAGATAATTTAACTCTATCCACGAAACCCGAACCGAGTAATTCTTATAAACCTTATTCACCAAACCCTTCATCCAATATAACAACTTCCTCTATTTTCTAGGCTCCACCCAAACAAACCATAGTCAACAAACCATCTTCATCTTCTACTTCCCCATTATTACCTAGACCACCAAAACCACTACCCTTCACAAAATTATCTCCTGAAGCAATTCAACAGAGACAAAAAGGGGGTTTGTGCTTTCGGTGTCGGAAAAAATTCTACCCCAGCCATAAATGTTCCCCTCCTCAGTTCCTATTAATCGTGGAAAATGATGACTACCCGTCCACCCAAGACACACCATCACTTTGTTGGTATAATCACTTACGGGTTCCTAGGACCATTGTGAACCAGAACGAGTATGATGGCGATCATAAACATAATCGTAACAAACAACACACCAAGTTGTCTTCATGATAACAACGAATAAACTAACAAAATGAAATATGCAGAATCAAAACTAACCGTAACCGAACTTGTAAACACACGAACTTGATTAATCAGAAACTTGCACTACATAACTGTTTGCTTGAAACCCTATTTATATGTGTTGAATGGGTGTGTTGTGAAAGGGTACGCCGATCACCAAGAGGTGTGTGGATTCCATTGTAACCGTATGTACGGTTATCATACACACACGCCTTTTCAAAATAGGCCCAAACATTACAACCCTAATGGACTCTAGACATAAGTATTTAACCCAATATTTACATGGCCTATGACCCAAGTTGAAAAC
Source organism: Scalesia atractyloides (assembly GCA_947069175.1). NCBI lineage: Eukaryota > Viridiplantae > Streptophyta > Magnoliopsida > Asterales > Asteraceae > Scalesia > Scalesia atractyloides. The sequence continues at coordinate 13,563,919 of CAMTDV010000001.1, read as the reverse complement.
ATAATCAATAAACGTAATAGAGTAATTGTTCGACCCAATTAGCAAACTAATAAACAAACGAGCAGCCCATCGGTTCCTTTCGAATGATCTTGATTAACATGATCTTCATTCACCACCATAAGCAAGAACAGACGAAAGGAATCGATGGGCTGCTTGTTTGTTTGTTAGTTTGCTAATTGGGTCGAACAATTACTCTATTATGTTTATTGTTTATGTTTTTGACTTGGGCCGTAGGCCATGTAAATATTGGGTCAATTATTTATGTGTGTAGTCCATTAGGGTTGTCATGTTTCGGCCTATTTTGAAAAGGCGTGTGTATGTATGATAACCGTACATACGATTACAAGGGAATCGACACACCTCTTGGTGATCGACGTACCCTTTCACAACACTCATCTTCAACACATATAAATAGGGTTTCAAGCAAACAGTTATGAAGTGCAAGTTTCTGATTAATCATGTTCGTTTATTTACAAGTTCGGTTACGGTTAGTTTCAATTCCGCATATTTTAGTTTGTTAGTTTATTCGTTGTTATCATGAAGACAACTTGTTGTGATGTTTGTTACGATTACGTTTACAATTGCCATCATACTCGTTCTCATTCACAATGGTCCGGGAACCCGTAAGTGATGATACCAACACTAGTATCAGAGCCAAAGGTTCTGTGAAGGCGGAGAACGTTGATGATGGCAACGAAGATCTTTTGAAGGGAGATAGTGGTAAACTGGTGGAGACCGGTTTCGGTGATATCGGAGGGAGTGGTGGAAAGTGCGGCCAGGCAGCGAAAGGATCGAAAAAGTATGCGTAGGGGAAGCCATCCACACGCTCTTGGAAATCACCTATGATGACTTTCCATAAGAGAATGGTCCCGAAAGGTTTCGTGAAGAAATCCAGTTTAAAGTGTAGTGCACGGGTTGGAAGACCAAGGAAAGCGGGAATTCGTTGTTTCAAATGCCAAATTCGGTCATATTGCATCGATTTGTCCAAGTAAGTATGTTAACTTATCACCCTAACTCGTAGAAAGTGATTATCTTGTTAACGATACTTACGGAGGAGATCGAGACTTAATTTGGGTGGTAGACCCGAGTTACAAAACACATATGACTGGAAATAGAAAAGTGTTTAAATGCTTCAAAAGGCATTTCGGGGTGATTACGAATGAGAAAAGAAAGGATTTTTCGTTTGCACACAAGATTGGGGAAGTGAAAATCCCGGTAGATGGAAAGAACAAAACAATTCCTTGTGTTAGTTATGTACCTAGTCTCGAGAAATTGAGTCTGGAACAATTACTATACCAAGGAATCGAGACACTCACATCCGGTGACACGTGTGTCTTGAAAAAGATGTTCGGTAGTAAAATGAAGGGTTGTGATTTTTTTTGAAAAAAATCGGAAGTTGATCTCGAGCAAGAATATCTCGGCAAGATTTACGACAACCTCGATGTTGACAATGGTCATAAGGAAGAAGAGGCCAAGTGTCATGAATGTATCGAAGATTACTATGAGAAGGAGATCAAGAAAGATAAGAAAAAGAAGGCTTATGGTGAAGGTTCGTCGGGGACGAACAAGAAGTAAGTCGTGTACTCGAAGAAAATGAAAGCGGGTTTCATAATCTATTATGAGGGTTTGAAGGATAACCCATCCGAGTCAAATGAGACGCTTCGAGAAAGGGCGGTAGTGCTCTCGCAATTCGAAGAAGATGTCATCGAAAACGACATCATAAGTGAAAGTTGCCTAGATATGGTTGATCTCATGACACTTCACGAGGAGTTAGCGAACCATCAAAGGTTCTACGATGCCACGTTTGAAGAAATAATCATTATGTTTATACTGTGTTTCCTCGGCATCATCAAGGAGCGTGTTATGCCTCCTACTTTACTCGACGGACGTGAATTAAGTTTGATACTATTGCACCGTGTTGTGATGGGTGATGGTGGTTTCAAAAAGGTAATGAAAGGTGATACATGGGACGAGATAGCATTCAAATAAAGTTACGACACGGATGACGTACAAGTGGTTAAAATTGCTTATATCTATTATTTGGAATTGGTCGAATGGTATTTCGACTTCATGAGGCGTAAGCAAGAGAAGGAAGCTAGCAGTGTGGTCAAAGAAAAAGGCAACGGGTGGATTGAAGATGATTCGAGCGATGATGACTTGGTGATCATGGTCGAGGTCACCAACAACAACAAGTGATCAAGTTTGGAAGATTCGGATGTTCTTGCTTAGGGCGGTGAATGAAGATCAAGTTAATCAAGATCATCCGAAGGAACCAATGGGCTGCTCGTTTCTTTATTAGTTTGCTAAGTGGGTCGAACAATTACTCTATTATGTTTCTGTTTATGTTTTCGACTTGGGTCGTAGGCCATGTAATATCGGGTCAAATACTATGTCTAAAGTCCATTAGGGTTGTCATGTTTGGGCCTATTTTGAAAAGGCGTGTGTGTATGATAACCATACAAACAGTTACAAGGGAATCGACACACCTCTTTGTGATCGTGATCGATGTACCCATTTCACATCACACCCCTTCAACACATATAAATAGGGTTTCAAGCAAACAGTTATGTAATGCAAGTATCTGATTAATCAGTTCGTCTGTTTACAAGTTCGGTTAATGGTTAGTTTTGATTCTGCATATATTAGTTTGTTAATTTATTCGTTGTTATCATGAATAAAACTTGGTGTGATTTTTGTTACGATTATGTTTACGATTTCCATCATACTCGTTCTCGTTCACAATGGTCCTGGGAACCCATAAGTGATGATACCAACACACTTAAACCAAACGATAATATCGATACACGTTAATTCATGTCATTATCCATTCAAACACTTCGCGTTATAGGTCACATTATCTAAGCGCGTAATGCATCAAGCCTTCACTTTCTTAAGAAACCTCTACATCCATTTTCCGTCATGGTCGGGAATGGTCAATTCATTCACTATGAAGGTCATTGCCCAGACATTACCGTTCAACTTCAGAAAGCTATTTTCAAATACTATTTTTCGTCTTTCTCGTGGTTAGGCACCTTGGGATCTATCACCGCGGATTTTTCCATTCTAGAAATTTTGTTTGTTAAAGATGGCGTTGATACGACATTACGTGGTAACCCACTAAGTCAACCGGTATCCCCAAGTTCTCTTCCAGCCTTACTTCATCAAAGGTCAGTCGCTTCTCTTCATGCTTTAGTCATCGATACCAATCACCCATAATACCAGCCACCCCTACCTTACAACACACTTTTCACACTCTATTTGGCACACCTCATGCGTTACCACCCAACCAACCCCATGACCACCGCATTCCTTTGCTCAGTGATAGTCAATCCGTTAACACTAAATCGTACCGGTATCGCATTTTCAAAAACCAATTTTGACACAATTGATAGCCGAAATGTTACGAGATGGTATTATACGCCCTAGTCAAAGCCCATTCCCTTCACCTAGTCTATAGGTTAAGAAAAAAGATGGTACTTGGTATTTTTGCATCGACTACTATGCTCTCAATGAAGCTACGGTACACGACCGATTCCCCATCCCTACCATTTATGAACTATTACACGAGTTACACTATGCTACCATTTTTCTCCAATATTGATCTCCATTCGGGATACCATGAAATCGGGTGGCCAACCAAGACATTAAGCAGACCGCTTTTTGTACAACCGTTGGCCATTATGAAATTCTAGTGATGCCTTTTGGCCTTACAAATGCTCCATCAACATTCCAATTGGCTATAAATGATTTATTCAGACTAGTGTTAAAGCATTTCGTATTGTTTTTTTTACGATATCTCAATTTATAGTGCCATTAAAGACAACTATTATTCACACTTGAAATTTATATTTGAAACCCTCTCACAAAACCAATTTTAAGCCAAAGCCTCAAAGTGTGTTTTCGCTGTATCAGAAATATCATTCCTTGGCCATCAAATTTCTTGCATGGGGTCTCCCAGAACAAGATAAAATTGATGCTATAAGATAGTGGCTGACTCCCAATTCATTCACAACTTTATTATCCTTTTTGGGACTTACGGGATATTACCAACACTGTGTACCTCAATGGACACCGCTTTAACCGACATCCTAAAACAATAAGAATTTTCTTGGGTCCACCAAAGCCGACACAACCATTACCACTTTAAAAGAACACATGCTTGACCTTGTCACCTTAGCCTTGCCAGATTTCACCCACCCTTTCGACCTTACTACTTATGCATCAGGTTAAGCTGTTGGCGCGTCACTTTCACAAAACAAGCGCCCAATTGCATTCTTTTCAAAAAAATTATGTTCCACCATGCAGGTGCAATCAACATATACAAAAGAGTTGTATGTCATCACTGAATCGGTTCGTAAATGGTGTCAACATCTCCTTGGTTGTCGTTTCATATGCATACCGATCACCATAGCCTCAAACACCTACTTACCTAAACCATACAAAGCCTTGAACAACAGAAATGGATCACCAAACTCATCGCGTACAACTACGAAATTCACTTTAAACCTGGGAAAGAAAATAGGCAAGCATGACATCATTATGAACATAAAGTCCCAAGGTATGGAAACCCAAAAAGAGGCTGGCCCAACTTAAATGAGATATGATAGCTTCTTTATGTTCTAACATTCTTGCCAATACATTATCCTCATTCTGTTCCAGATTGTAATCCCTAATAAAAAATATAGCTCCATGAGCAAAAGCTCCTGTCATGATGAATCCTGCGATGTATTGGTGATGAGTATATAACGCAGCTTGAGTAGTTGTTTTGAGAAGGTGATGATGTCGTTGAAACAACATTCAACGGTAAGGGAGGTGAAATGGGCATTGAATGATAGGTGTCTACCAAGTTAACAGACGGGGCTTTGCCCGCCAAGCCCGAAAAATCATGGAGTGACGAGGCGTGGTGGAGGGAAGTTTTTGGTTTTTATTATTTTAATTTTTCTTTAAAAATTCAAATCAATTAAATTAAAAATAGACATTTATATCAATTAAACCAGTGAAGAAAATAACAATTCTACTAAAAAGATACATAAAAAAACACATTTTAATTATCATCCTCATCATCATCGTTGTATCGTGGAAGATTTAAAATATGTTCAACCAAATCTGCTAGAATGTTGTGATGCGCCTGTTTATTAAAATATTGATGTTCGTCTCACTTCATTACCAACGTCTTCATTATTCGGCTGCTTATCCTCCTCATGATATCCGCAAATAGCGCCTTGTTCATCTTCCAAAATCGTGTTGTGTAAAATAATGCACACGTACATCACATTTCTAATTTTATATTTTTCTATAATCATACACGGAATGCTCAAAATGTGTCATCTTTACAAAACACCAAAAGCTTGTTCGACGTTTTTTGTGCCGCCATTTGAGCTACGTTAAAATTTGTTCTCTTTTCATCCAACGTTATAGCCCGTGTAAATACTTTTACAAACACCACATATTTAGGGTAAATTCTATCTCCTAGATAATATCTGTATTTGTACTCCACCCGTTTACAAAAAAATGCCTTTGGTCCAACATCATTTATATAGTTAAGTGATTAATTAAGAATATTTATACGGTTATTCGAAGCAACCACACCAAAGAATGTATGCCAAAACCAAAGATCTTGTGATGTAACCTCTTCAAGCATCATAGCCAGTTTTTTTGCCTACTCGTGTGTTGGCCGCACCATGCAATTGGATAAAGTTGCCACTCTCATTTCATACAATCTATACTACCAATCATTTCGGAGAAACCATGATTATCTTCTTGGAAATTCAAAATTTGTTGTATGTCACTAGACGTAGGTTTTCTCTAAGTTCTTTTTTATGCATAGTTCTATAACATACTCACAAAAATATTGAAGATTTTCCCACGCCACTCGTTCTGACAATTTTAAATAGTCATCCATTATGTTGGAACTAGTGCAATACGCCAATTGTCTAATCGCAGCCATGACTTTTTACAACATGTTAAATCCTATACTACCACGCGCATCAGGTTTTGTTAGAAATATTCATATTTACTTTCTAAATCATTTGCTATTTTTAGAAATAAACATAGGCTCATACGAAAACATCGCTTAAAACTCCTATCATCACATGTTAGGTTGGGTGAAAATAATCACTTTCCAATAATTCATGTGTGGCGACTTGATCGCGTACTATATGTCTCCTCCTTTTGAGTTGTAAGCTCTTGACATCTTCAAATATACACTGAATGACTTTCTGAACTGACGATGTTAATAGTTCCGCTCCCTCGTCAAATGAAGATGAAAAAGCAAATTTGTCAAGAGAAGATGACGATAAACTTTATGATTGCATTTTTTTTATGTAATGAGAGGAACTTGAGAGTGAAAGAGGGTGTTTGTATGGAGAAAAATGGTGAATTCGTTGTGTTTAATATGGTTTATGTAATAAATTTTTTAAAACTTTTTTTAAACGAAAGAGCCGTTGAGCTCTATCCATCACCCATCAACCAAATCACGTCACCTCATCATCGCTTTTGCCCCCCACACCGGTCATCTGTTGGGGGCATGAAGGAGCTTCTCCTCCCCTCTCCACGCCCTAATCCGTGTGCTGTTAAAGGTACTAATTTGGGACAGTTCAAATTAAGTGGAACATATTGAAGGTTGATTAGTTTATAAATTGATAATTCTAAAGTGCGGGCTAACATGTGTGAGAAGATGAGCCGATGGAGTTTGGTTTGGCCAATTAAATGGATGAGATTTAATGAAATTGGATTAGAGCATTAGTTAGTTGGCAACTCTCAACAGAATAATAGTGGGCTGATACATCAAGTGTTGGTTTGAATTTAGGCTATGAATTAAACTCCATTTGTTGTCATTATTGGGCTGACTAAGGTTGAAGTAACACGGTGAAATTCAGAATTTGACACGGGTTAGTTGAAGTAAGTTGGATCAGAATTATGGACCGAAGATTTGAACTAAACAAAGATAAATAATTGGGATATCAGAAAACAAAATTTGATTGCAAGAAATAAGCTTAAACCAAGTTAATTCGATATCTTTCGGTGCAAATTTGAGAAGTTTGGTATTATTTTGGACCTTTTGGTATCATTCAACTTGATTCGCCATTATTCGGTGTGAAAGGGCATTGATTTGGTTTTATTCAAGTCGGTGTCGTTTCCGTTGATCTCGTGACAATGATTTGTGTGAAAACAGTTGTGGTGACAAATTTTAAGTGACAACTTTTAATTACTTAAAGTTGAAATAAATAAAATTACTTATAGTTGAAATAAATAAACTGATAGTATTTGTTTTGACAAGTATTTTTTAGTGAAAACCCATAAGATTTTTAGTGACTAAAAGAAATTGGTTTTAAATTTTTTGTGACAAATTGGTTTTTGTGACACGAAGTTTTGGTCACACAACACAAGGTTTCGGTAACAAAGAGTTGGTGAATTTTTTTTTTCGGTTGATTAAGCTCAAGTGATACAGTTACTCTGATTGTTTAAGACCATGTAAGGGTTTGGTGCGCACCATGATAGGTGAAGATCCAAGGGCAAGTGTTAACTTCTGTCCATTAGATTGAGGTTTTTCATCAACAAATAGTCCGGAACAAGTTCAAGTTTGCAAGATGTCGTGGTTAATTGATGAACATCTGAAATAAATTTTGAAAATGAGAAAATAGTGAAAAGTGGTCAGAGTCTCGGCAAAAAGATAGTTTGGTGTTGTTACTTACACCAGGATGTACATAGATCTACGTTATGAGTCTTTGATGATGATATACTCAAAAGTATGAGAAGACATTCGAAACTTAAACAATCAAGAGACTTGGCAAACAACTTGGGTTCACATATTTAACTACCCATAACAAATCAATGTAACCCATTAATTACCTGAAACATATTTGTGCCAAACGAAAAACAAACCCGGTCACACAATTGTCTTTAGCATTTATAACATATTTAGTAGTTAGAGACTACAAATATCCGAAGCCGACATACACAATCATCCCATCAAAACTAACAATCAAAGCACCACTCTAAGGAAAACCGACAATAATTTGTTTACTACATAAGCATAATCCCCAAACCCGAACATGTTTATTTACCACAATTAAAAACAAACCCCACATATGCAAACAGGCCATACAATTTTTCCACATAAAAATCAAAGTAACAACTTTAAAATTTAACCATTTCATCAACAAAACCGACACAGATACATAGAAGTCAACGTTTTAATAAGTGTCCCATAAAATCACTCTAGAAACCATGATCTACACGTTAGTTAAACTTAAACACCTAAAATAGACACTCCTCTAATCATAAGTTCTCAAAATTACACCAAAATAAACAACTTAACCTCAGATATGATATCATCAGAATTTATTGTCGAAATCTGTAAATTTTGATTTTATTCGAAATGATTTCCAACATCAGAGCCTATTTAAATCAAACAACAAAAGCAGCAGCAACATAATCATCATCTCCATTCCCATAAAAGGAGAGCAGTACAATCAACAAGCACAAGCGATCTAAAGGTCTGTGTTCAATCCCAGATGTAATCTGAAAGAAGGATAGATGTGATGGTGGATCCGATTTGGTCACAACCCACAGACATACTCCAATGCTTTTGTTGTGCAGATCTAGTTGGTGGTCGCCAGATGGTGGTGGTCTGGTCGGGTTGGGTTGTGGTGGTGGTCGTGGTTGGGTGGTGGTGGGCGGGTGGTAGTGATGGTTGTTGTGCAGGTGCTCGGGTGGCGGTGGTGGTCGGAGTGTGATGATGGTGGTGGTGATCTGCAGTTTGTGGTGATGAGATAAATAAATCCGATATAAAAATAGAAAAATATGAAATATCCGAATTGCCCTTCTAGTTAAAAGAAAAAAAATTATGGAGTTAATCTAGTGTACTAAAATAACAATCGTGAAACCTTTTTGAACTTACATAAAAAAAATAAAACATTTAAATTATACTCCAAAAGACTCATACCACAAATACTAAAATGGATTTTAACTCAATATAATATTTTATTGATTATTAAAAGATATCTTACGTGTTAGCGACATATATGGTTGTGTATATTATAGATTTTGAGTGATCCTTTGTAGAATACTCCAAAATAAACAAAACATTATTTATTATTATCGTCTTCGTTTTGTTTCTCTTCTTCTCTAAAATAAAAAAGAAAAAACCATTATTCACTAGTATCATCTTATTTCTTTTTATCCAATTTTATAAGATACTCGGTGTACGGTTTGTCCAGACCAGGCTTGGTCAGGCCCGACGACGCTCCCAACACTATTTCCAGTGGTGCGACGTCGTCGTAGGTGTCTTGCACAGGACGTTGGAGATGGGCGGTAAAAGACAAAATAAGTATCCTTTAACTAGCCGTTGGTAAAAAAAATTCAATTTTTATATACCCTTTATTTCCCCACTTTATAAATATATACTCTTTATTCCCCACTTTTAACCCATATTTTTTTAATTTCTCTCATTTTTTATACACAACCATATTATTTATAAAAATATAGCCATGTCTTCTTCTTCTCATAGTGGTATTCATCATCCTCGGGTGAGGGCGAATTATTTTTTTCGAACTTCATTACACACACATATGATCATGGAGGAGGAGGAAAGGAAAGAAACGCCGTCACAACCGCAAACTAGGGCGACCGCCTTAAATCGACACGGAGAAGTTATTTAATTTTTTTAGTGTATCTTTTTTAAATTTAAATAATGTATTTAATATTTTAGTGTATCTTTATTTTGGTGTATTTCCTAATTTATATAATTATTTTTAGTGTTAATAATGAATTTAATTTAGTTTTCATTGTTAATATTTAGCTGGGCATGATAGTTTAGTGGTCGATAACTTTGCCAATGAACTTGTGTACACGAACGAGATGTTTAGACGTCGGTTCCGAATAAGTCGTCGACTATTCTTACGTATAGCAGACGACCTAGCGCAGTCTGATTCGTTTTTCACACTTCGATAGGACGCCAGGGGCCGTAGGGGATCCACCACTTTACAGAAATGAAACGCGGCCATTCGCCTACTCGCATACGGGATTGCACCCGATTCGTTAAGGTGTCCGGAAGAACTTCACGTGAATGTTTGCACAAGTTTTGCAAATGGATCGTGAAGTTATATAGCAAGAAATATCTGCAGAAACCAAACGCAAACAACGTCCAAAAATTATATCAAGCGTACGAAGAAAGACATGGTTTTCCAGGAATACTCGGAAGCATTGATTGCATGCACTAGCCCTGGAAGAACTGCCCTACTGCCTAGCAAGGTCAATATACTCGGGGCCATCATAGTCATCCAACTATAATACTAGAGGGGGCTGTTGCGTCACAGGATCTTTGGATTTGGCATGCCTTTTTTAGTCAGTCTGGTTCACTTAACGACCTTAACATCATGTACCAGTCATAGATATTTGACGATGCAACGAAGGAACAGGTCCAAACACAAGTTTTACGGTTTCGAGGTGGAATACATGTGTGGTTACTACCTTGCAGATGGTGTACTCTGCAATTGTTAAACTATTCTGCACCCGACAAACGATAAAAGAAATAAATTTGCCAAGTTTCAAGAGGGCGCGGGAAAAGATATTGAACGATGTTTTAAGGTTCTACAAAAAATGGCATATCTTTGAATATCCAGCACGTTCTTTTACAACAGAGGTTGCGATGCATTATGTATGCTTGTATCTTGCTGGATATCATGATCATTGAAGACGAAGGTAGAGCGATCTGTGACTACGACGACAAAATGTCTAACGGGAATTCTGTTCCTGTGAGTGCAGAACAACAAGATTTAAACGGATTCTCTCTACGTAACGAATACACACATCACAACCTACATGCGGACTTGGTGGACTACATTTGGAACAACACACAAAACGAACCCATCGACGACATGCTGGATGAAGACTAGTAGTTTTTTAATATTTATTTTAATGTTTTTTTTTATTTTTTTAATATTAGGTTGGTTTTTTAATATAATGTTTGAATTAATATTTAATTTAGAGTTTAATTTTTTAGTTATATATATATATATATATTGCATATTTAATTTTAGTTATATATATATATTGCCAAAATTTAAAAAATAAATTAACTAGTTGGGGTAGGGGCATCACCGATTTCCTTGGTTCCATTCTTGGAGGGGCATCCTCTAAGTACTTTAATGTGGCGTTGACGTAGAGGGGCGTCCTCAAAGGAAGGCCATCACCCACACCGAATAGCCTAATGGTAGCATGTCATGTCATGATATCTGACAACATAAAATTAAAATACTAACGTTTCTCGGCCCCTCCTACTGCTACAAACAACCACATCACAACAACTGCAAATCTCGAATATCACAACTTTGTCTTTCTTTCATCATTATTATCCTAAATAAATCTTATCAAGTAAAACTAAATTAGAGTCTTAGAAAAATAAGATTTAGATAACTTTATCTATACCCCATAAAATTAGAGAGACTACTTCTAGTAAGACTCTCAGCTTTTTGTCAGTATTAAATTAAACAATTATATATAATTTTTTAATGAAGAAACATAAATAAAACTTTATTTTTATAATAATATATAACTTTTTATATTTTTGTATTTAATATATTATAATAGTTTATTATTCCATTTACTTTTAATAAAAAAATTTATTTTTTCCTTTTTTCTAAACCATATATATTTCCTTTACCATCATTTTTTTTCTTTTTTAAAAAATATATTAATTTATCAATTAATCTGATCTTTTATATATATATATATATATATATATATATTGTTAATGAAGTAGCATGAATAGTAATTTTATTTTTATTTTTATAATAATATATAGATTATTATTATTTTTTTATTTAATCTATTATAATAGTTTATTATTAAATTAAAATTTAATAACATATTTTTATTTTTTTGTTTTACCTTTTCTAAACCATATGTTTCCTTTACCATTCTTTTTAATAATTTCTTTTTCTTTTTTAGAACATATATTAATTTATCAATTAATTTGATATTATATAAATATACATATATAGGGTGAGATTATTGTAAGAAAATATAAAAGTGTGAGAAGGATAAGAAAGAATCTAAACCATTAGATATTTAATCTAATGGTTGAGATCATAGTAGCAATTCTGTAAATAATGTTAACTATTAAACTAACTAATTTTCTAGATTATGGGTATAAAGGTAAATTTAATATTTTTAAATTAAGAAACTAACATTAATACACATGCAAAGTTTCCCTCTTCTTTTTTAAACATCAATAACTTTTTATACGTATCTCTTTTTTTTTTAAATTACACCATAATAACGAGTGTTTTTTTATCTTTAATATGAGTACCACATTGAGATACTTATGTAGAGAAAAAAATTACGTCTCGCTTGGATGTTTTAGTCCATGGTGTTTTTTCTATATTCATACAATGGTATTTTAATTGTAGGGTGTTATTTCTGTTATATTTCTGTTCTTCGTAAGATGTATGCCTTTAATATACATGCTGTGGTGTTTTTTATGAGTTATGGTGTTATTCCTGTCATATTTAATGTAAGGAGAAAGGTTCTTGCATTGCTGTGGTTTCTGGTGTCTTCAGTAGGTTTCTGTTGTCTTCAAAGAGTTAGGGTGTTATTTCTGTTTTGATTCTGATTAAAGTGTTGACTAATGTTATATTAGGGTGTTATTTCTGTTATATTAAATGTTAGGGTGTTCTTTATAAGTTGTGTGCCTTTAATATAACTGTTGTGGTGTTTTTATGAGTTATGGTGCTCTTTATAAGATGTGTGCCTTCAATATAACTGTTGTGGTGTTTTTACGAGTTATAGTGGTATTTTTGTTTTATTTATGTTCTTTATAAGATGTATGCCTTCAATATACATGTTGTGGTGTTTTTATGAGTTAGGGTGCTTTTATGAGTTAGGGTGTTTTTATGAGTTATATTTCTGTTCTTTATAAGATGTATGCCTTCAATATACATGCTTAGGTGTTTTTATGAGTTAAGGTGTTATCTTAAATTCGAAAATCCCTACAATAACTGCAAAAAATCGATTGCATATATTCATTCCATAATTAGATTTTATTAGTTAAATTACACTTATACCCTTAAACTATCAAGATAAAAGGGACACATGTTACCTCCATGATCTTTTTTATCCTTCTCACACTTTTAAATTTTCTCACATGAACCTCTACTTATATATATATATATATATATATATATATATATATATATGTATATATACATATATATATTTTATTAGTTAAATTACACTTATACCCTTAAACTACCAAAATAAAAAGGGACACATGTCACCTCCATAATATTTCTTATCCTTCTTACACTTTTAAATTTTTTCACATGAACCTCTACCTATATATATATATATATATATAATATATATATATATATTTCGTTAATGAAGAAACATGAATAGTAACTTTATTTTTATAATAATATATAGCTTTTTATTATTTTTTATTGAATATATTATGATAGTTTATTACTATATTTATCTTTAATAGCATATTTTTAATTTTTAAAACCATATATTTTCTTTACCATTCTTTTAATATTTTTTCTTTTTTAGAACATATATTAATTTATCAGTACTTCTTTAATAATCTACGTTTATAATTTTTTCTAAAAACTTAAGTATGTTGTTGTGCTTGATTTGTTTTCTCTCGACTTTCTATTATAGGTTTTATTAAAAACGAAGTTGTAATCAAAATAAAATATTTATTTGATAATATAAAACGGTACGATAATAACTAAACCGTTCTAATGGTTCGGCTTTCTAAACAACATGTTTTATTTTCAAATAACGTTTGTTTTACACTATCATTTGCTCGGTTTTACCGCAATACATAACACAAAAAAAACTATTGAGAATTATCTCTCACATAAGCATCAAATGGTGACTGCTCTCAAGCCCAGTGGTAGAACCGAAACATTTTAACCGGGGTTCACAATAGAAATTTTCTTTTACACCGTTACTAAACGAACATTACCTTTTACCCTTTTAAACAAATTCTAAATTATGAAAAGTTTCCCAATGTTATATATATTTTTAATAGAAAAAATAACTTGTAGAAAGTTATAGTAATATAATAAATTATAAACAATAGAACAAAAGATCCAAAGAAATTATAACGAATCAAATAAACTAGAATATATATTTTAACCTAGTTATACGTTTTAGACTCAAGTCTCAAAATCATGTAAATAGAAAAACATCCTCATTTATGATTTGTCTTGGTCAATCGAAAAGTCTCACAGAAGACAAAATAATTTAAGAAATTAAAAAGTAATGAATAAAATATTAGGTGGACAATATTCACTTGAGTTGAGTGTAGGTCTGCCACTTGGCCTACAATATTCACTGGAACAGTAGGAATACTTTTGGAACGAGAGTCTATGGAAAACTCAGTATTTCCATTAGCAATTTGCAAATAAAAAATTCGAATTGGTATCACTCATGAAGTTTCAAAGATAAAGTTGATAGAGATTGCTTTATTATTGTCTATCAAAATATTGACGAAATTGGTGGGGCCATCGGAGTCTAGGGAGGCTACTACAAACATTAAAAAGTAGTTTGTGGGCCCAAGTGAATTCTTATATTATTATTCTCTGAGTGATCAGTTTTTTTAATATGATTTAAGTATATATATTTTTTTATTTTTTATATGGTTGTCTTTAAAGAGAAAATAATGTGTGATTAATGTTTCCAACTATTTAAATACTTTTAAAGTTGTTTAAAAAGTTAATTGTGGTTGGATCTCATGGTGCGTGAATACGGTTGAACATACGTCCTATCGCAAGTTTATATTTGTTAATCATAGTTGGATGTCATGGACTTTTCCAAATCGAACTTTTCAATTAATTATAGAGTTCTAGTAAATATACATACGACACAAATACTAACAACTCATATGACTTCATACAAACTACTTCTATTTATTATTCATTTTAATTATAAAATAAAGATATTACCTTAAAAATTAATTAATTAAATAAATATAGAAGTCATGAAAATTATAATAATATTAATTTAGATTTTTCATGTAAACTATCTATTAATTAATGAGATGACATCACATTTAACATGATTGGTAAGAGTATATTGGTGAGTCACTTATATATTAATATAATTTTACTGTAGCTAACAACTTCTTCAATTATATATATGATAATTGGAGCCAGTGGCTAAAATTATAGGTGTACGAAACTCGTTTTCTTTTTAAACCGGCTCGGACTTGAAATTGATTTCGGTACCAGTCAACTAGTCAATAATGGGTATTGGTGGAAGTGTATGAAACGGTTTTCGGAGAAAGAAGTGAATGGTTCGGTTCGATTCCCCTTTTTTCCAGATTTTGATGGGTTAGGGCCGGCTATAACCAGGTTGGAACCACTATAAAATTATAGAGTATGGATTTCATTATATAACCCACGAGTAGAGTTGGGTATTAAAAAAACCTGATTTGTGCATCTCTAGTCGGTGGCCAATATTAGAGGTGCATAACACTCGGGATTTTTTTTTTCCAAAATTGGCCCCTGGTTGAAATTGCTCATGGTTCCAATCAATGTGTCAATAACTAGGCATTGGTGAAACCAGGTTAAGTATGAAACCCGATTTTGAAGAGGAAAGTGATTAGTTTCATTTTTATTTTCTTTTGCAGCTTTTGTCTAGTTCAGGTATAATAAGTATAACTGGGTTGGAGTTGATATCAAATTATAGGTTATGAAACCAATATATATAGCTGGCAGGTAGAGGCGGATATGGAAATCGGTTTCTCAACACGCGATTTGTAACAATACCCGATCTGGGCTTTTTATCGGTTCCACTTCTGTAAACGTTTTTTATTTATATTTATATTTATATTTTTATTTTTATTTTTGTACCTTTAGCCAAAAATAATAAAGAGAATCCTATGGAGGCATGGGAGTGGAACCACCAACAACTGTAGTCTGGAATTGAAAATGGTGGACCTTGGGGTGGACCCCAATGCCATTTTAAGGTCTACTATTAAGTCTTGCATGCTACCAGGCCCAACTGAAAATTTGCCACTGTGGACTTGACACGAACCATTTCAGGCCCGCTAGTAATTGAAGCCCAACAGAAGCAGATCGGACACATTTGAGGGGTGTAGCAGCAGGCCTAAAAGAATGATTAAGAAGCCCAGTAAAAAATGTCCAGAAAATTGGCCCACTTCTCTTGTTCTCTCTTGATAGTGTTAACCTATTAAAAAGTTTCCTCTCAATCTAGTGCTTTCATTCATGTCTCCCTTCCGCTATGCCTCCACCAAAAAATGCATCCGCTTCTGATGATCTAGTGATCTACCCTCATCGGTCACAGACTAACTTGCCCAATTAATTACCCTTACATCCGCCTCCTCAAACTCACAGACTCAAACCAACACCCAGCTTGCAGTATTAGTCAAAGCTACCAAAAATCTGGATACTAAACTAGATGCCAAGTCCGCCACTGTTGCCCGTTTGGTGAACCAGAACTTACCGACTCTCTCCAAGTCGATAAACTAGCCACCGAGAGACCACGACCTCAAGCTGACCGTCCAGCTGCCAATAACCACCCACCATGTCAACCAAAAATCACTAGTTCGTTGGAGATGCGCTCTCGTGGTATTCGACGATCTAACCCCCTCAGTTGGATCTTTCAAGTCGAGTATTATTTCACCAACTACAATATACCGCCCGACGAACGCGTTTCACTCACCACCATCTAGTTCGTTGGAGATGCGCTCTCGTGGTATTTCTATCAAGCCAATAATGATTTCTTGGGGACTTGGACGAAATTTAAACGCGAGGTTGAACTCCGTTTTATTCCGTCGACCTACAAAAACCACGAAGCAATCCTCTTTAAAATCCAACAAACATCGTCCATCACCGACTACCAAACCAAACGGAATTCAAGAAAGTCGGTAACCGTATTACCGGTTTATCACATCAGACCCTATGAAATTGTTTTATTTCTAGGCTTAAACCGGATATTAAAGCCAAGTTGGCAGTCCTCAAGCCCACTTCGTTGCAAGATGCATGTGGCCTTGCGCGACTCTTGGAAGATAATTTAACTCTATCCACAAAACCCAAACCGAGTAATTCTTATAAACCTTATTCACCAAACCCTTCATCCAATATAACAACTTCCTCTATTTCTAGGCCCCACCCAAACAAACCATAGTCGACAAACCATCTTCATCTTCTACTTCCCCATTATTACCTAGACCACCAAAACCACTACCCTTCACAAAATTATCTCCTGAAGCAATTCAACAGAGACAAAAAGGGGGTTTGTGCTTTCGGTGTCGGAAAAAATTCTACCCCAGCCATAAATGTTCCCCTCCTCAGTTCCTATTAATCGTGGAAAATGATGACTACCCGTCCACCCAAGACACACCATCACTTTGTTGGTATCATCACTTACGGGTTCCTAGGACCATTGTGAACCAGAACGAGTATGATGGCGATCATAAACATAATCGTAACAAACATCACACCAAGTTGTCTTCATGATAACAACGAATAAACTAACAAAATGAAATATGCAGAATCAAAACTAACCGTAACCGAACTTGTAAACACACGAACTTGATTAATCAGAAACTTGCACTACATAACTGTTTGCTTGAAACCCTATTTATATGTGTTGAGTGGGTGTGTTGTGAAAGGGTACGCCGATCACCAAGAGGTGTGTGGATTCCATTGTAACCGTATGTACGGTTATCATACACACACGCCTTTTCAAAATAGGCCCAAACATTACAACCCTAATGGACTCTAGACATAAGTATTTAACCCAATATTTACATGGCCTATGACCCAAGTTGAAAACATAATCAATAAACATAATAGAGTAATTGTTTGACCCAATTAGCAAACTAATAAACAAACGAGCAGCCCATCGGTTCCTTTCGAATGATCTTGATTAACATGATCTTCATTCACCACCATAAGCAAGAACAGACGAAAGGAATCGATGGGCTGCTCGTTTGTTTGTTAGTTTGCTAATTGGGTCGAACAATTACTCTATTATGTTTATTGTTTATGTTTTTGACTTGGGCCGTAGGCCATGTAAATATTGGGTCAAATATTTATGTCTAGAGTCCATTAGGGTTGTCATGTTTGGGCCTATTTTGAAAAGGCGTGTATATGTATGATAACCGTACATACGATTACAAGGGAATCGACACACCTCTTGGTGATCGACGTACCCTTTCACAACACACATCTTCAACACATATAAATAGGGTTTCAAGCAAACAGTTATGAAGTGCAAGTTTCTGATTAATCATGTTCGTTTGTTTACAAGTTCGGTTACGGTTAGTTTCAATTCCGCATATTTTAGTTTGTTAGTTTATTCGTTGTTATCATGAAGACAGCTTGGTGTGATGTTTGTTACGATTACGTTTACGATTGCCATCATACTCGTTCTCATTCACAATGGTCCGGGGAACCCGTAAGTGATGATACCAACACTAGTATCAGAGCCAAAGGTTCTGTGAAGGCGGAGAACGTTGATGATGGCAACGAAGATCTTTTGAAGGGAGATAGTGGTAAACCGGTGGAGACCGTTTCGGTGATGTCGGAGGGAGTGGTGGAAAGTGCGGCTAGGCAGCGAAAGGATCGAAAAAGTATGCGCAGGGGAAGCCATCCACACGCTCTTGGAAATCACCTGTGATGACTTTCCATAAGAGAATGGTCCCGAAAGGTTTCGTGAAGAAATCCAGTTTGAAGGGTAGTGCACGGGTTGGAAGACCAAGGAAAGCGGGAATTCGTTGTTTCAAATGCCAAGAATTCGGTCATATTGCATCGATTTGTCCAAGTAAGTATGTTAACTTATCACCCTAACTCGTAGAAAGTGATTACCTTGTTAACGATACTTACGGAGGAGATCGGGACTCAATTTGGGTGGTAGACCCGAGTTACAAAACACATATGACTGGAAATAGAAAAGTGTTTAAATGCTTCAAAAGGCATCTTGGGGTGATTACGAATGAGAAAAGAAAGGATTTTTCGTTTGCACACAGGATTGGGGAAGTGAAAATCCCGGTAGATGGAAAGAACAAAACAATTCCTTGTGTTAGTTATGTACCTAGTCTCGAGAAATTGAGTTTGGAACAATTACTATACCAAGGAATCGAGACACTCACATCCGGTGACACGTGTGTCTTGAAAAAGATGTTCGGTAGTAAAACGAAGGGTTGTGATTTTTTTTGAAAAAAATCGGAAGTTGATCTCGAGCAAGAATATCTCAGCAAGATTTACGACAACTTCGATGTTGACAATGGTCATAAGGAATAAGAGGCCAAGTGTCATGAATGTATCGAAGATTACTACGAGAAGGAGATCAAGAAAGATAAGAAAAAGAAGGCTTATGGTGAAGGTTCGTCGGGGATGAACAAGAAGTAAGTCGTGTACTCGAAGAAAATGAAAGCGGGTTTCATAATCTATTATGAGGGTTTGAAGGATAACCCATCCGAGTCAAATGAGACGCTTCGAGAAAGGGCGGTGGTGCTCTCGCAATTCGAAGAAGATGTCATCGAAAACGACATCATAAGTGAAAGTTTCCTAGATATGGTTGATCTCATGACACTTCACGAGGAGTTAGCGAACCATCAAAGGTTCTACAATGCCACGTTTGAAGAAATAATCATTATGTTTATACTGTGTTTTCTTGGCATCATCAAGGAGCGTGTTATGCCTCCTACTTTACTCGACGAACGTGAATTAAGTTTGATACTATTGCACCGTGTTGTGAGGGGTGATGGTGGTTTCAAAAAGGTAATGAAAGGTGATACATGGGACGAGATAGCATTCAAATAAAGTTACGACCCGGATGACGTACAAGTGGTTAAAATTGCTTATATCTATTATTTGGAATTGGTCGAATGGTATTTCGACTTCATGAGGCATAAGCAAGAGAATGAAGCTAGCAGTGTGGTCAAAGAAAAAGGCAACGGATGGATTGAAGATGATTCGAGCGATGATGACTTGGTGATCATGGTCGAGGTCACCAACAACAACAAGTGATCAAGTTTGGAAGATTCGGATGTTCTTGCTTAGGGCGGTGAATGAAGATCAAGTTAATCAAGATCATCCGAAAGGAACCAATGGGCTGCTCGTTTCTTTATTAGTTTGTTAAGTGGGTTGAACAATTACTCTATTATGTTTTTTGTTTATGTTTTCGACTTGGGCCGTAGGCCATGTAATATCGGGTCAAATACTATGTCTAAAGTCCATTAGGGTTGTCATGTTTGGGCCTATTTTGAAAAGGCGTGTGTGTGTATGATAACCATACAAACAGTTACAAGGGAATCGACACACCTCTTTGTGATCGTGATCGATATACCCTTTCACATCACACTCCTTCAACACATATAAATAGGGTTTCAAGCAAACAGTTATGTAATGCAAGTTTCTGATTAATCAGTTTGTTTGTTTACAAGTTCGGTTAATGGTTAGTTTTGATTCTGCATATATTAGTTTGTTAATTTATTCGTTGTTATCATGAATAAAACTTGGTGTGATTTTTGTTACGATTATGTTTACGATTTCCATCATACTCGTTCTCGTTCACAATGGTCCTGGGAACCCATAAGTGATGATACCAACACACTTAAACCAAACGATAACATCGATACACGTTAATTCATGTCATTATCCATTCAAACACTTCGCGTTATAGGTCACATTATCTAAGCGCGTAATGCATCAAGCCTTCACTTTCTTAAGAAACCTCTACATCCATTTGCCGTCATGGTCGGGAATGGTCAATTCATTCACTATGAAGGTCATTGCCCAGACATTACCGTTCAACTTCAGAAAGCTATTTTCAAATACTATTTTTCGTCTTTCTCGTGGTTAGGCACCTTGGGATCTATCACCGCGGATTTTTCCATTCTAGAAATTTTGTTTGTTAAAGATGGCGTTGATACGACATTACGTGGTGACCCACTAAGTCAACCGGTATCCCCAAGTTCTCTTCCAGCCTTACTTCATCAAAGGTCAGTCGCTTCTCTTCATGCTTTAGTCATCGATACCAATCACCCATAATACCAGCCACCCCTACCTTACAACACACTTTTCACACTCTATCTGGCACACCTCATGCGTTACCACCCAACCAACCCCATGACCACCGCATTCCTTTGCTCAGTGATAGTCAATCCGTTAACACTAAATCGTACCGGTATCGCATTTTCAAAAACCAATTTTGACACAATTGATAGCCGAAATGTTACGAGATGGTATTATACGCCCTAGTCAAAGCCCATTCCCTTCACCTTGTCTATAGGTTAAGAAAAAAGATGGTACTTGGCGTTTTTGCATCGACTACCATGCTCTCAATGAAGCTACGGTACACGATCGATTCCCCATCCCTACCATTGATGAACTATTACACGAGTTACACTATGCTACCATTTTTCTCCAATATTGATCTCCATTCGGGATACCATGAAATCGGGTGGCCAACCAAGACATTAAGCAGACCGCTTTTTGTACAACCGTTGGCCATTATGAATTTCTAGTGATGCCTTTTGGCCTTACAAACGCTCCATCAACGTTCCAATCGACTATAAATGATTTATTCAGACTAGTGTTAAAGCATTTCGTATTGTTTTTTTACGATATCTCGATTTATAGTGCCATTAAAGACAACTATTATTCACACTTGAAATTTATATTTGAAACCCTCTCACAAAACCAATTTTAAGCCAAAGCCTCAAAGTGTGTTTTCACTGTATCAGAAATATCATTCCTTGGCCATCAAATTTCTTGCATGGGGTCTCCCAGAACAAGATAAAATTGATGCTATAAGATAGTGACTGACTCCCAATTCATTCACAACTTTATTATCCTTTTTGGGACTTACGGGATATTACCAACACTGTGTACCTCAATGGACACCGCTTTAACCGACATCCTAAAACAATAAGAATTTTCTTGGTCCACCAAAGCCGACACAACCTTTACCACTTTAAAAGAACTCATGCTTGACCTTGTCACCTTAGCGCCAGATTTCACCCACCCTTTCGACCTTACTACTTATGCATCAGGTTAAGCTGTTGGCGCGTCACTTTCACAAAACAAGCGCCCAATTGCATTCTTTTCAAAAAAAAATTATGTTCCACCATGCAGGCGCAATCAACGTATACAAAAGAGTTGTATGTCATCACTGAATCGGTTCGTAAATGGTGTCAACATCTCCTTGGTTGTCGTTTCATATCCATACCGATCACCATAGCCTCAAACACCTACTTACCTAAACCATACAAAGCCTTGAACAACAAAAATGGATCACCAAACTCATCGCATACAACTACGAAATTCACTTTAAACCTGGGAAAGAAAATAGTGTTGCCGATGCTTTGAGCCGTGTTAACCTTCCTACAAATCTAGCTTTATCACATCCTATAGCTTGATGGATCAATGAAATTAAGTAATACTTTAAAGATTCTCCTCTTGGACAATAGTTAGTGGAGCAAATAACAAAGGATCCGATGGCATTCCTTCATAGGGGCCATTGATATTTAGCATGACAGTCTCCTTTATTTGAAAGGTAAGATTTTGGTTCCCCTTATACATTGCTCAAGCGATTTCTGCAAGTTTCACTATTTAGGTATCATGCTACTTTCAAACAGATATCGACCTAGTTTGCTTGGGTTTAAAGAAAGATGTCACCAATTGTGTTAAAGAATGTACAATTTGTCAAGTTATTAAGGCACCCACTCATAGACCTTATGGGTTATTACAACCACTACCCATTCCAGATTCTACATGGCAGGACCTTTCAATGGATTTTATTACAAATTTTCCATGCGCGAAGGGTAAAATAATTGTTTGGGTGATCGTCGATCGATTATCCAAGTTTGCTCACTTTATAGCCTTGCTGACTCATTACACAGCCCTGCCATTAACCACCATCTTTATGAAAGAAGTGTACCACCTACATGGTCTACCAAATACAGTTGGGTCGGACCGAGACCCAACATTTTAAGCCGTTTTCGGAAGGAATTATTCAAACAAATGGGTACTAAACTTCTTTATTCGAGTGCATATCAACCACAAACCGATGGTCAAACTGAAGTCGTCAACTGTTGCTTAGAGATCTACCTTCGAGCATTTGTTTTTGACAAATCATCAACCTGGAAAAGGTACTTGTTTTTTCCCAGAATTTTCATATAACACAAGCCACCATTCGACCATTTACATGACTCCTTTCAAAGCACTATATCGTCATGAGGCAACCACAATTCATGATTATATACATGATAATAGGCGCCAAATACTAAATCAAAATGATTTAGTCAAATCTCAAAATATCCTGTAATTTATTAGTGAGATTGTATCTCCTTATTTGTTATAGTCTCTTCTGTATTTATACATGTACAAATGAATTGAAGATCAATCTTTGGCAATAACAATTCTCTCATGGTATCAGCCTTAAGATCCTAAATTTTGTTACCTACCCATCCTTCTCTTTCCTCTGCCGTCACCCTCCTCCTTTCAATCCGAATTTTATCAACCATGTCTACCTCATTAGACCTTTCTGCCATTCCTCTATATTCTCTAAGCCACCTTATCAACATCAAGCTTACTTCTACCAATTATCTCACATCGCAAAAACAAGTCCAACCGGTTCTCGATTATCTCAGTTTCCTTAAACACATCGATCCTACGCTGTCATCCCACCTGAAACCATTACTAAAGATGAAAAGTCCATTGCAAATCTAGAATTCATCGACAGGAAATCCACTGACCAAAAGGTTCTCTTACTTCTTAACTCCACCTTCTGAGACAATTGGTTCTTCAACCGCTTTGCAAGTTTGGCATGCCCTTGAGACAGCATATAGCCATCATTCCCTTGAACGCATGCATATATTGCGTGACACACTTCGGTAACTTCAAAAAGGTGCCTCCACCGTATCGGATTTTGGCCGCAAGTTTAAAGCTTTATGTGACCAACTATCCGCAATCGGTCATCCCGTCAATGATGAAGACAAACATCACTGGTTCTTATGTGGTCTTCGCATTTCCTTTGAAACCTTCTCCACATCTCAACGAACCGTTCAACCAGCCCCCTATTTCGTGATTTACATGCTCAGGCAGAAAATCATGAAATATTTTTACATAATCTCCATGGAAATCAACCTACCCAAGCCGCTTTTTCTGCCCAAGCACAAAAATACAATACTCAACGTCCATCCCGTGGACGTGGACGTGGCTCGCCATCAAGTCATGGACGTGGACGTGTCTCGCCATTAACTCATGGTCATGGTACATATACCAAACGACCACCTCATTGTCAACTTTGAGAAAAGACGGTCATTACGTGAGTGCATGTCCAAACCTTTATATGCAAACTTAGCACAAGCATTTAATGCTTAGTGCAACATCGACGTTCAAGATCCAGATTGGACCGCCGACTCTGGAGCAACTGTACACATGCTTCCTAACACTCGTGGCCTAAATGATGCTCAACCCAATCTCGGTAAATCTCGCGTTACTTTTGGAAATGGGCACTCACTTCCTGTCACTCATATTGGAAAAAGCAATTAAATAAATTCCATTTCTTTACAAAATGTGTTGGTTGTTCAAAATATTACAAAAAATCTTCTTTTGATTAGTTGGTTAACAAATTATTCCCTAGTTGATGTTCGTTTTCTAACAATTTCTTTCATATTCAGGACCGAAAAACAGCGACGCTCCTTGCTGAGGCACGTGTGAAAACGAATTTTATTTTCTCTCTCAAAGTCATAAGTCCCTTGTTACCGCTCTTTTAGCATCTCATCTTCGAGCTTCTTTGATAAGTGGCATAGTCGCCTTGGTCATGTTTCATTTGATACTATTAAAACTTTGAATAAAGTTGGTTATGTTTTTGTCACTTCTTTGTTACCAATCCGGGTTTATGCACGTCTTGTCAATTGTCAAAAGCACAACACCAACCATTCTTTGAAAATACAAAACATGCCACACATGTATTAGATCTTGTGCATTGTGACCCTTGGCAACCCGCACTCGTCATATCTACATATGGATATCTATATTATGTCATCTTTATTGATGATTTTTCGAGATTCACTTGGTTTTATCCACTTTAAGCCTAATCACAATTTTACAATGTTCTCATCGCATTTCTTAATCTTGTGCAAAATCAATTCTCATGCAAGGTTAAATTTTTTCAAAGCGATGATGGAACCAAATTTACCAATAACCGGGTGCAACAATGTTTTCATCAATAAGGCCTTCATCAAAGACTATCTTGCCCTTACACCCCCAACAAAATGGGCGAGCTGAGCGTAAAACCGTCACATTACCTAAACTGGTTTGGCCATGATGTTTAATGCACATGCACCATCAACCTTTTGGGTTGACGCATCCACTTCCGCTACTTACATCATAAACCGTCTTCCACCCCACTCCTCGACAACATATCTCCCTTTGAGGTAGTTTTCAAACAACCTCCGTCTTATTCAAACTTACGGATATTTGGTTGTCGAGTCTTCCCGTATCTTCGGGATTACATCAAAAATAAATTACTACCTCGAAGTGCCCCATGTGTATTCATTGGCTATAGCCTTGGTATAAAGGCTATCGATGCCTCAAACCAAATACCTCATGGATCTACACTACCAGACAAGCAAAATTTGATGAAGACGTGCTTCCTTTCAAAACACCAAACTCTTCATCCAATGAAGCCAATCTTCAAATTTTGAATTTTGAAGACAGGATTCCCTCACCATCACCCACTCAATCACCCTAACCACCTAAACCGAAACAAACAGTGCCTTTGTGCCCTTCCTGCCCCACTGATACGTGATTGAAAACCAATGATGAATCGTATTTAAGTTTATGTTTTTACATGACTTTTGGTTTCGAATGGCCTACTTTTGATAAATATTGTGTTTTGCAGGTCTAACGGAGTTTAAGGAGCTATCCGGGAGCTTTACGAAGCATCGGAGAGCGGGAATTGGAAATGAAGAAAACGAAAACCAATAGTTGGACTTAGCGTCGGCGACGCCCCTTGGTTATTCGCGTCGGCCAGAAACTCGCGTAGACAGTGGATTAAGGCGTCGGTAAAAAACGGAAAATCTAGAGGGCATCGCCGACGCCCTGTTTGGTAGTCGCCGACGGCCTCCAGAAAGTGCTATCGCTGAAATTCAATTTTGAACGGGTTTTAATGTTTGTTTGATCCATTTGTGAAAGAGTTACAATTTCGGGAGTCTTGAAACACCTCTTGGGAGCTAAGAACACCACAATCTTGATCCCACATCATATTCAATCCATTCCATCATTCGAATTGATCATCCATCTTCATCTCCACCACCCTAATCATCACCATCACCATCATCATCAATCCATTGACCTAATCATCCACCATAAACCCTACCATTCACCATACTCAATCTCAAGGTTCAAGATGTTCATGATTAAGCTTTAATCTTCCGATGATCAAGTTCCGTTCGTCATGAGCGGCTAATTTCCGAAGGTTTCACCCCGGTGTAGACATTTGTAAGATTTAGGGTTACTTTATGAGTTTGGTTGATTTTTTGACAAATTGAATTGTATTTTGAATTGATTGATAATTGTCTTATATTTGAACTATATTTGCGAATTGTCGAATAATTATAAAATTTGACTTTGTGAAACATGTTTGTGTATTTATGCCTTATCTTTCGAAAGGGATTATTTGTCCAAAGTAACAAAGTGTTGTGGTCCGCTACATACGTGATAGCAATTGGCACCTAAGCTTTGTGATATCAAAACCGTTAATGACAAATTCATTTGAATCAAGTTAAAATTGTTAGTAACCCTAGGTGTTGCATTTGTTGAACCGGGTGTGAACCTTGCTTCCAAACCGTGTTTTTAATTAAGTAATTCAGTTTTCGTGCAATCGTTTAAATCATTAGTTAAGCAATCAAATCAATTTTGTCGGATTAATCTGACATCCCTTCAAAACAAACCAAAGTAATCAATATTCTAGTAAGCTTCATAAAAGTGACACCTTTACCAAAAATCAATCACATCCATTCGCAAACCACAAACTCTTCGTGGTTCGACCCCTTACTACCACTAACCCATTGTTAAGGGTAATTTGGGCATATACATTTTATCTTTGACCGGGGCGCGACACTCCGATCAAATTTTGGTTGAAGATGAATAGCAAGCGAAATGTCACTTTTTCTGTAAAATGTGTAGATGAAAATCTGCATCACAACCGAAGGGCTAATCCCCTCCGTTATGTAACATTTGTCGAAAACGGGTTTTTTTCCAAACCCGCTCCGGTTGTAATCGAATATCAAGTTATAAATGTGTCGTTGCCTATTTATGCTTATTTTAATTTTTAATGATACATAATTAATAAACAAACTAAACCATAAAAGTTATAATTGATAAAAAGCTTAAATAAAGTGATTAAAAATAAAATGGGGCTGCCGGGACTCGAACCCGGGTCAGCCAGGTTGTAACTCCAAAGACTTAACACTCACACGCTTAACCACTCCGCCACTTGTTTATTTTCTGTCATCTATAGGAAACAAATAAATCTTATAGACGAATGTAAATCAATCGGTTACGCCAATTGTAACTGAAATCGGTTTTCAAATGCGCAAAGGCGATCTGAATACTCACGGTTCAATGAGTATAACCGATATACCGACGTTTTTAATCAAGTTGCCTTGAATGAACTTGAATTCTAGAAGTGGATCGGGTTTTATAACCGAAAATCTTCAATTCCAGTTTTACTTCCATCTTTGTACTCCTTCACGACTCAGAAACATTCCACAAACCTCCAATTACATTTCCGCACACTTTACAGTCCCCCGGAGAAGTTTATTTTATTCGCCGGAAATTTCTGCAAGTTCGCCGGAAAACCGTATTCTTCATCAAAACGGTAAGTCCTTCAATACCGTCGTAGTCTAACAATTGTAAGCAATTCTAACTAAAACCTTTCACTTGAAATCGAATTCAGACGCTGTTATCGGATAATTCCAGTTCGCCGGAAAATTTCTGGAAATCTTTATTTTCGTCTGTGAAACGGTAAGGAACTTCAAACACACTGTTAACGTTTGTTTAGCACTACAATTCCATGATTAGCTAATCATGACGATTAACTGATTTGCTCAGTTGAAGTTCATAAAAACAGAGACCGACGCCTTGCCGGAATTCTGTAATAAATCGTTCACCGGTATGTTTACTTCTAATTATCATCTCTGCTATCTCATATTAGTCTGTGCAATGTTTAACAATCGAATTAACAAGATAAAATGGCGTAATCTGCGGTCTGTAAAAACCAACGAAGAAGATGAACTGCGCTAACAATATAAGAATAATTAAAATTAGTATTTTGAACGGGTTAGACACACAGTCCAGCGGTGGACTGTGTGCGAACAAAAACACGCATACGTCCCGAGTTCGATTCTTGACACACGCACCTTCGCAGTAATAAAATGCCTTTTTGTTTGAAACTGAACCGGGTTAACTCTATTAGTTATTAAGTATAATAAAATTGGTATATTAACCAAGTTAGACACACAGTCTAGCGGTGGACTGTGTGTAACGTTAAAGCACAGGTCCCGGGTTCGAGACCTGTTAGTGGCACCGGTTCGATGAATTAAAATGTTTTTGAAATTAAAAGAATTTTGGATAAATTGAATTAATATATAAGTATAATTAAAAACAGAATTATTTCGGGTTAGACACGTAGCTCAGTTGGTAGAGCTGCGTGCACACGTACGGGAGGTCTCGGGTTCGAGCCTCACCCAGCGCATTTCAGTCACACAATAAACCGGTCAAACAGTCAAAGTCAAAAAGTCAACGGTCAACCCAAAAAGTCAACATATTTTTATATTTTTAATTTTTTAGTTTAATTTAAAATCAATTAAAAATACTTAAAAATAATG
Organism: Scalesia atractyloides; assembly: GCA_947069175.1. NCBI lineage: Eukaryota > Viridiplantae > Streptophyta > Magnoliopsida > Asterales > Asteraceae > Scalesia > Scalesia atractyloides. The sequence goes on along the minus strand of CAMTDV010000001.1, from coordinate 13,535,034 downwards.
TTTTTAAAGATAGGAAATAGCCTTAAGCTCGTAAAAATATATCTAAAAATTCTATTAAAATCCTTAATAAAATCCATTCATTTACTATATTTTCCGTTATTATTTAGGTTAGTTAATTCTCGTTGTTCCGCTCTTACAACTCGTGCGCATCTCACCATCTCCAATCAAACGCACCCAATGTGAGTGAATCTTTACAAATTCCCCGTTTTAATCACGTTTTTGGGGTGTATCATGTGTCTTGCTATATATTATATTTAAATCATTGTGCATACATCACATCATGAACAATGTGAATTCAGCTTGTTTCAACTGTTTGTGTGGTTATTGTTAGATTCAATTTATTATTTTCAGTACATGCAATTTCATAGGCCGCCGCTCCCCGTTACATTATGAGCGTTGAGCAAGTTCCCCATTACATTATGAGCGTGAACCTGGCGTGCCAACATACGTTCGGCTCCGTTTGATTGAGCCTTGATCGCACAGACATTTATCATTTTCAGTACATGCTATACGATCGGCTCCGTTTGATTGAGCCTTGATCGCACAGTTTCATTCATGTTATTTATTGTATGATGTTGGTATGTTAATGTATGCTATCATATGTTATTGTTTGATATAGTTGTGATTGCTATTGCTACTGCTTGATTATTTACATTTGCTCAGTTATGATTATGCACAATTTTTTTTCATTGATAAACTAACAAGAAAATCAATAATAAATGTTTATCTAACAAGGTTCACTCGCCAACTTATGTTGACCCAAAAACCCCCATTTTTACACATGATACAGGTGAACCAGCTGCAGCCAGAAACACATAGGATTGGACTAGAAGAATAAAATGATTTAGAGCTTGGAATTATTTTGTTTGGTTATTTTCTTTGTATTGTATGGACATGTTTGGATTATTTGGAATGTAATTTTGACTTTAATAAAATATGAAACATATTAGTAAATATCATGAGCTTTGGTGATAACCCAATTATGCCCCGACTCTTATTCCGCTGCGGGTCGGGGTGTGACAGATTGGTATCAGAGCCATGACTATAGGGATATAGGATAGGTTATTAGACCCTTAGAGCCTATACTATAGTTGATTAGAAACTTATAAGATTTTTGTGTGTTACATGCCAAATTTCATGATGTTTATATGTTTTATGTTAAATGTTACATTCAATGTTATGCAAGCATGTTCATAAGTATATATTATCATATAATGCCTATCATGAATCATATTCTCATAACATATCATATCCATGAAAGCACACACCACATCATGATTGCTTTTACAATGATTTTTGTGTTTCAAATCTCATCAAAGTGAGTTCTCATGACGGGCATGTAGTAACTGGAAGGGTACCAGTACCGGTAGTCGGAACGTCCTGTCTAGGCTGGCATTCGTATAAATCCAAAATAAAGGACCAGTTTGCCTACCTGGGGACTAACGATGAGAGTACGAAGTACTTATTAGGCCAAAGCATGCTATACCAAACGTCGTGTGAGCTAACCCCACTTTGAGTTGTCATTGTGTCTACACCTGGACACATTCCGACCATACATCTCGTAAACATATTTTGTGGTTTGCATTCGGGTGATGCGAATGTTAAATCGCCAATACTAATGTGAATCCTACCAAGCCCGTAGTCATGGGGGCCCACATGACTATACAGGTGAAGGTATGGGGGACATTTGAGGCCCAACATGAGCAAACCCAAGACATCCTATGGATGTAGTTCCATTATTGATATTTATGTTATTTTCATTTTCTTAAAGACACATGACACCTAAAAAGACTCCATACACTCACAATCTTCTTATGTATGTTCCTGTAGATGTCGTCCAGACAACAACGAGGGGGTAAAAGATCTGGAAGGTCTCACGAACGCTTGGCCACACAAATCGCGAAACAAATGGCCACGATACTGCCTGACATTATGGTTCAAGTACAAAAAGCTCTCGCCACAAATCCCACTAATCCTCCCCAACAGAATGACCAGAACATCGGCAACCCTCCTACCAGCAAGTGCTCATACAAACATTTCAAGTCTTGTGATCCTCCTAAATTTGAAGGGACTAAAGGTGTCACTGCTCTCCTCCATTGGTTTGAGGAAATGGAAAACACCTTCCTCAACTGTGATTGTCCTGAGGATCGCAAGGTTCGATACGCCACCGGGAGACTATTTGGGGTAGCTCTCACCTGGTGGAATACTGAGAAGGGGAAGAGGGGAATTGATGATGCAATGGCCTTAACTTGGGAGGAATTAAGGGAAATCATGACTAGGCGTTTCTGTCCTAGGAGTGAAATTAAAAAGTTGGAGGACGAATTTCATTCTTTAAAGCAAAAGGAGGGAGATCATACCACCTATAACAAGAGGTTCTTAGAGTTGAACCAAATGGTTCCAAATTTGTTCACCCCAACTTATCGGTTGATCGAGCATTATATTCGAGGACTTCCCTCGAAAATTCAAGATTCAGTTCTCAGCATTTCACCGGTAACACTTTAAGCTGCTATGGAGCTAGCGACTGAACTGACCGAGAATCGAATTCGAAATGGTAAGTTTAAAGAAGAGAAAAAGAAAGCCCCTGTTGAGGGTCAAACTTCAAACCATTCCATCTCCTCCTCTAAGTTTGCTAACAAGAGGAAGCGCAACACCAGAAACTTCGCTGTTACACAACCCAACTCCCATATTCCTGCTGCACCCATTACCCAAGTTGCCCCTTCACCTACACCATACAAAAGACCATGCTCTGGCCCGTTACCAAAATGCAACCATTGCCAATATCACCATTCTCCTGATTATCCTTGCCAACATTGCATCGGCTGTGGTCGCGCAGGTCATACTGTTCAAACCTGCCGCATGCCTCAGTGAACGAACCGCCACCAGCCTTCAACCCAAACCCACCAACAAATAATGGGTCAAGCCCAACAACCCCTACTATTACCACCCACTCAACATTTAGCCCAAACATATTACCAACCCAATTATCCTATGGTTCAACCTATGCGGGCTTGCTACAATTGCGGAGACCCAAGCCATTTCAGAAACACGTGTCCAAGGTTGGTAAACATTATTCATGCTCAGGCCCAAGCCAACCCGGTGAATCAAGCGAACCAAGCTCCTCCACCTGCAAGAGGAAGAGCTTTCAATATCAACGCTAATCAGGCTAGAGCTGACGGCAATGTGGTTAACGGTACGTTCCTTATAAATGGTAGATATGCATCCATGTTGTTTGATACTGGGGCGGATAAAGTTTTGTGTCCTTAGAATTCGAACCTATCCTAAACCAAAATCGTGATAAGCTCATGGAATCCATAACGGTAGAAGTTGCAGACGGGAAACCGGTCTCATTAAACTCTATTATACGCAACTGTACACTCACCTTAAATGACCACGACTTCTCAGTTGACCTTATTCCTATGAAGCTGGGAAGTTTTGATATCATAATTGGTATGGACTGGCTCAGTCAACATCAGGCAGAAGTTGTATGTCGCGAAAAGTTTTTGGGGTGTATCATGTGTCTTGCTATATATTATATTTAAATCATTGTGCATACATCACATCATGAACAATGTGAATTCAGCTTGTTTCAACTGTTTGTGTGGTTATTGTTAGATTCAATTTATTATTTTCAGTACATGCAATTTCATAGGCCGCCGCTCCCCGTTACATTATGAGCGTTGAGCAAGTTCCCCATTACATTATGAGCGTGAACCTGGCGTGCCAACATACGTTCGGCTCCGTTTGATTGAGCCTTGATCGCACAGACATTTATCATTTTCAGTACATGCTATACGATCGGCTCCGTTTGATTGAGCCTTGATCGCACAGTTTCATTCATGTTATTTATTGTATGATGTTGGTATGTTAATGTATGCTATCATATGTTATTGTTTGATATAGTTGTGATTGCTATTGCTACTGCTTGATTATTTACATTTGCTCAGTTATGATTATGCACAATTTTTTTTCATTGATAAACTAACAAGAAAATCAATAATAAATGTTTATCTAACAAGGTTCACTCGCCAACTTATGTTGACCCAAAAACCCCCATTTTTACACATGATACAGGTGAACCAGCTGCAGCCAGAAACACATAGGATTGGACTAGAAGAATAAAATGATTTAGAGCTTGGAATTATTTTGTTTGGTTATTTTCTTTGTATTGTATGGACATGTTTGGATTATTTGGAATGTAATTTTGACTTTAATAAAATATGAAACATATTAGTAAATATCATGAGCTTTGGTGATAACCCAATTATGCCCCGACTCTTATTCCGCTGCGGGTCGGGGTGTGACACGTTAGGGGTCAACGAGTATGACTACTACACTGTTGACCAATTTTTGGATAATAAGGTCAATACCGCTGATCCTGAAGGAATGGTTAAGTCGATTCTGCCCTATTCTGATGGCGGGGATATCTTCGTAGTCAATTGTCGGTTGAAGGGAAGATTCTTCAGCCCTTTTCTCTTGAGAACATAATGGTCAGATTTGGGGACCGAGGGAAGGTGAAGGCCTCGGACTGTCGGGTGCTCCACGCTTTGCTTTATGGAACCCCCAAGTTACTTGGCACCATCTGGTCATGATCAACACTTGGGACATGCGCGAGTCGTACACGCGAAAGATGATACCATATGTACGACTTATTAGCGCGATGATAGTGCAACAAAACAAGTTGCCGATTGATTCGTTGTGGGTGTTGAAGCCGGTGGATCAGATTTGCTTCGCGTCAATGAAGTAACATTGGAAGATCCAAGTTCAGGTGTACAGTCATCAATATACCGTCACTGATGATCAGGGGCATCGGTTTCAGTTTGCTGATCCAAGTGTGGCTCAAGAGGCCGCAAGAGAGGATGAGATGGTTGATGAAGAAGAGGAAGATGAGCCTCAAGGTCCAAGGGGGCCTCGTCAGAGATACACCCGGCCACATCGAGAAATCTCGGCTGGGGTGGCTACTTTCATTCAAAACCGACGAAAACCCGGATACCCCAACTACAGCCAGGGACAGCACGACATTTATAATAACATCTCCACGTGTATTGGGGAGAATCGGGAGTATGAACAGATTGGGGAGCCCAACAACAAGCCCATTGGGATGAAGATGCTACTCACCGGGCCAAAGAGCAAGATTTTTGGGAGCGCAGCAGGAGCATGGGCTGCTCATCAGGCGTTTATGGAGAGATAAGACTTGTATCAGGCACAAGAATTGTCTCGAAGAGAAGCTTGGGAGGAGGAGCAAAATAGGTCGCGCCCTGAACAAAACGCGTTGGAAGACCGCCGATGGCATGCTCTGGCTGTGGCGCAACAGATGGCGGTAAACAACGCCAAACATTTGCATGATCAAGAGCGCCACCATCGAGCTTGGGAAGCAGGTCATCCATATCATGAGCACGCACCTTGGGTATCTTACGAGAACCTACCTCTTCCCACTGGGCCTTCTGATCCATCTCCGCACTGGCCAGAAGTAGTTGGTTCCAGCTTCATCCCGCCACAGTTTTCAACGCCGGCTGAAGGTGAAAGAGGGCCGCTTGACGATTTCCATGATATGATGTCACCCTCGCCGGATATCCCTATCAGCCATACCCACCGGTGGATCCTAATGAACGATACCAACGATGAGCCGATACGTTTTATTTGTTGTTGTAATTTTTGTGTAATTTTAGTTTGTATTTCTGTCCTTTTTAGTAGTTAAATGAACTTTGTGGGTGAGTTCCTTAGATAACCCTCACGAGACCTACTCGTCCTTCTGAGCTATCGGAAGGTTTAAAAGGGCTTGTTGCATACGCTAAATGCAACCGTGATTCCTACGATAGTGAGTTTAGCTTGTTGTTGTAAAATTTTCTTTTCCACAAAATCAAAGTTGAATAAATTATATGCCTTGGTAACTATTTTAATAAAAATGGTAGAACTAAATAACTAACGAATTTTTGTAGTTGTGAGAAGCTTGCTTCTACACGAAGATTGAAATTTGTAGGTGCATTGGGTTCGCTTATCAACCATTTTTATTGAAGTTTAAGAGCACACGAGGAATGAGCGAAAATCAGGTGCATACATTTCCTTTAGTTTTGATTTGGTCTTTGTTGCTTAATAAGTGGATTGTAGTTTGTATCTTATTCTACAGGGTGGAATTTTGGGAAAGTCGGTCGTGTCACATCCCTTGTGCGTTTTAAAAGCTCTATTTTCACACATTGAGGACAATGTTGATCTCAAGTGTGGGGATGGGGAGAAAAAGTTTTTCAATTTTGACCCGTTCGTTTATACACTATACATTGAGGACAATGTTGACCTCAAGTGTGGGGATGCGGGAAAATTTTCAAAAATTTTTCAAAATGTCTTTGTTTAAAACGGTCTAAAAAGCACAAGTAACTAAGTTAATGAGGGATAGCACAACCCATGTGGTCTTTTGTCATGGTCAAGTTCAAATAAATAACATGACGGATATTTAACTGGTGGTTGTTTGGGAATGATCCGCCTAAGAAACTTGCACTTTATACTTATCACATACCATACCTTCTATGTGTGATTTTTTGAGCCACTTTTACATATAATAGATGCACATATTTCTTGGTTGAGTGGACTATTAGTCATGTATTGTAGAACTTGCAACTTTTGATACGTTTGAGACCATAGACTGAATATGAACACAAGAATGATTAAGGCATTAGGTAAAACTTTTTACTTTACACCATTTATACATCCTTACCCAAAATCAATCCCTTAGTCGCCAACTTTGAGCCTAAACCTTTCATTTGATCAACCTATTTAGCCCCTGACCTTTTATCCCTATTTTTAACCCGTGTGATGAAAACTTGATACAAAAATAAAAAATAAAAAAAACAGCAGAAAAATGCATGATAGTTGTTGAATAAAGGCGTAAAATTTTTTCCTTGTAGTTATTGTTTCATAATCTTTTGTGAAGTATAGTGATTGTGTAATAAAAATCAAGTTTTCATCACCTTAGCCACTTTCACAGCATCTCATTCCATAACCTTAGCCTAGCCCAATTCAACTTGTTCAAGACCTTTTGACTTGTGTTCAATATTTATGTTCAGTGGTGGAGAATGATTGAGTTGCAAGCTTATGCGCGTATACGTTCTAATCGGTTTGTGTGTTTACATCAAAAGTGCTAATGTATTATTTGTTAGCCAAATTATAAGCCGAGTGGAGAGAACATTGTGAGGGATATGTATGATATGTGAGTTTCAAAGGCGGGTTAATCTTGGATAACCATTTTTATATGAGATCATCATATTGATGTTAAATAATTTGAAAATGATAAAATGTTTGAACTAAGTATGGACCTTAACTCATATCTCGAGAATGGGAAATGCGTTCTTTGTTCAACACACGTGAAAGTGAAAGACAGATTTGCTCGAGGACAAGCAAAAGTCAAGTGTTGGGATGTGATGCATGGTTGAAAACAGATGCTTTTATTAAGTTTAACTTAACGTTTAATGTAACTTTTAGTCTCGAATAGCCTACTTTTGATTGGATTTGTGTTTTGCAGGTTTATGAAGTTTAAGGAGCTATTCGGGAGCGTTTTGGAGCTTCAGAACGGAAAACGGATCAACCGGGAGCACAAAATGGGAAAACAAGAAAGCACACTTTAGAGAGGCCGTCGCCGACGCCCTGTTGGACCGTCGGGGACGCCCCTCAGAAAGCCCCGTCGGGTTAAATTTGTCGTAGACAGTGGATTAAGGCGTCGGAAGATTTTACACATTTCTGGAGGCTGTCGGCGACGCCTCTCCGGTTGTCAGTCCACTGAATTTCAATTTTGAACGGGTTTATCTTGTTTGGTTGACCCATTTGTGAGGGGTTACAGAATTTTGAACTTAAAAGAGCCATCTTGGAGCCAAGAACATCATCTCCTTCAACTTGAATCCATCTCTTCCATTCCCTATCAACTGAATCAATCATCCACCATTCCTAACCCTAATCCATCATCATCACTCTCACTAATCCACCATCCCTCCATCATCATCATCATCATCCTTCTCAAACCCTAGTCTTCACCATCAATACCATCAAAGCTCAAGATGTTCATGTTCAAGGTTTCATCAATTGTTGATCGTGCACCATTCGCCATGAGCGGCTAATTTCCGAAGGTTTCACCCCGGTGTAGGTTTTTGTAAGTTCTAGGGTTTAACATTGTTTTGCGTTTTGATTTGTGACAACTTGCAATTTTATTGGAAAACTTATGATAATTGTCTCGCATTGGTATTGTACTTGTGAATTGTTGAATGAGTTATGAAATTTAACTTTGAAAAATGTTTATGTGCGATTATGCCTTGTCTAAGTTAGAATTTTCATGTTCTTGGTAATGAAGTGTATTGTAGTCCGTTGTCTATGACGTTGATAGCTTTTGACACGTAAACCACGCAACACTAAATTTGTTGATCATTGTGCATTTGAGTTGAAACTAAAACGTGTAAAAACCCTAGAAGTTGCATTACCGAACCGGGTGTGAACCTTGCTTCTAAACCATTGTTTTTAATTAAGTAATTCAGTTTTAGTGCAATCGTTTAAATCATTAGTTAAGCAATCAATTCAATGTTGTCGGATTAAGCCGACACCTCTTCAAAACAAACCAAAGTGATCAATATTCTAGTAAGCTTAATAAAAGTAACACCTTTACCAAAAATCAAATCACATTCATTCGCAAACCACAAACTCTTCGTGGTTCGACCCCTTACTACCACTAACACATTGTTAAGGGTAATTTGGGCATATAAATTTTATCTTTGACCGGGGCGCGACACTCCGATCAAATTTTGGTGCCGTTGTATAAGATAATATTTATATACCCAAATTACCATTAACAATGCGTTAGTTGTAGTAAGGGGTCGAACCACGAAGAGTTTGTGGTTTATGTTCGGACGTGATTGATTTTCGGTAAAATGTCACTTTTTATGAAGCTTGCTAAGCGATTAAGTAATTTGATTTGTTTTGAAAAGGATGTCGAATTGATCCGACAAAATTGATTTGATTGCTTAACTAATGATTTAAACGATTGCACGAAAACTGAATTACTTAATTAAAAACAATGGTTTGGAAGCAAGGTTCACACCTGGTTCAACAAATGCAACACCTAGGGTTACTAACAATTTTAATTGATTCAATTGAATTTGTCATTAACGGTTTTGATATCACAAAGCTAAGGTGCCAATTGCTATCACGTATGTAGCGGACCACAGCACACTTTGTTACTTCGGACAAATAATCCCTTTCGAAAGATAAGGCATAAATACACAAACTTGTTTCACAAAGTCAAATTTTATAATCATTCGACAATTTGCAAATATAGTTCAAATGCAAGACAATTATCAATCAATTCAGAATACAACTCAAGTTGTCACAAAATCAACCAAATTCATAAAATAACTCTGAATCTTACAAATGTCTACACCGGGGTGAAACCTTTGAATATTTTCCGCTCATGGTGACCGGCGCACGATCAACGAATGATGAAACCTTGAACATGAACATCTTGAGCTTTGATGGTATTGATGGAGAAAACTAGGGTTTGGAATGGATGATGATGATGGAAGGATTGGTAAGAGTGACGATGATGGATTAGGGTTAGGAATGGTGGATGATTGATCCGGTTGATGCGGGATGGAATAGATGGATTGGAGTTGAAGGAGATGATGTTCTTGGCTCCAAGATGGTTGTTTTAAGTTCAAAATTCCGTAACCCCTCACAAATGGGTCAAACAAACATTAAAACCCGTTCAAAATTGAATTTCAGCGATAGCACTTTCTGGAGGCCGTCGGCGACTACCAAACAGGGCGTCGGCGACGCCCTCTAGATTTTCCGTTTTCTGCCGACGCCTTAATCCACAGTTTACACGAATTTCTGGCCGACGCGAATAACCAAGGGGCGTCGGCGACGGCCCATCTGGGCGTCGGCGACGCTAAATCTTACAAATCTCTACACCAGGGTGATTTTGTTGATTTTTTTTCTTTGACCGGGACGTCATAGAAAACGGTCTACAATACACTTCATTACCATGAACATGTAAATTCTAACTTAGACAAGGCATAATCGCACATAAACATTTTGCAAAGTTAAATTTCATAACTCATTCAACAATTCACAAATACAATACCAATGCGAGACAATTATCATAAGTTTTCCAATCAAATTGCAAGTTGTGACAAATCAAAACGCAAAACAATGTTAAACCCTAGAACTTACAAAAACCTACACCGGGGTGAAACCTTTGGAAATTAGCCGCTCATGGCGAATGGTGCACGATCAACAATTGATGAAACCTTGAACATGAACATCTTGAGCTTTGATGGTATTGATGGTGAAGACTAGGGTTTGAGATGGATGATGATGATGATGATGGAAGGAATGGTGGATTGGTGAGAGTGATGATGATGGATTAGGGTTAGGAATGGTGGATGATTGATTCGGTTGATAGGGAATGGAAGAGATGGATTCAAGTTGAAGGAGATGATGTTCTTGGCTCCAAGATGGCTCTTTTAAGTTCAAAATTCCATAACCCCTCACAAATGGGTCAAACAAACATTAAAACCCGTTCAAAACTGAATTTCAGCGATAGTACTTTCTGGAGGCAATCAGCGACTACCAAACAGGGCGTCGGCGACGCCCTCTAGACTTTCCGTTTTCTGACGACGCCTAATCCACCGTCTACGCGAGTTTCTGGCCGACGCGAATAACCAAGGGGCGTCGGCGACGCTAAGTCCAACTATTGGTTTCCGTTTTCTTCATTTCCAATTCCCGGTTGATCCCGTTCGCTCCCCGATGCTTCGCTCCCGAATAGCTCCTTAAACTCCGTTAGACCTGCAAAACACAATTCTAATCAAAAGTAGGCCATTCGAAACCAAAAGTCATGTAAAAACATAAACTTAAATACGATTCATCATCGGTTTACAATCACGTATCACATCCCCACACTTGTCTTTTGCTTGCCCTCAAGCAAATCTGTTTTTTCTTTCACGTGGGTCGAATGAGAAAGACACGTCCCCTTCTTGTGACGTAAGCTAAGGTCTAATGTCATACCCGGTTCATAATTCTCACCATTTTCTAAATATTTAACGTTAAAGTGATTAACACATAAAAATGGATACCCAAGATTAACCCATCCTTGAAACTCACAAATCATACACACCCCTCACAGTGCTCTCTCCACTCGGTTTAAAAATTGGCTAATAGATGTTGCATTAGCACTTTTCATGTAATCACTCAAACCAATTAGAACACATACCCGCATAGGCTTGCAACTTAATCATTCTCCACCACCGAACACAAACACTAAGCACAAGTCAAAAGGTCTTTGATGGGTTGTAACAGGGCTAGGCTAAGGGCATGAAACAAGATAGTTTGAAAGTGGTTAAGGTGATGAAAACTCGATTTTTATTACAACACAACTATAAGAGTTTTTGGCGCCAAAATTACCCTTAACAATGCGTTAGTGGTAGTAAGCGGCCGAACCATGAAGAGTTTGCAGTTTGTGGTAATGCAACTTCTAGGGTTCTTACACGTTTTAGTTTCAACTCATATGCACAATGATCAACAAATTTAGTGTTGCGTGGTTTAGGTGTCAAAAGTTATTGACGTCATAGACAACGGACTACAATACACTTCATTACCAAGAACATGTAAATACTAACTTAGACAAGGCATAATCGCACATAAACATTTTGCAAAGTTAAATTTCATAACTCATTCAACAATTCACAAATACAATACCAATGCGGACTACAATACCTTAGCTTACACCACAAGAAGGGGACGTGTCTTTCTCATTCGACCCACGTGAAAGTAAAAAACAAATTTGTTTGAGGGCAAGCAAAAGACAAGTGTGGGGATGTGATACATGATTGAAAACCGATGATGAATCAAGTTTATGTTTTTACATGACTTTTGGTTTCGAATGGCCTACTTTTGATTAGAATTGTGTTTTGCAGGTCTAACGGAGTTTAAGGAGCTATTCGGGAGCTTTACGAAGCATCGGGGAGCGAACGGGGTCAACCGGGAATTGGAAATGAAGAAAACGGAAACCAATAGTTGGACTTAGCGTCGACGACGCCCATATGGGCCGTCGGCGACGCCCCTTGGTTATTCGCGTCGGCCAGAAACTCGCGTAGACAGTTGATTAAGGCGTCGGCAGAAAACGGAAAATCTAGAGGGCGTCGCCGACGGCCTCCAGAAAGTGCTATCGCTGAAATTCAATTTTGAACGGGTTATAATGTTTGTTTGACCCATTTGTGAGGGGTTACGGAATTTTCAACTTAAAACAACCATCTTGGAGCCAAGAACATCATCTCCTTCAACTCCAATCCATCTATTCCATTCCGCATCAACCCGAATCAATCATCCACCATTCCTAACGATAATCCATCATCATCACTCTCACCAATCCACCAATCCACCAATCCTTCCATCATCATCATCATCATCCATTCCAAACCCTAGTTTTCACCATCAATACCATCAAAGCTTAAGATGTTCATGTTCAAGGTTTCATCATTCGTTGATCATGCGCCGGTTGCCATGAGCGGCTAATTTCCGAAGGTTTCACACCGGTGTAGACATTTTTAAGATTTAGGGTTACTTTATGAATTTGGTTGATTTTGTGACAACTTGAATTGTATTCTGAATTGATTGATAATTGTCTTGCATTTGAACTATTTGCGAATTGTCGAATGATTATAAAATTTGACTTTGTGAAACAAGTTTGTGTATTTATGCCTTATCTTTCGAAAGGGATTATTTGTCCGAAGTAACAAAGTGTGTTGTGGTCCGCTACATACGTGATAGCAATTGGCACCTAAGCTTTGTGATATCAAAACCGTTAATGACAAATTCAATTGAATCAAGTTAAAATTGTTAGTAACCCTAGGTGTTGCATTTGTTGAACCGGGTGTGAACCTTGCTCACAAACCATTGTTTTTAATTAAGTAATTCAGTTTTCGTGCAATCGTTTAAATCATTAGTTAAGCAACCAAATCAATTTTGTCGGATTAATCCGACATCTCTTCAAAACAAACCAAAGTAATCAATATTCTAGTAAGCTTCATAAAAATGACACCTTTACCAAAAATCGATCACTTCCATTCGCAAACCACAAACTCTTCGTGGTTCGACCACTTACTACCACTAACACATTGTTAAGGGTAATTTGGGCATATAAATTTTATCTTTGACCGGGGCGCGACACTCCGATCAAATTTTGGCGCCGTTTCCGGGGTCGAACCAATCAAATTTTGGCTAAGTTGATGAAAACTTGATTTTTATTACAAAATCACTATACTTCACAAACGATTATGAAACAATAACTACAAGGAAAATATTTTATGCCTTTATTCAACAACTATCATGCATTTTTCTGCTCTTTTTTTTATTTTTTTTATCGCAAAACGCCGTACTATACCACTCCCCGAAAAACTGTGGATTGTCCCCAATACACAAAACAAGTTAAAAACATACCTTATGTTTTCGTGCGTTTGCAACATCCGAACTTCACACGTTTAATGAGGTTAGTACAAAACAACCTTAAATCAAAACAAACACAACGCGTAAACAATCAAAATATACAAAATTCTACCACAAGTGTTCTTGGTCCTTTAATTGACCTCATACTTCGGTATGCTTACCAAAAAGCTTACCAATTCCTGTTTGCTCCAACATTGTCCTCATTCCCATCGATAAACGGTTTGAGGCGATGACCGTTGACCGTTTGTTTTGACCCATCCTAAGGGTCCTCGATGGTAACATCCCCAAGCTTGCCAACCCTTGTGATCACGAACGGGCACATCAATTTGCTTTTAAGCTTTCCGGGAAAAAACTTGAGCCACGAGTTGTATAGCCACACCTTTTGGCCTATCACGAACTCCTTCGACTTTAGCTTGACATCATGTGCGCGTTTCATGTCATCTTTATACTTTGACGCACACTCATATGCCTCCTCCCAAAGCTCTTCCAACTTGCACAGCATTAACTTGCACTCCTTACCTGCATCATCATATTTTAGGTTAACTTCTTTTATAGCCCAAAATGCACGGTGCACAAGTTCGACCGGTAAATGACAATTTTTACCGTAAACTAAACGGTAAGGAGTAGTGCCAATAGATGTCTTATGTGCCGTTCGATAGGCCCATAAAGCATCGTTCAACTTCGTTGACCAATCCTTACAGTCCGGTCGAACGATCTTTTGAATAATTTCTTTAATTTGCCTATTAGACACTTCAACTTGACCACTCGTTTGTGGGTGGTAGGGGGTAGCAATTCTATGGTCGACACCATACCGTTTGAGCAATTTTCCAAAATTAAAATTCTTAAAGTGAGATCCCCCATCACTTATGATTACCCGGGGTATCCCAAATCTAGAAATAATATTTGTTTGCACAAAATTGCAAACAACGGTATGGTCATTTGTTTTGGTAGTGATTGCTTCGACCCATTTTGACACATAATCTACCGCCACCAAAATATACAAATTGCCATGAGAATTGGGGAAGGGGCCCATGAAATCGATTCTCCAAACGTTGAAGATATCCACAACAAGGATCGGTTGCATGGGCATCTCATCCCTCTTAGAAATGCCCCCTAACTTTTGACATTCAACACAGTTCTTAGCAAAGTTAAAAGCATCCTTAAAAATGGTCGGCAAGGAAAGGCCACTATTCAACACTTTATGTCCCGTTTTATGACCACCAAAATGGCCTCCATAAGCAAAGGTATGCAAGTGCTTCAAGACACTCGGGATCTCTTCATCCGGGATGCATCTTCTCATTACTTGATCCGGACATGTCTTGAAAATTTCTTGTTCATCCCACGTGTAGTACTTGATCTGAGACAGAAAATGCAATCTTCTTCTTCTATCTGAATGAGCTGGTAAGTCACCTGTCACCAAATAATTCAAAATGTTAGCAAACCAAGGTAACGTTGATACTTTCAAAATGTGCTCATCTGGGAAAGTCTCGTTGATCTCCACACGAGAGGAACCCTCTTCTACCAGCAAACGGGATAAGTGATCAGCCACAACATTCTCGCTGCCCTTCTTATCCAGAATCTCAAGGTCAAACTCTTGTAGCAACAAAACCCATCGGATCAACCGCGGCTTTGCATCCTTCTTCTCCATAAGGTACCTAACAGCAGAATGATCAGAATAAATAATTACCTTATTTCCCCAAATATAAGCCCGAATAAATAATTACCTTATTTCCCCAAATATAAGCCCGGAATTTATCCAAAGCATATACCACCGCGAGTAACTCTTTCTCAGTTGTGGTATAATTTAATTGCGCGTCTGAAAGATCTTACTTGCGTAGTATATTGCCACGGGTTTCTTTTCTACCCTTTGACCCAGCACGGCCCCCACTGCATAGTCACTTGCATCACACATGATTTCAAAGGGTAACGACCAATTTGGTGATTGCAAGATTGGGGCCTCAAGCAACTTTTGTTTTAAAACGTTAAAGGCATTTTGACACTCTTTGTTGAAATCAAACGGTTGATCTTTTAATAATAGATTACATAAAGGTTTCGTGATGTCACTAAACCCTTTATAAACCTTCTATAAAACCCCGCGTACCTAAAAATGACCTAACACCCTTAACGCTCGTGGGATATGGCAACGTAGGTATAACTTGAACTTTTGCCCTATCGACCTCTATCCCATGACTTGACACAACATGGCCCAACACAATTCCCTCTTGAACCATAAAATGGCTCTTTTCCCAACTCAAAACCAAATTCTTTTCAACGCATCTTTTTAAAACCTTTTCGAGTTGGTCAAGGTAACCATCAAATGATGGCCCAAATATTGAAAAGTCATCCATGAAGATTTCTAAGGACTCCCTCACCATATCTAAAAAGATACTCATCATACACCTTTGAAAGGTGGCGGGGGCATTACATAGCCCAAACGGCATTCGCCTAAATGCGAAGGTACCGTATGGGCAAGTAAATGTGGTCTTAGCTTGGTCTTCCGGATGGATAGCTATTTGATTGTAACCTGAATATCCATCCAAGAAACAATAATATTTTTGACCCGCTAACTTTTCAACTATTTGGTCAATAAAAGGCAAAGGGAAATGGTCTTTGGAAGTTGCAGAATTCAGCTTCCTATAATCAATACAAATACGCCACCCGGTTACCGGCCGAGTGGTGACCTCTACACCTGCGTCATTTATGACGACTTGGATGCCCGCCTTTTTAGGAACTGTCTGCGTTGGGCTCACCCATTTGCTATCAGAGATGGGGTATATAATACCCGCATCTAGCCACTTTAGCACTTCCTTCTTGACCACTTCTCTCATGTTTGGATTTAATCTCCGTTGTGTATCACGAGAAGGTGTGCTTCCATCCTTCGTGATGATCTTGTGCATCACAACCGAAGGGCTAATCAAAGTGACATTTTACCTACCGAAAATTTGTAGGTAATCTGTGTTCGCGAGACAACCATTTTTGTTGAAGATGAAGAGCACGCGAAGAATGAGCGAAAAACCAGGTGCATATGTTTCCTTTAGCTTTGATTTATTGTTGTTTAATAAATGGATTGTATTTTGAATTTTATTTTTTAGGGTGAAATTTTAGGAAGGTTAGTCGTGTCACATTCCTTGTGCGTTTTAAAAGCTCTATTCTTACACAATGAAGACAATGTTGACCTCAAGTGTGAGGATGGAGAGAAAAAGTTTTTCAATTTTGACCCGTTCATTTTTACACTATACATTGAGGACAATGTTGACCTCAAGTGTGGGGATGGGGAAAATTTCAAAAAAAAATTAAAATGTCTTTGTTTAAAGCGGTCTAAAAAGCACAAGTAACTAAGTTAATGAGGGATGACATAACCCATGTGGTCTTTTGTCATGGTCAAGTTCAAATTATTAACATGATGGGTATTTTACGGGTGGTTATTTGGGAATAATCCGCCTAAGAAACTTGCACTTTATATATATCGCATACCATACCTTCTATACGTGAGATTTTGAGCCATTTTTACATATCATATATGCATATATTTTTTTGGTTGAGTGGACCATTAGTCATTTATTGTAGAACTTGCAACCTTTGATATGTTTGAGACTATAGACCGAATATGATCACAAGAATGATTAAGGCATTAGGTAAACCTTGTAACATTTGAACCTTTTCATTTTACACCATTTATACTTCCTTACCCGAAATCAATTCCTCAGTTGCCAATTTTGAGCCTAAACCTTTGGTTTGACCAACCCATTTAGCCTTTGACCGTTGAACCTTCTATCTTTAACCCGTGTGATGATAACTTGATTTTAGGATTAGTTGTGAAAAAAGAAGAAAAAAAAAAAAGAAATTGATGAAAAATCGTTGAGAAAAGAAAAAAAAAATATGTATTGATAGTTTGTTGAATAAAAGGCGAAAGTTTTTTTTGCCTCATAGTTGTTTATTCATAGTAGTTGTTGATAGAATAGTTGTGTTTGTAATAAAAATCGAGTTTTCATCACCTTAACCACTTTCAAAATATCCTATTTCATGCCCTTAGCCTATCCCCGTTACAACCCATCAAAGACCTTTTGACTTGTGCTTAGTGTTTGTGTTCGGTGGTGGAGAATGATTGAGTTGCAAGCCTATGCGGGTATGTGTTCTAATAGGTTTGAGTGATTACATGAAAAGTGCTAATGCATCATCTATTAGCCAATTTTAAACCGAGTGGAGAGAGCACTGTGAGGGGTGTGTATGATATGTGAGTTTCAAGGGCGGGTTAATCTTGGGTAACCATTTTTATGTGTTAATCACTTTAACGTTAAATATTTTGAAAATGGTGAGAATTATGAACCGGGTATGACATTAGACCTTAGCTTATGTCACAAGAAGGGGACGTGTCTTTCTCATTCGACCCACGTGAAAGTAAAAAAACAGATTTGCTTGAGGGCAAGCAAAAGACAAGTGTGGGGATGTGATACGTGATTGAAAACCGATGATCAATCGTATTTAAGTTTATGTTTTTACATGACTTTTGGTTTCGAATGGCCTACTTTTGATTAAAATCGGGTTTTGCAGGTCTAACGGAGTTTAAGGAGCTATCCGGGAGCTTTACGAAGCATCGAGGAGCGAACGGGATCAACCGGAATTGGAAATGAAGAAAACGAAAACCAATAGTTGGACTTAGCATCGCCGACGCCCATATGGGCCGTCGGCGACGCCCCTTGGTTATTCGTGTCGGCCAGAAACTCGCCTAGACAGTGGATTAAGGCGTTGGCAGAAAACGGAAAATCTAGAGGGCGTCGCCGACGCCCTGTTTGGTAGTCGCCAACGGCCTCCAGAAAGTGCTTTCGCTGAAATTCAATTTTGAACGGGTTTTAATGTTTGTTTGATCCATTTGTGAAAGAGTTACGATTTTGGGAGTCTTGAAACATCTCGTGGGAGCCAAGAACACCACAATCTTGATCCCACATCATATTCAATCAATTCCATCATTTGAATTGATCATCCTTCTTCATCCCCACAACCCTAATCATCACCATCCATCATCATCAATCCATTGACCTAATCATCCACCATAAACCCTACCCTTCACCATACTCAATCTCAAGGTTCAAGATGTCCGAGATTAAGCTTCAATCTTCCGATGATCAAGTTCCGTTCGCCATGAGCGGCTAATTTCTGAAGGTTTCACCCCGGTGTAGACATTTGTAAGATTTAGGGTTACTTTATGAGTTTGGTTGATTTTGTGACAAATTGAATTGTATTTTGAATTGATTGATAATTGTCTTACATTTGAACTATATTTGCGAATTCCCGAATGATTATAAAATTTGACTTTGTGAAACAAGTTTGTGTATTTATGCCTTATCTTTCGAAAGGGATTATTTGTCCGAAGTAACAAGTGTGTTGTGGTCCGCTACATACGTGATAGCAATTGGCACCTAAGCTTTGTGATATCAAAACCGTTAATGACAAATTCAATTGAATCAAGTTAAAATTGTTAGTAACCCTAGGTGTTGCATTTGTTGAACCGGGTGTGAACCTTGCTTCCAAACCATTGTTTTAGTTAAGTAATTCAGTTTTCGTGCAATCGTTTAAATCATTAGTTAAGCAATCAAATCAATTTTGTCGGATTAATCCAACATCTCTTCAAAACAAACCAAAGTAATCAATATTCTAGTAAGCTTCATAAAAGTGACACCTTTACCATAAATCAATCACATCCATTCGCAAACCACAAACTCTTCGTGGTTTGACCCCTTACTACCACTAACGCATTGTTAAGGGTAATTTGGGCATATAAATTTTATCTTTGACCGGGGCGCGACACTCCGATCACCCACGCCATTGTCAAACCCACCAGTCACCCCACACATACCAAGCCCACACATATCCAGCCCACACCTTTCCAGCCCTCAACCTTCTTCCTCTAAACTAGACCACCACCTTGTCGCCACTCCATTCGGCTCACAGCATTCCAGCCAAACCCTACCCTTACACAACATCCTCCAACCCAAACCATTGAACCCTCCACGCTATCTAAGCTGAACCGGCCGCCCAAAGCGTCGAACCCTCCACACTTCCTCAAACCGCTCCATCACACCAAATGGACCCACCACATCCCAAAGTTAACTCATCCCAACCCATGACCACTCGATCAAAATCCGGCATCTTCAAACCTAAACACTATGCAAATCTATCCAAACACACTCTTCATCAGGCTCTTCTTTCTTCAAATGTACCCAAGGGTATCAAAACGACTTTGAAAAATCCCAAATGGGTCAAAGCCATGCATGAAGAACTTAATGCTTTGCATAAAAATCGAACATAGGAACTCGTTCACGTCCTTCTCAAATCAATGTGATCGGTTCAAAATGGATATACCATGTTAAATACAAGTCCGATGGCTCCCTCTATCGATACAAAGCTTGTTTGGTAGCTCAAGGTTTCACTCAAGTTTCCGGTATTGATTTTTCACGCACATTCAGTCCAGTGGTTAAGTCCTCGACCATTCGAGTTGTACTTAGTCTTGCTACCATTCAACGATGGCAATTACGTCAACTTGACGTTAATAATGCCTTTCTAAACGGTCACCTAAACGAAACCGTTTATACGGAACAACCTCCCAGGTTTGAAAACCCCCAATTCCCTAATCATGTTTGCAAACTTAATCGTGCTCTCTACGGGCGTAAAGTAGGCTCCTCGCGCTTGGTTTCAACGATTGAGTAGCTTCCTTACCACTCTCGATTTTCAATGCAGTCGTGCCGACCCACCCCTTTTCATCTATAACCGAGCGAAAGTGCTAATTTATCTCCTAGTTTATGTCGATGATGTTGATATTACATGTAACGATAATCAAGTCATCTCCTCCTTTACATCACGTCTTCATGAAGAATTCAAGTTGAAAGATCTCGGCTCCCTTAGCTATTTTCTTGGCTTAGAAGTTACTCACAATGCAAAGGGTCTCTTCTTAAGCCAATCAAAATATGTTTATGACATTCTTTCACGTGTCGGTCTTCTTGACTCCAAACCCGTAGCCACCCCTGTCACATCCACAGATACATTCAGCTTAAAAGGCCAGCCCTTTCATGATCCTACTCTTTACCGATCTTTAATTGCAGCACTCCAATATCTAACCATAACCCATCCCGACCTTTCCAACGCCATAACCAAGCTAGCTAATACCTTCAAAACCCTACCACCTCACATTTTCAGTTTCTACGATATGTTAAAGGCACGTTAACTTATGGGTTAACGTTCACACGTCCTCCAAACACGGTTTTGCTAGGGTATTCGGATGCGGACTGGGCTAGGTGTATCGATACTCGAAGATCCACTTATGGTTAGTGCATCTATTTGGGTGGAAATTTGGTCTCATGGAGTGCAAAGAAACAACCTACGGTTTCTCGTTCAAGTTGCAAATCGGAATATTGAGCAATGGCAAATACGACTGCAGAAATTATAGGGTTAACTCATTTGTTACGAGAATTGCATGCTTCACCTACAACTCCTCCAACTTTCTTATGTGATAACAAGAGTGCTTTGTTCTTAAGTCAGAATCCGATTTCACATAAACGAGCTAAACATATAGATATTGATTATCACTTTGTTCGTGAGTTGGTCGCTGATGGACGCCTAACCACCAAATTCAGCTCTACCACTCAACAGGTTGCAGACATATTTACTAAGAGCCTTCCACAATCGTTGTTTGAAAAGTTTCACACCATGCTTCGCATCGGACCTCCTCCAGGTCGCATTGACGGGCGGTAACAGGTGCCAAATACTAAATCAAAATGATTTAGTCAAATCTCAAAATATCTTGTAATTTATTAGTTAGATTGTATCTCCTTATTTAGTCTCTTCTGTATTTATACATGTATAAATGAATAGAAGATCAACCTTTGGCAATAACAATTCTCTCACCTAGGTTCAAAAACAACGTTTCCATCCATACATCACTCACTGACCACCAACAAATAATGAAAGCTTAAAGAAGTCATTAGCACAAGCTCAAGCTCGTATGACAAAACAGGCGAACAATAAGAGAATGTAGAAAGAATTCGAGATAGGTGATTGGGTTACTTGAAGCTGCATCACTACCGCAAAAGTCGGTTCATGATTGCAAAAATCAAAAACTTTGAGACATTTTTTTGGGCCTTATAAAATACCGGAAAGGATTGGCAAAGTCGTTTACAAGCTGGAGTTACCATCAACATAGAAGGAACAAGTCAAGTAATTTGTTTTTAGTTATGTATTTTTCATTTTTTCTAGGTATTAGTGGAGATGTGTTCCTAGAATAAAGGACTAGTGGATCTATGATCCCCTCCATGTGCTAGTAGTAAAGTATGTTTCCATTCTTTAAATTGTTTGTTTTGATGTTAAGGAAAAATTGTCAAGATAATTGCCCCAATTCTCTTGTTCCCTCCTAATATTCTTTGGAGTGTTTTCCTGCTAAAAGGGCTGTATCAGGAATACTCTAGAGTCCGGACACATAAGATTTCCATCTCTCTTTCCCGGATAAGCCAAGTCCACCCGGTTACTTCTAGCCCGAATCCCATCTCAAGCCCAGCAAAGGTTTTCATCAACGACCATTTATAGAGAAAACAACAATAGCAGGGTTAAGCAGTTTTGGCACAATAGCTGCCTGAGCAGCCCGATTCCTCTTGGTTCTAACATAAACATTCATAGTCTTGGCTTCTTAGGCATCACAACAAACTGGCTCATCACACTATGGACTCATAGTTGATTTTTTTGACCACATGCAGTTTTGCAAACTCTTAGGTTTTAGAAAAGCCATAGGAACGAAAACTAAAATTTACTAGTTTTAAATTAAGTTCCAAAACCTGGTCGCTAATCCCCAAATCGCTATGTTTTACATGTTATCAAAGTTATCTTAAGGTTTAGTTTTTTATGGCGTTTTAGCCTTTGTTATTTTTAATAATATAGATTAACGGTTTAAGAAATTATAGCTTCTTTGATAAAATTTAGTATATAATTAAGTATTTTTTATATTATTTTATAATCATAGTTAATTTTGGACATTTTTTGTTTTCTTTTTATAACTTGTAAAATCTATTTTTTTAGAAATTCCGCGTATAATGTTGTAACGTGCTTATTTTTATGTGTGTTCCAATAAAAAGACCAAATATGAGTCACTAAACCCACTTAATTGTGACATAGAACCAACAAACAGATTGAACAAAACCAGTGTACAATTACTTTATGCATAGGGTACAAGGTACATTGCATAGCAATGTTGCAAATTAGTAATTAGTATTTATATAAATGTTCTATAAAGTTCCTAATCTATAAATTATAATAAATGAAAACCATCTTATGTCACGTAGCTTTCTCTTAAGCCATTAATTGCCATATGTCATTATTATACTCCTTATTGTTTTGCTTTAGGAGGGAAAACACAAGACATTTGTTTCTCGTCTTTTTCTCCAAATTTTAAAGTAATTAGACTTTCCTTTTTGTGCATATCATTTCCTCTTAAATTTGATTACAAATCACTAATATTAATAAATATATTTAATAAATACAATTACCTTTTAAAATATAATCTATAATAGTAACTAATATAAAAAACTTGTAAAAATTATTCTATATATTTTATTCAATTAATATAGTGTTAATTGCTTTTTTTGTTTAAATAAATTTATAATATATAATAACTATTAACATTTGTGTATTGTTATTATTATTTTTTAATAAAATCTTCAATAATAACCAAACATCATTTTCATATCTAAATATTTGCATATTTTTTAAATAAACAACAATTTGATGTTTAGCAAATGATTATTAATAAAAGTCAAATACAATTACTATCAAAGGTTTGACTGTACTTAAAAGAATCAGTTTTTGTTCATGACAGATAGTTGTCTGTGACATTATCAAGAATAAAAAGAAGACACAAAGTTAAGTAATAAATATTAGACAAAAATGAAAAATGTTACAAATAAGACGAAAAATGTAGTGTATAAAGAAATAGTAGAGATTTATAGTTTGCTTATATGTTTGTTACTTAGTACCAATGAGGTTGGTGGCCCATTGATGAAGGCAAAAACCTTTAGTTACACTTAGATTTGAAGGTCTTTGATTCAAGACTTCAAGTCTCACATACAACGGAATTAATAAGGAACAAAAAGAACTTATATATTGTAATTTAACAGTTTCTCATATTTAATGCATCATTTTGTTTTATTATAAAATGAATTATATTATATATTATATATAAAGTAAAATATATTATATAAAACGACCTCTGATTTTTTTCGTATTTATATGTTAATGAGAAGCAACTTCGTATTAAAGAGTATGGGAGTATTAAAATCTGTTAATAATTGTAACACGAGAACCAATTGTGAGTATAGTAACATCTATATTTATGTGTAATTTATCAAATCAATAGATGTATAAGAAGTATTTTTTTTATCAAACCCTTGTAACACACGGAATCTTAAACTATATAAACAATATATAATTTTCTATAGTTCCTAATATAAACAAAGTTTTGATATGTTTAACCATTTAATTTGTTTTTTATTTAATATATAGCTGCTCGGATTTTGTTTTACTTTGTTGATGTATGTGACATTTTATTTTTGTTTTTTTTAATCTAAATTGAAATTAAGTGATATTAAAAGAAGAGGATTTGAATTTGGTAAATTGAAGCATCGAGCTCCTCGAACCAGAATCGCGTATACATTATCCAACCTACATGTCTATGTGATTAATGTACTAATTCAGCCATATGAGTCTATTAGGGTAATAATTTTTTCACTTTATTATGATGGTTATCGAAACAAGTAGATTTGTGTTTTTTGAGTGTTGATATTGCATCTTTGTGAGTTTCTCATGTAGTTTATAATTTAGGGCTAATGTTTTTAGATGTGCTGTTTAAAATTTGAAGGTTTATAGACACATACCAACCGTTTGATGAAACGCTTTAGTCAAAATTTTAAGATGCAAATTATTGGCCTGTGAGTTATTAACATGGACATCATTCGAAAATAAAATGCCTGTGAGTTCTTGCCTCCCATTTGGACTTATTTGTTTTTCAAATTAAATGCCTGTGATCTTTAATAAGGTTTCAGTATTTAGTACAAAATCTGTTCATAGTGTTGGTAGATGAATCTGCATTTGTCGTGATGTTTTGTAGATAATTAGTTTCTCAAATGTAACATTTTTAATGAAATCGTTTGGAGGTTTATGCCTTTGAAATACATTTGGCCTTCTTTCGGAATGTTTTCTCTTTATCTCACATTTTCTAACATCATCGTATGCTTATTGATCTATATGTGAACTATGATTGTGATCTTGAAGCTCCTAAACACCCTTAAAAGAGGTTGAAGGCTGTTGTTTCGGCTGCAAGAAATTACATTCCACATGATAAAAAAAAATTTGATTGTTACGTTTTAATATAATACCGGAGTTGAGGTATTCTCCTTCCTTTAATTCTTTTGCTTTAATGAACAACAATTTCATATCTTTCAATAAATTTTGCTATTGATGATGATGAGTATTAGTTTGTTAAACAAGGTGGAAGCTTCTTATAATCATTGATTTCTGAGTCGTTTTTGAAGCCATATGATTAGTCATTGTAAATTTAAATGCTTTCTAAAATCCTTTTTATTGGTCTGACATGATGGTTTTATTGTCTTCTAATGAGTGTCTTTTCACTCAAAGTGGAAGCATATCTAAAACTAGTATGACTCGTCTTATATATATGCTAAAAATTGTTTAAAAAACTTAACATAACTATATGTACTAACTTACAAAAACACCAGGTATGTAAAAAAATCTTTTATTTTAGTTTATCTGTAAAAAGATGTGTATTTTATTTCATTAATGCATTTTTACCGTGTTTCATGTTAGTGTTGCTTCAGGAATGTACATGACCACTTTGTTATATGTTTACACCCATATTAATCGTTTAATAGCTTTAAAAACTTGCAGAATTGAGATACTTTGAATGTACATTTTAATTACTCACTTTAATGCGTGTCATATTTGTGTTTTTCAAATAGGTTTCTGCCATAAACATTCCACAATGGTTTTCCCTTTTACTCTTTTTAAATTTGGCTTAATAATAAACTTATGTATCAAGTATGTGGCAATCGTTGAAGCTCACACATATAAAGAAGCATTAGGATGCTATGTGGCTTTAATTTTAAGGATGTTTTGCCGGCTCTTTGCTAATGGTATGTGATTTATTGACTATAATTAAATAAAAATTCCTTTAATCATATAAAGGTATAGAAAAGTATTTATGGGTCATCCCATATAAAATCAACCCGTTTTGATGCAAACTAAAAATTAACCTGCTCTTACTATACCTCTCTTATTCAATTCAATCAAATCTCATTTCATATCTTTTAGCATCAATCATTTATTTATCATTGATTAAAGAAACTGATATGATATGATATGATTTGATCAGTTTGTTTGGATACATTAAGGTTTATTGACCTATATCATGTGTGATGAGATGATAATTTTAGAGTTCAATAGGAGAGTGAATTTGATAAAATTATTTTTATAATCCATGTTCATTCAAACGATTTTTGTATCAACTTCCAAAATTAAGTTTTAGTCAATCGACAACAATCTAGTTGACACATCTATTGAGATGTAAGGTAATTAACGTGAAAAATGACAAAGAGGAAGGTTTTCTTTAGTAGTTATTAGGATATTATTTGATTCATTAACAGACACACACACATATATATATATATATATATATATATATATATATATGTATATATATATATATATATATATATTATATATATATATATGTATACTTTTTAATCGCATGGTGATAATGTTCCAAGTGTGTATGATGGTGGTGTTGTTTATATAAAAAAGGCGAAAACCTCTTTAATAAAGAATATGATTTATTAACTAAAGTTGCATGTTAGATGTAGCTAAGCCACTGTTTTCACGAGAATTAACTTGGTTTTTGAAGAAGATTATAGTGTTAGATTATTGTTGTCTACTATAAGTTTCAATCTCTTTAGTGCATATTTAGTTTTATTAACATGTAACGTGCAGTTAAGGATGTTGTTTACATTTAAGAAGTGCCGGCCCAAGGGTAAGTCAACTGAGGCAATGGCTTTGGCCCTCCACCTCCCAAGGGCTTCATCTTTGATTTTTTTTTGTTATATATTGTTAATTAAAGGCAAGATTATGTCCGGGAAGTTGTGAGCAACCTATCCCGATGAAAGCATAGAAAACCCAATCATCCTTTCTACTAACAACTAATCGACGATATTAATGGATTATTTCTAAATCTTCACTTCTTCCTCTTCACATTCATAGAAGAAAGGTATCAATTAATTATTACCCTTAATGTTTCCGGATTTAAAATGTGTAGTTATATTAATTCATTATACTTATTGTTTTCAGTTTTTCATCTTCATTCAATCATTCCGTCTACAATCACAATCTTCAGGTATCTCACGAAACCAGTTTATGTGTTTTCTTCATTTTGTTATGCTAATACAGATATTGTGTTCTTTAGTGTGTTATTCTTTTCAGGTTAGGTTCTATTACTAGCTTTTGTTTATTTTTACACAGTTTTGATAATTGTGTGTTTTTAGTCATGATTTGATAATTTGTGTTTCTAAACCTAATCTGTTAGGGTTGTTATTTATTGTAATTAAGATTTCAAAGAGTTGGTTGTTATCCTAGTTGAAATTGCAATGGCATACAATCTTTAGTTGTTTTGGTGAATATTAAGTCATTGTTCAAGCCCAGGTCTAGTTCTTGGAACTTGAGAATGCATTACAGCATCAAATATTAATTCACAATAGGTCATGCTCGATCTTGCAGGTTATATTCATAATAACATGTCATTTGCTCATATAGTTTTTCTGCACATTGTTAGAAAATTTGTTTGCATTTTAAAAAATGTAACATATGACTATAGAAAGAAATATGGAAAAGCTTAATTAATATAAATAAAAATTTATTTTTTGCAGGATAAGAGTTGTTCAAGTACGGCTATCTGCATTTTTCGATCAAGTAGTTGAATTGCTTGTATATGTAGGAAACTGGGATTTTATTTGCATTTGGCTTGTTAACTACTTGAATTTGAAAAGCTTAATTACTATAAATAAAATTTTGTTTTGACTATTTTATGACCCTTCGTTAATCCACACGTACTGTCTATTTTGCATGTTATACAACTCATTGTAACTTATATAGTTTCTTTAATGAAAAAGGACCTAAACTCTTGACTTCGTTTTAGACCCAAAAAGGTTGAGCCGAACCTGTATATACCCTAGGTAACATTTGTATCAATGTTATATATTTAAAATTCAATTTTGTATGAATATGTTGGTACTTGTATCAATGGGTATTTAGGTGGGCATCACAAGGTTTATAGTTATATATTATTGGATCGATAACTATTTGCTTGAGTGGATTAATAGTTGTACATCATTGAGTTAGGAAATACTCTTTTTATGCACATATCATAACAATAAAATTAAAAAAAATTAATGTTACGATACACAAATAACGGCTTTTAATTATGTGTTCGGTCTTTCTCCAGGTAACTTTTCATTCCTTTTGAAATCATTTATATTTCATTTGGTTGTATGGTTGCCTAAACAATAGCTCTTATCTTTGTCAACCCACCAAATTGTCATGGTCGTTAAACTTATAACAATTTAGGTTTAGATATACATGTTTATGCATGCAAAGGGAGGGAAATTTTGGTTTCAATTTTTTTAGAAACATGTGCATGGCTTCAGGATTGTTTGCTGAAAATGCCAACATCTTGTTCTTCTTGATTTATGTCACTATGTTGTTGATTAAAGAAAAAAGATTTTTTTCCTTTCATTTTTTATAGATTGAACTTAGTCGGTATAATTAATGGTTTTGTTATTCATCATGCAAGGTTGTTTCTTATTTCCTTTAGCAATTCTCATCGTAGTTCCTGCATCATTACTTAATAGATATGGGCTGGGCCGTATCTTTTAATTACTTAAGAGTTAGCTATTTTATCTTTTTGTAATTGTATTTAAACTCTTGCTTGGTGAATGAATAATTAATTGGCTTTGGTATCAAAATCTTCATGGTATCAGAGTAGGAACTCATAATCAGAAAACCCTAGATCGCTCATGGCCGGTAGCAATGACCAATTGAATAAAACAGATGGGGTGGCAACTCTGATGACAAAGCCATCGACACCAACTCTCCCTACTACATACACGCTTCTGATTACCAGAGACAAACGTAAGTGAACGATGCACTCACCGGTAACAACTATAGCGACTGGAGCCAAGAGATCACGAATTTTCTCTTTACCAAGAATAAAATTGGGTTCGTGGATGCATCTATAGCGAAGTCGGAGAAGACAATGGAAAACTATATGTCTTGGATGCGTTGTAACACGATGGTTAAAGGTTTGTTAACGATGGAAATGGAGAAAGAGATAAGGGGAAGTGTCAAGTATGCCAACACATCCTCAGAGATATGGAACGATCTTAAGGAACGGTTCGGTAAAGAAAGCGTGCCACATGCTTATGAATTGAAGCAGTCCCTCACCATTACAAGACATGATGAGACATTCGTTTCAGCCTATTACACTAAACTCAGAGGACTTTGGGAGAAATACAGATGTTACAGACCCCTTAATGCATATGTGGGCTTTGTTCCTGTGACATGAGGAAAAGTTGACTGAGTTCAAAGAGATGGAGCGGCTATATGAATTTCTAATAGGGTTAGATCTAGAGTTTCAACGATAAGAACCCAAATATTAGCCATGAAGCCGAACCCTACCTTGGGGGAGGCTTATTGGGTGGCTTCGGAAGATGAGCAACAACAAACTATAACCGCTGGAAAAAGACCTTAAATTGAAGTCATTGTTTTTCATACTAACTCACGGGGGATTTCACTGGTCTGGTTTGGGTGATCAAAGATACAAAGGAAATCAAAAGGAGATAAAGCGAAGCAGCACTGGTGAAGCTGAATGATGTACTTTCTGTGGTCGAGATGGGCACAACCGTGATGGGTGTTTCAAACTAGTGGGTTATCCAGAATGGTGGCTAGGTGTGGTGAAAACCGAGAAAGGGAAGTCCAAGGTAACATGTGTCGATGCATATTCAAAACCTTTTTATTCAAAGGCAATTGCGGGATTAACGGATCAGCAATACAAGACACTTTTGAATCACTTTTCTAAAGCAGGTGATAAGAATGCAGGTGACAATACTATAAAAGCTAACATGGCGGGTAAGCTTTATAAAACGCTTGATGAAAGTGATGATCGGATTGTTGATTCTGGTTCGACTAACCACATAGTTTATGAAGATATTTCTCTTTGAAAATAGCATCAAAGATGGTCAGGAATTACTTGCTTGTGGTTATTTCAAATGGTGATAGTATACTAGTACAAGTGAAAGGAGATTGCATTGTCATAGGCGGAACCAAAATTAAAGATATCTTACAATTGCAACTTGCTCTCGGTTAGTCGCTTAACAAAGGATTTGCAATGTGTAGTAATTTTTTCTCAGTTTTTTGTGTTATGCAGGGCCTGCGTTCGAAGAAGCTGATTGGTGCGGGTAATTGCGTGAATGGTCTATGTCGTGGGTATGGCAGCTAGTGAAAGAAGAGCCATTGTTCTGAAGACTGATGCAAGAACTTGGCACTCGAGATTGGGTCATGCTTCCGACTCTAAGTTATGTCATATTGGTTTTTTAGAAAATTCTTCTTTTAGAGATAATTTATATGATGCTTGTGTTAAAGGGAAACATACTCGTTCTCCATTTCCTAAGAGTTTTATTAAAACAATGAATGTTTTGAGTTATCCATTGCGATATTTGGGTTAAATATCGAAGACCCACTATTACACATGCAATTTTTTTCTTAACGATCATTGATGATTTCAGTCGAGCACTATGTGTGTTGCTTATTAAATATAAAGTGAGGCCAGTGATTGTTTGGTATTCTTTTTTTTCAAAAAAAATGGTTAAAACACAATTTGGAAAAAAACAATTAAACGACTTAGATGCGACAATGATGGAGATTTTACTTCTAATCGAATGAGGAATTTCTATACGCAAGAAGGAATTTTATTAGAAACAACGTGTCCACACACACCTCAACAAAGCAGTGTAGTGGAATGAAAACACTACCACATACTTGAAACAACTCGAGCTTTAATATTTCAAGGAAGTCTTCAAAAGAGGTTTTGGGAGAATGCATACAAACGGTCACTTACATTATTAATCGTCTTCCATCAAAGGTTATTAACAACAAAACACCTTATGAGATTATTTTTGATAAAAAACCAGAATATGATCACATGAGAACTATAGGGTGTCTAGTGGGAAATAAGTTTGGAATAAGGGGGAGGTCGGTCTGTTCATAGGCTATCCTCAAGGAACAAATGGTTACAAGATTTTTGATGTTGAGCATGGGAAGATTATAACATCAAATGTTTTTCTCTTCACTCAACTGAGATCAAATACGAGTAATGCCCCCACTTTATTTGAAACTCCAACTGAATGGTAAGAGAATCCAATGACCTTGGAGGATGCAAATGGTTCGAATGAAACTCCCATTGATGGTAGTACTGAACAACACGAGAATGAAGACATCCTCGAAAATAATGGGTATGAGAATGTGAATGACTTTGCTAGTGATCATGACTTGTTAGATTTCTTGGATGAGTCCACAACAAGTTTGGAAGAAAGTGACGATCTCATAATATCATTATTGAACTTAATGTTCAACCATCAAGGGAAACAAGAAACAAAGTTCAACCAAAGTACCTTGCGTTCAATTGCCACCCTCCATAGATCACGCACGCCCCACATCTGGTCAGTCTTCTTCAACGTAGATCCCCTTGCTAACTATATCTCTTATGATAATTTTTCTGATTCTCATAAAGCTTACTGGACGACCATTACTTCCAATAATGAGCCGAAGTCCTTTAAAGAGACTATGCAAGATGAGAAGTGGCGAGATGCAATGAAATGAGAGATAAAAGCCCTCGAAGAAAATGGAACATGGAGTCTCGAACCCCTTCCAAAGGGGAGTCAAAGAAAATATACCATGGATATCATCGAAGATAGTGGGTTACTTGAAGTCGTCCCAATCCTTTTTCCATGGAGCAAAATTTAAAAATTGATTAGTGTCTTAAAAGTCCAAAAACTGATGCAAAGAGATTCGGATGACTAATGGCCTGATTGTTATATATGCAAGCCATTCGGCCCAACATTGCCTACTCGGTTAATGTCCTTAGCCAATTTGTTTCATCCACGTGTCTACCATATGAATGCTGCAACTAGTATTCTTTGTTATTTGAAGTCCACTCTAGATCAATGGATATTCATTCCAAAACAAGGAGGGTTAATCTAGTTGCTTATTGTGAAGCAGGTTGGTTGGGATGTCAATATACTAGAAAATCTCGGACCGGCTACCTTCTACTTATAGGGATCCTAGTCACATGAAAAACTAAGAAACAATCCGCTATTTCTCGTTCTGTTTCTCTGCTGAGGCAAAATATCGTGCTATGGCGAGTACGATAAGTGAGATTCTTTGGATGAGATAGCTTTTACAGGATCTCCATGTTGTTTCAACCGGGGCAACAACACGTCTCTTCCGCGAGAGTGTCGTAGCTCTCGACACATTACCAATAATCCGGTGTTTCATGAGCGCACAAAGCATGTCAAAATGGACTGTTATTCGTCCGAGAAAGAGTTAAGTCAAATGAAATCTTGCCGTTGGATATCAATACCAAACATCAAGTCGCCGATGTTTTAACCAAGCCGTTGGGAGCACAACAACTGCGTGTTTACTTGACAAGTTGGGCATTTGAGATTTACATGCTCTAACTTGAGGGGGAGTAATGGATATGGGCTGGGCCGTATCTTTTAATTACTTAGAGTTCACTATTTTATCTCTTTGTAATTGTATTTAAAGTCTTTCTTGGTGAATGGATAATTAATTGGCTTTGGTATCAAAATTTTCATTACTTACTTATTGTAAGATCTCAACACCTATGCATTTGCTCTAAGTTTTTTTTATGATTATTGATAACTTAAACATAAAAAAAATTGTGCACTAACCAGAATGATTGGTAGATAAAATTTACTGGTTAAAATTTTTTCAACTAGAAATGAACGATCATAACCACCATTGTATAGTTCTTTTGTTACGTACGTATGTATGTTTGTATGTATGCATGCATGTATATGTATTTAGTAATGTTTCTTCTAGCTAGGTGGTGATTTTCTGTTTGGATTGCTATTGGTTTTCTTGCTGAGTCCATTGGTGGAACTGCAACATTTCTTCTTGGCAGAACAGTAAGCCCATTATTCTTCTATTAACTTATTTTTATACTTGTATATCTTTTTGCAATTTTTTTTGTAACAAGCGAATAAGGATGGCAACGGGTTAGGTCATCATCTGATCCCTTTGAATTAGACGTGCTTAAAACCTGCCA
Organism: Scalesia atractyloides; assembly: GCA_947069175.1. Taxonomy (NCBI): domain Eukaryota; kingdom Viridiplantae; phylum Streptophyta; class Magnoliopsida; order Asterales; family Asteraceae; genus Scalesia; species Scalesia atractyloides. The sequence goes on along the minus strand of CAMTDV010000001.1, from coordinate 13,502,123 downwards.
ATAATAATCAAGGTGTCGATATAAGTGTATGTTCCTTTAAATCAACAACATTTGACTTCCCATTATATAACAACCTGGTTTTGATTATTAGCTTCTTCACACAGGAATTATTCATGAAGGCAAAGTTGGATACAATATTCAAATTTGTTTTTGGAAGCAATCTTGACAACACGTGAGGTCCAAGTATATGGAATCTTAGATTTAGTGCTTTTGATGATGCAATTGCATTCTCTCTCAAATGGTATGATGATAAAACATGAAAACTTAAGATATATTTTAAATACTGGATTGAAAGCTATGTTTATGGAAAGTGTCAAAGCGATTGATAAGTTTGTTTATTAGTTGATCTAGACCAAGACCGAAAAAATGGACAAGATGATTCATGGTAAGTAGATACTTTTATAAAGATTATGGGTGGTTGGGTGGGTAATGAGTCAAAACGGGTTCAGGTTAATAAAATTATTACTTTTTAGTAGGGTTTAAATGGGCTGGCGTAAAATGTTGGATGCCTTCACATTTGAATTTATGTTTTTAGCTTGTATTAAAGGATGTTGGACATTATATGGACGTCAGAAATCAATTAGCAACTCCATACTACTTATTGAAGGCAAATGGGCTCATTTAGGTGACATCCCCAAATTTCATCTCCTTCTCTTGGACTCTTGCATTGATTATGTCTCATCACCTAATATAATAATAAGCTGATTTTGAGCAAGCCTGTGATGTAATTATTTCCGCTCTTCAGGTTGATGCTTGAATGTCACAGAGTACGTGATACTTAGCTTGGTTATGTTTAATCTTTATAGCTGGATTAGACTGGATATATGTAAGATTTAAGGGCTGCGATGGTAATACAACAATAAACACTTGCACCAAGTAATACACGTTCATAGAACTTCTTTGATGTATGTTGAGATTTGTAGTTGTAGAAATGTGCATATTGGGTATTGTATGCTTTACATTGTTAGGATTCAAACTATGGGATGAGAGTTAACTCTCATATGTATAGGACCCTTTTTACTAAACATGTGAATTGGGCTTAATGTGGGTATTTGTCCCAAATATGATTCAATATGTCTTTTACATATAATTTCTCTTCCATAAATTTGTAAAACTTTACCGGGGTGCAATTTCCTCTTTACCCCCATAATAAAAACGCATAAACATTTGTAAAAACGGAAGTTTATCAGTGTGGGAAGGGAAGACAAATATCATGTGAAATGTAGACATCTTGAATTATTATTCTTTGTTTTCTTTTCAAAATGAAACTCAGATATCACAAGGATGATCACATATAATTGATTTATAACACAATGATTGGACTGACATATTTAAAGGAGAATTGCAAATTAGTGACAAAATGTGAAAGCTGTACACTAGCAATTTCGTATCTTTTATAGTTATTGGGATGATTTGGGCTTAGTCTAGTGGGCAACTTTTAAAAATGGGTGAAACTCGAGACGAGTTAAATATCATTAAAAATGTAATTTGAAATGCTTAAAACATATGATATATTTTTGTATAATAAAAAAAAAAGATTGATAGTAATAGTTATTTTAACTAAACTATATTTTTTTTTCTTTTCAAGTAAATGTTGGTTATTTCAAGTAAAGTTACAAACACGCGTTCATCAATTCCCTCAAAAGTTAAAACGTATTTAAGGAACTAACACTCTCATATTAACTAATATTTACAAATAGTGCAGAAGCTACTTCCCAATTCAGTTATACGATATAAATGGTTTAAAGTGAGTACATAAAAACAACTAAAGGGTATAAGATAAAACCATTAACAATCTTTTGGTGTTTTGTTCATTGATGAAATACATTATTTACTGTCAAACAAGTAGCACCAATGTTTTAATGGATAGACGAACAAGCAATAAAAATATGTAGCTCCTGTAACAATAATGTAATCCAGCAAATCTTTACAATACTATGAGAAAGTAAATTGCACACCCAGTGCAAGTAGTGGAGATATAGATTTTTATGTTAAATTATGACTGCTATATCTTATTCGTGTGTTTGATTATTGGTGTGTAGTTACGTGATAATTTTAATGTTAAATTATTATTTGGTTGAGATTTGTATTGAAATTTGTACTACTCATATCATAGATAGATAACTCAAATGCTAGAAATTAAAAAAAAACTAATAGACTTAATATACAATATATCATATCACGAGTTAGTTATTAAACTAATAGAAAACAAATACAACATTGTCAATTATCAATGTCGCTGCTTCATATATTTTTCCTACTAGTGTATATGTGATTTGTATTGAGATTTGTACGACTCATATCATAGATAGACAACTCAGATGCTAGAAGTAAAAAAAACTAATAAACTTAATATACAATATATCATATCATGAATTGGTTATTAAACTAATAGAAAACGAATGCAACATTGTCAATTATCAATGTCGCTGCTTCATATATTTTTCCTACTAGTGTATATGTGTATGTGTTTTGTCTGTGTGTAGATTTTTAGAATCCTTCTCAAAGAGCATCAATAGTGTTAAGGGTTAAGAACTTAAAAAAACATTCAAATGTTAAATTAGGAATGGAATAATTTCCTTACTAGTGGTAAATTTTAAAAGTGCATGGTGTAATTGTGTTTACCTTTGTTATTTTCATATCTATTTATTAAAAACTATATTATAAATATCAACTTTTATAAATGGTTTCACTATTAAAATCATTTGTAAAAGTTGATACCCGTGATGTAATGAGTAAACCACATGTGCGTTTCAAGTGTAATTTTATATGATTGTAGGAGTGAAAATGGCAAATGAGTAAATCACATGTGCTACTTTTTATATTTCTTACAATTTAACCTCTAACACTTTTTTACTTTTAAATTTGTTTTCTTATACTTTTCATCTTTTACAAATCTTTCGTTTTATGTTTCGATCTAAATTTTACAAGTTAACACGCCACAACGTGCGTGTGTGGTTCCACTTTGTTAGCCCTTTTTTTCTTGTTTAACGGTCCCGTCACAACGCACAGGTTCTGAATCGATTTAATCAGTGTTTTCTAAGTTTTACGTTTCACGTGCATAATTTAACGTTTTTACATCTATTTTTCGTTTGGTTTTATTTTGTTAGTTGTTTTTAATCTTTGTATGGTGCAATTTGGTACGATTTGAAGCCCCGCTGTAATGCGTGGAGACTTAATTTTAATAAAATTTATAAAAGATTGAAAAACTTTAGAAATGTTTTAGAAAACTCATACAACTGTTTTCGAATAAGAATATAATAAAATAAACTGTGTATTATTTAAAAGTGTATCTTTAGTTGATGAAAATAATGTAATCCATAAAGATGGGCGAGTAGAATGATTATTCACATGCGCGTTGAATTGTACTGGTCGTCCGGATTGATATATTGGAATATTCAACACCACATTTCTTTTCCTTCTTAATCCTCAATTTTCGTCTTTTAAGTTTGCTGCTTATAACGCTATTAGTTCAATAGTTTAAAAATTATATTTATCATCCAATAGTTTATATATTTAACACTTCTAGTTCACCACTTTAACAGTCATCCAATAGAGTGGTTGACTAAAAGTGTTAGATATGTAAACTATTGGATAATAAATGCAATTTTTTAACTATTGAACTAATAGCATTAAAATCAGCAAACCAAATGGACGAAAATTGAAGTTTACTCTATTATTTATAGATTATTATTTAGTCAAATTTTATAATTGCAACTACGGGGCTGTTTGGCAATCTTCTAAAGTGTTGAATCAGTAAGAGTGAATTATGATCGGGTAAGAGACTCTAAACCAGTGTTGCCGAGTAAGTAAATGTTGTTTGACTAAATGTCCGAATAACTATGCAAAAAGAGTATTCCACTTTAAACTATTCTGTGCCGAATGAAATGTATCTAGTGGTAGGCGGGTTGTGATGGTGGTTGTTGACCGTGGCAGGCGGTGGCGCTGCTCGTTGACGGTGACTAGTGGTGGTGGTGCTTGGTGGCGACAAGTGATGGTGATGGTAGTTGACGATGGTGGTGGGTGGTAATGGTTGGCGGTGTTTTTGATGGGTGTTGTGGGTGGTGGTGGTTGGCGGTTGTTGGTTGGCACTGGCAGGTGGTGGTGGTGGTTGGCGGTATTTATCATAGGTGGCACTTAATTATTAAGATGTCAACTAAATCATTAAGAGAATTCACAATGGATTTTCTAAATTAATGTGAGTGTAACCTCTAAATTTTTTAGAATGATTGTAAATGGTTGTGAGCGGAAGAAGAAAAAGTTACTCTTCATCAGTAATTTTTTAATTATTTTTTAAAAGTGACTATAAGTGGAGGAGAGAGAAAAGATAATGATAAAAATATAAAAAGTTATTATTTAATTGTAAAGGAGAGAAGAAAACATAGTGTTTTTTAGTATAATTATAGAGATGAAGGTAGAGATTTGATTGTAAATGCTCTTAAAGATGTTATTTTTATAAACCAAACACCCTTACCTCTTATTGATTTAGAGATACCCTCTTAATGAAATCACTAAGAAGCTACTATACAACCCCTAAATGTAAATATTCATTTTATTTCTTATTCAATAGCAATTAACAAAATAAATAAACACAAACTAAAAAAATCATACATACCGTCATTTTGCAAGAGAGTAACAAAACAAATAAAAAAAATTGTCTGATTCCACTTTTAATGGATCTTAGGCAGCAACAAACCCATTATCCATTAGCCCGCCAAGAGAAGACGCTTTTATAAAGTCCTGCATTTTAGCAATAAATCGTGACCGCTTTAGCCACGGTTTAACGGTCTAATCGCAAAGAGCATGGTCTTAGGTCAACTTAGGTATTTTTTTTCTATGCTTGACGTGTCAACCATTTTATTTTGCGAATTAACACACCATAATATTCGTGCGTTGTTTAATGTTTTTACATGTACCTTTTTGTCATGTTCATGGTCTCCCATAAAGTATGGGTCCTAAGTACTATAAATATTATTTACCAACTTTAACTCCTCTTGCATTGTTACTATTCATTTTATTTTACTTTTAACCCTTATTTTTTTTCTCTTACAAATTTATCAAAAAAAAAACATTTATCATTGTTTTAATCCATCCACTTTCAACTTTGATCCTCTATACTTTTTGTCTTTTACAATTTTTTTTGTTTATGTTTCGTCAAAATTTTGCAAGCTAACCCGCTATAACGTGTGCGTGTGGTTCAACGTTTTCCGTCTATTTTTTTCGTTTTACATCTTCATATCAACCCGCGGTTCCAAGTCGACTTAGTTATTCTTTTCAATATTTTATATTTCGGTCTAAACTTTACGCGTTAGCACGCCGCAACATATATGCATAGTCCAATGTTGATATGTCTACTTTTTCCATCGATTTAATGATCACAGAGCAACACACTAGTACTAAATACCAATTATCTTTTAATGTGTAGGAGTATATGCTGCATTGACCAAAAAAATATTGAAATTTTGAGTACAGTAAACGTTCTAAATAAGTAATCTGAAAATCAAATTCATGATAATTTTGGGTCAAATAACTTCCTTTAGATGTTAAGGTTATGTTTCTTCACACATACAAACCATATTAAAAATAAACAAAAATTGTAGGTATATCTAGAAACATGCATCAAATTGGATACTTGTTTTTAGTTTTCCAAATTTGAGCCTCTATGTGATGGGAGATTGAGAGACATATCTCAATTATTGGATTTGAAGATTTTTTTATATTTATTTGGCTGAGTTGCAGATTTTTTTCTTCACTTTTTATTCGTTCCCCCTTAGTAATAACATCTATGAGTCTATTGTTATGTTATATAAGATCTGTTGATAATAAAAGCTAAACCCAGGGAAAACCATCTCCCTGCCTGATAGAATAACTTGGATTATAAGTGAACGTCTAGAAGTTTTTTACTTTGAAAGTTGTCAAAACAACCACCCAAAACGTGAATCAAGAACTGCTACCTACAGATACAAGACAACAGTACAAAGTGCTGGAAATAAAAAGTGTTGGTTAATTAGTCAACATTTAAAGTCAACACAATGAATACTGAAGACTAGAAGACCAAGTCAGCTAGTTGTTTACATTACAACAGTTTTAGTTCTAGTTTTTAATTTCTAATTGTCCAACAGTTTTGCGCAATTGCTGGTAGTTGCACATTAAATGGGTCGTTTAGGGTCGCTTTCTTGGTAATGTCACCAGTAGTTCTTTCCTCTAAAATAGTTCACTTGGTATTTCAAAGAACTTAACTCTAGGAGGTCACAAAGAAGAAGAGCCTAAGAAAAAGAGTTTGCTTGGTGACGAGGAGTACTTCCGTCAAATCTGATTGTATTTAAACATATGAATAATATATGAATCACTGACAATCATTCCCAAATCCAACAATGTTTATGATGATGTGTTTATTATCTTTATTTGTTTGATTACCTATTAATTATAAAAAACACACATAACTCACTAACTCTTAGATCCAACAATTGGTATCAGAGCGAGGTTACACTGAATTGACTTAATCGTTGATTCAGAAGACAAGCCAGCTCATATTGATAACTGATTGAGTGATCAAAACGACTTGAGAAAAATTAGACCAATCGTAACATTAAATTGTTCCAATTCTCTGTTTTCTAAGTAATTCTCAATAGAATTCAGAGAGATTTCAATGTATCATGATCTTCACAATACCGGATCGACAAACAAGTCTCTGATGCTTGTTTGCCATGAATTCAAAATCTGACAACGAAAGATGTGGCACCACTTATCCTAACAGATGACTAGTTGGTGGAGGTATGTGATTTATAGTCTGTATGTCCCTTCTGTACCAAGTACAGAACAACCAAATGTCAATGTTCCTAAGAGACCCATAGATTATTCTATTCCGAGTAAGATTTCTAGAAATTAGAGCTCGATGATAAGGCATTCGGGATACTGACTATGGCCTTACCCATGAATCTATGCTGGATTGCTCCATTGTGAGAATGACAAAGAATTATGGGATGCTTTGAACGAAAAAATTTAGTGGTACAACTGAAGTGAAAAAGATGGGAAATTTTGAAGCAACAATATGAAAAATTGACGCATGTTAAAGGAGAATCTCTGAGTCAATAGTTTGTGTGATTCAATTGCTTAATCCGTGAGCTATGGCTGGCTGATGAAACATATACAAATGCTGCTCTGAGTCACAGATTTTTGGGATCACTCACTGACATGTGGGTTATATTAGCAATTGTTTTGGGAAACTCTATTAGTTTCAAGGAACTAACCCTGACACAACTTCATGGTAGCATCCTCATATTTAAGAGAAATGGACCAGAAATAGAAGTTGTTATCATTTGGAAAGGTTGCTGATGATTATTCATTCGGATATGCTGCTTTATTAAGTCATAGTAAATCTTCATCAACCAACACTATGAGTGATCATGGTTATGATCACTTTATTGGCATAACTACTGGTTTCAATTCTCATGCATAACTCACAACTCATTATCTGTCGGAAACGAATTGGTAATGAATGTCCAAAGACCCATGGACCTTATCAAGAGGAATTTGATATTCTAGACCAGCTTACACTTTTAAGCATAAGAACAAACAAATTCTACAACAAAACTGGTAGAAGGTTTCTAGGGTTAAAGGGTAAGGGTAAATTTGAGAATGACAAGTCTAGAGTGGAATGTTATAAATGTCATAGACTAGGTCATTTTGCAAAGGAATGTAGGAGTTCTACACAAAATGCCACATCATTTGTGACATACCCTAGCCAAATGACTCACTCTGATTCAAGTACTCGACAACAACTGATTTCTTCTAGTGCAGATCAAAATTCTTCTCAAAATGTCTTTAGTCCATCCACATAGTATACTACACACTTGGCACATGGTCCAACATGATCAGTACACCAATATATCAATGGACCATTACAACAACCACAAGCATGTATCCAAGTGCCCTTGCAATCACAGATCTAATCCCAATCTCCTTTACCAGCAGTTTCACAAACTGCCCCTACACCAGAAAGTACGCAATAAAGCTTTTTCACTCAAAACTTTGCAAATTGAGGTAGTTTGCCTGAGGATTTGAATGAGTACTTTGGAATGGTTGCTATGGATCAGGGTGGTTTATGCAATACACCATGCATTGAATTGTCAACTACAAAATCTTCACTGGCTGATGAGATATCTTCAAAAATTGAGAAATTCAAAGGACTATCTGGTGTAAAAAAGTGTCTTAAATGTATGGGTGTTAGAGATGTGGTTTTCTTAAAGTCATTTGCTGGTCCTTATAAAATTGAATAGTTTAAAGGACTATCTTGAAACTACTTCCTTTCTTAACAATTGACCCACAACTACTGGTTTGTACCAGCTGTTTTCTAAATACAACATTTCCTGGTAACCGTTACTCAAACCCTATAAATAATCCTTCCAGAAGTTTAGGAGTTCTATGGCTTTATTCAACATCATCATGTGTTCAATCGCAAGCCCTAACTCTCAGTTTTATCACTAAACCCTCAGTCATCTTTAATACTGATCATGGTAAGCCTTGCTTTCTGACTCGCTCACAGTCTTCTTCCTTATCTTATCAAGGAGAAAGATCATCCTTAATTCGACAATGTCATTGGTCAAATTGAAAAATCTTAATTACACCATGCACTCACAGTAAACCCAACAATATATAAAACCATTCTCAAAGAGTTCTGGTCATCCGCAAAATTAACCCATGACGATAAAGGGAAAGTGCTGGACATCACAACAAATATGGGAAAAGAACGATTGGTATCACTATCAAACAAACTCCAACTGGGAAATGTTGTAGGAGTTGATAAACTCTCTAAAACAGAAATGGATTTATAGTTTATTGAACAGGGATACCATAGAGAAACCAAATATACTACCTATTAGAAAAATCTTTGTGCTTCTTGTCTTAAATAACTTTTTCATATTCTCATGCAGTGTCTCTCAAGTAATTCTTGGAATGAGGTGCCACAATCAACACAATATATTGCCTATTCGATTTTGACTAAATCTAAATTTAAACTTTCAAATCAAATCATCAAGGAACTTTATTCAAATTTCACCTCTACAACAAAATTTTTAATGTACCCCAAGCCGGCTTGTTATGGCAATTCTAGAACATGAATTGCCTAATAAAGTTTATAAAAGGGGTGTGATTATTCCCATAAAATCTAAAAAAGAAGAAAAATTTGAATGAAGAAGAAGTTGAGGCTATGCAAGGTAATAATCCTACACAACCAGTAGTTGAGGTAACACATCCACCTGAGCCCACTACTCCTGTTGTCAAAGAGGAGAAACCCATCCTTGAGGAAGCCACTACAAAATTTATCAAAAAGAGAAAAAAGTCTACAGCAAGGAAGACTTATACTCTTTCTAAATCTAAATCTTTAGCCATTATATCCAAAAGAAACAAGACAAAGGTTACTCAGGAAGATGAGGTCCTGAGAACCTGGCTGAAACACAAAATCAGAAGATGAGGAAGAGGCTCATCTTGCTTAGGTAAATTCCTAATGAACCCGTTGGTTCACAGGAAGACACTAGAAACATACTTAAGACAACCCTGTAGGAAGTAGACATTGATACTCTCCTTGCCTCTAAGGTATTGGATGAAGAAATATTGGAGGTCCCTAGTAACAAGAAAAAAATGGTGTCAAAAGTGTTCTTGTGTCTGAGAAGCCACAAACACCTACCGATACAACCAAAATTAGTGGGGAGTAGATGATTCCATTAGTTTGGAACATGCCGAAAACCAACAGCTGGATGAACTGACTTAACAACTTGGAGCTGCGGTCTCCAAACTCAAGGGGTTGGTCACCAAAATGCCCCATGCTAAAGACCAGCTGAGCCAAAAATGTACCCAACAGTTGCTCCTCACCGCGGGAGCTTAACTCCATATCTCAAATCCTCACTACTTAACAACCACCAGCCATAAAAAGCCAAATTGCTTGTGAGGTTAAAACCACCTCATCATTTCCTACATGGGAGCTCCACACTGCATTTCAAAACATCCTTGAGCCCATGTTCAATTCATATCTTAACAATTTTGATGCCAAGGTGTTTGGAACATCTAACTCCAAACCATGGTTACGCCATTTTATGCAAACTATTGATGCCAAAAAGGAGAGAAGAAACCTGATGTGATAGGAGCTGTGGAATTAGCTACAAAGAAAAGAGCCGAAGAACACACTATAAGAACAGTCAAAAGTGTCACTACCACCATAAAAATTGATTGTAGTTCACTGGCTGCAATAAAAAATGGTCAAGACAATCAAAAAGTTAGATGCCAAGAAAAGAAAAATTCCTCCTCAAGTCCAACTAGTAGTTCATACCAAAGGACAACACCTGGTCCAAATCAAACAGCTGGAAAAAAACCTCAAACAAATGGACCAAGAAAAACTGTTGGTTCCCAACCATCAACACCAAAAGCATCAAACCCTTAGACACAATCTGGTGCATACCCAACTATTGTCGAAACTCCTGGTAAATTACCTAGTACAAAGCCAGTCGTTTTTCCAGTATTTCAAAACAAACCAGAAGTTCCTGAGAAAACAGTTGCGCAACCATCAAGGAAAATGAACCTTATTTTACAAGATGATCCAGAAGAACCATCAACACCCATTCCATTCCAAATAAATGAACATGCTTCTACAACTGCTTCCACAAAGAAATCCACATAAGAACCTCCACTATCTCCTAGTTTCATCAAGTCATCACTTCAAAGGTTGCCACCACTAAAGATTGACAATAAGTTGAATCATAAAGAAAACTCAAGTAGAATAGAGGAGGAAGCCGTTAAAGAATTCACAGAAAACCAGGGCAGAATTACCTATAGAAAGGCCCAATACATCATGGATAGAAAGATGAGAGAGATCACAAATTATGAACAATACATGTATCAGGAACCAAAGAGATTTTCTAAAATACCTCCATTCAAGAATTCATATGTTTCCAATATTTCTAAACAAGAAAGCATTGACTGGCGAAAAAAGAATGTACCTTATCTAGTAAAAAAAATTCTATGTGTTTCAAAACTGGGATGCACAAAACTTCTTGGCAGAAGTTGCAAGAGTAAAGAAGTTGCTAGCTAATCTAAGCATCAATGTCACCCCTCCAAATTGTAAGCTTGATAGTATAAGAAAACCAACTCTAGAAGAGGTTGCAAATACCTTCAAAATGAGGCAGGAGCTTATATATGCTGATTAGGCTCCTAAAAACCCAATTACAAGTTGGAAGGAATCCACTCTATCAAGAGAGTTCATGGACTACCTAGATGCAAGGAAGAAAAATCCTGACAAATATCCACCAAGACTTAATTGGGAGAACACGGGGATCTACCTTTTTGAAAAGATGAAGGAGTCTGTTGTTCCATTTAAACCCAAGGAAATCTTCTCTAACAATCAAAAAATCATGGAAAATTACATGAACAACTTAAAAGAAAAACATGGTTATGCATAATGGATTGTTGATCTGGGTGAAGAAGAGAAACTGCTGCTTGTTAATTGCATGCCAAGACACTACCCATATATATTCAGAACAATTAAAGACCAAAGGGTTGGCACCTACTCAATAGCAATTGAAGAAGATCCACAAGATCTACCACTTTAATCAATGGCTCCTACTAAGGTCGTCTTAGACTTGCCTCACATCCTCCCACCCAAGGATTGTGAGATGGAAAGTAATGAAGGACTCAGAAGAAGTGGAGATCTTTCGAGAAGATGGCTCTAGAATCCAGGTAGTTGGGTATGGAGTTTAAAGTCTAAGCCTTGGAAGATTAAAGGTCATTCTTAATCTTGAATTGGAAAAAGATGCTGATGATGATCTAACCTTGAATCTTGAAGTTCACATCAAAGATACGATTAAGGAAAGGTTGAAGAAGTTCATCAAATAAGAGAATAAAATACATGCCACATAAGTGAGATTTTGGTATTAGCAGATCTAGGGGAGATTATTGTTCTACGTAAGATCTGTTGATGATGAAAGCCAAAACCTAGGGGAAACCATCACCCTGCCTGATGGAATAAGTTGGATTAGAAGTCAATGTCCAGAAGTTTTATCCTTGAAAGTTATCCAAACAACCACCCAAACTGCTGGAATCAAGAACCACTGTTTGAAGATACAAGACAACAAGTACAAAGTGCTTGAATGAAAAATGTTAGCCAACTAGTCAACTGTCAAAGTCAACACAATGAAGACTGAAGACCCAGTCAACTAGTCAAATGAAGACCAGAAGTATTGTACTGGATTCCTAAAGTGTTGGAATCCACCAAAGGTTTATGAATCCCAGTTGTTTACATTGTATTATACAACAATTTTAGTTCTAGATGTTTATTTCTAACTGTCCAACAATTTTGCGCAACTGCGGGCACTTACACATTAAATGGGTTGTTTAGGATCGCGTTCATGGTGATGTCACCAACAATCCTCTCCTTTATAAATAGTTCACTTTGTATTTTAGTGAACTTAACTCTTGGAGCTCACATAGTAGAAGAACCTAAGATATATATATATATATATATATATATATATATATATATATAGAGAGAGAGAGAGAGAGAGAGATTGGCTGATAAGGGGGAATACTTTTATACAATCTGATTGTAATTGAACATATGAATATAAATGAATCATTGACAATCATTCCCAAATCGACCAGTGTTTATGATGATACGTTTATTATATCTGTTTGTTTGATTACCTATTAATTTACAAACTAATTTATATAAAAAACGCACAATTTACTAACTCTCAGATCCAACATCTATCTAAACAATTAGTAGAATGTATTTAATTGTTTTCGCTTCAGTTTTGCATGATTTACTATTCCGTCAATTATGAGCTCATTTTCTTATTTACTTTAGAGAGGGTTATGTTAGACATACCCCTCTCGTGATTTTTACTGAATGTACTTCTTTTCTTCTTATTAAATCAGTTACATCAACTCTTTGGTTCTTTTCTCATAAATGGTGTGTTAAACATAAGAAGCAATATATTTGCCTCCACTACGGACGGTGGGGCCTACAGAGTAGGTTACCTTTGTCTGCTCAGCATTTAAGTAAAAGTAATGAGTTTTTCCAAAAAATATAAAGGTTCAAAGCTCAAAAGATATGGTCTTCTACGGTAAACGTACACTATAAACAAAAAACCATTTAGTGACACACATTTTTAAAGATATTTAGCATTTTTGTCACTAATTTATGCTTGACACTTCGTGTATGCCATATTTTCCTAGAGCACATATTTGGTGGCATTTAGGTTAATTTTATATCACTAATTTAGGATTTTAATGGCACTTTACATATGCCACTGATTATTGTATATTGACATACTTCTACGGTAAACGTACACTATAAACAAAAAACCATTTAGTGACACACATTTTTAAAGATATTTAGCATTTTTGTCACTAATTTATGCTTTTAATGACACTTCGTGTATGCCATATTTTCCTAGAGCTCATATTTGGTGGCATTTAGGTTAATTTTATATCACTAATTTAGGATTTTAATGGCACTTTACATATGCCACTGATTATTGTATATTGACATACTTGTTATTAGGGTTGTTCAAAAAGCTATCGGCTCGCAACTCGCTCAAAGCTCATTCGAAAAAAAACTTCGTTTGAAATTGCCACGGTTTGTAAATAAGTCGAGCCCGAGCTTCTATGACTCATTTAATATATATATATATATATATAAGGCATGGTTTTAAACTAGTCATATGGTTATTTATAATAAAAAATAGATTGTGAAGTCATTATTTTAAAATTATTGTTTTATTAGCCTAGATATTATTTTATTTATTGTTGAAGATGGTATGGTAGATATCATAAGAAGCTTTGGAGCTAAATTTTATACAGTGAAGTCCTCACTCAAAAGAATGTTTTGACTCCATATGTAAATATTTGGAATGTGTTACTTATTAATGATATTGGACTAACCTTTGGAATATATTTTGGATTAAACTTATTACTAAAGTTATAATACTATATTTAAACATTTACACTTTTATCAAAATTTTATTTTTATATTTTATATGGTAAATAATGTGATTTGTGGCAAAATTATGTGAAAATAAAAATAGTTATATATATATATATATACTCTCTAAATACTCTTACATCACACACCATATCATACACAAAAAATCAAATACCGAAGAAACACTAACTTAGAGGTAAATATCTTAGTTACATCCTACTTTTCTGCATAAAAGGTTGTCTCTCATTCGCTCTTCTGGGTGATCTCACTTCAGGCTAATCTGCAAAACTAGCAACGTCATTAGCCTCGTCACGAGAAAAGGGAGGGTTTTCTCCGTAACCACACTCCGGCGTGAGAATAAGTATTTGTGATTGCAAGGTAATAGCAAGTAAGTAGTAGTTAGTGAGTAAACTGGAGAACATATCCTTTACCTTGTGGTTCGATACTTAATTTATAACCGAAAATAAGTGGGTTTAGGAGATGGGCTAATGGGCCTTGGGCCCGCCCCAGATGACTAGAGTTATCCGTTCTGTCCTCTGCAGTGATCATTAAATGATCCCTGGCATGAGGTATGCTTTGTCGAATGTTAAATGGTGCCACGTGTTATGGCAACTGTCCTTGGTGTCAGACCTGTCATCAGCCGGAAGTGGAGAATGTGTGACAGTCACTGCTTGAGTATGGTTGGTGCACAGTCTGGCCTCTGCATTATTGTTCATGCGACGCAGTCTGACACAACCTGCTGAGCAACCATTGAGTCACAGCTTTGCCCCATTTGTACCTTTGTATGTAGTCAACGCCTCTTTGCGCTTTTCTCTTTCGCGTGGCTTTCAGTGCTTTCTGGCCAGCGCAGAGTTGTATGGGTTAAGTCCTTTTGTTCCCAAGACTATGGGTTGCTCTCATGTTTGTCATGTCCTCTGTAAGGTTTGGGACTTCGCGGCTAAAGGATTGTTTGGTCCGCGCAGGGTCAAGTGGCCTACGCGTCTAAGTCTAACTCAGCGTTGCGCAAAATACGCAAGGTTCGTTGTGTGACTTGTATGGGTTGGTCTAACTTGTCGTTGCGCCGAGTGCGCAAGTTTCGTTATGTGACCTGCATGGGTCGGTCTAACTTGCTGTTGCGTTGAGTGCGCAAGGTTCGTTGTGTGACCTGCATGTATTGGTCTAACTTGCTGTTGCGCTGAGTGCGCAAGGTTCATTGTGTGATCTGCATGTGTTAAGGGTGCATTACCATTGCGCATTGCGCGCAAGGTTGTCAGGCAACCTGTTGATTCCAAGAATGGCGCACCGTTGCGCATTGCGTGCAAATTTATTCTTGTAGTATGTTGTTGTTGAGGGTATGGTCCTTTGCGCAGGCGCATGGTTTTTGGGACCATACCCCTCCAAGTTCCCCCAGTCCAGTGCTGTTCCTATGCACATGTTGGCAAGTAGGTGGAGTGTTGGACTATAAGAATTGTTGTATGTGCGCTTATTTCAACGGTAAAAATTCAAGAAGGGTTGGAGGAAACCTTTGTGTGAGGGTAACTCTTGCTCATGATGAGTTCTTCAAAATTTGAATCTCTGTCATGCTTGTCACACCCCGACCCGCAGCGGAAAAGGTGATCGGGGCATAATTGGGTTATCATCAAAGCTCATGACATTTATTATATGTTTCATATTCATTAATACAATTTAATGGAAAATTTACAATAAATGATACAACGTGTTCTAACTATCAATCTAAGCTTCTTGGTTCTCTTCTAAGGCATATCCTATGTTTTCCTTGCTTCAACCTGTCCACCTGTATCATGTGTAAAAAGGTTTTTGGATCAACATAATGTTGGCGAGTGAATCCTATGGAAAAACATTTGAACAAGTTTATCCAATTGATTATAAATAATGTGCATACCACATATGAGTAAATGTAGATGTAAATCTATTCACACAACACATAATATTGAATATTGAACACACAAACACCAAATAATTGTTTTGAGGCACGCGTTGTTCGACTCGTCTCCCACGAGGAACTGATGGGCCTAATGAATGAGTTTTGAGGCACGCGTTGTTCTTACGAACTGATGGGCCTAATGTATGAGTTTTGAGGCACGCGTTGTTCTCGTCTCCCACGAGGAACTGATGGGCCTAATGAATGAGTTTTGAGGCACGCGTTGTTCTTACGAACTGATGGGCCTATTGTGTGAGTTTTAAGGCACGCGTTGTTCTCGTCTCCCACGAGGAACTGATGGGCCTAAATAATTTGTATACAACTTTGACAATATGAATACATCACAACCAATAATAGTTACATTCTAGTTTAGTTCATATAATGGTATAGCACAAATTTGCATAAGAGAATTAGTTTAAACGACACATGATACACCCCAAAACATGAATAAAAAGGGGAGTTTGCAAGAATTCACTCACATTGGGTGCGTTCGGTTGATGACGTTGATTGCACGCGAAGTGGTTTTAACCACAAGTGAGATTAAACCTAGATAAATCGCATTACGGTTTGGTAAGTAAACGGGTTTTATTAATCTATTTTAGTAGGTTTGTTGGGTGTATTTTTGTGAGTTTGAGTCTATTTTCTAACCTTAAAAATGTTATTTTTTTAAGTATTTTTAATTGATTTTTAATTAAAATAATAAAATAAAAAAAAATAAAAATAAAAAATATTTTATTTTTGCTACAGTTGCTTTGACCGTTGACTTTGACTAGCGTTGACCGGTTCGAAGGAATATGGTTGTGCGCCGGGTGAGGCTCGAACCCGAGACCTCCCGTACGCGTGCACGCAGCTCTACCAACTGAGCTACGTGTCTAACCCGTCATATATCCGATTTTAATTACCTATATACATTAATTAGAGTTAAACAGAATTCCTTTTATTTTAAAAACGAATTAATTCACAAACCGGTGCGCTCCACAGGTCTCGAACCCGGGACCTGTGGGTTAGCGGACACACACTCCACCGCTGGACTGTGTGTCGCACTTGATTATAAACTCAGTTATCAATATACTTAACATATACCCAAAACACTCCGGTTCAGTTTTGCGAAAAAAAAGGATTTTTATCAAGGCGGCGTGTGAGGGACAATATTCGAACTCGTGACCTTAGCTTTAAAAGTGCACACAGTCCACCGCTGGACTGTGTGTCTAACCCGTTAAATAACTTGATTTTAATTATACTAAACCACTGCCGTAACGTCGTCTTCTTCACTGATTTTCACCGGAAGTGACGACTGTCGGCTTCGAATGTTGATTCAAGTTTCTTTAGTGTTTTATGATCAATTACAGTCGAGATAAAAGTAAAAAGGGAAGGAATTAGGCGTGAGATGTACCGGCTGGTTTTACTCTGTTTTCCGGCAGAACTCCGGCGACAGCAATCTTTTTTCCGGCGACAGTATCTTGCAGCAGAGAGTCCTCCGAAGGCTTACAAAGGGTGTGGGTGACTTCGGTAAAGGTTTAGGGGGTTCAGTAAAGCTCAGAGATTACGGATACGGTTTTCCGGCGAAGTATAAGATATTTCCGGCGAGTGAGTTTTCGCCGAGAAAAGGTGCGATTTGAGTGTGTAAGGTTTCTGGCGAGTTGTGGGTGTATTTATAGGGTAGTAACGAGATGAATGGGGTCTGAATTCGGTCTATATTCGAAGTCAACCGTTCTCCGGCGGTTATGGCTGATGTCGCGGTTCAGACGTCGGTTATAACCGTTGTAGGAGTTAATTCTACGGTTTATCTTGAGCGGAAACTTAATTAAACGGCGAAGTCGTCGGGATTTCCGACGACTGCTAATTTGGGCGCAATTTACTGATTTTAACTTTGAAACTTGAATATTTGAATTAAATGTTTCCTTGTGTTAACAGAAAAACAAAGTGGCGGAGCGGTTGTTTGGCTGAGTGATAGTTTGTTTGGTTGAACCGGATACAGACCCGAGTTCGAAACCTGGCATGGGTAAAACATTTTTATTTTGTTATTTTTATCAGTTTTTCAAAAACTAAATATATATCCCCGTATAATAATTGATTACGGATCGTTTAAAATTATTTTGGGCATTTAATTCGCAACGAAAAATTTGACTGACTGTTCGGTTGATAAACGGAGCGGGTTTGGTAAATCCGTTTTTGACGGATGTTACAGTATCCCCTGCTTTTTAGAAATTTCGTCCCGAAATTTAAATAGGGATATAATTGACTACAAGAATGATAGTGTTTTAGTTTGACAGTCACATACTTAGAAGAAATAAGGGTTTGGGTTTTTGTTTTGAGGCGGTAAGTTCCTTGTAAAGGTTAAGTATCCTAATACAGGAATCGCTTTTTGTTGCCTACTGTATAAGTATTGTTAAGCAGGAATGATTCGCTAAATTGATATCATGCATAAGAGTTTAGATATGTTTGGAAAAGTATGGTTATATCCTAAGGCAAAACTTCCAATACTATAATCTACACAAGTAAACACAACAATAAATAATTGAATCCACATTATGATAGTATATATGTTTGAATGGTGACAGTTCCTCTCTCGTTTGTTATGATGGAGAGGTTAGTCTATGTAGAAATGGATCACATTCCAATTTCTTTAAATAGTGAGATGATATATATATGTAACACCAATTTCAATCAAGGCAATACTAAATCCTACATGGAACATCTCATAACCGCCTGATAATGCCTCTGATCCTTTGGCAAGAATACTTATATATAGGAAGTACCAGCGGCGTATCCACCATATTCTTGTCAAATTTTCATTGGTTTTATCAGTGAATTATGAGTAGTCCTATAACTCTACAACCAATACATCAAACATAAAAATACTGAAATGAAATATATCTGTGCGATCAAGGCTCAATCAAACGGAGCCGATCGTATTGTATGTATTGAGAATGAAATTGTTTGTGTGCTCAAGGCTCAATCAAACGGAGCCGAGCTTATTGCATGTATTGAAAATGAAATTGTCTGTGTGCTCAAGGCTCAATCAAACGGAGCCGAGCTTATTGCATGTATTGAAAATGAATAACTTAATCACATAAACAACCTATGCATGGAACCTCTCATAACCGCCTGATAATGCCTCCGATCATTTGACAAGAATACTTATATATAGGAAGTACCAGCGGCGTATCCACCATATTCTTGTCAAATTCTCATTGACTTTATCCGCAAGTTATGATTAGTTCTATGCGACTCTACAACATAAACAAACACAACAACCAGCGCTTGAGTCGTAATTCTGATAGTATCCGTGTTTGACAAAACCTCTCTCGTTTAATATGATGGAGAGGTTAGTCTATGTAGAAGTGAGGCACAACTCAACTTCTTTAAATGATGAAACTGAGATATGTAGTGAAGTATGATGATATGAATATTTAATTAATGAGTATAAAACAAACTGAACTAGTAATTTGCATTAAAATTCTTGGATAAAAATTCCAATTGAGATACGTGAAAATTGAGATAACATAAAGAAAAACATAAAAATTAAGTGATTGGGGTTGAATCTGGATTCTTGATGAGAGAAGGCTAGTTAAGTGGTTGGTTTGGTCCGTTAACATCTTCAACAGGATTGGCGTTGATGTTATAAACTCTTCCTCTTGCTGGCGGTGGAGCTGGGTTTGCTTGGTTTGCTTGGTTAATTGGGTTTGCTTGAGCTTGGGCGTTTATGATGTTAACCAAACGAGGGCACGTGTTTCTAAAATGGGTAGGGTCGCCACAATTGAAACAAGCTCGAACATATGGGTACATGGGGTATTGAGGTTGTTGATATGTTTGGATCATGGGTTGAGTAGGGATTGAGGTTTGGTTTTGAGCGGTGCGGCAAACGTTGCTCAAATGACCGTAGCGTCCACAATTTGCACATAGTCGACAGGGTAAAGTAGATGGATGGTGATAGAAACAGGTGTTGCATTGAGGGTGAGGTCCAATGTAAGGTTTCTTATTTGGGTAAGTTGAGTTGGGTGCTATTTGAGCGTTTGGGATAGTTTGAGGAGGTACAACTTGTGAAGCTGGTTGGTTACGTTGGGTGACGGCGAAGATTTGCCCATCACGTTTTCTCTTAGAAGTAGGTGGTGTAAAGGATTCGGTTCGGGTGTGGTTTGAGGTTTCGGTTGATGCTTTATCCTTCTTCTTTTCCTCTTTGAAATCTTTGTTTCGTATTCGGTTCTCAGTGAGCGCGGTTGCTAGCTCCATTGCTGCTTCCAAAGTTGCAGGCGAGGTACTTATTACAGAGTCTTGAATCTTTGATGGAAGACCACGAATGTAGTGCTCGATCAAACGGTAGAGGGGAGTAAACAAATTGGGAACCATTTGATTTAACTCAAGGAATCTCTTGTTGTATGTGGTGTGGTCGCCTTCCTTTTGTTTTAAAGCATGAAACTCATCCTCCAATTTCTTGATTTCACTTCTTGGGCAAAACCGTCTTGTCATGATTCCCTTCAACTCTTCCCAAGTCAAGGTCATAGTTTCTTCAACACCACGTTTGGTCTTCTCTGTATTCCACCATGTGAGTGCCGTTCCAAGTAAGCGACCGGTAGCATAACGCACTATGCGATCATCGGGGCAATCGCAATTTAGAAAAGTGTTCTCCATTTCTTCGAACCAATGGAGGAGAGCGGTGACACCTTCAGTACCTTCGTATTTTGGAGGATCGCAGGATTTGAAATGTTTGTAGGTGCATTTAGTGACTGAAGGATTGATAGTGTTTTGATCTTCTTGTTGGGTTGGGTTAACGGAATTAGCGGTAAGGGCTTGTTGAACTTGTACTACGATGTTTGGTATTACGGTCGCCATTTGCTGAGCGATTTGGGTAGCCATGCGTTCACGGGCTTTTCCTGCTCTCATTTTCCTACGAGCGAGGCTAGAAGACATCTACAAGGAATACATGTCAAGAGTATGAGTTGGATGCCTTTGGGATCGTGGGTCGAGTTTGGGAATGAACGTTCATAAAATAAATATAGAAAAATAAATCTACTACATCCATAGGATGTCTTGGGTTTTGCTTGCTGTTAGGCCCTTCATGCCGCCATACTTTACCTGTGTAATCATGTGGGCCCCCATGAATACCGGTTTTTCATATGGTTCGCACGGTTTCTGCCTGGTTGCGTACACAAAACCCGGAGAAAATCGAGAAATATGTATACAACGTGTGATGTTCGGAAGGTGTTCAGGCATGGATACGGTGACATCTCAAAGTGAGGTTAGTTCGAACGACGTTTGGTGTGGCATGCTTTGGCCTAATAGGTCCGTCGTACTCTCATCGTTAGTCCCCAGGTAGGCAAACTGGTCCGTTATTTTGGATTTATACGATTGCCAACCTAGACAGGACGTCCCGACTACCGGTACTTGTACCCTTCCGGTTACTACATGCCCGTCGCAGAACTTACTTTGATGGGGTTTGAAAATAGCACAAAATCTTTGGATACTGAGAGTATGAAAATAAACTGAACACATGAACATCGATATATGTATAATGAATATGTATACATGTATAATGAATATGTATATAAGCATGTATGTTTGACTGAAATGTAAGCAAATATGAAACAAATAAATATCACAAGTTTGTATGTAACCACCTAATCAATTAAAATTGTGGCAGACTATAGTATAGGCTCTAAGGGTCTAATAACCTATCCTATATCCCTATAGTCATGGCTCTGATACCAATCTGTCACACCCCGACCTGCAGCGGAAAAGGTGATCGGGGCATAATTGGGTTATCATCAAAGCTCATGACATTTATTATATGTTTCATATTCATTAATACAATTTAATGGAAAATTTACAATAAATGATACAACGTGTTCTAACTATCAATCTAAGCTTCTTGGTTCTCTTCTAAGGCATATCCTATGTTTTCCTTGCTTCAACCTGTCCACCTGTATCATGTGTAAAAAGGTTTTTGGATCAACATAATGTTGGCGAGTGAATCCTATGGAAAAACATTTGAACAAGTTTATCCAATTGATTATAAATAATGTGCATACCACATATGAGTAAATGTAGATGTAAATCTATTCACACAACACATAATATTGAATATTGAACACACAAACACCAAATAATTGTTTTGAGGCACGCGTTGTTCGACTCGTCTCCCACGAGGAACTGATGGGCCTAATGAATGAGTTTTGAGGCACGCGTTGTTCTTACGAACTGATGGGCCTAATGTATGAGTTTTGAGGCACGCGTTGTTCTCGTCTCCCACGAGGAACTGATGGGCCTAATGAATGAGTTTTGAGGCACGCGTTGTTCTTACGAACTGATGGGCCTATTGTGTG
Organism: Scalesia atractyloides; assembly: GCA_947069175.1. Taxonomy (NCBI): domain Eukaryota; kingdom Viridiplantae; phylum Streptophyta; class Magnoliopsida; order Asterales; family Asteraceae; genus Scalesia; species Scalesia atractyloides. The sequence goes on along the minus strand of CAMTDV010000001.1, from coordinate 13,479,907 downwards.
AGTTTTAAGGCACGCGTTGTTCTCGTCTCCCACGAGGAACTGATGGGCCTAAATAATTTGTATACAACTTTGACAATATGAATACATCACAACCAATAATAGTTACATTCTAGTTTAGTTCATATAATGGTATAGCACAAATTTGCATAAGAGAATTAGTTTAAACGACACATGATACACCCCAAAACATGAATAAAAAGGGGAGTTTGCAAGAATTCACTCACATTGGGTGCGTTCGGTTGATGACGTTGATTGCACGCGAAGTGGTTTTAACCACAAGTGAGATTAAACCTAGATAAATCGCATTACGGTTTGGTAAGTAAACGGGTTTTATTAATCTATTTTAGTAGGTTTGTTGGGTGTATTTTTGTGAGTTTGAGTCTATTTTCTAACCTTAAAAATGTTATTTTTTTAAGTATTTTTAATTGATTTTTAATTAAAATAATAAAATAAAAAAAAATAAAAATAAAAAATATTTTATTTTTGCTACAGTTGCTTTGACCGTTGACTTTGACTAGCGTTGACCGGTTCGAAGGAATATGGTTGTGCGCCGGGTGAGGCTCGAACCCGAGACCTCCCGTACGCGTGCACGCAGCTCTACCAACTGAGCTACGTGTCTAACCCGTCATATATCCGATTTTAATTACCTATATACATTAATTAGAGTTAAACAGAATTCCTTTTATTTTAAAAACGAATTAATTCACAAACCGGTGCGCTCCACAGGTCTCGAACCCGGGACCTGTGGGTTAGCGGACACACACTCCACCGCTGGACTGTGTGTCGCACTTGATTATAAACTCAGTTATCAATATACTTAACATATACCCAAAACCCTCCGGTTCAGTTTTGCGAAAAAAAAGGATTTTTATCAAGGCGGCGTGTGAGGGACAATATTCGAACTCGTGACCTTAGCTTTAAAAGTGCACACAGTCCACCGCTGGACTGTGTGTCTAACCCGTTAAATAACTTGATTTTAATTATACTAAACCACTGCCGTAACGTCGTCTTCTTCACTGATTTTCACCGGAAGTGACGACTGTCGGCTTCGAATGTTGATTCAAGTTTCTTTAGTGTTTTATGATCAATTACAGTCGAGATAAAAGTAAAAAGGGAAGGAATTAGGCGTGAGATGTACCGGCTGGTTTTACTCTGTTTTCCGGCAGAACTCCGGCGACAGCAATCTTTTTTCCGGCGACAGTATCTTGCAGCAGAGAGTCCTCCGAAGGCTTACAAAGGGTGTGGGTGACTTCGGTAAAGGTTTAGGGGGTTCAGTAAAGCTCAGAGATTACGGATACGGTTTTCCGGCGAAGTATAAGATATTTCCGGCGAGTGAGTTTTCGCCGAGAAAAGGTGCGATTTGAGTGTGTAAGGTTTCTGGCGAGTTGTGGGTGTATTTATAGGGTAGTAACGAGATGAATGGGGTCTGAATTCGGTCTATATTCGAAGTCAACCGTTCTCCGGCGGTTATGGCTGATGTCGCGGTTCAGACGTCGGTTATAACCGTTGTAGGAGTTAATTCTACGGTTTATCTTGAGCGGAAACTTAATTAAACGGCGAAGTCGTCGGGATTTCCGACGACTGCTAATTTGGGCGCAATTTACTGATTTTAACTTTGAAACTTGAATATTTGAATTAAATGTTTCCTTGTGTTAACAGAAAAACAAAGTGGCGGAGCGGTTGTTTGGCTGAGTGATAGTTTGTTTGGTTGAACCGGATACAGACCCGAGTTCGAAACCCGGCATGGGTAAAGCATTTTTATTTTGTTATTTTTATCAGTTTTTCAAAAACTAAATATATATCCCCGCATAATAATTGATTACGGATCGTTTAAAATTATTTTGGGCATTTAATTCGCAACGAAAAATTTGACTGACTGTTCGGTTGATAAACGGAGCGGGTTTGGTAAATCCGTTTTTGACGGATGTTACAATGCTGACGTTGCAGACGGGTTGGTGAGAAAAAGGTGCCCTGGAGGTGACATTTGACGGCTGCGGCATGCTGTCAACAGTGTAGCCTCACTTTCATTAATGAATTGGTAGAGAAGGTGGCGGCCACGCGCATGTGACAACCGTTAGTTGCCACTTAAATGTGATGAGTATAAATAGGGGTGAACCGTCTAAGGTTTCATTCACGCCTTCAAACTTTTCCTTTGAAATTCTCTGATTTCTTCTTGAGTTCTTGTGTTCTTGAGTCTTCTTGTTTTCAAAACTTCTCTTTTTTTCTTTGATTTCCATGGCGACTAGGAGTCCTGAGACCGTTTCTACTGTAGAGGCTTCGACCTCTTTGTCGGCTCTTAAGTGGAACCAGGTCAGTTTCTAACGCCTGGTTTCCGGCTACCGGTTCTATAAGGACTGGGATGCCCGGTTTCCGGCGGAGGGTGATGCTGCTACCGATGCTCCGGCCGGCTACATCACTTTATTTCTTGATTTTTTGTAGATGGTAACTTCCGGTTGCCAGTTACCAAATTTTTTCTTCAAATTTTGGATTTTTTACAGATTTCACATCTCCTAACTCAATCCAATGGGGATCGTGAAGGTTGGAGTTATTCCCCTCCAGATGCACTTCCGGGGGGGGGGGGGGTGGAGGATATCACCGTTGAGAAGGTTCCTGTGCCGGTGGCTGAGTCATGGTACAAGGATCTGAAGGAGATCCCGGCGATTCAACTGCCAGAGAGGGCATTGGTGGCGGCTGGGATAAGTTTAGTGTGGAAACCCAATCGCCGGCAGAGGCCAGTTTATATGGAGGGGGATAAAAGTAAGTACTTCTGTCTTCTTGATGCATTATTTTTTGGTTTCGCCTTGTGTGTAGACTAACCGTGTGTTCTTCCTTTGCAGGGGTGCCGCTATACGTGGTGGCATTTGAAAGGGCGCAGGGGCACATTGAGGACATCGCCCTGGGTCCAGAGGAGCCCACGTAGTATGCACATATCTTGAGGAATTTTGAACTGACAATGTTTTTGAGTGTTTTTTGATTTTCTTGTCAGGTGGTTTTATTGTTTTTGAAAAATGAGTATATTTTATTATATGAGAGCTCACCATGCATGTTATTAGGTCTTCTTCATTGTGAATTGTCAATTTTCTTACTAGTGGTAAACGTTAAAAACATCCCTAACTTTTCTCACCACTCTTTACATCTATCTTTAATAATAATTTTTTTACAACCCTTAACTTTATAATTTTAATATAATTTATAAAAGATTAAAAACTTTATAAGTGATAAAAAAAACAAATACAAGAGTTTCTTTAAGAAGAATATAAAGATAATAAAAAGAAACCTCCCACCCCATTTAATTTTATCTCCATTAATTTCATGAATTTGATTATCGTATTATTTGAAACTGTCTTAAATTCATGAGTATAATGCAATCCATAAATATCCGTGGCCACCACTAGAGCACTAGGAAGAAATAGTTTGAAAAATATTGGATTTTGTGTGCACGATATATTGTGTTATGTGAGGGTTTTATAGTGTAGATATTTATCATATATTGTTGGAAGTTTCATAGCATCTGGACGTTTCAACTTTTGGGACAACATGATGGGTCAAATGATGTTATATGTTTACTGTAGAAGACGGAAGACCATATCTACAACTTTGAACTTCTTATTTTTGAAAAAAAAAATCATTACTTAAATGTTGACAAGACAAAGGTAACCTACTTTATAGGGCCCCACCATCCCTAAGTAAGCGGGTGAGCAGAAACATACAACCTCTATATAGTTAACACACCATCTATGACAAAAAAAAAGTTGTTAAGAGAATTAATGTGACTAATTTAATGGGGAAATTAGTAAGATACGTTTAACACAACCTCTCTCTAAAAGTAAATAAGAATATAAGCTCATAATTGACGTTTAACACAACCTCTCTAAAAGTAAATAAGAATATAAGCTCATAATTGACAGAATAGTAAATCATTGCGATTATGAAAAACTGAAGCGGAAACGAATAGGCACATTCTACTAAATGTTTAGATAGACCTTCCTAAGGGGAAGCAAAAAAAAGAAAAAGAAAAGAAAAACTGTCTCCGCAACTTAATCAAATAAATATAAAAAGAAAATCTTTAAATCCAGTAATTGATCAACTAACATTCTCGATCAAATATCTCTCTCAATCTCCCAAGTCTCATCACATACAGGTTAAAATTTGCAAAGCCAAAAACAAGTATCGAATTTGATGCATGTTTTCTAGATATACCTACACTTTTTTGTTTATTTTATTACATAATTTTATGTTTGAAGAAAAATACATTTAACGTCTAAAGGAAGTTATTTGCTCAAAAGTTATCTTGAATTTGATTTTCCAGATGACTTATTTAGAACGTTTACTATTAGTCGAATTTTCAATATGCTTTTGGTCAATGTAACAGATACTCGTGCACATTAAAATATATCTAATATTTAGAACTTGTGTGCTACTGCAGCACCATTAAACCAAACGAGAAGTTAACGTAAACACGTTGAATGATACACGCCCGTTGCGGCATGTTAACACGCAAAAATTAGCCTGAAACGTAAAACATAGAAAGGAATAACTAAGTCGACCTAGGATTGCGCATTCCGATGGGGCCGTTAAATCGAAAAAAATAGACGTAAAAACGTTAACTTGCAAAATCTAGACCGAAACGTAAACCGAAAAAAATTGTACAAACTGAAAAGTATAAGGACCAAAGTTGAAAGTAGAAAAGTGTTGGAGTTAAAAATTAAAATGTTTGATGACAAATTTGTAAGATATGAAAAGCATAGGTGTGAAAAGTAAAAAAAATAAATAATAAATATGTGAGAAGTTTAATTTGGTAAATAATGTATATAGTATTCAGGACGCTCGACATCCAATCAATGTCCCCTCTAGTTATGCATGTTTCGTTACTCTTTAAGTCACCTGTTGTTGTGGATGTTGCAGCGTGCTTAGTTACCTTGAATCTTTCCCAAAAGGGGTGACAACCCAACATGTTTTGGATACTCTTTGTGGAGAGGTGTCAGCGATCGTCGTCAGGTTGCTCATGGCTATTTCTGAAGTGGTTAACTTATGTTGGGGGGAAGGTGTCGTAGGGCCTTGGCGGAGTTTGTTACGTCCACCTCCTCACACCATTGCTTAAACCAGACAACTGGATTAGGCTTATTGTCGTGGGTGCGATTTGGAGGAGGTTGGTCTCTTTGTCGAGTAAAAGAGAAGAAGATGGCCATGCTTCTTTGGCGAGTTTGGGATAGAAATGTGATTTATCCCCTAACTAACAACCGGCATTTAACTGTCTCCGGACCCTTCATGCTCAAGATTTGCTAACAATCATCCTCATTGAATGTGTCAACATATGTCGGTTGTGGACTACCGAGCTATCCTTAAGTACCGACTAATGCCCTTTGCTTCCTGTTCATGAGCCCTTCCTAGTTTACCTTGAGGTTTGTTTGGATTATTTTGGGAAACATGCAATTTACTGCATGGAGTTACCTGTGTTTAAATACATGGATGATCTGGTTAGGGATGTTCAATGTAATGCTCTAAGGGTGGAGGAGGCGGCGCCCTCGGGTTGGGTTTCCGGGTTGTAACCCACAACGGCTACATCACCGTCACCCACTCGGGTAACGCGGACGGGTTAGGTTTGAGAGTAGAGGAAGCCGCATGTGGGAACATTTTTTGACCGTTGCCAACATATAAAAAAATCTTTTAATCAATCAACTATAAATGCAAACTATTTTCACACTTCACGCTACAAACCATTTTCACACTTCGCCACACTTTACTTTTACAAACAAAAGTTTCTTTGAAATGGCAACGACAGGTTGGACCAAAGAAAAGGAAGTAACATTGGCTAGGGCTTGGTTAAGTCTCGCAGAGAACATGACTTACATATTGTGTCAGATGTGGCTTGAAATCCTTGAACTATTGCATCAAAATATGGGTGAAACAAAATGCAAGGTATACGAGATTCATTCGAGTTTGCGGATAATCCAAAGGCATGGTATAAACTTTGACCTACTTTTAAATGAAGCAATGAACATGGAAGAGGTGCAAAACGAAGACGAAGCGATTAAGTTGGCCTTTCGCGAGTATAAAAAGGAGATACGAGCCCAAACAATTTAGTCACCTTGAGGCATGAAAAATTGTTTACTATATTTTATTAAAAAAAAAGAAGAAATTCTGGGTTAGTTGAAAGAATTGCTACAAGTTATTTTGTGGTGTTTGGGTAATTTAAAGTAAAAATGTTATGTCATTCCGGTATTGGAGGGGGGTAGGGTAGATAAGAGGAGTGCCACCTCCACTCTAAAATAGGCATGGATTACTTCTAAGGAGGCCCTTGTAAACTTTCTGATAGGTTCGTTTGAAGTAAGATTTACTCTACGACCAAGTGATATTTTTGTGTATGAATGAAGGGAAACATGACTATGTGAACCGTACAAGAGTCTTCCCCCTTCTTGGATTAGAGACAATGGATGTATTGCTACTAAGACTGCGTTTTTCAACGAAACTATGCAATTTTTTATTGTTCTGTTAATGACGGTATTCATGGTCTTTTTAGTTTTTATTAATTTAATATATTTATTGTTCTCGTATAACAAATAAAAAGAACATTAACATTTAATTGGAAAATAATAAAAATTGACTAAATAATAATCTACAGATAGTAACACATGGAAAAGAAATGTGGTGTTGAATATTCCAGTATCTCAATCCGGACAACCAGTACCATTCAATGCGCATGTGAATGATTATTCTACTTTTTCTTTTTGAAAGGTCAGAATTATTCGCGAATGTCGAGAGATCTAGCATACGTTGTCTTAACTGGTTCCGCGCTAGAGAACCCCCTCGCACAATAGATCCCCAATTTAAACCCCTCAATGAGAAACCCCTGTCACCAAGACTCGAACTTGAGACCTTGAGGGGAAAACTCACCCGGACCCACCATAGGTGGAACTTAAATATCCGTGGCCACCACTAGAGCACTAGTGATGGTTCAAACTATTTCTTCCTCTAACACCAAAAAGCTAGTAACCCGAACAATATATTGAATCCACCATGTCATTTAAGGAAGAACCACGGTCACCTTTGCAATCACCAACATATGGGAATCTAATAACAATCCTTAGCATCGATGGAGGTGGAGTACGAGGAATCATTCCTGGTGTGATCCTTGATTTTCTTGAAACTGAACTACAGGTTTATGAGTCTGGGTCTATACAAGTTCTTTTCCCTCTTTTCGTACTTGATAGAAACTAATTAAAAAATTCTTAAAATCTAACAAAAATTAGATGGCGAGAATGCAAGACTTGCAGACTATTTTGATGTGATTTCCGGGACAAGTACGGGCGGTATTGTGATGGCTATGTTAACCACTCCGAATGATGAGGGGCGTCCTACTTTTGCAGCTAAGGATGTTAAAGAGTTTTATCTTGAACATTGTCCTAAAATCTTCCCACAAAACAGGTATGCATCAGTATTCAATGTTTGACAACTTTACCTTGTCAATACTGTTTTTGTGACACTTTATGTGGCTATCCCAATCTTAGAACCATGAACAACTCAAGCATCATACAAATAAAAACAAATTAGTGATGGAAATGGGACGAGTATTGCTAATCCCAATCTCATAGACGGTTGTAAAATCTTGCTCTATACTGGGGTCATTAGTTGTCGGGTATTTATCGGGTAATTACTGATCAGATATCCGACATATACGCGAGTATTGGGGTACATCCGAACGTTGGGATTTTTCTTATATAACTTTTTTACTCTCTTTTATATTTTTATGCTTTAAAAATTTATACGATATATAAAATCATGATAAAAAACATGTATATCATCATCACCACAAAAATATTTTAAAAACATAAATATATTATAATATTATACTAAGAAACAAAAGTTGTATTTCATGTCCCATCAAAATATATAATACAAACGAAAATTTATATTTTCAATTAATGAAACTATCAAAATGAAACATTACTTAGCAATAATTAAGAGAAAATACAAATAAAGTTAAAAGGTTTTCGGTTATACATTTCGGGGTAAACGGATATATAGTTTTGGGTAATGGGTCGAATATCACCTAATATCATATCCGTCCCACAAAATATTCTTTTTCAATATCATAAACAACCCCATACACGTTGAATATCAGTTATACTCGTCCCAGATGCTTTGAGTTCCGGTATACCCGCCAGACTTAGATTTTTTACCATCCTTAATTGTTTGAGGTCTCTTCAAAGTTTAAGGCTATAAATTTATGTAGTGTTAAGTAATTATATAAATAAAAATATTTTTAAAAATACGAAAATAGCACAAATTACTTTTTTTAATTATGCTTATTACAAGAGTCAAAAATCTTGTCATGGAACAGCTCTTCAAGAAGCTACTGATGTGGGACATATTTTGTTTCATTCGGTGTTGGTTCGATTCCTGATAGCACTGATACTCTCTATACCGGTATAGTTTACCATAAGAAATTTGAATGCAACTCTGCTTGCAATGTAATTTATATTGGAATACAGCTGCGTATTCAGCTTTTTTAGAAAACAAATTAATGAATACAAGTCATTAGAGAAAAATCAAATTAAATAAAATTCAAATGGGTTAAAGACGAGAAAAATCAAATTAAATGAAATTCAAATGGGTTAAATGCGTATATTATGTATAACATAAGGGGTGAGAATGAAATTTTTCTTTAAAGAAAAGTCATTGTTCACACCTACATACAGATAGAAATTCGGTCGATATTGGTTGGTATTGATATGGTCGCGACACTCGTATATGTTAAGTTCGAAACTGACCCTTGGTGTAAGCTCACGATACCAAGAAAATATTCTATCATAAATGCAATTTTATTTTTATTAGTAATTTATCCGAAAAGTGAAGAAAAAAAGTTAATCACACTTACATATTTTGTAAATAAGAGTTATCAAAAACATGCTTTTAAGTAAAATAAATTTTATTAAAGTTAAATAAGTTAAAACCGTATATTATTTAAAGTAGAAGGGTAATTTGGAGGAATACAACAGACACTGTTTATCCAAACATAAATCTTAAATGTCTAGTATTATTGGAATCGTGAATCATGATTTGTTTTATCTATAACGTCTCATGTTTTGCACTATATGTAGCAATCCTTTCGCTGGTGCTACTAATGTGATCAAAGCTTTATCGGGACCAAAATATGATGGCCAATACCTACACAAGATTATTCAAGAAAAACTACCAGAAAAACGACTACAAGAAGCCTTAACAAATATTTTGATTCCAACTTTTGACATCAAATATCTGCAGCCTGTGATCTTCTCGAGCTACCAGGTATCTTCTGCACCTAAAACAGTCAAATTGTTTTCACAAATCAAAATTTTCATAAAATAATGAGGAATTTTAAGGTTTAATTAAGCAACTGATGTCTTTAACAAACTGAAATTCCTGTTGGTCTCATCAGTTGAAGAATATCCCAAGCCTTGATGCCAAGATCTCTGATATATGCATTGGAACTTCAGCAGCCCCAACTTATCTCCCTTCCCATTCATTCCAAACCCAAGATTCGGAGGGAAAGTTACTTAGAGAATTCAATCTTATCGATGGTGCGGTGGTCGCTAACAATCCGGTAGGCCAGCTTATAGTAGCTTACATTTTAAATGTTTAATAGATGGTGATTGGATCTCGGTGGTGTTATCCAAATATAGGTTATATAACATACAAACTACATTAGTTATATCTATTTTTGTGTAGACTTTGGTTGCGATAAGTGAAGTAAGTAAGAAAATAACGACAGGAAGTCCTGACTTTTTTCCGATAAAGCCATTGGAATATGGCGGATTTCTAGTTTTGTCATTAGGCACAGGGTCTCAGAAATTTCAAGAGAAGTATGACGCTACAAAGTCTTCTAGTTGGGGCATTTTAGGGTGGTTAACCGGTGGTGGCTCTACTCAATTGGTGGATGTTTTCACTCAGGCAAGTGGCGACATGGTTGACTACCACATCTCTACCGTCTTCCAAGCCCTGCATTCAGCAGAAAATTATCTCCGAATTCAAGATGACACTCTATGTGGTGACTTAGCTTCCATGGATTTAGCTACCAAAGAAAACTTAGGGAATCTTGTGAAAGTGGGTGAGAAGTTATTGAAAAAACCAGTAACCAAGGTGAATCTTGCCACGGGTCTATATGAGCCTTATCATCATACTACCAATGAGATGGCTCTAAAAAAAGTATTTTTTATCTTCAAACTATTTCATTATTATGAATTTTTGTTAAAATATATAAGTAATTAAGTATTTTCATATTTTAACATTATTTTAAATATGATAGGTTTGCAGCAATACTCCACAAGGAGAAGTATGTACAAGAACTAAGATCTCCAAATACTAATAAAGGAGGCATTAATCAAAGAAAGTTGATCGAAGACCAAACTACACTTTCGGAAAAAACGCTAAAATTCTCGGAGCCAATTCATCACTCTCTTCCACATTTACACAAGCTCGACATGAACTAAGATTTCCCTATTTTGTTCAACTAGCTTTTATTTGGTTTATTATGTTTTTTAACTAGAAGTTTATTCTGTTTGGAGTAAAATCTTTACTTTTTGGAATATATATATATATATATATGTGTTTGTGTGTGTGTATATATATATGCTTTGGATGAAGAGAAAAACCACCATGAGTTGTGATGATTTCTCGTGTGAATTTTGTTACCACTTTTTGCATAAACATAGATAAACATGTTACAAAAACACATGTAAAAAAATTCCGAGCAATGTTTTAGCCTTTTTACACCATTGTAAAAATTCGCTGTCATAGCATTTGCATCCATTGTAAGGGATTTTTACTGTGATGTAAATAAACTAAAGCTATTTTTATTAGGAAAAGTTGATTTTTCTCTTTAAGAATTTTTGGTTAAATTTTTTTTTTTTTGAAAAAACTCCGTTTTCGCCGAGTTCTCTCAAGTCATAGGGGTATTTATTTTACTCTAACCATATATATATATATATATATATATATATATTGGGGAGGGTTCATTGGGGAACAATAAAAAAGTTGGGAACCGGGAAACACTCTTAAAAATTTAACTTAACATGTTAAAATATTTTTTTTCTAAAAGTTTTCGACGCTTTTCCTTATAAATAATGTAGAACATTTATAATAGAAAAATAAAAAACTAAAAAATATAAAAAATGTTTAAAAAATAGTTAATGCACAGTATCTTTAAAAATTTGTTGTTTAACCCCACTTTTTGCACATTTAATCAAAACAAATTTATATTTGGGAAACATTACAATGTGTAATTAAGTGTGGGGATATTAACCTTGAATCTTTCGTCCTTAAAACAAGCCTTACATAAAACTCGCCTTAGAAAACCGCTAATCACCCCAAATAGTTTTCAAAATTTTTTCATCTTTTACTTATCTTGGTTTTGTTTGGGAAAAATAAGTTTTAAAAATTATGTTTTTAAAAATTTACACCTGATAGCATCGTGATAAAAAGAACCAAATTAAGAAAATTAAAAAAAACGATCATAACAAATCTTTGTAAAATTTGATTATATATACACTTTTACACTACACTCTTTTCCCATAAAATATGAGTTTTGAGCCTTTACCGAGCATACAATACATATCTATACTAATTGCTCAATTTTTCATTTCTTGTGTGAATAGTCCGTTTGGCTCTTATAGATATAGAACTTGCCAAAGCAATATATTTCCAATTCTTACCCACACTAATTCAAGTAAGTAAATGATGCAGGCACTAGGACTATAACCCAATTTTTATTTTAAACCTTTATTTTCCTTGTCATATCCCCCTAGTTAAACTCATTTGATCCTTAACCATTTCGTTTCTAAACCCGCAAAAAATATAAACTTTTGCAAAAACAACCACCCATATCCACAAAAACTTCTTTTTATTTACATTCTTTATTTTAGTAAAAAATTCGGTTATAAAATACGAGTATGGCTTAGTTTCAACTTTGGTTAAAAGAAAACATTGGCTAAAGTTTTTTTCTAAGCCACATAGCATAATTTCTTGAAAAACCGGCACTTTTTACACTTTTCACTAGTTTACCCAAAACCCATGCCGCTAGCCAAAACCTACCATTTTAAGGCCCTCTTGATATTTATAAGGAATAAACGTCAAAAAGGAGTAGCTTTGATTGTTTGTCAAGCCTATGTTAGGCATAAGTTTGACACCGGGTCCGAGCGTTTTCATTTAACCATTTTCGGCCAAGTGTTGAGCGACCACTTGTGAGTTGTGTATGTTTGTATATAACTAAATAGAATTTTAGAAAGGCATGTTATGCTCAAAACAAATAAATTTTCTTCAAAAAGTGTTCTAAATAAATTATGATGAATAAAATTGTAAATAGAATAAAAAAATATAATTTAGAACTTGGATTCCCGACACTCTAAAGATAAACCCAAAACTTCTCTTCTACCAATTCCATTTGAATGTGTAAGCCACATTATAGAGGTTTGTTTGAGTACAAGCACGATTCAAGTTTGAGGGTATTTGAAGTGCGCAAAATACAACATATAAATTACATCAATCAATGTATAAAATCAACCCTTTTTCAGTACTAATGATGGAAAAAGCACGTTTCTTTGTTTACTTTTAAATTACAGGATCAAAAGAGCTTAAACGAGTAATACAAAAAATTAACAGCAGAAACCAACACAAATACAAAGATGAAGGATTAACGCAACCTACCGAACCCCCATCCACATCCAAAACAACAAAAATAAAAAGAACAGAAGCTTAGGCACTGGGCCGTGCCCACTAGGCATGGGACCGTGCCCAGTCAAGATTCTCTACAGAACAAGACAAAAGTAAAAGACAAACCAACACGAGGCCGTCCAACCCAACATGGGACGTGGTCAACTCTAAAATTCGTAGAATCTGTGATAGTATAGCAAGTACACTGACCACGTGGCCGTGCCAACCCAACATGGGCCGTGATCAACTCTAAGATTTGAAGAATCTGTGATAGTAACAGCAAGTACACTGACCATAGGGTGGTGCCATATTACCACGGGGCATGTTGGTACACAATCTGACATTTGCAGTTAATGAAGGGAGAGAATGTGAAGCCCACGGGGTCGTGTCAGGTGGGCATGGGGTCGTGGTCGCCTTTTGTTTAAAGCTATAAATAGAGGTGCTTGGCTCAAGAGAAATGCATCCCTTGGTGAACCATTTCTCTCACACTTGCCATCAATCCACTACCACTACAACACCAACACCCACCACCATCATCCATATTTCATCCTTTAGAGTGTGTAGTAGTCTCGGGATCAAAGATTGATTGTAAGAGTTCTTGTCAAACAAAGGTCATGCTTGGCTAAATCTCTTACATCATTTGATGATGACAAATCTTTCATGTATTATTTTTGATTTCCAATCTTTGGAAACTTTTTATTTGGGTATGTATTAATGACTTTAATAACTTGTTTTTTATATTGAAAGTGAACTTTAGTTAAACACTTTTTCGTGTTTTTTTGATTCATTCATTCGTGTCTTTACCGTCTATATAAAGCGCGTTAACTGCCTGGAAGAGGAAGGTGGTTAGAAGGTGGTTTGGGTAAAGTTCTTGCCTCGTTCACTGTATAGATCCCGCGAATACTTGGTTTAAGCTTATTAGGACTTCGCTTGAGGCAGATAGCACTAAACCGAGGAAAGTAAGAACGGCTTGAACCCCCTATAAATAAACTACCATTAAAACTTTATCCGGCCTTGCGGGACTGTATCGCTGCTGACTCAGACCAATATGGCCAAGGATAACGTCACCTTCATAAGAAAAGCTTACCACTTTTCGTATTAATAAATTATTTAATTATCTTCCAATATTTCGGCATTGCGCGACTGCATCACTGCCGACTCAGACCAATATGGCCGAGGATAATGTCGCCTTCACAAGAAGGGCCTACCACTATAATTAAGATAATCTCTTAAAAAACTCAAAATACAGAAATCATCAAAGGATACGTAAAAGAGGAGTCAGAACCAAGTGATTCTTTGTTGTTTATTTGTTTTTATTTATTTCTTTATGTTCTTTCATTAAGTTTTTATCTTTTAAAACTTTCAAAACTGTTATCAAAATTTGATTAGATTAGACGTTAACGATAAGCCGGTATTAAAAGCTCTTGTGTCCTTGGACGCCCTCAGTATCTTACCATCACTATACTAGGTCTACGATGGGTGCACTTGCCCTAACGTGTGTAATACTATTGTATCGTGTTTTCTAAATTTAAAGCTTGATTCACGATTAAAAAATGCTTAAGATATAACAAAAATTATAACCACGCTCAACCACGTCAATAGTAGCTAAATAATCATTAAGAAGATCAAGTAAATCAAAAAATGGATTTTCATTCAAGAATGAAATCTTTGGAACTATCCATATCTGGTTCATTTTTCGAAACCATATCACATCCTGAATCAAATGCAATAAGATGAATTGAGATGGTATTTTGTAAATACGTAATTATTTTGAATAAATTTGCTTTCTTTTTTGATCATATGAGAAAAGAAAGATCTTGTTAGTTCCCGATTTGATATAGTAGGTTGTTGTTTGAGAAAGTATCTTTAATATTAGACAATATTTGAGGAATGAAAATGTATTAAAGAAATCAAGGTGAAAGTTGAACGCATGTTTTGGAAAGTTTAGACATCAAAACCTAAACCCTAATTTCATGTCGTATGACAAGCTTTTAAAGGTTATAAAGGTTTATTTTTTAAGAGATTTTTCCTATGTTTAACTCCAGCTTTTAATCTATTATCTATGAATATATATATATATATATATATATATATATATATATATATATATATATATATATATATAAGGTTAGGATCGTGTAAGAAGCACTAGGCTAAGTGAGAAACTTAAGAAACATTCTGAACCACACATTTTTCTCAAGCTTTTCGTAATATACACATATGTATAGTTTAAAATTTACTATATACAAATGTGTATACTTCAAGATTTGACAATATACATATATGTATATAGTCAATTTTAAACTATACATATATGTATATTACGAAAAACTTTGGAAAATATATGGTCCAGAATGTTTCAGAAGTTTCTAAATTAGAGTGGATTTCTCTTAGAATCCCTATATATATATATATATATATATATATATATATATGATTCGGTTTAAGGAAAAATCAATCCTAGTTGTGAGAACTGTAGTAATTCCTCTAAACCAATCAACATAAAAACTTGAATTTGGGGAAACTATGAAGAACAAGGAGTGAACACGAGAACTGAATTGGATTTATTAGAACAAGCAATATAAATTGGGGGTAATTATAGGGTTTTGTTTTTGATATTTGATTTTGTGAATCGTTTTTAAGTGGGAAAGATCTTGTGAGTACTTAGGTTGTGCTGTGTTATCTTGTTTCTAGACTAAACAACATCAAGCAGTTAATGTAAATTATTGTGTTTCTATGAAGGAAATCGAAGAGTAAAGAGGGTGCAAATTGTTCGGATTGGACGGTGGATCGATGACGGTATAATCACTGAGGTTTGTTTTTGCTAATTATTGTGGTGCATATTTGCAATTCGAAGATAAAAAAAAGTGAGCAAAAAACATTTACATCAATGTAAAAAATCAACAACTAGGCCGCAAAAATCAACAACCAAGGCGTAAAAAAGTTTAAATTTTTTTAACAGGGGAGTAAAAAAGATTACAAACGGGGGTGGGTGTAAAAACAAAAAAATTACGTATCGGTGCCACTCAACAAAATTTATAAAAATTTTTACACACCTGATCGGGAATTCTCAACGCGTCATATATATGCACACATTTTTAGGAGTTTACATTCGGCACCCCCTTTTCGCCACGTAAAAATATAAAAACGTATTAACATTATAAAATTTTACGGATGGTCACAAATTTGAGGTTTGGGGGAGAGGGGCAATTTTCATTGAAAGATTATAAATTTTACGGATGGTAAAAACATTAAATGTAAAAACTTTAGAAATTTAAAAAAGTTAACGGTTAAAAAAGCGGAGCAATTTTCGTTTGAAAGTGTCGCTTTTACACGTATATAAGGGTTGGGGACAAAGTATCGAAACCTTAATTTTTAGGCGGAACTATAAATATTTGGTTGATTTGGGTTGCATTGCAGCCGGTTCCTACATGGTCCAGACACGAGCCCAGAAGACGCTGTTAAAATTAGGAAATCAATACAAAAAAGTAAGACGTTGATGACTTACATTTTGTGTCAATAAAATTTACAATCGGGGTGTAAAAAGAGTTTACAATCGCGGCGTAAAAAAGTTTACAATCAGGGCGTAAAAAAATTTACAACCGGGGGTAAAAAAGTTAAAAATTTTTAACACGGGCGTAAAAAAGTTTAAATTTTTTTAACAGGGGCGAAACGTAAATTCTTTTTACAACCGGGGCGTAAAAAATTTACAACTAGGGTGGGGGTAAGAACAAAAAAAATTACGTGTCGGTGGCACCCAACAAAATTTATAAAAATTTTTACGCACTTGATCGGGAATTCTCAACGCGTTATATATACACATACATATTTTTAGGAGTTTACATTCGACACCGTCCTTTTCACTCAATGTAAAAATATAAAAACCCCGTAAAAACAATATAAAATTTTACGAATGGTGATAAATTTGAGGTTTGGGGGAGGGGGGAAATTTTCGTTAAAATATTATAACATTGGCACCGTGCACATTTTTTTTTATCAAATGCAACATCGTACGTAAACTTTTTTTTTTTGACATTCAACACTGTACGAAAAAAAAAAACATTTTACGTGTGAGTTTATATTTTGACGTTTAAAAAAACATTTACATTCAATAAAGTGTGAATTTTTTTTGACGTTCAACATCGTACGTAATTTTTTTTGACATTCAACAACGTATGTAAAAAAAATATCTACGAGTAAGTTAGATTCGACTTTAAAAAAAACGTTTACGTTCTATACCGTATACCAATTTCTTTTGGCATTCTACACAGTACGTATTTTTTTTTGACATTTGACACCGTACGTAAAATACCTAATTTTGTAGGAGTTTAAATATCTATGTTTGTTCATTTTGTTTTTGAAATGTTGAATCGGGTGTGTAAATTGGGTGAAAGTGTCTGCTTAAAATGTTTTTACAATGGTGTAAACAAAAATCACCTAAAGGTAAATACGATATTTCACATACTCGTAAATAAACTTCACAAGGATCTAGTGTTTTACGTTGACTGTTGATTACATTTATTTTTTTGTTGTGTTCATAGTTGTTGGAGGGTGGAGAACGAGGCCGTAACTGAGACAAGGTCAATGAAGCGACCCGGATGAAAGATCATGAAGAAATGGAGGGTAGCGAACAATTGAACTTAAGATACCGTCTAGTTGTACCATCTCATTACGTTGATGTAATCTATAAAACACGGTGTTTTATGGATTGGATGGGGATGTAAACTCTTAGAAATATTCCATTAAAAAGTTGTTGCATACTTTTATAATTTGGTTAATACAATTACAATTTATTGTTTGTCCCATATAAATTTTCAACGCTAAGTTTTTGGTCAAATGTCATTTTAAAGACATGCACTAAAGATCAAAAACTCAAAAGCAATCTCAACCATCCATCCTAGATTGATCAATGGTCTCTATCAATTCCTACAGTTATCACTGTCACATCCTGACCCGCAGCGAAAATGGTAGTCGAGGCATGATTGGGTTTCATCAGAGCTCATGACATTTACTATAAAGTTTCATATTTAATAATTCAAATTTAAAGAAACAAATTACAATAACACACAGGCACAACATGTTCACAACATTCAAAAATTCTTTATTTTTCTTCTAAGGCAAACCCCTGTGTGTTCCTTGCTTCAACCTGTCCACCTGTATCATGTGTAAAAATAGGGCTTTGGGTCAACAAAAGTTGGCGAGTGAATCTTAATTAAACATTGGAAAGAATTATTTATATGTTTATTAAATAAAAATGTGCATACACCAAATATGAGTATACGTATATGTAAATTTAACCACAAAACACACAATATCAATTAATGCACACACACACAAATATCAAATGATGAACAATGAGATCCAGGCTCAATCAAACGGAGCCGATCTAATGAGGCACCTACTCGTCTCCAACGAGGAACTGATGGGCCTAATGAATGATTTGCACGCAACTTGACAAAATGTAAACACGCAACACAACAAACAACATTTACATCACACGATTTGATCATATAATGGTAATAACACAAGTGTTTGAATAAACGAAATGTATAAACGACACATGATACACCTCAAAACATAATTAAAAGGGGGAATTTGTAAGAATTAACTCACAGTGGGTGTGTTTCCTTAATTGATTGAAGTGTGCGCACGAATTGAAGATTTGATCGACGAACGAACACTAACCTAAAATAATAGTACGATAATTTGATAAATATAAATAAATTAATATTTCTATTTAATCCTTTTTATTAGATTTTTAGGTTTTTTTGTGGTTTTTATTGAGACTTTAAAATCTTTGAAATTGTGTTTTTAAGTATTTTTAATTGATTTTTAACTAAAATTTAAATATATAAGTAAAATAAATAAATATAATAAACATAAAATAATATAAAAAAAATGTTGTTAGGTCTCACAGGAGAAACCTGACCGGTTCTGAGGTGGAATTAGATGCGTGTGGTGAGGCTCGAACTCGTGACCTTTCGGTTGCATGCACGCAGCTTCTTCCAACTATGCTACGTGTCTAACCCGAAATAAACTCTATTTTAATTACATATATATACTAATTAGAATATATCAGAAATTATTTAATCTTAAAAAACTTTTAAATTAATGAACCGGTGCGCATACCTATACTTGAACCCGTGACCCTCGTATTGATTTGCACCCAGCCCAACCAACTGGGCTTGGTGTCTAACCCGCTATATACTGAAATTATTTTATATTTATACATTTGCTGGGTTGCTTTATATATAGAGTATAAAAAAAGTTTGCGATATATATGGAATTCGGAAACGTATACGAGACTCGAACCGGAGACCTTGGACTTGTATGCACACAGTCCCACCACTGGACTGTGTGTCTAACCCGGTTAAAAATTAAATTTTAATTAGACTTATACACATTTAAGACTTCGTCTTCTTCCTTAAAACAAAACCCAGAATTATGATTCTTGATGGGGATATGTTCAACAACTGTTTTTTTTGTTACGATTAAAGTTGGAACATGATAAAATGAATTATGAAAAGAAAAGCAAAAGGGTTTTTACCGACAACGAAAAGCTCTCGGTTTTCCGGCGGGATCTTTTTTTCCGGCGATGGCAGATGAACTTTCCGACGAGCAGAAGGTTGAGCAGATAAAAATAGAGGTAAATTGTGAAGGAAATGAGCGAGTTCCTATGAGTGAAAGGGTCGATATTTATAGTTGATCTTTCAATCGTGTGGGTTTCGGTTACAACTATGATTATGGATTGATGATTTTCAGTCTGTAACCGAATATGGATTGAGATTTGATTGCTGAGATCGTAACTGGTATAACAGTTTCGCTATCAAGAATTATACTTGATTGATTTTTGGCGGTTACTGATTTCTGAAAAGGAAAGAGTTGCAGATTTAACTGGTTTTCAAAAATACAACTTAGTTGTTTTCATTTCTAAGCACAAATGTGCGTGCAGCGTAGTGGTGTTTGGTGTGTGTATTTACACGGGAGACCCGGGTTCGAACCCGGTTACCCCTTATGTTTTATTTATTTATTATTACTATTAATTTTTTTTTAACTTTCATCTATTAATATTTTTATTATTTATTTAATATTTTAAATTCTTTTAGTTCATTTAGTAGCTATAAGTTAATAACTCGAATTAAATGGTGCATAAATACGCAACGACTTTAGATTAAATACTTGAATTATTTAACAAGCGGGTTTTGAAACCCATTTTACAATGAATGTTACAATCACAACTCAATATGGTTCTCATTTTACCCTTTCTCTCTCTCTATATATATATCTGTGTGTGTATTAATGGTTTATGATCTCTAGAAGAAAGGCCAAAGCCGTGTTTGAATAGCTTTACGCACATATTTTGTGTTTGTTATTTGGAGGTCAAAACTCTCAATTTTGTAGTGAGGTTGGTAGGGTTTGAAATCTAACTCAATGAATTTGATTTTGAAAAAAGAATCAATAGATTTGGATAGAATTGAACAAGTTAGATGGTTCAAAGTTGGACTCCGTTTGCTTGCTGGAAATTTTGAAAATCACACATAATTTTGTTTAAAGTTCTAAATTATATTTAGGTTTTGAGGAGCCTTTGATCCACCATTATACATAATGATGATATAGAGTCATGGATCATCTTAAATAATTTGAAAATCAACTTTGTGAAGGAATAAACAAGACGATGAATATTATGGAGAAAACATAATCGCCTTGTGTTTTAATTCGTTGTTTGAACTATGATTACTACAACTAAGGCGTATGATCATGGATTAACGTTGGATGTAATCCAAAACAAGATTTAAAGTATTTAAAAACTTGATAGTAAGATTAAACTAAAAGATTTGAAATAAATATAAGAATGAAAGAATGATAACACCAAGAATGGATTAAGAACATTGAAGAACGAAACAAAAGACTTACTTTAATGTTAAAGATTATTAGTTCCCCAACCTTGGTTGAATTTTAGAGCTCCTATAGAGGATTTCTCTTATTCTGTTTTGGTGTGAAAAATATTGATAACAAGTCATCTATTTATACTTGAGTTGTGGAGGTGAAATTCTAGGGTTTTAAAGAGTTGTAAAAATAAACCAAAGGCAGGGGAGGGTTCTTGAGCCATAACTCACAAGGGGAGAGGGGATGGGGTTGTTTTCGGCCAAGGGAAAGCAAATGAAAAGTGTGTGGACGTGATGGTCGGGTAACGTATGTAATTTAATAGTTTTTTGTGGAATTGTGATATGGAACACACTACTATGAAATAGTTTATGTATTGTAGGTGAAAACTAGTTAAAAATATGTTTGGGAAGCATATATGGGTATTGGAGAAGAATATTGAGAATGAGTGATTGAAACCGAGCAAAACGAAAGAGAAACTGAAAGCTAGTCCCGGTGTCCTCGAATTTGGTGTCTTTTTCCACATTTTTGGGATAAACTCTAAGGTTTCGATTCTAACTTCTTGGGCGATTTCCGGATAAAAAGAGGAGATTTTTGTTAGTTGCAACAACATCCGGCTTTGAGTTTTCCCATCTGGGATGCGAGTGTTGGCTTCTGGGACGACACCAGCCTGAAAAAATAGAATTTTGTGATCTTTTCCATATTTTGGGATAAATCAAGGGTTTCAATTCTAACTTCTTAGGAGATTTCTAGACAAAAAGTGAAGATTTTTGTGAGTTTCCATAATCCCAATTACATCTCTGATCTTGTTTCAATAATTCGAATTAAGATTTGAAGCTGTAATCAAGATGATACAAGGCCAAATCACCTGTGGTCATTCCAAGGTGTAAATTTTTTAGAGAGCTATTGTTCAACTGGTGTTTACCTAGCTTTGGATTTGGATTAGTATTAATCTTTTGATTAATTTGATTTATTGATTAGATGTCGCGATCCAGTCAAAGATAAATGTTAAAGTATATTTCTAATTACCTCAAACTATATAGCTAGTGCCAATAAGGGTGTCGAATCCACAAAGAGTCTGTGGTCAATGTTAAAAACTATGTTGATTGTAGAACGGTTATGAAGCTTGCTAATCTTGATCTGAAAGAGTGTTGGAAGTTGATGACTGTCGTTAGGGTCATGCAGAAACCTATTTAAACTATATAGCTAGAGTAAGTAGGGTATCATATCCACGACGAGCATGTGATCAGTATCGCACGTTTCGTTCATTATTTAAACTATTGTTGCACCTCCACTCTAAACTACTGATCTAAATACAAAAGCAAACTCTACTTTTTAGCTGATTTGTAAAAAACAACAAACTTTGGTTAGAAGAAAAGATATCAGGTTTAGAAGCGTAACCTACTCCAAACTTCAGGTTCTAGGTTTCACAAAACTAAGTTTACTCAGTTCATTGGCCACCACATAGACATGGTGCTGGAATGTCGGTTAATTTAAGATGGTAATTAAAACAGGTCTTTGTCATTAGATCTTTTACAGTTTGATTACCCTATTTACTAGTGTGAGTCATCCTACTCTATTTCACCAAACAAGCGGCTAGGTTTTGTCATCAACCGAACAAGTAATAAAGTAAGAACTCAAAACACATTCAAATAGTTCAAAGAAACCAACACATTAATATATTCATATACAACTTTGTCAATATCAAAAACACATCCAAATATGAATTTAAACTTAGTAAAGTAAAAACCTAAATAAACCATCCACAAGTGAGATTAGCCGCTCATGTACATTACCTCAAAACACTCTTAACTCTAAAAAAATATTTGTTCTCCTTCTCGATTGCCGTTCCAAGCAGCAAAGGGTACTGCCCTTTTCAGTCTCATCCAATTGCCGTCCAACTCCCCATGAAAGTGGCGTCTTTTATTCACCAATCACCACCGAACTCTGTTTTTGGGCCCATCCTTCTATTTGTCTTCAATTAATGGGCTGCCAATAAATATATGAATGATCAGATTTAGCCCACTCATGACACAACCTCATTATTATATATATATATATATATATATATAGAGGTTTACGTGAGAAAATTTAAAAGTGTGAGAAGTATAAGAAAAACTATAGAGGTGACATGTGTCCCTTTTTATTTTGATAGTTTAAGGGTATAACTGTAATTTAATTAATAAAATCTAATTATGGAATGAATATATGCAACCGATTTTTAGCAGTTATTGTAGAGATTTCGAATTTGAAATAACACCCTAACTCATAAAAACACCACAACATGTATATTGAAGGCATACATCTTATAAAGAACAGAAATATAACTCATAAAAACACCAACATGTATATTAAAGGCATACATCTTATAAAGAACAGAAATGTAAAAAAAATAACACCATAACTCATAAAAACACCACATCAGTTATATTGAAGGCACACATTTTATAAAGAACACCCTAACATTGAATATAATAGAAATAACACCCTAATATAACACAGTCAACACTTTAATCAGAATCAAAACAGAAATAACACCCTAAATATAAAAAACAGAAATAACTCTACATAAGTATATTAATATGGTACTCATATTAAAGATAAAAAACATACTCGTTATTATGGTGTAATTTTTTTTAAAAAAAAGTTACGTATAAAAAGTTATTGATGTTTAAAAAAGAATAGGAGAACTTTGATGTGTATTAATGTTATTTTCTTAATTTAAAAATATTCAATTTACCTTTATACCCTTATCTAGAAAATTAGTTAGTTTAATAGTCAACATTATTTATAGAATTGTCACTATTATCTCAACCATTAGATTAAATATCTAATGGTTTAGATTCTTTCTTATTATTTTCACACTTTTAAATTTTCTCACAATAACCTTACCCCCCCCTCTCTCTCTCTCTATATATATAATAGAGCAAGCTATTACTTACAGTGATTTTTTTGATTTTTTTATACATTTCAACCGTCAACTTTAATTTATTTTTTTTGTGAATTTCATCTTAAACTATTAATATTAACATTTAAACGCGTTAAAATTTCTAAAAACTTTGTAATGTGTCATTTTCACACCCTTCGAGTTTTACGTGCTTATTTTTATGCACATGTCGGGTATAAATTGACGTTTTACGTTTCAATGTAATTTTTATTGAAAATGAGTTATGTAAAATGCAATACATTTTGTGCTTATTTTTATGGACGTTTTCGATTGGCCTATCTATTGATGTAATTTTGTTCGGAAACGAATCGGGGCAATTAGAGTTTTACTTTTTCAGTTGGCCTACATTTTGTCGTACATTTTCTTTAGACTTTACAAATTAGAGTTACTTTACGTTTCATGAGTAATGTCAAATATAATAAATTTTCGTGCTTATTTTTATGGATTTTTCCGTTGGTCTACCTTTTGATATTAAGCAATTATATAAAAAAACTAAGTACCCGCAAATCATGTTAAAAAAACCAACTCTACAACACAGAGAATCAATTCTAGTTGTTTAAATTCTCATATTGCTTCTTTGTAGTGCGTCATGAAACCAACGAACATTTAAATTACCAAAAACATTGGTTTAATTTTACTTATATGCCATTCATGGTTCTCATTTACAATTATACGTTATCTTCATTATTTCTTTTCACACACATTAATTAATTGAGAAACAACTAATTACTCATTACTTTTATTAGAGTTAATTGCTCGAATGGTCTCTTAGTTTGTTTTTTTTCATCTTTAATCCTCATCTATAACCACCGCCACTCGTCATTATCAAACCACCATCATCATCAAAACCCGTCACCTCGTCCGAATCCATAACCACCGCCACCCGGTCATCATCAACCATGAAGAAAATCTTAAATTGAACGGAAAGATTATGGTAGAATGATGCATCAACCATGATTCTTCTGAGTTGTAATAGTTTAGATCATTTCTTTGGGTTAATAAACATCTGGTTTGGGTTTTCAGTTGTTTATCTTGATAGATCTATACTTGATCCATGTTTTAAAACAGAACCATGACATTAACCATGAAGAAAATCTTAAACTGAATGGAAAGATTACGGTAGAATGACACATCAATAAAATTCACGAGTGAAATAATGCTTACATATCTTTAGATTTACTGATAAATATTTGCGATAATATAATATACAAACATTGTGCTTAAGTAGGTTGGTAGTTATTTAGACTCAATTAAAATACTAGAAAACATATTTTGGTACGGGTGACACTCAAAGCAGAAAGATGCAATTGTCACCAAGAAAAGGTTTTATATGTAGTTTTTTTAGTCTAAGTCCATCTCAAGTCTAAAACTGTACGTGTAATTCTATACTTAGAAGTCATATGGTGAATGTCACAAAGATAAACTATAAGCATGTAAGACGTGCCTCATCTAATCTAATACCTGTAAAACTTATCGTATATATAATAAATAAAACTAAAATATTAGTATATATATATATATATATATATATATATATATATATATTAAGAGGATAAATATAACAAAATTACTGAAGGAAATTAATTTATCTTACCTGAAATTGATTAGTTGATGAATGAGCTAGTGGTATATGATACTGATTTATCGTAGCCTCTCTAGAACATGAAATTACTACTCATATATATTTTTTTATGTATTTAATCGATTTACGGTACCTAAATGAGAAACAAATAAACAAGCCCACCATAGAACATGGTCCTGTTATACAGTGGCGGATTCAGAAATTTCCTTCGGTTAATTCGTTTTGATAGATTCTCACTATTTTTTTTTCCAAATTATACAAAGTTCTCACTAAATTTTTCCATTTTTTCCAAACCGAGTCAGTTCATATAAACCCACAAAACAGGGCTGGATCCGCCACTACTGTTGTATCAACCACACCGCAACCCTTCTAAGACGCCCTTGACATACCCGAACTAGATTCCAAATTTCCGAGAGAAGTTGGCCCAAATAGGAAGGCCAGGCCAAGGACTAAGAAGGTTGTAGTGGGTTAGATAAAAGAAAAGCATCATCATACTCAATGAATTCCACCAATATCAAAGATAAGATAGGGTATGAGTAGGATAAGACGTAGACAGACTTACCTATACCCCGTAGGAATAGAGAGACTGCTTTTAGTGAGACCCCCGACTCGATAGTAGTTTTACATCAAGCCTTGGACATAAGGCACATAACACTCAACAATTGAGACAAAGGCTGATTAGTGCATGTAACTTTTGTCTTTCGGCTATCAACGCCACCCCATGATGCTGATTAACTGTCCGCCGCTTTTGACGTTATTTTCACAAAATTAGTAAAATAACGTTAAAATTAGTGCAATTTCACTTTTATTCCCCCGATGACCCACACATATATATATTATATATATATATATATGCACACCGCACACAGGGGCGTAAGGTTACATAAAAGAAAATAAGACTCCAATCGTTAATATCAGCATTAAAAAGGATATTTTCATTGTGGTTGACTAAGTGTAACGTAAAACATACTTCAAGTATGTAAGTTTAAGTCAAGGAAAGTTGCCAAGAATTTCCATATCATCCCCACTAGCATCACTCATCATACCTAAGATTTTATTCAACCTGAAACAATGACAGATAGAAGCATATTTCTCTTCCTCATATTAGTTTGTTTTTTGTTCAGAAATCGTTGTCTCTCAAAAACAGATACATTACAACAAGGCCAAGAGCTCAAGGACTGGGATGAATTGGTTTCATCAAACAAGGTCTTCAGTTTGAAGTTGTTTAGCTTTGGAACTATGGTGAGCCCATATTTAGGGATATTCTACAAGAAAAACAACAACATTACATACCGTTATCCATTAATATACCGTAATAAGGCAGTTTGGGTGGCAAACAGAAACAATCCCATCCCGGATATGTACGGCAAGCTGATCATAGATGTCCATGGCAAGTTCAGCATTTTATCAAGTGGAGGCACTATTCTTGATCTCTTCAGTCCTAATCCATTAGCAGCGTGCAAAGCAAGTGCTAAACTCTTGGATACCGGGAATTTGGTGCTCCAAGAACTACATCCAGATGGTTCTGTTAAGAGAGTTTTATGGCAAAGCTTTGATCACCCAACAGACACTCTTCTACCTGGTATGAAACTTGGAATCAATCTCAAGACTAGGCATAGATGGTCACTGACTTCCTGGGAGGGTGAAACGCTACCAGTTCATGGGTCGTTTACATTAACAGTCACAGAAGATCTAAATGGTACAGGTCAGATGGTTATCCTGAAGGGAGGAAATATCCATCAGATGAGTGGACCTTGCTGCAACGGCGAATTCATAAACTCAAATAAAATATCTTTTGGTTCAGATGTCCGCCTGTATTATGTTTCTAACGAGACTGAGCAGTCCTTCACATATTTAACGAAATCGTATGATTCATTTCCAGCTCTGAGGATGTCTGAATCCGGATACCTTGAAGATTCAACTCTTCACACGGGCCTCTTCTGTGCCTTGATGAGTAGCCCCGTTCGGGGACAAAGCAAGTTGGAAATGTTTAAATGCAGGGATGATTATACCTTTTATATGGGGTTAGATTTTCACTTCCCAACCAAGAATTATGTATTTGTCGATGAGCATGAATATCATGAAAGCCATAACATGACTCTGTATGACTGCAAGAGATTATGCTGGAACAATTGTTCTTGCACTGCTTATTCTTATGCAACCAAAAACAGGGCAGGCTGCAAGACTTATGGTAAAATGATATACAATCCAGCAAAAGTTAACCAAGACAAAGAATATTATACCTTTCGTGACCGAGGTTAGCAATTTTATTATTCTCTATACTTGTATTCCATTTTTACTGCAATGATAAGAGTATGAAGTTAAGTAAAGAAATTCTGGCAACAACCAGACGGGAAAAAAATCTTTTATATACATGTTTGGATTTCATTTATTTGTTTTTCTTGAGTAAAAATCCTCTTGGACACACATATGTTAGTTAAACTTATTGAGGCTTAGAGTATGAGTTTCAGATCACCAAATAACCCAACTTATCCTGAGAACTGGGTCGCCTTATTTAGGTTACCCTTAAGAGGTAGTTAAGTAGGGCTATATAAGTTTTGAGGAGAGAATAGTTAGATAGAATTCTACCATTCATTTTCATTGTAATACTTTGTACTTGTTTGACTTAATTTAATAAGCAATCGCTGGTGAGCAATTTCTAAGCTTATCAACTTTCTACTCTTCATGTGTGAGTTTTTGGTGTTTAGAGTGAATCATTTTAGATTCACTCTCAAAAATAATAATAAAAGAAAGGAAAAAAATAATATTAGATAGACTTAACCACAAAGGCATTTCAAATTAAAATCCTTACCACTTAGCTGTGAATCCCTCTTCTTTTTTTTTTCATATGCAGTAAAGAAGAAGAAGAACTGGTTTTGGTTGATCATTGGGGCTGGATTTCCAGCTCTAGTCATATCATGCTATTTCTTATACAAGAAGCTTGATCTCATAGGTATCAGTTTCACATATTCCACTTATGTTGAGAGTAAATTACATTTCTTTGTTATGATACATCTGCCTACATATTTTAACAAATTAGGGAAAGCCAAGAAAATCCAGAAGTCGTTATTGCATCAACTAAAATGCTTATACAAAAATGAAGAAACACATAGGAATATAAACAATGATTTGCATTACTTCACCTTTAAAAGCATCTTGTTTGCAACAAACAATTTATCACGCACTAATAAACTTGGAGAGGGCGGTTTTGGAGCAGTTTATAAGGTAAACTTCAAATCTCACACTATATAAAAGGATTTCAAGTTTCAAAGGATTTTACGCATGACAGCCAGGGATTTCTTGAAATCGCTAATCATACACATCCATACTACAAGGGCTAGTTAGTATATAGTTTAAAGTTAGTTAAATGGCGGTTACAAAGTATAGGGACTAAAGGTGGCAAGCCAGAAGTTGATAACCACCACCCAAGGGTTGCGAAATCCCTTGGGAGGCACCTCTTGATCGCCGGCAGCCACACAAGGAACAAGGGACACGACTAGTGGATTCTAGAGACACACCTCTTCACGTTTAATCACATCCACATATTCAAGAGACGCACCCATTCGTGAAAGGACATGTCTATTCACTCGCATCCATTAGAAACTATAAATAGGGCTTAGATTGCATTTGTAAATTTCATTCCATCGTATTCAAATTCAGTATTATATAAAGTTTAGTTTATCATACACATTCTAGAGATCAAAGATTATTCTGGGAAACATTTCTCAGGGAAAATTAGTTGATGGACAAGAGATTGCAGCAAAGAGACTTTCACAAGGCTCTAGGCAAGGAATCACTGAGTTTATGAACAAAACCAAACTCATAGCCAAACTTCAACACGTTAATCTAGTTAGGCTTCTTGGGTGTTGCATTGAGAAGCAAGAGAAAATCCTTGTATACGAGTTTATGCCTACTAATAGCTTGGATTTCTTTCTATTTGGTAAGATCCAACACCACGTACATTTTGTATATGAACTCAGTCCTATTTTTGTTAGCACGCTGCTACTCATTTGTTGATATATAGATCCTAGAAAGAAAGTATTACTGGGATGGAAGGATAGCTTTGCGATCATTGACGGTGTTGCTCAGGGACTTGTATATCTCCATAAGTTTTCAAGGCTAAGGGTAATCCATAGAGATTTAAAAGCCAGTAACATCTTGTTGGATGCCTACATGAATCCTAAAATATCAGATTTTGGGATGGCTAAGCTGTTTGGGATCAATGAGAATGAAGCAAATACCAGTAGAATTGTTGGAACACGGTGAGTCCATAACATTCCTAACACAAACTCGCAAACGCTATTACTGATTTGGTTTGATATGCAGTGGCTATATGCCGCCAGAGTATATGATAGGAGGTCGCGTTTCAACCAAGACAGATGTCTTCAGTTTTGGTGTTTTAATGCTTGAGATTGTAAGCAGCAAGATGAATCCTGGGAGCTATGATGTGGAGCACCCTCTCAACCTTCCAGGACTGGTAAGCTTTCTTTATTTCAGACAAACAATAACTTCAATTAACAATTATTTGTCTAATAAGATAGCACTTACAACCATACATTGCAAAAATGTTGAAATCGATTTAGGCATGGGAACTATGGAATGAAGGCAGAGGTTTGGAGTTTATGGATCCGGTATTGAATGATTCATGCTCTCACACAGAAGTAATGACATGCATTCATGTGGGTCTTTTATGTGTTCAAGATCATGCCACAGACAGACCAACCATGTCAGAAGTTATTTCTATGCTTACAAATGAAAATCTGCATCTACCAGTACCAAAACAACCAGCATTCTTCATTGAGAGGCATGAGGCACAGGCGACAAGATATGATAATTTGGGAAATGGGTCCATAATGGACAATCATTTTCAGTTTTAGTGGCCAGATAGAAACCAGAATAAAAGGAGACGTGTGGTATTATTAGTTATTTCAAGTTTAATTCCTTGAAACTTAACTTGATGGTATCCCTAAAATTAGTTGTTTTTTAATGGTGGCATTACAATCATAAGAACATACTAACTGGAGGCTAAGAGAACACATGCTTAGATCTACAACGAATTGAGAATAGCTGAATTAGGGTCAAAAGACAATTCCGTCCATACTATAGGACCGATTGATCACAATTTAATCAAACAATCAAGAACAAAAATTTAGAAGAACAAGGGATGAACCCATTAATATGAACTTTGTATATTAATCGATCAAGCCACTTGATATTTTACATCTGATATCATATATATATATATATATACATATACGGATGAATAGATGTGTCCCATGTGAAATTACGTTATCCCCGGTACAAATCAGTTTCGAAGGGTGGTAGGAACACTCCTTTCTTACCCTTACTATCATAACTTTTTTATCAATTCTACAGGTTACCTTATTTTTACTCTCAATTACTTTAAATTAGTTGCATAATTCCTTTCAAGTACCCTAAACTATTTTTCTTTTTTTTTTTTTAATTAAAAATATATTATATACATTATCATCAATAAATGGCTCCATCGAAGGATCCCTTATGTTTTAGACATTGTCGGGTCTTCAACATGAGCTTGGGCAACATCCATGAGAAATTGGAGACTATTACCGGTGGAAAATAAATTGCTGGGATCGTCAGGTGAAATGTATAATTTAAATTATCATGCGTCTTGTAGTATAAGAAAATTTGAATTGAGAAGTTTATAGAGAGGAGAAATGGTTGTAGAATTAGTGTGTGACCATAAAATGTGAGATATGTATTTAAAAGAGGCAAAAAAACTAAACTTTTTTTTTATTTTTTATTTTGGTGCCCAACGGTCACTTTTAGCGGGCACATTTGTGAACTTTTTTCGGCGACTACTAAAAGACACCACAATCCGCTGGCCTACCCGAAAGGGGGGCGGCAGCGTTCCCTTGTTTACCGAGGTACCTGCAAGGGGTACCCGAGTAGTGTCCCGCCCACCCTATAAATATATTGATATAACTAATTCACTTAGTATGATTAGTTTGCTAAAAAAACTTCGTACAATTATTACTCTATATACAAAATACCATCTTGTGAATACTTTTGTCTCTCATCACCTATACATACAAAAAGGATATAAATATGGGTTTCAGTTTCTATAATTTACATTTAAAATCTTTTATTCCCCCTTCATCTTGTGAATACTTTTGTCTCTCATCACCTATACATACAAAAAGGATATAAATATGGGTTTCAGTTTCTGTAATTTACATTTAAAATCTTTTATTCCCCCTTTATACTTTATATGATATGCACTTTTAACCTGTCTAGTTTTTTACTGATTTGACTTTTACGAAACGACACTGGTTGTCCGTTGTGGAGCGTGAGTAGTCTACTAGTTGTTGCTAAAAAGTAATAGTAAAATAAATAACGTGAGGAAAATATTTACAATAATAATTGTAATCTGAGTTCATAAAACTGTTAAACTCTAAAAATGCATATCGTCATCATCATTAAAAAATATATGAAAATCTAATAAATGTATTAGTGTGTGTATAAATAGAGAGTTTATTAGCTGGTAGGTAGTTAGTAGAGTTGGCTATAGCATATATAGATAGAGAATTTATTAGCTAGTAGTTAGTTATTAGAGTTGGTTATTTCAACATCTATATATACAGAGGTTTGTATTATATTCTAATATTATGATGATATGAGATAAGAGGAGTTTGAGCTCAATAACTGTCTTTATGGTACGAGAGACTTCTCCGGCTTCTGATCTCGTTTTTCTGGCGAAACATCTTCTTCTCCGGCGATTTTTCGGCACACTTCTCCCATCTTATTTTGTTTCCCAGTCTGTTCTCTAAATCAGATCTGTTTAACTCTCCTTTCTCTTCTCCATATTCAATTCCAGAACTACTTGTGCTTTTCAGTGGCAGCAACAACTAAAAATTCTTACTCATCAACATCTGTTATAAGTGAAATGACGTCAGATTTGGATAACAGCTAGCCGAATATTACCAATTTTATGTCGATAAAGCTTGATAACGGAAATTTCTTGCACTCGCAACACTAATTCCTCACGATTCAGCAGACTGTTGACCTTCTTGTAAGTCCCTAAACTGTATCTAGGATGCTAATGATTGATTCCTATAAAGATTAGATCCAAAACACCAAGTTAATTGATGTTTGAACCAAAATAGGTAACAAATGTGAAGAACTTGATGAAGAACAATGATGAACACACAAGATAGATCTTTAAAACCCAATAGATAATTTGCCAAAAGTGTTTACAATGAAAACCCTCAAATTCCTAATGTGTGTATCCTGAAACCCTAATTCACTCTTTTTATTTATAGCCTAACCAAGTTAAGGCCAATTACCATTTAATCCCTTAAAGTAAACTTGATTAGTGTTCCCGGCGACACTTGTGTCTTCGTTGAGTGTTGCCACTCACCATTCTTTTTCAGGTCTTTGATCGTAGATGCACTTGGCGACATTGAAATGTCATCGGGATAACAAGAACAATATACAGTGATCAAATACATGGGACCCTAAGAGTGTCGCCCGTGATGGTCGCCTGCTCAACTGAATCTTGATCTATAATCTTCCAATCTAGACACCTTAAGTACCTACACTTACACGCTATGGTCTACAATGGTCTCATAAGTTCCAATAATCTCTCCGTAGACCATTGCATACCACTTGAACTTAACGATGGTTGATCAACCGAGTCTTAATCTGGAATCTACAATCTTCACACACCTTCTTGATGACACTGAGAATGTTGACTGATGCTTGAACAACTAAGACTTCATTTGCATTCTTCCAATCTAGATACTTTCAGCCACTATACTATCACGATGTGGTATACAATGGTCTCCAAAGTTCCAACAATCACTCCCTAGACCATTGCATACCACTTGAACTTCACACACTAAACCACACAGTCACCTTGATCTTCTCAATCAATCTTCAATGCCTTTCAGATTTGATACTTCATCTTTACATAATCTGCATCTTCAACCCTGTAACTTTTGGTTGAATTGTTGATAACATTAGACTATCATTTTTAGACCCAATAATCTCCCTCTTAATCTAATGTAATCTAACTCTTGTAGCATCTTTAGGGCTATCACATCTTGTATACCAGTATGCTATGATCTAGATTGATTGATGCTTGCTAAATTGAAGATCATAGCAGACCGGTAAACAAGATGTGATAGCCATGAAGATGCTACAAGAGTTAGATAACATTAAACTAAGAGGGAGATTGTTGGGCCAGTGGTAGTGGTTTCTATTGAATTGGGTTTTGATATATTGTCTTCTGATCTAACCTTTTTTAAAACGTCAACTTTGTCATCTGAATTTGACACTGAAGTTTCCAAGTCATTTATTCTTGCAAAAGCACCTGAGATTGAACATCCTAAGTCATTTTGAGTTTCAAATTCATCAGCCATTGGATACTCTGATTTACCGTGAGTATCACAACTGCTCGAAGTTTCGACATTCATTGGGATATACGTTGGAATTTCTTCGTTCAGAAAATCCCAAATTTATTCTCTCCAATCCCGTTACAAACAACGGGGAGCTAGCAACAACCATTTTATTTCCGAAACCAACAGAATCAACATAAGCAATAGAGTCCCATTCGTTTCTAATCTCATCAACCTGTTCTTTCCTTAGACCTGCATTATCTTTGTAAGCACAATCATTTTGATCATAATCATAAGCAAGATCATTTAGTGGATGAGGAGTTGGTATTGGTGCATAGTTGTTCATCAATTGTGGAGGGAAAAGTGCACATTCGAATCCAGAATTATCCACATAACCAATACCTGAATTTATGTAACTCGGTCTTTGTTAATTTCAATCTTATCAAAAACCTTTTTGCTTATGTTCCACTTATCAATGATGATTTGAAGTTTTGTAACATCATTTCTAGCATTTGCTAATTTATCTGTAAGATCTTTTCTTAGTGCATCTTTCCAAGATCATGTCCTTTTAATGCTTTAATTTCTTCAAGACAATCATCTTGTTTTATTTTGTATGCTAGCTCATTTTTCTTCATCTCATCATTGATTCTTAATGTGGACTCCTTGGTTTTGATAAGCAAAGAGTTATAGTAATACATCTCATTTACTTGTTTTATGCATTTGTTAGAACAAAGATTATTGAGTACCTTAAAGACATGCCCTCAGCAACAGCTTGATCCTTTACCTTGCACATGCAAGTTGCATCAGTTGGGGCTTCCTTCTTTGTATAAGTCTCTACATCGCCATCACTTCCAAATAAATAACCATATTCTCGTTATCTGCATGATCTTTTGACATCTGAGGTGGTAACTCTTGATTGATAAACGAAGCTTGAACCTCCGATTTGGTACGAATATAATCACCATTGCCATTGTAATTGTATTCTCTGTTGAATAATTTCGCATTCCAATCTATTACCCTTCATGCTTGAGAAGCTTCTCATATAACACCTTTAATGAAATAGATTCTCGATTTTCTTGACTTTCGGTGTTGCTAACAATATGAGACCAATTTTTAGCTGGGATTCTAAAGACTTCTTGTGAATCTCCGAATTTTCAGTTTGATTCGAAAATTATGAAAATTTTCAACTAGAGCATTGAATCTTATGTATTGTGCAGTCAATGATTCCCCCTCTACTCTTATAAACTTATGAAATCTTCGATCACAAATTTTAGAGATGAATCGATTACTTAGTCATTTTGTACACTCTTTACATTAGCTTCACTATCATTGCTTTGATTCTTTGAGCTTCAGAATCACTCCAAAAAATAATAAACCTAAATCAATCCGAATTTTGACTCTTCCTTTTTCTTGCAATGTACAAGCTTTAAGAATCGAATGGCCCAAAAATTAAAATCCTGACCCAAATAGTTTCTTAAAGCCCAAACTTAAAAAATAAAAAACTTTGTATCTTGGCCCATAAACTTAACAAGGCCCGGCCCATAATTGAAATTTTATGACGCGGCCTACACTAACTAATTCTCATCAACCAACTATTCCAGTTCTTTACCTTCTTGAAACTGATTAATATGATCTAACCTGTGTTAATCACACTTCCAAAAGTCTGTATTGGCCCACTTTGTTTTGAGTCCAGCAAACGAAGTTAACCTTTTAAAAGTGGAAACCCTGCCCCACCTAAGACTGATCGGTGTGGGGGACGTCCCCGGTGCGGTTTGGTGTGAAGCCGTGCCTGCACACTGCCCCCTTTGGGGCTCCGTCCTCTCCGTCTCCATCTCGATGCTCAAGTCGGGCCTCATTTCAAATCTCTATCACACGCGCACACACACACATATATAAATATATTGAGGCGCGCGCGCGCGCACACACCCACATATATATTGTGACCCATCCCCACACCCTAGGTCGGTCCCCTTCCCACACCCGCTTACGTGGCGGACCATCCTTTGAGTACTACCCTCCTCCACACCCTATAGTCTAATATCCAACCATCTCGGCTCGTAACACAATGCCAACTAACAAAAATCTAAACCCTAAATTTTCTACAGATAAAAGTCACCACCCACCTTCTCTACCAAAAGAAAAATACTAGGCAGCACCTTACTAAAAAGTATTTTGACTTTTTCTAATGAATCCGACAGCCAACAACACACATGCTCCTACACTTTCTAGTGAAAACAATCCAAACCCTAGAATATAAACACTTTAGCCACCACCTGCAATACTCTCTCTCTTCAACGCAAAAGAACGGTCTTCTTCTACTCTTTTCTTTAAATCAAGACAAGAGGTGGTTGTTGAGAGAATTAACGGTGGAGGTGTAGGTAGTTTGCAATGGTGGTAATTTCGTAAATAGAGGATGCTAGAAGATGGTGGTTTAGGTTTGCGGTGGTTGGTGGTCTTGTGATATGAAGGTCGGGGGTGGTAAATTGTTGGAGAGTTATAGAAGGGGTAGTTTGGTAGTTCCAAGTGATAGTTGCCGGAGGTCAAGTGGTGCTGCGTTCAGTGGTGGTTTGTGGTTGTTGGTGGAACCGTGTCAGTGAGAGGTGGTAGTGTATGATGGTAATAAATGCAGGTGTTTTGTGAAGGTGGTGATTGATGATGGAAAGCAGTCAGGTTAATGTTTTCGGTGCGAGCGACGTGTGGTTGTGGTTGAGAAAGATTGCTGAGATGGTGATGATGGTGGTGTGGTAGAGGTGGTGAATGTTGAAGAGGGTAGTGTTGGTGGTTGACGTAAGACATGTACAATTGTAGTGGGTTGGGGATGGTTTGTATTATTTTGAGCAGCCTGCTGGTTGATGGTAGTGAATGTGGGTGGTTCGGGGTGTTTGTTGATTAACGAAAGTGGCGGTTATAAGGTGTTTAACAAAATAACACTCTCCTTTTCTACTCCAAGTGATGCCGGCTAGAAAATAATGGATAGTCCAACGACTCGTCACTGATCAGTGGCGCCACATGAAACATGACTTAAAATCATTGGTGACACAGTAGTGTCACCAGCCGACACTTGAAGGTGAGTTCAAGATTTGAATGACGCCGAAAAATTGCGCCGGAAAGAGGTTCAGATCAGTGACGCCAGAATCTGGTAAGTGACGCCGGAATCGCTGTTGATGAAGATTTGAAGATCTTTTAATGGCTACCAACACCACACGCTCACTATGTGTGAGTGATATGCCTAAAAATATATCTTGTTTCATTTTTTTTATAAAAAAATTTGTAAACGAGGAATTTGTTGTAGAAAAGCTTGAAATCAAAGAAAAACAACTTGTATTTGATGCTTTTTTTGGATCAGATCCACTTTCCGTATCTAAAACCCCATTTTCTCTCTTTAAAAGTTCTTCACAAACCCCAAACTTTTTGAAAAATAAAGAGCACCAAAGCTCTGATACCAAATTGTAAGTCCCTAAACCGGATCTATGATGTTAATGATTGATTCCCAGAAAGATTTAAATCCAAAACACTAATTTAGGTGATGTTTGACCCAAAATAGGTAAGAAATGTGAAGAACTTGATGAAGAACAATGATGAACACACAAGATAGATCTTTAAAACCTAATACATAATTTGCAAAAGTGCTTACAATGAAAACCCTCAAATTCCTAATGTGTGTATCCTGAAACCCTAATTCACTCTTTCTATTTATAGGCTTATCAAGATAAGGCTAATTACACTTTAGTCCCCTAAACTTAATAACTCACCAAAACTCTCGCCTAATAAAGAAAACCCTATATAAAAAATGAAAAATATATAATGTGTATACAAAATATATTATTTCTTCAACCATAAGTCATGTTCCCTCGTATCTTGAACTTCTCTTGACGAACCTTCGCTCAATCTTCTTGTCTTGTCTTATTCGTTCATTACGGCTCGATCGACTTTGACTTTGTGGCATTTGAACAATCATGGGCGTCGGCGAAGGTGAAACT
The DNA here is from genome assembly GCA_947069175.1 of Scalesia atractyloides. Classification (NCBI taxonomy): domain Eukaryota; kingdom Viridiplantae; phylum Streptophyta; class Magnoliopsida; order Asterales; family Asteraceae; genus Scalesia; species Scalesia atractyloides. The sequence goes on along the minus strand of CAMTDV010000001.1, from coordinate 13,442,449 downwards.
CGATTAGTGTTCCCGGTGTCTTTATTGAGTGTCACCATTTACCGTTCTTTTTCAGGTATGGTCTTCGATAGTAGAAGCACTTGGCAACACTAAGATGTCATCGGGATAACCAGAAAGCTAGATAGTGTCAAATACTTGGCGACACTAAGAGTGTTGCCAGTGATGGTCGCCATGATCAACCATGTCTTGATCTGCAATCTTCCAATCTAGACACCTTTAATCTTTTATCTGTAATTAGCAACCTTCACACCTTCCTAAGAGTGTCACCCATGACTCATGCTTGAATAACTAAGACTTCATCTGCCTTCTTCCAATCTAGATACTTCCAGCCCCTATACTTTCACAATGTGGTATATAATCGTCTCCAAAGTTCTAACACAACTTCAACACTACAACCGTGAATTTGAACTTCCAACTGTAGAATCAGATGCCAACGAAGCTAAGAATCAATCAGATACCTATGTGTCAGCTTTCATAACAGAAAATTTGTCATCCTTGTTAGCTCATCTTGCATAGGGTATAAATTCAACTCCATAATTGTAGCAACGACTTAAAGAATCATTTTATTAGAATATTATTGAGGGATTTGTATGTTCTAGTGGTTGTGATGGATCTTATGGTTGCGATAATCGTAAATGATGGTCGTATAATGATGGTGAATTAGTTTCAGATAACGTTGTTGATCATATCACGTTGTTTATGGTGGAGGTTGTCGTAGTTATAATGTTAACCAATCTTGGGTTTCTTCATTGTGGTGTATTGTTGAGGAAGATGTCAAATTAAGTGGCTCTTATCTGAAAATAATCACTTAAATGAAATTGGATAGAAAGGTATTATCGTGGAATATGTGAAATGAAGTGGCTCTAAATTGTGACATTTGGGGTGCATTGTCTGCTATGCCTAGAGATGGATACCGATATTTTATTACTTTCATTGATGATTTTAGTGGATTAACATGGATGTATCCTTTGACTTGTCATTCTTAAGTGGTTGATTGCTTTTGGCATTTCAAACCGCTTGTTGAGAACCTGTTCTCCTGTGCCATCAAACATATTTAGTGTGATGGTACTCTTAAGCTCATTCGTGTTTCTATGGTTTTTTTCCTTTCAGTTTCTGCGTCGCTTATCGCATTTCTTGTTCCTATACTCCCAACAGAATGGGGTTGCTGAGCGGAAAAATCGCCAACAGGGAGTTCTACTACTTCCACAACTTTTTCACATTCTATTCCTTTCATCATTCCTCATGCGCTTCTAACATTTGTTTCTTCTCTTTCATCTTCATCTCCTCCTATTATTCCTTCATCATCATCTACTGTTATTTCTTCTCTTGATATTACTTCACCTCCTTTTACTTCTTCTCCTCCTCCTCCTCATCCTTTTCCTCATATTCCGACTCAGTAGATGGTTACACGATCTCGTGATCATACATGACAGTCGCGTCAATTTCTTGATCATGTTCTTTTTCATGTCTATACTACTCCCACCACTAAGCCTGTGGAAGGCTCAGCAGTACTTTGTTTGGTTGGATGCGATGTGTGCTGAGATTGATGATTTTCATGCCAACCAGATGCCAAGTCTTGTTCAGGCTCCCACTAACGCCAACATTGTTGGTTGTAAGTTAATTTACAAGATTAAACATAATATGATGGATCGGTGAGTGGTTATAAAGCTCGGCTTGTTGCCTAGGGCTTTCATCAGACTGAGGGTATTGATTACACTAAGACTTTCGGTCCTGCGGTCAAACCTACTACTATTCGTTTAGTTCTTTCACTCACTTTCTCTCGAGGATAGTCTGTTCGTTAGGCTGATGTCAAAATGCGTTGTTACAGGGGGATCTTTATAGACTTTGTATATGACCCAACCCCAGGCTTTGTTGACTCATCTAGATCACCTTATGTTCGTCGTCTGGAGAAGGCTCTTTGTGGCCTAAAGTAGGCTCCTAGAGCTTGGTTTTCCAAGCTATCCGTTGCTTTACTTGTTGATGGTTTTACCCAGTGTCTTTTAGATGTATCTCTCTTTGTTTATTGTCGGCATTCTAAAGCCTGTTATCTCTTGATCTATGATGATGACATCATTATTATTACTAGGAGTTCTTCTAATTTTGTAACTAGTTTGATTGGCTTCTTACATTCTCAGTTTGAGCTCAACTATTTGGGAAAATTGTCTTATTTTCTAGGTATTCAGGCCACATTTTCTAAGGAAATTTCACATTTATCTCAGCAGCGCTTCTTACCCGATTTACTACAACACACCGGCCTTGCTGATTGTCGAACATTATCTACTGTAGTGTCTTTCGGTAGACAGCTTTCTCGACATACTAGTGATCCTTTATCTAACCCTACTATGAATCAGCGCACTATTGGTGCATCATACTATCTTGTGTTGACACAACCAGAGATTGCTTATGTGGTTAGTAAGGTGTCATAGTTCCTTCAGACACCCACCCATTGATCGACACTAGGTCGATGTCAAATGGATTTGTAGTATCTTAAGGGTACCATTTCTCATAGGTTATGCATACGTCAATGTACTTGTGTTGATTTACATGCTTATAGTGATGCTGACTGGGTTGGATATTGATCAGTGCATTTTATGTACACTGTATTGAATATTAATTATGATTTAAAAATGCATCAATGTTACTGCAAAGTATATTACTTTGAAGTAATTTTATATGTCATGGTTTATTAAACGAAACGGGCTAAAATGATTAATTAACATGAAAAGTTTAGATTTTTTTTTGAAGGGTGACTTTCTTTTTGAGTGACCCAATATTACACCACCTAAACGACGACCCTAGCGAAGATCTGCCCAGATTACATTGTCTTAACCGGGTTCACGCTGGGTTGGTTAGACTTGGTTACGACGTTCCCCCGAAAAAACCGTACTACCTCCACACGAGTTGCCTCACTGAAGTAACAGCCGAATGAAAACCGAGGTGCGGCTCAGGATAGAACCCCCCTCGGTGGGTTTGTCACCATCATTACCCAACTACTGAGCTATAAGCCTAGGGTTATATCCACCTCAATATAACACAAATGAGAAATGAACTTAAATAGTTATTGGAAAACTCAAATCTCCTACCACTAGGCTACAAATGGAGGGATAACATGAAAAGTTTAGATGAAATCTCATATTAGAAACTTGAGTTGGTAAGTACAAAATTAGAGATCTCATGTAATAAAATATAATCCGCTGATTGTTTGCTAAATTAATTAATTTGCACTAAAAAGGAATTTAAGGACATTAAAAGAACAAATCATTACTTGAGATGTAAATTGATTTTAGTACTAAATGTTTGTGTACTGCGTACAGGAAACCAAATCAAAGAATTTAAATGGGCTTTTGGAGTTGAGTATAGAGATGGGCTGGCATGAGAAGAAATCATATTTAATTGATTTAATACATCTGGGCTAAGTCTAAGTAGACTAAATTATCTCTATCTTGGGCCTGTTAGGTACAACAATTATTAAGGGGTGGTTACATGCACATTTATTTTTACTGTTTATATCTTTCTTTTAAAAAATATTATTTTTATAGTTTTTTAAATTCTACTCTTTACCTTTTATATATTATTATTTTGTTCAATTAATTACGGCTTCTTCTTTTTTGGTTTATCTCCAGTTTATTTTGTATTAATTCTTTTGTTTTCTTTAAGTTTATTTCTCTTTTCATTTTTCACACATGATTTTTATGCTTCTTAACGATTTGATTTGACATAGGAGATTTTTCACCCGGTTACACCCTTTATCTTTTTATATATTACATATTGTTGCGTATTATTTATATAAAAATAGGATGTGTTTGACAACTAAATTTCATTTACCTTACATTATATATAGAACTGTTGATGTATAAATAATATACATAAAAAATATAATACAAAATAAGTGAATGCAACCATTAATTGAATTGAAATATAACATTTATGAATTGATACTTCAAAAAAATAAGATTAAGACTATGATGAGTTTATTACGTTTAAAACAAACGAGTAACACATTAAAAAACAAATGAAGGTTAACAAAACAAATTAAAGTGGAGATTTAACTAAAACAAATAAAGTTTAACCGTAACAAATTACAACTGAAGTTTAACTAACATATTGTACAGTTCGGTCTGGATTTGGATTTTTAGCTCCTTATACAAGTTTATACGAGAAATATACATAACTTCCCAATCTGCTGCAGCGTCATTCCGGTTGCTACTCCAAAGACTGTTCGGTAGAGGCATCAGATAGTCTCCTTCTAATCTAACATGGATGAAATGGTTTCCATGAACATGAACAAGCGACACCACTTGATGAGGGCTGTGAATTTGGTTTGGAGTAGTCAATAGCGGAAAGAAAGTTTGATTACCAGCGATGCTTAAAAGGTGAACAATCACACCAAATCTTTGAGCAATGAGGGGTCCAGTGTGGGGCATATCCATCCAATGATTAGCGCTTGCAAATCCCTTTCCTTGAAAATCTATGTCGAGACGTAGACGGTTATACTCTCCGGTGACAACTGTGTCAAAATTTGCCTCCATATTTTTGAGTTAATGTGCATCTCTTGTACAAGTTAAGTTCGAATAAAACTCCACAAGTTTTCATCCATCTCCAACCCCACAGCGAATTATCGAAACCCACAATTACAATCGGGATGGATATTTTTTGTACGTGAAATGTACGGGTGAAAGATACTTGGGATTTCTTTCATTAGTGGCTCAGAATCATTTGCGTAGGAAGTATGTCTTGGCAGCGATGGTTTCAAATCCAAAAAATTATATTCATCCACAGTTGGCGATGGTTTCAAATCCATAAAATTATATTCAAGCACAATACCTTTTTTGTTGTTGTTTCTTTAAGCTTGGTCGTCCACGAGTTTTTTTCTTAACAACTAATTCTTTCATTAATGGCTCAGAATTGTTCGTGTCTGAACTATGTCTTGGAGGTGATGATTTCAAGTCCATAAAATTGTATTCAACAATGTTTGACGTGGTTGAACGACTACGTTTATAGGATGCTGAGGATTGGCTCGACTTTTTTGTTCTTTCTTTAAGTCGCCCACGAGTATTTTTTCGAACAGTAGGTTCTTCACATTATATTTTACTTGGATCGGTTATTTCTTTTAGCTTTTCTAGCAACACTTTCTTCCCTGGCTTGGACTGCTTGTCAAAGAGTTCTTTAAACATTATTACTTCAGCATCACAAGTAATGTCATCATTTTCCTCATGTTTTAACGGCGATATATCAAGCTTCCTCCAAAATACGTCGATCGAATCCAATGGAATACATCGCTCTGCGTACAGAAATATCAACTTATTAATTTTTTTGTATATTGGAATAGTGAATGTATATTTAAAAATAAATCAAGCTATTGTGGTGGGATCGACTAAACTTCGTTCACATGCGTTGAAACTAAGCAAGTACATGGTAATCGACAACTCTTACGAACTTGAAAACCACAATTAGAAGAGTTTAATTGAGCTCTTCCACTATTATATCCAATGCCTTATGAGAAACAGAACCACGTAGTAGTTTCAAGACTGGTAAATTATGTTTATGCTTTAGTGTATTCTTACTCTTTTGGAAACTTGCTTTAATTGATGTATATTGTGAATTCACAATGTCATCAATGCAACAAACAAACTTATCTAAGCTAGATTTTGGTGAATTCAAGTATACTTTTAGCTTTGCATGTTGGCTCTCAACTCTGTTGGTTGTTTGATTTCTAAAATGTAAACATTTATCAATCCAAACTGAGACAAATAGTTCTTTATGATTATCCAACCAAGTATTTTCCAGGTAGCGTAAGACACCTGTAAGATAATGATGAGGAACTAATAAATAAAACACCACCGACAACAACAACAATAGTAATAAAAAATAATAAATATCTAGATGTTTGGCCAACATTGATTGAAGTTCTTTGTATTTTTATTGAATGATGTCAAAGTTTGAGACTCAATTAGTGAACTCCACATTCCAGTAAAAGACTCCCACTTATGATGCGACTTGAAATGTGACTTGCAATTCTTAAATATGCTTTGAGAAATGTGAAATCTACAAAGTAATCGGGTAGCATTTGGAAAAATTTGTTGGTATGCATTCATGAGTGTGAAATCCTTGTCTGTAACTATAACGCATGGTTGCATGCAGTTATCTAGAATTGACTTTAAGCAACTTAATACCCACAAGTAGACATCCTTTGTTTCTTCATGCATAAACGTAAAAGCTATAGAACAATGTCTTGCTGGTAGAAGTTACACCAACAATTTCAAGAAAAGGTATATACTTGCTTGTCTTATACGTGGCATTCATAAGCATCACATCTTGGAATGCACACAATAAGTCTAACGATGTTGGATGAGTGAAGAATAATATTTCCAACTCATTTGAAATACTATTGATAGAAGTATAATAAGTATAAGATTTTTCATGTAAATGAGACATAACAACCTGCATTGGACCTTTTCCTTTATGGGTTATCTTTCGAATTTTACTGCATGTATTGTATACCGTTTTAAGCGTAGAGACATTATCTTCATTCTGCTCCTTTATGATACCGAGAATATCCCGTGGCGCCAAATGCTTCTTCGTCAAATCTGCCACTAATTGATACTCATTACATGACAATCGTTCTATGTATGCATGCCCCTCCATATGTTGTGCAGGTAGATGATTATGTTCATCGCGTATCACATTTAACTTCCAAGAATCGTTCTCCTTTGCATATGCCCCGATCAATTCAAATAGACAATTTATTTTTTTGGTGCTAGTTGCTTTACTTGTACCTTTAACGGGCCTATACGCTCCACCTCGTTCACATATTAGTATGACTTTATAATGGCCACTTGGCTTTTTTTGTGATCTTTAAATGACGATAACATGGCCAACAGCACGTGCGGTGTTTTGAACCCATTTAATCATTTCTTCACGAGACTTGAATGCCTAATAATAAACAAATATTAGAGTTGGGACATATGACTACAAACATTATGTAAATAAATATACAAGCTTATAATCTTTTAAATAAAATGTATACCTGATTGGTAGAAAATGCAGACATCTTTTTGTATAACTCTTTATGTCGAACTATGATAAAGCATATCAGAAAACCCAAAAGCAATTTCCAACACATACATAGATGTAATACATAATATATAACATATTAATATATATATATATATATATATATATATATATAGGGTAAGGATCTAGAGTGAACAACATTATAAGAGTGAACCGTGTGAATTGATCAAGGCCATTGATTTTCATCATCCTAAAGTTTTGATTAGTGGCATGATTGTAATTATTGAGATTTGTTTTTTCCTTTAAATTTAATTAAAAGGGGTAATTCTATAATTAGATAATGGGTCAGTTTTTTAAAAATGGAAACATGAAAAGTTGCCATATATTTCGCCAGTTACTTGCTCCCCCAAATTCGCGTATATTATTTAATACACATGTGTACTGTATACTATAAACTAACCTCGATTTATAATAATGCAGTAACTTTACCATGTTACACATGTGTACTGTATGGTATCAAATGGAGGTTGGCATCAAAGTTGAATACTCGCATGTAATAATGCAGAAACTTAAAATTATACACATGTGTACTGTATGGTATCAATTAGAGGTTTACAGCAACGCCGCATCCACTTATATAACGTCATGCATCATCTTAACAGTATACACATGTATATGTAATAATGCATATACTACAAAACTGTATCCTGATATGTAATAATGCATATACTACGCGACTATACACATGTGTACTGAATTGCAACAACTGGACGTTTATAACAAAACAACATAATCGCAAATAAAAACCGCAAACTGCAATTATGTGGATAATGAACGGGAATCGATGTGTACCATTAAAACACTAAGGGCACCTATGGAATTGGAAGCAAATTTCGTTGTACAAATATGTATAAACAACCACTACAAAAAGTCTGTACGATTTAGAAAGAAAAAAACATAAGCTGTACATGTGTATAACATGGGGATAATATAAAACCATGAAAGCTATGAGTATTGTTATCAATATACGTCTGTGTATATAAGCATACAACATCATCCTTCAGATAAAACATAATACAAACATCCCAACCATCTGTAATCATGATGACAAAAACTGCAAACCTAGAATACATATACAGAGCGATGAAATCAGCATGAGGCAAAACCGAATACAAACACATGATTGTTAATTAGACTATTGTGGTTGTTATATTGGCTGTCGCTAGTTTGGTTGTTACTACTTGAGTCAACCATGAAAGATCATGAAGATGAACTATATGACATTCAAAGAAAAAATACAGAATGATGAATAACTGCTCGATTGAAAAAAATCTGGGGTGTTTTGACCGGTGATTATGATATAGATCGTGTTTAGATTTAAAAGATATTTTGAATAATCATAAAAATAGGAAAGTGTAACTACTATGGATTAATTAAAATATTAATTAATAATAATTCAATGTATAATTACAATCATATCCTTTATAACTAAAAAAGTAATCAAAGGTCAAGATTAGTTCACTCAGTTCACTCTCAAAAAGTTGTTCAAAAATGATCCTAATCCTATATGTGTGTATATATATATATATATATATATATATATATATATATATATATATATATATATAAAACTTAGAATATCGATACACCTCTCCTCATCTCCTTTCTCAAAAAGTACCCATATATGCATAATTGTTCTCCAAATTCAATACTTGCTGTGCAATTGATCGAAACATTATTTCTTATTTTTTTTGTAATTATTCTATTGATGAGAATTAAAATCCATATGGATAATCATCTTTTGAAAAATATGACGAACACCTTTAAGTTGAATTTGCTAGAGAAATTTTGCAAATGATAGACGTTTTCCAAATCAAAATAATATAGTTGATTTTTTTAGTTAGAATACATACCAAGAACACTCAACCAATTAGAACTATGATGAAAATCAAAGCTGAAATTTTTTTTTGTTCAAACTCTCTCTTAATCTCCTTCTTTCGATAAGTACAGGTTTTTTTCTTCAATAGAATCGTAATGTATTCTTACGTATATCTAAATATCCAAACTTTGGCAAGTAGATAAACCCTTAGAAAAAATAGGGATATTTTCTAATACAAATTTTCAAAAAGTAGAAAATACAAGGGTTGATTGTATTTATTTAAAAACTTCAGGGAGGGAGTGCAACCAATAAAATTAAAAAAATTGGAGTGCATTTAGCAACGCCCATTATTAAATGCAGAAGTCGGTGGAGGTTTTAAAGAAAGGCACGTACAGAATCGAAAAAGGCGGAGATTGCAACTTTCTTTGAGTAGACGTTAGGTTCACAAGTTTGAAAGCAATTTAAAGAGGAGGTGTGACGACAGAATTTTTAGAGGGAGCACGGAACGAACAAAGTGGGATCTTTTTGGATTATGTGCACGCTAATCAAGACATAATTGAGCATAAGCGGCTAATCTTTTGTGACTTCCCTCGGATGAACAATTGCTACGTTTTTATACATTAAACTCTGTTTTCTGATTCTTGTAACCGGTACTCTTGATCACTTGTGTTGATTTCTTGGTAAACGTTTATTATACTTGAATTATTTGTCGTTTATCAAGCGTATTGGCAATTTCTTGCATTGTTAGCGGGTTGGTAAACTGGTGGGTAATTTGTATAATTTAACGGATTGTTAGATTGTATTGTTATTTAAAAACCGTGCTTAATAATTAATCAGAATCATTAATCGCAAGGCCATCTATATGTGGTGTTTTAAGCAGTAAACATGTTTTTTGTGTTAAAACCAGGAATCGGTATTCCGGTTGGAGGTTATTTCTTCTCATTTCTATGATATTTTCGTGACAAATTATGTTTTTTTCTCAACCCAAGAAACAACACTCCAATTAGATAATTTTAGTCCTTAGTTAAATTCTTCTACACTGACCACAAATTTCATGTGGATACGACCTTACTTGTCCGTACTAGTGGTATTTAAGTCAATATAAATGCTTTTGATTATTACACGGCAGCTAAATAAAAATTTCCCAATGATCGACATTCTACCACAGATTATTGCTTGGGCCCAACCTTATTAGTTGAGTTCCAAGCACTTTCTCATACAACTACAACTACTGAGTTACCATGGATTACATCTCTTCAGAGCCGGCCCAAAGGCCGGTGAAGTCAAGCTAGGGCTTTAGGCCCCTAGGCCTCCCGCTAAAAAGAAGTTATATAGATTGTTTATGATTTTAGGCTTAAAATAAAGAAGTGGGCTAGGTTTTAAGACATGATAATCCGGGCTAAACAGGAAGTGGGTGTTATTTCTTGCCATAAAAAAATGAATTAGATTAATCATCGCTTGGTATGTGTGGGTTTAGGCAGTTGTAAAAACTAATTCTAAATTTGTTCTTGAGTATGACATTCAAAATCGATAAATTAAAGGTCAAAGGTGGAGCTTGGAAGGCTTGATTTTGACATTTTTTTTTCTTGCTGTTCGGTTGTTCTTTCTATTAGAGCCTAGAACTTTTGCAGGTAAACTTCTAGGCCCTAATATTTTCTAAGGAAATTTTTTATTGTTGTTTTTGGTGTGAACTTGTGAAACCTTTTTTAATTCTTTTTGCAATTTGTGATTATGTGAATTTGTTTTGAGTTTTTGTTGATACGTAGAATTTTTTATACTACGATTAGCTTTCTTGGGAACTTTATGCTCACACAACGTATAACCTAAAAAACAAAAGAAAATAACTCCCATCAACTATAAACTTTTGGTATATTATTGTCCGGCTCAAACCCAGGTAAAGGAGGTGGTTTATATTAAACGTTCTTTTAAAGGCCACTGACTTTTTAGTTTGCTTGGAGCCTCCAATAACGTTGAGCCGGCCCTGCATCTTTTTACATGAGTTACGTATCCCAATGATGTGTCCACCGTCTCTTTGGTGTGACAATATTATTGTTACATATTTTGTAGTCAACCCGGTGTTTAATCATCGCACCAAACACTTGGAGATGGACTTGCATTTTATTCGTGACAGTTTTGGGTGGTACTTTACAAGCTCAGTATGTTCCCACTACATTTCAGATTGCACATCTTTTGCACAAAGGAGTGTCTGGTGTTCATTTTGACAGTTTAAGGTCTAAACTTCACGTTGCTGCACCATGTTCAACTTGAGGGGAATATTAGTGTGTGTATAGCATATATAGATAGAGAGTTTGTTAGCTAGTAGTTAGTTGAGTTGGGTTTTTTCATCCTCAATATATACAGAGGTTTGGATTGTATTCTAGTATTAAAACGTGTTACCAAAATTTGAATAGTACCGTGATATACTTTAAATGTTGATAATAAATAACAAACTAACCCTATTTAACTACCTCGATCTAATGGTGGCCTAAATAAGGCTACCTTGTTCTTAGGATCAGTTGGGTTATTTGGTTGTCTAAAATTTCATACTCTAAGCCTAAATAAGTTTAAATAACATGTGTGTCCAAAAGGTTTTTTTTTCTCAAGAAAAACAAATAAATGAAATCCAAACATGTACAAAAAAAGAGTTTTTTTTTTTCGTCTTATCTTATTGTTGCCATAATTTCTTTACTTAACTTCACAGTTACTCTTATCATTATATTTGCAGTAAAAATGACATACAAGTATAGAGAGCAATAAACTTTCTAATCTATGTAACGAAAGGTATAATATTCTTTGTCTTGGTCAGCTTCTGCTGGATTGTATAACATTTAACTGTAAGTCTTGCAGCCTGTCCTGTGTTTGGTTGCATAAGAATAAGCAGTGCAAGAACGATTCATAGATGGGAAGTGAAAATCAAGCCCAATATAAAAGATATAATCATCCCTGCATTTAAACATTTCCAACATGAAAGAGGCCCGTGGTAAGAATTGAACCTTCAAAGTCAACAGATTCAGACATCCTTAGAGCTTGAAATGAATCATACGATTTCGCTAAAATTGTGAAGGACTGTTTACTCTCGTTAGAAAATAATACACGCGTACATCTGAACTAAAAGATTTATTATTCGTGTTTACGAATTCGCCATTGCACCAAGGTCCACTCATCTGATGGATATTTCCTCCCTTTAGGATGACCATCTGACCTGTGCCATTTACATCTCATTTCACCCTCCCAGGAAGTTAGTGACCATCTATGCCCAGTCTTGAGATTAATTCCATGTTTCATACTAGGTAGAAGAGTGTCTGTAGGGTGATCAAAGCTCTACCATAAATCTCTCTTAAGAGAACCATCTGGATGTAGTTCTTGGAGAACCAAATTTCCGGTGTCCAACAGTTTAGCAATTACGTTGCACTCTGCTAATGGATTAGGAACAATGCCTCCACTTGATAAAATGCTGAACTTTCCTTGGACATCTATGATCAGCTTGCGGTATATATCTAGGATAGGATTATTTCTGTTTGCAACCCAAACTGCCTTATTACGCCATATGAATGGATAATGGTACCTAGTTTTGTTGTTGTTTTTGTAGAATATCCCTCTGTATGGGCTCACCATTGTGCCAAATCTAAACAACTTCAAACTGAAGACCTTGTTTGATAAGACTACTTCATCCTAGTCCTTGAGCTCTTGGCCTTGTTATAATGTATCTGTTTCAGAGTGACAAGGATATTTGAACAAAATGTTGCCCAAAATGATCTTTGATCTCTAGATCGCAAATGATAAACTAAACTTTGTTGAATACTGAATTTGAATACTATAAGTGATTTACAATGAATGAATTGAACCATATTTATAGTTTATAAAAGGTGCGAGTGAATAGACACGTCTCTTTATGAACGGGTGCGTCTCTTGAATATGTGGATGCGATTAAACGTGAAGAGACATGTCTCTTGAATCCAAAGTCGCGTCCCTTGATTCCCTTGTGGCTGCTGATCGCGAATAGGTGTGACCCCAATGGGCACATCGATTTCCTTGGGGCGTCGGTTATAATCTTCTGTCTTGACACCTTTAGCCCTCATACTTTATAACTACCCTAAATTACTTAATTACATAATAACCCTTGTAGCATTGGATATGTAAGGATTAGAATTTCCAAGTGTTTCTTCCAATTTCAAGAATTTCCACTTCTAGGTCTAGATGAAGATCATTCATTCTCCGTGCTTTGCTTGTCTTTATTGTCTCGCCAATTTCCACGCGGTTGGTTGAAACTACCACGTCCGCGGTTTCCGAACTGTCTTCCTCTACCTGAGTTGTTGTCATGATGTTTAAACATCAATCTATCTTGGCTGTCTCCTGGGCTTCCTTTCTTTAACCTTAGCCTTTCCTCGTAAGTCTTTAACCTTGGGACTGCTTCTTCTAGCGTCATTGTGTCTAGATCAGAGTATTGTTCCATAGAGGCGACAGTCTGAGTGAACTTATCTGGCACGACATTTAGGAGTTTGCGTACCAGAGTCGGTTGACTCGGTGTTGTCCCTTATTCACTTGCTCGTGTAACAACACTGTTTATCTTTGCGGTGAAAGTGCCCACAGTGTCGTCTTCTTTCATTTGTATTAACTTGAACTCCAATATTAGTGTATGCCAACGAGCCTTTGTACCCGATCAACACCAACGTGTCTTGTCTTAAATTTTCCCAAATTTCATTTGTAGTCTTGCAACTTGCAATACAACATCTTCCGGTATTGCTTGGAACAGATAAGCAATTGCCACCTTATCTTTCTTAACATCTATTTGCGTATTTTCTGTTGGTTCAATCGTTTCGCAAAGTCCATTCGCTTCTAAAATCGTTTTGATGTGAATTGCCCAAACTGTATAATTTGTCGGTTTCAGGATTGGGCACTGAAATTGGGAAAGATAACTTCCCTCCTTTTGAATTACTATATATGGATTTGGTCCGGTTACTCCTAACATATCCTGTGACCGAACAATCTTCACTTTTCAAAAACTTTATTTCCTTTGTTTCGCTAAACCTTTAATCCTTAACCCACGATTTCCCGAAACGCGTAATAACCAAACAATCTAATTCGCACTAAACCTCGGAATCAAAACCCTAGATTCCTAACCCTAGTTCGACCCTGAACCAAAAATAAAAGAATGAAATTGAACTTGCGAATTGAAAATTAAAACCTGATCGCGAATTCCCTGCGATGCCTAGAGCCTGATGCTCTGATACCAATTGTTGCATAGAATGATCTTTGATCTCTAGATCATAAATGATAAACTAAACTTTATTGAATACTGAATTGGAATACTATATGTGACTTACGATGAATGAATTGAACTATATTTATAGTTTCTAAAACGTGCGAGTGAATAGACACGTCTCTTCATGAACGGGTGCGTCTCTTGAATATGTGGATGTAATTTAACATGTCTCTTGAATCCAAAGTCACATCCCTTGATTCCCTTGTGGCTGCCGATCGCGAATAGGTGTGTCCCCAATGGACACATCGATTTCCTTGGGGTGTCGGTTATAATCTTCTGTCTTGACACCTTTAATCGTCATACTTTATAACTACCCTAAATTACTTAATTACATAATAACCCTTGTAGTATTGGATGTGTAGGGATTAGAGATTTCACAAAAAACAAACTAATACGAGGAAGAGAAATATGCTTCTATCTGCCATTGTTTCATGGTACACAATATCTCAGGTAGTTATATTAATGGGGTAAAATGGAAATTCTTGGCAACTTTTCTTGACTGAACTTCCATACTTTAAGTATGTTTTTCGTTACACTTAGTTAACAATAATGGAAATATACTTTTTCATGCTGATATTAATTATTGGAGCCTTAATTTCTTTTATATACTCACTCTTCGGAAACTTCTTTGTCGGCCAAATTCTCCTTGAAAATTTAGATTAATCTAGTTCGAGTATGTCAAAGGTGTCTTAGAAGGGGTGTAGTGTGGGCAATCGTACATGCACATGTTCTATTGGGGGCTCAAAGAAATTTTATTGTTTAGATACTCTAAGTCGATTAACATATGATGCAGATCTGCGTCGCTAAGCGGGGTAATAGCGGCGACATGATGCAACTGAAAAATAGTTTTATTTAGGGTTTACAAGACAATGGTAGGCTGCTAAACCCACTTTTTGAAAACCTTATCTTATATATGAATTTGTATTACATTATTTTTTGCTTAAGAAAATATCGGAAGCATTTCTTTTTAGCTCCCAAGTATATATGTTAGAATATATACCCGAGGAACAAAGACAAAATGATAATCGAATCGTTATTACACAAACAATCATGTAATACACATTCACATCCTAAATGAGACAAAGTATTCAAAAAGTAGTCCCAAATTAAATGGGGACAACCCGAAATTAATTTCTAAATCATTTTTGGATGGGTATTTCTAAGCTCATTATCTTTAAAATGATGAATTCAATATCGGGTGCGTTCTTTAAGCATGTTGTGTTGTAAATTATGCATTAGATTGCGGGCGTATTTTCTTAGCTAGTTATGTTTTAAATGATGAATTCAATTTCGAGCGGTTATTTTCTAAACTCGTTATGCTTTAAATGATGATTTTAATTTCGGGCAGGTAATCTATAAACTAATATAATAATAGTATATGCATTTGAAACCTAAACATATATATTTGTCAAACTTAAACATAAACATACAAATTATTAAACTTAAACATAATTATTTTTCAAACCTAAACATAAACATAGAAATTATCAAACTTAAACGTAATTTTTTTTCAAATATAAACACAAACATAGAAATTATCAAACATAAACATAATTTTTTCAAACCTAAACATAAATTATACAAATTATCAAACTAACATACACACATTTACATACACATACACATATACTTACTAGCATATATACACACACATTAACACCTTTACATACTTTATACACACATTTACAAACACATTTGCGTACTTACATCCACACATACATACATACTTACATACACACATTTACATACTTTATACACACA
Organism: Scalesia atractyloides; assembly: GCA_947069175.1. Taxonomy (NCBI): domain Eukaryota; kingdom Viridiplantae; phylum Streptophyta; class Magnoliopsida; order Asterales; family Asteraceae; genus Scalesia; species Scalesia atractyloides. The sequence goes on along the minus strand of CAMTDV010000001.1, from coordinate 13,426,532 downwards.
TTTACAAACACACATTTACGTACTTACATCCATCCATACATACTTACATACACACATTTGCATGCTTTATACAAAGACACATACTAACATACCTACATAGATACTTACATACACCTATATATATATATACATATATATATATATTGACTAAGTACACACATTTACATACACCTACATACACACATTTTTATTAAATACAAACATTCACATACATCTACATACACACACATACATTTACTTGCATACATACACAAACAATATATTAATTAACCAAAAAGTACACAATTTCTCATCTTAACAAATTAAAGAAAACTAACCTTATTTAAAGCTCCTAGAAGGCGGTGGTGACATCGGAGACGAGGTGGGTGGCTGGAGTTTTCTTCCAAACACACATACATACACAATAAATAAAGAAAGTAACAAATATATAACAAATTAATGAAGAAATTCAACATAAACTAACAATACTAATCGATTTGAGAGAAGAGATGGTGAACCTGAAGAGATTGGGCGATTTAGGTTTTTTCCGTGGGAGAGATGAAAGGTTGGGGGGATGGGGTTAGGAGGGAAGAAATCACGCTTATACGCTGGCTTACTACATCAACCGATAGAGGCGACACATGTCGCCCCTATTGCTGCAAAAAGTTGTTGCTATGGCCCTTATTAAACTCCATCCATAGGATCAAGATAAGAAATGGACGGCTAGGGTTCGCAGGGACACCGCGTTCGGATCGGACCAATAGCGGCGACATATGGCCTCTGGTCGCTATTGGGGAGTTTTCTTGTAGTGTAAAGGGGGCCAAATAATTCAATCTTTTTTCATACTCATGTGCATTGTGATATTTGTGTCTTAGTTATTTGCATTCTCAATACTTCAATCTCTTTTTCATACTCATGTGTATTGTTATATTTGTGTGTCTTAGTTATTTGCGTTCTTAATAATTTAAGGTTTGTGTTTTGTAATGTAAAATCCTACTGATTTTTGTGAAATAATCAATTATAAAACACAAAACATATCAGTAAAACATAACAATAAAAAATAAAAGTAGTTAATAGATGTCATGTGGCATTCACTAATTGGTATGACTCCACTTTGGCCAATCAAAGAAGAAAGGTACCGTAGCCGAAGACATGAATTGTATGTATATATAATTTTGTTATTACATGGGTCACATATTAATATACATGTTTTGTTGGTATATATTTGATAATGTACATCTTATATGTTTATTATTTTATCTTTGTGATATTTGTACCTTTCACCTTTCATGATATGATTTCTAAGTAAAGAATTATACTATTTTAGATTTGAGACTTATATCTAAAGTTACAAAAATATTAGATATCAAAAGTTGTAAGTTCCAAAAAAACCGAATCTAACAATGATATCAAACAATTACCAAGGATGGGCGGAATACAAACTTGATGAGATTCAAGAAAAACTGAAAAAGATGAAAGAACACCGAATCAAACTTTAAAACTTTGTACACGATTCTGTTACTTGAATAAGCAAAAAAATATCTGGTACAAGATGGAGGCTCTCTAAAGGTCTACCCAAAGTCTAACCCTAGTTGGTGAAACAACTAGCTTATATACTCTATCAAGCCCATGCCCTCACATGGGCTCCCCTTGGGCTTTCCTGGCCCACATGGCCTTAGGCATATCCCAAATGACCTAAACAGGTCCAAACCTAATACAAACTAACCCAAATAATCCCAGTTCGCAACCATAGTCCGTTGTGTATATTTGATGCGTCAGTCTCACACTTCTAGGACCTAACAATCCCCTAGACTGATGCATCAAATTGTCTTCATAGCATGAATTTCGCAACGTCTTCAACGAAGACTATGGTTATCGTTATGCTGTAGATGTTGTGGAAGTTTTTGATTTCTGAACTCTCAGCACTGGGTCTCTTCCTTTTCCTCTTGCAGTTAGCTTCATATCAGGATAACTATCAACTTTGCTTGAAACATCTTTGTCAAAAAGAATGCAAGAGGAGGATTCTCAACAACTCTTTCTTCTTCAATCTTTCACTTTCAAGTAGGTTCACAGGTACTTCTTCAAGTGTACTATCATTGTCAGACGATGACTCATGTCTGGTTATTCTGACTCAGGTAAATCTGGCTGTTATGATGCTTCATGCTTTATCAGCAACTAACATCATCTCAATTTTCAGCAACCCCTGTTTCTTGATCCAAATCAACTTCTTCAAAATTCTCATAAATTTATAAGCAAACATTTCTTTACAGTAGACGAAAGTACCATATGAACACTTAATACATCCAAGTACTTGTACTCGGATTAAAATACAATTTTTTTCATCTTTTAATGAGCAGTCATATCTTCAAAAACAGTTAATAATTTTTAATTTGAAAAACAAATGAAACACTCTAGTTTTCGATTTTTGAATTTTTTATTTTTAAAAATTTTTAAATATAAGAATATAAACAGAAACATAAATACACAAAGAAACTAATTAACAGTTATAATTTTCAATGGGATCAAAATGTTATTGTCTTTTTCTGTTTTTTAAATGTTTTTGTATTTTTTGGTTTTCAAATGTTTTTTTTATTTTTCTCATTTCCCCCCTAGAACCATGCATATGTACATATATGTCCCTCTTCCCCTCTAAATTTGTGCATCACACTTTATGCGTAAATTTACCTAATAATGGAAGCTTATGTACAAAGTTATAAACAAAAGAAAAAAATGTTTTTTGTTGTTTTTGCTTAACCGTTTCATCATTAGATTGAAGACTAATCAATGTCAAAATTTAAAGCACGAAATTGAAATTGTACCTTTTCGCTGATCTTATATTACCTTCCTTATCTCCTCCAAAGGAAACATATCATCTGTAAAAAAAATTTGAACTTTTTGCAATAGTGAAATGTTACCCTTTTTATCTCTAAAACAACCGCTATCAACATTCCAGAGATTGTCAAAAGCTCCTTCTTGGTTGTTCCTGAAAAATAAGGAGATTAGTAAGACAGAGGTACCCATGCCATCGTGGTCCTGGGATTTCCTAAAGTATCAAAATAAAACACTTCCTTTAGACACAAGTCCCCTTTTGTGTCAAGGATTGGTGATGTGCTGCTTTTTGTTTTGCTTTCCAAGTTTGTTAGGCGTTTCTAATTTCTTAGATGCCTTTGGTAAAGTAGTTGGCTTTTCAACCTTGTTATTTTTTCAAAACTTGTGTAGGTTTCAAAGCTTGTTTTCTTTAAGCTTTAGCTGCATTCCAATCCCCATCAGATGGTTTAACCTTGGGATGCACATTCTTCATTGCATTAGGTAATGACACTTTTATCGGCTTGGAATGATAGTTATCCTTTAGTGTAACCTTCTGATTTTGAGCATAATATGGTATGTAGGGACTATGTGTGTAGTTCCGAGCAATGTGACCAGGAATGCCACAATTGAAGCATGTTTATCTCTTCACATATAAAGCATTCTGATCAGCTTGATTTGCTCTTACAGGCCCTGAAGGACAAATCGATCCTTTATATGCTTGTTTTTGTTGCACATTTCTTGCAGACGAAGATGAATTTGGATGTCTATACTTGTCGTTTGCAAGGGCTTTCTGTTGTGGAGCCTTTTGCTGTGAAGATTTCTTTTGATTATTCTTGTATTGCTTAGACTGCATGTCTTGTTAAGAGATCTCACATGTCTTTCCAAAGGCCTTGTTAGCACAGTCAAATGCATATTTCTCACATTTTCCATAACTGACTGGCTTAACAAATGCATTTCTCAAATTACGAGCCTTTTTAGGACTATTGCTGCCATTGAGGACCTTGTAGAGTGTGATTGTCTTTGATGTTTAGACTTTTTCTTTTTCGTCTCTGATATGCTCGTTTCGGCTCTTGTTGCATGATCTGAACCTTTACACCACTAACAAAAGGTTAAGATTGTTCGGTGTGTGCACTTGGAGCCTTGTTCACGTTAGTCTTCTCTTCAACATCTTTGCTAGAATCGGAGAGTCCTGGTTTATCAGATGAAAGACTAGACACTCCATTTGAATCACTAGAAGAGTCATTAGCACAATATGCAATTGACGCCTTTTCTACAGATGCAGTAGAAGCATTAGTATTGTTCATCCTTTTTGCTTCATTTTAACATTTATAGGTTTGCAAAACCATATGTTGTGTGTTTTCAAGCTCCTCCTTGGAGTCGGGCATTCTCGTGTAATTATGATTATATGGTGGGGCAACCTGATGAATCCGAAACCCTTCCCCTTGTTTGCTTTGTATGCCAGTTGCACATTGCACACTTCTTGAACTACCGTGCTGGATGTATCAAACTTCTTTATGTTTACTACATTTTATTGATACTTGCCAGTCAGGAGCTCCAGTTCAGCTCTCACGGACTCAAGTTCCATGTTCTTCACATTGAGCTTGTTCTTGTAATCATGGACCCAACACTACTGTGGATTAACGTCCAAGTGGAGCTGAGCGATATCCTTTTTTTGTGCTTCAACCTTTTCATTAAGCAAATTATTGCTTTGTCTAACGCTGATGCACTGAGTCTTGGCACTATTATAATCATTAACCAGTTTGGAGTTCAGTGCACTGAGTTGTGCAACCTTATTCCTATAATGTTCGAAACACAAAAGATAGTTTATTGTGTCAATGAGATATTCTAGTTTGTTAGTCTGAGTTTACGCTTGGGGTGCTGGGCTATTGATTGCAGCTTGCTGGACTTGAGGTTTCTGTTTGGCCGCTTCATCAGGATGAGATTCCTTTGATTGTGCTTCCTCTTGTGAAGATGAAGTGGTTACAGGACTATAAACCACGTCCGGGTATTGAATTTGAGCCTGGGGTGCAGTGCTGTTAACGGATGTTTTGATAAGTGGGCTAATGACAATGTTTGGATTTGAATTTGGCTTTGGATTATATACTGGGCTGAAAACGATGTTCAAGTACTAAGTTTGGGCTCTAGACATCTTTGGACAGCTGAAACCGTACCGTTAAAAACTTTAAAAATTTGTCTGAAAAATGTTTTTAGCAAATTATACCATTAGACTCGTCTCGAAATTACGAATCCAAAGATATATAATGTTTAAGTTCCACCTTAGCAATTCGGAATAGTGTATCCGAAATCAATTCGAAATGCTATCCGAAATGCTTATCCGAAATACCTATCCAGAACGGTGATCCGAAATATCCGAAATGGCTACTTGAAATAACTATTCGAAAAGCTGAATTCGAAATAGTTATCCGAAACAGCTGATCCGAAATCAGTCTGACTTATCCGAAATTAGCCTGATTTATCCAAAATTCAATCCGAAGTGCTTGAATATGATCCGAAATACAAGCAGATGAGTTGAAATTCAATTAGATTATCCGAAATCTTTGAAGATTATCCGAAATCCTTGAAGATTTATCCGAAATCTATCCAAAATTCTACAGATTTATCCGAAATCTATCCTAAATTCAAGCAGATGATCCGAATTCTATCCGAAATGCAAGCTGAAAATCCGAAATCCTTGAATGTTGATCCGCAATGCTTGTTTTTCAGCCGAAACCGAACAGAATCAGGGTGATATCAGATCAGCCTAGAAAACATGTTCAACAGGCTCTGATACCAGTTGTAAGTCCCAAAACCCGAATCTAACAATGTTATCAAACAATCACCAAGGATGGGTGGAACCCAAACTTGGTGAGATTCAAGAAAAACCGAAAAAGATGAAAGAACACCGAACCAAACTTTAACACCTAGCACACGATTCTATTAATTGAATAAGCAAAATCGTCTGGGACAAGATGAAGGCTCTCTAGAGGTCTACCCAAAGTCTAACCCTAGTTGGTGAAACAACTAGCTTATATACTCTATCAAGCCCATGCCCTCACATGGGCTCCCCTTGGGCTTGCCTAGCTTATATGGCCTTAAGCATGTCCCAAATGACCTAAACAGGTCCAAACCTAATACAAACTAACCCAAATAATCCCAGTTCGCAACCATAGTCAGTTGCGTATATCTGATGCGTCACTCTCCCTAACCAAAGTTTATGTTTGGTGAAAATATTTCTACTTTGAGTATCACCAATTTTAAGTGATAATACCAAAAAAAATTTTGCAAACTCTTATTGAGACTAAATAATTACCAACTTATGTTTAGCACAATGTGTGTATATTATATTATATATGCAAATAAATATGAACAACTCATTAAAGGTTTTGTAAGCACTATTTCACATTTTGATTGGTAAATTTTATTGATTTACGGTTCTACCGTAATCTTCTGGATCAAATCTGAGATTTTCTTGGTAGATCGTTGATGATTAGTGTAAGGGTTCGACCGTATATTGATCTTGGAGCTATTGTAGCCCATTTTGTTGATAGTGTGTTCAAGCATACCTAGGTCTAATCTAAAAGATAAGTCATGTTGGAACCAATTGGATCGATACCATTACAAACTCCTACACAAGAAAATGAAAAGAACCATAACAAGAGATGATGACACAAAGTCCTTTCTATTGACCAAAACCACGAATAAAACATTAACCCTACCAATCTATTTATAGTAAACTAATAACTTGGTAAAGAAGTTATTCTATACCAATACCAACTCAAACTAAATTGAATAAACTTATTTAATTAACTAACATTTATCTCTAAATGGCCCTTTAACTAACATTCACTTCTAATTATCATAAATGGCCCTTTAAATTTTTTCACATTTCACTTTCAACCAAACTTAGGATTAACCAACATTCACCCACTTAATCCTAGTTTGCACCCCTTGCTCCTCACATTAACGGCACCATCTCGTCAACTCGAGCCAACTGAGCCACTTCTCCGGTTCTTGCTCAGGGTACTTAGTTGTATAGTGACCATACTCATGACAGTTTTAATACATAAGATGCCTCTTATCTCGAAACTTACAACTTTTTCATTTCGATCTTCATTAGATTGGAACCAGCCTCCTCATATTCTACAATTACCACAACCCCTTCCTTGACCTCGACCTCGTCCTTGTCCACCTTGGTCTTTATCAAACTCACCATGTTTTTATCTTGGATTCCATTCCTCCTTTGTAAGTGACAACTTTCCTTGATCATTGTCTTCCTCATCACGACCTTTGATCATCTCTTCATATGCCTTCATCTGCCTACAACTTCCTTAAGAGACATATTTTTTTATCCACGAATATAAAGCAACAATTTACAAAAACTTCTTTAGGACCGAATTCAACAATTTTCTCACCGCCGCTTCATCTTCTAAGCTAGACCTAAGACTCTTGAACTTTGTAGCAGTCCCACTAAGTTTGCCCGAGAACTCATCAATTGATTCACTTTCTTTCATCTTCAACATCTCAAGTTCGGTTCTAAGTGTTTGTAGCCTTACCTTTTGAACTCTCTCGGCTCCCGAATACCGCACACGAAGCACTTCCAACACATCATTTCCATCTTTATGCTTAGCCACTTAAAGTAATACATCTTCGGGTAGAGTTTGAAACATAAACACCCTCGCTATTATATTCTTCTTGGCCTCTACCGCGCCTCCCGCCATCAGATCAATTGTTTCCCACAACCCATACGCTTGTAAGATAAACACCACCATGATCGACCAACTCATATAGTTTGTACTCGTACCTTGATTACTCACCTGCATGATCACACGGACACCATCACCACCTTCAACCATCTTTAATCACACAAAGTTCATCTTGTCCACAGAGAATCGCGTTCACACAAAATCACTTTCAAACTTGATCTTTCTTTAAATCACACATATTCATCTCCTCCTTCACCACTTAGGTCTTCTTTCTTGTCACACCCCGACCCGCAGCGGAACAGGTGATCGGGGCATGATTGGGTTATCATCAAAGCTTATGACATTTATTATGCGTTTCATATTCATTTAATACAATTTAATGGAAATTTACAATAAATATTACAACATGTTCTAACTATCAATCTAAGCTTCTTTATTCTCTTCTAAGGCATTTCCTATGTTTTCCTTGCTTCAACTTGTTCACCTGTATCATGTGTAAAAGGGTTTTTGGATCAACATAAAGTTGGCGAGTGAATCCTATGGAAAACATTTGAACAAGTTTATTAAATTGATTATGAAATAAGTGCACAACCAAACATGAGTAAAAATAGATGTAAACTTATTCAACAATCATCAGATATTAAATAAAGCACACATGAACAATAATGGAACATTTAGAGGCACGCGTTGCTCTGCTCGTCTCTCACGAGGAACTGATGGGCCTAATGAATGAATTGCATAAACATGATAATATGAATGACACAACTACAAACAATATAAACTCAATGATACACACATGAACAATAATGGATTGGTTTTGAGGCACGCGTTGTTCAACTCGTCTCCCGCGAGGAACTGATGGGCTTAATGAATGAATTTCATATAATTTGACAAAATGTAATAAGTAATCACAACAATATAAACAATCTAAGTTTAGATCACTATATGGTATGGCACAAGTTTAAATAAACGAGTTAATTAATTTGTGACACATGACACACCCCAAAACGTGTAATTAAAAAGGGGGAGTTGTAAGATTCACTCACAGTGGGTGCGTTAGGTTGATGATGTTGAATGCATGCGAAGTGGTTTTAACCACGAGTGAAATTAACCTAGATAAATAGCATTATGGTTCGGTAAGTAAACGGATTTTATTAATCCATTTTAGTAGGATTGTTGGGTGTATTTTTGTGAGTTTAAGGCTATTTTCTAACCTTAAAAAATGTTATTTTTAAGTATTTTTAATTGATTTTTAATTAAAATAAATAAATAAAAATAATTAAAAAAATTTGATTTTTTTGCTACAGTTGACCGTTGACTTTGACCGTTGACTGTTGACTTTGACCGGTTCGTTAGTATAATTGTGCGCTGAGTGAGGCTCGAACCCGAGACCTCCCGTACACGTGCACGCAGCTCTACCAACTGAGCTACGTGTCTAACCCGAAATATTTCTGTTTTTAATTATATTTATATATTAATTAGATTAAACCGAAAATCATTTTATTTTAAAAACGATTTAATTGATTCGGACCGGTGCGCTCCACAGGTCTCGAACCCGGGACCTGTGGGTTGCGCTAACACACAGTCCACCGCCGGACTGTGTGTTTAACATGTTATATAATCCAATTTTTATTATACTTAAACACAAACTAATTATTTTTATTTCTGACTTATTTAAAAAGGTAAATAATTGTCCGGGTCGATGCAGAAGACCGGACTCGAACTCGTGCGCTTTGATTAAAGATACACACAGTCCACCACTGGACTGTGTGTCTAACTTGGTTATTATTCCGATTATTAATATACTTAACATATAACAGTGTGACTCCGGTTCGGTTAACAAAAAAATCATTTTTATTAAGGCAGCGTGTGTGGAAACAGGATTCGAACTCGAGACGTTTGTGTTTAATGTGCACACAGTCCACCGCTGGACTGTGTGTCTAACCCGAGTTATTTCTTGATTTAAATTATACTTATATGTTACTGCAACATCGTCTTCTTCGTTAGATTTTAACCAGGAACGATGACGATCTGGTTCGAAGTTTTAATCAGGATTCTTTAGCGTTTTTAGGTTAATTACAGATGAGATGTAAGTAAAAAGAAAGGAAATTAGGCGTGAGGTATACCGACTGGCTTCCTCTGTTTTTCCGGCGTAACTCCGGGACAGCAATCACTTCCGGCGACGAGTGTCTTGCAGCAGAGAGTCTTCAGAAAGCTTACAAAGTATGTGGGTGACTTCGGTATAAGGTCAGAGGGTTTAGTAAGGCTTAGAAATGAAGAACCCGGTTTTCCGGCGATTTGCAGGTGATTTCCGGCGAGTGAGTTTTCGCCGAGAAAGGGTGCGGTTTTGAGCGAAAAGGTTTGCAGAGGTTCGAGGGGTATTTATAGGGCAAGTCGTCGATGGATTTGGTCCGATTTCCGACTTGATTCATCGGTTATAATTTCTCCGGCGGTTATAGATGGTGTCGCGGACTCAGACGTCAGTTATAACCGATATAGGTTTAAAGTTTACGTTATAACGGAAGGATTCGTTAAATTATTGGCGAGATCGCCGGGATTTCCGACGACTGCATTTGGGCGCCGGTTTTGAATTCGGAAAGTCATGATATGAATTTAATGATCTTAATAATTAACAGAGAACATCAGTGGCGCAGTGGTTTATGTGTTGAGTGCTAAGTTGTTTGGTGAACCGGTTACTGACCCGGGTTCGAATCCCGGCAGAAACAATTTATTTTTATTTTGCGATTTTCAACAGTTTTTCAAAAACAACTTATATATTCCAATATAATAATTGATTATGTATCGTTTAAAATTATTTTGGGCATTAAATTCGCAACGAAATTTTTAACTTATTGTTCGGTTAATAAACGGAGCGGGTTTGGTAAAATCCGTTTTTGACGGATGTTACGTTTCTGATCTCACAAATTTTTCGGTTCACCTGCCGCTTCACTAAGAAGTTCTGAATACACTCCAACTTCACTTAGATGTCTACTTATCTCCTGGTCACACATAGAACCTTATCAACCTTCACACAGATAGTGATTACCCGCTTCACGGCTTCACAAAGATATCGATCACCCGCATCACCGCTTCATAACGAACCCGATCACACACATGTAACACAAAACCGTTCGATCACTTTCTGGTTTGCACATAGCTTCCTATGGCTTCACTAAACTGTTTTTATTCCTCCACATACAAGAAATCGAATTATTCTTGGCTACACATAGACCAACACTGGATCATAGGTTCCTTCAATTTCTTTTACTTTGAACAGTAACCTGCTTCATGTTTACATACCTCGATTTTGAATTAATTCCATGTGATTCAAGGATACGCATGCGTTGATGTGTTTGTTTCTTCCGGTACACTCATAAAAAAACCACAATTAAAGTATCACAATCCAATGATATCTTTTTTTACTTTTCAAATAGCAACCAACCTTTTTTTGAACTGATCAATTCTTCACAACTTTAAACTTCTTGAAATTCACACAAAATTCTTGGTGGGTTAGATTCTTCTCAACACGTCTAGATATTCGTCTCTTTAATCTTGGTCTTGGATAATGGAAATACCACACTTATGTACCTGGTACACTGTTCTTCTATGGTTTGTTGGATCAACGCTTCCTTCCGAGTTAAACGAAAAAGAAACTTCCAGGTGGCCTCCTAAACAGGGTCCATGTTTTTTTCAATAACAACATCTTTTGACCCCATACATGATAAAACGGCGCGGGGGTGGTGGGGTTTTTTGAGCTACCCCTTTTTCCAAAACCATGACGGGCACCTGTTCGCATGGCACTGTTGTAACTGTCAAGCACACCCACATGACACCTGGTCCTTACTCCTTCTTCCTGTGACAACCTAAGGCTGAAACTGGCTCATCACCTTCAAGACGCCAATAGTAATATGATCCAATTAATCCCCTATTTCACCCATCTGAAATAAAACTTTTATGGAGGAGTAACAATTACAAATGTGTTACCTATGTCGTGCGACAAACTTGTTTTGACATTTTTTCCACTACCAACCACAGCTTCTGTGAACACATGTTGCACCACGTTAGATAAAAAACACTCAAAAAAATATTTATCATCGAATATGAACCTTCTGAGCAACAGTCAGGGCTCCTATCAGATTTAGCAGGTTCAGTGCTCCCAACCTTACCAATCACATGCTCGGGCAAAAGCCAACTTCTAGGGTCCATGCCAAGTCTATAGTCTCCAAAATTATCAGAACATTAAGGGAAAGAAAACTATGGCGACATAGTAACCACATCCTTAACCCCCTAGCTTTTGTCTTAATCCACTGTGTGGCTACCATGCATGTTCAACGTCTCGTCACCCGTAATCGTATCACTGTGGGCTGGAGTAGGCCGCAATCCATTAGATATTGTCACGACAGGTAACGCAAAATCCTTTCTGGAACTTACGGGAAGGATAATATTTTGATAGTCAACGACAACATCACTATACGCAACGATTACTTTGGCTGGCTATACTTGTAATATACAAGTTCTTTTATCTACATTGTTTTATATCGAAATGCAAATGAACTAGTGGGACGCATGCATGAGTCCTGCGTAGCGTAGCTCTGGTGCGTAACATATCAGTCATGCGATGGGTCTATAAATAGACTAGTGGTGCAAATGACTGTCGTGAGTGTCATGCAAAAACCTAAATAAACAAGATAGCTAGAGTAAGTAGGGTATCGAATCTAGAGGAGTATGGTGGAAAGTGTTTGTTGATTATTATTAAGAACCTAATTGCAAAAATGTAAAATCGGTTGTTTGATTAAACTAAGAATTACTAAAACGAGTTTGTAATAATAGGAGAAAACAACGGTTCCTCTTGATTTTAGATTCAAAGTAAACTTCAATTACGTGTTTAACTGTTTACAATCACATAGACATGATTGCCTAATTCGATTAACTAACTGTGATCACCCTAAGACTACTTTAATTGCAACACAATGAAAGGTTATCACACGAATGATCAATTGAAATTACCAACCCTAACCCCGTATCAAATATATCCCAATTACTAGAATTCTTAGGAATTGAATGAAGTAGAATCAAGAATTAAAGTAAAACCAATCATTTACAAGTCAATCGAACAAATAAAATGGTAAAAAGCATCGAATGTTTAGATTACCAAGTTCAATTACAAGTTCAAACACATAAAATCAATCCGCTTACAAGAATCCTCCACCCGGAGGAAACAACAGAGGAATAAGCCGCTGATCTCGGTGAATTGATCTTCAAAAGCTTGATTCATGATTGAATTCTTGATCTTTGATTCGATTAAACTATGATGGAAGATGGTGAAGAATTGTACCAAAAGTGCTTCTTGATCATACAAATTCGTACTAGGGCTTGAATCATGTGTTAGGGTTTGAAAATAGCTTTTATACGTCCCAAAAAGTCAAAGCACGCGTTTTAGTCTAGGTCCTACAGTAACCTACGGTTGACTGACCATAGGTTACAGATAGCACTTGCTGGTTCCTTTTGTTTGCCCAGCGTAACCTACGGCCAACTAACCATAACTTACGGCGGGTTTCTCCAACACTTCCCTTCTTCCATTTTAACTTTCACACAATGACCAAGAGGCCCCCGAACTTTACATTTTCGCGTTTCCCATGCCTTAAAGCTATCCTTGAAGCTAAATCAAGTCCCGAACACTATCTTTTGCCTTGTTTATCATCCTCGGGTGTTCCATTTCATCTCTAATCACTTTAACTTCACTGAATTAAGCGATTAACCTGCAAAACCACAATCTCTCGTAGTTATCACATTCAAAACATACAATCACTTAAAACGTACAAAAACACCTAAGATAAACATATTAGCACTCGGGTTTCTCCCTCTCCATCACATTCTTACACTTAACCTTGGTTGTCATCAAGCAACCATCACAAACATTACTCACCTCATTAATGAATCACCTTTAAATCCTTACCGATTAACAATTTAAGGTCCCAAGTCATACCCATCTCATAGACTAACACAATCGAGGTTGGCAATCTGACAAGTATATGATGCACAATTAAACAACTTAAGACTTGTCTAACTAAAAACAACTTATGATACTACACACATGCTAACACGCCCCTCACAATCAACTTTCCTCTCGGCTGTATCTGGACTAGCGTGTAATGTGCTAGCATATATATCACTCAAAACCAGAATGAAACTCTGTAGTCATAAGCTTGTATTGCAATCACACCTCCACTTTAACAACTAACATACCACATATCAAAAGGACTTTTGGGTTTTGGGTTCGGATAAAGGTAGGGAATTTTTGGTTTTTTTATTTGGCTAACAAAGAAAGATAAACCAAACCATGACATTCTTATTCACAATGGACAATATACTATTAACATATTTTTTCTCAACCACTTTTTTTATCATTTAACCCATATATTTTGCTGTATTTTTCTATTTTTTTTTCTTCTTTTTAAGTATATAAACACATATTGTCATTCACGGTTGGTAATCAAACAGGTTACATAGGTGTGACAAACGAAAGGTATAAAGGCTCAAAATGGGTGTCTAAGGTGGAATGGATAACCAATCAACAGATAAAACGATGACGGATCCTAATACCTTTATCATCTATGTGCATACGCTAAACCACAGTTTTAGCATGTATCAAACCACACAAGTTTTAAAACAGAGTAACATATGGCCTACACTCAACAAAAGAATATTGATTGCAAATCAAACTAACAATTCTAGTAGTCTCAATATCTCACAGAATGAAAGTATTAAGGGTTACTAACATGTAGCATGTGTAATTTCTAAAGCATGTTACCCTAGTTAGGCATCTCTTTTATACTATTCTCTAAAAACACCTGAAGATATACTCTAATGAAACTTAAGGGACAACCATGACTAGGGATCTAAGTTAGTTTACTATCAGCAAGAAACCATTTTAGCGATTGAAAATTTTGGTTTTCATGTAGTTCAAGCATGTTTAAAACAAAAATTTTCAAAATTTCCATTTTTCTCATTTTTCAACCACTTTCAAGTGTTTTCAATCATTCATCCCCTCTCGGGTTACCGTATCCCCACACTTGGGATACATTGTCCCCAATATATGGTGTCTTTTATAACCTAACCTGAGATCTATCCAACACCTCAAAAAGCGACCAATAACCCAACAAGTGGATAACCACTCCCAAACACAAAAGCTCACACCACCAAATGCTCAAATAGAATTAAAATGCAAGATAGAGAGACACCTAGACCTCATCCGTAAATCAGTGGGTGTCGATGGTAGTGCAACTGTTGCAATCTAACAGAAACGTAATCATCTCAAGGGTTCTGATCATATCTCACCGGAGATGTTGACAAACATCCCCACACTTGAGTACTTGCATCCATAGAGATTCAAACGTTGTAACCTGCAGAAATACATGCACACACACCAAAGTAACAAAGATACAATACTCTACATCCTCGGGCTGCCTGCCGAGAGCGCTAAGTTTAAAGGTCTTCAGCTACACCATAGCTGATGTACTCACGAGGGTTCAGATGAATGCTTGCCTCCCCACTTCTCTACATATAATTCCATCCAATTGCTTGGGAGGTTTGCAGCTTCATGCAAGTTGGGGTCAATCTTAACTTCATTGCCCCTTCTAATTCCACTGTCAGGTGGTTTTCCATCATCCACTGACCTTCTCACATTTGCCATTTTTCCTTGATCTCCATTGCTTTTCAACTTAGACCTATAACACTCAATACCATTCTCATGTCTCATCTCATTGCTCACATGTGAAGTAGACTCATTAATAGCAACCGTAAAGCACAAATCATCAACAATATCGTAATTAAAGGATTTTGCAAAAACATAAAGTACAACTTACGATTCTTGTAGCTCATAGTGACTAGTCCTTGCCTGTAATCATTTTGGGTATTTGCTGTATGCAAGAATAGGTGGCCCAACACTACTTGTCACTGCTTGTATGTCCTCGATAGCGCACAATCCAATACTATAAAGTCCACCGAGTAGTGGAATTCACCCAGTTGGATCACCACGTCTTTCACAACCTTCCAGGGTTGCTTCCAACTCGCGTCTGCAAACATCGCGATGCTATAACTGCATGTAGGGGACCAAAGTCATACTGCTCATGCAGGCTACCTAGGAGGACACTAATCGCCACTCAATAGTTCAGCAACGCTCTATGGATCTTGAACTTCCCAACTCGGATTGGGATGACCGGCTCCCCTGAATGTACTTCACTTCCTTCCCCGCTCGCTTCACATATACGTGCAATCACATGAACCAGTTAATATCATCACATATGTTCTTTGAGATAACACTTACCCCGCTGATTGGTATGTTCTTCGCATTCTTGGGGTTGGTTTTATTGTCACTTGGCAACTTCCCGCTATGCTACTTCAGATTACCTACATCACTAGCTAAGTGTCCCATCTATGTTGTTAGCGATTGGATGGCCTTATCATGAATTTCATCTTTTTGGGCCCTTGCATCATCCAACTGATTTCACCTTGCATCCCCTTCTACATCGCCTTCAACATCTCCATCATTTCATGACCCCCCGCGTCACTAGAGAATCCAGATGATCTTCCTTAATTATTGTTTTGGTAATTGGATTGGCCAAAGTTTATTTGCCCACCCATTTGATTATTACTTTGAAGTTCCAGGTTGAGCTGGTTATTTGCATTTCCATAACAAAAATTCGGATGATTTCTAAGTCATGGGTGGTAGGTATTGGAGTTCATGCCGAAGTTCCCACCACCATTACCACCTCCTTGAACAAATTCACTTCATCGAACACGCCAACAATACTAGGGCACTGATCAGCTATGTGCCCAGATCTCGACAATGCCCACACATCGGCATTTGTACACCAACTTTGGTCGTGTTATCCACTACTCTGACCACTGAATGTCGACCTCTTCTCGAAGGTTGAGCCTTTCTCTTCGAAGTGCTTGCCATCTTTTCTAAGTAATCCCAGTCAACATTCTCGTAATTTGTACCAAAGGTGCCATTTAATATCGAGCTCAGATCCCGTGCGTCCTCTAGTGTTAGCCCATCATGAAACGCGTTAAGTAATTCCCACATTTGTACTCCATGGTATGGGCAATTCTTTAACAACATCTTGAAACGCTTGAATGCTTCATGGAATAACTCACCAGACAGTTGTTGGAAATTTCTGATATCTTTCCAAGCATCACTAACCCTCTGAGGAGAGTAGAACTCATCTAGAAACAACTGTTGCATAACGGACCATGTGAAAATAGAAGCCGGAGGCAAAGAATGAAACCATTGTTGTGCCTTGTCTTCTAATGTGAATTGAAATAGTACCAATTTCACATCATCGGGTGTAAAGCCTTAACCACCAGTTGTGTTGCAACAAGCATCGTAAGGAACAATATACAAATATGGTTCTTTAGTCGCCAACCCGTGATACTTAGGCAAGCTTTGAATCAATTGTGCTCTTACCTCAAATGACCGACCTCATAGTTGAGGTATTGCTGCCAGTGAGGGGTTGTTAGCGATGGCGGGTTTAAGGTGACTCTCAATTCCCCGCACCGGTCCCCGATCGTATCGCCTAGGAATGCCTTCGAAGTTTTTGACTGAGGGAACCAGGTTTCTCGGAAGTGGCCTTTGTTGAATCGACATTTGATGCACTGGTGGTGGCAACGAAATGTTTATGGGTCTCGCATTAACCGATTGTTGATTAATCGAATTAGGTTGATGACCGACTTATTGATACCCCGATATATCTTGGTTCCCTATTTCTAAAAACCCATACCCCATGTTGTATCTTTCAAAATTTCCCGTATTCACCACTTGTCTGTTGCCCTGATTACCCACATAACTATTGTATTCATCATACTCATCTCCAACTTCCCCCGAGCCATCTCTTTGATCAAACATTGAAGCTTTGAAAGAGAACTGTTGTGGCTGAGACGACTGATAATGTGATGGTTGGGTGGGAAGAGAGAAGGTGGTTGATGAGTTAGTGGTTCGAATTTGGTCAGGTGGATGGCATTTTCATCGGGAACAATCCTCACATAAGGTGAAGAATGTTGAACATTTGATGTTTGGGTGAATAACGGGTGTTGGGAATGTGTTGGCTGATTTAAGAATGGTGGTAGGTTATCTAGATTGGCATACGATGGTGGTGGCATTGGTGGAACTTGAGTGGTGGTGGGTTGGGTGGATTGTGGTGGCGGTTCAGATGGTATGGAAGTATTAGGTGAAGGTTTAGTAGGCGTTGGTGAGAATTGGTTTTGTGGAAGTGGTGCCACGGTTTGCTTATCTGGGTTTCCTGAGCTCTCCATTGATTTGAGTGTCGGTGATTGCACTATTTTGTTTTCTCGATGTAAAACTCGGGTACTGTCCTCTCGATTTCCGGATCAAATACTAACGATGAAGACTTTCTGGACTTTCTAGTATGATGCATACACGTACAAAATCACCTACACAAGCACAAACATGAAACCACGCGTAATTCTGAATAAAATGAAACAAACTCTATTTTTGGATTTTTTAACTATTTTCTGAAAAACACTTAAAAGAAAACACTTAGCGTACAACTCCCCGGCAACGGCGTAATTTTGATGACTGTCATAAGTGTCATACAAAAACCTAAATAAACTAGATAGCTATAGTAAGTAGGGTATTGAATCTAGAGGAGTATGGTGGAAAGTGTTTGTTGATTAAGTATTAAGAACCTAATTGAAAAAATGTAAAATCGGTTGTTTGATTAAACTAAGAACTACTAAAACGACTTTGTAATAATAGGAGAAAACAATGTTTCCTCCGGATTTTAGATTCAAAGTAAACTTCAATTACGTGTTTGATTGTTTACAATCATATAGACATGATTGCATAATTCGATTAACTAACTGTGATCACCCTAAGACTGGTTACTTCAATTACAACACAATGAAAGGTTATCATAAGAATGATCAATTGGAATTACCAACCCTAACTCCTTATCAAATATATCCCAATTACTAGAATTCTCGGGAATTAAATGAAGTAGAATCAAGAATTAAAGCAAAACCAATTGTTTACATGTCAATGATCAAATCAAATGGTAAAAAGAATCGAATGCTTAGATTACCAAGTTCAATTACAAGTTCAAACACATAAAATCACTCCATTTACAAGAATCCTCCACCCGGAGGAAACCATACAAGAATTAGCCGCTTATCTCGGTGAATTGATCTTCAAAAGCTTGATTCATGATTGAATTCATCTTTTTGATCTTTGATTCGGTTAAACTATGATGGAAGATGGTGAAGAATTGTGCCAAAAGTGCTCCTTGATCATACAAATTCGTCCTAGGGCTTGAATCATGTGTTAGGGTTTGAAAAATAGCTTTTATACATCCCAAAAAGTCAAAACATGCGTTTCAGTCTAGGTCCTACAGTAACCTACGGTTGACTGACCATAGGTTATGGCGCACTTGCTGGTTCCTTTTGTTTGCCTAGCATAACCTAGGCCAACTGACCATAAATTACGGCGGGTTTCTCCAACACTTCCCTTCTTCCACACAATACTAAGAGGCCCCGAACTTTATTTTTTCACGTTTCCCATGCCTTTAAGCTATCCTTGAAGCTAAATGAAGTCCTGAACACTATCTTTTGCCTTGTTTATCATCCTCGGGTGTTCCATTCCATATCTAATCACTTTAACTTCACCGAAGTAAGCAATTAATCTGCAAAACCACAATTTTTCGTAGTTATCACATTCAAAACATATAATCACTTTAAACGCACAAAAACACCTATGATAAACATATTAGCACTCGAGTTTCACCCCCTCTATCAGGTGCGTTGAAATGTCATAACTTTTGGGATCTTAGCTTTTGAAAGGAGCTTGTAAGCAATGAAGTGCTGCCGAAATTTTTTGCATCATAATCACACTCAATATATTGGATTCCGCATGTTGTATAACCTCGGAAATTTACAACAAAATATCTGGAAACAAGTGTCCGGTAACTCTCATATTCCAGATTTGTTTTGTTGGAGGAGATGGGCAAATATTATAAATTGGGAGGTGGAATAAATTTGAGGGATTGAAAATGGAATTTTTTTCCATTCGGAAGTCCCTTACGGGCTGTAAGCTACCACCCTTATGGTCCGTAAGGGATAGCAGGTTGCAGCTAGCACTGCAGCCTACCTCCTTGTGCCATCTAGCTGCGATCTTGCCACCTCTAACCTCCTCCCTACTACTGCCTGCCACTAATCAACACCTGAGAGTTTCGGAAACACTTGGCATTCCCTCATGACCTTTGTTCAAGTATAAATAGGTAGTGCTCTTGGTCATTCTTCCTCTATCACACATTGGAGCTACTTCTCTTCATAGAAGCCTCCTCCTTGAAGTTATAAGCCTCTCTTGAACACAAATAAGTGTCTCTCGGTATTTTTCTATTATTAGGCTTGTTATTAGCCAAAAGTAAAAAAAATTGACTTTTGCTTTTACTTTCGGTTCCAACCATTTTGGTCAAGTCAAAGTTCAAATTAAACTTTACAATGTGTTCGTAAGAATGAAGGTCTTAATCACTTTTGATTACACCCTTTGATCATCATGTTAAGTGCGAAATGATGAGTCAAACAGGTATAAAATAAAAGTCAAAAAACGCGGATTTTGCAAATTATGAAAAATGAACTTTTAAGTATCGAAACCCAAATTTTGACATCATAACATTTTATATAACATATTAGGACATGTTTTATCATGTCTAACTCGTCATTTCCACTTTAGAGCTCAATTCCTAGTCAAATGTCAAACAATTTAATTTCTACTTTTACTTTCGATTATGACTCGTTCTGGTCGTGCCGTTTGATGGATCAACTGATGAGTCAACATAACAAACTTTTAAAATGTCAAAAATGCCCTTATTGCTTAAAAATGGTTTTAAAACTTACAAGACTGGTAATCTAACTTTGAAACTGGCCACACAACATTATTAAATATGTTTTGACATAATAGACTCGTCATAGACCTATTCGACCACCTGATACCGTACATACGCGTACGGCTAGTTTAAATAAAATAAAATATAGAAACCAGTTGAATCGGGTCAAAACCTTTTAAAATCACTTCAAATAAAAATGTTTGGTAAATGACCCTTTAACATTCTAACGGATAATATTTTCGTTCATTTAAGACTAGAAGCCTCAGGTAAATTGTGCCTGAGCTGAACTATTTTGATTACCGCTGTGCTAAATATATTATTATCATAAAAAAAACTAGCATACGTATATACTCTTAGCCTATTTTATTTTATAAAGGCTTGAGATATGGCACTAGGCACTTGGTTGGGTATTGCAAAAGGGCGAATGATGTCATAGAATATAAATAATCCGTTTTAATCCATATTTCTTGATAACTTAAACACTTGGGATTAATACGACCGTGTTTGGGCATCCCGACTCATTTAATTTCAAATGGCAATGACTTAAGCGCGAGGTGTAGGCATACACCTGATAGACACTAATGCAATATTTATATGATTATAAAAATGTGGTTATCTATTAATCATGTATCGACGACATTTGATTTCCGGTCCCCAACTGTATTGACAAGCATGTAAAACTAGTAACAAGAGATATCGTTTGTCCTAAGTTATTTAAAATTGAAATACCAAATGGTATTAAATAGATCTTCAAAAGAGTCGGTTAGTTGTATTTAACAGTGAAACTTCACTGACGTATTTTCAAAAGTCTAATTGCAAGTTAATCGCAAATATGGAATAGGCTGGAGCAGGCTTGGTTTAAGAAGTTGGAATTTGCAACTTCATGATAAAGACCCATATTAGTCTCAAGTAGCTTTTATTTCGATCTTGCATGTGGACTTTTTGTACGAACAGCTTGTGTAACTTTCATTTATTTTATTTAAGCTTTTACGTTTATTACTTTACTTTATTCCTTCTTCTATTGCAATTTGTGATACTATTATCAATCTTCACGCATAACCCCAAATCATGTCCCATGGGGAAATCAGGGTGTGACAGGTTGGTATCAGAGCAACAGTTGAGCGAATTAGACACTAGCCTTTTGTGTCTAAGCTTAAATAACATAAACACAGACTTCATAGGAGAATTATGCATGTAAGTCTTCTTGTAAGGCTAGGATAGAAATCCTATAGTTGTTAATATTTTGAATATGTTTATTTAACAGGTAATCATGCTACAAAGAAGAAGAGGAATGGGAAAGGGACTCATGAGGGGCCGAGGACCCGCACAGCCGCAACCATTACGTTCCCAACTTTCCCGACATTCACAACATTCTCATGAATCCTATTCATCCAAACCAGCTAGACATTCATATTCACACCACTCCCACTCTCACCACTCACAAGACTCCTTTCATGCATCAAACTACCCTAGGTCAATAGTGTGATTGTTTGGCTGATTCTTGTTGGAGGGCATGGTGTCACAGGGCAACAGAGGGAAACCATGAGTCATTTGGCTTGTTTCAAGGTGGAAAGAGATCACCAGGATAAGTTACAGGTTCACCAAAGGTGGATTTCTTTGTCGGAAATTTGATAGTGCGGCATCTAAGTGTGTTTTTAGGCTGGTGGTCACATGGATAGCATAATAGTAGGTAGAGTAGTTGTTTCGGAGTGCTATGCTTCACCGGGAATGCATTACGGTGGTGTCATCTCGGTGATTGAAGTTCCATCTTTTTATTGGATCTCGTTTCTTTGCCAGAATCGAAAACAAAATAGAAGGCAGAGTATTAGAAGACTACGCAGGTGAGATGGGATGAGGAGAACTGAGCGATCGGTTATTCAATTTATAGAATGAATAGAAGCTTCGGATGCAAATAGTAACTTAGTTGGTGTTGTAAGTGGTTTTACAAAGATTGTTTCCTATCATTTTGGCAAATACATGAATATACATTTTAATATTTTGATTGGTCATTTACTATCCACAAAGTCAAATAGACATTACCTTATATTATCTTATCTTATCTTTTGTACTGATATGTGTCAAATGCAACATATATATTGTATCAAATACGGTATAAAAACAACCATTTTTTAGTACGAATGTTGGAAAAAGTGAATTTCTTTGTATACTTTTGATTTTTCAGGATTAAAAGAGCTTAAATGTACAAAAGGAATAAATTAACAAGAAAAAAGCCCACCGAGCTTCACCCCAAGACTAAAAACAACGAATCAGAAGTCCAGCACGAGGCCGTGCCTACTCAGCATGGGGTCGTGCCCCTTCAAGATTCTGGATCAGAAGAATATAAACAGATGTAGACAAGAGACATGGGGTCGTGTCCCTTGGACACAGGTCGTGGTCAACTTCCAGATTTACATATCTTGGGTAGTACAGCTAGTACAATAGCCACGGGGCTGTGTCATTGCCACACGGGGCCATGTAGCAACTGATCTGACATGTTCATTAAATGAAGACAGAGAAGAAGGAAGATGCGGGGTTGTGCCCGCAAGGCACGAAGCCGTGTGAATGGTCTATTTCCAGCTATAAATAGGGGGTGCTTGGTTTCATTCCAACTCATCCCTTGGCAAACCACTTCTCTCACACCTGTCACAACTCCACCACCATCATCCACCACATTCATCGATCATCCATCCTACAGTGTGTGTACTAGTCTCGGGATCCAAGATAGATCGTAAGAGTGTTTTGTCAAACAAAGGCCATGCTTGCCTAATCTCTTACATCACTTGGTGAAGACAAGTTATTTATGTATTACGTTTGATTTCCTAGCTTTGGTTAACTTTTTAATTGGGTATGTATTAATAACTTTAATAACTAGTTTTTTATATTGAAAGTGAATGTTATTCTATCATCTCTTCATGTTTCGTTGATTCACTCATTCGTGTCTACGGTCTATATAAAGTACGTTAGCTGCTAGGAGGGGGATTAGAAGGGTGGTATGGGTAAAGTTCTTGCCTCGTTCAGTGCATAGATTCTGCAAGAACTTGATTCAAGCTTATTAGGACTTCCTTTGAGGCAGATAGCAGCAAATCAGGGAAAGTAAGAATGGTTTGAATCCCTTATAAATAAACTACTATTAAAAATTTAAACCGGCCTTATGGGACTGTATCCCTACAGACTCAGACCAATATGGTCGAGGGTAGCGTTGCCTCCAAAAGAGGGACATGCCACATTTTGCATTCATAACTTACTTAATTATCTTTCAATATTCCGGCCTTGCGGGATTGTATCCCTGCTGACTCAGACCAATATGGCTAAGGGTAGTGTTGTCTCCAAAAGAGGGACATGCAACTATAACCAAGATAATCTCTTAAAAGGTCCAAAGCATGAAAATCATCAATGGATACATAAAGAATAAGTCAGATCCAAGTGATTCTATCTTTATTTTTACTTATCAAAAATATTTCTTAAAATTTTGATTAGATTAGACGTCGGCAATATTACGGTATTAAAAGCCCTTATGTCCTTGGACGACCTTGGTATCTTGCCATCACTACATTACACCAACGATGGGTGCACTTGCCCTAGCTTGTTGTAGAAGGTGATAGTTACATATCTTTTTTTTATAAATTTAAAGCTTGAATTAACGAGTGAAAAAGTACTTAAAATATATCTAAAAATCATACTCATACTCCACCACGTCATCTAGCCATCGGTGGCCTAATAATTTTTATGCTTTTCTAATTACTTTTTTTTAGGTTTTTCTTCTTTTTCTCAAATTTTATTCTCTCTGCAGAAATAACACGGGGGCGTGTTTGATCAACGCAGGGCCTTGTCTGACTTACAGCATAGGAAAGAATATGTTTTCTGGTTACTGGAATCAAGACACGGAGCCGTGTCACAGGAGCACAGGGCCGTGTTCAACCTCTAGTATCTTGGAACCTGAAAACAGAAATTTTTTCTTGACAACACAGGGTCGTGCCACATTGACACGGGGCCATGCTAATCTTCTGATCAACAATTTTTTATGTTTTTGTTCGCATAAAGTCACGCTATCAATCATAATTCCCAAAAATACAACCTGGTGAATGACCTCCACCTCCAACAAAGACATAAAAGTGCCACTAGAAGAACCCGGGCACTTTTTTCAAAAAATATTCAAGCTAAAAACCAACAAAAAGCCTCGAACCAAAACCCCCTGTGGCGGATCAACACACTCTCATGGATTACCTACAGCCTAGGGTCTGTAATCTTGGAGCCACAATTAACCCTCCTAATTTCGATGCCAATAAATTTGAGCTTCGACCACACCTCCAAATGCTCAAAATTCCGCCACCTTTCACGGCTTACCCGATGAAGATCCCCATTTACATATTACCAACTTTTTGGAAATATGTGATACCTTTTGGATCAACGGAGCCTCCAACGACGCAATTAGGCTCTGTATGTTCCCTTTTTCCCTCAAAGGCCGAACAAAAGCTTTTTAACCCTCCCAAGTGGGTCCGTAAAACACTTCGGATGAACTCGCCCGAGAATTTCTCTACAAATATTTCCTCCCGCTAAAACCGCCAAACTCATGACCGAGATTAATTCATATTCTCAAGACGACGGGGAATATTTGTTCTGAGAAGTTCAAGGAGTTGTTAAGGAAATGCCCACATCATGGTCTTGAATGATGGCAACAAGCGTCCATTTTCTCTACATGGACTCTTAACACATACAAGGCAAATCCTTGATTCCAACTCCAGGGGACTCCTTGGGAATCAGTAACCGAAGGAAACTAATAATCAAATTGTGGAAATTGCTAAAAATAGTTTTCAATGGCACACCCCTTGGGGTTTAAAATCAATTGCCCAGGTGCCCATGAAGTGGACGAAACCAGCTCTTTACAAGCCCAAATTGAAGCCTTAACCACAAAAATAAAGAACTTTGAATTAAATAAAACGGTTTCGGTTATGGCTTGCGAAGGGTGTGGCGGACACATAGAAAACTGGAGTTGTATGAAAGAAATGGAAAATCAAAGGGAAGTGGTAAACTACCTTAACAACCGCCCTCGCCCACTGAAAGGTCAAAGTAACACCTTCACCCCCAAGTGGCGAAATCAATCCAACTTTGGTTGGAGAGATTCGGGAGGTAACAACCTACAAAATCAAAACCTACGATCCAACTATCAACAACAACCCCGAAATGAGCAACAAGGCTTCCAACCACAACAACAAGGATGAAGAGAAAGACTTGAGGACCTCATAACTCGTCTTTTCTCTGAATACGACAAGAGGTACTCGGATAGATTCCTACAAACCGAAGCCGAAATTAGGAACCAACGGGCTAGTATGCAAAATATCGAAAAACAAGTAAGCCCACTTACGCAAAATTTCTCCAAAAGACCACAAGGAGCCTTGCCCAGTAACACCTAAATAAACCCAAAAGCCCAAGTAAACGTTATCAACTTAAGAACCGGAAGAGAGGATCCGATGATGAACCAACACCACCCCAACTCGATTCACAACCCACAAAGTCACTCGTATCCAATAACTAAGGAAATGCTCAACCCCAAAATACCAAACCAACCAAACCTCCCCCGGTCCCTTACCCTTGTCGTTTACTCCGGCAAAAGACCGACGAGCAATTCACCAAGTTTGTAAGTTTCCTTACACAACCCCATATCAACCTTCCTTTTGTGGAAGTCCTCACCCAAATGACAAAATACTCCAAATTCATGAGAGACTTACTAACCCACAAAAGAAAGATTGAATCAATCCAATAAGTCAACCCAGGTGAAGAATGCTCGGCGGCACTCCTCAACAAACTCCCCCAAAACAAGATTGATCCCTGAAGCTTCACCATTCCTTGCTCTATTTGAGGGTCACCAATAAGCAATGCTCTTGCCGACCTAGGGGCTAGCATCAACTTAATGCCTACCTCTATGTTTAACTTACTTATGCTAGGAAAGCCACATCCTACAAGGATGAGCATACAACTTGCGTATAGGTCGGAAAAATACCATCAAGGTATCGTAGAGAATCTCTTGTTAAAGGTTGGGGAATTCGTTTTCTCGTCTAACTTTGTAATCATAGATATGGAGGAAGACACCGAGATCCAACTCATATTAGAAAGGTCGTTCCTTGCCACTGCACGAGCAATGGTGGACATGAGTGACAGAAGGTTAACATTAAGGGTAGGTGACAAGGAGTGGAGGATGATTCGGTCAACTACATCAAAGCAATAGATTCAATCCTATACTACGTCCCTTCGTCGATGCAACTTGGGATGCGAGTCAACCCGCTCGGTTAACATTTGACCGACTTTGGTCTAGCCAAGGACCCTTATAAATGTGGCGTACCATGGAGGCATTCCATGGACTATCCATTAGTTAGTAGTTAAAATTTTAGCATAAACTTTAGTTTAATACTTTTCTTTTAAGTTCTCTCTTTTTTGGAAAAAGCCACACGTAAAGGAAGGATGAAAATGGCCAAAGGGACGTTGAAACAACATCCCATGCACGTAAACAAACACTTCCCGAAGCAAAATCTTCAAAACGGTAAGTGTAGCACAGGTCGTGTAAGGTAAGCACGCCCCCATGCCTCAAGTCTGCAGAAATATTTTTTGAATCTGGAACATTGACACGGGCCGTGTCCCATAGGCATGCCCCCGTGCATGGCTTCTAGAAATTTTTTGTTACTTGCACTTTTGACACGGGGTCGTGTCCCCCAAACACGCCCCCATGTCTGCCTTTTGAAAAATTTTCTCAAAAATCTAGTACTGGCGCTTTTGACACCGTGTCCCCAAAATACGCCCCCGTGTCTAGGGTGTCTGGTTTTTGAAAAAGAATTGTTGTTTTTAACCTATAATTACACATTTAATCAATTTTAACCAATTTTGGACACATTGAGGACAATGTGTAATTTAAGTGTGAGGGAAAGCTTAACTTGAATTTGTTTGTCCTAAAAACAAGCCTTATACAAAACTTTACTTGGAAATGCTAAAACACCCCAAATCTTTTTCAAAAAAATATTTTTTTAGTTTACTTTGTCTTGTTTATTGTTTAAGTTTGAAACTAAGATCTAAAAATTTCAAGTTTTTATAAATTTACAACCGACAGCTTCGTGATAAAAAAAACCATAGGCATGACAATTCTGTTTTAAATTTGATTGTATATATAATTTCACACTTTTATACATTTTCCCACAAAAATGTTAGTTTTGAGCCTTTAATGCGCATGCAATATCATATCTTTACTAAATGCTCATTTTCATTTCTTGTGTTAATAGTCGTATGGTTCTTACGAATCTAGAACCTGACAAAACAATAAATTATGGTCCATACCAACTAATCCAAGTAAGTACATGATGGAGGCATTAGGAATTTAAAAAAAAATACCCTTTTACATTTTCAACCTTATTTTCTATTTTTCTCCCCACCAAAAGCAAAAACAAAAATTCCCCCCTAGTTAACCCCCTTTTGAGCCTAAAACTGTTTATTTCAAAAACCCGCAAAATACCATTTTGCACAAACCACTCATCACCTCTTTCTTTTTACACCCCTTTGTTTTAGTTAAATGCGGTTGCTTTAAAATTTATATAAAAAGATGTGACTTCGTCTTTATCCAAAAAAAAAAATCTCTATAGTCGCTTGAAATAAATAAGCAAAATTATTTCTTATGAACATGTGGTTTATACGTAAGTTACAAATAAATAAATTTTCAAAAGAAAACCTACATTATACATTTTTAGCCACTTTCCATAAAACCACCCTACCCCTAGCAAAAAACCTACTATTTTAAAAGTATTCTTGATATTTACGATATTTTTTTAAAAAGGAGGAGGTTTGATTACTTGTCAAGCATATGGTAGGAATAAGTCCATACGGGTATCGAGCGTTTTACTTATACATATTCGGCCGAGTGTTGAGTGATCACTTGTGAGGTGTGTGAATTTGTATATAGGTAATTGAAATTTTATAAAGGCATGTTATGCTCAAAAATATTTATTTTTATTAGAAAGTGTTCTAAATACATCATGTCGAATAGGATTGTAAATAATATAAAAACAAAAAATAAAAAAAAAACTTGGATTCCCGACACACGACAAACAAGACCCAAAAAACCGCCCGGAAGGGGTTAGAAGGATGGTTTGTGTATAGTTCTTGCCTCGCTCAGTCTATAGATCCTGCGAGAACTTGACTCAAGCTTATTAGAACTTCCTTTGAGGCAGATAACATCGAATCGGGGGAAGTAAGAACGACTTAAATCCCTTATAAATAAACTACTATTAAAACTTTAAACCAGCCCTGCTGACTCAGACCAATATAGCTGAGGGTAGCGTTGTCACCAAAAGAGGGACGTGCCACATTTTGCATTAATAACTTACTTAATTATCTTTCAATATTACAACCATACGTGACTGTATCCATGCTAACTCAGACTAATATGGCTGATGGTAGCGATGCCTCTAAAAGAGGGACATGACACTATAACTAAGTTAATATATTAAAAAAACTCAAATCATGTAAATCATCAAAGGATACATACATTTAGGTCATCGATAATTGTTACTTGAAAAAAAAATTAGTGACGAAATATATATAGCAATTTTTAAAAAAAATATTAAAAAAATTGTGTGTTTAGATTATTTTAGGTATTTTTGGTTGTGTTCACAGTGGTTCTCGCGGTTCTCGCAATAAAGAGTGGTTCCTAACTGATATATAGATATATATATATATATATTTTTTTTTTCCTAGGCTATCCCCCGTAAGTACTGTGAATACTGATAGGGTTGGACCATAACTTTATTTAATTTATGTATTAGACAAACTATTATGAAAAAAATTATCAGCGATTCATAGCAATAAACTGTAGCTGGCGACTATTAAGAAAAAAAGTATTAGGTGGCAACGAAAAATGTTATACTTTAGAAACACCTAATGAAAATACATAATAGGGATTCATAGCAATAAAGCGTAGCTATCTACTTTCATAGTTTCTAATTAATATAATAATTCTTTGTGGATAATGCACTTTGAGGGCTACCAAATGCTACAATGACATCAAGACTGGTATAAAAATTCGTTTAAAACATTTTCATGCTATATTTAATCAACATTGTAATGATTAAAAGACAAAAAAGAGTGAACGCGAACAAATGTAACATTTATTCAACACGTATAATGTGTGAGTAAATAAGTATATCATAGATAAAAAATACTAAATATTGAAAGTTAATATTACATTATTATTACTGTTATTATTATTATTATTAGAGATCAAACGTGTACACTATCAATGGAATATGATTCATTCGCCTGTGTATTACACATATTTAGGTACTAAAAATGATTTAATAAATTATTTGTACATAGTTCTTATAATAACTTATTATACGTTACATGTAATAATGAAAAATGATAACCGTTACAATTACAATTACAAATCTACATAACAAATATAATCATCCAAAACAATATAATTTTATAAATTGCTACATAAATCCAAATTCTATTTTTGTATGGTTGCAATGTCTCTTTATTATAACTCTTTTATTAAAATGACATGCATGGACACTAAAAGTAGGAAAAAATACACGTGGAATAATATGCACCAAATGAAACATATAAATTATATAAACTAATGTATAAAATCAACCATTTTAAATACTAATATTGAAAAAGTGCGTTTCTTTGTATACCTTTGATTTTTAGGATCAAAAGAGCTTAAATGTACAAAAGAACAAATTAACAACAAAAAGCAACACAAATACAAAAGAAGAGGAGTTGATACATCATACCGACCCTCAAGCTTCACACCAAGACCAAAAATAACAAATAAGAAGACAAGCACGGGGGCCGTGCCACCACGGCATGGGGCCGTGCCCCATATTAGATTCCATAAATAAAAAGACAAACAGAAGCAGACAAGAAACACGGGGCCATGTCCCATGGACGGGCCGTGGTCAACTCCCAAATATGCAAAATATTAGATAGTACATCAAGTACAAGGGCCACGGGACCGTGTGACCATACAGACTAACACAACTCATTAAAGAGGACAGATAAGAAGGAGGCACGGGGTCATGCCCTCCGGGCACAGGGCCGTGTAAACTGTCTGTTTCCAACTATAAATAGGGGTGCTTGGTTCAATTGCAATCTATTCCTTGGTAAAACCACTTCTCTCACACCTGCAACCACTCCACCACCACAATACCATCATTATCCACCATATTCATCCATCTAAGAGTGTGTAGTAGTCTCAGGATCCAAGATTGATCGTAAGAGTTTTTATCAAACAGAGGCCATGCTTGGCTAATCTCTAACATCACTTAGTGAAGATAAGTCATTTATGTATTACTTTTGATTTCCAAGCTTTGATTAATTTTTTTAATCGGGTTTATATTAATGAATTTAATATCTAGTTTTTTTTATTCTATCATCTCTTCATGTTTTGTTGATTTACTCATTCATGTCTTACTGTCTATATAAAGCAAGTTAACTGCCTAGAAGGGTGTTAAAAGGGTGGTTGGGTAAAGTTCTTGCCCCATTAAGTGTATAGATCATGTGAAGACTTGATTCAAGCTTATTGGGACTTCCTTTGAGGTAGATAGCATTAAATCGGGGGAAGTAAAAACGGCTTGAATCCTCTATAAATAAACTACTATTAAAACTTTAAACCGGCCTTGTGGGACGGTATCCCTGCTGACTCAAACCAATATGGCCGAGGGTAGCGTTGTCTCCAAAAGAAGGACATGCCTGTCATACCCCGACCCGCAGCGGAAAAGGTGATCGGGGCATGATTGGGTTTTCATCAAAGCTCATGACATTTATTATAAAGTTTCATATTTATTATTTCTTTTCTAAAGGAGAATCATTACAACCAATAATACAAGTACAACATGTTCTATACATCCTTCATTATTTTTCTTCTAAGGCAATTTCCTATGTGTCCCTTGCTTCAACCTGTCCACCTGTATCATGTGTAAAAATAGGGTTTTTGGGTCAACAAAAAGTTGGCGAGTGAATCCTATGAAAACATTTAAACGTGTTTATTGTATCGATTATAAAATAAAGTGCATAACCACATATGAGTAAACGTAGATGTAAATTTAATCACAAAACACATAATATTAATTATTGCACACACATACACCAAATGATTGTTTTTGAGGCACGCGATGTTCAACTCGTCTCCCACGAGGAACGGATGGGCCTAATGAATGATTTTGAGGCACGCGTTGTTCAACTCGTCTCCCAGGAACTGATGGGCCTAATGAGTGAATTTGCACGCAACTTGACTAAATGTAAAACACACATTACAACAAACAATATTTACATTATAAGTTTAGATCATATAATGGTAATAGCACGAGTTTGAATAAGCGAATTAATTTAAGCGACACATGATACACCCCAAAACATGAATAAAAAGGGGAATTTGTAAGAATTCACTCACAATGGTTGCGTTTTCTTGGATTGATGATGAATGCGCACGAATTTGGATTTAACCACGAGAGAAACTAACCTAAATAATAACATAATAATTCGATAAATAAGTAAACTTTTATTTGAGATTAATATTTTTAATTAGTGTTCTTAATGGGATTGTTAGATTTATTTTTGTGAGTTTAAGGACATTTTCTAACTTTAAAAATATTATTTTTAAGTTTTTTTAATTGATTTTTAAATTAAATAAATAAATAAAAAGAAATAAAAATTTTGACTTTTGTTGACCGTTGACCGGCCGTTGACAGGACCTTTGACCGGTCGGACTGTGGTTGAGTGTGCACTGAGTGAGGTTCGAACCCGGGACCTCTCGTACGCGTGCACGCAGCTCTACCAACTGAGCTACGTGTCTAACCCGAAATATTCTATGTTTTAATTATATATATATATTACTTAAATGTTAATTTATTTGGTTTATATTAAAAAGGGTTTATATGTCGAACCGGTTGCAGGGACCCGGAGTCGAACTCGGGTCATTCGGTTTGTAAGCGCACAACCCAACCAGTTGGGCTGTGTGTCTAATCTATTTAACTTATGGTTTATATTATTCTTATAAATTTACTGTGACTTGATCTGATTCAGTTTTAAAAATTTTGGTTTTAATTCGGAAAGTCGGTGCGTTGTAAGGTTCGAACTCGTGACGTGCGCTGTGTGATTGCACACAGTCCACCGCTGGACTGTGTGTCTAACCCGGTTTAATATCCTGTTTTAATTAAACTTATACACAATGTTCGACTTCGTCTTCTTCATTCATGAAGACACAGACAAAGATGTTCGACTGTTCTTGTTTAAATCGTTCGTTGAACTTATAATTGATTGAAATGTAATGGATAAAGAGAGTTACGGGTTCGAATGTACCGAACAGGATGTTTTTCTCAAAACTCCGGCAAGGGTCGTCGGCTCTGATTTGTGAATTCCGTCTGAGCGGATCAATTAACAGTTTTGATCAATGAGTTGTGAAATTAAGTGACTAAACAAGAGATATCAGGGGGTTTAGATGATTGTACTGATTTACAGTGTGATTTCAGAATTTCCAGAGATTTTCCGGCGAGTACAGAATTTCCAGCAACGTCGTCTGGAACCGATTCTGGTTGAAGGATTGAAGTTAGTATATGTTTAACAATGGATTGAAAACGAAAGAGTCGAGAAATTTACCGATTTTGTGTAAGTCTCAGTTTTCCGGTGAAAGTCCGGTGAGTGCAGAATTTCTCCGGCGAGTGCTAAGACTTCGATAAATTGTGCGATTTTGAGCGAAAAGGTTACCAGAGACTTGGGTGTGTATTTATAGGGAAGAAACAGAATGAATCGAGTCCGAATTTGATCTTGATTCGTGGTCAAAACTTTTCCGGCGATTATGACTGGGATTGCAGGATTAGACATCGGTTATAACCGATGTCGAAGTTAATACACGCGTTCAGTCAAAGGAAACGGTCGAAGTCTCGCGAAATCGTCGGTAATTCCGGCGACTGCGGATTGGGCGCGCTGATCACTGAATTTGATTTCGAGTTTTATTATAAATATTATTTGTTTTAATAGTTATCACAAACGAGTCAAGTGGCGGAGTGGTGAGATGTTTGTTTGTTTGATCCGGCTGACCCGGGTTCGAAACCCGGCAGCTTGATTTTATTTTTTTAGCACTTGTTTTTACCATTTAATGATTATAGTTTTTAAATTCTAAATTGTTTATTAATTATGTATTGTTTAAAATTAATTTGAGCATTAAATACGCAACGAAAATTTATAACTGGATATTTGATTAATAAACGAAGCGGGTTTTGAAAACCCGTTTTTCGACGGATGTTACAGTATCCCCTATGTTTGACTCGAAAGGACGGTGGTTTTGACAATGACATACTCCGAAGGGGGTAAGAGTTTAAATTTTATTTGAGGCGGTAACGTTCCTAGTAAGGGTTGAATACCCTACTACAGGAATCGCTTTTTGATGCCTAAGATAAGGAATATTGATAAACAGAGTTGATTGACTAGGTATGATCTTATGTACAAGAGTTTTGAGAGAATCGATACGTTTGGAAAGATAAGGTTATATCCTAAAACAAAACTTCTACCACTAAAACCTACATGGAAATTCTCATAACCCCCTAACAATGCCTCTGATCCTTTGGCAAGAATACTTATATATAGGAAGTACCAGCGGCGTATCCACCATATTCTTGTCAAATTTTCATTGGCTTTATCAGTAAATTATGATTAGTTCTATGTGACTCTAAAACATAAACAAACACAAAAACCAAAACTTGAGTCTCAAATCTGAAAGTATACATGATTGAATGATGACAGTACCTCTCTCGTTTGTTATGATGAAGGGGTTAGTCTAGGTAAAAGTGAGACACAACCCAACTTCTTTGAGTGATGAGATTGAGATACGTCGAGATGTATGATGATATGAATGCTAAATCAGTGAGTATAAAACAAACCCTTCAACCATGACATTACTAAAACCTACATGATAGGAAGTACCAGCGGCGTATCCACCATATTCTTGTCAAATTTTCATTGGCTTTATCAGTAAATTATGATTAGTTCTATGTGACTCTAAAACATAAACAAACACAACAACCTAAGCTTGAGTCTTAAATCTGATAGGATACATGATTGAATGATGACAGTACCTCTCTCGTTTGTTTTGATGAAGGGGTTAGTCTATGTATAAGTGAGATACAACCCAACTTCTTTGAATGATGAGATTGAGATACATCGAGATGTATGATGATATGAATGTTAAATCAATGAGTATAAAACAAAACTTGAAATAGTAATTCGCATTAAGATTCTTGGATACATAAATTTTCAAATTTAAAATTGAGATACGTAAAGATTGAGATAACATAGAGAAAACATAAAAACTAGACGGTTGGAGTTGAGTCCTGATTTTTGGTGAGGGAAGACTAGTTGGGTGGTTCGTTTGGGCCGTTATTATCTTCAACAGGATTGGCGTTGATGTTGTAAGCTCTTCCTCTTGCTGGTGGTGGAGCTGGGTTGGCTTGATTTGCTTGGTTAACTGGGTTTGCTTGAGCTTGGGCGTTTATGATGTTAACCAATCGAGGGCACGTGTTTCTAAAGTGAGTAGGGTCGCCACAATTAAAACAAGCTCGATCATATGGGAACATGGGGTGTTGGGGTTGTTGATATGTTTGGATCATGTTTTGAGTAGGGGGTGAGGTTTGGTTTTGAGAGGTGCGGCAAACCTTACTCAAATGACCATAGCGTCCACAATTCGCACATAGTCGACAAGGTAAGGTAGATGGATGGTGATAAAAACAGGTGTTGCATTGAGGGTGAGGTCCAAAGTAAGGTTTCTTATTTGGGTAAGTTGAGTTGGGTGCTATTTGAGTGATTGGGATAGCTTGGAGGGGTACGGCTTGTGAAGCTGGTTGATTGTGTTGAGTGATAGCGAAAATTTGCCCATCTCGTTTTCTCTTAGAAGTGGGTTGAGAAGGGGATTCGTTTTGGGTGGAGTTTGAGGTTTCAGATGATGTTTTATCCTTCTTCTTCTCTCCGTGAAGTCTTTATTCCGTATTCTGTTTTCGGTGAGCTCTGTGGCTAACTCCATTGCTGCTTCCAAAGTTGTAGGTGTGGTACTTATTACAGGGTCTTGAATTTTTGAAGGAAGACCTCGAATGTAGTGCTCGATCAAATGGTAGAGGGGAGTGAACAAGTTGGGGACCATTTGATTTAACTCAAGGAATCTCTTGTTGTATGTGGTGTGGTCGCCCTCTTTTTGTTTCAAAGAATAGAACTCATCTTCCAATTTCTTGATTTCGCTTCTTGGACAGAACCGTTTTGTCATAATCTCCCTCAATTCTTCCCAAGTCAAAGTCATAGCATTCTCAGTACCTCGCTTGGCCTTCTCTGTATTCCACCATGTAAGTGCTACTCCACACAAACGACCGGTAGCATATTGCACCTTGCGATCATCGGGACAGTCGCAATTGAGAAAAGTGTTTTCCATCTCCTCAAACCAATGGAGGAGAACAGTGACACCTTCAGTACCTTCGTATTTTGGAGGATTGCAGGATTTGAAATTCTTGAAGGTGCATTTAGTGGCTTTTGGGGGAGGATTGACAGTGTTTTGATCTTCTTGGTGGATTGGGTTGACGGGATTAGCGGTAAGGGCCTGTTGTACTTGAATTACGATGTTGGGTATTACGGCAGCCATTTGTTGAGCGATTTGGGCAGCCATGCGTTCGCGGGATTTTCCTGATTTCATTTTTCTACGAGAGAGGCTAGAAGACATCTACAAGAAACACGTATCAAGAGTATGAGTTTGACGTTTTAGGGATCATGTGTCGTATTTAGGAATGAACATTCATAAAATAAATGAAGAATAATAAATTTACTACATCCATAGGATGTCTTGGGCTTTGCTCGTAATTGGGCCTTGCATGCCGCCATACTTCACCTTCGTAATCATGTGGGCCCCCATGATTACCGGGTCTTTCATATAGTTCGCATGTGTTAGCCTGGTAACGTACACTAAAACCCGGAGAAAATCGAGAAATATGTATGTAACGTATGACATTCGGAGTGAATCCAGGTGTGGACACGGTGACACCTCAAAGTGGGGTTAGTTCGAACGACGTTTGGTGTGGCATGCTTTGACCTAATAGGTCCTTCGTACTCTCATCGTTAGTCCCTAGTAGGCAAACTGGTCCTTTATTTTGGATTTATATGAATGCCAAGCCTAGACAGGATGTTCCGACTACCGTTACTTGTACCCTTACGGTTACTACATGCCCATCGTAGAACTCACTTTGATGAGATTGAAAAACGAAAAATGCGACAAAATCTTGAATAAAGGAATATGAGGATGACTTGAATATGTGAACATTGAAATAGGCGTGATGAATGTATATGTAAGCATGTTATGTTTAACTATAAGTATAATTCATTAAGTATCACAAAATATGATAGTGGAAGTGTTTGCATGCATTTGTGTGTGTAATAAATACGAAACAAATAAACATCATGAGTTTGCATGTAACCACATAAACAATTAAAATCTAATCAACTATAGTATAGGCTCTAAGGGTCTAATAACCTATCCTATATCTCTATAGTCAAAAGCTCTGATACCAATCTGTCACACCCCGACCCACAGCGGAAAAGGTGATCGGGGCATGATTGGGTTTTCATCCAAGCCCATGACATTTATTATAAAGTTTCATATTTATTATTTCTTTTTTAAAGGAGAATGATTACAACCAATAATACAAGTACAACATGTTCTATACATCCTTCATTATTTTTCTTCTAAGGCAATTTCCTATGTGTCCCTTGCTTCAACCTGTCCACCTGTATCATGTGTAAAAATAGGGTTTTTGGGTCAACAAAAAGTTGGCGAGTGAATCCTATGAAAACATTTAAACGTGTTTATTGTATCGATTATAAAATAAAGTGCATAACCACATATGAGTAAACGTAGATGTAAATTTAATCACAAAACACATAATATTAATTATTGCACATGTCACACCCCGACCCGCAGCGGAATAAGAGTCGGGGCATAATTGGGTTATCACCAAAGCTCATGGTATTTACTAATATGTTTCATATTTATTTAAGTCAAACTTACATCCTCAATAATCCAAACATGTTCATACAAATACAAAGAAAAATAATCAACTAAACAAATCCAAGCTCTAAACCAGTTTATTCTTCTAAGCCAATCCTATGTGTTTCTTGCTGCAGCTGAATCACCTGTATCATGTGTAAAAATGGGGTTTTTGGGTCAACATAAGTTGGCGAGTGAACCTTGTTAGATAAACATTTATTATTGATTTCTTGTTATCTTTATCATGGAAAAATTGTGCAATAGTCATATGTGAGCAAATGTAAATAATCAAACAATAACAATAACAACCACAAACAATAACATACAATAACATACACTAACATATCAACTTGCATGAATATATAACATGAATGAAACTGTATATGTTGGCAACGTCACGTTCACGCTCATAATGTAATGGGGAACAGCTCAACGCTCATAATGTAATGGGGAGCGGCGGCCTATGATATTGCATGTACTGAAAATTATAAATTAAATATAAACAATAACCACACAAACAGTTGATACAAGCTGAATACATTTGTTCATGGATATGATGTATACACAATGATTTAAATATAATAAATGGTAAGACACATGATACACCCCAAAAACGTGATTAAAACGGGGAATTTGTAGAGATTCACTCACATTGGGTGCGTTCGGTTGAAGATGATGAAATGCGCACGAGTTTGGAGGATTGATCGACGAGACTTAACTAACCTAAATAATAACGGAAAGTATGGTAAATGAGTGGATTTTATTAATAATTTTAATAAGATTTTTATATATTTTTGTGAGTTTAAGGCTATTATCTATCTTTAAAAACATTATTTTTAAGTATTTTTTATTGATTTTTAAACTAAATAGATAAATAAAAATATAAAAAAAATGTTGACTTTTGCGTTGACCATTGACCGTTTGACCGCTGACTGTTTGACTGTTGACTGTTCGACCGGTTCAACCGTGTGTATGTATGCGCTGGGTGAGGCTCGAACCCGAGACCTCCCGTACGTGTGCACGCAGCTCTACCAATTGAGCTACGTGTCTAACCCGAAATAATTCTGTTTTTAAATATATTTATATACTGTTTTTAATTTATTCAAAATTCTTTTATTTTCAAAAAGGATTTTAATCATCGAACCGGCGTGTGTAACAGGTCTCGAACCCGGGACCTGTGGGTTAGTATTGCACACAGTCCACCGCTGGACTGTGTGTCTAACCTGGTTAATATACCGATTTTTATTATACTTAACATCTACCGTGAGTTAATCCGGTTCAGTTAGAAAAACAAAACATCTTTATTACAGAGCATACGTGTGTGTCAAGGATCGAACTCGCGGCGTGTGATATATGTGCGCACACAGTCCACCGCTGGACTGTGTGTCCAACCCGAGATAATATCCAATTTATATAAAACTTATAAACAACCTAACTTCATCTTCTTCGTTACAAAATCACAGACTACGATTACTCTACTGTTTCTTGTTTAATTCGATTGACAAACATTCAAATGACTAAAATGAAATGGCAGAGAAGATTTTGGAAGTAAACATACCGGAGAAACGATCTATCTCAGTATTCCGGCGAAGTCGTCGGCTCTGTTTTTATGGATTTCGTCTGAGCGGACAGATTAACAAATTTGATTAGCTAAATGCGGAATTGAAGCACTGAACATGAATTACCAGAAGGTTTAAAAGGCTATACCGTTTCACAGTGAGAGTTGGGAACTTTCAGAAGTTTTCCGGCGAGAGTTAATTATCCAATATCATCGTCTGAAACTGATTCTGATTGAAGGGTTTGAGTTAGCAAAAGCTTAACAACTGATAGACGATGAAATAATTGAGAGACTTACTGATTTGATGGAAGACACGGTTTTCCGGCAAGTTCAAAAAGCAATTCCGACGATCAGAAACGAGAGTAAACGCGAGAATAGAAGTTCTGGGAATGTAATTGAGTCGCGAAATGAAGCTTTTGTTGAAGTAATTCCAGAAGTGAATGTTTTCGGTTATAAAAACCGAACATCACCTTAATTCAAGTCCATTCATGACTGAATTGATTAGAAATGTCGGTGTATCGGTTATTAACAGAAAATCACGATCACTCAAACGTTTTGGACGTTTGAAAGCCGATTACGGTTACAGTCGGCGTAAACCGGTTGATTCCTGAGTGAAGTTATCATTTAATTGTTTCTTAGAATTCACAGAAAACATCAAGTGGCGGAGTGGTTATATGTGTGTGTGTTAAGTCTTTATACTTACCCGGCTGACCCGGGTTCGAATCCCGGCAGCCGGTTTTCTTTTTTTATTTAATTTCTTTTCACTTTTTATTAATTATAGTTTTTAAATTCTAATTTGTTAATTAATTATGCATCGTTTAAAATTAAAATAAACATAAATACGCAACGAAACATTTATAACTTGATATTCGATTACAAACGAAGCGGGTTTGGAAAACCCGTTTTTGACAAATGTTACAGTATCTCCTACTTTTAGGAATTTCGTCCCGAAATTTAAGTAGTAGTAGTAGGAAAAAGATGCGGGTATTTTTCGCGCATTGAGTCTTCACGTTCCCAAGTAAACTCAGGTCCCCGTTTCGACTCCCAGCGTACCCTAACAATTGGAATGCGACTCCGTCTTAAACGTTTTTCTCCGAAGTCCATGATCTCTACTGGTCTTTCAATAAAATGCATAGATTCATCAATCTGAATATCTTCTAGAGGAATATGGTGGTTCTCATCAGCGAGGCACTTCTTCAAGTTTGATACGTGGAACGTGGGGTGAATTCTGTTGAGTTCTTCTGGTAGATCAAGCTTGTATGCTACAGGTCCTACTCTTTCGAGTATCTTGAAAGGTCCTACGTAGCGTGGTGCTAGCTTGCCTTTTTGGCCAAAAAAACTACTCCCTTCCACGGTGATACTTTTAAAAGTACATGATCCCCAATGTTAAACTCCAAAGGCTTTCGTCGTTTATTTGCATAACTCTTTTGACGACTTTGAGCTGCTAGGAGATTGTTTCGAATTTGATGGATCTTGTCTGTGGTTTCTTGAATCAATTCTGGACCGGTGATTTGAGCTTCCCCAATTTCGTGCCAACATACTGGAGATCGGCACTTACGACCATATAAAGCTTTAAAAGGTGCCATGCCGATGCTTGAATGATAGTTGTTGTTGTACGAAAATTCAACTAATGGTAGATGAGCGTCCCAATTTCCCTTGAAGTCTATGACACATGCTCGAAGCATATCTTCAAGAGTTTGAATGGTGCGTTCAGGTTGTCCATCAGTTTGAGGATGATAAGCGGTACTGAGGTCTAATCGTGTACCCAAAGCGGCTTGTACGGCCTGCCATGTTCGTGAAGTGAAACGACCATCACGATCCGAAATAATGCTTAACGGTACACCATGTCGGCTTACGATTTCGCTGATGTAGATACGAGCTAGCTTTTCGTTCTTGAAATCTTCGCGGATTGGAATAAAGTGAGCTGATTTTGTAAGACGATCAACAATTACCCATATAGTGTCATACCCACCAGAAGTGCGAGGTAACCCGGTAATGAAGTCCATGGTTATGTTTTCCCACTTCCATACAGGTATTTCAGGTTGGACCAGAAGTCCTGAGGGTCTTTGATGTTCAGCTTTTACCTTGGAACATGTAAGGCACTTGGAAACAAAAACAGCAATATCCTTTTTCATTCCAGGCCACCAGTAGGTGTATCGAAGGTCTTGATACATCTTGTTGGCTCCTGGGTGTATAGAGTATCGTGTTTTGTGTGCCTCATTCATAAGGAATTCACGAAGGTTGTTGTGGTCAGGAATCCATATACGATCTAGATAGTACAGAATACCCTCAGCTTTAGTTTCAATTTTAAGTTCAGCTCCACAGGACAACTCCTTTCGTACGTCGTCTTCCGTTACTGAAACATGTTGGGCTTCTCGAATTTGATCTTTGATGTCGGTTATGATTTGCGAACATAGAAGACGAATGGAGTTCGCATAACCCTTTCGACTGAGTGCATCGGCCACCACATTTGCCTTGCCAGGGTGATATCGAATTTCACAGTCGTAGTCATTTAGAAGTTCGACCCATCATCGTTGCCTCATGTTTAACTCCTTTTGGTTGAAGATATGTTGAAGACTCTTGTGGTCAGTGTATATTTCACACTAAGTACCGTAGAGATAGTGTCTCCATATCTTAAGAGCGAACACAACGGCTCCAAGTTCTAGGTCGTGGGTGGTGTAGTTCTTGTCATGAGTTTTGAGTTGTCTAGAAGCATAAGCTATCACCTTTCCTCTTTGCATTAGAACACAGCCTAGTCCTTGCCCTGACGCGTCGCAATAAAGCACGAAGTCATCACAACCTTCAGGAAGAGTGAGAATTGGTGCATCACAGAGTTTTTGTTTAAGGGTTTGGAAGGCTTCTTCTTGTTTGGGTCCCCATATGAAGGGTTTTCCTTTATGAGTTAAAGCCGTGAGTGGTACAACAATGCGGGAGAAATTTGAAATGGAACGGCGATAATAACCAGCCAAACCAAGGAATGATCTTACTTCGGTTGGTGTACGTGGCGCTTTCCATTCTTGTACTGCTTTGATCTTTGAGGGGTCGACATGTATTCCTTTGTCATTAACAACATGTCCAAGGAATTGTACCTCTTTTAACCAGAATTCACATTTGGAGAACTTGGCGTAAAGCTTTTCATTCTCTAAGAGTGTAAGGATGAGTCGAAGGTGCCGTTCATGATCAGACTTAGACTTTGAATAAATGAGGATGTCGTCGATGAAGACTATAACAAAACGATCGAGATAGGGTTTGCAGACTCTGTTCATTAGATCCATGAAGACAGCTGGAGCGTTGGTTAAACCAAATGGCATGACCATGAATTCATAATGACCATAACGAGTTCGGAAGGCGGTCTTTGGGACGTCTTCTTCATGTACTCTAAGTTGGTGATAACCAGAACGAATGTCGATTTTTGAAAAACAGCTGGCGCCTTGAAGTTGGTCAAGAAGATCATCAATGCGAGGTAATGGATAGCGATTCTTGATCGTTAACTTGTTGAGTTCTCTGTAGTCGATGCACATGCGAAACGTTCCATCTTTCTTCTTCACAAAAAGGACAGGTGCACCCCAAGGCGAGGAGCTAGGATGCATGAATCCTTTGTCAGTCAACTCTTGCAATTAACTGGCTAGCTCTTGCATTTCGGATGGGCTAACCTATAAGGAGACTTTGCAACTTGTGTAGCACCAGGTATAAGATCGATACGAAATTCGACTTCTCTCACGGGAGGAAGTCCTGAAATGTCGTCAGGAAAAACTTGCGTAAAATCTTTTACTACTGGGATGTCTTCAAGTTTCTTCTCCATGGTACCCTTTTTGACGACATGGGTTAAAAATGCGACATAATTCTTGCGAAGATATTTTCGAGCTTGAAGACAGGACATTAATCTGAGTCCTTTCAATGGGGTTTCTCCAAAGATTCGTAGGTTTTGACCGTTTGTAAGAGGAATGCGTATAAACTTTTCGCGACATACAACCTCAGCCTGATGTTGGCTGAGCCAGTCCATACCAATTATAATGTCAAAGCTTCCCAACTTCATAGGAATGAGGTCAACTGGAAAGTCGTGATCGTTTAAGGTGAGAGTACAATTTCGTATAATAGAGTTTATGAGATCGGTTTCCCGTCAGCAACTTCTACTGTTATGGATTCCATGAGCTTATCACGAATTTGGTTTAGGATGGGTTCAAACTCTAA
Organism: Scalesia atractyloides; assembly: GCA_947069175.1. Classification (NCBI taxonomy): domain Eukaryota; kingdom Viridiplantae; phylum Streptophyta; class Magnoliopsida; order Asterales; family Asteraceae; genus Scalesia; species Scalesia atractyloides. Next base: position 13,383,335 of record CAMTDV010000001.1, on the reverse strand, counting down.
GGACACAAAACTTTTATCCGCGCCAGTATCAAACAACATGGATGCATAACTACCATTGATAAGGAACGTACCGTTAACCACATTACTGTCAGCTCTAGCCTGATTAGCGTTGATGTTGAAAGCTCTTCCTCTTGCAGGTGGAGTAGCTTGGTTAGCTTGATTCACCGGATTTGCTTGGGCTTGAGCATGTATAATGTTCACCAAACGTGGACAAGTGTTTCTAAAGTGGTTTGAGTCTCCACAATTGTAGCAAGCCCGCATAGGTTGCACCATGGGATAGTTGGGTTGGTAGTATGATTGGGCAAATTGTTGGGTAGGTGGTAGTAGTAGGGGTTGTTGGGCTTGACCCATTATTTGATGGTGGGTTTGGGTTGAGGGCTGGTGGCGGTTCGTTCGCTGAGGTATGCGACAGGTTTGAACAGTGTGACCTACGCGACCACAGCCGGTGCAATGTTGACAGGGATGATCAGGAAAGTGATGGTATTGGCAACGGTTGCATTTTGGTAATGGGCCAGAGTATGGCCTTTTATATGGTGTAGGTGAGGGGGCAACTTGGGTAATGGGTGCAGCAGGGATAGGGTAATTGGTTTGTGTGACAGCGAAGTTTCTGGTGTTACGTTTCCTCTTGTTAGCAAACTTAGAGGAGGAGGTGGAATAGTTTGAAGTTTGGCCCTCAACGGGGGCTTTCTTTTTCTCCTCTTTAAATTTACCGTTGCGAATTCGATTCTCGGTCAGTTCAGTAGCTAGTTCCATAGCAGCTTCAAGTGTTGCTGGCGAAGTGCTGAGAACTGAATCTTGAATTTTCGAGGGAAGACCTCGAATATAATGCTCGACTAAGCGGTAAACTGGGGTGAACAAGTTAGGGACCATCTGGTTCAACTCTAAAAACCTCTTGTTGTAGGAAGTATGATCTCCCTCCTTTTGCTTCAATGAATGAAATTCATCCTCTAACTTTTTAATCTCACTTCTAGGACAGAATCATCTCGTCATGATTTCCCTTAACTCCTCCCATGTTAAGGCCATTGCATCTTCGATTCCTCTCTTACCCTTTTCAGTATTCCACCAGGTAAGAGCTACCCCAAATAATCTCCCGGTTGCGTATCGTACCTTGCGATCCTCGGGAGAATCGCAGTTGAGGAAGGTGTTTTCCATTTCCTCAAACCAGTGGAGGAGAGCAGTGACACCTTCGGTCCCTTCAAATTTCGGAGGATCGCAAGACTTGAAATGTTTATATGAGCACTTGTTGGTAGGAGGGTTGCCGATGTTCTGGTCTTCTTGCTGGGGAGGATTGGTGGGATTGGTGGCGAGAGCTTGTTGTACTTGAACCACAATGTCAGGAAGCACCGCGGCCATTTGTTTTGCGATTTGAGTGGCCAAGCGTTCGTGTGACCTTCCTGATCTTCTACCCCCTCGTTGTTGCCTAGCCGACATCTACAGGGACATACATAAGAAGATTGTGAGTTTATGGAGTCTTTTTAGGTGTCATGTGTCTTTAAAGAAAATAAAACAACATAAAAATCAATAATGCAACTACATCCATAGGATGTCTTGGGTTTGCTCATGTTGGGCCTCGAATGTCCCCCATACCTTCACCTGTATAGTCATGTGGGCCCCATGACTATTGGCTTGGTAGGATTCACATTAGTATTGGCGGTTTAACACTCACATCACCCGAATGAAAACCATGAAATATGTTTACAAGATGTATGGTCGGAAGGTGTCCAGGTGTAGACACAATGACAACTCAAAGTGGGGTTAGCTCACACGACGTATGGTATAGCATGCTTTGGCCTAATAGGTACTTCGTACTCTCATCGTTAGTCCCTAGGTAGGCAAACTGGTCCTTTATTTTGGATTTATACGAATGCCAAGCCTAGACAGGACGTTCCGACTACCGGTACTTGTACCCTTCCAGTTACTACATGACCGTCATGAGAACTCACTTTGATGTGATTTTAAAATACAAAAATCATTGTAAAAACAATCATGAAAATGATGTGGTGTGTGCTCTCATGGATATGATATGTTATGAGAATATGATTCATGATAGGCATTATATAATAATATGTACTTATGAACATGCTTGCATAACATTGAATGTAACATTAAACATAAAACATATAAACATCATGAATTTTGCATGTAACACACAAAAATCTTAAAAATTTCTAATCAACTATAGTATAGGCTCTAAGGGTCTAATAACATATCCTATATCCCTATAGTCATGGCTCTGATACCAATCTGTCACACCCCGACCCGCAACGGAATAAGAGTTGGGGCATAATTGGGTTATCACCAAAGCTCATGATATTTACTAATATGTTTCATATTTATTTAAGTCAAAATTACATTCCAAATATCCAAACATGTCCATAAAAATACAAAGAAAAATAATCAACTAAACAAATCCAAGCTCTAAACCAGTTTATTCTTCTAAGCCAATCCTATGTGTTTCTTGCTGCAGCTGAATCACCTGTATCATGTGTAAAAATGGGGTTTTTGGGTCAACATAAGTTGGCGAGTGAACCTTGTTAGATAAACATTTATTATTGATTTCTTGTTATCTTTATCATGGAAAAATTGTGCAATAGTCATATGTGAGCAAATGTAAATAATCAAACAATAACAATAACAACCACAAACAATAACATACAATAACATATCAACTTGCATGAATATATAACATGAATGAAATTGTATATGTTGGCAACGTCACGTTCACGCTCATAATGTAATGGGGAACGGACGGCCTATGATGAATGTCTGTGCGATCAAGGCTCAATCAAACGGAGCCGATCGTATGTTGGCAACGCCCGGTTCACGCTCATAATGTAATGGGGAACAACTCAACGCTCATAATGTAATGGGGAGCGGCGGCCTATGATATTGCATGTATTGAAAATGATAAATTAAATCTAAACAATAACCACACAAACAGTTGATACAAGCTGAATACACATTTGTTCATGGATATGATGTATGCACAATGATTTAAATATAATAAATGGTAAGACACATGATACACCCCAAAAACGTGATTAAAACGGGGAATTTGTAGAGATTCACTCACATTGGGTGCGTTCGGTTGAAGATGATGAAATGCGCACGAGTTTGGAGGATTGATCGACGAGACTTAACTAACCTAAATAATAACGGGAAGTATGGTAAATGAGTGGATTTTATTAATAATTTTAATAAGATTTTATATATATTTTTGTGAGTTTAAGGCTATTATCTATCTTTAAAAACATTATTTTTAAGTATTTTTAATTGATTTTTAAACTAAATAAATAAATAAAAATATAAAAAAAATGTTGACTTTTGCGTTGACCATTGACCGTTTGACCGCTGACTGTTTGACTGTTGACTGTTCGACCGGTTCAACCGTGTGTATGTATGCGCTGGGTGAGGCTCGAACCCGAGACCTCCCGTACGCGTGCACGCAGCTATACCAACTGAGCTACGTGTCTAACCCGAAATAATTCTGTTTTTAATTATATTTATATACTGTTTTTAATTTATTCAAAATTCTTTTATTTTCAAAAAGGATTTTAATCATCGAACCGGCGTGTGTAACAGGTCTCGAACCGGGGACCTGTGGGTTAGTATTGCACACAGTCCACCGCTGGACTGTGTGTCTAACCTGGTTAATATACCGATTTTTATTATACTTAACATCTACCGTGAGTTAATCCGGTTCAGTTAGAAAAATAAAACATCTTTATTACAGAGCATACGTGTGTGTGTCAAGGATCGAACTCGCGGCGTGTGATATATGTGCGCACACAGTCCACCGCTGGACTGTGTGTCTAACCCGAGATAATATCCAATTTATATAAAACTTATAAACAACCTAACTTCATCTTCTTCGTTACAAAATCACAGACTACGATTACTCTACTGTTTCTTGTTTAATTCGATTGACAAACATTCAAATGACTAAAATGAAATGGCAGAGAAGATTTTGGAAGTAAACATACCGGAGAAACGATCTATCTCAGAATTCCGGCGAAGTCGTCGGCTCTGTTTTTATGGATTTCGTCTGAGCGGACAGATTAACAAATTTGATTAGCTAAATGCGGAATTGAAGCACTGAACAAGAATTTCCAGAAGGTTTAAAAGGCTATACCGTTTCACAGCGAGAGTTGGGAACTTTCAGAAGTTTTCCGGCGAGAGTTAATTATCCGATATCGTCGTCTGAAACTGATTCTGATTGAAGGGTTTGAGTTAGCAAAAGCTTAACAACTGATAGACAATGAAAGAATTGAGAGACTTACTGATTTGATGGAAGACACGGTTTTCCGGCGAAAGTCCGGCGAGTTCAAAAAGCAATTCCGATGATCAGAAACGAGAGTAAACGCGAGAATAGAAGTTCTGGGAATGTAATTGAGTCGCGAAATGAAGCTTTTGTTGAAGTAATTCCAGAAGTGAATGTTTTCGGTTATAAAAACTGAACATCACCTGAATTCAAGTCCATTCATGACTGAATTGATTAGAAATGTCGGTGTATCGGTTATTAACAGAAAACGCGATCACTCAAACGTTTTGGACGTTTGAAGCCGATTACGGTTACAGTCGGCGTAAGCCGGTTGATTCCTGAGTGAAGTTATCATTTAATTATTTCTTAGAATTCACAGAAAACATCAAGTGGTGGAGTGGTTATATGTGTGCGTGTTATGTCTTTATACTTACCCGGCTGACCCGGGTTCGAATCCCGGCAGCGGGTTTTCTTTTTTTATTTAATTTCTTTTCACTTTTTATTAATTATAGTTTTTAAATTCTAATTTGTTAATTAATTATGCATCGTTTAAAATTAAAATAAACATAAATACGCAACGAAACATTTATAACATGATATTCGATTACAAACGAAGCGGGTTTGGAAAACCCGTTTTTGACAAATGTTACAGCACACACATACACCAAATGATTGTTTTTAAGGCACGCGATGTTCAACTCGTATCCCACGAGGAACTGATGGGCCTAATGAATGATTTTGAGGCACGCGTTGTTCAACTCGTCTCCCACGAGGAACTGATGGGCCTAATGAATGAATTTGCATGCAACTTGACTAAATGTAAACACACATTACAACAAACAATATTTACATTATAAGTTTAGATCATATAATGGTAATAGCACGAGTTTGAATAAGCGAATTAATTTAAGCGACACATGATACACCCCAAAACATGAATAAAAAGGGGAATTTGTAAGAATTCACTCACAGTGGTTGCGTTTTCTTGGATTGATGATGAATGCGCACGAATTTGGATTTAACCACGAGAGAAACTAACCTAAATAATAACATAATAATTCGATAAATAAATAAACTTTTATTTGAGATTAATATTTTTAATTAGTGTTCTTAATGGGATTGTTAGATTTATTTTTGTGAGTTTAAGGACATTTTCTAACTTTAAAAATATTATTTTTAAGTGTTTTTAATTGATTTTTAAATTAAATAAATAAATAAAAAGAAATAAAAATTTTGACTTTTGTTGACCGGCCGTTGACCGTTGACTGGACCGTTGACCGGTCGGACTGTGGTTGAGTGTGCACTGAGTGAGGTTCGAACCCGGGACCTCTCGTACGCGTGCACGCAGCTCTACCAACTGAGCTACGTGTCTAACCCGAAATATTCTATGTTTTAATTATATATATATATTACTTAAATGTTAATTTATTTGGTTTATATTAAAAAGGGTTTATATGTCGAACCGGTTGCAGGGACCCGGAGTCGAACTCGGGTCCTTCGGTTTGTAAGCGCACAACCCAACCAGTTGGGCTGTGTGTCTAATCTATTTAACTTATGGTTTATATTATTCTTATAAATTTACTGTGACTTGATCTGATTCAGTTTTAAAAATTTTGGTTTTAATTCGGAAAGTCGGTGCGTTGTAAGGTTCGAACTCGTGACGTGCGCTGTGTGATTGCACACAGTCCACCGCTGGACTGTGTGTCTAACCCGGTTTAATATTCTGTTTTAATTAAACTTATACACAATGTTCGACTTCGTCTTCTTCATTCATGAAGACACAGACAAAGATGTTCGACTGTTCTTGTTTAAATCGTTCGTCGAACATATAATTGATTGAAATGTAATGGATAAAGAGAGTTACGGATTCGAATGTACCGAACAGGATGTTTTTCTCAGAACTCCGGCAAAGGTCGTCGGCTCTGATTTGTGAATTCCGTCTGAGCGGATCAATTAACAGTTTTGATCAATGAGTTGTGAAATTAAGTGACTAAACAAGAGATATCAGGGGGTTTAGATGATTGTACCGATTTACAGTGTGATTTCAGAATTTCCAGAGATTTTCCGGCGAGTGCAGAATTTCCGGCAACGTCGTCTGGAACCGATTCTGGTTGAAGGATTGAAGTTAGTATATGTCTAACAATGGATTGAAAACTAAAGAGTCGAGAAATTTACCGATTTGGTGTAAGTCTCGGTTTTCCGGTGAAAGTCCGGCGAGTGCTAAGACTTCGATAAATTGTGCGATTTTGAGCGAAAAGGTTACCAGAGACTTGGGTGTGTATTTATAGGGAAGAAACAGAATGAATCGAGTCCGAATTTGATCTTGATTCGTGGTCAAAATTTTCCGGCGGTTATGACTGGGATTGCGGGATTAGACATCGGTTATAACCGATGTCGAAGCTAATACACGCGTTCAGTCAAAGGAAACGGTCGAAGTCTCGCGAAATCGTCGGTAATTCCGGCGACTGCGGATTGGGCGCGCTGATTACTGAATTTGATTTCGAGTTTTATTATAAATATTATTTGTTTTAATAGTTATCACAAACGAGTCAAGTGGCGGAGTGGTGAGATGTTTGTTTGTTTGATCCGGCTGACCCGGGTTCGAAACCCGGCAGCTTGATTTTATTTTTTTAGCACTTGTTTTTACCATTTAATGATTATAGTTTTTAAATTCTAAAATGTTTATTAATTATGTATTGTTTCAAATTAATTTGAGAATTAAATACGCAACGAAAATTTATAACTGGATTTTTTATTAATAAACGAAGCGGGTTTTGAAAACCCGTTTTTCGTCGGATGTTACAATGCCACATTTTGCACTAAAAACTTACTTAATTATCTTTCAATATTGCGGCCTTGTGGGACTTTATCACTGCTAACTCAGACCAATATGGTCAAGGGTAGCGTTGCCTCCATAGAGGGACATGCCACTATAACCAAGATAATCTCTTAAAAAACCTAAAGTGCGGAAATTATCAAGATATAAAAGATGAGTCGGAACCATGTGATTATTATTTTAGTTTCTTTTTTATTTTAATTGCTAAAAATCTTTTCACAATATTTGGTTAGATTAGATGTTCACGATATTCCGATATTAAAAGCTCTTGTGTACTTGAATGACCTCGAAATCTTACCATCATTATACTATGCCAATGTTGGGTGCACTTGCCCTAGCGTGTTGTAGAGAGTGATAGTGTTATATCGTGTTTTATATATTTAAAGCATGATAAACGAGTAAAAGTGCTTAAAAATATATCAAAAAATCATACACCCTCCACTCACGTCAAGTTTTTTGTGTTGTTGCCGGGGACATAAGGATTTTAAGAAAGTTTAAAATAGACTGCCTAATCATTTTTTCTCTTCTTTAATTTATCTTTTGAGAATTTTCTTCTTTTTCTGCATTTTTTTACTCTCTATAAATTTCACACGGGGTCGTGCCTGATCCCCAGTAACATAAAATTGTTTTCTGTCAGACAGAAGCTTTAGTACGTGGCGTGACAACCACACGAGGTCGTGTTTATCAGACAGTTTCTAGGAAACATGACCATCTCATCCCGACGGTCAAGTCCTCGTCCAGCGAATATAGATGTTAATGATTATTTTTACCTCTGCCACTCTTATGGTGAATGGTGCCAACTATGTGGAAGATTTCATCAAGATTTGAAATGTCCCATTCTAAATTTTAATACCCACTACATAGACCATCATTTTCCTGTAGCGGTCACCTTAAGATGGGTGGGAGTAAAAATAATACCTACCATCCACTTGAATGCCATCAACTCTCTTTTCAAACAAACATAACTTCGGAAGATCCATGTCAAATAGAAAAGAGAATCCTCCAAAAACTCAAAGAAATAGAATCTATGATAAAGGCATGATATCCATCTAAGGATAATAAAGAAGGAGACGAATCGATGGAAACACATTAGGAGATGCCAACACCAAGCTCTTCGCATATACCCTAAACCCTTGTAAAAATAAAAGCAATAGTCATCCCTGTATCGACCAATCAATGAAGGACTCATCAAGCTCGCGCCAACGACTTTATAGACCAGACCGATTCGACTCAAACCTTCTTTAACAAGAGCCCAGAAAAGGAAAATAAAGGTTGGTTCCGCCCACCTATTCGTAGCTTAGGTTTCTTCCTTTCCGATAACCTCTTGTGTTTTTGTATCCCGCACAAGAGCTTAAGGTTCATATGACACTTCGGTTTTGTTTCCAACCAGTAAAGAACCCCCTGATAATAAAATAAATCCTTAATAACTAGACAAAACTTCATAAAACCATTACAAACACGGGGTTGTGCCTCACCTACTCTCCACACATGGCGCGTGTTAGATAAACATGGGTCGTGCCTCCCGTACTAATCCAACACGAGGCCGTATCTTCCTCGAAAGGGCCCATGCTTACTAACGGACAACATTCTCTGACTCATCACAGGTGACATGGGGGAGTGGCTCCCAGACACTGGGCCGAGTTAACGTGATGTCACTTTCTATAAAGTCAGCCATAAGGTGAATGTTTGGACCCATTCCTAAAAACAAATATCCTTCCAGATCTCACACTCATACCAAAAAAGGTAGGTTCTTAAAAAGGTTTCCTTAAACCTTCTTGTCTTTACCACTTTTAGTCATATGCTCCTTCTTCAACCTCCAACAACCTTCATTGAAGCTTGAAGCTTCAATTTTTGGGTGAAAAGCATGATTTTTAGCCCAAAATTTTGCAAAAAATACTATTTTATAACATCAATTTAAGTTATTTACGTTCAAAAATAAAAGAAACCAACAGTTTTAACTTAAAATAAAAGTTCTTTGGCTAAAATATCAGGACTGTTGGAACAGGATGGGGCCGTATAACTTATCTACAAGTCCAAACTTTAATGGACTGTCTTGTTTGACTAGCATGACGAGCCAGCAGAGTGGCACTTCGTCAACAAGCTCACATAACAACCGTAGAGGAAGCGGCTCTCACTTGAAGCCACCCTTGTCTGCTACGTTTGCGTACTTCGAGAGTCCATTGAGGAGATTACGACAGTGGAGGAGGTCCTCAAGGACCGGGTGAACTACCTCACACTTGCCTTGGAGAGTAGCTTTAGGGAAATCAACCTTCTTCACCAAAGGTTGAACATTTTGGCGGTGCCCCCAGTGATCCAATCCTCCCACAAGATGATTTAAACCTCGCTCATGAGGTTATCAACCCTACTGGGTAGGATGAGATACCCACGGCACCTCCCATTGGCACCTTTCATGAGGTTCCGGTAGCCGCCAATCCTCTCCCACAAGAGGACATTTTGATGATGAGCCCTTCATCTTCCTACCTAGGGAGATTGAGGAGATACTCGATGATCTTTTCAGGGGCACACCGGCAGGTAGCTCGAAGCCCTTGCCCAACCGAAAACTAGTTTCGGGTTTTTGTTAATCCTTTATCATTTAACTTAGGGAAAAGCTATTTGGGTTTAATCTTTAGGGATATCTACTAAAATCTATCTATCTAGTTTGTATTTTTATTTTTATTTTTTTTCCTTTTTAGTTGTAACTGGGTGATGAATGGTTTTAATGGAATGATATTTGGTGTTTAAAAACTTGTGGTATGGTATGAAAGATCAAAGGACGCTGAAACAGAACCCCATGAACGTAAACAGAAGTCACTCGACTCAAAATCTTCAAAACAGTAATTGCAGCATGGGGCCGTGTAAAGTAAGCACGCCCTAGTGCCTCAAGTCTGTAAAAAATAATTTTGTTTCTGAAACTGTTACACGGGGTCGTGTCTCTAAGGCACGCCCCCATTCTTGTCTTTTGGAAAAATTTTCATTACTAGCCTTTTTACACGGGGCCCTGCCTACCTTCACACCCTAGTGTCTGCCTTCTGAAAATTTTCACAGAAGTCACGATACAACACTTTTTACATGGGGTCGTGCCCCCCAAGCACGCCCCCGTATCCGGTATCTAATTTTTGAAAAAATTGTTGTTTTAAACCCACATTTACACATTTAATCAAATCTAACCCATTTTGGACACATTGAGGACAATGTGTAATTTAAGTGTGAGTGTGTGTGTGTGTGAGGAGGGAGGGTCTTATATCATTTAATAAAAGCTAACCCATTTTAAACACATCTCGGTCCTTACCGACTAATCCAAGTAAATAAATGATTGAGGTATTAGAACTATAAACCACTTTTTCACTTCAAATTTATTTTCCTTTTTTTATCTCCCCACCAAAAATAAACAATATCCACTAGTTAACCCCATTTGAACCAAAAATCCTTCTTTTCAAAATCTGCAAAATACAAATTTTGCAACAATCACCCATCACCCAAAACCTTTTTACTTTTACACCCATTATTTTAGCAAAATTTGGTTCTTTTGAAATATACAAAATTTGTGATTTAGCTATCTTGTGAATATTATATCAAAAAATTAAAAAAAAAAAATGTTCTCTCTAGTTTCTTGAAATAAAATAAGCAAACTTTTTGTTTATAAGCTTTTAGTTTATATATAAGTCAAAATAAATAAATTTTCAAAATAAAACCGACATTTTACGCCTTTAGCCACTTTTTAAACAAAATTACCCTACCCCTTACCAAAACCTACCATTTTTAAAGTCATCTTGATATTTACAAATATTATATCAAAAAGGAGGAGGATTGATTACTTGTCAAGCATATGGTAGGAGTAAGTTCCATACCAAGACCGGGTGTTTCACTTATATAGCTTCGGCCGAGTGTTAAGTGATCACTTGTGATGTATGTGAATTTGTATATAGCTTAATGAAATTTCCAAGGGCATGTTATGCCTAAAAATATTTATTTTCTTCAAAAGAGTTCTAAATAAATCATATCGAATTGGATTGTAAATAAAATGAAAACAAGAATAAAAGAGCCTGTATTCCCGACACTCTAAAACAAGACCCAAAAACTTTTTCTCTACCAAATCCATTGGGTGTTTAAGCAATATTAAATAGTTTTACTTGAGGACAAGCAAAGATTCAAGTGTGGTGGTATTTGATATGCACCAAATGCAACATATAACTTATATCAAATAAGGTATAAAATCAACCATTTTTAGTACTAATGTTAGACAAAGTGTGTTTCTTTGTATACTTTTGATTTTCAGGATTAAAAGAGATTAAATGTACAAAAGGAACAAATTAACGACAAAAACCAACATAAATAGAAAAGAAGATGAGTTGATACATCATACCGACCCTCCAAGCTTCACCCCAAGACCAAGTGGGGCCCTGCTGCTGACACACGGGGTTGTTCCATTGGCACACGGGGCCGTGTGAGCATACAGACTAACACATCTCATTAAATGAAGACAGAGAAGAAAGAGGCACGTGGTTGTGCCCTCAGGGCACGGGGCTGTGTTAATTGTCTGATTCCAGTTATAAATAGGGGGCTTTGTTCAATTGCAATCCATCCCTTGGCAGACGACTTCTCTCACACCTGCCACCACTCCACCACCACAATACCATCATCATCCACAACATTATCGATCATCCATCTTTAGAGTGTGTAGTAGTCTCAGGATCCAAGATTAATCGTAAGAGTTTTTTTCAAACAAATGCAATGCTTGGCTAATCTCTTACCTCACTTGGTGAAGACAAGTCATTTATGTATTACTTTTGTTTCCAAGCTTTGGTTAACTTTTTAAATGGGTTTGCATTAATGACTTTAATATCTAGTTTTTTTGTACTGAAAATGAAATTCATTCTATCATATCTTCATGTTTTCTTGATTTAATCATTCATGTCTTTACGGTCTATATAAAGCACGTTAACTGCCTAGAAGGGGGTTAGAAGGGTGGTTTGTGTATAGTTTTTGCCTCGTTCAATCTATAGATCCTGCGAGAACTTGATTCAAGCTTATTTGAACTTCCTTTGAGGCAGATAGACTACTATTAATACGTTAAACCGGCCTTGCGGGACTGTATCCCTGTTGACTTAGACCAATATTGCCGAGGGTAGCGTTGCCTCTAAAAGAGGGACATGCCACATTTAATAACTTACTTAATTATCTTTCAATATTCCGGCCTTGCGGGAGTGTATCCCTGCTGAATCAGACCAATATAGCTGAGGGTAGCGTTGCCTCCAAAAGAGGGACATGCCATTATAATCAAGATAATCTTTAAAAAAACCTAAAGTGCAGAAATCATTAAAGGATATGTCAAAGATGAGTCGGAACCAAGTGATTCTATCTTGTCTATTTGTTTCTTTTATTTTTTCAGTTTCTTTTATTTTTTCAGTTTCTTTCTTTATTTTAATTGCTAAAAATCTTTTCTCAAAATTTGGTTAGATTAGTCGTTGACGATATTCCGGTATTAAAAGCTCTTGTGTCCTTGGACGACCTCGGTATCTTACCATCACTATACTACTCCAACGATGGGTGCACTTGCCCTAGCGTGTTGTAGAGAGTGATAGTGTTATATGGTGTTTTATAAATTTAAAACTTGATAAACGAGTAAAAGTGCTTAGAAATATGTCAAAAAATCATACACCCTCCACTTACGTCATAGCACGACCATACTAATCAAAAGAGTTTACTTTGTAAATATAGGAGTTCAGGGTTGTATTAAAAAAAAATCTAATTTTGTTCATAAAATGTACGATGTGACGATGAGAATATATTAATTGGCTAAACAAATATTAATTGCTAAATGTTTAATAACATTTTTTTCTTCTCAAAATGTGTGTAAGTGGACTTTAAAAGTCAAACTTCCATATGAACATTATATAGGGCAGTGGTTATATATCAAAAATAATATCTTAATATTCTCAATATAACGCATTATCAACAAGTTGTATACTTGCTAATTAAGAACACTCAAGTTTTGCGAAATAATAATACCAATTTTGAAATGTGAACTTAGAGGTATTTCAACATAAATTTTGTAATCGTATTTGATATAATTTTCATTGTAATTAATGTGTTTCAGAGCAACCCGTTTGACCCAACTCAACAAAAAATCACATGTTTTTATTTAAAACCCAACTTGTTGACCTGCCCATTTTGGCATCTTTTAAATATTTTTATGCGTTAGGAAGATCCTAAAATGTGGTTAAAAGAGAATTTGATTAAAAGGTGATTGATAGAAATGGAGATGTTACTCTAAACAACTTGATGGAAGTTGGTTCTAGTAATACCACGCTAAAAAATCAAGCTATTTACTAAAGTACACAAAAGTTACAACTTAAACATCCTACAGTTGCTCACTATTTTAAAATCGGTTAGCATTCTAGATTTACATAAACCCGCCCAAAAACACAAAAAAAAAAGTTATATAACATTAGATAAAAAAAAATATGTTAATAAAGGGGCGTGATTGTTAGGTACAACAAGAGTTCAAACGTAAGCATCCTATAATTGCTCAAAATTCTAAAATCAGCGAAGTATCGCCTGAACCATCCTTCTTTTCAATTGTTTCAAATGTTTCCTCGACACGTGATTTACAATGATTGCAATAATTAAAATACCATATCTTATTAGTGAAAATGGTAGATTGTCTCAATAACCAAGACATTCTACTTCTAATAAAACAAAACAAACCAAATTTCACCAATAAAAGGCATCATAAATAAAAAGTATACGTAAAAAAATGTATACCTTGTCTCAAATGAAATAGTTTCTCCAAAATCAGAGTTGATAAACAATCTATTAACATCAGGTGTTAGAAACACCGCGTTTACCTACATTAAATGGAACAAATTTAAATATCATAAATATTTAATATAACAAACAATTAAACGAAAAAAATACACTTTGATAAATGTTAATAACATGACTCGTTTAAATTGGATACTTTTATAAATGTTAACCATACCAAGTGAATCTCTATGTTTTAAAAGTAAAAGTCAGTAACATAATAACTTGATTGGTCTTAATTTAAACCATAATTATATGACTACCAGAATTACATCTTTTATATTTGACAATAAACAGATAATTTCGAATATAAGGTTGTTAAATTATCAAGTTAATAAATGATAATTAAAAAGTAAAGAATGATTGAAATTGATTTTGAAATCGGTTATACATAAACATATTTCATATTTCAAAAATTAAGATATATACCAAACTCAATATGGTATTGTTAAATAGTAATTTGGCTTAGTTAACAAAAAATAATACACAATTTTGGAACCCGACTAAGGATAACTTTATTTACGATTCTATTTAAATTTTAAATACAAAATTTAAACGATATAAATGAAAATCATTATGAGTATAATAACTTGCTTGCTATTTATTAGTTACTAAATTAAACTACATCCTTAATTAGATTTTATGGATTCAAAATTAGTCAAAGAATATAAGTTGGTGTTATAACTTTCTTAAATTTGAAAATTAATAAATGATAAATAGATATAAAAGAATGATTGAAACTGATTTACAATCAATGAAATCGATTATAAATAAACATATTTTCACAATTATAAAATAATAATGTTGTTATTAATTTTTAATCTATCAAAAAATAATAAACGTACATTCCAAAACAGAAAACATATTTAAAAACATGGATGAAAATTTGAATAATGTAAGACATAAGTATTGTTATTATAGTAAAAACCATGAACGAATGCATAAGATCCGTAATTTTTTACTTCTTTTAGAGTCTGCCAAACTAAAAATTGGAGAATAAAAAACAAATGTTGATCACAAGACTTTTTATTATGCTAAACTCATATGATCATGAAACATGGACGCCAAACATAAACCGATCCAAACAAAAAAAATAATAACACACCTTTAAAGTGGTTGAATATTAGCCATATCCATGAATAGTAGCATCGATTAGGTTTTAAATACAAATCAAAACAAAAAAAAAAAACCTTATTAACTTCAAATAATAAAGATAACACATAAACAACAAACAAGAAAAATATACAGCCACCATGTTAGCTCAATTGAAGAATATCCATCAATTGTTATCTCCGATTTAGGCTTTCAATGTAAAAAAACATTCTTAACTTCGATTAACAAAGAAGAATACATAAACATCAACACAAACTACATACCTTTGATATTGTTAGCCGAATCAAGAAGATGATGGAGAATAGGTTGGTTATGGTTTACATAATACAAAACAAAATAAAAATTAAAGGTCAACAACTTCGATTGACATCACATGATACATAAACATCACAAATATAACAGAATATGTAATCTTCTTGGTCGGATCTAAAAGATAGAACAAGAAACAATGTTAATTGAATTCGAATCAAATAATATACAGATAGATAATCTACATATAATCTATCACATACACAAACATAAACAAAGATCAAGATTTACCTTGAATGTTGTTTGATAAATCAACCAACGGGTCAAGGAAGAAAAGTTAGGTTTGGGAGAGAAACTGAGGGAGAGGGTGCTAGTAGAAAAGAGACATTATGATCTCAATTATTGAAAAAAAAATCATGTTATGTTTCAGTATTTGAGGAAGAGAATCAATATGTAATATTTTTTAAAAATAAATTTTTCAAAAAATAAACCTTTAGAGAGGTGCTTATATGCTGCTTATATGCATTCCCTCCCAAATCACCTCAAGATTCCATCACAACATGACAAGTGTCCCAAATTCATCTCATTTATTATATTATATATATAGGAATGAATCGATGTGTCCCATGTGAAATGAATGTCCCCGGTCCTAATCAGTTTCTAAGGGTGGGAGTGACACTCCTTTCTTACCCTTCACTATCCTAACAATTTCATCAATCCTACACTGCCACCTTATTTTTACCCTGGACTACTCTAATTAATGGCATCATTCCCCTAAACCATTTTTCATTTTTTAATTAAATATATATCATATACATTATTATCAATAACCGACTCCACCGAAGAATCCCTTATGTTACACATATTTTTTTACACATTGCGGTGTCTTCAACATGAGCTTGGGCAACATCCATGAGAAATTGGAGGCTACTACGGATGGAGAATAAATCGTTGGGGTTGTCGGGTGCAATTTATAATTTTTATTTATCATTCGTCTTGTACTATAAGAAAATTTGAAAAGAGAAGTTTATACAGAGGAGAAATGCTTATAGAATTAGTGTGTGAAAATAAAATGTGAGATATGTATTTAAAGAGGGTAAAAAATTAAACATTTTTTTTTATTTTGGTGCCCAACAGTCACATTTATCACACATTTGTGACCTTTTTTCGGTGACTACTACTATACTACAAGACACCACAATCCGTCTGGTCTATCCAAGAGGATGGCGACAGTGTTTCTTAGTTACCGAGGCACCTCAAAGGGGTATCCGAGTCCTGCCCTCCCCACCCTTGTAAATATATTGATATAACTAATTGAATTAGTATGATTAGTTTGTTAAAAAATTGGTACAATTATAATAATTACTCTATATACAAATATCATCTTGTTAATAGTTTCACCTCTTTATATATAAATATCTTGTGAATAGTTTCGCCTCTCATCACCTATACATACACAAAGGATATAAATAGAGGTTTAACTTTCTGTAGTTTACATTTAAAATCTTTTATTCTGCTCTTATACTATATATAATATACACTTTCAATCTATCTAATTTTTTATTAATTTGATTTTTACGAAATGGTACCAATCGCTCACTACTGAGCGCAGGTAGTCCACTAGCTAATGCTAAAAAGTAACAGTAAAGTTACTAATAATGTGAGGAAAATAGCTGCAATAATAATAGTAATTTGAGTTCATAAATTGTTAAGCTCTATTAATCCATATCATCATCATCGTCATTAAAGAAATAATAGGGGCGCTCCACTAGTGATGGAATTCCATCACGTACAACATCCAATCAAGTTTCATCACGTCATCGAGCTTTATTCCATCAGTAGTGATGGATTTTAGTGGAAATGTCCATCACTTACCACACCCAACAATCTTCCTTACAACCCAACAATTTCCCTCAAATCAACACACGTGATAGTGGCCACGCGTGCTCAAATCCACGAGTTATGAGAAGCAGTGGCGGTGATGTATCACTTGTTATAACTCGTGATGGATTTTGTATAATGGGGCGCCCCGACCCCTAATAAATGTGTTACCAAATTTTGAATAATACTGTGATATACTTTAAATGTTAATAACTAGGTTTGATCAACCCACGCCTTTAGCACGGCTCGTTTATGTAAAGATTTCACATCACATCATTAATGAGAGAAAACTACATAGTCACTTGATTTAAATTTTGGGTTGGGATGCACCCTGCATCCGTATCATAGTCTCGCCAAACAACTTTCTCATTCCATTTTCATTTACAAACTACAAATTCTTCTGCTTCTGCAAATATCATGTAGTTATTAGATCCACGTGTGACTAAAACTTGTTGCTTCATTTCAGTTGTAAATGCACAAAATAATTAATAAGCATATAATATTATGGGTATTGAAAGAAATAAGAAGCAACATTTGTAAAATTTATTTATTTAATATATATATATATATAATTTATTTATTTATTTATTTAATACATATAATTGGAAAGGGTTCATAAATAGTAATTTTAGTTTTTTAATAATATATAGTTTTTTAGTATGTTTATTAATTTATTTTTGAAAAGGATTTATAAATAGTAAATTTAGTTTTTAATGATACATTGTTTTTTTTAGTATGTTTATTCTTTTTATTTTAATATGATAATAATTTATTTGGGTGGCGTTCGGCTACAAAGTCCATTTTTCTTATAAAGTGTACAAAGTTATAAAACATCACAATTTCAACATAAAATACACTCAAAACCCATAAATCACAGAGTAAAAAGCACTAAAACACAATATACAAAGCATAAGAGTCCAAAAACAATTTCAAACACATCATCATAGAACTATGAATATAAAACACAACATGATAATCAACATAAAACACACTAATGCTAGTCACTCGATAATCAAAACCTTATCATCCAAAACACAACACAAAACTGGCGTTTCAAACACATCATCATTTCTATTGGTTTAAAAGTTATTCTTTTTATTCTTACAAAAGTTTTATTCTCATTTAAACTCTCCACTATATATATATATATATATATATATTGATTACGAATGATGATAAATAGTAACTTTATTTTCAAAATAATATATAGTTTTTTATTATTTAATATATTATAATAGTTTATTATTATATTTACTTTTAATAACATATTTTTAATTTTTTTCCTTTTCTAAAACCATATATTTCCTTTACCATTAATAATTCTTTTTTTTGAACATATATTATTTATCAAATAATTTGATACTTCGTTAATAGTTTACATTTATAACTTCTTTTCTAAAATTTAAGTACGTAGTTGTGCTTGATTCCCCACCCTACATTACATTATGAGTTTTGTTGAAAATGAAGTTGTATTCAAAATAAATATTTATTTAGTATCAAAAAACGGAACAATAATAAACTAAACCGTTTTAATGGCTTGATTTTCTAAACAACATGCTTTATTTTCAAATCACGTTTGTTTACATTATCATTTGCTCGGTTTCGCCGGAACGCGTAATGTAAAAAAAATTAGTGTGTGTATATATATATATTGTTGAAGAATGACGATGAATAGTAACTTTATTTTTATAATATATATAGCTTTTTATTATTATTCTTTTATTTAAAATATTATAATATAATGGTTATTATATCCACTTTTAATAACATAGTTTTATTTTTTCTTTTTTTAAACCATATATTTCCTTTACCATTTTTTAATAATTTTTTTTCTTTTTTTGAAACATATATTAATTTATCGATTAATTTGTTACTCCTTTGATAATTTACGTTTATAACTTTTTTTCTAAAAACTAAATTACATAGTTGTGTTTGCTTTTTTACTCGACATTACGTTAGAAGTTTTGTTAAAAACGAAGTTGTACTCATAATAAAGTATTTATTTGATATCATAAAACAGTACAATGATAAACTAAACCGTTCTAATGATTTCACTTTATAAACAACATGCTTTATTTTCAAATCATGTTTGTTTTTCATTATCATTTACTCGGTTCCGTCGCAATGTGCGACGCCAAAAAAAACTAGTAAGAGTTAATACTTAGTATCGTATGAATAAGAACAGAAAATCGTTAACTTAGTTATAGAAGTAGAGACATAAGATATGCTTAAACTTGACACACACTGTTTCGATCTGAATTGCAAATCCATATGATATAGCCAATGTTATTTAACTTTATTCAAAAACTGAGAACAATAGCTTTGCTTCTATGACTGCATACTTGGATTGCCACGCCATTTTCAAGTCAGTCAAATATATGCTTTTTCTAAATCTCTAGTCTTTGCATTAATAATTCTGATTGTAAAAATGTAATCCATAACTAATCCTATGACCAAATTTCTTCGGTTAACATCAAAATCCCAAAAGCATTTATTATGTCTTTTATTTTGAAATATGTCCTAGAGGCCATGAGTTGTCAATATACATATTTACGTTTTTGCCCTAAGTAATATTTAATGTTATTTGTTCGCTTCTAATCTGCTAACAATATCTAATCGGGTTGTGTCGTCTTATGCCCATTTGTCCAATGTATGCATGTTACAACCATCAAATTAAATAATTAATTAAGTTGTCAGGTTCGACTATACCTCTCCGGTGACCATGCTTGAGTTACTGTTGTCCGACTTTGAGTTGGTTGAGTATGTTTAACCATGGACATTGATCCCGACCTGAACACCATCATGAACCACCACTACGCACAACCACTGTTGCTGGATACAGTCACCTGCTTCTGTTACTCTGTCACCACCTGAACTTCGCCGGAGAACACCACATGAAACACCCCCATACATCAAATCGACCCAAAAAGCTGCACTCACGCAAAGAAATAGAGCAATGGATGTTAAGTCTAACCTCGTTTGTCAGAACACGTACCTGTTTGGGGCAAAAACCTAAGTGTGCGGCCGTTGCATATCGTCGAGGACCTCCTCTCGAAACCAGATCGGTTGTGGGATATGGTAACCGACCAGAACCCTAGTTCCAAATTCCGTCGCCGCCTCCGGTCAACCTCGTACACCACCTAGACCATGTGAGTAGAACCACCATTGCTTGTACATCCGAACCGACATCAATGATGGAGCCCTCGTTCTCCGGTTAGCGTGGTGTGGTAATGTACGCGTTAGGTTGTGATGTTGCTGCCGGTGCGCACGGTGCGCCGCCGTGAATCCGTCGTAAGGATTGGTGGCTCTCTTTTACTCTCGTTTCTCTCTGTTAGACTATAAGGAGTGGATGGGCTTGAAAAGGGGCGTTATGCGACACGTGAACGCCAAGTCAGCGCGCTTCAGAAAGGTGGTGTGGTGCAAAAAAAAGAGGATTGGGACGGGGCGTGAAAGGGTGGCATTCTACGACACATGACATACACTTTTTTTTATTGTTTTATAGTTATAAATTATTTAAAATCTATTTAATTTTTAAAAAAACATTAATACTAATTAAACAAATAACATTAATAATAAAACATTACAAAATTCAAAAATTAAAAACATTACATAACCAAAAAATTAAACTAAAAAAACACATGAAATAAACTAAATAAAAATTACATAATTAAAATAAAATGTTAAACATAAACATAATTAAATAAAAAATATATTTATCCGCCATACTGAAACGTGTTTGAAGTCACGGTAGTAAGCGTGCCTGTAGTTGATGAGGGCGACTTGTATGATGTCATCTTTCGCAAGGTCATCACCCTCGTTTTCCACCGTGTTGTGCATCGTCTCAAATCCTTCTCTATCCAGACGGATAGTCCTAAAACCAGAAGAAAGTGCATCCACGGTTCGATTAGTGTCACCCCTATGGATGCAAAATTGTTAGAAAATACTCCCTCAAAACGGACCTCTCGAACAATTAAAAATTTACCATTGACACACAATGGCTACTACCCACGTCCACTCACGTTGTGCCGCGTCGCCCCATATATGTTCTCCACGCCGGTGGAAATCCTTCCGCCTCAAGCCCCATGTCGTTGGTGGACCCTTGCGCATGACGTGGAGACGCAACCACGCCGGGTTTCCATGCCCACATCATGTGTTCTTACCATCTCTCTCTATTCCTTATACAAAGGATATGGAACAATGGTAATTAACATTCTATTTTTTGTCAAATCTGTGTAGTGTTCATAAGACCTACTTTAATTGTTATATAGGAATAATAATTAACCAAGTGACATTATTTAACTACCTCAATCTAACGGTTTCCAAAATAAGGCGACCCAGTTCTTTGGATCAATTGCGTTATTTGGTTGTGTTAAAAGTTACATATATGACACTTCTCATATTAGTGACTTAGAAAAATTGTGTAATATATAACATGTTACACAGACAGTTCAGTATTTTTATATTATGTATTATATATAATTCTTACATTTGTGTGTTTTATATGTGTGAGGTACAACAATTTAATGTGTGTCAATATAAGAGGATGGGTAGCTGAGAATAGGCTTGATTGTAGTTGTGAAGATGATATGGATCATTGGTTGGGCTCGGCATTACTTGATGACTCTACTGGGCTGGCTCCAGTCCTTCGTATAAAGATACACGGCTAAGGGCTTATACATTATGTATTATTGTACAACCTATATAAGAGAGAGACAAGTATCCAGATAATTCATTTTTCTTTCTCTCACATTACGATTAGGGTTTCTACTTATTGTTGTCTCAGATTCATCTTGAATCTGAGTAGTTAGCATAGTTATCTGTTAATCGGCGTAAAGATTATAATATTCATAATGTTGTGAGAGTTTGTGAGTTGTTGTGAGTGATTTATTCTTGTACTTGTTTCATATTCAGAATTTCCATTCTGGTTCGGGTATTCTGTGATTTTTGGATAGATCTGTACAGATCCATGTTTTGTAACATGGTATCATAGCGACTTTAGCTCTTGGGAGGAACTTTGTCGTTAGGGTTTCCATCCTCTGGCCCTTGTGTGCTTGTCAGATCTGTTAAGATTAGTGTATTCTTGGGGTGAATATTGGAGTCAAGGTAGTTATCGTTTCTGTCGATTCCAGATCTGTTAGATCTGAGTGCCTCGAAGTGTGTGCACTGGTTCTTGATACATCCCTTTCTCTAAGGTTTGCTGGTGTGGACAATTGAAGGTGACTTTGTTGGTCTCTTAACCCTAGAAGGTTATAGGGCAAACCAACAAGTCATTATACAAGGTTTTCTGATCTCATCTTGTAACCCCCAAAGTGAAGGTTATAAGATAGATCTTACTTGGAGTTATACATACCACTTTGAGTCTGTTCCATACCTACTTTACTGTTCTTTTTTTTAGATTGTCTACTTTGGGTTAGTTATTGGATACTGATGGGTTGGTATAATTCCATAGCTTAATGGTTTTAATTTTAGTTAATTACGTGACGTAATTTTTAGAATACACTACTTTGATATGGTTTGTGTTTTGTAGGACATGACGGGTTTAATGTGCATTTTGGAGTTTTACTAGAAGCTTTGGATGGATGCTAGAGAGAACGAATTGAAGAAAACGCGAAAAAAGACAAAACTGAGCTGAACCCTACGCAAGAAACAATCCAAACTTCATTTAGGCTTATCCTGAGATAGAAAATGAGTTTCGGGGCTTATAATATATATGCATTTGGGATAGCTCGACGAGATGAATCAAAATATAATGTTTTGGAAGGCCTGAAATTTACGCATTCTCTGTTGTGCACGGGCTGAATTGTAAAAACAAAAATTTTAAGATAGGGAAAGAGAAAAGGGGGAATTACACCTACTTCGAATTTCATGGACTAAGACCTCTTTCTCCATCATTCTTGATGTTCCTAATCACTCTCTAATCATTCCCCAATCACAAGAACCATCAAGATTTCAAGATTCGAATCACTCTCTAATCATT
Source organism: Scalesia atractyloides (assembly GCA_947069175.1). NCBI lineage: Eukaryota > Viridiplantae > Streptophyta > Magnoliopsida > Asterales > Asteraceae > Scalesia > Scalesia atractyloides. The sequence continues at coordinate 13,360,214 of CAMTDV010000001.1, read as the reverse complement.
CCCAATCACAAGAACCATCAAGATCATCAAGATTTCAAGATTCGAATGGCTCGTTCTTCGCAACCAAGATTCAGTTTCCAATCTTTTAGCACCATGATCGGCTAATCCTCTCGGGTTCTCCCCGATGTAGATTTTGTAAGATTTCTAGGGTTTCAATATTTTGTTTACGATTTAATTTGTGACTAGTGTTTGACCATTTGAAACTTATACCAATTGTCTTACATTTGTATTGAATTCATGAAATGTCGAGTGAGTTATGAATTTGACTTTGTGAAATGAATATCTGCAATTGTGCTTTGTTATAGGTTTCGGTTTACATGTTCTTGGTAAGGAAGTGCATTTTTTCCATTTTTGTGATTTTGATAGCTATCAACACCTAAGCAACATAACAACTAACCCGTTGATAATCAAGTGCAACTGAATTAAGTCTAAAATGTGTAGGAACCCTAGGTCTTGAAACTTTGAACTGGGTGTGAACCTTCATCTAAATTATTGTTTTCAATCACTTGTATAACTTTCCGTAATCATAGTTAGGGAACCATTTTTGTAAGTAGTAGTAAACTGTCGGTTCACTCTGACATCTTTTCAACCAAAAAATTCCAAAGATAAAATCAATCATAGCAAACTTCATAATAGTAAACTTGTACATTTTTTGTAAATAATTTAACTAACAACTCGTGCAATACTGGCCACATGCTCTTCATGGATACTATATTCGACTTACCGTAGCTACCTAGGTTAATTAGGTTTTCTACTGATCGAGACGACACGGTCTATCAAATACATAGAGCGTTCACTCTGTTTATTTTGTGTCTAATTGTGTATTGTTTGATTGCTAAGTGGTTCATCTGTTATAATACTATTAGTTTTTTTAAGTCAAAATAGGGTTTGACTCTTGTGTAAAGACTTAGGTAGGCACCTCTAAGTGATGAACCTACCATCTGGCCCTTGGCACATTTTTGTCTATTGTGTTGTTATTGCAGTAGGTTACTTGTTTTGATCTTATATTTTGTGTAAACTGTTCTATTTGCTTGGTTGTTATCTGTTTCTGATTTTTCTTTCTTGTATCTTGGTTGTTGATTTGTTTGTGTAAATGGCTGACCCGGAGGGTAATCGATTTGTTACTTTAATTAGTAAACTTGATGTGAGTAAGCCTTTGTATTTGCATGCAAGTGATACAACTAACCTGACCATAACTAATATAAAATTAAAAGGCACTGAAAATTATAATGTCTGAGCTAATTCCATAACTTTGGCACTTAGGATTAAATTAAGTTTGGTTTTCTTGCTGGAACATGTGAAAAGTCTCTTGTTGATGATGTCCTTGGTGCTCAGTGGGAAAGATGTAATTCTGTAGTTTTAACTTGGATATTAAATTTTGTGTTTGACGAGTTATATTTGGGTCAGATTTATTCTAAAATACCTTTTAAAGTATGGAAAAAACTAAAAGGAACTTATGATAAAGTCGATTGTTTTGTTGTGTTTAATTTGTATCAAAGAATCAACTCTTTTAGTCAAAGTGACTGTGTCTGATTGTTATCATAAACTGAACATTATGTGGAGGAAATTAGATCAGATATTATAGTTTCCTTCTTGTACTTGTCATGGCTCAACATCTTTTAATAATTTCAATCAGATGATTAAACTTATGCAACTTTTAATGGGTTTAGATAGCATTTATTAGAATTTTAGAACAAATCATTAAATAAAAGAAACACTTCGAACAATGCTAAAGAGGCATTTGCCATAGTTTCTAGAGAAGAAACTCATAGAAACTCTAGCACAGATAAGAAAAGCCAAACTATTGGTTTTGTTTCTATAGTTAATCAAAATGATTTGGTGAAAAGGGGTAATAAAAATTCAAATCAGTCTTTAGAATGTACAAATTGTAATATGGTGGGTCATACAGTACACAAATGTTTTGAAATAATAGGTTATCCCTCATTGCTGAAACCAAGAAGGGGACAAGGAAAAAGGGCAGTTGTAAAAAGTAATAATTATGTGAATGATAGTTGTGGTTCTGTTTCTACTTCTTTGACTGCTAAACAAGTATATAGGTTTTTAAGTTTGTTATCTGATAGAACTTGTGAGGGAGTTGTTGGTCAAAGCTGTAGTTTTTCAGGTAGATGTTCTAGTTATTTCTGTGTTAATATGTGTTATAAACCTGTTTTCGGTTTTGCAAATTCTTTTTGTAATAGGAAAAATGACGGTTGGATAATTGACTCAGGTGCTAATCAACATATGGTTAAAAATCATAATATGCTTACTGATATTTTTGATTGTCAAACTACACCTAAATGGAACTAACGCTTTTGTAACAAAAATATGAATTTTGAAACTTACACAAGGTGTCATTTTCGAAGATGTTTTTGTTATGCTTGAGTATTGTATTAACTTGATTTCAGTTCATAAGTTAGCTAAGAACAACAAATTGTATGAGGGATTTGATGAAAATACTTGTTATATTCAGGATTTATTAACAAAGAGAATCTTGGTGACTGGTAGACACTTATATGGTTTGTACTTCTGTGGAAATTCATTTAATTTTAAGGTGTGTAATAGTAGTGTAAATCTGTATAATTTGTGGCATGCTAGACTAGGTCACCCTTCCTTTCAAGCAATTAAACCCTTACATTGGAAACTTTAATGTTAAACCAGTTGAAAATGATAATCCATGTGAAATATGTCATAAAGCAAAACAACATAGAGAACCATTCCCTTTCAGTAATCATAAAACAACATAGTTGGGAGAATTAATCCACTTGAATGTTTACGGACCTTATATGGTGGTTAGTCATGAAGGTTTTGAATATTTTCTTATTGTGTACACAAGGGTTGTTTGGGTTTGTTTGATGAAAAATAAAACTGTAGTGTTTGAATATTTTCAAACTATTTTTAACCTTATAAAAACTCAATTTGGTAAAACTGTTAAATCTATAAGGAGTGATAATGATTTGGAGTTTGTTAATAACAGAAAGAAAGATTTTTCTAATCATAATGGGATTATTCATCAAACAACTATCGCTTATTCTCCAGTGGAGAGGAAGCATAGACACCTTCTTAATGTTGCTAGGGCTTTGCTTTTTTAAAGTAATTTGCCTATTAGGTTTTGGGATGAATGTGTTCTAACTGTTGCTTATTTGATTAATAGATTCCTTCTTCTGTGCTAGATGGTAAATACCTTATGAAATGCTTCGGGGTTTTGAACCCTTTGCTAAACACTTAAGAGCTAAAAAAATGTGTATGTATAGGGTACTTAAATAAAAAAAAAGAGATACACGGTTTTTAGTTTGGAAAGTAAAACTGTGTTTTACTCTAGAGATGTAAAATTTATGAAAATATGTTTCCTTTTAAAGATAAAATAGTTTTTGATTCATTGATGTGAATGCACAACTTGAAGATACTACTCTTAACTTCTTTTCATATGATAACTTAGAAATCAAACAACTTGAAGACCCCGATGATGATGAAAGGGATAAATATACTGATAGTTCCTTACCACATGTGTCTCAGCAGCCAGAGACTCAAGTTGTCCCTTCTAGGGGCATGGCTGAATCTCAGCGGCCGAGGAGTAGAGATTGTGAGTATGGCGGGGTTGAGGGTGTGAGTGAAGAAAATTTAGAAATTATAAGTTCCGATGGGTCAAATTCTGATGTGGGGACTCAAACTATAACTAGAAGATCTAGTAGAAGTACTAACATGCCTAAAATGTTTAGTGATTATGTTGTAGAAGGAAAAGTCAAATATGGAATTGAAAAGGTTGTAAATGACTCTAATATGTCTATAGGAAATAAATGTTTTGCTACTTGTCTTAATAGATGTACTGAACCTATGTCATTTAGTGAAGTTGTTAAAGACCCTAGTTGGGTTTAGCTGTGAATGATGAAATTGAAGCTCTTAATAGGAATGGGACTTGGGATCTAGTTGATTTATCTAAAGGCAGAAGCCTTGTTGGGTATAAATGGATTTATAAGATTAAGTACAAGGCTTCTGGTGAAATTGAGAGGTTGTTGAATTTGATGAAACATTTACACCTATTGTGAAAATGATTACTATTAGCCGTGTTCTCTCTCTTGTTGTTCAATATGATTGGAACATGTATCAACTTGACATTAACAATGCTTTTCATGGTGACTTACATGAACATGTTTGCATGTTTTTACCTGAAGGTTATTATTCTAGGGATGAGTCTAGTGTTTGCAAATTAAAGAAATCTCTTTATGGTTTGAAACAGGCTCCTAGAATGTGGAATAAAAAACTTGTTAAGGTGTTAATTATTTTGGTTTTGTGCAAAGTATATTTGATTACTCATTGTTTGTGAAAAATAAAAATAATGTTGTTCTTGCTCTCTTAGTATATGTTGATGATATTGTCTTAACTGGAAATAGTTAAGATGAAATCACTAATGTGAAAAATGCTTTAAGGACAATTTTTTTAATTGAAAATTTGGGGGAATTGAAGTATTTTTCAAGATTTGAGGTTATAAAGGACAACAAAGGTTTATTCTTACTACAAAGAAAATATTGTATGGAGTTGTTAAAGGAGTATCGGATGTTGGGGTGTAAACCCATAAACTATCCTAACAAACACAATCATGTGATTGCAAATATTTGTAAAGAGAAACATCAAGTTTTTGTCAAATTTGATGTTATCAAAAATTGATTGATAAGTTATCTACTTGTCTTATACAAGACTAGATATAGCTTACAGTATGCACTTTTAAGTCAATATATGCACAGTCCTACAATTGGACATTTAGAAATTGCTTATAAATTGTTAAGATATTTTAAAAAATCCCATGGGAATGGTATTGTATCCATGAAGAATGATACTTTTGAATTAAAGGCGTTTGTTGATTCTGACTGATGAAATATGTTACAGAATCTCGTAAATCAGTAATTGGGTTCTGTGTTTATTTTGGGAAACAACTTAGTTTCCTAGAAGAGAAAAAAGCAAACTCTAGATCATCAGCAGCAGAGCAGTAGAGGCTGAGTATAGAGCTTTTTGTGTTGTTGCTTGTGACGTTTTATGGCTCTTCAATGTTCTAAGTGAACTAGGCATCAAAATATATCTTCATGTATATTTAGCCTGTGGTAGCATAACTTCCTTAGCTATTGCAGCTAATCATGTGTTCCATGATCGTACTAAACTTTTTGAACTTGACATTTACTTCTTGAGAGAGAAAATATCCAAAGGTGTTACTAAAACTATTGGTATTCAGTCTAAAGATCAAGTTGTCGATTTGTTTACTAAAGGTATGTTGGCAACCCAACATGAATATTTATGTAATCAGGTAAACATAAAGGACTATTTTAGTCATTGATCTGGGTGGGGGTGTAAATCCTTGGCCCAGTTTTTTCGTATAAAGATACAAATGTTGAGGGCTTATACATTACGTATTATTGTACAAACTATATAAAAGAGAGAGAGAGACAGAGGTCTCTAAATAATTCATTCACTCCTATCACTTTATCTCTCTCACATTAGATTAGGGTTTCTGCTTATTGTTTATCTCAAATTCATCTTGAATATGAGTAGTTGGCATAGTTATCTGTTAATCAGTGTAAGTGTAAGCATTATCATACTGGATGATCTTGTGAGAGTTTGTGAGTTGTTGTGAGTGATTCGTTCTTGTACTTGTTCTGTTCATATTCAAAAGTTCTATAATATTCTAGTTTCGGTATTCTGTGATTTTTGATATATATGTACAGATCCATGTTTTGTAAAGTGGTTGTCTGAAATTTCATACTCTAAGCCTAAATAAGTTTAACTAACATATGTGTGTCCAAAAGGATTTTTTTTTCTCAAGAAAAACAAATAGATGAAATCTAAACATGTGTAAAAAAGTTTTTCTTTTCCTATCTCATTGTAGCCAGAATTTTTTCTCTTAACTTCACGGTTACTCTAATCATTATATTTGCAGTAAAAATGACATATAAGTATAGAAAGTAAAAAACTTTCTAACTATGGTCACGAATGGTATAATATTCTTTGTCTTAGTCTGCTTCTGCTAGATTATATAACATTTTACCAAAAGTCTTATAGCTTGTCCTGTTTTTGGTTGCATAAGAATAAGCAATTCAAGAACAATTGTTATAGCATAATCTCTTGGAGTCATATAGAGTCATGTATGGCTTTCATGATATCATACTCATCAACAAAGATATATATCATGGTTGGGAAAATCTAATCCCATTTAAAAGATACAACCATCCTGCATTAAAACATTTCCAACTTGCTTTCTGCATGAACAGAGCTACTGGTCAAGGCACAAAAGAGGCCCGTGGTAAGAATTAAACCTTCAAGGTCACTGGATTCAGAAATCCGCCGAGCCAATTAGGCTGCATGGTTCTGGGTGTTCAGAAAAAGTGTTTCGGGGTTGAAATTGGAGTCCCTAGAGTACCAAAAGGCAGCAGCTAATAAAGAAGCATGAGATTTAACTCAGGTTTGATAGTGTTTCATTTCGTAAGAGACTTTTTCCCGCCAAGGATGAAATCGCATGGAGAAGTTCTATTTTTTAAGAAAAACCAACGGGAATGTCACGGAAGAAACTAAAAAATAAGGGGTTTAGGGATTCGTTTGGTAACTAAGGGACGGATCTCAGGTGGTTGTTGTCTTTGTTTGTGGTTGATATTAACGGGTTATATCAAGGATGAGTGTGATATGGTGGTAAAACAACGTTCAAATGAGGGTTTAATCCGTTTTTGCATTAAGTAATGGTGCAGATGTGAAGAAATAAATCTAGATTAGGATTAAATGAGAGATTAATTGGTTAATCCTAATTGGAGTTTAAGTGAGTTTAAGATAATTCAAAATGGTTGAATATAAAGTTTAGTTTAGTTTATTTATTTATATATTTTATTATTATTATTATTATTATTATTATTATTATTATATTATTATTATTATTATTATTATTATTATTATTATTATTATTATTATTATTATTATTATTATTATTATTATTATTATTATTATTTGATATACCTATAATTCTAAGTTGGATGAGCAGTGCCATTGGTTAGTTTTTTCTTTTATAGATTTATTTATTTTAGCTTTTGCACTTCAACATTTAGTATTGGTATTTACAACCCTTCAACTTAATAAAAACTATATACTCATTTTTTACGTGCTTATATTTATATATGTGTTGGATTAAATTCATGTTAATTACGGTTTTTTTTAATTCATGTTGACTGCTGTTTTTTTTGTCATCTAAGAAAGTATTTGTTTATTTTAGCCTTTACTTTTCAAAATTTAGTATTGGCAGTTACAACCCTTCAACTTTATAAAAACTTTATAATCTTTTTTACGTGTTTATATTTATGAACATGTTGGTATAAATTCAAATTATATAATTAACAATTTTGTAAATTAACGGGTAAAAACTATTAGATTTACAAATTTAAAATCGAAAACATAAACACTCATAAAGAAGGTACTATAGGAATAAAAACAGGAAATAATGTTTTACGGATGTGTTTCGATAAGTCCCGAGTCATGTTTTAATGTACGGAACTTGAAATGGGTCGAACGGACAAGTAAAACAACACAGCAGCAAAACTGCTGCAGTAGGTGGCGTCGCCGACGCCATATTTGGTCGTCGCCGATGCAACATCTTGACTCGATGCCCTATACTACTGCCTATAGTAGTTCTACTCCGACGCAACGTTAGACATGGCGTCGCCGACGCGGCAAATATCCGTCGCCAACGCCATCCCGTAAATTGTGAAATTTTCTGACTGATTAATTGTTTATTTTGTTATATTTTAATTTCCTTATCTAATATGATACTAACTAATTTGAATGTTTTAGCTGAAAGGAATCGTACCCATCCATGGACGATGATCAAGCCATCAACAAGGAAGAACACGGTGTAGATTTAGTTCCACGTCTTTTTGTAAACCATACGTTTATAAATAAAAATGTAATATGGATGTAACAGTAATCCTGTACTTGATACAAATTTGAAATTTCGTTATCTGATTGAAACAAGAAATCTTTATTTAATCTCAACTAAGTAAGTTAGGGTCTTGCACTTGTTTTAAAACTAAATTCATGCCAAAACGGAGATTAACTGAAATATAAATACGTAATCATGCCAAAACGTAGATTAACCACAGACTAAGTAAGTTAGGGTCTTACATATTATATCCGAGGTTACCTATTTTCAAACAAACCTAATCAGTTATATAAATGTACCCCATTCTTCGGGATAACTACATTATGATTTACACGACGTTACTCGGTTTACGCTTATTTTCCGGTTTTACCCTTTGCCCGGGTTAAAACCAAAATAGCCACTCATTCATCCATTCCGGTATGCATTAAAACTTCATTTTGACCCGTTTTGTTGATACACTATTGTGTCTGTCGCTTGTTGTTAGTAACGTATGTAATTGTGCGGTCTTTGTTTACAGTGTCTGTATAGTTTGGTCATGTCGACCAAATCAAGATATCCTTCTATCTTGGTTTAGTACGACGTTTAGGTTGTCTGTATTAAATAGTTGCATGTGTGCATACTGTTGAGTCTTGTGTATGTCACGTCTGTGGAACGTTCTCCAAAGAAAACATTATGTGCGAGTGAGAATGCTTCGTACGAGCAAGATGTTGCTCGTACGAGCCACCAACCATTCGTATGAATGATCTACCATTCGTACGAGTAGCTCATCCAAACAAGTATCCTGCTTGTTTCGTACGAGCTTAATAATGATTCGTGCGAGCCTGGTTGTTCGTACGAGTCTATTTGGAGAATGTCTTTCGTGGCTTTTAGTGTTTAGTACATCCAGCAACATACTTCGTACAGTTGTTGAGCATGGACACTATATAAGCAGGCATACACTTCTCAGTAGTAGTTAGTCGAGTTAGACACATTAGTGAACTAGAGAGAGACGCAAGAGCACAGAGAGTGTTGCATGAGTATGTATGAGCATTGTTTGTATATGTTTGTACTAGTTCTCTTCAGTTAATCAAGATATTGAATCTTTGGTTATCCTGTGTTCTTGCTTTGCTTTGGTTTGCATTCTTACGAGGATTCCGCACTTGTATTTGTGTTACATAAACAAGGAAGCAGGTTTATCTTAATCCTCCAAGTGGACCTACAAGTGATATCAGAGCTTTGGCTCTCTTCCTTGTTCAAAACCAAGCTTAGCGACTGTGTCTGAGCTAGTTGAGAGAGTTTCTTGAAGTGTTCTTGAACTTTCAGCAGGAAACTTAAGTTTTTAAAAGATAACAAACTGAAAAATTAGTTAAAACTTGTTATATCTAGGAAATTTTCACAAAAACCTTGTTAGAACACATGAAGACATGTTAAAATTTGTTTTTTCTTAAAATTTTCTTTTGTTCAAGTTGAACATATTTGCAGGAAAAATTCCCTAGAATATTGTTTGTAGGGTTGACCAAATCTCTGACTTCTGGATTTGACTGTTATAACTGAAAAGCTGATGGAATGTTTGTCTTTTTTAACTAAAATTGTGTAGACAACAGACCACTTTCGAAAACTAGTCTGTGCAGAAAAGGAAAATTTTCACCAACCAGCCCTGCAAAAAGATTTTCTCTGCGAAAAACATCTGTGCGAATAACCCATCCGCACGAAGAACTAGATTTTTCATACGAAAGACCAGTCATCCGCATGAAGAACCTGGTTCGCACGAAAGACTTAGTTGTTCGCACGAAGGAGTATCCTCCGTACGAAACACTTAGTTCGTACAAAGGACATATCATTCGTACGAAAGGGTGGTTTCTAAAATTGTGAAACTTTAAAAGGACACTGTTATTTTCAAAAATTCAAACTTTAAACCTTTTAATTTTCATAATCAAGAAAACAGAATGAGTACTAATCCGTGGGATTGGAGTAGTAGTTCAAGCACAAGCCAAGACTCTTCACAAAAATCCGCAACCTCATGGGTTAAATCTTTGATGCCTTAACATACAGCCATGATTACTGCAAATCAATGGGCATGTGTCGCAAATCAGAACCAGAGCATTCAGACTCTTCTTATGAGCGAGAGTGAAACCGGGAGTAATACCGTCCACCTAAACTGAACCATATGAACGATTATCCTTCGTGGAAAAGTCGTTTCCACACATATGTTCTCGGATAGAACACTTAATTATGGACATGTTTTACTACACCCTATAAAGAATCTCTTGAAGAAGCGTGATCGAATCCAACCTCCATAGCCAATCTAGATGAAAGCGACAAGAAGGCTTACGATCTAGAGGAAAATGAGTTTCCTATCCTTACACAAGCACTTCATAGAGACATTTATCATCAGTTTGTGTATTGTACCACCACCAAGAATCTGTGGGATACCTTGGAAGCATGAGGAAAGGGTAATGCTGCAACCAGAAAAATTTGGCATGATCTGCTAAGAAGGAGTTTGAAGGTTTCATGTTCATGGAGAATGAAACGCTGAATGATATAACCACACGTTTTTACCATCTGCTTAGCGAAATGTACTCTTACAAAGTATTAGCATCTCCACAAGAGATTGTGATGCGTTTTGCTGACGCGTTACCGCCAAAATGGGGTCAATTTATTGACTTATTAAAAGATACAGGTGTTTTGGATTCAATCAGTATTTATGAATTTGTGTAGAAATTGGAGAACAAGAATGAAGAAGAACTTCGAAAGGCACAAAGAGTTACTGTTCCACAAAACCCTAAGATGTACTTTGGAGGTATTAATACAGGTATTAGTACAAATCAGTAACCAAAACTTCAAACCGCGTTTGTGTCAAACATGAATCCCTTTCTACCACAACATGTTCAAACAAATTAGTCTGCAAGCTTAAGTAATCAAGCCTATGGACAAATTTTTGATTCGAAAGCCTTTCTACCACAACCACGAGATCTTGTACCTCAAGTTCCACAGCAAGCTCCTCAACAAGCTTTCTATGGAAACAACTTTCAACCCACAAACCCCAACACAGTTGAACTTGACACATCACATCTTTCCAAGGTCAGCGTAGAAGTTGCTCAAGAACACATGGAACTTCTAAACACCATGGTTAGTGCCTATTGCGGATTAGTAGCTGGTCAAATTGGAAACATCGATTTGACTAATGAAGACTACCAGCAAATAGACAGAGATGAGATGGAGCTAATGGATATCAAGTGGGCGTTTGCAAGTGCGGTAAGAAGAGCAAAGGATTACATGAGCAGAACAGGAAGAACCAGTTTGGAAAGCAAGAAGGATACAAAATATGGTTTTGATAAAAACGTTGTTACTTGCTTTAACTGTGGAGAAAGAGGTCATTTCAAGCACGAGTGCCTGAGACCCAGCAAACAAGGAAATCACAACCCCTTCCAAAATCAATCTCAACCATCCAACACAACTCAAGTCAACAATGATAGAAGAATAGTAGCTGTTAACAACCCAAACAATACCGACCAATCAGGACCTTCAAACAACACACACAGAGCTTAGTATTTCAATCTGATGTAGGATGCGATTGGTCAGTGCAATTGGGAAACGAGAATCACAGAGGAACAGTGTCTTATACCAAGATCATCAATCGAATCAAACATGAACACAGCATTGATAGTTCTGATGATGATGATGATGATGATGATGATACTTCGGGTATACTGGTGGTTCTGATGAAGATTGCTCGAGTTCAGGTGGTTATGGATCTGATACAGATATCAAGGAAGGAAGTAATGCTGAGGTCAGAGAGTTACTGAAAGAAGCAGAGAGGATGAAAGGTAAAAGGGCTGGTCTGATGAAGAAAGTAGAAGCTGCATCGAAGGAAACTGAAAAATTCTTTACAAATAGTGCTGCCTTTCCTCATCATACTGCCTTCATGGCGAATGTCGTCGGTTCGAAAAGTCAGGTAGACTCCTACTCCCCTAAAATTTGCAATGATTGTGATAAATTAAAAACAAAATTGGAAACAATAAACAATCACAATCAAAACCTAGTTGTTGAACTGTCAAAGTGCAAAGAGGCGAACTTGGCTTTAAGTCGAAACGAAAAAGAATTCAAATCTGTAATAGAAACCCTTAAGAAAAGTGTTTCTGAATTAACCAAGACAGTTTTAAACAAACAAACGAGAATTAATAACTATATTAATCTCCTTGAGGAAACAAAGAAAGAGTTAGCCATCGCCAAATGCGAACATGATGCGATCAAGCTAAAATTGGAAAGTTATTCTAACTCCTGATATGTGCTTGATCATATCATTGACGTTCAAAAACTGAAAGGAGTCGTGTCCACCGCCGTTGAAACACAACTATACCAAATTGTCTGATGAAGAGGAAATGCCACGCTTTGAACCCTCGGTACCTCTTAATCCTGAAGAATTTGCAGCAAGATTAGGGTTCAAACTAGACAATTCCTCAGTTGAACCAAGAAAATAAAAAAACTCATCATCAGTCATTGATTAGAACCCCTCTACAACAGAGGAGGATGATTCGTCAGATGATGAGTCAGAAAAAAATAATCAGGATCAATCTCTTGATGAAGAAAAAGGGATAAAAATGTCTGCTACTCCCAGAGTTAAAATTGTTGACAATCAAGAGAATGATCCTATAGAGTCTGTCAAGACAAGAGTGTCTGCAGCTGAAGATGATAATGTGTTGTATACTTTGGTTGGAGACAAGAAAATTTATTCTAACAAAGACTTTCCGATCAAACATGTAAATCCAACATCTATTGATCAAGTTTTTGAAAATTCAACAACCAAGTTTTTGGAGAAGAAAAACCCAACCAAGTCATAACCATTATCCAAGTCAAAAGAAAGACATCAACAGAAGTGAGTCGAAAAATATAAGGTATCGCAACCGAAGGTTGAAACAAAAGGCACTCGCTACAAAAAGAAAATGAAAAATGTTAAATTTGTGAGTTCAAAAGGTACGGATAAAATCGAGACTTTTGAAAGCATGTCTAATGTAGATTTTGTAAATCAAGTCAAGATTTGAAACGAAACAGTCAAAACAATTACACTTAACATACAAATGGGTGTGATGAAAATGAACCTGGTACCTCAAGACCTGCAAGTTCAACATCAAGTCATGGAACACGATCTCCTAAATTTGTTGAAAGGAGAACATGTTTCAAATGTGAAGAGTTTGGCCACATTATCAAGAATTGTACAAACCCAGCAAAGCCTAGATTTGTTGAGGAAGCCCCTCCTGTACCAACTTGCCAACGTAGATCTGTTTCTCCAAAACAAGACAAACGGATTGTTAAAGAACAAGAAGAAAAAACAGAGACGTAAACAATTAAAAGTAATTGAAAAAGCTTTAAAACCGGATTCTTCAGAAAGGAATCCAAGATCTTCAAATTTAATAAAACCAAAAATTGTTAAAACTGTAAATGATAGTCATTCTGGTAAATTTTAAAAATCTTGGAACCTAAGATCGGTGATGGTTCAAGAGGAAGCACACAATTTGCAAATCATCAAGAAATAGAAATCACATTTCTTGATGATAAAGGTCGACCCAAGACCACTAAGGCTTGGGTCGCCATCTCAAACTGATCAGGTGTTGAAATGTGCAGGGTGTTCCAGGAGGAACTGTGAATAGTCATTGGATTGTTGACAGTGGAGCATCGAGACACATGACAGGCGACTTAAGGCTCCTTTATGATGTGAAAAGCATTCGAGGAGGTTATGTTGCTTTTGCTAGACAAGGGTGGATACATCACTGGATAAGGAATGGTCTCCAATGGTGTTGTGAGCTTTAATAAGATCAATTATGTTCGACAAATTGATCACAATCTTCTTAGTGTTTCTCAAATCTGCGACAAGAAGTTCACGGTTCATTTTGATGATGCCGGATGTTATGTGCTTAAACCTGGTTTCAAGATTCCCAAGGAATGGATCCTCCTGTCGACTCCAAGAATTAATGATTTGTATATTCTTGACATGAGCCAAGCTATTACCACGTCTACACAAGTCACATGTTTTGTCTCAAAAACCACCGAAAAGGAATCAATCTCTTGGCACAGACAAATGGGACACATTCAGTTGAGAAAAATGAACTATCTGGTGAAAAACAATCCTGTGAATGGTGTGCCAGAAAATAATTTTCATTTACAAGACGTCTGTGTATAGTGCCAAAAAGGAAAGCAAGCGAGAAAATCTTATCCTGTGAAGAAGATCAACACAGTGAATATGCCTTTGGAACGTCTTCACATGGACCTATGAAACACAAGACTACCTTTGGTGGTTCATATTGTTTAGTAGTTACTGATGACTACTCAAGATTTTCATGGGTGAACATGTTGGCACATAAGAGTGAAGTTTCTGATATCCTCAAGAATCTCCTAACTCTGCTTGAAAATTTGTACAATTTGAAGAAAAGGAGAATCAGAAGCAACAATGGTACCGAATTCAAGAATCAAGTTATGGACGAGTTCTGTTCTTCTAAAGGCATTCTGCATGAGTACAGTTCCCGATACACTCCACAACAAAATGGTGTCGCTGAGAGGAAAAATAGAACTCTGATTGAAACAGCAAGAACTATGCAAGTAGAATCAGAACTTCCTGTTCAATTTTGGGGAGAAGCTGTGGCTACTGCATGTTATACGATGAATAGAGTTCTTACGGTGAAGAGACACGGGAAAACATGCTTCGAATTGCTGAACAGAAGGAAACCGGATGTTTCTTTCTTAGAACCTTTTGGAGCTCCATGCACTATGATTGATCCACATGGTAAATTTGGTCCGAAGGCTATCGAAGGTTTCTTTCTTGGATATGCTACTCCAAATTTCAAGGTGTGGAATTTGTCAACAAAAAAGATTGAAGAATGGGGTGAAGTTAAAGTTCAAAGATACACAAAATCAGTAAGAGCTCCAGGTGCTCCTTGGATGTTCGACTACGATGGGCTGTTTGACTCCTTTAATCTGCCAACTTTTGATGATGCTTCAGCAGCTGCTCAAATATTACTGGAAAGTGATACTATAGTTGACTCATCATTAGTTAGACCAGTTATTGTTAACCCTCAAGTGTCTACTTCGGTTAACAATCTTGTTCAGAATGAGGAATTCGATGATGCTGCTGATTATTATGTTTCTTCAGAAGATGATGAATTCCATGATGCAAATGAAGCTACTTCTGCTCCAGTTCGTGGAATTTCAGATGTCACGTCAAATATTCAGAATCTAGGGACGGCTGAAGGTCATGCTTCTACATCTTCATCACATCCAGCAAACGAATTAGTTTTTGATCTGAATATCAACAATTTGGGTATAAATTCTCGAGTCCCTGATGTTCCTGAAACTCGTATTCATAATACCCATCCTCAGCAGAATATTATAGGAGATGTCCAAAGTGGTGTACAGACTCTTAATCAGCTCAGGAATAATCAAAATGCTGGTTTGTATTCAGTTAATAGGGAATCTGGGGAATAGAATGATTGGTCTTTTGCCTACTATGTGTGCCAAGTAGAACCGAAATCTTGGTAGGAGGCGATGCAAGTAGACTCATGGGTTGAGGTAATGCAGGAAGAACTTCAGTAGTTTCAGAAGTTAGGCGTATGGAAATTGGTTGACAGGCCTGGCAACTATAAGAAGATTGGAACAAGATGGGTTTACAAATGTAAGAAAAATGACCGAGGTGTCGTTGTGAGAAACAAAGCAAGATTGGTTGTCCAGGGCTTAAATCAAGTGGAAGGCATTGATTTCAATGAAGTTTATGCACCAGTAGCTCGTCTTGAGGCAATAAGAATTTTCTTGGGTTATGCGTCCTACAAGAAGTTTACTGTTTATCAAATGGATGTGAAAAGTGCATTTCTTCATGGTGTGGTTGAAGAAGAAGTATATGTTGAGCAACCGCCTAGTTTTGAAGATCCAGTCCATCCTGAAAAGGTTTGGCTTCTGAATATGGCGTTATATGGTCTGCATCAAGCTCCACAGGCTTGGTATGAAACGTTGTCTTCCTATGTTCTGAAGAATGGTTTTCGACGTGGATAGATCGACTGTACTCTCTTCATAAAGGAACAGAATGCGGACTTATTGCTGGTGCAAGTGTATGTTGATGATATTATTTTGGGTCTACAAACGAGAAGATGTGCAAAGAATTTGAGCAGGTGATGCAAGAGAAGTTCGAGATGAGCGCAATGGGAGAAATGACTTTCTTTTTAGGTTTGCAGGTTCAACAATCTAAGGAAGGGATTTTCATCCATCAAACCAAGTACGTTGGGGATATTCTCAAGCAATTTCAAATGGAAAGGGAACTCCATTAGCTCAAAATCATGGGATTACTCCTGGTGGAATGGGTGAACATGTGGAACCATCTCTTTATCGTGCTATGATCGGATCTCTCATGTATCTTACTGCTTCAGGACCCGATATAATGTACCCAACATGTCTTCTAGCTTGCTACCAGTCCAGTCCGAAGGTTTCTCGTTTGATGGCTGTAAAAAGAATATTTCATTATTTAAAGGGTCACCCGACACTTGTCTCTGGTACCCTAAGGATGATATCTTTGATTTGACAGCATTCAGTGATTCTGATCATGGTGGCTGCAAGATTGATGCAAAGTCAACATCAGCAGGATGTCAGTTCTTGGGAAATCACCTAGTCACGTGGCAGTGCAAAAAGCAGACTTGTGTAGCTATGTCAACCTGTGAGGCTGAGTATATTTCGGCTTCTAGTTGCTCTATGGATCCAACAGCAAATGCGCGACTATGGTTTTGAATTTCTAACTACTCTTATTTTTGTTGATAATGAAGCTGTTGTATAGATCACTCGGAATCTTGTACAACACTCAAAGGCCAAACACATTGAGATTAAGTATCATTTCATACGAGATTGCTATGAAAAGAAACTTACCAATGTTGTTAAAATCTACACCGATCACCAACATGTTGACTTGTTTACAAAAGCTTTTGATAAATCTCGTTTTGATTATCTACTTTTGGTCAATGGCATCAAGGTGAAACCCGAGTAAATCATCCTTGGCTAATCATTTTTCGTAAATATTTTCTTAAAAATCTAAAATTACAAAAAGATTTTCCATCTTCTCTTAGTTTTATATTTTAGGGGGAGAATATTTCAAGAAAAATACAAAAACATGAGAAAATACAAAAATATGTCTTTTATTTAATCTAGTTAAGTTTTAATTACCTTCTTGATTTAAGGGGGAGAAAAATTTAGAAAAATACAAAAAAAAATAGAAAACCAAAAAAATAGAAAATCCAAAAAATCAAAAAGGATTTCTTGGATAGATAAGTGAAGATGATGATACACACCGATAATCTGTCATAAACAAGTCAAAACAAAGAACGAAAATTGATAAGTAGCTTTACTAATGATGCATCGGTAGGCTCACAATCAAACTAAAATGTGCAGGTTGATACAAGCTTAACGGAATGCAAGCCAGGTAGGAACCATTCATTGGCATATGGTCTTGGTACCGAAATTTTGTTTGATAGTATGCCGAGGTTCTGAGATATACGGTCTTTATGCTGACTTATCATCTGGGTATCATGGTTGAATCTTTTGCCAAAAAATAACGGTGGCACAAGTCTAGAACTTCCATGATACCATAAATATGTGTAAATACTGCATACAACCATCAATAAGTGTTAAAAATATCACATCCGCCCAAAAATAAGTGATAAAATATCACAACTTTATGCGGGAACTAAGTTCGTCTCTTTGTCAGTACAATGGTACTAACCTGTTCATGGACTTACTCCTGTGCCCTGCATGCATATGAAAATCAAGTTCCTCATCAATAAGTGATCTAATCACATAGGGCTTGTTTTCAATCAAAATAAGTGAGTATCTCACATCATATACGTCAAAACAGATGATAAGAAGCATACTCACCGGTAAGATTTTCTCTCGTGCATGTCTTGATACGGGAATGTGCCGTGAAGTGGTTGAACACCGGCTAGTAAGTATAATTCATACTTTAATCATATCTCCTAATCATGATTACATCTGATAAGCTGAGCTTACGTGGACAACAATACCGATAATCATAGTAGAATACTTATTTATTTAATTTGATGTTTTAGCAAAACTTGTTTTGACAAGATTAAAAACTGGTATGATTCTCTTAGCTTGAAACTCTGAAAAAGATTGTCTGGTAAATATATAGTTTATAGTTTACTCTTATCTATTAGTAGTTATTTTAGTTTAGTTTACTTTGTTGTTTAATTAAGTTCTTTTTGAATTAGCCAAAGTTGAAACTCAAAAGGTTTTCTACCAAGATACGCCTAAAAACCATTCGCTTTAATATCATAACTTCATAAAAGGTACTTTCTTACAATGGGTAAACTCATCTCAAAAGAAAAAAAATTGTTTTAACGAGCACTTTTCCTAACTTAACGTGTGATTAGTGTAGATATGTGCAAAGTTCTAAACAGGTCAGCGAAAAACCTAAAGTCCTTGAAGAACTGAAGTCCAGCTTTGAAAAACCTGGACTCGTACGAATCAGAGATCGTTCGTACGAGCCACTATGCTTCGTACGAATGACCACTGGTTTTGGTACATTTGGAGCTCTTCGTACGAACTAAGGCTGTTCGCACGAGTATCATGATGTGGTATAAAAGGAAATGAAGTTCCTTGGTAGAACTTTACTTTCACTTTGCTCACGTCATCCTTACACCTCCCTTCAAGTTGTCTTTGATTTCCTTAAGGTATACTTATAAATGTTTGGCATACTTTGAAGATGAACAACTTAAACATTATCTGACCATGTGACCATCACTGACATGAACAACAAACTTTAAACGAAGAATCTTTAACGAAAAACAAGTATCTGATATTGAAGTTGTTTATGCGAACTAGATTCATGCGAATGAAACATCACTCGCACGAGTAACACATCGCTCGTATGAGCCATTTACTCGTACGAGTAACACATCGCTCGTATGAGCCAGTTACTCATACGAGTGAATTAGTTTTTTGACTAAATCAAGAGTTCGTGAAATGAGTTGTTCTTCGTACGAATAAGTTGTTATTCGTATGAGTCAGTATTTCTTTGTTCAGGGAATACTTACATACATAAAGTTTGTAATAAACCTTTTTGTATATATTCCCTAATGAATTGTGTTCTTATCCTAGTTATCTTATATGTACAGAATGGAAAGAAAAGAACACAAAAGAAAACCAACAACAAAGAGAACTGACAAGTCAAAAGTGGAAATTATGTCTGAACCGAGACATAACATGGTGGCCTACTTAGATCCGGAAGACAAATTTACTGAGTACAACGGTATATTGAATTTTTTGCACGACTCAAGGATACATTATGCTATCACACACAAGACTACAGTTACAAAACGTTGATCAAGGAATTTTGGGATTCAGCTACAGTTGTTGAAGAAAATGGGCAGGAACTTATCCGCGGGAAAGTAAATGACTTGAACGTAGATGTCTCTACTGAAAACCTTAACTCAGTATTACAGCTTGGTGATGATCCTGAAGCTCCATTCTCAGTACCGGTGAAGTGTGAACGTGGATGTTTGCTTAGAATTAAATGTGTTGGAGATTTTCTCGTGGGACAACTGAACAAAGAATGGTTGCCACTCCGATACAAGTTCTTTCTACATGTTTTAATTCAGTGTTTGAGCAACAGATGAAGTGGTTATGACATGGCAAATAACGACTTAGTTGTAATGATGATATCTTTGACATTGAACAAACCGTTTAGTGTTTCAAAGTATACTTTTGCAAACATGAAGGAAAACCTGAGAAGAACCGGATATGGTGGAATAAGTTTTGGATGTATCATCATTTTCTCCAAATGATCTTGAATGTGCAACATCCGAATCTTCCAAAGAACGACAACGATGTTCCTAAAAGTTGAAATTATGATGGAACATTCGTTGAAGATCTTTAGGAGTGTAGCAGCAAAGCGTTACAAGGAAAGCACACCTCCTCGTAAATTGATCGGTTTTCAGGAAAATGATGCATATGTTGCACCAGAAAACGACAAGTGGCGCCATGATGACAGTGATTCAGATAATGAAGAACCAACTTTGAATAAGATGATCGAAGAAAAGTTTGGCCATAAAAAGGGAAAGGGTAATGATGATGATGGTGATAATGTCGGTAATGATGGTGATAGTGAACCAGTTGCAGAAGTCCATCATACCTTTACAACAGAAGTGACTGGAGTTGTAATGACGAAACCCACTACAATTTCTGAACCACAACCCTCAACCACCACAGCTGAAACACCTTCGGCTGAAGATACTCCAGTTCAATCGCAACCTACTACCTCTTCAGCTCAACATTCCCGGTCTACATCTCATCAACAAAATGCAAAACAAAGCTGTTGTTTCTTCTCTGAAATGGAAAGGATGAGAAAGTGGACTTTCTGTTCTCTCAGTTGCAAGCTGCTACAATTCAGATTAACAAGCATTTGGAGTTTATATCTTCAAATCGTAACACAATTGTCAAACAACAATTGGAGATAAATTCTTTGAAAGAGACTGTTAGAAAACAGGATTCTGAAATTGCGCAGTTAAGAAAAGAAAATGAGCGACTGAAGGCTGCAGATGCTGAAAGAGCAACTCAGCTACAACATATGGGGGCAGATGATAACTCTCGGGGAATTGAGATAAACAGGCTGAAAGAACGTAGTGCGGCTGTACAACGATCTACGAAAACATTAACTGCTAAACATAATGACTTGAGAGAATGGTATCATTCTCATAATGCTACACTGGTTGAAGGCTTTAATGGTATTAAAGATGTATTTGAAATGAGTAGAAAGTGAGTGAACATTCTGTGGAATGACAGATGCAAAGCGAAGGAGATCAAACGTCAACATGATCCGGTTATTGAAAACCTTGGCAATCCTGATGCTTCCGCCTCATCCTCGCAACCAAAAGTTTCTGCATCAACTCTAGTGGTAGAATCTAATGCACAGCAAATCGTGACCGATCCAGTTACCTCAAGCAGCAATCATGAGGAAACAGGAAAGGTTTGATGTTTCTCGGAAGTTTTGAAGACCTTATACTCTATAAATGATGGATAGCGGATTTTCAGGGGGAGTTTGTTAATACTCCAGGCCATTCCAGTATGAAGACCAAAGATCGAAGACCAAGCAACAGCCAAGGGGGAGTTTGTTGATACACTTTTGTGTCTGTCCCTTGTTCTTAGTTACGTCTGTAATTGTATGGTCTTTGTTTACAGTGTCTTTATAGTTTGGTCGTGTCGACCAAATCAAGATATCCTCCTATCTTGGTTTAGTACGACGTTTAGGTTGTTTGTGTTAAACAGTTACATGTGTGCATACTGTTGAGTCTTGTGTATGTCATGTATGTTGAACGTTCTCCAAGGAAAACATTATGTGCATGTGAGAATGCTTCGTACGAGCAAGATGCTGCTCGGACGAGCCACTCACCATTCGTACGAATGATCTACCATTCGTACGAGTGAGTTCATCCAAACAAGTATCCTACTTGTTTCGTACGAGCTTGATAATGATTCGTGCGAGCCTGGTTGTTCGTACGAGTCTATTTGGAGAATGTCTTTCGTGGCTTTTAGTGTTTCGTACAACCAGCAACATACTACGTACAGTTGCTAAGCATGGACACTATATAAGCAGACATAAACAGTAGTTAGTCGAGTTGGACACACTAGTGAACTAGAGAGAGACGCAAGAGCACAGAGAGTGTTGCATGAGTCTGTATGAGCATTGTTTGTATATGTTTGTACTAGTTCTCTTCAGTTAATCAAGATATTGAATCTTTGGATATCATGTGTTCTTACTTTGCTTTGGTTTGCATTCTTATGAGGATTCCGCACTCGTATTTGTGTTACATAAACAAGGAAGCAGGTTTACCTTGATCCTCCAAGTGGACCTACACATTTGGTTTCCTTAGCGAAATTCATCGCTTTTATTCAACCAAACCTTTATTTATTTTATAATTTTGACCCGTTTGATTGCCTTAGCGAAATCTGCCACTTTTATTCAACAAAACCTTTATTTATCTTATCATTTTGACC
This sequence comes from Scalesia atractyloides, assembly GCA_947069175.1. Lineage (NCBI taxonomy): Eukaryota > Viridiplantae > Streptophyta > Magnoliopsida > Asterales > Asteraceae > Scalesia > Scalesia atractyloides. Next base: position 13,338,295 of record CAMTDV010000001.1, on the reverse strand, counting down.
TGTTTGGTTGCCTTAGCGAAATTCATCGTTTTTATTCAACCAAACCTACAATTATCATAATACTAACAATTATCATCTTCAACCTCTATGTCTAGTGTGTGTGATTTGCACCTAGAATTCAACATCTTATCATCAAGTTCTACCATTTCTCAACCAAAATTCAAGTGTTCATCATATTTATAAAAACCCATTTAACACAACATCTTTAGTTATTTAAAGACTTAAATTATGGTATTTAATCACTAAATTTTCATCTAGGGTTCATTCCTAGACCATATACATCTCCATTACTGTCATGGCATCTACAATTCATTCTTGAATTGTAACTAGTGATATTCATTAAATTTCATAACATCACCAAACAACGAAATTTAACATAACTCTTGATCTTCTTGACTAGATGATCACAAAATTGATTCATGCAAGGAGTAACCCTCAATTCTCGCTCTCAATTTTAATTTGATGATATAAGGTTTTTAGTGTTCTTGTCTGATCACACACATATACACGAACATAGACATGTGTTGTGTTTTGTGTCTTTGATTTTTAATATAACTTGTTTTATCCACTTGGCTAATTTAGTCCCTCCTATTTAGTTTATTCTAAAGAGGACCATAATTCAAGTTTCTTTTATTACTTAGCAACCTTCCATTAACTAGGTTAAATGCTCCAAATTATTTATCTAATTAATATTTTTGGGATGTTACAAGTCTACCTCCTTAAAAAGGGTTTCGTCCCCGAAACATGTGTACTTACCAAAAAGCGAAGGGTAGAGACGTCTCATTTCCTCTTCGGACTCCCAAGTGGTGTCTGATCCCTTCCAATGCTCCTATTGACCTTCACTTGGTCAATCTCCTTGTTTCTTAATCCTTTGACCTTTTGATCAAGGATTTGAATCGGTTTAGCTATGAAGTTAAGCTTGTCATCAACTTCAATATCACTATAGGGTACATATGCCATTTTGTCCGCTAAACATTTGCGGAGGTGTGATACATGGAACGTGTTATGTATCCCTCTTAACTCATCCGGAAATTCTAGTTGGCAAGCCACCTTGCCCACCCGACTAATAACCTTAAATGGTCAGATAAATCATGGACCTAATTTACCTCTCTTCCTAAATTGAATGATCCCCTTCCACGGAGATACCTTAAGCATTACTCTATCCCCTACTTGAAACTCAATAGGTCTTCATCTTTTATCTGCATAAGACTTTTGTCGATATTGAGCCGCTTTTAAATGGGCTCGTACCGTATCAATCTTTTCATTTGTGGCCTTAATCACGTCTTTGTGGGCGAGTTCTCTCGTCCTACTTCGCCCCAACTTACCGGGGTTCGACATTTTCGATTATAAAGCATCTCATATGGTGCCATGCCAATGCTCGAATGACAACTGTTGTTATAAGAGATTCTACTAACGGTAGATAAACATCCCAACTACCACCAAAATCAATAATACATGCCCGAAGCATGTCTTATAAGGTTTGAATCGTTTGTTCGCTTTGTCCATCTGTCCGGGGGTGATAGGCAGTACTGATTAACAGCTTTGTGCCCATCTGTTCTTGGAAACTGTGCCAAAAGTTCGAAGTAAATTGTGTATCTCTATCGGATACGATTGATACCGGTACCCCATGGCGTGCTATAATTTCATTCATATACACCTCCGACATCTTTTCAGAAGTATAAGTCTCACGAATTGGAATAAAGTGAGCGCTTTTTGTCAATCTATCAACGACCACCCAAATGGCGTCGAATCCTCGAGCCCTTCTAGGCAGTTTGGTCAATAGATCCATGGTTATATGTTCCCATTTCCAAACCGGTATCTCCAACGGTTGGAGCATGCCATAAGGCTTTTGATGCTCCGCTTTTACTTGTAAACAAGTTAGACGTCTTTCAACGTACTTTGCTACATCTCTTTTCATTCTGGGCCACCAATAATTTTGTTTTAAATCTCGGTACATTTTGTTCGCTCCTGGGTGAATCAAATAACGCGATTTATGAGCCTCGTCAACTAATAGATCTTTTACACCACATGTGTTTGGAACCCAGATTCTACTGAATCAGCATTTCAAACCATTCTCTCCGTCTTCAATATCTTTTAGTAAACCCTTTACACATTCTTTTATCCAATTGTCTACCATTATTTCTTCTTCTTGTGCTACTCGGATTCGTTCAAATAACCCCGAAGTGACCAATAGTTGCATAAATCGTACCCGAATATGTACATAATCCTCCTTTTGGCTAAGGGCATCCGCCACTACGTTGGCTTTTCCTGGGTGATAAGGAATCTCACAATCATAATACTTCACCATCTCTAACGAATGCCTTTGTCTCATATTCAATTCCTTTTGATTAAAGAAGTACTTTAGACTTTCATGATCGGTGGAGATAACGCATTTTACCCCATACAAGTAGTGTCTCCAAATTTTTAAAGCAAATACTACTGCCTCCAATTCAAGGTCATGCGTCGAATATTTCTTTTCGTGAACTTTTAATTGTCTCGAGGCATAGGCAATCACTTTGCCCCGTTGCATAAGTACGCACCCAAGGCCTAGGTGCGATCCATCTGAGTACACTACTAAGTCATTGGTGCCATCCGGTAAAGTCAATACCGGAGCACTGGTCAACTTTTCTTTAAGCGTTTCGAACGCCCTTTCTTGTTCCGGGTTAACTTAGTTAATGGCGAGGTAATCTTGGAGAAATCCTAAATGAATCTCCTATAATAACTTGCCAGTCCTAAAAAGCTTCTAACTTCTGAAGGATATTTTGGAGGATTCCATTTTGACACTGCTTCTATCTTGGACGGATCGACCAATATTCCATCGGCGCTAATGATATGTCCTACAAATTGCACTTCTCGAAGCCAAAAGGCACATTTTGAGAATTTCGCGTAGAGCTTTTCTCTTCTAAGCGTTTCTAATACTTCACGGAAATGACGCGCATGATCCGCGTCGCTTTTTGAATAAATTAGAATGTCGTCGATGAACACTATCACTGATTTGTCCAACATTGGCTTGCAAACACGGTTCATAAGATCCATGAAGGCAGCGGGTGCATTTGTTAGCCCGAAGGACATTACGAGAATTTCATAATGCCCATACCGCGAACGAAAAGTCGTCTTGGGTATGTCTTCCTTTTTCACCCTCAAATGATGATACCCCAACCTCAAGTTAATTTTTGAAAACCAACTCGTACCTTGCAATTGATCGAATAAATCGTCAATTCTCGGAAGCGGGTATCGATTCTTTACCAAAAGTTTGTGTAACTCCCGGTAATCGCTATACATACGCATACTCCCGTCTTCCTTTTTTACAAATAATACCGACGCTCCCCAAGGAGAGACACTTGGTCGAATGAATCCTTTCTCGAGCAGATCTTGCAATTGTGATAGTAATTCTTAAAGTTCAGACGGTGCTAATCTGTATGGTGCTTTGGCCACCGGCTTCGCACTCAGGATTAAGTCGATCCCAAATTCCACATCACGCCCGGTGGTATCCTCGGTAAATCCTCTGGAAATACGTCTTCAGACTCTCGCACGACTGACACATCTTTAATCATTGGTGACTTTTTTCCGAATAAAGTATGTAAGTCAGGTAAGCCTTACACCCGTGTTGAATGAGTCTACAGGCTTCCATCATCGAGCATATGATGGGGTTGCCACTCTTTTCCCCGTAAATATTGGTGTGCCTTCCGCTTGGAGATATTAATTGTATCTCTTTACGGGAGCATATCACATTTGCGTGGTAGCGGGACAACCAATCCATTCCAATCACTAGTTGGAATTCCCCCATCGACATGGGTATCAAATCAACTAAGTATCCTCATCCTTAATGCTCAATTTGCAATTCCGACATATATCACAGACAATAAAAATTTTGTTATTACCTACCTCGATCTCTAAGGGCATTAGTAACTTTGTTGACATGAATGATGGGTGTTTTACAATCTCATGTGAAATAAAAGATTTGTTCACACATGTATCAAATAAAACATGAGCAGGAATTATATTTACGGTAAAAGTACCTGTGACCACATCGGGTTCAACCTTTGCCTCGGCTGCAGTTATTTGGGAAGATATTACCTTTGATTTCAGTACTTCGGCCTTTTTGTCGGCTGTATCTTTCCTTCCTACGTAATCCAGGCATTTGGACTTCTTGTGGCCTGGTTGATAGCATTTGTAGCACACCGATACCTTGTCAGGGCAATATGAAGCTACGTGTCCCGTTTTTCCGCACCAATGCATGGTTTGTTCTTGAAATAACATTCGCCTTTATGGGCACGGCCACAAATTTTGCAATTTGGTGTTCCTCCTTTTACATTCATCTTCTTTGAGGACTCGGTCGGTTTTGGTTTCTTTGTCGAGCTTGGATTCGTATCCAACACCCTCCTCTCTCCCCTTTCGACTTGTTTTCTTAACTCTATCTCAAGTTCCCAAGCGGCATTCATGATTTCTGTGAGGTGTTCATATTTCAGGGGAGTCATAAACTCCCGGTACTCCGCACTCAACATGTTATAATAATAATAATAAATCTTTTGCTCTTCCGTTTACACCAACTCGTCACAAAATCGAAACTTGTCGAGGAACACCCTCGTGATCTTATCAATTGATTCACCTTTTTACCTTAGTTGAATGAATTCCTCTTTGATCTTGTTGATCCCGGCCTTTGGGCAATGATGTTTAAGGAAAGGCACCTTAAACTCCTCTCATGTCATGGGTCTGATGGTTTCAATTCCTTGTTCAATCCCTTGGATCTACTTCTCCATTACAGATTGGCAATTCACAATGCCATGAACTTATCGTATGGACACGCTTTCTTCTCTTTAGTCTTGTCTTTTTCTTGTACAAGACTTTCTTTTAACTCGTTTATCTTTTCTTCTACCACTGATAGAATTGTGGTTTGTAGTCTATCCATAAACTTGGGTAAACTAGCCTCTAGGGCCTTTCTGACTTCCTTGGAGATCTTTCTCGTATCTCCTCCGTAATGAGGGATACTGTATCATCACTAGTTTTCTCTGTCACACCCTGACCCGCAGCGGAAATGGTAGTCGGGGCATGATTGGGTTTTCATCAAAGCTCATGACATTTACTATTATAAAAGTTTCATATTTATTATATCAAATTAAAAGAAATATTCCAATCAACACACAAACCATACAATCACCAAATGTTCTAAACATGACATTCAAGAAATGATTTATTCTTCTTCTAAGGCCCAATCCTATGTGTTCCTTGCTTCAACCTGATCACCTGTATCATGTGTAAAAATAGAGTTTTGGGTCAACAAAAGTTGGCGAGTGAATCCCGTTTAAATATTTAAATAAATGATATGTTGATTAACTTAACAAAAATATGTATAACCAAATATAAGCAAATGTATATGTAAACAATTCACAAACCACATAAGCATCTAGAAATGTACACATGAGTATGATAACTAATGAACTGTGAAATCAAGGCTCAATCAAACGGAGCCGATCTAGTGAGGCACGCGATGCTCTACCCGTCTATACAGGGAACTAATGGGCCTGTTATGAATGCATGACTGAAATGAGAAAATAAATAATGAGCTGTGAGATCAAGGCTCAATCAAACGGAGCCGATCTGATTAGGTAACGTGATGCTCTACTCGTATCCAACGAGGAACTGATGGGCCTAATGTGACAGCTTAACTGAAATGAGAAAGTATAATCACAAATAGCAATAAACAAAATATCACATATCACGTCAGTTCACATAATGGTAAGAACACAAGTGTTTGAATAAAAATTATAAATAAACGACACATGATACACCCCAAAACATGAATAAAAATGGGAGGTTTGTAAGAATTCACTCACAGTGGGTGTGTTTCTTGAGTTGATAACGAGCGCGCACGATTATAGATTCCAACCGACAAGAAAACTAACCTAAATATTCACGTAATAATTCGGTAAATATATTTCTTTTGTTCAAAATTAATATTTTTATTTTAGGACTTTTATTAGATTTTTAAAAGTATTTACTACAAATTTAGAGCTAAAAAGTCTTATTTTTATAGGTATTTTTAGGAATTTTAGATCAAAAATAAAAAAATAGGTACTAAAAAAGATACCCCATTTAGGGGTTGAACCGGCCGAGTTTGTGATTATTCGCAGCGTGTGAGGATCGAATTCGTGACCTCCCGTATCCGTGCCCGCAGCTCTACCAACTGAGCTACGTGTCTAATCCGGAATATATCCATTTTTAATTATATATATATACATACTAAGTTACACCATAATCTGTTTATATTAAAAGGTTTGGTAATTTCAGAATGCGTGTAACCGACCGGACTCGAACCCGCAACTGGAGCTTCGTGTTGCACACAGCCCGACCAATTGGGCTGTGTGTCTAACCCGGAGGATATAAGATTTCTATTACTCTTATATACTTACTAGCACAGTTCATATATAAGTTTAGTTGAAAAAGTTTGTATATGGGAGCAGATCGGAACATGTATGAACTCAAACCAGGGCCCTTGATCTCGAACGCACACAGTCCATCCACTAGACTGTGTGTCTAACCCGGTGTATACACCGCTTTTAAATTGATTTAAACAAATTCTCACTTTGTCTTCTACATTTCAAAACTACATAAACTGAAACACCAACTAGATTTGATAAATTTCTACTATTATTATATACTTAAGATATATGTATATATAGGATTTATATAAAACAAAAATAAAAAGGATAGAGTAAAGAATTATACCGAAACGAAGGCACTTAAAATTTCCGGCGGAATTCCGGCGAGATTCAACTTCCGGCGCGGTGTTTTTGAGGAACATAAAGTTGGAAAGAGTTTTAGGATGAATATGCATTCTAACTGAACTCATGACCCTCTATTTATAGTCGAATTTGGTCATAAGATTTGATTTTCTTTCGGTTTTGGTCAAATCCCATTATGGGTGATGATTGTAACTCATAACTGAAAACATTTAACTCATTGATTGAGTCAGACTCTTGATTATGAACGGTTACAATAATTAATTGAAAGAAAAAAAACGGCATTTGAATTGATTGCCTAAATGATTTCACCCGTTGGGCGGGATTCCGAACCAGTATCAAAGGATGCATATATATATATATATATATAAAGGGTTATTTGATTCATACAGATGTTGGGTGTGCTGCAATGGTGTGTATGGTGTTTGATTTGGGTGGAGACCCGGGTTCGATTCTGCGGTCCACCCTTTATTTATTTTTTGGACTAAATACATATTATTTTTATATATTTTATTTATTATTATTATTTTATATTATTATTATTTATTTTACCAATACTAATAATATTACTAATTTCTTAAATAAATACGTAACGAAAAATCATAACATATACTTGAATTACAAAAACGGAGCGGGTTTTAGAACCCATTTTTCGTCAGATGTTACAGTATCCCCTACTTTTAGAAATTTCATCCCGAAATTTATGTGGTAGCAGGTTTATCTTGAAAAAGATGAGGGTATTTTTTGCGCATTAAGTATTCGCATTCCCAAGTAAACTCAGGTCCTCGTTTTGAGTCCCAACGCATTTTGACTATCGGAATCCCTAAACATTTTCTTACTGAAATTCATGACTTCTATAGGTTGTTCTACGGAATGCGTTGATTCAAGAATATGAATATCTTTTAACAGATAAAGGGGGTGTGATGTTTGGATTTGACGCTAAGGGTTTACATAGCCAGGTGAGTGCGAAGTTTTGGATTTTTATTGAGGCGGTAACGTTCCTAGTAAGGGTTGAATACCCTGCTATAGGAATCATTTGTTTTCTTTTTTTTTTATGCCTGAGATGAGAGGCGTTGATACACATAGATGTTTGACTGGATATGATCTCATGCATAAGTGTTTTGAGAAAATCGATGCGTCGAAGAAGTTATATCACAAAAGGAAATCTTCAACCATGTCGTTATCCAAATTAAAGTTTACACTACCTACACGGAACTTCTCATAACCTTCTAACAATGCTTTTGATTATTTGACAAGAATACTTATATATAGGAAGTACCAGCGGCGTATCCACCATATCCATGTCAAATATTCATTGGCTTTGTCAGCAAGTCACGATTAGTTCTATGTGACTCGTCCTAAAATCTACAAAACATAAACAAACACAACAACCAATGCTTGAGTCTCAAATCTGAAGGATAGAAGAATGACGATGGTACCTCTCTCGTGCGTTATGATGAAGTGGTTAGTCTATGAAAAAGCGAGACACGGCCCAACTTCTTTATGTGATGAGACGAGGTTTGTCGTTATGTACGATGACATGAATTTTAAATCGATGATTAGAGACATGAAATGAAACAATGTGATATAAATTACGTTATTGGCATTAAAATTTTGATACATCAATTCCCAAATTGAAACAAAGATATCTTGAATAATTTAAACAAGGAATGAAATTTTTAGAAAACATTAAGAATAAACTGTTGAAGCGGAGTCTTGTTTCTTTGCAATGGAAGATAGTTGGGTTGCTCGTTCGCACCGTTGTTGACCTCAATTGGATTCGCGTTGATGTTGTGCTCTTCCTCTTGCTGGGTTTGCCTGATTCGCTTGGTTAACTGGGTTTGCTTGAGCTTGAGCGTTAATGATATTCACCAACCTAGGGCACGTGTTTCTAAAGTGGGTAGGTCACCACAATTAAAGCAGGCTCGAACATATGGAACCATGGGATTTTGAGGTTGTTGATAGGGTTGAATCATATTTTGGGTAGGGTGTGGGGCTTGGTTGTGAGGAGTACGACAAGTTTTACTCAGATGACCATAACGCCCACAATTAGTACATAGTCGGCAGGGTATGGTGGGTTCATGGTGATAATGGCAGGTGTTGCATCTAGGGTGAGGACCAGTGTAAGTTTTCTTGTTTTGGGTTGGCTGCCACTTGGGTGATTGGGATAGTTTGGAGGGGTACGGCTTGTGAAGTTGGTTGACGGGTTTGAGTGACAGCAAAATTTTTGTCGTCTCGCTTTCTCTTGGTAGTGAGTTGAGAAAAGGATTCAGTTCGGGTTGGGTTTGAGGTTTCAGTTGGTGTTTTATCTTTCTTCTTCTCATCCTTGAAGTCCCCATTCCTAATGTGGTTTTCGATGAGCTCTGTGTAGTTAGCTCCATTGCTGCTTCCAAAGTTGCAGGTGTAGTACTCATCACAGAGTCTTGAATCTTCGAAGGAAGACCCCGAATGTAGTGCTCGATCAAGCGGTAGTGAGGGGTGAACAAATTGGGAACCATTTGATTCAACTCGAGGAACCTCTTGTTGTAGGTTATGTGATCTCCCTCTTTTTGCTTCAAGAAACAGAACTCATCCTCTAGTTTTTTAATTGCGCTTCTTGGGCAGAAGCGTCTTGTCATAAGTTCTCAAAGTTCTTCCCAGGTTAGGGCTACTGCGGCTTCAGTGCCTCTTCTGTCCTTTTCAGCATTCCACCAAGTGAGTGCTACCCCAAAAAGACGACCAGTAGCGTAACAGACTTTACGGTCGTTGGGACAGTCACAATTGAGAAAGGTACTCTCCATCTCTTCAAACCATCGAAGGAGAGCAGTGACCCCTTCTGTACCTTCGTACTTTGGAGGGTCACATGAGTTGAAGTGCTTGTAGGTGCACTTGGTGGTGTTGTGGGAGGGTTGGCAGTATTTTGCTCCTCTTGATTGATTGGGTTGATAGGGTTAGCGGCTGGAGCTTGTTGAACTTGAATCACGATATCGGGAATTACAGCGGCCATTTGTTGAGCGATTTGGGTAGCCATGCGCTCACCGGATCTCCCTGATCTCCTACCTCTACGAGAGTGTTTAGAAGACATCTCTAGGGAATACGGAATGAGATTATGAGTTCGACGTTTTGGTGCCATGTGTCGTATTTAGAAATTAACATCCACAAATAAATGAGAAAATAAATCACTACATCCATAGGATGTCTTGGGCTTTGCTTATGTTTGGACCCCCATATGTCCCCCATACTTAGCCTAGGTAGTCATGTGGGCCCCCATGACTACTGGGCTCTGTAGGGTTCACATTGGTTTTGGCTTGTTTAACATTCACGCCACCCGAATGAAAATCATAAAACATGATTGCAAATTCTAAAGTCGGAAGGTGTCATGGTGTAGACACATTGACAACTCATAGTGTAGTTAGTTCATACGACGTTTGGTGTGGCATGCTTTGGCCTAATAGGTCCTTCGTACTCTCATCTTTAGTCCCCGGGTAGGCAAACTGATCCGTTACTTTGGATTTATACGAATGCCAAACCTAGACAGGACGTTCCGACTACCGGTACTTGTACCCTTCCAGTTACTACATGCCCGTCGTAGAACTCACTTTGATGAGATTAAAAAAATGAAAACATCATATAATTCTTGAGAAAGGAAACATGAAAATGTTTATACATGTGAGAATTGAAACGTGCGTGATGCGTATATATCTAAGCATGTTATGTTTGACAATATGTATAGCACATTAAATATCACACAAAATCATATAGTAGTGGGAGTGTTTACATGCATTTGTGTGTGAAATAAATGTAAAACAAGTAAATATCATGAGTTTGCATGTAACCAAATAACACGTAAGAAATTAAAATCTAATCAACTATAGTATAGGCTCTAAGGGTCTAATAACCTATCCTATATTCCTATAGTCAAAGCTCTGATACCAATCTGTCACACGCTGACCCACAACGGAAATGGTAGTCGGGGCATGATTGGGTTTTCATCAAAGCTCATGACATTTACTATTATAAAAGTTTCATATTTATTATATCAAATTAAAAGAAATATTCCAATCAACACACAAACCATACAATCACCAAATGTTCTAAACATGACATTCAAGAAATGATTTATTCTTCTTCTAAGGCCCAATCCTATGTGTTCCTTGCTTCAACCTGATCACCTGTATCATGTGTAAAACTAGAGTTTTGGTTCAACAAAAGTTGGCGAGTGAATCCCGTTTAAATGTTTAAATAAATGATATGTTGATTAATTTAAAAAATGTGTATAAACAAATATGAGCAAACATATATGTAAACAATTCACAAACCACATAAGCATCTAGAAATGTACACATGAGTATGATAACTGATGAACTGTGAGATCAAGGCTCAATCAAACGGAGCCGATCTAATGAGGCACGCGATGCTCTACCCGTCTATACAGGGAACTGATGGGCCTGATATGAATGCATGACTGAAATGAGAAAATAAATAACGAGCTGTGAGATCAGGCTCAATCAAACAGAGCCGATCTGATTAGGCAACGCGATGCTCTATTCGTATCCAACGAGGAACTGAAGGGCCTAATGTGACAGCTTGACTGAAATGAGAAAGTATAACCATAAATAGCAATAAACAAAATATCATATATCACGCAGTTCACATAATGGTAAGAGCACAAGTGTTTGAATAAAAATTATAAATAAACGACACATGATACACCCAACATGAATAAAAATGGGAGGTTTGTAAGAATTCACTCACAGTGGGTGTGTTTCTTGAGTTGATAACGAGCGCACACGATTATAGATTCCAACTGACGAGAAAACTAACCTAAATATTCACGTAATAATTCGGTAAATATATTTCTTTTGTTCGAAATTAATATTTTTATTTTAGGACTTTTATTAGATCTTTAAGAGTATTTATTACAAATTTAGAGCTTAAAAAGTCTTATTTTTATAGGTATTTTTAGGAATTTTGGAGCAAAAATAAAGAAAATAGTTAATAAAAAGTATACCCCATTTTAGGGGTTGAACCGACTGAGTTTGTGATTATTCGCAGCGCGTGAGGATCGAACTCGTAACTTCCCGTATACGTGCACGCAGCTCTACCAACTGAGCTACGTGTCTAACCCGGAATATATCCATTTTTAATTATATATATATATATATGTGTGTGTGTGTGTGTGTGTGTGTGTGTATACATACATACTAAGTTACACCATAATTTGTTTATATTAAAAAGGTTTGGTAATTTCAGAATGCGTGTAACCGACCGGACTTGAACCCGCGACCTGAGCTTCATGTTGCACACAGGCCGACCAATTGGGCTGTGTGTCTAACCCGGAGGATATAAGATTTTTATTACTCTTATATACTTACTAGCACAGTTCCTATATAAAATTGAAAAAGTTTGAATATGGGAGCGGATCAGAACATGTATGAACTCGAACCCGGGACCTTGATCTCGAACGCACACAGTCCATCCACTGGACTGTGTGTCTAACTCGGTGTATATACCGCTTTTAAATTGATTTAAACAAATTCTCACTTCGTCTTCTACATTTCAAAATTACATAAACTGAAACACCAACTGGATTTGATAAATTTCTACTATTATTGATACTTGATATATATGTATATATAGGATTTATATTTATAAAAAATAAAAAGGATAAAGAATTATACCGAAACGAAGGCACTTAAAATTTCCGGCGGAATTCCGACGAGATTCAACTTCCGGCGCGGTGTTTTTGAGGAACAGAAGGTTGGAAAGAGTTTTAGGATGAATATGCATTCTAACTCAACTCATGACCCTCTATTTATAGTCGAATTTGGTCATAAGATTTGATTTTCTTTCGGTTTCGGTCAAGTCCCATTATAGGTGATGATTGTAACTCATAACTGAAAACATTTAACTCATTGATTGAGTCAGACTCTTGATTATGAACGGTTACAACAGTTAATTGAAAGAAAAAAAATGGCATTTGAATTGATTGCCTAAATGATTTCACCCGCTGGGCGGGATTCCGAACCAGTTTCAAAGGATACATATATATATATATATATATATATATATATATATATATATATAAAGTGTTATTTGATTCATACAGATGTTGGGTGTGCTGCAGTGGTGTGTATGTTGTTTGATTTGGGTGGAGACACGGGTTTGATCTCGCAGTCCACCCTTTATTTATTTCTTGGACTAAATACATATTTTTTTATATATTTTATTTATTATTATTATTTATTTTAGCAATACCAATAATATAACTAATTTCTTAAATAAATACGTACGAAAAATCACAACGTATACTTGAATTACAAAAACGGAGCGGGTTTTAGAACCCGTTTTTCGTTAGATGTTACAATATCCGACATCTCTTTAACTGAAATTGTGCACAACAATTTGGTAAATAACTTATTTAATCATTTCCATACTATTATATGGAACTTTATACTCATCACTCAGTATTACGCATGATGTATCATTCTTTTTTGGTTTGATTAAGTATATAACTTGTCTCAACCATTTATACTTAGTGTATTTCCTGGGTTTGAGTGTATTAATGCCCTCCTCCCATACACTTTAATCATCTTCTTTTCTTTTATTTTCTATTGAAACTCATTTCATAACTAGTTCTTACCGGATGTCTTGATCAAGCTTTGAACCGAACAAATTTCGTCTTTAACCTTAAGCTCTGATTACCAACTTGTAAGACCCTAACTTACTTAGTCGAGATTAAATAAAGATTTCGTGTTTCATTCAGAGAACAAAATTTCAAAATTTGTATCAAGTACGGGATTACTGTTATATCCATATTACATTTTTATTTATCAACGTATGGTTTACAAAAAGACGTGGAACTAAATCTACATCGTGTTCGGTTCCTTATTGATGGCTTGATCATCGTCCGTGGATGGTTGCGATTTCCTTTCAGCTAAAAATTTTCAAATTAGTTAGTATCATATTGGATAAGGAAAGTACAATATAACTAATTACACAATTAATCAGTCAAAAAATTTAACAATTTTCGAGATGGCGTCGGCGATGACTATTTGCCGTGTCGGCGACACCATGTCTAATGTTGCGTCGGAATAGAACTACTGTAGATAGTAGTATAGGGCGTCGGGTTAAGATGCTGCGTCGACGACGCCACCTGCTGCAGCAGTTTTGCTGCTGTGTTGTTTTACTTGCTCGTTCGACCCGTTTCAAGTTTCGTACATTAAAAGATGACTCGGGACTTGCAGAAACACATCCATAAAACATTGTCCTTTTTTCATTCCTATAAATCTTCGTTACGAGTGTTCATGCTATAGATTCTAAATTTGTAAATCTAATAGTTTTGACCTGTTTGCACATTTGAGCAAACGAACTTGATATACCTCGTTAATTTTACAAAATTATTAATATATAAATGTACCCCATTCTTCGGGATAATACATTATGATTTACACGTACGTTACTCGGTTTACGCTTATTTTCCGGTTTTACCCTTTGACCGGGTTAAAACCAAAATAGCCATTCACGCAGTTTGACCCGTTTGATTGCCTTAGCGAAATCTATCGCTTTTATTCAACCAAACCTTTATTTATCTTATCATTTTGACCCATTTGGTTGCCTTAGCGAAATCCATCGCTTTCTTTCAACCAAACCTATTTATCTTATCATTTTGACCCAACTATTATTCAGCTAAACCTTTATTTATCTGATCATTTTGACATGTTTGGTTGCCTTAGCGAAATCCATCGCTTTTATTCAACCAAATCTATAATTGTCATAATACTAACAAATCTAACAAAGTTAACACATAATTTAACAACATACTACAAAGCACTAAGTCACGTACCTTATAGCTTTCCCTTCAACCGCGTATCCACCCCAACTTGGACACTAGATGTTTCACCCGCTTTGCCTATAGATTTCAATTCAGTTTATCCTTTAGAACTCATATTACAATATATATTACATGAAATTTGTCAAACTAGTTAATCACGTGACTCTTTCATATTTTCAACAATATCAGGTCACTTAGGCATTATATCGAGCATCTTGTGGGTGAGATTTTCATACTACAATTATTAAGTTCGTGATTTAGCTATTAACCATGTATTAGCATCATCTTCAAGCCTCTACGTCTAGTGTGTGTGATTAGCACCTAGAATTCAACATCTTATCATCATGTTCTACCATTTCTCAACCAGAAGTCAATTGTTCATCATATTTATCAAAACCCATTTAATACAACATGGTTAGTTATTTAAACACTTAAATTATGGCATTTAATCACTAAATTTTCTTCTGGGGTTCATTCCTATACTTATATACATCTCCATTACTATAATGGCATCTACAATTCATACTTGAATTGTAACTAGTGATATTCATTAAATTTAATAACATCACCAAACATTGAAATTTAACATACCTCTTGATCTTCTTGACTAGATGATTATAAAATCGATTCATGCAAGGACTAACCCTCAATTCTCCCTCTCAATTTTGATCAATTTCATGATATAACGGTTTTTGGTGTTCTTGTCTGATCACACACATATACACGCACATAGACATGTGTTGTGTTTTGTTTCTTTGATTTTTAATATAACTTATTTTACCCACTTGGCTAATTTAATCCCTCATATTTAGTGTATTCTAAAGAGGACCATAATTCATGGTTCTTTATATTACTTAGCAACCTTCCATTAACTAGGTTAAATGCCCCTAGTTATTTATATAATTTAATATTTTTGGGGTGTTACAACAAGTCGGGTCAAATATAATATGTTTTCATTAGATTTTATAAATTCGGCTTACTTTACATTTTGGTCCCACTGCAACGCCCGTTAATATTTTTAACTTAAAAAACATAATTTTTTTACTTATTTTATATACGTAATGGATAAGTTTAGGTTGGTTCGATGTAAATTTCTTTCGTTTCCGTACTTATTTTTATGTATATTTTAGTTTATGTATGTTTTGATGTAACTTTTGTTCAGAAACAGTTCAGGTCTTTACTGCACAAATCCGAGTTACTTTATATTTGAATTCGCCGCATCTTGCGAGGAGATTTTCTAGTTATTATTATTTAGTTACGGTGTGTTGTGTATGTTTGGTGCGGTTCTCAGTCTTTTAGAACCACCTCTTCTTGTTTGTTCTCCTTCCTAATTTGGTTGGAGTTTAGTAATCCTTAAAAGTTGCCTTTATTTATCATTGAAAATATATAAATGTTACTTTCTCCATAGAACTACATTTTATAAATTTATAAATACTATAAGGAAAACAAAAGGTTGGTTATAATACGGGATTGAGTGACCAACAAGAAGTCATTATGTGGTTCTTCATGGGCCGGTGCTAAAGGTGGTTGCCACAATCATCCAAAACATGGTCCCTACAAGGCTATCGTTTCATTAACATAATAATAATTCATATAGACTGCAATCATTTTCCGGTAAGAATGAAGATAAAAACTAGGAATCTCCAAACATTTAAAGGGGTGATCATATGAGATTATTTATAAAAAAAAATCGTTTTTCATTGTCATGGATGAGATTATTTATAAAAAAAAATCGTTTTTTTAAACTGTCATGGTATTATAAAAGAACTTAGAAAATATTAAAGGACTATCTTAAGGTTGTTAGAAACTTCAATTTAATAAGCTGCTAGATGTGTAGTTAAATACTAAATATATTAGTTCGTTCTTTATGTGAGTTTAAGATCGGATTTAAGTAATAGACCCAACAGATGCTTTATAACATTATTATAAGATTATAAATGGTTGTCATAAGAATTAAGATGGATTGTGGATTTTTGTTATTATTTTTTAATATTTAAGTTACTTTGTCGATAATTTTTTTGTTTTAGATGACATTTTTGACTTTTTTAATTCAATTTCATTTGGATGTTTCTAAATTTCAATCCATCACGGTCGGACTGCAGCGTTCCATTGTTGACTTCTTTTATGTCCCATTTAATTTCCATATGTAATCACAAAAAACATGGAATAAGTTTCTAGACTATTTTATTCCTTACTGTTTTACAAAATAGAATATAACAAGTTGAATACTAAAAATAGGTAATACACAATAGTGAAAGATAAAACAAAAACTTATTTATGTTGAAAATCTGAAGAAAATCTTATATAACATTTTTATTTTTTCTAAAAAATAGGGGAATGTAATATTAATGTACTTAAAGATTTTTATGAAAAATGTAAAAAAAGTCTACTTGTTTTTTTATATTCAAACTTTGTATGTTACAATTTTTTGGACATATATATTATGTAACATGAAATTTTTAACGTTTTTTAAAAAATAAACTACTCGGCGTCTTTTTGTTTTTCTTTTATAAAAATGTTACACGGGGTTTTTACGATGGTTTTTTGAGTTTTCTCAACTTAAGTGCAGTTTCGTTTTATCCTTCCCCTACACAAATATATATATATAATATATATATATATATATAGGTAGAGGTTCATGTAAGAAAATTTAAAAATGTGAGAAGGATAAGAAAGATTATAGAGGTGACATGTGTCCCTTTTTATTTTGATAGTTTAAAAGTATAAGTGTAATTTTACTAATAAAGTCTAATTATGGAATGAATATATGCAACTGATTTTTGGCAGTTATTGTAGGGATTTTCGAATTTGAAATAACACCCTAACTCATAAAAACATCACAGCATGTATATTGAAGGAATACATCTTATAAAGAACAGAAATATAACAAAAATAACATCATGACTCACAAAAACACCACAGCAGTATATTGAAGGCCACATCTTATAAAGAACACCCTAACATTGAATATAACAGAAATAACACCCTAATATAACACCAATCAACACTTTAATCAGAATCAAAACAGAAATAACACCCTAAATATATAAAAACAGAAATAACTTACATAAGTATATCAACATGGTACTCATATTAAAGATAAAAAAACACTCGTTATTATGGTGTAATTTTTTTTTAAAAAAGAGTTACGTATAAAAAGTTATTGATGTTTAAAAAAGAATGGGGGAACTTTGCATGTGTATTAATGTTAGTTTCTTAATTATACCAT
The DNA here is from genome assembly GCA_947069175.1 of Scalesia atractyloides. Taxonomy (NCBI): domain Eukaryota; kingdom Viridiplantae; phylum Streptophyta; class Magnoliopsida; order Asterales; family Asteraceae; genus Scalesia; species Scalesia atractyloides. The sequence goes on along the minus strand of CAMTDV010000001.1, from coordinate 13,320,513 downwards.
TAATCTAGAAAATTAGTTAGTTTAATAGTCAACATTATTTCTAGAATTGCCACTATGATCTCAACCATTAGATTAAATATCTAATGGTTTAGATTCTTTCTTATCCTTATCACACTTTTTAAATTTTCTCACAATTACCTCACCATATATATATCCTTATCACACTTTTTAATTATACCATTAATCTAGAAAATTAGTTAGTTTAATAGTCAACATTATTTCTAGAATTGCCACTATGATCTCAACCATTAGATTAAATATCTAATGGTTTAGATTCTTTCTTATCCTTATCACACTTTTTAAATTTTCTCACAATTACCTCACCATATATATATATATATATATATATATATATATATATATATATATATATATATATATATATATATATATATATATATATATATATATATATATATTATGTGTCTGAAATTAGGTATTACAATACATATAATAGTATATATAAATAATATTATTTTTGTAATTGTATATCTTTTAAATATATCTTTTATATAAAACAAATGAAAATAATTTTATTGGTATGTCATAAATTTAATTTGTAATATTATTAACAAATGTTATGTGAATTTAATTAATAATTAGTTATTATCAAATGATGATCTAAATTAACAGTTGTTTTAGGATCCTGTAAAAAGAACATTTTTTATGAGAATTGTAAGAACACATTAGAATCGATATGTACTAATCATGTTTTGGACTTGGACATAATGTTTTGGGCTATTTTAGCAAGAAAAACACTAAACATAACAATTTAAGACACAATGCAATGGATACTAGGCTTAAAATTTAAAACACCATGGCAAGAATGTTAAGTAGTGTGTTTTAAGTGTCCAATAGTGTGTTTTAGTTGTGTTTTAAATTTCATACCCATAATACGTTGCATTGTGTTTTAAATTGTTATGTTTAGTGTTTTTCTTCAGAAAACATCACAAAACATGATGCCTACATATCAATTTCGATGTCTTCTCACACATCTCACGAAAAGGTTATTTTTCCAAGAAACTCACCCTTAATAGTTTATATATATGACCAATAAAATATTTTCATAATTAATGGTTAATTTACTATGTCACAAATGGGAAAAGAAAATGAATTAACAATACTAAAATAGAACTACCTTACTTTTTTCTACTTTATAAAACATTTTCTTATTTAGGGTCATAAAGAAGAATCTGGGCCTGGGCCTGGGCCTGAAAAAAAACCGGTAAAGTAAAATATGATGGTGACACGTATCAACTATGTATTTATTTAGTAGGTAATATATAGACTGTTATTATTAATATTATAAAGTAATAAACAAATATTTTTTAATTTAATATATATATATATTATGAACTTTGTAAGTATAGTATAAAATGGTTTTGTGCTATAGTATAGATAAGAAAATAAGAATCTTATAATAAGTTAGATAAATAAGAAAACCTTAACGGTAATTTAAAAATATAATCAGACCATAAAGTTTGTCTTGAATGTTATTGTATGCTCGAGGGGGCTTTTGCAAACGAAAATTGAATAGGAAAATGGTAAGGTGATCCAATTTTGATAAATAAAGGATGGTCAATTAACTTTATTCTAATATAATATAATGAGACAGGATATTGTACAAGAAAAACAATTCGTACAAAGCATCCGCGATTAGGATGAGAAGGATAAGTGTCATTGGTTTGAATGTGTTAATTTAGTCCTTTTCACTTGAAAAACTTTCTCTCTTAATTTTCAAACCGCTTTAGTTTTTCATACGTTAATATTTTCTTTAAAAATTTACACTGTATTAATCAGCATTTCATTTTCTTTAATTCGAGCAGCTTATTGCCATAGTTTTCTTAAAACAATTTACAGTATTTTGAATACCCATTAGTCCATTACGTAATTACGTGGTTTTGAATATACAGCACATGACTATGTGATTTGAATGACCACTACGTTGTTACACATTGAAGATAAACCATTACACAATTACACATTCAATATAAATCAATTACTTAATTAAATAGTCAATATGAATTGTTATAACTAATGTTATCACAATTATGTTTATTACGTGACTACACATTCAATAATAAAAACTTGATTGTTAATGCTCTATTACGTAATTAAATCTTAACATATGACATTATGTGGTTATCATAGATTGATTTATCAGGGAGGATAGACATGAAGCCCAGGAAGGTCCTAGGCATCCCCTGAATTTCATAACTGCAATATATTTTTGTTCTAAAAAATGGCTTAAAATTAGTAGGTACACATTCAAATTTTATATTAGGCACCTGAAGAAGTATCGGTTGAGCCTAGGGATATCCGGGGATATATAAGTCACAACCAGGGTGTTTCTGCATAGAAGAGTGTCCTATCACTTCACTCTCCGGGTTGAGCTCACTTAAGCTGATATGCAAAATTAGCAGCACTATTAGTCTTGTCATGGGGAAAATGGTGGTTTTCTCCATGACCGCACTCCGGCGTGAGAATAAGTATTTGATGATGGTAAGTAAGGTAGTAAGTATGTGAGTGAGTATGTATGCGTGTAAGCGTGTTCTTATTTTTACCTGGAGATCCGATACTTATTTATAGCCGAAAGGTATGTTCAGGAGATGGGCTGGTGGGCCTTGGGCGCGGCCCATACATCCAGAGACATCTGTTTTGACCCTCTGCGTCAGACATTAAAAGTTCCTGCAGGAGAATTAATGTCCTCTGTCAGGAGGTGTGCCTTGTCAGATGTTGAGTGGTGCCACGTGTAAAGGCAGCCGTCTCTGGTGTCAGGCGTGCTGCCAGCCGAAAGTGGAAAAGATGGAACAGTCACTAGCAGAGATATGGTTGGTGTGCAGTCTGACGTCTGCATTACTGCTCGTGCGACACTGTCACATGCAACCTGCCGAGCAACCCTTGGTCACAGTTCTGCCACTTTGTACCCTTGGGTATGGTCAACACCTCTTAATGCTTACCCCTTTTGTGACGTTGTCAACATTTTTCCCGCCAACGCAGGGTGTCAGGGGTATATCCTTTTGTCCCAAGACTATGAGGCGCTTCTCATGTGTGTCTTGTCCTTGCAAGGTTTTAGGATTCACAGCTCAGAGGGATGTTGTTCTGCGCAGGGTCTAGTAACCTGCGCGCATAAGTCTAACTTGTTGTTGTGCCAAGTACACAAGGCTCGTTGTGTGACTTGTATTAATTAGTCTAACTTACCATTACGCGGAGTGCGCAAGGTTCATTGTGTGACCCATCAGTGTTGGTCTAATTCACCGTTGCGCTGAGTGCGCAAGGCTCATTGTATGACCTATTGGTGTTGGTCTAATTCACCGTTACTCTGAGTGCGCAAGGCTCATTGTATAACCTATTGGTGTTGAAGAACACGCACCATTGCATGTTGCATGCAATGTTATCTTTGTAAAATGTAGTTAAGGGTATAGGTTTTTGGGACCATATCCCCTCAGCAACCACCCAATTTTTTACTGCCCCTAACTCCTTAATATTTTATTCCAACCCACTAAATTTTTCAAATTTGTAAATTCTTATTTTGATTGAAATTATAATATATATTAGCTTCTATTTATATATACTAAATCACTAACGAAGGGATCATATTTATAAATTTTATATTAAAATTACCATCTATTTTTACAATTTTTTGGTTTGCATTAATGAGTTTACCTAATTTCATCCCACTTATTATTGAATGAAGATAAATTGTTAACCCGTTACGACCTAACTCGTTAACCCATGATGACGTGACACTATCTAAGCCAACCCATTTTTTGTACCCCTGATCCGTCACTGTAATTTTATCTTTAATACGTGATTAGACCTAAAATATTACGTATTCCATATGAAATATTATTTATTACATGTTTTTGTTTTTATGTAATTTCGTAATCACTTAGTGTGATTTCACATAAATATACTATAATGAAACCACGTAATCACTGTTGGAATTTTGTGAAAATAGCATTTTCATAAATATAGGAAATGTGTATTTCCTAATTTTGGATGATAAATAAATATTATAAACTGAGGTTTATATAGATATTTATTTCCGGGTTTGTGTTCTATATTGGAAGAGCTTTGCAACGAACTAAACCACGTCCAAACGGAGCTAAGATGAATGAGATATCGATGCTCGAAGTTTGGTGGTTGAAACATTAAATGCTGAAATAATGGGAATCTTTTCCCACATAGGAGGAGTGATGAAACTTAAAGGGGTATTTAAGCGGGAACACTCCTTCCTTATTGTTTCATGGAAGCACACACTAAGTGTACTCGCGAAGGGTGCGGAGCACCCTAACTCGCACTCGCACTCGCACACAGAGCGCGCGCTGGCGTGGGCGATGGGCTTGCACTTGATGGCGCACTTTGCACTTCGCATGCTCGCAACGCCGCGAGACGCTTGAGAGCCGCCTTTGCATTTTTTACCGCGCGCGCGTGGCTCAGCAAAGGCTGCAAGGACCAGTGGCGCAGACCCTAGAAGGCAATGTGGCAAGGGGCGCGCAGGTACACAGGTAGTGGCGCATGGTGCAGGCAGTCCAGGTTGCGTCGCAGATGCCTGACGTGCGCGCGCGCAGCGCACCAAAGTGAACCAGTATGGCGCGACAGTGTGGCGTGACCAGATGGGTTACCTGGTGACGTGGCGTGCGCGCGCAAGGGCTGGCGCACCAGTAGGCTCGCGCAAGGATGTGAGCCATACTGGCGCACGTGCAATAGGACTGTGGAGCAAGGATGCGCGCGGAAAGGCTGGCGCACCAGTAGGCTCGCGCAAGGATGTGAGCGATACTGGCGCACGCGCAATAGGAATGTGGATCAAGGATGCTCACGCAAGGGGTTGCGCACCAGTAAGCTCGCGCAGGGATGTGAGCCACACTGGCGCACGCACCAGCAGGCTGGCGTATGGAGGCACGCGACCTGCTGCTTCCAGAGTTAATGACAGATCAGTTACACTTCAGCAGTTGAAACAGACGAGTCATGGGTCTTGACCAGGAATGTAACTGACGAATTAAAGTGCATTAAAGACGTTTAATGCAATTTAATTCATTGAGTTAAATCTTTTGACTGTTTCAACACAGATGCAGTATAAATACTGCATTACATCAACACCAGAAGAGACACCGAATCACCAACGAACCCTCTACTCGAAATTCTTCTTCTTCCTCTTTCTTGCAGCAAGGTACACCTTCGGGTTGTGTCATCTCCGGCAGTGCAACTGCTTAGGCTGTTGTATCCTGGAAACAAACGAGTTCTCCTGGGAGACTCGAAATTTGTTTTAAGGGACCCGTGTCTAACACGATCCTCAGCCAAGAACTTCATTTTTGTTGAAGTTTTGTTCTTGTATTTTCTTTATTTTAGTTGTAATCTGTACTGTAATTTACTGCTTTCTTTATTTTTTCTGTTTGTATAATTCAGTTAAATAATTTTTTATTTATTTTATCCGAACGGTTCCCACAATCTTAAACAAATTTAAAAAAAAACCATTGTTCGTGTAGAATCAAAACCATTCTGTTTTGGCAGTTTGTGTTTTTAAAAACATATTTTTTTTCCGGTTTTCATCTTCAAAGGAGCGACGTTGGTTGAAAACCATTCCGGATTACTTCAATTCGTTCGTAACAGAAGTTATAAAAACTTTCTGGTTTGGTCTTCAAAGTTGGACTTAGAAGCCAAACAGTTAGTGTGCACTAAAATTATAAGAGTTTTTCTGTTTTGATTTTCAAAGTTGTACTTAGAAGCCAAACGGTAAATTCGTAGTAAATTAAAATTAAGAGTTTACTTCTGTTTTTATTGGTTTAAAACAGAATTCCGACTAAAATTTTAATTTTACTTTTCAGAATGTCGACTGAAAACAACAACAATGTGAACATCAATGTTAACAACCTTGTCGTTGGAACCCCTGCCAACACTGTGGGACCGACCACAGTGGCAAATCATGCTAAACGACCCGAGAAATTTACGGGTCTCCACTTCAAAAGGTGGCAACAGAAGATTTTCTTCTACTTGACCACCATGAACTTTGCGAGGTTCTTGACTGAAACCGCTCCCCAACATGCAGAAGGGGAGACCGACGCTCAAGCTCAGTGCGCGGTTGATGCTTGGAAGCATACGGATTTAATATGTCGAGGCTATGTGCTTAATGGCCTTTCGGATGCATTGTATAACGTGTACTATAATGTCAAGACGGCCAAAGAATTATTGGATCTCTTGGACAAAAAGTACAAAACGGAGCATGCGGGAACAAAGAAATTTGTTGTCGCCCGTTTCTTGGATTATAAAATGGTCGATAACAAGACTGTTATGAACCAAGTCCAAGAGTTGCAGATTATACTTCATGACATCCACGCTGAGGGCATGGTTCTTAGCGAAACATTTCAAGTGGCAGCAATAATTGAAAAATTGCCTCCTTCGTGGGTAGAATTCAAAAACTACCTAAAACATAAACGAAAGAAAAGACGGTGGAGGAACTTGTGGTCCGTCTTTGAATCGAAGAGGACAACAAGGTCGCTCTAAAAGGCACCATTGCGCAAGCTGCGGCTAAAGCAAACATGGTGGAAGTAGGGGATTCCTCCAAAGGCAAAAGGGGTAAACTAACAAAAAAGGACAAGGGGAAAGCAAAAGTTAACAACCTTGGACCAAGAAAGGGAGCTGTGAAAAAGAAGTCTGCGCCTTTCCAAGGTACTTGTTACAATTGTAACGAGACGGCGCATCGTGCTAACGAATGCAAGAAACCTAAGTGTGAGCGTGCGCATATGGTTGATGAGGATGGTATGCATCTAATTGCAATGATAACCGAGGAAGCGGCTATGATTGAAGAAGTCAACGTGGTGGGCGCCAACCCACCAGGATGGTTCGTTTACATGGGTGCAACCCGCCATGTTTGTGGAGACAAGTCATTATTCTCAACATTCAAGGAAGCAACGGGAGAAGAAAAGCTTTATATGGGAAATAAAGTTACTACCGACATCAAGGGTGAAGGCACGGTGATCTTGAAGATGACTTCTGGCACGGAGCTCACGTTGAGCAAAGTCCTCTGTGTCCCGGATATACGGAAGAATCTCGTATCGGGTTGGATGCTCAACAAGTTTGGTTTTCGTCTAGTGTTTGAATCGGACAAATTTGTTTTATCTAGAAGTGGAATGTATGTTGGAAAGGGCTATGCCCTTAATTGTATGTTCAAAATGAATGTAACGGTGGTTAACACCAAGAAAAACATGAATGAAATTTCTACTTCTACTTACATGATTGAGTCTTCAAATGTTTGGCATGGTAGATTAGGACATGTAAATTTTAATTCATTACGACGTTTAATTAAATTAAATATGATACCAACATTCCATATTGATTCCGATTACAAATGCGAAACATGTGTAGAATCCAAACTTACAAGATCATCGTTTAAATCGGTTGAAAGAATAACCAAACCCCTTGATTTAATTCATACCGATGTGTGTGATTTAAAAACGGTTCCCACACGTGGAGGAAATAAGTACTTTATCACGTTTATTGATGATTGTACTAAATATTGCTATGCATATTTACTTAAAAGTAAAGATGAAGCAATAGAAAATTTTATCTTGTACAAAACGAAGTTGAGAATCAACTTAAAAAGAAGATAAAAGCGATTAGAAGCAACTGAGGAGGTGAATATGTCGCACCTTTTGCGGATTTATGCGCAAAAAGTGGCATTGTACATGAGTGTACACCTCCTTATTCTCCACAATCAAATGGCATTGCGGAACGTAAGAACCGTACATTAAAAGAAATGATGAACGCCATGTTGATCAGTTCGGGTGTGAACCGAGAAATGTGGGGGACGCGATTCTCTCAGCGAATTATCTTTTGAACAAGATACCACTTAAAAATAGGGACGAAACTCCATATGAGTTATGGAGAAAAACGGAGCCTTCGTACAAATACTTGAAAGTGTGGGGGTGCCTAGCAAAGGTGATTGTACCACCTCCTAAGACTCTTAGGATAGGACCCAAAACTGTTGATTGTGTATTCATAGGATATGCACATCAAAGTAGTGCACATCGTTTTCTTGTACATGAGTCCAAGAATCCCAATGTCCACGTAAACACTATCATGGAGGCAAATACTAACATCATCTCATACTATGAAAATGTGTTTCCTATGCTAGGAGAACCACATGAAACTTCACCAACAATGGTTGATGAAGTAGGTCCAAGTTCATCTACGTGGCTAGATGAAACACATGATCGACCAGAGGTCGACCAAGGTGACCTTAGACGAAGTAAACGGCCAAGGATTGCAAAATCATTTGGGCCAGACTTCATGAGCTATATGGTTGAGGGTGAGCCCAATACCTATCGCGAAGCGGTTTCTTCCGCGGAAGGACCTCAATGGAAAGAAGCAATTAAGAATGAAATTGATTCTATATTGCAAAATCATACTTGGGAGTTAGTAGATCTTCCACCTGGTTGTAAACCACTTGGATATCGTTGGATATTCAAAAGGAAGATGAAAGTATTGATAAATACAAGGCGAGACTAGTAATAAAAGGGTTTAGACAAAAACAAGGTCTAGATTACTTTGATACTTACTCACCTGTGACACGAATAACCTCTATAAGATTGGTTCTTGCAATTGCAGCTTTAAGAAATTTGGAAGTTCACCAAATGGATGTAAAAACCGCATTTCTAAACGGCGATTTAGAAGAAGAGATTTACATGGAACAACCCGAGGGTTTTTCCGCCCTAGGAAAAGAGGGCAAAGTATGTAAATTGGTCAAGTCTTTGTACGGCTTGAAGCAAGCTCCAAAACAATGGCACCAAAAGTTTGATCATGTCATGATTGACAATGGTTTCAAAATAAATGAGTGCAACAAATGTGTTTACTATAAAGACACACCAAGAGGTTATGTGATTTTATGTCTTTATGTGGATGATATGTTTATCATTGGGAGTAACAATCATATAATCAACTCAACTAAAGACATGTTGAAAGCAAGGTTTGACATGAAAGACATGGGCTTAAGGATGTGATTCTTGGTGTAAAATTCACTAGAACGCAAGATGGTCTTATCTTAAGTCAAACTCACTACGTGGACAAGATCCTTGGGAAATTCAATTCGGAAGATACGAGTATAGCTCGAACTCCGATTGATAATACTCAACGTCTAAGGAAAAATAGAGGCGAAGGAGTTGCTCAGTTAGAGTACTCAAGGATCATTGGTAGTCTCATGTATCTAATGACATGTACTAGACCCGACTTAGCATATGCAGTAAGCAGGCTAAGTAGATACACTAGTAATCCAAATGATGATCATTGGAAAGCTATCACACGAGTGCTAAGATACATAAGATACACGAGAGATTACGGATTACATTATACCCGTCATCCAGCAGTGATCGAAGGATACACTGATGCGAACTGGATTTCAGATATAAAGGATCATAGATCGACAAGTGGATATGTGTTTACACTTACGGGAGCAGCTATAGCTTGGAAATCATCCAAGCAAACTGTTATAGCTAGATCCACGATGGAATCCGAATTCATCGCTTTAGATAAAAGCGGTGAAGAGGCGGAGTGGCTACGTCAATTTGTGGAAGATATTCCACGATGGCCAAAGCCGTTGACGGCGATTTGCATACATTGTGACAATACATCAGCGCTTGTGAGAGCACAAAGCTCTATGTACAATGGCAGATCAAGGCACATTCGACATAGGCACAACACAGTACGTCAACTAATCTCAAAGGGTATTATCTCGGTTAACTATGTGAAGTCAAAAGAGAATACTGTAGACCCGTTAACGAAAGGCTTAAGCAAAGATTTAGTTTATAAGATGTCAAGAGGAATGGGGCTAAAGCCCATGGATGAAGGGAATATGCGGGAAACGTAACCTAGTTGACTGGAGATCCCAAGATCTAGGTTCAATAGGCAAACTTAATCATAAACCCAAAGGGAGTCACTATGGGGGGTGCCCCAAAAGATTCATAAAGGGAGTTATATACTTCCTAGTCCATTCCAATCAGTGACATGAAGTAAGGTTAAGCATGTTGAGGTTAAGGATTTGAGGAAATCAAATTAACCATGTTGCTTTTAATGATTCGATGAATCACCTATGTTAGAGAGAAGTAGGGTCGCTTCGAATGAATTTGTGGGGAAGCGCAAATCCTAGAGCTCTCGCAGAACCAGGAAAGTGTTCCATGACCATGAACGGACAAAACCATGAGGAGTTGACTAAACTAGGGAAAGTATTGTGTGAATGTATATTGTCGCCTACATAAATGATGGATTGTTCAAAGACACCGCGTCTACATGACCCTAGGAGGCTAAGTATGCTTCACAAAAGAGGGTTCAAAGGTTACGCCTACCAATCTTGCAATACTTGACTGTTGAATTTGTATCGTTGAAACTTGAAAGGGGAAAGATCGATTTCCATTCATGTGGGGGATTGTTGGAATTTTGTGAAAATAGCATTTTCATAAATATAGGAAATGCTTATTTCCTAATTTTGGACGATAAATAAATATTATAAACTGAGGTTTATATAGATATTTATTTCCGGGTTTGTGTTCTATGTTAGAAGAGCTTCGCAACGAACTAAACCACGTCCAAAACGGAGCTAAGATGAATGAGATATCGATGCTCAAAGTTTGGGGGTTGAAACATTAAATGCTGAAATAATGGGAAACTAGCATCTTGTCCCACATAGGAGGAGTGATGAAACTTAAAGGGGTATTTAAGCGGGAACACTCATTCCTTATTGTTTCATGGAAGCACATACTAAGTGTACTCGCGAAGGGTGCGGAGCACCCTAACTCGCACTCACACACACGCGCGCGTGGCGTGAGCGATGGGCGCAATGTGGCGCTTTGATGGGGCACTTTGCACTTCGCACGCTCGCAACGCCGAGAGCCGCCTTTGTATTTTTTACCGCGCGCGCATGGCTCAGCAAAGGCTGCAAGGACCAGGTGACGCAAACCCTAGAAGGCAACGTGGCAAGGGGCGCGCAGGTACACAGGTAGTGGCGCATGGTGCAGGCAGTCCAGGTTGCGCCGCAGATGCGTGACGTGCGCGCGCGCAGCGCACCAAAGTGAACCAGTATGGCGCGACTGTGTGGCGTGACCAGATGGGTTCCTGGTAACGTGGCGTGCGCGCGCAAGGGCTGGCGCACCAGTAGGCTCGCGTAAGGATGTGAGCCATACTGGCGCACGCGCAATAGGACTGTGGAGCAAGGATGCGGGCGCAAGGGCTGGCGCACCAGTAGGCTCGCACAAGGATGTGAGCCATACTGGTGCATGCACAATAGGAATGTGGAGCAAGGATGCTCGCGCAAGGGGTTGTGTAACATCCGTCAAAAACGGATTTACCAAACCCGCTCCGTTTATCAACCGAACAGTCAGTTAAAATTTTCGTTGCGAATTAAATGCCCAAAATAATTTTAAACTATACATAATCAATTATTATGCGGGGATATATAATTAGTTTTTGAAAAACAGATAAAAATCGCAAAATAAAAATGATTTGCTTTTGCCGGGTTTCGAACTCGGGTCTGTACCGGCTCAACAAAGACTTATCACCCAGCCAGTCAACCGCTCCGCCGCTTTGATTTTATGATAATAACAGGAAACAATTAATTCAAATATTCAAGTTCGGAAGTTAAATTCAGTAATTGCGCCCAATTAGCAGTCGTCGGAAATCTCGACGACTTCGCCGTTAATTTACGTTTCCGCTCAAATTAACCGAAGACTTAACTCCCACAACGGTTATAACCGACGTCTGAACCCGCGACATCAGCCATAACCGCCGGAGAACGGCTGACTTCGAATTGAGACCAAATTCAGACCCCATACATCTCGAACTACCCTATAAATTCACCCACAACCCGCCAGAAACCTTTCACACTCAAATCGCACCCTTTCTCGGCGAAAACTCACTCGCCGGAAATATTTTATACGTTGCCGGAAAACCGAGCCCTTAATCTCTGAGCTTTACTGAACCCCCTAAACTTATACCGAAGTCACCCACACCCTTTGTAAGCTTTCTGAAGATTCTCTGCTGCAAGACACTCGTCGCCGGAAGAGCTTGCTGTCGCCGGAGTTCTGCCGGAAAACAGAGGAAAACCAGTCGGTACTTTTCACGCCTAATTCCTTTCCTTTTTACTTTTATCTCGTCTGTAATTGATCATTAAACGCTAAAGAAACCTGAATCAACATTTCGAACCAGTCAGTCGTCACTTCCGGTTAAAACCAGTGAAGAAGACGATGTTTCGGTAATGGTTAAGTATAATTAAAATCAAGTTATTTACCGGGTTAGACACACAGTCCAGCGGTGGACTGTGTGCACATTGAACGCTAAGGTCTCGAGTTCGAGTATTGTTCCTCACACGCTGCCTTAATAAAAATTCCTTTTTTTCGCAAACTGAACCGGATTGATATAGGTATATGTTAAGTATATTGATAACCGAGTTAATAACCAAGTGAGACACACAGTCCAGCGGTGGACTGTGTGTACGCTAACCCACAGGTCCCGGGTTCGAGACCTGTGGAGCGCACCGGTTCTCTGGATTTAAATGATTTTTAATATAAAGGATTTTTGTTTAAATCTAATTAATATATATATATATATATAATTAAAATCAGATATATGACGGGTTAGACACGTAGCTCAGTTGGTAGAGCTGCGTGCACGCGTACGGGAGGTCTCGGGTTCGAGCCTCACCCAGCGCACAACAGTATGCACTCGAACCGGTCAACGGTCAGGTCAACGGTCAACGGGCAGTCAACGGTCAGAAAAAAAGTCAAATTTTTATTATTTTTATTTAATTATTTTAATTAAAAATCAATTAAAAATACTTAAAAATAACATTTTTAAGGTTAGAAAATAGCCTCAAACTCACAAAAATACACCCAACAATCCTACTAAAATAGATTAATAAAATCCGTTTGCTTACCGAACCAAAATGCTATTTATCTAGGTTAATTTCACTCGTGGTTAAAACCATTTCGCGTGCATTCAACATCATCAACCGAACGCACCCAATGTGAGTGAATTCTTACAAATTCCCCTTTTTATTCATGTTTTGGGGTGTATCATGTGTCGCTTAAACTAATTCTCTTATGCAAACTCGTGCTATACCATTATATGATCTAAACTAGAATGTAATTATTGATGGTTGTGATGTATTACATATTGTCAAAGTTGTATGCAAATTATTTAGGCCCATCAGTTCCTCGTGGGAGACGAGTTGAACAACGCGTGCCTTAAAACTCATTCATTAGGCCCATCAGTTCGTAAGAACAACGCGTGCCTCAAAACTCATTCATTAGGCCCATCAGTTCGTGGAACAACGCGTGCCTCAAAACTCATTCATTAGGCCCATCAGTTCCTCGTGGGAGACGAGTCGAACAACGCGTGCCTCAAAACAATCATTTGGTGTATGTGTGTTCAACATTCAATATTATGTGTTGTGTGAATAAATTTACATCTACATTTACTCATATGTGGTATGCACATTATTTATAATCAATTGGATAAACTTGTTCAAATGTTTTCCATAGGATTCACTCGCCAACATTATGTTGATCCAAAAACCTTTTTACACATGATACAGGTGAACAGGTTGAAGCAAGGAAAACATAGGATATGCCTTAGAAGAGAACCAAGAAGCTTAGATTGATAGTTAGAATATGTTATATCATTTATTGTAAATTTCCATTAAATTGTATTAATGAATATGAAACATATAATAAATCATGAGCTTTGATGATAACCCAATTATGCCCCGATCACCTTTTCCGCTGCGGGTCGGGGTGTGACAGATTGGTATCAGAGCCATGACTATAGGGATATAGGATAGGTTATTAGACCCTTAGAGCCTATACTATAGTCTGCCTAAATTTTAATTGACTAGGTGGTTACATACAAACTTGTGATATTTATTTGTTTCATATTTGTTTATATTTACAGTCAAACATACATGCTTATATACATATTCGTCATACATATATCAATGTTCATATATTCACATCGTTTTTCATACTCTCATTATTCAAGGATTTTGTTGCAATTTTCAAATCTCATCAAAGTAAGTTCTGCGACGGGCATGTAGTAACCGGAAGGGTACAAGTACCGGTAGTCGGGATGTCCTGTCTATGTTGGCATTCGTATAAATCCAAAATAACGGACCAGTTTGCCTACCTGGGGACTAATGATGAGAGTACGACGGACCTATTAGGCCAAAGCATGCCACACCAAACGTCGTTCGAACTAACCTCACTTTGAGATGTCACCGTGTCCATGCCTGGGCACATTCCGAATATCATACGTTACATATTTCTCGATTTTCTCCGGGTTTTAGTGTACGTAACCAGGCTAACACATGCGAACCATATGAAAAACCCGGTAATCATGGGGGCCCACATGATTACGAAGGTGAAGTATGGCGGCATGCAAGGCCCAAATTCGAGCAAAGCCCAAGACATCCTATGGATGTAGTAGATTTATTTTTCTATATTTATTTTATGAACGTTCATTCCCAAACACGACCCACGATCCCAAAGGCATCCAACTCATACTCTTGACATGTATTCCTTGTAGATGTCTTCTAACCTCGCCCGTAGGAAGATGAGAGCAGGAAAAGCCCGTGAACGCATGGCTGCCCAAATCGCTCAGCAAATGGCGACCGTAATACCCAACATCGTAGTTCAAGTTCAACAGCCCTTACCGCTAATTCCGTTAACCCAACCCAACAAGAGGATCAAAACACTGTCAACCTTTCAGTCACTAAATGCACCTACAAACATTTCAAATCCTGCGATCCTCCAAAATACGAAGGTACCGAAGGTGTCACCGCTCTCCTCCACTGGTTCGAAGAAATGGAGAACACTTTTCTAAATTGCGATTGCCCCGATGATCGCAAAGTGCGTTATGCCACCGGTCGTTTACTTGGAACAGCACTCACATGGTGGAATACAGAAAAGACCAAACGAGGTGTTGAAGATACTATGACCTTGACTTGGGAAGAGTTGAAGGGAATCATGACAAGGCGGTTTTGCCCAAGAAGCGAAATCAAGAAATTGGAGGATGAGTTCCATGCTTTGAAACAAAAGGAAGGCGACCACACCACATACAACAAGAGATTCCTTGAGTTAAATCAAATGGTTCCCAATTTGTTCACTCCCCTCTACCGCTTGATCGAGCACTACATTCGTGGACTTCCATCAATTATTCAAGACTCTGTAATAAGTACCTCGCCTGCAACTTTGGAAGCAGCAATGGAGCTAGCAACCGCGCTCACTGAGAACCGAATCCGAAACAAAGATTTCAAAGAGGAGAAGAAGAAGGATAAAGCATCAACCGAAACCTCAAACTCCACCCGAACCGAATCCTTTACACCACCTATTTCTAAGAGAAAACGAGATGGGCAAATTTTCGCCGTCACCCAACGACCAACCAGCTTCACAAGTTGTACCTCCTCAAACTATCCCAAACGCTCAAGTAGCACCCAACTCAACTTACCCAAATAAGAAACCTTACATTGGACCCCACCCTCAATGCAACACCTGTTTCTATCACCATCCATCTACTTTACCCTGTCGACTATGTGCGAATTGTGGACGCTACGGTCATTTGAGCAAAGTTTGCCGCACCTCACAAAACCAAACCTCAACCCCTACTCAACCCATGATCCAAACATATCAACAACCTCAATACCCCATGTACCCATATATTCGAGCTTGTTTCAATTGTGGCGACCCTACCCATTTTAGAAACACGTGCCCTCGTTTGGTTAACATCATAAACGCCCAAGCTCAAGCAAACCCAGTTAACCAAGCAAATCAAACAAACCCAGCTCCACCGCCAGCAAGAGGAAGAGTTTATAACATCAACGCCAATCCTGTTGAAGATATTGACGGTCCAAACCAACCACTTAACTAGCCTTCTCTCACCAAGAATCAAGATTCAACTACAACCACTTAGTTTTTATGTTTTTCTTTATGTTATCTCAATTTTCACGTATCTCAATTGGAAATTTATCCAAGAATTTTAATGCAAATCACCAGTTCAGTTTGTTTTATACTCACTGTTTTAATATTCATATCATCATACTTCACGACGTATCTCAGTTTCATCATTTAAAGAAGTTGAGTTGTATCTCACTTCTACATAGACTAACCTCTCCATCATAATAAACGAGAGAGGTATTGTCATCATTCAAACATGTATACTATCAGAATTAAGACTCAAGCGCTGGTTGTTGTTGTTTGTTTATGTTGTAGAGTCACATAGAACTAATCATAACTTACTGATAAAACCAATGAAAATTTGACAAGAGTATGGTGGATACGCCGCTGGTACTTCCTATATATAAGTATTCTTGTCAAATGATCGGAGGCATTATCAGGCGGTTATGAAAGGTTCCATGTATAGGCTGTTTGTGTGATTGTTGTTTAGATTAAGTTTATCATTTTCAGTACATACAATACGATCGGCTCCGTTTGATTGAGCCTTGATCACACAGACATTTTCATTCTCAGTACATACAATACGATCGGCTCCGTTTGATTGAGCCTTGATCGCACAGACATTTTCATTTTCAGTACATGCAATATGATCGGCTCCGTTTGATTGAGCCTTGATCGCACAGACATTATCATTTTCAGTATTTATGAGTTGTTGTATTGGTTGTAGAGTCACATAGGACTAATCATAATTCACTGATAAAACCAATGAAAATTTGGCAAGAATATGGTGGATACGCCGCTGGTACTTCCTATATATAAGTATTATTGCCAAAGGATCAGAGGCGTTATCAGGCGGTTATGAGAAGTTCCATGTAGGATTTAGTATTGCCTTGGTTGAAATCTGTGTTACATTTATATCATCTCGCTACTTAAAGAAATTGGATTGTGTTCCATTTCTACATAAACTAACCTCTCCATCATAACAAACGAGAGAGGAATTGTCACCATTCAAACATATATGCTATCAGATTTTGGATTCGATTATTAGTTATTGTATTTGTGTAGATTGTAGTATTAGAATTTTTGCCTTAGGATATAACCCTAACCTTCTAAGCATACTCAAACTTTTATGCATGAAATCAAAGTTACCAAATCAATTCTACTTATCAATACTTTTACAGTAGGCAACAAAAAGCGATTCCTGTATTAGGGTACTTAACCCTTACAAGGAACGTTACACCGCCTCAAACAAAAACTTAAACCCTTATTTCCTCTAAACATGTAACTGTCAAACTAAACACCATCATTCTTTTAGTCAAGTATATCACTATTTAAATTTCGGGACGAAATTTCTAAAAAGCAGGGGATACTGTAACATCCGTCAAAAACGGATTTACCAAACCCGCTCCGTTTATCAACCGAACAGTCAGTTAAAATTTTCGTTGCGAATTAAATGCCCAAAATAATTTTAAACGATACATAATCAATTATTATGCGGGGATATATAATTAGTTTTTGAAAAACAGATAAAAATCGCAAAATAAAAATGATTTGCTTTTGCCGGGTTTCGAACTCGGGTCTGTACCGGCTCAACAAAGACTTATCACCCAGCCAGTCAACCGCTCCGCCGCTTTGATTTTATGATAATAACAGGAAACAATTAATTCAAATATTCAAGTTCGGAAGTTAAATTCAGTAATTGCGCCCAATTAGCAGTCGTCGGAAATCCCGACGACTTCGCCGTTAATTTACGTTTCCGCTCAAATTAACCGAAGACTTAACTCCCACAACGGTTATAACCGACGTCTGAACCCGCGACATCAGCCATAACCGTCGGAGAACGGCTGACTTCGAATTGAGACCAAATTCAGACCCCATACATCTCGATACTACCCTATAAATTCACCCACAACCCGCCAGAAACCTTTCACACTCAAATCGCACCCTTTCTCGGCGAAAAACTCACTCGCCGGAAATATTTTATACGTCGCCGGAAAACCGAGCCCTTAATCTCTGAGCTTTACTGAACCCCCTAAACTTATACCGAAGTCACCCACACCCTTTGTAAGCTTTCTGAAGATTCTCTGCTGCAAGACACTCGTCGCCGGAAGAGCTTGCTGTCGCCGGAGTTCTGCCGGAAAACAGAGGAAAACCAGTCGGTACTTTTCACGCCTAATTCCTTTCCTTTTTACTTTTATCTCGTCTGTAATTGATCATTAAACGCTAAAGAAACCTGAATCAACATTTCGAACCAGTCAGTCGTCACTTCCGGTTAAAACCAGTGAAGAAGACGATGTTTCGGTAATGGTTAAGTATAATTAAAATCAAGTTATTTACCGGGTTAGACACACAGTCCAGCGGTGGACTGTGTGCACATTGAACGCTAAGGTCTCGAGTTCGAGTATTGTTCCTCACACGCTGCCTTAATAAAAATTCCTTTTTTTCGCAAACTGAACCGGATTGATATAGGTATATGTTAAGTATATTGATAACCGAGTTAATAACCAAGTGAGACACACAGTCCAGCGGTGGACTGTGTGTACGCTAACCCACAGGTCCCGGGTTCGAGACCTGTGGAGCGCACCGGTTCTCTGGATTTAAATCATTTTTAATATAAAGGATTTCTGTTTAAATCTAATTAATATATATATATATATATATAATTAAAATCAGATATATGACGGGTTAGACACGTAGCTCAGTTGGTAGAGCTGCGTGCACGCGTACGGGAGGTCTCGGGTTCGAGCCTCACCCAGCGCACAACAGTATGCACTCGAACCGGTCAACGGTCAGGTCAACGGTCAACGGGCAGTCAACGGTCAGAAAAAAAGTCAAATTTTTATTATTTTTATTTAATTATTTTAATTAAAAATCAATTAAAAATACTTAAAAATAACATTTTTAAGGTTAGAAAATAGCCTCAAACTCACAAAAATACACCCAACAATCCTACTAAAATAGATTAATAAAATCCGTTTGCTTACCGAACCAAAATGCTATTTATCTAGGTTAATTTCACTCGTGGTTAAAACCATTTCGCGTGCATTCAACATCATCAACCGAACGCACCCAATGTGAGTGAATTCTTACAAATTCCCCTTCTTATTCATGTTTTGGGGTGTATCATGTGTCGCTTAAACTAATTCTCTTATGCAAACTCGTGCTATACCATTATATGATCTAAACTAGAATGTAATTATTGATGGTTGTGATGTATTACATATTGTCAAAGTTGTATGCAAATTATTTAGGCCCATCAGTTCCTCGTGGGAGACGAGTTGAACAACGCGTGCCTTAAAACTCATTCATTAGGCCCATCAGTTCGTAAGAACAACGCGTGCCTCAAAACTCATTCATTAGGCCCATCAGTTCGTGGAACAACGCGTGCCTCAAAACTCATTCATTAGGCCCATCAGTTCCTCGTGGGAGACTAGTTGAACAACGCGTGCCTCAAAACAATCATTTGGTGTATGTGTGTTCAACATTCAATATTATGTGTTGTGTGAATAAATTTACATCTACATTTACTCATATGTGGTATGCACATTATTTATAATCAATTGGATAAACTTGTTCAAATGTTTTCCATAGGATTCACTCGCCAACATTATGTTGATCCAAAAACCTTTTTACACATGATACAGGTGAACAGGTTGAAGCAAGGAAAACATAGGATATGCCTTAGAAGAGAACCAAGAAGCTTAGATTGATAGTTAGAACATGTTGTATCATTTATTGTAAATTTCCATTAAATTGTATTAATGAATATGAAACATATAATAAATGTCATGAGCTTTGATGATAACCCAATTATGCCCCGATCACCTTTTCCGCTGCGGGTCGGGGTGTGACAGGTTGCGCACCAGTAAGCTCGCGCAGGGATGTGAGCCACACTGGCGCGCGCACCAGCAGGCTGGCGTATGGAGGCGCGTGACCTGCTGCTTTCAGAGTTAATGACAGATCAGTTACACTTCAGCAGTTGAAACAGACGAGTCAAGGGTCTTGACCAGGAATGTAACTGACGAATTAAAGTGCATTAAAGACGTTTAATGCAATTTAATTCGTTGAGTTAAATCTTTTGACTGTTTCAACACAGATGCAGTATAAATACTGCATTACATCAACATCAGAAGAGACACCGAATCACCAACGAACCCTCTACTCGAAATTCTTCTTCTTCCTCTTTCTTGCAGCAAGGTACACCTTCGGGTTGCGTCATCTCCGGCAGTGCAACTGCGTAGGCTATTGTATCCTGGTAACAAACGAGTTCTCCTGAGAGACTCGAAATTTGTTTTAAGGGACCCGTGTCTAACACGATCCTCAGCCAAGAACTTCATCTTTTGTTGAAGTTTTGTTCTTGTATTTTCTTTATTTCAGTTGTAATCCGTACTGTAATTTACTACTTTCTTTATTTTTCTGTTTGTGTAATTCAGTTAAATAATTTTTTATTTATTTTATGCGAACGGTTCCCACAATCACGAAATCAGTATTCAAAATCACGTAGTCACGTAATAATACATAGTCGGTTATTGTTACGTAATCACATAATCACTTAGTGTGGTTTCACATACTATAATGAAATCACTTAATCACATAATGGGTATTCAAAATCACGTAGTCGTGTGCGGGTTAAAATCACGTAATCACTAAGTGGTATTCAAAATCACGTAATTTTTTTAAATAGCAATAGGCTTCTCCAATTAAAGAGAATATAATGCTCGTTATACGGTGTAATTTTTAAAAAAGAAAAAAATAACGTATAAAAAGTTATAGTCGTTTGAAAATCAAGAGAGGGAGAAGTTCAAGTAAGAAAGGACCATAATATTCTTTCTCTATTTGTTTGTTCAATTATTTAAACCTCAAAATTACGAAAAACCACCACCTATTTTTGAGCCATTAATCTTCCAAAATCAATTGCTAATCTTGTCGCATAATATCATTCCATTAACATCCAAACACATAATATAATTCCATTAACTTTATTATATATCCCTTTATTATAAAAAAAAGGCTACTACTTGCCCTATGATATAATTTATTTAACAACGTTTTTTAATTTAAACATGTGAAAGATGTCTTTGTTAGTTTCAAAACTAAGTCAATGTTAACAAATTATAAACGTTATGACTTTTTATAATGTTATTAGAAAAGAAAATAACACTGGTAAACTAACAAAAGGCTATTAGTGTGTGTTAATATTTTTTTATTTTATTATTATAGATATTTTTATGTATTGGTGCATATTGTGACAACATCATATACTTACGTCTTTGAATATCTTGTATTTAGGAAAACGTTAAATGTTTAGCGGTTTTAGAATTGTATAGTCATGGTTGTAAACACAAGGTCAAAGTCCGAGTACTCTCCTAGTAATTGCTCCAAGGTAGGCTGCCAATGCAACTTGCAACTCTGTCAAATTACTCGGAATCAATTAACGTGGTCAACCTTCGCCAGAACCGGAACTAGTAGGTCAACTCAGGCCGAGATTGACTTTAAAGAAAGTAAAACATAACTTCTATGCCTATCATATAAAAGAATGAATATCATTTTCATGTATTTTGTCATAATTATTAGTAAATCTATATTATTTCGAAAACTAATTTCTCTATAATTTAGTATATCCGAGTCTCTCCTCGAGTATTCTCCGCTTAAGCGGAGTACTATCAACTCTTCACTCGACTAACTAGGAAGCGCCTAGTAACTTTTGCAACCATGTGTATAGTTTATTAGCATTTTGGGCCGAACTAAACACATTAATTAGTCTTAGTGTGTTGTGAGTTTAGAGATGGGCTTGGCCAAGTTCGTATCCTATATCGCCTAACCCATTTGTAGCATGACCTGTGTATATAAACAAGGTCTTGCATTAGGGTTTAGGTTAGACTTTAGAAATATCATATAGAGGGAAGGGGACTTGGAGAGAGTTAAAGATCTTAGCTTGATTGTAAACCTCGTGTTCGATTATCAATAAAGATTAGTTTGTGTAATCGTTGCAGCACTTTACTTGTTTTATGTGTTTGTCTTTGTCTAACCAAGAGGATTTCGCACTCTTGATTGGATTTTCAATCTTGTTAAGTTTCAAGGAGATTAGGGGATCTACATTATGCATATTCTATTTTTCGCTTATAACCATGGTTGTAGATGTAGCTAGACGCTCATAGGTCGATTTTCTGGGAAGTAGCAAGTATTCGGCTTAGGCGGAGAATACTTGGGGAGTATTCGGGCATGATAAATTAGAAAGAAATTAATTTTTGAAAAATTGTATATGTGTCAGATATCATAGTTTTACTAACATTTATAATGAACTTGTGAATACCAATATAAATGAAAAGGATACATGTTCAAATACTAAAGTATTCAAAACTGATAGATTTTTTTAACGCCAAACTTGTCTCGAGTTGACCCGCTAAATCCGATCTGGACGAGGTTGACCATCTTTGATCAATTTCGAGTAATTAGGCGGAGTTGAAGCAAATCACCTCGATGTCGAACCTTGTAGCGATTACTCGGCTAGTACTTGGCTACTTCTATAGCATTGCCTGATACGATGTTTTATAAAATTTTGAGTATGTTGGGTGACGTGCGTATTTTTATCTGCATCTAATTTTACTCACAACCGAGTTCTGAATAGTAATGTATAAGTTATGGAAGCGCAGTCATAATTTCATTTTAGTTTTTTTATAAAGTTACATGTTTACACTTTTTGTTATTTAGCAATATAATATAATATTTTATAAATTTCAAATATGTGTTATGATGTACTTATTTGTATCTTTGGTTCCATACAAATTTTATTCGGATGAGTCAAATACAGTTAATTTTTTTGTTTTATATCGTTGTTAGTCCGAGATATATTAAATGATGAATAAAGAAATTAATGATTTTAATAAAGCAGTTAAACACATGTTTTATGCGTAATCACAAATCAAGACTTAAAACGGTGGCTTATAGAATTTCATGTGTTATTCAATTTGTAAAATGTTTTATGGAAATGAATAACAAAGATGTTTGCTAGTCATGATACACATAATTAAATTATACCCAGATGGAAGAATTAAGTTCCTAGTCGTTCGTAGTGATGAATTAAGGAAAAGATTTGTTGAATTAAATGAATGATCTTGTTCAAATCAGTTGGATTTCTTATTGCTATTTATAAGGATGTTGTGGGGATCAATAAACTAATGTTTATTGATACCATTGACAAGGGGTCAATTTGAACTCTTATCCCTTCGATGTTTGTGCACGGCTTGTCAATTTGTGTTTACTTCATCAAGCTTCTAGAAGGCATACACTTGGGGTCTTCCATCACTAGTGAGACTTCACATGTACTGTACCGGCACTATTTCTCCTAGAATCACATGTTTTTATATATTAAGTTGTTTAGAACTTTGATTTTATGCTTTGTGGAGTAGCTGGTTGCATAACGGTATCGTACCGTAATGATTTAAACCGATATGGGCCAAACAACATCATTCACATTACCAGTATTCAATGTATATGGTTTTTGACGTGTCGGTATTTCCTTGTACATATCTCTTTTGGTTGCTATAATCAGTGTCAATATCATACCAATATTGTAACAAACTGAAACCAATAACATAACGAACTGATATCGACAAGAACCCGCTTCAAAACGCGGGGAATCCAACTAGTTTAATATTAAAAAGATAATACCTTTTTATACGAAACATCATCATAAGTCATTCGGTTATACCCCTCTCTGCTTCCGACTCTTAAACTGCCAGCTCAGCGTCACATCAACATCTCCTACATCTTAGACTTTTATCCGAAAATCTATGTAATTCTACTACCAAGAAACTAGAATAATCTGTTAAATTTAATCAAGTTATAATCAAAACATTGAGCATGCTACATATTATTTATTATTATATGTAATTATTACAAGGTATATAAGAATTTTATAAAATATGGACATATACATATATTTCTATATTCAAAATAGAAAAACAAGCATAACCTTGGCGGTGCCAAGGTGACCCCGGACATGCTAGAGGGAGTTGTGTGCAGGGCGGACCTACGTTGTTGGTTGGGGTAGCTTCCGCTACCCCTTGGCGCTCCGACGGTAGTGTAAATTTTTGAAATATTTGACATTTTTTTGATTTCGTTACTCCTTTTCTATAAAACGTTACCCCTACGAAGATTTTCTGGATCCGCCACTGGTTGTGTGTCTCTCGTCCCCAGAGCAAGGTGGCTTCCAATGCCCCTCTTCCCACCAGTATATTGCATGTCCTGATAGCAAGATATCTTCATGGGATATTGAGTGGGGCTAAATGTGTCTTTCCTCTATCTATGAGGTATAAGTTTAAATCATGCAAGGTATATAAGTGGTTAATAAGATGTAAGCGGTTTAGGATTGCCACTAAAAAATTAGTATAGCCAGTTTGATAATAAAACTTGCAAAAATAACCATTGACTTTTTTTAAAATGGCTTCAACCAATCAAATAATGGCACAAACAATTTTGTGCCACCTAGCGCAAAAGTACAAATAGTACGAACCCAAACCAACCAATGAGGTGTTCCTAATGTACCATGCACAAAAGTACATCTACTATTACAACTTTATGTTAATTATTATTATTTTGCACCTAGCCTCCAATGAATGAAAAATTGTTGTGTGATGCAAATGTAGATGTACTTTTGCGCCAAGAACTTGCAACACTCTGATTTTTAATAAACGACAACGGTTCAAGGGTTTTCACTTAAAAAGTCGGTTTAAGTCAGTTTAAGTCGGTTTAAGGGTTTTCACTTAAAAGAGGTAAGAATCATGTTAAAGTTTACATGTTGTTGATGTTTGAAGTTGGTGATGATGTTATGGAGTGATTCTAACGAAAAAGGTAGGATCTTGATGTTGAATAAAGTTGGTTCCTGAGGAGGTATGGTCCCACGCGACCATATCCTTGACCCAAATGTCACAAAGATAACCATGCGCGCAACATGCAATGATGCACCTTCTTTGGATTCAATAGGTCACACAATGAGCCTTACGCACTCAGCGCAACGGTGAATTAGACCAACCTTTACAGGTCACACAATGAGCCTTGCGCACTCAGTGCAACGGTGAATTAGACCAGTTTCCATAAGTCACACAACGAGCCTTGTATACTCGCCACAACAGCAAGTTAGACTCATGCGCGCAGGCTACTAGACCCTACGCACAACAACATTCCTCTAAGCTGCGAATCCCAAAACCTTGCAAGGACAAGACACACATGAGAAGCACCTCATAGTCTTAGGACAAAAGGATACACCCCTGACACCCTGCGCTGGCGGGAAAAACCTTGATAGCCTCGCAGAAGGGGGTAAGCACTAAGAGATGTTGACCATACCTCAGTGTACGGAATGGCAGAGCTGTGACCAAAGGTTACTTGGCAGGTTGCGTGTGACAGCGCTCATGACAATAAGGCAAGTGTCAAACCATACACCAACCACTATTCTGCCAGTGACTGTTCCACTTTCTCCATTTCGGCTAGCAACAGGCCTGACACCAGAGACGGCTGCTTTACACGTGGCACCACTCAACACCCGACAAAGCATACCTCCCGACACAGAACATTAATTCTCCTGCAGGGAGCATTTAATGTTTGCCGCCGAGGGACAAAAGGGATGTCTCTGGCTGTATGGGTCGAGCCCAAGGCCCACCAGCATTTCTCCCGAACATACTTTCTCTCGGCTATAAATAAGTATCGGATCTCCAGGTACGGACAGAGACACATACTTGCTACACCACTTACCACAAACACAAGCTCTTGCTTACATCTGCAACCACTCATTTTCCTTACCCAAAATACTTATTCTCACGCCGGAGTGTGGTCACGGAGAAAACCACCCTTTCCCCGTGGCGAGACGAACGGCTTTGCTAGTTTTGCAGATCGGCCGGAGTGAGCTTGCAAGCCCAAAGGCGTAGTGAGAGGTTAACCATTTATACAGAAACACCCTGGTTGTGGCTTATATATCCCCGGATATCCCTAGGTTCAACCGGTGCTTCTTCAGTTCCAATCTTAACCACAATTGTTGTCTTATACGGTTATCAAGCACATTTTGTTGAGCCATCAACAAAATGTAGAATGGCAAAATATTAGAGCCTAACAAAAAGTTAGTTGAACGAATGGTTATAATGGACGAGAAAGTACATGTAACGCAAGGCATGTATGATGAATTGTTTTGGTGGGTGAAACATTATGATAAGTGAAATGTTAGTGTAACGAAACTTATGATGTAGAACGAAATGTTATCGAAAAGTTACATTTTGCAGACATGTTAATCCACGAAATGTCTTAAAATGTCTTACATTTCGCTAGGTTTTGGAAATGAAAAGTTGACATGGTTTATATGAATCTTCTACCGGTTTAACTTGGCATTCAAGGGGCCGGGTTCTACGCTACCAACAGAAAGAAGCTAACTCCCACGTGAATTCTAGATTCACATTTTTTTGACTATTTTGACTTATATGCATGTTACCATAAAAGTTCATACTTTCTTTCTGAGGTGACCGTTAGCTATTACGTGTTATATTTGATGCGATGCGTTTAATTTTATTAATAGAAGTTAAGTGTTAAATGATAGATGATTGATAGTAAATGCTTGATGGCTAGCATATGTCGCTACTATTATTGATGAAACTTTTTTAGCATGACGACACAACAATTAAGGATGATTAATGGAGTATATTGTCGATATAAGGCTGCTTAACTATGTGACAACCAATTGTTAGTGTAGCTTGCTTCAAAAATATATATTTAAATTGATAATTGATGTCGAGTACGCTTTTATACGACTTTGAATTGTTTTATTTAAAACAATATCCCGATGTTTTCAACCTAAACTAGAACTCCCTCATCATGGTATAACTGAGTTTTAACATAAAAGTCAGGTTTAACAGTATGGATGCTTTATAAGAAGTCACATGACATGGATTGAAGTCGATCTCACCTTAAAGAATGACATCCTATCAACCTATGATCTTTTTTTTATGTTTTAAGTTATGTTTTGAATTTATGTGACTTATGTATTTGACATATTTATATTTTCCACTGCTATCATATCACATTTATAATTTTACAAATTATGTTTTGATGCTTCAACTGAGTGTGAGGCCTTTCGAGTTTGGAGCCTTACAATTCAACTACTAAAAAACTGCCACGTATCATCTTTTATAAAGCTCTTTTTTATTTAGAAACAACTATATTGTTTGTGTGGCATCTGAAGATTTTCGTTGTCAACACATGATCAATTTTGAACATAGCATTTTCATTATAACATAGTTACATTGAACACACTGAGGTAATTAGCAAACATTACATGAGGATTAACCCAAGCAAAGTTTTCTAAAAACATGGTTTCTCACACCATAGTGTATTTAAGATACATTCAAATAGGTAAATGAGGCGTTGTTTATAAAAGCATTCGCATCTCTTTCCTTATCTTCATTATTATAATTATACTAAAATTGTTATATTTTCTTTCTTATTTTAATTAAATAATATTGTTTCTACTTTTATTATTACATTTTCTCTCTCATCTGCTCACAACCACTTTTAAAAAATATTAAAAAATGTATAGGGATGAACAGTGTCCCCCACTTTATTAGATATTTTATATCTCTAATTAAGTCTAGAGTTATGTTAGCCTCTTCATCACCCATGGCTCTTGTATACGTACTAGGCTATGTGCCTCATTTGAAAAGAGCTAGAAAAAACACAAGTAGGATAGATATAAGAAAAATAAGAAGAGTTCTTGGAGATACTTGAATGCCCATGTGTAGGGTATTTAGAGAGATAAATTTTCTCAACTCAATTCCATCACCTCTGTATCCTTATTTTTCACAAGTTTTAACACTAATTTTTTCCGGTGTAACCTCGGGGCGTGGTCATTTTCGGCAATACAGAGTGTTTCAGCATTTATATCTGGGAGACAGACGCGTCGTCTTTAGTAGAGGCGCAAAATCTGTTTTAAGGGAAACGTGTTGAACACGGGTCTCAGCCACAACCATCAACATTTTTTTGTTCTTTCTTGCAGGAAGGGAGACTACATGAAGATCTTGTTAAAGACTACGCAAAGGATCGTACAAGAAGATGCAATTCATACTTTTGTTAAAGACTACCGGTTTGAATCGATTTGTTTATATGTGTTGTATAATATATGTTATTTCGTATAGATTTGTTCATGGTACGTGTACTATAAGTTCTCAATATGTATAAAGAGAGTATCTTTAGTATTTTTATTAATATAATTTTATTAATATTGTGACTCATGTCCTACATTAAAGGTGTAAAAAAGTGAGTGAGAATTCATCATGGTTTGAATCGATTTGTTTATATGTGTTGTATAATATATGTTATTTCATACAGATTTATTCATTGTACGTGTACTATAAGTTCTCAATATGTATAAAGAGAGTATCTTTAGTATTTTTATTAATATAATTTTATTAATATTGTGACTCATGTCCTAAATTAAAGGTGTAAAAAATGAGTGAGAACTCATGACTACGTGACAGTGATGTGGCATATACTTTATGGCGTGAGATTTAAAATAAAAAAAAACGTTGATAAGTGACATACTCCACAACCGAAAGGTTTAGAGGTCAATTTTGTAGAGTTCATGTGTGATATATTTATCCTTGAAAATCTAGAAATTATTGTTAAAAAAGGTAAATGAGTTGTTATAAGGCTATGTGTTATGTGAGGCTTTATTGGGCTCTATTGGAAAGAAAAGTGAAGCCACATAGATGTTACCTAAGGAACCATCGCTCACTTTCTTCCAACAACACCTCCTTTTGTAGTTGCATGACCCAAGCAGCCACTTCATCCAACATCGCCCCCCATTGTTCACCGTCCTTTTGTCCTTTCTCACACCCGTGATCTTCCCTAAGGCCATGCCCCATACCCAAAAGACGCCTCACCTGTAATGGTGTTCGCTCCCTAGTCAATGGTGATGTAGCACAACTACGACCTATAACACAGGTTCTAAAAACGGCCAATAATCAGTTCAAGAAGTTCATAAAATACAAGATATTTTACAAACCTTTTATAACTTTTATAAAGTAGTTCAAGTTTTATAAGATGGGTATTTACTATCTCTCTAAAGAATCTTTCTATTGAATATCATATAAGGTATTTACTCTATTGAATATCTTTTAAGAATTAGGGCAATATTAGAAGAATGTGTTGCTCTGGTTAGTCATGCATTGATCATATAACTTTTGAAGATTCGTGATAGAAAAAAGCATCTTTCCAAAAGCACGTGTCTCGGTATTTCTAGACGTAAAAGACGCTAAGAGAAGAAAGAAATTCACCGTTAAAATTAAAAGAAAAATGTTAAACAGTGCTCTAGAGAGAAATATGTGGGACGGGATGTTGTATATCACCTTCTTTAAAAAGTTTTTTCATACTTCAATTTCAGCAATACTTTTGCACCGATCCGTTAGACCCGCCTATTTCCAAGCAAACCTTCTCATTTTTAAAACAACATTGAGCGATTCTATGCTTAGAACACATATAATATATTGGAGTCAAGATCAACCATACCAAGAGAAGAAGTCAGTTGTGTGTACTTGATTATAATATTCAAATATTACTCGTGATAGGTGATCCTTACGATAACAATTACTGAGTAGTTATATGTACTCGTACGTACCAAGTTTATGTGGAGTAAGTAGGGTGTAAACAAACCATGCCGTTCGTAACCTTTTCAAGTCGTGCCGAGCTTAAACGAGCTCGAGTCAGAACTCATCCCAGCTCGCAAGCATAAACGAGGCTTTTATGTATTATGTTTGTTTACTATGCTATATAGGATAGAGATCGAGAACATTCCCCCCCCCCCCCCCCTCCCCCAAGTTGTGAGAACTAAGATATTTCCTACTTCCCGAGCGAGTTTTTCACCATTTTTTTCACAAACGTAGATGAACATGTTATAAACATACCTGTAAAAAATTGTAGAGCAGTGTTTTACGCTATTCACACCACTGTATAAAATCTGGTGGCATCAACATTTACCCTAATGTAAATGTTTTATTACAATAGTGTAAATCAACTAGGATATAGCCCCATCGCGTTGCGACAAGGTTCGGTAACAACGACAAACAAAATTTACATTTCATTTAATATAAAAGTTACAAAATTACTAAACATACTATAATATATATGCATATTAATTTTCGCTACGCCGTTATATTGCACGTAACGCGCACAAAGCACATTTATGTCAAAGCTTGACTTGTTTCTCGCGTATCTTTGTGACACGCTCCGTTAGCTCGTCAAGCTTCTGGCTAATCCTATGATCTGACTCCACCACCTCTTCTAAAACATCCCTAAGTTGTTCGAAAATACCCATGTCTTCGTTGGAAGAAGACATTGCAAATCCATAAGTTAACAAAAGAAAATTAAACAACTTATACCAATAAAACAATAATAAATGAAGTAAACTGGACATAATTTACCGGCGTTACAAAGAGACTCGTATATTAATGGTATATTGATGGTCGATTCATC
Organism: Scalesia atractyloides; assembly: GCA_947069175.1. NCBI lineage: Eukaryota > Viridiplantae > Streptophyta > Magnoliopsida > Asterales > Asteraceae > Scalesia > Scalesia atractyloides. The sequence goes on along the minus strand of CAMTDV010000001.1, from coordinate 13,290,073 downwards.
ATCGCCCCTAGAAAGTAGTAAATTTGAATAAAAATAACACACAACAACCAAAAATATATATATAAACAAAACGTTTGAAATTGTATGCTCATAACATTTATGCGCATAACAAACTTGTAAATATGATTTTTTTTTTCTCAGGAGTCTAGGCTTTACCGGTTGCTTGTATCAAGCCATCTCAGTATTACAAACCTAGACATTGAACATCATCCCCAATTTACATGGCTTGCAAGAATCATGCGATCAATAACTAAGAAAACAAAGGACAAACCAATAAAATAAAGGAATAAAGGATTTTAATAATCCAACCTATTAGCAGTTAGCCGGCAACGGTCCAAACTTAAAAATAACCGGTCCCACATTTTCACATATTGTAAACCAATGGACTTTTACTAACAGAACCTTAAGAAGCACCATCATAGCTCAGAACCTTTGCATCTCTACATTGACTGCAATATACTATGACACGCCACATAAGAAGCACCATCATAGCCATTGCTCTCAGATGAATGAGGTACCATGCTCATCGAGACACAAAGTAACAATTCACTGAAAAAAAGCATTATATTAGGCTTGGAACCAGTTCTCGATGGCTTCACTAAAGACTGTCATGCCAAATCATTGTCATTTCTTTGTCATGAGCAACAACTCATCTTCATCGAAACCTAAAAGTAACTATTAACTCAGCCAAATAGACATGCACTAAATTTTATCACCCACATATCCTTGGATGAACAACAACGATTCATCGAAACCAAACGACAAACAACATAAAGCAATCAGATCAAACAACCAAACCTAACAGTTTGACATTCATCCATACCAGCAGAACACAAAGGTTTCACCAGGGAAAACAGAATCCAAAACAACCGGTTAAACAGGACCAACAATCTCGTATGAACAACCTTTCATCTTCATCGACACCAAAATCTCAAACAATATCCACAACAGAACCTAAAATCTCGGATAAACAACAATAGTTCATATTCATCGAAAACAAAAGACAAACAACACAAACAAATCGTAAAATAGAAGCCCATCTAACAGTATCGTATTCATGCATAGCGATGACACATCAAGGCTTTGCCGGAAAAACCAATACCCCAAACAACCTCAAAATTAGAATAGGCATTAAGCCTTAACCCTAAAATCATAATCAAAACATCAAAACAACTCACCGGACAACACTTCACAAGCCAAATCACCACATGCAACCAATAATACATGAAGGCACATAAAAAAACACGTGAACCCCCCCCCCCCCCCCCCCCATAAACAAAACGACCGGAGTTACCTCACCAAAAATAGTGGTTAAACCATATAAATCAACGACTTAAACACCACAAACAGTTATGATATAAATAAGGCTAAACAAGTAGAGTTCATGCGAGAAAAGTATGGTAGGAACACCCTCGCCACCATATGCGGCAGAGAAGTGTATGCGGGTGGTGGAAACGGAAGACAGCAGCTTACAAATGAAGCTGAGAACGAAAAACCCTTATATACCCACTAAGGGTACAAACAAAAAAGCACAAAGTACACATTAATAAAGCTTATAATAACACAAAAGCATTTGGTACAAACAACCACAGCATTGTAATGTTACTAATTAATAATATATAAATAAATATATATATAAATATAAATACTAAAACTATTTTACAAATATTGTCGTCCTTTCGTAAAGTTATGTTTAAAAGAATTCCAAATCAAACACATGACGTATAAATAAAACAAGTAATTAATTCAACTCATCACACACATCACAAAACAAATATCTATCATATATTTCAAAATGCTTTTGCATTGTCGATTATGATTGTGTTTCTAAACGAGTTAAAACATTGAATCTAAGTTTTTAAGTTGCATTTAAACTAGTTATAATGATGTGTTACCAATCATAAAAGAATCTCATAAATCTGTTTAGTCAGATGTCAAAATTTTCGGGAGCCTGTCAAAACAACTTTCATGCATTGAACAAATGACCTTTTGATCCCCCTAAGTAAAGCCATTTATAAAGATAAATAAGTAAAAAAAGACTTGTTTTCAAAAGTATTTGTCTAGTCTATGTCTAGTCTTTATAGAAGTCACAAAACATATATTGAACAAACACAAATGTTAGAAATTTACGAGACAAAAGTGCTTAGACAGGATTATGATTGATTCACGTCTCGACTATAGACAAAAGTGTGTATTTATCAAATTTTATAAAGTTTTCATCCACTTCTATTTAAGCAATATTATTATTGTACTTGCACCCTCCACTTTCAAAGCAAAACATTCTAGATTTTAAAAATAATCGTATGTGATTTTATGTTCTTAACACACATCATATATGGGAGTCAAGATTAAAGGTACTACAAGAAGAAGTGACTTTATGCAACTTATTTTAAAGCGAATTTCTTACAATTTTAAAAGGCTTTGTCTTAACATTGAATCGTCATTACAATAGTTAGTGAGTTTATTTAACTAATTATAATATTCTAATATGACTTGGAAAGGCGTGTTAACAAAATAGGGATTTTATGTTGTTATCCCTATGAAGCTTATTAACCAAAGAGTTGATTGTTACTGTAAAAGTTATTATATTAAATAAAAGTTGAATGAATAAAATTACCTTTTATAATACACTCTAGGTATAGCATATTCATCCCAGTTTGAGTTAACTTTAAGATCTATAACTTTCTACTTATCTGTAAACTAGTATTAAGCCCCTCACAATACGATGAGGGTATAATCTGTGTCGAGTAGTACCAATGCTACACCGTCATCCGCGACCACCAATACCGAAAAACTCGTAAAACATAAGAAATAAATAAACATAAAAAAATAAAACCGAATGAAAAGTTGAAGTAAGAACGTTGAAACGATGCACACCTGTTACAACGTGGTGTGCAAAAATTAGACTCAAACGTGAAACACAACCACCGTTAAACTAGAAAAAATAGACGTAAAAATGTTAAACCACACACACATGCTGCAACATATTAACTCGCAAAATTTAGTCCGAAACGTAAAAGAAAATTTGTAAAAGATTAAAACTATAGAGGACCATAGGTTAAAGTGAGAAAATATTTAGGTTAAATTGTAAAAGATGAAAAGTATTGTGGTTAAAAGTTGAAAAATAAAAATAACAAAGGACAAATAGGTACATGGGTCGGTAAATGACTATTTGAGTTCATGTGGTTTGTTCATTTTAACTAATTGAATCTATTCCTAATATCTATAACCTAACGAGTCACTGTGCTTTTTAGTTTTACCTATTTGAATCCAATTAACTAACACCATCCAAACAATTAGTTAACCCCCCCCCCCCCCCAAACACACACACACATGAGGGCTATTTTAGCCATTCTATTTATTTTTGTCTTATCTGGATGCCTTAAACCTTCAAACACACCATTTTCATCCCCTAAATTTAGATTTAACATCGACAATATTCAAAGAACAACCACCGTCAATCATCGTTGTTCCACGATTACATCTTCAACAATCTATAACACATAATCGCTGTTCAAATGAGAATTATTACCTTCTACTTTGTTCGTGGTCCAAACGATGAGTTCAATCCTTAGTGGAGTTTACGGTAAGTCTACCATACACTTTATCTGAAACGATTGATGAAGAAGATAAGTTTTTTTTGGGAACAAACGAGTTCTTGTTGGAACATGTGACCTAGAATTCACATTGTTTTTATTTTAGGGAAAGAGCCTACATTGTTTCCCCCTCCAAGTCTTCCATGAGGTTAGCTTATGAAATTTCTGGGTAGAAGGTATGGACATGGTAAATGAACTACGGGAGCATGATATATGCTAATGAATATTCGGTCATGGAATTTAATATTATGTTTAAGGTATTAGGTTATCCAACTAATGAGGTAGTGCAGTATCACTATAAGATTATCGAGCAAGACTTTGATAATGGTCTTACAGCTCTTGGACCCGATCAAGATGTGAAAAACATGTGTTAGTATGTATATTAGGTAAAAGTTGTTGAGGTATATGTTGAGCAATGGATTGCAAGATTAAACACATATTATTAGTCATTTGATCAAAGAGGGGTAACAATATTGTAATTGAGGAGATTAATGAGGTTGGTTTATCTAATCTTCCTAGAGCATATAGAAGACAACTTGAACTTCAGTGGGTAGACAAAAATCAAGTAACAAAAGCTATTGACATTGTACTATATGATTTTCAAGCTAGTGCTGGTAATGATGATGATATTGAAGCTAGACTACATGATTTTTAAGTTGGTAATAACGATGATTTTCAAGATGGTAACAGTGATGATGTTCAAAATGAAGATGATATTGATGTTGAATATGAGTATGAGGATGATGTTAAAGATGACTATGCTGATGAACATCAACATAGTTTGTTGGATCTGAGAGTTTGTGTTTGTGTGTGTTTTTTATAGAACAATTCAATTCAACATAAGAATTCAATCTAACAGTTATAATAAACACATCATCACTAACACAACTAGATTTGGGAATGATTGTAGAAAGATCCATATATTAATCATATGCTTCAATATAATCAGATAGTACACAAGTATTCCCCCTCACCAGGTGAACTATATCTCCCTCTCTCACACTCACACACACACACACTCTCTCTCTCTCTCGAAGTTCTTCTACTTTTTCAGCTCTTAGAGTTATAAATACAAGTTACGGAATGAATTACTTATAGAGAAGAGCACTGCTAGTGACATCACTATGAAAGTGACCAACAACCTATTAAATGATCAAATTGCCAGCAGTTGTGCAATACTACTATTTAAACACTATCACATAAAACTACTTTTAAAACAAGGAAAACAACTTGGATTCCAAAACTAATTTCTGGAAGGATTTCAGCACTTTTGGAATCTGGTGCATCTTGTCTTGTTTGACTTGTTGACTTAGTCTTCTAGTCTTTGGTCTTGACATGTTGACTTTGGTTGACTTAACACTTTTACCATCCAACATTTTGTACTTGTCTTCTTGTTTCTTTTCTACAACAGTATAGTACTATTAGTTTAGGTGGTTGTTTAGAAAGCTTTCAAGGGGGAAACTTTTTGACTTTGATTGTATTCAACTTATTTCATCAGGCAGGGAAGATGGTTTCCAAAGGTTTTGACTTTCATCATCAGCAAATTTTACATAACCAAACATGATTCTTGTGTTGATTCTAAAGATTTAGAATTTATAGTGGATGAAGATAATCACGTTTAGGATGACTATGCCAATGAGCATCAACATGGTTTCTTTAATGATGAATATAAACATGGTTCTTGTTTAGATGCTTGTATTTTAGTTAAATAAATTACAAATCGTATAACTTATGTAATGTTGCGCGAAAAGCGGTATCATGTTGAATAACTTGTGTAAAGTTTTTAACAGGCAGCTAGTAGGGCCAGAGACAAACATATAGAAACTTGCGCATGGTGCATTAGAGAATAACTAATGTAAAGAATTATTGTGGTAGACAAATTGAACAATACATTGTTATTAAGTCTGAAGCAACTGAATACACTGTTATGTTGGATTGGTCTACCCAAATATTGATATTTCACGTTGTTATTAAGATACGCTCAAATGAATTATACTTTGGGCAACGTATAGGAAATAATATTTAAGGAGTTAAATATTCTAAAACGAAAAATGAACGGTTAAAAATAAATTATTAGTTGAATAATTTATCCAAAGTTAGGGGTTTATGTATGATATATAGACTACAAAGGTTGATGTTTAAGTAGTAGTAAATTGATTACAGCTAGATTTATCATCCGCCACAATGCGACAGAGGCGTAGAACCTTGTCGAATATTACCAATGCTTCACCACCGCCAAGGACAAACAATACTTAAGTTACAACGTATTAATGAGAAGAAATTAGACTGCAAGTAAAACATAGAAAATAATAATTAAATCGATTTAGAAGCCGCATGTTGTAACGAACCTGTCAAATGGAAAAAACTAAACAACGTAAAAACGTTGAACCACATATTAACTCACAAAATCTAGTACGAAGCGTAAAACGAAACATAAAAACATTGAACCATACACGCACGTTATACCGTGTTAACCCGCAAAATTCAAAACGTAGCGTAAAACGAAAAAATCTGCGAAATATGAAAAGTACGGAGAACCAAAGTTAAAAGTAAAAAAGTTGTGAGGCCAAATCGTAGAAGATGAAAACTTTTGGGTTAAAAGTAAAATAGGTTTTGGTTAAAAGTCCAACATCAATTTTTTTTTTTGAAAAACTCACAAAGCATTTAAGTACAACACCTATATGCACAGTTATGTTACTAATTTATAGTTTGTTAATTTAATCAATTAATTGTTTATTAAAGTTAATAATTGAAAGAATTGTTTATTTAATTGTAAATAGTTGATAATAATTATACAATTACATAATTATATCGATAAAAAAGAATTCAAATAATTATAGAGATAATTATAGACTTGAGCTTTCTCTGTAACTCCCAGGGAGATAGAGAGGTCTAGGGTACTGAATACCCTACTCTCTTTCTCTTTCTCTGTCTCTCCCACCTGACTACCCACTTGCGGCATTGATTTAGCCGTCGATCGCTACCCACTATCGTTAGTCACGTTGTCGTTGCCGCCACCGCTGACTCCAGTTGAAACCGTATTTGTTTCGGGAGATTTCACAAGTAGAGTTCAAAGGTGTTCAAATTCAAGGGATTTTTCATGTAATTGATATGGGGAGCAGTTCGTTGATCTAAGAGTCTTTCAACTTTTCGTGTTGAATTTTAAAACACGTGTATGAATCCCAACCGCGGTATTAGAGCCACTTATGCGAAATAAATAAAACAGTTGTTTATTTTAACGGCAATTGGTTTGATTCTGTTAAAAGAATGCATCCTTTACGTTTATTGTGATTGTGTTGTTTGTTTGAATTACCGTGTATTTATTTGGTTGTTTAGAAGCCTTTTGCAATAGAATAGGATTTTTCCAGTTTTATCTGTGACTATAAAACCAAGAAAAGACGGTAACCGGAGACCAAGAAACCAAGAGGACGACATGGATAAAACATGATGATCATGAAGCAAGTACGAGTAATACAAGTTACAGAAGTATGTATTGTTGTCCATTTTACCCGTTTGGTACTTGCTAAATGGCTCTAGCAAAACTAAATTATTATAGTGGCTTGACTTACGTTGTGGTTGTGAATGTTTGACATTTAGGGGTAAATATTTTTCCACAAAAAAATTAAAATGAGTTTTGAATTATGCAACACAATAGGTTCGCCGAGATTTTTTAAAATAGAGTTTTAGTAATGTCGTAAAAGGTTTATTAAAATAAAAAGCTTATTTTAATCCATACAATCGAAGTTTTTAAGGTACGCAACTGTAAGGAGTTTTAATTAACATCAGTCAATGATAAAAAAAGAGTTTATTAACAGATAAATTGGTTTGTGATTAGTTGATACACTTAAATAATATAGGATACTAAAACTATGTGGATCGAGTGATGAAAAGAGTTTTAGCAAAGCACGACCCTCCCCCCCCCCTTAATGTGACACTTGAACTGATATAACCAAACCACTGAATTTGTTGTATCTCAACCTTGCATTTGGGTAAAAGGTTGTCGGGACAAGGCAAATCGCAATACGAGAGTGTTGGGCCAGTTAGGATGACCTATCGCTTGACCTTGTAAGAAGGCTTTCGTCATTTACCAGGGAAGAGTGAACATAAATGGATTCAAACCTACCATGCTTAGACAATTCTTGTCTCTGTTACCTTATACCATCTGAGAATTGTGTGAAGAAACAATTGGTAATCGTTACCTACCTACATAATGATGTTTTATTAATATTTGCTCGGCCAATTACAACATCTAACGAACCGTGGATCTAAGTTCTTATGGAAATTAATGTTTTTAAAAAAAGGGTCAATATGTATTAAGGAAATTTTCAAACATCGAAAATACTAAAAACTACATGCTTTGTAGATGTCTTCCAATAGTAACACTAATCCCCACACTCGAACTATTCAAATTAGTCCACTTTGGAAAGACAGAAAATCAATGGCACTAACTATGAATTCATAGGTTGGCACGACAACTTGAAAATTGTTCGCAAATCAATCTTAAAAACTATGATCTTGAGAATCCTATCAGAGACCAACATGGAGTAAATGCTACTACTAAAAACAAGATAGCATGGGAAAACGTGTTGAGGGTCATGCCACACGTGGGCCACGATGATTTCGGAAAATCAGAAAGATTTAGAGTATCTTCTAGATTTTGACATGTTTGAGCAGTTAAAGGAAATATTCTAACAGCTCCAAGCCTTGCTGAGTTGATGAATAGCAAACCCTCCGAGCCTTGCACTTTAGTTATATACGTTATCAAACTCTATCCGTTCTCTCGTATATCATGGATGTTTGACACTAGATGTGATACCTATGCAATAATTTACATAGACAAGAGCATTTACAATAGAACTCCCATCCCGATTTATATAATTTAGTCATATTTTTTTCATTTCACATTAAAACCATCAATGGACATCTTATTTTATAATTTGAAAAATTGCTACAGAACAAGCTACCATTCATCTTTCATCAAATTAGTGTGTGTATAAAGACAAGGAATATAATAAAATTAGTGTTTGTGAATAAGATAAATATAAAATTGGTGGATGAGATTTGAAACACTTTTTAAAATAAAAAACAAATTATAAAAAGTATATCTTTTTGGTTAAATTATATGGTAAACTACTATCTAAGTGTTGTGAATGATCTAAGGGGGCTAGAGAACTACTATAAAAGCTGATGACTTGAACTCAGATAAACTTTTTGATTTAACTATTAATCGTTTTTCTGGTAAACACAAAACCTATCACTAATATTCTATGTTTTTCTTATTAAATGTTTTTCTTATAATTTATAAATAATAAATTTTCCATATTTTATTGTTTAGGGTTTAGTAGGAAAAAAAGCTCGAGTCTTAAAACCATTTAATATAATTATGCTTACATAATTTATTTCGACCCAACCCGTTATCACTTCTTTCAAAATTCATGGTACCATACTTCTAACAAGTCGTCTACTAGTTTTTCTTACAACATCATTGATTAATTTTTATTGTGTTTGACTATCACCAAGGCTTAATAAATTAGATCAATATTCTTATACCTTACAAATTCTTATTCTTATTTATATTTATTTTTATATAACTTACAAATAAAAAGAACTTGTATAGTAACTATCTTAATTGGTCAATCACATAATATTTTGATTTTCTTTTTTACTTTTATTAGTTTTTTAAGTGAAGTTACTTGATGAAATCATCAAAAGTTTTAGGTTTTCTATTTTTGTAATTATTTTAATGTAACTAATATAATATTTTATTGTTATAATTCTCTTTAGTAGATTTTGTTTTCGGCGCATAGATATTTTATAAAATTTCGAGTATGACATTGTGATATGCTTATTTTTATCTACGTTAAGACATAAGTTTTATTTAAAATCGAGTTATACACACTAATGTAAAATGATGCCGTTTACCCTTTCGTTATTTAAGTAATATACTATGATGTTTTATAAGCTATTAACCATATTCAATTGGTTATTTGAGTAAAATAATACGACATTAAATAAAATCTTGACACCGTTACGACTTGTTTACTTTTATCTATGATTTGATAGAAAAATTATTCGAACAAACATCGATACGGGCGTTGTACTCGGTTTTATGGTTTTCTCGACATGTTAATACAAAATTTGTTGAATTTTTTTTATATATAGTTACACCGTTTACCTTTTTTTTATTTGAGTAGCATAATATAAAATTTTGAATACCGTTGCAACATGCTTATTCTTATCTAAATTCGATAAATCTTTTAATCGAACGGGTAAATATAATTGATTTCTTTGTTCTTTAGGGTGACGAATCTAACCAAAACTATTTGAACTATATCGGACCAACACTGTATTCGTTTTTATGGTTTTCTCGACATGACGTTATAAAAGTGATTAGAAATAAAGTTGTATTGGCAATAAAGTATGTCTATAGTAGTGTATGCTATAGCGAGTTGTTGTGAGCGAACTGAAGCCCCGCCTAAACAACAGCGGTACCGGTATTTGTTTATATGGTTTTTGATCATTGTAAAACACGTGTTGATATCATTTTAGGCGTATATCTTTTGGTTGTTATACCGAGTACGAGCATCGTACCAAACGTTTGATGAACCGAGCTGATATCGACCGAAATCCCGCTGCAAAGCGCGAAAAATATCACTAATTCAAATTATTTTATAAATGACTATCACCAAGGCTTAATAAATTAGATAAATATTGAAATTATTTTACAAATATCATCATCCTTTCATAAATTTAATTAGTTTAAAAGAATTACAAATCAAACACATGACGTATAAAATAAAACAACTAATTAATTCAACTCCTCAAACACAACACAAAACATATTCTACTTTACAAAACATCACCAAATATATATCACTTTCACAAAATCAAATCAAATCAACTCAACTCAAATCATTATTATTACTCTTGGCTTACAAAACTAGCCAACTTCTTGATCATATTTACGGCTTTATCCCCATTCGGGTCAAAAATATGGAACACATGATCTTCCCCTTCAACCTCATACATCTCTACACTCCCATTCCACTTACTCTTCACAAGCGCTTCGTAATACGCCCACCCTCTATCTCTCAATATATCCTTTTCCGAAACGGTCACTATGACCCGCCCGCAACACAAACCCGCCAAATCCGGAGCCCCGTTTACAAACGGGTTGATCAACTGGTCATCCAGCCCGTGATCCGAATCCACCGGACAAACAAACTCCCACCATTTATCCACCATAGCCTTCCGCACCGGGTCGGTTTTCTCTGACCCGATCGGATCCTTCCCCCAAAAATACGGGTTGATTAAAATCATACCCCGTATTTTAAACCCAACATCCGGGTCAAGCTTTGACCCGACCTGGATGGCAAGATGGTGGGCTATAGTGGCCCCCGCGCTATCTCCCGCGAGGAAAATTCTGTTAAAGTCCACTTCATTTTTAATCCACTCTTCCAACCCGGATCCCGATTCGGATCCGGGTCCGGATCCTCCCGGAGCATGGGACGAGACCCACTTCAGGGCCGCGTAGGAGTCGTCGAAGGCGGTCGGAAGCGGGTTTTCGGGTGCTAACCGATAGTCGACCGAGAGCGCGATGGCGCGTGACTCGGATACGAGCTTAGCGACGGAGGTGTGGTACTTGGGTTCGGCGGGTGAGGCGATAACGAATGCGCCGCCGTGGAAGTAGATGATGAGAGGGAGTTTTTGGGTGGTGAGAGGTGGACGGAATATTCGGGCGGAGATGCCGGTTTCGGGGGAGATTATGATGTCTTTGGAGGTGACGCCGGTTTCGGGATCGGTGGTGGGTGGGATGAGCTCGGTACCGATGAGTCTGTCGATGGTTCCATCTTTGTAGACTCGTATGTATGGTGGGACGTCGTGTAGTATCTCCCTGCTTACGGATCCCATGTTAGTGTTTTGATGTTAAGGTGTCTGAGAGAGAGATGGTGTGGAAGAAGATGCAATTACGAAGTTGATATTATATAGACACGATGGTGGCCAGTGGGGGCATATTGTTGGAATAATTTAGTTAACACTGAACACTTCTAGATTGGTTTTTAGGATGTAAAATCAAAACTCATGGCAATTAATCATGAGAGAAGTAAGTGGTGGGTTATTTTTCACGTTATGACACTTGGATTTTAAATTAAATTTGCATTGAAATATAGTTAACGTGTTGTAAGCTATATCTCGAATTTTATAAAATTATATGTGAAAAGAAAGAGAATATTTTACTTGGTCGAAAAACATATAAAAAAGAATATTAGACAATGGTTTCATAAAACTGATAATGATATAGATGTTGCTAGACGAGTAGCACTTCTATTAATTATAATACCGGTATCTTAAAATAGATTACACTATAAGCAAATTCCTTATTTCAAATACCAAAAGTGAACAAATTTAAACACCCTAAAACGTGAACCGGCTCTTGTAAAACATATATATACTTGATTATCATAAAGTTTGATAGATTAGTTTTAAAGCATCTATACAACGGTAAAACACCCCAAAATTATTTTTTTATTTTATAATCCTAAATATTAGTAAAATTTGAGTCAACTAAATATGGGTATTTAACGCTAAAGTTGATCTAATTATTCATGCAGATAATGGTTACTTTCCAGATCATATTTTTTTTGTTTTCTTCAAGCCATTATGTTAATATATTCAGCCAGGTTTGCACCAAACTAAGGAAAATGCAAATTTATAAAGAAGGAGGGTATGTAATCAATATGTTATTTACGAAATACTTTAATATGATTTTTTATAATATAACATATTATTTATAAAAATAATATACAAAAAGTTGGTTTGGTTATTTAATTTATTCTTTACATATATAACTAAATTTTTTGATTTATTAGATTATATATGTGAATTAAACACATTTAAACTTATACCGTGTTTACATATTGGGCCAACCCTTCTAATTTTTATTTGCTAATATGAAAATACACGGAGGTAGTAACCATATAAACAACCGATGATTGCACTTCAAATTAACATCTTGCATAATACATGTAACTTTTATTGTTTTGGTCTTGGACTCTTGTTCTCAATTAACAAAATTGGATTTATGTATTTAGATGGAAAATGAGAATGGGTAGTTTGGAATAATGAACAAATTTTCGGAAATGAAGAGTTCGTAAAGATTTCTAGGGTAAAGGTTAGGGTGAGAGGGGCATTTATATACGCTTCCCGGGTTCCACTAATCTTGTACTCTTACCTTTAACAATTCTAAAGCACTCCTCTCAAATACACTAAAATCAGTTTTCTATTTGAAAAATATATAAAATGATAGACGATTAGGTATCAAGATCGAGGGCCCACTTGAAAAGTCCCCATCTCCATCTCTCATTTTCCCCTAACCATTAAGTACTACTCTATTATGGGTACCTATGGAGGGAACGGTATAACCTCTTAGGGTACCCTACGCATTATACCAGTCTCACCCTTATTAGCAAGGAGAATTCTATTGGTACACCAACCAATATATCCGCACACTTTACTATTTCAATACAAGTCGCATAGGCCTATACGGGTCGTATAGGTCTATACGCGTCGTATTGCATTTGTTTTTTACAAATTTTTTTATACATTTAATTATAGTTTTAACAATGTTTAACAAAAGAACTCTTTAATTTTTTAAACAAAAAACATTTTTAAAAATTTATCATGTAGTATAGGTTTGATACAAATATGGTTGTATTGCATTGGCTCTTTTTTTACAATTTTTATACAGTTAATCATAGTTTTAACAAAGTTTATTAAAAAGAATTCTTTTATTTTAAACAAATTTAAAAAAAATTATCATATAGTATAGGTTTGGTATATGTTTATTATACTATATTATCAATGCTATAACTGTATTATATACTACATTTATACTGTAGTTTAATATACTATACTATACTACACATATATTATATTATATTACAACTAGTAGCATTAGGGGCGTCAATTCTTGACATGACCCGCCAACCCGACCCAATACCCAACAACTTACTTATAAATCGTCAACTTGTAAGACTCATTTAAAAATCTAGGTTAAACGGGTCGGGTTCGGGTTGACCCAAATTTATATGGGTCGGGTTAGGGTTGAAGTCTTTGACCCGAATAATAATATGGGTCGGGTTCGGGTTGAACATTTCAACCAGCCAACCCATCAACCCGACACATTTGACACCCCTATGTAGTATATACGGGATCAATACCACACCTATAGGTTTATATGGGACCTATATTTTATTATAAATATACTACACTTATACTATTGTATCTATGTTATAATACGGCATGTAACGAAAAAATACGTCAAGTAATGACGCAGTACGACACATATGATTTCAATAAAACACGAGAAAATTCAAGTGGATTCAAAACAAAATGATACATAATCATAGAATACGGTACCACACATAACCGAACGTCACAGATATGGCACGTATAGAGCATATACTTCATAAAATGACACGTAATGACAAAATACAGCCCATATACGCATTGAAAAAGCAAAACCTAAAATTATAAAATTTTGATTTTACTCCTATACGCATCGTATAGGTCAAAATTGGGTCGTATAGTACCATTATTCAAATCGTATAGATCCCCTAAATATGACAACTAGAGACATAATACGCTATAACACGCCATAAATATGGAACAATACGATAAGTAGAGACATGGCGTATTATGTCTCTACTTGTCGTATTATTACGTATTTATGGCGTATTATGTCTGTAAGGTATCGTATTTTGGCGTATATTGCCGTTTAGTTGATGTATTGTATCCATTAAACAAACAAAAAACACTTGAAATACATTATACAAACAAAATACCTTTAAATAAATTCCTTCCACTAGAAATTATAACAACTCAAAATTTCATAATTTTTGAAAATTATATAATAAATGTTATATACGATACTATAGTTTATTGTATTATACTACACATATACTACATCTATTCTACACTATACCTATATGTTCATACAAGACCTATACTCAACCTATACTATAGTGTACTATACGTCACATGTACCAAACCTATACTATCTTTTTAGTCAGACATAGAAAAAATATTAATATACCATAAATGTTGTATAGATAATATATATAAGTGGAGTTTTTCGGGTAGAGAGTTGCTCTAAATTGACTTCCCACAAGAGTCGATTTTGTTAGGAGATGTATGTCTTCGATTGCCACGGATCGTACAAGGTGTACATTTTTTAAAAATATTTTTATTTGAAAAAAACACACACACATATATATATATTAAAAAACTTTGTTAAAACTATAGATAATTGTATAAAAAAAAGTTGTGAAAAAACTCATCCAATACAACCCGTATAACCTATACGACCCATATAAGTCAACCAGACAAAATCTGACACATCAATCTTTATTGAAAATTAAAAAGACAATGCGACCCGTGTAGACCTATACGACCATATTGAAAGTGCCGATTTGAAAATTTAGAGTGTGCTAATAATACGACCCTATAACCAATCCAAAATGTTAACATATTTATATCTCCTTTTCTAAAATCTATTATTGGTAATTAGGTGTTAAATAATTGTATCAGATACAAAGTATATTTATCTCTGAACACCTTTTTCTATACTAAGAACCTAATAAGTACTGTTATACCAAAACCTCATAAATGCATCACTCAGTTTTCAAACATCTTGTGTGACTTTTGTATAAAATCATTAATTGAATAATTGGTTTGCATCATGTTCAAAATCAAAATAGTGTTTTATATTCGAGTTTAACCATGTCTATTGTCTACCAAGAAGTCAAGTAGATTTACTTGGCTCAAATATATGCTTCTGCATCAATAAAAGAGCTCTTTCAAGAGTAACATTTTGTTTATTTTTATATATAGCCCATAGGTAGTAACTGAATTAAACAAGGTATAAGTTTTTCAATTCTAGTACTCGGTATTTAAAATCATTTAAGTGTATGAAAGTACATAAATTGGATCATTATTTAATAAAGCTCCTGGCAACATAACCTGATCAGATATTCCATGACAAATTATATGAGGAAAGGCGATGTTGAGATCTACTTGCCGATGTTGACAAACCACATGAGAAAACAACCTGATAGTGGGTGGGGTTGTCAACTAGGCTAAATGTCATTGTGTAATATGTGCCCTCATTCTTATAAAAGCACATGGAAATGAATAAGATTTTTATATCAACTAACATGAAACCATCAAGATGTCCCTTAATCCTATAAACCCTCATGTTAGTTTATAAGTATGGTTAGAATATAGAGCAACAATCTCTTTACGCATGACAACACAACATATCAGGTAGTCATGACTACCTGATACTTGTCATTGTTGAACTTAACCGAAACAAAACTTGATATGTTAGTAAAATTTAAATTGGATATCAACCCTTACACCTCATAGCGCACAAAACTAAAGTGTTGAATGAAGTTTACTCACCAAGATGGATTGTTAATGCTTAGAAACAATAGGTGTAAGGTTTGTAAATTGTAATGGATTAGAATATGATATGGAGATGAAACTTGCAATATTTTGAAGTTGATATAACTGACCTATATATACGGCAAGCCAATTCAGATGGCATTATAGCCTATTGGCATATTGTGGGTGAGATAAGGCTTAGAACCATTAGGTCATGGGTATCGGATAGTTTCACTGGTGGCAAGATAATACTTTAGTGGTACGTAAACGATTCAAATTTGCCATTAAAAAATCCAGATCTTTTAGAAGTTTTCAATCTCCTATGATTAGCCCCTCTAGTTTGAAATATTGACCTTTGGCCAGTTAAGTTTACATTTATAATTTCAAAACTCTTTAACCTTTTAGTCGAATATTGAAAAAAATATATTAGACATATGTCAATACACCATACCAAATATTTCAAATAGTATATTAACGAACATAATATTCAAAATCCAATACAACGAAAACGCGAATTTCGAGTTGTAATAATTTAATTATTATAAATGTGCGTGGTAGTATTAGGCCCATTAATTAGTAGCTAGTTAGTCAAATGAGCCAACAAAGTCCTTGTATTATATATATCGTTGTGTCTGATTCATTTGTATTTTTCATAGATATATACCACCAAAAGTTATATTATTGTTGAATCAAACTCTAATATGGATGATATTTTTCTTTTGGTAAAATTATAATGAAAGTAGGAGTTTTTATACTTTGCCTCAGAGCATTCACATCCTTTTTATTATTTCTATCCTATAATTATACTAAATATAAAAATAATATATTTTTTTCTTTCAATTAAATAATATTTATATAACATTATTATTATTATTATTATTATTTTCTTTTTCTTTCTATTCTCCACACACAACCACTTCTAAAATATATTAAAAAATTATAAATAGTGAACAGTATTCCTTCAAATATACAGATAAAGAGTAACATTTTATTTCTCTTTCACTTACAACCACCTACAATCATTTTTTTTATAATATTTAAGTCATACACCCAAAATTTGATGAAAGTAAATTTGATGAAACAGATGCTAATGCTCTCAGATTTTGATTAACATTACGATTTGGTTTCAACAATAATGTATTCAATGTAAAGGTTTATGTTCATCAAATTGAAGTAGGTCATAGTTATTCGTAGTCTCTCGATGGTTCCGTCTTTGTAGACTCTTATGTATGGCGGAATGTTCGTGTATTATATCTTTCCTTACGGATTCCATGTGAGAGAGTGGCGTATTTAAGTTCACTCCGGTAACAACATGGAACTTGAAATCGGTCTTGTGGGTAGGGTGTTCAAAAAAATCCGGATCCGAAACCGAATACGAAATATCCAAAAGTCCGTATTCAAAATATCCAAATTTCGGATATCCGAAAACCAAATTATCCAAATTTGCGGATTCGGATGAGGATTTTTAAAATATTGGATAATCGCATTAGCCGATATCCGAAAACTAATAAACTTTTCTAAATATATATAATATACGAGCATTATGTTTAGTTTGAAATATAGTAAAAAAATAGTAAATAATCGGATTCGACGTGAAATTAGTTGTTTTTAACGTTGAAAATTTGGAAAATCGAATATAGGTTTACTTTTAATATATGCACGGAATAATTTTTTTTGAATTTTTTTATGAAGATATCTGTTTAGATTGGAAATCTGAATCTGTATCCGAAATTTCGGGTATCCGAACATCCGAAATCTCGGATACGGGTTCGGATATTAGTATTCACTATCTGAAATTTTCGGATATCCGAAAACCGGATAATCCGATCTTGAACACCCCTACCTGTGGGTTTAACTATTTGAGATGATAGGATTATCTACAAGGAAGGAAGAAGATTAACAAAAGGTTTATAAAAAAATGTAAAAGAAAGTACAGGGAAATTTGAAACCTCAGATTGAACGAATAAAAGAAATAACATCAGCAAAGATCAAAGAAGAAGGATTCGCTATTGGTACCCAAGAAATCGAAGAAGGTAAACCATTCATAGTTTGTTACCTTTGCAATAAAGGAGATTTTGCCTTTGAATCCATATGAGAATATGTCCCTAAATTTTGCAAATTTTAATTTGAACCAAACAAAAAATATTTGGTTATTAGGACTATTTGCAAAGCTAGGATAAAATGTGCATTGTAAATACCAACTACCACAACTACATGGCTAGTAATCGGGTTCTATTCACAAAGTTTAAGTCAAGTTTTGGGGTGGAAACGAAATGTGAAGATATGGAGTTTAATTTTATTAGAGGAACATGAGAAGTAATGTAAACTTTGATGTAGTCACACCTATTAAAGGTGCCCATTATGTTAGATAATGAGTTTAATTTTATTAGAGGAACATGAGAAGTAATGTAAACTTTGATGTAGTCACATCTATTAAAGGTTCCCATTATGTTCCTAGTTTAGAAAAGAATATACATAGCATGAACCAGTTTGTCAAACGAGGTTTCAAGGAAATCATAAATGGTGATAGTTGTCATGTGAAATGGGCAGATAATGACAACAGATGGTATCAAACAAGCCGGATATGTTTGAAAGGAAAAGAGATGTATACTTGTCTAATTATTTTGGTGCTTAGGATTTGCAAGCATATAAAGATTTGAGAAAGAAGGAAGATGAACTAACTCATCCTTTTATAACCTTCATTGATGAATGTTTTGAGTACCAGATATATGAGAAGTGTACATTCAAGTCTATAAGTACCCAAACAACTTAAGAAATAGTTTTCGGGAAATGGTGGAATGGTAACCAGATGTTTATCTTAAGACTCCATTTAAAAGATCCATCCCCCTTACCTTAATTATGGAAGAATAAACTATAATTTGAGTCCATGTAGTTGACACCAGATGGCACGTTGAGTCGCTTCTTTTTTAATTTGAACAATCAAGTCCTTGACGTTTCTCAATTTCAACAACTGAGTCCTTCTTGATTACATCTGTTATATTGTCGTTTAAATTGATAATGGCATCAAAGGTATTGAGGCAATATCACCCAAACCTCACCCTAAACATCATCATAATCTCCTATCTTCCCACTAAAGCAACACTTCACTCCCTCCAAACCAAAACCTCTTGCTTTTATTGTCCCTATTGATTTATGATCACCTGTGATTCACCGATAATGTAGCAGCTAACATTGATGTTGATAATTAGCATGTAACAAGTAAGACTTAGTTTATTTTAGGGCTTATTAACATGAAAATGTGGTTCGCCGGTTTGAGATGTGTTTGATTTGTAAAATTTAACTTGAAATTGTAGCCAATATAATGGTTCAAGCAACGGTACGACAACTCATCATCCACATTAGGCTCGTGCTCTGGTTTCTAGGCAATGCAAACGTGGACATAAGGTTTCACATGGGTAGGGACGATGATCAAATAGATTTGGTTAAATTATAGTGGGGGTTCTGTATATATTATTGATGCATAACTTTAAGCTAACTAGAACGGTTATTGATCATTTTCTGGGGTAATTGTTAGATCCACATACCTAACTCTATGTATTAAGGATCAATGGTGAATATGTAATTGTGTTGGCAGTTTCATTTACCTTAGTTGATTATGTGTTTAAAAGTCTTAGAAACTGATCTGTAACTGTATCATTAGTAGTATCAATGTAGTTGATGATATACATTAGCAATATCAATGCAGTTCAATCAGTAAATTAGCTGCAATTAATTGAATTGCAGTTGATAACAGTTCAATCTAGTTGTTGTAGTTTAGAAGTCATAGTTAGGATTAAATTTGGTTGCAATTGATTGAACTGCAATTGATAACAATTCAATGCAGCTGTTGTAGTTTATAAGTCATAGTTAGGGTTGAATTTGGTTGCAACTTATTGAAATATAATTGATTGAACTGAAGTTAATAACAGTTCAGTGCAGTTGTTGAAGTTGTACAATATTGAATTTCGAGGATTACATTATCATAGTTAATAACAGTTCAATGCAGCTGTTGTACACGTTAATCATGTACATAAGTAGTTATGTTAAGTTTACCATAATAAGGATTATATTATGATTAGTTATCACTTATAATATAGCAGTTGTGTAAGGTTAATCATGATTAGTTAGGATTATATGCAGTTGTGGAACCTTCAGTGCAGCTGTGTTAGAAGTCATAAGTTAGGATTACATTATGTAATGATAGTTAGGGGCTGTTTGGCAACTTCTGAATGGTTAAGTGTTGAACCAGTAAGAGGTCTGAACCATTAAGTGTTGAACCACTAAGAGGTTTGAACCATTAATAGTCAGTATAATGCTTAACTATTCAGAGGCAAATGTCTGACAAATTCAGATTAGAGGTCTTAACCATTCAGACTTAGTATAATTCAGACATTTGCTTGTGAAACAAATAGTCTGAACCATTAAGTGTTAAACCAGTAAGATATCTGAATCACTAAAAGCCTCATTAAGAGCTAAACAAACAACCCCTTAATTAATCATGTACATTAGGTTCAATGCGGTTGTGTTAGTCATGTACATTTGTGTGATAGTTAATAACAGTTAATCATATACATTTGTTTAGGAGTCATTACTTAGAACTGTAGTTAATTAGTTTGATTAGGTGAAATTGTAGTTGATTATTAGCACTTGATCATTAGTGTGCATGAACTCTTTGATTAATTAGTTAATTAGGGTGGTTAGTTAAAAGATTTGAATTTGGAGAGAATATTTGAAGTTTACAAGCAAGGACTCATGTAAATAAAAAATTTTCACTCTAATCTAAGCGACTAATTAAAAATAGGGACTCAAATGTTGAAACTGAGAAACATTAGAGACTTGATTGTTCAAACTAGAATAGAAGAGGCTCAACATGCAATCTAGTATCAGCCACATAGACTCATATTGTAGTTTACTCATTATCAAAAAGAGGTTGTTATATACAACCTCTATTTCATGGTTTAACTTAGTGGTGGTGGATACATAGAAGTCTCAATCAATAATGCATGGAGCAACACAACATTCGAAATGGGTAAATAAACAGATATGGGTTTCGAGTTGAAGACTCTAATATACGAAATTTATATAACTGTAAATTAATACTTATTGTATTAATTATGTTGGATCTTAAATGATTGTAATATATCATAAGACTAATTAGACGAATCTCGCTATATGCCGAATATTAAATTATAATTTACATGTACAGGGTGGATTATTGTACAAAGGGGGTTTTATATAAGAAGGATAGAGAAGTGTTTTATAGCATCTGATCTAAAGTTTAACGGTTGAGATAAAAATGACATATTTGTCTATTATGTTTTATTTTATTTTATTTTTTGACTAATTTAACTGAATTAAGGGTAATGGTGTCTTTTTCAATGATTTAAATAAATAACCACCTCACAAAAAACTGCCATAATCAAAACTCCAAAAAATTCGCAATTTTCCTTTTTCATCAAGATAATGAATCAAGATATAAAATTCTGAACTTTATAAAATAATGATCAACCATCTTCTTCATTGTGTTTTAAAAGAGGTTCCAAGAAGTTCGTCAAATTCAAGTCATGGTGTTTTAAAGCATCTAGTAACTTATATTGTGATTCAAATCTTGGTGTTTTAACAATTAGAAGGAATGTATTTTTCGTTTCAAGTCACGGTGTTTTAACATCAAGAAAACTCGAATTTTTAAATTCTCTAGCATGTTTCCATATGTTATAGCATGAAATAAAATAACTAGGCTATTTAACCTAGTTAACTACTTAGTCAAACAAATAAGGAATGAAAGTTGTGACAAATGTGAACAAGTAACAACTAGAGGGACTGAAAATGGAGAATTGGGTTAAAGTTTATACAAAATAGAAACTTTAGGATGTTTATGTGTGTGTGGTGAGTGTGTGTCGACAAACATGAAGGAGAGGGAGAGGAGACCTTCAAACAACCTTGAACCAAGAAATTGATGATGAAATTGAAGATAAATTTATGCATGAATGAAGAATTTGCATCTTCTAGCTCTTGCAAACATATGGTAAGTTATAGAATTGATTTAATGATTTGGTAGAAATGGGTGTGTGATCAATCATTGATCTTGTATGAAAATAAGCATGAGTATGTGATGGAATCACAAAATATAACTTGGATTATGAATGATTTCAGTAATTGATGTTTGAAGGTGAAACCCACTTGAAGTGGTGAAAATGGCGACATAGGTGTGTCACTCATGTCCAAGCCTTGTTCAAATATTGATGTGTTATGTTTTATGTGATTGACTCTAGTTAGTTACATTATGTATGGTATGGAAGTAATGTGATTTTAGTTTTTATTGATGAATGAAAGCAAAAAGTAGAAAGTAAAGCATGAAATATTTGTACATTATGCTTAGATAGTAGTATGCACACCAAGTGTTTGATTAAATGTCTAAGTGACAATAATATGTGAATTGTATGCAAATAATAAGTAAATATGTATAGAAAGTTGTAACTTTTGCCAAATATGGTCCCCAAAAACCCGAACCATTCTTGGATTTTCCTTGTGTATTTAATCTTTGTTTGAATAGTAAATGAAAATGAAAATGAAAATGAAATTTTATTCCTTTTAATCATCCTAAAAATATATATAGGCATGAATATAAATGGGTGGTATACATATAAACATTGTTAAATACATAAGCTACAAGGATCACTCGCTACTTTAGAGAACCTATGAATTTAAGGACCAATTACGAATAAATTAAAACTAGGGCATTTCTTGGCTTAAAAAGAAAAGCATGTAGACCATGGGGTTTGAACCCGGTCTACCTGGCCAAACAAAGTAACACGTGCCAACTGAACCACTCCCCCATGTCACAATATCCAATCAAAACCCACATTGTATGGATTTTAACATAATGCTACGCTTAAACTAAAAACATTTTTCTTTTGCCGTTCAAACTTGTTTGTAACAGGAAACAATCTCAATTTCTTGAAATAATCGATGATTGATTCGAGTTTCCAAAAGTATATCGAAGCTCTTAATCATCCAAAGCCTGGAAAAGTGTTCTATCAATTCTGGAAATGAAAATCACCAACCAAAATCATTATAATCGAAACCTTAAAGTTGCTGACAACCTACCCTCCTATTTATCGAACATTACAACCCTTCAATGTGTTTACCTTGTTCTCCCCACACTCTAAATCATAAAACCCAAGCCTTCGAAGGACCTGCAACACGCCGAAATACCTAAATGTCGCTGGAGATCAGAGAAACTCGCTGGAGCACATCAAGAAATCTTCAACCACTGCTTCGGACAATTCTTGTTCCAAGCTCACTAAATCCCATTTGTACGCTTAGTTTTGCAAAGAATTGCAAACGCGAGCACTGTGAGTGGATCCTTTATTCTTCTTTTTAATACTAGTTCTAGGTGCATCATGTGTTACATTTCCTGTTATTACATTTTCACATTTCAATATGTGTAAATACCAACCTGTGTAGTTTATGTGTTATGTGAATGCTTGTTTGGTTCATTGTTTGGTGTATTACATTTCATGAGATAGTTACACATTGATCCATAGGCTCCTCGCTTCTCCTTTACCATGAGCAAAACCCGACATTGTGATGGATAGTGTAAAACCCGAGCGTTAACGATCATATCTTATGTGTTTTTAGTTAGTTTTGAGTGGTTATATGCATTGAATGAGATAACTACGAGAACTAGTTGTTTTGCAGGTCAACTGATTAATTCGGGTGATTTAAGAAGGTTAGAGATGACATGGAATATCTGTGATGCAGTTGCAAAGTAAAAGATTCCGACCGGGACTTGTTCGGGTCAAGAACTAACTTGAAAATACAAGAAAAAGGGAGATTAGAAGTCGAGGGGCTTATTGGTATTTAACTGAAAGTTGTTGCACCTAAGTGAAAGGAAGTGAGAATCTTGCCGTAGCTTATGTTCGTTGGACCGTAGGTTACGGTGTGCTTGTTTAGAGAAGAGATTAACGAGAGAAGGTGGATCGTAGGTTACGGTTTCTGACCGTAGCTTACGGTCACATACATCATTTCCAGAATTCCCTGACCGTAGGCTACGGTTGTTGACCGTAGATTTACGGTTGAGTCACATGTTTCCATAGTTTTCTGACCGTAGCTTACGGTGCAATACCGTAACTTATGTAAGAAGATGAAAAAGATCCGCACGTGTAGTTATGCATGTATGTTAGGGTTTACTAAGGGGGTTTTCCACTTATCACTAATCAAGGACGAACACAAGACTTCTAGGGCTCCAAAGTTTGAAGCTTTTCACCCTCAAACATCATTGTGCCACTCCAAATCAACATCACGATCATGGATTTAGCGATCTCTCAAGTGTTTGATGGTTTTGTGCACACAATAAGCGGCTAGTTCTTTTTATGGCTTCATCCGAATGGAGGATTGATGTAAGTTAGGTACTTTTATATGTTTTTGATAACCATTTGGATTCGGTGATCTAAGCATTCGATGCTTTTCACCTTGGATTTGATTAACTAATTGTAATTGATTACATTTTATTGAACCTAAATTTTTAATCATTCAGTTCCCGAGAGTTCTAGAAATTGGGATATATTTGACAAGGGATTAGGGTTGGTAATTGTGATTGATGCTCGCGTGATAACCTTCCATTATGTATTAATCGGAGTACTTAGTTGATGAGCATCACAACTGGTTAATTGGATTAACATTCATTTATCCAAGTGTTGGATGAAACCTATAATTGTAATCTACTTTCCAATCTGAATTTCGGGGGAACCATTGTTCTTCCTATTGATAACAACTTCAATTTAGTGTGTTAAATTAATTAATCGGCAAACTTCAATCCAAGTTTCATTTTTAGTATTAATTAATCAATACTTAATATTACAACACTTTCCACAATCTTCCCTTTGCTCGATACCCGACTTATCCTATCTACATAGTTTAGTTGGTTTTTGCATGTTTTTCACGACACGCATCAAAATGGCGCTCTTGCCGGGGAGGCGTGCGCAAAGTGTTTAGTTAGTCTATATAATTTTATTGTGTTTCATTCAGAATTATGCAAGATTTCTTTTGTTTGTGTTGTGCAGGTGATCTCTTCTTTATATGCATCATACTCGGAAGTCCGGGCAGTCTTCACCATTAGTGTTTGATCTAGAGATAGAAAGGTCGGTTTGGCACACCCGAGTACTGCACCGCGAAAATCGAATTCTGCAATCACCAACACCAACAACAAAACCAATGGAGAGTTCAAGTAATTTTGAGAATTAACCAGTCACTCCATCTCCACAGAATCAGTTCTCTCTAACAGCCACTCAACCTGCACCAAATACGACCATACCCCCTAACAACGATCACAATCTACCCAGCCTGCTACTACACATGTACCACCGATACCACCACCACCATTCCTAATCTCAGCAATCTCCCACCTTTTCCGAATCAAAACTATACCCAAACTTCTAATATCCAGCAATCATCACCATATGTCAGGATTGTCAGTGATGACACTGTTATTCCGCTTACTCAGACGGAACCATCTAGCCCAGTCACTGATCTTCCTCCATCAACTCAACCAACGTACTACCCATCTTCACAGCAACAACAGTATTCCGTTAGAAATTCAGCATTTGAACAACGGGATGGTGCAGTGGATTCGAGGAGTGGATTTGATGCATATGAGGAATATGGGGGAAATCAGATGTTAGGTTTGGCAATCCATG
Source organism: Scalesia atractyloides (assembly GCA_947069175.1). NCBI lineage: Eukaryota > Viridiplantae > Streptophyta > Magnoliopsida > Asterales > Asteraceae > Scalesia > Scalesia atractyloides. The sequence goes on along the minus strand of CAMTDV010000001.1, from coordinate 13,264,335 downwards.
AAGGTTACAATACGGGATTTAGGCTGGGTGATGGGGTGAATTATGAAGCGTCGGGGTATCCACAACCAGTCAATGCTCCTACACCAGTCAATCAGCAACCGGTTAATACTAGACCGATTAATATGCCAATTTCACCGACGCCCCAAAAAACACGGATTCCTCAATACCACAACAAATTCCGATGCCACAGGTTCAAGTTCCACAGAGACCACCTCCCAGAAATAAGCCTCCACCGATCAACCAATTTGAAGGTATTCCAAGAAGATATGATCGGGGACCAGTAAGGGGCGTTGAGAGCCACTTTAAACCGGCTATCGCCAATAACCCCTCACCGATAGTTATCCTTCAATTACGAGGTCGGTCGTTCGAGGTAAGGGCACAATCAATTCAAAGCCTTCCCAAGTATCATGGCTGACTACCGAAGAGCCATATCTACATATCGTAGCGTATGATGCCCGATGCAATACCATTGGCGGCCAAGGGTTCACACCGGACGATGTGAAGTTGGTACTTTTATAGTAAACAATCAATGAAAAGGCGCAACATGGTTTCATTCGTTGCCATCCGCTTGAATCTTTACATGGCACGTCATGCAGCAATTATTTCTGGATGAGTTTTATACACCGCTACGGACAAATAATGCTCGAAAAGATATTTGGAATTTCTGATAGCAACCTGGTGAGCTCTTTCATGAGGCATTTGACCGATTCAAGATGATGCTAAAGAATTGCCCGCATTATGGGATTCAATTATGGGAGCTTCTGAATGCATTTCATGAGGGTTTATCAGATGAAGATGCGAGGGATCTAAGCTCGACATCAAACGGAACGTTCGGTATAAACTATGAGCAGGTCGATGGGAGTATTTAAAAAGGAATGCGAGAACATCAAAACGATAAGCTCAGTCTTCAAGAAGTACTCAGCATTCGGTTGTGAGGGCGGTGGATAATGCACCGGAAGCTAGTGGACAAATGCCGTTCTGTGGGCATTGTGGGGATTTAGGGTACATCGCAGATCAATGCCCTAGTGTTGTTTCTGGAGCTACAAATGCTAATTATGTGCAAGGAAGTGGAGGAGGTGGTAGGAACTTTAATATGAATTCCAATACCTACCATTCGGGCCTTAGAAATCATCCGAATTTCAGCTATGGGAATGCAAACAATCAAAGCAATCCGAGGTTTCAAGGTAATAATCATTCGGGGGGACAACGGAACTTCAATCAGCCTCGCTTCCAGCATAATTTTCAAGTTGGATATCATCCGAATAAGGGCGAATCAGTTGGATCTTCTAATTCTTCTAGGGGCAATGATATGATGAAAATGTTGAAGTCAATTCAGCAAGACATCAGAAGCGCAACCAGTTGGATGAGGTGCGGGCACAGAAGGATGAAGTGCGCGACAAGGCCATTCAATCATTGACGACGTAGATGGGCCAACTTACCAACGAGCTGACGGAGTTGAAGCAGAGCAACGGACGGTTACTGATGTATAAGAATTTATACATCTTTTAAACGTCAAATATTCCCCATTAATGCGGAAATTCGTTGTGTTTTCATTGATCTAGATACTCATTTGAGTTATTTGTGAAAGTGCAGGTCCGGGCTTCGGCCCGGTAAAGAAACAAAGGCATTTGGAGCAAATTGGAGCAAAAATGGAACATTTCTGCCAAACTGCCAGATATGGCACGACCGTGCCAAGCATCCAGAAGTCGGCACTATCACAAGCACTATCATCAGACTGCACAATCCGAGTCAAATCAACACTTGGCACGATCGTGCCAACCCGAAGCACGACCGTGCGCGTGCAATCACAGGCCCTGATCAGCTAGTTTCCGAGTTCAACTTAGTCAGTTCCGAGTACGATATCAATAAGCACGACCGTGCCAAATGGTGGCACGGTCGTGCCACCTCGGGGAAATTTTAGCAGGATCTTTCTGAATTTGGCATCAAACTTGGTCAACAACTCAGAAAGGCACCTGACACTTACCAAGCACGACCAAGCAAAAGGTGGCACGGTCGTGCCAAATGCCCATTAGCTTAAATACGTGAATTCAGCTCATTTGAAGGGAGTTGGAGCATTTGGGTGGATTTCTCTCTCAAGAAGCTGATCTTGGAAGCTTGGAGATTGAAGAAAGGAGCCTTTAGGAGATTGTATCACTTGATAATCCAACTCATTTAGCTAATTACCTTGTCTTAAACACTAGTATTTCACTTGTTATTCATGCACAATCCATATTACTTTATGTTTGTCTTAGTTATCATGAGCCTTCTAGGCTAAACAATTGTGTTGTTTGAATTTTGTTGAAGCTAATGAACACTTGACAATATGGAAGTAGATGTGGTGATCATTGTATGTTAATCTCCATGATGGTATTTATTCAAGTTTCTTGGAATGCATGTTCATGTTTAAAGTTATTATTCTTGAATGTTTGATCATAAAAATTTACATGTAGTGTTGGAAAACCCATGTAGAGATTATGATTATTGAATCTTGTTAGTTGTTGATTTGATTCATAGCATGAAACTAGGAATGGTAATTGCTAACATGATTAGGATGATGATTTGAATATGAGTATGAATTCTTGCATTTGGATTTGTAAAGATCTTATGAATGTTTATATGAATTCTATGGTTTGTGTTCATGTTGGATTGATGACTTAGGCCAAAGTTGTTGTTTAGCATGACCATGCTTGTGATTCATGTCAAGAGCTTGTTGAAGATATTATTTACTTGAAACCAAGTTAGGGTGATTAATGTGTTGTTCATGTTAGTTTTCCTTAATTTGTGGAGTTAGGAGTTTTGATTAACAATTAACTCATTATTAAAGATTGACATCAATTTAGCAAGAGAACTTAAAGAACGAATCTTAGGTGATTAAAATGTTGTTCATTATAATTTTCCTAAGATTTATAAAGCTAGGGGACCTTGATTGGAAACTTAGGTTATTCTAAGACTTGCATCACCATTAGTTTTCCTTAAAAAGTTGTTATATGTTTATTAGTGGATACTTAATTCAAGCAACCTTTCTTAGATATTGTTCTTGTTAATTCATTTAGTTAAGTTTTATCCTTACATGATAGTTTTAAAACAATCAAGAAATCAACTCATTGATCGAAAGAGGTTTAAAAGTAACGAAAATTTAGTACTGAGACACCGAGTCTACGGATTGATATCCGGTTCTTACCAGCGAACTATACTACCACCTGACGGGTACAGTTGCCCTATGTGTGTGTAGTAGGTTTTAAGTAAAAACTATTTTAAAACCTAATCTGTGTGAATGAAAATTTATAACAATAAAAATATATTTAATCCACGCACATCAGTTGCCAAGTGACACAACAACAAATCCTACTCATCAGAAAAAAGGTAACTAGGTCAGCCAGGTAAGTACCCTCCGTAATGGTAAGGTTTATAACAAAGTCCATGCTCTACCACAATTTGTTGAAGGCATGGTGGAGGACTTAGGTGAGGATGGTGTGAGTGATGATGAGTCGGAACCTGCGGTTGTTAAAATGAATGTTGAGCCTAATTCTAATACTTGTGTTAAGACTGTCAAACCGACTAAGGCTAAGGAAGGGGAACACATTCCACCTCCCTTTCTCGAAGCCTTGAAGAACCCTGGTAATAAAAGCATCATTAACAAAAGGGGGCCTCAACCAAAGGAAATTTAGGAAGTTTTTAAACAGGTTAAAATCAACTTACCTTTAATTGATGACATCAAACAGGTTCCGGCATACGCCAAATATTTAAAAGTTATGTGCACCCAAAAACGGCAACACAAAGTCCCTAAACAGATTGACTTAACAGAAAGGATTAGTGCTGTTTTGAATGGAGTGCTTCCACCCAAGCTACAAGATCCTGGAACGTCCTTAATTCCCATTCAAGTGGGATATTTTAAAATGAACCGGGTGTTACTGGATCTAGGAGCTAGTGTGAGCATTCTCTCGGGAAGTTTGTATGACCAATATGATTTTGGTCCGCTGCGTCGAGCTGATACAACTGTTGTGTTGGCAGATATGAACCTAAGCTTCCCCAGGGGATTGTTCGCGATGTCATTGTTAATGTGGAAGAATTTTATTTCCCAGTGGACTTTTTGGTGCTTGATTATGTCTCATCTGACCAAATCAATCAGCCAAATGTCATCTTGGGCCGACCTTTCTTAGCCACTTCACATGCATTGATCGACTGCCCCACTGGCACTGTTGATATGATGTTTGGCAATAGAAAGGTCAGATTAAATGTGTTTTCTAACGTTTCTGACATGTTTCCTAGTGATGGATGTTTCATGGTAGATATTATCAACGGATGCTACCCTCATTTAGAGGATGAAATGTCCGAGTTATGTTTGTTATGTGATAGGGTGGAGCAGAATCATGTGTGATCTAGAGGAGGAGGTGCAGAGCTTGGAGGTGCTGGCAATGCAAGAAAAAAGGCCTCCATGGACTCATCAAGTGGAGAGCCTCCCAGCTGAGATATCATCAGGATTGTAGCCGTCATTGGTCAGTCCACCGAAGGTCGAGTTGAAAGAGTTGCCGCATCATTTAAAGTATACATTCTTGGGGGAGGATCAAACTCTTCCAGTCATTATTGCTGCTAATCTAGAACAAGAACAAGAGGAAGCACTACTGAAGGTGCTTAAGACCCATAAAGCAGCGATCGGATGGACTCTCGCAGATCTTAAAGGTATAAGTCCTTCTATAGTTATGCATAAGATTATAACTTATGCAGATGCGAAGCCTACACGGGATACACAGAGGCGTTTGAATCCTAACATGTGGGAAGTGGTAAAGAAGGAGGTTATTAAGTGGTTGGATGCCGGGATCATTTATCCTATTTCTAACATGCATAGGTAAGTCCAACTAAAACGGTGCCAAAGAAAGAAGGGATTCAAATTGTTAAAGGCAACAACCATGAGCAAACAGCCACTCGGTCGGTAACTGGGTGGCGGGTATGCATTGATTACAGGAAACTTAATGCCGCCACGCCAAAGGATCACTTTCCTTTGCCTTTCATTGATCAGATAGTCGAAAAATTGTCAGGTCAGAAGTTTTATTTCTTTCTAGATGGCTACTCAGGGTATAATCAGAATGCCATACACCGTGATCACCAAGAAAAGACTACATTCACATGCCCATACGGTACCTTCGTATTCAGGTTAATGCCGTTTGGGCTGTTTGATGCCCCGGCCACCTTTCAAAGGTGCATGATGAGTATATTCTCAGATGTGGTCAGGGATGTCTTAGAAATTTTTATGGATGACTTTTTAGTGTTTGGTTCGTCATTTGATACATTTCTAAAAGAATTATCTAAGGTTTTGGAACGGTATGTCCAAACAAATTTGGTGCTTAGTTGGGAAAAGAGCCATCTCATGGTTCAAGAGGGCATTATTCTAGGACATGTAGTGTCTAGCAAAGGGATTGAAGTTGATAGGGCTAAAATCAAAGTGATTTCTACATTACCACCCCCTACAAATGTTAAAGGCGTTCGTTCCTTTTTAGGACACGCAAGGTTTTACCGTAGGTTCATAAAAGGTTTTAGTGTCATCACCAAACCATTGTGTAACCTACTTTTAAAAGATGTTCCTTTTGAATTTAACGATGACTGTGTTAAAGCTTTTAATGTGTTAAAGGAACAATAGGTACAAGCCCCGATCTTGCAATCACTAGATTGGACAAAACCTTTTGAAATAATGTGTGATGCAAGTGATTTTGCTATCGGGGCTGTATTAGGGCAACGAGTAGATAAGAAACCGGTTGTTATCTACCATGCAAGCAAATCTCTCTCCGATGCTCAACTTAATTATACTATTACGGAGAAAGAGTTGCTTACAGTTGTCTATGCATTAGATAAATTCGTGTCATATATCTGGGGCAGTAAAGTAATCGTTTACTCTGATCACAGTGCAGTTAAATATTTGATGGAAAAGAAGGATGCTAAACCAAGGTTGATTCAGTGGAACCTTTTACTGCAGGAATCTGATATTGAGATTCGAGATAAAAAAGGGTGTGAGAATGTGGTTGCTGATCGTCTGTCATGATTACCTTCGAGGGTTGAGGATGTCACACCTGAGATTAACGAGCAGTTCCCGGATGAGTTCATTGTATCTGTTAATTCTGAACCATGGTACGCTAATTTTCCTAATTATCTTGTCTCAGGTGCAGTGCCAGAAGCGTGGAATAAACGTAGGAACCAGATTTGTTCGGGATAGGTGCTGATCATTTCGAAGATGTATTCAAGAGATGGAAGTTTTGGAAGTGTTACAGCACGCCCATTCATCGGCATGTGGTGGCCATTTTAGCGGTCAAAAGACGGGCCATAAGTCCTTGAATGTGGCCTTTACTGGCCGACGTTATTTAAAGACGCGTTTGCTTTCGCTAAACATTGCACCAATTGTCAAAAGATGGGTGGGATTTCGAAACGAGATGAAATGCCAATGCAGCCAATTTTGGTTGTAGACATTTTTGATGTGTGGGGAATTGATTTCATGGGACCCTTCCCCAATTCGAATGGTAACTTATATATCTTGTAGCGGTTGATTATGTTTCAAAATGGGTTGAAGGGATCGCCACCAAGACTAATGATCATACCGTGGTTTGTAAGTTTATTCAAGCACACATTTTTACACGTTTTGGGATTCCCCGTGTGATCATCAGTGATGGGGGATCTCATTTAAAAACTTCAATGAGGGCAGACTTCTTAAGCGGTATGGCGTTGACCATCACATTGCTACACCATATCATCCACAAACGAGTGAACAAGTGGAAGTGTCAAACAGGCAAATCAAGGAAATTTTACAAAAGACGGTGCGAATTGACCGTAAGGATTGGTCGACTAAACTAGATGACGCCTTATGGGCCTACTGCACCGCCTATAAAACTCCTATTGGCACTACATCTTATCGATTGGTGTATGGGAAAGGGTGTCATTTACCCATGGAAATCGCTCATCGTGAGTTATGGGCTGTTAAACAGGTCAAGAATGACTATTCTGATGCAGGTGCCCACAGGTTGCTGAAGTTGAGTGAGCTTGAGGAGTTGTGCAACAAGGCGTATGACACTGTAGCTGCCTACAAGGATAAGATGAAGGCAGTGCATGACGCGAAGTTGCGGCGTCAAGTCTTTGCGGTAGGTCAACGGGTATGGTTATTTAATTCTCGTCTGAAATTATTTCTAGGTAAATTGAAAAGCAAATGGACGGGTCCTTTTATGATTGTACGTGTTGGAAAGTTTGGAGATGTGGAAATCGAAGACCCAAAGGACCAACGGAGGCAAGTTGTGAATGGGCACCGCTTGAAACCGTACTTCGATGCTGAGGACCTGAATGTGAATTCTATGGATGAGGTGTACTTTCTTGAAAGTTCACCGGAATACATGACCTCTTATGGGTTGTGCGATGTCCGGCTGAAGACGTAAACTTAGCGCTACGGGAGGCAACCCGGAATGTGGTACCTATTTCCTTTGTTGCTGATTTGTGTTTTCATGTTCTAGTGTCTTTTGTCGAAACGGTTTGAATAGGTTGTTTGTCAACACCCCTAGTGGATTGTGCAAGTGTGGGATCATGGTCACTGCGCAGGTACGTAATTGAGTTAATTGCGTGTCACGGTCGACACGACCTTTCATAGGGGGTGGCGCGGGTGAGTAAATGGACAAAATGGATAACAATATTTCATATTGTTTGTTTAAAACTTAGATGGGTGCAAATAAGTATTCAAGTCTTTTTGAACCTTTTCTTGAAATTTTTTTTAAAGCTGAACGTCATGCTTTCTTGGATCGGGTCTAGTAATGGATTAACCGAATAACTCATTAATCAGATGGGTAAGCGAATTAGATCCATAATCCAACACCCTATATTAGATTACATCACCTCTTTTCACCACAAAATCCTTATCATCATCCTCATCTTCTTCCTCAATACACCCAAAACCTCGATAACTATCTCCATCTCCCATTTTCTTATATCTCAACCAAATCGTCTGATTCAAGAGCCTATCTTGCGTAGAATTTCGAGAGGAACATAATATCCATCTTCGTTTCTTCCGAAAACCAATAGATTGTTGTGAATCGGGTTGTCAACAAAGAACCCTAAAATTCAAATTTGGGTTTTTTCATTCAAATTTTAATTCAAGTGAATTGAGCCTTGTCTAAGCATACTAAGCAATAAAGGTATGATTTTTAGCCCCAATTTATCTCTTAATAGCCAGAGTTAAGGTATGGTTGCTTAAGTATGTTCGATATTTACTTGACTAGTTATTTGATAACTGAGTAGGTAGGTATTGAATTATGAACGGATAACGTTACCTTGATTGTCAAACTACAAGAGGGTTGGGGAATGCATGAAAGCTTAGATGAAAGTTATGACTAATGGGTACGGTAGGGAGTTGTTTACAGACCATTGAATGTAAAGAATCTTGGTTGTGTTAGAAATTTTCGCGAGTATATTTATTAGTAAATAAACGCCCACAGTACCAAGTTAGTCATAACAGAGAACAAGTGTGGGGAGGTTAACGGGATTACACACTTGTGCTTGGTTATTTGTATGAATTGAAGTAAACTAATTGATCTTTTGTTGTTTGTTATTTTGTACATGTGTGTAGATGGTGCGGGAGAGAAGAGCGGGAAGGAAAAGGCTGTCGAGCCATCTGCAACTGCTCCTACGAAGTCGAAAAGAAGACGGGGGACAGGTATAGAAATTAAAGAGGAAGAAATGGAAGAAGAGCAAGAACTCTAGTATGGTCATGGTGATGTGCCATATAGACCAACCTAAACAAAAGGCCCCCTCAACAAGCAACGGAAGGAGTACTAAACGGAGCTATTCTATGCCAAAATGGGGGATGATCACTCTATTAAAGATAATATTTGTTTTGAGAAGTGTCACACCCCGACCCGCAGCGGAAAAGGTGATCGGGGCATGATTGGGTTATCATCAAAGCTCATGACATTTATTATACGTTTCATATTCATTAATACAATTTAATGGAAATTTACAATAAATGTTACAACATGCTCTAACTATCAATCTAAGCTTCATTGATTCTCTTCTAAGGCATTTCCTATGTTTTCCTTGCTTCAACCTGTTCACCTGTATCATGTGTAAAAGGGTTTTTGGATCAACAAAAAGTTGGCGAGTGAATCCTATGGAAAACATTTGAACAAGTTTATCCAATTGATTATAAATAATGTGCATAACCACATATGAGTAAATGTAGATGTAAATTTATTCACACAACAAACAATATTGAATATTACACACACATACATCAAATGATTGTTTTGAGGCACGCGTTGTTCGACTCGTCTCCCACGAGGAACTGATGGGCCTAATGAATGAGTTTTGAGGCACGCGTTGTTCTACGAACTGATGGGCCTAATGAATGAGTTTTGAGGCACGCGTTGTTCTTACGAACTGATGGGCCTAATGAATGAGTTTTGAGGCACGCGTTGTTCTACGAACTGATGGGCCTAATGAATGAGTTTTAAGGCACGCGTTGTTCAACTCGTCTCCCACGAGGAACTGATGGGCCTAAATAATTTGCATACAACTTTGACAATATGTAATACATCACAACCAACAATAGTTACATTCTAGTTTAGCTCATATAATGGTATAGCACGAGTTTGCATAAGAGAATTAGTTTAAGCGAAACATGATACACCCCAAAACATGAATAAAAAAGGGAATTTGTAAGAATTCACTCACATTGGGTGCGTTCGGTTGATGATGTTGAATGCACGCGAAGTGGTTTTAACCACGAGTAAAATTAACCTAGATAAATAGCATTATGGTTCGGTAAGTAAACGGATTTATTAATCCATTTTAGTAGGATTTGATGGGTGCATTTTGGGAGTTTAAGGCTATTTTCTAACCTTAAAAATGTTATTTTTAAGTATTTTAATTGATTTTTAATTAAAATAAAAAAATAAAAAAATTTGACTTTTTCTGACCGTTGACTTGACCGTTGACCGTTGACTTGACCGTTGACCGGTTCGAATGAGAATATAAGTGCGCTGGGTGAGGCTCGAACCCGAGACCTCCCGTACGCGTCCACGCAGCTCTACCAACTGAGCTACGTGTCTAACCCGTCATATGTCTGATTTTAATTATATATATATATTAATTAGATTTAAACAGAAATCCTTTATTTTAAAAACGATTTTTAATCCAGAGAACCGGTGCGCTCCACAGGTCTCGAACCCGGGACCTGTGGGTTAGCGTACACACAGTCCACCGCTGGACTGTGTGTCTCACTTGGTTATTAACTCGGTTTTTATTATACTTAACATAGATTGTAAGTCCACCCGGTTCAGTTTAAAAAGGCAGATTTTTATTTCAAGTGAGTAAGGCTGGGACGGATTCGAACTCGCGACGTTAGTGTTTATTGTGCACACAGTCCACTGCTGGACTGTGTGTCTAGCCCGAGTAATATCTTGCTTTTAATTATACTTAAACATTGCCGAACATCGTCTTCCTCACTGGTTTTAACCAGAATCGGAAATCGACTGGTTCGATGATTAAAACATGTTCTTTAGTGACAGAGGGTTAATTACAAGTGAGATTACATAAAAAGAATGAAGAAAATAAGCGTGAGGTATACCGATTGAATTCCTCTGTTTCTCCGGCGAAACTCCGGCGACAGCAATCTCTTCCGGTGACGAGTGTCTTGCAGCAGAGAATCTTCAGAAAGCTTACAAAGGGTGTGGGTGACTTCGGTATAAGTTTAGGGGGTTCAGTAAAGCTCAGAGATTAAGGACTCGGTTTTCCGGCGACGAACAGAATATTTCCGGCGAGTGAGTTTTCGCCGAGAAAGGGTGCGATTTGAGAGTGAAAGGTTTCTGGTGAGTTGTGGGTGAATTTATAGGGTAGTATCAAGATGTATGGGGTCTGAATTCGGTCTCAATTCGAAGTCAGCCGTTCTCCGGCGGTTACGACTGATGTCGAGGGTTCAGACGTCGGTTATAACCGTCGTGGGAGTTAATTCTTCGGTTAACTTGAGCGGAAACGTAAATTATCGGCGAAGTCGTCGGGATTTCCGACGACTGCTATTTGGGCGCAAATTGACTGAATTTGACTTCCGCACTTTATTATTTGAATTAATTGATTCCTTTTATTATCAGAAAATCAAAGTGGCGGAGCGGTTGATCGGCTGGGTGATAAGTTGTTTGTTGAACTGGTACAGACCCGGGTTCGAAACCCGGCAGAAACAAAACATTTTTATTTTGTGATTTTTAACAGTTTTTCAAAAACTTATTATATATCCCCGTATAATAATTGATTATGTATCGTTTGAAATTATTTTGGGCATTTAATTCGCAACGAAAATTTTAACTGACTGTTCGGTTGATAAACGGAGTGGGTTTGGTAAATCCGTTTTTGACGGATGTTACAAGAAGATGGTCTACAAACCGGATCTTAGGGCATTGGGGCTATATGAAAAATTGGTATCGCTTGGGTGGGGGCGATTGCAGATTTCAAGGGTAATGATAAAGGAGATGTGTATATCAAGAGTGTTATAGCCTGATTGAGCACACTGAAGAAGGATGATGGAAATAATCCACCAAGGACTGTCACGCTTACTGGAACAGTCAATGGAAGCGGGCCACCATGTCTTTAGCTACATTGAGGCAAGTGGCCAGGTTTGATTCTAAAGCGGATGATTTCTACCATCTAGTGGATGAGAATCACTATTTCAATGAGTAGAAAAACTTGGTCAGAGAGAGTGTGATGTATACAGAGTTATTTCTGTTGAACAAGGGGGTCAACATGAAGCGGGACAATCTGAAGCCGCTTGTGAGGGTGCTGTTGAGTTTTGTAATGTCAAATGTGGCTCCGAGAATGGGAGATAGTCAGGCAATAAGGAAATGGAAGTTGCCGGTTCTTTATGCCATCATGACCAGTCAGCCCCATATGTCATTCCGCAGTTGGTAATGTTGCACGTCTGGCAAAGTAGGAATGCGAAATTGAAAAAAATAATCCCTCATGCTAGGCTTATCAGTACGTTACTGGCAAGACATGGAGCATTGTTGCCATTAGAATATCCATTTTCCAAACCGCACGCCATTTTCTCCATGGCAGATTTGTGTAAAAGTGACCGCATCTCATATAAGAAAACGAAGCTGTGGCACAAAATTCAATATGGAGATGGGGCGAAATTAAAGGTGTTGCAGTGGGGGAAAGCAGCCCCTCAGCAAGGGGAGATGGATGTTCTTGATTCCAGTGACGAGGAATTAATACGGTCGAGGCGCGAGGCTGGTTTAGACATAGGTGAGGGGTCGAGCAGACAGCCAGAAGAACGGAGGCAGTCCTGCAGATTATGGGCAATGGGAAGCGTCGCAACAAGCTATTTATGATCAAAGATCTAGACATGATGTTGAGAGAGAATGTCAGCACAGGGAGCTGATGGAGTATATGACTCGAACCGAGAGGATGCGCCATATCGAGTCGCAGATGGACCTGAATATGAGGGCTTACGATGAGAATCAGATCCGATGCCATATGGATTATTATCAAGGGGTCCCGTATGTTGAAAATCCACCTTAGGTGGATTTTAGTCAAGAGCCGCCATATCAGCCAGGTATGCCTCGACATCCGACGCCTCAAGTTCATGGGTCAATGTGGTTACCACGGGATTACACGGAACCGCACTTTCAAAGCTCGTATCCATATCAACCTCCGTCGTATGAATAGCCATCACAGCCGCAGCAGCCACAATCATCACAACAGCAGCAGCAGGATCGACCAGAAGGAGGCTTGGCCGACATATTTGACATGAGTGCATTTTATGAACGTTTGGGGGGATTTTATGGACACCCACCGGGTCCATCATATCACTGAGCACTCACTGATCCTCTGCATAGATCAGATCCATGTGCTTGATCTCATTTCTTATTTATTGTTTAAGACAATTTTTATTTCTGTTAATTGGTGGTGTTTAATTTTATGTGTTTATGGAGGGGTTGCATTTGTCTAATAAGGGTTAGTCGCTCTTGGGATGTCGGTTGGTCTTCTCGGGTTAATTTTAAGTGCACCATACATTGGGGACAATGTATCCCAAGTGTGGGGATGTGGGATCCCGAGAAGAAACTGGTGGGTAAACGTTTGAAGACTATGAAAATGATGGAAACTGATAGGAAAATGCAAATTGGGAGTTCTTTTTTCAAACTTTTGAAAAATTTTCATCGCCTTAGGTATACTAGTTAGTTATGAAAACCTAAGATTTCAATCACTAATGGTTCTCTCGCCGGTAGCAATTAATATAGTTCCTTGTCATGGTTGTCCCTTTAAGTTTTATGAGAGTAGGTCTGGCAACTGTTTTTATAAAAAAGTTGTAAAGAGATGTCTATGTAAGGGTAACATGCTTTAGATTGCATATGCTATATGTCGGTAACCGTTTACCTTTTTCTTGGTGAGATTTTTGAGCCTGTAGAAGTGATAGAACATCAATATGAATTCATTTGTTGAGAGCAGACCGTATGTTATTCTGTGTAAGAACTTGTGTAATTTGACACATGTTGAGACTGTGGATTTGACAGGTGCATATAAATGATAAAGGCAGTAGGATTTATGTTACATAGTAGCACGGTTTATGTGTGTATATGATGATCATCCTGAGTGGCCCAGTTGAACCTACACACCATTCATTTGTCCACCAATTGTGAGTCGTGTTAATACTAGATGTGTTGAAAAAAAAAGAGAGAGAAAAAGAGAAAGTTGGGTGAACATTGTTTAGAGTGTTGTGGGTAGAACAACCCGAATGCGTGAGTTGTGTATATGCAAATAAGTTGTCGCAGATCGATTGCTTATTGTTAGCCACTGATAGGAAAGAGGAAAAAGAAGAAAAACCATAAATTCCCCTACCCTTAGCCTAAAGCCTAAACCCAAAAGTCCTTTTTGATATGTGCCGTATTATATATATAGTGGAAGTGTGATTGTTATACAAGTTTATAATTGTATGAGTTCATGTTGGTTTATGAGTGTATATACACTAGCACATCACATGCTAGTTCAGATATTTAAGCCAAGAGGAGAGTATATTGTGAGGGGCATGTAGCATGTGTTTTGAATTATAAGCATGTTAGTTTTATATAGATAAGTCTTGGGTTTTGAAGTGTATTAACTGTTGTCAGGCTGTCAATCTTGATTGTGTTAGTCTATGGGATGGGTATGACTTGAGAACTTAATTTGATGAATCGGTTAAGGGATTTGTTGTATTGTTATTATGGTGAGTAATTTCGAATTGGTTTGCTTGAGGACAATCAAATGTAAGTGTGGGAATGTGATGGAGAGGGTAAAACCTGAGCGTTAACGATCATATCTTATGTGTTTTAGTTAGTTTTGAGTGGTTATATGCGTTGAATGAGATAACTACAAGAACTGGTTGTTTTGCAGGTCAACTAATTGATTCGCGTGATTTAAAAAGGTTAGAGATGACGCGGAATACCCGTGATGCAGTTGCGAAGTAAAAGATGCCTACCGGGACTTGTACGGGTCAAGAACTAACTTGAAAATACAAGAAAAAGGGAGAGATTAGAAGTCGAGGGGCTTATTGGTACTTAACTGAAAGTTGTTGCACCTAAGGGAAAGGAAGTGAGAATCTTGCTGTAGCTTACAGTCGTTTGACCATAGGTTACGGTGCGCTTGTTCAGAGAAGAGATTAACCAGAGAAGGTGGACCGTAGGTTACTGTTTCTGACCGTAGCTTAGGGTCACATACATCATTTCCAAAACTCCCTGACCGTAGGCTACGGTTGTTAACCGTAGCTTACGGTTGAGTCACATGTTTCCGGAGTTATCTGACCGTAGCTTACGGTGCAATACCGTAGCTTATGGTCAGATGATGAAAAAGATCCGCACGTGTAGTTGTGCATGTATATTAGGGTTTACTAAGGGGGTTTTCCACTTATCACTAATCAACTTGGGCTCCAAAGTTTGAAGCTTTTCACCCTCAAACATCATTGTTCCACTCCAAATCAACATCACGATCATGGATTCAGCGATCTCTCAAGTGTTTGATGGTTGTGTGCACACAATGAGCAGCTAGTTCTTTTTATGGCTTCCTCTAAATGGAGGATTGATGTAAGTTAGGTACTTTTATATTTTTTGATAACCATTTGGATTCGGTGATCTAAGCATTCGATGCTTTTCACCTTGGATTTGATTAACTGATTGTAATTGATTACATTTTATTGAACCTTGATTTTTAATCATTCAGTTCCCGAGAGTTCTAGAAATTGGGATATATTTGACAAGGGATTAGGGTTGGTAATTGTGATTGATGCTCGTGTGATAACTCCATTATGTATTAATCGGAGTACTTAGTCGATGCGCATCACAACTGGTTAATTGGATTAACATTCATTTATCCAAGTGTTGGATGAAACATATAATTGTAATCTACTTACCAATCTGAATTTCGGGGGAACCATTGTTCTTCCTATTGATAACAACTTCAATTTTGTGTGATAAATTAATTAATTGACAAACTTCAATCCAAGTTTCATTTTTAGTATTAATTAAGCAATACTTAATATTACAACACTTTCCACAATCCTCCATTGGTTTGATACCCGACTTATCCTATCTACATAGTTTAGTTGGTTTTTGCATGTTCTTCACGACAGACATCACATTGCCAATACATGAGATTAGCTCCGTTGATTGAGCTCGAATCTTGCAGTCAATACAGCACATCATTATATAGTGCAACATACATCCATTCATTGGAGTAATTACATTAAGTGTTAATTTTGTTGTATGAGGTTTGATTCATTTACGCTTAACATATTTAATTACCATTGTTATATGCACAATTTCACAATACCTAATAAACTTATCATTTCCACAAATACTATAAGATTCACTCACCAACTAATGTTGAACCAAAATATACATTTATCCACATGATATAGGTGAGCAAGCTTGAAGACAAGAGTGGACACTTAGGTGAGCTTTAGATAAAGAAATCGTATTCTTTTAAACTTTGATGAAGAATTTCTTTCTTTTAAGTTATTTGTTGGTTTTGGATAATTGTTATTTGAGTATTTAAAATTGTGGAATAATGATATTTAAACTTCTAAATAGCATGTCATAAGTTTTGAGCAATCAATCATGACCAGATTACCTAGTCCCCTGCAGGTCGGGGTCTGACATATTGGTATCAGAGCCAATGATTATAGGGATATATGATAGGTTACTAGACCACTTAGAGCGTATACTATAGTCAACTAGAAATTATGTGTTTACGTGCTAAAATGTTATGTTCTAACTTATGGCATCCATTTTTTAAACATTAAATTTTTTTCATCTTCACACACAAGTGTATGCAAGCACCCTATTTGCTACTTGATTATGTGTTACGTGCAACGTGTTATAAGTATACCAATAAGGATATATATATATATATATATATATATATATATATATATATATATATATATATATATATATATATATATATATATATATATATTATAAAGAGCACTACATACACAACACAGCATACAAACCTTATAATATTCTTATTATAAGTTCCAAACCCCTTCAACTTCTAAACATTTCCCTCCATTTTCAAAATACATATTTTCTTCATCGTTCCATTTTTTTCAGATGATTATTATTTTCAAATCTTATCAAAGTAAGTTTAGGTGACTAGCATGTAGTAACTGGAAAGGTTTGAGTACTGGTAGTCGAGACGTCCTATCTAGGATTGGTCTTCGTATAAACCCAAAGTGACGGACCCGTTTGCCTACCTGGGGACTAACGATGAGAGTATAAAGGACCTATTAGGCCAAAGCAGGCCAAACAAAACGTCGTGTGAACTAGCCCTACTTTGAGTTGTCACCGTGTCCATACCAGGATACCCTCCGACTTTTGCACATTAAATTCATGTTTCACAATTTTCATTCGGGTTTAGCGTACGTTAACAGGCTAACCTATGCAGACCATAAAAAAGCCCTGTAATCATGGGGGCCAACATGATTACATAGGTAAAACTATGGAAGGCATACGAGATCCAATTTCGAACAAAGCCCAAAGCATCATCAATGATGCGGATTTTCATTTAAGTTTTTATTTATTTATTTATGTATTTCATCTACATACAAGTTTTATCATTCATATACATCAAAACTCACGACCTCATTTGCATTAATTCTTGTAGATGTCTTCTTGGCGCCAGCACTCCGTAAGGAACCAGGAACTTCGGTCAACGTATGGCCGCCCAAATCGCCAAGCAAGTGGCTTCCATAATCACCAACATCGTTATCCAAGTCCAACAGGCACTTGCCAATACTGGCCTAGACAACCAAGTGAAACCTGATGATGTTGTTGCTACTACAAACCCTTCCAAGTGCTCATTTAAACACTTCAAGTGCTGTGACCTTCCAAAGTATGAGGGAATAGAGGGGGCCACTACTCTCCTTCGTTGGTTTGAAGAGATGGAGAGTACCTTCTTGAACCGTGACTGCCCTCGACCGCAAGGTCCGATACGCTACCGGTCGGCTCATTGGAATAGCTTTAACTTGGTGGAGCGCGAAAAAGAGAAAAAAAGGAACCGAAGTGGCCGTGGCCCTATCTTAGGGACAACTTAAGGAACTCATGACCAAACGGTTATGCCCTCGTAGCGAAATCAAGAGGTTAGGAGATGAATTTTGGGATTTAGAGCAAATTTAGAGGACTATGTGACATACAACAAGCGTATCCATGAACTTAATCACTCGGTTCCTTACTTTTTCACCCCTCTCACTCGTCTCGTTGAGAAATACATTAGGGATCTTCATTCTGGCATTTAAGACCCTGTGATGAGTAGTGTACGAGCATATTTTGACGTAGTGCTCACAGAAAACCGTATCCGAAACGGAGATTTTTACAAGGAAGAAAAAAAGGGTTCAATTAGCAAAACCCCGGTAGAGACATCCAGTCCAGTTAAGACTGTGTCTTTCTCTCGGTTTAACCCTAAGAGGAAGGGGGATGGAAGAAACTACACTATGACCCAAGCCAACCCACCTAACTAGCCAAATCAACCTTGTAAGTAGCCCAATCTCTCAAATTACCCTAGCCAATGCCCCACACAAAAAGCCTTATTCAGGACCCTTCCCAAAATGCAACCGGTGCCAATATCACCACCTAGCGGAAATACCATGCCAATACTATACCGGATGTGGACGTGTGGGCCATACAACCCAGGCTTGTCATACTCTCTAACATCAAGCCCGAAACCAGAACCAAGCCTAACGCAACAATCAGACAGTGGGCCAAGACCCCTATCAACCACCTCAAATCATGCACCACCTTCCCTACTGATGACCCAACCCTTCTATCAACCCAATTACATGATGATGCCACAAATGTGGAATTGCTAACACATTTCCGTAACACGTGCCCTCGTTGGTGAACAAAGTCAATGCTCATGCCCAAGCTAACCCTGTGAATCAAGCTAATCAGGCAACCAACCAGCCAGGGGCAGAGCCTTCAACATCAACGCCAACCATGTCAGGGCAGATAACAACGTGGTTAATGGTACTTTTCTCATAAATGTTAGCTATGCATCTATTTTATTTGATACGGGCACGGATAAGAGTTTTGTGTCTCTAGAGTTCGAGTCTACTCTTGGTTTTCCTCGCTATAGCCTAGCCTTATCTTTTACAGTGGAGGTAGCTGATGGAGAGCCCATTACCTTGGACTCTATATCGTGGCTGCACTCTTACTCTCAATGAGCACAATTTCTTATCCCTATGAAATTGGGAAGTTTTAACATCATCATTGGCATGGACTGGCTTAGTCAGCACCATGCCGAGGTAGTATGCTATGAAAATATATTCGAATTCCTCTCGCCAATGGCCAAACTCTTCGTATATTAGATGAAACTCCATCAAAAGGGCTTATGCCTACAAGCTCGAAAGTACCTCTGCAAGGATTACGTGACCTTTTTAGCCTATATTGTCAAGAAGGGAGGAAAGGAGAAGAAGCTGGAAGATATTCCCATTGTTCGAGAATTTCCTCAAGTCTTCCCAGATGACGTATCAGGACTTCCTCTTGTATGAGAAGTCGAATTTTGCATTGATCTTATACCTGGTACCACCCTGGTTGCAAAACCACCATACTTATTGGCCCCTTCTAAAATTCAAGAATGGGCTAGTCAATTGCAAGAATTGGCAAACAAAGGGTTCATACGCCCTAGTTCCTTGCCTTGGGTTGCACCTGTTCTTTTTGTCAAGAAGAAGGATGGGACATTCCAAATGTACATAGACTATCGGGAGTTCAACAAGTTAACCATTAAAAACTGTTACCCTTTACCCCGCATTGATGATCTTTTAGATTGATCTTCGTTCTAGATACCATCAGCTTAGGTGCGGGAGGACGATGTCCTAAAACCGCGTTCTGAACTCGTTATGGTCATTATGAATTTATGGTCATGTCCTTTGGCTTGACCAATGCTCCAGCTGTCTTCATGGATCTAATGAATAGGGTGTACAAGCCTTATCTTGAAACCGTTTTGTTATTGTCTTCATTGATAACATCCTCATATATTTGAAGACCAAGTCGGATCATTAGCAACATCTTCGACTTATATTCAGGCTCTTGAATACCGAAAAGCTTTACGCTAAGTTCTCCAAATGTGAATTCTGGTTGAAGTAAGTCCGATTCCTTGGCCATGTTGTTAATGACAAATAATTCATATTGATCTAGCAAAAAATTGAAGCAGTGAAGGATTGGCAGGCTCCATGCACCCCTACCGAAGTCAGATCTTTCCTTTGTTTAGTAGGCTATTATCGGCGTTTTATCGCCAATTTTTCCTGAATCGCCTTACCGCTTACAGTCTTGACTAACAAGGGTAAATCTTTTGATTGGGGGCCCAAGCAGGAAGAGGCTTTTCAAACTTTGAAGCAGAAACATTTTCTGATGCACCTATCCTTACCCTCCCAAACGGTTATGATGATTTTGTAGCCTATTGCGATGCGTTGAGACAAGGCTTAGGGTGTGTCTTGATGCAACCGGGCAAAGTGATAGCTTATGCCTCAAGGCAACTCAAAGTCCATGAAAGAAACTACACAACTCATGACCTTGAACTTGGTGCAGTCGTGTTCCCTCTGAAGATATGGAGACACTATTTATACGGTACCAAGTGTGAGATCTACACTGACTACAAGAGTCTTTAGCACATCTTCAACCAAAAAGAGGTAAACATAAGACAACGACGATGGGTTGAACTTTTGAACAACTATGATTGCGAGATTTGCTTCAATCCTAGCAAAGCGAATGTCGTAGCAGATGCTCTTAGTCGAAAGGAGTATGCAAACTTAGTCCATCTCTTATGTTCTCAAATTTTAACCGACATTCAAAATCTCATTTGTGAAGCCCAGCATACCTCTGTGACAGAGAACGATCTACGTGATGAATTATCCGGCGGAGCTAGAATCAAAATCCAATGGGATTCTTCACTATCTAAATCGCATTTGGGAGCTTAACCGTGACAATCTTCATACTTTTCTCTTGAACGAGGCACACAAAACTTGATATTCAATACACCCAGGAGCTGATAAGTTGTATAAGGATCTATAGTAGTTTTATTGGTGGCCTGGAATGAAGAAAGATATTGCAGTCTTTGTTTCAAAGTGTCTTACATGCTTCAAGGTAAAAGCAGAGCACCAAAGACCCTCACGCTTACTTGTATAACCCGAAATGCATGTCTAGAAGTGGGAAAAAATAGCCATGGATTTTATTTCCGAGTTACCTCGCACTTCTAGCGGGCATGACATGATTTGGGTTATTATCGATCCCCTTGCCAAGTCTGCTCATTTCATCCTGTTTCACGAAGATTACAAAAATGAGAAGTTGGCTCGTATTTATATCGATGAAATTGTAAGTCAACACGGTGTGCCCTTGAGAATTATTTCCGATCGATATGGGTGCTTTACCTCACGCACATGGCAAGTAGTGTAATCAGCGTTAGGCACTCGACTGGATCTTAGTACTGCGTTTCATCCATAGACTGATGGCAAGTCTGAGCGAGTTCTCTTAGAATAATAGTTACCACTCCAGCATCGCTATGGCTCCATTTGAAGCTCTGTATGGTCGTAATTGTCGATCACCAATATATTGACACGAGATCAGTGAAGCTCAAATCACAGGGCCTGAACTTATTCAAGAGACAACTGACAAGATCCTCTAGATTCGAAATAATCTTCTAGCTGCTCAGAGTCGTCAAAAGAGCTACGCTGATAAACGACGAAAGCCCCTTGAATTCAGTGTTGGTGATCGAGTACTTTTGAATATATCACCATGGAAGGAAGTGGTTATATTCGAACTGAAAGGTAAACTAGTACCACGCTATGTTGGTCCTTTTAAAATTCTCGAGAGAACCGATTCTGTAGCTTACAAGCTCGAATTGCCCGAAGAACTAAATAAAATCCATCCAACTTTCCATGTCTCAAACCTAAAAAAGTACCTTGCTGATGAGAATATCCATATAGCATTGGAAGATATACAGATCGACGAGTCAATGCATTTCATCGAACGACCCATCGAAATCATGGACTATGGTTAAAAACGCCTAAGGCGGAACTGGATCCCCATAGCTTGGGTTCGATGGGAGTCGAAACGTGGACATGAGACTCAATGCAAGAAAAATACCCACATCTCTTTCAAGAGAATCCTACTACCACTTAAATTTCGGGACGAAATTTTCAAAAGTACAGGAGACAGTAACTTTTGCCGAATATGGTCCCCGAAAACCCAAACCATTCTTGGATTTTCCTTGTGTATCTAATCTTTGTTTGACTAGTAAACGAAAATGAAATTTTATTCCTTTTAATCATCCTAAAAATATATATACACATGCATATAAATGGGTGGTATATATATATATATATAAACATCGTTAAATACGTAAGCTACAAGGACTCGCCATTTTCGAGAAGTTGAGAGTTTAAGGACCAGTTGCGCAAAAATTAAATACGCAAAAATTTTATTCCTTTTAATCATCCTAAAAATATATATACACATGCATATAAATATATATATATATATATATATATATATATATATATTTATATATATATACACACACATCGTTAAGTACGTAAGCTACAAGGATCACTTGCCACTTCAGAGAAGCTGAGAGTTTGACGAGTTGCGAAAAAATTAAAACGAGATGCATTTATTGGCTTAAAAAGAAAATCCTATAGACCAAGGGGTTCGAACTCGGGGCTACCCGGCCAAGTGAACCACTCCACCATGTCTAAATATCTGATCAAAACCCACATTGTATTGATTTTAACATAAGGCTACGCTTAAACTCAAAAACATTTTTCTTTTGCCGTTCAAACTTGTATGTAACATGAAACGGTCTCAAATTTCAATCATCGATGATTGATTCGAGTTTCCAAATGTATATCGAACCTCTTAATCATCGACAGCCTGGAAATGTGTTCTATCAATTTAGGAAATGAAAATCACCAACCAAAATCATTATAACCGAAACCTTAAAGTTGTCGACAACCCACCCTCCTATTTATATGAACATGATGACCCTTCAACGTGTTTACCTCATTCGCCCCACGCTCTAAATCATAAAACCCGAGCCTTCGAAGGACATGCAACATGCCAGAATACGTAAACGTTGCTGGAGATCAGAGAAACTCGCTGGAGCACATCAAGAAATCGTCAACAGTTGCTTCGGATAATTCTTGTTCCAAGCATACCAAATCCCATTTGTACGCTTAGTTTTGCAAAGAATCGCAAACGCAAACACTATGAGTGGTTCCTTTATTCCCATTTTTAATACGAATTTTGGGGTACATCATGTGTTACATTTCCCATTATTACATTTTCACATTTCAATACGTGCAAATACCAACCTGGGTAGTTTATGTGTTATATGAATGCTTCTTTGATTCATTGTTTGTTTTATTACATTTCATGAGACAGTTACACATGGATCCATAGGCTCCTCCGTTCCCCATTACCATGAGCGGAACCCGACATTGCCAATACATGAGATCAGCTCCGTTTATTGAGCTAGAATCTTGCATTCAATACAACACATCAATATACAATGCAACATACATACATTCATTGGAGTCATTACATTAAGTGTTAATTTGATTGTATGAGGTTTGATTCATTTATGCTTAACATATTTAATTACCATTTGTTATATGCACACTTTCACAATACCTAATAAACTTATCATTTCCACAAAGACTATAAGATTCATTCACCAACTATTGTTGACCCAAAATATACATTTTTCCACTAAAACAGGTGAGCAAGCTTGAAGATAAGAGTGGACACTTAGGACGAGCTTTAGATAGAGAAATCGGATTGTTTGAAACTTTGATGATGAATTTATTCTACTAAGTTATTTGCTGATTTTGGATAATTGTTATTTAAATATTTAAAATGGAGCAATAATAATATTTAAACTTCTAAATAGCATGTCATAAGTTTTGAGCAATCAATCATGCCCCGATTACCTAGTCCGCTTGGGGTCGGGGTGAGACAAAAGTGATAATGATGAATTTGATAGTAAACTAACATATGAAGGGTGTTTTAGACACAGTTCATGTAGAAGATTTGATTTGTTAGTACGGTGTGGTAGAACTGTAGAAGTATGCTTTAGGAGTGGTACCTTATGCTTGAATGATGCAATGTACACCATGTGTGATTGATTTCTTAAATGTGATTTATGAAGTAATTGTGAAGAATGTGAATGTATTAGGAAGGAGCAATTTAAAATTATGAGTTGGGTTAGCTAATCATGGGTTATGGTGCTACATGTAGGATTATGAAAATGCTAGAATGAATTAAAGTTGTTTATGTGCGTGCCAGTAATCTAGGTGATCATGTGCTAGTATGTGTCTTAAAACATGAGTATGAAATGTATACGGTGTCATTAGAATGGTCTATTACGTCAATATGGACATATGTTCCTAAGTTGAAAGTTTTTATGCTTAACCATTGACTTTCTAAAAAGTTAACGAATATGTGAATAACATGGTTTGACTTATGAATAAGATAGTAAGATAAAGAGATGATCGTGTGAGATGTGTTAGACCAACAATGTGTTATGTATGATGAGGAAATGAGTTGTGTGGATGTTGAACAATGTGATTGCCAATTCATGTTTTATGCATGATAAATACTGACTAATGAAAGTTAATGTAACTAAGAGTCGAAAATGAGTGTGATATGAATGAACACGCATACTAACCATGAAAGGAAGCACATTAACATGGACTCAAGCATGGAAGGCTGACTGGTCAAGAGTAGGCAAGGAAGCAAGCACAAACATGGACGCTCGATGTAAGTTATTCCTAAATTTTATTCCATGTATGTTAATGAATGTATATATAAATATATGCAAGATGTATGAGAATCATGGAAGGATGAGTACATAATAATGGAATCAAGGTATGGAATGTAGTAACAGCTCCAATGCAATATAACCATACTTGTGATGGAAAACAAGAAGTTGAGGGGCAAACGATGTCGACCAACATTGTGGTAGTTCTTATGATGGATAAACGAGTTAGGGTTTTGGCTTAAAGAGCTAGCTGACTCGTTAGAAATATTCAAATGAGTCAGGGTTTTGGCTTAAAGAATCAGCCGACTCTTTAGAGATATTCAAATGAGTCAGGGTTTTGACTTAAAAAGCAAGCTAACTCTTTAGAGATATTCAAACAAGTCAGGGTTTTGGCTTAAAGAGCTAGCTGACTCTTTAGAGATATTCAAACAAGTCATTTATATGTATGTAGGTGTGTATGTATATGGTTGGGTCTTGTACCTACGAAGGCGTTAGGAAGTAAAACACCTGGATGGGCGGGACTTGTAGTATGTATATATGAGACTTTATTGTGCGTAGATAGATGGGATTTGTATGTGTATGTATGAAATTATATGTAGGTATGTATGTGGCTAGGACTTGCATGTATGAAAATATTAGGATGCAAATGCACGTTTATGGATGGAACTTTTAAATATGTATTAAATATGTATGTGTATGGATGTAAATTTGCATGTATGTGTGTGGATAGAATGGTATGTATGCACGTATTGGAATTCAGTATATATGTTTGGATGAATGGAACATCTATAAGTGTATGCTATAATTATACACATGCAAGCTGACGATGCTAACCATGTTGTCATTAAGAATGGGAATGGAAGTGTGGGTATATTGATATGAGACTCCCGAACGCTCAACACTAGGATCCGAAGGTCAGATCTGGCAATATAACAAGATGGGTCAGTATATTTAGCAAGAATGCAATATGGTCATTTAACTTACATAAGTTTTATTGTGTATGACATCACCACTTATCTAATGATATGGAGACATGGTGACTGCATGTGACAAGAGTCATCTATATGGAATGCAAAGCGGCTGAAGACCGAGTCAGGACGCAGATTGTACCGAAGTATGGTCATGTGGCTTTATAATTATATGTCATATAAAATATAATGATTAACAAGTGAAGAATTTAATGTCCATATAAAGTCGCTTAATTGGTCTCCAAGCATCATAGAAGGTTTCGTAAGTGAAAAATTTTAGAGTTCGTATTTCCGTTGTAAACTTTATGTTAAATCAATTTAGGACCTTACAGAATAGCTACACAACCATTCCCATATGCTATTAAAACACGATGACTTGAATAGCAATACGATCATTCCAGATAAAACACCATGAATGTAGTATGATTCAAGTCGTGGTGTTTATGGAATATGTATAGTGTTTTATACCAGCAAAATAACAAAAATCATTTCAGATGTTAAAACACCATACTATATTATGATTCAGGTCGTGGTATTTTTTGGAATTTGTATGGTGTTTTGTACCTACAAAATAACAAAAAAAGAAAAGTTGATATGAATTTTTGAATTAAACAATATAGGATACTAGAGTTTGAATAATAGAATATATAGTTTCCTAAATAACAAAAAGAAGAAAAGTTGATACAAATTTTTAGATTAAACAATACAGGATACTGGATTTTGAATAATAGAAGATATAGAATATATAGTTTCGTAAAATCTCTCAAAAATGGTTCGGAATTATCTTGTTAATTAAAAAACTTTATTTAAAGTTACTCTATTACCCTTAATCCTTAATTTTAATTAAAGACACGTGTTCTCACATAAACCACCCTTTGTACAAAAACCTTAATCTACATGTATACTTGGTGTGTTTTACAACACATCAAATATCGCCACACTTAAGTTCTTGCTTGTCCTTAAGCAAAATCCCAAGCAACATGTCCAACTCAACACTTTACAAAAAGGAAAGCATCAAACAAAATCAAAAGTATGATACAAAATCATCAAGCACAGATGTTTCACAAGAATTACATCATTCAAATGACTGACCAATGAAGATGTTGCAATTTAAAAAAAATGGGACCTACCTAATAAAGCTTTATTTACCTTCAAGCAATCAATCATGCAATGATAACACCCCTCAAAGCATCAGTCATCTCTCAGCTATATATATAATATGTGGAGTGAATGACGTGTGCGTATATATACATATTTTTACAATGACTTTCACACACGAACTCGGTTAATATTTATAAAAATGATTTATACCTTAACCTTAAAACACACACAAAAGGACAAGTGTACCCTATCGTATATGTAGTAAAGTATGGGTAAGAACCAGATGTCGATCCATGGACGTGGGCAGGCGCTTATGTACTAAACCGTTGTCATTTATCTACCGGTAAAAAAGATATGTGAAAAGGTTTTAACTAAAAATTATCTAATAATGTATCCTAAAACATAAAAGACTCCAAATACAAAAATATAATTTTTTTCCGTTTGTCTTGTTTTATAAACAACCTAAGCATGTTAGCTTAGTTGGAAATGTCACACAGGCACTTGATAATTCTTCCAAATATAAAGACAATTAGTATCCCTTTCGAGAATCCTAACATGATAATTCTTCGGAAAGTCAATGCGATAAACACACTTTAAACACCTAAATTATTCATTAATGAGCTATTGATATATTTTCATGCGAATCTTTTAAAAATAAGTTAATCATCCGTTAAGAGTTTTCTAACCTTACATTATCAAGGAAAGTAATACCTATAACACAATACAACCACCGAGACAAGCATAAAGTAGATCTTATCACAAACTTATCCATTTTGCAAGTCTTGAACACAAATCTACTAAGTTAGCCATTTTAACCAAAAATACTAAACAAATATTATGAATCATGTCAAGAACTCGCAATAACACCATCTAACCCGCTAGAGCCCTTACGTGTAAGAAAACATTCTTGATCAAAATCAGATTTATCTTTTATTAAACCAATACCCATTTCTAGTTTCATGCTGTAAACACATTAACAAGTTAACAGTTTACTAACAAATGATTGATTAAGGGGTTTTGTCAACATATCCTAACTAACCATTTATTAATCATCCAAGATAAACAACCGCAACTAAGAATCCAACATCAATGAACCAAGTTTGCCATATGATCATCAAGATTCAAACATGAAAAAGTACCAAAGTTTCTACAAACAAGATTACAAACTAAAGATTGTTCATGAAACAAATATCTTAGTGTTTTTGCCCTAAGGCTACAATAATATAGATACATCAAATCAATGCTTGAAATACAACCAAAATCATGGAAATAACAAGGATTCAAACCATAAGCAAGCAAGGATTAGATAGATTGGATAATAAATACGCTTCTTTGCAACTAGGAGGCTTGAATCCGACCCAAGCAGGCTGTTTCCGGAGCCCTAAAATCGCCCAAAAGCTTGCAAAAATATCCAATCATTTGATCAGTAGCGTATGCCCTGTTTTATAGAGATTTTCATATCCGCACGGCCGTGCACATAAAGTGCACGCCCGTGCACTGTACAAGTCTAATTATGACGTCAGCTGCAGGGTATGGGTTTAGCAAGTGGCTAATTTGGTGGCAAAGTGCATGCACGGCCGTGCATAAAAAATGCACGGTGGTGCATGTACGAGAAAATGGATGCACGGTTAGTCGCACAGGTTGTGCTTCCGAGTATTAGAGGGCGCACAGGGGTGCAACCGAGACGCACGACCGTGCAAATCTGAGAAATCAGTTGGACTGCCCTGGTCGCAAGTCTGCTGAATTGTTTACTTGCGTTGTACTTGTTCACGTCATTCAATATATTCAAGGCATTTAAGCAGTAGATCTCACTTGTTCGTTTGTCAACCTCACTAACAATGAATTCCGCCTTTGCTAGTTGAGTTAGATCAGTTCGGTGCTCATCGGAGGAGAGCCGATCCCCCCTCACAAGTGGTATCAGAGCTTTGAGGCCTGATCTGCTGACAAACGTCAAGTTTCTGCAGACTACCAACTGTTTCAGATTCAGATTTACCATTGAAGCTTATGTACTTCAACATTTTTCCATACTGTTCTCGGAATTGAACGAATTTACGAACAAAATGGACTAGGATTCTAGGATATCACGTTAAAATCAATCTTAGTCAATCCTTAACAATTTCAGATCTAAAATCGAGCTTAATCATGTCAAAATTGATAAAATTCATCTATTTAGTGACCTAAGTTGTTTCATACGGGTAGAGAGACCACTCGCACGAACGACTATCTGTACAAGTCACGTCATTCGTACGAACGAGTAAACAGAAGTTCTTAAAATTTACACGTTAAAAAGTTGAAACTGTGATTCGCACGAGGACGTCATTCGTACGAGCAACTCACACGTACGAGCAAACTTTTTCATTCGTACGAGCATCTTGATCGCACGAGCATCTACTTTGTACAAATCATCTCATTCGCACGAATCTCTATGTCGTACCGACTAATCTTGGTCGCACGAACTATTTTATTACCCGCACGAAGAATTTTTTTTCATACTAATCAGTTTTTTGAAAGTGTGTTTTTAAAATCTTTACAGAAAAATGGCAGAAGAGTTTTACAACGCATTCGCTACATCAGCGGTCGCGACTACTGCAGCACAAAACATGAACCTCGAAAACAAGATGGGTACGATGACGAAACCGCCAAAGTTGATGAACCTCGAAGACTTCGACATTGGAGTGAACGTTTTATGAATTGGGTTCAGGCGAATCGTTTTACCTTTTGGTTTGCTATCGAAGAAAAGTATCAAGCTCCTGTTGGAGAAAACGGACTCGAAAAGACATTGGCTCAACTTTCGGATTTTGAAAGAGAGAAGTTTATTAATGAGAAGAAAATGATGAACATTTTACAACAATCCATCAAGGAAGACATACTGGCGCTGTTACAACATGATGATGGCGCACAATCATTATGGAATGCTCTTCGATTGAAATTCCAGGGTAGTGCACAATTGCATAAAGGGAAGAGGGCATTGTTGAGTAAAGAATTTGACATCTTTACTTTGATCAAAGGAGAGACGGTAAAACAACTGATTGAAAGATACTGTCATCTGGTTGTACAAATGAAGCGAATATGAATCATCCAGACGAACGAAGAACTAGTTGATAAACTCGCTGATTCCTTACCACAAGGTGAATGGTCTACCTATTTGACCATTTTGAAGAATGGAACTGAATATGGTAACTTCTCATTACCATGATTCATTGAGAGATTGGAGGGACGTGAACTGGAGATGCAGAAAATGGCGAAGAACAAAGGCGCCCAAGTGCAACAAGATGTTAATCTTTATTTCAAGAATAGTTTTGTCGCTCAGATATAGTCTCCAAAGATCCAGACTTCCTTTAGCACTTACAACACACCGAGCCCACCGTCAAATCAAAACAGTGGTTTTCAATCATTCACTACGGTCAATCTGAACACGTCTCAAAGCCAACAATCATCACATGGATCGAGCGATCCCCAGATCAACCAGAATAGTCAATCAAATCCTACTCAAAGGGTATTATAGTGCAACATCGCTGTTGATTTCCAGAATGCACAAGACTTTGATGAGAAGACCGCCAAGCAACATATGTCACTTTTAGCATTGGTTCTCGACTCTTATGACAGTCTTGTAGCAGGAAAGATTGGAAATTCGGAAATGACCGGAGAGGACTATGATCAGATTGATCTGGTAGAAATAGAGTTGATCGACATTAAATAGTGCATGGCATCTATTGTTAGACGCACGCAACGCTTCATGGAAATCACCGGGAAAGAGAACTTGGGTGGATTGGATGGAAAACTTGGATTTGACAAGTCCAAAGTTACTTGTTTCAAGTGTCGGGAGAAGGGACATTTTAAACGTGAATGTCCAAACACAGAAGTTCAGGGTAATCAGAACCCATTTGCCGACGACTACTACAAGAGAGCTATCTACCACCGTCCTCAACCAAGAACTAGAATGGTGCCAATCGAAGTTAGACAGCTAGAAACCAAAGATAAAGCACTGGTAGTAGTGACTCAAGAAGACGAAGGCTTTAACTAGAACAAGTATATCTCCAAGAATGAGAGTTTGGCATTAATTGCTGAGATAATCGAAGAACCTGAAGAAGAATCTAAGGCATCTTTTGACGAGGCTCCTGAAGAAGATTATTACTATCACACATCGTCAGAAGAGGAGAATTATTAAACAGTGCTTTTAAACATCTCCTGCCTAATGATATTCTTAAAACTTTTGCAGGTTACTTTGAACCAAGTCATCGATCATCTTGCAAAGAACAGAAGAAGCCTGATGTTGAAAAGGGAGTTGATAAAAAGATGGAGAAGTTGTATGATGAGACCAGCAAAGCATGTATGGCAAATGTAAATGAGGTAAATGAGTCTAAATGTGAGTCTGTGGTAAAAAAAACCATGTTTGAAATGTGCTGAGCCATGCAATGAATGTGTTGTAAAAGACACACGATATAATGAGCTCAAAAGTTTAAAAAAAATTTGTCAAGTGATTACAAATCAACAAAAGAAGCTTACGACAAATTAAGTAAATCTGTTAAACAGTATGAAAAAGCACTCAGAGAAAATGACGGAACACTTTCTATGAATGGCCATTAATATTCATTTAAATACTATCGTTGAGCTAAAAATTGAGCTTGAGAAGACAAAAATAGAAACAGAACGAGTTAACAAATTGTTAATTAGTTATTCCACAAGCTCATACATCATTGATCACATTCTACCTAAGATTGAAAACAAATAAGAATCTAAAAACGATGATAACAAGAGTACAAGTTACGATCGTGTTCCACCACCCATGTGGAATAGTTATGCTTGTAAAAAGCCATCAGGGGTGGAAAAAGCGCTCAATCTAAAATTGAAAACTGAACAGTCAAACGAGTTGCCTACGAACATTAACGTAACTTACACAAAATCTGAAAATTAATGTGATTATGAGGTGGTTAAAACAGTGGTCGAAAATGTTTTAAAAGGTGAATCTGAAAAATCTGTATTTGATGATAAAACATCAGAAAACAGTTTAAACAATGATCCAAACATCATAGTTTATAAAATGCATGGATCTGATAAACTCTATTATGATGAGGACTTTCCAAACCAGAATGTGAATCTGGATCGTGTCGATAAATTGTTCAAGCTTGTGGAGGTAATCCATTCTGATTTAGACAAACACGATGTATCATTTTACTCTAAACCAAAATGTGTTAACAGACCCTGCCATCAGAAAAACAGAGATTATCCTGAGAATAGGAGGGCTGGTTTGGGTTTCCAAAAGCGAAAAATGAACAACAAGTTCCAAAAACTAAACTTTACAAAGAAAATCAATTTTGTTTTTAGAACAACAACAGAAAAGGAAAAGAAATCATCGGTACACAATCAAATGATGATTTCAAGAAAGAGAAAGAGAATAAGAAACAAGTTTTGGATTCCTCTGTCCGTAAAGACAGTAGGACATGCTACAAATGTAAGAATGTCGGGCATATTGCACGACATTGCTCACAAGAACATCCAAAATCTATTTCTAACTCTAACAGGTTTACCAAGGATGAGAAACAAAAGGCACCTATGGTTGCACCTAAGCAAATTTTGAAAAGAAACAACGAATCCTATAAAAATGTTAAACTAATGATTCAACATAATTCTAAATTTGAAATTGCTGAAACATCAACTAAATATCGTCAAATGGATTCAAAATTTTATGCTAAAAAGGCTAATTTGAAAACGCAGACATGGGTTGCAAAAGTCAAATCATCTAGGTAGAACTGAAGCCTTCTGTTCCACACAAAACCGAGCCTAAACAGAATGTCAAAAACAAAGTAGGTCCGAAATTTGATATTCCGAACCCACCCAAGACCAAGCAGGCTTGGGTTTCCTTGTTTAAATAGTCTCTTTATCATGTGTGCAGGAGCTCCCGTGATCGATCATGTCTAAATGGATTATGGATAGTGGAGCTTCTCGACACAGGACAGGGATGCTTGCGTTGTTATACGACGTCAAAGCTATCCGAGGAGGATATGTAGGTTTTGCCGGAGCACAAGGAGGAAGAATTGTCGGAGGGGGAATTCTCACGAATGGAGTGGTTTCATTTGATAAAGTGAACTACATCGCGGAACTAGAGAACAATCTACTCAGAATTTCGCAGATTTGTGACAAAAAATTCACAATGCACTTCAATGATAAAGAATGCTTAATTTTAAAGCCGGGATTCAAGATTCCTGAGGAATGGATTCTTATGCGTGCTCCGAGAGAAAATGATCTTTATGTTCTTGATATGAGTGTCGCATCTACAACATCAAAGAAGGTTCAGTGCTTTGTTTCTAAAGCTACCGAGAAGGAGTCTATTCAATGGCATAGGAAGATGGGCACATTCATCTGAGAAAGATGAATTATCTAGTGCACAACAACCTAGTGGAGGGTGTTAATCTAAAGAATTTTCAATTATCTGATGATTGTCTGAGCTGTAAAAAGGGGAAACAACATAAGAAATCACACCCTAGAAAGCTGTTGAATTCTATCAAGCTACCACTAGAGAGGCTACCTATGGATCTTTTCGGGTCAGTGAACGTCAAAAGCATTTCTGGTGATCTATATTGCCTGGTCGTTAAGATGATTTCTCAAGATTCTCATGGGTTTTCTTTCGGGAGAGCAAAGATGAAATATTTGAAACTCTAATGATTCTCTTCAGAAAACTTGAAAACCTTTATCACTTGCCTATCAAGAGAATCGGCAGTGACAATGGTACAGAGTTAAAAAATAAACGGATGCTTGAATTCTGAAATGAAAAGGGGATTCTTCATGAATTTAGCGCCCCCTATACTCCTCAACAAAATGGAGTAGCTGAATGTAAGAATCGCGCACTGATCGAGACTGCCAGAACCATGCTAGCCGACTCTAAACTGCCAATTACTTTTTGGAACAAAGCAGTCGCATCAGCGTGTTACACCCTGAATCGTGTGTTAACAGTCAAGCCTCATAAAAGGATGTGTTTTGAATTGCTAAATCAACGGAAGCCTAATCTTGCGTTTCTGGAGCCTTTTGGATCGCCGTGTACTGTATTGGACCCGGATGGTAAATTTTGAGCCAAATCCTTGGAAGGATTTTTCGTCAGTTATGCTACTCCACATAAACGTGTCTTCTTGCCGAGTCTGAACTAGGTTATTCTTGTCCAGCATGTTGATTGTCAACGGTATACTACGCCTACGCAGAAACCTAGGGATCCATGGCTATTCAACTACGAAGGTTTGTGGAGTTCATTCGACCTACCAGATGTGCCATCAGAAGAAGAATTTGTTATGCTCTTTCAACAGCATCAAATCTCTAATCAAGAGCAAGTTTCTAGACCATTGGTGATTTCCCCGTCACTCCCTGTCAACACTTCTAATGTAGGTCCAAGCATTACTCGTCAAGAATCTATATCTATACCAATCTTGAACACTGCTGAATCATCTACCCAGCAACCGCCAAATACTGACTCTGATCGTGAACCGACTTTCAATGATGGAGGATCTAGTTCCGATGAAGGATCTGAGCAGATTGAAAGCTTCCTGAATACTCAAGCTGATCAATCAAACGTCAGGAATGAAGCTTCATCTTCTACACCGGTTGTTGATGAAAAAATCATGAATTTGCAAACTCAAGTGGATGTTCCAAGTGAAGTGATGCCAAGGACACTTTCTTATCATCCATCGGAGAATATTGTCGACAGCTTACAAACAGGAGTGCAAACTCGCAATCTGATCAACAAGGATCTAAGCTGTTTTCATACTCGTATTGCTCCACTTCAAACCAGACTTTCTAATAGTTGTTTTGTTTCGCAGGTAGAATGTAACATCCGTCAAAAACGGATTTACCAAACCCGCTCCGTTTATCAACCGAACAGTCAGTCAAAAATTTCGTTGCGACTTAAATGCCCAAAATATTTTTAAACGATACGTAATCGATTATTATACGGGAATATATATTTAGTTTTTGAAAAACTGCTGAAAATCACAAAATAAAAATAAAAGTACTCTGCCGGGTTTCGAACCCGGGTCTGTACCGGCTCAACAAACAGACTTAACTCACACACACAAACCACTGCGCCACTTGTTTAGTTTGTTATATATTGAAATCATTTAATTAATATCATGACGTTACGAATTCAAAACCGGCGCCCAAAAGTTCAGTCGTCGGAATCCCGGTAATATCGCGAGTTTTTAACGAAGTTTTCAGTTATAACGTAAACTATTATTAGGACATCGGTTATAACCGACGTTTGAGTCCGCGACACTTTCTATAACCGCCGGAGTTTTTATAAATCCAGTCGGAAATCAGACCAAATACATCTCGATTTTCCCCTATAAATTCACCCTCAACCCATTGCAAACCTTTTCGCTCAAAACCACACTTTTTCTCGGCGAAAACTCTCTCGCCGGAATTTTTATGTTCGTCGCCGGAAAACCTGTTTCCTCATTTCTGAACCTTACTGAGTCCCTGAGCTTATACCGGAGATACCCACACCCTTTGTAAGCTTCCTGGAGACTCGCTGCTACAAGGAACACGTCGCCGGAGGTGATTGCTGTCGCCGGAGTTTCTGCCGGAAAACAGAGGAAAACGAGTCGGTATACCTCACGCTTATTTTTCCTTCTTTATACTTCTATCTTATCAGTAATTAACCTAAAACGCTAAAGAAACCTGAATAATAACTCGAACCAGTCAGACCTTATATCTGGTTAACACTTGATGAAGAAGACGATGTATCCGGATCATATAAATATAATATAAATCAGGATATTACTCGGGTTAGACACACAGTCCAGCGGTGGACTGTGTGCACATTAAACATACAAACGTCTCGAGTTCGAATCCCGTTTCACACACGCTGCCTTAATAAAAATCATTTTTTTGATTAACTGAAC
The DNA here is from genome assembly GCA_947069175.1 of Scalesia atractyloides. Lineage (NCBI taxonomy): Eukaryota > Viridiplantae > Streptophyta > Magnoliopsida > Asterales > Asteraceae > Scalesia > Scalesia atractyloides. The sequence continues at coordinate 13,229,087 of CAMTDV010000001.1, read as the reverse complement.
CGGAGTCGCCACTGGTATATGTTAAGTATATTAATAACCGGAATAATAACCAAGTTAGACACACAGTCCAGCGGTGGACTGTGTGTTTGTTTATATCACAGGTCACGAGTTCGAGTCCGGTCTTCTGCACCGACTCGGACAATTATCTATTCTTTTTAAATAAGGCAGAAAAGGAAATAACTAATTTGTATTTAAGTATAATAAAAATCGGATTATATAACATGTTAAACACACAGTCCAGCGGTGGACTGTGTGTTAGTTTAAACCACAGGTCCCGGGTTCGAGACCTGTGGAGTGCACGTTCGATTCGCTTAAACTGTTTTTAAAATAAAATGATTTTCGGTTTAAACTAATTAATATATATATATATATAATTAAAATCAGATATATAACGGGTTAGACACGTAGCTCAGTTGGTAGAGCTGCGTGCACGCGTACGGGAGGTCTCGGGTTCGAGCCTCACTCAGCGCACTTGTATACACAACTCGAACCGGTCAACGGTCAGGTCAACGGGCAGGTCAACGGTCAGAAAAAAATCAATTTTTTTTTATTATTTTATTTAATTATTTTAATTAAAAATCAATTAAAAATACTTAAAAATAACATTTTTAAGGTTAGAAAATAGTCTCAAACTCACAAAAATATACCCAACAATCCTATTAAAATAGATTAATAAAATCCGTTTACTTACCAAACCATAATGCGATTTATCTAGGTTAAATCTCACTCGTGGTTAAAACCACTTCGCGTGCATTCAACATCATCAACCGAACGCATCCACTGTGAGTGAATCTTACAACTCCCCCTTTTAAATTACACGTTTTGGGGTGTGTCATGTGTTATGAAAATAATTAACTTATTTATTTAAACTTGTGCCATACCACATCATGACCTAAACTTAGATTGTTTATATTGTTGTGAATTCTTATTTTCCTTTTGTTAAAATTATATGAAACTCATTCATTAAGCCTATCAGTTCCTCGTGGAAGACGAGTTGAACAACGCGTGCCACAAATCAAATTCATTATTGTTTATGTGTATATCATTGGGTTCATATCGTTTGTAGTTGTGTCATTCATATTATCATGGTTATGCAGTTCATTCATTAGGCCCCTCAGTTCCTCGTTGGAGACGAGTTGAGCATCGCGTGCCTCTAAATGTTCCATTATTGTTCATGTGTGTTTCACTTAATATCTTATGATTGATGATTAAGTTTACATCTATTTTTACTCATGTTTGGTTGTGCACATATTTCATAATCAATTTAAATAAATTTGTTCAAATGTTTTCCATAGGATTCACTCGCCAACATTATGTTGATCCAAAACCCTTTTACACATGATACAGGTGAATAGGTTGAAGCAAGGAAAACATAGGATATGCCTTAGAAGAGAACAAAGAAGTTTAGATTGTTAATTAGAACATGTTGTAACATTTATTGTAAATTTCAATTTAATTTGTATTAAAGAATATGAAACGCATAATAAATGTCATGAGCTTTGATGATAACCCAATCATGCCCCGATCACCTTTTCCGCTGCGGGTCGGGGTGTGACAGATTGGTATCAGAGCCATGACTATAGGGATATAGGATAGGTTATTAGACCCTTAGAGCCTATACTATAGTCTGCCTAAATTTTAATTGATTAGGTGGTTATATACAAACTTGTGATATTTATTTGTTTCATATTTGTTTACATTTCAGTCAAACATACATGCTCATATACATATTCATTATACATATATACATATTCATTATACATATATCGATGTTCATGTATTCAATTTATTTTCATACTCTCATTATCCGAAGATTTTGTGCAATTTTCAAATCTCATCAAAGTAAGTTCTGCGACGGGCATGTAGTAACTGGAAGGGTACAAGTACCGGTAGTCGGAACGTCCTGTCTAGGCTGGCATTCGTATAAATCCAGTATAACGGACCAGTTTGCCTACCTGGGGACCAACGATGAGAGTACGAAGGACCTATTAGGCCAAAGCATGCCACACCAAACGTCGTTCGAACTAACCCTACTTTGAGGTGTCACCGTGTCTACACCTGGACACATTCCGAATATCACACGTTGTATACATATTTCTCGATTTTCTTCGGGTTTTGTGTACGCAACCTGGCAAACCCGTGCGAACCATATGAAAAACCGGTATTCATGGGGGCCCACATGATTACACAGGTAAAGTATGGCGGCATGTAGGGCCTAACAGCGAGCAAAACACAAGACATCCAATGGATGTAGTAATTTATTTATCTATAATTATTTTATGAATGTTCGTTCTTGAATGCGACCCATGATCTCAAAAGCATCCAACTCATACTCTTGTCATGTATTCCTTGTAGATGTCTTCTAACCTCGCCCGTAGGAAGACGAGAGCAAGAAAAGCCCGTGAACGCATGGCTGCCTTAATCGCTCAACAAATGGCAGCCGTAATACCCAATATTGTAATCCAAGTTCAGCAAGCACTCACCGCAAATCCTGTCCATCAAGCAAACCAAAACATTATCAACTCTCCCCCAAATACCACTAAATGCACCTACAAGCATTTCAAATCATGCGACCCTCCGAAATACAAAGGAACTGAAGGCGTCACCGCTCTCTTCCATTGGTTTGAAGAAATGGAGAACACATTTCTAAATTGCGATTGCCCTGACGATCGCAAAGTGCGATATGCTACCGGTCGATTATATGGGATAGCACTTACTTGGTGGAACACAGAGAAGGCTAAACGAGGTGTGGAAGATGCTATGTCCTTAACTTGGAACGAATTGAAGGAAATCATGACCAGACGATTTTGCCCAAGGAGCGAAATCAAGAAGTTAGAAGATGAATTTTACTCATTGAAGCAAGTGGAAGGAGACTACATCACCTACGACAAAAGATTCCTCGAGTTACATCAAATGGTTCCCAACATGTTCACTCCCCTCTACCGTTTGATCGAGCACTACATTCGTGGTCTTCCGTCAAAGATTCAAGACCCTGTAATAAGTGCCAAGCCTACAACTTTGGAAGCAGCAATGGAGCTAGCAACAGAGCTCACCGAGAACCGAATCCGAAACAAAGACTTCAAGGAGGAGAAGAAGAAGGACAAAGAATCGACTGAAACCTCCGACTCCACTCAAACCGAATCCCCTTCTCAACCCAATCCTAAGAGAAGAAGAGTCGGGCGACTTTTCGCTGCTACCCAGCGAAATCAACCAGTTTTACACGCTATACCCATCCGAGCTATCCCAATCACCCAAGTGGCACCCAACTCAGCTTACCCAGATAAGAAACCATATCTTGGACCTCACCCTCGATGCAACAACTGTTTTTATCACCATCCCCATACCCTACCTTGCCGTCTATGTGCAACTTGTGGACGCTATGGTCATTTGAGCAATGTTTGTCGCACCTTTCAAGACCAAACCTTTTTCCCTACTCAAAACATGGCTCAAACTTATCACCAACCCCAATACCCCATGTTCCCATATGCGCAAGCCTGTTTCAATTGTGGCGATCCTACCCACTTTAGAAACACATGCCCTCAATTGGTTAACGTTATCAACACTCAAGCCCAATCAAACCCAGTTAACCAAGTAAACCAAGAAAATCCAAACTCTAGGCCACCAGCAAGAGGAAGAGTCTTCAATATCAACGCCAATCCTGTCGAAGATAATGACGGCCCAAGCGAAGATACTCAACTAGTCCTCTTCGCCGAAGATCCAGATTCAACTCCTATCGTTTAGTTTTATGTTTTTCCATGTGTAGACTGTTAGAGAAATTATTGGATATTATATATTATATATTGTTTTCAGTATATGCTTTTGCCGAGGCCGTGGCTCCCCATCCATCGAGGTTGAGTTGGATCCCCATTTTATTATGTGGTTGATCTTGGCGTGCCCGCACGATCGGCTCCGTTGTTTGAGCCTTGATCGGTCATTTCATTTTACATTTCAATACATGCAATACGTTCGGCTCCGTTTGATTGAGCCTTGAGCGCACATTTCAATTTACATTTCCAGTTCATGCAATACGTTCGGCTCCGTTTGATTGAGCCTTGAGCGCACAGACAATTTCATTATCAGTATCTTGTGGTTGTGGTGTTTGTAGTAGAGTCGCATCGAACTAACCATAACTTGCGGATAAAGTCAATGAAAATTTGACAAGGATATGGTGGATACGCCGCTGGTACTTCCTATATATAAGTATTCTTGTCAAATGATCGGAGGCATTATCAGGCGGTTATGAGAGGTTCCATGCATAGGCTGATTGTGTGATGGTTGTTTAGATTAAGTTGTTCAATTTCAGTACATTCAATACGTTCGGCTCCGTTTGATTGAGCCTTGAGCGCACATACAATTTCATTCAATACGTTCGGCTCCGTTTGATTGAGCCTTGAGCGCACAGACAATTTCATTATCAGTATCTTGTGGTTGTGGTGTTTGTAGTAGAGTCGCATCGAACTAACCATAACTTGCGGATAAAGTCAATGAAAATTTGACAAGGATATGGTGGATACGCCGCTGGTACTTCCTATATATAAGTATTCTTGTCAAATGATCGGAGGCATTATCAGGCGGTTATGAGAGGTTCCATGCATAGGCTGTTTGTGTGGTTAAGTTATTCATTTTCAGTACATGCAATACGCTCGGCTCCGTTTGATTGAGCCTTGAGCACACAATTTCAAATTTCAGTACATTCAATACGTTCGGCTCCGTTTGATTGAGCCTTGAGCGCACATCCATTTCATTTTCAGTACATGCAATACGATCGGCTCCGTTCGATTGAGCCTTGATCGCACAGATATATTTCATTTCAGTATTTTATGTTTGTTGTATTGGTTGTAGAGTTATAGGACTAATCATAATTCATTGATAAAACCAATGAAAATTTGACAAGAATATGGTGGATACGCCGCTGGTACTTCCTATATATAAGTATTCTTGTCAAAGGATCAGAGGCATTATCGGACGGTTATGAGAAGTTCTATGTAGGATTTATTAGTTTCTTGGTAACCAATCATAACTTGTGGATAAAACTAATGAAAATTTGGCAAGAATATGGTGGATACGCCACTGGTACTTCCTATATATAAGTATTCTTGCCAAAGGATCAGAGGCATTATCAGGCGGTTATGAGAAGTTCCATGTAGGATTTAGTATTGCCTTGGTTGGAATTTGTGTTACATTTATATCATCATGTTATTTAAAGAGATTGGATTGTGATCCATTTCTACATGAACTAACCTCTCCATCATAACAAACGAGAGAGGAACTTCCATCATTCAAACATATATGCTATCAGAATGTGGATTCAAAAATTTGCTGTTGTGTTTATTCATGTTCAAATATTTGCTGATGTGTTTATTCATGTTCGAATATTAGCTGTTGTGTTTACTTATGTTCAAATATCAGCTGTTGTATTTTTATTTATGTTCCATATAGGTTGTAGTGTTAGAAGTTTTGCCTTAGGATATAACCATACTTTCCCAAACGTATCTAAACTCTTATGCATGATATCATTTTTAGCAAATCATTTCTGCTTATCAATACTTATACAGGAGGCAACAAAAAGCGATTCCTGAATAGGGTACTTAACCCTTACAAGGAACGTTACCGCCTCGAACAAAAACTTAAACCCTTATTTTTTTCTAAGCATACAACTGTCAAACAAAACATCATTATCCTTTTAGTCAAAATATATCCTTATTTAAATTTCGGGACGAAATTTCTAAAAAGCAGGGGATACTGTAACATCCGTCAAAAACGGATTTACCAAACCCGCTCCGTTTATCAACCGAACAGTCAGTCAAAAATTTCGTTGCGAATTAAATGCCCAAATTATTTTTAAACGATACGTAATCGATTATTATACGGGAATATATATATTTAGTTTTTGAAAAACTGCTGAAAATCACAAAATAAAAATAAAAGTACTCTGCCGGGTTTCGAACCCGGGTCTGTACCGGCTCAACGAACAGACTTAACTCACACACACAAACCACTATGCCACTTGTTTAGTTTGTTATATATTGAAATCATTTAATTAATATCATGACGTTACGAATTCAAAACCGGCGCCCAAAAGTTCAGTCGTCGGAATCCCGGTAATATCGCGAGTTTTTTACGAAGTTTTCAGTTATAACGTAAACTATTATTAGGACATCGGTTATAACCGACGTTTGAGTCCGCGACACTTTCTATAACCGCCGGAGTTTTTATAACCGACGAATCCAGTCGGAAATCAGACCAAATACATCTCGATTTTCCCCTATAAATTCACCCTCAACCCATTGCAAACCTTTTCGCTCAAAACCACACTTTTTCTCGGCGAAAACTCTCTCGCCGGAATTTTTATGTTCGTCGCCGGAAAACCTGTTTCCTCATTTCTGAACCTTACTGAGTCCCTGAGCTTATACCGGAGATACCCACACCCTTTGTAAGCTTCCTGGAGACTCGCTGCTACAAGGAACACGTCGCCGGAGGTGATTGCTGTCGCCGGAGTTTCTGCCGGAAAACAGAGGAAAACGAGTCGGTATACCTCACGCTTATTTTTCCTTCTTTATACTTCTATCTTATCAGTAATTAACCTAAAACGCTAAAGAAACCTGAATAATAACTCGAACCAGTCAGACCTTATATCTGGTTAACACTTGATGAAGAAGACGATGTATCCGGATCATATAAATATAATATAAATCAGGATATTACTCGGGTTAGACACACAGTCCAGCGGTGGACTGTGTGCACATTAAACATACAAACGTCTCGAGTTCGAATCCCGTTTCACACACGCTGCCTTAATATAAAAATCATTTTTTTGATTAACTGAACCGGAGTCGCCACTGGTATATGTTAAGTATATTAATAACCGGAATAATAACCAAGTTAGACACACAGTCCAGCGGTGGACTGTGTGTTTGTTTATATCACAGGTCACGAGTTCGAGTCCGGTCTTCTGCACCGACTCGGACAATTATCTATTCTTTTTAAATAAGGCAGAAAAGGAAATAACTAATTTGTATTTAAGTATAATAAAAATCGGATTATATAACATGTTAAACACACAGTCCAGCGGTGGACTGTGTGTTAGTTTAAACCACAGGTCCCGGGTTCGAGACCTGTGGAGTGCACGTTCGATTCGCTTAAACTGTTTTTAAAATAAAATGATTTTCGGTTTAAACTAATTAATATATATATATATAATTAAAATCAGATATATAACGGGTTAGACACGTAGCTCAGTTGGTAGAGCTGCGTGCACACGTACGGGAGGTCTCGGGTTCGAGCCTCACTCAGCGCACTTGTATACACAACTCGAACCGGTCAACGGTCAGGTCAACGGGCAGGTCAACGGTCAGAAAAAAATCAAATTTTTTTTATTATTTTATTTAATTATTTTAATTAAAAATCAATTAAAAATACTTAAAAATAACATTTTTAAGGTTAGAAAATAGTCTCAAACTCACAAAAATATACCCAACAATCCTATTAAAATAGATTAATAAAATCCGTTTACTTACCAAACCATAATGCGATTTATCTAGGTTAAATCTCACTCGTGGTTAAAACCACTTCGCGTGCATTCAACATCATCAACCGAACGCATCCACTGTGAGTGAATCTTACAACTCCCCCTTTTAAATTACACGTTTTGGGGTGTGTCATGTGTTATGAAAATAATTAACTTATTTATTTAAACTTGTGCCATACCACATCATGACCTAAACTTAGATTGTTTATATTGTTGTGAATTCTTATTTTCCTTTTGTTAAAATTATATGAAACTCATTCATTAAGCCTATCAGTTCCTCGTGGAAGACGAGTTGAACAACGCGTGCCACAAATCAAATTCATTATTGTTTATGTGTATATCATTGGGTTCATATCGTTTGTAGTTGTGTCATTCATATTATCATGGTTATGCAGTTCATTCATTAGGCCCCTCAGTTCCTCGTTGGAGACGAGTTGAGCATCGCGTGCCTCTAAATGTTCCATTATTGTTCATGTGTGTTTCACTTAATATCTTATGATTGATGATTAAGTTTACATCTATTTTTACTCATGTTTGGTTGTGCACATATTTCATAATCAATTTAAATAAATTTGTTCAAATGTTTTCCATAGGATTCACTCGCCAACATTATGTTGATCCAAAACCCTTTTACACATGATACAGGTGAATAGGTTGAAGCAAGGAAAACATAGGATATGCCTTAGAAGAGAACAAAGAAGTTTAGATTGTTAATTAGAACATGTTGTAACATTTATTGTAAATTTCAATTTAATTTGTATTAAAGAATATGAAACGCATAATAAATGTCATGAGCTTTGATGATAACCCAATCATGCCCCGATCACCTTTTCCGCTGCGGGTCGGGGTGTGACATAGAACCCGGGAACTGGAAAGACGCGTTAAAAGAAAAGAGTTGGGTGGATGCAATGCAGGAGGAATTGCTTCAATTCTAGAAGCTGGGAGTCTGGAAGCTTGTTGACCTACCAGATCATAACAAAAAGATAAACACTAGATGGGTCTTCAAGTGCAAGTGTGATGACAGAGGAATCGTGATATGCAACAAAGCTCGACTCGTGGTACAAGGTTTTCTTCAGCAAGAAGGGATAGATTATACTGAAGTCTATGCCCCGGTCGCTCGTCTAGAAGCAATCCGCATATTCTTGGCCTTTGCTTCTTGGAAAGGTTTCAAGGTGTACGTGTTGGATGTCAAATCTGCTTTCCTGTACGGAAAAAGTCAAAGAGGAGGTGTATGTCAGCCAACCACTGGGGTTTGTCGATCCCATACACAAAGACAAAGTCTACCTTTTGAACAAAGCCTTATATGGTCTACACCAAGCCCCGAGAGCTTGGTATGAAACACTATCACGACATCTTCTAGACAATGGCTTTCTCAGAGGAACTGTAGATTCTACCCTCTTTACTAAGGAAGTGGATGGGCATTTGATTATCGTGCAAATATATGTGTATGATATCATCTTCGGATTGACAAATGATAAGCTGTGTAAAGACTTTGAAGAAGTCATGAAGCACAAGTTAGAAATGAGTGTGATGGGGGTGATGAAGTTCTTTTTAGGACTTCAGGTCGATCAATTGCCTGATGGTATCTTCATCCATCAGACGAAGTATGTTCATGACATATTGGAGAAATTTGATATGACGGGAACTAAACAAGGATCTACCCCATTAGCTCCTAATCACGGCATTTGTCCAGATCTTCATGGAGTGAAAGTTGATGAAACATTATACCGCTCCATGATCGGATCCTTGATGTATATAACTGCTTCTCGACCTGATATCATGTATACTACATGCATGTGCGCCCGTTTCGGTCCAGTCCAAGAGATTCGCACTTGCTCGCCGTTAAGCATATCATGAGATATTTGAAAGGATGTCCAAGCACCGGCTTGTGGAACCCTCGACACGATGACTTCAATCTTGAGGGTTACTCGGATTCTGATTTCGGTTGCTGCAAACTTAATGCCAAATCTACGACTGCTGGTTGCCAGTTCTTCGGAACCCGTTTGGTAACGTGGCAATGCAAGAAACAGACCCCGGTCGCTCTCCCTACGTGTGAAGTTGAATACGTTTCAACATCCAGCTGTTGTTCCCAGATACTCTGTATACAGCAGCACATGAGAGACTTCGGACTAAAATTTCTTGACACGCCCATATATGTAGATAATCAGGCTGCAATTGATATCACTAAAAACTCATGTTAACACTCACGCACTAAACATATTGAGATTCGACACCACTTTATCCGTGACTGTTACGAGAAATAGTTGGTTAGAATTGAAAAAATCCACACTGATGACCAAAAAGCAGATATACCAAAGCATTTGGTCGTTCAAGATTTAAAAAATATTTTAAAATTAAATTGTTTAAGAAATCTGACATCAGGGGATATTCATGAGGTTGAGTTTGAGGATGACGAGGACTTGACGTAATTATCATCGGTGTGACGTGTTTTCTGTACATTCTTTCTTAAAATTCTACAAATCCAAAAATATGTTTTTGATTTTAGGAGGAGAAAGTTTTGGGAAAAATACAAAAACATTATAAAAGTCAAAAAGAGCTTTTGTGAAAAAGAGAGATCATATACATCAATATGACAGTCACAATATGCTAAAGAATTGGAATGTTTAAACAAGTTATTAAACAAATCTTACTAAGGATGTGCTAATAGGCTTCACTCATTCAGTAAATTGTCTACAACATACAAACCTAAAAGAAAAACTGAGTAACTTGTGGGTTAACATCTCTCGGATATATGGACTTAGTACTCCGAAATTTCGTTTGAGAGAATGCCAGATTCTGCGATACTAGGTCTTTATTTTTAATCGATATCTGGAGTATTATTGAGTTCTTCTGATTTTGCGTCAGCAATGGCCTAGAACTTGTATAATACTTTACGCATTATTCGCCTATACAAGCTGCACAAAAATGAGTATGTCATAAATATTTACGATATCTACAGTTCAAAATATTCCTTTAAGGAACACCACCTAAAGACGAGCCTTCATCTCTTTGTCTGTATGGAAATACTAACCTGAGCTCTCAAGATCTCATAATTCACCCCATTTACATATAACAATAGATATATTCACCTGTGAAATGAAATTCTGGGAATCTCGATGCAGGATATATTCTGAGATGGGAAACATAGTTATTTCATGTTCCTAATATTACCTAACATATCTTGAAACAGTTGAGAAACGAGAAGAGGTTTAAGTGGATAAGTATATTGGCAATCTAGGTAAATCTGTTTAAGAACTTAATGATTCTACCAAGATCAACGGTACTTATGATTTGTTTATATACTTGATATGATCCTCTTAAGACAAAACTCACAAAAATATGTATGTATATACATCTTTACTTGTTATTTCTCGGAAAAATCCTAAAACTCAAAAAAAATTTCAGTTTTCTTAGCCTTTTAGTTTAAGTTTTAGTCTACCGATGATGAAAACACTGATAGTTCAAGTCATGGCGACACTTGCTGAAGGAAAGCTGAAGACCACAGGTTGGGAGCTAATCAAGAAAAGAAGAATTTACCTGAACATCAACAAAGTTCATTAATTTGAAACTTTACATTTTTTAAAATAAATCTGTTTTGGTCAAACAATGGTCAACCAAGGTATTAACTTGGACTTGATAGGAAAATTAGATAACCGGGGTCATTAACTTGGACTTGGTTAACTGAGCGGATATTGAAATAGATAAAAACTTCATAAAAAATCAAAAATCAAAAAGTTTAACAAGTATCAGAACTGACTCGTACGAGTAACACTGACTCATACGAGTGACATTTGTATTCATTCGCACGAGCTACTGTCTGTACGAACGACTTATGAATGAGTATAAAAGCCTCACTCATTCGCACGAGTCAGACTATCGACTCTGTGTGATTGAGAGAAAGCTTTGTGTGAACCAGTTCTTGTACTTCATTTTTTCTTGACATATACTGCGTACCAATACATTGGGGAGGTTGATTGGCACACCTCTTGCAATAGGAAAGGTACTAATGCTTGTTTTAAGTCATTATAATGCCAGATTTGGACCAAATGAACATAAAACGTAGATTTAGGGAAATTGGACAAGTAAAACATAAATTGAACTTAAAAACGTTTATATCGGCCCACATAGCCTATAAATCAACCTTCAACTTGTTAAAATCAACACGTTTTAAGTTCGGTTTAACTTGTGTTATTTGGTACGGTTTACAACTCGTACGAATGTTCACTCGTACAAGCAGAGTTTTTCTAAATGTTCTAAGTGTCTTTTTCACTCGTACGAGTAGGATTCTTTATTGTTAAATGTTGATGACTCGTACGAGGCATCGTTCGTACAAAGCAGTTCTGGTCAAATTTCTTGAAAAAGTTACTAAGTATCTGGTTATTCGTACGAAGTAGTGACTCGAACGAGTGATGATTTGATTCAGACTTGAAATTTTGTTTAAGTGTTTGACTTGTACGAATGAAGGGATCGTACGAGTGACTCTAAAATTTGAAATTTTTGAAAGATTATCTAACGCTTTGAAATGTCTATGTGTACAGGTCAAGAAATCTTCTTTCTCTCCGTTCCACAATGTTTGTTGTCTTCTTGATGAGTCTATTCCAGAAATCGCCACCTATCAGGAAGTTTTGGATTTTTTGGGCAGAATTCCTATTACGAAGGCTCTTACAGATCGTCATGTCACTTATAGATCTCATATTGAGTACTTCTGGAATGTAGCGGAGTTTGATACCGAGGAGAATGCAATTGTCTCAGCTGTGAGGATTAGAGATGAAGATATTTAGGTCAAAATCACAGAAGACTTAATCAGAAAGGTGTGGGATTTCAAAGACCATGAAGATGATCCTACCGGATTTTCGGAATATATGGTGAAGGGATGTTTTTATCGTATGAGTTACGCCGGGTTCGTGAATGCTGCTCCCTTTAAGAAGGCTAACCTAAGTGCGCCTTTCCGATTTATCACACATTGTGTTATACATGCACTGAGTCACCGAAAAGGAGGATTTGATGACTTAGCAGATTATCAGATGTGTATGATCACCGCGCTTGTTCTTAATCTACCATAAAACTTTTCGAAGGTGATATTCTCTCAGATGGTCTAGAATATATAGAGGGAGAAATTTTTACAGTACCCAAGATTTATCCAGATGCTGCTAGATCATTTGCATCTTAATCTCAAGAAAAATAAGGTTGATGTGCTTAAGTTAGAACACATGGATGCTCGACGTTGAAGAAGAAGAATTTACATCTTAAGACATTCCTTAACGCGAAGCCAGTGTTTGGAGCAATCATCAACAAAGATTATGTCGCTCCAGCACTAGGAAAGTGGAGAAAAGAAGATAGTGGTGACGAGAATGAAGAGATTACAGCGCTTGATGGTTTTGTTGCGAAGTGACGCGCATGGTTTGTCAAAGATGGGGGTAAGGGACCCAAGAAAAAGCCAACGCTTACATCTACCACATCTACTCCACAAAAGAAGCAGAAAATAGCCGAGAGATCTAGACTGATAGATGAAACAGAGCCGGAAGAGAATATCAAAGATATGGCTGCTGACATTGAGAGACAAGCATTTGGTAGTGAAAAAGTGGCTGAAGAAGCCTCGTCTTCTAGCACTGATTCTGAGGATAGAAGAGCTGGAGAAACGGAGAGAACTAAAGAGATAGAAGCTGAACGACAAGCAGAACTAAAAAGTAAGGCTGAAAAGAAAAAGCGAAAAGCGACAGGAGAGGACGATTCGACTTATATACCTCCGGGTTCTCACTATGATACTCCTATGCGCAAGTCTGCCAAGAAGAAAACTCGACGTCTTAAACGACCGGCAGTTAGAAGCACTGACTCTGGAAGAAGAGGTTTTTGAACTGATTCCACCAATTCCACCATCTCCACAACGTCAGTCTACACCACAACCGACACCACAGTCGACGCCGCAACCTTCACAGTCGCAGCCTTATTTTGATTTTGATTTTGACTTTAGTGACATACTATGGGGCGAAGATTTTACAGCTGACATGTTTAATGACCCATGCGTTGAAGAGTTACAGAAGCAGGTCATGTTAAACACGGTCAAGATTGTAGAATTACAGGAATAGCTTAATGTTTTAAACGAAGACAAATAGCAGCTCAAAGCTATGTTAGCAAGCATTGTATCTGAGAATGAGCGTTTATGGATTCGTATGGCGGAATATGAAGAAGAACGTCTCAGTAGCGACAGAAGGATGAATTTATTTGAGAAGATACTGACTAAGAAGCTGGGTATTAATATTGATGTTGAGATTAACAAAATCGAAAGAGCTGAAGCGAGAGAGCAGGTTGCTGAGCGTGAACGCCTTGCAAAGGAATTATCAGATGCACAAGGCAAAGGCAAAGCTAAAGTGGTTGAGGATCCTGTGAATGTCACAACTGAGCCAGAAGCTGAATATGCACCAATTATTTCTGATATTGTGGTGTTTTCGGTCTCAAAGAAGTTTGTTTTAGTGGGAAAGCCAAAAGATGTGGATATCGACATGTCCAATCTTTCAGCAAGACATCGTGAATGGCTACAGAAGAGGAAGTTAGAAAGAGAGATTGAAGCTGCGGTTGATGAGTTTGACGAGGATGCTGAAAAAGAGGCTAAAGACTTAGTTGATTTTATTGATCTATTTTCTGATGAGTCTGATCACGATAGTGATAATGGTGATGATGATGTAGGTGGTATGGGTGTCCGTGTAATAGAATCTGTTTTAAATGAAGATATTGATTATTATGCTTACTTGGATGATTCAGTGAATCGGGTAAGTGAAGATAGAGATCAGGGAAGATCAGAAGGATCTAAAGGTGCTCAGCAGGCAAGAATTCTCACGGTAATTGATATGTCTACCTTTCCTGTCATGCCAAAGCCAAAGATTTTATATCTTGAGCACGATGTTGAAGAGGGAGAATATGTCCATAGCTACACTAAGATAGAGATTGCTAAAATGTTAGCCGTGGACGAAAAATATTTCGTGTTTGATTTAAAGACAAGCTGAATGATATTAGCGCTTTCGAGCCAATTGATTATGTCTTCGAGCACGTTGATGATGCGGATGATTATGATAAAGTTATCGTGGAGGATGATTCTGATGATGATTTTACTAATCTTGCCGATCACGGTACAGATGACTCCCCAACTTTTAGTGAGTTGTTTGCAGCTGAAAATGCTGATGTTCTAAAGCATAAAGTCGAAGAAGCTGTCAAACACGGTATGATTCCTCAAAAGATGTCTAGAGCTGAAATTGCAGAAATGAGGAAGAAGTGATTCAAAGTTTCACCAGCCGAGCGAAAGTTTAAACGTCCTCTGGCGTTCTTTATGTGTGATGCAGATGTTTCTATAGGGGATATAATTAGTTGGGGAAGGATTGAGGTGCTTAACGTTTATGCTATTAAGAGGGAGTTTGGGATCCAGTATTTCAGATATTTGAGCGACATCAAATCCTTTCCGAATTGGGATATAAAAGAGCTCATGCAAACGAAGATGATTAATTTGAAGATGAAGTTTCACAACCAACGGTTATGGAAATTGATCAAGCTTGAAGCTATGCACAGATTTACACATTGGAAGCCTCATTTCCCAAAGCGAATTACAAAGATCGATCCGATAACCAAAGAAAAAGATGTTACGCTAGTCGTGAAGAGGCCAAATGTAACATTTGTAAAAATCGGGTCTCCAAAACCCGCTCCGTTTTGTAATCTTGTACCATGTTATAAAGGATTCATTAATTAATTATGATTATTTTGAGTTTAAACGTTACATAATTAATAAATAAACTAAACTATAAAAATTATATTTGATAAAAAGTTAAAATAAAATAAATAAAAAACATTTGTAGCTGCCGGGACTCGAACCCGGGTCAGCCAAACCTTCAAAACAACTTAACCATCTCTCACTAAACCACTCCGCCACAACGTATTTTCTGTTATCACTAGGAAAGCAAAAGGATCTTATACACAAACCCGATTTAACCGTTAATGCCATCTGAATAACGGAAATCGGCAAACCGATCGCCAAACCACTGCGAATTCGTCTGGCCAGCTTATAACCGATGTATTTCGGTTTCTAATTAAGTCCGAATTGAATGAACATAAAGCTTCATCATTTCCGGTATTTGAAACCGAAAAATTTATCAAACTCTAATTTAATTCAAGTTCTGATCATTTGCACGATTCATAACTATCACCACAACACTCAATTTCATTTTCGTCAAGTTTCTGAACCGTAAAATTCTCTGAATCAGATTGCCGGAATTTTTTTGCAAATCACCGGAAAACCGGGACTCACATTCTCACGGTAATTCTTTCGGCTCTTTTTGTTTAAAACATGTGATTAGTCAATCTCTAACACAACTCCATCATCAGAATCAATCTTAGCCAACGTTCATCGGAAATCTTACCTTCGCCGGAAAGTTCCTGAGATTGCCGGAATCCCACTGTGAACTGGTAAGATATCCTGCACTTCTTTTAAACCTTGTTTAGGTGATTAAATTTTATGAATAATCGATCCACACTGTTAATTGGTTCAACAGTCGGAGTTCATTTCCAGTACCGACGAACTTTCGCCGGATTTCTGTGTTTATCTTCAATCGGTAAATTCTGTTCTTTAAACTCTCTCCATTCCTTACCTTTGATTTACTGTTAACGTCTAAGAGTTTTGTAAGTCACAAAATCAAACTTAACCAGTCGAATTATGCTGACCGTGTAATTCGACGAAGAAGATGAAGTTATACCAGTGTATAAGAGTAATTAAAATCCGGTTTATAAACGGGTTAGACACACAGTAGACACACAGTCCAGCGGTGGACTGTGTGCAAATTTCATATTCACGTCCCGAGTTCGAACCTTACTACGCGCACGCTTTGTATAATAACATTCCTTTTTTTATCATGAACTAACCCGGGTTAAAACAGGTAGTTGTTAAGTATATTATAAATCAAGAATATAACCGGGTTAGACACACAGTCCAGCGGTGGACTGAGTGCAAAATAAACTTCACGTCACGCGTTCGAATCCTGTCACAAGCACCGGTCCATGGAATTAAAACGTTTTTGCAAAATAAAGGAATTTTCGGTTAATTCGAATAAGTATATAAATATAATTAAAACTGAGTTTCTAACGGGTTAGTCACGTAGCTCAGTTGGTAGAGCTACGTGCACGTGAACGGAAGGTCACCGGTTCGAATCTCGCTTGGCGCAGCATTTACCGCTGACCGAACCGGTCAACGGTCAACGATCAACAGTAAAAAAATAATATTTTTTTATATATTTATTTGTTTATTTTAATTTAAAAATCAATTTAAAATACTTAAAAATAACATTTTTAAAGATAGAAAATAGCCATAAACTCACAAAAATATATCTAAAAATCCCATTAAAATCCTTAATAAAATCCATTCATTTAATATATTTTTCCAATATTATTTAGGTTAGTATTCCTCGTCGACTTGCTCGTCTAAATCGTGCGCATCTCAACATCTCCAATCCAACGCACCCAATGTGAGTGAACCTTTCAAATTCCCCGTTTTAATCACGTTTTTGGGGTGTATCATGTGTCTTTGTTTATTTACATATTATAACGAAACTATTGTGCATACATCATATCATGACATGTGTATCTGTTTGTTGCTGTTAAGTAGTTATTATTGGATGCAAATTATCATTTCAGTACATGCAATTGCCGAGGCCGCAGCTCCCCATCCATCGAGGTTGAGCTTGATCCCCATTTTATTATGTGGTTGATCTTGGCGTGCCCGCACGATCGGATCCGTTTGATTGAGCCTTGATCGGTCATTTCATTTTACATTTCAATACATGCAATACGCTCGGCTCCGTTTGATTGAGCCTTGAGTGCACAGTTCAATTTACATTTCCAGTTCATGCAATACGTTCGGCTCCGTTTGATTGAGCCTTGAGCGCACAGTTCAATTTACATTTCCAGTTCATGCAATACGATCGGCTCCGTTTGATTGAGCCTTGATCGCACAGTTCATTTATGTTAGTTATCATATGATATTGGTATATTCATGTATGCTATCAAGTGTTAATGTATGTTATAATTGTAACTGCTATTTGCCAATGTTTGATTACTTACATGTGCTCTTTTATGATTATGCACAATATTTTATTGATAAACTAACCATAATATTATTATCAAATGTTTATCTAATAAGGTTCACTCGCCAACTTATGTTGACCCAAAACCTCCCATTTTACACATGATACAGGTGAACCAGCAGCAGCTAGGAACACATAGGACCTGGATTAGAAGAAATAAAACGATTTAGTATTTGGATTGTTATGTTTGGTTATTTTCCCTTGTATTAAATGAACATGTTTGGATGTTTGAGAATGTAACTTTGACTTCATTAATTATGAAACATAATAGTAAATGTCATGTGCTTTGTATGCCCCGACTCTTATTTCCGCTGCGGGTCGGGGTGTGACACCAAAGGTAATGAAGAATATGCCTATGATTCAGATGGAGCAAGACTTCCACAAAATCTTCAAATGGTGGCACTACGATTCGAATACATGAGAAGCTGTGATATGTGTGCACCCAGATGATGATTCGTGGAAGATAACAAATGAGTTAATCGAAGCCGTCATAGCACACAAACGTATATATGGGCTGTGGCGTGGCATTGGAGTACTAGACCCAATGTGGCTAGTAAAATGTTCAAAAAACGATATAGATTGTTTGTTTTGTAGCAAAATCAGCTTTGAAGAGAAAGACAAAGAACAAGCACTCCGGTTTCAGAAGATAGTAAAGTTTGTTTCGTCAACGATGTACATTCTGGATCGACATGGAACACTTCATGGAGGAAACTGGAGGAGACAGAGCAAAGGAAGAAAGATAAGAAGGAAGAGAGGATTGCAGAGTGAGCACGTATTGCATCGCTAAGAAGGTTTCGGTTTGGCAATACAGTTAACCGACATCCTTCTATAGATCAAACACCAATAGCTTTTGAGGAGCGTCGCAAGCCACCGAAGTGTTTCTTTGGTCGATAAACATCAGATCTTATGGAGAATTTTTTAAGACTATCCAAGACTGCGGCAACATCCAAGGGGGAGTTGTTGGTGCATAATGTCTATTGCCTACGTCTAGGATTTGTTGATTTTGCATATAGGGCTTAGAACGTCAGTTTGTAAATGTTATTGTATATTTTATTTGTTTAGAAGCTAACTCGTACGAGTGAGTCATATGACTCATACTGTCACTCATACGAGGCAGCCACTCGCACGAGTCACACTCTCTGTTACACACTCTCCTGTGCGAGTGATGTCGACTATAAATAGATGAGTGTTGTGTTAGAGCTAGCAAGTGTTAATCCAGTTGGTGTGGCGAAGCTTGCTGAATTGTTTACTTGCGTTGTACTTGTTCACGTCATTCAATGTATTCAAGGCATTTAAACAGTAGATCTCACTTGTTCGTTTGTCAACATCACTAACAATGAATTCCATCTCTGTTAGTTGAGTTAGATCAGTCTGGTGCTCATTGGAGGAGAGCCGATCCCCCCTCACAATTCTATCTTGTCTATTTGTATCTTTTATTATTTTAGTTATTTTTATTTTTACTTATTAACAACCTTTCCTAAAAATTTGATCAGATTAGACGTCGACTATATTCCGGTATTAAAGATCTCGTGTCCTTGGATGACCTTGGTATCTTACCATCACTATACTACGCCAACAATGGGTGCACTTGCCCTAGCGTGTTGTAGACAGTGATAGTTGCATATCGTCTTTTTATAATTTTCAAGCTTCAATAAACGAGTGTAAAGTACTTAAAATATATCTTTAAATTACACTCACGCTCCATACACGTCACTGCTTTTGCAGAAAAGTTTGCCTTCTTCACTTGAGAGTTAAATAGGGTTGCGACTAGTTCGATAGCCTCCCTAACGGTAGTTGGCTTGCTACCAGTGACTATATCCCGGATTTGAACAGGTAAACCCTCGTTGTATTTCTCAATGGCACGATCTAATGTTGTAACCATAATGGGATAGAGTAAGCTCAACTCTTCATAACGGTTGGTATATGCATGATTTTCTCCACTATCCTGCTTGAGATCATGTACTTCATCTCTGGAGCCTTCATCTCATTTCGTGGGCGGAACTTTTTCATCATAAGAGCTCTGAGTTCCTCCCTAGATAGTCCCATTGCTACATCCGCACCGCGATCTCTCATATTCCATTCCACCACGTGAGTGCTCTCTTTTGGAAAACTCTCGAAGAAAATTCTACCTTTCAGTCATTGGAACACTTACAATGGTAGAAGGTGCTTTTAATGCTTTCAAACAATTGTAGGAGCCCAGTAGCTCCTTTTGACCCATAGAACTTGTCTGGTCTAGCAGAGTTGAACTATTTATAGTTCAAGGTGTAGGTACATTGTTGTTGTTATTGTTGGCCTGATTGAGTTGGGTCACTAGGTTTGTAAGTATCGCAGCCATTTGTTGGGCAATTAGAGCCACCATTTCATCATTTTGGGTAGTGTTGTGACGAGAAGGCATTTTAAAAGAGAAAGAGATCATGAGGGAAAATGAGTGAGATTGATATAGAATAGTAAAAAAGAAACGTTACAATATCGATAAAGCATAAGGAGTGTAATCATTAATTCATTACTTCAAACGAATAAACAATACAATGACTAATCAACGTATATGGGTCTTTATAATGTATCGCGAAGACATGCTTTAGCATATAAGTGGACACTCACCCCGAGAGTTCCCATGTAAAAGTGATTGGTCTGATTATGTGGATTTTTATGAACACTCTAGCTTTAGACAGAAAACTTAGGGTATAGGCATCCACCCTTCCAGATTGCACGTGTTCACATTATTAAAACCCAAGAGATTTTGAAAAAAAAAACATTTAAGGCTGACGTGATGGAGTGTGATTGATTTTTAGATATATTTCAGGTACTTTTCACTCGTTTATTCAAGCTTTAAATTTATAAAAATACGATATGCAACTATCATTCTCTACAACACGCTAGGGAAAATGCACCCATCGTTGGTGTAGGATAGTCATGGTAAGATACCGGGGTCGTCCAAGGACATAAGAACTTTTAATACTGGAATATAGCCGACGTCTGATCTGATCAAATTTTTAGGAAAGGTTTTTGATAAAATAAAGAAATAACAAAATAATAAAAGAAACAAATAAACAATATAGAATCACTTGTTTCTGACTTATTAATTACGTATCCTTTGATGATTTCCAAGCTAAGGGTTTTTTAAGAGATTATCTTAGTTAAAGTGGCATGTCCCTCTTTTGGAGGCAATGCTACCCTCAGTCATATTGGTCTGAGTTAGGAAGGCCGGAATATTAAGTAAGTTATTAATGCAAAATGTGGCAATTCCCTCTTTTAGAGGCAATGCTACCCTCGCCCATATTGGTCTGAGTCAGCAGTGATGCAGTCCCGCAAGGCCTGTTTAAAGTTTTAATAGTAGTTT
This sequence comes from Scalesia atractyloides, assembly GCA_947069175.1. NCBI lineage: Eukaryota > Viridiplantae > Streptophyta > Magnoliopsida > Asterales > Asteraceae > Scalesia > Scalesia atractyloides. The sequence continues at coordinate 13,208,101 of CAMTDV010000001.1, read as the reverse complement.
ATTTATAAGGGATTCAAGTCATTCTTACTTCCCCCGATTTAATGCTATCTACCTCAAGGGAAGTCCTAATAAGCTTGAACCAAGTACTCGCAGGATCTATACACTGAATGAGGCAAGAACTTTATCCATTCAACCCTTCTAACCCCTTCTAGACAGTTAACACGCTTTACATAGACCACAAAGACACGAATGAGTGAATCCACGAAACATGAAGAGATGATAGAATAAAGTTAACTTTCAATATAAAAAACTAGTTATTAATGTCATTAATACATACCAAATTAAAAAGTTAACCAAAGCTAGGAAATCAAGCATGGCTTTATTTGACAAAAAACTTTTACGATCAATCTTGGATCCCGGGACTACTACACACACTCTAGGATGGATGATAGATGAATATGGTGGATGATGGTGGCATTTGTGGTGGTGGAGTGGTGGTAGGTGTGAGAGAAGTGGTTTGCCAAGGGATGAGTTGAAATGAAACCAAGCACCCTTACTTATAGCTGGAAACAGGCCCTTCACACGGCTCTGTCCCCACAGGGCACAGCCCCGTGTCTTCCTTATTCTCTGTCTTTATTTAATACACATGTTAGATCAGTTTGCTACACGACCCCGTGTGTCAACGGCACAACCCCTGTCATACTAAATGTGGCAAGTATTTAATAAATAATATTTCATTTCATTGCTAATGGTTCAAGTACATGAATTGAAAAACAAAAATACAACCAATTTTGCATGACTAATCTATAAACATGAATTTAAAATTTGGTGTGTTTCTAGTCCGTCCTATCAAGTTCCATTAGTCGCCATCATCATAGAAAACCTGCAATACATATTAAAGTATAGTTCAATACAAAAGTATTGGCGAGCATACAAGTTTGAGTACTAGCATATATGTAAAGAACGTTTGAACAATCCACATGACAAAAATAGTTAACTAGATTAATGTATCAAGGCATGCAATTAAACCAGTCAACCCTCTTATTACCGCAAGCGTAATCTTATCGTCGCAACGATAAGACTGTAATAAATGAATGACTTAACATGACCTCAAGAATACGGGCGGTGTATTACTCCTATAGCGCTATACATGTTAATGGAAGGTTTTAAACAAAGTTAATGATAAGTAAATCACATAAGAATGTTCCAAGAATACAAACCAAATATCACGTATTTAAGCATGTATGATTAGATTGTTTGTGTTTGCATAAAGTATAAGTGATTGCGTGTGTTTAATAGTATAACGTATTGCACCTAAAAGTGTAAAAGCAAAAGGGGTCATGTATACTCACAATTTTGCAAAGCTTCCCGATTATCCATGATTGACGAGTTGTTTGAGAATAGGGAATCAAGGGCATAAGGTCACTCGGGGTTTATAAAGTGGTCGAATTCAAAATCTAGGATTTAAGTACAAAATGTATGGATACGCAAAGTAATTATCTAGTCTTAAAACACTTATTTTTGGCACTATAAATCCCGTATGGGTTGACGTCAATTCATGGGTCATGCCCATTAGAATCGTAACGAGAAGGTTAAGTCTTAGATAAGATAGCCTAATGTTAGGACAAGTAACCATATGATCATTGTCAAAGGTTCGGTTATGTATAAGTCTTATTTACGTATATATTATATAACATATCGTTAAGTCCATCATATAAGTCATAGATTTCATAAATGTCATGCATGGAGGTAGGAGGATAACCGTCCTTTAACCTCTTTCGTAAGATTCACCAATACACAAATTGTTACAAGGACAAATCGGATGGTCATGAATGGAATAAAAAGAAATACTTCACTAAACTATGTATAGACCAAGTAAGCAAGCTAGGTGCGTGCATCCCGAACATGGTAATGTTTGGGGACGTGTCGTAGCCTTGTTACTCAATTGAAGGTTGAACATAGTTTAGTGGTTGCACATAGAAATCATCAAGTGAGGTGGTGGATTGAAAGTAGGATAGCTAAGGCTTCTAAGTAATCACACATTTACCAAAACACAAGCTTTGTCAAGCTTTGATGGTTCCAATACTTGTGGGTTAAAACCCTTTACAAAACAGAAAGTTTAGAGGATTTTACACCTCCTAATTTGTATGAAACAACTCTAGCTAGCTTACTAACCATGGGCTTGATTAGAGACACAAGTGGCACAAGTTTGTCTAGAGAAAGCATATTTAAATAAAGTTTATAAGTTCATCTTCCAAAGCAGAAAGTTTAGCCTTAAAAATGGTATTGTTCCACCTTGGTTTTCCATGGAAAACCTATGGTAACATCCCAAGAGGCATTACAACCATTGTAGAGGAACAAAACGTGAAGAAAACATGAAATTAATGAAGTTATAAAAAGATATAATCAAGCAGAAAATTTATGGCACTTTGGACCTAAAAAATGGTGAGGTTTCACCTTAGTTTGCTCAAGATAACTTGTGAAAACCTTCCTAGACGTTATCCAAGTGTTTAGAAGAAGAAACAAGGAACAAATAGTAGTAGAAGTGAGTTAAAGCTCACTTTTAGTGGCTGGAATTCTGAGGTGTGCTGAAAAACTCAGCTGAGTTTGAGTGTGTTTTGAGAGTGTTAGAAGGTTGTAAAAGTGGGATAAAGGATCGAGAAGTGCTCATTATATAGGGAAGGGATTAGGGTTTCAATGGGTTGGGTTTGAATATGATTAGTGGGTAATTAACCCTAAGACAAGTCTACCCGGCCCAAAAGCTGCGATGGGAATTTGCGCAGCCCGTATATATATATATATTTGAACATTATAAGGTGTATATTTGTTGTATATTCAGGTGTTATATGTTATTTAATAAATTACCAACATCTAAAAGAGGTCTAATATGCAAAGGGAACATGAAAACATGTGTTAAACAAGTATGTAAACATAGGTTTCGTGTTGTAATAATAAAAGAAGTAAATGTCCAAGGTCTGCTATAGGAAAGCTCTGTTGATGACCAAAGCTCTGTGCCAATGCAAAGCTCTGTTGAAGAGCAAAGCTCTGCAGGAGACCAACAGAGGATGTATCGTTAGTGTTTTTTTATCAGTTTAGTGTAAAGCAGTGGTTAGCTTAGAAGAGGTTATCAGCAGTGTTTTCTATCAGTTTAGTGTATAGCAGTGGTTAGCTCAGCAGAGGTTGTCATCAGTGTTTTCTATCAGTTTAGTATATAGCAGTGGTTAGCTTAGTAGTGGTTGTCATCAGTGTTTTCTATTATTTTAGTGTATAGCAATGGTTAGCTCAGCAGAGGTTGTCAACAGTGTTTTCTATCAGTTTAGTGTATAGTAGTGGTTAGCTTAGCAGAGGTTATCATCAGTGTTTTCTATCAGTTTAGTGTATAGCAGTGGTTAGCTCAGCAGAGGTTGTCATCAGTGTTTTCAGTCGGTTTAGTGTGTAGCCGTGGTTGTCATTAGTGTTTTCTTAAAATAGAATGCAAATACGAACTTTCTAAAAATAGGAATAAGGAAGTACGAGGCGTTACAGCCCTGTGGCCATTGTACTTGCTGTACTATCCCAGATATGCAAATCTGGAAGTTGGCCATGGCCCGTGTCCAAGGGACACGACCCCATGTCTCTTGTCTGCTTTTGTTTTTCATCTTCTAATCTAGAATCTTGAATGGGCACGGCCCGTGCCAGACTTCTGATTCGTTGTTTTCAGTCTGGGGGTGAAGCTCGGAGGGCTAGTATAGTGTTTTGTATTCCCGTCTTTCGTACTTATGCTGGATTTTGTCGTTAATTTGTTCCTTTTGTACATTTAAGCTCTTTTTATCCTGAAAATCAAAAGTATACAAAGAAACACACTTTTTCCAACATTAGTACTATTAAGGGTTGATCTTATACCATATTTGATACAATTTATATGTTGCATTTGACGTATATCAAAGGCCTAGAAGCCTAAAAAAATCATCTAAGGATAGATGCTGATTTCTCGTAAAATTTTGGAAACTTTAACTTTTAAGAATAAATGATGACTTTGTATTGTTTTGATAATCACCTAAGGATAGGTAATGGGTTTGTATATTTGTTGCACTAGAAATCTAGACGTGAGTAACCTCAGGTTTGGATCCTAGGAAGGTTATAGTCCAGGTCAAAAGAATTCTAATAACATAATTCCCCATAACCATGGCTTTGATACCAATCTGTAATACCCTGACCACGTATAACAACCCACGAGAGAATTGTCGATGAGTCACGTTACAAATTGTTTTAAACACATGGTACTTAAAGTTTATGTTTTATTGAATTATCGAATTACATTGTCTTTTGAAACATAAACAAACACAAACAATTGTCTTTCGATTGTAAAGTAAAACTAAGGCCCGGGTCATTCCTACGTGTAGCATACTTATAGATCATCAAATATTTGCACCTGAAACATATGTGAAAATGGATGGTCAACAATATAGTTGGTGAGTAACATAGGTTTTGTACTTAAATTCATGGCTAAGTATTTGTATTTCAATACTTTGTCCGACTACAAGAGTCGACGAGTGAATAAACTTTTGTAGCAATGAATCTTAACCAAATTGTTTCTTTGTAAACTTGTGTAATCAAATGTTGAGCACAAAAATTTTATGGTTATATATATGTTTGAGAACCAAATGTCTTGTGTAAACTAAATTGTCTTGTATAAACAAAATGTATTGTTTTGTATAAAACAATTTGCCTGTTTGTATAAAACAAGTTTGGTTTGTCGGCGAATACAGTCAAGCCTTGTTCATTGTCGGACAAACCCTTAAAAATAAAGGTTTATCAAATGTGTTTCATAGTTTCTGTCATTCCCAGAGGTAACTTCCAAATAGATCTAGGAAGCAGGAATGGGGTTGCCAATCCTATGGTTCCATAACATACTACCGATCGGCTTGGCCAGAGTTAGTGAATGTATCATTGTCATCTTCAATGCACCATCAAGTTTCGTACAATATAATGCATGTTGTGTATATAAACCATATGTAAATAAGTTTTATAGATGTGGAAAATAATTATCACATATGAATCACCCCAAAATAACATTGAAAACTAAAAAATGGGGAACTATGTACTCATTTGAATTGCCAGTGATGTGCTTAATCGTGCTCGCAAAGCTCAAATGTTTCCTAGAATTAAGGATTTCTTCATCAATGGTTTTGTTGTGATAATCTTTGTACTCGCAAAGCTCAAGTGTATAAACTCAAAGAGTTATTCCCTGAAATGCTATGGTCATATAATTGGGCTTGATTGGATCTTAAAGTTGACCAAACGGGTCAGATTCGAAAGTTAAAGCAGAAGTCAAACCACATGACTTACGACTAGGAGCCCTAAACTAAAATGTCGAGTTAGACATGTTAAGAAATGTCTAATAGTGTTATATAAACTGATTTGGTGTCAAAACTTTAAGTTTTAATACTTAAAAACTCATTCATCTTAAAATGCATATTTATTTTTTACTTTTATTTCATAAAAGTTTACTCGTCATTTCGCCTACTAAATGTGAGGATCAGAGGGTGTAATCGCAAGGGATTAACACCTTCATTATTACGATCGTGTAGCAAAGTTCATTTTGAACTTTGACTTTTGACTCATACTAGCCAAATAAATGAAATAGACTAGGAGAAACACTTACTAGTGTTTGGTAGAAGGATTAGAACTCAAGAAAGGAGGCCTCAAAGCAGAAGTAAGCTCCAAGAGTGTGTAAGTGAGAAAGAAAACAATTGTGTGCTTGAAAATGGAAGAACAAGTGCCTATTTGTAGTAATCTTGAATCAAAGAGGTGTTGCGAAGCGTGTTATGATGATGCTTAGAGTCCTAACATGTGTCGTAACAAGATTAGAGGTGGCAAAATTCGTGCTAGGTGTCACAAACTGAAGCAAGGTGGCAGAACTTGGTGAGCAAGCAAAAATCTACATTTGGGCATGTCGTGCGGACCGTAAGGCATTAGGTCTTACGGTCCGCAGGGCTTTCTAACAAGAATTTTTTTTGACAGTTTTGGCCCCTAGACTTATATTATCACTTGTTTGTCATTTTTAACCATTCTAACTCATTGTTTAGGTTATTTGAAGGGTATAAAGGCATATGTAACTTGGATTTTGGTCCGAAAATGTCGTGAATATCATTTGCTTGATCGTACGATTATGTATTTCGTAAATAAAATAAAAAATTTTATTAAACACGGAAACGATCCAAAATGTACAACCTTTGAAATGTTGTTAATGTTACACGCTTGTAATCAATCAAATCTCCACCTAATTGCTTAGACAACACAAATCAAGTGCACTTTAAAGGGTAGGTTGTTTTGTTGGGAAAATTGGCTAAAAAATAAAATAAATGATACACCAGATAAACATTAAACGGTTCAAGCTCAAAGTAGTTTCTAAGGGAAGGTGAAACGGGTCAAAACGAAACACACAAAGGCTAAACAAAAATGGCTAATCCTAATGCTTCTATCATATCTGTGTTAAAATCCTAGCCCAAGGTCTCAAAATGTATCAAAACGTACAAATTTTAAAATCATGCAACAAAATCGGTAAATCACACATGAAACTATACAGTGAATATCTATATAATATATCGAGGCTCAAAATTCACTATCATGTGGAATTAAGGCTACCGGTACTGAAAAATGCACAATCAATCAACTCTCCAGCTTTATCCACTATCCTAGGCACCCCAAAACATTTTACTTACCAAAAACGATCCAATTAAGCCTACTATCTCGCAACATAAAGAAACATGTATTTTATACTCGTACACCCGATAATCAACTCGCTTTTAACTGACGCATTGAAAATGTATCTGTTTTTCTATACACAAAAGGACCGGAGCAAGCACAAAACTAGCTATTTTTTATTTCCAATTTTAATTTTTTTAAATACTATTTTTTACAACTCATATCTACCTAAAAAGACCTAGTCTCTCATCCCCACACATAAATTACACATTGTCCTCAATGTGAATAGAAAACCACTAAAAATAAAGGCAGAAATAAAATAATCCTAAAATGTGTATAAAAAGGAACAAACTCACCTAATAGCAAAACTCTTCAAGTTCCAATCCAAGCGAGCATGGCTGTATAGCATTCTATTCGCACCCGTTTAACAACCGTTGCACTTGGGTTGCCTTTACAATATGATAAACAGCTCTGCATCCCCTACCCAAATTGAGATTGAGTACAGACGAGTCGAAACAAACCTGCATAACGCAAAAACAAACAAACCGAAGCACAATATTGACTCAAAAATAAAAATAAAAATAAAAACTGACTCATAATACAAACTCTACAACTCGGATGAAACTCGAGTAGCATCCCCACACTTATTTCTCAATCATGAGGCTTCTCCTTTATCCAACCCCAGTACAGCCCGTTTAATTCCACTTGTTTCTTATTATTAATTAAAATTTTATGGGTGAAGTTTATAAACATTTTAAATTTTCAAAGAGGTTAAGCCACCGATACTTAACCAAACCTAACTTGTGGCATGTAACGAGAAGGATGGTGTTGTGCAAACTTCAGCGGTTCCTCCTTCTTCTTCCTTTGGCACCATCCTCGAATCCTCCAAAGGTGTCGATCCATGCTCCTTCTCACCCTCTCTCGTGTTCTTGATCGTGGTGGTGGTCGATCTTCTAACTTCTCCATGGGCTAGTTATCCAGTTCTTCAGCCACTTCCTCTTCTTCTATGTTTGGTGTATTTCTGATCTCCATGGTCGGCTCCCCTACAAGTAATGTCTCTAAATAGGCAAGGTCACCAACCGGGTGAAATTATCCTTCTACAAGAGTTGATAATCCTACTGACTCATCACCAAAACTCTTCCTCCTAAGATGGCATATGTTCTTCAATCTCATCCTCTATCTTGTCAAGTGGCTTTTCTTCCATTTCTTCCCGATCATCATCATTAATCTAGAAGTCATCATAAATGGGTTTAGGACCATAATACCATGGTGTGAAATACCAATTAGGTGTCATGTACTGCTGAATTCGAGGTGGGACTAAATCGTTTGTTGTCGTCTCCAATTCTACGTCCGATAACTCTGGATCACCAGGAAGCTCCTCTTCAACCATTGTGAAGCTCATTACCTTTCCAATAAATTTTCATGCTCCTGCTCGTTACCTTTTCCAATAATGCATTAACGATGAGAAGCAATCGAACAATCTTCATACCAGTGCGGTCCACCGTAGCCCTGGCACCATGGATCCATGTGCTGATTCATGCCTTCCTTCATCATTCAACCTAGTGTCTCGAGCATTCGCTCAAGAATAGCAAGCATTTAGCGATACCTCGAATCTCGTTGGCCCTGTGCTGCTTTAATCATCTGAGTGAAGATTTGACATAATTCAACGAACGCCCTAACATTGGGAGGGTACTCGATAGGATATCCTGCCATGAAGAGAGTAGCAAAAATAGCACAAAGTACAGACAAGAAAGAAAACACTAACTAAAAAAATATTTACAAAAATATTGACTCAACACACTACTTCTAGACACAAACTCTAAGACTCAAATTACAAATAAGACCTATTGAAAAAGAAGGATCAGTCAAAGCTAATAACGCAATCACCTATTTTTCCCGGCAACGGCGCCAAAAACTTGATGTGGTAAATATGGTCTATAAAAACAAACATAATCTAGACACCCTAGTTTTAAATTTACAAACAAAGACTCTCTGAATCCTAGACCATTGACAGGAAAGTGTACCTATCATGCATAGTAAAGCCTAATGAAGTCCAAGTATCGAACTCACGAGACACTAGCGACGCTAACTAGACTCTGACTCAACTAATTACTTAATTGGTTTAATTTATGTTTTTTGGGATTTTTCTAATCTAACACTCGGACTAGAGGACCTAGACACATGCTGAAGGCTACTAAGGTGAAAGCAATTATTATAGGAAACTACCTAGGTAAGATATCTCCAATGACAAGTAATGATCTCTAATAGACTAATGTGTTGATTTAATTAACAACTAACCTCTCCCTAAAGATGGTTAATTCTTATGGAACCTAGGTAACTTGGAAAGTGGCCCACAATCACTACAGAACTTAAGACCAATTAAATGTAAGAAAAACGAAGATCGAAGTGCTAAAAGGAAAAGTGCGAACTATCGACACCTAATCCCTCAACTGAATTATGCCAAGGTACCACTGTAACGTTCCGTACTTTCTATTCTTTTTCAATTTTATTGTAATTCGTATTTCAATTCCAATCCCTTGAAATTCGAGACTTGGTCATAATGGAAATCATATTTTGTATTATTTTTGTTTAATCATACTTGTACAATACGTAAACAAACATGGAAAATGCATTTTAATTCAGCACTGAGCTATATATCAAGGAGTGTTATTCAAAAGTGTTTTATTATTATACATGCTTTCATACACTTCAATACCTAAAAACATGTTTAATTATGAATTTATAGCATAAAATAATGGAATTATTAAACTCTAGGGGTCAAACTGCAAATTCTAGATAGTTTAGTAAATTTTGTTGGTGTCGTACGACCATGCACTCGATGTGCATGACCATGTATGTCGTGATCCTGATCCGCACGACCATGCAAAATCACCATGTCTCGTAGAATGTTTTCAAAACTCGTGAATTTTGAGCCTTCCCTCATTTTAACACCTTGCCACCTTCATTAACACCCAACCACTTCACCAAATTATAAAGACAACACTCCCACACCTCCTAAACACTTTGAACACCTCCAAATCACTTCCAAACTCTCTCTAATATCCAAATTTCTCAACTTTGAACAGACTATTCAAGCCTCGTAACAGTGAGTTTTGTGTTGTTCTTACACTTTTCTTCTTGTTCTTCCCCACAATTAGAAGAGCCTCTAGGAGTTTACCACATGTTTGCCAAGGTAAACAAAGATGGTAATCACCATTTTACTTAAAACTTTACTTGGTTAACATACATTGTTTCTTGGAACGTTTGCAAACCAAACCAAGTTACCAAGAAATCTTTATGTTGAATGACTTGGATTGAGGTTTTATTCTAGAAATTTGAGGTCATATACCTTCATTTCTTATTCTTATAAGGCTCTAAGTAATTTCCAAGCAATAAAATGAGCAAACTACACCAAGCCTCCAACCACACCATGTTGGAAGCACTCGTTATCCTCACTTGGTTACTTAGCAAATTACATAGGTTACTTATATCTATCTTACTTACATTCATGACCATCCGAATCACCAACCATGTTGGTGATTGTGCATTGGTGAATTCATGAGGTTAATGGATTTATCTTACCTTTAATACTAGACAATATATGTATAATATACCTACTCCAAAAACCCTGCCATAATATCAACCAAACCATGGTTGAAAATTATGTTAAGGTGGAGAATATCCAAAGTCTTGGATTGCTTATTTTGGACTTCTAATGAGTAATAGGATTCATGAAAAACACAAGCAAATATAGTGTCCGAATAAGTGTCTATGACGGGATATATATTTTTATGTAATTTCAGACTTTAAACTTTCATTTACTTTCCAATCTCTAAATCCAGATACTCATACAACTTTCTACCTTTTTAGGGTAACTTTGGTGATCCATCCTTCAAAACCGCCCACTCACTTTTTTGTGGAAATCTTCACAAACCGTGAGTTTATACTGACCCATTTTACGCTTTAATCACAATTTGGGTTGCAACATGTATCTGTATTAAACACGCTTTCACACAAATACAATCAAACTTATGCAAACACTCAATCCATTAACATGCTTATTTGTTATGCACGCTAGAACATTCTTATGTTTAGCTTATATCATTACCCTTACAAGTCTCCCTTAACATGTATAGCACTATAGGCTTAGCACACCGCCCGTTTTGTGGGTCATTGTTAAGTTATTCTTTATGGTTTTATTACTTCGGTGATAAGGTTACACTAGTGCTAAACTTTGGATTGATATGTAGTCTTTGCATGTTAGTATGATACATAATTTAGCAAACTTTAAACATGTAGATTTAGATTATTCATACTTATGCTATTTAGACAAACTAGTATGCTCACCAACATAATTTGTGTTGACACGTATTTTATACATGTTGAGGGAAATGTTTGATAATGCAAGAAATCTACTTAGGGTGGATTTAGACTCATCAAATTTTATTTATGCATTTTTATAGTTTAATATTGTGGCTTGCAATTTGTTCTATTTCTTTTTAAGACAATATATTGTTTGAATTTAATGAAATGAAATAAAATTTGAATTTTAATCTATTATCACAAGTTTAGTGTTATGTTGTTCTTAAGCAATCTATTACGTCTCGGCTCGATGTTTCCGCCATTGGTTAGGGTGTGACAACCACCCTAACAAACCTCTAGATGAGCAGCTAACTCTTAAACGATACACTGGAAACCTAGGAATCACTCGGCACGAATGAACAGACGCACCCAAACCCGAGCTATCGACACCTAATCTATCAAACAATGCCTCGATCAAACCTAACAATTCCTAATTAGATCTCACATCAAAGGAATTGGATGCACACCTTAACCTAGCTGAAGTAAGTGAATTGGTTATCTTGTATTACCTTTAATACCAAACCCTAAGTCGAAAACCTGCAGATCATCGACCTATGAGTGTCTATAGCGTGCTTAGGGTGAATTTCTTCTTTCCAAACACACAAGACAATAACCAATCACAAATCATAACCAAGAACTAGCACATAGAGTCATAAACAACAACGAACAAAAGTTATTTTACTTCAAAGACGCAATATTCAAAGAGATCAAAACAAAGTCAAAGGTATCATCCAAACCTAAGCAGCTATGAAGTGTTTAGCTACTCATAGTATTCAAGAACAAATCCAGATTAATAATAAAAGCAAAACAAAACATGGTTTCGATATGTAAAACATGAAGAAACAAGCAAAACACAAACCGGAATGCTCCTAGCTTCAATCACTTGACCCCGGACCTTCAAGTCCTCAAGAAGGGTTTCAAAAATCGCCCTAAGCTACTCTAGTTTCGTCCAAAAAATGAGTCTCTCTTTCCTTGTGGCAGAAACGGTTTAAAAACCCTAATTTTTTCGATATGCGCACCCCTTACGGACACTTACCCTTGCGATCCACAAGGGGTCTCCAGCAACACTTTTTTATTATTTTTTCGACACGTCACTTCACGAACTCTCAAACTCTTGATCATTTTGGCTCGTTCTCGATTCCTTTTCATCCCGAGACCTGCATTTACTCAAACTAATAAAAAATACAAGAAAACTAAAAGAAAACAACTCCAAAGGTGTAAAATAATTATCATATACAGATTACAAGGAAAAAATGGTGTGTTTTACAACACATCAATAATATTAATAACAACGACAACAGTAATACAAAAATGGTAGTAATTATTAACATCGAATTTTGATTAAATTAGTTCTATTTGTAATTCGATATTTCAAATTATGATTCGAGTTTTCTATACACTCCTGGTGCATACAACTATTGGCTACGTTTGTATCACTATATGTTTATATAAACACTTTTAAGTGTGTGTCTATGTAATATATATACGAGTATCCTTATCGGTTATTGATTGGATTATATTTAGGAACCTGGCGGAAAGGATTGGAGTACTGGAAAATGAGAATAGATAGTTTAATTTTGAGTGTAATGAATAATGTTGTTGAAGAGTTTGGTGAAATTTCAAAGGTAAATTAATAATTCCATTCCACTAGTGAAAATAAATAGCCAGGAAAAAAGCAACTAAAGCTTAATTGTTTGAACTCTTTCTATAATCTAAATATCATTTTTTTAAATCTTAAAACTAAACGAATTATCAGGACAACTCACCATTTAAATAAATCTTGTTCAAATTAATCTATTTATTATTAAAGGGTAATGTTTGGGTTAACCCGTTTAACAAACTAACTATATTTCTTCTCAAAATTAATCTATTTATCATTAGGCCATTCTTTGTGAATTGCCCCCTCCCCCTCCCCTCCCCCCAATGGAGGGTTTAGATTGGTTGCCACACCTATCACATCTATCCCTTTAACGCTCATTAAGCCACTCATGTCTCACCATTGACGCTCACGACACGGTATTTAGCTCCCAAATGGTGCTGATGTAGAGCTGGGCATTAACACACAACAGTCGGCCTAAATGCAACACTTAGTTTTCAAACATTTTGCTTGACTTTTATATAAGATGACTAGAGAAAAGTACACGAATCCTCCATGATGTGTGCTTAAATTTTACCATTAGTCTACACTTTTCAACCAATGTTAGATTTTAGAAGGGGCTACATAAATTGGTGTTAGATTTTGTTGAAACGGAGTTGTAAAGTAGTATAAGCTATAGCAAGTGTCACAACCGTACCAATACTGTAACAAACCAAAAGGATACCAAAATAAATATCGGCATACCGGTACTGGTATCTGATTTTATGGTTTATGATCGATTTTAATGACGTGTCAATAACTTTGGACACATCACGAATTTATTTTTTGGTTTTCTCTTCGATTGTTATACTGATTGACAGTACCGTAACGAACTGAACAACAGTTGGGGTCGGCGGCCCAGAGAAGCAAAGCTTCTAGAAGCATATAAATTAGGGAGGGCATAGGATTAGGTTCCGCAAGGAATAAAAAATGAATTTTGTCATTAAATAAACCCTAACAAACTAAACTGACATCGACCAATTTTCCTCATCTAACAAACCACCGACCGAATTTTTACCGCATCGGGCAGAACTATCCCAATTGTCCTTAATAATGCGGAAAGCTACGTTATAACAAACTAATAACATATGATGACATATTTACATCTTTTGGTCATTTATCATTTTCTATTGTAACTTAATATTCTCCTAAATCTAAAAGGTGTATAATGGATCAATAAACATAACACAACATCGAACAAAATATAATATAATGCCGAGAAATATAATACAATGTCGAGTAAAGAAGATACAATGAGTCATAAAATATGTACAATGACGCAAATATAGAAAAAACACAATGTTAAATAAAAAACACTATGATACAAACGAAAATTCTTAAATCTACAATCTATAAATCTAAAAATGAAAATTTAAAATCTCATGGATATAGTTCGGTAAGACGATTCTAATGCCACTTGAATAAGGTCAATCAGAGTACGTTTGATACCCTTCTTACGACTTCTTATTTTTAAAAGATTTTGTATTTGATCCTAACTCGTATACATGAATGATATAATCATAAGATCGACATCTTTGTCATCATTCTTTATTATAGTCATGATCACAAAATCAAACAAAAATCGAACGAATCAATATCAATCTCGATGACTTGATTTTAAAATCAGATTAAATACAAAAAAATATATATATATATAAAACATAAACCAAAATATTTAAACCTAAATCCCAAATTGCTTTGCGGTGTTCATTGATATGTAATAATTTGAATCAGAACTTGACTTAAAGTACTATCGTGTTTCTTAAGTTATATGTATTACTTTATTAAAAAAATATTCTCCAGAGGGGGTTTAAATCAAATTGATTTGTTCTAGTCAAATATATTGAACTATGCAAATAAATCAAATTGATTTGTTCTAGTCAAATATATTGAACTATGCAAACTTGAAAATCGGGTTTAATCAAGTTATAGTCAATTGTAATCTGAATCAAGAACTTGACCCTTTTTTTTCTAACACCAAGTAATGACGTGCCAATTAACGTGATATCGGACGTTGTGGTCAAGGTCGACTCGACCGCCACCAGCCTCTTGGCTATCCCTAGATGCACGGAAACCCGTCTTTCACCCGGCCAAAGGCACGATAGTTGAATAATCGGTAAAACTTCGGCTCCCATCCAAGTCGAACCGGCGCCAACCGTATTTGCTCTTTACCTGAATGCCGCAGAAAATAATAAGTAGAGTGGGAATCGAACCTTGGTTACCAAAAACACCAATTCTTTTCTCAACCATTCCACCACTATATCATTAGCAAATCAAGAACTTGACTTAAGAATACTATTGAGTTTTACTTGTTTATTTATAAAAAAACTTTTAGTATTTTAGCATTCGCAATGAATTCCTTATCCATATCATATATTTACACTAAAAACAACTATGGTTTTTTTCAATTAAGTAATATCTTTTATACTTTATCATTATACTCTCTCCTTCATTCACAACCATTTCTAGAAATATTAAAAAAATTATAAACTTTTCTTTTTTTCATATTTTTTATATATATACAGATCAACATTAACTTTCTCATATATTTTCTCTCTTCTCCACTAACAATCACTCAAAAACAACAACCATTTCTTATAATATAAAACTAAACTCATTCTTATATTTTTTTAGGTTCATCATGAAATGCTCTTTTCGTAAAGGTTTGAATCCAATTTATGCTGCTCTAGTTATTATTATTCGAACTATCTAGACTTTAGAATAAAGTTTAATCAAACGAGTTTTCATATTTTAACTTGAATCAAGAACTTGACTCAAAAGTCTTCTCTAGTTTCTTGAGTTTAGCGTATTACTTTATACAACTTTAAGTCTATTTTCTAGTCAGCGTTTGAATCAAATTAATTTTGTTCTAGTCAATATATTTACACTAATGAAACTTAAAAATCGAATTTAATCAACTTGTTGTCATATTTGAATTTGAATGAAGAACTTAACTTCAAGTTCTATCGAGTTTCTTTTGTTTGAGGTATTAGAAACTGTTAGTCTATTTCCCGGTAAGCTTTGAATAGAATTTATTTTATTCTTTTTTAGCGACCAACCATGGCCCGATCACTCTGGTAATCAAATGGCAAAAGACCACTTAAGCTCGCAAATACATATGACGATGATGACCCGGTCGGCCACCATTACAAAGGAAACCTACCATCCGAAGACTTATTGTGGTAAAATCCTAGTTCAACCCATTACAATTTTTGCTACAGGCAATACTCGAACCCATGACCTCCTCATGAGACTGCCAATGTACCAGAAAATCATCAATTTATTTTGTTCTAATCAAATATGCTTGGACTAATTTAAACCTTAGAATCGAGTTTAATAAAGCTATTGTCATCTTCTAGTTTGATTCAATAACTTGACTTAAAGTTCTTTCAAGTTTCTTGAGTTTAGCATATATTTTTTATAATAAATTTTAGTCATTTACAATATGGGTTTGAATCGAATCTATTTATGCTGATCAATATATTTGAACTTTTCAAACTTTAGATTTAGTTTAATCGGCCATATATTGATGTGTAGCCCATTAATACAAACTATATCTATCTGGTTGTATTTTATTAACAACTAGTATTTAGAATCTGTTGTGACGGGACTAATAAATCGAACAATAAATTAGCATAAAAACATTGAACTGTGAAAATTTAACCAAAACGTAAAAAGTGAAGCGTGCTACGATTATACCATTAAACAAGACAAAAACTAGACATAAAAACATGGAAACACATACGCGCGTTACAGAGTCTTAATCGGCAACTCAATTAGGTTAACTAGACATAAAAATATGGAACTACATACGCGCGTTGCGGAGTGTTAATCTGCAACTCAATTAGGTTTGAATAAGGATAACGATGACGATGGTAAAATAAATTTATAAAGTATAAGGTTTATTAAATGTAAAAGTAAACCATAAGGTTTATTTGGTACTTATACTAATACTTTAATAGAAGATTTTTAATTTTAGTAATAATCAAAGGGAAGAAAACATATATATTTTTATGCAATAGATGCCAAATAGTTTAAAACTTAAATATGCATATAAATATAGATGTCAAATAGCATCCGTCCATTATCCTACAAAAATTCTTCCACCAATCAACACACTCAAAAATGAATAGTAAATACATCTCACAAGCTAAATTTGTAAAACACACTAAAAAATGAACAGTATAAACACCTCACAAGCAAAGTTAGTAAACTAATATGTAGGAAATTCTTCCACCAATCAACACACTCAAAATAATAGTAAATACACCTCACAAGTCAAATTTGTAAAACACACTAAAAATGAACCGTATAAACACCTCACAAGCAAAGTTTGTAAACTAATATGTAGGAAATATGTAGGAAATAGTGAAATATGTAATATTAAAATATGGGTTTAGGGTATATAATCAAGGACCATTCTATTCACACATCCTCTATATCTTATTTTCACATCCTCTATTGTATACTGGCCGTATAAATTTATATGGCACGTATGGAATGTTGTTGCACAGAGATGTTTGCAGTGGAATTTTTTTTTTCATGTATATGGACTATATAACCTTATATGACCCGTATACAATGGTATACGAGCAATATAACATTATACGACCAAGTGAATGTATTTTGGGAGGTTTATTCAGGTTTTGGGCTTTTAAAACATGTATACAGGTCGCATAAGGTTATACGGTCCGTATACGTATACGTATATTTATTTTTTTGTCAGTTTAGAGGTTTTTGTGAAATTATTTGATTGTTAAAGTCATGTCAAGCAGTGAAAGGCAGATAAGTATGTGATTGTTGAAGTTTTTGTGAGAGTTCAGATAGTATGATTGTTGATGTTTTTCAGTATCCGGAGTTTATTGGGTGTTTGCAACTAGGGTTCAGAATGCTTGAAGTTTTATTATAAACCGTGTTAAACCGAAATCGAATAAGGTTCTTAGAAAGGAGGTGGTTTGTTTAGGGAGAATGTTCAGAAAATTGAAGGAAAAGTAAGGTTGTAGCAATTTAAGATTAACTAGTAACATTGCAGTTGGTATGTATTCTGAGCAAATATGTCCATACATGTATTTAATTCACTCACATCATTAAAATTAGTAACGATGTGGGGAATTAAACACATGTACGTGACAATAGTAGATGTTGCGTGCGTGGGCCTGAAGATTTTCTTGGATAATTTTCGGATAGCATTTTAAGTACTTATAAACCTCCATGCTATTTTCCATGTAGAATCTGCTCCCTGAATCTGAATCTGAAAGTTCAGAGAGTATGATTGCTGATGTTTTTCACTATCCGGAGTTTGTTGGGTTGTTTGAAGCTAGGGTTCAGAATGCTTGAAGTTTTATTATAAAACGTGTCAAACCGAAATCGAATAAGGTTCTTACAAAGGAGGTGGTTCGGTTGGGGAGAATATCCTGGAAATTGAAGGAAAAGTAAGGTTGTAGCAATTTAAGATTAACTAGTAACATTGCAGTTGGTATGTGTTCTGAGCAATTATGCCCATACATGTATTTAATTCACTCACATCATTACAATTAGTAATAATGTGGGGAATTAAACGCATGTACGTGACAATAGTAGATGTTGTGCGACTGGGCCTGATGATTTTCTTAGGTAATTTCCGGATAGTAATTTAAGTACTTATTATTCTCCATGCTATTTTCAATGTAAAATTTGCTTCCTGAATCTAAATCTGAAAGTTAATTTTGACATACGAGTTAAAATTAATGAAGTAGTTCCTTGTATCGCAAAGTATATTCAGGTTCTAGAGTTAGACTTATTATTATTATTCGGAATGCTTCGAATCACAGAAGTTGAATGTTCATCTGGATTAAGCGGAATAATTTCTCTAATATTGACAAGACAGTGTTGCTTTGTGAAAAAACAAAAAAGACATGTCGGATTCTTCTGCTAGTGGGTGAGAATAAATTTCTTGCACGAATGATTGTAAGGAGAAGCGTTAGGATTCAAGGGTTTGAGTAGTAATATATTTATAGAAAAAAAGGTAAATACAGAGAGAAACAGAATGTTAATCGGGGATGGGTACATATACCACCAAGGAATTTCTATGGTAATGGTGGTTACTGAAGCTATCAACGCGGGGATGGGTACAGAAACCACTAAGGGGATACACTACTATAACTTAATTTAAAAAGGAAGAATGATGGACAAAACCCTCATTACTACTCAATTTTGTGTTAGTCTAAATTGCAACTTTCATGTAGAATCTGCTTCCTACTTTCTTAAAAAGAAAAGGCACTAAGAGATGGTCAAGGATCGTTCGAATAGATTAATTAAGTAGTTCCTTATATAGCAGAGTATATTCAGGTTCTAGAGTTAGACTTATTATTATTAGTATTTGGTATTTTGGTTGTTCGTACAGTTTCTAGAAGTAATGAATTCACTCATCGGGCTTCCAAGATTCTTCCTTTTTAAATTAAGTTATAGTAGTATCTTATAGAAGAAAAAGGTAAATACAGAGAAACGACGGCTATGGGAACGATGGCTACGGAAGCTATGGAAACGGTGGCTATGGGAACGTTGGTTACGGAACCCTATTCTGATACGTCTTCCTTCTTTCAAAATTCAAATCAAACTCACTGATCACATTATCCTACTGCTTGACCATTGTTAAACCCAATAGACTTCACATTCTGAACAATTTATTAGAAGCACCACCACCACCACCAGTTTTCCAACCACCCCATCATTGGTATGCGATCACTAAATTTACTTTGTTATTCAATTTCACCAACTTTTTTATTATTTTGTAGACGATTTAGAGAAACAGAGAATGCAGAACGAGATTCTTCGAGAACTAGAAAAGAAGAAAATACATAACGAGATTGTTAGGTCCTAGAAGTGTGAGACTGACACATCAAATATACGCAACGGTCTATGGTAGTTAATTGGGATTAACTGGGTTAGTTTGTATTAGGTTTAGACCTTTATAGGTCATTTGGACATGCCATAGGCCATGTGGGTCAGGCAAGCCCATGAGGGGCATGCCTTTACCCTAGGTATATACGCCAAGCTTATGTTATTTCTAGAGTTAGACTTTTGGGTTTTCTCTAGAGAACCTCCATCTTGTACCAGACGGTTTTGCTTGTTCAAGTAATAGAATCGTGTGCAAGGTATTAAAAGTTGATTCGTATTGTTCTTCCATCTTTTCAGTTTTCTTGAATATCATCAAGTTTGGATTCCGCCCATCCTTGGTGATTGTGTGATATCATTGATTTCCAGGACTTACAATTGGTATTAGAGACTGTTTGAACCTGTTCCAGGCTCAAATATGATATCACACGGTGTTTTTGATCATCTCGGATTGGATTTGAAGATTTCGAATCATTTTAGATTGATCGCTTGAAGTTTTCGGACCATCTCGGATTGATGAACATGCATCTCGAATCCATCTTGGATCATTAGAGAAGCATCTCGGATCAGAAAGCTAGCATTTTGGATCATCAGAGTTGTATTTCGGATCAGAAAGCTTGCATTTCGGATCATCAGAGTTGTATTTCGGAACAGAATAGTTACATCTCGGATCAGAATAGTGCATCTCGGATAGTATCTCGGATCATAGGTGTTCATCTCGGATTGCATCTCGAATTTGGGAAGCATCTTGGATAAACAAGGAAGCATCTCGGATTGAAACAGTGCATCTCGGATACCATCTTGGATCACTGTTCTGAATCACCATCTCAGATTAGCATCTCGGATCACTGTTTCGGGATTCGATCTCGGATTGTTAATCCGAGTTACTGTTTCGAATTCGGTACCGTTCCGATTTGTACCCACAAAGGGGGTAAGTTAACCAGCTGACGTAGCGAGAGTTAAACGTTTTTGTATGCAGAATTTGATCCATAGACAATCTTGACAAACTGGTTGCATGGTTAGACTCGTGTGATTTTTAGGACCAAAAAAGGGCACGAAAATTCCGAAATAGGTCTTTGACATTATATATCATTGGATTCATATCGTCGAGACGAGTCTAACGGTATATTTTGGTAAAAACAATTTTCGGACATTTTTTTATCGTTTTTACCGGTATGGTTCCATTTATCCGAAGATGTTTACAACCCAAGCTCAGCACTTGAACATAGTTTTCAGCCCAGCACAAAATCAAAATCCACACCTGCGGAATGAAGTGAAGGAAAAGCTGAATGAGTTTATTGGAAACTACAAAGTTGATCCGGTTGTTGACTATGTGATGCGTTTGCTTGAACGTGGGAGGCAAAAAGAGGAAGTAAGAGATGAGATGAATAGCGTTTTGGGTGATGACAAAAACTCCTTGTATCTTGGTTGTGGGATCATTTACAATGAAACCAAGATCTCCAAGATCCATACGCTAAATTAACAGGGTCTCATCCTAAAGTAGTGTCCGAACAGAAAACCTCAAGCCCAGCAAGCAGTAATCAACAGCCCAGCACCCCAAACTCTACCTCAAGCCCAAACTCACGCTGACAAACCAAGATCGCTCATTGACACAGCCAACTACCTTTTGTGCGCTAAACCTTGCAGGAATAGGGTTGCTCAACTCAGGGCACTTAATTCCAAAATGGTTGATGATTACAACAATGCAATGGCTCAGTGCATCAGCCTTCGAGAAAGTAACAAGTTACTCACAGAAAAGGTTGAAGCACAAAAGAAAGACATGCTCAGCTTCACCTAGATGTAAATCAACAGAAATGTTGGGTCCATGATTATAAAACCAGATTAGATTCAAAAACCATGGAATGCGACTTGGTAAGAGTTGAGCTGGGACTTCTTGCTGGAAAATATCAACAAAAAAAGTTAATATAAAGAAGTTTGATACATCCAGTAAGCTCATTCAAGACGTGTGCAATGTGCAGCTAGCATATAAGGAGAACAAGGGAAAGGGTTTGGGATTCAATCAGGTTGCCCCACCGTATAATCACAACTACACAACAATGCTTGAAACCGACGAAGATGTTGAGAAAGCACAACATATGGTGTACGACAAACCTAGTGATTATACGTTAGACACACGAGAACCATCTGGTGATGTTGACTCTTCTAATGATTCAGCTGGAGTGTCTGGTCTTTCATCTGATAAACCAGGACTCTCCGACTTTATCAAAGCTGATGAAGAGAGAGTTGACGTGAACAAGTCTCCAAGTGTGAAAACTGAACAATTTGAACCTTTTGCTTGTGATGAAAAGGTTCAGAGAAAGCTAAAAGAGCATAAACGAGCAAATCGGAGATGAAGAACGCAGAAGTTTAAACGTCAAGGACAGTCACGCTCTCCAAATCATCAGTGGGCAGCAATAGCCCTCAAAAGGCTAGTGTTGTGAAAAATGCTTATGTTAAGCCGGTCTTTAATGGCAAATGTGAAAAATATGCTTTTGACCATGCTAGCAAAGCTTTTGGAAAGGTTGGGGAGATTTCTGAAGAAGACTTGCAATCTAAACAAAACAAGAGGAATCAAAAAAAATATCTACAACAGAAGAAGGCCCTTGCAAATGACAAGTACAAACATCCAAATTCATCTTCGTCTGCAAGAAACGTGCAAGGAAATCTAGCACAGAAGGGATCAGTTCATCCTTCAGGGCCTGCAAGAGCAAACCAAGCTGATCAGGATGCTTTATATGTGAAGAGACAAATGTGCTTCAATTGCGGCATTCCTGGTCACATTGCTCAAAACTGCACACATAGTCCCCATGTTCCATATCATGTTCAAAATCAGAAGGTTATACCTAAGGATAACTATCATTCGAAGCCGATGAAGGTATCATCACCTAAGGCAATGAAGAATGTGAATCTCAATCTTAAACCATCTGATGGGGATTGGAATGTTGCCAAAAAGAAACGCGAGGCTGTTCAGAAACAAAAATCTGTTTCTAAAATGACTAAACCTGAAACAGCCGAAGTTGCTCAATCAAAGGCAACAACCGCGTTTGTTAAAATGAACCAGATTTGGAAACCCAAATCTAAAGCGGCAGCAATACCATTAATCCTTGAAACAAAAGGGGACTTGTGTCTTATTTTGATGCTTCAGGGAAACCCAGGACCACGATGGCCTGGGTCCCACTGTCTTACTAATCTCCTTATTTTTCAGGAACAACCAAGGAGGAGCTGTTGACAATCTCTGGAATGTTGATAGTGATTGTTCCAGGGATATATCAGATAACATCTCACTGTTGCAAAAGGTTCAATTTTTTTTACGAGTGCGATGTTTCCTTTGGAGGAGATGAGGTAAGAAAAGATCAGCGAAAAGGTACAAATTTAAATTTCGTGCTTTAATTTTGAAATTGATTAGTCTTTAATCTAATGATGGAAAGGATAAGCAAAAACAACAAAAATATTTTCCTTTTCTTTCGTTTAAAACTTTGTACATACATTTTCTTTATTTGGTAAATTTGTGCATAAAGTGTGATGCACAAATTTAAGGGGGGGAAGAGGGAGACATATGTATATGTGCATTGTTTGAGGGGGAGAAAATAAGAAGAAAACAAAAACATTTGAAAAACATAAAAATAAAAAAAAAACATTTGAAAAACAGAAAAATTCAAAAAGTCTTTTTGCATGAAATGGGAAAGGAAATGAATATTCGTGATAAAGGGCGTGACTGACACATGTAAGGTGTCGTAGCTGAAATACTAGGATCTAATGTGATATGTCAGTAGGCTTAACGCTCAAAGTGATTAAAAGATACTAAGTGATATAAACATAACGAACTATATATCTTGTGGGTAACATATCATCGGCGTATGATTTCATGGTCTTAAATCCTGCGTTGATAGATAGCTAACGTCTGAAGTTTCGGGTCTTTATGCTGATGAGTCATCCGGGATATCAGGGCTGCCCTTCTGTTGCATCCAGATTATATGCAGACCTAGGCATACTCAGGATATCCTTAAAAGAGCCAAAATAGAAGGGCAAAAACTTTAAAAGAAAGGAAATCTCATCACGAGAAAAGTCCATGTGCTTGAAAAGTCAAACATGCCATATAAGGTATTTTCCTAACCCTCGTCAGATATTATTGGTCACTCTGTTGTACGAATGTACTGAACTCTTCACCAATAGTCTGACGTTGTAAAAGATAAAGGATGATCTCAGTATACTCACCTGCTAAGATGAATCGTTGTGCTTACCTTAATCGCGGGGGTATGTCATGGTATGGGACGCACGGATATTATAGTATAATACTACCTTAAGCATATCAGGAAGTTGAAAAATGAAAGTTGAGCGTTAAAGTTTAAGTGGACAAACATATTGGCGATCACTTAGACCAGTATGAATAAGTTCGCACTGAAAAGTGTTCCTTGATCCACCTGAAAACGATTTTGATCCCATTGTAATTGTATAGTTGTAACTCTTGAGTTAGTTTCTTTGTTTATTTGCGTTTCTGTTTATATTCTTATATTCTAAAATTAACAAAAATAGAAAATTCAAAATTCCAAAAATAGAATGCTTTCTTATTTTATTAAAAATTATTAACCGTTCTTGAAGATTTGACTAATCATCAAAAGATGAAAGAAATTTGAATTTTGATCTAAGTACAAGTACTTGGATGTACCAAGTGTTCATGAGGTACTCTCCCTGTTACATAAGAATGTTTGCTTATAAATTTCTGAGAATTGTGCAGATCTTGATTTAGATCAAGAAACAGGGGTTGCTAAAGATGTTGTTAGTTGCCGACAAAGCATGAAGCATCACAACAGCAAAGTGTACCCGAGTCAGAAGAACCAGATTCCAGTCATCATCTGACAGTGATAGTACATTTGAAGAAGTACATGTGAACCTGCTTGCTTGAAAGAGAAAGATTGAAGAAGAAAAGAGCTGCTGAGGTTCCTCCTCTCACATTCTGTTTGATAAAGATGTTTCAAGCAAAGCTGATCAAGATCCTAATATGAAGCGAACCACAAGAGCTGAAGAAAGAGACCCAGTGCTAAGAGTTCGTTGAAGTGTGAGGTCCAAGAAGGGTGAGACTGACTTCCCTAACACTTACAGCATAGCGACAACCATAGACTCTGTTGAAGACGTTGCTGAATTTATGCTATGAAGATAATTTGATGCATCAGTCTAGGGGGAGATTGTTAGGTCCTAGAAGTGTGAGACTGACACATCAAATATACTCAACGGTCTATGGTAGTTAACTGGGATTAACTGGGTTAGTTTGTATTATGTTTGGACCTTTATAGGTCATATGGGCACGCAAGCCCATGAGGGGCATGCCTTTACTCTAGGTATATAAGCTAAGCTTATGTTATTTATAGGGTTGGACTTTTGGGTTTTCTCTAGAGAGCCTCCATCTTGTACCAGATGGTTTTGCTTGTTCAAGTAATAGAATCGTGTGCAAGGTGTTAAAAGTTGATTCGTATTATTCTTCCATCTTTTCGGTTTTCTTGAATATCATCAAGTTTGGATTCCGCCCATCCTTGGTGATTGTGTGATATCGTTGTTGGATCTGGATTTCCGGG
This sequence comes from Scalesia atractyloides, assembly GCA_947069175.1. Classification (NCBI taxonomy): domain Eukaryota; kingdom Viridiplantae; phylum Streptophyta; class Magnoliopsida; order Asterales; family Asteraceae; genus Scalesia; species Scalesia atractyloides. Next base: position 13,183,033 of record CAMTDV010000001.1, on the reverse strand, counting down.
ACTTACAGAGATACTGGCGAAAGAACTTGAACGCCGCCGAGTATTGGAATTGGAAGTTCGAAGTGAAAGAATTCAAGTGCTTGTGATAATTTGTAATGATGTATTGATATGATTGAATTAAATGCATATATGGATTCATGATAAAGCAGTTGGTATGTGTTCCGAGTGAATATTTCCATTCTTGTATTGTTTATCACCTTGTGTGAGCATTGGAAGCCTGACAAACAGTCTTGCAATTAGTCAGCAATCATTACTTCTTAATGAACTAAAATTCATGAATTTGTTCGTAATGAACTCAATGACATCTATAACAGATTCCACATCTACAATGCCACTGTTTCCATAACAACTCAAACTTTGGCGTCTAAACCCTTGAATAATGTAGGATTGTAGTTGTACGACATGGAAATTTGGGTGATTTCGGTTTCACTACTTTAGAAGCAGCTTGGAGGTTTCATGTGTCTGTAAAAGGAAAAAATGGGATTTGTTTCAAAGTAAAAACGTTGATGACGTCAGTCGTGCAAGAATTCAGGTGCATGTGATAAGAAAGTAAAGTTAGTGATCGCATACCAATGATTGGGTGGTTGGAAAAGTGGTGGTGGTGGTGCTGCTGCTGCTTATAAATTGTTTGGAAAATGAAGTCCATTGGTTTTAACAATTGTGAAGTAGTTTATGATAATAGGGCTTCGGTAGTAGGATTATGTGATCGGTGAGTTTGATTTGAATTTTGAAAGAATAAAGACGTATTGCAGAAGATAAATGGTGGTGATACAGTCATTAATAAAGTAATGAAACCGAAATCCCCCAAAACGACACCTTGTTAAAATCCCATTTTTTATTATTGAATCAAAAATTCACTTTGACATACAGACGTCGGCAATTTTTTTACTTTGAAACAAATCCCATTTTTTCCTTTTTCTGTACCCATCCCCGCATTGATAGCTTCCGTCCTCTAGTTGACTTTTCTTTACCTATCTCCTCTAGTGGAACTATATTCTGTCCAACATATGACACATGAAAAAAACCGCTTCTTTAGACAATCTGGGATTATGTTCTGTTTTATTACAGCCATAATAAAAATTAAAGGAGGAAAAGTATGGAAGAAGATAAATGTTGGTGATACAGTGATTTTCAATAATGTAGGATTGTAGTTGTACGACATTGGAATTTGGGAATTAAGGGTTTAGACGCCATGGTTTGATCTTATTTCAAGTATTCTGAACCCTAGTTGCAAACAACCTAACGAACTCCGGATATATTGTAAGGAGAAGCGTTGGGATTCAAAGGTTTAGTCGTTAATAAATAACAAAGATTAACATTCTTGGTTATTCATCAGGCTTCATGTTTTTTACGCAGCATCTAATGGGAAACAAAAAAGACATGTTGGGTTCTCCTGCTAGTGAGTTTTAAGGATTTAGTCACCATATTTTTTTGGAGTTAATATTCACAACTAGGGTTTCGATTTCGTACTTTTAAGATTTACGTACATGCATTTAATTCCTAAGCATCATTACAAAAAGTAAGAAATTGAGTCCAACACTATATATTTCATGTTCTAACAATTTGTAAATGAAGTGAGTGAATTAAATGCATGTATGGATGTATTCGCCCGGAACACATACCAACTGCTTTATCTTGAGTCTATACATTGATTTAATTCAATCATATTATCAACACATAATTACAAATTATCAAAACATGAAACAAACGAACAATGAATGTAAAAGGTACAAATTTAATTTCTTACATTTTGTAATGATGCTTGGGAATAAATGCATGTACGTAAATCTTAAAAAAGTCCGAAATCGAAACCCTAATTTGTGAATAAAAACTAAAAAAACAAAAAAAAATTACGAAGTATACGGGACGTATAACTTTATACAGCCTGTATAAAAGTATCGGATATATTGATACCACCAAGGAACTTATTTTCACATGGTGTATACAGGCAGTATAACATTATACGGCACGTATAGAATAAAATAAACTGACAAAAGCTTTTTTAGTTTATTTTATTCTATACAGGCCGTATAACGTTATACTACCTGTATACACCATGTGAAAATAATTTTTTTTCATTTATTATTGTTAACGAACTTTAATTCTTTCCTGCAACAGCAATAGTCAAATATGTAATATTCAAATATGGGTTTAGGCTACATAATCAATTCTTTTCTGCAACAGCATTATGTCTAAAGTTTTTTTTTCTTTTAAATAATCAGCATCATAATTACACTTTAAGTTTGCTACAATATGAAAGTTATTAATCGGTGACCAGTTCAAACAAAAGAAAAACGCCACAACCCAAAATAAACCTAAATATTTTGAACCTATTCCAATGACTAATTAACTTTTCAAATAACTTATAGTTATTGAAGACGTATAGGACTTACCTAAAGGGTAGGCGTAAAACATAAAAAAGCAATGGTTTAAGAAAAATAAAGAGCATAATGAAAAAAAATTAAAAACATATTATGTATTAAAAAAGAATACTATTCTTTAAATAAAATAAAAAAATCTATTATACAACACTTTATATCATCTATTTAGTACCAAAAGTTTTAAAATAGTATACTAGGTTAGAGTCTATGTATTATACGGGTTGAATAAATAAATATTATAGTAAACAAAAAGTTTTAAGAAATATAATATCGTTAATTTGTTGCTTATAATTATTATGATGTTTATAAATAAATAAGTAGATTGGTATTTTGTTACGAATATATAAGTGAGTGATATGTAACATTCTTTGAAAACCCGGATATTACAAAGGTTGAATGTTAAAAAAGAAAAATATAAATTATAAACTTTTTAATTAATTATTACACGTGTATTACAAACCTTGTATTACACGGGTTGACATTATTTGGAATCGTTAATTATTTAAAAATAGGTTAATTTCTTTAATTAATTATTAAAAAGTTAAACTTTTTAGTTGTAATATATAATGAACGCATTGCATTGTATTACAATTAGTAACATAGTTCAATTAAATATATCAATTGGTCATCGTGTTATATTGATTCGTTAATATTTGTTGGTAGATATTATAAATATGTAAATTAACTTTTAGGTACTACTACACAGACCCATCTAATGATTTGTAACTAATTAAACTCTTTTTAACCTTTTCTATTAATTAATTATTTGGAATCATTTATTAATTAATTTTATTATTATTGATAAAGATAAGTGACATTAATATTATTTAATTGTTAAAAGGTTACTTTAATTAAAAATAATTATCCCTAAATAAGTACAAGATAAAGGCTTTAATTAAAAAGTAATTATCTAAAATTCAGTTGAAGATAAAGGCGGAAAAACCAAAAAAATAGATAGCTTCAATGAATGACACGTATCCCCGATTAATTTACTTTATTATATAGTATAGATTAGTGTAGAAAAGTAGTTTTCCTTAGATAAAAGTCCAGATCTGGCTAGAATATTGCCGGAATTTAGAGAATTTGATCAAAAACTCTCCGGAATCTAGGAATCTCACCGAAATTTGCACCTGAACAATCACCTGGAATATTAAAGCGTAATTTCCTCGACTTAAAGCGCCACTGCCTCGCCTCGCCTGAAAAATGGGCCTAGGTGCAAGAGGCGACAACTTTTAACAACTATGAAATAACCACACCGGCAGTTTGAATTAGAAACTGTATACACAACCGGTCTCGCTTAAGTACTACTAGATTTGGATAAGCCCATCTTTTACGTGGACATCGATTTTTTTCTCATTTCCCGTGCGCTGCAACAATAATTCAGTCAATATTGGTTCATTACGTTATCGGCAAATGCTATTGCAAATGTATGAGATCTGGTCAATTTCATACCAATAATAATAAGTAAATGTTACAAAACAGGTCTATAACAAAGGTAATAACTAACAGTTTAAACCGGTATAACCGGATTTACAGGGGGTTTAAACCTTATGTCGTCTCCTCATTTTATCGGCCTTAAACGTACTAGGGCCATATCCAGAATCTGGTATAACGGGTACTACTGCCTGGTTCACAATGTCACTAGGCCCATACGAAAAAGAAAGCCTATAAATTATTTTGACTTATGAAAAAAGAATGATCGTGAATTTTATATCGCCTCTTTCAAAATTATTGACCCTCGCATATTATGATACATGGTTTTATAGTTGGGTATCAGTCTGGAATTACCAATACCGATCTCATACTCGATCAATACCATCCCTAACCGTGGTTACGACATCATTAGGGCAATAACCAAATACAAGAACCATAAAGCTTAGTTTGATGTTAGGTAACCCTCCACAACCCCTTTTCGTGTCTTAGTGAGCATTTATATTACACTTGTTTTTGGTATTAGATAGGCCACCCCCCCCCCCCCTTCGGAAGAAATTCACCAAGTGCTTGTCTTACAATGATTTGACTTTGGTCGACACTAGACACCTCCGTTTTCATTAAAAAGATCAAAATGTGGTCCTATACACATATTACAAGCCGAGCTCGAGCTGAAAATATTAGGCTTGTTTCATAAACTTTTAATGAGTCTGACTCGAGTAGTATTAGAATTATGCCCGGGTCAGTTACACCTAAATTGTAAGTTAATCCACATATATTAATATACTTGTTTTGTTTGTAAAAATTTTGTGCACAATCTAATGGGTACGTAAATTTTATATATATGCTTGCTACCATTATATTTTATATAATGGTGTCTAAAAGATGTAACACCCAATAAATAACTATTATCTGATTCTCACATTGAGTCATAATGTATAAAATTAAGGGTTATATAACACATAACACTAAATATAATCATTATCACACTTAGTAAATTCAATCAATAGTAAAGCTAAGATATGATTTAAGAAAGATAAGATTTAGAATCATCCTAATATTATCCTACGAATTAATGAAATTAGCATACAAAGTAGGACACGGAATACAAAAATACAAAGAAATGAAGAATGGAACATGTGAAAGATGGTTTTATGACGAACACTAGAAAACAAACCAAAGTAATAGGGAGGCGTGAGTGTAATAGTTGACTTAGAGATGGAAATGGCTATTCATATCCAAAAATAGTCGACATCCTATTCATATAATATAGTGTAAAAGTAATTAATAATATCTATTATTGTTCTCTTCAAACAAATGACATGATTTGGTTAAAGAAAAAAGAAACAACTTGTTAAATTTGACTTTATTACACTAGGCCCACACTATATATGCAGATCGTTACATAATGCAATTTTTAAATACTAATAAGTTATTTTTTAAGGACATAATAAATTCCAACCTAGCAAGGAACTAGTCATCGAGACACCTAAAAATTGGGGTCTGTTTGGTTACCATGTATGAATGGAATGAATTATATTGTGTATAGTTTGGTAGGCAAAAAAACGAAGGAATAAAATTAGTCGTGAGTGATGTTGGTGGTCGGTGGTAGTTATTGTGGGTGGTTATTGGTGGAGGCGGTGGCGATGAGTGGTGATGGCGGTGGTGAGTGGCGGTGTGGCGGCGACGACGGGTGGTGGTGACGGGGGTGGCGGCGATGGCCGTCGGTGGTGGTTGGAGGAGGTGGGTGGCAGCGGTGGCGGTGGTGGTGGCGTCGACGGCGACGGTGGGTGGCGGCGGTGGCGGGTGGGTGGCGGCGGGGTGGCTGTTAGAGGTGGTGGCGGGTGGCTACGGCGATGACGTCGGTGGGGTGGTGGCGAATGTGGTGGTAGGTGGTGGCGAAGGTGGTGGGTTGTGGTGGTGTTAATGAATGGTGCAAGAGGGGATGGAATGGAAAAAAAAACATGGGGGTGGATGGAATGATTTTGAGGGAATGGAATAGATTATAGAATGGGTGATTTCATTACATTGACCAACCAAACATCATTTTCTTCATTCCCTCAATAATCCATTGCATTATGCCTCTTATTCCTACATATCAAATACTACCTTACCTAAAGTTTCAAATTTAGATGAGTAATGCCTACATATTGTTCATCTAGAATATATGATATAGGGTGTAAAGACAGAATATTTAATCGCTTTCGTTGTTATAATATTTTCATCTACACCAAAACGTATACAAGTAGTATGTAGTATTATCTCATATAAGTTTATAACGAATGCGAGATAAAAGTGACAGTCTAACTTGAAGCCTTGCTTAACTTGTGTCGTTTTTTCGTTAAATGTATGTTTAAATCGAAATGACACACTCATAAAATACGTATATAAGGTTGTATAACATAACATTAAATGTCTAAATATGATATTATATAACATAAATCCTACCAATGAAATTGACATACAAATTAGGACGGTGTATCTAAACATACAAAGCGAGGAACATGTTGAGAGAGATGGTTTAACATTACAAAACAAAACAACTAGAATAGTTGTAACATTTTTCAAAAACGGGTTTCCAAAACCCGCTCCGTTTTGTAATCGAATATCAAGTTATAAATGTCACGTTGTGTATTTATGGTTATTTTGATTTTTAATGATACATAATTAATAAACAAACTAAACTATAAAAATTATTTTTGATAAAAAGTGAAAACAAAATAAATAAAAATAAAATGTTGCTGCCGGGACTCGAACCCGGGTCAGCCGGAACCTAAATCGAAAGACTTAACACACACCCTCATCACCACTCCGCCACTTGTTTTCTGTCATCTCTAGGAAACAAATAACTCTTATACACAAATATAGTTAAACCGGTTGCGCCAACTGAGAAACCAAAATCGGCAATTCAACCGTCTAATCATTTGATTAATCGCACATTCAGGTCTATAACCGATGCACCGACGATTTTAATCAATTCGGATTTGAATGAACATCAATTTTCATCATCATCGGTTTTTATAACCGAAAATAATCAAAGTCCAAATTACTTCAATCAAAACCCTTCTCGCGACTCAGAGACATCAGACAAACCTTCCATTTTACTTTCGTCATACTTTCAGTCCATCAGAAAGCTTAAATCAACTCGCCGGAAAATTCTGCAAGTTCGCCGGAAAACCGTATTTGTCCTCAAATCGGTAAGTTCTTCAATACCATCGTAGTCTAACAGTTGTTAAGCTGTTTCTAACTCAAACCTTCCACTTGAGATCGAATTCAGGCACCGTTATCAGATAATTCCAGTTCGCCGGAGAATTTCTGGAAATCGTTATCTTCGTCTGTGAAACGGTAAGGACCTTCAAACACACTTTTAACGTTTGTTTATCACTTCAATTCCACGATTGGCTAATCAAAACGGTTAATTGTTTTGTTCAGTTGAGGTGCACAAAAACAGAGCCGACGCATTGCCGGAAATTCTGTGATAAATCATTCCTACGGTATGTTACTTCCAACACCGTCTCTGCCATTTCATTTTAGCCTTAAGAATGATTGTTAATCGTAAAAACAAGAAAACGGATTAGTAACACCGTCGACTGTAATTTGAGTGAAGAAGACGAAGATAGTTAAGTTATAAGTATAATTAAAATTGGTATTTTAAACGGGTTAGACACACAGTCCAGCGGTGGACTGTGTGCAAAATATACGCGCATGTCACGAGTTCGATCCCTGATACACGCACTCCCTATGTAATAAAATGCCTTTTTGTTTAAAACTGAACCGGGTTAACTCCGTTAGTTGTTAAGTATAATAAAAACCGAGATATTAACCAGGTTAGACACACAGTCCAGCGGTGGACTGTGTGCACCACTAAGTCGCACGTCACGCGTTCGAAACCTGTTACTGGTACCGGTTGAACGAATTAAAAGAATTTTGGTTAAATCGAATTAGTATATAAATATAATTAAAAACAAGATTATTTCGGGTTAGACACGTAGCTCAGTTGGTAGAGCTGCGTGTACGCGTACGGGAGGTCTCGGGTTCGAGTCTCACCCAGCGCATTCATGCACACTGACCGAACCCGGGGTCAACGCAAAATAAACAATTTTTTTATATTTTTATTTATTTAATTTAATTTAAAAATCAATTAAAAATACTTAAAAATAACATTTTTAAAGATAGAAAATAGCCTTAAACTCACAAAAATATATCTAAAAGTTCCATTAAAATCCTTAATAAAATCCACTCATTTACTATATTTTTCCGTTATTATTTAGGTTAGTAATTCTTGTTGTTCAATTCTCCCGACTCGTGCGCATCTCATCATCTCCAATCCAACGCACCCAATGTGAGTGAATCTTTACAAATTCCCCGTTTTAATCACGTTTTGGGGTGTATCATGTGTCTTGCTATATATTATATTTAAATCATTGTGCATACATCATATCATGAACATGTGTATTCAGTTTGTTTCAACTGCTGTGTTGTTATTGTTAGATGCAATTTATTATTTTCAGTACATGCAATTTCATAGGCCGCCGCTCCCCATTACATTACGAGCGTTGAGCATGTTCCCCATTTCATTATGAGCGTGAACCTGGCGTGCCCACATACGATCGGCTCCGTTTGATTGAGCCTTGATCGCACAGACATTTTTCATTTTCAGTACATGCAATACGATCGGCTCCGTTTGATTGAGCCTTGATCGCACAGTTCATTCATGTTATTTATCTTATGATGTTGGTATGTTAAAGTATGCTATCATATGTTATTGTATGTTATAGTTGTGATTGCTATTGCTATTGCTTGATTATTTACATTTGCTCATTTATGATTATGCACAAATTTTCATTGATAAACTAACAAGTAAATCAATAATAAATGTTTATCTAACAAGGTTCACTCACCAACTTATGTTGACCCAAAAACCCCCAATTTTACACATGATACAGGTGAACCAGCTGCAGCCAGAAACACATAGGATTGGACTAGAAGAATAAAATGATTTAGAGCTTGGAACTATTTTGTTTGGTTATTTCTTTGTATTGTATGGACATGTTTGGATTATTTGGAATGTAACTTTGACTTTAATAAATATGAAACATATTAGTAAATATCATGAGCTTTGGTGATAACCCAATTATGCCCCGACTCTTATTCCGCTGCGGGTCGGGGTGTGACAATAGTAGAGAGGCGTTGAATGTAATAGTTGACCTTGAGATAAAAATGGATATTCATACCCAAAAATACTCGATATCCTATTCATATATAATAAATTAAAAATTAACTAATAGTATTTTATTTATTACACACAATACAAGATATACATTTTGACTCTATTACACTTAGCCCACACTCTATAGTCTATATACCGATACACATGTATTATTTAATCACTATAAGTAATAAGTAATAAGTAATAAGCAATACTTATATATTGTTCATCTAGTTTTCAATAGGTGAAGGGTATGTGCAAGTAGTTATAACATACGCGCATAAAGGGCTATACACAGACTTGACAAAATAATTCATAATGAACATTAGACTGTGCCCGCAAGCCCTCGATGGCGTACCCAGCGCAATGATAGCTAATACAAGTATAAATACTACATATGGCAGGGTGTAGCCAATCAGCTTGTGCCAGACCCATCCAGACAATTCCCACAATGGCCAATCGTGCAGGGGACAAGAAGTACATCAGGACAGTGACATAGAACAAATCAGGTTGCGTCGATCACTACTCCATTATTTTCACTCACAACTAGTGAAAGACTCAACAATTAGGACAACCGCCAAGCCATATGGCTCCACTCATTGTGAGCCAACGTCTCTATATTCTACAAACATTAACGGTCGTGTCAAAGAGGATACTCCTTGTTGGAGACGTCCGACCCATGGCCAGTGAGCCCATCTCCTGCTCCACGCTCTTCGGCTATAAATAGGAGGCTTCAACCATAGGTTTAAGGATTCGACTCTCTCAGTTTCTCACTCTTAACACACACTCGTTTTATCTTCTTAGACGATACTTATTCTCACGCCGAAGGGTGGTTACAAGGAGAACCCCCCAACCACTCCTCCTTGTAATGAGTCTCACGGTGCTTTATTTTGAAGTAATAATCGCATCATCATCAAGGAAAGATTAAGAATTTACCTTTATTTGATGAGACCACTCCCACAAGGATAAATCACTTGGATTTAGACTTGGTGTTTCTTCATTGGCGCCCACCGATTTTTTCTTACTACTCAACATCCTTTTCTTTCCTTTCTGTTCATCCTCATGGCTGATCAAAGAACTCCGTTCCTACACTTCGGTTCAAGCTCTCAGCATATTCCAGGTACGGACAATGCGCACGTCCAAACCTTACATGTTGGCAGACCGAAGGAAACTTCACTAACGGTGGGGTTACATATACGCACGGTAGTGCTGCGCAAGCCGCCCAGCATAACACCCCAGCAACACAACATGTTACCCCTTCTGCCCAAATCGCTTCATTACTACCGGAAGGAGAGACTCCCATATCTTGGTTCATGAAATCTCAAGCTGCTCTGAATGCAATATCCGCCACGGTGCAACCAACTCTTAGAATCCTAGATTACACCTCCCTGCCATGGGAGCGTGCGTGTACGGGGGGTGACCAGCACCAACTTGGCGAATCTTACTATGATGTTTGTACTACACACGATGCAAGGGCCAACACTAGGAGGCGTGATGAGGGGTAGCACGAGTATAGGCGCATAAGAACTCTCATCCAAGATTGCCTTAGTCCTCGCCGTATCACCCACGACGAATGGGATACGTACACGGGGGAGTCCGACCCGACGTACAGACAGGGAGACAGGTTAAACTGTGCATTAGGTGTTCCTTAAACACTATCTCACACTTGTGAGTTGCCGTTAAAAATAACTTGGAATTAGGTCATTTGTTTAGTTATCGGTTTCACAAATGTTACTTATTCAAATAACTGGATTAGGTTCAATTGAATAAGTCGAATAGTAATTGGTTTAGTTGGATAATCTAACCAAATAAATCGGTTGAATTTGGTTTGGTTAGACACATATCTAATTCAAAGATGGGTTCGGTTATGAGTAAGCCCAAAGAAATTTCAAAACTAAATAAACTGATATCCGAACCGATGAACACCTCTAGTTTTCACCTTATATCATATAGCATTTAATTTGACTAAGTTAAACGGAGAAACAATATTGAAGGAATTTAATTATTGGTGACAAAGAGTTAACTTGACCTTCTAGATTATATGAACAAAGGCAGTCCAGATACATTTTGAGTATATTAATCAAATGATGATAACTAAAAGGAAACCTAAAAAATCATATATTCTAATCTTGGTATTAGATAACAATAAGTCATATCTAATATATTATCTCTAATTACCCCCGCAGCTGGAATAGAAGTAAACTGAATGCTTAGACAGAATCAAATAAAAAACGATGCTTAGACTATGGTGTACTTGTATGGTTAGTCTTGACAGACACATCTTCAAGCGTAAATTTATCTAAGTCAAACAATTCTGTAGAATTTGCTGGTATTTTTAAAGAAGAAAGTTCATTGAACTTTAAATTCAAAGTCTCTTCTACACACCTAGTCCTTGTGTTAAACACTTTATAGGCCTTGGCAGTAGTTGAGTATCCCAGAAAATAACCACAATCTACTTTGGCTGCAAATTTTGAAATAGAATCTTTTAAGTTTAAAATGAAGCATGGGAAGCCAAAGATTTTAAAGTAAGATATAAGTCGTTTGATTTTGTACAGAGTTTCATAAGCAGTCTTTTGATGTCTAGGGTTAATTAAGACTCTGTTTTGCACATAAGCAGTATTTATAGCCTTTGCCCAAAAAGACAAGGGTAAACCTGAATCTGCAAGCATTGTTCCGGCAGCCTCAATCTGAGTTCTATTCTTTCTTTCAACCACCCCATTTTCTTCCGGTGTCTTGGGAATGCTATACTATCTTACAATTCCTTTAGATACACAGAAATCATCCAACTCCTTATTTCGAAAGTCTGTTCCATTGTAACTCCTGAAGATTTTTACTGGCAGATCAAATTGCTTTTCAACTTTTCTTATAAAGTCCTTCAAAAAGTCTCATCTTTGGAGTGTAAAAGTAAGTCCATATGAGCCTTGAAAAATCATCAATTATAACAAGACAATACCTCTTCTTTTTAAGACTCATGATTTTAACAAGGCTAAACAAGTTCATGTGTAACAATTGTAAACATTGACTAGTTTATATTCATTAATGGATTTGTATGAACATTTATGTTGTTTACATTTTAGACAGGAGACACAATGTTCATCACATGTGAATTGTTTTCGTGGAAGACCTCTTACAAGACCTTGTTTTGAGAGTGTGGTGATAGTTTTGAGATTTGTGTGACCAAGTCTTCTATGCCATGGTTCTATCTCTTTATTAGAAGCAACTAAGAATAGACAAGCATTAGACATTGGATTATCTTTCAACATATCAACCACATACACATTGCCAATCCTGTAAGCAACAAGTTGTGCTTTGCTCTCAGCTTTGATTGTTTCAATCTTTTTCACAACTTCTGGCCCAACAATCTTACAAGTTTTCTTAGTGAAGAATCACCCATAGCCTTTGTCACTCATTTAAGACACACTAAGAAGATTATTTTAATATTGTCAATAGGATTAACATTTACGAACTTGAGTTTCCCTGCTTGGACAGTCCCTGACCGTAACACCTTCCCTTTTGAATTGTTACCAAAGGATATATCACCCCCTCCATGTGCAAGAAAATCTTTGAGAAGGGCTCTACATCCTGTCATGTGCCTGGAGCCTCCACTATCTACATACCATAAACTATCAAGGCAAGTAGAAGCTCCCTGCACATTAGTAACAAATTAGTTTTGGTGAATGTCCAAAGCCAAAATGGCTTTGGATGGGGTCACAGACATCCCTGCCTCAAGTCCAGGGGGATGGTCAGAGTTTTGAACATATTTTTGTAATACCTGTTGTGGATCATTTCCTGTCAAATGATTATTACCATAAGGATGCTTCATAACTCTTGGTTTTGAAGGTCTTTTATAGATCTCGTAACCAAGTGGTACACTATTATAAGGTGGTTGACCATATCTTCTTTAGAAATTTGTTTGTAGGTGGTGTATCTATTACCTGAACCTCTCTAGGAACAGAGGTTCTATTCAATTGTTTGGTAACAGATGGTTGGACTAGAACAAAGGTCTGTTTGGGCTTTCCTTTTTTAGTACTAGCCTGTGGACTCTCAAGTGTTTTGGATTTATACTCATTTTTCTTAACATCAAAAATTTTGAGATAAACACACTATTGAGGTTTGTGATTTTTCTTCCCACAGATAGTACAATGAGGTGCAGCAACAATCACACTTGTCTTGTTTATGTCATATGCTTTTAAGTGAAATAGTTTTTAGTGACATGCTTTTTCTTTTCACAGAAGTCACAAAACAGGTTGGTTGTTTTTTCTTTCTTTTACCCTTTTTTCAGCCTTTTTTGTTAACAGATGTTATAACATCTGCTGGAAGGTTTTTAAGGGAATGATTTTTTACTTTAGGTGCTTTCACACCCTCAATGGTTGAGAAATCCACTGGCTTAAAAATTTCAAGAATGTCACATTCATCTGACCATGTTGGTTTGAATTGATATTTTTCAATTTATTCAAAAGTTGAGGATCTTTCAGATCTTTCCAAAACAATTTTATTTCCATTTGGTTCAGTTACTTTAATTTCTTGACCAACCATGTTTGTTGGAATAATTCTAACCAAACCAGAATCATTTACAGTAGTGTTTTGAGAAACTTTGTCATTTTTCCTAAAACCTATGCCAAATTTTACATTACTTTTGATTTGTTTTTCTAACATCAATTCATAACATTTGAAGGATTCTACCTATTTTACACAAGTGATCTGGGTAGATTCAAGCTCCTTTTTACAACTTTGATATTTTTATATCATAGTTTGGAGTTGAGCCTTGGTTTTGCTTATTCATGTTTGAGACTTCTGATTTCACTTTCTTTTCCAACAATTTTGATTTTTACTCTTTAAGAAGTTTTTCAAACTGAATTTCATCATCTAAAATCTTGTTTCTAAGGTTTTCATTCACCTCTTTAATGTTTGGAAAAGCAATAATTCATTTGTCAGAACATAAGTCTTTAAGGACTTGAGGTGATACCTTAGCAGCAGCCATCATGGCACAATCACATTCTCCTTCACAAACACTGGATCCCATGGGTCTGAGAGAGGATTTACCATTTCTTCACCAGCCTTTTTCACCAACCTTTTCCTCTGAAACATCTGTTTCAATATTTTCACGAACCACATCAATATTAGACACCACTTCCTCAGACTCAACCCCTTCCAATATTGTCTCTAGTGTTATAAAGCAAAAATCATCAAGTTTCTTTTCAAAATTGGCAACTAGGGTAAAATTTTTAACAGTTAGTTCCTCAGGTAAACTACTCCAATCAACAAAGTCTTGTGTAAAGAAGCTCTATTGACTGTTCTCTGCAGGAGCAGAGGTTTGTGTAGCTTGTGGTGTAGGTTGCACTTGAACCTGGGGAACTGGGGCTTAAACATATTGTATCTTGGAATAATGGACATACTGTACTGGAACAGTGGTTGCAGGGTGTGCAAAGTGATCAGTGTTTTGCATGTGTGCAGTAGGGGTATATTGGAATAATGGACAGTGTTTTGAGTGTTCTGAGGTCTAGGACTTGGATGTGTAACAATAGGGCCACTTGTTTGGCTTCTACACTCTCTAGTAAAATGACTTAGCCTATTATACTTGTAACACTTGATTTTAGATTTATCCAATAGAACTTTCAACCCCTATGCAACCCTGGAAATTTTCTACCAGTTCTTTTGTAATATTTGCTAGTTCTTACACTTAGCAAAGCAAGTTGATGCAATATGTTCATTTCCTCCAAATCAGTGGGATCAAAATGTTGAAGATCATCTAACTCAAAGGATAAGTTGTTAGAAACTTGGTTTCCCCATTTGAAGTAAAAGCATAATTGGGTGAGTAAGAATCAGAGTTAAAACCTCCACCAGATGTTATATCAATAAAATGATCATAACTCTGATCCTTACTTCCACTAGGGGTTTCCTCTTGACTAAAAATTGTTCTACCACCAAAAGCATAGTTATCAACAACTTTTCCTGACTTTTGAAGCTTCTTTTTCTGGTTAAGCACTCTCTCATATACCATGAAGCTGAGTCAAACTCATATCTTTGAAACCAACAGAGTTTCTAGTTACGAAAGCAATAGTGTCCTATTTATCTGGTAATGATCTTAGAAATCGGCTATTCAAGGTTGAATTAGGATAATGAAATTTACTAGTTTAAGTTCACTTATTAGACAACTAAACCTCTCAAACTGTTGGGTTAATGATTATCATTTAACGTGACAAAATGTTTCATACTGTTGATTTAAAACTTCCCGGTTGTTTTCAATAACTTCCTCTGTCCCACCAAACTGCTCCTTCAAAGCATCCCACAACTCCTTAGCATTGTTGCAATGCAAAAGGCCAGCATAGATATCATTTGGAAAAGCCGTAGCCACGAGACTAAATGCCTTTTCATCTAGCTCAATTTTCTAAAAACTTGCTCGAAGTAGCTTTTTTAACTTTTTAGGGACTTGTACTTTTGGGTATTCAGCACTCTGTACCATAGGAGCATGAGGTCCAAAGATAACCGATTTCCAGCAACCCATGTTCTACTGAGCAAGTATGTGACCCATCTGTCTTTGCTAGATATTATATTCCAATCTAACAAGTATCGAAGGTTTGCACATAGTGCCAGTGTTATGTGGATCTTGTGAATTTTTAGACATTCTGATTGTTTATAAGCAGGTTTTTGTTTAAACTACTTTGAACGTAAATAAACTTTTACTTAGTTTTCAATACAACAAACAAACGATCACAATAGTGAGAGCTGATCTGATTATATCAATTGATTGTTTAGATCAAATTTGAATGACCAAGCTCTATACCAATTGTTAGGATCTGAGTTTAATTTGTTGTGAAAGTTTTAAGATGAAAAACAATGGAAGATGAATAGAGATGATAAGTGCAGCATAAATAAACACTTTTAAATCACAAAAATGAAGATAATGTTTTCATCAACATGCTTTTATAAATCATAAGTTTACGTATGCATGAGAATGACAAACCCCCCCTCAGCCTGATCACTCTAATTTGTTCGTGCAAGAGTGTCAAGAAGAAGTGATAAATAGAACAGTACAGACACTGTTCTATTTATAGTACAAACAAAACCTCTGAGGAATCTAAGTTGACGTCACCTTGACAATGACATCTAACGACCTAACAAACTCTATCATCTGCTAGACCTAAGTATTGTTACATTGAAATACAAATAAACCCTGATGAGAAACCTCTGTTGAGAAACCTCTGATAAGTCTTATCATCTGTTGAGCTCATCAGACTTTAGCTTCAACAGTCTTTAATCTTCACAACAGAGTTTCTCTATAGCAGACCTTTGACTTTGACCAGAGCTTATCTTCAACAGATCTTGTGAACAGTCTTTGGCTTGAGCAGAGTTCAGAGTCATCAGATGTTGAGTCATTGTCATTGAGAGGAGTAGATCTTCAAAGCACTATTATTGATGATCAGATGTTTATAGACTGTTTTAGCTTTACAATCATCTATTCTTTTGTGAGGTCCACTAGATCCAATAGTATATAATACAAAACATAAAATACGAGAAAATATATTATAACATTAAAGTTCAAACATCATGTTACAATTATAAATCACCAATCTTATCATTACAACTTTCTCAATTATGTCCATGATCACTGCCTTTATAATGATCAATATGTAATCACATTCACTTCATGGAATGAGATAGAATCTGAAACTATCATTGATTTTCATTCTTTACTCAGTCACGCGAGTATGAAATCACTTCAAACCTTTCATACTCTTTTATTTATGTATCGCTACTTCAGGAGCATATCTCGCATGTGAGAAATGAAAAATTTTTATCTAGTTTTTCCTTATAAAAATCTTTCTTTTCACATCATATAAAATGAGAAACAATTACATGATCGAGTGATCTAAGATTCATCGATCCGGAATTATATATCCTTTTTTCAATCTGATAATGAGATTTATGGAATAATACTTTAGATGCCATATCTAAGCATATTATAGTTTATGATGATAGTGAAAGTGATAATATAAACAAACTTTAACAATGCAATACATAAGTTATGGACATGCTTTTCTTTCATTAACTATAAACATATACGTATATGATTTGTATTAACATATCATGATATAAGTAATTACAAGTATATCTAATATACAAATATTTATCACTCTAATTTAAAACATAAATACATAAATTACCATCTAGTCCTCATGATGCTTTAACAACATATCATCAAGATAGTAAATTTTTATATGAACGATGATTTAAAGAACCCAAAATTTTTAATAAAGTCTCTATGGCGAAGTCTAACACAATAATCCAGGTTTCAAATAAAAAAAATTTATTTCATTGTGAAGTGTTATATAATGATATGTAATCCATAAATTACCAACTCTAGGGCTTAAAAGTTAAAACACCAAGTAGGTGACTTGGGGAAAATTGAACCCATAGAACCGGAGCAGGATCCAAGTAAAAACACATCAACAATAACCATAATCTACTAGGTTTAAAATATTGTAGCTTACTTTTTCTTTAATCACTTATCATGATTCAAGGAAAAAAACAAATTGATTTGAGATTTTGTTACCAAAAACAATAAAATGTAACCAAACGAGCCATGATATTCAAAATATTTTGGTAGGTATTAACTTCCTACCTTTTCAATTACCTTAAATATAAATATAAATGTTCTAATTTTCGTAGATAATATGCTACTAATATCACAGTGAATAATCGTTATATCAATTTAATTATATTAACATATTAAAATTAAAAAAGTATTAATACTAAAATATAATATTTTCGAGAATTTAAACTTTTTATAGGCAACTATGGTGGAAACAATTAAAAGAGATAATACCGATGCATCTCAGAAGATATTTTGATAAAGGCAAATTAAAAGATTACCTAAATAGTTGAGATCATAACTCCAACATTAGTGATAATACTAATTCCATTGTATTTGATTCATAAAAATTTCAGACGAATAACATTCTTAAACCAATTCATTATGCGATTATATTCTTAAACCAATTCCATTGTATTTGATTCATAAAAATCTTTAATAAAAACTACAAAGATGTGACAATATTAATGGTATAATATAAGGGTCTACATATTCACACACCCACCCGTCTATTTAGACACCCTTTAGACGGGTCGTCTAGACCTAGACGGGGCGTCTAGACACTAAAATCAAGAGGGCTCTGAGTGAATTGTCGGGCACAAAATTTAAGGGGTCTAGACGCCCCGTATAGGTCTAGACTGGGCGTCTAGAAGGTTGGGGTATTTTTTATTTATAATAACACATATATTAAAAAAAATACGCCACATACAGTGCTAGATTGGGCGTCTAGGATGTTTAAATGACAATTATACCCCTGAGTTAGGGCTAGACTAGGGGCAAAATAGGGCTAAAATGGTCTTTTGGACCATTCTAGACGCCTAGTCTAGCCCTATATGCGGCATATATAGGTATATATTTTTTTGTTGTCTCTTTTTAATATCAATAACAAATATATTAAAAAAATACGTCGCATACAGGGCTAGACTGGACGTCTAGGGTGTTTAAATGACTATTATACCCCTGAGTTAGGGCTAGACTAGGGCAAAACAGGGGTAAATCGGTCTTTTGGACCACTCTAGACGCCCATTCTAGCCCTATGTGCGACGTATATTTTTATTTTTTTTGTTTTCTCTTTTTAATATCAATAACACATATATTAAAAAGAGAAACCCAAAAAATAAAATAAAAATATACGCCGTGTACAGGGCTAGACTGGACGTCTAGGGTTGATTAAAAGACTATTATACCCCTGAATGGTCTTTTGGACCACACTAGACGTCCAGTCTAACCCTATATGCGGCATATATATATATATTTTTTCTCTTTTTAATATCAGTAATACTAATATTAATTATAATAAAACTTATATTAATATCAATAACACTAATATTAATTGTAAAAAACTCATATTAATTATAATAACACTAATATTAATTATATGATGCCTATACGAGACTTATACTCCACTATACGATACAAGACTATAGGATAAGATACAACACGTATAGGAGTTGTATGTGTAGTATAGGTCTCGTATAGCACCATAGGTGTGATTTAGGTCCCGTATAGGCCTAGAGGCATATGCAAGACCTATAAGGGACCTATACGAGACTTATACTATACACTATACTATATGATACGATACTATACTATACTATACTATACGATACAATACAATACGATACCATAGGATATGATACAACACTCATATACGCCTATAGATAGATACAAGACTTATAGGGGACCTATACGAGACCTATACTACACTAAATGATACGATACTAAATCCGTAGGCCCATCCAATACCTAGATGAAATTCATACTACACTATACGATACGATATTATACAATACGATACGAGACTATAGGATAAGATATAATACTCGTATCGGCCTATAGGTGTAGTATAGGTCTTGTATAGGACTATATGTGTGGTTTAGGTCCCGGATAGGCCTAGAGGCATATACAAGACCTATAGGGGACCTATACGAGACTTATGATATACACTATACGATACGATACTATACGATACAATACTATAGGATATGATACAACACCCGTATACGCCTATAGACCTATACAAGACTTATAGGGGACCTATACGAGACCTATACTACACTATGTGATACGATACTACATCCGTAGGTCCATCCGATGCCTATACGAGACTTATACTAGAATATACGATACGATACAATACGATATGAGATTATAGGATAAGATACAACACTCTTATAGGCATGTAGGTGTAATATAGGTCTCGTATATGACTATAGGTGTTTTAAGTCCCGTATAGGCCTAGAGACATATACAAGACCTATAAGGGACCTATACGAAACTTATACTATACACTATACGATACGATACGATACGATACAATATTATAGGATATGATACAAACTCGTATATGCCTATAGGCCTAGACAAGACCTGTAGGGACCTATACGAGACCTATAATACACTATATGATACGATACTACATCCGTAGGCCCATACGATGCCTATACGAGACTTATACTACACTATACGATACGATATGATGCGTAGGCATCATATAGTAGTGTACCCTAAGTCTCGTATAGGCATCGTACAAAATTATACGCCGCACATAGGGCTAAACTGGGTGTCTAGAGTGGTCCAAAAGACCATTTTACCCCTAGTTTGCCCTCAGTCTAGCCCTAATTCAAGGGTATAATAATATTTTAAACAACCCTAGACGCCTTGTCTAGCTCTGTACGCGGCGTATATTTTTATTTTTTTCTCTTTTTAATATCAATGTATTAATGTTATTGATATTAAAATAAGAAAACAAAAAAAAAATATACACCACGTACAGGGCTAGACTGGGCGTCTAGGGTTATTTAAAATACTATTATGCCCCTGAGTTAGGGCTAGACTGGGTGCAAAACAGGGGTAAAATGGTCTTTTGGACCACTCTAGACGCCCAGTCTAGCCCTATGTGCGGCGTATATTTTTATTTTTTTTCTCTTTTTAATATTAATGTTATTGATATTAAAATAAGAAAAAAAAAAAAAAAAAAAATATACGCCGCGTACAGGGCTAGACTTGACGTCTAGGGTTGTTTAAAATACTATTATACCCCTGAATTAGGCTAACTGGGGGCAAAACAGGGGTAAAATGGTCGTTTGGACCACTCTAGACGCCCAGTCTAGCCCTATGTGCGGCGTATATTTTTATTTTTTTTGTTTTCTCTTTTTAATATTAATGTTATTGATATTAAAATAAGAAAACAAAAAAAAAATATACACCGCGTACAGGGCTAGACTGGGCGTCTAGGGTTATTTAAAAGACTATTATACCCCTGAGTTAGGGCTAGACTGTGGGAAAAACAGGGGTTAAATGGTCTTTTGGACCACTCTAGACGCCCAGTCTAGCCCTATATGCGACGTATATTTTTATTTTATTTTATTCTCTTTTTAATATTAATGTTATTGATATTATATAAGAAAATAAAACAAAACACAACATCCTAGACGGGTCGTCTAGATCCAGACGACCCGTCTAAACACCAAAATAGTGACCAAAACAGCCCTTTTCCAACAAAAAAAACCCAACATCCTAGACGGGTCGTGTAGGTCCAGACGGCCCGTCTAAACACCAAAATCTATGGGCCCTGCCAGTTACTTGCTGACTCCTCAAAATCAGTGCTAGACCTAGACGACCCGTCTAGGGCTCCGGGGTGTCCAAATAGACAGCAAAGATGTGTGAATAGATTGAGTCTAATATAATAATATGATATAATGATAATAATTATAATAATTTATCGTTCCTAATAAAACAATTTGATGTGTATACACATAAGAAAATACTGACAATAATTTATAATGCAAACTGTAAGATCATCTTTTTTGATTTATAAGATTTATTGAAATTGGTTTCTTAAATACTAATTGTGTGCCAATAACGAGTCACAGAATACAAATAAAAGAGTTTGTTTTCTTAAAATTAATGATAGAGATATTATAATTGCTTACAGCTAGGGGAATCAAAATGTAACTTTTTTTTTATCTTATTAAAATCTGCCCATTCGAAATCATGCCATGATTTTAACAATTATCTCCCAAATATTACCCCAATAATTAAGTTTCAGAAATCAAGGAAGAGTCGGATTTATTTACCTTTTGTAGAATCGAAGCACAAGTTTTTTTTTTTTTTTAACGGCAAGAAATGACGTACCAACCATTGTGACATCGGGTGATGTGGCCAAGGTTGACTACTCGACCGCCGTCAACCCTTTGGTTCTCTCAGATGCGTGGAAACCCGGTTTCCACCCGCCCGAAGGCATGACAGTGGAATAATCGGTAAAACCTCGTCTCCCATCCAAGACGAACCAGCGCCACCCGTATTCGCCTTTCACCTGGATGCGACAGAAAATAATGAGGAGAGTGAGATTCGAACCTGGGTCACAATAAACACCAGGTCTTTCCCCAATCACTCCACCACTAACTCATTGGCTTTTTGTAAAGTTGTTATTCGCCATGGATCAACTTTTTGTTGAACTCGAAGTCGTTGAAATAAAAGGATAATGGTTTTTGAACATAGCACTTTCGTACTGATAATGTGTTATGAAACAAACCTGATAGTTAAACAATATAAGAAAGAGTTGTAGAGAGAAATATGTTTATATCATTGATAGGTATGTTGTTTACAAAGTAATACAATAAACATATATAGAAGATAAAGTCTTGATGAACAAGACAATCTATTTAAAGAGTTGATAACTACATAATATAATATATTTATAACAAAAAAAACTATTTTTTCTATGTTTTAACAATTTAAGTTCAAACAGTAAATTTATACATATAGGTAACATCTTTGAAATTAAGTCAAATCTATATGTTACAAAATTATACTTAATATAATATAATAATATAATTCATTGATTAAGACATTAATGTATTTATTTTGTAGTTAGTAGGTTTTATGTCACATAAAAAATATAGTAATGAGTATTAAAGTTCAAATTGTTAAAATATTAGTTTTGATAATTTATATTTCTAATAAGCAAAAAACCCAGAACTATTAGGTTATATGATTCGGTTCAAGTAGTAACCACTTATACTTGCGAGAACCATGAAAATTCATTCCATCTAATAAAATTTTAACACATCACCTATAATTAATTTAATTCAAGAGGGTATTTTAGTCTTTTTTTTTTCTTTTAATATCACATCCCCTCTCTCTTATCTATAAAACAAATCAAATCATCATTTATATTTATATGTTTGACATAGTAATATCTCTTTTCTTTCATCTTTTTTATACTTTTTATATTTAAAATTACGAAAAAGTATATTAGGTTTTAAATTCAAACATCAAAAGTATTACGTAATTTAGAAAATACAAAAATATCGAAAATGATATCTATTTCTTTTTTGCTCTATTTTTCTAATTATGACATAGTGTTCTTTAAAATGTAAGATATATTTGTCTTATATGTTTATTAGAAAATATAAAATTATCGAAAATTATATCTATTTCTTTTTGCTATATTTTCTTTAATTCTACATAATTTTCTTTATTAAATGCAAGTTATATTTGTCTTACATGTTTATTGAGAATTTCTATTTCATTCGTCAACGTCTGATGACTTTGTAGTACAACTTTAAAAAGAATTCGACAACGTGCGTAAAAAAGTTTTTACAACGTGCGTAAAAAAGTTTTGACAACGTGCATAAACAAAGTTTGACAACGTGCGTAAATATTTACACGAAGTGATTATGATAACACCACTATGTAAAAAAATAAATAATGTTTTGACAACGTACGTAAACGAAGGTTTTTTTACGCCCCTGATCGCCAACCTGCGCTCCTCTAAACGTCACGCGTAAATCTAATTTTCAAACGTATATAAAACGGAAGGCGTAAAATAGTTTTTACGTACGTTTGAAAAATATTTTTACGTAAGTTGTCGAATGTAAAATATTTTTGCTATCGCATGAAAAGAATGTTTTATGCCCCTGATCGTCGGTTCGAGCTCCTCTAAAAGTCACTCGTAAATGTTTAGTTTTTACATACGTTTGAAAAATTATTTCTCGCACGATGTCGAATGTAAAAAAAAAATTCGCGCACGGTGTCGAATGTAAAAAAAATTTCATTACACACGATAAAAAAAATGTTTTTTACACCCTTGATCGCCAGCCTGAGCTCCTCTAAACGTTTGTGGAATGTAAACGCTCTGTTTTTCCTTTAATTTTTGTAGGTGTCAGGGCTTTTACATTATGAAGAGGATAACGAACAAAAAAGAAGATCAAGATCAAAGATTGAAAATGTTTTCTTTTTATACATGTAGTGTAACTTTTTTGTACAAAAAATCATGTGTTATAATTAATTTTTTTAATAGATTAACGTAATTAACGTTGACATGAAGAGTGATTTAGTTATGATATTTGATTGTCAGTTTGACAAGTTGACATAAATAATACACAAGTCAAATGTTCCTATTTACCTTCTTGTACTATTTATTCTTTTTTTAATCAATAAAATCACTACAAGACAAATCAAATTTAAACAATTCAATCTCAACCACTAATACATGAGAGATCTAAGGTAGATAATGGTTCTTACGATTCTCGCATCTAAAGGTGGTTCATATTTTAACATCCTTATATATATATATATATATATAGGGGAATGTTTTATGCAGAACAATAAATGTTGTGAGAACACGCATAACAAAATGATCATCCATTTTTTTAATCCTAAAGACCCAAAAAGTAAAGGAAAATGTTACAAATGAAAAATAAATTGTTTCTCATACTAGTATTTAAAACAAAATATGAAAAAAAATTCTTTTTTTATATAACCAACACATATGTGCATTATGTGTAAGTTAAATTCCTTACATGTATGTAGGCTAAGTATAAGTAAACATATGAGGTTTTCCATGCATATATAATATACATACAGATGTAAGAAACATAAAATTTTAAAAATATAAACTTTAAATCATAAAATCTAGTGATTTAGAGTTGTTCTTTTTGTTCTCACAATAATAAGTATTCTTTAATGATTCTCATCCTATATATATATATATTGAAGTGTTGTTTTATTTAGTATTTTGGTGTTATGTTTATTTAGGGTGACTTTGCTTTTTGAATTCATCTTTTTTCCAAACACTCATGTGGTTTTACTAAGGATTTAACGGAACGCAAACTGTGAGTAAACTCGCTCCCCATTTTTATCATTAACATTTTGGGGTGTATCAATGCGTTTTGAATATTTTTTATCTAAAATCGCGCATGCAATATCTAGTGTGTCTCGTCGTATGCGTTATATGTTATAGTTGTTGTTGTTTGTTGAGATTATTGTTGTTGAAGTTGTGTTGGTCATTATAGTCAATAGTCATTCATTAGACCCATGGCTGACCTTTCCTTATGACCTGGAGATGTCAGTATCGCCCATTAGTCTTGGGCTGACCTTTGCTCCTAACTTTGAGATGTTGGTATCACCACAGTCACACCCTTATTGAGTGTTCGACGCAAGAAGTTGATTTTGATTTTTAATTTGGTGTCGGTCTTAGTCTTAATCATTATTTAGTTATCATTCTATGTTTATGACGGAATGCGAGCGTGGGTATATTTTAGAAAATTTGTAAGCACTTTTCACTCGTTATTCAAGCTTTAAATTTATAAAAATACGATATAACACTATCGTTATGAGTGTTACGATGAATTTGATTGGGAAGTCCAATGGCAAAAAGAGAGGGGTCACTCTCTACATCACGCTAGGACAAATGCACCCATCGTCGGCGTAGCATAGTGATGGTAAGATACCGAGGTGGTCCACGGACACAAGAGCTTTTAATACCAAATTATTATCGACGTCTAATCAAATTTTTTTGAAAATATTTTTAATAAGTAACATAAAGAAATAAACTAAGTAATGAAAGAAACAAATAGATAAGATAGAATCACTTGGTTCCGACTCGTCATTATGTATCATTTGATGATTTTCGTACTTTAGGTTTTTTAAGAGATTATCTTAGTTAAAGTGGCATATCCCTCTTTTGGAGGCAATGCTACCCTCAACCATATTGGTCTGAGTCAGCAAGGATACAGTCCTGTAAGGCTGGAATATTGAAAGATAATTAAGTAAGTTATTAATGCAAAACGTGGCATGTCCCTCTTTTGGAGGTAATGCTACCCTCGGCCATATTGGTTTGAGACAGCAGTGATACAGTCCTGATAGACCAGTTTAAGGTTTTAATAGTAGTTTCTAAATAAGGGGTTCAAGCCATTCTGACCTCCCCTCATTTCATGCTATCTGCCTCGAAGGAAGTCCTTATAAGCTTGAATCAAGTCCTCGCAGGATCTATACACTGAACGACGCAAGAACTTTACCTATACCACCCTTCTAACCCCCCTTACATTTAGTTAATGCGCTTTATATAGACCGTAAAGGCACGAATGAGTGAATCAACAAAACATGAAGAGAGTAAATCAAGAAAACATGAAGAGATGATAGAATAAAGTTCACTTTCAATATAAAAAAACTAGTTATAAAAGTCATTAATACAAACGCAATTAAAAAGTTAACCAAAACTTGGAAATCAAAAGTAATAAATAAATAACTTGTTTTCACCAAATGATGTAAGAGATGAGCCAGGCATGGCCTTTGTTTGACAAAAACTATTATGATCAATCTTGGATCCCGAGACTACTACATACACTCTAAAGATGGATGATGGATTAATGTGGTGGATGATTGATGAATGTGGTGGATGATAGATGAATGTGGTGGATGATGGTGGTATTGTGGTGGTGGAGTGGTGGCAAGTGTGAGAGAAGTGGTTTGCCAAGGGATAAGTTGGAATGGAATCAAGCACCCCCTTTTATAGCTAGAAACAGACTGTTCACACGGCCATGTGCCTTCCTTCTTCTCTGTCTTCATTTAATGAGTTTGTCAGACCAGACGCTCACACGGCCCCGTGGCCTTTGTACTTGCTGTACTATCGAAGATTTTACATATCTGGGAGTTGACCACGGCCCGTGCTCTATTGGACATGGCCCTGTGTCTCTTGTTTGCTACTGTTTGTCTTTTTCTTTCTAGAATTATTGAAGGGGCACAACCTCGTGCTTGACTTCTGATTCGTTGTTTTTGGTCTTGGGGTGAAGCTCGAAGGGTTGGTATAGTGTGTTATCTTTCCTTCTTTGTACTTATGCTGGTTTTTGTCGTTAATTTGTTTTTTTTTTTTGTACATTTAAGCTCCTTTTATCCTTAAAATCAAAAGTATACAAAGAAACATACTTTTTCCAACATTAGTACTAAAAAAAGGTTGATTTTATACCATATTGATATATTTATATGTTTCTTTTGGCGCATATCAGTTCATATTAATTGTGCATTACTTCCACATGATTGAATACATGCTTAATAATAAATATTTGGAATTAACAAGGTAAAACAAATTACTTTGATTTCTAAATTTTAATATGGTAAACCTGTTTTACTTAACCAAGGTTTACTCATCGGCTCTTGCAGCTAACCCAAAATACTGTTTTACACATGATACAATATTGAATTAAAGAATGCACTAGATCAGGATCACGTATGAGCTTTACCTTTGTAATTAAAAAGACAAGTTTGATTTATTTCTTTGAAGATTTGAATTTATATGAAAAGTATGACATTTAATGATGACAAGTTTAACTATGAAATTTAGTAGTGCCATAAGCTTTGCCCAATCATCATGCCCCGTACCATTCTGCTGCGGGTCGGGGTGTGACATTTTATTACAAATAAACATTTATAAATGGTGATTAATAACTTTTATAAAACTTCCAATAATTTTAAAGTTAAAAGTTTTAAACTATTAACAAACTATAAATTAGCAACATATTTGAGCATATAGGTATTATAGGTATTGACTCAAAGCTTGGAGAGTTTTTCAAAAAAAAAAGTTGATTTTACACTTTTAACCCAAATCTATTTGACATTTTTGTGACTATCTGCTTTCATCCATAAGCTTAGGTCCTGATTTGTTTATCCTAGTCTTAAATGTGCGGAAATCATTTTAGATTAGCGACAATAGTTCAAGATTACTTTTCAATCTCAATGTTTCACTAATACTCAAACGTTTACAGCCTGAAACAAATTAAACAGGACTTCGCCTTATCGATCACCAAAAACTTACAGACACAATGAACACACGAACTCTATATATAGACTTTTCAGTTCGTGCGAACTAGACTATCTACCTTCGTACGAAGTGAATCAACTTCGTAAGAAGTTGACTTCTAACTACCTTCGTACGAAGTGAAACATACATATTCAAAATCTAACATTCAGGCCCTATTACATGACATGAACATGACTCAAAGACGTAGGTGATAGACATAATGTACCAACAAATTCCCCCTTGGATATTGTCGTAGTCTTGATCAGTCTTTAGCCTTCAAGACGTTATAACGTTAACTTTATCTTCCAAAGAAGTTCTTTCTCGGCTTCCGTCGTTCTTCACTTGGAATATGTGTTTGATCTGTTGGGGAAGCCCACTTTATAAATTGAAATCTCTTAATTGAAGCTTTTTATGTTCCCGTCAATCTGTTCTTCGTTTCTCATCTGCTTCCTAAATTCTTTTCCTTTTAATTCACACCACTTTGACTTTCACATCTTGCTAGAATTAATACCATGTGCAAAACATACATTTATAATACCCTGGTATTGCATCACTTGCACCTTTTTCCATTGCTTCATATTAGATCTTGTTATAGAATAAGCATTCAATATCCTTCTCTGAGCAGTTTACTAACCACATTGGATCTAAAATCCTGATAGTACTCCATAAACCTTCTTCTTTCAAAACAATCAACATCATACTTCCACCACTTGAAGAATTCACTAAAATCTTGTTCAATCTTCATTAATGGCATATTCTTCATCGTGCGTGGTCGCTTCACAATCAACGTAACATCTTTTTCTTTCATAATTAGGTCAATCTTGATAATCTTTTTAGGAAGAGTTAATTATTGTTTTCGTCCCTGTGGTTTGTCAAAAATCACTATTTTAGTCCATTAGTTTAAAAATTGCGATTTCAGTACCTGTGGTTTCATTTTCGTAACCATTTTAGTCCACCAACTTATCCATCCATTTATTCTGTTAACTTTGGTTGAAATGACCAAATTGCCCCTATGGTTTAATTAAAAAAAACTGGTCACAGGTTTCAAACTTGTGACCTTTGCTTTAGAATGTGATTGTTAAACCAATAGGCCATGTATAGAGATTGTGATTGAATTCAAATATTTTTCCTTATAACATGGCCTATCCATCATCTTCTTCCCCTGGCCAAAACCTTTCATCTTATCAATGGAAGCCACCACCATCCCCATCACACAGCCACCACACCACAACCACCTCTGCCACACACCACCACCATCCTCGTCACACAGCCACCACACCACAACCACCTCCGATACACACCACCACCATCCTCGTCACACAGCCACCACACCACAACCACAACGCCACCACCATCCCCATCACACACAACCACACCTCCGCCACACACCACCACACCTCTAATTAGTATTCCGGCACCACCACCTCCGATTCGTATTCCGCCACACACCACCAAACCTCCGATTCGTATTCCGGCACCACCACCTCCGATTCGTATTCCGGCACCGCCACACACCAACAAGTGAGGACTAATTCTGATTCGTATTCCGACACCACCACCTCCGCGCACCATCAGTTGAAGTTTTTCAGTCATATTCTGGCACCACCACCTCCCTTTTGGTTCTAAACATCAGTTGTTCAGTTGAAGTTTTTCGGTTAGGGTTTTCTGTTGCTTTTGCCATTGATAAATACGAGAGAGTTTGATTTGGAGAAGATGACGGATATGCCATGTTATAAGGAAAACAATTTGTATTCAATCACAGTCTCGATACATGGCTTATTGGTTTAACAATCACATTTCATAGCAAAGGTCACAGGTTCGAAACCTGTGACCAACGTTTTTTTTAATTAAACCATAGGGGCAATTTGGTCATTTCACCCAAAGTTAACTGAATAAATGGATGGAGTTAAGTTGGTGGACTGAAATGGTTACGAAAATGAAACCACAAGGACTTAAATCACAATTTTTAAACTAATGGACTGAAATAGTGATTTTTGACAAACCACAAGGACGAAAACAGTAATTAACTTATGAATATGTGGCTTCCAGTTTAGAAAACCATGAGCAGCTTCAAACCTAATTAACTTGCATAATCTCTGATAATTAAATTTCATCTAATAATTAATGCATTTTGTCTGGCATAGCACTTGAACATCCCACCAAGGCAATGTTTGAATATCACATAAAAATCGGAAGTATTGAACTCCAAACTCTCTTTTTACAACATAAACATTCAATTCAGGTACCCACCCCCAGCTTAAGATATCCCCTAACGACTTGTCTTGATCTCATGTAAAGAATGCTAACGGTCGTCAGAATTTTCTTTCTTTCGGTAACTCTTTGAACCAAGTCTTATTTGCTTCCATGATTTCTTCTTTCGTTAAACGCTTTAGAAGATTTCCATCTTGGGAAGTCATCTTCCATCACAAGTGTATTTAACAGTTCCGTCGTCAGAATCATCCTCCACGACAACATTATCATAATATCAGCATCCTCCACAATCTATACACATAATCATCTTGCGTCTCAATACTAATGTTGTTCAGTTCATCTTCAAAATCGAATTCGAACGAACTTTCATCAACCCCGCACATGTGAGCAATTTCTTCTTTTGTGTAGTTATGAACAAACCCCCCTTCTTATAAACCATGCTCCAGATAAATCATTCTATGTTGCATAGCAGGACCAGTCGTTATAGGAGTAACGTCTATGAGGATTCCTGTATGCTCTTCTTCTTGAACATAATTCTTTGTCCCCCCTCCTCTCTGAGCATCATCCTCCTGATTAGTTTCATCATTAGAAATTAATCATAGTCAAACGAATCATTTATTCTGATCATCATCACCATCATGATCTTTCTCTTCCTCTTCATTAACCACCACCAGATCTCTAGTTGGTTTCTCTTTCTTCATAGAATCATATGGAACATCAACAATTGGTCCAATCAGAACAAACATAGAGATATCGATTTCATGCTCAGCTTCCTTCTCTTGTACCGGAGTAACAATGGGAATATCATGAATCTTTTATTTCCCTTTACTAGCTGATGCAGCTTCAGCTTCGGCTCTACGTGCCCTCTCGGCAGCTCTTTCCTTAGCCTTTTGAATTCTGCTTCAAAGTCTATGCCAAGCTTTTTGTTCAACACTTTTTGAATCATATCGAACTTTTTATCTTTTCTCACTCTGTCTGCCTCCAGCTCTTCTGTTACGCTATGCAATCTTTCATTGTCTGATACGAGATTGGCTATAACAGCTTCGTGTGCACATGATCATTCTCTAGAAATTTCACTCAACCTTCCAGATCTCTTATCTTCTGATCATTCAGATTATCTAGAAAATCAAGATCGATAGCACCCATAGTTTCCATTCCTGGAAAGTTGAAATCATCACTAAATATATGTTCAGCTTCTCCTGTAGATTGTTGTCTTGTTGAAGAACGAGGATTGACTGTTTTCGCAGTGTAAGTTGCTTTGGGGTATGATGTGGTGTTGGTTGTTTCGGTGGTGATGGTGATTATGCTTGAGGAGATGGTGGACGTTGTGGTGATGTGGGTGGTGTTTGTACAATCACAGTCTCGACTACAGGTGTCTCCTATTCTTGACTCACTTGACCAGCCCCAGCAGTCGTTGACTGCAAGTACTTTCTTCTTGACTTCTTTCCGATCGGAGACGCTATTGTTTTCTTAGAAATATCAGTCAGTTTGCTCTTCACCCTCTTGATTTTCTTTGGCAGCACATACTGCTCGTCATCATCATCGGTATTCTTTTCCTTTCTCTTTGAAGTTGGTTTTGGCTCAAGTATCCTCCGTGCAATTGGTGCAATTCTGATTGGCACATCTTCATCACTTGCAATCGGAGTCTCATCAAAACTCGACTCATCTTCTCCTCCCTTTTCATGATTTGAAGTTGTAGAGAACACTTCAATTTCAACGTTTTCGGTTCCAACTTCAACATGCACCTCTTTATCTTCAGAATCTTCATCTATCAACAGAGTAGCTGCTTTCTTAGACGCTTTCTTTCTCTAAGAAGCTGGCTTTTTAGGAGTTGGCCTTTTCTTTCTCTTATCCTCCTTTTCATACCAAGTACCTCTCTTTGGAATATAATCAGCCAAACGATCCTCTTCGTCATTCTCAGAGTTGCTACCATCTTTCGTTCATCGATCTTTTGGTGGCTCAACATAATCTTTATCTTTGATCGCCCCAAAGAACTTCTTTCCAACTGGTTCAGTATTTTGTTTCAAATACTGGTTAAGATGGATTAAAGATAAACTCGACATATGCTCCAAGGTTAATTCCTCTTTTTCATTCTTCTCAAGATCTGGGAATTGATCATCCGGCATCATTTGTACGAATCTTGGATACTGCAAGAACTTCTCCTTTGTGATATTAGCCTTCATTTGCTCAAAAATAACTTTCATGAAGTTGTATGGCAAATTCAAACTTAGACCAGCGATCATGCACATCTGATAGTCTAACAATGCATCATATCCTACCTTTCTGTGACTTAGAGCGTGTATAACAGAATGCACAAAGAACTTGTATAGTCTAGCAAGATACGCTTTGTTGAAGTTTGATTCGTTCATATGCCCTTTGTAACCCTTACGGTAAAAACAACTCTTCGCCATTCATTCAGAATATCCCGTTGGATCACTATCTTTATCTTGGAAGTCGAGCACCCTTCTTGTCAACGCTTCAGTTATTCGAACTTCCTTATCTTCATTCCCAGTTCTCACAAACGATTGTATGGCTAGTGGATCTGGTATGAACTTCGCATTATCCTAGAACCTCTGGATGTGCGATCTATAGGCCTATGTTGCTTAGTGAGTGCATTGGTTATTGGTAGACGTCCCATGAATTCCAGAATCGCTTTAAACGGTTCTTTTTCTGGGATTGTATCCTCTAATACACAACATATGTTGTGTTTTGGCTCGAAATTCGTCAAGTTTTGCTGCAAAACACAATACGAAACAACACTTAAGCAAAAATTTCAAAAATCTACCAAAATCTGTACAAAGTTAGGTTAGAACGGAGTTAACAGTTATTCACTTTGTATGAAGATAGCATTAAAACATTTTTGACCCAAAACAAGTCCCACTTCATTTAAAGATAAGTTTTAACAATAAAGACCAGTTTAACTTCGTACGAAGATAACCTTTTTACTTCATACGAAGTGGATTTCAATATTGTAAAACTTTTTATCTTTCGTGCGAAGGTAAAGTTTACCTCGTACGAAGTAACCCACTTCATTCAAAACTATTAGAATCAAAACAATGAATTTGCACGATTTTGATGAAATTGAAGGATGTATTCTTGACTAACAATGCCGAGTAACATGTGTGTACACTTTTATGTTTTACCGGCTAAAACGACCTAGATCTACGTTTTTAGTTTATAACAGTTGTATAGTTCAAATTCACGGTCCAAACTTGTTCAATATCTACCTTAGGCATTGTAAGTGTGTGCCAATCAACCACTACAATTTGAATTGGGCAGCACTTCGTCGTTCGTTTGCAAATTTTAGTTCGTACGGAGAGAATATTTGAATAGGAATGATTAACTTCGTGCGAAGTTGATTTTTGTATAGATCTCTGATTTATCTTTGTACGAAGGTAAATGTTCATCTTCGTGCAAAGATGAAACATTTATCTTCGTGCAAAGTTATCACTTCGTGCAAAGATAACCCCACTTTTTCAGAACTTTCAATTTCTCAAACATTTTATCAGTTCTAATGATCCACTCAGTTGACCAAGTCCAAGTTAATGACCCCTGTTAACTGATTTGTCTACCAAGTCCAAGTTAATGACCTTGGTTGAACACTTTATGAACAAAGTGATGTTCTTAACAAATTTAGGTTTCAAATTAATGAACTTTTGATAATTTTATAACATTTTCTCATTTCCGATAAGCTCCCAACCCGTTGTTCTCCAGATTTCAGTCAACATTTAGCAACTTCAGACTTTGAAAATCAGTTTTCCATCATCAGTAGTCGAAACTAAGATAAAAATTAAATTCTTTGATTTTTTCAAAGTTTATGCTAAAACACACTGAAAATCTTTTTGGGTTTTTTCTAAAATGAAATGAATTTGCAATGTACAAACATATTTATAGACATTTTTGTGAGTTAGTGTTAGAGGATCATATCAGTTTTTGAGACATATCACTAGTACCATTGATCTTGATTAAACTTTAAGTTCCAAACAGATTCACTTGGATTGTTAGTATACTGGTCCACTTAAAATTCTACACATTTCTCAATTGCTTCGAGAAACGATAATTAGATGTCTTAGAACTTGACTTAATAGTGTTTCCCACCTCAGAATATACTCTCGTATCAAGATTCCCTAGATTTCATCTTACAGGTGAATATATATCTAAGTGATATGTGTATCTGGGTTGTGCGAGGCCTTGAGAGCTCGGGTTAGTACCACCGTATAGATAGAGAGTTGAAGGCTCGACTTAAAAGTGGTGTTCTATATTTGGAATCTTTTGACTGCAATTGTCAGATCTTTCGATACTTTTAATTTGTTGCGGTTTTATGGTTTTAAAGCAAAAGTACTCTACAAGTTTTGGCCATTGCTGAAGCAAAATCAGAAGAACCTATATAATAACCCAGATATCAATTATCTATAAACACCTAGTATCTCAGAATCCGGCAATCTCTCAAATGAAATTTCGGTGTATTGAGACCATATATTCGAGAGATGTTAACCCACTAATTAAGAAGTTTTTCTTTATGTTTATATCTCGTAAACAATTTACTGAATGTGCAAAGTCTACTGCCACACCATCAGTGAGACCTGTTTAAGCACTTTTAAACACTACAATTCTTTAGTATAATGTGATAGCCCACTGATGTACTGTCATTTTCTTTTTCTACACAAAATGTTTTTTGTCTTTTTCATGTTTTTGTACATTTTCAAATTTTTATATGTTTTGTATTTTTCACAACATATTTCTCCCCCTATAATCAAAAACATATTTTTAGATTTTTGTTTTTAAAGAAAGAAATTTGAAAACTAAAAACTAGAAATTTTGACAACCCAATGAGGATTACTTTAAATCGTCATCCATATCGGCTTCAACCTCTTTGTCCCCTCCTGATGTCAGATATTTCATACGGTTTAATTTCAAAAGATATTTAAATTTTGTTCTGTCAAACGGTTTTGTATAAAAGTCTTCTTTTTTGTTATCAGTGTGAATCTTTTCAATACAAATCACCTTTTTCTCGTAGCAGTCATGGATAAAGTGATGTCGTATCTCAATATGTTTAGTTTTAGAGTGTTGAACCGGATTTTTTGTTATGTTAATGGCAGCCTCGTTATCTACATATATAGGCGTATCAGGAAACTGCAATCCATAGTCTCTCATTTGTTGTTGTATCCACAAGATTTGGGAACTGGAAGCTGAAACGTATTCTGCTTCACAAGTAGAGAGAGCGACCGTGGTTTGATTCTTGCATTGCCACATTACTAATCATGTGCCAAAGAACTGGCAACCAGCAGTTATAGATTTAGCATTTAATTTGCAACACCCAAAGTCAGAGTATCCTGCGAGATTGAAGTCATCGTTGCATGGATACCACAAGTCGGTGCTTGGGCAACCTTTCAGGTATTGAAGTATCCTTTTGATG
Organism: Scalesia atractyloides; assembly: GCA_947069175.1. NCBI lineage: Eukaryota > Viridiplantae > Streptophyta > Magnoliopsida > Asterales > Asteraceae > Scalesia > Scalesia atractyloides. The sequence continues at coordinate 13,147,708 of CAMTDV010000001.1, read as the reverse complement.
ATCAACAAATGTGACACTCTAGGACTTGACTGGTAGCGTGCGAAGAGGCATGTTGGATCCATGATATTCGGTCCTGATGCTGTCAAATACATCAAAGAGCCAATCATCGAACGATACAAAGTTTCATCAATTTTCACTCCAGCTGTATCTGTTCCAATGCCGTGATTTTGAGCTAATGGGGTAGATATTAGTGATGTTTCGGACAACTTCAAGTTCTACAGAACGTCGTTCACATACTTCGTCTAATGTATGAAGATACTATCAGGCAATTGATCGACCTGAAGTCCCAGAAAGAACTCCATCTCTCCCATAGAAGTCATCTCGAACTTCTTCTTCTGACTCTTTCGAAGTCTTTGCATAACACATCATTGGTCAAACCGAATATGATTTCATCCATATAGATTTGTACAATTAAGATGTGTCCTTCTACTTCCTGTGTGAAGAGGGCACTGTCTACTGTTCTTCTGGTAAAGCCGTCATCCAGAAGATGTTGAGAAAGCGTCTCATACCAGGCTCTTAGGGCCTGGTGTAACGCATAAAACGCCTTATCTAGTAGATAAACCTTGTCTTTGTGGATCGGATCGATGAACCCCGATGGTTGGCAGACGTACACCTCCTCCACTTTTCCATACAGGAAAGCGGACTTCACATCTAATTGGTACATCTTGAATCCCTTCCAAGACGCGAATGCAAGGAAGATGCGGATTGCTTTCAATCTAGCCACGGGAGCATAGACTTCAGTGTAGTCTATTCCTTCTTGCTGATGAAATCCTTGAACTACGAGTCAAGCTTTGTTTCAAAAAATTACTCCTCTATCATCTCTTTTGCACTTGAAGACCTACTTTGTATTTATCTTTTTGTGGTTATCTAGTAGATCAACCAGTTTCCACACTCCAAGTTTCTCGAATTGCAACAACTCTTCCTACATAGCATTTACCCAACTTTCTTCTGTAAGAGTTTCCTTGTACGTTTTCGGGCCCAATCTGTGAATAAAACATTTATATGAGACTAATTCTTGTAAAGGTGCAACATTAGTATAAAAACAACAAAGATCGTGATTAATCTGATTTCGCGTTTTGACACCAGTCTGCAATTATCCAATGATATTCTCTGCTGGGTGGTAAGGCAAATTCCTCGGCATAACTTCATTCAGAATGTTCACTTCGTGTTCTAGATTTGTGATGTTTTGATCAACGTCTTGATTACTTGTGGATGTTGAGTAAACTTTCAACCTGAACTTCACTAACATTGAAGTAGATCCGTCATCATCATATGTCGGTTGAGCATCATAATCAGAATCATCACTTTGATCGAACGTAGGAGCAGGTTCATTCATCTCTTATCTACAGTAGGATCACTTGTTCTAGTAGTCTGTGATTCTGAATGTTGAGTACTAGGGCCTGCTTCAGCGTCATGAGTACCAACAGGTATTTGAGTAATTACAATCAGTCTAGGAACTTGTTCTTGTGATAAATCTTGTTGTTGCTTGTAAAGAATCAAAAGTTCCTCTTCTCCCAGTTTTGTTGGCAGCGCGAAAGAATCTTAGAGACTATAATAATTGAACAGCCAAGAATCTCCATGTTTTTGTGTCGGAGACGTGTATCTTTGACAATCTACATTCTGAGCTTCAATTACCTGGTTTATGCTAGGTAGATATACTCTCAGTAATCGACTAGTATATCCCACGAAGAAACCTTCCATTGATTTAGCCCCAAATTTGCCATTGGCATCGATTACCGTGCATGGTGGCCCAAAAGGTTCTATATACCTCAGGTTTGACTTTTGCTGGTTGAGTAGATAGAAACACATTTTCTTGTGTAGCTTTACTGTCAATACTCTATTCAATGTATATCATGCAGACACCACTACTTCGCTCCGAAAGCTGACTAGTAGTTTTGAATCGGCAAGCATGCTTCTTGCTGTCTCTATCAAGGTTCTATTTTTGTGTTCAGCTACACCGTTTTGCTATTCGGTGTATGGTGCATTGAATTCATGCAAAATTCCCTTCTCATTGCAAAACTCTAACTTTCGATTGTTTTTTAATTCTGTACCGTTGTCACTTCGAATGTGACGAATTGGTAAATGGTACAGATTCTCCAATTTCCGAAATAAGATCATCAGACTCTCAAAAGTTTCATCTTCTCTTTCTAAGAACATCACCCACGAAAATCTTGAATAGTCGTCAGTAACAACGAGACAATATAGATCTCCTGAGATACTTTAGACGTTGACTGGTCCAAAGAGATTCATGTGAAGTCTCTCTAGCAGGAGCTTGATTGAGTTTAGGAGCTTCCTCAGATGCGACTTTTTATGTTGTTTGCCCTTTTTGAAACTTATGCAGTCGCCATTCAAGTAAAAACTCTTTAAATTTACCCCTTCCACTAGGTTGTTAAAGTTCATCTTTTGAAGATGAGTGTGCTCCATCTTCCTATGTCACATGATCGATTCTTTTTCTATTGCTTTGGACATAAAACATTGCTCGGATGTTGTCGTCGTTGTCGCAATGCTCATGTCTAAGACGTAAAAGTTATTTTCTTGGGGAGCTTGCATCAAGATCCACTCCTCTGGTATATGGAATCCTGGCTTTAGAATGAGACATTCTTGATAAGTGAAGTGTGTTGTGAATTTTTTATCACAAATCTGAGAGATACTTAGTAAGTTGTTTTCTAGCTCTGCTATGTAGTTGACTTTATCGAATGACACCACACCATTTGTTGGAATTCCATCACCTACTATTTTCCGACCTTGGTTACCGGCAAACCCAACGTAGCCTCCTCAGGTTGTTTTAACGTCGTACAAGAGAGCCAACATTCCCTTCATGTGCCGGGATGTTCCATTATCCATTATCCACTTGGAAACGATTGATCTTGGGAGCCCCTGCACATGCAATTAAACGATTGTTTGAATAGCGATGTAACATCCTTCAAAAAACGATTTTACCAAACCCGCTCCGTTTATTAACCGAACAATCAGTTTAAAATTTCATGGCATATTTAATGCCCAAATTAATTTTAAACGATACATAATTAATTATTATATGGGAATATATAATTAGTTTTTGAAAAACTGTTAAAAATAAGAAAATAAAAATAATATGGCCCTGCCGGGTTTCGAACCCGGGTCAGTCAGCCGGGTCAACACAACTTAACACTCAACCCTTTAACCACTGCGCCACTCACGCTTCTTGTTAATTAATGGAAACAATTAATACATATCATAATCCTCGAATTCAAAATCGGCGCGCCCAAAATTGCAGTCGTCGGAAATCCCGACTAACTCGCCAAGAATCGACGGTTATTTCAGTTATAACGTAAACCTTAAACACTACATCGGTTATAACCGATGTCTGAGTCCGCGACACAAGTTATAACCGCCGGAGAAATTCTAACCGACGAATCAAGTCGGAAGTCGGACCAAATTCATCGACGACCTGCCCTATAAATACCTCCTCGAACCTCTGCAAGCTTTTTCGCTCAAAACCGCACCTTTACCCGACGTAATTTCACTCGCCGGAAAACTTCTGCACATCGCCGGAAAACCGAATCCTTCACTTCTGAGCCTTACTGAACCCCCTGAGCTTATACCGAAGTCACCCACATCCTTTTCAAGCTTTCTGAAGACTCTCTGCTGCAAGATACACGTCGCCGGAAGTGTTTGCTGTCACCGGAGTTTCGCCGGAGAAACAGAGGAGTCCAGTCGGTATACCTTACGCTTAATCCTTCATTCTTTTTATTTAATCTCACATGTAATTAACCATTAGACACTAACGAACATGATTTAATCATCGAACCAGTCGGACTTCCGATTCTGGTTAAAATCAACGAAGAAGACGAAGTTTCTGTAATATATAAGTATAATTAAAATCAAGTTATAACTCGGGTTAGACACACAGTCCAGCGGTGGACTGTGTGCACATTAAACACACTAACGTCTCGAGTTCGAATCTTGTCCCACGCATGCTGCCTTAATAAAAATGTCCTTTTTTGTTAACCGAACCGGAGTCACCGCTGTATATGTTAAGTATAATAATAACTGGAATAATAACCAAGAGAGACACACAGTCCAGCGGTGGACTGTATGTATGTTTAAATCACAGGACACGAGTTCGAGTCCGGGCTACCGCACCGGCCCGGATAATTATTAAACTTTTTATTTAAGACAGAAATGGAAATGTTCAGTTTGTATATAAGTATAATATAAATCGGATTATTTAACAAGTTAGACACACAGTCCAGCGGTGGACTGTGTGTTAACTCAACCCACAGGTCCCGGGTTCGAGACCTATGGAGCGCACCGGTCCGATTCAGTAAAATCTTTTTAGAAATAAATTGATTTTCGGATTAATCTAATTAATATATAAATATAATTAAAAACAGAAATATTTCGGGTTAGACACGTAGCTCAGTTGGTAGAGCTGCGTGCACGCGTACGGGAGGTCTCGGGTTCGAGCCTCACTCAGCGCACACTTACACGCATACGAACCGGTCAAACAGTCAAGGTCAACGGTCAATGGTCAACGGTCAAAAAAGTCAACTTTTTTTATTATTTTTATTTATTTATTTTAATTAAAAATCAATTAAAAATACTTAAAAATAACATTTTTAAGGTTAGAAAATAGCCTTAAACTCACAAAAATACACCCAACAATCCTACTAAAATGGATTAATAAAGTCCGTTTACTTACCGAACCATACTGCTATTTATCTAGGTTAATTTCACTCGTGGTTAAAACCACTTCGCGTGCATTCAACATCATCAACCGAACGTACCCACTGTGAGTGAATCTTACAACTCCCCCTTTTTAATTACACGTTTTGGGGTGTGTCATGTGTCACAAAATAATTAACTCGTTTATTTAAACTTGTGCCATACCATATCGTGATCTAAACTTAGATTGTTTATACTGTTGTGATCATGTATTTCATTTTGTCAACTTATATGTAATTCATTCATTAAGCCCATCATTTCCTCGTGGGAGACGAGTTGAGCAACGCGTGCCTCAAAACCAATCCATTTTTGTTCATGTGTGTATTATTGAGTTTATATTATTTGTAGTTATGTCTTTCATATTATCATGTTTATGCAATTCATTCATTAGGCCCATCAGTTCCTCGTGAGAGACGAGTTGAGCAACGCGTGCCTCTAAACGATCCATTATTGTTCATGTGTGTATTGTTTAATATTAAATTGATTTATGAATAAGTTTACATCTATTTTTACTCATGTGTGGTTGTGCACTTTATTTCATAATCAATTAAATAAACTTGTTCAAATGTTTTCCATAGGATTCACTCGCCAACTTTTTGTTGATCCAAAAACCCTTTTACACATGATACAGGTGAACAGGATGAAGCAAGGAAAACATAGGAAATGCCTTATGTTTGTAAATTTCCATTAAATTGTATTAATGAATATGGAACGTTAAAATAAATGTCATGAGCTTTGATGATAACCCAATCATGCCCCGATCACCTTTCCGCTGCGGGTCGGGGTGTGACAAGCGAGACCCAAGCCTTAACGGTCTTGGGTGGGTTTGGGTTTTCCACTTTTGATTCACAAACACTTTCTTTCTTTGTTTCAACATTCTATTCAACCTCAACCTTTTCTACTCTCATGATAATTCTTTCCTTTTTGATTGTTAGAGTAGGAGCATTTGAGTTTGGAATAGTAAGATGCATTCATATTATCAAGCTCAGACAGACTAACTTGAACCAACTTGAAAACTTTTTCTGTGACAAACGGCAAATAACCGGTAATTCCATACAATCTAATCACCATTTTCTTTACATAGTCTCATGCATTACAGAGTCGTACGTCATATAACAAGTGTTAGGACAAGTGAAATATGCTATAACATATATCGGTTTCCGTCACGACGCGAATTATATCAAACTATGTCCCAAAAGTGTTGGTAGAAAGTGTTGGGCGCACTATTCACGGTTACACTATTCATGTTAGCAAAACTGCTGAAACAAAACAGAACGATGAATAAAAGCATACGAAAGACGTAAGTGAGCCCATATATACATGAAAACACTAATGTGGGAACACATCTTGCAATAATATATAACTTTCCGGTATAACGCTTAAATTGCAAAATTGTCTGTTTTGGCTTTAAACATAACAATTTCAATTCGTCCGCAATACTAATTCGGCATTTCCGGGACTCCAGAATTATAACAGAATAATGACAAGCACCTTATAACAATACGAGGATATCAAAAATACATAAAAGACATCGTTTCTGATATTACGACAAGAAGTGAACAACTTGACCGGAAAGCGTTCGCTTGTCGAACCGACAAAGATTTCATTATCCGATAGCCTTCTGCAATTGTTCGGTAAACTAGTTAGGCTTCGTTTTGGATCCAAAACCCCTTCATATGCTTAGGGTTGCGAAAATGAAATTTTCAGAATTAATCGTCGGTATAAAATATAATTACCGATATGGACCCGATAACCAAATAGAAGGCATTTTTTTACCATCCAAAATAAATACCAACTACTCAAGTGAACTAGTTAGTAATAGTTAACATCCTAAACTACCTTTAACTCTCTAATCAACCAAATTTAATTTAATGACCAAAATATCTACAAAGATTAATAAATTCACCACATGTCATATTTTATAAAAGATATTTATTTACACTTTACCCCCCCCCCCCCAATGTGGGCCCCCACCCACCTTACTTGCTTGATTTGATAAGATGATGAAGGAGTATGGCACATGAAGATTACTCTTGGTTTTGGAAGATTTCTTAAGATTATAACTACATATCATCACCAATCTTCACATCATTTTAGCACTTCAAAAATAAAAACAAAAACACCTCTCTAGTCTCTCTCATTCTCGGCCCACACACCACCACACACCACCACACAACACCACCATCTTCCACCCTAAACCACCACTTTATACCTACTTTCAAGCCCTTAGAAGAACACCTATGGAGTTTGCAAGGATAGAGGATCTTTAGAGCTTTCTTTGGAGCTTTCTCATCATCTTGATCTTCATCTTCTCACCATCATCTTAATCTTGAATCATCCCTAGCCTAAGAGCTAGTAGTAAGTTGATTTGTTTATGATTTCAAGTTCTTAGAATATGTAAACTTCAAAAGTACAAGTAAACTTCATCTTGAACATCTTGAAAGAAATCATCCAAAACCTCTAAAATATAACAAGATAAAAGTATGGGATTTATGATGATCATGTTGTTTATTTGTTGTAGTACTTTATAAGAGTGATCATCTTACTATATTAAGCTTAAAAATGTGATTTAAACAAGTATACATTTAAGTCATGTAAGATCGTCATCTTCAAGTTCATGAGCTTTATATATATGTGGTCTCTTAAAAAGTATGATACATGATGAGACTTGAAATTTGGATCTTGAAAGCTAGTAAAGTTGATTTTTATATAAAACAAGTTATATAAAAATGATTATATAATTTAGAGTAAATTGCACAAAACATCCTTTATGTTTCCTCAAACTTGCAGGTTTCAGCCTTAATGTTTAAAAGTTGCTAAAAACAGCCTTTACGTTTATTTTTGTTGCGGGTTCAATCCTTTACAACTAACCACGTTATTTTCTTCAGTTAAGTTCCCTCACATGCATAACATGTGAGGGTATATTCGTCATTTTGGTTGATCTTCCACCCACTTCAGTGATAAAAAAAAAAGAATATTTAAGTTTTAACCTAGTTTAAACAAAGTTTGGTAAAACGTACGCGACTACAGAGGAGCACGATTACCGTTTGATAGTGTTCAAGTCTAACTTCGGCGTCCTAAGCATCACCAGTTGCTGGATCCGACTACTGAACACGGTGTTACGTAGTTCTCTGATTTGACGGCATCGGAGTTCCGTGAGAGGTATCTTGGGTTGAAGAGTCGTTTGTCGTTTCCGTCTGATGTGAATAAGGCTCCGATTCTTCCAACTGATGATAATCCTGAAGAGTTTGATTGGCATGATCAAAATCTGTGTTAATCTTTACAGCTTAGTGGGCTAGCTTAACAAGATTCCTATCTTAATTCCAGGTTCGCCGGAATCCGGCGAAGTCGTCGGAGAAGAAGACCGGAAAAGAGGGTGTTTGGTTTTTAAAAGTTTGGTTTTATTGCACATTAGTCCCTGCGGTTAGAATTTTTTTAAAATAGGTTAAACCTTAAATATTCTTTTTTCTTATAATTGACGTGGGTGGAAGATCAACCAAAATGGCGAATATACCCTCACATGTTATGCATCTGAGGGAACTTAACTGAAGAAAATAACGTGGTTAGCTGTAAAGGATTGAACCCGCAACAAAAATAAACTTAAAGGCTGTTTTTAGCAACTTTTAAACATTAAGGCTGGAACCTGCAAGTTTGAGGAAACATAAAGGATATTTTGTGCAATTTACTCTATAATTTATCCATGAAAATCTATGTGTTTTGATAATCTTAAAAGATATGGAATTTTTAGAGGCTTTAAAGTATAAAAACGCATAAAAAACAAGCTTGTATAAAAAGCTCATGTATAAAAGCTCATGAAATATTGAAGAAAAGTTATGTGCATATTACTTGGAAAAAATGATTTTTGATGCACTTGATGAATTAACAATGATTTGGTAAATTAAAAGGTGGTTTAAAAACGTTTTTGAAACGTGGAAAACGCCATAGTTTAGGGGAAACTATGATGAAATTTTCTAAAAATCTAATCGCGATTAAAGTGTAATTAACGGGGCGATTAATGGGGCTAAACTGATTAGTAACCTAAACCGTCATTAAGGGAGTTTTAATGACAAGGGTTAAAACCTAACCTTCCAAGGATTTAATAAATACTTATATATATTTTTACAAGTTAAAATTGAGTATGATTTATTACATATATATTGTTGGGATTAAAAATATATGTATATACGTTGTTACCAGCATAAGTGAATGTGTAGAATACATGTGTATGTATCTAGAATTTCTAGAGTATACATACAAAATACCCAACTAAACACACATCAAATACTTGAAAGTTACAAAGTATAAATTACATAACCCATACACTTTTACACAATTCTTGAAACAAATAATCGGACGAGCGGACTATTCGGACAATGGTCAAATTTATACAATACACCGTTTCACCTACGATCAACGACCATATCGCCATCATGAAGAGCTACTACAACACTTGGGCGACTTTTAACGCTGAAATATATATATTGAAATGCTACGATGATACGTCTAAAAATAATATACTTTTAAAATATATATATATTACCGATAACAAAAAAATCCGGAAAGTTGAAATGTATAAAAGTTACAAGTAATTTTATATATCTATGCAAGAAATACTTATAACCTTTATATTTAGTAAATAATACTAAGTGCAAGAAAATAAATAATATGGACTCCTAAAAATTAAGTTGCTTAGGCCCATTATATAAAAGACATGGGTAAGTCCCAAATACATAAACACATGGGCAAGACTCACAATACAAAAATACATGGGCAAGGCCCAAAGACATGATAACATGGGCTAGGCCCAAAGACATGATAACATGGGCTACGCCCAAAGGTAAGATTACATGGGCTAAGCCCAACGACAAGATAGCATGGGCTACGCCCAAAGACATAAAGACATGGGCTATGCCCAATGACACACGTGCAAGGCACGAGGACACATGAAGGGCAAGGCCCATTCAAACAAAAATAGATACACAACAATATATATATATATATATATATATATATATATATATTTGTAAAATATATAAATAATAAGAGAATAAACGAACTACTAACACTATGAAAACAATAAAGTTGTTCAAAAGATATAAATAAACAAATAACAAGAATTCAAGATGAACAACTTGTACGAGGTCCAACGAGACCTAAGGGTCTAATGAAGTTAATACACATGTAGGTTACACACGTGTACAGACACTCGAATTACACTAGTACGACATTTGGAACACAAAATCGTGAGTTCATGTCCCTCCTTTCAAATATTTTAAAGTTTTGTTTTTAAAACAATCGAGGGGAAATACATGTCATAACAAACGGTATATTAGTTATGGGGTTAGATGATAACACGATCAATGTGCGTAAGTAGGATGATGACAAGAGTAACCATTAATCACTTAGTGACCAAGGTGCAAAAGGTATAGATCTATCGAGTTTGAGGCGCGCTCCACTCCTGGTTTGTTAACCCTTTAGGAGTGCTTTTGTGATCCCAATTGATGTCAAGTGTTGTCTCGGTTTGGTTACTTACTTATGGCACATATGTCAGGGTGCTAGCTACAAACTAAGATTTTATTACTAGATCACAAACAAGACATCTCATATGATAACAATAACTACATGAACTCGCCAACTTTATGTTAACTTTTCAAACTTACATGTATTTCAGGACGCAAAACTTGAGCTGGTGAAAGACTATGGAAGTAGGAATGAACATGACAACAAATGCCTTTTTGGAGGATTTGTCTCTTATATCCCAACCTCGTATGGGTATAAAGGGGTCAAAACCTCAACATGCTTTATGATGAAAACAATCTTTTGGTTTAAAGTGTAATGTAACTCAAAAACTATACTTTGGATAACATTGTGAACTTGTCTGAACCTTGTAACTTGTTTTGGGAACTTGTAAACTTTGGTTTCAACTTAACATATATGGTATTGTTGTTGATTTATTTTTGTTTACACAATTAATTGCAATGATTACCTCATAGTCACACGATTGCGCTTCCGTTACGACCAGGGTGTGACATTTTCGACTTTGTCCAGATTCAGGTTCTGAATCGAAAATTCTTCATTGAAATATAGCTTTTCAGATCCATTCATTTTGTATACGACCATATTTAGATCATCATTCAAACTATGTTCTGACTTTGGAATATAATTCTTTTGAAAGCTTTCTTCCTTTTCAGAACATGAACTTGAACTTGTTTTCTCAAGATTCGAATTAGCACTATCAAATTCAATGCTTTTATTGTCATTTCCTAAAACATTTTCAACAACGTTCTTGACCACATCTAACTCACAATGATTTTCAGTTTTTGTGTAGGTTACGTCAAGGTTTTTAGGCAGCTTGTCTTTTTTTTTCAGTTGTTTTCGGTTTCAAATTGAGCGCCTTTTCCACCCCCTTCAGGTTGTTTTCCTGGAATAACTGTTTCAAATCGGGGGTGGAACTTGAGTATAACCCAGACCCTTGCTTTGATAACTAGTCTCATTTTCTTCCTTTTCAATTTTTCATTCTGTTTACGAAGAATATGATCAATCACATAAGAAGTAGTTGAATAATTGATCAACAACTTATTAACCCTTTCTGATTCATCCTAATAGCTTCTAGCTCGGTTTTAAGTTTATCAATCGTGTCAATATGAATATTTATTGCCATTTGCTTATCCATGACTGTTGCTTTGTGCATTGAAAGTGTGGCATTATATTCTCTACTAGCATCTCAGTATTGGTTAATAGTCTTGCTCAGTTTATCATATGCTACTTTAATGTCTCTAAAATCGCTTGACAGGTTATCAATATGTTTTTTAAGCTCTTCATATTTTTCATCTTTTACCAACACTCTTTGCATGGCTCCAAGCACTTCATGCATTGTTTTTCGATCTCTTTCATCTCAACCTTACCCTCCTTCTTGATTGACTCATTCACACTCTCCTAGACTTTCTCAGAAACCGCCTCTTGTAATTGTGCCATCATAGCTTTGTCTACAATATCTTTGAGATTTTCTGCATTCATTTCTTTGTTAACATAAATTATTTCTTCTACATGCTTCTTAGTTTCTTCATTCGTTGGTGTATACCAACTTGAACCTCCAAAGAAACCTGCAAAAGATTTATAAACATAAGGTGGAATGAAAGATTTAAAAGCATTATGAAAAATGTCTTCCTCAGCACACTGATCATAATAATATGCATCAGCATCAGAAATTTCATCTGCTGTTTTGTCAAAAGTGACTTCACAATCTTCACTTGAAACTTCCTCGACCACTTCTTCGATAACTGGTTTAGGTTCTTCAATGATCTCTGCAAGTAGTGCCAGACTCCCATTATTTGGAATATAGTTATTCTAGTTGAAGCCTTCATCTTCTTGAGTCATTATGAGAACTTTGTCTTTTGTTTCACTTAACCGTCCTTAATCTGGATAAGCTTTGACGTGTTTTGAGGTTGTGGAGAAGGTCAGTTATAGATTGCTTTCTTGTAGTAGTCATCACCAAATGGATTGTAATTACCATGGACTTCTAGGTTCGGAAATTCTCGTTTAAAGTGACCTTTCTCACGGCATTTAAAGCATGTGACCTTTGATTTGTCAAATCCAAGTTTTTTCAAATCCAAGCTCGTCTGACAATGCTAGCCATACACCATTTGATATCTATGAGCTCCATCTCTTCTGGATCGATCTTGTTATAATCCTCATTCGTCATATTCAGATTACCGATCTTCCCAGCTACCAAACTTTCATATGATTTTAACACTGAGGTGATTAAAGTCATGTGTTGTTTGGCAGTAGTCTTAGTAAAATCTAGTGCATTTTCAAGATTCACAGCTATATTGCACTACAAGATTCGTTGGTTGAGTTGGTTTGGTTGTTTTAGCTGTTGTTGTAATTATTTGAACTCTAAGAAGATTGAGGAGTCTGTGGAGCATTGGATCACAACTTGGAAATGCTGAAAACCCGCTACCACTACTTGAGTAATTTGAAGAAGCAACTGACGAATTGTCAGCACTAAAAGCGGTTTGAATTTTTGAGCTTTGGTTGTCAGCTATTGGACTTCCTTTGAAATACAAGTTTACATCTTATTGAGCGTGTGCGCTTCTTAACATAGCCATCTTCTGAAGCTCTAGTTCATGACCCTCGAGTTTCTCAATGAACCTTGCCAAACTAGAAGTACTATTGTACTCTGGGTTGTTCTTTAAGATCATTAAGTAGGTTGACCACTCACCTTCCTGTAAAGCACCATCCAATTTATCAACTAGCTCTTCATTATCTTTGTAACACCCAATCTCTTCATCTCAACCACTAGATGACAATATCGTTCGATGAGTTGCTTCATCAATTCACCTTTTAATGAGTTGAAGATGTCAAACTCTTTTTTAAGCAATGCTTGTATACTCTTAATCATCTGCTCGCTACCTTGGAACTTTACCTTTAAAGCGTTCCGTATTAACGAAGCATAATCCTTGTGTTGTAGCAATGTAAAGATATCCTCTTTGATAGCTTGTTGCAAGATATTCATCATTTTCTTTTCCCAAGTAAACGCTTCTTTTTCTTGTTGATTTAACTGCATAATTCCTTTTTCAAGACCATTCTCTCCAGTATGAACAACATAACCATCCTCAATAGCATACCGGCAATTAAGATAATTCACTTACACCCAGTTCACGAAACATTTGTGCAAGCCTTTGTAGTCTTCGAAGTTCATCAACTTGGGCAGCTTTGTCATCGTTCCCATCTCGTTGTCAAGACTTAGGTTTTGGACGACTGATGTTGTTGAGGCTGGTGGTTGCAAAGGTATTGTAGAATTCGTTATCCATTTTCGCCAAAATTTTGAACAAAACCTTCTTCGTGCGAAGTTAAGCTTGTGCAAAGGTAGTACTTCGTGCAAACTGAAACAAAAAACAAAAATTTTTTAAGTTCGTGCAAAGTTAAACCAAAACTTTATTTCTGAAATCTATCTTCGTGCATAGATAGAGAAATCAAGTTGCCAAAGTTTCACTTCGTATGAAACTAAAGTTATCTTTGTGCGAAGTGAGTAGATCGTGCGGGTAACTTCAAAATTTCATGTTTTTGGATGATTTTATCATGATTCTGGTTGATTTTACGTTTGATTCTTTCAAGGGTTTGTTAGAAGTAGATTTTAAGTATTCCTCAAAAAATTCAGTCCATTTCGACCGTATCTTTGAAAAATGATTAAAAAAAAGTGAAAATGAGTAGAAGAGAAGTGTGAGATTGTTTAATCTTGATAAATGTTTTCAAATCAGGCCTCCAAGCTTTGATACCACTTGTGAGGATCTGCTTCATCTATATGCTCAGGTCCTAATTTGTTTATCCTAGTCTTAAATGTGCGGAATTCATTTTAGATTAGCAACAATAGTTAAAGATTACTTTTCAATCTCAATGTTTCATTAATACTCAAACGTTTACAGCCTAAAACAAATTCGACAGGGCTTCGCCTTATCGATCACAAAAACTTATAAACACAATGAAAACGCGAACCCTATATATAGACTTTTCAGTTTATGCAAACTTGACTATCTACCTTCGTACGAAGTAAATCAACTTCGTACAAAGTTGACTTCTAACTACCTTCGTACGAAGTGAAACATACATATTCAAAATCTAACATTCATGCCCTATTACATGACACGGCCATGACTCAAATAGGTAGGCGATAGACATAAGATAAAGATAGAAGGTGACGAAAATGGGTTTGAGTTGATATTTTCATAAAGAGTTGTATGAAGCTAGTAGCTTAACCTTCATGTCCTTCATTTTTTTGTCCCACGTTACCTAGAAGACAAAAGCCAAAGGATTACTTCCCCTTTAAAAGAAGGCAAATTTATACTTGCATATCTGGTCCTTTAACCAAAGTGTGACACATCGGAAATTTATATCAAACAAAATGGCAACACGTGTCCGATAAACTCTCAAATATTCCAGATATGTTGGACGAGAGGGACAAACATCATTGCAGTTGGAAGATATAAAGTTGGGAGATCAAATATGATAAAATGCCAAATTTTTGGCTTCAAGAAGTCCCTTACGGACGGTAAGCCGTATTCTTTACGGTCCGTAAGGCTTTTAAAATAGTGGGCGCGTCAGAAGGTCTTATGGACCGCAAGGCCGAACCCTTACGATCCGTAAGGCCTTGGCTGGCAGACCACTTGTAGTTGGCAGCTGCAGTTTCAGTCTCTTGCCACTCTTGCTCGTTTTGTGCCACCTTCTAACCTTCAAAGGACATGTGTCTTGCCACTAATTGACCTCTAAACACTCCTGGACACACTTGGCAAGATTTGAAGGCTTGAGCTCAAGTATAAATAGCTCCATTCATGAGCCATTCAAACTTGCACCTTCATTCTTCACTCTCTAATCTATTTGGATAGCTTCTGATCTATAGAGGCCTCCTCTCTAGAGTTATAATTCTCCCTTAAACAATTATAAGTGTTCTAACTTAGTTTTTTTTCCATTCCTAGGCTAGTTATTAGCCGAAAGTCAAGCAAGGTGTTAATCCACTGTGATTGCACCCTCTAAAGATCATTACGGTCAAGTCAAAGTCAAAGTTCTGACCATTGACTTTTGTTTATGACCATTTTGGTCAAGTCAAAGTTCGAATTGAACTTTACTGTATGATCATAATAATGAAGTTGTTAATCCCTTATGAATGCACCCTCAAAAGATCACGTTAAGTAGGCGAAATGATGAATAAATTTATATAAACTAAAAGTCAAAACGTAGATTTTTGCAAATTGCGCTAAATGAGTTTTAAGTATCAAAACCTTAATTTTTGTCAACATAAATGTTTATATAACATATTAGGACATGTTTACTCATGCCCAACTCGTTATTTGCTGCTTAGAGCTTATTTGGTAACCAAAAATCAAACATTTTGACTTCTGCTTTGACTTTCGATTCTAACCCATTTGGCCAACTTTAGAGCATGATTATGGGTTTTTATATGATCATATTATTGTAGGAATAACCCTCTGAGTCTATACCTTCTGATCATATCATTTCTCGGGACTATTGATAAGTCCATATAATATGCCTTAAAAATACCCAAAATGCCCTTGTGGCACAAAAAAAAACCAAATGAACATGTAATCTAACTTTGAAAATGATTGTATATCATAATGAAACATGTTTTGGCATAATGGACCTGTCATAGACCTATTCAATCACCCTATACCGCATATGCGCATACGGCTTGTTTAAATAGAATAAAATATATAAACTAGCCGAATCGAGTCAAAACCTTTCAAAATCAGTTCTAATCAAAATGTTTGGTTATTTAATCCATATTATACGAGTCCTTACACTCGGAAGGGTATAAAGTGTATTATATCCGGTCAACGCTTAATCTACCGAACCATACGTATCAATTAAGTTAATCTGTCAAAGTTAAATGACTTGTATAAGACCTGTTAACATTCTAACGGATTATAGTTCCCTTCATTCCAGACTAGGAGCCTCCAGTAAATTGCGCCTGTGGTTAGGTTGTTTTGATTGACGGTTGCGCTTAGCATATTTGATTTGTAAAGACGAGTATGGTAAATACTCTTAGCCTATTTTCTTTTATAAAGGCTTGGGATACAACACTAACCGCTTGGTCGGGTATTGAATATAGGGTGAATGATGTCAAAAAAATTCAAATAACGTGTTTTAATTCATTTTGCTTGATAACTTAAACATTGGGGGTTAATAAGACCGTATCCTAGATATCCCGACTCATTTAATTGCAAATGGCCACGAGCTAAGCGTGGGGTGTAAGCGTACATTGATAGACACTAATGCTATATATTTATAAGATATTAAAAATGTGGTGTGTCGATTAATCATGTACCGGCATTTAGTTTCTGGCTCCCGATTGTATTGACAAGTATGTAAAACAGGTAACAAGAGATATAGTTTGTCAAAAGTTACTTAAAAATGATATACCAAATGGTATCAAATAAACTTTGGAAAAGATTTTTAAAAGAGTCGATTAGTTATATTTACTAGAGAAAACTTGTATTTTCAAAAGACTAAGCATAGGTTATTTAGTAAGTACGGAATAGGATGGAGCTGCTCGGTTTTGACATATTGGAAATTGTAACTCCACGGAAAAGACCTTAATAGTCTCAAGTCACGTTTTATACGTTTGATCCGCCAATGGATTTTTAGTACAAATAGTTTGTATAAGTTTTGTTCTTTAAAGTTTGTACTTTATTTTATTTATTTTAAATTCTCATCCTTCGTTGTGTATTGTGTTTACTGATATCAAACGTCACGCATATACCCCAAGTTCGGACCCAGCGGGAAACCAGGGTGTGATACAAAGTAACTTGCATATCTAGCCATTTGGTTAAATTACATTGCAATTATGGCATTTGGTCTATGAATAGTTTCATCTTTGAGTGCTTTTTAATTAGTATTTTTTTTGTTTCAACTAAATTGAGCCGAGTCGAACTCGCTAGAATTTTTATCCAAGTTGAGCTCGAGCCCCAAATTTCAGCTCGATTTAGAATTGGAACTCAAGTCGAGCCAGCTC
Source organism: Scalesia atractyloides (assembly GCA_947069175.1). NCBI lineage: Eukaryota > Viridiplantae > Streptophyta > Magnoliopsida > Asterales > Asteraceae > Scalesia > Scalesia atractyloides. Next base: position 13,130,475 of record CAMTDV010000001.1, on the reverse strand, counting down.
GATTTGAATTCGAGCCAAACTCAAGGTTGATCAGGCTTGTCTCGACTCGGCTCGTTTAGCACCCTATTTGTAGATAATACATAAATATTTTTTCCAACCAAGACTACCAGCAAACAAACATGTAGACCAGCTGGTATCACTTGTGCATGTTAATACGTAGAATCACCATAGACGCAAGTTCGAGTCTTGCAACCCCTTTCTTCAGATTTTTTTATTTTTAAAACTGAGTTTAATCATTTTTTATCAATTCTTTCAATAATTTTTTTAAAAGTTGTTTATCTACAAAAATCAAACGGGAAACCATGTTTTTTTAATTTTCGAAGTTGATTCATTTATTAGAAAGTTTATTTTACTATACTAATATTTATAAACTCAAAGTTCATAAATAATAAACATTGAATTTGTTTTATTTTATAAATTAATAACAAATAAAACCGAATATGTTTAATAATATAAAATGTTTTATTAATTTTTATAAGTTTTCCATTATCTTATACATATAATATATATATATATATATATATATATATATATATATATATATATATATATAGTTTTTATGAAAAAACTTAACATCTAAATTTTATATAAAGTTTTACATATCATTATTTTACTTATATTCTAATAAATCTACACTTAATTTATAAAATTTACTCTAAATAAATAATTTTTATAACACCATGAATATATTATTTCACTTTTATCTAACATATTTAATTAATCCAGTTAGGTAAATTTAAAATTTACTTAACTTATTTTCTTTAAATTCTCAAAATAAATAATTACTTATCTGAATTTTATCCAGAATTTTCAAGGTTCCCTGCTAGTCCTAAATCCTTAAAGAATTCAAGTCCATTTATTAAACAATATCCCTTAATTTCAATAGGATAATTCTTTGGAATTTTCCAACTTATCGAGAATATTATTTGCTTGTGTTTGCTAGCTACATCCAACATAGCTTTTTTCTTTAAAACTTTTAGGTGAAATATGTGCAATACTTAAACACTAGCAATTATGCCATATCATTCTATCTTTAGACTAGACATTTAGATACACACAATCATTAACTTCAGCCAAGCCAACTGTAGTAGATTATAGCGTTATAGGCCTGATAAAACCATCCATCATTTGTTTTCAGGATAACTGAACATCCTACATTAAACTTTTGGTTTAAATTTGATTCAGTCACTAGCTTTGATAGTACACCTCATTTGTTCTAAAGTGTTGTTTTCACAAGATAGTTCTAGATAACTTTGAGATGCTAATTGCTTAATGCATTTATAATATGCAACCCTATGTATGCTCATCAACTTTTCGAAGTTGACTCTTTATTTTACACATGTTTCAGGTAACCACATTTGATGCTATTTCAATATTATGCTACACATAGGAGCACTACTTAGAATAATTTAAATTGGGATTTGTTTTCTTTATTTGCGAACAAGTGGTTTTCCCATTTTCTTTGTTTGTATATAATTTTAGATTTGCATAATGAATTATTTTAACTTTAAATCGATCATGTGCTATTGAACAATTTTGCAGCGCCTGCTCAACCCTAATTTTTGTAGAGAATGAGAATTGTTTGACTATAAGTTAAGGGTTGAGTTATCATACACAGTCTCCTAAATATAGAAAAGGTAGATATGAAAACCCCATATTCGATAGAAAGTCAAAAACGCCAAAGATTTGAAGCATTACCCTCATAACATGAGTTGTTACCAAATTACCCTTATAAGTGATTTTAGCAATCGTCATCGTTAAAAACCTTTCTAATACCATTAAAACAAACTACCAAATCACATGTATCAACTTAAAGTACTTACAAAAGACACAAGTATAAAAGTCACATTTTACAATCCAAAATAAGTTTTGACCCGTTTGGCGTTTAAACATAACCGAAAGCACGTAAGAACAAAAAGGTGTGTTCGTCCCAAACTCGCCAATTCTAGACAAGCGATTTACCTATCATTCACATTTCAAAGATTTAGTAATTACGTATCAATTATCACTTAACTACATTATTCATTACCTTGGATTGTTTGACCCATTCGTGTCAAGTCAACATATTGACTATGTCGTTCTTATAATCATTCATTCACCTTAGCTCATTTGAAAACGAATTATATCATTTTCAAGAACAATATTCATTTATCTTTATCCATCCTCATCCGTTAGTAACGGATTCAAACGTATCTTTTATTTTCTCATTTTTAACGGTTACTTCAAACTCAACTCATCAATTTACTACATCTATACTACCACTTTTGAATAGAATCAATATAATAAAAACATCAACTTAAACCACATTAAAGGTAGACGTTAATTAACCACATCAGATGTTTAGCTTCAACAATATTCATTGCATAATTATACTTTGACTTTCGATTATGACGTTAATTAACCGCATATAATCCCACCCTGAAAACTATCTTATTACTAAAGCGCTATCTATAGGCATTCTTGCTCGTTAGCGCTTTAGTACTAATTCATCGATTTAACAAGTTTTAGCGTTAAAATCCAACTAATTCAATTCAAGGCATTTCATCAAATATGTGGTGTGCGTACCCTCAATTAAGCGTGACATACAAGTAATTTAAGCACATTCTTCCTAGTTCATCTATGGATTAACGTAACTATTCAATTCTTATAAATCATTATCACAACCATGTATTTTATGTTTTATATCAAATCATCCATCAAAATACTTTTCATAATACTACTTCAACTTCAACATTACTCTAATTTAAACATAAACATAACTAACCTTCATCATTCTTCAATACACATAACCCACTTCCTCATTCATCACTAGAACATAAAATTCGACTTACTTGGTGTTAAGAACACTTAGATGATCAGAGTTCCTAGCTCATGCATAGATTTTAACTTCAATTTTCTTTTCAATTTTGCAGATTTGTTAGATTAAGGGCTTGTTCTTCTTCCCCTGCTTGTAGTCGATACACACACACACACCACTGATGTGTGTGTATTTCTTTATTTATGTTAATATTAATTTAACTTTCATTATACTCACTTTTAGTCCCTGAAGTTTGGTGCCTATTTTAATAATGGCTAGGACTTTATTTTCATACTTGTTTATCTCTAATTTTTTTAATTAGTATATGGAATTTGGGGTGTTACAAATCTACCCTCCTTAGAGAAGGTTTCGTCCCCGAAACCTGAATACGTACCGAATAAAGTTGGGTAATATTTTCTCATTTCATCCACTGGTTCCCAAGTGAGATCCGATCCCTTCCTATGCTGCCATTGAAAACTAACACTTGCTTAACCTTCTTGTTACGTAGGATTTTTACTTTGGAATCTTTTATGGCTACCGGTCTTTCGACATAATACATCCATTCGTCCACCACAATGCCTTCAAGTGGTATATGAGTTGTTTCATCCGTAAGGCACTTTCATAATTGTGACACATGAAAGGTATCGTGAATACCATCTAGGGCTGGAGGTAATTCTAGGCGATATGCTACTTTTCCAACACGAGCTAAAATTTTATACGGCCCAATATAACGAGGACCCAACTTTCCTCGTTTAAGAAATTGAATTACACCTTTCAATAGGACGCCTTCTTTTGTCCGCATATGACTTTTGTCGGTCCTGTGTTGCCTTCAGCCGAGCTCGTACAAGATCAATCTTTTCATTGGTTTTTACCACTACATCCTTAGGAGCAAGCTATCTTTGTCCCACTTCTCCCCAACATACAGGGGTTCTACATTTCCTTCCATACAACATTTCGTACGGTGCCATCTTAATACTACTTTGGTAGCTATTGTTATACGAAATTTTATCAGTGGAAAGTGGTCTCCTAGTTCCCCCCCAAAATCCAAGACACATGCTCTTAACATAGCAACCAATGTTTGTATGGTTCTTTCTGATTGACCATCTGTTTGAGGATGGTATACGGTACTCAAGTGCAGTTTGGTGCCCATATCTTCGTGGAATCTTTTCCAATAATGAGAAGTAAATCTGGCGTCTCGATCCGAGACAATAGATACAGGTACTCCGTGACGGGAGACTATTTCATTCTCAAATATTCTTGCCATTCATTCTGAAGAGTAAGCCTCTTGTATTGGTAAGAAATGAGCGCTCTTCATGAGACGATCGATAACCACCCAAATGGGATTGTGACCTCTTTTTGTCTTGGGAAGTTTAGTTATTAAATCCATGGTCACGTTTTCCCATTTCCATACCGGAATCTCCAATGGTTTCATTTTCCCATACGGCTTTTGATGTTCCACTTTCACTTGTAAACATGTTAAACTTTTGGACTCACACTTGACAATATTACGTTTCACTCCTGGTTACCAATAATTTTTCTTTAAATCTTGGTACATTTTGGTAGTTCCCGGATGAATCGAATAGCGGGACTTATGCGCTTCTTCTAGTAACAGAGTCTTCATATCACAGAAACGTGGTATCCAAATCCGGTCATATCTTGTCTTAATTCCATTTGCGTTTGTTTCAAGTTTATCAACAAACCCTTTCGTCTGTTCATTCTTTGGATTATCTGCATTCAATGACTTAATTTGGGCTTCCCGTATTGCTTCAATAAGGTTAGGGGTGACTATTATTCTCATTCATTTCACCCGGATGGGTGGCGGATATTCCTTTCGGCTTAAAGCGTCTGCTACGACATTGGCCTTACCCGGATGGTAAAGAATGTCACAATCAAAATCTTTGATCAATTCTAACCACCTTCTTTGTCTCATGTTAAGGTCTTTTTGCTCAAATAAATATTTAAGGCTCTTGTGATCTGAGTAAATGATGCATTTCATTCCGTAAAAGTAGTGTCTCCAATTCTTGAAAGCAAAAACTACAGCTGCCAGCTCTAAATCTGAGTCGGATAATTGCCTTCACGCTGTTTAAGTTGTCTTGAGCTCGTTGCATCAAGACACAGCCTAACCCTTGATGTGAAGCATCCGTGTATACCACTAAATCTTCTGTTCCTTCTGGTAATGTTAAGACCGGAGAACTTGACAGCTTTTCCTTTAGCATAAGAAAGGCTTTCTCTTGTTCATCACCCCATAAAAATTTTTCTTCCTTCTTGGTCAATCTGGTTATAGGCAGGCTATTTTAGAGAATTTTGGATAAATCTCCTATAATAACCGACTAAGCCTAGGAAACTTCTTACTTCGTTAACATTTTTAGGAGGCAACCAACTAATCATAGCTTCTACTTTAGACGGATCTACTGAAATTCCTTTCTCATTAATCACATGACCTAAGAATTGCACCTCTCTGAGCCAAAACGCTCATTTGGAAAACTTAGCGTATAATCTTTCCTTACGGAGTGTCTCGAGTACTACTCGTAAGTGATGAGCGTGTTCGAGTTCGCTTCAAGAGTACACTAGAATATCATCTATAAATACTATGACAAATTTGTCTAGCATGTTTTGACATACTCTATTCATTAAATCCATAAACGCAGCCGGAGCGTTAGTTAATCCTAATGACATTACTAAAAACTCGTCATGTCCGTAACAAGTTCTAAACGCAATCTTATCTATATCTTCTTCCCGTACTCGTAATTAGTGATATCCCAAACGTATGTCGATTTTTGAAAACCAACTTGCTCCTTGTAATTGATCAAAGAGATCATCTATTCTCGGTAAGGGATATCGGGTTTTCACCGTGAGCTTATTGAGCTCACGATAGTCGATGCACATGCGCATGGAGCCATCATTCTTCTTTACAAACAGGACAGGTGCTCCCCAAGGGGATACACTAGGACGTACGAAGCCCTTGTCAAGGAGTTCCTGTAATTGAACCATTAATTCTCGTACTTCTGCGGGTGCCAACCGGTAAGGAGCTTTGGCTACCGCTTGGCATTCGGTTCCAATTCGATTCGAAATTCCACTTCTCGTTCAAGTGGTAGTCTCGGTAATTCATCCAGAAATACATCTGGATATTCATTCAAAATTCTTGTATCATCCATTCTTAGAGTATCTTATTTAGCATCTACCACATAGGCTAAGAAGGCCTTACATCCGTTTCTTACATGTTTTACCGCTTCGACAATGGTGCACAATTTAGTTTCTACTTTTCGCTTCCCATATATACTTACTTGCTTCCCTTTAGGAGATATAACACGAATAATTTTGTGTTCACATAGAATTTCCATGTGGTGTTGAGATAGCCATTCCATACCCACCACTACTTTGAATTCTCCCAAAACCATGGGAATGAGATCGATATCAAATTCTTCTTCTTCTATGGTGAGCTTACAATTTCTACATATTTCATGTAATAAATAACTTTTACAATCGGCTATTTCTACTTCTAAGGGTATGGGCATTCTTTCCATCACAAACGAAGGGGAATGAATAAATTCATTTGAAACAAATGACCTACTAGCTCCAGTATCAAACAATACATATGTAGGTATAAAGTTTAACATAAATATACCCGATACAACATTCGGGTGGGCCCTTGCTTCCTCCGACGAGATCTGAAAGATTCTTCCTCTAGCCCTTGGGTTTTCTTCTTTCTTTCCTTCCTTATTTGTTTTTTGCTTGAGTTTTGGGCATTCAGCTTTCACAAGACCTGATTCGTTACAATTGTAGCACACCCTTTTTGGATTGGGACAGTTGCAGTATGGATATCCTCTTGACCAGAGTTGTAGCACCCTTTTTTTCCCATTAAACATTCTCCCGAGTGGGGTTTCCAACATGTCTTGCATCGTGGAAATCCTCCCTTAGAAGTCTCTTTCTTACTATGATCATAATGCTTGAGCTTTTTGGGAGTACCTTGAGTTGTTCCCCTTTCAATTTGCCTCTTCTCCCCCCGTTCTTCTTGTCTCTTCAGTTCAATTTCTCTATCTCTTGCCCAATTGATGAGTTCATTTAAAGTTTCGCATTTATATGGGGTAATAAATTCTTGGTACTCGGATTTTAACATATCGTGGTAACGGTTAATTTTCATCCTCTCTGTCCTCGTGAATTCCTTACAAAATTTCATTTTGTCAAGGAATATATTAGTAATTTCATCAATCGTTTCATTCTTTTGTCGAAGACGGAGAAAGTCTTCTTGAATTCTATCTACGGCTGGTTGTGGACAATGATACTTCATGAAGGGTTCCTTGAATTCTTGCCATGTAAGAGTTTGAAACTTATCCTCACCTATTTCCTTACCATACGTATCCCACCAATCCTTCGCTTGTGTTAAAGTTGCCCCTTGGCAAACATAACTTGATCTTCCTTCTCACAACGGCTTCGAATGAACACCCCCTCTATGTTGGAGATCCATCTTTGACATTCTATGGGGTCTATCTCTCCATTGTAAGATGCAGGTCTACATGCCATAAACTCCTTGTACGTGCACCGACGTGTTTCTTTCTTACCTTGTATCCCGCTTATCATTTCTTTCAGTTCGTCTATCTTGCTTGTCATCCTAGTTTCTACTATGGTTACACTTGACTTTCTACTTCTTGTGCTATACGAGGGAGATTTGCATCAAGTGCCTTCCCTACTTCATTCGCAATCAGCTTATTTACTTGATCTTGAGTTATTCATTCCGTAGCACTTGGACTTCCTTTGTCAGTCATCTACAATTTCATCCTTACGTTAGTTACCATACCATTTATTTCTTTCATCCTTCTATTATATGTATACTTTCTACATTTCATTCCCATAAATTATGGGCTCACATAATTCTTATCACAAACCTTCTCAAGGTGCCGTTCGAGTCATACTTTCATCTATATATGCAACTTTCTATTTATTCATACGTTCACTATTAATATTTAGGCTAATCAGCTTGTAACCATAGTTCCATTAGTATTATAGTGCCTTTCTAACGCTCAACGAATGTTTAAGACGGGTTTGGAAGTCTTCGCACATAAAATAACAAAATATCAAAGTTTATTTGGGGAATGGCGTCGGCGACGGCCCTGAGCTGCGTCGCCGACGGATTTTAAATTTGTGCGTCGCTGAAGTTGTTGCGTAGACAGTAGATTAATGCATCGGGAGTCAGAGGTGGCGTCGCCGATGCCATAAGGGACCGTCGTCGATGCCCTTTTCTGTTCTGCAGAGCTGTATCAGCTTTTACAGCAAAAAATTCCACTCTCGAACCCATTTTGACCCCTTTTGCAGTTTCGTATTATTCATTACATTCCGTAATAATCCTACTCAAGTTATTCTAGTGAGACTTTCAAAATTCCTTTCCGTTTCCAAATTTCTAAAAGCATAAGCGTTAAAACTTTTAAAGAACACTTACCTAATTGCGCTTCGGAACGAACACAAACTTGCATGAGCTTTCGGTTTGAGTCCAAGTACCCTGGTTCAGATACTTGAATCCCTCAAACCTTGGCTTTGATACCAACTTGAAAAGCCCATATAACATAGAAAGTAAAAAACGCCAAAGATTTGAAGCATTACTCTCATAACATGAGTTTTGACCAAATTACCCTTATAAGTAATTTTAGCAATCGTCATCGTTAAAAACCTTTCTAATACCATTAAAACAAACTACCAAATCACATGTATAAACTTAAAGTACTTACAAAAGACACAAGTATAAAATTCACCTTTTACAATCCAAAATGAGTTTTGACCCGTTTGGCGTTTAAACATAACCGGAAGCGCGTAAGAGCAAAAAGGTGTGTTCGTCCCAAACTCACCAATTCTAGACAAGCAATTTACCTATCTTCACATTTCAAAGAAAACATAATTAGTAAGTATGTATCAATTATCACTTAACTACATTATTCATTACCTTGGGTTGTTTGACCCATTCGTGTCAAGTCAACATATTGACTATTTCGTTCTTATAATCATTCATTCACCTTAGCTCATTTGACAATAATTTATATCATTTTCAAGAACAATATTCAATTTTCTTTATCCATCCTCATCCTTTAGTAATGGATTCAACGTATCTTTTATTTTCTCATTTCTAACGGTTACTTCAAACTCAACTCATCAATTTACTACATCTATACTACCACTTTTGAATATAATCAATATAATAAAAACATCAACTTAAACCACATTAAAGGTAGACGAAGTTCATATGAACTTACCGTGATCTTGTGTTTCAAGTGCGTTGGATTGGCTTGTATCTCCTTTCTTCACTCCTATAAGGTGCAACATCACATGTTTAGCTTCTACAATATTCATTTCATACTCATACTTCGACTTTTGATTATGACATTAATGAGACGCATATAATCCCATTTCCATACTAATTCATCGATTTAACAAGTTTTAGCGTTAAAACTCAACTAATTCAATTCAAGGCATTTCATCAATATGTGGTGTGCGTACCATCAATTAAGCATGACATACAAGTAATTTAAGCACATTCTTCCTAGTTCATCTATGGATTAACATAACTATTCAATTCTTATAAATCATTATCATAACCATGTATTTTATGTTTTATATCAAATCATCCATCAAAATATTTTCCATAATACTACTTCAACTTCAACATTACTCTAATTAAACATAAACATAACTAACCTTCGTCATTCTTCAATTACACATAACCCACTTCCTCATTCATCACTAGAACATAAAATTCGACTTACTTGTTGTTGAGAACACTTAGATTATCAGGGTTCCTAGCTCATGCATAGATTTTAACTTCAATTTTCTTTTCAATTTTGCAGATTTGTTAGATTAAGGGCTTGTTCTTCTTCCCCTGCTTGTAGTCGATACACACACACACCATTCATGTGTGTGTGTGTATTTCTTTATTTATGTTAATATTAATTTAACTTTCATTCTATTCACTTTTGGTCCCTGAAGTTTGGTGCCTATTTTAATAATGGCTAGGACTTTATTTTCATACTTATTTATCTCTAATTTTATTAATTAGTATACGGAATTTGGGGTGTTACAACATAGACACAATAGATCACAAAATATAACACATGATGAGCAAAATACAACACAATGTCGAGTAATCTAACACAATGCCGAGAAAAAAGACACAATGAGGAAAATAAAAAAACAGTGTGCAAAATAAAAACGACCCAATGATCTTAAACAAAAATTCTAAAATCTACAAGCTAAAAATCCAAAAGTGAAAACCTAAAATCTAATATCGTAGAGTTCGATGAGACGGTCCCAATGCCGCTAGAATGAGCTCAATCGGAGTCCTTTTAATACATTTCCTACGAATTCCTAGTTATAGGAGACTTTGTATTTGAACTAGTTCCTATAATTTAATTGTTGATGTTTAAATGAAAGTGTGAACTCAAAAAATTGATACTATGCGTAACATTTACTTTATCATGATATATGATTTTAGGGTTAATAATGTCTATTAAGATTTTTAATATACTATTTTTGTAGAGAATCTTGTTTGGTTTTAAGTAAATGTTGATGTTTAAATAAAAATATGTTGATCAGTGTAATTTGTACTTTGTCATGACATAAATATGATTTTAGGGCTAATGATATTTGTTAGGGTTTTTGAATTATTATTTCAGTAGAGAATGAGAATCCTGTTTGATTTTAAGTTCGTTGATGTTAAAATGGAAGTATGAGCTCAAAAATTTGATATTGATACCTATAATTTGTATTTTATCATGATGACATATCTGTTAGGATTTTTTCATTACTATTTCCGTAGAGAATGAGAATTTTTTATTGATTTTAAGTAAATTGTTGATGTTTAAATGAATGTATCAATAAAAATTTGGTTAGTTGATGTTTAAATGAATGTATAAATTCTTAGAAAATTACATGAAATTGTATTGGTTATGCCATTGATTCTTATGTAAGATCAGGTTAATGAGCAAATCATTATGTTTATCTCAATTTAGCTAGACACTGATACTTTATAACGTACCTACTCATAGATGTCAATGTCACTTTTCAAATCAAGTTTTTGATATGGACATGGAGAAATGATTATGATATTCTAGATGTGTACAGAGTTGTTTACCTTTTGCGATGGGAATTGGAAGTAGCTTCAGTGATCGCTTAACACACTTACCAGACATAAAAGATGGTGATATTAAACTTGCTTCTAAGGAGCCTATGGTTGTAGGGTATTTGAGGAAAAAGGTTGAGAATGATCTGGGAATGAAGCTAGCATATTTGAAAATGAGATGAGTGGTGTAGGTGGTGATTGGGGAAGGGTCAACGTATTCACACACTCACCTGCCTATTTGCACACCCTCAAGACGGGTAGTCTAGACCTAGACGGGGCGTCCAGGGTTCTTTTCTCCGACTACATTCCTGCCCTCGTACAATGTCAAATCAGTCACATCAGACGGGGAGTCTAACCCTAGACGGAGCCCGAAGACGACCTGCACAAGACGGGTCTCTAGGCCTAGACGACCCGTCTTGAAGGTTGATTTTGACTTTAGTGGTCTGCATGCAGGTGAGTAAAGCAGTAAAGTGATACGCTCCGTCTAGGCCTAGACGGGACATATATTTCTTTGTTAAATACAGCCATGCAGAGCATTTGATATCACTTCGTCAGAATTTTCTGCCTCTTCTTCTTTGCTTCATACTACCGCATGTGATATCATTCAAAGGTGGTGAAATGTCATCATACTTGGACGGAAACTATTTCTTTGGGCCGTATTTTGGCGAGTCATGGGTGCCCGAAGCCATTCCGATAACAGTTATTAGCTTAAACTACTCGTTGTTTTAATTATTTACTAATGATGCTACCATTGTTAGGGGGAGACCCTCGTTCCTGATTCTAACGAGCAAGAGCAGGTTGTGTCAAGTGTACAAGGAAATAAAAACAGACCGTTTCTGGATTTGAATGAGCTTCCTCCCAAATATCCTATGTGGACGACTCGTACCAAGTTGATGCACCATGTTATCCTGCACAACATGGGTTTCCGGATTATGGATACGGGTGTGAACACTCGTGCGTGCAACAACAGGGTCCGGATGGATACGAAGGAGACGGTTACAAAAGTTACAATGTAACACAGTCTTTGTAGAGTTGAGAAGTCTATCCTGATGGTGGAGGTTATGATGGTGAGGCACCCCCATGCGTAGGCAATCCATACCTTACAGAGATGGTATCAAAACTTATTTATTTATGTTGAGTAAACATAAAATCTAGCATAACGCTATCGATTTTACAGGTTTTCAACTCTCTAGATGAGCTAAAAAACTGGACGCAGGAAACGAAAAAGGCGGATGGTTTCGTTATTGTGACCCGGCGATCAAAGAAAATTGGTGAAAGGACGGGAGGGTATGGCTTGAATGTGACTGTGGTGGTGAGCACCATACTACAGCAATGGTTAGAAAAGCTGGAAGCAAGAAAGCTGGTTGCCCGTTTTACCTGGTGGCTGTGCGAGACCATCCGTATAAAACATGGGGGATAAAAGGGGGAAAGACTGAACATAACCACGAACTCTGTGAGGACGTGTCGGGCCACGCGTTTGTGCGAAGGTTTACTCCTGACGAGTACAGATTGATCGAGCAGTTGACAGCCTAAAACGTGGAGCCGCGCAGAAATTTTCAAACGATAAGGAAGCAGTTTCCCGACAGTTTCCATGTTCAAAAGACGTTCAAAACGCAGTTTAGAAGATTAGGGCCGAACAAAGATATGGACTGACTCCCATGCAGTCGCTAGAAAACATCCTTATTACAAACGAATTTATATACGAGACACGGGAGGAACCCGAAACAGAGGTCATTACAGAGATCTTCTTTGTTCATCCCTACTCGAGTGAAATGTGGCGTGCGTTCCCGCACGTTTTGCTGGTCGATTCCACGTACAAGACGAACGTATACAACATGCCATTTGTCCAGATAGTTGGTATGACGCCCACCAACTATTCGTTTTGTATCGGACATGCCGTTATCTGCAAAGAACGTAGTGATAACTTTGTATGGGTGCTTGAGAGGATCAGGTCAATGTTGGACGAATGTATGGAGCCACGTGTGATTGTAACGGATAGAGACCTGGCCCTAATTAACACGTGTGCTAAAGTTTTTCCAAACGCCTCTCGATATCTCTGCAGGTTTCACATACAACAGAAATATTTGTAAGCACTGCAAGAGCGCATTCATAGAAGAAGACTGGCAAAATTTTTGTCATCCTGGGGAGATTGTGTGAGTCTCCATCAATACCCATATATGAGTACAACTTGCGCAACCTGCAAAAGCGACTTGTGGAGTGCAAACGTTAAAGTAAGTTTTTGTAATAAAATGTGACCTACCTATGTACATTTAACTAATTATTGATACTTTTTAGGGGTGTTTACGTACGTACATGATAACTGGCTGAAAGACTACAAGGAAATGTTCGTCTTTGCGTAGACTGATCAGAGTCGCAACTTCGGGCAGCGTACCACAAACAGAGTTGAGAGTCAACACGTGAATTTAAAGAGATGCGTCCAAGATAGGAGCTCGCTAGACCGTATAGTAGGTTGTGTCAAGGATATAGTTGAAACACAATACGGTGAAATAAGGAGGAGCTTTCGAGAAAGCATCGAAAAATAATGAACCACCACAAAAACCCGTTATTTGACCACCTACGTGGAAAAGTTTCCCATACAGCGCTTGACTTGCTGAGTGGAGAGCTACTTAGGAAACTAGACGTGTTGCAGCGCTTGCATTCATCTTGTGGATGTCAGATGTGGTACAGTTGTGGTTGTCGTGTGCTTGTAGGCTGGAAAAGTACGTACTGTAGGTAATACTTGCTAAACGTGAAGCGATGTGTGTTTTACTTGTCCGTATCATGTGACTTTAACCGTGCATTATATTAACCGTGCAGAACGTTCGATTCAACTCGAAGACATAGGCATCTTCTGGCAGAAGCTTAACTTTCAGCCATGTAAATTGACATCGGATGACGTTGACGTGGTAGAAGAGTTGAACATTGTTCGGCAACAATTAGTGTCACACACCCCTGCTCAGAAAAAAAGCTTGCTGGGAAAGATTAAAGCGGTGTTGACCCCAACCAAATCCACCAAGAAACCACCGATTGTTCAACAAAATACTCGTGGACGACCAACAACAAAGCAAGCACAACTTCGGTTTGACGACGCCGCCCACCATAGCTCGTACGTTCTGTCCTAGGGTTCCCAACAAGGTACATACGATGCCCCCATCCATATCTCGTAGGTTCCATCGCAGGCCACTCAACAGTCGTCATCAAGTTGCAAACCCAAAGCGGGCGAAGCCGTTCAACGAGTTCTAAACAAAGAGAGATTCGAGACGATAACGGTTTTCCGTTGATAGTGGGCGACGAGTATGTGTCAACAATCAAACGGTTTAAGCCTCTCCATCCGACGTTGTTTCACCCGTACATCTCGTGCATACAAGATGTGAGGCCTGACGGTCATTTTGGGTTTCGGTCTATGGTTGTGGGCTTGGGTATAGGAGCACGTGAATGGAGCTACATTTGAAAAGACATTCTACAGGAGATGAATCATAACGCATCGATCTGGGCGCCAGTATTTGAAGAATGGGAGGAAGGATACTTTTACACGCATCGTCAGAGCCTAATCTGGGATTCAGTGGAGCGTTGTCCCCCCACTCACTTGATGGACTTCTACCATGCAGGGCTTCTTATCGCACAAAGGTACGGTATCGTGGTTCACCTGTTAAGCATCGATGGTTGTTCCACCTTCTTCCCGATAATGAATCCTCCGATGTTCGAGAACCACGAACGATAACAATTGCACATGTTAATAATAACCACTTCATACATATTAAGCTGGAAGGCCAGTTTCCAATGCCGACAGTATACAGCCTTTCGTTGACCTACCGAAGCGCCGTTACAGAACAATGGTTACACATGTACACACCCCATATAGAATGTATACGTCGATAATGAATCCTCCACCAAATCTAACCCGAGTATTAATTATGTCGACAGTGAATCGGAGGAGTGAGGGTTTTTGCACATCTGATACGATTTTTTGTATATTTAATACGACTTTTTGAATAATTAATACGATTTTTTTATAATTAATACAAAGTTTTTTATACAATTAATAAAATTTTTTGTATAATTAATAGGATTTTATATAATCAATATGAAATTTGATATAAACCGACATTCCTTCAATATACACAAGGCACATCAATTAAACCATACAAAGCCCATCTAAAAACTTACATAATATGCATCATATATTAAACATAAAATAAGTAAAATATATCCTTCCTTCATAAAAAAGTTTAAGCATTCTGAACCCTAGCTGCAAATAAACCAACAAACTCCAGGTATTGAAAAACATCAGCAATCATACTCTCCGAACTCTCACAACAAACTCCGGCAGATTTATAAGTTTATTCACAATTAATAAGATTTTTTTAATTAATAAGATTTTTTGTATAACTACTAAGGTTTTTTATAATTAATACGAAAACAAATCATATTACTTTATATCTAAAAGGAAAACAAAAACAAAAAAAATACGGTATATACGAGTCGTCTAGGTCTAGACGGACAATCCTTTTTTGGCCACAAGACCTTTTTACCCCTGGATTGCACTCCGTCTAGCCCTAAACTAGGGGCAAAAAGGTAATATTGTCCAATTAGACGACACGTCTAACCTAGACGCCACGTACAAGTTGAGCGTCAACTTTGAAACTGGCCACTTTTTGAATTTTAGAGGTAATGGTAAATTACCATTTTACCCCTGAATGGCCACCCGTCTAGGCTTAATTACCATTTTACCCCTGAATTAGGCCTAGACTGGTGGCCATTCAGGGGTAAAATGGTAATTCACCCATTTGAATACACGTGTTGTCTTGTCCTGTACACGACGCCTAATCATATTTACCATTTTACCCCTGAATGGCCACCCATCTAGGCCTAATTCAAGGGTAAAATGGTAATGTAAATCACCATTTATTCCATACGTGTCGTCTAGACCTAGACGGCCCGTCTATACCTCGTATATGACTGGCCAGCCTAGACGACCAACCACATACGAGCACCAAACACACACACTCAAACACACACAGATACGTATTCTAACCTTTCTACTGTATTTGGAGCGTATTTTTGAGGAAATCAAACATCTCTGGTACGTTTTTCACCTAAACTTCATTAATCTTTAATGTATTATGCATTTAGACAGTAGGTTGTGTGTGAATTTGATGAATTTTGAGATTTTTTGTTGTGATGTTCAAGTATTTGTGGTATTGGTTGAACAAGACGAGAGGTCTACCCCTAGACGACCAGTTTATTTTTTTTCTTTTATTTAACTTATATAATTTAGTGTTTTAATATCATGTGTTATTATTTGGTTTATTGTTATTATTTGTGTTATATTATAATTATTATTATTATTATTATTATTATTATTATTATTATTATTATTATTATTATTATTATTATTATTATCGCAGAATAGTTATGGACGAGATTCTAGATCCGATACACGGGGGCTCTGCCAGTGCCGGCGGATCTGCTACACGGCCACCCCTATCTTGAGTTCCCGCCCGACACTCAGGCTGCCCGTTTTTGCGGGAAGCTACGCCGGATGCACATTGGATCGTATGCGGCGGTCGACTGGGATGCGATCGAGGCGATTAGTGAGATGCCGAGACTGCGTTTTTTCATTCCCATTGATTCCCCGTGACACCGTCTGTTTGACTTGGCTGGCACGCCAAGTTATAGGGGCTGCTCATCGAGTTCCTGTCAACCTTCACGTTTCACCCTCCAGGGGGTCAACCAGCCGCCTCCCCAGCCACAAGGTCCTCCCCCGCCGTTTGAGATTTCATTTAGGCTTGCCGGTGTGTGGCGTTCGATGACACTTGTTGAGTTTGTCGTTCATAGCGGTATATACCAGCAGGAGGATATTGCTACGGATGTTTATATGGAGGGGCTAGTGGTGGTGGATAGACCCACTCTTCTGGGATTTTGGGAGGTGGTCGCAGGCCATGACACTTGGAAGCATGTCAGGGCGAAGGGGAGGATTTCACACGTTGTCGACCCGTTGTACAGGTACGTACGTTTATTACAGTAATTATTTGATTAGTATTGCTATGAATTAGTTTCCGTATTTTGCCAATATTATGTGTAGGTATCTACATCGGATGCTCGCTACGTCTATTACCGCTCGTGGACACAACCGTGAGTGGTGTACGAGCACCGATTTATTTTTCTACTATTGCCTATTGTACAGGACGCCGTGCGCACTTGCGCATGATCTCGCCCAGTACTTCGCCTCCACCCATCACCGGCAGGAGCGCGGCTTTTTGTACGGCGGGGCGTACGTCACCGTGATTGCCCGGTCGTTGGGTCTTCTGCCGGAGACAGACCCACACTTGCAGCCGACCATACCTTTGACGCAGATGGGTTTTAAGACCTTGCGGGGGATGAAGCTGGTGAAGAGGTTCGGCGTTCTAGGCGAGCGGTTTAAAACCCACGCAGGTGAGCCATGGATTCCGGAGCCGCTGCCAGATCAGTTCGATCCAGTCTATCCGCCGACAGATGAGGCAGCGGTCGTCCAGGACCCTATAGTTGATTTAGATGGACCGGCACCGCCACCGCCACCGCCACCACCACCTCACGGGGCACCCCAGTTTCCGCAACACGTTATTCCAGGTCATGCCCCGGGAGGTGCAACATACACGTGCTTACGAGCCGACGTTGACAGGCTTATGGATCTCATGGGCTGGGTGGTTCGGGAGTTACTATCATACACGAGAGAGAGACGGGTTACCTCCCATATCGGTCCCACCACCTCGAGCACCACATCAGCAGCAGCAGCCGCATCAGCCAGATGCCGACTCCGACTCGTATGCATAGACGTTTTGTATTTAGTATTCAGCTGTACAGATACATATTGTTATGGATGTACAAAGTTATGTTATATATGTTATATCTGTTATATTTAACTGTGTTTTCAATTATTCGATTACTTGATGATTGTTTGTGTTAAATCGACGTTGAAATGTAATACGGAAACACACATATACTTCTTGCATTCTTCTTAAAATGTTGAAAACAAAATACAATGTAAAAATAATTAAATATTTAAACGATTGAAAACGCTAACTTATTTTTATACAATAAACAAAACCTTTTAAAAATCTCAAATTACACCACAAAAAAAATCAACCTTCAACAACAACCAATTTACCCCACCGAAACACCCCTTTTTCAACCTCCAACAACAACCAATTTACCCCACCAAAAAACCCCTTTTCCAACTAAAAAAAACTATGGTCCTAGACGGGTTGTCTAGGTCTAGACGGCCCGTCTACACACATAAATTTCTACGCCCTGCCATGCACCTGCTAACCCCTAAAAATCAGTGCCTAGACGGGTCGTCTAGGCTTAGACGACCCGTCTAGGGCTCAAGGGTGTCCAAATAGGCATCAGGGGTGTCCGGATAGATCGAGCCTTGGGGAAAGTTATAGCCCCTCTCTCTCTCTCTCTCTCTCTCTCTTTGAGGTTTTGTATCTAATATGTGTTGGATCTTATTTCCTTAGTTTAAGGCATGATTTTCGAGGGGTTTTTTTCTCAAAAAGAGTGTAGGTGAAAAAAATATTTATCAAAATGGGTTACTAAAAAATATTTAACAAATGATTGTTTTTGTTTATTTGTCTATTTTAACTAAAAAAGGTCTCTCTTTTCAATCTATCTTCTCCAATCCATCCAGTTTTTTTCGATTCCTAAACTTGTGTTCTATATGTTTCTTCAATCAAAAGTGGGCCCTCTGTTCAGAAGTTCAATCACAGGTTTCATCACTTTCATTATTTAGTCGTGTGACAACCGGTACTTTTCGATCGTAATTACGCGCATACGAACAGTAAGACAATAATACATAGCGTAATTTGACATAAATTAACTTAATTTGGCTTTTGGAAAGCCGAGGAGCGTCTACTTGATTCACGTTACGCGGTTTGGCGATATTCGAGAACCTTAACGCGCAATTGAACTTTAAGCGAACTAATACCGAACAAAATACTGACAACGCTTAAAAATACAAATTTTGTGCTTATATTATCATATACTTATAATTAAGTGAATTATTCGGATCGCTAAACATTTTGGAGCACAAACGCGGGAGTTACACGGAAAATCGGAACGCACCGGCAATTAATAGTGAAACGGAAGCACCAGACTAGAGTTACGTCTAAATATTAATATATTATGATATATTTGGCTTCGTTTTCAAATTTTAATGCTCACGGTAGAAATCGAATCGAGAAACGGATAATAATGACGACCGTAGCGATTTACGTAATTTTTAACGCAACGAACGGGTTTACGCATCAAAAACCGACTTCCGACTTAAATTTCACGTGTATAGACCTCAAATAAATATGTTTCGACACTATACGACATTCGGGTTTCAAAAACGGGTCGTGGATAATGTTTGGGCTTAGACATGTTAATGGGCTTTAGGCCCAACCCGCTCCACAAACCCTACCTAGTTAAACTCTCCTTCCCCTCATTTCACACAATCAAACCCTAGCCCCCCCCCCCCCTTGCAAGACTCCCTTGCCCCTCTCTCCTCTCTGAATCCAGTCACTAGATTCCAGTGACCACCGGTCCATCTCCGACGCGCACACACCACAAAATCAATACCTCTCCCCTCTATTGCACCCCTATACACGCAAACATCCTTGTAGTGAGAAAGAGTAGAGCAGAGAGAGAGCGAGAGCGAGGGAGCATGAGAGAGATCAGTGAGGGTGAGGGAGCGATGAGAGAGAAGGAGAGTCGTCGACGACTTCCGGTCGACCGACGGCGGCGGCAGCGGCAGTGGTGAGTTTTCGAAGGCGGCGGCGGTAGACAACAGCCGGTTATGCAGTCCAACAAGATTCAGAGTTCGGGCGATGATGATGGGGGTGATTGGTTACAGGTTTCGGGTTTTGTGGGTTGGGTTGATGGATCAACAGCGGCAGTCGGCGGCGGCGGATTGTTGTCGGCCGACGGCTGCGGTGTCGCGGAAATGGTGGTGGGTTACTATGGTTCAGTTCTGTCACACCCCGACCCACAGCGGAAAAGGTGATCGGGGCATGATTGGGTTATCATCAAAGCTCATGACATTTATTATAACGTTTCATATTCATTAATACAATTTAATGGGAAATTTACAATCATAATTACATCATGTCCTAAACATCAATCTAGGCTTCATTGTTTTCTTCTAAGGCATTTCCTATGTTTTCCTTGCTTCATCCTGTTCACCTGTATCATATGTAAAAATGGTTTTTGGATCAACAAAAAGTTGGCGAGTGAATCCTATGAAAAACATTTGAACAAGTTTATTTAATTGATTATAAAATAAAGTGCACAACCACACATGAGTAAAAAATAGATGTAAACTTACTCACCAATCATTTAATATTAAATAATGCACACATGAACAATAATGGATCGTTTTGAGGCACGCGTGGCTCAACTCGTCTCCCACGAGGAACTGATGGGCCTAATGAATGATTTGCATATACTTGACAATATGAAATACATAACTACAAACAATATAAACTAAATAATACACACACGAACAATAATGGATTTGTTTTGAGGCACGCATTGCTCAACTCGTCTCCCACGAGAAACTGATGGGCCTAATGAATGAATTGCATATAACTTGACAATATGAAATACACAACTACAAACAATATATACAATCTATGTTTAGATCACAATATGGTATGGCACAAGTTTAAATAAACAAGTTAATTATTGGTGACACATGACACACCCCAAAACGTGTAATTAAAAAGGGGAGTTGTAAGATTCACTCACATTGGGTGCGTTCGGTTGATGATGTTGAATGCGCACGAAGTTGGTTTTAACCACGAGTGAAACTAACCTAGATAATAACATAATGGTTTGGTAAATAATGGGATTTTATTAATGAATTTTAGTAGGATGATTGGATATATTTTTGTGAGTTTAAGGCTATTTTCTAACCTTAAAAATGTTATTTTTAAGTATTTTTAATTGATTTTTAAATAAAATAAATAATAAAAATAATAAAAAAATTGACTTTTTGTGACAGTTGACCGTTGACTTGTTAACCTGTTGACCGGTCAGGCTGTGAAATTGTTTGCGCCGGGTGAGGCTCGAACCCGAGACCTCCCGTTCGCGTGCACGCAGCTCTACCAACTGAGCTACGTGTCTAACCCGAAATATTTCTGTTTTTAATTATATTTATATACTAATTGAATTAAACTGAAAATCGTTTATTCTTAAAAACGATTTAACGCGTCGAACCGGTGTGCTCCACAGGTCTCGAACCCGGGACCTGTGGTTTGGGTTAACACACAGTCCACCGCTGGACTGTGTGTCTAACTTGTTAAATAATCAGATTTTTATTATACTTATATACAAACTAAATAGTTTCATTTCTGCCTTATATAAAAAGTTGGATAATTGTCCGGACCGGTGCGGTAGTCCGGACTCGAACTCGTGACCTGTGCTTAAACATTCACACAGTCCACCACTGGACTGTGTGTCTATCTTGGTTATTATTCCGGTTTTTATTAAACTTAACATCCATGCGAAATGAATCCGGTTCAGTAATAAAAAGGAACATTTTTATTAAGGCGAGTATGCGTGGGACATGTATCGAACTCGAGACGTAAGCGTGTTTAATGTGCACACAGTCCACCGCTGGACTGTGTGTCTAACCCGAGTTATATCTTGATTTAAATTAAACTTATATACTACTGAAACTTCGTCTTCTTCGTTAATCTTAACCAGAAACGGTGACTGACTGGTTCAACGATTTTAATCATGTTCTTTAGTGTGTTATGATTAATTACAGGTGAGATAAGTAAAAAGAATGAAAGATTAAGCGTAAGGTATACCGAACTGGACTCCTCTGTTTCTCCGGCAGAACTCCGGTGACAGCACATGATTCCGGCGACGTGTGTCTTGCGGCAGAGGGTCTTCAACGAGCTTGAGATGAATGTGGGTGGCTTCGGTATGAGTTCTGAGTGTTCAGTGTTTAGAGTAAGGTACAGAAGTGAAAGGTTCGGTTTTCCGGCGAGTTGCAGAAGATTTCCGGCGAATGGAATTACGTCGGGAAAGGGGGTGATTATGAGCGAAAAAGTTAACCGAGGTTAGAAGGGGTATTTATAGGGCAGAACATCGACGTATTTGGCCCGTTTTCCGTCTTGATTCATCGGTTAAAGATTTTCCGGCGGTTATAACTTGTGTCGCGGGTTCAGTCATCGGTATGTATTAGTTAATGTTTACGTTGAGTCAAAGGTAACCGACGCCGTTTAACGAAATCGTCGGATTTTCCGGCGTCAACGGATTTGGGCGCTTCAGTTTTGAAATTAAGATTTATGATATGTATTAATTGTCTCTAATAATAAACAAGAAACATTAGTGGCGCAGTGGTTGAGTGTGTGTGCGATAAGACTTTGCTGAATTCCTGGCTGACCCGGGTTCGAAACCCGGCAGCAGTCTTTTATTTTTAAACCACAATTTTTAACAGTTTTTCAAAAATAAATTATATATTCCAATATACTTATTAATTATGTATCGTTTAAAATTAATTTGGGCATTAAATAAGCAACGAAATTTTTAACTGATTGTTCGGTTAATAAACGGAGCGGGTTTGGTAAATCCGTTTTTTGACGAATGTTACAAGTTCCGGTTCAACCCATTCAGATTTTGGTTCGGGTCTCGGTTCGGTTCAACAAGTCAGGTTACGGGTCAAACTTAGTCAACCTCAGGTCATGGTTAGGGCCGGGTCAGATTTAGTTTGGGTGTGGTCAACTGCGGGCAACATCAGATTTGGTTCAAGATTCGATGAGGGTTAACTCGGTCAACACTGGGTCGACTCAGTCAACACCAGGTCAACTCAGTCAACAGCTGGTCAACTCAGGCAAAGATGGTCAACAACAATCAACTTAGTTAACAATAGTCAACTCGGTTTAGTGACAGATTCATTCGGTTCGACTCGGTTTAGTTATGGGTCAAGCCCGGTCAACTCAGTCAACACGGGTAAAAACCCAGTCAACTCAGTCCAAAATCGGTCAAAAACGGCTCTTGGTAAAATAATATTAATGCAGGTTATTAAATTAATTACTTAAGGTTTCGTTTTAACGCGACATCGAGCTCTAACCCGAACCAACTAACGAAATCATATAATAACGACCGAGCCTTCGTATATAACTTGTGAATGGGGTAGCTAAAAACCGACCCGACATCATTATACAATATATAAAGATATATATATTTATATATGTATATATATATATATATGTGTGTGTATATATATATATATATATATATTTGACTTGTACTCGACGGAAGTTATGTTTTAAATGAACGACTAAAAGTTATATATATTGTGTTACTTGAATTGTTGCGTTTTGACAAATAAATCGACAACTTGTATCGTGGGGATCGTCCAAAAACAGAGGAAACTCTGCCTGTTTTTCGTAAAAATCCGCAAAGTGAAACGTGGAAACAAAACCTTTCCGATTCAAGTAATTTTGATAAAAATAGATATAAATGTATAATTAGTTTAACGACACTTATAACTTACGAAATGAGGTTGTAACCATTCGAGCAAATGTGGTGTACTAATTAACGGAACTCGGAAAAACTTATATAATATAAATATAATTGTTTATATTTAAATCAAACGTCGTTAATTCGTATACTTTTTATAAAAATAGTATAATGGTTTATTTTTATATCAAACGTCGGAAATTAGAATACCTTTTATAAAATATAATTGTTTATATTTATTTCAAACGATTGTTAATCCGTACACTTTTATAAATTAACAATAATTATTTATAATTATTTCAAACTTCTAAACGAAGCACGACACATTATTGTAAGTTGGTAACACAATGTAATATCCGAGTTATTACCTAAACAAACAAACGAAAATCAATTCTCGCGAGCGTACAACTATATAATTATTTTATTAATTATAAACGCATGTAAGATTATTACGGCTACGAGACGACCACTTGGGAATCATATGACCACATCCTACGAGTCTACAACGTATAATATTTTTATACCAACATTTGTCTACGTACACGCACGACCATTCGGGACATCTAACACGATTCCATAAGTATATATATATATATATATATATGTATATATATATATATATTAAACCTCTTGAAAACGAAGTGTTCCCAATGCATAGTATTTATCACCGGTAATAAACGGGACTAAACGAGTATAATAATATCGTTTCTATTAAGTTATATCATCCCGTCAAATCGTTCGATTAGCGATTCGGTAGAGCTCGGTGACACGTAGTTTAACTACGTCATTTCAATAGAAACTTATAAATTATTCCTTGATAGGAACGTTATAGATTGCATGCTAGTGAGTCACGTTTTGGAAACGACACTATGGAATCATATTAAGCTAGCTTTGCACTGGATCTCAAGGTGAGTTCATAACCCCCACTTTTTACAATTTTTACATTTTTGCAAATGTTTTCGGGGGTGGAAAGACATACAAGTTTTGCAAAGGTACAAAACATTTCGATGAACGAAAGTTCATATTTCTAAACCATATTACGAATGGATTTCAATAAACTCAAATAGTTTACAAAAATTTATACTCAACATACCGGTTTTACAAAACACACGCGTATTTTTGAAACGTGCATGAGTTTCATGACTAGGGCGGGATTGTCCTAGTTACAACGGGACTAGGTTGTCCTACATACAAATAAGAGGACTGGTTGGTCCTGCTTTTAGACTCAAATGGGCTAGGCCCATTGTCATTTGTGCGAGGCACAAAAACTCCGTGAGTTCATGTCCCCCTTTTCTTTTAAATGTTTTCGGTTTATAACTCTCGGGGGGGGGAATACATGTTTTCGATGGTATGGTTAGCTATGGAATGAAATATTAGATCATGTGCGAATAAGGTATCTCTTAAGTGCCATTAATCTTTTATAAGATCGAGAAACAAAAGTGGTAGATCTATCGGGTGTAGCGAGTCCCACTCATGGGTCCTTGTGTGGCCGCATGTAGTGCTTTTGTTGTCCTAGTCGGGTGAACCGGAAGAAATCGTCAAGGGTTGAGTACTTCCTATGTCGACACACATATTAATGTCCTTGCAAAACATTAATGATTATCAAGTTTTGACGCGTTACATACCACATTATTATATATGAACTCTCGAATGTTAACGCAACCCAGACGTTGACAGTTATACGAGTTTTACAAATACAAAGTTTTCAGTTAAACATGACAATGAAAATGGTTTTATTACATTTTCTCCAACATATTTAAACCGGTTACTAAAAAGATTTATTTTAAGTCTTTTCAAACAAACTATGAACTCGCCAACTTCATGTTGACTTTTCACATGTTCTTTCTCAGGTTACAATTACAAGTATGGCACGGTTGGAATAGTGGAACCCATGGGGATTCGAGTACTTAGCGGACGTTCACTTATTAAAAGTCTTAGCACTCACATTACTTCCGCTGTGTAATGAAGATATCAGTTTAGTTCACGCCTAGCTCTGATGTGATGGATTTATCGGGGTGTCACAAGTCGTTGGTTCAATCAATTTCATATGTCCAATCGGAGGTTTGATACAGGTTTGAAGTTTTTATTCATTTTGGATTTTGTAATTATGTTGAATACAATGAACCCAATGGCTAAAGTTAAAACTTTTAATTAATTATTTTGTTTTTTCTCCATCTTTAACACCCCCAACATAGAGCACAACATAACCAAATGAGTACTTGTAGTGTCATTGATTTAATTAAACAATCAACAAGAAAAATATATTTTTTTGTTGAAACCAAATGTATAATTTTGGTCTCACTGATTTAATTAAACAATCCATAGGAAATACATATTTTGTTAACACACTATATCTGCTATTGTACTCACAGTAGTATATATCAACAACAAGTTACTTTTAGAAATATTCGATTGAATCAAAGCTTCGAACCTGTGTTAAAACCCTCAACTGGAGAAACAAAACTGAATGATTCTGTGATTTAACAACAAAGTGATGGAACCCATGATTGGACTTCCAAACCGAGGGCCTTGAAACGAACTTTTGGTTGGAGAATGAACCGAAGAACGTTGAGTTGGAATAGACAAAAAAACTGGATTGGCTGTGTTTTGGAGAGGTGAATTGAATGGAGTGCATTTTTAGTTAAAATAAACTAAAAAATAAAAACAACTATTTCGGTAAATATTTCTTCAAAACACTCATTATGGTACACTCTTTTGGGAAGAAAAAAACTCCATGATGTCTTGCAACCAACCCAAAATCTGTGTAAATGTAGTGGTGGTGATTTTTTGTTATTTTTTTCTTGTGTATTGGAAAATTGAGAGAGCTACACTTGCATAATTGAAAATTAGATGTGGCAATATCAATTCATTTACCTTTAAAAATGTCTATTCAGGTTATGGTTTAAGACAAGAGCTATAGGGTTCAAATCACCCACAAATTATGTTCAATACATATGAAAAAGGTTGATATAATAATATCCAAGTATACAACACATTAGCAATAAATTAAAACAGAACGAAACAAGTTGTGTGTGAACCCAACCAAGCCAACATGTTTCGATCATTACAACAGAACAAACACATTTCAACCTGAAGACTTCATATGTTGTTCATTGCAAGTGTTTATTTACACTCCACTTTGCAAGTGCATGTATTCTAATAAACCAAACCGATGCTGATGCAGTCGCATAACGTGGAGTAATCCCACTAATTGTTGTTGTTATTATTATTATTATCTTTATTATTTATTTAAAAATTCATGTAATTTTTATAATTAAAAAATCCAAGCTTCTAATCAGAGTTGGTAATCTCTCTATATATTAGCTTTAAATAGTGTCAAATTGATACCCAAATTTGAAGACCAACAAAAATTACACAAAAATCAAATGACATAAAAAGTTATTTCCTCGCCATAAAAAATCAAATGACGGAAGTAAATATTATTGCAACTACGACGAGGAGGCAACCCCTTGTTGCTTATCCACAACTATTTTGCACAAAATTGAATTCCCTTATTATTCTTCAGTGGACGGACGTGGCCCCTCAGCCGCCATCGCTCGATATCTACGCCCCAAAGTTTTGATTATCAATATGATAGAAGAGTTATCAATGTGTATCGGTGTAGTTAAGAATTGCAAATCGTAGTCTCGCATTTGCAGCTGAATCCAGAGAGCCTGAGAGCATCAGCTTGAAGCAGATACATATTCAGCTTTGTATGTTGGCTGAGACACGGTTATCTATTTCTTGCATTGCCAAGTTACGAGACGACTCCCGAGAAAACTGACTCCTCGATGTTGTTGATTTGGAATTCTTATTGCAGCTTCCGTAATCAGAATATGCGGTAAGTTCAAATTTGTCACCATAACAATTTACTTGAAAAAGAAAACATGAATCTCTACAGCAATAATATTTCAAAATCATAATCGACATCATTAGCCCTAAAATCATATGATGTCATGATAAAGTACAAATTACACATACTGATGTCAATTTTTCGAGCTTTGGATGATGGATGCATAAAAACTACAAATTTTAAAGAAACTTGCATGAAATTATATTCATTATGCCATATCGTTAATAAGATTAGGCTATTGCGGTAAATGTTTTATATGTTTGCCAATGGGAAAGCTTCAACCAATGGTAACCAAGTTTTCAAAGTGTTCATTATGGTAACTAAGTTTTCAAAGTGTTCACTGATATCACTTAAAGTTTTTTCGTTTATCTAAAGTCATTGAATTTTCAGTAGGTGTGCCACTTTTATATGATTTTGTTATTAATGTAAAAAAAAAGTTTAAAATTAAGTGTGATATATGAAACATTTGGGACGTCTTTCAAGTTATTTCGAAGCTCTAGGAAAACCTTGTCTAACGAATCCTATTGTTCAAGCGTATCGTTGACTATAAACCCAACACCAACAACGAATGCAAGACGTTTTTTTGAGGCCCCACCCATGGTAATGCTTCTACCCTTTTCCCGTCTGCTTGCCATGTCCTTTCCTTGCCATGTTTCTCTTTTTCGTGCGCAATGTTGCCAACATTCGCAATAACATCATTCTTTCTTAAATTTTTCGCCACCCCAACGAGTCCTGTACCATGACAAATTGATTTATTTAACTCTCGTGATACCTTAGATGTCAATCTACTTAGGCCTTGTAACCCAATGATGTAGTGATTCGGAAGCGATAGGATTCGAGCTAGCAGGACTTGTAATCAATGAAAACTTTATTGATCACTAAGAGAAATATACAAGAGAGATTGATAGCTTTTACAAGGGAATTGTTTATTGGGGAGGTGGTTTATTCAAATGGCAAGCTATCCTATTTATACTTGTAGGCTAGATATAGAACTATCTATTCTAGAGCATTCTATGCAACACATTTAAGATTGATTTCTAAAGTTTTCTATACAAGTTATATACATTAAGTATTTAGAGAATTCTGCAATAAAATCCTCCTTGATTTAGACCAGATCTTCTATGAGTTTTTGGTTCCTGGTTAGCCTAGAACCTTACAATACGTTGTTGTCTAGAAAATTTTGGAAACCATACGTTTGACCAGAATTTTGAGCATTTTGAATTGAATTTCGGCCGAACGACGAACGCCCAAAATATGTGGATCAGACGTTTGAACCAAAAGAGGTTCGATAAAGGGGGAAAACATCTAATACACATCAATCTTAATGGAATTCGTGTAAAACATCAAGGTCCGACCTCAAGCTAGACGTCAATCACCGAAACGTGAACCAAATGAAAGTAATATATACTATAAGACATCAAATTAGACTGGCCTCATCAGCATGTCCGAATGAAAGAACCGTCCCAAAATTTGATGTTCGGGACACAAGAGAATTTGTTGCATGGGAAAATGCATCAAAAGTAACTTGACAAACAATAAATTCCAAGATCTCCACAATCACTAGACCTTTGATACCTGCTAAGGCCTGACGGATTATGGCACTATCCATTAGACAAAAAAATGAGACCAATGAACAAAGTCAGCTAGTCGGTCTACTGTGTTGACATTGGAAACTCATGATAAAAAAGAATTTAATGCACCAAAGTCATGTCTTAAATGGTATTTAAGCCTCTCTTTTTATAGACTCACTCTCAGCTAATCACTCACTGTTAGCATTGATTACAACGTCTCCGGTAGATACTTATTTTTACGTTGGATTCTAATCACATGAACTGACCAAGTTATAAATATGACGAGACTCACAGTGATATGTTTTGTTGGAAAAACTTGACTATGAAGTTTAAACCATCCAACCTACACTTTCATCTTAATTCTCGTGTATCCACATGGATTTTGGTAGCAACAATACCATATAGGTGTTAATTCACTGTGAGAGTAAGAAAATATATGTATATGTGACATCACTTATACATTTAATTCATAATAAAATGCTAAAAAGGGGTGACAATTCCTTTCACAACTAAACACAACATGAACAAACATGTTTTGAGTCGGATAATATGACTCGTTTATTAAATTAGATGACATGTTTGATAATTTTGTTGACTAATTAATCCGTTTAACGGAGCTTTTTTTAATTAATATTTAATTTTATACATGACCCGTATTAAAAGTAAACTATTTTAATTTTTACTTCTTCCCTTTCAACAAATTTATTTTATTAGTTATAACTACCGTTCTCCAATCATTTTCATTCGTTTCTTCTAATCTCAAGCTAAATTTATGAACCCAAGTGTGTTAATTGGTAATGAGAGATAAACAAAAACAAAAACAATCAAAACAACGTCAATCCTAAGTCACTATGTATTGCATATATTCTCCATGAGGCCTATGGCTGATGTACTGTCGTTAGCGTCAATCAAAAACCGAATTGAACTACGTAGATAGACTAAGTCAGGTATCGAACTAAGGGAGTTTTGTGGAAAGCGTTATACCAACAAAATCTAAATAATGAATACGATAAATACTAAACTTAAACTTTGAGATTATGATGACTGACATTAACACAGTAAATTGGATTTTATATCAATAGAGAGAATGATGATTCCTCCGAACTTTAGAATGATAAGCCGATTGTAATAATATGTTTTATCTAACCATTGAAAACTGAACGTTGATTAAATTATCAATTGTGATGTTAAGTGACTAAGTACTCCGATTAACAAGTAATGAAAGGTTATCACATAACATCATTTGCAGTTACCAATCCTAATTCTTAGCCAAATAGATCCCATTTTCAAGCACTCTCGGGAATTGAATGGTTACAAATCAAGATTCAACAAAATGTAAATGTTTACAATGGAAATAATCACATATGTAGTGAAAAGCATCGAATGCTTAGATCACTTAATCCAAATGGTTCTCAAAACATATGAAATATCTGACTTACATCACTCCTCCATTCGGAGGAACTATAACAAAGAAATTAGCCGCTCATTGGTTGCTTGGATGCTTCAAAAACCGGGTAATGTGCTGCAATCTTGAACATAATATCGACTTGGTGTTTAATTGTGATGATTAAATTGCAAACTTTGAAGCCCTAGCCTTTTGTTTTCGACCGTACTCTCCGATAATCCCCAAAATTGACCTAATCAGCCCTCTTATGCTGCCATAACAAATCATGTGAAATTTTTTCCTTTTGACCGTAAGCTACGGTCCCTTGACCGTAAGCTACGATCAACAGATTCTGACTTTTGTAATTCTCAACCGTAACCTACGGTTACACAGTTCTGTCCAAATTTGTAAAGGTGACCGTAAGCTACAACCGCTTGACCGTAACTTACGATCGCTTGACCGTAACCTACGGTCAAGACTTGCTGGATTTTCCTTCTCTATGTAACCTAACCGTAGCTTACGGTTAACAAACCGTAGGCTACGGGGAGATTACATCAACGGAAGATTCTTGTTGCATCTTTCACTTAATTGCCGGTATGCCCCTCGACTTCTCGTTGTACCCATTTTCTCGTATTTCCACATTAGTTCTCGGTCCAAACGACTCCCGATTGATACTTTCTACTTCGTAACTGCATCTCGGTATTATGTGTCATCTCTTGCTTCCTTAAAATGCCCGAATTAACCAGTTAACCTGCAAAACAACCAAATCTCGTAGTTATCTGATTCAACGCACATAATTGCCCAAGAATTAACTAAAACACGCAAGTTATAATCATTATCACTCGGGTTTCACCCCATCCATCACATTCCCACACTTACATTTGATTGTCCCCAAGCAAACAAACTATATATTACTCACCACAATAACAACACAACAAATCTCTTATTTGGTTCATCCAATTCAATTCTCAAGTCATAACCATCCCATAGACTAACACAATCAAGATTTATAGCCTAACACAGTTAACACCATTCAAACACAAGATCTGTCTATATAAAACTAACATGCTTATAATTTGAAAACATGCTACTTGCCCCTCACAATGTACCCTCCACTCGGCTTCAACAATTGATCTAGCATGTGATGTGCTAGTATATGGACACTCATAGGCCAATATGACTCCTGTAATTATAAACTTGTATAACAATCATACTTACACTGTACAAGTAACACAATACATATCAAGAGGACTTATAAGTGTAGGCTTTGAGCTAATGGTAAGAACTCTTCATCATTCTTCCGTCTTCTTCTTTTCCCTCAATGGCTAACATTAGATCACCAAATCTTGACGGCTTCTTTGCATATTCACCATTTGGCTCCTACCTGCATATTCTAATCATTGTTCCCCTTTCTTGATGTTTTTCTTTAATTTTTTTTACAATTGGGAAACCAACGAATAATGGGTGGATTCTATCGGGCCACTAAAAGTACTCATCATACAACCACAACCCCCACTACTATGTACATGATTCCTCATGCCTTCATCATTATATACTCATGTCACTCCACAGTTTCATCATGCATCAAATTACACAAGTTCTAATACAGAAGAGCATATCGACCACTCTCAACAATTGACTCATGTTGATATCTTATCGCATCTATCGGCTCAAAACCTCACCAAGAAAAAGATAAACGGTTGCCGACAAATAGCATATGCGCTCCAAAGCATGTTACCCTTATATACACATATCTCTCCACTTTAATATAGGAAAACCCTGTCAGGCCTACTCTCATGAAACTTAAAGGAACAATTACGACAAGAGTGTACTAATTACTACCAATAAGAGACCCATTAATGTTTGAAATCGTAAGCTTTCATAATGAATTAGCGCACTTAAGGTGATGAAAATTTTTAAAACAAAAATTTTAAAAACTCCCAATTTTCTATCAACTTCATCATTTCAAGCTTTTCAACGTTTACCCAACTATCTCTTCTCGAGCCTCTCACATCCCCACACTTGGGATACATTGTCCCCAATGTATGGTGCACTTTAAAATTAGCCCAGAAGACCAACCAATAACCCCAAGAATGACTAACCCTTGTCAAACAATTACAAAACTTCCCAAACAAATTAATACACACCACCAATTAACACAAAATAAAATTGTCCTAAACAGGATATAAATAACAAATAGATAGATAGAGTCGAGCACATGGACCTGATCAAAGCAACTGATCAGCGAATGCTCATTGATATAATGGACCCGGCGGGTGTCCATAATAACCACCCAGATGTTCATAGAAGGCGCTCATGTCGAAAATGTCAGCTAACCCTCCTTCCGGCTGACCTTGCTGCTGTTGTGATGACTGCGGCTGCTGCTGTGATTGTGAGACTCGTACGGCAGCGGCTGATATGGGTATGAGCTTTGGAAATGCGGCTCCGTATACTCTCGCGGGAACCACATGGACCCGTGAACTTGCGACATCGGATGTCGAGTCATGCCAGGCTGATATGGTGGCTCCTGGCTATAATCCATGTAAGGTGGGTTTTCCATATACGGGACCCCTTGGTAATAGTCCATATGACGTCGGGTCTGGTTCTCATCATACGCCCGCATATTCAGTTCCATCTGTGATTCAATATGGCGCATCCGCACTGTTCGTGCCATATAATCCATCAGTTCTTTATGCTCACCTCTCGCTCGATATCTTGCCTGGATCCTTGATCGTAGATGGCCTGTTGCGACATCTCCCTTTGCCCATAATCGGATGGTCGTCGGCTATTAACAAACACTTGTGTCTCATCATCAAAGATCCCCCACAAATGCGTTGACTGCCGCTGTGCTTCCGGCTGCCTGCTTGACCCTGCACCTACATCAACACCAACCTCACGCCCCCGCCGTATCACCTCCTCATCACTGGAATCCAAATCATCCATCTCCCCCTGCTTAGGAGCTGTTTTTCCCCACTGCAGTACCCTAAGTTTTGCCCCATCCCCGTACTGAATCTTGTGCCACAGTTTTGTTTTCTTGTAGGAAATGCGGTCACTCTTGCACATATCTGCAATGGAGAAGATTGCATGCGATTTGGAGAACGGGTATTCTATTGGCAACAATGCCCCCTGTCTTCCCAGCAGTGTACTAATAAGTCTGGCATGAGGTATTAACTTTTTCAATTTTGCATTCATGCTCTGCCAGACGTGCATCATCACTAGCTGCCTAAATGATAAGTGTGGTTGACCGGTCATGATAGCCAGGAGTGGCAGCTCCCACTTCCTTATAGCCATTCTGTCCCCCAGTCTAGGAGCCACGTTGGTCATAACAAAACTCAGCAGTACCCTTACGAGCGGCTTCAAATTATCCCGCCTCATATCAACGCCCTTATCCAACAGGAACAGTTCTGTATACATCAAACTCTCACTAACCAAATTCTTCTGCTCATTAAAGTGGTCATTTTAATTGATCAGGTGGTAAAAATCATCTGCTTGCGAATCAAATCTGGCCACTTGCCTCAGCGTAGCTAAAGACATAGTGGCTCGCTTTCCATTAACTACGCCGGTAAGAGTGGTGGTTCTCGGTGATTTATTCCCCTCATCCCTTTCCAATGTGCTCAGCCAAGCCATTACACTCTTTATGTACACGTCGCCTTTCTCATTACCCTTGAAATCTGCGACTGCCTCCCATCCAAGTGCTACCAAGTTTTGATAGAGCCCCCAGCCCTTAAATCCGGTTTGTAGACCATTTTCTCAAAGCAAGTATTCTCCTTAACCGAATGCTCATCCCCCATTTTGGCATAAAACAGGTCTGCCTGGTACTCCTTGCGTTGCTTGTTGAGAGGGCCCTTCGTCCAGGTTGGTCGGTACGGTACATCGCCATGACCATACTGGAGCTCTTCCTCCTCTTCTGACGATTCTACCTCTCTAATCTATTTACCTGCCCCCCGTCTTTGTTTAGATCTTGTAGGAGCAGGTACCGATGGCTCGACAGCCTTTTCCTTCCCGACTCTTTTCTCTCGCACCATCTACACACAAAAACCAAACAACCAACAACAACAAAAATTCATCCAGTTACTTCCAGTCATACAATTCAACCAATTCAAACATGCAATCCCATGACCCTCCCCACACTTGTTTCTTGGCGTGTGGGAATTCAGTACTCATCTAAGCTTTCATGTATTCCCCAACCCTATTTTATCTTGTAAGTCACAGTAAAGTTATCATGCATGCCTCGATATCTCATAATAAATCATCAATTAACTTGATGAGTACACGTCACCCTTTAATACATAACCGTACCTTCATTCTGACCGTTAAGAACAAAATTGGGGATAAAAATCATACCTTTGTGGCTTAGAATGCTTAGACACTACTGGATTCACTTGACTTAAAGTTTGGATGGAAAGCCCCAAAATTTAAATTTTAGGGTTTTTCGTTGACGAATTGATTCTCCACGATCTGATGTTCTTCGAAGGAAACTGAGATGGGGGTTGTATTCCACTCGAATTTCTACGCAATTTGGGTCCTTGAATCAACCGATTTGGTCATGTAACGAGGATATGGGAGGTGGGAGGAGATATGGAGGTTTGAGGTATATTGGAGAAGAAGAGGAAGAAGACAGAGAGTTTGTGGTGCAATTGGATGAGGTATTTATGTATTTGTGGTGGATATGGATCTATTTTAACTTACCATTTGGTTTTAAAAGAATTTACCCGGTCAACATACCAACCCCGCACTCAAATTCGCCTGACTGCACTTGACCGTAAGCTACAGTCTAATGACCGTAAGCTACGGTCAGTAAATTCTGTTGAAACACTAAGGGACCGTAGCCTACGGTTGGAGACCGTAGGTTACGGTTGATAGTTGCTGTCCAATTTTTGGTATGTGGACCGTAGCCTACGGTCCATGACCGTAGGTTACGGTCAGGTTAAAATTATTTTTTTAACATGGAAATGACTGCAAGGTTGTTTACGTGATTTTCGTCGTGGTGTTCTCCATACCATGCCACCCCACTGACAAACTAAGTGTCGACCGTGACACACAAATAGTCCATTGACCGACCTTCACAGCCAGTACGTTCCACACCTTGCACCATGTCCAAGAGTAGTGACCAACAACCTATTCAACCATTCCACAACATACTCGAAAACAAGAAATCACAATCAAACACAAAAGAAATACGTACCATAATCCGGGTTGCCTCCCGGTAGCGCTAAGTTTACGTCTTCAGCCGGACATCGCCTAACCCCTAAGAGGTTGTGTAGTCGGGTGAACTTGCAAGGAAATTCACTTCATCTATCGGCGTGACATTTAGATCATCAGTATCCAAATACGGTTTCAATCGGTGGCCATTCACTACTTGTCGTCGTTGGTCCTTTGGATTCTCAATCTCCACATCTCCAAACTTCCCCACGCGTATAATCAAAGATGGGCCCGCCCACTTGCTTATCAATTTACCTGGGAATAATTTCAAACGTGAGTTAAACAACCATACCTTTTGACCTACGGCAAAAACTTGACGCCGCAACTTCGCATCATGGACAGCTTTCATCTTATCCTTATAGGCGGCAGCCGTGTCGTACGCTTCATTGCGCAACTCTTCAAGCTAACTCAACTTTAACAACCTGTGGGCACCTGCATCAGAATAATCAGTGTGACCTGTTTAACAGCCCATAATGCTCGATGAGCGATTTCCGTGGGTAAATGACAACCTTTCCCATACACCAATCGATAGGGGGTAGTGCCAATAGGGGTTTTATAAGCAGTGCGGTAGGCCCACAAGGCGTCGTCCAGTTTAGACGACCAATCCTTGCGGTCAATTCGCACCGTTTTCTATAAAATTTCCTTAATCTGCCTGTTTGACACTTCCACATGTCTACTTCTCTATGGATGATATGGTGTAGCAATACAATGGTCAACGCCATACTGTTTGAGAAGTTTGCCCACATTGAAATTTTTAAAATGAGATCCCCATCACTGATGATCACGCGAGGTATCCCAAATCGTGAAAAGATATGTGCCTGAACAAACTTACAAACCACGGTATGGTCATTGGTTCTTGTGGCGATTGCTTGATCCCATTTTGAAACATAATCAACCGCCACCAAGATATATAAATGACCAATGGAATTGGGGGAAGGTCCCATAAAATCGATCCCCCACACGTAAAAAATGTCAACGATCAAAATTGGCTGCATTAGCATTTCATCCCGTTTAGAAATCTCGCCCATTTTCTGACAATTGGTACAATGTTTAGCGAAAGCAAATGCGTCTTTGAACAGTGTCGGCCAGTAGAGGCCGCATTCTAGAACTTTATGGCCCGTCTTTTGTCCACTAAAATGGCCACCACACGCCAAAGAATGGGCATGTCGCAACACGTCCAGAACTTCCGTCTCCGGAATACACCTCCGGATGCTGATCAGCACCTATCCGGAACAAATCCGGTTCATCCCAAATGTAGTTCTTCACCTGTGCCAAAAATTGTTGTTTCCTCCTCTTATTCCATGCTTCCGGCATCGTACCTGAAACAAGATAATTCGCAAAATTAGCATACCATGGCTCAGAAGTAACAGACATAATAAACTCATCCGGAAACTGCTCATTAATCTCAGATGTGACATCCACACAGCCCAGCGGTAGTCGTGACAGATGGTCGGCGACTCCATTCTCACACTTTTTTTTATCTCGAATCTCTAGATCAAATTCTTGTAGTAGAAGGATCCAACGAATCAACCTTTGTTTCGCATCCATCTTTCCAATTAAATATTTAATTGCACTATGATCAGAGTAAACGAATACTTTACTGCCTCAGATATATGACTGGAAGTTGTCCAATGCGTAGACAACGGCAAGCAATTCTTTCTCCGTTGTAGTATAATTAAGCTGAGCATCAGAGAGAGTCTTGCTTGCATAGTGGATAACAACCGGTTTCTTATCTACCCGCTGCTCTAGTACGGCCCGATAGCGAAATCACTTGCATCACACATTATTTCAAAAGGTTTTGTCCAGTCCGGTGATTGCAAGATCGGGGCTTGTACCAGTTGTTCCTTTAATATATTAAAAGCGTGAACACACTCGTCATTAAACTCAAAAGGAATATCTTTTAACAGTAGATTACACAATGGTTTGCTGATGACACTAAAGCCTTTTATGAACCTACGGTAAAACCCGGCGTGTCCTAAAAAGGAATGGACGCCTTTGACATTTGTGGGAGGTGGTAATGTAGATATTACTTTGATTTTGGCCCTATCAACTTCGATCCCTTTACTCGACAGTACATGTCCTAAAACAATGCCCTCCTAAACCATGAAATGGCTCTTCTCCCAACTAAGTACCAGATTGGTTTGGACACATCGTTCCAACACCTCAGATAGTTCGTTCAGACATGTGCCAATGATGGACCGAACACGGAAAAGTCATCCATAAAAATTTCTAAGGTATCCCCGACCATATATGAGAAGATACGCATCATGCACCTTTGGAAGGTGGACGGGGCATTGCATAGCCCAAATGGCATTCGCCTATATGCGAAGGTACCGTACGGGCATGTGAATGTGGTCTTTTCTTGGTGATCGGGATGTATGGCAGTTTGATTGTACCCCGAATAACCATCTAAAAAGCAGTAAAATTTCTGACCTGATAACTTTTCAACAATCTGATCAATGAAAGGCAAATGAAAGTGATCCTTCGATGTGGTTGCATTAAGTTTCTATAATCAATGCACACACGCCACCAGGTTAGCTGCCGAGTGGCGATTTGCTCACCGTTGTCGCCTTTAACAATTTAGATCCCTACTTTCTTTGGTACCGTTTGGGTTGGACTTACCCACGCACTGTCGGAGATCGGGTAAATGATTCCAGCGTCTAACCATTTAATAACTTCCTTCTTAACCACCTCTCGCATGTTAGGATTCAAACGTTGCTGCGTATCCCGTGCAGGCTTTGCATCTGCATCAGTGATAATTTTATGCATTACAATAGAAGGGCTTATACCTTTGAGATCAGCGATAGTCCAACCAATTGCCGCTTTATGTGTTTGGAGCACCTTCAGCAATGCTTCCTCTTGGTCTTTTGCTAAATTCACAGCAATGATGACGGGAAGAGATTGGTTCTCCCCCAAGGATGCGTATTTGAGGTGTTGTGGTAACTCTTTGAGTTCAACCTTTGGAGGACTGATCAAGGATGGTTTCAATCCCGAAGAAATCTCGGCCGAAAGGCTCTCCACTTGATGAGTCCATGGAGGCCTTCTTTCTTGCATTGCTCCCACCTCTACACTCTGCACCTCCTTTTCTAGATCGCGCATATGGTTCTGTTCTACCCTGTCACACAACAAACATAACTCGGATGTTTCCTCCTCTAAGTGAAGAGAACATCCATCAATGATATCTGCCATGAAACATTCATCACTGGGAAACATGTCAGAAACGTTAGAAAACACATTTAATCTGACCTTCCTATTGCCAAACGTCATATCAACAATGCCAGTTCGGCAGTCGATCAACGCATGTGTCGTGGCTAAGAAAGGTCGGCCCAAAATGACATTTGGTTGATTGATTTGGTCCGATGAGACATAATCAAGCACCAAAAAGTCTACTGGAAAATAGAATTCTTCCACCTTAACAATGACATCTCGAACAATCCCTCGAGGAAGCTTAGGGGTCAAATCTGCCAATACAACAGTTGTATCAGCTCGACGAAGTGGCCCAAAATCATATTGGTCATACAAGCTTCCCGGGAGAATGCTCACACTAGCTCCCAGATCCAGCAACGCCCGATTCATTTTAAAATCGCCCACTTGAATGGGAATTAACGGCGTTCCAGGATCTTGTAGCTTAGGTGGAAGCACACCATTCAACACAGCACTCACCCTTTCGGTTAAATTGATCTGTTTAGGAACTTTGTGTTGTCGTTTTTGAGTGCACATGTCTTTTAAATATTTGGCATATGTCGGAACCTGTTTAATGGCATCAATCAAAGGTAAATTGATTTTGACTTGTTTAAAAACTTCCCAAACTTCTTCGGGTTGCGGTCCCCTTTTGTTGATGATGCCTTTATTACCCGGATTTCTCAAGACTTCGTGAAAGGGAGGTGAAAGTTGTTCCTCTTTCGTAGCCTTGGTCAGTTCAACATTTATAATTCGGGTGTTATTATTATTATTATTAGAGTTTATATTCATGTTACCCAACTTCGGTTCCGTTTCGTCATCACTCGCCCCATCCTCACCTAAATCCTCCACCACACCTTGGTGGAGCCGGAACTTTGTTATAGGTCTTACCACTTCAGAGAGTACTTACCTGATGGATCTGATTTCCCTTTTTCTGATGAGCTGGATTTGTTGTTGTATCACTTGGTAACCGCCCATTGGTTTGCTTCAACTCCTCTAGCTCATTCGCAAGTTGGCCCATCTGCGTTGTTAACAATTGGATGGCCTTGTCACGTACCTCATCCTTCTGAGCCCGCACTTCATCCAACTGGTTGCATTTATGCAAATCTTGCTTAATGGACTTTAGCATCTCCATCGTATCGTTACCTGCACTATGGTTAGACGATCCAGTTGTACCTCCTTGATTCGGGTGATACCCTCCTTAAAAGTTCTGCTGGAATCGAGGTTGATTAAAGTTCCTCCGTCCCCCCGACTGATTATTGTTACCATGAAATCCCGGATTGGCTTGATTGTTAGCATTCCCATAACTAAAGTTTGGGTGATTTCTAAGGCCAGGATGATATGTATTGGAGTTCATATTGAAATTTCTGCCACCCCCTCCATTGCCTTGCACGTAATTAACATCTGTAACACCTGTACCGATACTAGGACACTGATCAGCAATGTGCCCCAAATCCCCACAATGCCCACAGAACGGCATTTGGCCACTAACATCCTGTGCATTATCTACCGCTCTTACAACCGAATGCCGAGTGCTTCTTGAAGATTGGGCTTTGCGTTTCGATGTTCTCGCATTCCTTTCCAAGTACTCCCAATCAACTTGCTCATAATTTGTGCCAAATGTGCCATTTGAGGTTGAGCTAAGATCCCGTGCGTCTTCATCCGATAAGCCTTCATGAAAGGCATTCAACAACTCCCATAGTGGAATCTCATGATGTGGACAATTCTTCATCATCATTTTGAACCGATTAAATGCCTCGTGGAAGAGTTCCCCTGGTTGCTGTCGGAAATTCCGAATATCCTCTCGAGCGTTGTTGGTCCGCAACGGTGTATAGAACTCGTCGAGAAACAGTTGTTGCATATCATGCCATGTAAAAATGGAAGCCGATGGCAATGAATGAAACCATTGTTGCGCCTTATCTTCCAGTGTAAACTGGAAGAGTACCAGTTTCACGTCATCTGGTGTGAATTCCTGACCGCCAATGGTGTTGCATCGGGCATCGTATGCTGCTATATGCAAATATGGTTCTTCGGTAGCTAATCCATGATACTTTGGAAGGCTTTGAATTGATTGTGCCCTGACCTCAAATGACTGACCCGGTAATTGAGGAATAACCACTGGTGACAGGTTATTAGTGAAAGCCGGTTTGAAATGGCTCTCGACACCCCTTATAGGCTCCCACTAGAATCTTCTTGGGATGCCTTCAAATTGGCTAATCAGTGGAGGCATATTTCTAGGAGGTAACCGATGTGGACCTTGAGCCTGCGGTGCTGTAACTTGCGGCGGTACATTAGGAATCGGCCCTTGTTGTGGTGTTGGTGGCATTTGCACATTAATTGGCTGGCTGTTGACTGGTTACTGATTGACTGGCATGGGAGCATTTACAGATGTAGGGAGCCCCGAATTTCCGTAATTAATCCCATCTCCCACTCTAAACCCCATATCATACTTGTCATGTATTCCCAATCCCATCATTGGATTTCCCCATATTCATCAGATGCTTCAAAACCATCGCCCGAGTCCACTACACTAGTCCGTTGTTCAAATGCCGAATTCCTTGCAGAGTGCTGTTGTTGTTGTGAAGACGGGTAATATGTTTGTTGGACCGGTGGCTGAGTTTCAGTGGCAGGAGCAGGGTTAGACGGTCCCGTCTGCATAGGTGGGATCACGGTATCATCAGTGACAATCCTTACATACGGTGAGGATTGTGGAACATTAGAGGACTGGGGATGATATTGATTAGGAAAGGGTGGAAGATCGCTGAGGTTAGAAAATGGTGGCGGTGGTGTTGGGTGGAACAGTTGTGGTTGCGGATTGAGTAGGTAATGATGGTGAAAGTGGTATAGTTGTATTGGGTGCAGGATGAGTGGGTGTTGGTGAGAATTGATTTTTCAGAGGTGGAGTGACGGGTTGATTCTCGAAGTTACTTGAGCCCTCCATTAAATGTGTTGTCGGTGTTGTAGGTTGTGCAAACCGATTTTCACGATGCAATATTCGAGTATGTCGTGCTATTCTATCTATCTCTGGGTCAAACACTAGCGGTGAAGACTGCCCAAAATGCCGAGTATGATGCATACACAAATTGGTAGCGTCAATCAAAAACCGAATTAAACTACGTAGATAGGATACGTCAGGTATCAAACCACGGGAGTTTTGTGGAAAGCGTTATACTAACAAAATCTAAATAATGAATGCGATAAATACTAAACTTAAACTTTGAGATTATGATGACTGAAATAAACATAGTAAATTGGATTTTATATCAATAGAGAGAATGATGATTCCTCCGAACTTTAGAATGATAAGCCAATTGTAATAATATGTTTTGTCTAACCATTGAAAACTGAACATTGATTAAATTACCAATTGTGATGTTAAGTGACTAAGTACTCTGATTAACAAGTAATGAAAGGTTATCACATAACATCATTTGCAGTTACCAATCCTAATTCTTAGCCAAATAGATCCCAATTTCAAGCACTCTCGGGAATTGAATGGTTACAAATCAAGATTGAACAAAATGTAAATGTTTACAATGGAAATAATCACACATGTGGTGAGAAGCATCGAATGCTTAGATCACTGAATCCAAATGGTTCTCAAAACATACGAAATATCCGACTTACATCACTCCTCCATTCGGAGGAACCATAACAAAGAAATTAGCCGCTCATTGGTTGCTTGGATGCTTCAAAAACCGGGTAATGTGCTGCAATCTTGAACATAATATCGACTTGGTGTTTAATTGTGATGATTGAAGGTGGAAAAATTGCAAACTTTGAAGCCCTAGCCTTTTGTTTTCGACAGTACTCTCCGATAACCCCAGAATTGACCTAATCAGCCCTCTTATGCTGCCATAACAAATCATGCGAAATTTTTTCCTTTTGACCGTAAGCTACGGTCAACAGATTCTGACTTTTGTAATTCTCAACCTTAAGCTACGGTCCATAGACCGTAACCTACGGTTACGCAGTTCTGTCCAAATTTGTAAAGGTGATCGTAAGCTACGGTCGCTTGACCGTAACCTACGGTCAAGACTTGCTGGATTTTCCTTCTCTATGTAACCTAACCGTAGCTTACGGTTGACAAACCTTAGGCTACGGCGAGATTACATCAATTGAAGATTCTTGTTGCATCTTTCACTTAATTGCCGGTATGCCCCTCGACTTCTCGTTGTACCCATTTTCTCGTACTTCCACATTAGTTCTCGGTCCAAACGACTCCCGATTGGTAGTTTCTATTTCGTAACTGCATCTCGGTATTATGCGTCATCTCTTGCTTTCTTAAACGCCCGAATTAACCAGTTAACCTGCAAACAACCAATTCTCGTAGTTTTCTCATTCAACGCACATAATTGCCCAAGAATTAACGAAAATATGCAAGTTATAATCATTATCACTCGGGTTTCACCCCATCCATCAATGGCCCAAACCCTATTCTGCGTTTTAGGTGGTTTAAAATTAGCGAGTGTGTGTGTCGTCGTCCTAAAAGAAAAGGCTTTACGCGCGTTATAAATGAACATAAAATGAGTTGACCTAAACCAAAACACAATTTTACGTGGATCTGATAGGACACAACACAATTACATATTTGGGTTGAAGAATACAACCCCATCATCCACCAACCCGATATGAGGGTGATTCTAATGACACCCAACTTTTTCTATTTACTCCAAGTGATGTTATATTTGTGTTTTTCTTTTATAAGTTCCGATATATAATGTTTTATTAAAAAACGAATATGGTTTTGTGATGTGCTTATTTTTATCTATGCTTTGATAAAAATTTTATAAAAACGGAATTTAAAATTTTATAACGACTTATAAAACGTTATATTTGATACGGCCCCGTTTTTTATAAAATTTTATATCAAAACGTAGATGAAAATCAGTATATCGCAAAACTATATTCGTTTTTTATAAAACATTATGTTTCAGAACTTATAAAAAAACAAATTTAAATTTATCAATGTTACATTATTTAGTGTAAATAATAAAAAAGTTTTTTCTAACGGTAGGAAACGAATATGATTGACTCTCCTAATTATTGCTAAAGGATAAATATAATTGGTTAAAAACTTAAAGGTGAAAAAACAATATGATAATTCTGAAGGGTTAAATTGGTACATATCTTAAAACGTAAGAGCTTAAGTGTAAAGTTAACACATAGGTGCCATTTCACCCCTGTATAGCGAAAAGGTTCTTTCGATTAATGAATTTGCAGCCATGGTGAAATTGACGATGATGAGATCTCTGTATCGTTCGATCTCACGGCGATCGATAGGTTTCACCACCACCACCGCTGTAAACGGCAGCTACCAATCTCTCCGCCGTGGAACCCACCAATTTCTCCACTCTCCATCATCTACGCTTTCCAGTAACTTACTTTTGTATCATTCTTTTTATTAAGCTAAAAAAAATTACATTGATATGTGTAATTTGTACTTTATCATGATATCATATGATTTTAGGGCTAATATATACTATTTCGGTAGAGAATCTGTTTGAGTATGACTAAATTTTTGATGTTTAAATGAAAGTATTAACTAGAAGAATTAAAATTGATCTATGTAATTTGTACGTATCATGATTTGATTAGGATATTTTTGAAATACTATTTCGGTAAAGAATGAGAAATGTTTGATAATAAGTTAATTGTTCATGT
The DNA here is from genome assembly GCA_947069175.1 of Scalesia atractyloides. Lineage (NCBI taxonomy): Eukaryota > Viridiplantae > Streptophyta > Magnoliopsida > Asterales > Asteraceae > Scalesia > Scalesia atractyloides. The sequence continues at coordinate 13,086,228 of CAMTDV010000001.1, read as the reverse complement.
TGAAATGAAAGTATGAACTTGAAAAATTGACAATGGTCTGTGTAATTTGTACTTTATTGTCATATCATATGATTTTAGGGCTAAGGATGTCGCTTAGGATTTTCGAAATACTATTTCCGTATAGAATCATGTTTGCCTTTGAGTAAATTCTTGATGTTTAAATGAATGTATCAATACAGTTGGTCAGCTGACAACGGACACATTAGAATTTATGCTGGTAATTTGCTCTAGATATTTACAAATTCCAAGAAGATTACATGAAAATTTATTGAATATGCCGTTGATATTCATATGTAAGATCAGCTTTTTCATATGATAGTTTATAAATATAAAGTGCCTACTCACAAATCTCAATGTCACTTTTCAATTAAGTTTCCGCTATGGAAACGTAAAGCTAATAATGACATTCTCGATGTATAGAGAGTCGTTTGCCTTTTGCAATGGGAATTGGAAGCACGCGTTGTTTCAGTGATGGCTTGACACACTTACCAGACATAAAAGACGGTGACACTAAGCTTGCTTTTAAGGAGCTTATGGCTGTAAACTGGGATGAGTTACCCGAGACCGTGGTGAATAAAACCAAACGAGCATTGTCTAAGAACACTGAAGATAAGGCTAGCCAGGAGGCTTCAGCCAACCTTTTACGGGCTGCAGAGGCGGTTGAAGAGTTCAGTGGGTTTCTTGTGACTTTGAAAATGGAAATTGACGACAGTGTTGGAATGAGCGGCGAGGTGACTTTAAATACATTTAGTGTTGGATTTGTGTGTGTTTTTTTTTCTGCATTTTATTGTCTAAATGGTTAAAGTATTTTGCAGAATGTTCATCCTTTATCCGATGAAGTGGCTAATGCGTTAAGTGTAGCGTTTGGACGCTACTATGCGTACTTGGACTCTTTTGGACCAGATGAAGGGTATTTGAGGAAAAAGGTTGAGAATGAGCTGGGAATGAAACTGATACATCTGAAAATGAGATGCAGTGGTCTAGGTGGCGACTGGGGAAAGGTATAGTCTCTCTCTCTCTCTCTCTCTCACACACACACACACATACACACACGCGCACACTCCCTTGTAAGCTAATGTTGTTTTGTACCTAATATATGATGGACCTTCTTTCCTTAGCTTAAGACATTATGTCTAGCAGACAACCTAGAATCGTATTTTTATATTGTATTTTATTTCTCTTTTTGGAGTAATTGAGGTAGCTGCATTTGCATAATTGAAACTGGTCAATTTGGGTTTTTTGGTTTTGATTCATCTTTAGTGAGTCATATGAGTCAGATAAAACAAATTAGCTAAAAGATAAATGTGTCAAATAAGTTGAAAAACACCTAAAGTGTATAGTTTTTGTGTACAACCTCCTAAATCGTTAATTAAACAATGTCATAATATAGTCGTTGTAATAATATAGTTACTGTAAATGTAATTAACACAGTAGTTCATATGGAAGACATAAAATAAAAAAAAAACATAAAAAGCGTCTTGTGAGTAAACACAATCCATACTGACCTGTTTCAACCCATACAAAAACAGCTCATTTTTAGAACCTGTCTTGACCCGTTACATAATCTGTCTTGACCCTCCCATTTTGTCAACTCTATTTGAAACCACGAATTGTTCTTTTCCTTGTTTATGTAGTGAATATTTGTTCATGCATATTTAGGCTAATCTTGGTAAGTACTTTGTTACACACTATGTTGTTTACTAATTGCAGGTGACTGTTCTTGGAACGTCTGGACTTTCTGGTTCATATATTGAGCACCGGGCATAAATCTGAGAGTCTGATGCATAATGACATGTTTGTTGTCTTCAGAAACTATGTTCATGCAGGTTATGGTTCTATTTGTTTTAACCAAGGTTGGATATTGGTCTCTGCATTTTAACTGAATAATTACAGAAGAAACATGTTGTTAGAATCTATCCAAGTTATCTTCTAATGCAACTTGATCCAACAACTGCTCTATGCTTACAAGATACCAAACTTGAGTCATCATGTAGGTTCTCTAAGTCGTGGAGTCGTGATGGGTGAAATCGGGTTGCAGTTTTTTGGGTGATAAGTAGGTGAATCAGGGTCATAGTTTTTCTTTGACATGTCAAATGGGGAATAAACTTAGAAAACTTATCTATGAGAAAAACGGGTTGAATGGATCAAAAGCCGTTTAGAGCATACTCAAAATGCATAAAAGACCTTCGTGAAATGGTAATCAATGATTCTCCTTTAGTTAGAGGTCTACGTTTGAATCTTGGTTCCATTGATTTCATTTCATGTCAGAACCTCATAAAGGTCACATGCCTAGCACAAGCTGTAATTTACCCGATCTTATTGGTTAGTAGGGCATTGGCGTAGCCGTGAGCTTTTTAGTAATAGGTTTTCACTTTTCATTGTTAGAAAACATGATAAATAGTTTATTTGAAATAAATTAATAAATAGCTTTATAATATGATTTTGAATAAATAGCTTTAAGTTAATAGAATTGAAATATGTATTTAGACTTGATTTTAATATAAAAAGCGTCTAAAACGGCCGGGAAATCGATGAAGGTTTGCATGTTTACCTCAGCATTTACGATTACACCGAAAAAGAACATGCTACTTCTGATCTAAGCTGCAAACCCAGGTTGCCATCTTCCCTCTCCCTCCAAAAGCAATATTGTACATACAATGGAGGGAAAGGGAATGCATGGATTCCTTTACACGCGTAAGAAATACATGGCCTAACGACCACATGCGAGTCAGCTTGTCTAGCATTATCCCCCCTATTAATTTTTAGTAGATACACAATAAGTAAATATATAATTTTTAAAACTTCCAGTGGTTCCAAAACTTGATACTACTTTTTTTGCACAATAATGTACCAATATTTAGATATTTATACACCATATAATATTATTACTTGATCTAATACCTTTGCACACTTCTTTTTTTTTCTGCATCAAGACCATTGGAGTATCATTAACAGAACCATCCGATCATATTCATTTATACTAGACAATAATGTATATACACTAATTCCGGGGAAACCCAATAAATCTGATAAAAATTCTCTTGTGGGAATCGAACGCATGACTTAATGATCCCTAAGTCTTATCTCACCCCTAAAGTGTCAGCCACTAGGCACAACTATCTGCATCAGTAATAAACTAGCAAGGGCTTTAATACTAACGTTTTGAAAACTGATCTATTATCTGATCGATCAAACTAGCGGATTCAAAATTCGAATGTCGTAATTAACTTGAAAATTCGAATTGATAACTAACGTTAACACCCGCTCGCGTTGCGGCGTGGGTACATCGTAAACATTAAATGGATTAGTGCAAACGTTATGTGATGCATTAACCTTATGAAAACACATGTTTCGACATATCTAATTGAACTCAATGTAATCTGTATAAGCATTGCGAATGGATCAAAACGTAAAGTAAATCAAATTCATATCGTACAATCATAAAGTATTATATGTGACCCAACTCAAGTCATACATAGAAAACGTAACGGGTATGAAGGAAAAACTGACACGCGTAATCAAAAGGATTAATTAGAGCTTTCGGAAAAGGGGGAAAAGAAACCATAATTTGAGATAAAACTGACACGTGTAATCAAAAGGGATTAATTAGAGTTTTCGAAAAGGGGGGAAAAGAAACCATAATTTGACTATACTCGATTCGAAACAAAATTTACAAAACATACATAAAAATATTTGACCTGAATCATTTCCCAAAAAGTTTATATCGAAATGTAGAACAACTCGAATTTATACTAAAACGTACATAAAAATAAGCACGTAAAAATGGCTTCTTTAAACAAAACGTATTATATTTGACTTGATTCGTTTCTAAAAAAAAGTTTACGTCGATATGTAGAACAAATCATACTTACATGTACATACATAAAATATGCACGTAAAAAATAGTTTTTAAGTAAAGGAAGTATAGGGGCAAACCGAAACAAAATATTAGTAAAAAATGTAATAGGTTAAAAACGTTCGTAAAACCATGCCAAGTAGGACCAATACCACACACGGCATCGGCTCTCAACATCGGAAAAACTTGTAAAATAAAATAGAAAAAATATAAAAAATTACACCAAACGAAAAGTAGACTTAAAACCGTTGAAACACGCATACCCATTACAGTGTGTTAATGCAAAGAAATTAAATAGAAATGTAAAACGTAGAAAATAATAACTAACTCGATCTAGGACCCGCCCGTTGCAGCGAACTTGTCAAACGGAAAATTGGACACGTTGCGTCGTGCGTGTCAAATGTGAAAAAATAGAGCAAAAAACGTTAAACCTCACATGCATGTTACGACGTGTTAACTCGTAAAATTTAAAACGAAACGTAAAACCAAAAACGTGCAAAAAATAAAAGATATGGGAACCAAAGTTGTAAATAAAAAAGTGTTGTGTTAAATTATAAAAGCTAAAAATTTTAGGTTAAAAATAAAAAATTAAAAAGGGTAAACATACAAAATATGAAGATCTTTGGGTTAGTGAAAAATCAAACATTTTTTGTTTGAAAAACTCCCCGTGCTTGGGGTACAACCTTAAAATGAAACAAAATGTGGCTAATTTATAATATAGAAATAGTATATAGAGTAAACTGTCAAAATGGTACTTGACATTTGGTTAATATTGGCACTTTAGTACAAAACTCAAATCTTTTGAATCTGGATCCCTTTAGTTTCAGTTTTGTTGCCATTTTTATCCAAAAGTAAAATTTGCTCAGATTTTTCAGTTAACATCTAGTTTTTTTTGTCTTTTTTCTTCATTTTAATGAAGGGCAAAATGGTTAAATTTTTTTAATTTGTTATAGTAAAATGTTAAAACACTATTTTACTTTTAATAAAAGAGAGTAAAAGATATTAACTAAAAATTCTAACCAGATTTTAATTTTAAATAAAAATAACAACAAAATTAAAACTATATAAACCTAAATTTTTAAAAAAATGTTTTTTAAACTAAATTGTTTTCACTAGGAAATTGGGCCACACAATGATTTGGGCCTTCAGGTTATTGCAATGATAAAAAAAAATAAAAACATATTCTTTTTTACACAAACTCCACAGTCAGCTAAAGAAGTAGAAACGCAGCAAAAGTGTAGGGATAAGGGAACTCCCTGCGATATTCATTTCCGGCGGTTTTCTCAACTCCGGTAAGTCCTTTCTTCTCCGTTCTTCGCTCAAGTTTCCGTACATTTTGTCCGTTTGGATTAGCGTCTTTTGTTGTGTTGAAATTTGTACCTTCGAACTTCATTTGCAACCAGATATTGTTAATCGATTAAGTTTCAGTGATATGTTTTGGGGGAATTGGAACCGATGATAACATTCCACTTGAATTACAAGTCTGTTAAATTGGGAAATTTTGTTAGGGTACATGTTTTAACACTAAGCATTGATTTAAAAATACCTTCTGGATAGCTAAAACATGACTAATTTTGATTAATTTTTTTTAATTAATTCAGTGTAACAGGCTAAAATGAAGATTTTCTGTTGAAAATTTGATGAAAAATGATATACTGTAAATGGTGAAGAAATAATTTTTCGTTTTTCTACCCTTTTTGTTTTCCTGAATGTATGGGTCGGTTTCACCCTCCAATCAAATCACAAATTATGGTTTGATCTAGGGGTGTTAACGGTCTGGTCGGCATCGTTGTCAATAGCGGCTATTGCGCGCTATGTAGCGAATCGATGAAGTATGCTATTTGGGTTATAGCGACCAATAGCGTAAATAGCGGCAGTTGACTTTTTTTTTTATGTAAATAGCTATTACATATAGCTATAAAATAGCTGGTTTATAGATTTTTGTTAAATATACATGTAAAATAGCATATATAGCAGGGTATTTTGATATAACATACATATAAAATTTTTAAATTTCTTTTTCTAGTGTATCGCTACGCTATTAACAACTATGATTGACACAAACCTTGGGCCAAAACTCTAATAATGTTTTTAAGAAACAACAAACCGAACTGAATGGTTGGTTTGATCTGTCGGACCAGCCAGGTTTGGCGGTTTAAAGGTTTGATTTTTGCGGTATAGTTGTTTTAACAATTTCTTTTCTTTGAAAATCATTGGTTTTATATAAAAATAAATGATAAAGATGTTCATGATTACAATACATATACTTGTCGTCGGCCAGTTCCAAGTTTCACATCGGACCGAACCATTAAACCACCAAGCCATGAAAACCGAACCATCCGGATCTCAAACGGCCAACTTGCTCTAAAGACACTCTGGTTTGGATTTTCGGTTTATGAAAAGATACAACCAAAACCAAAATCAACCCATCTGGTTTTTTTGTTTTGCTCGATTATTATTTCGATTCGGTTAATACGGTTCAGGCTCAGTTAATGGGTTTTCTGCTCAACCCTTTTATGTATAAACCCATGTCATATTTCTCTCATTTTTCAGGGCATATGGACATGAGCAACACACACAACAACACTTTGTGGTTCTTCAAGCACAAAGGTTTCGACGACAAAAACATTCATGAAATCTTCAAAAAACGCAAGCGCCTCGAAGGTGTCCGAAAAGAAAACTTATCCGAAAACTGGGACTACTTAAAAAAAATCGGCATCCATGAAAGAAAACTCCCATCAATCGTCACCAAATGCCCACGAATCATGACTCTCGATTTAAACGAAAAACTCATCCCCATGGTACAATGTCTAACAACATAATCCACAAAACAACACGAAGTTGCTTCCGCTATAACAAAATTCCCACACATTTTAACACACAGCGTGGAAGAAAAACTCTGCCCACTTCTCGGTTTCTTCGAGTCACTCGGTGTGTCAGGAACTCAGCTCGGTAAACTTCTTCTACATAACCCAAGATTATTAGCTACAGTATTGACTCAAAGCTTTCTGGGGTGGTTGACTTTCTTGTGGGTATCGGGTTGACCAAAGAAGGGTTGATCGGTAAAATCTTTGTTAAAAGCCCGTCGATCATGGGTTACAATGTCGAGAAAAGGTTACGCCCGACAACCGAGTTTTTACTTTCGTTAGGGGTAACAAAAGTGGATCTTCAACATGTGGTGATTAACTTTCCGGAAGTTTTGTGTAGAGACGTTGACAAGGTGTTGAAGCCGAATCTTGATTACCTTAAGACACGTGGATTTGATTCGCAACAGATAGCGACTATAGTGGCCCGTTATCCGCCTATTTTGATTAAGAGTGTTAAGAACTCGTTAGAGCCGAGGATTAGGTTTTTGGTAGAGGTAATGGGTCGACGAATCGAGGAGGCTGCGGGTTATCCGGAGTTTTTTCAGCACGGGTTGAAGAAACGGGTTGAACGGCGGGAAAATATTTTGAAGCAGAAGAACATCTCTTGCAGTTTGAGTGAAATGTTGGATTGTAATAATAAGAAGTTTTTTTCTAGGTTTAATTTGGTTGAGAAATTTGTGTAAGGAGTTTTCTTAGTTACCTATTATGTGTTTTGATGTAATATAGTTGTATGCAGTTTTAAACTGGTATTCGTGTTTTTTTTTTTGTTTTGTTGACATGAAATTAGGGATGTATTAGAGTTACTTGTAAGTCTCTAGAGATTGACTCGTTAAAAGCTCCAAATTTAAACAAGCTTGAGTTTAATAATAGAGATTGACTCGTTAAAAGCTCCAAACTTAAACAAGCTTGAGTTAAATAAATAAAGTTCATATGATAAAGAAGCAGGATATATTGAATTTGACTAGGCTTAAACCTAAACATATTGATAAAAATAATTGAATAATATATATTACGTCAGATATAGAGCACTGGAATTTAAAATATATAAATTAATTATAGATATCCATGAATAAATAGTTAAATAATAAACAAGTAAACCCAAGCAAGGCTTAACCTTTAGGTATAATTATAAAACTCGAAATGAGCGACCTCTATAAGAAACCCAAAAATATATGCTTTTATTTGGAACGGCTAATTTCATTAACACAACTAGCAAGAAGCTACGAAAGATACAAACGAGGAGAAAGAAGGAAACTACACCAACTATGCCAAACAACATGATTAAAAGGGGATCTGTTTTTGTCCATAAGTTGTCTTTAAATGATTAGCCTCCTTGGAAGAGAACATTCCTAACTTTCCAAATACACCAACATGCCATTAAAATGATACAGTGAATAACTTTCCTTAGGCGATGATCCATCCGACAACTCTTATGAACCTAAACTAAGCCTCTAATCGAAAGGGTCATAAATTGGAGCGATGCAACAAAAATTGGACACCACATGCCAACCCGATTAGCGAAGTAGAAAGATACGAGGAGGTGATCACTTGTTTCATCTTCTTCTTCTTCTTCGCCACACAGCTGACACGTCAATTATCCTACATTAACGTTTCTTTTTCGCAATGCCACAAGAGTCGGTAATTTGTTTATATCCGCCTCCCATGCCAACATATTTGTTTTTAATCGGAACCAACTGTTCCACTCCATTCCACATTGGGAAGTGCTGTTTTTAGCATCAAACAGAACCATTTTCATGGCTGCCACAGAGGAGCCAGAATTATCAGCGGCCCAGACCCACTGATCAGAGCCGAATAGATTGCTATAATTTGAACGGGCCTTGTAGAGAGAGAAAAAATAAGTCGGGAGCGTTTCCAACACTGCCTTAATCAAAATGAGTCTGCCGCCCACCGATAACGACATGCAGTCCATAAGGAGTCTCCTATCGAGCGCTTCCACCACCGGACTCCAGTTCCCAATTCTGTTCATATTGGCTCCAATAGTTAAACCCATGTACGAACATGGGAGGGAACCCGTCTTACACCCAATCAGATTTGCAAAAGACACCACCGATAACGACATGCAGTCCATAAGGAGTCTCCTATCGAGCGCTTCCACTACCGGACTCCAGTTCCCAATTCTGTTCATATTGGCTCCAATAATTAAACCCATGTACGAACATGGGAGGGAACCCGTCTTACACCCAATCAGATTTGCAAAAGACACCACCACCCACCACCACCGTGCATACACCACCAACAGTTTATTTTATAAGTCTACATACGTTAAAAAACAAACAGTCTTCTCCTTGCATACTGTAGAGGTTTGGTCCACCTCTTCTTCTATAGATGTGATCCGCAGACTGCAGACATTTTACCTCTTAAAAAACAAACAAACACCACCTTACTCATTATTTCATCTAAACTTAATAAAAATAAACAAGTTTTTTGAACAACCATGCATTCCCTTAACTGTAAACAAGTTCAATAAAACAATACTTCCATTCTATCTCCATTTTGGTGCAATAATAGTCACATTCCATCAACTCAGTTACATCTATCTTGCCAAAAATTTGTTCAAGAACATGAATACCTTCCCAAAATCCCTGCTTAATTTTAAGATTTAAGGTTTAGGAGCGCTAATCTTTACTAATCAGTAAACGGATTTTCAAAGAACAAGAACCACAAGGTAGCACAATCGATGCCATGTCAGCAGTATTGTGTGCTTGTAAGGAAATCTTGTCTCCTTCCATCAATAACTCAAACCCCATCTCTCCCAATTCCGAAGAGTTGAGTGAGAAGTAATCACCACACCGGCACTGATAAAAAAGCTCCACCACATCGCCGCCAGTCTCCACCATCAGATCATCTACCACGATTTCATCTGCAACGGCATCATCATCTTGTCTTGACATCCGAAGCTCCGTATCATATAATGCCCGTGATTTTACGTTTCCTAGGATCTCCCAAGCTGTTTGGATTTCGAGAAATCTTGATTCGGAATTTGTGGTCTCGGATGTTTTCTGTAGCTTATCTGGATGGGAAATGAGGAGCGCGGATTTGTAGCTTGTACGGATTTCTTCTTGGGTTGCATCTTCTTGTATGTTCAGAACGTTGTAATGAGTTCGACGGATTGGATTGTCGGCTAATAGCATGATCAAGATTCTTCAAAAGCTTCTTCCTGCAAATACAGGAATAACTATGAGCACATAACCTCCATATCTTATAAAAAGAGCTGTTCTATAGCATAGATCTCACATTCCAACCACATGTTTGGTTTATCTAGAAACTAATAGTTAAAACCACATGCGATTTGAAGTCCGTTTGACCCATTGTAACCCTATTTAACGAGAGCCCGAATTCGCCAATTCCAACCTCTACCCGCTAAACTCTCGCTTATTTATTGAGCCCAAGCTCGAGCCTGGCATGTGAAGCTCAACAGGCTCGTCGGCCTTGGTGTAATACTTGATTTTACTAATATTTAATAACGTTTACCCTTATTTAATGTGGTCTAGTAAACGAGCTGAGGCGAGCTTATTTAAACTTGTTTACGAGCCGAGCCCAAGTCCGAGCTTCACTTATTGATCTCGCAAGCCTAAATGAGTCTATTATTTATATTATTTTTATTTAATATATTAATTACTAGATAATAAACGACTCGAGCCCGAGCTTAGCTCGAGCTTGAGAACCTACCAACAAGCCGAGCTCGAGCTCTCATAAGTTAATCAAGCTCAAGCCTGATCAAGCTCGGCTCAGCTTAGCTCTTTGCACCCCTAGCCGTGACCGAACTTACCAACACACATGCATACCTCACTGTTAATTAAAAAAGAGTGAGGCGCTCGAGGTCTCAACTCACGTACGTGAGGCGCGTTGCTCTCTATACAACCAAATAAACCATATTCACAAATTACAACCTCAAGTTGTGTCTCTCATTTGTTTTACATAAAGGTGGCAAAATGGGTTGGTTAATGATGATGATGATGATGATGATGATGATGATGATGATGATGATGATGATGATAATAATAATAATAATAATAATAATAATAATAATAATAATAATAATAATAATAATAATAATAATAATAATAATAATAATAAAGTGAAAAATAATAATGAAGATAACAAAATTTTTAAAAAATAATAAAATCATAAAAAACAAAATGTTAAAGTTAAAATATTATTTTTAAATAATAAAAATATTTTTTAACAAAAAATAAAACAAAAATTAGAAAAAATAAAAAGAACAATTAGTCGAACGCCATTTATGTTGTACAAAATTCTTTCTAATATCACAAAATATTTAGCAATCTAGGGTACTTCTCCCTTAAATTTTATTTCCTGTTAGATGCAATTGTTGTTTTAGGTCACAAAGTATTACAAATTTTAACCTCTTACATTAATCAAACCACACAAACTGATAATGTGCATCCTTTTTCACTGTGCAGATCATAGTTGTCAAAGGCGTAATGCACACTCAAGGCGCAAAGGGTGCCCCGAATACAGTTGTTCGAATACCTGGGGAAGCTATGACTGCAACTGTAATGATGACGACAATTTCAGACATGGACACGAAAACACGACACGACATGAAACGACACGATCTGAAAAGGTTCATGTTTGACCCTTTACAGGTTTCGTGTCTTAGACAGGTCGACACGATAAGACATGTTAGTTTTCATGTCGTGTTCGTGTTTTACCTATTTCGTGTTCGTGTCTTATCGTGTTCATGTCTTAACAGATCATGTTCGTGTCTAACAGGTTATGATTGTGCCTTAACAGGTCGTGTCTGACACGATATGCTAGCCCTAGACTCCACACACCACCCCTCCAGGGCGAGTTCGTGTCTTAACAGGTCGTGTTCGTGTCTTAACAGGTCATGCTCGTGTCTTAACAAGTCGTATGATACGATTGTAAATTTTTTCGTGTCTTAACAGGTCGTGTTCGTGTAACTTGTTTATTATTAGGTTCGTGTTTGGAAAAACTAACACGATAAGATTTCGTGTCGTGTTCATGTTTACTTGTTCCGTGATCGTGTCTTATCGTGTTCGTGTCTGACACGATATGCAAGCCCTACTTTTGTATATGAGAGACCATAATACGTGCATAAGTACAGCGCGCGCCCGAAGGGCTTTTGACAACATAGGTGCAGATATTAACATACAAATCAAACACAAGAATAATAAACAAAACCAATCTGCTGGATCAGTCTTGTGTGTGCATGATATATTCACCCAATAAACCCTTTTCATGATTCAACAGCTCTAACAAACAGCAAAAACAGCAAAAATTAATAACAAAAAACAAAAAAAAAAAACTCAACCGAAACAAATGCAAAACAATCAGCAACTTAAACAGCACTAAAACAGAATAAAATTAACTAAATAACTAGCACAATTGTGGCATTCAAAAAAAAATTAGCACATATGTTACAACTAACAACCAACTATAATCGCTGAACAGATCAACGAAAGCAAAACAAAACTATAACTTGTCACCAAAAAAAACTAACTTCAAACAAATCGTGTAATTTGTGTGGTGAATGCAGAGCAGATTAAGTTAAACAAACAGCATGAATTCAATTAAACTGTATTAAATGGTTGTGTACAACAATTTAAAGATGGAAATTGATGAAAAAAATCACCTGAATTTGGTGCTTTGAGTGTTTGTAGTTGTTAGAACCGTTGAAACCCTAGGTCCTGCATATGAATATTATAATTATGTGAGCTCAGTTGAATGTTTTATGATCTAGCAGGGCAGGAGAAGGTATTGGAATCCTAATTGATGGTGTAATATTTAAAGTCCATAAGAACCCTATTTCTTTCAGCCCATCTTGACCCGTAACCTACTTTTTTAATTTTCAACTAAGTCCATTTTAAACCCCCTTGTAAATAAATAATCTATTACCCAAAATAACCCATGGTGTAATATTTAAAGTCCAAACGAACCCATTTATGTTGTTTGGGTTGGAATTGCCGGGGCTAGTTTTACATATCAAGCTTTTTATCGAGTAACCTTTCATAATTTCTTCATCCCTTTGGTTGCTTTTGTATTCAGACCTAATTCGGTGCCTCACACCCCTGCTGCTATGTTTAAGCGCCTTGTGCACTGCCTTAAAACCAAGCCTACGCCAATCCTAAGAGCATTCACAATCGATCCTTTATATTTATGTGAGTGCATTCTCTATATTTTATAGAATGGCTGTGACCACAGGAGAGAGAAAATATTACTATTCATAAGTAAATTTGGAGGGACACTGTTCACCGTCAATTGTCCAATCTTATAATAAGCTTACCTATTTTCACATAGCGTCTGTTACTTTGATGATCTAGGTAATCAATTGCTAAACTAAGTGTAACAAACCAACCCTCGAATCCAGTATCAACATAACTTTCAATGATTGTGATTTAACATTATTATACGGATTTCTCATAAGCAAACACAGATCATCATACTAAGTAATCAAAATTTCCAACATAATAACAAAGGGTTTCGATTCACCTTAAAAAGAATTAAGTTCACCACAATTTAATAGATAGGATAACTAGAATAGAAAATTGCCTGTTCGAATTGGAAGATATAGAACCGGAAGATGAATCGGTGGGAGCAACCGCCGCTGGTAACGATTTGATGCAGGCTGTTACAAAACTTGATGTGGGATTTTATATGCTTCATCAGTAGACCACCAGATAATAAATTGTCATCTAAAACCCCCAGACAATCAGCCAGGATATTGGATTTAAATCGGCCAAAAAAGTACTTAAAATAATAATAAGCGATATTAGATTTAAATAACTTAAACTTTTACTAATTGATTGATAACACTTTCAGCTTTCCATTTGTACCATAGCACTTCCAACTATTAACTTATTTTCTTCTGGCACTACCTAACTAACTGAACTCTAACTCAGTTAGCTGATGTGATGTCAGCTGCCACGTCATTAAAAATGCCACATCATTTGCCACGTCAGCAAAGGGCCCTATAAGATGCCACATCAGCAAATACTAACTAGGTTAGGTTTAAGGAGTGTTAGAGGGAAATAAGTTGAAAGTTGGGAATGTTAGTGTACAAATCGAAAGTTGAAAGTGTTATCGGCCAATTAGAGAAAGTTGAGGTTATTTAAATCCAACATCCTTAATTCTAACAAAAAGAATTATTTAGACGTCTAATGGATACAACAAATAAGCTTAGGGGGCGTTTGGTTCGTGAAATGTTTTGCAATTGGAATTTATATAGGAATTAGAATTTGAAGGAATTGAATTTGGAATTTAAACATTCTAATTGGAATTGGAAATTGTTGGAATTGGAATCTCAATTCCATTTTTATTGTGTTTGGTTGTCAAATGAATTGATATCCATCACCCCCGTCACCCACAGCCCCCGATTCTGGTCGAAGCAGTATGGGTCGAAACTGTTCGGATCAAAACGGTTCACGTCGAAATGGTTCGATTCAAAACGGTGCAGGTCGAAACCGTTCACGACGAAACGGTACGTGGCGAAAAGGTTCGGTTGAAACGGTTCTCATCGAAACGGTTCGATATGAAACATTGTGGGTACCGTTCGCGCCGAAACGGTACGGACGGGTCGAAACAGTTCGCGTCAAACGGTTCGATTCGACACGGTACGGGTCGAAACGGTACGGCTCGGAACGGTTCGTGTCGGAATGATTCGCGTCGAAACGGTTCGACTCCAAAAGGGTTTGCGTCGAAACGGTACGGGTCGAAACAGTCGAAGATTCCAATGAATTTACTTAAATTTTTCACATATAGGAAGGATTTTGAATTCCTTTAGTTAAAGGAATTTATGCCTAATTCCAATTTCAATTCCATTGTCAATCAAATACATAAAGATTGAAATTGAGATTCCAATTCCATCAAATTATGTGAACCAAACATATTAAGAAATGAAATTCGAATTCCAATTTTCTTAAATTTTATTGAATTTCTGCGAACCAAACGCCTCTTAGTTTATAGTTTTATATAAACACAATAGGTCAATTATATATTTACAAGCAGATTTCTTGTCACCAGTGATTGTTTGCGATGGACTCAAATTCTTAAATCTATATGTAGTAGTGTACAAAATAACCCAATTATAAATCGATTTAATCATAATTGAACGATTAGAGACTATTTTTAGCCCTAGGATCGTAACCAAATAGGAACTTTTTTGAAGGAGCCGTCGGTTAAAAAAAACCGAAAAGTTAAAACAAATAGGGAAAAACCGGTTTTAACCCAACCAGTTAAAACGAATAACAAAAAAATGAGAAAAACCAGCTATTAACCGAACCGTTAAAGCAAAAATGAGAAACCATTGTTTAGTTCCCCACTTGTGGCCTAGTGGTAGGAGACTTGGGTTTTCCAATGGAGACTCAAGTACAACTCTCACTTGTGTCATAAGGGGTGGATATAGGCAATGAAGGATTTGAATTAGGCCTCGTGTGAAGTTGTCAGTTCAATTCCCGAGCCCAACCGGGTTTTCGTCCCACAGTGTGTTACGCCAGAGAGTTCTACTCTTGTAGTGGCACGACTGTCAAGTGACAGCCGGCGATATGGTTTCCCGGGGGAACATCCAAATTTTGAGGCCAGTGTTCCAAAAAACGTCAAATTTTGAAGCCATCGTGGGCCCGGTTAAGAAAACATAGTTTGCAGTTTGGCCAGAGTGGGGCAATATGAGGCTCTTCAATTTGGAGAGTGTGGAAACCTTATACATGCACCGTTTCCAAAAAAAAAAAAAAAGAAGAAAAATTGACCAGACTAGTTAAGAGAAAAAAACCGTTTTGTGCATCCCACCGATCCAGAGCTAGGATCACTTGTCCTAACAATGAGTCCAAGACATGATGAAACCAATAAACGAGAGCGAATGGCTGGTCTTAGTGTAGTGTTTCACTAGGTTCAAGCCTTTTCAATTGTGTCAAACTCGATTAAGCAAGTTTGAGACAAATCGATTCTGAAAAGCCCAAGGTGAGATCAAACTTGGAACACCTTGCGGAAACATCAACTCATTAACAACCATACTTCCTTACATGCTAGCTTTGGATATAAAGGGCAAAGCGAGTCGAGCTCGAGTTCTGTTACATTAAACAAATTACCAATTGGTTAAAATATGTTCCGAAATTACCAAATTGAATACACACCACCAAATTACAAGGAGCATCATAACTTGAGAACCAAACCAAAAGACATATGTAAGCAAACTTTTTAATGGTACAAAAGTCTTCAAACATAAAACTACCAACGGCTGTCAAATTATAATCCAAAACACCTTAAATCCCCAATTCTTAACCCATAAAATCTTTCGAATTACACTCAAAGAGCAACACCCTTTCGCATTGCCCCATCATATACTTTTCCCTTTCGACTCCAGATGTTTTCACTTTTAAAAGCACTGGCGCGATCCACAAACACACATTACTTTAAAAACATCCAAGTAAACATGCTCATGGTTACCAAAACAGCATTGAATAAGGGTAGAGAGAGATACAAATACAGTCTACAGATACATATATGAACGCAGATGCAAGCATTCAAGATGGTGTTGTTCATATTAGTCTTCTTAAATTTGATGCCTGAATGCATTCAAGAACTTATAACACCTGAGACCCAAGGAACGACCATTGGTGCGTTCGGATGATTTCTTCTGTAATTTTCTGAATATGTATC
This sequence comes from Scalesia atractyloides, assembly GCA_947069175.1. Classification (NCBI taxonomy): domain Eukaryota; kingdom Viridiplantae; phylum Streptophyta; class Magnoliopsida; order Asterales; family Asteraceae; genus Scalesia; species Scalesia atractyloides. The sequence continues at coordinate 13,069,845 of CAMTDV010000001.1, read as the reverse complement.
CTTAAAAATCACTTTCGGCTCTTCTGCCTGCACGCAAAAATGGGAAATTATTGGGAGTTTTGAGTCGCTTCATTCATCATAAGAAAAAGTCGGCTTTTAGGTTCTTCTTTTAGTGGTGCCAACTTTAACCCATTGATGTAGATGGTGGTCGATTCGGGCTTTTTTTTTATTCATGCTAGTGGGTAAAGATGGAATTTTTAACTTAACATGAAACGGTTTAAATGGGTTAAAAGTCGCCCAAAGTATATTTAAAACACTTAGCTTGGAGGATTATATCAATGAATAGATTCATAATCATATCTAATATATAACAACAGAATCAAAAAGGAATGAAAAATGTTTTAAATGGTCAACCCAACTAGTTTTGACCGTACTTCAAATATAATTCATGCTAACCCGAACCAGTTATGACCCATTACCAAACCTGCTTGACTGCTCATTTTGCCGCAGGAATTTTTTAGTATTTAGATCTTCAAAATATCATTCTATGCAGTTATCAATTTTTTCAGAAGATAAATCTTGCCAATGTTGAAGTTAACAAGTTACTCTTTTGGAAACTCAAAAGTCAAACAAGGGATCAAAGTTAGCACCCCTCTCGGTCCTGAAAATGAAGTGCTAATGGTTATTCTTGCATCAAAATCTCCACAGCCCGTCCAAAATTTTTCAGTTATACAATTTTTGGTTTATTTTTTTAAACTTTTGCAGGGTTCATGGTTTGGCTTTCAGTAAAAAAATAAAAAGTATGATACTTCAAAAATCAGGTACCCTCTTAGCCTCTTATAATCAGTACCTACTATTAGGTTCTTAATTTAGGTCCACAATATTTCCCTATTTTGTTTTATTTCAAAAGGTATTAAATATGTAACTAATCTTCAAACAATTTTCTTGAAGAACTATGCAGTTTCACTTTTCAAGGGATGAAAATATCTATACACAATTAGATGTGTCAATATCGACCCATTAACTAGTGAATGGGGCGATAGGGATTATGTTTTATCTCTACTTAGCTCAAACAGGTAAAATAAAAGAAACTGCTTAAAAGGAAACAGGTCAAAAACATCAAACAGGTGGATATTGTGCAATTTGTATTTTCAATGCATAAAACCTCATAATATCCTAAATCATTTTATTCAAATCGTTAAACTAATATAATGTTCGTTAACATTTTTGAAGAAAAATTCTATTAAAAAATTGACAATTAGTTGATCAGGGATTCGGGTCACCCTAATCCTACACATCACGTTTCAACCCATACGAAAAACCACCCGTTTCAAGACGTTATCTAACCTAACATTTCATTCAACTAAATAAAAAAAACATGTTGATGATGAAAAACTTACATATTTCAGCCAGCATTCTTCAAGTTTATGTTGGTATATATCAGGGGAATGACACCCTTCTTCAGCAGGGCAATAAACCCAAATATTACATTTCATTTCATCCGGTCTTGCATTTTTCGCTTGATTTAAACATGCCTGACAACATTCATACGCACTTTCTTTATGATGAGTTAGACCCATTTGACCGCATGACCACCATAATCGGTATGAAGTTCCGCATTACATTCAGGAGGTAGCCGTCTTCCAGCAAGGATGTCATCTAAAAAGTCAAAGTCAATGTGATATATGATTGCCTGAAGAATTATAAAGAGAAAATATAGAAGATGTAATTACCGAAATCATCTTCACCCTCGGGTTTGTCATCATGTACATTGTTGATTACATTAACGGGTATCCAGAGGCCAATATCATTTGATAGTTTGGCCCAATTGAACTCCAAGGCTTTTGCAAGCATACCTATAAACATGTACGCAGGTCATGTTTCATTCTTCAGCTTCAAAATTGACAAGAATAGAGTTGTGCAGAAAATATTAACGGGGTGCTTGGATTTGCGTTTGGTTATTATTGCAATTTGCATTCACCCTAATCGGTATTTAATGTTTGGATGAACAAATTCTGCTTTAATTTGACCATCAATATTAAATAATCAGTTTATACTAGCTGTAGGCAAAATTATTATCAAAGGGTAAGATAAAATAATATAATTTCCCGTTCTTTCAACCTAGTTCTAGAGACATCTACTCATGCATAGGGGTGCAAACAAGCCAAGCGGCTCGCGAGCTGCTCGAAATCGGCTTGAGAAAAAGCTCAAAACGAACCGAGCCTTATCGAGCCCGAGCCTGGCATGTGAAGCTCGTCAGGCTCATCGAGCCTTGGTGTAATATTAGTTTTTATTAATATTTAATAACATTTACCCCTTATTTGAAGTTGTCTTGTAAACAAGCCGGGCCGAGCTTATTTAAACTTGTTTACGAGCCAAACCCGAACCTAAAAATATGCTTGTTTAGTAAATGAGCATGAGCTTCACTTATCAAGCTCACGAAACCAAACGAGCCTATTGTTTATATTAGTTTTTTTTATATTAATTAATAGATAATAAAAGAGCCGAGCTCGAGCTTGAGAAACTACCAATGAGCCGAGCTTGAGCTCTCATAAGTTAATCGAGCTCGAGCCTAGTCAAGCTAGGGCTCGGCTCGATTGCACCCCTCCTCATGCCTCTTTTATTCACGAGAATATTTTTTTTGGTCATTTTATAATTTCTTAAATAATCAGAAACTGTTAAAACACTGATTGTCTGATTATATTGCAGCTGATTATGATTATTCAAAATCACATAATCACAGTCAAAATAATACGCGAATAGTGTAAAAAAGTAAGTAAGACCTGCTTCCGCTGGTACGATGGATGAATTAGAAGCTTTCCCACGAGCAACTCTTTTGGCTTCCTTTAGTTTTTGCCCCCGCCACCTTTCAACTGCTTCTGTGCAACAAAAACAAATTAAAATAATTAGATGTTTGACGAATTTTAATTATTTATTAAAAAATTAAAAATAATTATATATTTTGCGAACAGAAGAGATTGTTAAATAGAATTAAAGTCTCTCAAAACGAAAGTGTATACGGGTCATTTTGTTACTAGTCGTATAAACAAATCATCTAAAGCTGACACTCGGATGATCAAAAGCAAAATATGTTTATCCAGGCGTTAAAGACTAATTATTACAATTCAAGTTGCAATAATCAAATAATCAGTTTCAAAAACCAAATCAAAACACCCGATAATTGGAGCAAGAATGACCGTTAAATAGTAGATAGAACATATGTGGCTACAGCAGTTGCATGTAATAAACTTATAATCACATGAAAGTTGACTCTATTTCTGTTTTCAGAAGTCTAATGAGAATAGGGTGTTTTTCCTTTTTTCAATGAACATTTAAAGCAAAATAATGACTAGTAGAAAATAGTCAAATACAGTTTATTATTGTGCACTTTTTAAGACTACACCCCTATGTCCAGCAAGGATTACGAGGTCTCACCACCAACGTATTTTGAAAAATGTTTAACTATTAAATAATGACGAATTTAGGAAAGTTGTGTGGAGCAAACTAATATCATCCAGTAAACTTGAATTCATGAAGGTAAAAAGCCAAATGCAGAAATAAATAAAAACTTTTTTCTATGATTGGATATCAACTTTAGGTAAACAGGGATTTTTGTCAACTTTCTATAGATCCTCACAAAACTAAGAACTTGTATATTTCATGTTGTACAAAAACAAAAGTCGGTGACATTACATATCGCATGCAACTTGAGTCTAACGATATTTCAGCACTGCTACTCGTTTAGACAAAAGTTTATAGAATCATAACTGAATAGAGATTATAGATAATGGTGCTTTCCTATCATTAGTTTTGCGTAATTAAAGATTTTGAAAGATGCCCTTAAAGTCGGATTCGTAGCATCTTTACAACTGACAAATGTGTTAAAATACAATAAGCTTATGAATGGCCCACGGTTTAAAAATGATACGTTTTTGAATTATGAATATCAACTTTTGGTAAACAGGGATTTTTCTCAAGTTGAAGAATGTAAAATTTATGCTTGGTGCAACGAGCAGTTATTGGTTTTCGAAAAATGATAAATGCTTTTCTAAGACAAAATTTTGGATGGATTGACGAGATGAGTACGCATTCTTTTTAAATTTTAGCATGTATTGGATGATGTAAATGTCAGTAAGCAAATGATAAGTAGGTTTTCGGTTTGTTTTAATGCCTGATAACATTTCAAGAAAAATAATACTATCTAAACGTAATCTTAAACGAAAGGGTTGAAATTTATATTACATCTAGCATAATTATATGTTAATCAACACGCATTTTTTATGCTAAGCATAAAAAAATATGTGAAATGATCATTATATTTGCCTACATTTTGTACTAGTAAGTTTCGAACAAAAAAGATATTACTTACATAAATGCTATTCTCTTAATCATGCGAGTACATTATTTTTTTATTTTATTTTAATCACATCAACTAAAATAAACAGCTAACTTAAGACGAGAATCAAGAAAAAAACAATTTGACTAAGAGAAGACTAATCACTACAATCATTATCAAATATTTATGTTAAGTAAGTAAGTACGGTGATTATACTTCGACAAATAATACTGCGATATGAATTATTCTATTAATAAACTTCTATCCATGAATATAACTCTTTTATAACTCCCAACATGGTGTAGGACATTTCGTTTGACGAAAAGCAAACCAATTAACGCTTTGAATATCCCTAGGTAATGGCAAAATCAAGCATCATCAAATTTCTATAACGATGTGCGTAAATAGGTAAAATGTGCTAAAAAAGTTACCAAATTGAAGCATTGCAAACTTGCAATGTTTATGCGATATGCCTAAATGGAAATACTTGCAAACATCATGGTATTAAGGAAGCTAGCTTTATAACATTTATACTCAGATTCAAAGTATAAGCTAATCACTTATATATATTCAGTTTATGCCACAAAATAACATAAAATGACCTATATACACACTTATTCAAGCTTTTCCCTATTTTCTATGCTAACCACATTTTTCGAAAACTAATTAAATTTTGACATAGGAAACTAGCTAGGGTATACATATATACAATATAATAAAAGATAAACACCATCAAATGTGAAGTTACTGAATATAAACTTACCATGCTGTAAAGTTGTATTGGCACCACTATCCAATCCCCTCAGTAGTTCTATGATCTCGTTACTCAATTTCTGTTTCAATGGTTGAGGCAATTCAACCATGTCTTCTCTTCTATCAAGTTTTTGTTTAATCTTTTTAACCTTTAACAAGCAAACAAAACAAATTTCAAAAATCCGATAAACTTGTCTATCACATGCCGATCAGTAACAACTCAACAGAGGCAAATCTTACGATTTCAATGAGCTTTCTAGGTTCAGATTGTTTTCGTATCCGCATTGACTCTTCCATTTTTTTAATCTGGTCCGGAGTGTAGGCAACAGCTGTACATCAAAACACATCAAAAAGAATTACTAATCACTTGTAAAATGTTTGATTTTCCAAAAAACCACCAAATTTATGATGAAACTACAAATACCAAGTCCCCAGAATAGCAAAAAAGCTTATCAATTTCATAAAATAATTAAGCAAATGAACAAAAACCTAACTCTGCATTTTATCTACACTTAAAATTTTGTGAATAACGAACAATGTACAAGAAACCCAATTGAGAATCTTGGTTTAAAAAGGCGAGAAAAACGTGTCTAGGGCAAAAAGACGCGCCTCATGTAGTTCTCGGTCAATATTAGGGTTTCGTAAAGGTTTATATGTAAAAAACAAATGAGAAAACTATAAAAAAAGGTTTACTTGATCAATAGATTTATATGTAAAAAAAAAGACGAGAAATCGCCCTCATCCCACCTTCCCCAAATCCTATCAATAGCTTTCCTAAGACGGATAAACAGGCAGTTTCAGGTTGTAAATAAAGCTTATTTTGCCTCGGCTTTCGGGACCAATACGCCCCGAAAGCCTCACCCTTTTAAACCAAGTTGAAAATACACCCAATCTACATATCATCACATCACAAACCAACCCAACCAAACATTATCACCAACTTTAACCTATACAAACAAAAGGGTTCCATTTCAAAAAAAAAAAAAACCCTCATCCATTTAAAAAAAACCAACAAAAGCACATTAGGGTTCATCTAAACTCAACCCAAATCATGAATTAAACTAACAAACAATATAAAACAAATAAAAGCAATTACCACTGCGTGAGTGTTGATAGGAGTAGGAGTAAAGAGAAGTATAAAGATTCTGAAAAACATAAAGGGCAACCACAATATTAATCGAACAAATGATAACTGTAGTTCTTTTATACGAACAACATTTGGGCACCCCTCTTCTTCCATTGTTTGAATAACTGTGATCTAATTCAGGCCTCACCATCTTCTTCTTCCAACTTCTTGTTGTTCAAGTGTGTCTTCATTCCATCATCAATAACCCCCTTAATTAAATAGATTTCTGTAATTATATTTTGGGTTTCTCTCTCTGCACGGCAGTGTGTGTGGCGGATCAATCAAGGAAATGGGGTTAAGGGAAATTGATTGCTGAATTAGGGAAGTGGTGAATGGGTTTTGTCGGGTCGATTTGGGTGTGAATGCGTTGAATGTTGATGATCTGCACGAGATGAAAATGAAAATGAATTTGTTTGGAAAGGGAAAAGGGGGATGTGTGAGTTAACTTATTTTGGGGGTAAAGGCTATAAATTTTTCCAGGACTATCCTCTATTATATATTAAATCATCTTTTGAGGAGATTTTGCCTATTACATTTACATTTAAATTTAAAATAATATATATTTTTTTCATCTTTAAACAGTTTAAATTTGTTGTCATTCCATCCAAATAATAAAATGCAGCTAAAACAGATCGGTAACTTATGATTGATTTTTCTATTCTACTCTTTTTTAAATTTTTTATATCTTTAAATAAAATTGATTATAATATATATATGCATAAGCTAGGAACTAGGAGTCAACTACAAACTAAAAAATAGTAAGTATATATATGTATTGTGTTTTAAGTTTTAAATTTTAAACCCCTGTGTTTTAGTGGTGTTAACCACTTGAGTTTAAAATCAAAATGTCTAACACCCTGAGTTCCTATAACCACTTTTTATAACCCTTTGAGTCCAAAATTTTAACCTAATCCACCAAGTCTGTTAACTACAAAGGTAATTTAGTCATTTACACACAAAGACAACTCTTATATGCACAAGAATATAATGAGCAAGTGTCTAATGCATAAAGATTTTAATATTATATTTAACCACAATTTCACACACTGCACACATATACTCTCTTTATCTCTCGCTAGACATCCTATCACCACCTCCCACCACCATCATCATCCCCATCACTCCACCACCATTATCCCCATTACACTATCTTCACCATCACCACACCATACCACCATCATCCCCACCAACGCACGGCCATCCCCATCATGACCCTCACAACTACACCACCATCATCCCCACCACCGTACTACTATCCCCACCGAACCAAATACAGTGATCTAGATCAAGCAGTTGTTGTAGCCACACGTACTGAGCACGGCGACGCTTCAAATCCATATCCGGGTGATGTTGTTGAGTTGTTTGGCGTTGCAGATCGACGGCGGTGTGTCCAGATCTAGTTATTTGGCGCTGGTTATTGGCAAATCATGGTGGTTGTTGGGGCTGTTGTCACTGGTTCTTGGGTCGTTGCGTTAGAGTGTATAGAGGAATGGGGTGATGATGGTGGTTTATTATGATGATGGTTGAAAATTGTGAGGTTTGTTGTGGTTGCAGGTGTATGGAGAGAGAAAGTGAGAGAAATAAAGAGTTAGTATGTTTGAGTGTGTGAGAGAGATAAGGTTTAGGTTTATATGTTTTTAATACGTGGGAATTTTAGTCTTTTTTATGAAAATTAACAGAAAATTCTAATTGTATTAAAAATTTGGACTCAAAGGGTTATAAAAAGTGGTTGTAGGAACCTAGGGCGTTAAACATTTTAATTTTGCACTAAAGTGGTTAACACCCCTAAAACACAGGGACTCAAAAAGTAATTTTCTCTCTTTTTTATTTTTTACATGGCACCATATAGAAAAACAATACACATAACAATTTAAAACACAATTAAATGTATTCTAAACATTAAATTTAAAACACCATACCAGGAAAGTTAATTAGTGTGTTTTAAATTTCATGCCTAGTATACATTATATTGTGTATTAAATTGTTACATTTGGTATTTTTTCTATATAATACCATGCCAAAAGAATTTAAAACATCTTGCCTAAAAATTACAACACAATGTCTATATAGATTTCTCACACTTTTTATAAGTTTTGAACTTTCAGTCAAACCCTAGCTTATATACACACATACACATTTATATACATATACATATACACGTACATTATTATTCTTCTCCTCCACCACCATTGTCACTACCACCACACCACCATCACCAAACAACCATTGTCACCGCCACACCACCATTACCAAACCACCACCATGCCACCATTAACCCACCACCACCACGCCACCATCAAACCCACCATTATTATCGTTAATTTGCAACCCCCCAATCATTAGTGAACCCTAAGAAACTCAAATCTGTAAACATGCAAATCGTCGACCACCCCATAAATCCCCACGATATAAAAGCCCTAAGAAAGTCAAATCTTAAATAGGCAAACCGACCCAAATTGTTGGTGAACCCCAAATCCTCTCTTTATCGTCTCGTTTTACAACCGTTGGATATTAAGGTAATGGAGATGGTAGTGACGTACGATCGTTTGTGATGGTTGTACAAGGTGCATATCTGAAATCGGATGGTGCCATGGAGTTGTAGGTGCTTCCAGAAGTAGAAATGGCGGTGTGGCGCTGTACAAAGGTGGCAGTATGAGGTTGGTTGTAGTGGAGAATAGAGAAAGGGATGTTCTAGTGTTAGTTACTGAGTTTGATATTGATGTGATTGTTTAGATGAAATCGATGTAAGAAGAATAAAACAGTGCAACGGAATTGTGTAAACTTTGAAATCACAACAATAGAAAGATTGTTTTTCATTAACATGCTTTTGTAATTATAATCACGTATGCATGCAATTTACAAACTACCCCTCAGCCTAAGATCACTCTAATTTGTTCGTACCGAATGTGTAGTAGAAAGTGATCAATAGAACAATACATGCAGTTTTCTATTTATAGTACATTTCAAACCACTGAGCATCTTTGGCTGACGTCACTATGAAAGTGACATTTAACAAACTAAACAAACTATATCTTTTTCTAGACCTAAACACTATTACATTAATTACATAATAAAATGTTGTTGAACAACAACTGTTGAGGTATCCCCTTTTCATCTTCCGCAGACCTTTGCTTCAACAACCTTTATGCTTCATCAGAGTTTTCTCTCTAGCAGACCTTTGCTTCCAGCAGAGCTTTGTCTTTAACAGATCTTGTGAACAGTCTTTAAATATGAGCAAAGTTTAGAGCAACATATCTTTATTAATGATCAGATGTTATAGATTGTTTTGGCTTTTCAATCATCTGTTCTTTTATAGGGTTCAATAGATAAGACTATCCAACATGAGAGGAGTCTTTAGAGCAGTTACACTAAAATCCAGCAATTGATTTTGAAGCCATAGGAGTTGAGCAGTGCAGCTTGCAGCAATAATATACTCAGCTTCAGCTGTTGATGTTGAACTTCAGCTTGCTTTTTTTGCTTTGCCAAGAAACTAAGCAATTGCCTAGAAATTGACAACCTCCTAAAGTTGACTTCCTTGTAGCATGGCATCCAACAAAATCACTATCTGAGTAACCTGAAAGCTCAATATTCTCATTAGCAGGATACAAGATACCAATTATGGGAGCACCTTTTATGTATGAATATCCTTTTCACAGCAATAAGATTTGACTTCCTAGGTGCTGACTGGGATCGGGCACAGACACATGTAGCAAACATGATATCTGGCCTAGATGCAGTTAGGTACAATAAAGACCCAATCATGCTTCTATAAAGAGTTTGATCAACCAAGTCATCTTTGCATCAATAGTGACCAGCTTTGATGTAGCCATGGGTGTAATAGATGGTTTACAATCATTCATATCAAATTTGGTAAGTAGTTCTTTGACATACTTACTTTGATGAATGAAAGTACCATTTTGCAATTGCTTAACTTGGAGGACCAAGAAAGCATTGAAGTTCACCCATATCACTCATTTCAAACTCTACTGTCATGAGTTCTCTAAACTCTTCACACATAGCATTGCATGTGGATCCAAAAATGATGTCATCTACATAAATTTGGACAAGCATCAAATCCTTTACTCTCCATTTTGAAAACAAAGTTTTATCAATTTTACTTCTTGTAAAGCCTATGGATAAGAGAAAGGTGGAAAGAGTTTCATACCAGGCTCTAGGTGCTTGTTCCAAGCCATATAAAGCTTTGTTTAGCTTGTAAACATGATCTGGATAAAAAGCATCTTCAAAATCAGGGTGTTGGCATGCATATACCTCTTCGTTAATCTTGCCATATAGGAATGCATGCTTGATATCCATTTGATACACCTTGATGTTGTGGTTGGCAGCAAAGGCTAAAAACAATTTGATGGCCTCCAGTCTTGCAATAGGAGCAAAAGTTTCATCATAATCAATGCCTTCTTATTGTCTATAGCCTTGAACCCAAGTGTAGCTTTGTTTTTGACAACAATGCCCCTTTCATCTGTTTTGTTCTTGAAGACCCATTTTGTGCCTATGAGACATACATCCTAAGGCAATGGTACAAGTTTCCATACTTGTTGTCTTTTGAATTGTAGGAGCTCTTCTTGCATAGCCTACCCAACTTTTGTCTTTTAGTGCCTCTTGGTACTTGACAGGTTGTGTGAGTGATAGAAAACCCACAAAAAGACAAATGTTTTGGGATTGACTTCTTGTGAGAACCCTTTCATTGATGTTGCCAATAATTTGGTCAGATGGATGGTTTTTAAGGTAGATTAGATCTCCCTTATATGGAACAATGACATTTTTGAGGTAAAGGCTGCAGATGGGAATTATCTGAGCCAACATCTGTTGGCAATTTTGAAGAGCCAACATTTATTTGGAATGGAGGTGGAGGTATAGGTGGAATAGGGGTAAAGATGGGTTGACTTTTGTTCACAGAGAATGGACTTTTGTCAATAGGAGTTTGACTGGATGAGCTGGCAGAGGTTTAAGGATCAACAACTATTGATCCAGTAGTGTTTTGGGAAACTTGGTCATGTTTTCTAAAACCAACACCAAATTTTACATTGCTTTTGATTTGTGATTCTACCATCAGCTCATAACCTTTGTAGGATTCTACCCACTTTTCACAAGTAATTTGGGTAGATTCAAACTCTTTTTTACAACTTTGATATTTTTCTATCATAGTTTGGAGTTGATCCTTGGTTATGCTAGACTCATGTTTGAGGCTACTGATTTCAGATTCTTTTTCAAACAGTTTAGATTTTAACTCTTTTTCAAGTTTTTCAAACTAAATTTCATCATCTAAAATTTTGTTTCTAAGGTTTTCATTTACCTCTTTTATGTTAGCAAAAGCAATAATACATTTATCTGAACATAGGTCTTTAAGGACCTGAGGTGATACCTTAGTAGCATCCATCATGGCACAGTCACATTCTCCTTCACAAACATTGGTTTCCCATGGGTCTGACACTGAGATCAGAGTTTCTTCGCCAACCTTCTCTTCTGAAACATCTACCACAACATTATCACAAACATCATTAGAAATTAACACTACTTCCTCAGACTCATCCCCTCCAAGTATAGTGTCTAGTGCCATGAAACAAAAATCAACATGTTTCTTTTCAGTATCAGCAACTAGAGCAAAATTCTCAACAGTCAGTTCTTCAGGTAAGCTACTCCAATCAACAAAACCTTGTGTAAAGAAGCTTTGTTGACTGGTCTCTGCTGGAGCAGAGATTTGTGTAACTTGTGGTGCAGGTTGCACTTGAACCTGAGGACTTGGGGCTTGAACATACGGTATCTGAGGAACAGTGGTTTGGACATATTGACTGGAACAGTGGCAGCAGGGGTGCAAAATGAGCAGTGTTTGCATTTGTGGAGCGGGGTATATTGGGAATCATGGACAGTGTTTTGAGTGTTTTGAGGTCTAGGACTTGGGTGTGTGATAATTGGCCATTCGTTTGACTCCTGCACTCCTTAGCAAAATGATCTAGCCTGTTACACTTGTAGCATTTAATCTTTGACTTATCCAACCCAACTTTTAACCCTTCATGCAACCCTGAAAATTTTCTACCAGTTCTTTTATAGAACTTGCTGGTCCTAACACTCAACATTGCTAGTTAGTATAATATGTCCATTTCTTCTAAATCAGTTGGATCAAAATGTTGAAGATCATTTATTTCAAAGGATAAGTTGTCAGAAACTTGGTTTTCCCCATTAGCAGCAAATGCAAAATTGGGTGAGCAAGAATCCGAGTTGAAATTTCCACCAGATGTTATGTCAATAAAATGATCATAACTCTGTTCCTTTTGACTACCAGAGGTTTCTTCTTGACCAAAAAGTGTTGTACTACCAAAGGAATAGTCATCAGCCACTTTTCCTGACTCTTGTAGCTTTTTTAGTTAAGCTCTCTCTCATAAGTGAGAAGCCTACCATGAAGCTAAGTCAAACTCATCTCTTTAAACCCAACAGAATTTTTGGTTAGAAAGGCAATAGTGTCCCATTTATCTGGTAGTGATCTAAGAAATCGACTATTTAAAATATAATTTGCAAAATTAACATCTACCAGTTTTAATTCACTAATTAGACAATTAAACCTTTCAAATTGTTGAGTTAATGATTCTCCTTTCACATGACAAAATGTTTCGTACTATTGGTTCAAAACTTCTCTGTTATTTTCAATAACTTCTTCAGCACCACCGAATTGTTCTTTTAGAGCATCCCATAACTCCTTTGCACTGTTGCAATGCAACAGGCTAGCATAGATATCATTAGGCAAAGAAGTTGCCACGATGCTAAATGCCTTTGCATCTTGCTCAATTTTCTGAAAATCTTGCTCGGAGTAATGTTTAGGACTCTTTGGAACTTGAACATTTGGGTATTCGACACTCGGTACCGTCAGAACATGTGGTCCGAAGATAACCGATTTCCAGCGACCCGTGTTCTGTTGTGCAAGTATGTGACCCATTCGGCGTTGGTAGATGTTTTACTCCGATCTAACAAGTATCAGAGGTTTATACATGGTGCCTGTGTTGTGTGCATCTTGTGGATTTTGAGACATTCAGATTGTTAACAAATAGGTTTTGTTTAAAAACTTTGAACTTAAATAAACTATTACTCTATTTCCAATACAAACTAACAAATGAATTAGCAGTGAGAGGTGACCAGTTTATATCAAATTGATTGTTAAATCAAATTTGAATGACCAAGCTCTTATACCAACTTTTAGGATCTGAGTTTGATATTGATGTGATTGTTTAGATGAAATCGATGTAAGAAGATAGATAACAATGAAACGGTGCAGCGGGATTGTGTAAACTTTGAAATCACAACAATAGAAAGATTGTTTACATTAACATGCTTTTGTAATTATAATCACGTATGCATGCAATTTACAAACTCCCCCTCAGCCTAGGATCACTCTAATTTGTTCGTACATAATGTGTAGAAGAAAGTGATTAGTTAAACAGTATATGCACTGTTTTATTTATAGTAAATTTCAAACCACTTAGCATCTTTGGCTGACGTCACTATGAAAGTGACACTAAACAAGCTATATCCTCTGCTAGACCTAAACACTGTTACATTAATTACATAATAAAACTCTGTTGAACAACAACTGCTAAGGTATCCTCTGTTGGTCTTTAGCAGACCTTTGCTTCAACAACCTTTATGCTTCATCAGAGTTTTCTCTCTAGCAAACCTTTGCTTCCAGCAGAGCCTTGTCTTTAACAGATCTTGTGAACAGTCTTTAAGTATGAACAGAGTTTAGAGTAGCAGATCTTTATTAATGGTCAGATGTTATAGATTGTTTTGGCTTTTCAATAATCTGTTCTTTTATAGGGTTCAGTAGATACAACATCAAGGGTGGTTAGTGGTGGTCTTCAAGAAGAATGAACGAAAGGAGAAAGAAGGAGCTGGTGAGGATGGGGTAGGTTTTATAGAATAAATATTTTATGTTTTTATTTAAAAGTAATGAATTGAAAAAATAGGAAAACAAAAATTCATATGTAAAAAGACAAAAAAAGGAAAGAATATCCCTAAGATAAAAGAATAAACAAACTGAGTTAGTGAATTTGATGGAAATGGCAACAAAATCAAAACCTCAGGTGTCCAAATACAAAAAAAAGTAATTTGGACATAATAGGCAAATCCGCCGAAACCTCATGGACGATTTTGGAATTTTACTATTTACATTTTTAGTGTTGTATGTTTGGTTTATGGATTCAGTTCTTAACTTATTAAAGGTTACAAGTTTGTTTATTACGTTTTAGTTTGATATTGCCTGTTTGGCCCTTTACAGTAGCTTGTGTTAATTTTATATGAAATTACTAAAGTAACGTTATTGTTAGTAATAGCGAATTAAAAAAAACCTAAAGTTCTTAACCCTCTTATCATCTTCATCTTCAGCTAATACTCTCCTTGTTGCCCATCTCAGGCCAACTTCCCACTCCTTGGCCCCATGTTCGGCAAAAGTTATTGTACTTTTTATCACCTACATGGAGTCATGACTAGAATGTGGGTTGTAGAAATTTCGCACAATTGTTGTTGGCAGGAGGGGGCTCAAGTAGCTATTGGTCGATAGAAGTTGACATGGTGTAGAATTGGCTCATAATATGGTCTATTTTATGACAACTCAACCGGAAAGACCAAAGGGTCACTTGAAATTGTAACTCTTGTTGGTTAGTGGTTAATTCCATGTGTGTGCCTATTGTCTTTCTACACACAATTCTCACCAGATTATCACCAAAATTTTGTTTGCAAAACTCATTAGTACAACATCTTTAGTACTACACCCATTTACATTTCTTGTAACATCTGATGATGTAGTACATCCAAACCTTACCATTTGTCAAAGACACACTTACTTATAGGTATCTTAACATGTGTAAGACCCTAAACCGTGTTAACTGAAAACGCACAGCAGAAATGCGAACTACAAAATTTCTTTCTTTATATACGTTCTAATTTGCTTGAAAACCATTCAAAATGACTCTTTTACATGAATTACATTCTTCCTACTTATTCAATTCACCAAATGTTACATACGTTTACAGCTAAGTGACTATACTCCCGTACAATCCATGTTCGGGATTGATTTTCAACCGCTTACACCTCATGATGATGATGATCCATATAACTTGTAGTCACTGTTTACAACCACATCGTAATCGGTGACATCATACATAATTTAATGAATTAATTACACAGATGGTCCTTGTGGTTTATTGAAAATAACACCTTTGAGTACTAACTTATTTTTTAACAAGTTCAGGTTCTATGGTTTCGATTTTCTAACACCTTTAAGTATTAAGGCTAACTGTCGTTAGTTTTTCTGTTAAATTGGTGTAAAATGACTATAATACCCTTATATATTTATGTTAGTACTCAAAGGTGTTAATATGTGCAAAATGCAACACATAAATTATCAAACAAGGTACAAAATCAACCCTTTTATGTACTAATGTTGGAAAAAGTGTGTTTCTTTGTATACTTTTGATTTTCAGGATTAAAAGAGCTTAAATGTACAAAAGGAACAAATTAATGACAAAAACCAACATAAATACAAAAGAAGAGAAGTTGACACACCATACCTACCGTCCAAGCTTCACCCCAATACCAAAACAACAAATCAGAAGACAAGCAAGGGGTCATGCCCTACTCTAGAGCCCATGCAAAACAAGACAAACAGTCCAGACAAGAGACACGGGGCTGTGGTCAACTCCAAGATATGAAGAATCTCTCAAAGTGCAACATAGTACAGAACATGGGGTCGTGCCCTCTAACATACGGGGTCGTGTGTGTATACAAACTGACACATGGCAATTAATGAAGACAAAGAAGAAAGAACACGGGGTCATGCCCCTTGCGCATGGGGCCGTGTGAAGGGTCTATTTGCAGCTATAAAAGGAGGTCTTTGGTTCACTTGAAAATCATCCCTTGGCAAACCATTTCTCTCACACCTGCCACCATTACACAACCACTATAACATCATCATCCATCTTTAGAGTGTGTGTAGTAGTCTCGGGATACAAGATTGATCGTAAGAGTTCTTGTCAAACAAAGGCCATGCTTGGCTAATATCTTACATCACTTTGTGAAGACAAATCTTTTATGTATTACTTTTGATTTCCAAGCTTTGACTAACTTTTTATTTGGGTATGTAGTAATGACTTTAATAACTAATTCTTTATATTGGAAGTGAACTTTATTCTATGTGAGTCCTAAAACAGTCTTGGATCACAGTGATAGTGATTGACATACACCAAACACCTATAGTTTAGGTGTTTGAATGATATAAGTAAGAAAACACAAAAAAACTAAGATGAAGGTGAAGAATCTTATCCAAGATGTAATCCCATAGTGATAATATCAATCAAAGATCCTGGATATCAATTTAGAACATGAAACTCAAGTTTAACTAGCTATTACAATCAAGCTACAAACTATGACACTCAAGTATCAACTGTCTCAAAATGTCCTAACAATATCCCCCTAGACCGTTGCGTATTTGAGAGTCTTCATTCTTTGTTCTAAGATTTAGGGCTTGTCGTGGTGTCTTGAACGTTCGACGGTGGTGCAGTTTGAGTTAATGCAACTTCACTTGTTTTGGGGTCCTCCGTAGTGACTTCATATGTGGATGAAGTCGGAGGTGGTGTTATTACTTGAAAGTCAGATTCAGATGAAGGATCTTTAGTTTGAGGAGGAGATGATTGTGTTTCAATAGGCTTTTCAGCAACATTTTTCTTTCTCGCTTTATCTTGCTCTTTCTGTTCCTCAATCCTGAGCATAATTTCCATCATTTCTTTCTTTCTTTCTCTAGCTCTCTCGACTGCTCGTTGAAAGAGCATGCCTTCCTCCAAGTATTCATTTCCAACATCGACGTGTATCTTATGCCCATAAAATATGTTCATGTCGGATAGGCAAAACATGAACACGTCCATTGGATCGAGAATCCTGATGTCTTCATTATCGTTTGATCTAATCACAGCTTCATTGGTTTGTCCATCATAGAACCATTTCTTGAAGTTGGTGAGCATTACTGGCTGTTCTGGAGGATTTTTCACCCTTGTAACCAACTTAGCTGGATTAATTACCCATGTAACTTTTCCTTTTCTGGTTATTGGGTTTTTGGTGGTTTTCGATACTCGTCTTCTTGGGCGTTGAGGCTTAAATACAATGAATCCACGCACGCACTCATAGGTCTTTCAAAATCACCTCCAATGCTGCTGTTTGTGGGATTTATCATATCATGTTTGCTTAGCTCGCGAATATTCCACGTTGGCAAACTTTGCATATCATTTCCAGTTAGGAAATTTTGGATTACACCGCCTCTACGCTTCATAATGAATAACCCTGTCAAGTTGCAGTATTTCCAGTTTATGATTCTATCAGTTGCCTTAGTTTTATCAACGGTTACGACCTGATAGAAGTCTGGCATTTTAGCTCGCTCTTTCTTGAACCATTCAAGGTGTTACGATGTTACTTTGTCTCCTCCCTCTGTTTCATAAACCACATCATCTTCTAAACCCCATCCGAGGAACTTAGGTGGCATCTCAATCCTGTATACCTCTTCTTCCTCACTTTCTCCATCGATGTTTACATCATCTTCTTTTCAGCTATTGCGGCTTTATGTTTTTCTTCCTCTTCTCTGAATTTTTCAGAGTTAAAAAGATCTTCGTTGGTGTATTTTGGTTCTCAATTGGATGTGGCGTATAGATCTTGGAGCATTTCATGCATTTTGACCATTCCCTCATGCTGAAACTTCAAAAAATTTGTTTGATTTGACACAAACTTGTGTAAGTTCTTTGTTCTTCTTTGGTTGTTCGTTAAGTTTCTCTCTAAGAACATTGGTGTCGTTTACATGATTCTTTAACAAGCAAACTCTTTTATAGGAAACGACCCTATATCTCTTGATAAGCGATCATACAGCTTTGAAATGGACGAGGTCTTGCAGGAGCATGTTAAGGAGGTGCTCGAGTTGTTGAAGTTGGCTTGGATGGAGTGTCTTTAGAAGATCCCTCCCCAGTTCTTCTTTTCTTGTGCACTAGGGACTTGCTTGTAGTAGTCTCAGGAGGATCAAAGCAGACCTTCAACAAACTGATCCAGCTGTTCTTGTTCTACATCACAACGATTGGTGTCTCAGACTCAGTCATTTCTCTCCTCTTCATCCTCTGTTCTCATTTCTCGGCTTCTCTAACAACGTAAATGGCCTACATTCGTTCAATTTCTTCTCTTGTAGACCCAGTGCGAATGCTAAAACCCATAATTCTTGCTGGGTGGGATGTGTCCTTCTTGCTTTTCTTCGATCCCCCCTCTTCAACTACTTTCTTACCTTTGTATTTTCGCTTTCGTACCAATTAAGGATCTCTTCAACCTATGCTTCTTGTTCTTCAGCAGCCTGCTTTTGTTGTCTTTCTCTAGCTTCTCACACACCTTCTCTGTACTTGTTATAAGCTTCAAGTACTAATGGAAGTCTCTCTTTTCTTTACATCCAATTATGTAATGTCACCCATTCTTCAGTTTTCAGCTCAGTGATTTGCCTTCCGGTGGGTAAATGAAACTGATACAGATTTTCGTCATGAGGAGGATCTTGATATTGATCGTTGATAAGTAGTTGGACGAATCTTGGATACATGGCCCATGTAACTCTGTTGGCATTATCAACCATGCAGTAGAAAATCAATCCGGAAATGTTGAACGGATGATTTGTACATAAGTTAAGCATAGCCGCCGACCATTCCAAGTTTAATCCATCGTACCCGCCTATCGCGTGTGCCATACTTAACTTGAAAGTATGCAATATGAATCTCCAATCTTTTGTTAGCACGTTCTTCTTGATCTCGTTCTTTCCTCTAAAATTTCCAATATAGTTCATCCCTCTAAACCCCTTCAGTATATCTTCTTTACTTAGCTTCATGGGATCCCTTGCGTTGTCTCCAAGACTTAACACTTTTCGAGTTCGTTCTTGTATCACAATCACTTCTTTGTTCCGAACTGTTGCTGTGATTGTATTGACCTTGTTGATTGTTTTCACTTTTGTTTTTCTCCAGAATTCTTTTATGTGAATGCGGTAGATCTTTGGATTCGCCTGAACCGCATAACTTATCTTGCTTCTTGACAACCAGTCCATTACATCTTCAAAGTCAGTTCTGGTGGAACTAGAGTAATGGGCTGGTTGTGCTTTCTCGTGCTAGCTAAGTTAACGGTTGAGCCATTCTGAAACATGGCAACTAGCCAAGTGAGATCTGGGTTCCGAAACGTAACTGTTAAGTTAGTTTAATATTTACAATTTAAAATTAAAGAAAAAAAATTAAAATAGAATACAATATAAAAACACAGTCCTAAATACGCTATTAAATACGTTGTCTTGTTTTCTGATCATCGTACAACTACGTCGGTTTTAATAGTATTTACACTGGCCAGTAAATTAAAAACACTGTGATATTTACATGTTAGGTTAAAAGCGCCGATTATTTACGTTGCGTAATTGGGTGCGTAATTGGGTCTGTTTACGAGTACTAGATCAGCGAAGAAACATATCTACGATGATTGCCTTGCGTAGTTGTTAATTACGTCGGTTAAAAGATTTAACTACACTGATAGTAGGTCGCATAATTAGGTCAGTTCTTTGAGAGTGTGGTCAGCGTAGATGTCCATCTATGCTGAACTCCCGACGTAATAGACAATTATACCAGGTGCTCGAAATCGCGTTCGAGACTCGTAATTACGTGGCCCTTCGTCTATGCCCAAATACGTTATATCCATCAAATACACCATCTTCAACAATTTCTTCGTAAACCCCAAAACCTAAATTTATCCAAAACCTATTCAATATATCAAACTGTCGACACAAATGATTCGTGTAAGAGTTTGTAACGTTCCATCCATTTTCCGAATAGGCTATACTTTAGCAGAGTTGTTCGATCGATCCGAAAATGTTACAAGATTAAAGATGTATTGGTAGTGGTTTATGAGAGTTTAAGATGAAAAAAAGGTATGAACATTTAAACTTTGTGAAAAAGAAACTGAAAAGTATATATACATATGATATTTTACTTTCAAGCGTAATTATAATTACGTTGGAAACTTATTTATGCCGCCTCTAGATATTTGGAAAGTATTCTTCAAGTCTAAGAAACCAAACCAAATATGCTCGAAATTTTAAACTTTCTCGAAAAACATGCCATTTTTGCTAAAAATTCATGCAGAAATAGAAAATAGCATTGAGACAACTAAAAATTTGGCAATATGGACACCGAAATCTGTTTTTCGAACTGAGGGATTTTCTTTTTCGCAAATTTTCTTTTGTTTAAAGCTCCTTTACGATCCTTCAAAATATTATA
Source organism: Scalesia atractyloides (assembly GCA_947069175.1). Lineage (NCBI taxonomy): Eukaryota > Viridiplantae > Streptophyta > Magnoliopsida > Asterales > Asteraceae > Scalesia > Scalesia atractyloides. The sequence goes on along the minus strand of CAMTDV010000001.1, from coordinate 13,049,366 downwards.
CTGGCAACACTTATCAGTTTATTATTTTAACTTTGAATAATCGAGGCACAAGAAAAACTGTCAATATGTTTGTCCCCTTAAATCCATACATCCTTCTTTCAACATGCTTTCGGTGAGCGTTTTATCATGTTGTAGTAATATTGAAAAAAAATTGCAATGGCCCCACTCGAGCTAGACGGATTAGAATATTGTGCCCGTGAGTCCCACGTCAGGACATACCCCCGCGATCACGGTATGCACAAAGCTTCCTCATAACAGGTGAGTATATTGACTTCATTTGTTTGAGAGATTCAAGGTCAGCGGATTGGTGAACAGGTATGCACATTCGTACAGTCAAAGCGACCAATGCTGTCCTGACCAGGGTTAGGCAAATACCTCAATGTGGTACGATTTCTTTTGAATGGCTCGTTTGGTTGTTTTTCAATTTTAGGGTTTTTGGCCTCTTTGGTTCTTTTAAAAAAATATCATAGTCATGTCTAGGTCTGCATATATCTGGATGCAACAGAAGAGCAACTATGATATCCCTGAATGGAAAACAATATAAAGACCCGAAATCTCAGATTTTAGCAATCTATCAATGCAAGATTTAAGACCATTAAGCCATATACTGCAACTTGTTGCCCGTAAGATACACAATATTGTGGGTTTCCAGAATTTTTGTGTAAGCTTTATCTTTTGTCGCCTATTCGTAGTTTACTCGATGGTGTTGCTAAATCTACTGACATGTCGTTGCTTGGCACCCTAATTTTCCTTGTGTTGGATCTATTAAACCCTACAAAATAACAGATGATTGAAAAGCCTAAACAATCTCTAACATCTGATCCTTTATAATAAAGATCTGCTACTCCAAACTCTGCTGAGACTTAAAGACTGTTCACAAAATCTGATCAATGACTAAGATTTGTTGGAATCCAAGGTCTACTGATGAGAACCTCTGATGAAGATAAAATCTATTGAAGTAAAGTCTACTAAAGACTAACAAAGGATAAAACCCAACAGAGGATATCTCAACAACTGTTATCATGAGAGTTTATATTGTATTTTAATGTAATAGTGTTTAGGTCTAGCAGAGGTTAGAGTTTGTTAGGTTGTTAAATGTCACTTTCATAGTGACGTTAGTCAAAGGTGCTCAGTGGTTTGAAATGTACTATAAATAGAACAATGCATGTACTGTTCTATCTATCACTTCTTCTACACATTCTGTACAAACAAATTAGAGTGATCTTAGGCTGAGAGGGAGTTTGTAATTTGCATGCATACGTGATTAATATTACAAAAGCATGTCAATGAAAACAATCTTTCTATTTTTGTGATTTCAGAGTTTTACACATTTCCGCTGCACTGTTTCTGTAACACCCTAAACGCATATTGACCCAAAACGACGCAGCGGAAATACCAACTTAAAAATTATTTCTATATTGTCTATATGACCTTCTTGAAGGTTCCTTTAGTAAATGTTGGACACTTTCCTGAAACGATTTACAACATTCATTCTTGATTAACTTCTTAGATGTAATACATGGATATAAATTATTGAACCGCTCTTCCCGTACAATCCTTGCTCCTTGACTCGATCTTCAATCCTTTAAATTCTATAGTGATGTTAACTCGGTGCAACCTGTAATCACCACATACACTCGCATTATTAATATTCAGTAGCATCCTACATAGTATTCAACATTCATAATTAAATGAATCACTCCATATTCTTTCTGTTTGTGAGATCCTCTCGATTATTGTTCCATGTATGATCTTACATCCCATTCGTCAATCTTCAATGGTCAACATAAGTGAACGTGCACCTTCATTTCATTCTCAGAGCCATAATTAGTAACATTAATTCTCATATGTATTAAAGCCGTGTATACATACATACATGCCCTTATTTACCCATAAAATTATGTTAACATATCCATATAATTAAGTCTCATACATACAATCCCATGCACATGTTTACTCCTATTCGTATTTACCCAAGGATTCCACCACTAACATGTAATTCAGCTACACACACATACATGCTTACATACTTATTCATATCAGGTACTCACTAATACAATTCAATAAGTTCACATAACTCCCTAATGGTTATTTTCACTTTTCGGGGTTCATTGGGGGTTACGGAACAGATTTTAGGAGATATGGAACTGACAATACGAATAATCAACAAAATAGCATATCAAGATTGTGGAAGGCGTCGGCGACGCGCTCCTATAGCATCGGCGACGCCATCTAAATTGTTGCGTCGGAACTAAGTTGCGTAGACAGTGGATTAGCGCATCGGGAGAATGGGGCAGCGTCGGCGACGGCTAAGGGGACCGTCGGCGACGCCCCTTCTGTGCTGCCGACGCTGTTTTTCCTTACTCAAGCTTACACAGCCCGTTTCCGACTTCCGTTCTAACCCAAACGGACTCGTCATGTCCCGTATCATCCCATAACATTCCATAAGCTTCCCGTATCCTTTTAACACTTAACCCATGTCTCTTTAATCAAATCTATACCTCTAACAAACTTTCTTGATTCTTTTGACCCGTTCGACTATTCTAAATTATTTCAAACATAGCTACTATTTACGGCCCATTAAAACCATATATTCTTTAATTCTGTAATTAATTAAACATTCTTATATGGTTCCCATACCATAACATCCAAAACCCACACCCGACACATACTTCCATTATAACTTATCACAACAGTATATACCTTGATTCCTACCCTTATCCGTAATTTCTTACACAACCCCCTGTATTTAACATAACAATATTCATTTACAAGAGAAGAAGTGATTCCGGAAATCACTTACCTTAGCGTCCGTATTTACATCCGTTGCCATGTCTCCTTTTGACCCGTTAGCCTTCCATGCTTCCATCCATCTTGACATGATCCCTAACTTTCATGTCATCGCAATCACATTCTTGTTAGCATACACGATTGTACCTATTAACGATCATATCAAATGTATAACTCACAATTGACTTTCATAAGTCAATCCTAACAAGCACAAGGCATATACCCAAAATCACATCTTTTCAAACTCATATAATTCATTATGTCATCACATATAACACATATTGATACATCACATACCGTATGACTTTCTATAATCCTACAATTGTGACAACAAGTCTAAGCATGCTTCTTATGCATAGTTGACTTTCAGAAGTCAACGTTTATCATATGAACTTTCGACATAACTTCATGTATCCGCGTCATCATATTAGGCTATACAAATGACACTAACATAACAATATTCATTTACAAGAGAAGAAGTGATTCCGGAAATCACTTACCTTAGCGTCCGTATTTACATCCGTTGCCTTGTCTCCTTTTGACCCGTTAGCCTTCCATGCTTCCATCCATCTTGACATGATCCCTAACTTTCATGTCATCGCAATCACATTCTTGTTGGTATACATGATTATACCTATTAACGATCATATCAAATGTATAACTCACAATTGACTTTCATAAGTCAATCCTAACAAGCACAAGGCATATACCCAAAATCACATCTTTTCAAACTCATATAATTCATTATGTCATCACATATAACACATATTGATACACCACATACCGTATGACTTTCTATAATCTTACAATTGTGACAACAAGTCTAAGCATGCTTCTTATGCATAGTTGACTTTCAGAAGTCAACGTTTATCATATGAACTTTCGACATAACTTCATGTATCCGCGTCATCATATTAGGCTATACAAATGACACTATGTACATTTCATACTGACGATGCAATATACTTGCAACCACATGATCACCTAGTTATGTCATGGCCATGTATAACCAAATCAATACAAACTCAAGCTCTCATGATCCTAAAACTGTCAACCACATTCAAAGCTAGCAATTTAACATAATCTCAACATCAATAGTTACTAGTAAGTCCACAAGCTATACATTTCGTACGCATCCGTTTCTACATTACCGTTAAGCCACTAATCCAACTCATGGTATGCACCACCATTCAAACATAGGGTACTAGTTCCTAAAGCATTCTTTTACCGAATCACGTCATCAACTACATTTCACATATACTTATCAAATACATTCCTAATGTTGTTTTATTATCAAGTATATCATCATCACTTTCTATACATGTTCACCTATTATTTGCATACAATTCTCCTCTAATAATCTCACCTATGCATTTCATCGAACACTTAGTGTGCGTACTACAATTAAAGCACAATATACAAGTATTTTCATGCTCATCTTCTACCTCTTTGTTTCAATCATCAACAATACTAGAATTTCACATTACTTCCAAACCATACTCAATCTAACTAATAAGAATCAAACATAAACAACATACTACAACAATTTACATAAGAATCGGACATGGGTAACACACCCATGTCGCCATCTTCACCGCTTCAAGTGGGTTTCGTTTTCAAACAAAAAATTTCTTAAAATAATTCATAGTTTTAGTTCTACTTGGTGACTTAAACACACATTGATGATCAATTTCATACTTCTCAAAGATTTATCATGAACCCATTTCATACAAAATCACCAAATCATAAATTACAACTTACCATATGTTTATTAAAGCTAGATTGTGAAGGATCCTTATTCATGCAAGTGTTTTAGCTTCACATCCTTGTTCAATTTTATCAATTTGTGGGGTTGTGGGGAAGAACCCCATTTCTTCTTCATGTGTGTGTCGACACACATACTGAACACACACACACTTATAAAATCTGAATTTTAATGAGTTTTCCCCACTTACTACTTTTTGTCCTTCAAGTTTATTACTTGCTTATAAATGTTCCAACTTTCATTTCTTTCTATTAAGCACATATTCTAACTAGGTTAATTAAACTAGTTAGACCACTTCATGTCATATACAAGAAACTTACTAGTAACCAAACATTCGGGTTTTTAGGGCGTTACAAATCTACCTCCCTTAAAGGAGGTTTTGTCCCCGAAACCTTTCTCATTTCTAATAGACCAATTCTACTCTTACTTTTTCATCTTTTGATGATGCTTACTACATCATTAGTACATTCGGGATCTTGGCAAAAGTTTTAATCCATGCATAAACACAATTGTTCGCATTGCCCCTACCTTCTTTAATCAAGCAAAATTACTTTCATATTCATATAAAGTTGTAATCTTATCCAGAGCTCTTATTAGTGTCATCTTTGCTTTATAATGCTAGTTCCTAGCACACATGATCGCTAGCGGTTCATTCGTTGAATTCATTCCAAATGCATACTATTGCTCGTGCTGGCCTAAGTTTACGGCTTGTTTCTATCTTTCTAATTAAAGCTAATACAATCATACATTTATTAATCGAAATAAATCGATTTATTTCATCCTATTCATATATCATATATGATATTTGCATTTTGTTTACTATGGGCAAACCCCAACATCATACTATTAACATTCTTTCTTAATTACTTTCATATCCATATCATTACACGGTTAACCTCCTTCACGCACTACTTACCCTACTAAGCAGATAAGTAACGCGAGCGCTCCACACAAGCGTTTAACCAATACCCTAAATTCTTACCTAAAAATTCTTTTTGGAGTTATCCTCCTAATGAAATAATTTCCTTCTTACATTACCCATTAAAGCAATTCATTTAATATACCAATTCTTACTCATAGTTGCGAGCTAAACATTTTACTAACCTTGATTTCATTGCTAACCAACGGTCTGTGATCCGAATTGGCCTGATTCTTCGTGAGTTTATGCGATACTCGGATTAATCGCATCCATTCATTTGTTGAGCTTCCGCCTATGCGCATCCTTTCAACAATGTCTTGTTCAGATGAACATGGACAACAAGCCTAGCATCAAAGTTAGCATTTTCTGACGGCACTTACCATTAATACATTCCCTTCAAATATTTATTCTTCTCGGTGCTTATGCACCTACCATTCTTTCATAAATTTCTTACATGTATGCTATTACATATTACATATACTATTTCTTCAATTTACTAATTATTTCATCTACCTTTTGCAGTTTGACTTTTTCAAGGTCAACCTAGCACTTCTACCTATCGTATATGTATTGAAATACCCATTTATACTCTTTCTAATTCAAGCATACTTACTAGATATTATTTTAGCTTTTCTTGTGAAGTTTTTCCTTTCCTTGAAATTACATAAGTCATTCGTCCGAATCCTAGCCCATCATTCATTTTGACTTGCTTGGGTCGATTACTAACATACCTCACATGTAACGCATTCGAAACTTATTTGTTTCAACTAGGTTTCTTGTTACTACTATAGCTTTCATCGGTTATACTTACTTAATGAATCAATTATGTCATACTACTTTACTATTATTTGCTTAATAATAGTAAATAATAAACTTGTCAGCTCTCACTACTAATTCGTTTGTTCGTTTGTATTGAAAATAGAGTGAAAGTTTATTTACGTTTAAAGTTTATAAACAAAAACCTCGTTGTAAACAATCAGAATGTCTTAAAACACAGGATCCTCATAACACTTATTCCATGTTTAAACCACCGATGCTTGTCAGATCTGGGTATAATATCTAGCAACGTAGGATGGGTCATATACTGCTCAGCAAAACACCGGTTGCTAGAGGTCGGTTGCCTTTGGACCTCATGTTCCAATGGTACCGAGTACCCAAAAATTCAAGTGCCAAAAAATCCTGAAAATTACTCCAAGCAATATTTTCAAAAAAATGAATTAGATGCAAAGGCTTTTAGCATTGTAGCTTCAGCTTTGCCTAACGACATCTATGCTGGCCTGTTGCATTGCAACAATGCAAAGGAGTTATGGGATGCCTTGAAGGAGTAGTTTGGTGGTACTGAGGAAGTTATTGAAAAAAATAGAGAAGTTTTGAACCAACCTTATGAAACGTTTTGTCATGTAAAAGGAGAATCGTTAACTCAACGGTTTGAAATGTTCAACTGTCATATTAGCGAGCTAAAACTAGTAAACGTTAATTACCCAAATTCAACTTTGAACAGTCGGTTCTTAAGGTCCCTACCAGACAAATGGGACACTATAGCCTTTGTCACAAGAAATTATGTTGGTTTTAGAGAAATGAATCTAACTCAGCTTCATGGTAGGCTTCTCACTTATGAGTGATAATTTAACTAGAAAAAGAAGCTACAAGAATCAGGAAAAGTGGATAATGACGATGCTTTCAGTAGCATAACACTTTTTGGTCAAGAAGAAACCTCTGGTGGTAGTAAGGATCATATTTATGATCATTTTATTAATATAACATCTGGTGGTGGATTTATTTCTGAACCTTACTCAGCCAACTTTGCATTTGCTGCAAATGGGGAAAACCAAGTTTCTGACAACCTTTCTTTTGAGTTAAACAATCTTCAACATTTTGATCCAACTGATTTGGAAGAAATGGACATATAGCACTAGCTGGCATTGTTAAGTGTTAGAACTAGCAAGTTTTACAAGAAAACTGGTAGAAAATTTCCAAGGTTGCATGGAGGGTTAAAAATTGGGTTGGATAAGTCTAATATTAAATGCTACAAGTGTAATAGGCTAGGACACTTTGCTAGGGAGTGTAGAAGTCAAACAAATGGTCCAATTATCACACATCCTAGCCCTAGACCTCAAAAAACTCAAAACACTGTCCATTATTCCCATTATACCCCGCTCCACAAATGCAAAACACTACTCATTTTGCACCCCTGCTGCCACTGTTCCAGTCAGTATATCCAAACCACTGTTCCTCATATACAATATGTTCAAACTCCAGTTCCTTAAGTTCAAATTCAACCTGCATCTCGAGCTACACAAGTTTCTGCACCTGCAGAAACCAGTAAACAGAGCTTCTTTACACAAGGCTTTGTTGATTGGAGTAACTTACCTGAGGAATTGACTGATGAGAACTTTGCTCTAGTTGCCAATAATGAATATAACATGAGAACTTTTATTTTATGGCACTAGACACAATTCAAGAAGGGATTGAATCTAAGGACGTCGTACCAATATCTGTTGAGACTAATGAACATGCTGCAACAGATGTTATAGAAGAAATTGTTGTAGTAGATGTTACAAGCAACATTGTTGGTGAAGAACTCAAAATTTCTCAATTAGACCCATGGGATTCAAGTGTTTGTGATAGTGAATGTGATTGTGCCATGATGGCTACTGCTTAGGTATCACCTTAGTTCCTTAAAGACTTATGTTCTGATAAATGCATTATTACTTTTGCTAACATAAAAGAGGTGAATTAAAATATTAGAAACAAAATTTTGGATGATAAAATATTGAAAAACTTGCAAAAGAGTTAAAAACAAAACTGTTTGAAAAAGATTCTAAATTAGCAGTCTCAAACATGAGTCCAACATAACCAAGGATCAACTTCAAACTATGATAGAAAAATATCAAAGTTGTAAAAACGAGCTTGAATCTACCCAAATTACTCGTGAAAAGTGGGTAGAATCCTGTAAAGGTTATGAGCTTATGTTAGAATTACAAATCAAAAGCAATGTAAAATTTGGTTTAGGTTTTAGAAAACATGACCAGGTTTCTCAAAGCACTGCTGTAAATGATTATGAGTTGGTTGAAATTATTCCAACAAATTTGGCTTGTCAAGAAATTAAAGTCACTGAACCAAATGGTAAGAAAATTGTTTTAGAAAGACCAGCAGGATCCTCAAGTTTTGAGGAAATTAAAAGATATCAATTCAAACCTACATGGTCATATGCGTGTGACATTCTTGACAACTTTAAGCCAATAGATTTTTGAACCATTGAAGGTGCTGTAAGTCCAGTAAATCGGATCTAACAGGTATCATAAGACTAATCGATTGTGAATATAAAGATTAGAATGAAGAACAATCCTTGAATCAAAACAACTTGCATACACCAGAATTGTGTCTAATATAAGTTTTTCAATAATAACTGACTAGCCACCAAAACCTTGACCTAATACATATATTTATACTAATTACATAGCCCACAAGTTACAACCCTAGGCCCATGAGGCACTAGGAAGCCCAAAACCCTTCAACTTAGCCCAAATGTAGCACTAATGTGTAAACATTCAGTTATGAGCCCAACAATCTCCCCCTAGGTTTACACCATTAGACCTTTAGTCTTTAGGTAGTGCATCGACTCCCAATCTCCCAGCAATTATCCCAGCTACAGCAGTCGTCCAACCTTTAGCACAAACTTCATATAATCTTGCTGTTCGAATTTGATTTGCAGCAAGAACTTGCAGATCTTCATCGTGAAAACTTACTAAATCCACCACGTCATTCACTTGGAAAGCTTTCTCTTTGGTGGCGATCGCTACACTGCCAACCTTAGGATCATACATCAAGAAATTAAAGTTCTTCAAAATACCTCTGGGGAATGTCAGAGCAACCGGTATGACAAGTTCTTTATCTGTTGGGGGCCACATCACTGATTTAAACCAGCTACCAGTCCTCGTATCCCGAACCCCTTAGCCACCCGTAGATATGGCTCAACAGTTTTCATCATCTTAAAACCAGTCTTGACTTCTTGCTCCAAGCGTTTGAAGAACCTCCAACCGGGACCACATTTTGTAGTATCGTCGTCAGTGTAAGGAGCTCTCAAAAGATCACTTAACGAAACCTTTGTCCAGGTTTCAAATTGAGATTCCTTCGAATAATATTCAGAGTACCATCCTACCTGACGATAAGCCACATATTCTTCACATGATCATACATCCAACTTAGCACTCTCGACTTGTTTCCAACTTTGTTGTAATAACTCGCACCGAGATCCATGACATATCTCTCGGATTGGTTGGAAGGATCCTTCAATTGAAAGTTCTCATCAAGTGGATTCACGTCTACATTTTTCATCAGAACCATCTGCTTTTTCTTTTGAGCCATTGAACGTTTCTGACTCGCAGTGTACTTCTTCTTTGGATCACGTAGATAATCATCCAACCCTGCTTGACGATTAGAAGCAAACTGTTCAGCAGCTACTCTATCGGCTTCACTTTGTTCGGCTGCTCTATGATGATGTTCAATATTCATCAGAGCATCGGTAGGATCAGAAAATTCTCGACCAAACTTGTTTTCTAACTTTGCCTTCAAATCAAAAACCATAGTCATCAGCATAGTAACATCTCCTTGCAACTGATCAATCGTCTGGTCCCTGACATCTATGCGTGTCTGCAATGAAGCAATCTGGGCATCTTTAAGAACAACTTCCTGCTCAAGCATGATCACCCTCTTTTTCAAATCAACAACATCTACATCTTCTTCATCGCTATCCAATCCGCTGAACTCAAATGCTCGTTTCTCTGATCGCCTCAAATATTCCGTATCATCACCTTTAACACAACCTGAACCATTACCACCTGCTCCAGATCCTCCGGCACCCATTGAGCTACTACCAAAATCCATCATTTGCAATACAGAATCTGCCGGAATAGATACAACAGTAGAATGTGTAGCAATGTGAGTAACTGTTGGTTCAGTAGCAATAGTAGATTCGACCATCAGAGTATCCGTCAACGACACAGTAACTAAAGATGTAATAGGAGTAGATTCTTCACAAACACTACCAATCTGAACTTCAGAATGACTTGGTTCTTTAACAGCCTCCATCCGTCATCTCTTTACCAATGGTACTTCTTCTTCGTCAACCTCTTCTTCAGACTCAACCATACCAACAGGAATATCAATAGGAGGTATCACAAGAGGAGGATCACCTTGTCGCTCTTGTATCTCTTTCAAGTGTGCAATAAGAGCTTCCAAATTCTCTATAGTGAGTTCTGGCAATACTGGAGTCAAATTAGCATTAAAATCTGTAATATCGTCGAAGAAAGCTTCTTCCTCATCTGTATCAGCAATAGTAACCAGATCCTCAACTTCAATCTCTTTCTCCTTCATCGGTATATCATGTTCCTCAGCTACCATAGCATTAACTGGCTTGGGTGCTGAGATGTCTTGTCCAATCACCTCACCAAACCTTCTGAACTTCTTCAAAGGTATGCGACCAACGAACATAGTCTTTGATGTTGATCGGTTTTTCTTCATAGTTCCGAAAATGGTTAGACCCATTGGCTTCATGTTCAAAAGATTAGCATCAGAAGCATCCCTGGTCAGATCAGGGTACCGAGCATCCAAAATCAACTGTACAAACCGCGGATATAGCAGAAACATTCTCTTCTTCGACTATTCCAAGATCTTCTTCATATTCTCAAAAATATAACCGGAGAAGTTATATTTCCAATCCATAACGAGAGACACAATCACTGAAGTTTGGGTTTGATTTGGTTGATCTAATCCTCCCTTGTTCTCAGAAATACATTGCATAAACTTATGCACAACAATTTCCAGTACGCGGGAAACATTTTCTTAAGCAAAGGCGGATAAGTTCTGTCACACCCTGGTCGTAGCGGAAGCGCAAGTGTGTGACTATTAGGTAATCATTGCATCCAATCTTGTAAACAATATAAACTAACAACGATGTCATGCCATTAATGAGTTTCATTCCATATATACAACCATCAAAAGTGATATCACACTGTTATCTGTTTCAAAATAAGACATTGTTTTCATCATAAATTCATATTGAGGTTTTGACCCCTATATACCCAGACAAAGTTGGGATATAAAAGGCAAACCCTCCAAAAGATGGCACATCGTTGTCTTGACATATTCTCATAAGCCGAATCATATCACCAGCTCATGCCTTGCGTCCTGAAATACATGTAATTTTAAAAAGTCAACATAAAGTTGGCGACTTCATGCAGTTTAGTGTTTTCATATCAAAATGTCATCCTTGAAATCCTGTATTGAAATCCAAATATGTTATTAGCATCAATGAGTTATTTAAGGATCTATCAGTGTGTCGCGAGCACCCTGACATACTTGTGCCATAAGTAACTAACCAAACTGAGACTGCTTTGACATCATTGGGATCACAAAAGCACTCCTAACCGGTTATCATACCAGGAGTGGAGCGGGTCTCAAACTCAATAGATCTACCTCTTTTGCACCTTGGTCACTAAGTGATTAATGGTTACTACTGTTATTTCCTACTTACGCACAGTGATCTGTTATCTGCTAACTCATAGCTAACATACTGTTTTGACATGACATGTATTTCCCCCCGATAGTTTAAAACAAAACTTGAAATAAGTGAAAGGAGGGACATGAACTCACAGTTTTGCATTCCGTTAAGTCGTACTATTTATCGATCGGTGTCCGCAACGTATGTAACCTACATGCGTATTGGTTTCATTAGACACCTAGGTCTTAATGGACCTTGTACTCGTTGTTCATCTTGAATTCTTGTTATGTGTTTCTTTGTTATGATTGAACAACTTAAAATGTTATCATAGTGTTGGTAGTTCGTTTGTGCGATTAATATTGCTATATATATTTCTTATATATATATATATATATATATATATATATTATTGTTTTCAAACCATGTGTGAATTGGGCCTTGCCCTTCACATGTCATTGGGCCTAGCCCATGTCATCTATGCCTTTGGGCCTAGCCCATGTTTTCTTGTCATTGGGCCTAGCCCATGTAATTTATGTCTTTGGGCCTAGTCCATGTATTTTATGTCTTTGGGCCTAGCCCATGTATGTCATTGGGCCTAGCCCATGTAATTTATGTCTTTGGGCCTAGCCCATGTATTTTATATCTTTGGGCTTTTATTAGTTTTTGGGCCTCATCCATAAACATTATGGACTTTGGGCCTAGTATATGATTTTCACAATTTGGGCCTAGCCCAAAGGTATATAAACATAAGCCCATTTCTATTATAAGTATTTACTTATAATTTTTCTAACTTTTAATATACTTAACTTTCCGGATTTTTGGTTTCGATAACATATATATATATATATATATATATATGTGTGTGTGTTGAACGTCTAAATATATTTCTAGACCCGTCGTTGGCGTCGTTTATTACGTGTTTGTTTTCGTCGAGAATTGCCCGTTGTCGTAAGAACCTTTCGTGCCGGTGATTCACCCGTTGGTCGTTGACGCAACGGTGAAATCTTGTAGGTTCGCCTATCGTCCACCTTGCTTTAATTGTCCGATTTATTGTTTCGACGCATTGTGAGAATATATTTATTTTGCTACCAATACTTTGTGTATTGTTCAAGTGTTTGTATGTTGTATAAGATTGGGTATTTTATTGTGAATACCCTAAGTTTCTAATACATACACATACAATACATATATGTACACATACAATTTTATTGGCAACAATCGTATAAATATATATAGTTGTATTATTTTCCAAGTAGAAATAATTATTTGTAAAAATATCTATTTTTACTTATAAATATATATTTACAACTTTGTTTAAACACTTGGTTATTTAGGGATAACCCTTGTCCTTAGAGTCCACTTAATGACGATTTAGGTTACTAATCACGTTTAGTCCCACTAATCACCCCACTAATCATGCTTTAATCACGATTAGATTTTTAAAAAATTTCGCCATAATTTCCCCTAAACTATGGCGTTTTCCACGTTTCAAAAACGTATTTAAAACCTGTTTAAACTCATAATCATCATCAACAAACCATCTAATATTTATTTTACATAATCTACATATCATCATCCATGACTTTTGTTGTTAAAAATCCTAGTAAATCAAGAGGGTTTTTAATGTTTATTAGCCTTTTCAAAACAATACTTTAGCATGTTGTTAAACTAAGTTCATGCATTTAACCCCTTGATTACTACACATTTTTAAGGTGATTACAACTTAAATATAAATGTTTACTTCTAAAAATCATCCATATATATATAAATTATTTTTAAGTTGTAGTATTTTTCATGGATGATGTAGTTGATGATCTTGTTTAGATTTAAATCTTATCATGTTTAAATCTTCGTTTTTACACTAAATCACACAAGATCATCCAACTTTTATATCATACTTTTATCATAAATAACTTCAACATGCTAACTAACAATCATATAAACATATAATCAACACAAAATAAACAATATTTATTGTTATTATTATGTTGTGAGTTAGGGTTTATGATTTATCTTTTCTTGATTTTCAAGATGATCAACTTGTACATGATAATCTAAACATAAACATAAGCTAAATTATGGAGGAGTTTAGCTTACAAAGGGTGCACAAGTATCTTGAAGATTAAAGGAAAATGAAGCTCCTTAAGAATCCCTAATGATCTCCATCCATGCTAGCTTCTTTCGGGGTCTTGTTTAAGCTTCAAATGATGTAAAAAGTGGTGGATTGTGGTGGCTAAATGGTGGTATATGGGGGTGTTTGAGTTGTGAGGTAGGGGAAGAAAAGGAAAGAAAATGTTGCAATTGTTGAATGAAGAAATGATATTTATTAAGTGAAATCATAATATATATTTCCAATCTTTCAAGTCCTCCATCAAGATCTTAAACACCATACTTATGATCTCCATTTTCAACAAAATCAAGTGGGGTGGGACCCACTTGAGGGGGGGTTTAAGTGTAAATAATTATTATAACATGTGTTTTCTTATTAGATATTTAGGTAATTAGTTTAAGTATGGTGATTAGGGGTTGATCTTGTATCATAAGCATAAGACTTGAGTTTAGTGCGTATTTACATGGCATTTAATCCATATGATTCTCCAAAATAAGTTTCGAATGACGGATATGTCGCTAGATCGCTCATCGTCGTAATATTCGCTAATAAACGGAACTATTTTTTTAGTACTGGAAAGCCTTTGTTTTCGACTACCACAACTAATATGGTGTCTAATTAGTGCATTTCCGATTCAAAAATATGCATGACTAGTTCGCTAGACGAATATACAATGAGTTAGGATGACCGATATGTCTTTCGTTCGACCGTTCGATCGATATCGGCACTTTTATGTTCCGTCGTCGAACTTTTCCGAAAGTTGTGTTTTCGTGACCTCATGTTAGTTGAATGGATTCCGAGTTCCAAATAATGCTTAACTAGTTCACTAGACGCCCGGATAAGGCTATCGGCTACTAGAATATTTGTCGTTTCGACGATCGGCCGCTTTTCGGTCGAGTTGTGCACTGTTTGCTGAATGACCGGAAACGATGCCTTTTGTGCATTTTTGCTATTCTCACAAGATTTTAGGATGTTTAAAATTGTTTTATTCTTATCTTGACATCCGGAATCCTCCGAATTAGTCTTGCGGACAAATCGCCATTTGTCGTCTTTTTGGTCGAAACGGACAATTTTGCAATTTAGGCGTTATACAGGAAAGTTTTGTATTATTGTAATAGTTGTTCTCAAATATGTATTTTCATTTGTATATGAACTCAGGTATGGCGTTAACATACCGTTATTCCTTGTTCTGATTCGTGTTTGCGGATTTACCGACACGGTTAGTGTCACCGCATTTAGTGCGTCCAACACTTTCTACCAACACTTTTAGGGCATTGTTTTGGTTTGTTTCTCATCGTAACGGAAACCAGTACATGTTATGACCAGATTTACTTATCCTAATGACGTACGACTCAGTTACGCAATTAAATCAACTATGCATGAGATTATAATATGAAATCAGTGATTAAATTGTACGGAATTACCGGCTATTTGCCATTTGTCACAAGTTGCCTCGTAACTCATCTCCGTCAGTACATGCAACACTTTCTCCTTGGCATACAGAGTTGGATCACTTGTAGCATTGGCAAACTACAATACCTCTCGGACACAGGCCTCGTTTACCAAAATCTCCTTTCCCTGTATCAGTGAACTGATGTATGGCCTCCCATCAACGCCTCTCAAATGGAATCTAGCATTTAATCTAGTTATGGCTCTGATACCAATCTGCCACACCCTAACCGATGGCGGAAACATCAGAGTGAGACGAAATAGATTGCTCAATGCATCATAACACTATTTGCGACAATATTTAAATAAAAACTCATTCATTTCATATATAAAATTTTCAATTACGACAGAAATCAAAATACAACAACTTCAACAAAATTACAACTTGAAAGCCTAACATTCTAGGTACGTTTCTATGTCGTCTCTACTAGATTTGTCATACGCATCATCATCAACCTGTAAAATGTTAAAAGTATAGTTCAATACAAAAGTATTGGCAAGTACACAAGTTTAAGAACATAGCATAAGTATAAAAGAGTTTACTCAAATCCACATGGCAATTGTATACAAGGTAAGCTAGCATGCAATACTAATTGTCAAACCCAAGTGTCCACAAGAATTAAGTGTCCCTCCTCACACAAAGTAACGAGACTAATTTATGAATAAGAATAAGAATCAGCTTAAGCTTAACATTACCCAGACGGGCGGTGTGCTACTCCTATAGCGCTATATATGTTAAGTTGGGGCTAGCTAAGTTAATGACAAGAAGCATGGATGAATCTAGCATGAACCTAAGCATAACAATAAGCATGTATAACAAATCGAGTGTATAAAGTATGTTGTGTGTATTTGTGTATTTTGTAAGTTAACATGCTACAACCCAAATTGTGTAAAAGGAAAATGGGTCAAGTGTACTCATGGTTTTGCAAGCTTTCACCTGTTACTTCGCGAAGGGTTTGGAGGGTTGGAGGAATACCAAGCTATCTTTTGAAAGCCTTGAACCTTTAGATAGAGAGAGCTTTAGAGCTTTAGAGAGAAGAGAAGAAGTGTTTGAGGTGTGAAATGAGAGTGAGAGAAGGTGAGTATTTATAGATGGGGTTAGGGGGGTTGTTAGTTGGGTGCATTTAATGCAACAAACACAAAATGGACCAATCCATGGGTAAGAAACCACTTTCTCCGGATTATGCTATTTTTAGTCCTTGAACTTAGTTTATCTTTCATTTCATGGTAAAACTTGATATTTTCGTATGTTTTCAAGTGTATAATGTATATGTAAGTATATTTTAGGTATCAAGTATGAATGTATGAGTATGTGCACGTATAACAAGTATCGGTTTGTATGTAAACACGTAATTAACAATTAAATGCATGTAAGATAAGTATGTATCAGGTATGAATTTTATTACGATCAAAGTCTCGGATATAAGATTGGGAAATGAAATCGAATGCCATACGAATACAAGTTTCCATAAATAGAAATACGATTACACTTTCTAATTAAAGAAAGTACGAAAAAGCGAGGCGTTACAGTTCAACAGGAATCCGGATGAACCTTTCATCACTCCAGATGAACATCATCCGAGATGAAATCCGAGTTCATTCAATTCGGTTGAATGTCCATCCGGAATGGAATCCGAACTACCAGCCAATTTGAAGATCAATATGAAATACTATCTGAAATGCATGAGTATTTGAATATTAACATTTAATTTCATAATTAAGAAGCATTTTATACCTTATTCGGATGAAATTTAAGAGGAAATCCGAAATGAAGATGAACAGTGAAATTGGAAGATGAACAGGGGATTTCAATGGATTTCGGAAAAAATGATCCGATATGTAACTCTTATTCATTTATATTCTATTCCAGAATGGGCTTGGGCCTAAAACCTTTGGGCCCAAGTCAATCCGGATTCCATCATGCGAGATTAACAAACAATCCGGAATGGGCTTATGTTAGGCCACATTCCAGAACAGTGAATTGTCAGTGGGCCTATCCGGAAAAGGTTTAAAAGCCCAATTCGGAATAGTACCACCATTATCCCAAACTTGTTCAATTTCAAGACTTTCAAAAATTCTATTGAATTGGCCCAATTCCAAAACTTAGTAGGCCAGTCCAATATCCCTTGATAGAAAACATCTAACCAAAAATCAACAATTTAACTAACCAAGCATCAAACCACTCTTTACCAATTATAAAAGCAAGTAAAATATTTAAACAAAAACACATACACAACCTTGCTATGGGATCAAATCATTTTAAAGTCGAATAAGGAACATTTTTCAGTGTGAGCTGGGTCAGACTGGTCTAAGCAATTGCCAATATACTTGTCCATTTAAACCTAAAGCTCAACCTTCTAGTTCTAGCTTTATGATACGCGTAAGGTAATATTATATTATGATACCCGTGTGTCCCATACCATGACATACCCCCGTGATCACGGTAAGCACAACGATTCATCGTAGCAGGTGAGTATACTAAGGTCACCCTTTATCTTTTACAACATCAGACTATTGGTGAACAGGTCAGTACTTTCGTACAGCAGAGTGACCAATAGTATCTGACGAGGGTTAGGCAGATACCTTAAGTGGTATGTTTGAATTCCTGGAATATTCTCAAAATGAGAGTTCCTTCCTTTTAAGGTTTTGGCCCTTCTATTTTGGCTCTTTTAAAGATATCCTGACTGTGCCTATGTCTGCATATAATCTGGATGCAACAGAAGGGCAGCCAAGATATCCCCGGATGACTCAACAACATAAAGACCCGAAACCTCAGGCGTTGGCTATCTATCAACGCAGGATTTAAGACCATGAAATCATACGCCTATAGTGTGTGACCCACTGAATATATAGTTCTTCATGTTTATATCATTTGGCTTACACTATCCGGTTGAGATCTAGACCTATCAACATATCACCTTCGATTCAAGTCTTTCCCGCTATAACACCTTACATGTGTTAGTCACAACCTTTATCACGAGAAAATATTTCATTTCCCAATCATTGCAAAAACTATTTGAAACTATATATATATATATATATATATATATATATATATATATATATATATATATAATTTCTCCCCCTGAATTTGTGCATTCATATGAACAAATTTACGAGGCGAATACAAATAAAAGAAAGAAAACAAACTAAACAGAAAAGATAGAGGATGCTCAGTTAGAAAAACGGATCATTTTAAGAAGATCCACAAGCACTTGAAAATGGCCGTTGCTAACGGGTTTCGTGAACAAATCCGCCACGTTTGCATCGGTGTGGATTTGCTCAAGTTTAACGAGACCCTTTTCATAGCAATCACGAATAAAATGAACTTTGATATTTATGTGCTTGGTTTTGGAGTGAAAAACAGGGTTTTTGACAATTTGGATAGCGGCATCATTATCACAATAAATTGTTGTGTTTAGATAAGTCAAACCGTAATCCGCAAGCTGGTGTTGCATCCATAAAACCTGGGAGCAGCAAGCTGATGCTGCGACATATTCTGTTTCCACTGTAGAAAGCAAAACCGTCTGCTGTTTCTTGCATTGCCAAGAGATTAATCTATCTCTCAAGAATTGGCATCCAGCTAAAGTGAGCGCATATCCCTGTCTGTACCTCCAAGATTACTGTCAGAGAAAGCATACAGTTCAAATTCGGAATGTTTAGGATTCCAGAGGCCCAGTGATGGTGCCCCTTTGAGATACCTAAATATTCTTTTAACAACATGTAAATGAGAGAATTTAGGAGTAGCATGATATCGAGCACACTGGCAAACGACAAACATGATATCTGGCCGACTTGCAGAGAGATACATGAGTGATTCAATCATAGACCGGTACATGGTTGGATTAACAGGCGTTCCTTTAGCGTCTTCATTTAACAAAGGCCGTTCAACAATAGGTGAAGTCGTAGGCTTTGAATCTGTAAGCTTGAATTTGGCAAGAACGTCATTGACATATTTTCCTTGATGGATCAAGATTCCTTGTGGGCTTTGATGAACTTGAATTCCCAAAAACATAGTCATCTCCCCCAGTGAGCTCATCTCAAATTTATTCTTCATGACCTCTTCAAATTACTGACACAGACCATCATCTGCCGAACCAAAAATAATATCATCGACGTAAATTTGAACAAGAATGATGTCCTTGTCAACACGTTTGATGAACAAAGTTTAATCAATGGTTCCCCGAGTATATCCATGAGATAGCAAATGCTCTGTTAGAGTTGCGTACCACGCGCGAGGCACTAGATGCAATCCGTACAAAGCTTTGTCCAATTTGTATGCATAATATGGCTTGTAAGGTTCAGTGAAACCCGATGGTTGTGCCACGTATATCTCCTCTTTCACCGTGCCATAGAGAAAAGCAGTCTTGACATCCATATGATAGACAGTGAAGTCCATGTAAGATGCATATGCCAAGAAAATGCGAATAGCCTCCAATCTAGCTACCGGTGCATAAACCTCATCGTAGTCCAACCCTTCGATCTAGCGGAAACCCTGAACAACCAGTCGAGCTTTGTTCCTCACGATAACCCCAGTGTCATCATGCTTATTGCGAAATATCCAACGAGTTCCAAGAGCACGTTTTCCTTGAAGAAGCTTCACCAATTGCCATACCCAAGCTTCTCAAACTGATTGAGTTCTTCATGCATAGCGTCAACCCAGACTGGTTCTTGCAAAGCGACGTCAATGGTTTTAGGTTCAATTTGTGAGATAAAGCAAGAGTAAAGGCAAGTATTGATATCCCCTGATTGACTGTGAGTTCGAACTGCTACAGTAACATGATAAATAACATTTTCAATTGGATGATCGCGCTGTAGACGCTGTGGTATAGGCGTAGAAGGGACAAGGAGATCTGATTGAGTGTTTGTAACATTCTATGAGGCAACTCCAGAAGGCTCCCCCTCATTAGTTGCACTAGTGGAAGTGTTGATTGATGAATCAACAAAACAATCTGGTGGTGTAGGCTTAGGAACTAGAGATGAGCCTAAGACATCAGGAGGTGTAGGCCCTTCATTTGCCATAGGAGGTTCTGTGTGTTTGGAGCCTCAACTTCAGGGGAAGCATCCTAAGGAATCTGTTCAGAAGCAGTTTCCTGATTCTGCGGTACTGGTGGAGGCGTAGATATAGTTTATTGAATCCAAGTGGATCCACACTCAGCTGCTTAAAAGACTCTTGCAGCTGTTCAGCATCGGCATCATTGGGAGGTCAGAAGTTTTGCCTGTACCTGCAGTCACATTAGCAAGGACATCAACATATTTAAACAAAGAGGAATAATCATAGAGCCAGTCAGGACCATAGCGTGCGTCCTTGGGATTCTCCTCCAGCCAACCCACATTGTAGGTTTCAACTACCATTTTCTTGATCTTGTTATAGACACGATAGGAAGTATTCTTAGAGTATCCAACGAAAATGCATGGATCCCATTCAAATTTTCCCTTAGCCTCCATGAGTAGAAGAACACAAGGGCATCCAAACTTGCGGAAATGCTTGACCGAAGGTTTGCGGCCTTTAACCACTTCGTACGACGTTTTCATGTGTCTTTTATTGATCAGGGCATGATTTTGAATATAACAAGCGGTATTGACTGCTTCTGCCCAGAAAACAAGAGGTAGTTCGAATTCGACCAACATAGTACGTGCAACTTCATTCAGTGTTCGGTTTCTGCGTTCTGCAACCCCATTTTGTTGAGGAGTTCTGGCTGCACTGAACTGTCGATCAATACCCTTGGAGGAGCAGAAAGAATTTAAGGTAGAGTTCTTAAGCTCTGTTCCATTATCAGAACGAATAGCCTTCACGGTGGTGTCTACCTAGTTTTCCATAAGTGTGATGAACTGTTTAACTAACTCAACGGTTTCACTCTTTTGTGCCAGAAAAAAGACCCAAGTGAATCATGAGTAGTCATCAATGATAACCAAATAGTATGCCTTCCTGCCAATGCTCAGAATATCTGTCAGGCCAAAAAGGTCCATATGAAGCAATTCTAAGACTTATGATATGGAGGGTGCGGGTTTAGACTTGTGCGACTGTCGATGTTGTTTCCCACGTGCGCACGATTCACACTTTTCAATCTGCATAAAATCCTGAACTGGTAGATCTCTGACTAAACCACCTTTTGCAAGTCTATTTAAGATCTTCATGTTGATATGTTTGAGTCGACTGTGCCATAACATTGCATCGTGCTCAGCAGTTGACGAGAACAGGCAGGTAAGCTTGTCGGTTGGAGCTTTGTTCATGTCGATGACATATGCATTTCCTTTTCATGCCGCTTTGAGAAGAATCCATTCATCCGGAATGATGATGTCTGGTTTTAGTACATAACACCCTTTCTTGGTAAAGAGAACATCCAAATGATTATCACAGAGCTGAGACACACTCAAGAGACTATGCTTCAACTCTGGAACATAATTCACATTCTTGAAACTGAGAGCTCCATTGCACATTGTTCCTCTCATAGTGATCTTTCCTGTTTCACCACCAGCGAAGGAGACAAACCCACCATCGAAAAACTGAATGTCATTCAACTGCGTGATGTCCCCTATCATGTGCCTGGAACAGCCACTGTCGATATACCAGAGTCTGACGAGAGTTCGCCAGAGCTGTTCCTGCAACCCAGGCCATTGACGATCTGGGCATGCCAAACCTCACGGAATTAAATTAGTTGAGGATGAGGTCGATAACGCTTTTGATTTGTCTGATTTTGGGGGAGAAGACTAGATCTTGGTCAAGATGTTAGGCCTCCAGGTTAGTGAGTCAGACTTTTGCACAGTTTTTGGAGTGCTAGAAGGATTCACAGAACCTGAAGGTCTTAGAGATATGTGACTTTGTCTGTTGGCCATGTTCCAGTCTTGATCAGAAGGCTTAGCTGTAGCAAATTGAGCCAGATATAGGCGATTAGGCATAGCTTTATGATATTTTGAGACTAATGCTTTGAAAGGTATAAATCCTTTTTGACAATTTCATGCAATATGCCCGAGAAATCCACAGTTGAAACAGGTCTGCCTCTTCTGGAAGAAAACAGTCCGTTCAGCTTGGGAAATTCTAGGCAATTTGTCTGTCAGTTTCTTGCTTTCTGGTACTTACGACTGGTGCAAGGGTTTGGTCTTGGTTGTTTCCTGCGCACAACCATCAGCACACTTGTAAGTTTTATGATTTGAATTAGACAATATGGAGTTGGTAGACTTAGGCACAAATTTAACTGATTTATGTTCAGCTTGTTGCTTAACAGATTCAGTTTGGAGCTGCTAAGTCAATTTCTCAGATTGAGGAACTGACTCAGCAGTCACCTTTTCATTTGTCTGAGACGACTATTTGGTTTTCTCCTTTTTGGATCTACGTGTTCTCCGTTTCTTATTATTAGTTTTCAAACCATTTTGCGTAGCGGATTCTGAAGAAGTGACGGGTGATTCAGCAAGGACATCCTTTTCTGAACTGCCAGAAGGTAAGCCTGAAGCATTAAAAGCAGGAGGAATCTCTAAATTTTGAAAAGTTTGAGATTCCAATTCAGATTCAGTTTCAAAATTTTTATCTGAATCAGCAGGAAGAGAATGCTCATTTTTCAGTCATTTCAGAATCAGTCCGTCGTTCTGTGTTTGAAGAAGCTGATTCGCCCGATTCTTCTAGTACTATGCCAGTGTCATTCTTCACAGGTTCAGCTGTTTGGTTGGTTTCCTCACAGTCAACCCTAGGATTAGCATAACAGATGGTACTTCCTGAGAACAAATTCCAGTCTCTTCAGTAGGAACTGAGGAAACCGTATCATCTGTCGATGCTGGACATGTAGCAAAATTGATCTTTTCATCACAAGAGTTATCACATTTATTATCGGCATTAGATGAAAAACCAGAATTAACGTCTACGTTATCAACACAACCAACACGGTCTGAGAATTTAAATTGTTCAGCAAGAAATTTATTCAAAATGTCAAAAACAGGTTTATAAAAATCATAATCAGTAGTTGAATTGTCTGAATTTGAATTCAGACATTCTTCTTGATCACCATCTATAATATCCTCAACTAATATTTCTTCTGCACATGAGATAGAAACGTTAGTAGCGTTCCCCGAGTCAGTTCAGTTAAGAATGTTTACTTTTTGATTCCGTGGGTGATGTTGCTGCCTCGTCCTTAGGCGTCATTTTCTCTAAATCATCTGAACTTCAAGAGGAATGGTCACCAGATTCGTGTGAAAATGGTGTGGAAGTGAAGAAAACATCATCCTTCTTGAGTTCAGTTAGCTTAGAGAACTTTGGGTAATAGGGCTTCCACGGTTTTGAAAGTAATCTAATGGTTTACCATACATCATATTTTCTTCATTTTCTAGTTCAGCCTCAGATTCAGGCATTCTTGTATAGTTATGACTATATGGTCCCAAGGCCTTTTGTATAATTTTTCTGATAATTAAGCTGTAGATCACACAAGTCCTTGACCAGCTTGCTAGAAGTTTCAAATTTTTTAATATTTATTTCATTTTCTTGAAACTTCCCTGTCAAGGAATTTAGCTTGGCTAAGGCTGCTTGAACTTCTATGTCCTTTTCAGCTAATTTTAGCTTATAGTCGTATACCCAACATTGTTGTTGGTTCAAGTCAAGCTTTAGCTGAGCTATATCTTGTTTTTGAGCTTCGACCTTTTCCATAAGAAGCTTGTTCTTATGTTTAAAGGCGATGTTCTGTGATGCAGCTTTTTGATATTCAGCTACAAGAGTTGAATTATGGGTGCGCATTTGTGATAATTCAAACCGACAACTATCTGAGCAGAGAATTCGATTTACCATTTCGGAAAGATAATGTGTCTTAGTTATCTGCGCCAATATGCAGTGATTGCTGTTCTTAGAAAGATTCAAAGTTTCCATCTGAGCTGCTGCATCTGCCTAGTTGAATCCTTCATGTTGTGTGCCACCAAGGCTGTTGATTTCCCGCCAGAGCTACTCGTGGGACTTGAAACAGATTTCGAAGGAGAAACTGGCACCAGCTGTCTGTCACTACTCTATATGTCTACAACTCTAGATGAAACAAATCCAAATGGCGGCTTCTTGCAATCTCGAGCAAAGTGTCCTGGTTCATGACATCTGTAGCATCTGAGCTTATCTTTTGTCAATCCAGTCTTTAGATTTGACAATGGTTACCTCCCGTACTTCTTTTGAAATTTGTTGACGCAGAAAGCAGCCATTGCAGGATTCCAGGACACGTCAATATCGTCCAAATCCTCCTCCATTATTTGATCTATTTCATTTGGAAGAATAGATGGGGGAGTCAGGTCACCTGCTAAGAAGGCATTTAAACTGTTAATCATTGTGGCAGCTATGGCCAATTTATCCTCATTCTCTTTAGTAAGAAAAGCAGAATTGGACACAGCTTGAGCAGGAGCCGGTGTAGGAGCAACAGATTCAGGAATGCCGTCTTATTGAGTTGTAGCAGGAATAGCCGAACTGTACACCATGTTAGGATACTGAGCATGATATTGTGTCTGAACCTGCGCCGCAGAAATCATAGTGGGAGTCTGAGATTGAAGACCATAGACATACTGGGTCTTTTGTGGAGAGGCGAGAGGACTGTACACCAAGTTTGAGCTACCTGGTGAGTGAGAACTTCCTGGCAAAGGGCTGTAAACAAGAGTTTAAGACATTAACACTGCGTTTTGCCCTGTAATACCAGCCACCATCAGACTGCTTTGATGATTGATGTCTCTCTACTTATTATCTATCTCACAAGATTTAATAGTTGCAATCATTTCTATGAGAGTGACATCATTCTGATTTTTTGTCTTCTTGATCATGCTAACATCAGCATCCCAGCTCTTTGGTAACGAGTTTAACAACTGTTTGTTCATGGCACTGTTTGTAAGAGTGATTTCGGCTGAAATCATCTGAGAAACGAGCTTCACATATCTTCTAATCTGGTTCTCAATGGTTTCCCCATAAATTTGGTTAAACTAGCAAAACTGTTGATTCAGCTGATTAATTCTTCTTTCCTTCATGTCAGTGTTTCCCTCATAAAGATTTTGCAATTCACTCCAAACTTCTTTAGCTGGCTTGCAATTTCTGACAGCTATAGAAATGTCAAGTCCGAGTGCCATTGTTAGAACAACTGAAGCCTTTTCATCTTCTTTGATTATTTCACATATTCGGGTGTCCACAAATGACTTGATTTAGGAATCTTTGTATCTGGATCTTCAGCGGTACTGTGAACGATTGTTCGTGAACCTTTCATAATGCATCTCCAAACCCTAGGCTCTTTGGCCTTGCAGTACTACTCAAATCCGAACTTCCACTCATTGTATTCATCTCTGTATAGCAGACGAGGCACCTTAGTTGAAGTGCCAATAACTTGATCTAGTTCTTGATGAAGGGCCAGAGTCTATGATTATAGTGCTGCCAAGGTGGCATTGGTCAAATCTTGAACGGTCATATAACTGTTCATCATTGTTAACTTTATTAAAATTACCAAGTAAATTAAATTAAAGTTAATTTGAAATTCTTATAGTGAACAGTGATCCGGAAATGAGTCTGAGATTGACAGGTCCGAGATAGACAGATCCGAAATGAGTCCGAGATAAGAAACCAAAATAATTTCGAGATGAATATCCGGAAAGCAATCCGAGATGATGTGATCCGAAATTGAGATCCAGAATGCAATTCAAAATGATATGGTCCGAAATTGATATCCGGAAAACAATCCGAGATGATGTGATCCGCAATGAAGATTGATCCGGAATAAGAGTCTTTTCCGGAATGAAGTCCTTATCCGAGATAAGAATCCTTATCTGAATACAACTGTAATCCGAATTTCCTGCAACAAACAAACACGAATTATTTGAACAGTAATCCTTATCCGGAATTTGAGCAATCCGAATAAGGTTGTTGAGAATATTGAGGAACAGTAGTCCGGGATCAATCCGAGATGGATGATATCCTTCGTGTTCTTCCGGATCTTCAACAGTGCCCAATCTGAAACACTTGAATTATCTTCGTGTTCTTCGGAATCCAAAACAGTGCCGAATCCGAAATCCTTGAATCTTCTTCGTGTTCTTTGGAACAATAGCAATGCGAGATGAAAACAATAAGAATCTTCAACTCGGAATAGTAGCAAGAATCTTCAATAGTAACAATCGGGGTTGAACAGTAAAGATTTTGAATTCTGAACAGTTCTTTGATCTGCGATACCTAGAGCCTGTATTGTACAGCAGGCTCTGATACCAATTGTAGGTCCAGTAAATCGGATCTAACAGGTATCGTAAGACTAATCGATTGCGGATATAAAGATTAGGTTGAAGAACAATCCTTGAATCAAAACAACTTGCATACACCAGAATAGTGTCTGATACAAGTTTTTCAATAATAATTGACTAGCCACAAAAACCTTGACCTAACACATATATTTATACTAATTACATAGCCCACAAGTTACAACCCAAGGCCCATGAGGCACTAGGAAGCCCAAATCCCTTCAAGTTAGCCCAAATGTAGCACTAATGTGTAAACCTTCAGTTATAAACCCAACAGGTGCAAAGGCAGCACAAATCAAGATCATTCCCTTAAGAGATCCTCCAGCAGATGTTACAACATCTGTTGACAAAAAGACAGAAAAAGGGAAGAAAAGAGAGAAAATATCAAACTTGTTTTGTGACTTTTGTGAAAAGAAGTGGTTAAAAAGATTGATTAAATCATAGCTGAGAGCAAAGCACAACTTGTTGCTCACAGGAGTGGCAATGTGTATGTATTTAATATGTTGAAAGATAATCCAATGTCCAATGCATGTCTCTTCTCAGTTGCTTCTAACATAGAGATAGAACTATGGCATAGAAGACTTGGTCACATAAATCTTAAAACTATCACTCCACTCTCCAAACAAGGTCTTGTAAGAGGTCTTCCATCAAAACAATTCACCTATGATGAACATTGTGTTTCGTGTTTAAAAGGTAAACAACATAAAAGTTCATACAAATCAATTGAAGACTACAAAACAAGTCAGTGTCTGCAATTGCTACATATGGACCTGTTTGGCCCTGTAAAAATCATGAGTCTTAAAAGGAAGATATACTGTTTTATCATAGTTGATTATTTTTCAAGGTTTACATGGACCTACTTCATGCACTCCAAAGATGAGACTGCAGGTATTTTGCAAAATTTTGTAAAACACGTTGAAAAACAATTTGACCTGCCAGTAAAAGTCTTCAGGAGTGACAATGGGACAAAGTTTAAAATAAGGAGTTGGTTGATTTCTGTGTGTCCAAAGGGATTGCTTTGCAATACCGCATCCCAAGGACACTAGAACAAAATGGGGTGGTTGAAAGGAAAAGTAGAACTTTGATTGAACCTGCTAGAACAATGCTTGCAGACTCAGGTTTACCCTTGTCTTTTTAGGCAAAGGCTGTAAACACTGCTTGCGTGTACATAACAGAGTTTTGATTAAACCAGGCATCAAAAGTCTGCCTATGAAATTCTATACAAAATTAACCTCTGATCTCATATTTCAAAATATTTAGTTGTCCAATTTCATTTTAAACTTAAAAGATTCAATTTCAAAATTTGCAGCCAAAGTAGATTGTCGTTTTTTTCTAGGATACTCAACTACTGCTAAAGCCTACAGAATCTTTAATTCAAGGACTAGGTATGTGGAAGAGACCTTGAATGTAAAGTTCAATGAACTTTCTTCATTAAAAATCCCAGTAAATCCTGCTGAACTATTTGATTTAGATAAATTTACATTTGAAGATGCGTCTATCAAGACTAATAATGCAGGTACACCACAGTCTTCACATCAAGATTATGGATATGACATTGTGATTCTACAATACAAAGTCATTTCATCCACCAGAGAAACAAATGTTACTAACAACTGTGGAAACTCTACACTGCTGGATCAACAGTTGTTGATCCGTAAACCTCTGCCAGCTCATCTAATCAAACCTCTGTTGACAGAAGTCCATTTTTTGTGAACAAAAATCAACCTATCTTTACCCCTAATCCACCTATACGTCTACCTCTATTCCAAACAGATGTTGGCTCTTCAAAATTGCCAATAGATGTTAGCTCAGATGACTCTCATCTACAGCCTGCACCTCAAAATGCCATCATTTAATACAAAGGAGATCTAATCTACCTTAAAAACCATCCATCTGACCAAATCATTGGCGACATCAATGAAGGGGTTCTCACAAAAAGTCAATCCCACAACATTTTTCTTTTTGCTGGTTTTCTATCACTCACACAACCTGTCAAGTACCAAGAGGCACTAAAAGACAACAATTGGGTAGAGCCCATGCATGAAGAGCTCCTACTGTTCAAAAGACAACAAGTATGGGAACTTGTAAATTGCCTTAGGATGTATGTCCCATAGGCATGAAATGGATCTTCAAGAACAAAACAGATGAAAGGGGCATTGTTGTAAAAAACAAAGCTACGCTTGTGGTTCAAGGATGTAGATAATAAGAAGGCAATGATTATGATGAAACTTTTGCTCCTGTTGCAAGACTGGAGGCCATCAGATAGCCTTTGCTGCCAACCACAACATCAAGGTGCATCAAATGGATATCAAGTGTGCATTCCTATATGGCAAGATCAACGAAGAGGTATATGTATTCCAACCCCCTGGTTTTAAAGCTAAACAAAGCTTTATACGGCTTGAAACAAGCACCTAGAGCCTGGTATGAAACTCTTTCCACCTTTCTCTTATCCATTGGCTTTACAAGAGGTAAAATTGATAAAACTTTGTTTTCAAAATGGAGAGTAAAGGATTTGATGCTTGTCCAAACTTATGTGGATGACATCATTTTTGGTCCACATGCAATGGTATGTGTGAAGAGTTTAGAGAACTCATGACAGCAGAGTTTGAAATGAGTGCTATGGGTGAACTCTAATGCTTTCTTAATCTTCAAGTTAAGCAATTGCAAAATGGTACTTTTATTCATCAAAGTAAGTATATCAAAGAACTACTTACCAAATTTGATATGAATGATTGTAAACCATGTAGTACACCCATGGCTACATCTAAGCTCTTTATAGAAGCATGATTGGGTCTTTATTGTACTTAACTGCATCTAGGCTAGATATCATGTTTGCTACATGTATCTGTGCCAGATCCCAGTCAGCACCTACGAACTCAAATCTTATTGTTGTGAAAAGGATATTCGAATACATAAAAGGTGCTTTCACACTTGGTATCTGGTATCCTGCTAATGGGAATATTGAGCTTTCAGGTTACTCAGATAGTGATTTTGCTGGATGTCATGCCACAAGGAAGTCAAATTTAGGAGGTTGTCAATTTCTAGGCAATTGCTTAGTTTCTTGGCAAAGCAAAAAAACAAGATGCAGTTTCAACATCCATAGCTGAGGCTGAGTATATTGCTGCTGCAAGTTGGATTGCTCAACTCCTATGGCTTCAAAATCAATTGCTGGATTTTGGTGTAACTACTCTAAAGACCTCTCTCATGTTGGATAGTCAAGCAGCTGAAAACATTATTAAAAATTAAGTTTCACATTCAAGAACCAAGAACATTAACACTAGACATCACTTTGTGAGGGATTGCTATGAAAAAGGTTTGATTTCTCTGCATCATGTTCCAACTAAGGATCCGCTAGAAGATGTTCTAACCAAAGCTTTAGATACATCTACTTTTGAAAGCTTGATCTCTAGAATTGGCATGGTTAACATGGATTAAAAGTAAAATTATTGTTTTCCATGAATAAAAATCATTAAAATGTTTTCAGAAAATCAAAAATCCATCCTTAAAAATAGCTAAAATTGAAAATTTCAATAATCCTAAAAGTCTGTTTTAAACCACTGTTTCTAAACCTCTGTTTGGCTTAAATATCTACTCACAACTAAATGTAACCTCTGTTATCCTGTTCATTGTTCCATCCACTGTTAGGGCTAAAACACCGTTTTGCCTTATCCACTAATATCTATTCTCTAATAGTGTAAAATCACCACTGTTCATGATCATTGTTCTCAACCACTGCTGGTTTTCAGCAACGGTTTCCCTAACAGCTGTCATCCATTATCCATCAAACGTTACACGTGGACAGATGATTAGCCATCAGATCTTTGAAACCACTGCCACATCAGCATTCACTTTTCCCTGCCATCTTGAATTCAAAATTCTCTAAAGTGGTTTTCATTACTCTCATCTTCTACATTACTCCTCACTTCCATCTCCGATCATGGCTCTCAACATCAAACTCCCACACAACTACCTCCCCACTTTCAAGAAAACCGACACTAATACTTCATTCCATTCAATAATTGAGGTTCTCACATCATCAAAATACAAAGACATCATGGTTACAAACGCACCAATCTATGCGGATACACTCCGACAGTTCTGGGCAAATGCTAAAGTTGAATATCAAAAGAAGAAGTCATATGCTATCATTTTCAAGGTCATAGAAACCCTTGTCCAAATTTCCCCATCCTCAATTTCCACAACTTTTGGTCTCAATGACCTAGGTAGGAACACTTCTTTTGGTAAGCAGGAATTACATGCTGAGTTCATAGAACGTAGGTATAAGGGTCAGTTATCTGGTGTTACCAATTTTAAACCAAACTTTCCTACTGAAATGAGATACTTTTTTCATACCTTACTTACTTGTCTTTCAGCAAAGACCACCCCATTTAATGAGATTCCGCAAAATTTTCAATTTCTAGGATATGCTATTTTGACAAAATCTGATTTTAATCTATCCCAGGTATTGTTTATGGACTTGGTGGCAAATTATAATAAATTTCGAAAACTAAAGCTTTTCTTTTATATCCAAGGCTTTTTAGCTATTATTTACAAAAGAAACTTCTAGAAAAAGATTTTATAAAGGGAGTTGTCTTTGATATGAAGAGTCTTACTACTGAAACCTTTACAAGAATAAAAAAATATGGAGTCAAAGGTTTCCAAAACAAAAGCAAAGGGGGATGAGAAAATTTTGGATGAGTCCACGTCTCAAGCTCAAACCTCTGTTGCTGAGCCTACTGCTCCTAGTGATCATGCCACCACAACCGGTGTCGTGAAACCCACACCAGAAAAATCCAAAAATAAACCATCCAAATCCAAAAAGCCCACCAAAGCCACAATTCATAACAAGGCACCTCTGGAAGATGAGATCCAAGAGGATAACCTTGTGGTAGCACAAAAGCCACTTGAAACCACTGTTGTTACTTCCTCACAATAGTTGGAAAGATCTCCACCTCAAACCTAAACTCCTCCTACTTCCTCACAAAAGGAACAAGTTGTAAGCACAAGGATCCCACATTATGAAGCAGATGATTCAATTGAATCTTTGTTTCTAAGCCCCTCTCCCTGGGCAAATTCTCTTTCTACTCCACAACCATGACCCTCAATTCCACCTACTATCATACCTCTGTTTCGTGCAATTGAGATAACTCAGACACAAATAACTTCCTCTCAATCCACTGTTCATGAGAGTTCACCTCCAAATGTGACTGAGTCTGAGTTAAATCTCTTTGCTAACCTAGAAACAGCTGAGGAGGTTACACCCCATGAGTTACAAGTAACTCTTGGTGGTAATTTAAGTGAAGCGGCCATTACAACTGATGAGACAACAGTATTTCAGTTGGACAGTGGTTACATCCATCAGACTTCCTTAAAGGTAACAACTGTTGAAACTACAATTCTAACCTCTGCTCCAGTTGGAAGTCCCTAGTACCAAGGAAAAGGGGCATTTGAGTCTGATAAAATGGAGATTCCTCCTGTTGATGATCCAAATACAACTACCTCTGGTAGGAATTCATATGATCCTATTAAATTAGGTGATGAATTGAAATACCAAGAATTTATGGAGAGAATGACATCAATGGAGTCTTCAATCACTGAAATAAAGATATGATGAAGTAGATGTTACAACATTCTCAAAGCCAACCATCAACACAACAAATTACCAATGAGCTATGGAAATCTGTGCAACCAATCATTATAGCTCAAAGGAATTTGGCTGACATTCACCATGAAACTCACATGAAGCTAATCAGACACATGGTTGAGGTCAGATATAAAGATACTCAAGCAGACATCAAGGCTATCAAAGAACATTTGATAAAAACTACTGGCTCTACTCTTACAACAATCCTTCAAGAAGAAGTTGATGATTATGCCAAAAGGGGGAGGAAGATAAACTGAGAAAGTTGCAACCAGATTCAAAGGTGCAACAAAAGTCAGGGTCTATTACAGCTAGTGCTGCAAATCAAACTTCTGTTGTGTCATCAGATGCTGGTGTTCAAAAAGGGATTGATGAGACCCTGAACAAACTAGTAGAAGAAATTGCCACATAAAAGAAGAAAAGGCAAGATACACTAGAAGTTAAAGCTTCTAAACTAATTGAAGAAGAAAAGGCCAAGCAGATGGAAAAAGAAGACATTGGCACTTCAAAAGGAAGAAAGTCAACAAGAAATGTCAGACAACCAATAACCACCTCTTCTAAAACCACTGCCATGCCTACAACAAGTGTATCCTTTGCTCCAACAAAACCAACACCACCTCAAAAGAAACAAAAACTCTCACAAAGAAATCATCTTCATCACCAACGGATGTTAGTACAACTGATGTGCAAGCAGATGCTGGAACAACAGATGTTCCAACAGACGTTAATCAAACCTCTGCCATGATCATATTTCCCACTTTAACCCAACCATTATCCACACCACCAAGAATTCCATTACGACCACCTTCACCACAAATCAAATTCCAACACAAAAGAAAAACTTTTGTTGTTGAAGATGATGATGAAGGGATTCCATCACCAGTTCCTTTGTCATCAAAACCTATCACTTTATCACCATCCGCATCATCTTCACCTAAAACCACTTTACTTCCAACCATTTATCAACCACCATCCATCATACTTTTTGCTACCAAATATCCTCTGGAACTGATGGTTGTGCAAAAATAAATTGAATCATTCTTCACAGCAGAGGATAATACAAAACTTGACTTTCCATCCCTCTTTAGTTATAGAAAGCCAAGAAATTTAAATGAATATCTAAAGTTGAAGGCTAGACAGGCTGAGAATATTGCCAAAGAGAATAGCAAAGGGAAAGATGACAGGACTACTCAAGGCATTTTGTCTTATGAACTAGGCAAAGTAAGAAAGATTGAAGACTTTGCCAAAGATATGAGTAAGTCTATGTTAGAAAGGCCTGTACAACGCTGAGCTAGATGAAGAACTGAAATGGGATTACCTTGACCACATTATACAATACAAACCTTATAAAGCTACCAGAGCACAAGTCAAAGATTAGTCAACAAATGATCTTATAGAAGAAATTGACAGAATACAAGCAATGCTCAAAGATCCTCTACACAAGCTAATACCACCTGATTTGAAGAAAATAGGCAGATAGATCAGAACAGAGTTTTAAAGCTTAAAATGATGAAGCAAGAGCCGGTTGCTGCTAACTATGGTAGTACAATGTCAGTTGCTAGATGGTCTGAGTCCAGGGTTGTAGACACCTACAGAAAACTGGAAGAGTTAGGAAGAAAGATCCTACAGTTCCAAGAAAGCCAGACTACAGAACAGATGTTATCCCTCATCAGACCCAAACCCTTAAAAAGCAGCTCTTATCCTTTGTCTTACCCACAATTGCCTTACATCAAGTAAAAAGACAAAAGCAGATGGATGAGGATGATGAATAGATGTTTCAAGAATATAGAAAAGAGGAATCAAAAACCAGTTACTTTATCAAACTGATGCTGCAAGTGACAAACTAAAAGAAACAATTTCCAAACTTGTAAGCAAATCACTTCCACCCAGCTCAACAATAAGTCTTCCCCCACAAAAGCCAGATGATTCAAAAATTATTAAATGGAAGTCATCCCAAGGCACACATGAATTGACTCTGCTCAAATCAAATGGCAAGATTCTAAAGCTGAAATGGAGGATGCATATGGTCTGGATGCAGTTGATCTCCAAGATCTACTAAACTTAGAATTACAAAGGGATTTTGAAGACATGTTCTCTATGAACTTTGAACTACAGTTCAAAGGGCAAATTAGGGAACTTATGTTGAGAAATAAAGATCAAAAATAAAGAAGAGTTTGGGCATCATCTGTTCTAAGGGAGATTGTTGGATCTATTGAACCCTACAGAAGAATAGATGATTGAAAAGCCAAAACAATCTCTAACATCTGATCCTTCATAACAAAGATCTGCTACTCCAAACTCTGCTGAGACTTAAAGACTGTTCACAAGATCTGATCAACAGCTAAGATCTGCTGGACTCCAAGGTTTGCAGATGAGAACCTCTAATGAAGATAAAGTTTGTTGAAGTAAAGTCTGTTGAAGACAACAAAGGATAAAGCCCAATAGAGGATATCTCAACAGTTGTTATCATCAGAGTTTATATTGTATTTTAATGTAACGGTGTTTAGGTCTAGCAGAGGTTAGAGTTTATTAGGTTGTTAAATGTCACTTTCATAGTGACGTTAGCCAAAGATGCTCAGTGGTTTGTTATGTACTATAAATAGAACAATGCCTGTAATATTTTATCTATCCACTTCTTCTACACATTATGTACGAATAAATTAGAATGATCTTAGGGTGAGGGGGAGTTTGTAATTTGCATGCATACGTGATTAATATTACAAAAGCATGTCAATGAGAACGATCTTTCTATTATCCTGATTTCAAAGTTTTACACATTTCCGCTGCACTCTTTCATTGATTATTATCTTCTTTCATTGATTTCATCTAAGACAATCACATCAATATCAAACTCAGATCCTAACACCTTGCTTTTTTTGTTTCAAGAATGAATAAAGTGTTATTAGTTTTCTATCATTTCTAAAACAGGTGTCAAACGGAGGTCAAAATTTGTTTTCTGGAATATCTTCCCCCCTAAAATTTGATTTCCGTATGTCCATTGCTCGAAAATAAAATTTTAATAAATAGAAAATCTTTTTGATAGATACTGTTTAATGATACTCATTTATATTGGAAAGCGGTTTTTTTAATGGATAGAGTATGTGCAGACGGTTAATCACATCAAAATTCACTTCCATTCAAGGAAATTGATCATTTCCAACTAGGTTACCAACGGTTGAAACGAGTTTTATCGAAGACTTTCATGAAGATGTCGGCTTTTTGTTGCGTAGTATCCACTGGCACTATTTGAATGTATCCTTTTCCGTACGCATCTCGAATCGCATGATTGCGAATCTCGATAAGTTTAGTTCTCGAGTGATGGATTGGATTCTTCACAATTCCCAGTCACGCCTCATTATCGATGGGTATTGAGTCTTCATTATGTTGATCCCGTAATCCAACAACTGATTTTGTATCCAAAGAGCTTGTGAGCAACAACTGTAGGTCGCCATGTATTCAGCTTGAGCAGTAGAGGTGGATACTGTCGTCTACTTTTTGCTTTGCCATGATATAAGACGATTTCCTAAGAACTGCCAACCTCCTGAGACTGATTTTTGATCGACTTTACAACCTGCATGGTCACTATCAGAATAGGCAATCAAATCAAAATGACTATCTTTAGGATTCGTCTGAAAATGAGTTTTCTTTGGGATTCGTCTGAGCACAGTCTCATCAGAATAGGCAATCAAATCAGCATAGGCAATCAAATTAGAATAGGCAATCAAATCAGCATAGGCAATCAAATTAGAATAGGCAATCAAATCAAAATTTCTTTGACCGCAGTCTCATGAGATTCTTTGGGATTCGTCTGAAAATGAGCATAGATACAAACAACCCACATAATGTCAGGCCTACTTGTGGTTAGATACATCAACGAGCGTATCATTAAGCGATAGAAGGACTTGTTCACGGGCTTTCCTTGAAGATCAAGAGTGAGTTCAGTTTGAGCCGCAAATGGTGTGCTTGCAGTTTTGCAGTCATTCATATTGTATTTAGCAAGAATATCCTTGATGTACTTTGCTTGATGAATGAGGATTCCATCTTCTCACTACTTCACCTCCAATCCCAAGAAAAATGTAAGCTCGTCCATCATGCTTATATAGAACTTTGCTTGCATAACCTTCTCGAATTCCTTGCACAGCGTTTCATCAGTTGACCCAAAGATGATGTCGTCTACATAAATCTGAACCAGCATCACATTGTCTCCGATCCTTTTTATGAAGAGAGTTATGTTTATTCTTCCTCTAGTGTATCCGCATTCTAGAAGATATGTTGACAAAGTATCGTACCAAGCCCGAGGAGCTTGATGAAGACCATAGAGAGCTTTGTCAAGCTTGTAGTATCGTTTAGGGAAATGTGGATCTTCATACCCAGGAGGCTGACAAACATAAACTTCTTCTTTCACCTTACCGTACAGAAATGCACTCTTCACATACATCTGTCCAAGTCCCTAAACTACCGATCTTGCCTTGTTCTCAATAGCCACACCGTGATCATCCATGTTGTTACGGAACACCCATTTTGTCCCAACTAGAAACTTCCCTTCTAGTAGATCAACTAGTTCCCACACTTTAAGCTTCCGGAATTGAGATAGTTCGTCCTACACCGCCTGCACCTAGCTTGTATCTTGAATGGCTTCTTTGATGTCACTTGGTATGGATTGCAAAACGAAAACAGTGAATAATCCTTTGTTAATAACATATGTCTGTCCATGAGTTCGCACACCGTCTTCTACATGACCAATGACATTTTCAAGGGGATGATTCTGATTTGTCTTAGAGCATGCATTGGTTTGGGTTTCAATTTGTTGAGGTAGATTGGTGAAGTGTTCATCGGCGTATATGATTGGAAGATCATCTTCTTGATTTGGTTTATCCACATTCGTCTGAGAAGAAGAAGCATCATTTGCAGATACATTCTCAGCCGAAGTGACACCATTTGTTTCGTCGACGGGAAGGATTGGATCGACTGAAGTGGGAGTGAAACGAGTGGTGAAAGGGGTGAAACCAATGTCAGACGAGTCAAACAATGGTTCAACTTGAGTGGTTTCAGCAGGTTCGGTCTTAGAAATGGGTTCGGGAATGTCAAAGGAATTGAATACGACATCTACATCGTAAAACCAATAGGGAGAACTTCTAGTGTTGGTGTAGTTTCCTTCTTGAAATCAACATAGTATGATTCAAGCACCATCTTGGTTCGTTTATTGTAGACTCTATACGCCTTTTGAGTAGATGAATAACCCATGAAATAACACGCATCGCCGACTGCTTCAAACTTGATTAGATTGTCTTTAGTGTTAAGAAGAGTACATGAACATCCAAACGGTCTGAAGAATCTATCAGAGGCTTTCGCTTGAAAAGAAGTTCATAAGCAATTTTTCTGTGAGGTTTACCAATAAGAACTCGATTCAAGACATAGCATGCTTTGTTGACTGCCTTCGCCTAGAAGATGATGGGTAGTTTGGAGTCTACTAGCATAGTTCGAGCAGCTTCAATGAGTGTTCTGTTCTTTCGTTCTGATACGCCGCTTTGCTGGGGAGTTCTAGCTGCACTGTACTGAAGGCAAATTCCCTTTTCTTCATATAAGGAGATAAACTTATGATTTTTGAATTCAGATCCGTTATCACTCCCAATTGATTTGACCTTTTCGATCATGGGGATGAAAGTCTGAAGGATGGATGCGGTCTCGCTTTTAGCTTCAAGAAAGTAAACCCATGAGAATCGAGAAAAGTCATCTGTAATCACCAAGCAATAAGATCTTTTAGCTAAAATTTTAACACTAATGGGACCAAAAAGATCCATGTGCAACAATTGAAACAGTGCAATAATCGTATTCACTGTCTTAGATTTGTGAGGCTTTTTGTGTTGTTTGCCTAGGGTGCATGCAATACATTTTTCTGAAAAAGGAAATTCTTTTATAGGCAAATCTCTTACTAGATTTAATTCAGAAAGTTTATTCATATTTTTGAAATTAACATGCCCCATTCGCCTATGCCAAAGCAGTGATTTCGATTCTGATGCTTTAAAGATTAAGCATGTCATTTGTTCAGCAGATTTTGCAGTTTTCATGTTTAGAACGTAGGTATCGTTTTGACACGGAGCTGTAAGCATAATCATTTCAGGAGGAACTGAGTAGCTAAGCTTGAGAAAGATGCTTTCTACATCGTTGAAGAACACATATATTCCTTTGTCATAGACTTGTGATGCACTCATAAGATTGTAACACAATTCTGGTACATAGTTAACATCTTCCAAAGTTATAGCTTATGAGACTACATCTCTAAGACCAACTATTTTCCCTCCTTTTTCATCTCCGGCAAATGAAACAAAATCGTCGTCAACGAATCTACAATTCTTCAAAGGTTCCTTAATCCCGTCATATGCCTAGAGCATCCACCATCGACGTGCCATATGTACTCCATTAGCATTCAAAGCCATTTTTAATTTTATTCTGTTATACAACAACAAACAAGAAATACATACAGGTTATTAGCTTTCGGAACCCAAATTGCTTAATTTTTAATTTATCATGATCTTCTTTGCTGATTTCGTCTTTTCTTTTCCAAAAACAGTTTGCATTAACAAAGTGTTTGACTGATTTCTTCAAGTTATCAAAATGTTCTGTGAAATGTTTAGCAAACTTTTGATCTGATTTAGAACATTTCTTTCTTTTGCAATGTTTCGCCATGTGTCCTAAATGACCACAACGAAAACATTTAATGCAACGATTCTTTTTCTTTTTAGAGGTTGATGCGTTGGAAGATGATTTATGTGATAAGTGTCTTGAATTGTCTGATGCGTTGTCTGATAAAGAAGAACTGAAGCTTAAACTTCTGATTTTCTTCATTTTCTTGTCAAGACGACTTTCATCCTTCATGCAATCTTCATCATTCTCGCTATCTGTAGACGAAGCGGATTCTTGATTTTCACTTGAATCGTCTGTTCCTTGATCTTCACTCGAGCTTTCTTCACTACTTTCAGAAGTTGTTGTGTTAGAGTCTTCACTGCTGCTATCTTGATTTGGATCCTTATCAGACCCTGATATACCTGTATATGATGGAATAAACTCGGGAATTTCCTCTATAAGGAACTTTTCGAATTCGTTCCGTTTCAATTCTGGAACAAAGACTGGGGATTCAAGCACAACATTTTCATCACAAAAATTAGATTTCAAGTCCATCCATTCAACCACTACATTATCATGGTTGCGGGTTAAAGGTTTAGGCACATGCCTATTACAGTCATCCCGAATATTTAGACTAGGTTTAATATAGAAATCCAACCTAGTTAAAATATTACATTCATCCCGAATAACAGTCTTGTTTGTTTTACCAAAGTTCCAGGCGAACCAGTTAACTGTCACCTGAATACCCTATTCCTATTTTTGTCCCACCGTACTCCTCAGCGTACACATCCTCCTCACACTCAAGTGCATCTGTATTGCTTATAAAAATGTTAGCACTTTTGTCACTTTCACAATCGACACTTTGAGCAATTAAATCGGCTTTATCAATTAAATCATTTTCTGAATGACGAGTTGGCATGGGTACATAGTTTTTGCTATGAGGAGGTGGAAAGATTTTTCTTTCATTTCCAAGCTTATCTTTACCCAATACCATCTTTCACGTATGTCGGTCGTTGGCAGTTTTTAATATCAACTAGTGCCTTTTTGCTTACATTCCATTTTTCAATAGTGAGATGCAATTTGGTGTTTTCAACTTCAGATTTCTCGATTTTTTCAGTCAAATCATTTAGAATGAAAAATTTTCTAAAAACGAATGGTTTCAAAGTTTGCATTTCAGCTAAGGTTGAGTTCAACTTTCTCTGATATGCAGCTTCGTTTTGTTTTAATTCTTTGTTAAATTGCAAAACTCTTTCTTTTTCTCTGATTAGGTCACGGTTGAGAGATTTATAATGAGCCACGACATTTACACACGGTTGTGAGCACAATTTGATTTTAAATTCGTAGGTGAGGTATTGAATAATACATTCATTTATAGTGTATAGTTTGTAGAGTTTTAGTTAGTTTTCGTTTCGGTTTGTAAAGAATATATCTACTTTTGATCCAAATACGTTTTTGCAGGTCTTGGTTCGTGAAAGTGGCCGAAAGGATGAGAAATGAGCTGAAATGATAATTGGAACCAAGTCGGATCGTAGTTGGAACCCGAGAGAGGAAACAAATTGAAAAACGAAGGAAAACAACCTCTTGCGGCCCGCGACCACACCACTACATGCCTCTCGCGCCCAGCGAGAGGCCTATACTTATCAGGAGATTTAATACTAGGTCATGGGGCGCGACTGAGAGACTAAACCCTCTCACAACCCGCGAGAGGGTGATATATCAAGAAAGTTTCAGAAAAGTTATCAGATGAGGGAAAGATAGTTTATAAGTTTGAGTTTAATTATGATTGCAACATCTTTGACGAACTTAATTACATGTTTGGCAGAAAGTCTTGGGGTGTTTGACTCCTGTTTTATGAGTATACATGACCTTCAAGCTGCCGGTATTTTGACTTCGCAAGAGTCTGTAAGCTGGGAGCCAATTAGACATGGTCCTCAGGTTCAGCCTCCTCCAGGTTCTGAAGCTGCATCATCTATGCAGGCTGGCTTCCTACCCAATATCAGAGACCAATGACACATCAAGAGCTGCCGGGAAGACGGTATACTCTTCGGGAGCCCCGTCCTCACCCACTTACGTTGGATTCTTTGTATGACAGGATGGAGACTGGGTTTGGTGATCTACGAGGGTATGTAAACCAGCAGTTTGGTGGAGTGCGCCAAGTTATGATGGAAAGTAGGAGGATACATGAGGATGGTTAGAGAAGGCTAGAGGATGAGATGCGCTATATGATGGAAAATTTGCACATGGGGGTGCCATCCTATTTCCAGCAGAGAAGTCAGCCGGGTCCTAGTCAATTCAGGAGGATGGAGGATGTTCAGCCATATCAAGTGTTCGAGGCATCTGAGGAGTCGGAGGAGGATGATTGAGCAGTAGCAGATCCTTATTACTGTTTATTTTCCTTTTATGTTGTTTTCGTCTATTGTTGGTCTGTACTTTAAACACTTTACTTATTGGGACTTGTGGGTTGGTTGGGTACTATGGTGGTTAACTTCCTGAAACAATTTATTTGTTTACTGGTTCTATTATGTTTGGAAGTTGTTATGTTGGTTGATAGGTCAATGTTTATATGTTGCTTTCGTTTGCGTGAGAGATTCAAGAGTTGTTTGCTGAACGTGTTCGGATTGGAGGGCATGAGTGGATTGACTGGCATATTGACAGTCTTGCATTATCAGCTAAGTCGTTTCACTTGTTTAGTTTCTATTTATTTATTTTTGTCCATCATTTTATTGTTTAGTAGTGAGTTTTCTCATCCTTGCATTAGGGACAATGCAATATTTAAGTGTGGGGATGGGAGTTGTAGAGTAGTTTAGTTTGTTTAGTTTTAATTTGGTTTTAATTTGTGTTGAGAAAATAAATTTTAAAATTTGAAAATGTCTTTTGATAGAGGAGTTTGCATAAAAATATAAACGCAAGATGATAGGAAAATTGAGTTTTTATTCGGTTTTCAAATAATGATAATATGAGAAATAAAAGGTTGAGTTTATGTCCAACATTGGATGTGTGAGTAGGCTCGATTCGGTTCTTAGTTTCTTTGAGATTAATATAACTTAATTGTCGGTCTACAAGTGGGTACTCATCTAGGAAAAATGGGAAACTGAAACTGCCAAAAATAGTATAAGGAATGTCGTTATAAGCTATAATCTTTAGAATTTTTTATCATGTAAATAGAAAGAAAAAATAAGAAAAATGAGCTTGATTAAAAAGGAGACAAGGCCTATGGATTCTCCCTTGGAGGTGGTGACTCTGATCGAGAATCCCTCTAGGATAAGTTGAAATCTTAAGTATCGAAGCCCACGTTGTCGCTCTCGTGGATGGTGACTCTAGTTGAGACAGCCTCTAGGTTAGATATGTAAAAGGAAATCAAATGCTCAGAAAAGGAAAAAAATTACTTGGTTTTAAATTCTTTATATTTTGGTATAAATCGGTTAGGAAATGGGTTGAATAATTCGTTCCTTTTGTTCCATAAGCTTAAGGTGGGATTAGGTGTACTGTGGGTTCTAGTGTGAGACCTTAAGTAGATTGACCGAACTTAAACTGAATTCACATGATAAGGATTTTGAACCGGGTTTTGAGTTTAAGGGTACATGAATATTCGCAATCACGGTTAATATAAACTCTAACCTTAATAAAAATAATCCTAATTTTTGAAATCGAATAATTATTTGATTATGATTCCGTTTGTGCACAATTCTTTTTCGAGGACGAAAAAAGAGCAAGTGTGGGGATATTTGATGTATTGAATAATACATTCATTAATCATGTATAGTTTGTAGAGTTTTAGTTAGTTTTTGTTTCGGTTTGTAAAGAATATATATACTTTTGATCCAAATACGTTTTTGCAGGTTTTGGTACGTGAAAATGGCCGAAAGGTTGAGAAATGAGCTGAAATGATAA
Organism: Scalesia atractyloides; assembly: GCA_947069175.1. Taxonomy (NCBI): domain Eukaryota; kingdom Viridiplantae; phylum Streptophyta; class Magnoliopsida; order Asterales; family Asteraceae; genus Scalesia; species Scalesia atractyloides. The sequence continues at coordinate 13,006,455 of CAMTDV010000001.1, read as the reverse complement.
TTGGAACCAAGTCGGATCGTAGTTGGAACCCGAGAGAGGAAACAAATCGAAAAAACGGAGGAAAACATCCTCTGGCGGCCCACGACCGCACCACTACATGCCTCTCGCACCCAGCGAGAGGCCTAAACTTGTCCGGAGATTTAATACTCGGTCGCAGGGCGCGACCGAGAGACTAAACCCTCTCACGGCCCGCGAGAGGGTGATATATCTAGAAAGTTTCGAAAAAGTTATTAGATGAGGGAAAGATAGTTTATAAGTTTGAGTTTAATTATGATTGCAATATATTTGACGAACTTGGAACTTGAGAAGCTAAAATTCTAGATCTTGGAGGCTGAAGAAGTGAATCTAAGCTGCTGGAATCATCAAGGTGAAGCGAGAGCTTGGAGGCTAATTCAAACACGGTTTTATTGCACAATCTTAATGCTTTTAGTTTCCTTTGTTTTCACTTTGATGAATTCTTCTATTAACTTTGTTTTGATTGTTTTGAAAACTATGTTACTTGGCGAGATTTGTTTTGCTACCTAGGTTTGGATTTATGATTTATGAAAGTTTTGAATTTGTGTTAATTTTGATTATGTTTGAATGAGCGTTTTAGTAAAGTAACCAACTTTAACTATTTAGTATAGTGTTTTTGAATGATTTGAATTGGTTTTGGTTACTTAGTTGTTTTACATAAATGTTGTTGGATGTCTTCCAGAGAATAGGTCTGTGTTGATTTTCGAAACAGATTCGGGTAATCATTCGGTTGAATTAGCCAATAAACCGGAAAGATAACTGAGTAAAATATATGAGTAGTTCTTAACATTATACCTAAATTAACTATTGAGAAATAGTAATTTGTTAGCTGAATTGATTAGGTAAATTGTTAGATTTAGGTTTTGAGAAATTCACGAGTCTAATTTACTTGCCATGAATCGAGTCGGTTAAACTAAACTAAGAGTTATTATTTGTCTAGGTTAATTATTGAGAAGTATTTAACTAAAGTAAACACTTTACTAAATAATAGATAACCGAAAGAAAGTCTTTAAAACCGGTAAACCCAAACTACTTTTAGGTTATCATAGGTGTCTTCCCGAGAAGGGTCGGGGGTCCTGTTCGGTATACCTTAGAGTTTAGTATCTTAAGATCCCGGTTTATCATTTAACATAATTAGTTAATTACAAAACCAAATAAGTAGTAATATAAAAGCCAACCTAGGTAGCCTGTTCGGCCAACACCTCTCCTTTGGGAATACCTGCATTTTTGTTGCTGAGAAAGTTTGAGGGTCGTGGAGCCGATTCAGTGGATATCTTAGCCATTAGAGCTTTGTCAACTTCCTTCGGTTCAGTGGATATCTTGGCCATTAAAGATTTGTTGACTTCCTCTTTTGCGTTAGAAATTTCCTCTGCCCAATCATAGTCTTCCACCACCAAGGCCTTTGGAGTGTTAGTAGCAGTATTCTCATTTCCTTTAATAGCGATTAGCCTTCTAGCTGGGGTTGTAACAGCATTTTCATTCTTCAGCATTGGGCAATCTCTCTTGAAGTGACCTAAATTCTTGCAGCTGTAGCAACGCAGCTTAGACTTGTCGAAACCAGCATTTCCAAGTAACAGCCTCTTTCCTGTCTTATCTTGAATTTTCTTCAGCCTTAAGATGATCATTGCCATTTGCCACTTCAGATCCATTTCCTCCATATCATCTGGATCCAGTTGGTACATATCTTCAGTAGACAGGAAATCCCGTTTCAGCTCTCCTGACATAAGTGCCTCATAATTGCTCAGGAAGACGTTAAACAATACAACATGTTAAGTAGATATTTTGTGAGCTTGAGCATCACCGACCACAGTAGTCTTCTCGTTAGACTGTGGAGCCCCTTTGTAGAGTTTGTGGAAGCGGTAAAGTAAGATGCGTTAGCACTTTGAGAACTTGAATCACTGGAGGTTATGGGCAAGGAATGCCATGTTCTTAGGAACAACAACAGTAGTGGATTGAGCAAATTTTTGTGAGTACCCTATTTGATTCATCTCTCTCTTGAGCACGTCCATCTCAAAGGCGTTTCTAGTGTTGATAAGATCCGAAAGAGTGACTGGAGTTGTACTGGTTAGGAAGATTCTTTTGATCATCATGCACTGTAAGCTCCATTCTTTTGGAAGAGAGTCCAAAAGTTTCTTGATTGAAGCATAGTTGGTAACAGGATTACCAACTTTCTTCATTTTTGTTAAAACATTTAGAAAACGGCTGATATGATCTGATAGACTTTCAGCGCAAACACTTCCAAACATATCATATTATTTCTGAACCATATCTCTCTTGTTTTCCATTAGTTCCTTGTTGCCTTCATAGTGATTGATGAGAGCCAACCATAATTCATGAGTTGAGGTGTACTCTTCAAATACGTTGTTGTCATCCTTTGATAGAGCAGCGTGAGCCCGACGGTCACGTTGTATTAATGTTCTGTCTTCATCAGTGTAGGTCGAGGGATCATCGTTGATTGTATGAACATCATCACAAATTACCATAGGAACATGGGGTCCTACAGTGACAGACATCCATTGAGTATAGTCCGTATACTCAAATAACGAGTTGAGTTTGTTCTTCCAGCTACTGAAATCTTCAGATCCTTTTGATTTAGTGACATGTTGATTCAGTTTTAGGTTCAAATTTTATCACAGAAGTTAAAGACGCTGGATGTTAATGTTACTGGGTACAAATACGCAGTAATATGTGTGATTGGGCTTAATTATGCTAAAAAAATTTAAATACACTGATAGATCAGAAGTCAAATATGCTCACTATCACGCTCGAATAGGGTATGTTTCTTGGACTAGTGACAGACAACTACGCTAACAAATACGCTGATTAATACGCTGACTGACCAACCACAAGCAAGGATTTGGCTAAAATCGTCGAACACCATGATAAATCGCTAGGATTTATATCACTGACACCAAGGTCGCCTTCGGATAAAAACGCTGACACTAATACTAGCGTAGTAGACAATTACGCTGACTTCAACCAGATTTACGATAACTTCAAAAATATCTACGCTACCTTCAACATAAATACGCCCAGAAGAGTTTTAGTACGAACAAAACCCTCTAATCACAGAAAAACAACCGAAAAACCACGGTATCTTGCATCAAAATGACGCAAATGATCCTCTACACACTGATTAACAACAACCCAATCATTAAACACACCAAATCAAGGCATTTGAACCCAAAACTTTTGAAAAACTTTGAAAACTTTGAAAAACTTTTGAAAACCTTTAAAACCTTGAAAATCTTAACAGATATCAGTCAATCAAGAGCACAAAGGCTCTGACCAAATTGTGAGTCCCAAAACATTCTTGGATCACAGTGATGGTGATTGACACACACCCAAACACCTATAGATTAGGTGTTTGAATGATATAAGTAAGAAAGCCCAAGAAACTAAGATGAAGGTGAAGAATCTTGTCTAAGATGTAATCCCATAGTTATAATATCAATCAAAGATCCTGTATATCGATTTAGAACATGAAGATCAGACACAAATGCACAAAGATGATTAACAAAATAACCTTGGTCCAAGAAACTTGGAGCCAAAGGATTCATGGCATTCATATATATAATATCTGACTTCCCAGCGTATTTATTAAATACGCTGGGATATTAAATATGCTGCTACAGGTACAAGTCCCTATAGTTACGCTTTCAGCCCTTCTGGTTTTACTAGCTATTACAATTAAGCTACAAACTATGAAACTCAAGTATCAATGGTCTCCAAATGGTCCTAACATTCTATCATCTCTTCATGTTTTGTTGATTCACTCATTTATGTCTTTATGGTCTATAAAAAGCACGTTAACTGCCTGGAAGGGGGTTAGAAGGGTGGTTTGGTTAAAGTTCTTGCCTCGTTCAGTGTATAGATCTTGCGAGAACCTGATTCAAGCTTATTAGGACTTCTCTTGAGGCATATAGCATCAGATAAGGGGAAGTAAGAACAGCTTGAATCTCTAAATAAATAAACTACTACTAAAATTTTAAACCAGCCTTATGGGATTGTATCCCTGCTGACTCAGACCAATATGGCTGAGGGTAGTGTAGCCTCCAAAAGAGGGATGTGTCATATTTTGCATTAATAAGTTACTTAATTATCTTCCAATATTCCGGCCTTATGGGACTGTATCCCTATTAACTCAGACTAATATGACCGACGATAGCGCTGCCTCCAACAGAGGGACATGACACTATAACTAAGATAATCTTTTAAAAAGCCCAAAGAGCGGAAATCATCAAAGGATATGCAAAAGAGGAGTCGGAATCAAGTGATTCTATCTTGTTTATTGTTTCTTTTAATATTTTAATTTCTTCTTAAATTTATTTACTAAACATCTTTTCTTAAAATTTTGGTTAGATTAGACGTTGACAATATTTCGGCATTAAAAGCTCTTGTGACCTTGGATGACCTCTGTACTCTACCATCACTATATTACGCCAAACATGGGTGCACTTGCCTTAACATTTTGTAGAGAGTGATTGTGTTATATCATGTTTTATAAATTTAAAACTTGATAAACGAGTAAAAGTGCTAAAAATATATCAAAAAAAATATACTCATGCTCCACCACGTCAGGTGTTACCTTTAATAAACCACAAGGAACATCTATGTAATTAACTCAAAAAATATAAAAAAAAGTCAATATATTTGTAAAAAATAATATTATAAAATATGCTACACAAAAATGTTTAATAATTATAGTTTTCAAATAAAATTAATACATACAATTTGGGTTTAACACTTATCCGGAGATTTTATACTCGGTCGCGGGGCGCGACCGAGAGACTAAACCCTCTCGCGGCCCGCGAGAGAGTGATATATCTAGAAAGTTTCAAAAAAGTTATCAGACGAGGGAAAGATAGTTTATAAGTTTGAGTTTAATTATGATTGCAACATCTTTGACGAACTTGGAACTTGAGAAGCTAAAATTCTGGATCTTGGAGACTGAAGAAGGTGAATCTAAGCTGCTGGAATCATCAAGGTGAAGTGAGAGCTTGGAGGCTAATTCAAACACGATTTTATTGCACAATCCTAATGCTTTTAGTTTCCTTTGTTTTCACTTTGATGAGTTCTTCTATTAACTTTGTTTTGATTGTTTTGAAAACTATGTTACTTGGCTAGATTTGTTTTGCTACCTAGGTTTGGATTTATGATTTATGAAAGTTTTGAATTTGTGTTAATTTTGATTATGTTTGAATGATCGTTTTAGTAAAGTAACCAACTTTAACTATTTAGTTTAGTGTATTTGCGTGATTTGAATTGGTTTTGGTTACTTAGTTGTTTTACATAAATCTTGTTGGATGTCTTCCATAGAATAGGTTTGTGTTAATTTTCGGGTCAACAGGTTCGGGTAATCATTCGGTCGAATTGGCCAATAAACCGGAAAGATAACTAAGTAAAATATATGACTAGTTCTTAACATTATACCTAAATTAACTATTGAGAAATAGTAATTTGTTAGCGTTGATTAGGTAAATTGTTAGATTTAGGTTTTGAGAAATTCACGAGTCTAATTTACTTGCCATGAATCAAGTCAGTTAAACTAAACTAAGACTTATTGTTGGGATAGGTTAATTATTAAGAAGTATTTAACTAAGGTAGACACTTTACTAAATAATAGATAACTGAAAGGAAGTCTTTAAAACCGGTAAACCCAAACTACTTTTAGGTTATCATAGGTGTCTTCCCGAGAAGGGTCGGGGGTCCTGTTCGGTATACCTTAGAGTTTAGTATCTTAAGATCCCGGTTTATCATTTAACATAATTAGTTAATTACAAAACCAAATAAGTAGTAATATAAAATCCAACCTAGGTAGTCGGTTTGCTAATCTTGAATTAATTTCTAATCTCAAATGTTCAAAGATTAATTCGCTTTAATTAGGTGATCTTAGTTAATAATTTAGAATTTAGAAACCCCCCTCCCCCCAGAATATGAATAAGTGTGTTAATCGAGTATAGATTGAGTCGTCATTGTAATTAGAGAGTCTCATGGGTTCGATAATCCGGACTTACTTAAACTATTCTACAATTGATCGGTCCACTTGCCGCTGAGTAGTTTAGTAAATTTTAGGAGTCTAGAGTTTAATTTGAGTCGAGAATTAGGGTAACTTTAATCAGTTTTAATTAACTACTTTTAGAACATTAAGTTTTTGGCGTCGTTGCCGGGGACTCTCTCATTGGCAATTTCGTTGATGACTCGATTTAGGCTTATTTGGTTCATACATGTTTACCATTTTTTGGTTTTTCGTCGTAGGAGTCTAAATAAATTTAATTAGTTTAATATTTGTTTTTCATTTAACATATTTTAAGTATCTTTTCTGAATTATTTCAATTGTCTCGTTTCCGGTTTAGTGGATGCCCCATACGCGTTCGCAAGGACCTCCGCCAAAGCCGCCAACGGATACATCTTCCCTCTTGCACCAAAGGTTACTACTTCTTCATCCTCTTTTTCTTGTTCATCCCGCTCTTTATACCACCCGACTTCGACTTTATACCAAAACCTTTACCGCCCGGTTCCCCATCGCCCCGTGTAGTTCATAGAAACGCAAGTCCACCACCTAATTTTCACATGGCCAATAATCAAACCGTTTAGCAACAGGCCACCACCGGTTTCACTGGTGCGAACTCGCCCATCACTCTCCCTCCTATGAATAACGATAAAGCCTGGCAAATCCCATCTTACATCATGACCGCTATAACCAATTCTTGCCAATTCCACGGTCGTGATGACGAGGATGCGCCAGCCCATATTAACCACCTCACCTGCCTTTGTCACACTTTCAATATGGAAGGTGCGGGCAACAATGCCCATTTCCTTCAAGTCTTTCCATTTTCTCTTGGAGGTCGAGCCGCCATCTGGCTTGACTCTCAACCACCCGGTACTTTCACTACTTGGGCCACTCTACGAGATGCTTTCCTAAAAAAATACTTTCCACCCGCAAAAGCATCTCGCCTTCGTGATCAGATCCATTCGTTCCAAATGGAACCTGATGAGCCTTATCATCTACCCTGGGAGCGTTTGTCACACCCTCAATTTCTACTTGCGGAGTTTTACCGCGAGGCGTGTGATCAAACCTAAATCTGAGACACTAGTAATGTCGAACGACTCTATATGATTTATTTAAACGTTTTCCAAAAACATTTGTTTAACCATTCATAGTTATTTTCAAATTATCTTAGTTTCAAAGTTTAGCGGAAGCATTAGTTTCAAAGTTTAGCGGAAGCATTAGAGTAAAGTAAAGTAACGGGCGCCAACATAAACGCCAAAACCAAAAATCCCAAACAATAGTCGTAAATAAGACTCGATAAAAATGTCTTGATCAAATGCAAGTGAGTGCACCTAGCGCTCCTAGCGTCCTGAGAAACATGTAAAGAAACAAGTGTCAACATTAAAGAAGAGTGAGTTCACAGGTTTTTATAAGTTCACAAGTTCGGTTAAAAGTTTGTTTTCCCCCGTTATCCCTAACCCGGGATAACGATATAGTTCCATTATTCCTAACCCGGAATAATAATGTTGGTTCGTAATTAAGTTCAATGTTAACATGTAGGTAGCGAGCCTAAAGTTACGTCACATAAGAGTTCGCGATCGAAGCTGACTGTTGTTGCCTCAGTGTTGCCAGGTCTATCACTAACCATGGCGAAAGTTAGACCAAATTAATCACCCGTTGACCATACCTGATCGGCTAGCGCGACTAGCTCGGGTGGGGCTTGTCGGGCCCAGTAGTACTACCATAATTTCCCCGCTATCTAACCCAATACTAAAAATCCGAGAGTTGATTGAGGACTTCCGTGATATAGCTACTTAGTGACCATAACGTACATTAACATTAACTTAGTTACCGAATAGTTTAACGACGTTAATTTCGCATAACGTAAAAGATAGAGTTTTAGAGCGTATACATGTTTCTCCCCCTGTTGTTCAAAACCGGATAAAATAGGGGCCGTGAACTCACCTTAAATTGCTCGGTTAGAATAACGCAAAAGAAGCAAATGATGGAACCGCTAATCGCGTCCTAACATGTCAACCGATTTAAAGTTAGTGTGTGAACACACTGACACAAAACCCTACGCATAACTAACACACACTACGGCACACGTAATAACCAATTCGAAACCATAATATGCATGCAAAGTATCACCATACACAATAATGATCAAACCAACTTGCCATAAACACAGATTAACTCATACAACACTTAGGTACACACAAACGCAAGTTATCATGTTTCAGCTTGTACGCTCATAACTGGGCTGTTTTCGAGGATTTTTATAAAATAGTTCCAACGTTCTAAAAATTCCAGTTGTTTTACAGGAGGTGTCAACTAAACTGTAGAATTTTATTAAAATTTTCAAGGCCTAACGCTTTACCAATTATTTATAAACATTTATATACTAGGCTGCAGTCAGATTCGTCGCATTCTGACTGCAGTCCACGGGAAAAATTATTTAAAAATTATCGTTCATCCAATTAACAAAATTCCGTTTCCTTTGTTTTCACTTTGATGAAGCGAGAGCTTGGAGGCTAATTCAAACACGGTTTTATTGCACAATCTTAATGCTTTTAGTTTCCTTTGTTTTCACTTTGATGAATTCTTCTATTAACATTGTTTTGATTGTTTTGAAAACTATGTTACTTGGCTAGATTTGTTTTGCTACCTAGGTTTGGATTTATGATTTATGAAAGTTTGGAATTTGTGTTAATTTTGATTATGTTTGAATGATCGTTTTAGTAAAGTAACCAACTTTAACTATTTAGTTTAGTGTCTTTGCATGATTTGAATTGGTTTTGGTTACTTAGTTGTTTTACATAAATCTTGTTGGATGTCTTCCATAGAATAGGTCTGTGTTGATTTTCGAAACAGGTTCGGGTAATCATTCGGTTGAATTGGCCAATAAACCGGAAAGATAACTGAATAAAAATATGATTAGTTCTTAACATTATACCTAAATTAACTATTGAGAAATAGTAATTTGTTAGCTGAATTGATTAGGTAAATTGTTAGATTTAGGTTTTGAGAAATTCTCGAGTCTAATTTACTTGCCATGAATCGAGTCGGTTAAACTAAACTAAGACTTATTGTTGGGATAGGTTAATTATTAAGAAGTATTTAACTAAAGTAGACACTTTACTAAATAATAGATAACTGAAAGGAAGTCTTTAAAACCGGTAAACCCAAACTACTTTTAGGTTATCATAGGTGTCTTCCCAAGAAGGGTCGGGGTCTTGTTCGGTATACCTTAGAGTTTAGTATCTTAAGATCCCGGTTTATCATTTAACATAATTAGTTAATTACAAAACAAATTAGTAGTAATATAAAATCCAACCTAGGTAGCATGTTCGGCCGACACCTCTCCTTTGGGAATACCTGCATTTTTGTTGCTGAGAAAGTTTGAGGGTCGTGGAGCCGATTCAGTGGATATCTTAGCCATTAGAGCTTTGTCAACTTCCTTCGGTTCAGTGGATATCTTGGCCATTAAAGATTTGTTGACTTCCTCTTTTGCGTTAGAAATTTCCTCTGCCCAATCATAGTCTTCCACCACCAAGGCCTTTGGAGTGTTAGTAGCAGTATTCTCATTTCCTTTAATAGCGATTAGCCTTCTAGCTGGGGTTGTAACAGCATTTTCATTCTTCAGCATTGGGCAATCTCTCTTGAAGTGACCTAAATTCTTGCAGCTGTAGCAACGCAGCTTAGACTTGTCGAAACCAGCATTTCCAAGTAACAGCCTCTTTCCTGTCTTATCTTGAATTTTCTTCAGCCTTAAGATGATCATTGCCATTTGCCACTTCAGATCCATTTCCTCCATATCATCTGGATCCAGTTGGTACATATCTTCAGTAGACAGGAAATCCCGTTTCAGCTCTCCTGACATAAGTGCCTCATAATTGCTCAGGAAGACGTTAAACAATACAACATGTTAAGTAGATATTTTGTGAGCTTGAGCATCACCGACCACAGTAGTCTTCTCGTTAGACTGTGGAGCCCCTTTGTAGAGTTTGTGGAAGCGGTAAAGTAAGATGCGTTAGCACTTTGAGAACTTGAATCACTGGAGGTTATGGGCAAGGAATGCCATGTTCTTAGGAACAACAACAGTAGTGGATTGAGCAAATTTTTGTGGGTATCCTATTTGATTCATCTCTCTCTTGAGCACGTCCATCTCAAAGGCGTTTCTAGTGTTGATAAGATCCGAAAGAGTGACTGCAGTTGTACTGGTTAGGAAGATTCTTTTGATCATCATGCACTGTAAGCTCCATTCTTTTGGAAGAGAGTCCAAAAGTTTCTTGATTGAAGCATAGTTGGTAACAGGATTACCAACTTTCTTCATTTTTGTTAAAACATTTAGAAAATGGCTGATATGATCTGATAGACTTTCAGCGCAAACATTTCCAAACATATCATATTATTTCTGAACCATATCTCTCTTGTTCTCTATTAGTTCCTTGTTGCCTTCATACTGATTGATGAGAGCCAACCATAATTCATGAGCAGAGGTGTACTCTTCAAATACGTTATTGTCATCCTTTGATAGAGCAGTGTGAGCCCGACGGTCACGTTGGATTAATGTTCTGTCTTCATCAGTGTAGGTCAAGGGATCATCGTTGATTGTACGAACATCATCACGAATTACCATAGGAATGTGGGGTCCTACAGTGACAGACATCCATTGAGTATAGTCCGTATACTCGAAGAACGAGTTGATTTTGTTCTTCCAACTACTGAAATCTTCAGATCCTTTCAACTTTGGAGGTCTAGTTGCATTTCAAGTTTCAAGCTCGGCTTGAGCAACAGGGTTTAGTTGATTAAATGACATGTTGATTCAGTTTTAGGTTCAAATTTTATCACAGAAGTTAAAGACGTTGGATGTTAATGTTACTGGGTACAATTACGTTGTAATATGTGTGACAAGGCTTAATTACGATAAAAAAATTTAAATACGCTGATAGATCAAAAGTCAAATACGCTCACTATCACGCTCGAGTAGGGTATGTTTCTTGGACTAGTGATAGACAACTACACTGATTAATACGCTGACTGACCAACCACAAGCAAGGATTTGGCTAAAATCGTCGAACACCATGATAAATTGCTAGGATTTATATCACTGACCCCAAAGTCACCTTCGGATAAAAACGCTGACACTAATACTAGCCTAGTAGACAATTACGCTGACTTCAACCAGATTTACGATAACTTCAAAAATATCTATGCCACCTTCAACATAAATACACCCAGAAGGGTTTTAGTATGAACAAAAACCCTCTAATCACAGAAAAACAACAGAAAAACTATGGATCTTGCATCAAAATGACCCAAATGATTCTCTACACACTGATTAACAACAACCCAATTATTAAACACACCAAATCAAGCCATTTGAACCCAACTTTTGAAAAACTTTGAATTTGAAAAACTTTTGAAAACCTTTAAAACCTTGAAAATCTTAACAGATATCCGTCAATCAACAGCACAAAGGCTCTGATACCAAATTGTGAGTCCCAAAACAGTCTTGGATCACAGTGATGGTGATTAACACACACCCAAACACCTATAGATTAGGTGTTTGAATGATATAAGTAAGAAAGTACAAAGAAACTAAGATGAAGGTGAAGAATCTTGTCCAAGATGTAATCCCATAGTGATAATATCAATCAAAGATCCTGTATATCGATTTAGAACATGAAGATCAGACACAAATACACAAAGATGATTAACAAAATAACCTTGGTCCAAGAAACTTGGAGCCAAAGGATTCATGGCATTCATATATATAACATCTGACTTCCCAGCGTATTTATTGAATACGCTGGGATATTAAATACGCCTCTACAGGTGCAAGTCCCTATAGTTACACTTTCAGCCCTTCTAGTTTTACTAGCTATTACAATCAAGCTACAAACTATGAAACTCAAGTATCAATGGTCTCCAAAACGTCCTAACATTCTAATATCTCTTCATGTTTTGTTGATGCACTCATTCATGTCTTTACGATCTATATAAAGCACGTAACTGCCTGGAAGGGGGTTAGAAGGGTGGTTTGGTTAAAGTTCTTGCCTCGTTCAGTGTATAGATCCTGCAAGAACCTGATTCAAGCTTATTAGGACTTCTCTTGAGGCAGATAGCACTAGATAAGGGGAAGTAAGAACGGCTTGAATCTTAAATAAATAAACTACTACTAAAATTTTAAACCAGCCTTGTGGGATTGTATCTCTGCTGACTCAGACCAATATGGCCGAGGGTAGCGTAGCCTCCAAAAGAGGGATGTGCCATATTTTGCATTAATAAGTTACTTAATTATCTTCCAATATTCCGGCCTTATGTGACTTTATCTCTACTAACTCAGACTAATATGACCGATGGTAGCGCTGCCTCCAAAAGAGGGACATGACACTATAACTAAGATAATCTTTTAAAAAGCCCAAAGAGCGGAAATCATCAAAGGATATGCAAAAGAGGAGTCGGAATCAAGTGATTCTATCTTGTTTATTGTTTCTTTTAATATTTTAATTTCTTCTTAAATTTATTTACTAAACATCTTTTCTTAAAATTTTGGTTAGATTAGACGTTGACAATATTCCGGTATTAAAAGCTCTTGTGTCCTTGGATGACCACGGTATTCTACCATCACTATACTACGCCAACGATGGATGCACTTGCCTTAACGTTTTGTATAGAGTGATTGTGTTATATCGTGTTTTATAAATTTAAAACTTGATAAACGAGTAAAAGTGCAAAAAATATATCAAAAGAAATTATACTCACGCTCCACCACGTCAGGTGTTACCTTTAATAAACCACAAGGAACATCTATGTAATTAACTCAAAAAAATATAAAAAAAAGTCAATATATTTGTAAAAAAATAATATTATAAAATATGCTACACAAAATTTTATAATAATTATAGTTTTAAAATAAAATTAATACATACAATTAACAAACGTCTATTATGAGAAAAAACACTGTAATAGGGATAATGTTTAATGTTTCTTAATAATTTTTATATAACTATTTTCAAAAAGAAATTATCTTAAATATAATATAAACACACATTTTTTTTCTCTTTTATGATATTTGGACCAACAATTTTCTTTATTACGATTCTTTGTTGTTTTAGTTAATATTTTATTATATAAATATTAAGTTATGTCATATTATATTATGTTATGTCATGTTATACTATATATTATATTCTTTGTTTAGTTTATGTAATATTATGTTATATCATGTGATTTCATTTTACCTAAACTAAACAAAGAATATAATATATGGTATAATATAATACGACATACTATAATATAATATAACACAACATAATATAACAAAACATGACAAATAACATAATAATTGTATGCTATAATGTTAACTAAGCTAAACAAAAAATAATATTACATAATATAATATTAACTAAAATAAAAAAATCATAATAAAAATTTGTAGGTCCGAATACAATTAAAGATAAAAAAATTCATGTGTTATATTATATTAAAGATAATATGCATGAGTTTTATATTTATCATAATTCTTTTTTAAATTAGTTATATTAAAATTAATAAAAAACTAAACACCGTCCCTACTACAATGTTTTCTCCCATAATAGACATTTGGTAATTGTATGTATATCAATTTTAGAAATATAATTATAAAATATTTTTATATAGCATATTTTATAATATTATTTTTTACAAATATAATGAGTTCTATACTTATTTAGACTTAATTACACAGATGGTCCTTGTGGTTTATTGAAGGTAACACCTTTGAATATTAACAGAAAAAATATATAAGGGTATTTTAGTCATTTACACTGATTTAACAGAAAATTAACGACGGTTAGCCTTAATAATCAAAGATGTTACAAAATCGAAATCATAGAACCTGAAACTGTTAAATAAATAAGTTAGTACTCACGGGTGCGACTTTCAATAAACCATAAGGACTATCTGCGCAATTAACTCTAATTTAATACAATATAACTTACAGCAACATAGTGCATTCTTCCAACGTGTGATAAACCATTCAATTGTTCTTCCAAATTCGATCAATGTATCCTAGCATCGAACCTTCGAATATACCAAAAATATTTTACCTACAATTTAATTCTGTTCTCATAACAACATGGTTAGCACCATTAATACTTATACATATTTTTAAAACCACGTATACATATGTACATGTTTCATTAATTCATATATATATATTAATTTTTAATACGTGCATACATATCTTTGTATCCAAAAACTTACATTCTAAGACATTCCAACATATAAATCCTAGCCACAACATCCACACATACAAATCTCGTACATACAAACATACATACGTATTCATTCTTAATTTTGCTCATATATGGTATCCCTCAACTAACACAAAAATACATAAAACATATCTATAAGCATACATACTTATTTATCCCCACATATGCTCATGTACTAGTTTCATGCTCGTCAGCAGTCCACACAACTCTTCGGTAAAAATATTGGGGTGCTTTTCAGAAGCTTAAAATGAGTCCCATACTCACCCAGATCCCACACAACTATATGGTCGGGTTAGGGTGCATTTCGGAGGTTTAACGAGGCTTAGGAATGGGTCTACGGGGTCCATGATCGAAGAAAACATAAAAGCATGGCAAAACGAACACCTCGACGTCACCGATCGCTAATACGGGCACTTGGCACTTTACTAAAGTGTGCACTTTATTGTAGTGTGCACTACGCTAAGATGTGCATTGTTCCGAAGTGTGCACTTCACTAATATGGGCAATCAACCGAAGTGTGCACTTCGCTAATACAAGCACTTTACTAAAGTGTGCACTTTGCTGAAGTGTACACATCACTAATATGTACATTCTACTGAAGTGCACACTTTGCTAATACATGCATTCTACCGAAGTGTGCACTTCGCTAATACATGCACTTTGCCGAAGTGTGCACTTCGCTAATACGTGCACTTTACTTAAGTGTGCACTTTGCTAAAGTATCCCATTTTCTTAATACGTACACTTTACTTTTCAATCATGACTAAAGTACAAATAGTCCAATACGAACTCACTTACCTTGGTCCTACCACTACATACCACATTTTGATGATTCCCAATCCCCTTGCTTTCAAGACTTCATTACATAATAAGAAATTAAGTTCGGGAATCACTTATCTTAAGCGTCTATATTCGTGTTTGCTTCCTTGCCTCCTCTTGACCCGGTAGCCTTTCATGCTTGAGTCCATGTTAATGTAGTTCTTATCCTTTCATGATATATGTCCATATCATGGTTAGTATGCATGTTCATTCATATCACATTCATTTTCAACTCTTAGTTACATTGACATTCATTACTCAATCTTTAACATACATAAGACATGAATTGACAATCACATTGTTCAACATCTGTGCAATACAATTCATCATCATATGTGACACATAATTGGTCAACACATATGACATGATTTCCTTAATTGTATGATGATATCCATAAGTCTAACCATGCTATTCCCATAGTCGTTGATTTTTCAGATAGTCAATGGTCAAGCATACAAACTTTCAACTTGGGAACATATGTTTATATTGATATAGTAGACCATTATAATGACACCATATACATTTCATATACATGTTATAAGACACATACTGTAACACCGCAATCGACGGCGGAAATGTTAGGGCTTCATGGGAATAGATTGCTCAAAACACATGGTACTAATTTAAGGTTGCAATATATTTAATCAACCAAATGACATTGTTTTCAAATAACAAACCAACACAAACTAACTTGTTTCAAAACATCACATGGTAATTGTTTTTTAGTTTAAAGTAAACTAAGGCAAAATTTATTTCCTATGTGAAGCAAACTTGAATATAGTAATGGGTTAGCACCTGAAACATATGTGAACAAATGGGTCAACAACAAAGAGCTAGTGAGTAACATAGGTTTTAATGGAAAAAACATGTAGCAAAAGTTGTATTACAATTCGTATGGCAATATGTATAAAACCAAGCAATTTATGTCAACAATAAGATGTAGTCACAAAGGGGTGTGCATTCAAACCTTAGTTGACCGATAGAATAAACCCAAAAGGGTTTACCTAGAACACATAAATCGGTTTCTATCATTCCCAAAAGATATTTCCACAAACAAACAAAACACACCGGGAGCGGGAATGGGTCGTCACACCTATAGCGCTAGAATATGCTACTTTTCGGCTTGATCATAATTAATGAATGCACTTGGTTATATATATAGGTTCACCATGCAAGTTTTACACATAAAAGCAAACAGTAATCACATATGCCATAACGTAGTTGAATTGCATTAGGAAAATAATCGTAACATATGAATCATACTAAAAGTTCAAAATGTAAAAAGGGGGACTCTATACTCACCTTGATGATTGAAGATGATTTCGCACGTTCTCAAGATTACAACTGAATTCTAATAATAAGGATGGTTTATTAATTTTTTAAATATGGTTTTGACCCATTATGACTTGTTTATATGATCTAAGCTATTTTAAGGAGTTGTTTGCGAAAATATGGGTTCAGGCGGGAAAATAGGTTTGTGACAAACATTTTTTAATATACTTTTGTTGCATCGTAAAAATTATTTTGATGTGAAAATAATACATTACTTATGTTTAAAGTCCATTCTTTAGTAATTGTATAAAGTTAAGTTTGACTTACAAAAGTTAGGTTTTGACTTGTCAATTTGACCCATTTAGACATGATGATCACAAGATATAAATGTAGAGTTTTATTACCTACATTATGTAGATCAATTGGGTGGATTTTATTTAAGATTGGTTGACCAAAGTTTCTAGAATTGAAAGTCAAACAGAATGGTCAAACTATTGACAATCTTGACAGTTGGATGTAATTAAGTTACAAAACTAATTGCTATGGAAGGAGCTTAGGGAAAAGAACTTACCACTTCAGAAGATGACTTTCAAAGACCAATGAAGATGCTTGCAAAGTAGGAAGGAAAAAACTCTTACAAGACTTCTAAGTTAAGTATTTGTATTTTTGAGTTTGGAAGAATGACGTGATAAAGGGAGCTATTAATAGTGAATGAAGGTTGCCCAAGGCTTGAAAAGTGTCCTATGGGTGCATAAGAGTGTGATTAGTGTCCCCCTAAGTGCCAAGACCAGAGAAGATGTGGAAAAGGAGGTGAAAGGGGCCACAATTGCAGCAAACAGGTGTTGCTAGTGATAATCTAGTTGTGCGAGTACCCCTTGCAGACCGCAAGGGGTTTTTCATACGGCCCGTAACTTCATATTTTTGCTTTTTTGGTAATTCTAATCCATCAATTTAACTTAGTTTGGTTGTAAGGAAGGTTTCAAGGCACATGTTACTTAGAATCGTTCTGATAATTTTGACGCTAAGTTATATCATTTTTCTAGTATGTAGGATAAAGAATACATACGTAATAAGGAATAGAGTTACTAGTACCAAAATGATGGATGATCAAAAGTTTGAAATTTTGCATGGGTTACAGTCTCCCTTACTTTAGGATAATTTGTCTTGAATTGAATTGTAACAGACTGTTGGATTTTGTAACGCTTTGTATTTTTGTATTTCTATTTTAGAAAGTCTTATGTTCGCATTCTATTTTTGGAAACTTGTAATTCGTATTCCTTTCAACCAATTGTAATCCGAGACTACGATTATAATGGAAAATGCATTTTTATACATATACATGTTACATTCATACGTTTTATACGCCTACACCACCAATTACATGCTTATTGAGAAACCAAATCATATACAATCATTAGATATTCAATTATACACATTTTAACTCTATCACCATAGTTATACACAAGCTCATACGCACTAAATATATGAAAACATGCTTAATTGTGATTTCCTAGCATAAAATAATGGAATTATCAAACACTGTGGGTCAAACTTCAATTTGGGAAAATTATGCTAGGAAGCATGATCATGCTCATGACCCACATGAGCATGCTCATGACCCGCATGACCATGCTCATGACCGCTCAGTGGAAACTCATGACCTGCACGATAGTGCTCATGACCACTCTGTAAAATTCATGACCTGCATGACGATGTTCATGACCTGCACGACAATGCTCATGACCCGCACAACCATGCTCATGACCCGCAATACCATGCTCAAGATTGGCATGATCATGCCAGATCACCAAAGCTGGCAGAATTACCTTAGAAACTCACGATTTTCAGCCTTTACTCCCCCTTTTCAACCGCCAACTCCCAACCAACACCATTAATAACCAAACCCTAATAACCCTACTATAAATAGGCCTTCTCCACACCACCTAAACACTTTACACCCCCTATAATCACCCTCTAATCCTCCAAATCTTCTCCTAATTCTGCAAGAACACTCCAAAAGTGGGCAGGAAGTTTCAAGTGCTCTAGTGAGTTTCTAACTCACTTTTCTTCATCTTTCTCCTTCATTTCTTCTTTCAAACTACTTGGACAACCTCTAGGAAGGATTCCACAAGTTTTTCATGGCAAACTAAGGTGGAACTTCACCACATTTGAGGTCCAAAGTAGCCTTAAAATTCTTCTTTTTTCATCTTTTTGTTTCTTGTTTATCTTGCTTAAAACTTGATGGATTCTTACACCCACCTTGCTCCCAACTAAACTTATAGTTGTGGGTTTGTGCTTTGGTTGATTTCCATAAGAACTGAGGCTTAAAACCTCCATAAATTCTACCCTAAAGTCCCAAGTGACTTCAAAAGTGTTAAAGCTCCATCAAGCTTTCAATTTTCAATGTTGAAAGACTTGTTTTGAGCTAGGTGTGAACCATGGAAGCCTTGGCTTTCCAACTATGTTCCACTGCCTCACTTGTTTGATTATTAGCTTAGATCATACCACTAAATCTCAAAATAATTTCCAAACAAAGGGGCAAGGCTACATCACGTCCCCAAACACTCTCCATGTTTTGTATGCACGCATCTAGCTAGCTCAGTTGGTTGTTTTAGATTTAGTAGATTATGTACTTTCATTTTTAGTCTATATTCATGACCAACCGAAATCATTAACTAAGTTGATGATTTTGTGCTTTGGTGAATCATATAATGAGGTTTAATGGATGGAAATCATCCTACCTCCTTGCATGGCCATATTCATGGTTCCTTACTTCACATTTGTTATAATATATGTATCATTCGCTATATTCCAAGTCCGAACAATACTCGAATCCTCAACTCGCCCACCTTCGTTTCCCTCTTAGGGTAACTTTGGTATTCCAAGACTCAAGACTCGTGAAACTCACTTTCGTGGACTCTCTATGCAAACCATGAGTATACATGACCCTCTTTTCGTTTTCACACTTTTGGGTGCAATATATATTACTATATTAAAACTCACACAAACACACATATGAAAATACATTATTCATACAAATGAATCCAATATACATGCTTTATACGTTTATACTTTAGGAATATATGCATGTTAGAAGCCATTCTTGCACTATACTTTGTCTTAACTTCGTACAAGCCTACCTTAACATGTATAGAGCTATAGGAGTAGCACACCACCCGTTGATGGGTCTATGTTAAGTAATACAACCATACAAACGCCTTGTCATTGTGACGACAAGATTACGCTAGTAGTATCTTTGGGTTGACACATATGTGATGCATGCTAGCGCATGTTATGTTTATGCCTTAGTATACTTTTTTGTTATGGGATCTCGCTAAATTATTTTTATACATATGCTAGTACATTAAACTTGTATGCTCGCTAATGCATTTTTGTGCTGACATGTTACATTAATATATATTGTAGGTTTGTGATGATGATACGTGAAAGAATCTAGTAGGATGGCTAGAGACGTACCTAGATTAACTTTATGTGTTGTTAAGTTGTCAGATTTCATTTGGTTGTAATTTTCTTCCATGTATTGTACTAGAATCTTTTTGAAATGAAATGACATGAAAAGTTACTTATTAAATTATTGTCACAATAGTGGTTGTGATGCCTCTTGCAATCTCATTTTCGTCTCACTCCGATGTTTCCGCCATCGGTTGGGTTGTGACAGATATGGTTGTGAATGTTTGGGAAGGTTGAAAGGTGAAAGTTATGGTTTGTTAGGTTTAGGGAAGGATAAGAGTATCTGAGCAACGGAATAAACTGCTTCAAGAGAATTGATAGATACCAAGTGATGACCACTCGTATATGAAATTGATGTGTATGCCAAAAGTTGATGATGAAAAATAGAGGATTGAATTGTTGGGAAAATTTTCCAAAGTTGTTAATGTATGGTTTGTATTCCAAAGATGAAAAGCATCGTTTGGTGTCAGGAAAGGTGACAAAAATGTTGATAAGGAGTATGACAATAATTTAATACAATTCATAAGCATCTTAGAGAACTACAACCTCTACCAACTGTTGAGCGGATATAATGACCTCTACCAGCCATTGAGCAAGCTTTTAGGACCTCTACATGCTATTGAGCAGGTATTATAACCTCTATCAGTTGTTGAGTATGTATATGACCTATCTTAGAACTTATGAACGTACTTTTTAACCATGTCTATAAGTTAATGTAACAGTTACAAAGCTCTATGCAATACTCTTAGGGTCTATTTTGTCAAAGTGTTTGGCCTTAGGTGATCCATGTATAGTTTGGATCTCCTATGTTGGAATGTGTCGTTTGGAATAAAACCAAGTTGTTGTTTAGAATTTGATTTAGATGGATCTCAATACACCTAGTAGTTACAACTGAATGATAAATGCTACATTGGTCTGGGTCAATGATAACTCGGAACTTCAAGTGACTCGAATGACGTTACGATTGATAATATAACAAGACCACTTATATAGGAAGTACCAACGGCGTATCCACCATGCCTTTATTGTATCACACTCGTCTCGTTATCCTAAATCACTTTAGAACAAGACTCACTATGATTTACAAGTATCAAAATTTATAATTATGTGTGCACCTATAATTACTCAATACGTAGCATAGTCAACATAGTTCATCTTGTTATGTGGGGGAGAAACAAGCAGGTTCAAAGAAAACACTTAAATAAAATAAGTTTCAAATGACACTAGTAACACAACTACTCAAGCAACACGAGTTTTGCAATAGTATACGTAACACTACATAACAACACAAGCAACACAAGTTTCGGAATAGCTTGGGTAACAATACACATAACGATACAAGCAACACGAGGTTTGTAATAGCACGGGCAACACAAAAGACAACAACAAAAGCAACGTGAGGTTTGCAATACCAAAAGTTTCAACACCAATAACGAAGCAACACAAGTTTCACAATTGCATAAGTTTCAATCATAGCAACACAAGTTTCACGGTTACACAAGTTTCACAATAACACAAGTTTCAAACAACATAACGTAGCAACACAAATTTCATTGTAAACATATGTATAGAAGGTATGATTAATAAAGAATGTGTGGTTGCACTAGGTGTGAACAAAAATAAAGGAAACTACAAGAGTAGTTCAAACTTGTAAAGAACATAATCTTTAGGATCGGTATGTAGATAAATATTACACACACGTGTAATCAAATGGGATTGGAAATGAAATAAGAATGATAAGATGAAATATGAGATTGTTTTATGGAATAAGGAAATAATTTTGAGATAAATATGCCACTACAAAAGAAAATAACTAGGAGGTGTTCAAGATTTTGGATGGTGAAAAATGTAAGGGTTAAACGTTTATATGTTAGTTGTACAAAGACACCATATGTTGAATTTCTTAAACTTTGGGAGTAAATAAGAGTCAAAGGGATTTCAATGGTATTTGTAAAAGGACAAGTTTAGTAAAGCACGACAAAAATTTTGGGCACACAAGTTTTCAAAAGGAATCAGTTTAATTGAGCCGAACAAATATTGAAATTTGTATGAGGAAAAAAATTGTTTTTAGGTTTAAGAAAAACAGGGTTGCAAACTTGTTTTTAAAAGAAGATAAATTCGATAGATAATTGTTATGAGATTTTATAAAGTTGGGTGAGGAAAGTGATTTTTTTAATCTTGATTTGAAGATGTTGTCTTAAAAATTCCTTCTAAAATATAAACTAAGTTACGGGTTTATGTGATTTTTCAATTATCCATCTCTAAAGAACAACATCTTTCTATACTAATAAATAAATTTTTTATTCAACACTTGTCACTCTATGGTGTCTTCTCATCTTATTTTTCTATTTATTTCTCATACTAATAATAATAATAATAATAATAATAATAATAATAATAACAACATCAATTTTAAACTATATGTTAACTAAATCTAATTTAGATAAAAATAAAAATTATTTTTTCTCTATAAATCATAAAATTATATCCGTGTGAATATAGATAAGAATAAAAAATATATATTTTTTCTATATAAATCATAAAACTACTAACCGACAAGTGAACCGATCGACTCTAGTAAAGATAAAGTAAGTCCGGATATCGAACTCACGAGACTCAATTAAACTACGCTAAAGACTCTATCTAGACTGAGGCTGACTGACATAACTAATTGCTTATTTGATGGGGGTTTACTAAAAATCCTAAGATATTAATTAAACTAATTAGCGAAAGAAGCTTGACACGAACTTATCCGAAGATTTTTTCTCAGTGGTGACGAAGACTACCTAGGTTGGAATCCCCTTCACTATCATAAAGCTTTATAATGGATAAGTTATGTGACTTGGAACCGGGATCTTTAGATTCTAACCCTAAGAGAAACTGAACAGGACCCCCAACCCTTCTCAAGAAGACACCTATGGATCTCTTTAAGGTTTGATTTGAATAACGGTTAAATAGACTTCTTTTCAGTTATCTATGTTCTAGAAAGTACCTTAATGTGACTACTACCTCTCGGTTGGAAATCTAAGGCAACTAAGGATCTTGATTTGGTTTAATAGACAAAAGTATGATAAAGCAACTAAAACTGGTTTTCTCTCAAAAATCTAATCCTAGTGATTATCTAATTAGATATCAACAACTTAGTACCTCTCAGTACCACAATTAGCAGAATATTAAAACCTAATTAACTCTTGATTACTGTTTTTATGGTTTATTGGCCAATTCACCATAAGATTATCCGAACCCACTAAGACCTGAATATCAACACAAACTCATCATATGAAAGACAATCAACAGAATTCATGTGAAGCAGATAAACAATCATGAATCAAGAAATAATACGCATATGCACCAAATTAATACTCAAAGTTCGTTACTTTACTAGAAAACCCAAATCAACATAATAAATCCAATAAAAATCCAAACTTTAGTAAAGGTTCATCTTCACCTAGGTAGTTTAAGCAAGTGAGCCAAGAAACTTAGTTGTAAATGACATAAGGTTTCAAAACTAGAATTCATCATGCTAAAGAAGAAAAGTAAGAAACAACGAAAACCGGGTTGAAGAAACCAAAAAGTCTTTGCTCTTTCAACTCTAGCTATCACACGATGGTTTCAGCAATTTCTCGCCTTCAAAACTCTGCAATAATCGCCTCCGGTTGCTGCTTTGGTTGCACAAATTTGTGAGTAGGGTTTTGGGATGTATTATAGTTTTCCATAATGTAAATCCGTGCCCAACAACAATTCTCTCTGGAAAACGCACCCTCTCGCGGCCCGCGAGAGGTATATGAGTCACCGATCGCGGCCAGCGACCGTGTATATAATCCGTCAGCTATATTGGCCTCTCGCGACCCGCGAGAGGCATATCATTTATCACTCACGGCTCGCCAAAAGGAGTCTGGCACAGTTTTTCGACTCTTTTTAACTCCCAAGCCTTCCAACACGTTTCAGGATTTGATTTCTGCTTATTTTCTCTCGTTTCTTGCACTTTTCCACTATTTCTATCACCTAAGACCTGCAAAACGCGATTGAATCAAAAGTACACACATTCTACTAGAAACGAAACTAATAATGACTAAAACCGTACAAACTATACACAATAAATGATGTAATTTGCAATACATCATGTACGCACCAGTAGCTCGTCTGGAAGCCATAGGCATCTTCTTGGCATATGCATCCTATATTGGTTTCACTGTTTATCAGATGGATGTCAAGATGGAAATTTTGTATGGGAAGGTCAGGAGGAAATCTATGTTGCTCAACCCCTTGGGTTCGTTGATTCAAAGAAGCAAGGCTATGCGTACAAGTTGGATAAGGCTTTGTATGGTCTGCACCAAGTACCCTGTGCTTGGTATGCAACCTTAACTGAGCATCTGCTTGCACACGGATATACCCGGGGGATGATAGATCAAACGCTATTCATTAAACGCGTTGGCAAGTATCTTATCCTTGTTTAGATCTATGTTGACGAGATCATTTTCTGGTCAACTAACGAAGATCTATGCAAGGAGTTAGAGGAGGTAATGAAGAAGAAGTTCGAAATGAACTCACTGGGTGAAATGACTATGTTCCTAGGCTTGCAAGTTTGTAAGAGCAGTCAAGGGATCTTAATTCATCAAGGGAAATACGTTCAAGACGTTCTTGCAAAATTCGACATGACAAATTCTAAGCCTATAGACTCCCCCATTGCTGAATGGCCCTTGCTGAATGAGGATACTGAAGGAAGCCTGGTCAACCAAACAATGTACCGATCTATGATTAGTTCATTGATGTACTTAACTGCGAGCCGGTCAGATATTATGTTTGTTGTCTGCCAATGTGCTCGATATCAGGCTAATCCTAAACTTTCTCAATACTCTGCCATTAAACGAATCTTTAGATACCTTAAGCGAGCTCCAAAACTAGGACTCTGGTATCCTAGAGATTCGAACTTTGATTTGTTTGCTTTTTCTGACAGTAACCTTGGAGGGACAGACAGGGATAAGAAGTCTACATCGGCTGGATGCCAATACTTGGGAGACAGACTCATCTCGTGGCAATGCAAAAAGCAACAAACAGTGTCACTCTCCACTGCCGAAGTAGAATACGTTGCACGTTCTTGAAAAGTCAAAAATACCATATAAGGTGTTAAGCCTAACCCTCGCCTGATGTTGTTTGGTCACTTTGCGGTATGATGTACTGACTAGTCACTAACAAGTCGGACATTGTAAAATGAAAGGATGATCTTAGTATACTCACTCGTTACGATGAACTGTTGTGATTATCTTGATCGCGGGGGTATGCCTTGATATGGGACACATGGATTTTATAGCTAACTCATTTAGTTAAGTCAAAAGGTTGAAAATTGAATGTTGACGTGATAAATTTAAATAGACAAATATATCGGCAATCGCACGGACCAGTCTGACTAAGCTCGTGCTGAAAAATGTTCCTCAATCGGTTCAAAAACGGTTTGATCCTATGGAAATTCGTCCCTTATATTATTTTATTATTTTTAGTATTATTTTATTATTATAAAAGGTTGCTCGGTTGGTTGGATCGAGAATTTTGATAGAAAGGTTACTGTTCAGAACTGGTAAACATGTGGGCCCATAGTTTTAGGATAAAGATTATTGTTCCAGGTGGGCCCACCCATTTTGAACCAGCCTAACCATCTCGGATGGACTCGAACTGGGCCCATACTTTCGGACAACTGTTCCAAGATGGCCAAACCCACTAATCTCAAACAACTGTCAGAGATGGGCCTGGCCCAATTCAAGTCTATTTAATAGGTCATCTCGATTCATTTGGGGTCATTTTGAACATTTTTACTCATCTCGGATCTTTCTCAGACTCACTAACTTGAATTCTTAGGCCAGGCATATCCTTTGCATCTCGAATGGATCTCGGATGGAAGTCATAGCATCTCAGACGGATATCGGATGACTATATGTCTCAAATGAGTCTTGAATAATCATCCGAGATCTGACATCTTTATCCGAGATGTCAGAGCATCTCGGATGACTGACAAGGGTTCATTCGAGATGCCCTTGAACCCTATTAACATGGTCCATCCGAGACACTACTGACCCGGTTCAGAATTGTTTTTGAACCTTTGAACTAATTGACCCCTTGACTCCCTTTATTTGAACTCTGTGACTTGTTGGCTCTTTGAACCATTTGATTTAGGATTGAACGGTAAAAAAGGAGTCAACTAAGTTGATTTTATGATAAAACGTTTTCGTTCAAAGTGTAGAAAATGGCGCAAAAGATGATGGAAAGATGAAAGCTTGATGTTGAGGCCTTTTATAATCAATCCTGCTACTTATCCGATCCTTCAGTTGAGTACTACAAGATGTTTCACTCATTGATAGTCGGTCTGAACTCCTGCAGACTCACTCATGCTTTGAAGATAAATCCAGTGATTAACGAGGAGATGATTCAGGATTTTTTGATAAATGCCAAAGTTAAGAAGGGCGGAGCAACTGTTGAATCAAAGATCCAAGGGAAGACATTGTTATTTAGGAGGTGGTTGTGTGAGAGGTGTTAAAGTTTGAAGATACGGAACGTCATCCAACTGCGTTTGATAAAGATAATGTTGTAAAAGCATTACGACGTATGAGCTATGAGGGCGCTTATCCAACTGTGTTGAAGAAAATGTTTCCACCATATTGGAGATGCTAGCTCACATCTTCCTACAATGCATATCAGAAAACAAAGGCGGCCAAGATCAGCTTAATTAGACACAAACAACTGCACTAGTTGCTTTGGTCAGCGATTGGGATTACAACTTTTCAGCATTCATCTTTAACAACATGAAGAATATGCTGGAAAACACCAAGAAGAAGGTCTTTCTGTTATACCCACGGTTTATGCAAATGATCCTTGGCGAGAAGTATCTGGAGTTAGTGAAGAGCACGAACCATCTAAATTTGAAGCCAATGGGTCCAAGTTGTTTTGAGGCGGCTTGCAAGCAGCATGATACTGCAAAAATAAGTTTACTGGAAAGTATGATCTGGTGAAGTATGGAAAGTTTAAAGAAGTTGTGCCGGCACCTAAACCAATGAACACCACGGTAGCTGGAAACTTGACATATAAATCATTGGTGCAAAACAGAAGTCAGTACCTGATGTTGAAGATTTAGTAACTGACTCTGAGAAAGCTGAGGAAACCGTCAAATATTTGAATTTGATATCGGCCGAAAATCTTGCAACACTTCTTGCATCGCTACAGGGCGATTCTGGGATCTCTCCTCCCAAAATCGTCTCTACTAAAGAAATACAAGCAAAAGATGATGTTGTTCAAGAGCAAAAATCACGGAAAAGATAGAGAACTGAAACAGAAACCCCCATTGATCCTAAGCTCACAAGCTCAAGTACCATTCCCAAATCAATTACACAAGATGCCCCCGAATTCACAACTGCTGATAAAGAAACAAACATTCTTGACTTCTTCACCACTGGATCACAACCAGAAAGCTCTAGTGAGCTCGATTCGAAGTGGACAGTTCCAGTGGTGGGTTTACTGAACAAGATGAAACTACGATGAGAATAGTTGCAGAAAAGAGAAAGTTTATTGAACAGTCTGACAGTGATGATGATGAAGAAGTGAATGTTGGGAAACTGCAACGAAGAGTGGTATTGTTGGAACAAGATAATGAGTTGAAATATTCTCAAATAGCATCTCTGCAAAATCAAGTGGCAATCAGAGATCAAGCTATTGAACAACTTCAGGGTGATGTGAGCTTGTTACTAGCAGAGATTTATGAAATGAAAGCTAAGTTGTAAAAGAAATTTGGCGGTGAATTTGCAGATAAAGATGACGATCCTTTGAACGTTGCACATCACGAACGTACTGCTGAAGAGAAAGTCGTAGCCGATGCTGAAAGAGAAGCTGGTTTAAAGGCCTATCTAGCTGAAAAGCAAACAAAGAAAAGAAAGCAAACTCAAAAGAAGCAGAGCAACAAGCAGATGTTGGTCATGAAGAACCAAGATTTGAATCCCCATAATGAAAACTTCCAGCCAAAAGATCCAACCAAAGTGTTTGATCGTTACGTAATGGAATTAGGATCAAGCCTCTACGACAAAGTCGGCAACAAACCTGAAGTCAAATGCTGGAGATATAATCACGACAGGAAATTATGGTTGGTGATAAGAGAGAGTGGACACATGGAACATTATGCCAAACAATCACAGTTTGAATCATGGACCAAGATAGATCTGAAAAGTCTCTTACGAGCTCCTTATTATGATTCAGATCTGAATCTACGTTGTCCTGAATGGGCATTTCATTCTAAACTTGAGCATGAAGTAACTCACGACTTTCCTACCATGAAAACAGCTTAATCTTATCTGAAGAAGAATCCTGGCATTCGTGATCCACATACCCAGAAGTGTGTGCTATAAGTCATATGGCCTCCAACCGATAAAGAGAAAGTGATTCCTGCTGCACTCAAATTTCCAAAAGGAGTGCTAAAGAACTTCTGCTACTGGGCTTACGTTCCAAAGAGGGCAGAGGTTGTGATTGTAACTAAAGAAAAGGTGTTTCGATTGGTACACACGTTGGAGCTAATCAGTTTTCATGAAGAAGATATTAAGATCTTGGGTCCACATCAAATTCACACAAACGATAAATATGAAGCTTGTGCAAAATCCTGGACTAGTGTTGTAGCAAACGTGATCAACAGTACTGACCACGGGGTCGTGCCCTCGGACACACGGGGCCATGTGTGTATACGAACTGACATTGGGTAATTAATGAAGACAAAGAAGAAAGGACATGGGGTCGTGCCCCCTGGGCATGGGGCCGTGTAAAGGGCCTGTTTGCAGCTATAAATAGAGGTGCTTGGTTCATTACCAACTCATCCCTTGGCAAACCACTTCTCCCCACTTGCCACCATTCTACCACCACTACAACAGCATCATCCACCACATTCCTCCATAATCCATCTTTAGAGTGTGTGTAGTAGTCTCGGAATCCAAGATTGATCGTAAGAGTTCTTGTCAAAAAAAGGTCATGCTTGGCTAATCTCTTACATCACTTGGTGAAGCTGAATCTTTTATGTATCACTTTTGATTTCAAGCTTTGGCTAAATTTTTATTTGGGTATGTATTAATGACTTTAAGAAATAGGTTTTTATATTGAAAGCTTTATTATATCATCTTTTCATGTTTTGTTGATTCACTCATTCATGTCTATACAATCTATATAAAGCTCGTTAACTGCCTACAAGGGGTTAGAAGGGTGGTTTGGGTAAAGTTCTTACCTCGTTCAGTGTATAGATGCTGGAGGACTTGATTCAAGCTTATTAGGACTTCACTTGAGACAGATAGCATAAAATTGGGGGAAGTAAGAACGACTTGTATCCCTTATATATAAACTACTATTAAAACTTTAAATAGGCCTTGTGGGACTGTATCCCTGCTGACTCAGACCAATATGGTGCGTTGCCTTCAAAAGTGGGACATGCCACCTTTTACATTAATAACTTACTTAATTATCTTTTGATAATCCGGCCTTGCGGAACTGTATCCTGCTGACTCAGACCAATATGGCTGAGTGTAGCGTTACCTCTAAAAGAGAGACATGTCATTATAGCTAAGATAATCTCTTAAAAAGCCCAAAGTATGGAAATTATCGAAGGATACGTAAAAGAGAATTCGTAACCAAGTGATTCTATCGTGTCTATTGTTTCTTTTCATATTTATTTTCTTTTTAATTTATTTATGTCACACCCTCAAATTCTACATGCGGGGTTTTACCGCGAGGCGTGTGACCGACCAGGATCTAGCCACTAATCATGTTGAACCAACCATTTGAGATAATAAAAGTATCACTATCAACATGATTAGCAATAAGGTCTAAATTTGTTCAAAGACAGTTTGTGTTGCAGTGGAAATCAAAGTTAAAAAAAACAACAGGAAACTAAACCACAAGTTAAATAAATGTTCAAAACAATAAGTTTAAACGAACCACCCACTCAAGCCGATTGCAATGGCCGTCCACAGCTGTACCTATTTACCTGCAAAGCATGCAACTACGTGTCAACAATATAGTTGGCGAATTCACAAAATTTGAGTTTAGTAAAAGTAAAGTTCACAACGTTTTTAATTTAAGTACGAATCGGGTAGCTAACCCTCATCATATGACTAAACTGTGTACCGAATGCTGACGTTGTCATTTGTGCCCTCAATAATGTCTATCAACATTAAAACAAGAGTGAAAGTTAGAAGTTCACGCCCGGCCTCCAGCATGGTGTGAGGTTTGTCAAACCTAATAGCGCTATCAACTAATACCCCGCGTATGCCCACCCGGCAATCTAAAATCGGTAAAATGTAGGGACTTTCATGATAGAGTTTTCGTTTAGTCTAAGTGTACTATCCACCTCGTAGATAGCATGTTTCAATGGTCCACACAAGGGACGCGTGCGTAGCCCAAACCATGGATACCGTAAAAAGTGTTGTCCCAAACCAGGGACGCATGCTTTTAGAAAAGAGTTGTGAACTCACCTTAGTTTGCTCGGTATTCAACTTGAAAGGTAATCAGGAAAGTCAACTTTACCTGATATGTTTACCATTTAAATTAGTTCAATTTATGAATTCATACACGTAGTCTAACACATAATCACCGAATCAGGTTGTCGTACATTTTACACGTTTAAGTAAGTTAGAGTAGGTGATCGCCTAGTTCCATATAATGCATTCATAGACACCCGTTAACATTTCTAACAACATACAACACTTTGTTGCAACATATAATCATATTTAACACGTTCACATATACTTTTAGCTTAATGCAGTTTATGTCGGTTTTAAGGCAGTTTTTCGGAATTTATTTAAAATACTAAACGAACTCATAAAATTATAATATTTTAACACAGCGTGCCTTCTAGTTCCCGAGTACTTGTATATTTTTTTATAACCTGAATCTTTACACAAAAATCACTAAAAATCATTCTCTACACCTAGGTCTGATCTACCACTTTCTGATGACAAATCCACGTTTATTCTTTTTACAAAATTCCAGTTGGAGATTTTCATAACCTTCCGGAACTTCCTACAGTAAAAATTTGAGATCATAAATCAGTTCCTACATTGAGTTATGACACTCGTAATGGGCTACAAATTCTGACGAAAAACGCAGCCTGAACCTTTAATACGGAAAAATTCATAAAACATTCATTTTTCGTCGAAAAAATGTCATTCCAGTGGGGTTGAAAGGTATTTCCGGGAAGTTAACCATAGACTCAAGAAACATTAGTTTTGGTAAATTTTAACCCGGTTAAAGCCGATTAAAGTCAGCTGTAATGTTCTGGACAGAACCTGTTTAGTCACCCGAACCCCATAAAAGACTAGTTTATGAACTCAATAGCTTATATCCATAAATCACAGCAGGTTTTTATCATAAATTGTATCATGTAGCAACTAGTTTATCACTAACCACTAGGTTAAACCTATAAACACCCGAGAGACCTACCCGAACCCGTGATTCAACCCAACATTCACTATTTTAATTCCAACCACCAAAACACGGCACAACAACTCAACATTTAATCATAACACAGCCGATAACACCCTACATAATCATGCAAGAACATACATATTAATCGTAACATACGAGATTCACCCCTTTAACTAAAACCCTAGTGATTCACCCAACTCATAACCAAACATAACACTATCAAAACAATTTCAATCACTCCCCTACCATACAAGCATCATCATGGTTTCATCACAATTATAATAATTCAGACAAAGAAAAAAAATCACAGCCAATTAATCAAGAACTACTGCACAACTCTTGCAAAACTTCATAAACTAAAAGCAATTAACGAGTATAGTACCTAGCGAGCGAGAGGGATATGATAGGGCCTTGGAACCGAACTATGGAAGAGTTCTTGAGTCTTGTATGCGTACACGGAAGAGAGGCAGGGGGAAGGTAGGAATGTTGCAGATTAAGTTTATTCTCTTTTTTTGTGGGGAATAAATGGGTGTCATGCAGTTACGTAATGCACAAAAAAAGGAACAGATTTTGAGATGACTTAGAATTGCATATGGGCTGCACATACAATTACCCATGGATCATTTAAAACAAGTAGGAGGTTGTAGTGTTGTTTGGGCCAAGAATAAATGATGAGATGGCTGCAACTATCAAAATGCAAGAAAGGTAGGACTAGGGAGTGGCAACGATTGTTGTCTAAATTAATTTGTTTTTTTACCCATCAACAACTAACAAAATGTATAATCAATTAGCTATTAAAATATATAAATGTATAATATTCATGCTATGTTTTGGGCCTCATCAGTTTTGAGTTAGATCGACAAGTGAACCCGTGCTTCGATTCAAACGGTTCGGGTCGGTTCAACGCGATGTGGATAAATATGATTTGATAAGAATATAATTAATTCATCAGATAAAATAAATATATGATTTGATTTATAAAAGCAAAACAAACGGGTTTTTTTACCTCGAAGTTACGGGTTGTCACAATTTACTAACATCTTTTCCTCAAAAACTTTTTGGTTAGATTAAATTTGACAATATTCCGGTATTAAAGGCTCTTGTGTCCTTGGACGATCTCGGTATCTTACCATCACTATACTACGCCAACGATGGGTGCACTTGCCCGAACGTGTTGTAGAGAGTAATCGTGTTTTATAAATTTAAAACTTGATAAACGAGTAAAAGTGCTAAAAAATATACTAAATACCATGCCCGCACCATGTCAGTAGATGTAAATGAATGATTTTTATCGAAACAGCTAACTTCGGCAAAATTTTTGGCTAACAAATCCATGCCTACTATGATGTCAAAACTCCCGAGTCGCATAGGCGTGAGCTTGATGGGTAAACATTTAAGGCTAAAAAGCCTAATGATTTAAAATTAATCATCTTAAGATAGATGATGATTTTGTATAATTTAGAGAACTAAGAATCCAATCCAAGGTGAGGATAGGAATGTGGATAGGGATGAAGATAAGGATAAAGAAGACAAATAATAGAGATCATGAGATAAGTCATATTTGGGATCCTATGAAGGTTATATTCTACGTCAAAAGCATTCCAATAATCTAATTCAATATAATCATAGCTCTGATACCAATCTGTAACACCCCAACTGACGAAGGAAACGTCAAGGGCGTCACGGGAATATATTGCTCAAAACACTTGCCACTAATTTAAGGTTTAAACATGTTTAATCAACCAAATTACATTGTTTTCAAATAACAAACCAACAAAAACAACTTGTTTCAAAACATTACATAGTAGTTGTTTTTTGTTTAAAGTATACTAAGGCAAAATCCATTTCCTATGTGAAGCAAAATTGAATAGAATCATGAGTTAGCACCTGAAACATATGTGAAAAACATGTATCAACTACAAAGAGCTAGTGAGCAACATAGGTTTTAATGGCAAAAACATGTAGCAAAGTTGTAGTACAATTCGTATGGCAATATGTAAAAACCAAGCAATGTATGTCAACAAGATATGGTCACAAAGGGGGTGTGCATTCAAACCTTAGTAGATTAGCAGAATAAACCCGAAAGGATTTACCTAGAACACATAGCTCGGTTTTTATCATTCCCAAAAGATACTTCCACAAACAAACAAAACACACCAGAAGCGGGAATGGGTTGTCACACCTATAGCGTTATAATATACTACTGGTTGGCTTGATCATAGTTAATGAATGCACTTGGTTATAGATATAGGTTAACCACACAAGTTTTACACACAAAAAGTAAATAGTTATCACATATGCCATAACGTAGTTGAATTGCATGAGGAAATTTGTTTAACATATGAATTACCCCAAAAGTTAAGATGTAAAAAGGGGACTATGTACTCACCTTGATGATTGAAGATGATTTCGCACGTTCTCAAGTTTACAACTGAATCCTAATAATAAGGATGGTTTATGACTTGTGCATATGATTTAAGCTATTTTAACGAGTCGTTTGCGAAATACGGGTTCGGGTGGGAAAATGGGTTTGTGACAAGTAACATTTTTAGTATACTTTTGTTGCTTCGTAAAAACTATTTTGATGTCAAAATAATACATTACGTATGTTTGAAGATCATTCTTTGGTAATTGTATAAAGTTGAGTTTGACTTTTACAAAAGTTAGGTTTTGACTTGCCAATTTGATCCATTTAGACATGATGATCACGAGATATAAATGTAGAGTTTTATTACCTACATTATGTAGATCATTTGGGTGAATTTGATTTAAGATTGGTTGACCAAAGTGCCAGAATTGAAAGTCAAACAGAATGGTCAAACAATTGACAATTCTTAACATTTGGATATAATTAAGTTACGAAACTAATTGCTATGGAAGGAGCTTAGGGAAAAGAACTTACCACTTCAGAAGATGACTTCCAAATACCAAAGAAGATGCTTGCAAAGTAGGAAGGAAAGACCTCTTACAAGACTTCTAAGTGAAGTGTTTGTATTTTTGAGTTTGGGGTGAAGAATGAGGTGATCAAGGGAGCTATTTATAGTGAATGAAGGTTGCCCAAGGCTTGACAAGTGTCTTGTGGGTGCTTAATAGTGTCACCCTAGTTGTTAAGACCGGAGAAGATATGGCAAAGGAGGTGAAAGGTGGCACAAGTGCAGTAAACAGCCGCTGCCAATGATATTCTAGTTGTGTGAGTACCCTTTGCAGACCGTAAGGGTTTTCCATACGGTCCGCAAGGACCTCCAGCATTCAAAAGTTTGGTTTTTATCATTTTCAGCCCCTCAACATCATATTTTGGCTTTTTGGTGATTTTAATCCCTCAATTGGTCGTAGTTAGGTTATATAAGGAAGGTTTCAAGGCATGTGTTACTTAGAATTGTTCCGATAATTTTGACGCTAAGTTATAACCATTTTGCTTGTATGTAGGATAAATAATACACAGGTAATAAGGACTAGAGTTACTAGTACGAAAAATGATGGATGATCAAAAGCTTGGAATTTTGCTAGGGTTACACATACAACCCGGAATCACTTATTTTCATACACATACATAAGCATAGTTAATTCTGCACAAACTAATGCTTTCATGATCCTACAATTGACATCAACATTCAAAGTTAGCCGATTAAGCATAGTTGTACCATCCTTACTTGCTAGTAAGTCCACGTGCTATACAATAACATCAGTTTCACTTCTTGATCCCAACTAAACACATAATGTGAAGTCATACTATTCCAGCATAGAACACATGCTACTAATGCATACTTCTTACCAAATCATACAACAACTATATTTCCACCTAAGGCACATTTCTCATGTTAGATTACTATCTATCATGTAATTATTACATTCTACATATGTTCATCCATTGTTAGCACACAATTTTACATACTAACCTATACTAGGCATTTCATCAAACATATAGTGTACTTACTACTATCTAAGCGCAATGTACAACTATTTCATGCTTTTCTTCCTACTTGTTTTCATTCACCAACACAACTAAACATCAAATAAGTTCCATACCATACTTAACCTAACTAACAAGTATCCTTCACATACTACATAATACAACAAATTTGCACGAGGATTGTACATGGGTGACATACCCATGTCGCCATTTTCACCACTTCTAGTGCATTTCACCTTTAAACATCAATTTACTTAAAATCATATATAATTCAAAGATTTGTCACATATTCATGCTTAATTTCATACTAATTCAAAGATTTGTTACATACTCGATACTTGCAAGATCACCAAATTATATTCTATAACTTACCACATGATTGTTAGAGCTAGATGGTGAATCTTCATTCATTCAAGGTTTAGCATTCAATTTGACCTTGATTTGGGGCTAAATTTCATACTTGTTTTGGAGAAGATTCTCCTCTTTCTCCATCTCCATTCACGAGACATGCACATACTACACACACTTAGGCTAGTTTTATAAAGCTTCACCCCCATTTGCCAAGTTTTGTCCCTCATGTTTGTTACTTGATCACAATTGTCATACCTTTCATTCTTTGTTTGTTTGACTAAGTATTTAACTATGTTAAATAGCCTAGTTATTTGATTTCATGCTATAACATATGAAACATACTAAGTGAATTTAAAAATTCGAATTTTGGGGATGTTACAACATGACTTTGTGACATAAATTTTAGCCTTTGAGGTGCGTGGAACAACCCCGGCTGATTATAGAACAATTGGAAAGGCGCATACCAGCATGTCTACTATTTAAATAACAAGTTATTGTCTTAACATCAAAATGTGTTATCCTTGAAATAGAAATCCATGCATCTTTTGTCAAAATTTATGGGTGAAACGAAGAAGGCGGGGAGGAATAAGAGGGTCCTTTAGAAATATAGTGGTAAACTGGTAGTTTTGTAGAAAAAAAACATATAAAAATTAGTGCTAGTTAGTGTGAAGGGCCAAATTTGTTACGTATAAGTATATAGCGGAGATGAAAGGTATGATTAAAACCGTAATATAAATATAACTATTTTTAATTTTAAATTATTATTATTTAGAAACACCATTCATAATATGTGTCAAGTTCAATGTGTTTATGGTCTAAGATTCAGATATCGAGTAAGCAATTTATCAATTTTAGATCCACCATTATATATTATGGGTAAAGATTAAATACAAATAAGTCTTTATATATTAAATATAAGAAGTGAATGAAGATTTTTTTTTTTTTGAAAGTTTTCTATCACATCTAGTTAAGCATAATGTTTGGTTGAAAATTGTAAAAAAAAAAAAACATTTTTTTCTTGTATTTACTCTAACTTAAGTATAATGTTGGTTGAAATATGTAAAAAAAAAGAGAAAAAGAAAAAAATTTTTTCTTGCGTTTACTCTAACCATGATGTTATAGTAATTATGCGCAATTACACCAGAGTGGTTAAAATAAAGTTTTTTTTCTTATATTTGCTCTGGTAAAGTATTTACTCTAAAATACGTGCTTGATATTATATTATGAGAAAATAAAATCAAAAAATAAATTAAATTAAAAAAAATTACTTCAATCCTTACGTTAGTATTAAATTACATTTTACTATTTTAGAATAGGATAAGGGGTTTAGAAAGTTAATCTTTGTCAGGCATGAATTAATGAGTTATGCTTATAGGCTAAGCGATCTTGAAAATGCTTTCTCACCTTACGCATACAACATACAACAATGCTTATAAAGTTAGATTTGCACAAATGTTGTAATTAGTTTAAAATTATATATATATATATATATATATATATATAGTGGAGAGTTTAAATGAGAAGAAAAATTTTGTAAGAATAAAAAAATAACTTTTAAACCAAAAGAAATTCTCCATTTACTTCATTTAATATGTGTATTTAATATTATGAAAAATGGCATATAGATAAATCTATAATTGTCATTAATTAGCTAATTAGTTAAACGTGTAACTCATTTTTTTTAATATACTCTTTCATTTTTTTTAATATACTCTTTCAAGATAAAATAATTTAGGGTGAAGGACAATTTTCGACATGTGTATGATAAATTTTAGTATGTGTAGGATAAATTTTGAAATGTGTAGAGTAAATTTACATGTGTGTAGGGTAAATTCCGATAAGTGTAAGACATATATAGGATAAATTTTGAAAATGTATAGGATAAAATGTTTTTGTTTTATTAATTAAAGATAACATAATTAATGAAAGGAGTTATAAACTATTTAATGGTTTACTATTATACTCTTTCTTCTTTTTCTTCTCATATTAAATGTCTTCTCAAATGAACATTCCCATATATATATATATATATATATATATAACAATGCTTATAAATGTTGTACTTAGTGAATAATTATTAAATATATATAACAATGCTTATAAAGTTAGATTTGCATAAATGTTATAATTAATTAGTGAATAACTATTAATTGCTTATAAAGTTAGATTTGCATAAATGTTATAATTAGTGAATAATTATTAAATCTATATCTTTTCGGCTTAAAACTTATGTAATTCCATATAAAAAATGTATAAATGTGTGTCGTATATCTTAGGTGATCAATATGGATCACAAGATTCAGAAAGATTATGCCAGTGATTATGAAGGCATATCATAGAAAGTGTCGTAAATTTTTGAGTTGTTTATAAATCTGGATGAAATTGGAATTTAGATTTCATTTATTATATTGTTCATTTCAACAACGAAAGAAATTGGAATCCCAATTCCATTCTTGATCAAGTTCAATTGGCAAAAGAATTAGAATTAGAATTCCTTCAAATTTCTTTAACAAAAGGAAGTCAAAATCTTTCCAAATTTAGAAGGAATTCATAAATTCATTGGAATCTTCGACCGGTCACCGATGTCGAAAATGTCTAGAACAGAACTAGTCCATCGTCAACCTGCAACACCTCGCCCAAAACCAGCCCACCGCCGACCCACAACAATTCGAACCCCATCAGCCCGTTAACGGCCATAATTGTCTAGACCCGACACATTAATGACCCGAAACATTTCGACCCAACCGCCCGTTAGTGACCTAAAACGACTCGATCCGACCCGACATGTCTTACTCGATCCAATATTAAATGTCTTGACCGACCTAGCCATTGTTGACCCAAACTCGCCCACCCGATCTACAGGTCCAAATTGGTTGATTCCAATTCATTTGCTAACCGAACACATGAAGAATGAAATTGAGATTCCAATTCCAACAAATTACAATTCCTACTGGAATGTTTAAATTTCAAATCCAATTCCAATTCTTATACAAATTCCAAACCCAATTCTATTATATTCCATGAAACGAACACTACCTTATTGTTTTAACTCTTTGGCCATGAGATAATATTTTTACAAATGTTTTAGTTTATTTGGTACTATGTACTTTTAAATTATTTTTATAAATTGTTTTTGTATATCTAGTCTAAAATGAATAATTCAAAGAATTAACAAACCTAGAATCCAAATTAAATAAATAAGCTCAGTTCGTCACCATTTCACAACATGTCAGTTCGTATCTATATATTAAGAATATGGATGTTCATTCAAACTATTAGTTCTGTCAATTCGTATCTTGTTTCTATACAATATGTTTTGCCATCATGACATCATCATTACTTTTGCTTGCTATCTTTAACCACAATCGTTTTAATGTCAATTCTTTTATATCAGATGGATTAAACTGTCACACCCCAGATTTCCAATCCAAATTCCATACATCGGTGGGCCTGGGTGGGGAATATCGTGACGTAAGTTGATAACATCATAGTCAATTAAACACGGCATAGCGGAAGTCTTGAAGTAAAATTACTATTACAAACCGAATGTTCGAAATACAAAATAATATACAGGCTCGTAGTAGAAGATCCACAGGCAGATCATAAAATGTATAAAGAGAGAATATAAAACAGACTTTAGGGCAGATCTAAGGATTTGCAAGATCCTCTTATTTCACTACCGAGCAGCTTCCAGCCTATTTCGTATTGTACCTGCAGCTTAGTCTTTTGAAAATACGTTATCTTTCGCTGGTAAATACACCCGACTGACTCATTTTGAAAACATTTTTAAATTAGATTTAAGTGCACAGGGCACAAATCCTTTATAACTTGGGAAAGTTACTTTGTAACCTTGTTAACAGATTCACATGTTTGTCCATACATTCAGGGCCTAGTACAGAGACCGAGACATGATTAAAGACACACCACTTAGAACTCACAGAGGAGTTATCCCCAACGTCTTGGGTAATTTGCATTTGAGCGTCTTTTAGGTGTATGCCTACACCCCGCGCTAAGGTCGTGACCATTATCTAATGTAATGAGCCAAGGATATCCAGGACACGGTAATTTAACCCCCGATGTTTAAGTTATCAAACAAAACTGATTAAAACAGAATATGCGGATTTACTAGCCACAATCCGGCATTCGATTCCCATTTCTGACCAAGCGGTAATATTTTACCTTATCCCAAGCCCGTATAGGGAAAATAAGTCAAGAAAATTTACCAGAGTTAGTCTTGATTTAAAAATGCAAGATTTAATATCTCAACCGTATCCAAAATGATCTAAGTGCAGATAGCATTTACCGGAAGGCTCTAATCTAGATTATGGCATAAGCTAACCAATTAAATAATAATGGTCTTATTTAAGTCATAGACTTAGAGCGAGTAGTGTACAGGATCAAAACGTATAACGCTTGATTAAACGATGATCGGATAGAATGTAGTTTAAACCCAACAAGTACTTTGACTTGTATAAAATGGGTAAACAATTAACATTCTGGATTTTGAGTTTAAATCGATAAGGTTAAACCTGTTTAGGTTAATTTTCGTAAACTAGTTACTTATGCTTAACCGTACGCATATTAGCGATATCGGGTAACCGGATAAGTCATGGACAAGTTCTATATGCTGTTATATTTTAAATAAGTTGTAATATCAGTAGGATATCAACTTATATGCCCGTTAAGGTTTTAAAATGAAATTATGCCTCATAAGGGCATTTTGGTAAATTTCATATTGTATAAAAGGAACTTTAATATAATTTAATGTTATAACTATAAGTATTCTGTAAAAATAACTTATTTATGATATAATATCAGTAGGATATCAATTATATGTGTAATTTATCTTTTATGACTAACTATGCACCGAAGGGGCATTTTGGTCATTTTACACAAAGTTTATAAATTATTTGGCATTCTGAATTTATATTATGTACCTACTGTAAATACATTTAAAATAAGTTTTAAAATCAGTGGGTAACGAGTCTTGGTCAAATAATATGGTTTAAAATCATACTATGCGCCAAAACGGCGCTTATGTCGTAAAATGACGTTTTATGCGATGTTTAATGAAAACTGATGTTAAGGTCAGATTAAAATGTCTTAGATGTGTTATTTAATAACATATCAATAGGTAAAAGATTTACCTTGAAATATATTTGATTAAAACCATTTTATGAGCCACAAGGGCTAAATCGTCATTTAGTGACATAATTCAAAGACCTGTTTGTAAACTCAGTTTATAATCTGGTTTGACATCACAAATAATCCTACTTATAATATTATATCAGTAGGAAAGTTATTTGCAAGTTCATTATCATTAAAACCTTGATTTATGCAAAAAAGGCATTTTAGTCAAAAATGGCATAATTACGGAACTTGCGCATAAACTCATATTTTGATTATGATCATGTAATATAACCTCAGGGTTATGCTACATTATACTACGATCATAATACAACTTTAGATCAGTAGCTAACTAATCTAAATCGGGTCAGAATCAAAAGTCAAAGCAAAAGTCAAACTTCGCAACTTTCGGTTGCGAACCGACCCTAGAACTGAAATTGACAAGCCGAACATGTTCTTACATGTTCTAATAATTATTACCAACTTGTTTGAGTGTCAAAACAGGTTTCATAACATATTTAAGATCAATTTATGATTTTTCCGAAAAATGGCTTGTTTGACATTTTAATATCTTAACTTTGACCCGTCAATTGGTCTAGCAAACGTGATCTTCAGGAGGTGCCCTTTATAGGGATTAACACCTACCTTATTACGATCACTTAGCCATGTTCATTACGAACAATGGCTGGACCATAATGGTCTTAACCGAAAGTCAAAGCGTTTTCCGTAAAACGCTTGACTTTTGGCTATAAAAGCCTATAAACGAAAATGCACAAGGAAGGAACACTTACAAGTGATTTTTAATGCAATAGGACTAAGTTGGATGCTCCTTTCAGTTAGGAACTTCTAGAGGAGGGAGATAGAGTTGAAAATGAGAAAGGTGCAAGTTCAAAGGTTGAACCTTTGCACCTATTTATAGTTGGAGAGCTTGAAGGAGGTGATGCCAGGTGTTAAGGGGTGTAAAAGGGAGCTTACAAGTGTCCTAAAACGTGGCATAGCGGTTTGGGAAGCCATGGTTTCAAGTAAATGGTTTTTTGGACCTTTGTGTGGTGGCCAAGGAATTTTTTGCAGATACAGGTCTCTGGCGGGCCGTGAGAGGCACAGGCCCTGCCTCTCGCGCCCCGCGAGCGCCCTTAAGTCAGTTTCAAAGTTTGCCACATTTAGCCCCTCAACTTATAAAACCTCATAGAAACCTTCCTAAACACCTTTTTAGCATATTTGGCCCACCGTAGCAAATACTTGGCATACCCGGGATTATGCCCGGACATTGTCGAGCTCTCGGTTCGTTAAGAGGTCACTCAGAGGTATAAATTAACTTGTTGACACTTTTAATCCCTCCAATGTCCAACTTATATATAATTACGGGCTTTAATCCCTCTCGTCCAACAAATAGGACATATGAGAGTTAAGACTTCGTAAAAGATCACTCAGAGGCTCATTATAAGCATGTTGACTCCGATGTCACTCAGAGGCTGGGCATGTTGACACAATGGTCACTCAGAGGCCAAGTTTTAGTATGTTGACATTAATGCTCACGC
Organism: Scalesia atractyloides; assembly: GCA_947069175.1. Classification (NCBI taxonomy): domain Eukaryota; kingdom Viridiplantae; phylum Streptophyta; class Magnoliopsida; order Asterales; family Asteraceae; genus Scalesia; species Scalesia atractyloides. Next base: position 12,964,257 of record CAMTDV010000001.1, on the reverse strand, counting down.
AGAGGCTCGGTTGATGCATGTTGACATCAGAAGATCACTCAGAGACTTAGTTTGAGCATGTTGACGCTTTTAGTCCTTGTTAGTCTTTAATAGACTTAAAAATAAAATACGACACGTGTCACTATATTACTGGACATGGTTTTACAGGGTGTTACATAAACTAAACAGGACTCGTGTCATACGGGATGGATGAGAGACTGAGTTCTTACACCTGTATTGCATGAGCTGATATTAACGTTGCAATCCCTTTTCTTACCAGACTTTTCTTTGAGCCTTTTTCAAGGCATCATCAGGTACTTGTACATAAGTTGATTTTTTTATCAATTTCCCAGTAGAAACAAAGCCATGATTGTTGAATTAAGCGTACCACGCCTCGGAACCAAAGATTTGTTCTACATTGTGTACAAACCCGTCATACATTGTTGTACATTTCGTGTTTACTATCTTCATTGCAGGTATATTGTAAATCAGGTCAGTTTACAGTTTCTTGACTGTGCTTGTTGCTAATCGTTTTCTGTGTTTTAAACCTTTTTATTCACATCTAAATAAAGATGTCAATCCACATGCTCAAGAGGTTTGATTTTTATTTTGTCATCATCACATAGTTCTTTCAATATACATTGTGTTAAATATGATCTATAGAAATTGCGCTATTAAGTGTGTGTGTGTGTCCTGCTATTTGAAATTGATGAAGCCATAGTGAAATTAGGATATTAGCATGTATAATGGGACCTGGCGTTCAGTTTGAACTTCCATAGGTTGGTATGGTTAGCAGGGTTAGGGTTTGGTTGAGTAGCTTAGTGGGTTAGGGTTAGGGTCTAGTTAGGCTTAGTTGTGTTAGTGGATTTGGGTTGAGTTTAGATGGTGGCTGTTTGGATTGGTTAAGAGGTTTAGATTTTGGTTATATATCTCTTGTAGTGAAAACTATGCTAAAATAACATGGTCTAGTAATTACTTAAAAGTAAATTCAGATTATAAAAGATAAGGAAGTTCATTAATATTAGTATGCTTACTAAACATGTGAAATAGGTCGAATAATGGGTCATTGATGTATTGTTTATTTAATAATACATTTTAACAAACTTTTAGGCTCAAGTTATGCAAACACAATTGGCAGGAGATCAAGCTCGCCTTGAAACTGAGACGAAGGAGAGGGAAGATCTTGGAGTTCGTCTTGAAAGTGAGAAAAGGGAGAGAAGACCTCCAACAACACATATATGAAACCGTGAGAAAAGAATTACAAGACTTTATGAAGAACTGGCGTCCTCGTAATTAGTTAGCATTTGTTTATCTTTTTAGACATATACGCATGTTGAATGTTTGTTAGTTTTGTGGTTTAAAAACGCTAGAACTTGTCTTATGTATTATTTTTAGTACGGTGATTTTACAACAGGTTTAGTAATATTTCATGCATATTTTTTGGTGATTTTTCATGCAATTTTCAGAAAAAAGCAGGTTTCATGAAAAATAAATTTTCCAGGTTTTTTTATAAATATTTTTAGTACGTGCCCATTACAATCACAAACTAGGAATAAAGAACAAAGATAATATAACTTATATTCACGACATGTAATCATAATCCGATTAATATCAAGAATTTGGTTATGTATATATATTATATATTATATAGTTTGTATAATAATCTAAGCTTAGTCCATCAAGAGTATTCATAGATTCATATAAGTCAACCATGGAGATTGGACCTCATTGTATGATTCACCAATGCACAAATTATCACTAAGACAATACGGATGGTCATGAATGAAAAGGAAATGTACATTTACTTACTATACCAAGTAGCCAAGTAAGCTTTAACCCAGGTGAGCCATTCCCGACATGTGTCGAAGGCTAGACGAGGTTAAGTTACTTTTAGGTCTAGCAAACTACTTGGGATAGCAAGAGTAAATCATCAAGTGAGGTGGTGGAATGAAGTTAGGATAGCCAAGGCTTCCAAGTATTCACACCTATACCAAAACACAAGTCTTATCACAAGAATCATGACAAGCTCGGATGGTTTCATCACTTGTGGGTTGTATAACCCTATCAAAAACAGAAAGTTTAGAGGTGTTTGCACCTCTTAAACTCATAAAAATCTACTCCCAACCAATCTCATAACCTTAGATATGTTCAAGAACAAGTAGGAGTAAGATTGAAACAAGTAAAACATAGTTTTGAAAAGGTTTAACAAAAGTTCTTCCAAAACAGAAAGTTTGGACCTCAAATGATGATGTTCCACCTTGGTTTGCCATGGCAAACCTGTGGAAACACTCCTAGAGGTGTTCTAAGCTTTATAGAGGAAGAAGAAGTGAAGAAAAATGAAAGGAAAGTGAGTTGGAGCTCACTTTTGTAATAACAATAACCTCAACTTTCAGAGATTTTGAGAGTGTTTTGAATGTATAGAGGTGTTTGGAAAGTGAAAGTGGATGAATGGAGGCTTGGTTTTATAATGGAGGATTAGGGTTTGGTGTTTAAGGAGCTTGAATGGTGATTGGGGAAGAGAAGAGGTGGAAGATAATGGCCAATCTACTAAAAGGAAACAACTTTCTCCGGATTGAGGCCCTAGATGTTATGCGTTGGCTGAAGGGGAAGGGCGTCGCGTGAAGTTTAGTTTTTACACTTTGGCCCCTAAAATTTGATTTGCTGGATATTTTAAGATAGAACTTTGTAATTTAACATGTTTTTAAGTATAAAACGTATATGTAAGTATAATCCGAGTATCGTAAATTTATGGAGCCGTAATTGTACGTGTAATAGGTATCGGTTTGTGAGAGACGTGTGTTTAACGATTGATTGTACGAAAAATGTGTATGTATAAAATAGGAGGTTTACTATGATCAAAGTTTTGGATTTCGAGGTTGGGTAAGAATACGGATGTAAGTTTCTAAAAATACATTTACGACTACACTTTCCAAATAAGGAAAGTTCAGAAATGCGAAGCGTTACATAAAATAACGAAATACTTACTCACTAAAATATTTTGGCATCAACTTCATCAACAAAATATCTATATCATTATTCGTATCTTCTTTCATGTCGTACCACATCTAAAATAAAAGTAAAGAGAAGGTGTAAATCCATATTTGTCAACTATAACGCCTCTAGTGTTATTCACCCACTTACATTTGAACACAGGTATGATGGTGAAACCATAATCCAATTCCCATATTTCATGTATGACACCGTAGTAAGAGTTTTTAGCAATTCTTGTAAGTATATCACCGTTTGTCCTACCGTATTGAGTTGATTTGGCTACTACAGTAACTCCATTGTTCCGCATTGTACTTTTCCCATCTTGATCTTTGGTGTAAAACGTATAATCGTTAATGTCGTACCCTTGGTAAGATGTTACATTAATATTTGGACCCTGACCTAACTTCTTCATAGTTATATTGCTTGGCCCATTTGTCGTTACCTTACTTTTCAACCAACTAGCAAACTCTTCGTTATGCTTTTTTATACCAATATGTTGTCCTAGCCTGGTATGTCGACCGTAATGTTTCCATGTGTTTGTAAACGTAAGGAGCAATATAGGCCATGTGTTGTAAGACTAGAAATGTGCAAGTTGTAAAGAACCATAACTTGGGAATATTGTTTTCGTACCAATACGCCCTCTCCCTTGAAGTCTGCCCGAGTGACGAGATTAAGGAACACCAATACTTTTGACACCATTTTAATAACCTGTGAAAGTTAAAACATTGCATTGTTAATTATAAGTAGCAAAACTAATATATTCTAAATGTTATGATATTATTACCCCTGCAGAACTTATTCACTTCTTTGGAAGTATATCCTTCAACAATGCTACCCTCGGGCCGACTACGATTTTTTACATAACCTTTTAAGCAACCAATGTATCTTTCAAATGGGTACATGTAGCGTAGAATTATAGGAGCACAAGCCTGTATTTCTTTTACAATATGGATTACCAGGTGAACCATCACATCAAAAAACAACGCAGAAAATACATCTCAAGTTCATCGAGCTTGACGATAATTTCTTTTTGCAAACTTTAAAGTGATTGTGGATCAATTACTTTCAACTGAATCGTGTTGAAAAACAAACAATGCTTTGTGATCATATGCCGGATTTCATCTGGTAACGATCCACGGATTGCAATAGGAATCATATGTGTCATCAAAACATAACAATCATGAGACTTCATACCATGCAATTTACTATTTTTCAACGACATCAATCTTTTAATGTTTGCTGAATAGCTGGATGGAAATTCAATGCAGTGTAAACATTCACAAAACTTTATTTCCCTTTATTGGCATTGTATAGCACACCGATGGCAGAAAAAAAAACCCTTTAGGGGGTGCAACAGGATGAAGCCCTTCACGTGTTCTCATTTCTTGCATGTCTTTACAGACATTGATCCCATCTTTAGTTTTACCGGAATATTTAACAATAATCCAAGCAGGTTTCTACATACATTTTTCTCAATATGGATGACATCTAAGCAGTGTCTAACTTGTAAATGATCCCAGTAAGGCAAATCCCAAAAGATAAAAAAAAATTCTAAATGTTGAATGGTTCAGGATAAGTTTTTTTTACTCAACACGACATTTAAATTTCTTGCTCGTGAAAATGCATCAAATTCTTCCCTTACTTTTCCATGCTCGGTTCTTCCATCAAACTCCATCGTTCTATTCCGGTAATCGTGATTTTCTGGAAGGAATCTTTGATGTCCCAAGAGATTTGGAGGGTTGTGCAGCAATTTTGAATGAATGGTACGGTATTTTTGATGTATATAAGATGGGGTTATTTTCAATTTTATCTAATATAATTGATGGTGTGTATACTTGATGGTGATGATTGATGATGTTCATAGTTGACGTTGATGACCAAACTTGTAACTATATAGTAGATTTTGATGGAGATGATCAAACAAAATGGTTTGTATATATGGTAATGTAGAATGAAGTCGGGTAAATAACTAAATTGACAAATTGCCTTAACAAAAAGACAATAGTGCATTAGCATTTTTCTAACAAAGAAATCAAATGGTTAATTAGATAGGATAGCAACATCATAAAATAAAATAGGTAAATAAGCATCACAAGATATGCCCATTATAAGCGCACAAGACATTTTTGAGATCAGTAAATGACCAAAGTAAATCCTCTATTAAACTAAAATCAAGGGTAAAACCGTCAATTCACTTCAAAGAGCCCCACTACAAATTCTGATACAAAAAACAAAAATGTTGGAATGAGATCATATATAGAGCATATGGGTTCACTGTTTTACAAGCAAGAATCAAACAATGTTGTGTGAATCTGCTAACATAGAATTCACAAACGTTGTTCTTAATTTCAATAACTTAACTCCCAATGATCGTACACAAGCCCGCTCACACCCGAGCTTAATTTATAGACCGTCACTAACACTGTTTCTGCTTTGGCTGTTAGATCTACTAAAACGATAAAATAAATACTAGTATACAAACGAATAACCACCCAACTTGTTGAGAGATGTTCTAATAACTTATCTGAGCCCGTTTATGGCCATCTATGTTATATCAACATGGAGTTAGGGGAAGATTATAACTACATAATATGATTCTAATCTGGTTTTATAAAGCGGATTAATGCTTAAGATCTTCATCGGCCATAGGAATGAGTAGCATATCTTGAAAAAATAACCTTGTGAACTTTTCATATACACGCGGCTTCGAAGCAAAATTACAAGTCAAAAGAAGAATTCAACTAGCTTTTTTGCTATTCACTTCCACTGCTGTATCGCCTATCTGTAAATGTTAAATATGATTAATAATAAAATTAATAAGTTAAAAAATAACCTTTTTGACTCGTTTGTGGTAATCTTTTAGCTTAACCCAGTTGACCAGTTATAGATATAAGATATTCCAAATCAATAGTTGATAAACTCAATATGATTATCAAATCAATAATTAAAAAATAATCTAATACATTTATACCCGTCTTATTTCGTAGTTAAATCTTTGAGATTAACCTAGTTGACCCATTACAGATATAAGATATTCCAAATGAGCCCATTTGTATGTAAATGGGTTGACCGCTTTCTTCTATAGTTACATCTTTAACCTTAACCCAGTTGACCCGTTAAACATATAAGATATTCTGAAATCGATCCATTTGTAAGTAATTGGGTTAACCGTATTCTTCTTTAGTAAAATCTTTTCGCTTAACCCAGTTAACCGTTAAAGATAAGATATTCCAAATTGATCTATTTGTATAGAAATGGGTTGACCATATTCTTTTTGGTTACACTTTTTAGCTTAACCCAGCTGACACGTTATAGATAAAAGATATTGCCAAATCAACCCATTCGTAGATAAATTGGTTTACGTCTTTTTTGTAGTTAATTTTTTTAGCTTAACCCAGTTGACCTGTTAAAAAGATTAAATATTCCCAATCAACCCATTTATATTTAGGGGTTAGTTAACGTACAATTGGCCTTAACGTACAATGCGTACGCGATTTGCGTTCCGCATGTTATAATCCGCCAAATTATAAACCCGCATGTTATACAAACATAAACCTGCATGTTATACAAACTCGGAAAGATCCCAAACCCGGAAGTATCACAAACTCGAAAGCATTTAGAACACGCGGGTTTATGTTTTTGTAACATGTGGGCTTATAATTTATAACATGCGGGTTTTCATTTGGCGGACTATAACATGCGGAACTCAAATCGTGTACGCATCTTACGTTAAGGCCAATTGTACACCACACTTTCTCTTTATATATAAAAAGGTTAAAATAGGAATGTGAGAAATATAAAGGAATTTAAAATTTGTTAAAAGGAAAAAAAATCATACTTCTAGAATGAGTTTTTCCTTCCATGGCTTCTCTTTTCTCCTGGCAACTTATGCAAAGGAAAGGGCCATCCCATGGCCTTGAATGCCTTGTATTAGATGATGATCCTGAATGTACCGATATACCCTCACCGGGCTTCATTTCAACTTGACACACAGCACATGTGAACAATTTGAACATGTTACAAAGCGGATATTTTGTATCTAACCTGCCACCAGATATAGAATATTATAGAAACGTTAAAACAAATGGTGAGGTTGGTTACTATGTCTAAATGGGTTTGGTCAAAACAGGTAACTTTCGTAACCTACGGGTCGACCCAAAACACTTGTCAATTAATTCTCTATAAGTAAATTATGCCATATATTGTTGCAGTAATAATTTAACTTTTTTTAAAAAAATGATTTTAGAGCTTTTATCCATTGAAAACTTACACAAATTTTTAAACTATACCCATTAGAGATAAAACAAAAACCAAATCTACCCATTCAGAAGTAAATGGATCGACAATCGAACTACAAACTACAAGTAGAAACTGAATTTGGGTACCGCAAATAAATCCAATTTGATAAGGGAGTGTGCACGGTTCGGTTCGGCTTTATGGTAAAACCGAAACCGTAACCGAAATGTTCAGTTTTTTCGGTTCGGGTTTTTCAGTTTTGAAACAAAATTACGTAAGATTCAAAAAAAGGAAAGTATAATCCATATTTAAGAATTTTTCTAAGATGTTTACATTTAAGTGATTATATTTAACCTTTTAAATTAATATTGTTCACATAGACCTAACCTTTTTTCTGTTTCTCCAAAGTTTTTATTAAGACATTTTCTTTTATAATACTTTGAAAATCATTTAATTTATATGTTAAATTTTCTTATTTCTTGTAGGCAATATATAAATCATTTCAAATATATATATATATATGTTAATGTTTTTATTATAATTAGTTAACATTCAAAAATAAGATTAAAAATTATTCCTAAATCAATATATAACAAACATTAAAAAAAAGTTTTTTTAGGTTATTCAGTTAGGTTTTTTCAGTTTTATGTGCAGTTTTTTTTTCGGTTTTTTGGTCACCCCTAATTTGAAGTACCAAAGTGAAATTTGATATCTTTTATGCTACAAACCTTTCAGAAAGCTTAGCAGATCCTTCTTCCACGAGTTCCTCCACCACATCCGGAACAAGATATTCTTCAATTTGAGACGTTGACTCCGTACTCTTTTTTCTAAACATAGCTTTGACTTTAAATACTCCCTTCTTCTTCGGTTGTGGCACTGGGGGATTTATCTTTTCTGTAGGTAGAATATCAACCACCATGCACGTTGTATCATCTCTTAATCCTTTCGGTTGTACAGCTTCCTGTAAATAGAATTAAAAGATTAAAACTTGATGTTTATAGGGAAAGTGATAATGTGATTTATTAATTAAAAGTCATGTATTTCCTTACTTTAACAATTTGTCCGGCTGCTGCATCTGGTGGCAGTCCACGACTGCACTCTAGAGCCGCTTCTGCAGATAAAGCATCCCACACACCATCACTTGCAATAATAAGCCGCCCGCCAGCAGAGGACAGCTGCACGTCACAATTGTAAATGGGTCGGTATGGATTATATTTTATCTAAAAGATCGAATAAAAATCTAAAGCTAAAAAGGGAATGGGTCAAAAACTCATATGGGTTTATAAACTCAGCCAAAGTGTAGTTACAATGCATAGAACTTCATTAATTGTTTTATAAGCTCATATTATAACTGTAATAATACTGTTTTTGTTCACATAATGCATTAACCAATGTTTCACGACCGGACCGGGCGTCAAACTAGTCTCCTTACCGGTCAACTGGTCGGGCTGGTCAAACCGGTCAGATCAGATGTAAGTACCGGGTTATGCTGTAAATATTATAAAAATAAATTGAGTAAAACTAAAAAAGAATCAAACTCCGGTTCGACCACCCAGTTTTCTCTGGTCCGACCACCAGTTCCCGGTCCACTGGCCGGTTCGACTAAAAAACCGGTTTGATAGGGGGAACCAGTCCGCTCCGGTTTTCAAAACATTGGCATTAACTATTTATTAGATCTTAAAAAAAGAACCAAAAGTTCTGGGTCAACCCAACTAGACCCATTTTCAACCTGCACAAAGAATACCAAATATGCCACCTCGAGCAAATCATGTCATCGCATTTTTTGAACACAACACGAATATAATACTATAATAGCCATTAAAGCATTAATAAGTGTAGGATTCAATATAGAGTTATTTTTGGACAGTGTTTGCTTGAAACAAGTAGTATATATTCCACATAATTTTATAGCCATATAGGGCGTTAACACGCGTAAGTCGTAACTGACCTTTACTTGCTTAACATAAGGGACAGGAACTATGAACTCTCCAACATCTAGATCTCCGATTGATCTTGAAAGACACAAGCCACCTGGCCAACATCGCAATGGACCGATCTGCCAAAACATAAGCACTGGAGTAAAAACTTGATTCTACACATAATGTGAAAGTAGATAAACGAATAAATGAACAAACAATTCCAAAGATTTATAACGTGTTTAGTAATTCTTAAATGTGGCATTACTTTTAGTAAACCACTGTTATGATAAGAGTATTACGGTTTTGTTATGCTATTTTATTAGGCGCCTTTTCTTTCTGTAATTACTTGACAACTGCTCATTTGTCTTAATTGCTAAAAATGTTCATTAATTACATGACTCACTTTTGGACACATGTTTAATGATGATATACTTCTGGTTTTATGTTGTTCATAGGTTTACCAATGACCAACGATTAATAAAGATATTAGACATCGTGAGATTAGGGTGCACGAAAAAACATAAAACTTGACCCAATATTTTACTAAGAGGATTGAGCCGAATCTAACAAGCATATATTTTAGATAGATATATAGTTATATAGATATAGTGATAGAACCAAAAATCAAACAAAACTAACTGATAGATTTTATTGTTGTAAACTGAAATACTACAAGATAGAAGACCCGATTCGAGATGGGTTAATCTCCAAGAACAAAGGTATAGATACCCAATTAGATAATAATCATCGACATGATCCCCAAAAACTAGAACAAAGATATAAATAATCAATAATAGCATTAAATTAACTGGCCCTTCAGCTTCCATTTACCCATCAGTTTTCCTTTTCAATAACTTCTTTGACTCATTAATAACTTTGACCCTAATACCCATTCGTATAGGAATCGGGTTTGTATCAATACTACTGGCCCGGAGAAACGGCTTGTCCTCAAGTGGGTATAAGAGAACGGAGTTGTTAACAGATCTTGATGTTCATGATTGGGTTTCTTCGGTTCCTCGTAATCATCAGCACGTGAGATTCACTTCGATCATTAATTTGGTGGCGATTTGGCAGTAGTCGTTGGTGGGGAAAATTTTTTGGCAACTGGTAAGGATACCTCAGAAGCTTCTCCCCTCTATCTTTTAAAATGTCAAAGAATAATTCATAACCAGCAACCTTATTTCCCAGAGGTTTATTACAAAGAGCCCTTTCTCTTCCTATAGATATAACACGTGGAACCTCAAAGTCTTGCTAAGTTATAAAAAATATTAAAATATAGCTGAGACTCAAACACCTGTCCAATTCTAGAAGTTCCAGGCCCTCCACCTGAATCCTTTAATTTCTCTCCAAACATAATACTTTTCCTAATACTCTGCGTTTTCAAAGCATCAAGTCTATTGGATTTAATTTCAAATTCCAAATGAAGCTCTATCTTAATATCAAAGTTAACCAAAGTCGCCTCTTTTGGTTGTCATTAAATTACTCTCCGCCACCGTGATCTTCGAATCCTTCTCTACTTTTTCACGATTGTCGCCACCTCTGGTCACTTTATCGCCCGTCAAACTACCGCTACCCTCTTCCACGTTCATATTGGATCCGCTATGGTCCTCCTTGTGGAGACGATCACCGTTACCAGTAATACGTGCTTCGGGTTTTATTGGTAAGATCATCCGATTCTTGATTGCTTCGACATCGTTTTTCAGTGGTACATACATCCGAGCCTTGAGTTCTTCAACATCAGCCTTCAAGGGTGTAAGAATGGCATCCAAACGAGCCGCAATGGCTGCTAATTGGGCAGCAATAGATGCGCCTACTTCTCCTTGATTGCAGCTCCGGATAGAAGTCGCCATCGATTTCCCGGCAATGGAACCAAATGATAGAACCCAAAATCAAACAAAACTAACTGATAGATTTTATTGTTGTAAACTGAAATACTACAAGATAGAAGACCCGATTCGAGATGGGTTAATCTCCAAGAACAAAGGTATAGATACCCAATTAGATAATAATCATCGACATGATCCCCAAAAACTAGAACAAAGATATAAATAATCAATAATAGCATTAAATTAACTGGCCCTTCAGCTTCCATTTACCCATCAGTTTTCCTTTTCAATAACTTCTTTGACTCATTAATAACTTTGACCCTAATACCCATTCGTATAGGAATCGGGTTTGTATCATATAGAAAATTTCAAATGAAAACTCAAAGCCTAAACAACTTATATCCTCCTATTTTTGTGTTGGATATACAATTAATCCTATGGATCCTTAGGAATTGGATATTCTTTTAGATCTTGTACGTTCTGTGGATCTAGACAGGTATCACAACTCTTTCTACTCATCTTGTATATAGTCCATATAGTTCTGTGTACATATTGTAATAGAAACTTAGCTTATCATTAGTTATTAGATGACAGTTTACGAGAAAAATGTTCATAGGTTCATAGAGGGAACGAATCATTTTTTTTCAATACTCACACTGTACTTAATAATATTAGTGATTGTATTTATATGCTTATTTATGATTTATGATAAGAAACATATATAAATTCATATAAACATTTTTCCATCAAATGGCCCTATTCATCTATTTTATGTTTATGCAATTATGGAGCAATATAACTCTACGAAAATACTGAAAAGATTATGGTTCAACTCTTAAGTAAATCAACAGTCCGATTAAAAATGTTAGTGAAAGTAAAGATACTAGTATAAATATAAATAATATGGATAAAAACATTCAGAATTGGGATGGTCAAGATGGTTATATTAATGTTGATCGTTTTATGGCATCAAGGACATTAGGAATTTCATCTCAGGTGATACTTTTTTAGTTAAAGATAGTAATGGAGACATTTGTTCTACATATTTTGATATGAAATACCATAATATTATTATTACACACCTGAGTACCACCACCAGTATTCAGCCGACCCACCTCACCACCACTAGCAGTGACACGCTCCGTCCTACCAAATTTAAAAAAAAAACACAATCATAATGTGCTTAAGGTACACACATCACACATGTTTAAAAAGTAACATATCATGAAGGCATAAATACAGAGAAGAACGTAATAACTTGCATCTGTATACTCACTCTTGTTCATTGTCCTCAAATCTGTGATCTGCTGATAGATAATATAGGCTCCCATCTGCAGATTCAAGTATACAGCGAGAATCACCAACTGATGCCACGGTAACGATGAATCCTTCAATAATTACAAAGGTGACGGTCGTTCCTGACAGTTGACCTGCAATCATGACAACAAGCAAGCAACACATATGCATGTTAGATAACATGTGCACGCATTATATGCACAAAATTGTAATCAAATTATACTCTTTTTTTTCAAAACAAAAGTATAGCAATGTGAAGATTTGTGGATCTTATGAAAGATACATAACATCGTTCATGAAGATATGATTAACAAAAGTAGGTTGTAACTAATGATTGTCATTATCAGGGATTTGTTCTAGTATCCATCCTTAATTACTTGATATGTGTCTAAATGAGATTTAAAACTGTGATTTGTATAAAGGGGGTCACACGGCGTATACAAGATGCGCCCAAACGGTCAAATTGAATGCCAGTAAACATCAGTACCATTTGCACTACTGACAAACACTACTACTTCCACCACTACTAGAAAACTAGCTAATATTGCAGATTCATCTAACCGTCATATTCATCAAAACGATTCATAATGTAGAAATCCGTTAATCTGACCGAAATCGGGTACCTTTATCTTGAAAATCCTTATCCGTTTTCACAAATCCGGCCACCAAAGCCCTAGGCAACGCCGCAATCCATTCCTCGCGGTTCAGGTCCGGTGGAATAGCACTCAAAACGTTGTTCAAAAGATTCTCCTTGGTATATATAGCTGCTGCAGCCCCATTATGTCCATCAAGTACCTGCAAATAGAAAGTCACTTATAACATATTCCAAGTTTCAATTGTAAAAAACACGAATAATCGATCGGCACAAACAACATACCCCAAACACAGAATACGTAGTAACACCGTCTCCTAACACGCGTTGGCATTCGCTCTTAATCAACGTGAAATCTTCCCCTTTCTTCGACTGATTCGCCTGACCGCTAACAATCTCCGGTCGCTCGACCTTCTCATTGTCCAATTCACGCTTCAACAACACCGATAACGGGACCGTCTGATGCTCGCCTTTATTCGACGACATTTCCTCGGTCCCTTCATAAATCCAGATTTATAGATCTATAAGTTCAACCTTCATAACAATTTCAACAAAAACCTAAAAAACACGCAACAAATAAACATCATGAAATATCAGATTGCAAGTATCATCCAGCTCAAATATCAGATTCCAAATCATACATGATTAACAATTTCAGTGAATTGAACATGAAAATGATATAGTTTTGATGCACGAGAACCTGATTAACGAAGAATGTAAGTAATCAAATAAGAGATATTAATGTCAACAATTTTAGTGGATTAAACATGAAAACAAAATTTTTTTAATAAAACCTGATTAACGAAGAATTTGAATAATCAAATAGGAAAAACAACAAATCAAGTCAAAAGGTGTGAAATATTTTTAAAAAGTTAATGTTAACCAACTGAGTGAAATGAACATGAAAACGACATCGTTTTGATGCAGGATAACCTGATTAACGAAAGAATGCAGGTAATAAAACAGAAAAAACAACGAATCGATAGCTTCAAAAAAATATTGTTAACAAAGGGAGTAAATTACACACGGAAACGACATCGTTTTGATGCACAAAAACCTGATTAACGAAGAAGGTGAATAATCAAATAGGAAAAACACCAAATCGAACCAAATGTGTGTGAAATAGCTTCAAAAATATATTATAGTTAACAAATTTAGTGAATTAAACATGAAAATGACATCGTTTTGATGCACGGTAACCTGATTAACGAAGAACCAAATATAAGAAAAACAACAAATCGAATCAAATGTGTAAAATAGCTTCAAATAAATTATTGTTCAACAAATTTCAGTGAATCAAACACCGAAACGACATCATTTTGATCTACGAAAACCTGATTAACGATGAATGTAGGCAATCAAATATGTGTGAAATAGCTTCAGAAAAAGAATTGTTGAACGATTTGAGTTTAGTAAACAGGAAAACGACATCGTTTTGATGCACGAAAACCTGATTAGCGATGAATGTATGTAATCAAATAGCAAAAAACAACAAATCGCATCGAATGTGTGTGAAAAAAGTTGAAAAAAATGACATACAGAGATTTCTTGTAGATGACGAAACTCTAATGGCGGAATGGATTGATTGTTGCCGACAAAAAGAAAAAAAAAATAGGGAGAAAAGTGAAAGAAAAATAAATCGGATTCGCAAATGTTCAAATAAGGTGATTTAATCAAAAGATTTTAAACGTTTAATTAAAAGATACTGAGGGTGACGCTTTGTTTTAAATTGGTATTACTCATATCTGACTTTAGAAAAAAAAAATGAATGGTTAGGTATTCATTATCTGAGTTAGACCGAGTCAATCTAATAAACTAAATATTTTTGTAAGAAATTTGATAGCATTAAGTAATAACTAATGATGGTGTATTGTTACCACATACTTTGTTTAATGAAACAATACCATGTCGATAGGGGAGTGTAGGGTGTGTCATGTCATGATGTCTGCATGTGGATTATATCAATAAACTAAGATATGCTTACGTATAATTCACGTGATATTGTGGTAATCTGCTCCAGTTTTTTTAAAAGTTGAGTCTATTTCTCATTTATTTTAAGATATCGCATGATAACTTACTATGATTATATCTCTCTTATCGTGGCAAATCTAGAAAACCCATCTGAGAGCAAAATATTAAGAACCATCATCTAACGATCAAGTCAGTGTGATACCAATTACTACATTTGATAAGACCAATGTATATGAGAAAGAGATGGATGAACTTCAAAGAGGTCGTCCTTGTTTATGTAAGAGATGGGGTCAACTTTATCGAGTCATACCCGGTTAGACCCAAACTCGTAGTGGCAGAGATATCCCAAAATGTAACGCTCCGCATTTTTTTACTTTCCTTATTTAGAAAGTGTAAATGTACTTCTATTTTTAGAAACTTGTGTTCGTATTCGTATCTTTTATTTCAATCCTTGTAATCCGAGATTCTGATCATAATGGAACTTTATTCAATAAATGTACATCTTTTACACATATGATTCATACTTTACAATCTTTGATACGTGACTTCATGCAAGAAACTCATACATAGAATACTCGAATGCGCAATTTTGCATGTAATTAGACTTGTACATCATTCTCTTATGCTTAAAATACTTAAAACTTGCTAAAACACGTAAAACCAGCCTCAACTGACCCCCTTCATACGAAGTGGAGCACGCTTCGCACAAAGTTGCACACTTCACACGAAGCGGAGCTGGCAGCTGTTTTTCCTATAAATACAGATGCACTTCATCACTTCCAACTTCCGTACACTCTTAGTCTCACTCTCACTTTCAAATTTCTTAATTTACGGCAGAATTATCTCAGATTCTTCTAAGTGAGTTTAACTCACTCACACTTTGTAATTTCATAGCTTTTCTTTTGCTTTTACTTCTTTTTCTTTTGTACCAAGTGTTGTAAGCTAACACTTACGATATAAAAAAGACACTCTATATCGCTACCAAAGTTGTTCGAACAGTATTGATTCAGTTTGTTATAGTAAAGAACAAAAAATAAGCAATTATAATTGGCTCGTTCAATTTTGAACAAAACTTTTATCGAAATACAAATAAAATAAGCATGTTAAAATGATATATCCGGAGTTTTATAAAACATTACATAATATTATTAGAATAATGAAAAATAGTAAAGGACGTTAATTTATAAAGCATCATATCTTTAAAAATTCTAAAAGAAACAAAATATAGGTAAGGTAATTATAATAATAATAATAATATATAAAAAACTATAAATTATTATCATATCCACTCAAGTTAAAATTTAAATTATGTTACTATTTATAAAGACTTAAGTTTAAAATGTATAATATAATAATAATAATATATAAAAAACTATAAGTTATTATCATATCCACTTAAGTTAGAATTTAAATATTATGTTACTATTTATGAAGACTTGAGTTTATTAAAATTTAAATATTATGCTACTATTCATGAAGACTTGAGTTTAATATTAAAATATGTATAATAATATGTATAATAATAATAATAATAATAATAATAATAATAATAATAATATGTATAATATTTTAAATTATGTTACTATTTATGAAGACTAAGTTTAATATGTATAATATAATAATAATAATATATAAAAAACTATAAGTTATTATCATATCCACTTAAGTTAGAATTTAAATATTATGTTACTATTATGAAGACTTGCGTTTATTAGAATTTAAATATTATGTTATTATTCATGAAGAGTTGAGTTTAATATGTATAATAATATCTATGAAGACTTGCGTTTATTAGAATTTAAATATTATGTTACAATTCATAAAGAGTTGAGTTTAATATGTATAATAATAATAATAATAATAATAATAATAATAATAATAATAATAATAATGTATAATAATAACATAATAACAAAAGCAGAATTTTAATTAAATATTAAATGCTGGATGGGGTGTCTTCGGTGACCTCATGCGGGGAACAAGTTTGCCGATCGGGAATGTGCCGCCAACACGCTTTCGGTGAACGGTGAAGAGGTTAAATTGGTGAGAGTCACCGTGTGGAAAAGATGAGAGAGAAGGGAGAGAGATGAGGTTAATCGTGGACTCTATCATCTTTCAACCAATCATAAACATCTTTTTTTTAAATTATTTACCACTCTCCATATGCTTGAGCACCCTTAATGTTTAAGTGCAAAATAGGGAGTGAAAGAGGAATTTGATATGACATGATATTATTGGTCAGGGGAAAAGTTTATCACTCCCATTTGGAGAGCACCCCTTTCCACCCTAACTATTGATTATTTATCAAAAGTTATATACATAATATAATAGAAGTATATTTAGCAAGTCATATCTTTTAAAATTTCTTGAGTTATTACTTATTTATGGTTTTTTATGTTGTATACATACAAAAATCAATATCGAGTAGAGAAAACTCTAAATGTCATGTATATGTTTGTATTATTGTTTTGATTTAAATATGTAAGACGGTTATACTGTAAAATTAAGTCTTTCTCTCTCCTTCATTCATTGTATGATGTACAAGTGTTTGCGCAGTTCTTACGGTAGTCTATTTAAAATTAATTTTGTAATGAGCTTGTGTGTATATATAATAGTGTTTTGTTAAAGTGTGAACCACCCTAAATTTAATTAAAAAAATAATAATGAGAACTATCTATGAGTTGGATATGACGATAAAAAATACATGACTGCGATCAAATATGATTTAACCCTGCAACGGAAAAATCGACTTTACTCCATATTATTCTCTTGTCTCTCAAAAGAATTGGCTCGGAATCAAACGGTAACATATCAAAAGAGAAGAATCAAGCGATATAATAGATTAAACGCGAACGATAATCTAATAATGTATTGAATGAGAGTCAGATAACAAACTATAATATTAAATACCAATAACATATCGAGTTAAAAAAAAAAATCTATGTAGAGATGATGTGACTTTAATATAAGAGATTTAGTTACGTAATTTTGTTTCCTTTGTATTATGTTGGGATTTTACAGCGATGTTACCCCCGTTAAAAAACATGATATAATAAATAAGAATAAAAAAAGTTATAACACAAATAGTTTATGCAATTGACATAATTAAAGTATCATTATTACTATGACATGCATTATATGCACTAATAATTACTAAAAAAATGTCACCGTGTTTGTATAATGCATTCGTTGTTGAATCTAGTGGATACACGCACGTAATACACTACGAGTTAAAATCTTGATTATTGATTAGTATATGTTTTTGTTTTAATATTTGACACCCCATAAAAAATATTAATCAAGTAGCTTTTTCTTATATTTCCTTTTCTCAATTTTTTTGCAGCTTTTACTAAACCTAGCAATCCTGATTAGAATATGTTTGTGTTTTCAAATGATAAACATCTTAATATTTGGATTACATTTAGGATTATTAGCTTTTAATTTAAGTTTTTTGGTTACTCAATTAAAACAAATTCAGTCAATTTGGTGGATCTATCTTTGTTTATTTTTTTATAAACCAGAAAAAGTCTTGCACCAGCCTGTCACCACAAATCCAATCATACACATTCTCAACCACTCCAAATAATTATACTTCAATATAAGCCAATTTTCAACCACATTTGCCATGATTTTAGGACAATCATCAAATTTTCCATACTTGAACCAATCAAACTACAAAACAGTGTATATCCAATGCATAATGCACAAGCCACTGTTTGTTGTTAATAGTGATTACAAAATGTTCATAGATATAATTTTATACTTCATAGACTTTGATAAGTGAAGAAGCCAAACAAACAGCACCGGATTGGATAGCTACAAAAATTGTGCTAAATTTGATCCTGCAGCTAGCTAGTTAATACTGATAACCTAAAAAATAAAAAAAGAGACAAAATATTATAGTATTTGAGATAAGTTGAAAATTTTAACAAGAATAGAAAGATAATCTGATTCCCGATATACAAAATTTGGGTTATACAAAATTTTAACGAATCAAACACGTAAAACTAAAATAAGTAGCTAAAAAGAAACATGTAAAAGGACAATCTGATTCCGGTCATACAAAATTTGGGTTATATTATATTGCTAACGGACAAAACATATAAAATAAAAATAAGTAGCTAAAGAAAAACATGTAAAACAACTTAAAAGGCTTAACGAATTTGACCCGCTTCAACTAAATATTTCCCCAAAATAACTTTACCATTTTGACCCGTTTAGATCAGTTTCTAATCAAGCACATTATACCACTTATACATAAACAATGAAGCCTATGACACTTTGACAAGCAAGATCATGCATGTTTTATCTAGAAAGTTCCCCATTGTTAGCCAGCCAAGAAACATGCATGTCAATGAATGTTTATCTAAGAAACATGTTGTTGCTTAAAACAGTAATTAATAACTTCAACAATGAGCAATAAATCCCAAACAAGAAACGTATATATGTGTAAATACTTAACAGCCTGTATGCATGGCTCTCTATGTAGCACCCCACCCCCACCCACATGGAAATGCATGTGCAATTATGACATGCAGAGGAAGTAAGCTTCTATATAAAAGGTCAAAGTCAAACATATTGCTTAAGGAAGTAACAAAACATGCATTATATTATTTGGTTTATTATTCAGTTACTGAAATGCAAATCCAAGATAAACCAAGTGTATAAAGCGTTGATGATTACCTAATAAATATGTTAATAATTCGATCAATTTGCGCTTAAACTCAAGC
This sequence comes from Scalesia atractyloides, assembly GCA_947069175.1. NCBI lineage: Eukaryota > Viridiplantae > Streptophyta > Magnoliopsida > Asterales > Asteraceae > Scalesia > Scalesia atractyloides. The sequence goes on along the minus strand of CAMTDV010000001.1, from coordinate 12,944,717 downwards.
ATCAGAAGCATCATTGTTTTCGCCCTCTTTATAACCACTGCACCTTATAATATACACCTGTATAACAAAAAACGATAGAGTGATCTCTAATAACAAATTAAGAATATCCAATTGGTAATTTAAGATAACCTAGAATATCTTTAGTTAGTTACGAAATCAAACCTTAAAAACATGGGTTCGATTAGTTGAAAAACGAGTGCATCACCATCTACCAATTCATGACTAAGGGAAAACCCCCTCCATCCGCCACTAAGACCGATTTTGTGGGCGAGATAAACTGTTGGAAACTCTTCACCTTCTTCGTCAATTAACGTAACCGTTCCGTCATTCTTTGGTAAGTGGTTCCTGCAGAAATACCCTGGGAGACCCTGTTTTATTCATGTCAATAAACATTAGTCAACCGAAATATTATTACTCGTGTTACATTTATTAATGATTGCGTGTGTATAAGTGTTGTTTATGAATATTAAAGTAAACTGACCAGCCAAAAGCCACCGGTAACATGTGATGGAAGCATGGGCTTGACAAAAGAAGGATGATCGCCTTCGAGATTAGCTTCAAGTTCTTCGGCTTTTGTTGTAGCATATGCCCTCTCTTCATCAGATGCATATACGCGGTTCGCCAACTCACTTCGTCGATAGCTATACTTTCTCTTACTGCAAATATATATTGTAAAAACTAAATTGTTTATCTAATAAAAGTAATACCTTCCTCCCAAAAAGATCCTACATTAGATTTTTTTAGATATCAATTTAGTTACTTATTCCAATTCTAAATTACATGTTTTCTTTTACGGAAAAGATATATTGTAAAAAGTAAAATCTGATCATTGTTTTCCCCCCCCCCAAAAAAAAATAAAATCCTACATTAGATTTTTAAAAACCAATTGAGTTACTTTTTTAAATTCTAATTTACATGTTTTTAGTTATGTGCTCAACAATGTATCTATTCTATGGAATGCATAGCTTGTAAGGTTTGAAAGAACTTACCTTCTTGGTAACTCGACTCGCTCATAAAGGGTCTACATAAAAAAACACCCAAAAGAATCAATGAGTTTTTATCTAAAAAGTAAAAACCATATAAAATGCCGAAAAGGGTCTGCCATTCAGTGTATCAATAGTCGGTTTAAGCCAACAATCAAACACGAGTTAACAAGAAAAGGAAACATACAATTTCCTTGTAAACAGGTGCAGGCAAATTTGCGACGCGTCCTGACCTCCTCACCATTACCATTTCTGTCCCAATCGCACGCGATTGTGCACGCTTCATCTGCCATTGTTACACACAACACAGAGTCATAAATAAGCAAATTTAGTTCATTATTTCAAACAAAATTACAGTCCTGAAACACTATACACAAATATCTATTTCATCAAAAAAACTATTTATTTAGTTTCTCCAATAAATTTTCGAACAAAATTTAATCGTATATAAACTATTAAGATTCCTCCAGATTTCATACTCTTCATCAACTCTACACAACATGACATTATTCGCTGTGTCGTTTAGGATTATATCATAAAACAAAGTGTAACCTAACGCATGCAACAATTGATCCAAATACACATTTCATCAGATCTATTTTTTAAGATTCTACGATACGTTTGCATAAAGTTTATATTACTAGTTGCTAATAAATCAATAAATCTTATGGAAAAAAACTAAAGCAAACCGAAATACAAAAAAAAAATAATACTAAAATATAACCTAATGTCTGCTGCAACAATCGATCCAAATACGCATTTCATCATATCTATTTGTTTAGGTTCTATGATAAATTCTGAAATAACCAATCCAATATATCATAAAACAAAACCGTAATACAAAAAAAAATCACTAAAATATAACCTAACGTCTAATTGATCCAAATACACATTTCATAAGCTCATAAATTTTCAAACAGATAATATAAAAGCACGAAAAATTGATTCTGAGATAAATAAACATTGAAATAGATTAAAAAAGAACCGGTGAGGGCTTGGGAGAGTGAGCGGTTTTAAGAGCTTTGGTGAGGAGGGGAAGATGAAGCTCTTCCATCCTTCGCTTGTTCTCCTCCAACCGTTGCTTACGGAGATCTTCATAGTTTTGTTTTGAGACCACCATCGTTGCTGCTGATTCAGAGGGAGGGTTTGGTGACGGAGGTTTTGATTAGGGTTTTTGTCAGAGTCGACCGTTGGAAATTGAATGGGTTTGAAATGGAACGTTGGGGGTTTTATAGAGGGTTTTAGGAGGAGTAATTTTGTATTATTACCTTTTTTTTTATTTACAGGAAGTGAAATTAAACGCGTAATAATGTTTTGTTTAACTAACGGAGGTGGTGGTTTATTGATAAATGCAACGACGATAGAAATAAAATTTGCGGTTCAAAAAAACTAACAATGTTTTTTTTTTCTTTTTTTTTTGGTGAACGGCAAACAACAAATTTATACCACACCAAATGTTTATACAAAATACTAATGGTTAGTAAGCTACTAAGTCCTTACATCATCACGTTAATGTAAGCTGAACCAAACGAAACTTAATTGAAAACATAACATATTAGTTATCTCGACACTTCAAATCGCACCCAATCTCTCCACTCCATATTTGTCCTTTTCGCCATGCATTTGATCCACATGAATGTAATCACTTGCATCTCCCGAAACCTACATCCATGTTCACCCGTTTCCCACGAAAGATGTTTTTGTTCCGTGCTTTCTATAATCCCCAACAAGTTCGTAATATAATTGTTTGAATAAATTTCCTTTTAGACTTATCAAGCATCACGTTTTTTATGAAATTCTAGCAGCTCTTTCATAGATAACGCGTTAATCGCTTGTATTTTACACCATAAGCTAACCTTCTGCCATATTATCGTTGCCACATGACAGCCCATAAAGAGATGGTCCGTATTTTCTTCATGTTCTCCACAAAATTTACAAATCGGTGTACCTGGAAGCATACCTCTTCTTTTTAATCCGATCAAAGTTGGTAAACGATCTTGTATATCTCGCCACCCAAAAATATTGATTTTTTTGGCACCCACTAGCCCACATGTATGGGTAATATGGTATCGCAAATCTGTTTAGAATCGCTCGAACTGATGTGACCGAGAACATACCATCGCTGGCTGCAACCCATGTCCACTTGTCAACACGGTTCTCCAGTCTAACAGCTTGAATAATACACTCTAGCTGTTTCAATTGGTGGTATTGTGTACCTGCACCTGGATTGCTTCTCCATTCGAATTAAGTCGGCCGGTCTTCAACTGTCGCCCTCTTATGGTGTTAGTTGGGTTGTTGTATGCTAGAGATTTGTCACCCAAAATTAATGATAGCTTTGCTGGAGCTTCTAGACATGCGTATGTAGAATGTATGCATTATTCACGTGAGTTTTGTAACGTCTTAGTGTATTAATTGTTAGATAATTAACATTTGTAGTGACTACATTATTTCTCCTTAACATACATCCCACTCAGTGACGAAAGAGTCGATTGGAAGCACTAGTGTTGGGTTCTGATCACACGTATGGCCTGTACTAGGGCTAAAGAGTCGAACTGATAAGGCAAAACAACTGTTTGAAACATAGTCAATCTCAATCAAAAACCGATACAATCTAGAGCTTAAGTGTTGATAACGTGAGAAAAAATAAAGAGAAATAAAGATAAACTGAATTATTATATCTTCATTTTATTCAATATTACAATAATTTTATTCGACGTTACAATATACATAAACACAATTGTATATCCTAAAGCCTATAACTACTGGTTGGGCCCAAAATGTCTGGTTTTATATATCAAACCTAATTTTAGTTTATAACAAATAGTGATAGTGATTACCTTATAATAATGTACGTTCACTCAATCAATCTAATATTCTTTTAGTTTTAGAAAATTTGTTATGAATTATATAGAATTGATATAAATCATTTTCATAGTTTCCTGTCACACAATAATTTTGAAAGAAATATCGAAACCCTCCCTTGTAAAGTCGACTAAACACCTTCACAAAAGAAAAAAAAGGAAAAAAAAAATAACTTTTGTTCGAAATTAAGAATCGCTAAAAAGAAGCAATAGTTATGGGTATTAATCTGCCCTTAAGGTTTTGAACTAATGGAAAGAGGAATTACCTCTTGCACAGTCAAAGGTTCAATCCTTGGCCTTGGAAGGTGTGATTTAGTATAGGATTTACGGGAGAAAACTTAGTAGTTAACAAAGTTATGGGTATTAATCCGGTTGTGTAGACAGGTCAAGCCAGACACGAACTAAAACACGACTTTCGTATTCACAATCTGACAGGAAACATTCTACTTAACTTAACCTGATTTTTTTTTCGTATTTACACTCTAAAAATTAATAAAGCTAAGGAACACACAAATTTGTTAGGGGTGTGCACGGTTCAGTTCGGTTATTAGTATTATCTGTAACCGTAACCGAAGTCATCGGTTAATCGGTTCAGTTAATTCGGTTAATTTGTCGATTTTCGGTTCGGTTAATAACCAATTCAAAAAAGGGCTAATTTTTTTTTTACTTAGAAATATATGTAATGGAGGTATAAATACATGAAATAGATGTATAAATACATGGAATGGAGGTATAAATGAATGAAATGAAGATATAAATGCATGAAATGAATGTTTAAATACATGAAATGGAGGTATAAATAAATGAAATGGAGGTATTATTACATGAAATAAAAGTATAAAACATAAATACATGAAATGGAGTTATAAAAGCTAGAAATATAGAAAAAATAAATGGTTCGATTTGGTTCAGTTAAATTCGGATAACCGATGGTTAAAAAAAATATCTGTTAACTGACTTTCGGTTAATTTCAGTTCGGTTTTGTCGGTTTTGGGTTCGGTTCGGATATTGCACACCCCTATAATTTGTATAAAACAATTGGACTTAAACTAAACCTTAAAACTTATTCTATTTTTAGTCCTGACGTAAAATAACAAGTTTAATTACGACATAAATACCTATTGAAGGGTACAAATATAAAAGGCCAATACGCAAACCCATCAGGCCAAACCTGACCCGTTGAGTTAAGCATGACCGCTGAAACTGACCCGAACTCATTTAGGTTAAAGAAACCTGCATATTTCGTATCATGTAAGAAATTCACCTCCCTAATTTGAGCGCAGATGTAGCAAGTGTTATATACTTGTATTACAAGTAACATAATGAAAATCCTCTTTGCCTGTATTTTTGTTAGTATTTAATGGCCCCCGAGTTCTTCAACCAAGGAAGAACCTCTTCTAGACCCTCGGTTAAGCTTCTAGGCTTGTGGTTCAGTTCTCTTTTCGCCTTTTCACAAGAATAAGCCCATTGGTGTTTAAGACAGGTCACTGCCTGTTTCATACAATATGAAACGGTCAACTTACGCTGTATTTGTTAGGTTTCACGTCAAAGATATCGTTAAATTAACATGAAAATGGAAGTACTGGAGGGCTAATAAGTGGAAGTTTTCCAGTTATTCTGGCGAATAGCACGGATAACCAGCCATAAATCTCGATCACGAACATAGGAATGCTAAACCGAGGTGTTTTTGTGTTGGTGATAGCAGCTGCTATATCGAAAACTTGCACAAAGGATGCATTTTCACCAGTAAGAAGATATCTTTGACCTGGTTGACCTTTGTCCAAAGCTGCAATGTGACCATCTACCACATCATCTACATGACTGAAAGAAAACTTATCATTTCCATAACCTATGTAGCCAGGCAAGCGTCCGTTAAACCGTTCAACAATCTGATCAGAAATAAAAAAAAATTCGGATATTTAATACTTAATTCTCCATCCATAAAAACAAATATCTAGTGGGATATGGATCAAAAAAATGCACAACACTGCACTTAATTATGGTTTTATGATTCATTTTCATGTGGTACTACGTTTGAGGGATCCTAACTAGGGCTATAAACAAACTGAACGTTCAGCGAACAGTTTGTGAACCGTTCGGTGGAAAATTCGTTTGTGTTCGTACGTTCAATAAATAAATGAACATGAACAAGAAATTTCGTTCGTTTAGTTAAAGGAACAAACATGTACAGAGGCCACGTTTGTTCATTTATGTTCGTGAACATTTGGTAACTTTTCGTTTCTGTTCGATAGTTCATTAGTATTTTTAGTTTTTATATTTTATTTAAATACTTCAAAATTCCGACAAATTAAAATATTTAAGTTGTATCTGATTAATAAAAAATGAATGAACGTGCAAAGTTTTCGGAAATTACCAGTCGGGCAACCACATTCCCGCAGTGACTTTACCGGGTCCATATATAACTCCAGGATAAACAGCCACTATAGGTACGCCTTCCTTTGCAGCTTCTAGAGCAATTTTATCAGCAATGGCCTTTGATTTCTCGTATTCTGTACAGAAGAATTTGGCTGAATACACCTATCACCATATATAGAAGTAAAACCCTATAAACTAGATTCATGTAATCTAAATTCCACAATTTAATAGACGTTAAACATTGAAACGGAGCTATGAAGTTAATATCCCGATATATCAGTGATATATCGGTTATCGGTCCCCTACCGAGATATCAGTGCCAAATATCGGTCAGAATATCGGTAGCGATAATATTGGCGTTATTTACCGATATTTGACCTATATATCACCAATTTTCCCGATATCAGTACCTTTCTTATTTCTATCATTTGTCTTTCTTCTTATTGCTGTTATTAGTGTTTTAAGTCTTAATTGTTAGTTGTTACTGTTAAATGTTAGTGTCTTAAGTTTTAGTCGGTTCCTGCTTGCTACAATTGTTAGTGTTTTGCAAGTTGTAAAAGGTTAATTTGTCAATGGCTATACTAAATTGTTAGTGTTAAATTGCTATATAAATAAATTCAGCATGATATTGAAATTACCGAAATTCCACCGGATAACCGATAACAAATAACAAACTGTAACATAAACAAAAAAGGAAGAATAATTACCTGATTCCCATCAGCGGTATATCCATCAGGGGATCCCAAGGCGAAAAACGACGACGTATAAACAATCTTCTCAACCGTATCCGTCTCCTTACACGCTCTAATCACGTTCTTCAAACCTCCAATATTAACCTAATCATTACAACCAAAACAATTCATTCAATTATAACAATATTAAACACAATTTTTTCAACTTTTAAACCTTAGCTTACAGAAGTAAATTTAGAAGGATCTATAAGCCACGGTTGGACTAACGCAGCGGCGTGAAAGACCACGTGGCAGCCGGAGCAAGCGCCGAGCAGTGACGGATAGTCTGTGACGTCACCGTAGGCAAGTTCTAGGGTTCCGTCGTCGGATGGAAGAGGAAGGGCGGACAAGTCGCTGGTGCGACGGACGAACGCGCGGACGGAGTGGCCGTGACGGAGGAGGGCGTCGCAGAGTCTGCCGCCTAAGTAACCGGAAGCGCCGGTCACCAACACTTTCATGCTTCACCGTCACCGTGGTTGTCTACAGGTACGTTTTGACTGAGTCTCCGGTTTAAATTGCTGTCAAAGCGTTAAACACTCGCACCTGACTAATATTAACATAAAACACTCAGTTCAGTTTGGGAGAGAGATTTTGTGTTTAAGTCTCAGATGACATGGATTAAAAGAAAATATGCCGTTCAACATAAAACACCTTAGTTTGAGAGAGAGAAAGATCTTGCGTTTAAGTCTCAGCGATTGCATAGATTAAAAAGAAATCTGCCGTTCAAAACGACACTAACTTGTTTCTAAGGGTTTGGGATGTACCCTAACATCTAAGACGTTGACGGTAACATGACATGTTAACTAACATTGCACACCACTCCCTTCTTATCTTAAGGGGCGTCAAAGGAATTATTTGTAAACATGTTAGTTAACAGGATGTTAAGAAATTTAATTAATTTGTTTTCCTTTTTTATACCCAAACCACTAAAAGAATAAGGTTAGACGGGGTTAACGAGATTAAACCATTTTCTCGAGTTGAGGTAAAATGAAATAGGGAAAAGTGAGTGTCGTGGCACCTATGTGGAGTTGAGGAGGGTTATAGTACACTTTTAAGGCCTAAGGCCGTCTTGTATGCTCTAACGCGAATAGGCGTTAATCTAGTTAGTATCCGTTAACGGCTGGCACACCGCTCCCGGGGCGTTAAGGGGCATTAAAAGCTTCACGGGTTAAGGAGTTAACAAGGAGAAAAGGGGGATCATGCATTTTGGGAAATTTGCCCACACACACACATTTAATTCATTTACGTGGAGTTAATGGGGTTAAACCATTTACTTAGTGTGAGGCAAAATAAAAGAGGGTAAAGTAGGTGACATGGCGTCTACATGTAGTTAAGGAGCATGAGAGTACAACTCATGACTAATATACTTTTATTAACCATTAATGCACATCTCATGATTTAAAAACTTGATCTCTAGGACTTGAGGAACTGTGTCTGTTGAGAACGAACATCATATGATTATGTAAACATGAGTTATAAGTGACCGAGATTGGTATACTGTTCCTCTATTATTTCAAATTTCAAATTTCAAATTTGATGATTTTGCAGGGTTTGGAGGATCACTTGAGAATTTGAAACTTTATCAATGACTACAATAGACGTAAACCAATTACAAATGCAAATAATATAGGATAATTGTTGCTTTGACTTCAATTTCATCTTAAAAAATGCGTAGAATAGAGAGTGTCATGACTAAAGACTTACCAAATCAAACACTTAAAGTGTGTTGGGCACTTTGAGTGTTTCAAAGATGCAAGTAATCACAATAAATATCAAAGACAAGTCTTTAAACATTTAAGTTCATTTTGCCAACAAATGAAAATTGTGTTCCTTACCTTTTTAGGAACCCTCAAAATTGCGTTTAAACAAACAAACTGTTTAAGGAAGCAAATCAATGATGGTCGATGATGTCTAACACACGATTAAGAAACCTAAACAACAAAAACTAGTTTTCATGATCATCTAACGGCTGAACCTTTGTTCAACCTTAAAACCCGAGTCGTAGATCAAAAACGAAAACAAACCCTGAGTTTGGAAGTCGGTTTTGAATGACGAATGCGAAGAGCATCTTGAAATCAAACACGAACAAGCAGGGAACTGTTAAGTGGATGATTGAACAATGAAGACTCGTGAGGCAACTAGACGCTCGTGTGATTTGAAAGGTGTTGTTGTGAATCAAATCAACCTAGCCCATGAAGAGGAGATAAACGGCCCGGTTAACCGAAACGTGGGGAAGGGAACAACTAATCTAAATAAAGAAACAGAGGAAGTGGGTCAACGAAGCGTCCGGAATTCAATGGTGCCAAGTAAATTAAAGGATTACTTACTAAAATAGATTATTTAGAATTCTATAAAGAATATGAAGGATTGTTTAGAAGGCAGAGAAGAATCATAAGTCTTTTGTGGACTCTGCTTCCCATCTAGTTTCTGTAAACTCCTATTCCCACCATCTTCTTGTTTAATATAAGTGCTCTACCTATTCTATCATATTTACCATATTGTTCTTATTACAATCACTTCATTGGTGCTTTCATTGACTCTTAGCATCATGGCTGAGGGCACAAGATTTCGAGTGATAGATGACAACATCAAGATTCTTCAAGATGCACATCAGCAGTCACAACAATCGCAGGCGGAATTGAAGTCGGAGGTGAGCGAATTAAAGACTGATCTCGCGGCTATCGCTACATCCATGGAAGACACGAAGAAGATTTTGAACAATGTATTGGTTCGTTTAGATGCAGATGATCGAGATCAACGCCGTAAAGAAAAAGAAGGGACAACCGGGTCGACCTCTATTCTTGGACGTCATAAACCCGCACCAATATACCTTCCTCGCTTTTCCGGTCTTCATGCAGAACGATGGGTCGCTCAGGCCACTAGGTATTTCGACTTTTATGAAATTAGTGAAAAAGAGAGAGTTACAATTGCTTCTTTTTATCTTGAGGAAGAAGCAGCAGATTGGTACGATTGGTTTAGCCGCCATTCACGTTTTTCCGGTTGGACTCCTTTCATGGATGCAATCATCCAACGATTCAAGGCTCGGGAACTCGAGGAATCAGAAGGACTGCTCACTAAACTACAACAAACGTCCACTGTGGCAGATTATCGCCACCGATTTGAAGAAATATCAACCTGCTCCATTCCTCTACTGTCGGTGTTTTTAGCTAGTTGTTTCATCTCAGACTTCGACTTGACATCAAGCAGTCAGTTATAATTCACAAACCGACCACACTTGACGATGCTATGCATTATGCTCAATTGCACGAAAATAGAATTCAATTGGAAAAAGGCGTGAATCGCATCTCTCTTAACCAGACGTCGAAGCCGTTGTTTCCGACTCCTAAAATTGTTCCAGCTCTTGTTGTTAGCAATGCTTCTACTACGAGTCCTAAAGTGATAAGTAACTCTGTCGGGTTTCGGCGTCTTACACCCACCGAATTGGCGCAAAAAAGAGCCTAGGATTATGTTTTCGTTGTGACGAGAAATGCACACCTGATCATCGTTGTAACAGGCCCCCAGTTGTTGTTTTTTGATGATGGACCGTGGCCAGACGGGAACGATAGCCCTAACGATGCCGCCCTTGTAGAAGCGATACAAATGGATGAAGTAGGCAATCGTTCAAGCATATCATATAACGCCTTAGCAGGAGGAACGTCGACAACTAATTTACGGTTTACCGGGACAGTTAAAGGCAAACCAGTGCAAGTCTTACTTGATGGTGGGAGTACACATTGTTTTATCCAGACAAGGATGGCCACATTTCTAAATTTAACCATTGATTCTGTTACACCGTTCTCCGTCTTAGTTGGGAGTGGGGAGCGTTTACCATGCTCAGGCCTCGTAGAAAACATTGCTTTGGTAATTCAAGGTTCCACCATATGTAGATTTTTATATGTTACCGTTAAAAGGATGGGACATGGTCTTGGGTATATCATGGTTATCAACACTTGGGTCGGTGGTCACTAATTATGCTACATCAACCTTCGAGTTTCAATTACTAAACAAGCGGGTCGTGTGGCAGGGAGATGCCACTCCAACAAGCCAACAAATTCAATTTAATGGACTTCGCAAGTTGGCAAAAGCTGACGCAATTGCAGTTTTATCATTTAACTTTGGTCACACCAGATAATGCGACTAAACCCTCTTACCCGGAAGATGTACAACACTTGTTGACAGAATTTGCTGAAATCTTTCAGTCGCCACACTCCTTACCTCCTGTTCGGATTCAAGATCATGCTATCGAACTCTTACCGGGCAAAGCACCAGTCGTGGTGCGACCTTATCGATACCCACACTTTCAAAAACATGAGACAGATCGATTGGTTCAAGAAATGTTACAGCAAGGCACTATTCGACCAAGTACTAGTCCGTTTTCATCACCAGTATTGCTCGTCCGAAAGAAAGATGGGACTTGGCGGTTTTGAGTGGATTACCGGGCGCTAAATGCAATTACAGTTTGAGACCGTTTTCCCATTCCTATGATTGATGAATTGTTTGATGAACTACATGGAGCATGTTTCTTCTCCAAACTATATTTGCTCGCCGGATACCACCAAATTCGTTTAAAAGAAGGAGCCATTGCTAAAACAGCTTTTAGATCCCACGATGGACACTTTGAAATTTTGGTAATGCCTTTTGGGCTAACCAACGCTCCATCCACATTTCAAAGGTTGATGAATGATGTGTTTCGACCATACCTCTGTAAGTATGTCCTTGTTTTCTTCGATGACATTTTAATTTATAGTCCCACATGGAAGGATCACTTGCAACATTTGCAGTCAGTTTTTCATATATTATGGGTTAATAAGCTGGTGGCCAAACTGTCCAAATGTCTTTTTGGACAAACTACGGTTGGATATTTAGGCCATCAAATTTCAGCCCAAGGAGTAGCAGTAGATCCCGCTAAAATCGAGTGTATACAACACTGGCCTACTCCAAACACAATTAAGGATGTTCGTGGTTTCTTGGGTCTCGCGGGTTATTATCTACGGTTTATAAAAAAATTTGCTACCATTGCCGGACTTTTAACTGATCTACTAAGAAAAGATTCATTTCATTGGACAGAAGTGGCAATGACAACCTTTTCTCAATTAAAACAGCGGTTGAGTACCACCCCGGTGCTACAATTACCTGATTTTACTAAGCCGTTCACAGTTGAAACCGATGCTTCAGGGACAGGTATTGGCGCAGTTTTATCTCAAGACGGACACCCCATCGCTTTCTATAGTCAAAAACTTTATTCTCGCATGCAACATGCATCGGCATATCAACGAGAAGTGTTGGCTATCACACAAGCCTTAGCTAAGTGGCGACAATACTTACTTGGTAGACGTTTCCGGATCATCACTGATCAACAATCATTGCGTAACCTTCAAGATCAAGTTATTCAAACGCCAGATCAACAAAAGTGGCTAGGAAAAGTCTCGGGATATGACTTTGATATTGTCTACCGACCGGTAAACAAAACAGGGCAGCAGATGCACTTTCAAGAGTAATGACAGGAGATTTTTTTGCTCTATCCAGTCAAAATTTATCCTTCCTTTCAGATCTTCAACAGACTACGTCGACTGATCCCGATCTCCTCCAATTAATGCAAAACATTCAGCAACATCCTGCATCTTTTTCTGATTATCAGGTTCATAATGGGTTGATCAATTTTAAAGGCAGGTTAGTAATTCCTTCATTATCTTCTATTTGTCAACAATTATTACACGAGTTTCATACTTCATTGACGGGGGGTCATTCCGGTGTCACGCGCACTTTTCATCGCTTGGCTTCTAACTTTTATTGGAAAAACATGCGAAAGGATGTCCACACCTTTGTTGCATGCCAGCAAATGAAATCATCCTCTTTACCTCCGGGCGGGTTGTTACAACCTTTGGAAATTCCCAAGTTAATATTTGAAAATATCGCTATGGATTTTATCACCGGATTACCAAGTTCTCAAGGAAAAACTGTGATCATGGTCATCGTTGACCGACTTTCCAAATATGGGCACTTTATCACTCTAGCTTCGCATTTTAACAGTACCACCGTAGTCGCCGCTTTTGTGACAAATTTTGTAAAGCTTCATGGTGTTCCTATTGATATTGTTACAGACCGTGACCCCCGTTTTCTTGCGGATTTTTGAAAGGAACTCCACCGACTACAAGGTACTAATTATCCTTTAGCACCGCCTATCATCCACAATCAGATGGGCAAACGGAATCCTTGAATAAATGTCTTGAGATGTACTTACGTTGTTTTGTGGCCGATAAACCCAAAGATTGGGTCTGATTATTACCATGGGCTGAATATTGGTATAATACGTCCTATCAAACAGCTGCAAAAATGACCCCTTTTGAAGTTGTTTATGGCCGGCAGCCCCCGACTTTGATAAGGTATATCCGCGGGTCTACTCATAATAGTATGCTTGCTACACAATTTGTTGAACGCGATGTTGTTTTAGATACTCTCAAACATAATTTACACAAGGCTCAACAGTGTGAAACAATATGCGGATAATCATTGACGAGAAATCGTTTTTCAAGAAGGAGACTGGGTTTATGTTAAAATTCAGCCTTTCCGGTAAAATTCGGTGCGATTATCTCGCCATCACAAGCTGGGTCGTCGATTTTTTGGGCCTTATCAAGTACTCGCTCACATCAGACATGTTGCTTACAAGTTAGACTTACCGAAGGAGGCCCAAATTCATAATGTGTTTCATGTCTCCCTGCTTAGGAAATGTGTAGGACAACCGTTACAACAAGTCACTCCGCTCGATTTAATTGACTCTTCAATTACTTTGAAAGTTCAACCCAAACACATTCTGGACGAACGTGTCATTTGGCGTTCGGGTCAAGAAATTATTCAATGGAAGGTGCAATGGGAAGGTCTTGGTTCTACTGATGATACATGGGAAGATAAGGCGAGCATTTTAAGGTCTTTTCCAAATCTCCACCTTGAGGACAAGGTGGATTTTAAATGGGGGGAGTAATGTTGTGAATCAAATCAACCTAGCCGATGAAGAGGAGATAAACGGCCCGGTTAACCGAAACGTGGGGAAGGGAACAACTAATCTAAATAAAGAAACAGAGGAAGTGGGTTAACGAAGCTTCCGGAATTCAATGGTGCCAAGTAAATTAAAGGATTACTTACTAAAATAGATTATTTAAAATTCTATAAAGAATATGAAGGATTGTTTAGAAGGCAGAGAAGAATCATAAGTCTTTTGTGGACTCTGCTTCCCATCTAGTTTCTGTAAACTCCTATTCTCACCATCTTCTTGTTTAATATCAGTGCTCTACCTATTCTATCATATTTACCATATTGTTCTTATTACAATCACTTCAGGTGTAAATGAGTTTGTCGAGTTGGAAACTCTGTTATTTTGGACTTGTCAAATGAAACTCATGTCGATTGGTAATTATGTTTGTCGTGTGTGGATCATCATTCTATAGACAAATTGGTTTCTTATGAAATTACTTAAGACATTTGTTGATCACGCTCGAGTCACTATTTCTCTATGAGTAATTATCATTGAGAACATGTTTGATAACTTCGTGGAGTAAGTATTACGAGTAATTATCATTAATATTTTGTTCAATTGTGAGTGGCAGATTAATCAATCGGGTTAGTGTGTCTTTCTCCAACTTCTTTAAATCATCATGGTCATCAATGAAGACCGGATCCATATCAACCAAATAAGATTTATCTTTTGATCCCTTTCACATATTAGCCTTATTCATCAAGAACACCTTTCTTATAACATCAACCCGTCAGTCATTTTTACATGTCAACCTCTTCAAACCCTAAATTTGACCAATTTGATAAATATGTGCATGAAGAGTTGCCTCAAGGCTATGCAGTGCACTTTTTAAAGCCCTGATAACAACATAGATCATGGTGTCACTAAAGGTACACCTTCCTTTTCAACTTCTAGAGCAATTTTGATCAACAACCACCTTTGATTTCTTGTATTCGGTACAAAAAGATTTGGCTGAATGCATCTATCACCGAATACAACTATAAGAACGCAAAAGTAAAATGCTACATACTTAACGTTGATTATGTAGTTGAACTATCCGAGGGAGGAAAACATGCCAATAATAGTTACTTCCATCTTAGTAAACCAAAAGGACAGTGGAGCACTTAACATTTCAAGAACATATATACGAATGATTAGTTAATAAGATAATCGATTTGACTATATAAATTGTTCATCAGCGATCTCACAATTGAAATAAATGATTATGTTCCTTGGTTTTTTGTTTTTTTTTTGTATTATCATTCATCCCTTCTTAATTAACCAATTAAAAACAAATAAGAGGAATATGAACGGCAATTGTAAGTTTATAACCGGTGTAAAAGATAATAAGAACCTAAAATAATTTATCTGAATTTGACAAGTAAAAAAGTCAAAATTAACCAAAATTGACATGATGGAGTAAATATTCTTAGAATTATAAGTTGAAAAGAAAAACGAAGAGTAATCATGTAACACTCAAACCTGACTAAGGTTGACATGTAACTTGTACAAAATCAGATAAGAGACATCAATCCGTAAATGTCTAAACAATATAAAATTTAACATGGATACATAACCTAGTCGTCCGTTACAACTAATAAAGACGTGACCTTCTAAACTCTCAAGCTCTCTTCCATCTTTCGTCATCGACAGTATTGATAAGCTAACATACTTAAAAATAGAAAAAAAGTTCGTCTGAGCAAATCTTGCCGAGTAAGCGGATATGAGACATAAAAAGGCCAATTTGTTTTTGGAATAAGCTAAGGTTTAAAAAATAATAATTTTATAAAAGAATTAAGATTATCAAAATGCTTTGAACTTTTAAATTTATATCATATATTAAATTCGAACCATTCGATCATGAAAGACCATCGTATCACGAAAATCTATAAAAGATAAAAGATATAGAGGATCCAAGTTAAAAGCGAAAAAGTTATGAAGTTAAATTGTAAAAAATAAAAAGTTTTGAGTTAAAAATAAAAAATTAATTCTTATAAGGTCAACTTGCAAAAAGACGAAAAGTTTTAAGTTAAAAGTAAAATATCATTTTTTAGTGAAAAACACCCTAAACTTGAGGTACAACAACATTATGCATAGAAAACTTACACAATTTGTAAATTTGTTAGTTAAGGCTAAGGAGTGTGTGAAGCATGGATGAGATCATCGAAGGCCACGTGGGCCATGGTGAGCACGGTACACCGCCCCCTTGCAATCCATACGGGGTGAGTATGGATATTCCCATGCATATCACGAGCCTCTTTGAAGAGATTAAGGAATTTGATTGGTGGTGGAGGATGGTTAGGGTCATGGACCATATCATATAGGGTGCTAGATGAAGATGAAGTGATGTGGCGATAATATAGAGGGTGGTGATGATGAATAGGATAGCTTAATAGTTTTCATGGTTGAGGATTTCAAAGTTAGAATGTTGCATGGTTGTAAAACAAGGTCTCCAAGGCCGAGTACTCCCCGAGTTGTCGCTACAAGGCATGCTGATGAGGTAACTTTCTTCAACTCCGCATAATTACTTGAAATCGATCAAACGCTGTCAATCTCAGGGATGGCAAAATACCCGAGCCCAACAGGTATACTCGAACCCGACACAAATGGGACATGTATACCCGATACCCGATACCCGATGAGTATGAGGCTGGGTATGGGATTCGTTTTAAAAGTTTTCGCGGGTATGAGTCAGGTATGTGATTAGGTGATACCCGACCCGATTACCCCTATCACATACTCATTTACCCGAACTATATATCCGATTATATACCCGAATTTTTTAATTTGTATTTTATATTTTTCATTAAACTTTGTCTATTGATGATTTATATTATTATGTTCATAATGTGAAATATAAACTTTTTTTAGTGTATGTATTTGATAATATTATATATATTTTGTATGTTGTGAAGTATATACATATAAGTGTATAAGTATATTAGAGTTATTATTAATTTATGATAAAACTTATATGTATGTAATGTACAATTTTTGTTTATAATGTTTGTTGTATAAATAAAATTATATAATAATTATAATAGTAAATAATGTACTTGGAAATCCCAACGTATGGGTGTACCCGATACCTGACGGGTAACTACCCGACCAATACATAGGACATGATTTTACAACCGGGTATGGGTATGAGATTACCAATACCTGACCCATTGCCATCCCTAGTCAATCTCGGCCAAAATCGGATCTAGTAGGTCAACTCAGGCCGAGTTTGAGTTAAAAAAAATAAAGCATATTATCTATGTCAATCATATTAAAGAATAAATATATTTTTTACGTATTTTGTTATAAATATTAATAAATTTATGTTATTTAACATACATTTAATTTCCGAAAACTAATTTCTTTATAATTTAACATGTCCGAGTACTCATCGGGTACTCTCCGCCTACGCTGAATACTCAACTCCTCCATCGACCGACTAGAGAGCGCCTAACAACTTTTGCAACCGTACAATGTACTCATGTTCTTATACCAAACATGTTCACCAAGTCCCACACTTTAATAACACACACCTAGATGTAAAAACTTGAAACGCAAAGCATTTAATCAAGCATATGTAATGTAAGCATGACTCACACACGACCATGACTACTATGCCAACTTTGGCTTTCTACTTGAACCTTTTTTTTTCAAAGTAGGATAGATTGCGTAAAAGTTACTGTTTTAAAATAAAAACTATTAAATAATCAAAATCAAAATAAAGTAGTCTCAACATTGTTTTGAACGGCAAATTTGGATCACTGACGGACCACTGGAGTATTATCCTGGCATCAGCAAAATCACCCGATCATATCCATTTCCACTAGGCATAATGCCAATATACACCAATTCAGTAGAAAACCCAATAAATACAGAAAAACCTACTTGTGAGAATCAAACATAAGATCTATTGATTCAAAAGTCTTATCCCTCTACCAAAATACCACTACGCTATAAAGCTATAAAGCCATAGTAGTCTCAACATTTGATAGGGAAACACAAAAAAAGAAAAGAGTCGCAGGGAAACACATAAAAAGAAAAGAGTCGCAGTTCATAAGGTAAAAGAGACATGAGGGTGGAAGGGGCAGTTCCTAAATGGGAGTGGTAAACTTGTATTTTAACCAATAATATCATGTCATGTCAATTCACAACTCCACTTCTCATTTTACACTCAACAACTAGGGATGCTCAAACACATAAAGAGTGATAAACACTTTTTTTTTACAAATAAAAAAATCATGATTGGTTGAAAAATGTTGAGACCCACCATTAACCTCCTCTCTCTCCTCTTCTCCACTCGCTGAGTAGTCACCATTTTGCACCTTAATCACTTACTGAAATTGTGCTGGCGACACCTTACCGTACGACAAACATCACTCACCAAAAAGGTTACCGATGGTGCCACTTCCGCCATGAAAGACAAAATATAAACCACACTTTCAAATATAATCAAGTTAGGCTAAAAATGTCCCTTGGGTAAATTAAAATTTTTATCTTAAAAAAATGTCATATAGACTATTAGCTAATTAACATGGGACACAACTTTATCCAAAATGAATGTGTTAAAAAGTATCCTCATTATAAAGGTATATGATTTTTTTCATTTGATTATTTATATACTTTTTGAAAACAACTTCATCGAATTTTGATGGATTTTAGGGGTAACGTTTTATTTTTTTAAATAGGTCCGGTCCAGTCCATTTAATATTCTACAAATAGTTTGAAGATTTTTAACATAAAACAAGAAGAAATGTTTGTTTTATTATATATAAAAATAGCATGAAACATATATGTATGCGTAGGGATGGGCATTTGGTATTATATACCATACCATACCGATATCGATCCCGAAAATACCGTACCGAATTTTTCGGTACCGGATTCGGTATCCACTTTTTTGCATTTTCGATATCGGTACCGGTTCGGTATGCCATTTTACTTTCAAATACCGACATCGTACCGTACCGAATATTTCGGTATCGGTATCCAGTTTTGACGGAATTCGGTATCGGGATCGGTACGGTATCAACATCATGCTCATCCCTATATACGCGAATGGCGAGCAAGGATACCTCGTGCCCCACGCGTTTTCTTCAACGACAAGCGTCCATACACAACTCAAAATTCTTGCCCTTATCCGTCACCCATAGATAAATTTTACGAATATGAAAATGCACTAAATAGTTTAAGAGAGTAAATACCTTAAACATAAAAACAAAGTCAACACATGCAAATAACAAATCAGATCGAATAAAACACATGAAACCCGTGTAGTGAAACCAAGGTGTTGTTGTTAGTATTTGATAAGCCCGGACTTCCTCAACCAAGGAAGAATATCTTCTAAACCTTGGGTCAAGTTTCTAGGCTTGTAGTTCACTTCTCTTTTCGCCTTTTCACAAGAATAAGCCCATTGGTGTCTCAGACAGTACACAACCTGTTTCAAGTTACAACTAAAGATTATAACATTTTCAACCTGTTTATTAAAACACATATGATCAAATTTTAGGAATGGTCTTTTTGATTGGGCAATAATATAGAACTATTTGACCAGTAGAAACGATCACACAAACATACAACATGATCAAAAGACTCCACATGGGCTTATATATTGCAAATATTTTGGCATTAAACATAAACCAACCAATCAGGTGAAGACACGTCGGTCTTATATAAAAAAAACCAGAGGCACAAATGATGCAATCTAACATGAATACATGATACCCGATTTAAATTTGAGCTAAAAAGAGTAAAAATGTCATGAACAAGCAATCTCCCGCTTAATGTCGTGTTTCCAAAAGTTAATTGGTCAAAATGCTCATTGACGCAAAAATCTTAGTAAAAATTGGGTATGATGACTCCTGACTGGTTTATAACACGATTAAACATGTTTAATATAAAAGGTATACTGTGTAATCTTATATTTTATTAAGAATAAGAAAAATTAGAAGGATACGCTCTATCGTTTCTCCTTAGTACATAAAACATATAAAAATGTTATAGGGGCATGAGATTTAAAGTAGCTAAACTAAACAAGTCATTTTCGTTTGATCTTGTGTTAATAGCGTCGTCACTGACATGTTTAACACGATTAGACCTGTTTTATTAACCCTACAACCATATGCAACGTATATAAGTTCATGTGGTGACGCGGAGTCTTTTAACGACTTAAAAATCTTAGTCAAAATGGTCATTTTCAGTATATTAATCCACATGGAGTATTATTTATGCCACGCTAAATCGGTCAAAGTTAGTTAACATGCCCAAATACTTATGACGCAACCAGGCCCCTTTTCACATGCACGTCAAATTACGCTATGGTGGCGTTAACCCAACCCGACTTGCCCTTTTTACACCTACCATCGAAAAGGTCGACAATATTGTAAAAACGAAGCACGAAAATGGGAACACATACCGGCGGGCTGATCAATGGAAGTTTTCCGGTTATTATGCAAAATAAGACCGATAACCAGCCATAAAACTCGATAACAAACAAGGGAATGTTAATCCAAGATCTTTTCGTGTTGGTGATATCGGCAGCTATGTCGAAAACTTGGGTGAAGGATGCATTTTCTCCTGTTAGAAGGTATCGTTGACCTGGTTGACCTTTTTTCATAGCTTGAATGTGCCCATTTGCCACGTCATCAACATGACTGAGAGAACCTATCGTTTCCATCACCAATGTAGCCAGGCAAGCGTCCATTAAACCGTTCAATTAACTGATCATATGATAGAATGAATAATATTAGACTTTTAGTAAGTTTAGAAACATCAAATTTTATAATGTCATGGACTCTGCATGCATGCAAAGATAAATTCATGCATGTAAATCTTTTTGTAGATCAGAATTCATGGTTTTTCTTATATATATATTAGAGTATTCACATTGAACTCTTTTAAATACATGTGAGTGGAATATAGAATGGTAGAAAGTGATTGTGAGTGAAGCAGAGAGAAATATTACTGTTCATCATTAAATTTGGAGAAAACGCTATTTAGTCTTTATATTTTTTAATATTTTTAAATATGGTTTTGAGTGAAGTAAAGTGAAAAGGTAACGATAAAAATATAAAAAAGTATTATTTAATTAGAAAGAAAAGAGAAAAGCTAGTGATTTTAATATAATTATAAAGATAGAGATAAAGGATCAATTGCGAATGCTCTTTATAACTATGATAATTGATATGATTTATCTCTTTATATATATATACATATATATATATATATGGTAGTGTTCAAGAATGAACCTAGTGGTTTTTGTGAATAAAATAAACCAAACTATTCCTTCTTTTAGTTTTTGTTTTTATATATTAAAAAATAAATAGAAATTGTATAATGATAAAGTTTAATACTTTCTCTCTCCAATTAGAATTAAATGTTTTTTCTCTCTCTAATTATACACATTTGTATACAAAATATATGTACAATAACAATGTTTGGTTGTTGGTATAAAAACAAACAATCACTATACACATGTGTATAAAAACTAATTACTCAGCTAACAACAATTATAAACATGTGTGTTAAAAACAAACTATCATTATACACATATGTATAAAACCCATATTGTTCAGCGAACAACAAACAGTCACTATACACATGTGTACAAAACCCAAATTGTTTAATGAACAACAATATACACATGTGTATAAAATACAAACAGTCACTACATACCATCAACACCATTAATTTTTTTAAATTAAAAAAACTATAGCAAGACGATACTTAAATTAAAGAAAATAAAATGTTCATTTTTATGATGTAATTGTTTTAAAAAAATTATAAAACGTATGAAAAGGTTATGGTCATTTAAAATTATCGGGTAGTTTATTTAAAAGTCAAAAAACAATTAAGGAAAAGAATATTTTTTACTTCCTGTAATACTCTTTTAAATAAAAAATAAAAACGAAAAGTTAACAAGATAAGTGGTAGAGTATGTTTATTTTGTTGTGTTTACATTGGTTCTAATGTTTTTCGCAATAAGAGTTGTTCTCAAATGAACCCTACCATTTATATAGAGAAAGGGGAGTTAACGTTAACGAAATTAGAAGCTAACCTGTTAATATAACTTAATAAATATTAAAACTAAAAACATAATAATGAATATTGGACTTACCAAACAAACTTAAAGAAAAACCAAAATCACATAAATGGAAAAAGTTGACTTCCACATCTAAAAAATAGACATTACTTTTTGAACTTTCCCAAATAGTTTAACCAATCACAAAGTGACAAGTAGGACAGACGATTGAGACGGCTGGGTCTCATCTTTTACTTTTCGACTCTGAGTTTAATAGTTTTGAGATATGGGACCACCAACCATCCTATCATATATTGACGTGTGGCATCTAACGACTAAAGCCTTCTATTCTCTGTCATTAGCTATCGATCTTAGTCATCTGTGCCACATGGTTAGACGACTGAATTAGCTGGTCGCGTTGGATTTCTTAGCCTGCCATGTGTGCTTCATTAGCCGGCGCAATATATATGTATTGGCTTGGCTAAGCAGTAACGGCTAGCCAGTACACTATCCAACTAGTCATTAGCCAGCAACATATATTTTTTTAATGATTAGTGATGGTTATAGTAATAAATTCCATTCTTTTCCAATTACACATTACTTTTATTTCTTATTTATTCATTTGTTTCTATAAATTTGTTTGCTTTCTTTAATCTGTAGCTTTGATTAAAAACCAATATTTTTTCCAAAACTTTTGAATTGTCAATTAAGCCGTGTTATTTAGCTGTGGAAATTGGGATATCGTTAATTTGGCGAATATGTTCCCTTTCCTTGTATGAAATGTGTTTTACATTTATTTACAAATATTAACTTATTTTGATTTCATATATATTTGTTTTCGGTATAATTCGAGCTTGATAATAACACACAATTATCTTGCAACATGCCCATGTTTACTGATACACTCGATATGGCGAGTGATGGTTGCATTTCATTTTTTAAAATTGGCTCAACAAAATTAATTTGAAATTTTTAAAATTTATGTGGTTCTAGAAATGGGTTTTGGTTTAAAACGTGTTTTTATTGGTTCAATGGGCAAGATTGTTGTTTTCGGTGGTTCAAGCAAGTTTCTGGTGGTTGTTTTGGGATGTGATTATGAACCAACAAACAACTTGCAACATGATCACAATGATGATTACCGTTTAATTTAAATTTACCACCGGATAATTTTCAGTCGTTTTTGAAGCCTTCTGGTAATTTCAACCTTCCAACTTGTAATATGTATTCTATTGGACGACCGTAATTACGAGAAGAATCCAAAAGCGACTGAGAATTATCCAGTGGTATATTAAAATGAAAATGGTAATTATCATCAGTGATCTGGTTGTAAGTTGTTAATTTTTTTTGGTTCAAAACCACATCATGAAACATGTATCTTGCTGCCCAAACAACAAGAAACGCTTATCTCGTTGCCTAAACCACCAAAAACGTGTTTCTAGCTAGATGAACAATCACCCGTTTGTTGAACCACATACATATTAAGTTTTTCAAATTGATTATGTTGAGCCATGTCCAAAAAAATAAAATACAACCGTCACTTGTTAAATAGATTGGATCAGTAGAAGTAGACATTTTGTAATATAACCGACTACTATTATTAAGCTCAAATTGTACGAAAAGCAACGATTTTAAATCAAAATAGTCAATATTTGTAGGTAAACGTAAACCATGTTTTATACAAGCAAAGTAAAGGGAACATATTCAAGAGCTAGAAACCCGAATTTAACTAAATTTTCAATAATAGAAACACAGTAAAGAAAGCAAAAATGAATAAGTAAGGAATAAAAGTAACTTGTAACAGGAAATGGATGGAATCTATTACCGCCACCAGCATTAAAAAAACTTGCCGCTAACGGCTACTTTGATGGTGTATCAGCTAGTTGTTACCACTTAACTGAGCCAGTGTATATATATTGCGTTGACTAATGAAACATTTGTGGTAGGCTAAGAAGTCCAATGCTAATTCAGTCGTCTAACCACGAAGCACAAGTAGTTAAAACCGACAAATGATGACATGGAATGGGTGGCTCCTTTAGTCGTGAGATGCCGCACATCAGTATCTACCTATCTGATAGGATGGTTGGTGGTCCTTGCATTTGAATATCATGAAAATCAGTGCTGAAAAGTAGTGACTTAGACCCAGCCGTCCGGCCTATGCGTCGCCTTATAACTGGTTAAATCGTTTCTGAATGTACAAAAAGTAATGTATATTTTTGAAATGTGAAAGTCAAGTTTGTCCATTTTTGTAATTTTCCTCAAAGAAAACTAATGAAACAAACAATAATGACTATGATCGATAATAAAATAGGCTGAAAGAATTATATATATATATATATATATATAAATATATATATATATATATATATATATATATATATATATATATATATATATATATATGACTCGGTTCAAATGAGAACCACCACGAGTTGCAATAATTGTGAGAACTTTTTGTTTTCGCGCGAGTTGGGCCAATTTTTTTTACACAAACGTAGATGAAAAAATTATAAACACATCTAAAAAAGGTAAAAAAATTGTTGAGCCGGTAGTTTTGACTGGTGCAAGTTTTTTTTACGCGCTAACGTAAATTTTCCATGAAGATAAATATTTTTTTATATCTCATGTAAATGTGGGTATGCGTCATTTTTATAAAAAAAAATTTTGGCTGAAACAATTGATCTTTTTTATGACTTTTGACAAAAAAAAATTCGAAAAACCTTTTGAATGACCTAGTTCTCATGGTTCTCACAACTAAAGGTGGTTCTAATTTTAACTCATCCCTATATATATATATATAGGGAGGTTTAAATGAGAACGCTAAATATCGCAAGAACCGTGAGAACGAATGAAAAAACCACTAGAACTTGGTCAAAAACAAGTGAAATTCAAAAATTCTTTTTACACTTGTCATTATTATTTGAATACAATTCTAGAAATTTAATTTACACATTTAAATTTACGTGAATTCGGAAATAAAGAAAATTTACACATGTGTAAATTTATTATATTTACACATGTGTAAAAAAATCTAATAAGAGTGATTTTAGGAGGAGAAATGAATTATTTGATGTCGTAGTTTCTTTATTTGATGTCATAATTTCTTTATTTGATGTTATATTTTAATTAAAATGATGATTGTATTAAAAAAATGGTTTTGATTGGTTTTCTCATTCATTTTCACGGTTCTCGCAACATTTAGCGTTCTCAATATAACCCTCTATATGTGTGTGTGCGCGCCTAAAATCTATCATAGCCGATCAACTTATGACTAAATAGATCGTGTTATTTACAACAAATCTAAGGCTGTGGGGTGTGTCTTGCGCCCCCGACCATCCACTCCGCCACATTACCTCAACGTACACCCCACCACCTTCCGGGGGCGGGGGTTGTTTTTCCCTGTCGGCCTTACTCCTTCCCATCCAATAAACTGCTTCCAACTTTTTATCACACACAACCTTCATCGGGGAGATCAGAGGAATTTCCCGTGGGCACCGAAATAACAGGAGGGGGGGGAGGGGGGGGAGGGGGGGGGGGGTCCCCCCGCTCCCACACCCCAATGCCTAAGTTTATAAATTAGAAGCTCTTACATTCCTAGGAAACTGGGTGCTTTCTTAAACAATTTCAGTCGGATTTGCATAAGAAACAACTTTTCCAACCAAAATGCTTTCGTCTGAAAAAAAAGGTGGTGGAAACCTTGAATTCTTACCAAAATTCGACTAAGATATTTCTGACCAATTCTTTTACTACGAAATTTTCATAGGAAAACAAAACCTTTTTCTGGTAGTCATGTTAAGAAGCAAGCACATAAACAAGTTAGTCCTTATTCGAAAATTACCGTTCGGGCTAACACATTTCCGGCAGTGATTTTACCAGGTCCGTACATAACTCCAGGGCAAACAACCACTATAGGCACCCTTGCCTTGCAGCCTCTAGAGCAATATTATCAGCTATAGTCTTCGCTCTCTCGTACTCGTTACAGAACGACTTGGCTGAATGCATCTATCACCAAACACAACTATATTAGCCACCATTTTATCAACTAGAAGTCATGAATAAAACTCTTGAATATGATACATAAGACGGTTATTTAATGCTACATGTGTTTTAAAATCTCACCAACATATCTGGAGTAAAACAAGATAAAAACGTTATAACATCGGACCCGGCTACAGATTCATATATGGAATGCAAGATGGGATTTATAAAGTGATTACTTGACTCGCATCAGCGGTATACCCGTCTTACCCAAAGCTGATCTCATATTTGTTTAGCTAGATCGAAACTTAATATATTAATATGTATATACAGTCTTAAAATAATTTTTAAACTTGTTAGAAACTTTAAATTATCAAATGTAAGATTTTAGACAAGTAATTGGAGTTTTTAATAATATAAGATTATATACATGTATACCTCATATCCGCGAGGGGGATAGCTAGTGCTTGTTGGGGTATTTTGCTTTGACACTGCTTCACACCCAAAAAGCTTGACAATTAGTGAGTAAGTTACTCATGCCGGATATAATTAGACAACTTTATAATGGGATATAAAACTGATATTAGTAAAATCAAACTATAAAACTGACAAAACGTGTAATACATAATATTTCATATGGAATACCTAATATTTTAGGTCTAATCACGTATTCACGTATTAAGGATCAATTGTATACTAAACATTAGTTAAATCAAACTATAATAACCACATAATGTTCTATATTAGAGATTTAATCACGTAATAAAGCATAAACAATCAAGTTCTTATTATTGATGTGTGTAATCACGTAATGGATATTAGAGATTTAATCACGTAGTCATACGCTAGGTATTCAAATTATTTTAAGTTAACTAGCATTAAGAACCGCCCGCGTTGCGGCGCGGGTACATCGCACACATCGAATGGATTAGTCCAAATGTTATATGATGCGTCAACCATATGAAAACACGTGTTTCGACGTATCTGATTCAACTCAATGTAGCCTATATAACCATTGCGATTGGATCAAAACATAAAGTAAATCAAATTTATACCGTACAATCATAATGTATTATATGTGACCCGATTCATACATAAAAAAACGTAACAGGTATAACAGAAAAGCTGACACGTATAATCAAAATATATTAATTAGAGCTTTTAAAAAAAGGGAAAAAAACCCACAATTTGACTCTACTCAGATCGAAACAAAATCTACAAAACATTCATAAAACAATCACGAAATGTATTATATTTGACCTGACTTGTTTCCCAAAAAAAGTTTATGTCAAAACTTACAACAGCTCGAATTTATACCGAAACGTACATAAAAATATGCACATAAAATGGTTTTTTAACCTAAACGTGTTATATTTAACCTGACTCGTTTCTAGAAAAGTTTACTTCGAAACGTAGAGCAAATCGAATTTATACCGACCCGTACATAAAATTATGCACGTTTAAAAATTAGTTTTTAAGTAAAGGTGGTATAGCGGTAAACTTGAAGCAAATTATTAGTAAAAAACTTAATAGGTTAAATATGTTCGTAAAATCGTGCCAAATAGCACTATGCCACACCACTGCCAACGACCACCAACATCAAAAGAGCTCGTACAAATAAAATAAACAAAAAAATAAAAATACCACCAAACAAAAGACAGACGTAAAACAATGAAAACCAAACCCGACCCGAGAAGACCCGATTCGAAAACTAGCTTACCCGATTAACCCGAACCCGATAAACGGTTATACCCGAACCCGACTATAGTTTATTGGGTCGGTGTTTGGATTAGAAATCTATGTTTCGGGTTCACCTGAATAACCCGAGAAATTCAAACATAGAATTAAAATGTGAATTTCCAATTTATCGTTTCCTTCATTCCCTCCTACTTCCTAGGTAAAATTTTATCACTTCATAATCATTTTCTATTTAATCCATATCTTCTTAAAAGTATAAATTAATATAATATATAATGACATGTTTTGATGAGTTATGCGTACAAGTATTCAACAAACCTAAGTCTACATTACGTATCCCTTTTGCAACCCATATATAGCCAGACAAACCCTTTTAAACGGATAGAATAACGCCTCCTTTTTAGCCGATTTTCTAACCCAAAACCCGATCTAACCCGACCCGATAAACCCGAACCATTAAACCCGAACACCGAAGAACCCGAACCTAGAAAGGGTTGGTTATCGGGTTATATATTTAGCTTTGAAAACCCGAAAACCCGAAACCCGATTAAAAAACCCGAAGAACACCCCTAATACTTGTACAAAGTGGTGGATCGAACACGCGACGTATAAAACTTCAAGAACAAGAACAGTGTGAAAAGAAGCAAGGTAGTCATCACCTCATCAAAACTTCCTTATTATTATTAGTTTAAAGAAAGTCAACTTGCATATATGTTATGTACATTTCATATCAGAGAGAGCATAGACCCCTCTTCCACCTTTATTAAACATCAAAATTTACATTACAATCTCGATCTTCGGATGCATTTCATGGGATTGAAATGCGAAGGTCTCCGACCCGAAGCAAACGTGTACGAGGAAGACGAAGAAGAAGACCTTAAGTCCCAATCTTCAACATTCTTGGGGACACAAACAGGATTTGACCAAGAATCCCATGAGCGTTGACTTTCGGTGGGGTTGACCGTGGGATGAAGCGTTCTTTAGATGCGTCGTGAACGGACCCCACGTCTTGACCTTCATGGTACTCGACTGAGCCGGGGACCACAAAGTGGTCGTTTAAATCAAGAGTGATTCTATGGAAGCTTTGGTATTGGTTTGAACTGGAAACTGCTTCCCTTAGATGATTTAACGGTTCTGACGCCTGGTTGTGGGACCCACTAACCTGTAGGGTTCTTTTTGAGTAAACATGTACAGCCTTCGTTAGCAGCTCGGTCACAGCAGACTTATACTCATCTGGATGAAGGCGATAATGACCTACATGAGGGGAGCTAGTCCATTTCACTAATTTAACATCCCCACCAAGACTTTCTAACCGTTGAGCGAAGTTGCATATGATACGATAAGGGGCAAGATTGTCATTTTCTGAGCAAAGTATTAGATAAGGTGCTCCCATGCCCTACATTATTTTGCATATAAAAAACTAGGTTTGAGACATGTGTATTACACAGACCGAATAAATGCCCTTTAAATATATTTGTTTTAAATAACATGTCATATTAATTTCTCAAAATCTATAGTTCATCAAAAGTTGGTACGTTACATCTAATATATTTAATAGGAGAAAAGAGGCGGGAAAACCAAATTTTAGATGGCTTACAAAGCTGACACGTGTCTTCCATTATTTTTATTTATTAGATATGCAAGGTAGAAGATATGTATATAATATTCTTAGATATATATGTGGCGTATTAAATAATTTTAACATACGTAAAAACAATTATATAACAAAATTCAAAATTTTAAATAAAATAAGTTAAAACCTATAAATATTATCAATTCTAATGAACTAATTTAAGTAATTTAAATTATTTCAATTAGAAAAGGAAAGTTTGGCATACAAAATTCAACTTTTTTTTTTGAACGGCTAATGTTTCCTTACACCAATAATACTAAATTATTCCCCCTGTCCAGGTTTGAACCTGGAACCTCCTTTTAAGAGACGTGCAAATACGGAAATAATTAAATTGCATTTAATCAACCTTCTAGGCGAAAAAAAGAAAAAGCGGATGACCTCAGTGAATGACATGTTTCCCCTAGGATGTTGTTTTATTATATAGTATAGATAGATATAGATATAGATTGGAAAACAAAGAGAAGATTCGAAAGAAATACAATTAAAGATTTATGAACCAACGGGAACTTACAACGGATGCGTACAAAGTCTGCCAATATTCTGCGCGTTGTGACTCAAATCTAGTAAGGAACAGAGCATCAAGGCTAGATGAGATACCGTTTGCCATCAGTGTTGCTATTTTGGGAGGACGGGACAGTCTAAGAATGGTCGGGTCAAGAACAAATCGGGTGCCCAAATCACTTGCGAAATCCACCGGATATGAATCAAATACATGTCCGGAAAGACAGTCTCTAACAAGTCGATATTCATCCTTCACCATAGAATAACAAACAACATGAAATCAAAGACGCAGAGGTGGCAATTCAACCCCTTTACTTACGGGTGAGTCAATTTGGGTTGTGGTCTATCTCAAACAGGCCAAACCAAAAAGTTAGTTACATGCGGATTGAGTCAAATGAGTTGAAATTTCCCCAATGTCTATTTTAAGTAGGGCTCCAAACGTTCAGTGAACAGTTCGTGAACTGTTCGGCGGGAAGTTCGTTTGTGTTCGTTCGTCTAATAAATGAACGAACACAAACAAGAAATTCCAAACAAACGAACATGAATAGAGCCCACATCCGTTCATTTATGTTCATGAACGTTCGGTAACGTGTTCGTTTAATAGTTCACTAGTGTTTTTAATTTTTATATTTTATTTAAATACTTCAAAATTCCGACAAATAAATATTTAATAAGTATCAATGTATTATATATTCTGTTCATGAATGCTTGTTTGTGTTTGTTTGTTGCCAAAAATTAACAGATGAAAACAAACGAACACGAACACGTTCATTTCCTTAACGAACGAACATGGACTTACAGTCTTGTTCGGTAAGTGTTAATGAACAGTTCGTAAACACGTATATTTCCTTAACAAACGAACACGAAAAGGTCTTGTTTGTGTTTGTTCGGTTCGTTTGCAGCCTTTGAGTGTACAACCGCTTAAATCATTTTTATTTGAAAATAGAGATGATTACAGAAAAAAAAATATTTTTGTATTCATAAGTTAACACATTAAATATTTACAGAAAACTGACAAAAAAGTGTTTTTGGATCAGCCAAACCTGACCCGTTTTAACTCATACTAAAATAGATCCTTTATGACCACTTACCCAACTCGTCCATTTTCCCACCTCTAGAATAAACTGTTATAAAACAAATGAGAAAAAAGATCATTAAAAAAGGAATAAAGATTGAAAATTAATACCTGATTTCCATGAGATTCGTTCTTCGAGTCGATTATCTATGCCAAAAAGATGCCAAGTAAATAACAATTAGGAATGCATCAAACCCTTTGTAAAAGGGTTAATTACCAAAAATACAAACGTATACAAGTCACCACCAAAATGATCACTTTAGAAAGATTGTTTCCAAATAGGTTTTAACCACATTCTTTTTCCTAACTGACCACAGCTAAAGTTTGTTTGTGAGGTAACTGACCCCCAGCAAAACGACACGCTATGTGCACATGGAAGATATATTTACCTGCAAAGCTTTGTACATGCAAGCTTTGGGACCACCAGAAAAAGACGCAAACACAACTGGGCAAGGTCTTTTTTTTAGCTCCTTCATTAAAAGATACAGATATTAGTATTAAACATTTAAACCTATTAAAAAATAAACATATTTGAATTAACGAATAAATCGCCATATAAAATGAGTAAATAACTTTTTTATAAAAGCAACTATACGCCATTTTTTTATTATGTTATAGAACTAACCTTGACAAGCTCATTTAGAATGTCAAGTGCCAACATTGTTGCCTTATCAGGGAAGAACCTGTAAAAAAACATAATCTTTCAATATGATTCTATATTTTCTTGGTGGTATTTATGTGTAAATCGTTACAAAAGTTCCATTGGCGTATATAAAATATGTTTATCGATTGTCTTGCTAACTAGATGGAGACGAGTGCTTGATAACAAAGAAATATTCATCAAGACTTGTGTAAGACAATCAAACATGGAAATTCAACAAAAATTAAATTCTTAGTGTTTAAGTAAGCCTACATCAAGCTAATACATATACATAATATCTAATAAATACCAACTACAATTTTCTATCCGAAGTACCACACACAATATCTTACTCCATCTACCCAAACAGGGTGTAATAACTTATTCCCATAAAAATAGCAAAATATTATCAAATAATTTATTCGATAATCAATGCAACATAATATCAAATTTTGGGCGAAAATTACCTACTTCCCCTAATTTCATCTTCACATGGTGTGGTACCAATTTTAATCCACAAAAACTTACCCTCTAGTTGAAATCAAATCCAAAGTTTGTGATGTGCTTAGCAAGATTTGCTAAAGTTGCACCTTTCTAAGAACATGGTCCAGGATATGAGTTCATGGAAACGTATGATTAAGGTTAACGGGGGAAGGGGGGGGGGGGGGGGGTATAAAAGATGTGCCTGAGCTTTCTCTAGGAGCTTAGATTTCCTACACTTCAGGTGGACTTTGTATGTGATTACTTTCTTGTGTGTGTATATAATATATATGTGTTGTTATTTTATAATGTTGTGTATGTTTCTATTTAACTATGTTACTCTGTCACTGCTTCTTTTGTTATTGGTCACTTTCTATTACTATATTTCTAGCTCGGTTTATTTGCATATTATTTTCGATACAGGTCTCTCTAGAAGCAGCCTCTAAGGTTTGTCAGCATTCCACCTTAACCGGACCCTACCAATAGCTATGCTATTTATAGGATTTACACGATTAATTAAGCTCTCAACCACATGATAACTTCTTAATCCCAACAACTCATAATCATCACACAAATTAAAATCAAATCAAAATTTTGTTTTCGGTAAGATCGGATTTGCTATTCAAAAGGGGTTGTAGCGCAGCTTGTTACTAAAATTTTCTAGTACTTTTATTAATATATAATATATGTTTAATTCTCTAAAAATATCAAAATTTTCTTACAAAAACTATTCCAACTCAAATCGAAACAAAAATCAAATGGATTAAACACAAAACACCAAGCAACAATTAAGGGTTTATAAATATAGGGTAAAAGAACACATACAGATTAAGAAATTGGCTATGGCAAACAAGACAATCCCAACCAAACGATGAATAAAGATCAACATAGTTCTTCAAATGCTTATCTTGACTTGACATCCATGCGAAAACAACCACAATTCCTTTGTTTGTTCGATCTTTTTCTTGTTTCTTCGAATTCCCCCAGTAGAATCTACCCCCAAATCCCCACATTTTCCCCTTTGATTGATGTATGGAGAGAGAATTAGAGGTGAATTTGAAGTGGGTTTATAGGAAGAAGAAGATGGAGATGATTGAAAAGTTGGTAACTGGGAGTTTGGGGAGAGGTGGAGGAGGAAGAAGGTTTTGAGGCGTGAAGAGTTGATGATTTTTTGGTATTTGTGTTTATCTTGTTGGGTTGATGATGATTGGCTGTTTTGTATTGTGTGTGTGCATTTTAAGAAAAATAGTATTTAATAAACTATAAATTTTGTATTTCATGAAAAAAAAAATTTAATAGGTAATTTTATTATATTTAATACAATAAAGTAGCAGGTAAACGGCAACAAATTGTGACGAAATATTCTTTGGAATTGAAAAACCAATCTTACTAAAACAAAGTTTTTGGTCTTAAAGGTCGAATGATTAGAATGCATGACCCGATGAACATTGTTTCGAAATTTCATAGCCTAGGAACCAAAGGTATTAAAAGCAAAAAGGATAAACACGTACTGATTCTTTAAACAAACTTTCTCGTGCTTAACAATTTTGCCTGATTCTGCCTTCAACACAACCTGACTCACAACAAACTCATTCTCATTGAGCCCAACAAGAGTGAACAATTCTAAGGTCCACAATGACACAAGCGTGTTTCCATCTGTCCACCCAACATAAGAATATCAGTTGGCCGTGAAATAGACATCTCTTCACGTGGATACATCAGAAAATTTAAGTACTAAAACATAGTTATACCAATGGGGTAATGATCTATTGACAAAGGTAAGACCTTTAAACACTTTAAGAGTGGGAGATTTTAAATTCGAGTCCCGCAAACGACAGGAATAAAAGAACTTCACCATTAAGAAAACATAGTTATAAAAAAGGAGGAGATTCTTTAAACGTACTACTATATTTGCATTAACGTCCACTATTAAACTAGAAATATTAACGTCCACTAAACTAGAAATACAATACACCTTGATACCTTGATTACAAGTCCTTCGGTACCAAAATATTGATAATAATTGATAAGCGTATGTTAAGTTGGTTTGAAAAACTTAGCTTAATAGTTTAGTTGATAGTTTATATTTTGAAACCAGTTGTATAAACCAAACCGAACTGACCGATATAATAATTCTTATATTTTTTTTTAAGTTCAGTAGTTTATATGTGCTTATTGTTTATAAAACATTTAATCATCATTATTATACTCAGTAATCCCACCAATAGCAAAGTTAAAGTAGGGTTTGAGAAGCGTAAGATGTAGACAGCATTACCTCTACCTCGTAAAAATAAAGAGGTTGCTTCCAATGAGACCCCTGGCTCGATAGTTGTTTTGCATCAAGCTTTGGACATAAGCACATAACACTCAGCAATTGGGACAAAAACCAATTAATGCATGTACCCCCTTGTATTTCAGCTATCAACGCCATCATATGATGCATGATTAACTGTCCCTCGCTTTTTAACGTTATTTTCACGAAATTAGTAAAATAACGTTAAAATTAGTGCACTTTCACTTTTGCCCCCAGGACCCACACATATATACATTATATGCACATACCGTAAGTGGGGCGTATTATATAACATTTAATATGTATTAGAAAATACATATAAACAAGAGATGATGTTGGGAAAGAAATTTAAGATGGACCAAACCGCATTGGTTTGGATGGTTTAGAAAGCCGAAAGGCCCCACGGTCAACCAATTGTTTGATTTGCCGTTTTCTTTAACCATAGTTACGACCATGAAATTCCATCAAAACCGACAAAAACAAGTTGGAAACAATAACCATCCGTAATAGTTAACGCATCATGAAAGGCATTTTTCGCGACATTAGCATCATAAGTCACTTTTTAATGGTTAACGCCCCTTAATGCTTTTTCAACCATTACTTTCCATTAGTTTCTCTTCATTTGACGTTATATTAGAAATGTTCATCTCTCTTCATGTCCCTATAAAACCTAGTGGAGTGGTGTTAGAGACATTATCAAGCACCTTCACACCCCTATAATGTTCCATTACACATGGCCTTAATTTACCTACCTTATCAACATGCAATAAACACTCCCTTAGACTATTAATATAAACAAGGGCATGACTTCTAGTGGGCGGGAGGGGCAGCCGACCCCCGAACTTTTCGCTCGGTAGTGAAGATTCTGTAGTTTTCGTATAGAAATTTTTGGGTATATACGTTTTCGACCCCCAGTCGAAAATCTCAAACTTCCCCACTGAATATAAATATATTAAACTATTAGTAAAATGTATCAATCAACTAAACTTAAAATTATGAGGATTAGACTTAACCTAACCTAACATGATCCGATTTGGTTCTAAGCAGGTCAATCGCAATCTGTAAGGTTGAATGGTTCAAAGTAGCAACTTAAGTACATAACCAACTTATGGACATGGTCCATCCAATGCTAACATCATCAGCAACCATATGATATTAAATTGTGTGATAAATCTTACTTAATTTATGTACCAACCTAACCGTTACATCACATCTGCCAACAACTTCGTATAAAAGTGGATGTCTAAATTACTAGTTTTTCCCCAAATATGGCTCATTAATTCGTTTAGGTCCCAGGTTATATGCTGATTTTTTGTGATATGTTTTCATGTAAATTTTTTTAGCAAACTCTGAGAAACCGTTACCCGAAGATAGGAGTGTTTTCGTTAAAATATATATATATATATGGGTGTTTAACGGATTCGATAACAGATCATTCGGATTTGAAAATTTTTTAAAACTTATCTGAAGTGATCCTGTCCGTATTGGAACTAGTCCCATCCAATCTAAATTATCCGAATACAATTCAGATCGGATTTGGATAATCTGAATAATCCCAACAAATATCCAAATAATCCAAATTAAACATGATAACATTTTTCCAATTTTTTTTTATTTTTTTCATTAATTTTGGTCCCTTGTATTTTACTTTTTTTTTAAACGGCAAAGAATCTAAATTGTAAACTCACCCTGCTCGGGGCTATGTTCAAGGTCGACTGCTCGACTACCATGAAACCGTGCCCCCTTATGCGTGGGAACCGGATGGAATTTGTAAACCCTCGCTCCTCATCAGGTTCGAACCCAAAATTAAAGCCCCGGTTTATCCTTTCACCAGATGTCCATCGAAATTGTCTAAGCGGGAATCGGACCTGCGTTTCCACTGTGGAGGCCAGGACAATTAAGCGCTGAACCAATTTCTAAGGACATTTTGTTTTGAAACACAAATACAAAGTTTAAACTTTAAAATAGAGTCTCCACATAATTCATATTAATTACTCTATCAATTTATTCGGATATCCGAATAATCCAGTTTTTTTTAAATCTAAAATCCACAACCAATCCAAATATCTGAATAAGAATTCGGATTCGGATAGATCCGAATACCCGAAGAAGAATTCATATAAGTTTTTTTTTTGTTTCAGATTTTGGATATTTTGAACTCTCATACCAAAAAAATCTCATAGTGTCCCACCAATTTACTACTAAAAGCAAGTCTAACGTACCAAGGTATTAAATAAACGTTTGGCTTTCCAACTGGCGTATGTTATCTCGTGGTGGTGAGGCAAACACCAAAGCAATTCAAATGGCTGAAACACTAATGATTGTATTCAAACAAATTTGAACCAAAAATTCAAAAATCAAGCTCAAATATTCATACACTAACTAAACAATGATGAACCTTAATACTTACTAAACTTTAGAAAAATAATTAAAAAAACAATTAATTGTAGTTTCATGAAAAATAACTGGGAAACATATATCCTTTAGAAAAATAATAAAAAAACAATAAATTTGTAGTTTCATGAAAAATAACTGGGAAAAAAAGATGGTATACCAAAACATAGTTTATAAAAAAGAAAGCAACTCAAACACCCTTTAAATTACATTAGCGTCCACTATTAGACTAGAAATAGTACACACCCTGATATCCTTTGTTAATAAAATATAGGTGATAATTGATAAACATATGTTAAGTTGCTTATTGGTTTGAAATACTAGGTTTAACAGTTTTGCTGATTGTTTATGTCTTGAAACCGGTTGTATAAGCCGATTCAAAAGTTCTTATATATTTTTCTAAGTTCAGCGGTTATTTATATGCCTACTATGTATAAACCATTTAGCATGTATTAGACAATAATTTGAAGTCGACGATATTGGGAAAGAAATTTAAAAGAGGCCAAACCATACTGTTTTGAACACTTTAGCAGACTAGCACGGCCAACAAACCATTTGGCTTGCCCTTTTTTAACCGTACTTACGGCCATAACATTCCATCAAAACCAACCAAACATATTGTAGACGATAAACATCCTAAATATTAAACAATTAGTAAAATGTATCAATCAACTAAATGTAAAATTACAAGGGTTAGACGCTTAGGCTTAACATAACCTAACATAACCCGATTTGGTTCTAAACATGTGACTCCCAATCTAAGATTGAATGGTTCAAAGTAGCAATATAACCAACTCATGCACATGGTCACTCCAATGCTCACATCATCACCATTCACCAACTATATGAAATTAAAAAGTTTAATAAATCTTACTTCACTTATGTACCAAACCTAACCATTACTTCACAAATCCCTTCTTGCCAACAACTTTGCTTAAAAGATGATTCCCCAAGCTCAACTTTATTAATGAAAGTGCACAGCTAGATTACTTTTTTTTTTTTGAATGACAAACGGTATTCCTTAAATACTTCTTTTGTCCAGGTTTAAACATGAGATCTCTCCTTTAAAAGGCAAGTGTCTTACCAAGTGGGCTACCCCACATTGGCAACGACAGCTAGATTACTAATTTGCTTTGGCTGGTAATTCGTATAGATCCCAAGTAATCCGTTGATTTTGGTGACACGTGGCAACATTCTATTGGTTGATCTTCTTAAGCATGTTTTAAAGTAAATATTTATTTACCATGAGAAACCGTTATCAGAAAATTCATAGCACCCCATCATTTTCTTCTAATGAATGTGATCAAATAAAACACACTTTTGCGTTGGACTGATATCCAAAATGTATTTTTGAAGAGAGGGGTGTGGAGAGTCAATCTTGTCCATCATAATGTCTTTATGATTGTTTTTGGATGTTATGTATGAATTCATAGCTTACTAAACTGCTTGTTAGAATACGCTCTATGTCAATGGCAAACTACTAAAAACAAATAGAGAAAACTACTAAATTTTACGACAAGGAAACAAAATCCATCGCAAAATAAGCGAGCGGAAAAAATATTAAAAAACTATAGCTACATTCTAAAACTAATAAGAAAAGGTAAGAAAATATTGGTCGCATAATGGTTGGAAACCTGGCGCTACAAGAACAACCGAAATAAACTGTCGCAAATCTAGCTACCGAATTGCTTGGTAGCATATTTTATTAATTGATGGACGTTATGTGTAAAAATGATCACAACTTTTACTTAATTGATTTTTTTTTGTTTTTTACCATGACGAATCGAATCACTGTCATCCGAACAACATCAGTATCAATATCGGCATTAATATATATATATATATATGATTTTCTCGATGTTCCTATAAGAATTAACTAGCTTACTCGGGTCAGTTATGTTATCGATGGTGGGGACTCAAAAAGGTTAATATTTTTACCTAGGATACATAAATGAGAAGAATCCCTACCAAGGTGGCTCTTCTAAGGATAACCATTCATGTGTACTCCCTCGCTTGTGCGTTTTGTAGCGAATCGGATGATTCGGTTGAGCATCTCTTTATGTCGTGTTGGGTTGCACACCTCGTTTGGTAGAAAGTAAGTCTCACGTGCAATATTCCACCTATTTTTGCCTTCTCTCTTTCAAGGTCCATTCCATTATTTCGGTCTCGGTTTGATTTATTTGGAAGGCTTGGAACGAGGTAATTTTTATTCTACAAAGGCTCTCCCTAGCTAAAATCATGGAAGATATAACGACTTTAGGTTTCTTATAGATCCAAAACAGGTCTAAGAATTGGGCGGTTGATTGGATTCTTTCGAAATCATTTGATGGCGGTGTTGTTGTGTTACTTGGTATGACCATGGGTGTGATGCATTTTCGATTGTAATATGGGGATTGTATTTTTTGTTCAAGGTTTAGCAGCTTGGTTTATAATATGTTTACCGTTAAAAAATGATGCAACACCATTACTGGCTGGCTGTGTGCCGGTAGTTTCACTGTGGCCCTGGGGTGCCCAGACTCCCACATATTTTTTGCTCACAGTATTAGTTTTATCGACTTTAAAAAAAAGAAGAAATTGTAGTGTAAAGTATTGCATTTTAAGAGTCCGATCGTCACCAATTTGGATTTTGAGAGTTCGGCCCCCACTGATCTTTCGTTCAAGCTTCGCCACTATGTATTTTTACCTTCAATTCCCATTATTACTGGATGCAATATTTTATGTATGATTGGAATCTAATTAAGGAAACATCATGAATAATTTAAAATAAATAGAACCACATAAATGTGATACAATTTTAGAAAAAACATCAAATACAAATAGTCTTATCATACAAAACGTACGAAAGACATGGAAATATAAATAAAACTTGGATTAACTTGTCTATCGAGATAATAATGTCGGCGATTAATAGAGTTAGGTGACGCGGTGTGCGGGCTCGTCTAACATGAATGTGATTTGTGCCTCTTAATTAATTATTAGTTTGATTAATCAAATTATTATTTGGGCTAAACATATTTTATATTATTAATGTTTAGTTAAAAGCCCATTAAATTAAATTAAATTAAGTTGATAAACAATTGTTTTGTTTATAAATACAGTGCACTGCCCATTATATTTGTTATCCATTTTTTCGTTTGTTTCATATCGTTGGGCTAAGTTTATAAATAAAATGCATTGCCCATAATATTTGTTATCCATTTTTTTGTTTGTTTCATATCGTTGGGCTAATGTTAGATTAAGATTAAATAGTCCATATTTGTATAATTCGAAGAAGTAGACGTGTACAAATCGGTTATTTTCTAAAATCGGTTCTGGTTAAAAACCGGTTTCGGTTTTTTTGGTTTAAAAAAACCGGTTATTGAATAACCGGTTTCGGTTAATAACCCGTTTTTTTTTGAAAAAATTACTAACCGGTTATAACCGGTTATTAAAAAACCGGTTTTATTTAAAACCAAATGATTTGAAAAAAACCGGTTTAAAAACCGGTAAAAAACCGGAAAAAAACCGGTTGAAAAACCGGTTTCGGGGCTGAACAATTTTATTTTTCTTGGTTTATTTTTTTTAGTGGCCGAAATGAAGTATTGTAATATAAAAGTTAACTACGAAAATCTAAAAATTTAAATTATAATATGATTAACCTTTGAAACAAACGATTGTTACATAACGTTGAACCGTGAAAGTACGAACGATAAACGAAAAAAATTAAGGGCATAAACCTAAAATATTAATCTGCAAGAACGTCCACACTTATATATATTTTTTTAGTGGGTCTACAATAGAAATAATATATCTTGAGCTTCGTTTATTCTTCTTCGCTTGAACGCGAAGTTGAACTATTGCGAAGGAATTCATCCAATGCGGCTTCTTCGTCGGTCATTGGGGTTGTCAATTCGGCTTGGACCTCGTCCTCGTACACTTCGCCTTCGTATTCCAATTCATCCTCGAGTGTGCGTATGCGTTGACATCTCTCCGCCGCATCCAAGTAATCTTTCAAGCAAATCGACATCTCAACCGTCTTTTTTGTTAGTCGAGTCTTCCTTATCGAGATCACCCTGCCACTAATAGAAAAAGCACTTTCCGAAGCTACCGTGGAAGCTTGGACCGTTAGTAAATCTCGGGCCATTGTGGCTAAGATCGGAAATTGATCTTCCTTACTTTTCCACCAAGCCAACAAATCAAAATTTTTAAATTCGTGTGAAGTCATTGTTTGTAGAAAGTTCGACCCACCATACCGACCAAGTTCGCTACTAGTGGTGTACCACGGTACATTTGACTCGACTCATCAAACAATTGGTTATAAACATACAAATCTTGGTCTTCCATACTAGAAGAACCTTCGCCGAAAGCGGCATTCTTATCGACTCGTGAATGTGTGACGTGGTTGCATCATATTTTGTTACATAAACGTCATACATTCTTGAAAGTTGATCGTTGAAACGAATTTTTGCGGCTTCACCAAAGTTAGGGTCTCGATCGGTGTTTAAATTCAACTCCTTTGCAATTTTTTCGATCAAAGACCCGGTACCAAAAACGTTAAAGCAAGGGTTTAAAGCGGTGGCACAAGTGAAAACCGCCGGTAGTTCGCTAAAATATTTTCTTAGTTTTTCCTTCATTGTTTCCGTCATATCACAATATGGCCTACCTCTGACCGACATCGTTTAATTTTAAACATATTTTAAACAAATTGTGAAGCACCAAAGAACTTGTAGGATAATAGACACCCGATAAAGTTTTTGTTGATGTTTTGAAAACTTGAAGCAATTGTGTAACCGTTTCAATAGTAGCCCAACCCGATGGATGGTAAGGTGAAACCTTCCTACGACTAGACAAAGAGTTATGGAATTCTATTAAACTATCTTTTTGCAAAATAGCCTTTTTAAACATGGTGCAAGTCGAGTTCCATCTATGAGCAACGTCCCAA
This sequence comes from Scalesia atractyloides, assembly GCA_947069175.1. Classification (NCBI taxonomy): domain Eukaryota; kingdom Viridiplantae; phylum Streptophyta; class Magnoliopsida; order Asterales; family Asteraceae; genus Scalesia; species Scalesia atractyloides. Next base: position 12,903,130 of record CAMTDV010000001.1, on the reverse strand, counting down.
TTGGGTCCTAAGCATATTCGACCCGCTTCCTTACACATTTTTTTTATATTTTGAATGTCTATGTGTGTTACTATATATATGACGTAACATTTTTTTGAAAGCTTCCTTTTGTGGTTCAATAACCTTTAAACCGTCTTGAACGGCCAAATTAATGATGTGTGCAATACATCGACTATGGAAAAAATACCTTCACAAATCGGTTTGTATTTTAATTTTAAATGCATTACCGAAACCGTATTGTTTGAGGCGTTGTCAAAAGATATTGAAAAAATCTTGTTTTTCAATTTGTATGTTGCAATACATTTGTCGATTGCTTTATAAATAGCTTCACCGGTGTGAGGGTAATCAAATAATTTAAAAAAAATTGCGCGTTTCATCATTTGCCACGTCGACGGTTCAATCCAATGGGCGGTGACACAAATATATGAGTCGGGTGAACCGTGCGGTACGGACCAAACATCGCTAGTCAAGTTAACACCGGTTTCTAATTTTTCAAAATAAGAAATTAATTATTGTTTAGCATTTTTCCACAATTTCAAACAAACTCTCCTAAGAGTAGCACGCCTTACGTGGGTGTATCGTGGTTGGAGAGTTCTTTGAACCATCTTTGTGTAGCGTTGTTTGTCGAAAGTGTTGAACGACAAACTTTCTTGGATTACAAACTTCACTATTTCCTCCCTAGCGATTTCGTAATTGTAGGCGAACAAAGAAGCGCCTTCACTTGCCATGGAGGTTTGACCACTAGCGGGTTGTTGTTTCAACGCCTTGCAAAACAGTTTTTCGATGTGTTGTCTCAACGTGGTGTTTGCGGTTTCGGTGTAGAAACCATTACAATGGTGACAACGCGCTTTTTTTCTCCCGTTGGCCATCTCGCATAAATCGAAATGTGCCCAAACTTCGGGTTGCGCTTCGTTGGAATAACACAAACCACCGTGTCTGTTGTATACTCGCCAATGTTGACCGAATCATGAGCACTAGAGCTTGCCATGCTTTTTCAAGAAATATCGAACAAGATTTTGAGCGTTTTTAAGAGTTTTTGAAGGTTTAGAGAGTGGTGTGCTTGAACCTAAGCACCCATAACCCTTATATACTAGTTGGGGAAGAATTTTAGGTCAAAATCAGTCCAAAAAAACGGCTAGGAGCCTCCCAAACGGTCATATGACCGTTACTTGCATGTTACCGTTATTAACCGGTTAAACCGGTTTTTAAACGGTTTTTTTGCCCGTTACCGGTTAACCGGTTTTCAAACTGGTTGTTTGACATAACCGTTTTTCAAATTAACTGGTTTTCTAACCGGTTTTAGTTTTAAATATCATAACCGGTATCTAACTGGTTCCTACCCAAACCGGTTTCAAAAAAACCGGTTAAAAAAACCCGGTTTCGGTTGCGTAACCGGTTTTTTTGAACACGTCTAGTAGGAAGTCTAATAAGACTTTGTTGACTTGATCGCATAGAAGGAAGGAACGACGGATACACAGTTCCAACAAAAAAATCATTATAGAATCATTAAATCCAATTTTCTTAATTCTTTTAAGAGTAAATTTCTGTCGAATCCGATAAATCATTACACGTAACCCGCAAACAGGCTTACGAGCTGAGCCCAACAAGTCCGAGTCCGATCTTCACTTATCGAGCACACGAACCTAAACGAGTCTATTATTTATATTATTATTTTAATATATTAACTAATAGATAATAAATGAGCCAAGCTTGAGCTTGAGAAACTACCAACAAGCCGAACCTGAGCTTTGAAAACAAAGCTCGAACCAAGCTGAGCTCGGGCATGACTCCTTTGCACCCTATTTGATGAGCACAATTGTAGCTGTACCACTTGGGTATGTTATTAATAGTCTATCTGTCCATGATCATAATCTGCATAAAGAAATATATGCTATACAATTTTGGCCCATTATTTCAGCTTTATCTACTCTTTTTTGTATTTTACCTGTTACCAAAGAACCCTCAAATCAACTTGTTTTAAAATAAATGGGACCTATTCAATATGATACAAGTGTCTAGTGTATAACCTCTTGATTCAAATAGAAACATAGAAAAAATCTTTTTGTGGACATGAATAAAGAGTATGCCGCAAAAAGTCTCTTTCAAGAACTCTCTTCTCATCATGGAGCTTTTATGTGATAAGTATCCCATTATAGTTTTAATATCATATTCTATTGCCAATGCCTAAGAGACCTAATCGATATGATATAAGCATTTACCTTCCACAACAACTGGCATGTCAAGTGCAGGTTGTGCAATTGAAGAGTCAAATAGGGGCTTGTGCCCACTCTTTTCACTCAAAACATCTTTCCATTTCACCATGCTTGCTCCAAGCATAGATATTTGATAATCCACTCCATCCAAGAATCTATTAGAAAAAGCGTCAGCTAAGGAGGTCTCTTGAAGATGAATTCAATTGTGATACTAAGTACTAACCCGTTACGCCGAGTGTACACCTTGGATCAGCTAACAAGTTCCTTGTGTAGATAGCCAATGGAGAAAAGGAAAATATTGGATCTGCAAGTTGAAGCAGCAAAATACATATTATGAATACAAGTTTTAACAATAATTAAAGCGGGTCAAACAACAGTCTATTATTTAAGTAATTATTTGACTTGGTTCAAAAGAGAGATTACACATTTGATCACATACATAGTTAGAATATATTCACTAAAAGGTATGAGAACCTCTATATAATCTCTAGTTCCTTAAGCTTTAGTATTCAGAACTTAGATTAAGAATACTAAATAGTAAGATGAAGTAATTATGTGAACTTGATGAAGTAATTATGTGAACTTACTCTCTAGGTAATATGAAAATGCACATCAAGTGCCCAACTAGGAAAACCTTCATCAATCCCTTCAAAGACAAACCTTGAAGAAATAAACATATGAAAGTTCTCATTTAAATTTTTTTTAAATAGTGACCTATCTGTAAGTAGAGTATTCATTGAGATGTTAATTTTAACCAAATTCCTCAAAACACAAGCATTCAATTTCAGCATCAGTTATCATTATTTCACTAATAGTATAACTAAGCAAATCATCAATTGCAATCCAATTACGCAGATAACTTACATCTAATTCATCCTAATCTGGATGAAACTTTGCTATATTGTAACACCCCAAAAATATTAAATCATATATATATATATATATATATATATATATAAACTAGGGGCATTTAACCTAGTTGATGATAGGTTGTTAAATAATAAAAATCATGAATTATGGTTCTCTTGATAATAAACTAAACATGAGGGACTAAATTGGCCAAGTGGGTGAAACTTCTTTTATTAAAACTAAACAAAAAAAATACAGCACACTCATGTGCATGAGTGTGTGTGTGCGACCATAGAAAGAAGGAAGAACACCAAAACCCTAATTCACTAAGGTGATCAAATTGGAGGGTGGATTGGGACCTTTATTGGTGGATGAATCAAGAATATTGATCATCCATACTTACCTAACACCAGGTAAGTTGTAATTTTGATTTTGGTGATACTTGATTTTGGATGATTGAACTTGATTGTTGTTATGACTTATGGGAGGTGTAATTTAAGTGTAGGATCATAATCTTCACTAAAAATAGATGATGGATTTATAAAATTATGAGTAGAGATTACTATGCTTTATGTAAAGAAGTGGATTTTTGCTCTTGTATGACAAAGCCCCAAGTGATTGTATGAATTATGAATGTAATCATGTAAGTTTGTTGAAATGGCATGTTAATATGGACTTTGATGAGTAATTGAGATAGTGAAATTGTAGTATTGATGTGAAAATGTTAAATTCTAGATGTTAATTATACATACTAGACATAGAGGTTTGAAAAGATAAGAATACATGGCTATTAGACAAATCATAGGCTTGATAAAGGTAGTATGTAAATCTTGCCCACAAGGTGTTTGATGTAATGTTTAAATGATCATGAATGGTTGAGAAGTATGAAAGGATCACATAAATGAGATTTTGACAATGTTGCGTGTCCTATGTTGTATTATGAGTTCTAAACGATATATCGGATTGAACTCTATAGGCAAATTGGGTGAAGCGTCAAGTGGCCAAGCCGGGACGGATACGCGCTTGAAAGGAAAGCTTTAAGGTACGTGGCTTAGTGCTTCGTCGTATGCTGTTAAATTATGTGTTAATTTCGTTAGATTTGCTAGTATTACAATAATTTTAAGTTTGGTTGTTTGAAAGTGATGGATTTCACATAAACTTCCAAACGGGTCAAAATAGAGCACTATATTAAGTTTGGTTGTTTGAAAGTGATGGATTTCGCGTAAACTTCCAAACGGGTCAAAATAAGAGGATTATATTAAGTTTGGTTGCTTGAAAGGGATGGATTTCACATAACTTCCAAATGGGCCAAAATAAGAGAATTATATTAAGTTTGGTTGTTTGAAAGTGATGGATTTCACATAACTTCCAAATGGGTCAAATAAGAGAATTATATTAAGTTTGGTTGTTTGAAAGTGATGGATTTCACATAAACTTTCAAACGGGTCAAAATGAAGTCTAAATGCTTACCGGGATGGGTGCGTGAATAATGACTTCGGTATAAACCCGGTGGATGGGTACGAGTATGAAAATAAGCGTAAACCGAGTAAGGGAACGCATGTTATGAACAATTAATTTAAGATATGGATGAAAATAAACTTCTTGTTTGGTTAAAGTAACCAAACAGGTCAATTAAGGATAAGTGCAAACCCGGTAATCGGGAGCACTCATTCCGTATATGTTAAGCTCGGTGACGAGTAATGATACGATTAAGCACACAACTCGGTAAGAGAAGTATGAATGTTGAAAGTAACGAACCCGAAAAGAGTAGAAGGGATGTATGTGATCCCGAATAATATTTTATAAATGGACTAAGTCTATGCACTTAGATCTCTAAGGGGTCACATGTTCTAAAAGCGCAATCGGGAATGGAAGCGTGAGGTAGGTAAGATAAGGAATCCAGAAATGGGTCATCATATATCGAGATAGATTCCATTCGTAAGGGTATGGGTTAAATAGTCTTAGGGGGTAAATCGGTAAATAATTCTATTAAATATCTATGCGTGATTATGTTTCCGATGAAGCGTATTGGACATAAACACTTGTAACAAAGGTATTTTAGGAACGAAAACAGGAAATAATGTTTTACGGAAGTGTCTCTGCAAGTCCCGAGTCGTGTTATAATGTGCAGGACTTGAAACGGGTCGAACGGACAAACAAAACAACACAACAACAAAACTAGTGCAGTAAGTGGCGTCGCCGATGCAACATGTTTGCCCGAAGCCTGCCTACGACAGTTTTGTCCTGACGCAATAATATACATGGCGTCGCCGAGGCGGCTTAATGCCGTCGCCGACACCACCTCAGAAATTTTTAATTTTCTGATTTGATTATTTGTTGTAACATTTGTAAAAAAACCGGGTCTCCAAAACCCGCTCCGTTTTGTAATCTTGTACCAAGTTACGAAATTACATTAATTAATTATGATTATTTTGAGTTTAAACGTTACATAATTAATAAATGAACTAAACTATAAAAAGTATATTTGATAAAAAGTTAAAATAAAATAAATAAAAAACAATTGCAGGTGCAGGGACTCGAACCCGGGTCAGCTGTCTCCAACGACTTATCATCCGCTTCCCAAACCACTCCGCCACCAAGTGTTTTCTGTTAACCTTAGGAAAACAATTGGGTCTTATACGCAAACACGAATCAACCGTTAATGCCATCTGAATAACGGAAATCGGTAAACCGATCGCCAAATCAGTTCAAATTCGTCTGGCTAGCTTATAACCGATGAATATCGGTTTCTAATTAAGTCCAAATTGAATGAACTTAAAGTTTCGGTTTTTGAAACCGAAAAGTTATCTAACTCCGAATAATTCAGGTTCCAATCATTTATGCGATTCAGAACCGTCTCAACTACACTCCATTTCCTTTTCGTCACGTTTTCAAGACATTTGAGCACCAAAAACTGTTCGCCGGAATTCTCTGCAGAAATCGCCGGAAAACCGTGTTCAACACAAACCGATAAGATATTCCTCCTTTGCGGTTTCAATCTATTGTTAGGACTCTACTAACATTAATCCATCACTCAAAATCAGTCACAGAAGACTTTGCTGGATTTTTGTGTTCGCCGGAGAAATTCTGGAATTTGCCGGAAACCCGCTAGTTAACGGTAAGCACATTCAAACGTGCTAATAATCAATGCACCCTGGTTCAATTTCAAATCTAATTCCTTAATTCTGTTGCTAGACCCTCTCAGCCGAAGGTTCAAAAACAGAGCTGTCTGTTTCTCGCCGGACTCCCTAAGGAAGACAACCTGTCCGGTATATTCTTTCCCCAAACTGTTCGGTTTTGTACATTTAAGCTAGTCGTCATGTTTATTAATCAGTTAAATCAGGAACCAGATGTTTGAGTAAAGTCGGTAATTGTAATGAAGAAGACGAACTTAAAAACGGGATAAGAGTAATTAAAATTCGGATAATAAACGGGTTAGACACACAGTCCAGCGGTGGACTGTGTGCAAAGTTTATATACAAGTCCCGAGTTCGATCCTTACTACACACACACTTTACGTAACAACATTTCTTTTTATTCATGAACTAACCGGGTTAGAGCGAGTAGTTGTTAAGTATAATATAAATCAAGAATATAAACCGGGTTAGACACACAGTCCAGCGGTGGACTGTGTGCAAGATAAACTTGATAACGTGCGTTCGAACCCTGTCCCAAGCACCGGTCAATTGAATTAAAACGTTTTTGTAAATAAAGGTATTTTCGGTTAAGGCGAATAAGTATATAAATATAATTAAAACTGAGTTTCTAACGGGTTAGTCACGTAGCTCAGTTGGTAGAGCTACGTGCACGTGAACTGAAGGTCACCGGTTCGAATCCCGCTTGGCGCAAACATTTACCGCTGACCGAACCGGTCAACGGTCAACGGTCAAACAGTAAAATAATAATATTTTTTTTATATATTTATTTGTTTATTTTAATTTAAAAATCAATTAAAAATACTTAAAAATAACATTTTTAAGGATAGAAAATAGCCATAAACTCACAAAAATATATCTAAAAATCCCATTAAAATCTTTAATAAAATCCATCCATTTAATATATTTTTCCATTATTATTTAGGTTAGTGATTCCTCGTTGACTCGTTTCGTCTAAATCGTGCGCATCTCACCATCTCAAATTCAACGCACCCAATGTGAGTGAACCCTTCAAATTCCCCGTTTTAATCACGTTTTTGGGTGTATCATGTGTCTTGTTCATTTACATATTATAACCAAGTTATTGTGCATATATCATATCATGACATGTGTATTAGTTTGTTGCTGTTAAGTAGTTATTATTGTATGCAAATTATTTTTCAATACATGCAATTGCCGAGGCCGTGGCTCCCCATCCATCGAGGTTGAGTTGGATCCCCATTTAATTATGCGGTTGATCTTGGCGTGCCCGCACGATCGGCTCCGTTTGATTGAGCCTTGATCGGTCATTTCATTTTACATTTCAATACATGCAATACGCTCGGCTCCGTTTGATTGAGCCTTGAGTGCACAGTTCAATTTACATTTCCAGTTCATGCAATACGTTCGGCTCCGTTTGATTGAGCCTTGAGCGCACAGTTCAATTTACATTTCCAGTTCATGCAATACGATCGGCTCCGTTTGATTGAGCCTTGATCGCACAGTTCATTTATGTTAATTATTATATGATGTTGGTATGTTCATGTATGCAATCGATTGTTAATGTATGATATAATTGAAATTTATATTTGCCAATGTGTGATTATATACATGTGCTCTTTTATGATTATGCACAATATTTTATTGATAAACTAACCAGAAAATCATTATCAAATGTTTATCTATAAGGTTCACTCGCCAACTTATGTTGACCCAAAAACCTCCTATTTTACACATGATACAGGTGAACCAGCAGCAGCTAGGAACACATAGGACCTGGATTAGAAGAAATAAAACTATTTAGTATTTGGATTATTATGTTTGGTTGTTTTCCCTTGTAATGAATGAACATGTTTGGATGTTTGAGAAATGTAACTTTGACTTCATTTAATTATGAAACATAATAGTAAATGTCATGTGCTTTGGTGATAACCCAATTATGCCCCGACTCTTATTTCCGCTGCGGGTTGGGGTGTGACAGATTGGTATCAGAGCCATGACTATAGGGATATAGGATAGGTTATTAGACCCTTAGAGCCTATACTATAGTCGATTAGAAACTTATAAGAATTTTGTGTGTTATATGCCAAATTTCATGATGTTTATATGTTTATGTTAAATGTTACATTTGATATTGTTCAAGCATGTTCATAAGTATGTATTATCAAATAATGCCTATCATGAAATCGTATGATCATAACATATCACATCCATGCAAGCACACACCACATCATGATTGATTTTACAATGATTTTCGTGTTTTCAAATCTCATTAAAGTGAGTTCTCATGACGGGCATGTAGTAACTGGAAGGGTACTAGTACCGGTAGTCGGAACGTCCTGTCTAGGCTGGCATTCGTATAAATCCAAAATAAAGGACCAGTTTGCCTACCTGGGGACTAACGATGAGAGTACGAAATACCTATTAGGCCAAAGCATGCTATACCAAACGTCGTGAGAGCTAATCCCACTTTGAGTTGTCATTGTGTCTACACCTGGACACGTTCCGACCAAACACCTCATGAACATATTTTGTGGTTTGCATTCGGGGGATGCAAGTGTTAAATTGCCAATACTAATGTGAATCCTACCAAGCCAATAGCCATGGGGGCCCACATGACTATGTAGGTGAAGGTATGGGGGACATTTGAGGCCCAACATGAGCGAACCCAAGACATCCTTTGGATGTAGTTGCATTATTGATATTTATGTTATTTTCATTTTCTTAAAGACACATGACACCTAAAAAGACATCATAAACTCACAATCTTCTCACTTTATGATCCTGTAGATGTCGTCTAGACCGCATCGAAGAAGTAGGAAATCGGAAAAGTCTCGGGAACGTTTGGCCACTCATATCGCGAATCAAATGGTCACGATATTGCCGGACATCGTAGTACAAGTACAACAAGCCCTTGCTGCAAATCCTACTAACCCTCCTCAACAACAGGACCAGATCATCAACAACCCTCCTACCAACAAATGCTCCTACAAACATTTTAAGTCCTGTGATCCTCCGAAATTCGAAGGGACTGAGGGAGTCACTGCTCTCCTACATTGGTTCGAGGAGATGGAAAACGTTTTCTTAAACTGCGATTGTCCTGAGGATCGCAAAGTTCGTTACGCCACCGGGAGACTACTTGGTGTAGCTCTCACTTGGTGGAATACGGAGAAAGGAAAAAGGGGAACAGAAGATACGATGGCCTTAACTTGGGAGGAGTTAAGGGAAATCATGACTAGGCGATTTTGTCCTAGGAGTGAAATTAAGAAATTAGAGGATGAATTTCATGCCTTGAAGCAAAAAGATGGTGATCACTCTACTTACAACAAAAGGTTCTTGGAGTTGAACCAAATGGTTCCAAACTTATTCACTCCAACCTACCGTCTGATCGAACATTACATTCGAGGACTTCCCTCGAAAATCCAAGATTCGGTCCTCAGCGTTTCACCGGTAACACTCGAAGCTGCCATGGAGTTGGCAACAGAACTGACCGAAAACCGAATTCGCAATGGGAAATTCAAGGAGGAAAAGAAGAAAACACCTGCTGAGGGACAAACCTCAAACCACCACCCTCCGTCCTCTAAATTTGCTAACAAGAGGAAGCGTAACACCAGGAACTTTGCAGTCACCCAAACCAACACCCCTGTTCCTGCTGCACCCATCACTCAAGCCACTCCTCCACCCGCGCCATACAGAAAACCATACACAGGGCCACTACCAAAATGTAACCGTTGTCAGTATCACCACTCCCCTGACTATCCTTGCCAATACTGTGCCGGCTGCGGTCGCGCCGGACACACTGCTCAAAACTGCCGCACGCTCCAACGAACAAACCGCCACCAACCTATAACCCAAACCCACCAACAATTAATGGGTCAAGCCCAACAACAGCTACCATACCCACCCACTCAACATTTAGCCCAAACATACTATCAACCCAATTACCCTATGGGCCAACCTATGCGGGCTTGTTTCAACTGCGGCGACCCAAGTCATTTCAGGAACACATGTCCAAGGCTGGTTAATATTATTCATGCTCAGGCCCAAGCCAATCCTGTGAATCAAGCGAACCAAGCTCCTCCACCTGCTAGAGGAAGGGCTTTCAATATTAACGCAAACCAGGCCAGAGCTGACGGCAATGTGGTCAACGGTACGTTTCTTATAAATGGTAGATATGCCTCTATGTTATTTGATACTGGTGCGGATAGAAGTTTCGTGTCATTAGAGTTTGAACCTATCTTAAGTAAAAATCGGGATAAGCTCGCGGAATCCATAACGGTAGAAGTTGCGGACGGAAAACCTGTTTCATTAGGATCTATTTTACGCAACTGTACACTCACCTTAAACGACCACGAATTCTCAGTCGATCTTATTCCTATGAGGCTGGGAAGTTTTGACATCATAATCGGTATGGATTGGCTCAGTCTACATCATGCGGAAGTTGTATGTCGTGAGAAATTTATTCGTATTCCTCTTTCAAACGGTCAGACTCTTCGAATCTTTGGAGAGACCTCGTCGAAAGGGCTCAACTTAATGTCTTGTCTTCAGGCTCAAAAATGCCTTCGCAAGAATTATGTTGCGTTTTTAGCCCATATCATCAAGAAGGGGACCGCAGAGAAGAAACTTGAAGATATTCCTGTTGTAAAAGATTTTCCACAAGTTTTTCCTGACGACATTTCAGGACTTCCTCCAATCAGAGATGTCGAATTCCGTATCGATCTCATACCTGGTGCTACACCAGTGGCAAAATCTCCATATAGGTTAGCCCCCTCTGAAATGCAAGAGCTAGCCAGTCAATTGCAAGAGCTGACTGACAAGGGATTCATACGCCCCAGCTCATCGCCTTGGGGTGCACCTGTACTTTTTGTAAAGAAGAAAGATGGATCTTTTCGCATGTGCATCGACTACAGAGAGCTCAACAAGTTAACTATCAAAAATCGATATCCTTTACCTCGCATAGATGATCTTCTTGACCAACTACAAGGTGCCAGTTGCTTTTCGAAAATCGACCTTCGATCTGGCTATCATCAGCTTAGAGTGCATGAAGAAGACGTCCCTAAAACTGCTTTTCGAACTCGATATGGTCACTATGAATTCATGGTTATGCCGTTTGGATTAACCAACGCACCAGCTGTTTTCATGGACCTAATGAATAGAGTCTGCAAACCTTACCTTGATCGATTTGTTATTGTATTCATCGACGATATTCTTATCTATTCAAAATCTAAAGCTGATCATGAGCGTCATCTGCGACTTGTTCTTGCACTTCTAGAAAAGGAAAAGCTTTATGCCAAGTTCTCTAAATGTGAATTCTGGTTAAAAGAGGTGCTCGGGCATGTAGTCAATGACAAAGGAATACATGTGGACCCATCAAAGATCAAAGCAGTTCAAGAATGGCAAGCTCCACGAACACCAACTGAAGTAAGATCTTTTCTTGGACTTGCTGGCTATTATCGTCGGTTCATTTCAAACTTCTCTCGCATTGCTGTGCCACTCACGGCTTTAACCCATAAAGGGAAACCATTTGTATGGGGACCCAAGCAAGAAGAAGCTTTTCAAACTCTCAAGCAAAAACTTTGTGATGCACCAATCCTCACACTTCCTGAAGGTTGTGATGATTTTGTAGTCTATTGCGACGCGTCAGGGCAAGGATTAGGTTGCGTTCTCATGCAAAGAGGAAAAGTCATAGCTTATGCCTCAAGGCAACTCAAGACACACGAAAAGAACTACACCACTCATGACCTTGAACTTGGAGCTGCTGTATTTGCTCTTAAGATATGGAGACATTATCTCTATGGTACGAAGTGTGAAATCTACACTGACCACAAGAGTCTTCAACATATCTTCAACCAGAAAGAGTTAAATATGAGGCAACGAAGATGGGTCGAACTCCTAAATGATTACGACTGTGAAATCAGATACCACCCTGGTAAAGCAAATGTGGTGGCTGATGCACTTAGTCGAAAGGGTTATGCGAACTCCATTCACCTTCTATGTTCGCAAATTATAACCAATGTTAAGGATCAAATTCGAGAAGCTCAACAAGTTTCAATAACAGAGGAAGATGTACAAAAAAAGATGTCCTGTGGAGCCGAGCTAAAACTTGAAACTAAATCGGATGGTATTTTGTATTACCTGGATCGTATATGGATTCCTAACCACATCAATCTTCGTGAAACACTCATGCATGAAGCTCATAAGACGCGATATTCTATACACCCAGGAGCCGATAAGATGTATCAAGACTTACGGTACACCTATTGGTGGCCTGGAATGAAGAAAGATATTGCCGTTTTTGTTTCCAAGTGTCTCACATGTTCTAAGGTGAAGGCTGAACACCAAAGACCATCAGGACTTCTAGTCCAACCAGAAATACCTGTATGGAAGTGGGAAAATATAACCATGGATTTCATTACCGGGTTACCTCGCACTTCTAGTGGGTATGACACTATATGGGTGGTTATAGACCGACTTACAAAATCAGCTCACTTTATCCCTATTCGAGAAGATTTCAAGAACGATAAACTTGCTCGTATTTATATCAACGAAATCGTAAGCCGGCACGGGGTACCAATTAGTATTATTTCTGATCGTGATGGTCGTTTCACCTCACGAACATGGCAAGCAGTACAATCCGCTATGGGCACTCGACTAGATCTCAGTACCGCCTATCATCCTCAAACTGATGGACAGTCTGAGCGCACCATTCAAACTCTTGAAGACATGCTTAGAGCATGTGTCATAGACTTCAAGGGAAATTGGGACGCCCACCTACCGTTAGTCGAATTTTCGTACAACAACAGTTATCATTCTAGCATCGGCATGGCACCTTTTGAAGCTTTATATGGTCGAAAGTGTCGATCTCCTGTTTGTTGGCACGAAATTGGGGAAGCACAAATTACTGGTCCAGAATTGATCCAAGAAACCACAGATAAGATTCATCAAATCCGAAACAATCTTCTAGCGGCTCAAAGTCGTCAAAAGAGTTACGCAGATAAACGACGGAAGCCCTTGGAGTTTAGCGTTGGTGATCATGTGCTTTTAAAAGTATCACCGTGGAAGGGAGCAGTTCGTTTTGGTCAAAAGGGAAAGCTAGCACCACGTTACGTAGGACCTTTCAAAATACTCGAAAAAGTAGGTCCTGTAGCATACAAGCTTGACCTACCGGAAGAACTCGACAGGATTCATCCCACATTCCACGTGTCGAACTTGAAGAAGTGCCTCGCTGATGAGAATCTTCATATTCCACTGGAGGATATTCAGATTGATGAATCCATGCATTTTATTGAAAGACCAGTGGAGATTATGGACTATGGAGAAAAGCGTCTACGACGAAGTCGCATTCCTATTGTTAGGGTACGCTGGGAGTCGAAACGGGGACCTGAGTTACTTGGGAACGTGAAGACTCAATGCGTGAAAAATACCCTCATCTTTTCCCTACTACTTCAACTGTTTGAATTTCGGGACGAAATTCCTAAAAGTAGGGGATACTGTAACATTTGTAAAAAAACCGGGTCTCCAAAACCCGCTCCGGTCTTGTACCAAGTTACGAAATTACATTAATTAATTATGATTATTTTGAGTTTAAATGTTACATAATTAATAAATGAACTAAACTATAAAAAGTATATTTGATAAAAAGTTAAAATAAAATAAATAAAAAACAATTGCAGCTGCCGGGACTCGAACCCGAGTCAGCTGTCTCCAACGACTTATCATCCGCTTCCCAAACCACTCCGCCACCAAGTGTTTTCTGTTAACCTTAGGAAAACAATTGGGTCTTATACGCAAACACGAATCAACCGTTAATGCCATCTGAATAACGGAAATCGGTAAACCGATCGCCAAATCAGTTCAAATTCGTCTGGCTAGCTTATAACCGATGAATATCGGTTTCTAATTAAGTCCAAATTGAATGAACTTAAAGTTTCGGTTTTTGAAACCGAAAAGTTATCTAACTCCGAATAATTCAGGTTCCAATCATTTATGCGATTCAGAACCGTCTCAACTACACTCCATTTCCTTTTCGTCACGTTTTCAAGACATTTGAGCACCAAAAACTGTTCGCCGGAATTCTCTGCAGAAATCGCCGGAAAACCGTGTTCAACACAAACCGATAAGATATTCCTCCTTTGCGGTTTCAATCTATTGTTAGGACTCTACTAACATTAATCCATCACTCAAAATCAGTCACAGAAGACTTTGCTGGATTTTTGTGTTCGCCGGAGAAATTCTGGAATTTGCCGGAAACCCGCTAGTTAACGGTAAGCACATTCAAACGTGCTAATAATCAATGCACCCTGGTTCAATTTCAAATCTAATTCCTTAATTCTGTTGCTAGACCCTCTCAGCCGAAGGTTCAAAAACAGAGCTGTCTGTTTCTCGCCGGACTCCCTAAGGAAGACAACCTGTCCGGTATATTCTTTCCCCAAACTGTTCGGTTTTGTACATTTAAGCTAGTCGTCATGTTTATTAATCAGTTAAATCAGGAACCAGATGTTTGAGTAAAGTCGGTAATTGTAATGAAGAAGACGAACTTAAAAACGGGATAAGAGTAATTAAAATTCGGATAATAAACGGGTTAGACACACAGTCCAGCGGTGGACTGTGTGCAAAGTTTATATACAAGTCCCGAGTTCGATCCTTACTACACACACACTTTACGTAACAACATTTCTTTTTATTCATGAACTAACCGGGTTAGAGCGAGTAGTTGTTAAGTATAATATAAATCAAGAATATAACCGGGTTAGACACACAGTCCAGCGGTGGACTGTGTGCAAGATAAACTTGATAACGTGCGTTCGAACCCTGTCCCAAGCACCGGTCAATTGAATTAAAACGTTTTTGTAAATAAAGGTATTTTCGGTTAAGGCGAATAAGTATTTAAAATATAATTAAAACTGAGTTTCTAACGGGTTAGTCACGTAGCTCAGTTGGTAGAGCTACGTGCACGTGAACTGAAGGTCACCGGTTCGAATCCCGCTTGGCGCAAACATTTACCGCTGACCGAACCGGTCAACGGTCAACGGTCAAACAGTAAAATAATAATATTTTTTTTATATATTTATTTGTTTATTTTAATTTAAAAATCAATTAAAAATACTTAAAAATAACATTTTTAAGGATAGAAAATAGCCATAAACTCACAAAAATATATCTAAAAATCCCATTAAAATCTTTAATAAAATCCATCCATTTAATATATTTTTCCATTATTATTTAGGTTAGTGATTCCTCGTTGACTCGTTTCGTCTAAATCGTGCGCATCTCACCATCTCAAATTCAACGCACCCAATGTGAGTGAACCCTTCAAATTCCCCGTTTTAATCACGTTTTTGGGGTGTATCATGTGTCTTGTTCATTTACATATTATAACCAAGTTATTGTGCATATATCATATCATGACATGTGTATTAGTTTGTTGCTGTTAAGTAGTTATTATTGTATGCAAATTATTATTTCAATACATGCAATTGCCGAGGCCGTGGCTCCCCATCCATCGAGGTTGAGTTGGATCCCCATTTAATTATGCGGTTGATCTTGGCGTGCCCGCACGATCGGCTCCGTTTGATTGAGCCTTGATCGGTCATTTCATTTTACATTTCAATACATGCAATACGCTCGGCTCCGTTTGATTGAGCCTTGAGTGCACAGTTCAATTTACATTTCCAGTTCATGCAATACGTTCGGCTCCGTTTGATTGAGCCTTGAGCGCACAGTTCAATTTACATTTCCAGTTCATGCAATACGATCGGCTCCGTTTGATTGAGCCTTGATCGCACAGTTCATTTATGTTAATTATTATATGATGTTGGTATGTTCATGTATGCAATCGATTGTTAATGTATGATATAATTGAAATTGATATTTGCCAATGTGTGATCATATACATGTGCTCTTTTATGATTATGCACAATATTTTATTGATAAACTAACCAGAAAATCATTATCAAATGTTTATCTATAAGGTTCACTCGCCAACTTATGTTGACCCAAAAACCTCCTATTTTACACATGATAAAGGTGAACCAGCAGCAGCTAGGAACACATAGGACCTGGATTAGAAGAAATAAAACGATTTAGTATTTGGATTATTATGTTTGGTTGTTTTCCCTTGTAATGAATGAACATGTTTGGATGTTTGAGAAATGTAACTTTGACTTCATTTAATTATGAAACATAATAGTAAATGTCATGTGCTTTGGTGATAACCTAATTATGCCCCGACTCTTATTTCCGCTGCGGGTCGGGGTGTGACATTTGTTTAATTAGTTATGTTGTACTTCCCCTTATTCATTATAATACTAACTAATTGCAAACTTTTAGTTTAAGGAAATCGCAAGCATCCTCACACAATGATCAAGCCATCAACAAGGAACCGAACACGATGAAGATTTAGTTTCCGCATCCTTTTGTAAACCATGTGTTTATAAATATAAATATAATATGGGTGTAACAGTAAACCCGTACTTGATATAAATTTTGAAATTTCGTTATCTGAATGAAACACAAAACCTTTTATTAATCTCAACTAAGTAAGTTAGGGTCTTATATATATCAAATAAACATCACACAACTTATCAACATTCGCACATCTCAACACCTTAATTTCCTATTACTCAACCCTAACTCTTTCAATCCTTCAATCAGAACTAAATCATGATTCAAAACATCAACAGGTTCTAAATTCAAAGCAACCAGACAAATGAGCAATCTCACGAATAACAGTTTCTACATTACAATTTCACAATTAGCTAATATCTAGGGTTTTTAGGTTTTTAGATCAACAAATGAATCGAGGTGAATGATATACATCAGATCTACAACTACAACGGTGGAACGACAGTGTAACCGATCGGTTATATTATTCAACCCTAACTCTGTCAATCCTTTAGTCATAACCAAATCATGATTTGAAACATCAAGAAGTTCTAAATTCAAAGCAACCGAACAAACGGGCAATCTCACGAATAGCAGTTTCTATGTTAGAGTTTCGCAATTAACTAATATCTAGGGTTTTGGGTTTTTAAATCAGAAAATGAATCTAGAAATCATACCGTTCAGATATACGTCAGATCTGCAACGGTGAAACAGCGGCGTAACCGATCGGTTAACCACAACAATCGTTTGCCTACCGATGAAAGTTATTCGAATTGTTGATGATGATTATCACCTATTTGGTTCAAATTTGAAGATGAATGGATTATCGCGTAACCAATCGATTAGCTCCCAAATGTCCTCCGGTAATTCGTCTTAGTTGCGATTGTTATCTGATCTGGTTATTGATCGATAAATTGGAATATGAATGGATTGACAATGTGAAGATTGTGTGATAATGGAAGTGATGGATTGAGAAATGGATTAAATTGGTGATTCATATGGATGACGATGATGAATATTTGGGCATTTAGGGTTTTGAATTTTAATTTGGCAAACGTACTTTGACAGAAGGTACGACAGAAATGTAATTAGACGGGTTATTAGGGTTACATGTATAATTTGTTGAAAGCGGTGGGTTATCAGATGAGGTCCAGTGATGTAAGGGGATTTTTTATTTTTGTAAAATTTTCATTACAAATGCGTAGGAAATTGCTACAATTTTCTAACAAACTACTTAGAAATAGTAGTTTTAATTAGGTTTTTGTAGGTAATGTGTCACAATGTTGTAGAATTGTATTTAATAATAGAAAATTAGTTAGGTTAATAGTTTCGTAAAAAAATGCGTTACAAATGTGTCGGAATTTGCGACGCATTTTTTTTTGCGTTGGAAATTTCCGTAACAAAATGACCATTTTCTAGTATTATTAAGTGTAATAACATTCTGCCAAGTGTTATTGCATGTTTCAATTCTTCAGTGTCCTCTGGCGGGCACACCACTGACGAAACGAAGGCTATGTTCGAGGCATGGATGGTTAAACATAAATGAGTGTACAGCACCCCTGCAGAGAAGGAGAAGAGGTTTCAGAATTTTAAAAACAATCTCAAGGACATAGGAAGCACAACTCCACTGGAAATTCTACTTACCGGCTAGGACTCACTAAGTTTTCAGATATGACCCATGAAGAGTTCGGGCGTATGTATGGCGGATTGTGGACGACCCAGTAATTATTTGTTGCGGTGCAGATGAGGCTTTTAACCACATTTTCAAGGGGTGCGGTCGGATTTTTTTGCCTAAAATATACACTAATTTTTTTAAAGGGTGCGGCTGCCCACCCACGACTGTGGGTAGGTCCGCCCCTTTAACCCTATCCCTCTACCTCTGATTATCCTTAAACCATAACTTTCTAAACTATGTTATTTTAGATTTCTTATTTTGTGAAACCATGTCTTATTCTGTAACTAGCAATTTAAAAGTTTTTAAGTGGTGCAACATTACTATTGGTTAACACATTCGAACACCAATTCATAAATTTTTATGAGTTATAATCCCTGGTGGAAACATACATGAGGGGAAAACACTGTTTCTAAGTCTGTTGTATGATTTGATATTTTGATGTAGAGGTGCCAACAAGGATTGGGTAACACATTTTGCACTACAAGAAAACGTGGCAATAGCGGCGACAGCTAAAGGTGGTGATTAGCGCCGCTAAAACCTTTAGTGGTGACATGCCACCGCTATTGCTTGGTTGGTATTGACCTGTATGTCGCCGCTAAAGGGTGTGTTGCCACTAAAGGGTAAAACTTTTAGCGGCGACACCCCATTGCTAATGAATCGTTGCTATCAGGCTTCATCGCTAAAGTCATTTTTTAAAATTTTTTTGCTACATTTACAATATTTTTCGGTTTTTACGAATACACAAAACCTGCCAATTTCCAGTTTTCAGCAAACTACATAAACACCGCGTCTGGATCGGGGCAATACGGCGACATATTGCGAGTCGCCGCGATTGGATGGTTAGTGGTATTTCTTGTAGTGTTGGGTGAGAGTAATTTTTTTTTTGTTAAATATGATTAAACGTTGGATAAAAAATATAATCTTATTCAAATACAATGAGATCTAGAACAATTTTGAACATTTGAATACACCTTTCATAAATTGTGACATGTTTATCATTTGACCCATTCTAAAAAAAACTACCTGGACTGACTTGTTTTAATGTAAATGGGTGAAAAGAACAACCAGAATTGACCAGTTTTAATGTAAACGGGTTTAAGAAACCATATAAACCTTTTGTGTATATGATTTTATCATTGCTTTGGTTTACAACCACCACCTCTCCCCAATAACAATATATAAGATAACAAACTGAAAGCCTGTTAAAATCATATACAAAAAAGGTTTATATGGTGCTTACTTATACATGACCATTAAACATTTAATGTGTAACTCGCCACGCATGTCCAAAGGGTTTGTACCTTACGGTATCAAGGTGTATGGACATTGGTGGCGAGTTACACATTCAAAAAAAAGTATCTAAAGATTGATGACGAAGATACTTCCCTTTAGTATTCCTACCTTGATGTAGCTAAACTCATCAGTGCCTCTATTTCAAAATCATGCGTAAAACGGGTCAATCGGACAGAAAACACACTCTGATATCCTGTAAACTTGTAAACCATGTGAGTTGCAACTTATAAGCCTTTCTTGTTGATTTGAGTTGTGTTTTAATCTTAAAGGGGCCAAAATAAAAACTTCAGGTTAAAATTGGACATGTCAAATCTATGCAACGTAAGAATATAGTTTTTGTGATTATAATGAACACAAAAGTTATTGGGTGATTATAGTGAACTCAACCAGGCTCGTACTGAAACTAGCACGTTTCACCATCAAAAAATGTTTTCAGTTGCTATCTAACCGGAAACCTCCAAGCAATCAGCAAACAGTTGTTGAGTGTAACATGATTGCAGCTCAACTTGCTTTGTATCCACTAAACTTTTAATATAATGGACCTTAATATCACTGTGCTTACTCAGGCTATGTGATGCAAGATTTTTGGATAAGTAAACAGAAGACACGTTATCACAAGAGTTGGCCCTTCTTGCTCGTAGCACAACTCATCCATCAATTGTCTCATCCAAACGGCTTGGCATGCTGCCCCATTACCGCTACATAGTCTACCTCCGTGGATTAAAGAGCTGCAATAAACTGTTTCTCCAGGAGACTGCACCACTTCCCACTGAAAACACATGGGTCGAAATACTTGTCATCGAGCCCAATCGTTATCCGTGTATCTAGTAATGGGTAAAGGTCCAGTAACATATAGGAAATTTAAACTGTTCTAAACGTAAATGCTAATATCTACACAAAGAGTAGTACCTGAAGCAATGGGTAAAGGTCTTTGTTGCTTAGTCTTCCGTCTCGTGAGATAATATTAGTTCAACAATTAGAATGTGAAACACTACATGATATGTATGTGTTTTCTTCAAAATGAACCTGGCAAGGAAGTCGGACTTCTGATCGCCATGGATATGAAGCCAGTTTTGATTTGAGGATGATTGATGTTATTAGATTTTAAGTTTCTTTTGTCTCATGTCACCAAGGAAGGCGTCCCTAAGAAGAAGCAAGCAAATGGTGGTTTGGGGGCGAGCACACCCGACAAAACGGGCGAATCAACAGGTCAGAAGGGACGTCGTTTTAAAAAAAAGTCATTTTGGTTCGGGTCAAACCAGGTTGATCAATAATGAGTACAGGTCAAACCGGGCTGTTTTGAAAAATGACAAATTTGGTTAGGATCATAACAGGTTCTAAGAAATATAATAATCTATCATCAAAGCCCAATGAATTTTCATGAAAGCAACAAATTGGGTGGAGGTTAACAACAAATTAAAAAAGTTTTTGCTTGATAGTGTACCGCATGCATTTAAGTGTTGTAAGACTAAACTGTTCTCAAACTATATATTAGGAGCAAATACCACCTCCGTAAACACATGCAATAATGTTTTAAACTTTATACAGAAAAAAACTGACATAATATAAATATAGTTAACATATAAAGTAGTAGACATAAATGTACCCTAATTTGATGAAGTTTCTACTTGATTCTCTTCGTTGATTCCTCTATTTCCTTAACAAAAAGACAAAGAAAATTCAACTATCATTAGTGACCATTCTCACGAAATCAACTATCAGATGTTTATCAAATGCATTTATGTTAATTTAATTAAAAAATAACTTTTTTTTAACATTAATGACCCTAACTAAATTAACTTTTTAATAACTAATTAAAAATTAAATTTTTAATAAATAATTATTAATTGTTAATAAATAAATAATGAATCCAAATAATTCATTAAAAATACAATATACAATTTTTCAATATTTGACTCGTGTAATACATAATTGTTAATTAATTAAAAATACAATCTATAATTTTTCAATATTTGACTCGTGTAATACACAGGTTGATTCCAAACAATGTTACGTATCACTCAATTGTATATTAATAACATATACTAATTCACTTATTTGTTTATCAATCTCATACTAATTATAAGCATGCAATAAAAACCTTTAGTCAATTAACGATATTATTTTTTCTAAAATTTGTTTACAACAATATGTAATTATTCGTCTATTAGTGGTTTCTAAATCAAAAGATTATTAATATCTACCTCTTTTTATAAAACTAGTTTTTTGAATTTATTTTATTTTTTATTGATAGTATCCAAATCCAAAGATATACTATAAATGATGATAAACCATATACATCTCAACCATATATATCATAATACACATCATAAAGATGTAGGAATTTTTTCGATTACCTATACTATTAAATAATAATAATCAATCATAATTTTCACGCTTATCACTTATTTATTTTCTTAGCTATTTCTAATATTTTTTTCCATATTTCATCAACCCGCGTAATACACATGTTTCTAACCTAATAAAAAATAAAGTAAAATATACATTACAGTTCATTTATTGAAAAGGTAAATCTTGATTATTGTATGTATTAACCGATTAATGCACCAGTTTATTCAACATGCGCAATACACGGTTTTTTTAATATAACTTTTTTATTACTTCGTATATGAAATTACATTTATTTAACCCGCATCATAAATTATTTTTTTATTACTTAATATATGAAATTACATTTATTTAACAAACACCATCTTTTTTAATTATTTTTCGAAAGCTTTACAAAAATGCCATTAACTAGTTTTTTTTATTATTTATAGTTTTCATTTACACCTTCATCTTTAATAAATTTATCATATGGTCTATCAACTTTGGTAATGACATATTCAGCACCTCAACTTAAATAAAGATTCTTTTTGTCGTTTTTTAGTTTTTCTTAGTGTAATGTTTTTCTAAATTCCATAAGTAGGTTAGTGTCGATGCTGTAACGAACTAAACCAATAATTTTTCCTTAACTTTTCAATATACCGTCGTGACATGGTCTTTCTATCGTCGCGTAAAATATCCCCTAACGATTTGCCTATTTTTATCTACGGTGTTGTTTTTTGTACTTAAATTTTAGCATTGACACTTACACACCATCAACTTTATAAAAAATTTGTTAAAATGCCATTTTGGTCCTTCGAGTTTTACGTGCTTATTTTTATGTGTTTGGGTCACATATAATACGTTCTTGTGCTTACTTTATGTTCATTTTCAGCTGGTCTTCGTTTTAACATAAATTTTGTTCGGAAACGTGTCAGGTCAAATTTAATATGTTTTCACTAGGCGGTATAAATTCGAGTTTATTTATGTTTTGACGTCGTTGCAAATATAATATGTTTTCCAAGTTGGTTTAAATTCGACGTAAAATTTTCTCGGTAATTAGTCATGTCAGATATAATACGTTTTCGTGCCTTATTATGTGTGTTTTTTGTTGGTCTGCGTTTTGACGTAATTTTTTTTTTAAAACAAGTCAGGTCAAATAACTGATAGTATAAATTCGAGTTAGTTTAAGTTTCGACACCGCCACACCACATAACGAATCAAAATACTAGTAAATTAATAAAACTATGCATGCAAAAGTAACACATACAACCATACATGGTCGAGTGGTTTTCTCTCCCTCTCCCTGTCTCTCTCGTGTGTGTAGCTGTCATCGTGTGTAGCTGTCAGATTAAGATAAGGTAGAAGGAGGAAAAAACCATACATGCAAAAATAACACAGACAATTCACAGTTGATTCTGAATTTTATAAGTTACAATAATGACCTCTAATCAAATATAACTAATTACAAACATAGATCTACTAGTTATTAAAGGGTATTTTAGTTATTTTAGTAAAACTTAACAAAAAATTTAAAAAGGGTTGAACTTAGTACTCAACATTGTGACAAATTAAAAGATTACTACCTGATTTTGTAACAAAAAACTATTAGTACCCGACATTGAAACTGGGCAGAAACCACAAGGATCAACAGTGTAATTTTTTCCGTGATAAATAAACCAAACATTTTTTAACACATCATCGCCTTACAAAGAAATAACTCCTGGTTATTTAGCCAAACCACCTACTAGGCTCAATGTGTGTCGGGTCGTTTAGCCTTGCCTCATTATGGAAGAATGAGCAACATAGAAATGCAATGGGCCGGGTATGGAACAAACATTTGTAATTCGGGTATTGAATGTGATAGGAGTAAAAGAGAGAACATTGTAATTCAAACGAAACGGTAAATTAAGATAGATCAACGGTTCGTTTTCGAATATAGATTAACCACCAACACAAACCGTAGGGCAATCTAAACGTGAATCGGGATACTGAAATCATCACCCGTTTCAATTTAGCTTTCAAAGAATACTACACTACATAAATATGCCAAATTTGTTCTAGCAATGGAACAATTAATTCAACTTAAAATCCATTGAGAAAAATTAACCAAGAAAGAAATTCTCATTCAATCAAAAACACACTACCCTTTCATTGATATCACGACGGGTAATAATAGAGTAGGATAAAATACAAACCAAGTTTTATGTAAAAACAGTAAGAACTAATATCAAGCCACCCCATGACATCCATTTAGTTTATAAAGAGCGGCATTTTTGTACTTTTGTTTTAATGTTGATTTTACCGATTCTTATTTTTATGCAACTTGTTAGTTTTTTTTTAATACAATTATATTTTCCATAAATACATCAAAAACTGAGTTTAAAAAATCAATTCATTAAACAATTAAGCAATCCATTATTGTTTTGAACTCATTATTTCATAAAACATTCTTATTCTTTTTTATCTAATCCTAATTCTATATGCTATATTTATTCGATATGTAATTATCATCCATTAATGTAAAGTTAATATTAGCACGTCAAAACCATCACAAACGTTTTGGGCTGATTGTATATTTTTGTGTGCTGATTTCATAAATTGTTACGCTAATTTAATAAAATAGTATGCTACTTATTTAAATATTTGTGTTACTTATACAAATTTATGTATTTATTATATAATTTTATGTGCTAAATTGTTAAGTTGATGTGCCAATCTTATAAGTTTGATGTGGATAAATATTTGTGTCACTTATATAGATTAATGTATTCAAACCAACACATACAATTTCAAAACACATAACCAGCACAAAACAAGTTTGAAACTAGCACAAACAATTTTGAAGTGTTAATTTCAATGCTTTAGAAAAATGATGTCACATTAAAAAATTGTATATATAACAATATTATACTCATATTAAAGATATAAAAATTCTTAATTTTATGGTGTAATTTAAAAAAAATAACAAAATATATAAAAGTTATTTTGTTTAAAAAAAAGGTGGAACTAATAGGGAAAAGTCAACATAAGAAAATGAGTTAAATGCTTGGTTGGTCCCTGTGGTTTGCGAAAATTACAGATTTGGTCCCAATGGTTCATTAATTACACACTTGGTCCCAGTGGTTGCAATTTTTGCACTCGGGTGGTCCATATGACTAACCTATGTTAACTTTCTCAGTTAAGCCTATGTAAAATTACTACACTACCCTTACTATTAAAAAACAAAAATAAATAAACACCTTCTTCTTCTTCACCCTGATCTCTCTCTCTCTCACTTTCCTTTTCTCTCTCTAAAACCACAAGACCACCGTCTCCCACCTCCACCACCGCCGCCAGCTGCGGCAGTTTGCTCTCTGGTAAGCCCTCTATCTCTCCTCCTACATCTTCTCTTTCAGATCGGTAAAAATCCATATCCTCCGGCCGTTCGATTTTCGTTTCAGGTAGAGATGGTGATGGTCGGGCCGTGTGATAGTGGTGGTGACTGTACAGCGACTGCCAACAATGGCAGTCATAATGGCAGCAGCAAACGGCAGAAGTTCTCATCGTTAATTGTTATGTTGATATATTAACGCCTTTCTCGAATTTTCATTTGTATCTATTATTTGTTTCTGTGTGTCCTTTTCCAGTGGGCCCTGCCGAATGTAAGTTTACCCTTGCTAAATTTGGTGGACAAAATATTTCAACTCAACAGAAGAGGTTGGTTAATGTAACATCCGTCAAAAACGGATTTACCAAACCCGCTCCGTTTATCAACCGAACAGTCAGTCAAAAATTTCATTGCGAATTAAATGCCCAAAATATTTTTTAAACGATCCGTAATCAATTATTATACGGGAAAATATATTTAGTTTTTGAAAAACTGTTGAAAATCGCAAAATAAAAATGAAAGTACTCTGCCGGGTTTCGAACCCGGGTCTGTACTGAACCAGCAAACAGAATTATCTCTCAACACACAAACCACTGCGCCGCGGATTTTGTTTGTTATATAATGAAATCATTTAAATCATAAAGTAACGTTACGAATTCAAAACCGGCGCCCAAACAGTTCAGTCGTCTGAATCCCGGAAATCTCGCGAGTCTTAACTACAATTTACGTTATAACGTAAACTATTAACCAGACATCGGTTATAACCGATGTTTGAAGTCCGCGACCAAAAACCATAACCGCCGGGAAATTTAAATCAGTGAATCCAGTCGGAAATCAGACCAAATACACCTCGATTTTCCCCTATAAATTCACCCACAACCGACTGCAAACCTTTTCGCTCAAAAACACACCTTTTCTCGGCGTAATTCCACTCGCCGGAACTTTTCTGTTCGTCGCCGGAAAACCGATTTCCTTATTTCTGAACCTCACTGAACCTCCTAAGTTTATACCGAAGTCACCCTTACCTTTTCCAAGCTTTCCGGAGACTCGCTGCTGCAAGACACCTGACGCCGTAGCTTATTGCTGTCGCCGGAGTTCTGCCGGAAAACAGAGGGTCCAGTCGGTATACCTTTTCGCTTATTTTCTTTATCTTTTCACCCTTATCTCACCTTAATGGACTGTAAATCGCTAATGAAACTTGAATAAAACTCGAAACAGTCAGATTTTACCTCTGGTTATATTTCAGTGAAGAAGACGATGTATTCGTTATTATATAAGTTTAATATAAATCAAGAAATTGATCGGGTTAGACACACAGTCCAGCGGTGGACTGTGTGCACATAAAACGCTAACGCCTCGAGTTCGATTCCGGTCACACACACGCTGCCTAAATAAAAACCATTTTTTTGTTAAACTGAACCGGAGTCGCCACTGGTACATGTTAAGTATATTAATAACCGGAATAATAACCAAGTTAGACACACAGTCCAGCGGTGGACTGTGTGTTTGTTTATATCACAGGTCACGAGTTCGAGTCCGGTCTTCAGCACCGACTCGGACAATTATCTCTTCTTTTTAAATAAGGCAGAAAAGGAAATAACTAATTAGTATTTAAGTATAATAAAAATCGAATGATATAACATGTTGAACACACAGTCCAGCGGTGGACTGTGTGTTGGATTAAACCACAGGTCCCGGGTTCGAGACCTGTGGAGTGCATGTCCGAGTCGCTTAAACTGTTTTTAAAATAAAAATGATTTTCGGTTTAAACTAATTAATATATATATATAATTAAAATCAGATTTATAACGGGTTAGACACGTAGCTCAGTTGGTAGAGCTGCGTGCACGCGTACGGGAGGTCTCGGGTTCGAGCCTCACTCAGCGCACTTGTATTCCGAATTGAACCGGTCAACGGTCAGGTCAACGGTCAGTCAAACGGTCAACGGTCAGAAAAAAATCAATTTTTTTATTATTTTTTTTATTTAATTATTTTAATTAAAAATCAATTAAAAATACTTAAAAATAACATTTTTAAGGTTAGAAAATAGCCTCAAACTCACAAAAATACACCCAACAATCCTACTAAAATAGATTAATAAAATCCATTTACTTACCAAACCATAATGCGATTATTCTAGGTTAACCTCACTCGTGGTTAAAACCACTTCGCGTGCATTCAACGTCATCAACCGGACGCACCCACTGTGAGTGAATCTTACAACTCCCCCTTTTAAATTACACGTTTTGGGGTGTGTCATGTGTTATGAAAATAATTAATTTATTTATTTAAACTTGTGCCATACCACATCATGACCTAAACTTAGATTGTTTTATTGTTGTGATTTACTTATATTCCTTTTTGTCAAATTATATGAAACTCATACATTAAGCCCATCAGTTCCTCGTGGGAGACGAGTAGAACATCGCGTGCTTCAATTCAAATTCATTATTGTTCATGTGTGTATCATTGAGTTTATATTGTTTGTAGTTGTGTCATTCATATTATCATGTTTATGCAATTCATTCATCAGGCCCCTCAGTTCCTCGTGAGAGACGAGTTGAGCATCGCGTGCCTCTAATTATTCCATTATTGTTCATGAGTGTTTCATTTAATATCTTATGATTGTTGATTAAGTTACATCTAATTTTACTCATGTTTGGTTGTGCACATATTTCATAATCAATTTAAATAAATTTGTTCAAATGTTTTCCATAGGATTCACTCGCCAACATTATGTTGATCCAAAAACCTTTTTACACATGATACAGGTGAACAGGTTGAAGCAAGGAAAACATAGGATATGCCTTAGAAGAGAACAAAGAAGTTTAGATTGTTAGATAGATCATGTTGTAACATTTATTGTAGATTTCCATTTAATTTGTATTAACGAATATGAAACGCTTAATAAATGTCATGAGCTTTGATGATAACCCAATCATACCCCGATCACCCTTTTCCGCTGCGGGTCGGGGTGTGACAGATTGGTATCAGAGCCATGACTATAGGGATATAGGATAGGTTATTAGACCCTTAGAGCCTATACTATAGTCTGCCTAAATTTTAATTGATTAGGTGGTTACATACAAACTTGTGATATTTATTTGTTTCATATTTGTTTACATTCACAGTCAAACATACATGCTTATATACATATTCATTATACATATATACATATTCATTATACATATATCGATGTTCATGTGTTCCATTTATTTTCATACTCTCATTATCCAAAGATTTTGTGCAATTTTCAAATCTCATCAAAGTAAGTTCTGCGACGGGCATGTAGTAACTGGAAGGGTACAAGTACCGGTAGTCGGAACGTCCTGTCTAGGATGGCATTCGTATAAATCCAATATAACGGACCAGTTTGCCTACCTGGGGACCAACGATGAGAGTACGAAGGACCTGTTAGGCCAAAGCATGCCACACCAAACGTCGTTCGAACTAAACCTACTTTGAGGTGTCACCGTGTCTACACCTGGACACATTCCGAATATCACACGTTGTATACATATTTCTCGATTTTCTCCGGGTTTTTGTGTACGCAACCAGGCAGAAACCGTGCGAACCATATGAAAAACCGGTATTCATGGGGGCCCACATGATTACACAGGTAAAGTATGGCGGCATGAAGGGCCTAACAGCGAGCAAAGCCCAAGACATCCAATGGATGTAGTAATTTATTTATCTATAATTATTTTATGAATGTTTATTCCTAATGCGATCCATGAACCCAAAAGCATCCAACTCATACTCTTGTCATGTATTTCTTGTAGATGTCTTCTAACCTCGCCCGTAGGAAGACGAGAACAAGAAAAGCCCGCGAGCGCATGGCTGCCTTAATCGCTCAACAAATGGCTGCCGTAATACCCAATATTGTAATCCAAGTTCAACAAGCACTTACCAATAATCCTGTCAATCAAGCAAACCAAAACATTTTCAACTCTCCCCCAAATACCACTAAATGCACCTACAAGCATTTCAAATCATGCGACCCTCCGAAATACAAAGGGACTGAAGGCGTCACTGCTCTTCTCCATTGGTTTGAAGAAATGGAGAACACTTTTCTAAATTGCGATTGCCCTGACGATCGCAAAGTACGATATGTTACCGGTCGATTATATGGGATAGCACTTACTTGGTGGAACACAGAGAAGGCCAAACGAGGTGTGGAAGATGCTATGACCTTAACTTGGAACGAATTGAAGGAAATCATGACCAGACGATTTTGCCCAAGGAGCGAAATCAAGAAGTTAGAAGATGAATTTTACTCATTGAAGCAAATGGAAGGAGACCACATCACCTACAACAAAAGATTCCTCGAGTTACATCAAATGGTTCCCAACATGTTCACTCCCCTCTACCGTTTGATCGAGCACTACATTCGTGGTCTTCCGTCAAAGATTCAAGACCCTGTAATAAGTACCAAGCCTGCAACTTTGGAAGCAGCAATGGAGCTAGCAACAGAGCTCACTGAGAACCGAATCCGAAACAAAGACTTCAAGGAGGAGAAGAAGAAGGATAAAGAATCGACTGAAACCTCCGACTCCACTCAAACTGAATCCCCTTCTCAACCTAACCCCAAGAGAAGAAGAGTCGAGCGACTTTTCGCTACTACTCAACAAAATCAACCAGTTTTACACGCCATACCCATCCGAGCTATCCCAATCACCCAAGTGGCACCCAACTCAGCTTACCCAGATAAGAAACCATATCTTGGACCTCACCCTCGATGCAACAACTGTTTTTATCACCATCCCCTTACCTTACCTTGCCGGCTATGTACAACTTGTGGACGCTATGGTCATTTGAGCAATGTTTGTCGCACCTTTCAAGACCAAACCTTTTCCCCTACTCAAAACATGGCCCAAGCCTATCAACAACCCCAATACCCCATGTTCCCATATGCTCGAGCTTGTTTCAATTGTGGCGACCCTACCCACCTTAGAAACACATGCCCTCAATTGGTTAACGTTATCAACACTCAAGCCCAATCAAACCCAGTTAACCAAGTAAACCAAGAAACCCAACCACTATGCCACCAGCAAGAGGAAGAGTCTTCAATATCAACGCCAATCCTGTCGAAGATAATGACGGTTCAAACGAAGATACTCAGCTAGTCCTCTTCGCCGAAGATCCAGATTCAACTCCTATCGCTTAGTTTTATGTTTTTATCACATGTGTAGACTGTTAGAGTAATTATGGTATATTATATATTATATATTGTTTTCAGTATATGCTTTTGCCGAGGCCGCAGCTCCCCATCCATCGAGGTTGAGTTTGATCCCCATTTTATTATGCGGTTGATCAGGGCGTGCCCGCACGATCGGCTCCGTTTGTTTGAGCCTTGATCGGTTATTTCATTTTACATTTCAATACATGCAATACGCTCGGCTCCGTTTGATTGAGCCTTGAGCGCACATTTCAATTTACATTTCCAGTTCATGCAATACGTTCGGCTCCGTTTGATTGAGCCTTGAGCGCACATACAATTTCATTATCAGTATCTTGTGGTTGTGGTAGAGTCGCATCGAACCAACCATAATTTGCGGATAAAGTCAATGAAAATTTGACAAGGATATGGTGGATACGCCGATGGTACTTCCTATATATAAGTATTCTTGTCAAATGATCGGAGGCATTATCAGGCGATTATGAGAGGTTCCATGCATAGGCTGTTTGTGTGATGGTTGTTTAGATTAAGTTGTTCAATTTCAGTACATTCAATACGTTCGGCTCCGTTTGATTGAGCCTTGAGCGCACATACAATTTCATTCAATACGTTCGGCTCCGTTTGATTGAGCCTTGAGCGCACAGACAATTTCATTATCAGTATCTTGTGGTTGTGGTGTTTGTAGTAGAGTCGCATCGAACTAACCATAACTTGCGGATAAAGTCAATGAAAATTTGACAAGGATATGGTGGATACGCCGCTGGTACTTCCTATATATAAGTATTCTTGTCAAATGATCGGAGGCATTATCAGGCGGTTATGAGAGGTTCCATGCATAGGCTGTTTGTGTGGTTAAGTTATTCATTTTCAGTACATGCAATACGCTCGGCTCCGTTTGATTGAGCCTTGAGCACACAATTTCAATTTCAGTACATTCAATACGTTCGGCTCCGTTTGATTGAGCCTTGAGCACACATCCATTTCATTTTCAGTACATGCAATACGATCGGCTCCGTTCGATTGAGCCTTGATCGCACAGATATATTTCATTTCAGTATTTTATGTTGGTTGTATTGGTGGTAGAGTTATAGGACTAATCATAATTCACTGATAAAACCAATGAAAATTTGACAAGAATATGGTGGATACGCCGCTGGTACTTCCTATATATAAGTATTCTTGTCAAAGGATCAGAGGCATTATCGGACGGTTATGAGAAGTTCTATGTAGGATTTATTAGTTTCTTGGTAACCAATCATAACTTGTGGATAAAACTAATGAAAATTTGGCAAGAATATGGTGGATACGCTGCTGGTACTTCCTATATATAAGTATTCTTGCCAAAGGATCAGAGGCATTATCAGGCGGTTATGAGAAGTTCCATGTAGGATTTAGTATTGCCTTGGTTGGAATTTGTGTTACATTTATATCATCATGTTATTTAAAGAGATTGGATTGTGTTCCATTTCTACATAAACTAACCTCTCCATCATAACAAACGAGAGAGGAACTTCCACCATTCAAACATATATGCTATCAGAATGTGGATTCAAATATTTGCTGTTGTGTTTATTCATGGTCAAATATTTTTCTGATGTGTTTATTCATGTTTGAATATTAGCTGTTGTGCTTAC
The DNA here is from genome assembly GCA_947069175.1 of Scalesia atractyloides. NCBI lineage: Eukaryota > Viridiplantae > Streptophyta > Magnoliopsida > Asterales > Asteraceae > Scalesia > Scalesia atractyloides. Next base: position 12,871,075 of record CAMTDV010000001.1, on the reverse strand, counting down.
TTATGTTCAAATATCAGTTGTTGTGTTTTTAATTATGTTCCATATAGATTGTAGTGTTAGAAGTTTTGCCTTAGGACATAACCATAATTTTCCCAAACGTATCTAAACTCTTATGCATGATATCATTTTTAGCAAATCATTCCTGTTTATCAATACTTATACAGTAGGCAACAAAAAGCGATTCCTGAATAGGGTACTTAACCCTTACAAGGAACGTTACCGCCTCGAACAAAAACTTAAACCTTTATTTTTCTAAGCATACAACTGTCAAACAAAATATCATCTTTCTTTTAGTCAAATATATCACAATTTAAATTTCGGGACGAAATTTCTAAAAAGCAGGGGATACTGTAACATCCGTCAAAAACGGATTTACCAAACCCGCTCCGTTTATCAACCGAACAGTCAGTCAAAAATTTCATTGCGAATTAAATGCCCAAAATATTTTTAAACGATCCGTAATCAATTATTATACGGGAAAATATATTTAGTTTTTGAAAAACTGTTGAAAATCGCAAAATAAAAATGAAAGTACTCTGCCGGGTTTCGAACCCGGGTCTGTACCGAACCAGCAAACAGAATTATCTCTCAACACACAAACCACTGCGCCGCGGATTTTGTTTGTTATATAATGAAATCATTTAAATCATAAAGTAACGTTACGAATTCAAAACCGGCGCCCAAACAGTTCAGTCGTCGGAATCCCGGAAATCTCGCGAGTCTTAACTACAATTTACGTTATAACGTAAACTATTAACCAGACATCGGTTATAACCGATGTTTGAAGTCCGCGACCAAAAACCATAACCGCCGGGAAATTTAAATCAGTGAATCCAGTCGGAAATCAGACCAAATACACCTCGATTTTCCCCTATAAATTCACCCACAACCGACTGCAAACCTTTTCGCTCAAAAACACACATTTTCTCGGCGTAATTCCACTCGCCGGAACTTTTCTGTTCGTCGCCGGAAAACCGATTTCCTTATTTCTGAACCTCACTGAACCTCCTAAGTTTATACCGAAGTCACCCTTACCTTTTCCAAGCTTTCCGGAGACTCGCTGCTGCAAGACACCTGACGCCGGAGCTTATTGCTGTCGCCGGAGTTCTGCCGGAAAACAGAGGGTCCAGTCGGTATACCTTTTCGCTTATTTTCTTTATCTTTTCACCCTTATCTCACCTTAATGGACTGTAAATCGCTAATGAAACTTGAATAAAACTCGAAACATTCAGATTTTACCTCTGGTTATATTTCAGTGAAGAAGACGATGTATTCGTTATTATATAAGTTTAATATAAATCAAGAAATTGATCGGGTTAGACACACAGTCCAGCGGTGGACTGTGTGCACATAAAACGCTAACGCCTCGAGTTCGATTCCGGTCACACACACGCTGCCTAAATAAAAACCATTTTTTTTGTTAAACTGAACCGGAGTCGCCACTAGTACATGTTAAGTATATTAATAACCGGAATAATAACCAAGTTAGACACACAGTCCAGCGGTGGACTGTGTGTTTGTTTATATCACAGGTCACGAGTTCGAGTCTGGTCTTCAGCACCGACTCGGACAATTATCTCTTCTTTTTAAATAAGGCAGAAAAGGAAATAACTAATTAGTATTTAAGTATAATAAAAATCGAATGATATAACATGTTGAACACACAGTCCAGCGGTGGACTGTGTGTTGGATTAAACCACAGGTCCCGGGTTCGAGACCTGTGGAGTGCATGTCCGAGTCGCTTAAACTGTTTTTAAAATAAAAATGATTTTCGGTTTAAACTAATTAATATATATATATATAATTAAAATCAGATTTATAACGGGTTAGACACGTAGCTCAGTTGGTAGAGCTGCGTGCACGCGTACGGGAGGTCTCGGGTTCGAGCCTCACTCAGCGCACTTGTATTCCGAATTGAACGGGTCAACGGTCAGTCAAACGGTCAACGGTCAGAAAAAAATCAATTTTTTTATTATTTTTTTTATTTAATTATTTTAATTAAAAATCAATTAAAAATACTTAAAAATAACATTTTTAAGGTTAGAAAATAGCCTCAAACTCACAAAAATACACCCAACAATCCTACTAAAATAGATTAATAAAATCCATTTACTTACCAAACCATAATGCGATTATTCTAGGTTAAACTCACTCGTGGTTAAAACCACTTCGCGTGCATTCAACGTCATCAACCGGACGCACCCACTGTGAGTGAATCTTACAACTCCCCCTTTTAAATTACACGTTTTGGGGTGTGTCATGTGTTATGAAAATAATTAATTTATTTATTTAAACTTGTGCCATACCACATCATGACCTAAACTTAGATTGTTTTATTGTTGTGATTTACTTATATTCCTTTTGTCAAATTATATGAAACTCATACATTAAGCCCATCAGTTCCTCGTGGGAGACGAGTAGAACATCGCGTGCTTCAATTCAAATTCATTATTGTTCATGTGTGTATCATTGAGTTTATATTGTTTGTAGTTGTGTCATTCATATTATCATGTTTATGCAATTCATTCATCAGGCCCCTCAGTTCCTCGTGAGAGACGAGTTGAGCATCGCGTGCCTCTAATTATTCCATTATTGTTCATGAGTGTTTCATTTAATATCTTATGATTGTTGATTAAGTTACATCTAATTTTACTCATGTTTGGTTGTGCACATATTTCATAATCAATTTAAATAAATTTGTTCAAATGTTTTCCATAGGATTCACTCGCCAACATTATGTTGATCCAAAAACCTTTTTACACATGATACAGGTGAACAGGTTGAAGCAAGGAAAACATAGGATATGCCTTAGAAGAGAACAAAGAAGTTTAGATTGTTAGATAGATCATGTTGTAACATTTATTGTAGATTTCCATTTAATTTGTATTAATGAATATGAAACGCTTAATAAATGTCATGAGCTTTGATGATAACCCAATCATGCCCCGATCACCCTTTTCCGCTGCGGGTCGGGGTGTGACAGTTAAGGTTTGTCATTTGGTTTATCTAGCTGTAGTATAAGAATCCATACCTCGGATGATTAATATTTGCGTATGCACACGACAGGTGTTTTGGATATCAAAGCAAATCTTGCAACTAATGATGGAAGATGCTATTGATGATTGGCTCTTAAGGCAAATTCGTTTTCTCAGGAGGGATAGTCTTGTTGCTCAAGGAATTTAGTGGATCCAAGATGTAAGTTAGTTGCTAAACAATTGATATATATTTTCTGTATTTTTATTATTTTCTTTTTTAAAATCTAATTTCAAAATGCAACTGTTGTTAGGTTCTGTGGCCTGAAGGCACATTTTTTCTGAAATTAATAGCAAATCAAACAGATTCTTCTCAGTCAAATGACTGCTGTTGTCGGCAGCCGCCGTACAGTCACCACCACCATCATCACGGCCCGACCACCACCATCTCTACCTGAAACGAAAATCGAACGGCCGGAGGATATGGATTTTTAACGATCTGAAAGAGAAGATGTAGGAGGAGAGATAGAGGGCTTACTAGAGAGCAAACTGCCGCTGGTGGAGGCAGTGGTGGAGGCGGTGGTGGTGGAGGCGGTGGTGGAGGTGGGAGACGGTGGTCTTGTGGTTTTAGAGAGAGAAAAGGAAAGTGAGAGATAGAGATAAGGGTGAAGAAGAAGAATGTGTTTATTTATTTTTGTTTTTTAATAGTAAGGGTAGTGTGGTAATTTTACATAGACTTAACTGAGAAAGTTAACATGGGTTAGTCATAAGGACCACCCGAGTGCAAAAATTGCAACCACTGTGACCAAGTGTGTAATTAATGAACCATTGGGACCAAATCTGTAATTTTCGCAAACCACAGGGACCAACCAAGCATTTAACTCTAAGAAAATTTTAATCTTAATCCTCATATTTATTTAATATAATAACACAATTACTAAAATACCCTTAAATCTACTATTAGAAATTACTAATCCCAAGGATTTGATGTGTAATCAATACCAATAATTGATTTGATATATAGACGACTTAGATATATTCTCACCATTTTTAGAGTTAACATAATTTCTCAACGTTTTTAAAGTTAACATAGTTTGTACCTGATCTTAACTCTTAAACCGGGTAATATAAATACATACAAAAAAGCAAAGTCGATCACTACTAACCATGATCAATTTTTTAGGGAAAAGAAAACTAAAGTACTAACGAAACTCTGCATACGGTACAAACTAAATAAACTGCTCAACACATCGAAATAAAGAAAGTGAACTGCTGCTGCATTAAGGCGAACTTGGGTTGGGGGCTTTGTTTATGCATGGATCCTATAGTCTCCCTCATGGATATCGGGTCAAATGTTGTTGCCGACCCGTTAGAATGGTTCGATCCCTCCCCAATTCTTTTAACGGCTAGCAAGTTCAAATCGTGGTGTTTTACCGGGTCACAATTGCTATCAGAATTGACATAGTGGTGGTAAATAAAAACAAAAGAAAAATATGAGTTTATTTTGGGTCAACAGGTATATGTTTTCAGGTAATCAGACCATGTATCACCTAATATCATACCTGCATCTATACCCGCACCTAAATACCCATCCCAATAACCAATCATACTAATTGGGTAAACTACCAATCACAAACACCAGAAAGAACCATAAGAAAACAAACCATGATACAATTGATCAAACTAAAGCTCAAACCAGCAATGTTTTAATACAAATCTCAAAAACATAAAACTACAACAGAGGATGATACCATAAACATATAAATGATGATCAAGAACCCAAAATGCAGAGCCCAATTCCTCTTAAATTTCCCAAAATAAGCATCTGGTGGTTCTTGATAATGAATCTCGTAATCATCCCTAACAACGTCTTCACCGCCACCAGCTGTCACGCTGCTCATTCTCATCCGGATCTGCCTGAGCCGCTCGGTGGCTAACCCTAGTGTCAACTTGTGGCACCTTCGTTGATACTTGAACCCGTTGATGCACCGAAGGGTCTGAGCCACCGACACGTAGAAGATGAGGTGGGAAAGGGTGAGTAGACCGATGGGTACCCAGCAGTGGCGGCACTGGAGCCGTGGCGATTGAACCTGGGCGGCAAATACGAGGGCCAAGAAGAGGAAGAAGAGTTGGAAAAGCTTCCAGAATTGCTTTTTTTGTAGGTCGACGGCTCGTTTTTTTTCAAGGGTTTTCTCGAAATGGAGTTGGATGATGGTGTTTAGTGCTTGCAGAGCGGTTTCTTTTGGTATGGTGTAGTTATGGTGGCTGCTCTCGTATTCTGCCATGTCAGCATGAAGTTGGAAGAATGTTTTCCTGTTGGTTGGTCACAAAAGTTGAAATCTTCTTAGTTAAAAGTATAATAATCTGTGTAAGAAAAAGTTGGATGAGTCTAAAGCTGATTTTCTTAAATCTTAACCATTAGTGTCATAAGTCATAGGTGTAGTTTGTTTTTCTAAAAAAGATCCGCGCAGGCTCTTCTGTTTGTGTCGCGCAGATATAACATAACATGACATGAGCTACGTCTGAATCGAGCTTCCACTGAATTTCTGCCTTTAACCCCTTGAAGGCCACTTGCCCAGCTCAAGCTACATTTTACCCGATCCCAATCGTATTTGGGTCCCATGAGTTTTCCGGTAATAGGTTCTCATGGTTACTAAAAAACAAAGATATAACTATAATCAATGATTTCTTAAGGGGGTGTTTGGTTTAAGGGAATAACGTTGACGCCCATAAAACTGGGAATCCTCCATAGTCACCTAAAAAAATTCGGTTACGAAATCATACTCGTTTCAATTCGGCCCAACAACCCTTTATCAAACCCATATCAGCATAGATTGATGACTGCAAACCACATGTTACCAAAAGCTTTGACACTTCTGAAAATAGCTTTGCACTTTGAAGCTTTCCCATTCAAAAGTTACTAAACTTTTGGCAATTTAACTACAATATGTCAATGTCTAAATAACCTCTATTAATTCAGGGTTCCTTCAAATTTTCAATATTTAATTTTGAGCAAATAACTAACACAAAATTACACAATTTCAAATGGTTAATTGAGTAAAAACACAAATACAAACTCCGTGAAAACAACACTGAAGATGAGTGATACCTGGTTTTAATTGGTTAATTCCCACTTGAAATCCAACCTCGGGAATCCATCTGCAAACTACGAGATGACCTGTTACTGCATCGTCAAGAGATTGGGTTTATAAAATGTAACAAAAACTCAACTATATTTAGGGACCCGAAGATCTAAAGTGCTAAGATACTAACTTACGAGTTGAAATCAAGTGAGATGAAAGTGAACTCAAGTTTGAGTTCAGTGCGTGTGAGTGTGTGTGTGTGTGTGAGAGAGAGAGAGAGAGAGAGGGGAGTACCAGGTTAGAGGAGGTCCGCCATTTTGAGTGAGAGTGAGAGTGAGAGTGAGATGGGATGATGATCTGATGATGGTGGTACATTCGAGATACAAAGCCCTACTTCCTATTCTATATTCTACTATTAAAAAATAATCTTATTTACACTTGCATCTTTTTTCTTTTTCCTTTAATTAGCTGCAATATATATAACAATTTTAGACTATAATTTTTTTATTTTTTTTTTCTTTTGTAAGGTTTGACTACTTTAATAACTTTTTGGCAAAAGATTTTTCTGTATGTGAGTACTCGTGGTTTCTAAATTTTGTTATTTCCATTTAAATTGTTAACCTCATCCAAAATCTATATTAATTTTTTTTAAAGACAAAATACCCTTGGTTTAAAATCTTTCTTTAATAAATAAGAAAAATTAATTAAGTAATAAAAATTTTAAATAAAACCCAGCCCCCTCTCTCTATCCCACTCTCAATCATCTCTGATCACAAAGGCCTTCAGCCGGTGGGTTCTGGCTTCGGCTATTTGTCTCTCTCTAACACCATTTCAGCGGGTCTCTAGTTCCGGCTATCCTCGTCAATAGCGAACTACATCAGAGGTGGAGGTGGATTCGTAACGATCTTCGGTGGTTTAGGGCGGTGATGATCGTCAGTGTAATTGGTGACTTGATTCTACAAGGAGGTTGGGGTTTAGACGGTGTTAGAAGAGTTGCTGACGATTTGGTGTGATTCCAATGATTTGAGCTGTAGGTTTGGTAGTGGTGGTGGTGTTTGATTAATGATGATGGTGGTGGCGGCGGGGTTTGGTTAATGATAGTGGTGGTGGGTAGTTGATAATGGTGATGGTGTGCTATTTGATTAATGAGAGAGAAATATAATTGTTTTTTTTGTTTAGCGTGATGTTTGTGTGTATACTAGTGGGTTGGCCTGCGCGATACAACGGGTGTCATCGGGGCTCTTTTGGTGGGCAATCTAACTCGACATGCCTTAAACACTAATTATGTTTGTGTGTTATTATTATTAATATTATTGGTTTGTTGTAATTTATAATAGTTTACTATTAGGTATTATCAACCTCTACATAGGTGATATTTGAGGAATACGACATCTATCGACATCCCACTTTTATATGAAGCCCTCCAATGAATACATAGTTTTCTCGAAATGCTAGGTAGCATTAATTGCATGCATTGGTTGTGGGCAGCTTGTCCAACTGCTTAGAAAGACCAATACCATCGAGGTGACCACAATGGTCCAACCTTAATACTACAAGCAATCATGTCTCGAGATCCCTGCATTTGGCATGTGTTCCTTGGTATGGCCGGTGCAAACAATGATATCATTGTTTTACAATCATCGAATCTTCGATGATTGTCATAGACGAGTTGCACCAAGTTCATCATTTTATGCAAATGATATGGCGTACAAATACGAGTATTATCTTGTCAGCGATATTTATTCAAAGTGGACTATGTTGGTGAAAACTCTTCCGTGCCTAGATGACAACTAACATGTGCATTACAAGAAAAAGCATGATTCGACAAGAACAAATGTCGAATGGGCATCCGGAGTGTCAAGGAAACGAGGAACTATCATCGCTTAACCCTCAAATATATATTAAAAGAGAGAAATGAGAAACATAATGTATGTGTGTATTATTTTGCATAACATGATCTTGGAGGAGATGGGCAGAGTCTTTTGTGCTGACTTTGACGACACTCTTCAATCGACGAACCCACTACTAAACTACGTTGAGAAAGAAGCTATCCGAATGAAGATACGTTTCAGAGACACACATTTTAAATCTTCGAGCAGATTTGGTTGAACATCTTTGGTTTAACAGTGTTGACGATAATGATGATGACGGCGACGGCGACGACGAAGAAGAAGATTAGAGATAATAATATTTTTTAGTATTTTGTTTTAAAGTTCGAATGTGATTTGTAATTCGGTTTTGAAGTACTTACTTTTGGTTTGGTTTTTAGTTTAACACATAAAATTTCTAACCATATAAAAGCAAACGAATAACCCAAACAAGTGAAACACTAGACACCTCTACCGGTTCTAAGGTGTTTTATATTTTGTTATGATATTGTTCAAATTTAACATGTAAGGGGACTTTAATGTTCAAAAAAATGTTGAGGAACTTTCATGAAACAAAACAGATGGTATGTTGGTTTTTTACATGTAAAATTGTGAAGTGTCTTTTATTAGAAAAAATAAAAATTTATATTATTTTTTTATGATATTTGCAATTTAGTTATTTATATATTCATTTTATTTGTTGATTAATTTTAATTGGAAATTAAAAAATGAATTAAATATAAACTGAAATTAACATAAAATTAATGATTAAGTCATGATGAGAGGGCTTTACAGGGTTTTATCTCACTGTATGCTAGTTAAGGGTGGGAGCTAAAAGCCCACTGTTTACGTGGTGTAGACGTGACGCTTTGGAGTTTGATAAAGGTTAAAACTTGATATTGAAATTAATATAAAATTAGAGGAAAGTTCAGGTACAAAGAGCCTTATCGTACAAAACATATCAAAGACATGAAAAAGCAAAAAAACGCGGTGACATTTTTGTAATTATTTGCACGTAGGGTAATTATCAAAATTACCCTACAAGATTATTTTACAAAATTACCCTACAAGATCATTTTACAAAGTTACCTTACAAGATCATTTGTAGAATAATTTTGATAATTATTCTACGAGTAAATAATTAGAAAAATGCAACCATGTTTTTTACCTTTTACCCTATTCATATGTTTTGTATGATAAGGGTATTTGTATTTGATATTTTGTCTATAAAATTAATGATTAAGTAATGATAAGAGGTGCTTTACGAGGTTTTATCTCACTGTATAGCTTTTTTTGAACGGCCAACATAAAACTTTATTAATTAGCAAGCGGCTACACCAAATAATACATAAAAACGCCAAATATGGCACACCGAAAACTAAAAAACAACCCAGAAAAACGCAGTTACATTAGTCAAAAACATCAAAACTCTTCCATTTTTCCAGAGTTATGCCCGATTCCTTTGAGCGATTCTTGACCCATAAGTAGCTCATAGCCTTTATTTCCTCCAAAATGCTTGTCACCGTCGGGTATTTACCATTGAAAACCAACTCGTTTCGCGCCGTCCAAATGCTCCAAACTGTAACGTGTATGATTGCGTTGAAGGCTTTTTTTTCTTTTTTCCTTGAACCTACCATATGCAAGTGCAAATCCAAAATATCTTTCAAACTAAATGCAAAGAATTATGGAGTTTTGCACCACTGAGACTAGAGACCAAATTGTTTCGTGCAAGACACGAACAAATGATCACTTGTCCCCGGCATAGTCTCCGAACAAGGCACACATGTCCGAGTTAACTCCTGGATGTTTCTAGCCAAAAGAGCAGACCTGGTAGGGAGCCGCTCCTTTTCCGTCCGCCATGCGACAAAACCCACTTTTTTCGGAACCCATCAATTCCACACAAACTTGTATCCGGAGTGCGTTCTATTGAAGGAATTAAGGATAGCTTTAACACTACAAACAGAGAATTCGGCTGATGGGTTGGGTGTAAACCCCACTTTACTCTATCTAGTGCAGCCGAGACCGAAACCGTTAACAGGATACCCGTCAAAGCCGCTAACTCCCCAGCTTCTATTCCTTACGAAACTGGTCTGACCTAATCCCAACAGATCTAAACACCCCCGACCCATATTAATCGGTCCGAAACTTTGCATAATTTTTTATTTTCAAGCCCAAACAAGCTGGTAAATCTCCTGTGAAATGGCTCATTTTCCAGCCATAAATCAATAATGGTTTTCCAATCCACAACCAACCCTTCAAAATTCACCAAACTTTCAACTTCTTGTTGGTTTACCCCCACCCCAAACACGCTACACTTGGCAATGTTTACTTTCAATCCTGACGCCAAATAACAACACCTAAGGATACGTCTTAGGTTGCTCGAATTTTCTTCCGACCACTCACCAAGGAAGATAACATCATCTGTGTATAAAATATGGGAGAGCAAAGGCCCGTTTGATGTACATTTAATACCTTGGTATAACCCATCCTTAATGTCCCTCCTCGCTAAAAACGCCGTTTGCTCTTCCGAAATAATTTTCCTCATCACCTTCTTGATTCGATTTACCAACACTTTTGAAATTTACCTTGTTTATAACACCAATTAAGCTAAAGGTCTAAAATCCGAGGGGGAGCTCGGGGTCTTTAACCTTTGGAATTAAGGCAACGAAGGATGATGTGCAACAACTATTTAGGGAGCAATCTGCGTGAAACTTGTTAAATAACCTCACAAAATCGTTTTGAAACCCATCCCAAAATCTTTTTATGAAGTTGAAATTAAACCCATCCAGACCCAAGGCTCTATCGCCATCACAATCCCATACCACCTTCTTGATTTCGAACGGAGCGACTAATTGATCAGCCTCACTATCTGAAAATGATTCCAAATTTGGGCACACAACATCTCACTGCATAGTATTGTCCTGTTTGCTGCTTGTTCGGATTTGAAGGGTAAAAATTAGTTTCGAGTTATTCAAATTAGAAAATTCTAAAAACGAGCTCTATGTTCTGAGTTAAATTTCAAAAAATCAATAAAAATTTAAAAATTAAGATAAATCTAACTATGTGAAAATAAATATGGTAAATAATATAAATAATAAACAAAAATGTATGTGTTTTTCTATAAGGTTTACATAATACGAATATGAACATTCATATTAGATCGATTCAAAAATCACAATTTCAAATTCGATTCAACAAAATTTAAAATCCGGTTCGGACACTAACCCGATCCAAAAATTTCGAAACCGAATTCAAGATTTGGTTGGGATGGATTTTTTTAATCCAATTCAAATATTTAGCTGACTAATATGTCACTGAATCCTGCAACTTTTGTCTTTGTAAAGTGACTGCAGGTTGAATGAATTGTGGGCACTCAGCTTAGTTCGTTCATTCATGGTGGAGTTCATTTTTGTTTTTTTCTTGGTTTAAAACTCCTTCAATCGGTCCCCTCCTTGGTGGCCTTTTTGTATTTGGTGGGAAAAATTTTTCTTTCAACTTATGGTACCTTTTTAGAAAGAATAAAGGTGATGTTTTTTTTTTTTTTGAAGAACGTGGTATCCTCCAAAGTCAAAACTGATTTTTTTTTTACTTTTTGTTTGAATAAAAATAGTTTTTAATAACTTGTAATTTTTTATGAATAAAAATACGTAGTTTTATATTTTATTTTCATTAATTTAGTATAATTTGTTACGATATTATGAGATAAAGAAAATACGTTCATCATGTTAGAAAAAGTTGCCTCTACTATAAACAAGTTTTGCACTTATGAACTAGTTACAAACAACAACTCACTAAAAGCTCTAATCGAGATGAGCTAAAAGGAGCTTGAACACAAATTGCTCTAATGTTATAAACGAGTCTATAGTAAAATGTGCATAACTTGATTAGGCTTATAAGTTTAAACAAACCTATTATTTTTATTTACATAAAAATGCCAACCAATTCAATTAGTGACCTTATTATACATCTTACTTTTTTTTTTAATAAATAAACATAGATATGTTAGGGTAACCACACCATTTTAGCTTAATGTGATGAGTTTGATTCAAAATACTATTTAGGCTATAATAAATCAATCAGGATACCTTTGGGCCAACCCTCACTTTTGTCATTTGGCTAATCCACTGTCTAATTTCTTTTGGATTTGGGGATGAGAATGGATGTGGTCTGTGTGGAAACAACTGATGTGTGTTCTATAGTGCTAGGTTGTACATTGTGGTCACCAGGAACAGTGGGTTCAACAATAGATGTTACATTTGTTGCTTGGTTTTCTAAAACATTTTCATCATCAACATTTTCATGACTTTTACAGTCATCATGCGTGTGAATGTTTCGTTTGAAAGACTTTTTATTTGCAAGGCTTCACATATAGACTTCTTCATGTATTTAAGAGGGTATAGGCAACTAGCTTATCACAGAACACCGTATGAATATGATGTGCGGTCAAAATGCCCCAAAAACCAAGAGTAAACATATACCCTCATGGATATGATCAACTTATTGGACATGGTCAAACAACCGTGACCCAAGTGTCAAGCACTTGTAGAAAGTCAACAACAATCGATGGAAATGGTTCAAATTCTAACCCTCACAAAAGACCATCTTCAAAAAGATGATTTTGAGAAAGATCAAAACAACACCAAAGGTGATAAAGCTTTGGATTCGTTTTAAAAGTGACCCATTACTAATGTGCAGGGTGCATCTGTTGCCATTTCAGAACTGTCAACAATGGATAGACCCTTGCAAAATAATACCAACTCAAAAATTTTAAAATTCAAAAGATTTCAATCCTTTTAATAAAAGAATTAACATGTTCTTTGAAATTAAAAAAAAAATTATGGTTAAAATCATTAAAAAGATTGTTCAAAAATCACCAAAAACATAACTTTTTTTAAAAGAGTAAACCACTATTTTAGTGGTTCAAAAGTTTGTTTGACCAAGGTCTAAATCAAAAAGCAACTGCTATTTTTCCCATAAAACACTGTTTATAACCCAATAGTGGTTTTAAACATCTATTTTCATACATCTATTGATCAAAGTCAACAGATGTACCAACCACTATCTTATATCCTAACACTTGTTGATAATAAACAGAGGTTTCATATATAAAACAGACCTTTGATAAACAAACGTTACATTAATTCATCAAAGGGCTTTCTTAGTGGGGTCCACTCTCTAATAAAATAGACCTTTGATAAACAGAGTTTTGTTTTATTAAATAGAGGTTTGCCATGTAACTCAAAAAGTAATCATTGGCCTTGTCATCACCATTGTTACATAAACCCTATAAAAACACCCAAATAGCAGAGGTTTTTATTTTACCATTATCAGAATTACCACATTCATCGCATACAATCAAAAAGATCATTTGCTCAAAATATTTTCTAAAAGATTTTTCATCATCATCTAGTCTCTCAATCTAAAAAGATCATATGTTCAAAGGATATTCTAAAAGGATTTTATTACAACCATGGCTCTCAATATGAAAGCACTACACAATTACCTTTCGTATTTCGTTAAAACTGACACCAACACAAAATTCCATTCAACAGTCGACATTCTCACCATATCAAAATATCACACAATCCTCACTGTCGATGCACCTATATATCTGGACATTCTTCAAGAGTTTTGGGCAAATTTTGATTTCTTACTTCGGGATAAAAAGCCCTTTACTATCATCTTAAAGATCAAAGGAGTTGAAATTTAAATTACACCACAACTGATATCTACAACATTCGCCCTAAATGATGAGACAGGTACGGAATCCTTCTCTAAAATTGAACTTCAAAATGAATTCACAGAGAGAGGGTGGTGGGAGCAACATTTCTTAAACCAAATTTCCCACCTGAAATGTAAATTTTCTTTCATACCCTACTCTTATGTCTTTATGCTAAAACCATATCGTTTAACGAAATCTCATTAAAAACACAGTATTTGGGATATGCTATTTTGACAAATGCAAATACCAGTTATCCCAAACTCTGTTTCTAAACATGATTGCAAATGTAAAAGCCAAAATGAGAGGTAAAACCAAGCTTTTCTCATGTACCCAATACTTTTAAGCTATCTTTTACAACGAATTTTTGCACAAAACATTTTTGAACAAGATGAAACTCTACAAATAAAAAGACTTTAAAATGAAACATTCACACGCATGATTACCAAAAGTAAAAAAAGTGCAAGTAAATAAAACGTTTTAGAAACACAAGCAACAGATGTTACGACATCTATTGCTGAGCCCCACTGCTCCTGATGCCTATAGTGACCAACCCACCACTATGGTACCCACATCAGAAATTTCCACAACAACCATCTCCACTCCCATTACCAAATCTAAAAATATAACTAAAAAGAAGGTAACTCTGGAGGTTGAGATACCAAAGGAACCTGCTACAACACAAGAGGAGCAAACATTTGTTGCTGCTTCCTCACAACAGATGCAAACATAGACCTATCCAAACTCTAACATATCCTCACAAAAGGATAGTGTTGTAAGCATATGGGAACCAAATCAAGAGAAAGATGATTAATTTAAACATTTCTTCTTAAGCACCTCTCCCAAGGCTGCTTCTCTTTTCACTCCACCACCCACAAACACAATGCTATCAACTATACAACCATTGTTTGATACAATTGACTAAAATGACTTGGATAGACCTACTTACTCCTAACCACCTGTTACTGGGAGCATGTCACAGAAAGTGAATGGGCCAAGTCATGTCATTGCTAGTCCACAAGTAGAGGAGGGTACACCTCTTGTGTCATTAGCGACACTTGCAGGTTTTTAAGTGAGGCAGCTACTTCAACTGTAGAGACAACAGTCTCACAGTTGGAAAGTGGTTACATAACTAAGACCTCCTTGAATGCAACAACTGTTGAGTCTACAATAGTACATTCTCTATCAATTGGAAATCCCAGAACCAAGAACAAGGGGTACTTGGTTCAAACTCAAGTACAATCACCTCTGGTGGGAGCTCAAATGATCCTATTAACTTAGGTGATGGGTTAAGATATCAAGAATTGATGGAGAAAGTATCCAAGACAGAGTCTTCTGTTGATGAAATCAAAGACATGTTGAAGACCTTGGTTCAAATTCAAGAACTTTACCAACCAATGCAGAAATTGCAAAAGAAATTTGGACTCATGCAAACATGTATCTACAACTTCAAAAGCAATCGGTTGATGCAACTCATAACATGCAAATGGAGCTTATCTTAAACATTGTGGACGCTAGGTACACTGATACTAAAGTAGAGATTAAGGCCATTAAAGACATCTTTTTCAAACTACCGGTACTGCTCCAACTATCCCTATATACACAGAAGATGATGCAAAAAAGGGAGATGATAGCATGAGAAATCTTCATCCTCTTGTAAAGAAAGCTCAAAAGAGACTTGACATTTCTGCAGCCAAAAAGGCTAAAACAGATGCACTTGAAAAGAAGAATAGGAAAGATACAAGGGAAGCTAAAGACATGTTGAAAGTGCGAGAGATCCTTTAAAGAAAAAGAGTTCAAGAGAATCAAGGTTTTTCAACAAATGTTCCTCAAAGCACTATTCCAACACCAACCATTTAAACCACTACTCACGTTACTCAAACATCTGTTAGCACTTCAAAAGTGACAACAGATGTTACATCCACGACAACTTTAGCTATACCTCCACTTGCCTGAAAGGCCCCTACAGATCTACTTATTAAAAGAAAACTACCAGCAAAAATTCCACTACCACCAACAAAAAACATCCAGACCACAAACCAGATCCAGAAAAACAAAATTCATCATCCTAGATGATGAAGAAACTCCTCAAGACTCTCATACTCAAACTTCTATCCCATCAACCACCATAGCCATAACTACCTTCTCACACACATTTGAATTAGAAATTGTGTCACAAGAAATAAAATACTTCTATTCCACAAATGATCAAAGCCAGCTCTCCTTCCAATCTTTGCATGATCTCCCAAAGCCTACAAATGTCAAAGAAAATCTGGAGCTAAAGCTTAAACAGGCAGAAGTGATTGGAGCACTAAAGTGAACAAATTAGAAGAATTTGCTAAAGATGTCAGCAAAAAGGCTTCACAAGGCCCTGTAAGTGACCCTGATATCAAAAAGGTATTAAGGAAAGATTACATGGAGTACATAATGAAGAACAGCCCTTACAGAGCATCAAGAGCTCAATTCATTGGATGGTCTACAAAGCCCTTCTAGATGAAATCATGAGGATTGAAAAGCTAAAGGTAAGTCCTAAGCTCAAACCCATTCCTCCAACTGGAGTGCAAGCAAAAAAGCCAGCTGCAAAAAGCCAGTTGAAAAGAATGAAGAAGGAGATGATAACTGCAAACTTTGGCTCTATACAATCAATGGCTAGATGGGGGGAGCCAATAATCCAAGAAAATTACAAGAAATTAGAAGCTCTAAGAGAAAGGATCCCTCAATCCCTAGAAAGCTCTAAGATAAAGTTGGTTTTCAAGAAGTAGACTTCCCCATCAGATCTCTGGTTGATCCCTTAGAACTTCCTACCGCAAAGAACATCTCTTCAGCTATGAAAAGCAACCTCAAAAGGCAAAAAAAGATGTCTGCAAAAGATCTAAAGATCTATGAAGATGAACCGAGAAAAGAAAGGATCATAAATGAACTGATATATGAGTATCCTGATGCAAAACCAGAAGAGCTGCTTGGTCAAGTTTTGGGAAAACAATTTTCCCTAACTCATCAAATAACATCCGGCCCAAGAACTCCATCCAGCTCCAAAATACTCAAACAGATGTCTAACAAGACAAACCATGATTGATTATAGTAAGAGCCAAGAGCTAATGCAAAAGTTGAAAAGATCTCCATGAACAATGCATTTGGGTTTAAAATGAAGATCTGCAAGTCCTTATGGGGTTGAACTGGAAAGGGATCCAGTTACTATATCTTTATGAAATTTGAACAATAATTCAAAAGTCAAATTAGGGAGAAGTTGAGAAGGAATAAAAATTGATCAAATAAACATCTGTTTCGGCATTATTTGTTCTAGAGAGAGATTGTTGGACCTACAAAAAAAAAACAAATGATTTCAAAAGCCAAAACATGACTTTCTGATCAAGAAATAAACAATTGATGAAGCATTCTTCTCTCAAAAGATAGTGAATCTTGAACACTAAATAGAACATCTATTGAAGACATCAAACATCTGTTTGAAGGCTTGGAACATCTGCTGAATGAAAAGAAACAATTATTTGATGGCAAAAGTCTTGTTGAAGACAAAGCACGGATCATGAAGACCAGACATCTGTTATGGCCAAATTTTTTTTGATACAAGTCAACATCTGTTTGACGAACAACAGTTTAATTAATGTAACGGTGTTTAGGTTAGAACAAATATTTAATGTATAGATCAGATGTTAGATTCCAACATACATTTTCTAACATCTGAGGAATATCTTCTGTTAGGAATATTAGATGTCACTATCAGGGTGACATCAGTTGATTGTAAACAGAGCTTTTGTACTTGTATAAATAGATCTCATGTGTTAGAGATCTATTTTATCAAAAACATTCCTTTTGTACTAATAGTAAAGTGTGTGATAAGGCTGAGGTGGAGTTTGTATAATCATTTCTGTATTATTGTAATCTTTTGATTTTTAATAGAAAGCAGCCTTAATATAACTTTTCCCTCTTGTATGCTCATATAATTCCGTATTTATCATTTATATCTTGAATTCCATTCAAGTTATACTTAGATCCTACAGGTTCCTAGTTATCGAGTTTGTAAAAATTGTTGCGGCTGACCTCCGATTCCCGAGCCCAAGGCTTAGCCGGCCGAGTTTTCAACAATGAATATTCCCCCTCGAATTAACGCTCGTCTTTCAGTCTATAGAGTCCCATCTTTTGAGCCAACTATTTCACTTGATAAAGTGAATGCTGAGCCAACTTCCATGCTAACACGGGTAGTTCAAATCATAATTAGCCAGCCCACTTTCATATCGAATTCAAATTTTGATTATCTTCTTAGTATGCGAGTGACTCTTTTTATATTATAAAAAATTATATTATGTTTCCATGCCATGGTAAAAAGGTAAAAAGTTACAGCTAAAAATGAAATTGACTTAAAATTTATCTTTACATAACTTTAATCAATAACTCATATTAGTGAAAAAAACTTGTAAGCACATGTATGTAGACCTAGGATCAAATATAAACACCAACTTATTTAAAAATCAAGAGAATCAGTTCGAATGTGACACATGGGGTGAATAACAATTCTTATTATGGGTGTTATTATTTCACTACTTGACGTTGATCTAATAGTAATTAGAATCCAATCAATATATAGAGGCACCAAGTAATAACAAATTGAATTCCCGTCCCCTAATCAAATATTGATTTCAACTTAACCTCTTTTAATGTGGATCTAGTTAACACTGAAATATTCAAAAAAAAAAAAAATAGCACAATATAACAACTGAGCTTAGCACAATGAAGAAGTATCAGAACCTAGTATATCAATACTAAACTTCCTTTGCGGTTAAAAACACTCATGGTTAGGTGAAAAAACTAGCAATGGAAATTTGGTTAAATAAAATGTGCTGATAGTTGGTTACATGATAATCAAACATACCTAGTATAGAACAGAAGATTTCATCCAGTGACGGATCTAGAAAATCTTCAAAGGGGTAACGTTTTATAAAAAAAGGGGCAACAAAATCGAAAAAATGTCAAAAAAGTCAATTTTTTTAAGAATTTACACTACCGCCGAAATGCCAACGATTAGCGGAGGCTACCCCTTTCCTAAGGTAGGTCCGCCCCTGCCTTCATCCCTAGTGTTATTGTATAATGTAAACCCTGGAAAATAAAATCCTAAGAAAATCTATGGTTAGCAGAATGCAATGAACCTTTACTGACTATCTTCAGTTGTGATTTATCCATCCCTTTATTCCTCGCTAACCTTAATCAATGACTAAATTGCCCTTAAAATTACTTAAAAGCACATCGCTAATTTTAAGGGTATAAGGCTATGTTTATTGGTAACCTATTGTAGGGTTGGTTATTAATAAGACAAAAAATTGAGTAATTAAAAAAAAAACTAACACCAACCAAAGTTGACAACCAAGTTGTGGAGCAACTTTGGTTGCAACCCAAACTAATACCACTAATAATTTAATTAATCAAATAACTTATAATATTTAAGTTTAAAAAAAAACTAAATACATAGTATTTCTTAATATTTTTTTATGAACGTCCCGATATAAATTCTTTTAAAAACTAAATTCGTTCAAAATCATATTTTTAAGGTTGGAATGGATTATGAATGTCTGTTAAAAATCGAGTAGGGTGTGGTGTATATGAAAGAAAAAAATATTAATTTTTTAATAAAACATTGGGTTAAGTTGAGTCAGCAATGGAAATAGTTATATAACACCACCACTCAATGACTAAACAAATTTAATATTCATGTCCCAAACATTATTAAGAAACAAAATATGGGATGTGAAATTACATTGATACCCACCCTCCCCCATCCCACGTAACCAGAACCTCCATGAACAAACTACATAAACTCTCCATCATACAATACATTTCACCAACATCTTCTTCTCTCAATCCAATAAGAACCCAAATCGCAACAATGCCGCTCGATCCTTCTATCTCTCCTTTCCCCATTCCCATTTCCTCCATCTTTCAACCTCAATTTTGAGGAGGAAAAACAGGGGAGGTGAAGTTCTGCAATCCATCGTTTTATCAATCGATTATTTCATTATATTTCGATCATTTCATACATAACACAAAATACCCACAAATCTACACTGTTTAGAAATTCGAAATTGTTATTTTACTCGTTGAGGTTTTTCATCGAATAGGTTATCTGCATGTTATGAATTTAGAATTTATTTGATTATTGTTGTTATTTTCTTGAAGGGTTTTTAGTTTTTTGTTAGAATTATGTTCGCATTTCTGTTGCAATCATCAGATTGTTGTAGATAATCATTTCGGTGTAAGGGTGTTCATTATTGGGTTTGAAACCGAATAATCTGAAAACAGAACAGAAACTGTAAGAAACCTGGACAAATTAGTGATATGATTTAGAGAAAGATGTATGCTGTAGGCAGGCTAAGCAGCTATATAACCCGAGGGGTATCCACGGTATCCGGCCCGTTTCATCCGTTCGGTGGGGCTGTAGATATCATAGTGGTTCAACAACAAGATGGTAGCTTGAAATCGTCTCCATGGTATGTTAGGTTTGGTAAGTTTCAAGGGGTTTTAAAGGTGAAAGAGAGAGTTGTTGACATACATGTTAATGGGGGGGCTGCAGCCGGTTTTCAAATGTATTTGAACCCGAAAGGGAGGCTTACTTTCTTAGGGAAGGAACTGACCCGGATTTGAAAACTCAAGATTGCGATTTTGGGAAATGTAAGTCACTTATTGATGCTAACAATGGGCAATCTTTTTCTAGGACTTTAGGGTTTACTCTTGAAAGAAAAGATGTAAATGATGATGGTTTGTTGAATGAAGATGGTAATCCGAACGTTGATCAAAAGTCTGCGGAGATTGCGGCCGACCTTTTGGAACGGAAGTGGTCTACGAGTCTTTCTAGGAAAGCGAACAATGAGAATATTGGCGAACATGTTAAGTTTGAAGAAGAGGTTATTAGTGGAAAGTTGGAGTCGAGTTTGGTTTTGCACGAAGAACACTTTGTACATAAGCCGAAAGACGATGAAAATGAGGAAGTCGCAAAAGAGGTTGATAAAGTCATCATAGCAAATGTTGATAGTGATGGCATTGTGGAAATTTATGAAAGTTATGACGATTCGTTGGGGAATAATGTTTTGAAGGAAGAACCGTCGAAGGTTGTTGAGGCGAGTTGCACCGAAGTTTCATGTACTCGAAAAGAAAGTGTTGTTCCAGAAGAAAGTCAAGATGATAACGATAAGTCACACGGTCAACTTCAAGAAGAACCCGAAAGAGTTGTGGAACAACATGTCACTTTCACGGATCGGGTCGATGATGGGTCAATGGATCCAGAACAGGGGTCAAATGCATCTCCATGTAACATTGATCACGAAAAAGTTAAAGGTGAAGTGGAACGGGTGAAGGGACTTACTAGAAAGTATCCGAGTGATGGTGATGTGGTTAAGACTTATAAACTTATGGAGGAATTAAATCTACATGTACCGCATACGAAGTCGCTGCCGAATATTTTGCCCCATTTTGATGAATTTGATACTCTTGATTCCCGACAAAGATTCGCTAAGTGGGAAATGGTCCGGAAAGATGCTTCACGGATCATAAAAGCTGGCATTGAACAATCGAAGTTGAAGAATGGTAAGAATGATTTTTGTGTTAAATGAAATAATTTTAAATCTTAATGCCATGGATTTACTTTGTGTGTGTGATCTTAGGGGTGAATTAAAAAATTCGAAATGATTCGTTTATCAAGATTCGATTCAATTGAATTCGAATTCGAGTCCGGTAAATCGAATACGAATTTATAATTTTAAATTCGATTCGAAATTTGAATTCAAATTTTATATATTTATTTATTATATTTATATATAATACACACATATAAATTTAATTTGGACTATAGTATAAATTAATGTATAAATTTAATCTAAATCCTAAAATAGCCCGTTACCAAGCCCAAATAGCCCATAATGAGTTTACATATTTTAAATGAATTTGAATCAAAACGAATTTATCCGAATTCGAATTGACCAGTTTTTAAGCGAATTCGAATGCAAGCAAAAAAATCTATTCGAAAAATTCGATTCGAGTAATTCGAAAATTCGTTATTTGATTCGATGAACACCCCTAGTGATCACATGAAATTGTAGGTGCCAATCTCGATCCCTGTATATGGAAACGGGTCATTCGTGTTGTGTTTTGTTGTGTTGTGATGACAGCTTATATGTAAATATTAGTAAAAATATTACCAAATGTCTCCTTAGGTATATTCAGATGGCTACAGTTTCATATAATCATTTTGTTTAGTACATTATCTTAGATTCTTAGTAATTATAAAATACAGAATAATGGACAACGAAAGTGTCGCCTCATCGAACCGACCTGACCCGACATGTTTTGACGCTCCTGAACCATCCATTTTCCGTGTATTTCAGGTGATGCATCAAACATTGACACTGGTAAAAGTTGGAGCCTTTGGCCCTTCGGAAGATCGAAAAGTAAAAGGTTTTCTCAAAAAGAACAACAGACGTGTAAAAGAGATTCCGAGTTAGATAACAGGTCAGAAGTCGATGGAGAAAAAGATAGAGAGAAAGATAATTTACCGAAGCCTAAAAAGATTCAGTTTTATAAAGGGCTCACTCCAACACCCGAACAGTTACAGTCTTTGAATCTTACTGAGGGTAAAAACACGGTAACGTTCAAGTTTTCAACAGCAGTTCTTGGGAATCAACAGGTTTGCATTCCGGTTTTTCTTTTGAGTAAAATGGGAATTTCGTCCCTGAGGTTTGGTCAGTTTTGTGACTTCGTCTTAATGTTCGTTTTTCTGCATTTGGATCCAAAAGGTTTGAAATCTTGTCATTTTCATCCGGTTCATTAACTCCATCCATTTTTCTCCGTTAAGCCAGGGGTATTTTTGTCTTTTTTGTTAACCTAAAGGGCAATTTGGTCTAACGGATTCAGTCAGGGGTATTTAAATGCTTGTACATAAGATGAAAAAGACCGAATTACTCTTTAAATTAACAAAAAAGACGGAAATACCATGGCTTAACGGAGAAAAATGGATGGAGTTAACGAGCCAGATGAAAATGACAAGATGGCAAACCTTTTGGATCCAGATGCGGAAAAACAAACCTTTGGACGAAAGTCGCAAAACTGGCCAAACCTAAGTGACGAAAATGGCATTTTACTCTTTTTTTTCGTCATTAGGTGTATATACGTGTGTTTTTTGTGTTGTATGTGTTATGTTGCTCATACTATGCAGATACTATTCAGGTTGATGCAAGAATATTCTTGTGGAAGTGGGATACGCACATCGTGATCTCGGATGTTGACGGAACAATCACAAAGTAAAGTCCGGTTTCGTTTATTAAAGAGGAACTACACATGTCCGTATTTTATATTCTTTTGATCTTCTATTACAGATCTGATGTTTTAGGACAATTCATGCCTATGGTGGGAAAAGATTGGTCACATATTGGTGTAACAAATCTCTTTTCGGCTATTAAGGTTCGTTGCACAAACCTCCTAAATAATTATAATCAGAAATTATTATATATTATTTTTTCAATATCAAACATCTTTGGCCCCTCAACTTTAATAATGACATGTTTAGCCCCTTAATTTTTATAATAACATGTTTTGCCCCTCAACTTTAATAAGGTTTTTTTTAAAATTTTTTTCATTATTTACCCTTACACTTTTTTATAATTACTATTTAGACCCTCAACTTTTAGTTTTTTTCGTACTTATGTTCCGTGGTTTCTTTTTAGTGTTTGTTCTCAACGTAATGTTTTTCTAAATTTTCCATATGTATCGTTGTAAGTAGGTTATTTCAGTTACATTCTGACCCGCCGCAGATATGCGGTTTTATTGTTATAATGAGTTTCGATACCGTAACGAACCAAACCGGTATCTTTTTTGTGACTTTTGAATACTGCCGCGACATGGTTTTTTTTCATCTTAACGTAGACTGGCATGTTGCAATTTGCTTATTTTTATCTACGTTTTGAACCCGTTGCGGAGCGTGGGTGGTAACCCTTCTAGTTCATATTATTATGATATCGTGACACACTAACATTTTATATTAACGCTTTGAAATTTTCGGCAAAACAATATTTTTGGCCAACTTGATCTGACTTCGAAATTACCACCTCTGTGATTGAGATATTATGGTCTCATTGCATTTTGTTTTTTGTGTGGTAGGATAACGGATATGAAATTCTATTTCTTAGTGCTCGCTCAATTTCTCAAGCTGACGTCACTCGACAGTTCTTAATCAACCTTAAGCAGGATGGAAAGACTTTACCTGAAGGACCTGTTGTTATTTCTCCTGATGGACTTTTTCCATCATTGTTTCGTGAAGGTAAACTAAACTAAAACACGAGGTTCATCTCAACAAAAAAGTCAAACCTTGACAATAGCAAGTCTTCTTTGACTTCAAAATTGAAGCTAGTTACATTACTTAAGGTAAAAGAGTAAAATGCCAAAATCGTCCCTGAGGTTTGGGCTGATTTGCCTGTTACATCCAAAATAACTTTTTTTTGTATCTGGACACCTAACGTTTTGATTTTGTTGCCATTTCCATCCAAATCACAAACGTTAACTCAGGGACGATTCTGGCAATTTACCCATGGATTTTTTTATTTTTAATTTTCTTTATTACCTTTAAATAAAAAACAATAAAAATAATTATACACACACATTGTAAGAGGTTTGACTTTTAAAAATCAGAAGACTCTTTTCATCATCTTGGTTTTTTTTTTTGTAACGTTTTCTTATAGCTTTACGCTTGCTTTTGGCAGTTATCCGAAGAGCTCCCCACGAGTTTAAGATTGCTTGCTTGGAGGTTGGTTCTTAGCCTGTTAGTTTCTACGGGTTGATTGGGTAATGGGTCAAAACAGATTCAAGACGGGCTGACGGGCCAGTTTTAGTAAGAGCCCCGTTGGGTCAACCCACCAATTTTTGGTTAATTAGAAATGCGTTAATTATAATCACAAAAACAGTATTATTACATTTGACCCCTCCGATTATTAGCTAAACTTTTCTGTTCGGCCCATCTGAAATTAAAACACAGCTAAACCGACAAGTAGGGGTGCTCAATGAATTGAATAAGAATAATCGAATAGAATTTTTCGAATGTTTACTCTTTTTTACCGGCAAGGCTTGTAAGACATAACTCTTGCACGGTTTTCAAATTTACAGGATATCAGGGTGTGTTTTCCAGATGATTGGAACCCGTTTTACGCTGGTTTTGGAAATCGAGACACCGATGAGTTTAGCTACGTCAAGGTAGGAATACCAAAGGGAAGAATCTTCATCATCAATCCTAAGGTACTTACTTAATCATTTAATGCTAAAACGTCTTGCAGTTTGTTAACTAACAATCTATTAATCGATCATTTCTATGTTTTTGTAGGGAGAAGTGGTTGTAAACCGATGCAATGAAACGAAAACATATAATTCTATTCATTCTATTGTCAATGGCATTTTCCCACCCAAATCAGAACAAGAACAAGATCAAGAACAAGGAGGTTGAAACATAAAGGTTTTTTTGTTTTGTTTTATAACCCACTTACATGAAAACGGGTCAATTCAGCTTGTAATTTGACCCATTTACAGGTGATTGTTTGACCCGTTTACATGAAAACGGGTCGACTAAGGTCTTATAATTTATATAACTGGTGAAATGGTAAATAGGTCAAAATTTATCAAAGGTGTATTTATATACTTACAATCGTTCTTAATCAATATATCTGAATGAGATTATATTACTGTTTTTATACCATAATCATATTTACTAAAAGGCAAATATCATTAAAAAAACCAACATACTATCTATTTTTCACATAAAAATTTTTTGCACATTAAAGTTCCCCTCTATATGATAAATTTCACAATATTAATATCGTGATTTTTTTAAAACAACTTGGAACCGATACATCCGAGTTGTTTGATAAAAAATAAGGCACATAAGAAACAAAAAAGGACACGTAAGCAAAAAAAACCGGATGTAATGGTTCTAAGTTGTTTTAAAAAGAATCTCACAATTTTATTAACATGTAGAAGGACTTTAATTTGTAAAAAAAATGTTACTTTGGTGAGAAATAAAGGACACATAAGCAAAACAACCCCGAATGTATGACATGTTACTTAGTTCTAGTGATCTGTCTGTTTTGCCACCTCTACATCAAATCATAGAGTGTGTACGTTTCCAGGGGGATTGTAACACTTGGAACTTCTGCCTAAGCGCGCATTGGACTATGAGCGGCTTATGATAAGAGATGTACATAGAATCATTGAGAAACCGAATGAATGTATTTAATAGTTATGAAACAAGATGTGATTATATACACCACTAGAATTACCAGCCTTTAAATTTGTTCATATGAATTTGTAAGAAAAAATTTCCATGAATTATGCAAAGCAATGAAACCTGTTTTGAAGTCGTAGTTTGAAAAATTGGATGATAATCATTCATTTGTAAGATGTAAAAGATAATGTTAAGATATACTTGTATTAGTTAAAGTTATTATAAAAATTATGTTTAAAATAAATGAAAAATGATCTTAGAGAAAAGTAGAGACGTAATTTGAAAGTTATTATAAAAATTATGTTTAAAATTAACGAAAAATGAACTTAGAGAAAAGTCGAGACGTAATTTGAAAACGACTTTTTATTATATTTTAAATAGGTTTATTTAAAAAAAATAAAGAAATCAAATGAATAGCCATGCTAAGCTAAATGCATTACTAAATTTGGTATTTTTCTAAAATAAAACTATTGATTTTATCGTTATAATATTATTAGGAGGAAGCTCATTCAATAGTAGGAACGTGATCCATTTTGCCTTTTTTTATTTAACAAAGGTATTTTTGAATTCAATCGAATTCTTAGTTTAACTACTCATTTAAGTCAAATGTTGACATTGCAAATAATTATGAGTTCTTCTTTGACATAAAGTCAAATGGATACATAAGCGTTGCTACAGGTGCGTCGTGATCTGTTTGATTCAGTTAATAAAAACATTACTAATTATCAATTAATTGGAGGTGTAGATAAATCTCCACCCTTGTTCATCTTTGACTGAAGTGAAGAAACGGTAACATATCACATATGCCATTAATAAAAGTTTCTTGGTGAAGCAACAAAGCCATTAAAATAGTAATGCCTTTTGACTTGAATTGCATATTTACAGGCTCTTCACAATGCTTTATAATCACTGGTAAAGCAGCGCCCGTGACTTGGAATAAGTGGCATTTTAACAAGATGAAAGTTGAGATTTTTATGAGAGAGTGTTAAGAGTTATATAAAAAGTTGAGATTTTTAGGAAAATGTAATGGTGTAGTTATATACAAAACGGTTGAGATGAAGTTGGGTAGAAGAGATGGTGTGAATTATTTTTTTTAAAATAAAAAATCTTTTTCTTTTTTAAATTATGCCGTTGGGGTCCATCGGCTACCTGCAACATCCAACCAATGCATACCACGTCAGCGCACTGTAAACACAACGCCGGTGGGATTCTTCAAGGGCTTGAAAAAACGCTGTTGACAACGCAGGAGGACGGTGTGGTGAGTGCGGCTTGAAAGGGCATAAACGCTGCTCCTCCACGCCCACACTGTATGGTCTAAAGATTCAAAATAAAAAGAAGGCCAACTTGGTAATAGCATGTATAAAGCCATACTTGTTGGATATCTAAAGAGTTAGAAAGAAAGATGTTAGATCATATTGCATTTACATTATCTCAAAGACAACACTTTTATCTCTACCCATCTTGACCGATTCAATGCTTTAGCCCTGCCCATCTTGACCCTCCAACGTCTTTTGCTTTCCTTATTTCAACCCATAGAGAACCAATACAAACAGCTTAATGACTCAACTTGACCCAAAATGTTATGATAAAGACCCATTGGGTCGTTTTTGCCTGCTCTAGCATGGAGAGATCAGATGTTTGTGATGTGTGCATACACATCTATGGAATAATATATTAGGACTAAATTTATTTTATTAATGTTATATTTTAGGATCAAGAAATCAGTTTGGTGTTCAAACTTTCCATGCAAGCGTATGCATTTAGTGGGTTAGTATATGGGTAAGTTGGTGAATATGAGTTAGTGGTCAGTTCTCTATTTCCTATATTTATTTGATGTTTGTATTATATTGAGTCTAGGAATGAAGAATATGAAATATCTTTCTCTTTAAAGTTCTTCCAAACTCTTATTTATCTTCTTTTGATCAATTTTGGACTTCAGAACTACATCAGCCGCCACTTGGAAGAAAAAATAATTTAAAGAAAAGAGATATTTATCCAATCTTATATTTTATATTAGTGTCCCTTAATTTGTCTTTTTAAAGATAATATTGTAGGATTATTGTATAATCCAGTAGAAGTAACTTATGACATTAAGAGCAAACATTCTGTTTCCACCTCCTTGCAAAGAATTTATTAATTATTTGGTAACAACAAACCACCAAAAAAATCTGAATCTATAATTATATACTATATTATTAAATGGAGACTAACAATGTGGAACATAATATAATTCATACCATTTGCAAAAAAAAATCAGCAGATTTCAAAAGTTGGCAAATGTACACCAAAAGCTTCACTAAATTTAACCTAACTTGAGCAAGGCCATTTGGCAAGTCCTCGTTGCAATTAGGGGTGAGCAAGAAAACCAAAATAATCGAATCATAACCGATTAACAGAAATAACCGAGCCAAACAAAAACCGATGGTTCGGTTTTCGGATTTTTGATAACCGAAAATTTCGGTTCGCTTTTCAGATAAACATTTTCAATAACTGAAAAAAACCAAACCGAACAGATAAGTTACAATCCATATATTTTTATGTTTAAGTTTAAATTGTTTAAGTGTTAACCCAATGCAAGTAGAAAATATTAATTTTATTCTTGAATATTAAGTGTTTATAATAAAAACATTACCTGTTATTTATAATTGAAATGATTTATTTATTACCTATAAGAAATAACAAAATTTAATATAAAAATTAATTGATCTTCAAATTATTATAAAAGAAAATGTCTTAATAAAAACTTAGAAAAACATAAAAATAGATTAGAAGATTAGGTTTATGTAAACAATATTAATTAAAGAGGTTAACTATAATAACTTAAATGTAAACATATAAAAAGATTGTTATAATATAACTTATACTTTTTATTTTTGAATCTTACATATTTTTTTGTTCCAAAATCGAAATAACCGAAAAAACCGAACCGAGACAACGTAAAAACCGAAACCTAAAAAACCGAAACCGAACGGTTTTTAAAAACCAAAAACTGACATTTCGCTTTCGATTTTGATTTTGCTCAAAAACCAAACCGAACCGTGCATACTCCTAGTTGCATACTCACAAATGTATGTTGAATCATCTACCAACCATAGTGAATGTCTACTTTAATGTTAATTGATAACTAAATGCATAATCGATACTCAGTCAACGTCATCAACAAAATTAAAAATGGAGAAAAACATTGAACTCATTGGACATTTGTTACACGAGAAAGCATCAGAAGAGCATCAAACAATTCTAAAAATATTGAGGAAAAACGTCCTTACATGTTTGTTATTTTGTATAGTTCCAACAACCTCCATAAATGAACTTATGACAACAAGGATGAACCTACGAACACAAAAAGAACAACAAAACTATAAACAAAAAATAGTTAAAAAAAACACTAATACAATGTGAAGACATTTGCAAGAATTACATTGACAACTTTACTTTGCTCCATCTTTTGATGATTGCTAGACAAAATTTGCTTCTTGAAATTAGTGATTCAAAGTGTTGCTTGCAGGTACATTATATAATAATACGTCATCCTTGAACCGCCATCACAACTGTTATTTTTGTGAGTTGAAATGGTTGGGATTTTATCTCAGCCGAATCCGACGATGGATATCGATTTCAAAGACGGTTAGACTTAATGGGCTTAATAATATATATAATTATTCAGAGTATATAAATGTTCAGTACCATAATAAATGATCGTAATAATTTTTATAGATCCTTAAAGTAAATAAAAGCTTTAATGTATTCATTAAAATTCAAAGGAAACTAAGGGGTCAAAACTAACCTGACCTGCAGTGACCCAAAAAAAGCTTACCATAATTTTCTGTTACTTGGTGTTAAATGGTATTATTTTTGAAGACTCATGGACTAAGACCAAGTAGTAAAAATGGTCGGTTTTGTTATTTCAGTTCAACTTTCATGAAAAAGAAAGACCGGACCGGATGCATGTTATGGTGTGCTTTAACTTCATTTCGTAAGTCGGAAGACACAATGTTTAGTGGTTTATTTACGCACTCATCTTCCCAGTTTTTTAGAAGTATCTTTAGCGCATTAGGTGAAGTGGCTCTTTAAAAAGGGGAAACATATAGTTGACCTTGACCCCGCAGCCAAAAATGGGCTTAGGAAGGTATATGCCAATTTCGCATAATGATTGAATCTCAGGAACCAAATATATCAAAATCTATGAATTTTAACAGATCTAAGTGAAAATGAAAACATGAAAGCTGGTAGAGATGGTAGATGTATCAGATTTAGACATAATATTATTTTGTTACACTTGCTATATGTGCATTAACATGAATGTAAGGCACAAACAAACAAATAAACCAGATCTGCTGATAATCATAGTGCTTATAAACCTACCCAAAATCATAGTATTTTTACTATGATTTTTTAGATTAACTACATCAGCAAACGCAACAGCAGCCACAACATCTAATGCAAAATATGAACTTAAAATCTAATTGGGTATGATTCTTTACGCAAAACTTGCTATAAAAGCACACAAATCTAATGCAAAATATGAAAAAGGATTAGGGTTTTGTGTGTATATACTTGGAAGACATAAAGTTCATGTCTTTATTGCTTGCCAAAAAATACCATCTGATGCGGATGTTAAATGAATTACTTAAGTAGTTTTGATACACGAAAAAAGTTATTATTTATTTTATATTATTTCATTATCTAGTATATTTCTTTAATAGTAAATTCAAAATAAACTACTAAAAAAATTAATTTTTACAACGGCTCTTTTCAAACGTCTACTTTTGCAACAACTATTTCTTTATTGACTATAAATTCAATTCGTATTAGAACTAATATGTGTATTTCTCAACTCACAATTCACTACAAAGATTAAAAAATGGCACGAAGATCTTGGACTGAAGATGTAAACATGGCTTTAGTCAACTCTTAGATGGACATTTATGATAACAAACGAAGAGCCATTTCAATTAGAACAACCTTATTTCAAGGATTCCGTGAAGGTATAGGTGAAACCAATCGCTCTGCGAACGACTCTTTGTCAAGGTTCCATACTCTGTTTGTGGAGGTTAGTAATTTCATACACTCTTCAACATCATGATGGCTCACAGTGACGGCATAACAGAGTCACAAGTGATTGCCTAGGTTGGTTAGGAATACCAAAATACATACAATAGAATATTTACTCACATCTCACACCCACTTAACACCAAAAACTAACCTATATCCACGTTAGAGAATATCCAAGAAATGACTGTCAAAAAGTGAGGATCAAGACTTTAATATTAGAAAAGTGGGAACTATAGTTGAAATTTAACCAAAGCATAAGTACTATTTAGGTACTTTTCTATTTTTTCTTTAACAAAGGTATTTTTAAATTTTGAACTACTCATTTGACTTCAAGGCAAATGTTGACATTTGCAAGTAATATGAGTTCTTCTTTGACTTGTAAAATCAAATGGATGCGTATTTTTTTATCGTATGAGCGTGGGTTGGAATTATATATATTATTAAGCCCACATAGTCTAACTACCTTCCAAATCAATCTTCATCGTCAGATGCGGCTGGGATTAAATCTCAGCCGTTTAAACTCACAAAAATAACCACTGTGATGGTGGTTCAGGGAGGTCATTTGCGGTTTTCTCAGCAAGTGGTTTGCTCCACCTTTTTCTGCCCATGATCTCCACTCTTTCTCTCCTCCTCCTTATTTTCGAGGCCAGTTAATACCCATCCCTCTTCCATTATCGTCCTCAACTGGTACCGCACTTCAGTTCTCTTACACTCCTGCTCTAAATAGCCTTTGATGCCTTTGAGTCATCGCCGGTTTTGGAGTCGGTGCTCTACGGCTCTCCTTCTATTTGCCAGTGTTCGCTTCTAACATTTCATATCTGCATCCCAACGCACGTAACACTAATTTCAATCATTTTATATAGATTCAAGGGCATCTTTCTCTAAATTTCTCATCATCATTAATCATCAATCATTTGATTGCTTATTTAGGGGGTGTTTGGGATTCCTTCTCAAAATCAACTTATTAAGTTATAAAAGTAAAGTTATAAGTTACAAAATACTAACTTATCATTTTTAACTTCTCAACACACAAAAACAGCTTAAATAAGCTAACCCAAACACTATAAAAACAACTTATTAACTTTTATAAGTCAATTAGTTATAAGTTCTTCCAAAATAAGCTAACCCAAACACCCTCTTAACTATCTTGTGAATTTGCAATTTAGAGAAATTTGATATCAAAATGGATATCAAGCATAGTTTACTAACTCATTATATAGGACAAGTTAATTATTATATGGTTTAATTCTTATGTAGGTTCCAATGCAGAAGTACTTTATATTTAACATGCTCTCTCCCTTCTGTCAAAGAGCTCATGTGGTTCATGTGAGTCAGATTTTAGTGGGCTTGAGCAACCTGTGTATACAAATGGTCTCACCACCATGGCTTAAGAGGAAATTTTAGTTTTATTTTATTGATTTTGATTTCAGGTCCGAGGGTTTATGGATGCTTGTATTGTCTGATTTCATACATGAAAATTCTTTCAAACTTTAGAGTTTGCTGGTTGGTGCTTTTTTTCTTTATCTCCTATAAATTATGAACCCTAAACTTGGATGTGAAAATTGATTGAAAAGGCATCTGTTTCTTTTTTGGGTTTGTTTTTACCTGTAAAGCCATCAAGTTCAAAGCTAGATTAATATGATTTAACTTTTCATATGTGTGTGTTTGGTTAGCTAGAATTAAGCCTAAATAATCATGCATAACTAATATCTTCAATTTTTAATTTGTTATGACATGAAATCAAATTTAGGATTTAACATAAATAATTTTGGTAGATTGCTTGGGTTGTTGATCAATGTTTGAACTTGATTTGATTGTTTTCTAGATGAAGATACAAAGATATACTTGGAAAACATTTTTTCTTATGCAGTTTGTATTGTAGATGATAGATGTATTGGTACCATGGATGTGCTTCTTCTTTTGTGCAATAAACAAGTAGTTACATTTGGTTTAATTTGCTTTTAGCCTGTATAGGATCATGTGACTTTGGGATTGAAGGAGCATGATGATTTTGCGGATATAGGGTTCAACCGACAGTTTGGATAACTTAAAGGGTTGGTCCTTAAAATATGTTATTGAAGATCATAAAGGGAAAAACTGGTCTGGTGTACGAAAAATGACGGATTTCGAAATGCTAAAGACCTATTCAACTGCCCTTTTACTAGGATGTTTAGCTGGGTATGCTCAAGATGCATGTAGTTCAACCGATCTGCCAGTGAAGCCAAGGTATAATTTGCGATCCTTTCGCATTCTTATTTCTTCATGTTGATTGTATTATTAGTTATGTGAGAGCGAACGATGAGTCTCTATAACAATACCAAAGGCAAGTAGCATGTCTGATGGCCGGGTACACTTAAAAAACACTAAGCTCATTATCAACCCGAAAAATATCAAGTTTCAATATCAAATTGTTCAATTGTGATCTACCATTCTCTACTATAGGTATGAAGCAGTTTGTTGGTTCAAATGGATCTCAACATACTTCAATGGTTTGCTCCTGAATGTGGAGTGACTGTTGGTTCTTCTATTCTTTTCATATCCTTCTATTATAAATAAAGTATTAGGGGTAATTTCCTATATACCTTTAAAAGTTGGGGGTCAAGATTCCCCTAAATATCGGTTACACTATCCATGAACAATATAATATATAGTTATGGCACATACTTTGTATAACCAGATTTCCTGTTGTTGACAATTATTTGACAACGTTTGGTTGTAGAATTGAATTGCATGTGCTGACTTTGCGGCTTACTTAAAGTTAAAACGAAGGATGGTTTAGTGCAAAATAGTCCAGCTTACAAACTCAACAAAGAGAGGTTTGTTTTCCTTTGATTTTTTTCTCTATTTTGGTTGGCAATAATTGTTTTGTGTTTGAAATTATGTTTCGCTATACTTGTAAATTCTTTTTTTGTAAAACTGTGCAAACATATGACAAAAACAATGACTGCACTGTTGGGTTGCACTCTTGGGTTTAATGTGTGAAGTACTTGGGCTAAATTAACTGCTATTGGGCTTGGATGATTAGAAACTTGGATGGAAGCTCATTTAGTTTTCTTGTTTATTAAGTTGTAAATCCTAATCTAATCTCTATATATTATTTGTTTTTGTAACTTAATACTTGTCAGAGCTAATAATAAACCCTTAGTTGCAGCTTGTAGATGTAGGTTCCTCACTGGAACCAAACCACGTAAAATTCTTGTGTTCGTGTCGTGCTTTATATTTTCTTTTTTTTTGCGTGTTCGTTGTGAATCAGTATTCCGCTGCGCCACTTGAGACATAACAAGTGGTATCAGAGCAAAAAATCTATAAACTGAAGATGATGCGAAACGTAATGTGACTCCAACGAGTCGTAGCTCTGATACCACTTGTTAGGTACTCATGTGTCTTTCTAGTCGATCAACAACCGAACAAGAAACACCCCAAGTAAGCCCAAAGAAAATCTAATCGCAATAATCGTGGCAGAAATCAAACAGAATCGAAAATTGATACCTTAGTTTGCGGTTGAACAGATTTCATAGCCCTAGCAGAAAGATAACAGCGAACAAGTAGCGCTAACAGCATCTAATGTGAGACAGTAAAAAAAACCATACGGTGGCAATGACTTCAAAAGGTTCTTGATGAGAGAGTTGTTGACGTGGGTGAGCGTGTTTATAATTTTTGTTATATTTTAAGCATTTTTTACTTGTGGATCAAGTTTTAAATTTATAAAAACACGATACAATGCTACCAATCTACACACGTTAGGGCAAGTGCACCCATCATAGACGTAGTATAGTGATGGTAAGATACTGAGGTCGTCCAAGAACACAAGAGCTTTTAATACTGGCTTATCGTTAAAATCTAATCTAACCAAATTTTGATAAAATTTTTGAAAATTTTAAAAGATAAACTAAATGTAAAAATGTAATGAAATAAATGAAGATAAATAGACAAGAAAAAATCACTTGGTTCCAACTCTTCTTTTATATATCCTTTGATGATTTCTACACTTTGGGCTTTTTAATAGATTATCTTAGTTATAGTGGTAGGCCCCCTTGTGAAGGCGAAGTTACCCTCGGTCATATTGGTCTGAGTCAGTAGGGATAGAGTCCCGCATGGCTGGAATATTGAAAGATAATTAAATAAATTATTAATGCGAAAAGTGGTAGTCCCCTCTTATGAAGGTGATGTTACTCTCGACCATATTGGTCTGAGTCAGTAGGGATACAATCCCGCAAAGCCGGATAAAGTTTTAATAGTAGTTTATTTATAAGAGGTTCAAGCCGTTCTTACTTCCCCCGATTTGATACTATCTGCCGCAAGGGAAGTCCTAATAAGCTTGAACCAAGTCCTCGCAGGATCTATACACTGAATGAGGCAAGAACTTTACCCAAACACCCTTCTAACCCCCTTCCAGGTAGTTAACGCGTTTTATATAGACCGTAAAGACACGAATGAGTGAATCTACAAAACATGAAGAGAATGTTTAACCAAAGTTCACTTTAAATATAAAAAAACTATTTATTAAAGTCATTAATACATACCCAATTAAAAGGTTGCCAAAGATTGGAAATCAAAAGTAATACATAAAAGATTTGTCTTCACCAAGTGATGTAAGAGATTTAGCCAAGCATGGCATTTGTTTGACAAGAACTCTTACAATTAATCTTGGATCCCTAGACTACTACACATTATAAAAGATGAAATATGGATGATGGTGGTGGGTGGTGGTGTTGTAGTGGTGTTGGATTGATGGCAAGTGCGATAGAAGTGGTTTGCCAAGGGATGCCTTTCTCTTGAACCAAACACATCTATTTATAGCTGGAAACAGAGGGCAGACATGGCCCCGTGCCCACCTGGCATGGCCCCGTAGTCATCTTTTTCTCTCCCTTCATTAACTGCAGATGTCAGGTCGTGTACTAACAGACTCCGTGGTGTCATAGCATGGCCACGTGGTCAGTGTACTTGCTGTACTATCGCAGATTATGTGAATCTTATAGTTGACCACGACCAGTGTTTAGTTGGCATGGCCCCGTGTTTGTTTGTTTGTTGCTGTTGCCTTTATCTACAGAGAATCTTGACTGGGCACGACCCCATGGTTAAGCTTCTGTTCTTGTTATTTTTGTTGTTTTAGATGTGCATGGGGGTTTGGCAGGTCGTGTCAATCCATCTTCTTTGTATTTTTGTTGGTTTTTGCTGTTAATTTGCTTCTTTTATCTGTTTAAGATCTTTTGATCATGTAATTTAAAAGTAAACAAAGAAACATATTTTTCCAACATTAGTACCGAAAAAGGGTTGATTTTATGTCTTATTTGATGTAACTATATGTTACATTTTGCGCACATCAGTTGTTCATGATGTGAATGAAAGAAGGAAGCTCAGTGACCAAGCACATAGATAATTTCAATTATTTTCTGTCCAGATTGTCATCTGTGGGAATGAAATTCGATGATGAGACCAAAGCTATGATTTCTATCTTCACTACCTGATATTTGGTCCGGGACGGTGACTGTTGTCACTAACTCAGTGGGGGCCTGAATGGTTAACATTTGAAAAAATGCGGGATTTGGTATTGGGTGAGGATGTTTGCCGTAGGAATACTAAAGGGTCGTCTTCTAAGATGTTACATGTTGGCAGAGGAAGAGATAATAACAGGAATTGTGGGAGTAGCAAGGGTCGGGGCAGGAGCTCATCTAGGGCTCGTCCGAGTGTGCGTTGTTGGGACTACAACGGAAAAGGACATTATAGGAATCAATGTCCGAATAATAATGCTAGTGGAGGATCGATGAATTCTTGTGGATTACCCATTGCTACAATAAGCGACTATGAAGACGAGGCTTTGATACTTTGCGTTGAAAACAGTATGGAATCTTGGGTCATGGATTCCGGTGCATCATTCCATGCTACCCATAACAATGATGGCATGCGAAATGTTATAGAAGGTGATTTTGGCAAGTTAGGCTTAGAAACGATGAAATTCTTGATGTAACTGGCATGGAGGATTGGATCTGGTTATAACTTTAGGCACTGCTTGGACTTTGTGTGACGTTAGGGTCGATCCAAAGCTTGAAACGAAGTTGATCTCCGTTGGGCTGTTGGATAAACTAGGCTTGGACGTTAAGTTTGGTGGTGGAAAGTTGAAGGTCGTTAAGGGTAATCTCGTGGTTGCCAGAGGTTTCAAGAAGGGGTCGTTATACATGGTGCC
Organism: Scalesia atractyloides; assembly: GCA_947069175.1. NCBI lineage: Eukaryota > Viridiplantae > Streptophyta > Magnoliopsida > Asterales > Asteraceae > Scalesia > Scalesia atractyloides. The sequence goes on along the minus strand of CAMTDV010000001.1, from coordinate 12,833,932 downwards.
TATTCCATTCGGGGAACTGACCATCCCTATTAAGACGAACGCCAAAGTCGGGCTCACCGATTCGACAGTTAAACGAGTCCAGTTTGCAGAAAAGAACACTCGGACTTCAGGTAATTCGGTTAAGCGTAATCAGAGGTCTAAACATGTATGAGATTTTTGTGGCAGTGGGACCACGAGGAGTGTTCCGACACCGTTTGAAAATCGACGTTGGGTTCAGAAGATCAGGTTTCCGAATGAAATCTCTCTTGAGAAGTTTCTGCTAGTGGGGAGTGTTCCTCTGCGAATCCCTGTATCTGATGGTTCGAGACTATGGGAATCAGTTTGGATTGAGGATGTGAAGACGGGGTCTTTTGAGACTAGGTTGAAGCCTTCTACGACTTCAATGGGCCCTTCTGTTTACTAATGATGATTGGGCTAGCTGCAACTGGGTTGATTGGGATACATGGTCTGAAGTTTGGTTTGTTCTTAGGAGCTGGACATGGAAGACTTCTGTTCCTGGGTATGTTTGAAGTTTACGGACTACTAAAGACATGGATTGCTTTGTGCTTGTTGGCAGACTTTGTGTTTATCGCAAGGCCTTCAAGTAGGAGATTGTTGGGTTTAATGTGTGAAGTCCTTGGGCTAAATTAATTGCTATTGGGCTTGGACGATTAGATGACTTGGATGGAAGCGCATTTAGTTTTCTTGTTCATTAAGTTGTAAACGCTAATCTAATCTCTCTATATATGTATCCCGTCTATGTAACTGTAATACTTGTCAGAGCTAATATTAAATCCCTAGTTGCAGCTCATGGATGTAGGTTCCCCACTGGAACCAAACCACGTAAAATTCTCGTGTTCGTGTCGTGCTTTGTATTTTCTCATTTGTTTGCGTGTTCGTTATGCAATGGTATTCTGTTGCGCCACTTGAGACCTACATGCACCATGCTAGCTTCTCATCTTCACACAAGTAAACTCCAGTATTATTATGTACCTCCTGAAATCAATATATAAATAAAGATGTTCTTTTGAAAGTTTTAAAAAGAAACCAACATTGTTAAGCTGTTGTAAAATATTTTATTTTTCTACTAGAATTTATTTATGCCTTATTCCATTCATATAACCAGTGAACATGATTTTGAAGCTACATGTTGTATTTGAATATTGGATACGAATATTTAAACTTGAGTGGAACCCGAACTTTGATCGAATCAAGCTTCAAGTTTTTAATGATCTGGAAGAAGAAAATATAAACTGGGAGGCAAGTGATCCTTCACAACCAAAACCCAAGAGCTTATGGGAGGAATTAGCTGTAATATATTGTTTAAATTGATGTAACGAATAACGGGTTTCGAAAATTTTCTAATTTGTTTTTGCAATTCATGGAAATTGGTTAAGAATTTGTCGAGTTTCTTGAAAAAGCGTTGAATATAACGGATACAGAAGATGAAACAAAGAATAGATATGAAAAACCTACAACTTCTGGTAAGAGTAGAAATGGAAATGGTACTGGTAATTTTTGTGTTTGAAATTATGTTTCGCTATACTCATACATTGGGATTTGTCTACACTTTATATAGATTAGGTTTGTTTGTTAGGCTGTTGAATGTAATCCGTCCACCGGACGGATATTAAACTAGTTAAAAACATGTTGGAGATCTAAAACAAAAAAAGTTCTATGTAACATCTTATAGCTTATTCTTTCTTTTGGTATTTATCCGAAGAGCTACCTCACGAATTCGAGATTGCTTGCATGAAGACCGTAGGGATACAAAGTGAAAATTGTTGGAGAGTTCAATATATCATTGTATAAATAATTGTGAAGAATGTTATGTTGAAATTCCTTTGATTTATTGTAACAATTTAAGTACAAATGGAATGCCATTTGGTTTCTTTGAATGAACGCATGGACCACTTGTGTCAAATGATCCAAACATACCCTACTACCAATTATCACGATTTGATATCACCACCATTATAACTTGACCTAATAGAAGTTGTATAACACAACATGGATGCGACACTAGAGGAGGTAACACGCCAAGCGATATGGAGACCAGGTCTATGGACTAAGAATGTCGTGAAATCGCATGAGGCACTATTAACAATCCACTAAACAGAGAAATAGTGTGTTATTTATCTATGAATCAAACCACTTATTAGTCTCTTTGTTATGGGTTGTTTGTTTAGCTCTTAATGGTTCAGACATCTTATTAGTTTAACACTTGATGGTTCAGACTGTGTGTTTCGCAAGCAGATGTCTAAATGGTTCAGACATTTGCCTCTAAATGATTAAGCATTATACTAAGTCTGAATGGTTAAGACCTCTAATCTGAATTGGTCAGATATTTGACTCTGAACAGTTAAATAATATATTTGCTCTTAATGGTTTAGACCTCTTACTGGTTCAACACTTAATCATTCAGAACTTGCCAAATAGCCTCTTTGTCAGCTAAGACCCATGAGGGGGGATGTAAGAAAGAATATCAAATTTTGATGGGTCAAGTTTTATGTAATATAAGAGATTAATGAATGATCAATTTGTTAATAGGAATAAGATGTCACTTAATGATGAAACTGTTGGGTTTCCATGGTGATCATTTATAAATTTTATTTATTAAAACCTGGTTCAATAAATAATAGTCAATTAATCAAGCGAGTTAATTAATAAAAACGCAGCGGAAATAAACAAGTGATCAACAATAAATGAAACCCGACAGGATCCGGTTACCTGAAAATGCGAGTACAGTAATAAAAACATCGAACTATCGATGAGAAAGATATACCTCGGTTAGTGACTAACCGGTTCGAGACACCGAGGTTCAACGAACACGTGCTAGTGAAACGAACAAAACGTAACGCGGGTATAGCACGAGTAGCGGCGGCAGTGGCCGGCGTTATCGGCGGCACAGAGGCCGGCAGCCGGCGGGGCGGCGGAACGGCGACGGTGGCGGCGGACAGCAATGGCGACTACCGGCGGAGTGGCGACGGTGGCGGCGGCCGCAGAGGCCGACGGCGGTGTCGGTTGTGGTTGTGGGTATCATGAGAACCGTGTAGTGGCGGCGATGACCAGCAGTGATAGCAGCAGCGGCTGCAGGGTGGGCCGGCGGTGGCGTCGGTGGCGGCGGCGGCAGGGTGGCCGAGGCGGTTGTGGCCGGTTGTGGGTGTGTTGTTATTGAGAGCAATTTTTGTTCTCTTGCAACAACTAAACACAAGACCCCAACACTCCCTTTTATAGAGCATGGGCATCTTTGCATGTGTGCTAAGTGGCGGCCATGCAAAATGTATGCGATGCCATTGGCCAAGACTTTCGGTGCGCGACAAGTGGCGATGCAAGAGTGCATGCACGACAAGTGGCGTAGAGGAGTGTTCTTGTCTTATCTGGTACATGTACCCGTCTCTCAATTTAATACCCGCGTATCGTTCGTAATTACTAGTTAAATTAGTTAAGTGGATTTAAGTTCGTTGCCCACGGTGTAACTCTTACGGGTCAAGACCCGGTCGGTAGCGTTGACTTATCGAACCGGACATAAATATCCAACAGCTCCCACTTGGACGGTCTCTGATAAGATCTCAACGCAGACAGCCAGCGGTGCTCTAGCTACACATAGCTGCCCCCAACAGGTCATGACACTTTAAAGTCACTAACAAAGGTATCTTCCTTTTAGCAACGGCTTGCTACTTGAAGATAGTAGACTTATGGTAATCGTCGTCATCTATCCTTTCTGTAAAAGACATCAATTGAACAATGAGACATGGATCAGATTCAGTCTCACATGGCGTTCAATCATTATCGTTCTCATTCAAGAATCAAAGTGGTCCAATCAAACACACAGTAAGTTTGGGTAAGGCCTTACACTTCACCAGTTTGAATCAACGAGGGCGCCCAGATGTCTAACTGTTACATATATTGTAAGAGTATAGAATCCCATCTTGACTACATACAACTGCCACTGAACTTCAAAACTACTCTAAACCAATGCCTTTATGACTGGCAGTTACGCGACAGTGGTTGACACTGATCAAAGAATAGCCTTTAGTAAACGACCGTTCTAGTATGTATCTCATGTCAGAGGATACTAAATGAGTATACCAAAATCAAATACATCTTATGACTAAGATCCATGAAGATGATTTAATACGAGTTACACCAACGTCATTCATAATGAGGTCTGTGAGTTTGGAAGTCAACTCCTTGAATCCAAAGTCAGAATAGTCTTAATTCAGAGTCGTTTCCACGAGACTGACCGACTACGGATAATTTAGAATACAAGATTCATGGATTAAACGTATTAAAATCGAACACAGTTGTAAGATTCAAACTTTGCATTTAACCAGTAAATCAAAGGTGAATTCAAAAGGTACAACTGTTTGAATGTTCGTACATCCAAATACTAAATCAAAACAAATGGCTAGCTAATCTAAGACCGATAGCATTCCTATGTTGCTTATGCTTGTCCTGAGTTATCGGTTTAGTGAACCGGTCTGCTAGGTTTTAATCTGTGTCTAATTTGCTTATTAAGATGTCTCCTTGTTCCAGTATTTCCCATATATAGTGGAACTTTCTTAGAATGTGCTTGGCCCTGTGATGAGATATGGGCTCCTTGGTTTGAGCAATAGCTTCTGTGTTATCACAGGACACCTCGATTGGTTTTGAATATTCAAAATCACATTAAGGTCGGTGATGAACTCCTTCATCCAAGCAGCTTCTTTTGCAGCATCCGATGCAGCAATATATTCGGATTCAGTGGTTAAATCCGCCACTACACTCTGTTTGGAACTTTTCCAACAAACAGCTCCTCCATTGAGAGTGAATACGAATCCTGATTGTGAGCGAGCATCACCTCGGTCACTTTGGAAGCTAGCATCAGTGTAACACCTTACAGTGAGCTCTTCTTCCACTCCTCCAATCACCAAGAACATATCTTTGGTTCTTCTCAAGTACCTCAGAATGTTCGACGTCAGGTCTAGTACATAACATAACATGCATGATAGAACCAATCGTTGAAGCATATGGAACTGCTTCCATTTGCTTAATTTCAATGTCCGTTGAAGGAGTTACGATTTGTTCAACACGGTTCCTTTAGTCATAGGAACACCTCCTTTCTTGGAGTTTTCCATTTTGAAGCGTGTCATCATTTCATCTATGTAAGTACTTTAACTTAGCCCTAGAAGCCGCTTAGATCTATCTCTATAGATCTTGATTCCAGAATGTAAGCAGCTTCTCCAAGATCTTTCATTGCGAAGCAAGATCCCAAATAGTGTTTAACCTCATTAAGCATAGGGATGTTGTTTCCAAATGATTAGTATATCATCCGCATACAAGATGAGGAATGATATGGTGCTCCCACTAGCCTTTCTGTGAACACAAGGCTCATCTTCATTCTTGACAAAACCAAACTCTTTGATCTTCTGGTCAAAACGAAGATTCCCGCCATGAGATGCTTGCTTGAGTCCATAAATGGACTTATTTAGTTTGCACACCTTAGTTGGATATTTTGGATCGACAAAACCTTCAGGCTGAACCATACAGACATCTTTAGAGAGATGTCCATTAAGAAAAGTGGTTTTGACATCCATTTGCCATATTCCGTAATCATAGTACGGAGCTATAGCAAGCAATATCCTGATTGATTTAATGATACCAACGGGAGAGCATGTCTCATCAAAGTCAATACCTTGAGTTTGAGTGAAACCCTTCACAACTAGCCGTGATTTATAGGTGTGGACATTTCCATGCATATCGGGTTTTCTCTTGAAAATCCATTTGCTCCCTATTTCCCGACAATCGGGGGGTAGCTTAACCAAGTCCCATACTTGATTGTTATGCATAGATTGCATCTCGGCGTTCATGGCTTCTTGCCATTCCCCATATTCTGGATCTAAGTTATCAGATTTGTAGTTAGCAGGTTCGTCATTAGACTCAGCTACTAATAAGAGTTCAGGACCATTTAGATGCCAAAGGTATCTATCAGGTTCTTTGAGAATTCTCCTACTTCTACGAACGTTTATGTTTATGTCTGATTCATAGGCAACAACTACTTGTTGATCAGACGGTCCGACGTCTTTAGCGGTTGTTTGTGGTTCTCAAATTTCTTCAAGACCAACAATATTATTTCCAGTTTCTCGATTAAGGAGTTTTTCCTCGAGAAGGTGTCCCTTCCGTTTGATGGAAATCACATTTGCATTAGGATGGTAGAAATAATATCTGCCTTTTATAGTATCTGACGAAAACTACTTTTCGCCTCGAGGATCGGGCTTATCATCAGAATCACTTGTGATGTATGCTTAATATCCCCATACTCTAAGGTATTCCAAATCGGGTTTACGCCCATGCCATATCTCATATGGTGTTTTGTCTACCTTCTTAGTCGGAGCTGAACTGACAATGCGGGCAGCGATCATAAGAGCATGACCTTAAAATAAGTGAGGCAAATTAGTTCTACACATCATCGATCGAACCGTATTAATTAGGGTTCGATTTCTCCTTTCACTCACGCCATTAAGTGGGGTGTGCCAGGTGGAGTGGGTTGTGAAACTATTCCACGTTCCTTTAGATGATCGAGAAATTTCAAGCTAAGGTATTCACCAACTCGATCTGATCGAAGTACTTTTATCTTTCTAGCAAGCTGGTTTACTACTTCGTTTCGAAATTCTTTGAACTTTTTAAAAGTTTCGTGCTTATGCTTCATAAGATAGACATAAGCATATCGACTATAATCGTCGATAAAAGTAACGAAGTATCCTTCATGGTTTCTAGTCGTGGTTCTGCAAGGGCCACATACATCAGTGTGAGTGAGTACTAGAAGACCATTGGCCTGTTCACCAACACCGGTGTATGGGTGCTTTGTGAGTTGGCCAGCTAAGCAAGATTCGCAATCATCAAAGGAGTCATGTCCAATGGATTCAAGAATCCTTCGGACTGGACCTATTTTATGCGTATCTTACTTATGTGGCCAAGTCTACAATGCCAAAATTATGTTTCATTTATACCAGCTTTGTTACGCTTAGAAAGATGACATATGTTATTATTTATTTGAACATCAATACCACTTCGAGGTCTAGCCTCAAAATAAAAGACATTCTTCAAGTAGGTAGAAATGGAAATTCCATTAGAATGTACTTGAATCCTTGTTCAAACAGTGAAGAAACTGAAATAGTGTTTCTGGTTAAACCAGATGCAAACAAATAGTTGTTTAAAGTAACTACAAGGCCAGAAGGACATGAAAAACAAAATGTTCCAGTTGCCAGAACTGGAACTCTCTTTCAATCATCAACTATGAATTCCATGTCGCCTTGTTTCAGTTTCTTCCACTTTTCAGGTTCTTGCAAGACGTTAACGATGTAATAACCACATCTGGTATCAAATACCCATTTGTTGCTAGAAACAGTGAAAAGTTCAATAATATAAATGAGAATACTAGAAGAAGTGCCAATGATATTGGCCATTGTTCATTTTCAGCTTGGCTAGAACGTTGTTGGTGGCATATCTGGCAGCAACAACAACCTTTCTCTTGCCTTTGCTCTTATGATCTCTTTTCTTGTTGTTGGGCTTCTTAACACCACCAGACTTGACCATTAGAACTTGGTTGGTTTATTTGGTATGTTCCTCTTGGCCGTTTTGAGCATACCATGTAGCTCATGCACAGTCTTTACCCATGCATTCATATCATAGTTCATAATGAACTGGTCATATGAGCTAGGGAAAGAGTTCAAGATGAAGTCCGCTGCAATTTCTCTTGCAGGGGATAACCAAGTTTGTTCATTTGGTCAATGTATCATTTCATCTTAAGCACATGAGTACTGAAACATGATCCTTCCAGCATTTTACAGCTTATGAGCTGTTTCATGGTGTCATATCGCTCCTGTCAGGCTTGTTTCTGAAACATGCCTTTCAGTCGCTAGATCATGTCATAAGCATCTTTTTCTTCCATGTACTTCTGAAGTTCAGGAGACACAGTGGCTTTGCATAAGGTAGGCTACCTCAACGGCATCCTCGTTATGCTTTTCCAGTGCCTTGCGAGCAGCAGTAGGGTTACTTTCAGGCTCGGTAGGGACTGGGCCATCTAAGATACATAGCTTTTCGCCATCTTGAGAACTATTCTCAGATTGCGGTGCCATTCGAGAAAGTTGGTGTTATTCAATTTTCTTTTTCAAGTACAGACTTGAGAATGGAGGAGTTGTTTTCCTTAGACATCTATTATATAAGCAAGTAATTTAATTAGTATTTTCGATGTATATTTCCTTCTTTAATTAATGATCCATTACAGTAATTAGAACAAGGAATGATAATCCGGTTAGAAGCTCTTTCTAAAGGCAGCTGTAGCACGCAACATTAGCAAGGGGTTCAAGCGGACTGACAACGATTGTCAGTTGTGAGAAGAGCACACCTCTCGGGTATGAGGCCGCTAAGACAACTCTTGTCTATACATTGATACGTTTAGCCTCATCTATGCCACTTTTGTTCTCGAGACAGCTGTAGCACGTAGCACGAGAAGAAAAGTAATAGTCGTCCTAAAACGGTCACATGTGGAAAGGTCGGATGTGTCGACGAAGCCCTTGCACCTTGGAAGGATAAACTAGACACCAAGTGTTGTGTTGTGGCTCCAACATTGATGGTTCGCATTATGCCCCAAGTGTTACTAGTAGTAAGATGGCATCGACCATTGATTTTAATTATGGGTTAATTTTATTTTTTACCAAATAGGGTCGTGAGAGCCAATTTTAGTATTTTAGTCGTGACATCTTGATGAACCCTTTCATCTCTCAGGACACTTAGGTTTATATATCCTATTAAAACTAAATTGTCGCGACTTGAAATAACCAATTTTAAGTTAATAGAAAACTATTAAGTTAATAGTTTTGGAAAATTAAATCTAATTTAATTTGCAAAACTTAATTGGTTATGTATTTGTTTAAAAACAACCTTTGTTTTATAATAAAGTTTTAACAAGTTGTAAAACAAATTAGAACTTGTTTTAATGTGATTGTTTTTAATATTTTAAAACTCCTCTTAAAATCATGTTGGTATTTAGGTTGGTTATGTTATAACAACTTATAAGATAAAAGCAACCACAATAGCAAGATAAATATGTAAAGCTATATGGCCAAAAATTGTTTGATCATGCTAGAGCCTAATAGCAAGATCAAATGGGTTACGGGGTCACAACACACAAACAACCACAAGGATGGACTTGAGTGCATCCAGTCGTCTCGAGCAACTCCCACTGACTTCATGACTCCTGTTTTAGCGTCCTCGGTTTTGTCTCCCGGTCTTCGTTTATTACAATATTTTACAAAATACAATAAAGGAAGAAACCCTATATTACAACTTTGAACCATCTAGATGGCCATAAAATATAATTACAAAACTGAATAAAATATGCAACCACAAAACAAGGTCGGGTCAGATTTACATATTTCATAACAATCACAAAATAATCCGGGCAATGTTTTGGTCAAGCGAAACAAATAAAATATTGACCAAAAACAAAGTTGCTCTTAAAAAAAACATATAGATCAGAAACTTTAAATAAATAAAGTTTGTGTTCTATTTCTAGTTAAAAGACCGTTACCAACTCGTATGTTGTAACCAAGGCTCTGATACCACTGTTGGGTTTCCATGGTGATCATTTATAAATTTTATTTATCAAAACCCGGTTCAATAAATAATAGTCAATTAATCAAGCGAATTAATTAATAAAAACGCAGCGGAAATAAACAAGTGATCAACAAAAAGTGAAACCCGACAGGATCCGGTTACCTGCAAATGCGAGTACAGTAATAAAAACATCTAACTACCGATAAGAAAGATATACCTCGGTTAGTGACTAACCGGTCGAGACACCGAGGTTCAACGAACACGTGCTAGTGAAACGAACAAAACATAACGTGGGTATAGCACGAGTAGCGGCGGCGGTGGCCGGCGTTATCGGCGGCATAGAGGCCGGCAGCCGGCGGGGCGGCAGAACGGCGACGGTGGCGGCGGACAGCAATGGCGACTACCGGCGGAGTGGCGACGGTGGCAGCGGCCGCAGAGGCCAGCGGCGGTGTCGGTTGTGGTTGTGGGTATCATGAGAGCCGTGTAGTGGCGGCGGGCGGCGGTGACCAGCAGCGACAGCAGCAGCGGCTGCAGGGTGGGCCGGCGGCGGCGGCAGGGTGGCCGAGGCGGTTGTGGCCGGTTGTGGGTGTGGTGTTATTGAGAGCAATTTTTGTTCTCTTGCAACAACTAAACACAAGACCCCAACATTCCCTTTTATAGAGCATGGGCATCTTTGCATGTGTGCTAAGTGGCGGCCATGCAAAACGCATGTGATGCCATTGGCCAAGACTTTCGGTGCGCGACAAGTAGCGATGCAAGTGTGCATGCGCGACAAGTGGCGTAGAGGAGTGTTCTTGTCTTATCCGGTACATGTACCCGTCTCTCAATTTAATACCCACGTATCGTTCGTAATTACCAGTTAAATTAGTTAAATGGATTTAAGTTTGTTGCCCACGATGTAACTCTTACGGGTCAAGACCAGGTCGGTAGCGTTGACTTATCGAACCGAACATAAATATCCAACAAAAACACCATAGCCAGCATTCAAATTGCTCCTTTGAATTTGTGAAATTGGAATAAAGGGTTCGTGTCAAAACCAAGTTTATTTAAAGAAGATAGTTCTTTTCTCCCAGTTAGAAATTTACTCGGTTTGTTTTTGAAAATCTGGAACCAACGGTAATGGACGGTCAAGATGTCTTACTAGTTGTGTGTTTACCTTCCTCTCATTTTAACATATAGAGAATTTTTCTTAAAATCTTAACTTGTTATTACAAAACATATGAACGTCACAAATTTAAGTTTATGTTTGCATTATTAACTAAAAAAGTGTATTTTAAGAAATTGTAACATAAAACATCTCAAGGTTAATTTGAAAATAATTGTGTTTAAAAGTCAATTTTTGATAACTCAATCGGATAATTAAAAAAAGAAACAAGAAGGAATATGTAATTTTAGGCTTTAAACAATGAGTCAAAAACCAAATTAACAAAAAAACAGTTTAAACATTTATTGTTTAAGGACAATACGTAAGGGAAGGAATGCGTTGATTGTTGAGGGGTGAGTGTTAATGAATATTGATTAGGGTTTATGGAAACTCAAATTTACTCTTTGTATATTTATTTTAACATTCTGTATAACACTCTCATTTTAGTAAACAACAACAATACTCAATAAAGTCTAACTCATAATAAAGATATTGATATGGTCTAGAGAGGATAAGATGTAGACAAACCATTTAAGTATCCCAAACTATGATGTTGCTTACACGACGACGCTCGACTCCAAAAAAGCCAAATCTAGACATAATTTTTTTTGAACAGCGAAACTTCTATAGAAAAATCGTGCCAGGCATAAAATTTATGCTAAAAAAAGATAAGGTGCTTCTCACAGAATCTACACAACTGAAAACAATGTAGTACTAAACCTTTTTAATATCAGTCTTTTTATTTGATTTGAAATTTAAAAAGGGATGAACTTTTTTATTTGATTTGAATTTTAAAAAGGGATGAAATAATAAACAAATTTCAGTATTTTGCAATGAAGTCACATAGTTTAATAAACAAAACTTCAATATTATCTGGTGACATTTTGCTTGAAAGTATTAAACAAAAAAACCCAAATATTAGAAAAGGAAATGAAGACATATTCTAGTAAAGAAAGGCCACTAAATGTTTCTGCGTAGAAGCTTGTAAGAAAACATGTGGTGAATATATGCTGCTGGTGGACTTGCTGTGCTATGTGGACCAAGATGCCCACACCATTTTGCCTGTAACAATATTAAAATGTCAACTTTTAATCCAAAATAACTTATTTATGTATGATCTTCGTTGATCAATAACTATGACTTGGATATTTCAAAACATATCTCATACTATAAACAAACACTAAAGATGGCTGACTGAATTAAAAGTCATAACAGATTCATGGTGAAACCTGGTCGAGTCGACACACTTCGTGTTCTTTTTTATTAATTATAAATGTATTAATTGTAATCACCAAAACACTATTATTATTTTTAATGGAAATTTCGTTTATTTCACTAAAAAGCTTACAAAGTTACATCAAAACAGAAGGTAGACATGCAACAAGCTGCGGTGTAGGAAGTATCATTGTATACATGGTGTATGTTAGGTCTTGATTAGTTTTCATAGGCGGAACCGCAAGGTGTGAACTTGATTAGTTTTCATTGCACACGATGTAAGTAAACAAACTTTATAAATAAAATGCATACGATATTCATCCATTCTAAGATAATAAAAGTTTACAAGTCACGAAATTGTTCATAAAAGACAACGCAAGTTATATTGTTTTACAAAAGAGACTTATACAAAATATAGTTTTAAACACAAAGGCTTTGCATCCTATATCTGACTCGAAAACAAGATATATGTACCAACCCTTCAAAAGAGGATGACATCGCTAACTTGACAACCTTGTTCTTCTTGATAATCGATCGAGCAAAGATCCACTTAATTGCCTGAAATACATGTAAGTTTAAAAGTCAACAAAAGTTGGTGAATTCATGTGTTTTGAGTTTGTATCAAATGAATCTTAAAAACATTTGAAAGTTCGTACAAAAATCCGTATATAAAAGTGTGGTATGTAAAGTGTCTATGAAATCGTTGATCATTAATGTTTTGCAAGGACATTAATATGTGTGTCGACAAAAGAAGCACTCAATCCTTAACGATTTAGTGTCTGCCAAGGATCTTTGGGATTCTCTTGAATCCAAGTATATGATAGAGGAGACACCTGGCAAAAAAATTATGGTAAGTAATTTCAATTCTTACAAAATGGTTGATAATTGACCGGTTATAGAGTAATATAATGAAATATTGCACATATTGAGTCAATATACTCAACACAATATGTATATGGATGTGTCAATTGCCGTTTCAAGTATCATTGATAAACTTCCCCCATCGTGGAAAGATTTTAAACACACCCTTAAACATCAAAAGGAAGAATTGACTTTGGTTCAATTGGGAAATCACATCCGGATCGAAAAATCTCTTCGGGTTCAAGAAGTTGATAAAAATAAGGGTAAAAGTGTGGTTGGTCAGTCTTCAATTAACATGGTGGAACATAATGGGAAATCGGGCAATTATAACAAGTTCAAGGGTTAGAAACGTAAGTTTGATCATGATGACAAAAACTCGAACAAGAAAGCCAAAAAGACATGTAGGAGGTGCCACCAAGTAGGACATTTCAAAAAGGATTGTCGGGTAAAGCTTCCAGGAAACATCGGTTCGAGTGGAGTCGTTCCAAGTGGGTCCAAGCCCCCGCCTACACAAACCGGTACGCCTTTTGAAACCATTCCAAACTTGTTAGAAAATAATAATGTTATGGGTCGTGATGCATTCTGTGTTCAAAAACCAATCAAAATTACAACACAAAACTTTAGTATAATTAATTCTAAAAGTCTTGATGGTCTATATCCAATTGGAAATTTACAAACGGATTTCGAGTCTACCAATGAAAAGTCAGTGGGCCATATATTGAATTTAACCCAACCGATTTATGTGGCTCAATTAATAATGCCAAATTCATGTATTTGGATAACTCACAGAATGTAAAGGTGAGTGGGCCCAACAATAAACTAAAGGACATTGCAAGTCCAAATGAAAAGATGATGGGCTCGGTTTTGAATAAATCGTAAATGGGAAATGAATTACATTTGGGCCGTAAGTTGCTTGACCATAAAATCCGATTAGTGGGTTCGGATTTAAAAGCAACAGGTGATAATTATTATGGCCACATTAATTCACAAGTGTTGGAAGATTTTATTAATTCGAACTTAAATTCGAATTATAACGTTCTGGTTGTGAATTATGTCTCATTTATCACTGAATCATTTTCTGCTCAGGATGATGAATTTACATGGTGGGTAGATTTGGGAGCTACGTTACATATGTGCAAAGATCTAAGGTGGTGTGAAGAATGCAAACCTATTGACGATGGATCTGAATTACGAATGGGAAATGTAGCAACCGAGCCTATCAAAGGTGTCGGAAAAGTCAAGCTTGTATTTACTTCCGGCAAACACTTATTACTAGATTAAGTGTGGTATGTTCCGGGTATTCGGAATAATTTATTGTCGGGTATTGTATTAAATAATTATAGATTTAAACAGGTCATTGAGTTTGACAAGGTTATCTTGTCTAGACATGGAACCTTTTTAGGGTTTGGATATTCATCTAATGGTATGTTTAAGTTAAATGTTGATGTTCCGTTTGCTAAAGAATCCGTGTGTATTGCTTCTTCTAGTAATAAAGTCGATAATGAATCAAAATTATGGCATGCTAGGTTAGGACATGATAATTATTTTAAAATGAAAGACATGTCTGAAATGAGCTTGATACCCGCTTTTGATATGAATAATAATCAAGTCACACTTGCAAGTTAACCAAGATAACAAGAAAACCTTTTAACGATGTCAAAAGAGAATCTAAGGTTCTAGAACGCATTCATTCTGACTTATGTGATTGTCATAGTTCTCCCTCGCTTGGAAATAAAAAAAATATGTTGTGACCTTTATTGATGATGCTTCGAGGTTTTGTTATGTCTACTTGTTACATACAAAGGATGAAACTTTAGATAAATTTAAAATATATAAACAAGAAGTAGAATTGCATCAAAAGGAATCGATTAAAAATCTCCGTACTGATAGAGGTGGTGAATATTATGATGCAGTTTATTTTCAATCCACTGGTATCATACATCAGACCGCTGCTCTTTATACATCACAACAAAATGGTGTATCTGAGAGGAAGAATAGGACACTAAAAGAAATGGTTAATTCCATGTTGTCTTATTCGGGTTTGAGTGAAGGATTTTAGGGTGAGGCTAAGCTGATAGACTGCTACTTATTGAATAGGGTTCCAAATAAAAGGACCAAGGTAACCCCATATGAGATCTGGCACAAAAAGGCACCAAACTTAAGTAATCTTAAAGTTTGGGGTTGTAGAGCTATAGTAAGGCTCACTGAACCTAAGATGAGAACCTTAGTTGAGAGAGGTATTGATTGCATATTCATTGGATATGCAGAACATTCTCCTGTTCATAGTTTCTATGTGACAAAACCAAATGATTATGTGTTTGTGCACACAGTATTTGAGTCAAGAGATGGAAATTTTAGGAATGAGGTAGGTTCTTCTCAGTACCTAGACTTAAAGATGTGCCTCAGAGTCTAAAAGATCTTGAAAGGAACTCTGTCAATACGAAAGATGTAACTTCTACTAGTACAGAACCAAGGAAAAGTACTAGGCTAAGGAAAGCCAAGAACTTTGGTGATGATTTCCAACTTTATTTGATTGAAGGATCGAGAGATAAAATTGAATATCAATATCAATATTGTTTCAATATTGAGGAAGATCCGAAAACTTTTCAGTGAAGCAATGGCTTCAAGGGGTACTTCATTTTGGAAGGAAGCTATTTAAGATGAAACTGATTCAATCATGCAAAATAAAACTTGGACGTTGACATATTTACCTCATGGATGTAAACCATTAGGATGTAAATGGATTTTCAAAAGGAAAATGAAAGTGGATGGAAGCCTTGATAAATTTAAAGCCAGACTCGTGATACAAGGCTTTAGACAAAAAGAAGGAATTGACTTCTTTAATACATATGCTCCAGTAGCAAGAATATCCACAATTAGGTTGTTGGCTTTAGCAGCAATCCACGATCTTATAATTAATCAAATGGATGTAAAGACTACATTCCTAAATGGTGAATTGGATGAAGAAATATATATGAAACAACCAAAAGGTTTCATTATGCCAGGAAATGAAAATAGGTTTTGCAAGCTAGTTAAGTCTTTATATGGTTTAAAATAAGCTTCTAAACACTGTCATCAAAAATTTGATCATGTGGTGTTGTTAGATGGTTTTATACTTAATCTGTAACATTTGTACAAATCGGGTTCCAAAGACCCGTACCGTGTATTAATCAAGTATTCGGATCGTAATTTGTTAGTATTAATTATCTTAATTAATGTTAGAAATTTTAATCAAAATTTATTATAAGTAATATTTAAAAAGCATAATGTAAAAAAATAAATAAATAAAAGGGTCAAACCGGGATCGAACCCGGGTTCACCCCACTTGTGCACACATTGAAACACCACCAGACTTTTTTGTGAAGTATTAGAATAAAAAAATATATATTATATGCCATACGAGTCATCTACGAGATTCAAGAAGGTAACCACCCTGATTCAACCATAAAACCTTGTTTATCCATTTCAATTCTTCAATGGACGGATATTCTTGTCAATCATTAACCGAAATCGCAATCAAAATCAATTAATCTCAAGCCGTTATGCATAATTATTGTCTTAGATTTCCGTTTTTGAATTTCAAAACAAGTCGTGACTTTGGAAGCCTAGAAATACCTTCTGTCAGATGAACCCAACTCGCTTATTCACTCAAAACGACCCTCAAAACTCTCTGCTCGATCCTCCTGTCACCACCGGAATCTCCCACCGGAAACTCTCGCCGGATACTCGTAACCAACAACAGTCGGTAAATTACTTGCCCTTCATCTAATTTCTGTTATTGGATTTATGACAGTAGTAGCTATATATATATATATATATATATATATATATATCATCAAGTAGAGAATTACCTAAGGTTCAAACAAGTTCTGGTTTTGGGCAAAATGAAGAAGATGAACTTATGAAGTGTATAATTATAATTAAAATCTTGTTATAAACGGATTAGACACCCAGCCAATTTGGTAGGGCTGGGTGCAAGATATCGATAAGGTCGCGGGTTCGAAACCTTTTCTATACGCCCGTAAAGTTGTTTATACTTTTTATTTTAATTAATCCAGAGATCAAGTATAACAAGTGTATATGTATAATAAAATCAAGATACAAATGGGTTAGACACGTAGCTCAGTTGGAAGAGCTGCGTGCACGTGAACGAGAGGTCATGAGTTCGAGTCCCACTACACACGGTCAAAAAGTCAATGAACTGGTCAGGTCATGTCATACCTGACAATATTTTTTTTATTATTTTTAATTTATTTTAATTATTCCTATCAATTATCTATTATTATTTTAATTTTAAACAAAAAAAACAACTAAAATTACAATTTCCTAAGGATTAAATTCACAATTATAATACTATAAAACAATCTAAAATCCAATAAAAAGTATAAATCAAGATATTAACCTATTTATATTTACCGATTTATCGCGTACCATTTTAGGTTAGTATCCTTTCGTCGATCAAATTCTCAACTCGTGCGCTTTCATTATCAAGCGAGGAACGCACCCACTGTGAGTGAATCTCTACGAATTTCCCCTTTTAAAAAAAAATCATGTTCTGGGGTGTATCATGTGTCGTACATGTATATATTTATTTAAACATTTGTGCTAACATCATTTCGTGATCAAAGGTGTATATTTGTTTGTGTGGTTATGTGTGGTTATATTTTATCATTTCAGTGCAATTATTCATTAGGCCCATCAGTTTCTCGTGGGATACGAGTTGAGCATCAGGTGCCTCATTAGATTGGCTCCGTTTGATTGAGCCTTGATCTCAAGTTCATCATTCATCATGTTATGTGTTCATTGTGGATATTAGTTGGTTTGTGATGGTTTATGTATATACTTATGCTCACATATGATTTATGCACAAATTTTTACTTAAACAAATAACATAACAAATGTCTAAATGTCTTACTTAGATTCACTCGCCAACTTTTGTTGACCCAATCTTTTGTTTTACCCATGATACAGGTGAACAAGCTAAGGAGAGAAACACATAGGAATGGCCTTAGAAGATTAAACCAATCTATTATGTTTCGTACAATGTTTTGATTTTAATTGTGCTTGTATGACTCCTTGTGTTTGAATCCTTGAAGTTTTAATTTCAACTTAATAAATATGAAACTTATTAGTAAATGTCATGAGCTTTGGTGATAACCCGATTATGCCCCGACTCTTATTTCCGCTGCGGGTCGGGGTGTGACAGATTGATATTAGAGCTTGTGACTATAGGGATATAGGATAGGTTATTAGACCCTTAGAGCCTATACTATAGTTGATTAGATTTTTTTTATGTGTTACATGCAAACTCATGATATTTATATGTTTCATGTTTATTCTTCCCTCACAAATGCATGCAAGCACTTTCACTTTTGCATGTTAATATGCGATGTTCATTATAGTATATAAGTTGATAGCATATCATGCCTACGCAAGCACACACATCACGATTTCAAATTTTTGTGGTTCCTCTCTAATATTTTGCAATGTTTTCATGATTTTCAATCACATCAAAGTGAGTTCTACGACGGGCATGTAGTAACTGGAAGGGTACAAGTACCGGTAGTCAGAACGTCCTGTCTAGGCTTGGCATTCGTATAAATCCAAATAATGGACCAGTTTGCCTACCTGGGGACTAATGATGAGAGTACGAAGGACCTATTAGGCCAAAGCATGCCACACCAAACGTCGTATGAACTAACCCCACTTTGAGCTGTCATCGTGTCTATACCTGGACACATTCTGACCTTACATTTTACCATTATGTAGTATGTTTTTCATTCGGGTGATGCTAGCAATAGCAGGCCAACACCAATGAGAACCATACCAAGCCTAGTAGTCATGGGGGCCCACGAGACTAACAAGGCTGATGTATGGGAGACATTTGGAGGCCCAATCTAAAGCAAGCCCAAGACATCCTATGGATGTAGCTACATTTTTTCGATCATTATTTTATGTTGTTTTCACTTTTTACGACACATGACGCCTAAGAACGTTCAATTCATAATCTTGCTTTGTATTTCCTGTAGATGTCTGCTAGACACTCTCGAGGCGGTAGAAGGTCGGGAAGATCCAGCGAACGTTTGGCCACTCATATCGCTCAACAGATGGCTGCCGTACTTCCTGATATTGTTGTGCAAGTTCAGCACGCACTCGCCGCCAATCCTACTAACCCCACCAACCAAGATGGGCAAAATATCGCTAACCCTCCTCCCAACACCACCAAATGTACCTATAAGAATTTCAAGTCCTGCGAGCCCCCAAAATATGAAGGGACTGAAGGTGTCACTGCTCTCCTCCGTTGGTTTGAGGAGATGGAAATCACTTTTCTCAATTGTGATTGTCCCGATGATCGCAAGGTGCGCTATGCTACTGGTCGGCTGTTTGGAGTACCACTTACTTGGTGGAACACCGAAAAGGGTAACCGAGGTGCTGAAGCTGCTATGGCCTTGACTTAGGATGAGTTGAGGGAAATCATGACAAGACGTTTCTGCCAAAGAAGCGAAATCAAAAAGCTGGAAGACGAGTTTTATTCATTAAAGCAAAAGGAGGGAGACCACACCACATATAACAAGAGATTCCTCGAGTTGAATCAGATGGTCCCTAACTTGTTCACTCCTCTTTATCGTCTAATCGAGCATTACATTCGAGGCCTTCCCTCGAAGATTCAATATTCAGTGCTAAGTACTTCACCTGCAACACTCGAAGCTGCCATGGAACTGGCTACTGAACTGACGGAAAATCGCATTCGAAATGGCGATTTAAAGGATGAAAAGAAGAAAAGATTAGGCAACTGCTGAAACTTCAAACCCAACTCCAGCAGGATTGTCTTCCAAATTTGGTGGAAAGAGGAAGCGTAATGGGAAAATTTTCGCCATTACCCAAACCAATTCTCCTATCACTGCTGCTCCAATCACTCAAGTCGCCCCTCAAGCCGTTCCGTTCAAGAAGCCATACACTGGTCCACACCCAAAATGCAATCGATGCCAATACCATCACCCCCCAGAGAACCCCTGTCAATACTGCACAAGTTGTGGACGTGCAGTTCACACGATTCAAACTTGCCGCATTCTCCAAAAACCAAATCGTAACTCACCACAAGCCCAAACCAATAATCAAGTGGTGGCCAAGCTCAAAATCAACAACCCTTACTTCTACCACCTGCTCAACCTATGGCTCAACCCTACTATAAACCCAATTACCCAATGATGCAACCTGTTAGTGCCTGCTTCAACTGCGGAGATTTAACCCATTTTCATAACACCTGCCCACGCCAAGTGAACATCATTAATGCCCAAGCTTAAGCCAACCCGGTGAACCAAGCAAGTCAAGCTAATCAACCTGCTAGAGGAAGGGCTTTCAACATTAACGCCAACCAGGCCAGGGCTGATAACAATGGTCAATGGTACGTTCCTTATTAACGGTATTTATGCATCCATACTATTTGATACTGGTGCAGATAAGAGTTTTGTGTCCTTAGAATTCGAATCTATTCTTGGTTCATCACGAGTTAGTCTCGCCGAACCATTCATGGTGGAAGCTGCTGATGGCAAACCTATTACGTTAGACTCGATCATTCGTGGTTGTACTCTTACTCTTAATGACCACGACTTCTCAATTGATCTTATTCCTATGAAGTTGGGTAGTTTCGATGTTATCATCGGTATGGACTGGCTTAGTCAGCATCATGCTAAAGTTGTTTGCTATGAAAAATTTATTCGAATTCCTCTCACTGACGCTCAAACTTTGCGCATTTTTGGTGAAACTCCTTTTAAAGGGCTTAAATTCATGTCATGCCTCCAAGCTCGTAGATATCTTCGCAAAGATTATATCGCGTTTCTAGCTCATACAGTCAAGAAGGAAGGCAAAGAAAGGAAGCTCGAAGATATCCCTATCGTTAAAGAATTTCCTCAAGTTTTTCCCGGTGACGTTTCAGGACTTCCTCCTGTGCGAGAAGTCGAGTTTCGAATCGATCTTGTACCTGGTGCTACACCAATCGCAAAATCCCCCCTACAGGTTGGCCCCATCTGAGATGCAAGAATTGGCTAGTCAACTGCAAGAGTTGACTGACAAAGGATTCATACGTCCTAGCTCATCGCCATGGGCTGCACCTGTTCTTTTTGTAAAGAAGAAAGATGGAACCTTCCGCATGTGTATTGATTATAGAGAGCTCAACAAGCTGACCATCAAGAATCTCTATCCATTACCGCGAATCGATGATCTTCTAGATCAACTTCAGGGTACTACCTCTTTTTAAAAGATTGACCTTCGTTCTGGTTATCACCAACTTAGAGTACGCGAAGAAGATATTCCCAAAACTGCTTTTCGAACTCGTTATGGTCACTATAAATTTATGGTTATGCCTTTTGGTTTGACCAATGCCCCTGCTGTTTTTATGGATTTGATGAATAGGGTGTGTATGCCACACCCCGACCCGCAGCGGAAATAAAAGTCAGGGCATGATTGGGTTTTCACCAAAGCTCATGATATTTACTAATACGTTTCATATTTATTAAATTGGAATTAAAACTTCAAATATTCAAACACAAAATTCATACAAGCACAAACAAAACCAAAACTTTGTTCAGTACGCAATAACTTTGTTTAATCTTCTAAGTCCATTCCTATGTGTTTCTTTCTTCAGCTTGTTCACCTGTATCATGCGTAAAACAAAAGGTTTGGGTCAACAAAAGTTGGAGAGTGAACCTTAGTAAAACATTTAAATAGTTGAATTATATTGTTGTTAAATAAAAATTGTGCATGAATCACATGTGAGCATATGTATATAAATAACTAATCACAAACCACATTATAACGAACATATGACATGATGAATAATGTACTTGAGATCAAGGCTCAATCAAACGGAGCCGATCTAATGAGGTACCTGATGCTCAACCCGTATCCCACGAGGAACTGATGGGCCTAATAAAATGATAGCACTAAAATGATAAAATGTAACCACATATAATCACACAACATCTATACACATTTGATCATGAGATGATGCTAGCACAAGTGTTAAAAAAATATACGACACATGATACACCCCAAAACATGATTAAAAAGGGGAATTCATAGAGATTCACTCACAGTGGGTGCGTGTTCTTGGTTGGTGATGAGTGCGCACGAGTTGAGAGTTTGACCGACGAAAGAGTACTAACCTAAAATAATAACGCGATATGTCGATAAATAAATAAATTAATAATTCGGTTAAAAACCTTTGTTTAGATTTTTAAGTTATTTTTGTGATTTTTATTGATATATTAAAACCTTTGAAATTATATATTTTTAAGCATTTTTAATTGATTTTTTTCTTTTAAAATAAATCCATAGAATAAAATAAAAAAAAATAAAAATAAAATAATATTAAAAAACTTGTCAGTCTGACAAGTGGTTGTCAGCCCGGTTTGAATGGGATTGGCATGCGTGTGTTGAGACTCGAACCCGTGACCTCTCGGTTGAGTGCACGCAGCTCTTCCAACTGAGCTACGTGTCTAACCCGAAGGAATCCGGATTTTAATTGTATTAATACTCTCTTTAGTCCGTTTCAGAAATTAATTTATATTAAAAAGATTTAACAGGATTGAACCGGTGTTCGCCAAGGGTCTCGAACCCGAGACCTTGGATGTGATTTGCACCCAGCCCAACCAACTGGGCTGGGTGTCTAACCCGATAAGACTTGATTTTTAATTATATTTATATACATACGGCTAGTTGATATAATTCATCAAAAATAAAAACTGTTATATAACAGTTATACGGTCATGAACAGACTCGAACCGGGGACGTGAATGTCGTGTTTGCACACAGTCCACCACTGGACTGTGTGTCTAACCCGGTTAAAACTTAGGATTTAATTACATAAAAACACTTAACCCACTTCGTCTTCTTCATTTTGAAATTAAACCAGAACTTATACCCGCCTGAATCAATCTGATTCATTCCGATTTTTGCTATCAATCGTCTGTACATAATGTTAATTAGATAAAACTCAAAAGAAATAACAAAGAGATCTATCGTATGACAGAGCCGGCAGTGACACGGTTCCGGCGACTAGTTGTGTTCCGGCGAGGGAGAGATTCCGACGACAGAGATATTTAAGAGTATGAGCAGAGTGATTTCGAGGTAATGAGCGAGTTTATCAGTGAGGATTCAATCAGTATTTATAGATTGAATGGGAGGTGCTTGATTTCGGTTTTAGAAACCAATTCGGGTGATTGATTGCTTGCAATTAGGATAGACTGATTCGGATTTGGAAAGGATCAACGCGGATTGACAACTGGAAATTTCCGGATGCCAGAAACAGGGACGAGATCGGCGGTTCGCTGATTTGAATTTGAAGGTAGTCATTCGGGTTCGTTTATATATATAAGTTGATCTCAATTTCTAACCAAATAGTGCGTGTGTCTCGGTGGTGTTTGTGATGTGTGTTTACCCGAGGGACCAGGGTTCGACTCCCGGTTTACCCTTTTGGGACTTTATTTATTTTATCAAATCTATTTTAAGTTATGTGGTTATTATTAATTATAAATTGATTAATTATTTTATTATATTATTAAGATCATTTTAAATTATTTGTTATTATTATTTATATATATTAAATTCTAATATATTAAACAATAAACAAAAAGCTAAAACCAAACGACATAAATATACACTTGATTAATAATTTGGCGCGGGTTTTCGAAACCCGTTTTACACAAATGTTACAGTATCCCCTACTTTTAGAAATTTTGTCCCGAAATTTAAGTAGTAGTTGTAACTGGAAAAAGATGCGGGTTTTTTTCGCGTATTGAGTCTTCGCGTTCCCAAGTAAACTCGGGTCCTCGTTTTGACTCCCAACGTACCCTGACGATTAGAATACGACTTCGCCTCAAGCGCTTCTCACCGAAATCCATAATTTCCACTGGTCTTTCAACGAAGTGCATTGATTCATCAACTTGAATATCTTCCAAAGGGATATGGAGGTTTTCGTCGGCGAGGCACTTTTTCAAGTTTGATACGTGAAACGTGGGATGAATTCTGTTGTGTTCTTCTGGTAGGTCAAGCTTGTATGCTACAGGACCTACTCTTTCGAGTATCTTGAATGGTCCCACATAGCGTGTTGTTTGCTTGCCCTTCTAACCAAAATGAACCACTCCCTTCCACGGTGATACTTTCAAAAGTACTTGGTCACTAACACAAAACTCCAAAGGCTTTCGTCGTTTATCAGTGTAACTCTTTTGACGACTTTGAGCCGCTAGAAGATTATTTTGAATTTGAAGAATTTTGTCAGTCGTTTCTTGAATCAGCTCAGGTCCATTGATTTGCGCTTCACCAATTTCGTGCCAACATACTGGAGATCGGCATTTACGACCATATAAAGCTTCAAAAGGAGCCATACCGATGCTTGAATGATAGCTATTATTGTATGAAAATTCAACTAACGGTAGGTGAGTGTCCCAATTACCCTTGAAGTCTATGACACATGCTCGCAGCATGTCTTCAAGGGTTTGGATGGTGCGCTCAGATTGACCATCAGTTTGAGGGTGAAAGGCAGTGCTGAGGTCTAAACGTGTACCCAAAGCGGATTGTACGGCTCGCCATGTTCGTGAAGTGAAGCGGCCGTCTCGATCTGAAATGGTACTTAACGGTACATCATGATGGCTTACGATCTCATTGATATAGATACGAGCTAACTTCTAGTTCTTGGAGTCCTCACGAATTGGAATGAAATGAGCTGATTTTGTAAGACGATCAATGATTACCCATATGGTGTCATACCCACTGGAGGTGCGAGGTAACCCGGTAATGAAATCCATGGTTATATTTTCCCACTTCCATACAGGTATCTCGGGTTGGACAAGAAGTCCTGATGGTCTTTGATGTTCAGCTTTCACTTTGGAACATGTAAGGCACTTGGAAACAAAAACAGCGATATCCTTCTTCATGCCAGGCCACCAGTAGGTGTATCGTAAGTCTTGATACATCGTATCGGCTCCTGGATGTATAGAGTATCGTGTTTTGTGTGCCTCATTCATGAGGAAATCACGAAGGTTGTCGCGATCGAGTATCCAAATTTGGTTCTATTTTGAGTTCAGCTCCACAAGACAGCTCATCGCGTACGTCATTTTCCGTTACAAAAGTATGTTGAGCTGCCAGAATTTGATCTGATGAACGGAATTTACATATCCCTTTCGATTGAGTGCATCATCCACAACGTTTGCCTTGCCAGGATATCGAATCTCACAGTCGTAATCATTGAGGAGTTTGACCCATCGTCGTTGCCTCATGTTCAACTCTTTTTGATTGAAGATATGTTGAAGACTCTTGTGGTCAGTGTATATTTCACACTTGGTGCCGTAGAGATAGTGTCTCCATATCTTTAAAGCGAACACGACTGCTCCGAGTTCTAGGTCGTGAGTGGTATAGTTCTTCTCATGCACTTTGAGTTGCCTAGAGGCATAGGCTATCATCTTTCCTCTTTGCATCATAACACAACCTAACCCTTGCCCTGACGCGTCGTATAAACCACAAAGTCTTCGCAACCATCAGGTAGTGTAAGGATAGGTGCATCCCAAAGCTTTTGCTTCAAAATTTGGAAAGCCTCCTCTTGCTTGGGTCCCCAAATAAAGGGTTTTCCCTTATGAGTTAAGGCTGTGAGTGGAACGGTTATACGAGAAAAATTAGCAATGAAGCGTCGATAATAACCAGCCAAGCCAAGAAATGACCTAACTTCGGTAGGAGTACGTGGCGCTTACCATTCTTGTACTGCCTTGATTTTTGAAGGGTCGACATGAATCCCTTTGTCATTAACGACATGACCAAGAAATTGTACCTCTTTTAACCAGAACTCACATTTCGAGAACTTAGCATAAAGCTTTTCAGTCCTCAAGAGTGTAAGAATAAGTCGAAGATGTCGCTCATGATCGGATCTTGTCTTGGAGTAGATAAGAATGTCATCGATAAAAACTATGACAAAACGGTCGAGATAGGGTTTGCACACCCTATTCATCAAATCCATGAAGACAGCAGGAGCATTGGTTAACCCGAAAGGCATAATCATGAATTCATAATGACCATAACGAGTTCGAAAGGCAGTTTTTGGAATATCTTCTTCGCGTAATCTAAGCTGATGATAACCAGAACGAAGGTCGATTTTTGAAAAACAGCTGGCACCTTGAAGTTGATCTAGGAGGTCATCAATACGAGGGAATGGATAGCGATTCTTAACAGTCAACTTGTTGAGCTCTCTATAATCAATGCACATGCGAAAAGTTCCATCTTTCTTCTTTACAAAAAGAACAGGTGCACCCCAAGGCGACGAGCTAGGACGTATGAATCCTTTGTCAGTCAACTCTTGCAGCTGACTAGCCAACTCTTGAATCTCAGATGGGGCTAACCTATAGGGAGATTTTGCGACTGGTGTAGCACCAGGTACAAGATCGATTCGAAATTCGACTTCTCGCACAGGAGGAAGTCCTGAAACGTCGTCAGGAAAAACTTGAGGAAATTCTTTAACGATTGGAATATCTCCGAGCTTCCCTTCCTTGCCTTCCTTCTTGACGATGTGAGCTAGAAACGCGACATAATCCTTGAGAAGATATCTTCGAGCTTGAAGACATGACATCAATTTGAGCCCTTTTGAAGGAGTTTCTCCAAAGATACGTAGTGTCTGACCGTCAGCGAGGGGAATTCGAATAAACTTTTCATGGCAAACTACTTCGACGTGATGCTGGCGAGCCAGTCCATACCGATGATAACGTCGAAACTTCCCAATTTCATAGGAATAAGATCAATCGAGAAATCATGATCATTTAGGGTAAGAGTACAATCACGTATAATCGAATTTAACGTAATGGGTTCTCCGTCAGCAACTTCCACCGTGAACGTTTCAGCGAGACTAACACGAGAGGTAGATCAAGAATGGACTCGAATTCTAAAGACACAAAACTCTTATCCACACCAGTATCAAATAGTATGGAGGCATAACTACCATTTACGAGAAACGTACCGTTGACCACATTGTTATCAACCCTTGCTTGGTTGGCGTTGTTGTTGAAAGTCCTTCCTATAGCAGGTGGGTTAGCTTGATTAGCTTGGTTCACCGAGTTTGCTTGGGCTTGGGCATTAATGATGTTCACCAGCCGTGGGCAAGTATTTCGGAAATGGTTTAGATCACCACAGTTGAAACAGGCTCTTATGGGTTGCATCATCTGGTAGGGGTTGGTAGTAAGGTTGAGCCATGGGTTGGGCAGGTGCTAAAAGTAAGGGTTGTTAGGCTTGGCCCACCATTTGATTATTGGTTTGGGCTTGAGGCTGATTGCGGTTTGATCTTTGGAGTGTACGACAAGTTTGGATAGTGTGACCTGCACGGCCACAACTTGTGCAGTATTGGCAAGGGTTCTCAGGGGGATGATGATATTGGCCGCGGTTACATTTTGGGTGTGGACTAGTGTATGGCTTTTTGAATGGTGCGGCTGGAGGGGCGACTTGTGTGATTGGAGTAGCAGTGATGGGAGGATTGGTTTGGGTGATGGCGAAATTTTTTCCATTTCGCTTTCTCTTACCAGAGAACTTTGAGGATGAGCCTGATTGGGTTGGGGTTGGAGCTTCAACAGGTGTCTTTTTCTTCTCGTCTTTAAAATCGCCATTTCAGATGCGATTTTCGGTAAGTTCAGTAGCCAATTCCATGGCAGCTTTGAGCGTTGCGGGAGAAGTACTTAAAACTGAATCTTGAATCTTCGAGGGGAGACCTCGAATATAATGCTCGATCAAACGGTATAGCGGAGTGAACAGGTTGGGGACCATCTGGTTCAACTCGAGAAATCTCTTGTTGTATGAGGTGTGGTCTCCTTCCTTTTGCTTTAAAGAGTAAAATTCGTCTTCTAGCTTTTTGATTTCGCTTCTAGGACAGAAGCGTCTCGTCATGATTTCCCTTAATTCTTCCCATGTTAAGGCCATGGCATCTTCAACACCTCGCTTATCCTTTTCCGTGTTCCACCAGGTAAGTGCTACCCCAAACAAACGTCCAGTAGCGTAACGCACCTTGCGATCCTCAGGACAGTCGCAATTGAGAAAGGTGTTTTCCATCTCCTCAAACCAATGGAGGAGAGCGGTGACACCTTCAGTCCCTTCATATTTTGGGGGATCGTAGGACTTGAAATGCTTGTAGGTGCATTTAGTGGGTTTGGTAGGAGGGTTGGCGACGTTTTGGCCTTCTTGATTTGTAGGGTTGATGGGATTGGCGGCGAGAGCTTGTTGAACTTGTAAAACAATGTTAGGAAGTACCGCAACCATTTGTTGAGCAATTTGAGTGGCCATGCGTTCGCTAGACCTTCCTGACCTTCTACCACCTCGTAAGTGTCTAGCAGACATCTACAGGAATATATGTAGGGCGATTGTGAGATTAATAGTTTTCTAGGTGTCATGTGTCGTAAAAAGAATGAAAAACAACATTTATGAATAACTGAAGAAAATAACTTAACTACATCCATAGGATGTCTTGGGCTTGCTCATGTTTGGGCCTCCAAATGTCTTCCATACCCTAGCCTGTATAGTCATGTGGGCCCCCATGACTATTGGGCTTGGAAGGGTTTACCTTGGTGTCGGCTTGACAACACTCGCATCACCCGAATGAAAATCGTAAAACATGATTGCGAGATGTAAGGTCGAAGGGTGTCCAGGTGTAGACACAATGACGACTCAAAGTGGGGTTAGTTCACACGACGTTTGGTGTAGCATGCTTTGGCCCAATAGGTCCTTCGTACTCTCATCGTTAGTCCCCAGGTAGGCAAAATGGTCCTTTATTTTGGATTTATACGAATGCCAAGCCTAGACAGAACGTTCCGACTACCGGTACTCATACCTTTCCAGTTACTACATGCCCGTTGTGAAAAATCACTTTGATGTGATTTGAAAAATATGAAAATATTGCAAAAATCTTTGAAAAGAAATCATGGAAATTGTAAAATCGGGAGGTGGGTGCTTACATAGGTATGATATGTTATTGAGATATGAACTATAATGAGCATCACATTTTAACATGTACTTGTGAGAGTGCTTGCACATAATTATGTGTGAAAATGAACATGAAACATATAAACATCATGAACTTTGCATGTAACACATAAACAATTAAAATCTAATCAACTATCGTATAGGCTCTAAGGGTCTAATATCCTATCCTATATCCTTATAGTCACAAGCTCTGATACCAATCTGTCACACCCCGACACACAGCGGAAATAAAAGTCAGGGCATGACTGGGTTATCACCAAAGCTCATGATATTTACTAATAAGTTTCATATTTATTAAATTGGAATTAAAACTTCAAATATTCAAACACAAAATTGATACAAGCACAAACAAAACCAAAACATTGTTCAGTACGCAATAACTTTGTTTAATCTTCTAAGGCCATTCCTATGTGTTTCTTTCTTCAGCTTGTTCACCTGTATCATGCGTAAAACAAAAGGTTTGGGTCAACAAAATTTGGCGAGTGAACCTTAGTAAAACATTTAAATAGTTGAATTATATTGTTGTTAAATAAAAATTGTGCATGAATCACATGTGAGCATATGTATATAAATAACTAATCACAAACCACATTATAATGAACATATGACATGATGAATAATGTACTTGAGATCAAGGCTTAATCAAATGGAGCCGATCTAATAAGGCACCTAATGCTCAACCTGTATCCCACGAGGAACTGATGGGCCTAATGAAATGATTGCACTGAAATGATAAAATGTAACCACACATAATCACACAACATCTATACACATTTGATCACGAGATGATGATAGCACAAGTGTTTAAAAAAATATACGACACATGATACACCCCAAACATGATTAAAACGGGGAATTCGTAGAGATTCACTCACAGTGGGTGCGTAGTCTTGGTTGGTGATGAGTGCGCACGAGTTGAGAGTTTGACCGACGAAAGAGTACTAACCTAAAATAATAACACGATATGTCGATAAATAAATAAATTAATAATTCGGTTAGAAACCTTTGTTTAGATTTTTAAGCTATTTTTGTGATTTTTATTGATATATTAACCTTTGAAATTATATATTTTTAAGCATTTTTAATTGATTTTTTTCTTTTAATATAAATCCGTAGAATAAAATAAAAAAAATAAAAATAAAATAATATTAAAAAAACTTGTCAGTCAGACAAGTGGTTGTCAGATCGGTTCGAATGGCATTGGCATGCGTATGTTGAGACTCGAACCCGTGACCTCTCGGTTGCGTGCACGCAACTCTTCCAACTGAGCTACGTCTCTAACCCGAAGGAATCCGGATTTTAATTATATTAATACTCTCTTTAGTCCGTTTCAGAAATTAATTTATATTAAAAAGATTTAACAGGATTGAACCGGTGTGCGCCATGGGTCTCGAACCCGAGACCTTGGATGTGATTTGCACACAACCCAACCAACTGGGCTGGGTGTCTAACCCGATAAGACTTGATTTTTAACTATATTTATATACATACTGCTAATTGATATAATTCATCAAAAGTAAAAACTGTTATATAACAGTTATGCGGTCATGAACCAGACTCGAACCGGGGACGTGAATGTCGTGTTTGCACACAGTCCACCACTGGACTGTGTGTCTAACCCGATTAAAACTTAGGATTTAATTACATAAAAAAACTTAACCCACTTCGTCTTCTTCATTTTGAAATTAAACCAGAACTTATACCCGCCTGAATCAATCTGATTCATTCCGATTTTTGCTATCAATCGTCTGTACATAATGTTAATTAGATAAAAGTCAAAAGAAATAACAAAGAGATCTACCATATGACAGAGCCGGCGGTGACTCGGTTCCGGCGACCTGTTGTGTTCCAGCGAGGGAGAGATTCCGGTGACGGAGAGATTTAAGAGTATGTGCAGAGTGATTTCGAGGTAATGAGCGAGTTTATCAGTGAGGATTCAATCGGTATTTATAGATTGAATGGGAGGTGCTTGATTTCGGTTTTAGAAACCAATTCGGGTGATTGATTGCTTGCAATTAGGATAGGTTGATTCGGATTTGGAAAGGATCAACGCTGATTGACAGCTGGAAATTTCCGGATGCCAGAACATGGACGAGATTGGCGGTTCGCTGATTTGAATTTAAGGTAGTCATTCGGGTTCGTTTGCATATATAATTTGATCTCAATTTCTAACCAAATAGTGCGTGTGTCTCGGTGGTGTTTGTGGTGTGTGTTTACCCGAGGGACCCGGGTTCGACTCTCGGTTTACCCTTTTTGGGATTTTATTTATTTTATCAAATCTATTTTAAGTTATGTGCTTATTATTAATTATAAATTGATTAATTATTTTATTATATTATAAAGATCATTTTAAATTATTTGTTATTATTATTTATATATATTAAATTCTAATATATTAAACAATAAACAAAAAGCTAAATCAAGCGACATAAATATACACTTGATTAATAATTTGGCGCGGGTTTTCGAAACCCGTTTTACACAAATGTTACAGTGTGAACGCTATCTCGATCGTTTCATCATAGTTTTCATTGATGATATCCTTATCTACTCTAAGACCAAAATGTGATCATGAGCGTCATCTTCGACTTATCCTAACACTCTTGATAACTGAAAAGATTTATGCTAAGTTCTCAAAATGTGAGTTTTGGTTAAAAGAAGTGCAATTTCTTGGCCATGTCGTTAACGACAAAGGGATTCATGTTGACCCTGCAAAGATCAAAGCGGTTCAAGAGTGGCAAGCACCACGTACTCCTACTGAAGTTAGGTCATTTCCTGGTCTCACTAGCTATTATCGTCGTTTCATCGCAAATTTCTCTTGTATCACTGTTCCACTCACAACCTTAACTCACAAGGGGAAACCTTTTATTTGGGGACCCAAGCAAGAATAGGCTTTTCAAACCTTGAAGCGAAAACTCTGTGATGCGCCTATCCTTACACTCGCTGATGGTTGTGAAGATTTTGTGGTTTATTACGACGCGTCAGGGCAAGGGTTAGGCTGTGTTCTAATGCAAAGAGGAAAGGTGATAGCCTATGCCTCAAGGCAACTCAAAGTGCATGAGAAGAATTATACCACCCACGATCTAGAACTTGGAGCTGTCATGTTCGCCCTTAAGATATGGAGACATTACCTCTATGGTACCAAGTGTGAAATCTACACTGATCACAAGAGTCTTCAACATATTTTTAATCAAAAGGAGTTGAACATGAGGCAACGTAGATGGGTTGAACTCTTAAACGACTATGATTGTGAAATTCGTTATCATCCTGGCAAGGCTAATGTTGTGGCTGACGCCCTCAGTCGAAAGGAGTATGGAAACTCAATTCATCTTTTGTGTTCCCAAATTGTGATCGATCTTCAAAACCGAATTAGAGCAGCTCAACATATTTCTGTCACGAAAAATGATGTTCGAGAGGAACTGTCTTGTGGAGCGGAAACCAATCTAGAATCCAAATCGGATGGTATTCTCTATTACTTAAATCGTATTCGGGTACCTGATCGTGATGATCTCCGTGCTTTTCTCATGAATGAGGCACACAAAACTC
This sequence comes from Scalesia atractyloides, assembly GCA_947069175.1. NCBI lineage: Eukaryota > Viridiplantae > Streptophyta > Magnoliopsida > Asterales > Asteraceae > Scalesia > Scalesia atractyloides. The sequence continues at coordinate 12,801,585 of CAMTDV010000001.1, read as the reverse complement.
GATACTCTATACATCCAGGAGCCGATAAAATGTATCAAGATCTACGATACTCCTACTGATGGCCTGGCATGAAGAAAGATATCGCTGTATTTGTTTCCAAGTGCCTTACATGTTCCAAAGTGAAAGCTGAACATCAGAGACCTTCAGGATTTCTTGTTCAGCCCGAAATACTTGTATGGAAGTGGGAAAACATAACCATGGATTTCATTACCGGGTTACCTCGCACCTTCAGTGGGTATGATACCATCTGGGTTATCATTGATCGTCTCACTAAATCATCTCATTTCATTCCAATCTGCGAAGATTTCAAGAACGAGAAGTTAGCTCGTATTTATATCAATGAAATGTGAGCCGTCATGGTGTACCTTTGAGTATCATATCTGATCGAGATGGCCGTTTTACTTCATGAACATGGCAAGCCGTTCAATCCGCTATGGGTACGCATTTAGATCTTAGCATTGCCTTCACCCTCAAACCGATGGCCAATCTGAGCGTACCATACAAACCCTTGAGGACATGTTGAGAGCATGTGTCATAGACTTCAAGGGAAATTGGGACACTCGTCTACCATTAGTGGAATTTTCGTACAATAATAGTTACCATTCAAGCATCGGTATGGCTCCTTTTGAAGCCTTATATGGTCGTAAATGCCGATCTCCTGTATATTGGCACGAAATCGGTGAAGCACAAATTACTGGTCCTGAATTGGTTCAAGAAACGACTGAAAAAATCCTTCAAATTCGAAATAATCTTCTAGCCGCTCAAAGTCGTCAGAAGAGTTACGCTGATAAAAGACGAAAACCTTTGGAGTTTTATGTTGGTGATCGAGTACTTTTGAAAGTATCACCTTGGAAAGGAGTGGTTCATTTTGGTCAAAAGGGTAAGTTAGCACCACGTTATGTGGGACCATTCAAGATACTCGAAAGGGTAGGTCCCGTGGCTTACAAGCTTGACTTACCAGAAGAACTCAGCAGAATTCATCCTACATTTCACGTATCAAATCTGAAAAAGTGTCTCGCTGACGAAAATCTCCACATTCCTTTAGAAGATATTCAAATCGATGAATCAATGCACTTTGTTGAAAGACATGTTGAAATCATGGACTTTGGTGAAAAGCGTTTGAGACGAAGTCGTATCCCAATAGTCGGGGTGCGTTGGGAGTCAAAGCGAGAGCCTGAGTTTACTTGGGAACGTGAAGACTCAATGCGCGAAAAAATACCCGCATCTTTTCCCTGTTACGACTACTACTTAAAATTTCGGGACAAAATTTCTAAAAGTAGGAGATACTGTAACATTTGTACAAATCGGGTTCCGAAGACCCGCACCGTGTATTAATCAAGTATTCGGTTCGTAATTTGTTCGTATTAATTATCTTAATTAATGTTAGAAATTTTAATCAGAATTTATTATAAGTAATTAGAAGTAATATTCAAAAAGCAAAAGAAAATAATGTAAAAAAAATAAATAAATGAAAGGGTCAAACCGGGATCGAACCTGGTTTCACCTCACTTGTGCACACACTGAAACACCACCAGACTACCCACACTTTTTGTGAAGTATTAGAATAAAAAAATATATATTATGTGCCATACGAGTCATCTGCGAGATTCAAGAAGGTAACCGCCCTGATTCAACCATAAAACCTTGTTTATCCGTTTCGATTCTTCAATGAACGGATATAACTGTCAATCATTAACCGAAATCGCAATCAAAATCTTTTAATCTCAAGCCATTATGCCGAATTATTGTCTTTGATTTCCGTTTTTGAATTTCAAAACCAGTCGTGACCTTGGAAGCCTATAAATACCTTCTGTCAGATGAACCCAACTCGCTTATTCACTCAAAACGACCCTCAAAACTCTCTGCTCGATCCTCCTGTCACCACCGGAATCTCCCACCGGGATCTCTCACCGGAAACTCTCGCCGGATACTCGTAACCAACAACAGTCGGTAAATTATTTGCCCTCATCTAATTTCTGTTATTGGATTTATGACAATAGTAGCTAAATACATACATACATACACACACACACACACATATATATATATATATATATATATCATCAAGTAGAGATTACGTAAGGTTCAAACAAGTTCTGGTTTCGGGCAAAATGAAGAAGATGAACTTATGAAGTGTATAATTATAATTAAAATCTTGTTATAAACGGGTTAGACACCCAGCCCAGTTGGTAGGGCTGGGTGCAAGATATCGATAAGGTCACGGGTTCGAAACCTTTTGTATACGCCAGTCAGTTGTTTATACTTTTTATTTTAATTAATCCAGAGATCAAGTATAACAAGTATATATGTATAATAAAAATCAAGATACAAATGGGTTAGACACGTAGCTCAGTTGGAAGAGCTGCGTGCACGTGAACGAGAGGTCGTGATTTCGAGTCCCACCACACATGGTCAAAAAGTCAACGAACCGGTCAGGTCATGTCAGACCTGACAATATTTTTATATTATTATTTTTAATTTATTTTAGTTATTCCTATCAATTATCTATTATTATTTTAATTTTAAAACAAATAACAACAACTAAAATTACAATTTCCTAAGGATTAAATTCACAATTATAATACTATAAAACAATCTAAAATCCAATAAAAAGTATAAATCAAGATATTAACCTGTTTATATTTACCGATTTATCGCGTACCATTTTAGGTTAGTATCCTGTCATCGATCAAATCCTCAACTCGTGTGCTTTCATTATCAAGCAAGGAACGCACCCACTGTGAGTGAATCTCTACGAATTTCCCCTTTTTTTAAAATCATGTTTTGGGGTGTATCATGTGTCGTACATGTATATATTTATTTAAACATTTGTGCTAACATCATTTCGTGATCAAAGGTGTATATTTGTTTGTGTAGTTATGTGTGGTTATATTTTATCATTTCAGTGCAATCATTCATTAGGCCCATCAGTTCCTCGTGGGATACGAGTTGAGCATCAGGTGCCTCATTAGATCGGCTCCATTTGATTGAGCCTTGATCTCAAGTTCATCATTCATCATGTTATGTGTACATTGTGGATATTAGTTGGTTTGTGATGGTTTATGTATATACTTATGCTCATATATGATTCATGCACAAATTTTATAAACAACTAATATAATGTCTAAATGTCTTACTTAGATTCACTCGCCAACTTTTGTTGACCCAATCTTTTGTTTTACGCATGATACATGTGAATAAGCTGAGGAGAGAAACACATAGGAATGGCCTTAGAAGATTAAACCAATCTATTATGTTTCGAACAATGTTTTGATTTTAATTGTGCTTGTATGACTCGTTGTGTTTGAATCCTTGAAGTTTTAATTTCAACTTAATAAATATGAAACTTGTTAGTAAATGTCATGAGTTTTGGTGATAACCCGATTAGGCCCCGACTCTTAGTTCCGCTGCGGGTCGGGGTGTGACATAATCAAGCTGACAAATGTGTAGATAGCAAATTTGACTCCTCAGGAAAAGGAGTTATAATTTGTCTATATGTTGATGATATGTTGATATTTGGTATTGACTTAGGTCACTTGTTAAAACCAAAGAGTTCTTGTTGTCAAAGTTGGCCATGAAAGATATGGGGGGAGGCAGAAGTGATTCTTGGTATAAAGATCACTCGAGGGAACAATGGTATATCAATCTCTCAATCACATTAGAGAAGATCTTGAAGAAATTCAACAGTTTGAATTGTTCTCCAGTTGCAACTCCTATTGATCCTAACATTAGGCTTATGCCTAATCAAGGTAGCCCCATACCTCAACTTGAATATTCCAAAGCAATTGGATGTTTGATTTATGCTATGATTAGCACACAGCCTGATATAGTTTATGCGGTGGGAAAACTTAGTAGACATACAAGTAATCTGAACACAAATCATTGGCAGGTAATAAACAGATTGTGTACATGAAAGAAACTATAAACTATAGTTTGTGCAATTCAGGTTTTCCCTTAGTGATTGAAGGGTTTACTGATGCAAGTTGGATAAACAATAAGGAAGATCATTCTACCATGAGTGGATGGTTGTTCCTACTTGGTGGAGGTGCTATCTCCTGGGCTTCAAAGAAGCAAACTTGCATCACCAATTCAACAATGGAATATGAATTTGTAGCTTTAGCAGCAGCTGGTAAGGAAGCTGAATGGCTAAGAATTTGATCTTTGAGATTCCTTTGTGGCCAAAACCGATATCACCTATATATATCAGATGTGATAGTGCAGTTACTTTGGCTAAGGCTTACAGCCAAATGTATAATGGAAAGTCTAGACACCTAGGTGTTAGACATAGCATGATTAGAGAATTAATCATGAACTGAGTGATATCTGTTGATTTTGTAAGATCAGAGTATAATATTGTTGATTATCTAACTAAAGGGTTAGGAAGAGATTTTGTGAACAAATCAACAAAAAGGATGCGTTTAAAGTCCATACTTTAATATCCTATGTCAAGACACCAATTCCCATCTAATACAACGTTAGATGCAGAATTCAATGTGGAAAGCTTGTCATAAAGATATTGGAACACAACATTAGAATCATCCCAAGGTTTGTTTTCAGAATACAAGACAAAGTAGGTTGAAGTATTACTTCTTAATAGTTCTTTGATAAATTGCATTTAAAGGTGCAAGAATAAAGAAACTACCTATAAGAGTATGAAGTTTAGCCGCTTCAAGAAGCTCAGACTTGGCTTTGATGTACTCTTTGAAACACTGGACACAAGCTAGTAAAATATAGTGACATGTAAGAACATATGGGTTGTAAACTTATGTGTATTTTACCTTCAAGTATTCAAATGGATAGCAAGCGTTCAATCCATAGCGACACCCCGATATTCGAATATTTGGATTGTTTAATTTACTAAGATGAAAATTCAATCCTCAGGACATTTTCATTTATGTATGAGTTTGAGATCTTTGAGAATTAAGTTAAGTTAATCATGGATCTTACTAAAATGGGGAAGGAATGTTGGTAATTTTAGTGATTATCAACATTTGTAGCGGTGTTGGATTAACTCGTTGATTATGCGTTCTCGTTATATATTAATCGAGTTAGATGATGCAGGAATGGCGGGCTTTTGCTATAACAGGTGTGTAACCGGATTTAGGCCTAATTAATTATATATGGGCCTAATTATTTAATTGATTTGTTAATTTGTCAATTGATTGGGCCTATAAATTACATCAGTATGGCAATTTAGTGATTATGGGATTTTGCCTTTGGCTAAGCAATCGAAATACAGTTCGGAAAATCTACCTAATCTCCACTCAAGTTACAAAGTTTAATATATTTATTAAATATATTAAATCTAATATTTAACATACAAAAGGTTGGATTTATTTGGAGATAACTGATCCGTAATCTACAGAGTATTGTGAATATTTGAGTGGTAAAAAGCCCGAGAATTTTGGGTACTGTTTGGTTGCAAGTAACTGGTTGGTATTCATATAGATAAAGTGTAATCCAGAGACAATGTTCGGAACATCAAAGTGTCATGTGTTAGTAGAGGATTGATGGAATAAACAAGGGGTATTCTCTTATTCATTAATCCAGTGGTGGCAATTTCAATCTATTTGCTTACCTATCATTAGGGCTGGGCAAAATGCTCGCTGCTCACTCGGATTTTGCTTGAAAAATGCTTGCTCGATTTTTCGTTCGATTGTAAACGAGCCGATTGGCTCGGTTCGGTTCGGCTCGAATATTTTTACTATATATATATATATACACAAATATATAGTTATTTTTATAATTATCACTATATTGAATATTGTAATCGTATGTATAGTATGCCCAAAATATCTATACCTCAACACCAAATCTAAGTCACTAAACCGATGTTGTTTTGGTTTGACTTCACACGTTCACTGATTCAAATCAAATTAAGCCGCTTCACTCTTCAGTCGTTAGTTTTGAATTAAACAATTTCATGTTTATAGTTGTTGAACTCATATGTATCTTGAGCGAATGACAATTGAGCGAAAACGAGCGGCATTAAATAATTTTGAATGAAGCAACGGTGACTTCTAAATTTAAAGTATTTGTATTAAATTTTAATTTAATATCATAACTGAGCGAAAATGAACAAAACCGAGCTACTCGGTTGTAAACCAAGCGAGTTCGAGCAACATTTTTTGCTCGTTTCCTTAAATTCGAATAGAGCCGAGCCGCTCGGTTTCAATTCGAGAAGATGCTCGCTCGGTTTGACTCAGCTCATGAACATCAACACTATTGATGATAGGTGATTGGATGGAATAAAAGAGTAGACAAAAGTTGTATTTTTCACTTGCCACCTTCTAAGTCATTAACATGGATACATAAACGACAAAGTGCAGGTGGAATGCAGAGCAAGTTACCTAACAAGAGGATCATCAAATCCAGTTTAGACGACAAAGGTATTGCCTTTGTTTTATTCTACATTAGCCTCTATTATTTACATAAGTTTAAGTGTAACTAAAGGTGAGAGTTTGTATCGGAGTGCAAAACAATAACCACTTTCGATTCTCGTGGATTCGAACTCATGGTCTTGATTAGTAAAAGTTACTTTTATGATACTACACTAGGATATTACTTTTTTTTGTCTCGTAAAAATAAAAAAATATGAGCTTGTAAGGATATGTAAATAAAAAAGTAACTACACTTTTTTTCTGACCACCGCAAGTGGTTTTCACACTTCTTTTTTCCTCTGCAAGTTTAACTTTAAAAGTTAAAATATTTTATTTTTAAGACTTAATTTAAATAAAAACATTTATAATTAGATAGTAATAGGTCGGAAACAACTTGTAATACCTGACTGTGTATAAATCAATTCGCGACGGAATCGTTGAGGGGTCATGTTATAAATTGTTTCAAACACATGGTATTTTGAGTTTTATTTTATTGAATTAATAATTTACATTGTCTTTGGGAATTCGAAACAAAATCCAACAACTATTTTATTTTAAGCAAGCTAAGGCCTGAGTCCGAATCCTACGTGTAGTATACTTGTAAATCATAAACCATTTGTATCTGAAACATATGTGAAAAAGACGGTCAACAATAAATGCTAGGGAGAAGTGACGGACCCAGGATTTTTTCCACTAGGTCCCTTTTTTGGTTTAATAATTTTTCACAACCAAACGTTAAAATTTTCAGGTCGGTCATTATTCGGGCCGAGTCGAGGCTAGGAACATAATAAATATTGTATCTATACATTAGAGAGCAGTTAAACGCCTAATATACACATACCGCATATTATTGACATGTCCACCACACATTTAACTTTCAGCACTACTTAAAAACTCATTCGTCGTAAAATGATTTTTATGCATTTTTTACTTTTATTTCGTAAAAGTTTGACTCGTCATTTCGCCTATTAAACGTGATGATCAAAGGATGTAATCACAAAGGATTATCACCTTCAATGTTACGATCACGTAGCAAAGTTCATTTTGAACTTTGACTTGACCAAAATGGTCAGAACCGAAAGGCAAAGCAAAAGCTAATTTACTTGACTTTTGGCTCATAACTAGCCAAATAAATGAAATAGACTAGGAGAAACACTTACTTGTGTTTCAAGGGGAAGATTAGACTCAGAGAAGGAGGTTTCAACGCAAAAGCAAGCTCCAAGAAGCATAGAAAGAAGAACTTCACACTTTGACTTTGAAGTGTTTGAAGTGGTGTGAAAAATTGAAGGTTATTTATACTAATTGAGGATCATGGAGGTATAACAAGTATTACCAAGTGTTGATTAGTGTACTAACATGTGTCCTAACCAGAATTAAGGTGGCAATAAGGGTGCAAAGGTGTTAAACTTGGAGAACAAGGCTGTTGCCGCATAAGTGTTTTGCTGTCTGTGCATGCCTTACGGACCGTAAGGCTTAGGTCTTGCGGTCTGCAAGGCCCCCCAAATGCAAACATTTTATTTTTGATAGTTTTAGTCCCTGGACTTGTATTATCGCTTGTTTGCCAATTTTAACCCTTCTAACTTATTATTTAAGCTATTGAAGGGTATTAAGACATATGCAACTTGGATTTTGTTCAAGAAATGTCATGAACATCGTTTCGCTCGATCATACGATTACGTATTTTGTAAATAAATATATAATTTTATTAAACATGAAAATGATTGAAAGTTTACAACGGTTGAAATTTTGCAAATGTTACAGTCTCTCCTATTTTGGGAAATTTCGTCCCGAAATTGTATTTTTGGAGACTTGTGAATAGATGGGGGTGTTTCGCTTTCATTTGGTCCTCTCGTTCGCAGGTAAACTCTAAGCCACGTTTAAATTCCCAGCGAACATTAACAATTGGTATTTGGCTAGCTTGAATTTCTTGACTTCACGGTCCATAATGTCCATAGGTTTCTTGACAAAATGCATAGTGTCATCAATGCGAATTTCGTCAAGAGGGATGCAGAGGTTTTCATCAGCTAAACACTTTTTCAAGTTGGACACGTGGAAGGTTGGATGAATGTTCCTAAGTTCAGGAGGTAGTTCAAGTTTGTAGGCTACCTTTTCGATCTTTTCAATGATCTTAAAAGGTCCCACATAACAAGGAGCTAGTTACCTTTTCTTTCCAAATCTAACCACACCCTTCCAAGGGGATACATTGAGAAGAATGTGATTACCAATTTGGAATTTCAAAGGTTTGCGTCGTTTGTTAGCATAACTTTTTTGACGACTTCTAGCTGTCAAAAGGTTATTGCGAATTTTCGTGATTTGTCTGTTGTTTCTTGAATGAGTTCGGGTCCGGTGATTTGAGCTTCACCAACTTCATTCCAATAGACTGGTGAACGACATTTTTGACCATAAAGAGCCTCAAAAGAAGCCATGTTGATGCTGGAGTGATAACTGTTATTGTAGGAGAATTTAATCAAAGGTAGATGCGAATCCCAACTACCACCAAAGTCAATCACGCAAGCTCTAAGAATATCCTCAAATGTTTGGATAATTCTTTCGTTTGTCTATCCATTTGAGGATGATAAGCAGTGCTTAGATTTAATTTGGTTCCCATGGCAGATTGCATGGTTCTCCAAAAATGAGAAGAGAAACGTGCATCACAATCCGATATGTTGTTCAAAGGAACACCATGACGAGATACAATCTCATCGATATAGATGACTTAGTCAGACGGTCAATGATTACCCCAATGGCATCATGACCTCTAGAAGTGCGTGGTAACTTAGTGATGAGATCTATAGCGATGTTCTCCCACTTCCATACCGGAACTTCTGGTTGTTCAAGCAAACTGGAGGGACGTTGATGTTCTGCCTTGACTTTAAGACAGGTAATGCATTTGGATACGTACAAGGCTATGTCCTTCTTCATACCCGGCCACCAATACTAGGTACGGAGATCCATGTACATTTTGTCTATACAAGGATGGATAGAGTAACGAGACTTATGGGCCTCGTTCATCAACAATGTACGAAGATTATCTTGGTTTGGAACCCACAAACGATCCAAGGAGTAAAGCTCAAGATTATGTGGCAGTTCATTAAACATCATGCCCCGAGTTACACTAGTACGTTGGGCTTGGAAAATCCATGTTTGGATATCATATTGAACTCGTACACAGTGAAGTTTGACACGTTCCTTGCGACTAAGTGCGTCTGCTACGACATTCACCTTACTAGGATGGTATTGAATTTCGCAGTTGTAGTCGTTTAGAAGTTCAACCCAATGTCGTTGTCTCATGTTTAATTCCTTCTAATTAAAGCTATGTTGGAGACTTTTGTGGTCCATGAAAACCACACATTTGGTACCATAAAGGTAGTGTTTCCAAATTTTGAGAGCGAAAACAACAGTACCTAACTCAAGATGATGAGTTGTGTAGTTCTTTTCGCGGATTTTCAATTGTCTTGAAGCGTAGGCTACGACTTTGTCTCTTTACATGAGAACATAGCCAAAGCCTAGATTTGAGGCATTGCAATATACGACAAAATCGTTGTTGCCATCAAGTAAGGTTAAAACAGGAGCATCGAGCTTTTGTTTCAATGTTTGAAAGGCTTCTTCTTGTTTGGGTCCCCACTCAAGAGGTTTTTCTTTTGAGTTAAAGAAGTGAGGGATCCGCAATCTTGGAGAAGTTTACGATAAAGCGGCGGTAGTAACCGGGCGAGACCAAGAAAAGAGCGAACTTCGGTAGGAGTAGTAGGTGTACTCCAATTTTTAATCGTAGTGATTTTGGCGGGATCCACATGTATACCTTGTTCATTGACAATTTGACCCATGAATTGAACTTTCTTTAGCCAAAATTCGCACTTGGAGAATTTTGCACAAAGTTGTTCCTTCTTTAGAAGTTCCATCGTTAGACGGATGTGATGTTCATGGTTAGCTCGAGATTTTGGATAAATTAAGATGTCATCAATGAAAACAATGATGAACTTATCTAAATAAGGTTTACAAACCCTATTCATTAAGTCCATGAAAACGGCAGGAGCATTAGTCAAGCTAAAAGACATGACAGTGAACTCGTAATGGCTGTATCGAGTGCGAAAAGTTGTTTTGGAAATATCTTCTTCGAGTACACGAAGTTGAAGATACCTAGAATGGAGGTTGATCTTGGAAAAACACGTAGCACCTTGTAGTTGATCGAATAGATCAGTAATACGAGGTAAGGGATATCGATTTTTAATAGTTTGTTGAGCTCACGAGAATCGATGCACATGCGAAAGGATCCATCCTTCTTTTTCACAAATAACACAGGAGCACCTGATGTGCGTCAAATGCAACGTATAAATTATATCAAATACGTTATAAAATCAACCCTTTTTATTAGTAATGTTGGAAAAAGTGCGTTTCTTTGTATACTTTTGATTTTCAGGATTAAAAGAGCTTAAATGTACAAAAGGAACAAATTAATGACAAAATCCAGCATAAGTATAGAAGACGGGAAAACAACACATTGTACCAACCCTCCGAGCTTCACACCAAGACTAAAACAACAAATCAGAAGACTGGCACGGGGTCGTGCCCCTTCAAGATTCCAGATCAGAAGAAGACAAACAGAAGCAGACAAGAGACATGGGGCCGTGGTCAACTTCCATATTTGCATATCTAGGATAATACAACAAGTACAATGGCAACGAGGCCATGCCGTTGACACATGGGGTTGTGTAGAAGATTGATCTAAGATTGATCGTAAGAGTTTTTGTGAAACAAAGGCCTTGCTTGACTAATCTCTTACATCACTTGGTGAAGACAAGTTATTTATGTATTACGTCTGATTTCCTAGTTTTGGTTAACTTTTTAATTGGGCATGTATGTTAGGATCTGAGTTTGATTTTGATGTGATTGCTTTAGATGAAATCAATGAAATAAATAATAATCAATGAAACAGTGCAGCGGAAATGTGTAAAACTTTGAAATCACAACAATAGAAAGATTGTTTCCATTGACATGCTTTTGTAATATTAATCACGTATGCATGAAAATTACAAACTCCCCCTCAGCCTAAGATCACTTTAATTTGTTCGTACAGAAAGTGTAGAAGAGGTGATGGATAGAATAGTACAGACACTGTTCTATTTATAGTAATTACAAATCACTGAGTATCTTTGGCTGACGTCACTATTAGTGATATTTAACAAACTAAACAAACTATAAACACTACTAGACCTAAACACTGTTACATTAAAATACAATATAAACTTTGATGATAACAACTGTTGAGATATCCTCTGTTGGGCTTATCCTTTGTTAGTCTTCAACAGACTTTATCTTCATAAGAGGTTCTCATCCGCAGACCTTTGCCATAACAGTTCTTTGGTTCTTTATTAGAGTTTGTCTCTATCAGACCTTTGCTTCTAGCAGAGCCTTATCTTCAACAGATCTTGTGATAAGTCTTTAAGTATCAGCAGAGTTTAGAGCAGCAGATCTTTATTAGTGATCAGATGTTGTAGATTGTTTTGGCTTTTAATCATCTATTCTTTTATAGGGTTCAATAGATCCAACAAACTCCCCCTAGAACAGATGATGCCAAAACCCTTCTTTATTGCTGATCTTTATTTCTCAACAGTAATTCCCTAATTTGCCCTTTGAACTGCAGTTCAAAGTTCATGGAATACATGTCTTCAAAATCCCTTTACAATTCAAGGTTCAAAAGATCTTGGAGGTCATCTACATTCAGACCATTTGCATCCTCCATTTTTAGCTTCTTGATTGAACCATCTGATCTGAGCAGAGTCAAGTTGTGGGTGTCTGAGTATGACTTCCACTTTAAAATTTTTGGATCAGTTAGTTTTCTTGGGATAAGACATATTGTTGAGCTTGATGGAAGAGATTTGCTTACAAGGTTAGATATTTTTTTATAATTTATTACATGCAGCATCAGTGTGATAGAGTAGTTGATTTTTAATTCCCTCTTTTCTATGCTCTTCAAACCTCTGTTCATCATCCTCTTCCATCTTCTTATGCCTTTTTATTTGATGTAAGGCAATTGTGGGTAAGACAAAGGTTAAGGGCTGCTTTTTAAAGGTTTAGGTCTGACAAAGGACAACATCTGTTGAGTAGTCTGGCCTTCTTGGAACTATAGAATCTTTCTTTCTAAGCTCTTCCAGTTTTCTATAGGTATCTACAACCCTGGACTCAGACCATCTAGCAAATGACCTTGCACTACAATAATTTGCATTAACCAGCTCTTGTTTCATTCTTTTAAGCTTTAAAGCTCTGTTATGATCCATCTGCCTGTTTTTCTTCCAATCAGGTGGTGTTGGCTTGTGTAGAGGATCTTTGAGCATTGCTTGTATTTTATCAATTTCTTCTTTAAGTGTTGACTAATCTTTGAACTGTGCTCTAGTAGCTTTGTAAGGTTTGAATTGCATAATGTGGTCAAGGTAATCCTGTTTCAGTTCTTCATCAAGCTCAGCATTTACAGGCCTTTCTAACATAGACTTACTCATCTCTTTGGCAAAGTCTTCAATCTTTCTTACTATGCTCAGTTCATAAGACAAAATGCCTTGAGTAGTCCTGTCATCTTCCCTTTGCTCTTCTCTTTGGCAATATTCTCATTCTGTCTAGCCTTCAACTTTAGATATTTATCTAAATTTATTGGCTTTCTGTAACCAAAGAGAGATGGAAAGTCAAGTTTTGTATTTCCTCTGTTGTGAAGAATGATTCAATTTCTTTTTGCACAGCTATTAGTTCCAGAGGATATTTGGCAGCAAAAGGTATGACGAATGGTGGTTGAGAAATGGTTGGAAGTGAAGTGGTTTTAAGTGAAGATGATGAGGATGGTGATGAAGTGATAGGTTTTGATGACAAAAGGGAACTGGTGATGGAATCCCTTCATCATCATCATCTTCAACAACATAATTTTTTCTTTTGCGTTGGAATCTAATTTGTGGTGAAGGTGGTCGTAATGGAATTCTTGGTGGTGTGGATAATGGTTGGGTTAAAGTGGGAAATGTGATCATGACAGAGGTTGAGGTAACATCTGTTGATACATTTGATGTAACAACATCTGTTGGTTGGTTTGATGGTGGAGGTGTAACATTTGTTGGTACATTTGTTGTACTAACATCTGATGGTGGTGGAGATGATTTCTTAGGTGAAGGTTTTTGTTTCTTTTGAGGTAGTGGTGTTGGTTTTGTTGGAGCAGAGGATACACTTGTTGTAGGCATGGTAGTGGTTTTAGAAGAGATGGTTATTGGTTGTTTGACAGTTCTTGTTGACTTTCTTCTCTTTGAAGTGCCAATGTCTTCTTTTTCCATCTGCTTGGCCTTTTCTTCTTCAATTAGTTTAGAAGCTTTAGCTTCTAGTGTATTTTGCCTTTTCTGCTTTTCTGTGGTAATTTCTTCTGCTAGTTTGTTCAGCGTCTCATCAATCCCTTTTTGAACACCAGCATCTAATGTCACAGTAGAAGTTTGATTTGTAGCAGTGGTTGTAACAGACCCTGGCTTTTGTTGCACCTTTGAATCTGGATACAACTTTCTCAGTTTATCACTCTCTCCCTTTTTGGCATCATCCTCTACTTCTTCATGAAGGACTGTCGTAGGGGCAGAGCCAGTGGTCTTTACCAAATGTTCTTTAATGGCCTTGATGTCAGCTTGAGTATCTTTGTATCTGGCCTCAAGCATGTTTCTGATAAGCTTCATGTGAGTTTCATGGTGAATGTCAGCCAAATTCCTTTGAGCTATAATGATTAGTTGCACATATTTCCATAGCTCATTGGTAATGTACTGTGTTGATGGGTCACCTAATTTAATAGGATCATCTGAATTCCTACTAGAGGTAGTTGTATTTGGATCATGAACAGGAGGAATCTCCATGTTATCAGACCCAAATGCCGCTTTGTCTTGGTACTGGGGACTTCCAACTGGAGTAGAGGTTACAATTGTAGCCTCAACAGTTGTTGCCTTTAAGGAAGTCTGATGGATGTAACCACTGTCCAACTAAAACACTGTTGTGTCATTAGTTGTAGTGGCTACTTCACTTAAATTACCACCAAGAGTTACTTGTAACTCATGGGTGTAACCTCCTCAGCTATTTCTGGGTTAGCAAGGAGATTTAACTTAGACTCAGTCACATGTGGAGGTGAACTCTCATGAATAGGTGATTGCGAGGAACTGATTAGTGTCTGAGTTATCTCAATTGCACGAAATAGAGGTATGATAGTAGGTGGAATTGAGGGTGATAGTTGTGCACGAAATCAAAGTTCTATTTTTCCTTTCAACAACCCAATTTTGTTCTGGTGTCCTTGGGATAATGTATTGCCTAACAATCCCTTTTGACACACAGAAATCATCCAACTCCTCATTTTTAAACTCTGTCCCATTGTCACTCTTAAAGACTTTTACTGGCAGGTTAAATTTCTTTTCAACTTGTTTTACAAAATTTTGCAAAATACCTGCATTCTCATCTTTAGAGTGCATGAAGTAGGTCCATGTAACCTTGAAAAATCATAAACTATGACAAGACAGTATCTCTTCTTTTTAAGACTCATGATTTTTACAGGGCCAAACAAGTCCATATGTAGCAATTGCTGACACTGACTTGTTTTGGACTCTTCAATTGATTTGTATGAACTTTTATGTTGTTTACCTTTTAAATAGGATACACAATGTTCATCACAGGTGAATTGTATTGATGGAAGACCTCTTACAAGACCTTGTTTGGAGAGTGTAGTGATAGTTTTAAGATTTGTGTGACCAAGTCTTCTATGCTATAGTTCTGTCTCTTTTTTAGAAGCAACTGAGAATAGACAGGCATTGGACATTGGATTATCTTTCAACATATCAACTACATACACATTGCCACTCCTGTGAGCAACAAGCTGTGCTTTGCTCTCAGCTATGATTTGATCAATCTTTTTAACCACTTCTGGCCCAACAATCTAACAAGTTTTCTTAGTAAAGAATGACCCATAGCCTTTGTCACTCATTTGAGATACACTAAGAATATTAAATTTCAGATTGTCAATAAGATTGACATGTTCAAACTTGAGTTTCCCAGCCTGGACTATCTCTGACCCTAACACCTTCCCATTGAATTGTTACCAAGGAAAATATCCCCCCCTCCATGTGCCACGAAATCTTTGAGTAGGGCTCTACATCCTATCATGTGCCCTAGAGCCTCTACTATCTACATACCGTAAACTATCAAGGCAAGTAGAAGCTCCCTGCACATTAGTAAAAAAATAGTTTTGGTGAGTGTCCAAAGCAAGGATGGCTTTGGATGGGGTCACAGACATCTCAGCCTCAAGTCCAGGAAAATGGTCAGTGTTTTGAACAGATTTTGATAACATCTTTTGTTGACCATTTCCTATCAACTGATCATAACCATAAGGATGCCTGTTAACTATTGGTTTAGATGGTCTTTTGTAGACCTCATAGCCAAGTGGTACATTCTTGTAAGCAGGTTGGCCATATCCCCTTAGAAATTTATTAGCTAGTGGTGCATATGTTACCTGAACCTTTCTGGGAGTAGAGGTTATATTAAATTGTTTGGTAATAGATGTTTGGACAGGGACAAAAGTCTGTCTGGTCTTTTCATTTCTTGAACTCTCAAGTGTTTTAGATTTATACTCATTTCTTTTGACATCAAAATTTTTGGGATAAACACACTCTTGAGTTTTGTGGTTTGATCTGTCACAAATGGTGCAATTTGGTGAATCAATGATCACACTTGTTTTCTTTATATCATAGGCTTTTAGAAGAAAGTAGTTTTTAGTGACATGATTCTTCTTTTCACAAAAATCACAAAACAAGTTTGATATTTTCTCTCTTTTCTTCCCTTTTTTTGACTTTTTGTCAGCATATGTTGTAACATCTAATGGAAGATCTTTTAAGGGAATGATCTTGACTTGAGGTGCCTTTACACCTTCAATGGTTGAAAAATCCATTGGCTTAAAGTTGCCAAGAATGTCACACTCATCTGACCAGGTAGGTTGGAATTGATATTTTTCAGTTTCCTCAAAAGTTGAGGATTCCGCTGGTCTTTCTAAAACAATTTTATTACCATTAGGTTCAGTGACTTTAATTTCTTGACTAGTCAAGTTTGTTGGAATAATTTCAACCAAGTTTTATTCTTATTAATTGTATAAAACAGGGTTGCGTTTTCTGATTTTCTTGAAGTTCTGATGTTATGATGATGCTTTTAGTCTAAGATTGCTAAAAATCATGTTTGTTTAGTGTTTGATCATACATGTGTTTGTTTAATAACTAGGGTTTTGATTTTTATAAAGATGTTGACATGAATATTGATAGCTTAGTGTGATTCGTGATGAATAAGAGGGGTATAATTTGAAACATATGTTAATACTCTGCCGTAAGTATGGAGTACATGACGTTCTTGGCTGCTAGGGAGGTGATTAAAAACCATAAAAGTTGTTTTGGGAGTCGGGTAACAAAACAAAAGTTGTTTGATGTTTACAGCCGACTTCAGTTGGCTGTAAACGGGTCAAAACATAACGAAAATGCTATTTTCTGAAATCTAAAATGAACCTCTTTGAAATAAGATTCAAACCACGCTGGTTTCATAATTTTTGGACTTCGTTTGGTCATTCAAAAGATTTAATTCGTTTCAGTGGTCAAAGCTGCAATTTTCTCTAGAAATTGTGTGTTGTGTTTTACGTCATATCTTGGTGAGTATTTGGAGTTAGGTTATGAAATTTGAACAACAGATTCTCTTATTTGTCGGTACAGATATCGGAATAAAATCGGGTCAATCGGGTAATCGAGGATTTTTAAATGAATTTTCCGTAAGCTACAGTCAGAAAGTGATGAATCTGGCCACTGCATAGTATAAGATTTTTCTAAATTTTTCAGTAAATAGTTAGGCCTTAAAAACTTAACATAAGGTCGAACCCTCCTAGAGGCACGTCATAATAAAAGATCACAATGTTTGCAACTTCGTATGTATGATAAAAGAGCTTCCTAAAACAGCCTAATTTCGGTAAATTTTGCTATGAATAATTTATAAGCTTGTAAGAGTCAAAGTTGTTACTTTTAGTGTCCGCACTTGTTTAATGATTGTATAAATGATATATGACATGCCGTAGGTTATATTGTGAACATGTGCATGAAAACCACACGATAAAATATTATGTGACAACTTGCTCTCGTGCTAATTGCTAGATACGTGTAGAACTTATGAGATTTGCTTAAACACACTAATAACCCTATGGGTATCATAATGGGTCGTGGTTGACCACGTCAACTTATAAAGCATTTAAGTCTTACTGAGCAAAAATAGGGTGAGTTCACAACTCTTTTCTAAAAGCATGCGTCCCTAGTTTGGGTCAACAATTTTTTTACGGTAGCCCTGTTTTGGGCTACGCGCGCGTTCCTTGTGAGAACCACTGAAACATATGATCTACTGGAGATGGATGGTACACTTGGACTAAACGAGAACTCTATCATGAAAGTCCCTACACATTATACCGATTAGCTTGTCGGGTTGGCAAACATGGTATTAGTATATAGCGCTATTAGGTTTGACAAACCTCACACCGTGCTGGGAGCCGAGCGCGAACTATTGACCTTTCATACTGCATCAATGTAGATATACATTGATGGAGGGCACAAAAACTTACTACGCCAGTTTTCGGTATCTACATAGTTTAATCATGTGATGAGGCTTAGCTACCCGAGTCATGCTTAATTCAAAAACATTGTAAACTTTACTTTTGCTAAACTTAAATTTGTGAATTCGCCAACTTTATTGTTGACACGTAGTTGCATGCTTTGAAGGTCAGTATGTATAGTTGTGGACAGGCATTGCAAACTACTAGAGGGGTGTGGGTTGTTAAAACTTTATGTTTTCAAACATTTATTAAACTTGTGGTTTTGAGTTCTTGTTGGGTTTTACTTTACTTTTTCGGCTACAACATAAACTGTGTTTTGGACAATTATACTTTATCATTAATCATGTTATTAGTGAAGTTTTATGAATTTAATAGTAGGTTCAACATACATGATTAGTGACTAGATCCTAGTCAGTCACACGCCACACGGTAAAACTCCGCATGTGGAAATTGCGGGTGTGACAAATTGGTATCAGAGCCATTGATTATAGTGAACTAGGTTTAAAAACTTTTTGAAAACCAACTATAACCTTTCTTTGTTGAAAAACCACAACGACCCCACACTCCAGATTGCAAGGTTCGTCATGCTTAGTTGCATACATTATTCGTACTTGACATTTACATGTGCATTATGTGAATATTTTACAACACCATGACTTAAGTAAAAACTAAATATGCAAACATGGTATACCTTGGGTAAGAATGTATTCCCCTAACACTACACGCTAGTGGCAAGGAACGGATTGTTCCTCAACCAGCACTTCAATCACAATACCTAACCCATTTACTCCAAATCAGAAGGTTGAAAGCTCGACTTAAAACTGTTCCAAACCATACAACCAACGCATCCGTTCACGTATGATACCCATGATTTAATGTTACCGGAAAATGTTCCCAAAAGTCGTCCTCGACTTTCTCACATCTCAAAATAACCCTTAACAAAGAATATAAGTTTCTACAGAGTCATACCTTTGCGTATGTGACGCCCTTGGCGCGTCTATTTTACTCTAAACTCCTAACTCAAATGCGAGTATAATCTTGTTTCACCCATAACTTGACCGTACGACATATGTTTCATGTGTACTACCTATCAATGCAAACGTCAACATGCCCGACATTGAAAAATTATTGCCGTCATCCACCGACGCCGCCGCAGCTGCCAGAACACAGATCTGACTCTCCATTCGTTCGATTTTGCGCGTCAATATTCGAGTAGACCAAAACCGGCCCAAACGAACTTGGATATAGGTGAATAATATGTCCACGCATTCGTGTCGACAAACCACATCATCTCCACCTATTGCCGTCACCAAAAACCATCGCTATAGTTGCTAGAAAATGAAACAGTGGCTGGAAGTCACAGTTTTGTGAGTTTGTCATCACACAGCTCGAAATCTTATCATCTAAACTCCGTTACGGACAAACAATGTATCCACGTGACTGTGACGCAACAAACTTCATCCCGTGTCATTGCCGCCATCGATCGCTGCTAGAGCTTCCGCTGGTGATGAAAATTGTTTGCGAAATTCTTTGGTTATTTTCCAAATTCTTTTTTTTGCTTATTGCTTCGCCTGAGCATCACCAACCTCCTGTTCCTTTGATCCACAACTGAAATAGCGAAACGCTAACAACCATATCACAATCCCCATTGACCACAAGGCAACCCCCCGTTACCATGTTATATGGCTAATCCATAGTCTAACTTGATTTACACCTTAGCATATCCAACTCTGTAGATGGATTTCCCCAAATGGTTCCATGGTCTCAGGACATTAGAGGACGGAGATACAAATTAGTCAACCCTTAGATGAATGCAATGATGTAGACAGTTGTCTTATCCCTTATGTTGCAAGAGTCGTTATCCCGTATGAGTTTTTCTTTTTATGCGTTTTTTTCACTAGTCTCTACATTGGTTGTTGTTTACTGTTTCATGCGATATCTAGTTATTTATCGACTTAGACAAACCTATCATTCCATTATGACGGTGACACTAAATCTTCGCTTCTCCATGCAGAAACTCCAATGAGATTGCGCTCTACCTTAGAGAATTGGTCAAACTCGATTTTCGAATCCTTGGTGATCACGTCTTGAACTCTGAAGATGGTGATACATTGTTAATACGACCATACCATTTCGATCTTGTTTTTGCGTCCTCGTAATGAAACACCTTGACGACGTATGTGCTATTTCTTATGCATCTGCATGACTTAGTCCAACCCTTTCGAATTTGGTTGCTTACTGGCTAGACTAATCGCAAACTCATTTGAGTTCATGGGTCAGAGTGATGATATCCTTACTCATACACGGTCAAGCTCGAACAACCTTCACAGACGTTTTAGTTGAACCTTGACACTACAAACTCGTATGACAACCATTTTTCTTTGGTTAATTCTTGTTGTGCCAACACCATCGACGTAACACTTCCAGTGATGAATAGCATTCTTTGTTTCTATTTATACCACTTGCGTACGATCAACCACATCCTCATCATCGGATAAATTTTTACTGATGATTCTAAAACATGTATTATACTGAGTGGAACACATTGATGGCGGCCACACTTTGGTATGTTTTTCACGCCTTATCATGTTGTGCTGTAATGAACACAATAGTTCATTTCTAACTCTGTTATGCACGAATCCTCACTTGGTTAAATCATTCTCTACAAACGATACTCGAGGAGCAACGAGCCATAGTTAAGTTCATCTAGTTAAGGAGCACAAAATAAATTTCAGCTTTAGTGATGTATACCGAGGTCAACACCCTTTCCGTGTGAAAGCACCATAATTATGTATAACTTCGTCTTCATCAACCTCTTTATTTTTGTACTCATTTCCTCTTAGACCAGGAGCTGGTCATCTACAACCGATACAGCATTACGAGTTCCCGGTTATTCCGTTCGGGTTAACCAATGCACCTACAGTTTTCACGAATCTTATCAACCGTGTGTGCAAACCCTACCTCGACAAGTTTGTCATCATCTTAATAGACGATATCCTGATCTACCCTAAGAACAAGAAGGAGCATGCAGAGCATTTACGCATTATCTAGGAGCTTCTAAGGGACAAACAACTTTATGCAAAACTATCGAAATGTGACTTCTAGATTCGGGAAGTGCATTTCGTTGGGCACGTAGTCGATGAAGCTGGAATACATGTTGACCCAGCCAAGATCGAATCCATCCAAAATTGGCATGCGCCTAAAACTCCAACCGAAATCCGGCATTTCCTTTGTCTAGCAGGTTATTATCGTAGATTCATCGAAGGATTCTCCAAGATTTCTCGACCTCTCACTACTCTAACACAGAAGGATACCACTTACAAGTGGGGTGATATCAAGGAGTCTGCTTTCCAGTTGTTGAAACAAAAACTATGTAGTGCACCGATCTTATCTTTACAGGATAGTACCGACGATTTTGTCGTATATTGTGATGCATCTATCGAAGGTCTTGGTTGCGTTCTGATGCAACGCGAGAAGGTAATCGCCTACGCATCTCATCAGTTCAAAGTTCACGAAAGAAACTACACTACCCATGATTTGGAATTGGGAGTCATAGATTTTGCCCTCAAAATCTGGAGACACTAGTTGTATGGTACTAAGTGTACAATCTACACCAACCACAAGAGTCTTCAGCATATTCTCGACCAAAATGAGCTCAACATGCGGCAATGTCGTTGGGTTGAACTCCTGAATGACTACGACTGTGCGATCAAGTACCATCCGGTTAAGGCTAATATGGTAGCCGATGCCCTCAGTCAGAAAGAAACCAGACCTAAGAGAGTTCGAGCATCACAACTTACCATTCATTCTAACCTCCCTAGTCAGATCCGTGCTGCAAAACCGAAGCATTGAAGGACAAAAACCTTCAAGCTGAGTCCATGTGGGGTATGGAAAAGCAACTTGAAACCAAATCAGACAGTATTCACTATTTCATGGAGCGGATATGGATTCCATTGTACGGAAGCTTGCAAGATCTTGTGATGGTTGAAACACATAAGTCTCGATACTCAACTCACCCTGTTTCTGAAAAACTGTTCACGACCTGAAGGCACTGTATTGATGGCCTAACATGAAAGCGGACATAGCCAAGTATGTAAGCAAGTACTTGACCTGTGCTAGGGTCAAGATTGAATACCAAAAGTAGTCTGGTTTGCTTCAGCAACCAGAACTACTGATGTGGAAATGGGAACAGATTTCCATGGATTTCATCACTGGATTACCATCTGGGTGACGTGGATCGCTTAACCAAATTTGCTAATTTTTCTCGCAATTAAAGAAACAGACAAACATGACAAACTTGACAACATCTGCATGAACGAAATAGTCACTCGGCACCGAGTACCAATTTCAATCATCTCCAATCGTGATTCTCGTTTTACATCTCATCTTTGGCAATCGATACAAAAATCATTAGGCTCACGCTTACGAGCATAGCCTACCATCCTCAAACTGATGGTCAAAATAAATGTATTATCTAACACTTGAAAACATGCTCCGAGCATGTGTTATCGACTTCGTTAACGGTTGGGAAAGACACCTACACTCGTGGAATTCTCCTACAATAATAGTGACCACTCTAGTAGCCAGGCTGCACCGTTCGAAGCATTATACGGACGGAAATGCCAATCCTTTCTCTGTTGGGCTGAAGTCGTAGACAGCCTTATCACTGGTCCAGAATTCATACTTGAAACATCAGGGTAAAATTTTCTGGATCAGTAACCATACAGTAGCAGCATGGGAATTACTTGATGTGGCGGTGGTTCGGGGAATTACTAGATGTGGCGGTGATTCGGGGAATTACTAGACTACACTCAAGTCTGTCCATTACTACTGAATTTCAGGACAAAATTTCTCTTCAGCTTGGGGATGATGTGATACCCCGGGAAAATTCTCAAATGCTATAACTTCTATTCAGCGACTACTTGCTAAATTTCAAGACGAAATTTCTTTCAACTTGGGATGATGTGACAACTCGCATTTTCGGGTTATGACCAAACACTTTCACCGAACACATTTACATACTTTTATACTCTTGCTAAATTGTGAATATTCATACATGTAACTATTTTAAACATGCAATTTATAATATACGATATGATTTCGTACAAACATTAAAGTTAACGTGGTTAGCTTTTATGCAAACTGGATAGTTTGTGCACACGGGTGGTATATCTCATCGTAACACAAAGTTATTTGGAATAACTTTCGATACAAGATATCTCGGTTAACTTCCTACCCAAGTTTCAAGGTTACTAGTCTTGTAATAAAACATAAAGTTAATGTATTAACTTTCCATGCATTTTTAAGGGTTTAGAAACTTGGGGACTGGATGTGTCTAATAACAAACTAGAGTTATAACTTTCTATACAAGATTCGAGAATTAGAAACATGGGGACTATTGGTGTAATTAGCAAAAATAAAAAAATACAACAAAACAATCTTAAACCCTAACCCACCCCAATCACCTTACGACCTCTCATCTCTCACGGCTCTTCTCTCTAATCGACGAAGAACAAATCCGTTTGGTTTCAAGCTATTATCGATCCACATCACTCCTTTGATTTGGTAACACATTTAGTTAAGTTTTATTCTTGTTAATTGTATAAAACATGGATGCGTTTTTTGATTTTCTTGATGTTCTTGATGTTATGATGATGCTTGTAGTCTAAGATTGCTAGAAATCATGATTGTTTAGTGTTTGATGTGTATGTTTAATAACTAGGGTTTTGATTTTATAAATATCTTGACATGAATATTGATAGCTTGGTGTGATTCTTGATGAATAAGAGAGGTATAATTTGAAATATTCGTTAATAATTTGTTGTAAGTATGAAGTACATGTCGTTCTTGGCTGCTAGGGAGGTGATTAAAAATCATAAAAGTCATTTTGGGAGTCGGGTAATAAAACAGAAAGCTGTTTGATGTTTACAGCCGGCTTCAATTGTCTGTAAACAGGGTCAAAAGATAACGAAAATGCGATTTTCTGAAATCTAAAATGAACCTCTTTGAAATACGATTCAAACCGCGCTAGTTTCATAATTTTTGGAACTCGTTTGGTTAGTCAAAAGATTTAATTCGTTTCAGTGGTCAAAGCTGCAATTTTCTGCAGAAATTTTGTGTTTTTTTACGTCATATCATGGTGAATATTTGGAGTTAGGTTATGAAATTTATACAGTAGATGCTCTTATGTGTTGGTATAAATCTCCAAGTAGAATCAGGTAATCGAGAATTTTTAAATAATTTTTTCCGTAAGCTACAGTCAGAAAGGGACGAATTTGGCCACTACATAGTAAAAGATTTTTCAAAATTTTCGGTAAAGAGTTAGGCCTTAAAGTTTTAACACAAGATCCACCCCTCCGAAAGGCATGTCATATAAAAAGAGAACATTTTTGCAACTTCATAAGTATGATAAGAGAGCTTACCAAAACAGCCTAATTTCAGTGAATTTTGCTATGAATGATTTATGAGCTTGTGAGAGTCGAAATTGTTACTTTTAGTGTCCGCACTTTTTTCATGATTGTATCAATGATATTTGACATGTCGTAGTGTAACACCTCGTAAAAATTCGTGTTCGATAATAAACCGACACGTGTAAATGCCCTCGAATAATACCTCAAATGAGTTAGCCACTCAACTACTTAAACGAATCCAAAAATCTAAAAAAATAAAATTAAACCTGACCGTAGCTTACGGTCCCGAACCATAAGCTACGGTCCAGGCTTTCTAGTTTGGTTTTAAATCACTCGTAAGCTACGGTCCGGTGACCGTAGCTTAAGGTGGGCCACTAGAACTTCACGTTTACACCATTTTAACTTTCAAATAATAACCCAAAGGCCCCTAGACTTTATTATTACATTTCCCTTGCATAACCAAGTCATTTTTCGATCCGAACGACTCCCGATTAAGGTGATATCTTTTGATTCACCATTCTTGAGTATCACACATCTTCACTGAACCTTTAACCCTACTAGTTTGAGTAATTTCACCCATGAAACCATAAGTATTCGTATCTTTCACATTTAAGCTAGTAAACGCTTATAAGTCGTAAGAACACCTAGTGTGACACCCGTTAACGTTCGGATATTCGTAATCTTCTTCAATACATCTCGTGTTGAACGAAAAGACCAAGTTGTGTCATTATGTCATTGAATATAAGTCAAGGGACATTTCATGACAATCAACAAAACTATTCTTGAGGGATTAAAAGTGTCAGAACCCCAAAATCCTATCAAGATTCCACCTCTCCTGCAAAATGGCACACTCTTGCAGCTCTTGACACCTCGCTAGACACTTGTGATGATCCTACAACACCTCTAACATCTAGCTTCATCTTCACACACCCTCTTGCACTATAAATAGCCACTCATACTCACTCATTTCCTTGCTCATTCACTCTTCTCCTCTCTTATTACACTCTTGGAAGTTCCTGACCATTTAGGAGCTTCTCTTTGAGTTCTAACTTTCCCTTGGATCATTTGTAAGTGTTCCATCTCTGCTCTTTTCTTTTTATAGGCTTCTAATAGCTAAAAGTCAAGCATTTTCGACAAATGTCTTGACTTTCGGTTAAGACCATTATGGTCCAGCCATTGATCAAAATGAACATGGGTAAGTGATCATAATTAGGAAGGTATTAACCCCTTAAAGGGGCACCTTCTAAGGATCACATTTACTAGATCAATTGACGGGTCAAAGTTTATGTCTTAAAAAGTCAAACGGGTCACGTTTTATAAATATTATAATATGTGTTTATATATGTTATAAACATGTTTTTGACACTTAAACAAGTTGGTAACAATTATTATAACGTGTGGGAACATGTTCGGTCCGTCAATTTCAGTCCTAGGGTCAGTTCGCAACCGAAAGTCGCAAAGTTTGACTTCTACTTTGACTTTCGATTCTGACCCGACTTAGATTAGTTAACTTCTGATTTATGGTCGCATTATGATCATAATACAATGTTGCATAACCCTATGAGGTTATTTTACATGATCATAATCATAATCATAATCTGAGTTTATGCACAAGTTCCGCTAAAATGTCAATTTTGACTAAAATGCCCTTTTTACATAAAACAAGGTTTTAATCAACAATGAACTTGCAAATGAATTACTTACTGATATGTTAATGTAATTAACATATTATGATGTTAATATTATGATCATAAACTGATTTTTGTATAATATCGTAAACTATAGTTTTTAAATGACCAAATTGCCCTTTCGGTGAATAGTTTGGTCTTAAACCATAAACCACACTTATGTGTGACTTCTTACTGATAATATATCACAAATTAAGTATTTTTACAGAATGTTTATGATCATAACATCAAAATACATGCAAGTTCCTTTTATACGACACATAATGGTCCAAAACTCCTTATAAGGCATAGTTTCATTTTAAAACCTCAACAGGCATATAAGTTGATATCCTACTAATATTACTACTTATTTTAAGTATAATGACATATAGAACTTGTTCATGACTCATCCAGTTACCCGATATCGTTAATGAGACGAGTGTCCAGAAAAAAATTTGGTGATTACAATTTTTTTAGAAATTTTAACGTCTAATTTGGGTTGTTCGGGGACACCGTCTAGAGCTTCAAAGTATAGATTTAATGATACGATCACAAAGGGATGAAGATTTTGGGGTAGTCACTGATACCAGCGCAAAACGTTGATCATCTGGTGTAGTGACTATTAATGAGCCTTACTGAGGATGTGCCAATAGGCTTCACTCGTTCAGTAAATTGTTTTCAAGATATAAACCTAAATGAAAAACTAAATAACTTGTGGGTTAACATCTCTCAGATATATGGACTTAGGACTACAAAATTTCGTTTGAGAGAATGCCAGATTCTGCGATACTAGGTCTTTATATTTAATCGAAATCTGGGGTCTTATCCGAGTTCTTCTGATTTTGCGTCAGCAATGGCCTAGAACTTGTATATACTTTACGCATTATTCGCCTACAAAGGTTGCATAAAAAATGATTATGTCATAAATTTTGTGACATTTGCAGTTCAAAAGATTCCTTTAAGGAACACCACCTAAAGGCGAGCCTTCATCTCTTTGTCTGTACGTAAGTACTAACCTGAGCTCTCAAGGTCTCGCAATTCACCCCTTTACAGATATCAGTTAGATATATTCACCAGTGAAATGAAATTCTGGGAATCTCGATACGGGAGTATATTCTGAGATGGGACTGGCGTGAAGTCGCTGTCTCACGTAAATTTAATCAAAATACTACTAAAATATAGCGGTAAGTGGGCATCGAACACAGGGAGTTTGTGGAATATGTGCTATCTAGAGTTTGTAATACTTTGATTAAATCACCTAAATTGCGAGAAAATTAAATTCAGAATTTTTGTTTGTGTGGTAAATTTTAACTAGTAACGACTCAAAGATTGGTTGTTTAACAGATCTAAAAGCAAGTGATCATCTAAAGTTTTCGGTTTCAAATAACTCATGTGTTTCAAATTCAACTAGAAAGAGTCACATAGACATGACTCGTGTTTGATTAATTGTTCGTGATAAAAGGGAACTAAGTACTCGGATTATTACAATGCGAGGTTGTTACCCGATAATCAATTGACTAATATCCAACGCGAAAACCTCCCCGTGATATCTCGATTTTCAATGACACCAAGAACGTACGATTAAGGCAATGATTCAAAAATCAATCAACAATTTACTAACAAGAATCCAAACACCATAACAACTACACATATAGCAAGTTATTATTCTAGAAATGAGAATTCAAAACCCAATTGTTCAAACAAACCTTCCACTCAAGATGATCACAAAGAGTTCTAGCCACTCATGTTCTTGCAATCCCAATTGTTTTGATCATACGAATCAACAAACACCAAAATTATGTTTAGAAATTGTTTTGAACACCAAGATCACCCCAAAATTCGCCTTCAAAGCCCTGCCAAACGTTTCCAATGATTGAGATATGAAAAGGCTCTTCCAGTTCAAGTTAAAATGGGCAGTTACAACTTTTCCGCAGCTCGCCACCATAAGCTACGGTGCCCACCGTAGCTTACGGTGGGCAATATTCTTCTTACGGTGGTAAGCCACTGTCTTACGGTGCTTCTTGAAGGAGGACTCCACCGTAAGCTACAGCGCCCACCGTAGCTTACGGTGGTCAGCAGGTTTTCCCATTTTGCCCCTCGTTCATTCACTTGAGTCTTCATCTTCAACTAGCCACTTGCAAATCCCCGACAAAGCACGTTTAAACTCCATCGTTATGCTCTTCAGTACCTGCAAAGCCATACACACCTTATACATCAAATCATAACAATTAACCCATTTAGATGTGGAATAATAATCATTTTAATGCACTTTCGAGTTATCCAATAGACCACCCGTCACATCCCCACACTTAAACGTTGCTTGCCCTAAGCAACAAATTACGAACGTTTTCAAACTTAAAAGTGATCATCATGTAAACCAAACACAAACAAATCATCCCATTGTCAATTTACTGTCATACTACATAACACACCCCTCACAATAACTCTCCTCTCGGTGACAAACATGGTACTAGTAGGATTGTGCTAGATCACTAAATGCAAGTATGTGAATGTGTGACAATAAGCTTGGATAATGATCAAGTCTCTACCTATAATTTGCCTAGCATGCTTATAAATCAAAAGGACTTTCGGGTTGTAACAAGGCTATGTGTAAAGGTGAGAATTGGTGGGATATATATACTTAAAGCTCATTTAATCGACCCGGTTTATTATTACAACAAACAAAAGAAATAACCAACACTATTTGTACACTAACTTTTCAAACTAAACTAAGCTCTTAAAACGGATACATAACAATATCAAACTAAACTAAGCTCTTAAACCGGATCGATCAATGGATAGAATTTTGTAAGACATGGGCTTGGGTAACAATTGAATGGTTAAAAGCTCAAATTGGGCTACTAATGTCCAAACCCCCGTCCCGGTCACTACCAAGCTCATATATGTAACTTATGAGGTCCAACCCCCCAAACCCACACTCAACACACATCCAGACAAGGCTACCTAAATGCCCTCATCATATTCACAAGCATGTTAAACTTAGGTTTTGACAAGCATCTATTATCCAAGTTCTATTAATATAATGCACATATCGCCACTCAATCCAAAAAGAACTTAATCTCTAAAGTATTCCATGTGGCTCAAACCTCACCAAGAAAGGGATAAAAAAGGATACCGATGTGTCATGTAGATTCAGGTAGCATATTCAACTTGGAAAACTGTTTGGTTGATTAACAAAAAAAATTTCAAAAATCCCAAAAAATTTTCCCCCATCCCCACACTTGGGATACATTGACCCTAATGTATGGTTTTGAAGGAATGATCACTCAAGTTACTTCAATATCACCTTTTGTTCAAAAACTCAAATACCAATTTTTTTTTTATAAAGACATGAAAACTCATCCACAAAACCACCAACCCAAACATGACTATCAATCACAATACACCCCCTTCACGCCCAACCATAAACATAATGCAACAAAATAAGGTTTACAATACTGTACAAAGGAAGAACACAACCTGATTAATAATAGCGCGGCTGAGGAGGTCCGAAGACGGAAATCATCACTCCGAAAACTTATTGAATGCAAACGCGCCACTGTCACTTCCTCCTTGTCCTTCTTGTTGCCCAGAACTTTGCTGCTGCTGCTGCTGCTCATAACGAGGATCCACCCATTGAGAATGATGCATCGACGGTGTCGGATAAGAAACACTACCGTCATAGGGTGGCAAGGTCGAGTAATCCACTGGTAGTGGGTCCACAACCACCGGTCGCCCTGCATGCCAATCAGCATGCATCCGCTGGTTTTGATCATCCAAATATCGGTTATTTATCTCTTGTTCAAAGGCGTACGCATGGGCGCGATTCCAAGATTCCTGGCGATCAAAATTGTGCCTCAACGCACGCTCCATACTCGTACCCATGAATGTCTGATGATCAAAAAACTTTTTTTCAGCCCCATTCCAGCTATCAAACACCGAAGGCCTCTGACTCTCAATTACTTCTTGCATCGTACCTTCATGAGCCCAATTCGGCTCATACGGATATCTTGAGAAGTTGAAGAAACCCCTAGTTGGATCACTACTCGAACCTCCCCGATCCACATTCATCGGGGCAACATGTGGGTCATCCATATAGTCTTCATCCCCACTCGGGCCTTCTTCTTCACTTTCCGGTTCATCCTCTTCCCTGGTCTAAGTGGCCGTGCGTCGGCCTTCAGCACTTTCCATCTTTGCCCTTCGCTCTTCAACTTGTGATACCTCACTGATTCTGTGTATTTCCACCCAGACCCCAATTGTCGGATATCAAACGGCTTGAACTTCTTGTATGACCCGTTATCATCCGCACCAATCACCCCATACATTTTCAAGAGGGCTATAATAAGGCGGCAATGTGGGATGATTTTCCATTGATCGCTATTCCTGCTAATCCATACATTATTCATCACCAAAAAGCGAAACGGAAACATAGGGCCCCAGTCAACAATGCGTAGAGCACCGGCACTTCCGGCCGTCTAACCTCAGTTTTGTCACCCTGCATTGGGATGACATTTTGCCTGCAAATGGCCAACATTAACTTCCCCTCAATTCTTAAATTCTTGCAGTACAGCTTTCCGTGAGAGGTACCCGGCAGAAACAGATAATCAAGCATCGTGTTCCATCGAGGATGCTTCTCGGGTTCAAAGTATAGATCTTCCAGCCTTGGAAGCATATATTGATTTACTGGTTTACTATCATACTTTGCTACCCGCCACAAAGAATCGAAAGACATTTCCACCTCAATGTCGTTTACGGTTCCAATTAACCTCATTCTTGACGCTCCACCTCTGTATGAAGGACACCTAAGAGTGGCCATCCACTCCTGAATCTCAGCGTCATATAAATTTGTACCTTCATAATCGTAACATTTCAGAGCAGCTTCCTATCCTAGTGCACTAAACTTATCCGTAACCCCAAATGGTCCAAAATCTGCTTCCCTTACCTCTTTTTCACAAATAAATGCTTCTTTCCTTTGTGCCAGTTTATTAATCTGATCATTGAACAATTCAGCCTGCCACTCCTCTGGCTGATCATGTAGAGGACCAGATGTCCATCTTGGCTTTGGCCCCGATCAGGCATGTGAGTCCCAAAACAGATTCGGATCACAGTGGTTGATTGTTTTCACCCAAACAACTATGGATTAGTTGTTTGAATGTGCAAATACTAAGAAAAACCAAGCAAAGAAGATGAAGAATCTTGTTTGGATCAAACAACTAGTATTGTATATGAAATCCCAAAAACATGTAATCAGTAACAGCACCTGGATATTCGGATGAAAGCACAATAGCAAAAATCACAACACAAGAAGATCACCAAAATCTGTCCAAGAAACTTGGACATGCATGCATTGATCATCATATTTATACAAAATGACTACCCAGCGTATTTATTAAATACACTGGATTGCTAAATACGCCACTGCGTACATACAGTTTCACCATATTGCACTTTTGACCCTTTAACTTTGTCTAACCATTACAAACTAGCTCAAACTATGGATAATCAAGCACCAACGGTCTCAAAAGTTCTAACAATACCCCCCCTACACCGTTGCGTGCTTGGGTTTCTTCAATCTTGCTTGCGAGCTTCTGGGTCTACGGCGGGTCCTTCATCCTTGTCTTGTGCAGCTTGAACGGTAGGTTGATCTGTTGTTGCTTCGATTGTTTCTTTAGAGCTTAGATTAACAATAGCTTCAATTGAGGGTTCTTGTAACTCCGTAGTGGCTTCATATGTGGATGAAACCGGAGTTTAAGGGTGAGATGCAGCTTGAGATGGTGAGGAGGCTTTCTGTTGTGATGATGACTTATGCTTTCTCTTTCTTTTTCTTGCCTCCTCCTTTTCTGTCTGCTTCTGAATCCTGAGAACAATTTCCATCATCTCTATCTTCCTCTCTCAAGCTCGTTCCACAGCCCTTTGGAATAGCATTCCTTCTTCTCTGTACTCATTTCCGGCTCCAACGTGGATTTTGGGACCAAAGAGAATGTTGAGATCGAAGAGGCAGAACATGAAAACATCCATCGGGTCTAGAATTCGAATATCTTCATTAGACACTAATCGGATCACTGCTTCTCTTGTCTTCCCATCATAAAACCATTTCTTGAAGTGTGTAAGCATGACAGGCTGTTCAGGTGGAATTTTGACTTTTGTTTCGACCTTAGCAGGATCTATTACCCATGTAACCATCCCTTTTCCTGTGATGGGATCTTTTGTCGTCTTTGACACTCTTCTTCGAGGTCGTTGCGGCTTGAAAACTTTGAAGCCCCGATTGCATTCTCTTAAAATGAGTCTTTCAAAGTCAGCTCCGATGCTGTTGTTGGTCGGGTTTATCAGGTCTAGCCTCCTCAGTTCTCGAATATCCCATCTTGGAAGGCTTTTCATGTCAGCTCCGGTCTTAAAATGCTAAATAACACCACCTCGTCTCTTTACGATGAACATCCCTTTGAGATTGCAGTACTTCCAGCTTATTATTCTATCAGTGACTTCAGATTTTTCAACGGTAACCACCTGATAGAAATCTGGAAGCTTTTCCTTTTCTTTTCTGAACCATTCAAGATGCATTGGAGTTACTGCGTCACCATCCTTAGTTTCATAAATAGTATCATCTTCCAAACCCCACTCAACAAATCTCGCTGGCATTTCATCTCTGTCTACCTCCTCCTCTTCACTTTCGTCATCCTCAGTGACGTTCACGACCGATTCTAAGCGCTTTTTCTTCTTTTCTGCAGCCTCAGCTTTTCGTCTTTCCTCTTCAGCCTTGAACTTCTCATAATAAAAATATCAGTAGATGAGAACATCGGTGGTATGTCTATTTTGGTGCATAGTTCTCTGATCATACGATACATCTGTTCCATCCCATCCTACTGAAATCTCACAAATCTCGTCTGTTCTTTGACGTATGCGTGAAGCTCTTTGTTTTTCTTTCTTTGCTCCCTCAGCTTCTCACGAATAACGTTCGTGTTGCTTACTTGATGTTTCAACAGACAGATTTCCTGAGCTGGACCTTTCCCAATGTCTTTTGCTAGCTTATCGTACAACTCCTGAAATGGACGAGGTCTTCGAGGAGCTTGTTGCGGCATTTGTCTTGGTTGTTCCTCTTTCGAAGGTCCTTCCCCTGTTTTCTTACGCTTCTGCGGGGGAGATAGACTTGGGGCTTCCGGATCGACAATCAATTGATCAAACAACTTGTCTAACTGCTCTTGCTCGGTAATGACTGTCACTGGTGTTTCGGATTCCATCAAGTGACGCCTCTTTCTTCTAGCTTCTCTTTTCTCTCTTTCTTCGGCCTCATGAATCGTACGGAGATACTCAATATGCTCGCGATGTTCTCTGGTGCCTCTGGCCCTAAAGGTACTTTCCATCAATCGTTCTTGAGGAGCAGTATCTTTCTGTTTCTTCGAGGAGTCCCCTTCCTTCATGATTTGCTTTCCTTTATTCTTTCTAACTAGCTGCTCGGTTTCCTCTTCTTCCTCCTCCACTTCCTCATCACCATCTCCTTGTCTCTTTTTCTTAACACGTTCTCGGTATTTCTCATAGGCTGCTTTCACGGCAGGATATCTTTCTTCCCTATACATCCGCTGATGTAACAGCACCCATTCCTCAGTTTTTAGCTCGGTAATCTGATGCCCTGTCGGCAGCTGGAACTTGTATAGGTCGCCATCATGAGGAAGATCTGGATGTTAGTCATTGATGAGGAGCTGAACAAAACGTGGGTACATGGCCCATGTGGAGGAATTGGCATTATCAACCATGCAGTAAAAGATGAGACCAGAGATATTGAATGACTACTTTGTGTAGAGGCTAAGCATAGCAGCCGACCATTCAAAGTTCAATCTGTCATATCCTCCTTTCCTATGTGCCAAGCTCATAGCGAATACATGAAGTATGAATCTCCAGTCCTTTGTAAGCCCCTTTCTTTCGAACTCATTTTTCTCTCTGAAGTCTCCAATATACCTCATCCCCTTAAATCCATCTAGGATGTCGTCCTTCTTCATTCTGAGCAAATCACTGTTCTTGTCTCCAAGACTGAGGACTCTGCGTACGTTCTCCTCTGTAACTACGATCTTCTTATTTCTGACTGTAGTTGTGATTCTTTTAGTTTCGTTTACGGTCGACACTTTGGCTGTCTTCCAAAACTCTTTGATATGGATGCTGTAGATGATCGGATCGGCTTGTACAGTGTAGCTGATCCTACTTGAATTTATCCACTCTGCTGCATCTTCAAAATCGATTGGAGGTGGGATCAACTTGCATGGGTGATTGTGCTTTCGAGTTTTATCCCAAATGATCTCCTTCACCATTTCTGAAATCGAACACGAGCTAAGTTAGATTTATGTACATAATTACATATACAAATATTTATATATATATATATATATTAAGTATAAGTATATATAAGTATATAATAATAATACTAAAGATATATATATACAAAATAAACTCATAAATTCGCTAATATTTACGGCTGATAAAACAGCTAAGTTCGCCGAACACATAACTGTGCACGAGATTCATACATAACTACGCTGATTAAGGGTTATTTACGCTGCACAAGAGTAGCGGATTTAAAACCTGAAAATGTATCTAGCAAAGATAAGTATCTACGCTGGTTTACCGGCGTAATTATCAATTACGCCGGTTGCTTGAACTCGCGTTCAAGACTTAAATCCGCTGACTCGAGGGTTTGAGCTAATTAAGCCATATTCAAAATATTTACGCCATATTCAAACTAAATATGTTGGCTTCAAGTTTTTCTTGATAAACCCATTAAAACCGAGAAACAGATTCAAATGAAACTTTAAGCACATTTGAGTATTGAAACCATACCGATATCGATTTCTTCAGATTTACTAAGAGAAGATTTAAGAGTGAAAGTGGGTTGTTGGTTTTGTTTCGGATGAAGAAGATGGAGATGAAAGGATTTTGAAATTATTCAAAAGAAATGAAACTGAAATACATATGTGCTTCCTAGCGTATTTATTAAATACGCTGGAACATTAAATACGCCGCGTTGATATGTTTGTAAGATATCTTCATCTTTAAGAAAACTTAGAAACGTGCCCCTTTTTATTAAAAAAAATAGTGCAAGAATTTAAAAATAAGCTTAAGAAGAATAAAAAATTTGCAATCTGGATCCTGAAAGTTGTTTTTGGGTCCGGAAGCCTCCTTTATCACACAAATTTATGTTAACTGACTTGAATCCTGTGACTTTCCTGCAAAAGATCATACTGGTAACACTTCATTCATTTGAGATAAAATATTGGATATATTAAATAATTAAGGCACAAGAAAAACTGTCAGTATGCTCGTCCTTTTAAATCCATGCACCTATCTTTCGACATGCGATCAGAGAGTCTTTTTATCATGTTGTAGTAATATTGACAAGAAATTCAATGTTCCCCCACTCATGCTAAAAGTTAGAATGTTGTGCCCGTGAGTCCCACGTCAGGACATACCCCCACGATCAAGGTATGCGGGAAAATTCCTCATAACAGGTGAGTATACTGACTTCATTCGTTTTTGAGATTTCAACATTAGACAGTTGGTGTTCAGGCCAGTACTTCTGTACAGCAGAGAGACCAAAGTCTAACGAGGGCTATGGCAGATACCAGATGCGGTACGATTTAAGCACTTGAATAATTCTCAATGAGAGATTCATTTGTGTAGGGTTTTGGCCGCATAGGCTCTTTTTGAAAAGATATCATAGCTGTGTCTAGGTCAGCATATATCGGGATGCAGCAGAAGAGCAACTATGATATCCCCGAATGATTAGCCAATATAAAGACCCGAAATTTCAGACTTTGGCAATCTGTCAACGCAAGATTTAAGACCATTAAGCCATACGCCGCAACGTGTTACCCGCAAGTTGCACAACATTGTGGGTATTCAGAATTCTTGTGTGATCATTAGAGTTTGTCTCCGTTTCGTAGTTTACTTCAAGGTATTACTCCCGACACGTCGTTGCTTGAGGCCTTAATCTTTTTTTGTTTTAAGATCAGAACAAAAGTGTTAGCAGTTTTTCTATCATTTCTCGTGCAGATGCCAAAGAAGGAATCAGTCTCAACAATATTTTCTGGAAAACTTCCCCCCTAAAAATTTTATTTTCGGGAATCCATTGCTTGAAAAGAAATTTTAACCTTGCAGAAAATATTTTTGTTGGACACATTTTATGAGATTGTTATTTATTATGAAGACCAATTTTTTTTTACCAAAAGTCAATTCCACTCAAGGAAGTTCACCATTTCCAACCAGGTTACCAACTGGTTGAATCGAGCTTTATCGATGGCTTTCGTAAATATATCAGCTTTTTGTTGTACTGAATCCACTGGCACCACTTGGATGTATCCTGAATGCGAATCTCGATGTGTTTCGTTCTTGAGTGGTGGATGGGATTTTTCACAATCCCCAGACACACTTCATTGTCGATGAATATCGGAGTCTTCATGATGTTGATCCCATAATCCAACAACTGATTCTGTATCCAAAGGACTTGTGAACAACAACTATAAGCTGCCGTGTATTCAACCTGAGTGGTAGATGTAGAGACTGTTGTCTGCTTTTTGCTCTGGCACAAAATAAGACGATTTCCCAAGAATTGGCAGCCTCCAGAGACAAATTTTCTGTCTACTTTGCAACCTGCATGATCATTGTCAGAGTAAGCTATTAGATCAAAATTACTATCTTTAGGATACCACAAACCAAGCTTTGGAGTTCCTTTGAGATAGCGAAAGATTCTCTTGACGGCAACATCATGCGATTCTTTGGGATTTGTCTGAAAGCGGGCACAGAGACAGACCAGCCCACATTATGTCAGGCCTACTAGCGGTCAGATACATTAACGAGCCAATCATTAAGTGATAGAGAGATTTGTTCACTGGCTTTCCTTGAAGATCTGAAGTGAGTTCCGTCTGAGTAGCAAAAGGAGTGCTGACGGATTTGCAGTCATTCATGTTGTATTTGGAAAGAATATCTCTGATATACTTAGCCTGATGAATGAGGATGCCATCCTTTCATTGCTTCACTTCTAGTCCTAAGAAAAACGTGAGTTCTCTCATCATACTCATCTCAAACTTCACTTTCATCACCTTCTCGAATTCTCTGCAAAGGGCTTCATCTGTCGACCCAAAAATGATATCGTCTACGTAGATTTGAACCAACATCACATCTTCTCCAATCCTTTTTTGTGAAGAGAGTCATGTCAATTTTGCCTCTTGAGTATCCACACTCTAGAAGATATGTTGACAAAGTCTCGTACCATGCTCTAGGAGCTTGGTGAAGACCATAGAGAGCTTTGTCAAGCTTGTAGTATTTTGTGGGAGA
The DNA here is from genome assembly GCA_947069175.1 of Scalesia atractyloides. NCBI lineage: Eukaryota > Viridiplantae > Streptophyta > Magnoliopsida > Asterales > Asteraceae > Scalesia > Scalesia atractyloides. The sequence goes on along the minus strand of CAMTDV010000001.1, from coordinate 12,764,195 downwards.
ATGAGGATCTTCAACCTGGAGGTTGACAAACATAAACTTCTTCTTTCACTTTCCCATATAGAAAAGCACTTTTTACATCCATTTGAAACACCTTAAAGTTTTTAAACGAGGCATAGGCTAAGAAGATTCTGATGGCTTCTAAGCGTGCAACCGGTGCAAAAACTTCCTCGTAGTCAATCCCCTCTTCTTGTCGAAACCCTTGAACCACTAATTTATTCTTGATAACAACACCGCGATCGTCCATCTTGTTGCAAAATACCCACTTGGTACCAGTTGGATACTTTCCGTCTGGTAGGTCAACGAGTTCCCAGACTTTAAGTTTCTGAAATTGGGCTAATTCTTCTTGCATAGCTTGTACCCAACTTGAATCTAGAATAGCTTCTTTGGTATCTCTTGGGACAGACTACGAGAGAAAAGCTGCATACAGTCCTGTGTTGATGGTATGAGTTTGTCCGCGTGTTCAAACTCCATCTTCAACAGAACTGATGACATTTTCAATTGGATGGTTTCGATTGGTCTTGTACCCTTCATTGGTGTGAGTTTCAACTTGTTGAGGCAGATTAGAAAAGTGTTCATCGACGTAGATGATTGGAGTTTCATCTTCTTTGGGTGGTTCATCCACAACCTACCGTGAAGAAGAATCATCACGTGTAGATGCATTCTCAGCAGATGCACCGGAAGAGTAGAAGAGGCAGAGGCAGGGGTGAAACGGGTTGTAAAAGGAGTAAAACCAATGTCTGAGGCATCAAACAATGGTTCCAATGGAGTGGATTCTGCAGGTTCGGATTCAGTGATGGGTTCATCGATGCTGAAAGTGTTGAATTAATATCCACGTCATAAAACCAGTTTGGAGCGCTTCTAGTGTTAGTGGAGTTTCCTTCTTGAAAATCGACGTAGTACGATTCAATCACCATCTTGGTCCGCTTGTTGTAGACTCGATATGCCTTTTGAGAAGATGAATAGCCCATGAAGTAACACACGTCACCGACTGCTTCAAACTTAATGAGATTGTCTTCAGTGTTGAGAAGTGTGCATGAACACCCGAACGGTCTGAAGAAATCTATCAGAGGCTTTCTTTTGAAAAGAAGTTCATAGGTTGTCTTTCCGTGAGGTTTAATAATCAGAACACGATTCAAGACATAGCATACTGTGTTGACTGCTTCAGCCCAGAAGATTATGGGAAGCTTAGAGTCGACAAGCATAGTTCTTGCAGCTTCGATGAGAGTTCTGTTTTTGCGTTCTGCTACCCCGTTTTACTGAGGAGTCCTGGCAGCGCTGTATTGGAAGCGAATTCCCTTATCTTCACAGAAGGAGACAAACGTATGATTTTTAAATTCAGTTCCGTTGTCGCTTCTGATGGAGTTGACTTTCAGCTTGATCACGTTTTCAATCATGGGAATGAAGCTCTTCAAAATGGATGTCGTTTCGCTTTTGGTTTCAAGAAAGAATACCCATGAAAACCGTGAGAAATCATCTGTAATCACCAAACAATAAGATCTTTTAGCTAGTTTTTGGAACCCAGACTTGCTTTACATTAGTTCTATCATGATTTTGAGCAAGAGTGTTGTCTTTTCTTTTCCAAAAACAGGTTGAATCAACTATGCATTTTACTTATTTCTTTAAATTGTCAAATTGATCAGTAAAAGTTTTAACGAGATCTTGACTAGGTTTAGAAAATTTCTTGCTTTTGCAATGTTTCGCCGTATGTCCTAAATGACCACAACAAAAACATTGTTTTTGACTCGATCTTTTCTTCCTGGGTGCTGAGTGTGAAGATGATGTATATGACGAGAGTCTGGAGCATCTTGAGGAATTTGATGATGTAATGTGGCTTGAATCTTTAGCTTTCTTCAGTTTCTTGTCAGGATGATGTTTATCTTCAATGTCGACTTCACTGTGCTCACTGTCTGATGAGGAGCTTGATTCTTGACTTTCATCTGACCTTTCTTCATCACTTTCTGAAGTTGTTGTGCTTGAATCTTCATTGAAATCTTTATCAGTCTCTGATGTACCTGCAACTGATGGAATAAATTCTAGAATTTCCTCTGTAAGGAATTTTCCAAAACTGTTTTTCTTTAACTCTGGCACAAATACAGGAGATTCAAGCATAACATTTTCATCATTAAGAACAAAGTTTAGGTCATGACCCTCAACCTTAGCAATCCCTTGGTTGTGAGCCTTAAGTGTAGGCACATTGCCATTACAATCATCCATCCTAGATAAGCTATTACAGTTATCTCGAATAGAAATTTTGTTCGTCTTATCACAATTCTAGGCGAACCAGTTAACAGTTGAATAACTGTCGCCTGAATAGCCTATTCCTATTTTCGTCCCTCCACAATCATCTTCCCCATCGCACACATCTTCCTTACTCTCGCACAGATCTGCATTACTTTCAGAAAAGTTAGTGTTGTTTTCGGATTTATAAAAATACTTTGATCCAAAAGATCATTTTTATTGATTAAGTCGTTCTAAGGATGAGGAGATGGCATAGGAACATAATTTTTGCTGTGCAGAGGAGGAAATAATTTTCTTTCGTTTCCGAATTTATCTTTATATCCAATTCCATCCTTTATGAATGTCGGTCGTTGGCAGTTTACAATATCAACCAGTGATTTTTGACTAATTTTCCATTTATCAATAACGATTTTCAACTTATTGTTTTCGTTTTGAGATTTTTCTAGTTTTTCGGTCAAATCATTTATGATAAAATCTTTTCTGAAAACAAATTCTTTTAAAGTCTGCATTTCAGCTATGGTTGAAGTTAACTTTCGCTGATATGCAGCCTCATTTTCTTTTAATTCTTGATTTATTTTCAAAACTTTTTCTTTTTCTTTAATAATATCATGGTTGAGTAATTTGTAGTGTGCCACGACGTTCAAACACGGTTTGGAGCACAGCTTTGCTTTAAATTCATATGGAATGTTGTTTACCAAATCCTTCTCCTCGGCTTCTGATTTCAAACCAATGTCATCTTTTGGAATCTTGGAGGTTTGTTTTTCAACACCATTTGAAGCAGACGTGGCAGAGACAGTGGTGATGTTTGCCATGAGGGCCTTGTTTACTTCTCCCTTTGCCTCAGCTATCTCCCCCGACCAATCATAATCTTCCACCACTAAAGCCTTATGATTATTTCAGCAACATTATTATTTCCTTCAATGGCAATCGGCCTCCTTGTCTGGTTGATTTCGGTACTCTCGTTCTTCAACAACGGACACTCTCTTTTGAAATGGCCCAAGTCTTTGCAATTATAACATCTAAGCTTGGACTTGTCAAATCCAGCTTTTCCAAGAGCCAACCTCTTTCCTGTTTTATCTTGGAATTTCTTCAACCATAGAGTGATCATTGCCATCTGCCACTTAAGATCCATCTCCTCCATGTCGTCTGGATCTACTTGATACATGTCCTCTACTGTGAGGAATTCTCTCTTCAACTCTCCTGACATAAGCGCCTCATAGCTACTTAAGAAAGTATTAAAAAGAGCTACATGTTCTGTGGAAATTTTAAGTGCTTGAGTGTCGCTGGCCACAGTGGTCTTCTCAGAGGATGACGAGGCCTTCATAGAGTTTGCGGAAGCATTTGAATAGGATTCGACAGCACTTTGGGAATTTAATCCACATGAGGTGACAGGAGCAAGAAATGTCATATTCTTGGGGACCGAGGTTGCAGCAGCTTGCTGAGACATTTTCTGAGAATATCCAGTTTGATTCATCTCTCGTTTCACGATGTCCATTTCAAAGGCTTTTAAAGTGTTAATCAATTCTGAGAGAGTAACTGGAGTTGTGCTGGTGAGGAAAGTTCTCTTAATCATCATGCATTGAAGACTCCATTCTTTTGGTAGAGAATCTAGCAGCTTCTTGATCGATGCATAATTGACAACTAGGTTTCCCAGCTTCTTCATCTTGGTCAACACCCCCAGAAATCTGCTTATGTGGTCGGACAAGCTTTAGCCACGAATACTTCCAAACATAGCATATTCTTTCTGCACCATGTCTCGTTTGTTCTTTCTGAGTTCCTCATTGCCTTCATAATGGTCGATTAGAGCCAACCACAGTTCATGTGCCGAGGTGTATTCTTCAACAGATTGTTATCATCCTTTGACAGAGCCATGGTGAGAGCAGCGTGAGCCCTCCGGTCACGATGAATGAGTGTCCTATATTCTTCTGTGAATGTTGAGGGATCTTCATTGATAGTACGGATGTCGTCATGTATTATCATGGGAACATGCGGGCCCACAGTGATTGACATCCATTGGGTATAATCGGTATACTCAAAAAAGAACTTGATCCTGTTTTTCCAGCTGCTGAAATCTTCCAAACCTTTCAACTTTGGTGGCCTTGTAGCAGTTCCAGTTTCTAGTTCGGCTTGAGCAATCGGATTGAGTTGATTGAGAGACATGATGGATGAATGATGATCAATTACGCTGAGATTTACTGAATCAGAGAACAATTACGCTCGCTAGGAGGTAAATACGCTGGAGCAGAGATTAAATATGCTGCACTTGGAAACAATTACGCTGATGGGATCGGCGATTTTGTCCTGCAAAAAGCTAAATCCGCTGGATATTTGAAAACAAGCAAAGGTTTAGTTAATTTTGCTGAACACCATGATAAAATCGCTGAGGATTAGTATCACTGATTTCGAAGTCGCCTTCGAGTAAATTCGCTGGACAATTACGCTGACAATTTTATAACTCCGCTGATTTAAGAACCAGCGTAGTTGTTAAATACGCGAAATTCAAGTTAAATACGCTAGATTCAAAATAAATACATCAACTTCAAATATATCTACGCTAGCTTCAACATTAAATACGCCCAGAAGGGTTTTAGTACGAACAAAAACCCTCTAATCACCCAAAAACGACCCAAAATTCATGTTTCTTTGCAGCTAAATGACCAAAATGTTTACCAAACTACTGATTAACAACAACCCAAAGATTAAACGCACCAGATCAAGCCATTTTAATCCCAAAAATTTGAAAAACCATGAAACTTTGAGAACTTTTGTAAAACCTTCAAAACTTGACAAATCTTTACAAAAACTCAAACAATCAAGAGCACAAAGGCTCTGATACCAAATTGTGAGTCCCAAAACAGATTCGGATCACAGTGGTTGATTGTTTTCACCCAAACAACTATGGATTAGTTGTTTTAATGTGCAAATACTAAGAAAAACCAAGCAAAGAAGATGAAGAATCTTGTTTGGATCAAACAACTAGTGTTGTATATGAAATCCCACTAACATGTAATCAGTAACAGCACCTGGATATTCGGATGAAAGCACAATAGCAAAAATCACAACACAAGAAGATCACCAAAATCTGTCCAAGAAACTTGGACATACATGCATTGATTATCATATTTATACAAAATGACTACCCAGCGTATTTATTAAATACGCTGGGTTGCTAAATATGCCGCGTACATACAAGTTTCACCATATAGCACTTTTGACCCTTTAACTTTGTCTAACCATTACAAACTAGCTCAAACTATGGATAATCAAGCACCAACGGTCTCGAAAGTTCTTACAAGGCACCTCTCCTTCATACTCTTCCTCTACATCACTCTGCATCACTAACCTTCTCTTTCTTGGCGTCGGGTCACTCAAAGAACCCACTTTTTCCTTTTCTTTACCCCCACATTATCCTTCTTCTCAATATCCCACATTATCCCCACACTTGCTTATCACTATGGTCATGGAAACTAGCTAACACATAAGTTCACCATTTGGAACAAATTTGAACAACAATTTCCTAAGTTAGTAAAAATTTTGCTCAAAAATCATATTTTCATCACCTAACTAGCTTCCATAACAATAACCATTCAAAGACCCATCAAATGCATCTCAATATCATCAACTATAAGCAAGTATAGGATCATGATAACCTAGCACTTACAATTCTACAATGCAATAACAATAGTGTAAGAAATTGCATACCTTAGCCTTGTAGAAAAGAAAAACACTAAAAACTTGAAGATTAACAAAAATCCAACAAGAACCCTAAAAATTTCGGATCAACAAGTTCCGAATTGATCCCCCAAACATTGGATTCGACCAAATGCAAGCACAAAATCAGAATCCTTGTGAAATTCTAGTCAAGACTGACCCAAAAATCACTCGATTTGGTGAGAAATTGAAGGATTGGTGTAGGTTAGAGTTGGTGTTCTTGAGAGTAAATAAGGAAGAAGAGTAATGGGAATTGTAGCTGAAAGGGATGCAGAAAATGAATGATTAGGGTTAATTCTCGTGTTCAAAAAGCTGTTTTGCGGACCCCTTACGCCCAGTGGCCACCGTAAGCTATGGTGGTCACCGTAAGCTAAGGTGGCCAGGGTTATATAAGGGACCGTAAGACAGTATGTTAGCACCGTAATGATCTTGAGGTCCATCGTAGCTTACAGTGGGGACCATAAGCTACGGTGATAACTGGGCAATTTTGAAATTTTTTTTATGTTTTTTATAACAAACGACTTTTATCCTACCACCCCCTCGAAAACCCGTGTTGTCCTCAACATCGTGTAGGAGAAGCTCCGAAAAACTTCCCCACACTTGTTTCAAACACAAATCAAACAAGTTTGGCAAATTACTCAAAACAAACTAACTAAATACATAAACTATATATTTACACTACCAAACCTAGGCCTCTTGTGTTTAATCCGCCTCCAACGGGCGTAGGATGTAGCCCACTTTGTCAAGTTCAAGATGTTTAATATCATTTCCTTCCAAATACGGTTTGAGCCGATGCCCATTCATCGTTTGCATAATGTTAGTCCGCTCATCCACAATATCAACATCTCCAAACCTTCCTACTCGTGTAATAACATAGGGGCCCATTCACTTGCTTTTCAATTTACCTGCAAACATCTTTAGCCTTGAATTGAACAACCACACCTTTTGACCCGTTTCGAAAGTTCGCTTGCGAATCTTTGCATCATGAACCTTCTTGAGCTTATCTTTGTATGCAGTCGCACACTCATATGCTTCATCTCGAATCTCTTCGATCTCACTCAATTGAAGTTTTCGGGTCTTCCCCGCTTCGTCATAATCTGCGTTAACCGTCTTGATTGCCCAATGTGCCCTATGCGCTAATTCCATCGGTAAATGACACCCATTTCCATACACCAATCGATAAGGAGTTTTGTAGGCCGTTCGGTACTCCCACAACGTATCATCCAACTTACTCGACCAATCCTTCCTATCCGTACGGTGGTTCACATTGTACCTCTTCAATAATTCCCCGAAATAAAAAATTATAAAATGTGACCCACCATCACTGATTATAACACGCGGAATGCCAAAACGAGCAAAGATATTTGATTGTACAAACTTGCAAACAACCGAATGATCATTAGTCCTTGTCGGTATGGCTTCAATCCACTTTGAAACATAATCCACAACCACTAAGATGTAAGAAAACCCATTTGAACTTGGAAAAGGCCCCATGAAATCTATCCCCCATACATCAAAAATCTCTACCACCAAGATGGGATGCATAGGCATTTCGTCCCTCTTTGAAATACTCCCCATCTTTTGGCAATCTAGACAATTTCGGGCATATTCACATACGTCTCTAAAATTTGTTGGCCAATAAAATCCGCATGTGAGAACCCGATATCCCGTCTTATAACCACTAAAGTGTCCCCCACAAGCGGATGAGTGAGCATGGGTCAAAATTTCGACCACTTCTGTTTCTGGTACACACCGTCTAATCACTTGGTCAGGCCCGATCTTAAACAGATCCGGTTCATCCCATATGTATTGCTTGACTTGGACCATGAACTGTTGTCTTCTTCTCTTAGTCCAACGACCTGGAATAACTCACGTGGCCAAATAGTTTACGTAATGGGCATACCATGGTGCTGAAGAAGTAGAAACAGCAAGCAACTGCTCATCGGGAAAATTAATTTCGCTGAAATTGTCAACCCCTTCTATTGGAATTCGAGATAGATGGTCTGCCACCACATATTCACTTTCCTTTTTATCTCGAATTTCCAAATCAAATTCTTGTAACAAAAGCACCCATCGAATCAACCGAGGCTTCGCATCCTTTTTCTCCATCAAATACCGAACTGCACTATAGTCAGAATATACCACCACCTTACTTCCCCAAATATACGATCGAAACTTGTCCAAGGCGTACACCACTGCTAATAATTCTTTTTCAGTTGTGGTGTAATTAAATTGCGCCTCAGACAAAGTTTTGCTTGCATAATAGATTGCCACCGGCTTCTTGTCAACCCTTTGACCCAAAACCGCTCCAATAGTTGTATCGCTAGCATCGCACATAATCTCGAACGGCTTCGACCAATCAGGTGGTTGCAAAATAGGGGCCTTCACCAGTTGTTCCTTCAAAACATTAAAAGCTTACAAACATTCATTAGTAAAGTCAAAAGGAACATCTTTCAATAATAAATTACATAAGGCTTTAGTAATAACACTAAAACCCTTAATAAATCTCCTATAAAACCCATCATGCCCCAGAAATGACCTTACTCCTTTTATATTTGTAGGAGGAGGCAATGATGATATTACACGAATTTTCGCTTTGTCTACCTCCATCCCTTTTTCAAAAACAACATGACCCAACACAATACCTTCTTGTACCATGAAATGACTTTTCTCCTAACTGAGCACTAAGTTTTTCTCGACACCTCTTTTTAAAACCTTTTCCAACTCATCGAGACAAGACTCAAAACTTGTGCCAAAAATCGAAAAGTCATCCATGAACACCTCAAGCGACTCTCCAACCACGTCTGAGAAGATACTCATCATAAAACGTTGAAAAGTTGTCGGGGCATTGCACAAGCCAAATGGCATTCGTCTAAAGGCAAAAGTACCATAAGGACATGTGAAAGTGGTTTTATGTTGGTCATCAGGGTGAATAACAATTTGGTTGTAACCCGAGTACCCATCCAAAAAACAGTAGTATTTTTTACCCCAAAGTTTTTCAATTATTTGGTCAATAAAGGGTAATGGGGAATGGTCCTTAGAGGTTGCGGTATTCAATTTTCAATAATAGATACAAACACGCCACCCGATGACCGATCGGGTAGCAATTTGCTCACCATTTTCGTCCTTAATCACTTGAATACCGGCCTTTTTAGGCACCACTTGGGTAGGACTTACCCAAGCACTATCAGAAATAGGATAAATAATACCTGAATCTAATCATTTGATTACCTCCTTTTTTCTACTTCGCGTAAGTTCGGATTCAACCTTCTTTGAGCTTCCCTCGTCGGCTTTGCATCATTAGTTGTAATAATCTTGTGCATCACAATGGATGTGCTAATTCCTTTCAAATCAGCGATCGTCCATCCAATAGCCGCCTGATTCGCTTTAAGCACCCTTAACAATTCATGCTCTTGCGCCACCTCTAAATTAGAGGCAATAATGACCGGTAACGTGTCATTATCCCCTAAGAACGCATATTTCAAGTGGCTTGGCAATTCCTTCAACTCTAACATTGGTGGCTCCTCCAATGATGGCTTGTGCCCGAACTAATTTCCGCCAGCAAGCTCTCAAACTGATGAGTCCATGGCGGTCGCCGTTCTTTCACATCCATTGCATCTTGTTTTTCTTCTTCTACCCTCAAATCACAAGCATGTACTTGTTCAGAAACATCACAAACACAAACACAAACACAAACATCCTCTTCCTCGTATTCATGCGGGTCACATCCATCCACTAGATCTGCCATGAAACACTCATCAACACCAACAGAATTACAGTGTTAGTAAAAACATTTAATCTCATTTTTCTGTTACCAAATGTCATGTCAACCGTACCAAGTCGACAATCGATCACGGCATGCGCGGTGCTTAAAAATGGCCGACCCAAAATAACGTTTTGTTGTTGTTTTGGGTCCGCGGATGAGTAGTCCAGCACCAAAAAATCTACCGGGTAGTAGAATTCATCAACCTTAACAATAACATCTTGGACCATCCCTCGGGGTAACTTGTGAGATAAATCGGCTAAAACCACCGTTGTCTCCACCCGAGCTAATGGACCAAAGTCGTACTGATCATACAAACCACCCCGTAATATACTTACACCGGCTCCAAGATCTAATAACGCCTTTGACATTGGGAAATTCCCAACTTGAATATTTATGAGTGGCGTTCCCGGATCTTGGAGCATAGGAGTAAGTATCCCTTTTAGCATTGCACTTACTTGTTCAGTCAAATCTGCCCGCTTAGGCAACCTTTTCTTTTGTTGTCTTTTTTGAGTGCATAATTCTTTTAAGAATTTTGCATAAACGGGTACTTGCTTAATTGCATCAAGTAACGGGAGATTTACCTTGACCTGTTTAAACACATCCAATAATTCCTCCTTTTGAGGACCCTTTGTTGAAATAAAGTTTTTCTTTCCCAGTTCAACTAAAGCAGAAGGAAATGGGACTTGACTTGGTCCCCCTTCCTCCTTTGTCTCATTTAAAATCTCACCCAAACCCGGTTTTTAATTACTTTTTCAACGATGGGATCCTTGACACATTTGGTGATGAGACTTCATCCTCATCACTCTCAACTCCCGTAATATCCTCAACCACCCCTTCAACCAAACCCAGTTCCAAATTTGCTTTAAATTCTTTACCGCTTCGTAAAACACTTACATGGTTAATATTAATATTATGTGAACAATTATGAGAGGGATTTACCTTCGTGTCACTTGGAAGTTGGCCCTTACCTTTCTTAAGCTCCGCTACCTCAGTTGCAAGTTGACCCATTTGAGTAGTGAGCGTTTGGATGCTTTTATCCTGAACTTCATCCTTTTGCATACGGGCCTCATCGAGTTGATTTCTCCGTTGCATGTCTTGTTGCATCATTCTGAGCATGTCCATAACCTCGTTGCTGCTTGATGAAGTTTAACCCGCATTTCCACTTTGGTCACCCGCTTGTTGAAATTGACCCTGATACCCTTGACCATTTCCACCCTTAAAATTCCCTTGATTATATTGTTGACGAGGATAAAGATTCCGTTGAGCTCCTAAGAAATTAGGGTTGGCTTGATTTTCCCGGTTCCCATAGCGGAAATTGGGATGATTTCGTAACCCGGGGTGATATATGTTAGAGAATATATTGAAATTTTGACCACCCCCCGCAATAGCATTAACTTCTTAAACTTGATTGTCACTCGCTCCCACCAAACATACCTCCGCTGCAGGACCCAATTCATTACAGTTATGTGATATCCCGGGTTTTTCGGATAAATTACACGTGACACTTGTCGAATAATATATGTGCTAAGTATTAAACGTGCATGGATTAAATACGTGTTGTGTGTTGTGTGAATTTTAGTTATAGAATAATTACTGTAGAAATGTACACGAACTAAACACGAACCGCGACGTGAACCAACTTCGATTCATCGTGACTCTAGGAGTAACAAGTTTTAAACTTTAGCTCAAGTCAAGTCCCTCGGCCATAAGATCAAACCAAATCAAGTCCTCGGCCAAGATCGAAACCAAACCAAGAGCAAACCTAAACCCTAAACCAAAACACTCTCGGCCGAGATCAAGTTCAAAAACCGCGAGTTCAAACCCAAACCGAATCCACCCGAGTACTTGGCCGCGAGACTACATCCAAACTAAACTAACTCACCCAAGCCCTCGGCCATAAACCCCAAACCAAACCGTAAACCCTATCATTGTTGCGCTTATATATACAATACCCATACATACTCCTTCACAATTCACAAACCCTAGTTGAAGAAAATAGCCGTCGGCTGCCTTACCCTCTCCACCCTCTCGGTCGCAGCAAGCAGCAGCCAAGCCTTTCATCTTCTCCGACCGCAAACTGCCTCACTCTTGCTCCATTGATCGCAAACAACATCCTTTTCTCGGTCACGGATCTCTCGGTTGCAAGCAATCTTTGATCACCGGATTCCTTAGCTTAATCACGGTTCGTTTACCTTATCATATGATACAAGACCATATTCGGATACATGTGTGTGACTTTGTTGTGTTCGGATCATATGATTGTATTGTCTCCGATAAATATGCATGCTTGAATGTCTAGTTGTTTCGGATAAATATGCATGCTTGAATGTCTAGTTGTTTCGGATATATATGCATGCTTGAATGATTCGTTGTCTCGGACGTATGCTTGAATGATTTGTTGTCTCGGACATATGCTTGAATGATTAGTTGTTTCGAATATATGTGTGTTGATTGTTGCTGTTCACAGACTGCATGATGGTATAGTTTCGGAGTATAAGTGCTGTTAAGTAATCGGCTGATTTGATCATTGTTCACATGCAGAATTGTTTTCGGAAATCACAAGTTACAAGTATGTTTTGGTTATAATAACTAGAAGTAAGAACTAGAGTTTGTATGGATAGGTTACTAGTATTAGTCTGTGATTAAAAATCAGTTCTTGATCGCCTAGATTAATCGCATGAACGGGATTACACGAGTTTATAATAATAACATGCTGAAAAAGGATGCTGAGTGAAAGTTACAGCCGATTTCATCTGGCTGTAACTTGGTCGTTAGTTGTCGAAAAACAGATTTTATGATGTCTAAAACGTAGAGATTTGAATAAGGAATCTAATGGCGCTGGATTCATAATTTTCTGAAGTCGTTTGATATTTTTAAAGGGCTAAACAAGTTCAGTAGCTAAAGCTGTTAAAATTCTGGAATTTTGTTGGTTGTTTATCAAGTTGGATTTTAAAATCAGTAGGGAGTTGAGTCATGATTTTTGTACAGAAACTAGGTATAGAAATTTCCGGGCAACTCCAACTGGAATTTTGTTAATCGGACGATCAGTGATTTTTAAATAAATTCTTCCGTGGACTGCAGTCAGAAAACGGTAAATCTGACTGCAGCTTAATGAATTAATATTTATGGCTAACTGGTATAGATTTAGGACTTGGAAAAATTATATAAATTTCTATGGTATAAATGTCACCTACTGTAAAAATATGGGAATTTTTGGAATGTTAGAACTATTTTATAAAAATCCTAGAAAACAGCTGAATAATTGAGTGTTAAGCAGAAAGTTGATAACTTGTGATTGTATGCATAAAGTGTTGTATGGATTTGGAATATGTTCATGATAAGTTGTTTGATTTCTATGATCACATGAGAATACTTGCATGCATGTTTGAGTGTTAGATATGTTGTTTGTGTGTATCACTTTGTGAGTAAATTGCGTGTGGAATTTGTATTGGTGTGATTTCACACTGACGTGTAATTAATTGGTTTGTTAGGACGCAACTAGCGGTCCCATCTCTTATAACATCTTTGCTACACTAACCGAACAAATAAAGGTGAGTTCACGGCCCCTAACTTTATCCAGTTTTTAAACAACAGGGGGAGAAACATGTATACACTCTCAAACTCAATCTCTTTACGTTATACGAATTTAACGTCACATAACTATACGGTAACTAAGTTAATGTTAATGTAATGTTATGGTCACTAAGCAGCTTTATCACTTAAGTCCTCGACAATCTCCTCGGATCGTTAGTATTTGGGTTAAATAGCGGGGGAATTATAAGTAGTACTACTGGGCCCGACAAGCCCCATCCGAGCTAGTCGCGCTAGCCGACCTGGTATGGTCAACGGGTGAATAATTGGCCTAACACCGCCATGGTCATGTGATAGGCCTGGCAAAATGGAGGCACAACAGTCAGCTTCGATCGCGAACTCTTACGTGACATGACTTTAGGCTAGCTACCTATATACATTAATATTGAACTTAATTACGGAACAACTTAATATTCCGGGTTTGGAATATTGGAAACATCAACTTATTATCCCGGGTTGGGGATAATGGAAACAACAACTTAATATTCCGGGTTGGGAATATTGGAAGCAACAACTTGTTATTCCGGGATTGGAATAATGGAGCTGATATGTTATCCCGGGTTGGGGATAACGGAGTAAACAAACTATAACCGAACAAACGAATTTATGAAAACCTGTGAACTCACTCATCTTTAATGTTGACACTTGTTTCTTTACTTGTTTCTCAGGACGCTAGGAGCTCTAGGTGCACGCACATGCATTGAACAAGACATCTTTATTGAGTCTTATTTATTAATATTGTTTTGGGATTTTTTTTCATTTGTTTTGGCGTTTGTGTTGGCGCCCGCATCATTACTTATTTATGCTTCCGCTCAAACTTTAAAAACTGATACTCATGCTAAATATTGGTAATATAAAATTAACAACAAATGATTTTTGAGAAACGTATAATCAAATCATGTAGAGTCGTTCGACGTACTAGTGTTTCGGATTCTGGTTTGTTCACACGCCTCGCGGTAAAACTCCGCAAGTGGAAATTGAGGGTGTGACAGATTGGTATCAGAGCCACTAGCTATAGAGAACCAGGTTTGCATTAGAAGTAGACCTAAACTATAGCTGATATCACGACACTAGACTTAGTTTGGCACCGAATTATTATATCTTGTTATGTAATATACCACAACTGTGTTTGGTAGATTATGCCTTCATGATAAGGGATGAAAACAACTCATAACTAACTACACGACCTAACAGGCAATGTCATCATCCTCATCGTCATCATCGTCCGACAGACTTACACCACCAAGGGCATCAGGAAAGGCACCAATGGTGGAACCCATACTACCTTATGGCGTAGAGACACGCTCAGCGGCAAGGAAGAGAGCTCGCTCTGGGGGAGGAGTCGTCGTTACGCCCAACTATTGCTGTACCGGTTGAACCGGTTAATCCTGTAGAAATAGGAATTGACATGCTTAGAATCCTAGTGCATACACAACAAAAACAGTTAGAAAGAATGCAGGAAACCATCTTAGCACAAGGATGGATGATCCGACACCTTACAGGAAAGACCGACTCGCTCGAGGAAGAGCATCGTACGAGTAAGATAGCTCGTAACACCATAGCCAGAGATCTGCGTGCTGAGCAGATAAGAGCTGACTGGCTTGAGGACAGAGTCCTGGAAAATAGTTGGAACATTCAGGAACTGCAAAATCAAGCACTTGCACCAGCACAGGCCCCTCCAGTGCCGGTAGAGGAGGATCCAGAAGAGGATCCAGAGGAGGAACCTGAAGAGGATCCGGAGGAGGACCCAGCTGAAGAAGCTGGAAATGCCGCACAGGATGACGGCAACGACAGTGACTTGGGGAATGGAGACGTAGACGACTGACACGTCTCGTTTATATTTGTTTTCCTTCAGTTTATTTATTTTCCCACTTGTGTTTAAACTTGAGACTTTATAGTGAATTCGTATGTGTGATTTGCACTTTTGTAAGACGTTGAAATTTCAATTAATCAAGTATTTCTTTTGATTATTTAACATATTGAGTTGACATAACTTACTAATTAAAGTACGAAGTAGAGTAGCTATATTGGATATATAGACTTATCGGGGTGTGTTTGTGTTGTGTTTCGAAGATCTAAATGGCGACTGGAAGACGTGGAAACCGTAACTTGACGCCCGAAGAGCTAGCTGCCATGATTCAGGAGCATGTGAACGCAGCTTTAGCGGGTGTTCAGAACCAGCCGGCAGGTAACCATTATTAAATTTTCGCGTGGAAATCTAATAGTGAGGCTAGTAAAATTCCTTGCTGACTTCCTGTTCTCTGTCAGCAGGAAGGGGCTTTAACCCCTATAAGATGTTCCTTGACGCAAAGCCTAGCAAATTCTCGGGGGCGGAAGGACCCATTGGATTGGTCCGCTGGATCGAAAAATCAGAATCCGTTTTTGAAATGTGCAACTGCCTAGAGGCAAACAAGGTCAAATACGCAGCCTCAACGCTGGAAGATGGGGCACTGACATGGTGGAATGCCCAAGTCCAAACACGTGGACTGTTAGCTGCAAATGCAATGGCATGGACTGAGTTCAAGGCCCTGATTAAAGAGGAGTACTGTCCACGAGACAGAGTGCAACAATTGGAGCAAGCTCTATGGAACCACAAGATGGTGGGATCGGAAATTGAAACTTACACTGCAAAACATCATGACTTAGTATTTCTGTGTCCCGATTTGGCCAACACGGTGGAGAAAAGACTCGAGTTCTATCTCGGGGGTCTGGTTCCGGAAATTCAGGGTATGGTGATGTCTAGTAACCCTGTAACTGAACATCAAGCAATCCGATTGGCTCACAAACTCACCGATAAAGCGGTGGAACAGAAGAAACTGCCAGCACGAGGTACAACTGAAGTTGCCCCAGATAACAAAAGAAAATTTGAAGACTCCACTGTTCGACAGTCTTCGTCATCACATCCGCAGCAAGGGAACCAGAAACGGTTCAATCATTACCACAGCCACAGGGGTCATCAAAATCATCTCGCCAACAACAACAACAACAACAACAACAACAACAACAATATCAACAACCCGAATGCAAGCGGCTATGCGGGCCGAAAGCCGCAGTGCAACCGCTGTAATCTCCACCATAACGGCCCTTGTGCCGGAAGTCGCTGCCAAAGATGTGGCAAGATGGGACATGCAGCAAAGGATTGTCGTGGGGAAATCATGTCCCGACAAAATCAGAACCAGCCCCAAGGTCAGCAGCAGGGTATAAACCGGGGATGCTATCAGTGTGGTAGCACTGCTCATTTCAGAAAAGACTGCCCACAGTTGCGCAACAACAACAATAATGGTGGAAACAACCACAACAACCGCAACAATAATAACAACAACAATAATGGGAACGGTGGCACAGGAGGTGCCAAGGGTCGCGCATTTACATTGGGCCGCGGAGAGGCCAGAAACGACACGAACGTGGTCACCGGTAAGTTTCCCCTTAATGAACATTTTGCTTCTGTGCTTTTTGATACGGGTGCGGATAGGAGCTTTATATCTGAGTCTTTTAGGAAGAACCTAAATCTCACGCTTAAACCATTAGAGACCCCTTATGTGATAGAATTAGCCAATGGTAAATCGGTAGATGTGACCCAAATCGTATCCGGCTGTCAACTCAAACTCGCGGGCCACACTTTTACCATTGATCTGATGACAACTACCCTGGGTAGTTTTGACGTGGTAGTCGGAATGGACTGGCTATCCGACGTCCGGGCTGAAGTTCTCTGTTTCGAAAAGTCTATCCGTATCCCACTCACGAATGACGAAATCCTGACGGTACAAGGCGACAAGGCAAGCGCCGTCACCAACATTATCTCATTTATGCAAGCGCAGAAGTATCTTCGGAAAAAGAATTCCTTCGCTTTACTCACACTAATTACCGAACAGCCTAAGGACGAGAAACGTATGGAAGACATCCTTGTCGTACGTGATTTTTCCGATGTATTCCCAGAAGAACTACCTGGTCTTCCACCACATCGACAATTGGAGTTTGAAATCGAATTGGCAAGCAATGCAACTCCTATCGCCAAGGCTCCATACCGCCTAGCTCCAGCCGAGCTGCAGGATCTGTCTACCCAACTTCAAGAGCTGCTAGAAAAAGGATTTATCCGACCAAGCGTTTCGCCATGGGGAGCTCCAGTCCTGTTTGTCAAGAAGAAGGACGGGACATTCCGCATGTGCATCGACTATAGGGAACTCAACAAGGTTACAGTCAAGAACCGATACCCGTTACCTCGCATCGACGACCTATTCGACCAACTGCAAGGGTCAAGTTACTACTCTAAGATTGATTTACGGTCCGGTTATCATCAGCTACGCGTCAGGGAGGAGGATATCGCTAAGACAGCATTTCGCACTCGGTATGGCCATTACAAGTTTTTGGTCATGCCATTCGGTCTTACTAATGCACCTGCGGTGTTCATGGACCTCATGAACCGCGTGTGTAAACCATACCTCGACAAATTTGTTATTGTGTTCATCGATGACATACTCATCTACTCCAAAAGTGAAGAAGAGCATGCTGAGCATCTGCGATTACTACTAGGATTACTTCAACAGGAAAAGCTATATGCCAAGCTCTCGAAGTGTGATTTCTGGATCCGGGAAGTTCAGTTTCTCGGGCACGTCGTGAATGAAAAGGGTATCCACGTAGACCCTGCCAAGGTTGAAGCCATCAAAAACTGGGAAGCACCTAAGACACCGACGGAGATCCGCCAATTCTTAGGATTGGCTGGTTACTACAGACGCTTCATCGAGGGGTTTTCAAAGATTGCACAACCGCTCACTACCCTTACCCAGAAGGGCATCAAGTATGCTTGGGGTGAAAAACAAGAAGCAGCATTTCAATTGCTGAAGCAGAAACTTTGCAGTGCACCCATTCTGTCCTTGCCGGAAGGGACAGATGACTTCGTAGTGTATTGTGATGCTTCCATTCAGGGATTGGGATGCGTACTCATGCAACGCGATAAGGTCATCGCGTATGCGTCGCGACAGCTGAAGGTCCACGAGAAAAACTACACAACGCATGACCTGGAATTGGGAGCAGTAGTGTTTGCACTTAAGATTTGGAGACACTACCTCTATGGAACGAAGTGCACAATCTTTACTGACCACAAAAGCCTTCAACACATCTTTGATCAGAAGGAGTTGAACATGCGACAGCGTCGCTGGGTCGAACTCTTGAACGATTATGAGTGTGCCATTCGGTATCACCCGGGTAAAGCTAACGTGGTAGCTGATGCCCTCAGTAGGAAAGAACACTTGAAACCTCGTCGTGTACGAGCATTACAACTCACTATTCATTCGGGGCTACCCGATCAAATACGCGACGCCCAGTTAGAAGCAGTTAAGGAGGAAAACATCAAAGCCGAATCAGTGGGAAAAATGGAACGTGATTGGGAAGTAAAGCCCAATGGAGCCCGGCATTTCATGAATCGCATATGGGTACCTCTCTACGGAAACCTTAGAGAGCTAGTCATGGACGAAGCTCACAAATCTCGATACTCTGTCCATCCGGGTTCGGATAAGATGTATCAAGACCTTAAAGTTGCGTATTGGTGGCCCAACATGAAAGCCGATATAGCCACCTACGTGAGTAAATGTTTGACTTGTGCAAAAGTCAAGGTGGAGTATCAAAAGCCATCGGGGCTACTCCAACAACCTGAGATCCCAGTGTGGAAGTGGGATCAGATCTCAATGGATTTCATCACTAAACTCCCGCGAACCTTGGGTGGTTGCGATACCATCTGGGTGATCGTGGATCGTTTAACTAAGTCCGCACACTTCCTAGCTATTAAAGAAACAGATAAGATGGAGAAGTTGACTCGCATCTACATTAAGGAAGTAGTTTCTCGGCACGGTGTGCCAACGTCCATCATCTCAGACAGAGATGCTCGCTTCACGTCAAACTTCTGGCGGTCACTCCAGAAAGCGTTGGGAACCCGCTTGGATATGAGCACAGCTTATCACCCTCAGACTGATGGTCAAAGCGAAAGGACCATACAGACCTTGGAAGACATGCTTAGGGCATGCGTAGTGGACTTCGGAAATAATTGGGAAATTCACCTGCCTCTAGTAGAATTCTCATATAACAACAGCTATCACACGAGTATTTCGGCAGCACCGTTTGAGGCATTATACGGTCGTAAATGTAGATCACCGGTCTGCTGGGCAGAAGTCGGTGACAGTCAACTCACAGGCCCTGAGCTAATACTTGAGGCTACTGAAAAGATTGTACAAATCAGAAACCGCATGGCGGCGGCACGAGATCGACAGAAAAGCTACGCTGATCAACGACGCAAACCGCTCGAATTTCAAGTAGGCGATCGCGTCCTACTAAAGGTGTCACCCTGGAAGGGTGTAATCCGCTTTGGAAAACGGGGCAAACTTAACCCACGGTACGTAGGCCCGTTTGTAATCTTGAAACGAATCGGACCCGTAGCATACCAATTAGACCTCCCTGCCGAACTCAGTGGAGTTCACAACGTATTTCACGTGTCAAATCTGAAGAAGTGTCTATCAGATGAAACTTTAGTTATTCCATTGGATGACATCCAAGTGGATGAACAACTACACTTCGTGGAAAAGCCTATTGAGATCATGGATCGTGAGATCAAGACTCGAAGGCACAGCAAGATTCCAATCGTTAAAGTTCGTTGGGACTCTAAGCGTGGACCGGAGTTCACGTGGGAAAGAGAGGACCAAATGAAAAGCAAATACCCACATCTCTTTGCAACTGAGCAGCAAACTAACGATACCAGTACCTAAATTTTCGGGACGAAAATTTTTCAACATGGGGATGATGTGACAACCTGGAAATTTTCTCATACTTTCGTGTACTATTGTTGACTAAATTCTCGTGCATGGCACTTGGAAATCTTTGTGTATGACACTTGGGAACTTCTTGTAATGTTGCGTACCATTATAAACGAACTAACTCTTTGTGCGTGACACTCTAAACATGTACGTTACATGCTAAACCGCGTTTACTCAATTTTCGGGACGAAAATTCTTTCAACATGGGGATAATGTGATATCCCGGGTTTTTCGGATAAATTACACGTGACACTTGTCGAATAATATATGTGCTAAGTATTAAACGTGCATGGATTAAATACGTGTTGTGTGTTGTGTGAATTTTAGTTATAGAATAATTACTGTAGAAATGTACACGAACTAAACCGAACCACGACGTGAACCAACTTGGATTCATCGTGACTCTAGGAGTAACAAGTTTTAAACTTTAGCTCAAGTCAAGTCCCTCGGCCATAAGATCAAACCAAATCAAGTCCTCGGCCAAGATCGAAACCAAACCAAGAGCAAACCTAAACCCTAAACCAAAACACTCTCGGCCGAGATCAAGTTCAAAAACCGCGAGTTCAAACCCAAACCGAATCCACCCGAGTACTTGGCCGCGAGACTACATCCAAACTAAACTAACTCACCCAAGCCCTCGGCCATAAACCCCAAACCAAACCGTAAACCCTATCATTGTTGCGCTTATATATACAATACCCATACATACTCCTTCACAATTCACAAACCCTAGTTGAAGAAAATAGCCGTCGGCTGCCTTACCCTCTCCACCCTCTCGGTCGCAGCAAGCAGCAGCCAAGCCTTTCATCTTCTCCGACCGCAAACTGCCTCACTCTTGCTCCATTGATCGCGAACAACATCCTTTTCTCGGTCACGGATCTCTCGGTTGCAAGCAATCTTTGATCACCGGATTCCTTAGCTTAATCACGGTTCGTTTACCTTATCATATGATACAAGACCATATTCGGATACATGTGTGTGACTTTGTTGTGTTCGGATCGTATGATTGTATTGTCTCCGATAAATATGCATGCTTGAATGTCTAGTTGTTTCGGATAAATATGCATGCTTGAATGTCTAGTTGTTTCCGATATATATGCATGCTTGAATGATTCGTTGTCTCGGACGTATGCTTGAATGATTTGTTGTCTCGGACATATGCTTGAATGATTAGTTGTTTCGAATATATGTGTGTTGATTGTTGCTGTTCACAGACTGCATGATGGTATAGTTTTGGAGTATAAGTGCTGTTAAGTAATCGGCTGATTTGATCATTGGTCACATGCAGAATTGTTTTCGGAAATCACAAGTTACAAGTATGTTTTGGTTATAATAACTAGAAGTAAGAACTAGAGTTTGTATGGATAGGTTACTAGTATTAGTCTATGATTAAAAATCAGTTCTTGATCGCCTAGATTAATCGCATGAACGGGATTACACGAGTTTATAATAATAACATGCTGAAACAGGATGCTGAGTGAAAGTTACAGCCGATTTCATCTGGCTGTAACTTGGTCGTTAGTTGTCGAAAAACGGATTATCTGATGTCTAAAACGTAGAGATTTGAATAAGGAATCTAATAGCGCTGGATTCATAATTTTCTGAAGTCGTTTGATATTTTTAAAGGGCTAAACAAGTTCAGTAGCTAAAGCTGTTAAAATTCTGGAATTTTGTTGGTTGTTTATCAAGTTGGATTTTAAAATCAGTAGGGAGTTGACTCATGATTTTTGTACAGCAACTAGCTATAGAAATTTCCGGGCAACTCCAACTGGAATTTTGTTAATCGGACGATCAGTGATTTTTAAATAAATTCTTCCGTGGACTGCAGTCAGAAAACGGTAAATCTGACTGCAGCTTAATGAATTAATATTTATGGCTAATTGGTAAAGATTTAGGACTTGGAAAAATTATATAAATTTCTATGGTATAAATGTCACCTACTGTAAAAATATGGGAATTTTTGGAATGTTAGAACTATTTTATAAAAATCCTAGAAAACAGCTGAATAATTGAGTGTTAAGCAGAAAGTTGATAACTTGTGATTGTATGCATAAAGTGTTGTATGGATTTGGAATATGTTCATGATAAGTTGTTTGATATCTATGATCACATGAGAATACTTGCATGCATGTTTGAGTGTTAGATATGTTGTTTGTGTGTATCACTTTGTGAGTAAATTGCGTGTGGAATTTGTATTGGTGTGATTTCACACTGACGTGTAATTAATTGGTTTGTTAGGACGCAACTAGCGGTCCCATCTCTTATAACATCTTTGCTACACTAACCGAACAAATAAAGGTGAGTTCACGGCCCCTAACTTTATCCGGTTTTTAAACAACAGGGGGAGAAACATGTATACACTCTCAAACTCAATCTCTTTACGTTATACGAATTTAACGTCACATAACTATACGGTAACTAAGTTAATGTTAATGTAATGTTATGGTCACTAAGCAGCTTTATCACTTAAGTCCTCGACAATCTCCTCGGATCGTTAGTATTTGGGTTAAATAGCGGGGGAATTATAAGTAGTACTACTGGGCCCGACAAGCCCCATCCGAGCTAGTCGCGCTAGCCGACCTGGTATGGTCAACGGGTGAATAATTGGCCTAACACCGCCATGGTCATGTGATAGGCCTGGCAAAATGGAGGCACAACAGTCAGCTTCGATCGCGAACTCTTACGTGACATGACTTTAGGCTAGCTACCTATATACATTAATATTGAACTTAATTACGGAACAACTTAATATTCCGGGTTTGGAATATTGGAAACATCAACTTATTATCCCGGGTTGGGGATAATGGAAACAACAACTTAATATTCCGGGTTGGGAATATTGGAAGCAACAACTTGTTATTCCGGGATTGGAATAATGGAGCTGATATGTTATCCCGGGTTGGGGATAACGGAGTAAACAAACTATAACCGAACAAACGAATTTATGAAAACCTGTGAACTCACTCATCTTTAATGTTGACACTTGTTTCTTTACATGTTTCTCAGGACGCTAGGAGCTCTAGGTGCACGCACATGCATTGAACAAGACATCTTTATTGAGTCTTATTTATTAATATTGTTTTGGGATTTTTTTTCATTTGTTTTGGCGTTTGTGTTGGCGCCCGCATCATTACTTATTTATGCTTCCGCTCAAACTTTAAAAACTGATACTCATGCTAAATATGGGTAATATAAAATTAACAACAAATGATTTTTGAGAAACGTATAATCAAATCATGTAGAGTCGTTCGACGTACTAGTGTTTCGGATTCTGGTTTGTTCACACGCCTCGCGGTAAAACTCCGCAAGTGGAAATTGAGGGTGTGACAAGTTAGTACAAACATTATATACCTGATTAGTCGCTTGCGCCCCTCCATCCTCTACCGCATACACTTGGGGTCTTGTGATGATATGTCTCGCCCGCCTTGAAGATTGTGCTTTCCTTTTTGATGTGACGCCATTTGCTCCAAGAATGCCCAATCGTCTTGTTCAAAGTTTGTACCGAATGTACCATTGGTGATTGACATCAAATCACGAGCATCTTTCGAGCTCAACCCCTCGTGAAAAGCATTCAACAATTCCCACAATGCAATACATGATGCGGACAATTCTTTAGCATCATATTAAATCTTTCAAACGCCTCATGAAATATTTCTCCCGGTCCGACGAGCTTCATTTGTCTTTTGGGCCGTAAAAAATTCTTCTAGAAATCTTTGTTGCATATCGGCCCAAGTATAAATCGATGCGGACGGTTGAGAATGGAACCACATCTTTACCTTATCTTTCCAACGAAAACTGAAACAATACCAATTTCACATCATCCGCAAAAAAATCTTGCCCACCGATG
Organism: Scalesia atractyloides; assembly: GCA_947069175.1. NCBI lineage: Eukaryota > Viridiplantae > Streptophyta > Magnoliopsida > Asterales > Asteraceae > Scalesia > Scalesia atractyloides. Next base: position 12,740,242 of record CAMTDV010000001.1, on the reverse strand, counting down.
GTGTTGCAAATGGAATCATATGTTTCCAAATGGAAGTACGGTTCCTCCGTTTCTAGACCCTTGTACTTCGGCAAGCATTGTAATGCGGTCGTCCAAACCTCAGATTTCCTCCCATCCGGGCATTGAGGTATCACTACCGAAGAAGGATTATTAGTAATAACCGGACGAAATGTGCTTCAACCCCCCGCACTACCTCTCGATGATGTCTTCGCGGAACACCTAATAGTACTCTTGGTCGACCCGTGTGACCTTGTCTTAACCCTTGAGGTACGAATTGTTGTTGATGTTGGGGTTAATGCATCGGTCTTTGGAATTGAGGTTGTTGGTGTTGACCTTGGACTTGTTGTAAAGGCATTGGTTGTTAGAACGGTGGCCCGTGAGAACGAATCTGTTACACCCCCATGGGTTGTCTAATCATTTCTTGTGCTTGTTCTAATGGTTGCCCTTGTGGATAACCCATTCCCCCTTGAGGTCCCAAGTTACCTCCATTACCCCCATAGTAATAACCTTCTTCTTCATACCCTCCAAATTTTGCTTCATAACCATCATCAAACCTGTCTCCCCCTACACCCAATGATTGCACATACTGTGTGGATGGATATTGGAAACCAGGTTGAGTTGGTGGTTGAAATGTGGGGGAGGTATGGATAATGGTTGAACTTGGTAAAGTTTGACTTGTCAATGGTTGTTGGGTGGATGATGACTGACCGGATGTTGGGAAAAAGGATGAGAATGGTGGTACCACTGATGCGGCGTTAGATGGGTTAACTTCATGTGTTGAGGTAGGACTGGTAGTAAGAATTGGTGGAGGTGTAGATGGTGATGTTTGGTTCGTGGTAGTAGGTAATGGTTCCATGGTGTTGAGTGGTGAAATTGGTGTAGTAGGTGTACTTGGGGAACCACTAATCTTGTTTTCTCATAACAAAACCCTGTTGCGTCGTAAAGTTCGCTCGATCTCCGGATCAAATGCCAATGGTGATAGCCTGTTAGAGCCTCTAGTATGCATGCACCTGTAAGAACCTGCACACTAACACAACCAACGTAAACCCGAAAAAATAACAAACTAAACTAACTCAAAATAACACACGTTGCGCACTACTCCCTGGCAACGACGCCAAAATTTGACGTGAAGTCGATGTCTCATGTAATCCAAATACTACTAAAATATAGCGGTAAGTGGGTATCGAACACAGGGAGTTTGTGGAATATGTGCTATCTAGAGTTTGTAACATTTTTATTAAATCACCTAAATTGCAAGAAATTTAAATTCAGAATTTTTGTTTGTGTGGTTTAAATTTTAACTAGTAACGATTCAAAGATTGGTTGTTTAACAGATCTAAAAGCAAGTGATCATCTTAAGTTTCTGGTTTCAAATAACTCATGTGTTTTAAATTCAACTAGAAAGAGTCACATAGACATGACTCGTGTTTGATTAATTGTTTGTGATAAAAGGGAACTAAGTACTCGGATTATTACAATGCGAGGTTGTTACCCGATAATCAATTGACTAATATCCAACCCGTAAACCTCCCCGTGATATCTCGATTGTCAATGACACCAAGAACGTACGATTAAGGCAATGATTCGAACATCAATCAACAATTTACTAACAAGAATCCAAACACCATAACAACTACACATATAGTAAGTTATTATTCTAGAAATAAGAATTCAAAACACAATTGTTCAAACAAACTTTCCACTCAAGATGATCAAAAAGAGTTCTAGCCACTCATATTCTTGCGATCCAACATACTTGGATTGTTTTGATCATACGAATCAACAAACAACAAAATTATGTTTAGAAATTGTTTTGAACGCCAAGATCACCACAAAATTCATCCTCAAAGCCCTGCCAAACGTTTCCAATGATTGAGATATGAAAGGCCCTTCCAATTCAAGTTAAAATGGGCAGTTACAACTTTTCCGCAGCTCGCCACCGTAAGCTACGGTGCCCACCGTAGCTTACGGTGGGCAAGATTCTTCTTACGGTGGTAAGCCACTGTCTTACGGTGCTTCTTAAAGGAAAACTCCACTGTAAGCTACGGCGCCCACCGTAGCTTACGGTGGTCAGTAGGTTTTCCCATTTTACCCCTCGTTCATTCTCTTGAGTCCTCATCTTCAACTTGCCACTTGCAAATCCCCGACAAAGCACGTTTAAACTCCATTGTTATACTCTTCAGTACCTGCAAAGCCATACACACCATAGACATCAAATCGTAACAATTAACCCATTAAAATGTCGAATAATAATCATTTTAATGCACTTTCGGGTTGTCCAATAGATCACCCGTCAGGGACACACAGTTATTTCATGTTCCTAATATTACCTAACATATCTTGAAACAGTTGAGAAACAAGAAGAGGTTTAAGTGGATAAGAATATTGGCAATCTAGGTAAATCTTGTTAAAACTTAATGTGTATACCAAGATCAACAGTACTGGTGATTTGTTAAAACTTGATATGATCCTCTTAACACAAACTCACAAAAATATGTATGTATATACATCTTTACTAGTTATTTTCTTGTGAAAAAAATTTTAAAACCCAAAAAGATTTTAGTTTCCTTAGCCTTTTAGTTTTGTTTTAGTATACCGATGATGAAAACACTTATAGTTTAAGTCATGGCGACGTCTTGCTGAAGGAAATCTGAAGACCACGGGTTGGGAGCTAATCTTGAAACGGAAAATTTACCTGAACGTCAATATAGTTCATTAATTTGAAACTTTACAATTTTCAAATAAATCTGTTTTGGTCAAACAATAGTCAACCAAGGTCATTAACTTGGACTTGGTAGGCAAATCAGATATCCAAGGTCATTAGCTTGGACTTGGTTAACTGAGTGGTTTTTAAACGGATAAAATTTCATAAAATAAAATATTAAAAAGTTTAACAAAATATCAGAACTGACTCGTACGAGTATCACTAACTCGTACGAGTGACCTTTAAGTAACATTTGTTATCATTCGCACAAGTTCTTAATTGGTACGAGCAAACTAAATAAGTATAAAAGCCTCATTCAGTCGCATGACCCAACTTTATGTTACTGTGCGACTCTGAGAGAGCTATTGTGCGAACTAGTTCCATACTTCACTTTTCTTGACATTTACGTTGTACCAATACATTGGGAGGTTGATTCGCACATCTCTTATGATGGGAAAGGTACTATTGTGTGTTCTTTGCAGTTATAATGCCGGATTTAGACCAAACAGACATAAAACATAGATTTAGGGAAATTGAACCGGTAAAACTTAAAATTGAACTTAAAATCATTAATATCGGCCCTAATAGCCTATAAATCAACCTTCAATTTGTTAAAAACAACACGTTTTAAGTTTGGTTCAAACTTGGTGTTATTTGGTACGGTTCACAATTCGTACGGATGTCCACTCGTACCAGCGGAGTTTTCAAAATGTTCCAAATAGTGTTTTCACTCGTACGGGGCATCGTTCGTATGAAGCAAGTTTGATTAAATCTTTGAAAAATGTCTAAGTATTTAGTCACTCGTACGAATTAGTGACTCGTACGAGTGATGATGTTTTGATTCAATCTTGTAAAATTTTCTAAGTGTTGAATCGTATGAATGTATGGATCGTACAAGTGACCTTGTAAGTTGAAATTTGTGAAAATTTTTCTAACGATTTGAACTCTCTATGTGTGCAGGTCAAGAAAACATCTTTCTCTCCGTTCCACAACATATGCTGTCTGCTTGATGAATCTATTCCGGAGATTGCTGCTTACCAAGACGCGTTAGATTTTTTAAGCATAATCCTGATTACTAAAGCTCTCACTGATCGCCATACTGCGTATAGATCTCACGTAGAGTATTTTTGGAACGCAGCAGAGTTTGATTCTGAAGAGAATGCGATTATTTCAGCTGTAAAGATTAGTGATGAGGATATTCAGGTGAAGATTACAGAGGATTTGATCAGGACGGTTTTGGATTTTAAAGACAACGAAGACGATCCGATAGGTTTTTTGGAGAGTATGGTGAAGGGTTGCTTTTACCGCATGGGTTACGTCGGATTCGTGAATGCCGCTCCTTTCAAGAAGGTAACCTAAGTGCGCCGTTTCGATATATCGCACACGTTGTTATACATGCTTTGAGTCATCGTAAAGGAGGTTTTGATGATTTGGTCGACTATCAAATGTGCATGATTACCACGCTGGTTCTGAATCTTCCATATAACTTTTCAAAGGTTATATTCACTCAGATGGTGCAGAATAGTCAGAGAGAAAAGTTTCTGCTGTACCCGTGTTTTATTCAGATGCTGCTAGATCATCTGCATCCAAACTTGTAGAAAAAGAAAGATTACAAGTTGGAACACATGGGTGTTTCTACTTTGAAGAAGATGAATTTACATCTATAGACTTTCCCCAATGCCAAGCCAGTGTTTGGAGCTATCATTGACAAAGATTACATTGTTCCGACACCGGGAAAGTGGAGGAAGGAAGATAGTGGAGATGAGAATGAAGAGTTGACTGCGCTAGATGGTTTTGTTGCAAAGCGTAGTTCTTGGTTTGTTAAAGATGGAGAAAAGGGTGCGAAGAAAATGGCAACGACTACATCTTCTGCTTCTACATCTCAAAACAAAAAGCAAGTAGCTGAAAGTTCTGGATTGAGAGATGAACCCGAGATTGAAGAAAATATTAAAGATATTGCTGCAGACATTGAGAGGCAAGCTTTTGGTGATGATAAAGTGGCTGAAGAAGTGTCGTCTTCTAGCACTGATTCTGAAGATAGACGAGCTGGTGAAAGAAAAATAGCTAAAAAGATAGAAGCCAAACGACTTGCTAGAAAAAGAGAAAAGTTGAAGAGAAAAAGCGCAAAGTGGCAAGAGAGGACGACACAACTTATGTACCTTCGGGTTCAGATTATGATATTCCTGTACGCAAACCGGCAAAGAAAAAGACACGACGTCTCAAACGACAAGCTGAAAGAAGCACCGGGTCTCCAAACATCAAATCTAAAGAGACAGTGCAAGAGCAGACGGTCGAAGAAGAGGTTATTGAACCAACTTCACCAATTTCACTATCTCCACCACGTCAGGCTACTCCACAGCCGCCACCACAACCAACACCACAACCGACTCCACAGCCACCACCACAACCGACACCGCTGCCGTAAACTTCACAGTCCCAGCCTCATTTTGATTTTGATTTTGATTTTGGGGATATTCCAGGGGGCGAAGACTTTACTACAGACATGTTTAGTGACCCGCGCATTGAAGAACTACAAAAACAGGTCATGTTAAACACTGTCAAAATTGCGAAGTTACAGGAATAGCTTAATGTGCTTAGCGAAGACAAACAGCAGCTAGAAGCTATGCTCGCCAGCATTGTGTTAGAGAATGAGCGCTTACGAATTCGAATGGCTGAATATGAGGAAGAGCGACTCAGAAGCGATAGAAGGATGAATCTTTTTGAGAAGATACTCACGAAAAAGTTGGGAGTTAATATCACTGCAGAGATAGATGAGATTGAAAGAGCTGAAGCCAGAGAATGTGTAGCTGAGCGTGAACGTCTTGCTAAGGAACTATCAGATGCGCAAGTCAAGGGCAAAGCCAAAGTAGTTGAGGATCCTGTGAACGTCACAATTGAGCCAGAAGCTGAATCTGTGCAATTATTACAGATATAGTGGTGTATACAGTCTCGAATAAGTTTATTCTGATAAGAAAGCCTAAAGATGTGGATATTGATACGACAGATCTTTCTGTGAGACACCGAGAATGGCTACAGAGGAAAAAGTTAGAAAAAGAGATTGAGGCAGCGGCTAATGAATTTGATGAAGATGCTGAGAAAGAGGATGAAGATTTAGATGATGTATTATCTGGTGATTCTGATCCTGATAGTGGTGATGATGATGATGATGATGATGATGATGTAGGTGGTGCGGGTATTTGTGTAACCGAATCTGTTTTAAATGACGAGAATGATTATTCTGTGTATTTAGACGACTCTGCGAATCAAACGACTGAAGAAAGTGGTAAAGGTAGAACTGAAGGTCCTTCTGATGCTCAACAAGCAGGGATCTTCACTTAACCGATTCATCTACCGTTCCTGTCATGCCTAAGCGGAAGATTTGTTATCTTGAGCATGATGTTGAGGAGGGAGAATTTGTTCATAGCTATTCTAAGAAAGAGATTGCTGAAATGTTAGGCGTGGATGAAGAAAATTTTGAGTTTGATTTTGAAGACGAGCTGAACGAGATTAGCGCTTTCGAGCCAAATGATTATGTCTTCGAACAAGTTGAGAAGCGAATGATTATGATCGAGTTGTCATGGAGGATGATTCTGTTGACGACGTTACTAATCTTTCCGATCAGGGTACAGATGACTCCCAAACTTTCTCTGAGTTGTTTGCAGCAGAGAATGCCGATGTTTTGAAACGTAAAGTTGAAGAAGCTGCTAAACAAGGAAAAATTCCTCAAAAAATGACTAGAGCTGAAATAGCAAAAATGAGGAAGAAGTGGTTCAAAGTCTCACCAGCAGAGCGAAAATTCAAGCATCCCTTAGCGTTCTTTACACGCGATGCAGATATTTCTCTGGGGGACATTATCAGCTGGGGTTTGATCGAAGAACTAAATGTTTACGCGATCAAAAGGGAGTTTGGAATCCAGTACTTTAGATATTTGAGCGACATCAAATCCTTGCCTTATTGGGATATCAAAGAGCTAGTGCAAACGAAGATGATCAATCTGAAGATGAAATTTCACGACCAAAGGCTATGGAAGTTGATTAAGCTTGATGCTTTGCATGGATTTATACACTGGAAACCTCACTTTCCGAAGCGTATTACGAAGATAGATCTAGTTACTAAAGAAAAGGATGTTACGCTCATCGTGAAGAGGCCAAAGGTTATGAAGAATATGCCTATGATTCAGATGGAGCAAGATTTCCACAAAAAACTTCAAGTGGTGGCACTATGATTCTAACACGGGAGAAGCTGTGATTTATGTGCACCCTGATGATGATTCGTGAAAGATAACTGAGGAGCTTACAGAAGCCGTCATAGCTCACAAACGTATATATGGGCTGTGGTGTGGCATTCGAGTACTTGACCCAATGTGGCTAGTAAATTGTACGAAGAAAGATATAGATTGTTTGTTCTACAGTAAGATCAGTTACGAAGATAAAGACAAAGAACAAGCACTCCAGTTTCAGAAGATTGTTAATGTCTGTTTCGCAAATGATATACATTCTGGATCGACATGGAACACTTCTTGGAGGAAACTAGAGGAGACCGAGCAAAAGAAGAAGGAAAAGAAGGAAGCGAGGATTGCTGAGCGAGCTTGTATAGCATTGCTGAGAAGTTTTCAGTTTGGCAATACAGTTAACCGACCTCCTCCAACAGATTAACGCCAATTGCTTTTGAGGAACGGCGAAAGCCACCGAAGCAGTTTTTTGGTTGTTAAACGTTAGATCTTATGAAGATTTTTTGAAGACTATCCAGACTGCGGCAACATCCAAAGGGGAGTTTGTTGGTGCATTATGTCTATTGCCTACGTCTAGGATATGTCGTTATTGTATATAGGGCTTAATTGTCAGATTGTAAATGTTATTGTTTGTTTCATGTATTTTGTAGTAGGCTCGTACGAGTGAGTCGGATGACTCGTACGAGTGACTCTCAGTCACTCGTACGAGGCAGCCTCTCGCACGAGTCACAGTCTTTGTTTCACACACTCCAGTGCGAGTCATGTCGACCTATAAATAGAGGAGTGTTGTGTCAGAGCTAAGAGGTGTCAGTCCAGTTGGTACGACAAAGCCCTGCTGAATTGTTTACCTACGTTGTACTTTGCACGTCATCAATACATTCAAAGCAGTTAAATAGTAGATCTCACTTGTTTGTTTTTCAACCTCACTAACAATGAATTCCGTCTCTATTAGTTGAGTTAGATAAGTCCGGTTGCTAATCGGAGGAGCCGATCCCTCATTCACAGAACTCTTATGCCGGATTGCCATACCAAGGTCCAAATGAATGGGACCAATATTGGAACCAATTTACCTTTGCTAACACTCCTTCCCATCACTCCCTAGCACCTCCTCTACTAGAAGATGTACATATGGAACCAGTGGAACAACCTCAACCACCACCTGAGCCACCAAGGAGGAAACGCGGAGCGTGTATGTCGGTACGGTTGGTCAACGGTCGGGATCGTTGCCACCGTTACCCAAAACTTACCCAACCATTCACGAGGACCCACAAGTGGGTGGACCCTCTATTGCTTCACCTGTGGTGGAACCGACACCACCAGTGGTTCAACCACCACCATCGGGTTATAATAACCCTATTCCAACATATCCAGATACATCTGGACATGATCCTTTTAACCCATCTACGCCAGTAGATTACCAAGCATTGTCACATGACCCTTACATGCAAGTGATTATGCATAACGCACTTTACCCGTCTCCTTTCCCACCTGTTTATTCACCTACTGGATATCCAAGTTATGGGTACCAGTATCCTGTTGTACCTCAACCACAACCACAACCTCTGCCACCTCTTGAGACCATTAATGAGGCGTTGGAGTGAATGAAGGAAATGCAACAACAAGCGGAGAAGACGGAGAAGAAGACGAAAAAGTTCTTCAAGAAACTCTCCAAGTTGGTTAAGGGAAAGAAGGACGAGTGAAGTATTTTCTAATATTATGTTTAGTACCTACGTGGACATTGTTATTTCTTTAGTCCCTGAGTGGAGAGGTTATTTCATTTAGTCCTTGCATGGACAATTAGTTTTATTTATTTATTTCAAGTATTGTAATTTCTATTGTCATTTAATGAAATATTTGGAATTCTATATATATGTACTCATCCTCTTCAAGCGATCATCTGGATTTTACTCGAAATTATGATCAGCTATATAATTCCAAAAGATCTTAATGGTTTTGATTAGACAAATGGCAAAGTCCATATTAATTGGCCAAATTATAAATGATAGTTAAGGATGAATAGCATTCTATCAAGATAGTTAAGGAAGAATTGTTCTTCTATCCAAAGGTGGTGGACTATGTTCAAGCCTCCAAGTCGTTAAGGTCAATGCGATCGTGACTATTAATCAACCATTAGGATAATCTGTGTTAACATTCAAGTAATGTTAATACTCTTGGTAGTGTGACTTGAGGAACCACACTTGACGTCTAGGTAATGGACTACGTCCTAACCTTATATAGCCTATGTGATCAAATTTGATCCAGGCTGATATCATCAATACGATGATAATAAAAAACATCCATTAGTGATGTAGTGCCTATGAGCCATAATTAAACATCCATTAGTGATGTAGTGCCTACAGACCATAATTAAACATCCATTAGTGATGTAGTGCCTACGGGCCATGATTAAACATCCATTAGTGATGTAGTGCCTACGGGTCATGATTAAACATCCATTAGTGACGGCCCATGATTAAAATCCATTAGTGATGATTTGCCTTCGAGCAATATTATATTTTCAATTAACACAACGACAGTTGTAACCTTATCTATATGATCAATGAGATCATGACTAATATCATCAGTGCAATGATTATCTATCTTAACATCTAGAAGATGTTAATTGATCTATTATACTATTTTGCCTACGGGCCAAGTTATAATTGTCAATATGAGAATGACAGTTGTGGTTAATATGAACCTCTGCTCAAAATTATGTCCATTAGTGACAGGCCAATGTGCCGTATTTTTATGTCCATTAGTGACTAGCCTATGTGTCGTATTTTTATGTCCATTAGTGACAGGCCTAGTGCCATATTTTTATCCATTAGTGACAGACCAATGTGCCGTATTTTTATGTCCATTAGTGACAGGCCTTTGTGTCGTGTTTTAATGTTCTGAGTGACAGGCCTATAAGCCATATTTTAATGTCCTTCGTGACAAGCCTATGAGCTATTTATAATTTTCTAATGACAATGACAATTATGACATTATGATCCATTGTCTAATAATATACGGAATATGTCCAAATTGTAATTTGCCTTTGATGGTCCTTTTGAGACCTAGGCCAAATATAGATAGCATTAATTTAAAATGTTAAGCCTGACAGTTGTGATTTTATGCACACTGGTTCAAATAGGCAATGGATTTATATGTCCAAACTTTATAGCCTATATGGTTATAAATACCATGGCTAATGTAAATTTAACTTGGTATTTAGTACCCAAACATTAGAGATGGCTAACTCAGATGAGGCGCAAAGTAACAAAGCTGAAAATATAGCCATCAATAATGATGATTTCCAAGCTCGCATTGATGCAGCTGTTGGAAAGGCCATGGAAAATTTTAAGGAAGTGAGCGCTACTCACTCCAAACCGTTGTCTATTCCACCATCATCAGCTCAAAAGGAGAGCTTTGTTCACTCATCGAATGCAAAGAGTGAACCAAAGAAACTACTATTTAATGATAGGTCCCGTTCTTCCAAAGACGGATGTACCTATAAATACTTTGTCTCCTGTAAGCCCGAGATTTTAATGGAGAAAAGGGGGCTATAGAAGCCTTCAAATGACTTGATGAGATGGAAACTATTGTAGATATCAGCGGATGTGCTGATAAGGATGTGGTGAAGTTTGTATCCCAATCCTTCAAGGGCGATGCCCTAAGATGGTGGAAGGCCATGGTCCAGTCAACATGAAAAGTACACTTGTATAACTTGGGATGGACCAAGTTTGCGGACCTTGTTAAGAAAACGTACTGCCCACCTCATGAGGTGGAGAAGATAGAGTCAGATTTTCTGACTCTTACAATGAAAAATCTGGACTGTCGGAAGTATGTTACCGACTTTAATTCCTTATCCAGATTAGTATCTTATCTGATTTCACCTGAACCCAAACGCATCGCGCGTTTTATAAATAGGTTAGCGTCTGAGATTAAAGGCATGGTGAAGGCTGTTCAGCCTACTACTTATAGGTCTACAGTTGACCTATCTCCCTCTCTCACTTTAGATCTAGTGAGACAAAAGTCAGTCAAGACTGAGACTGACGGGAAAAGAAAGAGAGAGGATTGTAACTCCCAAAGATTTAATAAGATGAATAGGGGAGATTTGGGTTCAGAAGGAACCAAGATAAGTCGGGCGTGACGCCGACATATAAGACCTGCAACTGAAGGCACTGGGGACAGTGTAATTTTGATCCACAGGCTAAACCCTATGGTATCTATAAGAAAAAGGGGCATAAGACCCTAGAATGCAAGGATCTTAAGGATGTCGTCTGCTATGGCTGTAATAAGAAAGGGCATATTAAGACTAACTGCCCTAAGAATCTTAAGAGTAATAATACGAAGCCTGGAGAGGCCAAGAAAGGAAATGCTCGTGCCTTTCAGATAAATGCTAGAGAGGCTGTTAATGACAACAACGTCATAACAGGTACATTCCTTATTAATGACGTATATACTAGAGTACTTTTTGATTCTGGTGCGGATAAGTCATTTGTGGACTATAAGTTTAGTAAGCTATTAAACTTACCCATAAGAACCCTAGACATAACTTATGAAGTAGAACTTGCTGACGGAACCTTAGAAACAGCGTCTTCTATTCTTGATGGATGTTTTATATCCATTAAGAATCATTCAATTCCTATTTCTCTTCTGCCAATGAAATTGGCGGGGTTCGATGTAGTCTTAGGCATGGATTGGTTAACTCATAACCAAGCCCGCATTGCCTGTGATAAGAAACTCATCGAAACTAAAACCCCATCTGGTGAAATGCTCACCATCTTTGGAGATTCACACTATGGATTGCCAGACAAAGTGTCGTTATTTAAGGCATCCAAGTGTCTAGGAAAAGGTTGTGTCATTTACATGGCATAAGTAACTATTAACGAGCCAAAACCAAAGATTGAAGACCTTCCAGTTATTTCAGAATATCCTGATGTTTTCCCTGAAGAATTACCGGGTCTACCTCCAGATAGACAAGTGGAGTTTAGGATTGACATCCTAACAGGAGCGGCACCTGTTGCTAGAGCTCCGTATCGGTTAGCACCGATAAAAATGAAGGAATTAAGAATACAATTAGATGAACTTTTAGAGAAAGGCTTCATTCAGCCTAGTTCCTCACCTTGGGGAGCTCCTATCCTCTTTGTTAAGAAAAGGACGGTTCAATGTGGATGTGCATTGATTACCGCGAACTAAACAAAATAACAATCAAGAATCATTATCCTTTGCCCAGGATCGATGACTTGTTCGGTCAACTCCAAGGGGCTAGTTACTTCTCTAAGATCGATTTGAGATCAGGATGCCATCAACTGATGGTTAGAAGTGAGGATGTTTCCAAGACTGCCTTCAGGACCTGTTATGGTCATTATGAATTCCTAGTGATGCCTTTTGGGCTCACAAATGCACCTGCAGCATTCATGGATCTCATGAATAGAGTCTGCAAGCCGTATCTAGATAAGTTTGTCATTGTCTTCATAGACGACAAACTTATCTACTCTCGTAATCAAGTTGATCATGAGAAACATCTTCGGTGCATCTTAGAATTTCTAAGACAAGAGAAGCTTTATGCGAAGTTCTCTAGTGCGAGTTTTGGCTTAGAGAAGTGCAGTTTCTTGGACATGTTGTAAGTGAGCGTGGTATCCAAGTGGATCTCGCTAAGATTGAAGCCATAATGAATTGGGAAGTACCCAAAACTCCATCGGAGATTCGTAGTTTCTTAGGATTGGCTGGTTATTATAGGAGGTTCATTGAGAACTTTTCGAGGATAGCCACTCCTTTAACTACCTTGACCCGTAAGAATGTCAAGTTTGACTGGGGTCCAAAACAACAAGAATCTTTTGAAATTCTAAAACACAAGTTGAGCAATGCTCCTGTGTTATCTAAAACAACTTGAAATTCCCATATGGAAATGGGAAATGGTAACTATGGACTTGATTACTAAGTTACCTAAGACCAAACGTGGTAATGACATGATTTAGGTCATTGTGGACAAGTTGACTAAGTCAGCACATTTCTTGCCAATTAAAGAAACTTATAATTCTGACAAGTTGGAAAAGTTATATGTGGACAAGATTGTGTCCCTACATGGTGTGCTGGCATCTATTGTATCAGATAGAGATACTAGATATACGTCTCACTTTTTGGAAAAGTTTCCAACAATCTTTAGGCACAAGATTAAACTTTAGTACCGCTTACTACCCACAGACGGATGGACAAAGTGAGCATACTATTCAGACTTTGGAAGACATGCTTAGAGCATGCGTGATTGATTTAGGTGGAAGTTGGGATGACCACTTACCCCTAATAGAATCTCCTATAATAATAATTATCATACAAGCACCAAGGCTGCTCCTTTTGAAGCCTTGTATGGGAGAAAATGTAGAACGCCTGTTTGTTGGGCTGAAGTTGGGGAAGCCCAACTGTCTGGACCTGAGATTGTCCTAGAGACCACTGATAAGATAATACAGATCCGTGATCGTCTTAAAGCTGCCCGTGATAGGCAGAAAAGTTATGCAGGCAAGAGGCGAAAATCTTTTAAGTTCCAAATAGGGGATAAAGTATTATTGAAGGTATCACCCTGTAAAGGTGTGATGCGCTTCGGAAAGAAGGGCAAGTTGAGCCCGAGATATATTGGACCATTTGAGGTAATCGAATGTGTCGGTTCTGTAGCTTACAAGCTTAAGCTGCCTGAGGAGCTTAGTGGAATCCATGATGTATTCCACATATCTCATTTAAAGAAATGTCTAGCCGATGAGTCGCTAGGAATGTCACATCAAGATGTGCAAATTGATAAAAACCTAAGGTTTACTGAGAAAACAATTTCGATCGAGGTTCGACAGGTTAAAAAGCTCCAAAGGAAATTTATACCTATTGTAAAGGTTAAGTGGGATGCCCTTCGCGGCCCCGAGTGTACATGGGAGGTTGAGTCCACTATGCGACAAAAGTACCCCCATCTTTCTGAATAAAATCTCGAGGTCGAGATTTATTTTAAGAGGGTGAGGATGTAACACCTCGTAAAAATTCGTGTTCGATAATAAACCGACACGTGTAAATGGCCTAGAATAATACCCCAAATGAGTTAGCCACTCAACTCCTTAAACGAATCCAAAAATCTAAAAAAATATATATATATTTTTTAAACCTGACCGTAGCTTACGGTCCCGGACCATAAGCTACGGTCCAGGCTTTCTGGTTTGGTTTTAAACCAACCGTAAGCTACTGTCTGGTGACCGTAGCTTACGGCGGGCCACTAGAACTTCATTTTTACACCATTTTAACTTTCAAATAATAACCCAAAGGCTCCTAGACTTAATTATTACATTTCCCTTGCATAACCAAGTCATTTTTCGACCCGAACAACTCCCGATTAAGGTGATATCTTTTGATTCACCATTCTTGAGTATCACACATCTTCACTGAACCTTTAACCCTACTAGTTTGAGTATTTCGCCCATGAAACCATAAGTATTCGTATCTTTTACATTTAAGCTAGTAAACGCTTATAAATCATAAGAACACCTAGTGTGACACCCGTTAATGTTTGGATATTCGTAGTCTTCTTCAATACATATCGTGTTGAATGAAAAGACCAAGTTATGTCATTATGTCATTGAGTATAAGTCAAGGGACAATTCATGACAATCCACAAAACTATTCTTGAGGGACAAAAGTGTCAAAACCCCAAAATTCTGTCAAGATGCCACCTCTCCTACAAAATACTACACTCTTGCAGCTCTTGACACCTTGCTAGACACTTGTGACGATCCTACAATACCTCTAACACCTGGCTTTATCTTCACACACCCTCTTGCACTATAAATAGCCACTCAAAGTCACTCATTTCCTTGCTCATTCACTCTTCTCCTCTCTTATTACACTCTTGGAAGTTCCTGACCATTTAGGAGCTTCCCTTTGAGTTTTAAGTTACCCTTGGATCATTGTAAGTGTTCCATCTCTGCTCTTTTCTTTTTATAGGCTTCTAATAGCCAAAAGTCAAGCATTTTTGACAAATGTCTTGACTTTCGGTTAAGACCATTATGGTCCAGCCATTGTTCGAAATGAACATTGCTAAGTGATCATAATTAGGAAGGTATTAACCCCTTAAAGGGGCACCTCCTAAGGATCACGTTTACTAGGTCAATTGACGGGTCAAAGTTTATGTTTTAAAAAGTCAAACGGGTCAGATTTTATAAATATTATAATCTGAGTTTAAATATGTTATAAACATGTTTTTGACACTTAAACAATTTGTTAATAATTATTAGAGCATGTGGGAATATGTTCGGTCCGTCAATTTCAGTCCTAGGGTCGGTTCGCAACCGAAAGTCGCAAAGTTTGACTTCTACTTTGACTTTCGATTCTGACCCGACTTAGATTACTTAACTTCTTATTTATGTTCGCATTATGATCGTAATACAATGTAGCATAACCCTCTGAGGTTATATTACATGATCATAATCATAATCTGAGTTTATGCACAAGTTCCGCTAAAATGTCAATTTTGACTAAAATGCCCTTTTTACATAAAACAAGGTTTTAATCAACAATGAACTTGCAAATGATTATCCTACTGATATGTTAATGTAATTAACATATTATGATGTTAATATTCTGATCATAAACTGATTTTTGTATAATATCGTAAACTATAGTTTTTAAATGACCAAAATGCCCTTTCGATGCATAGTTTGGTCTTAAACCATAAAGCACACTTATGTGTGACTTCTTACTGATAATATATCACAAATTAAGTATTTTTCAAGAATGTTTATGATCATAACATCAAAATACATGCAAGTTCCTTTTATACGACACATAATGGTCCAAAACGCCTTATAAGGCGTAGTTTCGTTTGAAAACCTCAACGGGCATATAAGTTGATATCGTACTGATATTACAACTTATTTAAAGTATAATGACATATAGAACTTGTTCATGACTCATCCGGTTACCTGATATCGCTTATATGCATACGGTTAAGTATATTTAACTCGTTTACGATAATTAACCAAAACGGATTTAACCTTATCATTTTAATTTTTCCAGAATGTTAATTTTTGACCCATATTATACAACTCTTAAGTACTTGTTGGGTTTAAATGACATTCTATCCGGTCATCGCTTAACCTAGCGTATCGTACCGTTTTTGATTCTTTAAACTAGTCGGTCTAAGTCTAAGACTTAAATAAGACCGTAAGCATTTTAATTGGTTAATTGGTCGGAAATGGGATCAATCGAATGCCGGATTGTGACTAGTAAATCTGCATATTCCGTTTTGATCAGTTTTGTTTGATAACTTAAACATTGAGGGTTAACGACCGCGTCGTGGATATCCTTGGCTCATTACATTAGTTAATGGCCACGACCAAAGCACGAGGTGTAGGCATACACCTGACAGATGCGAATGCTAAAATTATATTTACCCACAACTTGGGGATAACTCCTTCGTGGGTTCATAAGTGGTGTGTATGTTAATCATGTCTTAGTCTCTATACTAGGCCCCATATGTATTGATAAACATGTAAAGCTGTTAACAAGGTTACAAAGCTGACTTTCCCAAGTTATAAAAGGTTTGTGTCCTGTGCACTTAAATCTAATTTTTAAAATGTTTTCAAAAGTCGGATGTATTTACCAGCGAAAGCTGACGTATTTTCAAAAGACTAAGATGCAGGTATAATACGAAATAGGCTGGAAGCTGCTCGGTAGTGATATAAGAGGATCTTGCAAATCCTTAGATCTGCCAAAAGTCTGTTATACATTTTTGTACATTTTACGATCTGCCTGTGGATCTTTCATTACAAGCCGTCTGTATATTATTTTTCATACTTTGAACATTTGATTTGTAATAGTAATTTAAACTCCAAGACTTCCATTGTGCTGTGTTTAATTGACAATGATGATATCAACTTACGTCACGATATTCCCCACCCAGGTCCACCGGTGTTGGTTGGAAATACGGGGTGTGACACATAGGTTATATTGTGAACCTGTGGATGATAACCACATGATAAAATATAAGGTAACAACTTGTTCGCGTGTTAATTGCTAGATACGTGTAGAACTCATGATCTTTGCTTAAACACACTAATAACTCTATGGGTATCATAATAGGTCGTGGCTGACCACATCAACTTATAAAGCATTTAAGTCTTACCGGGCAAAAATAAGGTGAGTTCACAACTCTTTTTCTAAAAGCATGCGTCCGTTGTTTGGGACAACACTTTTTTTACGGTAGCCCTTGTTTGGGCTACGTGCGTGTTCCTTACAAGAACAACTGAAACATACGATCCATTGTAGGTGGATGGTATACTTGGACTAAACGAGAACTCTATAATGAAAGTCCCTACACATTATACCGATTAGCTTGCCGGGTTGGCAGACGGGGTATTAGTTGATAGCGCTATTAGGTTTGACAAAAATTCACACCATGCTGGGAGTCGGGCGTGAACTATTGACGTTTCCTACTGCATTAATGTAGATATACATTGATGGCGGGCACAAAAACTTACTACGTTAGTTTTCGGTATCTACACAGTTTAGTCATGTGATGAATGTTAGCTGTTAGCTACCCGAGTCATGCTTAATTCAAAAATATTGTGAACTTTACTTTTGCTAAATTCAAATTTGTGAATTCGCCAACTTTATTGTTGACAGGTAGTTGCATGCTTTGCAGGTCAGTAGATACAGCTGTGGACGGGCGTTGCAAACTGCTGGAGTGTTGTGGTTCGTTAAAACTTTATGTTTTGAAATATTTATTAAACTTGTGGTTTTGAGTTCTTGTTGGGTTTTACTTTACTTTTTCGGCTACAACATAAATTGTGTTTTGGACAATCAGACTTTATCGCTAATCATGTTATTAGTGAAGTTTTATGAATTTAATAGTAGGTTCAACATGATTGATGGCTAGATACTGGTCAGTCACACATCTCGCAATAAAACTCTGCATGTGAAAATTGAGGGTGTGACATGCATGATTGTTCAATTATTTAAATGTTTGCATTTGGCGAGCCAATTTTATAGTATATCTTTTGGTGAAATACAGGCTATAGATCCCAAAGAGGTATATCCATCAATAATCACGACCCAAACAAGTAAACTATGTAACAGTAATCTTCATGGAGAGCCAAAATCGTTGTGGCCTCCTTTGTGAGATATCCGCAACCCCATCGGCCGATTTCTATTGCAAGGTTGTTGAAGCTCTACTTTGGCTGTGAATTCATTTGAATTATAAGCAAAAGTTGGTATCGTAGAGTTTTTTTTTTTATTTCAATAAATTGATGCATGTTTTATTTGCCAGATTGAATCGGCCCTACCAACCTTGGCTAAGCCAATCATGTCTTTAGATGCCAATGAAGGTATTACAGTGGGTACTAATGTTAACCTTATATTTTGTCAACGAGTTTAAATCAGTTTTCTTTACCATTGCAGGTTATGATTGCTGTTATACTTGCTATTTTTATAATTTTTTTAAGTTTTGTTTTGTGAATACAATTAAAGATACTGGGTGCTCAAAGGGCCAGAGACATGCTAAAAGAAATGAAGAGAAAGGTGTGCTTTAATCTGGACTTTTGTAGAATTTGGGATGATGGATTTTTTAAAATGTAAAATTTAGGATTATGGACTAATTAACTTAGCAGGTGATACTTTTATTGTTTACTGTTGTATGTATTAAAAATCTTAAGTTTTACAAATTATAGAGTTACATAATTTCTATTATAAACCACTAATACACGAATTTATAACTTATTATATGTAATAACGATCCATTGATACAAGTAAAAGTAATATATAAATAAATACATTCTCATAAGAAATAATATAATATGAACTTTTATTATATTTAAAAGCCTGTGTAAGATCCAAAACAATAACAATTAATAAATCATTTATTTACATATAAAACAGATGTAAAATCAAAGAGTTAAAGTAGGATTCTAGAAGTCAAATGTATGCTCCTCTAAAGTAGACATAATGACAAGCTAAATATTTATTTAAAGGCATTATCAATGCTCCAAAGAATCATGTAAAATTAAAATTATCTTAATTCATATATTTCTCATGTTTATAGTTATATTATACTGCAATATTCCATTATAATGTATATTATACTATGATATTCCATTACTGAAACTGAAGGAGACGAAGGTCTGGTGGTCGGACCGGATCTAGGCTTCTACCTTTCTTCTTCTTCCCTTGGTTCGTTCCATATTAGAAGCATTGAGATGTGAGATGATGGAGAGTTGTTGGTGGTGCTATACAGGAGGGATGTTTGGTTGGTTGCTGGAAGAGAAAATGGAGATATGTAACTTTGTTTTTGATTGTTTCAAG
This sequence comes from Scalesia atractyloides, assembly GCA_947069175.1. NCBI lineage: Eukaryota > Viridiplantae > Streptophyta > Magnoliopsida > Asterales > Asteraceae > Scalesia > Scalesia atractyloides. Next base: position 12,720,989 of record CAMTDV010000001.1, on the reverse strand, counting down.
ATATGAAACTAATTTTTTATATTCTAAATAATAAATTAATAATATCTGGGATATATTTTTAGGTTTTTTATTTAACTAACTAAATAGTTATATTAAATCTGTTTTAATAATTTAAGTATTTGAATTAAAAATAAAAATTGGTGATGATGTGGAAAATATTAGGATATGTAATGATATTTATAAGGTTGGAGGTGAAATTGAGGGTTTTTAAGGATTTGTAAGGATATGACGCGGCAACTGACTGAGCAGTTAAGGACGCCTAACAGGATTGGTAGTATTGGAGATAGTCTTAGGGGCTGCTTGTTTACTTTTAACGAGGCTCTTAATGATTCAGACTCTTCCTGGTTCAGCACTTAATGGTTCAGACTGTATGTTTCACAAGCATATGTCTGAATGGTTCAGACATTTGCCCCTCTAAATGGTTAAGCATTATACTAAGTCTGAATGGTTAAGACCTCTAATATGGATTGGTCAAACATTTGTCTCTAAATGGTTAAGAAATTATACTGGCTCTTATTGGTTCAGACCTTTTACTGGTTTAGCACTTAATGGTTCATACCTCTTACTAATTCAGCAATTAACCATTCAAAAGTTGCCAAACAGCCCCTTACTTACACAACTATAGCGTTAACATAATTTTGCGTGTATCAGTGTAATTAATCCGTTTGATTTTTATATAACGTGGAGTAGGTTAGGGATAATTATGTGTGGGAAAAGTTGTTCATTGCCTTTCCGACCTCTCTTATACATTTTAAAAGCTCTCATTTGTGAAAGCAATGACACCCAAAACCGCAAAAGCGCCCAAGTTTCATCTAGCGATTAAGAGCGCCACTGGAAGTGGCCGATTTCTTCATGTAACAACTTCTTAAATGATTTTGTGTGCCACCAGAGTGGCATATAAAGTTATCGGAGCCAACATAGACGGTGTTTCCACTGATAGAGTGAAAAGACAAGCTGTATAATGATTTCTTCAAGTTTTCCATTTTCCAACTGTCGATCACTGAGTTTTGCATGGAGGTATTGGAATGTTATCGGATTCACATTAGGACATGTTGATGATGTAGAGCCGAGTAAGGAGATTTATTCGGAAAGTCATCTGTTTCAAGCTTTAGTTGCCCACCAGACCAAGTGTTTAGAGATTCTCAAGCGTGCACTAGTCGCAGCCACGTATGGCCGGAGTTATCTATTTATCCTAACTATATCCGTTCTGGTGGAGGTACACGCTATTCCCTTATAAATATTTGTTGTGTTTGTATTTTTATTTACTGGGTAACCATGTAGTTTAGAAGAGTGGTCGTGATGTGCTGGAACCTAAAGATTCTGAATTTCGGATCGCCCACTTACTGATGGTGAGCTTGATGTGTTAGACCAAAACATGGGTCAATTCTACTTTCCTATTGCTAAAGTAGTGCAACCAGATACAACTCCTTTAACTCGTACGTATTTAGGCCACTCTTAACACGGGAAGGGTTGACGGTGGAGCATTCAATAGGTGAAGAGTTGAAGATAGGTGGGACCAGTGGAGACGCAAGTGCTAGTAAGCGCTTGAAAGTGTTGTGGTCTCCATCGTGGGGTTTACACCGGTGTCGCCTAAGGTTATTGTATCTCCTGAACCGTCTTTTGTTCTTTCAAACGCTAGCCAGAAGTCTCCCAAGGAGAAGAAGCGTAAGGCTTACAGTATTCTTCAATGTTTTTTTTTTGAATATGAGGCAGACACTCCAAGCAAAGGGGAATAAACCAACTTGTATGCGTATCTAACCTCCTTTTGTTTGTTGTTTTATTTTTGGATTATCCTACTTACTTGTAGCTATTGCAGGGAGTAATGTCAGTGCGACTATAGACATTACTCTGGTGGTGTAGAGTAATAGTAAAGGTAATGTTGTATCTTTGGCTAAGATTGGCGGGAGTCAAAGTGAGCCTCCGTTCACTGTTGGAGATACTCAGGATTGGGGCGGTTCTTCTTCCGCTACCCCTCCGGCACGCCAACCACTAAAGGTGACTAGTGTTATTTCTACAGGGTTGATATCTGGTGCTCCTCGGATGTCCCCTATCACCACTGCTGCTACTGTTGTAACGTCAGATCTTTTACCAGCTTCAGAGCCTATTGTTAGTTCTGAGCTGATTGTTCAATGGATTAGCAGCACATTTATGAGGTTATTGAAAAAGGTCAGCAGGTCAAGGTGGTTAGTAAGGCGCCTACATTTTGGTCGCGTTTTTTCAGTGATCTAGAGGTGGTGATCTTGTTGGGTCTAGTATGGTTGACCACTTGAGTCGAAAGGGATGCTCAATAACATGTATGTTCCATCCATCATCAATCCAACCTTTAAAGATAATAGTTTTGTTCCTCAATGGAAGGTGGTGGGTTAAATAGAAAATGGGAGTTACCTACAAATCATGTTTGGTTATTGTCAATTTGGTGATCTACTAAAGTTTTACATACACGAGTATCTAACATTTATTCCCATTTCAAACTTTATTTAACAAGAAGATGATATAAAAAAGTTTCAAATTTAGGGCTTGATGTTTTCACCTATTGTGTATTGTTGTTAGATGCAGTGGCATTGTTGACGTCAAAGAAGAAGGGTAATAAGGAAGTAGTGGACCTATCTTGACATGCTCAGATGTGACAAATAAATATCAAACAATACTACAACTAATTTTATGGTAAAAAAAACTAACTACACACAACAGCCAAACGTTCCTATCATTAGTATAATATTGTTCAGGTAAGTTCCTGGGTATCAATCCTAAGACACAACAGTTTTTTATACTAAACCCATAATTAATATCTAACCGATGTATTAGTGAGTTTTTTTAAAAAGAAAACTATTAAAATAAAATGTGTGAGAGATGGTTTTGAAATCAAATATGTAAAAGATAACCGATTAGGATCGGAATTTTTCTACTCATTTGAAATGCTTGTCTGGAAGTCTGAGAAGATAAATGGAGATATGGGAATTCGAGAAAGGCATTTGAAAAGAATTTGAGTTTGGGTTTGAACAACATTTGTCATTTAGTTAAGTTGGCCCATGTGTTCTAAGATGATTAGGTTGTAAAGTTGTTTGGGTAGTACTATACTTGGGCCTATTGGTTTCTTTGATTGACGATTTGGGCTAGTGACTAATTTTGGATTGAAATTTCGATACCAGCAGCTAAGAAAAACTAAATTGGAAATTTAATATAAATAATAATTCTCTACCAAACACAAATACTAATATAATTCATATAATTAAACCTAATATCCAAATGCTAACACTTAGGTTTAATGACTATTGTCTAAATATTAAGCTTTGATTAGGGCTAGGTTTTGAAAAATTAGAAGTTATGAACTTTAAATTAAACACCTCAATGCTTGAAACATAAAACATTGTGTATGAATAGTTAATGTGGATTAGAACATTGGGTCCTTGCATTATGATTAAGCAATAGTTGGGTTAAATTGTGAATATACTATATTTAAGCTATGGCTGTATTTGTTATACTGAAAAAGACTTGCTTACCAATGTCTCTCTAGATGATGTTATGACTAGATTTCAAAAATTGAAAACTCATGGAGAATAACTTTAGATGCAATAGATTTTCATTATATATTTGTAATCATGTTTGAGGTACTTTTGTTGATTATATGAAATTTAATTTTGATTATATGACTCGACCTGTTTCGACCTGAACTGGAGGGAAAAAAATAATTAACTAGTGCTAGCCAAATGACCCCTAAGAATTTTCCACCCATGGAAAAAAGGTCCTTTATTCAGTTCCATCTAGGCTAAGCATTTGTTTCTAATCTAATTTGACGATTAAAACTATGTTCACATCACTATGGATACGACACCTTCTCATACATTTGTCATTAAGTCAATTATCCAAATAAGATGAGGAGCATCTAATTTGACAATTTATCCTTGTATTTATGAAAAGCTCATTTTGATATACACTAAAATGAGGAGTTAAGTGCTAACAGGCCAATACCCTACTTTGACCACATAATCTTGCACACCTAAGTTATAAACACACTTGGATTATCTGCTTTAAGTAGCTAAGTATTTTACCAATCCCTTGTGATTTAGAGCCTCGTAATTGTTTACTTATATAGATTAACGAACAAAGCGAATTACTACCTATATGACTTAATTTAAAGCAAAATTACCATCTATATCTATACGACTCAAATTAAAGCAAACCCTAACTAATTTCCAGATCTGCTTATTTAGATCATTTTCATAGGTAGCCCATATACTTTACCAACCCTACAATCAATTTATTTATTACCGGCTAGGTATGAAGCCCTAAATTAATGATTGTATATAACTTAGAGATAGAATAACTAGATCAAATATGCATAACCTCATAGAAATCACTAAACTATCAACATAAATCCATCTAGGAATCAAGTTTAGCACTAAAACACCTATGTAAGATCACACTATCATAAACACAAACATCCAAACCTACCAAAAACTAGTGTTCATCCTACCTAATCGGCTATAAGGTGGCTAGCAGCCATAAACAAAGCTAAACAACTAGAATTCATTGAATACATGATAAAGGCTATGCAACTCATGCCCTCATTTGATCTTCGGTCTTGTTAATTGAGCTCAAACAACACCTCTTTCGCTACTACAATCGCCCAAATTCATACTTTTAGAGTTTCATGGCCACTATGTTCTATCTATGGATTGCATTATGGTTTCGAGTCTGGTACTACCCATACCCTCATTTAATGGGTGCAACCATACTTCCACGCAAGCACATGAGGCCCGTTAGGGTTTTGACTTCTGAGGCGATGTCCAATTTTATTTTATTATGGTACGGGTCGTACCCATCTTAACATGGTACGGGCCGTATTGGGCTTTTATCCATCGTTTTTGATCTTGTCAACTAGTCTTGTCTTTGACCTTGAAATTCCTTCTTTTAAGCTATAGGACCTATGTAGGAAAAAACACAAACAATTAACCGATTTTAGGTGAATATGTAATAAACAACTACCAAAATAGGGGGTTTAAGCATTAAACCCTATGTATTCTTGCTAACACATCAAATATCCCACACTTAAGCATTGCTTGTCCCTAAACAATCACTTTATACAACTTCAATACTTTAGCCAATTGCATAACATTCATTAATCTAGACCGATATTATTCCTAAACCTCAACCTCAAACTCAAATATCTAGACTAACAAAGGCAAGAGATTAACAACCTTAACAAGTCATTTGGTGCTACATTTTTAAGACAAGACGCTATTATAGCTTCGCTCAGTCCACTTTATAGAACAACTATGTCGTACATACCTCCCAGAATATACTCTGTTCTCACATGATATATGAAATTAAAAAATAATGTGCTAACATATTCTCTACTAAATCACACCGCCTGGCCTTCAATTATCATTATCATAGGTTTTTACAAAAATCAACAGCCTATATCAAGAAACAATAACACATAGATCATACAAGCTTTTTCTTGGTTTTGCTTTAAGGTTTAATGTAAGGAAATGTTTCAAAAATCTCGATAAACCAATGGTTAAAATTATACTAACATTTGACTTCTTCACATTCATAACTGGCAATAGGGATCTTTGATCCCCACACTTATATTTTTTTATACATCTCTTTTTTCTTTACCCCATATTATTTTTTCTTTTTTCTTTTCAAATTTTCCTTGTCAAAGACTTCATCCATATATGTCGAATTATATAAGTAACTAGGGTAAACAAGTGAAAAGGATAATCAATGGCATATTGGGTTTAAAAGAATAAGTTTAATAAATGAAACCGTTTAGGCTCGAAAGGGCTTTATAATGGACATAATATAAGGTAGGAAATATCAAATGAAATAGTTTTAAAAAGGGCTTATATCCTAAATTTGTCTTAATCATTTCTGTGTAAATATTACCGTATCAACTAGCTAATTGTATAACATGCACAAGTTCTACAACAATAATTATGTTGGTATCCCTCAATTAACGGAGAGATTAATAATTAAGGCTCAAATCAATTAAGTAAAATGGGAGGATTAGGGTTACCAATACGTACTGACATAATTGTCTAATAGGCTTTTTTCACTAACTAAGTACTTCTTTCCATATATTTTAGAATACTCAACTTGTGTCGGAAAACTCTATCCTAAAACATACAATCGGACTTAAGAGTCAAAACTTCGTGTCTAGAACATCACAAAGTCTAAATATATAGAATGCTATGACTGAGAATGACTAATTATCGAATAGAAGTTTCGCAAAAGAAAAGATTACTTTACAAATTACATTATTTCATCCCCACACTTAAGATATACATTTCCCCAATGAACAAAATAAAAAGTAAAGCGTAAAAGAAAGAAATTGGAAACTTCCTAGCTAAACGTGATACAACGACGGTAAGTGAACTATTATAAACCAAACAAATCACAACTGCTTATGGATTCTCAATACTTTCCTGGATAACTTAGCAAACAAGTCATATATAACAATAATAATACAAAGTGCTAGAATTCAAACAACTCAACAATCATAGTGTTCAACGAATCAAACAATCAAATTACTTTAAAAATTATCCAAGAAAACAAATCAAACAAACGAAACAAAAAGGAAATAGGTCCAAAATCCATAATCAAAATAGCAAACATAAGAAAAATCATCAGCGAAACACGCTTCATAATTTGGGTCATCCTCCTCCTTTTCTTCAACATCCTCGTATGGATCTTCTTCATGATCCTCCTCTTCGCAAGTCTCTACATCCACAACAGTGATTTATCTTGCTGTGAAGAATGCTCCAACTTGTTGATGGGGGAGTCGAACTGAAGTCACCAGCTTTTTTATTGACGGTTCCCTACTTCACAAATAGAGGTGGCTTTCATATAGCAGGGCAGAGAAGCATATGGCTTGTAAAACTAGGCAATAGCCGGTGGGGCAGTGATGTGCATGACTGGGAGTGCGTGCCGATAAAGTACAATGAGCCGGCGAGCTTAGATATTGAGAGTAGGGAGCAATAGGCTTGGGAGCTTTTGGTGCCTTCACTATTGGTTCTAGTGGTGGAATACCAAAAAGAATCTCAGAAATTTCGCTACATAAATCCTTCAAACTTCTCTCAACATCTCTCACCCCCTGATTATGTGCAAGTGAATATCACTTATCTAACGTTAGGTATTCCTGATTTCAATCTTCAATTAAGTCAGATCCATAGATAAAACTTGAACATGAGGCTTCATGGTATAAGGTGCTAGATAATCAGAATAGATCTTACTCGGCCTCCCACATTCATGTTTCTATGGAACCTCATACAGTTTATGTCCTTTTTACACGAAGTCAAATAGATAGTAGCAGAATGTAAAAATTTTAATGGGTATGGGTTGTACTCCGTTATAAGAGGTATAGGTCGTACGGAATCTTAAAGATTCTGGATAACATTCTATTAGAATAGAATAAGTCAACTGGGTTCTAGTCAAACGGGGTACAAGCAAATCTCCTTTACAGAGGATACAGGATGTACTCTAATCAATATTCAAATCCGACGATCAGAGTCCTTGTTCTAGTAAAAACGTTTAATTTTGAAGATAGTTGTTGACAAATAGTACCCAAACACATTCGCTATGACCAGAATTAACTATTGTAAAAGAAATCGAACAAGAAGGAATAAAAAAACCACTAACATGTTGGGTATATATGCTCAAAAACTTCTCATAAACTTAAAACCCTTCGAATGTGAATGTTTGGAATGAGCTATATAGAGTTACAACTCAAGTATTTATAGGGTTTTAAGGTTTGAGTTGGTTAGACGAGTACGAGTTGTCCTCGGGTTTATAGGGTATGGGTCGTACTCAAGCCTAATTGGGTAGGTGGGCCTACCAGGCTAGGGTATGTGATGTACTCGTTTAAATGAGTTGCAGGGCATCCTCAACTGAGTTAGTTGGACTTCCTTAGTAAGATGACTAGAATATTTCCATGTGCTTGAAACTACGAATAAATTTAGTATAGACCCTTGGGTTGCCTTCAGGAAGCGCTAAGTTTAAGCGTCTTCAGCTAGACGTAACCTAACATTTTTTACGTTGAAATAATAGGGTGGAGAACGAATTCCTCCACCTTATTAGCATAAATTGGACCGTTAATGTACCTTTGTAACCTATGTCCATCTACCTTCAATGTTTCACCCTCTTCATTGATTAGATCAACTGCACCGTAAGTATACACTTGCGTAATTACATGCGGTCTCGTCCATCTTAACATTGATTTTCTAGGAAAAAGTCACAACCTTGAACCATAAAGAAGGAAACGATTCCAACATATAAAATTCTTTTTACATTTCAAATGAAGACTGTGCAATTTCTTTGTTTTATCCTTAAAAATCTTTAGATTGTCGTAGGCTTCATTCCTTAACTCTTCCTCATTTATCTGATGCAGCCGATGCTTTTTTAGAATGGGCTAGATTGAAGGTAAAAATACACTTTATGTGTAGACTAGTTTTAAGGTAAAAATCCTAAAAATGATAACTGCCACGTAATAGGCAAGCATACCTATCATTAGCATAGTATAGTTCAAGTAAGTAACCTAGTATTAACCCTAGGACATTATAGCTTTTAATACAAAACTCTTATCAATATATAACCTATGTATTAGTGAATTTCTAAGAAAGAAAACTATTAAAATAAAGTGCGCGAGAAGATGGTTTTGAAATCAAATATGCAAAAGATAACCAATTAGGATTGGAATCCTTTTAGTCATTTGAAAATTGTCAGATTGTGTACGTATGAACAGCTAATTTTGATAGAAATCAAAATGAGGTGTGAAGTGCTAACAGACCAATACCCTACCTGGTGACCACATAATCTCTAACACCTAAGTTATAGACACACCTAGATTATTCAATTTTAGTTAGCTAAGTATTTTACCAATCCCTTGTGATTCAGAACCTCTTAATAGTTTACTAATATAGATTAATGAACATAGTGAATTACTATCTATATGACTCAATTTAAAGAAACCCTAACTAACTTCAAAATCCGTTTGTTTAGATCCTTTCCATAGGTTGCCAATATACTTTACCAACACTAGGACCAATTTATATATTACCAGCTAGGTATCAAGCCTTAAGTTAATGATTCATATAACTAGAGATAGAATAACCAGATCAAACATGCATAACCTCATAGGTAGACTGAAATCATCCACGTAAATTCATCCAGGAATCAATACATAGCATATACACATCACAATTTCAACATTAAACCCTTATGTAAAATGACACTTTCATAAACACAAACATCCAAACCTAACAAAAACTAGAATTCATCATACCTGACCGGCTATAAGGCGGTTAACCAACCATAAACAAAGCTAAACAACTAGAATTCATTGAATACATAAGAATCACAAATACAATATCTTGTATGTTAGATCTTCAGTTTTTGCCCTCCTTTGATCTTCGGTCTTGTTAATTGAACTTAAACAACACCTTTTTGATACTGCAGTCGCCTAAATTCGTCCTCTTAGGGTTTCCTGGCTGTCATGTTATATCTATAGGATCCATTAAGGTTTCCATTCGGGTACGACCCGTACCCTCATCTAACGGATACGACGACCATATTTCCACGCAAGAACACATGGCCCATTAGGGTTTTGACTTATGAGGCGGTGTCCATTTTTGTTTTTTTTTATCTTATAGGACATACCCATCTTAACACGGTACACGTCGTATTGGGATTTATATCTATCTTCTTTGATCTTAGCTAATCTCGTCTTTGACCTTGAAAATCCTTCGTTTAGGCTATACGACCTGCAAAACACAAAACATAAACCATTAACCAATTCTAGGTGAATTTTCAATAAACAACTACCGACATGGATGTTTTAAGCATTAAGAATCTATGTGTTCTTTCATACACATCATATCCTCAAATCGGTTGCACTCTAGTTTTCTTATCGACTTTTTGTCGCATGCAGTCATATTAGGAATTTTGGCAGGTGCAACCATTGTTATAGGTCTTCAACAACTCACGAGCTTACTCAAGACCAGTTACTAGACTACTAACATTGATGTCGCCTCCGTGTTGGAAGTTGTTAAATCGGGTCGCCTTTCAGGTTGCATGCTTTTTTTCATTCCATGTTAAATGTATTTGATGTAGAGAGAGTTATTGTTGCCGTTGTTGACGTTTTTCACATAACTCATGTTACAGTAACCACAACAAGTGAACTGTTTTCTCATTTTTATATGGTTATCTTATCTTATTAATATATTGAAGATATTCCCATCATATTTAAAATTGTCATAGTTTATTGATAAGTTGCCTATTTGCCCACTAAGCATCAATTCATGTACCATATGATGCTCATCTTTCGAATAAACAAAGTTACATAGCATAGGGTATAATTTTATTGAGCTTTCTTATTGGCATATGAAGTGTGTATGGTTTTAATCATTTTAGATGCGGCTAAATGGCAGGTTGAACAGCTTTGATAATATGAAACTAACAAATTTAATGAAAGCTCCATTTTATAAAAATTATATAAAAAACAATTGATGAGATAAGCGTTGAGTGCATGTTATTTTTGTCACAATATTTAAGTTGTGTACTCATAAGCTTCTTTGTTTTTTAGAGAGGGTGGCATGCCAGTTGTCATATATGCCTCCTTTTGCTGTATGATTCTTTAGTATGCCATTATGCTCGTGTAGTTTCAAATATAATGCGTATTAAATATTAAAAAAATTTCTTAATTTCATAATATTTTCAACCTAATTTCATGTAATATACGAGTACATAACTTAAGTACTTAGTTAATTAATAATAAATTAAGAAAAAGTTAAATTAATGATCCAACAAGTGGTATGGGAGTGTGTTCTTGAAATCAACTAATTTTTGTGCCTTGAGTGCAACTCCATTTTTGGCTACAAACCATCTTGGGGTTGATGACAATTCTTTTTCTAACAGATAAATACACTTACACACACATACACCAACTAGCAAAATGTTAGAACGAACAAGAATTTACATGGCCAATATTGGTTACTGTTTAACTAACAAACCCAGCTAATGATCGACATTCTATTTCTATATACAATGTCACACCCTGACTCGCAGCGGAATAAAAGTCGAGACATAATTGGGTTATCATCAAAGCTCATGATGTTTACTAAGATGTTTCATATTTATTTAATTCAAATTACAAACTTAAATATCCAAAACAAAATTCATACAATTACAAGAAAATGAAACTACATAATTATTCCAAGGCATAAACTTGTTTATTCTTCTAGGCCTTCCTAAGTGTTTCCTGTCTCAGCTGGATCACCTGTATCATGTGTAAAACGGGGGAGATTTTGGGTCAACAAAAGTTGGCGAGTGAACCTTGATAAAACATCTTTCTTTACTAATTTCTTGTTTTATTTAATAAAGAAAATTCGTGCAATAATCACATGTGAGCAAACATATATAGATAAACAAACACAAACCAGTTTGGATGAGAATATGACATGAATGATGATGTATGTGAGATCAAGGCTCAATCAAACGGAGCCGATCTAATTAGGCTCCTGATGCTCAACCCGTATCCCACGGGGAACTGATGGGCCTAATGAATGCGTGCACTGAAAATGATAAATCCAATCTACATATAATTCACACAACAATTGATATAAATTTGATACACATTTGATCACGGATATGATGTATGCACAAGTGTTTAAATAAAATAAAAGGATTATACGACACATGATACATCCCAAAAATGATTAAAACGGGGAATTGGTAGAGATTCACTCACAATGGGTGCGTTCTTTGATGACGATGAAGGCGCACGAATTTATGATTCAATCGACGAGCGAAAAACTAACCTAGATAATAACAAAAAGATTCGATAAATAAATAAATTTTATTTGAGATTAATATTTTTAATTAGTGCTCTTAATGGGATTTTTAGATTTATTTTTTTGTGAGTTTAAGGAAATTTTCTAACTTTAAAAATCCTATTTTTAAGTATTTTTAATTAATTTTCCAATTAAATAAATAAATAAAAATGAAATAAAAAGGTTGACTTTCTGACAGTTGACCGGGTCTGATCGGTCAGACTGTGTTAATTCTATGCGGCTTGTGAGGTTCGAACTCGGGACCTCTCGTATGCGTGCACGGAGCTCTACCAACTAAGCTACGTGTCTAACCTGAAATATTCTCTGTTTTAATTATATATATATATACTGATTAACTTTTACCTTAATTGGTTTTTATTAAAAATGATTTATATGGCCGAACCGGTTGCAGAGACCCGGAGTCGAACTCGGGTCCTTCGGTTCGAGTGCGCACAGCCCAACCAGTTGGGCTGGGTGTCTAATCTGTTTAACTACTGGATTATATTCCTCTTATGTACATTCTGTAACTTGATCTGATTAGGTTTTTTTAAAAATGTTGGTTTTATTTCTGAAAGTCGGTAACGTGTGCGATTCGAACTCGGGAGGTGCATATTGTATTTGCACACAGTCCACCGCTGGACTGTGTGTCTAACCCGTTTGAATATCCGGTTTTAATTATATTAATACGTATATTCGACTTCGTCTTCTTCACTTTGAAGAACACAGAACAGTAACACCGACTGTTTCGTTTAATCGACCAACAAAACTTATAATTGATTGAAATGAAATAGAAAAAGAAGATTACGGAATAAGATGTACCAAAACAGAGTGTTTTCTTCAGATTTCCGGCAAGTGTCGTCGGCTCTGATTTGTGATTTCCGGCTGAGTGAACTGTTTAACAGTTTTAATTATTGTGTTGAGCAATTAGATCACTAAGCAAGAGATAGCAAGAAGGTTTAGATGATTATACCGATCGGCAGTGAGGCTTCGGTTCTCCAGTGATATTCCCGCGAGTGCGAGAATTTCCGGCGACGTTGTCTGAGACAGATTCTGGTTGAACGATTAAGGTTAATACATGCCGAATAATGGATTATAAAGAAAAGAGTTGAGTATTATACCGATTAGGGGTAAAGCCTCGGTTTTCCGGTGGAATTCCGGCGAATGCGAAAATCTCCGGCGACGTGTTTTGGAAGGAATAAAGCTTCGGAAACGAACGTAGTTCTGAGCGAAAGGTTTTCAGGAAGTTCAAGTGGGTATTTATAGTGGAAACAGGCTGAATTGGGTTTGAATTGAGGTCAACAATCGTGATCATTGATTTCCGTCGGTTTTGACTGAAATTGATTGCCGGCAACGGTTATAACTGATGTCGAAATCAATTTGTGCGTTTTAGTCAAAAGAAAAGTAACCAAAATCGCTGAGTGTCGGTTTTTCTGACGATTTCGCGCTCTGAGCGCGCGTTGATTTCCGGTTTTGATTTCGGGTTTTACTTTAAGTGTTATTTGATTCAGTGGTTATCACAAGTGGAGTGTGTGACGGAGTGGTGTGGTGTGTGTTTGTGTTTGTGGGTGACCCGGGTTCGAAACCCGGCAGCTCCATTTTATTTTTTATTCACATTTTATTATTATTTATCAATTATGGTTTTTAAATTCTAAAATGTTTATTAATTATGTATTATTTAAAATAATCTGAACAATAAATACGCAACGAAAATTTATAACTGAATACTTGGTTATTAAACGAAGCGGGTTTGGAAAACCCGTTTTTCGACGAATGTTACAGTATCCCCTACTTTTAGGAATTTCGTCCCGAAATTTAAGTATAGTGGTAACTGGAAAAAGATGCGGGTATTTTTCGCGCATTGAGTCTTCACGTTCCCAAGTAAACTCGGGTCCTCGTTTCGACTCCCAACGTACCCTGACAATTGGAATACGACTTCGTCTTAAACGCTTCTCTCTGAAGTCCATGATTTCTACCGGTCTTTCAACGAAGTGCATCGATTCATTGACTTGAATGTCTTCTAGAGGAATGTGGAGATTTTCATCGGCGAGGAACTTTTTCAAGTTTGATACGTGAAATGTGGGATGAATTCTGTTGAGTTCTTCTGGTAGGCCAAGCTTGTATGCTACAGGACCTACTCTTTCGAGTATCTTGAAAGGTCCTACGTAGCGTGGTGCTAGCTTTCCCTTTTGGCCAAAACGAACCACTCCCTTCCACGGTGATACTTTTAAAAGTACTTGATCACCAATGTCAAACTCCAAGGGCTTTCGTCGTTTGTCTGCATAACTCTTTTGACGACTTTGAGCCGCTAGAAGATTGTTTCGAATTTGAATGACCTTGTCGGTTGTTTCTTGAATTAATTCTGGACCGGTGATTTGCGATTCCCCAATTTCGTGCCAACATACTGGAGATCGGCACTTACGACCATATAAAGCTTCGAAAGGAGCCATGCCGATACTAGAATGGTAGCTATTATTGTACGAAAATTCAACTAATGGTAGATGAGCGTCCCAGTTCCCTTTGAAATCTATGACACATGCTCGAAGCATGTCTTCAAGAGTTTGGATGGTGCGTTCAGATTGACCGTCAGTTTGAGGGTGAAAGGCGGTGCTAAGGTCTAATTGTGTACCCAAAGCGGTTTGTACGGCTCGCCATGTTCGTGAAGTGAAACGACCATCACGGTCTGAACTGATGCTTAATGGTACACCATGACGGCTTACGATCTCGCTGATGTAGATACGAGCTAACTTCTCGTTCTTGAAGTCCTCGCGAATCGGAATGAAATGAGATGACTTTGTAAGACGATCGATTATTACCCATATGGTGTCATACCCACTGGAGGTGCGAGGTAACCCGGTAATGAAATCCATGGTTATGTTTTCCCACTTCCATACAGGTATTTTGGGTTGGACTAGAAGTCCTGAAGGTCTTTGATGTTCAGCTTTTACTTTGGAACAGGTAAGGCACTTGGAAACAAAAACAGCGATATCCTTTTTCATGCCAGGCCACCAGTAGGTGTATCGTAGGTCTTGACACATCTTGTCGGCTCCTGGGTGAGTATCGGGTTTTGTGCGCCTCATTCATGAGAATCACGAAGGTTATCGCGATCAGGAATCCATTAAATAATATAGAATACCGTCGGATTTGGTTTCGATTTTGAGTTCAGCTCCACATGACAGTTCTTCGCGTACATCATTTTCCGTTACAGAAACATGTTGAGCTGCTCGGATTCGATCTTTGATGTCGGTTATGATTTGCGAACATAGAAGACGAATCGAGTTCGCAAAACCTTTTCGACTGAGCGCATCGGCCACTACGTTTGACTTGCCAGGATGATACCGAATTTCACAGTCGTAGTCGTTGAGAAGTTCGACCCATCTTCGTTGCCTCATATTCAACTCCTTCTGGTTGAAGATATGTTGGAGACTTTTGTGGTCAGTGTATATTTCACACTTGGTACCATAGAGGTAATGTCTCCATATCTTGAGAGCGAACACAACGGCTCCAAGTTCCAGGTCATGGGTGGTGTAATTCTTCTCATGAACCTTGAGTTGCCTAGAAGCATAGGCTATCACGTTTCCTCTTTGCATCAATACACAGCCCAGCCCTTGCCCTGATGCGTCGCAATATACCACAAAGTCATCGCAACCCTCAGGGAGTGTGAGGATAGGTGCGTCACAAAGTTTTTGCTTTAGAGTTTGGAAGGCTTCTTCTTGTTTAGGTCCCCATATGAAGGGTTTTCCTTTGTGAGTCAAAGCCGTGAGCGGTACAGCAATACGGGAAAAATTGGCAATGAAGCGTCGATAGTAACCAGCCAAACCAAGAAATGACCTTACCTCGGTAGGGGTACGTGGTGCTTGCCATTCCTGCACTGCCTTGATTTTTGAAGGATCAACATGAATTCCCTTGTCATTGACGACATGTCCAAGGAATTGTACTTCTCCTAACCAGAATTCGCATTTTGAGAACTTAGCGTAGAGCTTTTCAGTCCTTAAGAGTGTAAGGATGAGTCGAAGGTGTCGCTCATGATCGGATTTAGACTTGGAGTAGATAAGGATGTCGTCGATGAAGACTATGACGAAACGGTCGAGGTAGGGTTTGCATACCCTATTCATTAGATCCATGAAGACAGCGGGGGCGTTGGTTAAACCGAAAGGCATGACCATGAACTCGTAATGACCATAACGAGTCCGGAAAGCGGTTTTTGGGATATCTTCATCGTGCACTCTGAGCTGATGATAACCAGAACGAAGGTCGATTTTTGAAAAGCAGGTGGCGCCTTGAAGTTGGTCTAGGAGGTCATCGATGCGAGGTAGTGGATAGCGATTTTTAACCGTTACTTGTTGAGTTCTCTATAATCAATGCACATGCGAAACGTTCCATCTTTCTTCTTCACAAAGAGAACAGGTGCACCCCAAGGCGAGGAGCTAGGACGTATAAATCCTTTGTCAGTCAGCTCTTGCAGTTGACTGGCCAGCTCTTGCATTTCTGATGGGGCTAACGTATAAGGAGATTTTGCGACTGGTGTAGCGCCAGGTACAAGATCGATGCGGAATTCGACTTCTCTCATAGGAGGAAGTCCTGAAATGTCGTCGGGAAAGACTTGTGGGAATTCTTTCACAACTGGGATATTTTCGAGTTTCCTCTCCTTGTTTCCCTTTTTGACGACGTGAGTTAGGAATGCGACATAGTTCTTGCGGAGATATCTTCGGGCTTGAAGGCAGGACATTAGTTTGAGTCCTTTCGAAGGGGTTTCCCCAAAAATACGTAGGGTCTGATTGTCTGCGAGAGGAATGCGAATGAACTTTTCATGGCACACTACTTCAGCGTGATGCTGGCTGAGCCAGTCCATACCGATTATAACATCGAAACTTCCCAACTTCATAGGAATGAGGTCAACTGGAAAATCGTGATCGTTTAGAGTGAGGGTACAATTGCGTATAATAGAATTTAATGAAACGGGTTTTCCGTCAGCAACTTCCACCGTTAGAGATTCCATGAGATTAACACGAGTTTGGTTGAGGATAGGTTCAAATTCTAAGGACACAAAGCTCTTATCCGCACCAGTATCGAATAATATGGATGCATAACTACCATTGATGAGAAACGTACCGTTGACCACGTTGTTGTCAGCCCTAGCTTGGTTGGCATTGATGTTGAAAGCTCTTCCTCTGGCAGGTGGAGGAGCTTGGTTAGCTTGGTTTACCGGGTTTGCTTGAGCTTGGGCATGGATGATGTTCACCAAGCGTGGACAAGTGTTCCTGAAGTGGTTTGGGTCCCCACAGTTGTAACAAGCTCGCATGGGTTGCATCATGGGGTAGTTGGGTTGGTAGTAAGTTTGGGCTACGTGTTGTGCAGGTGGTAGAAGTAAGGGTTGTTGGGCTTGACCCACTATCTGATTGTGGGTTTGGGTTGAAGGTTGATTGCGGTTCATTCGTTGAAGAGTACGACAGGTTTGGATGGTGTGACCCGCACGGCCACAGCTGGTGCAATATTGGCAGGGATTTTCGGGAGGGTGATGGTACTGACAACGGTTGCATTTTGGGTGTGGGCGGTGTATGGCTTTCTGAATGGTACAGCTGAAGGGGCAATTTGGGTGATTGGTGCAGCAGCGATAGGAGGGTTGGTTTGAGTGACAGCAAAATTCTTGCCATTACGTTTCCTCTTACCAGCAAACCTTGAGGATGAGACTGAGTGGTTTGTAGTTGAGGTCTCTATGGGTGCTCTCTTCTTTTCATCCTTGAATTTGCCGTTTCGAATGCGATTTTCAGTGAGTTCTGTAGCTAACTCCATCGCGGCTTCAAGTGTTGCAGGCGAAGTGCTTAAAACCGAGTCTTGAATTTTCGAGGGAAGACCTCGAATGTAATGTTCAACCAAGCGGTACACGGGGGTGAACAAATTAGGGATCATCTGGTTCAGCTCGAGAAATCTCTTATTATAGGAGGTGTGATCTCCTTCCTTTTGTTTCAGTGAGTGGAATTCGTCTTCCAGCTTTTTGATTTCGCTTCTTGGACAGAAGCGTCTTGTCATGAGTTCCCTTAACTCTTCCCATGTTAAGGCCATGGCATCTTCAACTCCTCGCTTACCTTTTTCCGTGTTCCACCAGGTAAGGGCTACCCCAAACAGTCTTCCAGTTGCATAACGTACCTTATGGTCCTCGGGACAATCGTAATTGAGGAAAGTGTTCTCCATATTCAAACCAGTGAAGGAGGGCGGTAACACCTTCGGTCCCTTCATACTTTGGGGGATCGCAAGATTTGAAATGTTTGTAGGAGCACTTTTTGGAAGGAGGGTGGGCGACGCTCTGGTCTTCTTGATTGGGAGGGTTGATGGGATTTGCGGTGAGAGCTTGTTGAACTTGAATCACGATGTCAGGAAGCACTGCGGCCATTTGTTTAGCAATTTGTGTGGCCAAGCGTTCATTTGATCTTCCTGACTTTCTACCTCCACGTAGTTGCCTAGCCGACATCTACAGGAACATACATAGGAAGATTGTGAGTTTAAGAATTTTCTAGGTGTCATGTGTCGTAAAAAGAATGAAAAACAACATAATTGGCAATAATTTAACTACATCCATAGGATGTCTTGGGTTTGCTCATGTTTGGGCTACCAATGTCCCCCATACCATCCCCTTTGTAGTCATGTGGGCCCCCATGACTATTGGGCTTGGTAGGATTCACATTGGTGTTGGCGGATTAACACTCGCACTACCCGAATGAAAATCGTAAAATATGATTGCGAGATGTATGGTAGGAGGGTGTCCAGGTGTAGACACAATGACAACTCAAAGTGGGGTTAGCTCACACGACGTTTGGTATAGCATGCTTTGGCCTAATAGGTCCTTCGTACTCTCATCGTTAGTCCCCAGATAGGCAAACTGGTCCTTTATTTTGGATTTATACGAATGCCAAGCCTAGACAGGACGTTCCGACTACCGGTACTCGTACCTTTCCAGTTACTACATGCCTGTCATGAGAACTCACTTTGATGTGATTTGAAAAATACAAAAATCATTGCAAAAATCATGGGAATCGTGAGGTGTGTGCTCTCATGGATATGATATGTTATGAGGATATGATTCATGATGAGCATTGTATAATAACATGTATTTGTAGGCATGCTTGCATAACATTGAGTGTAAAAATAAACATAAAGTATATAAACATCATGAATTTTGTATGTAACGCATAAACAATTTAAAATTTAATCAACTATAGTATAGGCTCTAAGGGTCTAATAACCTATCCTATATCCCTATAGTCACAAGCTCTGATACCAATCTGTCACACCCCGACCCGCAGCGGAATAAAAGTCGGGGCATAATTGGGTTATCACTAAAGCTCATGATGTTTACTAAGATGTTTCATATTTATTTAATTCAAATTACAAACTTAAATATCCAAAACAATATTCATACAATTACAAGAAAATGAAACTACATAATTATTCCAAGGCATAAACTTGTTTATTCTTCTAGGCCTTCCTAAGTGTTTCCTGTCTCAGCTGGATCACCTGTATCATGTGTAAAACGGGGGAGATTTTGGGTCAACAACAGTTGGCGAGTGAACCTTGATAAAACATCTTTCTTTACTAATTTCTTGTTTTATTTAATAAAGAAAATTCGTGCAATAATCACATGTGAGCAAACATATATAGATAAACAAACACAAACCAGTTTGGATGAGAATATGACATGAATGATAATGTATGTGAGATCAAGGCTCAATCAAACGGAGCCGATCTAATTAGGCTCCTGATGCTCAACCCGTATCCCACGGGGAACTGATGGGCCTAATGAAATGCGTGCACTGAAAATGATAAATCCAATCTACATATAATTCACACAACAATTGATACACATTTGATCACGGATATGATGTATGCACAAGTGTTTAAATAAAATAAAAGGATTATACGACACATGATACACCCCAAAACATGATTAAAACGGGGAATTGGTAGAGATTCACTCACAATGGGTGCGTTCTTTGATGACGATAAAGGCGCACGAATTTATGATTCAATCGACGAGCGAAAAACTAACCTAGATAATAACAAAAAGATTCGATAAATAAATAAATTTTATTTGAGATTAATATTTTTAATTAGTGCTCTTAATGGGATTTTTAGATTTTTTTTTTGTGAGTTTAAGGAAATTTTCTAACTTTAAAAATCCTATTTTTAAGTATTTTTAATTAATTTTCCAATTAAATAAATAAATAAAAATGAAATAAAAAGGTTGACTTTCTGACAGTTGACCGGGTCTGACCGGTCAGACTGTGTTAATTCTATGCGGCTTGTGAGGTTCGAACTCCGACCTCTCGTATGCGTGCACGCAGCTCTACCAACTAAGCTACGTGTCTAACCTGAAATATTCTCTGTTTAATTATATATATATACTGATTAACTTTTACCTTAATTGGTTTTTATTAAAAATGATTTATATGGCCGAACCGGTTGCAGAGACCCGGAGTCGAACTCGGGTCCTTCGGTTCGAGTGCGCACAGCCCAACCAGTTGGGCTGGGTGTCTAATCTGTTTAACTACTGGATTATATTCCTCTTATGTACATTCTGTAACTTGATCTGATTAGGTTTTTTTAAAAATGTTGGTTTTATTTCTGAAAGTCGGTAACGTGTGCGATTCGAACTCGGGAGGTGCATATTGTATTTGCACACAGTCCACCGCTGGACTGTGTGTCTAACCCGTTTGAATATCCGGTTTTAATTATATTAATACGTATATTCGACTTCGTCTTCTTCACTTTGAAGAACACAGAACAGTAACACCGACTGTTTCGTTTAATCGACCAACAAAACTTATAATTGATTGAAATGAAATAGAAAAAGAAGATTACGGAATAAGATGTACCAAAACAGAGTGTTTTCTTCAGATTTCCGGCAAGTGTCGTTGGCTCTGATTTGTGATTTCCGGCTGAGTGAACTGTTTAACAGTTTTAATTATTGTGTTGAGCAATTAGATCACTAAGCAAGAGATAGCAAGAAGGTTTAGATGATTATACCGATCGGCAGTGAGGCTTCGGTTCTCCAGTGATATTCCCGCGAGTGCGAGAATTTCCGGCGACGTTGTCTGAGACAGATTCTGGTTGAACGATTAAGGTTAATACATGCCGAATAATGGATTATAAAGAAAAGAGTTGAGTATTATACCGATTAGGGGTAAAGCCTCGGTTTTCCGGTGGAATTCCGGCGAATGCGAAAATCTCCGGCGACGTGTTTTGGAAGGAATAAAGCTTCGGAAACGAACGTAGTTCTGAGCGAAAGGTTTTCAGGAAGTTCAAGTGGGTATTTATAGTGGAAACAGGCTGAATTGGGTTTGAATTGAGGTCAACAATCGCGATCATTGATTTCTGTCGGTTTTGACTGAAATTGATTGCCGGCAACGGTTATAACTGATGTCGAAATCAATTTGTGCGTTTTAGTCAAAAGAAAAGTAGCCAAAATCGCGGAGTGGCGGTTTTTCTGGCGATTTCGCTTTCTGAGCGCGCGTTGATTTCCGGTTTTGATTTCGGGTTTTACTTTAAGTGTTATTTGATTCAGTGTTTATCACAAGTGGAGTGTGTGGTGGAGTGGTGTGGTGTGTGTTTGTGTTTGTGGGTGACCCGGGTTCGAAACCCGGCAGCTCCATTTTATTTTTTATTCACATTTTATTATTATTTATCAATTATGGTTTTTAAATTCTAAAATGTTTATTAATTATTTATTATCTAAAATAATCTGAACAATAACTACGCAACGAAAATTTATAACTGAATACTTGGTTATTAAACGAAACGGGTTTGGAAAACCCGTTTTTCGACGAATGTTACATACAAGACCATTATACGAATAATTAACTACAGATTCTAAACACTTTCTTTCCTTGTTTGACCGTTCCAGTGAACAATATCATTATGATACCTCCACAACCATGAAGATCCAAAGATACCGTCAATCAAAACATTCTTCGGAGACGTCATTGTAACTGAATCTAGCCATATGCGTACGTAACTCTTTTGAAACCGGTAACTCCAAATCCAGCCATCACGTTATGGCATTTGAAATGCGAGCCACTACTTGACAGGCACACCCCAAACAAAAGATCAATTGTTTCTATATGGTTGTCACAAATCACACATAACAATAAGGAATGCCAATGCCTTTGTTACTTAATTTCCAAAAGGTAAAAATCAATCACAAAACAACAGCCAAACAAATATATTGACTTTCCTAGGCAAAAACCGATTTCATCTTGTTTAAATCCCACTATCCAAGAATGTAAGACTACAAGTAGAAGCACAATTTCCTACTTTTTTTCCTCGAAGAATAATGTCTGTATTATTTAGTCTTGATAGGCTATAGGCTAAGATGTCTCCATTGCAATCACTTTATTTTCTCTTTCTTTTATGTTTTATTTAATTTTTATGTAGACATGTAGCTATTTGAGTTTGTTCGAGCCAAGCTTTTATAAAGTTTGAATTCAAGCTAGCACAAACTATATATAAAGGCTCGGCTCAAATTTATACATACATTCAATTTTATTTTCAAACCAAACTAAACATAACTTACTAGCCAATGATTATCTAACCAGCAACAATATCAAGTAGCATTCAAACCAACTCCAAAGTAACCAATTCGTCAAACAATTCAAAACGAATGATGTTACATTTCCTTTACCCAAAATGATTATCTAATCACATGTCATCTTTCTTATGCCAATGACACTTTAAAAATACAAACCATACTCAAACCAAACTACATACCATCACACTAAATGTAGAGCACATGAGTTATTGTTAGAAAACACACCAAGACCTCTAGTTTCCGGTAAGTAGGTCCAACGACTATCAAACCCAATGTTTTACTTGCAAACTCCACCAACTTTTCAATCTCGTCATAATCGATATAACAACTGCGGTTAGCATCCCCAGACCTCACCCCAAGCCACCCTCTAAAGGCGGTGAACCGGCCACCTCTCATCGCACAGATGGCTTGTTGGAGTTCTTGTCTGCTAATTCGACCATCTTTATCTTGATCAAATGTCATCAACCATATCTTGAATTCCACCATTGTCAATACATGTACACGATTATTGCCTTTTTCATGGCCTCTGTACATAGTCTTCATCTTCGTTTATGATGGAATTGTTCAATGGTTTAACACTTATATATAAGTTTAAGGAATGTGATTCTGAGTAGGCTCAAGATTGCAAGAATATTTTGGTTGACGATGAGTTGGTTTTATTCCTCATATGATTAGAAAACATGGAAATGCATAAAACATCCGTGTACGAGCATCTTTTAAGTCAAGTATTGAGATTAATATATAAATTATGCATTTAATCATCTCATATAAATATCTTAAAATATTTATAAGAAACAATCTTAGAACTCAGTAAAGTTTACTTATAACAAGCAATTTAGAGGGTATGCAAAGCATAGGGTTGGATGAGAGCAAACTTTTAAGAATATTAAACAAAAAAAATCTTATAAATAAATATATAGTTTGAAAAAAAAATTATGAGATTCTGTCAAATGTACATAGACAAACGAAAATAATTTGAAATTAAGTAGAATGCATGTGTTTGAATCACATGACAAAAAACGAGGCAAATTAATATTGAAATACTATATAAATGGTGTGTATCTCATGCTTGCTTTTTGAGGTTTCTGAAAAAAAATATTTGATGTTTACTTTTGATATAAAATTATTTGTTGTTTTACTTTTCCAAAATTTTCATCTTTTTTAATTTAACCTTATAACTTTTATACTTTTAATTTTGCTTCTCTATACTTTTCATCTTACGTATATTTTTCATTTTACGTCTTGTTTTAAATTTTGCGAGTTAACCCGACGCAAGTGTATGTGGTTCAACGTTTTTACGTTGTCTATTTTTCATGTTTGACAGGTTCGTCGCAAAACTTGGGTCCTAGATCAACTTAGTTATTCTTTACTATGTTTTACGTTTCGGTCTAAGTTATTCGCATTAACACGTCACAAGTTCAGTGTGATGGCCCCGCCGGAACGCCAGAGGTGCTTAATGCTAGTTAATATTATATTATGTATTAATTAATATACTTAATCTATCTTTCTAATACCACGTGTTATAAACTAAAAAGCTATACAAACTTACGATAAAATAAAAAAATGAACTACCAATTGTTATTTTATCATAAGTTACACTGATAATTCTAAACAACTCTCTTGTTTAGGTTTGAACCTAAAATCTATTCACTAACATATATATTTCTCTACTAAGTATTAAATGAGATATTATTTGGATTATTCTATTATTTTTAATAATTTGTATAGAGATATAAGGGGGTCGGTGCACAAGCAGAATTCGATTCGGGTAGCTCTAAGATATATATTTCTCTACCAAGTATTAAATGAGATATTATTTTGATTATTCTATTATTTTATATAATTTATATAGAGATATAAGGGGGTTAGTGCACAAGCAGAATTCGATTCGGATAACCTATTCTCTAAGATATATATTTCTCTACTAAGTAATAAATGAGATATTATTTTGATAATTCTATTATTTTAATAATTTATATAGAGATATAAGGGGTCAGGGCACAAGCAGAATCGGATTCGGGTGCCTACTACCCGACCGGTAATACCGGTGCCGGTCGTGCGTGAAGAAGTCTTCGGATAGCAATATAGGGTAATGGAAGCGGATGACGATTGTTGTTGATTATTTGAATTGCGACCGTTAGCAACCCACCCGTTGCCTAACGGTTGAATTGTTTTTTATTTATTATATAAAACCTACCTCTCTCTCTTTCTCTCTCTCTATATATATTAACATAAAGTCAACCACCACTTTCATCTCTATTTATTTCTTTCACACTAATATTGACCCAAAATTTTACACAATGTCTGATTTTTATTTCTTTTCCACTAATATTCACCCAAAATTTTACACAATGTTTGATTTTTAAGATAAGAGTAAATTGCACAAAACGTCCTTTAAGTTTCACCAATTTTGCTGGTTTCAGCCTTAATCTTTAAAAGTTGCCAAAATCAGCCTTTAAGATTAAATTAGTTACGGGTTTCATCCTTTATCACTAACCCAGTTATTAAATCATGTTAAATGACATCACATGCAAGCCATGTGAGGGTAAAACCGTCTATTTCATACTTAAAGGACGTTTTGTGCAATTTACTCATATTTTTTCATCCTCTTCATCTCCTCATCCTCGTTTCTACCATATTGAACAAACCGGAGAACAGATTGAAAATCGCCAGAGCAATCTGGAGAACAGATTGAAAATCGCCAGAGCCGGAGCAATCCGACCGTTGAGTTCGCTAATCTCATCTTCAGATCTACAGCTTCAAGAGCACGGAGTAACCGCTATTTTGAATCTGTCTCTGTGCGATGAAAACAAAGAGGAATTAGCTTCGTCCGGAGTAAGCCGGCCGCTCGTTAAAGCGTTGAAGATCGGAACATCAACGGCGAAGGAAAACGCCGCGTGTGCGCTCTTACGTTTATCTCAAATCGACGAAAACAAATCGGTAATCGGACGGTCAGGAGCGATTCCGTTACTCGTGAACTTCTGGAAACCGGAAGTATTCGCGGCAAAAAGGACGCGTCAACCGCGTTGTACTCGTTGTGTTCGGTGAAGGAGAATAAGATCCGAGCGGTTCAGGCAGGGATTATGAAGCCGTTGGTGGAGCTTATGGCGGATTTGGTGTCGAATATGGTGGATAAAGCGGCGTTTGTGGTGAGTATTTTGGTGTGTACGGCGGAGGCTAGGGCGGCGTTAGTGGAGGAAGGGGGGATTCTGGTGTTGGTGGAGATTGTAGGTAGGTTCGCAGCGGCAGAAGTAAATTGCACAAAGTAAAGCGGTTCAGGCAGGGATTATGAAGCCGTTGGTGGAGCTTATGGCGGATTTGGTGTCGAATATGGTGGATAAAGCGGCGTTTGTGGTGAGTATTTTGGTGTGTACGGCGGAGGCTAGGGCGGCGTTGGTGGAGGAAGGGGGGATTCCGGTGTTGGTGGAGATTGTAGAGGTAGGTTCGCAGCGGCAGAAGTAAATTGCACAAAGTAAATTGCACAAAATGTCCTTTAAGTATGAAATAGACGGTTTTACCCTCACATGGCTTGCATGTGATGCCATTTAACATGATTTAATAACTGGGTTAGTGATAAAGGATGAAACCCGTAACTAATTTAATCTTAAAGGCTGGTTTTGGCAACTTTTAAAGATTAAGGCTGAAACCAGCAAGATTGGTGAAACTTAAAGGACGTTTTGTGCAATTTACTCTTAAGATAATGAGATTTCATTTCAACCTTAATATCAACAATGTATCATTATAAAATGATGGTAGCCTACAACATCTTTTGGAAATTACCGAGCGAGTCAAAATAGAAGATACGACAACATCTAAAAAACAATGGGCCACGTGATCATGAAAATAAGTACCAATGTTCTGTTTGAAGATTTCGAGCCCAAATATAATGAAGGTATATTTAGACAAAGGCTTTGTATGTCAAAACTTCTCTTTTTAAAAATTGTAGGCGATGTAGAAGCAAAATACGAATGTTTTCAAGAGGGCATAAACGGGAGATGAAAAAGAGTTTTAAGGCGATACAAAAATGCACATATGTCGTTAAGCAACTTGCAACAAGGAATCCTCGAGACGATTACCATTAGTGGATGGCTACAATATTTTTGTTATGGCGAAATTAAATTATATGGTGAAGACTTGACCGATAAGCCACGACATTGCATGTTTGTACCAAGCACACGAAGAAACCAGTATCATTAATTGTACACATTTTGTTGGAGCACGTGTCTTAAGGAGTTGAAAGGACAATATATGAGAGGTGATCTACAATAACCTACGATCATGCTAGAAGCGAGTTGCGGCGATAAGATTTTTGGTTTTGGCATAGGTTTTTAGGTCCTCCCGGATCACTCAACAACATCAATGTTCTCCAACAGGTTCTAATTTTTCTCACCCAATGGAATGGAACAACACTGAATTGTCCATTTCATTTAAATTGAAACTTATAAAAGTATGGATACTATCTTACCAATAGGATCTACTCTACTTGGTCAACGCTTGTGAAAGTGTTTTGCTATCTGAGTAATTCGAAAGAAAAAAATTCAAGAAGGCGCAACAGACGGCAAGAAAAGACGTTGAGCGATCTTTTGGTGTACTAAAGGGAAAATGTGGTATAATTAGTCGACCATTGCGGGTAGCCAGGCATTTAACTCATAAAAATAAAAGTAGGATTCTAGAAGCTGAGTTTTATTCTCTACTAAGACCATTTAGAGTGGGAGGAGCTTAAAAGGGGTGGAGCGACATGTGGCTGTCGCGTAAGCAGAGAGGGCTTTGCCCTTCAAGCTCTAAAAAACACGAGGTGAGAGGGGCCTGAAGGTGACGTTTTTGATGTTTTTAAAAAAAAATTCTTTTAAATAAAAACAAACCAATAAATTAAAAAAAGACATTTATACTAAATAAAGAAATAACATTACATAAAACTAAAAATTATATATATTGAAAACAATAAGAATGTTATTAATAAACATAATTAATAAAACAAACTAACTACGATACTTTTTTATGATATCTCTTTTCATTTCCTCGTACATTTCTCTTTCAGGACCGGCAAGGTAATCAATGTTCATAGCGAGGAATTTCATATCCTATGATTTCTCTTTCGTCTAATCCTTCTCCTTTTTCAAGCTCAATTATTCTTCAAAAAGCTCCCGAATATTTTTTCTTTTGTCAAGCTTTTCTTGTTGGATGTTATTGAACGTACCATACGTTCATTTAGGTCGGATAATTGTTCGGTGTAGTCCACACCCGAACTATATGATTATTACGCCCTTTTTTATTTATCTCTATGGGGTGGGCAGCTTGCTTCAACTTCGACGTCATTGTTACTTAAGCATAGATCATACTTAGTATGAGTATCTGGCGAGTAGTAAAGGAGCTTGTTTTCGCCCATTTAGAAGATTCCCCCGTAAGCGGTACTCTTGTCTATTTGTTAGAGTGTCTCGCCACTTCCCAACAATGAATAAATTTGAATAGGCCTCATGAAAAAATTTGAATGGGTTGCTTTTTTTTTCTTGATAAGTCTCAAACTCTTGCATCACAAAATCGGCTTGGGTTTCACCGCTTTCTGGGACATTCTTGATCTTTTGTAGTAACCATTAAGGCGATCATGGGGGTATTTATTTCACGCCATTTTGATAAGAGAATTTTATTTTTCCAATACAACTCTCATTTCATTGTATTGTCATAAAGATCTTTTATTATATCTCAAAATATGTTTTTTTTTTTGTGGATTAGTACCTATTTAAACATACGACGTATTAATAAAATATATATATAACACTATAAAAGGTGTATTCAAGATTAATTTAAATATATATATTTTTTTAACAATATATATGTCACATCCTGACTTGTAGCAGATTTGATACGGGGCATGATGTGATGATTGTTCATAGCTTATGACACTATTATAAGTTTATATTTTAAAGCAATCATATTAAAAATGTCACACATGATCATATAAGTTTCCAACAAAAATCCAAGTAAAATAATACAAAAGATATAATCCATACATTAATCTGTTTTGAGTTAACTGTCATCTTCGTCCCTGTGGTTTATCCAATTATGCCAGTTTAGGCCAAATTTCAAATTTATACCATTCTGTCCCTTACATTCTTGAAACATGCCAATTCCGTCAAAAAAGCATGAGTTAACTTCCATTTTCGTCCATGTGGTTTGTCCAATTTGTATTCAACCTTAGCTTTTTTGGTGGAACTGACATGTTTCAAGAATGTCAGGGACAAAAATGGTATAAATTTGAAATTTGGCCTGAACTGACGTAATTAGTCAAACTATAGAGACAGGAATGGCAGTTAACACATTTGTCTTATTACTAAGGCACATCCTATGAGTCTTCACTTCGAACCCTCAAACTTGTGTACGTGTAGCATGCGTAAAAAACTTTTGGGTCAACAATAAGTTGGTGAATAGATTTTAGTTTTTAAGAAAAGTAAAAATAGTTTAATTTATTATTTTTTTATAAAAATAAGTAACATGCAATTCTAAGTGTAGATATGTCATGAGCATTAATTCAACAATTCCATATTCCATGAAACAAGATATACGAAACAATGGATGCAAAACAATGTGGCGATATCGAGTTCAACCCATAGCCGTGGGGAACCAGTCAGTCTAGTGGATCCACACGAAACGATATAACACAAAGCAAGCAAACACATAGATACATGTATAAGAAACAATTTATGAAACATAATATTTAAGTAATGAAGCACATAACGGCACTTTAATTTGCATGTTGATATTAAGAGACAAGGAAAAATTAGGATAAAAAGACACGTGATATACCCCAAAAAGATTAAATGATAAAAAGGGAAAAAGTAAATATCTACTCACTGTTTACGTTCCGTTATCCTTAGAAAAAACCACACAAGTATACGAGAAAAGATTCGAAAGGCGAAAAATCACCAAAACTGTATAAAATACTAAATAACCAACACCAAAACTGCATAAAATAAATTAAATGCATCCTATACTTAGGGCTTTTGTCTAATATAAATATAAATTAATACTACACCGTAGGACCTTTATTTGATAGGTCACCCTCGTTTGGTAGGTCACCTTCGTTTGGGGATGATGACATTCGTTTAAGGATGCTGATATATTAAGTTGATTATTGTTTTTAGTATAATAAAACAATAACAAGGAATTAATTAACAAGTAAAAGCACAAGTAATAATAAATAAATTCATACTTTTATTTATTTCGTTTAGGTTTCGGTTTTACAAACGACTTATTATTGATTAAGTGTCCAACCGAGATCTTTATAAAATTAACATTTTTAAATCTTGAAAATATTTACGTGAACTAAATTATTACACGACAAAATATAAATTATAAGTTATAAACATTTGCCTTTATATTTATTACGATTCGGATCCGATTTTCAAAACGGGCTTCTTTTTCTAAGATCCTTTTTCACGGATGTTACAATATCTATATATATATATATATATATATATATATATATATATATATATATATATATATAGTGGAGGGTTCAAATGAGAAGAAAAATTTTGTAAGAATAAAAAGAATAACTTTTAAATCAGTAGAAACTCTCCATTTACTTTATTTAATGTGTTATTTAATGTTATGGAAAAGGACATATAGGTAAAGCTATAATTGTCATTAATTAGCTAATTAATTAAACTTGAAAAAAATTAATGTACTCTTTCAAGATAAAATAATTTACGGTGAAGGACAATTTTCGACATGTGTAAGATAAATTTTAGTATGTGTAGGATAAATTTTGAAATATGTAGGGTAAATTTATATATGTGTAGGGTAAATTCTGGTAATTGTAAGATATATGTCGGATAAATTTTGAAATGTCTAAGATAAATTGTGTTTTCTTTATTAATAAGAGATAAAAAAAATTATTGAAAGTAGTTATAAACTATTTAATGTTTTACCATTATGTCATTTCTTCTTTTTCTTCTCACATTAAATTTCTTCTTAATATATATATATATATATATATATATAATATTGAGAAACATTCTGGACTACATATTTCTCTAAGCTTTTCGCAATATACACATTTATATAGTCAATTTTAAACCATACATATGTGTATATTACGGAAAACTTAGGGAAAATGTGTAGTCCAGAATGCTTCTCAAGTTTCTCAATTAGCCTAGTGCTTCTCACACGATCCCAACCCTGTATATATATATATATATACACACATATATGTATCCATAAGAAATAAAATAAGAGTACTGATAATCAGTTCTCCGAAACGTCTATCCAAGCTTTTGTTAAAATACTTCTTCATTGGTTGTCCATTTTACCACAAGTAGGTCAGCAGTATGGGTCTTCTCCTCATCAATTTTCTTTCTATGGCTTCTCTTTTTAGCCTTTCAAGATGACGGTTCAATAGTTTCTTGCGGTTGGGTTTCTGACACGAAGTTAGGTGCAGGGGTGTTTAGGATATAGGAACGAGTTGTTGGTAAGGAAAGTTTGGTAGAGGAAACTGGGACGGGGATATAGGGGGTTGTTGCTCAAAGGATACTATGGATAAAACATGCTCGTTAAAAGATTAGCATATGCCGTTATGCTGGGTAAGTTACCCCCAGAACTTGTAGAGGACAGTTTTCAGGCTAACTAGTATTTAGTGTTTCGCCTTGGTCATACGGGTTGTTTGGGTCAAAGGAACTGTTGTCGCTATGCATTTTTTTTATAAGTATGGAAATTTTTATAAAATCTGGAGTAGGGTAGAAGAGAATTGGGAAAAACGGCTGAATGTGGTTTAATTTATATTAATTTTTCATAAAAAAAATTATACTAGTCGTAGTACGACTCTTTTGAACCAACCAACCAGCGATCGACATGTCATCAGCATCCTTTACCCCACGCAGGTCTAGATAACCACGTCACATTCGAATGATGGCCTTCCAACGCCTAGGGCTATAAACGAACCGGACGAACATAAACAAGGCCTTGTTCGAGTTCATTTGTTAAGGACATTATGTCACACCCTAACCGATGAAGAAACATCGAGGTGAGACATAATAGATTGTTCAAACACAACATAATGCTAAAATTGTGACAATATATTAAAATTCAGAATTTCATTTCGCTAAATCAAGCATTACATTGTTCATGAAAATCAAAAATACGACAATTGGAATTTCAAAACTAACAATATTAAAATGCATAAATTAAAACTAGGTGATTATCAAAATCCACTAAAAGTCTTTTCTTGCCAAATCATCATCAAATATTTCCTGCAACAAGTATAAAATATCCGTTAACACAAATTATGTCGGTTAGCATACTAGTTTGTCTACACAGCATAAGTATGAATAATATCTCAAATACACATGTTTATTGTATACTAGTCATATAATCATACTAGCATGCAAGACTATATATCAACCCAAAGTTTCCAGTAGCATAACCTTATCACTGAAGTGAATAAGACCGCAAAGATTGAATACTCAACCATGACCCAAAAAATGGGTGATGTGCTAATCCTATAACGATATAAATGTTAAGGGAGGCTTTTAAAGTTAATGATAGATAGCATGCACAAGATTTTTCTAGTATGTATAAACAAGTAGCATAACAAGTAAGCATGTTTAAGGATTGAGTATTTTCATAAGATTGATTGTATGTGTGATTGTGATTTTAATACATATACATGTTGCAACCCAAATAGTGTTTAAAGCATAAAATGGGTCAAGTATGAACTCACGGTTTGCGGAGATTTCCCATAAAGTGTGAGTGAGCGGTTTTGAAAGATAGAACACCGAAGTTACCCTAAGAAGGTAAACAAAGGTGTATGAGTATTTGGACTTGGGAATTGGGAATGTAAGTTACAAGTGTGAAATTACATAAAAACATATCCATCTTAGATACTTATTCAAACACTATTATGTGTATGTGTTTTTCATGAGTCTGATTACTCATTAGAAATTCGAACTATAGAATCCAAGACCTTGGATATTCTCCACCTCAACATAATGTTCAACCATGGTTTGGTTGATATCATAGTTAGGTTTTTAAGTATGTATTATATAGGTGTATTTATATTATTAATTATATTGTCAAGTATTTCAAGCATTGTCAAAGATTAGAGGTATTATAGATCATTTAACCTCAAGAATTTACAAATGCACAAATCATCAGATGGATGATTCAGATGGTTATCAATACAAGTATGAAAAACAAAAAAATAATCTATCTAATTCACTAAGTAACCAAGTGAGGTTAACTATACGAGTGCTTCCAACATTGTATGGTTGGAGACTTGGTGTAGCATTGCTCACATTGTGATTCGAAGATTACATAGAGACTTGCAAGAACTTAAAATAAGGCATATGAACCTTAAAGTTTCTGGAACAAAACCGTAACTCAAGCCATTCAACATTGAAGCTAGTTGGTGGCTTGGTTTGGCTTGCAAAAGTTCCATGAAACAAAGTAAAGAGGTATATATTTGAAGATTTTAAAGAAAGTTAAGAAAAATCGTAACTTAGACCTCAAAATGGTGGTATACCATCTTTTTTTACTTTGGTAAACATGTGGTAATAATCTTACAGGTTATCCAAGGAAGAAGAAGAAGAAGAAAAACAAGAATAAAAACAAGTGAAAAACAAGTTTAAAGCTTAGTGTTATGAACTTAGAACAATTTGCCTCAACTTATATTTCCTGATGGTTTGAGTGTATTAGAGAGAGTGTTTGGAGTGTGGAAAATGTTTAGCAGGTGGTAAGGGGTTGTATTTATAGCTGGGACTAAGGTTTAGTGTTAAATAAGGAGGTTGAGGGTTGAAAGGAGGGGAAAGGAGGTCAAATTTGGAGCAGTTGCATTTTCTTTCTCGTCAGACCCCATGCGGACCATATGGGAAAGTCCATGTGATCCGTATGGGCCTTTAGAAAATTTCAAAAATTTCGTTTTAGTCCCGCGGGTTGTTTTGTGTGTTATTTTATGCCATAAACTCAATGCGTTGCATGTTTTGGACAATCTAAGGTGTATGTAAGTATGTAAAATAATAAAACGTGTATGAATATCATTCTGAGAAAAATGTAATCTTGATATGTGGCTTGGTTTTTAATCAAAAACGTGTTTCGTGATTGTTTACATATTGTGCAAGCATGTAACATCCGTCGAAAAACGGGTTTTCAAAACCCGCTTCGTTTATTAATCGAATATCAAGTTATAAAAATTTCGTTGCGTATTTATGATTAATTTTGATTTTAAACAATACATAATTAATAAACATTTTAGAATTTAGAAACTATAATTGTTAAAAAGTAAAAATAAATTAAATATAAAGGAAAAAAGGCTGCCGGGTTTCGAACCCGAGTCAGCCGGAAGAAACAAGCAACACTTAACCACTCCGCCACTTGACTCGTTTGTGTAATCAATGAATCAAATAAAACTTAAGTTCCACCCGTGAATTCATCTGTTTGCGTCAAGAACTGAAACTGCTCATCGGCTTTCAAATATCCAGAGACTTTTGGGTGATTGCGAGTTCCTGAATATAACCGATGAATCAATGCCAACCCACGTTCTAATCAATTCAATCTTCAATGCCTCGATTCATATGATTGTTGAAGATTGAAACCGAAATGAAATTTATTTCCAATTTACATTGATAATATCATCGCTTCACATCTCGGAAACACTCACAGAACCCTCAATTTCATTTTCACTCTAACTTCTGTTCGTCGGAATCATTATCTGCTATCGCCGGACATTCGCCGGAAAACCGAGACATACATCAAATCGGTAAATTTCTCGACTCTTTCGTTTTCAATCCATTGTTAGACTTATACTAACTTAAATCCTTCAACCAGAATCGGTCCCAGACAACGTTACCGGATATTCTGCACTCGCCGGAAAATCTCTGGACATTTCCGAAATCACACTGTAAATCGGTATAATCATCTAACCCCCCTGATATCTCTTGTTTAGTCACTTAATTTCACAACTAATTGATCAAAACTGTTAATTGATCCGCTCAGACGGAATTCATAAATCAGAGCCGACGACCCTTGCCGGAGTTCTGAGAAAAACATCGTGTTTGGTACAATTCTGTTCTTTAATCTCATTATCTAATACTTTCCAACCAACTATAAGTTTCGTTAATCGAATTAAACCATAACAGTCGGATATCATTTGTCTGTGTCTTTGAACGAAGAAGATGAAGTCGGACATTATGTATAAGTTTAATTAAAACAAGATATTAAACCGGGTTAGACACACAGTCCAGTGGTGGACTGTGTGCAAACACACAGCGCACGTCACGAGTTCGAACCTTACAAACGCACCGACTTTCCGAATTAAAACCAATTTTTTTAAAACTGAATCAGAGTAGGTCCCAGTATGTTTTTAAAATTAATATAAACTGTAAGTTAAACAGATAAGACACACAGCCCAACTGGTTGGGCTGTGCGCTTACAAACCAAAGGACCCGAGTTCGATCCGGGTCCCTGCAACCGGTTCGATCATTTTAAATCCTTTTAATATAAACCAAATAAATTAACATTTAATTAGTATATATATATAATTAAAACATAGAATATTTCGGGTTAGACACATAGCTCAGTTGGTAGAGCTGCGTGCACGCGTACGAGAGGTCCCGGGTTCGAACCTCACTCAGCGCACCAATTACCACTGTCCGACCGGTCAACGGACCGGTCAACGGTCAACCAAAAAGTCAATTTTTTATTTATTTATTTAATTTAAAAATCAATTAAAAATACTTAAAAATAATATTTTTAAAGTTAGAAAATGACCTTAAACTCACAAAAATAAATCTAAAAATCCTATTAATAAAATCCACTTATTTACCAAACCATTTCGTTATTATTTTAGGTTAGTTATTCCTCGTCGATCAAATCTCCAAACTCGTGCGCATTCAACATCACCAAAAGAACGCACCCATTGTGAGTGAACCTCTACCAATTCCCCGTTTTAATCACATTTTGGGGCGTATCATTTGTCGCTTATTATTTATTACATTTAAACACTTGTGCATCCATCATAACCATGATCAAATATGTATCCAATATGTATCAATTGTTTGTGTGGTTAATGTTTAGATTAAATTTATCATTCTCAGTACATACATCATCCTATAGGCTCGTCTGTTCCCCATTACCTATGAGCGGAACGTGGCGTTGCCAACATACGATCGGCTCCGTTTGATTGAGCCTTGATCTCACAGACATCATCATAAGCTCGTCCGTTCCCCATTACCTATGAGCGGAATGTGACGTTGCCAACATATACATTATCATTCATGTCATATACTCATTCAAGGTGGTTTGTGCTTGTTTGTTTATATACGTTTGCTCACATATGATTTTTGCACAATTTTCCATATTAAATACAACAAAAATTCAATAACAAATGTTTTTAACAAGGTTCCCTCGCCAACTTTTGTTGACCCAAAATCCCCCATTTTTACACATGATACAGGTGATTCAGTTGAAGCAAGAAACATATAGGACGGCCTAGAAGAATAAATCAGTTTAGGATTTGGATTGTTTTACTTAGTTTCTTTTTCCTTGTAACTGTATGAACTTGTTTTGAATATTGAAGTTGTAATTCGAATTTAATAAATATGAAACATTTTAGTAAACATCATGAGCTTTGGTGATAACTCAATTATGCCCCGACTCTTATTCCGCTGCGGGTCGGGGTGTGACAGATTGGTATCAGAGCCATGACTATAGGGATATAGGATAGGTTATTAGACCCTTAGAGCCTATACTATAGTTGATTAGAATTATAAATTTTTTTTATGTGTTACATACAAAATTCATGATGTTTATATGCTTTATGTTTATTGTTACATTCAATGTTATGCAAGCATGTTCATAAGTACATATTATTATACAATGCTCATTATGAATCATATCCTCATAACATATCATATCCATGAGAGCACACACCACACAGTTCTTATGATTTTTGCAACGATTTTTTTTATTTTCAAATCACATCAAAGTGAGTTCCTATGACGGGCATGTAGTAACTAGAAGGGTATGAGTACCGGTAGTCGGAACGTCCTGTCTAGGCTTGGCATTCGTATAAATCCAAAATAAAGGACCAGTTTGCCTACCTGGGGACTAACGATGAGAGTACGAAGGACCTATTAGGCCAAAGCATGCTATACCAAACGTCGTGTGAGCTAACCCCACTTTGAGTTGTCATTGTGTCTATACCTAGATACCCTCCTACCATACATCTGGCAAACACATTTCATGGTTTTCATTCGAGGGATGCGAGTATTAAACCGCCAACACCAATGTGAATCCTACTAAGCCAATAGTCATAGGGGCCCACATGACTATACAGGCGATGGTATGGGGGACATTGGAGGCCCAAACATGAGCAAACCCAAGACATCCTATGGATGTAGTTGCATTATTGATAATTATGTTATTTTTATTCATTTGACGACACATGACACCGAAAAAGACTCCTTAAACTCACAATCTTCTTATGTATGTTCCTGTAGATGTCGGATTGGCAGCAACGTGGGGGTAGAAAGTCAGGAAGGTCAAACGAACGCTTGGCCACTCAAATCGCAAAACAAATGGCCGCGATGCTTCCTGACATCGTAATTCAAGTCCAACAAGCTCTCGCCGCAAATCCCATAAACCCTCCCAATCAAGAAGACCAGAACGTCGACAACCCTCCCTCCAAAAAGTGCTCTTACAAACACTTCAAGTCTTGCGATCCCCCGAAATTTGAAGGGACCGAAGGTGTCACTGCTCTCCTCCACTGGTTTGAGGAAATGGAAAACACCTTCCTCAATTGCGATTGTCCCGAGGATCGCAAGGTACGTTACGCAACCGGGAGACTGTTTAGAGTAGCTCTTACCTGGTGGAATACAGAAAAAGGTAAGAGAGGAATCGAAGTTGCAATGGCCTTAACATGGGAGGAATTAAGGGAAATCATGACGAGACGCTTCTGTCCAAGAAGCGAGATCAAAAAGTTAGAGGATGAATTCCACTCGTTAAAGCAAAAGGAAGGAGATCATACTTCCTACAACAAAAGGTTTCTAGAGTTGAACCAAATGATCCCCAACTTGTTCACCCCAGTATACCGCTTAGTCGAACACTATATTCGAGGCCTCCCCTCGAAAATTCAAGACTCAGTTCTAAGCACTTCGCCTGCAACACTTGAAGCCGCTATGGAACTAGCTACCGAGCTTACCGAGAATCGCATCCGAAACGGCAAATTTAAGGACGAGAAAAAGAAAGCCCCCATTGAGGGCCAAACTTCAAACCATTTCACCTCCTCCTCAAAGTTTGCTAGTAAGAGGAAACGAAACAGCAGAAACTTTGCTGTCACACAAACAAACCTCCCTATCACTGCTGCACCCATCAGCCAAGTTGCCCCCTCAGCTTCACCATATAGAAAGCCATACTCCGGCCCATACCCAAAATGCAACCGTTGCCAATACCATCACTTTCCTGAACATCCCTGCCAACATTGCACCGGCTGTGGCCGTGCGGGTCACACCATCCAAACCTGTCGCACACTTCAGCGAACGAACCGCAATCAGCCCTCAACCCAAACCCGCCATCAGATAGTGGGTCAAGCCCAACAACCTTTACTCCTACCACCTGCCCAACATGTAGCCCAATCCTACTACCAACCCAACTACCCCATGATGCAACCTATGTGGGCTTGTTACAACTATGGAGACCCGAACCACTTCAGGAACACCTGTCCACGCTTGGTGAACATCATCCATGCCCAAGCTCAAGCAAATCCAGTAAACCAGGCTAACCAAGCTCCTCCACCTGCTAGGGGAAGAGCTTTCAACATCAACGCCAATCAAGCTAGGGCTGACAACAACGTGGTTAATGGTACGTTTCCATCAATGGTAGTTATGCATCCATGTTATTTGATACTGGCGCGGATAAGAGTTTTGTGTCCTTAGAATTTGAACCCATCCTCAACCAAACTCGTGATAAACTCATGGAATCCATAACGGTAGAAGTTGCTGACGGAAAACCGGTCTCATTAAACTCTATTATACGCAATTGTACTCTCACCCTAAACGATCACGATTTTCTAGTTGACCTCATTCCTATGAAGTTGGGAAGTTTCGACATTATAATTGGTATGGACTGGCTCAGTCAACATCATGCTGAAGTAGTATGCCGTGAAAAGTTCATTCGCATTCCTCTTGCAAACGGTCAGACTCTACGAATCTTTGGAGAAACCCCTTCGAAAGGACTCCAATTAATGTCCTGTCTTTAAGCCCGAAAATATCTCCGCAAGAATTATGCCGCATTCCTAACTCACGTCGTCAAAAAGGGAACCAATGAGAAGAAACTCGAAGACATCCCAGTAGTAAAAGAATTTCCGCAAGTTTTTCCTGACGACATTTCAGGACTTCCTCCCGTGAGAGAAGTCGAATTCCGCATTGATCTTATACCTGGAGCTACACCAGTTGCAAAATCTCCTTATAGGTTAGCCCCATCCGAAATGCAAGAGCTGGCCAGTCAACTGCAAGAGCTGACTGACAAAGGATTCATACGTCCTAGCTCATCGCCTTGGGGTGCACCTGTCCTTTTTGTGAAGAAGAAAGATGGAACGTTTCGCATGTGTATCGACTACAGAGAACTCAACAAGTTAACGGTCAAGAACCGCTACCCATTACCTCGCATCAATGATCTTCTTGACCAACTTCAAGGCGCCACCTGTTTTTCAAAAATCGACCTTCGTTCTGGTTATCATCAACTCAGAGTACATGAAGAAGACGTTCCAAAGACCGCCTTCCGAACTCGATATAGTCATTTCGAATTCATGGTCATGCCATTTGGTTTAACCAACGCTCCAGCAGTATTTATGGATTTAATGAATAGGGTATGCAAACCCTACCTCGACCGCTTTGTCATAGTCTTCATCGACGACATCCTCATCTACTCAAAGTCTAAGTCTGATCATGAACGACACCTTCGACTCATCCTTACACTCTTAAGGACAGAAAAGCTGTACGCTAAGTTTTCGAAATGTGAATTCTGGTTAAGGGAAGTACAATTCCTTGGACACGTCGTCAATGACAAGGGAATTCATGTTGATCCCTCAAAAATCAAGGCAGGAATGGCAAGCGCCACGAACCCCTACCGAAGTAAGATCATTTCTTTGTTTGGCTGGTTACTATCGCCGTTTCATTGCAAATTTCTCCCGTATTGCTGTACCACTCACGGCTTTGACTCATAAAGGAAAGCCCTTCATATGGGGACCCAAATAAGAAGAAGCCTTCCAAACTCTAAAGCAAAAACTCTGTGACGCACCTATCCTCACACTTCCTGAAGGTTGTGATGACTTCGTGGTTTATTGCCACGCGTCAGGGCAGGGACTAGGCTGTGTACTGATGCAAAGAGGAAAAGTGATCGCTTATGCTTCTAGACAACTCAAAATTCATGAGAAGAACTACACCACCCACGACCTGGAACTTGGAGCCGTTGTGTTCGCTGTCAAGATATGGAGACATTACCTCTACGGTACCAAGTGTGAAATATACACTGACCACAAGAGCCTCCAACATATCTTTAACCAAAAGGAGGTGAATATGAGGCAACGAAGATGGGTCGAACTTCTTAATGACTACGACTGTGAAATTCGGTATCATCCTGGCAAGGCAAACGTGGTGGCCGATGCGCTCAGTCGAAAGGGTTATGCGAACTCCATTCGTCTTCTATGTTCGCAAATCATAACCGACATCAAAGATCAAATCCGAGAAGCCCAACATGTTTCTGTAACAGAAAACGACGTACGCAATGAGCTATCTTGTGGAGCAGAACTTAAAATCGATACCAAATCCGACGGTATTCTGTACTATCTAGATCGCATATGGATTCCCGATCACAATAACCTTCGTGATTTCCTTATGAATGAGGCGCACAAAACACGGTACTATGTACACCCAGGAGCCGACAAGATGTATCAAGACCTTCGATACACCTACTGGTGGCCTGGCATGAAGAAGGATATCGCTGTTTTTGTTTCCAAGTGCCTTACATGTTCCAAAGTAAAAGCTGAACATCAAAGACCCTCAGGACTTCTAGTCCAACCCGAAATACCTTTATGGAAGTGGGAAAACATAACTATGGATTTCATTACCGGGTTACCTCGCACCTCCAGTGGGTATGACACTATATGGGTAATCATTGACCGTCTTACAAAATCAGCTCACTTCATTCCGATTCGCGAGGACTTCAAGAACGAGAAGTTAGCTCGTATCTACATCAGCGAGATCGTAAGCCGTCATTGTGTACCTTTAAGCATCATTTCAGACCGTGATGGTCGTTTCACTTCACGAACATGGCAAGCCGTACAAGCCGCCTTGGGTACACGATTAGACCTCAGTACCGCTTATCATCCTCAAACTGATGGACAATCTGAACGCACCATCCAAACACTTGAAGACATGCTTTGAGCATGTGTCATAGACTTCAAGGGAAATTGGGACGCTCATCTACCATTAGTTGAATTTTCGTACAACAACAGCTATCATTCAAGTATCAGCATGGCACCTTTCGAAGCTTTATATGGTCGTAAGTGCCGATCACCAATATGTTGGCACGAAATTGGAGAAGCACAAATCACCGGTCCAGAATTAATTCAATAAACAACAGACAAGATCCATCAAATTCGAAACAATCTTCTAGCGGCACAAAGTCGTCAAAAGAGTTATGCAGACAAACGACGAAAGCCCTTGGAGTTTAACGTTGGTGATCAAGTACTTTTAAAAGTATCACCGTGGAAGGGAGTAGTTCGTTTTGGCCAGAAGGGCAAGCTAGCACCACGCTACGTAGGACCTTTCAAGATACTCGAAAGAGTAGGACCTGTAGCATACAAGCTTGACCTACCAGAAGAACTCAACAGAATTCACCCCACGTTCCACGTATCAAACTTAAAGAAGTGCCTCGCCGATGAAAACCTCCATATTCCCCTAGAAGATATTCAGATCGATGAATCTATGCACTTCATTGAAAGAGCAGTAGAGATCATGGACTTCGGAGAAAAATGTTTAAGACAGAGTCGTATTCCAATTGTTAGGGTACGCTGGGAGTCGAAACGAGGACCTGAGTTTACTTGGGAACGTGAAGACTCAATGCGCGAAAAATACCCGCATCTTTTTCCTGTTACCACTACTACTTAAATTTCGGGACGAAATTTCTAAAAGTAGGGGATACTGTAACATCCGTAACCCGCTTCGTTTATTAATCGAATATCAAGTTATAAAAATTTCGTTGCGTATTTATGATTAATTTTGATTTTAAACAATACATAATTAATAAACATTTTAAATTTAGAAACTATAATTGTTAAAAAGTAAAAATAAATTAAATAAAAAGGGAAAAAGGCTGCCGGGTTTCGAACCCGGGTCAGCCGGAAGAAACAAGCAACACTTAACCACTCCGCCACTTGACTCGTTTGTGTAATCAATGAATCAAATAAAACTTAAGTTCCACCCGTGAATTCATCTGTTTGCGTCAAGAACTGAAACCGCTCATCGGCTTTCAAATATCCAGAGACTTTTGGGTGATCGCGAGTTCCTGAATATCACCGATGAATCAATGCCAACCCACGTTCTAATCAATTCAATCTTCAATGCCTCGATTCATATGATTGTTGAAGATTGAAACCGAAATGAAATTTATTTCCAATTTACACTGATAATATCATCGCTTCACATCTCGGAAACACTCACAGAACCCTCAATTTCATTTTCACTCTACTTCTGTTCGTCGGAATCGTTATCTGCTATCGCCGGACTTTCGCCGGAAAACCGAGACATAAATCAAATCGGTAAATTTCTCGACTCTTTCGTTTTCAATCCATTGTTAGACTTATACTAACTTAAATCCTTCAACCAGAATCGGTCCCAGACAACGTTACC
The DNA here is from genome assembly GCA_947069175.1 of Scalesia atractyloides. Taxonomy (NCBI): domain Eukaryota; kingdom Viridiplantae; phylum Streptophyta; class Magnoliopsida; order Asterales; family Asteraceae; genus Scalesia; species Scalesia atractyloides. The sequence continues at coordinate 12,678,681 of CAMTDV010000001.1, read as the reverse complement.
GGATATTCTGCACTCGCCGGAAAATCTCTGGACATTTCCGAAATCACACTGTAAATCGGTACAATCATCTAACCCCCCTGATATCTCTTGTTAGTCACTTAATTTCACAACTAAGTGATCAAAACTATTAATTGATCCGCTCAGACGAAATTCATAAATCAGAGCCGACGACCCTTGCCGGAGTTCTGAGAAAAACATCATGTTTGGTACATCTGTTCTTTAATCTCATTATCTAATACTTTCCAACCAATTATAAGTTTCGTTAATCGAATTAAACCATAACAGTCGGATATCGTTTGTCTGTGTCTTTGAACGAAGAAGATGAAGTCGAACATTATGTATAAGTTTAATTAAAACAAGATATTAAACCGGGTTAGACACACAGTCCAGCGGTGGACTGTGTGCAAACACACAGCGCACGTCACGAGTTCGAACCTTACAAACGCACCGACTTTCCGAATTAAAACCAATTTTTTTAAAACTGAATCAGAGTAGGTCCCAGTATGTTTTTAAAATTAATATAAACTGTAAGTTAAACAGATAAGACACACAGCCCAACTGGTTGGGCTGTGCGCTTACAAACCAAAGGACCCGAGTTCGATCCGGGTCCCTGCAACCGGTTCGATCATTTTAAATCCTTTTAATATAAACCAAATAAATTAACATTTAATTAGTATATATATAATTAAAACATAGAATATTTCGGGTTAGACACATAGCTCAGTTGGTAGAGCTGCGTGCACGCGTACGAGAGGTCCCGGGTTCGAACCTCACTCAGCGCACCAATTACCACTGTCCGACCGGTCAACGGACCGGTCAACGGTCAACGGTCAACCAAAAAGTCAAATTTTTTATTTATTTATTTATTTATTTAATTTAAAAATCAATTAAAAATACTTAAAAATAATATTTTTAAAGTTAGAAAATGACCTTAAACTCACAAAAATAAATCTAAAAATCCTATTAATAAAATCCACTTATTTACCAAACCATTTCGTTATTATTTTAGGTTAGTTATTCCTCGTCGATCAAATCTCCAAACTCGTGCGCATTCAACATCACCAAAAGAACGCACCCAATGTGAGTGAACCTCTACCAATTCCCCGTTTTAATCACATTTTGGGGTGTATCATGTGTCGCTTATTATTTATTACATTTAAACACTTGTGCATCCATCATACCCATGATCAAATATGTATCCAATATGTATCAATTGTTTGTGTGGTTAATGTTTAGATTAAATTTATCATTCTCAGTACATACATCATCATAGGCTCGTCTGTTTCCCATTACCTATGAGCAGAACGTGGCATTGCCAACATACGATCGGCTCCGTTTGATTGAGCCTTGATCTCACAGACATCATCATAGGCTCGTCCGTTCCCCATTACCTATGAGCGGAACGTGACGTTGCCAACATATACATTATCATTCATGTCATATACTCATTCAAGGTGGTTTGTGTTTGTTTGTTTATATACGTTTGCTCACATATGATTATTGCACAATTTTCCATATTAAATACAACAAAAGTTCAATAACAAATGTTTTTAACAAGGTTCCCTTGCCAACTTTTGTTGACCAAAAATCCCCCATTTTTACACATGATACAGGTGATCCAGTTGAAGCAAGAAACATATAGGACGGCCTAGAAGAATAAATCAGTTTAGGCTTTGGATTGTTTTACTTAGTTTCTTTTTCCTTGTAACTGTATGAACTTGTTTTGAATATTGAAGTTGTAATTCGAATTTAATAAATATGAAACATTTTAGTAAACATCATGAGCTTTGGTGATAACCCAATTATGCCCCGACTCTTATTCCGCTGCGGGTCGGGGTGTGACAAAGCATGGTTAAACAAATATGATATAAGATGCTATTTCCATTATAATCTAGTATCGGAATTACAAGGATTGAACTTGAAATCCAAATTACAAATAATTGAAAATAATTTGGAAATTACATAAAGTTACACATAATGTGTTCACGAACGATTCTTGAACACTTCCCGAACGAGATTTATGTTCGTGTTCGTTCATTAAGGAAAGGAACACGTTCACGAACACGGATAATATCAACGAAACGACGGTGGCTAGAGGTGGATGGTGCGAGGGAGTGGCGCATGACCTTGAAGCCCTACTTGTTAAAAGAAGGCCGGTCATATATTTTTTATGTGAATAATGAGAAGAAAAGTGGAACGGTGGATAAACAAGACAATGATAGAGTTTCCTATTTTATTTGCTTAGGTAATAAGAAAAATAACATTTAAAGAATATAAAAGGTTTAGATAAAATAAATAAATGCTAAAAAAACTTTTATGAAAAACATAAATAAACGAATGTTCACGAACATATTTCCGAACGTTAACTAACGCAATTGAACGAACGAGACATCTATTCGTGTTCGTTCATTTAAATAACCGAACATAATTTCTTGTTCAGTTAACGAACGTAAACGAACTTTCCGCCAAATAGCTCACGAACTCTTCACTGAACATTCGGTTTGTATACAGCCCTACTAACGCCTTCACTCCATTAACTCTAAAGAAGCCATAGTGACAAGCTTTTATCACTCCAAAGATCCTTCTATCATATGAAATTTAAATCATTTTGTTTATATTTTTCGCATGTGGAATATACTAATTTATAATGATTCAAAGGATTCGGATCAACAGAATACTCCTACGAGTTATGAGAACTTAAAGAACTTCGTCTTTCCGTGCGATTTTTGCCCCCAATTTTTGCACACACCTAGATTAAAATGTTACATACATAACTATAAAAAAAGAAATTCGAAGTAGCGTTTTTGGCCTTTACACCTGCTGCAAAAAAAACAGTTGCCTTCGGCGTCAATCAACATTTACACCACCTGTAAGTGTTTTTTGCTAGTGATTTTCTCTGTTTTTACTTAATGTTATTAGCTAGTTGAAATTTCCCACAAGTTACGACTAGTGTTAGGTTGGTATTTATTAATTTTATTAAAGTACCAGATAAGATACTTAAGATACTGGTACTTAAAATAGTAATCGAAAATAGCTATGTTTAAAAAGATATCGACAAACGTTTTATATCCATTAAAAACTATAGAAACTGGTGCCTATGTTATTTGGTCGATATCAGTTCGGTTCGGTTCGTCACAACACCAGATGGTATCCATTCGGATCGTCACGGTAAAGAACAAACAAAACTATTATAGAAACGTTGAAGAAAATTAACCACGGGGCAACAGTATATTCAAAATTTTACAAAGCTTTATATTTTATTATTAAAATAACTAAAAGGGTAAACGACATCACTTTATATAAAAAAAAATTGTGAGGTAGTTTTCATAACATGTACGTTTGTGCTTTACTCTTGATAACTCGGTTTTAAGTAAAATTCATATTGAGACGTAGATAGAAATAAGTACGTCTTAACCACATTCTCATAATTTTATAAAATATCGTATTTTAAAAGTTATAACATAAAAAACATATAATCTCAAAGTAATTATAACAAAATACAATAAGAAGAAAATTATTACTGCTCAAAACGCAGTAGAATTTTACTAAACTTGAATAAAAATAAAAATGAATTAATTTAAATACAACCAATCAACCTAACCTCAAGAGATCATTTTGTATTCTTTCTTGTTTGTCGGATAACATTATAAACAATACTATGAAAAAATATTTTTTTTAATGTGGGCATATTTTAAAGGTAGAGGTTTATATCTCTTAAATGGGAGGTTCTAGGTTTAAATGTATGAATTATTATCTATTTATAGTGTGACTATCCACTTTTATTTACCATTATATGATGAATTTCCATGTACTTAACATACGGTTTGTACGCCTATAAAGAGTGGACGTGTGATCCATATTTTATACCAAAAAATAAGATGTACATATCCCCAATCTCTCTTTCTTATCTCTATAATGTTAAAATAGGCTAGTTGTTTCAAGCACGATATCAACACAACTTGCTTTTGGAGTTAGATCGTAATATCACAAGGTAAATTAGCTTTCATTGTTCTTCATTCTCTTAAACGTATATTGCAATTCATATAATGTTGTGTTCATAGACTTGTTTTGTTCTCTCTTAAATCTTACAAAATAATTCACAAGTTTACTTATATACATGTCTGGAATATTTATATTTATTGTTTACTAATATGTTTATACAAATCTAAAATAAAAAAAGAGATGTTGATTCATGTTTCTTATAAACAGAAAGGATATAAGCAGAAAGGATGATGATCATCTCATTTATTTCATTATAGACAACGAGTGAAAAATATATTACATATCTTTAAAATTGATGATAAAACTTATTTTGTCATTTAAACTAGTTAATAATTTCGGTATGTTGATGGTCCTTATGGACAGTTTAAATCAAGAAACAAAACACAAAATGTTTTGTTCAAAGAACCATTATGATATTATTAGTTAAATATTTTTGTTTAATCTAAACAAGGGGGGGTGAAAATAGTTTTCTGTTTTCTTTTAATTTTAAGCTGTAGAACTTTATTCTGTCTTTCACAATCAAAAGTTTTGTTTTTAATGAATCCTAAGGGTTTTTCGTAGAAAGATATAGTTAAAAACAAATATTTTCCTTTATTATATTATGTTTGATAGTATACATACACTGATATTAAATAAGAAAATGTATGAATAATTAATTTTTTGGATTGTCAGTTTAGCTTGTTACATGTTCTTACCTGAGTTAGATTTTATAATGCGATGTTGCTCACTGTTGTATCTATTTTCATCCTAACACACAAAAGAATTTCATAAAGTAAACCAATAGCCAACATGAACTCTAAATACCTATTTTGTTATTATTAAAGAATTTGATCCCATTCTTTTTTTCTTATTTTTTGTTATGTTTTATTAAATGGCAATAAATTTGACAAAATTGGGCTTTAACTCCTTGGGTTTGCTTGTGTATGTTAAAATTCCTTTTATGCCAATTATGATGAGATAAAATTAAGATATGATAAATGATTGTTTATAACCTGATGAATTTGTCAGGCTTATAGAACTAATTATATTAAGTCATATAATTTACATATTTATTTGTTTGAATTTACTTTCAGTTGGTAAAACATACAAAAATAATTAAATAAATAAAACAAAATACACTTGTAGTGTAATTTAATATTTCATTACTGGTTACATTTTCGTTAATTACCAAATTGTCTTTACTTGTTTATTAATCTATAAACTATATGCAATTATTTATTATGTTATCACAATGCAACATTAGTATATCATTGTTTAGCATAATTAAGAGGGAAAATTTTGACGAAGTAAAAAATATATGTATTTCAAATTATTGGCCTCTTCCATCTATTAACTTACCTAATATCTATATATGCATGGATATATCATACACAAATATATGTAAACAAACTTTAATTGGTAATGCCTGAATACATTATTATTTTGTTAGTCTTGTTTTATTTTATAGTCAATAATTGTTACTAAATTTTATTTGATTATAATTTGAATAACATGCATTAATTCATGCGTAATTCTTTAATATAGTTAGCTATGTCGAATCTTGCAAAGTTTGAGTTTATGGCTTTAGACGTCACTGGATTTGTCATAGGCTTTGGATGCTGAAATCTATCTAAATGCCAATAACCTTGGGGAAACAATTAAAGCATGAAAAAAATAAATACCCAAGATAAAGCAAAGGCAATGATTTTCTTACGCCACCATATTCATGAGTCCTTGAAAAATGAATATCTCACTATCAAAAATCCATTCGTCCTGTGGACCAATTGATAGAAAGGTATGAGCATCAAAAAACAGTAATATCACCAAGAGCTCACTATGAATGGCTCAATTTAAAGTTGCAAGACCTTAAGTCTATAAGTGAGTATAACCCAGCAATGTTTAGAATCATGTCACAATTGATTCTATGTGGTGAAAATATTACTGATAAGTAGATGTTGGAAAAAACCTTCTCCACCTTTCACGCCTCAAACGTTGTCTTGCAACAACAATATCGTAAAAGGGGCTTCGCCAAATACAGTGACTTAATATCATGTTTGCTTGTGGCTGAGCAAAATAATGAGCTACTAATGAAAAACCATGAAACTCGTCCGGTTGGTACAACCCCATTCCCAGAAGTAAATGTGGCAACATATAATGACCAAAGTGGAAGTCACGGACTTGGTTGTTGCTATCAACGTGGGTGTGGTCATTGTCGTGGCTGTGGTCGTGGACGTGAATATGGTCGGGGGAATTATCATGGTGTTCAATTTGAAAACAAAGGAACCCTCCAAAGGTTACGTGATTATGAAAAGAAATACAATGATGGAAAAGGTAAAAAGAAAAATGGAACCCCATCGAATGCATGCTATCGATGTGGAAGTAGCAACCACTGGCTGGTACATGTCGTACAGCCATACACTTGGTAGGGCTTTACAAACAATCTATAAAAGACAAAGGAAAATGAATAGAGACAAATTTCACATATGAATATGGAAATGTCGACGTCCCAAGTGGTGAAAATGACCTAATGCAAGTAATCTGGATTATGATGATTTCCTTATCGAGCTAGCAAATTTGGATTCTGGTGATATCGTGGCTAATACCAACCAGTTGGATGCTTGCAATTTTCCTTACGCGTGAATGATTATATTTAAAGTTATGTTATTCCCTTGATGTTTTATCAAGACATTTTGTTTGTGATTTTTTTTGAAGTATTTTTGGGGCACTTTATGGGATTTGTTATTTTTGAACAATATTAGACTTTTATTTATAAAATTTTGTTCTATTTTGAAGCATATGGAGTGTTCAACTAAACATCCTATTAGTGGTGAAGATGTATGTCTAATAGACAGTGCTACTATGCATATGATTCTAAAGAAAAAGAATTACTTCTCTAGTTTAACAATGAAAGAAGCAAGCGTTGGTAATATATCGGTAAAACAAAATTAATTAAAGGCTTTGGAGAAGCTTATGTAGTTCTACAAAGTGGAACTTTGCTCAAAATTAACATAAACAATGCATTATTTTCCCCACTATCTCAAAGAAAAGTAATAAGCTTTAAAGATATTCGTCTAAATGGATATCATCTTGAGACTACAAGTGAGGGGCATGATGAGTACCTTCAAATCACAAGTATGATTTCGGGTAGAAAAACATATATTAGAGAAGTTACCCGCGTTTTCCTCTGGTTTGTGTTCTACCAAAATTGGTGAAGTTGAATCAAATGGAATCATAAACCATGAGTTTATGGACCGAGAAAATTTTATAATTTGGCATGACCGGTTAGGCCATCCCGGATCAATAATGATGTGAAAAATTATAGAAAATTCACGTGGTCATTCTTTGAAGAACTAGAAGAGTCTTCACTCTAAGGATATTACATGTGTTGCATGCTCACAAGGGAAATTAATCACTCGCCCATCACCAGTTAAGCTATGGACAGAATCCTTGAGGTTTTTTAGAAAGAATACATGGGTATATATGTGGGCCTATACACCCTCCTAGTGGACCATTTGGATACTTTAAGGTCTTAATTGATGCATCAACTAGATGGTCACATGTGAGTTTACTATCAATTAATAAGGCTAAGTGCACATTTTCCAGATTATTCCATCAAGAAAATTCGGTTGGACAATGTTGGTGAATTTACTTCTTAAACCTTCAATGATTACTGCATGTCTATTGGCATAAGTGTAGAGCATCATGTACCTCATGTACATACACAAAATGGACTTGCTGAATCGCTTTTCAAGCGACTTCAAATGATTGCATAACCAATGATTATGAAATCAAAACTACCAGCATCTGCTTGGGGGGCATGCAATTTTACATGCAGCAACACTAATTCGCATCAGGCCAACGAGTTACCACACTTCCTCCCCATTAAAGTTGGTTTTGCCAGGAACCAGATATTTCCCATCTAAAGATTTTCGGTTGTGCCGTATATGTTCCTATCACTCCACTACAATGCACAAAGATGGGACCTCAAAGGAGGTTAGGAATATATGTTGGGTATGAATCACCATCGATCATTAAGTAATTAGAGCCATCAATAGGTGATTTATTTACGGCTCGATTTGGTGATGGTCATTTTGTTGAAACAACATTCCCAACATTAGGGGAGATGAAAAGCAGCTGAAAAATAATAATATAATTTGGAATGAATAATCATTATCTCATCTTGATCCTCGAACTAAACAGTGTGAACTAGAAGTTCAAAGGATAATTCATTTACAAAGATTAGCAAATCAATTATCATACGCATTTACTGACCCAAAGAGAGTGACTAAGTCACACATACCAGCTGCTAATGCTCCAGTAAAAATAAGTGTCCCAGAAGGACAACCACATGTTGGAAATGAGTCTAATACACGCCTCAAACGTGGTAGACCAATCGGTTCTAAAGATAAAAATCCTCAAAAGAAAAAGTAGCAAATAATGGAGATGGTCAATTCGAGGTAATGATAATTCCAAGAAAAAAGTCTCCTGAAGAGACACTAGACATGATAATTCCAGAAGAACCTGAAAACAAAGAGATCTCAATAAATTATAATATGTCTAGAAAGGTATGGAACCGAAATGAAATCGACGTCGATGGCTGTTTTTCATATAAGCGCTAGAAGTAATGGAAAATAATGAGGATCAAGAACCAAAATCTGTTGAGGAATGTAAAAAAAAGAAATGATTGTCCAAACTGGAAAGACATAATTAAGGCAGAATTAGATTCCCTCAATAAACGAGAAGTTTTTGGACCAGTAGTCCCTATACCTGAAGGTGTAAAGTCTATCGGATATAAGTGGGTCTTTGTGCGAAAACGTAATGAGAAAAATGAAATCGTACGATACAAGGCAAGTTTAGTAGCACAAGGATTTTCACAAAGACCTGGGATTGATTATGAGGATACATATTCTCCAGTGATGAATGCGACAACTTTCGTTATCTTGTTAGTCTGGTAATACAAGAAGGGATTGGCTTGCGTCTAATAGATGTTGTGACAACCTACCTCTATGGCTCACTTGATACTGATATTTACATGAAACTCCCTAAAGGATTCAAATTGCCAAACTCATGTACATCTAGTTCTCGAGAACATCTTTCAATTAAATTAAATAAATCATTATATGGGCTAAAACAATCTGGGCGTATGTGTTATAATCGCCCCAGTGAGTATTTGTTGAAAGAAGGTTATAAAAATGATTCAATATGCCCATGTATTTTCATAAAAAGGTCAGAATCTGAATACGTTATAATTGGTGTATACGTTGATGACTTGAATAAAATTGGAACTCCAAGGAGCTCCAAAAGGCGGTTGAATATTTGAAAAGCGAATTTGAAATGAAAGACCTTGGCAAAACAAAATTTTGTCTCGGGTTACAAATCGAATATCTTAAGGGTGGAATCCTTGTGCATCAACAAAACTAGATACACAAGTTAATCAAAAGGTTCTATATGGAAAAATCACATCCATTTAGTAATCCAATGGTTGTAAGATCTCTTGATGTCGAGAAAGACCCATTCCAACATCCGAATGATGGAGAGGAAAATTCTTGGTCCAGATGTACCATATTTAAGTGCAACTGGTGCACTAATGTTTCTTGCTAGTCATACACGACCAGATATATAATTTTTTTATAAATTTATTGGCAAGACATAGTTCATGCCCAACAAAGAGGCATTGGAATGGGGTAAAACAAAATTTTCGATACCTTCAAGGTACAAACGATATGGGTTTGTATTTTACTAACCAATCGACAACAAGTTTGGTTGGTTTTGCTGATGCAGGGTATTTGTCTGATCCTCACACTGGAAAATCTCAAACTGGATATTTATTCACAAGTGGAGGTACTGCTATTTCATGGCGTTCTATAAAGCAAACAACGACAGCCACATCATCTAATCATGTAGAAATATTGGCGATTCATGAAGCCAGCTGAGAATGTGTTTGGTTAAGGAATGTAACACAACACATTTGTGGGTCTTGTGGAATTTCTATGAGAGATGAAGGACCAACAATTTTACATAAAGACAACACAGCATGCATTGCTCAACTTAAGGAAGGATACATCAAAGGAGACAGAACGAAGCACATTTTACCTAAATTCTTTTTCACACATAATTTGCAAAAGAATGGAGATATTACTGTCCAACAAATTCGTTCTAGCGACAATTTGGCAGACTTGTTTATTAAATCACTTCCGACCTCTACATTCAAGAAACTTGTTCATGGGATCGGGATGCGTCGACTCAAGGAGCTTAAATCATCAGGGGAGAATAATACGCGCTGCACTCATTTTCCCTTAGTTATGGTTTTATCCCACTAGGATTTCCTGGCAAGGTTTTTAACGAAGCAACATCCCAAGCGTATTATAAGAATAATATATTATTTTTACGTGAATAATCAAAGGGGAGTTTTATGAATTATTATCTATTTATGGTGTGACTGTCCACTTGTATTTACCATTATATCATAACTGTCCATGTACTTAACACTCATCTTGTAAGCCTATAAATAGAGGTACATGTGATCTATATTTTATACCAAAAAATAAGATATACATTTCTCCAATCTCTCTTTCTTATCTCTATAATGTTAATAGGCTGGTTGTTTCAAACAGACAAATATGTAATTTCGTTTTATTGATGTAATTTATAGTAATACTAACATTTATCATTAAAAAGATATTTTTCCAATAATATACTTTAATTATGTTTTATTAAATTTTGCCTCCCACATCACGCACCTCAGCCGAGAATTTGTTGTGAGGTTAAAATTCAAGCTTTTCATGGATATCAAATAGAGCCAAATGTATTAAGATAGCTGATGGTGGCGAACACGATTTTTTCTTTCCAGTTGTTCCAAAAAAAATGATTTTTTCAAAGCACAAAACACATTTTTCTTTGTGCATATGTTATTGTCTTTTAATTCAACTACGCGTAATTAATAGACCACCGAAAACACGTTCGTTTTGTTTTGTTTTTTTTTAACATTTTAATTTATTTTCTTTTGATTGAATTTCCCCTGATATGCGCACACCAAATATATATATATAGGATAAGGTTCTAGAATGAACACTAAGCTGAGAGTGAACTGTGTGAACTAATCTGAGCCATTGGATTATATTATCTAGAGATTTTTAAACAATGACAGTATTGCAATTATAATGTTGTAACTTCCCTTTAAATTAATTGACAGAAGGGTATTTGCGTCTTTGGTAAATTGCATTTATTAAACAATATAATCAAAATTCCTAAAATCTTGCTACTTTCCGTATATACAAGATACCCAGTTGTTAGTGTATACACATGTGTACAGTCTCGATAGTATTAGTTTATACAAGATACACAGAAGTTAGTTTATACACATGTGTACAGTCTCGCTAACTATCAATTTATACAAGATACACAGCTGTTAGTTTATACACATATGTACTTGAATAATACACATGTGTATAAATCTGGTTTATACCGACCTGTGGGAACAAGATGTAATTATACACAAGTGTATAAGTCTTGTATATACTGACCTGTATACACATATGTAAAAAAAAATAATTTAATTAGGTTTAATATTTAATTTTAAAAAGAACATAAGAGTTTATTTAAAAATAAATATTAGCCCTTTAGTCTCTTATAATTAAAATAATAGAGAAATAATTAAAAATGTGTGTGAGAGAGAGAGAGAGTTAAGAGATGAGAAAATTAAGGGATCTAATTAAAAGTACTTGATTAATACCAATCTTACCATTTTAATCTAAAAATGATCAAAGACCAAGATTAGTTCACTCAGTTCACTCGCAAGAAGTTGTTTACAAATGATCCTAATCCTATGTATATATATATATATATATATAATTTAAGCGTCAATCTATATCTAAAATCAATTATATATATAGGGAGTAGATAATGACAAAACTCTTCACTTGTGAAAGAAAACTCTATCGAACAATCAATATTTGTGTTGGATTTTTTCTGAGTTTAGCTTTTAGGGTTTAAGGTTTAATTTTTAGACTTATGGATTAGTTTTAGCATTTAGTTTTTTAGAGTTTAAGTTTATTTCGTAAGTTTTATAATTTACGGTTTAGTAATGGTTAGATAGAGTTTTTTCGAACTTTCTCTCTTTCTCTCTCTCTCAATATATATATATATATATATATATATATATTCATTGGGAAACAAAAAAACAGGAAATCATAGATTTTACATGTAAAAAACCCATTTTTACATACAGTTTTACATATAAATAGATGTAGAAGCGTTTACTTAAAGTAAAAGGTATAGGCTTTTTTTAAAAAAAAGTTCTCTTATTCAAATGAAATATATATATATATATTGTTAAAACTTTACAGAAAAAGAAAGTAAAGTATACACCATACCTTTTTATGTGTATACACACAAACACAAGCGTCTATAAATGAAAACATAATCATTGAGTGAGAGAAATATCATGGAGTCAAAGGGAGGTATAATCATTGAGTGAGAGAAATATCATGGAGTCAAAGGGAGGTAGATTAGGGCTTCACTTCTTGTAACATTTTGTATTTTGGGTTTCGAAAAACCTGCCTCAAATTATCAATCGAAGTAGATTTTATTCATATCGGTTGATTTATTTTCATTTTAGTTTATTAGGTTATAAAATAGCAAAGTTTGAATTTATCTTAGTAAATAAAATAAGGAATCAATTAAATATTAAATATTTAGAATTAAAAACAAATTTAGCTTAAAATAATTTAAATAAATAAAAACTAAAAAAACGGGTAAACCGGGATTGAACCCAGGTTCCCTGATCAGCACACACACCACAAATACCACTGCGCTACACACACATGTGGTGCTATTCTTGGAATCACATTACTTTTATATTAAAACTAAGCGAACCCTGCAACACCCGCAAGATTCCCTCGCCGGAGATCCTGGCAATCAACGCGGTTTTCTTTCAATTTAGCAGCTGTCGAGTTATTTTCGGTAAACACTATGATTGATTGTACTGGCAATCAATCCAAAACCGAAACCAAGCCCTCGATCACCCCCTATATATACCAGTCAATTCGCCCCGACTAAACTCACACATACCCTCAATTCACTCTCTAAAACCACTGTCGTCGGAAAGTTTTGGCCACCGGAGAAACCACCGAATTGTCGGAACCCACCCGCCGGAAAAATCGTGATTTCTCCACTTCTGTTCTTCGGTAGACTTTTGCTCTTTTCATTTAAATATTACTTAGTTATCTTAGCATATTGATGATTTGATCGGAGTTAAATGGTTTAAATCAGGTGGGTATGATTCTGGGTGAAATTCAAAATGAAGAAGATGAAGTAAAACTCATGTTTTATATATTTAAATTATAAGTTTCAACCAGGTTAGACACACAGTCTAGTGGTGGACTATGTGCAAACATACCCACATGTCACAGGTTCGAATCTGTGCACACCCACCGGCCCGACCACTTTCAAACCTTTTTATTTGATCATTTCTGAAACAACACATTTAGTGTATAAGTATATTTAAATGGCGAGTCTTGTCGGGTTAGACACCCAACCCAATTGGTCGGGCTGGGTGCATAACTTCACCGAGGTCACCGGTTCGAGTCCCCTGACTCACACCGGTCGGACCATTTAATTCTCTTTTTAAATCTAATAAAAATTGAATGAACTTAATATGTGTCTAAGTATAATTAAATTCCAGATTCTTTCTGGTTAGACACGTAGCTCAGTTGGAAGAGCTGCGTGCACTCAACCGAGAGGTCACGGGTTCGAGCCTCAACACACGCATGCTTAAAATTCGATTAAACCGGCTAATGGCAGCCTTGTCAGTCTGGCAAGATTTTTTTATTTTTTTATTATTTTATTTTATATTTTTATTATTTTATTTTATTGTATGACTCATTAATTAAAAATCAATTAAAATGATTTAAGTATATATTTTTAAAGGCATAATTATATCAATAGAAATCATAAAATTAACCTAAAAATCTAAACAAAGGTTTTTAACCAAAATATTAGTTTATCTATTTACCGAGTTATCGCATTATTATTTTTAGGTTAGTACTTCTTCGCCGGTTAAACCCGCGACTCGTGCGCTCTCATTTCCACTCAAGAATACGCACCCAATGTGAGTGAATCTTTACAAATTCCCCGTTTAAATCATGTTTTGGGGTGTATCATGTGTCGTACAATTTCTTTTTATTTTATTTAAACACTTGTGCTAATATCATTTCGTGATCAAATGTTAAATTGTTACGGGTTGTTTATGGATACATTTTATTTATTTTCAGTGCAATCATTTCATTAGGCCCATCAGTTCCTCGTGGGATACGGGTTGAGCATCAGGTGCCTCATTAGACCGGCTCCGTTTGATTGAGCCTTGATCTCAATTACATCATTCATCATATCATGTGTTCATTCAAGGTGGTTTGTGATTGGTTATATATATACATCTGTTCACATAGGATATTTACTAATAAGTTTCATATTTATTGTCACACCCCGACCCACAGCGGAATAAGAGTCGGGGCATAATTGAGTTATCACCAAAGCTCATGATATTTACTAATAAGTTTCATATTTATTAAAGTCAAAATTACATCCTCAATATTCCAAACATGTTCATACAAATACAAAGAAAGATAATCAACTAAACAATCCCAAAGTCTAAACCAGTTTATTCTTCTAAGCCATCCTATGTGTTTCTTGCTGCAGCTGGATCACATGTATCATGTGTAAAAATGGGGGTTTTTGGGTCAACATAAGTTGGCGAGTGAACCTTGTTAGAAAAACATTTATTATTGATCTCTTGTTATCTTTATCAGGAAAAATTGTGCAATAATCATATGTGAGCAAACGTAATTAAATCATACAATAACAATAACAACAACAAACAATAACTTACATTAACATACAATAACAAACCAACTTGCATGAATATAACACATGAATGAAATTGTATATGTTGGCAACGTCACGTTCACGCTCATAATGTAATGGGGAACGGACGGCCTATGATGAATGTCTGTGCGAAACGGAGCCGGTCGTATGTTGGCAACGCCTGGTTCACGCTCATAATGTAATGGGGAACAGCTCAACGCTCATAATGTAATGGGGAGCGGCGGCCTATGATAATGTATGTACAGAAAAAATGATAAATATAATCTAAACATTAACCACACAAACAGTTGATACATGTTGAATACACATTTGTTCATGGATATGATAGATGCACAATAGCTTAAATGTGATAAATAATAAGACACATGATACACCCCAAAACGTGATTAAAACAGGGAATTTGTAGAGATTCACTCACCTTGGGTGCGTTCGGTGGATGATGTTGAATGCGCACGAGTTTAGAGGATTGATCGACGAGGAAATAACTAACTTAATTAATAACGAAAAGGTAGGGTAAAATAAATGGATTTTATTAACAATTTTAATAGGATTTTTGGATATATTTTTGTGAGTTTAAGGCTATTTTCTAACTTTGAAAACATTAATTTTAAGTATTTTTAATTGATTTTTAAATTAAATAAATAAATAAAAATAAAAATAAATAAAAAAATGTTGACTTTGACCGTTGACCGTTGACCGTGACTGTTGACCGTTGACCGGTTCGGTCAGTTATATAGTTGCACTGAGTGAGGTTCGAACTCGTGATCTCCCGTACGCGTGCACGCAGCTCTACCAACTGAGCTACGTGTCTAACCCGAAATATTTCTGTTTTAATTATATTTATACACTATTTAAGTTAATCCAAAAATCATTTATTTTAAAAAAAGATTTAATTGTATCGACTCGGTGTTCTCCACAGGTCTCGAACCCGGGACCTGTGGTTTAGTTTGGCACACAGTCCACCGCTGGACTGTGTGTCCAACTTGGTAAATATTCCGGTTTTTATTATACTTAACAGCTAATTGCGAGTGGATCCGGTTCAGTTTTAAAAAGGAACATTTTTATTACAGAGATTGTGCGTGTGTCAAGGATCGAACTCGGGACGTATGCGTATTGTTTGCACACAGTCCACCGCTGGACTGTGTGTCTAACCCGTTTATAATACCGATTTTAGTTAATCTTATAATCATAATAGACTTCATCTTCTTCGTTCAAATCACAGACAACGGTTAAACCAACTGTTTCTTGTTTAATTCGGTAACGAACATTATAAGAAATTTAAAGGTAATGAACGGAGAGGGTTTGGGGAAAAGATGTACCGAACAGGTGTCTTTCACAGAACTCCGGCAATGATTCGTCGGCTCTGTTTTGTGAACTTCGGCTGTTAGGATCAATTAACAGTTTTGATTGATTAGATATGAAATTGAACTACTGAGTAACGATTACCAGTAGGTTTAAATGATCGTACCGGCTCACGGCGTGATTCTGGAAATTTCAGAAGTTTTCCGGCGAAAGCAGAATTTCCGACAACGTCGTCTGGGATTGATTCTGGGTGATGGATTGATGTTAGTAATGGTCTATCAATGGAATGGAACAGAAATAGTCGAGGTATTTACCGTTTTGAGGTGAGTC
This sequence comes from Scalesia atractyloides, assembly GCA_947069175.1. Classification (NCBI taxonomy): domain Eukaryota; kingdom Viridiplantae; phylum Streptophyta; class Magnoliopsida; order Asterales; family Asteraceae; genus Scalesia; species Scalesia atractyloides. The sequence continues at coordinate 12,662,187 of CAMTDV010000001.1, read as the reverse complement.
TCGATTTTTCGACGACTTGCAGAGAATTCCGGCGATGATCAGAAAGTAATTCCGACGACCAGAAAATAGAGTAAACGTGAAATTAGAAGCTCTGGGAATGTAATTGAATCGCGAGATGAGGATTTTGTTGAAGTAATTCCAGAAATGAATGTTTTCGGTTATAAAAACCAAACATCACCTGAATTCAAGTTCATTAACGACTGAATTGATTTGAAATGTCGGTTTATCGGTTATGATCAAGATTCCGCGAGCACTAAAACGTCTTGGACGGTTTGAAGCCGATATCGGTTTCAGTTGGCGCAACAGGTTGATTCTCGGTTGTAGATATGATTTAATTGCTTCCTAGAACTCACAAAAACATCAAGTGGCGGAGTGGTGGAATGTGTGTGCGTTAAGTCGCTAAGCTTATATCTGGCTGACCTTGGTTCGAGTCCCGGCAGCCTGTTTTTCATTTTATTTAGTTTATTTTTACTTTTTATCAATTATAGCTTTTAAATTCTAGTTTGTTTATTAATTATGCATCGTTCAAAATTAAAATCAACATAAATACGCAACGAAACATTTATAACTTGATATTCGATTACAAACGAAGCGGGTTTGGAAAACTCGTTTTTGACAAATGTTACATTTATTAAATTCAATTATTCAAATGTTTTATCAAGGTTCACTCGCCAACTTTTGTTGACCCAAAACTTCCTGTTTTACGCATGATACAGGTGAACAAGCGGAGGAAAGAAACACATAGGATGGCCTTAGAAGAATAAACAATTTATTTCGTTTGGAACAATCCTTTGATTTATTATTTGTGTTTGAATGATATTTGTGTTGGATATTTGAAGTTAATTTGAATTTAATAAATATGAAACTTATTAGTAAATATCATGAGTTTTGGTGATAACCCAATCATGCCCCACTTTTATTCCGCTGCGGGTCGGGGTGTTACAGATTGGTATCAGGGCTTGTGACTATAGGGATAGAGGATAGGTTATTAGACCCTTAGAGCCTATACTATAGTTGATTAGATTTTAATTGTTTATACATGCAAACTTCATGATGTTTATATGTTTCATGTTTATTTTCACACTCGATTTTATGCAAGCACTCTCACAAGTACATGTTAACATGCAATGCTCATCATAGTTCATATCCTCATAACATATCATATCTATGAAAGAACACACCTCACGATTTCACAATTTTCATGATTTCTTTTCGAAGATTTTTGCAATGTTTTCATATTTTTCAAATCATATCAACGTGAGTTTTCACGATGGGCATGTAGTAACTGGAAGGGTACGAGTACCGGTAGTCGGAACGTCCTATCTAGGCTTGACATTCGTATAAATCCAAAATAAAGGACTAGTTTGCCTACCTAGGGACTAACGATGAGAGTACGAAGGACCTATTAGGCCAAATCATGCTATACCAAACGTCGTGTGAACTAATCCCACTTTGAGTTGTCGTTGTGTCTACACCTGGACACCCTCCGACCTTACATCTCACAATCATGTTTTACGATTTTCATTCAGGTGATGTGAGTGTTAACCAGCCGACACCAATGTGAACCCTACCAAGCCCAATAGTCATGGGGGCCCACATGACTATACAGGCTATGGTATGGGAGACATTTGGAGGCCCAAACATGAGCAAGCCCAAGACATCCACTGGATGTAGTTATGTTATTTTCAATTATTTATAAATGTTGTTTTCATTCTTTGTACGACACATGACACTTAGAAAATTTTCAAACTCACAATCCCCCTACATATATTCCTGTAGATGTCTGCTAGACACTTACGAGGAGGTAGAAGGTCAGGAAAGTCGAGCGAACGCTTGGCCACGCAAATTGCTCAACAAATGGCCGCAGTACTTCCTGACATCGTACTGCAAGTTCAACAAGCTCTCGCCTGAATCCCATCAACCCTCCGAACCAAGAAGGCCAAAACGTCGCCAACCCTCATCCCAAAACCACTAAATGCACCTACAAACACTTCAAGTCTTGCGATCCCCCAATATATGAAGGGACTGAAGGTGTCACCGCTCTCCTCCATTGGTTTGAGGAGATGGAAAACACATTTCTCAATTGCGACTGTCCTGAGGATCGCAAAGTACGTTACGCTACTGGACGTTTGTTTGGGGTAGTCCTTACCTGGTGGAACACGGAAAAAGGTAAGCGGGGTGTGGAAGATGCCATGGCCTTATCATGGGAGGAATTAAGAGAAATCATGACAAGACGTTTCTGCCCTAGAAGCGAGATCATAAAACTTGAAGACGAATTCTATTCCCTAAAACAAAAGGAAGGGGATCACACCTCCTACAACAAGAGGTTTTTTGAATTAAACCAGATGGTTCCCAACCTGTTCACTCCGTTATACCCTTTGATCGAGCACTATATTCGAGGCCTCCCCTCAAAAATCCAAGATTCGGTTTTAAGCACTTCTCCCGCAACACTCGAAGCCGCCATGGAATTAGCTACGGAGCTTACTGAAAATCGCATTCGAAATGGCGATCTTAAAGATGAGAAGAAGAAAACGACTGTTGAAACCCCAACTCCAACCTAATCTGGCTCATCCTCAAAGTTTGCTGGTAAGAGGAAGCGAAATGGCAAGAACTTCGCCGTCACCCAAACCAACCCTCCCATCACTGCTGCTCCAATCACCTAAGTCGCCCCTCCAACCGCACCATTGAAAAAGCCATACACTGGCCCACACCCAAAATGTAACCGTTGCCAATACCATCACTCTCCTGAGAACCCTTGCCAGTACTGCACAAGTTGTGGCCGTGCAGGTCACACTATCCAAACATGCAGTACACTCCAACGATCAAACCGCAATCAGCCTCTAGCCCAAACCCAAAACCAAATGGTGGGCCAAGCCCCACAACCCTTACTTCTACCACCTGCTCAACCCTTAGCCCAACCTTACCACTAACCCAACTACCCATGATCCAACCCATAAGAGCCTGTTTTAACATTGGGGACCCAAACCACTTCCGAAATACTTGCCCATGCCTGGTGAACATCATCAATGCCCAAGTCCAAGCAAACCCGGTGAACCAAGCTAATCAAGGTCACCCACCTGCCAGAGGAAGGGCTTTCAATATCAACGCCAACCAAGCAAGGGCTGACAACAATGTGGTTAACGGTACGTTTCTCGTAAATGGTTGTTATGCATCCATATTATTCGATACTGGTGCGGATAAGAGCTTTGTATCTTTAGAATTTGAATCTATTCTTGACCTACCGCGCGTTAGTCTTGCCGAATCAATCATGGTTTGTATCTTTAGAATTTGAATCTATTCTTGACCTACCGCGCGTTAGTCTCGCCGAATCAATCATGGTGGAAGTTGCTGACGGAGAACCCATTTCGTTAAATTCTATTATACATGATTGTACTCTTACTCTAAATGATCACGATTTCCCGATTGACCTTATCCCTATGAAACTGGGAAGTTTCGATGTTATCATCGGTATGGACTGGCTCAGCCAGCATCACGGTCAGACACTACGTATCTTCGGAGAAACTCCTTCGAAAGGGCTCAAATTGATGTCATGCCTTAAAGCTCGAAGATATCTTTGCAAGGATTATGTCGCATTTCTAGCTCACATCGTCAAGAAGGAAGGCAAGGTAAGGTTCCTCGAAGATATTCCAATCGTGAAAGAATTTCCTCAAGTATTTCCCGACGACGTTTCAGGACTTCCTCCTGTGCGAGAAGTCGAATTTCGAATCGATCTTGTGCTTGGTGCTACACCAGTCGCAAAATCTCCTTATAGGTTAGCCCCATCAAAAATGCAAGAGTTGGCCAGTCAGCTGCAAGAGCTGACTAACAAAAGATTCATACGTCCTAGCTCGTCGCCTTGGGGTGCACCTGTTCTTTTTGTGAAGAACAGGTTGACTTTTAAGAATAGCTATCCATTGCCTCGTATTGATGACCTGCTAGACCAACTTCAAGGCGCCACCTGTTTCTCAAAAATCGACCTTCGTTCTGGTTATCATCAGCTTAGGGTGCGCGAAGAAGACATTCCAAAAACTGCCTTTCGAACTCGTTATGGTTATTACGAGTTCATGGTTATGCCTTTCGGATTAACCAACGCCCCCGCTGTCTTCATGGATTTGATGAATAGGGTATGCAAGCCCTATCTCGACCGTTTTGTCATAGTCTTCATCGATGACATCCTTATCTACTCCAAGTCAAAATCCGATCATGAGCGACACCATTGACTTATTCTTACACTCTTGAGGACTGAAAAGCTTTACGCTAAGTTCTCAAAATGCGAATTCTGGTTAAGAGAAGTACAATTTCTTGGTCATGTTGTGAATGACAAAGGGATTCATGTCGATCCTTCAAAAATCAAGGCAGTACAAGAATGGCAAGCGCCACGTACCACTACCGAAGTTAGGTCATTTCTTGGCTTGGCTGGTTATTATCGACGCTTCATTGCCAATTTCTCTCGTATTGTCGTTCCACTCACGGCCTTGACTCACAAGGGAAAACCCTTTATTTGGGGACCCAAGCAAGATGAGGCTTTCCAAACTTTGAAGCAAAAGCTTTGTGATGCTCCTATCCTTACACTCCCTGAGGGTTGCGAAGACTTTGTGGTTTATTGCGACGCATCAGGGCAAGGGTTAGGCTGTGTTCTGATGCAAAGAGCAAAGGTGATAGCCTATGCCTCTAGGCAACTCAAAGTACATGAGAATAACTATACCACTCACGACCTGGAGCTTGGGGCAGTCGTGTTCGCTTTAAAGATATGGAGACATTATCTCTATGGTACCAAGTGTGAAATATACACTGACCACAAGAGTCTCCAACACATCTTCAATAAAAAAGAGTTGAATATGAGGCAATGACGATGTGTCGAACTTCTCAATGATTATGACTACGAGATTAGATATCACCATGGCAAGGTAAACGTTGTGGCCGATGCACTCAGTCGAAAGGGTTATGTAAATTCCATTCATCTTCTATGTTCTCAAATTGTAACCGATATCAAAGATCGAATTCGGGCAGCTCAACATACTTCTGTAACAGAAAATGACGTACGCGATGAACTGTCTTGTGGAGCTGAACTCAAAATCGAAACCAAATCCGACGGTATTCTGTACTATTTAAATTGTATTTGGATTCCCGATCGTGACAACCTTCGCGATTTCCTCATGAATGAGGCACACAAAACACGATACTTTGTACATCCAGGAGCCGATAAGATGTATCAAGACCTATGATACACCTACTGGTGGCCAGGTATGAAGAAGGACATCGCTGTTTTTGTTTCCAAGTGCCTTACTTATTCTAAGGTGAAAGCTGAACATCAAAGACCATCGGGACTTCTTGTCCAACCTAAGATACCTGTATGAAAGTGGGAAAATATAACCATGGATTTCATTACCGGGTTACCTCGCACCTCCCGTGGGTATGACACCATATGGGTAATCATTGATCGTCTTACAAAATCAGCTCACTTCATTCCGATTCACTTCAAGAACGAGAAGTTAGCTCGTATCATAAGCCGTCATGGTGTACCGTTAAGCATTATTTCAGACCAAGATGGTCGTTTCACTTCACGAACATGGCAAGGCGTACAGTCCACTATGGGTACACGTTTAGACCTCAGCACTGCCTTTCACCCTCAAACTGATGGTCAATCTGAGCGCACCATTCAAACCCTTGAAGACATGCTGCGAGCATGTGTCATAGACTTCAAAGGTAATTGGGACACTCCCCTACCGTTAGTCGAGTTTTCGTACAACAATAGCTATCATTCAAGCATCGGTATGGCTCCTTTTGAAGCTTTATATGGTCGTAAATGCCGATCTCCAGTATGTTGGCAGGTAATTGGTGAAGGGCAAATCACCGGACCTGAATTGATTCAAGAAACAACCGACAAAATCCTTCAAATTCGAAACAATCTTCTAGCGGCTCAAAGTCGTCAAAAGAGCTATGCTGATAAACGACGAAAGCCCTTGGAGTTTTGTGTTGGTGATCAGGTACTTATGAAAGTGTCACCGTGGAAGGGAGTGGTTCGTTTTGGTCAGAAGGGAAACTAGCACCACGCTACGTAGGACCTTTCAGGATACTCGAAAGAGTAGGCCCGGTAGCATACAAGCTTGACCTACTAGAAGAACTCAACAGAATACATCCCACGTTCCACGTATCAAACTTGAAAAAGTGCCTCGCCGATGAAAACCTCCATATCCCTCCGGAAGATATTCAAGTTGATGAATCAATGCATTTCGTTGAAAGACCAGTGGAAATCATGGATTTTGGTGAAAAGCGTTTAAGGTGAAGTCGTATTCCAATCGTCAGGGTGCGTTGGGAGTCAAAACGAGGGCCCGAGTTTACTTGGGAACGTGAAGACTCAATGCGCGAAAAGTACCCGCATCTTTTTCCGGTTACAACTACTACTTAAATTTCGGGAAGAAATTTCTAAAAGTAGGGGATACTATAACATTTGTGTATTTCGGGTTTCGAAAAACCCGCCTCAAATTATCAATCGAAGTAGATTTTATTCATATCGGTTGATTTATTTTTATTTTTGTTTATTATGTTATAAAATAGCAAAGTTTAAATTTATCTTAATAAAATAAAATAAGGAAACAATTAAATATTAAATATTTAGAATTAAAAACTATTTTAGCTTAAAATAATTTAAATAAATAAAAACTCAAAAAATGGGTAAACCGGGATCGAACCCGGGTTCCCTGATCAGCACACACACCACAAACACCTCTCCGCTGCACACACATGTGGTGCTATTCTTGGAATCACATTATTCTTATATTAAAACTGAGCGAAACCTGCAACACCCGCAAGATTCCCTCGCCGGAGATCCCGGCAATCAACGCGGTTTTCTTCCAATTTAGCAGCTGTCGAGTTATTTTCGGTAAATATTATGATTGATTGCACTGGCAATCAATCCAAAACCGAAACCAAGCCCTCGATCACCCCCTATATATACCAGTCAAATTCGCCCCTACTAAACTCACACATACCCTCAATTCACTCTCTAAAACCACTGTCGTCGGAAAATTTTGGCCACAGGAGAAACCACCGGAATTGTCGGAACCCACCCGCCGGAAAAATCGTGATTTCACCACTTTTGTTCTTCGGTAGACTTTTTCTCTTTTCATTTAAATATTACTTAGTTATCTTAGCATATTGATGATTTAATCAGAGTTAAAATGGTTTAAATCAGGCGGGTATGATTCTGGGTGAAATTTAAAATGAAGAAGATGAAGTAAAACTCCTGTTTATATATTTAAATTATAAGTTTCAACCAGGTTAGACACACAGTCCAGTGGTGGACTGTGTGCAAACATACCCACATGTCACAGGTTCGAATCCGTGCACACCCACCAGCCCAACCACTTTCAAACCTTTTTAATTTGATCATTTCTGAAACAACACATTTAGTGTATAAGTATATTTAAATGGCGAGTCTTGTCCAGTTAGACACCCAGCCCAGTTGGTCGGGCTGGGTGCATAACTTCACCGAGGTCACCGGTTCGAGTCCCCTGACTCACACCGGTCGGACCATTTAATTCTCTTTTTAAATCTAATAAAAATTGAATGAACTTAATATGTGTATAAGTATAATTAAATTCCAGATTCTTTCGGGTTAGACACGTAGCTCAGTTGGAAGAGCTGCGTGCACGCAACCGAGAGGTCACGGGTTCGAGCCTCACCACACACATGCTTAAAATTCGATTAAATCGGCCATTGACAGCCTTGTCAGTCTGGCAAGATTTTTCTATTATTTTATTTTTTATTTTATTGTATGACTCATTAATTAAAAATCAATTAAAATGATTTAAGTATATATTTTTAAGGCATAATTAAATCAATAGAAATCATAAAATTAACCTAAAAATCTAAACAAAAGTTTTTAACTCAAATATTAGTTTATCTATTTACCGAGTTATCGCATTATTATTTTTAGGTTAGTACTTCTTCGCCGGTTAAACCCGCGACTCATGCGCTGTCATTTCCACTCAAGAATACGCACCCAATGTGAGTGAATCTTTACAAATTCCCCGTTTAAATCATGTTTTGGGGTGTATCATGTGTCGTACAATTTCTTTTATTTTATTTAAACACTTGTGCTAATATCATTTCGTGATCAAATGTGTATAATTGTTATGTGGGTTGTTTGTGGATACATTTTATCATTTCAGTGCAATCATTTCATTAGGCCCATCAGTTCCTCGTGAGATATGGGTTGAGCATCAGGTGCCTCATTAGATCGGCTCCGTTTGATTGAGCCTTGATCTCAATTACATCATTCATCATATCATGTGTTCATTCAATATGGTCTGTGATTGGTTATATATATACATCTGTTCACATATGATTCATGCATAATTTTATTTAAACAATAATATAATTCAATTATTCAAATGTTTTATCAAGGTTCACTAGCCAACTTTTGTTGACCTAAAACTTTCTGTTTTACGCATGAACAGGTGAACAAGCGGAGGAAAGAAACACATAGGATGGCCTTAGAAGAATAAACAATTTATTTCGTCTGGAACAATCGTTTGATTTATTATTTGTGTTTGTATGATATTTGTGTTGGATATTTGAAGTTAATTTGAATTTAATAAATATGAAACTTATTAGTAAATATTATGAGCTTTGGTGATAACCCAATCATGCCCCGACTTTTATTCCGCTGCTGGTCAGAGTGTGACACTTCTGGTGCCAAGCATACAAGAACTTGCTAATGAACACTTGAGTAAGGCTCCATCCCGATATGTTCATGTTGATCAAGAATCTCATGTTATACCATCATCCATGCCTCAAGTACCTATCATTGATATGGAGCGATTAACATCTAAAGATTCTGTTGACTTTGAATTAGAAAAGCTACACCTTGCTTGTAAAGATTGGGGATTATTTCAGGTGCGTACTTAGTTCATACAAAAAGTTCAATTAAGTTTCTTATGAAACATGATTATTTAACTGATAATGACAGATAATAAATCATGGGATTAGTGGTTCATTACTGGAGAAAGTAAAGAAAGAAGCACAAGAATTCTTTAAGTTGCCAATTGAGGTGAAAAAGAAGTTTTGGCAAACATCTGAAGATGTTGAGGGATTTGGACACGCCTTTGTTGTATCCGAGGAGCAAAAACTCGATTGGCTGATATATTTTTCTTGGTTACACTTCCTCGTCATAGTAGAATGCCTCACTTATTTCCTAACTTACATCTTCCATTCCAATAATTTTCTCCTCTCCCTACATGTGTTAGAATTAGAGGTGATAATTGTGTCAAGTTGACCATTTGAAATTAGTGAAACCGAACACAAGTCACATAATCTATTCTTTGAAAACATTAACCTTAACATGGATACACTTAATATCGTGTAACCAAACATGACTCTTAAACCCATTTATTCAAACAGGATGTGGGTTATAAACGGGTTGTAATAAAATTGTAAACATATAAAATGGGCCGGCAGGTTATAAATAAGTTATGTTCTAGTGATAATCAATTTGTAAGGTTTTGACGGGTTGAAAACAGAATGGCTGGTTGAATATTGTAATAGGAAATATATTTTAGTTTAGACAAGATAAGATTTGGTTGGCCTTACTAATTTAGTATAACTTGACATGATCTGTTTATTTATACTTGCTAGACAAGATATAGAAAGAAATGAATATTTCCGAGCCATGAATTTCAACCCATAGTTGAGATCTTTGTGTGTAAGCATTATGTGTATATATACGCTATAGTTTTGCATATTCATTATTTGTAGAAGGCATAAAGTGGTTCATTTACAATCATTAAGTGCTTTTATATTTAAAAACAAAGATATCTTAGATGAATATTCAAGAGAGGTAATGAACACAACGAAAAAAACTTTGCTCTACATTGCAAAAGCATTAAAGATGGAAACCAAGGATTTGATGGTATTGTTTGAGGAAGGAATGCAATCAATAAGAATGAACTACTACCCACCATGTCCACAACCATAACAAGTCATTGGTCTTACCCCACACCCTCATGCAGTTGGGATCACCTTTCTTCTCGAACTAAATGAAGTACATGCTCTCCAAATAAGAAAAGATGGCATTTGGATCCTAATTATACCACTCCCAAATGTGTTCATTGTTAATATCGGAGAGATCCTAGAGGTCATTTCTTTCTCTAACCCTTACTAATATTTAGCACCTTCATCTCATTACGTGATTTGAATTAAACAAAAGAAAGATTGATATGTTGTGTTTCAAATTGTGACAAATGGACAATATAAAAGCATTGAACATAGAGCTACGGTGAACTCAGAAAGAGAAAGGTTGTCTATAGCCACATTTATCAACCCAAATAAGGATGGTGAAATAGGACCAGCACCAAGCATAGTGACGCAAGAAACACCACCAAAGTTTATTAGGGTGACAACTTCTGATTTTTTCAAGAACTTATTCTCTAAGGAACTTAAAAGTAAATCAAACCTTGAACAATACTATATATAATTTGGTATCTAGAAAAATAAATGAACTAGAGTATACATGTTTGTCTTACTTATTGGAAATAAATGGTGTGTTTATTTACAAAAAGAAAAATAGCACTGGATTTACTAAATGTGTGTACTGTATGCTATATTTTATAATTTAAACGAGTGAGATTTCTCGCGCTATGCGGTGGACTTTCGGTCATTATCGATTCGGTCGGTTACAATATTGGCATGAAACCAATGCTCGGTTTAGCAATTGGCACATATTTTACATCATATCAAAAACAAAAATGAATAATGGTACTGATGTTATTCAAACGATATTGGTTTGGTTTTGATTATCATGGTAGCGGTAAAGAACTGACATTCGATATAGTTTATGATACAAAAAACTACTCTAGTGCGAATAGAACTCTGTTTTTACTAAATTTATGTCGGAACGCCAAGAAGAGTATAAAAACAAATACTGATATTGTAATGCTTCTCATTCTTGTACTTTCCTCATTTAGAAAGGGTAGTCGTATTTCGAATTTTTTGGGAAACTTATATTATACCCTAATTCGTATTTCTATCCCAAGCTTGTAATCCGAGGCGCTGATCATAATAGACAAATTAAACTTTACACATACTTTATACTTGTTATTCAAACAAAACATACATATTAACGTACGCTATTCATACTAGAGTATTCAAGCAAACAATCGTCTAAATACGTGATTCCTATGCAAACTACATACAAGATACATGTTATGCACACACGATACATTCCAATGCTTAAAAATGCTTAAAACAGACTAAAACAAGAAAACTTAGCCCCAAACTAAGCCCTTCGTACGAACTAACACACTTCGTGCGAAGTGGCCACCACCTTGTAAGAAGTGACACCTTGCACTAGTGATTCTACCCGCTCCCTTCTCCTATAAATCAGACACTTCCCTCAATTTCCAACCTTCCAAAAATTTTCTCATTACCACTCGAAATTACAAATTCTTGGCAGATTATTCTCGACATTTAAGTGAGTTTTAGCTCAGTTTACAAACAAACCTCTCAAAAATTCTTCACACTTTCTCCGATTGTCTTTCGTACAAACATATGAGCTAACCCTAGTTATAAATAACTAAGTGTTAAGCTAGTGTGAGAACGTTGGGAGCTAAGGATTTCCGAATTAAGTTCCACCACTATCTGTACGTGTTTTAAAATCCTAAAACCGATTCAGTTTTCATTAGAGTGACAAGGCTACGACACGTCCCCAAACACCATTATGCTCGGGATGCACGCGCCTAGCTTGCTCACTCGGATGTTAACGTTTTAGTCGACTTACATTCTGTTAATTCATGACCAATCGGGTTATTACAATCTTGTGCTTTGGTGAATCATATAAAGAGATTTCACATCTCCATGATTGACTTCTATGACAAACTTGACTAAACTATACTTATTTTATTCATGGATGGATCTGGACATAATATAAATCACAAACTGATCTAGTGTTATGACTCGGACTATGCTGCTTCGTTATCACCGTTCACAGAAACCAGTGCTGAAATGGGTATAAAACAGGCTAACACGTTCCAGGACTGTTACATCGCAGGAAGTCAATTCGTACGGGCTGCAAGTCAACTCGTACAAGTTATCAGTCAACTCGTACGAGTTGCAAGTCAGCTTGCACGAGGCGGACAACCCACTTTGTACGAAGTGGCCTTTTTCCCGTTTTCTTTTCGAACTTTCTCGTTCAGAATCTGGATCTATCATCCGACTCAGTATACTCACACCCACCTTTTTACCTCATGTAGGGAAACTTCGTGTTGCATCACCGGAGCACTCTACACACGGAATACTAGGAAGCTCGCATAACTATGAGTACATTCGAACACCCTTTTTTTTTTTCACTTTTGGGTGCAACATGTTTAATCTATAAAAAATACACGTAATCACTCTTATACTTTTATGTAAACACACAAATAATCCATCATAAATGCAAAAGATACGTTATATGTGATTTGTATACTTGGAACATTCTTATGTGAGACGACTTGTCATTAACTTCGTACGAGCCTCCCCTTAACATGTATAGCGCTATAGGAGTAATACACCGCCCGTATTCTTGAGGTTATGTTAAGTTTATTCTATTTTGCGGTAACACTTGAGGATTGACTTGTAAATCGCATGTCTTGTTTACATTAATCTAGTATACTATTTTAACATGTGGATCCGTTTAAACTATTTCATACTTATGCTATATCAAACTTGTGTACTCGCCAATGCTTTTGTGTTGAACTATACTTTTAACATGTTGCAGGTTAAGGATGACGCCATTGATGAAACCTAGTAGGGACTTCCTAGAAACGCACCTAGAAACTTTTAGATTTTATGTTGCATATGGTTAATCATGTTGTACATGAATCTTTTAAAAGTTGTACTTTCAAAATTCTTATGTTGTACTTGACGAATTAGAAATGAAATGAAATTTTGATATCTTAACTATTGTCGCAAACTAGTGTCATGTTGACTAGAGCAAACTATTTCGTCCCGCACCGATGTTTCCGCCATCGGTTGGGGTGTGACAGATTAGTATCAGAGCCATAACTATAGGGAATTAGGTAGAATTGCTATGGTCGACCTAGTCGATAGTCTAAGCACCAAATCAAACCTTTCTGTACGAACTAGATCTCAGCGTGCGAACTGTAGTGTTTCATACGAACTGGAGACTTCGCATGAAGTGAGTCACCTCGCACGAGGTGGGTCACCTCGCACAAAGTATATACTTCGTACGAAGTGTGCCACTTCGCACGAAGAGGCTGTTCTCGATTAAATGCTTAATTTCTTCCAAATTCGCTTATGTCTATTCTTTTGTCTTAAATACTACATGCTTCCTAAGGCTAACAAAAATACACACACTTAAAGATACTCGTATTACAAACAAGATGACTTCACCAAAATAGGCGTGAAACCCACACGAAGTTACGCCATCAAGCTAGGAGTGAACACATCTTAATGGAAAATTTCTATTTCATACTCTAATGGACCCTTACCAACGAATCGGAATTTGCTCCCCGTTTGGTAAGTACCAACCACGTTTAAGGAACGGAATTATCAAGTTAGGAGTGATATCCACGTCTTTATAACTAGTTCCACTCTTTAATTTTCAATCTCGCCAAAGTTTCGAAATTCCGAACAATTAGGGACATGTGGCAACTAGAAGGGTAAATACCGTTAACCGCTCCTCGGTGAGAGTAATTTACCTATTCGGCCAAAAAAATGTCTCCCTAACTCGAAAGGATTCTCGATTCACTTTGGAATAGTCAACGTTTCTCAACCCGAAACACTAATGTTTTCTTAAGCCTCTCTTTTATGATACCTCAATTTCTGTGTGTTTTAATACTTGTTACCTCGTTCATTTCAAAACCAATGCACAAATTCGCACGTCTCCTACAATCAAGAACAATACTAATCTTCGCAAACCAACTAAATTTATACTCTTTACGAATTCATACATGTTTATGCTTATAGAATACATGCTATACTTATGCAAACTATGTGGAATACTTATGTGAAACTACGTGAAACACATGTGATACTTAGATGCTCAAACGTGACTTTTATAACCACGTTATGATCAAGCCTCATCCTTTCCTCTATTTTCAATCACCTAGATGTCTTTTCGCAAAACTCAAACGGAAGGAAAAAGTCGAAGTTTAACTCCAACTCGATGTCCAAAAAGGATTGTATGAAATTTATGGCGAACCAAATGGCTAAGAAAATCCCTGATATTGTCGAAGTTGACGTTTACTTTCAAGCACTTTTGTTCATGCAACCCCTTACCCTTCACTGGCGAAGAGGACGCCACTAAGCTGCTGCAATGGTTTTGACGCCATTGAAGTAACATTCCTTCAAAGTGGTTGTCCTGACCACCTCCGTACCATTTACGCGACGGGCGTTTTCCGATCAAGGGCTCTTGATTGGTGGACCTCTGAGCGTAACGTGCGTGGAAACGATGCCGCACATGCCCTCCTTTGGGCTGATTTAAAAAAGCTAATGGAGGAAGAGTTCCACCCTCCACATGAGTCAAAAGCTCGAAAACGAGTTTTGGAACCTGAAACAGGTCAGAAACGACAACGTTGGCCTCACAGCCCGCTTTAAACAGCTAAGAGTGATATGCCCTAACCAAGTCGACACTGTCGAGAAGGTTATTGCAAAATACACTCGCTGCCTCCCTCCTAACCTCATGAACCTTGTCGATGCTGCTTCATCCAAAACCCTCGAAGATACCTACAAATTGGCCGCCAAACTTAACAACAACCATGTTCTTTATGAAGCCTCTGCCTAGGCTCCATCGAAGAATGCTCATCAAGCCACCTCCGATACCGTCGTTGAGCCAACCCCGACTAAACCACCTAGAAACAACAACAATAGTTAGAAGAATAAGGCTTCAAGCCAAAACTACACGATAGTCACTCAGCCAAACCCTCAACCCTTCCAGCAGTTTGCTTTTACCAACCCTGAGTCTATCAAAAGGGCATACACAGGGCCTCATCCCAAAGGTAACACATGCCCATACCATCACCCTGTTAATGCACCATGTCGCCTATGCACCACATGTAATAGGTTTGGACATTTCGTCCCTTAGTGTCGAAGTGGTCTACAACCGCATGCCAACCAAACCCAAACTGCCGCGACAACCCAAAACCCCGCACTAAACCAAGCCCAACCTCAAGCATCTACTGGACGAGCCTGCTTCTAGTGCAGAGACCCTAATCATGTTGCTAACGTCTATCCTCAACGCATCAACCAGCAACAGCAGCAGGCGCGTGGTAGAGCTTTCGTCATCACTATAGCTCAAGCGCAGAACGCCAACGATGTCATCAATGGTACGTTTCTCGTTAACGATGTCTATGCTTCGTGTTTATTTGATACCGGCACGGATAAAAGTTTTGTATCCGTTGAATTCGAACCTTTACTAAAGTGTAGACGTTCTAAGTTGCCTAAACCTTTCGCAGTAGAAATCACTAACGGTAAATCTATCAACGTCGATTTCGTTCTTTCCAATTGCTCTCTCAACCTTAACAACCACAAATTCCCGATCGACCTCATACCCATACAATTGGGTAGCTTTGACATCATAGTAGGCATGGATTTGCTTAGGCAAGTTCGTCCTGAAGTCGTGTGTTCTGAGAAATTCATTCGTCTTCCTTTTTCCAGTGGTGATTCCTTGCACGTTTATGGCGAGAACCCTTCTAAGGTCTTAAGCTTATGTCATGGACATAGCGAACAAATACTTACCCAAGGAATACGTCGCCTTTCTTGCCCACGTTGTGGAGAAAAAGGATAAGAGTCCAAGCATGAGTGATGTTCCTGTTGTTTGCAAATTTCCTGAGTCTTTCCTGAAGATCTACCTGGTCCTCCTCCTCGTTCTATTGATTTCCGATTTGATCTTATTCCTGGCACAACTCCTGTTGTGAAATCTTCGTCTCGTCTAGCACCCTCGAAAATGCAAGAGCTATCAAGCCAACTTCAAGAGTTACTTGATAAAGGCTTTATACGCCCTGATACTTCTCCTTGGGCGCTCCCATTCTGTTCATCAAAAAGAAAGATGGATCCTTTCGGATGTGCATTGACTATCATGAGCTCAACAAGCTTACAGTAAAAAACTGATATCCTCTTCCTCGTATTGATGACCTTTTCGATCAACTATAAGGCGCGACGTGTTTTTCCAAGATCGATCTCCGTTCTTGTTACCATCAACTTCGAGTTCTTCAAGAAGATATACCCAAAACCGTGTTTCGTACACGCTATGGACACTACGAGTTCATGCTCATGCCTTTTGGTTTAACCAACGCACCTGCAGTTTTCATAGACTCATTGAACCATGTGTGCAAACCGTATCTCGACCATTTCGTGATCGTTTTCATCGACGATATCCTCATCTACTCCAAGACACAAGAAGAGCAAGAGCGACATCTACGCCTTATCCTCCAACTTTTGCGTACCAAAACGTCTTTACACCAAGTTCTCCTAGTGTGAATTTTGGCTAAAAGAGGTCCAATTCCTTGGTCATGTCGTCAACAAACTTGGTGTTCACGTTGACCCTGCAAAAATCGAAGCTGTGAAGAATTGGATTGCTCCTAAGTCTCCATCTGAAATTCGTTCGTTTCTTGGTTTAGCTGGTTACTATCATCGATTCATTTCGAATTTTTTATAACTCATTGTTCCTAAAAAAGATAAGCCTTTTGTTTGGGGTACTGAACAAGGAGATCTTTCTAGACTCTCAAGGACATGCTTTGTAATGCTCCTATCCTCGCACTTCCTGATGGAACCGATGATTTCGTCATGTATTGCGATGCTTCAAACCAAGGTCTTGGTTGTGTTCTTATGCAACGAGACAAGGTTATCGCCTACACATCAAGACAACTCAGAATCCATGAGAAAAACTACACTACTCACAACCTTGAAATCGGTGTAGTTGTTTTTGCATTTAAGATATGGCGACACTACCTTTATGGTACCAAGTGTGTGGTCTTCACCGATCATAAGAGCCTTCGGCACATCTTTAATCAGAAGGAACTCAACATGCGTCAACGTCGTTGCATAGAGTTTTTAAACAATTTTGACTGTGAGATTCGCTACCACCCAGGCAAAGCGAATGTTGTAGCCGACACACTTAGTCGAAAAACTCATGTAAAGAGTGTCCGTTGCTCTCAAACTTTGGGAAACCTTTGTGATCTAATTCGTGAAGCACAATACTCATCCATCAATGAGAATAATCTCTACAACGAGATGATGTGGGGTGCAGAGAACCAATTCGAGTCTAAATCTGATGGTATTCTCTACTACCTCAATCGTGTCTGGATTCCAAACCGCAATGACCTACGCAGCACCTTGATGAAGGAAGCCCACAAATCTCGATACTTTATTCATCCTAGGCTGTTAAGATGTACCAAGACCTTCGTACGTCGTATTGGTGGCCTGGCATGAAGAAAGACATCATCTCTTACGTTTCGAAATGTCTTACCTGTTCCAAGGTCAAAGCTGAACATCAACGCCCCTCTGGCTTGATCGAACAACCAGAAATTCTCATCTGGAAATGGGAGAGCATTGCTATGGATTTTATCACTAAGCTTCCTCGAACTTCCTCTAGTCATGACAGTATTCGGGTAATCATCGATCGCTTGACCAAATCCGCTCATTTTCTCCCCATTCGTGAAGATTACAAAGTCAAGAAATTTGCTCGTATTTACACGGATGAAATCATTTGTCGTCATGGTATCCCATTGACATCATATCAGACCGTGATGGTCGATTTACCTCTCGTCTTTAGCAAACGTACCAAAAAGCTCTTGATACACATCTCAATCTTAGTACCGCTTTCCATCCCCAGTCCAATGGTCAAACCGAGCATACTATTCCAACTCTAGAGGATATGCTTCGTTCATGCGTAATCGACTTTGGTGGCAATTGGGACTCACACTTGCCTTTGGTAGAGTTCTAGTACAATAACAGTTAACACGCTAGTATCCAAATGGCACCTTTCGAAGCATTGTATGGTCGCAAATGTCTTTTGCCTATGTGTTGGCACGAGATTGGAGAAGCTCAACTCACCGGTCCTGAGCTCATAAAAGAGACGATGGACAAAATCTTTCAAATACGTGATAATATTGATACAGTTTTGTGTCTGTCGCTTGTTCTTAATTACAGTGGTAATTGTACGGTCTTTGCTCAAGTGTCTGTATAGGTTTGGTCGTGCCCAATAGATCGAGATATCCTTCTATCTTGATCTAGTATGACATCTTATCTTGTCTGTGTTAATCAGTTGCATGTGTGCATACTGATGAATCTTGGAAACGACATGTCTACACACGTTCTCCAGAAAAATGGATTTTATGCGAGTAAGAATTTTCGTACGAATCAGGTGATTCGTACAAAATAATTTGAGTAACAAGTGTGTTACTTGTTCCGTACGAAATAAGCATTTCGTACGAAACAGTTGACTCGTGTGAAATAGTGTGTTCAGTATGTCTAGACTCGTATTTCGTACAAAACTGGACAGACACTATATAAGCAGACATGTACCTCTTAGTTGGGGGTTGCCTGTGAACTAGGGGACTTGCGCGTGAAAGTAAGCTAGCTAGTTGGTCAGCCTAGAGAGCTTGTTACCCTTTGAGTTGGTTATCTCTGAAGACGAAGACACAAGAACACGACAAGTTTATTTGAGTCATACGAGCATTGTGTGTATATGTTTGTATTTGTTCTCAATCATTAATCAAGATAGTGAATCTTTGGTTACCCCGTGTTCTTTACTTTACTTTGGTTGCATGCGCACTTGTATTCCACACTTGTGTGTGTGTCATATGAACAAGGAATTGGTTTAACAACATCCTCAGGTGGACCTACAAGTGGTATCAGAGCTTTGGCTCTTTCCTTGTTCAAAACCGGGCTTAGTTGTGTCTGAGCTAGTTTGAAGATTTCTGAAGTGTTCTTGAGCCTCCAACAGAAAACTTAAGTTTTGGATAGATAAATAACTTAAAACTTGGTTAAAATCTGCTGCATGCAGAAAATTTTATGGTAAAATTTTTCTGAAGAACACCCTTGAAGAAGAAATCTAACTACGATGTTTAAGGGGAGAAAAATTCAGAAAAATTCAAAAACATTAGAAAAATAAAAAATGAGTTTCTTGGATAAGTTGAAGATGATGAAGTTCACCGGTAAATCTGTCAGATATGATTAAAAGCATAGAAAGAAGATTGATAAGTAGCTTTTACTTATGATGTATCGGTAGGCTCACAATCACACTAAAATATGCAGGTTGATATAAACCTAAGAGAGAACGCCAGGTGGGAACCATTCATTGGCATATGGTCTTGGTATCAAAATTTTCCATGTGGGTCGATCATAGTGCATGAAGCTCCAAAAGGTTCTAAGAAAGAAATATCCGGTTTCCTTTTATGTAACAACTCAAAGCATGTCTTCCCATGTCTCTTCACTGTCAGAACTCTATTCATCGTATAACACGCAGTAGCAACAGCTTCTCCCCAAAATTGAACAGGAAGTTCTGATTCTACTAACATGGTTCCTGCAGTTTCAATAAGAGTTCTATTCTTCCTCTCAGCGACACCATTTTTTTGTGGAGTGTATCGAGAACTGTACTCATGCAGAATACCTTTTGAGGAACAGTACTCATCCATAACTTGATTCTTGAATTCCGTGCCATTGTCGCTTCTGATTCTCCTTACCTTCAGATTGTACAAATTTTCTAGCAAAGTCAGGAGATTCTTGAGGATAGTAGGAACTTCACTCTTGTGTGCTAGCATGTTTACCCATGAGAATCTGGAATAGTCATCAGTAACTACCAGACAATAAGAATCACCAAAGGTTGTCTTGTGTTTCATAGGTCCAAAGAGGTCCATATGAAGACGTTCCAGTGGCATATTCACAGTGTTGATCTTCTTCACGGGATGGGACATTCTTACTTGCTTCCCTTTCTAGCATGATACACAAACGTCTTGAAGATGAAAACTCTTCACTGGTACACCATTCACTAGATTGTTCTTCACCAAATAGTTCATTTTCCTCAGGTGAATGTGTCCCATACGTCTGTGCCAGGAGATTGATTCCTTTTCAGTGGCTTTAGAGACAAAACATGTGACTTGTGCAGATGTTGTAATAACTTGGCTCATATCAAGAATATACAAATCATTAATTCTTGGAGCCGACAGGAGAATCCATTCCTTCGGGATCTTGAATCCAGGCTTCAGCACATAACATCCGACATCATCAAAATGTACCGTGAACTTCTTGTCGCAGATTTAAGAAACGGTAAGAAGATTGTGATCAATTTGCCGCACATAATTGATCTTGTCAAAGCTCACAACACCATTGGAGACCATTCCTTCTCTAGTGATGTATCAACCTTTGTCACCAGCAAAAGCAACATAACCACCCCTTATGCTTTTCACATCATATAGGAGCCGCAAGTCGCCCGTCATGTGCCTTGATGCTCCACTGTCAACAATCCAATGACTGTTTATAGTTCCTCCTGGAACACCCTACACATTGCACAAACAAGATTAGTTTGAGATGGGGACCCAAGCCTTAGTGGTCTTGGGTCGTCCCTTATCATCAAGAAATGTAATCTCAATTTCTTGATGATTAACAAACTGAGAACCTCCTTGAACCATTACCGGTCTTTTGTTTCCAAGATCCTTGTTTATTACCAGATTTACTATTATTTAAAGTTTTAACAATGTCTGGTTTTATTGACTTTGAAGATCTTTGATCCTTTTTCGAAGAAACCAATTTTAAAGCTTTCTCAACTGCTTTTACTTGTTTACATTTTTGTTTCTCTTTTTGATCCTTAATAATTCGTTTATCTTGAGTCGGAGAAACAGATTTACGTTTGCAAGTTGGTTCATGAGGGGTTTTCTCTATACATCTTGATTTGGCTGGATTTTGACAATCCTTTATAATGTGGCCAAATTCTCCACATTTGAAACATGTTCTCCTTTCAACAAAACTAGGAGATCGTATTTCTCGGCTTGATGTTGAATTTGTGGATCTTGAGGTACTGGGTTCATTTTCATTACATCCATCAGTGCGTTGGATGTAATTGTTTTGACTATTTCTTTTCAAAATCGTAACTTTCTTTACAAAATCAACATTAGATTTTCCTTGAAAAGTTTCGACTTTATCGGTACCTTTAGAACTTACCAATTTAACAGTTTTAGCATTTTTATGGTAACGAGAGCCTTTTGCTTCAACCTTTGGTTGAAAAGTTGTGGGCTTTTCAACTCGCTTCCATTCTTTTTCTTTTGAAGTGGATAATGGTTGTGATTTGGTTGACTTTTTCTTCTCTAAAGGTTTGGTTGTTGACTTTTCAAAAACCTGATCTATAGAGATGGGATTTACGTTTTTAATTGGAAAATCTTTGTTTGAATAGATTTTCTTATCTCCAACCAAAGTATAAAACACATTATCTACTTCTTGTGTAGACACACTTGTCTTCACAGATTTCTTAGGAACAGTCTCTTGATTCTCAACAGATTGAGTACTAGGAGTAGCAGACGATTCTACTCTTTTCCTTTCATCAAGAGGCTGATCCTGATCATCATTTCTTGATTCATCATCTGATGTATCATCCTCTTCTTCATCAGATGATGAACTTTCTGGCTTGCTTGGTTCTTGAGAGGAATTGCCTAGTTTTAACCCTAACCCTACTGCGAATTCCTTAGGATTCAAAGGTACAGAGGGTTCAAAACGAGGCATCTCCTCTTCATCAGGCATTTTGGTATAATTGTGTTTCATTGGGGGTGGACATGAATTATACCCTATGCATTGAGCATCTCCCTTTAGTTTTTGAACTTTAATGATATGATCAAGCACATATTGGGAGTTAGAATAACTTTCCAATTTGCGTTTGATCGAATCATATTCACATTTGGCGACGAGTAACTGTTTCTTTGTTTCTTCTAGGAGATTAATGTAGTTATTAATTCCTGTCTGTTTATTCCAAACTGTTTTTGTCAATTCAGAAACACTTTTCTTAAGGGTTTCTATTACAGATTTGAATTCTTTTTCATTTCTAGTTAGCGCCAAATTCGCCTCTTTGCATTTTGATAGTTCAACCACTAAATTCTGATTATGACTGTTGACCGTTTCATATTTTATTTTTAACTCAACACAGTCATTGCAAATAGTAGGAGGTTCAGAATTTACCTGTTTTGACGAACCTTCAACATTTGCCATAAAGGCAGTGTGATGAGGAAAAGCTGCACCATCTGTAGAGAGTGTCTCTATCTCTTTTTCCGCAGCTTCTGCATTCCTCGTCATGCCTACCTTTTCACTCTTCAACATCTCAGCTACACTCAGCAACTCTTCAACCTCAGCATCACTTCTTTCTTCACATCAGAATCAGATCCATAACCATCTGAACTTGAACATTCTTCATCAGAACTACCAGCATCCCCAGATGTATCATCGTTATTTGGAGTATTGATGCTGTGATCATGCTTTATTTGATCCACGATCTTCGCATAGCATGCAGTTATTCCATTGTTCTCAGTTCCCAACTGTACTGACCAATCGCATCCTTCATCAGACTGAACTACCATACCTCTGTGCGTGTTTGAAGGTCCTGATTGATTGGTGTTGTTGGAGTTGCCAACAACTACTATTCTTCTTTCATTGTTGTGCTGTGCTGTGTTGGATGGTTGAGACTGATTTCAAAAGGGGTTGTGATTCCTTCCTTGCTGGGTCTTGTGCATTCCCGCTTAAAATGACCTCTTGCTCCACAGTTAAAGCAAGTAACGACGGTTTTGTCAAAGTTGTATTCTGTATCCTTCTTGCTTTCCAAACTGGTTCTCCCTGTTCTTCTCATATAATCCTTCGTTCTTCTCATAGCGCTTGCAAATGCCCACTTGATGTCCATCAGCTCCATTTCATCTCGGTCAATTTGTTCATAGTCTTCGTTTGTCAAATTGATGTTCCCTATTTGACCTGCAACTAAACCACAATATGAACTGACCATGGTATTTAGAAGGTCTGCATGTTCCTGTGCAACTTCTACGTTGATTTTGGAGAGATTTGACGTGTCAAGTTTGACAGTGTTGGGATTTGCATATTGACTGTTGCTTCCATAGAAAGCTTATTCAGGAGCTTGCTGTGGAGCTTTATGCGCTAAATCCCTTGGCGTGGAAGGAAGGCTTTCGGATCAAACGTTTGTCCATAGGCTTGATTACTCGAACCTGTAGACTGACTTATTTGAACTGGTTGGGGTAGGAAAGGGTTCACGTTTGACACAAACGCGGTTTGCAGCTTCGGTTGCTGACTTGAGCTTGTACCTGTATTTATACCGCCAAAATACATTTCAGGGTTTTGTGGAGCAGAGACTCGTTGTGCCTTCCGGAGTTCTTCTTCATTCTTGTTCTCCAGTTTCTACACAAATTCACAAATACTTTTTCAGTCCAAAACACATGTATGTTTTAATAGATCAATAAATTGACCCCATTTTGGAGGTAAAGCATCAGCAAATCGCATCACAATTTCTTGTGGTGCTGCTAACACTTTATACGAGTACATTTCACTGAGAAGATGATAAAACTGAGTGGTCATATCATTTAAGGTTTCGTTCTCCATGAACATGAAACCTTCAAACTCTTTCTTGAGCAGATCATGCCGAATCTTCCTGGTAGCAGCGTTACCTTCACCTCTTGCTTCCAAAGCGTCCCACAAATTTTTCGTTGTAGTACAATACACAAACTGATGATAAATGTCTTTATGCAGAGCTTGTGTGAGGATTTGCAAATGCCTTTTTCTCTAGATCATAAGATTTCTTGTCACTTTCGACTAGATTGGCCAAAGTGGTTGGATTTGATCCAGCTTCTTCAAGTGCTTCATTATAGGGGTTAGTGAAACACGTCCACAATTCTGTGTTCTGTCTAAGAACGTATGTATGAAAACGACTTTTACAGGAAGGATAATCGTTCATATGATTTAGCTTGGGCGGACGGTTGTTACTCCCTGTTTCACTTTCGCTCATTAACAGAGTTTGGATGCTTTGATTTTGATTCGCAACACACGCCCATTGATTTGTAGAGATCATTGTAGTATGTTGTGGCATCAAAGATTTTACCCATTATGTTGCGGAGCTTTGCGAAGACTCCTTATTTGAGCTTGAACAACTCCAATCCCACGGGTTAGAACTCATTATATTTTTTTGTTTAATGAAAATTTAAAGGTTTCAAAGTTTCACTATTATAATTACCTTTTAAAAATTCATAGATATGAAAATATGATAGATTCTTAAAATCACAAAGCTTTGAAAAACACGAAAAACAAACAAAAAATAAAGTTATTCGTACGAAACTAATTTCGTGCGGATAACGCCCTATTTCGTATGAACCACACAGTTTCGTGCGAAGCAGTTGTTTTGTGCGAGACAAGGTGTTTTCGTGCGAATCAGATGTTTCGCACTAAACTTTTCAATCGCACCAATGTTTTGTTCAGCATTTTTCAGAGGAATCTTTTCAGAAATGGTTCGGTGAGAAATTTCCTTTCTTGTTTAGACCTGCTTTTTCGAAAATACCTGTTGTCTTACCCACTTTTAGTTAAAACACAAATTTTTAACAGTCTATAGTCCAAATCCAGATCCAAGTCAGAAAATGTCAACCCTACCAAAACTAATCAGATTCAAATTTTTGCAGATTTCTTCTTCAAGTGTGTTCTTCAGAAAAATTTTACCATAAAATTTTCTGCATGCAGCAGATTTTAACCAAGTTTTAAGTTAGTTATCTATCCAAAACTTAAGTTTTCTGCTGGAGGCTCAAGAACATTTCAGAAATCTTCAAACTAGCTCAGACGCAACTAAGCCTGGTTTTGAACAAGGAAAGAGCCAAAGCTTTGATACCACTTGTAGGTCCACCTGAGGATGGTGTTAAACCAATTCCTTGTTCATATGACACACACACAAGTGTGGAATCCAAGTGTGCATGCAACCAAAGCAAAGTAAAGAACATGGGGTAACCAAAGATTCACTATCTTGATTAATGATTAAGAACAAATACAAACATATACACACAATGCTCGTATGACTCAAACAAACTTGCTGTGTTCTTGTGTCTTCGTCTTCAGAGATAACCAACTCAAAGGGTAACAAGCTCTTTGGGCTGACCAACTAGCTAGCTTACTTTCACGCGAAAGTCCCCTAGTTCATAGGCAACACCCAACTAAGAGGTACATGTCTGCTTATATAGTGTCTGTCTAGTTTCGTACGAAATACGAGTCTAGACATACTGAACACACTATTTCACACGAGTCACAACTCCAGGATTTTGTACGAGTCAACTGTTTCATACGAAATGCTTATTTCGTACGAAACAAGTAACACACTTGTTACTCAAATTATTTCGTACGAATCACCTAATTCGTATGAAAACTCTGATTCGCATAAAATCCATTTTTCTGGAGAACGTGTGTTGACATGTCGTTTCCAAGATTCATCAGTATGCACACATGCAACTGATTAACACAGACAAGCTAAGATGTCATACTAGATCAAGATAGAAGGATATCTCGATCTATTCGACACGACCAAACCTATACAGACACTTGAGCAAAGACCGTACAACTACCACTGTAATTAAGAACAAGCGACAGACGCAAAACTGTATCAACAAACTCCCCCTTGGATGTTGCTTGGTCTTCGGTCTTCGGTCTTGGGTCTTGGGTCTTTGGTCTTCAGACTTTGGTC
The DNA here is from genome assembly GCA_947069175.1 of Scalesia atractyloides. Lineage (NCBI taxonomy): Eukaryota > Viridiplantae > Streptophyta > Magnoliopsida > Asterales > Asteraceae > Scalesia > Scalesia atractyloides. The sequence goes on along the minus strand of CAMTDV010000001.1, from coordinate 12,636,491 downwards.
TTCACATAGAATGGTTTGGAGTATCATGAAACTCCCCCTGAAGATCTGCTATTCATTGATAGATCTGCTATCTAATGATTAGAGTATCAGGTCTTCGAACTTCTAAGAAATTTCAAATCTTTCTTGTTTCCTCTTCTGACTTGTCAGATTCCTTCGTTGCTGGTCTTTGTTCATGTTCTTTTGTATTAATCTGTACTCAATAGACAAATATAATGAGAACACAAATTTCTCAGGGAATACCCACGAAAGACTTATCATAAATTCTTCGTATGATTGAATTCCCTGAACAAGATACACACACTCGTATGAATTCCAGCAGCATATTTGAGAAAAACAAGTGACCAGGTCAAATCAAATGACTAGGTTTATTCGTATGAGATACACACACTCAAACGAATTTCAGATTTTGGATTTCTTTGATGGATTACTTGTTGCAAGATATTACTTTATGAAGTTGCGGTATCAAACATGTGGTTTTCTAGCGTATCTTGGTAGAAACTTTCGAGCATCAACTTTGGCTATCTTTCAAAAAGTAATTACATAAGCAACTAAGTAAACTAGACATAAAATCAAAAAATATGCAGATAAACTATATATCTACTGAACAATCTTTTTCGAGTTTCAAGGTAAAGGAATCGTTATCTTTGTCAAAAACGGTATTAGGTTTTCAAAATTAAACAGATAAGTATTCAACTATGATTATCGGTATTGTTGTCCACGTAAGCTCAGACTTATCATATGTAGTCATGATTAGGAGATATGATTAAGATATGGATTTATACTTACTAGCCGGTGTTCAACCACATCACGACACATTCCCCGTATCAAGATATGCACAAGAGAAAGTCTTACCGGTGAGTATACTGCTTTATCGTATGTTTTGACGTATATGAATGATGTGAGATACTCACTTTTTTTTGATTGAAAACAAGCCCTTTGTGATTTAATCACTTATTGATGAGGAACTTGATTTTTATATGCATGAGGGCACGGGAGTAAGTCCGTGAACAGGTTAGTACCATCGTACCGACAAAGAGACGAACTTAGCTCCCGCATAAAGCTGTGATATTTTATCACTTATTTTGGGGATGTGATATTTTTATCACTTATTTGATGGTCGTATGCAGTATGTACACGTTTGTATGATATCATGGAAGTTCTAGACTTGCGCCACCGTTATTTTTCGTAAAAGATTCAACCATGATACCCAGATGATAAGCCAGCATAAAGACCATATATCTCAGAACCTCGACACTCTATCAAACGAAATTTCGGTACCAAGACCATATGCCAATGAATGGTTCCCACCTGACGTTGTCTGTTAGGTTTATATCAACCTGCACATTTTAGTCTAATTGTGAGCCTACCGATACATCATAAGTAAAAGCTACTTATCAATCTTCTTTCTATGCTTTTAACCATATCTGACAGATTTACCGGTGAATTTCATCATCTTCAACTTATCCAAGAAACTCATTTTTGATTTTTCTAATGTTTTTGAATTTTTCTGAATTAAGTTCCACCACTGTTTGTACGTGTTTTAAAATCCTAAAACCGATTCAGTTTTCATTAGAGTGACAAGGCTATGACACGTCCCAAACACTATGCTCGGGATGCACGCACCTAGCTTTCTCACTCGGATGTTAACATTTTAGTTGACTTATATTCTGTTAATTCATGATCAACCGGGCTATTAAACCTTGTGCTTTATAGTTTATGATACAAAGAACACTCCATTTTGAATATAACTCCATTTTCAATATTGTATAGCCGGAATTACAACAAAACCTATATCGGAAACCATAAAAATGATTGTTTTAACCACTACCAAAGTTGTTATGCATGTTGCAAGGGTATATTCGAAATTGGGAATAACAAAAAGAGGAAACAACGTCAACTTATTAAAATAAAAAAACTAAACGTGAGTTTGCTTTAATAAGATATACGTTTGTGCTTTCAGTATTTGTAATTACTACTCCCAACTCAGTTTTAATATATATATATATATATAGATAAAAATACGTGTCATAATGTCACACTCGAAGTTGTCATACTCGGAATTCTATAAAATATCATGTCTAGGAAAAAAAAAAAAATATTCTAGAAGATTAAATATAATAATCAACAAAGTTGAACCTTTAAAATAATAATAAAATATTAACATAGCATTATATGTAAATCCACACTTTTTAATATGTAAATAAATATAATGAAATATTAAACAACGTAATTACTATCGTTATTTTGTAACGTCAGTTGAAGGAAACCATGGTAATTTCTTTTAATCCGAGACTTGAACCTAAGATATCTCCTGTCAAATTCAATTGTTTAAAGATTTCGTCTTTTTCAATGGACCACCAGCCCTTTGGTAATAAGACTTGAACTAACCTACAATTTAGTGTTTATAATGTACTATCATTTATTTCTCTTTTAGGGGTGTATATAGTTTGGTTTGATTTAATTTGGTTCAGTTACTAACCTTAAACCAATTAAAATCGAAGTCATCGATTGTAACATCCGCTGAAGAAAAGGAATATCCAGAAATCAGACCTGTTTTGAAATCCAGAACCTAACTTTTGAACCCCGGAAATTTTCACGAATTAAATAACCGTTGAAGGGATTTATTCTTTAATTTAGTTCATTTATCGATTTGGTTAATTATTTATTTAATTAATTTAATTAATATTACAATTAAAATTATTAAATTCATATTATAAATCTAGTTAGCTTTTAAAGTAAGTTGTAAGGCGATTCAAGTTAGTAGCCAAGTTATTCTTTAATTTAGTTAATTTATCGATTTGGTTAATTATTTATTTAATTAAGTAATTTAATTAATAATACAATTAAAATTATTAAATTCATATTATAAATCTAGTTAGTTTTGTTAGGTTTTAAAGTAAGTTGTAAGGCAACTCAAGTTAGTTCAGTTAGTAGAGTTAAGGGGACTTGTGTGACATTTTTGAAACTTGGATCCTTTTTAAAATAAATAAAACAAAGAAAAAGAAAAGAAACGTAGCCAACGGGATTCTAACACGGGTGTAAACAGGCAACAAGTAACAAACAGACAACTGCACCACATATACGTTTTGTACAAGTCATCGAACCTAACCGATTATAAACACTTATTACAGCGAAGCTTCTTTTTGAAACAAAGCTTGCCCCCCAGTACCGTGAACGACAAACAGGGAACATCCCTGACTAATCGGGATTGAATCAATCCAACATGGTTTCCATGTTTGGGCTCTTGACAACCTGCATACGCGTTTAAACATCACCACCTTCGAAGAAGCATTCCTTAAACCGAAGCCATGAATCCTCCACAAATACTTTCTGCTCATTCGATCTCCCCCTCCCTGCCGTTGAATTAACGAAACCAACTCTCCAAACCCTTATACACTCAATCACCCAGAAGCTTATTCTGCAAGCTGCCGGAACACAAAGACGTCACTGGAGCTGGCCGGAGTTTACGCCGGAACTCGATTCGTCACCGTTTCGGTTTATTATGTTCTTTCAATCAATCCATTTTATTCTTTTTTTTTTACAATAAACTGCAGATCTGATTTAACAGAAATAAACCATAACAGTGGGTGTTCTTGTTTGGTTAGGTTTTAAATGAAGAAAATGACGATCGTTCCGTGATCAAATAAAGTAAAAATCAAAAACATATCAGATCTGATGTTATGGTACAGTGAGTTTGCACATTTAAGAAGCCCTTAAGGTTTCGTGTTCGAGTCCCGGCCCCTTGTTTTTCACTGTACCTTGTTTCCTTTTTCTTAAAAAGTAATCTGTGTAAAGATCTAACTACTGTATATGTTTGTTAACTGAAACAGTAATCAAAAGATTGAGCTCAGCCCAGTGGTTGAGGGTGTTCGTGATAGGGTTGCGGGTTCGAACCCGTTCGCTCCCTTATTCTTCGTTGTACTTTATATCTTTTTTAATAAAACCATTATTATGAGGAAACTGATTACAGCTTAAGTATAATAACATAACCTAAAATAAGTTGAATCAGTCGAACTACAAGACCTGCATCAAGTCGTACCTGCAGGGACAAGATTTGTGGAACATGGTGAACGACAACGAAACAAGACAAGCCACTAATGATATCAATGGCGCGATAGGCAAGTGGCAGATAAAGGCAGGTCGTGCAATGTTCATCATCAAAACCACAGTCGAAGAAGAACTCCTTGATCATGTTCAAGACATAGATCTTCCAAAGCAGGCGTGGGATACTCTTGCAGCCCTGTTCTCGAAGAAGAATGATGCTCGTTTGCAACTACTAGAAAGTGAATTAATGACAATCTCTCAAGGTGAATTACTTATCCCACAGTACTTTTGTCGTATCAAGAATTTGTGTCAGGAAATCGGAGAACTAGATCCTCAATCTCGGATTAGTGAAACCCGAGAAACGTATCATAATTCATGGACTTTAACTGAAGTATAGAACCTTTGTTACTGCGATTCAGGGCTGGCCAACTCAGCCAAATTTGACTGAGTTTGAGAAGCTTTTGGTCGGCTAGGAGGCCTTCCCAAACAACCAACTGGTGTAGTAATAAAAGGCGATACAAAAGCCTTGTATGTCGAGAAGTCAAAGGAGAAATCTCGACAGGGAAAAGGTAATCGGTACAATGATAAGGGAAAACAAGGAAACTGGGAAAAGAAAAAGAACACTGACAGGGACGAGAAGCCGGTTGAAAAGAAACAGAATAAACATGGTAAACGCTTCCCTTTTAAATATCATAGGTGCGGTATGGAAGGACACATGGCCAAAGATTGTCGGGTTAAACAAGAAGACGAAGGAAACAGTATTGAAACTGAGGTAGAAACGGGCTGGGATGCGGAAGCTTTTGTTACTCAAGTTGAGGAAGTACAAGCTCTTACGGTTTCAGTGGAATAAAAAACGAACAACCTAGATGATTGGATTGTTGATTCTCGACACTCAATATCAAGCATAGGTGATGTTCTATTCCCAAAGAAAGATGGAGGTGAAGATTTAACACTTGATAATGTTTATCATGTACCAGTGTCAAAAAGAATCTCATCTCAGTTCCTCAAGTAACCGAGACAAAAAATATGTTTTGTTAGGACCGAAAGATGTGAAAATGTTCAAAAATTTTGAAACCAAGTCGACTCCAATCCTACAAGGGCAAAAGAAAGAGACCGTATATGTATTATCTGCCGAAACCGCCTATGTGGAAAAGACTAGAAACCAGAGCAGCATTGATTTATGGCACCTTCGTCTCGGTCATGTGGCATATGATAAATTTGAAATTATGGGAAAGAAGGATGTAGTAAGCGGTCTGCCCAAATTGAAACCGTCCAATAATGTGGTTTGTGCAGGGTGCCAGTACTGGAAAGCACATCAACAAGAATTTGAACGATCAAAGATGAAGACTAGGCAACCTCTCGAGCTAGTTGACACAGACGTGTTTGGACCCGTAAAGCAAAAGGCGCTGAATGGTATGGAATTTATGATTACTTTTATAGACAATTATTCACGCTTTGTTTGGGTGTCATTTATGAAACATAAGTCTGAGGCCTTAGTAAAGTTCAAAGAATTCAAACAAGAAACGGAACGAGTCACTGGTTGAAAGTAAAAGTCTTAAGGTCGAATAATGGAGGAGAATACACATCACACGAGTTTAATTTTTACCTCAAGGAGTGTGGAATAGGACGACAACTCACTTGTCCAATCACTCCGCAACATAATGGAGTATCGGAATGCAAAAACCGACACTTAGCTGAAGTATGCGGTAGTATGCTACACGACAAAAATATACCTGGGCGATTCTGGGCCGAGTCGATGTCTACGACGTATGTTATTAACCGTCTACCTCAACAAGGACTAGGGTATGTTACACCATTCGAATTACTGCTTAAAATTAAACCAAGTGTTAGCTATTTTAATGGGTTTGGATGCGTGTGTTATGTATCTGTACCGAGCCATCTGAGACACAAGTTGAAAAAGAAGGCCGTACGATGCATCTTCGTAGGTTATGACGGACAAAGAAAAGGATGGAAATGTATAGATCCTAATACCGGTAGAAGTTATGTCTCTCGCAATGTAGTATTTGACGAAAATTCGTCTTGGTGGTAACAACCAAAGAGACTCTACCATATTCAGATGAATTGAAGGAAAAACTTGAAACTGCTCGAGTCAAATTTAATATGTTTGAAATGGAAGATGAAATGGATCCAGCTGAATCGGTTGGTGACAGAACCGAGACCGAAGAGGAAGCAGGAAATAGTCCAGGTAACAGTTCCGTTACCGAGCAAGTAGATCACGAAGAGGCTGATTCACTACCACCAGAACCGAGAAGGTCGAATCATACACGTAAGCCTAACCCTCGGTATGCGAATATGCATTAATTGAAGATCAAGAGGTTGAACCAACAAATTATTCAGCAGCATGTAAAAAGAAGTAGTGGGTGATAGCCAATGCGACAAGAATTAGAAGCTCTTGAAAGCAATGAAACATGGGATCTCGTACCGAAGCCAGAAGGTGTGAAACTTGTTTCGTGTAAACAGGTTTACAAAATTAAGTATAAACCAAACGGAAGTGTAGACCGGTACAAGGCGCGACTAGTAGCACGGGGATTTTCTTAAGAATATGGGTTGGACTATGACGAGACGTTTAGCCCGGTAGCTAAACTAACAATCATTCGAGTTATTCTAGCAATTGCAGCAAGTCGTGGTTGGAAACTTGGTCAGATGGACGTAAACAACGCCTTTCTATATGGTGATTTAAACCATGTTATTTACATGGACCAACCCGTTGGATTTGAAGGTAAATCAGGATATGTATGCAAGTTCAAGAAAGCATTATATGGGCTCAAGCAATCCCCTCGGGCTTGGTACGGTAAAATCGGTGAATTTCTTGAGCACAATGGATATACTAGCACGACCTCGGATGCTAGTTTATTTGTCAAAAGGAATGGACGTCAAGTAGCTATGGTGTTAGTTTATGTAGATGATTTAATTATCACGGGGATTGGGAAGAAGAGGCCGAGCAACTTAAAACGAATCTGAGTATTCAATTCAAGATAAAGGACTTGGGAAGTTTAAGTCACTTCCTAGGCTTAGAAGTAGAATATCAAATGGATGGGTTGTTGTTGCATTAGAAGAAATATGCAATAGAATTTTTGTTTCGTTTTGATATAGCAGATTCGGAAAAGGCAACTACTCCAATCCAATCGATGTTAACATAAAGCTTCTTGCTGATGAAGGCGATGAGCTAGAAAGTGCTACTGAGTATCGAAAAATGGTGGGGAGTTATATATATATATATAACCTTAACTAGACCGGATTTCGCATTTTCACTAGGTGTGCTCAGCCGGTTTATGCAAAAGCCTAGAAAACCACACTTATATGCCTCAAGGAGAGTCTTACGATATGTGAAAGAGACATTCAATTATGGGATCATGTTTAAGAGGGAGATGTCGATTGAGTTGAAGGGGTATTGTGATGTCTATTATGCCGGTTATCCAAACACTAGACGCTCTACAACAGGGTATGTTTCCTTTATTGGAAAAAGTCCTATATCCTGGTGTAGCAAGAGGCAGCCTACCGTGTCATTATCAACAACCGAAGCTGAGTATAGAACCTCGGCAAATGCAGCTCAAGAACTTGTATGGTTAACACAGTTGATAGAAGATATGAATCAGAAAGGGTTGACCAGAAAATCAAGTTGATGTGTGATAATATTTCAGCAATCAAGATGGTAGAAAATCCTGTGTCTCATGCTCGAACTAAACACATTGCGGCGCATTACCATTTCATCCGAGAAAAGGTGTTGAATGGAGAAAATGAACTCAAATATGTTGATACAAATCTGCAAGTTACTGATGTTTTAACCAAAGGTTTATCAAAACAGAAGATGGTTGAATTTCAGTCATGGTTGAACATGAAAAAGACTGGTATTAGAGGGAGTGTGAAAATATGTGCAGAGACGGCTAGAATGAATGAACCAAAGGGAGGTTTGGAGATCTCAAGGGGAGGTTGAGGAGGAGATCTAAAAGTATAAGGACTGAAAGTGATAATTTAAGAATAACTTAGAAGTTAAGTATTACATTTAGAACTGAATTGTGTTTTCCTGTTTTCTTATTTGAATTAGAATAGGTTTACCGTTACATAGTCGTCAAGTTATGTTAGTATATATATAGGGTTATGAGTCTTGTAATTTATTCGTTCACGTAATATAGTTTGTTTGTAATTTCTTTTGTGCGCTATTCTCTGATTTACCATACAAAGTTCATAGAAAATTAGTCGGAGCAAAAAGGAATAAAATGATTAGCGAATTAGATCTGAGACGTAGGAACTCGTATTATGGAGGATTAAGGATTTTGTAATCTTGATTAGGAATGATTAAGCCGAAATATTAAAATGTAGGGACCAGGTAACTGATAATTTGCATGTAAATCATACGTAGTATAGATGTCACACTCCAGATTTCCAATCCAAACACCGGTGGGCCCGGGCGGGGAATATCGTGACGTAAGTTGATATCATCATAGTCAATTAAACATAGCACAGTGGAAGTCTTGGATTTAAATTACTATTACAAACCGAAATGTTTAAAATACGAAAAATAATATACAGACGGCTTGTAACGGAAGATCCACAGGCGGATCGTAAAATTACATAAAATGTGTAACAGACTTTGGGGATCTAAGGATTTGCAAGATCCTCTTATTTCACTACCAAGCAGCTTCCAGTCTATTTCGTATTGTAAGCAATATCGGGTAACCGGATAAATCATGGACAAATTTTATATGCCATTATACTTTAAATAAGTTGTAATATCAGTAGGATATTAACTTACATGCCCGTTAAGGTTTTAAAATGAAACTATGCATCATAAGGGCGTTTTGGTAATTATATACCGTATAAAAGGAACTTGAATATATTTTGATATCATGATCATAAACATTCTGTAAAAATACTTAATTTGTGATATAATATCAGTAAGATAGCATACATAAGTGTGGTTTAAGGTTTATGACCAAACTATGCACCGAAAGGGCATTTTGGTCTTTTAAAAATATAATTTACGATATTATATTAAAACTTAGTTTATGATCAGGATATTAACATAATAACATGTTAATTATACTAAAATATGAGACGGTAATTCATTTGCAAGTTCATTGTTGATTAGAACCTTATTTTATACGAAAAGGGCATTTTAGTCAAAATTGACATAATTACGGAACTTGTGCATAAATTTAAATTCTGATTATGATCATGTGATATAACCTCAGGGGGTTATGCTACATTATATTATGATCATAATTCAACCTTAGGTCAGTAGCTAACTAATCAAAATCGGGTCAGAATCGAAAGTCAAAGCAGAAGTCAAACTTTGCGACTTTCGGTTACGAACCGAACCTAGAACTGAGACGAGCCGAACATGTTCTCGTACGTTCTAATAATTATTACCAACTTGTTTAAGTGTCAAAACATGTTTCATAACATATATAAACTCAGATTATAACATTTCCGAAAACTGGCTTGTTTGACTTTTTAATATTAAAACTTTAACCCGTCAATTGGTGTAGCAAACGTGATCTTTAGGAGGTGCCCTTTATAGGGATTAACACATACCTTATTACGATCACTTAGCCATGTTTGTTACAAACAATGGCTGGACCATAATGGTCTTAACAGAAAGTCAAGGCGTTTTCCGTAAAACGCTTGACTTTTGGCTATAAAAGCCTATAAACGAAAATGCAAGAGAAAGGAACACTTACAACTGATTCCTAGGATAAATAGAACTAAGTTGGATGCTCCTTTCAGTTAGGAACTTCCAGAGGAGGGAGATAGAGTGATAAATGAGAAATGTGCAAGTTCAAATAGTGAACCAATGCACCTATTTATAGTTGGGGAGCTTGAAGGAGGTGATGCCAGGTGTTATGGGGTGTTAGAGGAAGCCTACAAGTGTCCTAAAACGTGGCATAGCAGTTTGGAAGTCCCTAGTTTCGAATCAAATGGTTTTTGGCAATATGTGTGGATGCCAAGCAAACTTTCTGCAGACATAGTCCTCTCGCGCCCAGCAAGAGACCAGGCCCGTGTCACTCGCGGCCCCCGAGTGCCTCTAGGGAATTTTCGAAACTTGCCACATTTAGCCCTCAACTTATAAAACCTCTAAAACACCTTTAATAGCATAATTAGCCGTCCGTAACCAACATTTGGCGTACTCGGGAGTACACCCGAATTGTCAAGCTCTTGGTTAGTTAAAAGGATTCTCAGATGTATAAATTAACATGTTGACACTTTTAACCCCTCCACTGTCCAACTTTATCATATTTACAGAATTAGTCCCTCTTGTCACACCCTGACCCGCAGCGGAAATGGTAGTCGGGGCATGATTGGGTTTTCATCAAAGCTCATGACATTTACTATAAAGTTTCATATTTATTAATTCTCTTTAAAGAGGAAATTACAATAAACATATAAGTACAACATGTTCAAATACATTTTTCATGACTTCATTATTTTTCTTCTAAGGCAATTTCCTATGTGTTCCTTGCTTCAACCTGTCCACCTGTATCATGTGTAAAAATAAGGTTTTGGGTCAACAAAAGTTGGCGAGTGAATCTTATGAAAACATTTGAACGAATTTGTTATATTGGTTTTAAAAAGGTGCATAACCAAATATGAGTAAACGTAAATGTAAATTTAATCACAATACACATAATATCAATTAATGCACACGCACACACCAAATGATGAACAATGAGATCAATGCTCAATCAAACGGAGCCGATCTAATGAGGCACGCGATGTTCAACTCGTCTCCAACGAGGAACTGATGGGCCTAATGAATGATTTGCACACAACTTGACAAAATGTAAACACACATCACAACAAACAATATTTACATCACATGTTTAGATCATATAATGGTAATGGCACAAGTTTGAATAAACGAAATAATTAAAGCGACACATGATACACCCCAAAACATGAATAAAAAGGGGAATTTGTAAGAATTCACTCACAGTGGGTGCGTTCCTTGATAATGATGAATGCGCACGAATTTATGATTCAACCGACGAGGGAAAACTAACCTAAATAATAACGTAATAAATCGATAAAAATAAATTTTATTTGAGATTAATATTTTTAATTAGTGCTCTTAAATGAGATTTTTAGATTTATTTTTGTGAATTTAATGCAAATTTTTAGGCTTCAAAAACCTTATTTTGAGATATTTTTAACTAATTTTCAAAGAAAAATAAAAAGGATTTTTAATTAAAAAAAATTACTCTTTTTCTAAGGTTGACTGGTCAACGGCCGGTCAGACTGATTTATTATAGGCAGCGTGTGAGGTTCGAACTCGTGACCTTCCGTATACGTGCACGCAGCTCTACCAACTGAGCTACGTGTCTAACCCGAAATATTTCTGATTTTAATTACTTATATATACTAGTTAGCTTAAACCTTATTTTAGTTTTATTAAAAAGGTTTCATAATTTGCCAAACCCGGTTTAAGTATCCCGAATCGAACTCGAGCTCTTCAGTTCACGTGCACACAGCCCAACCAGTTGGGTGTGTGTCTAACCCGTTTATATACTGAATTATACTATATTTATATACATGTTGAAGGATGATCTGAATAGGTTTTAAAAAGGTTTGGTTTTATTTCAGAAAGTCGAAACATGTGTGGCTCGAACCCGGGATGTATGCTTTGTAATTGCACACAGTCCACCGCTGGACTATGTGTCTAACCCGGTTAAAATACTGATTTTAATTATACTTAACATCTTGCAGCATGTTAGCGTGTTTGATTTAAAGAAAAAAGGAAACGGTTATTATTAATACGGATCTGACCAAGACTCAAAATCGGGACGTGTGCTTTGTAATTGCACACAGTCCACTGCTGGACTGTGTGTCTAACCTGGTTAAAACATCAAGATTAATTATACTTATTTTCTAAGTAAAACTTCATCCTCTTCCTAGACAATACCCAGAAACAAAAATCCGGCTGTTATCTATATTTTAACAATTCTGGTTACTGGTTTACAAACTAACGGAGTTAAACATGAACATAAAAAGGTTTTAAAGGTTCATACCCACTGGAAGATAGAACCTTGATGATCTCGGTGACCAACTCCGGCGAGTTCCAATTTTTTTCCGGCGAAGCTTAACTTGCGACAGAGGCTCTTCAGGGAGTTTGAGGTGAGTGTGGGTGATTTCTGTCTGAGCTCTAGAAGTCTTATTTTAGAGTAAGGCAATAATGGAATGGATTCTTTGGTTTTCCGGCGAGTAACTGAGAATTCCGGCGACTTGCAGGGATAGCTTCAGAGTGTTTTAGCGAGAGTTTAAGAGAGAGTTTGAGAGATTGAACGAATTCGTTTGTGGTGAAAACGATTGGTATTTATAGAGTAACCAGTAAATCACCGATTTCGGTTTCAAGAATTGCGGTCAAGATGTAATTGCCGAGATGATTGCATAACCGATTTGGGGATTGTTGACTCCCTGATTGAGTCTATTACGTGATCAGTTACATTCGATGATTGAAAAGGAATCCGAGATATCTTGATGATAGCCGGTGACTTAGCGCGGCTGTTTCTTTTTGAATCCGGATCAAAGGAACGTGATTACAAATGTATAATTGTTTTGAGATGTAGCAGATGTGTTCAAGTGGTGTAGTGGTGTGTTGTGTGTTTGGTTTGAGTGGAGACCCAGGTTCGAAACCCGTGGTCTACACTTATTGGATATATATATATATATATATATTTTAAATCTTAAATATTGCTATTATTTTTACTCTTTTATTTAATCAACATATTAATTATTTATTTATAAATTATGGAAATTACCTTTTATAAAATGAAAAAAATGCGTAACGAAACTTTTTAAATAAATTCTAAAGTTTTTAAACAGAGCGGGTTTTGGAACCCGTTTTTCGACGAATGTTACACCTCTCGTCCAACTAGTGGCTCATATGAGAGTTAGGACTTCGTAAAGGATCACTCAGAGGCTCAGTATAAGCATGTTGACTCCGATGTCACTCGGAGGCTAGGCATGTTGACACAATTGGTCCTCATAGGCTAAGTTTAAGTATGTTGACACTAACGGTCACTCAGAGGCTAAGTTTAAGCATGTTGACACTAATGGTCACTCAGTGGCTTGGTTTATGCATGTTGACATCAGAGGATCACTCAGAGGCTTAGTTTGAGCATGTTGACATCTTTAGTCCTTATTGGACTTATTATAAAAGTAATAACACGTGTCTCTATACTATTGGACACGAGTTTACAAGGTGTTTCAATAGAAATTAATAAAAAAAATTAATTAGTTATTTACATCCTACCCTTTTGATTTTAAAAACTAATCAAGTGCCAATATTGGTTCATTTAGTTCATAATCAAGGAGGAGGTTGACATTTGAACCTAACACTATATATCTAGGATTAAGGTAAAATAAAAACTTATACGAGTTGTGAAAACTTAGAGAACCTGCCCCTTATAAAAGGTTTTTCAAAAAAAAATTACCAAAAATCCTAAAAAGAAAAATCAACTTTTCCAAAAAATGTTGTAAAAAGTTGATGTCATAAGCGTTTTACCGCAACTATAAGGGGTCGAAAACAACACTTCAACTTTTTTACGACCGTCTTTGTAACTATTTAGTCTAGAGGTGTGAGAAAAATAGAGGCAAAAATCGCACGGAAAGGCTGAGTTCTCTAAGTTCTCACAACTCGTAAAACCGTATGTAACAAGCATTTTGTTACATTAGATAAACGACGGGGAATCAAACTAGAATTTGAGATAGAGAAGAATAACTTATTTGCTTAAATAATCTTCATGCCCTATTCGTTCCATCTCTTGTGCATCATACTCTGTTATGGCTTTTCCTTCACTACAACACAAGCATGTTCCCCTAATGGGCTCTTTAAACGGGCTACTAAGTTGGACCCGTAATAGACCAGTATGATTCGTAACATTACTCCCCCTTAAATACACCATGTCCTCAAGGTATAGGTTGGTAAACGAACTGAGCAAACCAGAAATGTCATCTTGCATATCCACCTAAGCTACCGTTGTTCAGTTGCAGGCTAGGATAGTTCCTTGTGAAAATTGGGAACATATTAACCTGTTCCAACATGTGAGAACATGTATTTAATAATAAATATTGTCAACTAAATATAAACGTATCCCTCATAAAATCCCATAATGATATAAACAAAATCCCAAAATGATATAAACAGTGTAGTCACATGATCATGAATATATATAACAAATATGTAAAGAACCACCAAGATAATCATGTCAACTCATCCACATAAGTAATTACCACGCCATGACAACATAACATCCATAATGTCATGACAAACATAACAAGATAAATAACAACGCGTCATAAAGAAAATACCAAGTTTAATATATCATCGACAACTTGCTACATCATTGTATGAAAAAACAGAAAGGGACTCGGGGCTACATCACCCGGCTAAACAAGTTCTAATAATACACAAAAGGGTAAAGTTTCTTTCACCCGCTTTTGATGATGATAGTTAGAAGCCTAAAGATCCTCCTCGCGGCAGCCGTAGACTAGAGTTCGAGGGTGCGGACTCGCTCCTCAAGTAAGGTAGATGAATGACGGGATGGAGAGTAGGGGTTATTGGGTGGTAATGATGGTGGTGGGGTGGTAGTGACCTCGGTGTAGCTCGCGCAGCTGCGAGCTGACTCTCGAGCTCCCGAACTCTCCTAAAGAGAACATGAACCTGAAGCTCTACAAATTAGACCCTATCTCTCGAAGAACGTGGGGACAAATGGGAGGGGTGGTAGGGTCTGGTGGACTCATGGCATGTGGTGGAGGCTGTGAGTGTCCTCCGGTCGCGAAGGGTGATGAGTAAGGATCGACATTCAGCATGTGTGGTGGAGGGTGGGACGGTCCTACCGTCTGTGGGTGGTGGGGGAGAGTGTGGTGGTTAGATGATGGTGGGAATGGTGGTAGTCTGGTAAGATCAAGTCTCGTAGAATCCTCCATGAAAACACGTCCTACCATGACCCGCCAATCGGAATCGGACAAGAGTGGGTCGAAGCATCCTCTTTGGCGGTAGTGGGGCTATGGGCGGAGGTATGAGTATGAGTGGGGGTACAAGTGATAAGTACGGTGGTGGAAGCACAATCAGAAGGATAGGTGCTCATACCTACTGCTCGAAGGGCAAACAAAGACACTCGGTCTATGGAATTAGATAAGGTGATGGCCATGACATAGATAATGGGTAAAGAGACTTCTAAGATAGCTACATCGAAAACCTCACCATCACCCAGATCGTAGTCTAGATGGTCTACATGAAAAACCGGGACCTCGTCCTCGTCGTCAGGCAAGTCAACAAAAGGTGGTATGATAGCAAGAGGTGGGGTGTCAAGAATATGGTCCCCTCTGGGTGACCCAACACAATCACATCGGGGCCCAAAGGTAACCCTAATGCTACATCGTCCACCAGAGGGACACCCATCATTATGTCATCAGGCGCTACGCCTAGTTGCAATTGATCATCGTCCGAGATGTAGTCGGGGTCCTCCTCGGGCTCCGACTCGCTATAAGATGATATAATCTCCACAATTTTTTTCTTTTTTTAGAATATATATTAATTTACCAAATAATTGGTACTTCTTTAATAACTTATGTTTATAACATTTGTTCTAAAAACTTAAGTGCTTAGTTGTGTTTGATTTTTTCATTCGACATTCCATTATACGTTTTGTTAAAAACGAAGTTGTACTTCAAATAAAGTATTTATTTGGTATCATAAAACAGTATAGTGATAAATTAAACCGTTCTAATAGTTTGACTTTCTAAACATGTTTTATTTTCAAATCACATTTGTTTTACATTATCATTTGCTCGATTTCATCACTAACACGTAACGTAAAGAAAACTATTATATACAAATTTTGAAGTAAACTAAAGTCCACAAGTACTAGTTTTATTTGCAGCATAAAATAGCTAATAGCATCATGACACTACCATCCTATAAATTAGTAACCATGTAATGCTTTATAGTGTTCTAATTACATGTTTTATAGTGTTGTTATAGATGTATAGGGTGTTTTTCAAAAAATAAAAAAAAATAATTTTTCACTTTAAATCCAAAGTTTATCATTTTTTTTATTTTAACCCTTTTTGTTTTTCACTTTTGACCCGAAGCTTTTTATTTTTTGCAATTTAATCCCAACACTTTTTTATTTTCAACTTTGCTCACAATACTTTTCATCTTTTGCAAGTTTTTCGTTTTAAGTTTTCTTTTAAATTTTGCGAGCTAACACACCACAACGTACGTGTCGGGTTCAACTTTTATTCTGTCTATTTTCCCATATGACAGGCTGATCGCAACGTGTTTATTTATCCCTATTTGATAGATTCGTAGCAACGTGCGGGTCGTCGATCGACTTAGTTATTTTTTTCTACGTTTTTATGTTTCGGTCTAATTTCTTTGCATTAACACGCCGCAACAAGCGTGCGTGGCTCAACATTTTTACGTCTGCTTTTCGTTCAGTGTTAGTTTTCTTTTTTATTTATTTTATGTTTACGAGCTTTCTGATATTGGTGGTTGTTAGAAGTGGTGTGGCATTGGTGCTACTTGGCACAGTTTTACGAACGTTTTTAACATATTAAGTTTTTTACTAATAATTTATTTCGAGTTTACCCTATACCTCTTTTACTTAAAAAATATGTACGTGTTGGCATAAATTTGATTTACTCTATGTTTTGACGTAAACTTTTTCTAGAAACGAGTAAAAAATGAGTCAACTCAAATATAATACATTTTCTTTTAAAAAAATATTTTTACGTGGATATTTTTATGTACATTTTATTATAAATTGGAGTTAGTCTACGATTCGACGTAAACTCTTTTGGGAAACAATTCAGGTCAAATATAATATGTTTTCGTGCTTATTTTATGGATGTTTCGAACCAAGTGGAGTCAAATTGTGTTTTCCTTTTAAGCTGTGCTCTAATTAATCACTTTTAATAACATGTGTAAGTTTTTTCTTTCATACCCGTTACATTTTCTATGTACGAGTCGGGTCACATACACGTGTTAGTTTTTGCTTTTATAACTGTTACGTTTTCTAGGTACAAGTCAGGTCATATATAATATGTTATGATTGTACGTTATAAACTCGACTTACTTTACGTTTTGATCCAATTACAATGCTTATATAGGTTACATTGAGTTCAATTGGATACGTCGAAATGCGTGTTTTCATATGATTAACGCATCGCATAATGTTTGGACTAATCGATTCGATGCTTATGATGTACCCGCGCCGCAGATCTTATTGCTAGTTTCTTTAAAAATTTCAATGAACTCTGAACTTTTGCATCTATATGAACATGTACATGTATACACTAAATAATAATACGAATACGTCTATGGGTGAAGCTTTTAAGGGGTGAGAGGGGGCGGCCGACCCTCCTAACTTTTCGCTCATTAGTGGAGAGTATGTGGTAATTTTTGGGTATATACGTTCTCGAGCGCACGGTTTTATAAGAAAATTTTAGGTCCGGTAACTTCCGCCCGCTAATTAAAACTCTCAAGCTTCACCACTAAATACTTCCGCCCACTAATTAAAACTCTCAAGCTTCACCACTAAATACATCTACCGATTTTATTGGAAATGTTCTAAAAGTTTAGAGGGCACTTCAATAAAGATATATAATTGTGAAGTTTAAGGTTTTTTTTTTAGTTAAAACCCTCCCTAACTTTTAACTCAATTAGATAACATTCAAAATCAAAGTTGTAGGTTACCTTTTATCTTAATTAAATCGGAGGGCTAGACTAGTAAAAGGTAACACATTATAAGGATGGCAAAATCGTAATTAGACTAGTAAAGGGAACACATGATAAGGATGTCAAAATCGTAATTAACATCATATTGTTGTGTAATTATTATACTATTTATCAGAGTTTTCATAGACTATTATATTACAGAATATATAATACTAGTGTGATTACTGTGTGATTCGCTGCTTGCCTTTGGTCATTATCAGTCTGGTTCCTTACAATACTCGTATGGGTATTCAACATAACAATCGTTGCCTATCGACACATTTTTTACATCGATTGAAAACAATAAAAGCGAATACCTTTACGGTACCAGTGTTGTTCAGTCGGTATCGGTCCGTTACGATACCGGTATGATACAGACACTCGATATAGCTTACGATACCAAAAAATATGTTAGGATATAAGTTTGATTGTTGTGATAGTTAATGATGAAAATAATGAATGAATATAAAATAAGATGAGATATGCAGTGGAAGATAACTTTTGAATCACAACAATGAGGAGATTTGTTTTCATCAACATGCTTTTACATAAATTCCAATCATAAATTACGTGTCCATGAAGAATTACAAACTCCCCCTCAGCCTGATCACTCTTATTTGTTTGTACATAAAATATCAAGATGAAGTGATGAATATAACAGTACACGCACTGTTTTATTTATAGTACAGAGTAAACCGATGAGCATCTTATGCTGACGTCACATTGAAAGTGACATGTAGCAAACTAAAACAAACTACAACATCTGCTAAGCTAAACACTGTTATAAACTATATAATACAACGTCTGATAGTAAGCATTGATGAGGCATCCTCTGTTGGGCTTCAACAGAGCTTTGCATTGGCAGACCTTAGCTTTAGTCTTTAGCAGAGCTTTGCCTTGGCAGACCTTTGAGGCTTCAGCAGAGCTTTGCCTTGGCAGACCTTAGCTTTACTCTTCAGCAAAGCTTTTGCCTTTGCAGACCTTTGAGTCTTTATCAGAGCTTTGCTAGGGCAGACCTTTAACCCTTGTCTTCAATAGAGCTTCGCTTCAACAGATGTTCATTTATTATAAGGATCAGAGGTTGTAGAATATTTTGGTTTTCTATCATTTGTTCTTTTTGTAAGGTTCAATTTCCAGCAATCTCCCCTAGAACAGATGATGTCAAAACAAAAACTTTATTATTGATCTTTATTCCTCATCAATGATTCCCTTATTTGTCTTTTCAATTGAAGTTCGAAGTCCAGGCCAATTATGCCATCTACATCCCTTTCAAGCTCAAGATTTAGCAAGCCTTGGAGGTCAGCTGCATCTAGACCATATGCATCCTTCATTCTTATCTTTTGAGTTGTACCATCTGACCTGAGCAATGTCAATTCATGGGTGTCTATGGATGACTTCCATTTTAGAATTTTTGAGTCAGATGGTTTTCTTGGGAGTAGATTTAATTGAGATGAATTTGGTGAGATGGGTCTACTGACAAGTGTTGAAAGTGTGCCCATAAGCTTATCACTTGCAGCATCAGTGTGGTATAAGATTTGGCTCTTAATCCCCTCATTTCTTAATTCTTCATGCAACATTTGATCTTCTTCTTCCATCTGCTTTTGCCTTTTTTTCTTGATTTAAGGCAATTGTGGGTAAGATAGAGGTTGAAGATGATCTTTTAGAAGCATGGGTCTGTTGAGGAGTAGTGGTTATCTGTGAATAGACTAACTTTCTTGGAACAAAAGGATCTTTCTTTCTAAGCTCTTCCAGTCTTCTGTAGGTATCGACAACTTTAAATTTAGATCACCTAGCAATTTTCCTTGCTGTTCCATATTGAGCACTAAAAAGTTCGGCTTTCATTCGTTTGATCTTTAAAGCATGGTCTTGGCTTCCAGGCTTAGCCTTTTTCCAGACAGGATTAGTAGGCCTATTTGAAGGATCCTTGAGCATGGTATGGATTCTTTCAATCTCTTCTTTTAGTTCATTTGCAGACCAGTCTTTGAATTGAGCCCTTGTTGCTTTGTAAGGCATAAACTTTATTATATGATCAAGATAATCTTGCTTTAATTCTGGATCATCAGTGGTTGGATTTTCATATATGGACTTACTCAAATCCTTAGCAAATTCTTCAATGTTTCTCACTTTGCTAAGTTGAAATTGCATGGATATTTGTAGAGACCCATCATCCTTACCCTTTGATCGTTCTTTTGCTATGGTTTCAGCTTGTCTAGCCTTCAGCTTCTGATATTCATCTAGATTTTTAGGCTTTCGATACCCGAGAAGAGATGGAAATTCTCTTTATTTTGGATCCTCTATCTTGTAAAAAGCCTCTATTTCTCCTTTTACAACAAAATGTTCTAGAGGGTATAGGGCACCCATTGGAAGAAATGATGATGATAGGTGCATGGGTGGAAATGGAGTTTCAGGATATGGCAATGATGAGGATGGTTGTGAAATGGATTGTGATGATACAGGGAGTGGTGATTGAATCTCATCATCATCATCATCATCATCATCATCATCATCAACAAAAGTTTTCTTTTTGCGTTGGAATTTGATTTTGGGTGACGGTGGATGTACAGGAATTCGGGATGGTGTGGATAATGGTTTAGTTAATGTGGGAAATGTAATTAGGGCAGTGGTTTGGGAAACATCTGTTGGAACATTTGTTGTTCCAGCATCTGCTGTCACAACATCTATCCTAACATCTGTTGGGTTTATCTTGACAGAGGATACAACAACAATAACTTCAACAGTTGTTGTAGAAGAGATGACAGTTGGTTGTCTTACTTTTCTTGCAGACTTCTTTTCCTTGAAATACCAACATCTTCTTTTTCCAACTGTTTGGCTTTTTCTTCTTAAATTAGCATTAAAGCTTTAGCTTCAAATGTATCTTGTCTCTTCTGCTTTTCAATAGCTATACTTTCAGCTCTTTGTTTAGGGTCTCATCAATCCCTTTTCCCAAAGTTGCCTTAGATGTTCAGCAGTGCTATCAATGGTTTCTGGCTGTTGTTGCACCTTTGGTTTAGCAGTTGATTCAGGTTGCAACTTCTCAAGTTATCTTTCTCCCCTTGTTGGCATTATCTTCAATGTCATCTTGAAGAATAGTAACCGAGGCAGAGCCAGTAGTTTTCAGCAAATTATCTTTGATGGCTTCATTGTCTATTTGTGTATCTTTGTATCTAGCCTCGACTATAGTTCTGATCAATTTCATGTGTGTTTCATGCTGAATGTCTACCAATTGTCTCTAAGCTAGGATAATTGGTTGGACAACTTTCCATAGCTCATCAGCATTTTGAGTTGGGGATGGTTGAGGTTGAGAATTTTATAGCACTTGTTTCATCATGGATTTGATTTCATCAATAGATGATTCCACGTTATTGATTCTCTCCGTCAATTCTTGGTATTTTAATTTATCACCTAAGTAAATAGGATTATCTAAATTCCTACCAGAGGTAGTTATATTTGGATCATCAACATGAGGAATCTCAATGTTTTCAGAACCAAATGCCCATGTTCGTGGTACTAGTTAATTCCATCTTGTCACACCCTGACCCACAGCGGATATGGTAGTCGGGGCATGATTGGGTTTTCATCAAAGCTCATGACATTTACTATTATTCATATTTATTATTTCAAATTTAAATAAAATATTCAAAACAACACATAATCCATACAAACACAAAATGTTATAAACAAAGCTTTCAAATAACGTTTTATTTTCTTCTAAGGCCCATGTCCTATGTGTTCTTTGCTTCAAACCTATTCACCTGTATCATGTGTAAAATAGAGATTTGGGTCAACATAAGTTGGCGTGTGAATCCCATTAAATCATTAAGAAAAATGATATGTTTATTACTTTTAATAAAATGTGCAATAACCAAATATGAGAAACGTATATGTAATCTGAATCACAAACCACACAATCAACTGGCAATGTACACGTGAGCACGATAGCGATGTGCTGTGAGATCAAGGCTCAATCAAACGAAGCCGATCGAATATATTAGGAACGCGACGCTCCACCCGTAAGTAACGGGGAACAAATGGGCCTGATGTGAGAGCTTAACTGTAATGAGAAATATAAACACAAATAACAATAAACAACAATATCACTTAGTACGTTAGATCACATAATGGTACGAGATTAGAACTAGTGAGATAAACAAAAGCGACACATGATACACCCAAAAAACGTGAATAATAAGGGGAGTTGTAAGAATTCACTCACAGTGGGTGCGTTTATGATTGATTAAGATTGCGCACGATTAAGCGTTTGAGATACCAAACGATGAGAAAGGCTAACCTAAATATTCACGTAAATTCGATAACTATATATTTCTTTTGGTTAAAATTAGTATTTTTACTTAATTTATTATTTGCACATCTTTATTGGATATTTAAGTTAATTTTATTTTATTTATTACTATTTTTATTTGCTTCAAAGAGATTATTTGATTATATATTATTATAGTTTTTATGGAGAAATAATCAAAATTTTAACTAAAAAAATATGTTTCTTTTTGGATCGAACCGGTCGGACGTTACGCAGCGTGTGGGGATCGAACTCGTGACCTCTCGTTTACGTGCACGCAGCTCGACCAACTGAGCTACGTGTCTAACCCGAAATATATTGAGATTTAATTATACATATACACATACTACAACTAACATATTTTTATTTAATTAAAAAGGTTTGGATAATTTCAGGGACCGTGTAATGAGCCGGATTCGAACCCGCGTCTGCCGCTTCATGTGCACACAGCACGACCAATTGGGATGTATGTCTAACCCGGTGCATATAAGATTTTAATTATACTTATAAACATACTGAGTTGCTTCATAATTTGGTTATAAAAAGGGGTTTGTATAATTTGGCGAACCGGAAGCGTATATGGACTCGAACCCGTGACCTTGACTGTAAATGCACACAGTCCATCCACTGGACTGTGTGTCTAACCCGGTGTAATTCAGATTTTAATTTGTTTTAAACACACGTGCAGTTCGTCTTCTTTGTTTCAAGAATACAATGAACTGATAAACCATTCGACTTGATTAACTCTTCTTTTATTGGATACTAGCTACATATATGAATAAGATCTATAATGATTGAAAGGGTAGTGTAAAAGAATTTTACCGAATTGAAGACGCTCTAGAACTCTGGCGGTATTTCGGCGAATTCCGAACTTCCGGCGAAGTGAAATTGAAGAACAGAAGTTGCAGAGAGTTAAAATGAGTGTATGTGTGTTCTAATTGAGTTCTGAAATCCCTATTTATAGAGGAAAGCAGTAGCTTGGTTTAAACTTTCGGTTTCGAGAGTTTCGGTCAAGATTTTTAATGCCGTAATGATCGTATTACCGATTTTGATGAATTGATTCGATAATTGAGTTTAGTCGCATGATTATAAACGGTTTCATCCGTTAATTAGTAAAGGAAAATGGATTTTTGATGATTTGTAGTGGTGAGTGGTGCAGTGGTGTGTTGGGTGTTTGGTTTGGGTGGAGACCTGGGTTCGATCCCGCGGTCCACCCTTTGTTTTTAATTTACTAAATATTATATTATATATATCTATTTTATTTATTATTATTATTTTTATTATCTTTATTATTATTTATATTAACTATATTACGAAAACTATTACGGACTAACATCAAATTTGAAACAGATGATTATAATATATACTTGAATTACAAAACGGAGCGGGTTTTAGAACCCGTTTTTCGTCGGATATTACAGTATCCCCTACTTTTTGAAATTCCGTCCCGAAATTTAACTGGTAGTAGGTTTGTCTTGAAAAAGATGAGGGTATTTTTCGTGCATCGAGTCTTCACGTTCCCAAGGAATTCAGGTCCTCGTTTTGACTCCCAACGCACCCTTACTATAGGAATTCGACTTCGTCTTAAGCGTTTTTCACCGAAGTCCATGATTTCTACATGTCGTTCTATAAAATGCATTGACTCATCAATCTGAATATCCTCTAACAGTATATGGAGGTTTTCGTCGGCAAGGCACTTTTTCAAGTTAGATACATGGAACGTTGGATGGATCTTGCTGAGTTCTTCAGGTAAGTCAAGCTTGTAGGCTACAGGACCAACTCTCTCAAGTATTTTAAATGGTCCAACATAGCGAGGTGCTAGCTTCCCTTTTTGTCCAAAATGAACATCTCCCTTCCATGGTGATACTTTCAAAAGTACTTGATCGTCAACACAAAACTCGAGCGGCTTTCGTCGTTTGTCAGCGTAACTCTTTTGACGACTCTGAGCTGCTAGAGATTATTGCAGATTTGAAGGATTTTATCGGTTGTTTCTTGGACTAATTCCAGTCCGATGATCTGTGCTTCACCGATTTCGTGCCAACATACAGGCGATCGACACTTACGACCGTATAGAGCTTCAAATGGAGCCATACCGATGCTCGAGTGATAACTATTATTGTAAAAAAATTCGACCAATGGTAGATGAGTATCCCAATTGCCCCTGAAGTCGATAACATATGATCGTAGCATATCTTCAAGAGTCTGTATAGTGCGCTCAGATTGACCATCAGTTTGAGGATGAAAGGCGGTGCTGAGATCTTAGCGAGTACCTAATGCTGATTGTACGACTTTCCATGTTCGTGAAGTAAAACGCCCATCTCGATCCGAGATGATGCATAAAGGCACACCGTGTCGACTAACAATTTCATCGATGTAGATACGAGCTAACTGCTCGTCTTTGTAATCTTCGCGGATTGGAATAAAATGAGAGGATTTGGTAAGACGATCAACAATAACCCAAATCATGTCATGCCCACTGGATGTGCGAGGTAACCCAGTAATAAAATCCATGGTTATGTTTTCCCACTTTCAAACGGGTATTTCGGGTTGAACAAGTAAGCCTGAGGGTCTTTGATTTTCAGCTTTAACTTTCGAACATGTGAGGCACTTGGAGACAAAAATGACGATATCCTTTTTCATTCCAGGCCACCAGTAGGAGTATCGTAGATCTTGATACATCTTATCAGCACCCGGATGTATGGATTATCGTGTTTTGTGGGTCTCATTCATGAGAAATGTACGAAGATTGTCACGATCAGGTACCCAAATACGATTCAGATAATAAAGAATACCATCAGACTTTGAATCTAACTTGGTTTCAGCTCCACAAGATAATTCATCTCGCACATCATTTTCCGTGAAAGAGGTATGCTGAGCTTCGCGAATGCGTTTTTGAAGGTTAGTTACGATTTGAGAGCACAACAGATGAATGGAGTTAGCATATTCTTTCCGACTAAGAGCATCAGCTACAACATTGACTTTACAAGGGTGATAACGGATTTCACAATCGTAATCATTCAGAAGTTCGACCCATCGTCGTTCCCTCATGTTTAACTCTTTCTGATTGAAGAAATGTTGAAGGCTCTTGTGGTCAGTGTAAATCTCACACTTGGTACCATAGAGATAATGTATCCATATCTTTAGAGCGAACACGACTGCCCCGAGTTCAAGGTCATGAGTGGTGTAATTCTTCTCGTGGACTTTGAGTTGCCTTGAGGCTTAGGTTATCACCTTTCCTCTTTGCTTTAAGACACACCCTAGTCCCTTCCCTGATGCGTCACAATAGACTACAAAGTCTTCACAACCATCAGGGAGAGTGAGAATAGGTGCATCACAAAGTCTCTGTTTCAAGGTTTGGAAAGCTTCTTCCTGTTTGGGCCCCCAATCGAAGGGCTTACCCTTATGAGTCAAGGTTGTGAGTGATAAGGCAATACGAGAGAAATTGGCGATAAAACGTCGATAATAACCCGCTAAGCTGTGTGGCGCCTGCCATTCTTGCACTGCTTTGATCTTTGCAGGGTCGACATGAATTCCTTTGTCGTTGACGATGTGACCAAGGAATTGAACTTCTTTTAACCAGAATTCACATTTTGAAAACTTAGTGTAAAGCTTTTCCGTTTTTGAAAGTGTTAGAATAAGACGAAGATGTCGTTCATAGTCTGACTTAGTCTTGGAATAAATAAGAATATCATCGATAAAAACAATAACGAAATGATCGAGGTAGGGTTTGCACACCATATTCATCAAATCCATGAAAACAGTAGGAGCATTGGTTAACCCAAAAGGCATGACCATGAATTCGTAATGACCGTAGCGAGTTCGAAAGGCAGTCTTTGGAATGTCTTCTTCACGTACTCTAAGCTGATGATAGCCAGATCGAAGACCGATTTTTGAGAAACAGGTGGCACCCTGAAGTTGGTCTAGAAGATCATCGATGCAAGGTAAAGGATAACGATTTTTGATGGTCAGCTGTTAAGCTCTCAATAGTCGATACACATTCGGAAAGTTCCATCTTTCTTCTTAACGAAAAGAACCGGCGCACCCCAAGGTGATAAGCTAGGGCGTATGAACCCTTTGTCAGCCAGCTCTTGCAGCTGACTAGCTAACTCTTGCATTTCAGATGGGGCTAACCAATATGGAGATTTTGCTACTAGAGTGGCACCAGGTACAAGATCGATTCGAAATTCGACTTCTCGCATAGTAGGAAGTCCTGAAATGTCGTCTAGAAAGACTTGAGGAAAATCTCTAACAATCGGAATATCTTCGAGTTTCTTCTCCTTGCCTCATTTCTTGACGATGTGGGCTAAAAATGCTATGTAATCTTTGCGAAGATACTTTCAGGCTTGCACACGACATCAACTTGAGTCCCTTGGTTGGGGTTTCACCAAAAATACGAAGGGTTTAGCTGTAACATTTGTAAAAATCGGGTTTTTAAAACCCGCTCCGTTTTGTAATCGAATATCAAGCTATAAAAGTTACGTCGAATATTTATGATTATTTTGATTTAAAACAATACATAATTAATAAATAAACTAAACTACAAAAATTATATTTGATAAAAAGTTAAAATAAAATAAATAAATTTTTTTTGATGCTGCCGGGACTCGAACCCGGGTCAGCCAAGACACACACCTCAGCAACTTAACACACACACACAAGACCACTCCGCCACATTGTGTTTTCTGCTAACTCTAGGAACACAAATGAAATTTATACACAAACTCAGTTAAAGCCGGTTGCGCCATCTGAGAAACGGTAATCGGCAAACCAATCGTCAATTCGTTGTTTATTCACACATTCAGTTTATAACCGATGCACCGACGGTTTCTAATCAAATCGGAATTGATTAAACTTAAAACCTCATCATTATCGGTTTTTAAAACCGAAAAATCACCAAGTCCAGAATTCTTCAACTTCAGACCACTCTCGCGACTCAGAGATATCATACCAATACTCCATTTCATTTTCGTCGCATTTTCAGACCATCAGAACGCCTGAATCAGCTCGCCGGAATTTTCTGCAAAAGTCGCTGGAAAACCGTATTCAACTCAAACCGGTAAAATACCTCTACTTTACTGTTTCAATCAATTGTTAGAACCTTACTAACATTAACCCATCGCTCATAATCAACCACAGACGACGTTGTTGGACTTTCTGTTTTCGCCGGAAAACTTCTGGAATTGTCGGAAACTCGTTGATTACCGGTATGCTCCTTCCAACGTGCTGATAATCAATACTCATTAGTTCAATTTCACATCTAATCCCTTAAACCTGTTAATTGATTCTCACAGTCGAAGGTTCCAAAAACAGAGCCGACGAACTTCGCCGGATCCTCTGAAGAAGACGATTTATTCGGTATTTTCTTCCCCAAACTTTTCGGTTCAATGCATTCAAATTGGTCATCATGTTCATCAACTAAATTAATAGCGTGTCAGTTGTTTTGATTGATATCTGTGTTTGTAGTGAAGAAGACGAGTTCAAAGATGACATAAGATTAATTAAAATCGAGTTAGACACACAGTCCAGCGGTGGACTGTGTGCAAAATACAAACGCACGTCCCGAGTTCGATTCCTGCTATACGCACTCCTTGTATAATAACACGCCTTTTTGTTTAAAAACTAAACCGGGATAACTCAGTTAGTTATTAAGTATAATAAAAACCGAGATAATATTAGACACACAGTCCAGCGGTGGACTGTGTGCAACACTAAGTCCTACGTCGCGCGTTCGAAACCCGTCACTAGCACCGGTCCGTGGAATTAAAATGTTTTGGCAATTAAAAGAAATTCGGTTAAATTGAATAAGTATATAAATATAATTAAAAACAAGATTATTTCGGGTTAGACACGTAGCTCAGTTGGTAGAGCTGCGTGCACGCGTACGGGAGGTCACCGGTTCGAGCCTCACCCGGCGCAAACTAATACGCTGACCAAACCGGTCAACGGTCAACGGTCAACGCTAAAAAAAAAACAAATTTTTATTTTTTTTATTTTTATTTATTTAATTTAATTTAAAAATCAATTAAAAATACTTAAAAATAACATTTTTAAAGATAGAAAATAGCCATAAACTCACAAAAATATATCTAAAAATTTCATTAAAATCCTTAATAAAATCCACCCATTTAATATATTTTTCCGTTATTATTTAGGTTAGTAATCCCCGTTGTTCCGCTCATCTAAATCGTGCGCATATCACCATCTCCAATCCAACACACCCAAGGTGAGTGAATCTTACAAATTCCCCGTTTTAATCACGTTTTGGGGTGTATCATGTGTCTTTGTATATATATATTATAAATAAACCATTGTGCATTCATCATATCATGAACATGTGTATTCAGTTTGTTGCTGTTAAGTAGTTATTATTGGATGCAATTTATTATTCAGTACATGCAATTTCATAGGCCGCCGCTCCCCATTACATTATGAGCGTTGAGCATGTTCCCCATTTCATTATGCGGTTGAACCTGGCGTGCCCACATACGATCGGCTCCGTTTGATTGAGCCTTGATCGCACAGACATTTTCATTTTCAATACATGCAATACGATCGGCTCCGTTTGATTGAGCCTTGATCGCACAGTTTCATTTATGTAATTTACAGTATGATGTTGGTATGTTCATGTATGCTGTCATGTGTTATTGTATGTTATAGTTGTGACTGCTATTTGCCATTGCTTGATTATTTACATTTGCTCATCTATGATTATGCATAATTTTTCATTGATAAACTAACAATTAATTCATTAATAAATGTTTATCTAATAAGGTTCACTCGCCAACTTATGTTGACCCAAAAACCCCCATTTTACACATGATACAGGTGAACCAGCAGCAGCTAGGAACACATAGGGCTTGGACTAGAAGAATAAAACGATTTAGAGTTGGGATTGTTATGTTTGGTTTATTTCCTTTGTATTGAATGAACATGTTTGGATATTTGAAAATGTAACTTTGACTTTATTAAATATGAAACATATTAGTAAATGTCATGAGCTTTGGTGATAACCCAATTATGCCCCGACTCTTATTCCGCTGCGGGTCGGGGTGTGACATTAGCCATCGGCGAGTGGAATTCGGATGAATTTTTCATAACATACGACTTTAGCATGATGCTGACTGAGCCAGTCCATACCAAGGATGACGTCGAAACTTCCCAATTTCATGGGAATGAGATCGATTAGAAAATCATTGATCATTAAGAGCAAGAGTACAGCCGCGAATGATAGAATCCAATGTAATAGGTTCACCTCTGCTACTTCCACTGTAAACGATTCGGCTAACCTAACGCGAGGTAAGCCAAGAATAGATTCGAACTCTAGGGACACAGAACTCTTATCCGCGCCAGTGTAAAAAAGAATAGCTGCATAGCTATCGTTAATGAGAAACGTACCGTTGACCACGTTGTTATCCGCTCTAGCCTGGTTGGTGTTGATGTTAAAAGCTCTACCTCTTGCTGGCGGATTGGCTTGATTGGCTTGGTTCACAGGATTAGCTTAGGCTTGCGCATTAATTATGTTCACTAAACGCGGCCAGGTGTTGCGGAATGAGTTGGATCACCGCAATTGAAACAAGCTCTGACGGGTGGCATCATGGGGTAATTAGGTTGATAGAAGGGTTGGGCTATGGGTTGAGTAGGTGGTAACATTAGTGGTTGTTGGTAAGGAACTTGGCCCACCACTTGGTTGTTAGGTTGGGCTTGAGGTTGGTTGCGGGCTTGTCTTTGAAGTAAATGACATGTTTGGAAGGTATGGCCTACTCGGCCACACCCTGTGCCGTGGAGACATGGGTTCTCAAGAGGGTGATGGTATTGGCATCGATTGCACCTCGGGTGAGGTCCTGTGTATTGCTTTTTGAATGGAGCGGTAGGGGGAGCAACTTGGGTGATTGGAGCAGCTGCAATGGGTTGATTGTGTAGAGTTGGCTGATTAGTTTGTGTGACAGCAAAATTCTTCCCATTTCGCTTTCTCCTTCCAGCGAATCGAGTAGAGGATCCAGCTTGAGTTGGGTTAGGGGTTTTGGTTGGTGTTTTATCTTTCTTCTTCTCATCTTTGAAATCCCCATTCCTGATGTGGTTTTCGGTGAGCTCAGTAGCTAGCTCCATTGCTGCTTCCAGAGTTGTAGGCGTAGTACTCATCATAGAGTCCTGAATCTTTGAAGGAAGACCCCGAATGTAGTGCTCGATCAGACGGTAGAGGGGAGTGAACAAATTTGGAACCATTTGATTCAACTCGAGAAACCACTTGTTGTAGGTTATATGATCTCCCTCTTTTTGTTTTAGAAAATAGAACTCATCCTCCAGCTTTTTAATTTCGCTTCTTGGGCAGAAACATCTTGTCATAAGCTCTTGAAGTTGTTCCCAAGTTAGGGCTACTGTGGCTTCAGTGCCTCTTCTGCCCTTTTCGGCATTCCACCATGTGAGTGCTACCCCAAATAGACGACCAGTAGCATAACAAACCTTACGGTCGTTGGGACAGTCATAATTGAGAAAATTACTCCATTTCTTCAAACCATCAAAGGAGAGCAGTGACCCCTTCAGTTCCCTCGTACTTCGGAGGGTCACATGAGTTGAAGTGCTTGTAAGTGCACTTGGTGGTGTTTGTGGGAGGGTTGGCAACATTTTGACCCTCTTGGTTGACTGGGTTGACATGGTTAGCGGCAAGATCTTGTTGAACTTAAGTTACTATATTGGGAATCACGGCGGCCATTTGTTGGGCTATTTGAGCAGCCATGGCTCGCCGGATCTTCCTGATCTCCTACCTCCACGAGAGTGCCTACAAGACATCTATAGGAAATACGTAACGAGATTATGAGTTTGGCGTATAGGTGTCATGTGTGTCGCATTTAGAAATAAACATCCATAATTCAAATGAGAAAATAAATCCATTACATCCATAGGATGTCTTGGGCTTTACTCATGTTTGGGCCCCCATATGTCCCCCATACTTGGCCTAGGTAGTCATGTGGGCCCCCATGAGTACTGGGCTTTGTAGGGTACACATTGGTTTTTGGCTTGTTAACACTCGCACCACCCGAATGAAAATTGTAAAACATGATTGCGAGGTATAAGGTCGAAAGGTGTCCTGGTGTAGACACAGTGACAACTCAAAGTGGGGTTAGTCCACACGACATTTGGTGTGGCATGCTTTGGCCTAATAGGTCCTTCGTACTCTCATCGTTAGTCCCAAGGTAGGCAAACTGGTTCATTATTTTGGATTTATATGAATGCCAATTCTAGATAGGACGTTCGGTACTTGTACCCTTTGAGTTACTACATGCCCGTCGTAGAACTCACTTTGATGAGATTGAAAAAATAAAAACATCACAAATTTTTGTTTGAAAGAAAGGCAAGAAAATGTTTAAATGTGTGAGAATCGAGATGTGCGTTATGACGGTAACATATGCATATATAGACATATTATATTGACAATATTTATAACACATTGAATGTCACACAAAGCCATATAGTAATTGGAGTGCTTGCATGTAATTGTGTGTGAGAGGAAATATAAAATGAGTAAATGTCATAAGTTTGCATGTAACCAACTTAACACGTAAGCAATTAAATTCTAATTGACTATAACATAGGCTCTAAGGGTCTAATAACCTATCCTATATCCATAGTCAAAAGCTCTGATACCAAACTGTGATCCGCAACGGATATGGTAGTCGGGCATGATTGGTTTTCATCAAAGCTCATGACATTTACTATTATTTCATATTTATTATTTCAAATTTAAATAAAATATTCCAAACAACATATAATCCATACAAACACAAAATGTTCTAAATAAAGCTTTCAAATAACGTTTTATTTTATTCTAAGGCCCATGTCCTATGTGTTCCTTGCTTCATACCTGTTCACCTGTATCATGTGTAAAATAGAGATTTGGGTCAACATAAGTTGGCGAGTGAATGCCATTTAATCATTAAGAAAAATGATATGCTTATTATTTTTAATAAAATGTGCAATAACCAAATATGAGAAACGTATATGTAATCTGAATCACAAATCACACAATCAACTAGCAATGTACATGTGAGCACGATAAGCAATGTGCTGTGAGATCAAGGCTCAATCAAACGGAGCCTATCTAATATATTAGGCAACGCGATGCTCCACCCGTAAGTAACGGGGAACAAATGGGCCTGATGTGAGAGCTTGACTGTAATGAGAAGTATAAACACAAATAACAATAAACAACAATATCACTTAGCACGTTAGATCACATAATGGTAATAGCACGAGATTTGAATTAGTGAGATAAACAAAAGCGACACATGATACACCCAAAAAACATGAATAAAAAGGGGAGTTGTAAGAATTCACTCACAGTGGGTGCGATTTTGATTTGATTAAGATTGTGCACGATTAAGCGTTTGAGATACCAAACCACGAGAAAGGCTAACCTAAATATTCACGTAATGAATTCGATAGGTATATATTTATTTTGGTTAAAATTAGTATTTGTACTTAATTTATTATTTGCACATCTCTATTGGATATTTAAGTTAATTTTTATTGTATTTATTACTATTTTATTTGCTTAAAAGAGATTATTTGATTATATATTATTATAGTTTTTATGGAGAAATAATCAAAAGTTTAATTAAAAAAATATGTTTCTTTTCGGATTGAACCGGTCGGACATTACGCACCGTGTGGGGATCGAACTCGTGACCTCTCGTTTACGCGCACGTAGCTCGACCAACTAAGCTACATGTCTAACCCGGAATATATTGAGATTTAATTATACATATACACATACTACAACTAACATATTTTTATTTAATTAAAAAGGTTTGGATAATTTCAGGGACCGTGTAATGAGCCGGATTCGAACCCGCGTCTACCGCTTCATGTGCACACAGCCCGAGCAATTGGGCTGTGTGTCTAACCCGATGGATATAAGATTATAATTATACTTATATACATACTGAGTTGCTTCATAATTTAGTTATAAAAAGGGGTTTGTATAATTTGGCGAACCGGAAGCGTATATGGACTCGAACCCGTGACCTTGACTGTAAATGCACACAGTCCATCCACTGGAATGTGTGTCTAACCCGGTGTTCAGATTTTAATTTGTTTTAAACACACGTTCAGTTTGTCTTCTTTGTTTGAAGAATACAATGAACTGATAAACCACCCGACTTGATTAACTCTTCTTTTATTGGATACTAGCTAAATATATGACTAAGATCTATAATGACTGAAAGGGTAGTGTAAAAGAATTTTACCGAATTGAAGACGCTCTAGAACTCCAGCGGTATTCCGGCGAATTCCGAACTTCTGGCGAAGTGAAATTGAAGCACAGAAGTTGCAGAGAGTTAAAATGAGTGTATGTGTGTTCTAATTGAGTTCTGAAATCCCTTTTTATAGAGGAAAGCAGTAGCTTGGTTTAAACTTTCGGTTTTGAGAGTTTCGGTCAAGATGTTTAATGTCGTAATGATTGTATAACCGATTTTGATGAATTGATTTGATAATTGAGTTTAGTCGAATGATTATAAACGGTTACATCCGTTAATTTGTAAAGGAAAACGGATTTTTGATGATTTGCTTGATTCAAGCTAGGCTGTTACAGAGAGGGTGTTTTGAATTTGATTTCAAGAGTTATTTTGATATAAATGGTATTTGGTTTGGAGATACATCAAATGTGGGTAAGTGGTGCAGTGGTGTGTTGGGTGTTTCGTTTGGGTTGCGACCCGGGTTCGATCCCGCGGTCCACCCTTTGTTTTTAATTTACTAAGTATTATATTATATATATTTTTTATTTATTATTATTATTTTTATTATCTTTATTACTATTTATATTAATTATATTACGAAAACTATTACCGACTAAACATCAAATTTGAAACTGATGATTATAATATATACTTGAATTACAAAACGGAGCGGGTTTTAGAACCCGTTTTTCGTCAGATGTTACACATCTGGCTTAGAGGATACAATGGTAGCCTCGGCTTTTGTTGCTTTCAAGGAAGTGTTATCAATGTAACCACTGTCCAACTAAGTCATTGTTGTGTCATCAGTTGTAGTGGCTGCTTCACTTGAAATACCACCAAGAGTTACTTGTAACTCAAGGGGTGTAGCCTCCTCAAATGTGTGTGGGCTAGTAGATAAATTTTTCTCATACTCAGTCATATGTAGAAGTTGACTCTCTTTAATGGTTGAGTGAGAGGAACTGATGTTTGTCTGAGTTTTCTCTATTGCATCAAGCAAAGGTATGAATGTTGGTGGTATTGAAGAAGTGAGAGTGGGTTGTGGTGTAGAAAGATGCATTGCCCTAGGAGACGGGTTGTGGAAGATTGATTCAAGTGAATCAAGAGCTTCATAATGTGGTGTCCCTATGGATACAACTTGTTCCTTTTGTGAGGAAACAAGAGGAGTTTGCTAGGTGGAGATCTTTGTTCCATCTGCTGTGAGGAAGTAGCAGCATTGGTTTCAAGTGACTTTGGTGTTGTCACAGGTATTTCCTCTGGGATCTCATCTTCCAGAGTTACCTTTTTGGTTTTCTTTTTGGAGGGCTTTTTGGATGTAGAAGGTTTTCTTTTGGTAAAATTTGTGGGGGTTGCACAACACTGGTTATAGTGCCATGTTCACCAGGAGCAGTGGGCTCAGCAACAAAGGTTTGAGTAGTGGATGTGTTAGTATCTGAATTTGGCTCATTCCTCTTTGCTTGTGTTTTCAAAACCTTTGGCTTTTGGTTAGCGAGTCTTGTAAAAGTTTCATGTTTAAGTCTGTCAATTTCACAAATGACACCTTGTTGAAAATCAGTTTCAGAAACTTGTTTTTGAAGATAATAACTCAACAGCCAAGGGTAGAAAACTTTTATTTTTGGAAATGTTGTTATAGTTTGCAACCAAGTCGAAAACAATACATAGGAGAAATTAAATTTTGATATAGTTAGAATAGCATAACCCAGATACTGAATGATTAAAGGTATTTAATTAAAAGTAGTTGTCTTGGCTGACAAATACAACAGTAAAGTATGGAAAAAGAATTTCATGTTAGCAGGAAATTCAGGTTAATAGATGGTAATACCTGTTAATTGACCTTCATAACCATGCACAATGAATTCATCATGCAAATCCTTTATGAGAAGGAAATGGGGTCATTTAGGTCATTTAGATCAAATGTAGTGGAAATGGTGGATGGAGAAATTTGGACAAGAGACTGCCCAATATTTGACGTAATAGCAAATGGCTTTTTGTTTTCAATCTCAACTTTAGCATGTGCCCAAAATTGTCGAAGTGTGTCCACATAGATTGGAGCCTTTGCCAGTAGAATATCCTTGTATGATGATGTTTGTAGAACATCGATCATTGCATGAAAAGCAGCGTTATTATCTATTTTCTCAAGTATAGAAAGGTAGTTGTGGGGATTTTGATGTTCAGAGTCATGATTGGAGAGTGAATGAGGGTTAGTGAAGAATATAACAGCTTTGGAGAATTTTTGAATTCAATACGGCAGTGAAAAACTCTGTTTGAATGGAACAGGGTTTATAAAGGAAAAAGTGAAAGCTGACATGGCACTGTGTTCAAAAGATCTGATAGCTAACATCTATTCACGTGTAAACTCTGTTGGATAATGGAAGACAATTGTTTGTAAACTTCTGCTGGATACCAGTAGTGGTTCTGAACAGAGGACTAATCAGTGGTGATTTTACACTATCAGAGGATAGATTATATATGGATTGGGAAAACAGTGGTTTCACAAACAGTGGATGTAGAACAGAGAATACACTTTTAGCAACGGATAGATTTTCACGCCAAGCAGAGGTTTGGAGAAATAGTGGTTATGAGCAAACTTTAGAGATTTATTTAAAATTTTCAATTCTAGCTATTTTTAAGGATGGATTTTTGACTTTCTGAAAACATTTTGATGCTATTTACACATGGAAAACAAAATTTTGTTTTTATTCCATGTTTAGCATACAATCCTAGAGATCAGACTTTCAAAGGCGGATGTGTCTAATGCTTTGGTTAGAACATCTGCCAGTTAATCTTTAGTGGGAACATGATGCAGAGAAATCAAACCTTTATCATAGCAATCCCTCACAGAGTAATGTTTGATATCAATGTGCTTGCTAGTTTTTGACGACAATGCTCCTTTCATCTGCTTTGTTCTTGAAGACCCATTTTGTGCCAATTGGACATACATCCTTAGGCAATGGTACAAGTTCCCATACTTGTTGTTTTTTGAACTGTAGGAGCTCTTCTTGCATAGCCTCTACCCAACTGTTGTCTTTTAGTGCCTCTTGGTACTTTGGCAGGTTGTGCGAGTGATAAGAAATCAGCAAAAAGACAAGTGTTTTGGGATTGACTTTTTGTGAGTACCCCTTCATTGATGTTGTCAATAACTTGGTCTGGTGGATGGATTTTAAGGTAGATTAGATCTCCCTTGTATGGAATGATGGCATTTAAAGGTGAAGGTTGCAGATGGGAATCATCTAAGCTAACATCTATTTGTAATTTGAAAAGCCAACATAAGTTTGAAATGGTGGTGGAGATATAGGTGGGATAGATGTGAAACTAGATTCACTTTTATCCACAATAGATAGACTTTTGTCAACAGTTGTTTGACTTGATGAGCTGGCAAGGGTTTGAGAATCAACAATTGTTGATGCAGTAGTGGCAGAGTTTTGACAGTTGTTTTGAACATCTATTGCTCTAGTGGTGAAAGTGACTTTATATTGTGGAATCACAATGTCAATTTTATAATCTTGATGAGGAGATTGTGGTGTACATGCATGGTTAGTCTTGACAGACACATGTTCAAATGTAAACTTATCTAGATCAAATAATTCAGCAGGATTTGCTGGGATTTATAATGAAGAAGGTTCTTCGAACTTCACATTCAAAGTATCTTTTATACACCTAGTCCTTGTGCTAAACACTTTATAGGCTTTGGCAGTATTCAAGTATCCCAGAAAATAATCACAATCTATACATTAGTTTCCAAAGCCAAAATGGCTCTGGATGGGGTCACAAACATTTCACCCTCAAATCCGGGAGAATGGTCAAAGGTTTGAATAGATTTTTGAAACATCTGTTGTGAACCATTTCCTATCTAATGATTATAACCATGAGTGTTGGGCTTGGAGCTTTATAGGTTTATTCATTTATAGTGTTTTTGGGCTTTTGGTATTAGTTTGGGCTTCCTAGTGCCTAGAGGGCCTAGGGTTGTACTTTTGGGCTTTGTGATGTTTATAAATAGAGGGGTTAGGTCATTTAGTAGGGGTTAGAGAGTTGATAGCAAAAACTTGTATCTGACATCTTTTGGTGTATGCAAGTTATATTATTCAAGTTATTCAAGTTGTTCTTCTTCCTATCATAATTTCCGCTATCGATTAGGTTAGTGATACCTGTTTGATCCGTTTACGGGACTTACAATTGGTATCAGAGCCTGCTGTTCTAATACAGGCTCCTGGTATTGCTGATTGAAGAAGTTTTTTGAAGTGTATTGCTGCTGTTTGGATAGGTTTTTGGCATTCCGGATCGCTGTTCATCGTCGGAGGATACTGTTCCGAAGAACTCGAAGAATTTGTGAAGATTTCGGATCGGACACTATTCTAGATTCCGAAGAACACGAAGAAGGTTCTCATAATTCGGATTCACTACTATTCCGGATTCCGAAGAACAGGAAGGAGATCGTTCATTTCAGATTGATCCCTGATTGTTGCTTGTTCCGGATAGTGATCCGAGTTACTGTTGCGGCATTTGATTTCCTTGAATTCTGGAATTCGGTTGCAGAAAAGGCGGGGCCACTGTTCTGGATTTTTAGAAGATAAGACAGGCATCTCGGATTCTTCATTCCGGATTCTTGATTCCGGATTTACATTCAGAGTTGATTATTCCGGATGTTCATCTCGGATTCTCCATTTCGGCTTTGCATTTCGGATCTGCATTTGGGTTTTCTATTTCGGATCTTCAAATCGGACTTTGCAATCCGGATTGTTCATTTTGGATTCCTTAGTCCGGATTGCTTATTTCGGATAATCCGTCCAGGTTGACCAACTTTGACTTCCGGATTGCCATTTTCGAAAAACTTTCCGGGTTGACCATCTTGACTACAGAATTGACCTTTTCGGACTCAGCACTGTTCAGAAGTATCACTTAAATTAATTGAACTTTAAATCAGTTTTGGTAAATTTTTAATTAATTTAACTTCAATGGCTGGATTCATAACCGCACAGGACCTGACTAATGCCACACTGGTAGCCTTGCAATCGTAAACTTTAGCTCTCCACCAAGAGCTGGATCAGGTGATTGGCACTTCCACCAAAGTGCCATGTTTATTGTACGGGGATGAATACTACGAGTGGAAGTTTCGCTTCGAGTAGTACTACAAGGCAAAAGAACCCGGCGTTTGGAGATGCATTATGAATGGTCCAAGAACCATAGTGTACAACATAGAGCAAGATCCTGAAACGAAAATTCCCAAGCCCATGCACCTATGGACTCCAGAGGACATCAAGATCATTGAGGAAGATGAGAAGGCTTCTACAACGCTAACTATGGCTCTAGGACCTGATATCTCTATTGCGGTCAGAAACTGTAAAAATTCTAAGGAGGCTTGGAGTGAGTTGCAAAATCTCTACGAAGGAAATGCCGACATGAAAGCAACTAGGG
Source organism: Scalesia atractyloides (assembly GCA_947069175.1). Taxonomy (NCBI): domain Eukaryota; kingdom Viridiplantae; phylum Streptophyta; class Magnoliopsida; order Asterales; family Asteraceae; genus Scalesia; species Scalesia atractyloides. The sequence goes on along the minus strand of CAMTDV010000001.1, from coordinate 12,597,769 downwards.
TAAATCAGCTGAATCAGCAATTCAGCCCGTTCAATCACATATATGGGGAAACCATCGAAAACCAGATACGTCGCTATGTCAAGCTGGTTTCCCAGATGATTTCAGCTGAGATCACCCTCACCAACAGCACCATGAACCGACAGTTATTGAATTCACTGCCCAAAAGTTGGGATGCAGACGTGGGCATGATAAAAAAGACAAAAAACTTAAATGATGTCACTCTCACTGAGATGATAGCTACTATCAAATCATGTAAAATTGACAACAAGCAGAGGGAGATCAACCATCAAAGCAGTTTGATGACAGCAGGGATGACAGGGCAGAACGCAGCTTTAATGTCACAGAATCTCGTTTATAGTCCTCTGCAAGGAACTGCACAAGCACCAGGTGGATCGAATGTGGTGTACAGTCCTGTTGCCACGCCTCAGAACACTTAGTATGTGTATGGTTTTCAATCTCCAAATCCTACAACGGTTTCAGCTGCTCAAGTTCACACACAGTACCATGCTCAGTATCCTAATGTGGTTTTCAGTCCTGGGAACCCCTCAAACAGTGCAAAAGGCGTCATTCCTCAAAGTGCTGCACCAGTCCCTGGACCTGCTCAACCTGCGCCCAACTCTGCGTTTCTCACTAAGGAAAACGAATAGAAATTGGCTATTGCTGCATAAATGATCAAGAGCTTAAACGCCTTTCTAGCAGGTGATCTGACCCCTCCATCTATTCTTCCAACAGAAGTTGATCAAATCATGGAGGAGGACCTGGACGAGATCGATGTCTCTTGGAACTTAGCAATGGCTGCTTTTCAGGTTAACAACTTTCAGAAAAAGTATGGAAGGCAACCTTTGTCAACTTGAAGACTGGTCTCACAAAGGACAAACTTAGATGCTACCGATGTCACGAACCAGGCCACTTCGCTAGGGAATGCAAGAAGCCACCGTCAGGGTAATTATCATCCAGGGTCGCTGATATACAGAGCAGTGACAGACAGCTGGTTCCCGTCTCTCCTTCCAAGTCAACTACGAGTCCATCAGGCAGCTCAGGCGGGAAGTCCACATCACTGGTGGCCAAACAGCATGAGGGCTTCAACTGGGCAGATGCTGCAGCTCAAATGGAAACCCTGAATCTATCCAAGAACAGCAACCAGTACATGATGGCCAGACAACTGAGACACTCGATCTTTCGGAAATGGTAAATTGAATACTCTGTTCTGATAGTTGTCGTTTTAAATTATCACAAATGCGCGCCCACAATTCAAGTCTTGTGGCTGAATATCAACAAGCTGCGTCACAGAACATCGCCCTTAAACATAAGACCAAGCTTCTTATGGAGAAGGTCGAAGCGCAGAAACAGGATGTGGCTCAGCTAAAGCTAGACTTGAACCAAAAACAATGTTGGGTCTACGACTACAAGCTAAAATTAGTTGAAAAGGATGTAGAACTTCAAGCAGCCTTAGCCAAGCTGAATTCCTTGACAGGGAAGCTTCACGAAAATGAAGTAAATATTAAGAAATTTGAAACTTCCAGCAAATTAGTCAAGGACTTATGTGACCTCCAGCTTAATTATCAAAAGAACTTAACTAAAGGTCTTGGGTACAATAGGGCGCCTCCACCATATAATCATAACTACACTAGAATGCCTGAATCTGAGAAAGAAATAGAAAATGCTGAAAAAGTGATGTATGGTAAACCGTCAGATTACTTATCCAAACCATGGACGCCCTATTACCCTAAGTTCTCCAAACCCACTGAACTCAAACGGGAAGATGTCTTTGTGGCTTCTACACCACTTCCTCTTGAGACCGATAATCATCCCTCGGAAATTACAGATGGATTGGAGACAGAAGTGCCTGACGGAGAAACATCCTCCACAAAATCTAACGAAATAGAATCTTCTGATACTCACACCAAATTTGTGAACGATACTAATGTGTCTAATTCATGTGCAGAAAAAAATTTAGTTGAGGATATCACACAGGGTGATGAAGAAGCATGTCTGAATATACATTCAGACAATTCAGCTGATGATTATGCTTTTTATAAACCTGCCTTTGACATTTTAAATCAATTTCTTGCTGAATAATTTAATGCTCAAACAGTGTTGGTTGTGTTGAGAATTTAGACAGTTTGAATTCTGATACTGATGGTTTGAACGATGATAGTAACTGTGATAACTTGTGTGATGAGAAAATGAATTTAGCTGCAGGTTCTGTATCAACAGATGACTCAGCCTCATCAGCTTCAGCTAAGGATACCGAATGTTCATCTGCAGCTGAGGATACCGAATGTTCATCTTCAGCTGAGGATATCGAAAGTTCACCTTCAGGAGTCGCGTCTTTTGATGCATCTACTAGGGATGACAGTGTTAACGACGACCAACCAACTGTTTCTGTCAAAGTTGATGGTGACATAATTCTAGAAGACTTGGGCGACTCACACAAGGGACTGATTCTGAAATGACAGCAGATGAACACAAATTTCAAATTGATTCGAACAAGAATTTTAATCCTGATCATGAATTGGAACCTCAAACTTCTCTAAATTGCGAGGTTCCACCATCATCTACTAAAATTTCTGAACAGGATGTCCCTGTAGAGCCACTCGTGTCCTCTACAGAATTTGTAATGAAGTGTTATTTGAAGAATAAGACTAAAAAAGGAGAACATGCCGATCTAAAAAGAAGAAAACCAAACAAGCATCTACAAACACTGCAAAGGAAACTGCTGAGTCCTCTCGTCAAAGTGAGGAATTAACTCAGCAGCCGCCCGCTAAATCTGTTTTGCAAAAATCTTCATGTTCAAAATCTTGCAATTTAAATCACAAATCTAACAAGTGTGCTGATGGTTGTGCGCAGGACATCGACAAGACCAAGACCGTGCATCAGTTGTCAGTAATGCCAGCAAGAAACTGACCGACAAATTGCCCAGAATTTCCCAAGCTGAACGGACTGTTTTCTTCCAGAAGAGGCAGACCTGTTTCAATTGTGGATCTCCCGGGCACATTGCTCGAAATTGTCAACAGACCTTTACCTCTTTCAAAACTTGGTACTCTAGACATCAGAAGGCCATGCCTCATCGCCCATCTGAGGCTCGATTTGTGGCTAAGTCTTCTGATCAAGACTGGAACTTGGCCAAGAAACAAACTGTTAAACCCCTGAGACCTTCAGTTTCCCATAATCCTTCTAGCAATCCTAGGAATCTGCAGAGGTCTGATTCGGTAACCTGGAGGCCTAAGTTAGTGGCCAAGAATCAGTCTGCTAACCCCTTGTCTAATGAATCAAAAGCATCATCAACCTCATCCTCAACTAATTTGATCTTTCGTGAGGTTACTTATGTTGATGCAAAAGGCAAACCCAGATCTTCCATGGCCCGGGTTCACATTTCTAACTAAAACCTGTTGAAATGTATAGGAATAGCTCTGGCGCGCTCTTGTCCAAGATTATGGTACATTGATAGCGGCTGTTCCAGGCACATGACAGGAGACATCTCACAGTTGAATGACATTCAGTTTTTCGATGGCGGGTTTGTTTCCTTCAAAGGTGGAGAAACTGGGAAAATCACAATGAGAGGAACTGTTTGCAATGGAGCCCTGAGCTTTAAGAATGTCAATTATGTACAAGAATTGAAACACAGTCTGTTGAGTGTGTCTCAACTCTACGACAATCATCTGGATGTTCTCTTCACAAAGAAAGGATGTTATGTGCTAAAACCCGGTTTAATCATTCCAGATGATTGGATTCTTCTTAAAGCTGCAAGAAAAGGAAACGCGTACATCATTGATATGAACCAGGCTCCTTCTGACAAGCTCACATGCCTCTTCTCTTCGACAGCCGAACATGACGCCATGCTATGGCATTGCAGACTGTGTCACATCAACATGAAAATTTTAAATCGTCTTGCAAAAGGTGGTTTAGTCAGAGATCTACCAGTTCGTGACTTCATGCAGATCGAAAAATGTGAATCATGTGCACGTGGGAAACAACATCGGCAGCCGCATAAAACCAAAGCCATACCCTCCACTTCTCAGGTCTTAGAACTGCTCCATATGGATCTCTTCGGTACTCTCGATTCACCTGGGTTTTCTTTCTTACACATAAAAGTGAAACAGCTGAGCTAGTCAAACAATTTGTCACGCTTATGGAAAACCAGAAAAATTCTACAGTGAAGGCTATTCGGTGTGATAATGGGACAAAGTTTAAGAATCTTATCTTAAACTCTTTCTGCTCCTCCAAGGGGATTTACCGACAGTTCAGTGCAACCAGAACCCCACAACAAAATGGGGTTGCAGAACGCAAAAAATCGCACACTTATTGAGGCTGCACGAACTATGCTAGTTGAATCTGAGCTACCTCTAATCTTCTGGGCAGAAGCAATTAACACTGCATGCTATATTCAGAATCATGCCCTGATCAACAAATGCCACATGAAGACTCCATACGAAGTGGTTGAAGGTCGCAAACCTTCGGTCAAGCATTTTCGCAAATTTGGATGTGCTTGTGTACTCCTGTTCATGGACGCTAAAGGAAAGTTTGAAGCACGAGGGGGTCCTTGCATTTTTGTTGGGTATTCTAAAAATACGACATATCGTGTTTATAACAAGATCAAGAAGATGGTAGTTGAAACCTACAATGTGGGTTGGCTGGAGGAAAATCCCAAGGACAAACACATTGGTCCTGACTGGTTGTATGACTACTCTACCTTATTTAATCATTTTGATGTGTCTTCTAATGTGCCTACAGGAAATAGTTCGCATTATCTCCTTCCAACGATGCCCATTCCTTCTGAAGATGATGCTGACGCTGCCGTGCTAAATGAGACTCTAAAGCAGCTAAGTGTGGATCCTCCTGGATTCAATGACACTGTCTCGCCATCCTCCACACTTTCACATTCTCAAGAACCACCTATCTCTTCACCTGCTAAGTCGAATTCTACTGAAGATGTGGTTTTTGCTCTAGAGCCACCTACGACAAATGAAGGCCTTCCTCCTGATTTTTTGGGCTCCTCTTTATTTCCCAAACCTACTCCCCTTGATTGTGCGGTGGATTCCCCACCACCTACCTCTACTGGTGCCTCTGTTGAGGGGGAGACATCTGGAGTTGCTTCAGCTAGCATCACCAACTTGCCAACAGGTTTTTTGGTTCCCGCTACACCAATACCACAGCGTTTACAGCGTGATCACCCTGTTGAGAATATCATTGGTCCTGTAAACGCTGATGTTCGCACACGCAGTCAATCTGGGGGCATCAATACATGTCTCTATTCTTGCTTTATTTCCCATATTAAACCTAAAAGTATTGATGTTGTGTTGCAGGTGGGTTGATGCCATGCACGAAGAGCTCAATCAATTTGAAAAACTTGGCGTTTGGCAATTGGTGAAGCTGCCTCAGGGAAGCGCGCTCTGGGAACTCGCTGGGTTTTTTGCAACAAGCAGGATGACACTGGAGTTATCATTCGGAATAAAGCTAGACTGGTGGTTCAAGGGTTTCGCCAGATTGAAGGTTTAGATTATGATGAGGTATATGCACCTGTCGTGTGTTTGGAGGCTATCCGTATCTTCTTGGCATACGCATCCTACATGGATTTTACTGTCTATCAAATGGATGTCAAGACTGCGTTTCTATACGGCAAGGTGAAAGAAGTAATATACGTGGCACAACCACCGAGCTTTACTAATCCTGACAAGCCAGATTATGCCTACAAACTAGACAAGGCTTTGTACGGGTTGCATCAAGCGCCTCGCGCATGGTACGCTACTCTTACAGAGCATCTGCTTGCTCATGACTACACTCGGGGAACCATTGACCAAACTCTATTTATCAAACGCGTTGATAAGGACATTATCCTTGTCCAAATATACGTTGATGATATTATTTTTGGTTCCACCAATGATGGTTTGTGCCGCGAATTCGAAGAGATCATGAAGAAGAAATTTGAGATGAGCTCATTGGGGGAGATGACCATGTTTTTAGGACTTCAAGTTCGTCAGAGCCCACAGGGTATACTCATTCATCAAGGAAAATACGTACACGACGTTCTTGCCAAATTCAAGCTTACAAATTCCAAGCCAATGGCTTCCCCTATTGCAGAACGGCCTCTGCTAAATGAAGATGCTGACGGAACGCCTGTTAATCCTACCATGTATCGCTCAATGATTGGATCACTCATGTATCTCACTGCTTGTCGGCCAGATATCATGTTTGCCGTCTGCCGGTGTGCTCGTTATCAGGCTACTCCTAAACTTTCTCATTTACATGCTGTTAAACGAATTTTTAGGTACCTCAAAGGTGCTCCATCACTGGGCCTCTGGTATCCTAAAAATTTTGAATTTGAACTGTTTTCTTTCTCTAACAATAATCTTGGAGGTACAGATAGGGACATGCCTCAACTTCAGCTGGATGTCAATTTCTAGGAGATCGCTTAATTTCATGGCAATGCAAGAAGCAACAGACGGTTTCGCTTTCCACTGCAGACGCAGAATATGTTGCAGCTTCTGCTTGCTGCTCCCAGGTTTTATGGATGCAACATCAGCTTGCGGATTACGGTTTGACTTATCTAAACACAACAATTTATTGTGATAATGATGCCGCAATCCAAATAGTTAAAAACCCTGTTTTCTACTGAAAAACCAAGCACATCAACATTAAAGTTCATTTTATCCGCGATTGCTATGAAAAGGGTCTCGTAAAGCTTGAGTAAATCCACACTGATGCAAATGTGGCGGATTTGTTCACGAAACCCATTAGCAACGTACGTTTTCAAGTGCTTGTGGATCTTCTCAAAATGAATCGGTTTTCTACCTAGGCATCTACTATCTTCGTGTTTGTTTACTGTTTTTCTTTTCTTTTCATTGCTTCATAAATTTGTTCATATCTCTATGCACAAATTTAGGGGGAGAAATATAAAATAAATAAATAAATTAATAAATATAAAAATAATTTGCAAGGATAGGAAAATGAAATGAATATTCGTGATAAAAAGTTTGACTAACACATGTAAGGTATAGAAGCGGAAAAGATTTGGATCGAAAGTGATGTGTCGATAGGTCTAAAACTCAACCGGATGGGGAAATTCAAATGATATAAACATAACGAACTTTGTACTTAGTGGGTCACTTACTGTAGGCGTATGATTTTATGATCTTAAATCTTGCGTTGATAGATAGCCAACATCTGAGGTTTCGGGTCTTTATGCTGTTGAGTCATCCGGGGATATCTTGACTGCCCTTCTGTTGCATCCAGATTATATGCAGACCTAGTCATAGTCAGGATATCTTATAAAAGAGCCAAAATGGAAAGGCCAAAACCTAAGAGAACAAAAGTTTCTTTCTAAGTTCTTACGTACCTCATAAGGTATTTGCCTAACCCTCGTCAGACACTATTGGTCTCTCTGTTGTACAGAAGTACTGACCTGTTCACCAATAGCCTGATGTTGTACAATAAAGGATGACCATGGTATACTCACATGCTACGATGAACTGTTTTGCTTACCTTGATCACGGGGGTATGTCATGGTATGGGACACACGGGTATCTTAGTATAATATTACCTTAAGCGTATCATGATACCTGAACTACAAGGGTTGAGTTTTAGATTTAAGTGGACAAGTATACTGACAATCGCTTAGACCAACTGAACCTGCTCATACTGAAAAATGTTCCTTAGTCAGCGTTTGAAACGATTTGATCCCTTAGCAATGATGTATTAATTGTTTATGTCTGTTTTAACAAGTTCTCCTTGTGATATGTTAAAAGATGGTTGGATGCTTGGTTAGTTTACTTGATGAATTTTGGTGGGATGGTTTTCTGTCAAGAGATATTGGACTGGCCTAGTGTGCTTTGGGATTTGGGCCAGTCTAATGAAATTGGTTTAAAGTCTGAAAACTAAAGTTTAGGTTACTGTTCCGAATTGGGCTCACTTGGGCCAAAGGGTTACTGTTCCGGATTGGACTTGTCCGGAAAGGCCCATTTGGATCTTTCCGGTCAGGCCCATGGTGTTACTGTTCCGGATTGGGCCTGTCACAAGCCCAATCCAGATTCAAAATTCCAAGCCCAAGCCCATTTCAGAAATATTTATTGGCATCCTCTGAGTTCATTTCGGATTATCCGAAATCCGAATTACAATTGTCTTCTTTGATTCTCTCTCGAATTAAGCAACTCAGACAACTTATTCCGGATTAGGTACATGTGTATTCCGGATGAACTTAATGAATATTTAATGCATTTCGAATTACATTCCGGATTAATCTTCAAATACTAAGCATTTCGGATTACATTCCGGATTGGTATTCATCCGAAACGATGAACTCGGATTCATTTCGGATTGGATCTTCATCCGGGATGCATATTTATCCGAGATACATAATCCGGATTGTATCTTTGACCATGCTATTTGACCTCCTCAATCCGAATTGATGAAAGTTTATTCTGGATTCATTCTGAAATGTCAGTAATCCGGATGTGAAATTTGGACATTTTCAACTGTTGAACCCCTTAACTAATTTGAACTAGTGTTAATTTGAACCTTGAATTTTGTCTGACCTATCCAGTTAGTTTTGACTGCCATATAGCAAAACTCAGTTAACTTCCGTTAGTTTTTAACTTCGTTGATTTTTGACAGATATGGTGGAAGAAGTGTTTGACGCAGTGATGCTGGTTGAGGAATAGTTTCACAACAAGACTGAGTATCTCTCAGACCCATCAGCTGAGTATTTTCAGGAATTTCAGGCGATGATCGTGGGGCTCAACACTTGCAGAATTGCCTACGCCCTCCGTGCGAACCCCGTGATATACAAAGATTTAGTGCACTCGTTTTAGAAAAGAGCGCGAATACAGCCGAGGGGTGAAGATGGTAGACCTTTTATACGCTCACAGATTCAAGGGAAGGAGATTGTGGTAAATGAGGCTTGTGTGAGGGAGGTGCTACAGCTGACTAATACCTTCAGTGATCTAACAGCGTACATCAAAGAAAAAGTGTTGCGGGTACTCATGGAGATGGGATATGAGGGTTCTTATCCGCCATTGCTGAAGAAGATGTTTCCGGCATACTGGAGATTACTCATACACATGTTTATGTTGTGTGTGTCGGAAAACAAAGGCGGACTGGATCAGCCAAATCAGGCACAGACATCTGCGATAGTTTCATTAGTCATGGACTGGAAGTATAACTATTCTGGTTATATCTTCGATAACATGAAGAAAATCTTAGAGTAGTCTAAGAAATGGGTGTTTCTGTTATATCCACGTTTCACCCAGCCGATACTTGATGCTCGTTATCCAGATTTAGCGAAGGATGCTACAGACGCTAATCTACTGAAGATGAAGCCAATGGGGCCTACTATTTTTGCAACTATGAAAAAAAACCGCTCTACCTCGAAGACGGTGTTTGTAGGTAGGTTTCCTCTAAAGAAGTTTGGAAAGTTTTCTGAAGTTGTTGGTTTGCATGCTCCACCACCTCCTCCTCCAGTAAATGCGATTGTGGCTGAAGAACATGTGACATCCGGCTTTTCAGGTATCTTAAACGCTGATTTAATTTGGAGAATTAAATTACACGCTCGCAATAACTATGCTAACTTTGTGAATCCATAGGGTAAATTACGTGCTATGTGTTATTAGACGGGTTGTATCTGAATTACGTGCTATGTGTTATTAGACATTTGTGAATCTATTGCGTCTCACTCCAAATACGTGATTTAATATTTCATAAACTCCATGTCGCAAATAATATTTTAGTAACTTTTATTTATAAACCGAACCAAGCTTGTGAAACGTTTTGACTTCGCGACCAAGCAAACCCAACCGCCACTCACACCCCCTTGCGACCCACACCTCCTTGCGGCCCAAGGAAATAACCTAAACTTGAGGCCCAAGGCATTAACCCAAACCCCCCCCACCCCTATCGCGACCGCCCCCCCACCCCTTGTTATATTTATATGTATGTATGCATGGGATGTTTCAAAGAAAAAACCCTAATCCCTAGAAGAAGGTCGACGGCAGCCCCCCCCCTCTCTCACGGTCGCGCAATCTTATTCCCGGATTGATTCCAAGCTTGTCCAGGTTCGCTAATCATCATCGTTTCAAGGTTAGGGTTTAATTGTATTGCGATTCACACTAGGTTTGGTGTAATCTTGATCATGATTATGTGTTTGTATGATTATTATATGATTAGTTCAGATGAATATGCGAATCTTTGCGGTTGTGATGTTATGTTAAATACTAAAATCGTAGGCTGCATTTTAGCGATAAAGATCATGATATATATTTAGGGTTTGCATGAATATTGATATATATGATGATATTTGACAAGTTAACCTGTTGTTAATCAATATTACTAAGTGTCATGACCGTTTAAACATGTTCTAATGCGATAAAGTCTAAAACAGTATGTTGATTGACATTTACAGCCAACTTCAGTTGGCTGTAACCTGATCATTATTTATCTAAAAGTGGATTTTCTGAAGCCTAAAACGTGTATTTTTTAAAAACGCTTCAAATGGCCCCAGATTCATATTTTTCTGAGATCGTTTGCTATTTTTAAATGGTCATTTAGTACAACAGCTGAAGCTGCGTAAATTCTGCAGAATTTGCAGGTTGTTTATCGAGTCGTATCTCATAGTCTGAAGTGGGTTAGGTCACGAAATTTGTACAGTAACTGGAGACGGGAATTTCCGAAAATCTCCCACTGGAATTTTGTTAATTGGATGAACGATGATTTTTAAATAATTTTTCTCGTGGACTACAGTCAGAAAGCGACGAATCTGACTGCAGCCTAGTATATAAATGTTTATAAATAATTGGTAAAGACTTAGGATTTGAAAATTTTACACAAAATTATACAGTCTAATTGACACCTCCTGTAAAACAATTGGAATTTTTGGAACGTTGGAACTATTTTACAAAAATTCTCGAAAACAGCCCAGTTATGAGCATATAAGCTGAAAAATGATAACTTGCGTTTGTGTGTACCTAAGTGTTGTATGAGTTAACCTGTGTTTTATGACAAGTTGGTTTGATCGTTATTTTGTATGATGATACTTTGAATTCATGATTATGGTTTCGAATTGGTTATTACGTGTGACGTACTGTGTGTTAGTTATGCATAGTGTTTTGTGTCAGTGCGTTCACACACTAACTTTAAATCGGTTGACATGTTAGGACACGATTAGTGGTTCCATCATTTGCTTCTTTTGCGTTATTCTAAGCGAACAATATAAGGTGAGTTCACGGCCCCTATTCAACAGGGGGAGAAACATGTACACGCTCTACAACTCTATCTTTTTACGTTATGCGAAATTAACGTCGTTAACTATTTGGTAACTAAGTTAATGTTAATATACGTTATGGTCACTAAGTAGCTTTATCAGGGAAGTCCTCAAATCTCGGATCGTTAGTATTGGGTTAGATAGCGGGGAAATTATGGTAGTACTACTGGGCCCGACAAGCCCCACCCGAGCTAGTCGCGCTAGCCGACCGGGAATGGTCAATGGGTGATTAATTTGGCCTAACTTTCGCCATGGTCAGTGATAGACCTGGCAACACTGAGGCAACAACAGTCAGCTTCGATCGCGAACTCTTATGTGACGTAACTTTAGGCTCGCTACCTACATGTTAACATTGAACTTATTTACGAACCAACATTATTATTCAGGGTTAGGAATAATGGAACTGTGTCGTTTTCCCGGGTTAGGGATAACGGGGAAAAACAATCTTTTAAACCGAACTTGTGAACTTATAAAAACCTGTGAACTCACTCTTCTTTAATGTTGACACTTGTTTCTTTGCATGTTTCTCAGGACGCTAGGAGCGCTAGGTGCACTCACATGCATTTGATTAAGACATTTTATCGAGTCTTATTTACGAATAATGTTTGGGATTTTGGTTTTGGCGTTTATGTTGGCGCCCGTTACTAAATTTTAATGCTTCCGCTAAACTTTGAAACCTTGATATTTTGAAAATGACTATGAATGTTTACAACAAATTTTTTTGGAAAACGTTTAAATAAATCATATAGAGTCGTTCGATATTTCTAGTGTCTGAGATTCTGGTTTGATCATACGCCTTGCGGTAATACTCCGCAAGTGGAAATTGAGGGTGTGACAGATTGGTATCAAAGCCTCTAACTACAGAGAACCAGGCTTGCACTAAAAGTAGACCTAAACTATGGCTGTTACACGACACTAGACTTAGTTGGCACCAAACTGTGATATCTTGTTATGTGTTATACTACAATTGTTCTATGTGAGATATATATGCATATTGTGATATACGCAGCTCGTAACTAACTACACCAACCCAGCAGGCTATGTCATCATCATCATCCGACAGATCTCGACAATCAAGGGTGCCGGGGAAGGCACCCATGGTCGAACCCTCACCACCTCGTGGCGTGGAGACACGCTCAGCTGCTAGGAAAAGACTCGCTCTAGGAGGGGAGTCGTCCTCCCGTCCGACCACCGCTATACCGGTCGAACCGGTCAACTCTTCAGGAGTGGGGGACGATCTACTTAGAGATGTGTTAAGGAAACAACAGGAACAGCTGGAGAGAATGCAGGAGACTATCGAAGCACAGGGATGGCTGATACGTCAGGTAACTGGTAAAACTGGAGAGCTCGGGGAAGAGCAATATGAGAATAAGAGAGTTCGAAACATTTTAGCTAAGGACTTTTGTGCTGAGCGGCTGAGGGCTGACTGGCTCGAAGACAGAGTTCTTGAGTCCAGTTGGAAGATTCACGAACTGGAGCAGAACCAAGCACCACCTATCCCAGTACCCGCACCAGCACCGGCCCCTCCAGTGCCGGTAGAGGACGAAGAGGAGGATCCAGAGGAAGACCCGGAGGAGGATCTGGAGGAAGAAGAGCCGGAACAGGACCCGGCTGTTGAAGCTGAAAACGCTGAAGAGGATGACGGCAGTGATAGCGATCTGGGAGATGGAGACATAGATGACTAACTCGTCTCACCAATCTCCGTTTTGTTTCCTTTAGTTTGTTTGTTTCCACTTATGTTTGAACTTGAAAATTTTATAATTAAACTGAGATGTTTGTTTGGTATTTTGTGAGACATTGCAATTTATTTAATCGAATGTTCCTTTTGATTGTTTAATTTGTTGGGTTGACATAAATTGTGTGATTATTGAAGTGTGGAATATGATAACTATATTGGATATATACTTATCGGTGTGTGTTTGTGTTGTCTTGCGAAGATCTGAAATGGCAACCGGTCGCCGCGAAAATCTCAACATGTCAGCTGAAGAATTGGCCGCTTTAATCAGAGAACACGTGAATGCTGCTCTGGCAGGTGTTCCTAACCCACCAGCAGGTAACCATTATTAAATTTTAATGGGAAAATCTAATAGTTGGGCTAGTAGACTTTCTCGCTGACTACCTATCCTCTATCTTCAGGAGGGGGTCTTAACCCTTACAAGATGTTCCTTGATGCGAAACCGAGCAAGTTCACGGGTGTTGAAGGACCCATAGGACTGTCTATTGGATTGAAAAGTCTGAATCGGTTTTCAAAATGTGCAATTGCCTTGAAGCTAATAAGGTCAAGTATGCTGCCTCGACGTTGGAAGATGGGGCATTAACCTGCTGGAACGCACAAGTCCAAACGCGTGGACTTGTTGCGGCGAATGCAATGGCCTGGACCGAGTTCAAAGCTCTAATCAAGGAAGAATATTGTCCGCGGGACAGAGTTCAGCAGTTGGAACAAGCGTTATGGAACCACAAGATGGTCGGGTCAGAAATTGAAGCGTATACAGCGAGACATCATGATCTAGTGTTCCTTTGTCCCGATTGGCTAACACCGTCGATAAACGACTTGAGTTTTATCTTGGGGGTCTGGTCCCTGAGATCCAGGGCATGGTAATGTCTAGCAACCCTACGAAGGAGCATCAAGCGATTAGGTTGGCGCATAAACTCACCGATAAGGTGGTGGAGCAAAGGAAGTTGCCACCCAGGGGTGCAACTGAAATTGTCCCTGACAACAAAAGAAAATTTGAAGACTCACCTGCTCGACAGTCTTCATCAGCCCAGCCACAACAAGGAAACAAGAAGCGGTCCAACAACTTCAACAACAATCGGGGTCACAACAATCAGTCTGCCAACAACACCCAGAACTCGAGCGGCTATGCGGGTCGAAAGCCGCAATGTAACTGTTGTAACCTCCATCATCACAGCCCTTGCGCCGGAAATCGCTGCCAACGATGTGGCAAAGTAGGACACGCGGCAAAGGATTGTCGCGGGGAGATCACGACACGACAAAATCAGAACCAGCACCAGGGTCAGCAGCAAGGTAATAACCGGGGATGCTATCAGTGCGGTAGCACTGCCCATTTCAAACGAGACTGCCCGCAGCTTCGCAACAACAACAATGGTGGGAATAACAACAACAACAACAACAATAACAACAATGGCAACAATGGAAATGGTGGCACAGGAGGTGCCAAAGGTCGTGCATTCACGTTGGGACGTGGAGAGGCAAGAAACGACTCGAATGTGGTCACCGGTAAGTTTCCCCTTAACGATCATTTTGCTACTGTGCTTTTTGATACGTGTGCGGATAAGAGTTTTCTGAGTCTTTTAGGATGAACCTAAATCTCACACCTAAACCCCTAGAGACCCCTTACGTCATAGAACTGGCTGATGGTAAATCTGTAGATGTGACCCATCTAGTGACCGGCTGTCAACTTAAACTCGCGGGTCACACCTTTACCATTGATCTGATGACAACTACTCTGGGTAGTTTTGATGTGGTAGCCAGAATGGACTGGCTATCCAACGTCCGAGCTGAAGTTCTCTGTTTCGAGAAAGCTATCCGTATTCCGCTCTCTAACGACGAAGTCTTGATGGTGCAAGGCGAGAAGGCAGGCGCCGTCACGAACATCATCTCCTACATGCAAGCTCAGAAGTATCTTCGGAGAAAGAACTCTTTTGCTTTGCTCGCACTCGTCACCGAGCAGTCTAAGGACGAGAAGCGGATTGAAGTTATCCCCGTCGTCCGTGACTTTCCCGATGTGTTTCCAGAGGAGTTACCCGGTCTTCCACTACATCAACAAGTGGGGTTTGAAATCGAATTGGCCAACCATGCGACTCCTATCACCAAGGCCCCGTACCGCTTAGCTCCAGCAGAGCTGCAGGAGCTGTCTACCCAACTTCAGGAAATGTTGGAAAAAGGATTTATCCGACCCAGTACTTCGCCATGGGGAGCTCTGGTCCTTTTTGTCAAGAAGAAGGACAGGACCTTCCGCATGTGCATCGACTACAGGGAACTCAATAAGGTTTCCGTCAAGAACCGATACCCATTACCTCGCATCGACGAGCTTTTCGACTAGCTTCAAGGGTCAAGCTACTACTCCAAGATTGATCTACGGTCCAGTTATCACCAGCTACGCGTCAGGGAGGAGGATATCCCCAAGACGGCATTTCGCACTCGGTATGGCCATTACGAGTTCTTGGTCATGCCCTTCGGTCTCACCAATGCACCCGCGGTGTTCATGGACCTCATGAACCGCGTGTGTAAGCCGTATCTCGACAAGTTTGTCATCGTGTTCATCGATGATCTACTCATCTACTCTAAGGGCTAGGAAGAACATCCTGAGCATCTGCGATTATTGCTGGAACTACTTCAACAGGAGAAACTATATGCCAAGTTTTCGAAGTGTGATTTCTGGATTCGGGAAGTTCAGTTCCTCGGGCATATCGTGAATGAAAAGGGTATACACGTTGATCCCGCCAAGATCGATTCAAAAACTGGGAAGCACCCAGGACACCGACAGAGATCCACCAATTTTTGGGTTTGGCTGGTTACTACAGACGTTTCATTGAGGGATTTTCCAAGATCGCACAACCGCTTACCACTCTCACTCAGAAGGGTACCAAGTATGCTTGGGGTGACAAACAGGAAGCAGCATTTCAATTACTAAAGCAGAAGCTTTGCAGTGCGCCCATTTTGTCCGTGCCAGAGGGGACAGATGATTTTGTGGTATATTGTGACGGGTCCATTCAGGGACTGGGATGTGTGCTCATGCAACGTGAAAAGGTCATCGCGTATGCATCCTGACAGTTGAAGGTCCACGAGAAGAACTACACGACACATGACTTGGAATTGGGAGCAGTTGTATTTACACTTAAGATTTGGAGACACTATCTATATGGAACAAGGTGCACAATCTACACGGATCACAAGAGCCTCCAACATATTTTTAACCAGAAGGAGTTGAACATGCGACAGCGTCGCTGGGTCGAACTCCTGAACGATTATGAATGTGCCATTCGGTATCACCCGGGTAAAGCTAACGTGGTAGCTGATGCCCTCAGTCGGAAGGAGCACTTGAAACCTCGTCGGGTACGAGCACTACAGTTCACAATTCATTCTGGGTTACCCAAACAGATACGCGACGCGCAGCTAGAAGCAGTTTAGGAAGAGAACATCAAGGCCGAATCTGTGGGAAAGATGGAACGCGATTGGGAAGTGAAACCCAATGGTGCACGGTATTTCATGAATCGTATATGGGTACCTCTCTACGGAAACCTCAGGAAGCTAGTTATGGACGAAGCTCACAAATCCCGGTACTCTGTCCATCCTGGTTCGGATAAGATGTATCAAGATCTTAAAGCCGCGTACTGGTGGCTCAACATGAAAGCGGATATAGCCACCTACGTGAGCAAGTGTTTGACTTGTGCGAAAGTCAAGGTGGAATACCAGAAGCCATCAGGGCTACTTCAACAACCTGAGATCCCAGTGTGGAAATGGGATCAGATCTCGATGGACTTTATCATTAAACTCCCGCGAACTCTGGGTGGTTGCGATACCATCTGGGTAATCGTGGATCGTCTAACTAAGTCTGCACACTTCCTAGCAACCAAAAAACAGATAAGATGGATAAGTTGACTCGCATCTACATTAAGGAAGTAGTTTCTCGGCACGGAGTGCCAACGTCCATCATTTCAGACAGAGATGCTCGTTTCACGTCCAACTTTTGGCAGTCACTTCAGAAAGCGTTGGGTACACGCTTAGATATGAGCACAGCATACCACCCTCGGACGGATGGTCAAAGTAAAAGGACCATTCAGACCTTGGAGGACATGCTTAGGGCATGCGTGGTAGACTTCGGGAACAGTTGGGAAATCCATCTGCCTTTGGTGGAATTCTCGTATAACAACAGTTACCATACGAGTATTCAGGCAGCACCGTTTGAAGCATTATACGGTCGTAAATGTAGATCACCGGTCTGTTGGGCAGAAGTCGGTGACAGTCAACTCACAGGTCCTGAGTTAATACTTGAGGCTACTGAAAAGATTGTGCAAATCAGAAACCGCATGGCAGCGGCACGAGATCGACAAAAAAGTTACGCTGATCAACGACGTAAACCGCTCGAATTTCAAGTAGGCGACCGCGTTCTACTGAAAGTGTCACCCTGGAAGGGTGTAATTCGTTTTGGGAAACGAGGCAAACTAAATCCACGGTACGTAGGCCCGTTTGTGATTTCGAAGCGTATCGGGCCCGTAGCTTATCAGTTAGACCTTTCTGCCGAACTCAGTGGAGTTCACAACGTTTTTCACGTGTCCAATCTGAAGAAGTGCCTATCAGATGAGACCCTAGTCATTCCATTGGATGAGATTCAAGTGGATGAGCAACTGGATTTTGTGGAACAACCTATCGAGATCATGGATCGTGAGATCAAGACTCGAAGGCACAGCAAGATACCGATCGTCAAGGTTCGTTGGAACTCTAAGTGTGGACCGGAGTTCACGTGGGAAAGAGAGGACCAAATGAAAAGCAAATATCCACACCTTTTTGCAGCTGAGCAGCCATCTGACGTTACCGCCAACTAAATTTCGGGACGAAATTCTTTCAACATGGGGATGATATGACAGCCTGGGATTTACTTCTACCATTCTAACAAACTGAATCTTCGTGCGTTGCATTCTAAACCGCGTTTACTCAATTTTCGGGACGAAAATTCTTTCAACATGGGGATAATGTGACATCCCGGCTTTTCAGGTATCTTAAACGCTGATTTAATTCGGAGAATTAAATTACACGCTCGCAATAACTACGCTAACTTTGTGAATCCATAGGGTAAATTACGTGCTATGTGTTATTAGACGGGTTGTATCTGAATTACGTGCTATGTGTTATTAGACGTTTGTGGATCTATTGCGTCTCACTCCAAATACGTGATTTAATATTTTATAAACTCCATGTCGCAAATAATATTTTAGTAACTTTTATTTATAAACCGAACTAAGCTTGTGAAACGTTTTGACTTCACGACCAAGCAAACCCAACCGCCACGCACACCCCCTTGCGACCCACACCTCCTTGCGGCCCAAGGAAATAACCTAAACTTTAGGCCCAAGGCATTAACCCAAACCGCCCCCCCCCCCCATCGCGACCGCCCCCTCCCCTTGTTATATTTATATGTATGTATGCATGGGATGTTTCAAAAAAAAAACCCTAATCCCTAGAAGAAGGTCGACGGCAGCCCCCCCCCCCTCTCTCACGGTCGCGCAATCCTACTCCCGGATTGATTCCAAGCTTGTCCTGGTTCGCTAATCATCATCGTTTCAAGGTTAGGATTTAATTGTATTGCGATTCACACTAGGTTTTGTGTAATCTTGATCATGATTATGTGTTGGTATGATTATTATTATGAAAAAGTGTTGCGGTGTATGATTAGTTCGGAAGAATATGCGAATCTTTGCGGTTGTGATGTTATGTTGAATACTAAAATCATAGGCTGCGTTTTAGCGATAAAGATCATGATATATATTTAGGGTTTGCATGAATATTGATATATATGATGATCTTGACAAGTTAACCTGTTGTTAATCAATATTACTAAGCGTCATGATCGTTTAAACATGTTCTAATGCGATAAAGTCAAAAACAGTATGCTGATTGACATTTACAGCCAACTTCAGTTGGCTATAACCTGATCATTATTTATCGAAAAGTGGATTTTCTGAAGCCTCAAACGTGTATTTTTTAAAAACGCTTCAAATGGCGCCAGATTCATATTTTTCTGAGGTCGTTTTCTATTTTTAAATGGTCATTTAGTGCAGTAGCTGAAGCTGCGTGAATTCTGCAGAATTTTCAGCTTGTTTATCGAGTCGGATCTCATAGTCTGTAGGGGGTTAGGTCACGAAATTTGTACAGTTACTGGAGACGGGAATTTCCAAAAATCTCCTACTGGAATTTTGTTAATTGGATGAACGATGATTTTTAAATAATTTTTCTCGTGGACTGCAGTCAGAAAGCGACGAATCTGACTGCAGCCTAATATATAAATGTTTATAAATAATTGGTAAAGATTTAGGATTTGAAGATTTTACACAAAATTTTACATTCTAATTGACACCTCCTGTAAAAAAAATTGGAATATTTGGAACATTGGAACTATTTTATAAAAATCCTCGAAAACAGCCGAGTTATGAGCGTACAAGCTGAAACATGATAACTTGCGTTTGTGGTACCTAAGTGGTGTATGAGTTAACCTGTGTTTATGACAAGTTGGTTTGATCGTTATTTTGTATGGTGATACTTTGCATGCATATTATGGCTTCGAATTGGTTATTACGTGTGCCGAACTGTGTGTTAGTTATGCGTAGGGTTTTGTGTCAGTCTGTTCACACACTAACTTTAAATCGGTTGACATGTTAGGACGCGATTAGTGGTTCCATCATTTGCTTCTTTTGCGTTATTCTAACCGAGCAATTTAAGGTGAGTTCACGGCCCCTTTTTATCCGGTTTTGAACGACAGGGGGAGGAAACATGTACATGCTCTACAACTCTATCTTTTTACGTATGCGAAATTAACGCCGTTAACTATTCGGTAACTAAGTTAATGTTAATATACGTTATGGTCACTAAGTAGCTTTATCACGGAAGTCCTCAACCAACTCTCGGATCGTTAGTATTGGGTTAGATAGCGGGGAAATTATGGTAGTACTACTGGGCCCGACAAGCCCCACCCGAGCTAGTCGCGCTAGCCGACCGGGAATGGTCAACGGGTGATTAATTTGGCCTAACTTTCGCCATGGTCAGTGATAGACCTGGCAACACTGAGGCAACAACAGTCAGCTTCGATCGCGAACTCTTATGTGACGTAACTTTAGGCTCGCTACCTACATGTTAACATTGAACTTATTTACGAACCAACATTATTATTCCGGGTTAGGAATAACGGAACTGTGTCGTTATCCCGGGTTAGGGATAACGGGGAAAAACAATCTTTTAAACCGAACTTGTGAACTTATAAAAACCTGTGAACTCACTCTTCTATAATGTTGACACTTGTTTTTTTGCATGTTTCTCAGGACGCTAGGAGCGCTAGGTGCACTCACATGCATTTGATCAAGACATTTTTATCGATTCTTATTTACGAATAATGTTTGGGATTTTGGTTTTGGCGTTTATGTTGGCGCCCGTTACTAAATTTTAATGCTTTCGCTAAACTTTGAAACCTTGATATTTTGAAAATGACTATGAATGTTTACAACAATTTTTTTTGGAAAACGTTTAAATAAATCATATAGAGTCGTCGATATTGCTAGTGTCTGAGATTCTGGTTTGATCATACGCCTCGCGATAATACTCCGCAAGTGGAAATTGAGGGTGTGACAGAACATGATATACCGGCAAAGTAAAAGGAGATAGAAGTAGAGGATTTAGTCACAGATGATGAGGTTGATGTTGACCAAGCCTTTCTGGATGATCTTGATGCGTTCAATGCTACTTTAACTCCTGTTCTGCCAGAGCTGTCGTCGGAGAACCTAGCTGCCTTGATCGCTCAATTGAAGGATATTCAAGAGAAACAGGGTGATCCCCCACTTGACATTCCGTCTATTGTTGCACCAACCGTTCAGACTAAAGAAGATGACGGAGACGAAGAAGATGAAGTTCTGTTGATCAAGAGGCGAAGAACTGGGCCGAGCATTTCATCTAGTACATCTGAAGTTCCTGTTGTTGTTACTGTTGCTGATTCTTATGTGACTACATCTACTGCTGCTAAGATTACTGTTGCTCATACATCGATGGTTGACACGCCTATTATTTCTGCGCAGCACACCGCTCCTATCATTACACAGTCCACAGTTGTATCAATTCCTGCTGCCACAGCTCTGCAAATGATGGAATTTGGAGGTAGTTCGTCAGGCGCCGGTAGTTCGGAAGCGGGTGGTAGTGGAGTCGGTTATTCTGATGATGTTGCTGACGATTACATGCGTAGATCTGAGAGGAGGGCATTCGAGTTTGGGGGATTGGACAGTGATGATGATGATACAGAGGTGGATGTCGTTGATTTAAAGAAACAGGTGGTAGTGCTGAAACATGAGGTTATGTTAAAGGATGCTCAGATTGCCTCTCTGCAGAATCACTTGGATGTTCGAGATCAAACTATCGATTAGCTACAGGGGGATGTAATGATGCTTATGACTATTGTGTTTGATTTAAGGGGCAAACTGGAGAACAAGTTTGGCAGGGAGTATAACGACCCTACCGATGATCCGATGCATGTTGAAACTAGACATCGTGCAGCACGGCAGTGTATGGCAGAAGAAACTGAAGAACAGCGGTTGGCAGCTGAGCAGTTAGCAGCCGAACGTCAAGCCGGTCTTGATGATTACTTAAGCGATCCACACAAAAAGTTCACTGCCAGTCAGAAACGTACTGCAGATCAGAGGAAGAAGAAGCAAATGGTATTGATGAAGAATGTTAAAGTGAATCCTCTGGACGAAAATTTTCAGCTGAAAGATCTAACCAATCAATCTGAGAGATACGTGATGGAGTTGGGATCCAGTTATTATAGTAAGGTGGGCAACAAGTCGAAGGGGCTGAGTTGGATGTATGATCATGTTAAAATCATGTGGATCATTATGCGCCAGGATGGAACGAGGGAATATTATTCGAAAGAATCGCAGTTTGAGACATGGACTAAATTTGCACTGACTGATCTTTTAAGAGCTCCCTGCACTGACAACGACACTACAGAGCGTGGACCAGGATGGAAATTCTTTAAGAAGCTTGAACGTGAGGTTAGGAGCGGATTTAAGAGTATGAAGACTGCTGAACCGTACTTGAGAGCAGCTAAGGGTGTTCGTGATGCGCACACGGGCGAAAGGTTTAAATCTGTGATGTGGCCGCCTACAGACAAAGAGTTAGTTATTCCCGTTGCTCCTACCTTTCCAAAGGGAATTCTGAAGAACTTCAACTTTTGGTTGTACGATCTGAAAGTCGGAAGTGTTGCTATTGTAACAAAAGAGAAGGCGTTTAGGGTAAACGGTGTGGTGGATCTGGTTAGCTTTCATGATGAAGATTTACAAGTTCTGGCTTCTCATCAAATGCGTACTGCAGAGCTATATGAGGTGTGTGCTAAAGATTGGACGGCTGCAGTTGCTGGTATTACACCAAGAGAACTAGCATCTAACTACTATCAAACCCAATGTTTTATGCGCAAATTCCACCAACTTTTCCATCTCGTCATAATCGACATAACCATTGCGGTTAGCATCCGCAGACCTCACTCCTCGACACCCCTGAAGGTGGTGAACCGACCTCTCATCGCACGCACGGCTCACTGGAGTTCTTGTTTGCTAATTCAACCATCTTTATATTGATCAAATGTCATCAACCATATCTTGAATTCCACCATTGTCAACATATGTACACCATTTTTGCCAACTTCATGGCCTCCGTACATAGTCTTCATCATTGTTATCTTTGTTTATGATGGAATTCTTCAAGAGTTTAACACCTATATACAAGTTTAGAGAATGTGATTCTGTGTAGGCGCAAGAATATATTGGTTGACAATAAGTTGCCTTTATTCCTCAAATGATTAAACTATACGAAAATGCATAAAGCAACTATATATGTACAAAAGTTAACATCTTAACTATTATATCCTACCGATCAATATTTTTGGTTTTGTTCACAAGAAACTCACTGATGATTTTGGTTTTTTAGGTGGAAACTATTTATTAGCAGGTCACTCATCTAGTACTAATCTCATCCAAACATGTTTAAGTTTGGAGTTCTTTATTTCACATCTATTGCTTCCAAAAGGCGTTAATTTCAAAATGCGTTAATGATATTTGAGGTTATTAATTTATTATTTTGAATACAGTTAATTACGTTTTTCGTCCCTTTGGTTTGTCAAAAATCACTATTGTCACACCCCAATCAATGACGGAAACATCATAGTGAGACGAAAATGAGATTGCTCGATACTTCATAACGTACTATTGATGACAATAAATAAGATAAACAATATTACATTTCATACTAAACTCAAATACATTGTATTGAAATGGAAAAGTACAACATTGAACATAAACAACACAAGGAATACAAACTAAAGATATTAAGTGTGTTTCTAAGTCTATCCTAAATAGATTTATTCAAGCGTCATCATATGTTTCCTGCAACATGTAATAAAATAAAATCAACACAAAGGTTGGCGAGCATACAAGTTTGATTACATAGCATATGTATAAAAGTTTGTCTCAAATACAACATAGCATTTTGTACACTAAGTTAAATTACGTACTAGCATGCACAACCTAAATGTCAAACCAAAGTTTGCACGAGCGTAATCTTGTCATCACAATGAACAAGACCGTTATAAACAATTGAATAGTTCACAATGACCCAACAAACGGGAAGTTGTGCTACTCCTATCGCGCTATACATGTTAAGGTAGGCTAGTGAAGTTAATGACCAGTAGTTTGCATGTATGAATAATTAAATATCTAGCATGAATAACCTAAGAATAACAAATAGCAATGGATTGACTGAATTCATAAGTGATGAAAACGTAAAGGGGGAATTCGAGTGTACTTGCGGTTGTGTAGTAATTTCCACGAATGTGAGTTGATGAGTTTCGATGATTGAACACCGAAGTTATCCTACATTAGGGAATTAAAGGTGTGTGAGTTCGTAGGGGCGGTGACAAATTCAGATAGATAAATTTAGAGTATTAGAAAGTATGTATTCAAGAAAATTCCATCTTGTCTAGACATTCATTTTAGATATTATGTCGTAGTGTGTTTTCATGGATAGCAAATAACCCATTAGAATCCAAAATTGAGGAATCAAGAACATAGACGGTTTTGACCAATCTCATAACTCTAACCATGGTTCCGTTGACATGGTGGTTCGGTTTATATATATATATATATATATATATATATATATATATATATATATATATATATATATATATATATATATATATATATATATATATATTGTAACATCCTCGAATTTTTTTCTTGAAATCTACATCATTTCTAAATACCAATTTATACTTATATTATTCTATTTCTGTGATACATGATCATCAATTTCCATTTACTGTTATTAAATCCATTTTCACTACGTTTTGAAAAAGGGTATTTATGTGACACCAAATACAAGTTTCCCTCTTGTGAATATATATAAAAATATAAATACATATATATAAAAAAGATTGTAGAACATTTAAAGGGTTATATAAAGAATATTTTTGTAAAATTGTAAAATAAATCTAATAAGCAAAAATTATAAAAAGCAATTTCTTGAAACAAACAAATTGCAAGGACTGAATGCGTAAAAGCTGAAAATTCGTTTGTGAGTAAATTAAAGTTGCATACCAAATGTAAACCTCACCAACACACTTAGGGCCTTTTTTGAAATATTGTCCAAACTTTGAACCAAACTTGCAGCCAAAGTTGTTAACTCATTTTGGCATCAGATCCTTTTTTCAATCGACTTAATCTTTGACCAAACTATGAATCGTTTTTCAAAAACTTTATTTCACACCTATTCGTCGTATCGAACAACAATCACTCGGTTTTAGTAATTGAATCATTTAATCTTGAACCGAATCTTGTATGAACGAACCGTATCCTTGTTGGATGGGTTTAGGAATGTGATTTATATGTGTCTAATGTCTAATCTTATGCATATTTGATTGTTTATATGTGTGGAATTTGGTAACTATGAGAAAATGATGTTTTGTAGGTTAAACACGAAGATTGGATGTGTTTTAGGGGATGTTAATGGATTTAAAATGAAGATATTGGAAGATGGTATGATAGAGGGCTGATGACGAAGATATGGGCGAAAACGACGAATAAAATGGAGCTAAACGAAAAATTTACGAAGAAAACAGTTTTGGATGGACTTTGTCAGCCGTAGCCTACGGCTGATCAGTAGCCTACAGGTCAGGCAACAACAAAGAATCAGAAACAGTGAACCGTAGCCTACGGTTCTGAACCATAAGCTACGGCGGGGATCAGCAAAAAGCGCGTGTGACTTGTCTTTGGACGTATAAGAAGGGTTTTCAAACCCGAAACTCATTCATTCACTTTGGGGACGAAGTTGGGGGATCCAAGGGCAAAATTTGGCACTTTTCACCTTCAATCATCATACTTTTCACTGAATCAACCATGCTGAAGATGAATTCAGCCGTTATTCAAGCGTTTAACGATCATTACACCGAGATGAGTGGCTAATTTCTTCGTGGTTTCCTCCGGGTGAAGGATTCTTGTAAGTGAACTGTTTTTATGTGTTTAAATTTATTGTTGAACACGGTAATCTAAGCATTCGATGCTTGTTACCTTCGGATTTGATTGATTAGTTGTAACAGATTGATTTTATTTAAACTTTGGTTCTTATTCATTCAATTTCCGATAGAGTGCTAGTAATTGGGATATATTTGATAAGGGTTATGGTTGGTAATATTGATCGATTGCTTATATGATAACCTTCAGTTGTTTTACAATCGATGTAAGTAGTCTTTAGGTAATCACAATTAATTCAGTAAATTAAACAATCATGTCTATGTGATTATCACGATTAAACACATAATCAACGTTGCTGTGAATATGAAATCCGGAGGAACCATTGTTTTCTCTAGTTGTTTACAACTTAATTTTGTTATTCGTAGTTTAATCAAACAAACAAACAACTGTTTTTACATTTTTGCAATTAGTTTTTGATACTTAGCTCATAGCACTTTCCACCAGACTCCCCTGGATAGATACCCTGTTTACCGTAGCTATCTTAATTAGGTTTTTACATGACCCGTTCGACAGTCATCAATCCTCGATTCCAAATTTACGTTTTTAAATTTAGTAACCGCCATCTATGATCACTGATTGAATAACACGCATGAGTTGGGTTTCTATAACTTTTGACACCTTCCTATGAACGAAATCATAAGCATCAACCACCATTCTTACAAACTGCACACATGATAACTCCTTAACTAGACACCCTTGTCTTCATGTTTTGATCTCCCTTCTTCTCCAGGAACATGTTTAAAAGTTGACAATCACCACCACACACCACCCCTCATCGGAAACCACCACCATGTACCGACTTCACGGAACTGCCGGTGATCAAGATCCGCCACAACCGCACCACCTTGCCTCCGCGGACCTCGCTCAGCAACTTCCAGCCGTGACTCAATCTAACCACTCGTGAACGTACCCGACCATCCACACTCGATTGAAACAAGGGGTGGATTTAGTTTCCTTTTTGCCAAGAAAATTATCCTCGTAGATCAAGAAGGCCCGGATAAAATCTTAGCAAGCTTATTATCTTTCTATTTAAGGCAACTGAAAACGAAGACGATACCCGACACCAGTATTTTCGTCACTCGAAACCTTAACATCTCTCTCGCCTTTCATCGGATGACTATGACTGTAGTCGACTTTTGCGGCGAGCTAATTCGAACAAAATATCCTCGCTAGTTTCGGTAATTTTTCTGATCGTTTTATGATTTATAGTTTGCTTATGATTTATAGTTTGCGAATGATTCTAAAACATTAAACTTTTGAGGCGAACTAAGATAGTAAAACTCGAATCACTTTATGTATTAAGTTGCCACTCGTGCCATAGTAATGTTTTACTTCAATTTAAGTTGAGCCGGCAATGGGATGGGAAATTATGAACACTATGCATCCACATATAAAACTTGAAATCAATTTGACCCACTTCTTCGTGTTAATAATATATTTTTGCTATTTTGAGATCTCAAGACTAAGGTAGTCATACATTCAATCATGGTGTGTGTATATATATATATATAAAACTACATCTCTATACAACAACTTCATAATTATTTTTTTAGCCTAAAATATATTATTTTTTTAGCCTAAAATATATAAAACTAATCTCCCACGTTCCAAACGACATCACCTGCAACCTTTCTCTTTCCCCAAACACGAACCTACTAACCCGAATCATTAGGATTTTGTAGATATTTATTTTATTATGCGGACTCATTTGTGGAACACTTCGTAAATAGTGAGTGGCTCTTTCTTTTCCCTTTTTTCATTACAAGTTTTGGGGTGTATTATGTGTCACATTATGTTATTTACATTTACATAATTCAAGTACGTGCAATCACCATCCTGTGAAGTTTATGTGTTATGTGTTGATTGTTTGTTTGTCACTTGGTGCATTACATTCATTTTGGACATTACACATCATAGGTTCGTCTGTTCCCCATTACCTATGAGCGGAACTTGACATTGCCAACACATGAGGTCAGCTCCGTTTGATAGAGCTTAGATCTTGTAGCACGCCATAATACCGTGCACACTTGCATACAGTTGATTTGATTATTGGTTGAGATTGTTTATTGAGGATGACATATGGCATATAACATATTTATTTACATTGGTTAATGCACATTTTCTCAATAAGCAAATTAAACATATAATTTTCATAATAACAGATCCACTCACCAACCTTTGTTGACCTAAAAACTACTTTTACACATGATACAGGTGAACAAGCATGAATAGAAGATTGGACCTAGGATGGGCCTTAGTTAACAAGAAACGGATTAATGAAGTTTAAATGCTATGAATAATGTCTCATATGTAATTGTTTTATTTAGATTATTTGCTATGTGAAACCTATATATATGTGTGTGTGTGTGTGTGTCACACCCCGACCCGCAGCGAAATAGGTGAACAGGCCATGTTAAAGGTTTCACATAGCAAATACTCCAAATAAAACAATTATATATGAGACAGCCCGGACGTTTACATACCCAACATGGCAAATGTTAGAGACGAGGTTGGGTTGGCTTACTTTGATTCTTGGAAACTACTTAGATAACTAATCATCTAAATCACTTAAACAACCAAGTGATTTGACTAGACTAGTGCATTCCAAATATGGATAGTGTTTGAAGACTTGGTGTTGTCTTGTTCACTTTTTGGTTAGGAAGTTGTTTAGTAACTTAGGTTAGTTATTATGGAGGTGTTTGCACCTCAAACTTTCTAAAATGATACCTCAACTCAAGCCCCTCAACAAGCAAGTTAGTTGGGAACAGGTTTGGTTCATGTTCATCCAAGAAAAGTGTTAATAGATTGAAAGTTTGACAAAAATAGAAATTAAAACCTCACTTTGGACCTTAAAATTGTGATGTTCCAACCTAGTTTACCAAGGTAAACTTGTGGATACAATCCTAGCAGTGTTCCTAGTGAGTTGAAGTAAGAATTCATGAAGAAGAGAAAGAAAACGTGAGTTTGAAGCTCACTTTTAAACTTGTGTATAATCTGCATTCCACTTGCAATTTCAGTAATCTAAGAGTGATTATAGTGTGGAAAAGTGAAATGGATGTGTGGGAGACTTGGTTATAGAGAGGTTGATTAGGGTTTGTGTTTAAATTAGGTTTGAAGGTGATTGGGAAGAAAAGAAGTGAAAAAGGTGACCAACTTGGATTCAACAAACAACTTTCTGCGGATTAAGGTACCACGCATTGCGCGACGGGGAAGCATAAGTTGCCTGCGCAATGCGGCGTGTTAGATTTCCAAACTTTGTTGATTTTTATTCAGGTTTAGCCCATGTACTTGTGTGGTTATGTTATTTATGCAATAACTTCCATTTGTTGGCATGTTTTCAAGTATCGAAAATGTATGTAAGTATGTATTGAGTATCGTGCATGTATGATTGACAATTTGAATATATACTAAGTCTTGGTTTTGCATATAACCACGTACTTGACGATTGATTGTAGATAACAAAAGTATGATTCCAATACGATTGATATATATACGCATTTCCTTTATGACCGAAGTCTCGGATTACATGTTTGAAAACGAAATACGAATACAAGTTTCTAAATATGGAAACTACAAAATACGGAATGATACAACTATTTTAGTATATTAGTTTAAAAATTGCCAAAACAATCCCTATGGTTTCACTTTCGTAAACTATTACAGTCCACCCACACTAACGTCATCTAGTTATTCTGTAGTTTATTTGAAATGACCATAACGCCACTGTTATTAAAATTAAAATAAATAAAGAATTAATTACATTTTCCGTCCCTGTTGTTTGTTTAAAGTAACCATTACATTCCATTAGTTCTAAAAATAACCATTACTTTTCACTCTCCCCATTTCTTCAGATCCGAACACCTAATTTTCCCCATCACAATCGACATCGGTAGGAACTACTTGAGGCCTGCCTGAAAAAATTGAGGGATGGAGATGAAGTATGGGCGGTACCCTATGTAGTGGTCGGAATTGGTAGAATTAATCAGTAGAATTGAAGTTGGCTAATGATTTATTTGAAGAGAATGGCCATGGGGTGTAAGGGTAGGGTGGCTGGTAGTTTGATGACGGTCGAGAGCATAATGGGTGGTGGAGGTGGCCATCGTTAAAGTATGTGCGTGTGGTGGCGGAGATGTTGAGATGGATGAAGTAGAGGGGGTGTAGAGCCGGAGTAGGTGATCTTCCGGCTGGATTTGAGGAAACTGAGAGAGTGAAGAGAAAAGTAAAGGATAGTAGATAGATGAAGATGTTAATCGCCTTTGTGGGTGAGTTGAAAGTGGAAGTTGTGAAAGTATTTACTGTTTTGTCAATTTTTAGAACTAATGGACTATAATGGTTATTTTTAACAAACCATAGGGACGAAAAACATAACTAACTTGTTATTGATATTAATTTTAATAACAGAGGCATTATGGTCATTCAAATAAACTAACGGAATAATTGGATGGCGTTAGTAAGGGTGGACCGTAATAGTTACGAAAGTGAAAACACAAAGACTGTTTTGATAATTTTTAAACTAATGGAATGAAATAATGATTTTTGACAAACCACATAAACGAAAAACATAATTAACTCTTTTGAATATTACACGAGCATCTTTAAGATGAATTAAAAATGTATATAAATTTCATAGATACTTTTTATTAAAAAATATATAAATATATAAAGATGAATTAAATATGTATATAAATTTCTATATATTTTTTTAGGAATAATGGATTTTAACAATCCTAACTATTAGTTGTTGGTCGGCAACGGTCCCAACTACAAAAATAACTAGTAGTAGTCCCACATTTTCATATATTGTAAACTAATGGACCTTTACTAAACCGAAAAGAATAAGGGGACAAAAAGAAATTAAGGTTCTGTTAGTAAAAGTTTATTAGTTTACAATATGTGAAAGGGTGAGATCACAACTAATTATCTTTTAAATTGAAACCGTTGTCAGCCAATAGCTAACAGTTAAAATTATTAAAATCCTTTATTCCTATTTTTTTTAATTTGCTTGTCCAAGATCCGAAACAAAAACAATGCCTGTCACGATTCTAGAGGCCGAGTAATCTTCATATTCATATTCTCTTTTAAAGTACACATTAGCGACGAGTTTCAGTCACTAGAAAGATCCTTGTTTTGTATGATCAATCATTTTCTTCGTATTTTTCTCATGTGGTATATATACACTTGTATATATAATGTTCCAATTTAGTGGATGTGATTATATTTTATTCCTGTGTTACAAAATCTTCTTTATATCGATTATTAATTGTGACATTATTTTTCAACTAATTAATTGGTTAAATCTTGTTTATTAATCTAAAATTAAACAATTAACGACTAAAAAATGTTTACGCTAATATTATTATTGTACTTATGTAAGTCCTTATAGACATGGGAAAAATAGTAATTTGATTTATCACTGTAAATAATATCGATCACTTATATCATCTTTTGTTTTTCTTTCTAATAATATCCATTTTGGTATGTAACCATTAGTTTCAATGACTTTAACCAATGTATGTCAAGAGATTGAAACTATGGGATATTACTTGAATGGGTGATTCTATTTACATTTAATTTTTTATTATTTACATCAAGTGATTAGATATTAATATATTTAATTTTGTATTTTTTTTAACTTTTGATATATAATATTTTATTAAAAAAACAAATACGGTTTTGTGATACATTTATTTTTATCTACGTTTTGATATAAATTTTATAAAAACGGAATATAAATTTTATAACGACTTATAAAACGTTATATTTGATACGGCTCCATTATTTTTAAAATACATATCAAAATGTAGATAAAAATAAGCACATTGTAAAACCATATTCGTTTTTTTATAAAATATTATATATCAGAAGTTATAAAAACACAAATTTAAACTTATTAGTGTCACATCACTTGATGCAAATAGTAATAAGTTT
Organism: Scalesia atractyloides; assembly: GCA_947069175.1. Lineage (NCBI taxonomy): Eukaryota > Viridiplantae > Streptophyta > Magnoliopsida > Asterales > Asteraceae > Scalesia > Scalesia atractyloides. The sequence goes on along the minus strand of CAMTDV010000001.1, from coordinate 12,566,289 downwards.
GATTTGAAACTAGTGGAATTACCCCGTGCTATTAGGCGGTAATCAGTCAGTGTCTGTTGGGTTCGTTATGATATTGGTAAGGACGTACTGTATCAACACTTAGTATGGCAACCAAAGTGAAAACCTAAAAAAAAGTTGTGATGTGTTTAAAGAATATTGACGCGTGTTTTACATCAATCGAAAACCATAAAAAGAATGCCAGTAACGGTTTCTGATAGTACCGATGTTGTTCAGTCGGAATCGGTTTAGTTTGTCAACTAATACATTACCGGCACTCGTTATAGCTTACGATACAAAGAAACACTCCATTGAATATAACTCCATTTTCAATATTGTACAGCCGGAATCACAACACAATCTATATCGAAAACCATTATGATTGTTCTAACCACTACCGAAGTTGTAATGCACGTTGCAACGGTGTATTCCAGTTTGGAATGACAAAAGGCAAGGTCAACTTATTAAAAAAAAAGTAAATGTGAGGTTGCTTTAATAAGATGCACGTTTGTGTTTTGATTATTTATAGTTACTACTCACAACTTGGTCTTGAAGAAAAATCGAGACATAGATAAAAAGACATGTCATAACATCATACTCGAAATTCTATAAAATATCGTATATTAAAAGGTATAAAAAAATAAATATACTAGAAGGTTAAATTTTTCCATCTATAAAAAGCATCTTTAGGACAGGTGTCACTCAATCACGGGTCCTTAAGACTCTTTTTCCTGCTCAATGCCCAAGCGAGAAATATGGGAATCGGGTTATGAAATCGGGTCATGCAGTTATCCATGAGCCACATCTCATTCAAAACAAAAGCTTTACTCTTCTATCGTATTATCCAAAACCCTAATCTTCTCCACTGTCGTCTCCCACATCACCAACACACCCGGTCTCCCTCTCCCAAACACAAATGTTTCTGCATAATCTTCAAGAGGCCAATCTGATCCATTGTTCTATCTTCGGTTTCTTGCTGTAACACCTCGTAAAATCGTGTCCAATAGTATAGTGACATGTGTTGTATTTTTAATTTAGTCTATTAAAGACTAATAGGGACTAAAGGTGTCAACATGCTCAAACTGAGCCTCTGAGTGACTGTCTGATGTCAACATGCATAAACGTAAGCCTCTGAGTGACTGATATGTCAACATGCTTAAACAACAGCCTCTGGGTGACTGATATGTCAACATGCTTAATCATTAGCCTCTGAGTGACTAATATGTCAACATGCTTAAACTTGGCATCTGGGTGACTGATATGTAAACATGCCTAGCCTGTGAGTGACATCGGAGTCAACATGCTTATAGTGGGCCTCTGAGTGGTACTTTACAAAGTCCTAACTCTCATATGTCCCATTTGTTGGACGAGAGGAATTAAATCCGTAATTATATGAAAGTTGGATAATGGAGGGGTTAAAAGTGTCAACATGTTAATTTATACCTCTGAGTGACCTTTTAATGAACCGAGAGCTCGAAAATGTCCGGGCATACTCCCGGGTATGCCAAATATTGGTTACGGAGGGCATACTCCCGGGTATGCCAAATATTGGTTACGGAGGCCTCCACACGAATTGCCAAAAACCATTTGATTCAAAACAAGGGACTTTCAAACAGCTATGCCACGTTTTAAGACACTTGTAAGCTCCCTCTTACACCCCTTAACACCTGGCATCACCTCCTTCAAGCTCTCCAACTATAAATATGTGCCAAGGTTCAACATTTCAACTTGCACCTTTCTCATTCACAACTCTATCTCCTTCCTCTGGAAGTTCCTAACTGAAAGGAGCATCCAACTTAGTTCTATTGCATTCTAGGAACAACTTGTAAGTGTTTCTTCCACTTGCATTTCGTTATAGGCTTATATAGCCAAAAGTCAAGCATTTTACGAAAAACGCATTGACTTTCGGTTAAGACCATTATTGTCCAGCCATTGTTTGTAACGAACATGGCTAAGTGATCGTAATAAGGTAGGTGTTAGTCCCTATAAAGGGCACCTCCTGAAGATCACGTTTGCTAGACCAATTGACGGGTCAAAGTTATGATATTAAAAAGTAAAACATGCCATTTTTCGGAAAAATCATAAATTGATCTTATATATGTTATGAAACATGTTTTGACACATAAAAAAGTTGGTAATAATTATTAGAAAATGTAAGAATATGTTTGGCTCATCAATTTCAGTTCTAGGGTCGGTTCGGAACCGAAAGTCGCGAAGTTTGACTTCTACTTTGACTTTCGATTCTGACCCGATATAGATTAGTTAGCTATTGATCTAAAGTTGCATTATGATTGTAATATAATGTAGCATAACCCTCTGAGGTTATATTACATGATCATAATCAGAATCTGAGTTTATGCACAAGTTCCGTAATTATGCCATTTTGACTAAAATGTCCTTTTTGCATAAAAGAGGTTTAAATGATAATGAACTTGAAAATGAGTTTTATTACTGATGTAATATTATAAGTAGCATTATTTGGGATGCTAACCAGAATATAAACTGAGTTTATGAACAAGTCCTTGTATTATGTCGATAAATAACGATAAGGCCCTTATGGCTTATAAAATGGTTTTAATCACATATTTTCTAAGTAAATCTTTTACCTACTGATATATTATATTAAATAACATATCTAAGACATGTTAATCTGACCTTAACACCAGTTTTCATTAAACATCGCATAAATCGTCATTTTATGACATAAGCGCCGTTTTGGCGCATAGTATGGTTTTAAACCATATTTACCAACCAAGACTTGTTACCTACTGATTTTAAAACTTATTTTAAATATTTTTATAGTAGGTACGTGATATAAACTTAGAATCCCAAATAATTTATAAAACTATGTGTAAAATGACCAAAATGCCCTTTCGGTGCATAGTTTGGTCGTAAAAGATAAATTACACATATAATTAATATCCTACTGATATAATATCATAAATAATTTATTTTACTAGAATATACGGTTATAACATTAAATTATATTCAAGTTCCTTTTATAAGGTATGAAATTACCAAAATGTCCATATGAGGCATAATTTCATTTTAAAACCTTAACGGGCATATAAGTTGATATCCTACTGATATTACAACTTATTTAAAATATAATGGCATATAGAACTTGTCCATGACTTATCGGGTTACCCGATATCGCTGATATGCGAACAGTTAAACATATGTAACTAGTTTACGAAAATTAACCGAAACAGGTCTAACCTAATCATATAAGTCTCAAAATCCAGAATGTTTATAGTTTATCCATATTACACAAGTCAAATTACTTGTTGGGATTAAACTACATTCTATCCAATCATCTTTTGATCTAGCGTTATACGTTTTGATCATGTACGCTAGTCGGTCTAAGTCTATGACTTAAGAGAAAGACCGTTAGTATTAATTGATTAGCTTATGCCATAATCTAGACTAGAGACATTCCGATAAATGCTATCTGTACTTAGTGCTTTTGTGTACGACTGAGTTAATAAATCTTGCGTTTAGACGAAGACTAGCTCAGGTAAATACTCTCGACTTATTTCCCCTATACGGGCTTGGTTTACGGTAAATTATTACCGCTTGGTCGGAAATGGGATCAATCGAATGCTAGATTGTGGCTAGTAAATCCACATATTCTGTTTTAATCAGTTTTGTTTGATAACTTAAACATCGGGGGTTAACTACCGTGTCCTGGATATCCTCGGCTCATTACATTAGATAATGGCCACGACCTTAACGCGGGGTGTAGGCATACACCCGACAGACGCTCAAATGCAACTACCCACAACGTTGGGGATAACTCCTTCGTGAGTTCGTAAGTGGTGTGTAGTTAATCATGTCTCGGTTTTCGCACTGGGCCCTGTATGTATGGACAAACATATGAATCTCTTAACAAGGTTGCAACGTCAACTTTCCCAAGTTATAAAAGATTTTGTGCTGATACGCACTTAAAACATATTTTTAAATGTTTTCAAAATGAGTCAGTTGGGTGTATTTACCAGCGAAAGCTGACGTATTTTCAAAAGACTAAACTTGCAGGTACAATATGAAAATAGGCTGGAAGTGCTCGGTAGTGTTAAGAGGATCTTGCAAATCCTAGATCTGCCCAAAGTCTGTTTTACATTTTTTCTTTTGTACAATTTATGATCCGCCTGTAGATCTTCTATTACGAGCCGTCTGTATATTATTTTGGTATTTTGAACATTTGGTTTGTAATAGTAATTTAAATCCAAGACTTCCATTGTGCTGTGTTTAATTGTCTATGATGTTATCAACTTACGTCACGATATTCCCCACCCGGGCCCACCGGTGTTTGGATTTGGCTGTGGAAAGCCGGGGTATGACAGGTTGGTATCAGAGCCAACGTTTGAGAGAATTAAACACGAGCCTTCATGTGTTTAATCTCAAACTTACACAAGCACATTCCTTAGACTTCTGAGTCTAGGCTTTGACCTAGGATTTACTCATCTCATTATTAAGTTATTAGGATTGTTTTTGAATTGATTTTTAACAGGAAAATGCCGCCAAGAGTAAGAGGAAGAGGTAAAGGACCAATGAGGAGAGGACCATCAGGACACATCCCTTCACATCCCCATCACCCGAACCCCTATGAGGATTCAGGGGGATTCATGGCCGTTGTCGCAACATTCACCTTCTCATACTCAAAATTCGTACCATTCCTATCATTCGCATCATTCACACCACTCACACCAATCCCATCATTCTTATCATGATGAATTTAACCCCAACCAATACTTTAACACACCCTCAGCTGATCAAAATCAGTTGGATCAGCCAAACCCAATGGACGAGGACTCCGATCCAGAATGTCGTCGTCGGGATCACACACGCATCCCATTGACGTCTCAAGCGATTCAAACTCTTATGCCGGATCACCATATCAAGGTCCTAATGAGTGGGACCAATATTGGAACCACTTCACCTTTGCCAACACTCCTTACCATCACTCCCAACCACCTCCTATACAAGAAGATGTGCACATGGAACCGGTGGAACAACCCCAATCGCCACCTGAACCGCCAAGGAGGAAAAGAGGAGCACGTATGTCGGTACGTGCGGGCCAACGGTCGGGTTCGCTACCACCATTGCCTAAACCCTACCCCACCATTCAAGAGGACCCACAAATGGGTGAACCCTCTAATGCTTCACCTGTGGTAGAACCAACACCATCACCCGTAGTTCAACCACCACCAATAATAACCATATCCCAACATATCCGGATAACACCGGATATGATCCTTTTAACCCAACTACACCTGTTGATTACCAAGCATTTTCGCATGACCCTTACATGCAAGCGGTCATGCATAACGCATTTTACCCGTCTCCTTTCCCACCTGTTTATCCACCTACTGGATATTCAAGTTATGGATACCAGTATCCTGTTATGCCACAACCATAATCACAACCTCCGCTGCCACTTGAGGCCATCAATGAGGCCTTAGAACGAATGAAAGAAATGCAACAACAAGCGGAGAAAACGGAGAAGAAGACAAATAAGTTCTTCAAGAAGCTCTCCAAACTAGTTAAGGGAAGGAAGGACGAGTGAAGTCTCTTCTAATATATGTTAGTCCCTGCGAGGACATTATTCTTTCTTTAGTCCCTGCATGGACTTTTCTATTTCTTTAGTCCTTGCATGGACAGTTTATTTCATTTGTTTCTAGTATTGTAATTTCTATTGGAATTTAATGAAGTATTTTTGGAATTACATATATATGTAATCATCCTTTTCAAGCGAGCGTCTCAATTTTACTCTAAATTTATGCTCTGCTATATGATTCCAAAAATATCTTAGTGGTTTGATTATGCCAAGTGGCACAGACCACACATTCGCCAAGAAATGATAGTTAAGAATAAAAGGTCTTCTATCAGGATAGTTAAGGGAAGTTATCCTTCTATCCAGAGGTAGTGAACTAGGTTCAAGCCTCCAAGGTCGTTAAGGTCCAACGTGACCAGGACCATTAATCAATCATTAAGGTACTCTTTTGTTAACATTAAGGAATGTTCATAGTCCTGGTAATGTGACTTGAGGAACCACACTAGCCGTCTAGGTAAAAGGACTACGTCCTAAGACCTATTATATAGCCTTTGTGATTAATGTGATCCCGGCTAAAGTCATTAATATAATGACAATTGACAGGCCAACGTGCCATATGTCCAAAGTGACAGGCCAAAGTGCCACAGGCCAACGTGCCATAAATTACATTTGTTAGTGATGTAGGCCAACGTGCCATAAATTACATGTGTTAGTGATGTAGGCCAACGTGCCATAAATTACATCTGTTAGTGATGTAGGCTAACATGCCGTATGATGTCCATTGAGGACAGGCCAACGTGCCATATATTACATATGTTAGTGATGTAGGCCAACGTGCCATAAATTACATCCGTTAGTGATGTAGACCAATGTGCCGTAAATTACATCTGTCAGTGATGTAGGCCAACGTGCCATATGTTACGTCCAAAGTGACAGGCCAACATGCCATATGATATGTCCAACGTGACAGGCCAACGTGCCATATTATTATGTCCATTATGACAAGCCTATGAGCTACATATAATTATCTAAATGACAATGACAGTTGTGACATTACGATCCACTTTCTAATAATATATGGACTATGTCCAGATTGTAATTTGCCTTTGATGGTCCTATTAAGACCTAGGCTAAAAATGGATATGATAAGCCTAAGAGTTGTGATGTATTCTCACTAGCTTAATGGGCGATGGATTGTTATATCCAATGTTTAAAGCCACTATGGTTGTTATACCATAGCTAAGAGGAATTTTGTTTAATGTTTAGAGCCAAAGCTCCAAAATGGTAAACTCGGACGAGGCACAGAGTAGCCACCGAGAGATTAGCTCTAACAAGGCTGAAAATATAGCCATTAACAATGATGACTTCCAAGTTCGCGTAGATGCAGCTGTCGGAAAGGCCATTGAAAAACTTAGAGAGTCAAGTACTACTCGTTCCAGACCATTATCAATCACGCCATCCTCAGCTCATAAGGAGAGCTCAGTTCACTCTTCAAATGCGAAGAGTGATCCAAAGAAAATAGAATTTGCTGATACGTCTTGTTCTTCTAAAAACGGATGTACCTACAAATAGCCTCGAGGCTTTAATGGGGAAAAGGAGCTGTAGAAGCCTTGAAGTGGCTTGATGAAATGGAAACGATTGTGGATATTAGCGGTTGTGCTGAAAAGGATGTGGTAAAGTATGTATCACAATCCTTCAAAGGTGATACCTTAATTTGGTGGAAAGTTATGATCCAATCTATAGGTAAAGTATACCTGTATAATTTGGGATGGCCCAAGTTTATGGATCTAGTTAAGGAAAATTACTACCCACCCCATGAGGTGGAGAAGATAGAGTCAGACTTCCTGACTCTTACCATGAAGAACCTAGATTGTCAGAAGTATGTTTCCGATTTCAATTCCCTATCTAGGTTAGTTACCTATCTGATTACCCCGGAACCCAACGCATTGCACGTTTTATCAATGGGTTAGCGTCCGAGATAAAGGGGATGGTAAAGGCTGCTCAGCCTGCTACCTATAGGTCTGCTGTTGACCTATCTCTCTCTCTCACCTTGGATTTGGTGAGGCAAAAGTCAGTCAAGACCGAGACTGACAGGAAAAGAAAATGGGAGGATGATAACTCCTAAAGGTTTAAGAAGAAAGGAAAATTTGGGTTCAGAAGGAACCAAGATAAGTCGGGTGTAACGTCGACATGTAAAAATTGCAACCGTAAGCATTGGGGATAGTGTAGTATTGATCCACAAACTAGACTTTGTGGCATCTGTAAGAAAAGGGGACATAAAACCCTAGAGTTCAAAGATCTTAAGAATGTCATCTGCTACAACTATAACGAAAAAGGGCATATTAAGCTCAACTGCCCCAAGAACCCCAAAGGTAATGATGCAAAGCCTGGAGAGGCTAAGAAAGGGAATGCTCATGCCTTCCAGATGAATGCCAGGGAGGCCGTTAATGACATTAACGTCATAAAAGGTACATTCCTCATCAATGATGTATATGCTAGAGTTCTTTACGATTCAGGTGCAGATAAATCTTTTGTTGATCATAAGTTTAGTAAACTACTAAACTTGCCCATAAGAACTCTAGATACAACTTATGAGGTAGAACTCGCTGATGGAACATTAGAGACAACATCTTCCATTCTTGATGGATGTTCTATATCCATTAAGAATCATTCTATCCCTATCTCTCTTTTGCCAATGAAATTGTCAGGGTTCGATGTAGTTTTAGGCATGGATTGGTTATGCCATAACCATGCCCGTATTGCCTGCGATAAGAAACTCATCGAGATTAAAACCCCATCTGGTGAAATGATCACCATCCCTGGAGATTCACACTATGGATTGCCAGACAAGCTGTCGTTATTTAAGGCATCCAAGTGTTTGGGGAAAATTTGTGTCATTTACCTAGCACAAGTAGTTATCAATGAGCCTAAACCAAATATAGAAGACCTTCTAGTTATCTCGGAGTATTCCGATGTTTTCCCTGAAGAATTACCAGGCCTACCTCCAGATAGGCAAGTGGGGTATAGGATTGATATCCAACCTGGATCAACACCTGTACCCAGAGCTCCGTATCGGTTAACACCGACAGAAATGAAGGAGTTAAAGAGTTCAATTTGATGAACTTTTAGAGAAAGGCTTTATCCAGCCTAGTTCCTCACCTTAGGGAGCTCCTATTCTTTTTGTTAAAAAGAAAGAAGGTTCAATGCGGATGTGTATTGGTTACCGAGAGTTGAACAAGATAACGATTAAGAACCGATATCCTTTGCCCAGGATTGACGACTTATTCGACCAACTTCAAGGGGCTAGTTATTTCTCTAAGATCGATTTAAGGTCAAGATATCATCAGTTGAAAGTTAGGAACAAAGATGTTCCTAAGACTGCCTTCAGGACCCAATATGGTCATTTTGAGTTTCTAATGATGCCTTTTGGCTCACAAATGCACCTGCAGCATTCATAGATCTCATGAATAGAGTCTTCAAACCGTATTTGGATAAGTTTGTCATTGTCCTCATAGATGACATACTTATCTATTCTCGTAATCAAGTTGATCATGAGAAACACCTTCGGTGCATTCTAGAATTGTTAAGGTAGGAAAAGCTTTATGCTAAATTCTCTAAATGTGAATTTTGGCTTAGAGAAGTCCAATTTCTTGGACATATGGTAAGTGAACGTGGTATCCAAGTGGATCCCGCCAAAATAGAAGCCATAATGAATTGGGAAGTACCCAAAACCCCATCGGAGATTCGTAGTTTCCTAGGATTGGCTGGTTATTATAAGAGGTTCATTGAGAACTTTTCGAGGATAGCCACTCCTTTAACTACCTTGACCCATAAAATGTTAAGTTTATTTGGGGTCCAAAACAACAAGAATCTTTTGAGATTCTGAGACACAAGTTGAGCAATGATCCTGTGTTATCCCTACCTGAGGGTATTGAGGATTTTGTAGTTTATTGTGATGCTTCGCACACTGGCATGGGTTGTGTGCTAATGCAAAAAGGCAAGGTGATTGCTTATGCATCACGACAGTTAAAGGTACACGAAAGGAATTACACCACCCATGATTTGGAATTGGTGCCGTTGTATTTGCACTTAAATTATGGAGACATTACTTATATGGCACAAAGTGTATTATATAAAGTGACCATAAGAGTCTCCAACATCTGTTCAATCAGAAGGAATTGAACATGCGACAACGTCGTTGGATGGAAACACTTAACGATTATGATTGTGAAATTCGCTACCATCCCGGCAAGGAAAATGTCGTTGCCGATGCCTTAAGTCGCAAGGAAAGGATTAAATCTATTAGGATTAATGCCAAGAGCATTGAGCTCAGAAATAGCTTGAATGAGGAGCTATTAAATGCGTAAAAGCAAGCCCTATTAGAGGCTAATATTCCTAATGAGGGATTAGGTGGAACCATTGATCAGTTAGCGCCTGGAAAAGACGGAATACTGAGGTTTAATGGAAGAATCTGGGTTCTAATCTTTGGGGGACTTAGAGATCTAATCCTCCAAGAAGCGCATAATACAAGATACTCAGTTCACCCAGGAGGTGACAAGATGTATTAGGATCTGAAGAAGAATTATTGGTGGATGGGTTTGAAGAAATTCATAGCCACTTATGTAGCTAAGTGTCTGACGTGTTCGCAAGTTAAGGCCGAACATCAGAAGTCGTCAGGACCTTTACAACAACTTGAGATTCCCACATGGAAATGGGAAATGGTAAATATGGACTTACTTACCAAGTTACCAAAGACCAAACATGGTAATGACACGATTTGGGTCGTCGTTGATAGGCTGACTAAGCCAGTGCATTTCTTTCCAATTAAGGAAACGTATAATTCAGACAAATTGGCTAAGTTGTATGTGGATAAGATTATGTCCCTACATGGTGTGCTGATATCTATTGTATCTGATAGAGATACTAGATATACCTCTCATTTTAGAAAAGTTTCCAACAGTATTTAGGCACAAAATTAAACTTTAGTACGGCTTACCACCCGCAGACGGATGGACAAAGTGAGCGTACTATTTAAACTTTGGAAGACATGCTTAGAGCATGTGTGATTGATTTAGGTGGAAGTTGGGATGACCACTTACCCCTAATAGAATTCTCCTACAATAATAGTTATCATATGAGCATCAAGGCTGCTCCTTATGAGGCCTTGTATGGGAGAAAGTGTCGAACGCCCGTGTGTTTGGGCAGAAGTTGGGGAAACTCAACTATCAGGATCGGAGATTGTCCTGGAGACCATGGATAAGATTGTGCAAATCCGTGATCGTCTCAAAGCTGCCCGTGATAGGCAGAAGAGCTATGCTGACAAGAGGCGTAAACCTTCTAAGTTCCAAGTAGGGGACAAAGTCATGCTGAAAGTATCACCTTGAAAAGGTGTAATGAGATTCGGAAAGAAGGGCAAGTTGAGCCCAAGATATATAGTACCATTCGAGATAGTCGAATGTGTGGGCACTGTAGCTTATAAGCTTAAGCTGCCAGAGGAGCTTAGTGGAATTCATGATGTATTCCACATATCTAACCTTAAGAACTGTCTAGCCGAAGAGTAGCTAGTAATGTCGCACAAAGATGTGCAAATAGATGAAAACCTGAGGTTCGTTGAGAAACCAATTTCGATCAAGGATCGACAGGTTAAGAAGCTCCGAAGGAAACTAATACCTATAGTAAAGGTTAAGTGGGACGCCTTTAGAGGTCCCGAGTATACATGGGAGGTTGAGTGCACTATGTGACAAAAGTACCCCCATCTTTTTTAATATAATCTCAAGGACGATATTTCTTTTAAGAGGGTGAGGATGTAACACCTTGTAAAATCGTGTCCAATAGTATAGTGACACATGTTGTATTTTTAATCTAGTCTATTAAAGACTAATATGGACTAAAGGTGTTAACATGCTCAAACTGAGCCTCTGAGTGACTGTCTGATGTCAACATGCGTAAACGTAAGCCTCTGAGTGACTGATATGTCAACATGCTTATACAACAGCCTCTGAGTGACTGATATGTCAACATGCTTAATCATTAGCCTCTGAGTGAACTGATATGTCAACATGCTTAAACTTGGCCTTTGAGTGATTGATATGTCAACATGCCCAGCCTCTGAGTGACATCGGAGTCAACATGCTTATAGTGGGCCTCTGAGTGGTCCTTTACGAAGTCCTAACTCTCATATGTCCCATTTGTTGGACGAGAGGGATTAAATCCGTAATTATATGAAAGTTGGATAATTGTCACACCCTATAATTTCAACAAAACACCAGTGGGCCCGGGTGGGGAATATCGTGACGTAAAGTTGATATCATCATAGTCAATTAAACACAGCACAGCGGAAGTCTTGGATTTAAATTACTATTACAAACCAAATGTTCAAAATACAAAATAATATACAGGCTCGTAATAGAAGATCCACAGGCGGATCATAAATTATACAAAGAAAGAATGTAAAACAGACTTTGGGCAGATCTTACGATTTGCAAGATCCTCTTATCACTACCGAGCACTTCCAGCCTATTTTCGTATTGTACCTGTAAACTTAGTCTTTTGAAAATACGTCAGCTTTTGCTGGTAAATACACCCAACTGACTCATTTTGAAATCAGATAAATAAAATGTTTTAAGTGCGTAGCAGCACAAAATCTTTTATAACTTGGGAAAGTTGGCCGTCCAACCTTGTTAACAGATTTACATGTTTGTCCATACATACAGGGCCCAGTACAAAAACCGAAACATGATTAACGTACACACCACTTATGAAATCATGAAGGAGTTATCCCCAACAAGTGTGGGTAGTTGCATTTGAGCGTCTTTCAGGTGTATGCCTACACCCCGCGCTAAGGTCATGACCATTATCTAATGTAATGAGCCAAGGATATCTTGGACAAGGTAGTTAACCCCCGATGTTTAAGTTATCAAACAAAACTGATTAAAACGGAATATGCGGATTTACTAGCCACAATCCGGCATTCAATTGATCCCATTTCCGACCAAGCGGTAATAATTTACCGTATCCCAAGCTCGTATAGGGGATATAAGTCGAGAGTATTTATCTGATCTATCCTAGGTTTAACACAAGATTTATTAACATAGTCGTACACAAAAGTACTAAGTGCAGATAGCATTCACCGGCAAGTCTCTAGTCTGGATTATGGCATAAGCTAACCAATTAAATACTAACGGTCTTATTTAAGTCATTGGCTTAGACCGACTAGCGTACTTGATCAAAACGTATAATGCTAGATTAAACGATGATTGGATAGAATCTAGTTTGATCCCAACAAGTACCTTGACTTGCATAATATGGGTAAACTATAAACATTCCAGATTTTGAAACTTAAATGACAAGGTTAGACCCGTTTCGATTAATTTCTATAAACTAGTTACATATGCTTAACCGTACACTCATTAGCGATATCAGGTAACCGGATAAGTCATGGACAAGTTCTATATTCCATTATGTTTTAAATAAGTTGTAATATCAGTAGGATATCAACTTATATGCCCGTTAAGGTTTTAAAATGAAACTATGCCTCATAAGGGCATTTTGGTAATTTCATACCTTATAAAAGGAACTTGAATATAATTGATGTTATAACTATAAGTATTATGGAACCAATAACTTATTTATGATATAATATCAGTAGGATATTAACAATATGTGTAATTTATATTTTATGACCAAACTATGCACCAAAAGGGCATTTTGGTCATTTTACACATAGATTTATAAATTATTTGGGATTCTGAGTTCATATCATATACCTACTAACAAGTCTTGGTTGATAAATATGGTTTAAAACCATACTATACGCCGAAACGACGCTTATGTCGTTAAATGACGGTTTGTGTGATGTTTAATGAAAAATGATGTTAAGGTCAAGTTAATATGTCTTAGATATGTTATTTAATATAATATATCAATAGGTAAAAGATTTACTATGAAAAGATGTGACTAAACTATTTTATAAGCCATAAGGGCTTTATCGTCATTTATCGACATAATACAAGGACTTGTTCATAAAATCAGTTTATAATCTGGTTTAACATCCCAAATAATCCTACTTATAATATTACATCAGTATAAAACTCATTTTCAAGTTCATTATCATTTAAACCTCTTTTTATGCAAAAAGGGCATTTTAGTCAAAATGGCATAATTACGGAACTTGTGCATAAACTCAGATTATGATTATGATCATGTAATATAACCTCAGAGGGTTATGCTACATTATATTACGATCATAATGCAACTTTAGATCAGTAGCTAACTAACCAATATCAGGTCAGAATCGAAAGTCAAAGCAGAAGTCAAACTTCGCGACTTTCGGTTGCGAACCGACCCTAGAACTGAAATTGACGAGCCAAACATATTCTTACATGTTCTAATAATTATTACCAACTTTTTTATGTGTCAAAACAGGTTTTATAACATATATAAGATCAATTTATGATTTTTCCAAAAAATGGCATGTTTTACTTTTTAATATCATAACTTTGACCCGTCAATTGGTCTAGCAAACGTGATCTTCAGGAGGTGCCCTTTATAGGGACTAACACCTACCTTATTATAATCACTTAGCCATGTTCATTTCAAACAATGGCTGGACCATAAAAGCCTATAAACGAAAATGCAAGAGGAATGAACACTTACAAGAGGCTCCTAGAATACAATAGAACTAAGTTGGATGCTCCTTTCAGTTAGGAACTTCTAAAGGAGGGAGATAGAGTTGTGAATTAGAAAGGTGCAAGTTCAAATGGTGAACCTTGGCACCTATTTATAGTTGGAGAGCTTGAAGGAGGTGATGCCAGGTGCTAAAGGGTGTAAGATCGAGCTTACAAGTGTCCTAAAACGTGGCATAGCAGTTTGGAAGACCATGGTTTCGATTTAATGGTTTTTGGCAACATGTGTGGAGGCCAAGCAAAAATTCTGCAGACACAGGCCTCTCGCGCCTCGCGAGAGGCCAAGGCCATGCCTCTCGCGCCCGCGAGCGCCCCTTGTCAGATTTCAAAGTTTGATACTTTTAGCCCCTCAACTTATTAAACCTTCCTAAAACACCGTTTAGCATATTTAGCCCTCCGTATCCAATATTTGACATACCCGGGAGTATGCCCGGACATTGTCAAGCTCTCGGTTTGTTAAAAGGTCACTCAAAGGTATGTTGACACCTTTAACCCCTCTATTATCCAACTTTCACATATTTATGGATTTGATCTTTCTCGTCCAACAAATGGGACATATGAGAGTTAGGACTTTGTAAAGGATCACTCAGAGGCTCATTATAAGCATGTTGACTCCGATGTCACTCAGGGGCATGTTGACACAACGGTCACTCAGAGGCAAAGTTTTTAGCATGTTGACACCAATGGTCACTCAGAGGCTGTGTTTTAAGCATGTTGACACTAATGGTCACTCAGAGGCTATGTTTTAAGCATGTTGACACTAATGGTCACTCAGAGGCTTGGTTTATGCATGTTGACATCAGAAGATCACTCAGAGACTTAGTTTGAGCATGTTGACACTTTTAGTCCCTGTTAGTCTTTAATAGACTTAAAATAAAAATATGGCACGTGTCGCTATATTATTGGACACGATTTTACAGTGTGTTACATCCTTACCCCTTTAAAAGAAATCTCGACCTTGAGATTTTATTCAAAATATGGGGGTACTTTTGTCGCATAGTGGACTCAACCTCCCATGTAAACTCGGGACCTCTAAGGGCTTCCCGTTTAACCTTTACTATAGGTATCAATTTCCTTCGGAGCTTCTTAACCTGTCGCTAATCGAAATTGGTTTATCAACAAACCTCAGGTTTTCATCTATTTGCACATCTTTGTGCGACATTGCTAGCAACTCATCGGCTAGACATTTCTTAAGGTTACTGATGTGGAACACATCATGAATTCCACTTTGCTCCTCGGGTAGCCTAAGCTTATAAGCCACAGAACCAACACATTCGATCACCTCTCCAATATATCTTGGGCTTAACTTGCCCTTCTTTCCGAAGCGCATCACACCTTTCCAGGGTGATACCTTTAATAATACTATGTCCCTATTTGGAACTTAAGAGGTTTTCGCCTCTTGTCTACATAACTCTTCTGCCTATCACGGGCAGCCTTGAGACGATCACGGATTTACATAATCGTATCCGTGGTCTCCAGGACGATCTCAGGTCCTTATAGTTGGGCATCCCCAACTTCTGTCCAGCACATGGGCGTTCGGCATTTTCTCCCATACAAGGCCTCATATGGAGCAGCCTTGATGCTCGTATGATAACTATTATTATAGGAGAATTCTATAAAGGGGAGATGGGCATCCCAACTTCCACCTAAATCAATTACACATGCCCTAAGCATGTCTTCCAACGTCTGAATAGTACACTCATTTTGACCATCAGTCTAAGGATGGCAAGCCGTACTAAAATTTAATCTTGTGCCTAAGGATTGTTGGAAACCTTTTCAAAAAATGAGAGTTATATCTAGTATCTCTATCATATACAATAGATACTGGCACACCATGTAGGGACACAATCTTGTCCACATACAACTTAGCCAATTTGTTCTAATTATATGTTTCCTTTATTGGCAAGAAATGTGCTGACTTAGTCAGCCTATCCGCAATGACCCAAATAGTGTCATTTCCACTTTTATTCCTGGGTAACTTGGTAATCAAGTCCATAGTTACCAATCCCATTTCCATGTGGGAATTTCCAATTGTTGTAGAAGTCCTGACGGCTTCTGATGTTCGGGCTTAACTTACGAACATGTCAGACACTTAGCTACAAAAGTGGTTATGGATTTCTTCAGACCTATCCACCAATAGTTCTTTTTCAAATCTTGATAAATCTTGTCACCACCCGGGTGAACTAAGTATCTTGAATTATGTGCTTCGTGGAGGATTAGATCTCTAAGCCTTCCAAAAATTGGAACCCAGATTCTATTATTAAACCTAAGGATTCCATCCTTTCCAGGCCTTTAACTGATCAACAGTTCCGCCTAATCCTTCATTAGGAGCATTAGTCTTTAATAGAGCTTGCTTTTGCGCATCTAATAGCTTCTCATTTAAGCTATTCTTGAGCTCAATGCTCTTGGCGTTAATCCTGATAGGCTTAATCCATTCTTTGCGACTTAAGGCATCAGCAACTACATTTGCCTTGCCCGGTGGTAGCGAATTTCGCAATCATAATCATTAAGTGTTTCCATCCAACGGCGTTGTGGCATGTTCAATTCTTTCCGATTGAACAAATGCTGGAGACTCTTATAGTCAGTGTATATGACACACTTGGTGCCATATAAGTAATGTCTCCATAACTTAAGTGCAAATACAATGGCACCAAATTCTAAGTCATGGGTGGTGTAGTTCCTTTCGTGCACCTTTAATTGTCGTGATACCTAGGCAATCACTTTGTCTTTTTGCATTAGCACACAGCCTAAGCCAGTGTGCGATGCATCACAGTAAACAATAAATTCTTCAACACCTTTAGGTAGGGATAACACGGGAGCATTGCTCAACTTGTGTTTCAGAATCTCAAAAGATTCTTGTTTTTTTGGACCCCAAATAAACTTAACATTTTTACGGGTCAGGGTAGTTAAAGGAGTGGCTATCCTTGAAAAGTTCTCAATGAACCTTCTATAGTAACCAGCCAATCCTAAGAAGCTACGTATTTTTGACGGGGTTTCGGGTACTTCCCCTTTCATTATGGCCTCAATTTTGGCGAGATCTACTTGGATACCAAGCTCACTTACAACGTGTCCAAGAAATTGGACTTCTCTCAGTCAACATTCACACTTAGAAAATTTAGCATAAAGCTTATCCTGCCTTAGTAATTCTAGAATGCATCAAAGGTGATTCTCGTGATCAACTTGATTACGAGAATAGATAAGTATGTCGTCTATGAAGACAATGACAAACTTATCCAAATGTTGTTTGTAGACTCTATTCTTGAGGTCCATGGATGCTGCAGGTGCATTTGTTAGCCCAAAAGGCATTACGAAACAATTCATAGTGACCATAACGGGTCCTGAAGGCAGTCTTAGGAACATCCTCACTCCTAACCTTCAGCTAATAATATCCAGATCTTAGATCAATCTTGAAGAAATAACTAGCCCCTTGAAGTTGGTCGAATAAGTCATCAATCATGGGTAATGGGTAACGATTCTTGATCGTTATTTCATTTAGTTTGTGGTAGTCAATATACATCCGCATTGAACAATCCTTCTTCTTTACGAATAAAATAGGAGCTCCCCAAGGCGATGAACTCGGCTGAATAAAGCATTTCTCTAAGAGTTCATCTAACTGCGTTCTCAACTCCTTCATTTCCGTTGGTGCTAATCGGTACGGAGCTCTAGCTATGGGTGCTGATCAAGCTAGGATGTCAATCCTAAATTCTAATTGTTTATCTGGAGGTAGACCTGGTAGTTCTCCAGGAAAGACATCGGAATACTCTGAAATAACTAGAAGGTCTTGCATATTCGGCTTCGGTTCATTGATAGTGACTTGTGCCATGTAAATGACACAACCTTCCTTAAACACTTGGATGCCTTTAATAACGACACCTTGTCTTTCAATCCATAGTGTGAATCTCCAGTGATGGTGATCATTTCACCAGATGGGGTTTTAATTTCGATGAGTTTCTTATCACAGGCAATGCGGGCTTGGTTATGGGATAACCAATCCATGCCTAAAACTACATCGAACCCCGCCAATTTCATTGGCAAAAGAGAAATAGTACCGGAATGATTCTTAGTGAATATAGAGCATCCATCAAGAATGGAAGATGCTATTTCTAAAGTTCCATCAGCAAGTTCTATCTCATAAGTTTTGTCTAGAGTTCTTATGGGTAAGTTTAATAGTTTACTAAACTTATGGTATACAAAAGACTTATCTGCACCAGAATAAAAAAGAACTCTAGCATATGTATCATTAATGAGGAAAGTACATGTTATTGCGTTATTGTCATTAACGGCCTCCCTAGCATTTATTTGGAAAGCACGCCATTTCTTAGTCTCTCCAGGCTTTGCATCATTATTTGTGGGGTTCTTAGGGTAATTGGGTTTAATATGCCTTTTCTCATTATAACCATAACAGACAGCATCTTTAAGATTTTTGCATTCGTGGGTCATATATCCTTTTCTTTTGCAAATACCACAGGGTTTGATCTGAGGGTTGGTATTGCATTGCCACCAATGCCTGCAGCTACAGGTCTTGCATAGAGGTCTATCATCAGACCTATGTTGGTTCTTTATGAACCCAAAATTTCCTTTCTTCTTAAACCTTTGGGAGTTATCATCCTCCCATTTTCTTTTCCTGTCAATCAGACCTATGTTGGTTCTTTATGAACCCAAAATTTCCTTTCTTCTTAAACCTTTGGGAGTTATCATCCTCCCGTTTTCTTTTCCTGTCAATCTCAGTCTTGACTGACTTTTGCCTCACCAAATCCAAGGTAAGGGACAGAGATAGGTCAACAGCGGACCTATAGGTAGTAGGCTGAGCAGCCTTTACCATCCCCTTTATCTCGGGGGATAACCCATTAATAAAACGCGCAATGCATTTGGTTTCGGGGGTAATCAAATAGGAAACCAACCTAGATAGAGAATTGAAATCGGAAACATACTTCCGACAATCTAGATTCTTCATTGTGAGAGTCAGGAAATCTGACTCTATCTTTTCCACCTCATGGGGTGGGCAGTAAGTTTCCTTAACAAGGTCCACAAACTTGGACCATCCCAAATTGTACAGGTATACTTTACCTGTGGATTGGATCATAGCCTTCCACCAAATTAAGGCATCACCTTTGGAGGATTGTGATACATACGTTACCACATCCTTTTCAGCACAGCCGCTGATATCCACAATCGTTTCCATCTCGTCCAGCCATTTCAAGGCTTCTACAGCTCCTTTTTCCCCGTTAAAATCCCGGGGCTTGCAGGAGACAAAATATTTGTAGGTACATCCGTCTTTAGAAGAATGTGACCTATCAGCAAATTATATTTTATTTGGTTCACTCTTTGCATTTGAAGAGTGAACTGAGCTCTCTTTATGAGCTGAGGATGGTGCGATTGATAATGGTTTGGAGCGAGTAGCACTCGACTCCCTAAGTTTTTCTGTGACCTTTTCCATGGCCTTTCTCACAGCTGCGTCTATGCGAGCTTGGAAATCTTCATTATTAATGCTATATTTTCTGCGTTATTAGAGTTAACATTCTGGTGGCTACTTTGCGCCTCATCCGAGTTGGCCATTCTTTAAAGCTTTGGTTCTAAACACCAAATTAAATTTCTTTTAGCTATGGTATTAGTAATCATATTAGCTGTAAACATTGGATAATAACAATCCATCACCTAATCAAGCTAGTGTGAATAACATCACAACTCTTAGGCTTATTATATCTATTTTTGGCCTAGGTCTCAAAAGGACCATCAAAGGAAAATTACAATTTGGACGTAGTCTATGTATTATTAGACAGTGGATCGTATTATCAAAACTGTCATTGCCATTAGGCAATTATAATTAGCTTATAGGCTTGTCACGAAGGACATTAAAATACGGCTCATTGGCCTATTGCTAATGGACATAAAATATGGCGCATTGGCCTGTCACTAATGGACATAAAATATGGCACATTGGCATGTCAATGGACATAAAATATGGCACATTGGCCTGTCACTAATGGACATAAAATATGGCACATTGGCCTGTCACTAATGGACATAAAATATGGCACATTGGCATGTCACTAATGGACATAAAATATGTACATTGGCCTGTCACTAATGGACCTAAAATATGGCACATTGGTCTATCACTAATGGACATAAAGTAGGTTACGGTCTAGTCTTGTTGGATTGTTTTTATACTAACTATAAGCTACGGTTTGGTGACTGTAGCCTATGGCGAGGTTCAGAAACCTTATTTTTTTATTTCAACTTTCAACGAATGACCCGGAGGCCACTAGACTTCATTATTTTCATATTTCTTACATAATCAAGCCATATCCCAACCCAAACAACTCCCGGTTGAGGTAATATCTTTTGATTTACCATCCTTGAGTGATCCGCATCATCACCGAACCTTTAACTTTACTAATTTAGTTAATTTAGCCTATAAAACCATAAGAACTCGTATTTGTCGCATTCTAAGCTAGTAACCACTTATAAGTCACACATAGTATAACAAATGTTAACGTCTGGTTACTCACACTCTTCTTCAATACATCACGTGTTGAATGAAAAGAACTAAGTTATGTCATTATGTCATGGAATGTAAGTCTAGGGACAATTCATGACATTTAAAATAAAACTATATTTAAGGGACTAAAAGTGTCAAAATGCAAAAATTCTGCAAAGATGCCACATACCCTGCAATTTGCCACCCTCTTGAAGCTCTTGACACCTAACAAGCCACTTGTATTGATCCTATAACACCTCTAACACTTAGAATCATCATCAATCACCCTCCTTCACTATAAATAGCTCACAAATCACACTCTATTCCTTGTCATTTCCTTTTCTTCTTTCTTTTACACTCTTGGAAGTTCCTGGTCATCTAGGAGCATCCCATTGAGTTCTAAACTTCCTCTTGGATGACTTGTAAGTGTTCCATCTCTGCACTTTTCTTTTATTGGCTTTTAATAGACAAAAGTCAAGCATTTTTTATAAATGTTTTGACTTTCAGTTAAGACCATTATGGTCTAGCCATTGTTCAAGATGAACATGGCTAAGTGATCGTAATTAGGTAGATATTAATTCCTTAAAACGGCAGCTCCTAAGAATCACGTTTACTAGGTCAATTGACGGGTCAAAGTTAATGTTTTAAAAAGTCAAACGGGTCAGATTATATAAATATTATAATCTGCGTTTATATATGTTATAAATATGTTTTTGACACTTAAACAAGTTGGTAATAATTATTAGAACATGTAAGAACATGTTTGGCTCATCAATTCCAGTCCTAGGGTCGGTTTGCAACCGAAAGTCATAAAGTTTGACTTCTACTTTGACTTTCGATTCTGACCCTGATTTAGATTAGTTTACTACTGGCTTATGGCAACATTATGATCATAATATAGAATAGCATAACCCTCTGAGGTTATATTACATGATCATAATCATAATCTGAGTTTATGCATAGGTTCCGCTAATATATCAAACTTTGACTAAAATACCCTTTTTACAATAAAATAAGTTTAATCAACAAACGAACTTGTTAGAACTTTTGAGACCGTTGGTGCTTGGATAATCCATAGTTTGAGCAAGTTTGTAATAGTTAGACAATTAAAGGGGTCAAAGTGATGTTTTGTGAAACCTGCATGTACACGGCGTATTTATCTGCCCAGCGTATTTAATAAATGCGCTGGGTGATCAGTTTGTATATATACTATGTTCAATGAATGTATGTCCAAGTTTCTTGGACAGCTTTTGGTGATCTTCTTGTGTTGTGACTTTTGCTATTGTGCTTACATCCGATTATCCAGGTGCTGTTACTGATTACATGTTATTGGGATTTCATATACAACACTAGTTGTTTGATCCAAACAAGATTCTTCATCTTCTTTGCTTGGTTTTTCTTAGTATTTGCACATTCAAACAACTAATCCATAGTTGTATGGGTGAAAACAATCAACCACTATGATCCGAATCTGTTTTGGGACTCACAATTTGGTATCAGAGCCTTTGTGCTCTTGATTGTTTGATTTTTTGTTAAGATTTGTCAAGTTTTGAAGGTTTTACAAAAGTTTTCAAAGTTTTATGATTTTTCAAATTTTTGGGATTAAAATGGCTTGATCTGGTGCGTTTAATCTTTGGGTTGTTGTTAATTAGTAGTTTGGTAAACATTTTGGTCATTTAGCTACAAAGAAACATGAATTTTGGGTTGTTTTTGGGTGATTAGAGGGTTTTTGTTCGTACTAAAACCCTTCTGGGCGTATTTAATGTTGAAGCTAGCGTAGATATATTTGAAGTTGGCATATTTATTTTGAATCTAGCGTATTTAACTTGAATTTCACGTATTTAACAACTACGCTGGTTCTTAAATCAGCGGAGTTATAAAATTGTCAGCGTAATTGTCCAACGAATTTACTCGAATGCGACTTCGAAATCAATGATACTAATCCTCAGCGATTTTATTATGGTGTTCAGCGAAATTAACTAAACCTTTGCTTGTTTTCAAATATCCAGCGGATTTAGCTTTTTGCAGGACTAAATCACCGATCCCATCAGCGTGATTGTTTCCAAGTGCAGCGTATTTAATCTCTGGTTCAGCGTATTTACCTCCTAGCGAGCGTAATTGTTCTCTGTTTCAGCAAACTCAGCGTATTTGATCATCATTCATCCATCATGTCTCTCAATCAACTCACTCCGATTGCTCAAGCCGAACTAGAAACTGGAACTGCTACAAGGCCACCAAAGTTGAAAGGTTCGGAAGATTTCAGCTGCTGGAAAAACAGGATCAAGTCTTTCTTTGAGTATACCGATTATACTCAATGGATGTCAGTCACTGTGGGCCCGCATGTTCCCATGATAATACGTGACGACATCCGTACTATCAATGAAGATCCCTCGACATTCACAGAAGAAGATAGGACACTCATTCAACGTGACCGGAGGGCTCACACTGCTCTCACTATGGCTCTGTCAAAGGATGATAACAATCTGTTTGAAGAATACACCTCGGCACATGAACTGTGGTTGGCTCTAATCGACCATTATGAAGGCAATGAGGAACTCAGGGAGAACAAACGAGACATGGTGCAGAAAGAATATGATATGTTTTAAAGTATTTGTGGCGAAAGCTTGTCCGACCACATAAGCAGATTTCTGGGGGTGTTGACCAAGATGAAGAAGGTGGGAAACCCAGTTGCAAATTATGCATCGATCAAGAAGCTGCTAGATTCTCTACCAAAAGAATGGAGTCTTCAATGCATGATGATTAAGAGAACCTTCCTCACCAGCACAACTCCAATTACTCTCTCAGAATTGATTAACACTTTAAGCCTTTGAAATGGACATCGTGAAACGAGAGATGAATCAAACTGGATATTCTCAGAAGACGTCTCAGCAAGCTGCTACAACCTCGGTCCCTAAGAATATGGCATTTCTTGCTCCTGTCACCTCATGTGGATCAAATTCCCAAAGTGTTGTCGAATCCTATTCAAATGCTTTCGCAAACTCTGTGAAGGCCTCGTCATCTTCCGAGAAGACCATCGTGGCCAGCGACACTCAAGCACTTAAAATTTCCACAGAACATGTAGCTCTTTTTAAGACTTTCTTAAGTAGCTATGAGGCGCTTAGGAGAATTGAAGAGAGAATTCCTCACAGCAGAGGACATGTATCAAGTAGATTCAGACGACATGGAGGAGATGGATCTGAAGTGGCAGATGGCAATGATCACTCTACGGTTGAAGAAATTCCAAGATAAAACGGGAAAGAGGTTGGCTCTTGGAAAAGCTGGATTTGACAAGTCCAAGCTTAGATGTTATAATTGCAAAGACTTGGGCCATTTCAAAAGAGAGTGTCCGTTGCTGAAGAACGAGAATACCGAAATCAACCAGACAAGGAGGCCGATTGCTATGGAAGGAAATGATAATGTTTCGGACAATAATCATAAGGCTTTAGTGGTGGTAGACTATGATTGATCGGAGGAGATAGCTGAGGCAAAAGGAGAAGTAAACAAGGCCCTCATGGCAAACATTACCATTGTCTCTGCCAGTCTGCTTCAAATGGTGTTGAAAAACAAACCTCCAAGATTCCAAAAGATGACACTGGTTTGAAAAGCATCAGCCTCAGAGAAGAGTCAACAGAAAGCTGAAATTAATGAGTCGAAGCCTGCTGTTCAAGAAGTCATCAGTACCAGCAAGAATGAAGCGGTTGGAACATCCTCTACCGCCATGAAATCAGAAGCCGGGGATAAGGATTTGGTAAACAGCATTCCATATGAATTTAAAGCAAAGTTGTGCTCAAAACCATGGTTGAACGTCATGGCACACTACAAATCACTCAACCGTGATATAATTAAAGAAAAAGAAAAATTTTTGAAATTAAATCAAGAACTAAAAGAAAATGAGGCTGCATATCAGCGAAAGTTGAATTCAACCATAGCGGAAATGCAGACTCTAAAGGAATTTGTTTTCAAAAAAGATTTTATCATAAATGATTTGACGAAAAGCCAGAAAAATCTCAAAACAAAAACAATAAGTTACAAGTCATTATTGATAAATGGAAAATTATTCAAAAAGCACTGGTTGACATTGTAAACTGCCAACGACCGACATTCATAAAGGATGGAATTGGATATAAAGATAAATTCGGAAACGAAAGAAAATTATTTCCTCCTCCGCACACCAAAAATTATGTTCCTATGCCATCTCCTCATCCTAAGAATGACTTAATCAATAAAAATGATCTTTTGGATCAAAGTATTTTTTATAAATCCGAAAACAACACTAACCTTTCTGAAAGTAATGCAGATCTGTGCGGTAGGAAAGTAAGGAATAGATGATTGTGCGAGGGGAAATAGAATTGTATTCTGGGAGTATAATGAATTGCATTCAGCACAGTATATGTTAACTGGTTCGCCTGGAATTGTGATAAGATGAACAATATTTCTATTCGAGATAACTGTAATAGTTTATCTAGGATGGATGATTGTAATGGCTGTATGCCTAAATTGACAATTCAGGATGACTGTAATGGCAATATGCCTACACTTAGGGCTCACAACCAAGGGTTTGCCAAGGTTGAGGTTCATGACCTAAACTTTGCTCTCAATGATGAAAATGTTATGCTTGAATCACTTGTATTTGTGCCAGAGTTAAAGAAAACAGTTTTGGAAAATTCCTTACAGAGGAAATTCCAGAATTTGTTCCATCAATTGCAGGTACATCAGAGACTGATAAAGATTTCACTGAAGATTCAAGCACAACAACTTCAGAAAGCGATGAAGAAAGATTAGATGAAAATCAAGAATCAATTTCCTCATCAGACAGTGAGCACAGTGAAGTCGACATTGAAGATAAACATCATCCTGAAGAGAATCTGAAGAAAGCTAAAGATTCAAGCCACGTTACATCATCAAACTCCTCAAGATGCTCAAGATTCTCATCACATACATCATCTTCGCACTCAGCACCCAGGAAGAAAAGATCGAGTCAAAACAATGTTTTCGTTGTGGTCATTTAGGACATATGGCGAAACATTGCAAAAGCAAGAAATTTTCTAAACCTAGTCAAGATCTCGTTAAAAGTTCTACTGATCAATTTGACAATTTAAAGAAATCAGTAAAATGCATAGTTGATTCAACCTGTTTTTGGAAAAGAAAAGACAACACTCTTGCTTAAAATCATGATAGAACTAATGTAAAGCAAGTCTGGGTTCCAAAAACTAGCTAACTTGTACATATTTGTTGTTGT
Source organism: Scalesia atractyloides (assembly GCA_947069175.1). Lineage (NCBI taxonomy): Eukaryota > Viridiplantae > Streptophyta > Magnoliopsida > Asterales > Asteraceae > Scalesia > Scalesia atractyloides. Next base: position 12,540,334 of record CAMTDV010000001.1, on the reverse strand, counting down.
TGTTGTTGTATAGCAGAATAAAATTCAGAAATGGCTACGGATGCTCATGGAATATATCTGGCATGTTGACAGCGGTTGCTCCAGGCACATGACCGGTCTAAAGGATCTGCTTACCAACTTTCGAGTTATTGATGGTGTCTTTGTATCCTTTGCCGGAGATGAAAAGGGAGGAAAAATCGTCGGAATGGGTGACGTCGTGTCAGAAGCACTCACTTTGGAGAATGTGAACTATGTTCCAGAATTGTGTTACAATCTTATGAGGGTTTCACAAGTCTGTGACAAAGGAATCGCGGTGTTGTTCAATGACACGGAGTGCTTATTCCTCAAACCCGGTTACTCCGTCCCTAAAGAAATGATCATGCTTAGAGCTCCCCGTAAAAATAACACATACGTGCTAAATATGAAGAATGCCAAATCAAATGAGCCAATGACATGTCTTATGTCAAAAGCATCTGAATCGGAATCACTGTTGTGGCACAGGCGTTTGGGGCATGTGAATTTTAAGAACATAAATAAACTTTCAAAATTAAATCTAGTAAGAGGTTTACCTATGAAAGATTTTCCTTTTTCTGAAAAGTGTATCGCATGCGCCCAAGGAAAGCAACATAAAAAACCTCATAAGTCCAAAGCAGTAAATACGATTTCTGCCCCTCTACAATTACTTCACATGGATCTTTTCAGCCCAATTAGCTTTAAAAGTTTAGCTAAGAGATCTTATTGTTTGGTGATTACAGATGATTTCTCACGATTTTCATGGGTATTCTTTCTTGAAGCTAAAAGCGAAACGGCATCCATTCTGAAGAGCTTCATTCCCATGATTGAAAACGTGATCAAGCTGAAAGTCAACTCCATCAGAACCGACAACTGTTCTGAATTTAAAAATCATACGTTTGTCTCCTTCTGTGAAGATAAGGGAATTCGCCTCCAATACAGCGCTGCCAGGACTCCTCAGCAAAACAGGGTAGCAGAACGTAAAAACAGAACTCTCATCGAAGCTGCAAGAACTATGCTTGTCGACTCTAAGCTTCCCATAATCTGCTGGGCTGAAGCAGTCAACACAGCATACTATGTTTTGAATCGTGTTCTTATCGTCAAACCTCACGGAAAGACAGCCTATGAACTACTTTTCAAAAGGAATCCTCTGATAGATTTCTTTAAACCGTTCGGGTGTTTATGCACACTTCTCAACACTGAAGACAATCTCATCAAGTTTGAAGCAGTCGTTGACGTGTGCTACTTCATGGGCTATTCATCTTCTCAAAAAGCATATCGAGTCTACAACAAACGGACCAAGATGGTGACTGAATCGTACTACGTTGACTTTCAAGAAGGAAACTCCGCTAACACTGGAAGTGCTCCGAACTGGTTTTATGACGTGGATATTATATTCAACACTTTCAGCATCGATGAATCCATCACTGAATCCGAACCTGCAGAATCCACTCCGTTGGAACCTTTGTTTGATGCCTTTGACATTGGTTTTACTCCTTTTACAACCCATTTCACCCCTGCCTCTGCCTCTCCTACTCTTCCGGTGTTCGAAGTAAATGGTGACACATCTGCTGAGAATGCATCCGCACATGATGATTCTTCTTCACAGCAGGCTGTGGATGAACCACCCAAAGAAAACGAAACTCCAATTATCTACGTCGATGAACACTTTTCTAATCTGCCTCAACAAGTTGAAACTCACACCAATGCAGGGTACAAGACCAATCGAAACCATCCAATTGAAAATGTCATCGGATCTGTTAAAGATGGAGTTCGAACACGCGGACAAACACATACCATCAACACAGGACTGTATGCAGCTTTTCTCTCGCAGTCTGTCCCAAGAGATATCGAAGAAGCTATTCAAGATTCAAGTTGGTACAAGCTATGCAAGAAGAATTAGCCTAATTTCGGAAACTTAAAGTCTGGGAACTCGTTGACCTACCAGACGGAAAGTATCCAATTGATACCAAGTGGATGTTTCGCAACAAGATGGATGATCGTGGTGTTGTTATCAAGAATAAGGCTAGATTAGTGGTTCAAGGGTTTTGACAAGAAGAGGGGATTGACTACGAGGAAGTTTTTGCACCGGTTGCACGCTTAGAAGCCATCAGAATCTTCTTAGCCTATGCCTCGTTTAAAAACTTTAAGGTGTTTCAACTGGATGTAAAGAGGGCTTTCTATATGGGAAAGTGAAAGAAGAAGTTTATGTTTGTCAACCTCCAGGTTTTGAAGATCCTCATTCTCCCACGAAATACTACAAGCTTGACAAAGCTCTCTATGGTCTTCACCAAGCTCCTAGAGCATGATACGAGACATTGTCAACATATCTTCTGGAGTGTGGATACTCAAGAGGCAAAATTGACATGACTCTCTTCACAAAAAGGATTGGAGAAGATGTGATGTTGGTTCAAATCTACGTAGAGGATATCATTTTTGGTTCGACAGATGAAGCCCTTTGCAGAGAATTCGAGAAGGTGATGAAAGCGAAGTTCGAGATGAGTATGATAGGAGAACTCACGTTTTTCTTAGGACTAGAAGTGAAGCAACGAAAGGATGGCATCCTCATTCATCAGGCTAAATATATCAGATATATTCTTTCCAAATACAGCATGAATGACTATAAATCCGCCAGCACTCCTTTTGCTGCTCAGACGGAACTCACTTCAGATCTTCAAGGAAAGTCAGTGAACAAATCTCTTTATCGCTCAATGATTGGCTCGTTAATGTATCTGACCGCTAGTAGGCCTGGCATAATATGGGCTATCTGTCTCTGTGCCCGCTTTCTGACAAATCCCAAAGAATCGCATGATGCTGCCATCAAGAGAATCTTTCGCTATCTCAAAGGAACTCCAAAGCTTGGTTTGTCGTATCCTAAAGATATTAATTTTGATGTAATTACTTACTCTGACAGTGATCATGTAGGTTGCAAAGTAGATAGAAAATCTGTCTCCGGAGGCTGACAATTCTTAGGAAATCGTTTTATTTCGTGGCAGAGCAAAAAGCAGACAATAGTCTCTACATCTACCGCTCAGGCTGAATACACGTTAGCTTACAGTTGCTGTTCACAAGTCCTTTGGATACAGAATCAGTTGTTAGTTATGGGATCAACATCATGAAGACTCAGATATTCATCGACAATGAAGCGTGTCTGGGGATTGTGAAGAATCCCATCCACCACTCAAGAACGAAACACATCGAAATTCGCATTCATGCGATTAGAGATGCCTACGAGAAAGGATACATCCAAGTGGTGCCAGTGGATTTAGTCAACAAAAAGCTAATATATTTATGAAAGCCTTCGATAAAGCTCGATTCAACCAGTTGGTAACCTGGTTGGAAATGGTGAACTTCCTTGAGTGGAATTGAATTTTGGTAAAAAAAAAGGTTTTCATAATAAATAACAATCTCATAAAATGTGTCCAACAAAAAGATTTTCTGCAAGGTTAAAATTTCTTTTCAAGCAATGGATTCTCGAAAATAAAATTTTAAGGGGGGAAGTTTTCCAGAAAATATTGTTGAGACTGGTTCCTTCTTTGGCACCTGCACGAGAAATGATAGAAGAACTGCTAACACTTTTGTTCTGATCTTAAAATAGAAAAAGATTAAGGCCTCAAGCAACGATGTGTCGGTAGATTCAGCAATACCTTGAAGTAAACTGCGAAACGGAGACAAACTCTAATGATCACACAAGAATTATGAATACTCACAATGTTGTGCAACTTGCAGGTAACATGTTGCGGCGTATGGCTTAATGGTCTTAAATCTTGCATTGATAGATTGCCAAAGTCTGAGATTTCGGGTCTTTATATTGGCTAATCATTTGGGGATATCATAGTTGCTCTTCTGCTGCATCCAGAAATATGCTGACCTAGACACAGCTATGATATCTTTTCAAAAAAAGCCTATGCGGCCAAAACCCTACACAAATGAATCTCTCATTGAGAATCATTCAAGTGCTTAAATCGTACCGCATCTGGTATCTGCCATAGCCCTAGTTAGACCTTGGTCTCTCTGCTGTATGGAAGTACTGACCTGAACACCAACTGTCTAACGTTGAAATCTCAAAAACGAATGAAGTCAGTATACTCACCTGTTATGAGGAATTTTTGCGCATACCTTGATCGTTAGGGTACGTCCTGATGTAGGACTCACGGGCACAACATTCTGACTATTTCAGCATGAGTGGAGGAACATTGAATTTCTTGTCAATATTACTGCAACATGATAAAAAGGCTCTCCGGTCGCATTTTGAAAGATAGGTGCATGGATTTAAAGGACAAGCATACTGACAGTTTTTCTTGTGCCTTAATTATTTAATATATCCAATAGTTTATCTCAAACGAACGAAGTGTTATCAGTATGATCTTTTGCAGGAAAGTCACAGGATTCAAGTCAGTTAGCAAAAATTTTGTGTGAAAAAGGAGGCTTCCGAACCCAAAAACAACTTTCAGGACCCAGATTGCAATTTTTCTTTTCTCTTAAGTTTAATTTTAAATTCTTGCACTATTTTTTTTAAAAAAGGGGCACGTTTTTTGATAAATGTTTAAATTTTCGAGCGTATTTGTTTCTAAGATTTCTTAAAGATGAAGATATCTCACAAATGCATCATCGCGGCGTAATTACTGTTCCAGCGTATTTAATAAATACGTTGGAAGGTAATCATGTATATATATATTTCAGTCTCGTTTTTGTGCAACCTTTTTCAAATTCATTTCATCATCTTCTTATCACTCAACAACCCACTTTCATTTTCAATCTTCAATAAGTAATCTGATCAGAATTTGGTAAAATCGATATCGGTATGTTTTTTGTTTTCAAATATAGAGTGTTTGCTGATATAATGTGTTGATTTCAAAATACTAGTGTGTTGCATATACATATTTAAATCTGGCATTCATTCGGTTTTCATGGGTTTATCAAGAAAAACTTGAAGCCAGCATATTTATTATAAATGCAGCGTAATTATTTTGAATATAGCGTAATTAGCTCAAACCCTCGAATCAGCGGATTTAAGTCTTGAACGCGAGTTCAAGCAACCGGCGTAATTAGCGTTGATACTTATCTTCCCTGGATACATTTTCATGTCAGAGTTAAGTCCGTTACTCTTGTGCAGCGTAAATAACCCTTAATCAGCGTGGTTATGTCTGAATCTCGTGCACAATCATGTGTCCGGCGAACTTAGCTGTTTTACCCGGCATAAATATTAGCGGATATATGAGTTTATTTTGTATATATATATATATCTTTATTATTATTATATACTTATATATACTTATATTTAAATATATGTATTTTTATATATAATTATGTACATAAATCTAACTTAGCTCGTTTTCGATTTCAGAAATGGTGAAGGAGATTATTTGGGATAAAACTCGAAAGCACAATCAACCATGCAAGTTGGTCCCACCTCCAATCGATTTTGAAGATGTAGCAGAGTGGATAAATTCAAGTAGGATCAGCTACGATGTACAAGCCGATCCGATCATCTACAGCATCCATATCGAACAGTTTTGGAAGACAGCCAAAGTGTCGACCGTAAACGAAATTAAAAGAATCACAGCTACAGTCAGAAATAAGAAGATCATAGTTACAGAGGAGAACGTATGCAGAATCCTCAGTCTTGGAGACAAGAACAATGATTTGCTCAGAATGAAGAAGGACGACATCCTAGATGGATTTAAGGGAATGAGGTATGTTGGAGACTTCAGAGAGAAAAATGAGATCAAAAGAAAGGGGCTTACAAAGGACTGGAGATTCATTCTTCATGCATTCGCTATGAGCTTGGCACATAGGAAAGGAGGATATGACGGGTTGAACTTGGAATGGTCGGCTGCTATGCTTAGCCTCTGCACAAAGCAGTCATTCAATATCTCTGGTCTCATTTTTTACTACATGGTTGATAATGCTAATTCCTCCACATGGGCCATGTACCCTCGTTTTGTTCAGCTCCTCATCAATGACCAACATCCAAATCTTCCTCATGATGGCGACCTATACAAGTTCCAGCTGCCGACAGGGCGTCAGATTACCGAGCTAAAAACTGAGGAATGGGTGTTGTTACATCAGTGGATGTATAGGGAAGAAAGATATCCTATCGTGAAAGCAGCCTATGAGAAATACAGAGAACGTGTTAAGAAAAAGAGACTAGGGGTTAGTGGAGGAGGAAGAAGAGGAAACTGAGCAGTTAGTTAGAAAGAATAAAGGAAAGCAAATCATGAAGAAAGGGGACTCCTCGAAGAAACGGAAAGATACTGCTCCTCAAGAACGATTGATGGAAAGCAGCTTCAGGGCCGGAGGCACCAGAGAACATCACGGGCATATTGAGAATCTCCGTGCAATTCATGAGACCGAAGAAAGAGAGAAAAGAGAAGCTAGAAGAAAGAGGCGTCATATGACAGAATCCGAAACACCGGTGACGGTCACTACCGAGCAAGAGCAGTTAGACGAGTTTGTTGATCAGTTGATTGTCGATCCGGAAGCCCCAAGTCTATCTCCCCCGCAAAAGCGTAAGAAAACAGGGTAAGGACCTTCGACAGAGGAACAACCAAGACAAATGCCGCAACAAGCTCCTTGAAGACCTCGTCCATTTCAGGAGTTGTACGATAAGCTAGCAAAAGATATTGGGAAAGGCCCAGCTCAGGAAATCTGTCTGTTGAAACATCAAGTAAGCAACACAAACATTATTCGCGAGAAGCTGAGGGAACAAAGAAAGAAAAACAAAGAGCTTCACGCATACGTCGAAGAACAGACGAGATTTGTGAGATTTCAGCAAGATGGGATGGAAAAGATGTATCGTATGATCAGAGAACTTTGCACCAAAGTAGACATACCACCGATGTTCTCATCTACTAATATTTTTGATTATGAGAAGTTCAAGGTTGAAGAGGAAAGACAAAAAGCTGAGGCTGCAGAAAAGAAGAAATAGCGCTTAGAATCGGCCGTGAACATCACTGAGGATGACGAAAGTGAAGAGGAGGAGGTAGACAGAGATGAAATACTAGCTAGATTTGTTGAGTGGGGTTTGGAAGATGATACTATTTATGAAACTGAGGACGGTGACGCAGTAACTCCAATGCATCCTGAATGGTTCAGAAAAGAAAGGGAAAAGCTTCCAGATTTCTACAGGTGGTCACCGTTGAAAAATCTGAAGTCACTGATAGAATAATAAGATGGAAGTACTGCAATCTTAAAGGGATGTTCATCGTAAAGAGACGAGGTGGTGTTATTCAGCATTTCAAGACCGGAGCTGACATGAAAAGCCTTCCAAGATGGGACATTCGAGAACTGGGGAGGCTAGACCTGATAAACCCAACCAACAGCAGCATCGGAGCTGACTTTGAAAGACTCATTTTAAGAGAATGCAATCGGGGCTTCACAGTTTTCAAGCCGCAACGACCCAGAAGAAGTGTGTCAAAGACGATAAAAGATCCCATCACAGGAAAGGGATGGTTACATGGGTAATAGATCCTGCTAAGGTCGAAACAAAAGTCAAAATTCCACCTGAACAGCCTGTCATGCTTACACACTTCAAGAAATGGTTTTACGATGGGAAGACAGGAGAAGCAGTGATCCGATTAGTGTCTAACGAAGATATTCGAATTCTAGACCCGATGGATGTTTTCATGTTATGCCTCTCCGATCTCAACATTCTCTATGGTCACAAAATCCATGTGGGAGCCGGAAATGAGTACCGAGAAGAAGGAATGTTATTCCAAAGGGCTGTGGAACGGGCTCGAGAGAGGAAGATATAGATGATGGAGATTGTTCTCAGGATTGAGAAGCATACAGAAAAGGAGGAGGCAAGAAAAAGAAAAAGAAAGCACAAGTCATCTTCGCAACAAAAAGCCCCCTCACCATCTCAAGTTGCATCTCACCCTCAAACTCCGGTTTCATCCACATATGAAGCTACTACGGAGTTACAACAACCCTCAAGTGAAGTTATTGTTAATCTAAGCTCTGAAGAAACAATCGAAGCAACCACAGATCAACCTACCGTTCAAGCTGCACAAGACAAGGATGAAGGACCCGCCGCAGACCCAGAAGCTTGGAAGCTAGATTGAAGAACCCCAAGCACGCAACGGTCTAGGGTGGATATTGTTAGAAATTTTGAGACCGTTGGTGCTTGGATAATCCATAGTTTGAGCAAGTTTGTAATAGTTAGACAATTAAAGGGGTCAAAGTGATGTTTTATGAAACCTGCATGTACGCGGCGTATTTATCTGCTCAGCGTATTTAATAAATACGTTGGGTGATCAGTTTGTATATATACTATGTTCAATGAATGTATGTCCAAGTTTCTTGGGCAGATTTTGGTGATCTTCTTGTGTTGTGATTTTTGCTATTGTGCTTACATCCGATTATCCAGGTGCTGTTACTGATTACATGTTATTGGGATTTCATATACAACACTACTTGTTTGATCCAAACAAGATTCTTCATCTTCTTTGCTTAGTTTTTCTTAGTATTTGCACATTCAAACAACTAATCCATAGTTGTATGGGTGAAAACAATCAACCACTGTGATCCGAATCTGTTTTGGGACTCACAGAACTTGTAAATGAATTACCTACTGATATATTAACATAATTAACATACCATGATGTTATTATTCTAATCATAAACTGAGTTTTACTATAATATCGTAAACTATACTTTAAAAAGACCAAATGCCCTTTCGGTGCATAGTTTGGTCCTAGACTATAAACCACACCTGTGTAAGACTTTTTACTGATAATATATCCCAAATTAAGTATTTTTCCAAAATGTTTATGATAATAACATCAGAATATATGCACGTTCCTTTTTACGTTATATAATGATCAAAATGCTTTATGAGGCATGGTTTTGTTTTAAAACTTTAACGGGCATATAAGTTGATATCCTACTGATATTGCATCTTATTTAGAGTATAGTGGCATATAAAACTTGTTCATGACTCATCCGGTTACCCGATATCGCTTATATGCGTACGGTTAAGTTTATGTAACTAATTACGAGAATTAACTGAAACGGGTTTAACCTTATCATTTTAATCTCAAATTCCTGAATGTTAATTGTTTACCCATGTCATAAGTCTTAGTACTTGTTGGGTTTAAACTACATTTTATCTGGTCACCGCTTAATCTAGCGAATTGTACCGTTTTGATCCTTTAAGCTAGTCGGTCCAAGTCTACGACTTAAATAAGACTATTAGCAGTCTAATTAGTTAGCTTATGCCATCATTTCAGACTAGAAGCCTTCCAGTAAATGCTATCTACACATATCATGATGTTATTATTCTAATCATAAACTGAGTTTTACTATAATATCGTAAACTATACTTTAAAAAGACCAAATGCCCTTTCGGTGCATAGTTTGGTCCTAGACTATAAACCACACCTGTGTAAGACCTTTTACTGATAATATATCCCAAATTAAGTATTTTTCTAAAATGTTTATGATAATAACATCAGAATATATGCAAGTTCCTTTTTACGTTATATAATGATCAAAATGCTTTATGAGGCATGGTTTTGTTTTAAAACTTTAACGGGCATATAAGTTGATATCCTACTGATATTGCAACTTATTTAGAGTATAGTGGCATATAAAACTTGTTCATGACTCATCCGGTTACCCGATATCGCATATATGCGTACGGTTAAGTTTATGTAACTAATTACGAGAATTAACTGAAACGGGTTTAACCTTATCATTTTAATCTCAAATTCCTGAATGTTAATTGTTTACCCATGTCATAAGTCTTAGTACTTGTTGGGTTTAAACTACATTCTATCTGGTCACCGCTTAATCTAGCGAATTGTACCGTTTTGATCCTTTAAGCTAGTCGATCCAAGTCTACGACTTAAATAAGACTATTAGCATTCTAATTGGTTAGCTTATGTCATCATTTCAGACTAGAAGCCTTCCAGTAAATGCTATCTACACTTATCTATTGATTAAACAGCTGAGTTAATATAAACTTTGCATTTAAAGTCAAGTGCCAACTCAGGTAAATACTCTTAACTTATTTTCCCTATACGGGCTTGGGATACGGTAAATTATTACTGCTTGGTCAGAAATGGGACAATCGAATGCCGAATGTGTCTAGTAAATCCGCATATTCCGTTTTGGTCAGTTTTGTTTGATAACTTAAACATTGGGGGTTAATGACTGTGTCCTGGATATCCTCGGATCATTTAAGTTACTAATGGCCACGACCAAAGCAAGGGGTGTAGGCATACACCTGACAGATGTGAATGCTAAAATGTATTTACCCACAAGTTGGGGATAACTCCCTCGTGGGTTTACAAGTGGTGTGTCAGCTAATCATGTCTCGGTTTCTATACTGGGCCCCATATGTATTGACAAACATGTGAATCTATATACAAGGTTAAAAGCTTAACTTTCCCAAGTTATAAAAGATTTTCATGTGCCCTGTGCACTAAAATCATTTTTTGAAATGTTTTCAAAACGAGTCAGTTAATTGTATTTACCAGAGAAAGCTGACGTATTTTCAAAAGACTAAGTTGCCGGTACAATACGAAATAGGCTGGAAGCTTCTTGGTAGTGATATAAGAGGATCTTGCAAATCCTTAGATCTGCCTAAAGTCTGATGTACATCTTTTGTATATTTTACGATCCGCGTGAGGATCTTTAGATACAAACCGTCTGTATATTATTTTCGAACTTTGGACATTTTGGTTTGTAATAGTATTTTAAACTCCAAGACTTCCGTTGTGCTGTGCTAATTGACTATGATATCATCAACTTACGTCACGATACTTCCCCACTCCGGCCCACCGAGGTTTGGTTGGAAATTCGGGGTATGACAGGTTGGCATCAGAGCCTACTTTTGAGAGAATCAAATACTAGTCTTTTGTGTTTAATCTCAAACTTACAAAATAATACATTTCTTAGACTTCCGAGTCTAGGCTTTGACCTAGGATTACTCATTTCATTACTAAGTTATTACTTTTGTTTTTTACCAGATTTTAAAAGGTAAATGACGCCAAGATTCAGAGGATGAAATGGAAGAGGAAAAGGTCCAATGAGGGGAGAACCATCAGGGCGCATCCCTTCACAACCTCACAACTCAAACTCTTATCAAGATTCGGAAGATTCATCTTATTGGCAACCAGGGAGACACTCTATCTCTCATAAATATTCGCCCCCACATTCCCAAAACTCTTACCATTCATACCACTCTCATCATTCCCATCATTCACACCACTCTCGCCACTCCCATCATTCCCACTCGCACTCATACCATGAAGAATTTAACCCAGATCTTTATTTTAAACCACCTCCAGCTTATCAGAATCAGTTGGATCATTCAAATGCTATGGACGAGGACTCTGACCCGGAGATGCCACCATCAGGATCACATGGACACCCCATTGAAATTTCTAGCGGTTCTAACTCTTATGCAGGGTCACCTTATCAAGATCCTAATGAATGGGACAAGTATTGGAGTCAATTTACTTTTATTAACACTCCTTCGTACCACTCTCCAACACGGCCTCCTATACAGGAAGATATCCAAATGGAACCGGTGGAGCAACCTTAGCCACCACCTGAGCCACCAAGGAGTAAACGTGGAGTACGTATGTCGGTGCGTGCAACAACGGTCGTGTTCGCTACCACCATTACCCAAAATCTACCCTACCATTCATATGGACCCACAAATGGGTGGACCCTCAAATACTTGACATCTGGTGGAACCAACACCACCACCTGTGGTTCAACCACCACCGTTGGGTTTTAATAACCCTATCTCTACATATCCAGATACGTCTGAATATAATCCTTTTAATCCAACTACGCCAATAAACTTAGACTATCGGCACTATCACATGACCCATATATGCAAGCGGTCATGCATAATGCACTTTACCCATCTCCTTTCCCACCTGCTTATCCACCTACTAGATACCTAAGTTATGGGTACCATTACCCTGTTGTGCCTAAACCACAACCACAACCTCAACCTCGGCCACCCCTTGAGGCCATTAATGAGGCCTTGGAGCGGATGAAAGAAATGCAACAACATGCTAAGAAGACAGAGAAGAAGACAAATAAGTTCTTCAAAAAACTTTCCAAGTTAGTCAAAGGAAAGAAGGACGAATGAAGTTTCTTCTATTTTATGTTTTGTAATTCTTTCTTTAGTCCCTACGTGGACATGTTATTTCTATTAGTCCCAACGTGGACCTGTTATTTTTCATTTAGTCCATGTGAGGACAATTAGTTTAATTTATTTCAAGTAATATAATTTTCTATTGTTATTTAATATCTGGAATTTTATATTTATGTAATCGTTACATCCTTTTCAAGCGATCATATTGATTTTAACTCAAAATTTTATGATCTGCGATATAATTCCAAAAAATCTTCTTAATAGTTTCAATTAGCCAAATGGCAAAGTATAAATATATTTTAATAGTATTTAGCTATTTATTTAAGTCATAAAAAAATGTTTAATGAAATTAATAAACAAATTTGCAGTTTCTTTCCATGAAGCTTGATACTTAAATCCCATGTATATGATTTTGGAGTGGATCTGGATACACTCATGCTTACACTTGACGGGTAATTAACTAATAATTATATTGAGGTTTTGTGGGATTATTTAATTTAAAAGATGATTACATACTCGTTGGCTTTGAATGCTTTTCTTTCCATGACAAATATGGAACCATCTATTATGAATGCACAATTAGTTGGGTATTCAAAGCTATGATAATGATTTGCTTCCCGTTGTGTGGTTCATTGAATTTTTTGATTTGGGAAAGGGATACTTAGTTTGCAATCGGATTATGATTAGTTATTGACCTTTGATTGTTTATGGTTTCATGATTTTTCATTCGAGTAGCTTTGTACCAACGCCAAACACAGGTAAGACAGTCGCTTTTAAATGCGTTTTCTCATATAGACTGTTTTAGAAAAAAAAAAAGCTTCATTAAAAAATCAACTCAAATGTTGGTAGCTTTTCATTCGCACATTCTATCTTATTTATAAACCATTCTACTTTACTTAATATAGGAACTAGGTTCACTTTTTATAAAATATAATTACAAAATATATAATAACGAGACTCTCGTTATTTATAGGAAATATCATAGTACAATATCGGTTGTAATAACTAAATAAAAAGAATATGAAATATAATTTACATACCAATCTTGATTCAAGTTGCATCTCTGGTGGGTCATTCACCCGCACTTGATAGCGTCCTAGACTGCAATAAAGAGCACAATAAAACGTTGACGATTTTGGTTGAGGCACGTGTTCAACACGCTTCCCTTAAAACAGATTTCGCGCCTCTACTAAAGACGACACGACTGTTTTCCAGGGTACAACAGCCGAAGCAGTATGTACTGCCGAAGATGGCTCATGCGTCCGAGGTTACACCGGGTAATTGTAGTGTTTGAACTTATGGAACAAATAAGAATGTGATGGTGGTAGAAAACAAGTAGAGAGTACTCCTCTCTCTAGTTGGTCTTCAAGTGTTCATCCTCCTTCTAGTATACTTCATGTATCAAGCAATACCATATTCTTATAGTCACAAAAAGAAGCACATAGCCTACTAATTGTACAAGAGTTATGTATTAGGGAAAGGTTTCACTTAATTAGAGACTTAAAAACTCTAATAAAACTAATTAAATGTCATAAGAAGCTCTACTTAAGAGTTTCTCTTTTATTCAGCACATGAAGATTCTAATTAATATTTATAATTTCATTAATTTATAAATATATTAAATATACATTCACCAAATTTCCAACACTTAATTCAAGTGTACGCATTAACTTATCTGATACAATTTGTAATACAGGTAGTACAAAGTTGATTGATGTGGGTTGTAGAAACATGATTATATGATGGTTGATGTGTGGTTAATGCAAGACAATTGTAATGTACATGTACAGGTCAAAATGGTATAAATTTGTTTACATTATCTAGTGAAATTAATTATGTTTTTTTCCATTTTGTAATAGGGATCATACAATGACCTGTTAAGTGGTTTCCTCAGTTGCATGATCAATCCAAATATTGAGATTGCCAAGACGATTACTGGCAGGTAAGATAGACATTTTTTTACTTTACTCGATCCAATATATATTGTACATTATGTATATACACAGAATGTAAAGAAAGGTAGCTAGAATGAGGCATCGGAAAAGAAGAGGTGGACGTTCGACATCGGGAAGCCGCTTTGAAGGGGAAAGTTTGGCCATGTGTATATTGCTAGGGAAAAGAGGGTTAGTATATCATACTTGAATACAATGTAATATAATAAATCCATGATTTGCCACTCACTTTTGGCTTTAGGTTGTTTGGATATGAATTTAGAACTCGTTATCTTAAAATTAATTTCAGGTTTTGGGTAAACAGATTCTATAAAATGTCAATTTTGGAAGAAGTTATATGGGTAAATAATGAAACCTTTACATAGGTTATTGATGGAGAGTGGGAAGAGGATTGGAAACATCAGTGTGTAAGGAAATATTTAGAATTATATCGTATAAGAACTGGTTGTATATTTAGAGATGTAGTATGTGTCTCTTTTCTATATCATTAATGTCTACATATAGTTATGATAGAATTTGTCAATTCTTACAATTTATACTTGTTTGAACTATTTAATGTATTTTGTTAATTGTTATATGTATATTTAATTATTTCATTATTTACATTAACATTTTATTTTAGTTACTTATAGTTTAAATCTTTATAGTAATTTTATTTTATAAACCGTGTATACAGTGAACACATGGGCTCTAACTTTGTATAATAATATAATAATCAATATAATTGAACCTTTAAATAAATAATAAAATATTAGCATAGCATTATTCGTAAATCCACACTTTTTAATATGTAATAAATATAATGAAATATTAACCAACGTAATATTTTATAGTATTGCAATTCATAGGGAGTTCTTAAAAAAATTATTTTTCATTCTAAACCTAAAGGTTTTTATCTTTTATATTTTAATCTTTTTTATTTTTCTTACTTATGACCCAAAGCTTTTTAATTTTTGTAATTTAACTTAACATTTTTTTATTTTCAGCTTTGGTCACCATACTTTTCATCTTTCGCAATTTTTTTTTTCGTTTTATGTTTTCTTTTAGATTTTGCGAGTTAACATGCCACAACGTATGTGTGGGGTTCAAAGTTTTTTCGTCTATTTTTCCCATTTGACAGGCCCGTAGCAACGTGTTTATTTTTTTCGTTTGATAGATTGGTAACAACGTGCGGGTCGTAGATCGACTTAGTTATTTTTTCTACCTTACGTTTTAGTCTAATTTCTTCGCATTAACACGCTGCAAAGAGCGTGCGTGGTTCAACATTTTTACGTCTGCTTTTCGTTCGATGTTATTTTTCTTTTTTATCTATATTATTTTTACGAGCTTTTCTGATGTTGGTGGTCGTTGACAGTAGTGTGACATTGGTGCTACTTGGCACGGTTTCACGAACGTTTTTAACATATTAAGTGTTTTACTAATAATTTGTTTCGAGTTTACCCTATACTTCCTTTAGTTAAAGTAACAAATTATTTACATGCATATTTTTATGTACGTGTCGGTATAAATTTGATTTGCTCTACATTTTGACGTAAACTTTTTCCGGAAATGAGTCAGCTCAAATATAATACATTTTCTTAAAAAAACATTTTTACGTGCATATTTTTTATATACCTTTTGGTATAAATTAGAGTTAGTCTATGATTCGACGTAAACTTTTTTGGGAAACGAGTCAGGTCAAATATAATATAATTTCGTGCTTTATGGATGTATCGAAAATTTGTTTCGAACCGAGTGGAGTCAAATTGTGGTTTCCTTTTTTTTCTTTTATGCGTGTCAGTATTTTCTTTTATACCCGTGATGTTTTCCATGTACGAGTCAGGTCACATACACGTGTTAGTTTTTTCTTTTATACCTGTTACATTTTCTATGTACGAGTCAGGTCACATATAATACGTTATGATTGTACGTTATAAACTCGATTTACTTTACGTTTTGATCCAATCGCTATACTTATATAGGTTACATTGACTTCAATTGGATACATCGAAGTACGTGTTTTTCATATGATTACGCATCGCATAACATTTAATGTTTATGATATACCCGCACCACAACGCACGCAAGTTTATTCTAGTTTGAAATAAAAAAAAAACTTAAGTTTCATCTACATACTTTTACATTTTAGCCTATGGTGATGTGCAATAAATATTTAACATTACTCATCCTCGTTTGTAGTCCTACTGCTCACGAGTACCAATTTAAAAGAAGCTGTCAATATAATAAGAATTTAACTTTATTTTAGCGCCTAATTTCTTTTAATTCAGGACTTAAATTTAAGACATCTCATTTCAAACCCAAATGTTTAAAGATTTTGTGTTTACCAACGGATCATCATCCCATTGGTAATAAGACTTTAACTAACCTATTATAGTGTTTATAATATACTAGGTTATCACTCGTGACCGCTTCCCAGGTCGGAGAAAGTTATGTATGGTATTTAGATAAATCATACATGTATAAACAAAATAAAATATGTCATATTACATAAATTAGTGGAAATACAATTTGTAGATAGTCAAGTCTTTTTAAAGATGCATACCCTTGAGTTGCCAAAACCTTTCCTTGAGTGAATCGAGTCCGTAAAACCAACCAAAAGGTATAAGTATAGTCTTTTAATATATAATTAAAATCATACATAGAAATTGACGTATTAACTTGTATATAGATTACCTTCATTCATCCTCATTTTCTTCTTAATCTCCCTATGCATCTTTTTGTGTTTTTATCTTGAACGCGTATTGATCAATGATGATTACTAAAGATGACATAAAGAAACTGACTAAAAACTATGTCCCATCTAGTGGTATATTGTACAGTAACTGTGGATCGGGTACTTTAACCTAACAATATAGCAAAACTTTCTTTTAATTATAAACAAAAATAATGTATAAAATAAAAGCACAACTCTTTAAGTTAAAAAAACAACAATTTCTAATGATAAAAGACAAGTGTAAACATTAAACACAAGCCTCTTTATGAACTTAAAACACCACACAATATAGGAAATAATATGAAATAACTATATCAAATTTAATTAATACATGAAAAGAATACATGAAGCAAAGAATCACATAATACATTAACTTATAAATTGTTATCATGAATATAATTACATATTACATTATACATAATAAAAAGAACTGAAAAGTTACAACAATTATTCATAAACCTTTAATTATTCCCTTATATACAACATTTGATGTTCGATTTGTAACCATACGAATTTAAATATAAAAAGACTTCTTAGACAAAAAGTGCTAATTTTATATCAAAATAAGTGCACAAACATAAGCTATTATCACCATCTATATATCAGACCAAGTTACACAAATATATTATATATTGAATTTGGTCCTCATTTTTTAAGAGTCAAGTGATTTGAATATTTAGTAATAAAAACTAAAAAGTTATTAAATGATGTTTTAAGATAAGATATGATTGACCCATTAGCAACAATAGATAACCCAAATTGGCTCATAAATGAATTTAGATTTATCCATCGATACAACCCCTACTTCTTACTTTAACTTATGAGGTCAAACCATGTGGCAATTACTGTGAGCACCACATATAGAAAATTTCAATGCCAAATAAAATATCTGTATGGATTTAATTAGTCCTATTTGACCAAAAAAAAATGTCAACAGAGAAAAAGAAAGTCTAGCATGCAACATAAAGTCCACACCCCTAGAACCCAACATGAAGGCCACCACTGTGGAACGCTATTGTAAGCAACAAACCCTCCAACTTGCAAAAGCGAGATAAACCGATAGATAGTTTAATAGCAACTTACAGCAGATTTAAGGCACTCCATGTTGCTCATTTTTGCGAATATAATACTCCACCTTTCGCTTATTAGTTTGTACTACAAGTTCACATGAGGTGAATAATGAGAACAGTATATCTATCAAACATGGTAACTTTGACCCATTTAATATAAATATTAACCTTACCCAGGAACTTTTTTTTGTGTCCCATCCTCGTTGACGACGCTGCATAGCTAATTTGGATTCCTAGGTTCTACATGCATTGAAAAGAAGAGTTTCATGGAATCAAGTAAAAAGCTTCTACAACAAACTAAATTTATATTCAAACCTAATGTCAAATCAACATAATCAAATTTATATTCTGAGCACAATATGAAATTAACATCATTAAATTTATATTCTGAGCACAATATGAAATTAACATCAGTGACACATGATATCTTTAGCATCAAGCACTATAAAAATTACATGTACTAATAGTAATAGTAATAATAATAATAATAATAAACTGAAAATAACACGTTCTTCCAAGCCAAGTCGTGCTTTGAGGTAACTTGCTTATTCATTATTAGTACACCAATGAATGGTCCACTTTCAAACTATAACTCCACTTTTAACCCGGCCCATTTTGACACAGACCCAAAACTTACCATTTTAAGTTAACACCTAACCTGTCAGACTTGCCATTTAGATAGAATCTGTTAATTTAGATCACATATTATATTACGGGTGATATGAAAATATGGCTTAAGATGAAACGGCCAAATGAATCAAATGGGTCAAAAGTGTATTTTTTATTCACTGCCCTCCTAAATCATTTTAATTAATTAACCAATTAGATTAATATTATTATATCAATATTACTAAATAATTGAGTTTTCTAATCATATTTGGAATTATCTATACACTTAGAATTATATGAGAATTACACAAGTTGAAGATGCCAACCATATTAATTATGTAGAGTTTAATAATAGCCCCTTAAATTTATATCTCATCTTCACCGTAATTATACAACTAATGGGTTCTAGGGTTATGAACGCTTACCAACTAAAATGAATGATTGAAGATTCGAACATTTAACCAAATTTATTTTTATTTATTATATATAAAAATTTTATTTCATACTTGTGTAAAACCCGTTTCCAACACGTGTACCCTTTAACATGAACTACTACAAAATATTTTTTTACCTTTGAGATTCAGACCATATACCAAGTCATTATCCAATCTATCTAACAGTTTGTTTAATGCGCTCGCACCAGTATAGTACAAAATTGGATATAATAAACCCTGAACGGGCATATTTCCATCCCTTTGTGGTTGTATTTCTCAGCCTTATGTGGTTGTATAACCGTCCCTATATAGCTAAAGTTCTAGCCATGTAGGAGCGTATATACCGGCCTTGTACGGGCATATTTCACAATCTTGTGTTATTGCATTTCTAAGTTTTATAGAGCTGAAAAACATCACTTGAATAGCCTAAAATACAACTTTTGTTCCAACAAATTCTAGTTTGCAAATGTTACTATAAATCTCAGTGATGTATACCTTTTGAATCAAATAGCATTAAGACGGATATCATATGTGAAAGTGAGACTATTAAAAGAAGTAAACAAATGTAAAGTGTATAGCGTATACATTATGTAACCTTTGCTTCTTAACTCGTGAGCTCTTCCATTTAACCCTGACCCTGTTGAGCATTAAGACAGTGCAAAAGTTCCATGTTAACCAACAGAAGTCGTAACTCCATCTGCTACTATTGACTCTGAAGGAGGCTTGTCATATTGACTACCAGATATTGCAGCCACATAAGGCTACACATTACTATCATGTATCACCCTCTTCAATGGCCTAAGGATAACTATCAGTGTCTTCAATGACACCTGACAATGTAACAAAAGTCTACACATTACTATCAGGTATATTCCTAGTTTCCCACAATTTAAGTTACATGGAAACAAAATTGCATAAACTATTTGTTTCAACCCGATCCCATTTTTTACGTGTTATATAACCCGGCCTAGCACATTTAGACATGTACTAAAAACAATCAATTTCAACCTACAAAAAAATGAACCGTTTCAACCCAAAGCCATTTTTACACGATACCCAACCCGCTGACCCGACTACCTTGCACCTCTAATGTAACTCTTAGTCCTATATTACATTTCATAGAATTACTTTAATAACCATATGAGCTTACCTAATTATCACAACAAAGTTTTAATAACCAGATGACCCATGTTATAATTGTTTAATTACGAAGGAAAAGACTTACCCCTGATCTTCGAGTTATATTTTCAACAAATTTTTGTTAGCTCCAGTTTAGCTGACATCTTCTATACTTTTTATGTATATCTCCGTAGAGTTTAGCTTGAAACCCTAAAAATTAACCAAACTGATGTTAATAAACATAAGTTTTCAAAAGCTAAAAGCTAAGTACAGAAGATTAGTAAGAAAATCGGATATATGAACCATCAATTTCTAGAAAGAACAACATTATAAGAGATGTAACATACCTGTGGAAATCAAATTAAAAATACAGCGGGCTATTCATGCTGATGGGGATTGAAGAAGAAGTTGCGGCTGCCATTGATGATGATTGAAAGAAGTATTGTATCTTCGAGAATGAAGGAGGCGCTAGAAGGAACACGTAATTTCACATCTAGGGTTTAAAGAAAAGAAGCGTGAATGAGAAATCAAGGATACAAAAAGGAGTTTACATATGGACCTGTATAACGTGGTCGGGCCATACGGCTCATATGGGGCTTCACTGTGAAACTAATGACCCAAACTTTTCCGGCCAAAAACATATCAAGGAAGCCCTAACATGTCACACATTATTTTTGTTTATTATATATAATAGAAATAGATTATCATTTGTTTGTTTTCTTAGGGGTGTATATAATTTAGTTTGATTTAATTTTCTTTGGTTATTTACCTCAAACGAATTAAAATCGAAGTCATCGGTTAATCTAAATAAAGCATTTATTTCAGTCTTAACAAACGATCTTATATCTTATAGGAGTCTTAACAAACGGACTTGTCAACCCCATTTGATGGGGGTGCGGTATCCCGGTTCGATGATGGCCTCACGTGTAACACCCCGAAAATAATTAAAATTTAATATCAGTAGTTTACCTAAACGGTAATTATTATAAACATATAACTATAATGATTAAACCTAGTTAACATGTGCAATTAAAATCCTTAATGGAATTCCATGTAAAAGCCCTATATAAATAAAGTCACAAACTTGAGGGGCCAAAGAGGAAAAGGAGCTAGTGAAACTAGGTTTATAAATAAACAAAATAAAACACAACACACATTGAGTGTGTGTGTGTGTGTGCAACGACCAAGGAAGAAGAACAAGGAACAAACCCTTGCTAATCTCAAATCATCAAATTGAAAATCAAATTCGGATCTCTCAAATCGTGCATGAATTCAATTATCGATCACCTAGACTAGAGGATCATAAAGTATGTCAAAAATCTTAATTTGGTGATATTATGAATGTAAGTAGATTCCATGGATTTTGATTCATGTATGAATTTCAGAAATTGAAGTAAGATAAGAGATGTATACTTGCTTAGGAACAAACCCTAGGTGAGAAATTATGAATATATTGCTATGGTTTGGGTGTTTGAATGAACTACCATACATAGACAAGTGGGTTTTTGGATAAAGATTTAGAATAGATGAAATTTTATGATGAAAATGGTGTATTAGATGTTGACACATTGAGTTTACATGCTAATTGAACATTCCAACCATTTTGATGTTATGAGTTATGTGCATGGCTAATAGTCCAAATAGAGACTTGATAGAAGTAGTGTATAAAATCATGCCCACGAGGTGTTTGATATAATGCCTAAGTGAATATGATGAACTTATATGTTTTGAAGATAGTAGAAGTATCCTTCACTATCATAATTATTGATTATGTGAAATGTTTAGCATATGATATACATGATGATTTTTTGAGTAGTTAACAAAATGAGTCTTGAGATGATTACAAAAAAAATAACCTCCTTAGGTTAATTCGTATATGTTAGAATTATGATATAAAATATTGATGATTGAATGCAGTTGAATAACATGAAGTGTGAACACATGATAAATTGTTAGAATTTAGACACACTGAGTGAGGATTAAAATTATACCCACCAAGTGTGTGATGAAATACTCAAATGAGTTTGTTAAATTTGTTAGTGCATTTGCATATGTTATAAGCAGATTGACTTTTAAAAAGTCAAACTAACCTATAATATGGTGAAATGGTAATTTTGATATAAAGTCTATAAGGGTGGGATAGTCATGATAAATTGTAACACCTCGTAAAATTCATGTCCGGTAATATACCGACACGTGTACACACCCTCGGATGAAGCCTCAAACGATTTAGTTGCTTATCTCGCTCAAACATGTCCAATTCACAAAATTTTCATATACTGAACCGTAAGCTACGGTGCGGCTTTGCAGACCAAAAAAATAAACCTAACCATAACCTACGGTCAAGACCCGTAGGTTACGGTCTAGTCTTGTTGGATTGTTTTTATACTAACCATAAGCTACGGTTTGGTGACTGTAGCCTATGGCGAGGTTCAGAAACCTTATTTTTTTATTTCAACTTTCAACAAATGACCCGGTGGCCACTAGACTTTATTATTTTCATATTTCTTACATAATCAAGCCATATCCCGACCCAAACGACTCCCGGTTGAGGTAATATCTTTTGATTTACCATCCTTGAGTGATCCGCATCATCACCGAACCTTTAACTTTACTAATTTAGTTAATTAAGACTATAAAACCATAAGAACTCGTATTTGTCGCATTCTAAGCAAGTAACCACTTATAAGTCACTAAAGCACATAGTATAACAGACGTTAACGTCCGGTTACTCACACTCTTCTTCAATACATTATGTGTTGAACGAAAAGAACTAAGTTATGTCATTATGTCATGGAATGTAAGTCTAGGGACAATTCATGACATTTAATAAAACTATATTTAAGGGACTAAAAGTGTCAAAATGCAAAAATTCTGCAAAGATGCCACATACCCTGCAATTTGCCACCCTCT
The DNA here is from genome assembly GCA_947069175.1 of Scalesia atractyloides. NCBI lineage: Eukaryota > Viridiplantae > Streptophyta > Magnoliopsida > Asterales > Asteraceae > Scalesia > Scalesia atractyloides. Next base: position 12,517,412 of record CAMTDV010000001.1, on the reverse strand, counting down.
TGAAGCTCTTGACACCTAACAAGCCACTTGTATTGATCCTACAGCACCTCTAACACCTAGAATCATCCTCAATCACCCTCCTTCACTATAAATAGCTCACAAATCACACTCTATTCTTTCCTTTTCTTCTTTCTTTTACACTCTTGAAAGTTCCTGGTCATCTAGGAGCATCCTATTGAGTTCTAAACTTCCTCTTGGATGACTTGTAAGTGTTCCATCTCTGCACTTTTCTTTTATTGGCTTTTAATGTACAAAAGTCAAGCATTTTCAATAAATGTTTTGACTTTCAGTTAAGGCCATTATGATCTAGCCATTGTTCAAGATGAACATGGCTAAGTGATCGTAATTAGGTAGGTATTAATTCTTAAAAGGGCACCTCCTAAAATCACGTTTACTAGGTCAATTGACGGGTCAAAGTTAATGTTTTAAAAAGTCAAACGGGTCAGATTATATAAATATTATAATATGAGTTTATATATGTTATAAATATGTTTTTGACACTTAAACAAGTTAGTAATAGTTATTAGAACATGTAAGAACATGTTTGGCTCATCAATTCCAGTCCTAGGGTCGGTTTGCAACCGAAAGTCATAATGTTTGACGTCTGCTTTGACTTTCGATTCTGACCCGATTTACATTAGTTTACTACTGGTTGATGGCTACATTATGATAATAATATGCTATAGCATAACCCTATGAGGTTATATTACATGATCATAATCATAATCCGAGTTTATGCATAGGTTCCGCTAATATGTCAAACTTTGACTAAAATACCCTTTTTTACAATAAATAAGTTTTAATCAACAAACGAACTTGCAAATGAATTACCTACTGATATGTTAACATAATTAACATATCATGTTATTATTCTAATCATAAACTGAGTTTTATTATAATATCGTAAACTATAGTTTAAAAAAGACCAAAATGCCCTTTCGGTGCATAGTTTGGTCCTAGACCATAAACCACACCTGTGTAAGACTTTTTACTGATAATATATCCCAAATTAAGTATTTTTCCAAAATGTTTATGATAATAACATCAGAATATATGCAAGTTCCTTTTTACGTTATATAATGATCAAAACGCTTTATGAGGCATAGTTTTGTTTTAAACTTTAACGGGCATATAAGTTGATATCCTACTGATATTGCAACTTATTTAGAGTATAATGGCATATAAAACTTGTTCATGACTCATCCGGTGTCACACCCCGACCCGCAGCGGAAAAGGTGATCGGGGCATGATTGGGTTATCATCAAAGCTCATGACATTTATTATGCGTTTCATATTTATTAAATACAATTTAATGGAAATTTACAATAAATGATACAACATGCTCTAACTATCAATCTAAGCTTCTTTGTTCTCTTCTAAGGCATATCCTATGTTTTCCTTGCTTCAACCTGTTCACCTGTATCATGTGTAAAAGGGGTTTTGGATCAACATAATGTTGACGAGTGAATCCTATGGAAAACATTTGAACAAATTCATTTAAATTGATTATGAAATATGTGCACAACCAAACATGAGTAAAAATAGATGTAACTTAATCAACAATCATAAGCTATCAAATGAAACACACATGAACAATAATGGAACATTAGAGGCACGCGATGCTCAACTCGTCTCTCACGAGGAACTGAGGGGCCTAATGAATGAATTGCATGAACATGATAATATGAATGACACAACTACAACCAATATAAACTCAATGATACACACATGAACAATAATGAATTTGATTTGAGGCACGCGTTGTTCAACTCGTCTCCCACGAGGAACTGATGGGCTTAATGAATGAGTTTCATATAATTTGACAAAAGGAGAATAAGTAGTCACAACAATATAAACAATCTAAGTTTAGGTCATGATGTGGTATGGCACAAGTTTAAATAAATAAGTTAATTATTTTCATAACACATGACACACCCCAAAACGTGTAATTTAAAAGGGGGAGTTGTAAGATTCACTCACAGTGGGTGCGTTCGGTTGATGATGTTGAATGCACGCGAAGTGGTTTTAACCACGAGTGAGATTAACCTAGATAAATCGCATTATGGTTTGGTAAGTAAACGGATTTTATTAATCTATTTTAGTAGGATTGTTGGGTGTATTTTTGTGAGTTTGAGGCTATTTTCTAACCTTAAAAATGTTATTTTTAACTATTTTTAATTGATTTTTAATTAAAATAATTAAATAAAAATAATAAAAAAATTTGACTTTTTCTGACCGTTGACCGTTGACCTGACCGTTGACCGGTTCGATTCAGAATATAGGTGCGTTGAGTGAGGCTCGAACCCAAGACCTCTCGTACGCGTGCACGCAGCTCTACCAACTGAGCTACGTGTCTAACCCGTTATATATCTGATTTTAATTATATATATATATTAATTAGTTTAAACCGAAAATCATTTTATTTTAAAAATAGTTTAATCTATTCTGGCGATGCGCTCCACAGGTCTCGAACCCGGGACCTGTGGCTTAAACTAACACACAGTCCACCGCTGGACTGTGTGTTTAACATGTTATATAATCCAATTTTTATTATACTTAAATACAAGTTATTTGTTTTCATTTCTGACTTTATTTAAAAAGGTTAATAATCGTCCGGGTCGATGCAGAAGACCGGACTCGAACTCGTGACGTGCGATTTAAACATACACACAGTCCACCGCTGGACTGTGTGTCTAACTTGGTTATTATTCCGATTATCAATATACTTAACATATACCTGTGGCGACTCCGATTCGGTTAATCAAAAAAATCATTTTTATTAAGGCGACGTGTGTGAAACGGGATTCGAACTCGAGACGTTTGCGTTTTATGTGCACACAGTCCACCGCTGGACTGTGTGTCTAACCCGATTAATAAGTTGATTTTAATTATACTTATAAATACCAAACTTCATCTTCTTCGATGAGTTTTAAGCAGGCTCGACAACAGATCGGTTCGAGGTTTTTAAAACATGTTCTTTAGTGTTTTCCAGTTCGTTATGGTGAGATAAAGGTGAAAAGAAAAGGAAAATAAGCGAAGAGGTATACCGACTGGACCCTCTGTTTTCCGGCAGAAACTCCGACGACAGCAATCACCTCCGGCGACGTGTGTCTTGCAGCAGCGAGTCTCCAGAAAGTTTACAAAATATGTGGGTAACTTCGGTATAGGTTTAGGAGGTTCAATAAGGCTCGGAATTGAGGAAACCGGTTTTCCGGCGATGAGCAGAGAAATTCCGGCGAGTGGAATTACGCCGAGAAAAGGTGTGGTTTTGAGCGAAAAGGTTTGCAATGGGTTGTGGGTGAATTTATAGGGAAAATCGAGATGTATTTGGTCTGATTTCCGACTGGATTCGTCGGTTATAAAAACTCCGGCGGTTATAGAAAGTGCCGCGGACTCAAACGTCGGTTATAACCGATGTCCTAATAATAGTTTACGTTATAACTGAAAACATCGTTAAAAGCTCGCGAGATTACCGGGATTCCGACGATTGAACTTTTGGGCGCCGGTTTTGAATTCGTAACGTCATGATATCAATTAAATAATTCTAATATTTAACAAACAACATCCGTGGCGCAGTGGTTCAGTGTTATGTGTTAAGTTTGTTTCCGGACCGCTCACTGACCCGGGTTCGAAACCCGGCAGAGGTATTTTATTTTTATTTTGCGATTTTTGACAGTTTTTCAAAAACTAATTATATATTCTTGTATAATAATTGATTATGTATCGTTTAAAATTATTTTGGGCATTTAATTCGCAACGAAATTTTTGGCTGACTGTTCGGTTGATAAACGGAGCGGGTTTGGTAAATCCGTTTTTGACGGATGTTACATCCGGTTACCCGATATCGCTTATATGCGTACGGTTAAGTTTATGTAACTAACTACGAGAATTAACCAAAACGGGTTTAACCTTATCATTTTAATCTCAAATTCCTGAATGTTAATTGTTTACCCATGTCATAAGTCTTAGTACTTGTTGAGTTTAAACTACATTCTATCTGGTCACCGCTTAATCTAGCGAATTGTACCGTTTTGATCCTTTTAGCTAGTCGGTCCAAGTCTACGACTTAAATAAGACCATTAGCATTCTAATTGGTTAGCTTATGCCATCATTCCAAACTAGAAGCCTTCCAGTAAATGCTATCTACACTTATCTATTGATTAAACAGCTGAGTTAATATAAACTTTGCATTTAAAGTTAAGTGCCAACTAGGTAAATACTCTTAACTTATTTTCCCTATACGGGATTGGGATACAGTAAATTATTACTGCTTGGTCACAAATGGGACAATCGAATGCCGGATTGTGTCTAGTGAATCCGCATATTCCGTTTTGGACAGTTTTGTTTGATAACTTAAACATTGGGGGTTAATGACCGTTTCCTGGATATCCTCGGCTCATTTAAGTTACTAATGGCCACGACCAAAGCACGGGGTGTAGGCATACACTTGACAGATGCGAATGCTAAAATGTATTTACCCACAAGTTGGGGATAACTCCTTCGTGGATTTATAAGTGGTGTGTCAACTAATCATGTCTCGGTTTCTATATTGGGCCCCATATGTATTGACTACATGTGAATCTGTATACAAGGTTAAAAGCTTAACTTTCCCAAGTTTATAAAAGATTTTCTTGTGCCCTGTGCACTAAAATCATTTTTTTAAATGTTTTCAAAACGAGTTAGTTAATTGTATTTACCAAAGAAAGCTGCCGTATTTTCAAAAGACTAAGTTGCCGGTACAATACGAAATAGGCTGGAAGCTGCTTGGTAGTGATGTAAGAGGATCTTGCAAATCCTTAGATCTGCCTAAAGCCTAGTGTACATCTTTTGTATATTTTACGACCCGCATGAGGATCTTTAGATACAAACCGTCTGTATATATTATTTTCGAACTTTGGACATTTTGGTTTGTAATAGTATTTTAAACTCCAAGACTTCCGTTGTGCTGTGTTAATTGACTATGATATCATTAACTTAAGTCACGATACTTCCCCACTCGGGCCCACCGAGATTTGGTTGGAAATTCGGGGTGAACTTTTGAGAGAATCAAACACTAGCCTTTTGTGTTTAATCTCAAACTTACACAATAGTACATTTCTTAGACTTCCTAGTCTAGGCTTTGACCTAGGATTACTCATTTCATTACTAAGTTATTACTTTTGTTTTTTACCAGATTTTAAAAGGTAAATGACGCCAAGATTCAGAGGATGAAATGGAAGAGGAAAAGGTCCAATGAGGGGAGAACCATCGAGGCGCATCCCTTCACAACCTCACAACTCAAACTCTTATCAAGATTCGGAAGATTCATCTCATTGGCAACCAGGGAGACACTCTATCTCTCATAAATATTCGCCCCCACATTCCCAAAACTCTTAGCATTCATACCACTCTCATCACTCCCATCATTCACACCACTCTCACCACTCCCATCATTCCCAGTCGCACTCATACCATGAAGAATTTAACTCAGATCTTCATTTTAACCCACCTCCAGCTTATCAGAATCAGTTGGATCATTCAAATGCTATGGACGAGGACTCCGACCCGAAGATGCCACCATCAGGATCACATGGACACCCCCATTGAAATTTCTAGCGGTTCTAACTCTTAGACAGGGTCACCTTATCAAGGTCCTAATGAATGGGACCAGTATTGGAGTCAATTTAATTTTATTAACACTCCTTCGTACCACTCTCCAACACGGCCTCCTACACAGGAAGATATCCAAATGGAACCGGTGGAGCAACCTTAGCCACCACCTGAGCCACCAAGGAGGAAACATGGAGAACATATGCCGGTCAGTGCAACAACGGTCGGGTTCGCTACCACCATTACCCAAAATCTACCCTACCCTTCCTAAGGACCTACAAATGGGTGGACCCTCAAATACTTCACATGTGGTGGAACCAACACCACCACCTGTGGTTCAACCACCACTGTTGGGTTTTAATAACCTTATCTCTACATATCAAGATACGTCTGAATATAATCCTTTTAATCCAACTACGCCAATAAACATAGACTATCAGGCACTATCACATGACCCATATATGCAAGCGGTCATGCATAATGCACTTTACCCATCTCTTTTCCCACCTGCTTATCCACCTATAGATACCCAAGTTATGGGTACCATTACCCTGTTGTGCCTAAACCACAACCACAACCTCGGTCACCCCTTAAGGCCATTAATGAGGCCTTGGAGCGGATGAAAGAAATGCAACAACAGGCTAAGAAGACAGAGAAGAAGACAAATAAGTTCTTCAAGAAACTTTCCAAGTTACTTAAAGGAAAGAAGGACGAATGAAGTTTCTTCTATTTTATGTTTTGTAATTCTTTCTTTAGTCCCTACGTGGACATGTTATTTCTATTAGTCCCTACGTGGACCTGTTATTTCATTTAGTCCCTATGAGGACTATTAGTTTAATTTATTTCAAGTACAATAAGTTTCTATTGTTATTTAATATCTCGAATTTTATATTTATGTAAATATAAATGTTAATACTCTTGGCAGTGTGACTTGAGGAACCACACTAACCATCTAGGTAATGGACTACGTCCAAACCATATAGCCTATGTGATCATGGCTAAATATCATCAATGCGATGATAATAATAAACATCCATTAGTGATGAAGTTCCTACGGGCTATGATTAAACATCCATTAGTGATGAAGTGCCTACGGGCTATGATTAAACATCCATTAGTGATGAAGTGCCTACAACTATGATTAAACATCCATTAGTGATGAAATGCCTACGGGCTATGATTAAATATCCATTAGTGATGAAGTGCTGATATACACTAAATTATACATGTTTTTTAGTCCCTCATTTTACTCCTATTTTACGTGTTTTTGACTACAAATTCGATGTTTAGGTTCTTAATCGTGTACTTTTGGGTTTTCAGGTCTTAAACGACGTTTCACGGTGAAATTTGGAGAAAACAAGGAGCTTCCGGGCATTTTGGATGAAACTTCACAATCTGTTGAAGACACAGATCATGCACGGTCGTGCGCCTCGGTTGCACGGTCGTGCGACTAGGTTGCACCCCCGTGAGACTTGGTTGCACGGCCGTGTATGTTTTGTGCACGACCGTGCATGCACTTTGCCGCCAAATCAGCCACTTGCTCAACCCATACCCTGCAGCTGACGTCATGATTAGACTTTATGTGCACCGCCGTGCGGATATGAAAGCTCTATAAAACAGGGCAGGCGCTTCTGATCAAAATTTTGGGTAATTTTCCAAGTTTCTGGGCGATTTCTGAGGTCCGAGAGCTGCCGATTCTTGTCGGTTCCAAGCCTCAAGGTTACAAGAAGCTTATCTTTCATCCAATCCATCAAATCCTTGCTTATTTATGGTTTGAATTCTTGTTCTTAACATCCATTTTAAGCACATTTGCAAGCATTGAGCTGATGTTTATGTATTATTATTATGAATATTAGTAAAATACTTGTTTTATGCACAATATTTAGCTTGTAATCATGTTGGAATGATGCTCAGACAACTTTTTCATGTTTGAATCTTGATGATCATATGGCAAACTTGGTTCATTGATGTTGGATTCTTGATTGAGGTTGTTTATCTTGGAAGATTAGTAAATGGTTAGTTAGGATAAATTGAACAAACCCCATAATTAATCATTTATTAGTAAACTATTAACTTGTTAATATGTTTACACCATGAAACTAGAAATGGGTATTGGTTTAATAAAAGATAAACTTGATTTTGATCAAGAATGCTTTCTTACACGTAAGGGCTCTAACGGGGTAGATGGTGTTATTGTAAGTTCTTAACATGTATCATAATCTTTGTTGAGCATTTTTGGCCAAAATGACCAACTTGGTGGATTTATGTTTAAAACTTGCAAAATGGATAAGTTTGTGATATGGTCTACGTTATGCTTGTCTCGGTGGTTATATTGTGTTAATCGGTATTGCTTTCCTTGATAAAGTGAGGTTAGAAAACTCTTAACGGATGACTAACTTATTTTTAAAGATTCACATGAAAATATATCAATAGCTCATTAGTGAATAATTTTAGGTGGTTAAAGTGTGTTTATCGCGTTAACTTTCTGAAGAATTATCATGTTAGGATTCCCGAAAGGGATACTAGTTGTCTTTATATTTGGAAAATTGATCAAGTGTCTTTGCGTCATTTCTGACTTAGTTAACATGCTTAGATTGTTTATAAAACAAGACAAAAGAAAAAGAAATTATATTTTTGTATTTGGAGTCTTATATGTTTTAAAATATATTTTTAGAAAATTTTAGTAAAAAAACTCTTTCACATATCTTTTTATCGGTAGATAAATGACAACGGTTTAGTACATAAGCGTCTGCCCGCGTCCATGGATCGACATCTGGTTCTTACCCATACTTTACTACATATACGATAGGGTACACTTGACCTTTTGTGTGTGTTTTAATTTAAGGTATAACTAATTTTTATAAATATTAAAACTAAGTTCGTGGTAATAATTATTAGAACACGTAAGAACATGTTTGGCTCATCAATTCCAATCCTAGGGTCGGTTTGCAACCGAAAGTCATAAAGTTTGACTTCTTCTTTAACTTTCGATTCTGACCCGATTTAGATTAGTTTACTACTGGTTTATGGCTACATTATGATCATAATATGGTATAGCATAACCCTATGAGGTTATATTACATGATCATAATCATAATGCGAGTTTATGCATAGGTTCCGCTAATATGTCAAACTTTGACTAAAATACCCTTTTTACAATAAATAAGTTTTAATCATCAAACGAACTTGTAAATGAATTACCTACTGATATGTTAACATAATTGACATATCATGATGTTATTATTCTAATCATAAACTGAGTTTTATTATAATATCGTACACTATACTTTAAAAAAGACCAAAATGCCCTTTCGGTGCATAGTTTGGTCCTAGACCATAAACCACACCTGTGTAAGACTTTTTACTGATAATATATCCCAAATTAAGTATTTTTCCAAAATTTTTATGATAATAACATCAGAATATATGCAAGTTCCTTTTTACGTTAAATAATGATCAAAACGCTTTATGAGGAATAGTTTTGTTTTAAAACTTTAATGGGCATATATGTTGATATCCTACTGATATTGCAACTTATTTAGAGTATAATGGCATATAAAACTTGTTCATGACTCATCCGGTTACCTGATATCGCTTATATGCGTACGGTTAAGTTTATGTAACTAACTACGAGAATTAACCAAAACGGGTTTAACCTTATCATTTTAATCTCAAATTCCTGAATGTTAATTGTTTACCCATGTCATAAGTCTTAGTACTTGTTGAGTTTAAACTACATTCTATCTGGTCACCGCTTAATCTAGCGAATTGTACCGTCTTGATCCTTTAAGCTAGTCGGTCCAAGTCTACGACTTAAATAAGACCATTAGCATTCTAATTGGTTAGCTTATGCCATCATTCCAGACTAGAAGCCTTCCAGTAAATGCTATCTACACTTATCTATTGATTAAACAGCTGAGTTAATATAAACTTTGCATTTAAAGTCAAGTGCCAACTCAGGTAAATACTCTTAACTTATTTTCCCTATACGGGCTTAGGATACGGTAAATTATTACTGCTTGGTCAGAAATGGGACAATCGAATGCCGAATGTGTCTAGTAAATCCGCATATTCCGTTTTGGTCAGTTTTGTTTGATAACTTAAACATTGGGGGTTAATGACCGTGTCCTGGATATCCTCGGCTCATTGAAGTTACTAATGGCCACGACCAAAGCACGGGGTGTAGGCATACACCTGACAGATGCGAATGCTAAAATGTATTTACCCACAAGTTGGGGATAACTCCCTCGTGGGTTTACAAGTGGTGTGTCAGCTAATCATGTCTCGGTTTCTATACTGGGCCCCATATGTATTGACAAACATGTGAATCTGTATACAAGGTTAAAAGCTTAACTTTCCCAAGTTATAAAAGAATTTCATGTGCCTGTCCACTAAAATCATTTTTTGAAATGTTTTCAAAACGAGTCAGTTAATTGTATTTACCAGAGAAAGCTGACGTATTTTCAAAAGACTAAGTTGCCGGTACAATACGAAATAGGCTGGAAGCTGCTTGGTAGTGATATAAGAGGATCTTGCAAATCCTGAGATCTGCCTAAAGTATGGTGTACATCTTTTGTAGATTTTACGATCCGCATAAGGATCTTTAGATACAAACCGTTTGTATTATTTTCGAACTTTGGACATTTTGGTTTGTAATAGTATTTTAAACTCCAAGACTTCCGTTGTGTTGTGTTAATTGACTATGATATCATCAACTTACGTCACGATACTTCCCCACTCGGGCCCACCGAGGTTTGGTTGGAAATTCGAGGTGTGACAGGTTGGCATCAGAGCCTACTTTTGAGAGAATCAAACACTAGCCTTTTGTGTTTAATCTCAAATTTACACAATAGTACATTTCTTCGACTTCCGAGTCTAGGCTTTGACCTAGGATTACTCATTTCATTACTAAGTTATTACTTTGTTTTTTTACTAGATTTTAAAAGGTAAATGACGCCAAGATTCAGAGGATGAAATGGAAGAGGAAAAGGTCCAATGAGGGGAGAACCATCGGGGCGAATCCCTTCACAACCTCACAACTCAAACTCTTATCAAGATTCGGAAGATTCATCTTATTGGCAACCAGGGAGACACTCTATCTCTCATAAATATTCGCCCCCACATTCCCAAAACTCTTACCATTCATACCACTCTCATCACTCCCATCATTCACACCACTCTCACCACTCCCATCATTCCCACTCGCACTCATACCATGAAGAATTTAACCCAGATCTTTATTTTAACCAACCTCCAGCTTATCAGAATCAGTTGGATCATTCAAATGCTATGGACGAGGACTCCGGCCCGGAGATGCCACTATCAGGATCAGATGGACACCCCAATTGAAATCTCTAGCGGTTGTAACTCTTATGCAGGGTCACCTTATCAAGGTCCTAATGAATGGGACCAGTATTGGAGTCAATCTAATTTTATTAACACTCCTTCGTACCACTCTCCAACACGGCCTCCTACACAGGAAGATATCCAAATGGAACTGGTGGAGCAACCTTAGCCACTACCTGAGCCACCAAGTAGGAAACGTGGAGTACATATGTCGGTCAGTGCAACAACGGTCAGGTTCGCTACCACCATTACCCAAAATCTACCCTACCCTTCCTATGGACCCATAAATGGGTGGACTCTCAAATACTTCACATGTGGTGGAACCAACACCACCACCTCTGTTGGGTTTTAATAACCCTATCTCTACATATCCAGATACGTCTGAATATAATCCTTTTTATCCAACTACGCCAATAAATTAGACTATCAGGCACTATCACATGACCCATATACGCAAGTGGTCATGCATATTGCACTTTACCCATCTCCTTTTCCACCTCCTTATCCACCTAAAAGATACCCAAGTTATGGGTACCAGTACCCTGTTGTGCCTAAACCACAACCACAACCTCTGCCACCTCTTGAGGCCATTAATGAGGCCTTTGAGCGGATGAAAGAAATGCAACAACAGGCTAAGAAGACACAGAAGAAGACAAATAAGCTCTTCAAGAAACTTTCCAAGTTAGTCAAAGGAAAGAAGGACGAATGAAGTTTCTTCTATTTTATGTTTTGTAATTCTTTCTTTAGTCCCTACGTGGACATGTTATTTCCATTAGTCCCTACGTGGACCTGTTATTTCATTTGGTCCCTGTGAGGACTATTAGTTTAATTTATTTCAAGTACATTAAGTTTCTATTGTTATTTAATACCTAGAATTTTATATTTATGTAATCGTTACATCCTTTTCAAGCGATCATCTTGATTTTAACTCAAAATTTTATGATATGTGATATAATTCCAAAAGATCTTCTTAATGGTTTTGATAAGCCAAATGGCAAAGTTCATATTAATTGGCAAATTATATGAGATAGTTAAGGATGAATAGCCCTTCTATCATGATAGTTAAGGAAGATTATCCCTTCTATCCAGAGGTGGTGAACTATGTTCAAGCCTCCAAGTTGTTAAGGTCAAATGCGACCATGACTATTATTAATCAACCATTTAGATAATTCTGTGTTAACATTCCAGAAATGTTAATACTCTTGGCAGTGTGACTTGAGGAACCACACTAACCATCTAGGTAATGGACTACGTCCAAACCATATAGCCTATGTGATCAAGTTTGATCCTGGCTAAATATCATCAATGCGATGATAATAATAAACAACCATTAGTGATGAAGTGCCTACGGGCTATGATTAAACATCCATTAGTGATGAAGTGCCTACAGCTATGATTAAACATCCATTAGTGATGAAATGCCTACGGGCTATGATTAAATATCCATTAGTGATGAAGTGCTGATATACACTAAATTATACATGTTTTAGTCCCTCATTTTACTCCTGTTTTACGTGTTTTTGACTACAAATTCGATGTTTAGGTTCTTAATCGTGTACTTTTGGGTTTTCAGGTCTTAAACGACGTTTCACGGTGAAATTTGGAGAAAACAAGGAGCTTCCGGGCATTTTGGATGAAACTTCACAATCTGCGGAAGACACAGATCATGCACGGTCGTGCGCCTCGGTTGCACGGTCGTGCGACTAGGTTGCACCCCCGTGCGTCTAAGTTGCACCCCCGTGCGACTTGGTTGCACGGCCGTGTATGTTTTGTGCACGGCCGTGCATGCACTTTGCCGCCAAATCAGCCACTTGCTCAACCCATACCGTGCATCTAAAGTCATGATTAGACTTTATGTGCACGACCGTGCGGATATGAAAAGGTCTATAAAACAGGGTAGATGCTTCTGATCAAATTTTTGGGTAATTTTCCAAGTTTCTGGGCGATTTCTGAGGTCTGAGAGCTGCCGATTCTGGTCGGTTTCAAGCCTCAAGGTTACAAGAAGCTTATCTTTCATCCAATCCATCAAATCCTCGCTTGTTTATGGTTTGAATTCTTGTTCTTAACATCCATTTTAAGCACATTTGCAAGCATTGAGCTGATGTTTATGTATTATTATTATGAATATTAGTAAAATACTTGTTTTATGCACAATATTTAGCTTGTAATCATGTTGGAATGATGCTAAGACAACTTGTTCATGTTTGAATCTTGATGATCATATGGCAAACTTGGTTCATTGATGTTGGATTCTTGATTGAGGTTGTTTATCTTGGATGATTAGTAAATGGTTAGTTAGGATAAATTGAACAAACCCCATAATTAATCATTTATTAGTAAACTATTAACTTGTTAATATGTTTACACCATGAAACTAGAAATGGGTATTGGTTTAATAAAAGATAAATCTGATTTTGATCAAGAATGCTTTCTTACACGTAAGGGCTCTAACGGGTTAGATGGTGTTATTGTAAGTTCTTAACATGTATCATAATCTTTGTTGAGCATTTTTTGGCCAAAATGACCAACTTGGTGGATTTATGTTTAAAACTTGCAAAATGGATAAGTTTGTGATATGGTCTACGTTATGCTTGTCTCGGTGGTTATATTGTGTTAATCGGTATTGCTTTCCTTGATAAAGTGAGGTTAGAAAACTCTTAACGGATGACTAACTTATTTTTAAAGATTCACATGAAAATATATCAATAGCTCATTAGTGAATAATTTTAGGTGGTTAAAGTGTGTTTATCGCGTTAACTTTCTGAAGAATTATCATGTTAGGATTCCCGAAAGGGATACTAGTTGTCTTTATATTTGGAAAATTGATCAAGTGTCTTTGCGTCATTTCTGACTTAGTTAACATGCTTAGGTTGTTTATAAAGCAAGACAAAAGAAAAAGAAATTATATTTTTGTATTTGGAGTCTTATATGTTTTAAAATATATTTTTAGAAAATTTTAGTAAAAAAACTCTTTCACATACCTTTTTATCAGTAGATAAATGACAACGGTTTAGTACATAAGCGTCTGCCCGCGTCCATGGATCGACATCTGGTTCTTACCCATACTTTACTACATATACGATAGGGTACACTTGACCTTTTGTGTGTGTTTTAATTTAAGGTATAAATCATTTTTATAAATATTAAAACCGAGTTCGTGTGTAAAATTCATTGTAAAAACATGTATATATACGCACACGTCAAGTGCCTACAGGCTATGATTAAACATCCATTTTAGTGATGAAATGCCTACGAGCTATGATTTAACATCCATTAGTGTTGATTTGCCTACGAGCAATACTATATTGTCAATTAAGACAATGACAGTTGTAACTTTATGGTTCCCTGTCCAAGGTGGTGAGTTATGCTCAAGCCTCATAGTCAATATGATTAATGAGATCGGGACTAATTTCATCCGTGCATGATTATCTATCTTAACATCTTAGATAATGTTAATTGAGTTGCCTACAGGCCATATTATATTGTCAAATAATATACGGACTACGTTCGAATTTAGAGAGCCTTTTTATGGTCCCTTTGAGACCTAGACCAATTATAAAATATCTCAAAGAATATTTATTTAAAATATTAAGCCCGACAGTTGTGATTCTATGCACACTGGTTCAAATAGGCAATGGATTTATATATCCAAACTTTACAGCCTATATGGCTATTAATGCCATGGCTAATGTAAGTTTAATTTCATATTTAGTATCAAAACATTAGAGATGGCTAATTCAGATGAGGCACAAAGTAGTCGCCGTGATAATAATACTGACAATGCTGAAAACATAGCCATCAATGCTGATAATTTCTAAGCTCACATGATGCAGCTGTTGGAAAGGCCATAGAAAAGGCCATGGAAAAATTGAAGGAATCAAGCGCTACTCGCTCCAAACCTTTATCTATTCCACCATCATCAGCTTGAAAAGAAAGCTTTGTTCACTCATAAAATGCGAAGAGTGAACGAAAGAAATTAGAGTTTCATGATAGGTCCCGTTCTTCCAAAGACGGATGTACCTATAAATATTGTCTCCTACAAGCCCAAGACTTTAATGGAGAAAAAGGGGCTATAGAAGCCTTGAGATGGCTCGACGAAATGGAGACTATTGTAGATATTAGTGGTTGTGTTGATAAGGATGTGGTGAAGTTTGTATCCCAATCCTTTAAGGGCGATGCCCTAATATGGTGGAAGGCCATGGTCCAGTCCACAGGAAAAGTACACCCGCATAACTTGGGATGGACCAATTTTGCGGACCTTATCAAGGAAACTTACTGCCCACCTCATGAGGTGGAGAAGATAGAGTTAGATTTTCTGACTCTTACAATGAAAAATATGGATTGTCGGAAGTATGTTACCAACTTTAATTCCCTATCCAGATTGGTATCTTATCTGATTTCTGCAATACCCAAATGCATTGCGCGTTTCATAAATGGGTTAGCGCCTGAGATTAAAGGCATGGTGAAGGCTGCTCAGCCTACTACTTACAGGTTTGTTGTTGACCTATCTCTCTCTCTTACATTAGATTTAGTGAGACAAAAGTCAGTCAAGATTTAGACTAACGGGAAGAGAAGAGAGGATGATAACTTCCAGAGATTTAATAAGACGAATAAAGGGAGATTTGGGTTCAAAAGGAACCAAGATAGGTCGGGCGAGAAACCGACATGCAAAACTTGCAACCGCAGGCACTGGGGTAAGTGCAATTCTGACCCACAAGCTAAACCTTGTTGTATCTACAAGAAAAAGGGGCATAAGACCATAGAATGCAAGGATCTTAAGGATGCCATCTCCTACGGCTGTAATGCAAAAGGGCATATCAAAACTAACTGCCCTAAGAATTCCAAGAGTAACCATGCAAAGCCTGGAGAGGCTAAGAAAGGAAATGCACGTGCCTTTCAGATGAATGCTAGGGAGGCTGTTAATGACAACAACGTCATAACAGGTACATTTCTCATCAATGACGTATATGCTAGAGTTCTTTTTTATTCGGGTGCGGATAAGTCCTTTGTAGACCATAACTTTACCAAACTATTAAACTTACCCATAAGAACTGTAGACATAACTTATGAGGTAGAACTTGCTGACGGAACCTTAGAAACAACATCTTCCATTCTTGATGGATGTTTTATATCCATTAAGATTCATTCTATTCCTATCTTTCTTCTGCCAATGAAATTGGCGGGTTTCGATGTAGTTTTAGGCATGGATTGGTTATCCCATAACCAAGCCCGTATTGCCTGTGATAAAAAACCTCATCGAAGTTAAAATCCCATCTGGTGAAACACTCACCATTCTTGGAGATTCACATTATGGATTGTCAGACAAAGTGTCATTTCTTAAGACACTCAAGTGTCTGAGAAGAGGTTGTGTCATTTATATGGCACAAGTAACTATTAACGAGCCAAAACCAAAGATTGAAGACCTTTCAGTCATCTTAGAATATCCCGATATTTTCCCTGAAGAATTACCAGGTCTACCTCCAGATAGGCAAGTGGAGTTTAGGATTGACATCCTACCAGGAGCGGCACCTGTTGCAAGAGCTCCGTATCGGCTAGCACCGACATAAATGAAGGAATTGAGAATACAATTAGACGAACTTTTAGAGAAAGGCTTCATTCAGCCTAGTTCCTCACCTTAGGGAGCTCCTATCCTTTTCGTTAATAAAAAGGATGGTTCATTGCGGATGTGCATTGATTACCGCGAACTAAATAAGATAACAATCAAGAATCATTATCCTCTGCCATGATCAATGACTTATTTGATCAACTCCAAGGGGCTAGTTATTTCTCTAAAATCGACTTAAGATCAGGATATCATCAACTGAAGGTTAGAAGTGAGGATGTTCCCAAGACTGCCTTCAGGACCCGTTATGGTCATTATGAATTTCTTGTGATGCCTTTTGGGCTCACAAATGCACCTGCAGCATTCATGGATCTCATGAATAGAGTCTGCAAACCCTATCTAGATAAGTTTGTCATTGTCTTTATAGACGATATACTTATCTACTCTCGTAATCAAGTTGATCATGAGAAACATCTTCGATGCATCCTAGAATTGCTAAGACAAGAGAAGCTTTATGCTAAGTTCTCTAAGTGCGAGTTCTGGCTTAGAGAAGTCCAGTTTGTTGGACATGTTTTTAAGTGAGCGTGGTATCCAAGTGGATCCCGCCAAGATTGAAACCATAATGAATTGGGAAGTATCCAAAACTCCATCGGAGATTCATAGCTTCTTAGGATTGGCCGATTGGTCGGTTATTATAGGAGGTTCATTGAGAACTTTTCGAGGATAGCCACTCCTTTAACTACCTTGACCCGTAAGAATGTCAAGTTTGACTGGGGTCCAAAACAACAAGAATCTTTTGAAATTATAAAACACAAGTTGAGCGATGCTCCTGTGTTATCTCTACTAGAGGGTATTGAGGATTTTGTCGTTTATTGTGATGCCTCGCACACTAGCATGGGCTGTGTGCTAATGCAAAGAGGCAAAGTGATTGCTTATGCACACGACAATTAAAGGTGCATGAAAAGAAATACACCACCCATGACTTAGAATTGGGTGTTGTTGTATTTGCACTTAAGTTGTGGAGGCATTACTTATATGGCACAAAGTGTATTCTATACATTGACCATAAGAGTCTCCAACATCTGTTCAGTCAAAAGGATTTAAACATGCGACAACGTCGTTGGATGGAAACACTTAATGATTATGATTGTGAAATTCGCTATCATCCCGGCAAGAATGTCGTTGCTAACGCCTTGAGTCGCAAGGAAAGAATTAAGCCTATTGGGGTTAACGCCAAGAGCATTGAGCTTAGAAATAGCTTGAATGAGAAGCTATTAGATACACAAAAGCAAGCCCTATTAAAGGCCAATATTTCTAATGAAGGATTAGGCGGAACTATTGATCAGTTAGTACCTGGAAAAGATAAGATCCTTAGATTCAGTGGTTATACCTATTGTAAAGATTAAATGGGATGCTTGTCGAGGCCCCGAGTATACATGGGAGGTTGAGTCCACTATGCGACAAAAATACCCCCATCTTTTTGAATAAAATTTCGAGGTCGAGATTTCTTTTAAAGGGGTGAGGATGTAACACCTAGTACCCACACGTGTACACACCCTCGGATGAAGCCTCAAACGATTTAGTCGCTCATCTCGCTCAAACATGTCTAATTCACAAAATTTTCATATACCGAACCGTAAGCTACGGTTCGGCTTTGCTGACCAAAAAACTAAACTTAACCGTATCCTATGGTCAAGACCTGTAGGTTACGGTCTAGTCTTGCAAGATTGTTTTTATACTAACCGTAAGTTATGGTCTGGTGACCGTAGCCTACGGCAAGGTTCAGAAACCTTATTTTTTATTTCAACTTTCAACAAATGACCCGAAGGCCCCTAGACTTCATTATTTTCATATATCTTACATAATTAAGCCATATCTCGACCCAACTCCCGGTTGAGGTGATATCTTTTGATTTACCATCCTTGAGTGATCCGCATCATCACTGAACCTTTAACTTTACTAATTTAAGTAATTTAGCCTATAAAACCATAAGAACTCGTATTTGCCGTGTTCTAAGCTAGTAACCCCTTATAGGTCACTAAAGCACATAGTATAACACACGTTAACGTCCATTTATTCACACTCTTATTCAATAGATCACATGTTGAATGAAAAGAACTAAGTTATGTCATTATGTCATTGAATATAAGTGAAGAGACAATTCATGACATTTAATAAAACTATATTTGATGGACTAAAAGTGTCAAAATGCCAAAATTCTGCAAAGATGCCACACACCCTGCAATTTTCCACCCTCTTGCAGCTCTTGACACCTAACTAGCCACTTGTATTGATCCTACAACAACTAACACCTGGCATCATCCTCAATCACCCTCTTGCACTATAAATAGCCCTCAAATCACACTTTATTCCTTGCTCATTTCCTTTCTTCTCTCTTTTACACTCTTGGAAGTTCCTGGTCATCTCGGAGCATCCCTTTGAGTTCTATACTTCCTCTTGGATCACTTGTAAGTGTTCTATCACTGCTCTTTTCTTTCATGGGCTTTTAATAGCTAAAAGTCAAGAATTTTCGATAAATGCATTGACTTTCGGTTAAGACCATTATGGTCTAGCCATTTTTCAAGATGAACATGGCTAAGTGATTGTAACTAGATGGGTATTAATCCCTTAAAAGGGCACATCCTAAGAATCACATTTACTAGGTCAATTGACGGGTCAAAGTTAATGTTTTAAAAAGTCAAACGGGTCAGATTATATAAATATTATAATCTGAGTTTATATATGTTATAAATATGTTATTGACACTTAAAAAAGTTGGTAATAGTTATTAGAACATGTAAGAACATGTTCGGCTCATCAATTCCAGTCCTAGGGTCGGTTTGCAACAGAAAGTCACAAAGTTTGACTTCTGTTTTGACTTTCGATCCTGACCCAATTTAGATTAGTTTACTACTGGTTTATCGCTACATTATGATCATAATATGGTATAGCATAACCCTCTGAGGTTATATTACATGATCATAATCATAATCTGAGTTTATGCATAGGTTCCGCTAATATGTCAAACTTTGACTAAAATACCCTTTTTACAATAAAATAAGTTTAATCAACAAACGAACTTGTAAATGAATTACCTACTGATATGTTAACATAATTAACATATCATGATGTTATTATTCTAATCATAAACTGAGTTTTATTATAATATGGTAAACTATACTTTAAAAAAGACCAAAATGTCCTTTCAGTACATAGTTTGGTCCTAGACCATAAACCACACCTGTGTAAGACTTTTTACTGATAATATATCCCAAATTAAGTATTTTTCCAAAATGTTTATGATAATAACATCAGAATATATGCAAGTTCCTTTTTATGTTATATAATGATCAAAATGCTTTATGAGGCATAGTTTTATTTTAAAACTTTAACGGTCATATAAGTTGATATCCTACTGATATTGCAACTTATTTAGAGTATAATGGCATATAAAACTTGTTCATGACTCATCCGGTTACCCGATATCGCTTATATGCGTACGGTTAAGTTTATGTAACTAACTACGAGAATTAACCAAAACGGGTTTAACCTTATCATTTTAATCTCAAATTCCTGAATGTTAATTGTTTACCCATGTCATAAGTCTTAGTACTTGTTGAGTTTAAAATACATTCTATCTGGTCACCGCTTAATCTAGCGAATTGTACCGTTTTGATCCTTTAAGCTAGTCGGTCCAAGTCTACGACTTAAATAAGACCATTAGCATTCTAATTGGTTAGCTTATGCCATCATTCCAGACTAGAAGCCTTCCAGTAAATGCTATCTACACTTATCTATTGATTAAACATCTGAGTTAATATAAACTTTGCATTTAAAGTCAAGTGCCAACTCAGGTAAATACTCTTAACTTATTTTCCCTATACGGGCTTGAGATACGGTATATTATTACTGCTTGGTCAGAAATGGGACAATCGAATGCCGGATTGTGTCTAGTAAATCCGCATATTCTGTTTTGGTCAGTTTTGTTTGATAACTTAAACATTGGGGGTTAATGACCGTGTCCTGGATATCCTCGGCTCATTTAAGTTACTAATGGCCACGACCAAAGCACGGGGTGTAGGCATTCACCTGACAGATGCGAATGCTAAAATGTATTTACCCACAAGTTGGGGATAACTCCTTCGTGGATTTATAAGTGGTGTGTCAGCTAAACATGTCTCGGTTTCTATACTAGGCCCCATATGTATTGACTAACATGTGAATCTGTATATAAGGTTAAAAGCTTAACTTTCCCAAGTTATAAAAGATTTTCATGTGCCCTGTGCACTTAAATCATTTTTTGAAATGTTTTCAAAACGAGTCAGTTAATTGTATTTACCAGAGAAAGCTGACGTATTTTCAAAAGACTAAGTTGCCGGTACAATACGAAATAGGCTGGAAGCTGCTTAGTAGTGATATATGAGGATCTTACAAATCCTTATGTACATCTTTTGTATATTTTACGATCCCCATGTGGATCTTTAGATACAAATTGTCTGTATATTATTTTTGAACTGTGGACATTTTGGTTTGTAATAGTATTTTAAACTCCAAGACTTCCGCTATGCTATGTTAATTGCCTATGATATCATCAACTTACGTCACGATACTTCCCCACTCGTGCCCACCGAGGTTTGGTTGGAAATTCGGAGTGTGACTGAAACGGGTTAAATGGTTGAGATGGTAAATAAATACCATATCACAATACATAATGTAGGTAATCCTAATGCAACAAGGATAAGTCAAAAGGCGGGTAAAATGGTCATTTAGGCCAAATGGGTCAAATGGTGATGTTATCACCATTTGAAAATATTGATTACTGATTTCTTGTCGAGTTTTTATGCTCACGGGGAAAAAATATCCTATGGGCACACATTGCTAATAATTAGCAACTAGTAAATTCAAGGTATTGAAAACGGGTCAACGCTTTAACCCGAGCCAGGTAAGTGTAATGGGTCAAACTCTCAACGAGGACTTAGGGTCCAATAAGAGTTATTCAAGTCATGGGTGGACATTGGATTTCTTCAAGTGAGGTATATCTAGTAATTCAAATTGGGGATATTGTCTTCTTGAGAACACAATAAATTTTAAATGGAATATGGGTTAAAAAGTGTCCACTTGGTCAAAATAGGCCTTTAAATGTCCTTCGTAGTTAAAAGAACTAAAATTGAGCAAAATACCATCGGATGATGAATTGGGTAAACAACCCTTAAGGATAAATTTAATAATGAGCTTTTATAATAAGTAGACCTCTCCGGTTGTAAGTGTAAACCTTTTTGGCTTAATGCCTCCTAATAAGTTATTGTCGTAAATTTATAAACAGGATGGTCAAATAAAAATATAATGACTTTTCTATAACAACCCACCACAAGTAAAGTTATGGTATAAAATAGGTAGGAGCCTCAATTCTTAAAACGAGTCAAATAATTATGCGCGCAAACCGAGTAATGTTGGTGTGCTTGGTAAAAATAAAAAATCTGGGTTAAGGATTTTGGGTTAATTATGTCTACAATTGTTTTACGATCATTTAAAAACAAGTTTGAGGTCAATCGGATATGTCTTAAAAAAGTTTGCAAATTTTGGTGAAAAAGAGAATGGCTGCAAATTTGCAGCTCCAAGCCTCCCCGTAAGCTACGGCAGGGACTTCCTGGTTAAATAGAACAAGTATACCGTAGGCTACGGCAGTGAGCCGTAGCTTACGGCGAGTTAAGTGAAATAAACAGCATAAACATACCGTAAGCTATGGCAGGGAGCCGTAGCTTAAGGCGGGTTGGTTCGGCAAGCATAACGAAGAACCGAACACAGTCAAAGATCAAGTTTCCACATAATGTTTAGTCGTTTACGAAGCTAAACAACGATAATTGAGATGTCTTAATTTTTATAAAGTTTTATGAAACTCGAAAATACGTACAGTCATGTATGAGCATTTATGTATATAAATGAAAAAAAAATTATAAATTTCAATTAATCAAGGGTCCTACATCATGGAGACTATAGAAGACATAGTCGTGGGTGGCGGCCCCTTCTTTGGTGACCTCCAGTGGCGTCTAGCATCTCTACCAACGCGTCTAGGTGGTTAGGGCATGCTCTCAGCTTGAGATGTTGAGGCTTATGCCTTTGTGGCGTCTAGAGCTCAGTCTTGAGAACTGAAGGATCATATCCTTCGAAACAGTGGGGTCGTCAGGCTTGACCCGGACTATCAGCGGGCTCTCGAACGCTTAAAGATCTCTCTCCCAGACTTGGATATTGGTGGTTTCTCTAATAACGACACCGCCCCCTCAAAGCCAAAAAACTTTGGTGAATTCTCTGTTTAGCAAAATCACTCAAAGCGTGGGAGAAGTTTTTGATTTGTCATCCAGCCAGAAGGCGGTGTTTGAGTGCTTGAAGGGTCCCCATGCTCAGGATTTTTTATTTGTCATCCCGCCAGAAGCCTGGGACAATGCATGTCTGCAGTAGAATACAGAGCCGTTCTTAAATACCGGTGATGATCCCTATGTACCCGGAAGATGAAACATGTCTGATATGCTGTAAAGCTTGTCTGGATAAATACGGGGAGCACACAGTTCATTATAAAAAGCTCCCTGGGTTCAAATATCGACATGACTAGGTGCGGGATGTTTTGTGGGACATTCTGAGAAGAGTTGTGATTTCTGCTAAGAAATAGGCCCCTATGAATTTCCTCACGGACCCTATGGAAGGTATATCTACTTTGCGACCAGCGGATCTACTCATCTTTAGCTGGGCTGTGGGGAAACATGCTTGTGTTGACCTCACGGGGGTTTCCCATTGGTTGTTTTAAGGGAAAACGGGTTTGTAGCTAGACAAGCAACAAGAAAGACAGAATCAAAGAAAGTAGATAAGAATGCTAAAGTTTGCGCAGAGAACCATCATGTCTTTGTCCCTTTTGCCTTTGATACATTTGGCTCCCTAACGCTAGAAGCTATCCACTTCTTGACAAGGGTCCAACGGGTCATCAACAGCGATTGCTCAACCCCAAGGGGGCAGGGGTTTGTCTTTGTAAGGTTAGAGTTTACAATATAGAAGGGGGTGACGGCACAGGTTGTTGTCCGTCTACCTTAACTTGACAAGTTTTTTAATAACATATATAGACAACTTTTAATCTAAAATAAAAAATAGTCAGCCGATGACACTTCAAAAAGTACAATCCTTACGAAAATCAATTTAGATACCATCGAATTAACCAAATGTTGAGCACATTAGTTATTCCAAAGGGGCAACAAAATGACCAATAAGAATCACACCAAGAGAGCTAGGATCCAACAACTATCAAACCCAACGTTTTATATGCAAATTTTACCAACTTTTCGATCTCATCATAATCAATATAACCATTGCTGTTAGCATCCGCAGACCTCACCCCACACCACCCCTTGAAGGCGGTTAACCGACCTCCTCTCATCGCACGGACAGCTTGCTGGAGTTCTTGTTTTCTAATCCGGCCATCTTTATCTTGATCAAATGTCATCAACCATATCTTGAATTCCACCATTGTCAATATATGTACACGTTTTTTGCCTACTGCATTGCCTCCGTAGATAGTCTTCATCTTTGTTTATGATGAAAATTTCTCAAGAGTATAACACTTATATACAAGTTTAGAGAATCAGATCCTATGTAGGCGCAAGAATATATTGGTTGTCTATGAGTTGGTTTTGTTCCTCAAATGATTAAAATATATGGAAATTGCATAAATCATTCCTAAATGATTAAAGTATACAGAAAATGCATTAATCAACTATGTACGAAAATTCTTTTTACATAACGGTATCTTTTCACTAGATTATTATTTCGAATATTACAGAGGCATATTTAAAGTAAAAAATCTTTCTATACTAATAAATTAAAAAAAAAATTGACACGTATTAATCTCTTATGCATTTTTATCTTATTTTTCCGTTTCTTTTTCCTATTAACAATCGTTTAACTAAATATATATAATTTGTATTTTCTCATTTTTCATAAATTTTTTTCCTTTTTTGTAAAACCAGGAAAATATATAATTTTTTAATCTTATCTAAATTGAATTTAGTTAAATTATTTTCTTAATACTATTATTATTTAAATTAAATTTAGTTAAATTAATTTTAGCTTTTGGATAAACAGATTCTATAAAATGTTAATTTTGGAAGAAGCTATATGGGTAAATAATGAGACCTTTACATAGGTTATTGATGGAGAGTGGAAAGAGTCTTGGAAACATTAGTGTTGCGTATAATGAAATTTTTAGAGATATATCATACAAGAACTGGTTGTATAATTAGGGGATTGGGTGCTTCACTTTCTATCATTTACCACATCTAATCATGTTTTGTCACATCATCGAACTTGATTCCATTACTAGTGATGGATTTTAGTGGTTGTGTCCATCACTCACAACACCCATGATATCATGTGAAGGAGAAGGAAGTAGGGAGTGTTTGGGAAGAAATCTTCACTCGCTCTCACCACCACGTGTAGTCACTATGAGTGGCGGCGGTGTTCCACGTGTGGTGAGCCACTCGTAACGTGCCATCACTGAGCGCCCCGACGCCACCCCCACCCCCTCCTTAGAGATATAGTATGTGTCTCTTTTCTATATCATTAATGTTTACATATAATTAAGATAGAATTTGCCAATTCTTACAATTTATACTAAGTTAAACTATTTAATGTATTTTGTTTGTCAATTCTTACAATTTATACTTATTTAAACTATTTAATGTATTTTGTTAATTGTCATATGTATATTTAATTTATTTTTTCCTTAACATTTTATTTTAGTTACGTATAGGTTAAAGCTTTATAGTAATTTTATTTCATAAACCACGTATACGATGTACATGTGAGCTCTAACCTAGTATAATAATATAATAATCAATAAATAAAGTTGAATCTTTAAATAAATAATAAAATATTAACATAGCATTATTCGTAAATCCACACTTTTTAATATGTAAATAAACTAGGTTTTACCTCAGCGTTTCGCGGTGGAAGTGTGATCGTTTTTCTCCACGCAAGTGGTTGAAGTTTAATCATTATCGGTTTGCTTTGTCGTAAAATGTAAAGGCGAACATCGATGTGGTTTTCATTATGGCAAAATACCAGCAAGAATGTTCACATATACGCAGTTGTGTGTCGTCACGATACCGTAACGATAACATTGCTTTTATAGCCTACGATGCAAAAAAAAACTACTTGATTTTGAATACAACTATGTTTTTAAACAAATCTGCAGTATACGTTCACCCACAAAAACTAAAAACAACCATACACTTAAAAAAACTAAAAATAACCGAACATTTCGTTATTATTTTTTTTTTTGGGTTAACAAACGAATATCAATGAAAAACTAACTACCCTATATTGAAGATCCAATCTGCATTTTTAAATTTTGTACTCACCATTGTTTCAAAGAAAATATGATATGAATGGTATTATATGGCAAATGAAAAAACTGAAAATTATAGGAAGTTGAATTGTAATAAATTGATTATATTTGTATTTAACAAAATAAACTATGTATCATCGAAAGTAAAAAAAGGCGTGGACCAACATATAAATGACACGTGACCCGATAGTTGTCTGGTGCCGTAGCCAAGAGGATACCTAAATTACTCGAAAAATGTATTATATTTGACTCAATTTATTTTTGAATAAAATTTACGTAATTTCATATATAATTAATTATTTTTGTTATAATAATCGCAAATTATAAGCTTATACTCGATTACTCTCTCATACTAGCGATGCAGACGCATCACACATGACACATTGTGTTTTGCTAGTGAAATCTATAACTGTAATGCTGAAAGATTACTTATACATATATATCTTACATTATTTACAAGGTTGCCTAAATTTTTGTATCTAATAGTGTCGACTTATAAAGAAATAATTCACTAAGTCAATATCATCCATGTATTTTCGACCAACTTGTAGCAAATTAACTTTATCTTTTATTTATAAATTTTAAATAGGTAAATTTAAATTATCATCCAAGTATCGTTAGAATGTTTTGCTTCATTATTTGTACAACGCTTATTTTCCGTCATCTCATGTTAAAATCGTGCTTCCTCACTTATTTTCCGGTGACATTAAACAAAAATTGTGCATAATCGTTAGAATGTTGTGCTTCATTATTTGTAGACCAACCACCTTCTCTCTTTGAAACTTCATGAAACCATCCTAGGTCAGCTAGTTGACCGACAATCTAGTCAAAGAACGGTAACGAAGAAGCTTGAGAGATCGTTAGAACTTTGATCGGCGATCAAACCCATATTTTGGCAAAGAACTTTGGTTGGCGGTGTGGTAGATGCGAGCGTAGTTATGGTGGTGGTTTTCCGGCAAAGAACATGGGTTAAAGAATCTCGGTTGTGGTGCAGTAGTTGATCGTTTGTAGACTAAAAAAGAAACAGTTGTGTACATTAACAATTTATTAAATTGCCCTCTTGGCAGTGTGATAAGCTTCGACCTCAATTGTTATTATATAGAATATAATGAAATATTAACCAACTTAACTATTTTCGTTTTTTGTAACGTCAGTTAAAGAAAACCATGGTAAATTTATTGATTTTTGAAATAAAAAAACTTAATTTTCATCTACGTGCTTTTTACATTTTATCCTATGGTGATGTGTAATAATTATTTGTGTAACATTACTCATCCTCATTTATAGTCCTGCACACGAATACAAATTAAAAAGAAGTTGTCAATATAATAAGACTTTAACCTTTGCGCCTAATTTCTTTTGGTTTAAGAATTAAATCTAAGACATCTTCTTTAAAAGTAAGTGTTTAAAGATTTTGTGTTTACCAACGGATTATCATTCTATTGGTAGTAATAAGCTTTTAACTAATCTAATATAGCTTTTATAATGTATTTTCATTTCTTTCTTTTTTAAGGGAGTATATAGTTTAGTTTGATTTAATTTGCTTAAGTTATTTACCTCAAACGAATTAAAATCAAAGTCATCGGTTAATTTAAATAAGGAATTTATTTTAGACTTAACAAACGACCTTATATCTTAGAGGAGTCTTAACAAGCGGACTTGTCAAACCATTTGACGGGGAATGCGGTGTCTCGGTTCGTTGATGGCCTCAGGGAGGCTATAGAAGACATAGTCGTAGGTGGCATCCACTTCTTTGGTGACCTACAGTGGCATCTTGCATCTCTGTCAATGCGTTTAGGTGGTTTGGGCCTCTTCTCAGCTCGAGATGTTGGGACTTATGCCTTTGTGGTGTCTAGAGCTCAGTCTTGAAAACTGCAATATCATATCCTTCGAAACAGCGGGATCGTTTGGCTTGACCTGTACTATCAGCAGGCGCTCGAACGGTTAAATGTCTCTCTCCCAGACTTTGATATTGGCAGTTTCTCTAATAAGGACACCGCCCCCTCGAAGCTACAAAAAAACTTTGGCGAGTGCTCTGTTTAGCAAAATCGCTCAAAGCATGGGAGAAGTTTTTTATTTATCATCCCGCCAGAAGGCGGTGTTTGAGTGCCTAAAGGGTCCCCATGCTTAGCATTTTTTGACCGTTATCCTGATTGAGAGATTGGGACAATCATGGTTTTAAAACAAGGTTTCCAAATCCGAGTACTCTTCGAATAATCGCTCCAAGGTAGGCTGCCGAGGCGACTTTATTCACTCCGCCTAATTACTCGGAATCGATCAAACGCGGTCAACTTTGGCTAGAATCGGATCAAGTAGGTCAACTCAGGCCGAGTTTAACTTTAAAACAAATAAAATATAAATCATATGCCTATCATATTAAAGAATGAATATCATTTGCACGTGTTTTGTTATAATTATTAGCAAACTTATGTAACTTAACATATATTTAATTTTCGAAAACTAATTTCTTTATAATTTACCATGTCCGAGTACTCCACGAGTACTCTCCGCCTAAACCGAGTAATCTCAACTCCCCGCTCGACCGACTAGGAAGCGTCTAGCGACTTTTCCAACCATGGGGACAATGCATGTCTACACTATAATACAGAGCCATTCTCAAATACCAGTTGATGATCCCTATGTACCCGGAAGATGAAACCTGCCCGATATGTCGTAAAGCTTATCTGGATAAATACAGAGAGCACGCAGTTCATTATAAAGAGCTCACTGGGTTCAAATATCGGCATGACTGGGTGCAGGATGTTTTGTGGGACATCCTGAGAAGAGCTGAGATTTCTCCTAAGAATTAGGCCCTTGTGAATTTCCTCACGGACCCTATGGAAGGGACATCTACTTTGCGACCAGCGGATCTGCTCGCCTTTAGCTGGGTTGGGGGGAACATGCTTGTGTGGATGTCAGGGGGGTTTCCCCTTGGTTAGTTTAAGGGAAAACGGCTTTGTAGCTGGACAAGCAACAAGAAAGGAAGAATCAAAGAAAGTAGATAAGCACGCTAAAGCTTGCGTAGAGAACCAGCATGTCTTTCTCCCTTTTACCTTTGATACATTTGACTCCTAGTCTAGAAGCTATCCACTTCTTGACCAGGGTCCAATGGGTCATCCACAACAATTGTTCAACCCTAGGGGGCAGAGGTTTGTCTTTGGAATGTTAGGGTTTACAATTCAGAAAGGAGTAACGGCGCAACTTGTTGCCCGTTTACTTTATATTTTGATGTAACTTAGCAAGGTTTTTAAAGGAATATATAAGTAACTTTTGATCTAAAATAAAAAATAATCAGCCGATGACACTTCCAATAAATACAAACCTTACGAAAATCAATTTAGATACCATCAACTTAACCATATGTTTAGCACATGAGTTATTCCAAAGGGGCAACAAAATGACCAAATAAGAATCACACCAAGAGAACTAGGATCCAACAACTATCAAACCCAACGTTTTATATGCAAATTCCACCAACTTTTCAATCTCGTCATAATCAATATAACCATTGCGGTTAGCATCCGCAGACCTCACCCCACACCACCCCCTGAAGGCGGTGAACCGACCTCCTCTCATCGCATGGACAGCTTGCTGGAGTTCTTGTTTGCTAATCCGGCCATCTTTATCTTGATCAAATGTCATCAACCATATCTTGAATTCCACCATTGTCAATATATGTACCCCATTTTTGCCAACTGCATTGCCTCCGTACATAGTCTTCATCTTTGTTTATGATGAAAATTTCTCAAGAGTATAACACTTATATACAAGTTTAGAGAATCAGATCCTATGTAGGCGCAAGAATATATTGGTTGACTATGAGTTGGATTTGTTCCTTAAATGATTAAAATATATGGAAAATGCATAAATCATACCTAAATGATTAAAATATACAGAAAATGAATTAATCAACTATGTACCAAAATTCTTTTTACATAACGGTATCTTTCCACTAGATTATTATTTCGAATTTTACAGAGGCATATTTAAAGTAAAAAAATCTTTTTATATTAATAAATAAAAAGAAATTTAACACGTGTTAATCTCTGGTGCATTCCTATCTTATTTTTCAGTTTCTTTTTCCTATTAAACAATCGTTTAACTAAATATTTATAATTTGTATTTTCTCATTTTTCATATTTTTTTTCTTTTTTGTAAAACCTGGAAAATATATAATTTTTTAATCTTATCTAAATTGAATTTAGTTAAATTATTTTCTTAATACTATTATTATTATTATTATTTAAATTAAATTTAGTTAAATTAATTTTAGCTTTTGGATAAACAGATTCTATAAAATGTTAATTTTGGAAGAAGCTATATGGGTAAATAATGAGACCTTTACATAGGTTATTGATGGAGAGTGGAAAGAGTCTTGGAAACATTAGTGTTGCGTATAATGAAATTTTTAGAGATATATCATACAAGAACTGGTTGTATAATTAGGGAATTGGGTGTTTCACTTTCTATCATTTACCACATCTAATCATGTTTTGTCACATCATCGAACTTGATTCTATCACTAGTGATGGATTTTAGTGGTTGTGTCCATCACTCACAACACCCATGATATCATGTGAAGGAGAAGGAAGTAGGGAGTGTTTGGGAAGAAATCTTCACTCGATCTCACCACCACGTGTAGTCACTATGAGTGGCGGAGGTGTTCCACGTGTGGTGAGCCACTCCGAACGTGCCATCACTAAGCGCCCCGACGTCACCCCCACCCCTCCTTAGAGATATAGTATGTGTCTCTTTTCTATATCATTAATGTTTACATATAATTAAGATAGAATTTGCCAATTCTTACAATTTATACTAAGTTAAACTATTTAATGTATTTTGTTTGTCAATTCTTACAATTTATACTTATTTAAACTATTTAATGTATTTTGTTAATTGTCATATGTATATTTAATTATTTTTTCCTTAACATTTTATTTTAGTTACGTATAGGTTAAAGCTTTATAGTAATTTTATTTCATAAACCACGTATAGGATGTACATGTGAGCTCTAACCTAGTATAATAATATAATAATCAATAAATAAAGTTGAATCTTTAAATAAATAATAAAATATTAACATAGCATTATTCGTAAATCCACACTTTTTAATATGTAAATAAACTAGGTTTTACCTCAGCGTTTCGCGGTGGAAGTGTGATCGTTTTTCTCCACGCAAGTGGTTGAAGTTTGGTCATTATCGGTTTGCTTTGTCGTAAAATGTAAAGGCGAACATCGATGTGGTTTTCATTATGGCAAAATACCAGCAAGAATGTTCACATATACGCAGTTGTGTGTCGTCATGATACCGTAACGATAACATTGCTTTTATAGCCTACGATGCAAAAAAAAACTACTTGATTTTGAATACAACTATGTTTTTAAACAAATCTGCAGTATACGTTCACCCACAAAAACTAAAAACAACCATACACTTAAAAAAACTAAAAATAACCGAACATTTCGTTATTTTTTTTTTTGGGTTAACAAACGAATATCAATGAAAAACTAACTACCCTATATTGAAGATCCAATCTGCATTTTTAAATTTTGTACTCACCATTGTTTCAAAGAAAATATGATATGAATGGTATTATATGGCAAATGAAAAAACTGAAAATTATAGGAAGTTGAATTGTAATAAATTGATTATATTTGTATTTAACAAAATAAACTATGTATCATCGAAAGTAAAAAAAGGCGTGGACCAACATATAAATGACAAGTGACCCGATAGTTGTCTGGTGCCGTAGCCAAGAGGATACCTAAATTACTCGAAAAATGTATTATATTTGACTCAATTTATTTATGAATAAAATTTACGTAATTTCATATATAATTAATTATTTTTGTTATAATAATCGCAAATTATAAGCTTATACTCGATTACTCTCTCATACTAGCGATACAGACACATCACACATGACACATTGTGTTTTGCTAGTGAAATCTATAAGATTACTTATACATATATATCTTACATTATTTACAAGGTTGCCTAAATTTTGTATCTAATAGTGTCGACTTATAAAGAAATAATTCACTAAGTCAATATCATCCATGTATTTTCGACCAACTTGTAGCAAATTAACTTTATCTTTTATTTATAAATTTTAAATAGGTAAATTTAAATTACCATCCATGTATCGTTAGAATGTTTTGCTTCATTATTTGTACAACGCTTATTTTCTGTCATCTCATGTTAAAATCGTGCTTCCTCACTTATTTTCCGGTGACATTAAACAAAAATTGTGCATAATCGTTAGAATGTTGTGCTTCATTATTTGTAGACCAACCACCTTCTCTCTTTGAAACTTCATGAAACCATCCTAGGTCAGCTAGTTGACCGACAATCTAGTCAAAGAACGGTAACGAAGAAGCTTGAGAGATCGTTAGAACTTTGATCGGCGATCAAACCCATATTTTGGCAAAGAACTTTGGTTGGCGGTGTGGTAGATGCGAGCGTAGTTATGGTGGTGGTTTTCCGGCAAAGAACATGGGTTAAAGAATCTCGGTTGTGGTGCAGTAGTTGATCGTTTGTAGACTAAAAAAGAAACAGTTGTGTACATTAACAATTTATTAAATTGCCCTCTTGGCAGTGTGATAAGCTTCGACCTCAATTGTTATTATATAGAATATAATGAAATATTAACCAACTTAACTATTTTCGTTTTTTGTAACGTCAGTTAAAGAAAACCATGGTAAATTTATTGACTTTTGAAATAAAAAAACTTAATTTTCATCTACGTGCTTTTTACATTTTATCCTATGGTGATGTGTAATAATTATTTGTGTAACATTACTCATCCTCATTTATAGTCCTGCACACGAATACAAATTAAAAAGAAGTTGTCAATATAATAAGACTTTAACCTTTGCGCCTAATTTCTTTTGGTTTAAGAATTAAATCTAAGACATCTTCTTTAAAAGTAAGTGTTTAAAGATTTTGTGTTTACCAACGGATTATCATTCTATTGGTAGTAATAAGCTTTTAACTAATCTAATATAGCTTTTATAATGTATTTTCATTTCTTTCTTTTTTAAGGGAGTATATAGTTTAGTTTGATTTAATTTGCTTAAGTTATTTACCTCAAACGAATTAAAATCAAAGTCATCGGTTAATTTAAATAAGGAATTTATTTTAGACTTAACAAACGACCTTATATCTTAGAGGAGTCTTAACAAGCGGACTTGTCAAACCATTTGACGGGGAATGCGGTGTCTCGGTTCGTTGATGGCCTCAGGGAGGCTATAGAAGACATAGTCGTAGGTGGCATCCACTTCTTTGGTGACCTACAGTGGCATCTTGCATCTCTGTCAATGCGTTTAGGTGGTTTGGGCCTCTTCTCAGCTCGAGATGTTGGGACTTATGCCTTTGTGGTGTCTAGAGCTCAGTCTTGAAAACTGCAATATCATATCCTTCGAAACAGCGGGATCGTTTGGCTTGACCTGTACTATCAGCAGGCGCTCGAACGGTTAAATGTCTCTCTCCCAGACTTTGATATTGGCAGTTTCTCTAATAAGGACACCGCCCCCTCGAAGCTACAAAAAAACTTTGGCGAGTGCTCTGTTTAGCAAAATCGCTCAAAGCATGGGAGAAGTTTTTTATTTATCATCCCGCCAGAAGGCGGTGTTTGAGTGCCTAAAGGGTCCCCATGCTTAGCATTTTTTGACCGTTATCCTGATTGAGAGATTGGGACAATCATGGTTTTAAAACAAGGTTTCCAAATCCGAGTACTCTTCGAATAATCGCTCCAAGGTAGGCTGCCGAGGCGACTTTATTCACTCCGCCTAATTACTCGGAATCGATCAAACGCGGTCAACTTTGGCTAGAATCGGATCAAGTAGGTCAACTCAGGCCGAGTTTAACTTTAAAACAAATAAAATATAAATCATATGCCTATCATATTAAAGAATGAATATCATTTGCACGTGTTTTGTTATAATTATTAGCAAACTTATGTAACTTAACATATATTTAATTTTCGAAAACTAATTTCTTTATAATTTACCATGTCCGAGTACTCCACGAGTACTCTCCGCCTAAACCGAGTAATCTCAACTCCCCGCTCGACCGACTAGGAAGCGTCTAGCGACTTTTGCAACCATGGGGACAATGCATGTCTACACTATAATACAGAGCCATTCTCAAATACCGGTTGATGATCCCTATGTACCCGGAAGATGAAACCTGCCCGATATGTCGTAAAGCTTATCTGGATAAATACAGAGAGCACGCAGTTCATTATAAAGAGCTCACTGGGTTCAAATATCGGCATGACTGGGTGCAGGATGTTTTGTGGGACATCCTGAGAAGAGCTGAGATTTCTCCTAAGAATTAGGCCCTTGTGAATTTCCTCACGGACCCTATGGAAGGGACATCTACTTTGCGACCAGCGGATCTGCTCGCCTTTAGCTGGGTTGGGGGGAACATGCTTGTGTGGATGTCAGGGGGGTTTCCCATTGGTTAGTTTAAGGGAAAACGGCTTTGTAGCTGGACAAGCAACAAGAAAGGAAGAATCAAAGAAAGTAGATAAGCACGCTAAAGCTTGCGTAGAGAACCAGCATGTCTTTCTCCCTTTTACCTTTGATACATTTGACTCCTAGTGCTAGAAGCTATCCACTTCTTGACCAGGGTCCAATGGGTCATCCACAACAATTGTTCAACCCTAGGGGGCAGAGGTTTGTCTTT
Source organism: Scalesia atractyloides (assembly GCA_947069175.1). Classification (NCBI taxonomy): domain Eukaryota; kingdom Viridiplantae; phylum Streptophyta; class Magnoliopsida; order Asterales; family Asteraceae; genus Scalesia; species Scalesia atractyloides. Next base: position 12,482,834 of record CAMTDV010000001.1, on the reverse strand, counting down.
GGAATGTTAGGGTTTACAATTCAGAAAGGAGTAACGGCGCAACTTGTTGCCCGTTTACTTTATATTTTGATGTAACTTAGCAAGGTTTTTAAAGGAATATATAAGTAACTTTTGATCTAAAATAAAAAATAATCAGCCGATGACACTTCCAATAAATACAAACCTTACGAAAATCAATTTAGATACCATCAACTTAACCATATGTTTAGCACATGAGTTATTCCAAAGGGGCAACAAAATGACCAAATAAGAATCACACCAAGAGAACTAGGATCCAACAACTATCAAACCCAACGTTTTATATGCAAATTCCACCAACTTTTCAATCTCGTCATAATCAATATAACCATTGCGGTTAGCATCCGCAGACCTCACCCCACACCACCCCCTGAAGGCGGTGAACCGACCTCCTCTCATCGCATGGACAGCTTGCTGGAGTTCTTGTTTGCTAATCCGGCCATCTTTATCTTGATCAAATGTCATCAACCATATCTTGAATTCCACCATTGTCAATATATGTACCCCATTTTTGCCAACTGCATTGCCTCCGTACATAGTCTTCATCTTTGTTTATGATGAAAATTTCTCAAGAGTATAACACTTATATACAAGTTTAGAGAATCAGATCCTATGTAGGCGCAAGAATATATTGGTTGACTATGAGTTGGATTTGTTCCTTAAATGATTAAAATATATGGAAAATGCATAAATCATACCTAAATGATTAAAATATACAGAAAATGAATTAATCAACTATGTACGAAAATTCTTTTTACATAACGGTATCTTTCCACTAGATTATTATTTCGAATATTACAGAGGCATATTTAAAGTAAAAAAAATCTTTTTATATTATTAAATAAAAAAAATTTTACACGTGTTAATCTCTGGTGCATTCCTATCTTATTTTTCAGTTTTTTTTTCCTATTAAACAATCGTTTAACTAAATATTTATAATTTGTGTTTTCTCATTTTTCATATTTTTTTTCTTTTTTGTAAAACCAGGAAAATATATAATTTTTTAATCTTATCTAAATTGAATTTAGTTAAATTATTTTCTTAATACTATTATTATTATTATTTAAATTAAATTTAGTTAAATTAATTTTAGCTTTTGGATAAACAGATTCTATAAAATGTTAATTTTGGAAGAAGCTATATGGGTAAATAATGAGACCTTTACATAGGTTATTGATGGAGAGTGGAAAGAGTCTTGGAAACATTAGTGTTGCGTATAATGAAATTTTTAGAGATATATCATACAAGAACTGGTTGTATAATTAGGGGATTGGGTGTTTCACTTTCTATCATTTACCACATCTAATCATGTTTTGTCACATCATCGAACTTGATTCTATCACTAGTGATGGATTTTAGTGGTTGTGTCCATCACTCACAACACCCATGATATCATGTGAAGGAGAAGGAAGTAGGGAGTGTTTGGGAAGAAATCTTCACTCGATCTCACCACCACGTGTAGTCACTATGAGTGGCGGAGGTGTTCCACGTGTGGTGAGACACTCCGAACGTGTCATCACTAAGCGCCCCGACGTCACCCCCACCCCTCCTTAGAGATATAGTATGTGTCTCTTTTCTATATCATTAATGTTTACATATAATTAAGATAGAATTTGCCAATTCTTACAATTTATACTAAGTTAAACTATTTAATGTATTTTGTTTGTCAATTCTTACAATTTATACTTATTTAAACTATTTAATGTATTTTGTTAATTGTCATATGTATATTTAATTATTTTTTCCTTAACATTTTATTTTAGGAACGTATAGGTTAAAGCTTTATAGTAATTTTATTTCATAAACCACGTATAGGATGTACATGTGAGCTCTAACCTAGTATAATAATATAATAATCAATAAATAAAGTTGAATCTTTAAATAAATAATAAAATATTAACATAGCATTATTCGTAAATCCACACTTTTTAATATGTAAATAAACTAGGTTTTACCTCAGCGTTTCGCGGTGGAAGTGTGATCGTTTTTCTCCACGCAAGTGGTTGAAGTTTGGTCATTATCGGTTTGCTTTGTCGTAAAATGTAAAGGCGAACATCGTTGTGGTTTTCATTATGGCAAAATACCAGCAAGAATGTTCACTCATACGCAGTTATGTGTCGTCACGATACCGTAACGATAACATTGCTTTTATAGCCTACGATGCAAAAAAAAAACTACTTGATTTTGAATACAACTATGTTTTTAAACAAATCTGCAGTATACGTTCACCCACAAAAACTAAAAACAACCATACACTTAAAAAAACTAAAAATAACCGAACATTTCGTTATTTTTTTTTTTTTTTTGGGTTAACAAACGAATATCAATGAAAAACTAACTACCCTATATTGAAGATCCAATCTGCATTTTTAAATTTTGTACTCACCATTGTTTCAAAGAAAATATGATATGAATGGTATTATATGGCAAATGAAAAAACTGAAAATTATAGGAAGTTGAATTGTAATAAATTGATTATATTTGTATTTAACAAAATAAACTATGTATCATCGAAAGTAAAAAAAAAGGCGTGGACCAACATATAAATGACAAGTGACCCGATAGTTGTCTGGTGCCGTAGCCAAGAGGATACCTAAATTACTCGAAAAATGTATTATATTTGACTCAATTTATTTATGAATAAAATTTACGTAATTTCATATATAATTAATTATTTTTGTTATAATAATCGCAAATTATAAGCTTATACTCGATTACTCTCTCATACTAGCGATACAGACACATCACACATGACACATTGTGTTTTGCTAGTGAAATCTATAAGATTACTTATACATATATATCTTACATTATTTACAAGGTTGCCTAAATTTTGTATCTAATAGTGTCGACTTATAAAGAAATAATTCACTAAGTCAATATCATCCATGTATTTTCGACCAACTTGTAGCAAATTAACTTTATCTTTTATTTATAAATTTTAAATAGGTAAATTTAAATTATCAATCATGTATCGTTAGAATGTTGTGCTTCATTATTTGTACAACGCTTATTTTCCGTCATCTCATGTTAAAATCGTGCTTCCTCACTTATTTTCCGGTGACATTAAACAAAAATTGTGCATAATCGTTAGAATGTTGTGCTTCATTATTTGTAGACAAACCACCTTCTCTCTTTGAAACTTCATGAAACCATCCTAGGTCAGCTAGTTGACTGACAATCTAGTCAAAGAACGGTAACGAAGAAGCTTGAGAGATCGTTAGAACTTTGATCGGCGATCAAACCCATATTTTGGCAAAGAACTTTGGTTGGCGGTGTGGTAGATGCGAGCGTAGTTATGGTGGTGGTTTTCCGGCAAAGAACATGTGTTAAAGAATCTCGGTTGTGGTGCAGTAGTTGATCGTTTGTAGACTAAAAAAGAAACAGTTGTGTACATTAACAATTTATTAAATTGCCCTCTTGGCAGTGTGATAAGCTTCGACCTCAATTGTTATCATATAGAATATAATGAAATATTAACCAACTTAACTATTTTCGTTTTTTGTAACGTCAGTTAAAGAAAACCATGGTAAATTTATTGACTTTTGAAATAAAAAACTTAATTTTCATCTACGTGCTTTTTACATTTTAGCCTATGGTGATGTGTAATAAATATTTGTGTAACATTACTCATCCTCATTTATAGTCCTGCACACGAATACAAATTAAAAAGAAGTTGTCAATATAATAAGACTTTAACCTTTGCGCCTAATTTCTTTTGGTTTAAGAATTAAATCTAAGACATCTTCTTTAAAAGTAAGTGTTTAAAGATTTTGTGTTTACCAACGGATTATCATTCTATTGGTAGTAATAAGCTTTTAACTAATCTAATATAGCTTTTATAATGTATTTTCATTTCTTTCTTTTTAAGGGAGTATATAGTTTAGTTTGATTTAATTTGCTTAAGTTATTTACCTCAAACGAATTAAAATCGAAGTCATCGGTTAATTTAAATAAGGAATTTATTTTAGACTTAACAAACGACCTTATATCTTAGAGGAGTCTTAACAAGCGGACTTGTCAAACCATTTGACGGGGAATGCGGTGTCTCGGTTCGTTGATGGCCTCAGGGAGGCTATAGAAGACATAGTCGTAGGTGGCGTCCACTTCTTTGGTGACCTACAGTGGCATCTTGCATCTCTGTCAATGCGTTTAGGTGGTTTGGGCCTCTTCTCAGCTCGAGATGTTGGGACTTATGCCTTTGTGGTGTCTAGAGCTCGGTCTTGATAACTGCAAGATCATATCCTTCGAAACAGTGGGGTCGTTTGGCTTGATCTGTACTATCAACAGGTGCTCGAACGGTTAAATGTCTCTCTCCCAGACTTTGATATTGGCAGTTTCTCTAATAAGGACACCGCCCCCTCGAAGCTACAAAAAAACTTTGGCGAGTGCTCTGTTTAGCAAAATCGCTCAAAGCATGGGAGAAGTTTTTTATTTATCATCCCGCCAGAAGGCGGTGTTTGAGTGCCTAAAGGGTCCCCATGCTTAGGATTTTTTGACCGTTATCCTGATTGAGAGGTTGGGACAATCATGGTTTTAAAACAAGGTTTCCAAATCCGAGTACTCTTCGAATAATCGCTCCAAGGTAGGCTGCCGAGGCGACTTTATTCAACTCCGCCTAATTACTCGGAATCGATCAAACGCGGTCAACTTTGGCTAGAATCGGATCAAGTAGGTCAACTCAGGCCGAGTTTAACTTTAAAACAAATAAAATATAAATCATATGCCTATCATATTAAAGAATGTATATCATTTGCACGTGTTTTGTTATAATTATTAGCAAACTTATGTTACTTAACATATATTTAATTTTCGAAAACTAATTTCTTTATAATTTACCATGTCCGAGTACTCCACGAGTACTCTCCGCCTAAACCGAGTACTCTCAACTCCCCGCTCGACCGACTAGGAAGCGTCTAGCGACTTTTGCAACCATGGGGACAATGCATGTCTACACTATAATACAGAGCCATTCTCAAATACCGGTTGATGATCCCTATGTACCCGGAAGATGAAACCTATCCGATATGTCGTAAAGCTTATCTGGATAAATACAGAGAGCACGCAGTTCATTATGAAGAGCTCACTGGGTTCAAATATAGGCATGACTGGGTGCAAGATGTTTTGTGGGACATCCTGAGAAGAGCTGAGATTTCTCCTAAGAATTAGGCCCTTGTGAATTTCCTCACGGACCCTATGGAAGGGACATCTACTTTGCGACCAGCGGATCTGCTCGCCTTTAGCTGGGTTTGGGGGAACATGCTTGTGTGGACGTCAGGGGGGTTTCCCCTTGGTTCGTTTAAGGGAAAACGGCTTTGTAGCTGGACAAGCAACAAGAAAGGAAGAATCAAAGAAAGTAGATAAGCACGCTAAAGCTTGCGTAGAGAACCAGCATGTCTTTCTCCCTTTTACCTTTGATACATTTGACTCCTAGTGCTAGAAGCTATCCACTTCTTGACCAGGGTCCAATGGTCATCCACAGCAATTGTTCAACCCTAGGGGGCAGGGGTTTGTCTTTGGAATGTTAGGGTTTGCAATTCAGAAAGGAGTACCGGCGCAATTTGTTGCCCGTTTACTTTATATTTTGATATAACTTAGCAAGGTTTTTAAAGAAATATATAAGTAACTTTTGATCTAAAATAAAAAATAATCAGCCGATGACACTTCCAATAAATACAAACCTTACGAAAATCAATTTAGATACCATCAAATTAACCATATGTTTAGCACATGAGTTATTCCAAAGGGGCAACAAAATGACAAAATAAGAATCACACCAAGAGAACTAGGATCCAACAACTATCAAACCCAACGTTTTATATGCAAATTCCACCAACTTTTCAATCTCGTCATAATCAATATAACCATTGCGGTTAGCATCCGCAGACCTCACCCCACACCACCCCCTGAAGGCGGTGAACCGACCTCCTCTCATCGCATGGACAGCTTGCTGGAGTTCTTGTTTGCTAATCCGACCATCTTTATCTTGATCAAATGTCATCAACCATATCTTAAATTCCACCATTGTCAATATATGTACACGTTTTTTGCCTACTGCATTGCCTCCGTAGATAGTCTTCATCTTTGTTTATGATGAAAATTTCTCAAGAGTATAACACTTATATACAAGTTTAGAGAATCAGATCCTATGTAGGCGCAAGAATATATTGGTTGACTATGAGTTGGATTTGTTCCTTAAATGATTAAAATATATGGAAAATGCATAAATCATACCTAAATGATTAAAATATAAAGAAAATGCATTAATCAACTATGTACGAAAATTCTTTTCACATAACGGTATCTTTCCACTAGATTATTATTTCGAATATTACAGAGGCATATTTAAAGTAAAAAAAATCTTTTTATATTAATAAATAAAAAGAAGTTTAACATGTGTTAATCTCTAGTGCATTCCTATCTTATTTTTCAGTTTCTTTTTTCTATTAAACAATAGTTTAACTAAATATATATAATTTTTTTTTTCTCATTTTCCATAATTTTTCTTCTTTTTTATAGAACCAGGAAAATATTTAATTTTTTATTCTCATTTAAATTGAATTTAGATAAATTATTTTCTTAATACTATTATTATTATTTAATAATTAATGGGATACATAAATAAGAAATTCTATTAAAATCACAAACTTTATGTATCTCTCTTATTTACTGTTTATTTTTTTTCACTTATTAATAATTATCTAATATTTCATTGGTTCTACCACATGTAATACACATGTTTCTAACCTAATAATAAATAAAAAAACAAACTAAAATTTTAATAAGTAAATAGTGCATTCATTTATCATTTAAATAAATATCTTGACGACCGTATATGTTAATCGATTGCATTATATTCATTTAGTTCGTGTAATATACGAGGTTCTGAGCTAGTTAGATTAATAAGTAAACTATGCATTTAATCATCTATGGGTATCATTAAAAAATTATAAGAAACAAACAATCATAACAATAAACTAGATATGAATACAAACTTCTATAGTTTTTAAAATTGCATTTGTAAGATGCGAAACAATTACAAAATTAATATATCATTTACATGTATACAAACCTAATTAAAAACATGTGTAATTATAATGAAGAGAAAAGTAGGATTCTAGAAGCATAGTCCTATTTCTTGGAAATTATGATAAATAATTTAGTGATTAAAGCAAATGAATGAGAGATCATAAGCTTTAATTGTGTGTTGGAATTTGTGTTGAACTTTAAAGTGGGGGAAGTTGTGTTTGTCCCACATTGGTGGAGAGATAATCTTGTGTTGATTTATATCTATAATTCTCTACACGAATGTATTCCTATGTGACAAGTTACACCCAGTGGCAGCCAGGAGGGTGCGAAGCACCCAACACGCGCCCAAGCCCGGGGACGGGCACGGGCCCGGGCCCGGGACCCGGACGAGGGCGATGGGCGCAATGTGACGCTTGGCTGTTGTACCCTGAGAAACAAACGGATTCACCTGGGTGACCCAAAATCTGTTTTAAGGGAAGCGTGATCTTCACGTGTCTCAGTCACCTTCGTTTTCTTTTCTTTGTTTATTTGTAATGTTTTCTCAGTTTAGTTTTCATATGTACTTCCATTCTGTTTATTTCAATTTTGTATATTTCATGTATTCAGAATTCCATTAATAAAATTGTTAATTTATTTGTATTGTGAACGGTTTCCCTACAAGCTTAAAACAGATTTTAAACCCGTTCACTTTTTTGGTTTTTAAAATTTTTATAAAGTGTTTCTGTTGAGTACTGCAAAACTTTTGTAGTTTGCATTGGTTTTCTGTAAACCAATTTATTTCTATAAACTGTTTTTTTACTCTTGTTTCAGAAATGGCTACTGCTCAATCAAACACATCAACCACTGTTGGATCCACATCCACTACTACGGGACCATTAGTTGGTACCCAAGCGGCTCAAGCGCATGCTAACTATGCTGAGAAACCAGAGAAGTTTACTGGTTTAAATTTTAAGAGATGGCAACGGAAGATGTTGTTCTATCTGACGAATCTAAACCTTGCGAGGTTTCTGACTGAGTCTCCTCCTGTTCTCGCAGAAGGGACATCTGATGTTCAATCTATGAGTGTTGTTAATGCGTGGAAACATTCTGAGTACCTATGTCGCAACTATGTGTTGAACGGTTTGTTAGATGCATTGTATAACGTGTATCTCAAAGTTCCAACTGCCAAAGAACTATGGGGGTCGTTGGAACGCAAATACAAGACCGAGGATGCGGGTACTAAAAAGTATGTTATGGCTAGATTTTTGGACTATAAAATGATTGATTCAAAGACTGTTATGAGTCAAGTTCAAGAATTGCATATTATCCTTAGTGACATTTTGTCAGAAGGAATGAATCTTAGTGAAACATTCCAAGTGGCAGCAATTGTTGAAAAGTTGCCTCCAAGTTGGGTGGACTTCAAGAATTACCTTAAGCATAAGCGAAAGGAAATGACCATTGAAGACCTTGTGGTTCGTCTTCGTATTAAAGAAGACAACAGGCTGTCACACAAAGGAAGTCAGGTTGAAGCGTCTGCAAAAGCAAACCTTGTGGAACATGGTCAATCCTTAAGGGGTTACAAGGCTAACAAAGGCCACAAGTTTAATGGCAAAGAGAAAAACAAAGGTGTTGACATTGGGCCAAAGAAAGGTGGTGTGAAAAATAAGGTTGGTCCCTTTAAAGGGAAATGTTACAACTACAGACAAAGTGGTCATCGTGTTGACCAATGTAAAGAGCCTAAACGTAACACGGCTCTTATGGTCAATGATGATATGCCTTTAATGGCCATGATTTCTGACCTCTCTACTATGATGGAGGAGATAAATTTGATGGCTAACGAGCCAAAAGGGTGGTGGGTTGACACTAGGGCAACCCGCCATGTGTGCCCAGACAAGACCCTCTTTAATACATTTAAAGAGGTGGTGGGAGAAGAAAAGTTGTACATGGGAAATGCTGTTATAGCTGATATCAAGGGAGAAGGTGATGTGATCTTAAAGTGGACTTCTGGGAAAGAGCTCACTTTGAAGAATGTGCTTTATGTTCCTGATTTGCGCAAGAGTCTTGTGTCGGGTTGGATGCTTAACAAGTTTGGCTTTTGTTTGGTTTTTGAAAGTGATACTTTTGTTTTAAGTAAGCGTGGTATGTTTGTTGGAAAGGGATATGCCCAAAATGGCATGTTCAAACTTAATATAATTTCTATTAAGAAAAACATGAATAAAAGTGATAGTACTCCTGCTTACTTGGTTGAGTCTCCTAATGTTTGGCATGGACGTCTTGGTCATGTAAATTTTAATTCGATGCGTCATTTAACTAAATTAGATTACATACCAACTTTTTCCATTGACTCTAAAACAAAATGTAAAACATATGTTGAAGCCAAACAAACAAGATCATCCTTCAAATCAGTTGAAAGAATAACTGAACCCCTTGATCTGATACACACTGATGTGTGTGATTTAAAATCAATTCCTACCAGAGGTGGTAATAAATATTTTATTACTTTTATCGATGACAATACCAGGTATTGTTATGTATACTCATTTAAGAGTAAGGATGAAGCAATTGACAAGTTTATCTTGTATAAAGCTGAGTTGAGAATCAACTAAACAAGAAAATAAAACGTGTTCGAAGTGATAGAGGAGGTGAATATGTATCACCATTTGGGGAAGTGTGTGCAAAAAGTGGCATAATACACGAGTGTACCCCACCTTATACACCCCAATCAAATGGCATCACGGAGCGAAAAAATCGTACACTAAAAGAAATGATGAATGCCATGTTGATAAGTTCTGGGATGAGCCAGGACATGTGGGGGGAGGACATTTTGTCAGCCAATTTTTTGTTAAGCAAAATACCTTTCAAGAACAAGGATGTAACACCTCATGAGTTGTGGTAGGGACATAAGTCATCCTTAATACTTGAAAGTATGGGGTGTCTGGCCAAGGTGATAGTTGCACCCCCTAAGGCTCTTAAAATAGGACCCAAAACTGTTGATTGCATTTTCATTGGATATGCCAAAAATGGTAGTTCACGTCAGTTTCTTGTACATGAATCCAAGAATCCTGATGTGCACAAGGACTCTATCATAGAGACAAGGCCAGGAAATATGACTTACTTTGAAGAAGAGTTTCCAATGTTACAACAAACTATTGCGAGTTCTTCAAATCATGCAAGTTCGTCAACAATGGTTGATGAGATTGTTCGAGAGGAAACTCACGAACAATCAGAGGCTGAAGAATGTAAGCCAAGAAGAAGTAAAAGGCAAAGGACTAAGAAATCCTTTGGGCCTGACTTTCTTACATACATGGTTGAAAGTGAGCCTCAAACCTATCGAGAAGCAGTCACCTCTTCAGACGGACCTCAATGGAAAGAAGTCATCAAGAGTAAAATTGATTCTATCTTACAGAATCATACATGGGAGTTAGTAGATCTTCCACCAGGGTGCAAGTCACTTGGATATCGATGGATATTTAAGAAAAAGATAAAAGCTGGTGGCTCTGTCGACAAGTATAAGGCAAGGCTTGTGATCAAAGGGTTTAGACAGGAGGAAGGTCTTGACTATTTTGACACATACTCGCCTGTAACTAGAATAACCTCTATTAGATTGGTGCTTGCAATTGCAGTTTTGAGAAATTTGGATAAACATCAAATGGATGTAAAAACTGCATTTCTCAATGGGGAATTAGAGGAATAGATTTACATGGAGCAACCAGAGGGTTTCTCTGCTCCTGGCCAAGAAGGCAAAGTGTGTAAACTCGTCAAGTCATTATATGGCTTGAAGCAAGCTCCAAAACAATGGCATCAAAAGTTTGACCAATTTATGCTTATCAGTGGTTTCAAAATAAATGAATGCGATAAATGTGTCTATGTGAAAGACATTTCTAAAGGATATGTGATCTTATGCCTTTATGTAGATGATATGCTTATCATTGAGAGTGATGATAAGATGATCAGATCTACTAAAGACATGTTGAAAGCGAGATTTGACATGAAAGATATGGGTCTAGCTGATGTGATTCTTGGAGTAAAGATCATTAGACCCAAACTGGTTTAGTGCTGAGTCAATCTCATTATGTTGACAAGATCCTTCAGAAGTTCAATCCAGAGGACACAAATGTAGCTCAACTCCAATTGATACCTCTCAACATTTGTCAAAAAACATTGGCGAGAGTGTTGCTCAATTGGAATACTCAAGAATCATTGGCAGTCTATGTATCTCATGTCATGTACTCGGCCAGACTTAGCATATGCTGTGAGTAGGCTAAGTAGATATACTAGTAATCCTAGTTCAGAGCACTGGAAGGGTATGACAAGATTGTTAAGGTATTTGAGATACACGAGAAACTATGGACTGCATTATGGCCAAAATCCAGCCGTTGTGGAAGAATTCAGTGATGCCAACTGGATATCCGATACGAAAGATTCCAGAGCTACAAGCGGTTATGTGTTTACCCTTGGAGGAGCAGTTATATCTTGGAAGTCGTCCAAAAAAACACTTATAGCTAGATCCACGATGGAATCTGAGTTTATCGCGTTAGATAAAGCTGGAGAAGAGGCAGAATGGTTACGTCAATTCTTGGAATATGTTCCAAGATGGCCTAAGCCTGTGACGGCTATTTGTATACATTGTGATTGCCAATCAGCTATTGGTAGAGCTCAAAATGCAATGTATAATGGCAGATCAAGGCACATACGACGTAGGCATAACACGATACAACAACTACTCTAAACTGGAGTTATCACGATTGACTATGTGAAGTCAAAGGATAACATTGCGGATTCGCTTACAAAAGGCTTAAGCAGAGAGGTAGTACATAAGTCGTAAATGGGAATGGGACTAAAGGACATAGCTATGAGGGGTTATCCAGACCAATTCCTAGAGCTCTCGCAGAACCAGGATAGTGTTCCATCACCATAACGGACACAGCGATGAGGGGTTAGCCAGACCAGGAAGAGTAATGTGTGATGTGTACTAACGTCTACATAAAAAGGAGTTGGTTCAAGGACATCGCGTCTACTAACTGCTAGGAGACTAAGTATATGTCACAAAGGAGGGTTCAAAAGGAAACTTACCTATCCTGCATTACTTAACCGCTGAAATTTTATCGTGACACTTGAGTGTGGGATGGTCTCTATTCACGTGGGGGATTGTTGGAAATTATGATAAACAATTTAGTGATTAAAGCAAATGAATGAGAGATCATAAGCTTTAATTGTGTGTGGAACTTTAAAGTGTGGGAAGTTGTGTTTGTCCCACATTAGTGGAGAGATAAATCTTGTGTTGATTTATATCTATAATTCTCTACACGAATGTATTCCTATGTGACAAGTTACACCCAGTGGCAGCCAGGAGGGTGCGAAGCACCCGACATGGGCACGGGACCTGGACGAGGGCGATGGGCGCAATGTGGCGCTTTGATGGCGCACTCATCAGTTCATATTCTAGCCAGTAGAAATACAAAGCTTGGTGCTTTGTTCTGGGATACTGAAAAATCGTATGGTGGATGCAACACACACAGCTAACAATTTTCCTAACTCTGATTCACTGTACACTCTTGTTTCAGGTACTTTTTCGGGTGCTAGGCTAATCCTGGCAGTACAATCTGCTTAGGCTGTTGTACCGTGGGAAATAGACGGATTCACCTGGATGACCCGAAATCTGTTTTAAGGGAAGCGTGATCTTCACGTGCCTAAGTCACCTTCGTTTTCTTTTCTTTGTTTATTTGTAATGTTTTCTCAGTTTAGTTTTCATATGTACTTCCGTTCTGTTTATTTCAATTTTGTATAAATCATGTATTCAGAATTCCATTAATAAAATTATTATTTTTATTTGTGTTATGAACGGTTTCCCTACACTATTCTCCACTAAAGAGCCATAGTGACGAGTGTCTGTCACTAGTAACATCCATCTTTTTGTATGATATATTTTTGTATTGATACGAAATTAAAATCATTTTTGTTCATATTTTTCTCATGTGGTAGATACCGATAACTATAATGTCCCATTAACGGATGCTATTAAAATTATCCTTCTTTACAAAATCGTTTTATTTATTGTTAATTTTGTATAAGTGACATTATTCTTCAATTGTTTAATTTATTAAAACAAATATCGACCTAAAATTAACATCTTAAAAATCTTTTCGTTAGTATTATTAGTGGACTTATTTAACTCTTTATAGTTTATTGACATAACATCTTAAAAATCTTTCATTAGTATTATTAGTGGACTTATTTAACTCTTTATAGGTTATTGACGTAACCATCTTAAAAATCTTTTCATTAGTATTATTAGTGGATTTATTTAACTCTTTATAGTTTATTGGCATAACATCTTAAAAATCTTTTCGTTAGTATTTTTAGTGGACTTATGTAATTCTTCATAGTTTATGGACATGGGAAAGAAATATAACCTGATTTATTACCATAAATCAAACATCAATTACTTCATAACATCTTTTTTTCTTTTAATTACCGGATATATTATCCACACACGTGGTCATTTTCTTTCAACAATCGGTTGCCATTTATACACCTATGATATGGGGTGGCCCCGTATAGGTTACGTATAAGCTTATATGGGGTGTATAGGCACTAACCTTAGAAGTAAAAATTGCATGTGTCCGTTTTTGTCTGGCGACTGAGCTATATGCCTCATTGAGGTCTGTGTGAGTCGTTTCGCCGCTTCTATGCCTCGTATAGGTCTATATGGAGCGTATAGATTTTTTTTTAAATATTACAAACATTTTTATACAATATTAATCATTTTCGTAAATTTATAAAAATTTAAGTAGAAACTTTTATTTTTTTATAAAAATAAAAATCAATTAAAATATTTATGTAACAATATTCATTTAAAAATGTCTTTTTATTTTTACAAAAAAAATATACTTGTATTATATAAACTTGCTAAAACTATAAATATTAATATTTCAAAAATACGTTTTATGCATCTCGTACAGGCCTATACAAGACATGTATGAGGCTTTACCTATATGTGACGTATAGTCCGGCCACCACATATGATATGATAGCAGCGGTTTTTATTCGAAATCAAAAAAGCAATGCGTCGTATATGACGTATAAAATGTGTCATATATAGTAGTAGGTATGTATGCATAAGACCCTTAATAACTATATCATATTTTGGTATATAACCACGTGTTTTCATGACTTCGACTACGTCACATCCGGTTTACCTTTGAGTAATGTATGTCTTTATATGTAAATTTAATTGATTGAAACTATAGGAGTTGAATTGATGTGAAAGGATAAAAAAATGTATTTACTTACTATCATTATTTTGTAATGTAAATAAAGGAACTCAGCCACAAATTAATTCACATTTTAAATTAAAACTTAGATTTTTATTTATATACTTCTAACATTTTGTTTTAACAGCCATAAAGTTGAACATCATAGAAGATTCAATATTACTCTTTTAAGCTTGATACTTGCTATTGATAACGTCACAGTTTGCCGAAGGAAAGCAGATGTTGCGGGCATTACCCAACTAAGATGGATGGCTACCTTGCACCACCTGGTCTAACAAAAACTTTTAAAATAAATGGCAATTAAGCCATTTCATTTCACCAACATATCATATCTTCATGAATAAAGGGCAATTAAGTCAATTCATTTCACCAACCTATCATCTCTTCATGAATAAAGGGCAATTAAGTCAATTCATTTCACCAACCTATCATCTCTTCTTGAATCCTATATCTGGAGAGAAACAATGGTAGTGTCAAAATTCACCAAATATTCATCTAAAAATAGACAAAAATAATTTAAAAAAAAAACAGCTCTGCCATTCAGATTACGTTGCGGTGAAAAAATCACACGATCTCATTCAATGCCGTTCCTCATTTCGAAATGGAAATCCTTTTAATCTTCGTTGAAAAATTTCGAAATTTTCTTCATCCAGAGGTAAATTTCACTTATTATGTTTGTTTTAGACTCTAATAACATAATATAATCATCAATCTGATTCAAATTCTGTTTTGCAGTGGATTTGGAGCCATAATTGTTGATTTATTCAAGTTTTCGGGGGCCAAAATCCAGAGGGGTTTTGTAATACGCTTCTGGATTTGACTCCGGGGATTTGCCGGTAAGATTTCGATATGTTTGTTCTTAATTTTATGGTTAGTTTGATGATTATTGAATATCACATTTGTTGGTAGTGATGCTGCAATATTGATGTATTATGGTGGTCGAACCATAATATTGATGGTTGTAAGTAATGAATAAAAGTGCATTTTTATAATAAAATTTTGAATTTACATCGATATAGATGGTAAACGTGCAACAAGCTGCGCCGCTACCTCTTTTTTAATAGCAAAACTAAGTATTTTAAAAATTACGTCCATAGATATCGGGGTCATAGCATTAGCATTACTATGCATGACCCTTTGAACTCGACTAAGTAGGTCTACGGCCTCTGACGCTAGGAAACCAAAAGTATCAAAAGAAAATGAATTTTATTATTATTATTATTATTTGTTTGCATTCGTTTAGTTTTAAAGGTAGGTATATAAATGCATGTTGGACTTTTCTGTTAGGAGATTGTTCCTTTAATTTCTTTGACATAATTTTCATATGAAATAGTTTTGTTCCTTTGAATTTGGGGAAATGGCAATTATAAATGAAACTAGTGCACACATGATCCTTTGGTTTTAAGAGGATTAGTGATAGAAGCCTTTGTATGCACTCTATTGCAAAGTGAGTGTTTATGCGACTTGAAAACAAAGGAAATAGCTTTGCTAGTTGTTTAAAACACTCGTTGAAGTTCGATCAACAAGGGAAAATTACTTAAATAGACAATGTTGACCAAGACTTCTTAAAACAGAGACACTTTTTTTCAAATTTCTAAACTGTTTAGACCAATTAGAAAATGCATCTAAGTCTTAGCCAGTACTTTTTGGCACAAAAATTCATGTTAAGCTCGTACATTTTGTTTAGCCGGTCAGACGCTTAGCTGGTTAGCCTGCGTCTATTTAGGAAAAGTAAAAAATGTGTGCCTATTTTGGAAAAGTCAAGATCAACATTGTCTATTCTTGTAATTTTCCCGTTCATTGACACTAGAGCTAAAACACTTCAATTTAGTTGTTTAGAAAGAAATTATGCTTGCTCGAAATGTGATACACAAGGGAAGAAACTAATAGAGCCCAGTTTGGCCTTTGCTACTTCTAACCGGGTTCTGTTAGTTTCTCCATGAAGGAACCCGAAACGGGTTCCCCTAAATTAGTAGTCTAATGCAACAAAATCCCTTTTTTTCTCAATAGAATGAAATGTAAATTTCTCTGATCACTTGAATTTCAGATACCCAGCTGACTCTACTTGTCTAATATTTCTGGAATGGATGAAGAGAAAGTTGGGGAAAAAAATTCAAATAGTAACCCAGAAGCAAACCCCGGTGATCAAGACTCCCCTGATTATGGCAGTGAGGATTCATTTGTAACTCCAGATTCATCTTCAGGACGGTTTAACGTCGATATATCTCCAAATGAAAGCAGAAGTGGTTCAGGTAAACGGTCTGAAAAGAGTGACTCAAAAGATTGTGGTTCAGATAAACAGCCTGAAAAAGATGAGTCGAAAGATAGTGGTTCGAATAAACAGCCTGAAAAGAATGAGTTGAAAGATAGTGGTTCGAATAAACAGCCTGAAAAGGGTGACTCGAAAGATGGTCATGTTGATACAGCTAAACCGTTATCTGTTAAAGAAGCTGTTTCCAAGTTTGGTGCTATTGTCGACTGGAAAACTCACAGAGCTCAAACAAATGAGGTATGTAATGAACGTAGGTCACCTTGACTGAACCACGTAAATTCTCGTGTTCTTTATTTTCTGCTAGTGTGTGTGTTTGTTTCGCTTCCGCCGGGACCAACTATGGTCGCATACCTAACATGTTTTATATATAGTTATAAAAACTATATTAAGCCAAGTTTTAACACACTTGGGGCAACTTTGACAGTTACATTTTGAGCTAATGTCTAAATGCTACCCATTTGAAATGTTGGAGGTAAAATAGCTAATTTATGTGTGTTATACCTTTGTAGAAATGTTAGGACCTATGGCCAGCCATTACATGACATATTGGTCACATACCAACTTTTCCCATAAATAAAGACCTAAAACGCTTATGATACGCGATACTATATCGTGTTTTAGATTTTCACTCATGTATCATCATCAAATGTCCTTTCGGTGGTAGTTAGCTGTCAAAATTCGATATATACATGACAGTAAGACATGTATCAAGAGTTTTTTTTTTTTTTTCGCGTATCACTAAACTGACATGTGCTATTTAAGGGAATGGAATTTTGACAATACATCACTAAAACATACTCATTGAAACACAATAGTGACATGAGCTATTAAAAAGTTGTTACACTTGCTCTAAGTTCCTGTGTGTTTATGCAGAGACGCAAGTTCATAGAACAAGAACTCGAAAAAGCCCAAGAGGAGATACCAATATTCAAACAAAAATCCGAGCTGGCCGAACAAGCAAAACAAAAGGCATTAAAACACCTAGACGGTACCAAAAGGTTAATACAAGAACTCAAACTGAATCTAGAACGAGCCCAAACCGAAGAACGCCAAGCCAAACAAGACTCAGAACTCGCGCAGTTACGCCTCCAAGAACTTGAACAAGGAATCACCGATGAATCATCAAGTGTTGCAGCCAAAACCCAACTCGAAGTAGCCAAAGCCCGCCACGAAAACGCAGCTTCAGAACTCATAACTGCCAGAGCAGAACTCGAAGAAACTTGTAGAGATTATGAAATTTTAATATCCGAACGAGACTTTGCGGTTCAGAAAGCGAAAGAAGAAGTGTCGGCAGCTAGAGAACTCGAAGAAGAAGTCGAAAATCTAACGATCCAGCTTATAACTACAAAAGAGTCAATAGAGCACATACATGTTTCACATTTGGAAACGGAAGAACATTGGGTTCACGAAGCGAACGAACGCGATCAAGAACTGTTGGCTTTGGATCAGGAACTGAAACAAACGGAACAAGAGTTAGAGAAAGTTAAACAAGAGATTGTTATAGCAGAAGACTTGAAGTTGAAGCTACAAACCGCTTCGCAGTTACTTCATAGTTTAAAAGATGAACTAGCGGTTTATATGCAAGGGAAGGTGCCTGAAGAAGATCATGAGAAGTTTACGCGTAAAGATGTACAGTCGGGTGTCACGATAGCGAAGAAGAATCTTGATGAAGTTATTCGTAATATCGAAAAAACCACGGAAGAGATTATGAGTTTGAAAACAGCTGCGAAGTCGTTAACTGCACAACTCGAGGGTGAGAAGCAAGTTTTAGAGAATATCCGAATGCAAAAAGGGTTAGGAGCGGACACGGTTGTGAATCTTGAGTCCGAGATGAAACGGGCCCGATTAGAACTCGAAGAGATTAGGAGAAAAGAAAAGGAAGCGCGCGAAAAGCTTGTGGAACTCCCGAAACAGTTACAAAAAGCCGGTGAAGACGCTGAACACGCTAAGTTGTTTGCCGAAGGAGCCCGTTTGGTGTTAAAAAGAGCGAAAATAGCGGCTGATCAATCCAAAAATGAAGCGAGTTCAATACTGAGTCAACTCGCTACGATTGAGAAGGAGATCGAGGCTGCACGGGCTCAGGAGAAGTTAGCATTAGGAGCCATTAGCGCGCTGTACGAGAGTGAGTCGGCTCGTATTACCAGAAAAGAAGACCCAAAAGGCGGGATCACGATCACGTTAGAGGAGTATTATGAACTAAGTAAACGGGCCCACGATGCGGAAGAAGCGGCTGGTAAAAGGGTTGTTGAAGCCATGGCTCAAATTGATGAAGCGAAGGAGTCGGAAATGCAAAGTTTGAATAAACTTTTACAACTGAACTCGGAAATTGCTGCGCAAAAAGAAGCGTTGAATGTTGCGTTGCAAAAGGCGGAAATGTCTAAAGAGTCGAAGTCGAATATAGAAGATGAGCTCAAGAGACGAAATGGTGAAACTGTAGAAGACGTGGGTTCGAGCTCAAGAGACGAAATGTCGAAAACGCAGAATGAAACGACACCAGATAAACTTGTTGCATCAAGCAGTTCGAAGAAGGAAGGATCTTCGAAAGGAAAAACTAACACTAATGAGGGGAAATCTAGTAGTAGTGTTAGAGGGTTGTTTAAGAAAAAGAAGTTTATGCCAAAGTTTTCACTCATGTTTATGGGGAAGAAAAAATCGACTTCGAACAAGCATTCTTGAGTATTCTTTTACATCGATTAACCCTTTGTAGTTTGTTGTATCATATACTCGGTTATTTCTTTGCATGTTGGTTGGAGACTTGGAGGTGGCAATACAGGTAGAAATGGCTCGGTCAGTTTACTAACTTAGGCTTTAAAAACTACAAATCAAACCGGACAGGCTGGTGGGACCGACCAAAACGGTTTAGCTTGCAGGGTTTGAACTTGGTTTTTTTTTAACCATCATTTTGTATTATTGTTTTTTTTAAAAAAAAAAAAAGCTAAAGAGGGTCATCTACGCATACATAAATACATAAATTCATTTTCCAATAAAAAAATACAGGGGGGGGGGGTGTTCCTACTACTGAGGAGGGGTATGCGAGCCCCCATTGCAGAGACTCATGAATAACAAGAACCCCACCAACACTCAATGACTCGATATGAAAGATGACCAGCTCTTCAACTTTTAGCGCCATATCTTCCAAAACCAATTGTACTGTCCGTCCGGTTTGCAACCCCTACTACCTCTGCCTGTGTAGCAACCTAGCAATATCGAAACTATTTTAATATCATATACTACACCTAGCCAAACTTTAAAACATCAAATGGTGACAACAGAGTAGCATGGTGATCAGCAGACTGTGATGACGTGTTTAAAATTCAGCGAATTAGGCATGACCCAGTTAAGAAATTTTACCCAAACGAACTCATACTTTAGGGTTTACAGGTTTGGTTTCTTTAAAACCAGAATTGCTAGTATTTTTTCATCATTTAACGGCTTTCTCTTTTAAGCTTATAAAGAGTAACGAAGTGTAGGTGATCAAAGAGACCAAATCCATAGCGGCATAAAGTTTCAATCCTAAACCCGTTCTGATCAATCTTGAATCCATAAACGGCTTTAAAAACATGCCAAAAACTCCCCATTTTGATTGATCTTAAACCCATAAACGGCTTTAAGAACATGCAAAAACGACTCGTAAACTTGCTAACCAAAAATCCAAGATCCATACTCCGAACCTTTTAACCTACAACTTTACCCGTTATAAGTAAGACTATCACAAAAATCAACCTATTTGTAACTTATCGAGTTAAAATTTCCATCTCTAGAATAAATGAACTGCTATTGTGTCATATCCACCACAAGTAGTAACGTACAAGTGCTCATTTTTTTGTGAAAAACTAACAAGTGTACCACATGGTGGTTAATGGAATACTTTTACTTGTTAAACAATCATGCATTTCGTTCAATAGTTTTTCCATGAACCGAGACCCCGGGCCCATATATCAAACGACAACGATTATTGAACGAACTAACTAATCGAGTGACCACTTCCTTAAAGAACATGGATGCCATCTGCAATCACAAGAAGAAGTTATTATATTACAGACAGATACTGTACATATAAAAATAGCATCAAGTAAATATTTAATTTACATGATAAAAACCCATTATCTAATCGAGTTAGCAAGTTAAATTGATGTGCTTGAACACGACCCACATATTTATTTGTGTCAAAGATATCAACCCTAACCAACCACAACACGCTTAAAATCTTGTAACCCAAACACGACCCATATTGCCCATTTATCTCAACGAGTATGGGTTGGTAGGCTGTGAATGAGTTGTTAACGAGCTGTAGTAATTGGGTTAAACGGATAGTAATAATTGGGTTAAACGGGTTGGTGGGTTGTCTTATAAAAGATATAATATTTATTTTTTTTATTCTAATTTTCCGCATCTGAATCCAGAAGGTTTGAAATCTTGTCATTTTCATCCGGCTTGTTAACTCCATCCATCTTTCTCCATTAAGTCAGGGGTATTTCTGTCTTTATTGTTCACTTAAAGGGCAATTCAGTCTTTTTCAGGGGTATTCGGTGAAAAAGACTGAATTGCCCTTTTAAGTCAACAAAAGGACGGAAATATCCCTGACTTAACGGAGAAAAATGGATGAAGTTAACGAGCCGAATGAAAATGGCAAGATTATAAATCTTTTAGATCCAGACACGGAAAAACAAACCTTTGGACGAAAGTCACAAAACTGGCCAAACCTTTTAAGTCAACAAAAGGACGGAAATATCCCTGACTTAACGAGAGAAAAATGGATGGAGTTAACGAGCCGAATGAAAATGGCAAGATTATAAATCTTTTAGATCCAGACGCGGAAAAACAAACCTTTGGACGAAAGTCACAAAACTGGCCAAACCTCAGGGACAAAAATGGCATTTTACTCTATTAAAAATTAGTAATAACTTTCCAAGGTTTGCAAAATGATAGTAACCTGCGAGTATAAGGGTGACTGGAACTTAAAATCCACAAAGAAATGAAGATCGCATGTTCCCGGAACAGGTCCAGGATTGAACTCCCAAACGTTTATTAAATGATCAAAAAGGCTGCTTTGTGAAGATGTCGTCTGGAATCATAACAAAAGCAAAGACAAAATGCATTAATATTGATGTCAAGACCAATTACAAACATTTCTTGATTCAAATACATGATATAAACGCTCACCTTTATCATTTTCGGTTTTACCAATTGCACATGAGATACATAGCTTTCAACAAGAAATTTAAAACCAATTTCCAACTCAGCGTCAAAAGACGAATCTGAATGACGTTGAACTATATCCGATCGCTGACACCATGGAAGAAAATCCTGATACATATCTACAGCAGCAACTACTGCAAATAATTGCTCTGGAGAATATCTGAAACAAAAGTGGGTCAATATAAGTTCACCAAGCAATTAAACAGGTCAATCGGTTGAAGGACTTTTGTGTATTTTTTACAAGTTTAGGAGCTTTAATATACCAAAACTAATAAAAATCCCAGCGCGTGGCGGAGGAATTCAGTCGGTATCGGTTCAGTTCGTTACGGTATCGATATAGTACCGATACTCGGTATAGCAACCGAAAGGAAAAACTCCAAAAGTAAAATACCGACAATCGGTATAATTAACGAATGCAAGTTATTTAAAGTATACGGGTGCGATTGAAAGTTAAAAGACACACAAAAAGCAAAATCCACAAAAAGGGGCTCATTTTAGTACAATACCGACACTCGGTACAGCAACCGAAAGAAAAAACACCAAAAGCACAATACTGACAATCGGTATAAATAACAAACGCACGTTATTTAAAGTATACGGGTGCGATTGAAAGTTGAAAAAACACACAAAAAGACAAACCACAAAAAGAGGCTCATTTAGCGTAGATAGGCCTGCTCATTTTAGCAAAAGCAAACGGTGCATTCTAGCATCACCTCACTATTCACATGAACTTTGCTATATATATAATGAGTTTGGAGGACTTTTTCGTGCAAAATAAGAAAGTATGTTCGTTTTTATGTATCTACCCTAATTCTCTATGATTACTACTTGCATGAATTATTATAAATAGAGAATTACTAAATTACCCCATAATACGCTTCTCCTCGTGAATTTTAGACAAAACATTACTTCCTTCATCCCCGTCACCACAGCCCAGAAATCCCCGCTTTTGAATAAGAATACCAGAAGACGTACTTTGCAAGGAGAAAGGAACATCCTTACGAGTACCAGCAACCGTATGAGAAGAAGATGGCAATGTTTCAATAGTAGTACCAATGGTTTTGAAACACCGACTCTGAACATAATTTTCCAATTCAGGGTTGTTTTGTAAGCATCTTATTAACCGTTTGCCACTGTTTTTGGATGTAATCAACTGCCCCACGGCCTTTGAAGTTGACTTCAATGATAACATGGCAGCACTTAATACCTGTAAAACCGAAGGTAGATTTTAGATCCCTCTCATACAAGTGTACGCCACACATAGACATTGACACACATTTCCTTTAAATGAGTGGACCGAACTACAAAACTCATTATATGTAATATACCAACTTTTATATCAGTGATGAGTCCATTATAAGTATGAATTGAACATGATGTTTATAGAAAAAAGAGAGTACACTCTCAGTCCATGCGTTGGTGCTGCCACACTGTCCACTTCTTAGTAAGTCTTGGTGAAAGTTTATTGATATTTAGTTACATTTCTCAATTTCAGACCCTAATTTGTTCTAATCATAACCGAATACGGTCTGCAAAATGAAAACAGATTGTCCAAATACTGATTACTTCATTGAGCATTACTATATTGGTGTATTACATTACTATGATGTGCAGAATCATAGTAAGCTTCAAATGCAAGTTTACAATAGGTCAATATATGTTAACAAAGACAAATTTAGCACCAAGGTTACTGTAACATCCGACCTCACATACCAACTAATATTGTATGTTTTGCCCACGAAACGCTTACCTAATTGCTCGCATCCAAGCACATTTAACCACTGTGTTCACCTCTCAACCACATTCATGCGCCCAATGCGTGTTGATAGTATTTGAAGCCATCACTCATTTTATCCAAGTCTCTCTCTATGAATGGACACGCATTCCTAATGTCCATGTGGAATTAGATTACTATCAATTCCTTAACCAATATCTGATCATCTCAAAGATATGGATATCGTGATGATGGTATTTGAGGCCAGGCATTCCTAGTGTCCATGTGGAATTTTGCCTAAGGTGTCTAGTTTACTTTTACTAACGAGTACCACAAAACAAAAAACATATAAACCAAATCCTGACCATCTCAAAGATACAGATATCACATTAATGGTATTTGAGGCCACGCATTCCTAATATCCATGTGAAATTTGACTAACGTAGTGTTAGTTGCACATAATGCAATGGATTCTGAATGGAATTGAAATATAGATTTCATTCCTTATGTTGTTCGTTTTAGTGGTAAGGCTCTCTATTCCTACGGGGTAGAGGTAAGGCTGTCTACATCTTACCCTCCTCAGACCCTACCTTAGTTGTGCTATTGGTGGGATTTACTGATGCTGATGCTGATGATGGTGATCGCCGGTTCTACTTATTTCTGGATATTAGGTAGTTATGTCATTTTACATATTTTAAATTCCAACTCCTTTGATAATTATGCAAACCAAACACATTATAGGATTTCAAAGAAATTCTTTAAAATCCCATCCCAATTCCAATTCCATTACACTACATGAAACGAACACTCTCTAAGTTGTCAAGATTACTATCGATAACCAGTATCACAAAACAAAAACAAATAAAAAAAAATCCTAAATCGAATCCTGACCATTTCAAAGATATGGATACAGCGTTAATGCTATTTGAGACCGTATATTCCTTACATTCCTTATGTCTCCTAAGGTATCTAGATTACAATTTGATAATATCACAAAACAAAAACATATAAATCAATTCCTAAATCAGATATTGTTGTTGTAATGTTCATATAAACATCGAATAAGACAATCAAACGATAATACATACTAGCAACAGAATTAATAATTACCTACAAATACATAAATCCCTATTTATATCTTCTATTTGCCCTAAATCCTAAATTCCTAACAATAATAATATATTCGGTATAACAATATATGATGCAAAACATAATAACAGATTAAACTAAAGTAAATTAATAGCAATTATACCTTCGAAAAAGCCTGATCGGAAAAAGAATAAACGTGCTTGGATCCGTTAACAATTTGCAATAAGAATGGAGATAGCGAAAGTTGAAATGATTAGGTATGAATTCCCCGGAATATGCTTATAGCTTGCAGCAGCGTTCCTTATCGGTTTCAGTATGTGACCGGAGACGGTGGCTGGAGGCGGCGACGGTGGATCCGACCGTGGGTATGGGTTGTTGCATTATGACGGTCTATAATTTGTGGTACTGGTGGTGGCATCTGTTGAAGCACCATTTTTATTTTATTTTATTTTATTTTGGTCATTATTTTAAAGATTTTAATAATGTCAACTCAACGTGTTTATTTTCTTTAAAAATGGATATAAATATATAAAGATTATCATACCACTTCACAAAATTTTAATATTGATTTTCTTTAACGTAGAAATACAATGAAAAAATATATCTATAGCCATACATGTGACAGCCTATATCGTTAGGCTACTCGATGTGGGTGACGGGCCTCTCTCCAATACGACCGGCCACGTCAGCAAACGTGTCAGAGACCTTAGAGGACGCCCCTCCAGGGGTGGAAGCTTGGAAAATGGGTGACGACCCGACCCCACCTAGTTTTTTTAATATTATAGCCGTCCACTACACCACCACCATCAGCTCCACCTCAGGCCACCGCTCTCACCATCGTCTTCATCTCCGACCAGCCAGATAACATAACATATACAATCATACACACATACAAAAACACACACTTTCATCTTCTTCTTCCTCTCATCCAACAGCACCTCATCTTCCTCACTCGACTAGCCAGTAGCACAACCACCGGAAATCGTCGCCATAGAGTCCGATTACGTCGTCATCCTTGCCGCTCTCCTCTGCGCTCTAATCTGCGTCCTCGGCCTCTTCTCCGTCGCTCGCTATTCCTGGCTCCGCCGTAGATCCACCGACACTCGCCGTAACCCTAACCTCACGACGGCTAACAAAGGAATCAAGAAGAAAATCCAGATTTGGGGGAGATCTGGTGGAGGATTTGGGGGTTTTGAGATGTGAGGATGAAATGTGTAAATCTCGGCCCGTCTCTAACGTCCGCAGGCGGACGCTTACGACACCGACGAGCCACCCGGCGCAGTGTTGGGGGCGTCGTCGGTCCAAGCCAGGCTGGACAGCCCCCCACACCGAGTGGCCTTAGTGATAAATGTAATATAGTTTATTAAAGGTAGATGGAGTAATCATTACATTCATTACATCATTATCCAATCATCGTTTGACTTCTCATTTTTCACATTTCATTATATTTTTACTATCACATTTACAACACCTGTTACATTCCAAAATAAATTTCACACTCAATCACAATTAAATACCTCATTTCTTTTTTCAATATCAAGATCAAACCCACACGGACAAACACATCACAGTTGTGAAACAACCGCTTGCAATAGTGTTTCACGACCATCACACACATGATGAACCTGGCGCCCCATCCACTGTAACACGATATGAATAACTTAAAAAACTGTGGTGGTTCTAGATCAAAGTTACAGGGGTAACGTTTGAAATTTTTTGTTACCGTACTTCATACAATGTAAACAGGTCGGATGTCGGGAGCAAGCTGGAGGCAGATTGGCAAAGGGATGAGTGGTGACAAACATTAATGGCGAACCTAGGAATTTTTTTAATGGAGCAAAAAATTTTAGAGTTAATTGACTATTAATATATATATATATCATTTTTTTTTTTTGGTATGAGTCAAGTTAGGTCAGGTAATATGAAAAGGATAAATAAAACTAAATTACACATTAAGAAACTTAGAAACAAGCATTCATTCACTAATCAATTAATCAACCATAATCTTTAATAATATACAGATACCTAACATAGTAAAATACTAAAATCAGTGTTGTAAGGATCGCTAGGCGCTAGTCGGGCGGTGGGGTACCGACTAGCGATTAATCGGGATTAATATGGATTAATCGGAATTAATTAGATTGAGATTTTTTAATGTAATTTTTAGTTACATATATACACACACACTTTTATATGTGGTTTTTTAAAGTAGACATATTTTAACCCTCATTGACCATTATTTAGAAGGAATATATAAGGTTTGATCGAAATTTGGCTGGCGTTTGGCCAGAATAGGACCATCATTAACAGTCTAACGATTAATCGACCATTAATCGGTGAACCTAATTAATCGACAACTAATCAAAGACTAGTCGAGATTTTTACAACCATGGCTAAAATTCAAATAATCAGACAAAGACTAATTTAAGACATTAAGATGTCCTTATCTAATGCAATAAACAAATATACAATAATTTAGGGTTTGCTTAACGTTTTTAAATCGAGGTCTAAAACAAACTTTTAAATTGATGCCTTCTAAAATTTTAGTATGTTTAAACGGTCAGGCAAATATACAAAATCTAAAATCCTTTTGGCGCTTTAGAATGCTTAAACGGCAAGGTAAACATCTATTTTTTGCGATGAATTTAAGACATACCAATGATGGTTAATAATGTTAATCAACATATTATGCAAAGTTTTTCAAATTTTCATATATCTTTGGTAAACATGTATTTTCAAATTTACAGTGAACCTAAGACTAATCATTTTCTTTAACTATATGTTTACAAAATAAACAGGGTATAAAATTAGGAAAAATAAATTATATACGTACATGTATCTTTCCTTATATATGCAGGGCCGGCTTTAGCATAAGTCAAATGAAACTAGGACTTTAGTCCCATAAAATTTTAATTTTAAGAGGCTATCATTGTCCTTTTTCATAACTAATACTCTTTGATTTTGTAGTATATGTTCCTAGGGAGAGAAGAAAAAAAAAACAGAAAAGATAGGTTAATTCATAATTGTGTGAACTCCTCAGTTTTTTCAAAGGTTTTGTCGAAGAAAACGAACCAGACATTCAGGCAATAAGAAAGATGCACTGGTGAGTGATGTGATTATATGATGTTTACCTTTTTACCCCTAGAAGTAATCACATAATTTACGGAAATTATCCCCCCAGTTTTTTTAAGTTATCATTAATAACTAAAGGTGATATTTTTATAGTTTAAATTTCAATATTCAGCTCTAATTTATCTAGTTATATGTATATTTAAGAAACTTATATTTAATGTAGTATATATTTTTGTCTTGAACTACATATCTATGTGTGTATATTGATAAAAACAGAGTGGAAGAAATAGTATATCTTTGGTTATTCAATTTAAATATTAACGGTTAGTAATGAAATAAAATAGGAATGAGATATTAAATGAAATTAAGAAGATAACAATTTTTTTATATTGATATGTTATTTTAAGAAGTGCTATTGTCGAAAAAAATAAGAAAAAAAAACTTGTTACACTCTCAAAAACTTATGCTAACAAAACGCCTCCATTTGATCATTTCAGACCTTAAGAAACATTGAGCCGGCCCTATATATATATATATATATATATGTGTGTGTGTGTGTGTGTGTGATTTTTTCCATGTTTTCTTGGTGGTTATTTTTCAAATTTTAGTAAAAGAGTCTGCTCACTTTCTTTCACCTTAACTGATAGCGGAAACATCAGGGAGGGACGAAATAGATTGCTCGAGACTTCATAACGCTAATTTGCGACAAGTATTTAATAATCAAAATTTCGTTTCATTACTAAAATCAAGTTCAATGTTTTGAAGCAAAATACAACAATTTAACTAAAGACAAATACAACAAGTGCAAAAATTAAGATGAGTTTCTAGTTCATCATACTAAGTTCTATTCGTCATCATCATCAAATTCCTGCAATACATATTAAAGTATAGTTCAATACAAAAAGTATTAGCAAGCATACAAGTTTGAGTACTAACATAAGTATAAAAGTTTAAACGAATCTACATGGCATAATAGTTAACTATAACTAGCATACGATACTAGCATGCAAATATAAATGTCAACCCAAAGATTCCCGCTAGCTTAATCTAATCATAGCAATGAATAGACGTTGTGTTTACTTAACATGACCTCAATAATACAGGCGGTGCATTAATCCTATAGCGTTATACATGTTAAGGGGGGCTTGTACGAAGTTGATGACAAGTACAGAGCATAAGAATAGTCTAGCATATATGAATTCAAGAATAACGTATTAAGCATGTATGTTGGATTGTATGTTTGTGATTTAAGTATAAGGTATGTGGTTGCGTGAGTTTAATAGCATATACGTATTGCACCCAAAAGTGTTAAAAGTAAAAAGGGAGTCATTGTCACACCCTAATCGATGGCAAAATCATAGGGACTGACGTAAATAGATTGCTCGAGACTTCATAACGCTAAACTTGTGACAAGTAATTAAACGATAAATTTCCATTTCATTTCTACCATTTCAAGTACAAGATCTTTTGGAAACAAAATACAACACTGAACAAATACAAATACAACAATAATACAACATTTCAATTAGAAACACGATCCTACGTAAATCTAAATTAAGATGAGTTTCTAAGTCCATTCTACTAGATTCCATGGATAGTTGTCATCATCAACCTACAATACATGTTAAAGTATAGTTCAACACACAAGGCATTGGCGAGTATACAAGTTTAACTAATAGCATAATGTAAATGTTTAGCAAATCCTCATGCATAAATGTTAACTTGAAACTAACATGGCAAAACTATCATGTAATTATACGTGTCAACCCAAAGTTTACCGCTAGCGTAATCTAGTTACAGCAATGACTAGACCATTTTGTTTACTTAACATGACCTCATGAATACAGGCGGTGCGTTACTCCTATAGCGCTATACATGTTAAGGGAGGCTTGATCGAAGTTAATGAAAAGGTATAAGCATAGCAAGTATAAGCATGTATGGATCTAAGTTTAGCATAATAAGCATGTATAAAGGATTGTTTTGTGATTTAAGCATAAGCATGTTTGTGTGATTTTGATAAAGTATATGTATTGCACCCAAAATGTTAAAAGTAAACGAGGTCGAGTATACTCACGGTTTTGCAAGCTTCCTAGAAATCCGCGAGTTGTTGAGTTGGAGTGTTGAAGTGATGAACATCGGAGTTACCCTACAATAGGTAAACATAAATGCATGAATAGACTGTATTTGGCGAAAGATTCAGAAAATTCGGAAAGAACACGCAGAATGCTCCACTTCGTGCGAGGTGATCTGCACTTCGTACGAGGTGACATACACTTTGTATGAAGTGACTGTCCACTTCGTACGAAGTGACAGTTATGAAGTGTTTTAGCTCGTTTTGCACTCGTTTTGACAATGGAATCTGTGAACGGGGATTCTGACCACGAGGCAGAACAGTCTAGGACCATAATACTTAATCATAAAGCGATTAATTAACTGTTCAGACTAGTTTATTAAGAAAATACGAAAGTTATGTATAGTTTATGCATATTTTAGTCAAGTTCATCATAGAAGTCAAGCGTAGAGGTGTGAAACCTCATTATATGATTCACCAAAGCACAAGGTTGTAACAACCCGGTTGGTCATGAATAACATAATGTAAATTTAACTATACAAGTGGCCAAGTACGATTAACCCAGGTGAGCCATTCCCGACATGGAAAGAGTTAACTAAGTGTCGAAGGTCAGATGGGGTTAGGTAACTTTGGTTAACAAACCACTTGAATGACATGCAATGGACAAACGAGATGGTGGAACTAATTCGGAAGCCAATGCTTCTAGTGTTCACACTACTACCAACACAAGTCTAATTATATAGAGGATGATGAGCTTGGTGGCATTCAACATTTGAAGATGCATGCATTAGAAGAGTAGAAGAAGTTATTAAAAGTAAGTGAAAAAGAGTGAGTTTGAACTCACTTAGAAGGCTTGAGAAACCTTCTATTATGGATCTGATCGTCTGGAGAGGAATCAGTAAGTTTGAGAGTATTTGCGAAGTGAGCAAAGGGTTGGGAGTGGAATGGAGTGCGTTTTTATAGGAAACGGGTGCAGTTCGTTCGAGGTGGGCACCACTTCTTACGAGGTGACCCACCTCGTACGAGGTGACCTCACTTCGTGCGAAGCTGACTTGTTCGGGTCGTTTTTTGCATGTTTTAGCCGGTTTAAGTATTTTAAGCATACAATAGGGTTGTATAAGTATAATGCATATAAAATTGAGCATTCGAGTATTCCAAGTATAAGTTTCTTGCGTATAATCATGTATTCAAGATTGTAACGTATATTTTAAGTATGTAACATGTGTAAGTATCAAATAAGTTTTCCATTATGATCATAATCTCAGAGTACAAGGGTTGGAAATGAAAGATACGAATACGATACAAGTTTACAAAAATAGAAATATGATAACACTTTCTAAATAAGGGAAGTACTGAAATGCAGAACGTTACAATCATATATACTCACGGTTTTGCAAAGTGTTCCTAGCAATCCGCGAGTCCTTAAGTTTGGAGGATGGAACACCGAAGTTACCCTATATGGGGGAAACGGTGGTGTGTGAGTATTTGGAGTTGGTGGAGAGTTTGGATTCAGAATTTCTAAGTATATAAAAGTATGTATACAAAAATAATCATCTAGTCTTAAACACTTGTTTTTACACTATTATTTCATGTGATTTCATGGGTCGAAACTTGCCCATTAGAATCGTAACGAGAAGTTTAAAACATAGATAATATAACTTATGTTCATGACGTGTAACCATACTCCGGTTAAAATCAAGAATTCGGTCATGTTTATATTTATACATTATATAGTATATTTTATAATAAGTCCATCACATGATATCATAGAATTCATGTAAGTCAAGCATGGAGGTAGGATGATAAACACCTATTGAACCTCATTGTATGAGTAACCAAAGCACAAAGTTTACCAACTTAGTTGGTCATAAATGAAATAAACTTCAACTAATCTACCAACATACTAAATAGCCAAAGACGAGCAACCCGGGCGTGTCATACCCAACATGGCTGATGTTGGAGGTGAGGCGAGGTTAACTTACTTTAGGACTAGGAAACTACTTAGTGAATATGAATAAAATCATCAAGTGAGGTGGTGGAATGAGGTTAGGATAGCCCAAGCTTCCAAGATTCACACCTTCACCAAAACACAAGACTCACCATATGAATTATGGTGGACTTGGATGGTTTCAACACTTGTAGGTCACCTTAGACCTTGTCAAAACAGAAAGTTTAGAGGGTGTTTGCACCTCTAAACTCATAAGAATCAACCTTAAACAAGTCACATAACATAGATGGTTTTAGGAACAAGTTAGGCACAAGATTCATGTAAGAAAGTTAAGTTTCATATAATAAAATCTTCCAAAACAGAAAGTTGGAGCTCAAAATGGTGATGTTCCACCTTAGTTTACCATGGTAAACTTGTGGAAACACTCCTATAGGTGTTCCAAGCTTTCAAGAGGAAGAAAAGATGGAGAAAAGATAAAGAAAGTGAGTTTGAAGTCGCTTTAGAACTTGGATAATTCTTCCCAAAAATCAGAATTTATGGATGATTTGGAGTGTTTTGAGAGTGATTAAGTGTTTGGAAAGTGAAAAAGAGGCGTAGGAGGCTCTTATATGCAATGGAGTTGATTAGGGTTAGAGTTAAATGAGTTAGGAGGTGATTTTTGGTGAAAAGGTGGAAACGTTTAAAATTCGCGCTTCTTGATCAAATCAGCGGGGCCAGCCCATTAATTCTTTAGCATCTTAACGGATACATATATATATATATATATATATATGTGTGTGTGTGTGTGTGTGTGTGTATGAAATCAAGATTGTATATGAGTATGATTCCGAATATAATTTAATCGTCAAGTATAATT
Organism: Scalesia atractyloides; assembly: GCA_947069175.1. Taxonomy (NCBI): domain Eukaryota; kingdom Viridiplantae; phylum Streptophyta; class Magnoliopsida; order Asterales; family Asteraceae; genus Scalesia; species Scalesia atractyloides. The sequence goes on along the minus strand of CAMTDV010000001.1, from coordinate 12,450,313 downwards.
CGCTCTGATACCACTTGGAGGATCAAGATTAACCTACTTCCCTGTTTATACAACACAAATACGAGTGCGGAATCTTCACAAGAATGCAAACCAAAGCAAAGTATGAAACACAAGATAACCAAAGATTCAATATCTTGATTAACAGAAAAGAACTAGTACAAACATATACAAAAAAATGTTCATACAGACTCATGCAATACTCTCTATGCTCTTGTGTCTCTCTCTCTAGTATAGCTCTAGTCTCTCCGGTATGTCACTAACTCTACATTGAGAAGTGCATGTCTGCTTATATAGTGTCCACACCTAGCAACAGTACGAAGTATGTTGCTTGTCGTACGAAACACCAAAAGACACGAAGGACATTCTCCAAAGATGCTCGTACGAACGAACTGGCTCGTACGGATCATGAACTGCCTTGTACGAAACAAGCAGGATGCTTGTTTAGATGAACTCACTCGTACGAATGGTAGGTTACTCGTACGAATGGTAAGTAGCTCGTACGAGCAACATCTTGCTCGTACGAAGCATTTCCCACTCGCACATAAATGTGTTCTTCGGAGAACGTGTCACAGACATGACGTTCACAAGACTCAATATTATGCACACATGCAACTGTTTAACACAGACAAACTAATCGTCGTACTAAACCACGATAGGAGGATATCTTGATTTGGTCGACACGACCAAACTATGCAGATACAGTAAACAAAGACCGTACAATTACAGACGTAAGTAAGGACAAGCGACAGACACAAAAGTTTATCAATAAACTCCCCCTTGGTTGTTGCTTGGTCTTCGGTCTTCATACTGAATGGCCTTGTGTATCAACAAACTCCCCCTAAAGATCTGCTATCCATCGTTGATTGAGGATCATATCTTCAAAACTTTCCGGAAACATTGAACCTTCCCTGTTTCCTCTTGATTGCTACTCGAGGTAACTGGATCGGTTACGATCTGCTGTACAATAGACTCTATCACTGGAGTTGATGCAGAAAATTTTGGTTACGAGGACGAGGCCGAGGCATCAGGATTGCCAATGTCTTCACTGACCTGATCATGTTTACGTTTGATCTCCTGTGTTTGCATCTATCATTCCATAGAATGTTCACCCTCTTTCTGTGCATTTCAAACACATCTTTAATACCATTAAAGCCTTCAACTAGTGTAGCATTACGAGAATGATACGATTCTCTCAAGTCGTTATGTTTAGCAGTCAATGTTTCAGCAGATCATTGTACAGCCGCATTACGTTCTTTCAGCCTATTTATCTCAATCCCCGAGAATTATCAGCTGCCCTCATCTGTTGTAGCTGAGTTGCTCTTTCAGCATCTGCAGCCTTCAGTCGCTCATTTTCTTTTCTTAACTACGTAATTTCAGAACCCTGTTTTCTAACAGTCTCTTTCAAAGAATTTATCTCCAACTGTTGTTTGACAACTGTGTTCCGATTTGAAGACATAAACTCCGAATGCTTGTTAATCTGGATTGCCGCAGCTTGCAACTGAGAGAACAGAAAATCCACTTTCTCATCCTTTTCCATTTTAGAGAACAAACGACTGCTTCGTTTTGCATTTTGTTGATGAGATTCAGCGGAAGGTGTTTCAGCTGTTGTGGTATTTGAAGGTTGTGATTCAGAAAATGTAGTGGGTTCCATCAATACAAGTTCAGTCTCCTCTGTTGTAAAAGTAGGTGGGACTTCTGCAACTGGTTCACTTGCACCATCATTATCAACATTATCACCATCATCATCATTACCTTTTCCCTTTTGATTACCAAACTTATCTTCGATCATCCTTTTCAAAGTTGGTTCCTCATTATCTGACTCACTGTCATCATGGCACCACTTGTCATTTTTTGGAGCAACATATTGATCATTTTCCAGAAAACCGATCAATTTACGAGGAGGTGTGCTTTCCTTGTAACGTTCTGCTGCTACACCCCTAAAGATCTTCAACAAATGTTCCATCATAACTACTATTTTTAGAATATCGTTGTCATTCTTTGGAAGATTTGGATGTTGCACATTCAAGATCATTTGAAGAAAACGAGGATACATCCAAAACTTGTTTCCACCATATCCGGTTCTTCTCAGGCCCTTCATGTTTGCAAAAGTATACTTTGAAACACTAAACGGTTTGTTCAATGTCAAAGTTATCATCATTCCAACCAAGTCGTTTTTTGCCATATCATAACCACTTCGTCTGTTACTCAAACACTGAATTAAAACATGTAGAAAGAACTTGTAGCGGAGTGGCAACCATGCTTTGTTTAGTTGTCCCACCAGAAAATCTCCAACACATTTCATTCTGAGCAAACATCCACGTTGACATTTCAACGGTACTGAGAATGCAGCTTCAGGATCATCACCAAGCTGTAACACTAAGTGAATGATTTCAATAGAGACATCTACGTTCAAGTCATTTACTTTCCCGCGGATAACTTCCTATCCATTTACATCAACAACTTTGGTTGTATCCCAAAATTCCTTGATCAACATCTTGTATACTGTAGTCTTGTGCGTGATAGCATAATGTATCCTTGAGTCGCACAAAAACTTCATTATACCGTTGTACTCAGCAAATTTGTCTTCCGGATCCAAGTAGGCCACCATGTTATGTCTCGGTTCTGACATAATTTCCACTTTTGACTTGTCATCCTCTTTGTTGCTGGTTTTCCTTTATGTTCCTTTTATTCCATTATGTACACATAAGACAACTAGGATAAGAACACAAATTCATTAAGGAATATACACAAAAAGTTTTATTTCAAACTTTATGTATGTATGTATGTACTCCATGAACAAAGAACTACTGACTCATACGAATAACAATTCATTCGTATGAAGAACAACTAATTTTTACGAACACTTAATTTAGACAAACAAATGATTCACTCGTACGAGTAACTGGCTCGTACGAGCGATATGTTACTCGTGCGAGTGATGTTTCATTTGCATGAATCTAGTTCGCACAAACAACTTCAAGAGAAGATACTTGTTTTTCGTTAAAGATTCTTCGTGTAAATTTTGTTGTTCATGTCAGTCAAAGTCACATGGTCAGATAATGCTTAAGTTGTTCATCTTCAAAGTATGCCAAACATTGTCAAGTATACCTTAAAGAAATCAAAAACAACTTGAAAGGAGGTGTAAAGATGACATGAGCAAGGTGAAAGTAAAGTTCTACCAAAGAACTTCATCACCTTTTATACCACATCAAGACACTCGTACGAATTACCATAGCTCGTACAAAGAACTCCAACCGTATAAGACCCAGTGGTCATTCGTACGAGGCACATTGGCTCGTACGAATGATCTCTGATTCGTACGAGTCCAAGTTTTTCAAAACTGGACTTTCAGTTCTTCGAGGACCTTTGGTTTTTCGTTGACCTGTTTAGAACTTTGCACATATCCACACTAATCACAAGTTAAGTTAGGTTGCTAAACAGATTTTGTTCTTTTGAGATGAGTTTACCCGTTGTAAGAAAGTACTTTTATGAAGTTATGATATCAAAGCGAATGGTTTTTAGGGCATATCTTGGTAGAAAACTTTTGAGCTTCAACTTTGGCTAATTCAAAAAGAACTTAATTTAACAACAGAGTAAACTAAACTAAAATAACTACTAAGAGTAAACTATATATTTACTAGATAATCTTTTTCAGAGTTTCAAGGTAAGAGAATCATACCAGCTTTTAATCTTGTCAAAAACGAGTTTTGTTTTAAACATCAAATTAAATAAATAAGAATTCTACTATGATTATCAGTATTGTTGTCCACGTAAGCTCAACTTATCAGATGTAATTATGATTAGGAGATATGATTAATGTATGAATTTACTTACTAGCCGGTGTTCAACCACTTCAAGACACATTCCCGTATCAAGATATGCACGAGAGAAAATCTTACCGGTGAGTATACTGCTTATCATCTGTTTTGACGTATATGATGTGAGATACTCACTTATGTTGATTGAAAACAAGCCCTATGTGATTAAATCACTTATTGATGAGGAACTTGATTTTCAGATGCATACAGGACACAGGAGTAAGTCCGTGAACAGGTTAGTACCATCGTACCGACAAAGAGACGAACTTAGCTCCCGCATAAAGCTGTGATATTTTATCACTTATTTTTGGGTGAATGTGATATTTTTATCACTTATTGATAGTCGTATGCAGTATTTACACGTATGTATGGTATCATGGAAGTTCTAGACTTGCGTCAACGTTATTTTTCGGTAAAAAGATTCAACCATGATACCCAAATGATAAGTCAGCACAAAGACTGCATATCTCAGAACCTCGGCATACTATCAAACGAAATTTCGGTACCAATACCATATGCCAATGAATGGTTCCCACCTGTCTTGTAGTCCGTTATGTTTATATCAACCTGCACATTTTAATCTGATTGTGAGCCTACCGATACATCATTAGTAAAGCTACTTATCAATTTTCATTTTATGTTTTGGACTGTTTTTGACATATCACCGTTGTATTTCATCATCTTCTCTTATCTATCCAAGAAACTCATTTTTGAATTTTGGTTTTTCTATTGTTTTTGTATTTTTCTAAATTTTTCTCCCCCTTAAATAAAGAAGGTAATAAAAACTTAATTAAATAAAAGACATATTTTTGTATTTTTGCATTTTCTCATGTTTTTGTAATTTCTTGAAATATTCTCCCCCTAAAATATAAAACTACGAGAAAATAGAAAATCTTTTTGTAATTTTTAGATTTTAAGAAAATATTTACGAAAAATGATTAGCCAATGATGATTTACTCGGGTTTCACCTTGATGCCATTGGCCAAAAGTAGAAAATATAAACAAGATTTATCAAAAGCTTTTGTAAACATGTCGGCACGTTGGTGATCGGTGTGGATTTTAATAACGCTGATAAATTTCTTTTCATAACAAGCTCGTATGAAATGATACTTAATCTCAATGTGTTTGGTTTTTGAGTGCTGTACAGGATTACGGGTGATCTGTAAAGCAGCTTCGTCATCAACATAAATAGGAGTAGTTAGAAATTAAAAACTGTAGTCGCGCATTTGCTGTTGGATCCATAGAACCTGAGAGTAGCAACTAGAAGCCGAAATATACTCAACCTCACAAGTTGACGTAGCTATACAAGTTTGCTTTTTGTATTGCCACGTGACTAGGAGACTTCCCCAGAACTAACATCCTGCTGATGTTGATTTTGCATCGATCTTGCAGCCACCATGATCAGAATCACCGAATGCTGTCAAATCAAAGTTATCATCCTTCGGGTACCAGAGACCAGTGTCCGGGTGACCCTTCAAATAACGAAAGATTCTTTTTACCGCCATCAAATGAGAAACCTTCGGACTGGACTGGTAGCAAGCTAGAAGACATGTTGGGTGCATCATATCGGGTCTTGAAGCAGTAAGATACGTAAGAGATCTGATCATAGCATGATAAAGAGATGGTTCCACATGTTCACCCATTCCATCAGGAGTAATCCCATGATTCTGAGCTAATGGAGCTCCAAGGGCTTAAGTCTTCCATTTGAAATCGTTTGAGAATATCCTCGACATACTTGGTTTAATGGATAAAAATCCCTTCCTTAGATTGATGAACCTGCAAACCTAAAAAGAAAGTCATTTCTCCCATTACGCTCATCTCGAACTTCTCTTGCATCACCTGCTCAAATTCTTTGCACATCTTCTTGTTGGTCGACCCAAAAATAATATCATCAACATACACTTGTACCAGCAATAAGTCCTCATTCTGTTCTTTGATGAAGAGAGTACAGTCGATCAATCCACGTCGAAAACCATTCTTCAGAAGATAGGAAGACAATGTTTCATACCAAGCCCGTGGAGCTTGATGAAGACCATACAACGCCTTATTGAGAAGCCAAACCTTGCAGGATGAATTGGATCTTCAAAACCAGGCGGCTGCTAAACATATACTTCCTCTTCAACCACACCATGAAGAAATGAACTTTTCACATCCATTTGATAAACAGTAAACTTCTTGTAGGACGCATAAGCCAAGAAAATTCTTATGGCCTCAAGACGAGCTACTGGTGCATAAACTTCATTGTAATCAATGTCTTCTACCTGATTAAAGCCCTTGATGACCAATCTTGCTTTGTTTCTTACAACAACACCTCGGTCATCCTTCTTACATTTGTAAACCCATCTTGTACCAATCTTCTTATAGTTGTCAGGACTGTCAACCAATTTCCACACGCCTAACTTCTGAAAATGCTGAAGTTCTTCTTGCATTGCTTCAACCCATGAGTCTTTTTTCATTGCCTCCTTCCAAGATTTTGGCTCAACTTGGCAAACATAGAAGGCAAAAGACCATTCATTTTGTTCCCCAGATTCCCTAATAACCGAATACAAACCTGCATTCTGATATTCCTAAGCTGATTACGAGTCTGCACACCACTCTAGACATCTCCTATAATATTCTGTTGAGGATGGGTATTATGAATAGAGTTTCAGGAACATCAGGAACTCAAGAATTTATACCCAAATTGTTGATATTCAGATCAACAACTAATTCGTTTGCTGGATTTGATGAAGATGTAGACGCATGACCTTCAGTCGTCCCTAGATTCTGAATATTTGACATCTGAAATTTCAGGAACCGGACCAGAAGTAGCTTCATTTGCATCATGGAACTCATCATCTTCTAACGAAACATTATAATCAGCAGTATCTTCGAATTCCTCATTCTGAACAAGATTGTTAACCGAAGTAGACACTTGAGGGTTAACAATAATTGGTCGAACTAATGACGAGTCAATTGCAATATCACTTTCCAGTAACATTTGAGCAGCTGCAGAAGTATCATCAAAAGTTGGCAGATTAAAGGAGTTAAACAGCCCATCGTAGTCAAACATCCAAGGAGCACCCAGAGCTCTTACTGATTCAGTGTATCTTTGAACCTTAACTGCACCGCATTCTTCAATCTTCTTTGTTGACAAATTCCTCACTTTGAAATTAGGAGTAGCATATCCAAGAAAGAAACCTTTGATAGCCTTCGAACCAAACTTACCATATGGGGCAATCATAGTGCATGGAGCTCCAAAAGGTTCTAAGAAAGAAACATCTGGTTTCCTTTTATGTAACAACTCGAAACATGTCTTCCCGTGCCTTTTCACCGTAAGAACTCCTATTCTTTGTATAACATGCAGTAGCCACAACTTCTCCCCAAAACTGAACAGGAAGTTCAGATTCTACTAGCATAGTTCTTGCTGTTTTAATCAGAGTTCTATTTTTCCTCTCAGCGACACAATTTTGTTGTGAAGTATATCGAGAACTGTACTTATGCAGAATCCCTTTAGAAGAACAGAACTCATCCATAATTTGATTCTTGAATTCGGTGCCATTGTCACTTCTGATTCTCCTTATCTTCAAATTGTACAAATTTTCGAGCAGAGTTAGGATTCTTGAGGATTTCAGGAACTTCACTCTTGTGTGCCAACATATTTACCCATGAAAATCTTGAGTAGTCATCAGTAACTACTAAACAATATGAATCACCAAAGGTAGTCTTGTGTTTCATAGGTCCAAAGAGGTCCATATGAAGACGTTCCAAAGGCATATTCACCGTGTAAATCTTCTTCACAGGATGAGATTTTCTTGCTTGCTTTCCTTTTTGGCATGATACACAGACGTCTTGTAGATGAAAATTCTATACTGGTACACCATTTACAAGATTGTTTGTCACTAAATAGTTCATTTTCCTCAAGTGAATGTGTCCCATTGGTCTGTGCCAAGAGATTGATTCCTTTTCGGTGGCTTTTGAGACAAAACATGTAACTTGTGCAGACGTTGTAATAACTTGGCTCATGTCAAGGATATACAAGTCATTAATTCTTGGAGCCGACTAGAGAATCCATTCTTTGGGAATCTTGAAACCAGGTTTCAGCACATAACATCCGGCATCATCAAAATGAACCGTGAACTTCTTGTCGCAAATTTGAGAAACACTAAGAAGATTGTGATCAATTTGTCGAACATAATTGGTCTTATCAAAGCTAACCACACCATTGGATACCATTCCTTCTCCAGTGATGTATCCGCCCTTGTCTCTAGCAAAAGCAACATAGCCTCCTCAAATGCTTTTCACATCATAAAGGAGCCTTAAGTCGTCTGTCATGTGCCTCGATGCTCCACTGTAAATAATCCAATGACTATTCACAGTTCCTCCTGGAACACCCTGCACATTTCAGTACCCGATCAGTTTGAGATGGGGACCCAAGACTTAGTGGTCTTAGGTCGACCCTTATCATCAAGAAATGTAATTTCTATTTCTTGATGATTTGGAAATTTTGTGCCTCCTCTTGAAACATCACCTGTCTTAGGTTTCCAAGATTGTTGAAATTTACCAAAATAATTATTATTTACATTTTTAACAACTTCTGGTTTTATTAAATATGAAGAACTTGGTTTCCTTTCTGAAGAATCCGTTTTAAATGCTTTTTCAATTATTTTTACTTGTTTACGTCTCTGTTTTTCTTCTTGTTCTTTAATAACACATTTGTCTTGTTTTGGAGAAACAGATCGACGTTGGCAAGTTGGTTCAGGAGGGGCTTTCTCAACAAATCTGGGTTTTGTTGGTTTGGTACACTTCTTGATTATGTGGCCAAATTCTCCACATTTAAAACATGTTCTCCTCTCAAAAAATTTAGGAGATCCTGTTTTATGACTTGATGTTGAAATTTTGGGTCTTGAGGTACTTGGTTCATTTTCACACCAATTTGTATGTTGAGTGTAATTGTTTTGACGTTTACGCTTTAAAATCTTGACTTTGTTTACAAAATCAATATTAGACATGCCTTCAAAAGTCTCGAGTTTATCAGTACCAGTTGAACTCATAAATTTAACATTCTTTTATTTCTTCTTGTAGCGAGTGCCTTTAGCTTCAACCTTCGATTGTGGTACCTTAGGTTTTCAACTCGCTTATCTTTTTGTTTTTCCTTTGAGATGGATAATGGTTGTGACTTGATTGGTTTTTTCTTTTCCAAAAACTTAGTTGTTGAATTTTTAGAAACTTGATCAATAGAGGTTGGATTTACATTTTTTTTCGGAAATTCTTTGTTGGAGTAGATTTTATTGTCCCCAACCAAAGTATACAACACATCATCATTTTCATCTGTAGACGCATTTGTCTTGACAAATTTATTGGGATCATTCTCTTGATTTTCAATAGTTTTCTCATTGTGAGTAACAGAGATTTCTATCCATTTTTCTTCATCAAAAGATTGATTCTGATCATTTTTCTCGGACTCATCATCTGACGAATCATCCTCCCCTGTTGTAGAAGGGTTCTGATCAACGACTGATGATGAGTTCTCAGATTTGTTTTGATTTAACTGGGGTATTGTCTAGCTTGAACCCTAATCCTTCTGCAAACTCTTCAGGATTAAGAGGTACAGAGGGTTCAAAGCATGGCATTTCCTCTTCATCAAGCAATTGGTATAATTGTGTTTCAACGGAGGTGGACACGATTTATACCCTAAGCATTTAACATCTCCTTTTAGTTTTTGAACGTCCATAATATGATCAAGCACATATCGGGAGTTAGAGTAACTTTCCAATTTTAGCTTGATCGCATCATGTTCGCATTTGGCAATGGCTAACTCTTTCTTTGTTTCATCAAGGATATTAATGTAGTTATTAATTCCTGTTTGTTTGTTCAAAACTGTCTTGTTAATTCAGAAACACTTTTCTTAAGGGTTTCTATTACAGATTTGAATTCTTTTTCGTTTCGAGTTAAAGCCAAATTTGCTTCTTTGCATTTTGACAGTTCAACAACTAGGTTTTGATTGTGACTGTTTATTATTTCAAATTTTGTTTTTAATTCAGCACAGTCATTGCAAACTTTAGGAGAGTCGGAGTTTACCTGACTTGTCGAACCGGCAACATTCGCCATGAAGGCTGTATGATGAGGGAAGGATGCACTATTTGTAAAGAATTTTTCTGTTTCCTTCAATGCAGCTTCTGCTTTCTTCATCATACCAGCCTTTTTACCTTTTAGCTTCTCTGCTTCTTTCAACAATTCTCTGACCTCAGCATCACTTCCATCCCTGATATCTGAATCAGATTCATAACCACCTGTACTTGAGCATTCTTCATCAGAACCACCATTATACCCCGAACTATCATCATCATCAGAATTGTCAATACTGTGAACATGTTTGATTCGATTGATAATCTTGGCATAACATGCAGTTCCTCCTTGATTCTCATTTCCCAATTGTACAGACCAATCGCATCCTTCATCTGCTTGAACTACAAAAGCTCTGTTTGTGTTGTTTGAAGGTCCTGACTGGTTGGTGTTGTTTGGGTTGTTAACAGCTACTATTTTTTGATCATTGTTAACTTGAGTCGTGGTGGATGGTTGTGGTTGATTTCTAAAGGGATTGTGATTTCCTTGTTTACTGGGTCTAGTGCACTCACGCTTGAAGTGACCTCTTTCACCATAGTTGAAGCAAGTAACAATATATTTTTATCAAAACCATATTTCGTATCTTTCTTGCTCTCCAAACTTGTTCTTCCTGTTCTGCTCTTATAATCCTTAGCTCTTCTGACCGCACTTGCAAACGCCCATTTGATATCCATTAGTTCCATCTCATCTCTGTCTATTTGTTGGTAGTCTTCATTAGTCAAATTGATGTTTCCAATTTGACCAGCGACTAATCCGCAATAAGCACTAACCATTGTGTTTATAAGTTCCATATGTTCCTAAGCAACTTCTACACTGACCTTGGAAAGGTGTGACGTGTCAAGTCTGACTGTATTAGGGTTTGCAGATTGAAAGTTGTTACCATATAAAGCTTGTTGAGAAGCTTGCTGTGGAACTTGAAGTGCAAGATCTCGTGGTTGTGGTAGAAAGGCTTTAGGATCAAATACTGGTCCATAGGTTTGAGTACTTGAGCTTGCATACTGATTTGTTTGAACTGGCTGTGGTAGAAAGGGATTAACGTTTGACACAAATGCGGTTTGAAGTATTGGTTGCTGACTTGCACTAATACCTATATGAATACTCCAAAGTACATTTCAGGGTTTTGTGGAACAGTAACTCTTTGTGCCTTCGAATTTCCTCTTCATTCTTGTTCTCCAATTTCTGCACAAATTCATAAATACTGATTGCATCAAAACACCTGTATGCTTTAATAAGTCAATATATTGACCCCATATTGGCGGTAATGCTTCAGCAAAGCGCATCATGATTTCTTGTGGAGATGCTAACACTTTGTACGAGTACATTTCACTAAGCAGATGGTAGAAACGTGTTGTCATGTCGTTCAGTGTTTCATTCTCCATGAACATGAAACCTTCAAACTCCTTCTTCAGCAGATCATGCCGTATTTTTCTGGTTGCAACATTACCCTGTCCTCCTGCTTCTAGGGTATCCCACATATTTTTGGTGGTGGTACAGTACACAAACTGATGATAAATGTCTTTATGAAGTGCTCGTGTAAGGATAGCAAACGCCTTTCTCTAAATCGTAAGTCTTTTTATCGCTTTCATCTAGGTTGGCTAAGGAGGTTGGATTCGATCCTGCTTCTTCGAGAGATTCCTTGTAGGGTGTACTAAAACATGTCCATAATTCTGTGTTCTGACCGAGAACATATGTGTGGAAACGACTTTTCCACGAAGGATAATCGGTCATATGGTTTAGTTTAGGTGCACGGTTATTACTCCCAGTTTCACTCTCGCTCATAAGAAGAGTCTGAATACTCTGGTTCTGATTTGCAACACACGCCCATGGATATGCGGTAATCATGGTTGTATGTTAAGGCATTAATGATTTAACCCATGAAGTTGCGGAGCTTTATGATGTATCGTGATTTGTGCTTGAACTACTACTCCAATCCCAAGGATTAGTACTCATTATGTTTTCTTGATTATGAAAATTAAAAGGTTTATAGTTTAATTTTTGAAAATAACAGTCTCCTTTTAAAGTTCACAATTAAATCACAAGGCTTGAAAAACAGACCAGGAAAAACAATCAATGAAGAAGGTTCTTCATACGAATCAATGATTCGTACGAATGAGAGTCCTTCGTACGAACCTGGTGTTTCGTACGAAAGGTACTTCTTCGTGCGAACAAACTTGTCTTTCGTGCGAACAAGATTCTTCATGCAAATGACTTGTCTTTCGCATGAACAGTCTAGTTCTTCGTGCGGATGGGTTATTCGCATAGAAGTTTTTAGTAAATGAATCTTTTTTGCAGGGCTGGTTGGTGAAAATTTTCCTTTTCTTGCACATACTGGTTTTCGAAAGTGCTCTGTTGTCTACACAATTTTGGTTAAAAAGACAAAATTCCATATCAGCTTTTCAGTTACAACAGTCAAGTCTAGAATGTCCAGAGATTTAGTCAACCCTACAACAATATTCCGGTGAGTTTTCCGGTCACCTGCAAATATGTTCAACTTGAACAGAAGAAAATTTTAAGAAAAACCAGATTCTAACATGTCTCCATGTGTTCTAACAAGGTTTTTATGAAAATTTTCTGGATATAACAAGTTTTAACTAAGTTTTAAGTTTATATCCTTTTAAAAAAACTTAAGTTTCCTGCTGAAAGTTCAAGAACACTTCAAGAAACCCTCACAACTAGCTCAGACACAATACTAAGCTTGGTTTCAAACAAGGAAGAGAGCCATTCGCTCTGATACCACTTGTAGGTCCACTTGGAGGCTCAAGATTAACCTACTTCCCTGTTTATACAACTCAAATACGAGTGTGAAATCCTCATAAGAATGCAAACCAAAGCAAAGTAAGAAACACATGATAACGAAAGATTCAATATCTTTATTAATAGAAGAGAACTAGTACAAACATATAAAAACAATGTTCATACAGACTCATGCAATATTCTCTGTGCTCTTGTGTCTCTCTCTAGTATAACTCTAGTCTCTCCGGTGTGTCACTAACTTTACACTGAGAAGTGCATGTCTGCTTATATAGTGTCCACACCTAGCAACAGTACGAAGTATGTTGCTTGTCGTACGAAACACCAAAGGACACGAAGGACATTCTCCAAAGATGCTCGCACGAACGAACTGGCTCGTACGGATCATGAACTGCCTCGTACGAAACAAGCAGGATGCTTGTTTAGATGAACTCACTCGTACGAATGGTAGGTTACTCGTACGATTGGTAAGTGGCTCGTACGGGCAACATCTTGCTCGTACGAAGCATTTCCCACTCGCACATAGATGTGTTCTTCGGAGAACGTGTCACAGACATGACGTTCACAAGACTCAACAGTATGCGCACATGCAACTGTTTCACACAGACAAACTAATCGTCGTACTAAACCAAGATAGGAGGATATCTTGATTTGGTCGACACGACCAAACTACACAGACACAGTAAACAAAGACCGTACAATTACAGATGTAACTAAGAACAAGCGACAGACACAAAAGTGTATCAACAGATTATTTGTTGATAAACAAATTGACATAGTTAAAACTATAGTTAAAAAATAACATAATTTGAAGATTATCGGTGCCTAAGAAGTCACAAATATAATGTAGAGTGTCGGGTATTTCAAATGTACTTGAATTTGCCTTTGTGTATCGCATTTGCATCACGTATGATAAATACAACATACCTTTTACTGATGAATTTAATGGATACGCAAATACGTGTCGCGTATTCTTGTATTTTTATATATCTACGCTAGTTAGAGCATTCACAACGCGGTTACATGACAGGGTCATCAAATTCATGAACCCCCTCCCCCCCCCCCCCCCACGGAGCAGCCTTTCGTTGTGGGGTGGTGCCTGATTGTCCTAAGTTCGGGATTGCGAACTCCAACGGACCTCAATGTGGGGCCCTTCTCTTTCACATACAAATATTAAATATATGTGAAATTTGATATTTTTCAATGGTGGTTTATAGAGCTTTTGTGTTGTGAGAAAAATAGATTTTTTAGAGATGTTTGAATTATGATGTGACACGAGGTGGAGATTTGTAGTAACCACCAATATGGATGCTCTTAATGCATGAAGTTTAGATAAATTTGAAAACTAATTTCTTAACTTATCTAAGCATATGACAAAAAAAGTCTATCAATGTGAATCGGTGATATTTTATAGATGACATTGATCCAAACATATAGAGAACTATATACAATCACAAGATTATCCACACGAATGATATTGTGCAACACTATCAACTTATAAAAAAACTCAAACCACGACATTGTTCTACTTAATATCTGCAGTATTTCATGACACTCGACGAAAATGGTGTGGCATATGCCAAGTTTGTTGCTTATTTAAAAATGGTTTGAGTCTTCTTGTCCTTTCTTGATAAATTTAAGTTGATTCATGTGTTTACACAACACCCCTTTACCAATGCATTGTACAAAGGTGGCATATTAGTTGAGTATGGTGATCAATAGGAGTTGCAAACATGTCAGACACGATGACCAGAGATGATAGACATGAACACGACATGATAACTTATCATGTCATTTTTCCAAACACGAATGCAACCTGTTTAGAAACAGGTTAACACAAAACGACTAGTTAACAAGCCTATTTAGTGAAATAAAAATTGTCAAAAGTTCATAAAAGTCTTAACTAATAAACAACCCTTAACATATTAATCCTTAGCATATTTAAAACAAAAATCTATAAAAGTCAAATCATAACATCCATTACAAATATAAAGAGATCATTAATAGGTCGCTAAAATGTTAACAAGTTTTTAACCTATTTAAACACAAATTTTATCTTTGTCCTAAACGCGTCTACTTGTTTAAGACACGAAACATGTTAAGTCTAAACATGAAACATGTTAAGAACGTATCGTGCTAACATATCCCTATTTGAAATTGCTAATCCTACTGATCAACCCCTCTTATGGTTTAAGAATTGTCTTACCTTATCACTTTTTTAACATATTGTCAATTTTTACATATTGTTAATATGACAAGCGATGTTAATGAAATAAGACAACATTAATACATTTCCCCATAGTAGACTAGGATGTGTTGTAGATGAAGAATACCAAAATTAATAACTTTAGTCGGGTTTTCTTTTTTCAATTTTTTTAAATGGGCTGGTAAATAGACCTAGTAAACTTCTTACTTATAGTCTTTTTCCACCAATGCTATTTCAATCGGTAAAATATGTTAAAGTTTGTTGTATTATAGAGATTTGATTATTTTGTTAATTATAATCGATCGCTAAAAAATAGATACCGTATATTTACTATATCTTGATCATTCAACACAATATCTAGGTAAGTGAAGTAATCAAAGATACATGATAACCTTGATACAATGTGCTACAAAACGTAACCAACCATGATATTTTGTTCAAGTATGAGAACTACAATACATAATCCTGATAGAATGTAAGTTAGAGTTTTGTAATACACAAGCTTGATATAATATTCGAGTATGGGAATTACAATACATATTCTTGTCATCATAAACTCTGACTTTAGTTGACATGTCTTAGAAGTCCAACCATCTTAGCAAAAGGGCAAAAATGTATGAATATCATTCACACCATTAAATGTTGCAAATGGACAAACCATAATGACGCTAGTTAGAACGAGTAAGAGATGTTTAATGGTACATTTAGTCAACATTCCTGGCTAATCTACTATCTTCATTCAACATAGTGGTAGAGCCATCAAGAGATTTATAAACCTCAAATACATAAGTTAAAAAAAATTAAAGCACAAAACAAAAAAAAAAAATTTTTTTTTAGACAATTAATAAGTAAACGCGTGACTCATCATTTTCCACCGGGTATCATAATATCTAACCACTCTCCTAGTTGGCCTTATGAACCGACTAGAAACGACGATTAATTTTGTTATTGTAAAAAGCTTCGACATGCATTAATCACCGTCAATGGTAAATCCATTGATTTATATAAGTGATACATGGGGCAGACCCACCTTTGTGTTAAAACAAGCTACTCGCTTAAAAAGGTCGAGGTTTGTTACATATGTAACGACTATTAAGGGAACTTTGATATTTTTATACATGATGTATCTATAGTTTAGTGGTCAAAGTTGTTTTTTTTCTTGGTTTAAAAATGTTTCACAGTTGCTATTTAGTGTACTGAGTTACTTCATCCATTTTTTCTGTTAACGAGAATGGTAATTCGGTTATTTGATATGGCCGAATAGCTCTTCTAGTTAACAGACTTACATATAAAATAACCGAATTGCCCTTCTCGTTAACAGAAAAAATAGATGAATTTAACCCAGTGGACTAAAATGACAACGGCAAAATCTTTTTGGACTCATAGGTGAAAAATGAAACCTTTGAAATAAACTGGAAAAATGACCCAAACCACAGGGAGTAAAATGGCATTTAACTCTTTTATATAATGCATGAGTGAGCAGATACCCAAAAAAATAAAAACTTGTTCCCTCTTTATTTATAAATACACCCCTAAACGAGGGTAAGATTGTCTTTTAAACAATAATTATATTTTACTCCCTCATCTAGTTACAATTAAATCCCTTTTTTTTAACAAAATTATGTATAATTAGTTACACTTATCTCTTTCCACAACAAATTATAATTCTTTTACGTATCATATCTTATAAACTATAATGTTTTAAAAAAAATCCAAAGATACCGTGATTACCTACTCATTTGTATCGACGTTTCGATAGCTGTGTTGGTCAGTATTGTTGTGCAGATTAAAATGTACAAGTAGATTATGCATTAGTGTATAAATGATTAAAGCAATGTGTCCTATCACATTTCAAATGCTCAAGACTCTCTATGTTATTATCAATATTAATCAATTTAATAATATTCCAACTCTTTTCAACGTTGTCACAAATATCCAGAACACAACACGATACCTTGTTGTCACACCCCAAACGATGGCGGAAACATTAGGGCAGGACGAACGAGATTGCTCGAGACTTCATAACGCTAATAAGTGACGAGTATTTAAATAACAAAATTTCATTTCATGGATAATGATCAAGTACAACGGTTTGAAATCAAATACAACATGTTTGAAACGAGATACAAGTACAACAACATTTCTAATACAAAATTTAGATGAGTATCTAAGTCATCCTACTCGTTTCCGACGTCATCATCATCAACAATCAACCTGCAATACATGTTAAGGTATAGTTCAGCACACAAGTACCTACAATACATGTTAAGGTATAGTTCAGCACACAAGTCATTGGGGAGCATACAAGTTTGAATAGTAGGATCATATAAACGTTTTAAACAAATCTTCATGCATAAATGTCTAATGTCGAGGCTAACATACATTAAACTATTAGCAATTAAACAAGTCAACCCAAAGTTTCCCGGTAGCATAATATAATTCATAGCCATGAAAAGACTGTATGTGTTTAACTTAACATGACCTCAAGTTTACGGGCGGTGCGTTACTCCTATAGCGCTATACATGTTAAAGGAGGCTTGATCGAAGTTAATGACCAAGTATAAGCATGTGTGATTTCAAGTTTAGCACAAAGAACATGTATAAAGATTGTTTTGTTATTTATGTATAAGCATGTTTGTGTGATTTTGCATAAAGTACATGTATTGCACCAAAATGTGTAAAAGTAAAATGGGGTCGAGTATACTCACGGTTTTGCAAAGCTTCCTTTTTTATTCCCATGAAGAGTTGGAGAGTTTGGAGGATGGAACACTGAGGTTACCCAACATGAGGTAAACGAAGGTGTGTGAGTATTCGAAGGTTAACCGAGGATTCGGATTTGGAATTAAAGTATGCAAAAGTATGTATATGAGAAAGTAATTATCTAGACTTAAACCCTCGTTCTTGACACTATAAGTCCCTTATGGGTTGATGTGATTTCATGGGTCAAGATACCATACGCCCTCTTGTTTTATCAAGAGGGAAGCTATTGCTCCTTTTTTTATTTAGTACTATTTGTCTTACATAGTTTCTTTAAACTTTAAAAATAACAAGTACTTTTTATACTTTGGTTCGATTTGTTTGTTTTTTATTTATATTTATTAGAATCGTTAACAAGAGGTTCAAAACTTAGATAATATAACCTATCACCATGGCAAGTAACCATGTTGATTATCATCTAGGATTCGGTTATGTATGTGTGTGTGTGTATATATATCGTATAGATTATATAATAATTCTAAGCTAAGTCCATCCAGATTATCATAGATTGTCATATAAGTTAAGCATGAGGTAGGAGGATAACCATCCTTAACCTCATTTGTAAGATTCACCAATACACAAATCATCACAAGGATGATTCGGATGGTTATGAATCAAAAGAAATGTACAACTTCTCACTATACCAAGTAGCTAAGCAAGCTTTAACCCGGGTGAGCCATTCCCGACATAGAAAGAGTTAACTAAGTGTCGGAGGCTAGACGGGGTTAAGTCACTTTGGGTCTAGCAAACCACTTGGGATAGCAAGATGAAAACATCAAGTGAGGTGGTGGAATGAAGGTAGGATAGCCAAGGCTTCCAAGTATTCACAACTATACCAAAACACAAGTCGTGTCACAAGAATCATGACAAGCTCGGATGGTTTCATCACCTGTGGGTTGATAACCCTATAAAAAACAGAAAGTTTGGAGGGTGATTTACACCTCCGATTTGTATGAATCAATCTTGGCCAAGCTTACAAACTATGGACTTGATTAGTAGCACAAGAAGCACAAGTTTGTATGAGAAATATAAGTTTAATGAAAGTCTTTTTCCAAAACAGAAAGTTGGACCTCAAAATGGTGATGTTCCACCTTAGTTTGCCATGGCAAACATATGGAAACACTCCTAGAGGTGTTCCAAGCTTTGTAGAGGAAGAATTGGTGAACAAAAGATGGAGAAAAGTGAGTTTGAACTCACTTTTGCACTAGAAAGTTTCCGCCTTGTTCTTGATTTTCCAATAGATTTGAGAGAGTTTTGAAAATTTAAAAGTGTTTGAAAGTGAAAAGGAGGGTTAGGAAGCTTGTTTATATTGTGGGTAGTTAGGGTTTAGTGTTAAATGAGATTTAGAGGTGATTGCGTGTGAAAAATCTGGAGAAAATAGGCCAACCTGCAAGCTGGAAGCATCTGCTGCGGATCGAGGTCTCTCGCCACCCACGAGAGGCAAAGACTTGTCTCTCGCGCCCCGCCAGAGCCTAATTTAAGCAAAATTTTCAATTTGGTCCTTGAACTTGATTTTTCCCTTATTTTCAGCTAAAATTTGGTATTTTGGCATGTTTTTAAGCGTATAACATGTATGTAAGTATAATTTGAGTATCGAGAGTGTATGTATGAGATTTGCACGTATAACAAGTATCGGTTGTATGTAAACATGTATTTAACGATTGAATACATGTAAGACAAGTATGTATTAAGTATGAATTTCATTACGATCAAAGTCTCATATTACAAAGTTTGAAATGAAATACGAATGTGATACGAATACAAGTTTTCATTAATAGAAATACGATTACATTTTCTAAATAAGGAAAGTACAAAAATGCGAAGCATTACATTTCTTAAGGTTTGCCTAGTTTTCACAACACTATTTTGTATATGGTTTATACTTAATAGTTAACTATTAGCTTTATTATTTGAAGTATACAGATAATAAATAATTATTGGAGTGCTGTAATATCATATATAAAAAAATATTATTAGAAACTTAGACTATTTTGAAAAACAATTATTTTTTAAACAACGTTTATTATTTAAAAATAGAATTAGAAACTTAGACTATTTTGAAAAGCAATTATTTTTTGAACCACATTTATTTTAGGAAGTGTGAGTAATACGTTGTGTTGTCTGTTGTTACTCTTCTTTATCTACAAAAGACTAAATAGGAGTAACACGTTAATTTAAGGAGTATCGAACTTAACAAGTATATCATACATCTAAAGAAAAGCCTGCAGCTAGATCAACAACAAACCATCCGGTTACAACTTTTCACTACCCTTTTCAACTTGTTTCCTACAAACATTTCGACAAAGAAAAACAAAACAAAAAAAGCCTGCAATCAGATCAACAACAAGCCCACAAGCAAAATATCGAGTCCACCATGTTGCCATGAAGATAGTTTCGATATGATCTCCTAAGCCGTTGAAAAATACTGTTGTTATCTACAAAAAGAAGACAAAGTCACTAATAATATACAACATAATGAAAAATAGTAGTTCGTAATCAATGATAGTTTACAAGGTCCATAACTAAGAACTCAACTAAAATAATTGATTAACAAATTAAAACCGAAAGAGCTGACAAAAGCAAACAAGCAAACCAAAATAACTTATCTAAGCTAAAAACTGACAATTTGTTTTTTTAATGAGTAGTTACGCTTCAATTTTGGTTATGCCTCTCTCTAAGACCAAACTAAACCGAATCGAACAACACCAAACTTTTCCAAATGTTTACTATTAAATATATAGTTAAAATTCATTATTTTAGGCCAAAGTTTTATGCTCGAGTTTATTAAAAAGATTATTAACAAAAACTTCAGTACAAAAGTTTAGCCCAATTATTTGGGAATATTTTTATTGGCTCAAACATTTAAAACCTAAATAAACAAACTTATAACTGAGCTGAGCCGAACCCACACGCAAAAACCGAAACCAGAAATCAAAACCGGACAACAATCTAAAACTTAAAAACTGGATTTGTTGGATTTTGGTTCGGTTTAAGCCCAAAATTGACACGGATTGATCCATGCAAAACCCTGCAAGTATTAAGTTTAATATTCAAGTTTTCTCATTATTAACCAACTCATCAAGCCTTGAAGATTCTCAACTTTTTGTAATTTATATCACATAGCAACCTGAATGAATAAGAGGCGTGAACTTGTCTTATGAGAGACATGTCTCATACAAGTGAAATAACTATAAACCAAATTATTAAATGCAACGAAAATAGCTTTACGGTGGCTAAAAATCTACGTTCAATGAAGCTTCTTCATTTTCCAGACCTTTTAATAAACATATCGTATAAATTTTTTATCTGTTTTAAATATCTAATTAAAAAACTTAAATACAAGCTATTATATTCGTATTAAATATCTAATTCAAAAAAAAAACTTTATATATAAAGTACCATATTCAACAAAGTGACATTTTACTTTTCATAGAAACTTTATAACCTTGAGATATTTAAGCCGTATGATCTCATCATGATGCAAAGTACTTGACACTTAAACTTTTAGTTTTTCAACTTTTATGTTTAAGACTTATCTTTCCTTATTCGTGTGCCACTTTATATAACTTTTATTTATGTTTAAGACTTATTTTTTCTTATTCGTGTGTTACTTTATTATATCAATGGTTTCTTGAAATACTTGATAATTTAAATTCTAAATTTAATAATTATTAGACACGTGTAACATTTATGACATATATCCGCCATGATAATGCTACCATAAATATTTATAAATAAGAAAACTACCATAAACAAGTGCCGCAATGCAAAGTGTCACCCTCGTCACATACCCTAATAGTATAGAATGATGAGGTAAAGACTTGTGATTGGGTAATAAATGAAACTAAGTTAACAAACAAACATCCTTCCACGTCGTTGTAACACTCACAGGGGAGGGGGAGTATTCCATGCCCTTTTGAGCTGATGTAGTGTTGTGCGTTAGCCTCTTATATAATTCGACGAGAATCAATTGACTTCTTTTTGCTTATTAGTTTATAAATTGATAATGTTCTATATAATATATGTAAAACATCACATACAAATAGCCGTATCGAACAAAACGTACGAAAGGCATGAAAAGGTAAAAAAAACACGGTTGCATTTTCGTAATTATTTACTCGTAGAATAAGTATCAAAATTACCGTACAAATAATTTTGTAGAGTAATTTTGTAAAATGACTTTGCAGGGTCATTTTAATCGTGTAGGGTAATTTTATAGAGTATCACAATTACTCTACAAATGATCTTGTAAGGTAATTTTGTAAAATGATCTTGTAGGGTAATTTTGATCTTATAGGATAAGTTTGTTAAAAATGATATTGTAGGGTAATTTTGATATTGTAGATCGTAATTAGTCTACAAATGATCTTGTAAGATAATTTTGATCTCGTATGGTAATTTTGATATTGTAGGATAATTTTGTAGAGCATCGTAATTAGTCTACAAATGACCTTGTAAGGTAATTTTGATCTCGTAGGGTGATTATGTAGAGTATCATAATCACCTTACAAATGATCTTGCAGGGATCTTGTAAGATAATTTTGATCCTTTTCATGTCTTTCGTACATTTTGTACGACAATACTATTTGTATAGGACCTTTACCTACTATATATATCCCGTTAAATATAACTAGTTTTGTGATATTCTCTTTTAACTAACAACATCGAGAGCTAGTAGTAAAACTTTTTTGTTAAATTTTTAATTAAAAAATGTTATATAAAAAGTAGCTAAAAGATATAAAAAAATGTTATATATAAAGTAGCTCAAAGTTGTTTTTATTTTCTAGTCACCGAAAGGAAAGTGACGTGAAGTATATAAAGAATTAGGGCAACATAAATCGTATACCTTCTAACCTCCAACCAAAGAGACTGCATAACATTTCTTGCGTTCGCTGTTCATCCTCTCGCATCAGGTAACCGATTTGTGACTGTTTCTGTTACATTTAATTGCCGAAATTTCAATCCCGTGCACAACATAAACGCAAAAGATCTTAGAATTAAACGTTTTGTTATGTGTTGATTTCAACAGTATCGTTAATCTCAGGTGAATTTGTTGATAAATTGAAGTTATGATGTAACGAAGTCCAGTTCCGTTTGATCGTCTATGCATATCAGTTATATGTTCAAAGTTTTTTTTGTATGATATTGGTTTGAGAATCTAATTCATGAGGCATTATGACTAGTTGTCGATGTTACTCGATTAGATATTAATTTCAAATGCCTAGGAAATATAGAGAACGGATCAGAATGGGCCAAACAAAAACGGATACGGGTCAGAATGGGTATCAATAAAAATCGCTGAATGTTTCACAGCTACAATTGGTGAGAATACGTTCAGCTCTTGACGATTTGAGCATCCAGGACTCTTAATGATTCTGTATATCTTAGTCTATGTAGGGTCCCCTGCTGAGATATTGGTGCAAAAAAATCGGTCAGAATATCAGTACCGATAATATCGGCGATATTGATCGATATTGGACCGATATATCACCGATTCTCCCGATATCAGTACCTTTCTTCTTATTTCTACCATTCGTTATTGCTGCTATTAGTGTTTTAAGTCTTAATTGTTAGTTGTTATTGTTAAATGTTAGTGTTTTAAGTCATAGTAAATTCCTACTTGCTACAAATGTTAGCGTTTTGCAAGTTGCAAAAGGTTAATTTGTTAATGGTAGGAGAGTATGCCGAATTGTTAGTGTTAAATTGCTATACATATAAATTTAGCATGATATTAAAATTACCGATATCCCATTGCGATAACTGATATCTCAAATATCCGTCCTTGACTGATATCCCATATTTTACCACATTAACTACTTAGTTCTTTGTTTGAGTCTCTGTAGGTGTCATGCTGCTGCCAATTTATTATTAGTTTTAGGTTTGTAGAAATTGTTGTGCTTGAATTTGTTTGTTCAAATTGGTGAATGCAAATCATTTTTATTGTCTTTTTTAATGGATTCTTTTATAGAGCTTGGTTAGAAAATTATTATGACTGTTAGGATCGCTAGGATTGAACTCACACACGAAGCCGAACACACACACACGAAAGCAATAAACGACACGAAGATTTAAAGTGGATCGGTCAGCTGACCTACATCCACTATGCTGCAACTAGGGTTTCTTTATTATTCAGGTGCTTAAGGAATTACAAGTACAATGATATCAATATATAGAGACTAATCTAGGGTTAGGAAACTTGTTCCCCAAGTTAGGCCCAAACCCACATAGAGATAACTAGGGCCGGCTAAATTAAAACCCTAATTTAACTGCCTAATATGGGCCGACTCAAAGCTAGGGTCGGCCGCCCTCCCTTGATCGGGCCTCCACACCAATTAGCCCAACAATCTCCCACTTGGAGGCTCGAACAACTCCCAATAGTCTTCAAAATTTGTACATCTTGTAATCTTCCTTTACCACCTAGTTGCAGCAGCCTTCTCAACAATTAACCTGAAGGCACGTTGAAGCTCCCGCTGAGCCTCAACTCATCAGTCACAACCTGTGACTCGTTCTCTGTCCCTGCCGGCTCCCACTTAAACGAACTGTCGAATCCTGAGAAATCCTGAGAACACACACTCTCCAATACTAGCAAGAGATTCTCTGGAGAGACTTTTCCATTTGGAATTCTGGTCTTTTTAACCCACTGTCGCTCTGAAACAGTAACTGAAACACGCCTTGTGCTCCCATTGTGACAATGTCCCCCGACTGGTTTGACCTTCCAAACACTTTCATCCCGAATCTTCCCTGTGACTCTAGGTTTCTCTCTTGCAAAGGAAACCCTCTTCTGTCCCTGAGATTCTGTGAACTCGACTTTGTTTTTCTCCAGAATTGGAACGTCACTTCCTTCTGATGGTATACTGACCATGTATAATGAGCCTCTTTTCTTTCCACGAGCTATGACCATATTCCCTTTGACAACCTTCCACTGTCCATTCCCGAACTTAACTTCATGTCCCTGATCATCCAACTGGCCAACCGAAATCAACAACCTCTTCAGACCTGGAATAACCCTGACATCTCTTAAAGTCCACGAACCAACTGAAGTCTTCAAAACAATGTCACCCATGCCCGTAACATCAAGTACCTCATCATTCGCCAGTTTTACCTTTCCAAAGTCACCTTCTTTCAGATTTTGCAGTGCTTCACTGCTGTGGGTAGCGTGAAATGAAGCACCGGAATCCATGACCCAGGAATCCACACTGCTCTCCACACTACAGACTAACGCATCATCATCATCATCACTGTAGTCTCCTGCAGAGTTTATTTCTTTCTTCTGTTTCGAACACTGATTCCTAAAGTGTCCTACTTCATTGCAATTCCAACATACCACATCCTTCCGAACCTTAGACACACTCCTCCTCTTGCTCCGACGACTTTCACGCTGATTCTTTCTTCCCCTGGCCTTTGTACTCAACAAAGAACTCGAAGACTCACCTGAACCACGACGTCGAGCATCCTCTCCCAAAATAAGATCCCGCATCTTCGCAAATGTGAATTTACTCGATTCCGAAGTGCTAGTAACAGCAGTTACGGTTCCGGACCAACTATCAGGCAATGAGGATAATAACAGTAGGGCTTGAACCTCATCATCAAACTTAATATCGACAGACACTAAGCGAGACAAGATTGAGTTTAGGTTATTGATGTGATTTGTTACCGAGTCACCCTCCTTCATCCTGGTATTCACAAGCTCTCGAATAAGATAAACCTTATTTGCTGCAGAAGGCTTCTCATACATGTTAGATAATGCTTCCATCATACCTTTAGCTGAGGTCTCCTTCTGGATGTTATAGGCAACATTCGCTGACAGAGAAAACGTTATCACTGTTCTGGCTTTCTTATCCAACTTCACCCAATCTGCTTGTGGCATATCTTTTGGCTTCTCACCCTCAAGCACTACATCTAAGTCTTTCTGACAAAGTAGTGCCTCAATCTGCATCTTCCACCAACCAAACTTATTCCCATCAAACTTCTCTATTATAACCTTTCCGTCTACAGCCATGGCAATGACTAAACGAACACTGGTTGTGGACAAACAGAGACAAACGCAGCAAATCAATCTATTTAACACGCAGCAGAATAACGAACTTGATAATCAAAACTGAAACTTTAACTGAAACGATAAAACCTGACAAACGCGGTTGACTCAGGTTCTAGGTTTCTGTAGTCGGTCTCTTTGATTCAGCAAAATTGTTCTTCTGCAAAATAGATCTCTGATTTCGGCTGATTCGGGACTTGTTGTTAAAGCTTTCGAAAAAAACGGAACCTAAACCTTCTTCTGTGACGGCGGCGAAGACCCTAACGGCGGCGGCGGAACCCTAGCAAAGCTGGGTGGCGGCGGCGGCGGTTGACTGGGTGGCTGACCACGAAAGAACTAAAGGTGGCGGTTCTGGTGTTCTCGTCTGATCCCGATCAAGAGCCAAAGCTCTGATACCAGTTGTTAGGATCGCTAGGATTGAACTCACACACGAAGCTGAACACACACATGAAAGCAATAAACGACACGAAGATTTAAAGTGGATCTGTCAGCTGACCTACATCCACGGTGCTGCAACTAGGGTTTCTTTATTATTCAGGTGCTTAAGGAATTACAAGTACAATGATATCAATATATAAGAGACTAATCTAGGGTTAGGAAACTTGTTCCCCAAGTTAGGCCCAAACCCACATAGAGATAACTAGGGCCGGCTAAATTAAAACCCTAATTTAACTGCCTAATACGGGCCGACTCAAAGCTAGGGTCGGCCACCCTCCCTTGATCGGGCCTCCACACCAATTAGCCCAACAATGACATGCGTAGAGTTTGGATTTCTCTTAAAATTTTGGATTTATATTCATATTGGTGTTGCTGTTTCGAAAGATGTTAATATCAGATTTGACCCAGTTGTATTTTTATTGCACAAATTCGAACTGATGTCTTCTTTTGTGCTCTGTTTTTTATTGGGATAAACTTGTTAAGATTCTTGATTCCTGTAGAAACCGAATTTGGTGAAATTGAAGGACATTATTGGGCCTTTGCATGTTTAAAAAGATGAATTAAACAGAATATGGAATGCTGGAAATCGTATCATTTTGTATTACTTTTTGGTAGAATGTGTTTACAAAAATTGTGTTTTGATTAGGTTTAAGCTATTTTTTAATGGTTTGACCCGAACCTATTTTGTCACAACTTTTGACCCGGACAAATTGATCTGTTTTTAGATCAACCCATTTTAACCCGAACCCTGTATGACCTGTTGCCTGCATTGACCCGCCCGTTTTCCAGGCATAGAAATTTGCGATGGTTTTTTATATGCAGTTATTATAACAAAGAGTTGGTTGAATCTTCATAGCAACTAGCTTTTGACGCTAACCAAATTTATACTTTTTATAAAACAATTTGTTTTGACCCAAATTCAGTTAGACACATAACTCATTTTACTAATTACTCAACCCAACCAGAGCGGTCTGTTTTGCGAGGCTTAAGCATGAGGTATTAGAGCATACAGTTAGCGACAGTTAGTTTACCGTTATATTGTAATATTGCTGTCACGGCAGCTTTTATTCAGGCTCCTGCTCTCTATAGATATGAGGCCATGTAGTCAATAAGGGTTATGCATAACTTTTGTTGCAATTGTAGTTTCCAGTTTACCCAAATTTTCTCATAATTTTTGTATTATGCACTATTACTTTTTTGTTTTTCTTTGATTTTCCTAATATATGTCAATATGATGGTTGTTTTGCCACAACTAAACACAATGTTTTCGAAGAGATGTCACTGATCTAGTTTTTTATTTACCGTCTGTTTATGGATATGGGTAGTTGTTATTGCGTGTTTATGTTTTTCCTGCTTGTTCAAATTTTGTTTAATGCATGATTTTTTCTAATTGTGTGTTTATGTATGATTACATTTCATTCACTTTGTATAATGTATATCACAATCTTGGTTCAAAATAGCGCGATTAAGCGCATCTAGGCGCAGGTCCTTGTTATGTAACACAAGGCGACGTCTGTACAAGAAGCGCAACTGAGGCGTGCTTTTTAGGGTAAAAATTGACCTGAGGTGTAGCTGAGACGCACGCTTTTTGTACATGACTTGTTTTTGTGCAGCTGAGTGTTGTACAACAGGCTTTTTATGTTGTACATTTATGTTTTTCTCATTTTAAAACATATATAAAGCTTAACTATAGCTAAATCATAGGTATTGGATGCTAAACACTTATGGGATATATAAAAAAAATTATATAATCACTTTGCGCTTTGCGTACGAAAAGCTCACCGCTTTTGCGCTTTCCGCTTCGGTTTTAGACCTCATCGCTTTTGTGCGCTTCCCGCTTTTTTAAACCAAGATCACAATGTATATATGCAAGTATCTTTGTTGAGTGGACCATAGACAGATGCAAATAGCATCTGATTTACATGTTGCTTGATGTTTGATGGTTAAAAAAGGTTTTTGTTTACTATGTGTTTCCTCGGGTTAACCTTTTCTGAATTCATTCTGCGCGTTTCTTTTGGATACAATTAAGCTATAATTTTTAATAGGCCTCTCATTCATCTAAATATTGTTTCTAGAATCTAGTTACACCCAAATAACCCAAGCTATAGTTAATAATGTGCAAGACAGTAAAAGGTGATGAATTTGTCAAGTTTTGTGAGAGAAACCGAGTGATGGCATTATACACTTAAGGTTTAGTTTAACAGTTGATATGTAACAATACATGTAGAATTTACGAGTAATGTTTAGTGTCGGTCTCGGTGATAAGCATATATTATGTAATGAACAGGGTATATAACTTTGACCTTCCGTTACTCAACGAGTCATTGAGGTCTACATCTATTACTAACCCAGATTATTGTTTAAGTGAAAAAAAGATTATTTGTAGTTTATATATATATTTTTTATTTTGTTGCATCAACCAATGTCTATGAGGCCAGCTCGAATGTTTTAAATTAATTTTTACATATCACTGAGGATGGAAAAAAAAAGAAATGTTTTGAGTACCATTCATTTTCCTCTAAAATTTCTAGGAAGAAAAAAATGTCTATAATACTACAATTATACTTGTTTAAAAAGATTTTTGAGAGGCGTTATGTACTCGGTACATTTAGATGACTTTGAACTATTTGACCAATTTCTTTTTTAATTGAAGCTTTAGCTTAACCCAAAGGGTGTTCATGTTTTGGTTTAAAACTGTGAAACCGCCCAAACCGGTAATCAGCTTGGTTTCGCAGTCGGGTTTTTTTAACTTTCAGTCGGTTGGTTTTATAAATCGTAATCCATAGCGAACAGTTTGGTTTACAGTTTATTCCGAGATCTGGCCATACAAAACCGGACCAGACTAGACTGTAGGATTTAGCTATTTAATTTTTATAGATATTTATTATTACATATATTAAGTCACTTTTATTAGCATAATTAATAGTAAAACTTGGCCAAGACAGTAAGGCCTAAGAGATTTGTTACGGCTTATTGGGCTACGTAGTCATAACATCTATTACATGTACAAAGGTTTTCTTGTGTACTCTTGTTCTACATGGTTCTTTCATTTGTATAAATAATCCACTCATTGTTATGTTCCTGTCGAATCATATGTAGGTTAAGATCACTAATCACGTTAGATGGCTGGATTTGGGAGCCTGGCACCGAAGACCAAGAATCTGGTGGTTGCAGGAGGTTTAACCGGATTCGTATTCGGTGTATATTTTTACACAATGAGAGCTGTTGGTGGTTCAGATGAGCTTCAAGTAGCTATTGATAAGTTCGAATCTAAAAAGGTCAGCGGTGAGTCCGACTCAAACCTTGCATCCTAGGTTTGACCAGTTTCCGATACCAGCAAATCGGCATACTTTTAAACATACTTATGTCACTATGATCTTCTAGTGTTTCCATGACACTTTTGTGATGAGATAAAATGAGTTGTGCATAAGGTGATGTAAGTGCTTTAAATAAAGACCAGTTATGCTGGCACCTTTTTTCAGTTAGTGGTAGAATATTTTTGTTGAATTATTTGTCAGTTGCAAACTTGCAATATTTATGGTTGAAGACTTAAAGGTTACACGAACATGAGCCGTTCATCGAAACATGTTTGCAGGTTCGACACGAAACTGATTAGGACATGTTTAGACTAGACACAAACCTACAAGTTTTGTGTTAGGTTATTGCCGTGTATGGCCAACATGGTTAATATCTGAGATGGCCAAACGGATTTTTTACTGAAACACTAAGCACATAGAGGTGTATTGGGTTCAAACTAGTTCCGGGTTAATAACCGGGTATGCTTAAACCGGGTCGTCTTTTTTGGTTCCGATTTTCATTTTATTCTAGGTTTTGACCGATTCGGGTTATATAACAGGTGATAAATCATAGAATATGGAACCGATGTGATATATAACCGGCGGGTAGGATCAGATATATAATCGTATATGCCATAACCAGTTTTTTATATACCTGGTTTCGACTTTTGTTTGTCGAATACGATTCAGTACACACTCTTTTTGTGCACCTCTACAAGCACATGGTTCAAACTTGAAATATTTCTGATAAGCAGTTGGCGAGGGTGAGAACTGAAAAGGATATAAATTCGAAAGCGATTCCGCATAACCTGGTTCTCTATGTTAGTATCCCTACCTGGTTTTTAAGCCTACAGTTAACAGGTCAGTTTGAGTCCAAATTGGTTTCCACCGACCCGATTTTCATATCGGTTTCAGTTCAACTTAAAACTTGGTTCCAGTTTGCAACCCAATTCGCAAAATACAATACAATGGATCACAAAATATAACACAGACCACTAAATATAACACAATGCCGAGTAAAAAGACACAATGAAGCGCCGAAAAGACACAATGACGAAAATAAAGAAAAAACATAATGCCTAACAAAAAAAACACAATGATCTAAACGAAAATTCTAAAATCTACAAGCTAAAAATCCAAAGGCGAAAACCTATTATCTAAGATCGTTGAGTTCGACGAGACAGTTCCAATATCACTACAATAAATACAGTCGGGGTTCTTTTAATACCATTTCTACGACATTCTATTTTTAGGAAACTGTGTATTTAAACATTTTTATTTGTGTGCCAATTTCCATTTTCAGTTGTTAAACAAAATGTTGTTCCTATTTTAGGGTTATTATTTCTAAGATTAAAACATGTAAGTATGAACTGAGAGTGATCTACAACATTAGGTAAAGGTTCAATTTCATCCTTTAATAATTCTCCTATGGCATCATGAAGCGGAAGCAACACATGTTATTCTCATTGTTTCGATTCCAATCATTCTGCGGTCTCTTTTGTGGTTACATCGTTAAAGGTTTCCCGACATAGGAATGCACCTAATTCACTTGCTATTGATTTGGTTGAGGGTAACGAGGTGAAAAAGGCGTCGTCAAATCCAAACATAAATAATGCGACTAAACATGTTCAATGGAGAAATAAATGTTCAAATGACCACGACTACTCTACAACAAAAGAACGCGGTCAAACCTTTTCCTTTAAATTTGGGTTGACATGGTGGGTTCATGTTAGCTAAACATGTCATGTTTGGATTGACATGACGCCATGTTTACATTTTGACTCATTTAATGTATTTAATTATGTATATATATATGTATATATGTATGTATATGTATATTCTGAAATTGTGTTCTTTATTATAGCATAAATTTATTTCATACTTTATGCCAAAACTAAAAGATAAATTAGTACCAAGTACTATACTTTACATGGAATTATTTCCTAGATTTATTCCATGTATTTTAGTATATATTGTAATCTCTTCTCAATGAATAGACGAACAATTCAACCTTTTTACATGGTATCACCCTCGGGTTTGTTCTTGAACAACCCTCCTGCCATCCCATTCTTCACTGTTGTTTTTAAACAACATTAATCCATCTCCCTTTTATTATTTACTTTCTCGATCACATTTTTGTTCTGCCTCCTCATCACTATTATTCCCTATGGCCGACAAAACTCATCCCTCTCCTGCCGGTTCATCCTCAGATCCCGCAAGCCACAAACCCTTACATCCGGTTTATACGGTTAGTAACATTCAACATAAAGTTCATGTTTTAGATGGTGTCAAAGTATCTTATGCTTCGTGGGTAAAGCTTTTTACGCTCCATGCCAAAGGGTAGCATGTGCTTTGTCACATTGACGGTACGCCGCCACCCGCCAAAGATACCCCCGAATATGCTTCGTGGTAGAACATAGATTCCATTGTATTACAATGGATCTATGGCACCCTCTCGGACTCTCTTCTTCTCAAAATCCTTGTTGATGATTCCACGGCACATAAAGCTTGGCTTCATGTCAAACGCCATTTTTGTAGCAATCGGGGTCCCCGGTCACAAGCCCTACAACATGAACTCACCAATACCACCCTTGCATCCATGACTAGCTTAGAAGCCTACTGTCAAAAAATACAAGATTTAACCGACCAACTCAATGCCCTTGATTTTCCAATGAATGATCAACAACGTGTCCTTCACCTTGTCAAAGGCGTACCCTAAGAATATGACACAATTGCCTCAATCCTAAACAATAACTTACCCACTTGGGAAGATGCGGTTGAACAACTTATATCCGAAGCCGGCCGTATGAAAACCGTGATGCCGTGACCAACACCCCACCCATTGCAGCCGCTATTCCACCCTCGGTGCCAACTCTATAACTCTAACAGCCTTCTAACCAACACCCTCCCTCAACACAGAAGCAACACTCGGCCCATTATCCTTCACAACAACAAAACCATGGTTCACCCTATAGGAATACCCCACGCAACCATAACTAGAGATGGGCATAATCGGGTTTTATTATTACCCGGAACCGGTTCCAACCCGGAACCGGTTCTGCTTGGATGTCATTGGAACCGGGTATGGTGTGGAACCGGGTCCAGTTCACACCCAAGAATATGGAACCGTGTAGAACCGGGTACGGTATTATGGAACCGGGTATGGTGTGGAACCGGTTCCTGACAGTAAAACCAGACTTTTTACTGTTCAGAACCGGTTCCTGACAGTCGAAAACCTGACTTTTACTGTTCAGAACCGGTTCCTGACAGTAAACCCTGACTTTTTACTGTTCAGAACCGGTTCCTGACAGTCGAAAAATCTGACTTTTACTGTTCAGAACCGGTTCCTGATAAAAATGTTACCGTTAGAACCGGTTCCTGATAAAAAATGTTACCGTTGGGAACCGGTTCCTGGCAGTCGAAATCGGTTTTTTTTATATAAACCCCTCCCTACTTACCATTTCAAAACTTAACACTCACCATCATCAACTTACAAACTCACCATCATCAACTTACAAACTCAATCATCTTCTCAAAAATCTTGCAAAATACCTATGGCATGCAACGAAGAAGTTGTTACTGTCTTAGAGACGAAAGGAAACCCAGCTATATGGAAGAATTTTGATCTCTGTTTAATGTCCGACAGCCACGAGATGGCTAGATGCAAAGCTTGCGGAAAATTTATGAAGGCCGCAGCCAACTCAACCCTTAAGAAACACACTGAGCGGCATTGCCCAGTGACGAAGGCAAAGAAAAATGAGACGGGAGAAGGTTCCGGCACCGGTTCTTCAAATGTTTGATGTAACCCGTTTGGTTTGGTGTTTTAATAAAGTTTGTGTAATGTTTCTTTCTATTGTGTTTGTTATTTTGTGTTTCTTTCTATCGTTAGTCTCCACTTTTTCAGCTATAACCGGTTCCAAAGGTAACATTTTAACGGTATAACCGGTTCCTTCTAGAACTGCATTTCCGGGTACTGATGGAACCGGGTACTAGTGAAACCGGGTACGGGTAGGAACCGGTTACTACCCGATTCAAATGGTAAAATTGTGGAACCGGGTTGGAACCAACGGGTATTTTGAACCCGGAACCGGTTCTACTTAATGTCGGGTAGGAACTGGAACCGGTTCCAGTTCGGTTCTACCGGTTCGGGTTCGAAACCGGTTTTTATGCCCATCTCTAACCATAACCCCAAGCCAAATAGCAGAAACCACACCTCATCAGGCCCACCCCAAAATTCCTATAACCGCCACCCGCCTACCCAAACAACCCACAACAACAACCATATTATCCACCTTTTTTGGGCCCTCCTTATTGGAGACCACCACCCCTTGTCCCTACCCCACCCAAAATTGGTCACAACCATGGTTTCCACAAGCTTCATCCAATTCCCAAAATACCCGTTGTAATCAACGGTCGGCACAAGCTCATCTTACCGAGGTAGACCCTTTGGAACCCACATAGCTTGCCGATGTGGTTCATGCTTTAACTGTGGATTCAGGTGATGACACTGATCAGTGGAACTTTGATACAAGTGCATCTTCTCATATTTCTTTAGATAATAATAATATTGACACATTTTCCACATTTGCACCAATAGCGTCAATAATTGTTGGAAATGACAATAAACTTCCAATTTTGGGATCAGGCAACTCAACCCTAAATTTCGCCTCAAAACCTTTGTACCTTAAAAACATCCGATTTAATGCCAACATAGTCAAAAACCTTATATCTGTCCGTCAATTTAATATTGATAATTACACATATATCGAATTTGATCCATATGGCTTTTCTATGAAGGATTTCAAGGATGGCACGATCCTGAGTCGTCACAACAGTTCGAGTGACCTTTACCCGCTTACCCCAAATGCTTCCGCCACCGCTTGCTTTGCCTCTACTCAAGACTCCCCATTTTGGCACCATCGACTCGGACACCTGGGTCAACCCGTTATGGATTTTCTTCGCTTAAACAATTTTATTTCTTGTAATAAGCAAAAGACTTCGTCTCTTTGCCATGCTTGTCAGTTGTCCAAGAACAAACGTTTACCTTTTCCTGACTCTGTCTCTCATACATTATGTCCTTTTTCTTTATTGCATTGTGATTTGTGGACTTCGCCACTTTTAAGTCATACAGGTTACAAATATTATTTGGTAATAATTGATGATTTTACTCAATATACGTGGGTTTATCCACTAAAATTTAAATATGAAACCTACTAAAAATAACTCACTTTCATCAATTTGTTTCCACCCAATTTCGTCTTCCAGTACAAGCAATCCAATGTGACATGGGGGGCGAATTCGACAACACTAACTTCCACAACTTCACCTCTCAAAATGGCATTCAACTTTGCTTCTCCTGCCCTCACACTTCTCAACAATTTGGCAAAGCCGAACGCATGATCCGTCGCATAAACGAGATCATGTTCACTCTCCTCACCCATGCCTCTTTACCCTCCACCTATTGGGTTGAGGCCTTGCACACTGCCTCTTACCTTCACAACATTCTCCCTACCAAACTTCACTAGAACCGCACTCCCTTATTCCTTCTTTACCTTCGGGAACTTTCCTACGATCACCTTCGCGTGTTCGGTAGTTTATGCTATCCCAATACCTCTGCCACCCGCCTAAATAAACTAACCCACCGCTCACTTCCATGCCTCTTCCTCAGCTACCCTGCTAACTACCGCATATCACTTTCGATGAGCAAGTATTTCCACTTACCAACCTCACACCTCGTAAACTATAACTCACTCCTCTTCGACCCCAAACACTCCCTTCATAACCCAACTCACTCCTCTTCGACCCCAAACCTGCCTCACCCATCCCTCCCCTTCCGCCCAACAACCTGAGCCCCGCTCTCCACACCTCGCCCAACACCCACTCCATCCAACCACCAACACCTCCATGGCCCAACCCTCTCACCCCCACACCTCTCCCCCACAATCAGCCCAAACCCCACAAACTCAACCGACCCAAATCCCTCAAACACAAACGACACTTAACTCACCTCCATACCCAGCCGAAAATCTCTCCACTCAACCCAGTCCACCGTCCCCTCTCCAACAAGCCCAACCTCCTCCACCTATCGTCAACCCTCACCCCCATCCCATGCAAACCCGGTCTCGTGCCTGAATCTTCAAACCAAAAACCCATTTTTCTATCCATACTCAGACTTCACCTAGTCCTTCACCTCTACCTAAATCCCATCTTACCGCCTTTACCGACCCAAACTGGAAAACTGCCATGGTTAACGAATATAAAGCTCTATTGGCCAACAACATGTGGGAACTTGTCCCTCGCCTACCTGATGCGCCTGTCATCCGATGCATGTGGCTTTTAAACACAAGTTCCACACAGATGGTTCTCTAGAGCGACACGAGGCTCGTTTGGTTATTAATGGCAAGAGCAAAACAATTGGCATTGACTGTGATGAGACCTTCAGTCCGGTGGTCAAACCCACCACAATCCGCACAGTCCTCAGTCTTGCTATTTCGAGAGGCTGGTCCATGCAGACGTCAAAAACGTTTTCCTACATGGTCACTTGAAGGAAACCGTATACATGTTTAAGCCTCCTGGTTTCACCTCTGACACACACCCTAAATATGTTTGCAAACTTAATAAATCTTTATATGGTCTAAAGCAAGCTCCAAGAGCTTGGTATCAACATTTTGCAGGGTATTTACTAAAGTGTGGATTCAAGGGCAGTGTTTCTGACACATCACTTTTTATTTATCATCATGGAAATCAAATGGCGTATCTGTTACTTTACGTGGACGATATTATCTTAACTGCCTCCGGTGATAGTCTTCTACAGCAAATCATCAAGTCCCTCACCGCTGAGTTCAAAATGACCGATTTAGGGACAGTGCATCATTTTCTGGGTATTGCTGTAACAAAACAAGCTAACGGGTTGTTCCTATCACAGTCAACATACGCTGCTAACATCTTGTCTCGAGCTAACGTGTCAAATTGTAAACCCGCTAGCACCCCAGTCGAGCCAGGTTCCAAACTTAGTGCTGATACTGGCTCCATTTTTAAGACGGTTCCCTTTACAGAAGCTTAGCAGGGGCACTTCAGTACTTACTATCACCAGACCTGACATTGCCTATGCTATGCAACATGTCTGCCTCTTCATGCATGCTCCGCGCGAACCTCACTATCAGTTTCTGAAACAAATTCTACGCTACATTCAGGGCACCCTTCATCATGGTTTACTACTCTCTCCATCATCCTCCACATCGTTAACTGCTTACTCTGACGCTGATTGGGGTGGGTGCCCCGACTCTAGACGATCAATGTCTGGCTATTGTGTTTTCCTAGGCACAAACTTGATCTCATGGTCTTCCAAGCGCCAGCCTACAATTTCCAGATCAGGCGCCGAAGCTGAATCCCGGTCGTCGCCAACACTGTCGCAGAACTCAGTTGGGTACGTAATCTTTTGCTCGAGCTAAATGTACCCATTCGTCATGCCTCTCTTATATACTGTGACAACATCTCGGCTGTATACCTTGCTGAAAATCCGATCAACCATCAACGCACCAAACACATTGAACTGGATATTCATTTTGTCCGAGAAAAGGTTCGCCTTGGCACCATCAAAGTCCTACATGTCCCTGCCGATTACCAATACGCATATATCTTCACCAATGGTTTACCGAAGCATCTATTTGAACGCTTTCGTTCCAGTTTATGCCTTCGTTCCCTTACGGCTCAAACTGCGGGGACGTGTTAAACCGATAATATTGCCTAAATATTATCGGTGGTTTATTTTGTATATTGTGTATATTATGTAGTCAATAGCTTCCCCATTTATCTCCTAGATTTATTCCATGTATTTTAGTATATATTGTAATCTCTTCTTAATGAATAGACGAACAATTCAACCTTTTTACAGGTTTAGACTAAAGCAACACATACACATTTATTTATTAGACTGTATGTTAATGTATATTATATATACGTTACTTGATTTAGAACATATTTATTTTAAGAAAATTTTATGTGAATCATTTTGTAGTTGTCAACACGTTTCAATAATTTCAAAGTTAGTTAAAGGTTGAAAAAATCGCCTAACATGTTCCTTTAGGTTTGATGGTTCATAATTTCATAAACAGTGGTACTAGACATGGGACTCTTAGAGAAGTTAGGGGTTGACTTCTATTTTTTATTTTATGTTTAATTAAAAAGCTTCAAAAATATAAAAGTATTATGACGCAGGAAAAAAATAATAATACACAAAGATATATGTGCTTTGGTAAGCATATATAGTAAAGTAAAATCTTGAGGGGTGTATTATTACAAAACAAGAATACCATGGGAAGCATGTGAGGAGTTGTGGTAGTGAATGTGAGAGCCATGTGATAAAACACATGTTTTCAACCTTGCATGACTTTTACACAAGTTCAAAACCAATTTTATCTATTTTAATATTACTCGGTACTTGTTAGTATTTGAAGTTAGGTTGTGTTAAATAGGTCGTGTTGACGTGATTTTGTTTTACGATTGTGATTGAGTTCGATTTGAATATGATAAGTTTAACTAAACATATCATTTATTCAACACTAACATCGATTTGTTTCATAAATCTAATGACACTATATGTCACATTTAATACGATTATAAATGAATTGTTAATAACTTTGTAGATATTTAATAGTTAATAAATTTGTACAACTATGTTGTTTTAATATGGGAGTGTAAATCATGTGATATCTAACTATCAACACCAATAATCTCTAGATCAAGTGGTGGAATATTTGCATTTTTCTTGAAAGATGCAGGTTCAACTCTCATTTGGAGCAAAGTGAGGCATTGGTGAGCAATGATAGAAGATCCAGAGAAACATGTATTCGATTATTGAGCCAAACGGGTTTTACTAGAATTGGTGGTGGACACGGATTACTCTTGGAGTACTCTGTTTAGTCCAATGAATGCCCCAGAGTACTTGTGATTGATTCTGTTGGCTGTTAAAAAACACTATTAGCACATTAACATAGTTGATTAAATGTTTTATGCGTTTCATAAACATATTAAATAATATTAAATAGGTTGACTCTGTTTAAATATGTATTTAACTGTGTTGACTAGTTTATAACTCGGACATTTACCCAAACTCATACTAGTTTGATTTTATATTAAATCATGTAGTATTTACGAGTTGTTTCATAAATTATCACATAATTATCTTCTTCTAAGATTAAGCTCATAATTAAGGTTTTGAAGTTAGATATAATGCCTCACATTTCAGAAATATAGATTAAAACTTTGGGATTTAAAAAATGTTACATGACTCAAAGGGATGAAAGTCCGTCCTAACACTAATTTGGAAATAAAGAGAAGCTTCTAGTTTGGGTACAATATTTTATGTCCATGATGATGTATTTTATTAATTATTTAATACGATGTCTTTTAGAATTGTGAGCTACTATCATAGCCACCAATTTTTTTTATTAACTATATCTTTAAACTTTGAGTTATATTTCTTTATAGACATTATGTATACGAATTCACAATATATTATTTAGAGTTTTTTCAATTCAATAAAAGATACGTGGCCCCGGCCCTCGCGGGTAACTTGGTGTAAAATGACTTGAAATAATGCATAAAAGGGGGGGGGGGGGGGGGGGGGGGGGGGGAATATATGCATCAAAGGAGAAAAACTTTACACAAAACCTTTTATTTTTCTTGTATACTAAAGTCGTGACCACTGAAGTTTTAAGAATAACATATACAGAGTAAAGTATGATTTCAGTTTTTGAGGTTTACATCCAATCACATATACAACCCTCATTTGGAAAAAAGAATCAATCAAGTCCATGTGCTTGTCAATTGGAATCAATCAAGTCCTTGTTGAAACGTCAGTTAGTTAAACGTGAGTAATATGGTTAAATGACCATAATACCCTTAAGGGATTGAAATCGTAAGA
Source organism: Scalesia atractyloides (assembly GCA_947069175.1). NCBI lineage: Eukaryota > Viridiplantae > Streptophyta > Magnoliopsida > Asterales > Asteraceae > Scalesia > Scalesia atractyloides. Next base: position 12,410,982 of record CAMTDV010000001.1, on the reverse strand, counting down.
TTAGTTGAATATGGTGATCCACCAAACAATTCACCACTGTTTCTATAATAACCTAGTAAAAATGCACAATTAAATTGCAATCTAACATGACTAATTTGAGTAATTTCCACACTGGATTTAAGAACATGAACATCTAGCCAAATAAAACTATTCTCTCTCTCACACACACACACATTTAACCTAACATCTAACCAAATAAAACTCTTCACCAAACCAAATCACACTTGTATAACCAAAAACATTCAAATCATAACAAATTTCAAAAACTAAATAAACTTTTAAAGACTCAAACAATAAACACAATGCATCTTAAAATCATAACAATAAACTTCTTAATCATCACCCTCAGAGCTTCAAACTACACATAACACTCTCCAGAACAAATCGACCGGCATTTTGTTAACAAAAACTTGTCAAATTCACAGCCGACATCATATCTCAATTTGGTTGAGACACACACAAGTTACGCAACAGAAATTGACTTCAAAAAGAGTATTTAAAACGACGAATCTCAGGTGTTGCCGATGGAGGAAGAGATTGTTGCTCCACGGATTACCAGTTTAGAAGATTCTAGCAGGTTGTAGATCCACATACCATGAGAAAACGCTGGCTATAATCAGTGGAGGCGATGGAGGTGCGATGGTGTTGTAGTGGGGGCGGTGGAGGTGCGGTGGCGATGGTGGTTGTGTAGTGGTGGTGGTGAAGGTGAATGATGAATGATCAAGAAGGGTTTTATAGTTTTATTAATTAGTTTTTAATATTTATTTTGATTATATTTAATTGGTTGTAATAAAAATGATAATTGTGAAAAGACAATAATACTCTTAAAAATAAACTTAAAAAGACATATATGTCCTGGTAAACTAACAGTTGACTACTGAAAATGTAAGAAGGGTCTTCATTGATTCTAATTGACGACCACTGAGACTTGATTGGCCTTTTTTTCAAATGAGGGTTGTATGTGTGATTGGGTGTAAACTTGTTGGTACATATTATGTGTGTCTGTCACTGTGCGGATAAGCTAGATAGAATGTGTGTTGAATATTCTATAACATTGAGTGTTAGATTGATAAGGAAAACACTCATACGCACGATTGAGTCATATGTGCGTATGAGAGCTCATACTCGCGCATGAGCCTCATGCTCATGAGGTTGCCTATAAATAGTGGCTCATGTGCATAGGGTTATTAAGTTTTGAGGATATAGTTGTAGAGATGTGCTAATGCTCTCTTCAGCTTGTCAATGATGTATACTCTTTCGGTACATAATGGAAGTTTCTACTTATGATTATTTGAACGAATTTTCTACCGAATTAGTTTTATCTTATCCAAACTTCCGTCTAAACGCGTAAGACGCAACGATCCCATATTCTAATAGTGGTATCAAAGAAACGGTACCGATTCAATCGAACTAATCGTCGGTTGAATCATCTACCCTTGTGATTTGGTGGTTTAGACGTAAAATAAAGGTTGCAACCACGTTTTTATCAAAACTGAAGGTCAATTCACGGATGAAAAGTCAAATTGAAGCCATATGATTTATCAGAATTGATTTTCGCACCTGTCAGTGAAAAGAATCATCACCGAATTCAAACAAATAAAGATTTTGGATCGAAAAATTGGATTCAGCACGTCAGAGCGCATGAGCTTATCCGTGCGCAGGAGGTTCATCCGCGAGCATGCGTCATCCGCGCGCTTGAGATCTAGAGTATGTGTCATCCGTGCGCATGAGCAAAAATTGCAAATAAAAAATAAATAAATAAAAAGTCATTTTTCACCATGGTGACAAGACGAATGCCCAGAAAAAATTTGGTTATAAATTTTTTTCTCGAGATTTTAACGTTAAATATGGGTTGTTCGGGGACGTAGTCGGAGGATTCAGAAAATGGTAAGATGATGAAATCACAGGGTATTGTAGATAGTGGGGTAGTCATGAAGACCGGTGTATAACATGTATCATTTGGTAAAGTGACTATTAATGGGCAGAAACGAAAAATCCCCATTGATGAAAAACGGACTTTTGTGGAGCAAAATGTCACATATTTGAGTTTTCAAGAGAAAAGAGTTGTCAGAATTTACCAAGTTGAGGGGGAAATCCTTGGAAATTCAGGAGATGATAATAAAGAGGTCAGAATTTTCAAAAATGAGGGGAAATAAAGATTTCATTGGATTAATATTGAAATTCCGGAATTTTTGAAAATTCGGACATGCAACAGTATTCGTGTAGTTCCGACTCAAAATTGACTAGTGATGCATATGTATCTCAAATTCGTTTGTCCGTGATCATTAGAAGTTCAGATCTTTTAGTTCGCGACGAATTTCAGTTTTGGCAAAAAAAAATTTCATTTTGGTTATGCGGGTTAGTTTAACACGTTTATTTGAGGTATTTACTAATGATTAAGATGTTTATCATGTTTTAGGTATTTTAAATCAACGCATCGGATGAAGGTCAAGTCATATGAAGAACCGAACATAATTCTAGATACTTGATTCCGTTATGTTAACTAAAACAATGATTATGATGACATCGATCTTTTGTTAAGATTTAATGTAATGTTAATCGAAGTTTTTAAATACTCGTATTTTGGATAATATAAACAAATTTTATATATATTTGGAATGGGTTTTACACCACTCGCGATTGTAGAAGATGATTTGTCAACAATGCATGATCTGGATTCCGGATCTAGTGATTTGACGACGTTGCTAGTTGTCGATCGATTGCAGAAGATGATTCGTCAACGCATACATTCGCTCCTTTACCGAACTCGGCATGCCAGTTGCAGATCGGTTCGTCGTGCTTGAACAAAGGTAGATCAATTCTCAGATCTCTAACGTTTTGAAATCCTTTTAGTAAATCGATTGCCAATTGACACGACACTCCGTCGAAATTGTTCGGCGGAGGCTTCCTGAAGAAAGATTGAGGTAAGTAATTAAACCGTTTTTAGGTAAATTCTCGTCACGGTTGTTAGAATTCGGTGAGGAAATGTGAAAATAACGATGGTGTTTGGCGGACAACGATGGAGAAACACTTGGAGATTAGGTTGCAAATGAAGAAAGATTTTGCGTTGTTGATTTTGGTGCATATTGGGAGGAGTAGTTCGTTCGGGAGGCGGTTAATATGATAAGTTTCTAGTTGTTCTCCGGAGGATGAAAGTGGAGGTTACGTCAAGTGTGGGTTTTTTATATGTTTTTTGGGGTTTTTTAATTATAATAAAATTAAAACACCATAATGTCAGGGTGGGAGTTGGTTACAAAGTCCATTTTGCTACAAAGTGTAAAAAGTCATAAAACACCATAATATCAACCATAAATCATATTCAAAACCTATAAATACTAAAACGCCATATTTGTGAGTATTGTGTTGTGTTTTGGACGATAAGTCTTTGATTATCGAATGACTAACATTACTGTGTTTTATGTTGATTATCATGTTGTGTTTTATATTCATAGTTCTATTATAGTGTGTTTGAAGTTTTTATGGACTGTTGGGGTTTGAATATTGTGTTTTTGTGATCTTCACTCTGTTATTTATGAGTTTTGAGTGCGTTTTATGGCTGGAATTGTGGTGTTTTATAACTTTGTACACTTTGTAGCAAAAATGTACGTTGTATCCGAACCCCACCCTTGACATAAAATGACTACTATACCTTTCATTTAAATGATGAAAAAGACAAAAGCGGGAGTGGTTAACATAAATTTCTAATCCGGTTTGTTATTTTGATGGAAATGACAAAAAAAAAGTGAAACCTTAGTAATCTAGATACAGAAAGTTTCATTTTTAAACTAGAACAGTAAAAACGATTTAAGTTTAGCGACCATTTTATCATTTTACTCTTTTTACGTTTTAGTTTTAACACGTGAATAGGTGTTTTAAAAATGTAACAATCTCCAAATTGTTTATACGAAATACAAAAAAAGCAAAACAACATATAGTTTAAACACGTGAATACTTGTCTTACAAATGTAACAATCTCCAAATTGTTTATACGTAATATCCAAAAAGCAAAACAACATATACTTGAGTTACTACAAGTTTGTGATATCAACTATATCCCACATGTCCAAACGCTTTCAATTTATTTTCTTACTTATTTAGATGAGAAAACATGATTGCAACAAACTACTCGATAAGTGATACTTTAATCTGAGACCTAGTCTGAGATTTATTTTGGGTTTTTTATATAAAAAAATATAAATTATAAAGTTTTTTCTAAACCAATTTTTTCACCGATTACTTCTAATAAGTCTATAAATTAAGAAAGTAAATATAAAATCTAAATAATAATAATAATAAAATAATTCATCCACATGTTTAGGCCTATAAACGAAACGAGCGTCCATGAACTGTTCGTGAACTTGTTCAGCGAGAAGTTTGTTTATGTTCGTTTATTAAATAAACGAACAAATGTGAACACAATAATTTGTTTATTAAATTAAACGAACGAACATAAACAAACGTGTTATTCGTTCATGTATGTTCGTCCATTTGTGTTTGTCTGTGTTCGTTAACATTTTAAAAAATGCATATGGGGTTATATTTATATAAATATAAAAATAAAAAAGGCTTTTTAAATACTTATATACGTATTTACTAATTGATAATTGGGTTTTCCAATAGAACTTATCGTAACTAATTAACAATTTATATGTAAAAAAGCTACTTTATGTTTGTTTATATATGGTCGTTTATGTTCATTTGTGTTGTTTTACGTTTGTTAAGTTATGTATGTTTGTTTATGTTCGTTACGTTCATGAACTGTTCGTTTAGGTTTTAAATAAACGAACATAAACATAAACAAACACGAACATGCCAATTTTCTTAATGAACAAACACAAAAATGTGGGCTTAATCATATGTTTGTGTTCATTGGATTATTTACCGACATGCAGATGTTTCAACTTTTCATATTGGTAAATATAATGTACTAAAGAAAATGTTTTAATAACAAGCTCTAAACTCAAACTCTCCAATTACTTTTTAATGTACTTCAAATTTTACGAGGCATGTAAATTAGTGTGCCTATCACTTTAATATCTTTTTAGTATGTATGGGACCAACGGTGCTGTTTTTCTTTTGTTATTATTTTAATATATACGTGACAATGGCAACGTGAGGTGGTGGCTGCGACGTGAGGTGGTGGCGGCGGGTGGCGATGGAGGCGGCAACTGCAGTGGTGGATGGTGGCGGGTGGTGGTGGTGATGGGCAGTAGGTAGTGGTAGTGGAGGCGGTGTGTGAATGGCAGCGACGGCTGTGGCTGGCGACAGTGATGGGTGGTGGTGATGAAGGGTTACGAGGGAATAGAATAGAAAAAAAAGGTGTGAAATAAATTTGAGGTGTTTAGAGGGAATGTGATTCATAAAAGAGTAAATTGCACAAAACATCCTTTATGTTTCCTCAAACTTGCAGGTTCCAGCCTTAATGTTTAAAAGTTGCTAAAAACATCCTTTAAGTTTATTTTTGTTGCGGGTTCAATCCTTTACAGCTAACCACGTTATTTTCTTCAGTTAAGTTCCCTCACATGCATAACATGTGAGGGTATATTCGTCATTTTGGTTGATCATGTGAGGAAACTTAACTGAAGAAAATAACGTGGTTAGCTGTAAAGGATTGAACCCGCAACAAAAATAAACTTAAAGGTTGTTTTTAGCAACTTTTAAACATTAAGGCTGGAACCTGCAAGTTTGAGGAAACATAAAGGATGTTTTGTGCAATTTACTCTTCATAAATTCCTAATGTAATAGATGATTTCATTTTATTGACCAACCAAACACCATTGTTTTTTATTCTCACAATGGTCCATTCCATTACGTCACTCATTCCTGCATATTAAACACTACGATATAGTCATTAGAGAAAAAAATTAGCTACAAAACCACCTAAATTAACGTATTTTTAAAAAAAAATTATATAGACATAATACATGTAAGTTGATTGTAAAGTGATTAGCCAAGCAACGGGTTGTAACTCGTTGAATAGATTAAACTTATAATTTTTTTATGTTTCAGTTTTAAACTACTACATCAACCAATCTGATCAAAACGTATGTATTAATCGAGTTGATTAGGTTAACCTGATTATACCACGGACTTGTTTTCGTAACCCTAATTCATTCATGTCATGTATCATATTTCTTCCTCTTATCCCATGTTTTGCCATTGCGGAGGGACCCACACAAAGAGATATAAGTGTCCTAATTACCTTAAACAATTGAACTAGACAGGCCAAATAGGATGTCGATTTAGCAAGGAGTATATTGTTAGCTTATATATTATTGATACAATTATGGCCTATTGAGTAATTGTAATGAGCCCACTTGCATTAATTTATGACTTATTAAGAAAAGGTTGTTACTTCAAATGGAGAATATTAATTACTTATCAAGTTTAAAATAGAATCATGCATATACCAACTCATGATTTATTCTAAATGTTGAATATAATTCATAATGATGATATGCTAACTAATACATTAATTGCACTAAACCACACTAGCGAAGGTGGAATTTTATAATTGGGTGATCACACCAATAGAACACCCCCTCCCCTTAATTAGACTAAGGTACAATGAGATAACACCATTAGTTAAGCAATAACTACATGCATTTCAATCAACACAAATGCTACTAACAAAAGCACAATCAAATGACATACATATATTAAGTGCAAGTAATTGCCAAGTGTTCAAACAAACATTCATAAATCAAAATCTACGTTGCAATGATAGATTCTCTCACCCGGTAGTGATTAAAGATGTCTAGCCACCCATGTTGATTGATATAAAACAAAGTGAAAACAAATCTATCAAGTACTTAAACATAAACACCCTTGAATTCTTCTTTATATTTTGCCTTTTTTCATCTCTAAACCTTCATCCAACTTTTCATGAAAATCACCCAAACTACCAAACTCCCTTTAAAACTGTATAAAGAACCACTTATGTTGAAAGACAAGGAGAGTGAGGTTGAAGGGAGAATGAATGAGATTTGAAAGACAAGGAGAGTGAGGTATGCTGTGTGTGTGTGAGGAGGGGTGGATAGATGACGTTTAAGGTAGTTTTGAAAAGAGAGAGTGTTGTTTGAGAGTTGGGTTTGAGGGAAGTCTGACAACTATGACATGACATGTTTTTGACAAGTGGAAGACTAATTATTAGAGATGCTTTTTGTCACATTACATAGATTATAATGTTGTTGATCCTAGATGCACAGTATTTGATAAAAAAAAATGGCAAATGATTTCAACAACATAGAAAATAATGTGCGTAAATAGAAATCAAATTTTTAAGAAACCAAAGTACATAATTTTTAACTTTATATCACTTTGAAAAGATTACAAGGTGATTGATTGGTTATTTGCTAATACAAAACAAATACTTGAAAAATTTATGGGTGAGTGAAGGGAGTTAAGTGTGTAAGATGTATTAAATGCAAAGCACAACTCATTTACTCTAAGATGATTCTATTCCCTATTTATAGAGAATGTTCGTCATGAATAAACATTCATTTACTTGACTTGTAAAATGTTTCCTTTTGACATATTTTCATTGAATCCGTTGTTTTCACTAGTCATCTTGGTAGTTGTTCATACCTTATCGGGTATGGCAAGTGGAGATATCAAAATTCTAATAATTCATCATCATATTTCTGATGGTTCTAGTCATCAGAATTCCGATGACTCTTTCTGATCAAATTTGATACTAATCATTAGTTTGATAAGATTCTTCTGATCTTGTCTTCTTAATTATCTTTGGACGACCTTCTAATCTTCTTCTAGTGTCGATTCTTCTACACTCCATCTAGTTGTATGGTGTTTGCCTCTCATACAAGTGACGTGAGTTCAAATTCTTGCAAATAAAATGTTTCATACATTTTAAATGTGAAAAAAACACTAGTATTAAGTCCTCTACGTTATGGCGGGGGTGTAAAATCATGCCAAGTAGCACAATGTCACACCATCGTTAGTGACCATCAACATCAGAAAAGCTCGTATTAAAAAAAATTAAAAAATGAAAAAACAAAACCATACGAAAAATATACGAACATGTTGAACCACACACTCGATACGTAAAACATAGAAAAAAATAACTAAGTCGATCTAAATCGTGCGTTGCAACGGGGCTGTTAAACGAAAAAAAATAGGCATAAAAACATTCAACTACACACGCATGCTATGACATGTTAACTAGCAAAATTTAGACCGAAACATAATACGAAAAAGTCATAAAATATAAAAAGTACAGGGGAACAAAGTTGAAAGTAAAAAGGGATAGGGTTAATATTATAACCCCACCATGCATAAACAACTTGCAAATTAATATTATATAAATAATAATCAAACATCTACACTAGGGGTATTCTTCGTTTTTTTTGGTTTCAGGCTTTTCGGTCTGGGTTTTAGGCTAGGAAAAGTAACCCGATAACCGATCTATTTAAAGTTCAGGTTGATTAGGTTTGGGTTAGTTCGGGTCAAGTTATTCGGTTTTCAGGCTTAGATGTATAATGAAGAAAAATGTTCTTTTTCAAAATATCATAAAAATTTATATTAATGCTAAAAATATATCATCCAAATTCAAATATAATTTGATAACATGGTATGATAATGTTTAAAAGTCTTAGAACTTAATGTTCAAAATATGAGAAACTTCAAACCAAAACACATATATAAAAAAGACAACAATTGTTCACGTTTAGTTTTTTGGGTTTTATAAGTCGGATTGTTTGGATTTTTGGCTGAGAAAATGTACCCGATAACTGACCCATAAAAGATTCAGGTGTTTTAGGCGTTCTTTAATTCATATTGGAATGACTATAATTCAGGTGAGGTTTTAAATTCTCTGTAAAAATAGATCGCACTAATTTACACTTTTGTGATGTACATGCCCTGGTTTTTGGGACACTATTTATTCAATATATCTTCGCTTCCCCAAAAAATTTATAGCTAATACAATATTCTAAATATCACTTATTACAAAACATGGACGAAAATAGTAATCGGGGTTGATTTGGGGATAAGGGCGGCTATCAAAATGTGGGCCAATCTGTGGGTGTCACATGACACGAACCAAAGTAAATTTTTTTTTGCTTTTCCCAAGCATAGCATTAATATATACATGAAGAAACAGATTATAACATAAACAATGAAAGTAGTGTGGTGGAAAACCATGTAGGTTTTAACATGCAAGATGTGGGTTTGAACCCCGGTTCAAGCAATTTGCATTAATTTTTTTTTTTTTTGGTTTATTGGTAGTGTTTAAATAGAACCATGAACTTTAATAATTTACGTTACTACCCTTTAAAACATTAAAACTTGTAGGTCCACTTGGGGGGATCAAGATAAACCTGCTTCCTTGTTCATGTAACACATATACGAGTGCGGAATCCTCATAAGAATGCAAACCAAAGCAAAGTAAGAACACAAGATAACCAAAGATTCAATATCTTGATTAACTGAAGAGAACTAGTACAAACATATACAAACAATGCTCATACAGACTCACGCAACACTCTCCGTGCTCTTGCGTCTCTCTCTAGTTCACTAGTGTCTTACTGGAAGGTCTAGCTTACACTGAGAAGTGCATGCCTGCTTATATAGTGTCCACACTCAGCAACAATACGAAGTATGTTGCTGGTCATACGAAACACCAAAATGCACGAAGGATATTCTCCAAAGATCCTCGTACGAACGATCTGGCTCGTACGAAGCATGAACTTGCTCGTACGACACAAGCAGAATGCTTGTTTGGATGAGCTCATTCGTACGGATGGTGAGTGGCTCGTACGAGCAATATGTTGCTCGTACGAAGGACTTCCCACTCGCACATGAAGTTTGCTTCGGAGAACGTGTCACAGACATGATGTACACATGACTCAACAGTATGCACACATGCAATTGTTTCACACAAACAAACTAAACGTCGTACTAAACCAAGATAGGAGGATATCTTGATTTGGTCGACACGACCAAACTATACAGACACAGTAAACAAAGACCGTACAGTTACAGTTGTAACTAAGAACAAGCGACAGACACAAAAGTGTATCAACAAAACTTACGATATAGTCCTCAAAATTTAATAAAGTCCTCTCTTTTTCTGTTTTCCCTTTGATGTTTTTACAATGTCTAAATCTAAAAAAAAGTTTGGATGTAACATAATGAACCAACTTGTAATAAAAAATGCAAGACTAAATGTAAAAAAACATGGCAACAACACACGCGGGGCAAAAACTAGTTTGGCTATAAAACGGGAATCACAAGGCTCCCACTATTCTCACAACTCTAAAATCTTATTTTCACACCCCTACATGTATGACACGTATAAAGTTATACGAGCCGTATGACTGATTGCAAAAAACGTCAGAGAATGTTTTTTTTGTCTCCATATATATGAATCGTATAACATTATACGACACACATAGAATGTTATATGACCTAATATTTTCTCCATCTATACAAACTGTACAACATTATATGACCAAATATTTATCATGTCAAATTATTTTAATACGAATCGTATGTAGTGCGAAATTAAGATTTTAGGGTGTGTATTTTACGAGAACCAATCAATTATGACTATAAAACGAAAATCACAATTTATAAAGCGTAAACACGCGTACGGCTAGATTCATTCCAGATAAAAAACCGTGGTAGGTTACTTCTCCCATCAGTTTCCTACCTTCTCGTTGGTGGTCTACGTGTGCCCTGTTTTGGGCCCACACATAATGTCCAACATTATTATTATATTTATCATATCATGTTCGCTATATTTATCTTTGGAGCTTAAACTAATATGCATTTGATTAAATTTATTATCTTGTTATATGTATTTTGGTTTGTATTAAATAAACTTTCGCATTATCTTGTTATATGTATTTTGGTTTGTATTAAATAAACTTTAAATTAAAATGCAGATTGTACTATATTAGATATTAGATAATGCAAATAAACTTTAAACTAAAATGAAGATTATACTATATTTAAATAATGTAATACAATACAATATGATACCAATAAAATATTTAAAATTATAACAATAAAAATGTTTACTCTATTCTTTTTTTAATATTCTTTTTTCGGTTTGATAAGAATATGTAGTCTAAAAAAAAATTTACCAAGCCGACAACCTGACTGATTTATTGGTTGTACCGATTTAGTTTTACAATATTGGACAAAATTTTAATTTGCTTATATTTATAATTATAAATGAAGACATTATTATTCTTTAAAAACACAAACTAATACGGAGAAGTTTAACTTTTAAGAAGTAGAATATTTGATTTAACGACTACAAAGTACATCTTTCGAGATTAGTAGAAGAGATGGCCTACCTTCAAAATCTTGTGATAAACGAATTTGAATAAAGTATTATAAATTCACATATTTTTCAGTTATTAATTATTTTCTAAGTTTATGATAGTAATTTTAACTAAGAATGCTATTTAAAAAATAATTTATCATTCTTTAAGACATTTTTTTATAAAGAGTAACTTTCATACGTTTAACTATTTGAGAGGGCATGGTGCTTTCTCGTATCAAAAAAAAAGTTCCCTATATACCAGCCGGGGCATGTTTGTTTTTTAGGGGTAAGAAATTAAAAAAAAGTTATATTTAATTTTTATATATAAACATTTTACGCTGGAATTTAAACAAAAATGAAGTTTGGTTTACTTGATCTTGCCTTTCTTTTTTATGTACAGGGCTGGTTCGAATCCCGTTGCCCTATGCTGTTGTGATTGTTTTTATTAGTTTATTCTTGCTAAGTGCTAAGTACAACTACCAAATTTATTGTCATTCGTTTTTCAAAATGCTACTGATTTTCGTAATTGATATAATTAATTTCAATTTTAGACCACCGTAGTGAGTGGAATTGGACGTCTTTTGGCCCCACAACGCCCCACTGTGCTGATTCCTCCGCCCCTGAGGTGTTTTTTTCGAAAAAAATTGCATGGTCGTGGCCTTGAAAAGGCCATATTTTTTTATTGTTTTTGATGTTTCTGACCGTTACACAACAGTAATAACAAAATCATTTTTTTAAATTCCTTTTTCTACCTATAAAAACCCCATCTCAACCCCCTTTTATACACATTTCTCTCATTCTTTTAAACATATCTCTTACTTTTTATAAAAAAATATCATGCATCCATTCCACCCCCTCTTTCGGTGTTCCATCTCGACCTAGCAACCCAAATTCATATTGTCTGAACACCACCCAACCGCTACATCCTACAATTACCAAGATATGGACTTGAATACGATGGCGTACACGCAACTACTAAACATGCCCCCAATACTTTCAAGGTCCACATGATTTTGCATCGAATGTGAACATAGGGCGGTTCTCAAGAAGAAGGCGAGCCCGAGATTGACACGGTGCCCGGAGACACAACCGGTGCCCGAAGCCGAGGGTTCTCAACGTGGAAAACACTCTCATAAAAAAGATCCTATCGCTCCACGTGCTAGAAGGAGCTATCTAGTTTGGGCAAAAGACGAGGAGTATACGTTAGCACGGGCGTGGCTCGACATCTCAGATGATCCCAAAGTTGGTAAACAAAAGACGAGGAGTATACGCTAGCACGGGCATGGCTCGACATCTCAGAGAATCCCAAAGTTGGTAAACATTATTTTTTAGTAGTATTTATTTTTTTAAAGTAGTTTTTATTTTCTTGTACTATTTATTTATTTAAATAAAAGTATTATATATATATGTATATATATATATATGTATATATATATATATATGTATATATATATGTGGTTTTTTTGTAGCCAACTATCAGACGCTACTCCTATTTTGAATAAATATTCGAAAAACTTTCTTTAAGGAGATAGGTAAAGGTGAATATCGGGACAAAGATTAGTTATCAAGCAAATGGACCGATATAAATGCTAAATGCCGTGCTTTTTAAGACGTTTTCCAACGCACGTGGGATAATCGGGGTAGCGGTCGAAGCGATGCAGATATATTAGCTAAAGCGTTGGAGGAGTTCAACGCAACGAGAGGAGTATTCACGTACATGAAATGTTGGGAGCTTCTACGTAGAAGTCCTAAATGGTCTAACGTACCGACCATGACGTCTAGTAGTAGGCGTAAAGCGAAACGGTCTAAAACCTCATCTTTGGTTGATCTGGAACACCCACATCCGATGCTCGAAACGTTGATTTAAATAATTTAATTAATATCAATGAGGATGACAAGGTGGAGTTGCCCCAACCCCCGGTAGAAGTGGGAAAAGGGGGGAAGGGCAGAGTCGTCTTTGGCGGGTGTCGAAATAAAACAAGATTTTGAATAGATGAACCGACGACTTCAAGACATATGAGACCTTGGCCATAGGCGTCTGGAAACAATGCAAGAAAGAAACGTCGAAAACAAAAAGTTTTTCGCGCTATAAGAAGCGAGGCAAAAGGAGAAAGATATCGAGTTTATGTCTAAGCCGATCGATCATCTTAAAGGGACGTGAGCGAGGGTGTGTATAATTTTAGACATATTTTTAAGTATTTTCACCCGTTATTCAAGCTTTAAATTTATTAAACACGATATAACACTATTACTCTCTACAACACGTTAGGGCACGTGCACTCATCGTTGGCGTAGTATAGTCATGGTAGATACCGAGGTCGTCCAAGGACACAAGAGCTTTTAATACCGTAATATCGTCGACGTCTAATCTAATCAAATTTTCGAGAAAAGATTTTTAATAAGTGAAATAAAGAAATAAAAGAAAGTAATAAAGGTAACAAATAGACAAGATAGAATTACTTAGTTCCGACTCGTCAATTATGTTGTCACACCTTGGTCGTAGCGGAAGCGCAAGTGTGTGACTAATAGGTAATCATTACATCCAATTTAGTAAGCAATTATAATTCGACAACGATGCCATACTAATAATAAGTTTCATTCCCATAATTACAACCATACAAAAGTGATTTCATAGTTTAACTGTTTTCATCTGATCATCATAAACACAATTCAACATATATTACTTCATAAATGCATAATGAGGTTTTGACCCCTATATACCCATACGAAGTTGGGATACAAAAGACAAACCCTCCAAAAGATGGCACATCATTGTCTTGACATTTTCCCATAACCCGAATCATATCACCAGCTCATGCCTTGCATCCTGAAATACATGTAATTTTAAAAGTCAACATAAAGTTGGCGAGTTCATGTAGTTAATTTTTTCGTATAAAAATGTCATTCTTGAAATCCAGTAATGAAATCTGAGTATGTTATTAGCATCATGGAGTTTTAAGGATCTACCAGTGTGTCGCGAGCACCCTGACATATATATGCCATAAGTAAGTAACCAAACCGAGATAACTTTGACATCATTGGGATCACAAAAGCACTCGGAAGGGTATACCAACCAGGAGTGGAGCGCATCTCAAACTCAATAGATCTACCTCTTTTGCACCTTGGTCACTATGTGACTAATGGTTACTATTGTCATCATCCTACTTACGCACAAATGATCTTGTTATCAACTAAACCATAGCTAACATACTATTTGTTATGACATGTATTTCCCCTCGATAGTTTTAAAACAAAACTTTGAAATAATTTAAAGGAGCGACATGAACTCACTGCTTTGCGTTCCGCACGTCGTATTACTCACAGTCGGTGTCCGTACACGTGTGTAACCTACATGTGTATCGAGTTTATGTAACACCCTGTAAAATCGTGTCCAATAATATAGTGACACATGTTGTATTTTTAATATAGTCTATTAAAGACAAATAAGGATTAAAGGCGTCAACATGCTCAAACTGAGCCTCTAAGTGACGGTCCGATGTCAACATGCATAAATAACAACCTCTGAGTGACTAACATGCTTAAATCATTAGCCTCTGAGTGACTGATATGTCAACATGCTTGAAATTTGGCCTCTGAGTGACTGATATGTCAACATGCCTAACCTCTGAGTGACACCGGAATCAACATGCTTATAATAAGCCTCTGAGTGATCCTTTACGTAGTCCTAACTCTCATATGTCCCGTTTATTGGACGAGAGTGATTAAATCCATTATTATATGAAAGTTGGATAATGGAGGGATTAAAAGTGTCAACATGTTAATTCTTACCTCTGAGTGACCTTTTAACGAACCGAGAGCTTGACAATGTCCGGGCATAATCCTGGGTATGCCAAGTATTGGCTACGGAGGGCTAAAAATGCCAAAAAGGTGTTTTAGAAGGCTTTTAGAAGGTTTAATAAGTTAAGGGGTTAAAAGTGTCAAGTTTTGAATCTGGCCATGGGGCGGTCGCGGGCCGCGAGAGACCAGGCCTGCTGCAGAAAGTTTGGCTTGGTCCCTAAACAAAGCTCCAAAACCATTGAATCGAAACCATGGCTTTTCCGAACTGCTATGCCACGTTTGGGACACGTGTAAGCTTCTTCTTACACCCCTAAACACCTGGCTTCACCTCCTTTGAGCTCTCCAACTATAAATAAGTGTTCAAGTGCTTCATTTCAACTTGCACCTTTCTTGATCATACTCTTCTCCCTCCTCTGTAAGTTCCTAGCTAAAGGAGCATCCAACATAGTTCTTTTGCACCTTAGGAATCATTGGTAAGTGTTCCTTCTTTGTGCATTTTCGTTTCTAGGCTTTTATAGCCAAAAGTCAAGTGTTTTACGGAAAACGCTTTTTTTCGGTTAAGACCATTATGGTCCAACCATTTTTCGAAATGAACATGGCTAAGTGATCGTAATAAGGTAGGTATTAGTCCCTATAAAGGGCACCTCCTGAAGATCACGTTTGCTAGACCAATTGACGGGTCAAAGTTATGATATTAAAAGGCCAAACATGTCATTTTTCGGAAAAATCATAAATTGATCTTATATATGTTATGAAACCTGTTTTGACACTTAAACAAGTTGGTAATAATTATTTGAACATGTAAGAACATGTTCGGCTCGTCAATTTCAGTTCTAGGGTCGGTTCGCAACCGAAAGTCACGAAGTTTGACTTCTGCTTTGACTTTCGATTCTGACCCGATTTAGATTAGTTACCTACTAATCTAAAGTTGCATTATGTTCATAATATAATGTAGTATAACCCTATGAGGTTATACTACATGATCATAATCAGAATTCAAGTTTATGCGCAAGTTCCATAATTATGCCATCTTTGACCAAAATGACATTTTTGTATAAAACGAGGTTTTAAATAGTAAGTGGACTTGAAAATGAGTTTTCTACTGATGTAATATTATAAGTAGGATTATTTGGGATGTTAAACCAGGTTATAAACTGAGTTTTCAAACAGGTCCTTAAAGTATGTCGATAAATGACGGTTTTAGCCCTTGTGGCTTATAAAATGGTTTTAATCAAACCTTTTCAAGGTAAATCATTTTTCTACTAATATATTATATTAAATAACATATTTTAAACATTTTAATCTGAGTTTAACATCAGTTTTCATAAATATCGCTTAAGGACGTCATATTACGAAATAAACACCGTTTGGGCGCATAGTATGGTTTTAAACCATATTATCGACCAAGACTTGATACTTACTGATTTTAAAACTTATTTACAGTAGGTACATATTATAAACTCAGAATCCCAAATAATTTATAAATTATGTGTAAAATGACCAAAATGTCTATTCGGTACATAGTTTAGTCATAAAAGGTAAATTACACATATAATTAGTATCCTACTGATATTATATCATAAATAAATTATTTTTCCAGAATACTCATGATTATAAAATTAAAATATGTTCAAGTTCCTCTTATACGGTATATAATTACCGAAATGCCCATATGAGGCATAGTTTCATTTTAAAACCATGACGGGCATATAAGTTGATATCCTACTGATATCTAAACTTATTTAAAATATAATGGCATATAGAACTTGTCCATGACTTATCCGGTTACCCGATATCGCTATTATGCGCACGGTTAAGTATATCTAACTATTTTATGAAAATTAACCGAAACGGGTTTAACCTTGTCATTTAAGTATTCAAAATACAGAATGTTTATAAATAGTATACAAGTCAAGGTACTTGTCGGGATTAAACTACATTCTATCCGATCATCGTTTAATCAAGCGTTATACGTAATGATCATGTACACTATTCGGTTTATAAGACCGTTAGTATTTAATTGGCTAGCTTATGCCATAATCCAGACTAGAGCCTTGCTGGTAAATGCTATCTGCACGTTGGTACTTTTGTATACGGCTGAGTTATTAGAGATTAAAAGAAGAAGACTAGCTCAGGTAAATACTCTCGACTTATTTTTCCTATATGGGCTTGGGATACGGTAAATTATTACCGCTTGGTCCGAAATGGGGTCAATCTAATGCCCGTTTGTGGCTAGTAAACCCGCATATTCCGTTTTAATCAGTTTTGTTTGATAACTTAAACATCTGGGGTTAAATTACCGTGTCGAGGATATCCTTGGCTCAATAAATTAGTTATTTGCCACGACCTTAGCGCGGGGTGTAGGCATACACCTGACAGACGCTCATATGCAATATTCCCAAGACGTTGGGGATGACTCCTTCTTGAGTTCCTGAGTGGTGTGTATTTAATCATGTCTCGGTTTCTGTACTAGGCCCTGTATGTATTGACAAACATGTGAATCTGATACAAGATTGCAAGGTCAACTTTCCCAAGTTAATAAATGATTTTGTGCCGTTTTGCACTTAAAAATCATTTTAAAGTTTTCAAAATGAGTCAGTTTGGTGTATTTACCAGCGAAAGCTGACGTATCGTCCAAAGGCTAACTGCAGGTATAATACGAAATAGGCCGGAAGCTGCTCGGTAGTGAATAAGAGGCTCTTGCAAATCCTTAGATCTGCCATAAAGTCTATTTTATATTCTTTCTTGTACATTTTAATGATCCGCTGTGGATCTTCTATTACGAGCCTGCATATTATTTTATATTTCGAACATTCGGTTTGTAATAATAATTTTACTCCAAGACTTCCGCTGTGCTATGTTTAATTGACAATGATGTTATCAACTTATGTCACGATACTCCCCACCCGGGCCCATCGGTGTATGGATTTCGTGTTGGAAATCCGGGGTGTGACAGTTTATTAGACACCTAGGCCTCAATGGACTTTGTACTCGTTGTTCATCTTGAATTATTGTTATGTATTTCTTTGTTATGACAGAACAACTTTTAATGTTATCATAGTGTTGGTAGTTTGTTTGTTCGATTAATATTGTTATATATATTTCTCAAATATATATATATATATATTGTTGTTCTTAGATCGTGTGTGAACTGCGCCTTGTCCTTCACATGTCCTCGTGCCTTGTACGCGTGTCATTGGGCCTTGCCCATGTCATCTATGTCATTGGCATGTTTTCATGTCATTGGGCCTAGCCCATGTAATTCAGTGATTGGGCCTAGCCCATGTTTTTATATCATTGGGCCTAGCCCATGTAATTTATGTCATTGGGCCTAGCCCATGTTTTGAAAGTTTTTTATACAATTATTCTTATATGAAATTTTTGTAACCTAAAATTTGATTAAAAAACTCTTCTTTATGTAACAATCAGAAATATTTTTTTTGAATGGCAACGCTTGCTCTACATTTCATAAATATTCTAAATTTTTCACCAGTGCTTAGGATTGAACCTAGGACCTTTCCCTCTGCCAAGTGGGCTACCCCCACACTACAATCCGAAATATTTACAGTTTTAAATGATCGAATTGTATAAAATTGAATTAAGATACACCTAATAATTTTGATCCAAAAATATACTATTATTCACTATATTGTCATTCAAAATGAAAATATCAACATAATAGATAAATAAAACTAATTAGAAAGTTAATGCACACCATTAACAAATATATTAACCAATTTGATATCAAGAATGCTAAGAGGGTTTCATGAATTACCGGTTAGCTATTACGGTATGTTATTATAATACTGTGATTTTGCAATATAAGTTTATTGCTAATATATTAATTGTGTTTTAAAAAAGATTAGTTTATATAATTCGTTAGGGCCTAAGAACCTTTTTTCCGGCTGATACGTGTACTTAAATCCTTAAGACCGGCCCTGATAATAACATTAGAATAGCATGCAACCATATTAGTCACTTGTATCCTTAGATGGAGAGCAACGATAAAACTAAATTCCAACCAGAGATGTTCTCTCCAAAAAGAGCATAAACGCTAACTCAAACCCATGAGTGATATGTGGTGAGGTCACGCAGTCCACAAACCATCTATCGATCTCGTGACATTGCAAAGTCTACTTGGCACCAAATCAGTCTATGGCTCAAGCAACCACCCCTACTTGTTTGTCTAGTTAGAGACATCCTAGATCTTAACAACAAATCAGCATCTACTCTCAAGATGACTGCAGAATAATCAAAACTTCCAACATTAAATTGGTAAGATTAATGTAATTTCAGTTTTACAACGTTCAATGTTTCTAGTCAGTAGATTGTTGATAAATAAAAAATATATATCTCCATGGTTAAAAACTAGTGTTTTAATTTTAAAATATAATAAAATAAGATAAACTTTATATTGATAAGGTTGGTGTAATTTCAGTTTTAGCAACATTGAATGTTTCAAGTTAGTAATAAATAAAAAAAATATATCTCTATGGTTAAAAAACTAGCATTTTAATTTTAAAATATAATAAAATAAGATAAGATGTTCCATAACTTCCAATACTAGAAAGTAAAACACACGGACCAATTGTCAGCTCCATTAAAAAGCCTGCTCACCCCCACCAACATTCTCTATTATTAGTACGCACTCTTTTCTCACACAAGAACCTTCATCTTCATCACCCCTGTTCATTCCTTAACTAATTCATGTAAGTTTCTTCCATTTCTTCTTCATTTCACTCTTAATTTCCCCTTTTTACTCCAATTTCATTCATCCTCTGCTTTTAATCTTTCAATTTCATGTCAAATTCAGTTATTTCACCTTCAAAATTAAGTTAAATTGCATAAAGTTGAGCTTTAATATGGACTTCTGATCTTCCAATGTCAAATTCAGTAATTTCACTTTTAATTGAGTAAAATTCAGCAATAAATGTAACTTTGATCTTAACTTAATATTGTTTTTTTGTTTTAATTTTGATTTTTTTTTAGTTTTGATCATGACTATGAGAAGTTTAATTAGAGTTTCAAATATGATCTAGTTCATTAATTCAATAGTTTTATATTTTATTTTTATTTATTATTAACTGTCATTTTCCTCTAATGGTTTGTTCACTTTTGCTATTTCAGACAAATTTTCAAAATTACACCATTTTTCTCCCTAACATACTAGAAACATGCCATTTCAGTAAAAAAAAACTAACCCAGTTAGAATAACTCATTTAGCTCTGGGGTAAAATGGTCATTTTGTATAGTTTTTTTTATTTTCATTTTACCTATGAAGTTTATTGTAAAACCTAAAGTCTAAAAAAAAGAAAATAAAAACTATGTAAAATGACTATTTTTACCTCTAAGCTAACTGAGTTATTCTAATCGAGGTTAGATTTTTAGACTGAAATGACACGTTTCCAGTATGTCAGGGTGGAAAATGGTGCAATTTTGAAAATTGGTCTGAAATGGCAAAAGTGAACAAACCACCAGACGAAAATGACAATTAACTCTTTTTGTTATTATTATTATTATTATTATTTTGTTACAGTGATACAGAATTATGAACTACAAAAGCTTCAATAATCAACCAACAACCGAGATCGCGAGCGGGAACGCAAGACCGCCCGGAAACTTCCATCTAGCAAGACAAGGGTCAATATATTCATTGACCTTTGATGAGCTACAAAACAGTATGGGCACCAGCATTGGTAAAGATTTTGGGTCAATGAATATGGATGAGTTGTTAAAAAGCATTTGGATTGCTGAAGAAACTCAAACAAATAATAATTCTAATAATCATACCACGGTTAACAACGGTGTTGTTGAAGGTGGTGGAATGATACAAAGACAAGGGTCTTTGACTTTACCAAGAACAATAAGTCAAAAGACAGTTGATGAGGTTTGGAAAGATATATCGAAAGAGTTTAACGTGTTCGGGCAACCGAATTTGCCACAAAGGCAACAGACATTAGGGGAAATGACTCTTGAGGAGTTTTTGGTTAAGGCTGGAGTTGTAAGGGAAGAAAATCAGTTGGTTGATAAACCGAATGATAACGGGTTGTTTTGTAATTTAACGAATTCGCAAAACACGCAAAGCAACCCGGTTTTCGGGTCTGTTGGATTCCAACAGAGTGCGAGTAGAAACAGTCATAATCTTCCATTGAATGTCAATGGAGTTAGATCTGCACAAACTCAACAACAAAGTCATCAGCAAAGTCAACAGTTGTTTCCAAAGCAAACTACTGTTGCTTATGGAGGTGGTATGAAGGGTAGTCCTGTAATTAGGAATGGGATTATGGGTGTTTCTGATGGGGTGTTACAGGGTGGTAACATGGGGTTAGTGGGGCCCGGGGTTACGGCGGTGGGGTCGCCTGCTGTTTTGTCAGACGGGATGGGGAAGAATAATGGAGATACGTCTTCGGTTTCGCCTTCCCCTTGTGAGTTTAGTGGGATTATGAGGGGGAGAAAAAGTGGGGCGATTGACAAAGTTGTTGAAAGGCGGCAGAGACGGATGATTAAGAACCGAGAATTGGCTGCTCGGTCACGGGCTCGTAAGCAGGTTCGTGTCGGTTTTACGGGTTTTTTAGTTGCAGTTTTTCGGTTTGTTCTTTTATTTAATGTGCCGTGTATGTTTTAGGCATACACTATGGAACTGGAAGCAGAAATAGCAAAACTGAAAGAGGAGAATCAAGAACTGAAAAGAAAGGTAAAAAAACAAAAAAACAATATTATAATAAAAAATGAAGTTATAAATTATATATCCAAAGAAATTTATAAATCATTTTTTTGGATAGAGTTGTTTATATTCCACAGGCTGAGATGATGCAAATGCAGCAGAATCAGGTATTATAATCATTTTTTTTTATTTTATTAAAACTGGTATAGTGGTTGTTTTTGAGAAGGTGACATGTGATATAGGTGGGTATGACATTTAGGTAACGGGTCAAAACGTGTTATATTTGTACATTGACAAAGTTAATAAAATTGGGTTGACCCACAAAACACTTTCTTGTTGAACTTCTAAAACATTTTAAAGCAGTTAATGTGTTAAATATGATTATAACAGATATTATAACGGTTATTGATCGAATGATAGCAGGTTATGGAAATGATGAGCACGCAGCCTGGAGCGAAAAGACGGTATCTGAGAAGGACACAATCGGGTCAATGGTGAAGGTGTGCACGAACGCATGCACCAATGGTCCTTGAAGTTCCACAAAATTAAAATGGGAATTTAATCTGTACATATTTTAGAAGTGGGTTTAGGGTTTAGAGTTAAGGATGTGAAGTGATGTTGATGCACTTTATGGCCGTCACTGTGCGAATTGACTAGATAGAGTGTGTATTGAATATTGTATTAGATTAGATTCGAACACACAACCCAAGTGCGAACAAGTATTGTTCGTACGAATCACTTACTCGTATGAAATATTCGTACGAGTGACTCACTCGTACGAAATATTAGTACGAGTGACTCAGACTTGATTCGCACGAAATGTCATGTCTATATATAGGCGTTGTGTGTTCATTGTTTGTAAGTTTTGGAAGTTCCCTGAGGGGAAACGCTGGCGGATTCTCTCCAGGAACTCCGCCAGCCAGACCAGATGTAAGCTCTTTCGGTATGAATGAATGAATGAAAAGCTTCCGCTGATTCTCTTGTGCTTAACGTCTATGTTCGTTCTGCCGAAACTGATCTATCCCCAAAACCTCCGTCTAGAACCGCCGCCGACCACGGGACCACAACTGGTATCAGAGCTACGGTATCGATTCATTCAGCTTAACAGTTGATGAATCACCTACGCTCATGATTATTGGACGTATGAGGGGTTTTGGACGTAAAACATCGAACAAACGGACAATCCACGGACATAATGTTAAATTGATACCATAGGATTTTAGAAACTGATTTCGACCAGATCTGTGCAAAAATCATGTCAAAATTCGAAGAAATGAAGATTCTGGTTCGAAAGACGTTATCAGTTTCGTACGAAACAAGATTCGTACGAAACATGATTCGTACGAAACACCTGCTTCGCACGAAAAAAAGGCATTTTTGATCGTATTGACGAGACGAGTGTCCAGAAAAAATTTGGTGATTACAAATTTTTTTCGAGATTTAAACGTCAAATTCGGGATGTTTGGGGACACCGTCTAGAGCTTCAACATACAAATTTGATGATACGATCGTAATGGGATGAAGATTTTGGGATAGCCTGCGCAAAACGTTGATCATATGGTGTAGTGATTATTATTGTGCCTTAACGTTTAGTCAGCATTTGGTCAAAACTGCAAATTTTGGGAAATTTTTGGCAAAATTTGTGATATCATATGTTGCAATTCCACCATAATCCGCATTCCCATAAGAACTCGACGTCAGAATTTGCAAAAATGAGGGGGAATAAAAATTTTCATAAAATTCCGACATTTTTGAAATTCGTGACGCTTGCAACAATATTCGGGTGGTTCGGACCGCAGATTATTTGGGAAACACAGAGGATCGAAGGTTCATTAGAGATGAAATAGCGTTCATGTCTATTGACGAATAGACTACACATTCAGAATGGGTGATCGAAGAATGTTCAGAATTTTCAGATCATGTTTCAGATTGATGCTCAAGGGCTAACCACCTGATCCCCGATGTGGAAGTGGAAGCGGAAGCACACACGACGGCGTGGATGTGAACACGTCATTCTATCATTAACTCTGCATTGCAAATGAACTATTTTTCGGACTAACCGCCAGAAAACACGGATGTCTTGTAGTTTCAGTGCCCAATTCCAGTGGAGATAGCTATACATCTGTTATTGTGACTAAAAAGGAAGAATGTGATTCTGATTGCCGAAGAATGTTTCTCAGATTCGATGTGTTACCAGTTAGTTTGTTTATGATGATTTGCTGATTGAAAAGATTTTTGCGGATACTCACCGGTTTGAAGTTTTTCCGTGTGGTTCTTCGAAGTTTCTGTAAATTGCCGGTTGGGTTTTGAAGATCAGAGGATCAAGCATCAAGGGGGTGCGTTAAACCGAACGCGGATATCCTTAAACGTTGAAATGGAGAAAGCCACATTGTTTAATGACAAATTGGTGATTGTTCGAGAAAATTTGAAGATCAAGCAAATCAGAGGAGGTTTCTGAACCATTCAACAAACAGCCTGAAGATTAATTTCTGGAGAAAATTATTTCAGGGGGAATGGTGTTTAAACGTAAATAATGCAAACCCGGATCTTCAATCAAGTGGGAATTACAATGTCAACAGATACCCGATTGAAGTTGCAGAATATTCAAACACAGCTCTCAAGATTTCAAGTTCAAGCTTCGACAATGACGTCCAAGGGGGAAATTGTTGATGCACTTTATGGTCGTCACTGTGTGAATAGACTAGATAGAGTGTGTATTGAATATTGTATTAGATTAGATTTGAACACACAACCCAAGTGCGAACAAGTACTGTTTCGTACGACTCATGTATGATTCGTACGAATCACTTACTCGTACGAAATATTCGTACGAGTGACTCACTCGTACGAAATATTAGTACGAGTGACTCAGGCTTGATTCGCACGAAATGTCATGTCTATATATAGGCGTTGTGTGTTCATTGTTTGTAAGTTTTGGAAGTTCCCTGAGGGGAAATGCTGGGGGATTCTCTCCAGGAACTCCGCCAGCCAGACCAGGTGTAAGCTCTTTCGGTATGAATGAATGAAAAGCTTCCGCTGATTATCTTGTGCTTAACGTCTATGTTCATTCGAGTCTATGTTCGTTCTGTCGAAACTGATCTATCCCCAAAACCTCCGTCTAGAACCGCCGCCGACCACAGGACCACAAGTGATTTATTTGTGTACGATGAATTTAAAGTTATTTAAACTCCATTGTCACAGGAAGTAGAGGTAAACAAGGTTGGGCAAAATCGTTGCCATGAGTGTTCGTGTTCTGTAACTGTATTTGGTTTTTTCATTGCTAACTAATCAATTGTGGCGTGAAAAGGTATGATTTACATTTAGAGGCATTTAATGGTTCGTGTTCGCAAGTTGATGACTCGAATCTAACACGATACAAACCTGAAAATCATGTCAAACACATGAACTCAAATAGGACACGAGTTCTCACTGGTCAAATTTGAACACGGCCATTTAGCTTAATTTTTATTTTTTGCAATGTAATACTCAAGTTTTGTAATTCTTTAATCATCATTATGGCCTGTTTAAACATGATGCCACGGTTCTCTTTTATCTTTTAAATGCCATAAAGCACAGTTTAAGTTATTACACCATCATCATAGTCAATATATATCCAATCAATTGCAAAGTTAAGGTAGGGTCTGAGAATGTTAAAATATAGACAGCCTTACCTCTATCCCATAGAAATAGAGATGTTGCTTCTAGAGACATCCCCGACTCTATAGTAGTTTTGCATCATGCCTTTGACATAAGGCACATAACACTCAGCAATTGAGACAAACGCCAATTAACCATCCCCTCTTTTAACGTTATTTTGACAAGATTAGTAAAATAATTTTAAAATTAGTGTTCTTTCATTTTTGCCCTCCAGGTGCTCACACAAATATACATTATACGCCCGTACCATTTACGGTTTAAGTTATTACAAAAGGCAGAATTTTAAAATATTGTTAAAATTACTTGGGTTAAACGATAAACTGTGAGGTCGAGAATAGCAGAAGCTTTTTAACTAAATGTTTTCATTAGTTCCAAGCAAACACTTAAACAAACTCATTTAAACTAAATTCTAAATTAAGACCTGTAAATTTATGATAGGTTTTGTCATGTATCAAAATTCACACTCAACAATGAACGGATTAATTTAATGGTTACGCGGGTTCAACTGTTTAGTCTCAAGGGTTGATGGACCTAATTGGTAAAACCAACCCCAAGAATCTTGTGTGTGATCACAGGGATCGGCCCCTTGGCGTCGAAAAAAAGATTCAAAAACCTCAACTGAAGGTTGGTACGGCTCCCAGACCTGCTGCTGTTACTTTTCCGGAATATTTCATGGTATTTATATTTTTATAAAATACGAAGGATGGAAAAAAGTTTGCGGTTTATACCCAGAGTCCTTATCTTCCCCAATAGTAACTACAGTTCCAATTATTAATAACAAACAATAATTCTTGCTATAGATTTCCCGCAATGATAGATATTACATACCCATCTAAAAATCCTGTATCCACCACAGCTCCATCAAGTTGCCATGGCGAGAAACGGAGGGGGTTAGGAGCAATTGTGATGTTGCCCATTTGACCTTAGCTAGGATAGCCTGGAGTGCACCCGTTGTCTTTCCAGGAGATCATTTTCCTATGATCCCGGCCCCTGTATGTTCTAGATGCAAGCCCACCATTAACGGGCTTGCACAAACCAACATCAACCACATAAGTGCTGTTTCCCTTCTCGGTAGATGAATCTTCGTCCACGTAAAAGTCAAACAGCATTGCAAGGCAACATATTTGATGGCCCAATACAAAGTTTTCTTCCTCCCAAGGTATTGTTTTCATCACATGAATATTCACCTTAAAGAGAGACAAAAATAGATTACTATAAGAAATACCATTTTAACCCTTCATTATTCAAAAATTCATACTTTCTTACCTCGGCTTCCATGGCCCGGAGTTCATTAAACCACTCATTAGCCTCGGCCTCTGATTCAGTTTCTGTACTAGCGGCTCTAAAAAGATTCAACGTAAAAAGTGGCGGCCTGAGGGGATACTCCAAGCTGACTGTGATCTGCCATCCAAGTTTTAAAATATATTAAAAATGCCATTTTTGTCCCTGAGGTTTGGCCCGTTTTGCGACTTTCGTCTAAAGGTTTATTTTTCCGCATCTGGATCCAAAAGGTTTAAAAATCTTGCCAGTTTCATCCAGCTCGTCAGCTCTATCCATTTTTTTCCGCTAAGTTGGGGTATTTCCGTCTTTTTTGTTGACTTAAAGGGCAATTCAGGCTTTTTTACCTTATGTAAAAAGACCAAATACCCCTACAAAAGACAGAAATACTTCCGACTTAACGGAGGAAAATAGATGGAGTTAACAAGCCGGACGAAAATGGCAAGATTCAAACCTTTTGGATCCAAATGCAGAAAAACAAACCTTTGGATGAAAGTCGCAAAACTAGCCAAACCTCAGGGATGGAAATGACATATTACTCGAAAAAATATTACAAATTCAACATGTCGAATCACAACATAGTTCACCGAGTCAATGACTATACCTTTGCTTCTAACTTTATATACCCATCACCGCTGTTGACTTTTCTCATTAAAACAAGACGGTAGTCCCGGGCCCCACACGCAATCCACGAGTTATCAATCACATGTACGCCTCCATTCCCTGTTAGTACAGGTTCAGGCTCGGTTTGTAACGGCTCATCCACCTCATCGTCAGACACTAACATCAAATCCAAATCTTCATCAAGCTTTCTAGAACTCGGTGATTTACCCTTGCTCATTGGAGACGCCACTGATTTAGTAATCAACGCAAGACGTTTCGAGTGCTCAGTGCCTGATATCTTCAAAGGCGTAACCATAACCGCGGTTTCATTCGCAACGGTTGCAGCTAGATTTAGAGACGGAAGCTCGCCGTCTTCGCGTATGTTCTCTATCTCGGACTTTGAAGTGTCGGGTCTAGCAACCGTTTTGAGTTCTTGACGGGATTGAGTTTGTTCTTCGATGGGTGTGGTGGGCTTGTGTGAGGGTATAATTGTCCAGTTTTGTAAACTGCATAGACGGGTGTGTGAAAACCATGGTACGGTTTGACAAGTCAAACTAGGCCATTTAAGCTTTGTTAGCGAGTCAATCTGTTCCCTGTAAGTCAGCCAAAGATTTCAAATTTTCAATACATGTTTAGATAAGGAGTAAAGTACACAGATGGTCCCTGTGGTCTTACCAAAATGTTGAATTTGATCCCTAGCTTTCCCAAAAGTACACGGATAGTCCATGTGGTTTGCAATTTTGTAACGCATTTAGTCCCCAACTTTTCCAAAAGTACATGGATGGTCCTTGTGGTTTGCACTTTGTAACACATTTAGTCCTTAACTTGGACCTGCTGAAACCTATAAATTTGTTGGCTAGAAACTAAATGCGTTACAAAGTGCAAACCACAGGGACCCGTGTAATTTTGAAAAGCTAGGGACCAAATCCAAAATTTTGGTATACCACATGGACCATCCGTATACTTTAGTTGAAAGCAATTCCACATAAAGCAGATGTAACATCCAATAAAAGTAATAAACCATAATATTCATTAATTTCAATAGTTCTAACTAAATAACAAGTCAAACAATCAGTAAAATGTAAAATTCACTCGACTACATTGTGATTATCTGTTTTGACTCGCTGTTCATAACTATTTGACCTAGATCCATATAAGTCTAAACATGCAGTGATGTAACGAGTAGTGACTCACGCAAGGGCCAGCTGGGCCAACTTTCGGGCCCGAATCCTTTGAACAACTGTCTGGACCCGGTTCTGTTGGCGATATACTGATAGCCCGGAAACCATAGCCGTTTGTTTTGTTGCTTCACTGTTTGTAGATTCTGCACCTGCTGTAAGAAGCGGTGAAACTTCCGGTAAAAAATCAATTCCCGCTAAATGTTGGGCCCATTTATATGGACGTGAAGATCTTTTTTCATCGAATATTGGGCCATCACCAGTCCAAAGCTTTGCTGACTGCATAATATCAAAAACAATAAGCATACAAATTGTTATAAGTTTAAAAAAAAGTTACTAAATATAAACGATATAACGCGTAAAAGAATAATTACCTGGTGAGGAAGTTCGAGTCCCGGGTCATTTGGGAAGAGATTGCATAAAATGTTACTATCCGGGCCCTCATTCGATCCCTCAATACCAACGCAAACAACATTCAACTTCAACAGATACTCGAACTTCAATGCAATGAGCTTTGTAGGTTTAGGATCAGATGCCTCATCATCATGTATTTGGAGGATGAGTTTAAGTGGGTGCGTTTGGTATATTCTTGCCGAGTCAATGCTTTCTTTGACTTGGACTTTTTTCGGACGCTTTCTCCTCCGTTGACCGTCATCTTCCTCGTCAACCACATCATCTTCCATCTTGGAATTCTCCATATTAGTAGTGGATATGTCTGTAGCATCAAAATATATCATTATTCTTTGAGTAAATTGACATTTTCGTCCCTGAGGTTTGGCAAGTTTTGCGAATTTCGTCCAAAGGTTCGTTTTTCCACATCTGGATCCAAAGAGTTAAAAACCTTGCCATTTTTATCCGGCTTGTTAACTCCATCCAATTTTCTCTGTTAAGTCAGGGGTATTTCCATCTTTTTTGTTAACTTAAAGGGCAATCCGGTATTTTTCAGGGGTATTCGGTTTTTTACATAAAATGAAAAAGACCGAATTGCCCTTTAAGTTAGCAAAAAAAGACGGAAATACCCTTGACTTAACGGAGAAAAATGGATGTAGTTCACAAGTTGGATGAAATTAGCAAGATTTCAAACCTTTGAATCCAGATGTGAAAAAACAAACCTTTGGACAAAAGTAGCAAAACTGGCCAAACCTCAGGTACAAAAATGGCATTTTACACTTATTTTTTTCTTCTACAATGTTGCAAACATATATATGAAGTAACACCCATGTAAGAAAGAATAAGATATTATTGTTGTAAACAGTTACCGTTATCCTTATTGGCTTGTTGTCGGGCAAAAGTATGAGCGTCTTTCAAGCTTCCGACAATCTCGAGATCGATACTCTCGCCAAACGCTTCTTTATGAGCCAACATTTGCGAGTAAATCACAAAAAGAGGAGGTGGAAGCAAGTCTGCCGATTGATGCTGCTTTAGTTTCTTCGTATGAAGAATTCCCAGTTGGTTTTGTACCGGCAACGATGCCTTTTTTAACGATTTAAGATGTGAAGGAAGACTTGAAAGAAACTTTTTCCTGTTTGCAATAGTGTCCTGAAGAATCTTCTTTTGTTCTTCCAATTTCTCATGAAGTTTCGCCAACTCTTTCCGCTAAAAAATAATAAAAAACCGCAACGAAATATTTGAATATAATGTGATCAATAACAGGATATCAACTATTTCATATATACCTGGAACAGCTCAAAGTTGAGCCTCTTAAGCATTAAATTGTGGGCACTGTCTTTCGATTGTACGGAGTTTTTTATTTCTTCTGGCGCGTCTTTGTGAAACTCTTCTTCGGGAACAAGTTCAATGTCCGGATACTTTGACTTGAAGTCTTTGCAAGCCTTTATCGCTTTAACGTAATGATTCTTCTCGTACATAAGATTGTGGAGTTGCAGGGTTGTGAAGTCTACAGGTGCTTTTGCATGTTCTGTTTCTGCTTTTACAAGATCTTCTTCAAGCAATATGGAACGATTTGCCTGCAAGAAAACACAATAAAATGAGATACATTAAAAATAATTGTATGTCAATGTTCCTGCTGTTATCGTTTTACTACCTTAACTTAATAGAAACCTTGAAGATTAAGACACATATGCTAAAGTAAACAATAAACTTACAAAGATTAGGTCATTTTAGTAATAATCGTGTTCAGCGTAAACCATAACTGCTCAAAAGTAGAACCACGTCATAAATTAAATCTGTTATATCTCAATGTTCCTGTAACTATTATCTTACTTCCTTAACTTCAACAAAAACCTAGAATATCAAGACACATATGTTAACATAAATAATACACATACTGGAATTAGGTCATTCTAGAGACAATTTTGTTCAGTGTAAACCCTAATTTCTCAAAAGCAGAACCACAAACATGTTCATAAATCATAACTGTTATTCTACTTCCTTAACGGCTTAACCTCAACATGAAAATAGAAGATTAAAATACATACTTAAAGCAACACACTTCAAATTATTAGGTCATTTTGTTCAGACTAAACCCTAACTTCTCAAAATACGAATGATAACAAATCAATAAACAATTACAGCTGAAAATACATGAAAATTCTGGTACCTTACGAAGATTAACGAAGTTGAGAAGCATCTGAGTGACGAGTTCAGGTAATTGAGATCTGGCAGTATCGCCTCCGTCTTTGTTAATCGAAAGCATCTGTGCGACGATATCCTCAATGGAAGTGCGAGTAGTTTGAAGCAGATCGTACGCCGACGTATCTATTTTCCGATCCGGTAGAATCTCGCCGGGTTCCGCCATGTTTAGGTCCATTGTTCTCCCCTCCGCCGCTCGCCGCTGCGGTTTTCGGTGGTTTCAGAGTTCTGAGTTCTACACTGAATATGATCAGGTTACCCGTTTTTGGCACAGTAAGTGTTATTGTTGGGCTTCTTAGCTTTCTGGGCTCATTTAATTTCAGTCTCTTGGTAGAGGTGTTATTACGTGTACAAAAACCAGTTTGGGCTAAATCCGAACCGTTTTATTAATGGGTAAACCGGTTCAGGTTATAAATCGATATCATATCAGGGGGTGTAAAACCCAACCCGTCCAAACCGATTTGGATCGGTTGGAATATCAAAATCAATTTTTTTATTGGGTCCAAATAAAATTAGGTTGGAACCTGTTCTCAATTCAAAAGTCTCGAACCTATGTCGAACTGTTGAGTTGGGTTGGGGCAAAAATCGGTTTGTCCCAAACCGGTGTTTTTGGGATCGAGTCAGGTTGAAAACTAGCTCATCTGGCCCAAACCGATTTTTTACACCTATCTCATGGCGTAGCTTTTCTTTTCTTTTTTTCCTAAGTACTCGATAAATTTATTATTAATAGAAAAATAAATGAAAATAAACACATTTTGGGGAATTTTAATTCAATAATATTATATATTTAGAAAAACTCAGAGTGGCACGTATTCTTATGTTAAGAGTTTGTATGTTCAATGGATATTTTTTTCATCTTTGTAACGAGCCTAAACATAACATACATGGGTATGTATATAGATTAAGAAAGAGATATGATTAGAAGATCAACCTCATAAGCATAATTGTGAAGCTCTGGCTTTATTCGCACATCTTTGTAACAACACTTTCGATTAAGGTAAATACGTAAATTTGTCTTATGTAAAATAAGTTTGTCAAAAAAAGTCTAAAACAAACTCTATAAAATTGGAATTGGTTTATAAAATTATAATTTTGTAAAACAAGTTGCATATGTTTTATAGACTACATACAACTTACTAGAGTTTATATAATAGACTAATGGAAATAGATTGCATACAACTTACTAGAGTTTATATAATTGTATAAAATGAAAAATGGTTAGATGTATTTTTAATATTTATTTTGTTATGCAACGAACAAGACTTGAACAAAAATATGCATACAAAATAAGAAAATAGCTTTAAAAGGTGGTGATGAAACTAAATCAAACTATTTACCGTCTCTAGCTTTTTACACAAAGGGTTAAAATTGGTTACATAGTTAATGTGTGATGTAATCTTCAACCAAAAGAATATCCAAATTCAGAGCGATCGAAGACATCAAGTCCATTTTGTTGATGTGGGTTAAACACAAGTCCAATGGACAAGACTTATCTTGGGGGAATTGGCGTGAGTTCAAAGTCTGCACGTAAAAGTCTTGGGTGTTTTGCTGTACTGTTATATTGCCCTTAGCATCTTGCTACGAGTTGTTTTGTACTCATCAGTTGTTTTAATGCATCTCATTTCGCTGGCAAAAAAAAAAGTTAATGTGTGATGTATGTCAATGACAAAAATGAGGAGATTTTGTCCCATGTATGTCTTCTCTAATCTAGCTCTACCCCTTACCGAACTCAGAAAGATCTATGTTAGGATATCATGTCATATTAAAAGCGCAAGAATAATGAACACACAAAATTTATGTGGTTACTTGGACTACATCCACAACTGAACTAGATATGTTTTAGTTGGTTTTAATACGAAGTTTACAATTACATAGAGTTGTGTAGATAGTGGGCATATGAGGTTAATGACTTGTTCTCTAAGGTGCTTAACCACCTACTCCAAGGTGTGCATTGTAGGTTTGGGGCATTGTTAATGAATGACACACTGCCCCGCGGAGTTATTCAGCTTCGTTAATAGAGTCTTCGTTATTTGGTTAACGAGCACAAAATGGACCGTTGGGGGTGCAATTTTTGAGGCCAAAAGAGCCGTTGTGTGGGGGGGGGGGTATTCGTTGGGGTTGGGTTTTAAATAAAAAAGTTACTATATACAACCTTCTACACCATAACACACCTTCAGAATCCACACTCTCTCAAAATAATATATGAATAGTTGGATCCAAAACACTCGTTTTTTTTGCAAACACACAACTGAACCCACCCCCGTTGAATGAGGTAAGCAACCCTTCTAATCTCTTCGAACAAAGGTACTTCGACCAAGGCTACGCTTATTGTCCTATATAAGAAAGCTAACCCTCGCCAAACTTGGAATATGATTTTGGTCTTGGTTCGATTCTGGAGACGCAATTAATTTCCGACACACAATCGCCACCGCACCATCAAGCTAACCGAGTCATCACGTAAGAAAAATGTGGTGGTAACAAGTGTGGTTCCAAGTGAACCAAGAAGGAACCGGTCGACAAATTGAATGAGAGGTGGACGAGTGATGAAGAATATGCCTTAGCACGCTCCACGTTTCCGAAGACTCGAGTGTTGGTAATATAACTTTTTTACTTTTAATATGAGATGGTTAAAAGGCTAGAATATTTTGGAAAATGGTTCGTGCGAATTTTCACGAAGTTATGGAATGAGAAGAGGACCGTCGGACAAAATGTCAAGAAAATGGATAACGGTGAAACAAAGAGTTAACGGGATCCACAATCGATTGGTTAATAGTCGTAATCGAGGAAGTGGAAGAAATGATCTGGACATCATGGTGGAGGCCAATAATCAATTTCAAGCTCAATGCCGTACACCATTTGGGATGGAAAAGATACAGGGATTTCTTAGGAAATCTTTAAAGTGGCATTTAATAACCAAGATAACACCACCCAAGTCGAAGTCCAGACGGCCAAAAACTACATAATCCGCCAAGCCGAATTCCTCCCAAGCCACATCGGATGCTCGTTCGCATATAAATCTCAACGAGTTAGACTTGGACAACGAAACTGAACTGAAACCGGAACCTGTAGTCTATCCAATGGGAAGAGACAAAAGCAAATCGGTGCACAATAAATCTCGAGCATTATCCATTCATCCTCCAACAATACTACATCTAAACCCGATAAAGTTTCCGTGGTCAAAAGTTTGGATGAAAAAATTGAATGGTTAATCTGATTTAGAGAAGACGAACGCATCGGGGCCAACCTTGCTTTCCTCCAAAAAGACTACTTGGGTTTATCGGAGGAAGATCAAGTTTTTTCAAGTAAAGGAAACAATAAATTCATGAACACCTCCATAAAACGTATTTCAATTAGGGGTTGTTTATTTAGCTCTTAATAAGGCTCTTAATGGTTCAGACATTTTACTAGTTTAGCACTTAATGGTTCCGACTATTTGTTTCGCGGGTAGATGTCTTAATGATTCAGACATTTGTCTCTGAATGGTTAAAAATTATACTGAGTCTAAATGGTTAAGATATCTTATCTGAATTGGTCAGACATTTGTCTCTGAACGCTTATGCATTATAATGGCTTTTAATGATTCTGTCCTCTTACTGGTTCAACACTTAATGGTTCAGACCTCTTACACTTCTTACTGGTTCAACACTTACCCATTCATATGTTGTCAAACAACCCATTATTCTTTATTTCAATTCCTTTGTAGTGTTTTTTAAGTTTGTTTTTATTTTATGACTTCTTTAATTTCAATGTAACTTTTATTTTGAAGTCTCTTTTAATGTTATTATATTTTTATATTAATATAATGTAGTTTTATTTATTATATGTAAACATCTAAAAATATCTTAAATAAAAAATCGAATAGCTATTGCTAAATGATTGTAATCTAGTTATTCCATAACGTTTAGTTATTGAACAACTTAGTTATTGGCACTTTGCTTACTTGGTGTTCAGATGACAGAAATTTTTGTTAGTTATTGGAAACCTTAATTAATTTATAACACATAGTCTTAGATTCATTTATGTTTTACATTTTTACTTGATCCGCACATAAAAGCCATCTTTCTTAACATTGTCGTTAATTACCCACTTTACGGCTCTCTCACATTCTTACAATGTTGAAAGGGTTGTCAATATATTTTTTGAATGTCGAAACTTGCACACCATAGGAATTGACTGCTGACCTCCTATTATCCTAAACCTTATCAAACTCACCAATATTATTGGGCTATTCCCAAGTGGATGGTTGTCAATATATGAAACCGACATAATATTATTACAATACATGTCTTCAAGCTCGCACCCTTGTCGTTGGTTGAAGTGCCAAGCTTGGAGTCTTTGACATAATATTGTTACAATGCATGTCTTCGTTCAACCATGGAACCGACTCTTTCGAGCTTGCTAGAGCTTAAATTTGCAATCGATCTCCTCGTTTTCCGCTAACTACAACTAGGGGAAGATTTCTGTATTAGCTATGGGTGGCAAGGCTCCTCGCTTTCTTTGGTTAACAAAGAATATAAAACCAAAGCAATCAAAGTAGTTTTGGGGTCTTTTGCAATTGTTATATATAGCATCTTAGAATAAACACATTAACTTTATCCATTTATAGGGATTAACACTACCTTATTACGACCACTTAGCCATGTTCGTTACGAACAATGGTTGGACCATAATGGTCTTAACCGAAAGTCAAGGCGTTTTCCATAAAACGCTTGACTTTTGGCTATAAAAGCCTATAAACGAAATTGCAAGAGGAAGGAACACTTACAAGTGGTTCCTAGGATGCAATAGAACTAAGTTGGATGCTCCTTTCAGTTAGGAACTTCTAGAGGAGGGAGATAGAGTTGTGAATGAGAAAGGTGCAAGTTCAAATGGTGAACCTTGGCACTTATTTATAGTTGAAGAGCTTGAAGGAGGTGATGCCAGGTGCTAAGGGGTGTAAGAGGAAGCTTACAAGTGTCATAAAACGTGGCATAGCATTTTGGAAGACCACGGTTTTAATTTAATGGTTTTTGGCAACATGTGTGGAGGCCAAGGCATTTTTCTGCAGACATAGGCCTCTCGCGCCCCGCGAGAGGCACATGCTTTGCCTCTCGCGCCCCGCGAGCGCCCCATGGCCAGTTTCAAAGTTTGACATTTTTAGCCCCTTAACTTATAAAACCTTGTAAAACACCTTTTTAGCATTTTTAGCCCTCCGTAACCAATATTTGGCATACCTGGGAGTATGCCCGGACATTGTCGAGCTCCCGGTTTGTTAAAAGGTCACTCAGAGGTATAAATTAACATCTTGACACTTTTAATCCCTCCATTATCCAACTTTCACATATTTACAGAATTGAACCCTCTCGTCCAACAAATGGGACATATGAGAGTTAAGACTTCGTAAAGGATCACTCAGAGGCCCACTATAAGCATGTTGGCTTCGATGTCACTCAGAGGTTATGTTGACATATCAGTTACTCAGAGGCCAAGTTTATGCATGTTGACATATCAGTCACTCAAAGGCTAATGATTTAAGCATGTTGACATATCAGTCACTCAGAGGCTGTTGTTAAGCATGTTGACATATCAGCCATTCAGAGGCCAAGTTTATGCATGTTGACATCAGAAAGTCACTCAGAGACTTACTTTTGCACATGTTGACACCTTTAGTCCTTTTTAGTCCTCAATGGACTTATTATAAAATAACGACACGTGTCACTATACCATTGGACACGATTTTACGAGGTGTTACATCCTCACCCCCTTAAAAGAAATCTCGACCCTGAGATTTTATTCAAAAAGATGGGGGTACTTTTGTCGCATAGTGGACTCAACCTCCCATGTATACTCGGGACCTCTCAAGGCGTCCCACTTAACCTTTACTATAGGTATTAATTTTCTTGGGAGCTTCTTAACCTGTCGATCCTTGATCGAAATTGGTTTCTCAACGAACCGCAGGTTTTCATCTATTTGCACATCTTTGTGTGACATTGCTAGTGACTCATCGGCTAGACAGTTCTTAAGGTTAGATATGTGGAATACATCATGAATTCCATTAAGCTCCTCTGGCAATCTGAGCTTAAGCTACAGTGCCGACGCATTCGATTATTTCGAATGGTCCTATATATCTTGGGCTTAACTTGCCCTTCTTTCCAAATCTCATTACACCTTTCCAAGGTGATACTTTCAGCATAACCTTGTCCCCTACTTGGAACTTAAGAGGTTTATGCCTCTCGTCAGCATAACTCTTCTGCCTATCACGGCCAGCTTTGAGATGATCACGAATTTGCACAATCTTAACTGCGGTCTCCAGGACAATCACCGGTCATGATATTTGGGCTTCTCCAACTTCTGCCCAACACACGGGCGTTCTACATTTTCTCCTATACAAGGCCTCACAAGGAGAAGCATTGATGCTCGTATGATAACTATTATTGTAGGAGAATTCTATTAGGGGTAAGTGGTCATCCCAACTTCCACCTAAATCAATCACACATGCCCTAAGCATGTCTTCCAAAGTCTGAATAGTATGCTCACTCTGACCATCCGTCTGCGGGTGGTAAGCAGTACTAAGCTTAATCTTGTAAAGATTGTTGGAAACTTTTCCAAAAGTGAGATGTATATCTAGTATCTTTATCAGATACAATAGATACTGGCACACCATGTAGGGACACAATCTTGTCCGCATACAACTTAGCCAATTTGTCTGAATTATACGTTTCCTTAATTGGCAAGAAATGCGCTGACTTAGTTAACCTATCTACAATGACCCAAATCGTGTCATTACCACGTTTGGTCTTTGGTAACTTGGTAATCAAGTCCATTGTCACCATTTCCCATTTCCAAGTGGGAATTTCTAATTGTTGTTGAAGTCCTGACAGGTTTTGATGTTCAGCTTTAACTTGTGAACATGTCAGACACTTAGCTACATAGGTGGCTATGGATTTCTTCAAACTCATCTACCAATAAGTCTTTTTCAAATCCTGATACATCTTGTCACCACCGGGGTGTGAACAGAGTATCTTGTATGATGCGCTGCTTGGAGGCTGAGATCTCTAAGTCCCCCAAAGTTTGGAACCCAAATTCTTCCATTAAATCTAAGGATTCCATCCTTTCCAGGCGCTAACTATTCAACATTTCCACCTAGTCCCTCATTAGGAACATTAGCCTCTAACAGGGCTTGCTTCTGCGCATCTAATACTTTTTCATTCAAGCCATTTCTAAGCTCAATGCTCTTTGCGTTAATCCTAATGGGTTTAACCCTTTCTTTGCGACTTAAGGCATCAGCAACTACATTTGCCTTGTCAAGATGGTAGCGAATTTCGTAATCATAGTCATTAAGTGTTTCCATCCAACGGCGTTCTTGCATGGTCAATTCTTTCTGGTTGAACAGATGTTGGAGACTCTTATGGTCAGTGTATGTAATACACTTTGTGCCATATAAGTAATGTCTCCATAGCTTTAGTGCAAATACAACGGCACCCAATTCCAAATCATGGGTGGTGTAATTTATTTCATGCACCTTTAACTGTCGTGATGCATAAGCAATCACCTTGCCTTTTTTACATTAGCACACAACCTATGCCCGTGTGCGAAACATCACAATAAACCACAAAATCCTCAATACCCTCAGGTAGAGATAACACAGGAGCATTGCTCAACTTGTGTTTTAGAATCTCAAAGGATTCTTGTTGTTTCGGATCCCAAACAAACTTGACATTCTTACGAGTTAAGGTAGTTAAAGGAGTGGCTATCCTTGAAAAGTTCTCAATGAACCTCCTATAGTAACCAGCCAATCCTAAGAAAGTACGAATCTCTGATGGGGTTTTGGGTACTTCCCAATACATTATAGCTTCTATTTTGGTGGGATCCACTTGGATACCACGCTCGCTTACCATATGTCCAAGAAATTGGACTTCTCTAAGCCAAAATTCACATTTAGAGAATTTAACATAAAGCTTCTCCTGTCTTAGAAGTTCTAGGATGCATCGAAGATGTTTCTCGTGATCAACTTGATTACGAGAATAGATAAGTATGTCGTCTATGAAGACAATGACAAACTTGTCTAGGTATGGTTTGCAGACCCTATTCATGAGATCCATGAATGCTGCAGGTGCATTTGTGAGCCCAAAAGGCATCACCAAGAATTCATAATGACCATATCGGGTCCTGAAGGCTGTCTTAGGAACGTCCTCGTTTCTAACCATTAGCTGATGATATCCTGATCTCAAATCAATCTTAGATAAATAACTAGCACCTTGAAGTTGATCGTATAAGTCGTCGATCCTGTGCAGAGAATATCGGTTCTTAATTGTTATCTTGTTCAACTCTCGGTAACCAATGCACATCCGCATTGAACCGTCTTTCTTTTTAACAAAAAGAATTGGAGCTCCCCAAGGTGAGGAACTAGGTTGTATGAAACCTTTCTCTAAGAGTTCATCTAACTGCGTCCTTAACTCCTTCATTTCCGTTGGTGCTAACCGATATGGAGCTCTAGCTACTGGTGCTGATCCGGGTTGGATATCAATTCTAAATTCCACTTGCCTATCTGGAGGTAGGCCTGGTAATTCTTCGGGAAAGACATCTGAATACTCCCAAATGATTGGAAGGTCTTCAATATTCAGCTAATGCTCGTTAATAGTGACTTGTGCCATGTAAATGACACAACCTTTCCTCAAACACTTGGATGCCTTAAATAACGACACCATGTCTGGCAATCCATAGTGTGAATCTCCAGGGATGGTGATCATTTCACCGGATGGGGTTTTAATCTCGATGAGTTTTTTTTTATCACAGGCAATGCGGGTTTGGTTATGGGATAACCAATCCATGCCTAAAACTACATCGAACCCTGCCAATTTCATTGGCAACATAGAGATAGGGATAGAATGATTTTTAATAAATATAACACATCCATAAAAAATGGAAGATGCTGTTTCTAAGGTTCCGTCAGCAAGTTCTATCTCATAAGTTTTGTCTAGAGTTCTTATGGGCAAGTTTAATAGCTTACTAAACTTATGATCAACAAAAGATTTATCTGCACCCGAATCGAAAAGAACTCTAGCATATACATCATTGATGAGGAATTTACCTGTTATGACATTATTGTCATTAATGGCTTCCCTAGCATTCATCTGGAAGGCACGAGCATCCCCTTCTTGGCCTCTCCAGGCTTTGCATCATTACTTTTGGGGTTCAAGGGGCAGTTGAATTTAATATGCCCTTTTTCATTATAGTTGTAGCAGACGATATTCTTAAGATCCTTACATTCTAAGGTTTTATGCCCTCTTTTCTTACATATACCACAGGGTCTAGTTTGTGGATCAAACTACACTGTCCCCAATGCTTACGGTTGCAATTTTTACATGTCGGCGTTACACCCGACTTATCTTGGTTCATCCTGAACCCAAATCTCCCTTTATTTTTCTTATTAGATCTTTGGGAGTTATCATCCTCTCTCTTCCTTTTCCCGTCAGTTTAAGCTTTAACTGACTTTTGCCTCACCAAATCTAAGGTGAGGGAGAGGGATAGGTCAACAGCGGACCTATAGGTACTAGGCTGAGCAGCCTTTACCATGCCCTTTATCTCTGGCCCTAACCCATTGATGAAACGCGCAATGCATTTGGGCTCAGGGGTAATCAGATAGGAAACTAACCTAGACAGGGAATTGAAATCGGAAACATACTTCCGACAATCTAGGTTCTTCATTGTGAGAGTCAGAAAGTCTGACTCTATTTTTTCCACTTCATGAGGTGGGTAGTAAGTTTCCTTAACAAGGTCCATAAACTTGGACCACCCTAAATTGTACAGGTGTACCTTACCGGTTGATTGTATCATTGTTTTCCACCATAACGGGGCATCGCCCCTGAAGGACTGTGATACATACTTAACCACATCCTTATCAGCACAGCCGCTGATACACTATTGTCTCCATCTCGTCCATCCACTTCAAGGCTTCTACAGCTCCTTTCTCCCCATTAAAGTCTCGTGGCTTGCAGGAGACAAATATTTATAGGTACATCCGTCTTTAAAAGAATGAGACCTGTCAGCAATTTCTAATTTCTTCGGTTCACTCTTCGCGTTTGAAGAGTGAACTGAGCTCTCCTTATGAGCTGAGTATGGTGGAATAGATAAGGGTCTGGATCGAGTAGCACTCGACTCCCTAAGTTTTTCTATGGCCTTTTCCATGGCCTTTCCCACAGCTGCATCTATGCGAGCATGGAAATCATCATTGTTAATGGCCATATTTTCAGCCTTGTTAGAGCTAATCTCTCGGTGGCTACTCTGTGCCTCGTCCGAGTTTACAATTTTGAAGCTTTGGCTCTAAACATCAAACAAAATTCCTCTTAGCCATGGTATAACAACCATATTGGCTTTAAAGATTGGATGTAACAATCCATCGCCATTTAAGCTAGTGTGAATAACATCACAACTCTTAGGCTTATCATATCTTCATTTGGCCTAGGTCTTAATAGGACCATCAAAGGCAAATTACAATCTGGAAATAGTCCATATATTATTAGACAGTGGATTGTAATGTCACAACTGTCATTGTCATTTAGACAATACACAGCTCATAGGCTTGTCACTAATGAACATAATAATATGGCACGTTGGCCTGTCACTTTGGACATATCATATGGCATGTTGGCATGTCCCTAATGGACATCAGACATCACGTTGGCCTACATCACTAACAGATGTAATTTATGGCACGTTGGCCTACATCACTAACAGACGTAATTTATGACACGTTGACCTACATCACTAACAGACGTAAATTATGGCACGTTGGTCTACATCACTAACAGATGTAATTTATGGCACATTGGCCTCCATCATTAATAGATGTAAATTATGGCACGTTGGCCTACATCACTAACAGATGTAATTTATGGCACGTTGGCCTGTCAATTGTCATCACAATGATGACATTAGCCGGGATCACATTGATCACATAGGTTATATAATAGGTCTTAGGACGTAGTCCTTTTACCGAGACGGCTAGTGTGGTTCCTCAGGTCACACTACCAGGAGTGTGAACATTCCTTAATGTTAACATAAGAGTACCTTAACGATTGATTAATTGTCCCGGTCACGTTGGACCTTAATGACCTTGGAGGCTTGAACCTAGTTCACCACCTCTGGATAGAAGGATAACTTCCCTTAACTATCCTGATAGAAGGCCTTTTATCCTTAACTATCATTTCTTGGCCAATGTGTGGTCTGTGCCACTTGGCATAATCAATTCCATTAAGGTCTTTTGAAACTATATAGCAGAGCATAAATTTCGAGTAAAATCGAGACGCTCGTTTGAAGCGGATGAATACATACATATAAAATTCCAAATATACTTCATTAAATTCCAATAAAAATTACAATACTAGAAACAAATGAAACAAACTGTCCATGCAAGGACTAAATAAATAAACATGTCCACACAGGGACTAAAGAAATAACATTGTCCTTGCAGGGACTATCATATATTATTAGAAGAGACTTCACTCGTCCTTTTTTCCCTTAACCAACTTGGAGAGTTTCTTGAAGAACTTGGTTGTCTTCTTCTTCTTCTCTGCTTGTTGTTACATTTCCTTCACTTGTTCTAAGGCCTCCTTAATGGCCTCAAGTGGAGGCGGAAGTTGTGGTTGTGGTTGTGGCATAACAGGATACTAGTACCCATAACTTGGATACCCAGTAGGTGAATAAACAGGTGGGAAAGGAGACGGGTAAAGTGCGTTATGCATGGCCGCTTGCATGTAAGGGTCATGCGACAATGCTTGGTAATCAACAGGTGTAAATGGGTTAAAAGGATCATATCCAGACGTATCCGGATATGTTGGGATGAGGTTATTATAACCCGATGGTGGTGGTGTTGGTTCCACCACAGGTGAAACATTGGAGGGTTTACCCATTTGTGGGTCCTCTTGAATTGTAGCATAAGTTTTGGGTAAAGGTGGCAGCTATCCCGATCGTTGACCTGCACGTACCGACATACGTGCTCCTCTTTCCTCCTTGGTGGTTCAGGTGGCGGCTGATGTTCCACTGGTTCCATATGAACATCTTCTTGCACAGGAGGTGGTTGGGAGTGATGGGAAGGAGTGTTGGCAAAGGTGAACTGGTT
Source organism: Scalesia atractyloides (assembly GCA_947069175.1). Taxonomy (NCBI): domain Eukaryota; kingdom Viridiplantae; phylum Streptophyta; class Magnoliopsida; order Asterales; family Asteraceae; genus Scalesia; species Scalesia atractyloides. The sequence continues at coordinate 12,367,819 of CAMTDV010000001.1, read as the reverse complement.
CCAATATTGGTCCCACCCATTAGGACCTTGGCATGGCGATCCGGCATAAGAGTTTGAATCGCTCGATATCTCGATGGGATGCGCATATGAACCTGACGGCGGCATCTCCGGGTCGGAGTCCTCGTCCATTGGGTTTGGCTGATCCAACTGATTTTGATCAGCTGGGGGTGTGTTAAAGTACTGGTTGGGGTTAAATTCATGATGATAAGAATGATGAGAGTGGTGGTAGTGGTGTGAAATGTACGAGTTATAAGAGTTTTGGGTATGAGAAGGTGAATGTTGGGATAGGGGCCATGAATCCCCCGAATCTTCATATTGGTTCGGGTGATGGGGATGAGAAGGGATATGTCCTGAGGGTCCTCCCCTCAATGGTCCTTTGCCTCTTCCTCGTACACGTGGCGGCATTTTCCTGTCAAAAATCAATTAAAAAACAATACTAAGAACTTATTAATGAAATGAGTAATCCTAGGTCAAAGCCTAGACTCGGAAGTCTAAGGAATGTGCTTGTTAAGTTTGAGATTAAACACAAGAAGGCTAGTGTTTAATTCTCTCAATGTACGCCTAATCTGCCCACTAGATGTACGCCTTGGGAACTCTCGAGCTTCATGGGGATTTTCGGTGTCGCACCTCGGCTTTCCACAGCCAATCTAAACACCGATGGGCCCGGGTGGGGAATATCGTGACGTAAGTTGATAACATCAAAGATAATTAAACACTGCACAACGGAAGTCTTGGATTTAAATTACTATTACAAACCAAATGTTCGAATACAAAATAATATATAGACGGCTCGTAATAGAAGATCCACAGGCGGATCACAAATTATAATAATGAAAGAATGTAAAACTGACTTTGGGCAGATCTAGGATTTGCAAGATCCTCTTATCACTACCGAGCACTTCCAGCCTATTTTCATATTGTACCTGCAAGCTTAGTCTTTTGAAAATACATCAGCTTTCGCTTGTAAATACACAAAGCTGACACATTTTGAAAACATTTAAAATATGTTTTAAGTGCGTATCAGCACAAAATCTTTTATAACTTGGGAAAATTGACGTTGCAACCTTGTTAATAGATTCACATGTTTGTCTATACATATAGGGCCTAGTATGAAAACCGATACATGATTAACTACACACCACTTACAAATTCACGAAGGAGTTATCCCCAACGTCGTGGGTAATTGCATTTGAGCACAGTCGGGTGTATGCCTACACCCCGCGCTAAAGTCGTGGCCATTATCTAATGTAATGAGCCAAGGATATCCAGGACATGGTAGTTAACCCTCGATGTTTAAGTTATCAAACATAACTGACTAAAACAGAATATGCGGATTTACTAGCGATAATCCGGCATTCGTTTAATCCCATTTCCGACCAAGCGGTAATAGTTTACCGTAACCGAAGCCCGTATAGGGGAAATAAGTCGAGAGTGTTTACCTGAGCTAGTCTTTGTTTAAACGAAGATTTATTAACTCAGTCGTACACAAAAAGCACTAAGTGCAGATAGCATTTACCGGAATGTCTGTAGTCTGGATTATGGCATAAGCTAACCAATTAAATACTAACGGTCTTATTTAAGTCATAGACTTAGACCGACTAGCGTATTTGATCAAAACGTATAACACTAGATTAAACGATGATCGGATAGAATGTAGTTTTAATCCCAACAAGTACTTTGACTTGTGTAATATGGATAAACTATGAACATTCTGGATTTTGAGACTTAAATGACAAGGTTAGACCCGTTTCGGTTAATTTTCGTAAACTAGTTACATATGCTTAACCGTACGCATATCAGCGATATTGGGTAAGCGGATAAGTCATGGACAAGTTCTATACGCCATTATTCTTTAAATAAGTTGTGATATCAGTAAGATATCAACTTATATGCCTATTAAGGTTTTAAAATGAAACTATGCCTCATATGGGCATTTTGGTAATTTCATACCTTATAAAAGAAACTTGAATATTTATAACCATAAGTATTCTGGAAAAATAACTTGTTTATGATATAATATTAGTAGGATGTCAATTATATGTGTAATTTATCTTTTATGACCAAACTATGTATCGGAGGGGCATTTTGGTCATTTTACACATAGTTTATAAATTATTTAGGATTATGAGTTTATATCATGTACCTACTGTAAAATGTTTAAAAAAAAGTTTTAAAATCAGTAGGTAACAAGTCTTGGTTGGTAAATATGGTTTAAAACCATACTATACGCCGAAACGACGCTTATGTCGTAACATGACGATTTGTGTGATGTTTAATGAAAACTGATGTTAAGGTCAGGTTAACATGTATTAGATATGTTATTTAATATAACATATCAGTAGGTAAAAGGTTTACTTTAAAAAAACATGATTAAAACCGTTTTATAAGCCATGAGGGCCTTATCATCATTTATCGACATAATACAAGGACTTGTTTATAAACCCAGTTTATAATCTGGTTTGTCATCCCGAATAATCCTACTTATAGTATTATAATAGTAGGAAACTCATTGTCAAGTTCATTATCGTTTAAACCTCATTTTATGCAAAAAGGGCATTTTAGTCAAAATGGCATAATTACGGAACTTGTGCATAAACTCAGATTCTAATTATGATCATATAATATAACCTCAGAGGGTTATGCTACATAATATTATGATCATAATGCAACTTTAGATCAGTAGCTAACTAATCTAAATCGGGTCAGAATCGAAAGTCAAAGAAGAAGTCAAACTTCGCGACTTTCGGTTGCGAACCGACCCTAGAACTGAAATTGACGAGCCGAACATGTTCTTACATGTTCTAATATTTTTTACCAACTTTTTTAAGTTTCAAAACATGTTTCATAACCAATATAAGATCAAGATAAGATTTTTCCGAAAAATGGCCTGTTTGACTTTTTAATGTAATAACTTTGACCCGTCAATTGGTCTAGCAAACGTGATCTTCAGGAGGTGCCCTTTATAGGGATTAACGCCCCCTTATTACAATCACGTAGCCATATTTGTTACGAACAATGGCTAGACCATAATAGTCTTAACCGAAAGTCAAGGCGTTTTCCGTAAAACACTGGACTTTTGGCTATAAAAGCCTATAAACGAAATTGCAAGAGGAAGGAATACTTACAAGTGGTTCCTAGGATGCAATAGAACTAAGTTGGATGCTCCTTTCAGTTAGGAACTTCCAGAGGAGGGAGATAGAGTTGTGAATGAGAAAGGTGCAAGTTCAAATGGTGAACCTTGACACCTATTTATAGTTGGAGAGCTTGAAGGAGGTGATGCCAGGTGCTAAGGGGTCTAAGAGGAAGCTTACAAGTGTCCTAAAACGTGGCATAGCAGTTTAGAAGACCATGGTTTTGATTTAATGGTTTTTGGCAACATGTGTGGAGGCCAAGGCATTTTTCTGCAGACACTGGCCTCTCACGCCCCAGGAGAGGCACATGCCTTGCCTCTCGTGCCCCACGAGCGCCCCATGGCCAGTTTCAAAGTTTGACACTTTTAGCCCCTTAACTTATAAAACCTTGTAAAATACCTTTTTTAGCATTTTTAGCCCCCCGTAACCAATATTTGGCATACCCGGGAGTATGCCCGGACATTGTCGAGCTCTCAGTTCATTAAAAGGTCACTCAGAGGTACATGTTGACACTTTTAATCCCTCCATTATCCAACTTTCACATATTTACAGAATTGAACCATCTCGTCCAACAAATGGGACATATGAGAGTTAGGATTTCGTAAAGGATTACTCAGAGGCCCACTATAAGCATGTTGACTCCGATGTCACTCAGAGGCTGGGCATGTTGACATATTAGTCACTCAGAGGGCAATTTTAAGCATGTTGACATATCAGTGACTCAGAGGCTAATGATTTAAGCATGTTGACATATCCGTCACTCAGAGGCTGTTGTTTAAGCATGTTGACATATCAGTCACTCAGAGGCTTACGTTTATGCATGTTGACATCAGTCAGTCACTCAGAGGCTCAGTTTTGAGCATGTTGACACCTTTAGTCCTTATAAGTCTTTAATAGACTAAAATATAATACAACACGTGTCACTATACTATTGGACATGATTTTACAAGGTGTTACATTCGGTGAGGTGTCGGGTTCTTACATCGCAAGGAAGAGGGATAAGGAGGGGAATAGGTTTAGTTTTGTCAGTTTCAAAGGGGTGAGAGATGCTTCAGAACTAGAGCGGAATCTTAGGACGGTAAAGATGGGGAGACAAGCTTAAAATCAACTTGCGAGGTTCACGGTGGAGAATAGTGGGATACGTGCTCAAGAAGGGAAGAAGAAGACTCCAAGTCAGAGTTCTACTCCTCTGCTTGGGGGAGACGGGAAGGCGTGGGGATTCATGGGGAGAAATCTTACGGTGAAGTGCTGGGCTCGGCCGGTGGGGCTGGATCGGGCTCGAGCCAGGTGAAGGTTCTCCTGGTACCGGACAAGACTAGTGCCTTTAGTGCGTTACTCGGGAAAGCTCTAGTGACAAGAACGGTGGACATTGAAACTCTTGTTTGCTTTGATAGGCTCATTAAGATTGTTGGGACAAGGAACATCAGCATCCAGTACCTTGGTGGGCTATCTACGCTTCTTTCATTTGCCTCAGAGGAAGAAGCACAGATAGTCAAAGAGAACAAAGAAGCGTGAGGGCCTTGGTTTTCTAAGCTCGAGGTTTTGAATGGACAGTCCCTTCCGTTTGACCGGATAGCGTGGCTCAAAGTTTTTAGAATCCCTATGCACTTAGCGGAGGAGAAGGTCATCAAGGCGGTAGGGAATTATTTGGTAGGATGCTCCATATACAAAAGTCTAGAGAGGAAAATAGGGACCTTTGGGTGATTAGGATTGGGATTCTGGTTGGAGATGGCAATAGGGTCAATGAAGAAGCAGTTTTACAATGGAAGAATAAGCAATACATGGTGTCGGTTTCGGAAGAACTAGACGACTAGGTGCCAGATTTTTAGAAGCCATTAGATGGCTTCTCTTCATCTGCCAGAGAGGATTCCAGGGGGAATTTTGGTTCAGCGGGAGATGAAGCGTCGGTGAATGAGGGGTTCGACGGTTCGAGCAACGAGGAGGGAGCTGAAGAGACGAATGAGGGTGGGAACACGTGTACAAGTCCGTTACAATCTTTATTGCAGGGTTCAGGTTCCAAGATTGTTGGTGAGGCAGGTGTGGAGGGTCCTTTTGCTTTGTGTCAGGGGAAACAAGATCACATTGTAGGGGGAAGCCTGTGTTGGGACGTTTAGAGAGGAGTTGTCCTAGTAACAAAATGTCCAACAACCCTGCTGAGTCCGTTAGACCCAAATAACGATCATGAAGGGAATTGGAAAGCGTGGAGGCTTTCTATTTTAATAAGTTTTTTTGTGAATGTTCCTAGCTAGGTTGGGAATACCAGCAAGCCAGGTCAAGAGCATGATGACGGGGGCAACAGGAGACATTTGGATATGCAGGGTTCCCGAATCTGAACGCTAGGATCCGATCTTTATCAAGGGATCCGGTGGAGTCTTCGGTTATAGAGGAAGGGGTAGAGCTGGGGTCCATCACATGTATGCAAAGCGGAGAGCAGGAGGTTGAAGCTACCATAAACTTAGGAGTTAGATTAGGGTGTACCTTCAAAACCGGAGTGACTTAGTCAGGAGCGCTATCCAGGATGAAGGCAACAATGTTGTGAAGATATGAATTTCCTGTCTCTAAATGTGATAGGAATGGGGGTGGGAGGGGGGGGGGGGTTAAAGCGGAGTGGGTGAGGAAGATTAAAATCAAACACAATATCAATTTTTTTTGCTTTTCAAGAGTCGAAGCTAGCCAACTTGGACAGCATAGACCTTTCTAGATTCTGGGGAAATAGAAATTTTGGGTCGAATTTTGTTGGGTCTTCGGGTCTATCCGGCGGGTTAGTGTGTATGTGGGACGAGGGGTCATTCGTGTGGGAAAGCTCGATTAAGAAAGTGAACTTTTGGCTCATCAAAGGCAAGTTTAGATGGTGTAACTCGGCTGTTAATGTTTCAAACGTGTATGCGCCTCAAGGGATTTCGACGAAGAAGAAGTTGTGGTAGTTGATATTGGGCTTAGTTGAAGGATCTCAAGGGCTAAGGTTATAGCAGGGGATTTTAATGTTGTGTGTTACCTGAAGAAAGACGAAATTTGGTGTTTAAACCTACATGTGCTGTAAACTTCAATGCTTTCATTTTTTATGCAAGTCTCCATGAATACAACATGAAAGATAGGCAATTTACATGTTGGGCTGAAAATGGAAGGAAGTTAAGCAAAATTGATAGATTTTTGGTTTGTGCGAGCTTTTTTGACAGATGGCCAGAGGCGTGTCTTAGGGATCTTTCGAAAAAGTTCTCGGATCATTGCCCCCTGATCCTAGTTACGAATCTTCTAAATTATGGGCCTCGTCCGTTTAGAGTTTTCAACTCTTGACTGGGCCGGCAGGGATATGAAGAGGAAGTCGGGATGGCGGTTAACTCATTCTCGAGTGATGGGCCTCCTGACGTTGTGCTGATTAATAAACTCAGACATATACGAAATAAATTACGGAGTTGGAGGGACAAAATGATGGAAAAGGAAGGAAGACCGGAGGCTAGAGTTAGAGTTGAGTTGGAATAGCTAGAAATCATTACGGAAGAAAGGGATCTCTTGAAGTAGGATGATTGGGTGCTCGTGGAAGGGGAAAAAGTGTTGCACGACATAACGAAAGAAAAAATAAAGACTTAAAACAAAGGGCTCGTGTAAGATGTGGTAAGGAAGGGGATGAAAACTCGAAGTTTTTCCACGCTATGATTAATTGCAGGAAGGCGAGTAACATAATCCATGGGTTGACGATCGATGGGTCCTGGGTTGCGAAACCCTCAGAGGTCAAAAAATTTGTGTTTAATTTTTTGAGGGAAAGATTTAAAGAGGATGTATCTTCTCAGCCTGTGATGTTATGTGACAATATAAAGAAATTATCGGAAGCTGGAGCAACTAGCATCGTTGGACGGTTCCAAATGGAGGAAATCAAATCTGCGGTGTCTGAATGTCGCGACGACAGGGCACCGGGGCTAGATGGCTTTATTTTTAGATTTTTTAAACACTTCTAGCAGCTCTTTGAGGATGATTTTACTAATGTCTTGAATTATTTTTGTGAAACTGGTAAAATAAACATGTGCACCATCGTTTATCGCTCTTATTTAGAAAGTCAAAGATCCGATTGAACTGAACGATTATCGTCCTATCAGGGCCTTGTTGGGGTGGTTAACAAGGTGATTTCCAAGATCCTTGCTAATCGCCTTAAAAAGGTTTTAGGATCTATTATATCGGACTCTCAATCGGTGTTCCTCAAAGGCAGATATATTCTTAATGGGCCGATGATTGTGAATGAAGTGGGTTCCTGGATCAAGAAGAATAAGAAGAAAACTTTTTTTTGCTCAAGATTGATTTTGAGAAGCCTTACGACAACGTGAGTTGGAGCTTTGTTTTGTCTATTCTATCGTAGATGGGTTTTCCCGAGTTGTGGTGCAATTGGATTTTCGGTATTCTAAGCTCAGGTAGAGCATCTGTCCTTGTCAACGGGGCTACGACATTTGATTTCCATTCTCATAAAGGTATGAGGCAAGGAGATCCGTTCTCTCCGTTTCTTTTTCTTGTGGTAATGGAATCTCTGTCTTGCTTGTTTGATAAAGCGGTGGATCTCCGAGATTTCAAGGGGATTAGGTTGCCTAATAACGGGCCATAGATATCGCATCTTCTTTACGCCGATGACGTTATTATCCTTGGAGAGCGGTCGAGGGAGAATGTGGTTAATGTGGTTGGGATGTTGAGGTGTTTCCACATGTGCTCAGGTTTAAAAATTAACCTTTTTAAATCAAACTTATATGGGGTCGAGGTGGAGGGGATGGGAGTGGATGCCTTGGCCTTGGTGGTCGGATGTAAAGCGGGCTCTTTGTTGTTCAAATATCTAGGGTTGATGGTAGGGGCGAACATGAATAGAATAATATGATTGGATGCTGGTGTATGAGGTGTTCGAGGCTAGACTGTCGCTCTAGAAGGCCTCGGTTCTATCTATTGGGGGAAGAATGACTCTTATAAAATCGGTGTTGGAAAGCCTTCTTAATTATTATTTCACCCTCTATAAAGTGCCGGTGAAGGTGGTGAAAGACTTAGAAGTGATGATCCGCAAGTTTTTGTGGGGCGGTGCTAATGATTCTAACAAAATGCACTGGGTGGCGTGGGAGCGGGTTGCCTCGCCTAAAAGCGAAGGCGGACTTGGCCTATGTAAATTGAAGACCATTAATTACGCTCTTTTGGCGAAGTGGGGATGGAGGTATAAATCTGAAAAAAAATGAATCTTCGGGTTAGAGTGGTTAAGTGTATCCACTCACATCGGGCATGTTAGGAATTTCTGCCTTTCAGAGCGAATTATAGCAATGTTTGGTCCAATATTGTGAAAATGCTTACAAAACCAATCAACGAAATTACAAAGCTTAGAGATCTTATGAAGGGAGAAGTTGGGAATGGTAACGACATCAAGTTTTGGTTGGATCCTTGGATTAATAGGAGTCGTTAAAAGTTAGCTTTCCTAACCTTTTCCGGCTTGAAGGTGAGAAGAAGTGCACGGTTAGGGATCGTTTGGATAGACCGTTTTCCAGCCCGACTCGTAATTGAAATTGGAGGGTCCCTCCGAATTCTAGTAGCGAGCTAGCGGAGTGGGAAAGTTTATGCATCCTGTTGAACTCGACCACTCTCACCGCCAATTTTGACATGTGGAGATGGCTGGGGAACGACGGAGAAGGTTTCAACATGGCTTATGTTAAACATATTATTGTTAGGGGAGAGGAGATCAGCAACTGATATGTGATGAAGTGGTGTAGGTGGTAGCCTATAAAATGTAACATCTTCGCTTGGAGGGCGGAGATGGATAAAATCCCGTCAAAGATGGCGCTTAAAAGAAGGAATATTACGTTGACTGATGAATTCTGCCCTCTTTGTAATTCAGTTGAGGAGTCGACAACCCATCGCTTTACAGGTTGTTCTTTTGCGTCGATCCTTTGTCAGAAGGTGACAAGCTAGTGTAGAATTCCTAGTTTTTTTGCGTTCTCTTTTAGGGATATCTTGGAGTCATGCGAGCACAGCCGCGTTGCTGGTATCAAGAAAGAGATTTTGCGTGGCATTATCATTATAACGCGTTGGTATATATGGAAGGCCATTAATGATCAAATTTTCTCAGGAAGGCAAGTTAATGTCATCGAAAGCTTTATTGAAGTTCGTTCGGTTGCTTTCCTCTGGGTCAAAAATAGATCGAAATTGAAATATTTATCTTGGGATAATTGGTTTAGTTTTGTAATTATGTAGTAGTGGTTTGGCCGTCCGGTTTTCGGGTTTGATGTGTTCTAAAGAAGTTTTCCTTTAAAAAAATTGTTCCTTGCTTTTGTACTATCCGCATTGAAGGCTATAAAGATTCTTATAGTTGCTAATTATTTAGTAAATATCGTTTAACTTCACTCTATAATCACATTTATAACCTTTCAATTGTTCTGACTGTCCTTACAGATTTTGTTAACCTTTCAATTGTTCTAGCCGTCCTTACAGATTTTTGTTACAAAATTTTCTAAATAACAAAAAAGAAATCGCTTACAGATTTTTGTTACAAAATTTTCCAAATAACAAAAAAGAATTCGCAAATGAAAAAAAGTACGATTTTATTTGTTTGCTGGTCTCTAGTTGCTACAAATTTAAAATGGTTAAGTCTTTATCAAAATATAGTCAAACTAAATTTATGTTTTCCCTTGCTATTTTCTACTAGGGCCTTTAAATTGAATGTGTTCTCAATATTGATGGGGTTTGCCCTCAATGTTGGACCTGGATAAGTGGATAATAGTCATAATACTAGTCTATGACTCCTATGGGTTTTTGTTGGATAAATCTGTCCAAATTCACAGGCCCAGGAGCTAGCCCAATTGTCCAAAACCATTTAATTTCATGTAATCAGGAATTCTATTATATTTTATCTTTAATTAAGGCTACCCAATACCAAGGTAGGCAGGTAACGTTCTTTTTTTTTAAACGGCGACTAAATACTGTATAAGCCCGGTTATTCGAGTAAATCTATTGACGAAAGGTTATTCACGCTTTACGTACCCAGACTTCGTTGATTACCAGACCTACCCACCGTTCCAGAGAAAGCCTCACTATGATAAAACCACTGACACACTTGAAATAAATTGCAAATAAATTACAACAAGTGAGACTCTAACCTATGACCTACACAATGGAAAGTCATCAGTTTACCTAGTCCTAAACCAATTGATCCAGACAAGTAAAGTTCTTATTAAGGCTGCAAAACATGTAACTTTTTATAATATATACTAAATTTAATAAAAAGCATTTTAAATGAAAAAACGGTTAAATTTTATTAATCACAATAATATTAACAAATGAGGGTTGGGTTCAAAACTTAAAATGCATATATAGTCTCCTAAAGCTAAGAAGTCGTAGTAAGGGTATCAAATAGATTCCAGTTAAACTCATTCTACCAGCATTCTAACCGTCTCGTCAAACTATGATCTTTAATTTTAGGTTTTAGCTTTTAGATTTTTAGCTTGTAGATTTTAAAATTTTTGTTTCAGAATATTGTGTCTTTTAACTTGACATTGTGTTTTTTTTCTCTCTGCCATTGTGTCTCATTCTACCACATTATATTATATTTTGCTTGACATTATGTTATATTTTGTGATTCTTTGTGTTTTTATACCTTTTCTAGATTTAATAAACTCTATATGATATATTAACTGAAACAAATAATGAGATCAATATTTTTAATCAATTAATATTTTATTATTCTAATTTAAATTGGTATTAATACACAGAATATATTATAATTTTTAGTGTATTGATGACATGAACAATAAATTAAATATTTATACAATCTTCACATATTTTATTTGACATGTATTCGTATTTATACAAGAAACTAGGATTATACAAGACACTAGGAATACCTTAATGATAAAACAACACGTTGGACTCATGACTTCATTCACGATTTGTTCTAATCAAATCCATTTTTCATCACTCTTGTTTTTTATAGTATATTTTTGTAACAATAACAACTAGAAAATGACGCCATGTTGAGAGAAGTAATTCGAAATACAATAATGTTTGTGCAAAACGATTTCATTGACAAGAATAGTTTGAGGGAATATGGCATGAAAGGTAGAAAGTTCACTTTCCATAAGGATACGGGTAATAAACAAAACAAGATTTATAACTTTTTGATGTGTCATAAGCTTTTTATTAAATGGCCAAAGGCTTGTCTTAGGGCTCTTCCAAGACTGCATTCGGATGGATCATTGTCTCTTAATTCTGACTTGCACCCAAATAAAGTTCTGCCCCAAAACCTTTTAGATTCTACAACTATTGGTTGGATAAAAAGGACTTTTATGGGGTGATATTTAAAGCAGTGGAGAGTTTTGAAAGAAATGGGAGGGCGATTCGGTTTTAATATATAAATTTAAGCTTATTTGTGATAGCCTAGAAAATGAAAAAAAGGAAGTGTTATCGAAAGAATGTGAGACAGAAGCCATTGTTAGAGAAGCTTTGTAAAAACTGGATGAGTTGATAAAACTAAAAGAACTCTCGGAAGAGGAGTTGTAGTAAAAATTGAATGCTTGAAAGATTTAAGCGAGTTGGAGGCACACAAAGCTAAAGACCTTAAACAAAGAGCCATGGTGAAATGGGATATGGAAGGAGACGAAAACACGGCATTTTTCATCGGTATATTAATAATATACGTGCTAGTAATACTATCCCCGGTTTATTGGTGGATGAGGTGTGGATAACGAAACCAACTTTGGTTAAAAAAATGTCATGGGTTTTTTCAAAAAAAGCGTTTGAGGAAAATGTTATTTCTAGACCAAAACTGCATTGCCACAACATTAGAAGATTATTGGGGGGATATGGCTCCTCTTATGGTCCATTTCAGTATGGAAGAGATTAGGTCAGCAGTGTTCGATTGTGGAGTAGACAAGGCACTTGGACTGGACGGATTCAATTCAAGATTCATCAAAAGGTATTGGAATTTATTTGAGCTTGATTTTTCTAATATGATAGCTTCCTTTTACAGTAAAGGCGTCATCTCCAACGGATGTAGCTCATCTTTCATAATACTTATCCCAAAGAATAAGGACCTGGTGGGGCTCTAGACTATGACCTATAAACTTGATTTGGGGTTATTAGCAAATTAATTTTAAAAATTCTTGCAAATTAGATCAAGAATGTAATTAGATTTATCATTTCCGAAAATTAGATGACTTATTCTGCCCTCTCATGCTCAACGAAATTCTATCTTGGTTAAAAAAAAGTTAAAACGAAGGCATTTTTTTTCGAAAATTGATTTTGAGAAAGCAGACGACAATGTGAGTTGGGAATTCCTTTTAGATATCATGGGCTAAATGGGATTTCCTACTTTATGGTGTAAGTGGATTAAAGGGGTTTTAGCTTCGGCTAGTTCGCCAGTTTTGGTAAACAGGTCTCCTACATTTGAGATCAAATGCTCACAAGGAATTAGGCAAGGAGACAAGTTATCCCCGTTTCTTTTCTTCATAGTCATGGAGGCGTTGTCATGCATTTTTTTTTTGCAAGGCGGGGGACGATGGTTTATTTAAAGGCATTCAAACGCCTAAATGGCTCAGTCCTCTTATATGCTGACGATGCTCTAATCCTTAGCATGGTCAAGAGATAATGCGGTTAATGTTTCGAGATTTTTGAGGGCCTTTTATTTGTGTTCTGGTCTAAAGACTAATTTGAATAAATCAAATATATATGGGATAGGAGTGGATCCATTAGAGGTCACAAATTTCATGGACGTTCTAGGGTGTAATATATATGACACTCCGCTTGCATATTTAAGGATAAAGGTGGGGGAAAAGATGAATAATAGGCTTAAAAGTTGGAAACCGATTATCGAAGTTTTTGATAAAAGATTATCCGATTGGAAAGCAAAAACTCTTCTGATTGAAGGAAGGCTAACTTTGATTAATGCGATGCTAGAAAGTCTTCCAACTTATTTCTTCTGATTATATAAAGCTCCAATTGGTGTAATATATATTTTAGAACCAAAAAATGAGAAATTTCCTTTGGGCAGGGTCTACTGAGGCTAACAAAATACATTGGATGGCTTAGGGTTTGGTAACTTATTCAAAAAAGAAGGGGGTTAAACAACCTTAAAAAGATAAATGAAGCACTCTTAGCAATGGGTTTGAAGATTTAAAGTGAAAAAACAATGTTTATGGAGGAAAGTGATGAAAGCGTATCATTCTCAAAACAATAATTTGAAGAGTAAATTGCACAAAACGTCCTTTATGTTTTCTCAAACTTGCAGGTTCCAGCCTTAATGTTTAAAACTTGTCAAAAACAACCTTTACGTTTATTTTTGTTGCCGGTTCAATCCTTTATTACTAACCAAGTTAATTATCTCAGTTTATTTCCCTCACATGCCTAACATGTGAGGGTATATTCGTCATTTTGTTTCATCTTCTTATAAAACCCTCAAAAAACACATCACCTCCTCCACCGACACCACCTCCTCTGCCACCACCTCCACCTTCGACAAAACCCGAAAATCCCCAAATAACTCCGCCACCATCATCTTCAACTGCCACCACCACCACCGCCACCTGATACATCCCTAAATAACTCCACCACCATCATCTTCAACTGCCACCACCACCACCGCCACCTGATACATCCCCAAATAACTGTTCTACAGATTCATTTCATCTTTCTTTTTTTCTGAAAATACAACAAAAACTGAACATAAACACCATGAAATCAACCAAAAACCATAACACAATTACCTCAACACCATACTTAATCGCAACACCAGCAAGCGTATCAAACTTCGTAACCGTATGTTCAATAAACCCCAAACCACCACCACCACCACCACATAACGGTTGCATAAAACTCGAATGCGGTGGTGATTCCATCAAAACCCCCAATTCGACTGCAAATTCCAATAATTATCCCCGCAATGCCTCTATGATAATCCACCTTTCTGCAAGAAAAATAAAAAGAATATCAAAATATACACAACAGTTATCAAGCGTTTTCAATCTAAACAAACCCAACAAATATGCATCAAGGCAGTTTATGTAGTTATATTCATAAGCAATCTAAACAAACCCAACAAATTACCACCAAAAAGTAAAATATTTGGCTTATTTACACATAAATCCAAACCCTAATTACCCAACACAACAAAAATCAAAGAGGAATCAACTCTATAACATTCCAAAATCAAATAATCTGTCTTGAATAATCTAAACAATAACGATAACACAACTCAAATGTGATAATTACCAGAATACCAGTTTATAATCTGCTATAACATTTATGTGAAAGTCATCTCCAAATAGTTATAATAATATGTATTTGAACACATTCAGAAAGGATTCCTAACAGAACTGTAATCCATAACTCATACCTTCAAGTTGATGATGTACTTTTTTCCTTTCTTATTGAATTAAAAAAAAAAAGCAAATTTCACTTCTTTTTCCCAGCAACTGAAAATTTGCACGGTTCTTTAGAAACACCACTTACCTCCGTTTGATTCAAAACTTGGTTGCTTTCAAGATGAAATCGGTGTATATGAAATCTACAGATGAAAACGGCAAAGTAAGAATCGCCAATGTGGACGCCGAATGACATTTAGGGCTTGTGACAGTGGAAAGATGGAAAGAATCGCCTCTGCATCTCCATATCCTCCAACAAACATCATCGGTCCACAATCTCAAACCGAAACCCTAACCCTACGGTGGTGATGTATCAGGTGGCGGTGGTGGTGGTGGCAGTTGAAGATGATGGTGGCGGAGTTATTTGGGGATTTTGGGGGTTTTGTCGAAGGTGGAGGTGGTGTCGGAGGTGGAGGTGGTGGCAGAGGAGGTGGTGTCGGTGGAGGAGGTGATGTGTTTTTGAGGGTTTTATAAGAAGAGGAAACAAAATGACGAATATACCCTCACATGTTAGGCATGTGAGGGAAATAAACTGAGATAATTAACTTGGTTAGTAATAAAGGACTGGACCGGCAACAAAAATAAACGTAAAGATTGTTTTTGGCAAGTTTTAAACATTAAGGTAGGAACCTGCAAGTTTGAGAAAACATAAAGGACGTTTTGTGCAATTTACTCTAATTTGAATTTCCTCCCTCTACATAACAATATTTCAAGGTGTTGGAAAAAAAAATAATCCTTCTAGACTTAAAATTAAAAATGAAAACAAAGGGTTAAATAGTTTTATTATGGGTAAGGTGGGGAATTGGGGGGGGGGGGGGGGGGGGGGGGGGTTATTTGGTATTGGGTTGATACATGGGTGGGCGATCAATCGTTTATGGTTAGATGGCCCCACCTTTTTGGTCTAAGTCGTTTAAATCTTGCAGGATGGCAGATAGGATCACTTCGGAGCATGTCAGTTTTGGGCACAAATGGAATTGGTCCAGAGCGTCGGAGTTGAAAATGGAGTTAAAGGAGTGGAAGGAATGCCTAGATATTCTAGAGTTGGTGGTTCTGTCTAGTGAGAAGGATATGTGGAAATGGGAGACAACACAGGCAGTTTCCCAGTCATATCAGTTAAAAAGCTGAAGGAAGATGATAGGGGGTGATCCAGTTGCAGACTTTTCATTGGTGCAAATGGTTAAACAATAGGTCTTCTTATAAGTATATAAGATGGGATGAATGGTGTATATACTCACTATATATATTGTATTTTTTTGTGCCTTTTGTCTGTTTGGGTCAGAGACCTTTTGTATTGTTGGCCTTTTGCCCATTTGAATCAGAAGTGTGTTAATCAAGTTTACTTAAAAAAACATAATGCATCATGTCTAATCATGTTATATTCATCACCATTTAAAGTTGTTTAAACATGTTTTTTTTGGGTGATGGGCTGGACACCTTTTTTATGACGCGTATAGCATTATACAGATTCTATAAGGTTAATTGAAGTTAAATGTATTAATTGAAGTTATGATCCATTTTAGAAAACAAACTTAAATCTATGAATTGAAGTTATGAACCATTTTAGAAAACAAACTTAAATCTATGATGAAAATTGAGCACCATGGGAACAACCAAGCTTTATATGCCGAGGAAAAAGGGGAACAAAAGAAAAACCACATATCTAGGAAACACCAAACTATAAATAAAGAAAAACAAAAACCCCTAAATACCCGCGAATCTAGGAAACACCCATGACAACACAAAAACAAAAACAAGATCGATGATTGATTGCACATTATATTTGAATATTATAGGGGATAACAGAAAGAACCTCTGCAAGCTTCTCCTAAAGCAAACCTTTATGTAATTTTACATCCCATTTTCAGTAAATATTATGCTTTATATTGTCAATAAAGTGCTTCCTAAGGAATAAAATGTCAATAAAGAGATGATAAAAAGACTAAAAAACCCTACCAAAAGTTTGGTACCTCTCCTTTTTTTCTTTCACAGATTTAAAAAAATGGTGAGTGATAAGCATTGCAATCCTAAAAGCACTTCTCTTCTAAAAAAGCATCTTTTGCCCTTGGGGGTGATGTATACATACATTATTCTGTACGTATAGTTATATATATATATATATATATATATATATGATAAGGTTATTGTGAGAAAATTTAAAAGTGTGAGAAGGATAATGAAAGAATCTAAATCATTAGATATTTAATCTAATGGTTGAGATTATAGTGACAATTCTGTAAATAATGTTGACTATCAAACTAACTAATTTTTTAGATTAAGGGTATAAAGGTAAATATAATATTTTTAAATTAAGAAACTAACATTAATACAAATGCAAAGTTCCTCCCTTCTTTTTTAAACATCAATAACTTTTTATACGTAGCTCTTTTTTTTTTAAATAATTACACCATAATAACGAGTGTTTTTATCTTTAATATGAGTACCATATTGATATACACTTATGTAGAGTTATTTATGTTTTTATATATTTAGGGTGTTATTTTTGTTTTGATTCTGATTAAAGTGTTAACTGGTGTTATATTAGAGTGTTATTTCTGTTATATTCAATGTTAGGGTGTTTTTTATAAGATGTGCACATTCAATATAACTGCTGTGGTGTTTTTATGAGTTATGGTGTTATTTTTGTTATATTTCTGTTCTTTATATGATGTATGCCTTTAATATACATGCTGTGGTGTTTTTATGAGTTAGAGTGTTTTTATGAGTTTTATTTCTGTTTTTTATAAGATGTATGCCTTCAATATATATGTTGTAGTGTTTTTATAAGTTAAGGTGTTATTCAAATTCGAAAATCTCTAAAATAACTGCCAAAAATCGGTTGCATATATTTATTCCATAATTAGATTTTATTATTTAAATTACACTTATACCTTTAAACTACCAAAATAAAAAGGGACATATGTCACCTCCATAATCTTTCTTATTATTCTCACACTTTTAAATTTTCTCACATTAATATATATATATATATATATATATATATATATATATATATATATATATATATATGGGAAGTTTAATTTGAAAAGAAATTTAATGTGAGAAGAAAAAGAAGAAATGACATAATGGTAAAATCTTAAATAATTTATAACTCTTCTCATTAATCATGTTATTTCTCATTAATAAACAAAAACTTTTTATCCTACACATTTCAAAATTTATCCTACATATGTCTTATATTTACTGGAATTTACCCTACACACTTGTAAATTTACCCTATACATTTCAAAAATTTTCTTACACATACTAAAATTTATCTTACACATATCGAAAATTGCCCTACACCATAAATTATTTTATCTTAAAAGAGTATATGAAAAAAATGAGTCACAAGTTTTATTAATTAACTAACTAGTGACAATTATAAATTTACCGATATGCCATTTTTCATAACATTAAATACACACATTAAATGAAGTAAATAGAGAATTTCTATTGGTTTAAAAGTTATTCTTTTTATTTTTACAATTTTTTTTTTCTCATTTGAACTCTTCAATATATATATATATATATATATATATATATATATATATATATATATATATATATATATATATAAAGTGTTTACAAGCTAGCCAATGATCTCTCCACAGCCTCATCTTTGTTGAATGACCATACCAACATTTAACTTGAATTTTGTTGATAATACTCCTAGATTAACCACTCATATTGTATAATGACTATTGTTCTATGATGCCAAACACATTGAATTGTACATTGGATGTTAACATTAAACGGGAACAAAACATTTAGAATCAAATGCATACATACTTTAGAAAGAAAGCCACACGCGAAGAGGTTATATAAACGAGTCAAATTAGTAACACCAACATCTAGATAATCGTATTGCTTATAAATATGATCTCATCTAACTTTTTATTGTTTTATGTGATCCCAATGAAAAAACTACATGGATGGAGAGGTGACAAGAAGGTACCACATACTTGTCTTGATTCTATAATGGTACTATTGTGAAAAAAAGGCAATAAATATTTTCGTTACTTCCAAATTAAATAACGTACGTTTATGCCATTATTCTCATCTACATTATTTTTGTATTGTAGAGGGTAATCAATAAATCTTTATTCCTAGGGCGTGAACCAATTTCTGTGTGTTAAAGATGTTACTAAAACTAGATAAAGAATCCAATTCAACTATACAATAAAACAAGATCTCAGTCACTTCATTTCACCTTTCTCGCTTTAGAAGGCGATGGTCCTTTTCAAAGTATACACAACAAATCATGACCTAAGGTCGCTAACACATTGGGTGTTAATCCGTAATACTTCATGACAAGAATAGCATAATAGAAGGCTTCATTTTAGTAGGGTGATGATACATAGACAAAAACAATATTGTTCTTGGTTGCAAAAAGAAAAAGGATAAAGAAATAAAACTATTTATGAGGTTTGTAGGTGAAAACAACAGAAAACAAAAACACGTAAATAGATTTGAATACCCTTTATACAAGAAATGTTTATTATTAGCCATGTCAAAAGATCTAAGCAACAATGATGATGATTTTGGAACAATAATGTTACATAACTATCCAATTATCTACACGCATATGTACATATAGTGTACTCTTCGTTTCACATTTAAAAGTATGGTTCCATTTGAAATATCTTCAAAAGTTAGAAGGAATATGTTATGTGGTGAAAAGGTGAGGGGCTAGAATATGAATAATAGTGGGATCTAGTCCAATATACTACTCCTGCTCCCAGTCTCACCAGTTTGGAAGAGACGTAACCTTCTACTCACATGCCACATCCACGTGGCACATCGAAACAAGTAAAGAAATAGAAGAAGCTTAGCTTACCAAGTAGGTATATGCCAACCTAGGGTTAGGGTTTTCTTACACTTGACGAAGGAGGAAATCATTCACTTGACGCCCAAGATTTCCTTTTCTCTCTCATATACATACAGAAAAAGAATATATATGCACACATGAAAAAACTAATATGCATAACATAAATAATTACAAGAAATAATAAAACAAAAATAACCATTCAGTTTTTTTTATATTTTAAAGAGTGAAAAACTAATATAAAACTTTCAATATGTGAATAATATAATCTACACATATACAACTAAACGTTACAACGTTAAGACACATATGATAAATTGATTTGATCATTTATATATATACATATATATAGTAGTAATAAACACAAAGCTTAAAAAAGTTAAAAACCATCGATAAAGAAATATTATATATTTGTTTTTTTATTCCTGTAATATATATTTATATTGAAACAAAAAGAAAATTAGTATTATGTAAAAATTAGTCAAATTTTCTTTTGAAGCTTTATTGTGTGAATGATAATATTATTTATTAATAAAAATGTGTTCTTTTAGGAAAATAAAGTAGCTTTTGCTTTGCATAAATTTACCCGCCAGACAAGAGCTAGACATCATAAAAAGAAAAAAAAAACTAGTCAAGCTTAAGTTGATAAATAATAATCTTTGTTAAATTTCTTCATATTATTTTGGTGGTCATCATCATGAGATGAAAGGAAGAGAAGTGTTTAATCTGGATTGATTGGAATGTTTCAAACCAACATTTTTAGACTATATTTTCTCCCATACTTCACTTTCATCGAATAACTCAAACTTCTCTTCACTTTCACATCTTTCTAAAATCATTTTTGTTTTCATCTATTTGTCTTCTTTTTACACATGCCATGACTAATATCTCTCACAAACATACATACTAATATGATTTTTTTTTTTTCAAATAATTAATCATTACTATTACTAGTACTAACAATAACAATAGTTTATTCAATATTAATCACAAAGATATGATGATGATGACCCCCTTTTTCTTTTCTTCTTTTCTGGATCATGCTCCGTGCTACTTCTCTAAGTCAAATGATTTTAATCTTGAAAATAGATTCCATGATCCTTTCAAATAATTTTAAAGTTCTCAACTTTTTATACAAAATCATGTAACAAAAACAAATCAAAGTGTGATTCAGTGGTCAAGGTGTCATTTGACTTGATAAATGCATAGGTTGTACAGTACGTGTAATCACCATAAATGCACTGAACATCAACCGTTTGTCTTATGAGAAGTCTTATGTGCACAGAAGACATCTCTGAAAGGCCTCTCTCATCTCATTTTTTTTGCCATTAATGAGTCTGAACTGAAACTTACAGGTATCAAAACAAAAACCCCAGAAAGAAATGCTAAAGAAGAACAATAAAAGATCGGTTTTCGAGCCCAGATAATTATTGCTTCCACACTTCCACTGGATAATACGATCATCATCACATAAAATGCACATAGAAATAAAGAGAGATAGCAAGATAATCATATTTTTGCCTTTCAAGAAAAAGAAAAAAAAAAGAGAATCATACGATTTATGTTGTATTTTAGTTCTATCATTATGGTTGCATTCGAATCTCGTACCAATCTCTTCTCACATCTATGTATATAGAGAGATAGAGATCTTCGTATGTATAAAGAGATAGAGAAGAGGGGTGTACAAATATTAACTCCCTTTTTTTCTCCAAGTAAAGACTTCCCAACGGATCACCCATCCTATCTCCGGATTACCTTACTCGAGCACGCTTAAGGCGGAACATTCTGTATCTCGAGTATCTACTCTGAAGTGGACGTAGTAATAGACCAATGTGAGATTTGACTAAATGACAAAATACTATATCATGTTCTTGGAGAATCTAAAAACTTTATATATACATCTGCTTCATCTTCCATATCACACACACACACACACTCAAAACACATCTCACAAACTAAATAGTAGTAAATAATATTGTTTAACTAAGCTAAACAAGATGTCTTGATCAATGAGTTCTTTCTAAAAACATGAACAAAAGTTAACAAGGAGAAGGGGGCATAAGATTCAACCCTAAATCATCATTTTCAAGAACCAACCTTGCTTTATGAGTCTCCGCCATTGCATTATTATTCCCATACTCCGGATGCAACCTCTTCTTGGACAACAACGGCACTCCAAACAGCTTTGTTGATCTACTAACATGAACATCATCAACCACATTGTTCATTGTTATCGAATGAATATGCTGTGCTTTAGACGGTCGTTGTTGTTGATCATGCGGTTGTTTTTGCATCAAACCAGTCACATTTGAATTGTTGGAATATAATATAGATGAAGGATATGCATTACTTGGTGTTACTGGCTTCACATGGTTTTGCACAAAGTAAATAATATCATTGTAAAGCTTCCTCATGTGTGCAAGCTCGGACATTAACATATTATTGCTCCTCCGTAGCCGTTCGTTATCTTCGGATAACGCGGTCACGGAGTTGCCACGTCCGTTGTTGAAGAATCCAAGCATTCCGGCGGCGGCGGTGGTGGTGGGGGAGGATAGGGGTGGTGAGTTGTCTGAGCATAAATGGTCGTCGGATTCTGGTGGAGAATTACTTCGTGTTGTTTGGTACGCGAAGAAACCGGTGCCACTATGGAAACCATTGCCACCGCCAATGGCGGTGAAGGGGTGGGGGTGGTGGTGGTTGACTGCCACTTGTGGTTGTGATGTTTTCCGGCGGTGGATCTCACATAGTAAATGCTTCTCTCCTTTCTTGAAAAATTCATTTGCAAACTCCCATCTATCCGTTACTATTTTTCTAAAACCCTAATTCAAACAAATATAAAAAAAACCCAAAATTAGTAAAAATCATCCACTGCAAAATATTATTATAGCTAAATATGCACATTTTTCATGTATAACACCTAAAATGAGTAGAGTTCATTAGTCTAATGTAAAAAAAATTAATTTACTAGTTTATATGTATTTTTTTTCAAACTTTTAAAGAGTCTAAACATACTATTATCCACATTTTTCCTCACAATATCTAAACATAAAAACATTAGAGTTCATTACTCTTCATTAGTCCAATGTTAACAAAAAAAGACAAAACAAAACTTTTAAAGACTCTAAACATATTATCATAGTTTATTATACACATTTTTACTCCCATATCTATACATAAAAGAGTGAAGTTCATTACTCTACCGTGGAAAAAAAATAAAAAAAATCAAATGTCACAACTTGACTAACAAACTTCTAGTTATATATTTTTTTCCTCCATTTTTTTGACACGTTTAAAACATCTTTTACATGTTTGTAAACATCTTAACTTACGTAGGTGTTAAGCTGACGAACAAACGAGGAAAAGTTGTTATGTTTGAAGTAGTTCGGAAGCAGATCACGAGCAAACTCCGGCGGCCGCCAGACAACAAAAGTAGTATCATCTTCGCCCCACGAGACGATGTGATCGGTTGCCGGATCATCAACAAGCTGGTATGTTTTTGTTAAGAATGGTGCCGGAACCGCTTTGTGTGACTCTAATGACAATAATATCCCACCATCACATGTGTTGTCCAACATCATCGCCATTAGAATCAAAACTTTGTTTCTTCGAGTTAACTCTTATATATTGGTGCTCAGTGCTCTCCACTTCTTGTTTGTTTAAGATGATGATTCTAGAGAGAGAAAGAGAGAGGGGTTCAGGGTTGGTGAAGATGAGTGTGTGTACAAATCTTAAAGTTTAAAAACTTCTAGAGAGAGAGAGAGAGAGAGAGGAGAGAGATGAAAGTAGAAGGGCAGGGTAGCCTCGATTATGTAGAGAGGAAGGAGAGAATATGTGTCTGTGTGTCTGGTCTAGGACTGTGAAATAAGAGCCTTTCAAGATAAACCCGTGACACACACAGTGGATCTATCTCTCTCTCACACATTTACACACACTCACTATGTTCTGAATGTATGTATTTATTATAAGTGAAAGTGGTATGAATCTTGACTTTATTCCTGAAGCCGCGCTCCCGCACGCACAAGAGAAAGTAGGGAAATGGGGTGTGTCATAAATTATGTATTTTTAAGGGTTCGATTTGATTCTCTTGGACCATCAATTGTTTTGAAGATGATAGTTGGTTACCTACCAGGGTTAAAACAAAACCTTACAAACATCTATACAAGTCATGAGACTATTACATAGTAAAGTTAACTAAATACAACCTCACTAGTCTTCTGGCACGGGTATTTAGTTCTATCTATAGTGGGTTCGGATAAGTTTTTCTCTTCAGGTCTCAAGTTTAAGTCTAGGTGACAGGGGTTTCTCATTAAGGTGTTTAAATTAAGGATCTATTGTGCAAGGGGGCTCTCTAACGCGAACTCGGTTAAGACAAAATGCTAAACCTACAGATATTCACGAATAATTCACACCTTCCATAAAAAAAACTAAACACAACATACTCATTGTTTATTTAATTATATATTATATACTACAAGATTAGAAAATTGTGTACTACACAATTTGAATGAAGAATTATATAATTATTAATCGAGATTTAAGAATTATAAAATGATATTAAAATACTAGTTAATGAAATAAGATAAACAAAAAACTATTACTTGATTCACATAATTGTAAAATATTACGTACATAATTATTTATTTATTAGATATAAATTTATTCCTTATATATGTCCTATATATTGACTAAATTTGTTGCCACAAATCACATTCAAAACAACAAATGTTTATAAGTAGAACGACTGGGGAGGCATAACCGAATCATTCAATCAGACATTTCATATTGAAACACATGGTTTGGTTTTTTCCTGTTTTGGATCAATTTGGACATAATCTATTTTGGACCAAATAGATATAAATATTTGGCTTTATTTTCTAAATCAACTTTTAGACTGTTTTCCTCTTAAATCGTTCATATCCTAATGGCCCAATACTATTCAGAAACTTGTTTTTGATGGTTTGTAGCACATGGAGTTTTGCGGATCAAAACTTAATTTATTTGTATTTTATACATTTGTTTTTTTTAACGGCTGAATTTATACAACAAAAAGACACTAGCAAGAAGCTAGAGTCAAAGATACAGGATATTATAGAAAATTGAAAGCACACTAGTTCGGCCAATCGACATCATACATTTTTGCTTGATTTCTAATCCAAAGAAATCTTGTTGCTTTGATGTCCGCCATTATCTTCGCTATGTCCACCTTTTTGCTACAAAAAATGGTTCCAGATCCTCCAGCAGGCTATTAGAATGATTGCGTGAACCATCTTCAGCTTTGCTTCGGACACGTTTGTATGCCTGTGGATTTGAAGGAGATCGGTGATTGTATGGGCGTAGATGGGAGGTATAGTAAGCCAATCAAAGATCATCTGCCAAACCACCGAGCACACATAACCTGAGACGAATAACACATTTTCATTATCGGCGTTCCATAATGGACACGAAAGTGAGGGAACTGAGATGTTTCTTTTTTCAAGGTCCACTTTAGTGGGAAGGCGATTGAGAGCCAGTCTCACCCAAAGATATTTACCTTTTTAAGAACCCACTTGTGCCACTCATATATTGTTTCCTCAGCGACTTGTGATCCGTTCGCTATAATATATCTTAAATTTTTTACCGAAAATTCGCCATTTGAACTCGATTCCCAGGTCCATGTGTCTCTGTTTGAAGAAAGGTTGATCTGAGATAATAATGTCGTAATACCCTCCAGTTCGTTGAGCTCTTGAGAAGTGACTGGTTCGCGGGACCAAAGCCAGGAAAACGCTGTTGTAGAGTTTGTTTGTTGCAGCCTCTCGTTAACCGTACATCCTTTTAATTTTTCCAGCATATATAGGGATGGGAATAAAGATTGAAAAGACGCATTAGAAGCCCAGGAATCTGTATAGAAGTGAATGTTTGACCCATTGTTGACTGATCCTTTTATAAGACTGCTTAGGAAGATATTATCCTTCCTAAAAGCCAATTCTTTCTTCACGATGTTGTTGGGATTGTAAAGTTACAGTATATCATAAAAGAAAAATCTATTGGTTTGAACATGTTTGTAAAAAACATAGGTGCTAGTCAGCTGTTGAGGTAGCGACTAGCGATTAATCAGGATTAGTCGTAATTAATCGGATTGAGATTTTTATATGTAACTTTTAGTTTTATGCATACATATACACATTTTATAGCGATATGCATGCGTTTAGGGGTGATCGATCTTATGAAATTTTCCTGCCCACGTGTTTAGATTTAGAATTGTGTATTAGCGATTTTGAGAAAGGTTTTGAGTAGTGAGCTTATTTTATGTGAAGTATTAAATATTAAAATGAGAAAAGTTGTGCCTGAAAAATTTTTGTGGATAACTTGGTTTTGAAAAGAATTTTTTTTTAGCAAAATGGACTTATAGATAGTCGAGCTTTGTTGGTATTGGCGTGTAGGTTAGGGTTACTAATCTAGAGCATGTTGGGGAGTTAGGATGACCGATGAGATGGTTGTGGTGGATTGACTGGATGCTAGTTTGATGGTCAGGTGTCGGGTTCCGAGTAAATGTCTATAGGTACGATTTTTGGTGCGCATGGCACGATGTTATCGATCGTGGGTGTTGGGAGATCCCCTAGGTATGGTTCTTGCCGAGTTTCTTGGTTTGTGAGTATAACTGAGGTTTGTAAGAGTCTTGGGTGTTTCATCCTCGTTCTAAGGCGTTGATAGAATTACCGGTAGGAGAGCTAATTCTAAGTTGGGTCTATTATTGTGAATCAAAGCCTCGAGGGTGTATGGGTCGGCTATTTGTGTTCATCGGTTAGATTGACTATTGGTTGATTATGTTTTACCAACTAAGCGAGGTTAACGAAGTGACATCTAAAAGAATTATACGTATGTGAGAGAAAGTTTTCTTTGGTTCCCTGTTAGGAAAAATGTCTTTAGTACAATAGTATAATATGAGTGTGTTTCAGTGATTGGCTCGAAATAAGAACTTTTTGGGCAAGAGATTCATTAAACCGACTAGGTTGATAGGTAGCACTTTATAAGACTTTAGAAAATCGAGTAAGGAAATATTTAAGGCATTAATGGGATTTCCACGCATGTGATTTACGTAAATAGGTTGTAGAGTTAAAATACGTTTGGTAAAACAATGAGATTTGAGATTTTTCATAAGTATAAAATTTGACACAATGATAAAAGGTTTACGTATAAGAATTAATTGAGTGATTAATGGGGAATTGGTGGAGTTGCGATTTAAATCTCCATTGAGATGTGGACATCACACCTAAATCAAGGATAAGATTTCTTTGAGGGAGGAGAATTGGTAACAATCACCGAGGTAAGAAAATCACCCCTAGCTCGTTCGTGAAGTCGTTGTAAGAAGAAAAGTTAACCGTCGAAGTAAGGGAATCACTCCTATCTTGATGATAATACTTCCATCTTTGGGAATATGAGTAGCGTCTTCCTTGTGGATGATATTTTGAGATTGTACACATAAATAGTGTCTAAAATGTAAGAAATGATAGACACGATATATATACATACATATATATAATCGTAGAGAAAATAATTTTGAATTTAAAAAGAGAAGGAAAATTAAATCATTTTATGCATAACATAGATACTAGTATAGTGATGGTTCGATTAAAACTTGGATTGTTCCTAAACGGAACTTTGACTAACCAAAGTGATCGAAAGTCCTTTTGAGTTTGGGAAACATGCTTTAGCCTAATAGGTAGGATACTCTCACCAAAATTTCGGTTAACGGTATTCACCCTTCCGGTTACTACATGCCCCTAGTCAATCAAAAGTTCGAGACTTTGGCGGGATTGAAAATCGAGGAGTGGGACTAGTTACTAAGATGCGGGTACCATCCTTAACTTGATAACGTTGTACCCTAAACGTGATTAGTGCTTACAAACCAAGGCAAGGAAATAAATTCCGACTTATTAGTAAGGGTCCACTAGAGTGAGAAATGGAAATTTTCATCAGGTGAGGATATCATTCCTAACTTGATGTATAATTTATGAAAATTGAGAATGCGAATTGAGATTTCTTCACCAAAGTGAGGGTTTTACGCCTATTTTGGTGGATTCGTCTCGTTTGTGTAACGAGAGTGTTTCCATATCTTCACATGGTCGTGCAAACCTTGCCTTTGGAAAGGCATATGTTTTGAAACAATGAAGTAAATACGTGTACGTAGGAATATTTTAAGACAAAAGACAAAACGAGAAGCAAAGTATGAAGAATATAAGTATTATAAGCATGAAAATCAAGGGTGGTCGAGTATGGGTACTTAGACTATAGACTAGGTCAAATCATATCAAATTTTCCTAATTTCCTATAGTTATGGCTCTGATACCAATCTGTCACACCCCAATCGATGGCGGAAACATCGGGGCGGGATGAAATAGATTGCAAGAGACTTCATAACGACTAAATGTGACAAGTATTTAAAAGTAAATTTTCATTTTATTTCTAATGGTTCAAGTACATGATTTGGAAAAGTACAACAAGTAACGTATGACTAAACTAAGAAACAATGTCACACCCCGACCCACAACGGATATGGCACAGGGCATGGTATGATTGTTTCATAGCTTTTAACATTTATTTAAAGTTTGAATATTTATTATCATCAATATTAATTTGTCTCATATAACCAAATAATTGTTTCAAATAAAACCAAACAATAACATAAGTCTTGATTTAATTATTTTAAGGTACAATCCTATATGTCTTCTCAAGTAGCTATCAACCCTATGTACCTATTTCATGTGTAAAAGAAATTTGGGTCAACAATAGTTGGTGAATAGATCTTTATTGTTTTTATTTAACTTTAAAAGTTTAATTGATTTTAGTTAATAAAAATTATTGAACATGCAATATTAAGTGTAATAGGTGACATAAATCAATTAATCCGAAAAACAACCAATCCATAAGTAAATAATATAACATGACATAACGAAACATAAGGAATGAAACAATGATGCGATTCAAGCCCCGAAAGGCGAAAAGCGATACTATGAAACAATGATGCGATTCAAGCCCCCAAAAGGCGAAAAGTGATACTATGAAACAATGATGCGATTCAAGTCCCCAAAAGGCGAAAAGTGAAACTATGAAATCCATGACACAAAGCGGTAAACACGTATAACGTATGAATGAAACAAGTAATGCAACATATAAAACAAATAGGAGCACATATGTCACTTAACTTGGCATGTTACTGAAAAAGTATACGGATCATATGAAACATGACACATGAAACACTCCAAAAAGTTAAAGTGACAAAAAGAGGAAAAGTAAGATCTACTCACAGTTTTGCGTTCCGTTAAAACCCGCTAATCCACACGAGTAACGAAAGAGAGATAACACCAAAAGATACAATCACCCTAAATATTGTAACACCAAAATACTTAAATAAAATAACACAAGGAAAAATATATAAAAATATTACAACCTAATACTTGGGGTTTTCGTCCTAAAATAAATATTACTATGTAACTAAATATCATATGTAAATATATTTAATATTTATGTGACAAACTAGTCCCACTAATAATATATATTTATCATATTTTCTAAAATTACCTTAATATATGTATACATATATATTGCATATTCTAGCTATATCTATTTAATATGTGATAAGATATTATAATATAACCATTTGAGTTGTACATATTTGTATGCAAGACAAATATACATATATTTTTATAAAATATGATTTTTATATAAAGTTTTAGAAATAATAAAATGATATAAACATTTGGGAGTCAAAATTCATGTGACATTAAACACTACCATCATTTGATCAAAATGAAACCAACTTTAAAATATGATTATGAAACTAATTTTATTAGTAACAAAAATTATGAAACTTTAATATTTTTATGACACTAGTTTTGAATTATAATATTTTGCCAACACAATTTCTACTTTAAATCAAAACACAATTATAACTACTATCAAAACTCTAACTATCCTAAACCCAGGTATTATAAAAATATAAATTGCAAGGAAACTAAAATATGAACATGAAACAATAAGGAATAAAGAAATATAAAGAAGTGAATGACATTAAAATTACCTTCTATGAAGAAGAGATGGTAAAGAGATGGAGATGAGAGCGATGTTGGATTATTGCTCCGCCTTCTTGGTGGTTTGGGAAAACTTGCAAGACTTCAATGGTGGTTGCTAAGGTTTCTTTGAGAGAGAGATGGTGGTGGCTAGGGTTTTTTTTTCTTTTTTAGAGAGAAGATAAAGATGTTGGAGTGACAAAGAAATAGGGTTATGATTTGCTTTATAAAAGCAAAGCATTAATCTTTGATTGAGAATATAAACTATTGCCTTTTAAAAGAGATTGAATTTTCCTTTTATAATATTATACGTATATATGCCGTGAGAAAAATGTTCTTAACATATTAATTATATTTTTTATATAATATTTTATATATATAAAGAATTAATTCAACTGTTTAACTCGTTTTTCTCGTTTTTAATCGAAAAGTATAACGTTTTATAAAAATTCGAACATACCGTTGGAACAAGCGCATTTTTCTCTATGATAAGACCTAAGTTTCATAAAAATCGAAATTGGGTCAAAAATAATATTTTTATATATAACCGAGATTAATTTTTTTTTCAAAATGGCTACCCTTCTTGGCGGATGTTACAAACATGAATTAAAGTTTGGTTCATTTCTAGTCCTTTCTATTAGATTCTTTTCAACGCATCATGAGCACAATCCTACAATACATATCAAAGTAATATGTCAAAACATAAAGTATTGGCGAACATACAAGTTTTTAGTGTACTAGCCTATGTATAAAAGAGTTTATCGAGATCCATATGACAATAACATATACTAAGCCATAACATAACATAAGCTAGCATGCAACACCTACTTGTCAACCTAAAGATTTCCGCTAGCGTAATCTTGTTGTAGAACCGACAAGACCGTTTTGTTTGACTTAATAGGATCTCAAGAACATGGCAATGCGTTAATCCTATAGCGCTATACATGTCAAGGGAGGTTTGTATAAAGTTAATGTTAACGCATTGTGCAAGTAAAGTTTCTAGCATGTATTTCTAAGTACAAACGTATAAAGCATGTATATTGGATTCAACTGTATGAATAAAGTATTTGCGTATAAGTGTTTGTGTGAGTTTTATATGATATATATATTGCACCCAAAAGTGATAAAACGAAAAAGGGGGTCATGTATACTCACGGTATTGCAAAGCTTTCCGATTAATGTAACACCCTAAAATCGTGTCCAATAATACAGCGACACGTGTTATATTTTTAGTTTAGTCTATTAAAGACTAACAGGGACTAAAAGCGTCAACATGCTCAAACTAAATATCTGAGTGATCTTCTGATGCCAACATGCATAAAACATAGCCTCTAAGTGACCATCAGTGTCAACATGCTTAAACTTGGCTCCTGAGTGACCGTTGTGTCAATATGCCGAGCCTCTGAGTGACATCGGAGTAAACATGCTTATAATGAGCCTATGAGTGATATTTTACGAAGTCCTAACTCTCATATGTCCCATATGTTGGACGAGAGAGATTAAATCCGTAATTATGTGAAAGTTGGACGTTGGAGGGGTTAAAAGTGTCAACATGTTAATTTATACATCTGAGTGATCTTTTAATAAACCAAGAGCTAGACAATGTCCGGGCATAATCCCGGGTACGCCAAATATTGGCTACGGAGGGCTAAATATGCTAAAAGAGTGTTTTAGAAGGTTTTAAGGGTGTTTAATAAGTTGGGGGGCTAAATGTGGCAAATTTTGAAAACTGACATAGGATGCTCGCGGGGCGCGAGAGGCCTGTATCTGCAGAAAGTTTTGCTTGCCTCCACACATGTTGCCAAAAACCAATTAACTCGAAACTATGGATTCCCAAATTGCTATGCCACGTTTTGGGACATTTGTAAGCTCCTTCTTACACCCCTTAACACCTGGCAAGTTCAACATTTGAACTTGCACCTTTCTCATGCACAACTCTTCTCCCTTCTCTGAAAGTTCCTAACTGAAAGGAGCATCCAACTTAGTTCTATTGCATCCTAGGAACCTTTTGTAAGTGTTCCTTCTTAGTGCATTTTCGTTTATAGGCTTTTTTAGCCAAAAGTCAAGCGTTTAAGGAAAACACATTGACTTTCGGTTAAGACCATTATGGTCCAGCCATTGTTCGTAACGAACATGGCTAAGTGATCGTAGTAAGGTAGGTGTTAGTCCCTATAAAGGGCACCTCCGGAAAATCACGTTTGGTAGACAAATTGACGGGTTAAAGTTACGATATTAAAAAGTCAAACAGGCCATTTTTAGGAAAAATCATAAATTGATCTTATATATGTTATGAAACCTGTTTTGACACTTAAACAAGTTGGTAATAATTATTATAACATGTAATGTTCGGCTCGTCAATTTCAGTTTTGGGGTCGGTACGCAACCGAAAGTCGCGAAGTTTGACTTCTGCCTTGACTTTCGATTCTGACCCGATTTAGATTAGTTACCTACTGATCTAAAGTTGCATTACGATCATAATATAATGTAGCATAACCCTCGGAGGTTATACTACATGATCATAATCATAATCTAAGTTTATGCACAAGTTCCGTAATTATGCCTTTTTGACTAAAATGCCCTTTTTGCATAAAGTAAGGTTTAAAAGATAATGAGCTTGAAAATAAGTTTCCTATTGATGTAATATTATAAGTAGGATTATTTGGGACGTTAAACCAGATTATAATCGGAGTTTATGAACAAGTCCATGTAATATGTCGGTAAATGACGATAAAGCCCTTATGGCTTATAAAATGGTTTTAATCATATCTTTTCAAGGTAAATCTTTTACCTACTGATATGTTATATTAAATAACATATCTAAGACATTTTAATCTGACTTTAACATTAGTTTTCGTTAAACATCGCATAAATCGTCATTTTACGACATAAGCGTCGTTTTGGCGCATAGTATGGTTTTAAACCATATTTACCAACCAAGACTTATTACCTACTGATTTTAAAACTTATTTTAAGTATTTTTACAGTAGGTACATGTTATAAACCCAGAATCCCAAATAATTCATAAACTATGTGTAAAATGACCAAAATGCCCCTTCGGTGCATAGTTTGGTCATAAAAGATAGATTACACATAAAATTGATATCCTACTGGTATTGTATCATAAATAAGTTATTTTTCCAGAATACTTATAGTTATAACATTAAATTATATTCAAGTTCCTTTTATACGTTATGAAATTACCGAAATGCCATTGTGAGGCATAGTTTCATTTTAAAACCTTAATGAGCATGTAAGTTGATATCCTACTGATATTACAACTTAATTAAAGTATAATTGCATATAAAACTTGTCCTTGACTTATCCGGTTACTTGATATCGCTTATATGCGTACGGTTAAGTATATGTAACTAGTTTACGGAAATTAACCGAAATGGGTCTAACCTTGTCATTTAAATTTCAAAATCCAGAACGTTTATAGTTTACCCATATTATGCAAGTCAAATTACTTGTCGGGTTTAAACTACATTCTATCCGGTCATTGTTTAATCAAGCGCTATACGTTTTGACCCTGTACATTAATCAGTCTAAGTCTATGACTTAAATAAGACCGTTAGTATTTAATTGGTTAGCTTGTGCCATAATCCAGACTAGAACCTTCCGGTAAATGCTATCTGCACTTAATTAATTTTGGATATGGCTAAGATATTAAATCTTTCATTTTAAAACAAGACTAGCTCAGGTAAATACCCTTGACTTATTTTCCGATACGGGCTTGGGATACGGTAAATTATTACCGCTTGGTCGGAAATGGGATCAATCGAATGCCGGATTATGGCTAGTAAATCTGCATATTCCGTTTTAATCAGTTTTGTTTGATAACTTAAACATCGTGGGTTAACTACCTTAGCGCGGGGTGTGGGCATACACCTGACAGACGCTCAAATGCAAATTACCCAAGACGTTGGGGATAACTCCTCTGTGAGTTCTAAGTGGTGTGTACTTAATC
Organism: Scalesia atractyloides; assembly: GCA_947069175.1. Taxonomy (NCBI): domain Eukaryota; kingdom Viridiplantae; phylum Streptophyta; class Magnoliopsida; order Asterales; family Asteraceae; genus Scalesia; species Scalesia atractyloides. The sequence goes on along the minus strand of CAMTDV010000001.1, from coordinate 12,334,487 downwards.
ATGTCTAGGTCTCTATATTGGGCCCTGTATGTATGGACAAACATGTGAATCTGTTAACAATGTTACAAAGTAACTTTCCCAAGTTATAAAAGATTTGTGCCCTTTGCACTTAAATCAAATTTCAAGATATTTTCAAAATGAGTCAGTCGGGTAGCGAAAGCTGACGTATTTTCAAAAGACTAAGCTTGCAGGTACAACACGAAATAGGCGGGGAAGCTGCTCGGTAGTGAAATAAGAGGATCTTGCAAATCCTTAGATCTGCCCTAAAGTCTATTTTATATTTTTCTTTGTACATTTTATGATCCGCCTGTGGATATTCTATTACAAGCCTGTATATTATTTTATATTTTTGAACATTTGGTTTGTAATAGTTATTTTACTCCAAGACTTCCGCTGTGCCGTGTTTAATTGACAATGATGTTATCAACTGACGTCACGATACTCCCCACCCGGGCCCACCGGTGTATGGATTTGGATTGGAAATCCGGGGTGTGACAGGTTGGTATCAGAGCCAATGTTTGAGAGAATTAAACACTATCCTTCTTGTGTCTAATCTCAAACTGACACGAGCACATTCCTTAGACTTCCGAGTTTAGGCATTGACCTAGGATTATTCATTTCATTATTAAGTTATTAGTATTGTTTTTGAATTGATTTTTACAGGAAAATGCCGCCAAGAGTACGAGGACGAGGAAAATGACCCATGAGGGGAGGACCATCCGGACACATCCCTTCACATCCCCATCACCCGAACCCCTATGAGGACTCAGGAGATTCATGGCCATTTGCCCAACATTCGCCTACCACTCTCAATGTTCTTACCACTCGTACCATTCTCACCACTCTCACTACTCCCATCACTCTCATCACTCTTACCATGATGATTTTAATCCAAACCAATATTTAAATACACCTCTAGCCGACCAAAATTAGTTGGACCAACTAAACCTCATGGACGAGGACTCCGACCCGGAGATGCACCGTCAAGATCGCATACGCATCCCATGGAAATCTCAAGCGATTCTAACTCTTACGCCGGATCGCCATACTAAGGTCCTAACGAATGGGACCAATATTGGAACCAATTTACCTTCGCCAACACTCCTTCCCATCACTCTCAACCACCTCCTGTACAAAAAGACGTCCACATGGAACCGGTGGACCAACCTCAACCATCACCTGAACCACCAAGGAGGAAGCGTGGAGCACGTATGTCGGTACGTGCAGGTCAAAGGTCGGGATCGCTGCCACCTTTGCCCAACCCTTACCCCACAATTCAAGAGGACCCGGGTGGACCCTCTAATGTTTCACATGTGGTGGAACCAACGCCATCACACTTGGTTCAACCACCACCATCGGGTTATAATAACCCTATCCCAACATATCCAGATAATATTGGATATGATCCTTTTAACCCATCTACACCAGTTAATTACCATGCATGGTCGCATGACCCTTACATGCAAGCGGTCATGCATAACGCACTTTACCCGTCTCCTTTCCCACCTGCTTATCCACCTACCGGATATCCAAGTTATGGGTATAGTACCCTAGCATGCCACAACCACAACCACAACCTCCGCTGCCACTTGAGGCCATTAATGAGGCCTTAGAACGAATGAAAGAAATGCAACAACAAGCGGAGAAAACGGAGAAGAAGGTAAACAAGTTCTTCAAGAAACTCTCCAAGCTGGTTAAGGGAAAGAAGGACGAGTGAAGTCTCTTCTAATAAACTTATGTTAGTCCCTGCGAGGACATTGTTATTTCCTTAGTCCCTGCGTGGACATTTTTATTTTTGTCCTTGCATGGACAGTTTATTTCATTGTTTCTAGTATTGTAATATCTATTTGAAATTTAATGAAGTATTTTTGGAATTATATAGTTGTATTCATCCTCTTCAAACGGGCATCTCAATTTTACTCGAAATTTATGCTCTGCGATATAATTCCAAAAAAATCTTAAAGGTTTTGATTAGCCAAGTGGCACAGACCACATATTTGGCCCAAAATTATAAATGATAGTTAAGGATGAATAGCCATCTATCATGATAGTTAAGGAAGAGTTATCCTTTTATCTACAGGTGGTGGACTAGGTCCAAGCCTCAAAGTCATTAAGGTCAGTGTGACCGTGACTATTAATCGACCATTAGGATAATCTATATTAACATTCAAGTAATGTTAATACTTTTGGTAGTGTGACTTGAGGAACCACACTAGCCTTCAAGGTAATGGACTATGTCCTAACCTTATATAGCCTACGTGATCAAATTTGATCCCAGTTAATATCATCAGTGCGATGATAATTAAAACATCTATTAGTGATGTATTGCCCTTGGGGCTATTATTGAAACATCCATAAGTGATGTATTGTCCTTGGGGCTATGATTAAAACATCCATTAGTGATGTATTGCCCTTGGGGCTATGATTAAAACATCCATTAGTGATGTATTGCCCTTGGGGCTATGATTAAAACATCCATAAGTGATGTATTGCCCTTGGGGCTATGATTAAAACATCCATTAGTGATGTATTGCCCTTGGGGCTATGATTAAAACATCCATAAGTGATGTATTGCCCTTGGGGCTATGATTATAACATCCATAAGTGATGTATTGCTCTGGGGGCTATGATTAAAACATCCATTAGTGATGTATTGCCCTGGGGGCTATCATTAAACATCTATTAGTGATGTATTGCCCTTGGGGGCTATGATTAAACATCCATTAGTGATGTAAAGCCTTCGGGCCACAATCTAACATCCATTTAGTGATGATTTGCCTTTGAGCAATATTATATTGTCAATCATGACAACGACAGTTGTGGTGAACATAACCCCCTGTCCGAATTCTATGTCCATTAGTGACAGGCCTAAGTGCCATATTTATACGTCCATTAGTGACAGGCCTACGTGCCATAAATTTTATGTCATTCGTGACAAGCTTAAGAGTTAAATATAATTGTCGAATACGACAATGACAGTTGTGACATTACGATCCACTGTCTAGTAATATATGGACTATGTCCAAATTTTAATTTGCCTTTGATGGTCCTATTAAGACCTAGGCCAAATATAGATATGTTAAGCGTAAGAGTTGTGATGTTATTCACACTAGTTTAGGCAAGGAATTGTTATATCCAATGTTTAAAGCCAATATGGTCACTAATACCATGGGTAAGGGAAGTTTATTGATGTATAGAACCAAAGCTCAAAAGATGGCTAACTTGGACGAGGCACAAAGTAGCCACCGGGATAGTGACTCTAACAATGCTGAAAACAGAGACATTAATAATGATAATTTCCAAGCTCGCATTGATTCAGCCGTTGAAAAGGCCATGGGAAAGGCCATAGAAAAGCTTAAAGAGTCGAGTGCTACTTGTCTAGACCATTATCGATTACCCCATTCTCAGCTCATAAGGAGAGCTTAGTTCACTCTTCGAATGCGAAGAGTGAACAAAAGAAAATAGATTTTACTGATAGGTCCCGTTCTTTTAAAGACGAATGTACCTTTAAATATTTCGTCTCCTGCAAGCCCCGAGACTTTAATGGGAGAAAGGAGCTGTGGAAGCCTTAAAGTGGCTGGATGAGATGGAGACAATCATAGATATCAGCAGCTGTGCTGATAAGGATGTGGTCAAATATGTATCACAGTCCTTTAAGGGCGATGCCCTAATCTGGTGGAAAGCTATGATCCAATCTATGGGTAAAGTCCACCTGTACAACTTAGGATGGCCTAAGTTTGTTGATTTAGTCAAGGAAACCTACTGGCCAGCTTATGAGGTGGAGAAATTAGAGACAGACTTTTTTGTCTTTTTCAATGAAAAACCCAGATTGTCGGAAGTATGATTCTAACTTTAACTCCCTATCTAGGTTAGTTTCCTATCTAATCACTCCTAAAACCAAACACATTGCGCTTATCAATGGATTAGCTCCTGAAATTAAGGGTATGGTAAAGGCTGCTCAGCCTAGTACCTATAGGTCCGCTGTTGACCTATCTCTCTCCCTCACCCTTGATCTAGTAAGGCAAAAGTCAGTTAAGTCTGAAACTGACGGGAAAATAAAGAGAGAAGATGACAACTCCCAAAGGTTTAATAAGAAAAATAAAGGGAGATTTGGGTTCAAAAGGAACCAAGACAAGTCGGCTGTGACTCCAACATGCAGGACTTGCAACCGCAGGCACTGGGGACAGTGTAGTTATGATCCACAAGCCAAACCCTGTGGTATCTGTAAGAGAAAGGGGCATAAGACCCTAGAATGCAAGAATCTTAAGGATGTCGTCTGCTACGTCTGCAATGAAAAAGGGCATATTAAGACTAACTGCCCTAAGAATCTTAAGAGTAATAAAGCGAAGCCTGGAGAGGCCAAGAAGGGAATGCTCGTGCCTTTCAGATGACTGCAAGAGAGGCTGTTAATGACAATAATGTCATAACAGGTACATTCCTCATTAACGATATTTATGCTAGAGTTCTTTTTGATTCGGGTGCAGATAAATCATTTGTGGACCATAAGTTTAGTAAACTATTAAACTTGCCCATAAGAACACTAGATAAAACTTATGAGATAGAACTTGCTGACGGAAGTTTAGAATCAACATCTTCCATTCTTGATGGATGTTCTATATCCATTAAGAACCATCTATCCCTATCTCTTTGCTGCCAACGAAATTGGCGGGGTTCGATATAGTCTTAGGCATGGATTGGTTATCCCATAACCAAGCCCGCATTGCCTGTGATAAGAAACTCATCGAGATAAAAACCCCCTCCGGTGAAATGATCACCATCCCTGGAGACTCACACTACGAAGTGCCAGACAAAGTGTCGTTATTTAAGGCATCCAAGTGTTTATGGAGAGGTTGTGCCATTTACATGGCACAAGTCAATATTAATGAACCTAAGACGAACATCGAAGACCTCCCAGTTATTTCAAAGTATCCTGATGTACTCCCTGAAGAATTACCAGGCCTACCTCCTGATAGGCAAGTGGAGTTTAGGATTGATATCCTGCCAGGGTCAGGACCAGTAGCTAGAGCTCCATATAGACTAGCACTGACGAAAATGAAGGAGTTGAGGACACAATTAGATGAACTCTTAGAAAAAGGCTTTATACAGCCTAGTTCCTCGCCTTGGGGAGCACCTATCCTCTTCGTTTAAAGGAAAGATGGTTCAATGCCGATGTGCATTGATTACCGTGAGCTAAACAAGATAACAATCAAGAACCGTTATCCATTGTCCAGGATCGACGATTTATTCGACCAACTTCAAGGGGCGAGTTATTTCTCCAAGGTTGATTTAAGATCTGGATATCATCAGCTGAAGGTTAGGAGTGAGGATATTCCTAAGACAGCCTTCAGGACCTGATATGGTCATTATGAATTCTTGGTGATGCCTTTTGGGCTCACAAATGCACCTGCATCATTCATGGATCTCATGAATAGAGTCTGCAAGCCATATTTGGATAAATTTGTCATTGTCTTCATAGACAACATACTTATTTATTCTCGTAATCAAGTTGATCACGAGAAACATCTTCGGTGCATCTTAGAATTGCTAAGACAAGAGAAGCTTTATGCTAAATTCTCTAAGTATGAGTTTTGGCTTAGAAAAGTCCAGTTTCTTGGACATATGGTAAGTGAGCGTGGTATCCAAGTGGATCCCGCCAAAATAGAAGCTATAATGAATTGGGAAGCGCCCAAAACCCCATCGGAAATTCGCAGCTTCTTAGGTTTGGCTGGTTACTATAGGAGGTTCATTGAGAACTTTTCGAGGATAGCCACTCCTTTAACTACCTTGACCCATAAGAATGTTAAATTTAACTGGGGTCCGAAACAACAAGAGTCCTTTGAGATTCTAAAACACAAGTTGAGCAATGCTCTTGTGTTATCTCTGCCTGAGGGTATTGAGGAATTTGTAGTCTATTGTGATGCCTCGCACACTGGCATGGGCTGTGTGCTAATGCAAAAAGGCAAGGTAATTGCTTATGCATCACGTTAGTTAAAGGTGCACGAAAGGAATTACACCACCCACGATTTGGAATTGGGTGCCATTGTATTTGCACTTAAGTTATGGAGACATTACTTGTATGGACAAACGTGTATTATATACACTGACCATAAAAGTCTCTAGCATCTGTTCAATCAGAAAGAATTGAACATGCGACAGCTCCGTTGGATGGAAACAATTAATGATTATGAATGCGAAATTCGCTATCATCCCGGCAAGGTAAATGTTGTTGCTGACGCCTTAAGTCACTATGAAAGAATTAAGCCCATTAGGATTAATGCAAAGAGCATTGAGCTCAGAAATAGCTTGAATGAGAAGCTATTAGATGCGCAAAAGCAAGCCTTATTAGAGGCTAACATTCCTAATGAGGGATTAAGCGGAACTGTTGATCAATTAACGCCTGAAAAAGATGGAATCCTCAGATTTAATGGAAGGATCTGGGCTCTAGTCTTTGGGGGACTTAGAGATCTAATCCTTCAGGAAGCACACAATATGAGATACTCAGTTCACCCTGGAGGTGACAAAATGTATCAGGATCTGAAAAAGAATTATTGGTGGATGGGTTTGAAGAAATCCATAGCCACTTATGTAGCTAAGTGTCTGACGTGTTCGCATGTTAAGGCCGAACATCAGAAGCCGTCAGGACTTCTACAACAACTGGAAATTCCCACTTGGAATTGGTAAATGGTAACTATGGATTTGATTGCCAAGTTGCCTAAGACCAAACGTGGTAATGACACGATTTGGGTCATAGTGGATAGGATGACTAAGTCAGCACATGTCTTGGCAATTAAAGAAAAGTATAACTCTGACAAATTGGCTAAGTTGTATGTGGACAAGATAGTATCCCTACACGGTGTACCGGTATCTATTGTATCTGATAGAGATACTAGATACACATCTCATTTTTGGAAAAGTTTCCAACAATCTTTAGGCACAAGATTAAATTTCAGTACGGCTTACTGCCTGCAGACGGATGGACAGAGTGAGCGTACTATTCAGACTTTGGAAGACATGTATAATTGATTTAGGTGGAAGTTGGGATGACCACTTACCCCTGATAGAATTCTCCTACAATAATAGTTATCATACGAGCATCAAGGCTGCTCCTTTTGAGGCTTTATATGGGAGAAAATGTAGAACGCCCGTGTGTTGGGCAGAGGTTGGGGAAGCCCAACTATCAGGACCAGAGATTGTCCTAGAGACCACGGAAAAGATTGTGCAAATCTGTGATCGTCTCAAAGCTGCCTGGGATAGGCAAAAGAGCTATGCTGACAAGAGGCGTAAACCTCTTAAGTTCCAAGTAGGGGACAAAGTCACGTTAAAAGTGTCACCTTGGAAAGGTGTGATGCGCTTTGGGAAGAAGGGCAAGTTAAGCCAAGATATATCGGACCATTCCAGATAGTCGAATGTGTCGGCACTGTAGCTTATAAGCTCAAATTGCTAGAGGAGCTTAGTGGAATTCATGATGTGTTCCACATCAGTAATCTTAAGAAATGTCTAGCTCCTGAATCGCTAGCAATGTCACATAAAGATGTGCAAATAGATGAAAACCTGAGGTTCGTTGAGAAATCAATTTCGATCGAGGATCAGCAGGTTAAGAAGCTCCGAAGGAAATTAATACCTATAGTAAAGGTTAAATGGGATGCCCTTCGAGGTCCTATAGTTTGACTTCTGCCTTGACTTTCGATTCTGACCCGATTTAGATTAGTTAGCTACTGATATAAAGTTGCATTATGATCATAATATAATGTAGCATAACCCTTGGAGGTTATATTACATGATCATAATCAGAATCTAAGTTTATGCACAAGTTCCGTAATTATGCCATTTTGACTAAAATGCCCTTTTTTGCATAAAATGAGGTTTAAAAGATAATGAGCTTAAAAATAAGTTTCCTACTGATGTAATATTATAAGTAGGATTATTTGGGACGTTAAATCAGATTATAAACAGAGTTTATGAACAAGTCCTTGTAATATGTCGGTAAATGACGATAAAGCCCTTATGGCTTATAAAATGGTTTTAATCATATCTTTTCAAGGTAAATCTTTTATGTACTGATATGTTATATTAAATAACATATTTAAGACATTTTAATCTGACCTTAACATCAGTTTTCGTTAAACATCGCATAAATCATCATTTTACGACAAAGCGTCGTTTCGGCGCATAGTATGGTTTTAAACCACATTTACCAACCAAGACTTATTACCTACTGATTTAAAACTTATTTTAAATATTTTTATAGTAGGTACATGTTATAAACTTAGAATCCCAAATAATTCATAAACTATGTGTAAAATGACCAAAATGCCCCTTCGGTGCATAGTTTGGTCATAAAAGATAAATTACACATAAAATTGGTATCCTATTGGTGTTGTATCATAAATAAGTTATTTTTCCAGAATATTTATAGTTATAACATTAAATTATATTCAAGTTCCTTTTATACGATATGAAATTACCGAAATGCTCTTATGAGGCATAGTTTCATTTTAAAACCTTAACGGGCAAGTAAGTTGATATCCTACTGATATTACAACTAAATTAAAGTATAATTGCATATAAAACTTGTCCATGACTTATCCGGTTACCCAATATCGCTTATATGCGTACGGTTAAGTATATGTAACTAGTTTACGGAAATTAACCGAAATGGGTCTAACCTTGTCATTTAAATTTCAAAATTCAGAATGTTATAGTTTACCAATATTATACAAGTCAAATTACTTGTCGGGTTTAGACTACATTCTATCCGGTCATCAATTGGTTAGCTTATGCCATAATCCAGACTAGAGCCTTCCGGTAAATGTTATCTGCACTTAATTCATTTTGGATACGGCTGAGATATTAAATCTTGCATTTTAAAACAAGACTAGCTCAGGTAAATACCCTTGACTTATTTTCCTATACGGGCTTGGGATATGGTAAATTATTACCGCTTGGTCGGAAATAGGATCAATCGAATGCTGGATTGTGGCTAGTAAATCCGCATATTCCGTTTTAATCAGTTTTGTTTGATAACTTAAACATCATGGGTTAACTACCATGTCCTAGATATCCGCGGCTCATTACATTAGCTAATGGCCACAACCTTAGCGCGGGTGTAGGCATACACCTGACAGACGCTCAAATGCAAATTACCCAAGACGTTGGGGATAACTCCTCTATGAGTTCTAATTGGTGTGTACTTAATCATGTCTCGGTCTCTATACTGGGCCCTGTATGTATGGACAAACATGTGAATCTGTTAACCAGTTATAAAGTAACTTTCCTAAGTTATAAAAGATTTGTGTCCTGTGCACTTAAATCAAATTTCAAAATATTTTCAAAATGAGTCAGTCGTATGTATTTACCAGCGAAAGCTGACGTATTTTCAAAAGACTAAGCTTGCAGGTACAACACGAAATAGGCCGGAAGCTGCTCGGTAGTGAAATAAGAGGATCTTGCAAATCCTTAGATCTGCCCTAAAGTCTGTTTTATATTCTTTCTTTGTACATTTTATGATCCGACTGCGGATCTTCTATTACGAGCCTGTATGTTATTTTATATTTTTGAACATTTGGTTTTGTAATAGTAATTTTATTCCAAGACTTCTGCTGTGCCGTGTTTAATTGACAATAATGTTATCAACTAACGTCATGATACTCCCCACCCGGGCCCACCAGTGTATGGATTTGGATTGAAAATCCGGGGTGTGACAATTAAACATGAGTTGATGATTTGATGAGAGTTAGGCGTCAAAGTTACTTTCATTGAGGAAATGAAGGCTTTTGAGTTGTGGAGAGTTTGGAATCGGAATTAAGTATAAAAAGTATATGTATGCGAAAATATATCTTGTCTAAATACTCATTTGGACACTAAGTTGTCATGTGTTTTCATGGGTCCTAACTTACCCATTAGAATCACAAACAAGGAGTTCAGAACAAAAGATAATATAACCTAAGTTCATGACGTCTAACCATAACCAGTTAGTATTAAGAATTCGGTTAACTTATATATTATATATATTTAATCTACTCCATATTGTCATGTAGTATCATGTAAGTCAAGCATGGAGGTGTGATTTACCTCATTATATGATTCACCAAAGCACAAAGTCACTAACTTAGTTGATGACCCGATTGGTCATGAATAAAATGAAAATACAACTAACTAGTCTTGCTAAGTAGCCAAATAAAAACAACTCGAGCGTATCATACCCAACATGGCAAATGTTGGAGGCAAGGCGGGGTTATCTTACTTTGGTTCTTGGAAGCTACTTAAGGTATTCTTGCCACTAGAACAATTGAGGTAGTGGAACAAGTTTGGAGAGCCAAGGCTTCCATGGTTCACACATTCACCAAAACACAAGCTTTTCAACATTAAAGGTTGAAAGCTTGGATGGTTCCAACACTTTTGTAGTCATTTGGGACTTTTTGGGAATAATTATATTGAGGTTTTAAGCCTCATGTCTTGTGGAAATCAACCAAAACACAAACCGGGAACTATTAGTTTAGTTAGCAGCAAGGTTGGTGTAAGTTTCCATCAAGTTTTAAGCAAGATTCATAAGAAATAAAAAGATAAATTAGAGCTGAGTTTTATGCTACTTTAGACCTCAAATATGGTGAGGTTCCACATTAGTTTGCCATAACAAACTTATGTAAACCTTTCTAGAGGTTGTCAAAGTAGTTTGAAAGACGAAATGAAGAAGAAAGATGAAGAGAAGTGAGTGAAAACTCACTTAGAACACTTAGAGTTTTCTTCCTTTTAGAAGACTTGAGAGAATTTGAGAGTTTGAGAGAAGATTTGGTGTGTGGAAAATATTTAGGAGGTGGGGGAGACTTGTATTTATAAGCGGGGATTAGGGTTTGGGAGTTAATGAAGGTGAAAGGTGATTGGAGGGGAAAGGAGGCGGAGAAGGGTGAAATATGATTGTCTTAAAAAAAGGTGGAAGGTGATTGGAGGAAAAAGGAAGTGGAAAAGCTTTTGGTTTTGCTCACTTTTAGTCCTGCACTTTGTAACTAAGTTATTTTATGCCGTTTTCTTGTATTTTAACTTGGTTTTAGGTATCCAAAGTGTGTTTTTATGTTTCGGTTTTGTGTATAAAACACGTATTTAAAGATTGATTGCGTATATAACACAAATATGAAAATTAATACGTATATATATATAAAAATGACTTTTCATTATGATTAACGCCTCGAATTGTGATATTGAGATTGAAATACGAATGTAAGGTTTTTAAAAGTAGAATGCGAATACGAACTTTCTAAAATAGTAATACGTAAATACGAGGCATTACACCCGTATATACACAACACGACGTGCTTGTTTTGTTGAAAGTACCTTACTATTCAAGGGGGACAGCTCCGCATCTGATTTATCCACCCTACCTTGGTATACTTACTATGACCTCACCTATCTTACACCACCCTATTCACCAACAACAAATCCTCAACCCGTTAGAAAATCTTCTAACTAATTATCACCCTGTTTTTAATGTCTTGACCCATTTTTTCCAAGCACACAACATCACACCTTAGCTCACCTCACTCCACCTACTGTATCCACCCCTCAAACGAAACAACTACACCCGCACGTACTATCCAAGCCCAAACTGATCCTGTCTCCTAAACCTAATCACCACCTCAGCTAAACCCACCACTCCAATCCACCGATTCTGCTAAACTAGATTCCGCCCAACCTGTAACCTCTATTGTTCCAGCAAAATTGCCCTAAACTAACCATCCACCTGAAGCCCAATCAACTCCAGCCCAGTCCGACACCCACCATGCTCCACTCTGTTTGAACCAACCAGTACCCATTAGCCTCCCTGCAATGCCCACCCGATGGTAACCCATGCCAAGGTAGGAATTTTTTAAACCTAAACACCGGGCTAACGTTGCTCACATCCAATCCCATAACCTTTACCTAGCTCTCTTTTCCAACACCGAACCAAAAAGTTTCAAGTGCACCGTCAAACACTCGCACAAGCTTAATGCAATGAACAATGAATTTTCAGCTTTTCAAAACAATAACACTTGGACTCTGCTTCATCGCCCCAAAGATTAAAATGTGGTCGGGTCTAAATGGCTATTCCATACAAAATATTGATCTGATGGAATTGTTTACAGGTATAAAGCTTGTCTTATAGCATAAGGGTTAAGCCAAATGCTTGGTTTGGATTATTCTAACACCTTTAGTCCCATTGTCAAAGCTTCCACTATTCTGGTTATTCTCTCCTTGGCTATTATTCATAATTGGATACTACTAACTTAGATATGAACAACGTTTTCTTACATGATCACATCACTAAATGGATCTTTATGGAACAACCACTGACTTTTGCTCATTCACATTTTCCTAATCATGTAAGCTCACTAAATAAAACTCTCTATGGCCTTAAACAGGCACAAAGAGGTGGTTTCATCGACTAAGCTAATTTTTACTAACAAATGGTTTTATATGTAGTAGGGCGGACCCATCACTCTTCATTTTCAAGCAAGACTCACACATTTTGTACCTCCTAGTATATGTGGATGATTTAATCTTAACAGGTAATGTGGAAAGCATCATGACTACCTTCATTAGTTGCAAGCACAAAGAATTCGCCATCAAGGATTTAGGTGACCTAAATTACTTTCTTGGACTTGAAGTCACTCAAATCGTTAATGCCTTCTCTTAAGCCAACCAATGTATGCTCATGATATTCTTGCTCGAGCTGATCTTCTTGATTGCAAACCGATTCACACCCCTCTGGCTGCAAGTGAATTTTTGACAACAATTGGGGATCCGTATCTAGAAACTGCTGCCTATAGGTCTCTTGTTGGGGCTCTTCTATACCTCACCATTACCAACCTTGATATCTCTTATTCATTCATTCAAGTTTGTCAATTCTTATAGTCCACTAATACTACAACATATTTTCAACATGTCAAGTGCATCCTTCACTATGTCAAAGGAACTTTGGCAGTTGGTCTCATCTTTATTAAATCTGTCAAAAATGCCATCCTTGATTTTTCAAATGCTAACTGGGCATGTTGTATTGACACCGATCGCTTAATGTATGGTTATTTGATCTTTTTTGGGTGGACATCTTGTCTTTTGGATTGTCAAGAAACGACCTACCGTTGCTCGCTCTAGTTGTGAATCTGAGTATCGTGCCATTGCCAACATAGCTGCTGAAATAATTTTGATCACTCATCTTCTTCAGTGTTGCATGCCCTTCAGCCTAATCAACCAACTTTATTATGTGACGATAAAAGTGATATATTCTTAACTCAAAACCCGGTCTCTCACAAACTTGCTAAGAATATTGATCTGGATTACCACTTTGTTCGGGAACTTGTCTCATCTGGAAACTTCATATTTGTTTTGTTCAGACCGAGCTTCAGGTTGCAGATATTTTCACAAAAAGTCTTCCTCGATCATGTTTGAATTCTTTCGCGATCGCCATGGCCTTCGCCTGCCACTGTTCCAATACAAAACTAGATTCTTAGTCTACCTCATTGTATTATCTTTATTCTTTGTGTACCTAAGTGTATTTTGTTTGTGTATATAATTCCTTGCACCTTTTCATTGGAGGTATGCATTAGAAATTCCATAAACATCACCATCAATAACACATTATCAATTTTACTGGTCTACCGTCATATAAATTACCAAAGTTACCATATCAAGAGAAGTTTAGCTATTATAACAAAGCATATGACTTAGAAATTTACATTCAAATTTATTTACTTCTTAGGCACAAGATATGCCATGGATGTATATGAAATGCTATAGGTCGATCAATAACTGGCTTTCACTTATGTATTTGATTGCTATTAACATGTTATATGTTTAATGATTGGAGTAACAACAGTAAAATTAATAAGAAAGTTAAAAGAATGTGAAAAAAATAAGCCAACTGGTGAGAAGGGTGGAGCATGAGCTCTAGGGATGAGATTGGTAGTACATGTACCTATATCCGTACCGGTACCTAATTTGAACAAAACTCTGTACCAAATACTGTACCAAATATATAGGTACGGTACGGGTATTTTCGGTATGGTACCCGCTTTGATACCATTTTGTTTTTATTTAGTTTTTGAGCACTTGTACGGGTACTAAATAGGTAAAATTGATGAGTGCCAATATAGTACGAGTACCAAATAGGTAAAATTGGTACGAGTACCAGTACGATACGGGTACTATATAGGTAAAATCAATACGTGTACTATAAATACCATAATACGAAATAAAACATAATATAAAAAAAACTTTTAAAGGTCTACATAAAATTTGGTACCAGTACCTGTTTTTACCCGTACCCGTATGTGTACCAATACTGAAAGTACTGAATACCAAAATCAATAAAACTGGATACCGATACATGTATTAAATACCTAGAATCGATACAGGTATAGATACGAGTATGGTTACGAGTATGGATACGATACTGATACGAATACAGGTGAAAAAAAGCTCATCTCTAATGAGCTCATGCCAAAATGTCAAAGGAAGTGTTCTCTTTCTTTCCGTTTTGTAGGTTTCCCCCTTTGTTGTTTTGTGGAGCTCAGCATCCGTTTAAAATGGAATCATGTGTACTGTATGTGCCTTTTTCTTTTCAAAATCAAATTATTAAAATAGTGGATATATAATTGATGATGGTTACAAGGATGCCAAACGAATCACAAATTCTGGGACGGGTGTTGACCGCATATATGATTAGTTTTGAAAGATTTTGTGAGTATAAGACATGTATAACATAGTGATACTTCACTCGATTACCCATAAACACCCGTTTATCTTAACTATACCCACCTATCTTATTCCATCGCCTTTATTAGTTTTTATATTACTAATCCATCAGCTGTTAATCTTTCATAAACTAATGAGATGGTTAATAAGTAAGCGAGTACCCAACAATATTAACGCTTTAGTATTTGTGTAGAGATCAAGATATTTATTAACTTTTTTTTCTTTGGTTGTTTCTTTATTTACTTCCTAGAGTTCTTACTCTTGTAACTTAAGAATAGCCCACGAGCATATTGCAACCATTTTCTTAGCTATTCTTAACAACTTATTCTAAAAGGACCTAAAGTTATAGAAAAGTATCAATAACAAGAAGACGCGATACATGTATCATAGACCATAGTATGTGTTAGCACAACATGTATCGTAGACCATTGTATGTGTTAGCACAACATGGGGGTGTGATGGAGTTAGAAGCACTGTTGTTAGAAGGGCGGGCAAGTTGTACGCACAGTGATCAACCCATTTAGGCCACTCGGTGTGGGGGGCCGTCCAGGCCCGGCGACGGCCCCCTAACACCACGCCGGGTGGGTCGTCGGCGTCCTCAAGGTCGGCTTGCAGCCGTTCGAGACGGGGCGAGATTTACACATTTCACCCTTACATCTCAAAACCCCCAAATCCTCCACCAGATCTCCCTTCTCCGATCCAGATCTTCATGGTGGTTGGCGCATCTACTTTAATGGCGGTAGGTGGAGCAGCGGTGGGCGGTGGTAGTTGGTGGAGACAATGGTGGTTTTGGATGGTTGATGGTGGTGGTGGAGAGGGGTAGAAAGATATGTAGAGAGAGAGGTGGTGGTGGTTGGTGGAGAAAGTGGTGTTTCTTGATGGTGTCGGTTGTTTGTGATGGTGGAGAGGGGTTGAGAGACTGAGAGAGAGAGAGATGTAGAGAGAGGGAGGGGTTGTGGTGGTCAGGTGGTGGTAGCTGGTTGTAGAAACCGGATCCAAGCCCTAGCTGAAATTTGCTAAAACTAAAAAGAAAAATAAAAAAACTAGGTGGGGTCGGTCGTCACCCATTTCCTTGCTTCCATCTCTGGGGGCGTCCTCCAAGGCCTCTGACGCAAATGCTGACGTGGCGGGTCGTCCTGGAGAGAGGTCCGTCACCCACACCGAGTAGCCATAGAAATAAAGCTGTTTAAAAAAAACAATATATAATAAAATCCTTGATTTTATGTGTAGTTTTGTTAGAAAACAAAGTCAAGTATATAAAAGTCAACAACAATCTTTTGTTTGCATTCTTTATTAAACTTATTATAATTTTGCATAGTTTGTGCGCCGGTGAATATATTATACATGTTATTGATTATAATTTAGTGCATGTAGCGTTGCATATATTGCATGTGTAATGATGCTTTAGCATATGCTCATACATACACTACATGTGTTACATTTTTTTCTTCAATTTGTTAGCTCTATATATGTTCTTGTTTGATTCCGGTCTATTTTTCATGATTAACTTCAGAAGCATGATGAAGAGTGTTAATTTATTGATCCAATATAGAGCAAAATGTTCTCGTCAGTTTTGAATTCGACCGTTTCTTCCGTTCTCTTTGAATTTGTTGTATAGTTCACACATGTACTTGTTTAGATTCAATTATATTCGTTAAATTTTTATTTCAGTTGTATTATGATTTTGACTGTATTAAGTTATGTATAAGTTAAGGCGGGTGAGGAAGAAAACTCTGGTGTGCTATTGATTAATTAGTTCCCAAATGATTCAGATGAGTTAACAATGATCTCATATTCTATAGGCATGCTACTGACTTGTTCATAATCTAGCGCACATTTATTTTCTTACTCACCCGTCTAAACATGATCAAGATCAAACTACGACAGAAATAAATATTAAACGAGAACACTGAATCCAAATTAGTAACTATTTTTACTCATGAGTTAGAAGATAAAAGATCATATTGATAACAAAATTTTTGTATCAAATACGACCTTTGTTATGCCTTATTTAAAAAATGATAATAGTGACTCCATATTACAATTTCATCTATAAACATACTTTTAAGTTTTATCATGCACATAAATTAATCAGATTAACAATTAGCATGTTTTTGGCATGTCCAAAGTTCTGCCTAAATGTTTGATGAACTCAATCAACCAAAATATATGTACATGATGACAAACAAAGATGATTCATAGAAATGCATGGCATTGGATGTTGATGTGTTGTGTTGCCCACTTAGGAATTGTTGATAAAAGTTTCAAGACATTGATTCATTATTGTACAAGTGGACTTCTGTAGGGACACTATATTTGTATAAAGCCTAAAAGTGAAACAATATGAAAATGATGAGCAATAATTTCAAGTGATTATACTTTGATAATGGTTATGACACGGTCACCATATCTCCTTATTGGGTAAGCCATGTTTCTTGCTCTTTCAAGTTGCCCACAATTATTGTATACAAGGATGACAAAAATACTTGAGTCTGACGAGCATACTCGAAACCCGACACAAATGGGACGGGTATACTTGATACCCAACGGTATTGGGCAGGGTATGAGATTAGTTTTAAAAATTTTCACGGGTATGGTTCGGGTATGGGATTAGGTGATACCCGACCCGATTACTCGAAACCACATACCCGTTTACCGAACTATATACCCGATCATATATCCGAATTTTTTAATTTATATTTTTCATTAACCTTTGTCTACCAGTGATTTATTTTACTATGTTCACAATCTGAAAAAATAAATTTACTTTCAGTATATGTATTTGATAATAGTATTTATATT
This sequence comes from Scalesia atractyloides, assembly GCA_947069175.1. Classification (NCBI taxonomy): domain Eukaryota; kingdom Viridiplantae; phylum Streptophyta; class Magnoliopsida; order Asterales; family Asteraceae; genus Scalesia; species Scalesia atractyloides. The sequence continues at coordinate 12,316,961 of CAMTDV010000001.1, read as the reverse complement.
TTGTATGTTGTGAAGAATATACATATAAGTGTATAAGTATTGTAAAGTTATTATTAATTTATGTTAAAACTTATATGCATGTAATGTACATTTTTTGTTTATAATAGTTGTTGTATAAATAAAATTATATAATAATTATAATAGTAAAGAAATGTACTTGGAAATCCCAACATATATCTTTTAACAAACTAATGGGTATACCGATACCCGCGGGTATACCTGATACCCAACGGGAAATTACCAACAGATACTCGATGAATATTGGGTCGGGTATGAGACACGATTTTATAACCGAATATGAGTATGAAATTACTAATACCCAACCGAACCCGACCTATTGCCGTCCCTAATCGTACATATATATCTTGGTAAAATCATACACAGTGATCGAGGGTAATTTTCATTTTAATTAATATTGATTTTTGTTATACAAATAGACACCTAAATTAACTTTATGATTAAATCATATATGTCGCTATATTACGAAAACATGACGAAAGTAAATGGTCTAACATTACTAGTCCTAGAAGGACCGTTGCCAACGGGGAAAAAAAAATCACTATCTACCTTCTGAATATATATCAAGTAATTTAAAAAGCTACATGTTAGTGACCATATTTAAAACGTTTGTAAATTATAATCCATTAAATTATTTTAAAGATCTTTTCTTTTGGTATGGAGTTAACACTTTTTTGACGGATTACTAACTGTTTATACAAATTAATATTGATCTATCACAAGATAATTGTTCCTAAAATAAATTATTAATCCTAACGGTATTAGTGGTACAACTCTAAGTAGCCAAAGTACCCTAATGGCTCTAATTAAATGAGCAACATCCACTTCACTGTATGCTTTTAAACAAAATCCAACCCAAAGTACCCTGGTTTTTTTAGTTAAATTTAAACTAAATTATATATTTAAAAACACAAATATTAATCAAACTAGTTTTAAGTATCCCGTGTTGCGGGCAAGGGGGCTTAAAAGCATGCTAAACCAATGATAACCATAATCGGGAAAAACGTTAAACAAAAACACGAATTTCTAACATCAAGTGACTCATGTGACGTAATATGTATATGACATCAAATTTATACCGACAACTTTATTAAAGCTTAGGAGTTGTTTGACAATTTTATTGAAGTTTAGAGCTTGTATGATAACTTTATTTAAGTTTAGAGGTAGAAAAAATAAATTGGTTGAAGCGAAAGGGAATAAATAGAACGATAAACTAAAAAGGATGCAAATGAAAACTATCTATCTATCTATCTATCTATCTATCTATCTAGGGTTAGGTTCATTTGTGAACAACCCACTTGATAGTGAATTGTGTGAACTAATCCTAACGCTTGATTGTCAATACACAAGTGTAAATCAATGACTAGGATTTGATCAGGATTTAATGATGAAAATACACTAGTGTATTATCGATTTGATGATGTAAATCAATGGCTGGGATTTGTTCACTCAGTTCATAAATACACTAGTGTTTACTCTAGAACCCCACCATATATATATATAATAAATGAAAATGAATTTGGGACACTTGGCATTTTGTGGTGTAAACTTAAGGTGATTTGGGCACGAAATTATATTAAGCTATGTAGAGGCTGGATCCGAATGTTATTCACGTCAGATTTATTGAATCTGGATACCCACCTTTTGTAATTGGATCTAATAAAATTGCAAGATCTCAATTCTACATCGACACAACTCCGCTTCTCTCTCTCTCTCTCTCTTTCTATAACGTAGCTAAGTTCTTCTTGATCTACTCGGACAATCTCATGAAATCGACGTAAGTTTGTTGATCCATTATATTATATGTAAATTTTTTCGATTATGTAGCCTTTATCAAACATTGATTTTCATCATATTAACATCATCGTTCTTCTTCTTCTTCTTCTATCTTTTTAAGTTCGAGCACTACAATTAAAGGAATGTTATAGATTGGTGTGGTTTATATATTATTTAGGTTCGAAGTTATTGATGTTTGATTTTTGTTTATTTTTTGTTATTTAAATCAATACAATTTAATCCTTCATCATCTTCTACCTTCTGCAATCACAAAATCATAGGTTTGCTGTTTGCGTTTGATTTTATGTGTTTTTCCTTAATCCAAGTTACTTATGTCTTTGATTTTATTTTCTATGTTGAAACCCTAAATCAGATGTAACAATCTTACGTCTATTATTCAATAAAAAAAAACAGGTTTGTTCAATATTGTTAAAGTTTGTTATGTTCTATCAATTTAATAGTTTTTTTGTTTAAACTCCTATATTTAGTTGTAGGTTTTTAAGTATCGGGTTTTTTCAGTTTATCTTTTAACTCGATGTTTGTATACATTTTATCTATATTTATTTCTTTTAATGACAAGTTTTTTTGTATGTCAAGATGCATTCATTCATCTATTTTTATAATTACAACAATGTATAATTTTTTAGATTGTTCACACTAATGAGGGTTGCTTGTATTCATGTATTTTTAGAATAATTACAATAATTATATTTGAGATCTTTTAAATTTGCATCCATGGTTGTTAAAAATTAGTTCAAGTTTTAATTATATTTTCAATTTTGCAATTTTTCTTTTTTAATTTTATTTGTCAATATATGTTATGAAATGCAATAAGTATGCAGTTATTTTTTTTGCTAAATGATATGCAATTATATTAAAGTGTTGTTATATTTCAATTATTGTCTTTTTTAAAGTATGAAAATAGTTTCAATTAGAGATTCTGTACTAAATGCAAATTATTGACACTTCAATTATATTTTTCATGATTTGTATTTGGTATTGTTAATAATTGATTATTATTATATAATGCATTTTTTAATTGTGATGACATATTTTCTGCAAATATGAATCCAAAGAAGTTTAGTATCAGATTCTTTAAATTTACCGATGATCCAGAATCACTATACTTGGTATGTTACATTATTTTTTTGATAATGACTTTTATTAAACTTTGATTATTCTTATAATATGTATAACCTAACATTTTAGTATGTTCTTAAATAGTTTGTTAAATATATGTAAATAAATAGATTTTCTAACTAATGAGATGTTTTAGGTTTTAGATTTTCAATGAATTTTTTTCAATGTTCTTTTGTTATATGTAGACAAATCCAAAAATATTTGAAATTTTATAAACTAGATTTTGTTAGTTCTACATGTTTAATGATTTATATTAAGTAAATGTTAATAATTATTTTTTGACTATATTTAATGGATTGTCTAAGTAATTATCATATTCAGTTATGTATATTTTTGAAAATTTGAAATGTGTTTATTTATGATCGATTTCCAAATCAATTTCAATCATTCTTTGATTTGTAATTATCATCTATTAACTTCCTAATAAAACAACCTTATAACTTAAAGTTTATTGCCCAATATAAAAGATGTTATTATGGTGGTAATAAAATTATGAAGCAAATTAAGAACAATCAAGTTAGTATTTTATTGAAATTTATTTTAAATCATAGATGTTATATTATATGAAACTCATTTGTATTGAATATTTAGTTATTTATATTTTTAAAATTTTAATTTGAAATATGTTTATTAATGACAGATATCTAAATCAATTCCAATCATTCCTTAATTTGTAATTATCATTTATTAACTTCCTAAAATATCTTATATTTGTGGTAATTTTAGAATTTTGAAACATGATAATTTGGGTTATGCGTTTATTGGTAATATTTGCTTTTAATATTAGTTATATAAATATGTAAATAGATTTACGATAATAGTCAAACCTAACATTTATAATATGTTGTGTTTATAGTAAATAAATATGGCTTATTTTTTTAGACAAAAATAAGGCATAAATAATTAGTTAAATAATAATGAATTTCCAAAATAAATAAAGATTACTTCTTAAAATTACAACTTTAAATATATTAATTATTTACCAATGATTTTCAAATTTAATTAAGATTTTATTTCGGAAAAAGTATATATATATTTCCATTAAATTATACCTGATATAATAACACTAATTAATTTATTTCTTAAAATGTATTACTTAATATATAATGAACTTCAAAACACCTTTTTACATATTGATTTAGGAGAACACAACCATTTATAAGTTTATATTATAATATAAATTGTTTGTTTATGCTACATATTTTTCTTTAAGTATTTTTTATGGAGTCGTTTACTATGTCAATAAACATTGTTTAATACATTTTTTTACAAATTTTGTAAAGCTAAAATTTATATGAACTACAACTGTTAATTCAAAACAATTATAAAACATATAACGTTTGAAAACATTTCTTTTTATTTTATTTAACGACATACTAAGATTAATATAAATTAATTTTTGCTGTCCGCGAAGCTTAGGTAGTCTTTTTATTATATATTTGTTGTATACATAGCTTAATGTTCTAACCCCATGAAATTCACGAGGAATAACCTAGTTATGTTAATTAACAATAAACTAACAATTAAAAAAAATAAATAAAAACAAAAGAATTACCCATGGTGAAGTACACAAATTCATTTGGATTCTTATTTTTAGGTTAAAAAATAGAGTTAATTAATTTTTCATTCTTTTGGATTGTTGAAAATAACTATTACAATCTATTAGTTTAAAAATTATCAAAATAGTACTAGTTATTTTTTTTGTTTCAATTAGACTTACCTTCACTAATCCCATTCATTTCACTGTTAAGTTTTTAGTAAAATGACTTAAATACCCTTTAGTTAAAAAACAAACAAATTTAATATTAATTAAAACCACCCTCTCTTTACTTTCTTTCTCTACACTAGCACCTGAAGATAACCCACCACCACTTTCATCATCCTACTTCCACATCTCATTTTAAATCACTGAACCTCTCATACTTCCACATCTCATCTTCCGAAAGCCCCCAATTACAATTCTCCACAAAACCTTGAGATTTATAAATCCGACCGAGGCTTGTCGTCATTTAAACTAGGGGTGCGCATGGGTCAGTTTAGTTTGGTGTTTACCACTAACCATAACCGCTATTTCGGTTATGGAATTTCCATAACCATAACAAACTTTGGTTATGGTTAATCGGTTATGACGTCGGGTATGGTTAATTAACCAAGCAAGGTTTGAAATGAATATGGGTGTGCACGGTTTGGACCTATCTTGGGGCTTTTTATTAGATAACCAAGACCATATTTTTGGTTAAACTACTGATGTGAGATTCCTTTAAATAAGGTAATTCTCAACAAAAAAGGACCATAACACCTTAATTCTTTATCAAAATAAAGGGCATTTACATTAAGATCATTTTGTTACTAACATACTTTTATCTTTGTAAAATCCTCAATATGGTTATTGTATAACATAAATCCATTATATAGCCTTAGCATTAGAAGTTCGATTCGGTTTCGGTTATAACCATAACCGATAGTGCCTATGGAGATGTCATTGTGACGATTGTGGTTGGCAACGCGCGCTGTCACGGCGTGCTTCGGCACCTACGTTCTCCTGGCACCGGCCTGCGGGCACATCATTCGACCCGTTTTGAAACACGGACCAAGGAGTATGACATGTATGCTAGTTACGAGTGAGTAAACTTGTAAGGTGTAAGGGAGCAAATTGGCGGGATCCCCCTCGTAGGGTGCACCCCCAATCGACCTTGATCTTTGGAGAAGGGTTCGAGTGTCAACATGCCTGTCGGGACCCTAAAGATGGTGAACTATGCTTGAGCGGGGCGAACCTATAGGAAACTATGGTGGAGGCCCGCAACGATACTAACGTGCAAATCGTTTGTCTGGCTTGGGTAGAGGGGTGAAAGACTAATCGAACCGTCTAGTAACTCCAAAGTTTCCCTCAGGATAGCTGGAGCCCGAGTGCAAGTTCTATTGGGTAAAGCGAATGATTAGAGGCACCGGGGGCACAACACCCTTGACCTAATCTCAAACTTTAAATAGGTAGGACGGTGTGGCTACTTTGTTGAGTTGCGCCACGGAATCAAGAGCTCCAGGTGGCCCATTTTAGCGCAGAACTTGCGATACGCGATGAACTGAACGCCAGGTTACGATGCCAAACGGCGCGCTAACCCACAAAGTGTAATACCCTGTAAAATCGTGTCCAATAGTATAGTGACACGTGTTGTATTTTAAACATAGTCTATTAAAGACCAATAAGGACTAAAGGCGTCAACATGTTCAAACTGAGCCTCTGAGTGACGGTCCGATGTCAACATGCATAAATAACAGCCTCTGAGTGACTGATATGTCAACATGCCCAGCCTCTGAGTGACATCGGAGTCAACATGCTTATAATAAGCCTCTGAGTGATCCTTTACGAAGTCCTAACTCTCATATGAGCCACTAGTTGGACGAGATGAATTAATTCTAAGAATACGTCAATGTTGGACGATGAGGGATTATGTAATACCCCGAAGAATTCGTGTTCGGTAATATACCGACACTTGTACATTCCCTCGGATCATACCTCATGAGATAATCACTCAAACATGATCAAAAATCTCAAAGATTCATAAAACTAATCGTAACCTACGGTCTAGGACCGTAGGCTATGGTCTAAGGCTACTGTTTTATTTTAAATGCGACCGTAGCCTACGGCGAGCCACTGAAGCTTTGATTTTCACCATTTTCAACTTTCAAAAAATTACCCAGAGGCCCCTAGACTTTATTATTTCCGTATTACTTGTTTAAACAAGTTATTTCTTGACCCGGACGTTGCTCGGTTGAGACGATATATTTTTATTTGCCATCCTCGAGCATTCCACTCTTTTACCAGACCTTTAACTTTACTAGTTTGGCAAATTTAAGCTATGAAACTATAAGTGCTCGTATCTTTCACGTTTAAGCTAGTAAACACTTTTAAGTCGTAAAGACACCTAGTGTGACACCCGTTAACGTTTGGTTATTCATACTTTTATTAATTATTAGAACATTTGAGAACATGTTCAACTCGTCAATTTCAGTTTTAGGGTTGGTTCGCAACCGAAAGTCGCAAAGTTTGACTTCTACTTTGACTTTCGATTCTGTCCTGATTCAGATTAGTTATCTACTGATCTAAGGTTGCATTATGATTGTAATATAATGTAGCATAACCCCCTGAGGTTATATTACATGACCATAATCAGAATATGAGTTTATGCACTAGTTCCGTTATTATGCCAAATTTTGACTAAATGCCCTTTTTACATAAAAATAAGGTTTAATCGATAACGAACTTGAAAATGAATTTCCTACTGATGTAATATCATAAGTAAGATTATTTGGGATGTCAAGTCAGCTTATATAATGAGTTTACATACAAGTTCTTGCATTATGTCGACAAATGACGATAAAGCCTTTATATCGCATAAGACGATTTTAATCATACCTTTTATACCAAACCTTTTATCTACTGATGTGTTATATTAAATAACATATCTAAAATATATAGACCGAATCATAGCATCAATTTTCATTAAACTTCGCCAAATCGTCATTTTTCAACATAAACGCCGTTTCGGCGCATAATATGGTTTTAAACCATATTTATCAACCCAGACTTGTTACCTACTGATTTTTAAAACTCATTTAAGGTATTTTTATAGTAGGTACATAATATAAACCCAGAATCCCAAATAAATTATCAAATTATATGTAAAATCACCAAAATGCCCCTACAGTGCATAGTTTTGTCACAAATGATAAATTACACATATGATAAGTATCTTACTGATATTATACCATAAATTAAATATTTTTCCAGAATACTTATGAACATAACATCAAAATATATTGAAGTTTCTTTTATATGATATATAATTACCAAAACGCCCTTATGAGGCATAATTTTATTTTAAAACCTTAACGGACATATAAGTTGATATCTTACTAATATTACAACTTATTTAAAGTATAATGGCATATAGAAATTGTTCATGACTCATTCGGTTACCCGATATCGCTTATATGCGTAAGGTTAAGTATATGTAACTAGTTTACGGAAATTAACCGAAACTTGTTTAACCTTATCTTTTTAAATCTCAAGATCCAGAATGCTTATGGTTTACCCATATTATACAAGTCATAGTACTTGTTGGGTTTAAACTACATTCTATTCGGTCATCGCTTAATCTAGCGTATTATACCGTTTTTTATCCTTTAAGCTAGTCGGTCTAAGTCTATGACTTAAATAAAACCGTTAGCCTTCTAATTGGTTAGCTTATGCCATAATCCAGACTAAACACTTCCAGTAAATGCTATCTGCACTTATTTCATTTTAATAGGGCTGAGATATTAAATCTTGCATTTTAAAATCAAGAATAACGCAGGTAAATACTTTTGACTTATTTCCCTATACGGGCTTGGGTTACGGTAAATTATTACAGCTTGGTCGGAAATTGGATCAATCGAATGCCGGATTGTGGCTAGTAAATCTGCATATTCCGTTTTGATCAGTTTTGTTTGATAACTTAAACATTGGGGGTTAACGACCGTGTCTTGGATATCCTTGGCTCATTACATTAGTTAATGGCCACGACCAAAGCGTGGGGTGTAGGCATTCACCTGACAAAGGTAAATGCTAAATTATTTTTACCCACTAGTTTGGGGATAACTCCTCCGTGGGTTCATAAGTGGTGTGTACGTTAATCATGTCTCGGTCTCTGTACTGGGCCCCATATGTTTTGACAAATATGTAAAGTTGTTAACAAGGTTATAAGGCTAACTTTCCCAAGTTATAAAAGATTTTTCGTGCCATGTACACTTAATCCATTTTGGTGATCACTCTCAATCTGCGTATCCATTTTTACACGAAGTACACCATAAAGTTAGGAGTGATATCCACATCTTGATTGGGAACATCCATTTTATACTCTAGTGGGTTTTACCAACGAGTCCGAATTTGCTACTCGTATGGTAAATAACAACCACATTAGGATACAATGTTAGCAATTTAAGGGTGATACCCCCATCTTATTGACTAGTCCCACTCCTCGATTTTCAATCTTCCCAAAGCTCCAATTTTCGATCGGTTAGGGACATGTAGTAACTTGAAGGGTAAAACGTCGTTAACCACTCATCGGTGAGAGTATTTTACCTATTAGGCCAAAACATGCCTTTCTAATTTGAAAGAACTTGCAATTCGCTTTGGAATAGTCGAAGTTTCTAAATCCGAAACACTCCCATGTTTTATCGAGCCTCTCCTTTTATGTGACTCAATTTCTATATATTTTACTTTGATACGTTTATCGTTTCAAACGAACAAATCGCACTCTCCTCGCAATCTAAAACAATGTTAATAATCGTGAACAAACTGAATTTACGCTTTTTACATTCTTTTATATGTGACTACACTATGAAAATACGTGTTATACTTATGCTTTATACATCACAATTATGTGCTACTTGATATACTTATACGAAACTATGTGAAGCTTATGTGCTATGAGAAATACTTGTATTCTCCATGCAATCAAAACGCTAATTGACGAAATCATCATGATCAAATCCCGTCCTTTACCACTATCTCAACTCTTAAGATGTCTTCTGACGGTGAAAACTCGGACTCCAAGAAGATCGTTAGCAACACTAGCGACTCCATGACCAAGAAAGATTTGATGAATTTTATAGCCAAGCTGATGGCCAAGATACTCCCCGATATCATTAACCGTATCCAACCTGCCTCCAACCCTACTAACACCGAAAACCACGATGACACGAACAAGCCTAAGGACAAAAGGCCTAAACCTTCCTTCACCTCTAAGAAGTTCAACTCCTACAGCCAACACCCTTCACAGGCGAAGACGGGGCAACAAAGATGCTCCAATGGTTCGATGCTATGGAGGTCACCTTTCGCCAAAGTGGTTGCTCGACGACCAATGCACCGTCAGTGCTAGTGACGTATTCCGATCGAGAGCCCTCGATTGGTGGACGTCAGAACACAATAGGCGTGGCAAGGACACTACCTACTCTCTGACTTTGTTTGAACTCCAGAAACTCATGAAGGACGAGTTTTGTCCTCCCCACTAAACCCAACAACTCGAAAATGAGTTTTGGAACATCAAACAAGTGGGAAGTAACAACGCTGGGCTGATAACAAGGTTCAAATAGCTGAGTATTATTTGCCCTATCCAAGTCGACTCTATCGAAAAGACCATTGCCAAGTATATTCGAGCTTTACCCTCTTCTTTCTCCAACTATGTTGAGTCTTCTCAACCGAAAACCATCGAGGATGCTTACCGCCTCACAACCAAGTTCAACCATAACATGATTACGGAAGGAGCCTTCGAAACGAAGGGTTCAACCAAATCAGCTCACCAAGCCACCACAGAACCAACCCAAGAAGCTACACCTACTAAACCACCCACCAAAAAAAAAACCGAAACGGGAAGAAGCGGAAGGCTTCAACCCACAATCGTATGGTTGTTACTCCGCCAAACCCACCTCTGCAAACACTTTCCCTCACCCAAAACACCGAACCTGCCAAACGCGCCTATACTTGAACGCAACCTAGATGCGCAACTTGTACCTATCACCATCTAACCCATGCACCCTGTCGTCTTTGCACTGCATGCAACAGGTTTGGACACTCAGTCCACAGTATTGGAATGGTATGAAACCCCAAATTAACCAAAACCAGGTTCAAACTCCTGCCAACAACTAAGCCCCTGCCAACAACGGCCGCACTTGCTACAAGTGTGGCGACCCAAACCATCTTGCAAACGTTTGTCCTCAGCGCAACAACAACCAGCAGCAGCAATCAAGCTCTATGTGGCTGAGCTTTCCTGATCACTGTTGCTCAGGCACAAAACTGCAACGAAGTTATTACTGGTACATTCCTCGTTATCAATGTTTACGCTTCATGTTTATTTGATATTGCACATATAAGAGTTTTGTAACATTAGATTTTAAACCTTTGCTAAAGTGTAGACGTAACCATTTGTAGTTGAAGTCGCTAACAGTAAGTCCGTCACTGTTGATTCCGTTCTTTCCAATTGTTCTTTGAATCTCAACGAGCATAAGTTTTCGATTGACCACATATCCATGCAAATGGGTAGCTTCGACATCATAGTAGGCATGGATTGGCTCAGGCGAGTTCGTGCCCAAATTGTTTGTGATGAAAAGTTTATTCGCCTCCCTCTCCTAAACGGTGATTCATTACATGTCTATGGAGACAAACCTTCTAAAGGCCTCAAACTCATGTCGTGTACCCGAGCGAGGAAATACTTACGCAAGGAATACTTTGTCTTCCTTGCCCATGTTGTGAAAGGCAAGGATAAAGGTCCAAGCATAAATAATGTTCCTGTAGTGCTCGATTTTCCTGACGTTTTCCTAGAGGATCTACCTAGTCCTCCTCCTTCTCGTTCTGTTAACTTTCGCATTGACCTCATTCTTGGCGCAACTCCTGTTGCGAAATCCCCTTATCGCCTCGCACCATCGGAAATGCAAGAGCTATCTACCCAACTTCAAGAACTCTTAATAAAGGTTTTATATGCCCGAGTACTTCCCCTTGGGGCACTCCAATCCTCTTTGTTAAGAAGAAGGATGGTTCTTTTCGTATGTGTATTGATTATCGCGAACTCAACAAGCTCACTGTTAAGAATCGTTATCCTCTTCCTCGCGTCGATGACCTCTTTGATCAACTCCAAGGCGCAACGTGCTTCTCAAGGATCGATCTTCGTTCTGGCTATTATCAACTTTGAGTTCTCGAAGAATATATCCCTAAAACCGCGTTTCGTACTAGATGTGGTCACTACGAGTTGTGGTAATGCCTTTTACGTTTGACCCATGCACCAGCGGTTTTCATGGATTTGATGAACCGTGTGTGTAAACCTTCTTTGGACCGTTTCGTGATAGTACTCAAAGACGACATCCTAATCTATTCGAAGACACAAGCCGAACACGAACGTCATTTGCGTCTAATCCTTGAACTTTTGCGCACTGAACGTCTTTATGCCAAATTCCCAAGTGTGAATTCTGGTTAAAAGAAGTTCAATTCCTTGGGCATATCGTCAACGAACTTGGTATTCACGTTGACCCTACAAAAATCAAAGCTGTGAAGAATTGGATTGCTCCTAAAACTCCATCTGAGATTCGTTCATTCCTTGGCCTAGCCGGTTACTATCGTCGCTTTATTTTGAACTTTTCCAAGATCGTCGTTCCTCTCACCTCTTTAACTCAAAAACATAAACCTTTTGTTTGGGGTTCTGAACAAGAGGAGTCTTTCCAAACTCTCAAGGACATGCTTTGTAATGCTCTTATTCTAGCTCTTCCCGATGGAAACGATAATTTTGTCATGTATTGCGATGCATCTAACCAAGGTCTTGGTTGTGTTCTTATGCAATTAGACAACGTTATCGCATACGCTTCAAGACAACTTAAAATACATGAGAAAAACTACTCTACCCACGACCTTGAACTTGGTGCAGTTGTTTTTACATTAAATATATGGAGGCACTACCTTTACGGTACTAAGTGCGTGGTCTTCACTGATCATAAGAGCCTTTAGCACATCTTTAACCAAAAGGAACTTAACATGCGTTGATGGGAAGAGTTGCTCAATGACTAGGACTACAAGATTCGCTACCATCCTGGCAAAGCGAATGTTGTGGCCGACGCACTTAGCCGTAAAACTCATATAAAGAGTATACGTTGCTCTCAAACTTTGGGAAATCTTTCTGAACGTATTCGTGAAGCGCAATACTCATCCGCTAATGAGAATGACTTATACAAAGAAATGAAGTGTGGTGTTCAAAACTAACTCGAAACCAAGCCTGATGGTATGCTTTACTATCTCAATCATGTATGGATTTCAAATCGTGATAATCTTCGTGACTTCTTGATGAAAGAAGCTCATCAATCCCAATATTCCATTCATCCTGGCGCTGATAAGATGTACCACGGTCTTCGTATGTCTTACTGATGGCCTGGCATGAAGAAAGATGTCGCCTTACTTGTTCCAAGGTAAAAGCTGAACATCAACGTCCCTCTGGCATACTCGACCAACCAGAAATTCCCGTCTGGAAATGGGAAAGTATTGCTATGGATTTTATTACCAAACTTCCTCGCACACCTTCAGGTCATGATAGAATCTGGATAATCATTGCCTGTTTGACGAAATCCGATCACTTCCTCCGCATTCGTGAAGACTACAAAGTCGAGAAATTGGCTCGTATCTACACGGATGAAATCATTTGTCGTCATGGTATCCCCATTGACATCATATCGGACCGTGATGGTTGTTTCACATCCCGTCTTTGGCAAACTTTCCAAAAAGCTCTTGGTACTCACCTTAACCTTGATACCGCTTTCCATCCTCACACCGACGGTCAAACCGAGTGCACTATCCAAACCCTCGAGGATATGCTTCATTCATTCATAATCGACTTTGGTGGCAACTGGGATTCTCACTTACCTTTTGGTAGAGTTCTCGTATAATAACAGTTATCACGCTAATATTCAAATGGCACCGTTTGAAGCTTTGTACGGTTGAAGGTGTCGGTCTCTTCCCTGTTGGCACGAGATTGGAGAAACTCAAATCACTGGTCCTAAACTCATACAAGAGACAACGGATAAAATCCTGCAAATACGTGATAATCTGCTCAAGGCTAGGAGTCGACAAAAGAGCTACGCAGATAAGAGGTGCAAATCTTTGGAATTCAACATGGGTGATCACGTACTTCTCAAGGTATCCCCTTGGAAGGGTGTAGTTCTGTTTGGTAAGAAAGGCAAACTCGCTCCTCGCTACGTAGGTCCTTTCAAGATTCTCGAAAGGATTGGCAAGGTAGCATATCGACTGGACCTACCTCAAGAACTCAACAACGTTCATCCAATGTTCCATGTCTCGAACCTAAAGAAATGCCTAGCTGAAGGAGGACTTCATGTGCATGTTGATGATCTTCAGATCAATGAAACTTTGCACTTTATGGAGAAACTAGTCGAAATCATGGACTGGGGAATCAAGCAACTGAGTCGCAGTCGCAGTCGCATTCCCATAGTCAAGGTTCGATGAGAAGGCAACGTGGCGCGAAATTTACTTGGGAACTCGAGAGTGAAATGAAGACTAAGTACCCACACTTCTTTGCTGAGTCTTCTTCTTGAATAAATTTCAGGACAAAATTTCCTAAAGGTGGGGAGACTGTAACGCTCCGCATTCGCAAACTTTCTTTATTTAGAGTGTGTATTCGTATTTCTATATTTGGAAATTTGTACAGTACTTATATCATTCATTTTCCACCCTTGTACTCTGAGATTATGATCATAATGGAAACTCGTTTTATACTTATACCTGTTACATTCTTGAATTATAGTTGACAATTCATAATACGTGATTATATGCAAGAAACTCATACTTAAATGCTCGAATACCTAACTTTATGCACTATTATACTTGTGTGTGCTTCATACATGCTTAAAACACTTAAAAACCAGCTAAACATGCGAACACAACTCAACCAGCCAGGCTCGCACAAGGTGTAGCCAACTCATACGAAGTGACTCCAACTCGTACAAACCGGCATGTTTTCCTATAAATGCCTAAACACTTCACCACTTCTCACTTTCCGAATACTCTCACTTCCACTCTCTAATTCCTGGATTTTCAGTGGAAATATCTCAGATTGTCTAAGTGAGTTTAACTCACTAAACAACTTGTGATTCCACAACCTTTCTTCTACTTTTATTTATATTCTTCTACAACAAGTGTTGTAAGTCCACCTGGTCCTCCATCCCCATAGGATTGGATTAGAGTTCTGAATAGTGAGAACGTTGGGAGCTTTAGCTACCCGGATTAAGTTCCACACCTCACTTGAACAATCTTTACTTTCTGTTAATTCATGACCAACCGGGTTGTATTACAACCTTGTGCTTTGGTGAATCATATAAAGAGATTTAACATCTCCATGCTTGACTTCTATAAAATCGTGACTAAGTCATACATAAATTATGTTTATTTTTTGTATTTTCTTAATAAACTAATCTGGACGTAACATTAATCACATTCTGATCTCGTTATCACGATCCCAGTTCACAGAAATCAGTGTCGAAATGAGTACAAAATAGTCTAATACGTTTCAGGACTGTCACCTCGCACGAGGTGAACAGTCAACTCGTATGAGGTGCAAGTAAATTCGTACGAGACACCAGTCAACTCGTACGAGTTACAAGTCAGCTTGCACGAGGTGGTCAGTCCACTTCGTACGAAGTGGTATTTTTCCCGTTTTCTTTCAGTACTTTCTGCTTCCGAATCTGGACCTATCGTCCGACACAGTATACTCCTGCCCACCTGTTTACCCCATGTAGGGTAACTCCGGGTTACATCACCTGATTACTCGTCCACCCTAGAACTTGCTCAAGAAGCCTGCAAAATTGTGAGCACACTTGATCCCATTTTACGCTTTATCACATTTGAGTGCAATACATGTATAAAATGCAAAATTACACAAACATACTCATACTCAATGCACGAACAATCTTTAAACATACTCTTATGCTAAACTTGAAATCACACATGCTTATACTCGATATGCTTATAGTCAGTCATTAACTTTGATCAAGCCTCCCTTAACATGTATAGCGCTATAGGAGTAATGCACCGCCTAGTAAACTTGGGGTCATGTTAAGTCATACACATCTAGTCCTTTCATGTTATGAAAGGATTATGCTTGCGGGAAACTTTGAGTTGACTAGTATACTTATGCATAATAAGTTTAATGTATGTTAGCCTCAATAATAGACAAGTACGCATGGAGATTTTTTTAAATGTTTATACTATGCTATTTTTCATTGTATGCTCGCCAATCCCTTATGTGTTGAACTATACTTTAACATGTATTGCATGTTGATTATTGATGAGGATGACATTGGAAACAAGTAGGACGACTTATATACTCATCTAGAATTGTATTATTAACGTTGTCGTACTTGATTTTTTTTCTTATTATGTTGTATTGATTCTAATTATTGTACTTGACCTTTGTTAAAGAAATCAAATTTTGTTATTAAGATACTTGTTACATTTTAGCGTTATGATGTCTCGAGCAATCTTTTTCGTCCCGCCTTGATGTTTACACCATCGGTTGGGGTGTGACAAATTGGTATCAGAGCCATAACAATAGGGATTTAGGTAGAACTGTCATGTATGACCTAGTCTATAGTCTAAGCACCAAACAGACCTCTTCGTATTAACAGAGACCTTTGTGTGGATTGAAGCGCTTGGTGCGACTTGACCTCTTCATGCGAACTGAATAGCTTCGCACGATGTGGTGACCACTTCACATGAAGTGGCACTCACTTCGTACGAAGCGAGCCCACTTCGTACAAAGTGAACTGTCCATCGATTAAAACGTGCGAACTTTTCTTGTTCTGCTTCTGATCTAACCTTGTTTCATACAATGATACCCATCTTTCCTAAGGCTTACACAATACACACTTGAAGACATGAAGACACTCATACCATAAGCGAGAGATCTCACCAAATTAGGGGTGAAACCTGCACTCTGGTGATCACTCTCAATCCACGTATCCATTTTTGCACGAAGTGCACTATCAAGTTAGGAGTGATATCCACATCTTGATGGGAAACTTCCATTTCATACTCTAGTGGGTTTTACCAACGAGTCAAAATTTGCTCCTCGTATGGTAAATAACAACCACATTAGGATATGATGTTAGCAAGTTAAGGGTGATACCCGTATCTTATTGACTAGTGCCACTCCTCGATTTTCAATCTCGCCAAAGCTCTAATTTTCGATCGGTTAGGGACATGTAGTAACTAGAAGGGTAAAATGTCGTTAACCATGCCTCGGTGAGAGTATTTTACCTATTACGCCAAAAAATGCCTCCCTAATTTGAAAGCACTTGCAATTCGCTTTGGAATAGTCGAAGTTTCTAAATCCGAAACACTCCCATGTTATATCGAGCCTCTCATTTTATGTGACTCAATTTCCATATATTTTACTTTGATACATTTATCGTTTCAAACGCACAAATCGCACTCTCCTCGCAATCTAAAACAATGCTAATAATCGTGAAGAAACTAAATTTACGCTTTTTACATTCTTTTATATGTGACCACACTTTGAAAATACGTGTTATATTCATGCTTTATACGTCACAATTATGTGCTACTTGATATACTTATACGAAACTATGTGAAGCTTATGTGCTATGTGAAATACTTGTATTCTCCATGCAATCAAAACGCTAATTGACGAAATCATCATGATCAAATCCCATCCTTTACCACTATCTCAACTCTTAAGATGTCTTCTGACGATGAAAACTTGGACTCCAAGAAGATCGTTAGCAACACCAGCAACTCCATGACCAAGAAAGAGATGATGAAATTTATAGCCAAGCTGATGGCCACGATACTCCCTGACATCATTAACCGTATCCAACATGCCTCCACCCTTACAAACACCAAAAACCACGATGACACGAACAAGCCTAAGGATGAAAGGCCTAAACCTTCCTTCACCTTTAAGAAGTTCAACTCCTGCAGCCAACGCCCTTCACAGGCGAAGACGGGGCAACAAAGATGCTCCAATGGCTCGATGCTATGGAGGTCACCATTCGCCAAAGTGGTTGTCCCGACGACCAATAACCATTAGTGCTCGCGACGTATTCCGATCGAGAGCCCTCTATAGGTGGACATTAGAATGCAATAGGCATGGCAATGACGCGGCCTACTCTCTGACTTGGTTTGAATTCCAGAAACTCATGAAGGACGAGTTTTGTCACACCCCGACCCGCAGCGGAAAAGGTGATCGGGGCATGATTGGGTTATCATCAAAGCTCATGACATTTATTATAACGTTTCATATTCATTATTACAATTTAATGGGAAATATACAATCATAATTACATCATGTCCTAAACATCATTCTAGACTTCATTGTTTTCTTCTAAGGCATTTCCTATGTGTTTCCTTGCTTCATCCTGTTCACCTGTATCATGTGTAAAAATGGTTTTTGGATCAACAAAAAGTTGGCGAGTGAATCCTATGAAAAACATTTGAACAAGTTTATTTAATTGATTATAAAATAAAGTGCACAACCACATATGAGTAAATATAGATGTAAACTTATTCACAAAACACTTAATCATTAGATAATGCACACACATACAATAATGGATTGTTTTGAGGCACGCGTTGCTCAACTCGTCTCCTACGAGGAACTGATGGGCCTAATGAATGATTTGCATATAACTTGACAATATGAAATACATAACTACAAACAATATATACATTCTAAGTTTAGATCACAATATGGTATGGCACAAGTTTAAATAAACGAGTTAATTTTAGTGACATATAACACACCCCAAAACGTGTAATTAAAAAGGGGAGTTGTAAGATTCACTCACATTAGGTGCGTTCGGTTGATGATGTTGAATGCGCACGAAGTTTGATTTAACCACGAGTGAAACTAACCTAGATAATAACATAATGGTTTGGTAAATAAGTGGATTTTATTAAATCAATTTTTGTAGGATTATTCGATATATTTTTGTGAGTTTAAGGCTATTTTCTAACTTTAAAAAAGTTATTTTTAAGTATTTTTAATTGATTTTTAAATAAAATAAATAAATAAAAATAATAAAAAAATGTTGACTTTTTGACCGTTGACTTGTTGACCGTTGACTTGTTGACCGGTTTTATTGTGTAATTGTGTGCGTCGGGTGAGGCTCGAACCCGAGACCTCCCGTTCGCGTGCACGCAGCTCTACCAACTGAGCTACGTGTCTAACCTGAAATATTTCTGTTTTTAATTATATTTATATACTAATTGAATTAAACCGAAAATCATTTATTTTAAAAACGATTTTAATGCATCGAACCGGTGCTGAGCACAGGTCTCGAACCCGGGACCTGTGGTTTAGGTTGACACACAGTCCACCGTTGGGTTATCATCAAACCCGGGACGAATTTGGTCCGTTTTCCGTCTTGATTCGTCGGTTAATAATTTTCCAGCGGTTATGACTTGTGTCGCGGACTAGACATCGGTTATAACCGACGTCGTTGTTAATGTTTACGTTGAGTCAAAAGTAACCGACGGTGATTGACGAAATCGTCGGATTTTCCGGCGTCAGCGGATTTGGGCGCGCTGTTGACTGGGTTTGATTTCTGTTTCATTATTTGAATTAATTGTTTGGATATATTACTAAAGAACACAAGTGGCGCAGTGGTTGGATGGTTGGAAGTTAAGGCGTTGTTGACTAGGTTGACCCGGCTGACCCGGGTTCGAAACCCGGCAGTCTTGTTTTATTTTTAAACCACTATTTTTAATACTTTTTCAAATATAAATTATATATTCCAATATACTTATTAATTATGTATCGTTTAAAAATAATTTGGGCATTAAATACGCAACGAAATTTTTAACTGATTGTTCGGTTAATAAATGGAGCGGGTTTGGTAAATCCGGTTTTTGACGGATGTTACAGTACCCCCTGCTTTTTAGAAATTTCGTCCCGAAATTTAAGTAGTGACATATTTGTCTAAAAAGGATGGTGTTTAGTTTGACAGTTACATACCTAGAAAAAGAGTAAGAGTTTAAATTTTTGTTTGAGGCGGTAACGTTCCTTGTAAGGGTTGAGTACCCTGCTACAGGAATCGCTTTTTGTTGCCTACGGTAAAAATATTGATAAGCAGAGTTTATTCACTAAGTATGATTTCTTGCGCAAGAGTTTTGATATGTTTGGAAAGATAAGGTTATATTCTAAAACAAAATTTCTAATACTACAACCTACATGGAACTTCTCATAACCGCCTAACAATGCCTCTGATCCTTTGGCAAGAATACTTATATATAGGAAGTACCAGCGGCGTATCCACCATATTCTTGTCAAATTTTCATTGGTTTTATCAGTAAGTTATGATTGGTTCTATGATGTGACTCTAGAACATAAATAAACACCACAACCAATGTACCAAGAAATTTCTAAATCCTACATGGAACTTCTCATAACCGCCTGACAATGCCTCTGATCCTTTAGCAAGAATACTTATATATAGGAAGTACCAGCGGCGTATCCACCATATTCTTGTCAAATTTTCATTGGTTTTATCAGTAAGTTATGATTGGTTATATGATGTGACTCTAGAACATAAATAAACACAACAACCAATATCTGAGTTCAAATTCTGATAGCATACATGTTTGAATGGTGACAGTTCCTCTCTCGTTCGTTATGATGGAGAGGTTTAGTTTATGTAGAAATAGAACACAATCCAATTTCTTTAAATGATAAGATGATATGAATGTTAAATCAGTGAAGGTAACACAAATTTTCAACCAAGACAATACTAAATCCTACATGGAACTTCTCATAACCGCCTGATAATGCCTCTGATCCTTTGGCAAGAATACTTATATATAGGAAGTACCAGCGGCGTATCCACCATATTCTCGTCAAATTTTCATTGATTTTATTAGTAAGTTATGATTAGTCCTATGTGACTCTAAAACATAAATAATCATACAACCAAAGCTTGAGTCTTAATTCTGATAGTATACATGTTTGAATGATGACAGTACCTCTCTCGTTTGTTATGATGGAGAGGTTAGTCTATGTAAAAATGGAACACAATCCAATTTCTTTAAATAATGAGATGATATGAATGCTAAATCAGTGAGCATAACACAAACTTCAACCAAAACAATACTAAATCCTACATGAAACTTCTCATAACCGCCTGATAATGCCTCTGATCCTTTGGCAAGAATACTTATATATAGGAAGTACCAGCGGCGTATCCACCATACTCTTGTCAAATTTTCATTGACTTTATCCGCAAGTTATGATTAGTTCTATGTGACTCTACAACAAACACAACAACCAAAACTTGAATCTCAATTCTGATAGTATACATGTGTGAATGATGACAGTACCTCTCTCGTTTGTTATGATGGAGAGGTTAGTCCTTGTGGAAGTGAGACATAGCTCAACTTCTTTAAATGATGAAATTGAAATGCGCTGAAATGTATGATGAACAACTTCAACCAAAACATTACTAAATCCTACATCGAACTTCTCATAACCGCCTGATAATGCCTCTGATCCTTTGACAAGAATACTTATATATAGGAAGTACCAGCGGCGTATCCACCATATTCTTGTCAAATTTTCATTGACTTTATCCGCAAGTTATGATTAGTTCTATGTGACTCTAAAACAAACACAACAACCAACACTTGAGTCTCAATTCTGATAGTATACATGTTTGAATGATGACAATACCTCTCTCGTTTGTTGTGATGGAGAGGTTAGTCTATGTAGAAATGGAACACAATCCAATTTCTTTAAATGATGAGATGCTATAAATGCTAAATCAGTGAGTACAAAACAAACTTCAATCAAGACAATACTAAATTCTACATGGAACTTCTCATAACCGCCAGATAATGCCTCTGATCCTTTGGCAAGAATACTTATATATAGGAAGTACCAGCGGCGTATCCACCATATTCTTGTCAAATTTTCATTGGCTTTATCCGTAAGTTATGATTGGTTCTATGTGACTTTAAAACATAAACAAAATAAAATAGTAATTCGCATTAAGATCCTTGGATAAGATTCCAATTTATAACTGGGATACGGGAAAATTGAGATAACATAAAGAAAACATAAAAACTAAGCGGTTGGAGTTGAATCTTGATTTTCGGTGAAGGGGACTAGTTGGGTGGTTTCGTTTGGGTCGTCCTTATCTTCAACAGGATTGGCGTTGATGTTGAAAACTCTTCCTCTTGCTGGTGGCCTAGTGATTAGGTTTCCTTGATTTTCTTGGTTAACTTGGTTTGCTTGAGCTTGGGCGTTTATGATGTTAACCAATCGGGGGCACGTGTTTCTAAAGTGGGTAGGGTCGCCACAATTGAAACAAGTTCGAACATATGGGAACATGGGGTATTGGGGTTGATGATAGGTTTGGATCATGTTTTGAGTAGGGGAGAGATTTGGTTTTGAGAGGTGCGGCAAACCTTGCTCAAATGACCATAGCGTCCACAATTCGCACATAGTCGACAAGGTAAGGTAGATGGATGGTGATAAAAACAGGTGTTACATCGAGGGTGAGGTCCAAGGTATGGTTTCTTATTCGGGTAAGTTGAGTCGGGTGCTACTTGAGTGATTGGGATAGCTTGGATGGGTATGGCTTGGATGGGTATGGCTGTGTGTCTAACCCGAGATATATCTTGATTTAAATTAAACATATATACAACTGAAAACTTCATCTTCTTCGTTAAACTTAACCAGAATCGGTGTCCGACTGGTTCGACGATTTAATCAAGTTCTTTTGTGTGTTGTGATTAGTTACATGTGAGATTAATAAAAAGAATGAGAGATTAAGTGTAAGATATACCGAACAGGGCTCCTCTGTTTCGCCGGCGAAACTCCGATGACAGCAGGTTATTCCGGCGACGTGTGTCTTGCGGCAGAGGGTCTTCAGGGAGCTTGAGATGAGTGTGGGTGGCTTCGGTATGAGCTCTGGGTGTTCAGTTTTTAGAGTGAGGCACAGAGGTGAAGGGGTTCGGTTTTCCGGCGAGTTTCAGAAGTTTTCTGGCGAGTGAAATTACGTCGAGAAAGGGTGTGATTGTGAGCGAAAAGGCTAACAGAAGTTAGAGGGTGTATTTATAGGGCAGAACATTGACGAATTTGGTCCGTTTTCCGTCTTGATTCATCGGTTAATAATTTTCCGGCGGTTATGACTTGTGTCGCGGACTGGACATCGGTTATAACCGACGTCGTTGTTAATGTTTATGTTGAGTCAAAAGTAACTGACGGTGATTGACGAAATCGTCGGATTTCCGGCGTCAGCGGATTTGGGCGCGCTGTTGACTGGGTTTGATTTCTGTTTCATTATTTGAATTAATTGTTTGGATATATTACTAAAGAACACAAGTGGCGCAGTGGTTGGATGGTTGGAAGTTAAGGCGTTGTTGACCAGGTTGACCCGGCTGACCCGGGTTCGAAACCTGGCAGTCTTGTTTTATTTTTAAACCACTATTTTTAATACTTTTTCAAATATAATTATATATTCCAATATACTTATTAATTATGTATCGTTTAAAAATAATTTGGCCATTAAATACGCAACGAAATTTTTAACTGTTTGTTCGGTTAATAAACGGAGCGGGTTTGGTAAATCCGGTTTTTGACGGATGTTACAAGTTTTGTCCTCCCCACGAAACCCAACAACTCGAAAATGAGTTTTGGAACATCAAACAAGTGGGAAGTGACAATGCTGGGCTGACAACAAGGTTCAAACAGCTGAGTACGAGAAGACCATTGCCATGTGTATTCGAGCTTTACCCTCTTCATTCTCCAACTACGTTGAGTCTTCTCAACCGAAAACCATCGAAGATGCTTATCGCCTCGCAACCAAGTGTAACCATAACATGATTACGGAAGGAGCCTTCGAAACGAAGGGTTCAACCAAATCAGCTCACCAAGCCACCACAGAACCAACCCTATAAGCTACACCTACTAAACCATGCTCATACTAAATGCACGAACAATCTCTATACATGCTCTTATGCTAAACTTGAAATCACACATGCTTATACTCGATATGCTTATACTCAATCATTAACTTTGACCAAGCCTCCTTTAACATGTATAGCGCTACGGAGTAACGCACTACCTAGTAAACTTGGGTCATGTTAAGTCATACACCTCTGATCCTTTCATGTTATGAAAGGATTATGCTTGGGGGAAACTTTGGGTTGACTAGTATACTTATGCATGATAAGTTTAATGCATGTTAGCCTCAAGAATAGACAAGTACGCATGGAGATTTGTTTAAACGTTTATACTATGCTATTATTCAAACTTGTATGCTCGCCAATACCTTGTGTGCTTAACTATACTTTAACATGTATTGTAAGTTGATTATTGATGAGGATAACACTAGAAACGAGTAGGACGACTTAGATACTCATCTTGAATTGTATTATTAACGTTGTCGTACTTGAATTTTGTTCCAATTATGTTGTATTGATTCCCAATTATTGTACTTGACCTTTGTTAAAGAAATGAAATTTTGTTATTAAGATACTTGTTACATTTTAGCGTTATGATGTCTTGAGCAATCTCTTTCGTCCCGCCCTGAAGTTTCCACAATCGATTGGGGTGTGACAGGTTTGAACCATATTCTCATTAGGAGGTAGAGCCATGATCAGATTGGGATCATGAAAATGTTAGGTCATAGTTTGAGCATTATTTTGGTTTCGAGGTTTATTAGTTGCGGTATTTTGGGTAAAACGACAAATATTGATCACGTGGCCATAACGTCCACAACTAGTGCACTGTCGGCAATGGATATTGGGTAAATGATGGTAGTGGCAGTGATTGCATTGGGGGAAAGGACCAGTATAAGGTTTCTTGTTTGGGTGAGTAGTGGGTGTGACTTGGGTTATTGGATTGGCTAGTATATGAGGATTGGTAGTAGTCACTATATAGCTCTTGTTGTTGTCCTTTCGCTTCTGTTTGCTGACATGAGAAGGCTATTCAGTCTTGGTTTCTTTCGTCTCCCTTGGCTCCATGGCTAAAGCTTTGTCGACTGAACCCTTATACCCTTTTCTCTTAAGATCCCTCGATTTAACACGGTTATTAGTGAGTTGAGCAGATAAACGGATAGTTGCTTCAGGAGTGGCATGGTTACTACTTAGCATAGGGTCTTAGATTTTCAAAGGAAGACCCCAATGTATCACTCTATGAGCATGGAGATAGGAGTGAACAGATAAGGGACCATCTAACACAGCTCGTGAAGTCATTTGTTATAAGCTATGTTTTCACCACTATCTTTCTTTAACTTCTAGAACTCGTTATCCAAATTATTGATTTCATTTCATGGAAAAAATTCTTAGGTCATGATTTCTTTGTGTTGTTCTAAGCTAGAGCCACTGCCACTTTAGCACCACGCGTATTTTTTTCGCCATTCCGCTAGGTTAATGTATTTCCTAGTAAACGACTAGTTGCATATCGGACTTTGCAATTGTTAGGACAATAACACTTCATAAGGGTACTCTCCATTTCTTTGAACCAACGAAGGAGAGCGGTAGCACCCTCAGTGCCTTCATAAGTGAAACCGTCACATGACTTGAAGTGTTTGAAAGAACACTTGGTAGGGTTAGCATCATCAAGGTTCACTTGATTATCGGCTCCTTGATTGTTTAGGGCTTATTGGAGTTGAACCACAATATTAGGAATAACAACGGACATTTATTTCTATGATGTGAGCCACCATGCATCGGCTAGAGTTTCTAGTGCGTTTCCCAATGTGATGACGTTTAGCAGACATCTACAGGGATCAAAGCAAATAGTTCGTGAATTTTCAAATATAAGTGGATTTATAAATTGAATAACGAATAACCACAAGAATATGAAAGTTACGATATAATGAAAATTCCAAAACGTGACATCATACGTGTGACACCCCAACCGATGATGGAATCATCCAGGCGAATGTAGTTAGATTGCTCAAGATTTCATAACACTAAATGTGACAAGTATTTAATAAATAATACTTCATTTCATCGCTAACGGTTCAAGTACATGAATTGGAAAATAAAATACAACAAGTAATGAACAACTAATCTATAAATATGAATTTAATGTTTGGTGCGTTTCTAGGTCGTCCCTACTAGATTTCATTGATATAAACATCATCAACAACTTGCAACATGTTTTAAAGTATAGTTCAACACAAAAAGTATTGGCAAGTGCACAAGTTTAATATAGCATAAGTGTGTAAAATGTTCGTGCGAATCCGCATGGCAAAAATAGTTAACTAGAATAATGTATCATGACATGCAATTTTACAAGTTAATCCTCTAATTACAACATGAATTTAAAGACTTAACATCACCACAGGACTACGGTCGGTGCGTTACTCCTATAGCGCTATACATGTTAAGGGGAGTCTCGTACAAAGTTAATGATAAGTGAATAACATAAGAATGTTCCAAGAATACAAATCAAGTATCACGTATTTTAAGCATGCATGTTGGATTGTTTGTGTTTGGAGAAAGTATAAGTGAGAATTTGTAATTTGATAGGTTAAACATATTGCACCCAAAAGTGTAATAGCGTAAAAAGGGCGTTCGAGTGTACTCACAATTTTGCAAAGCTTTCCGATTATCCGTGTTTTGACGAGTTGGTGAGAATAGGAGAAGGAAGGTGTTTGGTGGTTGGAGTTTATGGAATGTTGGGATTTGGATTTAAGTATAAAAGTATACGTATGCCAAAAGTATACCTCGTCTAGACACTCGTTTGGACACTAAGTTTTAAAGTGTTTTCATGGGTCCTAACGTGCCCATTAGAATCACGAACGAGGAATAAAGAACGAAGATAGTATAACATATATTCACAACGTGTAATCATTACTCGATTAACATCAAGAATTCGGTTAGGTTTATATTTATATTATATATATCTAATAATAAATCTGACATATATTATCATAGAATTCATGGAAGTCAACCATGGAGGTGGGAGCACCTCATTTGTATGATTCACCAATGCACAAATCACCTCAAGAATGATTCAGATGGTCATGAATAAAGGAAAGTACTTAACTAAACTATGAACAACCAAGTAAGCAAGCTAGGTGCGTGCATCCCCAACATGGCAACGTTTGGGGACGTGTCGTAGCCTTGTTACCAAATAAAAGCTGAACAAGTTTTAGTTGCTTAAACATAGAAAACATCAAGTGAGGTGGTGGAATGAAGGTAGGTTAGCCAAGGCTTCCAAGTATTCACACCTATACCAAAACACAAGTCTTGCCTTAAGAGTTATGGCAAGCTCGAATGGTTTCATCACTAGTGGGTTGTATAAACCTTATTAAAACAAAATGTTTAGAGGGTAATGTGTGACAACCAGCATTTTCCAGTTGTAATTAAGCACTCAACGAATAGGAATACCATTATAATCAACGTAATTAGACGTAAATTAACTCAATCAGGCCTTTGGAAAGCCTAGGAACGTCTACTTGCTTCACGTTACGCGATATGGCGACAATCGATAACTTTAACGCGAAATCGAATGATTAAGCGAACTGATGCCGAACAAATGCTGACAATGCCTAAAATTATGAATTTTATACTTATAAAATACGCGATAAATTTGGATCGTTGAACGTCGCAAAGCACAATGCAGAGGTTTCGCGAAAATCGAGACGCATCGACAACGAACGGAAACCGCGGACTAGAGATACGTCTAAATAATAATATATTATGATATATTTGGCTTCGTTTTCGAATTTTAATGCTCACGGAAGAAACTAGAACAAAAAACGGATCAGAAACGGCAAACAGGGCAATTACGCGATTTAACGCAACGAACGGATTACGCGTCAAAACCCGACTCTCGATATAATTTAATACGTTTTTGAGTCTAAACGAATAAATTTCGATAAATAACAATACTCGGATCGAAAAACGGACTATAAATGGCCATCGTAGAAATTTTACGCAATTTTGACACAAACAACGAGCGGGCGCGCCAAACACCAACCTCCGACTAAATTTTAAGTGTTTTGAATGCTAAATAAACATGTTATGATATTTCATGAGGTTCGGGAGTAAAAATCCGGTCGTAGAGACGTATTGGGCATCAACACATGATAACGGGCCTCGAGCCCAACCCACTAAACAAACCCTACATATAAATACTCCTTAACTCCCTCTTCCTCATTTTTAACAAACCCTAGCCCCCATGTTCAACAGTCCTGCCCTCTCCCCTCTTTGAAATTCGGTCATCGGAATTTCGGTGACCACCGGTAAGATCCCGGTCACCCCTTTCGGCAACACCCGCACACCACATCCACCCACACCCCTCACCGACATTCCCTGTCTCCTTTCTAACACACACCCGCGATCATACATATGTAGAAAGAGACAGACAGAGCTAGAGAGAGAGAGACTGAAATTGAGAGATTGAGAGAGAGAAAGAGACCGGCGACAGTCAAACGGCGGTCGCCGCCAGCGGTGGTTCGCGGTGGCATGTCTGCAGCGCAACATTCCGAGTGGCGGTGGTGGGGTTCGGTCAAGGTAGCCAGCGGCGGCTGCTGGCTGTTCCTGGTAGATGTCAGCGGCGGCGGAGTTTTGGTCAGCTCCAGTTCATCATGATTCAAATTCGATTCAGTTCCGATTCGTTTCCAGTTCAACTCGTTCCGGCTCAGATTTCGGTTGGGTCAGTTCCAGTTCAATTAAGTGGTTCTGTTAGGGATGGTTTGGCTCGGGTTCAGTCGCGGTTCGGGTTCGGTCAACGAAGTTTTCAGTTCCGGTTCACTCGAGTCGACACAGTTCAGTCTGGTTCATATATCGGTTCAGGTTTCGGTTTGGGTTCGATTCAAACTTTTGTTTTTATTTGGATCACCTTTGTTTCAGTTTTGATACAGGTTTCGTTTCAGGTTCGGTTAAGATGGTCATCCGGGTCTCGGGTCTCTGTTCGGTCAACGAGTCAACTCAGTCAACACGGGTCCAAAACCCGGTCAACTCAGTCAAACTTGGCCAACAGCGGTTCTTGGTAAAATAATATTGACGCAAGTATTAAATAATTATTTAAAGTTTTGTCTTAACGCGACATCGAGCTCGAACCGGCACGACTATGAAAACGACAAAAATTATACGTGAAGATTTCTAACTACTCGGACTTATACATAAACGTATTAGTGTTATTTTTTTTTACAAATATATATATAAATACCAGCCGAAAACCGAATCGAAATCGTTATACAATATATATAAATATATACATCTAATTACATACATATATATTATTAAACTTGATCGCGATGATTATTGGACGTTTTAAAGATACGAAAGAATTATTAATATCTTGGTTACATTGAATTGTTGCGTTTTGACTAATATATCGACAACTTGTGTTGTCAGGATCGTCCAAAAACAGAGGAAACTCTACCCGTTTTTCGTAAAAATCCGCAAAGTGAAACGTGTTTTTTTTATAAAAACAAAACCTTTCCGATTCAAGTAAATTTGATAAAAATAAATATAAATGTATATTTATTTTAACGACACTTATAACTTACGAAACGAGGTTGTAACCATTCGAGCAAATGTGGTGTACTAATTAACGGAACTCGGAAAAACATATATAATATAAATATAATTGTTTATATTTAAATCAAACGTCGTTAATTCGTATACATTTTATAAAAATAGTATAATCGTTTATATTTATATCAACCGTCGGAAATTTTGAATAACATTTATGAAATAAATATAATCGTTTTATATTTATTTCAAACGATTGTTAATCCGTACACTTTTATAAAATAAGAATAATTATTTATAATTATTTCAAACTTCTAAACGAAGCACAACACATTATTGTAAGTCGGTAACACAGTGTAATATCCGAGTTATTATCTAAACAAACAAACAAAAATCGATTCTCGCGAGCGTACAACTATATAATTATTTTATTAATTATAAACGGACGTAAGATTATTCCGACTACGCGACGACCACTTGGGAATCATACGACCACATCCTACGAATCTACAACATGTGGTATTTTTATACCAACATTTGTCTACGTACACGCACGACCAATCGAGACGACTAATACGATACCCTAAATATATTTTATAATTGTATATAAACATATAGATACGTTAAACCTCTAAGAAACTAAGTGTTTTCAAGACTTAGTAACTATCACCGGAATTAAATGGAACTTAACATGTCTACCTTATCCGTTCCCATTTAGATAACAACCTACTGTCGAATCGTTTTGTTAGCAATTCGGTAGAGCTCGGTGACATGTAGTATAGCTACGTCATTCTTAGAAACTTACAAGTTATTCCATTTTAGGAATACCTTAGATTGCATGCCAGCGAGTCAAGTTGCGGAGACAACACTATGGAAATAACATTAAGCTAGCTTTGCACTGGATTATCCAGGTGAGTTCATAACCCCCACTTTTTACTGTTTTACATTTTTAGAAATTTTTTCGGGGGTGGAAAGACATGTAAGTTTTGCAAAAGTACACAAAATTTCGTTGAACGAAAACTATATGTTTCTAAATTATGATACGAAGGAACTGCAACAAACTCAAATGGTTTACAAAAGGTTATTTCTAAACCATGATACAAATAAAATCCAACAAACTCAGATGGTTTACAAAAGGTTATTTTTAAACCATGTTGCAAATGAATTTCAATATACTCAAATGGTTTACGAAAGGTTTATGTTAAACGTACCGGTTTTACAAAACACTCGTGTATTTTCAATACGTGCATGAGTTTCATAACTAGTGACGGGAAGGTCCTAGTTACAACGGGACTGGTTTGTCCTGCATACAAATAAGGGGACTGGTTAGTCCAGCTTACAGACTCAAATGGGCTAGGCCCATTCTCATTTGTGCGAGGCACAAAGACTCGAGTGGGTTAGACCCACCTATACTCATGCGAGGCACGAAGACACAAGGACTGGATTATCCTCTACTCAACAATAAGGGTCGTATGGTCGCTTAAAACTGTACAGTGAAGTCCTCGCTACATATCGGAAACTATAACCGCCTGCTAGTCTACCGTCTTGAGTAAACGGTTTGGCGAGGCACTTACTAGCTTGGGGAGGGTTATAGGCTCATGCGGGCATGTTGTCTTTGTCATACGCGGACATCGACGGTTATTCAATTATTACAAAAACAAGGTTTTCAATGGACATGCCGAGAAAAATGGTTTTATTACGTTTTCTCAACAACATTTTAACTGTTACCAAAAAGATTTATGTTAAATCTTTTCGAACAAACTATGAACTCGCCAACTTTATGTTGATTTTTCGCATGTTTCTTTCTCAGGTTACAAATTTTAAAGTATGGCACGATTGGAATAGTGGAACCCATGGGGATTCGAGTACTTAGCGGCCGTTCACTTCCTAGAAGTCTTAGCATTTTCAAAACACTTTCGATTTGCAATGAAGATACCAGTCAGATCACGCCCAGCTCTGATGGTTTTGTCGGGGTGTGACATAATGTACACCTCTAACTTGAAAGAATCAATCTTGAACAAGCTTACTAACCATAGACTTGGTTAGTAGCAAAGGAAGCACAAGATTGTTTAAGAAAGCATAAGTTTAATAAAAGTTAACATTAAAATCTTCCAAAACAGAAAGTTTGGACCTTAAAATGGTGATTTCCACCTTGGTTTACCATGGTAAACCTGTGAAAACAATCCTAGAGGTGTTCCAAGCTTTATAGAGAAAGAATTGGTGAAGAAAAGTGAGATGAAGCTCACTTTAGGACTTAGAATGATTCCATCCAAACTTGCAAATGTAACTGATTTGAGAGTGTTTTTGGAGAGTAAAAGAGTTGGAAAATTGAAAATGAGGTGGTGGAGACTTAGTTTTATAATGGAGGATTAGGGTTGGTGTTAAAGAAGCATGTATGGTGATGGGTGAAGAAGAGGTGAAGAGAAATGGCCAATCTACAGCAAGGAAACAACTTTCTGCGGATTAGTGGCCTTCGCGTTACGGAAGCTGGAAGAGAAAGCGGTTACGTAGAGCGGCGCCCTCTTTTCCGTTTGAAGTTTGTTTCTATATACGTTGGCCCCTAAATTTCTATTTGTTTAACATCTTAAGCTATAAGTTTGTAAATTAACATGTTTTCAAAAATAAAATGCATAGTCAAGTATAGTTCGAGCATCGTGAATGTACGGGTGAGTATTTGTACGCATAATAAGTATTGTTAGTGAGAAAACGTGTATTTAATGATTGATTGTATGTAAAACATGTATTTAATAGTGAGAAAACAATAATCAGTCCCTAGCAGGGGCGACCTACCTTAGGGGAAAGGGTAGCCTCCGCTACCCCTTGGCGCTCCGACGGTAGTGTAAAATTTGGAACTTTAACTTTTTTTCGATTTAGTTGTCCCTTTTTTAGAAAACGTTACCCCTACGAAGATTTTATAGATCCACCACTGGTCCCTAGTTAGACAAACAGGTTCATCGGTTGATTAGATTTATACGAATGACAGCCTAGACCACGTCCCAACTACCGGTACTTAACCCTTCCAGTTACTACATGTCCGTCACAAGCACTCACTTTGACGCGATTGAAAAACTCGAATGAAATTCGAAATCTTGAAATGAAATTATTGGAAATCTAATTGATTAAGACTATGAAAACGAAAATAGAAATCAAATAAATAAGAGTTACGATATAATGTGGTGTGTGCATCTGTGACATTAATTTAAATCAGATAATAGCACATAAAACATATAATAACATGTAACACATAACATTTAGCATACATAACAACTAAAGGTGCTCATCATGAATATGTGTGTGTGACACTAGAAATTTTAAAACATGTAAATTTTAACAATAAGCTAGGACAAACAAACATTTAGCACATAAGCACTTAACTATACTCATCTAAGGGTTATAGTCTAATAACCTATCCTAAATCCCTATAACTATTAACTCTGACATCAATCTGTCACAACCCCAACCCTAACGGATTATTGGCCGGGGCATGATTATTGTCCAAAGCTTACGACACTATTAAATATATCATAATTAAACATGATATGTATTTTAATTGTCACACATTACATAGAGTTCAAATAATCCAACATTACCCAAAAGAAATAACACAGCAACAATCTCTTATTAACTCCTATAGGAAATCCGTATGTGATCCCGATCTAAGTTTTCCTTGATTCTCATTTCCTGTATCACATGTAAAAAGGTTTTTGGGTCAACTACAATAAACTGATGAGTAAATCAAAGTTGATTAAAAGTTAGTTTATTTTAGAAGTAAACATCTATTTGTTTTTAAAAGTAAACATTTATTTATTTTTAAAAGTAGCCATTTATTCATTATTAAGAGTAAACATGCAAATAATGTGTTATTGAGGCAATCACAACCAATAACTACAAAAAAAAAATACTAAATCATAACAAATACCACAACATAGACAATAAACAAAATAACCAACACTTGAGTCTTGAACCTAAAAAGGGTGTGACTAAATGATAACGGTGCCATCATCCCATAGTCATGAGGAAAGGGTCATTCTATCAATAAGTGAGACGATACCCACATCCCATGTCATGAGGCAAGGGTCTAGCTAGGAATAAGTGAGGCGATATCCACATCCCATAAATTATGAGGGAAGCTTAACTGAGTGTAAGTGCGCCTACAAATAAGTGAGACAATTAAAAATTGAATAACCATTGCACACGAATTAAAGAAATATTTAAAATCAAGTGACTCATAACGCATAAATACACCATTATTTGCATGCGTTGATAATTGTATAATAATGAATGAATATCAAATAACGTGACGCGTGACACTCACAAAACGGTTAATGTAAAAAGGGGAGTAAGATGTACTCATTGTTTGCGTTTATTTGATCCTTGAATTAACCACACGAATTTTAGAAGAAAAACTCCAAAAAGCAATGTTACCCTAAAATATAAATAACAAAAATATACTACACATCCAAAAAAAACTATAAAATAAATTCTAAGATTTGAAGGTTTTTGTATAACCTAACATAATTATAATTCTTCCAACAAAAATACTTACTTATTATTAGTAACTAATTAAATACTTGTGACAAGTTGTAATTATAACATAAAAATAGTTACGTCATAATTCATATATTTTATAGTGTAGTTTTTATGTTACATCATAATTCATATATTTTATAGTGTAGACCAAGTTTAGTTACTCTACGTCTATTTTAACAATAAATATTATTAACCTAGTCAAATTATTCAATTCATACCTGATAAGTCTAAAAATAAGGAAAAAGAAATAATAAAACATGATAATAACAATTTATATTATTACAAGTTGAAAATATCACTCTAACTAATAAATAAAAATTTGTCTTATAAGCTTATAAGTCCAAAAATCCATCTTTCCATGTCCTACATGTTATTCAAAATCACTATATTTATTTAAGACTGAATTTATATTTATAATTTAATTAGTCATTTTGTTACCAATAATCTACCATGGGTCATGAATTTATAAAAAAAAATTCCAAGTCTTGTGTATTTTACAGGAAATCAAAAAATAATACTCTTGATATTTATTGATAGTTTCATATTTTTGTATAATTTTCAATATAATATATCTTATTTCAAATTTACAATTTATCCATTTGGTGTCCAAAAATTTCTCAAACATTATAGAAATTGCCTACATCATTATGCCGTGTCATTTAATGTAATAGGCTAAATTGTTAGATTTTGATTTTGTTTTGTAAGTGTTCATCCGCACGGATGAGGTCATCTGCACGGACTAGCTAATCTGTCCCAAGGCATTCCATATTGTCTATAAATAGAAGCTTGGGTTGTAAGGTTTAGGTTAACTTGTTCACTTTGATTCGAAACTCTGTCAAATTTTCTCTGTGAATGTAAACTTGCTAAAACTTAATAAAAAGATAGAAAGTTGAAGAATTCTCGTTTTTTTGCTTCCGTAGTTGGATTCCGCACTTCTTACTGAAGTTAAGATATCACCAAGTGTTTCGAACGTCAACCATTCGATCCTAACAAGTGGTATGAGAGCTATGGGGGCTAATATACACTGGAAGACCAAGAATTCAAGTTTAAAGACTCTATATTCCACTCATTCTTCTCTTTTTCATAGTTTTACGGTCAAAATGGGCTGAACTTTTAGAAAACCTATTTTTACCATGTTTGAGCAACATATCCAAAAATTGGCTCAAAATCAGATTTTATCATGCCCAAATTTTCAACATTAGAATCTGAGCTCATTCGCATGAACAAGCTTCTTCGCACGGACTAGGGATACTCGCACGAATTAGAAAGCTGATCTCCACGAGAGAGCAGGTGATCTGCACGAGGAAGTAGGTGATCCGCACGAATTAGCTTGTAATCAGCTTGAAAATCTTCTTGTCCGCACGAACAAGGGTTCTTCTCCGTACGAAAGACTCTAATCCGTTTGAGTATAGTTGAGTTGTTATCCACACAAGAAGGGTATTGATCCGTTTGATTTTAGTTGATTTGTTATCTGCACGAGAAGGGTATTGATCCGTTTGAAATTAGTTTTCATCCGTACAAGATTGTAATCCGCACAAGAGGGTTATTCGTTCAAAGCTATCATTCGTACTAGATTGTTTATTTGTTGCAAGTGCTTATTCGTACTAAACTCAACATTTTCAAAATATGGAGGGAGAATTTTTGAACGCGTTTGCTACCTCACACACATTGTAGCTTAAAATCTTAACCTTGATAACGAAATGGGAACAACTACTAAGCCTCTCAAGCTACTTCGAATGGAAGATTACCCTAGTTGGGATGATATGTTTGAAACATGGGTCCAAGCAAACCACTTCGAATGTTGGTTGGCAATAGAAAAAGAGTATGTTATTCCTTTGGGTGAAATGGAGAGAAAATTAGTATAAGTCAGATTCCTTAAGCCAACAAAGACAAATTTATTAGAGAGAAAAAGTGTAACACCTGCCAAAAACAGATATCCAGAAAACCTGAAGCGTCTGTAACCGAACTTGCAAGAAATAAATGTGGGTGGAATGTTGATTTTGTTTTGATTTTATCTTACACACACTTATATATACTTATATATATAAACACACACTCAATTATGAAAAACGAGGTCTCGAGTCGTTAAACGATATAACATATCGAATTAGTTAAAAGCAAAATAAAATAAAACTTTTATTTAACAAAGTTAAATGAGAGGGATTTGTTGTGATACATTAGAAACTGTGATTCTCTTATATAAGTATATATACTTATATATATACACACACTCAATTATGAAAAACGAGGTCTCGAGTCGTTAAACTATATAACATATCGAATTAGTTAAAAGCAAAATAAAATAAAACTTTTATTTAACAAAGTTAAATGAGAGGGATTTGTTGTGATACCCAGGGAGCGACCCGGGTTTACCAAGTTAAACAAAGACAACACAACCACTACACCATACAAGTGTTTGGTGCAAACCTTGCATACTAATAAATTAAATACGCGCTTTGGAGCTGAAGTATTTTTGAGATATGTTAACCGCCCAAACTCGCATGCAACAATGGAAACCATAATCAACATCTGGGTCTGGGGAAAGAATAGGAAATGTGATTTCTAATCATCGAAATTGATTCAGGTTTCCTTATGTGAATCAATATTACAGCCTGGAAAACGCGTATTCTATACCAACCCGTTCAATCATTGATCATCTCTTAAACAAAAAAATACGAACCTTAAAACAACCGACAACCCCACCTTCTATCATTTGCAGAATCTGTGACCACCACAGAATCGCTCGCACCCTCTCTTTTACTCTGGAACATCAAGAACACTCGTGATAGGGAGCGATGTCTTGCCGGAGACCGGGGACGTACGCCAGAGCACAAACCGGAACTCATGGATTCGTCTCGGTCTACCTTTTATTCCTATCCGATTTTTTTATTTCTGAACAAGAAATACTACATCATTCGTTTAGTAATCGAAATTTGTAACTTGTTTCTGGTGGGTATCGGCTTGATTAATATAATGAAGATGATGACACCGTCTCACCTTTGTTTATATATAAACAATACCAAACTAAAACGTAGTTAGCAAGGTGGTCTAGTGGTGGTGTTGTTGTTGAGATGCAGGAGGTCATGAGTTCCAGACATGGCTCCTATAATATCAATGCATCTTTTTCCTTTTTATAAGACCATACATGAATCATTTCAACAACAACATAAGTTAAATCAAAAGCGGGTTTATGTTCGAGTTAGACACATAGCCCAGCACTAGGGCTTTGTGCAAATGACACTGAGGTCTCTAGTTTGAATCTGGGTAGATTAATTTTTGTTGTTTTTATTTGTTTTTCTAATTCATTTTTACTTTTTAATAAATAGATTTTTTTAATTCTTTTCTTTAATAATAAAACCTCTAAATTCAATAACAAAATAAATAGTTCATAATTTATTATAACTCTTTTATAATTCTAAAGGTTAATAATGTAATAAATTATAATATCAAATTAATTAATTAGTAAACCTTAAATTTTAGAAATTTTGTCTAACGAGATCCTTATGTGGTATTTAAATATCTACGATAACCGTTTCGTTCATTCGGAATTCTCTTCTCAACTTTTACTCGTGCGTTATTTTCACAAGGAATCACAAACGCAACCACCGTGAGTGAAACTTACAACTCCCTTTTTTATTTTATCTATACGTTTTTTGGCTGTATCATGTGTCGCATATTTTTATGGCATTTTACAAGTTTAAAATACGTGCAATTACCATTATGTAAGGTATCTATGTTATGTGTTTTTTGGTTATTTATCATTTGGTGCATTTTCATTTATTTTGGATATCACATCATCATAGGCCCGTCTGTTCCTCATTACTATGAGCGGAACTTGATGTCCCAACCATACGAGGTCAACTCCGGTTGATTGAGCCTACACCTTTCAACACACCATAATACCGTGCAACATACATTCATTCATTGGCACACCATAATATCGTGCAACATGCATACATTTTTTGAATCATTTCCGTTGGCTTGTTTATTGTTTTAGGTTGTGTTATGAGTTTGATATATAACATACAACATGATTTCTCAATAAATCAAATTTAAACATAATAAATTTCTTTTTTAATAACAATAAGGTTCCATCACTAACCTTTGTTGACCCAAAAAACGATTTTTACACATGATACAAGTGAACAAGGTACGAAGAGAAGATTGCACATAATGGCCTTAGTTAACAAGAAATGGATTAGTGGAATTTAATGGTTATATGTCTCTTATGTAATTGATTATTTGGTTTGTTTGTTATGTGAAACATATAGTTTGGATTAATGATTAATTAAAACTCGTAATAACAAGTCATAAGCTCTTTGGATCAACCCAATCATGCCCTGATCATCTATTCTGCTGCGAGTCGGGGTGTGACAAAAAGATGATGAATTTACTTCAACAAGCAATCAAAGAGGATATCTTGTCTTTATTACATCATGGTGGTTCGACTCAATTAGTCTGGTGTGCGTTGAAGAATAAGCATAAAGGAAATACTACGACGCGAAAGAGTAAGAAAGCTCTTCTGAAAAATGAATTCGACATATTTACTAGCATAAAAGGAAAAACAACGAAGCAGTTGGTAGAGAGGTATTGTCAACTCGTAGCAGAAATGAAACAAGCCAAAATAGAGAAAGAAGACGATGAATGGGTAAATAAGCTGGTTGATGAAAGGACCTACAGTGCAACGAAATGTAGGACTCTACTACAAAGGAAGTGATTCTAACATCCAGATGATTCCAAAGATTCAAACAACGTTCAGTGTAGAGACGGATTATGGGAGTCCATCAAACAACGGTGGTTTTTCTAACAGGGGTTATTATAATAGTAGGAACTATTCAAGCTTCATACAGTCCTCAGACTCCTACACAAACTCCACAGTCTTTTCAATCATCAAACACTTATTTTAATCAGGAGAGCTAGAAACCATATGTTTTGCAATGTATATCACGGTCAATCTTCAGAATGCTCAAAGCTTTACTGAGAATACAGCAAGGGAGCACATGTCTTTTCTAGCATCAATCCTGGAATCCTATGAAGGTCTAGTTGCTGGAAACATAGGAAATTGTAATATGACAAAGGAGGATTATGACCACATAGATCCAGAGGAAATGGAGCTGATAGACATTAGGTGGTGTATAGCAAGCAAGGTTAGCAGAGCTCAACGATTCACGGAGTTAATAGGTAGAAATAATATTAGGGGTCCGGATTCAAAGCTGAGGTTTGATAAATCGAAAGTTACTTAATTTCGATGCAAGGAGAAAGGTCATTTTAAATGGGAGTGCACGAATTGGGAGGTTAACGATAACAACTACAACCTGTTTGGAAGCGATTTTTACCAAAGGGCTATCCAGCACAAAAATTTTCAACATCTGCCATCTACTTCCAGACCAGTTCCTATAGAGGATGGATCTAAGTTAAAGGATTAGGCATTGGTCGTCACCCAAGAAGACGAGGGATTTAATTAGAACAACCTTATTTCAAAGCCTGATAATTTGGCACTTATGGCAAAGATCAGAGAGTTGACGAATCAGAACGTGGTGAAGTAGGAATGGATGTTACAGAGAAGGTTCAATTGAAGCTAAAAATTTAGAAGTTAAAACTTTTGAGGAAACAACAGACAAGGTTAAGTTTGATGAAGATCCAGAAGAGTTGATTGAAGGTGGATCTGTAATTTTGGATGCCGAAGTTTTTCAAGCGCCTACAAAAGAGGTTATAAACAATTCTTTCAAATCAATTTTTCCATCTGGCCTTTTTAAGAGTTTTGTAGGTTTCTTTGGAAAAAAGGCGAATTATGATGATATACACTTTAGTAATGATCAGAAAGAACCAACTGAAGAGGTTATTGATATGTCAAAAGAAATGAATGCCGAAGCACTCAATGAGATTACAAAGAAGGCGATAATAGCATAACTGAAATAGGTAGCTAAATCCACTGAAGAAGTGAAGTCTGAGTCAGTGAGAACCGAGGGTAAAACTGGTGTGGTGAAATTGGGTCTAAACAAGAATTGGTAAAACTAGAGGTTAACATTGTTGAAAATGTGTATAAAATGAAACATCTTTTCAATGCCCGAAGTGTATTGAACCGTGCAAATCATGCATTGAAAAATATGAGGCTTACAAGGTTTTGAAAAAACACACTGACAACTTGTCATCAGATTTTATCATGATGAAAGAAGCTTATAAGTTATAGAGTACAATTAAACAGTTTAGACAAGCTAACAATGATAATGATTCCATTATTCTCATGGTGAAAAGACTGTTTTAGATAAGCAAACTGCCATAAACAATCGTACTGTGACTATTACGGATCTAAAACAAGAACTTGAAAAGACTAAAATCGAAATTGAAAGAGCGGATAAGAAGTTAAAAAGTTATTCTACAGCGTCTTATGTCCTATTCTTCAGAAACTCATAGGTAAAGATGAAGAAACGGGAGAAGATGTCTATGGATATCACAATCAATGTGTTGGGTATCATCGGGTTCCACCCCCGATGTGGAATAATTATTCCAAGAAAAATCCTAATGAGGTGGATAAGGCTCTAGATGTGAAATTGAAAACTTGACCATCTGTTGAGCAAAAGGAGAAATTACCCAAGAATCTCGATGTTACCTACACCATGTCAAGTTCACATTCTGATAGTGATGATAGCTTTCACAAGTGATACATTCCGAAATCAGGAAATAATTTGTGTTATGTATAAAATGAATGGATCAGACAATTTGTATTCTAATTTTTATTTTCCACTTAGGAATGTAAGCTTGAAAATGATTGACAAAGTGTTTAAGCTTGTGGAAGTTGAGATGTCAAGTGGTCAAAAGTTTTCAAACTTTAAAAGTGAACAAAGATTTGTTGAGTCTAATTACTACAAACCATGAAACTCTTATAATAATCAACAAAGAAACAATCATTTTAGGAGAAATCTAACTAGGAATTGTTCGGGTTTGGGTAATCGAAATCATGGAAAGTTTGGAAAAACTAAATATGTTAAGAAAATGACTTTTGTTTTTAAAAAGAGTTTGGAAGCAAAAAAGAAAGTCAATTCAAGAATCAATCGAACAAAGAATTTATTGAGCAAAAGTTCAAGCGTGAACAGGTTGAAGGACTTTCTATCTTAACTGATAGAACTTGTTTTAAATGTAACCAAGTAGGACACATCTCATACAATTGCTCACAAAGATTCTAAACCTTTTCATGTCGAAAAGAAAACTTCAGAAGATGTCAAGAAAAAGTCACCAACGGTTGAACCAACAATGATTATTAAAAAGAAAGTTGAATCTAAAAAAGAGTTCAAACCGGTAAATGTTTCAACTTCTAAAATTGGTGAATCTTAAAAAAACGAACAAAATGATTCAAAGTTTTACACGAAGAAAACAAATTCTAAGAATCATGTGTGGGCGGTGAAGAAGATTGAATCTTCTAAAGTGGTTCAAGAAGTTAAATCAGCAGAAAACATTAAGATTAAAAGTCAGTTAGAATCGAAAAGTGAGAGTGTGAGCGAAGAGAAAATGGCTGCTAACCTACCCAAGAGCACAAAGACTTGGGTCTCACTGTTTAAGTAATCGTTTATTTGCATGTGTAGGGGCTACCGAGATCCGTTACATCATAGTGGATCAAGGATAGTGGAGCCTCTCGGCGCATGACGGGAATGCTAGCCCTAATGTCTGATGTTAAACCAATTAGAGGGGGTACATTAGGTTTGCAGGAAATCAAGGCAGAGGAATTGTTGGAGAGGGTATTTTATCTAACGGGATGGTATCGTTCGATAAAGTCAATTATATTGTCAAACTGTAAAACAATCTTCTGAGTATCTCGCAAGTCTGCGACAAGAAGTTCACAACTCATTTTACAAATAAGGAATGGTTAATTCTAAAGCCTAGATTCATTATTCTAGAGGAGCGGATTCTTATGTGAGCTCCCCGAGAAAATGATTTATACGTGCATGATATGAGCGTTGCAACCACTACATTAAAGGCCGCACGGTGTTTCGTGTCGAAAGCTACAAAAAAGGAGTCGATATGGTGGCACCGGAAGATGGGGCACATTCACCTTTAAAAGATGAATTTTTTGGTTCATAACAAGCTAGTGTACTGAGTTAATTTGAAGAATTTTCATCTAAGCGATGATTGTATATAAGCTGCAAAAAGGGTAAACAGAAGCGGAAGAAATCGTATCCACAAAAGCTTCTGAATTTGATAAAACTACCGCTAGAACGTTTACACGTGGATCTCTATGGGCTAGTCAATGACAGAACTATTTCAGGAGATCTAAACTATTTGGTGGTTACTAACGATTATTCAAGCTTTTCATAGGGTGATGTTCTCGGAATCCAAAGATGAAACTTTTGATTATTTGATGGTGTTGTTCAAGAAGATTGAAAATGATTGACAAGTGTGTTAAGTGATCAAAAGTTTCAAACTTTAAAAGTGAACAAATATTTGTTGAGTCTAATTACTACAAACCATGAAACTCTTACAATAATCAACAAACAAACAATCATTTTAGGAGAAATCTAACTAGGAATTGTTCGGGTTTGGGTAATCGAAATCATGGAAAGTTTGGAAAAACTAAATATGTTAAGAAAATGATTTTTTTTAAAAGTTTGGAAGTAAAAAAGAAAGTCAATTCAAGAATCAATCAAACAAAGAATTTCTTAAGAAAAAGTTCAAGAGTGAACAGGTTGAAGGACTTTCTATCTTAACTGATAGAACTTGTTTTAAATGTAACCAAGTAGGACACATCTCATACAATTGTTCACAAAGGTTCTAAACCTTTTCATGTCGAAAAGAAAACTTCAGAAGACGTCAAGAAAAAGTCACCAACGGTTGAACCAACAATGATTATTAAAAAGAAAGTTGAATCTAAAAAAGAGTTCAAACCGGTAAATGTTTCAACTTCTAAAATTGGTGAATCTTCAAAAAAACGAACAAAATGATTCAAAGTTTTACACGAAGAAAACAAATTCTAAGAATCATGTGTGGGCGGTGAAGGAGATTGAATCTTCCAAAGTGGTTCAAGAAGTTAAATCAGGAGAAAAAGTTGAGGTTAAAAGTCAGTTAGAATCGAAAAGTGAGAGTGTGAGCGAAGAGAAAATGGATTCTAACCCACCCAAGAGCGCAAAGGCTTGGGTCTCACTGTTTAAGTAATCGTTTATTTGCATGTGCAGGGGCTACCGAGATCCGTTACATCGTAGTGGATCATGGATAGTGGAGCCTCTCGGCGTATGACGGGAATGCTAGCCCTATTGTCTGATGTTAAACCAATTAGAGGGGGTCCGTTGGGTTTGCAGGAAATCAATGCAGAAGAATTGTTGGAGAGGGTATTTTATCTAACGGGATGGTATCGTTCGATAAAGTCAATTATATTGTCAAACTGTAAAACAATCTTCTGAGTATCTCGCAAGTCTGCGACAAGAAGTTCACAACTCATTTTATAAATAAGGAATGGTTAATTCTAAAGCCTAGATTCATTATTCTAGTGGAGTGGATTCTTATGCGAGCTCCCCGAGAAAATGATTTATACGTGCATGATATGAGTGTCGCAACCACTACATTAAAGGCCCCACGGTGTTTCGTGTTGAAAGCTATAAAAAAAGGAGTCGATATCGTGGCACCAGAAGATGGGGCACATTCACCTTCAAAAGATGAATTTTTTGGTTCATAACAAGCTAGTGTACTGAGTTAATTTGAAGAATTTTCATCTAAGCGATGATTGTATAAGCTGCAAAAAGGGTAAACAGAAGCGGTAGAAGTCCTATCCACAAAAGATTCTGAATTTGATAAAACTACCGCTAGAACGTTTACACGTGGAACTCTTTGGGCTAGTCAATGACAGAACTATTTCGGGAGATCTAAACTGTTCGGTGGTTACTAACAATTATTCAAGATTTTCATGGGGTGATGTTCCCGGAATCCAAAGATGAAACAATTGATTATTTGATGGTGTTGTTCAAGAAAATTGAAAATTTATATTAGTTGTCGATACGACGAATTAGAAGTGACAATGGCACTAAGTTCAAGAACAACAAAATGTTGGAGTACTTCAATGAACGGGGAATCTTACATGAATTCCGCACACCGTATACGCCTCAACAAAATAGCGTAGCAGAGCGAAAGAATTGAACCCTAATAAAGACAGCACGTACAATGCTTGCTGATTCAAAACTGCTAGTCAGTTTCTGGAGCAAAGTAGTTTC
Source organism: Scalesia atractyloides (assembly GCA_947069175.1). Classification (NCBI taxonomy): domain Eukaryota; kingdom Viridiplantae; phylum Streptophyta; class Magnoliopsida; order Asterales; family Asteraceae; genus Scalesia; species Scalesia atractyloides. The sequence continues at coordinate 12,273,263 of CAMTDV010000001.1, read as the reverse complement.
ATCGGCGTGTTACACTTTAAACAGAGTGCTAACGGTCAAGAAATTCAAAAGACATGTTTTGAGCTGATCAACAACCACAAGCCCAATCTTCAATGGATCGAGCTATTTTGATCTATGTGCACTGTGGTAGATCCTGATGGGAAGTTCGGAGCTAAATCATTAGAAGGATTCTTGTCGGATACAATAGTCCTTTAAAACGAGTTTATCTTCCAAGCATCAACCGAGTGGTGCAAGCTCAAAATGTGGATTGTTAGAGATATACAACTCCTACTAAAATATCGGGAGATTCTTGGATGTTTGACTACGAAAGTCTCTGGAGTTCGTTCAACCTACCCGCAAAACCTTCTAAAGAGGAACTTGCCATGCTATATCAACATCAACAAGCATTTTCACAAGAACAAGTTCCCAGACCGATTGTTGTCACACCGACACAATCCGGTACACACGATGCAGAAGCAGGTCCGAGTACTCAACCAGACATAATTCAGGAACAAATGATCCCATGGCTGAACCTACGGTGAATGAACCAGCTCCAAGTTTCGACATGTTAGACGATTCTAAACCTGAGCGGCATATGATGATGTTGGGTCTACATCTGAAGGTGAACCTCTTTTCGATGTTCTACATGAAGATCAAAATGAAGCTATTAGTGCACAGAATAATCCTGCTGATACTCAAGCTGTTGAACAGAATCTCACAAATTTGCACCCAGAAGTTAATGTTTCCAACGAGGTGATGCTGAGAACATTATTATACCATCCTCTAGATTTTATTTTAGGCGAACTACAAAGTGGTGTGAAAAATCGAAACCAATTGAATCAGGGTTTAAGCTGCTTTTATACTCAAGTTGCTTCTTTACAGAACCGGTTCTCATTCAAGTGTTTCATATCTCAGATAGAACAAAAGAACAACAAAGAGGCCCAGACCCGACTAGCGAAAAGATTGACAAAACATTATATCACTCCATGATCAGATCGTTGATGTATCTAACGGCTTCGAGAACCGACACACTGTATCTGACCTGCCTTTGTGCAAGATATTAGTCAAGTCCGAGAGTTTCTCATCTTATGATCGTCAAGCGAATTCTACGCTATCTCAAGGGTTCCCCTAGAACCGGTCTTTGGTACCTACGAGATGATGATTTTGTACTTCAAGGATACTCGAATTTGGACATATTGAGGATGTTTTGAACTTGAACTGTTAATTTTGGACTTAATACAAACCTTATAATCACATACTATAACATCAGACATCATCAATTGACCTTAATACAACAACTCGTTAAAATTGAAACCCTAAGTCTTGATCTAAAAAATTTTAACAGACAAAAATGAAAATTGGTTTAGGGGTTGATTAAATCGTCATAGTCTAAATGTTTGTATATGAAAAATTGTTCAAAATTTTGTTGTTTTGATGGATTTGGATGTTTGGATCTTGAATGTAGATTTGGAAGGAAGACTTGTCATTTGCACGGATGAGTCATTCGTACGAATGAACTCATCCATGGTATAAAGCGATTCAATCATTCTAATACTGTTTAACAGCTTGATCCGTTCTAAACTGATTCGTCCCAAAAACGTTCCAGAATTCTGATCCGTTCCAAAAACATGTTATTTTTACAAAGGGCATGCATGGTAATGATGATCATTCGTTCAAACTTGGTACATTCCAAGTTGATCCATTCTAAAAAGATATTGTTCATAATTGTCATTCACATGAATTTATGCTCATCCATTCCATGAAGTTTAAGTGTTGATTTTTTTCTAATTTTGTTTGTGATGTTTTTGCAGGAGAAAGTTAATGACTTTGGCGTGAACCATAATATTTGTGCAATTCTAGATAAAGATACAAAAAACATGAAACCATTTGTAGAGATATTACCTTTTCTGGATAGATCAAGGATCATGAAGGCGATTACTAAAGAATGTAAAGCATGCAGAGATCTAGTCCAAAACTTCTATGCACGTTACATTGAAGATCCACCGGTAATTCAGTCGGTTATAAAGGAGAAAGAGGTGGTAATCACAGAAGATCTCATAAGAACAATGTTAGAATTTGGAGACAGGAAAAGTAATCCTACCGAGCATACTGAAAGAATGGTTAAAGGTTGCTTTATGATGATGGGGTAAAAGGGATATGTTAATTCTGCCAATTAGTATAAAAGTTGGGTCTTAAGACCCTATATAATTTTTAATGCATGTGGTTGTTCACACATTAGAGCACAGGAAAGGAGGTTACGATGTGGCGATCGATTATATGATGTGTACGATAGGTGCTCTCTGTTTGAATATGTCATAAAATTTTTCGAGAGTGATCTTTACGCAGATGAAGAATAATCTCACTGATGATTGTTGGGTGATGTATCCGCGGTTCGTTCAGATGTTCTTAAATCACTTATTGTCGGATCTACCGAAGAAAGAGATAGCGTTATTAAAGTTAGAGCATATGAATAGTATCTCTCTAGATCGTATTCGAAACTACAACGGTCAGAAATAAGAAGATATTCCGAAGTTTAAGAGATTGTTTGGAGCGTTGAAGAAACTGGAATACATTGCTCCACCAGAGGGTAAATGGAGGTAAGATGACAGTAATTCTGATAATGAAGATAAAAGAAATGAAAGACTTTGAACCAACACGTAGCAAATGGTTTGTTAAGGAAGAAAAGAAGAAGGTTAAAAAGCAAACGCATAAGAGAAAGCATGCTTCACAAACTCAATTGAAAGATGAAAGTGAAGATGAGGTTATCTCTGAGACATCTGAGAAAGATACTACCGAAATTGCTAAAGAAATTGAGCAGGAAGTTGAGAAAGATGATGGTAGGCAGATGATGAATCCACGGAGAGTGATGATATTGATGTTACTAAAGTAGCTCCTACATTGTATGATCCAAGAGCTATGGCAGAGAAACCAAAGAAAAAGAAATCAACTATGGAAGAGAAAGACGAAACTTATGTACCAGAGGAAGAACCAAAGCCTGTGAAGAACACTCTTAGGAGAAAGAAAAGCAGTGTTAGTATGATTGTGAAGAAAAGTGGTTCTCCATTAGCAAAGAAACCAAGTAAAACATCTGATCTGGTACAGAAACTAAAGTTGACAAGATGGATATTGATCCAAGTGTTAAAGTGAAGGATGGTACTCCGGTGATAGAAGAGGATGTAGTTGATTCAACAAACATTGTCATTTCCCGGCGGTTAGTCTGAAAAACAATTCCTCTACTTAAAGACTAAACATTCTGACACCTTAGACTATCATCAAGCATTCACGAACACCCTCTGATATTTTATACGGATCAACAATACAGTTGCATCTCCTGATGCTAATCCTTCTAACCCACTTGATGAAGACCCGGGACTCAAACCACAAGACATCAATCTGTATCACGATCCGAAGACTCTGAACTTCTTGTGATCATAAACTAACGAATCCAGATCAAATATATCCCCAGACAATCTGATGTTAAAACCACCCGAATACTGTTGCAAGTCACGAATTTCAAAATTATCGGAATTTCAATATATCTAGCCTATTCGCACAGTGACGAACATAATATGCACCAACAAAACGTCGACCGATTCGATCCTAACATAAACTAATCTAGCATGGTAGTGAACAATATGCTACTTTCAATTTCAACAAAATACAACCTAGAAACAACCCCCCCCCCCCCCCCCAAAAAAAAAAAAATCTATGAACTAAGAACCCTAGATTAACAAAAAAAATTAAACTTGAATCCTATTAAGACTCGGAACAAAGTTTAGATGGAAGTTTAGATAGAGATAATACTAATTTGGTGGAAATTTCGGTAGCATAATGTTTAGTCAACCCGATTTTATTAGCTTCCATATTATACCGAAAGAACATACATCATTAAGCTTTGGGAGAGAATAGGCAGTTCTATCTCCTCTCAAATCTTGAAACTATCAAACTTGTTAACTTAAGCGCATGACACTACTACATATACACATGCTCATACGCATCACTATGTGTGTAGGACTCATACGTGCGTCCGAATCCTACGCAGGTTCATGTCATAGAATCCTAAACTCTCTTAATCATACATACAACTATATAATATTCAACACACGCTCTATCTAGCCTATTCACACAATAACGGACACACAAAAGGCACTAACAGATTCCCCTTGTAGGTTATTGTCGAATCTTAATCTTCAAATATGAGAGTTGTGTTTGAATATTCAGCAACTCCAATCAAGTGTTTGCTGATGTCGTTAAATTCTCCCTTGATTGATGATTCGGGTTTTCATTTAAATCATACATTTCCCATGTACTTATGCTTTAGGTCTCTATTTGAACAGTTCCCGACACAATCATCTAAATTGCTGAACTACAATCATAAGGAACATTAACGAACTTCAAACTAAGCAATGAAGCTTTTTCATTTCGACGTTAACCACATCTGCATTCAGTTTTAATGCACTCCCTGCACAATCCATAGATCTTCAAAACCCAACCGACAATTGATAGAAACTTCGAACACCCAGTAGTCATCTTCAAATAAGTGAATTCCGACAAAATCTGAAATCTTGTGTTTCGTAATCAACTTCATGCTTCACCACCTTCAGTGACTGATTAGTGTAAACGGTAATCTCCACAATCAGCAAATCTTCAATAGATCAAAAATTATCTGGTAACACACTGTGATATTCAAAGTATAATGATTAAACGTTCTTCAAAGATTAATTATGTAGTCTTCTCTGTTAATCCTGGTGCAACATAATCTTCAAACATCATTATTCCCTAACCCTCAGTTCAAAAAATAATTCATATGCTTGAAACTCCGGTATGTAGTCTTTTCCAGTTAGAGCTGCCACTATCAATCCCCTTCATTGTTTTACCAATATACTTGTAAATTAATAACTCTTCTAATAACTAACATCCAATAAAGACTGCCTGATATTATCTGCAAAACTTGACAAAGACTAAGACTTCAATTTGTTTCCAAACTAAAGAATACGAGATACTATGTATTGCCAAACAATTTGAGTCAGAACCACTCGAATACCATTGCATATCTTCTCTGTCAGTTTTTGTCTAAATTTCAAAAAATGCTATGATTTTCAATATAAGTGACTTGATCTCCAATTTTTGACTTTCCATCTAAAACACACTAATCATGTGCGTAGGTGATTCAATCAATGATTAGATTGATGGAACGCGGTACTGTAGCTCTAATCCCTCTATTAGGACCTAGAACGGTGTTTAGACAAAAGTTTGGATAGAGATAATACTAATTCGGTAGAAATTTGGGCAGCATAACATTTAGTCAAAACGATTTTATTAGCTTCCAAATCATACTGAAAAGCATACATCGTTAAGCTTTGGGAGGGAACACACAGTTCGATCTAGCCTATTAACAAAGTAATGGACATACGGAATGCACTAACAAATTCATAGAGCCCTCTATCACAGAAATGGATAGTGGGGTTTAGTAGAGGACGAAAAATTAACCAAGTTACACTCTTGAATTACTTGATTTGGTCAAGATTGAAGGAGAAATTGATGAAAGAAAATATGAGCCCTAGCTTTGATTAGTGAATGAGATGGATGAAACTTGAAATTGCTTGAGAGGAAATGTGTATAAAGTTGCAAAGATTCGTGTGGTGTCAGTCTTACAAGCCAATTTCGAAAAATAGATCGAAACCCTTCAAGTTCTTAAAATCATATTAATGGTGTTGTTGAATTGAATTTAAATTGATCAATTGATGATGTTAAAAAACAATTAAATGGCACAAATCTTCAATATGCATGTAACCGGTCATCTAGATATAAAGCCGAAGCTTAAACGTCTTGCATAATTGTGTATAGGGTCGGGTTGGGTCTGAGTTGAGTTTGGGCCGCGCAAGAAAAGAAGATAAAGAAGGAGGCAAGTTTGGTCCAAGTTTAGGTTTAAAAGAAACAAACACCGAATTCTGTCATAGCAAGCGTTACAACCCAGTGGTTTATGCCGCATTTATTAAGCCAAAGGAGTCGGGTTGGAGTCCTGTCCCCTACACTTCTTTCCCCCCTTTTCTTGTTTTCTTTCAAGATTTGGTAGTTTCAGCCCATGCAAATTTTTAACTTATAAAACCTAGTTTCCTAACATAGTTAATTAGTGTCTTTTATAATACTAACGGAACTAATCGACATTTGTATAAATAATTATCTTTTACATACATAATTAATATTTTTAATCTGAAAATTATTATATTATTTGAAATAATTCACGACATAAATAAAATAATAAATGATGATTAATATTCGTGTTTTTATTTATTCCGGATCTGGTTTACAAAACGAGTCGGGTTTTTAAGATCTGATTTTGACGGATGTTACAAGATGGTTAAACGTACGACAAGATCTTGAGGAGTTAGGCTTTAAGACTAAATTACAACCTCAACCAAAAGGGAAACAACTTTTGCTTCTGCCTGCAAGCTACACATTGAATACCTGAAAGAAATGTCTATTTTATGATGCTTTGTCTAACATAAAAGTGCCTATTGGGTATGGCTCCAACTTCAAGAATCTCTTACCTGATGATTTTTCAAAGTTGAATGTTGAAGTCTAATGATCATCATGTAATGTTGCAACACTTCTCCCTTTTGCAATCAAATAAGTGTTACACGAGAAAGTGAGGAAACAATCATAAGTTTGTGTGGTTTTTTCAACAAATTATATGGTAAAGCTGTTGATGTTAGTAAACTAGGCAAGTTGCAAAGTGACATCATGTTAACTTTGTGTTTGTCATGATTCACTTGATGGCCCATATTGTTAGAGAGGTTAGGTTATGTGGCCCGGTTCATTTCAGCTGGACGTATCAATTTGAGAGATACATGAAAACACTCAAAGGGTATGTACAAAATCACCATCGACCCGAGGGTTTCATTGCAGAATATTGTGTGGCAGAGGATGCCTTAGAGTTTTGCTCGGGCCACTTTAAAAGCATGAAGTCATTTGGTAATCCTTATGAAGGTGTTAATGAAAGAATCCGCACCGAACACCAATTACTAACCAACATTCATATATGTTTTATTTTGTTTAATTAGTTCTATCATAAATAAAAAGTATATTAAAAGAAATTTCACAATTATGGAGCAACTAGTTTGATACTCCGACTGTGGTGCGGGACGCTAAGCTGAATATTTCTCAATTTTATAACATGTACGATTGTATTTTGGTTACTTATACATACGATTCATAACACGATCTCAATAAAGTTACATCGAGTTAACTGATTAAAACAAAACACTATGACAATTTTGCTAAAAGAACTAAAACGATGGCAAACTGTAATTTTGAACTGTGGGCAAAATTGTATTTTGTCTGGGCCAGTGAAAAAGTGTCAGACAGCTGCTCAGCACTACCGACTACGGTCGATGTTGTGGATGCTAAGTTACTTGATCAAGCTCATCTTTATGTATCAATTTGAGAGATACATGAAAACATTCAAAATGGTATGTATGACATCATCATCAACCTGAGGGATGCATTACAAAATGTTATGTGGTAGAGAAGCCTTAGAATTTTGCTCGGGCTACTTAAAAACATGAAGTCATTTGGCAATGTGTTGATTAAAGAATCCGCACAAGCAAGCCTTTTTTGGGGGTTGTGATTGATGTTGTGGATGCTAAGTTACTTGATTAAGCTCATGTTTACGTATTATGAAACATTTCAATGTCATAATTTACTTAATGGTGCATTTAGTTAGAGAGGTTAGGTTATGTGGCTTGGTTCATTTTAGGTGGATGTATCAATCTGATAGATACATGAAACACTCAAAAGTGTATGTACGAAATCATCATCAACCCGAGGATTGTATTGTAGAATGTTATGTGGCAGAGGAAGCCTTAGAATTTTGCTCGGGCTACTTAAAAACATGAAGTCAATTTGGAAATCCTTATGATTATTTTCATGATAGAATCTGCACAGGAAAGCCTTTATCAGGGGGGGGGGGGGGTGGGGGGGGGGGGGGGGGCTACGATCGATGTTGTGGATGTTAAGTTACTTGATCAAGCTCATCTTTATATATTACGAAACATTATTATTATGGAGCCGTAAATAGAGTAAGAATTACATAAAATTGTATATTCTATGTACTTTGTCTCACATATAAAGCTTCTTCTAATTTTTACTATAATTCACGCAACATGTGTTGGAATTGAAGAATCAAAACCCCATACCTCTCGAAATGGTACATGGTTGCAGGGCCAACATAGTCGGACAATTATTAGTTGGCTTATGAATTAGGTTAATTTTTTAATGAGTTTTTTAAAATTATAAATATTTTAAATAGTTTTGTTTGATTTACCTTAATTTTATTTCCAATAGGTTGAAAAACGTTTGGCTAACGGGGAAGATATTTGTGTCACTTTTCGTTGGTTGGCCAAAGGGCCTAGTTTTGTTGTTACTAAATACAACTGTTTTAACATAAATGAGTATCATTTCCATACAACATCTCGAGATGAATCTAAAAGAACTCAATGTAGTGGAGTATATTTATTTGCACAAGCTTTGCAGATTGCTAATGCAAAACAATCCAATCCCGTGTATGGTGGTGTTACTTAATTTGGTCGTATAAAGGAGATATGGTATCTTGATTATTGCATGTTTACTGTTCCCGTTTTCACGTGTTATTGGGTTGATAGTCGTGGAATAAATATGAAAATTTTGGAGTCAAAGTGGTTAACTTTGATAGGCTTGGTCACCTATCTGAACGCTTCTTATTAGATAGTCAGGCCAAACAAGATTTATATGTTCAAGATCAACAAGATGAAAATTTGTCTATTATTGGCTTCACATCACATAAGATGTACAAATATGGTGCAAGTGGTAAAACTGATGACATGCTGGAATTGGATGCTGTCATGTTTCACAAGATTTCGCTTTAGAAGACATTGATAATGATTTTTGTGTATGTGCCTGGATGACGAGGGCATATTAGTTTAAACTAATTTGTGTATAATAAAAACTTTAGTTTTGTGTTTTTATTTAAGTACCTGGATGTGATAATTATATCTCAACTGTAGGAGTTCAAGAATTTTGTGATTAATTTTGTGTTTTTATTACCTAATATTGATTCGGATCATGATGTTCCAAAATACATGGAATTTGTCTTTATTACTTAACTATGTTACTAATTATTGGGTTTTTATTACTTAATTTTGTAACTAATTATTGTGTAACTATTATCGAGCACAATGTCGTTTGGATGATGACTGCGACGGTGGTTGATGCACAAGTTTCAATAGCTGATTCTATAAAATTGTAGTATGTGGACGATCTATGTGGGAATGAGAGTTACACGTACTTAAATTGGGATGATTATAAAGTAGTTTTTACATTGGTTGTGTGATCTGTGCAGTCATTACTTCTTATATATGAAAGTACTTAAATTTAGTTTTGATAATTGTTCGTAAAGCACAATTTATTTAATCAATTTAGTCTTTGTATGTTAACAGGCTTGTATGAGCAAATCAAGAACGGGCCAAAACATGATCATGGTATTTGTTTCGTGAGTCCAACTGCAATCTCACTAGGTGAACATAAACTAAAACCCGAACATACTGATGATGCAAGTAGAATAGTTGCTGATTGGTTGTCTAGAAAAAGGACTATGACATCATCCTATTGCCCTACAATCCCGGGTTTGGTTTTCCATTTAAAACTATTATCTTAATTTTATTTGAGTTAATTTGGTTTTTGGTTTTTGTAGAAGACATTGGGTTTTGGTTGTACTAGACATGAAAACAAATACTTGCTATTGTTTTCATTCCATAAGGAATAGCGAAATGAATTCGTTGTTGAGGCAAGTAATTGATGCGTAATTAATACAAATTATCGAAACATTATATTATATTTTACTATATATTTCTTAATTTTTTGTTGGGAAATGTCCTTGTATGTTTTATGAAGTGGAACCAGCATCAGGGTTAAACTCAACTGGGTCAGCGCTAACGTGAAAACTTAATTCTTGTTGAAAGAAACATCTCAATATATTTAGTTGTGTAGTATCCATGTGTTGGGATTGCAGCTTTAACTGCTGATCAAAATTTTTGATTGTGCAGTGTCCATATGCCGGGAGGTACTGAATATGGCTACTATTTGTTGATGTTCATAAAAGAGGTAGTTGAAATACTTGTCAATGACAATGTAAGTACTAATTTTTAAATGACTACTTTTGGTGTATTATTAGTTTGTAAGCTAATTAATTGTGAAAGTTTAATTAGATCACTGAATTTAGTTTGTGATTTTGGGGAACATTGATGAGAATTGTGTGTTTGATTCGTTGAATTGTTGTTTTGATTGAGTGGTGTTTTGGGTTGTTTAGTGTGTGTAGTGTTTGGTTTTGTTTTGAATGGTTAAAAGGTTGTTGTGTTTGGATGTTTGGAATTTGGTTCTGTGTGGTCTTCTCTTATCAGTCCAGCTGAATAGTTCGAGGGATCTGTGGTCTTGGAATGGAGCTGCTAATGAAGACTTCTCGATCAGCGCTGTCAAAGGCCTTCTCGATAAGAACATGTTGCATTCGGATGTGTATGTTTCAGAGTGGTGAAAGTGGATTCCAAAGAAGTGTAACTTATTCATTTGGAGAACAGAACTGAACAAGATTGCTACGCTTATGTCTTTAAAAAAGAAACATCGGTGGGGATGAAACGGCCTGTGTGTTATGTGGAGAGGGAGAGGAGACGGCGGAACATCTCTTCACATCGTGCTTCTTTGCTACTTCCCTGTGGGCTTTTGTTAGTAACTAGAGTAAAATACAATACTTTTTGGTGTTCTCTTTTAGGGACCTAATTGAAATTCATGAACATGTTGGATTGAAGGATCAAAAAAAGGAAGCTCTCAAGGGTATCGTGAGAATCGGTTGCTGAAGCATCTAGAGGGCTAGAAATGGCGTCAAGTTTAATAACTCGCCGGCTAAAATGGTTGACCAGGTGAAATATGTGGGTTTTTTTTGTGGTATTCGACTAGATCAAAAAATAAGTCGGTTAGTTGGGAAGATTGGTGTAATTATGTAAATTTGTAGTTTGTTTTTCAGCTACCTCAGTTTGAGGCGGTTCGTGTTTTAATGAAGTTTACCTTTCAAAAAAACATATATTCATTGCATATTACAATTTTCAAGTACAATTTTTAGTGAAAGTGAAAATTCCAAGGACAAACAATTTTTAGACATAGAAAATAATTAAGTATTTAACAACTACTCAATATTACTAATATTTAGGGCTGCAATTTTTTTAAAGGCTAATTGTTATATATATATATATATATATATATATATATATATATATATATAAAATTTATAAACTTATTAGCTATAGTGATATTTGTATACTTGTGATATTTGTATTTTGTGAATTTTATTTTTCATATTTCATTTTTGTTTTCTATTATTTGGTTTTTCTTTTTCTTTTTTCAGTTTCAATCGAACCTTGTGTTGTATATGAAACAAAACGAACGGTCTAATACTGACCGAACAACGTTAGTACCGAAACTGATATACGTTTTTATTGTTTCGATTGATGTAAATACATCTCCGTATTTTTTTGTTCGTATCATGACTTTTTTTCTCTTTCAGTAAGTGACCATATCTTAATAAACCGAACCAATATCAAACGAATTCCTGCCATTAACGTTATTTTTATTATTGCGTCTACGTTTCAATTAAAAATTGAGTCGCCCCGCCGTGGAGCGCAAGTGTAACCCACTAATTTTATTAAAAACCTCAACCACAAGGCTAATTTAGGGCATGTAACTAGGACGATTTAATATAGTAAACACGTGCAATTAAAAACCTTAATGGAATTCCATGTAAAAGCCTTTTTAAATAAAATCATAAACTTGAGTGGCCAAAAAGGGAAAACTGAAACTTAGGCTTTAATAATAAAAATAAAACAAAACACAAGCTAGGTGTGTGTGTGTGTAACGACCAGGAGAAAGAACAAGGGAGCAAAACCCTTGTTCAATCTTAATCCGTCACATTGAAGGGCAATTCGGACCTTGAATTCGTGCATTAATGCATATTAACGATCACCTAAGCTAGCGGTTCATAAGGTATGTCAAAAATCTTAGTTAGGTGATATTATGAAATGTGGGTAGATTCCATGTGTTTCAATCCATGTATGGATTTCAGAAATTGAGATAAGATAAGAGATGTATGCTTGTTTAGGAACAAACACTAAGTGAAAATGTTGAATATATCGCTATGATTTAGGTGTTTGAATGAATTACAATACATAGGTAAATGGGTTTTGAGTAAGGAGGAAGAACACATGAATTATGATGATGAAAAGGGTGTATTGGATGTTTGACACATTGAGTTTTTGTGATAATTGAACATTCCAACGATTTTGATGCTATAAGATGTATATACAAGCTTAAGTGTTGGTTACTAGACTTAACAAAGATAGTATAAAAATCTAGCACATAAGTTGTATGATAAAATGCTCAAATGAATGTTAAAATGTTGATATGTATGACAATTGTGAATAAGAACATATGATCATGTAATTGGCAACTTGCTATGTTTATTTATAAAACAAAGGGTTTTAATGATGTTGGCTTGTGCTTTTTAGGCAACTCGGGTCAAGCATCAGGTAGTCAAGCTGGGACGAACGCTGGGTTAATTGATAAGCTTTAATGTACGTGATTATGCATTTCGTAGTTACTTTTTTGTTTAAATAATGTGAATTGTTGATAAGATACACTACAAGAAATTGGGGTGTTTACCCACACATAATTATTTACCTACACATGTAAATGTGTGGGTATTTACCTACACATGTTTGCATATGTGTGGGTAATGGTTTACGATATATTTTCATAAGGATTAACACTTAATATTTGTTGGTAATACATTTTAGCCACACTTGGTGTTGGTGGGAAAATTTCCCCCAAAATTAACAATCGATTAAATATTAAATTACCTACACATGTAGTAAATTTTCGTCATATGTAGGTAAATTATCTACACATATGTAGGGGTGCAAATGAGCCGAGCCGAGCTCTAGCTCGAGCTCGATTAATTTATGAAAGCTCGAGCTTGAGTTCGGCTCGATTAGAGCTTTGTTTTCGAAGCTCGAGCTCAGCTCGTTGGTATTTTCTCAAGCTCGAGCTCGGCTCGTTTATTATCTATTAATTAATATATTAAGCAAAAATAATATAGATAATATACTTTTTAGGCTCGTTAGCTCGATAAGTGAAGCTCGGCTCGGTCTCGTTTATTAACTAATCTTATTTTTAGGTTCGAGGTTGGCTTGTAAACAAGTTTATATAAGCTCAGCTCAACTCGGCTCGTTTACACTAAGGCTCGACGAGCCTAACGAGCTTCACATGCGAGGCTCGAGCTCGGGCTCGATAAACAAGCGAGCTTTATTTTAATCTCAAGCTCGGGATCAGGCTCGATAAGGCTCAGCTCGTTTTGAGCTTTTTCTCAAGACGATCTCGAGTAGATCGCGAGCCGCTCGACTCGTTTGCACTCCTACACATATATAAAAAAACTAATATATGTGTAGGTAAATGATTATGTTTACTGATACATAAAAATTAAAAAAAAAATATGTAGATAAACTAAGTTAACATACTATTTTTTTTTTTGAAATGACGTGACAAATTAAATACCTACACATGATTAAAAATGTACAATATGTGAAGATGTTACATACATATAAAGTAAGTAAATATATATTTATTTAGATGACGTGAAAAAACAAATATCTTACACATATTTAAAAATATACAATATGAGTAGATATTGAATACATAAAAAATAAATAATTAAATCTTATTTAAGCTGTTGTGGCAAAACATATACCTACACTTATTTAGAAATGTACAATTTGTGTAGATATTTCACATATATAAAATAAATTATGAAGGCTCCGGGCTCCATATAAAGGTCAAGCTTGGTTTGTTTGATGGTTTTTTAAGCTTGTGCTCAGCTTTGACTCGGGCCGTATATTATTTATTAATTAGTTTATATTAATTATAATAGGTTTATCTTTTCAAACTTTTATATATAACATAATATATTTATATATAGGGTGGGTTATTGTGAGAAAATTTAAAAGTGTGAGAAGGGTAAGAAAAAATATCAACCATTAGATTAAATATCTAATTGTTGAGATCATAATGGCATTATTGTAAATAAAATGTCAAACAATTAAAACTGATTGGAGCACTCAGGGGTGTTTTAGACATTTTAACCTAATTCAAAACAGAAACCGTATCTTCTCCCCCAACAATCAAAATCAAAACATCGACAATTTCAGAGGTTATTCTGGAAACAATCTTCAATAGCAGTTGTAATCGCAAAATCACTCTGCACCAATGAAGAAAATTATATCTTGGCGATCGGAAGAAGGAGACGTAGTCGCAGACTCCGTCGATGGGAAAACTTGCAAAATCACATACAGGTATGTAATGTGTGATGAAATCAGGGTGTTTTTAGTCGTATTTAAACATTTTGTTGTGTTATTGTTGATTCCTTTAGTTGGTATGATTAGGGTTTTCGATAAGTTGCTTAATTTCAACCGAATGAAACTATTATGGTGTTTTTCAATGACTTATGAAGGTTTTGGTTTTATTTTTATCAATGGAGTTCGATTTAAGTCATGGTGTTTCTAAGTGTTCGTAGTGTTTTTATAAATTGTTAGTTTGGTTTTTGGTTTCTGTTAGAGTTTACATATTAGGGTGTTATTTAAAGTCAATGGTGTTATTTCTGAAGTCTTCAAACTCATGGTTTACAACTTATTTGAGAATATTGTATGTTATGGTGTTTTACAAGTACTGTAGAGTTTTTTCATAAACTATTAAAGTGTTTTACGTATACTGTGGTGTTTTTTTATCTATTAGGGTGTTATTTAATGAGTTGTATTCGTTCAACAAAACTGTTGTGGGGTGTCTTCAATTAATTTATTGCATTCTAAGACTTGGGGTTTGTCTGGTAGAGATTACTATTAGGGAGTTATTTAATGAGGTGTATTCATTCATCAAATACTGATGTGGTGTTTTCGAGTAGTTACTCTGTTTTTTGGTGTTATTTACCATCTATGGGGTTTGTAAATAAGTTGTATTCATTGAAACAACAAACTGCATCCCAAACCTTAGGGTTTATCTATGAGTATGGTTTTTGGTTTCTGTGGGGCGTCCTCAATGAGTTATGTTGTTTTTTGTGTTCATTCAAACAAAACTGCATTCCAGTACTTGGTGTTTGTCTGTTTGGGCGGGTTTTTGGCTTCTGCGGCTGTTCCTGTTATAGCTTACCTGTTAGGGTGTTATTTAATGAGTTATAGTCATTCAACAAACATTGCGGTGGGGTGTCTTCAATGAGTTCTTTTATTTTTGTTTTTAATCCTGATTTGGTCGCATACCTGGTGTTATAGCACATTTGTTTCAATAACTTGGTTTATATATACATTTGGTATTATAATACATTTGTTGCACGTGTGTACTCTATGGTTAGGAAAAGCCAACGTCTCCGTACAAAAATGTACCGCTCCAAATACAAGAACGCAAAAGAAACTGCTGTCGTCTGTTCGGATTCAGATGGAGTGGGATATGAGAAACAAGGTACTTGCATTGCAAATAAATGTCACGCACCTGTTTAACGATTGAAACATAAAAAATAACTGATAAGACTTGACTTTAGTTGGTCGAGATGTGCATGCTCATAAAGCTGAGCGTATTAGTGATATTACAAATCAAAACAAGGAAGTGCCGCCACAACCAGAACCAAAAACAACAACAGTAGTGCCCCCGCCAGGGAAGCAATTCAAATCAACTGCAAGATGGTTGGTTGCAGGAACTAACACAAACGGTATGCATTTTTTCGTTGAAAATTATATTGAACTAAATGTCTATATTGTGCGGTATTACTAATAGTATGTTTGTTTAATGTAGAATCAAAGTTAACCACAAAGAAGCCTGATCAGGTGATTTCAAAGCCATCGTCCGACCCGGACGATGACTTTGTTGACACCCCACCAGGAAAACGAAAGAAGTCACTAGCCAAAAGTTCGCCGATTCATGAAAAACGACAAATACAATCACAACCTTACAAGTCCTATACTGGGACAAAAATTAGGCCAAATGTTTCAATCGATAATTTGTTGAATCTAACACATGGTTTGAGTGCGAAACAATGAGAGAAGGTTTACAAGATTGGATTTGGCTCAATTTTCAGCCTTCAGGTTACTGGTGTCCCTACCGCAATCACACACTGGTTGGTCACAAATTACGACCCAGATGCGTGCGTCTTGAATGTAGGAAACGACAGGCTGATACCCATTAGTGCAGACCTTGTATACCGCATATTCAAGCTGTCTCGTGGGGAAAATATGCTGGTTGAACAGACGAAGGCAAGCAAGAGGAGGGATGAAGTTATGAAGGAATTTAGGGATCAATTTAAAGATGTACAAAGAAAAAGACTGTCTTCATTGCAGCTGATCATGTACATATTGAGTATAGACGACTACGAACGGTTATTCGTTCTAAATTTCATAGTTGTATACTTTTCATTTCTGGGAGAAACGACGAGCAACAACTCGGTTAATGTCTGTTATCTTCCGTGCATAAAGCCAGAAGTTGAAATATCAAGTTTTGATTGGTGTGCTTACATGGTTGTGTGCCTCAACCGCATGAAGAGATCGTGGCACGGTGACGAGGATCATTTAAGGGGCCCAATGCTTTTACTGATGGTAAGTTAATACTAAATAAAACATAAACAAAAAGAAATCATGCATTAAATATTTGTAGAAACTGTAATAAACCTCTTTCCATGAAACTTGACAGATAGCCTATGCAATCGAGAAAAAAAGATACCTTCAACATATAGTTCGGCTCTGATTGCGTTAGCAACTGATGACTTGTTTGAAGAGTTGGCTTCAGAGATGGAACGTAAAAAGATATCAACTGAGGATGTTGAGTCAGCAAGAAAGGGAGAAAAAAGGAAACGTGGATCGGAGGAGATCAGTGGAAGGGAAAAGAAAAATGTGAATAAAGGTACTACAGAAGTTGAAGATGATGACGCACACCTTGGTAAACACAAGCATTGAGCGGACTACTTTCTGACGCAAACTGACACCCAAACGTGTGCCATGTTTGTAGGTCCAGATGGAGTGTTTCCTGTGCCGATGGTGTCGGAGTACGGAGGCACACAATCGCCACCATCCGCATCTGGAAGAGAATCTGATGTGGTAAGTAAACAATAGGCTGTAAATAGACTCATACAATATATATTGTTTTACCAAATGTGTTGTTTAACCGGATTTTGAAATAGGATAAATGCAACCTTTTGGATAAGTTGTTCCGTGATTTTGAAGGATGCGTACGTAGCATCAATGAGACGATTGTGGAATCGTGTGCATTGTATCCAAAAAGTGAGAAATTGAAGGAAAAAGCATTGACGTGGAATAGAATGAAGTTGAAACATCTACAAGCGGATGAGGCGAGCACGCAAGATGTCAACCGTTATGAAGGTAGTATAACATCAACCAGTAATAACACTACTCCAAATACGAGAAATCATGAAAGTAGGTCACAAAAAAATCTCCCTTTTCACCAATGACGTCATCATTTGTGGCAGAGGTAGAGGCAGCGATAGACGCGGTGGATACAGCAAAGACACCCTAAACCCAGTTTAATGTGTCAGGGCTTGAGGCCGTGAACCTGTCAAAAAAACTTGACAGTGTTTGGGGTCATGATGAAAGTGCTGAGGGGGGGCGATCTGCGATGCACGAAAAAACACCACGCCCCAAAAGGACAATAATTTTGCCGCCAACGCTACGGTCGCCATATGTCAGCCGCGTAGTTTCGTTGAGGGTCGGACGAGAGAAGTCAGAAAAAGTCATTGCATGGTGTATTTTCTGCGGGGTGTGTAACGCGTGGTACGTATCTATCATACAATTATAATTATTCATTAACATTATTTATTTAAAATAAGTCTCTCGTGTTGTAGGGATGTAATTTTCAGCAATAATGGTAAACTTTCGGTGATGAGGGCACCATTCGAATCGATGATACCGGGTGTCACGGTACATATTGATGTCATCAGTGCATGGGCTGTAGTCTTGAACTACGAGGAGAGAATGAGGAAGATGGGAACAGCCCCAAAAATGTTCTGCAACGCTGGAATGTTGGTATGTGTTCTTTATTGATTATGGTGTTGATTGTACTACTGTTCTGGTGTTTGTGTGTCTGTGTATATACTTGTGGGGTGTGTTCTGTTAAAAGTGAAGTTGTTTATTGACAACCATAAACTACATATATTTCGTTTGTTTATCAAGTAAACCTTTCATAATATTTGTATTTGTTATGTTGCTTTTACATATAACCCTTCTACTTACCCTTATTTTGAACAAGAACTACATGAGGCGCGCCTCGCGCATTAGGCACACCTGACTATGTTTATGATTGTATTTTACATGATCATTGCATAATCCAGTACTTACGATTAAATATTTTTAAACCAAGCTTTGACTAGATATCTATGATTCGATTGATGGTTTCTAATCATCGCAGTTTAGTTTCTTCTGTTACCTAAGTTTTCTGCAATATGATTCAGTTCGTTTGCTTGTTACCTTGTGTACCTATCTTTTTGGCGTAGTTCACTTTATGCTGTATGATAGTATCTCAGTTTAAGATCAGGTTAAATGAAAGTCCGAAAGAATTCTATTGAAGCACGGATTGGACCAGTGAAAAAATCTTTGCATTTAGTCAGTTTCAAGGTTTTCAATTTTAGTGCATAATGTTATAAACGTATGTAAACTCGGTTATTAGAGCTGTAATAACATAGGGAAAATTTTGTTTTGGAGTTGTAATAACACCATATCATCTAACTTTTTTTTAAATAAACATATGATGCTTGAAAAGGAGTTCGACTTACCAGAAAAAGACCGAATATCAAGGTTTGCAGAGAACATGAAGTATGTACTAGACGGTACTGAACAAAAGATATTTAAAGGTTTCCAGAGGGTGTGCATCCCTATCTTGAATGGGGAGCACTACTTTCTGCTTTTTTTCAACTTGTCAACGACCCAAATAATAATCATCGACAACATAGAGGGTGAAGCTGGTTTAGAAGAAAGATACGGTGGGACGGTCGAAAAAATGGTACGGACAACTCAGATATATACATAACTATATTTACATATTGTAAAAAAAGAACAATAATGTATTACCGGATGTATTATTTCAGATAAGTGCCTTTTGTGGGTTTGCTTAGCCGTATACAGCCAGTAGTAGCTGATAAACTAAGAGTTACCAAACCCGTAAGAATGGAATTCCCATGGCAGTCTCTGTTAAACGGTACCGACTGTGGTATTTTATTAATGCGACATATGGAGATTTACAACGGTAAGCTAAAGGTTACCCCGTAAAATTGAAAAACATACCTGTAAATGCGCATGATTGTATCTGCTTACGAAAACACATGTCTTTTGACTTATATAGGAACAAGCGTGAAAGATTAGAAATGTGGACTATCATAAGAGAGAAACGCAAAGGGGGAACTCTTAGATAATCAAAGAAAGGAAATCACGGCTCTACGCAAGAAGTATGTATCAAAAATGCATCTTAGTGAGGTGAACACAGTACGAGTGGTTGTAGAGACAGAAGTTAGAGAGTTTGCTTGTTTGGACGAGGATGAAAGGGTGAAGCTCGAAGAAAATGCAATACAAAGAATCTGTCGCAGGTTGGATGGTATAATGTAGGTTTCAAACAAGTTAATCTAATTTGTACATTTTCAATTTGGTTGCTCTAAACAATTGTGTGACGTATGAACATTTTATGGGGTTTTTTTTCGATTCAAAAATGGTGTGACATTTGATCATTTCTTTTGCGTTTTGTTTTATTTTTGTTTATTTTCTCTAATATTTTGCCGCAATAAACTAGTTTTATATCATTCAAGACAGATGGAATTACCGAATATCACGAAATATATGCTTAAAACAAAACACTGTTACATAAAAGACACGATAACAAAACCGTATAAATTGTTATAACTCATGGCATAAACCTATTCAGTTGGCTAAACCTCTCTTTAAAATAAACAGAACACCATAATAACCAATTGGCAAAACACCATACGATATATAAAAACACAATGCATTTGGATACATTAACAAAAATACATTGTTATACCAAGATGCAATATGTACACTTTTGAAAATTGACCCGTAAAAAAAACTCATCAAGGCAAAAACTAAACAAGTGTATAACGTTTCAAAGAAAAAAAATCGAAGTATATACGTTCAACCGAAAACCACTTTGTACAAACACAAACAAAAATGACTTATCCAACAATCCCTAATCCTCTCCTTCCTCCTCGTCTGCTTCATCCTCGTCAGATTCGACCACTTCTTCCCCCCTGTCTTCCTCAGAACTAGCGTCTTCTTCTTTCCTTTTAGGGTGTTTACAGGTACGTCTGTTATGACCGTACCTAAAGCAATTTTTACAACGACGTCTCTTATTACCCATTTGGCTTCTTACAATTTCACATTTAGACTTCATCCGTTTCGGCTTACCCATACCTTTATATCTAGTTCCAACGGGGACACGAACAGTAACTGTAGATGGTTGTGTATTGTCAGTTATTTCAGCAAACCTTTCCCTACGACTCTTGCAAGGTGCATTCCCGACGGCCTCGTCAGCTGAATCGAAAAACTTAACCACATGATCCCTAAATGAGCACAATGCATCGAAACTGGTAACAAGCTTGTTAATAACCGACCCAGTATATTATGCTATCTCACGTACAACCCAGTTAACTTCATTATACCGATCTTCGTCCTCATTCATACCTAAATTAACATCAGGAGAGCTATTGGGAACAGCCTCCCTCATCCAACATCTAAGTTTATATCGTTGAGGGAATTCCATCACGTCAAGCATCCTAAGCATGCAGAATATGCGTGAGCACAACAACCCAAACTGTTCGAATATTTTGCATGTATAGTATATAGTCATGTCGGCCTCCCGCGCCATTACCTATGAGACACAACAAAAAAACATACAAATTTATACAAAAAAGCGATTAACCAAATGACACCATACTAATTCATGTGTCGGAGCCAAGTATAAGGTAAAATGTAAACAAAACCAACAAAAATAAAGTGTATTGTATACCTCGAAGAAAGTGGTGCATGGTTGTTCCCAATCCTTCACAAAAAATTTAACAAAGTCATCAATAGTTTCCCACTTTCCAATAGCACATCTATGAATACCATTTTGTATCTCCAATTGAATATAAAAAAAATAGTGCGTGTGTATAACCTCGCGGCCTCCCCTCCAAAACAAAGTCTACTACCCATATGTCAGCAATCGTGTTTCTAGTGTCATGGTCGTTCTTCCTATGCTCATGTATTTGAGCTTCAATTGCAGAATCAAAATGCCCCAAAAATTCAACAAGGGTACACTCCGGGTTGCAAAACTGTCCAAAAAAATGGTTCTCACTTTCTGAACGAGATGAGGTGCGTATGAGCCCAAACATGTACTCGTCACGATAATACGCCGGTATCCAACTACCCCTGATCTGATAAATAGACTGTAACCATTCATGCTCAGAAAGATTAAAATCATTCATTATGGTACACCATTCGCTTTAAACTTCTTGGGTAGTATAGAATCGGTCCACACAATGGCAGACAACCTCTTCTTGAAATCTGTACTATTACAAATTGTAGGGCCAACCTAAAACACCATTGAAAAAAACATGTAAACAAAATAAAGACAATACAACAAAATGAAAAATCTTAACAGATTGAATAAGCAAAAACACCTTAACAGTAAGCTTGTCCATTATATGCCACATGCATAACCTATGCCTACTCTCAGGCCATGTATCTTCAATAGCCTTCTTCATGGCTGGGTCTTGGTCGGTCACGATGACCGGAGGAGCACGACCAAAAGATTCACGAAACACCTTAAGCAACCAACTATCTGTTTCAGCGGTTTCGTTTCCTATTATAGCGGCGCCAAGTGTAACGTTTCGATTATGGTTGTCGATACCAGTAAATGGTATGAACATCATTTTGTACCTAACCACAAAAAATGAAAAAAAAACACCATATAAATATCTTTTATATAAAACTAAAAAGAATTTAAAAAAAACAAACAATAAAATTAATTAGTAAACAAACTTGTTACGCCGATATGTTGCATCAAATGACACAACGTCACCGAAAACTGAATAATTCCGCTTGGCCTCCTCGTCTGCCCAGAACAAAGGCCTTAATATACCATCTTCAGAGGTTGTATACTCCATTGAAAAGTTTGGCATGTACTCTTTCTTTCTCAACAACTATTTAATCATCATATCAGCATCACACTCAGATATGTACCTATTTATATCTCGCTTAAAATTCTTGAAATCGGATTTGGTTGCCCCAACCTTGTCAAAGCCACCATACAATGTCCTCATGATTTTAAATGCTTTGACAGGTCCAATATTTATCGCACTCAAAGCATTAACCACTTGCTCTTGAGTATAGTTCATTCCTCGGTTAACGGGGAGTAAATACCTATCCTCGTCAGCAACAAAAGAGTGGTTATGGTCCTCCTTGAAATAGTATACCTCATATAGATTCGACTCATTTAGCTTTAAGCACATACGTGCTTCACAACCAGTCCTAATAGAAGGGACCCGCCAAGCAGATTTCCTTTTTGAACCTATATTTGAGGTGTCGACCACTTTAGATGAGTCGATCACCTTAAAAGGTTTGGTCTCTTTCCTTGAGCAAACAAAATATTTGGATTTAACAACATCCTGCAGCTTGTATTGGGAAGACTTCCTGGCGGTAAAGCCTGCAGCCATCGCGTACTTTTGATAAAAAAGGAATGCATTATTCAGTGTGTCGAAAGTCATCTTCTCTCTCGGCCTAAGCGACTCTTCCACCTCAGGTAAAAAAGTCCTCTTACCAGAATTTGGAGACAGGCGTGGACGCCCAACAGGCTGGTAATTATGAGGCCCTACAAATAAGACCACATAAAAAAGAAATATAATACTTCAAGAATGATTGGTTATAACAGAAATAACACCACAGAAAAATAAATAATTTAAAAACAGCACCATACCTCATAAAAAACACTGTGAAATAGTTGTAACAAAAATAACATCATGGTTATAACAGAATTAACACCACATATATGTATGTATGTATTTAAAACCTGCACAATAGCCCGTAAATAACCCCATGAAGGAACACAAATGTATGTATTAAAAACCAGCACAATAGCCCATTAATAAGCCCCGAAGGAACAATTGTTATAACTTAAATAACACCATGAATGATTAGTTATAACAGAAATAACACCACATATATGTAAGCAGACGCATAAATAACTTCCATTTGTTATAACACCATGAAAATTCACCAATATAAAAAAGACACCATGAATTGCTATAAAAAAATAACACCACTTATATGTAAGCACATACACACGCGGTTTCCAAGAGTGTTTTTAAATAACAACATAAATGCAGATAATGGATAAAACTTAAAGCAATTTTTATCACTGCAAGACGCGGAATAAACAGAACATCTATTAAGAAAGACACCATACCGAACAAATAAACCCACGCCTTAAAAAACCAACATAACACGAATTAAAAAACGCCATGCGATACATGAACAAATACCCCATGCACTCCCACGTGTATAAAAGATAAGAAAATAAATGGCACCACGTATCAACACAAGCTGTTGGAAACTAACAAATCATTGTAACTGATTTAGAACACAGTTATTCATTCCGATCACAATAGAAACAAAAAAGTATGGAACAATCCGAGATCTAATACAGACAAACACCCTACAAACATATCTGATCCATGATTCTCCATCAAAATGCCGAGTTTTCAATCGCAAGCGTAATCGATTTTATCAGGGGATATGTAATCGAATTTCAATAGAAAATCACGTATGAATTCAAACGAAAATTGCTGAATTTAAAAATAAATATGAACTCTGCGATTTTATCACAATCTTGCCGCAAATTGATTTGAAGATATCCGAAATTTTCTCACACTTTTAAATTTTCTCACATGAACCTATACCTATATGTATATATATATATATATATATATATATATATATATATATATATATATATATATATAGTGGAGAGTTCAAACGAGAAGAAAAAATTTGTAATAATAACTTTTAAACCAATAGAAATTCTCCATTTACTCATTTAATGTGTATTTATTATTATGAAAAAGGACATATAGGTAAATCTATAATTGTTATTAATTAGCTAATTAATTAAACTTGTAACTCATTTTTTAATATACTTTTTTAAGATAAAATAATTTATGATGAATGACAATTTTCAACATGTGTATGATAAATTTTAGTATGTGTAGGATAAATTTCGAAATGTATAAGGTATTTTTACATGTGTGTATGGTAAATTACGATAAGTATAAGATATATGTATGATAAATTTTGAAATGTGTAGGACATAATGTTTTTTGTTTTATTAATGAGAGATAACATAATTAATGAGATGAGTTATAAATTATTTAATGTTTTAGCATTATGCACTTTCTTTTTTTTTTCCTCAAATTAAATTTCTTTTCAAATGAACATTCTCATATATATATATATATATATATATATATATATATATATATATATATAATAAAAATTAGATAAGTAAAAGGCACGCGATCCGGTTCGAAGTCGAGTCCAAGCATTATTAAACAAACTTATTTAGTTTTTTTTTACAGACAAACAGAGCAAGCTTTATTTCAAACAGACAAAAACCAACATAACTCGAGCTCATTTAGACTCGGTTTGTTTCAAGTTCTTTTTAAAGAGATCTCGCAGCTAAGTCTGTTTAGATTACACTCCAAGAAAATTTCATAAAGAGATCTCGTAGCTAAGTTTGTTTAGGTTACACTCCTAGAAATTTTCATAAGCTGGTGAAAAACGTCATATACAGTGAAACCTTTTAACTTCCTCCAAAACTCACAAATGAAAACTTCCCTTAGCTTTTCTTTCACAAGCTTCCGCCAGATAGCTTTTTACCCAATTTCCTTTCCATCCTATTGTGTCCCTCCATCTCAATTCAACAGGTGGCGATTCACAACGTTACTCCAACATTTGAAGGCGCTTCAATCGACGAGCCAACATCTGAAGTAGTCACTCCCCAATTCTCGATTTTGAAGGTATTTTGAAGGTTATAGACTTTCATAAATAGATTACAGTTTTGGATTTATATTTTTTGGTTGCCGTCTAAAACTGAAAGGTTGAAGACGCATACCAACTGTTCGATTAAATGCTTCAACCAACTTTATAATTTTATTTTGTGCATTTATTAACGGTAAACTGTTGTTTACACACAGAGGACTGTATTTAAAATTACACCAGGCTTTGCTGGTCTAAAACTGTAGTTAGGCAAGGAATACCATTACCCGTTAGACCCGAATTACTTTGACATCAGCAACTAAAAGGCCTTTCAGCAGAATTAGTTATCTTTTGTTCTATTCCCAATCACTTTTGTACATATTTAGAAGCTAAAATTTCTCATTCAAAGGTGTCACTAGATGTAAATTTGTACATTGTTCAAAGAAATAAATTATATTTCATGACACTATTTCATTGTTTTAATACTTTAGTTTAATTTAATATAAATTAGCAGCTTTTGTGTAGGTAAAGACAACTACCAATACATTATATGCTTTTTCCCACATATACTTTGTGTTGGTAAAGAACCAAATTTCTTGTAGTGATAGTTGAGGAAGTGATATGCATTAAGTTTGGTTGTTCATAAGTGATGATTTCACACGAACGAACCAAACGGGTCAAATAAAGAATGCATAAAGTTTGGTTGTTAATAAGTGATGGATTTCACAAGAACGAACCAAACAGATCAAATTAAGAATGCATAAAGTTTGGTTATTCAAAAGTGATGGATTTCACACGAACGAATCAAACGAGTCGAATAGCGTAAACCGAGTAACAGGAACACGGATTTTTAATATGATGAAACCAAGGAATGGGTCAAAATATATAGATGATGTGAATTCCTCAAGGTGAAATTTAAGTTCGGTCAAAGTTAGCTAAACGGGTTAAATTAGTACGAATGCAAACCAGGTAAACAGGAATGTAAAAAGCAAGTTTAGTAAGCCCGAATAATGGGTAAAGTCGTAAGGAATTGATCCTTTCCATAAGATGTGGGAAACATAGCTTAAATGCTTGAATAAGAGAAACAGGTCGAATAATTATGCGCATGAACCGGGTAATGGTCGCATATGTAGTAAAAGCCAAGAATCTGGGTTAAGGATTTTGAGTTAATTAAGTGGGTAAACGTTTTACGGTCATTTACAAACAAGTATGAAGCGAAATGGATGAGTATTTGAGAAGTTACAGAATTTTTACTTAAAAAAGGCAATGCTGGAAAATTTGCAGCTCAGCCTGCCGTAAGCAACAGCTGGAGGCTACTTTTAGAAACCGAAAGTATTAGCTGTAAGCTACGGCTGCCGTAGCTTAATGTGGGTTTGTTGGCAAAAATGTTTATTTTATTAGTTTTTTTGCTATCGGGCTTGTTTGGATACATTATAAACTCAGTATAACTAGCGTTCTTGATAATTTTTGAAATCTAGGTGGTTGTTATGAAGTTACGGATGATGATCAAGCACCGTGAATAACCGAACACAATCAAAATCAAGCTTCCGTGTTTTGTTTAACCGTTTTTTAAAAACCCAAACATCGTTAACATGTAGTAATGCCCTTAAATACTTATAAAGTTTTAAATAACTTATAATTTTGTAAGACCCGAATATACTTAATTGAAATTTATACAAGATCAGCATTCATTTAAAGTAATGCAAAACAAAATTACATTCAATATACAAGTTTGCTTAGAAGTTATAAGTATTTAAGACACTTTAAACCTATTCGATTCCTAAAGCGAACTAAATAAAACCGGAAACTTGATATTCGGTAGTGTTCGGTTCTTCGACAATCATGATCAGTCATCCGCGACATCACATAGATCATCTACATTACGAAATTTGTTTAAAACTTTAGTTATGTAATACATATAACATAATAAAACATAACCAACATCAAAACATGGTCCAACAAAACAAAACAAAAATTTTGCTTCAGACCTAGCGTTAAGCTACGACTGGCCATCATAACTTACGATCTGCGCATTCTGTTTTCAACAGCAGCAGCCTACCGTAAGCTCCGGTAGGCCACCATAGCCTACGGTGGGTTGCTGCAAGAAATTTCAAATTTTCCATTTTTAATACGAAATCCTTCGTATCTTTAAAACTACTTATCTGTTTAACGCGAATATTGTTTTTATTTGATCGTAAAACGATTGTCCACATGTTTAACTTGAAATCAACTATCCGGACCCACAACAATGTGTTTTATACTATTGATCCGAAATTTGTAAATTTAATTGTTTGACCCGTTTACACATTTGAGCAAACTAACTTATTAAATCACATCCTTTTTGCGTGGTCATTATTTTATGAAAGTATCCCATTCTCCGGGTTAACTTCCTTGTGCTTTACGCATCCGTTATCCGGTACGCATTTACACTTATTCAAACCGTTCAACCTTATGGTCGTTGAACTTACTTATTCCGAATTATTTTCACGAATTCACTATTCATCAATTATGACTCTTTTCCCGAGTCCCTTGACTGATGTTCCGCGTTCCCATTACCCGATTTACGCTTATATTCCGATTTTACCCTTTAACAAATTTTAAACCAAAGAAGTCATTCACACATCCATTCCGGTATAGGTTTAAGACTTCTTTTTAACCCGTTTGGTTGTTTGTATGAAATCCATCACTTGAAACGAACCAAACTTATTATCTTTTCTCTATCTCGACCCGTTTGGTTGTTTACGTGAAAACCATCACTTTAAAACAACCCAAACAAATCATTATTCAATATTACCCATCCGGTTCATTCGTGTGAAATCTATCGCTTGTGAATGAGCTGAATTTGTATAAGGTCGCTTCATTATCCAACATATATCATCACGAAAATCATAATTAAAATCTTACGGAGCAATAAGCCACGTACCTTAAAGTTTATCCTTCAACCGAGTGTTCGTCCCGGCTTAACTACCCAACGCTTCACCCATGTTGCCTAAATGTACAACCGATATTATTAAGGTGTTCTAGTTTATAGAAAAAACTTAGCAATTTGCTAATACATGATTACATGTTCTCATTCACTTTGGTCATTGATAACAACATTTAAACATTCATTTAAGCATTTTATCATACACCTTATGTGCAAAATTTTTATACTATCTTTGTTAAGTCTATTAACGAACAATTAACCCTGTATACACATCTAATAACATCAAAATAATTGATATATTCAATTTGCACATAAACCCAATGCATCAAACTTTAAATATATCATTTTCCTGATTCTACTTCATGTGTTTTACACATTCACCAAAACCCTGTTACATACACATTGCATTTCATTCAAACACTTCGAATTAGCAATTGATCCATAAACTTCCACCTAGGGTTTGTTCCTAAGTTTATTTACATCATGTAATTTACATTAATTTTCACAATCCATGTAAGGATAGAAATCTATGGACCTCATCAATTTTCATAACAACCATCAAATATCAAATTTTGACATACCTTATGATCCCTAATATTGGTGATAAATAATTTAAGTTCATGCAAGAGTTAGAGGCCCGATTTCCCTTTCAATTTGGTGATTTAAGATCATTGAGGGGTTTGCCCATTTTTTCTCCTGCTCTTGATCGACACACACATACACACACCAGTATGTGTTGTGTTTTAATTTCTTTTTTATTATTAAAATAACTTTTCCAATTGCCTATTTTAGTCTCTCATGTTTAGTTTTTCTTATAAAGCGGGTCATTATTTATAACTTCAACATTTAGCAACATATCATTATCTAGGTTAAGTGTTCCTAGTTTTTATTCATAAGATTATAATCAAATATATAATCATACATATATTATTCAATATTTTTGGGGTGTTACAATTTTGTGTATGGATAAGTTTTTGCATCATGAAAATATATATATGAATGCAAACTTTTATAAAATACCTTATGTACATTAATTTGGGTCTTACAGAAAGAACATGAACATGAAATTATTCATGTTCGTTTGTTAAGAAAATATGTGTGTTTACGAATTGTTTAAGAACATTAATTGAACGATGTCTTTTGTTCGTGTTCGTTTGCTAATGAAATGAACATGTTTATGTTCGTTTGTTAGATTTAGGAAATAAACGATCATGAGCACAAAATGAAAATAATTTAACACAATCGTTCATGAACAGAATATATAATAAGCCAATACTTGTTAAACATTTTGTTTGTCAGAATTTTCAGGTACTTAAATAAATAAAAAATTAAAAACACTAATGAACTATTAAACACAAACGAACATCAACGAACCTAAATGAATGAATTCATGTTCTTTTATTGAACTAAATGAATGAAATTTCTTGTTATTGTTTGTTCATTTATTAAACGAACGAAAATAAACGAATTTCCCACCGAATGATTTAATATTGTTCGCTAAATATTTAGTTCATTTACAGCCCGCTATGTACTTTTTTCATAAAATAGTTAGTTTCCCATTTTAGTTAATAATATAGTATATTTGTTATAATATGACTTTAAAAAGCACGTTATTTCAAGGATTCCATGTCGCAAAATCATTTTTTTCCATGAGATATATTCCATAATAGAACTTACAAGACAGAAAAGTAAAGGTTTCATTTGACTTTTTTGTTTTTGTTTATTATGACTTCCTTATTTTAAATTTATTTCCTAGTTTATCCATAGTAGTTCACCTATGAAGGAGTGTTTTCTATTATGGAGATCTTACATTAGGCTATAAGGTGTGGATGAGCCTCAACTTTAAGCGATAAGCCTTCATGTAGTTATTTACGTCATCGGCCATGGAGGATAAGCCATATAGGATGGATTTAGGGTGTGGAGGATGAGACTTTCTTTTTTCTTTGTTTTTTAAAGTAATATATTTGAAAATAAAATTGAGAGTGAACTACTAAAATGGTCCCTAAGGTTTAGTCACTTTTCCACTTTAGTCCAAAACTCAAAACTTTTGAATCTGGCTATGGTTTCAATTTTGTTGTCATTTTCATCTAAAAGCAAAATCTTGTCAGATTTTTCAGTTAACATCCAATTTTTTTCCCTCCCTTTTAATAAAGGGAAAAATACTAAGAATTTTTAATTTGTTATAATAAAACATTAAAAGGCCATTTTTCCTTTCACTAAAAATGAGGAGTAAGACAAAAAAGCTAGATGTTAACTGAAAATTTTGATTAGATTTTGATTTTGGATGAAAATGACAACAAAATTGAAACCACAAGGACCCAGATTCAAAAGGTTTGAGTTTTGAACTAAAGTGACCAAACCTAAGGGATCATTTTGACAGTTTATTCTAAAATTAAATTAAAAACATGTCTGCAAATTTTCTTTTCTTTTCGTTTATATATAGAAATTACCTTTTGTGACAAACTGATATATAAAACAGTAGATGTTAAATACTAAATGAAGTAATATATGATAACTTACTTAATATTTTAATGATATAAAATAAAAAACAAAATCAAATTCATTGATTATTATCCTTAAAAAGATAATATACATTAAATATAATATAGTTAAAATTAAAGAAATAACTGTATATGACTACTTGATGATTAGAATAATTAAAATTAAGACTACTAGATAAATAGAATAACTAAATTTAAATTTAAATGAGGTAAGTGTGAAGGGAGGGACACATCAACAAGAAATTAAAATGAAAATAACAAATATAAAATATATAAAAGTACAAGGGCGAATATTTTATATATGACAAGCTTTTGGAAAATAAAAATGTTATTGATACATAATGTACAATGCCAACGTCTTATTTATGTTTAGATTAATGTATAGGTAGCATAACAGGATTTGAATAGTTTGGAAATGTTTTGTATATAAAAAAGGCTCATACGCATGCATGAGCACATACGTGCGTATGAGACTTGCCACATATGTTTGCATGAGTACATAATCATGGTGGGTCTATAAATAGGGCTAGTATCATGCACATAGAGTAACTTTCACATTTGAAGCTTTTGATAGGATTTAATATTTGTACCGTTATATTGCCCGTTTATCACTGAAATTTTGAATTTGTGAATCAAGTGTCTTACAAAATCATAATATCGATTCCGTACATATTTTGATCCGTTGGATTTTTTGGAAATTGGCTTTTCATGTTTCTAAACATTTCTAGCCATGCAAACCGATCCTACAAGTGGTATCAGAGTAAGAATGGCTGATATCTACGTTCACTTCACTTGAAGATCGAAGACTTTGCTTAGAAAAGCTTGTTATGACCTAATTTGAAGATTTCTCATACTTTCCATGGCTGAAACTTCTTATTCTTCTTCTACACATTCTTTTATCACTTTTGAACATCATATCAAGAGTACACATCAAAATTCATCCATTTCTCCCGAAATTCTGCCAAAATTGCACAAAATGGATTTCACACGTACGAAGAAAACTCTAAGCGCATGTGTTCATATGCACATGTAAGCCTCTTCCGCAAGAAAAAGTCAAGCGCATAAGCCACATCCGCACGTATATGCCACATACGCTCATCGCATACGTTTGTAAAGCCTCATACGCTAACTACATACGTTTTGATCTTTCATACGCCTGAAGATCTCGTACTCTCATTCATCACATACGTTTGGAAAAACCTCAGACGTCTGGAATCTTCATCTGTTAGTCTTCATACTCTTGAAACCTTCATACGCTTGGTGCTTATACTCTTGAAAGCTTCATACGTTTGGTTGTTCATACTCTTGGAAGTTCTTATATGCTTGGATTACTCATACTGTTGAAATTTCTTGTTTGAAAATTTTTTAAGTATGGAACAAGAATTGTACAATGCTTGTGTAGCTGGTGGGAGTTCGTCAAATCTGATTCAAAACATTAATTTCGATAACGAGATGGGAACTACCAACAAGCCTTCAAACTTGCTGAGGATGGGGGATCAAGATGAGATAATGATAATTCATTCCAAATTATATTATTATTTTACAGCTGCTTTTCGTCTCCTCCTAATGTTTGGAATGTTGTTTTAACAAAATAACAATCACCAAATCGAGCCATAAATAAATCCCCTGTTGATGGCTTCAAATACTCAATGATCGATGGTGATTCATACCCAACATATATTCCTAACCTCATTTGAGGTCCCATCTATCTGTGTTGGTGGTGGAGCGACATGAACATATACGACACAATCGAAAATCCTTAGATGGGAAATATCTGGTTCTTGACCAAAAACCAACTTTAATGGGGGAGGAGGTGCAATAACTCGTTGGACTGATGTGAATTAGTATTGTTGCATGTAAAATTGCATGCCCCTTAGCAGATACTGGTAGTTTTGATTTCATAATTATTGGTCTTGCAACCATTTGAAGTCGCTTGATAAGCGATTCATGTCACACCCTCAAATTTCACATGCGGGGGTTTTACCATGAGGCGCGTGACAAACTAGGACCCAAGACACTAGCCATATATAACGACCTCTATACGAGTTTACAAATTTTCCTGTTTGCTTATTCATGAGAAAATACTGTTTATACAATTGAGTTGCAGAAGCGTAAGTAATTACGAAATCAAATAGCTAATGTAACTGAAGCTGAGTCTAAATGTTTGATGAAATCAATGCGACTCCGTAATGCATCCTAGTCTCGATGTGTGATACCTTAGCAACCTGAGAAAGACATGCAAGAACAAGTGTCAACACATAATGACGAACAAGTTCACAGGTTTTGTTCACAGATGTAAAATAGTCATTGTTTCGGTTGTCTACAGTTTATAGTATTGATTAGCAGTTTCTTGTTATACTTGTAGGTAGCTAGCCTATATGTTATGTCACTAAGTGTTCGCAACCCAAGCTAATTGTTTATGCATTGTTGCTTTGGATTACCTGGTCTATCACTAACCATGGCGATGTGATAGGCAAATTTAACACCCATTCGACCATTACCGGTCGAGTTAGCACGACTACTCAAAATTCCCTTGCTATAACCCAATATTAACAGCCTGAGATGAAGGAGTTCTTGTGACAGTGTGCACTTTTGTGACCAAAACTAACATAACAAAAACCCTAATAGCTCTGACGTTACTTTACCATAAGGTTATGACATTACTTTACCGTAATGTGGCACAAGCTTTATCCCCCCTGTGTTTTCGTAAAAGTTAAAAGAGTAGGGGTCGTGAACTCACCTTAGATTTGCTTGGCTGGAATTAAAGCGACTAGGGGTAGGTATGGTTAACCACATCCTGATATGGATTGTAACATCCGTCAAAAACGGATTTACCAAACCCGCTCCGTTTATCAACCGAACAGTCAGTCAAATTTTTTTTCGTTGCGAATTAAATGCCCAAAATAATTTTAAACGATCCGTAATCAATTATTATGCGGGGATATATATTTAGTTTTTGAAAAACTGATAAAAATAACAAAATAAAAATGTTTTAATCATGCCGGGTTTCGAACTCGGGTCTATACCGGTTCAACCAAACACTTAACTCACACACCATAAACCACTACGCCACTTTGATTTTCTGTTAATGAAGAGAATCAATTAATTCAAATATTCAAGTTAGGAAGTCAAATTCAGTGAATTGCCGCCCAAAAGAACTTCACGCGAAAACAGCCTGTAAATCCTTCCTTTTTCATGAATCCTAATTGACCGGGACGTGTATTTGTAATTCCTTTCCATGTTTACGCCAATCATGAACCTACCTTTGGAACCGACTCGTTTCGGTTCGGAAAACACTTATAAATAACCGACGTCCGCAAGATGTTTAACCCGCACAACCCATCTCATCACTCTCACACCTCTAAACCATACTCTCATCGCTCACTCTCTGTTTCAACGCTAGTCGCCGGAAACACAAGACTCACTCGCCGGAAATTTTTATTACCTCGCCGGAAAACCGTATCAGTAATCTCTGAGTTTACTGAACCCCCTAAACTTTCACCGAAGTCACCCACAACCTTTGTAATCTTTCGGAAGACTCTCTGCTGCAAGAGACTTGTCGCCGGAAAAAGGATTCTGTCGCCGGAGTTCTGCCGGAAAACAGAGTAAAACCAGTCGGTACATCTCACGCTTAATTCATTCCCTTTTTACTTTTATCTCATTTGTAATTGATCATTAAACGCTAAAAGAGCATGAATCAACCTTTCGAACCAGTCAGTCGTCACTTCCGGTTAAAAACAGTGAAGAAGACGACATTTCGGTAATGGTTAAGTATAATTAAAATCAAGTTATTTACCGGGTTAGACACACAGTCCAGCGGTGGACTGTGTGCACTTTTAACGCTAAGGTCACGAGTTCGATTCCGGTTTCACACACGCCGCCTGGATAAAAATCTTTTTTTTTTTGCAAACTGAACCGGAGTCGCCTTGAGTATATGTTAAGTATATTGATAACCGAGTTATAACCAAGTGTGACACACAGTCCAGCGGTGGAGTGTGTGTCCGCTAACCCACAGGTCCCGGGTTCGAGACCTGTGGAGCGCGCCGGTTCTCGAGACTTAATTCATTTTTAATAATAAAGGATTTCTGTTAATTCTAATTAATATATATATATAATTAAAATCGGATATATAACGGGTTAGACACGTAGCTCAGTTGGTAGAGCTGCGTGCACGCGTACGGGAGGTCCCGGGTTCGAGCCTCACCCGGCGCACAACAAAATGCCATTGAACCGGTCAAACAGTCAGTCAACGTCAACGGTCAATGTTACTGTAGCAAAAATAAAATATTTTTTTTTATTATTTTTATTTAATTATTTTAATTAAAAATCAATTATAAATATTTAAAAATAACATTTTTAAGGTTTGAAAATAGCCTCAAATTCACAAAAATACACCCAACAATCCTACTAAAATAGATTCATAAAACCCGTTTACTTACCGAACCATTATGCGATTTATCTAGGATTAATTTCACTCGTGGTTAACACCATTTCGCGTGCATTCAACCTCATCAACCGAACGCACCCAATGTGAGTGAATTCTTACAAACTCCCCTTTTTATTCATGTTTTGGGGTGTATCATGTGTCGCTTAAACTAATTCTCTTATGCAAATTCGTGCTATACCATTATATGAACTAAATTAGAATGTAACTATTGGTTGGTTGTGATGTATTACATATTGTCAAAGTTGTATGCAAATTATTTTAGGCCCATCAGTTCCTCGTGGGAGACGAGAACAACGCGTGCCTTAAAACTCATTTATTAGGCCCATCAGTTCCTCGTGTGAGACGAGAACAACGCGCGCCTTAAAACTCATTTATTAGGCCCATCAGTTCCTCGTGTGAGACGAGAACAACGCGTGCCTCAAAACTCATATATTAGGCCCATCAGTTCGTAAGAACAACGCGTGCCTCAAAACAATCATTTGGTGTTTGTATGTTCAATATTCAATATTATGTGTTGTGTGAATAAATTTACATCTACATTTACTCATATGAGGTATGCACATTATTTATAATCAATTGGATAAACTCGTTCAAATGTTTTTTTCCATAGGATTCACTCGCCAACATTATGTTGATCCAAAAAACTTTTTTTTACACATGATACAGGTGGACAGGTTGAAGCAAGGAAAACATAGGATATGCCTTAGAAGAGAACCAAGAAGCTTAGACTGATAGTTAGAAGATGTTGTATAATTTATTTCCATTAAATTGTATTAATGAATATGAAACATATAATAAATGTCATGAGCTTTGATGATAACCCAATTATGCCCCGATCACCTTTTCCGCTGCGGGTCGGGGTGTGACAATGGATACCGTTATAGTATTAGTTATCATTCATGTAAGTCACTTGAATTTTACACATATACTAACACATAATATGCATACATGTTGACACCTAGTTGTTCGTTCATGTGGTTACGTGCATGTGTACAACTCATAATTTATAACACGTTCAATAATGTTCCTTTAGATGACAATAAACATGTAACACCTCGTACAAACAAGCAATTGCACTTATACACATAATTATCAAGTTTCAACAGTTTCAGCTCAACGTCCGTTGTTGGGTTGTTTCAACGTCCGTTGTTGAGCTATTTTATGATTTTCGTTTAAAATAGTAAACAAAAAAGAAAAATTACCAATAACTTACGAGATGTGTCATTTGGTCTAAAAAGGTTTGTGAAATTTTCTCTAAGTCTAATTGTTCAAATAAAAATCACCAAAAATCATTTAACACATAAAAGGCAGTTTCGTCACATTCTGTCGACAGTCTACGGTTTATTTTATAGAAAAATACTCGTCTATCCGATTGACGAAATTCTAGTTGTAGAATTTTGTAACCTCCTAAGACTATATATTGTAAAACTTTCATGTATTAACTCCAATCATGGACCATGTTATGACCTTCATAATAGGCTGCAAATTCTGCAAAAAAACGTAGTATGTACCTGTTTTAATCTTTTGGCTGAGCTAAATTTGTTGAAAAATTATGAATCTAGTTGGGTTTAAAAGCTATTTCATTGAGCTTCATTATAGGCTGAAGAACTATACGTTTTTGTTATGTTTTGATTAAGTTACAGCCAAAACAACTTGATATATAATTCTCCGCAGAAGATGTTTACATTCGGATCATTGTTAAACGTGTCTGTGATGATATTATCTAACTTTTCGACTAATAAGAAATATATAACAGTATGTAGATCAGTTTATCATCTAGATCATGTACAAATCTAATCCTAGCCCTATACATGCATGTATACATAAAATGTGATTTAACAAACTTCATAAACATAAAGATTCTAATAAACCCTAGGTTTCAAACATCAAATACTCATCAAAACGCAGCCATGATTTCACTTATGAACAAGAAGTATGCACAAGTCAAAGATAGATTACCAGAAGCGATTGAGATCAAGAAAAGCTTGAAGTAACAAGAGAGTTGAAAGCCTTGAGTGGTGAAATCGTCGTTCAGAGATGAAATAATATGATCGAAGAATCTGAATACAATTTAGGGTTTGCATGTTATGTATACGGAACTTTCAGTCGG
The DNA here is from genome assembly GCA_947069175.1 of Scalesia atractyloides. NCBI lineage: Eukaryota > Viridiplantae > Streptophyta > Magnoliopsida > Asterales > Asteraceae > Scalesia > Scalesia atractyloides. The sequence continues at coordinate 12,236,161 of CAMTDV010000001.1, read as the reverse complement.
TTAAGGGTTTGTTCCAATTTTCTATAGCAAGCTAAAGTATTCCGAGTTTGTGATAAGGGATAGTGAGTTCCGAGTTTACATAAAAGGGTAAGGTTGTCCGAGTTTGGGTGTTTCCGGATTTAGAGACCCTTCCGAGTTTGTGTTTTGAGTTTAGGGATCCTTCCGAGTTTTGGATTCTTGTTTTGTTATATTCACGTTAAGCCCCTCAAGTTTTGAAAACCTTAAAACTTGAGTAGGAAGTTAACAATTTAACTTTAAGTTTAAATCGGAACTAGTCCCGCTAATTTATGTTAGTTCGCATGCAATAACCTACACGTGTAATGTGTATACAAGTACGTATGCTAGAAAGTCATAAAGGTTTAACAGAGAAAGTTAACGGTGATAACCTGAAAATGTGAGTTGTCATATTTCAGCAAGTCTATTGTGTATGTACATGAGTTACCGGATGCTCTAAACTTATGCCAATAGACATGCATCAATGGTTAAAGGTTTGGGATGTAAATTCATCAGCATTGTCCAACCGAATTTTCTTGATAGGATAATTTGGAAAATCTACTCTTAGCCTTATTAACTGAACAAGTAGTCGTGCATATGCTATATTACGACTTGATAGTAAACACACGTGTGGCCATCTAGTTGATGCATCAATTAAGACCATAAAATAACTAAATAGTCCACTAGGAGGGTGTATAGGCCACATATATATATATCCCCTGTATTATATCTAAAAAACTCAAGGATTATGTCCCTACCTTAATTGGTGATGGGCGAGTTATGAACTTCCCCTGTGAGTATGCAACAAATGTAATATCCTTAGATTGAAGAATCTTCTGGTTCTTCAAAAAATGACCACATGAATTTTCTATAATTTTTCACATCATTATTGATCTGGGATGGCTTAACCGGTCATACCAAATGATAAAATTTTATCAGTCCATAAACTTCTGGTTTATAATTGAATTTGATTCAAATGTACCAATTTTAGTACAATACAAACCAGAGGCAAAAATGTGAGTAGTTTCTCTAATACATATTTTTTTCCCGAAATAATACTTGTGATTTGAAGGTACTCATCATGTCCCTCACATATAGTTTAAAGATGATACTCATCTAGGCGAATATCTTTAAAGCTTGTTAGATTTCTTTGAAATAGTGGGGAAAATAAAGTATGGTTAATTTTGAGCAAAGTTCCACTTTGTCGAACTACATATGCTTCTTCAAAGCCTTCAACTATTTTTGTTTTACCGTATATAGTACCAACACTTGCCTCTTTCATCGTTAAACTAGAGAAATAATTCTTTTTCTTTAGAATCGGATGTGTAGTAGCACTGTCTATTAGACATACATCTTCACCATTAATAGAAATTTTAGTTGAACACTCCATATGCTTCAAAATAGAACAAAATTTTATAAATAAAAGTCTAATATGGTTCAAACATAACAAATTCCATAAATTGCCCCAAAAAAAACTTTAAAACAAAACATAACACAATCCGAAACGAAATGTCTTAAAAACATCACGAAAGTAGCATAATTTAAAATATATCATTCACACGTAAAGAAAATTGCAAGCATCCAAACTTGTTTGTATTATTTCTCACATCAAAAAATCTGTATTTTGTATCGTCTTTAACGTTTACATATTGTGTATCGGTTTATTTATATAATTTATAAATATTTTGTATATAAAGGTGACTCACACACACTCAAATATATTAATGCAAAAAGGAGAAAATAACCTTAACACGATCAATTATATTATATTATAACACTAACATTTACCAAATTAGATGTAAACTGGCAGGCAGTTCCATTTTTATTTTATTTTTTCGATTTACGTTTTTTTTATCTTCGACGTTTTCATTTATCAGGATATTAATTTGTATTTTTTTTGGAACCTATGTCAAGCAATTATCACTTGCATCTGAATATTAATATTGTGATAGAGCCATTGAGGAACCATCAGCTTACATCTGAATTTGTATATACCTCCTTTGTATTTGTTTATTTCTTTTTGTCATATTTCTTTTCCTTTAATGTCCTTAAGACTTAATTGTTTTCTTAAATCCAACGACGGAATACATCATTTAAATTTTGCTTAGTATTTTAACATAATAAAATATATTTTAATTTTAACATACGTTCTTCATGGTATAACATGGGTTAAATCTTAGTACATATAATATGTATTCTTTACTTTAGACATCGTGTTGATCATATCACAAAATTTTATTATATGTTTTCTGTTTTAGTTGCTATATCGTGTAACGCTACCATATTATTACCATCACGAAACGAAACAAAGTGATATCGATCTAATTCCCGTTGCTTAATTCAGGGAAATTTTGCTAGTTAATTTAATAAGTATGAACTTCTATATACAAGTAAAAGGACAAAACATTGCTCGTTATTGCAAAAAGAAGAAAATAACCTTAATTACTATGTATTTTTATATTATAATAAGTACTTCTTTCTTTTATATCTATAATCATTACATTAAAATTCATTAAATTACGATAACTATAAATTTAGGGATATTGAATATAAATAATTCTAACATTAAACAATTGATCGATATTACTCTCAACTTTTGATTTGTACAATAACACTCTCAACCGTCAACTTATTAGCCGATAACACTCCCTAAAATTTAAAACTATTTATATGTTATTAATAGAAATAACATTAAAATTTAACTATCTTAAAGACTCTTAGGTAGTGTTCGTTTCATGAATTGCAATGAGAATTCGCGCAGAAATTAAAATTTGATTTGTAATTTAGGTGTGTTTGTTTTGCAAAACGGAATGAAATTTGGATGAAATTAGAATATAGATTCTCTTATATTGTTGTTCAATTCCAATTACTTTTTATGTTGAAACCAACAAAATAAAGAGTGAAATCAATATTCCAATTCTCTAAAGATACCATTGCATTCTGTTAAACGAACACTACCTTAATATTGTACATAAAAACAGTTATTTTAATATTAATTTTATTAAACCTTTTTAAAAAATAATCAGTGTTATATTTTTAATTTGAAAGTATCTTAAGATTACATATTCAGTGATTTTCCATTAAATTCAGTTTAATTTCCCACCAAGTATCTTCACTGACGAAAATCAGATTGTATCAGAAGGTTCTCGTAAATTTGGCAGGAAGCTAGACAGCTGGGGTTTTGTCCTGTAAACTACTGCTAGAATAGTCCTTCACTCCACTCCAGGGCACCGTACCATTATATAAAAACATAAAAGAACACAGAAACACATATGTAATATGAGAATAGTTTCACTGAAAAATCAAAAGAAATAATAAGTAACCAGAGAATCACAGGTAAAAAAAGTAAAAAAAACACATAAAAATATTCTTTTTTACATGTAAAAAGTTAAATTTTATCAATTATATTCAGAGTTTGTACTTATAAACATTTAAAAGTTGTTTTAATAAGAAAAAAAGAAGTTTGAAGAATAGTTCAATAAACAGTTTAAGAAAAAAGTAGAAAAACAAATTTCAAAAATTATTATTTTTTATATGGATGGGAAAAGGTTAAAAAAATGTGAAAATTATTTTTTTAATATGCTTTTTTATGTAAAACTAGTACTGTCTTGGTTCTTTACTTTTTTTTTAATGATTTTACTTGTAAAACTAGAGGTGTTTTGGTTCAACACTTTTTTATTTTATGGTTTCAATAAAACTCTCCCATATATAATATTGTAATACATATAGTGAATATAAAAATAATAATTATTATTTATACTATATATAATTTTATAATATTGTAATACATATAGTGAATATAAAAAAATAATTATTATTTATACTATATATAATTCAAAAGAAAACGGTATTTTAATATACCTAAATATTTTATTTTACTTTATTGAATAAAATACAATATAAAATAAGGGTAAATTTGTATTTTAAACACTAATTACACTTTAATATATTCATCTTAATTAAACTATATCACGTATTTTTAATAAAATTATAGATAATTAGCTATTAGTTACACTTTATCCGCTTACAAAAAGCTAGTTATCTCCATGATTTTTAAACGTTCATAACTTTTTGTACGTTAATATATATATATATATATATATATATATATATATAGGGGAGGTTTAAATGAGAACGTTAAATATCGCGAGAACCATGAGAACGAATGAAAAAACCACTAGAACTTGGTCAAAAACAAGTGAAATTCAAAATTTCTTTTTACACTTGTCATTATTATTCAAATACAATTCTAAAAATTTAATTTAAACATTTAAATTTATGTGAATTCGGAAATAAAGAAAATTTACACATGTGTAAGTTTGCCATTTACACATGTGTAAATTTGTTATATTTACACATGTGTAAAAATCTAATAAGAGTGATTTTGAGAGAAGAAATAAGTTATTTGATGTTGTATTTTAATTAAAATGACGATTGTATTGAAAAAAATGGTTTTGATTGGTTTTCTCATTCGTTCTCACGGTTCTCGCAATATTTAGTGTTCTCAAGATAATCCTCCTATATATATAAATATATTTATATTAATTTACACTATAAAACAAATATTTTTTTCTCTTTAATTTGAGTATAATGTTGCTACAGTTTTTTAATTAAAATATTGATTTGTTACATGATAAACAATGTCTAAAGGTAAATAATAACTGAATTGTTAACCAAAACTAAACTGAAAACAGGCAAAATCGAATCGAAATCAGTCAGACTCAACTGAAAACCTATTAACTAAAACCCGAATTAACCAAAACCAGTCATCGATATTTTTGTACTATCGTTTAACCAATATTAACTGAACGAGCTATTCATAATTTCATATATTTCTAGCTTTTATACCTTTAGTTCATTATATTTATACATCCATTTAATTTATTTATACTTCCATTTCATGTATTTATACATCTATTTCATGTATTTATACCTTAATTTCATGTATTTTTAAGCAAAAGTTTTTGCCCAAATTTGGTTTTGCCTATTAACCGAAATTAATTGAAATAGTCTAATTGATAATTTCAGTTGAGGATAATAACCGAACTAACCGAATAATGCACACCCAGATACTGTTGTGTTTCTCGTCGCATCGCGCATACCTTTCTAGTATATAACAATTTATAAAATGTTAACCACAATGGGTTTATTGCCATTTAGTAAAAATATTTATTTTTACCCCTATATCTTTAATAAGTATAACATTTGTCCCTCAACTTTAACAAAACTTTATTTATTTTTTAAAAGAAAACTAATTTACATCAAAGACCCTAACTTTAACAGAGATGTTTTTTTTCCTTTTTTTAACTGATTTAAACTACAACTCTTGAACTTCAATAAAATTATCATTTGGAGTATGAATTTCGTTGACATGATTTTTTAACTGTTTCATTTTTATATCAATGCACTACGCAAGTTATTTTTATCTATATTTCGGCATAAATTTTCATAATGTTTTTCTCAACCGTCCGGTTGTTTTAAACGTTTTTTTAATGTTCAATTTTATAAACCAATCGACTATAATGCGCGACTGTCAAGCTTATCTTTATAGTCATTTTGGTGTAAATTTGTTCGAATGACTTGGATTTCGTATAAGACAACGTAACTTTTCCGTGACTTACGAATATACCGTCCCGGTGTGGTTTTTTATCGCTCGTAGGATGTCCCATTGCTATTTTCTTATTTCGAGGTACGTTTCGAACCCACCGCGGAGGCAGGTGCTAATCCACTAATTTTATATAATTTTAAGAGTTTAATTAATTACAACTCTTAAAACATGTGCTAAAAATCTTTATTAGGTCCCACCCATATATATATATATATAGAAGGAAGACAAAAAGATAATTTATATAATGTTAACTTACAAGATTTCTATGTATTGTAGGTTGTACCTTGTGCTTTGTGGGTTTTACTTGCTTTCAATGTTAATTAAAAGGTTGCCCCTCACCGTGTCTTATCCTTTACGCTCATTCACTGTCTCTACACGCTTCTCTCTCTCTCTCCCTGTATCTCTCTACACTCTTGGGCAGTTTAGACCTACTTTCTTTGACGACTTTCCGGCTACTTTAGGTAAGTTCTTTGTTTGTTAGTTTACACATGTTGTTTGATCGACTTGGTTATTGGGTGTTATTGTTTGAACGATTGTTTTAGTGGTTTTGTGTTACTTATGTGTGTTTTCCGGCCAATGCCACATATGCTTCCTTTGTTGACGTATGATGTTTCGTCGCTTTCATTTTTTGTTTACGTCTTTTTGACTTTTGGTTTGCTAGTTTTCTTTGTTACTGATGTTACCGAAGGTTTCACGTCACAATATGCTTATTGTTATGTATGTCTCTAAGGAAAATGTATTTTAGGGTTTCTTACAATTGTGTGATGTTTTGGGTTTACCGATTGCCTTTGACTGTTTGTATCCGACGTTGAGTTTGACGATGGTTTGCTAGGTTTATGTGTAACGTGTGATGACATACTTGCATGTCTTCAAAGGTAGTTGGATTTTGTGTCTTTGGTGTTGGTTTGACGACAATGGTTATTATTTAGGATTCAAAGATTGTTTAGACTATTTGGTTTGTGGTATGATGCTTTGTTAAGGCATTCTTTGTTGGCTGTTGGTGTTTTAATGTATAATTGTTCTGTGAGAATGACTGTTTAGTTGCCCCAAGATGAAGATGAAGAAGAAGATGAAAACAACTGTTAGTTTGTTAAGATAACTTGAATTTGTGGTTTTTATTGTTATTTTGTGTTGGTAACTTGAATTTATGGTTTCTATCTAGAAGAACATATGTAATTTGTGACGGTCGTTGACTTTTATTTGTGTTTGTTTGAATTTTTAGTTTATATGTTAGTGATTTATTGAAAAAATCTGGGATATGTTAGCAATTTGATGAAAAAAGCTAAAAAAAACTTCTTTTAAAAATTAGAGTTACCATTTGCGACGACTTGCCGTCGCAACAGGTTAGATGATTTTTTCAAACCAGTTTGTTTAACGACGGCATGTCGTTGTCAAAGAAATTAAAAGTTTTATACCCAACTCTTTCGCGACGACATGTCGTCGAACAAAACGTTATTTTATATTTATTTTGATTTATTTTTAAGTTTTATTAATTTTCCCCAAAGACCCTTTGCGATGCTACGTCGTCGCAAAAGGTTCGTCTATCTTGACGACTGAAATGGCTATAGCGTCGAGATTTTGATGATCAAACTTTTCCCGACGAGGTGTCGTTGGGATAGGCTATATCTACACCCGGTGTTAAGATCTGAGTTTGAAACTAATATGAAAGTTCAAAGGATGAAAGATGAAAGAAAATAAATCAGATGAACATGCAGCGGAATGATGAACTTTAATTCATAATAATTGAGAGATTGTTTTCATTGCCATGCTTTTGTAATTATAATTACTTGCATATAACTCACATCTCCCCCTCAACCTAAGATCACTGATTTGTTCGTACAAAATGTAAGGAAGAAAGATAGATTGATAATTGATGAAAGTGATCAAATAGAACAGTACAAGCACTGTTCTATTTATATTACAATCCTAACCACTGAGCATCTTATGATGATGTCAGCATGAAAGCGACACTTAACAAAATTAACAAACTAACAACATCTGCTAAGCTAACAACTGCTATAACTAAACATTACAAAGACTGATAGTAAAACACTGATGAGACATCCTATGTTGGCCTTCAGCAGAGCTTTGCTTTGGCAGACCTTTAGCTTTAGTCTTCAGCAGAGCTTTGTCTTAGCAGACCTTTATCTTTAGACTTCAACAGAGTTTTGCCTTGGCAAATCTTTAGCTTTAGACTTTACCAGATCTTTATTTTCAACTGAGTTTTGCTATGGCAGACCTTTGACATTTAATCTTCAGTAGGGCTTGACTCAAGCAGATGTTATATTATTATTAGGATCAGAGGTTGTAGTATATTTTGGCTTTCTATCATCAGTTCTTTTGTAGGGTTCAATTCTACCAATCTCCCCATTGAACAGATGATGCTAAAACAAAAACTTTAGTACTGATCTTTATTCCTCATCAATGATTCCCTTATTTTTCCTTTAAACTGAAGTTCAAAGGCCAGGGCAATCATATCATCTACATCCCTTTCAAGTTCAAGATTCAACAAGTCTTAGAGGTCAGCTGCATCCAGACCATATGCATCCTCCATTTTTATCTTTTGAACTCTACCATCTGACCTGAGCAGTGTCAATTCATGGGTGTCTATGGAAGACTTCCATTTTAGAATTTTTGAGTTAGATGGTTTTCTTGGGAGTAGGGTTATTTGTGATGAGTTGGGTGAGATAGGTCGGCTTACAAGTGTAGAAAGTGAGGCTCTAAGCTTATCACTTGCATCATCTGTGTGGTACAAAATTTGATTCTTTATTCCCTCTTTTCTTAGTTCTTCATGAATCCTTTGATCCTCTTCTTTCATCTGCTATTGTCTCTTTACTTGATTTGAGGCAATGGTGGATAAGCTAGAGGTTGAAGTTGATCTTTTAGGAGCACAGGTCTGTTGAGGAGAAGTGGTTGATTGAGCATAGATTGGCTTCTTGGGATAGAAGGATCTTTCTTTCTTAGCTCTTCCAATCTTCTGTAGATATCTACTACTTTTGATTCTTGTTATTTAGCAATTTGCCTTGTCGTTCCATATAGAGCATCAACAAGTTTGGCTTTCATTCTTTTAATTTTAAGGGTATGGTCTTGGCTTTCAAGTTTGACCCTTTTCCAAGTAGGAGGAGTAGGCTTCTTTGAAGGTTCCTTAAGCATTGTATGAATTCTTTCAATTTCTTCCTGTAGCTCATTTGCCGACCAGTCTTTAAATTTAGCCCTTGTTGTTTTGTAAGGCTTATGCTTCATGACAAGATCAAGATAGTCTTCTTTCAATTCAGGTAGTGGTTGGATTTTCAAACATAAACTTACTCAACTCCTTAGCAAATTCTTCAATATTTCTCACTTTGCTCAATTGAAATTGCAAGGAGATTTGTAAAGCCCTGTTAACTTTATCTTTTGATTGGTCTTTTGCAATGAACTCAGCTTGTCTAGCCTTTAACTTAAGATATTCATCAAGATTCTTAGGCATTCGATACCCCAACAAAGATGGAAATTCTCTCTGTTTAGGATTCTCTATCTTGTAAAAAGCTTCTATCTCTCCTTTAACAACAAAAAGTTCCAAAAAGTATAGTGTGTAACGCTTCGCTTTTGTAACTTTCCGTTTTTAGTAAGATCGCTTCATGTTTCTATTTGGGGAAAGTCCAAACCTTGTAATCGTATTTCTAATTTTAAATTCATTGTAATCTAAGGCTTTGATTGTAATCAAGATTGATCAATTATGCGAAATTCGCAAACTTCATTCGTGTTTAAACTTATGATCATACGATACTTTATTTCTTCATAAATCAATCCGAAACGACTTGTAAATGCTTGTTAAATTTTTATAAATCTTATACTAAACCCAAGCAAGACAATTAGTGGTTATATTTAAATAATTCAAGCTTCCGGTATCATACAAAAACTTGTCATGTTTATGATTGATCATGTACATCTAGTAAGTCTTTTTATTGTGTTCAAAACATCCTAACTCATGACCAAGGACTACCTCATGACCTATACATATGTTATAAATAATATATCATGTTTAATGACCAAAGTTCTTCAAGTAAATAATTAATTGATAAAAAAAAGAACAAGAAAACAGCCCTTGCGGCCACAACATGATGAGGGATTTCCCACTTCTTTTTTTGGTTCAAAATTCCCACCTAAATGCATAATTACAACCCTAATCTTAACCCTAATCCTTACCCTATATAAATCAATGTTCCTCCACCCATTTCTCACTTTTACAAACCTCCACACTCCTCAAACAAGTCCCAAACTCCAGAATTTCTCTGCCGAAACACAGCAGCTTGCAAGTGAGTTTCGACTCACTTTTCTTCTTCTTTTTACCTTGTCTTTCCTTCTAACACTCTTGGATAACCTCTAGGAAGATTCTCACAAGTTTGCTTGGGCAAACTAAGGTGAAACCACACCATTTTGAGGTCCAAAAGTGTACAAACTTTCCGCCCAAATTTTTATCTTTCAAACTTCAAGTTTTTCAATGTTTTCACTTGGTTTTCTTCGTCAATATTGTTTGCTAAGCCCAATGGATGTTCCCATAGGTTTTCCATGGAAAACCAAGGTGGAATCACACCATTTTTGGGGCCAAACTTTCTGTTTTGGAAGATAACTTATAAAACTTTTTCGAACTTGTTTTTTTTACATAACAAATCTATGCTAGTTATGCCACTAACCAAGCTTATGTTTAGTGTGTTAAGCTAGACTTGTTCACACACAATCAAGAGGCATAATATGTCTCTAAACTTGTGGTTTTTACTAGGGTTTCAAACCCACAAGTGTTGAGCCACCCAAGGTTGCAAGCTTGTGTTGGTGTAGGTGTGATTACATGAAGGCCTTGGTCATTCAACTATTCAATCCACCCCCCACTTGATGATTTCCATAATTCTTGACCATCCAGATTGTCCTTGTGTCAATCTTGTGTAATGGTGAATCTTACGAAAGAGGTTTAGGATGGTTATCCTCCTACCTCCATGCATGACTTATATGACTTACATGATATCTATGAAATACATGAACTATCTGATAAATTAGTAATATTGTAACTATACGTAAATGCTTAATATAACCGAACCTTTGACAATGGCCAAATGGTTATTTGTCCTAAAAGTAAGTTATTTTATCTTAGACCTAACAATCGTTACGATTCTATTGGGCATGACCCATAAAAACACAATTACCCTTCGGGGCTTATTAGTGTAAAAAACGAGCGTTAATGTCTAGATAAATACTTTCGCTTATATATACTTTCTTTGCATATTTTAAATTCCTAAACTCATTGAACTCCCCCGTCAATCAAATACTCACACACCTACGTTGCCTTGTGTAGGATAAACTTGGTGTTCCTTACCCTAAATCAACCTAACTCTCTCACAGATATTACTTTGCAAAAATCATGAGTACGCTCGATCCCTTTTATGCATTCAAACTGAGTTTGGAACGTGAGAAATACAAAAATTGTTGAAATATACGACCAGATATTTGATTTAATTAATTGTTCGCGCGTTTACTTTCTAAATATAGAAAGTGTGCGAAAACTGACAAAACTCGAAATGAATTTTTTCGTGCAATATCGAATCCCTGTATCAATAATACTGAGTTCCGTAACATGAGAAATACAAAAACTGCTGATATAAACGACCAGATATTTGATTTAATTAATTGTTCGCGCGTTTATTTTCTAAATATAGAAATATAGAAAGTGGGCAAAAACTATTAGAACTCGAAATAAAATTTTTCGTGCAAAATCGAATCCCTGTATCAATAAAACTGAGTTTGAAACCTGAGAAATATAAAAATTGCTGACATAAACGACCAGATATTTGATTTAATTAATTGTTCGCGCGTAATTTGGGGTGCAATATGTTAACTTACTAAAACTACACTAAATCACACTTTATTCTATGTTTTCACACAAACAATCCATCAACATGCTTTAGTCTTATGCTACTTGAATTGTTATTCGGTATATTCTTATGTGATCTAAATGTCATTAACTTTGATCAAGCCTTCCTAAACATGTATAGCGCTATAGGACTAACACACCGCCCGTATTCTTGTAGTCAATGTTAAGTTTTAATCTATTTTGCGGTACACTAGAGGATTGACTTGTAGATTCACATGCCTTGTTTACACTTATCTTGTATGCTAGCTATTCATGTGGATTTGTTTAAACGGATTTTATACTTATGCTATGATATTAAACTTGTGTACTCGCCAATACTTAGTTATTGAACTATACTTTTTAACATATTGCAGGTTGATGAAGTTGTTATGATGGAACTTAGTAGGAATGGCATAGAAACACACGTAGAACATTAAGTTAATCATTATGTTATTGTGGAATTTATTTCGTTGTTGTTTCTTGTATTTGAATATTTGGTGTAACCTTGACAATTTTGATGCTATGAAATGAAATGGGTTGTAAATTAAATATTGTCGCAAATAGTGTTATGATGTCTCGAACAATCTAGTTCGTCTCACTCCGATGTTTCTGTCATCGGTTGGGGTGTGACATAGTTCACCCATTGGAAGGAAAGAAGATGATAAGTGCATTGGTGGAATTGGGATTTCTAGATGTGGCAGTGATTAAGATGGTTGTGAGATGGATTGTGATGATGCAGGGAGTGGTGATTGACTCTCTTCATCATCATCATCAACAACAAAAGTTTTCCTTTTGCGTTGGAATTTAAGTTTTAGAGATGGTGGATGTGTGGGAACTCGAGGTGGTATGGATATGGGTTCGGTTAATGTTGGAAATGTGTTTAGAGCAGTGGTTTGAGCAACATCTGTTGGAGTTATGATGACAGAGGATACATTAACAGTAGCTACAGCAGTGGTTGTAGAAGGATGGGAGTTGGTTTTCTTGCTTTTCTTACAGACTTTCTTTGTCTTGAAATACCAACATCTTCTTTTTCCAACTGCTTAGCTTTTTCTTCTTTAATGAGCCTCAAAGCTTTTTCTTCAAGTGTATCTTATCTTTACTGTTTTTCATTAGCAATCCTTTCAGCTTCTTTGTTTAGGGTCTCATCAATTCCTTTTCCCAAAGTAGCTTTGGATGCTTCAGCAGTGGTTGTAGTGGTTGCTGGCTGTTGTTGCACCTTAGGTTTAACTTTTGAGTCAGGCTGCAACTTTCTCATGTGATCTTTTCCCCCTTTTTGCCATCATCTTCTTTGTCATCTTGAAGAATAATAACCGAGGCAGAGCCAGTAGTTTTTAGCAAGTGGTCTTTGATGGCTTTAATGTCAGCTTTTGTATCTTTATATCGAGCCTCGACAATATTGCGGATCAACTTCATATGGGTTTCATGCTGAATATATGCCAAGTGTCTCTGAGCTAGGATGATCGGTTGAACAACGTTCCATAGCTCTTTAGAATTTTGTGTTGGAGATGGTTGAGGTTGAGAATTTTTTAGCATTTGTTACATCATGGATTTGATTTCATCAATAGATGATTCCATGGTATTGATTTTCTTCGTCAATTCTTGATATTGTAATTTATCACCTAAATGAATAGGATCATCTAAATTCCTACCAGAGGTAGTTGTATTTGGATCAGCAACATGAGGAGTCTCAATGTTTTCAGAACCAAATGCCCCTTGTTCTTGGTACTTGAGACTTCCAACTGGCTCAGAGGATACCATTGTAGCCTCAACAGTTGTTGCCTTCAAAGAAGTCTGATGTATGTAACCACTGTCCAAATGAGCCATTGTTGTAGCAATAGTTGTAGTAGTTACTTCACTTGAACTACCACCACTAGTTACATGTAACTCATGGGGTGTAACCTACTTAACTATTTCTGGGTTGGCTAATTGAGTTTTCTTAGATTCAGTCAATGCTGGAGTTAAACTCTCAGTAATGGGTGATTGAGAGGGACTCCTTGTAATCTGAGTTTTCTCAATAGCTTGAAATAGAGGTAAAAATGTGGAAGGAATTGGAGAGGTGGGTAATGGAGTAGAAAGAGACATAGCCCTGGGAGAGGGGCTTGAGAACAAATGTTCAATTGAATCATCTGCCTCATAGTGTGGTGTCCCTGTACTTACAACTGTTTCCTTTTGTGAGGAAGCAAGAAGATCTTGTGATGGTGGAGATCTTTGAACCAACTGTTGTGAGGAAGTAGCAGCAGTGGTTGTAAGTGACATTGGTGTTGTCACAGGTAAAACATATGGGATCTCATTTTCCAGAGTTACCTTTTTGGGGTGTTTGGTAGGCTTGGATCTGGTGGTTTTCTTTTTGGGTTTTTCTGGTGGGGGTTACACATCACTGGTTGTAGTGCCATGTTCACTAGGAGTAGTGGGCTCAGCAATAGAAGAAGGAGCAGTGGTTGTGGAAGTAGTCAAAATTTGCTTAGTCTCGGTTGCTTTAGTTTTCAACTCCTTTGGTTTTTGTGTTTAGAGTCTAGTAAAAGTTTCATGCTTTAGTCTGATGACATCTTGTTGAAAATCAGTTTCAGAAACTTGTTTTGCAAATAGAAAGTCAACAACCTAGGGTGTATAAAAAAATCTTTACCCTTTTTAATATTATTAAAATTTGCAACAAAATCAGAAAACAATACCTGAGAAATGTTAAATTTGGATTTGGTTAAAATAGCATAACATAGGTACTGAATATTTAAAGGTATTTCGTTAAAAGCGGTTTTTTTGGCTGACAAAACATAATAATAGTGTCTGGAAAAAGAATTTCATATCAGTGGGAAATTCAGGTTTAAAAATGGTAATACCTGATAATTGACCTTCATATCCTCGCTCAATGAATTCAACGTGTAAATCTTTCTTTGGGAAAGAAGTGGGGTCATCGAGATCATTGAGACCAAATGTGGTGGAAATAGTAGATGGAGAGATTTGAACAAGTGACTGTTCAATCTTTGAAGTGATGGCAAAGGGCTTTTTGTTTTGAACCTCGAGTTCAGCATTTGCCAAAAATTGGCGAAGGGTGTCGAGATAAATCGGAGCCTTGGCTAATAACACATCTTTGTATGATGATGTTTGTAAAACATCAATCATGGAGTGAAACGCAGTGTTATTATTTGTTTTTTTCGAGTATCGGAAGGGAGTTGTAGGGAGTTTTTATGATGAGATTCATGGTGAAAGAGTGATTATTGAGGGTTTGGGGGAAGATGAGAGTAATGGAGATTTTTATGGAGAACTTTTGAAATCGAAATGGCAAGTGGAACTCTGTTTGGATGAAAAAGGGTTTTATAAATGAAAAGTGAATGCTGACATGGCAACGGTTTCCAAAGGATCTGATGGCTAACATCTGTGCACGTGTAAACACTGTTGGATAATGGATGACGATTGTTTGGAAACCTTTGTTGGAGACGAGCAGTGGTTCTGAACAGAGGATTGATTAGTGGCGATTTTATACTATCAGAGGATAGATTATTAGTGGATTGGGAAAACAGTGGTTTCACCAACAGTGGAAGTAGAACAGAGGATACACTTTCAGCAACGGATTGATTTCATGCCACGCAGAGGTTTGGAGAAACAGTGGTTATGAGCAGACTTTAGAGATTTATTGAAAAATTTCAATTGTAGCTATTTTTAAGGATTGATTTTTGATTTCTAAAAACATCTTAATACTATTTATGCATGGAACACAAATGCTTGTTTTTATTCCATGTTTAGCATACCAATTCTAGAGATCAGACTTTCAAAGGTAGATGTATCTAATGCTTTTGTTAGAACATCTGCTAGTTGATCTTTAGTTGGAACATGGTGCAGAGAAATCAAAAATTTTTCATAGCAATCCCTCATAAAGTGATGCCTGCTGTCAATTGTGCTTTGTGGTAGAATGAGATATTGGATTTTTAATGATGTTTCAGCTGTTTGACTATCTAACATGAGAGGAGTCTTTAAAGCAGTTACACCAAAAACCAATAGTTAATTTTGAAGCCACAGGAGTTGAGCAGTGCAGCTTGCAGCAGCAATATACTAAGCCTCTGTGGATGTTGATACTGTAACTTGCTTTTTGCTTTGCCAATACACTAAGCAATTGCCTAGGAATTGACATCCTCCTGAAGTTGACATCCTTGTGGTGTGACATCCAGCAAAATCACTGTCTGAATAACCTGGAAGATTAATATTTTCATTAGCTGGATACAAGATACCAAGTGTGGGAGCACCTTTTATGTATCTGAATATCCTTTTTATAGCAATGAGATTGGACTTCCTAGGTGCTGACTAGGATCTGGCACAAACACATGTTGCAAACATGATGTCTGGCCTAGATGTAGTTAGGTACAATAAAGAACCTATCATGCTTCTATAAAGAGTTTGATCAACCAAGTCATCTTTATCATCAACAGTGACAAGCTTTGTGGTTGCCATGGGTGTGCTACATGGTTTATAATCATTCATATCAAAATTTTTAAGTAGTTCTTTGACATACTTACTTTGGTGAATGAATGTACCATTTTGCAATTGTTTTACTTTGAGACCAAGAAAACATTGGAGCTCACCCACTTCACTCACTTCAAACTCTATTACCTTGTTGTCTGAACTCTTCACGCATGGCAGTGCATGTGGATCTAAAAATGATGTCATCCACATAGATTTGGACAAGGATCAAATCCTTTCCTCTCCATTTCAGAAATAAAGTTTTTTCAATTTTACCCCTTGTAAAACCAATGGATAAGAGAAAGGTGGAAAGAGTTTCATACCAGGCTCTTGGTGCTTGTTTCAAGTCATACAAAGCTTTATTAAGCTTGTAGACATGATCATGATAAAATGCATCTTCAAAGCCAGGATGTTGACAAACACATACCTCTTCTTTGATCTTACCATACAAGAATGCACTTTTGATATCCATTTGAAACACCTTTATGTTGTGGTTGGCAACAAAGGCTAAGAACAATCTGATGACTTCTAATCTTGCTACAAGAACAAAGGTTTCATCATAATCAATGCCTTCTTCTTGTCTGTAACCTTGAACCACAAGCCTAGCTTTATTCTTGACAACAATACACCTTTCATCAATTTTATTTTTGAAGACCCATTTTGTGCCAATTGGACATACATCTTTTGGCAATGGTACAAGTTCCGATACTTGTTGTCTTTTAAACTGAAGGAGCTCTTCTTGCATGGCTTCTACCCAAGTGTTGTCTTTTAGTGCCTCTTGGTACTTGACAGGTTGTGTGTGAGATAGGAAACCAGCAAAAAGACAAATGTTTTGGGATTGACTTCTAGTGAGCACCCCTTCATCTAAGCTAACATATGTTGGCAGTTTTGAAGAGCCAACATCTGTTTGAAATGGAGGTGGAGGTATTGGTGAGAGAGGTGTAACAACATGATGACTTTTATCCATAGTGGTTGGACATTTATCAACAGAGGTTATAATTGATGAGATGATAGAGGATTGAGGATCAGTAGTGGTTGATCCAACAGTGACAGAGTTTTCACAGTTGTTAATACATATGTTTCTTTGATGGTGGATGTGGCTTTATACTATGGAATCACAAGGCCATATCCATAGTTTTCTTATGGAGATTGTGGTGTACTTGCAGGGTCAGTCTTAACAGACACAACTTCAAATGTGAATTTGTCTAAATCAATAAGTTCAGCAGGATTTGCTAGGATTTTTAATGAAGAAAGTTCATTGAACTTAACATTCAAGGTCTCTTCCACACACCTAGTCCTTGAGTTAAAAACTCCATAGGCTTTAGCAGTGGTTGAGTATCCCAGAAAATAACCACAGTCTACATTGGCTGCAAATTTTGAAATTGAATCTTTTAGATTTAAAATGAAGAATGGGCAGCCAAAGATTTTAAAGTATGAGATCAGTGGTTTGATCTTGAACAGAGTTTCATAAGCAGTGGATTGATGCCTAGGGTTGATCAAAACTCTGTTTTGAACATAGCAAGCAGTGTTTACAGTCTCTGCCCAAAAGGACAAGGGTAAACCAGAATCTGCAAGCATGGTTCTAGCAGCTTCAATTAAAGTTCTATTTTTCCTTTCAACCACCCCATTTTGTTCTAAGGAATGCCGTTATAAGCTAAAATCTTAGAATTTTCAATCATGTAAAAAAATGTAGAATAATTGAGCTTGACTGAAAAAGTAGACGAGTCCTATGTAATCTTTGTTGGGGATGGTGACTCTGACTTAGATTTCCTCTAGAATAAGTTGAATAAATTGCTTAAATGCCGAAGCCCACGTTGTCGCTCTCGGGGATAGTGACTCTGGTTGAGACAGCCTCTGGGTTAGGTATGCAAAAAGAGTGCTCAAAAGAAAAAAAATGGAAAGAAGAACAAA
This sequence comes from Scalesia atractyloides, assembly GCA_947069175.1. Taxonomy (NCBI): domain Eukaryota; kingdom Viridiplantae; phylum Streptophyta; class Magnoliopsida; order Asterales; family Asteraceae; genus Scalesia; species Scalesia atractyloides. Next base: position 12,218,318 of record CAMTDV010000001.1, on the reverse strand, counting down.
AATTATTTGATTTTAAATTCTCTTGTTTTTGGTATAAAACGGTTAGGAATTAGTCCAGTGACTGTTCCTTTTGTTCCATAAGCTTGAGGCGGGATTAGATGCACTGTGTATTCTAGTGTGAGACTTTAGGTAGATTGGCCGAACTTGAACTAAAATTACATGATAAGGGTTTGGAACCGGGTTTGGGTTTAAAGGGACAACTATACTTGCAATCGTGGCTAACACAAGTTTTGATTTTAATAATTAATCTAGAGTTTGACCAGAATATTTATCCGTCTTTGATTCCGTTTGCATAATTATTTTTCAAGGACGATAAAAGAGTAAGTGTGGGGATATTTAATGTATTGCAAAATACATCATTTATTGTGTATAGTTTGTAAGGTTTTAGTCATTATTAGTTTCGGTTTCTAGTACAATGTGCGTACTTTTGATCCAATCGCGTTTTGCAGGTCTTGGGTGATAGAAATAGTGGAAAAGTGCAAGAAACGAGAGAAAATGTGCAGAAATCAAGTCCTGAAACGTGTTGGAAGGCTCGGGAGTCAAAACAAGGCGGAAAATTGTGCCAGACTCCTTCTCGTGAGCTGCGAGCAATAAATGATATGCCTCTCGCGGGTCGCGAGAAGCCAATAGAGCTGAATGGATTATTTACACAGTCGCAGGCCGCGACCGATGACACATATAACTCTTGTGGGCCGCGAGAGGGTTCTTTTTCAAGAAAGAATCATTGCTGGGCACGGATTTGCATATTAGAAAACTATAAATACATCACCAAAGATCCCATAACCCTATTGACGAATTGTGCAACCAAAGCAGCAATCGGAGGCGATTTTAGCAGACTTTTGAAGGCGAGGAAGTGCTGAAATCATCGTGTGATAGATAGAGTCGAAAGAGCAAAGACTTTTTCGGTTTCGTCAACCCAGTTTTCATAGTTTCTTACTTTTTTTCTTAGCATGATGAATTCCAGTTTTGAAACTTGTGTATTGTCGTTTACAACTATGTTTCTTGGCTAACTTGCTTAAACTACCTAGGTGTAGATGAACCTTTATTAAAATTTTGATTTATTGGATTTATTATATTGATTTGGGTTTTCTAGTAAAGTAACGAACTTTGAGTATTAATTTAGTCCATACGCGTATTATTGCTTGATTTATGATTGTTTATCCGTTTCACACGAGTTCTGTTGATTGTTTTTCATATAATGAGTTTGTGTTGATATTCGGGTAATCTTATGGTGAATTGGCCAATAAATCATAGAAACAGTAATCGAGAGTTAATTAGGTTTTAATATTATGCTAATTGTGGTACTGAGAGGTACTAAGTTGTTGATAGGTCTAATTGGATAATCACTAGGATTAGGTTTTAGAGAGAAGACCAGTTTTAGTTACTTTATCACAATTTTGTCTACTGAACCAAATCGAGATCCTTAGTTGCTTTAGATTTCCAACAGAGAGGTAGTAGTCACAATAAGGTACTTTCTAGAACATAGACAACTGAAAGGAAGTCTATTTAACCGGTATTCGTATCAAACCTTAAAGAGGTACAGAGGTGTCTTCCTGAGAAGGGTCGAGGGTCCTTTTCGGTTTCTCTTAGGGTTAAAATCTAAAGATCCCGGTTCCAAGTCACATAACTTATCAATTAGAAAGGTTCATGATAGTAAAGGGGATTCCAACCTAGGTAGTCTTCATCACCACTGAGAAGAAATCTTCTGTTAAGTTCGTGTCAAGCTTCTTTAGCTAATTAGTTTAATTAATTTCTTAGGATTTTTAGTAACTCCCCATCAAATAAGCAATTAGTTATGCCCGTGTCAGTCTCAGTCTAGATAGAGTCTTTAGCGTATTTTAATCGAGTCTCGTGGGTTCGATATCCGGACTTACTTTATCTTTACTATAGTCGATCGGTTCCCTTGCCGGTTAGTAGTTTAGTTGAGTTTTAGAATGTCTAGAGTGTTACTTGTGTCTAGATGAGATTAATTTATGTTTATTTTTATTAGACTACTTTTAGCACATTAGAGTGCAAAAAGTAAGTCCATGTAAACCTTGAAAACTCATCAACTATGACAAGACAATATTTCTTTTTACTTAGACTCATGATTTTTATAGGGCCAAACAAGTCTATGTGTAACAATTGTAAACACTGACTTGTTTTGGACTCACCAATGGGTTTGTAAGAACTTTTAGGTTGTTTTCCTTTTAAACAGGAAACACAATGTTCTTCTTTTGTGAAAAAAATTTGTGGTAAGCCTCCTATAAGTCCTTGTTTAGAGAGTGTGGTGAGAGTTGTCAGATTTGTATGTCCAAGTCTCCTGTGCCATAGTTTTGTCTCTTTGTTAGAGGCAGCTGATAATAGATAAGCATCAGTCATTGGATTATCCTTCAAATTATCAACCACATACACATTGCCACTCCTATGAGCAACAAGTTGTGCTTTGCTCTCAGCTATGATTTGATCAATCTTTTTAACCACTTCTGGCCCAACAATCTGACAAGTTTTCTTAGTGAAGAATGACCCTTAGCCTTTGTTAGTCATTTGTGAAACACTAAGAAGATTAAATTTCAGATTGTCAATAAGATTGACACTTTCAAATTTGAGTTTCCCAGCCTGAACTGTTCTTGACCCAAGCACCTTCCCTTTTGAATTATTACCAAAGGATTTATCACCCCCTACATGAGCCATGAAGTCTTTGAGAAGGGCTCTACATCCTGTCATATGCCTTGAACCTCCACTATCTACATACAATAAACTATCAAGGCAAGTAGAAGCTCCTTGCACAATGGTATATAATTAGTTTAGGTGAGTTTCCAAAGCCAAAATGGCTTTGGAAGGGGTCACAAACATGTCAGTCTCAAATTTGGAAGAAAGATCGATGGTTTGAATAGATCTTTGTAACATCTGTTGAGACCCATCTCCTACCAAATGATAGTAACCATGAGGATGCCAATTTACACTTGGTTTTGAGGGCTTTTGGTAACCCTCATAACTAAGAGGTAACTTTTGATAAATTGGTTGGCCATATCCTCTCTGGTACTGGTTGGCAGGTGGTGCATCTGTTACCTGCACCTCTCTGGGAGCAGAGGTTTTGTGCAGTGCTTTGGTAACAGGTGTTTCAACAGGCATAAAGGTCTGCTTAGACTTTCCTTTTGAAGTACTAGTATTTGAACTCTCCAATGTTTTGGATTTTTACTCATTCTTTTTAACATCAAAATTTTTGAGATAAACACACTCTTGAGTTTTATGATTTGTTTTATTACAAATTTTGCAGTTTGGAGAATCAGTGATCTTACTTGTTTTGTTAATGTCATAAGCTTTTAGTAGAAAATAGTTTTTGGTAACGTGATTCTTCTTTTCACAAAAATCATAAAACAAGTTTTTGATCCTTTCCTTCCTTTTCCCTTTTTTCGGACTTTTTGTCAGCAGATGTTAACATCTGCTGGTTAATCTGTTATGGGAATGATTCTTGCCTTTGGTGCTTTGACACCTTCAATGGTTGAAAAATCCATTGGCTTGAAATTTTCAAGAATGTCACATTTATCTGACCATGTGGGTTTAAATTGATATATCTCAATCTCCTCAAAAGTTGAGGATCCCTCTTTTTATTTCCATTTTTATCAGTGACTTTAATGTCCTGACTAGCCAAGTTTGTTGAAACAATCTCAACCACACTAGAATCATTTTCAGTAACATTTTCAGAAACTTGGTCATTTTTCTTGAATCCTATGCCAAATTTTATGTTAATTTTGACGTGTTTTCTAGCAAACTCTCATAACCTTTACATGATTCCATCCATTTATCACAAGTGATTTGGATGGATTCCAGCTCCTTTTTGCAAATCTTCTATCATAGTTTGGAGTTGATCCTTGGTTATGCTGGCTTCATGTTTTAAGTTGCTGATTTTAGATTCTTTTTCAAGCAATTTTGTTTTTAACTCTTTTGAAAGCTTTTCAAATTGTAATTCATCATCCAAAATCTTATACCTAAGGTTTTCATTCACCTCTTTTATGTTAGCAAAAGCTATGATGCATTTATCTGAACATAGATCTTTTAAGACCTGAGGAGATACCTTAGTGGTAGCCATCATGGCACAATCACATTTACCTTCACAAACACTAGCATCCCATAGGTCAGACAGAGATTTCAAATCTTCATCAACATTTCGTTTTGTAACAACTGTTTCATCATGAAAATTATACCAACAAATTTAGACTCCACTTCCTCAAATTCAACACCCTCAATTATAGTCTCTAATGCCATGAAGCAAAATTCATTTTGTTGCTTTTCAATGTCAGCAATTAGAGCAAAGTTTTCATTAGTCAGATCCTCAGGCAAGCTACTCCAATCAACAAACTCTGAGCAAAGAAACTCTGTTGATTAACCTCTACCTGTGTAGTGGTTTGAGTAACTTGTTGTGCAGGTTGCATTTGAACCTGAGGAGCTCGTGCTTGAACATATTTAATTTGAGGAACAGTGGTTTGAACATATTGCACAGGAAGAGTTGTAACTGTTGGGCCTATATTGTTAAAGGTTTACACATTAGGGATTATTTTGGGCTTTAGTATGTTTTGCGGGCTTCCTAGTGTCTTATGGGCCTAGGGTTGTAAATAGTGGGCTTGGTAATCATTATAAATAGAGGTGTTAGGTCAAGGAAAGGGGGTTAGAGAGTTGTATTCACATAACTTGTATCAGACATCTTTTGGTGTATGCAAGTTGATTTTATTCAACTGTTCTTCTTCCTAATCATTATTTCCGCTACTGATTAGGTTAGTGATACCTGTTTGATCCATTTTCGGGACTTACAATTGGTATCAAAGCCTGTTGTTCAAATACAGGCTCCGGGTATTGTTGATTGAAGAAGCTGTTTTTCGAAGTGTGTTGCTGCTGCTCAGATTTGTCATTGTTGTGGATCACTATTCCGAAGAACTCGAAGAAGATCTAAAGGTTTCGGATCTTTTACTGTTACAGACTCCGAAGAACTCGAAGAAGGTTCTCATATTTCGGATCAGCTACTGTTCCGGATTTCGAAGAGCACGAAGGAGATCATCCATCTCGGATTGATCCTGGACTGTTGTTCTGATCCTGGACTGTTGTTCAATCCGGATTACTATCCAAGATACTGTGGTGGTTATCTATTCCTTGGATTCCGGATTACTGTTGTAGAAAAGGCGGATTACTGTTGTCATCAGATAAGGATAAGCATTCCGAATTTTCTTCATTCCGGATTCTCTTTTCCGGATTCGCATTCAGAGTTATTTATTCCGGATTCTCTCAGTTCGAATCGCTATTCCGGATTTGTTAATTCGGATTTGTCAACTCGGACTTCTCATTTCGGATTCTCCAGTTTCCGGGTTCATCATTTCGGGTTTTCAATTCAGATACATCATCCGGATTTGACCATATTGGCCTTCTGAGTTGACCATTTCGGATCGATTTCGGATTAAGCACTGTTCATCAAAGAAAACTTAAAGTAAATTAATTTTAAATCTGTTTGGTAATTTTTAATCAATTTAATAATGATGGCCGGATACATGACTGCACAAGACTTGACGAATGCCACTCTAGCTGCCCTACAATCACAAACTCTGGCCCTCCATCAAGAGCTGGATCAAGTCATTGGTACGTCCACTAAAGTGCCACGTTTTTTATATGGGGACGAATATTACGAATGGAAGTTTCGTTTTGAGCAGTATTGCAAGGAAAAAGAGCCTAGGGTGTGGAGATGCATCATGAATGGTCCAAGAACAATACTCTACAGTACAGAGTAAGATCCGAACACAAAAATTCCTATGCCCATGCACTTATGGAATCCAGAGGATATTAAGATAATAGAGGAAGATGAAAAGGCTTCGGCTACTCTGACCATGGCGCTTGGACCTGATATCTCTCTTGTGATTAGAAACTGTAAGACCGCAAACGAAGTTTGGAGTGAATTGAGAAATCTCTATGAGGGAAATGCAGACATGAAGGCAAGCAGGGTGAATCAGCTGAATCAGCAATTCAGCGCATTTAATCACATCTATGGGGAAACTATTGAAAACCATATTCGTCGCTATGTCAAGCTTGTTTCCTAGATGATTTCAGCTGAGATTACTCTCACTAACAGTGCAATGAACAGACAGTATTAAACTCACTGCCCAAGAGTTGAGATGCGGATGTGGGAATGATAAAAAAGACAAAGAACTTTAATGATGTCACTCTCACTAAGATTATAGCTACTATCAAATCATGTGAGATTGATAACAAGCAGAGAGAAATAAATCATCAAAGCAGTTTGATGTCCGCAAGGATGACAGGGCAAAATGCGACTCTAATGTCACAAAATCTGATTTATAGCCCTCTGCAAGGAAATTCGCAAACACCGGGTGGCTCAAACGTAGTTTATAGTCCTATAGCCAAGCCACAGAACACCCAGTACGTGTATGGTCTTCAATCTCAGAATCCCATGATGGTTTTGGCTGCTCAAGTTCACACTCAGTACCATGCTCAATATCCCAACATGGTGTTCAGTCCTGCAGTTCCTCAAATAATGCAACAAGGCAACACTCCTCAAGCTGAACGAACTTTTTTCTTCCAGAAGAGGCAGACCTGTTTCAATTGTGGATTTGCCGGGCACATTGCTCGCAATTGTCAAAAGACCTTTACCTCTTTTAAAACTTTGTATTCATGACATCAGAAGGCTATGCCTAATCGCCAACCTTAGGCTCGATTTGTGGCTAAGTCTACTGATCGCGACTGGAACTTGGCCAAGAAACAATCTTTCAAACCCTTGAGGCCTTCAGGTTCCCATAATCCTTCTAGCACTCCAAGGATTGTGCAGAAGTCTGATTCGGTAACCTAGAGGCCTAAGACAGTGGCCAAGACCTAGTCTTCTAACCCCATTTCAAATAAATCAAAAGCATCATCAACCTCATCCTCAACTAATTTAATTTTTTGTGAGGTTACTTACGTTGATGCAAATGGCATGCCCAGATCTTCAAGGGCCTGGGTTGCTGTCTCTAACTAAAACTTGTTGAAATGTGCAGGAACAGCTCTGGCAAACTCTTGTTAGACTATGGTATATTGACAGTGGCTATTCCAGGTACATGACCGGAGACATCTCGCAGTTGAATGCCATTCAGTTTTTAGATGGCGGATTTGTTTCCTTCGCAGGTGGAGAGACAGGAAAGATTACCATGAGAGGAACTGTTTGCAACAGAGCCCTCAGCTTTAAGAATGTTAATTACGTACCAGAATTGAAGCACAGTCTTTTGAGTGTTTCTCAACTCTGCGATAATCATTTGGATGTTCTGTTCACCAAGAAGGGTGTTATGTGCTGAAACCAGGTCTAATTATTCAGGATGATTGGATTCTTCTTAAAGCTGCATGAAAAGGAAATGCATATGTTATTGATATGAACCAGGCTCCTTCTGACAAGCTCACTTGCCTCTTCTCATCTACAGCCGAACATGATGCAATACTATGGCATTGCAGACTGGGACACATCAAAATGAAGAACCTAAACCGTCTTGCAAAAGGTGGTTTAGTCAGAGATATACCAGTTTGTGACTTCATGCAGATCGAAAAGTGTGAATCATGTGCGCGTGGGAAACAACATCGACAACCACACAAATCTAAAGCCGCTCCTTCCACGTCTCAAGTCTTAGAACTGCTACATATGGATCTTTTTGGTCCAACAGACATACTGAGCATTGGCGGGAAGGCTTACTCGCGATTCACCTAGGTTTTCTTTCTTACACATAAAAGTGAAACCGCTGAGTTAGTCAAACAGTTCGTCATGCTTATGGAAAACCATACAGATTCTACTATGAAGGCTATTTGGTGTGATAACGGAACGAAATTTAAGAACGTTACCTTAAATTCTTTCTGTTCCTCCAACGGGATTGACCGACAGTTTAGTGCAGCCAGAACCCCACAACAAAATAGGGTTGCAGAACGCAGAAATCGCACATTAATTGAAGCTGCATGCACTATGCTGGTTGAATTCGAGCTACCTCTTATTTTCTGGGCAGAAGCAATCAATATTGCATGCTATATTCAGAATCATGCCCTGATCAATAAACGACACATGAAAACTCCATACGAAGTGGTTGAAGGTCGCAAACCTTCAGTCAAGCATTTTCGCAAGTTTGGATGCCCTTGTGTTCTTCTGCTCATGGACGCTAAAGGAAAGTTTGAATCATGCGGGGACCCTTGCATCTTCGTTGGATATTCTAAAAATACATCATACCTTGTTTATAACAAGATCAAGAAAATGGTAGTTGAAACCTACAATGTGGGTTGGCTGGAGAAAAATCCCAAGGACACACGCATTGGTCCTGACTGGCTGTATGATTATTCCACTTTATTTAACCATGTTGATGTTTCTTCCAATGTGTCTGTAGGTCAAAGTCCAATTTCTGACATTCCAACGGTGCCCATTTCAACCGAAGACGATGCTGACGCTGAACAGCTACATGAGACTTTTAAGCAGTTGAGTGTGGATCCTCCTGGATTTAATGACGATGTCTCGTCTTCTTCCTCCGTTTCGCAATCTCAAGAACCAGCTATTAATTCGCCTGCTCAGAACGATCCTCCTGAAGTTATGGTTTCTGACCGAGACCCTCCTCCGACACATGAAGGATCTACTCCCGATGTCTTGGGTTCTTCTCTGTTCCCCGAGCCTATCCACTCGATTGTTCGGTTGATTCCTCAGCAACTACTTCTACTGGTGCACCTGTTGAGGGGGAGTCATCTGGAGTGGCTTAAGCAAGTGTTACCAACTTGCAAACGAATGTTCTTGTTCCCACTACACCAATACTGCAACGTTTACAGCGTGATCACCCCATTGAAAATATTATTGGTCCTGTTAACGCTATTGTTCGAACTCGCAACCAATCTGGGGATATCAATACCTGTCTCTACTCTTGCTTCATTTCACAAATTGAACCTAAAAGTATTGATGTTTCCTTGTAGGAACCAGGCTGGGTGGATGCCATGCATGAAGAACTCAATCAATTTGAGAAGCTTGGTGTCTGGCAATTGGTGAAGCTGCCTCAAGGAAAACGTGCTCTCGGAACTCGCTATGTTTTCCGTAACAAGCAGGATGACACTTGAGTTATCGTTTGACGACTGGTGGTTCAAGGTTTTCGACAGATTGAAGGATTAGATTATGATGAGGTCTATGCACCTGTCGCGCGTTTGGAGGCTATACGCATTTTCTTAGCTTATGCATCTTACATGGATTTTACTGTCTATCAAATGGATGTCAAGACTGCGTTTCTCTACGACAAGGTGAAAGATGAAATCTACGTGGCACAACCACCGGGTTTTACTGATCCCGACAAACCAGACTATGCTTAAAAACTAGACAAAGCTTTGTATGGGTTGCATCAAGCGCCTCATGCGTGGTACGCTACTCTTATAGAGCATCTGCTTGCTCATGAATACACTCGGGGAACCATTGATCAAACCTTGTTCATCAAACGCGTTGATAAGGACATTATTCTGGTTCAAATCTACATTGATGATATCATTTTTGGTTCTACCAATGATGGTTTGTGCCGCGAATTCGAAGAAATTATGAAGAAGAAATTTGAGATGAGCTCATTGGGGGAGATGACCATGTTTTTGGGACTTCAAGTTCGTCAGAGCCCACACGGTATCTTAATTCGTCAAGGAAAATATGTCCATGACGTTCTTGCCAAATTCAAGCTTACAAAGATTCGAAGCTTATGGCTTCACCTATAGCAGAACGGCCTTTGCTAAATGAAGATGCTGAAGGAACACCTGTTAATCCGACTATGTATCGCTCCATGATTGGATCACTCATGTATCTCACTACTAGCCGGCCAGATGTCATAATTGCCGTCTGCCAGTGTGCTCGTTATCAGGCTACTCCTAAACTCTCTCATTTACATGCTGTTAAACAAATGTTTAGGTAGCTCAAAGGGGCACCATCATTGGGCCTCTGGTATCCTAAAAACTCTGAATTTGAACTGTTTGCTTTCTCTGACAGTAATCTTGGAGGTACATATAGGGATATGCGCTCAACTTCAGCTGGTTGTCAATTTCTGGGAGATCGCTTAATCTCGTGGCAATGCAAGAAGCAACATACGGTCTCGCTTTCTGCTGCAGAAGCAGAATATGTCGCAACCTCTGCTTGCTGCTCCAAGGTTTTAGGGATGCAACACCAGATTGCGGATTAAGGTTTGACTTATCTAAACACAACAATTTACTGTGATAATGATGCCGCTATCCAAATCATTAAAAACCCTGTTTTTCACTCCAAAACCAAGCACATAAATATTAAAGTTCATTTTATCCGTGATTGCTATGAAAAGGGTCTCGTATAGCTTGAGCAAATCCATACTGATGCAAATGTGGTGGATTTGTTCACGAAACCCACTAGCAACGCGCGTTTTCAAGTGCTTGTGGATCTTCTCAAAATGATTCGCTTTTCTACCTAGGCATCCTCTGTCTTTGTGTTTTGTTTACTGTTTTTATTTTATTTTCATTGCTTCATAAATTTGTTCATGTGTATGCACAAATTTAGGGGGAGAAAAAAACAGTTTTTGCAAGGATAGGGAAATGAAATACTTTTTCGGGATAAAATGTTTGACTAACACATGTAAGGTGTTGAAGCGGGGAAAGGTTTGGATCGAAGGTGATGTGTCGGTAGGTCTAGAACTTAACCAGATAGGGAAAGCCAAATGATATAAACATAACAAACTATGTACTTAGTGGGTCGCTTACTATAGGTGTATGATTTCATGGTCTTAAATCCTGTGTTGATAGATAGCCAACGTCTGAGGTATTGGGTCTTTATGCTGTTAAGTCATCCGGGGATATCTTGGCTGCCCTTCTGTTGCATCCAGATTACATGCAGACCTAGGCACAGTCAGGTTATCTTTGTAAAAGAGCCAAAATGGAAAGGCCAAAACCTAAGAGAACGGAAGTCTCTTCATGAGAATATTCCATAAGTTCTTAGTACCACATAAGGTTCCTAACCCTCGTCAGTCACTATTGGTCTCTTAGCTGTACGGAAGTACTGACCTGTTCACCAATAGGCTGATGTTGAAAAATAAACAGGATGACCACAATATACTCACCTGCTACAATGAATTGTTGTGCTTACCTTGATCGTGGGGGTATGTCATGGTATGGGACACGCGAGTATCATAGTATAATACTACCTTAAGCGTATCATAATGCTTGAACTTGAAGGGTTTATTTTTAGATTTAAATGGACAAGTATATTGACAATCGCTTAGACCAATTGACCCTGCTCATACTGAAAAATGTTCCTTAGTTAACCTTTGAACAATTTGATCCCTTAGCAAGGCTGTGTTAATATTTATGTGTGTGCTAAATAGTTTTTCTTTGTAGAATGTTAAAAAGTGGTTGGATGCTTAGTTAGTCTACTTGATGATTTTTGTTTAGATGGGTTCTGTCAAGGGATATTGGACTGGCCCAGTGTGTTCGGAATTTGGGCCAATCTAATAGAAATGGTTAAAAGTCTTCGAAAAATTGGAAAACCAGATTACTATTCCGGATTGGGCTCCTTTAGGCCCAAAATGGTACTGTTCCGGATTGGGCTTTTCCGGAAAGGCCCAATTAGATTACTTTTCCGGACATGCCCACTTGATTGTTACTGTTCTGGATTGGGCCTAACACAAGCCCAATCTGGATTCGAAATTTAAGGCCCAGCCCATTTTGGAAAGTATATTTGTATCTCTGAAACTTCATTTCGATTATCCTCAAATTTCCGAAATCTAATTTCTTCTCTGATTCTCTCTATATTTGCACTGTGTATCTCGGAAATTCATCTGGATTAGGTATAAATTTCTTAAACTCATGTAACCTGGATGATAATGTTTATGTTTAAAGCTTTCTGGATAGCATCTCGGATAAATCTTCAAAATTATATGCATTTCAGACTTCATTCCGGATGGTTATTCATCCGAATTGATGAATTCGGATTTCATCTCAGATTGCATCTCGGATGACCTTTATCCGAAATGATAATTCATCCGAGATACTATTGGGTAATCCGAGTTGCAACCTTATCCGAAATACAGTTGACCAACTTCTAATCAGGATTGATGAAAGGGTTCATCCGGATTAGTGTTGACCTGTCAATAATCCGAATTTAAGATGTTTGAACCTCTGACCTGTTAGTAATCCAGATTTGAGGTTTTTGAACCTTTCCTCAGTTTTGAACCTTTTCGACTGTTGAACCCTAATATCAACTTGAACTCTTATTTCTTTGAACCTTAAAATCTGCTTGAACTATCCAGTTAGCTTTAACTGTTATTCTGATAAACTCTGTTAACTTCTGTTAGTTGGAATTTAACTTGGTTGTTAACTTGACAGATATGGTTGAAGAAGCTTTCGATGCTGTGACGCTGGTTGAGGAGAAATTCCACAACCAAGCGGGATATCTTTCAGACCCTCCAGCCGAATTCTATCTGGAGTTCTAGTCTATGATTGTGGGATTAAACGTTTGTAAGATTGCCTATGCTCTCCGAGCCAATCCAATTATCTACCGAGACTTAGTGCATTCTTTCTGGAAGAGAGTGCGATTTCATCAAAGAGGCGCAGATGGGAGACCGTACATTCATTCGCAGATACAGGGAAAGGAGATACTAGTGAATGAAGCGTGTGTCAGAGAGGTGCTGCAGATTGACGATACTTTTAACGATCCAACAACATATGCGAAAGAGAAGGTGCTACCGGTGTTGATGGAAATGGGGTATGAAGGATCGTATCCATCGTTACTGAAGAAAATGTTTCCAGCATACTAGAGGTTACTGGTTCATATGTTTATGCAATGCGTCTCGGAGAACAAAGGAGGTCTTGATCAACCAAACCAAGCTCAGACATCTGCTATAGTATCTTTGGTTATGGACTAGAAGTATAACTACTCTGGTTATATCTTCCGACAATATGAAGAAAATTTTGGAACAGTCCAAGAAGCGAATGTCTCTTTTATACCCGCGTTTTGTTTAGTTGATTCTTTATGCCCGCTACCCATACTTGGCGAAGGACGCGTCAGATGCTAACTTGTTAAAGATGAAGCCAATGGGACCAACCATTTTTAGTAAGATGAAGAAGAACCGTTCAACATCTAAAACGGTGTTTGTTGGTCGATTTGCATTGAAGAAGTTTGGGAAGTTTGCCGAAGTTGTTGGTTTGGACGTTGTTGCTCCCCCCCCCCCCCCCGTCAATGCAATAGTATCCGAAGAACATGATATACTAGCTAAAGAGATAGAGATAGAAGATTTGGTTACTGATGACGAAGCTGATGCTGGGCAAGCTTTTCTCGATGATCATACAGAATTCAACGCCAATTTGACTCCCGTTTTACCAGAGTTATCTTCAGAAAATTTGGAAGCTTTGATTGCTCATCTCAAGGAAATTCAGGAAAAGCAAGGTGATCCTCCACTTGATATTTCTCCTATTGTTGCTCCGACTGATATGATTGAGGACGATGACGAAGATGAAGAGGACGAGGTGCCACTGATTAAGAGGAGAAGAACCGAGCTGAGTATTCCATCAAGCCAACCTGAAGTTCATATTGCTGTTACTGTTGAAGAATCTGAGTTGATAACATCTACTGCTGTTGTGTCTACAGTTGCCGCATCAGTTGTTGATACGCCGGTAGTTGATATACCTTCTTTATCTGAATAGACAACCACTCCTATTGCTACGCATTCTACTGTTGTCTCTATTCCAGCTGACACAATACTTCAAATGATGGAGTTTGAGGGAAGTTTCATCTGGTGTTGGAGGTTCTGAGGCGGGTGGAAGTGGTGTTGGTCGTGGAGATGATGTCTCTGAAGAGTATATGCGAAGATCAGATAAGCGGGCGTTTTAATTTGGCGGGATGGATAGTGAAGATGATGATGATGTGGAAGTCGATGTTGTGGATCTAAAGAAAAGGGTGGTCGTCTTGGAACAGGAAGTTATATTGAAGGATGCACAAATTGCCTCACTGCAAACTTGTTTGGATGTCAGAGATCAAACTATCGATTAGTTGCAGGGAGATGTTACCATGCTTATGACTCTGGTATTCGATTGGAAAGCCAAGCTAGAGAATAAATTCGGAAGGGAGTTTTCTGATTCAACAGACGACCCAATGAATATCGAACACAAGCATCGTGCGGTGCAACAAAGAGCTGCTGAGGAGACTGAAGCAGAGAGGTTAGCGGCTGAACAGTTGGCTGCTGATCGCCAAGCTGGTTTGGATGATTATTTGGGCGACCCACGTAAGAAATTTACAGCAAGTCAAAAGCGTGCAACTAGTCAGAAGAAGAAACAGATGGTTCTGATGAAGAATGTCAATGTAAATCCTCTTGATGAGAACTTTCAGCTCAAAGATCCGACGAATCAATCTGAAAGGTATGTGATGGAGCTCGGGTCCAGCTATTACAGCAAAGTGCGAAATAAATCCAAGATGCTCAGCTGGATGTATGATCACGTCAAGAATATGTGGATTATTGTGCGTCAGGATGGAACTCGTGAGTATTATTCAAAATAATCATAGTTCGAGACATGGACAAAGGTAGCTCTTACTGATATGTTACGTGCTCCATATACAGACGATGATACTACCGAGCGTGGCCCTGGATGGAGGTTTTTTAAAAAACTGGAGCGTGAGGTTAAAAGTGGTTTCAAGACAATGAAGACTGCCGAACCTTATTTGAGAGCTGCAAAAGGTGTTTGAGATGCGCATACTGGGAAGAGATTTAAATCAGTGATGTGGCCACCGACTGAGAAGTAACTGGTTATACCAGTTGCTCCTACATTTCCACGCGGGATTCTCAAGAATTTTAATTTTTGGTTATACGACCCCAAGGTTAGCAGTGTTGCGATTGTGACGAAGGAAAAGGCATTCAGAGTCAATGAAGTGGTAGACTTAGTGAGCTTTCACGAAGAAGACTTGCAGGTTCTTGCATCTCATCAAATCAGAACTGTAGAGCTATATGAAGTGTGCGCGAAAGACTGGACTGCCGCTGTTGCAGGGATTATCGCTGGAAGGCTTGGTGTGGACGCACAACCGAAGGACTAATGTAGTAAACCTAGGGGGAGATTGTTGGGCCTATATTGTTAAAGGTTTACACATTAGGGATTATTTTGGGCTTTAGTATGTTTTGTGGGCTTCCTAGTGCCTTATGGGCCTAGGGTTGTAAATAGTGGGCTTGGTAATCATTATAAATATAGGTGTTAGGTCAAGGAAAGGGGGTTAGAGAGTTGTATTCACAGAACTTGTATCAGACATCTTTTGGTGTATGCAAGTTGATTTTATTCAAAGTTGTTCTTCTTCCTAATCATTATTCCACTACTGATTAGGTTAGTGATACCTGTTTGATCCGTTTTCGGGACATATAGTAACAGGGTGTGCAAAATGAGCAGTGTTTTGCATATGACGAGCAGGGGTATATTGGGAATAATGGACAGTGTTTTGAGGTCTAGGGCTAGGATGTGTGACAATTGGTCCAGTTGATTGAGACCTACATTCTCTAGCAAAGTGGCCTAGTCTATTACATTTATAAGACTTAATTTTTGACTTATCCAGCCCAACTTTCGTCCCCCCATGTAACCATGGAAACTTTCTACTAGTTCTCTTGTAATATTTGTTAGCCTTGACACTTAATAGAGCCAACTAGTGCAAAATGTCCATATCTTCCAAATCTGAAGGATCGAAATGTTGGAGGTCATTCAACTCAAAGCATAAGTTATTAGAAGTGTGGCTTTCCCCATTAGCAGCAAATGCATAATTAGGTGTGTAAGGGTCAGAGTTGAAACCAGAAGTTATATCAATGAAATGATCATAACTCTGCTCCTTACTACTGCCATTGACTTCTTCTTGGCCAGATAGTGTTGTACTACCAAATGCATAGTCATCAGCCACTTTGCTAGACTCTTATAGCTTCTTTTTCTAGTTCAGCTCTCTCTCATAAGTGAGGAGCCTACCATGAAGCTGAGTAAGACTCATTTCTTTGAACCCAACTGAATTTCTAGTTACAAAAGCTATAGTGTCCCACTTGTCTGGTAATGATCTAAGAAAACGACTATTTAAAGTCGAATTTGCAAAGGTAACATTTACCAATTTAAGTTCACTAATGAGACAACTAAATCTTTCAAACTATTGGGTTAGTGACTACCCTTTTACATGACAAAACGTTTCATATTGTTGATTTAGAACCTCTTTGTTGTTTTCAGTCACTTCCTCAGTCCTACCGAATTGCTCTTTCAAAGCATCCCATAATTCATTTGCACTATTGCAACGCAACAGGCCAGCATAGATATCGTTTGGCAATGTAGAGGCCATGATGCTAGATGTCTTTGATCTAGCTCGAATTTTTGGAAATCTTGCTCGGAATAATTTTCAGGATTCTTTGGCACTTGGACCTTAGAGTCCTCTGTACTCCTTATCATTGGAACATGAGGTCCAAAGATGACCGACTTCCAGCAACCGTGTTTTGAAGAGCAAGGACATGACCCATCCGCCTTTGCCAGATATTATACTCAGATCTGACAAGGATCGGTGGTTTAAACATGTTGCCAGTGTTATGAGGATCTTGTGAAGTGTGTGACATTCTGATTTGTTTATAAACAGTTTTTGTTTAAAACTTTGATAATGTAATTAACCTTTGTTTTCAATAAAAACGAACAAATCGAATTAGCAGTGAGAGATGATTTATTCCAATCAAATTGATTGTTAAATTAGATTCGATTGACTAGGCTCTCATACCAATTGTTAAATCTGAGTTTGAAACTATTATGAAAGTTCAAAGGATGAAAGATGAAAGAAAATAAATCAGATGAACATGCATCGGATTGATGAACTTTAATTCATAATAGTTGAGAAATTGTTTTCATTGCCATGCTTTTGTAATTATAATTACTTGCATATAACTCACAATCCCCCCCCCCTCAGCCTAAGATCACTGATTTGTTCATACAGAATGTAGGGAAGAAAGATAAATTGATAATTGATGAAAGTGATCAAATAGAACAGTACAAGCACTGTTCTATTTATACTACAATCCTAACCATTGAGCATCTTATGATGATGTAAGCATGAAAGCGACACTTAACAAAAATTAACAAACTAACAACATCTGCTAAGCTAACTACTACTATAACTAAACATTATAAAGACTGATAGTAAAACGCTGATGAGACATCCTCTGTTGGCCGTCAGAAGAGCTTTGCCTTGGCAGACCTTTAGCTTTAGTCTTCAGCAGAGCTTTGCCTTAGCAAACCTTTAGCTTTAGACTTCAATAGAGTTTTGCTTTGACAGACCTTTAGCTTTGACTTCAGTAAATCTTTGTATTCAATAGAGTTTTGCCATGGCAGACTTTTGACATTTAATCTTCAGCAGAGCTTGACTCAGGCAGGTGTTATATTATTATTAGGATCAGTGGTTGTAGTATATTTTGGCTTTCTATCATCTGTTCTTTTGTAGGGTTCAACTCCAACACCCGGTCGACAGGAAAAGTCGACTTGTCAGATAAATTTCTTGTAGTGAACATACCACCATCAACCTCCAGCCTTCACCAAACACTATCATCACAATCACTAACTCGTCAACCTCTAGGCCATCACCACCCTCCATCGTTCACACACCATACAACCACCACATCCACTGCCCCTTTCTCAACCGTAGCACCACCTGTAACCACCACATGCAGCATCAGCCGTTTTCCACAACCATCAACCACCACCGTCAAGCTCCGGCCATTGATTTGTGGATTAAAGGACTCTAGTGAAAGCTCAGGCCACTAGTTTCTGTCTCTTGTAGTTTTATGTAAAAAACTATGTAGTGTTTTTTTAAAAGGTCCAGCCACTTGTTTATATGTCATGTTTGTAGAAATTGTGTAATGTAAGACCGATTTTAGTGAGAAATTAGTTGTGTTTTGTTTCATTTTCAAGTTCAATTTGATTAATAACAAACTCTCTTGCAAATGAATCGTGTTTTGTTGCGTAAGAAATCTAGAAACCGTCTCTAGCAAACTTTCCCACAAACTCTCCAGCATAAGCATTAGCATTAGCAGAGACATCATTAGCGGTGATTTGTCGTCGCTAAAGGCATTAGTTTCCATATTCTCACGTTCTAAGTACAAATAAACCCTTGGTTCCCATATCAACCACCGTGTAATACCAAAGATATTCAAATAAGTGACAAATGAGCTATTTTCTAACTGTGTTTTGAATAACTTGTGAACAAAAGATTATATTTCAAAACTAATAAAAAACTTTTGCTGGTAATGTATAACCACAGATTACCGAACTCACTCGTTTTGAGCACATAGTGAAACCATGGGCTCATGGGCCCAAAAATTTCAAAATTAGCCATACCAACATTAATCAATCCTCCGTTCGTTGAAATAGAGTTATCATGTGCGCAGTCAACATACATTCTCGTAGCTATTTCGCACCAAAAGTATGATTAATTTTTATTCCCGTACGGTACCACCGAATTTTAACAAATAATAAGGGTATGGAGTTTATTTGTTGTGCGGTGAAAAATAAAGTGTGAAGCTAATAGTTGAAATGATCTTCAAAAACATACTCACATGAGATAATAAAACTTACAACCAGATATGTGACGTATCAAGGGCTTAGAAAAAAAACACATTAGATATAAATTATCAATACCTACATTATCTATACATACATTTGAAAGATACGTCTACCAGTAATATAAAGTATTTTTTTTCTTTTAGTGTTTTAATGTTCTTTTTTTCTTTTATCTTTACCCTTTAATATTAAGTATTGACATTTATAACTTCTCAACTTTTTAAAAACTTCGTATTTTATATGTATCGGTATAAATTCAAGTTGATTTACATTTTGACATAAGTTTTTTTGAAATGAGTAGGCTCATAAACAATACGTCTTTTTGCTTATTTTTATGTACATTTTTAGCTTGTATACTGACACTTACAACCCCTTAACTTTCTAAACACTTTGAAATTTTGATGTACGTATCGATATAATTTCCAGTTGATTTACGTTTCGGCGTAATTTTTTTTGAAAGTATGATTTTATATAATAAGTTTTTGTCCTTATTTTTATCTACGTTTTTAGATTATTTATTGACACGTATAACCCTTAAACTTTCGAAACACTTTATATTCTTTTATGTACGTGTCAGTATAAATTTTAGTTTATTTACGTTTCGACGTAATTTTTTTTAAATGAGTTGACTCAGATGTAAAATTTTTTGTACTTATTTTTATATACCACTTTTATTTGTCTACGATTTGACTTAAATTTTATTCTAAAATGAGTTAAGTCAAATATAATACGTTTTCATTACACAATATAAATTCGAGTTGCTTTACGTTCCGACATTGTCACAACGCGTCGTACCATTCTTTAACTAAAAACATAATTTTTACGTGCTTATTTTGATGTACGGTGTCAGTATAAATTCAAGTTGGTTAACGTTTCGATGTAATTTTTTTTCCGAATAAGTCGGGTCAAATATAATACGTTTTCATGCTTATTTTTATTAACGTTTTTAGGTGGTCTACGTTTTGACGTAACTTTTGTTCAGAAACAAGTCAGGCAAATATAATATATTTTTATTAGACGGTATTACTTCGAGTTACTTTACATTTCGCCGGCGCAGCTGAAACCCACAACATATCGCGGGTAAAACTACTAGTTATCAACAATATAAACAAATGGTTAAAAATATATTAACAATAGACGTCGAACCTCAATATAAATGGAATTTCCTAAAAACAAAACATCAAACTTACTTAGTATTAGCGAATAGGGATGTAATCGAACTGAACGAACACGAATAAGGGCATGTTCGTGTTTGTTTGTTAAGGAAATTAACATGTTCGTGAACTGTTCACGAATGCATACTGAATATAAGTTTATGTTCGTGTGCGTTCATTAACGAAATTTAGTTGTTCGCGAACAGTTTGTGAACACTGGCTTGAACACTTAAACGAACGCACAGGAATAAAAACAAACGTAAACAAACATTTAACTTGAAAATAAAAAAATAAAAACATTGTTAACCAAACATTTGACATAAGTAGTTAAATACAACCATCAAATTATAACTCAAAACATATGAAATCTACTACAACCACCAAACAATGAATCAAGTTTAACTAACTTAGACATAATTATTCAAAAAAAATGTCTTGAATGTCCAAATTTTAACTAACTTAGAAAAAAATAAGGTTTTCAAGTTTTCAATATGTTTCGATAAAAGGGTTATTATTTATTATTTTTAATATAATCAAACGACTACAACGAACATAACCGGACAATTACCGAGTGTTTACGAACGCCTTTGAACGAACGGGACCTTTGTTCGTATTCGTTCGCTAGGCTAACCAAACAAAATTTTTTGTTCGTGCTGTCGTTAAGCTAATCGAACGAATATAAACGAACTTCCGCCAAAAGGTTCACGAACTGTTCACTGAACGTTCTGTTTGTTAACAACCCTATTAGACTTTGTGAAAATGCTAAAAACAATAAATGAATTGGAATTACAGATCTCTTTTCTATTTATACATCTAACTTATTACGTTTAGACTAAATCTGTAAACTTATAATTTTGTTCCGAAACAGCTGTTGTGATTTTGGTTTAATAACACATAACGTAATCATAATTATATATATTGTGTAGATATGATTTGTTTATAAGGGCCCCAAGAAGCCATAATTTAACCTGTTTTCTTAGAATCATATAATATAAACATGATTGATGGAGAAAAATAAATTCGCATGAAGAAGATCCAAACAACAAGAAACAAAATTAAGGGGCCAATGAAAAGGGTAGCTTTATGAATTAATAATGGAAAATGGATTAATGATTGAAAAAGCTCCTTTAAGGGACAAAGAAAGAGTAAAATTCTATTAGCAAATCGATCCAAAAGTAGTTTTCTATAAATCCAAGATAGGGATGGATGTAGGTTTAGACTTTGCATTTGCATGGCCACTTTTTTTCTCATCTACCACAAAAAGAAACCCTATTTTAACAAACTTTAGAAATAGAATAATTTGCATGAAAAGGAGAGAACAACAACACTTGTCTTTTCTCTTTCTTACCTTTTTTTTCTCGTGTTATTAGAGAAATTTAATATTAGTATAACAATGTATAATTACTTAGTATAAAGATCTTTAATTTTAACAAGCCAAACATATTTAAAGCATTAATATTTTCTATATATATATATATGTATATATCATTACATTTTATACAAATATATTTAATTATAGAATTGTTATTAAGCGAGGAGTGTGAGATACAATATGGCATTTTCTTCATCCGTATGTAAAGACAAAACATATGCCTTTATGTTAAGAAAAAAAAATATGTCATTGAAATAGTTATTTAATCCATGTGTATCCATGTCTAAACATGTACATATTTTGTCCTACTAATAAGAATCTGAAAGAGATGAATACGAAGTCATATTGTCTTTTAACTTTACTCATAAACGCGTTAATACATATTAAAATCTTGATCTTGAATTTCAGTTTACCTGATTGGATTTAATTTAAATCTTACAAACTTAAAGCTGTTTAAAAAATAAGTATTTGACATTAGTCCAAAAAGAATAGTTTGAAAAATGAAGTGATGGTATTATACATGGGTTAATTAAGGAGTTGAAAAGGAGGGGAACATAAAGGCTGTTAGATTACATGCACATCACCTTCATCCTTTTCTTCTTCTCTTCTCTTCTTTTTATACACTTAATGGATGTTATTATAAATCTTAGTAAAAGTGTGTAAATATACTAGTTAATGGCCCTACTAAATCACCCATCATCAACGCTTTTGCTAGCTCGTCATCCTGTAGTCTCTTCATTAAAAGCTGTACTCCATTTACAAACATCACAGCTAAGTTAAAGATTTTGTGGAACTGCATAAATAAATCAAATACATTGACGATCTTTGTTATTCCTGTGATGATAATTCATGATTGCAAAGGTGTGCTAAATTAACTTAAGAATAGACACACATACTAGAGGTGCGAAAAAAAACCGTACCCGGTAAAAAATCCGGAATCGTTTTTTTAATACATGGTATTCTATACTCGAAACCGGAACCGACCCTACCGTAGGGTATATATAGGGTATGTATTTTGATCTCAATACATGGAACCGGAACCTATCATACCCTATTAATACCCAAAACTAGACAAGAACTGGAACCGGAACCGGTTATACCCGGCTATACCCGATACATGATTCTAATATCTTTCTTTAAAATTTATGTTAGTGCATTTTTTTAATTCTCTTACATTATACAATGCGTATTTAATAGTAATAATAATAAACAAAAAATACAAGAAATATGGTAATAAAATCACAATAGAGTATTAAAAAGACGAAAAATATAGAACTAAAAATACTCGGAAATAGGGTATAAAAACCTGAAAATAGGGTATTTTAATACCCGGTTTCTTAAAAACCGGAACCGAACCCTACCCGAAACCGGACACATAGGGTATGATTTTTTAGTCAAATAACCAGAACCGGAACCGAACCGGTTGTAGCAATAACCGGTTTCAACCCTGAAAACGTGAAACCGAAACCAATTCTATACCAGAACCGGTTATTAAAAATACCCGATTGTACACGATACTACAACGTATTTTCTTCCAAACAAGTCGGAGTTTAATAATTATATACTTAAATCTGTTTACTTTGCTAATACTATAGCAAGTAATGACTAAGCCATGACCAAATCTTCATGGGTAATGGTCTGAAAATAGTAAATTCGTTGGGCACGATTCACTACAAGAAAAGACATATGCGCTTACAAATCTACTGGTTGAAGAATATCCGTAGGTAACATATTAATACAAAAGTAGTCTAGCGTTTGAATGTTAGTGAGATGACATGACATGTTAATCAGTATTGTAAACTATTCTCTCTTTGTGTTAAGGGGTACTAAAGGGGTTATATATTAACACGTTAACTAGAAGTTAAGATTTTGGATTAATTACTCTTTTCATTTTTAAACAATAAACTATCAAAAAATAGGGTTAGATAAATTTATCTGAATTAAACCATTTCCTTGGAGTGAGGTAAAGTAAAATGGGAAAAAATAGGTGACGTAACACTTAGGTGAAATTAAAGAGTATTACATATACCCCAAGGCCTTAGTTAGTGATGGTTTGGCGATGATTTATCAGTTGTTTGGGAAAAGTAACAACTTTCGCTTTAAAAACTTGCATTTTGTAACATGTTATAATACTAACTTTCTTTAAAAATCTAATAACTTTTTTCTAATGGAGTAAATTGCCAAAATTGTCCTTGATGTTTGGACATGTTTGTTATTTTCATCCAAACATCTAACTTGGTTAAAAAATACGGTTTAATGAGAGTTTTCTTTTTAAATTCACATTCTTTATATATTAAAAAAGAGTGAATTACAAGTTTCATCCTTTATCTTTATACCAAGTTTTAGGCAGTGTCTTTTCCCTTTAAAATTGATTAGTTTTGTACTTAAAGTTTCCAAATGCTACACATTATGTCTTTTAGCCCTAACCCAGTTAGATGGTTCGTTCTTCCGCCATCCTAAGATTAAGTGTAACGCACTAAAAGTACTAAGGCTAAGCACAAGAAAGCAGAATACAAAGCAAATAGAGAACTAACAAATTATACTAACAAACGAACAAATTGTTTAAACAACTACTCTAAGGCTAAATGTGAAATAGTGACGGGTCCCCGACAACGACGCTAAAACTTGATGTCCCAAATAAGGGGTACATGTTCGTCTTTGTCCATATCTATTATAACGAAGTCGACTTGAAAAAGAAAGTTATCCACATTTACTAGCATATTTTCCACTATGTTTCTTGGATACTTGATCGAATGAATAGCTAATTGAATACTCATGCGAATGGGAATAGGTTTCCCTAGGCCAAGCTTAGCTAACACTGAAAATGAAATCAGGTAATGCTTGCACCTAAATCAACAAAAAACATTACTAACAAAATGATCTCCTATTAGACATGGAACATCGAATCTACCAAAATCTAGTACATACTTAGGCATTTGCGCCAAAGCTTCCATGAATGGAAGGTTAATATGCAACTTTCTGAACATCTCTAAGAACTTACCATATTGCTTCTCAAGCTCCTCCTTTAGTTGGAGTGTGATCCCTAGTGATATTACCACTTCTTAAGGTAATTGCTTTCACTTAGGCTTTCTCTTTTTCTAAGTCTCTAGTAGCTAGCTATGTAAGGACTTTCTCAATATTTTAGACTGTAGTTCTGTGTCCTGCTAACTCTTGGTCTTGTCTGCTCATCTTTTTCCCATTCTCTTGGATAAAATCCATAAGGACTTCTTATAAGCTAGTTTTTTCTTTCCTTAGACTGGAATCCTCCACTTTGTGTGTAACCGGTTAGAAAATATTTCCTGTTATCTCTCAAACTTATCCTATGCTTCCCTTTATTAGAACCAAATTGGTATCTCAACTGGTCACCTACAAAATCAACTTCCTAAGATTGCATAGCTATAAGATAGTCTTTAGTAGCATGAGAACCTCCACACATACTAGACATCTCTTGTTTAGTCATAAGCTTCTTAATTTTTGTAGTAAGGGCTTCGACTTAGGTTGTCAACATTGTCACACCCCGACCCGCAGCGGAATAAAAGTTGGGGCATAATTGGGTTATCACCAAAGCTCATGATATTTACTAATATGTTTCATATTTATTAAAGTCAAAGTTACATTCCAAATAATCCAAACATGTCCATACAATACAAAGAAAATAACCAAATAAAATAGTTCCAAGCTCTAAATCATTTTATTCTTCTAGTCCAATCCTATGTGTTTCTGACTGCAGCTGGTTTCCCAGTATCATGTGTAAAAATGGGGGGTTTTGGGTCAACATAAGTTGACGAGTGAACCTTGTTAGATAAACATTTATTATTGATTTACTTGTTAGTTTATCAATGAAAAATTGTGCATAATCATAAATGAGCAAATGTAAATAATCAAGCAGTAGCAATAGCAATCACAACTACAACATACAATAACATATGATAGCATACATTAACATACCAACATCATACGATAAATAACATGAATGAAACTGTGCGATCAAGGCTCAATCAAACGGAGCCGATCGTATTGCATGTACTGAAAATGAAAAATGTCTGTGGGATCAAGGCTCAATCAACGGAGCCGATCGTATGTTGGCACGCCAGGTTCACGCTCATAATGTAATGGGGAACTTGCTCAACGCTCATAATGTAATGGGGAGCGGCGGCCTATGAAATTGGATGTACTGAAAATAATAAATTGAATCTAACAATAACCACACAAACAGTTGAAACAAGCTGAATACACATGTTCATGATATGATGTATGCACAATGATTTAAAAATAATATATAGCAAGACACATGATACACCCCAAAACGTGATTAAAACGGGGAATTTGTAAAGATTCACTCACATTGGGTGCGTTTGATTGGAGATGATGAGATGCGCACGAGTCGGGAGAGTTGAACAACGAGAATTACTAACCTAAATAATAACGGAAAAATATAGTAAATGAGTGGATTTTATTAAGGATTTTAATGGAATTTTTAGATATATTTTTGTGAGTTTAAGGCTATTTTCTATCTTTAAAAATATTATTTTTAAGTATTTTTAATTGATTTTTAAATTAAATTAAATAAATAAAAAAATATATAAAAAAATTGTTTATTTTTGCGTTGACCGTTGACTTGTTAACCTGTTGACCGGTTCGGTCAGTGTGCATGTATGCGCTGGGTGAGACTCGAACCCGAGACCTCCCGTACGCGTGCACGCAGCTCTACCAACTGAGCTACGTGTCTAACCCGAAATAATCTTGTTTTTAATTATATTTATATACTAATTCGATTTATCCAAAATTCTTTTAGTTTCAAAAACATTTTAATTCATCAAACTGGTGCCAGTAACAGGTATCGAACCCGGGACTTGTGCTTTAACATCACACACAGTCCACCGCTGGACTGTGTGTCTAACTTGATTAATATACCAATTTTTATTATACTTAACAACTAACGGAGTTAACCCAGTTCAGTTTTAATCAAAAAGGCATTTTATTACATAAAGGGTGCGTGTATCAGGGATCGAACTCGTGACATGCGCGTATTATTTGCACACAGTCCACCGCTGGACTGTGTGTCTAACCCGCTTAAAATACCAATTTTAATTATACTTATAATGTTATCACAGTTCATCTTCTTCGTTGGATTTTACCGACAGCAGATTACACCATTAAATCTTGTTAATTCGATTGTTAAACATTGCACAGACTAATATGAGATAGCAGAGATGATAATTAGAGGTAAACATACCGGTGAATGATTTATTACAGAGTTCCGGCAAAGCGTCGGTCTCTGTTTTTAAGAACTTCAACTGAGCAAATCAAGTAATCGTTTTGATTAGCTAAACATGAATTTGAAGTGCTAAACAAACGTTAACAGTGTGTTTGAAGGTCCTTACCGTTTCGCAGACGAAGATAAAGATTTCCAGAAATTTTCCGGCGAACTGGAATTATCTGATAACGGTGTCTGAATTCGATTTCAATTGAAAGTTTTGAGTTAGAAATAGCTTAACAATTGTTAGACTACGACGGTATTGAAAGAATTACCGTTTTGATGATGAATACGGTTTTCCGGCGAACTTGCAGAAATTTCCGGCGAGCAAAATAAACTTCTCCGGTGGACTGTAAGGTGTGCGGAAATGTAACTAGAGGTTTGTGGAATGTTTCTGAGTCGCGAGAAGCTCTATGATTACAGTAATTCGGATTATTGAGTAGTTTCGGTTATAAAACTCATCATCCCCAGAATTGAAGTCAATTCAAGTCTGAATTGATTAGATTCGTCGGTGCATCGGTTATAAACCTGAATTTGTGATTAATCAAACGTTTAGACGGTTGAATTGCCGATTTCGGTTTTCAGTTGGCGCAACCGGTTTAACTAGGTTTGTGTATAAGACTTATTTGTTTCCTAGAGTTGACAGAAAACAAACAAGTGGCGGAGAGGTTATGTGCGTGAATGTTAAACCTTTGGAGTTACAACCCGGCTGACCCGGGTTCGAGTCCCGGCAGCAACATTTTATTTTATTTATTTTGTTTTCACTTTTTATCAAAAACAATTTTTATAGTTTAGTTTGTTTATTAATTATGTATCATTAAAAATCAAAATAACCATAAATACACAACGTGACATTTATAACTTGATATTCGATTACAAAACGGAGCAGGTTTTAGAAACCCGTTTTTGACAAATGTTACAAACATTGCAATTTATTCGATGTTTCGCATGTCAGCCTTTCTCAAAACTTAAAATCTCTCCTGGAGTGATAATCATTTGAAAAAAATATTCTCAATGAGAGCATGAGCAACAATATGGGTTAAATTATAGTAAACTCTTCAAGCTACTACATCTAGGTTTTGCTTAGATAGAGTATAGAGACCGTTATGTATTCATAACCATCCAAGGCTCCACACCATGGTGAGAGCAATTCCTTTGTAGCTCCTTGTATTGATCCAAGGCTCCACACCATGGTGAGGGCAATTCGATTGGCTTTAGATGGAAAAAGAATTGTGTAAATATTTTTCATCCATGTCTACCCATGTAGTGATACAACCGGGTGATAAAGAGCTAAGCCACGAACGAGATGTTACTATGAGTGAGAAGGGAAATAAATGGAGTCTCACCACGTCATTAGAAGCATATTCAATTTTGAAGGTATCAAGAGTTCATGAAAGATATCTTTGTGATAATTAGGATCTTCATCTACAAGTCCACGGTACAAACATGAGGACTAACTCAATATAATTTAAGGTGGGATAGTGAAGATATTCGCTCCAACCATTGTTCTAATGATGTTGTTCTTAATCGCATCAGCAGAGGGACGTATATTCTCTGAAATGGTTCGTTCTGCCACCATCCTAAGGTTAAGTCGAATGCACTAAAAGTTCTAAGACTAAACACAAGAAAGAAGAATACAGAGCAAAGGGAGAACTAACAATTTAAACTAATAATCTAACTAATTGGTTAAACTACTACTCTAACGCTAAATGTGAAATCGTGACATGTCCTCGGCAACGGTGCCAAAAACTTGACAGGCTTAGAAAGTAACAATAAAATTGAACGCAAAACAAAAGCTAGTTTTATGGTAAAACCCACTAAACACTATCTATACAAGTTCTAGGTAAGCATACCTATCAGAAGATAGATTAGCTAATGTAAGTACCCAAGTATCAATTCTAAGACACAAAATCTATTAATCTAACCTTATTTGTAATATCTAACCTAGGTAAATTTTATAATGTAAAAGGTAACCCAACAATACTAAATTAAGTTTAGGAAATCAAATATAAAAAAGATAACCAGATAGGATCAGAATCCTCTTAATACGTTTGCAAAGTTTTTGACTATGGATTTATGAAAAACTCATCATTGTAAACACTATTAATGAGGTGTTAGTGTTAAAATGCCATTACCCTACCAGGATGACGACATATCCTCTAACAACTATGTTATAGACATACCCAACTATACGGTGCTAAGTAACTATGTAACCTACCATTACCATGTGATTTGAGCTTCTTATATTTTTCTAGCAACATAAACTAACAAACTGAGGGAATTACTGTCTATGCTACTCAATTTAAAGAAAACTTCTAACTAAATTCCAAACCCTTTTAATCAGATTCTTACCATACGTGATCCATATGAATTATCAATCCTTGAACAAACTTATCAATTACTTACTAAATATCAAGCCCTAGACTAATGATCGATATATATTCTAAAGATAGATAAAACGGATCTAACAACATAAGCTCATAGAAAGACATAGATTACCCACATAAACTCATTCAAAGATCAATGCACAACATATAGATTAACACAATCACAAGTTCATCAACAAACACTTACTAAAAGCAAAACTTTCATAAATAAAATCATCCAACTTCACATAGTATCAAGATTCATCCTAATCTAGCGGGCTATAATGCTGTTAGTTATTCATAGAAATAACTAAAACACAAGAATTCATTGAATACATGATCATATCTAAAGGAAAATGGAAATACGAAGGTTCTAATTCAGTAAGAATCATTAGTACGATCTCCTGTATGCTATTCCTTCTCGGATTCTCTTCCTATGAATCTTCTCTTGTAACAACCCTTTTTTCGGTCTTCCTAATTACATTTATGTTCACAACTTAGGGTTTTCTCGAAATCTATTTTTTATTTATAAAATCTATGCACAATCTGAGTCGGGTGCGACCTGTACTTATCTTCTTTAGTACTACCCGTAACTTTGACACATCATAATCCAGTGTATCCAAAATCAAGGCCTGGCGACTCGTAGCTCTTCCTAACGCACGACCCGTATGTTCTTCAGACGGCTAATCTTATCAGTTCTTTAGTTAAGCTCTTAATCCAACTTGGAAATCCAACATTTCAACTAGGAAGCTACAAAACACTAAGAAACGAACATTTAATCTATTTAAAGTGAACTTTGCAATAAACAACTATAAACACGAGGGTTTTAGACTTTTAAAGCATGTTGTCTTTCAGACAAAACAGTATCACATTGACCAATTTAGTGACCCGAACCCACTTTAATAGACAAAGAGAAGGATATTATTGTTAGTATTGTTGCTATTAGTGTAGGTTTATTGAAATTTGGGAACTATTACCTTTTATTATTAATAAATGAGCATGTTGGTTATCCACCTTACAACAATTATGCTACCGAATTTTGGAAATAATATAAGGTACCTTTATTGTTTGTTTAATGTAGCAACATATTTCATTAGTGTATGCAAGATTGCAAAGTATGGTCAAGGATTCACGAGTTGATAAGGTTCAATGTCTCACGTGTGCCCTAAGTGAAAGACATACACAGGGTGTTGGTCGAAACTTGAAAAATGCATCACCAAATGTGTTTTCTTCATGCGCATGCGCCTCACAAAGATGAAAACATAAATAAATTGAAATAATGAAACAATGAATCCAACAATGGTAATACCAAGTGAACCAACTAATGCAAGCAAAACCAATTTCATGTTGTACAAAACATTAATGAAAGTGAAGACTTTTGTTTAGTTTTTATATGTATAATCTAAAAAGAATTATAAACATTTTAAATATTTTCGTACTTTGTATTAGTTTATAGGAAATTATTATGTGAAAAGTTAAAGTTCATTTTTATATAAACGTTATATACCAAGAAAACTAAAAAAAATGTTGGAAGGCCTACGGTGATGACATGTCGTCGTCATAGGTTTCTTAATTAATTAGGTAAAACTAAGTAACCTATGGCAACGCCATGTCGTTGCTATAGACCATTACTTAGTAAAATTAATTGATTAAATATTTGTTCAATATTTGGAAATTTGTGATGACGACTCTATGGCAATCCCACGTCTTCGACAAAGGGCCACCTACAAGTACCACATCAATTGCGACGACATTTGATACCCATAATGACAAATCAACGTTGACGAACTATTCAGGGACAACATGTAGTCAGCAAACCATATAGCAACGTAGCTATAGCCCAGACTTTTTTCATCATGATAGGCCCAAATTCTTGTAGTGCTCTTTAAATGCTAACGCTTACTCCACCACAAATCATCCTGTAACACCCCATCCAACATCTTTATGACACCATGATAAACATAAACCATGATGCACCAACATCTATTTGCAGATGTAGAAAGATGAGACACTTAAACATATTTTATCGAACATTGATACATGATTTTAAATATATTTTGTGAGTTTCTAATATTTGTATTTTATTTATTTGAAATAATGGATTTTAATAATCCTAACTATTGTCCTTTGGCCGGCAATGGTCCTAATTTAAAAAATTCCTACCGGTGGTTCCATCTATTAACATATTGCCTCCAATGGACCCTGACTAACAGAATCCTAACGCTGTTAGTCTCCGGTTGTCGAAAAAACGTTGTTGGCCGGAAAACTCAACATTTTCGTCCCAAATCTCTTTGTAACCTTATTACGGACCTTTAAACCTTATTCTAGTTAAAGCCCCAAATTATTGAGGTCACCGGAAAAACTATTTTTCGTTGAAAACCTCATTTTTTAGCCGGAAACTCAACTTTTTTTGGCTGCGAAACACAAAGTTTTCGTCTCAAACCTGTTTGTAACCATAGATCGGACATTTAGAAACCTTTTCCTGCCAAAAACGTTTTTCCGGTGACCGGAGACTAATGACGTTAGAGTTCTGTTAATCGGGGTCCATTGAAGAGCAATATGTGAAAAGATGGGACTGACAATTGGAATTTTTGAAGTTGGGACCGCTGTCGGCCAACAAGCTATAGTTGAGATTATTAAAATCCATTATTTTTTTATTTATACGTAAACTCATATTTTTGTGCAATGTGAAACTGATATAAAATCATCATGTATATACCGCACATTCAGGCCCATCGAAAGAGTGGGTATAATAGTTTAGTCATTGTTAGAAGGGTCTGTTGCCATTGACGCCGGTTACCACTAACGATTAAGTCATTTCTGATCATTGATAACTTATTTTTATAATCATTTGCCACTAATTAACCAAATTATTGTTCATCAATAGTAACTTACTAAATACTAACAAGCAACTACTAATCATCAGTTGTGAAAGTTGTGCCTAATGTTATTTATAAACAACTTTTCATTTATTTATAAACAACTTTTCATCAGTCATGAAAATTCGAAACACCTTCTAAAATAATTTACTGATACAAATTCGAAACACCTTCTAAAATAGTTTACCAATGTATCAGGAAAACTTTTCAATCAAATAAGACCTTGTCTAGAGATTGCGGCCTTGAATCCACAAGTTCATTGCTGTATGAAATTATAAGTCTCTCAAAAGCATGTACTCCATACTTAGTAACTTGGATCTGCATTGATGCATATAATAATTTCACTTTGCTATATACTATATTATACTTTCACTTTTCTATATACTATGTAAATCTAATCATATACTAAAATGAGATAATGATACTAAAATCAATCATTAGATTTTTGAAATTTTTACAAACTGTGTAATTTCTGACATATTACCTTGTAGGTCACTTTCCTTAATCTATGGGATTCAGTTCTCTTTGATATTATGACGAGCATGAAAATAAACAAAGAAACAAACCTTAATTCAAAAGAGTAGAGGTAGGTCCCAAAATCAACCAATCCAAAAACGAACCATTTAGAGCTCACATTATCACATATAAGATATTCACTTTAACACTGTTTATAGGGTATTAAAATTGGTCATTCAAATACGTTTATATCAAATATATCTAATTACGTTTAAATATATACACACTCTGTTATGTAAAGTAGAATTAAGATTCACGTCATTTAATAGTTCTTTTTTAGATTTCATTTAATTAAACTTAATGCATAACTTACAAAGATTTTCAAAGTTGACTTTCTAATAAAAATATTAAATATAGATTATATATAGGGGCATGATTATGAAAATACGTTTCTCCTTAAAATATCAGAAAACCCAATATCATGGATTTGCAATATATTATGCATACATGTGTAACATATGATTTGTGTATATATATATATAGTACATGTATGAACTATACGCTATACATTTATTGTATATTACAAATAATTGGTTGCCTCGATAAAACTTCCACTAGGTCACCCATCATACTACTACTCCTATTTGAGCACACTTAACTTTGTAGTATTCATGTGCTCCACGGCGAATTAAGCCGAAAACGTATTGATAATTTTAGAGGTATGACATTTCTTATGAATCAATAATCTCTTCTAGTCATAGCCGATTTGAGATTTGACTAGGGTGTTACAATGAACATCCCAAACAACCACCACAGTTCCATCGCCACCATGAACAACCACCACCGCTGACAGTGTTGTCATCTCTCTCTACATTTCCTATAAGTTAAATATCCCTAATTTATTTAATATGTTTGTAGAAATTAGGGTTGAAACTTTGGATTTTATGTTTATTTATCTTTATGTATATAAATACGTTATGTATTATATATAACTTTTGTTGCAGAAATTATATCGGCATATATATAACAAACAAAAAATGGATGTATGGAAAGAATATGAGCTTATTAGAGTTTATTAATGGAGTGGATATTTTCTTATCATTTGCTAACTTATTAATTAATATATTGAAAGTAAAGTTAATATTATGTGGAACCATGGGAAATGGTGGGAGATGTAATATGGTGTTTGGTGGATTGAAGGTAAGTTTTTTCCAAATTATATGCGTCTGTATATATTTACATTAATTGTAATGTTACTCCATGTGACCTACGACTTTATTATGTGCATAAGGTGGTTTAAGATACATGGGTTCACATAGTAAATATAAAACTACACTTGTTAAAAACATGTAATTTAATTGATACGTTCACTTTATAGTCATTATGTTAAAATCTGAGTTTAATACTTATGAACTAAACCAAGTAAAACAGGTAAATAATTTGCAATAATAATAATAATAAAATTTACAAGTAAGAAGATATTATCAATAACTGTTTTTTTATATACAATCAAAAGATTACAAAAGTTTTATAGAATCATTCTAGAATCTCCCCCTCAGACTAATCACTTACAAATTTATTCGTACAAAAGAGAATGGTAAAGTTAAAATAGATCTCTAACAGGTGAGATTTATTTATACTAAGTACGAAAACCGTGTTTGTGATTAGCTGACATGACCGTAATAATGGCATCTAACATCCTTAACAGAAAAGATTCTATAGATGTTGCAAACATCTCTGTAAATCAAACAGCTGATCTAACCATGCTAAACATCTATTAAAAAGCAAATACTTTTACATTGGGTAACAACTGTTAAGCTATCATCTGTTGCTTTGTTCCAACCATCTATTAGCCAGACAGATGTTTGGTCTTTTTTATCAGCTCCAACAGACTTTAGGACTTGAACATACTTTGTTTCTTCATGAACAACGGTTCCAAGGCTTGAAACAGATGTTAGCTGGTCTTCAACATATGTTCTGATTTAGGTGTTTAAGATTCACCATATTTGGGAGGAAATTACTTCTTCAACTGTTTATTTCTTGATCTCTTTGTTCATGTTTTGGGTTTTGAATATCCTCAGTTCTTTTGTAGGTACAGCAATCTAACAGATGACGCCAAAAAAATGTTTTTTGATCGTTTTTTTTCTTAGCAACTGTTCTCTGATTTGTCATTTGAATTATAATTCAAAGTTCAAAGAACAGTGTCTTCTAGATCCTATTCCAGTGGAAGACTTATATGGTTTTGAAGATCTTCAACTTTTAGTCCTGAGTAACTTTTCATTGAGATTTTTTTTCACCTCCCCATTGGCCTTGAGCAATGTCAGTTCATGGGTGTTTTTGTCTGATTTCTATTTGAGAATTTTGATGCTAGGGAGATTTGCTGGGACCAGAGTTATTGCTGATGAGTTTGAGGATGCAGGTCTTCCCATGATTATGTCTGCTAGATCTTCCTGCCTTGCGTCATCCTTCTATTCATTTTTCTTTTAAGAAAGTTCCTTGAAGCTAATGCAATATTTCTTCTGATGGAAACTCAAAAGTTTCAACCAAGGTTTGTATAGGGAACACTAGTTGATCACATTCTTGCTTTTTGGGTAATGAAGGATCCTTTTCTCTTTTTTTTTTTCAAGCTCTTTATAGTTTTTAAAAGGTTGTTGACTCATTCCATTTTCCTATTGTTTTTAAGGTTCCATTTTTGTGGCAACCAACTCTTCCTTCATTCTTCTGATCTTTTGACACCCTTTGTCATTTGGTATCATCTCATCTTTCCAGTTTAGGGAAGAAGGATTGATATCAGGAAATAGCTTCAAATTTTCAATCTTTACTATTTCATCTAGCAAGGATTCAGTTGGCCATCCTGGTGAATTGTTCCCTATCAGCATCATATGATTTCTTTTCCATGATGTGATATAGGTAGTCTTCCCTGAGCAGCTTTTTGAGATCTGTATCAGCAATGGGTTCATGGGATAGGTTTCTACATATCATGGTGGCATACCCGTGTAAGGCATTTACTCTTCTGTATTCTTCTACCAACATTTGTTGAAGTTGTTTGTCATCCTTCCCTTTGTTTCTTTCCGAAACCATCCTTTTGGCTTGTCTCCTTTTATGTTCCAGATATTTACCAACATTGTCTGGCCTTGGAGGGTTTGTAGATGGAAGGGATGGTGCTGTAGTTGATGATGATACTGGAAGTGATGAAGTTGTGGTTTTGATAGGTGATTTAGTGAGCGAGGTTATTGTTTTTCATTTGTATTCAGTGGGATTGGTGGAAGTAATGTGGTAAGTGTTGTTGTTGTTGTGACATCTGTTGGAACTTTGGAGATGCTAACAATGGTTTGGGGTGGTTGGTTAGAGGTTTGGGATATTTTGGCCTTTTTGGCTGCAGGTGTAGGATTTGGTGGTAGAAGCTTCCTGAGGCCATCACTACTCTCCCCCTTTTTGGCATCATCTGCAGGATACCTAGGTGTTGGAGTGGTGCCAGTAGCTTTGAAAAGATGATCTTTTATGGCCCGAATTTCTGCATGTGTATCATTGAATTTGGATTCAATCATATTTTTAATCATTTCCATATGGATGTTGTGGGTGGCATCTACCGATTGCTTTTGAAGTTGAACGTAAGATTGGGCATGAAACCAAACTTTCTTAGCAAGCTCTGCATTCGTTGGAGGAGGCTTAGAGTTTTGCACCAAGATCTTCATCATGTCTTTTATCCAAGTCACAAAAGATTCTAACTTGGACTCTCTATCCATCAAATCTTTGTATCTTAATTGACCACCTAAATTAATATGATCATCTGAATTTCCACTAGAGGTGGTTGTATCTGGTTTTGAACAAGGTGCCCCTTTTTCTTGGTACTGGGCACTTACAATTGTTATAGAGTGTACAATTGTAGACTCAACAATTGTTTCCTTCAAGGAGGTCTTAGGTATGTAACTACTAGCCAACTATGAAACTATTGTTTCTACAGTTGTAGTACATGCCTCACTTGAAAAATCTTCAAGTGTCCCTAGAGACAAAAGAGATGTCACATCCTCTACTTGTGAGCTAGCAATGATTCCTGAACTTCCCTAGTAACATCATGGGGTAAACTCTCTATGATTTGTTATTGAGAGGAACTGGGTTTGTGTAAGACCGTTTTATCAATTGCATCAAGCAATAGTTGTATGGTAGATAGTACACGTCTGGTGGGTGGTGGTGGTGTTAGAGGAGAAGCAGCCCTTGGAGACGGGCTTGAGAAGAAATGCTCAATTGCGTCATCTCCCTTGATATGGGTCCCATGTGCTTACAACATAATCCTTTATTGAGGATATGTTAGGAGTTTGTATAGGTTGAGATGTTTGCATCTGTTGTGAGGAAGTAACAACAAATGTTTGCTGCTTTTGTGTTACAGCTGGTACCTCTAGCATCTCATCCTCCAGAGTTACTGTTGGATCTAGTGGACCCCATAAAAAAAAGATGATTGGAAAACAAAATGGTATGTATCATCTGATCAACAATAACAATGATTTAAAGATTTAACTCATCCTAATGGCAATCCATCAACATCTACTCTCAAAGGTCTGTTAAGCTAAAGTTTGTTCTACAAAGACTGTTGAAAACAAGCTCTACTCAAAGTATATGGTCTGCTAAAGAGAACCTCTGTTATTGAAGAATTAAAGACTGTTGAAGCAAAGGTCTGTTGGACTAACAACGGTTAAAGCTCATCAGAGTTTCTATCAACAGATGCTGGATCAAAAGAGTTTATATATTAATGTAACAGTGTTTTAGTCTAGCAGATGTTAGAGTTTGTTAGGTCGTTAGATGTCATTGTCAATGTGACGTCAGCTTAGATTCCACAATGGTTTGCTTTGTACTATAAATAGATTAGTGCATGTATTGTTCTATTCATCACTTCATCTTGACATTTCTTGTACGAACAAATCAAAGTGATCAACTGAGGGAGAGTTTGTATATCTTTCATGCATACGTAAATCAAATTTATAAAAGCATGTTGATGAAAACATTCTCTTCATTGTTGTGATTTATAAGTTTACATTTCCACTGCACTTATCATCTTTATTTTATCATCTTCCATTGATTTGTATCTTAAAACTTTCACAACAATCAAACTCAGATCCTAACAATTGGTATTAGTGCTTGGTTAAACAAATTTGATCTTACAATCAATTTTATATAAGCAGATCAGCTCTCACTACTGATTCGTTTGTTCGTTGTACTGAAAACAGAGTAAAAGTTTATTTACGTTTAAAGTATTTTTAAACAAAAAGTTGTTTGTAAACAATCAGAAATATCTGAAAATCCACAAGATCCACTCAACACTGGCACCATGTATAAACCTCTGATACTTACCAGATCGGAGTATAACATCTAGCAACATTGGATGGGTCACATACTTGCACAACAAAATACGGGTTGCTGGAAATCGGTTATCTTCGGACCTCATGTTCTGATGTACCGAGTGCTGAAGACCCAAAAGTTCAAGTCCCTAAAAATCTTGAAACTACTCCGAGCAAGATTTTCAGAAAATCGAGTTAGATGCAAAGGCATTTAGTATCGTAGCTATGGCTTTGCCAAATGATATCTATGCTAACCTGTTGCATTGCAACAGTGCAAATGAGTTGTGGGATGCTTTGAAGAAGCAATTCAGTGAGACATAGGAAGTTATTGAAAACAATCGTGAAGTTTTAAATCAACAGTATGAAACATTTTGTCATGTTAAAGGAGAATCATTAAATCAGCAGTTCGAAAGGTTTAGTTGTCTAATAAGTGAATTAAAGCTGCTAAATATTAATTATCCTAATTCAACATTGAATAGTCGATTTCTTAGATCATTACCAAACAAATGGGACACTATTGCTTTTATAACTAGAAACTCTGTTGGTTTCAAAGAGATGAGTGTGACTCAACTTCATGGTAGGCTCTTGACTTATGAGAGAGAGCTTAACCATAAAAGGAAGATTCAAGAGTCAGAAAAAGTTGTAAATGACTATGCGTTGGTAGTACAACACTTTTTGGTCAAGAGGAAACCTCTGGTGGTAGTAAGGATCAGCGTTATGATCATTTTATTGATATCTCATTTGGTGGAAATTTCAGCTCTTATTCTTATTCACCCAATTATGCTTTTACAGCAAATGGGGAAAACCAAGTTTCTAACAACTTATCTTTTGAGTTAAATGATCTTCAACATTTTGACCCCACTGATTTGGAAGAAATGGACATATTGCATCAACTTGCATTGCTAAGTGTTAGAACTAGCAAATTTTATAAGAGAAATGGCAGAAAATTCCCAAGGTTGCATGGGGGGTTAAAAGTTAGGTTGGATAAATCTAAAATAAAGTGTTACAAGTGTAATAGGCTAGGTCATTTTGCTAGAGAATGCAGGAGCCAAACTAGTGGCCCTATTGTGACACATCCAAGTCCTAGACCTCAAAACACTATCCGTTATTCCCAATATACCCCTGCTCCACATATGCAAAGCACTGCTCACTTTGTACACCCTACAACCACTTTTCCAGTACAATATGTCCAAACCTCTGTTCCTCAGATACAATATGTTCAAGCCCCAGAACCCAGGTTCAATTGCAACCTACAACACAAGTTACACAAACCTCTGCTCCTGTAGAGAACACTCAACAGAGCTTCTTTACACAAGGCTTTGTTGATTGGAGTAGCTTACTTGAGGAACTAACTGATGAAAATTTTGCACTAGTTGCCAATTCTGAAAAGAAAACTGATGATTTTTTATGGCACTAGACACTATTTTGGAAGGAGTTGAATATGAGGAAGTGGTGTCCAATATTGATGAGGTTTGTGAAAATGTTGCAACAGATGTGTCAGAAGAAAAGGTTGATGAAGAAACAAATCCTCTGACAGACCCATGGGATTTCAGTGTTTGTGAAGGAGAGTGTGACTATGCCATGATGGATGCTGCTAAATTATCACCTCAAATCCTTAAAGATTTATGTTCAGATAAATGTATTATTCTTTTGCTAACATTAAAGAGGTGAATGAAAATCTTAGGAACAAGATCTTAGATGATGAAATAAAGTTTGAAAAGCTTCTTAAAGAGTTAAAATAAAAACTGTTTGAAAAATAAAATGAAATCAGCAGTCTCTGACATGAATCAAGCATAACCTAAGATCAACTCCAAACTATGATAGAAAAATATCAAAGTTGTAAAAAGGAGCTTGAATCTACCCAGATCACTTATGAAAAATGGATAGAATCTTACAAAGGTTATGAGTTGATCTTAGAATCACAAATCAAAAGAAATGTAAAATTTGGTGTAGGTTTTAGAAAAAATGACCAAGTTTCACAAAACACTGCTGTAAATGATTGTGGTTTGGTTGAAATTATTCTAACAAACTTGGCTAGTCAAGAAATTAAAGTCACTGAACCTAATGGTAAGAAAATTGTTTTAGTAAGACTAGAAGGATCATCAACTTTTGAGGAGATTGAAAAATATCGATTCAAACCTACATGGTCAGATAAGTGTGACATTCTTGAAAACTTTAAGCCAATGGATTTCTCTCTCTTCTTCCCTTTTTCACCCTTTTTGTCAACAGATGATGTAACATCTGCTTGAAGGTCTTTTAAGGAAATAATGTAAATGCTTGTGGTTTGGTTGAAATTATTCTAACAAACTTGGCTAGTCAAGAAATTAAAGTCACTGAACCTAATGGTAAGAAAATTGTT
Organism: Scalesia atractyloides; assembly: GCA_947069175.1. Classification (NCBI taxonomy): domain Eukaryota; kingdom Viridiplantae; phylum Streptophyta; class Magnoliopsida; order Asterales; family Asteraceae; genus Scalesia; species Scalesia atractyloides. The sequence goes on along the minus strand of CAMTDV010000001.1, from coordinate 12,178,584 downwards.
TTAGAAAGACTAGAAGGGTCATCAACTTTTGAGGAGATTGAAAAATATCAATTCAAACCTACATTGTCAGATAAGTGTGACATTCTTGAAAACTTTAAGCCAATGGATTTCTCAACCATTGAAGGTGTAAAAGCACCTCAAGTCCAGATCATTTCCTTAAAAGACCTTCCAGCAGATGTTACATCATCTGTTGACAAAAAAAGGGTGAAAAAGGGAAGAAGAGAGAGAAAATATCAAAATTGTTTTGTGACTTTTGTGAGAAGAAGAATCATGTTACCAAAAACTATTTTCTTTTAAAAGCATATGACATAAACAAGACAAGTGTGATAGTTGATGCACCTCACTGTATTATCCGTGGCAAGAAAAATCATAAAACTCAAGAGTGTGTTTATCTAAAAAATTTTGATGTCAAAATTTTGATGTCAAAAGAAATGAGTATAAAACAAAAACACTTAAGAGTTCATAGGGTAAAATTGGAAAAGAAAAATCAAACACACCTTTGTCTCAGTCCAAACAGCTGTTACCAAACAATTAAATATAACCTTTGTTCTCAGAGAGGTTCAGGTAATAGAGGCACCACTAGCAAACAAATTTCCAAGAGGATATGGCCAACCAGTTTATAAAAGTGTGCTACTTGGTTATGAGATCTACAAAAGACCTTCAAAGCCAAGGGTAAACAAGCATTCTCATGGTTATAATCATCTGACAAGAAATGGTCCACAATAGATGTTTCAAATGTTCAAACCTCTGACCATTCTTCTAGACTTGAGGCTGAAATGTCTATGACCCCATCCAAAGCCATTTTGGCTTTGGAAACTCACCTAAACTAATATGTTATCAATGTGCAGGGAGCTTATACTTGCCTTGATAGTTTATGCTATGTAGATAGTGGAGACATGATGTAGAGCCCTTCTTAAAGATTATTGTAGCTCATGGAGGTGGTGCAATATCCTTTGTAACAATTTAAAAGGGAAGGTGTTAGGGTCATGGGCAGTTCAAGCAGGGAAACTCAAGTTTGAAAATGTCAAACTTATTGACAATCTTAAATTTAATCTTCTTAGTGTATCTCAATGATTTACAAAGGCTATGGGTCATTCTTTACTAAGAAAACTTGTAAGATTGTTGGGCCATAAGTGGTTAAAAAGATTGAAACAATCATAGCTAAGAGCAAAGCATAGCTTGTTGCTCATAGGAGTGGCAATGTGTATGTGGTTGATATGTTGAAAGATAATCCAATGACAAATTCTTGTCTATTCTTAGTTGCCTCTAACAAAGAGACAAAACTATGGCATAGAAGACTTGGTCACACAAATCTTAAAACTATCACTACACTCTCTAAACAAGGTCTTGTAAGAGGTCTTTCATCAAAACAATTCACATATGTGAACATTGTGTTTCCTATTTAAAAGGTAAACAACATAAAAGTTCATACAAATTCAATTGAAGAGTCCAAAACAAGTTAGTGTTTACAATTGTTACACATGGACTTGTTTGCCCCTGTTAAACTCATGAGTCGTAAAAAGAAAAGGTATTGTCTTTTTATAATTGATGATTTTTCAAGATTTACATGGACTTACTTTTTGCAATCCAAAGATGAGACTACATGTATTTTGCAGGACTTTGTAAGAGAAGTTGAAAAGCAATTTGACTTGGTAGTAAAAACCTTCAGGTGTGATAATGGAATAGAGTTTAGAAATATGGAGTTGGATGATTTCTGTGTGTTAAAAGGGATTGTGAGGCAATACAGCATCCCAAGGACACCAGAACAAAATGGGGTGGTTGAAAGAAAGAACAGAACTCTAATTGAAGCTACCAGAACTATGCTTGTAGACTCAGGTTTACCACTATCTTTTTTGGCAGAGGCTGTACACACTGCTTGCTTTGTGCAAAACAGAGTTTTAATTAACCCCAGGCATCAAAAGACTACTTATGAAACTCTGTACAAGATCAAACCACTAATCTCTTATTTCAAAATCTTTGGTTGCCGATGTTTCATTTTAAACTTAAAAGATTTCATTTCAAAATTTGAAGCTAAAGTTGATTGTGGTTATTTTCTGGAATACTCAACCACTTCCAAGTCCTATAAAGTGTTTAACACAAGGACTAGGTGTGTGGAAAAGACCTTGAATGTAAAGTTCAATGAACTTTCTTCATTAAAAATCCCAGCAAATACTGCTGAATTATTTGACTTATTTAAATTTACATTTGAGGATGTGTCTGTTAAGACTAATACTAACAACACAGGGGTACTCACAAGAAGTCACAAGAAGAACCTTAAAAATCACCCACCAGATCAAGTTATTGGCAACATTAATGAAGGGGTACTCACAAGAAGTCAATCCCAAAACATTTGACTTTTTGCTAGTTTTCTATCTCTCACACAACTTGTCAAGTACCAAGAGGCACTAAGAGACAATAGTTGGGTAGGTGTTATGCAAGAAGAGCTCCTAAAGTTCAAAAGACAACATGTATGGGAACTTGTACCATTGCCTCAGGTTGTATGTCCAATTGGCACAAAATGGATCTTCAAGAACAAAATAGATGAAAGGGGCATTGTTGTAAAAAACAAAGCTAGGCTTGTGGTTCAAGGCTATAGACAAGAAGAAAGCACTGATTATGATGAAACATTTGCTCCTATAGCAATACTAGAGGCCATCAGATTGTTCTTTGCTTTTGCCGCCAACCACAACATCAAGGTCTATCAAATGGATATCAAATGTGCATTTTTGTATGGTAAGATCAAGGAAGAGGTATATGTATGCCAACCCCCTGGTTTTGAAGATGCCTATTATCTAGATCCTGTCTACAATCTTAATAAAGCTTTGTATGGCTTGAAACAAGCACCTAGATCCTGGTATGAAACTCTATCCACCTTTCTCTTATCAATAAGCTTCACAAGAGGTATAATTGATAAAACATTGTTTTTAAAATGGAGAGAACAGGATTTGATGCTTGTTTAAATTTATGTGGATGACATCATTTTTGGATCCACATGCAATGCCATGTGTGAAGAGTTTAGAGAACTCATGACAACAGAGTTTGAAATGAGTGCTATGGGTGAACTCCAATGCTTTCTTGGTCTCTAAGTTAAGCAATTACAAAATGGTACATTCATTCGTCAAAGTAAGCATGTCAAAGAGCTATTTACAAAATCTGATATGAATGATTGTAAACCATGTAGTACACCCATGACCACTTCAAAATTAGTCACTATTGATGATAAATATGACTTAGTTGATCAAACACTTTAGAGAAGCATGATTGGGTCTTTATTGTACCTAACTTCATCAAGGCTAGACATCATGTTTGCAACATGTGTCTGTGCCTAGAAAGTCCAACCTTATAGTTGTGAAAAGGATATTCAAATACATAAAAGGTGCTCCCACACTTGAAATATAGTATCCTGCAAATATAAATATTGAGCTTTCAGGTTATTCAGATAGTGACTTTGCTGGTTGCCATGTTACAAGGAAGTCTACGTCAGGAGGATGTCAGTTTCTAAGCGATTGCTTAGTCTCTTGGCAAAGCAAAAAAGCAAGTTGTAGTTTCAACATCCATAGCAGAGGCTGAGTATATTGCTACTGCTAGTTGCACTGCTCAACTTCTGTGGCTTCAAAACCAATTGCTGGATTTTGGTGTAGCTGCTCTAAAGACTTCTCTCATGTTAGATAATCAAGCAGCTGAAAACATAATAAAAAATCCATTTTTACATTCCACAACCAAGCACATTAACATTAGACATCACTTTGTGAGGGATTGCTATGAAAAAGGTTTGATTCTCTTCATCATGTTCAAACTAAGAATAAACTTGTAGATGTGTTGATAAAAGCTTTAGACACATCTACCTTTGAAAGATTGATCTCTAGGATTGACATGCTAAACATGGATTAAAAGCAACATTTTGTTTTCCATGAATAAAAAGAATTAAAATGTTTTTAGAAAATCAAAATTCCATCCTTAAATATAGTTTTAAAATTGAAAATTTTCAATAAATCCTTAAATTCTGTTTTAAACCAATATTTTAAAACCTCTGATTGGTTATAATTCTATATATTGCTTAAAGGTATCATCTGTTTCTATAAACCATTGTTTGTCCGAACATCTGATATCTATCCTTTGATATAGTAAAATCACCACTGTTCCCAACCTCTATTACTTCCCAGCAAAGGTTACGTAACAACTGTCATCCATTATCCAACAGAGGTTGCGACGTGGACAGATGTTAGCCATCAGATCTTTTGAAACTGCTGCCACGTCAGCATTCACCTTTTCCTTTATATATCCCTGTTCAATTCCAAACATAGCTTTTCACTGCCGTCTTGAATTCCAAATTCATAAAAACGGTTTCCATTACCATCTTCTCCATAATTCTTCACTTTTCTTCTCCGATCATGGCTCTGCAAATTAAACTTCCTCATAACTACTTTCCTACTTTTGAGAAAAACGATAAAAATACTTCCTTTCACCCAATAATTGATGTTCTCACATCATCCAAATACAAAACCATCATACTTGCTGATGCACCTATTTATGTGGATACGCTACGACAATTTTGGGCAAACGCTAAAATTGAATCTCAAAACAAAAATTCATATGCTATGACTTCAAAGATCAAAGAAACTTTTGTCCAAATATCCCCATCTTCCATATCAACAACATTCGCATTGGACGACCAAGCAGGTAAAATTTCTTTTGAAAAGCATGAACTCCATACCGAGTTCATAGAACGTGGGTATGAAGGTCAACTGACAGGTGTTACAATTTTTAAACCAAAATTTTCTGCTGAGATGAGATATTTTTTCCATACCTTGCTTATTTGTCTTTCTGCCAAGACTACTGCATTTAATGAGATTCCAGAAAACATTCAAAATCTTGGATATGCTAATTTGAAAAAAATCAGATTTTAATCTATCCCAGCCATTGTTTTTGGACTTGGTGGCAAATATCATAAAAATAAAAACAAATAAGGATTTTCTTTTGTATCCTAGACTCTTAAGCTATTACCTTCAAAAGCTAGTATCTGAAAAAGATTTTTAACAAGGTGTAGTTTTTAGAATAAAGAGTCTTACAAATGAAACTTTTGCAAGAATGCTAAATCAAGAGTCAAAAGTTTCCAAAACAAAAGCAAGGGGGGGGGGGGGGGGAGGGTGAGCCTATTTTGGATGAGTCCACATCTACTACTCAAACCTCTGTTGTTGAGCCTGCTGCTCCTGGTGATCATGACACCACAACCGGTGTTGTGAAACCCACACCAGAAAAATCCAAAAAGAAAGCCTTCCAAATCCAAAAAGCCCACCAAAACAAAGTTACATAAAAAGGCACCTAAAGATGAGATCCAAGAGGATAACCTTGTGACTTCATAAAAGTTACTAGAAACCACTGTTGGTACTTACTCACAACAAATGGAAAGATCTCCACCCAAAAGCCACACTCTCTTGAAAATTTGTTTCGCAGCCCCTCTCCCAGGGCAAATTCTCTTTCTACCCCACAACCATCTCCCTCAATTCCACTACATTTATACCTCTGTCTCATGCAATTGATATAACGCAGACACAAATCAGTTCCTTTCAATCACCAATAAAAGAGAGTACACCTCCGCAAGTGACTTAGTTTTAGAAAAATCAAGTTGCTAACCCACAAATAGCCGACGAATCTACACCTCATGAGTTACAAGTAACTCTTGGTGGTAGTTCAAGTGAAGCAGCCACTACAATTGATGACACAACAGTGTTTTAGTTGGACAGTGGTTACATCTATAAGTCTTCCTTGAAGGCAACAACCGTTGAGGCTACAATTGTAACCTCTGCTCCAGTTGGAAGTCCCAGTACCAAGACAAAGGGGCATTTGGCTCTGATAACGTGGAGTTTTCTCCTGTTGAGGATCCAAATACAACTACCTCTCGTAGGAATTTAAATGATCCTGTTAAATTAGGTGATGAATTAAGATATAAGGAATCGACAGATAGGATGACTTCTATGGAATCTTCCATAGATGAGCTTAAAGGAATGATGAAACAACTGTTACAAACTTCTGCTTGTCAACCTTCACCTCAGCAAATTGTCAATAAGCTGTGGAAATCAGTGCAACCAATTATCAAAGCTCAAAGGAATTTTGCTGATATCAACCACAACACTCATGTGGAACTTATCAGAAATATGCTTGAGGCCAGATATAAAGTCACTCAAGCAGATATTAAGGCCATAAGGGAACATTTAGTGAAGACTATTGGCTCTGCCCCTTCAACAATCCTTCAAGAAGAAGTAGATGATGATGCTAAAAAGGGGGAGAATGATAAACTGAGAAAGTTGCAAACAGATTCATAGGTGCATCAAAATCCAGGGTCTACTCAAAATCAAACTTCTACTGAGGCATAAGATGCTAGATTTCTAAAAGGGATTGATGAGACCCTGAACAAACAGGTAGAAGAAATTGCATTAGAAAAGTAGGAAAGGCAAGATACACTAGAAAGCAAGGCTTCCAAACTAATTGAAGAAGAAATACAATTACCTCTCATAGGAATTTAGATGATCCTGTTAAATTAGGTGATGAATTAATATATAAGGAATTGACAGATAGGATAACTTCTATGGAATGTTCCATAGATGAGCTTAAAGGAATGATGAAACAACTGTTTTAAGGCGTTTTAAATTATTTTCACCACTCTATAAAAATAAACTCGCCATAATATTGCTAAACAATAATTTAAAATGCTTTAAAACAGGATTAAAATGCGAGATAAAATACCTGGTAGCCAGTAAAATACTTGTCTTTGGCCTAAAATAATATATATATATATATACATATATATATATATATATATCACATATATATATATATATGTATGTATATGCATGTGTATGTGAGATGCATGGGAGGTGGCGGCCTTGGGGGTTGTCCACTCTTCACTCTTTTGACACACGTTAAACCTATAATATACATACAATCATTAGAACTCAATACACTTCAATAAAACCCACTTTCCAACATCCATACACATTTTAACCCCTCACTCACCTCCCTTATCTGTTTCTCTCGGCAGAACATACATACACATACCACAACTTTTGAATTTTGAAGCTTTCTTGAAGATCTAAGTCCATTTTAAGGTGATTCCAAGTTGGTTTGAGGATCCAAGAGTGATTCCAATGTGATTTTCAAGAAGAACAAGCTCCATATTATCAAAAATCTCATCAATAACCCACTTGTATTCTTTAAAGGTATAAAGTTATTTTCAAGTTATTGTTCTTATTATAGATGATGATGATGATGATGGATAGTTTCTCAAAACTTGGAATCCTTCACAACACTTGAATCTAACAAATGATTTTAATCAAAATAAAAATGGAAGCTTTTGTGTGAGAGTATATGGTCAAAAATGTTTATATACATGGGTTAGAAATTATGCTTGATTGTTAGTTGACTTTTTATTGATGTGATACATGAAAGTTTAAAGCATGCATGATCAAAATGGGTTTTTAAAAGTTCATATGATTAAATAAGAATATATGAAAAGTGAATCTTGGAGGATATGTATGTATACATGTTTGTCGTGTATATATATATATATATATATATATATATATATATATATATATATATATATATATATATGTATGTATGTATATGTATGCACATGTGGGTTTTTGTTTAAAGGTTCATAAATGTTTATGCATGCAATCACGGGATGATGATTAGATGAAGATGATGATGTCTTGGATTATTTAAATATGAAATAAATACATGTTAGATGCATTTAAGTTCATGAAGGATAATAATGATGTGATAACAATGCATTAGATGCTTGTAGATAAGCATGCATGATGATTAAATGTTCATGAGTTGATGAAACTGTTAAGGTATGACAAAAGTGAGTTATCAGATTATAAACACTAAAAATAATATAATTTGATGTGTTATTGTGATATGAAATTATGTCATAACTTCGATAGCTTTGCATGTTGTACATGTAGCTAAAAAAGTAGTAAAATGGGTGAATTTACATCATTTATGTGACTTACATGAAATCTGCATTAACATGGGTATAAGTACCATTTTATTCAGTTAATAACATGTGTTATGTTAAAAAATCAAGTCGTGACGATTTGGGATGATTGTAGTAAAAGTTCGGTACAAGACTATGTGTTAAAAACGGTAAAAATTGGCTTTTAAAGTGATTTTTATAAAACTGTTTTAGATCAGAATATAAACTTATATTTTTGATATAAATATAAGTATTTTAACTTATATTAAGTATCCTTGGTGTTTGGCTAGTCATACGTGACTTCCGACACCCGAAAACGTTACCGAAACGTCAAAACACGCATATTTCAATGCTCACGAAAATGGGTTGTTCAAGAGTGAACTTAGTGTGACATGATATGATATGTGAATATCAGTATGTGTGATGTGTTATTTTTAGTGTTGACTAGATAGTGAGATTTAAGACTATGCTTGTACACTTGTTCAGTTAAAATAGTAATTCCGTTAAAAGTCGCGTTTAGTATGTAACTTATTTGTCGAGCATGAAAATAATACATAGGTTAACTTGATAAGTTATTTAATGTATAAATGCTTTAAAAATGATCAAATATATAAGTTGACGAAATACGTGTATTAGGATATTCGATAATATGTTCACGTTTATGAATATATATCACGAAGCATAAATCGTAGATATATTGCTTATAAACGAGTGTGATAACGGATATAACATAATGAAGATCACCAATAAAATTGTTCAAGTCGCAAAAAATCTTAATATATATATATATATATATATATATATATATATATATATATATATATATATAAATACGCCAACATAGTAAAAAAATAAAGGCTTTTTGAGAAAATCTCAAAGTTATGTGTAAAATTTTAAGTATTGGAGAAGCTTAGGTATTTTGTAAGATATTGGTTATTAAATCATCCTACTTAAATTAGAACGTGTAAACCAAATTGTGGGATCACGCTAATATAAAAACGCACCCAAAGGTTAGTGTCACTAACCAATCTTTTTATTGTTTTATATACGTTTTGGGGGAAGAACACGTCTTAAAAGGATAACTATACGTTTTTGTATTAAATATGACTGTTAAATAGATTATTAATATAATTTTGTGGAAATATATGGTTTTGATGGATATAAATATACGTTTCGGGTCCAAAAATAAATAATGCATCGTCCACGAAGATACTTATGGGCACCAACTTATGTTTTAATTAAGTTTGTATTTTCGCTACGATGTTTTTGGGGTGTGACAATTATCCACACCACCAAGAATACCAACACGACCACCATCACCAAAAATCAAATTCACATGCAAAAGGAAAACTTTTGTAGTGCAAGAAGATGATGAGCGAATTCTATCACCAATTCCTTTCTCATCTACCGCCATTCCAGCCATACCAATCTCATCGCTTCTATCAAATTCCACTTCACCTCCACCCTATCAACCATCATCTATCATTCAACTGGCTTCTCAATATCCTATAGAGATATATGCTGCTAAAGGAGAAATTGAATCTTTTTATAATATAGAGGATCCATTACAAAGATCATTTCCATCTCTCTTTAGTTATCGAAAGCCTAAAAATGTATCTAAAGCTAAAGGCAAGACATGCTGAGAACATTGCTAAGGAGATGTGCAAAGGGAAGGATGACAAGAGTCTGTAAGGAATCTTATCACTAGTACTTGTCAAGGTATGGAAGATAGAAGATTTTGCCAAGGACCTATGCAAGTACATGTCTGAGAAGCTAACAAATGCTGAGCTTGATGAAGAATTGAAACACGATTACCTTGATGACATCATGAAGCATAAACCACACAAAACATCAATAGCACAATTCCAAGACTGGTCATCAGATGCTCTCAAGGAAGAAGTTGATAGACTCTAAGAAATGCTCAAAGATCCTTTACAAATGCCAACTCCACCAGTTTGGAAGAAATGCAAACCAATTGATCAAAACAAGGCTTTGAAGCTGACAGGAATGAGAGAAGAGCTTGTTGCAGCAAAGTATGGTACTACTAGAGCCGTTGCCAGATGGTCAGAATGCAAACTTATTGAGACCTATAAAATACTAGAACAATTAAGAGAAAAGGATCCTACATTTTAAAGAAAGCCAATTTACACAGCAGTGGTTATCCCTCAACAAACCCATACTCCTAAAAGTCAGCTCATGGCATCTAGCTTATCCATAACTGCCTTAAATAAAGTAAAAAGGAAAAAAATCAGATGTCTATGATTGATGATCAGTTGTATGAAGAACATAGAATGCAGGGAATCAAGAACCGACTGCTCTTTCACACAGATACTACAAGTGACAAACTCAGAGAAACAGTTAAAAATCTTGTCAGCAAGCCACTTTCACAAAACTCATCAGAAATAAATCTTCACCCAAGAAAACCAACTGATTCAAAAGTTCTAAAGTGGAAGTCATCCTCAAACACCCACGACTTGACCTTGCTCAGATCAAATGGTGGAATTCAAAAGCAAAAGATAGAGGATGCATATGGTCTGAATGCAGATGACCTACAAGATCTGTTGAACCTTGAATTACAAAGGGATTTTGAAGACATGATTTCCTTGAACTTTGAACTATAATTCAAATGTAAAATCAGGGAAATGTTGATGTGGAATAAAGATCGGCAATAAAAAAGAGTTTTTGCATCATCTATTCTAGGAGGAGATTGTTAGATCTAGTGGACCCCACAAAAGATACGATGATTGGAAAGCCAAAATGATCTATATCATCTGATTAACACTAACAGTTCTTTGAAGATTTAACTCCTCCCAATGGCAATGGCATCAACATCTGCTCTTAAAGGTCTATTTAGCTAAAGTATGTTCTACGAAGACTGTTGAATACAAGCTCTACTGAAAGTCTAAGGTCTGCTAAAGAGAATCTCTGTTATTGAAGAATTAAAGACTGTTGAAGCAAAGGTCTGCTGGACCAACAAAGGTTAAAGCTCATCAAAGTTTCTATCAATAGATGCTGTATCAACAGAGTTTATATATTAATGTAACAATGTTTTAGTCTAGCAGATGTTAGAGTTTGTTAGGTCATTAGATGTCATTGTCAATGTGACGTCAGCTTAGATTCCATAGTGGTTTGCTTTGTACTATAAATAGATCAGTGCATATACTGTTCTATTCATCACTTCTTCTTGACATTTCTTGTATGAACAAATCAGAGTGATCAGGCTGAGGGGGAGTTTGTATATCTTTCATGCATATGTGAATCAAATTTATAAAAGCATGTTGATGAAAACATTCTCTTCATTGTTTTGATTTACAAGTTTACATTTCCGTTGCACTTATCATCTTTATTTTATCATCTTCCATTGATTTCCATCTTAAAACTTTCACAACAATCATACTTAGATCCTAACAGTTACCATTTTTGTTGTTTTTCGTTTGGATTCGGGCTTGCAGATAGAAGTGGTTCTTTTGGAAGTAGCTGGTCTGTGTTCCACATTACTGGGTTGGGCATTGTGGTCACCAGGAGTAGTGGGCTCTGCAACATATGTTGTAACATTTGTTATTGGATTTTCTAAAATAATTTCTTCACTTACATTTTATTGACCCTTGTTCATCATGCGGGTGAATGTTTTATTTGAAAGACTTTTAGTTTGCTAGGCTTCACCCTGTGTAAAAATCTTATGTGCCAAGACCTTTTGTATAATACAACTTTAAAGTCTAGGGTATAAGTAAAGGCTTTAGGTTGCTCTCTTTCTTGGCTTTTACATTTGCAACCATATCAAGAAACAGAGTTTTAGATAACTTATAATTTGCTTTTGTTAAAATAGCATATCCTAATTACTGTGTTTTAAAAGGATTTCATTAGAATAAGTGGTTTTTGGTGAAAGACATATGAGTAGGGTGTGGAAGAAATATTTCATCGCATGTAGGAAGTTTGGTATAAAAACTGTTGCCCTGCATTCTATGCATCATATCCCCTCTCTATTAATTCATTTTGGAGACCAGTTTTGAAAAAGTTTCATTACTTGTCTCATCATTTAGGGCGAAGGTAGTTGAGATCAACTCTAGGGTGATCTGAACATCAACATTGTTTACTTTTGATATGATGGTGAAGGGCTTTTTATCATGAAGCAAGACATCTGGCTTCGTCTAAAAATCATGAAGATTTTTCAGATGAATGGGTACATGAGTAGTGAGAATGTTATGATATTTTGATGAAGTGATAAGATCAATGATTGATTGAAATTTTGTGTTTGTAGAAGATTTCATAAGATATGGAAGATAATTATGCGGTGGCTTCAAGTTTAGAGCCATTGTGACAATAAGATCTTTTGAAATATCCTTTGAATGGATAAAACTTATGCATGATGAAGAGAGATAATCTTTTAGAAAATCTGTGAGGAGAAGATCTTTTTGGTTGTGTGAGAAGAGAGGAAACTTTGAAATTTCAAAGTTTATCATGTTGGTAAGGATAAACTCTATTTGGTTAGGGTTTTTATAGGGTTTTGCAATAGTGGTGATGACAAGGACAACATTTACTCTTTTGAGTGATGTGGCAAACGTTTATTTGTTAAGGCAAAGCTCTGTTCATCAAAACCCTTTGGTGAATAAAGAGAAAGTATGTTTTCAAAGGTGTGTTTTCAAAAGTTTTTTTGAAACCTCTGTTGGATCTCAACAGACGTTTGGATTGAAAAATATTGGTTGGTACATCTGTTTGACTTTTGGTCAATAGATGGATGGAAACCCATGTTTGAAACCTCCGTTGGGCTAAGACAGAGTTGTGAGTAAAAATAGTGATTGGTTTTTAAGAAACAGTGGATTTGTTTGACTTTTGTAGTCAAACAGTGGATAGTGAATCAGTGGTTCTTTGTTTCAAACAAAGGTTATCAAAGGTTAAACATAGTTTTGAAACACTGAAACAAATGTTTCATTCCTTTGAACAGAGTTTTGTTTTTGTGATTTTTAACAAACTTTTCATGATTTTAAAACACAAATTTTTTTCTAAAATATCATATTAAAGATTTTATTAACGAGGACTAAGATTTTCTTTTAGTCTATGTTTAGCATCCGAACGATGGAAATCAAATTTTCAAAACTAGATGTATCTAGTGCTTTTGTGAATACATCTGCTAATTGATCTTCAGTGGGAACACGATGAAGTGAAATCAATCCCTTTTCATAACAATCACTTTTAAAGTGATGACGGGTGTCAATGTGCTTTGTTTTTGAATGTCATATAGGGTTCTTGATAATGTTTTCAGCTGTTTGACTATCTAGTTTTAGTGGTGTCTTTTAAACAGTTATCCTAAAATCAAGAAATTGATTTTGAAGCCACGGGAGTTGTGAAGTGCAACTTGCAGCAGTTATGTACTCTGACTTTGCTGTAGAATTAGAGTCTGTTGTTGGGTTTTTGCTCTGCCATGAGACCAAGGCATTACCTAAGAATTGGCAACGTCCTGATGTTGACTTTCTTGTTTTATGACTTCCGGCAAAGTCCTAATCTGGGTTACCTGAAAACTCAATATTTCCATTAGCTAGATACAAGATACTAAGTGTGGGAACACCTTTGATGTATCTGAATATCCTTTTTGAAGCTATTAAATTTGATTTCTAGTTGATTCTTGATATCTTGCACAAACACAGGTTGCAAATATAATATCAGGTGTTAATGTAGTTAAGTACATTAAGGACCCTATCATACATTTGTGAAGTGTCTGATCTATTAAATCATCTTTTCATCAGATATGAATGGTTTGCTTATACTCATGGGGGGTGGTACATGGTTCACATGTCAATTTTTTCAAAAGTGTTCTAGACATTTTTTTTATGAATGAAAGTTCCATTTTCAAATTGTTGTACTTGAATATCAAGAAAACATTGTAACTCCCCATGGCACTCATCTCAAATTGAGATGTCATCAATTTTCTTAATTCATTACACGGTTTATCACTTGTGGATAAAAAAAATGATATCATCCACATAGATTTGTATAATTAACAAATCTTTCCCTTTCCATTTTTGAAATAAAGTTTTATCAATTTCACCTTTTTTAAATTCACTGGATAAGAGAAAAGTAGATAGAGTATCATATTAGACACTTGGTGCTTGTTTTAGTCCATCGAAAGCTTTGTTTAGCTTGTAGACATGGTTAGGATGGAATGTGTTTTCAAATCCTGGTGGTTGACATACCTAGACATCTTCTTGGAATTTTCCATAGAGAAAAAAAACACTTTATATCCATCTAATACAACTTCATGTTGTGGATGACAGAAAAAGCCAAGAAGAGTCTTATTACCTTTAACCTTGCTACAGGAGCAAAGGTTTCATCATAATCAATTCCTTCTTCTTGATAACAATCCCTCTTTCATAAGTTATATTTTAAAAGACCCATTTTGTACCAATTAGACATCTATCCTTTGGTAATGGAACAAGTTCTCACACTTGTTGTCTTTTAAACTAAAGAATCTCTATATAGATGGCTTCCACCCAGTTGTTGTCTTTTAATGCCTCTTGGTATTTGTGTTAGTACATATTATGTGTGTCCGCCACTATACGAATAGGCTAGATAGAGCGTGTGTTGAATATTGTATAGTTTAGAGTGAAATACGAACACATGATACTTTAGAGAGGATGAGTACTCGTCCTAACAAAGGAATCGTCCTCTCCAAATCCATGTCTATAAATAGGTGTCACGTGTTCATAGTTGTTAAGTTTTAGAATCTCGGGGAAATGCTGGAGAGATTGCATATTGCTCTTTCCACTTGTAAAATGATGTATGCTCTTTCGGTATGAATGAAACCTTCTACTTTTGACTATTCTTACGAGATTTCTACTGAATTTGCACTATCCGAAACTTTCAATTGGTATCAGAGCTATGGTACCGATTCAATCAATCTATTAATTGATTGAATCACCTACGCTCATGATTTATGGGTTTTTGGACGAAAAACATAAAATTAACGGTCAATTCACGGATAAAAAGTTAAATTGAAACCACTGGATTGATCAATAAATTTCGTTCATGTTTGTGAAAGATTCATCATCAAAATCGAAAAAATGAAGATTTTAGATCAAAAATATTTGAATAGCATTGTTCGTGCGGATGAGTTAGTTTCATGCGGATGAGACTAATCCTCATGAAGGACTCGTCCTCATGAAGGACTCATCCTCACGAAGGACTCATCCTCACGAAGAGTCATTCGCTCGAAAACTTTGACGTGCGAGAGAGACTATTTGATGAATTCAAAGACATAATGTTGATAGAGAGTAGGGTAGTCACGGAGACCTATTCATAATAATTATGATCTGTGAAGTGACTATTAATGAGACAAAATTGTTAAATCCGCAAGAAACCTGAATTTGCATATTTTGAGTGAGAAATTCATTAATGAGCTTAGAGAGTTCGGAATTTGACAAAAATGAGAGGTAATAAAATTTTGAAATACTAGAACATTTTTAAATTCAGACATGCAACAGTATTCGGGTGGTTCCAACTTCAGATTTCTAGAGATGCATAGAATCTGGATTCGTTAGTTTGTGATCATAGGAAATTCAGATTCTTTAGATTGTGATTAGATTGATGTCTAAGGGTCTGATTCCCGAGTCTTCATACGAGCTGGTTAGCAGGATTAGCGTCAAGAGGATGTAGCAGTATTGTCGATAGTTAAAAGATATCAGAGAACTTTCAAGATATTAGATACACAATAGTTCTATGATAGTCTAAAGTGTAAGATTGGTTAATCTTGGAGCAAACGAATTGTTTTCTGGTTTTCTGGACTAACAGTCGGGGAATGATGATGTTTGTTGATTAAGTTGTTGTCGGGACTAACGAAGAAGATTATATATCTGTTATCATCATTGAAGATGAAGAATGTGAATTTGATCGATCAAAGTGTACCAGATGATTTGTTATCCGATGAAGATTTGCTGATTTTGGAGATTACAAGTTACACTGATCAATCATTCAAGAGTGTGCTTAAAGGTGATTACGGAAGATGGGATTTCAGATTTTCATGGGTTGAAGTTTACCAGTGTGGTGTTCGAAGTTTCTATCAATTGCAGGTTGGGTTTTTGAAGATTAAGAGATTGAGCTATAAGAATAAATTAAAAACCGAATGTGGATGTGGTTAACTTTTAAATGAAGAAGCTACATTGTTACATTTCATGTTAGTGATTATTTGTGAAAATTGCAGGTAAGCAAATCAGAGGAGGTTGGAAACCATTCAAATAGAAAACTGAAGTTCCATTCCAGGGGAATCATTTCAGGTGGAATATGCTATTAGAAACGCAAATCCGAATCATTAATCAAGGGGGAACTAATTGAAGATATCCAATGCTTGATTGAAGTTGCAGAATATTCAATCATAGCTTACATATTTGAAGATCAAGATTCGATAGTGAAGTACAAGGGGGAAACTATTAGTGCATTTTTGTGTGTCCGCCATTGTACGAATAGGCTAGATAGAGCGTGTGTTGAATATTCTATAGTTGAGAGTGAAATAGAAACACATGACACTTTTGAGAGGATGAGTACTCGTCCTCACGAAGGACTCGTCCTGTCCAAAGCCCATGTCTATAAAAGGTGTCATGTGTTCTTAGTTGTTATGTTTTGGAATCTAGGGGAAATGCTGAAGAGATTGCATGATGCTCTCTCCATCTTGAAAAATGATGTATACTTTTTCGGTATGAATGGAACCTTCTACTTTTACTATTCTTACGATATTTCTACTGAATTAGCACTATCTATCCAAACTTCCATCTAAACCCACCCTATTCGAAACTTTCAATTTGATAGGTTGGATTAGTGATAAAAAACCAGCAAATAGGCAGGCATTTGAAGTTTGGCTTCTTTTGAGCACTCCTGCATTTATGTCTCCTATTACTTATTCTAGTGGATGAGATCTGTAAAAGATAGGGTTCCAAGTGTAGGGAATGATAGAATTTTGTGGTGAGGGATATAATTGGGAATTTTCTATTTAGACCTTAGTTGCCATTGTGTTATAGTCAACATTGGTTTGGAATGGTACTGGTGGGATTGGCCCAAGTGGGGAATTTGATGTGGACGATAGATCAGTGGTTTGACCACATGCATAATTAGCAGTTTGAGTTTTACTTTAGTCAAAAGTGGTTCTAGTTGTTGTGGACTGACTGTTGTTTTGTGCAGATGAACTTTGTTCATCAGAAAAGACTTTGTATTCAGATGACATCTCAAGGTTAAATCTATAATCCTGTTATGTTACCTTTGATTTACCTGCATCAACCTTAATCTTAGTAGTTACTTATTCAAAATTGAATTTATTAAGATTTTTAGGGATTTTTAAAGAAGAAAGTTCATTGAACTTAACATTCAAAGTTTCTTCTATAGTCATGGTCCTTGTATTAAACACTTTGTAGGCCTTGGCTATAGAAAAATATCCACGATATACTTTGGCTGCAAATTTTGAGATTGACTCTTTGAGATTAAAAATAAATATGGGCAACCAAAGATTTTGCAAAAAGAGATTAATGGTTTTATTATGAAAAAAATCATTGGTAGTCTTTTGATGCCTAGAATTTATGAAGACCCTCAGCCCAAAAGGACAATGGAAGGCTAGAATCTGCAAGCATAGTTCTTGCAGCCTCAATAAGGGTTTTGTTTTTTCTTTCAACAACACCATTTTGATAGCTGTTCTAGGAATACTGAATTGTCTCGCTATTCCTTTATATATGCAGAATTCTTCAAGCTCTTGGTTTCTTAATTCTGTCCCGTTATCACTTCTGAGAGACTTCACAGGTAGATCTAATTGTTTTTCAGCTTTTATGATAAATTCCTTTAGAATACACGTAGTCTCATCTTTTGAGTGTAAGAAATAAGTACATGTAAACCTAGAAAAATCATCAACTATCATTAAGCAATGTTGATTTTTTCTTAAGCTCATGATTTTTATTGGGCCAAACAAATCCCTATGTAACATTTGTAAACATTAGGTTGTTTTGAACTTTTAATGGGTTTGTATGATGTTTTATGTTGTTTATCTTTTAAACAAGAAACACAATGTTCATCACACTTGTATTGTTTGGTTGGCAAACCACTGACAAGGTTTTGCTTTGTCAGAGTGTTAATTGTTTTCAAATTTACATTTCCCAACCTTCTATGACATAACTCTGATTCTTTTGTTGAGGGAATAAAGAATAGGCATACATCTGTTTTTGGGTTATCTTTTAACATATCCACAACATAAACATTGTTACTTTTGTGAGCAACAAGTTGTGTAGTTATTTACCTATAATTTTATTAATCTTTTTAACTACAACAAGTCCAATGATTTTACAAGTTTTATTTGTAAAGATGAGCCATAGCCTTTATCACTCATTTGTGAGACACTGAGTAGATTGAATCATAAATTGTCAATAAGATTAATATTTTCAAATTTTAGCTTAATAGACTGGACAGTTCTTCACCCCAACACTTTTCCTTTTGAATTATTTCCAAAGGATATATCAACACTTCCATGAGTATGGAAGTTCAACAGTAGAGCTTTGCATCAAGTCATATGTCTGGAACCTCCACTATGTACATACCATAGGCTATCTAGGCATGTACTCCCATTTTGGTGGCCATTAATGCACATTCACATTGATTCTCATCTTTAATTGTATTCCAAGGATCATTGTTTTTTACACCATTTGCATCAACCTTTTCACAAACTGTTGTTTATGCTGAGATAAATGCACTCTTAACATTTTGTATGTCAAGAGTTTTCTAGTTGTTTTTAACAATCTCCTTAGTTTTACAGATTTAACTCATCCCATAACTCTTTTGCACTATTACAAATATAATACTTCTGCATAAATCTCGTTTGGTAGAGCCTTTGCAATCATATTAAGTGTTTTGGCATCTATCTCAAACTTTTTGAAATCTAGCATAGAGTAATCTTCTGGTTTCCTTGGCTCCTTTACATTAAGATTTTTGACACTTGTGTCATTGGAATATAAGGTCCGAACATTACAAACTTCCAACATCCTATGTTTTGTTTTGCAAGATAATGCACCATCCGACGTTGCAAGATTTTGCAATCAATCTGACAAGCATTGGTGGTTTGCTATTGTAACCAGAGATAAGGGAATCATGGTTGTTGAGTGACATTCTCTTTAGATCTTTTGTAGAAGAACAAAGTATGTGATAGACACTTTTCAGTTCTACACTTTTCTACTCTGAGCTACGAATATAATGTATATCTATGAGTTGATCTTTGAATGTTAAACTGCTTGTGAAATCAAATTTAACATGACCAAGCTCTTATACCAATTGTTAGGATCTGAGTTTGATACTTGTGAACTAAACCAAGTAAAACAGGTAAATGTGTTTGCAATAATAATAATAATAATAATAATAATAATAATAATAATAATAATAATAATAATAATAATAATATAATAATAATAATAATAATAATAAATTCACAAGTAGGAAAAAGATTACAAAAGTTTTATAGAATGATTCTACAATCTCCCATCAGCCCAATTACTCACAACTCTATTCGTACAACAGACAATATGTAAAGTGATAAAATAGATCGCTAACAAGTGAGATCTATTTATAGTAAGTAACAAAGCTCTGTTTGTGATTAGCTGACATCACCTTAATAGTGACATCTAACATTCTTAACAGAAAAGATTCCACAGATATTACAAACATCTATGAAAATCAAACAACTGATCTAACTATGCTAAACATCTGTTAAAAAAGCAAATACTATTACAATGGGAAACAACTGCTAAGCTATCCTCTGTTTCTTTGTTCCAAACATCTATTTGGCTAGACATATGTTTGGTCTTCTTCATCAGACCTTTGCTCCAACAGACTTTAGGACTTGAACACACCTTGTTCTTCATGAATAACAGTTCCAAGGCTTCAAACAGATGTTCAGTAGTCTTCAATAGATGTTTTGATTTAGGTGTTCAAGATTCACTCTATTTGGGAGGAAATTGCTTCCTCAACTATCTATTTCTTGATATCTTTATTCATGTTTTGGGTTTTGAATATTATATGTTCTTTTATAGGCCCAACACATTATGTTGTTGAGATTTCTATAAACGAGCTAATACTCTTTTTGTTGAGTTGTAGGATTGAATCTCAAATCAAAGATGTTTGGAATCATATGATAAAACGAGCCTAACCCATTATAATTATTTTGGCTCGTATTGTAGCTTTGTAATGCAATGGGAAATTTAATAATTTGTAATTCTATTTAAGGAAATATATGTTATTTGCAAATTTATTTTAATTTCTATTGCTGAGAAAAAAAATCTTTTAAAAAACTTGTTCCAGACAGATTATCGATCCATCAGCAAATGACCTTTGACTGGAAAAAGGTCTATCTCAGACTTTAGCAAGATAAGCTAAAGAGTGGTCAGAGAAGAGTGGTGTCAATAATTCCTTACGAACACAAGATCTGCGTTTAACTTTGTTTTAACGTATGGAATTCGTAAAACGTAGCGTAATCGTGAATACGTAATCGTTAATATAACAGGTTCTTGTTTATTACATAACAATCGACAACCGGTCAGAGTTTCGACTCAATCTAGACAATTTCTATACTATGCTCTCGAGATCGGATTAGAATCATGAAGAGCTCTATTCTTGAAGATGTGTGTTCTCTTTGAACGGATGAAGATGGTGTATATATAGACACCTTTGTCCGTACGTATTAGAGTAATTCACTACCGTACGTATGAGAGCATTCTTTATTCCTGTGTATCACAAGTTCTCTCATCCGTACGTATGTAATTTCTTATCTCATGTATGCATATCTTAGGTAGCTTGTGTTGACTTTATCATGTGCATACATATGTAATGATGATGTAGAGGTTATGATGTCATCATCCAAGATGATGACATCATACTTAATTAAATCCGCTCTCTTCGTATCGTACTGAATCCTAATTCATCCTAATCACTCCTAACGATACCTAGCGAAACCTTTGTCCAGTATACTACAGACTCATGAAACTTGACGTTTCATGTAGAATTAGATTTCTAACTATGGCCATATGAATAATGCATTAACAATTTCAAGATATTAGAAACATGACAGCTCAATGATAGTCTAAAGTGTTAGAATGGTTAATCTTCGAGTATATTAGTTGTTTTCTAGGCTAACCACCGGGATATGATGATGTTTGTTGATTAAGTTGCTGCCGTGACTAATGGAGAAGGCTAAACATCAGTTATCGTGACTGAAGAGGAAGAATGTGAATCTCATCGTGGAAGAATGTTTCTTAGATCACAATGTGTTACCAGATGATTTGTTATCCGATGAAGATTTGCTGATTGTGGAGATTACCGTTTACACTGATCAATTATTCAAGTTGGGTATAAAGATGATTACGGAAGATGTGATTTCAGATTTTCCTGGATGTTCACAGACTTGAAGTTTACCGGTGTGGTGATTCGAAGTTTCTATCAATCGGTAATTTGGTTTTTGAAGATTAGGAGATTGAGCTAAAGTGGTACATAAAAAACCGAACGCGGATGTGATTAAAGTTGAAATGGAGAAGCTAAATTGTGTCATTTCAAGTTGGTGAATATTCGTGAAGATTGTAGTTATGCAAATCAGATGAGGTCGGGAATTGTGCAAACAAAATTCTGAAGTGTCATTCTAGGGGGAATCATTTAAGAGGGAATACTCTAGTGCAAAATGTAAGGCCGAATCATCAAGCAATGTGAAAATATCAAACGCTTAATTGAAGTGGCAGAATATTCAAACACGCTTTCATATTTGAAGATCAAGATTCGACAGTGACGACCAAGGGGGAATTTGTTAGTACATATTATCTATGCTCGCCACTGTGTGAATAAGCTAGATAGAGCGGTGTTGAATATTATATAGTTGAGTGAGATATTCGAACACATGAGACTTTGGAGAGGACGAGAGCTCGTTCGTGCGGATGAAGCTCATCTGCATGGACAAACTCATCTGCACAGATGAGTTCATCCTCCCCAAATCATCATGTTTATATATAGAGCTCATGTGTTAATAGTTAAAAAGTTTTGGAGAATCTAGAGAAAATGCGAGCAATTATCACTCTCTATAGGTTGTAAAATAATGTATGCTCTTTCAATATGAATGCAATCTTTCTACTTAGATTTCTACCGAATCAACACTATCATTTTCAAACTTACGTCTAAACTCATCGGATCCGAAACATTCACAATGTTTGACACTTTTACTCCATTGAAGAAATCCACGTTTGGATTCTTCCACTATTCTTTTATTCAAGAAACAAATAAATAATATTAAATCTTATGTTAATTTGAATTTCGAATAATATTCTTTTATTTTATAATAAAAAGTTTTAAATCGTTAATTTAGATACCGTAAAATAAAAAATATATTAAATAAATAATAATTTAATATTTAACTTATCCTAATTTGAATTTCAAATATAATTATTCTATTTACTAATGAAAGATTATCTTGTTAATTTAAGATATTTTTAAAAGAAACAGTTTTTATCATAAAAACTAAAATGTGTGTTAATATCTTCTTTATTTTTATTTTCATTCTTAAAATAATATTATATCAATTTTATGACAAAAGTACATAAATAAAATTGTCGGAATTATTAACAACATTTTATCATTTAAATGTCTGCTTATTTGTTTATTGAATAATGTATCTTCGTTCAAGAACCATCTTTGCAATAACGTATGTTCATTAGTATTTTTAAAGATATAATTTTTTTTATTATTTTATATATATAATTAGATTTATTCAACCCGTCTAATACACATGGTTTTTAAAAATATAACTTTTCTATTATTTACATAAAATTACATTTGTTATGCCTGTGTAATACACGGGGTTTTAAATTAAATATATATTTTTTTATAATCTGGTATATAAAATTAAATTTATTCAACCTGTACATAGACGAGGTTTTTTAAGGATATATTTTTTTAATTATGTAGTATACAAAATTACATTTATTCAACCTTGTAATATACAAAGTTTTTTATTGATATAATTTTTTTTATTATTTGGTATATAATATTACATTTATTCAACTCGTACAATATACGAGATTCTTAAATATGTAACTTTTTATTAATTAATTTATAAAATCAAATATAACTTTTTTATTATTTGTTATATAAGATTGTATTTATTTAACCTGTACAATTCAAGAGTTTCTTAAAGTTATAACTTTTTATTATTTTATATAAATTACATTTTTTTAACTCATGTAATAAATGAGATTTTTAAAGATAGATTTTTTAATATTTAATATATAAAATTTTATTTATTTAATTCGTGTAATACATGAGTTTCTAACCTAATAAATTATATGTAAACATGTACAAATTATTATATTTAAAAAAGTTTGTAACAAAGAGATAAAATGAAAGAAAGAGTACTGATACATAAATAAACAACTTTTTTTTCCAATTTATTCTTTTCATAAAATACATATGGTTGGGTTTAAATACATTTAAAACTAGGACGTCGTAGAAAGATATCGAACGTATTTCGATTGAGCTCATTCTAGTGGTGTTAGAACCGTTTTATCGAAGTCTATTATCTTAGATTTTAGGTTTTCACTTTCAGATTTTTAGCTTGTTGAATTTATAATCTTTATTTCAGATTATTGTGTCTTTTTATTTGGTATTCTGTTTTTTATTTATTTTCGTCATGATGTCTTTTTTGCGGTGCATTGTGTTTTTTTCTATCGATATTCTATTATTATATTGCTTCAATTTGTGTTATATTTTGCTCGAAATGATTTATATTTTACGATATAGTTTATGTTTTAACTTGTGTTATAATATTTTGCTCAAAATTATTTATATTTTACGATCTATTATGCATTTTTACGATTCTTAGATTTTGAAGACTTTAAATATGTAAATGCTACAATTTCTTTATTATGATTCTTAGCATGAATTCTATAATAAACGTGATATGCTTGACTTTTGCAATAAACACGAACTAATTAATTTCACAACCCTAATCAACACTTTCGGTTCAAGAAGATTTGTTATTATAGATTAAGATTTTGTTTCCATAAGTATACGTGGCCCTAAATGTTTGTGGACCATCAAATATTCTAACCCTAATAGCCCCACTCGTGTGTAGAACCCTAAAAGGTGATGCAACATTGAATTATATATGATATCTCCTACTTCTAATTCTTTCATATGATCATATCCACAGTAACACACCACAATCACCGGTAGCAGCCATGGCCATCAACCAAAACCGACTCATAGTACAGCCTGTAATTGCACCAACACTGCATGCCATACAGCCAGAAATTAAACAGTCTTGTCAAGACTTTAGAAGTGGCAACACTTAATCATTCGCCATTGATAATCTCCAAACACCATCATAACATTTTGATAATTTGAACTTAAAGATAAAGATAAGGAATCCAACATAAATCAACACGATCTCCTCACAGTATTCACTTTATAAGATGGTTATATCCATCAGATCTTTAAAAGTGGATGAAGGGTAGTCACAACTTGATGATGAATCTTAATAACTTTCTATAAATGTTATATACTGAGTTTCAGCTTTAGGGTAGGGTACGTTTGGGTGGGGTAGGGGGTGGGGGTCTCCAATTGCATGACAGCATATACCTTCCAATCCAAGAGCAGGACCTACCAAAAGGAAGCAACTTTAATATCTCCTTTGTTTGCATGTTAGAATTTAGAACAAAGATCCACAGATGTACAACATACCCCTGGCGAAAGAAAAGCATTACAAAGTGGAAGTTAGCCTTAAAAAAAGTTCATTGAATTTTGACCCCACAACTCACTTGAAAGAAGGAGAAAAACAGCTTTTAACAGGAATAAGGAAGGTGGTATATTTATTTTAAATGCCAAAACTCAGCTAATGCGCCATCCCACTTCAATATTTTTGCAAGGACCCACAAAAAATAAATTAAGTAATTATGGCAATCATTTGCTTATACCTATGCTTGTGATAGAGATACAAATAAGTATCCGAACATATACTTCAAAAGATTCTCAACTTAACTAAACTTCATTGCTTACTAAGACAATGGATGTGTGGAATGGTAGTACTCAAAAGATGATTCGCTATGTAGGCGTCTATGTAAACTTCATTGCTTACTAAGACTATGTATGTATAGCTGTGTGCGTGTGCTAGATAAAGAAGTGAGACCCGGCAAGAACGTCTAAGGGGAGACGGTTGCGACGGAGACGCCGCATTTGGACACCCCGGAGACGAGCCCCACACCAAGCAGCGTAAGGAATATTAAATTATGAATCTTATGACGCCTGCGAGAACCTATGACACAGGAACAGGATAAGAGACCAAAAACTCAAATGGTGAACTATGTATGGTTGAAAATGTCGAAAAAAAAGTCAAGAAGTCAAATAAAATATCCATAGTGATATCTCTTTAAAATAAATGGGGTTTAAAATTGTTGGTTTTATAACCTATTTTGAATGTTACCGTTAATTTATTTATTTAAGTAGCCGATAAATAGATTCATATGTAATGTTTGGCCAACAATGATATTATAATAAACTTTCTTGTATTTTGGGTTTTATTTAAAGGTTCGCTGATATGTATTTAACACTTTCCTCCTATATTAAACACCATTTGATGACATGGAGAACCCTCACGTCCAAATATATATTATTAGGTAATGCATCTCTGTTGTTTAGATTTTGTGAGAACGTTGGAAATTTGGTCAAACATGTTTAAAATAGTCGGGTCCTAGTGATATATATTACCAAACTTGTACCTTTAAAAAATTATTCTGAAATAACAAAATTCCTTTTGAAAACATGTGCATACACTGATGTACTTCTGTTTATCCCAGACCATGACTTTCAGACTGTAACACAGCACATGGGATGTTCATGTGCCACTTTATGATCAAGAAACATAAATACATACAAACAAATATGTAATTTCAAATTATTAATTGAGTTGAAATATGAAGAAGTGGAGTACTTTTTAGTTAAGGGTTAAAGCAATGAAAGGACATAGATGGAGGTGGAAGTGGAGGAGGAATAATTAACAAATATTGAATGAATTTGCACATAGAGTAGCAGTAGCCAGACAATCATGAGGGAAGAATGTACAGTTGTACACTTTCCTCTTTGTCATCACTTTCTAAGAGCATGATTAAGAGAAACAAAGTGGATCAATATTGTAATCAAACTCAAAATCAATATCTTGTTCCACTCCTTTAACATAGGCGCTATAAACGCTAGCTTGACACCCATTGCTCAAAAGAGAGATAACACAATGATAGTAGATAAAATGTTCAAATTTTCGTAATTCATATAGGAGCTAACTTAAAATTGTTACTTGTGACATGAAATTGTTGCCGACTTGAATTGATCTTAATAAAATGCGGAAGCATGGGCGTCATACTAGGTGATAATTTATGACACTTTCATTGTAGTGCGATGAATAAGCAAAAGACTGTCTGTGATAGAAGTATCATAACAGAAACCCTAACTAATATGTAATCTTTAATAAGATGGACATCATCAAAAGCGACTAAAGCATGTAATAGTAGTGTTCTTGTTTGATACCCTAATTTTTAGGGTGTGCTACTACTTAAGAATAAGCTAGACTTTGTTATATCCAACACATTTCATGTTGATGTTCAACAAGGAAAAGCGGAGATCCCAGTGCATCAGTTTCTCGGCTTTGCAAACGTCTTCGCTACCAAAGTGTTTTGAGTTTGTCCTTTCTCTTGCACTTTGCAAAAGATTGTTGTTTGTTTAACTTGAATGTGTGACGTTAAGAAGGATGTCCTTACTTTATTTTATTTTCTTTGGAACATCAAAGACTAATTATGTAAAAGAGAAAAAGAGCTTTAAGGTTTCCACAAGGACCACAATACCAAATACACTACTCCAGCCCACGACAAGATGCAGAGTCTATTTGTAAAGCAATGCCAACACAAAATATGGACCATTTCCCCAATAAAGCCCAGTACAAGTTTTTTTCATTCTTAGAGGAATAATGCTTACCATATTAATGGAAACATTGTTCTTGGCCGCTACAAGAAGGGTTGGGCCACAGTGTTCACGGTGGAAAGTTAATTTATATGCACCTTCAGTACCATGGTATGGCTTATTGGATATTGGCTTTTTTAGAACCCAGCTGATTTTGACCCGTCCTTCATCCGACCATGGCTAACTATGGTCCAAAAAAGATATAATCATGGTATGCGATTGACATTGCGTAAGTGATGGAAGGTGATAATATATTTGGATGTTAATTTCAACACCAATTAATAAGAGAAAGTGTTCTACAAACACTTAAATGTATTGTGATTTGAAGTTCCTATGTCTATCAATTTGAGTTACAAAATTTTCACTTTTACTACTACTACTACCACCAGCACCACCACCACCACCACTCGAGCACTATTGAGCAAAAAGTTCGGAGGATCGGACGCCCCCTCCCACCTCCACTACCTTGCGGCTCCTACAACTGGTGGATGACACATAAAATTTACTAACTTAATTTCTTTTTTTTTCCGATCTTAAATTTAATATAACGTGGGAATAACTGAAATTATGTGACACATGTGTTCAAGTTATTTCTCGAATACATAGAAAAAAGGGTGTGTGACAATATTCTAAATAAGAGAAATATTGACACAATATTGTATACGTTGATGATTAGACCACATGACACAACTTTCGAGTAGTGGTGATATTTATAAAAGTGATACTTTAATTGCTTAATTACTGTATAAACTAAAAATTACATAACATTTGTTAATAATGATTTAGTGTAATTGTGGCTATATCCACATGTATCAGTAGTATATATTGCGTATGCATCCGTGATTACAATAATATATTACCACCGACACTATACGACTCATGATACATTAGTATATGCACTCCTATATGTACTAATTATAATTATTAGTATAACGTATATAGAGTAATATACAACATGTGTTATTAGCTATGGTTTACTGTATGTATTTGTGCATACATTGTATATAAAATGCTAGAATAGTGTATGTATTGTTGAATAAATTGTTGTGTTACTTATGATAGTTTTAAAGTGGATGTGTTACTCATCCATTGACACATGCTCTAGATGTGTAATTACCATGTATGCTGTAAGCATTGATGTAGGGCTTGGTTATTCATACATCCCCTCATTTTATTTGCACATTCTTTAAACCCTATAGGAATCGTATGGGACAATACGGTTCCTCTAGGTCCAAGTGTGTTGAGCAATACACTTCCTATATGTGTACTTAAAGTATAAACTTTTCAGAAGATGGTCAGCTAATGATTAGGAGACAAGGTGAATCATATAGAGCCATACGCTTCCTATACATTGGGTCTAGTGGAACCATATTGCTCCATACGCTTCCTATACTTTGAATCTAGGGGAACCATATTGCCCCATACGCTTCCTCTATACGCTTCCTCTACTTTGGGTCTAGGAGAACCATATTGCCCCATACATTTCCTATTTAATTATATAGGGGAAGTTTCAGTAGAGAAAAATTTAATGTGAGAAAAAAAGAAGAAATGACATAATTGTAAACATAAATAGATTATAACTCCTCTCATTAATTATGTTATCTCTCATTAATAAAACAAAAAAATTTTATCTTACACATTTCAAAATTTATCCTACATATATCTTATACTTATTGGAATTTACCCTACACACATGTAAATTTACCCTACACATTTCAAAATTTATCCTACATATACTAAAATTTATGCTACACATGTCGAAAATTGTCCTTCACCATAAATTATTTTATCTTGAAAAGTATATTAGAAAATGAGTTACAAGCTTAATTAATTAACAAATTAATGACAATTATATATTTACCTATATGCTTTTTTTTCATAATATTAAATACACACATTAAATGAAGTAAATAAAGAATTCTATTGGTTTAAAAGTTATTCTTTTTATTCTTACAAAATTTTTCTTCTCATTTGAACTCTCCACTATATATATATATATATAGTTTCGTTTAATAAGCTTTTTTTTTATAGAAACATTATAATATAACAATAATAAGTTATAATTTGATGCAACTTATATATTTTTTTAAGTAAAACTGATATGAACAACCATTTTTTAACACAAAATAAAACTATGATTAAATAATTTTAGCAGGATAACACTAAATAATAAACAACTAATGCTACGACTAATCAAACACGTTTATGTACTCTTTATGTTGACTTTTGTTACTTGCCATTAATGTCTTACCTTGTTGAATACGAGACGCGTATAGTGTCTCCCATTCTTTAGCTTCAGTAGTTCTGTAAAGACTCCAAAGTCCATTCGATGGAGGCATTGGACAATCATTGGTTAACTTAAGGAGGATGAAGTGGTTCGTCTTGACAAAAGCAATAGACATGGTGGTTTGATCAGGGTAAGTCGCCGGACCATCAAACATGCGGAAGTAAGTTTGATTACCACCATTACTGAAATGCTGGATTAGCACACCAAATTTCTTAGCAGCCAACAATCCGGCATACGGAAGTTGCATCCACTTTCAATATGGTGCCGGTGCCACTTCCAGATGATCTATTGAGGTATATATTTCATTGTAAAGTTCTTTATCGAGTTTGCATAACATAGGTCTCCACAGAGGCTCGTTAATGATTAGCTCGTCTAGAAGTTGTTGGCGGACATACAACCACTAATTCTGCTCCATCCCTAAACCGCGAGCTATGGATCGAAAGCCACAGTTACCATCCGATTGGACATTTTCTATATCTGTAATGTAGGGTCGATACTTAGTTGGAAGCCATTCCTTAAAACTGTCAATAACATTTTCGTACTTGTCACTGCCAATTAGTTGAAAATCTTTATCATATGGGTTGTATGTATGTATGTATGTATGTATGTATGTATGTATGTATGTATGTATGTATGTATGTATGTATGCATGCATGCATGCATGCATGCATGTATGTATGTATGTATGTATGTATGTAATGTATGTATGTATGTATGTATGTATGTATGTATGTATGTATGTAGTATGTAGTATGTATGTATGTATGTATGTATGTATGTATGTATGTATGTATGTATGTATGTATGTATGTATATATGTATGTACGTATGTATGTATGTACGTACGTATGTATGTATGTGTATGTATGTATGTATGTATGTATGTATGTATGTATGTGTATGTATGTATGTATACATACATACATACATACATACATACATACATACATGTATGTATGTATTATTTAAGTACCTACTCCCAACCAATAGTGGAAATTCGTCATCACATATTTTCTCTTTATCCTTAGGTTTTTTAAGCGACTTCGTTGCACGACTTTCTTCTTAGTATCATCTTTATTAGCCTCCTCATTTCTCTGTTGTCGTGCTTTCGCAGTTAGGCGTCCGCGAGTATCTTTTGTACCTCAGGTGGACGATGGTCAGTCATACTTGGTTCACCACGGCTAATAACTTCGAGATCATACTCCTTTTTACTGGCGGTGGTTGCAGTTGTAGTTGTTGTGTGATTTAATCCATCTCGTTCTGAAGGTAACTCTCGTCTTTCTGAATTTTTTCTGGTAATACATTTAGTCTTGTCCAGAAGATGTATATGCCAGCAAGTGGAATTTTGTTACCTGTATTCAAAATTTATAATTAAAAAGGGAGGGGGAGGGTTAATGATTTAAAGTTCAACAAATAGAGATAACATGTATTTATTACCTGTCCTTTGGTACAAGTTCAAACGACAAGCACATGGCAACGCACAACTCGTGAAAAGTTGGTGGCAACAAGTTCTCGTTACTGATTGCTAGGCATCTAAATTTTTTGACTCGATAAGCAACAAGTCTAGAGCCTTATGAGAAACCTTACCACGTAGGTAATCAAACATTGGTATTTTGTGGTCCCCCATGGGCACAGATAAGTTGTTTTGGAAACTATGTTTTATTGCTATGACTTGTGACTCTAAAATTTTATCTACTTGCAACACAAGTCTATGGAGTGAGCTGTTATGCCTGAAAACTTGGGAATCATATTTCACAATACGCTTCGTATTAAATTAATTTGTTCACCTACCGAAACCTTATGGGAATTGTATTATCCTATACGCTATCACACCCCGACCCGCAGCGGAATAAGAGTCGGGGCATAATTGGGTTATCACCAAAGCTCATGATATTTACTAATATGTTTCATATTTATTAAAGTCAAAATTACATTCTCAATAATCCAAACATGTCCATACAAATACAAAGAAAAATAACCAACTAAACAATTCCAAGCTCTAGATCATTTTATTCTTCTAGGCCAATCCTATGTGTTTCTTGCTGCAGCTGGTTCACCTGTATCATGTGTAAAAATGGGGGTTTTTGGGTCAACATAAGTTGGCGAGTGAACCTTGTTAGATAAACATTTATTATTGATTTTCTTGTTATTTTATCAAGGAAAAATTGTGCAATAATCATAAGTGAGCAAATGTAAATAATCAAACAGTAGCAATAACAACCACAAACTATAACATACAATAACATACAATAACATATCAACTTGCATAAATATATAACATGAATGAAACTGTGCGATCAAGGCTCAATCAAACGGAGCCGATTGTATTGCATGTACTGAAAATGATAAATGTCTGTGCGATCAAGGCTCAATCAAACGGAGCCGATCGTATGTTGGCACGCCAGGTTCACGCTCATAATGTAATGGGGAACATGCTCAACGCTCATAATGTAATGGGGAGTGGCGGCCTATGAACTTGCATGTACTGAAAATACTAAATTAAATCTAACAATAACCACACAAACAATTGAAACAAGCTGGATACACATTTGTTCATGAAATGATGTATGCACAATGATTTAAATATAATAAATGGCAAGACACATGATACACCCCAAAAACGTGATTAAAACGGGGAATTTGTAAAGATTCACTCACATTGGGTGCGTTTGGTTGGAGATGATGAGATGCACACGAGTTGGAAGGATTGAACAACGAGTATTAACTAACCTAAATAATAACGGAAGATATAGTAGATGAGTGGATTTTATTAATAATTTTAATAGGATTTTTAGATATATTTTTGTGAGTTTAAGGCTATTTCCTATCTTTAAAAACATTATTTTTAAGTATTTTTAATTGATTTTTAAATTAAATTAAATAAATAAAAATATAAAAATATGTTGACTTTTGCATTGACCGTTGACCGTTTGACTTGTTGACCGGTTTTATTGTGTAATTGTATGCGCTGGGTGAGGCTCGAACCCGAGACCTCCCGTTCGCGTGCACGCAGCTCTACCAACTGAGCTACATGTCTAACCTGAAATAATTCTGTTTTTAATTATATTTATATACTAACTCAGTTTATTCAAAATTCTTTTATTTTCAAAAATGTTTTAAATCATCGGACCGGTGCCATTAACAGGTCTCGAACACGGGACCTGTGCTTTAACGTTACACACAGTCCACCGCTGGACTGTGTGTCTAACTTGGTTAATATATAGATTTTTATTATACTTAACATCTAATGTAAGTTAATCCGGTTCAGTTAGAAACACAAACATTTTTATTACAGAGCATACGTGTGTCAAGGATCGAACTCGCGGCGTATGATATGTGTGTGCACACAGTCCACCGCTGGACTGTGTGTCTAACCCGTTTATAATACCGATTTTAATTAATCTTATAACGTTAACACACTTCATCTTCTTCGCAAATTTTACAGTCAGCAATTTACTCAACTGTTTCTTGTTTTAAAACGATTAACAACATTCATAAGACTAAAATGAAATGACAGAGACGGTGTTGGAAGTAAACATACCGGAGGAATGATTTATCACAGAATTCCGGCAAGGAGTCGGCTCTGTTTTTATGAACCTCAACTGAGCGAACACATTAACCGTTTTGATTAGCTAACCGTGGAATTGAAGTACTAAACAAGAGTTATCAGAAGGTTTGAATGTCTATACCGTTTTACAGCTGAAGATAAGGATTTTCAGAAGTTTTCCGGCGAGAGCTGAATATTCCGGCTATGTCGTCTGGGATTGATTCTGATTGTTGGTTTGAAGTTAGTAACAGTCTAACAACGGATTGAAACAGAAATAGTCGAAGTATTTACCGTATTAATGAAGGTCTCGGTTATCCGGTGACTTGCTGAGATTTTCCGGCGAGTTCAAAAAGCTTTTCTGACGAACTGAATGTATAGCGAAAGTGAAATGGCAGGTTATGCGAATGATTTTGTGTAGAGAGAGGAAGCAATTGTTGGCGTAATTCAGAAGTTGAATATCTTCGGTTATAAAAACCGAACATCACCAAAATTTAAGTTAATTCAAGGCTGAATTGATTAGGATCGTCGGTGCATCGGTTATTAACCAGAATCCGCGATCACTCAAACGTTTTGGACGGTTGAAAAGCCGATTACGGTTTCAGTTTGACGCAACCGGTTGGTTCATGGTTGTTCATAAATTTTAATTGTTCCCTAAAACTTACAAAAACATCAAGTGGCGGAGTGGTGGAATGTGTGTGTGTTAAGACTTTGGGGTTCAGCCCGGCTGACCCGGGTTCGAGTCCCGGCAGCCTTATTTTCTTTTTAATTATTTTATTTTTACTTTTTATCAATTATAACTTTTATAGTTTAGTTTGTTTATTAATTATGTATCATTAAAAATCAAAATAGACATAAATACGCAACGAAACATTTATAACTTGATATTCGATTACAAACGGAGCGGGTTTGGAAAACCCGTTTTCGACAAATGTTACAGTATCCCCTACTTTTAGGAATGTCGTCCCGAAATTTAAGTAGTAGTAGGAAAAAGATGTGGGTATTTTTCGCGCATTGAGTCTTCGCGTTCCCAAGTAAACTCAGGTCCCCGTTTCGACTCCCAGCGTACCCTAACAATTGGAATGCGACTTCGTCGAAGACGTTTTTCTCCGAAATCCGTGATTTCTACAGGTCTTTCAATAAAATGCATAGATTCATCAATCTGAATATCTTCCAGAGGAATGTGGAGGTTTTCATCAGCGAGGCACTTCTTCAAGTTTGATACGTGGAATGTGGGATGAATCCTATTGAGTTCTTCTGGTAGATCAAGCTTGTATGCTACAGGTCCTACTCTTTCGAGTATCTTGAAAGGTCCTACGTAGCGTGGTGCTAGCTTGCCTTTTTGCCCAAAACGAACTACTCCCTTCCACGGTGATACTTTTAAAAGTACATGATCACCAATGTTAAACTCCGAAGGCTTCCGTCGTTTATCTGCATAACTCTTTTGACGACTTTGAGCCGCTAGAAGATTGTTTCGAATTTGATTGATCTTGTCAGTGGTTTCTTGAATCAATTCTGGACCAGTGATTTGAGCTTCCCCAATTTCGTGCCAACATACTGGAGATCGGCACTTACGACCATATAAAGCTTCAAAAGGTGCCATGCCGATGCTTGAATGATAGCTGTTGTTGTAGGAAAATTCAACTAATGGTAGATGAGCGTCCCAATTTCCCTTGAAGTCTATGACACATGCTCGAAGCATATCTTCAAGAGTTTGAATGGTGCGTTCAGATTGTCCATCAGTTTGAGGATGATAGGCGGTACTGAGATCTAATCGCGTACCCAAAGCGGCTTGTACTGCTTGCCATGTTCGTGAAGTGAAACGACCATCACGATCTGAAATAATGCTTAACGGTACACCATGTCGGCTTACGATTTCGCTGATATAAATACGAGCTAGCTTTTCGTTCTTGAAATCTTCGCGGATAGGAATAAAGTGAGCTGATTTTGTAAGTCGGTCAATGATTACCCATATAGTGTCATACCCACCAGAAGTGCGAGGTAACCCGGTAATGAAGTCCATGGTTATGTTTTCCCACTTCCATACAGGTATTTCAGGTTAGACCAGAAGTCCTGAGGGTCTTTGGTGTTCAGCTTTCACCTTGGAACATGTAAGGCACTAAGAAACAAAAACAGCAATATCCTTTTTCATTCCAGGCCACCAATAGGTGTATCGAAGGTCTTGATACATCTTATCGGCTCCTGGGTGTATAGAGTATCGTGTTTTCTGAGCCTCATTCATAAGAATTTCACGAAGATTGTTGTGGTCAGGAATCCATATGCGATCTAGATAGTACAGGATACCGTCAGATTTAGTTTCAATTTTAAGTTCAGCTCCACAGGACAGCTCCTTTCGTACATCATCTTCCGTTACCGAAACATGTTGGGCTTCTCGAATTTGATCTTTAATGTCAGTTATGATTTGCGAACATAGAAGACGAATGGAGTTCGCATAACCCTTTCGGCTGAGTGCATCAGCCACCACATTTGCTTTGCCAGGGTGGTATCGAATTTCACAGGCGTAGTCATTTAGAAGTTCGACCCATCTTCGTTGTCTCATGTTTAACTCCTTTTGATTGAAGATATGTTGAAGACTCTTGTGGTCAGTGTATATTTCACACTTAGTACCGTAGAGATAATGTCTCCATATCTTAAGAACGAACACAACGGCTCCAAGTTCTAGGTCATGGGTGGTGTAGTTCTTCTCATGAATCTTGAGTTGTCTCGAAGCATAAGCTATAACCTTTCCTCTTTGCATTAGGACACAGCCTAATCCTTGCCTTGACGCGTCGCAATAAACCACGAAATCATCACAACCTTCAGGCAGAGTGAGGATTGGTGCATCACAGAGTTTTTGTTTAAGGGTTTGGAAGGCTTCTTCTTGTTTGGGTCCCCATATGAAAGGTTTTCCCTTATGAGTTAAAGCCGTGAGTGGTACAGCAATACGAGAGAAGTTTGAAATGAAACGACGATAATCACCAGCCAAACCAAGAAAAGATCTTACTTCAGTTGGTGTACGTGGCGCTTGCCATTCTTGTACCGCTTTGATCTTTGAGGGGTCGACATGTATTCCCTTGTCATTGACTACATGCCCAAGGAATTGTACCTCTTTTAACCAGAATTCGCATTTGGAGAATTTGGCGTAAAGCTTTTCATTCTCTAGAAGTGTAAGGATGCGTCGAAGATGTCGCTCATGATCAGACTTAGACTTTGAATAAATGAGGATGTCGTCGATGAAGACTATAACAAAACGATCGAGATAGGGTTTGCAGACTCTGTTCATTAGATCCATGTAGACAGCTGGAGCGTTGGTTAAACCAAATGGCATAACCATGAATTCATAATGACCATAACGAGTTCGGAAAGCGGTCTTTGGGACGTCTTCTTCATGTACTCTAAGTTGATGATAACCAGATCGAAGGTCGATTTTTGAAAAGCAGCTGGCACCTTGAAGTTGGTCAAGAAGATCATCAATGCGAGGTAATGGATAGCGATTCTTGATTGTTAACTTGTTGAGTTCTCTGTAGTCGATGCACATGCGAAACGATCCATCTTTCTTCTTCACAAAAAGGACAGGTGCACCCCAAGGCGAGTAGCTAGGACGTATGAATCCTTTGTCAGTCAACTTTTGCAATTGACTGGCTAGCTCTTGCATTTCAGAGGGGGCTAACCTATAAGGAGACTTTGCAACTGGTGTAGCACCAGGTATAAGATCAATACGGAATTCGACTTCTCTTACTGGAGGAAGTCCTGAAATGTCGTCAGGAAAAACTTGCGGGAAATCTTTTACTGCAGGAATGTCTTCAAGTTTCTTCTCCATGGTTCCTTTTTTTACGACATGAGCTAAAAACGCGACATAATTCTTGTGAAGATATTTTTGAGCTTGAAGACAGGACATTAATCTGAGCCCTTTCGACGAGGTTTCTCCAAAGATTCGTAGAGTCTGACCGTTTGAAAGAGGAATGCGTATAAACTTTTCGCGGCATACAACTTCTGCCTGATGTTGACTGAGCCAGTCCATACCATTATAATGTCAAAGCTTCCCAACTTCATTGGAATGAGGTCAACTAGAAAATTGTGATCGTTTAGAGTAAGAGTACAATTGCGTATAATAGAGTTCAATGAGACCGGTTTCCCGTCAGCAACTTCTACTGTTATGGACTCCATGAGCTTATCACGATTTTGGTTTAGGATGGGTTCAAACTCTAAGGACACAAAACTTTTATCCGCGCCAGTGTCAAACAACATGGATGCATAACTACCATTGATAAGGAACGTACCGTTAACCACATTGCTGTCAGCTCTAGCCTGATTAGCGTTGATGTTGAAAGCTCTTCCTCTTGCAGGTGGAGGAGCTTGGTTCGCTTGATTCACCGGATTGGCTTGGGCTTGAGCATGAATAATGTTCACCAACCTTGGACAAGTGTTTCTAAAATGGCTTGGGTCTCCACAATTGTAGCAAGCCCACATAGGTTGTACCATGGGATAGTTGGGTTGGTAGTATGTTTGGGCTAAATGTTGGGTAGG
Organism: Scalesia atractyloides; assembly: GCA_947069175.1. Classification (NCBI taxonomy): domain Eukaryota; kingdom Viridiplantae; phylum Streptophyta; class Magnoliopsida; order Asterales; family Asteraceae; genus Scalesia; species Scalesia atractyloides. The sequence goes on along the minus strand of CAMTDV010000001.1, from coordinate 12,141,255 downwards.
TGGTAATAGTAGGGGTTGTTGGGCTTGACCCATTATTTGTTGGTGGGTTTGGGTTGAAGGCTGGTGGCGGTTCGTTCGCTGAGGCATGCGACAGGTTTGAACAGTATGACCTGCACGACCACAGCCGGTGCAATGTTGGCAGGGATGCTCGGGAAAGTGGTGGTATTGGCAACGGTTGCATTTTGGTAACGGGCCAGAGTATGTCCTTTTGTATGGTGCAGGTGAAGGGGCAACTTGGGTAATGGGTGCAGCAGGAATAGGGAAATTGGTTTGTGTAACAGCGAAGTTTCTGGTGTTACGCTTCCTCTTGTTAGCAAACTTAGAGGAGGAGGTGGAATGGTTTGATGTTTGGCCCTCAACAGGGGCTTTCTTCTTCTCCTCTTTAAACTTACCGTTGCGAATTCGATTCTCGGTCAATTCAGTCGCTAGTTCCATAGCAGCTTCAAGTGTTGCTGGCGAAGTGCTGAGGACTGAATCTTGAATTTTCGAGGGAGACCTCGAATATAATGCTCAATTAAACGGTAAACTGGGGTAAACAAGTTAGGGACCATTTGGTTTAAGAACCTCTTGTTGTAGGTAGTATGATCACCCTCCTTTTGCTTCAAAGAATGAAATTCGTCCTCTAGCTTCTTAATCTCACTTCTAGGACAGAATCGCCTCGTCATGATTTCCCTTAACTCCTCCCAAGTTAAGGCCATTGCATCATCAATTCCCCTCTTACCCTTTTCAGTGTTCCACCAGGTAAGAGCTACCCCAAATAGTCTCCCGGTTGCGTATCGTACCTTGCGATCCTCAGGACAATCGCAGTTGAGGAAGGTGTTTTTCATTTCCTCAAACCAGTGGAGGAGAGCAGTGACACCTTCGGTCCCTTCAAATTTAGGAGGATCGCAAGACTTGAAATGTTTATATGAGCACTTGCTGGTAGGAGGGTTGCCGACGTTCTGGTCATCTTGCTGGGGAGGATTAGTGGGATTTGTGGCGAGAGCCTGTTGTACTTGAACCACAATGTCAGGGAGCACCGCGGCCATTTGTTTCGCGATTTGTGCGGCCAAGCGTTCGTGAGGCCTTCATGATCTTTTACCCCCTCGTTGTTGTCTAGCCGACATCTATAGGAACATACATAAGAAGATTGTGAGTTTATGGAGTCTTTTTAGGTGTCATGTGTCTTAAAGAAAATGAAAATAACATAAACATCAATAATGCAACTACATCCATAGGATGTCTTGGGTTTGCTCATGTTGGGCCTCAAATGTCTCCCATACCTTCAACTGTATAGTCATGTGGGCCCCCATGACTATTGGCTTGGTATGATTCACATTAGTATTGGCGATTTAACACTCGCATCACCCGAATGCAAACCACAAAATATGTTTACGAGATGTATGGTCGGAATGTGTCCAGGTGTAGACACAATGACAACTCAAAGTGGGGTTAGCTCACACGACGTTTGGTATAGCATGCTTTGGCCTAATAGGTACTTCGTACTCTCATCGTTAGTCCCAAGGTAGGCAAACTGGTCCTTTATTTTGGATTTATACGAATGCCAACCTAGACAGGACGTTCCGACTACCGGTACTTGTACCCTTCCAGTTACTACATGCCCGTCATGAGAACTCACTTTGATGTGATTTGAAAATACAAAAATCGTTGTAAAAACAATCATGATAATGATGTGATGTGTGCTTTCATTGGTATGATATGTTATGAGAATATGATTCATGATACGCATTATATACTAATATGTACTTATGAACATGCTTGCATAACATTGAATGTAACATTAAACATAAAACATATAAACATCATAAATTTTGCATGTAACACACAAAAATCTTAAAAATTTCTAATCAACTATAGTATAGGCTCTAAGGGTCTAATAACCTATCCTATATCCCTATAGTCAGGGCTCTGATACCAATCTGTCACACCCCCACCCGCAGCGGAATAAGAGTCGGGGCATAATTAGGTTATCACCAAAGCTCATGATATTTACTAATATGTTTCATATTTATTAAAGTCAAAATTACATTCTCAATAATCCAAACATGTCCATACAAATACAAAGAGAAATAACCAACTAAACAATTCCAAGCTCTAAATCATTTTATTCTTCTAGGCCAATCCTATGTGTTTCTTGCTGCAGCTGGTTCACCTGTATCATGTGTAAAAATGGGGGTTTTTGGGTCAACATAAGTTGGCGAGTGAACCTTGTTAGATAAACATTTATTATTGATTTTCTTGTTATTTTATCAAGAAAAAATTGTGCAATAATCATAAGTGAGCAAATGTAAATAATCAAACAGTAGCAATAACAACCACAAACTATAACATACAATAACATAAAATAACATATCAACTTGCATAAATATATAACATGAATGAAACTGTGCGATCAAGGCTCAATCAAACGGAGCCGATCGTATTGCATGTACTGAAAATGATAAATGTCTGTGCGATCAAGGCTCAATCAAACGGAGCCGATCCTATGTTGGCACGCCAGGTTCACGCTCATAATGTAATGGGGAACATGCTCAACGCTCATAATGTAATGGGGAGCGGCGGCCTATGAACTTGCATGTACTGAAAATAATAAATTAAATCTAACAATAACCACACAAACAGTTGAAACAAGCTGGATACACATTTGTTCATGATATGATGTATGCACAATGATTTAAATATAATAAATGGCAAGACACATGATACACCCCAAAAACATTGGTTGGAGATGATGAGATGCGCACGAGTTGGAAGGATTGAACAACGAGTATTAACTAACCTAAATAATAACGGAAGATATAGTAGATGAGTGGATTTTATTAATAATTTTAATAGGATTTTTAGATATATTTTTGTGAGTTTAAGGCTATTTCCTATCTTTAAAAACATTATTTTTAAGTATTTTTAATTGATTTTTAAATTAAATTAAATAAATAAAAATATAAAAATATGTTGACTTTTGCATTGACCGTTGACCGTTTGACTTGTTGACCGGTTTTATTGTGTAATTGTATGCGCCGGGTGAGGCTCGAACCCGAGACCTCCCGTTCGCGTGCATGCAGCTCTACCAACTGTGCTACGTGTCTAACCTGAAATAATTCTGTTTTTAATTATATTTATATAATAACTCAGTTTATTCAAAATTCTTTTATTTTCAAAAATGTTTTAAATCATCGGACCGGTGCCATTAACAGGTCTCGAACCCGGGACCTGTGCTTTAACGTTACACACAGTCCACCGCTGGACTGTGTGTCTAACTTGGTTAATATATAGATTTTTATTATACTTAACATCTAATGTAAGTTAATCCGGTTCAGTTAGAAACACAAAACATTTTTATTACAGAGCATACGTGTGTCAAGGATCGAACTCGCGGCGTGTGATATGTGTGTGCACACAGTCCACCGCTGGACTGTGTGTCTAACCCGTTTGTAATACCGATTTTAATTAATCTTATAACGTTAACACACTTCATCTTCTTTGCAAATTTTACAGTCAGCAATTTACTCAACTGTTTCTTGTTTTAAAACGATTAACAACATTCATAAGACTAAAATGAAATGACAGAGACGGTGTTGGAAGTAAACATACCGGAGGAATGATTTATCACAGAATTCCGGCAAGGCGTCAGCTCTGTTTTTATGAACCTCAACTGAGCGAACACATTAACCGTTTTGATTAGCTAACCGTGGAGTTGAAGTACTAAACAAGAGTTATCAGAAGGTAATGTCTATACCGTTTTACAGCTGAAGATAAGGATTTTCAGAAGTTTTCCGGCGAGAGCTGAATATTCCGGCTATGTCGTCTGGGATTGATTCTGATTGTTGGTTTGAAGTTAGTAACAGTCTAACAACGGATTGAAACAGAAATAGTCGAAGTATTTACCGTATTAATGAAGGTCTCGGTTTTCCGGTGACTTGCAGAGATTTTCCGGCGAGTTCAAAAAGCTTTTCTGACGAACTGAATGTATAGCGAAAGTGAAATGGCTGGTTATGCGAATGATTTTGTGTAGAGAGAGGAAGCAATTGTTGGCGTAATTCAGAAGTTGAATATCTTCGGTTATAAAACCGAACATCACCAAAATTTAAGTTAATTCAAGGCTGAATTGATTAGGATCGTCGGTGCATCAGTTATTAACCAGAATCCGCGATCACTCAAACGTTTTGGACGGTTAAAAAGCCGATTACGGTTTCAGTTTGGCGCAACCGGTTGGTTCATGGTTGTTCATAAATTTTAATTGTTCCCTAAAACTTACAAAAACATCAAGTGACGGAGTGGTGGAATGTGTGTGTGTTAAGACTTTGGGGTTCAACCCGGCTGACCCGGGTTCGAGTCCCGGCAGCCTCATTTTCTTTTTAATTATTTTATTTTTACTTTTTATCAATTATAACTTTTATAGTTTAGTTTATTTATTAATTATGTATCATTAAAAATTAAAATAGACATAAATACGCAACGAAAAATTTATAACTTGATATTCGATTACAAACGGAGCGGGTTTGGAAAACCCGTTTTCGACAAATGTAAATACGCTTCCTATTTGGGTCACTTTTTCAGATCAATAGGAATCATATTGCCCAATACGCTTCCCACTGATTTAATTTGTTCACCTACCGAAACCTATGGAAATCGTATTGCCCTATACGCTTCCTATTGGGGTCACTTTTCAAACATTTTCAGTTCTAAACTGCCTTCATGTCAGAGAATACCTGGTTCATCATACCAATAGGAAGCGTATTGCCCTATATGCTTCCTATTAACCCTAGGGGAATCGTATTGCCCTATGCGCTTCCTATTGGGTCACTTTGAGCATACAATAGGATTGTATTGTCCAATACACTTCTTATTGATTTAATTCGTTCACCAACTCCAGCCCTATGGGAATGGTATTACCCTATACGCTTCCTATTAAACTTATGGGAATCGTATTTGGCAATACGCTTCCTATTTGGTCACTTTTCAAACATTTTCAGTTTTGAACTGCGTGCATGTAAGAGAATCTCTAGGTTCATTGTACCAATAGGAACTATATTGGTCAATATCTTTTCTATTGGTGTCGCATTTAATACTTCAAACCCTATGGGAAACGTATTAGGCTATACGGTTCCTATTAAGGGATATACACAAATTTTAGGAGTAGATAGTATCACCCTTGTTCTATCTTAGAATTGTGTGAATTGTTGCATATACATCTATTACTAATGATCATATTTTATAGTGTACGCATTCTTGTATACACCACTTTTTACTCTTTATTGTGTTAATGATGATATATTTGTTATTTAAACATTCTTTTTATTACAAACTTTTTTCTATATTGTTTAATTTTAAATTTTCTCATCAGTAACAAAGTTTGATTTTTTTATTATTAGAAGGATCATAAGAAAATAAAGAAAACTAGGTCCAACAAATCACATAATTTATTCAAAGGGGTTTTTTTGGTAATACAAAACCCTTCTACTTAAATATATTATTTTTTATTGTAGTCTCTTCATTTCCTCACCTCAATAATCGAACTTATTAGTTTGAATCTATACTTTATACTACAGCAAAACAAACTGTGGCTATAGATAGTCACTTATATAACTAATTGTCATGTGGCATGCTATTAATCCTTAATGAAAGATTTTGAGCGCTAAAACCTCTTTCGCTCTTTCTCCTATATAAATCCTTTCCTTTCTACCTTCTATTCCATATTCATTTTCAAACCCTAATAACTAAGGCCGCACATCATACCATCCATAGCCTCAACTGATCCTCCTTTTGAGGGTCAGTATATTCTACAGTTCCTTTCTCCATCCTGACTTTTTTGGTTTGTTTTTCGCAGATTTTTTTGGGGGATTTATTCGAATGGGCTTTTGCTAGAGTCTTATCGACCTTAAGTTGCATTCAGTAATTCCTATTTTCTTTCTCGAACTTTTGATGGGGAATAAGGTTTGTAAATATGATTATTGAAAAACACATAAAAAGAATGTGAAGATGATTATACAAATGTGGTTTTGAAGAAATATGCGTGAGATTCATGTAAGTTTCTTATGTTGATTTTTGTTTCATTTCTTTGTAATCTTGATTTTTCATTCTTTGTTAATCGTTTAGGGTTTTTCAAAAACCGATATTCAACAAACCATGAAAGATATCATTAATTTGTTATGTTAGTATTTCTTTTGATCTGTAATCTGATCCACCTCAAACTCAATGTGGATATCTATCATGTCTCACTAAAACATGAAATTAGTTATTAATTATTGTGGTTTATGATTCATCTTGTGCTTTTTTGTTTAGTATATCAACTTCTTTTTCTCACACACACTGTTTATTTAGTGGATTGAGTTGATTGGATGAGAATGATACTAAACGAATTTGAATGTGATATTCTTGTTTACGGGTTTCAGTGGTCCATAGATAATGATCGACGTCTAGTTAAGTTGACACTATCAGACATGTATTTGATTAAAAGATGCTATGTTTTTTTTTTAAATACAAATGTATATTTATGTATTTTCACTTCTATGTTTGACACTATGTTTGACAAATTGCTTCTTTCATTTATGGAACACTTTTCACTTTCTTAATTATAAGCCAATTCTCTTAAAAACTTAGGATTATGCTTTTTGTTTTTGTATTGTTATGCTTATTTTCATGACTTTGTGATTCTCATTTTAACGTTGATTTGTTTTAGGAGCACAGATTGACGGTGTACCAAACTTCACGAAGACGAAGATGGCCACCATTGTTACAATATACAGTTGTGTTGTTTATTTTCTTCACAAAGACAGAAGGCCTAGATTTGCAGGTGGTACTCTTTAGCCCACGATGTTGCAAGCACTTATAAAACTCTCTCTTTGTCTTCGGATAGTTAGGATTTAATTGTTTTGTTATCTGTTCATTCGTGTCAGTTTGGTTTTATTTTTTTTATTTTTCCTTCTCTTTTGCATCTACGATGATTTATGCTTAATTTTGGTGCTATGTGGATGGTGCTAGTGGAGTTCTGGAGGCGGATCGAAGTTCACGAGTCAAATTATTATCATGATTACACCATCTGAACTACATAGTTTTTCACTCAAGATAGTAGTTGGTCACTTTTATATCGCCACTTGTGGATCAATCTAAGGTATGTGTGTTATTGTATATCCAGTCTTTGATTGCAACGTTTATAGGTTATTATGTTCTTGAATTCAGATGCAATCATATTTCACACACGCATGCACACAATTTCGTACACTTAATTGTTTGATTATAGCTAATCAAGATGCCTATAGCGATGGTTCAGTTGTTGTGTCTCTGAATCCGTTACAGCCAGGTTACCTGTAATACTATATTTTGAGATCAAAACTTTTTTTTCAATCATTACATATACCCTCCATGTTCTGCATTCTTTTTTGTTTAATTTTGTGATTAGGGTTTAGACCGGGAATATTTAGTGGATTTTGATTAATATGGGGAAAACATTGGTTGCTTAGGGTTTTCAAGTTTCTTAATGTGGACTGGGTACTTTATTCCATATTTTAGTTTTTAAACCTTTAATTTGTTCCAACATATGGACTTTGGTTTGTCCAAGTTAAAGGTTGGTGAAAGTTATCAGAGGTATACACACTAGAGGCAGATGGAACAGATTGATTATCTGATGCAAATCAATGACAAGCCTAATAAAATTACAACATCAATTAGGGAAATACGGACGATCTCAAGGGGTGACCTGGAGGAGATCTAAAGTCGAAGGGTTAATCGAATAAAAAAATAATCAAATGTATTTAATTATTATTTGATTATCTTATTATGAGATTTAATTAGTTTCTAGTTGCTTAAGATAAGTATCAGAATAATAGTCCTAGTATGATTAAATTGTTTTCCGTATTTGTGTGTTTGAGTCTTGTAATTTTATACAATCACACAAATTAATTGAAGGAATTAAGAAATCTCGTTTGTATTCATCTCTTCAATCACTTACTTAGTTTCAACAAGTGGTATCAGAGCCACAGTTTTCAGAGTTATTAGAACTGAGTTTGATATTTGTAAACAAATATTGGTTATCACAATAGAATTCACAAATGCAAAGTCATCATCAATGATTGTTTTTAATTATCTCAAAGGAATCAAAAGTTTTACAAATCAATTGACTCTCCAAACTCCCCCTCAGCTGATCACGTAAACAAAACAGTTCGTACAAGAGAAAAAGTGATGTGTGTGATGATAGATCACTAATAGGTGTGACCTATTTATACTAAGTACGAAAGCCTTGTTCAGTGACTGGCTGACATCACTCTGATAGTGACATCTAACATTCCTAATAGAAAAGATTCCTGTTGCAAACATCTTTGTAAATCTTATCATTTGTTCTAACTAGTCTAAACATTATTGCAAGATAACTATCGTTACATTGGGAAACCACTTTCTAAGATATCCTCTATTGTAGTAATCCAAACATTTGTTTGGAAATACACATGTTTGATCTTCTTCATCAGATCTTTGACTTCATTAGTTCTTTGGTCTTCAACAGTCTTTAGCTTTCAACATATGTTTCTTCTTGAACATCGATTCCAAGTCTTGATCAGATGTTTGCTTTGTTCTTGAAAAAATGTTCTGAATAGGTGTTCAAGATTCACTATCTTTGGGGAGAGACTGGTTCAACGTTTTGCGTATTTCTTGATCAGTGGATCATGCTTTGGCCTTTGGATATCATCTGTTGTTTTGTAGGTCTAACAATCTCCCCTTAGAACAGATGATGTCAAAACAGATGTTTATTAGATCAATTTTTATTCCTCTCACCATGCTTTTAACTTGGGCTTTAAATTTCCTTTCAAATCTTTTAGATAACATGTCATCAGCATCCCTTTCGAGTGGAAGAATCATCAGATCTTGCAGATCTTCAGTTTTTAAGCTTATCGCATTGTTCGTTGAAGTCTTTTTCCCCATTTTGTCTGTCTATTGTCAAGGCTGGCTTTATCTAAGGAACACTTTAGAATTTTAGAGGAAGCATGGTTTAATTGTATTCCTATTTTTAGAAAGTTCGTACGCGCATCCTATTTTTAGAAACCTTACATTCATATTTTGGATTCCAAAATCACAACTTGAGGCGTTAATCATAATAGAAATACATTTTTTTCACACTTGTTTATGCATAATTGCCTGATAATTAACCAATCTTGGGTACGTGCCTTATATACAAAACCGAATTATACTTAACATTTAATTATATTTGGAATACAACCCCCAACTACCTCATTTAACACAAAAACCTTATTTCCAACTATAAATACAATCCCTTACTACCTCTTAAACACTTTCCAAACACTTTAACCGCTTACAAAACATCAAATCTTCTCCATTCTTCAAGTACTTCGCAGAAAGTTCCAAGTGTTCTAAGTTAGTTCTCACTCACTTTTCTTTACATTTCCTCTTCCTTTCTTCTTCTTAAAAGCTTGGAACACCTCTAGGAGTGTTTCCACAAGTTTACCATGGTAAACGAAGGTGGAACATCACCATTTTGAGGTCCAAACTTTTTGTTTTGAAGTTTATGTTTCAAACTTTTTATAACTGAACTTCCTTGCATGAATCTTATGCTCAACATGTTCCTAAACTCATTTATGATTGTAGGACTTGTTTAAGGTTTGATTCTTATGAGTTTAGAGGTGCAAACACCCGCTAAACTTTATGTTTTGACAACGTTTAGACAACCTACAAGTGTTGAGACCATCCAAGTCTGCCATAGTTCATATGGTGAGTCTTGTATTTTGGTGAAGGTGTGAACCATTGAAGCCTTGGCTTTCCAAACTTGTTCCACCACCTCACTTGATGTTTTACTATATTATTCCGAGTAGTTTCCTAGACTCAAAGTTTTCCATGATGGTAGGAAACACCTGGGTTGCTCTTACTTGGCTACTTGATGAACTAGATAGTTAGTTGTACTTTATTTTTCATTCATGACTAACTGGGTTATCGACTATCTTGATAACTTTGTGCTTTGGTGAATTCATATAATGAGGTTTAATGGATGTTTATCATCCTACCTCCATGCTTGACCTGCATGATCTCTATGATAATATATGATGGACATAACTATATAAAATATACTATATAATATATGGATATATACTTAACCGAGTTCTTGATGTTAACCGGGTTATGGTTACATGTCATGAATGTAGATGATATTATCTATGTTCTAAACCTCTCGTTTACGATTCTAATGGGCAAGTTTCGACCAATGAAATCACATGAAATTTTAGTGTAAAAACGAGTGTTTAAGAATAGATAATCATTTTTCGTATTCATACTTTTATGTACTTAAAACTCCAAGTCAATTCCAAATACTCACACACCTTCGTTGCCCCATACATGGTAACTTCGGTGTTCCATCTCTTACAACATATCAACTTCGCGGTTTAACTCATAAAGCTTGCAAAACCATGAGTATACATGATTCTCTTTTTACTTTTAACACTTTCGGGTGCAATACGTATATGCTATAAAATCACGCAAACACATACTTTATTCTCAAAACACAAGCAGACAATCCAACATACGTGCTTAATATGTTATGCTAGAACTCGTACATGCTAGAATACTCTTATGCTTTATACTTGTCATTAACTTGGTACAAGCCTCCGTTAACATGTATAGCGCTATAGTAGTAATGCACTGCCCGTATTCTTGAGGTCATATTAAGTTAATCATAACGGTCTTAACGTTGCTACGATAAGATTACTCTAGCGGGAATCTTTGGGTTGACATTTATAGTTGCATGCTAGTATTGTATGATAGTTTTATAATAACAATTATGCCATGTTTATTTGTAATCAAACTTATATGCTTGCCAATACTATATGTACTGAACTATACTTTGATACGCATTGCAGGAAGTTGATGATGATGATGATGAGGAACAGAATCTAGTAGGATGACTAGAAACCCATTTTAATTTAGTCGTTAATGTTATACTTTGTCTTTTGTTCAACTTTTTGTAGTTTTTTTTTCCAAACGATGTACTTTGCCTAGCAATGAACTGAAATTTTGATTATTAAATATTGTCACAGCGTTATGAAGTCTCTTGCAATCTATTTCGTCCCGCTTCGATGTTTTCACCATTAGTTGGGGTTTGACAGTTATTGGGAGTGATGTTATTGGAAGAGGTGATGCAATATGCATTCATAAGATTTGCCTTAATAGTTCTGATGGACTGGTATCAGGATGCCTATACATGATCACATTTTTGTTCCCTTCCTTTATGATATCATCTTCATATCTTTTTGAATCTTTTACTAACATATCCTTCTGTTTCTTGAGATGGTTTCTTACCATTGAAGAGACATGTTTTGAAGATGGAAGTTTCAATGTGGCAGCCTTAGAACTGACAGGTAAATCTTCATAATTTGGCTTTTTGGGGACTGGGGGATCTTTGGCCCTTAAATTTTCTAATTTCTTGTAAGTCTCCCTGATTGTTGCCTCATCCCATCTAGCTATGGATTGCACTTGTCCAAACTTAGAAGCAACCAATTCCTCCTTCATTCTTTTTAACTCAACTGCTTTTTAAGCACCAGGTTTTCTACATGCAGCCAAGTTGGGAGGAGTGGGCTTGATATTTGGATTGAGCAGTAACATCTCAATCTTAGCTATTTCTTTTAGGAAGGCTTCTATAGACCAACCAGAGAATTGAGCTTTCGAAGCTCTAAAAGACTTTTTTTTGCACGATGAAATATAAATAGTCTTCCCTTAGTTCCTTTTTGAGGTGATGGTTGCTAACTAGTGCTTGAGAAGCCTTTTGACTGACATTTTTTTTTCAAAATTTTCAAGTCTATTCACTTTAGTGTAGAGAAGATTTTCTTAGTCTTCTTATCACTTTTCCTTTCAATTATTTCCAGCACTGTGATCTACATATTAGCTTCCCTTGAATCCCACTTCTTTTGATTTTCTATTTCTTTGGCAATTTCTTCCTTTCTTGCCTTTTTCAGTGCAGCAATGTCATGCCTTTTTCCAGCCTTTTTGACCATGGGTGGGAGCTTCCTCATGCATTCTTTTTCCTCCCCCTTTTTGGCATCGTCATACTTGGGAAGACAGAGAGCTTTACCCGTGCTTTCGAAGATAATGTCTTTGATGGCTTTAACTTCTACTTGTGTATCTTGGTACTTGGAATCCACTATTTGTCTTACTAGCTCAACTTGCATGGAATATCTTTCTTCTAGAGCCTACTTTTGAAGATGTAGGAATGGTTGACATGAACCCGCATTTCTTTTGCAATGTGTGCATTTGATGGTGGATTTCTAGAGTTTTGATCAACATTTTCATCATGTCTTTGATCTCCCCAACAGTTGTTTCTAATTTTGCAACCCTCTCCGTCAATTCCTGATAGTTTAATCGATCACCTGAGTTTACAGGATCACATAAAATTCCCACCATAGGTGGTTAAACTTGGTATTAGACTAAGTGCCTTTGTTCTTGGTACTGGGGACTTCCAACTGGTGTAAAGATTATTGTCTAAACAGTTGTTGCCTTCAAGGGGGTCTTAATGACGTAACCACTGTCCAACTATGAGATTGTTGTCTATACAGTTGTAGTAGTTGCCCACTTGAAATGCCAACTTGTGTCTCTTTGGACACATTGTTACCTCCTTTACTTGGGAGATATCAATGATCCTTGAGCTTACCCTAGTCACTTGTTTAAGTGAACTCTCTATGTTTTTTTGATGAGAGGAAGTAGGTATATGTAAGTCAAATGTATCAATCGCAACAAGCAATTTCTGTAAAGGGGAAGGAAATGTTGAAGTGGGTGAATGTGTAGAAAGAGAAGCAACCATGGGAGATGGGCTTGAGTAGAGATATTCAAGTGAAATATCCCCCTTGATTTGTGTCCCCAATCCTTACAACACTCTCTTTTGCGAGGTGGAGTAAGGAGTTTGGATGTGTGGAGATGTTTGCATCTTTTTGTGAGGAAGTAATAACAGATGTTTGCTAATTTTTGTTACAGTAGGTATCTCTGGCATCTCAACCGTCAGAGATCCTTTCTTTTTGGTATTTCTTTTGGATTTGGGGATGGAGATGGAAGTGGTTTGTGTGGAAATGTCTGGTGTGGGTTCGACAGTGCTGGGATGGTCACCATGGTTACTAGGTGCAGTGGGCTTAGCAGCAGATGTTTCAACATGTGTTGCTTTGTTTTCTAAAACAACTTCTTTTACCACATTTTCTTGGATTTTGGCCATCATGCGTGTAAAAGTTTCATTTGAAAGACTTTTACTTTAAAGTGCTTCACCTTTTTTCAAAACTTTCTTGTCTTAAAACATTTTTAAGGTAGAAGCTTAACAATCTTCGATAGATGAGGAAATGACTGCTAGTTTCTCTCTTGATTGATTTGAAGTATGCTACCAAATCTGTAAAAAAATGTCTGGGATAGCTTGTGATTTGAATTTCTCGAAATAGCATAACCTAGATAATGAGTTTTTAGGAGTATTTCATCAAAAGCAGTGGTCTTTACAGATAAGCAAACCAAGAGAGTATGGAAATAGAATTTCATTTATGGTGGTAACTTTGGTATATAAAGGTTTACTTCCACCAATAGACCTTCATAACCCATTTCTATGAACTCATTTTGTAAGTTATTTTTGGGAAAAGTTTCCATACCTGCCAAGTCCTCTAATCTAAACATGTTGGAGATGGATTCTATAGTAATTTCAACATGCTCCTTATTGATGGTGTAAGTGATAAAAAAAGGCTTTTTGTTTTCAAGCGAGAGTTTCGTATTAGCCCAGAATCCTCTGAGGGCAGTTAGATAGATGGGTGCGTCTGTAGTGAGGATGTAAAGATATTTTGAAGAATTTATGATGTCGATAATGGGGTAAAAATTGGTATTCTTGCTGTGTTTTACAAGATACGGTAAGCAGTTGTGAGTTGTTTTCCAAATAAAGAACCATGATGAACTATAGTTAAATCTTTTGAAAATCTTTAATAAGATGATCTTTTGATTGAAAGAAGAATTTGATGCAAGCAAATTCATAGTTTTTCTTTTTTGAAATACTTTTGAATTTATCAATAATGGAGGATAGAAGTAAACTCTATTTCCCATGGTTTATATGGGGTTAATAGAACATGGATGTTAGCGTGGACAACGGTTACCTTTTTAGTCCATGTGGTCAGTTGTGGGTCCTAATGAGGAAACTCTTTGAAGAAGATATGAAAGATTTGTTTTCAAAATATTTTATTCAGGCAGAAATCTTAGAAATCAGTTACTTAAAGTGGTTTTAGTAAAATTCCATATTCACCAACTTTAATCCACTAATAAGACATTAAAAACATTCAAACTATTGTCTCAGGGTCTCCCCTTTGACATGAGTGAAGGTTTTATATTGTTGGTTAAGGATTTCTCGAGTGTTCTCGATAACATCCTTCATCCTAACAAATTGTTACTTCCATGTCCCACAACTCCTTGCACGGTTTCAATGCAACATGCCAGCATAGATATCATTCGGTAGAGCCATAGCCATGATATAAAAAGCTTTCGCATCTAGCTCGAATATTTGATAATCTTGCTCGGAATAGTTCTCCGGCTTCTTTGGCTCAAATACGTTTGGATTTTTAGAATTTGGTACCATTTGAACGTGAGGTCCAAAGACAACAGACTTCCAACACTCTGTATTTTGTTGAGCTAGTATAGGCGTCATCCTACGTTGCAAGATGTTAAATTCTAATCTTGCAAGTATATCTGGTTTATTACTGAAGCAGGTGTTGTGGGGATCATTTTGTGCCATTTACTCAAGTTCTTTTTAAGAAAAAACAGAGTATGTGAAGACATTTAATTAGTTCTTCACTATACAATTTTGAGCTATGAACGGTTATTGGATATTTGTTCAGCTGATCTTTGATTGTTAACCTGATTGTGACATCGAGTTTAAACGTGAACACGCTCTGATACCAATTGTTGGAACTGAGTTTGATATTTGCAAACAAATGTTTTGAATAGGTATTCAAGATTCACTATATTTGGAGAGAGACTGGTTCAATCTTTTTCGTATTTCTTGATCAATAAATAAAGCTTTGGCCTTTGGATATCATCTGTTATTTTGTAGGTTCGACAAGAATGGTTCTCTAAGAAGTGGGGGTAGCCCCTCACAGGCTGCAACGCGAAAGAAGAAAAAGAGAAAGAAAAAAGAAGGCGTATGTGGGAAAGAAGAAAAAAAGAATAGGTTTAAAGGTGAAAATGAAGAAGAAACAATGGTAACGGCAGCTATGCGATTTTAATGGAAAACCTAATGTTTTAGGTCTTTAGTTAGTCGGAAGATTTGTTTCTTTATGAAAGGAGATGGTTGTGGCAGATTAAAAGAATTCCATATTTATGGGGTTCTCAAATACTTGAATGATTTGTTTATTAATTCATGTACGTATTTACATGCATGATAAGTTTTTTTTTTCAAATGTCATAATTTAAATGTTATTGAAAGATCGAAAATACAGATAATAGTCAAACTTTGTTGGCTTCTATCGAGGATTTTCATCAAATCATGCAGCTTGGTTGTTGCGTGACATATGAATAAAAATATGTGGCTTATAATGGATGGAGCGTAAGTTGAAGATATTGGCTTATATGTGGTTTAAGATATGCTGGTTATTTTGAAGATTGGTAGATGGTTAAATCTCTATGTGTCGGGATATTAGGCTGAAAGTTAAGATAAAGACTCGCTCAAAGGGAGTGGTAAATGATCTTGGTCAGATCTTGGTGTACCCTTTGATTCAATTCGGTTGAAGGCAATTGACAAGTTATCCTTTCTTCAAGTTGATCGAGTTATGTAATTGGTCAGGTTCAAAGATTCGATTGAAGTGGGTTTGAAGGAGAGCTGGACGGCTACTTGAAAGATGTTAGAGGGCATCTTGAAGTCCTGTGAAAAGAGTCACATAGTTTGTGATTACCAATCGAATCTAGATGAAAAGGCGTTTTCACCCAAGGCAAAGTATGTGTCGCTCAGGCTCACTTCAGCTATGAATACCAGAAGAAGTAATGTTAGCACCGGTAATGCTGTAACGAAGGACGATGATGGCAGTGTGTTTACTAGAATATGTCAATAGAGGTCATGTATTTATCGAAGATGGTGCGACGGATCGAGACAAAATGAATGAAGACTGAGAGGGAGACTTGTGAAAGTTGATGTTGAGAGGGAGTGATAAAATTACAACATCAATTAGGGAGGTACAGACCATCTCAAGGGGCGGCCTGGAGAAGATATAAAGTCAAAGGATTAAACGAGTAAAATAATAATTAAATGTATTTAATTATTATTTGAATTATCTTAGTATTAGATTTAATTAGTTTGTAATCGTTTAAGTATTAGAATAGGAGTCCTAGTATGCTTAAACTGTTTTTAGTATTTATAGTCTTTGAGTCTTGTAATTTTGTTCATTCACAAAAATTAATAGAAGGAATTAGTGAATCTCGTTTGTATTCATCTCTTCGATCTCGTTCTCAGTTTCAACATATCCATAATTATTTCAGCATGCAGCAATGCCAATCCAATGGAAATGTCATCGGAATAGCGCAACACAGACTCAACAATGGACCTAACTACAAGAAGACCTAAGATATATTGTTCTATAAGGTGGTGATGGTAAATGGGAATGAGTCAGAGGGGAACAAGAGTCTTTTAAAGTCAAAACACTTAAGAGACAACTCGTATCAGATGCAAATTGGGAGGCCATTCACGAATTTCTTAGATTTGCATCGTTTCAAACGTGTTGGAAATCAAGGGTACCAAGAAAAGCTAATTATTTCACATGTAGACAAGAGCAGTGTTCAACAAAATTCCTAAAGGGTTGCGTTAATAAAAAGGGGCATGTCAAACTTTCAAGACGGATGCATATGGTACAACAATAGAAAAGACGATTCAGAACATATATTTGTCAATTGCCAGCTAGCAAATACCATTTCGAGCCATATTTCATTTCTAACTGCTGCAGAATGTATGATCAAAAATTCAAGATCTACAAGGTATGATCAAAGTGGGAGATAGAGTGGGGCAATCGAAGAAACATAAAAAAATATATCTTAGCTGTAACTATACATGTGTGTGGGTATTACGGTTAACCAGGAATGAGAAGATTTTTAGGTTATAGTGTTGTAGTTATTATTTTGCACTAGCCTTTTGATTCTATCTTTAACCTGTTGGTGTCATTTAGAAATTTGTTTTTGTTGAATACACTTTTGTCTACAACTTGTATTTATTGAAATATATTTGGTTCAGTCTTAGTTAACGTGTTTAATCTTGTAGTTTATATGTTTTTGATGTAAAGTTAATAAAGTCAATGATATCCTCCTATCAATGACATGGGAACCGGTTGATAGTAGAAACAGTACAAACAACAATGGTTATATTCGAAAGACGGTACCTATCGTTTGATAACTAACCGTCGTTTAACTAAGGATTGCCGTTTGATGTGTATCCAAATGACAATCAGCTGTTGTTTGGTTCTTTGACTATCGTTTGAGAATTGCGGGTATGTTGTATAAATACCTACAATGTCATTTAGAATTGATAAGTGAACACAAAACAGAGTGGGAGAGCATTTCTTGTAAACTTTGTGTCGAAACTTTGTTTAAATCAATACAATGTGAATTTTCAGAATTCTTTTACTATTTTGATTTGGTGATAATTAGGACGCCAAGAACACAAAGTAGATTCAATCGGTTACATAGTTATTTTGGACACGACCAAAGGGAAGAAACTAAAATTGGTCATCAATTACTTTTGATCTGAAGTTCCTAATTAAAATAATCTAGCAAGTAACAATTCAGTACGGTAAACCAACCCAAACATAGCTCGTCAAATTTCAACTGAAACCTCCTTGATGGTATTAAGTATATTGTAAAAAAAAAGAACCAGCACAAATGTTAAAATCATCCAACGTATGAATGAAAACAAACAAATTTCAAAGAACAAGAGCAACCATATCTTCAAATTCTTGTTCGTATGAATAAAGTTACTCAAGAAAACAACAAAGAAGCTTCAATAATAATTAAGGACTACTAGCCGAATGGGTGTGGGATCAACTGACAGTCTCCATTACATTATGGCACCAATGCTTCACTCATCAATTTGTTTTATTTTTTGTTTGAGTGTTTTGATTGAATTCATATATTAAAAAAAAAAAACTTTAAGATAGAATCTATAGTGATAAAATGAGACATTTTCTATATCTAACACTATTTATAGTAGTTTATCTAAAAGGTAAAAAACATTTTATCAGATTTTAATTAACTAAACTTTTAAAAGTGTGTAGTAGTTTAACTTACCATTTTATTAAAATTATATTTAAATCAAATAAATGAAAAAATAAATTAAGACAACAAGAGGTCAGGTATAACTTTTTGCTTGGATTAGAAAATTAAAGGGGTGGAGAAAACAAGGCAATGGGCGTTTAGGGGTATAATGCACTTCGGGGCTCACATCCTCCACATGTAAGTGCGAAGGGTTTGGCGAACGCTAAATGGCTGATGTGTCTTGGGTGTTAGCTCACCACAGATGATCTAAGATATAAGTTAGTTATTGCACCACGTGTTCAATTCTGTGAATTCAGGTTTATTTGTCCGTTTCTCTTACTTCACCAATTGGTATGCTAATTTTAAATTTAAAAAGAAAAGTTAACAAAAAAGTAGTAACTTATAGAAAGAAACCGTTTCAAAATTCATAATTAAATATTATTAACTATATAATATTTCATTTATTCTAGTTGTATGATATAAGAGTATTTAACATCTAATTCTCATTCTTTATCAATACAATTTAATAAGAAACACATTTTTCTAAAAAATGTTTACTTTTTTAAAACCTCACATCTCATTCTCCATCTCTACCTTTATATACTCATAATACTATATAGAGGCTAGGATTTGAGCTTCTAGATTTGCAGGCTTGTTTTTGTTTTCTCTAAATCGTTCTCTGTTATAGAGAGTAAGATGTAGTGGTGTTTTGAATGGTTTATTTAAATTATTCTATATGATATAGAAACCAAAGAATATAGATAGTGGGAATTGAATGCTCCGAGACTGGCAAACTCGATTGTTTGGCTGTTCATGTGATGGGTCGATATGGATTTTGAGTAAAATAAGTTTGGATTAAAACGGTCTAGTGTTTATAAATATCAATTTGGTTTCGGTATAAACGGATTAAAGCAAAAAAATTAAAGGTTGAAACGAGTGTTTTAGAGAAAAATACTATCTAGGTTCACCCGCTTATTATTATTATTATTATTATTATTATTATTATTATTATTATTATTATTATTATTAATTCTTTTTTTTTGGGCTAGGGAAAACACATAATGGACTTTTCTAAACACAAGCAAGTTCGGTAGGTTTTTAGATATTCTTACATTGTCTCCGGTATAACATAAAGTATGGAGCTCAATTACGCACTTGGATATTTTTTTCTGATAACTACCTATGATGCAAGGGTGACAAAAAAGCTTACCTATCTACATTGGTTACTCTAATAATTGTAAAGTGACAATGATGTTATAGATAATGGATATCTAACATATGATTCCCAATAATTTGGGGCATGCCCATGTGACTCCAGCTTCCTGTAACCCTATGATAATGAAAGGGGTTTTGAATTTAACATAATTGTGAGTGTGGAGATAACAAATAACGTACATACAATTACAAATTGTGTAACACAACAATTATAGACTAATGGTTAAACAGGTTTTAGGGTATTGTATATATTTTAGAAGTTATCGTAACCACAATATTTTTTTTGTTACGAATTGATTCGTAGATATTGTATAGTAAAGACCAATGTTACCAATAACATGATACCAAAAAATAAAGAACCAATGTTCGAAAACCACGCTTTAGAACATACTCATGTGTGCACAAGTAATAAGTTATCACTCGTAATCGGATAAAGAAATAATACATAAAATTATTTTAAGACGACGGTGAACTCAATAGAAATTAATCTCACTTCACCAACTCCCTATAGACTCAAGATGAAACATTATAACGAAAGGGAACAAACTTCATTTTTTGTTACAACTTCACTCAATTGAATTTAGCTTATCATCCTATTTCTACAAAGGCATTGTGTTCAAAAAAATTACTTCAATCGTTGATCATTTTTCATCGTTACACGGTTAATGACAAATCTAGTAAAACCAAAGGCAAAATGAATAGTAAAAATTTAAAAATCGTCAGTAATCCATCGCTAATTACCTACAACTGACGAACACACAATGAGGGCATATCTAGATATGAGACTCTTTGCCAACAGAAGGTCAGTTGGTAATTTATCGCTATCTTAGGGTATGATTTCAGATAACATTATGGCTCATTTTTTTGTTGTTTCTCTGTTAGAGCCCATTTGTGATTGTGAATTATGTTAGTACTATGTCATCAATTTGACAGATAAAATTTTCGGATAAGATTTCCTCCACAACTTTTTAATCGTTTGTCGATTTTCCCACGTTAAATTTGTTAAAAGATTCTCAATAAATAGAAGCAAAAACTAACCACAGATGGCAACCCCACATCAGCCATTTCAAACCCATAAGTCATAATCAAAAGATGAGTCGCTTGTTTTTGTACAATACTTGCAAGTACAACCGGTTTTCTTCCTCCCCTACCAATAGTAGTTATTTTCACATATGTTATAAATATTTTTGACAATTTGGTGAAACTAGTATGTTTGAACTAGTGGCCTTAGAACTAAAATCTGCCATAGATCGTTTAGTAACCCATGTCTTTGTATGTGTTATCACCAACTGTGGAGAGCAAGATCGCCAATGTGTCTAGAAGATGTGCATGTGATTCTCATGAGTTTCTTTCTGGCTCAAGCAATGATCCCTTGTTATCAGGCTTTTCTAGGAAATAGAACTTGAAATTTCACGTGCAGGAGTGGCTCAAACATTTCTAGGGCGCAAAGCGAATTAAAACCTTTATTTGGCTAGTGAACATGGTATTTAAAGTACGTTGGGCATCAATTTTTTTTGCCGAATCAAGTCAAGTTACCAAAGCATTATGGTTTGAAATGGTGATTATGTATTGTTCGTATGATATTGATATTGAAGGTAACTAAACCAAAATATTTTGGTTTTGAAGGTGATTTACTAAGTTCACTCCTTGCCATAATGAGTCTGATGAAAACATGTTGTATTTAGCATCTTCAAGACCATGAACACATGTTAAGGTTTACAATCATATCAATATATTTTTCTCCTATCTTAACCTAAAAGAAATCTTAAAATGAAATATATGTTTCTAAACTAGCAACTACCATTGTAGAGTGCTAGCTAACACGGAGATCTTAGGACATGTCTCTTAGAATGTAAATCTAACAAAAAGGAAAATTGTAGTTGATGATACAATTCATAAGTGTTAAATGTAACCAGTTAAACTATATCTCTTAGAATATAATCTTATTAATCTGAAAATTGCAGTTGATGATACAATCCATAAATGTTAAATGTAGCCAATTAAACAAAGTTTTGACCTTTTTCTTATTCTCTAGTCACTAGTCTTGCCAATACTCCAAATAATGTTTTTTGCACTTTACTATACTAAGATATCCAAATGTGAATACCAGACCAAATATAATTCAACCGTCTTTATATTACTTTATTAGTTATGTATATTGACAAGTCAAAAATTTATTAGCTATGTATATTGACAAGTCAAAAAAAGTTAAAAAACAATCAGGAAGTTATTATATATTACAAAGATGAAACTTGAAGGCAACTGCACAAAGTTGTTTATTATTGAATGATGTGAGTTATTCTTTATAACAAATTATACCTTGGAAGGCTCCAAATTAGAAGGTTACCACCACTTCTAACAACAAGAACAAAAGTTGACTCGATACTAAATATTATAGTTTACTTTGATTTTCGTCTCAATCTTGATTCTACTGTCCCAACCCCGAGTCTTAAAAATTAGGGGCTCAAGTTAGGGTTTGGGTCTGTTGGTGCACGAAATATAAAACAATAAATGGATACGGGTGAGATTACAATGTGATGGAATATATTAGGTACGGCAATAATGGTTAGGATTATCAATCTAGGTTGATAGTAATCACATATTGAGGTGCAACTCTAAACCGGGTTAGAAACTCAACCTGACAAACTTACCGACCCAAATCCGGGTTGACCCCGATTTATAGCCAATCCGGTTTGGACTCTTTTCAACCCGTAGGGTAGTAACCGGTTTAGATGTTTTTAAGCCACACCGGTTTTAATCCAGTAGTTTGTAACCCGCACGACATAACCTGGTTTGCCAAACCGGTTTGAAACCTATTGAAAGAACCCGCATGACAAAAAACTATAAGAGGTCATTTATTTATTGTACAATTAATTTGCTTGTTATTTTTTCGTGACAACTGACACCAACTACACTTGTTATAATTTAGCGTCCATTCTTTATATAATACTGAGATTGATTTTTTAAGTGAAAGCATATCTTAATATTCTACATCCTACGAACACTATAGACTAAGTGCTAAATTACCGCTACGTCAAAGAAGACAAATAGTTTTGAAATATTTTGATTCGTGTCGTAATGTGTTTTATGATATTATGTTTTACTTGTTATAAAATTAAAAAAAGTAGAAACAAAACTGTAATCGTCCATGTTGAAGTAATAGATGATCTAATTAACGATGTAATCATACTTTCATTCCAGATCTTGTGATGATTATCTCTATCAAAATCGCATTTGAGGTTTCACCGTAAGTCCTCCAGTTCACTGCAATCGTCGATCTCCCACCTAATCTCCGATCCCAAAACCGTCCAACCTCCGTCGACCTCTAGTCCGCTCACAACAACCACCACAGTTAGTCCTCTCAATTTCTCACACTGATTCAACAAATTTATGATATGATTATCTAGCCTCTTCTATTTTATCATTCTTGAAAAAACCCTAATTCTGTCAGTCCAGTTTCTACTCTTTAATCACAGCATAAATCTCATGTTTCAGGTTCCATTCATTACATTTACAATACTCCATTACTTACTTCTTGTTTTCGTGTATCAACCAAACACCATATTGTCTTTAATTGCTACACACTATTATATTAGGTTCATGATTCATCAGTCACTTTTAAAAGCAGCTATTATGTTTGTTGTTGAGCTTTAATTGCTTGCTTTCCATATTCTTGATTTGTTATACATTTTATTCTATAATAATCTACATCATGCATGTTTACAAGCAAAAGTTTAGCAATAATTATCTGTAGGATTAGATGATTATGATTTAGTGTTTACATCAGGTTATAACCTTACAAGCCAGTGGTCTTACTGTAAGCAGCCTTTATATTCTTACGAGATAAAGGTAACATTGTCTATATCTTACCCTCCTTAAACCCTATATTAGTTTTGCTATTGGGAGAATTTATAGAGTATAATGATGATGATAATCATACAAAATATTTGTTATTTAACATTTTTTATATAAACTTTAACATTTATAAAATCATAACATACTTTGTAGAATCATAACTTATGTACTCTGAATCTATAAAGTTAACATTTCATCATCTTCAAGTAGTTCATGTAGGTCCGTAGTCGAATCCGATAGCTCAAGTCCTAATTGATTAGCCTAGTCTTATACGTGCGGAATCCATATTAGAGTTAGGCGACATTGTTAACAAGATTCACTTTTAATCACTATTTCATTAATAATCTTGAACATTACAGATCCTAGAAACAACTGGACAGAGCTTCGCCGTCTTGTCTACACAAAAATGTCTAACACTAACACCACTAGTATATATAGAGAAGATTCACTTCGTACGAAGCTAGTGTATTCACTTCGTACGATGTGAATTTCTCTTCGTACGAAGTGAACTACTCCACTTCGTACGAGGTGTACATACTCAAATATTCAATCTAATGTTTTGCTCCTACGACAGACTCAATGTTATTGGATGACTTAGGCGACACACATATGCATCAATAGTCTCCCCCTTGGATGTTGTCGCAGTCTTCGAATATTCTTTAAGCTTCAGAGTCTTTGATCGCCTTTAAATTTCTTCAAATTTGAATAAATTTAACGTTCTTGATCTTCAGACATCAGCAACCTCTTCTTTATTTTGAACTTGAATAGTAAACATTAATTATCAACATGCTCCCTCTATCTTTGAGCTTCTTTTTCTTTTATCAACGTTTCAATCTTGCTCCCCTTTCTTTCAGCTTCATGTTCAATCTCATCATAATTCAAATAAACATTTCAGATCCGAACTTTAAAATTTTCATCATAAACATTTCAAATTATAAATACTTTATTAGTTTTTACCCTCTTAGCTAACCAAGTCCAAGTTAATGACCTTGGTTGACCAATGTATCTACCAATTCCAAGTTAATGATCTTGTTTGATCACTTTGTGAACAAACTTATGTATTTATCAAATGTAAGTTTCAAATTATTGAACTTTTATCATTTGAGAACAATTTCTCATTTCAAATTTTGTTTAACAGCTTTAGACTTTGAATATAAGCTTTCCATCATTAGTGGTCGAAACAATTTTGTGAGTTTTTGTAAGAGGATCATATCAGTTGTTGGGAAATATCACTAGTACCGTTGATTAGATAAAACTTTAAGTTCTAAAAAAATTTACTTAGATTGTCAGTTATACTGATCCACTTAAACCTCTATACATTTCTCAATTGTTTCATGATATGGTAATTAGATGTCTTATAACTTGACTTAACCGTGTTTCTACCTCAGAATATGCTCCCGTATCAAGATTCCATAGATTTCATCTTACAACTGAATATAACTAACTTGTATTTGTATCTGGGTTAATGCGAGACCTTAAGAGCTAAGGTTAGTATCACCGTACAGACAAAGAGATGAAGGCTCGACTTAAAAGTGGTGTTCCAATTTGGAATCTTTTTTGCTGCAATTGTTAGAGCTTTTGATTCTTACAATTATGCTCCAATGTAGGTTTTTAAACCAAAAGTATTCTACAAGTTCTAAACAATTGCTAACGCAAATCAGAAGAACTCGTATAATACCCTAGATATCAATTATTTATAAAGACCTAGTACAACAGAATCAGGCAATCTCTCAAACGAAATTTATGTATACTAAAACCATATATTCGAAAGATATTAATATGACAATCGACAATTTACAGGTTTAACTATGCAAATAAAAACTGTTAAGACGAATAAAAATAGTGTTTTAAGACACAAAAATTAACTCAATTAGGCCTTTTGAATGTGTAGGGACGTCTATTTAAATCGTACAATACGTGATTAGTGATTTCGATAATTTTACGCGCGTTTAAACGGTAACGAACCGGAACCGGACGAAATACTGAGAACGCTGGAAAACAAAAGCTTTATACGTATATTTTATACACGTGAATTAGTTGTGCTAAGTTATCATGCTTTCGAACGTCACAAAACCATGATACGAATGAATTCCAACAAATTCAAATGGTTTACAAAAAGATTATGCTAAACATACTTGTTTTACAAAACACATGCGTATTTTCGAAACGTGCATGGTTTCATGACTAGTGACGGAAAGGTCCTTGTTACAACAGGACTAGTTTGTCCTGCATACAAGTAAGAGGACGGGCTGGTCCTGCTTACAGACACAAGGACTGGTTTGTCTACATACAAATAAGGGGACAGGTTGGTCCTGCTTATAGACACAAGGACTCTATAGTCCTCTACTCATTATGTAAGGGTCGTAGGGTTTCTTAAAACTGTACAGTGAAGTCCTCGCTACATTCAGAACTATATCGCCTGCTAGTCGATCATCTTGAGTAAACGGTTTGGCGAGGCATTTCCTAGCACGGGGTGAGTTATAGGCTCATGCGGGCATGTTGTCTTTGTGGTACGCGGACATCGACGGTTATAGAAATTTTACAAAAAAAATGTTTTCATTTGACATGCCGAGAAAAATGGTTTTATTACGTTTTCTCTATAATATTTAAACCGGTTACCAAAACGATTTATTTTAAATCTTTTTCAAACAAACTATGAACTCTCCAATTTCCTGTTGAGTATTCGTATGTTCTTTCTCAGGTAACATATAAATTATGGCACGGTTGGAATAGGAGAATCCATGGGGATTCGAGTACTTAGCGGACGTTCACTTTCTAGAAGTCTTAGCATTTTACACTTCCGCTGTGCAATGAAGATACCACTCAGATCACACCAACTCTGATTTTGCAGGGTGTGACAGTTAAGCCAATAATTAAGAAGGTTTTCTTTATGTTTATATCTCAGAAACAATTTACTGAATGTGCGAAGCCTACTGGCACATCATTAGTGACACTTGTTTAAACATTTTAACATTTCATTTCTTTAGCAAACTTTTAGCATACTGTGATAGTATACTGATATACTATCATTTCCTTTTTTTTACACTAAAACTCTTTTTGTCTTTTTCATATTTTTGACCTTTTTGCTTTTTAATATGTTTTTGTATTTCTCAAAAATTTTTCTCCCCCTAAAATGAAAAACATATTTTTTAATTTTGGATTTTAAAGAAAGAAACATTATCCGACTTATGAGAATCACATCAATTCGCCATCCATTACTTCTTCACAAATTTTCTTTTAAGCTCTCTCCCCTCAAGATGACCAAACTTAGACACTTATTGATTTTTAAACCTTTACAAATCTGTCTTTTCAATCAATTTTGTCTGTTCAATAATGAGGGTTCTGTGAATTTTTTTTTAAATTTTTATCAAATAAATATTTTATCTCATCAACTACTACTCGTCATGTTCCAAGGAACTCATTCTTCATGATTTACATTGATCTCAGAAGGTTCTGCACACAAACACAAACAATCAGTTGAATAGAGATATTCAAGTCTTTTGAGTCTTGGGTGGAGTTTCTTCAACTTTAATTTTCTCTACCTAAACAGAGTTATTTGCAATTTTCTTAAGTGTAGGAAAATCATCTAAACTTTAAATTTTCATAAATTTTTCAAAAATTTCATTTTCATTCATCACCCATGTTTTATTTTTCTTCAAAGCGTTCTTCAAATACAATGCAGAATCTTTTTGTTCATTACTTTTTGAAGATTCTCTAGTTTCAAATTTTAAAAACTTAGTATTAACTAGTTTCACTTTTTTTGTAGATTCTGTGCATTGTTTCCAAACCTGAGTTGGTACAAATATTGGTGATTTTTGTTTCAAATCTTTAGAATTTTACTTGACATCATGAACAGATTTAGGATTTTTCTTTGGACATTTTCTAGCAATGTGTCCAACTTTATTACATTTAAAGCACATCCTACTGTCTGTGACAACAGAGAATTCCTCAACCTATTTACTTTGTTCTTGTTGTTTGAAAATTTTTTCATTAGGTTGTTTAAAAATTTGACTTTCTTATGATGAACATGAAGGTACAAAAGTCATTTTCTTGACAAATTTTGACTTTCCAAACTTGTAATAATTCCTCTTACCATACCCAGATTAGGCCTGTCAATGGATTGAATATTGATCCATATCCAATCTAATCTGATCCATTTAAATCACTTATTGGATCATAAAAAATATCCATCAATCCATTATTAATCCAATGGATCGATCCATTTATCCAATTAATTATATGGATAGATCCATGATCCATCTAGATCGATCCATTACAAATTTGAAAAAAAGTAGAAACAAAACTACAATCGTCCATGTTGAAGTAATAGATGATCTAATTAACGATAGAAACATACTTTCATTCTAGAATGATTATCTCTCTAAAAATCGCATTTAAGGTTTCACCGTAAGTCCTCCAGTCCACTGCAATCGTCGATCTCCCACCTCATCTCCGACCCCAAAACCGTCCTACCTCTGTCGACCTCCAGTCAGATCGGAACAACCACCACAGTAAGTCCTCTCAATTTCTCACACTGATTCACAAATTTATGATATGATTATCTAGCCTCTTCTATTTTGTCATTCTTGAAAAAACCCTAATTCTGTCAGTCCAGTTTCTACGCTTTAATCACAGCATACATCTCATGTTTCAGGCTCCATTCATTACATTTACAATACTCCATTACTTAATTCTTGTTTTCGTGTATCAACCAAACACCATATTGTCTTTAGTTGCTACTCACTGTTATATTATGTTCATGATTCATCAGTCACTTTTAAAAGCAGCTATTATGTTTGTTGTTGAGCTTTAATTGCTTGCTTTCCATATTCTTGATTTGTTATACATTTTATTCTATAATAATCTACATCATGCATGTTTACAAGCAAAAGTTTAGCAATAATTATCTGTAGGCTTAGATGATTATGATTTAGTGTTTACATCAGGTTATAACCTTAGAAGCCAGTGGTCTTACTGTAAGCAGCCTTTATATTCTTACGAGATAAAGGTAACATTGTCTATATCTTACCCTCCTTAAACCCTATATTAGTTTTGCTATTGGGAGAATTTATAGAGTATAATGATGATGATAATCATACAAAATATTTGTTATTTAACATTTTTTATATAAACTTTAACATTTATAAAATCATAACATACTTTGTAGAATCATAACGTATGTACTCTGAATCTATAAAGTTAACATTTCATCATCTTCAAGTAGTTCATGTAGGTCCGTAGTCGAATCCGATAGCTCAAGTCCTAATTGATTAGCCTAGTCTTATACGTGCGGAATCCATATTAGAGTTAGGCGACATTGTTAACAAGATTCACTTTTAATCACTATTTCATTAATAATCTTGAACATTACAGATCCTAGAAACAACTGGACAGAGCTTCGCCGTCTTGTCTACACAAAAATGTCTAACACTAACACCACTAGTATATATAGAGAAGATTCACTTCGTACGAAGCTAGTGTATTCACTTCGTACGATGTGAATTTCTCTTCGTACGAAGTGAACTACTCCACTTCGTACGAGGTGTACATACTCAAATATTCAATCTAATGTTTTGCTCCTACGACAGACTCAATGTTATTGGATGACTTAGGCGACACACATATGCATCAATAGTCTCCCCCTTGGATGTTGTCGCAGTCTTCGAATATTCTTTAAGCTTCAGAGTCTTTGATCGCCTTTAAATTTCTTCAAATTTGAATAAATTTAACGTTCTTGATCTTCAGACATCAGCAACCTCTTCTTTATTTTGAACTTGAATAGTAAACATTAATTATCAACATGCTCCCTCTATCTTTGAGCTTCTTTTTCTTTTATCAACGTTTCAATCTTGCTCCCCTTTCTTTCAGCTTCATGTTCAATCTCATCATAATTCAAATAAACATTTCAGATCCGAACTTTAAAATTTTCATCATAAACATTTCAAGTTATAAATACTTTATTAGTTTTTACCCTCTTAGCTAACCAAGTCCAAGTTAATGACCTTGGTTGACCAATGTATCTACCAATTCCAAGTTAATGATCTTGTTTGATCACTTTGTAAACAAACTTATGTATTTATCAAATGTAAGTTTCAAATTATTGAACTTTTATCATTTGAGAACAATTTCTCATTTCAAATTTTGTTTAACAGCTTTAGACTTTGAATATAAGCTTTCCATCATTAGTGGTCGAAACAATTTTGTGAGTCTTTGTAAGAGGATCATATCAGTTGTTGGGAAATATCACTAGTACCGTTGATTAGATAAAACTTTAAGTTCTAAAAAAATTTACTTAGATTGTCAGTTATACTGATCCACTTAAACCTCTATACATTTCTCAGTTGTTTCATGATATGGTAATTAGATGTCTTATAACTTGACTTAACCGTGTTTCTACCTCAGAATATGCTCCCGTATCAAGATTCCATAGATTTCATCTTACAGCTGAATATAACTAACTTGTATTTGTATCTGGGTTAATGCGAGACCTTGAGAGCTAAGGTTAGTATCACCGTACAGACAAAGAGATGAAGGCTCGAGTTAAAAGTGGTGTTCCAATTTGGAATCTTTTTTGCTGCAATTGTTAGAGCTTTTGATTCTTACAATGATGCTCCAATGTAGGTTTTTAAACCAAAAGTATTCTACAAGTTCTAAACAATTGCTAACGCAAATCAGAAGAACTCGTATAATACCCCAGATATCAATTATTTATAAAGACCTAGTACAACAGAATCAGGCAATCTCTCAAACGAAATTTATGTGTACTAAGACCATATATTCGAAAGATATTAATATGACAATCGACAATTTACAGGTTTAACTATGCAAATAAAAACTGTTAAGACGAATAAAAATAGTGTTTTAAGACACAAAAATTAACTCAATTAGGCCTTTTGAATGTGTAGGGACGTCTATTTAAATCGTACACTACGTGATTAGTGATTTCGATAATTTTACGTGCGTTTAAACGGTAACGAACTGGAACCGGACGAAATACTGAGAACGCTGGAAAACAAAAGCTTTATACGTATATTTTATACACGTGAATTAGTTGTGCTAAGTTATCATGCTTTCGAACGTCACAAAACCATGATACGAATGAATTCCAACAAATTCAAATGGTTTACAAAAAGATTATGCTAAACATACTTCTTTTACAAAACACACGCGTATTTTCGAAACGTGCATGGTTTCATGACTAGTGACGGAAAGGTCCTTGTTACAACAGGACTAGTTTGTCCTGCATACAAGTAAGAGGACTGGCTGGTCCTGCTTACAGACACAAGGACTGGTTTGTCCTACATACAAATAAGGGGACAGGTTGGTCCTGCTTATAGACACAAGGACTCTATAGTCCTCTACTCAATATGTAAGGGTCATAGGGTTTCTTAAAACTGTACAGTGAAGTCCTCGCTACATTCAGAACTATACCGCCTGCTAGTCGATCATCTTGAGTAAACGGTTTGGCGAGGCATTTCCTAGCACGGGGTGAGTTATAGGCTCATGCGGGCATGTTGTCTTTGTCGTACGCGGACATCGACGGTTATAGAAATTTTACAAAAAAATGTTTTCAATTGACATGCCGAGAAAAATGGTTTTATTACGTTTTCTCTATAATATTTAAACCGGTTACCAAAACGATTTATTTTAAATCTTTTTCAAACAAACTATGAACTCGCCAATTTCTTGTTGATTATTCGTATGTTCTTTCTCAGGTCACATATAAATTATGGCACGGTAGGAATAGGAGAATCCATGGGGATTCGAGTACTTAGCGGACGTTCACTTTCTAGAAGTCTTAGCATTTTACACTTCCGCTGTGCAATGAAGATACCACTCAGATCACACCAACTCTGATTTTGCAGGGTGTGACAGTTAAGCCAATAATTAAGAAGGTTTTCTTTATGTTTATATCTCAGAAACAATTTACGGAATGTGCGAAGCCAACTGGCACATCATTAGTGACACTTGTTTAAACATTTTAACATTTCATTTCTTTAGTAAACTTTTAGCATACTGTGATAGTATACTGATATACTATCATTTCCTTTTTTTACACTAAAACTCTTTTTGTTTTTTTCATACTTTTGACCTTTTTGCTTTTTAATATGTTTTTGTATTTCTCAAAAATTTTTCTCCCTCTAAAATGTAAAACATATTTTTTAATTTTGGATTTTAAAGAAAGAAACATTATCCAACTTATGAGAATCACATCAATTCGCCATCCATTACTTCTTTACAAATTTTCTTTTAAGCTCTCTCCCCTCAAGATGACCAAACTTAGACACTTATTGATTTTTAAACCTTTACAAATATGTCTTTTCAATCAATTTTGTCTGTTCAATAGTGAGGGTTCTGTGAATTTTTTTTAAATTTTTATCAAATAAATATTTTATCTCATCAACTACTACTCGTCATGTTCCAAGGAACTCATTCTTCATGATTTACATTGATCTCAGAAGTTTCTGCACACAAACACAAACAATCAGTTGAATAGAGATATTCAAGTCTTTTGAGTCTTGGGTGGAGTTTCTTCAACTTTAATTTTCTCTACCCAATCAGAGTTATTTGCAATTTTCTTAAGTTTAGGAAAATCATCTAAACTTTAAATTTTCATAGATTTTTCAAAAATTTCATTTTCATTCATCACCCATGTTTATTTTTCTTCAAAGCGTTCTTCAAATACAATGCAGAATCTTTTTGTTCATTACTTTTTGAAGATTCTCTAGTTTCAAATTTTAAAACTTAGTATTAACTAGTTTCACTTTTTTTGTAGATTCTGTGCATATTTTCCAAACCTGAGTTGGTACAAATATTGGAGATTTTTGTTTCAAATCTTTAGAATTTTACTTGACATCATGAACAGATTTAGGATTTTTCTCTGGACATTTTCTAGCAATGTGTCCAACTTTATTACATTTAAAGCACATCCTACTGTCTGTGACAACAGAGAATTCCTCAACCTATTTACTTTGTTCTTGTTGTTTGAAAAAATTTTCATTAGGTTGTTTAAAAATTTGACTTTCTTATGATGAACATGAAGGTACAAACGTCATTTTCTTGACAAATTTTGACTTTCCAAACTTGTAATAATTCCTCTTACCATACCCAGATTAGGCCTGTCAATGGATTGAATATTGATCCATATCCAATCTAATCCGATCCATTTAAATCACTTATTGGATCATAAAAAATATCCATCAATCCGTTATTAATCCAATGGATCGATCCATTTATCTAATTAATTATATGGATAGATCCATGATCCATCTAGATCGATCCATTACAAATTTGAAAAAAAGTAGAAACAAAACTACAATCGTGCATGTTGAAGTAATAGATGATCTAATTAACGATAGAAACATACTTTCATTCTAGAATGATTATCTCTCTAAAAATCGCATTTAAAGTTTCACCGTAAGTCCTCCAGTCCACTACAATCGTCGATCTCCCACCTCATCTCCGACCCCAAAACCGTCCTACCTCTGTCGACCTCCAGTCCGATCGGAACAACCACCACAGTAAGTCCTCTCAATTTCTCACACTGATTCATAAATTTATGATATGATTATCTAGCCTCTTCTATTTTATCATTCTTGAAAAAACCCTAATTCGGTCAGTCCAGTTTCTACGCTTAATCACAGCATAAATCTCATGTTTCAGGTTCCATTCATTACATTTACAATACTCCATTACTTAATTCTTGTTTTCGTGTATCAACCAAACACCATATTGTCTTTAATTGCTACTCACTGTTATATTATGTTCATGATTCATCAGTCACTTTTAAAAGCAGCTATTATGTTTGTTGTTGAGCTTTAATTGCTTCCTATTTGATGTTTATTTCATATTCTTGATTTGTTATAAGTTATATTCTGTAATAATATTCTTTCTATAATAATATAATAATATTGACATATTAATAGCTAGTGGACTTATATAAGGAGTTTGAGTGAGATCTGAATATTTTTATTGGATGATGTAAAAATCTTCATATAGCTTATGTTTTGTTGATTCAGTCGATTACAGTTCGTTTATGATTTAGAACTTGAATCTTATATAAAGAGTTTGAGTGAGATCTGAATATTTTTATTTTTTAGATTTTTTTTTACTTTTTAGAATCTTTTTTATTTTTCATATTTTTTTTTATTTTTGATTGTTTTTGAATTTTTGAATTTTTACAATTTTTGGATTTTTTTTATTTCTTTAGATTTTTTTTATTTCTTTAGATTTTTTTTTTTTTTAGAGATTTTTTTATTATATTTTTTAATATCCATACATTTTTAATTATTTGGATATGGATCGGATCACGATCCATTCAGTTGGATCATGGATAGGATCATGATCCATTGAGTTGGATCATTAATGGATCGGATCATATCCATCCATTGACAAGCCTAACCTAGACCCTTTCTAACATTGATAATTTATCTGCTGATTGTTTGAAAATACACTTTTGGTTTTGGAATAATACGATTTATTTTTTGTTAAAGTTCGAAACGTCTGATTTTTTTGTGAAACTTTCAATTTCAGAAATTTCGATTTCAACAAGTTTGAAAACTTTTTTGATTTTGTCTAAGTTCATATTATCATAATGTAGTTGATCAGATCCAATCATTTTGTACATTAATATATTAAGACCTCATTTGAACTAGTTTATGATGTTTTTCTTAAATAAGCATCATGAAAATTTTTGTTATTTTTAGGCTGTGAACTCGAACTTCCTTTTTCAAATTTTGATTGAGTGTTTTCAAAAAAAAAAAATTTCTTTGCCCAAAACATTCTCTACCACTTTCTTAACCACATTTGATCCATCATCTCCATCAAATTTTGAATATGTAACATCGATGTTGTCAGGCAACTTATCTTTCTGTTCGTCTTTACTGTCTTTAGCTTCAAGTTTAGCGCCTTTTCCTCCCCATCAAGATTTTTCCTTGAGTAATTGTTCCACATCGGGGGTGGACATCGATTGTAACCTAAACCTCTATCTTGATAACCATAGATATCGTATCCGTTATTATCTTTACTAGTCGGCTACGGAAGAATATGATCCAAGACGTAAGACGTCATTGAGTAACTGATATTTTTTTTATCAACCCTTTTCGTTTCTATTTTCATTGCTTTTAGCTCACTCTTCAATTTAGAGATCATGTCAATGTGAATGCTTATCGCCATCTGTTTATCCATGAATGTTACATTTAACATTGAAATAGTAACACTGTTTTTCTACTTTCGTCCCGGTGTAGGTTGATTGTTCTACTTAGCGTATCATAAGCCTCTTTGTTTCTTTAAAAGTCACTTAACAAGTTATCAGTATGACGTTTTAGCTCTCTATTCTTCTCATCTTTTTTCCATGCAAGACTTGCATGGTTATAAACATTTTGTACACTTTCTTTCTTTCTCAATCTTCTTAATTTTCTTCCCTGCCTAGACTCTCTCATCTTTGAATTTCTGATCAACCTTACAAATTTCCTCTTCTTCATTCAATCGATCCATCATTACTTTCTCAGCAAGCATGTCATCTTCACTTTGTATGTTCTGATTATCTCTTTGTTCACCGAAGACTCCTCCATAAGAATGGTAAACTTTAAGATACATAAATGCTTGACAAGCGCTTTGTAAGAATTCTTTTTCAGAAAAATAATAGTGATCTGGAACTTCATCGTAAACAATCTCTGGTTCTGGCCCTTCAATAATTTCTACCAACAATGCGTGACCTTTGGTTTTCGAAAGATGTTTATCCCAGTTGAAACCTTCATCTTCTTATATAGCGACTTGGGCTTTATCTTTTGATCTTTCCGAACTCTCATTAAATTGTAATGGATTCTGAAATTGAGAAGTTCTATGATATATTGCTCTTTGATAATAATCATCAAAAAGATTTTGATGACCTCAAGAAACTAGTCTGTTCGAACACTCTCTTTTGAAATGACCATTTTCTCTACACTTGAAGCAAGTTAATTTGAATTTATCAAATCCCAGTTTCGAGTCAGCACTAGTAAGACATTTCCTCCCAGTAATTTATGAAAATCTTTGAGCTCTACGAATTACACTAGCCAAACACCATTTTATATCCATCAGCTCTAACTCCTCCAGATCAATCTGATCATAATCCTCGTTTGTCATTTCAGGATTTCCGATTTTTCCTTCAACTAAACACTCATATGATTCCAGCAATGAAGCAAGTAAGCCCATGTGTTGTTTAGCCGTGTGTTCTGTGAAATCTTGAGCGTTTTGCAAATTCATAATGGTGTTGCACTGTAGGATACGAGGATTGAAGTTATTTTGACTGTGCTAACTATTGTAACCGTTTGAGCTTTGAGATGACTGGAGGCTCTATATCAGAGTATTTGGATCAAAACTTGAAAATGATGTGAATCCGCTGCTACTATTAGAAGTAACTGTTGAATAGCAAGGTGAACTGTAACACCCCAACCGATGGCGGAAACATCGGGATGAGACGAAAACGAGATTGCTCATTGCTCACAACATTATTAAGTGACAATAATTAGTTAAACCATATTTCATTTCATAAGAATTGTCAAATACATCAATGTAACAAAACAAAGAACAACCTAACATTTGCAAAGTCATAACAAAATTGATACGTCGACATTAAACCTAACGTCTAATTTGTGTGTATCTAGTCCTTGCTATATTGTTTTCATAGCGTCATCTCCTTCAACCTGTAACATGTTTTAAAATAAAGTCAATGCAAAAGCAAAGGCGAGTACACAAGTTTAAGCATAGCATACGTATAAGAATAAAGTTTTAACAATCCTCATGGCAACTAAATCTATACAAGAGCAATATCAAGGCATGCAATGCTATAATCAAACCCGTAACGCAATCACGATGTTTTAACATGACCTCACGTGTAAAGCGATGGAGGTGGATGCGTGAATTCCTATAGCGCTAAGCATGTCAAACAAGGCTAAAAATAGTTAATGACTAAAGCATAGCACAACGTTTATCCCCAGACAAGCAACAAGTATATGATTCAAGTAGTCATGTGTATAGGACTGTTTGTGCGTTTCATAAAGTTTAAGTGTTTGTGATTTTTGTATATGGAAACATGTTACACCCAAAAAGTGATATAAAACAAATATGGGTCGAGTGTACTCACAGAATTGCTAAGTCTTCTTTGGAAATACCGCGACGAGTTGATCAGTGGGAGAAAAGGGGAAACCGAAGTCACCTTAAAGGCAAACGAATGGGTATAAGTAAACGGAAATTATGACGGAGGATTTGATTTGAAGTTGATTGAATGTATATATGTATAACTTAGTCTATACGACGATTCTAGGTTTGAATTTATTAATATATTATAGGAATGCTGTCAAAATAATAAGTAATTATATATACCTTTGAATTCGATGTGTTATCTCTAGTTGTCGACTATAAGGTATATACATATACATCTTTCGTGACAGTCGTAACGGTAGTATATATCTCGTCGTTAAATAAATATATTTTGTCGAAACATATAACTCATATGTATCTTGTCAAAAAAGTAATATAGATATATATATACATATATATCTATATATGTTGTAGTAGCGAAATATATTTGCCGAAAGGAAGTATTAGATATATTTATATGTTTTGTCAAAACGTGTAATGTATACATACCTATATGTTGTCGAAAAAGTCTAATAAGTAAAAATATATCTTGTCGCTCGGTATATTTAAGTAGATACGTTTCTTCGATAAGCGTACTAAATATATATATATATATTTCATGTCGAAAGATATGATTAAATAAGTATATACATTTTGTCGATAAAGTGTCATGTATAATATATTTTGTCGCAAAAAAAAAAATAGACATATTTTGTCGATAAACGGGCAGAGTTTCCTCTTGTTTTTGGACAATCCCGACAACATATGTGTCGATATATTTTTCCAAAACACAACAATAAACAACGCAAGAATCGACGAAACACTATAAATGTTTACATACTCTTTTATGTCTACAAATTTTATAAGGTTCGGTTACGTGATTATAACACTAATTAAATACAAAACAATATAAATAATAACATAAAAATTTGCGGCGTTAAAAGTATACCGTGACGTGTTTTGATTGAGTTGACTAAAGCATTGACTGAACTTGGCCCCGAACACCGAACCGAACATAGAATCTGACTGGTTTGACTGGCGTTGACTGTTTGACCAGGTTCGACTTTCGTTGACCAAGTTGACCAGGTTTGACCGAACACCAAACGAGACCTGAAACGAACATGGTCTGAACCGAAACCCGAACAGGAACTGTTGTTTACTGATGTTGTCTCTAACCCGCTACTGTTTGACCACAGTTGACCAGGTTTGACCTGGTTTGACCGAACGCCAAACTGAAACGAGACCCGAATCGACTGAGCCAGATCTGTCATTGACTCACTGCTGACCCGAACCTCTGCATCGAGGCCCGAACCCGCTGAACATGAGCCATGAACTGAACCGAAACGAATCGTAACCTGCCGAAGGAAAAGAGTTAACGGGATTCGAAATAGAGGCAAAACCAAGACCCGAACCGAGACTAACCTTGACTGAACCGAGATTCGACCCGGAGCTGATCCGTGGACTGTTTGACTGCTTGACCAGACCCGAGCATTGACCAGGTCTAACCGGGTTGACCGAACCGAAGCTGACCCGAGTCTGGCACTTGAACCAAGTTACTCTAAATCGACAAAACAAGATCTAAATTGAAACTAGGAACCGAGTAAAACCGAGTTAAGAACAAGAAAGAAAACCGTACCTGAAGACGAGACCCGAACCTGACCGATACAGAACCGAGACTCAACTGAACCGAGGTGTCGGAACTGAACATGTTGAACTGTCCCCGAAACCCAAACAGAAGCTGAGTCGGTTGACCCGAGACCGAACTAATCGACAAAACCCGAGCCAACCCTGTTCTTGAACCCGGCGAACCAGGCTCGACCCAAAGCGTAACTCAAACCACCGGAACCGGGAACAACCACTGCCACTGCCCTGCCTTCTGTCGGACCACCGCAGCCACCGTCGAACTCCACTGCCGCTGCTGCCATTCCAGCGTCGCCGCTGATGCGGCATCTGCCATTCGCCAGAAGCGGCGGTGATGCTGTTGTTGCTTGACATGCGACGCCACCAAGTGGTGGTGGCACCGCCATCGTAGGAGAGTGTAGCGAGAGGGGGGCCGAGGGTTTGTGTGCAGCTGGATAGGAGAAGGGGAGAGCAGGGAGATGAGCGTGTGTGTATATTGTGAGGGTGTGGTGATTATTTAGATGCAATTAGGTTTAGGGTTTAGTTAGGTTTAGGTGTTGTGTTGGGCCAAGGCCTGTTAACCCGATCTAACGTTTTTTAGTGGCCCGAACGTACCGACGAGATCCGATTTCAAGTACAAGCTTCATAAAACGTCGAATTTATTTTGTTTATTATTATTATTATTATTATTATTATTATTATTATTATTATTATTATTATTATTATTATCTAGAAAAATAATAAAAATACGATGCGTTACAGTCTCCCCTCCTTTAGGAAATTTCGTCCCGAAATTTATTCAAGAGGAAGACTTTAGAAAAATTTGGCTAGAGAATGATCGTCTAAAATTGAGATTTGGATGTTTGGACACATGAGGGAAAGCATGAAGTTTAGAGCATCGAAGAGTTAGGTTTGCAAGAAGAAGTTGCTTGACTAGAAAGATTAAAGCCATCAAGCGTAAGTAAAGCGCGTAAGTATGCGTATAGGAGTGTGGTTTAAACGAGCTTGAATAATTCAATGATATGCCATCTAAGCAGAAAAGCTATCGTAAGAAGTGGTATGCAGTTTAATGGTGAGTGTGGTCGAACCGTAGGTTGTTACAAAGTTCTATCGACTTTGAAGAGCGTTAATAAATCTCGGTTTTGTAGAGAGTTGTTTAATGATGGAAAAACGAGAAGGTTAGGTATTTAAAATAAGCTAGTTATCGAGGTAGCGGCCAATCAAGCGTGTTGCTATCTACGAGAATGGGAGATAACTTTAGAGTAAGAAGTCATTTAGGGTTTGAATGCTTACACGATTGATTGTAAACAAGGTTGTATAAAAAGACAAGGTTAACGGGGGTAACGGAGGCATAAGAGCGGACAATTGATTCGATCAACGAATACTCGTGTAAGGATGGCATATGTATATGAACAAACGAAAACGTTACGTTACGGATTAAGACTCGTCGTGGATAATCGGGTAGTGCGCACTTAGCATTGCAGTTGTGAGTTGTTTTAAAGCTGGCGTGTTAGGTCGTATTATGGTCTGTAAATCACCGAATTTCTCATGGCACGTATTACGAAAGTTTAGCAGCATGGTGAAAACACTTATGTATAGGGATTACCAGTGGCGTATCCACCATGTTTTGACCACGTTGCGACCGTTTCGTTACTCGATGCAATGTTACGTTCCGTGTGTTACCATACGCGGTAGTACACTCTATGGTTCTCATGCGCTTATCGCTATAATCCCGTGTGCACCCGCGATTATACCGATCATCACATGATCCGCATAGTTTGTACTAGCAGCGCATGAATAAAGGTGTACATAAATTCTGAAAATAAGTTCGCGTGTGTGTATGAATGTAGTGTGTAGCGTGTAATTAGCTTGTGGCCCACGTAAGCGAATCCCTCGGGTTCCGCTCGCGCATAGGCATGAATATGAATACGAGTACAAGTATAGGTATGTATATGAGTATAAGCATAAGTATGGGAATAAGTATAAGCATGGATATAAGACGTATATGCATGAATGTGATGATAAGTGTAAGTGTAACACCCCTGTAACACCCCTGCCCCTCGTTATCACCAATATTGTCCGCTTTGCCCTTGATGGGTGGCCCATCCAGGAACTCACGACTTTGTGTTTTGGTTGCCCTGGTGGAGACTTCCCAGGAGGTCACCCATCCTAGTACTACTCCCACTTGAGCACGCTTAACTGTGGAGTTCTCCTCTCATCCACTAGCATTAAGCCCAAAACGCGTTGGTGATTTTAGAGGTAGGGCATTACTTACGAGCCAGGAATCTCTCTTGTCCACGGACGATGTTGGGAGGTATGCCATTAGGTGTTATAATAAGCATGAAAAATGACACGTTATTTTCATGAACATGAATATGTGTATAATTATGAACGTCAACAAGTGTAACAGACGATAATTGTGCGCATGATATGAATTGAATGCTACGGATTTATTTACATAAAATAGTCGAGAGATCAGGGTGTGTAAAGCGAATGATATGATTAAAATGTCATGCAACAGTTGACTAAGCCATGTACGAGGATACGCATGTATTGTTGTTTGAGCAAAACTTTGAGGTTATCGCTTCTAAAATAGGCTTAAGTTTAACTTAGAATATAAGATCTAGTGTGTGAATATAAAGGAATATAAGGTACTTATTGATTATGCGTTACATATTTTGTAATGGACGGGAGTGCTACCGCTGTTTTAGGGGAAATTAAGTGAGTCGAAAGTGGTTAGTCCTTGTAAGGTTTTCTTGCCACGTGTTTTGAAATTGAGGTGACCTTTTAAGTGGTGTATGACAAGGTCTTAAATTAGTAGGTTCGCATCGTTTTCAAAGGATGTTACATCAAGATAAGAAATTTGAAATTTAGTGGTTCTTGTGATACGTTGACCCTTGAGAGGAAATCTGGGGTAATGGATTTAATTATCGTTGAAAAGTATTTAGCAAAATGTTCTCTTAATCGTGATAAGAGGTTTAGAGGGTGTTTGGGGTTGAGTTTTGAAAATAAATTATGCGTTCTGAATAATCAAAATCAGATAATTAGTTGTAACAAAACATACTGTAGGAAGATAGTGTTCGGATTTGATTATGTTATTTGATATCACAATAATCAGGTAATCAACTATTTGAGTGTTTGAAAAATATATATACATGTACATATAAAGTTATAAATAGACGAGCTTTGATCTCTAAAATACTTAAAACAAATCAGTTTTTTTTTTTTTATTATTATTATATATATATTTTTTTTTCCAAACACTAAAAATAGATTTTTATTTATTTATTTATTTAATATTTGCGCCTCCAAACACAAAACAAAATATTAGGTTGCAAAAAAAAAAAAAATCCCAAACACACCTTTAGTACAACGATCCCATAATGCCTATAAGATATTGGTTTGATTTTTTTTTTCAAACGAAAATTTTTAACATAAAGTTATTGCGTGAGCGCGTTTTAGTGATTAAGTTAAACATAAGACTTGTGGGCAAGGTATTCGTTAGGCCGATTAAGTTGGTAGGTAGCATTCTGTCGAGTTTTGAAAATCGTAAAACAAAACGTTTCATGTGGTGACCAAGTATATGCGTATGGGATTTATATGAAATAGATTACCGGATGGGAAATACGTTTGATAAAATAGTACGTTTTGAAATTCGTCTAAGTAAGAATTTTGACAACATGGTAAAGATTTAGGTATACAATTTAAACATGTGGTTTGTGTAATAAAGTCTCCAAGAAGGAGGGTTGGTAACGATCACCGAGGTATGGGAATCACCCCTAATCCGTTGGTGAGGTCGTTTTAAGGAAGGAAGGAAACGAAGTTTGATCGTCTAGGTAAGGAATTCACTCCTATCTCGACGACGGTCTCCATTTCGGACTTTTCGAGAAATATAAGTCTAGTTGATGACGTTTTGAAATCATGTATGCAAATAATGTATAAGTGGATGAAAAGGTTTAATATGAATTGCGTAAAAACCTTAAAATAAATTAGAAACTCGAAAGGAATGGTAACAAGTATATAAAAAGTCATGTATAAATTGAAATGGTATAAAAGAGAGTCTCAGAAAACATTAGACTGTTTCGGGTAGAGAAACGTCGACTATTCCAAAGTGAATCGAAGATCCTTTCGAATTAGAGAAACGTGCTTTGGCCTATAGGTAAAATGCTCTCGTCGAGAAGCGATTAACGGCATTTTACCCTTCCAGTTATTACACGTCTCTAATCGATTGGAAAATTGAAACTTTGGCGAGATTGAAAATCGAGAATTGGGACTTAATCGACAAGGTGTGGGTTTCACCCCTAACTTGACGATTTCGTACCCTAAGTGTGGTTGGCACTCCTCGGGTCAAAATTAATTTCGACACTTTGACGAGAGTCCACTAGAGTTTGAATGGGAAGTTTTCCATCAAGGTGTGGATGTCACTCCTAACTTGATGGTGTAACCTCGTAAAAATATAAAGAATAAGCGTAATGAGAATCGTTCACCAAATTGTGGATATCACGCCTATTTTGGTGAAGTCGTCTCACTTGTGTAATACGAGTGTTTTCGAGTTTAGTATAATCGAGTAAAATGCATTAGGGAAGGCGTATGATTGAAATAATGTAACGAGTATGAACACGTAAAGCATTTCATAAATTTAACATATAAGAGACGTTTTAAGAAATTAGCATGTGAATCACGTATGGTCAAGTATGGTACTTAACTATAGACTAGGTCAAAAGCATAGCAATTTCCCTAATTCCCTATAGTTATGGCTCTGATACCAATCTGTAACACCCCAACCGATGGCGGAAACATCGGGATGAGACGAAAACAAGATTGCTCATTGCTCACAACATTATTAAGTGACAATAATTAGTTAAACCATATTTCATTTCATAAGAATTGTCAAATACATCAATGTAACAAAACAAAGAACAACCTAACATTTGCAAAGTCATAACAAAATTGATACGTCGACATTAAACCTAACGTCTAATTTGTGTGTATCTAGTCCTTGCTATATTGTTTTCATAGCGTCATCTCCTTCAACCTGTAACATGTTTTAAAATAAAGTCAATGCAAAAGCAAAGGCGAGTACACAAGTTTAAGCATAGCATACGTATACGAATAAAGTTTTAACAATCCTCATGGCAACTAAATCTATACAAGAGCAATATCAAGGCATGCAATGCTAATAATCAAACCCGTAACGCAATCACGATGTTTTAACATGACCTCACGTGTAAAGCGATGGAGGTGGATGCGTGAATTCCTATAGCGCTAAGCATGTCAAACAAGGCTAAAAATAGTTAATGACTAAAGCATAGCACAACGTTTATCCCCAGACAAGCAACAAGTATACGATTCAAGTAGTCATGTGTATAGGACTGTTTGTGCGTTTCATAAAGTTTAAGTGTTTGTGATTTTTGTATATGGAAACATGTTACACCCAAAAAGTGATATAAAACAAATATGGGTCGAGTGTACTCACAGAATTGCTAAGTCTTCTTTGGAAATACCGCGACGAGTTGATCAGTGGGAGAAAAGGGGAAACCGAAGTCACCTTAAAGGCAAACGAATGGGTATAAGTAAACGGAAATTATGACGGAGGATTTGATTTGAAGTTGATTGAATGTATATATGTATAACTTAGTCTATACGACGATTCTAGGTTTGAATTTATTAATATATTATAGGAATGCTGTCAAAATAATAAGTAATTATATATACCTTTGAATTCGATGTGTTATCTCTAGTTGTCGACTATAAGGTATATACATATACATCTTTCGTGACAGTCGTAACGGTAGTATATATCTCGTCGTTAAATAAATATATTTTGTCGAAACATATAACTCATATGTATCTTGTCAAAAAAGTAATATAGATATATATATACATATATATCTATATATGTTGTAGTAGCGAAATATATTTGCCGAAAGGAAGTATTAGATATATTTATATGTTTTGTCAAAACGTGTAATGTATACATACCTATATGTTGTCGAAAAAGTCTAATAAGTAAAAATATATCTTGTCGCTCGGTATATTTAAGTAGATACGTTTCTTCGATAAGCGTACTAAATATATATATATATATTTCATGTCGAAAGATATGATTAAATAAGTATATACATTTTGTCGATAAAGTGTCATGTATAATATATTTTGTCGCAAAAAAAAAATAGACATATTTTGTCGATAAACGGGCAGAGTTTCCTCTTGTTTTTGGACAATCCCGACAACATATGTGTCGATATATTTTTCCAAAACACAACAATAAACAACGCAAGAATCGACGAAACACTATAAATGTTTACATACTCTTTTATGTCTATAAATTTTATAAGGTTCGGTTACGTGATTATAGCACTAATTAAATACGAAACAATATAAATAATAACATAAAAATTTGCGGCGTTAAAAGTATACCGTGACGTGTTTTGATTGAGTTGAC
This sequence comes from Scalesia atractyloides, assembly GCA_947069175.1. Taxonomy (NCBI): domain Eukaryota; kingdom Viridiplantae; phylum Streptophyta; class Magnoliopsida; order Asterales; family Asteraceae; genus Scalesia; species Scalesia atractyloides. The sequence continues at coordinate 12,096,767 of CAMTDV010000001.1, read as the reverse complement.
TAAAGCATTGACTGAACTTAGCCCCGAACACCGAACCGAACATCGAATCTGACTGGTTTGACTGGCGTTGACTGTTTGACCAGGTTCGACTTTCGTTGACCAAGTTGACCAGGTTTGACCGAACACCAAACGAGACCTGAAACGAACATGGTCTGAAACGAAACCCGAACATGAACTGTTGTTTACTGATGTTGTCTCGAACCCGCTACTGTTTGACCACAGTTGACCAGGTTTGACCTGGTTTGACCGAACGCCAAACTGAAACGAGACCCGAATCGACTGAGCCAGATCTGTCATTGACTCACTGCTGACCCGAACCTCTGCATCGAGGCCCGAACCCGCTGAACATGAGCCATGAACTGAACCGAAACGAATCGTAACCTGCCGAAGGAAAAGAGTTAACGGGATTCGAAATAGAGGCAAAACCAAGACCCGAACCGAGACTAACCTTGACTGAACCGAGATTCGACCCGGAGCTGATCCGTGGACTGTTTGACTGCTTGACCAGACCCGAGCATTGACCAGGTCTAACCGGGTTGACCGAACCGAAGCTGACCCGAGTCTGGCACTTGAACCAAGTTACTCTAAATCGACAAAACAAGATCTAAATTGAAACTAGGAACCGAGTAAAACCGAGTTAAGAACAAGAAAGAAAACCGTACCTGAAGACGAGACCCGAACCTGACCGATACAGAACCGAGACTCAACTGAACCGAGGTGTCGGAACTGAACGTGTTGAACTGTCCCCGAAACCCAAACAGAAGCTGAGTCGGTTGACCCGAGACCGAACTAATCGACAAAACCCGAGCCAACCCTGTTCTTGAACCCGGCGAACCAGGCTCGACCCAAAGCGTAACTCAAACCACCGGAACCGGGAACAACCATTGCCACTGCCCTGCCTTCTGTCGGACCACCGCAGCCACCGTCGAACTCTACTGCCGCTGCTGCCATTCCAGCGTCGCCGCTGATGCGGCATCTGCCATTCGCCAGAAGCGGCGGTGATGCTGTTGTTGCTTGACATGCGACGCCACCAAGTGGTGGTGGCACCGCCATCGTAGGAGAGTGTAGGGAGAGGGGGGCCGAGGGTTTGTGTGCAGCTGGATAGGAGAAGGGGAGAGCAGGGAGATGAGCGTGTGTGTGTGTATATTTTGAGGGTGTGGTGATTATTTAGATGCAATTAGGTTTAGGGTTTAGTTAGGTTTAGGTGGTGTGTTGGGCCAAGGCCTGTTAACCCGATCTAACGTTTTTGAGTGGCCCGAACGTACCGACGAGATCCGATTTCAAGTACAAGCTTCATAAAACGTCGAATTTATTTTGTTTATTATTATTATTATTATTATTATTATTATTATTATTATTATTATTATTATTATTATTATTATTATCTAGAAAAATAATAAAAATACGATGCATTACATGAACTTTCTACAATGAATGCGGTTTGAATCCTTGGGCCTTGGATGTTGGCTGTTAGACTTCCTTTATAGTAAAGATTAACATCTTGTTGAGAATTTACACCTTATTTTTTGCATTTCCAATTCATGTCCTTCTAGTCTCTCAATAAATTTGCTCAGACTCAACAAGCTGTATTCATAACTTTTTTTCAAAATTGTTAGATAAGTCGACCATTCTCCCCGAGGCAATGTGTTGGCTAACTTATCAACCAGTTCTTCATTTTCTTTTCGTATCCCGATTCTTTTCATTTCCATGACAAGATGACAATATCTATCAATGACTTGTTTCATCGTCTCTCTCTGAAAGCTGTAAAGATACCAAATTCTTTCCTGATTAGTGCTGCTTTGCTCTTCAACATTTGTGTGCTACCTTGAAACTTTACACGTACGCATTCCAAATGGACTGAGCATCACCATCATTTTGTAGCAAAGTGAATACGTCTTCTTTTACTACTTTTTGTAAGATATTCATCATCTTCTTTTCTCTCACAAACTTATCTTTCTCTTCGGGAGTTCAAGCCCATTATCACTGTTAGGTGCAACATATTTTTCCTCTATAGCATACCAACAGTCGAAATAGTTTGCTTGAACCCAGTTCACAAATCGTTCTTGCCAACCTCCATAATCTCCTCGATTCATTAACTTGGGCGGTTTTTGCATTGTTCCCACTAGATTATCCAAGTTTAAACTTTGGTTAATTGAATCGGAAGTTGATGTAGACATGGTAGCGAAAGAATTATAAAATTCGTTCTCCATTTCGACAAATATTTGGTCAGAGATTACTTGGTGCGAAGTGACCTTGGTGAGATGTGAAACTCTTTTTGCGAATTGAAACACAAACAATTAAACAAGTCAAAGTTCACTTCATGCGAATTGAATGTACACTTCGTTCGAAGTGAGAATTTCAATATTGATTTCGTGCAAAGTGAATGTTTGCTTCGTGCGAAGTGAGGGCATCAAATCATGCAAAGTGAGTTTACAATTTCACGTTTTTTGCAATTTTATCATGATTTCGGTTGTTTTTAGTTCTGATCTTTTCAAGGGATTATTATTAGTCAGTTTTAAACAGTCCTGGAAAATATCAGTCCATTATGTCCATTCAATGTCCATGAGTAGAAGAGAAGTAGAATCTTGATCAAATGTCTTCAAATCAGTCCCTCCTGCTCACCATTTGTAGGTCGGTTTCGGATCCGATAGCTAAGGTCCTAACTTGATTAGCCTAGTCTTATATGTGAGGAATCCCTATTAGAGTTAGGCGACAGTATTAACAAGATTCACTTTTAATCACTGTTTCATTAATAATCTTGAACATTACAGATCCCTGAAACAACTTGACAGAGCTTCAATGTCCTGTCTACACAAAAACGTCTAACTAACACTAATACCACTAGCCTATATATAGAAGATTCACTTCGTACGAGGCTAGTGTATTCACTTCATACGAAGTGGAATTCACTTTGTGCAAATTGAACATTACATACTCAACTATTCAATCTAATGTCTTTCTCCTATTACAGACTCAATGTTATTCATGACGTAGACGACAGACATATGTATCAACAATTCATCTACATAACCACCACCTCTTTCATCATCAAAAATAAAGTTTTGACAATCTTAAAAGAAAATCTTTTTTTTTTTTAATATTGTTAATAATTTAATAAGAGGAAGAAAAACATCAAAAAGACAGAACACTTGATGTGAGTTTTGGTATCAAAATTTACATTTATAAACAAGAATTGTTATAGAAAATTTAACAAAGACACACATAAGCAAATTAACCAATCTTAACACAGTATAGTTATTGGCAAGAAACACTGTCCATAGAAACTGAACGAATATTACTAGGTTGTATGTAATCAAAGCTTTAACAATTAGACTACTGCCTAACTATGGTATCTAATTAGTGAGCATGACATAACACGTAGCCCGATTATATGTAACAATGGAAGCTCCCAAACAGAAGAGCTCCTCGCTAGCCGCGAAAATGAAAACCGATGGCTGAATTAGTAGATGGAATGTGTATAACATAAGAGTAAGCGAAAAATAAATATACAAAAAGTTATAACTTAAGTTTTAAATATACAAAAAACAAGTTAAGTTTTTAACCGCCATTAGAGCAAAAGACATCATCCGTTACAAAAAGTTCGAGTAAAGGATGTTCAACCTGACTTTTCAACATAAAGGTAAAGGATGAAACATGCAATTGTATAGAAACATGCAATTTTGTACAAACGTAAAAAACTTTTTCTATACTTTTAGGTTAAATTACACTTTTTGTCTTTATGTTTAGAGTAAATTGTAATAGATGCCCTTTACTTTTTGAAATTACAAAAACCATCCTTTACATATTAAAAACATTGCACCATATGTCCTATGCCACTAACCCAGTTAAAATTAGCAGTTCAATTTGGTCATGTGCAAAGAACATGATGGTATTTCATTCATTCTATCTTACCCTCTAATTTAACATATCCTTGTGTTCTTCTTATCTACCTATCATCACCTAATCACCCCCAATCAACCAACACCACCACCACCCACCATTTCTTGGTAGAAACATACTCACTGAAACACAATCCTTCTCATTGAAACCCTATCCCTACACACTCATTGAAACCACTAACCTCTAGCACATATACCCAAACTCCCATTTTACAAAAATCCCCCAAAAATAAAACCCACTAAAATAGCATAATGACACCATTTCATCACACCACAATTTTGTTTCACACAAACACCCCCCCCCCCCCCCCCCCCCCAAAAAAAAAAAAAGAAAGCTAAAAAAAAAACCACGTGAGGAGGTAATGCATGATCATGGAGGTGAAGAGGTGGAGGTTGAGTTTGGATCTAATAAGTTTCTGATGAGGTGTTTACCAGAGGTGATGTGGTGGTTGCCATCGACGTCGTTGTTGACAACGGTGAATGTGTGCACGGGGTGGAGAAATGTGACGAAGCAACTTTTGAAGGTTGCTAAAGAGGTGAGACTTAAGTTACGATTACGATGAAGGTTCAAGTCGGATTTGTTGGATCAGTTTTGTAGAAATGTTGTTATGTGCATGGTAGATTCTAAGGTTAGATCTAGTTAGCGTTTGGTATGAAGAAATAGAAGGTGGAATGGAATTGATCATTTTGATGGAATGAAAATAAACATGTTTGGTTATCATATAGTAATGGAATGGAGCATTTCGAAGGAATGTAACTCTTTCTAAATATGACAATTTCCATTCCTTAGTAAGGATGTATTTTTTTTTCATTCCTTCAAGGAATGGAAAGAAATATATTATTAGTATTATTATATTTATATTTATATTAATATTAATATATATATATATATCAAAATTTTTATTATTATTTTTTACCATTAATATATTATTACTACTATTATTATTATTGTTGTTGTTGTTGTTGTTGTTGTTGTTGTTGAGGCAATTATATTTTTTGTTGTTGTTAATACAATTGTATTTCGTTACTTCGTCTCTTTTTGGTCTATCAAATTGTAAAAAGTAATAATTAATTCTATTACATATGAGTAATCACACATTACAATGGAATTGAATGATCACATTTCATTTCATTGTCCATTCCATTACGTTATTCATTACATTCTTTCGTCCATTCCATGACCCCATACTAAACAACCTCTAAGGTTTTAATAGAGGTGTAGGATGAGGGGAAAATAAAAGAGGGAGGAAAAAAGACAATATTGTCCTAACGTGGGGTCTACTGAATAGATTTAACGTTGAAAATAACCTATATTATTGACAAACGATAGATGGTGCAAGGTTTTTTAAAACATAAATAACGATTATTCTAATTTCAAAAGTAAAGGGCTACAATTTGGTATAAATATAAAGAAAGAAAAGTGTAATCGGTAAAAAATAACCCATCGGAATGGCAGGACCTCAGAATATCAGCCATCTTCGAAACGGCTCAAGAACATCGTAATCGGTAAAAAAAAAATTGTTCCTTTTGATTATCTTTGAATTCCGACTAAAAGCTCTATGCCAATTTAAGAATTCGGTAACAAGTGCATGATGAATTTAGGATAACATGGATTAGGGTTTCTTTATCTGATTTGGGATTTAGGTAATGCTTGTTGATACAGTATAAATGTACTCCGAATCAAGAAAATATTGAAATTGTGAGCATGGCTCACTAGTTCGGCATGTGTGTGAAACACGAGAGGTTAGAAAAAGAGTTGGGAAATACAAGTGGTTAGAAAAAGACCTATACCATCTAGCCTAACATCATAAGTACAATGTTGTAATTAGTCTTTGACTGAAGTCAAACCATTTACTTTAAGGGGAACAATACCTTATCCCAAATAAATTTGTCAATTGAACCAAACCTTTGGATTAGTATTTCTAATAGGTGTGCAATTATAAAAATAGAATTATGGTTGATTGAGAATCCGAATAAAATACTGATCATATTATCCTCAAAGAATATTTATTATTGGTGCCTATTCTGAAGAATTCTGGCATGCTATATCTTTGGCTAGGAAAAAAAAAAGAAGGCATATTAATTAATCAACATACATTAACTAGATTCTCTCTCATAGCACTCACGTCAACTTCGTAAATGATAACAAAACTATTGTGTAATATTATCACAAAGTTAGGAATCTCTTTTGAACCGAACCCAATCATGCTTAAAGTAATAAATTTATTAGAGTTTGTCTGGTGTGGCGGTTAGGCTTGTAGCAACAATAATGACAAATTCATGAGTTTCATATCTCAAATAATTAAGACGTATCGGCTGTGAGTGTTAGGCTTGTTGCTACAATTGGACTTCTGACTACAAACTTTCCCTTGCTGTCGATCCAACTTAAAAATCCATAAGCCACTTCATTTTCCATCATATTATTGGGCCCTTCTATTCGTAACTTGTAGCTTTTCTTCTCATTCAATGATTGAAAACTCAGCTTCTCCGGAGAGACACTGACATTTAACCTACCAACCGCAGTCAGTTTCGCGGTAAATATGGAACTTCCGACGCCAACGCCGACGCCAACATATGTAACGGTCCGTTTAAACTCATGAATAACTTTAACTGACTTTGTGTTGTTCCCATCAAAATACGCGATAAACGAAGGGTAGTTTAGGTCCAAAGATGGGTTGGAGCAATTGACATTAGATGATCTTGTGATTGCTTGAATTTGAATCTTTGTATAATTTAACCCGCAAAGAAGATTGACATAATCTTGCAGGTTGACATCGTATATGAGTCCAGGGTTCATGGCCTTGTTGGGCGCAACATGGCCTGAACCCATGGCTAAAGGGCTTGCTGGATTGTTGTAGTCACCGATATCTTGAATTGGTTTAAGTGTATTGTCTAGAATGTCTGAGGTAGTCATCATGGCTGACCGGATGGCAGACGGGGTCCAGTCGCGGTGGGCAGCTTTAAGTAAAGCTGCTACCCCACTGGCATGAGGGCATGACATAGAAGTGCCTGATAAAAGATTAAATTTACTATATAGTAGCTCGGTTGAGGTACCGACATCATTCTTGAGTGAGGCCAGTGAGACACTATCGGGCCAGGCAGCGAGTATTAGTGAACCAGGAGCTGTAATGTCAGGCTTTAAGACGACTGGACAACTATAAGACGGTCCTCGTGCGCTATAGCTTGCCACCCTTGGTGCTGGCTTAGTCCTCAGACGTGTCCCGTGGAACTTTATACTCGCTTTCGCTTCCCCACTATTGAGTTTTCGCATGTAGTCCATGACGCTTTTGCCCGGTTCAAGATCTAATAACAATACTGGATATGTGCTTTGCATGAAGAATTCAACATCAGTGTTATTTGTAATAAAAATGGCCCCCAAAACATTCGACCCTTGGACGTTATAATATTGTTCACCAAGTGTGTCATTTTTGTCTACACACACAATAATCTTTTCATCAATTTTACCAGCATCCAAATCGTTCTCGCAAGCACCAACGAAATAAATCGGGCCTTGGGTCAAACTCGAATTCGCTGGATAAAGAGCCAAACCCGTAACCGAAACTCCATTGCCAAGAGTTAACATTCCAGTGAATTCACGATCCATTGTACTGGCCGCGACAGTGAGAACCCATGGTGTCCCATTGTGAAGTGATCTTAAATAAGGCCCATCATTTCCCGCGGATGCAGATACAAAAATACCCTTCTCGAGCGCTGCGAATGAGGCTATCGCAATCGGGTCTTGGTGTAACGGAATCCCGTCTTGACCAAGTGATAGTGATAGCACATCGACTCCATCTATTATTGCTTGATCAATGGCAGCAAGAATGTCAGAAACAAATACACCTTCTTCCCAAACAGCTTTATACATAGCTACACGGGCATGTGGAGCCACACCAATGGAAGTCCCAGTTCCGTACCCGAAATACGATGCCCGTTTCACGTAGCCCCCAGCAGCCGTGGACGACGTATGGGTCCCATGCCCATCCGTATCACGAGCCGAGTTCATCGACAGAGTTAAGTTGGGGCGGTTTGATAAAAGCCCTTTATTAAAATAACGCGCACCTATTAGTTTCTTGTTGCACAAAGACGAATTAAACTGGAATCCAACTTCACATTCACCCTTCCATCTTTCCGAAACAGAACTCATTCCATGGTCGATAAAACTCTCGCTTTCTGGCCAAACTCCTGTGTCCACAATCCCAATAATAACATCTTCCCCGTAGCTTGCAACTGGCCATGCACCCGAATTTGAATTCAGTCCAAGGAACTGAGTGGAGTGAGTTGTGTCAAGCTCAACTGTTGTATCTTTAATAGAGTAAAGATAACCTGGTGTGTTTTTAATGAGCTCAAGCTCAGATGGAGATAGAATGGCCGTGAAACCATTGATTGCATTTGTGTAACTATACACAAGTTTGGAGGGTGAAGAAGACGTTACGGTGGTTGAGGTGGTGGTGATGGCAGTAAGGGAGTCAAGTGTGGCGGAGAACCAGCTGTGGTGGCTTGAAAATGCGGTGGGCTTAGCGGATAAGTCCATGTGAACTATGTAAGTTTCATGAGACATTGCTAACACAAGAAGTGAGAGTAGCCACACACATAACGAGATATGGTTAGCCATTTGGAGTAAATCTGCCATTTCTGAATCCCGTGAGCTTATATCAATATATAGTGTCGTTTACCTTGTGTACATCTTATCTTTGAATCTTCTAATCACTGTCTACTTAAAGTTTAGAGGTTGTTTTTTTGTTTATGTAGGTTTCAATAAAAAATAATTGTTACGCCAATTTGTGAAACTAAATGACGTTGATTATCTTCTTCAAAAAGCTTTGTTGGACAAATTGTTCATCCAAATGAGTTTACATTTTATAATTATAAGAACGAACATTACTTGTTTGTTTAGCATAAATATTATTCATCGTGTCATACGTTATACCGAACCAGAAAAAAATATTATTTGATTTTGATGTATTCGTGTCTACCAGATTAGACGATTAGTTATTCTATCGCATTCAGTCTATAATTTCATTTTCCAACTCTATTTATTGCTAATTAGTTTTTGTCGTATACTTTTATGGTTCTCTCACTTGTGTCTCAGTTAGGCAGGGCGGGCGGGGCACCCATTCGGGTTAGCCTCACGGGTTGGCTTGGGGGGTTCATTGTCCTGTGGTAACACCGTTGCCACCCTAGCGGGTTGGCTTGGCAGTTCGTTGCTCAGGGTAGTCTTTGCCGCCTGACACCAAATGGCTTGCGATGTTTGAAGATTTTAAGGTTTGAGGATGTGGGTGTGATAGATAGGGTGGAAAGGGTGGGGTCCATGCTTAGCTTTAGCTCATGCAATAATTTATGTGTTAGATAATTTTGGTTATATGATAAATGCTCGGAACAATAGTAGTGTACCCAAAATTTCATAACTAACAATTTACAAGCAAAAGTTTAGTAAAACCATTTCAAATTCTAATATGAAAGTGTTGTCAAACATGTCCGAAATATATAATTGTATACATTTAAAAATATAATAGTTAACAAATTTGTTTAACATTTATTTAGTTAGAAAATAATAACGTATAATTAGTAACTAATGTTCATACTGCTTTATTGGCAATGAATAGGTAACAACATTAAGAGGGCTGCTTCCGAGGATTCAGATGCACCGTACGAGTTGAAAAAATAAGCCCTGTAATTTAAACTTACATATATAAATGAATTAAGTTTGGCCAAACTAAAGTTGTTTATTACCAAACTAAATAGGTTATTGCGATAATTAAATTGGTTTGTTGTTAAAAAGGTTAGTTTTTTTAATAAGTTAATAGGTTTTATATTTATAGAATTTTGTTTTACTCTAGTTTTATATAGAAAACATTTAAAAAAATCTAAAAAAACTTGAGGCATCAGAAAACGAGTCCTGTGCGGTCGCACCACTTCACTTCTTTAGATCCAGCCCTGAACAAAAAGGTATAACAAACTTATGTCGCTAGAATAATATATAAGTGAACATACAACATCGAAGGTTTTAAAATATAAATTTTATTAAAAATTTTAATCATTGTAGATTATCATCTGTAGGTTATCATCACCTGATTGTATGAGTTAGCATTGTGAATAATCAATTTAAGGTACATATATATTAGCTCTTTCTTTGTAAAAGTCCTTTGGTATTCAGACATCAGTATGAGTATGCTTCTCTCTGATTATATTAATATCATATTGTTATACCCATATCTGGTACCTTTACCAAGTACTAAATATATATTTTTTTTAATTTGCTCATATTATTGCATGCACCTAAAAATGATTAAAATTTGGTACCTTATGATATGACTTCAGATATGTGTTAAGGTAGTTGTGCGACCTCTCATACATTTAGTATTCTAATGCCCGAGCATGTCTTTACCTATGAGAGAGACTATAGACACGCTATTGCAACATTGATGATGAGGCACCGACCATGGTGTTAGCATAAATCACACGTCTCCTTATGGTACTTCTGAGGTACAAAAGACATGTTATGCAGAAAGCGTATGGATCGATTCTAGGAAATATGTATTGTTATGGTGGGTTATCCCACACTCCATTACACGTTCAACTCACACGTTTGCGTCCCTATGTGCATGTCGTTAATGATTTAGGATTTTTGGCTCTGGTAATCGTTGATGATATGTTTTATTTGTTTGAACTCCTTTCTATGTCAAATTATTGTCTTGATATCTTGCTTGAATATTCATATGCGAATATTTTGTAAATTATACATATTATTATATTGTGATATTTCATTACTATTTATATAAGCGATTATTTGATTATCTAGTTACATAATTACAAGGTTAGTAATACTATGACATTCACTAACAGACATGGTTGCAAAAGTCACTTATGATGCCAGGTCAGTCAACTAGAAAGTTATGAGTACTCGAACATGATAAATTATTAAAAAATCAATTTTTGAAAGATTTTATATATGTCAAATATCATAAGTTAATTAATATTTATAACAAAGTACATGAATATCCATATAAATAAAAAGGGTACATCTTTTAAGGTATCTCTGTAAAAAACAATTAAAATCGAACGAGATTCGGTGAAAAACAACAAAACTCGATTACAGCAACGAAAAACCCTACTTGGACTGACTATCTCCGAGTTTGATCGGTTTTGAGTAATGTTGACCTAGATAAAGAAATTTGCCTTAATACCAAGTACTCGTTCGTCTAAGCTGATTTTTACAACATTGATGACAGATAAACTTTCATTCAAAACACTATACTTACTAACTATTTTAATTATAAAGTATTGGTACATTTAAAACCTAATTACTGAAATTATCGATTTAAATTCTTTGTTTGGAATACTTTACTTACATTATACAGAAAAAAGACATGTTTTTAAATCATCAACATTTTAGGAAAAGATTTCATTCGAACTAGATAAATGTAACATCCCAATCAACCGTGGAAACATTGAGGTGGTATAATAAATTGTCCAAAAGCACATGATCATATTATTAGAATTAAAATATTTATTTAACCAAGTTAAAATATCTAAACATCAAAAGAAAACAAATTTATTTATATTTATATTTATATATACTACATTTTCCATGGAAGGGGAATAGTGCCAACCCGCTGTCTAGATCACGAATTAAGAAGGCCATTACTATTGAATGCATTCCATATAGAGAACTCACTAAAGACTTCTGGAACTATGCTTGTTATGCAGAAGATCCACAAGCAATTCATTCGATTGTCAATCAAAATGAGGTGGTAATCACAGAGGAATTAATCAGAATAGTGTTGGAGTTTGGAGACAATACTGGTGATCCAACTGGGTTTCCAAAGAGAATGGTTAAAGGTTGCTTTATGAGAATGGGGTATAAAGGCTATGTGAATACTGCCAATACACGAAAAGTTGTGTATGAAGGCCTTAGAAATTTCTTATGCATGTGGTATGACGTGGTGGAGTGTGAGTAGGATTTTTAGATAGATTTTAAGTACTTTTCACTCGTTTATGCAAGCTTTAAATTTATAAAACACGATATGCAACTATCACTCTCAACAACACGTTAGGGCAAGTGCACTTATTGTTGGCGTAGTATAGTGATGGTAAGATACCGATGTCGTCCGTGGACACTAGAGCTTTTAATACCGGAATATGTCGACGTCTAATCTAATCAACTTTTTAAGAAGGATTTTTTATAAGTAAAAATGATAAAATAAAGTAATAACTAAATAAAAAGGAACAAATAGACAAGATAGAATCACTTGTATCCGACTTATTATCTATGTATCCTTTGATGATTTCTGCGCTTTGGGTTTTTTACGAGATTATCTTAGTTATAGTGTCATGTCCCTCTTTTGGAGGCAACGCTACCCTCAGCCATATTGGTCTGAGTCAGCAAGGATACAGTCCTGCAAGGCCGGAATTTTGAAAGATAATTAAATAAGTTATTAATGCAAAATGTGGCATGTCCCTCTTTTGGAAACAACGCTACCATCGGCCATATTGGTCTAAATCAGCAAGAATACAGTCCTGCAACGCCGGTTTAAAGTTTTAATAGTAGTTTATTTATAAGGGATTCAAGCCGTTCTTACTTCCCCCGATTTGATGCTATCTGTCTCAAAGGAAGTCCTAATAAGCTTGAATCAAGTCCTCGCATGATCTATACACTGAACGAGTCATGAACTTTACCCATACCACCCTTCTAACCCTCTTCCAGGCAGTTAACACACTTTATATAAATCGTAAAGACACAAATGAGTGAATCAACGAAACATGAAAAGATGATAGAATAAAGTTCACTTTCAATATAAGAATCTAGTTATTGAAGTCATTAATACATACCCAATTAAAAAGTTAACCAAACCTAGGAAATCAAAAGTAATACATAAATAACTTAAAAGATTAGCCAAGCATAGCCATTGTTTGACAAAAACTCTTACGATCAATCTTGGATCCTAAGGCTACTACAAACACTCTATGATGGATGATGGATGAATGTGGTAGATGATGGTAGTATTATAGTGGGGGAGTGGTGACATGTGTGAGAGAAATGGTTTGGCAAAGGATGAGTTGGAATGAAACCAAACACCCCTATTTATAGCTGGAAATAAGCCCTTCACACGACCCCGTGCTCTGCGGGCATGACCCCGTGTCTTTCTTCTTCTCTGTCTTCATTAAATGAGCATGTCAGATCAACTGCTACACGGCCCCGTGTGTCAAGGGCACAGCCCCATGGCCATTGTACTTGATGTACTATATAAGATATATAAATCTAGAAGTTGACCACGGCCTGTGTCTCTTGTCTACATCTTTTTATCTTCTTCCATTCTAGAATCTTGAAGGGGCACGACCACATGCCGAGCAGCCACGGCGCCGTGTTGTACTTCAGATTCATTGTTTTTAGTCTTGGGGTGAAGCTCGGAGGGTTGATATAGTATGTCATCTTCCCGTCTTCTGTACTTATGCTGGTTTTTGTCATATACAAAAAAACGTACATTTTCCAACATTAGTACCAAAAAGAGTTGATTTTATACCGTATTTGATACAATGTATATGTTGCATTTGACGCATATCATGGTGATACTTTTTCCAATATTAGGGCACAGGAAGGGACGACATAACATGGCGATTGATTATATCATGTGCATGATCACTACTTAATGTCTTCTGCCATACAACTTTTCAAAAGTGATCTTCACTTAGATGACGAACAACCTTACTGATGAAAGATGGTTGAAGTATCCATGCTTTGTCAAATGTTTCTTAACCATCTGTTACCTGATCTACCAAAGATAAATTCTGAGAAATGAAGTTAGAGCATATGAACATTATTTCTCTAGAACGTATACATACTTATAAAGGTCAAAAGGAATAAAATATACCAAAGTTGTTGGTGCATATTTTGTATGTCCGTCACTTCGCGAATATGTTAGATAGAGCATGTGTTGAATATTTTATAGTTGAGATACAAACACAAGACTTTGGAGAAGACAAGAGAGGTTTGTACAGATGTAATCTCGTACGGATGTAACTTCGTACGATAGTAATACCTTCGTGCGGAGGTAATTACCTCCACACGAACTAGCACATCTACATGGATTCATCCATCCCAAACCTCAAGTATAAATAGTGTCGTGCGTTAGTTAGTTGAAAAGGTTTTGGAGATCCCAAATGGGAAATGCTGGAGAAATCCAGCTTGTAAATGATGTATACTCTTTCAATATGAATGGGTTCATTCAACTTATAACTAATCTAATGGAAATTCTACTGAATTAGTTCTATTCTACCCAAACTTCCGTCTAAACCCATTAGATCCTAGACTATCAAAATTTCAAAGGGTTGTTTAGTGCTTTAAAAAACCAGAATATGTTGCGCCACCAATAGGAAGATAGAGGAAAGATGGTAGTGGATCGGATAATGAAGATAAGCAAATGAAAGTGTAACGTCCCTAAATATATCAAATATTTAATAATAATATTTATCTTAATGATAAATATTATATACATGATTATTATTATTATTATTATGAATTTAAATTGGTTAGTTACTTGTTGATAACTACAAAACATTTGGATGTCTTTGTATAATAAACAAAACATCAAAGCCTGAAATGGGCACTTAGAAAACATTTGAATTTCTTTTTAGTATTTTTCTTTTATTTATGTTTACTAATACATTACACTAGAAATACATGCAAACATGCAATCAAACCAAAAAATTACACAAAGCAATCAAATTGTAACTTTATACAAATATAGGATATGATTAAATAAAAAGTTTATTTTTTCTAAATAGATCGAGAAGTAATTTTAATTATTTATTTTCTAAATTAATAATTAACATAAAAATATAGGGAAAAGAGAATTGTAAGGAGAATCTTGAGAAAATCATATTTATTGGTTTTCCCTCTCTACATGCATATTCCACACCTATTTTTAAGTGTTCATAGCTTATTTTATACGCTATTAATTTTTTTATAAAAAAATTACCTAAGAAAAACCCCACAAATATGTGTTGTATTTTTATGTTATATAGCATTTTTAGCTAAAATTTTAACTAAATTTTTGTGCTGAATTTTTTTTTGTCTTTAGTTTTTTTTTTCTGAATTTTGTGCTGAATTTTTCTACCAGATTTTTGTGCTGAACTTATTTGTGTTCTTTTACAAAAAAAAGAGTTGATTTTATACTGGATTTTTTGTGCTATATTTTTTTTTACCGGATTTTTGTGCTATATTTTTTCTACTTGATTTTTTTTGTATATTTAGAAAAAAAAAAGAGTTGCCACATGTCATTATCACACTTCTACGTATAAGGAACAAAATACCTTTTTTTCATAGTTAGCCTATGGGGTGTGGAGGAGCTTGGGTTTGGGCATTGCTCGACATGTGGCAGATGTTGGCTCCACCAGTTTAAACACAAAAAGTGGGGTGTGGAAGGGGTGTCGCCAGGCCGATGTTGGGGTGCCACGTATTTTTTTTTAGTTGACAGTTATATAAAAAAATACAATTTATATTAATTTAAAAAATTTACATAAAAGAAAATCTTAAAAAATAAAAAAATAAAATCCTACTTATTAAATCCTAGAAAAATAAAAAAAATACAGAGTACGATAAATACTAAATTGAGGAACCCACTTAAAGTCCGTATTCCCATCGTGCCTATACTAGATCATCGCGATTTCGACTCGATCGTCGTGGGTCAAGTCGCCCGCAGGGAAACGGTTATAGAAAGCTTTAAAGCAATCCAACTTCGGTTTGAGCTCACGCCATTTGTGTTGACATGCGTTTAAGTTGTGACGTGTGTTGCCGACGTGTTGATAGTATTGTTGAAACGCTCGATCCCAATACGTGGTTTGACCGCGTTGTAGAGTACGTTGTGGATCGACAATCAATGTCACAAGTGTGATTTTTTTCTCTTCGGTTCAATGCACCATGTTCGGTTTTTTTTTCTTTTTTTTGGTGTGGGTGTGGGTGTGGGTGAAGAAGAATGGGAAAATTTGGTTTGTGGTTGGGTATTTATAGGCATAAAATGTATTTTTTTTAAAAGTGGTTTGGCATAGCCGCTACCCCTGACGACTACTTTGAACCAGCCGATCAGTCCGCCATGTCACCCAACCCCCCTACCCAACGCCCGGCACAATCTCAACGCCAAGTCGGCAACGTCATACCTAACGCTTAGGCGGTGTGGTGTAGCTAGTGTTAAACCCAATCTACCGCCCCAAATTACGCCTCACACCCCATAGTCTTATAAGGAGTGTCACATTTAATCATCACAATTCTTTTTATACTATTTATTTAGGCAAAATTCGCTTTTTAGAGTATTTTTCGGCTACTATGAATATAGCACAACGAAAATCCAAATTTGTTGTTTACAAAATACAATTAGCAAACATCCAAACATTATTATTGTTTACGTTTTATAATACTAAATTAAATAATCATTCTATACCAAATTTGGAACAAGTATTTCAATGGCAAGTCGTCCACGCAATAATGTCTTTTGAGCAAGGCATAGTGTTAACGAGACATAAAAAAAGTTTAAAAATCTTGTCTCACACAGTGTACACTCACATCAACTTTGGAAACGTATCAAAAATATAAATTGTATAATATGATTAAACATTAGGAATCTTTTGAACCGAACCCAATCATTTCACTTCTTTATGTGTAAGAACGATAAATATATTATCAATTGTTTGCTAAGCTTGTTAGGATAGGGGCAACGATAACAAAGACAATTTATGAGTTTTATCCATATACAAATTTATTAGAATGTGTCTGCGGTGCTTGGTAGGGTTGTAGCTATAATTGGACTTCTGACTACGAACTTTCCTTTACCGTCAATCCAACTCAAATAACCATATACCCCTTCATCTTTCATGCTATAGGGACCTTCTATTCTTAACTTCTAGCATTTTTTCTCATTTCTTGATCGGAAACTCAATTTCTCCGGTGTGACACTGACATTTAATCTAGCAACCGCAGTCAGTTCTGCCCGAAATGTTGAGCTTTGTTTTTTTTTTGGCGTTTTATATTTTGTTTTTTATGGCGTTTTAAACTTTGTTTTTTATAGCGTTTTGAACTGGGTTTTTATGTTTTTTTATGGCGTTTTCTAAACTGAGTGTTGTTATGGCGTTTTCAACTGGGTATTTTTCTTCTGAATTTGGGTGTTTTATGGCGTTTTCAACTTAGTATTTTAATGGAATTTTTTCTGAACTGAGTGTTTTATGGCGTTTTTATTTGAACACCAAGTTCATGTCATTTTTTTATTTCAAAAGTATAGCATTAGTATACTCGTTGGAAAGATAATAAACACTCGATTTTATGGTGTAATTTAAAAAAATAATAATCACCTATAAAAAGTTACGAGAGTTTAAAAAAGATGGTGGAATGTACATGCGACTTACATGTGGTTGGTCTTTGGCATGTAAATGGAATGTGCATGGAGCTTTTAACAATATTACACCTTAGTGTAAGCTAGCACCAACGCCACATGTCAACATCAAAATCGTTCTAACCGTTTTCACACTTTTAGAAGTTTTCCCCAAAGCGCACCCCTATATATATATATATATATATATATATATATATATATATATTGTTTTAACTATTATAATAATTTACATAGTTTTTTTCTTACTTTTATTATTTTAATATTATAATAATAATTATTTTCTTTACTTTTTAAGTTGGTTAAGCTTGGTGTCAACTGGTGCTAGTATCGAAAATAATGGTACTTGTATCGAAAATACCAGTGCGGTTCGGTTCGGTTCGTCATTGGTACATGAAGGTAAAAACCGACACCAGCCTGGTACAGAAAACGCCAAAAGTCGGTATCGAATTGATTTTCAAAATCTTTTAGTTCGGGAAATTCAGTACTTCTACCTGGTACCATTTGCTCATCCTTGATCACGGGTACCCTACAAACTACAATTGTATCGTACAACTTGTTTTTGTTGATTTTCTTCAACTTTTAATGATTTCTTTTATTTAGTTTCAGGGGTAGGGATAAGCTCGGTGCCAACCGATACCGAATCGGTACAAGTATCAAAAATACAAGTTACATTACCGGTATATGAAGGTAAAAACCGGTAGCGAACTGGTATCAGGAACGCCAAAACTCGGTACGGAATTGGTACTTCAGATCTTTCGGTTAAGGAAGTTCGATATTGGTACCCAGTATCATATGCTCATATCTGACCACGGGTTTCATACGACATCATTACCATACAAATTTTTTGTTGATTTTATAGTTTTGATTGGATGTTTTAGTCCATTGTGTTTTGTCTATGATTTTGAATAGTGTTTTAATTGTATTGTGATTAAAGTCGTTGTGTTTTAAAACACCATGAATGCAGGTGTAAAACACTATGAATTGAATTACGAATTTATTAAAATACCATACGAAGAACATCATGTTCTGTAAATGTAAGTTTAAAACACCAAAGGAAATTTATTAAAACACGATATTCTGTAAATGCAGGTTTAAAACACCATGCGAAAAAAATATATAAACCAAGTTAGAGTTAGACATTATTAAGACTAGAGAGAAACCAATTTATGGTCTGAGAGTTACTAAAATCAAATTTTTTGAGTTATATTTTCTTGGTTATAATAAAAGTTCTTGGAGAGTTATTCCACGCATTCATGTTCTTCGTTTGATTGTCGATTGGTACTTGAATTTGTTTCAGAGGCATGGTCAACCGTCGATATCAAACGAGTACTCTAGTTCTTATCAGCGGCTAAGAAATTACGGTTCAGTGATCGGATTGCAAGATTCTATCGACAGAGCGGAGTTATAATTTCCAAAGGTGTATGATGAGTACCTTTTCAGATATGGTGGGGGAGTCTTTAGAGATCTTCATTGATGACTTCTCAATATTTGGGTCATCTTTTGATGCATGCCTTAACCAACTCGAAAAGATTTTTAAAAGATGTGTTGAAACAAACTTAGTTTTTAGTTGGGAAAAAAGCCATTTTATAGTTAAGAAGGGATTGTATTAGGGTATGTTGCGTCGAGCCATGGGATAGAGGTTGACCATGCTAAGGTGCAAGTCATCTCTACTTTGCCCTATCACACGACTGTTAAGGGTGTGAGATCATTTTTGGGACATGTGGGGTTTTATAGGAGGTTCACTAAAGGTTTTAGTGATATCACGAAACCATTATGTAGTTTGTTATTAAAAGATCAACCCTTTGACTTTAATAAAAATTGTGAAAACGCTTTTAACATTTTAAAACAGAAATTGGTTGAGGCCCTAATCTTGCAATCATCGAATTGGTATTTACCATTCGAAATCATGTGTGATGTAAGTGACTATGCGGTTGGAGCCGTGTTGGGTCAATGGGAAAAAACTTGTTGCCATATACTACGTGAGTAAGACTCTTTCAGATGCAAAACAAAATTATACAACAACCGAAAGAGAGCTACTCCCGGTGGTGGATGCATTGGATAAATTTTGGGCATATATATGGGGTAGTAAAGTGATTATATATTCCGACCACAATAATATCAGGTACCTCATGGGAAAAGGATGTAAAACCGAGATTGATTTGATGGGTTTTGTTGCAAAAGGAATTTTATTTGGAGATTAGGGACAAGAAGGGTAGCGAGAATGTAGTAGCTGACCACTTGTCCCGTTTATTGGTTAAGGAGGGTCCTAAGACTGTAGAGATTAATGAGACCTTTCTGATGAGCATATTTTCATGTTTCTACCGTACCTTGGTTTGTTAACATTGTAATTACTTTGTGACAAGTGATTTACCAGCTCATTGGGATAGGCGAAGGAGAATTCATTTTCTCTCCCAAATCAAGTACTACAAGTTGGAGGAGCCGAATTTGTTCAATATATGTGCGGATCAAGTAATGAGGAGATGTGTGCCGAATGAAGAGATTCCGAGCATGTTAATGCACTTGCATTCCTTTGCTTGTGGGAGGCATTCTAGTGGTCACAAAATGGGGCATCAAGTGCTCAATAGTGGTCTTTATTGGCAAAAAAATTTTAAAGATGCTTTCAAATATTCTAAAAATGTGTTGATTGTCAAAAATCAGGGGTATAGCTAAACGGGATGAGATGCCCATGCAACCGATCCTCATTGTAGAAATTTTTTATGTGTGGGGGATCGATTTCATGGGCCCATATCCAAATTCGCATGGTAATTTGTACATTTTGGTGGTCATTGATTATGTATCCAAATGGGTCGAAGCAATAGCCACCAAAACGAACGATCATATCATAATTTGCAACTTTGTCCAAAAAAAACATTATTGCACGATATGGGGTTCCTGGGTTATCATTAATGATAGGGGATCTCATTTCAAAAATCTTAACCTTAGCAAATTAATGAACGGTATGGTGTTTACCATCGCATAGCTACTCCCTACCACCCGCAAACGAGTGGTCAAGTGGAAGTATCAAATAGGCAAATAAAGGAAATTTTGCAAAACACCGTTCGACCGGACCGTAAGGATTGGTCAACAAAGTTGAACGATATCCTATAGGCCTACCGAACGGCTCACAAAACTCCTAATGGCACTACACCATACCGCTTAGTTTATAGTAAAAATTGCCACTTACCGGTAGAATTGAACTTGTTTATCGTGCATTGTGGGTTATTAAAGAAGTTAATATAAAGTAGGATGATGCTGGTAGGGAACGAAAGTTGAAATAGTGTGAGTTGGAAGAGATTCTGGAGGAGGAGTTTGTAGTGAGTCAAAAGGTTTGGCTCTACAACTCAAGGCTGAAATTCTTCCCCGGGAAGCTCAAGAGCAAGTGGATGGGCCCGTATGTCATTACACAGGTTGGGCAATGAGGAGATTCTACCATTGAGGACCCGAAGGAGGGGTCGAAGCAAACGGTAAATGGTCATCAGTTAAAACCGTTCCTTGATGGTAACAAAGAGAAGGTGGATGAGAACAAAGAGTCGGTGAGCTTCTTGGCAAGCATTCTGACCTATGAGGTCAACTAAGTATCAGTAACACTTTGTATAGTTTTTACATTTGCATTTATTTTCCAGTTCCTCGTGTTTCTCGTTATTTCGAGTCGTGTTGACCTTTGATTGTGTGAAGTTACAGATATATCAGTCGGGTCATAAAGATTTCAAGTTTGTATATGCTCAGTGTGTATTCGGTACAATACACGGCTATTCGGGGGTGGTAGGATTCGTTAAAATGAATTTCAGTATTTTGGTAAACTAAGAAAATTTCACAAAAATATTTTTAATAATTTTTAAGAATTTTTCTATACTAGACCCCCTTTGTAAAAGTTCATATTTTTGCATGTATTTTCATAAAAAAGGAGGGAGGGCAGGGGATTGCGACGACGACGGGCTGAGTCCGCAAAAGGTGTCCGTAGACAGTAGGATGGGCGTCGCCAGCAAATGGATTTTTGGGGGACGTTGCCGACGCCCCATGTCACCGTCGGCAACGCGTTGTAATTATTCTACCGGTGCTGGTTCGCTAATTGTGTTTAAAAACCGACCCAGCTCATTCCAAGCCCATTTAAAACATACCCGGACTTAACTTTAACCACACAATTGACCCAAGAGTGAACCAACCTGATCTATAGCTTCATTAAACACCAACACATGGGCAAAAACTTAGTATATCTCTTGTCAACTTCAATTTCATCTTCTCCAACACTCCTCAAGAACCCTAACCTTCAACCTCTCATAACTTCTTCAATCTTCCACCAAATCAAGCAAATTTTGAGCCCATTGTGTGTAGATTCTCGAGAGCTACAAAACCCCAAATTTGTTTCACCAATTCTTGCTCGTATGTGAGATTTAAGAGCTGTAAAATACGGTTATTCTTAGGGTATTCATCAAGTTGCTTGTTTTACATCTTTTACAAATTCTCCTACTTCTACACCACTAAAGGTATGTAATTTACTCGTTTTCAAGAATAATTATCACATGGTTTGTTTGATTTCTTCCGAAATTTTGAACTTAGTTGTTTAAGAGTAGGGTATTTATGATGAACTTGTGAGGTAGAAGATTAAATTTGGGTAGAACTTTTTTTGGTGGGGGATTGGGCTTTGAACAAGTGTGGGGATGTGATTACACCCACTTGTTCAAATAAATAAGCATAAAAATGATGTTGAAAAATGTTAAAAGTTAATGAACATCGGAATTGAACATGAAAATTATTTTTTGGATGATAAAGTTTGTTACTTGAAAAATCTTAAAAATGGCTCTTTTAAATCTAAATACCAATTAAAGTTCAACATCATAGTATATGCTTAGGTTTTGAGTTGTTATGAATGTTTAGCGGTGTTTTGATTGTTCTATTTTTCGTTTTGCAGTAATGGCAAGTCGAAAGAGGACTAAATCTTTAGATGAAGGAGCTTCTTCCTCATCTGGTGTAGAGGTTAAGTGGCAACAACCGTGCTCTCTACCGGATATAGAAGACCGATTGTTCCGAAAATATTGAAAATGGGCAAAACATAAGAATGATCGAAACAGGAGCTAATGGGGAGATGACAAAAAGAAGAGGCTATCTCCGTATAGAGACAAGCAGTTGGAAATAAAAATATGGAAGTATACAATGTCCCTCGTGCAAACGGGGTGGCGGAGGGGTGTGTGTGTGTGTGTGTGTGCGCGAACGATTAGTGAATGTGGATGAGTTCTATCAAATCGGAATTACTCAAAAGTTCGTGAAGTTGGATTGGGAGAGACCATTGGATTGGTGCGCTGGTGCAAGATAGTGTGTGTACTTGAAGGTGGTGATCGAGTTGCTGGCATCGTTGAGGTTGGAGATTCCGAATGACCATGCTAGTATGTGGTGATTGGTAGGCGATACGGGCAGAGGGTCCATGATCATGACATTTGAGAGCATCAACCAAATTGCCAAATTTGACTCGTTGGATGTCAGCAACTACTACTATTATGACACCAACTTGTTTTGGCAAAAGAACATTGTTGGGGCCGACACAGATAAGCTCCTTAGCTTAACTCTTCCCAATTACATGGGAAGTTCTTATGATCGGACGCATCTATCACTTGAAGGTAAAATCCTTCAAAATATCTCTTTGGAAAATGTGATGGTCCGATTCGGAAATCCGGGAAAGGTCCGCACTTAGGATGTTCGTGTCCTCTACTTGTTGCTATATGGGGAACCGAAGTTATCGTGGAGGCACATTCTTATGATGCACATATGGATATGATGGAGACGTTCAACAGAATAATGATCCCATATGTGCGGTTGATCAGCGCTTTGATTGTATAACAAAACTGCCTTCTGGAAAACTCGCTTTGGGTGGACAAAATAGTGGATGATTTTGACTTTGCCAAATTGAGGAGGGGGTCACATATTTATCTTGATTCAACTGGTCATTAACATAAGATCTCTGATCGGGACACGTAGTTCACGTACGAGTATACGGAAAGGGGATAAGGTGACGATGAAGAGATTGAAAAAGGTGATGAGGAGGATGAGTCTGAGAAAGAGGGTCGAAGGGGCCCAAGGGAAAGGTTTGCTCGACGACACCACAAAGTATTAAACAGAGCGGCTTAGTTTTTGATCAATAGGAGTCACACGACTTTTAGTACCTATAGTCGCGGACAGTAGGATGTGCACGTTAATATGTCCACGGTAATAGCCGAGGCAAGAGAACGGGAAGAGCAAAGGCTCAAATCTGAGGAGTATTGGAGAAACCAACAAGCTGAGTATTTGGTGGCTTAGAAGAATTATTAGAATGAGCAAGAGGCTCATAGGGTCGAGGAATTGGCCCATAAGAGGTCATGGGAGAACGAGCAAGATCCCCTCCAAATTAAACATAACGCCTTGGAGGATAGGCGTTGAAGGACTTTGGGCACGACACAACATAGGGCAACTGATAATACCCACCTCTTACATGACCAGGAGAGACATCAACAAGACTTTGAGGAAGGTGTACTTTTCAACAATTCACCCCATGGACGAACTACGAGACAATCCGTCGGCAGCCGAAGTCTATCCAAAGGGATGTTCATTGGCCTCAAGGTGTTGCCTCCAGTTTTATCCCTATCCCGATGCCACCACCGGCCGAAGGGGGCCCGCTCAAAAACTTCAATGAAATGATGTCGGCCCTCATCGGTTACCCATACCAACCATACCCGCCAGTAGACCCTAACGAGCATTATCAAAGATAGGGCAAGGTATATTATTGTTGTTGTATATTATTTTCTTTCTCTTTGTCTTTTCTTTTATTTTTTAGTTTACTTTTTATATTGTTTGTATTTTCTTTCTTTTGCATTTTAATTTATTATTTAAATGGACGTTGTGCGTGTGTTTCCTATATAACCCTCACGAGACCTACTCGTCCTCCCAAGTTATTGGGAGGTTCTAAAAGGATTTTTGCATATGTTAAATGGAACCGTGATTCCTATGAATGTGAGTTATGATGATGTTGTTGTAAATTATTTTTTTTCCACCAATCAAAGTTAAATAACGAATGGCTTGGTAATATTCTTTTCATAAAAATGGTAAAATAGAGTATTTAATGGGTTTTGATTTTGTGAGATGTTCGCTTCTACACAGGTACTGAGACTGGTAGGTACACTTATGTTCATTTTGGGACGGCCATTCGCATGGAAAGATCGAAAAGCACACGAAGAATGAGCAAAAAAACCATGTGCATATATTTCTTTTTATTAACACTGATTATTAGTTAGTTTGATAAGTAGATTGTATTGTGTATATTTTTTACCTGGGGAAAATTTGGAAAGTTAGTCGTGTCACATCCCTTGTGCGTTTTAAAAGCTCTCATTCTTACACATTGAGAACAATGTTGACCTCAAGTGTGGAGATAGGGAAATTTAAAAAAAAATTCAAAAATGTCCTCCTAAAAGAAATTTAAAAAGCACGATTAACAAAGTTAACGAGAGATTGCACGAACCATTTTGGTCTTCTAGTCTTGGTCAACTTCTGAATATTAACATAATGGGTATTTAAGGGTATTTTTTAGAAAACTGCGGGTGGTTATTTATGAATATTTAGACTAAGAAACTAATGTATTCTGCATATCGTATCATTTTCACATGAGACATTATATATATATATATATATATATATATATAGGATGAGGTTCTAGAGTGAACACTAGTGTGAGAGTGAACTAAGTGAACAAATCATAGCCATTGATTTAGATCATCTATAGATTTTTAAACAATGACAAGATGGTAATTATGTTGTATTATTCCTTATAAATAAATGTGAAAAGGGTATTTTAGTATTTACCAACCGTTCCTTTCTTTAAAGAAATTTTAATATCTTAATTATTCTCATATTAGTTATATTAGATTGAGATTTCATTTTTTATAATATCGTTTCTCTCTCCCTCTCTATCTCTCTCTCTCTCTTCCTTGAACATTCATCACCCAGACGAAGATCAACCATAGTCCATCAATTTCATCTTTGTTATGCAATCAAGGTACACCACTATGCTCGTAATGCTTTAATCTTGCTCTGATTTTTTTCCAATTCTGTTTATCTTTCTTGTTTTATCCTTTCTTGTATGAAATTGAATCTAGGGTTTGAAGTTCAATTTTGGTACCAAAAAAGATTTGATTTGCGGTGATTTTTGGTGTATTAGAGTAGGGATGTAAGTTATATCGTGTCGTGTTCATGTATTAGTGCTTCCGATCAACTTGATTTCGAGTCTGTCTGTATTATTCAACCAACAAGAGGTATATTCATACATTTGTGTTACCCTTATACATGTGTGTATTCTCTTTTGTTAGTCTAATAGGAGGCGGTGCATTCGGTTTATTATATGTATGTGTATAGGCTATTTGTATCCAAAAAAAATTTACTTTGAGTCTTATTTTTAGTTTAATATTTTAATGTAAAGGTAATTGTACACAGATGTATACCCCTTTAG
Organism: Scalesia atractyloides; assembly: GCA_947069175.1. Lineage (NCBI taxonomy): Eukaryota > Viridiplantae > Streptophyta > Magnoliopsida > Asterales > Asteraceae > Scalesia > Scalesia atractyloides. The sequence continues at coordinate 12,071,019 of CAMTDV010000001.1, read as the reverse complement.
TTAACAATAAACATAATGTTGTACACAGGTGTACAGTTAAATGTACACATATGTAAATAATGTTATACATCAGTGTATAATGCCTTTTGTACATGTATACATAGAGTGCAAGTGTTTGACTTATTGAGCATATGCGGGCAAATGGTGTTTGAAACAGAAGCTGGAATTGGGCTAATGCATTTTCAAATGAGAGATTTAGAACCGAGTGTGTGGATTAGAGCTAAGATAAAATATGTACATAAAATTTAAATATGATATATTTAAATTATGTAACGTACTTTATATTTTATTTTTCTGTAGAAAGACATTGTCGCAAAGTACTTGAAATCAGTTAATCATCCGAAGCGGCGGGACTTTGATAGGGCATTGCTATGCGACTATTGGAAATTCGATTGATTGTGGCCTTTTTGCTATACGACACATGGAGACATGGTTCGAGGTAACAACGGAAATATGGGATAGTAGATTTCCGCTTATAAACAAGGATAAGAAGGTGTGAAGTTGGTGTGTTCAGATGCAAACAAGTACCGTGATCAAATACTGAAAGAAGCACTTGCATACGCCTAGGCGAATAGGACTTTTGAATAGTAGATTTTGTGGTAGACGATAATATGTGTAAGGCACTGGTTGATGACACAAAAATGTTTGCTTTGTTTATAAGTGGTTAGACATTTTGTTGCTGTTGGTACTTTGAATTTTATTTGGATAAGTAAAAATGTTTTCTGGTTTGTGTTTTTTTTTGGGGGTTTTGTTTGTGATTTATATAACCTGTGTATGATGTTTATTGGGAATTTTAGGTCCATGCTCACACAGATTGTAGGTATGTTTACACTTGTGTATTGATTGTAAGATCGTTGAGTTGTGCACCTGTTTTATATGTGTATATGTGTGTGTTAATAAAATACCCACATGTGGAAAATAAAGTGATAAATCAATTTGTTGTTTAAAAAACATTGTAGTAATTACATTACATAAAAGATGAAATACATATGTTAGTTTCTTTCTTTGAAGTTCCCAAACACGTACAAAAGCATGCTTGTTGTGCGTATTCCTCATACATTGCAATTGCTTCCTCTATTGTTCTAAATCTAGCTTTTAGAAATGGTTTGAAACTGGGTGGGTGGCACAGTTGGTGTCCAATACCTAGTCCCATAGGGGCTTTCGTATACGTTACTAGCAACCAACTCTACATGTTTAGAGTAAAAAAGTAAGTTAAACAAAATATTGTAATTATAAGCACATTAGAATAATTATTATAACAGCCAATAAACGTGTTTGTTGTAAATATAGGTATGCATGTGTAAAAATCAATGTGTACCATTAAAACAGTAAGGGCACCTATGGAATTGGAAGCAAATTCCGTTGTACACATATGTATAAACAACCATTACAAAAAGTCTATAAGATCTAGAAAGAAAAAAAACATGAGTTGTACATATGTATATAACATGGAGATAATATAAAACCATGAAAGTTATGAGTATTGTTATCAATATACGTCTGTGTATATAAGTTTACAACATCATCCTTCAGATAAAGCATAATACAAACATCCCAACCATTTGTAATCATGATGACAAAAACTGCAAACTTAGAATACATATACACAGCGACAAAATCAACATGAAGCAAAACCGAATACGAACAGAAAGCGACATTCACATGCACACAAATGTCTAGCACGAACCATGTTGTAATATGCATTGAAATGAAAAATGACACAACAATCATATAAATATATTCATTGTTTTTAACATCAGACGATAAATATACCTAGGCGATTCATTGTTGCAACAAAACACATGATTGTTAATTGGACTATTGTGGTCCTTACATTGGTCATCGCTCGTTTGGTTGTTACTACTTGAGTCGACCATGAAAGATCGTGAAGATGAACTACATGAAGTTCAAAGAAAAAATACAGAATGATGAAGAACTGCTCGATTGAAAAAAATTTGGTGTGTTTTGACCGGTGTTTATGATATAGATCTTGTTTAGATTTAACAGATATTTTGAATAATCACAAAAAATAGGAAAATGTAACTACTATGGATTAATTAAAAAAAATTAATAATACTTTAATGTATAACTACAATCCTATCCTTTATAACTAAAAAGATAATCAAGGGTCAAGATTAGTTCACTCAGTTCACTCTCAAAATATTGTTCACAAATGATGTAATACACCCTATTTGAGAAACTTGAGAAACATTCTGAACCAGACATTTCTTTAAGTTTTTCGTAATTTTCACATATGTATAGTTAAAAATAAACTATATACATATACGTATATAGTCAATTTTAGATTATACATATGTGTATATTACGAAAAGCTTAAGGAAAATGTGTGATCCAGAATGTTTCCCAAGTTTCTCAATTAACCTAGTGCTTCTCACACGATCCTAACCCTATATATATATATATATATATATATATATATATTTGTGTGAGTGTGCCATTAGTTCACGTATTGTCAAACTTGCAACCTTTGATGCGATTCAGACCATTGACCAATAACTAGCACAAGAATGATTAAGGCATTAGGTAAATCTTTTTTTTCTTTTTACACAATTTTATATCATCCTTACCCGAAATTAATCCCTTAATCGCTAACTTTGAGCCTAAACCTTTTGTTTGACAAACCTACTTAGCCGATGCCCTCCTGGGCCATCGGTGACGCCTTGCGTCAGCTGGGAATTCTTTAGACATGAGTTTAGAGCATCGATAGAAAAGTGAAAAAGAACAATGCGTCGCCGATGTGATCATTGGCCCATTCCAATCATCATTATCATCAACCTTGATTCTCAACCACAATCCTAACCCTAATCCACCATCATCACCATCATCTCACCAATCAATCCACTATCACCATTGAACCCAAAACCCTAACCATCATCCATTATTAGCATCAAGGCTCAAGATGTTCATGTGCAAATTTCAATCATCCGTTGATCGTGTTCCATTCATGATCAGCAGCTAATTCTCTCGATTTCACCCCGGTGTAGACTTTTGTAAGGATTCTTGGGTTTTGATATATGTTTTAGCATTTGATGTTCTGACAAGTTGAATTTAACATTTGAATTGGTTGATAATTGTCCTACATTTGAATTATATTTTGTGAATTGTCGAGTGATTATAAAATTTGACTTTGTAGAACAAATTTGTGCACTTATGCCTTATCTATGATAGGATTTACATGTCATTTCAATCAGGGTCCTCTTCTCGATAGCTACAAATGAAGGATGGCCACTACTACAATTTTATGTAAAAACTTCCTTCTTACATGGATAATGAAAAGAAGAAATATACATGGAAGTTCCTCTTGGACTCATTGAAGATTTCAAGATAGAAAAAAAAATATGCCGATTATAGAAGTCCATCTATGGTTTAAAGTAAAGTAACTCAGATCCCACATTATTCTTGAAGCAACGAGAAAATTTGGTGACATACTAAATCATATATGTTAATGATATGATTATAACTAGAAATGATGAAGAGTGTATGCCATAACTAAGAAGAACCTATTTAAAGAATTTGAAATGAAGGACTTGAGAAAACTTAAATATTTCCTTGGAATAGAAGTATAAAGATCTAAACAAGGAATTTTTATTTGTCAAAAGAAGTATATTGTGGATATGCTAGCTGAAATAGGAATGATTGATTATAAACTCGTAGATACTCCAATGATGAAAATTTAAAGGACTAAAATACCGGAAGGAGAGAACTTGCAGACAAAGCGAAGTATCAACGCATGGTGGGAAAACTGATATATCTTTCTCATACTCGTCCAGACATAGCCAATGCAGTCAGTGTCGTTAGTCAATCTATGCACTAGCCCCAAATAACACTTATGGAAGCTGTTTGAGAATTATAATGTACCTCAAAGGAATGGTTGGTCATGGAGTGTTGTTCAAATCAAAGCCCACTTAGATATCCAATGTAGATTAGGCAGGAGATAAAGGAGATCGACTTTTGGGTACTTTACTCTTGTAGGAGGAAACTTAGTCACATGACGAAGTAAAAAACATAAGGTAGTAGCTCCATCGAGTGCAGAAACTGAATTTCGAGGAGTAGCTCGAGGCCTAGCCGAAATATGGTGGATAAGAAAACTTCTAACTGAAGTAGGTTTTCCTCCAAAAGAAAGTAGCAAGATCATGTGTGACAACAAAGTAGCTATTCAAATCTCCGATAATGTAGTTTAACACGATCGTACAAAATATGTAGAAGTGGATAGGCATTTTATCAAAGAAATATTAGAGACAGGAGTAGTCAAGCTCTGTTTAGTACGGTCTAAAGATAAGTTGGTAGATATACTAACAAAGACTGTGAATTGGAGATTTTCAACAAGTGTGTAGACAAGTTGAGCATCAAGGACCCACTACTTAACTTTAGGAGAAATGTTAACAGGAGAAGGCCAAGATCAAGGGATAAGAGCAAAATCATCATTTCCCAAATTAGTTTTTACACCCACATTGACAACCTGTTTCCAGCAATCGTTTTATAGCATTTCTTTGATTAGGCTCTCATGTTTACTTAGAAATAGTGGTTGTATTATGATGGTAATAAATCATCAAAATATCAAATACAATTTTCTCTTAAATTCATCTTGTTCTATACCCAAAAATAATAACTGCGTTAAGGGTCAATAGTTTGGGAGTGCCAGAGAAAAATAAGTTGAGAGCGGTGTGGTACAATTTGTAAATTGCGAGTGTTATCGGCCAAATAATCAAAGTTGAGGTCATTTAAATCCAATATTCCTAGTTAAATTTATAACATGCCTATCACATGATGGGCAAAATAGTTATTCTAATCCCGTAACTTGTGTAGGTTTTATATACCGACTCTTTCTGTTCAGTTATGTGATACTGGAATATCAAAAAACATGAGGAAACATTAAAACATGATAAATTATGAGGAAATAAGGAGAATTTATTAACATGAAGGTATTTCCTTATGTACAACTTCATTTAAAACATTAAAAAATTAATTATTTTTCTCTTTACTCTTTTGGATAAAAGTTAGACAGAGCCTAAAAGAAATATTTCGAATGGGATTTGAGATTTTTTCTTGAACATGAAGGATTTGGTTTTTCGTTAAAAGTTAGACAAAGCCTAAAAGAAATATTTATAATGGGATTTGAGAATTTTTCTTGAACATGAAGGATTTGGTAATGTTTGATTTTTCCCAGTTAATCTAAGTAACTGTTTGATTTCAAAATTTATATAAGAGTAAATTGCACAAAACATCCTTTATGTTTCCTCAAATTTGCAGGTTTCAGCCTTAATGTTTAAAAGTTGCTAAAAACAGTCTTTAAGTTTATTTTTGTTGCGGGTTCAATCCTTTACAGCTAACACGTTATTTTCTTCAGTTAAGTTCCCTCACATGCATAACATGTGAGGGTATATTCGTCATTTTTGTTGATCTTCCACCCACGTCAATTTTAAGAAAAAAGAATATTTAAGGTTTAACCTATTTTAAAAAAATTCTAACCGCAGGGACTAATGTGCAATAAAACCAAACTTTTAAAAACCAAACACCCTCTTTTCCGGTCTTCTTCTCCGGCGACTTCACCGGATTCCGGCGAACCCGGAATTAAGATAGGAATCTTGTTAAGCTAGCCCACTAAGCTGTAAAGATTAACACAGATTTTGATCATGTCAATCAAACTCTTTAGGATTATCATCAGTTGGAAGAATCGGCGCCTTATTCGCATCAGACGGAAACGACAAACGACTCTTCAACCCTAGATACCTCTCATGGAACTCTGATGCCGTCAAATCAGAGAACTTCGTAACACCGTGTTCAGTAGTCGGATCCAGCAACCGGTGACGCTTAGGACGCCGCAAGTTAGACTTAAACACTATCAAACAGTAATCGTGCTCCTCGTAGTCGCGTACGTTTTACCAAACTTTGTTTAAACTAGGTTAAAACTTAAATATTCTTTTTTTTATAATTGAAGTGGGTGGAAGATCAACCAAAATGACGAATATACCCTCACATGTTATGCATGTGAGGGAACTTAACTGAAGAAAATAACGTGGTTAGCTGTAAAGGATTGAACCCGCAACAAAAATAAACTTAAAGGCTGTTTTTAGCAACTTTTAAACATTAAGGCTGTAACCTGCAAGTTTGAGAAAACATAAAGTATGTTTTGTGCAATTTACTCTTTATATAATTGAAATATGGAAGCTAACACACATTTTTTCAATCATCATAGGTTAGTATATTTAGATTTTGTATCACATTCTAAAACCGATGTAAATAATAACCACTCATAAAATTTAGATATTTGAAATTTGGAAGCTAAAACCCATATTTTTCAATATTAGTTCACATAGGTTAGTTATATTCTTGTTTTGTATTACCTTCTAAAAACTTAGGGCCTGCTTGTTTAGCTCTTAATGGTTTAGACCTTTTACTGATTCAGCACTTAATGGTTCAGACTGTTTGTGTCGTGTGTAGATATCTGAATGGTTTAGACATTTCCCTTTCAATGGTTAAGCATTATAATGAGTCTAAATGGTTAAGACCTTTAATCTAAATTAGTCAGACATTTGCCTCTGAACGGTTAAACATTATACTGGCTCTTAATGGTTCAGACCTCTTAATATTTTAGCATCTTACTGATTCAGCACTTAACCGTTAAAAAGTTATCAAATAACCCCTTATCTAAATCATCGTATACACGTTTTAAACCACTTATGAAATTTAGATATTTGAAATGTGGAAACTAACACACAAGTTTTTTTTTTCCCATTTTTTTCAATGTTAGTGCACAAAGGTTAGTTATATATTCTTGTTTTTTATCACATTCTAAAACTCGACACTTTTAAACCACTTCTCAACTCAATTATTGGCTGGAGTAACATCAACGTCCGAATTAGGGATGTTTTGTATTCTCCTTATACAACAACAAAAACATTATAGAAAACCAGAAAAAAATACTTTATTTAAAAATCCATAAAAGTATCAAATTTTATGTAAACAACAAAAAAGACTATTTAAAACCACATACTTTTTGGTAGGAGTAATATCAACATCCGTATAAGGGATGCATATTTTCAAAAATTTTGGATTTAAAAAAGCATTTCAGTATTGATGATATTATACATATATGTATATATATACGTATATGTATATATACATATACGTATATATATAGATACATGTATATATATATATATATGGGAGAGTTATCTTGAGAACGCTAAATATTGCGAGAACCGTGAGAACAAATGATAAAACCAATCAAAACCATTTTTTTAATACAATCTATCATTTTAATTAAAATACAACATCAAAAACAGAAACTACAACATCAAATAATTCATCTCTTCATCAAATCGCTCTTATTAGATTTTTTACACATGTGTAAATATAACAAATTTACACGTGTGTAAATGGCAAACTTACACATGCGTAAATTTTCTTTATTTCCGAATTCACATAAATTTAATGTGTAAATTAAATTTCTAGAATTGTATTCAAATAATAATGAAAAGTGTAAAATGAAATTTAGAGTTTCACTTGTTTTGACCAAGTTCTAGTGGTTTTTTATTTATTTTCACGGTTCTTGCGATATTTAGCGTTCTCATTTAAACTCTCCCTTATATATAAACATTATTATTAATTATTAATAATGATTAATAGTAATAATTTGCAACTTGACTATGCATTGGTTTGTATCTCATGTCCTACTTTCTAGGTTGTATCTTACTGTGATTTTACTTTCAACCCTAACAAGTATTCGGATCTACCCGTTATGCGACACATCATCCGAATATGTCATGTATTCTTTGTTTACAAAGATGCAACATAAGGTAAACGAACGTAGTGGAATTGCGTACAATAAACTGTTATTTCCAAAAACACAAAATACCAAAAAAAAAAAACAAATTATAGGGTGAATGGGATGTAATTTAACCTTGGTTTATTAGGATTCAACATATGATTCGTTGTTGTTGAAATATGTTATGTATTTTTATAACTGAATGTCTACAACATCAGAACATTGAAAGCAATATAAAGCTACAAAATTGTTGTTATATGTTAATACGATTGCAAATATACAAACTAAAATATTAAGTTTAATAACAAAAGCACATACAAAATTAAACTCAATTTTACTTACGCGCTACGAAGTAGTGTTAAAGCTAGACTTTAACATCTTTTGGCCTTCGTAACGCACATAAAGCGCGTCAATGGAGACTTGTAGCTCCGGTTGTTTCTTGCGTATTATAGCAACCCTCGCGGTTAAGTCATTAAGCTTCTCGGACAACCGTCGGTCTGATTCGATAACATCTTCTAAAGCCTTGCAAGTTGTAACACAATAGGGTGTAACACCACGTAAAAATCGTGTCCAATAGTATAGTGACACGTGTTGTATTTTTATTTAAGTCTATTAAAGACTAACAGGGACTAAAAGCGTCAACATGCTCAAACTAAGTCTCTGAGTGATCTTCTGATGTCAACATGCTAAAACTTGGCCCTGAATGATCGTTGGGTCAACATGCCCAACCTCTGAGTGACATCGGAGTCAACATGCTTATAATGAGCCTCTGAGTGATCTTTTACGAAGTCCTAACTCTCGCATGTCCCATTTGTTGGACGAGAGGGGTTAAATCTGTAATTATGTGAAAGTTGGATAATGGAGGGAGTAAAAGTGTCAACATGTTAATTTATACCTCTGAGTGACCTTTTAAAGAACCGAGAGATCGACAATGTCCAGGCATAGTCCCGGGTACGCCAAATATTGGCTACGGGGGGCTAAAAATGCTAAAAAGGTGTTTTAGGAGGTTTTAAGGGTGTTTAATAAGTTGAGGGGCTAAAAGTGACAAACTTCAAATTTTCCTATGGGGCGCTCGCGAGGCGCGAGAGGCAAGCCTTGTGCCTCTCGCGGGGCGCGAGAGGCCTGTATCTACAGAAAGTTTGCTTGGCCTCCACACAAAGTTTGCAAACAGCTATGCCACGTTTTAGGACACTTGTAAGATCCCTCTTACACCCCTTAGCATTTGGCATCACCTCCTTCAAGCTCTCCAACTATAAATAGGTGTAAAGGTTCAACTTTTGAACTTGCACCATTCTCATTTTCAACTCTATCTACCTCCTCTGGAAGTTCCTAACTGAAAGGAGCATCCAACTTAGTTCTCTGTATTTTAGGAACCTCTTATAAGTGTTCCTTGCTCTTGCATTTTCGTTTATAGGCTTCTATAGCCAAAAGTCAAGCGTTTGCGAAAAACGCCTTGACTTTCGGTTAAGACCATTATGGTCCAGCCAATGTTCGTAATGAAAATGTCTAAGTGATCATAATAAGGTAGGTGTTAGTCCCTATAAAGGGCATCTCCTAAAGATCACGTTTGCTAGACCAATTGACGGGTCAAAGTAAAGTTATTAAAAAGTCAAACAGACCATTTTTTGGAAAAATCATAAATTTATCTTATATATGTTATGAAACTTGTTTTGACACTTAAACAAGTTGGTAATAATTATTAGAACATGTAAGAACATGTTTGGCTCGTCAATTTCTGTTCTAGGGTCGGTTCGCAACCGAAAGTCGCGAAGTTTGACTTCTGCTTTGACTTTCGATTCTGACCCGATTTATATTAGTTAGCTACTGATCTAAAGTTGCATTATGATTTTAATATAATGTAGCATAACCCTATGAGGTTATATTACATGATCATAATCATAATCTAGTTTATACGCAAGTTCCGTAATTATGTCATTTTTAACTAAAATGCCATTTTTGCATAAAACAAGGTTTTAATGATAGTGAACTTGAAAATAAAATTCCTACTGATATAATATTATAGGTAGGATTATTTGGGATGTCAAATTAGATTATAAACTGAGTTTACAAGTAGGTCCGTGAATTATGTCGATAAATGACGTTTAGCCTTTTGACTCATAAAATTGTTTTAATCAAATCTTTTCAAGGTAAATATTTTACCTACTGATATGTTATATTAAATAACATATCTAAGACATTTTAATCTGACCTTAACATCGGTTTTCATGAAACATCGCATAAAACGTCATTTTACGACATAAGCGTCGTTTCGGTGCATAGTATGGTTTTAAACCATATTATTTGACCAAGACTTGTTACCTACTGATTTTAAAACTTATTTTAAATATATTTACAGTAGGTACATCACATAAACTAAGAATCCCAAATAATGTCACACCCTGACCCGTAGCGGAAATAGAAGTCGGGGCATAATTGGGTTATCATCAAAGCTCATGACATTATTAAAATTAAGTTTCATATTTATTAATTTAAAATTTAAGAACAAATATCCAAACACAAAGAACTATACAAGCACAAGAAAACATTGTTCTAAACAAGATATATTTTATTCATCTTCTAAGGCCAATTCTATGTGTTCATCTCCTCAGCCTGTCCACCTATATCATGTGTAAAACAAGAGTTTGAGTCAACAAAAGTTGGCGAGTGAATCTGAATTTAACAATTAAATAGTTTAATATATTGGTTGTTTCAATAAAATGTGCAGGGACCATATATGAACTTATGCATATGTAATTAAATCACAAACCACATAATATCAACAATGAGCATATGAACATGATGCATGATGAACTTGAGTTCAAGGCTCAATCAAACAGAGCCGATCTAATGAGGTACCTGATGCCTAACTTGTATCCCACGAGAAACTGATGGGCCTTAAATGAATGATTTTGCTGAAATGATAAAAATGTAATCACATATAACCACAACTATTAAACATACACATTAGATCACATAATGGTAGTAGCACACGTATTTGTATATTAATATAATTAACGACACATGATACACCCCAAAACGTGAATAAAAGGGGGAATTTGTAATAATTCACTCACAGTGGGTGCTTTTCCTTGGATTTATGATGAATGCGCACGAGTTTAGGAGTTAACCGACGAAGGAAACTAACCTAAATGCAATAATTTGATAATAAATAAAAGTTAATATTTTAATTTGATACTTTTTATTAGATTTTTAGGTTATTTTTATGGTATTTAATACGAATTTTTAAGCTTTAAAACCTTATTTTTAAGTACTTTTACCAAATTTTTAAAGAAATAAAAAGGATTTTTATTTAAAAAATACCCTTTTTCTCAGGGTTGACTGGTCAACGGCCGGTTGGACCGGTTTGATTATTGGCTTCGTATGATGTTCGAACTCGTGACCTCCCGTATACGTGCACGCAGCTCTACCAACTGAGCTACATGTCTAACCCGAAATAGTCCTGATTTTCATTACTCTTATCTACTACTTACATTATTTCAGAAAATGTTTATTTTAAAAAGATTTAAAATCATCGAACCGGCGTGTAGAACCTATCTCGACCCCGTGTCCTCAGCTTCATTTTCACCCAGCCCAACCAACTGGATTGGGTGTCTAACCCGTTTAATATGGAAATTATAATATACTTAACAACTTACTGAGCCTTGATTTATTTAAGTTTTGAAAAAGAATTTTATTGCTGAAAAACCGGTTATGTACAAGAGTCGAACCTGAGCATGTTTGCATATATTGCACACAGTCCACCACTGGACTGTGTGTCTAACCCGGTTAAACATATAATTTTAATTACATTTATACACTTATTTCTGATCATCTTCTACATCTGGAAACCCACTGTTACAAGATCAATCCTTTGAATCTTGATAATTCAATTTTTTTTGTTACAGCATTAAAACATAAAGATAGAGAGAATGGTTATGTACCGAACGGTGACTGTTGTTTCTCCGGTGACACCTCCGGTAATTACACCAAAATTCTGGCGTCTTGCGGCGAACTCCGGCGAAGTAGAAAATTGGGAATAGAGATCGCGTGTTGTGTTTGAGAGTTTAGGCAAACGAATAAGCGAGGTTTACAAAGCCTTTGGCTCCCTATTTGTAGATGCAGAAGTGTTTGTCGGTTTCAAAATCGATTTTTAAAGTTTTCAGTTAAGGTTTGATTTCCTCTATGATTGGTAACCGAATTTGAGTCAAGGCATGATTGGTAACCGAATTTAAGTCATGGCATGCTTGGTAACCGGTTTCTTTAGATTTAACAGCAATTGAAGGCGATTTTGGAGGTTACGGAAGCTGAAATTTCGGGCGGTTGAATCTTAAACAGATTTAAGAGTTTGATCTAGTATAAGATGTGTATCTCAGCGGTGTTTTGGTGTGTGCGGGTTTGTGAGGGATCCGGGTTCGATCCGATTACTCCTTTTTGTTCATTTTTTTATTCTTTTTTATTTTAGTTTTATTTATTATATTAATACCTTTTATTCTTTTATTACTCAACGTATTAATTATTAAATTTTCTTATTACCCATAAATAAAAATAATAAATAACAGTACTAATAAATTCCGTATCGGACTATATCATAAATACTATAATTTCAAACGGAGCGTGTTTTGAAACCCGCTTTTGCATGAATGTTACAGTATCCCCTACTTTTAAGAATTTCATCCCGAAATTTATGTAGAAGTAGTAACTGGGAAAAGATGCGGGTATTTTTCGCGCATGGAGTCTTCGCGTTCTTAAGTAAACTCAGGTCCTCGTTTTGACTCCCAACACACCCTGACGATTGGACTACGACTTAATCTTAAACGTTTTTCGCCGTAGTCCATAATTTTTACAGGTATTTCAATGAAGTGCATTGATTCATCGATTTGAATATCTTCTAATGGTATGTGGAGATTTTCGTCGGTGAGACACTTCTTCAGGTTTGATACGTGGAATGTGGGATGAATTCTGCTGAGTTCTTCTGGTAGGTCAAGCTTGTATGCTACAGGACCGACTCTTTCGAGTATTTTGAATGGTCCCACATAGCGTGGTGCTAGTTTTCCTTTTTGACCGAAACGAACCACTCCCTTCCACGATGATACATTCAAAAGTACTTGATCACCAACACAAAACTCCAGTGGCTTTCGTCGTTTATCAGCGTAACTCTTTTGACGACTTCGAGCCCCTAGAAGATTATTGCGGATCTGACGAATTTTATCAGTCGTTTCTTGAATTAATTCAGGTTCAGTGATTTGTGCTTCACCGATTTCGTGCCAACATATAGGAGATCGACACTTACGACCATATAGAGCTTCAAAAGGAGCCATACCGATGCCGGAATGATAACTATTGTCGTACGAAAATTCAGCTAACGGTAGAAGGGTATGCCAATTACCCTTGAAGTCTATGACACATGCTCACAACATGTCCTCAAGGGTTTGTATGGTGCGCTCAGATTGACCATCAGTTTGAGGGTGAAAGGCAGTGCTGAGATCTAAACGCGTACCCAAAGTTGATTGTACGGCTTGCCATGTGAGTGAAGTAAAACGACCGTCTCGATCTGAAATGATACTTAAGGGCACACCATGACGGCTTACAATTTCATTGATATAGATACTAGCTAACTTCTCGTTCTTGATGTCTTCGCGGATTGGAATGAAATGAGCCGATTTAGTAAGACGATCAATGATAATCCAAATGGTGTCATACCCACTGGAGGTGCGAGGTAACCCGGTGATGAAATCCATAGTTATATTTTTCCACTTCCAAACAGGTATTTCGGGTTGGACAAGAAGTCCCAAAGGTCTTTGATGTTTAGCTTTCACCTTAGAACATGTAAGGCACTTGGAGACAAATATAGCGATATCTTTCTTAATGCCAGGCCACCAATATGAGTGTCGTAAGTCTTGGTACATCTTATCAGCACCTGGATGTATGGAGTATCGGGTTTTGTGAGCCTCATTCATAAGAAAAATACGAAGATTGTCGCGATCAGGTATCAAATACGGTTTAGGTAGTAAAGAATACCATCGGACTTGGTTTCTATTTTGAGTTCAGCTCCACAAGACAGTTCATCTCGCACATCATTATCTGTGACAGAGGTATGTTGAGGTGCTCGAATTCGGTTTTGAAGATCGGTCACGATTTGAGAAATAACAGACGGATGGAGTTTGCATACTCTTTTCGACTAAGGGCGTCAGCCACAACATTAGCCTTGCCAAGATGATATCGAATTTCACAATCATAATCATTTAAGAGTTCGACCCAACATCTTTGCCTCATGTTCAACTCTTTTTGATTAATAATATGTTGAAGACTCTTGTGGTCGGTGTAAATTTCACACTTGGTACCATAGAGATAGTGTCTCCATATCTTTAGAGCGAACACGACTGCTCCAAGTTCGAGGTCGTGAGTGGTATAGTTCTTTTCATGCACTTTGAGTTGCCTTGAGGCATAGGCTATCACTTTTCCTCCTTGCATTAGAATGCAACCTAAACCTTGTCCTGACGCGTCGCAATAAACCACGAAGTCTTCACAACCATAAGGAAGTGTAAGGATAGGTGCATCACAAAGCTTTTTCTTCAATGATTGAAAAGCCTCTTCTTGCTTGGGCCCCAAATAAAAGGTTTACCCTTGTGAGTCAAGGCTGTGAGTGGAACGGCGATACGAGAGAAATTTGCGATGAAACGTTGATAATAACCAGCTAGACCAAGAAATGACCTAACTTCGAAAGGTGTGTGTGGCGCTTGCCATTCTTGCACCGCTTTGATCTTTGCAGGGTCGACATGAATCCCTTTTTCGTTAACGACATGACCAAGAAATTGCACCTCTTTTAACAAAAACTCACATTTCGAGAACTTAGCATAAAGCTTTTCAGTCCTCAAAAGTGTTAGAATAAGTCAAAGATGTTGCTCATGATCGGATTTAGTTTTGGAGTAGATAAGGATATCATCAATGAAAACTATGACAAAACGATCGAGATAGGGTTTACACACCCTATTCATCCAATCCATGAAAACAGCCGGAGCATTAGTCAAACCAAAAGGCATAACCATGAATTCATAGTGGCCATAACGAGTTCGAAACGCAGTCTTTGGAATGTCTTCTTCACGTACTCTAAGTTGATGATAACCAGAACGAAGATCGATTTTTGAAAAATATGTGGCACCTTGAAGTTGATCTAGAAGATCATCGATACGAGGTAATGGATAGCGATTCTTGATGGTCAGCTTGTTGAGCTCTCTATAGTCGATACACATACGAAAAGTTCCATCTTTCTTATTTACGAATAAAACCGGTGCACCCCAAGGTTATGAGCTAGGACGTATAAATCCCTTGTCAGTCAACTCTTGCAGCTGACTGGCTAACTCTTGCATCTCAGATGGGGCTAACCGATATGGAGATTTCGCGACTAGTGTAGCACCAGGTACAAAATCGATTCGGAATTCGACTTCTCGCACAGGAGGAAGTCCTGAAACGTCGTCTTGAAAAACTTGAGGAAATTCTTTAACAATTGGAATATCTTCAAGCTTCTTTTCCTTGCCTTCCTTTTTGACGATTTGAGCTAAAAATGCGATATAGTCTTTGCGAAGGTATCTTAGAGCTTGGATACATGACATCAATTTGAGCCCTTTAGAAGGAGTTTCACTAAAGATACGTAAAGTTTGACCGTCAGCGAGAGGAATTCGAATAAACTTCTCGTAGCAAACAACTTCAGCGTGATGCTGACTAAGCCAGTCCATACCGATGATAACATCGAAACTACCCAATTTCATAGGATAAGATCAATTAAGAAATCGTGATCATTAAGGGTAAGAGTACAATCACGAATAATCGAGTCTAACATAATAGGTTCACCATCCGCAACTTCCACCGTGAATGATTCAGATAGACTAAAGCGAGGTAAATCAAGAATAGATTCGAACTCTAAGGACACGAAACTCTTATCCACATCAGTGTCAAATAGTATAGATGCATAACTACCAAGAAACGTACCGTTGACCACATTATTATTAGCCCTAGCATGGTTGGCATTGATGTTTAAAGCTCTTCCTCTAGCAGGTGGATTAGCTTGGTTGGCTTGATTCACCAGGTTGGCTTTAGCTTGAGCATTTATGATGTTCACCAAGCGTGGGCAAGTGTTTCGAAAATGGGTTGGATTGCCACAGTTAAAACATGCTCTAACTGGTTGCATCATCGGGTAATTGGGTTGGTAGTAGGGTTGAGCCATGGGTTGTGCAGGTGGTAAGAGTAAACATTGTTGGTATTGGGCTTGGGGTTGATTGCGGTTTGGATTTTGGAGGATGCGACAGGTTTGAATTGTGTGACCTGCACGGCCACAACTTGTGCAATATTGACATGGGTTCTCAGGAGGGTGGTGATATTGGCATCGGTTGCATTTTGGATGAGGACCAATGTATGGTTTCTTGAATGGAGCAACAGGAGGAGCGACTTGAGTGATTGGGCAGCAGTGATAGGGGAATTGGTTTGGGTAACGACGAAATTATTGCCATTTCGTTTCCTCTTACCAGCAAACTTAGAAGACGAACCTGTTTGGGTTGGGGTTGGGGTTTCAGCAGGTGTCTTGTCTTTCTTCTTCTCATCTTTAAAACCGCCATTTCGGATGCGATTTTCTGTGAGCTCAGTAGCCAGCTCCATTGCAGCTTCAAGTGTTGTAGGTGTGGTACTCAACATAGAATCTTGAATTTTCGAGGGAAGACCTCAAATGTAGTGCTCAATTAAACAATAGAGGGGAGTGAACAAGTTGGGGACCATCTGATTCAACTCGAGGAATCTCTTGTTGTATGTTGTTGGTCTCCCTCCTTTTGTTTCAATGAGTAGAACTCATCCTCCAATTTCTTGATTTCGCTTCTTGGCCAGAAGCGTCTTGTCATGATTTCCCTCAACTCTTCCTAAGTCAAGGCCATAGCAGCTTCAGCACCTCGCTTGCCCTTCTCTGTGTTCCACCATGTAAGTGCTACCCCATACAAATGACCGGTAGCACATCGCACCTTGCGATCATCAGGACAATCGTAATTGAGAAAAGTGCTTTCCATCTCCTCAATCCAACGAAGGAGAGCGGTGACACCTTCGGTCCCTTCTTATTTTGGAGGATCGTAGGATTTGAAATGCTTGTAGGTGCATTTAGTGGTGTTAGAGAGAGCTTGGCGATATTTTGACCTTCTGTATTGGTGGGGTTGATGGGATTGGCGGCAAGTGCTTGTTGAACTTGTATGACAATGTCAGCAAGTACGGCAGCCATCTGTTGAGCGATTTGAGTGGCCATGCGTTCGCTAGATCTTCCTGACCTTCTACCACCTCGAGAGTGTCTAGCAGACATCTACAAGAAATATGTAGCGAGATTATGAATTGAACGTTTTTACGTGTCATGTGTCGTAAAAAGTGAAAACAATATTCAAAATAAATGAAAACAAGAAATTAACTACATCCATAGGATGTCTTGAGCTTGCTCATGTTTGGGCCTCCAAATGTCTCCCATACTTCAGCCTAGGTAGTCATGTGGGCCCCCATGACTAATGGGCTTTGTAGGGTTCACATTGGTGTTGGCCTGTTAATGCTTGCATCACCCGAATGAAAATCGTAAAACATGATTGCAATGTATAAGGTCAGAGGGTGTCCTGGTGTAGACACAATGACAACTCAAAGTGGGGTTAGTTCACACGACGTTTGGTGTGGCATGCTTTGTCCTAATAGGTCTTCATACTCTCATCGTTAGTCCCCAGATAGGCAAACAGGTCCATTATATTGTATTTATACGAATGCCAATCCTAGACAGGACGTCCCAACTACCGGTACTTGTACCCTTCCAGTTACTACATGCCCGTCGTAGAACTCACTTTGATGAGATTGAAAATATTAAAACATTACAAAATCTTTGAGAAAGAAATCATGAAAATTATGAAATGGTATATATAGATCGTAATGGACATCACACATTAACATGTAATTGTGAAAGTGCTTGCATGCATTTGTGTGTGAGATAAACTTGAAACAAATAAACATCATTTTGCATGTAACACAAAAACAATTGAAATCTAAACATCCCTATAGTCAAAAGCTCTGATACCAATCTGTCACACCCTGACCCGCATCGGAAATAGAAGTCGGGGCATAATTGGGTTATCATCAAAGCTCATGACATTTACTAAAATTAAGTTTCATATTTATTAATTTGAAATTTAAGAACAAATATCCAAACACAAAGAAACATACAAGCACAAGAAAACATTGTTCTAAACAAGATATATTTTATTCATCTTCTAAGGCCAATTCTATGTGTTTCTCTCCTCAGCATGTCCACCTCTATCATGTGTAAACAAGAGTTTGAGTCAACAAAAGTTGGCGAGTGAATCTGAATTTAACAATTAAATAGTTTAATATATTGGTTGTTTCAATAAAAATGTGCAGGGACCATATATGAACTTATGCATATGTAATTAAATCACAAACCACATAATATCAACAATGAGCATATGAACATGATGCATGATGAACTTGAGTTCAAGGCTCAACCAAACGGAGCCGATCTAATGAGGTACCTGATGCCCAACTCGTATCCCACGAGGAACTGATGAGCCTTAAATGAATGATTTCGCTGAAATGATAAAAATGTAATCACATATAACCACAACTATTAAACATACACATTAGATTACATAATGGTAGTAGCACACGTATTTGTATAAATAAAATAAATAACGACACTTGATACACCCCAAAACGTTAATAAAAGGGGGAATTTGTAAGGATTCACTCACAGTGGGTCCGTTTCTTTGGATTTATGATGAATGCGCACGAGTTTAGGAGTTAACCGACGAAGGAACTAACCTAAATAATAATGCAATAATTCGATAAATAAATAAAAGTTAATATTTTAATTTGATACTTTTTATTAGATTTTTAGGTTATTTTTATGGTATTTAATACAAAATTTTAAGCTTTAAAACCTTATTTTTAAGTATTTTTAACAAATTTTTAAAGAAATAAAAAGGATTTTTATTTTAAAAATACCCTTTTTCTCAAGGTTGACTGGTCAACGGCCGGTTGGACCGGTTTGATTATTGGCTTCGTGTGAGGTTCGAACTCGTGACATCCCGTATACGTGCACGCAGCTCTACCAACTGAGCTACGTGTCTAACCCGAAATAATCCTGATTTTAATTACTCTTATATTCTACTTACATTATTTCAGAAATTGTTTATTTTAAAAAGATTTAAAATCATCGAACCGGCGTGTAGAACCTGTCTCGACCCCGTGTCCTCAAGCTTCATTTTCACCCAGTCCAACCAACTGGATTGGGTGTCTAACCCGTTTAATATGGAAATTATAATATACTTAACAACTTAATGAGCCTTGATTTATTTAAGTTTTGAAAAAGAATTTTATTGCTGAAAAACCGGTTATGTACAAGAGTCGAACCTGAGCATGTTTGCATATATTGCACACAGTCCACCATTGGACTGTGTGTCTAACCCGGTTAAACATAAAATTTTAATTACATTTATACACTTATTTCCGATCATCTTCTACATCTAGAAACCCACTGTTACAAGATCAATCCTTTAAATCTTGATAATTCAATTTTTTTTGTTACAACATTAAAACACAAAGATAGAGAGAATGGTTATGTACCGAACGGTGACTGTTGTTTCTCCGGTGACACCTCCGGTAATTACACCAAAATTCCGGCGTCTTGCGGCGAACTCCGGCGAAGTAGAAAATTGGGAATAGAGATCGCGTGTTGTGTTTGAGAGTTTAGGCAAACGAATAAGCGAGGTTTACAAAGCCTTTGGCTCCCTATTTATAGATGCAGAAGTGTTTGTCGGTTTCAAAATCGATTTTTAAAGTTTTCAGTTAAGGTTTGATTTCCTCTATGATTGGTAACCGAATTTGAGTCAAGGCATGATTGGTAACCGAATTTGAGTCATGGCATGGTTGGTAACCGGTTTCTTTAGATTTAACAGCAATTGAAGGCGATTTTGGAGGTTACGGAAGCTGAAATTTCGGGCGGTTGAATCTTAAACAGATTTAAGAGTTTGATCTAGTATAAGATTTATTTGTTTTGGGTTTGAAAACATATGTTGTGTGTATCTCAGTGGTGTTTTGATGTGTACGGGTTTGTGAGGGATCCGGGTTCGATTCTGGTTACTCCCTTTTGTTCATTTTTATTTTATTCTTTATTATTTTAGTTTTATTTATTATATTAATACCTTTTATTCTTTTATTACTCAACATATTAATTATTAAATTTTCTTATTACCCATAAATAAAAATAATAAATACCACTACTAATAAATTCTGTAACGGACTATATCATAAATACTAGAATTTCAAACATAGCGGGTTTTGAAACCCGTTTTTACATGAATGTTACAAATAATATATAAACTATGTGTAAACTGACCAAAACGACCATTTGGTGCATAGTTTGGTCATAAAAGATAAATTACACATATAATTGACATCCTACTGATATTATATAAAAAAAATCATTTTTCCAGAACACTTATGGTTATAACATTAAATTATAATAAAGTTCCTTTTATATGGTATGAAATTACCGAAATGCCCTTATGGGGCATAATTTCATTTTAAAATCTTAACGGGCATATAAGTTGATATCCTACTGATATTACAACTTAATTAAAGTATAATGACATATAGAACTTGTCCATGACTCATCCGGTTACCCGATATCGCTAATATGCGTACGGTTAAGTATATGTAACTATTTTACGGGAATTAACCGAATTGGTTTAACCTTGTCATTTAAGTTTCAAAATCCAAAATGTTTATAGTTTACCCATATTATGCAAGTCAAGGTACTTGTCGGTTTAAACTATATTCTATCGATCATCGTTTAAACAAGCGCTATACGTCTTGATCCCGTACACTATTCGGTCTAAGTCTATGACTTAAATAACACCGTTAGTATTTAATTGGTTAGCTTATGCCATAATCCAGACTAGAGCCTTCCGTTAAATGCTATCTGCACTTAATTCATTTTGGATACGGCTGAGATATAAAATCTTGCATTTTAAACAAGGCTAATTCAGGTAAATACTCTTGGCTTATTTTCCTTATACGGGATTGGGATACGGTAAATTATTACCGCTTGGTCGGAAATGGAATCAATCGAATGCCGGATGGTGGCTAGTAAATCCGCATATTCTGTTTTAATTAGTTTTGTTTGATAACTTAAACATCAGGGGTTAAATTACCGTGTCCTGGATATCCTCGGCTCATTACATTAGATAATGGCCACGACCTTAGCACGGGGTGTAGGCATACACCTGACAGACGCTCAAATGTAAATTACCCAAGACGTTGGGGATAACTCCTCTGTGAGTTCTAAGTGGCGTGTATTTAATCATGTCTCGGTCTCTGTACTGGGCCGTGTATGTATGGACAAACATGTGAATCTGTTAACAAGGTTACAAAGTAACTTTCCCAAGTTATAAAAGATTTGTGCCATTTGCACTTAAATCTAATTTCTAAAATGTTTTCAAAATGAGTCAGTCGGGTGTATTTACCAGCGAAAGCTGACGTATTTTCAAAAGACTAAGCTGCAGGTACAATACAAAATAGGCTGGAAGCTGCTCTGTAGTGAAATAAGAGGATCTTGCAAATCCTTAGATCTGCCCTAAAGTCTGTTGTACATTTTATGATCTGCCTGTGGATCTTCTATTACGAGCCTATATATTATTTTGTATTTCGAACATTTGGTTTGTAATAGTAATTTTATTCCAACACTTCCCGTTGTGCCGTGTTTAATTGACAATGATGTTATCAACTGACATCACGATACTTACCCACCCGGACCCACCGGTGTATGGATTTGGATTGGAAATCCGGGGTGTAACATAGGGCCCATGCGTGAATAAGATATCCTGCAACAAAACATGCACATCAAATAATCATAAATCATGCCAAGTAAAGTAAACGTAAAGCAAGAACCAAAAATGAAGTGATACTCGTCATAACCAATAAGTAGCTTAGACTCAATAAGTGTATGGTAAAGCAACAAAGCTAAAGTCACAATCAGGAACATACCATAAGCCCCCACAAACTCAAACGGTATACACCGAATAACAAACAGATCAAGTCACCTAAAGTAAGCAAAACTATTTTAGAGGCTCAGACTATTAGCTGCAAGCGTCGGCTACGTTGAAGCCATTTTGGCAGCCATGCCGAATCTTCACAGTCTCAACAAATTACATCACAGTTCATTTTAAAAAAAACATATCTACAACACCAAACATATATACGCCACCCAAAAACATCAAATAAAATATCAAAGCATCAAACCACATGCAAATCGAAAAGCTACGATAATCATCAACCACATAAAATAAAACGGCCGAGAAGAAATAACATAGGTAAGATAAAACCTGTACGAAGTCAAAATGACAGTAAAACCAACAATACCAAAACAACCAACACAAATGTGATAAAATTGTAAGAATTTAACAGCTAAATAAAAGCATGTTAAACGCTTACAAAAGTCTCAGCACATCATCATCGACACAAAGGACACCTTACTAATCCGCAACGCCACAATATTAATATAATGTTATTACCAAGATGCCGCTCGATCGAAATGGGTCTAATCCTGATATGGGTATTGGCGCCTTTGATTAAAGAATGTTCTCCGCCTTTTTCCTCCACCTACCGTCAGTAAATATGCAAGAAAAGCTTATTCTTGCATACCAAATAACGAAAACTCAGAAATATTCAACAACAATGGTCTTAGCATAGCATCATAGACCAAAACGAATACCGTAAATAGCCTCACAAAGCTAAACAATCATCAACAAACAATGAACACCCATCAATACACAAACATTTCGAAACAATCAACAAAATATATCTAAAATTAGAGTGAAAACAATCTTGAACAACTTAAACGTCATCCTCACCAACGGAACAAACTGAAACACAAGCATTGAAGAACAAACATCTTAGCATCGCATCATAGAAAAGGAAACTGTAAACGATCTCTAATAACAAAAAAGCCATCATCGGAGACCAGATCACACTGGAAAAAAGCAAAATCAAACAAGATTGAAAAACACGCAATCAACCTGAAAGTATGTAAATGCATGTATAAACAGTCTATGAAAAACCAATTAGTTATCTTCATCAACAAAGTAACATTAAACACACAAAGTTTAACAACTTTGAAACACATGCAAGTATGTGATCGCACGATAAAACACAAAAAAACCCAAGATTCACCAACTTTGAAACACATGCAAGTATGTGACCGCACAGTAAAATAAAAAAAAACCCAAAATCCAACAACTTTGAAACACTACGAGTATGTGATCGCATGATAAAACACAAAAAAAACAATACAACATCAAAGCCAACACTGGAGGAGAATCGTAAGAAAACAATAAGAAAGCAATAGGTAAACCCAAAACCCAATAGAAACAATCGTATTTCAAAAACAAAACCTAATGTTAACAAAAGAGAAACATTAAGAAAGAACACTAAACGCTAACGAACTTCATAAGACAACTGAAATCGTAAAATGAAACCATTACCAAAAACAAACCCAAAGTATTCAACAAGAACAAAAAGGCTAAACAAAACGTAAAACGACAACAACAAACATAGACAAAATGCGTACGAACATCATCGTAAAATGAAACCATCAAACAAAGTACGTGAACAAAGAGGAAATGGTAAGTACCTGAGCTCGCCGAAAAATCACCAGATAAGGCATCGGTAAGAAGAAAGAAAGATAAACGGTGTTGGGTGAGGGACTTCCCCTTTTAAATCCTTTGCCGACCATAAAAGTAAAAAAACCAAAAAACGAAAGGATCAACCCACTCAAAGCAATGAAAACCAACAAATCAAAAGGTACAACTAACAATGCATAGAATTCTTGTAAATTAACATTATATTTATAGTTTTCATCTTTTACATTTAACCCAACATTTTTTCAACTTTCAACTTCAGTCCTATTTAGTTTTCACATTTTACAATATTTTTGTTTTATGTTTTGGTCTAAGTTTTTCGACTTAACGCCTTGCAACCTGCGTATATGGTTCAACGTTTTTACATCTATTTTTTCTCGTTTAACGATTGCATTGTGATTTACGTTTTGGTCTACTTTTTGCATTAACACGTTGCAACGGGAATTCGTGGTTTAATATTTTTATGTTTATTTTTCGCTAGTGACAGTGTGACATTAATGTTACTTGACATGGTTTTACGTCCATCACCGCAACGCACGGAGCTTAAGTTACAAAAATAATACTAAACCATTGCTTACACCATAATTAATATTTTCTCAAATCCACGCTTGAGGTTGGCCTAAGCGTGAAGGGAGTGTTAAACTAGATATTTCAAGATATTCTTAGGGTTTGAGTCAATTACAATTTATTTAACCTAATAAAATCAAATTACTTGTCACTTAAAACAATGTGTTGTTGGTAATTCTTGTCTCATCTACCTATTTCTATTTATTTTATGTTATTGGCTTTATTTAGAAATTATAATCAATTAGTGGGATTCCATCACGCTTCGCGGCGAAAATTGGATTGATATCATTTTGGTTTATTATAGTATCAACACTTGTTAGCAATTATAATAAAAAAACTCAAATGCGCAAATTAATATTGCCATGTGTTTTATGTTGTAAGGGTATGTTTAGAATAAGAAAAACAAAAGAATTTAAAAAAAAAAACCAAAAAAAGAAAACCAAATAAGTAAAATTTAAAAATAGTTAGATAATATAAAACTCTTAAGGAAATTAAAGTAAAAAAACCAAGGAAATTAAAAGAAAAGGAAAAAAGAAACTAAAAAGAAAATAATGAAATTTGCAATTATTGAAGTACCACGAAAAAAAAACATTTTCATCGAGATTAGTATGACTAATTCTTTTTCTTATTTTTTTGATCAGTGTGACTAATTTAGTACTTTGTTTAACCAAATTTTATGTAATTTACTTAAACAATATACTAAATAGAATGAAATTTATTTGTTTCTAATTATTCAATAATTTAAGGCTTTAAGCAATGAAATATATTTGTGAAAGTAAACTTTATTAACTATGTATGTATGTTGTTGGGCTTAGGTCATTAAACAGCCCACTGAAATGGTGATAATGGTGCACAACATATTGTACCTGAAGCAATATAAATTGTAAATCTACAATAGTAACTTTTTACTGCATGACAAACTTGTTATTTAATATATTCTGGCATTCTTACTGCGCATTGTAGCAAAGGATTTTTTTTCTGCGTGTTATAACGAAGAATTTCTGAACGATAAAAATCAGTTTTTTAAGTTACTATAATAAATTATATTATAATATATATTCAAGACTAACTTGTTTTAATTAATAATTACCTATTTTAAAACAAAAATTTTAGACAATGTAAAAGTAAGTAAACAATTTTTTTCTGTGTGTATGGTCCGTTTTCTAAATAACATATATCGTGAATTTAGTTGTAAAAAAATTAACGAACGAAGGTTATAAGAGAAAAATAAAAAAATTCGGTTAGAGGCTTATAAGGGATTAATTTGAAACTTAAAAAAATATTGAAGTTGTATCAGTGTGAAACAGTTTAAAAAAAGTAAAAATAACTTTATTAAATTTCTGGGGATATTTGATAAATTCATAAAATTTTAAGGGATAAGAATTAGGGTTATTGGATATTAATAAATCTATGTTTTATCTGTTGACCGATAATAATCTCAACTTTAAAAATTCACTCCAACGATCTCAACTTGTAAGAATTTGACCCCCGTTAATCCTCGTAAGAATCTGTTTAGACTAAACCCAAACCCGTAGATTTCGTGTTAGCTTCGTGTTCGGTTTTCGTGTCATGTCAATTCACACCCCTATTCAGCACCGTTATCAGTACTGAATATTTTCAACACTGAGTAGCAAGAAAGTTGTTCTTCAGTACTGAAATGGATGCATCAGTTATAAAACTGAAAGTAACCGTCCACCATTATGACGGTTCACCCCTGGATTTGAAGTTCATTTTGGCCATTTTTAGAGTACAACTTTTTAACAGAAGACACACTCGTTCATAATTTCTCCCTCTTAAAATTTCGGCAACAACAAAATATCTCAATCTGAATGTATTTACACGACTTTTAAAAATATCCGAGTTATTACGAATCACAAAACCAACATATACATATATTCGGCTCTCTATGTAATCCCATATTAATAACTATTTTAAATATTTTCTATCAAGAAGTTTTATCATGATAAGTATAATTATGCAATTGATTCTGCATAACTCAACTTATCGTTTTTTGTCTTTTTTTTTAAATATCCATTTGCTTCGCTAAAGTTGAATACTTCATATATTAGCCGTTTGGTTGTTTGTGTGCAACACCAGACAAAGATGACCAATATGGAATGTAATCAACGACCATTAATTATTGGACTTCCATCTTCTGTATTTTTTTATTGGTAAACTTTATCCAAACACTATATTACATCAATTAACTAAATAACACTCTTTTGTTTAGAATTGAACTTAGGATTTCCCCTTTACTAAACATAAATCTCTACCAATTGATTCTTATATACCACATTTTATATAAGAATAAGCTTGAACTTGGATGATATTGGCCTAAAAGAAAAAAACTATACAGTCAAATATCATATTATTTGATTAAAAAAAGATATAAGAAGTTTTTTTGAAAGCATACAGACAAATATCATATTGTTGATTAAGAAAAGATATAAAAAGTTAGATGGTGTTTGGTATGTAAGAATAAGAGGTGTAATGGAATGGATGATTACGAGGTAATGAATTTAAATGGTATTTGGTTGGTCAATGCAATGGAATCACCCATTCCATAAGACATTTCATTCCCTTAAAATCATTCCATCAACCCCCATGTTTTTTTTTCATTCCAGACGCTCTTGCACTATTCATCAACAACATAATAACCCACCACCTTCGCCACCACCCACCACCACCACCACCACCACCATCCACCATCAATGCCATCACCGCCACCCGCAACCCACCACTGCCTCCATCGCCACCCTGATAGCCACCGTCGCCACCACCCGCCACCGTTGCAACCCACAGCCGCAAGCGCCACTTGCTCCGCCACCCACCCTCACCGTCGACGCCACCAAACACCACTGCCTCCGCCACCCACCACCATCTCCGCTGCCACCAACCACCACCGACGGCCGTCGTCGCCTTTGCGTCGTACCGCCACTCGCCTCTGCCAACACTGCCCATCGCCATCGTCGCTGCCATCCACCACCGCCACCTATAACCACCCACAATCACTACCACCACCACTCACGCTGATTTTATTCCTTCCTTTTTTTGCCTACCAAACAATATTGTAAGTTCAGTGATCGGATCTAAACAGGTATCGTAAGACTAATCGATTGCGGAAATAAAGGATTAGAATGAAGAACAATCCTTGAATCAAAGCAACTTGCATACACCAGAATAGTGTTTGATACAAGTTTTTCAATAATAACTCACTAGCCCCAAAACCTTGACCTAATACATGTATTTTACTAATTATATAGCCCACAAGTTACAACCCTAGGCCCATGAGGCACTAGGAAGCCCATAACCCTTTAGGAAGCCCAAAACCCTTTAACTTAGCCCAAATGTAGCACTAATGTGTAAACCTTCAGTTATAAGCCCAACAATCTCCCCTTAGGTTTACAACATTAGGCCTTTAGTCTTTAGGTAGCCCATCGACTCCCAATCTCCCAGCAATTATCCCAGCTACAGCAGTCGTCCAATCTTTAGCACAAACTTCATATAATTATGTTGTTCGAATTTGATTTGCAGCAAGAACTTGCAGATCTTCATCATGAAAACTTACTAAATCCACCACGTCATTCACTTGGAAAGCTTTCTCTTTGGTGACGATCACTACACTTCCAACCTTAGAATCGTCCATCCTAAAATTAAAGTTCTTTAGAATACCTCTGGGGAATGTCGGAGGAACTGGTATCACAAGTTCTTTATCTGTTGGGGGCCACATCACTGATTTAAACCGCCTACCAGTTCTCGCATCACGAACCCCCTTTGTCGCCCGTAGATATGGCTCAGCAGTTTTCATCGTCTTAAATCCAGTCTTGACTTCTTGCTCCAAGCGTTTGAAGAACCTCCAACCCGGTCCCCGTTCTGTAGCATCGTCGTCAGTGTAAGGAGCTCTCAAAAGATCAATTAACGCAACCTTTGTCCAGGTTCAAATTCAGATTCCTTCGAATAATATTCACGGGTACCATCCTGCTTGACGATAATCCACATATTCTTCACATGATCATACGTCCAACTTAACACTCTCGACTTGTTTCCAACTTTGTTGTAATAACTTAAACCGAGTTCCATGACATATCTCTCGGATTGGTTGGAAGGATCCTTTAATTGAAAGTTCTCATCAAGTGGATTCACGTCTACATTCTTCATTAGAACCATCTGCTTTTTCTTTTGAGCCGTTGAACGTTTCTGACTCGTAGTGGATTTCTTCTTTCGATCTCGTAGATAATCATCCAATCCTGCTTGACTATCAGAAGCTAACTGCTCAGCAGCTACACAATCGGTTTCACTCTGCTCGGTTGCTCTCTGTTCGGTTACTCTCTGTTCGGCTGCTCTATGACGATGTTCAATATTCATTGGATCATCGATTGGATCAGAAAATTCACGACCAAACTTGTTTTCTAACTTTGCCTTCAAATCAAAAACCATAGTCATCAACATAGTAACATCTCCTTGCAACTGATCAATAGTCTGATCCCTGACATCGATGCGTGTCTGCAATGAAGCAATCTAGGCATCTTTAAGAACAACTTCCTATTCAAGCACGATCACCCTCGTTTTCAAATCAACAACATCTACATCTTCGTCATCACTATCCAATCCGCTGAACTCAAATGCTCGTTTCTCTGATCGCCTCTAATATTCCGTATCATCACCTTCAACACCATCTGAACCACTACCACCTACTTCAGATCCTCCGGCACCCATTGAGCTACCACCAAAATCCATCATGTGTAACACAAAATCTGCTAGAACAGATACAACAGTAGAATGTGTAGCGACGTGAGTAATTGTTGGTTCTGCAACAATAGTAGATTCGACCATCGGAGCATCAATCAACGACATAGTAACTAAAGATGTAACAGGAGTAGATTCTTCAGCAACACTACCAACCTGAACTTCAGAATGACTTGGTTCTTTAACAGCCCCCGTCCGTCGTCTCTTTACCAATGGTACTTCTTCTTCGTCAATCTCTTCTTTAGACTCAACCATACCAACAGGAATATCAACAGGAGGTATCACAAGAGGAGGATCACCTTGTCGCTCTTGTATTTCTTTCAAGTGTGCAATAAGAGCTTCCAAATTCTCTTTAGTGAGTTCTAGCAATACTTGAGTCAAATGAGCATTAAAATCTGTAATATCATCCAAGAAAGCTTCTTCCTCATCTGTATCAGCATCGGTAACCAGATCCTCAACTTCAATCTCTTTCTCCTTCATCGGTATATCATGTTCCTCAGCTACCATAGTGTTAAGTGGCTTAGGTGCTGGGATATCCTGTCCAAACACCTCACAAAACCTTCAGAATTTCTTCAAAGGTATGCGACCAACGAAAACAGTCTTTGATGTTGATCGATTTTCTTCATAGTTTCGAAAATGGTTGGACCCATTGGCTTCATGTTCAACAAATTAGCATCAGAAGCGTCCTTGGTCAGATTAGGGTACCGGGCCTCCAAAATCAACTGTACAAATCGAGGATATAACAGAAACATTCTTTTCTTCTACTGTTCCAAGATCTTCTTCATATTCTCAAAAATATAACCGGAGAAGTTATATTTCCAATCCATAACAAGAGATACAAACACCAAAGTTTGGGTTTGATTTGGCTGATCTAATCCTCCTTTGTTTTCAGATATACATTGCATAAAGACATGCACCAGTAATCTCAAGTATGCGGGAAACATCTTCTTCAGTATAGGCGGATAAGTTCCCTCGTAACTTATCTCTGTCAGCATAGCATCACTTTCTCCTTGGCGTACAAAGTCGGATCACTTGTAGCATCAGCAAACTGCAATACCTCTCGAACACAGGCTTCAGTGACCAAAATCTCTTTTCCCTGAATCTGTGAACTGATGTATGGCCTCCCATCAACGCCTCTCAAACGGAATCTAGCTCTCTTCCCAAAAGTATGCACAAGATCTCCATATATAACTGGGTTGGCTCGAAGGGCGTATGCAATCTTGCACTCATTCAGACCAGCCATCATGGATCTAAACTCCTGGAAAAATTTTGCTGGAGGATCGGATAAATAACGTGCCTGGTTGTGAAACTGCTCTTCCACCAGCATAACTGCGTCAAACGCCTCTTCCGCCATTTCTGTCAGAAAGAATAAACAAGTTAAGTCAAGCTCAACAAAACCAGCTGACAGGTCATCTCAAGAGTCAATAAATTCGAAAGGTTCAAAATAGTTCAAAATATCAATCACTTGAAAGGTTCAAAAGACATTTCAAAGGTTCAATCATTGACAAGGTTCAAATACAGTGCAAAGGTTCAACTATTTGAAAAGGTTAAGACAGTTCAAAAAGTTCAGACTTTAGAATCTGGATTCAAAACGGTTCAACAGGAATCCAGATGAACCTTTCATCACTCTGGATAAATATTATCCGAGATGAAATGCGATTTCATTCAATTCGATTGAATATGCATCCAGAATGAAATCCAAAATACCAATCTATTTGAAGATCAATCCGAAATTCTATCCAAAATGCATGAATATTTGAAGATTATCATTTAATTTCATAATTAAGAAGCATTTTATACCTAATTCGGATGAATTTTAACAGGAAATCCGAAATGAAGATGAAAAGTGAATTCGGAAAATGAACAGAGGATTTCAGAAAATTTTTTGTGAATGATCCAAAATGTAACTCTGATTCATTTATAGACTATTCCGGAATGGGCTTGGGCCTAAAACCTTTGGGCCCAAGTCAATCTGGATTCCATCATCCGAGATTAACAAACAATCCGGATTTGGCTTATGTTGGGCGCAATCCGGAACAGTGAATTGTCAGTGGGCCTATCCGGAAAGGGTTTGAAAGCCCAATCCGGAACAGTACCACCATTAGCCCAAACTTGTTTAATTTCAAGATGTTCAAAAATTTTATTTGATTAGCCCAATTCCAAAACTTAGCAGGCCAGTCCAATATATTTTTGTTCAATTTCAAGACGTTCAAAAATTCTATTTGATTGGCCCAGTTCCAAAACTTAGCAGGCCAATCCAATATCCCTTGATAGAAAACATCTAACCAAAAATAAAAAATTTAACTAACCAAGCATCCAACCACTCTTTGCCAATTACAAAAGCAAGTAAAATATTTAAACAAAAACACATACACAGCCTTGTTATGGGATCAAATTGTTTTTAAGTCGACTAAGGAACATTTTTCAGTGCGAGCAGGGTCAAATTTGTCTAAGCAATTGCCAATATACTTGTCCATTTAAACCTAAAGCTATTATACTATGAAATCCGTGTGTCCCATACCAGGACATACCCCCGCGATCAACGTAAGCACAACGATTCATCGTAGCAGGTGAGTATACTGAGGTCATCCTTTATCTTTTACAACATCAGACTAGTGGTGAACAGGTCAGTACTTTTGTACAGCAGAGTGACTAATAGTATCTAACGAGGGTTAGGCAGATACCTTAAGTGGTATGTTTGAATTCCTGGAATTTTCTCAGAATGAGAGTTCCTCCCTTTTAAGGTTTTGGCCCTTCTATTTTGGCTCTTTTAAAGATATCCTGACTGTGCCTAGGTCTGCATATAATCTGGATGCAACAGAAGGGCAGCCAAGATATCCCCGGATGACTCAACAGCATAAAGACCAAAACCTCAGGCGTTGGCTATCTATCAACGCAGGATTTAAGACCATGAAATCATACGCATACAGTGTGTGACCCACTGAATATATAGTTCTTTATGTTTATATCATTTGGCTTCCACTATCCGGTTGAGATCTAGACCTATCAACATATCACCTTCGATCCAAGTCTTTCCCGCTACTACACCTTACATATGTTAGTCAAAGCCTTTATCACGAGAAAATATTTCATTTCCCAATCATTGCAAAAACTGTTTGAAACTATTTTTGTTGTTTTTTGAATTTTTAATTTTTTTGTTTTCTTTTTTTTAAGATTTCTCCCCCTAACTTTGTGCATACATATGAACAAATTTACGAGGCAAACACAAATAAAAGAAAGAACACAAACTAAACAGAAAAAATAGAGGAAGCTCAGTTAGAAAAACGGATCATTTTGAGAAGATCCACAATCACTTGAAATCGCGCGTTGCTAACGAGTTTCGTGAATAAATCCGCCACGTTTGCATCGGTGTGGATTTGCTTAAAGTTTAACGAGACCCTTTTCATAGCAATCACGAATAAAGTGAACTTTGATATTTATGTGCTTGGTTTTGGAGTGAAAAACAGGGTTTTTGACAATTTGGGTAGCGGCATCATTATCACAATAAATTGTTGTGTTTAGATAAGTCAAACCGTAATCCGCAAGCTGGTGTTGCATCCATACCTGGGAGCAGCAAGTTGATGCTGCGACATATTCTGCTTCCGCTGTAGAAAGCGAAACTGTCTACTACTTCTTGCATTGCCAAGAGATTAATCTATCTCCCAAGAATTGGCATCCAGCTGAAGTTGAGCGCATATCCCTGTTTGTACCTACAAGATTACTATCAGAGAAAGCATATAGTTCAAATTCAGAATTTTTAGGATACTAGAGGCCCAGTGATGGTGCCCCTTTGAGATACCTAAAGATTCTTTTAATAGCATATAAATGAGAGAGTTTAGGAGTAGCATGATATCGAGCACACTGGCAAACGGCAAACATGATATCTGGCCGACTTGCAGTGAGATACATGAGTGAGCCAATCAGAGACCGGTACATGGTTGGATTGACAGGCGTTCCTTCACCGTCTTCACTTAACAAAGGCCGTTCCGCAATAGGTGAAGCCATAGGCTTTGAATCTATAAGCTTGAATTTGGCAAGAACATCATTGACATATTTTCCTTGATGGATCAAGATTCCTTGTGGGCTTTGACGAACTTGAAGTCCCAAGAACATAGCCATCTCCCCCAGTGAGCTCATCTCAAATTTCTTCTTCATGACCTCTTCAAATTCCCCACAGACCATCATCCGTAGAACCAAAAATAATATCATCGATGTAAATTTGAACAATAATGGTGTCCTTGTCAACACGTTTTAATGAAAAAAGTTTGATCAATGGTTCCCCGAGTATATCCATGAGCAAGAAAATGCTCTGTTAGGGTTGCGTACCACGCACGAGGCTCTTGATTCAATCCATACAAAGCTTTATCCAATTTGTATGCATAATCTAGTTCCTGCAAAGCGACATCATGCATAGCGTCAGCCCAGCCTGGTTCTTGCAAAGCGACATCAATGCTTTTAGGTTCAATTTGTGAGATAAAGCAAGAATAAAGGCAAGTATTGATATCTCCTAATTGACTGCGAGTTCAAACTGTAGTAGTAACAGGACTAATAACATTTTCAATTGGATGATCGCGCTGTAGACGTTGTGGTATAGGCGTAACAGGGACAAGGAGAACTACTTGCAAGTTTGTAACACTCTGTGAGGCAACTCCAGATGGCTCCCCCTCATGTGGGAGTGTTGACTGATGAATTAACAGAATAGTCTGGTGGTGTAGGCTCAGGAAACAGAGATGAGCCTAAGACATCAGGAGGTGTAGGCCCTTCATTTGCCACAGGAGGTTCTGTGTTTGGAGCCTCAACTTAAGGGGAACCATCCTGAGGGATCTATTCAGAAGCAGTTTCCTGATTCTGCGATGCTGATGGAGGTGTAGATATAGCTTCATTGAATCCAGGTGGATCAACACTCAGCTGCTTGAAAGACTATTGCAGTTGTTCAGCATCAGCATCATCCTCAGTTAAGATAGGCATCATTGGGAGGTCAAAAGTTTTGCTTGTACCTGCAGTCACATTAGAAGGGACATAAACAAATTTAAACAAAGAGGAATAATCATAGAGCCAGTCAGGACCAATGCGTGCGTCCTTGGGATTCTCCTCCAGCCAACCCACATTGTAGGTTTCAACTACCGTTTTCTTGATCTTGTTATAGACACGATAGGAAGTATTCTTAGAGTATCCGACGAAAATGCATGGATCCCCGCGTGATTCAAATTTTCCCTTAGCATCCATGAGTAGAAGAACACAAGGGCGTCCGAACTTGCGGATATGCTTGACCGAAGGTTTGCGACCTTCAACCACTACGTACGGCGTTTTCATGTGCCTTTTGTTGATCAGGGCATGATTCTGAATATAACAGGCGGTATTGACTGCTTCTGCCCCGAAAATGAGATGTAGTTCGGATTCGACCAACATAGTACGCGATTAGTGTTCGGTTTCTGCGTTCTGCAACCCCATTTTGTTGAGGAGTTCTGGCTACACTGAACTGTCGATCAATACCCTTGGAGGAGCAGAAAGAATTGAAGGTAGCGTTTTAAACTCTGTTCCATTATCATAACGAATAGACTTCACGGTAGTGTATGCCTGGTTTTCCATAAGTGTGATGAACTGTTTGACTAAGTCTGCGGTTTCACTCTTTTGTGCCAGAAAAAAGACCCAAGTGAATCGAGAGTAGTCATCAATGATAACCAGACAGTATGCCTTCCCACCAATGCTCAGAATATATGTCGGGCCAAAAAGGTCCATATGAAGCACTTCTAAGACTGTTGACGTGGAGGGTGCGGGTTTAGACTTGTGCAGTTGTCGATGTTGTTTCCCACGAGCACACGATTCACCTTTTTCAATCTGCCAAAAATCCCGAACCGGTAGATCTCTGACCAAACCACCTTTTGCAAGTCTGTTTAAGTTCTTCATGTTGATATGTCCGAGTCGACTATGCAATAACATTGCATCGTGCCCAGCAGTCGATGGGAACAGGCAGGTAAGCTTGTCGGTTGGGGCTTTGTTCATGTCGATGACATATGCATTTCCTTTTCATGCAGCTTTGAGAAGAATCCATTCATCCGGAATGATGAGACCTGGTTTCAGTACATAACACACTTTCTTGGTAAATAGAACATCCAAATGATTATCACAGAGCTAAGACTCACTCAAGAGACTATGCTTCAACTCTGGAACATAATTCACATTCTTGAAACTGAGAGCTCCATTGCACACTGTTCCTCTCATAGTGATCTTTCCCGTTTCACCACCTGCGAAGGAGACAAACCCGCCATCGAAAAACTGAATGTCATTCAACTACGAGATGTCCCCTATCATGTGCCTGGAACAGCCACTATCGATATACCAGAGTCTGACGAGAGTCCGCCAGAGCTGTTCCTGCACATTTCAACAGGTTTTAGTTAGAAGCTGCAACCCAGGCCATTGACAATCTGGGCATGCCATGTGCATCAACATAAGTAACCTCACAGAAAATTAAATTAGTTAAGGATGAGGTCGATGATGCTTTTGATTTGTCTGATTTTGGGCAGAAGACTGGATCTTGTTCAAGATCTTAGGCCTCCAGGTTAGCGAGTCAGACTTCTGCACAGTTTTTGGAGTGCTAGAAGGATTCAGAGAACCTGAAGGTCTTAGAGATTTGTGAGTTTGTCTCTTGGCCATGTTCCAGTCTTGATCAGAAGGCTTAGCCGTAGCAAATCGAGCCTGATATAGGCAATTAGGCATAGCTTTCTGATATTTTGAGAATAATGCTTTGAAAGGTGTAAATGCTTTTTGACAATTTCGTGCAATATGCCCGGAAAATCCACAGTTGAAACAGGTCTGCCTCTTCTGGAAGAAAACAGTCTGTTCAGCTTGGGAAATTCTAGGCAATTTGTCTGTCAGTTTCTTGCTAGGTGGTACTGACGACTGGTTCAAGGTTTTGGTCTTGGCTGTTGCCTGCGCACAACCATCAGCACACTTGTTAGTTTTATGATTTGAATTAGACAATTTGGAGTTAGTAGACTTAGGCACAAATTTAACTGATTTCTGTTTAGCTGGTTGCTTAATAGATTCAGTTTGGGGCTGCTGAGTCAATTTCTCAGAATAAGGAACTGACTTAGCAGTCGCCTTTTCATTTGTCTGAGACGCCTGTTTGGTTTTCTTCTTTTTGGATCTACGTGTTCTCCGTTTCTTATTATTAGTTTTCTTGCGTGGCGGATGCTGCAGAGGAGACGAGTGGTTCAGCGAGGACATCCTTTTCTGAACCGCCAGATGATGAGCTTGAAACATTAAAAGCAGGAGGAATCTCTAAATTTTGAAAAATTTGAGATTCCGATTCAGATTTAGTTTCAAAATTATTATTTGAATCAGCAGGAAGAGAATGCTCATTTTCTGTCATTTCAGAATCAGTCCATCGGTCTTTGTTTGAAGAAGCTGATTCGCCCGATTGTTCTAGTACTATGCCAACGTCATTCTGCACAGGTTCAGTTGGTTGGTTGGTTGATTTCCTCACTGTCAACCCTAGGATTAGCATCAACAGACGGTACTTCCTGAGAAGAACTTCCAATCTCTTCAGTGGGAACTGAGGAAACCGAATCATCTGTCGAGGTTGTACCTGTAGCAAAAGTTATGTTTTCATCACAAGAGTTATCACATTTATTATCAGGATTCAAAACATCATCATTAGATGAAAAACCAGAATTAAAAACGTCCACGTTATCAACACAACCACCATTGTCTGAGAATTTAAATTGTTCAGCAAGAAATTGATTCAAAATGTCAAAAGCAGGTTTATAAAAATCATAATCAGCAGCTGAATTGTCTGAATTTGAACTCAGACATTCTTCTTGATCACCATCTATAATATCCTCAACTAATTTTTCTTCTGCACATGAAGTAGAAACTTTAACATTCACTGAGTCAGTTTCAGTATCAGAAGGATTTTCACTTTCTGATTCTGTGAGTGATGTTGCTGTCTCGTCCTTAGGCGTCATTTTCTCTAAATCATCTGAACTACAAGAGGGATGGTTACCAGATTCGTGTGAAAATGGTGTGGAAGTGAAGAAAACATCATCATTCTTGAGTTCAGTTGGCTTAGAGAACTTTGGGTAATAGGGCTTCCACGGTTTTGAAAGATAATCTGATGATTTACCATACATCATATTTTCTTCATTTTCTAGTTCAGTCTCAGATTATATGGTGGAGGAGCCCTAATATACCCAAGGCCTTTTGTATAATTTTTCTGATAATTAAGCTGTAGATCACACAAGTCCTTGACCAGCTTGCTGGAAGTTTCAAATTTTTAAATATTTATTTCATTTTCTTGAAACTTTCCTGTCAAGGAATTTAGCTTGGCTAAAGCTTCTTGAAGTTCTATGTCCTTTTCAGCTAATTTTAGCTTAGAGTCGTATACCCAACATTGCTGTTGGTTCAAGTCAAGCTTTAGCTGAGCTATGTCTTCTTTTTGAGCTTCGACCTTTTCCATAAGAAGCTTGTTCTTATGTTTAAAGGCGATGTTCTGTGATGCATCTTGTTGATATTCAGTTACAAGAGTTGAATTATGTGCGCGCATTTGTGATAATTTAAAACGACAACTATCTAAACAAAGAATATGATTTACCGCTTCAGAGAGATCAGGTGGGTCAGTTGTCCGCGCCATTATGCAGTGATTGTTGTTCTTAGAAAGATTCAGAGTTTCCATCTGAGCTGCCGCATCTGCCCTGTTGAATACTTCATGTTGCTGCGCCACCAAAGCTGTTGATTTCCCGCCAGAGCTACTCGGGGGACTTGAAGCAGATTTTGAAGGAGAAACTGGCACCAGCTGTCTGTCACTACTCTGTATGTCTGTAACTGTAGATGAAACAAATCCAGATGGCGGCTTCTTGCAATCTCGAGCAAAATGTCCTGGTTCATGACATCTATAGCATCTGAGCTTATCTTTTGTCAATCCAGTCTTCAGATTTGACAAAGGTTGCCTCCCGTACTTCTTTTGAAATTTGTTGACGTGGAAAGCAGCCATTGCAAGATTCCAGGACACGTCAATCTCGTCCAAATCCTCCTCCATTATTTGATCTATTTCAGTTGGAAGAATAGATGTGGGAGTCAGGTCACCTGCTAGAAAGCATTTAAACTGTTAATAATTGAGGCAGCTATGGCCAATTTCTCCTCATTCTCTTTAGTAAGAAAAGCAGAATTGGACACAGCTTGGGCAGGAGCCAGCGCAGGAGCAATAGATTGAGGAATGCCGCCTTGTTGAGCTGTAGCAGGAATAGCGGAACTATACACCATGTTAGGATACTGAGCATGATATTGTGTCTGAATCTGTGCTGCAGAAATCATAGTAGGAGTTTGAGACTGAAGACCGTAGACATACTGGGTCTTCTGTGGAGAGGCAAGAGGACTGTATACCAAGTTTGAGCTACCTGGTGTGTGAGAACTTCCTTGCAAAGGGCTGTAAACAAGATTTTGAGACACTAACGCTGTGTTTTGCCCTGTAATACTAGCCGCCATCATACTACTTTGATGATTGATGTCTCTCTGCTTATTATATATCTCACAAGATTTAATAGTTGCAATCATTTCTGTGAGAGTGACATCGTTCAGGTTTTTTGTCTTCTTGATTATGCCAACATCAGCATCCCAGCTCTTTGGTAACGAATTTAACAATTGTTTGTTCATGGCACTGTTTGTAAGAGTGATTTCGGCTGAAATCATCTGAGAGACGAGCTTCACATATCTTCTAATCAGGTTCTCAATGGTTTCCCCATAAATATGGTTAAACGAGCTGAACTGTTGATTCATCTGATTAACTCTACTTGCCTTCATGTCAGCATTTCCTCATAAAGATTCTATAATTCGCTCCACACTTCTTTAGCTGTCTGGAAATTTCTGACAGCTATAGAAATGTCAGGTCCGAGTGCCATTGTTAGAACAGTTGAAGCCTTTTCATCTTCTTCTATTATTTTCACATCTTCGGGAGTCCACAAATGACTTGGTTTAGGGATCTTTGTATCTGGATCTTTAGCGGTACTATAAATGATTGTTCGCGGACCGTTCATAATGCATCTCCAAACCCCAGGCTCTTTGGCCTTGTAGTAGTGCTCAAATCTGAATTTCCACTCATAGTATTCATCTCCGTATAGCAGACGAGGCACCTTACTTGAAGTTTCAATAACTTGATCTAGTTCTTGATGAAGGGCCAGTGTCTGTGATTGCAGTGCTGCCAAGGTGGCATTGGTCAGATCTTGAGCGGTCATATAACTGTTCATCATTGTTAACTTTATTAAAATTACTAAGTGAATTAAAGTTAATTTTAAATTCTTAGAATGAACAGTGATCCAAAACTTGTCTTTAATGTTAGTCCGAGATGGGTCTGAGATGAGACAAATTCGAGATGAGTCCGAGATAACAGGTCCAAGATGAGTCCGAGATGAATATTCGGAAAGCAATCCGAGATGATGTGATCCGAAATTGAGATCCGGAAAGCAATTCGAGATGTGATCCGAAATTGAAATCCGGAAAACAACCCGAGATGATATGGTCCGAAATTGAAATCCGGAAAGCAATCCGAGATGATGTGATCCGAAATAGAGAACCAGGTCTGGAATGAAAGATTGATCCGGAATAACAGTCTTATCTGGAATAAAATCCTTATCCGAGATAAGAGTCCTTATCCGAATAACAACAGTAATCCGAATTTCCTGCAATAGAGAAACACAAATTATTTGAACAGTAATCCTTATTCGGAATATGAGCAATCCGGATAAGGTTGTTGAGAATATTGAGGAACAGTAGTCCGGGATCAATCCGAGATAGATGATCTCTTTCATGTTCTTCGGGATCTTCAACAGTGCCCAATCCAAAATACTTGAATCTTCTTCATGTTCTTCGAAATAGTAGCAATGGCAGATGGAAACAGCAGCAATCTTCAACTATGAACAGTTCTTCAACTCTGAACAATAACAAGAATCTTCAACATTAACAATACGGGTTGAACAGTAACGATTTTCAATTCTGAACAGTTCTTCGATCTGCGATACCTAGAGCCTGTATTGTACAGCAGACTCTAATACTAATTGTAAGCAGTGATCGGATCTGACAGGTATCGTAAGACTAATCGATTGCGGAATCAAAGATTAGACTGAAAAACAATCCTTGAATCAAACCAACTTGCATACACCAGAATAGTGTCTGATACAAGTTTTTCAATAATAACTCACTAGCCCCAAAACCTTGACCTAATACATGTATTTATACTAATTACATAGCCCACAAGTTACAACCCTAGGCCCATGAGGCACTAGGAAGCCCAAAACCCTTTAGGAAGCCTAAAACCCTTTAACTTAGCCCAAATGTAGCACTAATGTGTAAACCTTCAGTTATAAGCCCAACAAATACACAATAATAATTCATTCCATTCACACATGGTAACTAAACAATACATGAAATGGTAATGATTCATTGCCTTCCCTCGTCCATTCCATTACCTTGTCCATTCCATTCCCTACTCCATTCCATTACCTTAATAATTTAATTAAAGAGTTAATGGTGTATGATTAGGGTTGTCTTTTTTACCTAAAATCCGACTCGAGTCCAAAGCCATCCGAACCCGATTAAGAGAAAACCCGCAAAACCCGAACCTGACCAACCCAAACCTTAGATGAGTCAGTTATTGGATCACTTTTTCCCAACAAAAACCCAAAAAATCAGAAGCTCGAAACCCAAATAAAATATCAAATATCTATTCATTTATTGTATTTTTTATAGATGCGATTTGGTTTGATGTGTTTGGTATTTGCAACATTAAGCTTTGAGACTTTTGAACATTATCGTACTATATTATTAAATATTGTATGAATTTGATGATATTTTTTGAACATGTAGATGATATTTATGTAAAAAAATAGTTTTTCTCCATTTTACATTTAAAATCAAAAGCTAAACAACCCGACCGGAACTATCTCGAACCCGAACATTAAATGGGTTGGTTTTTCTAAGCCAAAAACTCAAACAACTCATCCTGAAAAACCCGAAAGCCGAAAAAAAACCCGAAGAACACCCAATGTATGGTAATGCATTTCTGACCCGATAAACATTAATGTGATCTAGTCTCTCATTTAGCGGACACCGATTGAGGTGTGCTGATTTATATGAATGCTTATGAGGTTGATATGGAATATGGGTTTTTTGGTAACCTCTAAATGAGTAAGTGCTAAATCAATAAGAGATCTAAACCATTAAAAATTCATTAAGAACTCAAACAAACAACTGTTAGTTTTGTAATTATACAATCAGCAACAAAAAGTTGGATACGTTTATTTTAACAGGTGTATATTTTAATGTTCTTTTAAATGGTCAAAATGGTTTAATTTGTGTACTTTGGATTATGTAAAAATGATAAATTTGATTACACATTATTTGTAGGAACAATTATATGATTATTATTTTTTTCTGTATTTTTGTAATCATATTAAACTAATTGTTCGGTGTATTTATAAATTAGTAGTTTTTCACACTATGTAATTATTGATTTCATTGAAACACTAGCTTGATATCCCATGTGCAACTTTACGTCTATTTAGGTGCCCATCACATGAAGGTGAACATATATAAAGTTAGAAGAGCCAAATGAATATAACGTATCAAACTTATTAGGTGTAAATTGTGTCATTCTTACCAAACGATATGTTTTGTTGTGTTAATAAAGGATATCCTATCTATAACTTTGATAAACGTCAAACAGTGGCCAGACTCTTTTCTGCTGATTTGGCTTCAGGCACACTTTTCTGGTGTAGATGTTTTATTTTTTTTAATTAATTCTTAAATATTAATGACAATAATATGACAATAGTAACTATTTTCATATCTATTATCTCAACAATACACCCGACAATTTTCTTCTTATATCCCTCTGTATGTGAATTATCATCTACAACAGAAGGATTTTTGTTAAATATAAAGTCGAAATAAACAGTTGTAAAAATATAGTAGGCTAATTGCATCTTAATCAAAGAAGAGTGGCTATATTTGTCATTTTAAAATTAGGTTTGTTAATTGTTGTTAGTTAGCCAAGAGATTTAAGTTCCTTTTCAATGGCTTGTTCTTTTGAATTCTCTTGGTAATCGTTTAATTCGTAATCAATAATAGTGAACTAGTGTATTTCCTTTGCGCTACGTGGCGAGAACTCAGTTGATGCTGGTTTGACTCGTTCTGTGTTTTGCATCAATAAAAAACCATCAAAACGTATACCAATTCCGATGCTACCGATACCATCGTCACCATACCAGTATGATGTCAAATTTTCATAATTTACTATGAAAAAATACGTTTTTTAATGTTACCATCACTAATATAGCTTACGATACAAAAAACACATTATTTTGAATAAAAACCCGTTTTCAACAAAAATTTAAATCAATATGTCGAGAAAAAAATTAAACACAACTATATATTCAATATTTTTTAATAAGTTAACAAACGTAGGTTATTAATGAAAAATCAAAACAAATTATAAAGCAATTAATATATATAAAAAAAATCATTCAAAGTCACAATTTTCCATCCATATTTAATATTAATTATTAAATAATTTAATAATATTAACGTGTTATTATTATTATTATTATTATTATTATTATTATTATTATTATTATTATTTACTATAAATAATCAATATTTTCAATGCATAAAGATGTTATACTCTACGTATAGGGTGGTTTTCCAATATATATATATATATATATATATATATATGATTTTATACTTTTAGTCCTAAAGTTAATTGAATTTACTTTTTAGCCCAAAATTTTCATCTTTCCTGTTTAATCTTACAACTTTTTTTTTACTTTCAACTTTGGTTCATCAACTTTTTATATTTTGCAAAATTTCTGTTTTACCTTTTATTTTAAATTTTGCGAGTTAACATGACGCAACATTCGTGTGTGGTTCAATGTTTTTTACGTTTTGTTTTACGTTTCGTTCTATATTTTGCAAGTTAACATGGTGTAGCGTGCGTGGCACAATAAGCAACATTTCAATGCGTAGAGGTGTTGTACTCTATGCATAGGGTGGTTTTCAAAAAAAAATATGATAGTTATACTTTTAGTCCTAAAGTTAATTAAATTTTTATTTTTAGCCCAAAAAGTTTTCATCTTTTCAAGTTTAATCTTACAATTTTTTTTACTTTCGACTTTGGCCCCTAACTTTTCATATTTCGCAAAATTTTCATTTTACCTTTTGTTCTAAATTTTGCGAATTAACACGACGCAACGTTCGTGTGTGGTTCAATGTTTTTTTACCTTTTGTTTTACACTTCATTCTGTATTTTGCAAGCTAACATGGTGTCACGTACGGTTTATGTTATCTAATAAATTAAACTAAAGATAAACCTAACAACTCAATCTTTGACGTATGTTTTGTGTATATATAATATAAAGTTATTAAGATTATATCTAATATTGATTGCTTATGTATTACAGTATGATACTTTACTTTTCGAATCCACTTGTCGCCTTCTAAAAATAGGTCCGATGTCCTTTACGGGATCAGCGCTTCTGTCTAGAAGTGGGCTCCCTTCGATGCCCTGCCCCTGACCTTTTGAATTAGACGCGGAAGACAAGCCCTTCTATCTGACTTTGGCGCATTTACCCGAAGACCGTGCCAAAAGAATTGCTACCTTTCTGCTTAATATTGAATTGACCTAGGCATCAAGATTTCATATACCAAAAGAATTGTAAATCGCTACGAAGGCAAGTCGTTATTAGATTTTGAAAAATAATAATCAAATAAAATAAACGTAATATTGATTGACTGTCACTCGTACCTAAAAATAAATAAGAAGAAATTTTCTAGTTATAATTAATTAGTAAGTTCCCACCAACATCCTGGTCAATCATCTAAATACTTAAATAATTATAAAATTGATAAAAGAACTAAAATCCATGTGACTATTCATCACAACTCTAAATTCATATGTACGAGTGGGATTCGAGCGCGCTTCACTACAGGCCTTCGGACATTATCTGTCTGGTTTATTATAGCACCAGTGCGATACCGGCTCTTGGCATATCAATTGTTGCCTATCGACACATTTTTTTACATCGATTGAAACCCCATAAAAACAAATTCCCGTATCAGCACCGGTGTTGTTTGGTTAGTATCAGTCCATTACGATACCGGTATCGTACAGCCACTCGATATATGGTGGGTTTGTGATGATAAAAAAAATCAACTATATATGACCCATTCAAATACAGATGTTTGGTCATTAAATGTTTGGTTTGTGATAATAAATAAAATCAACTATATATAACCAGTTCGAATACCGATGTTTAGTCGGTAAATGCTCGACTTGTGATGATAAAAAAAATCAACTATATATAACTTGTTCGAGTAAAACC
Source organism: Scalesia atractyloides (assembly GCA_947069175.1). Taxonomy (NCBI): domain Eukaryota; kingdom Viridiplantae; phylum Streptophyta; class Magnoliopsida; order Asterales; family Asteraceae; genus Scalesia; species Scalesia atractyloides. The sequence continues at coordinate 12,026,830 of CAMTDV010000001.1, read as the reverse complement.
TTTATCGAATCGTACATATTAATAGGCACACGAGGACGTTAATAATAAAAAAAACTATACCGATGTTACCATTACCGGTACCCATGTTCAGACAGTATTAGTAATATTAAAAAATAAGAAAATTAACAAAAATTAAATTACAGAAATGTGTTTAATGTTAAAAGTAAATATAACAATAATCTAATGTATATTAAAATGATAGAAATAATCTATTGTATATTGAAATAATCGTTATATTATTATAAAAATTAAATTACTATGCTTGAGCACTTCTAATTACATACAACTATAATTACTACCCCGACGTGTGGCGGCGGCGTATAAATAATTCACCCACCGGGTGTGGTGGCGGCGTAACAATACATCATAATCAATTTAATCGGATAAAGGGACAGAAAGTCAAAAATATATAAATGTGAGGATAAATTATACCTTGAATCTAGCAAAATAAGTGGAGAATTTCTTCCGATTGAAAGTAATTCTTGAGAAAAGAATCTTTATCCATCACTGATACGATCAACAGCTCTGCATTCATCAATTAGGAGAGTTGTCATTGTGTCACTATTGAAGGGTATTTTCTAATTATGTATAAAATCACATAAATATACCTGGTCGCCAGGGCCGACCCTAAGAATTCGTGTACCCTGTTCGAGCTCGAAAAACGAGCCCTTAGGCCTTAACGAAATTGGGTGTTGGGCTCACTAAAGGTCCAAACCTAATGACAATGAGCTAATAGCTAATCTAAACCATAAAAATAGTTTTGTAAGTGGGCCTATGTTTGTGTTTGTACGGGTTTACCCTATTGATTTATTTTTTTACATATACATATCGGAAACTTTTTTAAATAACGTGCCCGTCGAAATATTGGGCCCTGGCCGACGGACCTCCCCCCCATGCTGGTCGCCATAACGGTTATCTTAATATATAAATATGTCCATACGGATCAACAACATAGAGAGTTATCCTAATGGGTGCGCTCTAGTGTTTCATTTATTTTAGATTTCCTACTGCACTTGTATCTCATTGTATATAATGTTTTCTTGTACAAATACCTTTTGCAGGGATCCCTTTTATTATGCCATCCTTGCTATGAAACTGTTCCCTTTGTTCATTTGACACATAACCTTCACCTAAATCCATATCTTTATACCTCAGATAGAGAGGATGCCACAACTATTGTTTCATAAGACAATTGAAGCCTCCTCTCAACCTCACCTACTTCTATTTCATCAGCCACGGATCAATCTACAAAAACAAAAACAAAAAAAAAATTAGAGCTCAAAATCAACAATCAAATTCAAATTAAACAATTTGTGTCCAAAATCAACAAATAATTCAAATAATAATATGAAACTGTTAAATCTAAAGAAATTCTGAAGAAGCAAAGAACATACCGTCACTTAAAAGCATAACTCTATATTAATTTCTTTTCCTCTCAAACGTATCAAGACAGATCACCGGAACCCTAGCTGCCATTGCCGGAAGTGGCAGATAGGTCCTCCAGACACCAACGACGCCGAAAAAAGGAAACCGAAAACACCAAAACATACCTCATAAGAAGCCGTCTTCAATGATTCTTGTTCAAACGGCCGCCTAAAGGCCGAGTCGTCTAATATCGCAGCGACCACCACCATACATCTTCAAGCTATTGAAAATCAACGATAACAAACAATATGTAAAAAGTGCTAGGTTCCAAGTAAGTACTAACCAACTTGACGTATGAAGCAATTGCCTCCCTTAGAAGATGAAGAAGAACTAACTTCAATATACTCGCTGGCTCAGCGGGTAAAGCGATAACCTCCCTTAGTGTAAATAGTCATGGTTTGTTCGAATGGATCCAAAATCCAAACAGTCTGGCAAGAAGGTGAGGAAACTTTTGGCTTGAAGTTAGCCGGTGTGTTGGTCTTGAGCCTCTTGCCTGGCCTCTAATCAGTTTCTGGTAAACTGCCCGTACTCAATGGTGGAGTACAGATGATAGATCCCATTTTAGACCGGGTGTTTCCTACACAAATGGACCAAAAGGTTAACATAATGCATTAGATTGATGAAAACGAAGAGATGTTAATTTACACTCGTTCTTCATTTCTACAGAAGCATAAAGTTACAAACAACCAAAATGAACTTCATTTCTACCAAAGCATAAAACAAACAACCAAAATGAACATGAATAATGGAGGCTTCTTGATACTTGATCACATGCAAATATCTGGCAGCAACGTATCTTTCTTCAGGTAATTAATTGTAAGACAGTTTTTTTTATCAGAAATTGAAGTGTCAGTAATCAAATAAATGATTGTTTTTTCAACTTTATATCTTACCCTTTTCGCGGTTTCACGAATGATCAAGCCGGTTCGGAATTAACCTCGGATGATGTATAATTAAGGCAAACAATGTTTCGTTCAATTATTGTTCAATCACAGTGATTCTCACCTTAATAAAATTGATATTCAAAGTTCTTTCTTGTGTGACAGACTTGGTTTCGCAATTCCGTATCTATATGAATTCCGACAATTAATTAAACTGATATTAAGTAAATAGGCATTTGAAGCTACATATATACTCTTTCAATCATAAGATTACGAACTTAAACTGAGGATGAGGGGTTCAAAGGTTAGGGCTTTAACCCTAAGTATTCAATTCTCTTTGAAGAATCCTAAGTAAAAATAACCCACGAATAGAAAACGCAAGTATGAACAATCCTCAAGCGATCGTACCTTAGAATTGGTCTGACCGTTGGAATTCAGGCTAGAAAATCGATATCGTAGCTGCCCCTATGCCCTGATGATATACGTTCTTCTGCCAAACTACCATCAGAATCGTCGGAAGTCGGTTGAGTTCCTCTAACCCTTACCTGCCGCCATACATCACAACCCTAACCATCTGTAACCCATGAAGCCGCCTAAGACTGATGTCGAAACCCTTACGTCGTCGTTACCCTCAAAGTTGTCACCACTGTGTTGTTGTCACTGGTCAGAGGTCGGAAGAGGGGGCCGGTCGCAGGTCATGGCCGCTATCTGTTGTCGTAGGAGAGAGAGAGAGAGCAAAAAAATAATTACATTTTGAGAGAGACAGAGATTCGCCTACGATTGATGAAGATGACGATGAATATGCTTCAGTTCCTTCTTCGCGGTCATCCGCCACAACCTCGAAGAAAATCTAGCACGAAACAGATGCAGTAGCAGCAGCAACTTTGGATCCTCCATCACCATCATCTACAAGGTCTGTATCCTATAACCCCATATACTCTTAATTAAACAAAACCGTAACCCTAATCTAGCAATAATTATAATTAACCAATTAATGACTGATTAAAGGATTTATATTCACCACCAAAAACAAAATATTTTTAAATTCCTTACTTACGAGTAACACCTTCTGGAAATCAAAAATATGTTTGTTAGGGGTAAAAGATTACGGATAAAATTGTTTGCAGGCGTATAAATAATTTGACAGGTAAAGTTAAAATGAGAAGAAGAACTATTATTTGAGAAGAATTAACTTTGTGAAATGAAACAGATCATCTTTTATTTTACTGTAGTTGGGTGTGTGAGGGAGATGTGTTTTAAATATATTAGTAAAGTAAAGTAATAGTAATAATACTAATATTCCTTGCACATATGTCATATTTAATTGAAACTTTTAATACGGTTAATGTTAAATGATGTATGGTGTAATGAGTTTTACAAATAAAGGATTGTAACTAAATGATGTAGGGTGTAATGAGTTTTACAAATAAAGGATTGTAACTATAATTATTAAAGTTGAAGCACATACATTGCAGTTTGGTACAAACGTAAAGGACGAAAAGTGTAATTAACCCAAATCTAAAGAGGAGGTAAACACACATGTCAACAACAAATGACGAGACAATAAAAGATACTCAACATACAACATCATACAACACATAACACCAAATATGCATGTGGTACAAACCCAATAGCCTACATATGTTACAAATTATGGTTAAACATAAGTATAGTGTAGTGTATAGTATAGTGTGTGGTGTGGTGTGGTGTGGTGTGGTGGGGTGTTGTGGAGTGGAGTATAGTATGGTATGGTATGGTATGGTATGGTATAGTATAGTATAGTATAGCATAGTATAGCGTGATTCCTTGCGCTACGCGGCGGGAACTCAGTCATTATCAGTTTGGCGTGTTACAGTACCAACACTTGTTATAGCAATCGAAAAAGAAAACAAAGTCATGGTATACCCAACAAATATGACACATGTTTTACAACTATCAGAAACCATAAAATCGAATATGGTTACCATTTTTGTTAATAGTGATACTGGTACCTATGTTGTTTGATTAGAATCAGTTTGGTTCATCATGAAACTGATTCACACAAATATTTAACACAACTTATATTCGCAAAATGCAACATATAAATTACATCAAACAAGTCATAAAATCAACCCTTTTATGTACTAATGTTGGAAAAAGTGCATTTGTTTGTGTACGTTTGATTTTCAGGACTAAATGAGCTTAAACATACAAATGGAACAAATTAACAGCAAAAACCAACATAAATACAAGAAAGAAGAGTTGACACACCATGCCTACAATCCAAGCTACACCCCAAGACCAAAACAACAAACCAGAAGATAAGCATGGGGCCGTGCCACCAAGGTAGTGCCCCACTCTAGAGTCCATGCAGAATAAAAAATCAAACAAAGCAGACAAGAGACACGAGATCGTGTACCGTGGTCAACTCCCAGATATGCAAATCTCTCAAAGGACCCCACAATACTGACCATGAGGTCGTACCTACTAACACACGGGACCGTGTGTGCATACGAATTGACACCGATCAATAAATGAAAACAGAGAAAGAAGGACATGGGGCCGTGCCCCCCAGGGCACGGGGCCGTGTGAGGAGTCTGTTCCAGTTATAAATAGAGGTGTTTGGTTCATTTCCAACTCATCTCTTAGCAAACCACTTCTTTCTCACTTGCCACATTCCACCACCACTACAACACCATCGTCCACCACACTACTCCATCATCCACCTTTGGAGTGTTTGTAGTAGTCTCGGGATCCAATATTGATCGTAAGAGTTCATGTCAAACAAAGGCCATGCTTGGCTAACCTTTTAAAATCACTTGGTGAAGACAAATCTTTTATGTGTTACTTTTGATTTCCAAGCTTTGGATATTTTTTATTTGGGTATGTATTAACGACTTTAAGAAATAGTCTTTGTGAACTTTACTCTATCATTTATGCATGTCTTGTTGTTTCACTCATTCATGTCTTTACAGTCTATATAAAGCACGTTAACTGCCTGGAAGGGGGTTAGAAGGGTGGTTTGGGTAAACCTTTTTCCTCGTTCAGTGTAAAGATCCTCCGAGTACTTGATTCAAGCTTAGTAGGACTTCTCTTGAGGCAGATATCATCAAGTCGGGGGAAGTAAGAACAACTTGAATCCCTTATAAATAAATTACTAGTAAAACTTTAACCAGACCTAACGAGACTGTATTCCTGCTGGCTCAGACCGATATAGCTGATGGTAGTGTTGCCTCTAAAAGAGGGACATGCCACAATAACTAAGATAATCTCTTAAAAAGCTAAAAATGTGGAAATAATCAAAGGATATGTAAAAGAGAAGTAGGAACCAAGTGATTCTATCTTGTTTATTGCTTTTACTAACATTTTATCTTTATTTCATTTTCCTCTTTTTAAACTAACATCTTTTCTCAAAATTTTGGTTAGATTAGACGTTGATGATATTCCGGTATTAAAAGCTCTTGTGTCCTTAAACAACCTTGGTATCTTACTATCAGTATACTACACTAACGTGTTGTATAGAGTGATTGTATTGTATTGTATTGTATTGTGGTTTATAAATTTAAAACTTAATAAATGAGTAAAAGGTACTAAAAATTATAACACACCCGCATCACGTCAATAACTATGTATCTAGATTTTTTTAAAGTTAATAATTGCAAATTATTAGTGACTTAAATGCTAAAGAAAATATTATTTAAAAAAGAAAAAAAATATTAAAACAAAAATTCTTATTAGCAAAAGTACTTTCCATTTTAGTTAAGAAATATTACTTAAATAAACACTATTAAAACAAAAATTCATATTGGCAAAGTACTATTTATAGCGACCTTCCAATCATATATAACCAGTGGGATTCATGCGCTTCGCTGGTTTATTACAGTACGTTGGCACTCAACATAACAATGCCAATCGACACATGTTTTACATCGATTGAAAATGTAGGATCGTATTTCATGGCTAGAAATGTCGAAAAACACAAAAGCTCAATAAATGGATATCTAACGGATCAAAACACACGCGAAATTCATGACATGATCTCGTAACACACTTGTATCATAATTCAAAGTTTCATTATCAATTAGACAACAATTCTTTACAATTGATTAAAATCTCCCAAAGCTCGAAGTGTGGAAAGTTAGTTCCATGCGCATGAGGTTGTTCTATTTATAGGACACTCATGCGTATGTCCTCATGCACACGGCTGAGTAGGTCTTATACGTGCGTATGTGCTCATACGCATGTATGAGTCTGTTTTACATTAAAACTCAATCTCAAAACCTTAATTACACTAAATTACCATCCTATATATTAAAACTAGACACAACTAAGACGTAGGCATTAGACATTATATATCAACAGACTCCACCTTGGATGATGTCGTAGTCTTGTTTTCGTTGGTCTTTACCCTTGCTGCTAAAAAACCTCTTCTTATAATTATGTTTTCGTCTATCAAAACCTTCAATCGATATTTGATCAATCACCGGAGGTTTCTTCATATATTGAAATCTTATAATAGCAGCTTTCTTTCGTCGATCTTCAATCCTTTGTTCTCGTTTCTTTTCTTTTGTGTCTTCCTTTTTCTCAATCGTTCTCCATTTGCTATCCCATACTCTACTCCAATTTATATCATAAGCATAGCAAACTTTCACAACCCTCTGATATTGCAATGCCTGATCACGATCACCATCGAATAGAATATCTTATTATAAAACAACATCTCAATATCTTTCTTCGACATGTTGACAATCCACATCGGATCATATAATCTGATAGATCTCCAGTTTCCTTCCTTGCATCACACAATAACTGCTTAACCAATCTTTTCATCATAATGCCACCACCTGAAATCAACATGAAAATCATGTTCCATCTCCATTAACGGCATGTTTCTGATAGTTTTCGGTCGTTTGTTTTTCAAAGTAACCTTTGGCTTTCCTGACTCTAGATCAATCTCATTCTTTGATACTATACATTTTGGTTCTTGAGGCTTCCACCACTTTAAATGGTTGTTCGCTTGTTGTTTAATAAACCTCAGAACCCTTTGATTATACTGGCTAAGCTCATAATCAATCAACCTCGTTCTACACAACTCTGTTACATCCCATCACGATAAGCTTTTAATATGGTTGATATTCCGGAAATACTCCACACCATATTCTCTGTGAATAGCAATCACTTTCAACTCAGGAATCCAACACCAACTTATAATATCTCCTAATGATATGTCTTTGTTTCTTGTAAAGAATGATAACGGTCTTCGAAACTTCCTTTCCGATGGAACATTCCTAAACCATTTCTGTCTTTCAGACACTGTCTATCGTTTGTCAATTCTAAGAGATTTACCTTTCTTAGTTCTTTCTTCCATCTTTCTTCTCACAATATCATCTGCTTCCTTAGCAAACATTTATGTAAAAGTAGGAAATTCTTCATTCACTTAATTAGCATAATGAACATCTTTGGCATCAAAATCATCTTCTATTTCAACAAGATCACGCATCTAAAATTGGTTCATATACGTAAGCTTCCTATTTTTCGTCATTTTTAGTATCCAACAATTCCTCTTCAAAGTCAAATACAAACTCCTCTTCATCAATACCACACAATCTGGCAAGTTCTTTTTTAGTGTAATTGTGAACATATTCTCCTTCTTCGATATCATCATCATCTAAAAATTCCTTGGCTATTGGACTAGTAGGAACAAACGTGATTGAACCGCGTCTGTGATAATTCATGTAGTATCCTCACCACCATTGAATCCTTCACCCATCTCTCCCTGAACTCTAGATACATCTTCAGTATGAGTTTCAGGTACTTCAAATTCAGTTGTTGTTACTTTAGCAATTGTAATACCAGCACCACCCTGATCAAACACAACTTCTAATTAAACTGGTTTCTCTGCTTCAGCTTCTGGCATAGTTACAACTTTACGTTCATTAACATTAACTTCTGCCTCAGGTATTGAATCTTTTGGAGGTTTAGTAACAATTTCAGGAATACCATCAACAGGCTTCTTTCCATCGGTCTTCATCTTTGCAGATTCAGCTACTTCAGCTTCTAGAATCGCTTCTTTTTCTAAGTTTTTCATCGATTCAACTTCATCATCAAAGTTTATCTGTAGTTTGTTCTCCAATACCTTGAAAAATTTCTAGTATTTGACTAATAAACTTGCATCATGACCTATTTGTTCAGAATTTTGATCAATCTGAGCTTGTTGTTTATAATTCTGAGCTTTCAAAATTATGTTCTCAGCTCTCAACCTCTCGTCTTCCTCCACCAAGCTCTCAACTTGTTTCTACAACTCCACTATCTTCTCATTGTTCGGCTCATTGAGAAAATCATAATCCAAATCTAAATCATTAAGCCTTGGAGTTTTTTGTTTCTGCGGTGCTTTCTTTGGTGCTTGTTGAGATGGGTCAGAAGTTAGCTTTTTAATGTGCATGCTCTCTATAGTTCTAATATCAACCACTTCTTCCACAACATGAGTTCAAGTCTTCATCTATACAGGCACCTTCAGTGGGTTTATCTTTAACTGTTTCATCAACTTCTAGTTCATCAAACAGCTTCAACCCTTCAGTTTTCCTCCTCTTTGCTTCAGGTGTTCCCGTCATTTTGAAACTTGGTCTAGCTTTGCTTTGCTTTTCTTTTGACCACCCTTTTTCTTCTCAACTATTAGAATCTCTGGAACATATCTTCATCTTTCTCCATCTCAACTTTTCTTTTCTTAGCAGCTTCAATTTCGTGTGGGAAATTCGGCTCCAACTCAGTCTCTTCATCGTCAGTTATCTTATCTTTTTTCTTTTTATCTGATGTAGCCGACACAACTACTTGCTCTTCTTCAGCAACCGGTTCTTCAAGAAGATAACTTTCTTAACTCGATATCTTTTGCGTTTAGATTGAGATCCTTCTTCACCAACATCTTCTTTCTTGATACGTTCACATTTTGAATATTTGAACTTTTTAATCTTCTCAATCTCATTCGCTGCTTCACGGTCTGAGTCACTATTGTCATGCCTCAAATTACCATTATCTGGAGTAATATATTTTTTCTTATTCGGAACGCCAAACAAACCACAATACTTAGGAAAAAAATTTCATCCTCTATAAGCACCCAAACGTTCAAACGTCGCACTATTCATGTGTTCTAACTTCATGATGTCTCTGTCTTCTTTAACAAGACCTAGTACCTGAAAGCCAATCAATATTTGAAAAAATATTAGATACCTTCTTGTCACCCAAATTTCCTTTCATATTGCTGTAAATCATGCCTGAGAAATTATACTTCAAATTCAGCATTACAGCGGCAATCACACTCATTTGAGAATCAGTTGCTACGTCGTATCCACCTTTTCTATGTCCTAAACACATAACCATCACATGAATAAAAATATATACAACTTCGGTAAAAAACTTTTAGCATAGCTTCTAGCATTTAAAAATCCATCATAACCCATCCTAAGAAAACAACCCTTCACTTGTTTCTCATCTGGCAACTCTAGATTTGAAGGTGCATCTTTAAATTTAAACAATTAATGTATCAACTTCAGTTATCACAATCTTTTTCTTCTGCACCTTAGAATGTAATTCAGTGGCTTCCATTTTTGCATTTTTCTAGAATTCTAGAATTATTTTCTCATGTGGTGCACACACTTCCGTGATTGCCTTGAAGATTCCTGAGGTGCGAAAGGTTTAGCTTTTTCGAGTGTTTCATCTAAAAATGCAACAATATTGTGCTTCAAGTCATGATCCTTAACTTTCTCGGGTTTCACCATCTGCACAAATACACACAAGCATAAATTCGACAAATTTTGCATGTTTTTTACACTTCAAAAATATCACACTTATAAAACAATTAACACGTATAATGATGTGCACGTATGAACACCTTTAGACGTACGAACACATTCCAAAATATGAGACACCTAGACGTATTAAAACTTTTGAACGCATGAGTCTATTTTCACATGTATGTGCTTCATACGCGCATATGAAGCTTCATACGTTAAATCTAATCAGTCCAAAATCATCATCTCAAAACTTTAAGATTTTAACAATCAAAACACACACAAAGCATCAGATACTGTCATTTATCAAAACCACTAAAACTAATTTGAATTTTAACCATGTATTAAGTCATATATTTAGCACTTAGGGTTCAGCTCATATAATCGCAGTTTCAACACAATTTACTGAATTTTTCACCTTGTTTTTTACACGAAATTGATCAGAACAACTATCTTCTATTTGATTATTTTCTCTAAATTAGTTTTTATGCGAATGTGTCCTTGAGCGTATGAGATCTCATATTTATATGGCACGAATGGCTCATATGCGCGTATGAGCTCATATGCGCGTATGAACTCATACGCGCGTATGAGTCATCCTCACAACTTTCAACCGTTCAAAAACACTCACGTGTTTGAAAGATACATGCGCTTAGAATTTTATCATGCCGTTTTAGATGAAACATGTGCTTGTGAACCATTTTTTTTTCATTTTTCAATCCAATTCACACGTTTGTTCAACCAAGTCTAAGTTAATGACCTTGGTTTAACATTTTGGTCCTTTCACTTTTTATTTTTCAAAAAAAATTCATTTTCTAAGTCCAAATTAATGACCTTTGCTTCAAGTTCAATTTAATGACATTGGTTTTATCTCTGTTGTACAATTCCATTTTAACAAACCATTTTTTTATTAGCCCCAAGCCAGTTGTACAAAAGCTCGTTCATCAACTTGAAAGAAAGATTTAGCATCCCATCTGTTGATGCACAATGTCTATCGCATACGTCTTTGGGTCATGTCGTATATGTAATAGGGCAAAATGTTAGATTTATTTTGCGTGTATGTTCACTTCGTATGAAGTGACCACTTCATATGAAGTTAGACTAGTTCACTTCGTACGAAGAGAACTCACTTCGTACGAAGTAAAGACTTACCTTCGCACGAAGTGCCAAATCTATAAATAGGTGTGCTTAGGTCTCGAGTCTGTAGCTATTTTTTGACTGATAAGGCGAAGCCCTGTCAAATTTCCCTCAGGCTGTAGATGTTGATCAGATTAATGAAATATGAGATTAAACAGTAAATCTTGAACTTGTCGCTAGTTTAAAATGAATTCCGCGCATATTGAACTATGTAAACAACTTTAAGCTAAAACATATTGAAAATCTTTTTTGTTTTGAAATGAAAACTATAAACTATGTACAAACAGATATATTTATATTTTTATTAGATTGTGCTTACTCGATCATATCAGTTTCTTTGAATAATTCAAATCATATTTTTCACATTACCATTTACACCAGGCTTCACAAAATCAATTTTTGAAATACTTTTCACATCATCATTGGCAACAGAAGTTTGAAAAATACCATTTTAGCATAATTTGTCAAAACATTTGGGTTAGTTTTATTCCTGCAAACATAATCTCATTCACACTCATCAATTTCATTATCCCAACTCACATTATTACTTTCTCTCCACATGAAGTAGAAGCATAAGCATTGTTCACACATTCAAAAACAAGATCAATTTTTTGAAGTCCTAAACCCCACAATTGTTTCAAATTTAGCACGTTTCCTAAACCTAGAAAATCCAGGTCTGACGCGTCTTCTTCAGATGGACGCATACTATTATATTTGTTGTTGAAGAGTGGGGAAACTTTTGTATACCCAACCCTCAGTTTCTTACTTACTTTGATCTGTCTGTCTACAATGGTCTTGCATAATTTACTTAGACATTTCAAACTTGTTAAAAGTGAATTTAGAGGCTTCAAACATAGTCTTAGCTTGTTTGAGTTCATTAGACAATTACTTTATCCTTTCTTTTGCATCACGATATACACAAGTTGTTTGACTTAGATCATTGTGTAACTTGGTTATATCACTTTTCTAAGCTTCCACCCTATCTTTTAAAATTTTGTTGTTTTTATATAAGGTATAGTTTTGGGGTTTTAAGATCTTCTAATTCCATAATGAGTTTTGCATTGTGTTTTTGTACGTAGTAACTTTAGTAATGCATATTTGAGAACATAGAGATACATTTACCTCAGCAGAAGTAGGAAGTGGTCTGTAAATTCATCAATGAGAGTGTGCTTGAATTCAGAGTTCGAAGCATGTAGCAGATCCTTACATTTATATTCAATTGTCTTCTGACATGTGGATGTAGGAGACATGGACCTGTTGATAAGAGCAGAATATTGTTACTTCATGGAGATCCTACAGTGCTTAGTGTACTTATATGATTTTGAGCCTTTTGCTTATTATCCAGATCACAGTATTTGATGATAGAATTCAGATCTGCCAAGATGTTCTATGCTAATCCACCGTCCTCTTAACGAGAGAAATCTTCTTATCCCAACTATGTGGTTTGCCACATTTAGAATTTCCTGTTGATTTCACCATTTGACATCTCAATTCCAGCATCTTTCATTTCAGAAATCAGTTGAGTATACTTGTTGATCTGTGCATCCAAGGCTTCACCCATAATATTCTGGAACCCCTTGAATCCCCATATGAGTAAATCCCTTTGAGAATACATTTTAAATTAAAGACCAAGAATCAGAAGCTTGCTGTGAACTAAACTTCCTTATTCTTTACCCGAGAAAGAACCTCAGAACAATTCACTGATGAAGGAAGTATCAAACATCTTAATTTGGCAGGTTTGTAAAAATTTCAGAAATTTCAAATAAATTTCAAGATACTAAAATTTTGTGACGAATAATGAGTGTAACTAGTCCAATCATAAATTTATGCATTTTGACATATTTTTTGAAAGTTCCGAAGATTAGGATCTAGAAGATTAGGGGAAAATTATTTTTGACGAAATTGGAGCCTTTAATGAAGAATTTTGGGTCTGAAAGCAGGGAAAGACCACCAATGGTGTCAGCCACGTGATCTGTCTCATCGAGACATTTTCGTCATTTGTAGGCATCATAACTCCAAACGTAGCTCAAATTATACTCATTTGAAGTTTGAACATTTTCTTCCCTGTTTCACTACAAAACTTTCTTTACAACTGTATACCTATAAAACTGAAGAACTAGTTAGTGTGGCTCATGAACAAACAAATCCCAAGAACAAATATCCATGAGAATACTCATATCTTGAAAACTCCTTACCTGAAAATAACTTTTAAACCCGCAAACACTTCAAGGCGTAAACAGTTTGTAAGAACCTTGAGCCCGAAAACACTTCAAACTCCAAAATAACTTAAATAAAAAATCTAAAAATCTGAAAAAATAATATGGTTTCGAGAACCCCCAGACCCGCAAATACCTTGAAACAAAAACCCAATTGAGTCCCGCAAACACACAATGTCAAAACCAGTTTGTAGAAAACCTTTTAAATCTCGCAAATACTAATTGAAAACCTCAAAAAATCCTTGACTTCAAAAAATCAGTAAACTATATAGCATAACCATAATCCCAAGACTCTTGGGATTTTCCTAATCTTTTAATATTCTGCAAATCTTTTTCAAGCATCAAAATATTTTTATCAAAACTTTAACTATTATCTTCTACTAATAACTCCTACTATGTTGATGAAGATCTTCTTCAAACAATTTCAACAAATCCTAACAAAAACCCTAAGAACACTATAAATGTTCTTGATGATTTTATAGTCTTTTTTTAAGCAAGAATCACTAAAACATAAAACTAAGAACACCCAAACACAAGAATTGGTCTGTGATTTTCTGAATTGCCTACGATTCCTCTGAACAAGCCAAAAGCACTTTAAAAACAATCTGAATACTTCTGGAATTGATTCGTGAACTTTAAATCTAAAACATGAACACCTTAGATACAAATCAGAGAACTTCCTACCACCTCTGAGCACCTTTAATCACTTCAAGCACAACCCAAAACTGTAAGACCTTGTTTTATTATATTGAAATTTCTATAAAAGTTTCGCATTTAAACGAGTAAATGCGAATGCACATCACTACAAATTTTCGAGTTTATTAAAACTTGTCAACTAAACATTTTGATGAGCCATTACTATTTAGTTCCATGATATTGAAAACCAAAACCGGAAGCTGAACTTTGATCGTGTTCGAATCTTCATCGGCCTTGATCCTCGTTTGGAAGAGCTTGCGATTACCATGAACTGGAAATTTGCAATTATTAGTACTATAGCAAACTTCCGAAAAGCAAAACATAATCAACTTCACGAAAAAATCAAATCAGAAAAACATAAATTTTTAGGTGGTGTCGGCGACGGCATATAGCCGCGTCGGTGACGCCACACGAATAACTGCGTCGGGTCAAGACTACCGTAGGCAGTAGGTTAGCACGTTGGAATAAAGGCATTGCATCAGCGACGACTAAGTGTACTGTCGGCGACGGTACCTACTGCAACAGTTTTGCTGCAGATTTGGTTAATCTTCCATTCGACCCGTTCAAGTCCCAAACATTTAAAACACAACTCGGAACTTATGACGACACGTCCGTAAAAAAAATTTCCTATTTTATTCAACTGTTGCTAACCGTGGGCTACGGCTAGCCATCGTAGTTTAATATGGCCGTCGTAAGAACTTTTCCGTTTTTGCCGTTTTTGTTATGAAAACTTTCGTAACTTATTGCATTTTTGTCCGTTTCTTATGAAACTTGTTTTTAAATATCCGTAAAATGTTTTCTTACATATTAAACCCAAAATCTTTGACCCGGATTCTTATTTCTTATGAATTATGTATAAATTCCCGGTTTATGCCCATAATTTCCGATTTTACCCTTTGGCCTCATTTAAACCACACTACGCATTTATGCATCCATTTTGGTATGCATTAAAACTCGATTTTTACCCATATGGTTATATTAGCGAAAACCATCGCTTATTTCGATTAAACCTTATCTCTTTTATCATTTCCATGCTATGATACCCATTACTTTCTTTTATTCAATTTCTACCCTTTAATTTGGCATTTTACGAAAAAGACCCTTTGAAAGACATTAAACCAAAAAGGCTTATGCTTCTCTCTTTTGCACTACCGAAAAGGTCTACTAAATTATAAAACTTATTTTTAAGCTACTCTTAGGGTCGTTTACTTGTTTTACCACATGAGGGCATTTTGGTCAACTTAGGCCCTTCTTTACGACGAAGGGCTTTCATTATCAGGTTTTGATCGAATATGAACATTTACTCATAATATATTTTAGAACATCATGTTCCTAAGATTATAATGTCTACAATTTAGATCATTAGATTTATCTTACCTTAGGTAATCAAATACTATGACTTGTTTAACTCTCAACGAACCGTAAGTCCTCTTTGAGAGTTTGACCCATTACACGTACCTGGCTCGGCTCTTAGCATTGATCCGTTCTCATATCATGCTCTATTAGTTGCTATGTAATAGCGATGCTAATCATACTCTATTCTTTCTATGAGCACAAAAACTCAACAAAACGATCATTAGTCATCATCGTCAAATGGTGATAATATCATCATTTGACCCGTTTGGCCAAAATGACTATTTATTATTATGAGAAGGCGTTTATTTGCCATCTCACCATTTAATCCACTTCGTTTTACACTGTGTGACCATATTACTAAAAAATCATTTTTTTAATTCGCTTGACCCATTATGACTTACGCCATATGGTGTCTTTTTTTTTCAAAACTCTTTATTTATTCATCAACTCGTGACTGAATTACCATTTTACCCCTTATTATCCATTATGGTTTACACCATAAGGTAATATTTCAAAACTCCTTATTTATTCATCATCACATGACTAATTTACCATTTTACCATATATCATGGTTAATACCATATTCACTTGTTCCAACCTGTATCTATCCGTGTTGGAACTTTATATTTCGAAATCTTGAGAATCTAATTAATAAGAAAATTTTGGAAATTTTCAAGCATGTTCAAAATAGTGATAATCAAACAAAATCAAATGGAATATCCAAGAAGATTTTCAAAAATGTTTCGAAAAATCGATTTTGTCAAAGGCAAAAGTTGTCACACCCCGACCCGTAGCGGATTGGTACAGGACATGAGGATTGTCCATAGCTTATAACACTTATATAAGTTTAAATATTTAAAGTCACTAAATTAATTTTTCACACATAATCATACAAATGTTCATCAAAAGTCATACAATATCCATAAGATAATTTATTATGAACGAAATAGTTTTTGTTCACAAAAGTTGGTGAGTAATCCTTATTTTCAGAATATGATCTTTATATTATTATTAAGAAAAAGTTTAAAATGCTTTTAAAATGTTAATACGAGGATTACAATATATCAAACAGCACAATCAATGAAACCATGTATACCAACGTGAATATACAAACAAGGGAAATAAACAAAACAAGTGAATATACAACTCAAGGACTATATGACTGTATGAGATTTAAGCTCCTAAGAGCGAATCTAATACTGATGACGATACTAAGCTACAACCCCATGGCCATGGGAAACCTAGTCAGCGGTAGATCCATAATGACATGCTAATATACAATAAACTGACATCACATAACAATTAAAGTAAAACTCAAGTACACATCCATAAAATAACACATTCAAATTTGCATGTTAATGGTAAATATGGGAAAACAATATAATTACTCATAGGTTGCAAAGAATTATTCCACAAGAATTATCGCACGAAAATTAATGGTGTAAATCTAAAATAACAACCACCCTAATAAATAAAATTCAAAATGAATGAATAATATATTAAATTTAGGAACTTGGTTTCTCCTATTTGAATACTTAAATTATATAAAATAATTATTCAATATAATAATCAAATCAGTAATTTTATTTTAGAATAATTTAAACATAACAAATTCTTATAAATACCAATTTAATAGATCATATTATTTTGTAAATGCCAAAATTATACAAATTGATTAAATTTATCTAATGATTTGATAATTTAGATTCCATTGTTATCACACATTTTAATTTAGAATAATTAACTTTATAAAGAAATTTATTTGTTTAACAAATTTCATATTTCCTTTAATTATAGAATAATGAACAAAAATGTATAAAAATTCCAATACATTTATATAACCTATAAAAATCAGTAAAAATATTTATAAAGTTTATTTATGATAATCTTGTATTTTTAATTGATTTAAAGCATGTATAAACCATCATAAAACCAATTTAAATCTAAGGATTCCCAAAATTATAGAAAAATTCTATAGAAATTTCATAACATATATATAATTTGTAACATTCAGAAATAATATTTATAACTTTTAAATTTGATAGATTTGCATTATTAATTGACTTTCTAAATGATATACACATGTATAATTCACAAGAAATCCAAATAATATCTAAAAATTCTCCAAAGTTACACAAAGTATTCTAACATGATCTATATCAGTAACATACAATCAATTTCACCAATTCATTAGTATAGGATCAAAAGCCCCAAATTTTATATGTGAAGAACCCTAATTTCAACTAAAATGATATTCAAATTCATTTGCCCTCTATCACTGAAATTGATACATGGCTTTTGTGGAGAATGAAAAACTAAATAATAAGGGCTTTGGAATTACCTAAAAATGTTAACAATTGAAGAAGAAATCGTCACTTGAAGTTTCAAGCCCTAGCTTTGATCTTGCCTCAAATTCGTGGATTAGAACGAGTGTTAATGGATATTAGAAGTGGGTAATGATTGGAAAAGGTATTATGATTCGTTTGGTAACCAAAGAATGTTATGGTGATGATTTGAGAAGATTTAGGTTTCTTATGTCTTTAATGGTGCTTTAAAACTTGTTTTGTTACGCTAATTAATGATTAGAGTCGATCGATTTGTTATCCATTCTCTTTCTCCATAATGGCTGTTAAAATGTGATTAAAAGGAGGCAAGCGAGTTGGAAACAAGGCAAACAATGTGGGGGTTAAACGTGTTCGGGTGCAGCTACGTGGGTAAGAAGATGGGTGGGCTTTCAGGTTCCAGTTGGAGTGTTTATAATAATAAACGCTATGGTTTCGTTTAGTAGGAGCGTGTAACTCAGCTAGTTATGTGCGCGCTTGTTGTGTAGGGTTACCGGGTTCGAAATCCGTCGCACGCAACCCCTTTTTCTTTATTATTACTCCTTTCAAAACAAGTTTCACTAAATGACAAAATGGCCCCTCGACTTATAACTTTCAGAACTTGGCAACCCAGGCCCCTTGAGTTATATAACATATATTTACTCTGATATCTTACTTAGTTAATTATACAACTAACTTTCCTTTACGATATTTGTCGGTACTAACGGGGAATCATTTATATAATTTATATTTTAAATCCTTATATTATTTAAATTACCACACATTAATATGAAAATAATAAATATAAATAATAAAAAAACTTCAATCCGATTTTGTGAGTTGGGTTTCAGAGATCCGATTTTGGCGGATGTTAAAAAAATTTCAAACAAGAAGTTGATAAAATTGAAAATGGATCAAATGCTAAATTTGTCAAACAAAATTTGAAAAATCCAAACAATGCATCTCAAGCATCATCGTCTTGGAATGTACAAGATGAAAAATCAATGAGTACTACAAGTGTTGAGAAAGTGGACAAATGGAAACATTGTAAATGTCAAGAAAAAGAAAATTTAGCTATGAATGGTCCTTCAAAGTCAAAAGGAAAAGAAATTGTTGATTCCGCGCGTGTAAAACCTTTTGTAACAAAATCACATGAAGAAGTTAAACAAGTTGTGAAGAAAGTTGATAAAATTCAAAATTTGTTTAAAACAAATGTTGTCAAACAAGTGGTTAAACATGTTTTCAAATCAAAACTGCAAATTCAGCAATGTGAACCTTTTGATATTTGTAGGGGTTCTAAACCGGATAGTTCATCTGCAAAACATGATGCTCGTTAGAAAACACCTTTCCAACGACAAAATCATGGAAATGTTCTGTCAAATGAGTATGTTAATCGTTCTTGAGGTTCTTATAACAACTATGTAAGACCTCATGCACAGAATCGATTTGTGGATAATCGAAATGCAACACCCCTAGATTTCAAAATGAAAGATCGCATTTTGGTAATCAACAAAGAAACTTCTCAAGAGGAAATGAGTTTTCCAAGATTTGATATAAACTTGGATCACATCATGGTCAAAGTTCTAGAAATCAAAATTTTGGAAATCGAGGTATTGGAAATTCTGGATTAATAACCGATCTTCTACATCGTATAATCCACGATTTACGGGAAAACATTCAAACTATTCTAGAAATTGAAATGTATGACATGATAGTGGAGATGGGTATTTTTAAAAAAATCATTTGTTGATAAAAACGGACGACCAAAGACCATCATGGCTTGGGTCCCCAACTATAACTAATTTTCTGTTGGTGGGTGCACGAACAGCTAAAGAGGGCTATCTATGTTTGGTATACAGATATTGGTTGTTCTCGACATATAACATGGAACAATGAGTTGTTATCCGATTTGAAGTAGATTCGTGGTGATTATGTTAACTTTGCAAGAGAGAAAGGTGGTTATATCATGGGTGAAGGAACCAATTATGTTGATGTGCTGAAGCATAATTTGATGTAAGTATCTCAAGTTTGCAACAACAAATACACTATGTTGTTTACTAATAAAGCGTGCTTTGTTTAGAAACTGGGATTTGTTGTTCTAGAAGATTGGATTGTGATGCGAGCCCCTTGGGTGAATGATACTTATGTAATGAACATGAGTCTGGTACTAAGTTCAGGAGTTGTTGCGACTTGTTTGCTATCGAAGGCGACCGAAGATTATTCTTACCTATGGCGTCGTCGAATGGGCCATGTGCATCTTAGAACAATGAATCAATTGGTTAAAAATAACTTAGTTCTATGTGTCCCATTAAAAAGTTTTACTATGCTTAACAAATTTATTAAAATCAGACGAAAGCCACACAAATCTAAAAGGAAAAATTCAATTAAAACACAACTTGAGTTGCTGCACATGGATCTTTTTGGTCTGATCCATGTTGCTAGCATTGGTGGGATGTTTTATTCTTGCTAGGAAACTTTTTGTAAGTATTAAAGAAAAATATGATCGATCTGATATATGCTAAAGATAAAGTTAAGAAGATCAAACAGAAAGAAGATACAAGATGAACATGACAAAAGAAGAAAGGAGATTACTTCTTCAACAAATATTAGAAATTGATCACAAATATAAGAAGACGCTCAGAAAAGACCATTCTGATGACTCTGATGATATTTCTGATGAATATCATCAGAATCTAGTAAACTTTGATCATCAGAATATTTTATGATCTGTTCAACAGATTTCTGATGGGTTGATTATCAGAATTCTGGTAAGGCAACTTGTCTAGAAGATAACGCTCTGCCATATTTTGTAAAGTAGCTAGTTGACCTTGATAGATTTAATGAATATGCCAAAAAGCTACTTTATATAGGGCAAGTGCATGAATAAAAAAATGTTTATTCATGCTGAAGGCTCTCTATAAATAAAGAAGTAACCATCGAAGGATAATGAGTTAAGCCAAGCATTCAATACATACAACAAAAACTCCATTGCCCTTCATTACAGAATTATTAAAGTATTCATTTGTAATAGTCAATAACCTCATAATCACCTTGTAAACCATTTTGTTTCAAGTGATAAAAACTTGAAATTCTGTAAGTTGTATTTCTTGAAAGTTCGATTTCTATTTCCGTACATTCTTTTAACACTTGTTGAAATCACTTGCCATATTAAGTTAAAAGAGCATTGTTATCTGGGAACAATTGGTATCAGAGCAGGTTGAATAAATCATTTTCAAATGATCAATTGATCATTTTTTTAACTTCCTTTTATCTAAATATGGCAAACTTTAAACTACGGAACAATGCTTTCAACAATTGGTCTATGTCAAAACATCCAACCTTGGTCAGAGAAGAGTATACTCAATGGAAAATCAGGATGATCAATTTCCTAAATGGACATGATCGAGCTCTGTTTCAACCCATTGAGAATGGACCACATATATGGTTGAAATACCAGTTGTCCCAGCAACTAAGCTTACACTTGAACTACCTTCCTCTTGGGCTCCAAAAAAGAAAACTTCTGGGGCTAAGAAGACAAGTTAAAGGTGGAAGCCGATGAAAGGGGCAAATGACCTTTGATTATGGCACTTCCAAACGACATATTCTCTCAAGTAGATGCATGTGCTTCTACTAAAGAGATATGAGATCAGTTGGAAAATCTTTGTGAAGGAGGAGAGATGATGAAAAGAAACAAACGTATAAACTGTGTCTCTTCTTAAGAAAGATTTAAGAATCTTCCAAAGGAGAGTCATTCTGAAACATATAACAGATTTGCCAAATTGTTAAATGATCTTAAAAAAATTGGTATTAAGAAATCTAACGATAAGAGAAGTGTAAAATTTTTAGATGCTTTATCAAGGGAATGGAGAAATCATGCAAATCAATGAGTTCTGATAGTTTTTCCTCAACTTCTAAACACAACCTAAGAGGAAAAAGGCATGAATTGAAACAAACTTTTATTGAAAATTCAAAAGGAATTCATCCAAAATTCCAAAAATCTGCTTAACTTCCATCACAATCAATCTTGCCAAAAAATTCTGATAAGATAGATTGCATGTGTGTTGAAATACTGAAGCTAATTCAACAACATCTCTCAAATAACAAACAATCTGTTGATGGCTCAGCATCTAACATAAATTCTGGTGAAAATTACTCATCTGAAGAAGAAAATTCAAGCAGACTTTCATCAGAAAAAAGTACCCAAGCAAGTCTGGGTACCAAAAAATCTCTAACTTTACCATTTCAGGACCAACATGTGCAGCAGATCTGGTACTGCGATTTAGGAAGCTCCAAGCACATGACTGTGGAAATGAGCTTACTCAGCAATGTTGTTTCTAAGCTGGGTAAATTGGTAAATTTTGGAAATGGACTTAAGAGGAGAACGATGGGTTATGGTTGCATTAAGTATAGATTTTTTACTATTGAGAAAGTAGCTTATCTAGAAGGTTTAAAATACAATCTACTAAGTTGTGGTCAATTTTGTGATAAAGGCTTTTAGGTAACTCTTTTATCAGAAAAATGCTTATTACTTGGTTTAGATGATAACAAAATATATTTAAGTGGAAAAATAATAAGAAAATCCATCTATTAATTTGATTTTAAAGAAGAGGTTGAGCACCCTCAATTATGCATACTTTCAAAACAACAGAAGTAATAGCTGGTTATGGCACAAAAGGTTAGCCCACTTAAATTTCAAAAATCTAAACTAATTAGCAAGCAAAGGTTTGGCAAAAGGTCTACCTTTTATATCCTCCAAAAAGGATAGAATATGTGAAGCTTGTGAATTCGGAAAATCAAGGAGAGGCTCACATAAAACAATTTCTGAATCTTCAATCACTCAAAATTTAGAACTTTTGAACATGTACCTTTGTGGACCTGTGCGCACTGAAGTTTATCTGGTAAGAAATAAATCTTGATCATTGTGGATGACTATTCTAGATATACTTGGGTTGAATCTTTGAGAAAGAAAAGTGAAACACTAGATCTTATCATAATTTCATCAGAAAAATTGAAAAGCTTTTAAAATTACCTATTAGAATGATTAGATATGACAATGGAACAAAATTTAAAAATTCAGACCTTCCTTACAAACAAATGAATTTCTCATGATTTTTCTGCTCCAAGAGTTCCACAACAAAATGGAGTTGTAAAAAGAAGGAATAGAAGCTTAGTTGAGGCTGCAAGAACTATGCTTGCATATGCCAAACTGCCCACTTATTTTAGGGCAGAAGCAATTGCCGATGCTTGTTTTACACAAAACAGATCCATCATAAAAAAAGACATAAAAAAACACCTTATAACATCATCAATGGAAGGGTGTCAAACATAAAATTTTTACACACCTTTGGTTGTAAGTGCTTTGTGTTTAATGATTTTGAAAGTTTTGAAAAATTTGACAAAAAAGCTGAAAAAGGAATTTTCTAGGTTACTCATTGTCCTTAAAAGCTTATAGAGTATTTATTTTGAATACAAGGACAATAAGGGAAAGTTTATATGTATTATTTGATGATTCATCAGAAATTGAAGTTTCTGGTGAAATTTTAAAAGAAATAAACTCGTCAAACCTTCAACAGAATTCTGAACATCTTCTAAATCAATTAACAAAAGAACTTTTTGACCATGATTGTCTAAACAAAGAAATACCCAAAAGTCAATCATGTACTAACCCTGCAGGACATGTGGATGATTCATCAAAAAATCTAATAAATAATCAGAATTCTGGAAATTCATCAGAAAATTTGCTTGAACATCAGAATTCTAATCTTCACAATACAACAAAAGCAACTGATCAGGGGGAAGCTTCAGAACCATCAGAACAAACAACTTTACACAGCAATTTTAGATGGATAAAGGGTCACTCTCAATCAGACATAACTGGAACCCAGAAGAAAGTGTTAAGACAAGATTAGCTACATCTCATGAGTGTCTATATGCTTGGTTTCTAACCATGATAGAACTAAAAACTGTCAACGAAGCACTCAATGACTCAGATTGGGTACAAGCAATGCAAGAAGAACTTGATCAATTTGAAAAGAGTCAAGTATAGAATCTGGTACCTAGACCAACTGACGAATCTGTCATTGGTTCAAAATGGGTATTTAGAAATAAACCTGATGAACAGGGTATCATAACAAGGAATAAAGCAAGACTAGTGGTCAAAGGTTATTGTCAACAAGAAAGCATAGATTATGATGAAACTTTTACACCAGTGGCCAGGTTAGAAACAATAAGAATATTCCTTGCTTATGCTGCATCTAAAGATTTTAAAGTTTATCAGAATGTGAAATCAGCAGTTCTGAATGGTAAAATTGAGGAAAAAGTATATGTGCATCAACCAGAAGGCTTTGTTGATCCTAAATTTCCAAAACATGTTTACAAATTAAACAAAGCCTTGTATGGATTGAAGCAAGCTCCTAGAGCATGGTATGAAACTCTATCAAACTTCTTAATCAAATCTAGCTTCACAAAAGGTACAATTGACACAACTCTATTTCTCAAACCTCACAAGGGTCACACTTTGTTGGTTAAATTTCTGTTGATAACATTATTTTGGATCAACCAATGAAAAATTTCTATTCGTAACTTTTTCACGTGTTAATTGTTTTATCTTTCCAATGATTTTGGTATTGCTATTAAAAAGTTAAAAAAAGTGGTTTTTTGTTTTTATTGTTTTCTAATTTCATGCATTGTGTTTAAATACACATTTATATAATAGGGGAGTGATAGAAAAAAAACTCATATTGATTAAGAAAACTAAGAAACCCAAATGCATGGACATCCTTTTGTCACGTGTTACACCTTTTTGCAGACTTTACAATAAGAGGTTGCCACGTGTTACGTGTAAAAGCTTTTGTAGACTTTCAGCTTTCTAAAAAAGTAAAAGCGTAAAAGCTATTAAGTAACACGTGGCAGCCTCTGGTTGTTACACGTAACATGTCTACAAAAAGGTGTAACACGTGGCAAAAGAGGTCCATTCATTTAGATTTCTTAGTTTTCTTAACTAATATGGGATTTCGTCCCGTAATTGCTCTCTCTCTCTCTCTCTCTCTATATATATATATATATATATGTATATATATATATAATATTATATATTAAAAATACATTTCGAACTAGGGGGTGACCTTGGCGTTTAATATTTGTTGTGAATTAACGTTTTGTTTATAGTGTTTTACACTATTAGAGTGAACTTTTAACACGAACATTACTATTTTGTTGTGTATTTCAAACGTAACATTACATAACATGTGACCTAAAGCACAAAAATCTATAGAACCTTGTAAATAACCTAAACGGAATGTACAAAATAAAAAAACATCACGTTAAAGCTCATTAAAAAGCCATGTACATAATCTAAAAATGTCATGTACAGAACCTGAAAACGCCATGTACAAATCTAAAATACGCCAGGAACGAAACGTAAAAATTGCTATGTATAGAAGCAAAAACATCGGAGAGGGACCAATAATACCATGCACTAAATTACTTCCTACCCTTTCTATAATTTCCTCCATTTTATTCTACCATTACATATATATATATATATATATATATATATATATTGGGGTTGGTTCTGGTGCAAAACATCCTTAACCTAAGAAACACTAGGATACCGGGCCAAACGTACTCTGATTGAGCTTTTACCAGTGGAGTTGGAACTTGCTCATCGAACCCTATAACCCCTTAACCCTAAACCCTAGTTCTAAACCTTAAAGCTAAACCTTAAATCTAAACTATAAACCCTAAAGGCTAAAACCTAGCTAAACCTTAAAGCTAAATCCAAAATCCTAATGCTAAACTCTAAAACAAAACCTAGAACCCCAAAGCTAATATCTAAGGCTAAATAAGAAGAGTTAAACTCTAAACCCTAAAAGTTATACTTCATATATGTGAAAAGGGTTCAATGAGCTGGTTCTGACATCGTTGAAATGAGCTCAATCGAAGTTCATTTAACAAGTTTTCTCACGTATCATAGGTAAAAGCATTATGCATTTGATCTTACCCTATCTCTCTCTCTCTCTCATGTTATATATATATATATATATATATATATATATATATATATATATATATATATATATATCTAACTAAAAACCAAACTTTTCAAACATTAAAAATTTTAATTAGTGCATAAGGCCGACGATGGCATGTGATGGACGGGGGATGAGTTATGAATTCTAGTTGACACACATTGTTTCTTTTTGTCATCTTCTCACATTTCTAATCCCTATCACAATAGCATTGGATTTCTCACGACGATTCAATTTCAACATCTAATTCTGAAGAAGGCAAAATCCAATCGGAGATTGGACCTATACTACAAGAAATACCCCTTTTAGCGGCGACAGGAAAAGTGTCGCCGCTATTGGTCGATCCGTGTCCCGAGCTCTCAGTCCAAACCCCAGCCGTTGATCATTTTCAAGATCTGACGGTTGGGGATTTAACAAGCAATAGCAGCGATATATATATGGTCATTAGCGGCGACGACGTCTCCGCTAAAGGTCCCTTAACCTGAATAAACCCTAGCCACACAAATCTTATCCAAGTTAACCCAATAGCGGCGACATGTTATCAATACCGGCGACCCGCCGTCGCCGCTAAAGTGTCGACGTACCAGTCCCTATACAGCGCCATTTCTTCCCTTCTTCTTCATTTTCCCCCCAAAAGTCGCCTGAGCACCGTCGGAGACCCCCGTTTTTTGCCCAAATCGGTTAGTTTAACTCTCTTTATGTTAAATTTCTTATCTACATTTGTTATATTCATGTTATAGGCTTTAATTTTTGCACGTTTTTGTGTATTTTTGTGTTTGTGGAAGAAAACTCGGATCACCACCTCTCTTCTTCGGTCACCACCATCATTTCTCCGGCATCACATCTTCTCAGCGGTCTTCGTTTCCTTGAAACTTTAAAAAAAAGGTTAGTTTTATATGTATTTTTTTTGTTTAGAAATTGTATAATTTTTTGTTTAGGTATGTAAAATGTGTATGGAATGATGAATTTTTGTATGTAAAAATGTATAATTTAGGTGTGTTTGGTGAAAATGTGTATGTAAAAATCTATGTATTTGTTGATGTAGGTGTATGTAAGGATGGATGTTTGTATGTAAAATGTATAATGTAGTGTGTTTTGGTGAAAATGTGTTTGTAAAAATCTATGTATTTGTTGATGTAGGTGTATGTAAGGATGAATGTTTGTATGTAAAATGTATAATGTGGGTGTGTTTGGTGAAAATGTGTTTGTAAAAATCTATGTATTTGTTGATGTAGGTGTATGTAAGGATGAATGTTTGTATGTAAAATGTATAATGTAGGTGTGTTTGGTGAAAATGTACGTATTTGTTGATGTAGGTGTATATAAGGATGAATGTTTATGTGTATGTAAGTCTATGAATGAATGTATATAGTTGTATGTTAGTATGTAGGTGTATGTAATTGATGAACAATTGTGCATCTATATGTTTGCAATTGGTAAAACAAGTGTATGCTAGTATGTATGTTTATAACTATGTATATGTGTTGGTAGTATAAATTATGTTTAAATTTCATGATTTCTATGTTTATGGTTATGTTTGAAAAAAATATGTTTAACTTGATAATCTCTATGTTTATGTTTAGGTTTGAGAAAAAAAATATATTTAACTTCATAATTTGAATGTTTATGTGTAGGTTTGAAAAAAAAAGTTCAACTTTAATAATTTCTATGTTTATGTAAGTTTGACAAATATATATTAGTTAGGAAATACCCTTCTTAAATTAAAATCATCATTTAAACCATAACGAACATAAAAAATACCCCTGTTGGTGAAGGAAGGGACATGTTTACAAGAGCGGCCGGTTTATTTATGTGGCGGTATATCCCGTTTGATAAAGTTGGATGGGAGAATGTGGCACAACCGTACAAGGATGCGCTCATGAGCCACCTGAGGGTAAATAAGTTATATGCATATAATTTTCCGCCGTTTCACGGGTCGTTAGACTTAATTTATAATAATATTTTAACTTTTCTTATTGAATTTGTAGGAAATGTTTAACTTTGACGAAATTGAACGGGATCTACAAGCAAAAAACATAAAGGGTGGCATCAAGAGTTTGATTATGAAGCGGTACTCTGACCGCAAACACGATGCAAAAAAAATATTTGTGAGAAAAGGTGGGTACGAGGATGTTGAAAGCGCAAGGGCATACCGTCCCAAAGATATGCCCTATGATAACTGGGTGAAAACTGTCGACGGATTTTTAGACGAAAAATATATCAAACGATGCGAGGCTAACAAGGGTGTCCGCGCGAAACAACAATTCCCATTCCGCGTGGGGACGGCGTCATACGGTAGCACAACCTACAAAAATGTAATGTTTTATATATGTGTTTGTGTAAGCTTTTGTTTATTTAATGTCTAATCTAAGTTTAATGTTCAACAGGAAATATATTTAATCATCTTCGTAATATACAGCTGAACTTAGAAGAGGCCACAAACGAGTGGCATGGTGATGGTCCTCCGCTTGCCCCATTTCAGGAAGCCTTGGGAGAGCGGAGACGATGGTACCGGGGGATGGGGCATAAACCGTCTTCAAATACGCCCCCGAATTTGTCGGCTTCCCAACCTGAGACTCAAGAACCCTTTTCTCAGGTAAACTACACAATTTATAAAATGATAAACGAACGCGTGTTTCCTTGTTAAATATATATTGCTAGCGTTAATTAATATGCTAATATACGTTTTGATATTTATTATTGTAGGGATTTGTTGACAACTTGTTCCAAAGCTCGGCTTTCCGGAATCGACTTGACGACTACCTAAGTTCAAAAGGAAAGCACTGGCAAACGACGACGACGACTGTTACAACCCTTATTTTGATAACGAAGAATATGACGGATGATTTCGAAGTATGGGTTGTTATTTTTATCGTTTTAGGATGATAATGTAGGACTTAAATGTTGTTTATAACTTTATTACGTTTTGTATGTGTTGTTGGAGTTTGATAAATTAGAATGAAGTTGTTTCCAGGTTGCGGTTTGATACAGGTTGCGTTTTTTCGGTCGAAAACAGGTTTGGCAGCTGTTTTTAGCTGCTGTTAAAAAAAATTGACTTTTAGCGGCGACAGGCGTCGCCGCTATTGATAGTCCGCCAAAACCACTAAAGACAAAATAGGGCATTAGCGGCGACATATACCTTTAGCGGCGACAACCGGACCAATAGTGGCCCAGTAATAGCGGCGACGCTTTAGCGGCCACGTGTCGCCGCTAAAGGTCAATAACGGCGACAGAAGGGACCAATAGCGGCGACAGCCGTCGCCACTAAACCTACCCTTTTCTTGTAGTGCTATGGTTAGGGTTACAACACCGTTGAATGTTTCTACACCAACTTCGTTGCTTTTCGTTCCACCACAAGTGCTATGGTTAGGGTTACAACACCGTTGAATGTTTCTACACCAACTTCGTTGCTTTTCGTTCCACCAACTCCTGCTATCTCCCTTTCTAAACCTCCGGCTTCCCCATTACTCTATTGAAACTACATATATTAAAACCAACTAGCATGACACGTAATATAAGTTATTTAAAAATACCTATTTATATTTATTTAATTATTTTTTAATAACTTGTGTTGTTAATTTAAAAAAATAATTTTAAATATGC
Source organism: Scalesia atractyloides (assembly GCA_947069175.1). Classification (NCBI taxonomy): domain Eukaryota; kingdom Viridiplantae; phylum Streptophyta; class Magnoliopsida; order Asterales; family Asteraceae; genus Scalesia; species Scalesia atractyloides. The sequence continues at coordinate 11,997,402 of CAMTDV010000001.1, read as the reverse complement.
AATGCTCTTTATATATTTTTATGAACATTATGATGTAAAATTTTATTTAAAACAAAGTTTTGTAAACTATAATTATGGAACAGTTTTACGCACTGCCCTATATCTACCATGCAATTTTGAAAGGTGTATAAAGAAAAAATCAGTTTGAATAAAGTAGAGGCGAAGTTGCAATGTAAGTCTATTAAGTTTATAATAAATTTCACTCCGCGTCTTTTATGTTTTAAAGTTTCAGTCTATGTCCTTTAAGCTTTTCGTTGTTGTTGATGTAGTGCACGTTCTTTGTTGGAAAATTAGGCTCTTGAACAAGCACGCAAACACGATTTGAACGAACTTGTTCGACTCTTTTTATTATTTATCAATAAAAGCACAACAAATTAAAATAAACCTAACTATCTATTTATACTAAACTCATTCTAATCCTAACATAACTCAAACTCTATTTATATAAATAAATATAAACCAAGTAGATAACATGTCTAATAAATCAAGAATTGTCCTTTATTTAAATATATAAGACTAAACAAATACTTCACCAACAATTATCCATAACATGTCTTAGTTTTTATCTCCTTAATTCAAGGTTAGTGTCTTCATTCTCCCCTTAATCTTAAATTAGACTCGTTTCTTTACATCCGCAGTGTCATCAACAATTTCATTTATTTGACCAAGTTTGACATCCCTCTTCTTGGTCACCAGAACAAACAACCCTGTTCTTAACCATTGATCAAGGAACAAAAAACAAGCACCCCAATTATACCGTTTTATTCTTTTCTTGCTAGACACGACAAGATTCAAAGCATCCCGCTTTGACGAATCTTCTTATGTCCGTACCCGCAAGTCCGATCAGATACTTCTGCCAAAAAGAACAACCTACACCAGTTATTCCGTTCTTATCCTTGGCGGGAAGGACCAGGTTGATTGATAAGTATCGAAGTTGTGTTAAATCACTTCTTTGCAAGTCCTAGAGTTTTACAGCTCCAATATCAATTGTTGGAAAATCAGGCCCTTGAATGAAAACGCGAACACGATTTGAACGAATTTGTTCAACACTTTTTCTTATTTATCAAGAAAACCATCACAAATTACAATATACATAACCATCTATTTATACTCGACTTATTCTAATTCTAACCCAACTCAAACTCTATATATATAACTAATTAAACCATCTAGATAAATATGCCTAATTAACCAACAATTATCCTTTATTTAAATATATAAGAATAAATAAATAATTCACTAAAAATTATCAATAATTCTTCTTAGTATTTTATCTCCTTAATACATTCATCCTTTATCACAAACTCCAATAGCACATGTGTATCATATGATAGCCAAAATAGTTATTTGAATGTCCTAACTGGTATAAGTTTACTATACCAACTCTTTCTCCTCGTTATGCGATGGTGTTATAGTAAAAGACATGAAATACTAAAAACAAGATGAATTAGGAGGAAAGAAGAATTTATTAACGTGAAGTTATTTCCTCTTGTACAATATATTTACAAACATTACAGAATTGAATATTTTTGTCCTTACTCTTTAGGATAACTAATAGTGAAACCTAAAAGAAATATTTTTATGGGATTGAGATTTTTTCTTGAACATGAAGGATTTGGTAATGCCTTAACATTTGTTTATTTTTGGTATACCAAATTAATCAAAGTAACAATTTGATTTTCAAAATTCATATATTTTGAAATTTGGAAGTTAACAAGCATGTTTTTTAATAATCATAGCCACTTTTTAAACCACTTACCAACTTAATTGTTGGCTGGAGTAACATCGACGTCCGAATTAGGGATGTTTTCTATTCTCCTTATACAACAAAACCACAAACCAGAAAAAAAAAACTATTAAATTTTATCTTTTCTTGATCCATAAACAACAAAAAAGACTTTAATTACAACCACACACTTTTTGGTAGGGGTAAGATCAGCGTCCGAACTAGAGATGTGTATATTCATAATTTTTGGATTAAAAATGTATTTCATTTTCAATAATAATAATAATTTGGAATTCGATTTGTACCTCATGTCCTCATGCTTTGTAGATTGTATATTTTTCTTTTTATTTTTAAACCTATAAGTTTTTATCTTTTACATTTAATCCTAAGACTTTTTTCACTTTTAACTTTGTCCTTATATACTTTCACAAATACAATTTTTGGGTTTTAAGTTTTGGTCTAAATTTTTCAAGTTAACACCTCGTAACGTGCATATGTGTTTCAACGTTTTTACCTCTATGTTTTTTTTCGCATTTAACGACCGTGTTATACATTATGTTTCGGTCTAGTTTTTGCGCATTAACGTGCCGCTATAGCCGCTCATTGTTCAATGTTTTTACGTTTACTTTTCGTTTTCTTTTTTTATTTCTTTTGCTTTACGAGCTTTTTTCGTTGTTGATGGTCGTTGACGACAATATGACATTAATTCTACTTGGCAAAGTTTTACTTCCCCTTTATCGTGCCTCACACGCAACGCAGAGGGCTTAACACTAATTACAAAAATAGTATTAAACCATTGTTTACACCATCATTGATGTTTCTCAATTCCAAGCTTGAGGGTGGCTCTAAGCTTGTGGGGATGTTAAATGAGATATTTCAAGATCCTTTTTAGAGTTGATTACAATTTGTTAACCTAATAAAATTAAATTATGTGTTGTTCAAAACAATGTATTGTTAGTAATATTTGTCTCATCTAGTTATTTTATTTACTTGGATTTTTTTAATAAAGGCACTAGAACTCATAATCAAACATTAAAGAAGTTGAAAAATATAAGGGGGTGGGGTGTATCACTAGCCATTACTCACTATACTCAATCATCAAACACCATGTTATAGAGTTAAATCTCATCATTAGTGATGGATTTTAGTGGGGTGCCCATCACTAGTGATGGAATATATGTATATTTTAAATAATAAATTAACAATAATAAATTTCATTTAAATAAAAACAATATTTCTAGACATATTTTACGTTACAACTTAAAAAAACATATAAAAATAAAAAGATACATATAGAAAACCTACTCCTCGTTCGAATCCGGAAATTCCAAACCTAAAGAATTTACAAGTTCAATTAAATCATATCTCAACCGAAATGAAGTTCTTTATTGCGCAAATCTTGTTGGACATTTTTGGGAATGAGAGCTTGTGTAGGAGGATCTGGCACCCAATCTGGAGATATTGCACCTCCATCTTCTTTTATTAGCATATTGTGCAATATTATACATGAATGTACTATGCTATGGATTGTTTTTTTTATTTATTGCATGAACCGGTCGGTTTAGTATACCCCATCTATCATTTAAAACACCAAAAGCCCTCTCAACATCTTTTCTTGCCGATTCTTGCAACTTCTTGAACGCATTTTCTTTAGCCTCGACAGGAAATGAAAGAGTTTTCACAAAAACATACCATGATGGGTAGATACCATTCACAAGAAGAAAGCCTCGTCTATAATATCTTCCATTAACCATAAACGAACATAAGGGTGCGGTACCATCAGTTACGCTTTGAAATAATGGCGATGTGTACAAAACATTGATGTCGTTGTTTGAACCAGGAACACCAAAATATGAATGCCAAAACCATAGATCATTTGACGTCACTGCTTCAAGTATGATGGTTGGTATTTTGACGTCACCTCTAACATACGCCCCTTGCAACTCTCTTAGACAATTTCTCCATTCAATATGTGTACAATCGATGCTACCGAGCATCCCTGGAAAATGTCATCTAGCCTCATGCGCAGCGTAAATACGTGTGATGTCGTGTCTCGTCGGTTTATGTAGAAACTATTTGCCATACAATTTAATGATTGCGTTAGAAAAGAATTGTAAACATTGATGTGAAGTTCTTGCCGACATAGCAAAGTATCATCAAGTTGATTGAGAAGGTTAGACCAATTGACGGGTCAAAGTTTTATTATTAAAAAGTCAAACAGGCTATTTTTTGAAAATATTATAATATGAGCTTCTATACGTTATGTCACATGTTTTGACACTTAAAAAAGTCGGTAATAATTATTAGAACATGTGAGAACATGTTCGGCTCCTAAATTTCAGTTCTAGGGTCGGTTCGCAAGAGAAAATCGCAAAGTTTGACTTCTTCTTTGACTTTTGATTCTGACCCGATTTAGATTAGTTAGCTACTGATCTAAGGTTGCATTATGATCGTAAAATGATGTAGTAACCCCCTGAGGTTATATTGCATGATCATAATCAGAATCTGAGTTTATGCACAGGTTCCGTTATTATACCATTTTGACTAAAATGCCCATTTCTCATAAAATAAGGTTTAATCATTAACGAACTTGAAAATGAACTACCTACTGATGTAATATCATTAGTAGGATTATTTGGGATGTCAAATCAGATTGTATACTGAGTTTACATACAAGTTCTTGTATTATCTTGATAAATGACGATAACGCCCTTGTGGCATATAAAACAGTTTTAATCATACCTTTTCATAACAAATATTTTACCTACTTATATGTTATATTAAATAACATATCTAAAACAATTAAACTTGATCTTAACATCAGTTTTTACTAAACTTTGCACAAATAGTGATTTTACTACATAAGCGCCGCTTTGGCGCATAGTATGGTTTTAAACCATATTTATCAACCAAGACTTGTTACCTACTAATTTTAAAACTTATTTAAAATATTTTTACAGCAGGTATATGATACAAACTCAGATCCCAAATAAATTATAAAACTATGTGTAAAATGACCAAAATGCCCATACGGTGCATAGTTTGGTCATAAATGATAAATTACACATATAATCAATATCTTACTGATATTATATCATAAATTAATTATTTTCCATAATAATTTTGATTATACCATTATAATACATTCAAATTCCTTTTATACGGTATATAATTACCAAAACGCCCTTATGAGGCATAGTTTCATTTTAAAACCTTAACGGGCATATAAGTTGATATCCTACTGATATTACAACTTATTTAAAGTATAATGGCATATAGAACTTGTTCATGACTTATTCGGTTACCCGATATCGCTTATATGCACAAGGTTAAGTATATGTAACTAGTTTATGGAAATTAACCGAAACGTGTTTAACCTTGGCATTTAAGTCTCTAAATCCAAAATGTTTATGGTTTACCCATATTATACAAGTCAAAGTACTTGTTGGGTTTAAACTACACTCTATCCGGTCATCGCTTAATCTAGCGTATTTTACCGTTATTGATCATGTACGCTAGTCGGTCTAAGTCTATGACTTATATAAGACCGTTAGCATTTTAATTGGTTAGCTTATGCCATAATCCAGACTAGAGCCTTCTGGTAAACGCTATCTGCACTTAGTTCATTTTGGATACGGCTGAGATTTAAATCTTGCGTTTTTAATCATGACTAGCTCAGGTAAATACTCTCGACTTATTTTACCTATACGGGCTTGGGTTACGGTAAACTATTACCGCTTGGTCGGAAATGGGATCAATCGAATACCGGATTGTGGATAGTAAATCCGCATATTCAGTTTTAATCAGTTTTGTTTGATAACTTAAACATCGGGGGGTTAACGACCGTGTCCTGAATATCCTTGGCTCATTACATTAGTTAATGACCACGACCTAAGCGCGGGGTGTAGGCATACACCTGACAGATCTGACAGATGCTCATGCTAAATTTTTACCCAATTGTTGGGGATAACTCATTCGTGAGTTCATAAGTGGTGTGTATGTTAATCATGTCTCGGTCTTCGTACTGGGCCCTATATGTATGGACAAACATGTGAATCTGTTAACAAGGTTACAAAACTGACTTTCCCAAGTTATAAAAGATTTTTATGCCATGTGCACTTAAAACCATTTTCAAATGTTTTCAAAATGAGTCAGTTGGGTGTATTTACCAGCGAAAGCTGACGTATTTTCAAAAGACTAAGCTTGCAGGTACAATATGAAATAGGCTGGAAGCTGCTCGGTAGTGATATAAGAGGATCTTGCAAATCCTTAGATCTGGCCGAAGTCTATTATACACTTTTGTACATTTTACGATCCGCCTGTGGATCTTCTATTACAAGCCGTCTGTATATTATTCTTCGTACTTTGAAAAGTTGGTTTGTAATAGTAATTTAACTCCAAGACTTCCACTGTGCTGTGTTTAATTGACTATGATAATATCAACTTATGTCACGATATTCCCCACCAGGCCCACCGGTGTTTGGTTGTAAATCCAGGGGTCTGAAAGCCATCTCGAAAAATTCAAGCATGTCAACGTCGGAAGACGAAGAGCTATCGGTGTTTAGCGGAAACGAATTGGTTGGAAATTCCATTTTATATAGAGTGTAGAAATGGTATTTTTTGTGGGTTTAAGGTTAAAATGGATGATTTATATATAGTCTTTAAGTTTTGTTTTAATTTAAATGCTCAACGGTCCCTTTCCTCCCAATAGTCAAATTTGCAACGTCCATCTCCTCTCTTCACGCGTGTTCAAGATAAAACGTTTTCCCCTTCACGCGTTGTGGCCACGGGTGGCGGCAATGTTTCACGCGTGACCACCGGCCACCACGTGCCACCAGGCTACGCCCCCACTCCCCTAAAGTGTACCAGAGAATCTTATGACATTAAGCCCGCGAAACAATAAGATTTTCTCCCCTATTGGTGGGGTCCAGGGGCGCCCACTAGGGTTAGTGAAGCAATGATCAACAGTGAAGTGCGTACTAGTATCATATTAGGTTATCAAATTCAAATATGTGCTTTAGAAACAAATGTGTTTTACTCTAGTGTTGAAGTTGTTGTTCAATACTAAGGTGTTAAACGGGTCGTGTTTATGGGTTGACAGGTTTAATTGGATTTAATTGGATCAGAACTCAACAACCTAAAAATCATGTTAGGCACATGAAACCAAATACGATAAGAACATTTACAGATTGACCCGAACACGACCCATTTAACCTGATATTTTTATTATTTATTTTATTTCCCATGCTAATACTTAAATTTGAATTTTACATTAAAAATATAAATGTATATTAGACAATTACATTTAAATTATAAACAATTTCTCTTTTGTGCTATAATAGTGGTAAAAAATAAGCAACCAATTTTACTTATTACATGGAAACACAGTTTAAAATTTTAAATATAATATTAATCGGTTAAACGGGTCAATCTGTCAACTTGCTGGGTTAGACACCTATTTACACTGAACATGTTTATCGGTATTAGGGTTGTCCAAAAAGGTTGTGGCTCGAAGCTCGCTTGGATTTAACTTGAAAAACGCTCGCTCGATACGGCTCAGTTTTAGATTGAGCTGAGCCGACTCGGCTCGGTTAGAAAGTGAGCCTACCTCGGCTCGACTCGTAACGAGCCGAATTGGCTCGGTTTGGCTCGCTTGGTAACTCGGCTAGGCTTAGCTCGGATTAATTTACCTGTAGTATATTTTAATGTTATAAACATTATTATATATTACAAAAAAACCTAATTATTATTTACATATATTTATGAGTGTAATTTGATAACTATGACATATTTGAAGGTTAATTATCATGCTAGTGAACTAATATTTTTCGTTGAAATTTAAAAATTATTTTGTGTTGTTAACTTGATTTTGCCTTGTAACGTATTAAGTTGAACTTAATTTTGATATGTTTTTTTTGAACTATTGAATAATATTTAGACTACTTAATTTTAAGAGCCATGTATTGATTTTTCTTTTTAAAAATGAGCCAAATCAAGCCGAGCAGAGCCCGAGCTTAGAATTTCAGCTCGGTTTCAAATCCGAGCTGAGCTAGCTGCGCTTACCTGACTCGGCTCGGCTCATGAATAACCCTAATCCGTACTTAATATGTTCAAGATTCAGTAGTACCGAAGTTGATCTTCAGTATTCAAATGGGTGCATCACTTATAAAATAAACCGAATCATAACCGTCAACCATTATGATGGTTCACCCCTGGATTTGAAGGTCCTTTGGCCATTTTTATGGTACCATTTTAGGACAAAAATAAAACACTTGTTCTTGATTTGTGTTTTAGAATTATCCGATTAAATATTCGGCACCAACAAAATATCTCATTCAAAAAGTGTTAATACGATTTTTAAAGATACACAAGTTATCAGTGGTGGCGGAGATTAAATGAAAACTCTTCAGACTCACAAAATTCAAATCGGTGAAGGCCATACTCTTAAAAATCCAATATTTTAAACTATTAAAAAGTCCAGAAATTTTCGATGAAATTAATATCAGGAGTGAAAATCGGTGGGGACAAGACACCCCGGCCTTAATAAAGCTTCCCTAATTATTATTAGGAATCACAAAACCAACATGTACACCAATATTCGGCTCTCAGTGTAATCTATTCAATAAGTTTAATAATATTTTCTATATCAAGAAGTGTTATGAAGTATAAATATGCAATTGATTCTGGATAATTCAACTTATCGTTTTTTTGTCTTTATTAAAAAGTCTATTGCTTCACTAAAGTTGAACACTTAATAATAGTTAATATATTAGCCGTTTGGTTGTTTGTGCGCAACACCAAACAAAGATGACCAATACGGAATGTAATTAACACCCGCTACTTAATTGGACTTCCATTTTACGTATATATTAGATAAAAGGACGTTCATAATTTTGGTTGCATGCCATCTTCGTAGTAATAGATAAAAGAAGGCCGGTTCATAATTTTGGCCGCATGTCATCTTCATCTATAATAGATAAAAGAAGGCCGGTTCATAATTTTGGTCGCATGCATCTTTGTATATAATAGATAAAAGAAGCCGGTTCATAATTTTGGCCGCATGTCAACTTCATGAGTTAAACAATAAAAATTTATTCTCACATAAAACGTAACACATACCTTCTGGCAATAGAAAGCAAATTAATAGAAGGTTGTATCAACCCGCGTGATGCGGCGGAGATCAATTCATATGCATCATACTTAGTAAAGTATTTGTTAAATTAATGTTTCATAGTCACACTGCCTAGCCTATATATCAATGATGTACAAAACGAGCTGCTTAAAAAACCTCAAACGCGATGGAGAATTATTTCATATATATATCATAGTTGATAAAACCCGAGTGTTCGTGACTTCGTTGCCATTAACATGTGACTTTGTTACACACTTTATACCGTAAGGTGGCTCACCACGTGCTGTCTGCTTGTTAATCATACCTTTACCATTACTTCAACTTATAACAAAGAAGCTTTTACATCAACAATTGTGTAGTTGCAAACAAATAAATATATATTTGGTTTAACTTATGAATGTTTCTCCAAATTATCTTTGAATAATCCAAGGGACATGCCACATATGATCAAACAAACTCTGCTTGGGATTTCTTGCTAGTGTTAGATGTTAGGAGATTTTGTTATAAAGTAAACATGTTCCAACTCCCGGTAGTCTTCATCCAAGAAGAGAAATGAGTCCCATTTCGGCGGAAGGGCTCTTTGTGGTTCAAATGTTGATGACAAGTCTTGTTTGGTTTTGTTATGTTGTGTTTAGTTGTGTTTTGTTGTTTGGCTGGATTGAATACCTGAATCGAATCAGAGTTCACGCTCGCTTGTTTGGTTTTATTATGTTGTGTTTTGTTGTTTGGTTGGATTGAATACCCGGAGCGAATCAGAGTTCACGCCGCCCGTCTTTTTAGAATTAATGAAGTCCTTTAATGTCACCCAGCTCCCTTCTTCCACATAGATTAAGGTGGACATAAAAGTGGGCTTCTCTTGTACGACTTGTGTTTCGGTTTCTTATCTCTACAATATTTGAGTATGTCCTTTTGTCATTAATTTCGTTACTTTGCAGTAGTAGAATGTAACTTTTTATCTAACTATGATTTTTAATTCATTAATAATAACGAAAGTTTAATAACATAAAGTTACTATTAAAAGTACAAGGGATACTAATTTTTTATTTTAAAATACTCTTTGAAATTGTTGCCATCCCATTAATTCAATTTTATATTGTACTTTCAATTGCATTTCCAAAATATCAGATACATTGAGATTGGAATGGTCAAGTTAAATGGTTTAGATCAGTATTACCATTTTCTTCATTAAAATTTCTCTCTATTGTTACACAAACAATATTTTTGATTATCAAAAACCATTCTCCCGATCAACTTAAACACCTCAAACAACCCCTCCGCAGTGATCAAATCGTCATGAACCGCTTAAAAAAACCTAAAACGCATCTGAATGGGTTTTCCATTTCTTAATCATACTCTTTCTCTCTCCAAACTCCATTATCTCTCTATCTCTACAAACCTATAAACCCAAATAATGAAAAATATAATTGCAAAATTAGGCTCAGAAGTGTGTCGAAAGAAGTGATTGTAAGGGGGTTGCAGGTTCAAAACGTACCGTCCACCATCCATGCCATACCACTATCATGAGTATTAAAGTAAAATTACACCTCATCATAACGACATTCGTAGATATTTGTATGTCACCGGCATCGACACCTAACTGTGAAGATGTTGGTTATTCATCGATGCCAGTGACGTTACCGTTATCGGAAACTCAACACAGTCAAGCACAAAGCATGAAACAAACAACACCGGTTATAAAACCCCCAAAAGTGTAATACATGGTCATCATTTTAATAAAAAATATATAACTAATATAGTAAAGATACCCTCTTTACATGTCTGGGAAATTATAGTGCATGTATCGTGTACAAATCCTTACGAATATAACGTATAAAACAACATATGTAATTAAATTCAATCTATGGTTTTCAACAAGAGTTTTAACCGCGTCTTTGTGTATGCTTCAACGAGATCTTGAACCACGTCTTCTTTTACATTAATTTCCTACAAAAAGAACAAACAAATGTTGGCGGTTGTGGCTAAGACACGTGTTCAACACGCTTCCCTTAAAACAGATTTCACGTCTCTACTAAAGACGACACGTCTGTCTCCCACGGTACAACAACAGAAACAGTCTGTATTTCCGGAGAAGATCACACGCCCGAGGTTACACTGGGTAACATCATAGTGTTAGACCTTTTGGAATCTAAGAACAGAAATGTAGTTGAATCGTGTAGAGAAAAATGTAGTTGAATCGTGTAGAGAAACTTATCTCCATATGGTTATCAAATACTTCTTCTCCAAAGACTCTTTATGCATACATCTCTCTTTCTTGTATCTTTTTTTTATATTTTTTTTCTTTCTTCTAACCACATCAAAAGAGGCACATAGTCTACGATGTACGCAAGAGCCATGGTAGGTAAAAAGTCTAACATAATTAGAGACTTAATTTTGCCATAAAATCACTAATCAATTGTTATAAAAGAAACTTTACTCAAGAGTTATCATTAATACACCACATGAAGAGTTTATTCTTCTAATATAAGAACTAAACAAGTGACATAAATAACTCTACTGAAGAGTTTGTCACTATATGTAACTTTCCATTTATCACAATTTAAAAATTTCCAACAAAAAGAACATATGTCCCACAAAACTAAAGTTGTAGAGGTGAGATATATGACAACCAAAACACCAACTAAGGTATGTCACCGCCGTTGGCGGCCGAAAAAGCGTCGGCAACTGCAACACAACACGTATGTCGATATTTTTCTCTCTAGAAACACTTTCTCCCATTTCTCTATATAAAATGGTACCATCAAAGAGTGTAAACAGTCACGCACCAGCATTCGCCGGAAAAACTATATAGAGAAGAGTGCGTTTTAGAGAAAGTAAGAGAACTGGGAGAAAGATAGGTGCAAGAATGAGATCTGATCAAATGGAGAGATGAAAAGTATTTAAAACCTAAAATAGTACAAGATGCACTTTGTACTTTCTGGGTTTGTACTGCTAGTCAAGTGTTGGAAGTTTTGCATTTCTTTTAAAAGATAAAGTTTCAACTCTCACTTGGTGTAAAATGAGACAATGGTAGACAATGATAGAAGCCCCAGGAAAATTTGGGTTGGATCCTTGAGTCAAACGGGGTTTACTGGTAATTTTATCGTCGTGCCTACGGACGGGTGGGTTACTGGGTTTTCCCTGAAATTGATGGTGGACTCGGATTACTCTCAGAATACTCCGTTTGTCCAGTACTTGCTTTAAAAATGCTTAGAATTGATTCTGTTAACCGTTAAAAGAAAATATAGATGCAACACATGAAAGGTGAAGAGGTAAGATACACGTGTCAACCAAAGACCAAATCAACCCATGGTTTCTTAAACTGGTTTTCAAAGTACACTTGGTTAAGCACAAAGTACAAACCTAGAAGCACAACTGATGTTGATAATTTAATTCAATTTTTAATTTTTAATTTTTAATTTTAATTTTTAAATAAGAATAAGCTTGAACTTGGATGACATTGCCATAAAAAAAACTGTACATACAAATATTATATTATAATTTGTTTAAGAAAAAGACATAACAAGTTAGTGTTTTGAAAGCATACAGTTAAAAAGATATTAAATTTTACCTTATTTATTTTAATTAAAAAAGTTAACGATGTATGATAATGCATTTCTGACCCGATGAACATTAACGTGATCTAGTACCTCATTTGGCGGGCATCGATAGAGGTGTGCAGACTTATACGAATGTTTATGAGGTTGATACATTTTATCTAAATATATTTATATATTAATTTTCTTTTTGATGGTCAAAATGGTTTATAGTTTATCTTGTGTAATATAGATTCAGGTTGTTTAAAAAGCTTTTGGCTCGGAAATTGTTCGAAGTTTGTTTGGACTCACGTTAGAAAAAACTCGTTTCATATGGTTCGGTGTAAAATGAGCCATGCCAGCTCAACTCGGTTAAAAAGCGAGCCGATCTTAGCTCAGTTCGTACTGAGCTAGTCTAGCTCAGCTTGGCTCACTTTTTAGCTCGACTAGGTCTGGTTCGGATTATACATATAACATATTATAAAAAAATGGTTATTATTTGGGGTTAATAGGTTTGTAGTTGCATATATACGGTATATTTGAGAGTTATTATGATGCTAATGTATATTTATATTATATTTCATTGAAATTTGTAACTTCTTGTTGTTGTGGTTGTTGATCTTTATTATTATTATTATTATTATTATTAGTATTATTATTATTATATAATTTTAACTTGACTTTAGCTTGTTAAACTTTTTTTGGATATTTTCTTTTAAACAATTGGATTATATTTTAGACTATTGAATTTTGAAATTATCATCATCATTATACTTAGTAAATCTTATCAACAGTAAAGATAAGGTAGGGTTTTAGGAGAGTAAGATTTAGACAACCCTACCTCTACCCTGTAGGCAGAAACAGATAGACTATTTCCAGTGAGACCACCGGCTTGATAGTAGCTTTTGCATCAATTCTTGGACCTAAGGCACGTAACACTTAATAATCGGGACAAAGATTGATTGGTGCATGTACTCCCTTTTCTTTCGGATATCGCTGCCACCACATGATGCATGATTAACCGTCTACCGCTTTTAATGTTATTTTCATGAAATTAGTAAAATAACGCTATAATAAGTGTAATTTCACTTTTGCCCCCATGAACGCCCACACATATATACATTATATACGCACACCGCAAGCGGGGCACACTATTATATTTTGAAAGCTATCTATTGTTTTTTTAGTTCCGAGCCTAACCAAGCCGAGCCAAGCCAACTCGATTAAAAACCAATCCGAGCTTGAGCTTGTATTCATTTTCGTTTGTAGCCTAAAATTCACAAACAAACACAAACGAACACGAACATAAAATGTTGTTCGGTAAGTGTTCATGAACAGTTCGTATATATATATATATGTATATATATATATGTATATATATATATATATATATATATATATGTTAACAAACGGACACGATCAAGGTAATGTTCGTGTTTGTTTGCAACCCTATTTTTAATTCAATACACAGCAAACCAAAGCTTGTTCAATGTTTGCCTTTTTTCCATTTTAAATTAAATAAATCGATAACAATAATATTATTCAGAAAACAATATAATAAAAATTACAAACATGGATGACATAACTCAAAATAAAATAAAATAAAATAAATTAAAATAACAAACTTATAAAATGATGTGTATAACTTTAAAACTGTTAAAGATAGCTTATCAAATGATATTTTCTTTTGTTAAAGTTTAATATTTAAAGGGACTTATATGATGTAAGGGTCTTGTATGATACAAGAGTAGAATGTATGGTGTTTTTTATGTAAAAAATTGTTAGGGTAATTAGGAGATAAAAAGAATATGAAAAAATGTTAGAGGGACTTTTATAAAAAGGAGAGTATATTAGTTTTTTAAGTTAAAAGAAAATGGAAGGAATTTTATGAGAAAAAATATGTTGATTTCTTGTTTGTAGAAATAATTATATGATTTATTTATGTAGATTTGGAATTATTTCAAACTAATTGTTCAGTTTATTTCTAAATTAGTAGTTTTTAGCACTATGTAATAATTTATTTCATTGAAACATTAACTTGATATACTATGTGCCATTGTTCGTGTATGTAGTTGCCCATCACATGAATGTGAACATCTAGCTAAAAGAGCCGAATGAACATAAGGTATAAGTTTTGTCTTTCGTATCAAACATTCGTTTTGTTAATCAAGGATGTCCTATCTATAAAAGTTATTTGTATTTATAAAATCAGTTTCATATCTATAACTAAGATCAAAGTTGAATATTGATCCGTCTCTTTTAGTTCATTTGGCTTCAGGCACTGATCTGGCGTGCCTTTTCTATGTCTTGTTACGAACCATTTATTTTTAAAACTAAAACATCTTAAATGGTTGGTACATTGGGTAGTACTTGTCTCTATAATCAATGGGTGTTCAATTCGGTCCCAACTTTTCCTTTTACTCAACTATTTTTGAACATTATAATTTTAAAATAATTTTTTTTAATTCATGAAACTATAAATCTAATTGATTTTTATCTTTACTTTCTAGCAGGGAGGAGGTTATTAGAAACCAGGGGGGTTGCACCCGTTTTCCTGAATGTTTTAGTTAGAATTGTAAAATTTATGATTTTTTGTCTGAAAATTTTAAGATTATAAAGGATTGCACTCAATTATTTTGCCTAAATATTTATACAATATATAAATTGGGTTCTATGACTTTTCGCCCCCTCTCAAACTTTTGGTCAAACTCTACCACGGCTTTCTAGATATATAAGATTAAACAATTGTTTATCTAGTAATTTTATACTCAAAGAACACATCATTATTTTCTTAGTTCTTTGGTAAATCACACGATCAGGTTTAGAATATATTGATAAGCTTTATTCAAAACCAAGCATGTCTTCGTTTCAACGAAATTTTGTTTAAAATCGAGCCATGTCAAATATCATACATTTGTACTTTTTATTTTAAATACGGTTGCGTGTTTCTTAACGCTAACCTTTTCACAAAAAGATAACTTTTTTCTTGATTTCCAAATATAACATTCTAACATTTTATTATCTTTACTTATTATTTTTGGGTCAGTTTTTTAGACAAGTCGCCCGTCATACATTATATGATTATATGATATGTCATATATTTGCTATGATTTTACTATGTTTATAGCTATAACGTTAATCGCCATTTGAAAAAAAAACAACTTATATATTTCGGTAGTGTCTAAGTGCCTTTGTTTTTACCTCGTACAGGGTACTTAAATTCTCAGGACCGGCTCTAATCTCAACAATACAATCAACAAATTTCTTCTTATATCCCTGTGTATGTGTAGGTCCCCTAATCCGTATGGATCTTCACAGAATCGTCTATCCAACCTAGAGTGCGGAATCCCCTAGATCAGATTTCACAGAAAACTGAACAAGAACACAAACACAATCACTTTCAATTAGTCTTCTATTGATTATCCAACACAAGTGTTTACAATCAATTCAAGACTATCTCTCAACTCTCTATGAAGTAATTAACTAATCCACTCAGCAACCTTAACCCTAATGCAAAGCTCTCTTTATATAGAGACAAGTTTGCAACTGGGCTAGGGTTTCACCACATGGGCTACAAATGGGTCTAGGCCCAATTCGCCTACCACTCACTATAAAGTGTCTGGTTTAGCCCAATCACTTCTAATCAACTACTACAATACTAAACCCACTAACTATTTATCGTATTACTAATTACAAGATATCCAAAGACCAAATCTAAGCTGTTGTCACAAATATGCACCAACAAACCCCCCTTGACAATAACTTCATAAAACAACTTGTCTTCAGTCATCTTGCAATCTTCAACGTCTTTGAAAAACGTCGGTCTTTAGATAGCTTAAGCTTTAATAGCTTCTGTCAGCAACAGACTCCCCCTAAGCTGATGCATCCAATCACCAAATCTTCTAAATTGTTAGCGTTTGAGTAAACTTCAGTTTAGTACTTGCATAGCAATCTTCGAAATTCTTCAACTTTGTCTACAATGTAGAAAGGAGGTACTACCATGCAACCAATCAAACTCCTCTTCACCAAACTTTTCAGCAACACACTTCTACAATCTGTATACGATATACAAACATCTCGAAAAACCATAAGAATTTTTCAACACATGTTAACAAATTATTATTATTCAAGAGATAGTAAAACTGTATCACAGATTAAGCACTTCTCAACTCAAACCACACACTTAAAATTTTAAGCACACTGAACCTGCAAGATTTTAAAATTTTGAACTCATCTTCTAATACCGTCTCCCCCTATTAGTAACAACTCCTCCATGAACAACTATTTTCGTACATAAAGAATTTACAAAAAAAGTAAATCTTTTTGGATTTTTATATTTTCTAAAAGCAAATAAATAACGAAATATTAAACACTCTGTTTTTGTGAGAATCATTGGGAAGAAGATCATATCAGCAGTATCAAACTGTTTTCACACAATTAGATAATTCTTCATGTAATTTTCATGAAAAGCAGTTCAAGATGATTACCAGTATTGTTTATCCACTCAAACAAAATACATGAACATTTCAAGTACCATTACCTAGTGATATGTTAAGATAATTCTATACTGATATACCAGTGTGTCCCACTTCAGGACATACCCCAACGATCAAGGTATGCACAGAGATTCCTCGTAGTAGGTGAGTATACCGAAATTCATCCTTTTGATTTACAACGTTAGATAATTGGTGAACAGGTCAGTACTTCCGTACAGCAAAGAGACCAATATCCAACGAGGGTTAGGGCAAATACCAAATTTTGGTACGATTAATGCAATTTGCACGTTTGAATGACTCTCTAAGAGAGCTTCTTCAATTTTTGGGATTTGATATTTTAGCTCTTTTAAGATATCCTGGTTGTGCCTAGGTCAGCATATATCTAGATGCAGCAGAATGACAACCTTGATACCCCGTATGAAATAACGATATAAAGACCTAAAACCTCGGATTTTGGCAATCTATCAACGTAAGATTTAAGGTTATAAATCCATACGCCACTGATATGTTACCCACTCATACACAGTTCGTTATGTTTATATCACCAAGGTAAGTTGATTATATCATGCCTTTTGCCTACTGGTACATCATATGATGAAGCTGCTATCACACTTAAGCAATTTTAATTTTAATTTCAGTGTGACAGTCTAACTTGCCGATGTACTATCATTTCTTCTTTTCCACACAGTGAAAACTCATTTTTGATTTTGTGGTGCATATTTGTGACAAAAACTTAGATTTGGTCTTTGGATATCTTGTAAATAGTAAAATGATAAACGGTTAGCGGGTTTAGTTTTGTAATAGTTAATTAGAAGTAATTGGGCTGAACTAGGCACTAATTAGTGCATGGTAGGCGAATTGGGCTTTAAACCCATTAGCAGTCCATGTAGGAAACCCTAGTCCATGAGCATAACCTACCTCTATATAAAGGGAGGTTGTGAGGTTGCTCAGTTGCTGGTTCTATTGTTGTGTTGCTGGTTTAGTTGTTCAGAGAGGTTTAGAGAGAGAGAGTCTTGAATTGGTTGTAAACACTTTGTGTTAGATAATCAATAGAAGACAGTTTGAAGGAAATTGTTCTTGTTCGTGTTCTTTTTTCTGTGAAATCTGATCTAGGGGATTCCGCATTCTAGATTAGATAGACAATTATGTGAAGATCCATACGAACTAGGGGACCTGCACGTGGTATCAGAGCATTTGGCTCTTGATTATTACTCGGTTCAGAATCGTGACAGCAGAAAATCTGGGTTTTTTGGAGGCTGTTTTGGAGTTTTGACGGCTGAATTAGGGTTTTTGCGGCTGCTTTTAGGGGTTCTGCAGTGATTTCGGATAAATAGTAGGAATTCAGTTTGAAAACTTGCATTCCGGATTAAAAAGCATAGTATTTCGGATTGAAGACTTGGATTTCGGATCAGAATCTGCATTTCGGATCATCAGACTTGCAATTCGGATCTGGAAAAGTGCAATTCGGATTGAATTTCGGATCGGAAGCCATTTCGGATTCCATTTCGGATTGTATTTCGGATCAGAAGCTATTTCGGATTGAT
Organism: Scalesia atractyloides; assembly: GCA_947069175.1. Lineage (NCBI taxonomy): Eukaryota > Viridiplantae > Streptophyta > Magnoliopsida > Asterales > Asteraceae > Scalesia > Scalesia atractyloides. The sequence goes on along the minus strand of CAMTDV010000001.1, from coordinate 11,978,971 downwards.
TTTCAGATCAGAAGTTATTCCGGATTCCATCTCGGAACAGAACTATTCCGGATTCCATCTCGGATCAGAATAGTCTATTCCAGATTTCCATTTTGGATCAGAACAGTGCATTCATTCCGGATTTCATCTCAGATCACTATTCCGGATCTCCATTTCGGATTATCAATTCGGATTACTGTTCTGTATTTTCATCTCGGATTGTAAATCCGAGTTACTGTTCCGGATTTTACACTGTTCCGAGTTAGACATAAAAAGGTGGAAAGTTAACCAGCTGACGTAACCAAAGTTAAACGTTTTCGGACATAAAATTTGAGCCGTAGACAATTTTGACGAAACGATTGGATAGTTAGACTAGTGTGATTTTTAGGACAAAAAAGGCACGAAAATTCCAAAAATCATAATCGGACAATATACATCATTAGAATCGTATCGTCGAGACGAGTCTAATGGTATAATTTGGTAATCACCCATTTCGGACAAGTTTTAACGTTTTTAACGAGCCGGTTAGGTAAAAATGTCGAATATGTCTAACCTAAACGAGCTATTGAGAATGGAGCACGAGCCTGGCACCACAAATAAACCTCCAAAGATGCTAAAGGTAGAGAACTATCTTACTTGGAAGGATAGGTTTCAATCCTTCATTGAATACCAGGACACACGGATGTGGATCTGTATTCAAGATGGATACGCTAACCCAACGCATGACTTTGAGGGCAGACAACGGGTTACTGCTTATGTGAATATGTCTGAAGCTGAGAAGAGAATGTATGAGTTTGAGAAGAAAGCTTTAGTTGCTATCAAGATGTCATTACCTAATGGCATCAAACATACATTCAAGCGTTATACTACATCGAAGGAGATGTGGGATGCCCTAGAGAAGAGGTATGAGGGCAATACTGATGTGAAGAAGAACAAGGTGGATCTGCTAAAGAAACAGTTTGCTGTGTTCAAAGGAATGAGGAATGAAACCCTTGAAGATATTATTACTAGATATTATCATCTGATGTCAGAGATAGATAATTATGACATAGAGGGATACACAGATGTGGAGATAAACGACAAGTTGCTGGATGCTTTACCTGCAAAGTGGGATATTTACACGTTGATGATAAAAGGGTGAAACTGATTATGAAAAGAAAGACTTGGAAGAGGTTGTTGGGAAATTGAGAGCTTATGAGCTCAATATGAAGAAGAAGGAGACTGGATATGATCAGGTTCAAGATCCAGGGATTTATAAAGGTCTTACACCTTCATCTTCCAATAATGCTTCTAGTGATACTGCAACTGCGTTTCTCTCATGTGAGAACGAGCAGACCGTGACAAATTCTGAAGGCGAAGTTAGTTTTGTTGCTGCTTCAGGAGGCTCGTCAGGGGCTAAGAGACAACAATCAAGTAACATCAGTTCTAAGTCTATGCCTCTGAGTGTCAAAAGTGCTGAAGATCACCTGGCATTGCTTGCTTCTTTCGTTGCTTCCTACGAGAACTATATTCATGGAAAAATATATGATCCTGCTACGTTTGATGAAGATTATGATCAGATCAACCCTGATGACTTAGAGGAGATGGATTTGCAATGGCAGATGGCCATGATCTCTAGAAGGGTGAAGAGGTTCATGAACAGAACGGGCAGGAAGTTCGTAGGAAAGAGTGTGGGTTTTGACAAGTCGAAAGTGAAGTGTTACAATTGTCACAACTACGTACATTTCGCTAGAGAGTGTCAAAGACCTAAGTCTGAATCTCGTTCTAATTCATCCTTTCAAGATTCTCTTGGTCATAGTTCAAGCAACAAGAATGCGTCAAACAACACTGGATCGAAGGCCCTGATTTCTACTGCCAAAGAGGCTTCTTATGATTGGAGTGTTCATCTGGAGAGTGATAACAACGGCTCACAGGCGGTTATGGCTGAGATAGCTCCAGTTGTTGATGAAGAAGTGAAAGCTGATGCTGAGGGAGAGCAAGAGAAGGTAGATGAGAAAGTTGAAGGAGAACAGATTGCTACAGAGAAGAAGATGGCTGCTGATTTTGATGCTTTCATGGATGATCTAAGCAAATCAACAGGCGAGGTATGTTCTAACTCTGGTAGTTATGTTTGTTTAAAGTGTCGTGAACTGCAAAGTGAAGTTGACAGGTTAACCAATCAAAACCAAAGTCTGGTAAATGAGCTCTCGAACCTAAAAGAATCAAACTTTTTCGTAAAACGAAATGAGTCATTATACTTGAAGAAAATTAAAGGTTATGAAGAAGAAATCAATATTCTTACCTGTAAGCTTAATGCAAAACTTCAAGTTATTGATTTAGCTCATGATACGATGAGTGAGAAAACAAAAGAGGTTTCTGAAAAATGCAAAGAGTTGTTTGAAGCACAACTTAAAATTTGTGAGCTTGAAAAGAAACTAAATCAGTTCAGAGATTCATCTTTTGTCATGAAACACATGATGAATGGCTTGAAGAAGAGTAATGACAAGACTTGTGTGGGATTTAAAGGTTTGAATGAAGTTCCATCACCTCTTGGTCACGACTATTCTTTCTTGCCAGATGAAGAAGCGCTTACAGACTTTGTGTCAACTATACCTGGTAGTTCCACATCAGAGGATGTTGATGGTTCTGAGAATGCCAAGAAGGATAATAACAGGGAACCAATTTTGAAAACAAAAAACACACCCTAAGCATCAAAAACAAATTTTTGTTAAAAAAGTTGATTTTGTTAAAGCGAGTGATATGAATGAAGAGGTCCCTGTTATTACTAAAGAGTCTAATGTGCAGTTTGCTAAGAACAAAAACAAAGAAAATCAGAAGTTAAGCAAACTAAACAAGATCCTTCGAAGGCATAGTCATCATCATCATCATCCTCATTACCTGATGAATCTAAGCAAGAGGCTTATGTTAAGAAGTTTTCTGCTAGAAAATCGTGCTTCAAATGTCAAGAAAAGGGACATGTAGCTAGCTGCTGTCCTAACAAAAAGAGTAAAGCACAGGTAAGTGAGAGACAGAGAGAAAATCACCAGCAAAAAGTGGTGATGGTGAGAAGAAGGTTAACTCACCAAAGATATCTGCTACCAAGCAATAGAGTGTTGCCGTTGGTGTAGATGAGGCTGAAAAAGGAACTCACCAAGTTCCTCACTTTCAAAGAAACCAACAAAGATTTCAGCCTGCATCTGCATCAGGCAGATTTGATAGACCTAGAAGTAGTTCACCAAGAATGAATAACTTTAATGGTCTATCAAATAATTTCAGAAGTCAAGGTCAATATCAAAATCGATACTAGAATGTTGGTAGTCGAAATTTTTATAACGACGGCTTTAGAATTATCATCATCAAAATTCATGGAACCAAAATCATAATTTTCAAAGGTTGCAAAGTCCAAACATGGTTAGGAAACCTCAGGACCATAGACCCAATGGAAATCAAAAACCATTTCCATCAACAGGTCTAAGATCCAAGACTCCTGTTAGGAGTGATGGATATTGGATGGATGTTCCCGTGGTTGATGAATCTAGAAGACCCAAGACCATTAAGGCTTGGGTCCCCCAATCTAACTAATTTTGTTGGGTGGTATAGGAGCTGCTAAGGAGGATTATCAACTTGTGGTATGTTGATAGTGGCTGCTCTAGGCACATGACGGGGTATGCGAGATCGTTGACAAAGTTTGAGAATACAGATGGTGGTTATGTGAATTTTGCAGGTGCTAAAGGAGGGCACATTACCGGTCGAGGAAAAGTGACTAACGGGAATATCACACTGGACAAAGTGAACTATGTTAAGCAGTTGAAGCACAATCTGATGAGCGTGTCTCAAGTCTGCAACAAGGGTCACTCGGTCCACTTTACAAAGTCTGAAGCTTTGGTGTTGAAACCTGGTTTGGTGATACCGGATGATTGGATAGTGATGAGAGCGCCAAGGAGAAATGATACTTATGTCATGGACATGGGTGCTAAGGATTCGTCCTCTGTGGTGGCGTGTTTACTATCAAAAGCATCTGAGGCTGAGTCATTGTTGTGGCACAGACCCATGGCCGACTTCCACTATCGAAAAATGAACTACATTATTAAAAATGGTTTAGTGAAGGGGTGCCAGTGCAGAGGTTTCACGTGGAAGATAAATGTCTTCCATGTCAAAAAGGAAAACAACATAAGAAACCTCACAAGTCTAAAACAGTAAATTCCATAGATGCCCCTTATGAATTACTTCATATGGATCTATTTGATCCAGTGAATGTAAGGAGCATAGGTGGAAAGTACTATTGTTTAGTTGTCACAGATGATTACTCACGATATTCATGGGTTTTCTTTTTTTAGGTACGAAAGATGAGACAGCTGAGATGCTGATAGATCTTTTTACAAAATTGGAAAATGTCCATGATGCACGGATCAAGAGGATAAGGAGTGATAATGGCACGGAGTTCAAGAATCAAGTTCTGGATCTCTATTGTCTTCGCAAAGGAATTGAACATCAATATTCTGCTCCTTATACACCTCAACAGAATGGAGTCGCTGAGAGGAAGAACATGACGTCGATTGAAGCCGCAAGGACTATGCTATCTGATTCAAAGCTTCCAGTTCTTTTCTGGGGAGAAGCTGTGAACACAGCTTGTTATGTCCTGAACAAAGTGTTGACGGTTAAATGGTTTAACAAAACATGTCACGAACTATTGTTTAACCGAAAACCAAACTTAAAAGGCTTTAATCCATTTGGATTACCCTGCACCATTGTACGAAACAAAGATAAGCAAAAATTCGGTGAGGTAGCCGATGAAGGTTACTTTCTAGGCTATATGTCTAGAACTGAATAAAAGGGTTTTTAATCTAAAAACTGGTAAAATTGAGGTGGTGTTTAACATGGAAATCACTAGTTATTCACCTCAAAAATCAACGGGTGGTCCTCCTATATTATATGATTATGACAGTGTGTTTAAATCATTTAATATTCCTGATTTTTCTAATGCATATGAATCTCAAGTGATCCATACTGTGATCAGTGAAGATGGAGAGTGTGACTTGATGCCTAGATCGAGTATATCGATGACAGATGCTGCAGTAACTTCTTCCAGTGCAGCTCCAGAGGACACCAGTGATAGTGAGTCTGAACATATTCAGGGGGAGGACTTCACTAATCCATTTGCTAACATTCAGGGGGAGGTTTGATCTAATCTGGGAGATAATCTGGTTGTTGACACCATTGCTACCACACGTGTACACAGAGATCATCCAGTTGAAAACATCATAGGTGATACTGCTGCAAGTGTTCAGACGAGAAGAGGTGTGCTCGAAGGTTCATGTTTGTTTACTTTGATTCAGAAGACTGGTTGATTCATGAATGATTATATAGCTGTATTACCCAAGAGGAGCCGAAGAATGTTCATATGGCTCTAAAAGACAATTGTTGGGTAGAAGTATGCAAGAGGAACTAGCTCAGTTCAAGAAGTTGAAAGTTTGGGAGCTTGTTGACTTCCCCGAAGGAGAGAAGGAAATAGGCACTAAGTGGGTGTTTAAGTGCAAGAAAGACGACCGAGGGATTGTGATCAAGAATAAGGCTCGGTTGGTGGTGAAAGGGTTCAATCAGCAAGAGGGGATTGATTATAATGAAGTGTTTGCACCGGTAGCAAGGTTGGAGGCAATTCGTTTGCTCCTAGCTTTTGCTTCATTCAAGGGCTTCAAAGTTTACCAACTTGACGTGAAGAGTGCGTTTCTTTACGGGAAAGTCAAAGAAGTGGTGTATGTCTCACAACCAGACGGGTTTACTGATCCAGACTATTCAAATCGAGTCTATCGACTTGATAAGGCATTGTATGGATTGCATCAGGCACCTAGGGCGTGGTATAAGACGCTTTCAGCACATTTGTTAAAATATGGTTTCGAAAAAGGACAGATTGACAGTACACTTTTCATTAAAGGAAGAAGGAAGACTTTCTGCTGGTACATGTATACGTAGATGACATCATCTTTGGGTCATCTGATGAGAACATGTGTCATGATTTCGAGGAGGTGATGAAGAGCAAGTTTAAGATGAGTGCAATGGGTGAATTATCCTACTTTTTGGGTTTACAAGGTGAACAGAAGAAGGATGGGATGTTTGTCATCAGACAAAGTATGTGTATGACATTTTGTCTCGTTCAAAATGGAAGATTGCGCTACTTTCAATACACCTATCTGTGAGAATCACAATCTTGGTCCAGATCAAGAGAGTGTGGAGGATGTTGATCCAACACAATACAGGGCAATGATTGTTCTCTGATGTACTTGACTGCTTCAAGACCCGACATCATGTTCGCAGTATGTATTAGTGCCAGATATCAAGCGAATCCAAAGGAGTCCCACATGAAAGCGGTGAAGCAGATTCTTCTTACTTGAAGAGGAACCTAAACTTGGGTTATGGTATCCAGCTGCTAGTGATTTGAAGTTTGTTGCTTTTACTGATTCGGACTTTGGAGGATGCAAATCTATAAGGAAGTCTACCACAGGTGGTTGTCAGTTCTTAGGAGGGAGGCTCGTGTCATGGCAATGCAACAAGCAGTCTTGCGTGTCTACCTCGACGTGTGAAGCTGAATATATTGTTGCGGGTAGCTGTTGCTCTCAGGTTCTCTGGATCCAACAGCAGATGCGCGATTACGGTTTGAATTTCACTCATACTCCTATTATGATAGACAATAATGCCACTATATCAATCACCAATAATCCTGTAAAACCCAGTCGCACAAAACATATTGACATTCGACATCATTTTATACGGGATTATGCTGAAAAGAAATTAATTGAACTGCATCGAGTCTACACACTAGATAACCTGGCAGATCCTTACACAAAAGCATTTGACAGGGCTCTCTTTGAACATTTAGTCGAACTCAACGGGATGAGGAATCTTGAATAACCATTTTTCCATAAAAATAGTTTCTAAATAATTTACTGCTTTTCAAAAATAAAAAACAAAAAAAAATAGAAAATAAAAAATGAGTCTTCATTGTGTGAAAAAGAAGAAATGATAGTACATCAGCAAGTTAGACTGTCACACTAAAATTAAAAAGTAAATTGCTTAAGTGTATAGCAGCTTCATCATATGATGTACCAGTAGGCAAAAAGAATGAAATAATCAACTTACCTTGGTGATATAAACATAAATAAACTGTGTATGAGTGGGTAACATATCAGTGGCGTATGGTTTTATAACCTTAAATCTTGCATTGATAGATTGCCAAAATCTGAGGTTTTAGGTCTTTATATCGTTATTTCATCCGGGGTATCAAGGTTGTCCTTCTACTGCATCCAGATATATGTTGACCTAGGCACAACTAGGATATATTAAAAGAGCTAAAATGCCAAATCCCAAAACTTGAAGAAGCTCTCCTAGAGAGTCATTCAAATGTGCAAATTGCATTATTCGTACCAAAATTTGGTATTTGCCCTAACCCTCGTTGGATATTGGTCTCTTTGCTGTACGGCAGTACTGACCTGTTCACCAATTATCTAACATCGTAAATCAAAAAGGATGAATTTCGGTATATTCACCTACTACGATGAATTTTTGTGCATACCTTGATCGCGGGGGTATGTCCTGAAGTGGGACACACTAGTATATCAGAATAAATTATCTAAACAGATCACGAGGTAATGGTACTTGAAATGTTCATGTATTTTGTTTAAGTGGATAAACAATACTGGTAATCGTTTTGAACTGCTTTTCATGAATGATACATATAGAATTATCAAATAATGTGAAAACAGTTTGATGTTGCTGATATAATCTTCTTAACGGTGAATCTCACAAAAAAAGAGTGTTTATTATTTCATTATTTATTTGCTTTAAGAAAATTTAAAAATCCAAAAATATTTCATTTTCTTGGTTGTTCATGGAGGAGTTGTTACCGATAGGGGGAGACGGTGTTAGAAGATGAGTTCAAAATTTTTACGATCTTCTAGGTTCTGCGTGCTTAAAAATTTTGAGTATGTGGCTTGAGTTGAGAAGTGCTTAATCTGTGATATAGTTTTACTATCTCTTGAATAATAATAATTTGTTTAACTTGTGTTGAAAAATTTTTATGGTTTCTCGAGATGTTTGTTTTATAGTATATATATTGTAGCAGTGTGTTGCTGAGAAGTTTGGTGAAGAGGAGTTTGCTTGGATGCATGGTAGAACCTCTTTTCTACATTGCTTGGATGCATGGTAGAACCTCTTTTCTACATTGAGAAGTTGTAGAGTTTGAAGATCGCTATGCAAGTACTAAACTGGAGTTTACTCAAACGCTAACGATTTAGGAGATTTGGTGATTGGATACATCAGCTTAGGGGGAGACTGTTGCTGACAGAAGCTATTAAAGCTGAAGCTATCCAAAGACCAACGTTTTTCAAAGATGTTAAAGATTGCAAGAAAACTTAAGACTAGGTTATTTTATGAAGCTATTGTCAAGGGGGTTTGTTGGTGCATATTTGTGACAACATCTTAGATTTGGTCTTTGGATATCTTGTAATTAGTAAAATGATAAACGGTTAGCGGGTTTAGTTTTGTAATAGTTAATTAGAAGTAATTGGGCTGAACTAGACACTAAATAGTGCATGGTAGGCGAATTGGGTTTTAAACCCATTAGCAGTCCATGTAGGAAACCCTAGTCCATGAGCATAACCTACCTCTATATAAAGGGAGGTTGTGATTAGGGTTAAGGTTGCTTAGTTAGTTGCTCAGTTGCTGGTTCTATTGTTATGTTGCTGGTTTAGTTGTTCAGAGAGGTTTAGAGAGAGAGTCTTGAATTAGTTGTAAACACTTTGTGTTAGATAATCAATAGAAGATAGTTTGAAGGAAATTGTTCTTGTTCGTGTTCTTGTTTCTGTGAAATCTGATCTAGGGGATTCCGCACTCTAGATTAGATAGACGATTCTGTGAAGATCCATACGGACTAGGGGACCTACAAATTTTCTATTTTTTATGTATTTTGTTTTGATTTTTGAGAAAATAGTAAATTTAGTTACAAAAATGTTATGAAAACTGGTTATTCAGGATTCCTCATCCCCTTGAGTTTGACTAAATTTTCAAAACGAACCATGTCAAAAGCTTTTGTGTAAAGATCTGCCAGGTTATCTAGTGTGTCGACTCGATGCAGTTCAATCAATTTCTTTTCAGCACAATCCAGTATAAAATGATGACGAATGTCAATATGTTTTGTGCGACTGTGTTTTACAGGATTGTTGGTGATTGAAATAGTGGCATTATTGTCTATCATAATAGGAGTACGAGTGAAATTCGAACCGTAATCACGCATCTGCTGTTGGATCCAGAGAACCTGAGAGCAATAGCTACCCGCAACAATATATTCAGCTTCACACGTCGAGGTAGACACACAAGACTGCTTTTTGCATTGCCATGACGCGATCCTCCCTCCTAAGAACTGACAACCACATGTGGTAGACTTTCTTGTTGATTTTCATCCTCCAAAGTCGGAATCAGTGAAAGCAACAAACTTCAAATCACTAGCAGCTGGATACCATAACCCAAGTTTAGGTTTTCCCTTCAAGTAACGAAGAACCCGATTCACCGCTTTCATATGTGACTCCTTTGGATTCGCTTGATATCTGGCACAAAGACAAACTACGAACATGATGTCTGGTTTAGAAGCAGTGAAGTACATCAGAGAACCAATCATTGCCCTGTATTGAGTTGGATCAACATCCTCCACACTCTCATGATCAGGACCAAGATTGTGATTCTCGCAAATAGGTGTGTTGAAAGTAGCGTAATCCTCCATTTTGAAACGAGACAAAATGTCATACACATACTTCGTCTGATGTATAAACATCCCATCCTTCTTCTTTTCAACTTATAAACCCAAAAAGTAGGACAGTTCACTCATTGCACTCATTTCGAACTTGCTCTTCATTACCTCCTCGAAATCATGACACATGTTCTCATCAGATGACCCAAAATGATGTCATCTACGTATACTCGTACCAGTAGAAAGTCACCGTTCTTCCTTTTAATGAAAAGTGTACTGTCAATCTGACCTCTTTCAAAACCATTCTTTAACAAATATGCTGACAGTGTCTCATACAACGCCCTAGGTGCCTAATGCAATCCATACAATGCCTTATCAAGTCGATAGACTCGATCTGGATAATCTGGATCAGTAAACCATTTGGTTGTGAGACATACCCCACTTCATGGACTTTCCCGTAAAGAAATGCACTCTTCACGTCAAGTTGGTAAACTTTGAAGCCCATTAAATGATGCAAAAGCTAGGAACAAACGAATTGCCTCCAACCTTGCTACTGGTGCAAACACTTCATTGTAATCCATCCCCTCTTGCTGATTGAACCCTTTCACCACTAATCGAGCCTTATTCCTTATCACTATCCCTCGTTCATGTTTCTTGCACTTAAACACCCACTTGGTGCCTAATTCCTTCTCTCCTTCAGGCAGATCAACTAGCTCCCAACCTTCAACTTCTTAAACTGAGCTAGTTCCTCTTACATTGCTTCAACCCAACAATTATCTTTCAGAGCCATGTGAACATTCTTCGGCTCCTCTTGGGCAATATAGCAGCTATACAAACACTCGTTTAACATCCCAGTCTTCTGAATCGAAGTAAACAAACAGGAACCTTCGATCACACCTCTTCTTTTCTGAACACCTGCAGCATCACCTATAATGTTCTCAACTGGATGATCTCTGTTTGCGCGTGTAGTAGCAACGGTGTTAACAACTAAATTATTTCCCAGATTTGATCCAATCTCCCCCTGAATGTTCTTATTGGCAAACGGATTAGTAAAGTCCTCTCCCTGAATAGGTTCAGACTCACTATCACTTGAGTCCTGTGGAGATGCACTGGAAGAAGTTTCTAGAGCATCTGTCATTGATATACTCGATCTAGGTATGAAGTCACCCTCTTCATCTTCACTGATCACAGTTTGAATCACTTGAGACTCATCTGCATTGGAAAAATCAGGAATATTAAATGATTTAAAGACACTATCATAATCATATAATAGAGCAGGACCACTCGTTTATTGTTGAGGTGAATAACTAGTGATTTCATGTTAAACACAACCTCAATTTTACCAATTTTTAGATTAAAAACCCTTTTATTCGGTGTCAGGCATATAACCTAGAAAATAACCCTCGTCAGCTACCTCACTGTATTTTTGCTTATCTTATATGGCACAATGGTGCAGGGTAATCCAAATGGTTCAAAGCCTTTTAAGTTTGGTTTTGGGTTAAACAATAGTTCGTGACATGTTTTGTTAAACTGTTTAACCGTCAAAACTTTGTTTAGGACATAACAAGTTGTGTTCACAGCTTCTCCCCAGAAAAGAACTTGAAGCTTTGAATAAGAAAGCATAGTCCTAGCGGCTTCAATCAACGTCCTGTTTTTCCTCTCAGCGACTCCATTCTATTGAGGTGTATAAGGACAGAATATTGATGATCGGAATCTGATTCTTGAACTCCGTGCCATTATCACTCCTTATCGTCTTGATCCGTGCATCATGAATTTTGTAAAAAGATCTATCAGCATCTCTGCTATCTCATCTTTTGTACCTAAAAAGAAAACCCATGAATATCGTGAGTAATCTTATGTGACAACTAGACAATAGTACTTTCCACCTATGCTCCTTACATTCACCGAATCAAATAGATCCATATGAAGTAATTCATAAGGGACATTTATGGAATTTACTGTTTTAGACTTGTGAGGTTTCTTATGTTGTTTTCCCTTTTGACATGGAAGAAATTTATCTTCCACGTGAAACCTCTACACTAGAACTCCTTCCACTAAACCATTTTTAATAATATAATTCATTTTTCGGTAATGGATGTGGGCCATGCGTCTGTGCCACAGCAATGACTCAGCCTCAGATGCTTTTGAAAGTAAACACGCCACCACAGTGGAAGAAATCTTAGCACCCATGTCCATGACATAGTGTCGTTTCTCCTTGGTGCTCTCATTACTATCCAGTCATCTGGTATCACCAAACTAGGTTTCAACACCAAAGCTTCAGACTTAGTAAAGTGGACCGAGTGACCCTTGTCGTAGACTTGAGACACGCTCATCAGATTGTGCTTCAGCTGCTCGACATAGTTCACTTTGTCCAATGTGATCTTCCCGCTGGTCACTTTTCCTCGACCTGTAATGTGCCTTCCTTTAGCACCTACAAAATTCACATAACCTTCATCTATATTCTCAAACTCAGTCAACAACCTCGCATCCCTCGTCATGTGCATGGAGCAGCCACTATCAACATACCGTAAGTTGATAATCCTCCTTAGCAGCTCCTGCACAACCCAACAAAAATTAGTTAGATCGGGGGACCCAAGCCTTAATGGTCTTGGGTCTTCCAGATTCATCAACCACCGGAACATTCATCCAATTTCCATCACTCCTAACAGAAGTCTTGATCTCAGACCTGTTGATGGAAATGGTTTTTTGATTTCCACTAGGTCTCTGGTCCGGAGGTTTCCTAAACATGTTTGGACTTTGTGACCTTTGGAAATTTTGGTTTTGGTTCCATGAATTTTGATGATAATAATTTCTAAAGCCATTGTTGTAAAAATTTCGACTACCAACATTTTGATAGCGAGTATCATATTGACCTTGACTTCTGAAATTACTTGATCGACCATGAAAGTTATTCACTCTAGGTGAACTACCTCTAGGTCTTTCATATCTGCCTGATGTAAATTCATGCTGGAATCTTTGTTGATTTCTTTGAAAACGAGGAACTTGGTGAGTTCCTTTTCAGCCTTATCTACACCAACAACAACACTTTTTCGCTTGGTAGCACATATCTTTATTGAGTTAGTAACCTTCTTTTCACCATCCCCAAGTTTTTCTAGTGATTTTTCTCTCTGTCTCTCACTCATCTGTGCTTCATTCTTTTTGTTAGGACAACAGCTAGCTACATGTCCCTTGTTGTGACATTTGAAGCAGATCTTCTAGCTGAAGACTTCTTAATTGAAGTCTATGATTTAGATTCATCGGGTGACGCTGATGATGATGATGATGATGTCTTTGAAGGATCTTGTTTAGTTTGCCCAATTTCCGATTTTCCTATGTTTTTATTTTTTGCAAACTTCACATTTGATTCTCTTGTAATAACAGTGGTCTTTTCTTTCATATCACTCCCTTTAACAAAATCAATCTTTTTAACTAAAACTTGCTTTTGATTCTTATAGTGTGTATTCTTTGTTTTCAAAACCGCTTCTCTGTTATTATCCTTCTTGGCATTCTCAGACACATCAATATTATCTGATGTGGAACTACTAGGTGTAGTTGACACAAAGTCTGTTAGCTCATCTTCATCAGGCAAGAAAGAATAGTCATAACCAAGAGGTGGTGGAACTTCATTGAAACCTTTGAAGCCCACACAAGTCTTGTCATTACTTTTCTTCAGGCCATTCATCATGTGTTGCATAACAAAAGATGAATCTCTGAATTGATTCAATTTCTTTTCAAGTTCACAAATTTTCAGTTGTGCTTCTAACAACTCTTTGCATTTTTCAGAAATCTCTTTTGTTTTGTCACTCATCATTCATGAGCTAAGTCAATAATTTGAAGTTTTTCATTTAATTTACAGGTTAAAATATTTATTTCTTCTTCATAAACTTTAATCTTCTTCAAATATAAGGACTCATTTCTTTTACGAAAAGTGTGATTCTTTTACGTACGAGAGCTCATTTACGAGACTTTGGTGTTGTTTTGTTAACGTGTCAACTTCACATTGCAGTTCACGACATTTTAAGCAAACATAACTACTAGAGTTAGAATGTACCTCTCCTGTTCATTTGCTTAGATCGGCCATGAAAGCAGCAAAGTCAGTAGTTATCTTCTTATCTGTAGCATTCTGTTCTACATCAGCTTTTTCAGCTACCGTCTCTCGCTCTACCTCAACATCAGCCTTCACTCGTTCATCATCAACTGGGGCTATCTTAGCCATGAATGCCTATGTGGCATTGTCATCACCCTCCAGATGAACATTCCAATCATAAGAACCTTCTCTAGCAGTAGAGATCAGGGCTTTTGATCCGGTGTTAGTTGACGCATTCCTGTTGCTTGAACCATGACCAGAAAAATCTTGAAATGATGAGCTAGAATGAGATTCAGACTTAGGTCTTTGACAATCTCTAGCAAAGTGCCTGTAATTTTTACAATTGTAACACTTCAGTTTAGACTTGTCAAAACCCACGTTCTTTCCAACAAACTTTCTGCCCGTCATATTCATGAACCTCTTCACTCTTCTAGAGATCATGGCTATCTGCCATTGTAAATCCATCCCCTCTAGGTCATCAGGGTCAATCTGATCATAATCTTCATCAAACGTAGAAGGATCAGACATTCTTCCCTGGATGTAGTTCTCATAGGAAGCAATGAAAGAAGCAAGCAAGGCCAGATGATCTTCAGCAGCCTTGACACTCAGACACATAGACCTTGTGTTGCTGTTATTATTGCTAGCTTGTTGTCTCTTTGCCCCTATCGATCCTCCTGAAGCAGCTACAAAACATATTCCACCCTCAGCATTTGTCACAACCTCCTTATTTTCACACGAGAGAAACGCAGTTGCAGAATCACTTGAAGCATTATTGGAAGAAGAAGATGTAAGTCCTTTATAAATTCCCGGATCTTGAACCTGATCATATCAAGTTTCCTTCTTCTTCATGTTGAGCTCATAAGCTCTTAGTTTCCCAACAACTTCTTCCAAGTCTTTATCTTCATAATCAGCTTCAACCTTTATCATTAGTGTATATATATATATATATATATATATATATATATATATATATATATATATCTATATATATATATATATATATATATCCCATTTGGCAGGTAAATCATCTAGCAACTTATCGTTTATCTCCACATTCGTGTAGCCGTCTATGTCATAATTGTCCATTTATGACATTAGATGATAATATCTGGTGATAATATCTTCAAGGGACTCATTTCTCATGCCTTTAAACACAACAAACTGTTTCTTCAGCAAATCAACCTTGTTCTTCTTCACATCAGGATTGCCCTCATACCTCTTCTCTAGAGCATCCCACATCTCATTCGAAGTGGTATCTCGCTTGAATGTATGTTTGATGCCATCTGGTAACGACATCTTCA